>CM060901.1:1638510376-1648510376 GCA_030737815.1 Allium fistulosum
AAATTAGTGCATGGATTTGAAACGGAACAGTACTATGGTGCACCACTCTCCAGCGTTGGTATATCGACGACCAGCCACGGTGATCGCGTTTTACAATAAAATTCACATGAAGAAAACGATGGGTAAAAAAAATATCAAGTCCCGAAAGTGATTCTGGTAGTTTTTTTTGATATGGAACTATGCATTGACGGCAAAAAGTTGTCGAAGCCGTAGAACTCACAGAGAGCTTTGATTTGACTGGTTATGGCTCCCGTAACTCCAAAAGAGGCAAACGTTATGGCTGTCCGAAGAATCGATATCCTCAGGGCGCAACATCTACGGTGCAAGGTGTAACATCCGTCTAAAATGCCGAAATAGTGCCGTACGACTTTTAGAAATGAGTGCATGGATTTGAAACGTAATAGTACCATGGTGCACCACTCTCCAGCGGTGGTATATCGACGACCAGCCACGGTGATCGCGTTTTACCATAAAATTCACATGAAGTAAACCATGGGTAAAAAAATCCATCGAGTCCTTAATGTGATTCGGGTAGTCTTTTTTTGGATATGGAACTATGCATTGACGGCTAAAAGCTGTCAAAGCGGTAGAACTCACAAAGAGCTTCCTTTTGACTGGTTATGGCTCCCGTAACTCCAAAAGAGGCAACCGCTATGGCTGTCCGAATAATTGATATCCTCAAGGCGCAACATCTACGGTGCAAGGTGCAACATCCGTCCAAAATGCCAAAACAGTGCTGTACGACTTTTAGAAATGAGTGCATGGATTTGAAATGGAACAGTACCATGGTACACCACTCTCCAGCGGTGGTATATCGATGACTAGCCACGGTGATCGCGTTTTACCATAAAATTCACATGAAGTAAACCATGTGTAAAAAAACCATCGAGTCCTTAAAGTGATTTGGGTAGTCTTTTTTTGGATATGGAACTATGCATTGACGACTAAAAGCTGTCAAAGCCGTAGAACTTACAAAGAGCTTCGTTTTGACTGGTTATGGCTCCCATAAATCCAAAAGAGGCAACTGCTATGGCTGTCCGAATAATCGATATCCTTAGGACGCAACATCTACGGTGCAAGGTGCAACATCCATCAAAAATGCTGAAACAGTGTCGTACGACTTTTAGAAATGAGTGCATGGATTTGAAACGGAACAGTACCATGGTGCACCACTCTCCAGCGTTGGTATATCGACGACCAGCCACGGTGATCGCGTTTTACCATAAAATTCACGTGAAGAAAACGATGGGTAAAAAAACTATCGAGTCCCGAAAGTGATTCGGGTAGTTTTTGTTTGGATATGGAACAATGCATTGATGGCTAAAAGCTGTCGAAGCCGTAGAACTCACAAAGTGCTTCTTTTTGACTGGTAATGGCTCCCGTAACTCCAAAAGAGGCAACCGTTACGGCAGTCCTAACAATCGATATCTTTAAGGCGCAACATCTACGGTGCAACATCCGTCCAAAATGCCGAAACAGTGCCGTACGACTTTTAGAAATGAGTGCATGGATTTGAAACGGAACAGTACTATGGTGCACCACTCTCCAGCGTTGGTATATCGACGACCAGCCACGGTGATCGCGTTTTACCATCAAATTCACATGAAGAAAACGATGGGTAAAAAAAATATCAAGCCCCGAATTTGATTCTGGTAGTTTTTTTTTGATATGGAACTATGCATTGACGGCTAAAAGCTGTCGAAGCCGTAGAACTCACAGAGAGCTTTGTTTTGACTGGCTGTGGCTCCCGTAACTCCAAAAGTAGCAATCGTTATGGCTGTCCGAATAATCGATATCCTCAGGACGCAACATCTACGGTGTAAGGTGCAACATTCGTCCAAAATGCCGAAACGGTGCCGTACGACTTTTATAAATGAGTGCATGGATTTGAAATGGAACAGTACCATGGTGCACCACTCTCCAACGGTGGTATATCGACGACCAGCCACGGTGATCGCGTTTTACCACAAAATTCACATGAAGAAAACGATGGGTAAAAAAAAACTTTGGAGTCCCGAAAGTGATTCGGGTAGTATTTTTTGGATAAGGAACTATGCATTGACGGCTAAAAGCCGTCAAAGCCGCAGAACTCACATAGAGCTTCATTTTGACTGGTTATGGCTCCCGTAACTCCAAAAGAGGCAACCGTTATGGCTGTCTGAGTAATCGATATCCTCAGGGCGCAACATCTACGGTGCAAGGTGCAACATCCGTCCAAAATGCCGTAACAGTGTCGTACGACTTTTAGAAATGAGTGCATGGATTTGAAACAGAACAGTACCATGGTGCACCACTCTCCAGTGATGGTATATCGACGACCAGCCATGGTGATTGCGTTTTACCATAAAATTCACGTGAAGAAAACGATGGGTAAAAAAAACTATCGAGTCCCGAAGTGATTCGGGTAGTTTTTTTTGGATATGGAACAATGCATTGACGGCTAAAAGCTATCAAAGCCGTAGAACTCACAGAGAGCTTCGTTTTGACTGGTTATGGCTCCCGTAACTCAAAAAGAGGCAACCGTTTGGGCTGTCCGAATAATCGGTATCCTCAGGGCGCAACATCTACGGTGCAAGGTGCAACATCCGTCCAAAATGCCGAAACAGTGCCGTACGACTTTTATAAATGAGTGTATGGTTTGAAACGGAACAGTACCATGGTCCACCACTCTCCAGCGGTGGTATATCGACGACCAGCCACGGTGATCGCGTTTTACCATAAAATTCACATGAAGTAAACCATGGGTAAAAAAAACCATCGAGTCCTTAATGTGATTCGAGTAGTCTTTTTTTGGATATGGAACTATGCATTGACGGCTAAAAGCTATCAAAGCCGTAGAACTCACAAAGAGCTTCGTTTTGACTGGTTATGGCTCCCGTAACTCCAAAAGAGGCAACCGCTATGGCTGTCCGAATAATCGATATCCTCAAGGCGCAACATCTACGGTGCAAGGTGCAACATCCGTCCAAAATGCCGAAACAGTGCCGTACGACTTTTAGAAATGAGTGCATGGATTTGAAACGGAACAGTACCATCGTCCACCACTCTCCAGCGGTGGTATATCGACGACCAGCTACGGTGATCGCGTTTTACCATAAAATTCACATGAAGTAAACCATGTGTAAAAAAAAACCATCGAGTCCTTAAAGTGATTCGGGTAGTCTTTTTTTGGATATGGAACTATGCATTGACGGCTAAAAGCTGCCAAAGCCGTAGAACTCACAAAGAGCTTCGTTTTAACTGGTTATGGCTCCCGTAACTCCAAAAGAGGTAACCGCTATGGCTGTCCGAATAATCGATATCCTTAGAGCGCAACATCTACGGTGCAAGGTGCAACATCCGTCAAAAATGATGAAACAGTGCCGTACGACTTTTAGAAATGAGTGCATGGATTTGAAACGGAACAGTACCATGGTGCACCACTCTCCAGCGTTGGTATATCGACGACCAGGCACGGTGATCGCGTTTTACCATAAAATTCACGTGAAGAAAACGATGGGTAAAAAAAAATATCGAGTCCCGAAAGTGATTCGGGTAGTTTTTTTTTGATATGGAACTATGCATTGACGGCTAAAAGCTGTCGAAGCCGTAGAACTCACAGAGAGCTTCGTTTTGACTGGTTATGGCTCCAAAATGAAACGACCCGCCTTTCTCACCACAGAAAGACGCATCATCTTTAAGAAAGAAAGGGATAGAAAAGAGAAAAGATAGAGAAGAAAGAACTAAACAACATCAGAATCTCATAGCGGAACGAATAAATTATATTAATCACATAAGATATTACATAGTATCATATACATCAGAGTTATACAGCTTATACATCACATACTAGACAGTTATAAACATCTGTCTAGACAATACAACTCATATACAACACAGAGATACCAACACAGCAGAAACTATATATCTACAAACATCAGAAGACTAATCTTACTTCTCTTATCCAGAAAAGATAAACAGATGCACTCCCAAACTGCTTCCGCTGCACAACTCTAATCTGGAGTAGATGAAAATGCTAACGATGAACACGAGCACAAACTGGATAACATATCCCAGAAAAATGGTTCAACAGATCCATAAAAGAAAACTTAGAAGTTCCACCAAAACCTGAGCCGCTTCACCAAACCCTATCAGTGATTTGATCAATAGAAAATGAATTTTGAAATAAACTTGACCCTGGAAACTAAAGACAGAGAGATCACTGATAAAAATAAACATGCACAAGCATCTATATGTCTATATATATATATATATATATATATATATATATATATAAATGCATATATAACAAGCATACTTATTCCAGATTTTAATCAGGCAACCAAATTCATATACTTAAATTTTAGAAAATTTTTTACTCACCTTTTAAACAGAAGAAAGAGCACCATTGTTTTGAAAAACTTTTGATAGAGAAACTTTAAAACTTTTGACTTGAATGCTTCTTTGTTTTGAACAGAGTAGAACTTGCATGTTTGAATTGTTCTCAGGTTTGGAAAGAAATGCACAAGCTTTTGATTTTGATATTGCAAACTTAGTTACAGGTTGATGATTTCTGGTTTGAGGAAAATGCAGACATTTATTTTGATTTGAGGATTTGTTTTTAGAGTAATAAGTTTCAGCTGAGAATTTTTTTTCTTATGTGATGACCCTGAATTTTGGGCAATATCAATTTAATAATCTGTATTAAAAATTGAATTGATTTGATAATTTTTATTAATAAAATTAGAATTGATTTAATAATCTTCTTTAATAAATTTAATTAGTGGATTTTATCTTTTAAAAAGCTAATAAAATGTTTTCTATCTATAATGTGTATATATATGTATGTATTGGAAATAGATAAGCTTTGGTTTGAAATTTAATAAATAAATAAAGTATGTTTTCAAATTCTAATATTTTGGTAATTTGGAAACTTGATTTAAATATAATATAAAGCTTTTCAAAGCTAGTTAATAAATAACTATATGGTTTTAAATACTTAAGGTAAATATTAAATGTTTAAATTATATCTTAGCTTAAGTTTAAATTTAAATAAAAGGTTTATTTTATTTTCTTTTTAAATATAGCTTGATAAATATGGTTTGAAATATATATAAGTTTAAAATACAATTTACATATTAAACATTAATTCATATAAGAAGATAAGTAATTTATAATAAAGAGATAATTTCTTTTATAAATTATTTCAAATTGATAAATTTTTATTTTCAAATAATATTAATAAATATATAGATATAGATAGGCTTTAAAAACAATGGAATTACTATTTTTAAATTGAATGTGTTGTTATAGATTGGCATTAAATTGGATTTTTAAATTTAAGTTGGATTCGAATTAGAATTGGTTGAAATTCAAAAGATAGACATTTTAAAAATATTTGGGTTTTAAAAGATATTTGAATAAGCTTTTATAATTAGTTTTGTTTCTTTAAAATAATTTATATATAGATAAGTATTTAATAAATAAAAAAAGGCTTTTATTTACTTTTAAAATAAATGAAAATAAGTAAAATTACTTATAGGACAAGTGTAATTATACCAAGACCTCATAATAACATGTGTAATAAAATGAATAAATGTATATGACAAATGTAAATAGATTAGACAAGTGTCCTTTATAATTTCTTTGATTTTCTTTTATTTCTTTTTAAAAATCATTTCAGCCTTTATAATCATATTGTTCTTCTCTTCACCTCCTCTTGATCAAATTCAAACCTAAAAACTTCACCTATAATCACTACGCCATAGATGACCTTCTGCAACATTTTTGCAAGGTGTTGCCAGCTAAAATGTTGCGATAGATATAAAATTTTGGTCCTACTGCAACGTTGTATTTTTGGTGTTACCTTAGCCATAAAAATGTGTTGCTCTAGCTAAACAAGTGTAACACGATGCAACATTTTTATATAGTGTTGCTATAGATGTATTCAAATTAAAAAATTAATAAAATTAGAAATCCGCGTGAATACGATCCTACGATCTATATTTAATCTGATTGTTAAAATGGATCACCGCTACAATTTGCCCCAAATTTTCGTTTTCTCGCCTGAACTCCAGTAGATCCCTTTCGGTTTTCATTTCTCAAATCAAAAAGCAAATAGAATACTTCAGTGGAATTTCAAAAATCCTAAATGATTACTCGCACTGTGTTCATCAATTTGAATCGCAAACATCACCGTTCAAATCATGGAATCTGTAGCCCTCTCCTTTTTCATCACCTTCTTCTTCCGCCGCCAGATTCGCCGTCCTTCCAAACTTGTTAAAATGACAAAGCGCGAAAAGAACGTGTATTTCTCAAATCGAAATAAAAAACACTCAATCCAAACTTGTTCGAACCCAGACAAAATTCTCAATCAAAATAAAATTGTTTGATTCAGGCGACTTAGGTGATTTAAGGTTTAGGGTTCGAAGAATTTGAGGTTGCGGTTTAAGAGTTTCTAGAATTAGAGGGGGCACGGAGGTGGTTTTAGATTTGGAGATCGTGAATTGGGTCTGGTCGCGAATGCAATCGGCGATTTGTGGCTTGATGATTTGTGGTTTGAATGAAGTCGCTAATGGAATCTGGTTCAGGTCGTTTGGATTTTTTGTGTTTTTTTTGTTTTTTTTGAATTGGTGGTCGGGATTGCTGAGAAGATGGTCGATGTAGATAGAGTGAAGGCTGTTGTGGTGGTAGACTGTGAATGTAGGTGTCGTGAATGCTGTGAGGTGGTTTGAGGGTTTGGGTAGTTTCAGGTGGGATGAAGGAAGTGTTGAATGGTGATGTATGAAGGCAGTGCTGGTTTATTGTATGATATTCAACATGTCTGATCACCCTATCAAAGGTGAAGGTTTTATTAGTCAAGCAATGTTTCTTTTTTATAGAAAATGATGTGATAAAAATTATGTTTTTAATAATATGATTTTCAGGTTTAAGGGGATCAAACCTTTGCTTATTGCTCATATTTGGAGTTCTAGCTGTTCGTTATATTTTGCTGCCTTTATTCGGCATAGTTATATTCAAGGGAGCAGTGCATATAGGACTTGTGCATGCTGATCCATTGTATCAGTTTATCCTACTGCTGCAGTACTGTTTACCACCTGCAATGAATATAAGTAATGCTTAAGATTTATACATATATTAGTCATATTTCCCGAGATATAACAGTGATTTATAATCAAATTTTTTGATAATGGCAGGTACCATTACATAGTTATTTGGAGCTGGAGAAAGTGAGTGCTCAGTTATATTACTATGGATGTATGCCTTGGCTTCTGTTTCGCTGACTTTGTGGTCTACCCTTTTCATGTGGCTTGTATCTTAAGTAGCTACTCGGCTCGCCTTCGGCTTGGCACTCGGCTCGTCATATATTTGTCAGTGTCGGTGTCTGTATAAATTGAAACTGCATATGTAATGAGTGAACTGAGTGATGTAGTGAGGAATATCTGTATATGTGAATATCAGTGTTATATATCATTGAATTGTAAAATAGTGGAGTCGGGAATTTGTACTATTTCAAATGTTGAAATAAAATATTTATTGAAATAAATTACTGTTTAAATATCAAATTCTGTGCAATAGCAATTTATTAAATAAATATTTATTTTAAAAAAAATCGAATATGCTCTATATTGTGGGCCCCACAAATTCAGAAAGTTAATATCTATAGCAACATTTTGGAATGTTGCTACAGATACCTATGGGTGTTGCTATAGACACAAATAGGGTTCTATTGCAACAATATTACTTTTTTTTGAATGAATTTCAAACTTTATTGATAATAATGTAACATTATTACAAACATCTGGGTATAAACTATACAATATAACAAGGCCCAACAACAGCCCGCAAACTCAATGTAACCAGTTGAACCAAACATTCAACCCTAAAACATCGGATTGACCTAATTCTAAGAATTTCATGGCGGCTCAAAAGTGCGACGGGCAGTAGAAACTTCTCCTTCATCCTGAGTGCTATCTCTAACGGTGCTAGAGGGCTTTCCAGCACTTGTGGCTTCTTCTCCTACTCTGTCAGTCATGTACCTTGAAGATGTTACGGCGGTGGGTAAGTCAAGGTTTGGTGAAAAGGTATGGTATTGGGTTTGGGTTTGGTTTTCTCTCTTGCGAATAGGTATTTCCCATCTTTCCATGATATTATCTATGGAATTCGTTCCAGTTCTATCATGTTTAGATCTAATACAGATCAAATCTTTGACTTGCTTTTTTATGGTTCTGCAAACTGCAAATTTGTCATTAACTTGATTGTTGAAAATTTTGACATTTCTGCATCTCCAATTAAACCATATCGAAGAAGATAACGCAGCAGTTATGACATCTTTGATTATGCCATTGGATCTATGATTTAGGGAAATATACTGTATTGCACCAGTTAGGGTTGGGATGGTGTGAATTGGCACAATAGGATCTCCAATCATTGTTCTAATCCATTTCCATACATAGTTAGAAAACTCACACTCAAAGAATAAGTGTTTATTTGTCTCCGAATATTTATTGCATAGCATACATAAATCATCTGAAGTGATACCTTGAATTCGAAGTTTATCTTTAGTAGGCAAGTAGTTGTGAAAAGCTCTATAAAGACAAACATTCATTTTTGGCAAAGAAATTTTATTCCAAATAATGCAATGAACACTGCATGTTTGTTGAGGAATTCTGATATTGTTCCAGACATCATGAAAATGAAATAACCCTTTTTTGTTAGCAGTACAACACCAAAAATCTGCTGTCCTATTGCTATGAACTTTTATTTGCTTTATTTCATCACTAATATTCCTTAAGTAAGATATATGATCAGGTCTCCATGTTTGATTAATCAAAATCAACTCCACCTTTTGGTTGTGTCCTCTAGTATATGATAATGTGTCATGCCCTAGTTTTTCTAATAATGTTGAGCCATTGATCCATGGTGCAAACCATAAGCTGGTTGATTTACCATCCACTATTTTCCTGTCTATCAATCTCTGAGCATTTTTCCTGTGATAAAGCATCTTATTCCAAGTGCATGAATGAGTGTTATTCACATTTGATTCCCATAGAGTTTCATTGTGTGCATACTTGTTGTTTAACCACTTTGCACTGAATGAAGAGTTGTTAAGGGTCTCCCAAATTCTTTTGATGCAGTAAGTAGTGTTGATGTCTGAAAGTTTTTCAAGTCCCATACCACCCTCAGATTTCATATTTGTAATTGTATCCCAAGTTATTTTTCTTTTCTTCCCTTTCCAGATGAACTTTTTACAGATTTGATTAATTTTGTGGATGGTCAAACTAGGCAACATAAAGCATTGCATCCAAAACCTAACCATTGGGTAGATTACAGATTTAATTAGCTCTAATCTGCTTGGTAAAGTAAGAAATTTGCTTTCCCAACCCTTTACCTTCTTAAGTATTTTAACTAGCAGCTGCTTGCAATTTCCATGTTTGATATATGTGACTGATAATGGCAGACCCAAGTATCTAACTGGTAATAAACCCTCAGTAATACCAAGTATGTTTAGAATTTGCTCCTTATTGTTGCAATATTTATTAAAAAAGACTTGGGTTTTCATGTTATTCATTTCTAACCATGTGCCATGTTTCAGTTTTCTGAAACAGTTCCTCACTGACTTGGCTCCTTTTTCAGTAGCTTGAACAAATACTAAGAGATCATCAACATATAATAAGTGTGTAATACTTGGGTTATTTTTGATAATGGGCTCTATTTTGCCATTACTTTCTTTAAGATACATGAGTATAGTGAAATATTCCATACATATTGTAAATAAATATGGGGATAGAGGGTCACCTTGCCTCAAACCATTAGAGCTTTTGAAATATCCTTTATGATATCCATTAATAGCAATTGAAAAACTTGGTGTTGAGATAAGCTCTTCAATTATTTTTATCCATTTGAAAGGAAAATCCATAGCTCTCATCATGTGGATGATAAAGTCCTTATTAATCGAATCATATTCCTTCATGAGATCCACTTTGATGCACATTTTATTGTTGCCAATCTTATTGAAGTTTCTAATGTGTTCATGAGCAATTATAATACCATCGTTTATGTGTCTGCCCGGTAGAAAAGCTGTTTGATTTTCTGAAATCAGTTCCCCAAGCACATATTTCATTCTTTCACACAAAGTTTTAGAAATGATCTTGAATAGCATGTTACAACATGCTATGGGTCTGTAGTCTACCATAGATTCAGGTTTAGAAACCTTAGGGATGAGTGAAATAATTGTGTGATTTATTTCTCTAACAATTCTGCCATTATCGAAGGAAGTTTGAACTGCATTAACAATTGAACTCTTTAAATCCTCCCAATGCATTTTGTAAAATTTAGATTTAAACCCATCAGAGCCCGGGGCTGTGTCATTGTGAACACTAAACACTGCTCTCTTAACCTCTTCAACAGTAAATTCAGCATTTAGAAAATTTTTCCCCCATTCATTTATCTTCTTCTTTGGAGTAATATATGGAAATGTGCTGGATAAACCTTCTTTATTATATATTTTACTGAAATACTTGACTGCATCATTTTCCACCTCCTTTTGAGTCTTAACCAGTTTGCCCTTGTCATTAAGCACATTTTGAAAATTGTTCAAAAAATTTCTGGTTGTTTGCTTTGCATCGAAATTTTTTGAGCAGGTGTCATCCCATTTGAGCCAATGGCATTTAGTTTTCTGTTTGATGTCCATTGCTAATAAATCCATACATTTGACAAGGTTAGCTTGTGCATTGTCCAGTATTTGTGCATTATGAGTAGTATGGTTTTTCTCCAATTCAAGTAATGATGCATTAACTTCATTTCTGCACTTATCTGCTTGCTGTTTAAAATTATTTTGCCCATAACTCCACTCCTTCAAAGCCTTTCTAGTTCTCTTTTGCATTTGTATAAGATTATACAGTTGGTTACCTTCAGAGAATTGAAAAGCTTGTTGAACAACTTCTAGATATCCTTCACATTTAACCCAATGGTTCATAAATTTAAATGGCTTAGGCCCAGAGAAATCATGCACTTTATTAAAATGAAATAAGATAGGTACATGGTCACTTGTTGATAACTCCAGAAATTGGGCATATGAATGTGTAAAGATTTCCATCTATTCAATATTACAAAACAACCTATCTATTCTGGTTGCTATGTTTCTATCTGGTCCTGATCTCCAAGTGTAGTTAACTCCTGAAATATTTACTTCATTAAGACCAGAGGACAGAACAAAATTATTTAACTCCTGAACCTGTTTAAGAGTAATTCCCCTTCCTCCTTTTTTCTCATTTATGTATCGAATGCAATTGAAGTCACCTATCAAACACCATGGGATATTAAATGTATTAGCTTCTGTGATAAGTTTTCTCCATAAAGGTACTCTGTCTGCTTCAACATTTAATGCATAAATGACACTAATGATGCATTGAGCCCCTGCAACATTATTTAACGTACAAGTGATATGCTGTTTACTAGCTGAAATGACGTAATTGTTCCAATACTCTGTATTTATCATAATCAGTGTTATGCATTTATGATGGAATTCAAGATTATTGAAACAGCACCATTGTTTACCCCAAGAATCTATGAAATTTTGCAATTTAATTATTCTCAATTTATTCTCCACCAGGCAAAAAATAGAAGGTTTATGCATAGCTATCATATTTTTCACCTCTAATACGCGAGAAGCCTTGTTAAGGCCTCGCACATTCCAACAAAAGACTGACATTACTTAGAGTTGGTTTGGCTCCTTGTTCTCACTGTGGGAGTCGCACCTTCATGTGTAGCCTTGTTTTTCTTTCTATCATGTTGCGTTTTGTTTTTCACTTCTGCCATAATTCTGTCAAACTCAGGGTTTGGAGAGGTTAAGTCTTTGGGAATAACAGAGGATGTGATATTAGGGGATGGGTATTTAGGATGGGTACATGACTGAGCCAGAGGAAGAGGATCTACCGTCATGTCTATCGAGTCCGTAAGCACCTGTTCAGATTTAAACACATAAGTTGTTAGAGCTGAATCATGTAAATTATGAATTGAATGGACTATATGAGTTGTAATAATATCATTTTGATGTAAAGACTCCCTTCGATGCTCAATCTCCAATGATGAATGTGAGACTGAGACTTCGGTCGATGACGTCAACACTGAAGGATCAGAGGGCTGAATGCTCGATGAAGGTCCTCCTTGATAGCTCACAATCTGTGTAGAATTAGGCAATGACTCTATTTGCTTCCGTACAGTTGTGGCAGCCTTTCTGTGATGAGAAGCACCTTCAGATACTACACAGCTATCTTTCACAGTTGAAGGCGAGGCTACAATTATGCCGAACGAATTGTTGTTGCTGCCTTGGTTCATCTCAGATTTATTTATCAAATTTTCTGATGGAGATGGCAATTTATCCTTGCATTGATCATTTGTATAGATTTCTATACCCTTCTCTGTAGCAGCAGATGCAATAGTATCCTTATCTGTATTTTCTTGTAGTGTTGTAAACACAATACCCTCGCTGTTTACAAAAATAGTACTCTGAATGTTAACATCTGCTGTGCTATGATTTGTATGTTTATCATTAACGTCTATCTGCACACTGCTTTTCTTTTTAGGTTGCCACTTCTGAACAAAGTTAATTGGACGCTCCTCATTAGTATGACCGAAACACACACAGTTTTTGCACACTGGTGGGATATTTTCATACTCCACACTTTGAGTCACAAAATCACCCCCTAGGACTTTTATTTGAACGTCCTCGACAAATTCAAAATCTGCTTCTACCTCAATAAGAATTCTGGCATATGCTAATCGACTTCTTTTCTTGGTGTGTTCATCCATAGCAATAGGTTTCCCAATGGTACTCGCTATTTTGCATAACGAAACATGGTTCCAATATGCAAAATTCAAATTAGGGAATCTCACCCAAATTGGAATCATAAGCAATAAATCTCTTTCATATTTTATCGTACTGTTCCATTTTCTCATGATAATAAATTTGCCATCCATTAGCCATGGCCCTCCATTAAGGACCTTCGTACAATCTTCCTCCTTTTCAAATTGAACTAAGTAAAAACCATTATCTCTAGCGAAAACTTCGAAATTGCCTTTCGGCATCCAGGTCCTTTTAATATAAGCTTTAAAATAAATGTAATACGGAAAAATTATATATTACTTATGTTGCCTTAGATAGTCAAAATGTTGCCTTTGAGGTCTAAGGCAACGGCAAAAATTGCATCACCCGAAAAGTGTTGCCATAGACCTATGGCAACATTTTTTAGGCCTGACCCAACATTTTTTTTGTGTTGCAGAAGGCCATTTATGGCGTAGTGAATTCAATCTTCAAAATCAATATATTCTTTACAAACCTGAAAATCAAATCAGTAACCAAACTCCTCAAAACCAAAATCATGTTCAAATCAAAAATGTGGAAATTTCTCCTCAAACCAAATATAAATCAAAAGCATGCATGTTTTAATCCTGTACATTTTCAATTCAAAGGCTTGCACTTTTATTCAAACCTGAAATCAAAATCATAAACCTGTAAACTTGTTTTCAAAAACCAATCTGGAATCAATCTCTGTGCATTTCTGCAAACCAAAGCCTATTTTTGTTTCAACCCTATAAACTCATTTTTAAAAAGTAAGACCAAGCCTGCATGCAACCTGAGACAAGCAACTCAGTTTTTATAGCAAAGGGCAATTCAAGTTTTAAAGTTCTCAAAAGCAATAGCAATGCAAGTTTCCAGTTTTAAGGCAATTCAAGTTTTCTGAGTTAAAAGCAACTTCAAATTGGTGCTCTGTTCTTCATCATCTTTTTAAAGTGAGTAACATCACTATTTAAAATTTAAGTATATAATTATGTTGCATGTTCATATCTGAAAACAAGTATGTTTGTGAATATATTTTAAAACTCTATGTGTGTATATATGAACATTTTGTTGTGTGCATTGCTATGTGTCTGGATGCTTTCTCTGATTTTAGTTTCCAGGTTCTAGATCTAAACATAAATCAATTGCTCTTCATCCAATCTTGATTAGTACTTAAGTCTTGAACAAAATATGTTTGTTATATCATAGATTTTAGTTTAAAAACTTGTTTAAGTTAAAATAATTTGTATTGCCTCTGGAAATAATAAAACAACAGTGCAAACTTAAATAAGTTAAAATTCAATTATCATTATTCATGGATTCAGGTATATGAATCAAATGCTTAAACTAAAACTTGATTTTTGAAAAAAGATTACTATTTTTAGTAGTGGGATTTGAGGGCATTTCTGCTTTGACCAGAAATGGGTATTTAAGAGGTTTCTGATGATCCTGAGGATCTGGAAGGTCGGGGTTTCTTCCGGTGATAGTTGGATAATCGGTGAGTGAAGGAAAAATAATGGATGGGTGTGTAGATGACCGTGGCGATGGTGGTTGATCTGGGAAGTTTCTAAACCTAGTTTGGCTGGGTTAAGAATTTGTGATCATCTCAATGTCTCTGGGTGATCGAGTTCGATAGAACTTAAGGAGGTGGTAGCTGGAACGTTGACGATGGTTTGGTCAGAATCTCAGACGTGACAATGGTCGGAGATGCGAGGTCGAGTGGTTTTCAGGTGTTTCTCTTTTGGTTCCAGGTTTGGTTAACATAATCGAATTCGATTTCAAGTTGATGGTCACGATCTGATGATCGTGATGGGTTGCGTGGATGTTTGCTGATGTGCTGAGGCCATCGATGATGACCGGAGAGGGTCGGAGCCACTGTGCATATGCACGGTGTAGTGGTTTGTGACTGGTGAAGATTGGTGTGTTGCAGGGTTTTTGAACTCGAGTTACTCTCGAGTAATTCGAGTATTTGCTCGAAGTAATGAATGGTTTGGCTCAAAGCATTTGTAGGTGGCTAGGGTTATTTGCTTGGTTACAGGTTTAAAAACCAGTATGCTTTTAAAGTTTCAATTTGATTTTAAAATTTGAAGCATAGGTTTAGACAGAGTTTAAAACCAAATTTAAAATATGGATTCAAAACTGAATTTGTATCCTAGTTTTAAAATTAAATTAAGTTTTATAAATTAAATTGTTTTAACAACTTTAATTGTTTAAAGTGTATTTTAAATGGTTAGAATTTAAAAGTAAATTTAGTTTAAATTCTTTAAGATTCTTTTGTAAGATGTGTATTTCTTTAATATATGATTTTAAAGATTTTAAATTGTGTTTTAACTTTGTTAAAGTTAAATTTATATTCATTTCAAATCTTATATTTGAAATGGAATTTGAAAGTAAAATTGAAAGTAAAATGTTTTCAAATGTGTTTGTGAATGATAATTAAACCATTAATAAGAAAAATGTTTTTATTTTAAATATTAATGATTAGTGATTCATTATATTATTAAGTTAATTAAAATGGATTAATTAATTTAATTAATTAATAATTTGGGTTAGTTAAGTGATTAAGGGTCTTAAATCCAGTAATTAAGGTTTAAGATTAATTATTTTAGGAATAATTAATTTTTAATTAAGGATCATTAATTAAATAAGATTAGATTTTAATTAATGATTAGGGATTAATTAATCAAGTAATTTAAGATTAATTAAGTTACAGTTAAGAACTTAATTAATTAAATAATTAGAGATTAATTAATTGATTATTAAAGATTAATTAATTTGTAATTAATAATAATTAATTTAAGTTGAATTACTTAAGAGAAGTAATTAAAGAATTGTAAATAGTTAATGAAGGTCATTAACTTAAGATTATTTAATAATTAATTAATGTGATTAATTTTGATAATTAATTAGATTAATTGATTAAGGATAATCATTTATGAAATTGGTTAAGTATAATTACTTAAAGAATTAATTACTAATTGTAATTAATTGAGTTAATGTGATAAGTTAAATTAATTAATTAAGTTTAATTAATTTAAGATAATCACTTGGTGATTTGATAAGTATAATTACTTAATGTAATTAATGGAGAGAAATTACTTAGTAAAGTAAATAAATGGGTAATTACTGGATGTAATTAATTGAGGAATGGAAGTAATTTGAGTTTAATTACTTTGTGTAATTAATCAAGGGATTAATTAAAGATAATTAATTAAGGAGTAATTAATTTATGTAATGAAGTAATTAAGGGAAGTTAATTACTGGATGAGATTAATCAAGGGTGATTAATAAATGTGGTTTAATTAAAGATAAATTACTTAATGTAATTAATTTTAATAGGATAATTAATTAAAAATTTAATTAGGGATCATTAGTTAATATAATTAATGATTTAATTAAGGATTGATTAATTAATCAATATTTAGTGATTATAGAGTAATTAATTAATTTAATTAATTAAGGATTAATGTAATTAATTATAGTTAATTAACTAATAGAGTAATTAAAGGTTAATTATTGTATTTGATTAATAATAATTAATTTGTGAAATTAATTAAAGGATAATTACTTGAATGTAATTAAAGGATAATTAATTAGGGATGATTAATTAAGGTGGATAATTAGAGGATAATTAATTGATTGATTTGTAATTAATTAATGGTTATGTAAGCAAGTTTTATAATGATGAAAGTAATTAATTTAATTTACTTTAAATTAATTAGAGATGAATTAATTAATTTAATTCATTTTAAATTAATTATAGTGTGATTAATAAATCCTTGCTTATGTATGGATGGATGATATTGATTGCCTTGAATGGTTTGAGATCTCAGATATGAGATAAGTAATGCTATGTGATATGGATGCTTTGGTTGAAGTGTGATGATAATATGGATTATCTATTGTGATATTGTGAATGATCTATCTGTGTGTATATAGATAATAGAATAGAATCGAATTGTTTAACTTTAAAACAACTTGGCCTTTAAGATACGTTTTGGATTTCGATGAGACCGGGATCGGGTTTCCAGATTTGAATATCCGAAAACCACATCGATCCAAATTAACGATAGGTCGTGAATCTCAAGTGAAGATGAAGATTCAAAGTGCAAGGGTTATTGTCTTTAACTCTGAGGGTGATTCCAAAATGAGTGTAACGAGATAATGCCTTCGGTTTTGTTCGAACCCGGAATGAACTTGTATGGATTGAATGCTTTCAGAACATCGTCAGGTGGACGATGAGCATTCTAAGTGATGTGTTCTGATAAGGTAATCGTAGCCTCAAGCCTCATCAACCGAGAATGGCTAAAACAGGGGAGGTGCAGCAAGGATAAATGAGTCGCGCTCAAGTAGGACAAGATTTCCCATGTCTAGAGGTCCCTTTTTATTCGGCTTAGTGGGCAGTTGATTCGTGACAACTGTTGGGGTTGTCTTTTTCTGGACTATCCAGTAAGGGATGGTTCCGGCTTTGTGTTGCAGGGGGTCGGGAGTGATCCTCGGTACGTTGATCTAGGCCACGTACTGTGATGGGCGGTACCCCAGTAGCCCTGCCATTGTATGGAATCCAATCTCCAATAAGTGATAACGGACTTGATTGTATACCTATGTATGCTGGAATTTAATGGATGTAACAATTTCGGCTATGTGAATATTTATTTGAAAACCCTAGACCCTATTGTAATATAACTGGATTTCCTACAAATGTTTTGGTTATCGTAAGGTAAAAACTTTTCCGTCTTTATGTGTGGGAAGTCTTACGAGATACCTTTCCTTTCCAAATGATTTTCAAAGTTAAGCAACTTTAACCTGTTACTCACACCAGACCCATGTCTGACCCAGAGTTTATCTTCTGTTTTCTTAAACTCTTGGGTACTCAATTTTTACGAGTAGCCAAGGGATTTAGGTTAGCTTTGACGAATCTATGGAGGAGATATGGAGCAGGAGGCTTCAACGTTCGTAGATATAAAGTGTTCCGCTATGTTGGTTTCTCTGAGTTGTATTTGAGTTGTAATAACTAGACAGGTGTTTATAACTGTCTAGAATGTGTTGTATAAGCTGTGTAACTCTAATGTATGTTGTATACTATGTAATACTTATGTGATTAATATAATTTATTCGTTCCGTTGTTGAGATTCCGTTGTTGTTCTTTCTTTCTTCTCTATCTTTTCTCTTTTCTATCCCTTTCTTTCTTAAAGATGATACGACTTTCTGTGGAGAAAAAGTCGGGTCATCACAGTTGGTATCAGAGCGCTAGGTTGAGTGAATACCTAGGCTTTGGAGTGATTTCTTTCTTGAGAGAGCGTATTTGTAATTTTGATATATAATATTAATATATATATTTATTTCTACCTATTTGTTGGATTACCTGTTCGGGTTTTCCAATATAAGTTATAAAGGTAGATGGGGTAGTGGTGTGTATAGCACGACTACTAATGGTTAGAGTTTGAAGTGTTTGAGGTTGGGAGTGTATATATCGAGACTGTAGACCTAATACCGTCTCGAGTGATCTTTGAAGTGGTATAAGGATTTCATCGATCTCAAAAGGAAACCTTTTTAAGGTTCGGAGTCCATCTTGGTAGTGCAGTTGGATGAGTAGAGTTTGGATCTGTCGGCTGAGCAGAAGCAAGTGATGGTATCATGATACCTCAGGAAACTTTAGCTGTGTGACGAGACGTAGTGACTATGGATGTTCCGAAGATGTTTCCTTTTGGAACAAGTTTAAGGAAGTGTGTCTGCTTCGGTGTTGTGACTGAGTTCAGCAGGTTGTTTCTGTATGGTTTTAGGTCCGAGTTTCTCGAAGAGCTTTGGATTAGGAAGTCTTTGGCATATGTGTCAGCAGTGCAGCTCAGAGTGTTTTGTATGCCGGCAAGGAAGTTTTCTGGCTTAGTAGTTTTCTGGAGGTGAAGCTTAGAAGCAGCAGAGTGGATCCATTTCTTCGATGGATTGGTTAGTTAAGCATAAGCTGTTCTGATTGGTAGAGAGAGAACAATATTTTTGGAAATTAGGTTAGGTTGATCGCAAAAGTGACTTTCGATGGTTTGAGGGTTCTCTTGAGTTATTAGAGTTTCTGGATGTCTTCAGGAAAGTCAAAGGTTTGTCCGCATCTGGAGATTGAGTTTTTATATCAACTGGTTTTCAGGAGTTGAATTGCCAGTTTGGATAACTGGGATTCGGTCTATTTCGCATATCTTTGAGGAAGTACGTGTATGATCTAATACTGGTTGTGGAACCAGCAGTTCAGGAATTGGAAGTTGAGCTGGATTGACTGTGGTCAGTCACTCTGTTCAGCTTTGTAGATCAAGATGAGTAGGAGCTCTGTTGCTTAGTACTATAGATTATTTGGGTTCGGTAGAGCGAGTATTCTGGTATTTATGCTGGGAAACTCTAGGAGATTCTATTCAGTATTTTATCTGGATAGTTAGATTTGTTTGATTGGATGATTTGATTGCTATGGTTATTAGCATATGATTGATAATAGATGCTTGTGATTTAAAATTAAAATCTTAGATAGATTATTTAATTACCTTTGCTTTTAAATTTCGGGAACGAAATTCTTTTAAGGGGGGAGGAATGTGATGACCCGGAATTTTAAGCAATATCAATTTAATAATCTGTATTAAAAATTGAATTGATTTGATAATTTTTATTAATAAATTTAGAATTGATTTAATAATCTTCTTTAATAAATTTGATTAGTGGATTTTATCTTTTAAAAAGCTAATAAAATGTTTTCTATCTATAATGTGTATATATATGTATTTATTGGAAATAGATAAGCTTTGGTTTGAAATTTAATAAATAAATAAAGTATGTTTTCAAATTCTAATATTTTGGTAATTTGGAAACTTGATTTAAATATAATATAAAGCTTTTCAAAGCTAGTTAATAAATAACTATATGGTTTTAAATACTTAAGGTAAATATTAAATGTTTAAATTATATCTTAGCTTAAGTTTAAATTTAAATAAAAGGTTTATTTTATTTTCTTTTTAAATATAGCTTGATAAATATGGTTTGAAATATATATAAGTTTAAAATACAATTTACATATTAAACATTAATTCATATAAGAAGATAAGTAATTTATAATAAAGAGATAATTTCTTCTATAAATTATTTCAAATTGATAAATTTTTATTTTCAAATAATATTAATAAATATATAGATATAGATAGGCTTTAAAAACAATGGAATTACTATTTTTAAATTGAATGTGTTGTTATAGATTGGCTTTAAATTGGATTTTTAAATTTAAGTTGGATTCGAATTAGAATTGGTTGAAATTCAAAAGATAGACATTTTAAAAATATTTGGGTTTTAAAAGATATTTGAATAAGCTTTTATAATTAGTTTTGTTTCTTTAAAATAATTTATATATAGATAAGTATTTAATAAATAAAGAAAAAGGCTTTTATTTACTTTTAAAATAAATGAAAATAAGTAAAATTTCTTATAGGACAAGTGTAATTATACCAAGATCTCATAATAACATGTGTAATAAAATGAATAAATGTATATGACAAATGTAAATAGATTAGACAAGTGTCCTTTATAATTTCTTTGATTTTCTTTTATTTCTTTTTAAAAATCATTTCAGCCTTTATAATCATAATGTTCTTCTCTTCACCTCCTCTTGATCAAATTCAAACCTAAAAACTTCACCTATAATTCAATCTTCAAAATCAATATATTCTTTACAAACCTGAAAATCAAATCAGTAACCAAACTCCTCAAAACCAAAATCATGTTCAAATAAAAAATCTAGAAATTTCTCCTCAAACCAAATATAAATCAAAAGCCTGCATGTTTTAATCCTGTACATTTTCAATTCAAAGGCTTGCACTTTTATTCAAACCTGAAATCAAAATCATAAACCTGTAAACTTGTTTTCAAAAACCAATCTTGAATCAATCTCTGTGCATTTCTGCAAACCAAAGCATATTTGTGTTTCAACCCTGTAAACTCATTTTTAAAAAGTAAGAACAAGCCTGCATGCAACCTGAGACAAGAAACTCAGTTTTTATAGCAAAGGGCAATTCAAGTATTAAAGTTCTCAAAAGCAATAGCAATGCAAGTTTCCAGTTTTAAGGCAATTCAAGTTTTCTGAGTTTAAAGCAACTTCAAATTGGTGCTCTGTTCTTCATCATCTTTTTAAAGTGAGTAACATCACTATTTAAAATTTAAGTATATAATTATGTTGCATGTTCATCTCTGAAAACAAGTATGTTTGTGAATATATTTTAAAACTCTGTGTGTATATATATGAATATTTTGTTGTGTGCATTGCTATGTGTCTGGATGCTTTCTCTGATTTTAGTTTCCAGGTTCTAGATCTAATCATAAATCAATTGCTCTTGATCCAATCTTGATTAGTACTTAAGTCTTGAACAAAATATGTTTGTTATATCATAGATTTTAGTTTAAAAACTTGTTTAAGTTAAAATAATTTGTATTGCCTCTGGAAATAAAACAACAGTGCAAACTTAAAAAAGTTAAAATTCAATTACCATGATTCATGGATTCAGGTATATGAATCAAATGCTTAAACTAAAACTTGATTTTTGAAACAAAAATTACTATTTTTAGTAGTGGGATTTGAGGGCATTTCTGGTTTGACCAGAAATGGGTATTTAAGAGGTTTCTGATGGTCCCGAGGATCTGGAAGGTCGGGGTTTCTTCCGGTGATAGTAGGATGATCGGTGAGTGAAGGAAAAATAATGGATGGGTGTGTAGATGACCGTGGCGATGGTGGTTGATCTGGGAAGTTTCTAAACCTAGTTTGGCTGGGTTAAGAATTTGTGATCATCTCAATGTCTTTGGGTGATCGAGTTCGATAGAACTTAAGGAGGTGGTAGCCGGAACGTTGACGATGGTTTGGTCAGAATCTCAGACGTGACGATGGTCGGAGATGCGAGGTCGAGTGGTTTTCAGGTGTTGCTCTTTTGGTTCCAGGTTTGGTTAACATACCGAATTTGATTTCGAGTTGATGGTCACGATCTAATAATCGTGATGGGTTGCGTGGATGTTTGCTAATGTGTTGAGGCCATCGATGATGACCGGAGAGGGTCGGAGCCACCGTGCATATGCACGGTGCAGTGGTTTGTGACTGGTGAAGATTGGTGTGTTGCAGGGTTTTTGAACTCGAGTAACTCTCGAGTAATTCGAGTATTTGCTCGAAGTAATGAATGGTTTGGCTCAAAGCATTTGTAGGTGGCTCGGGTTATTTGCTTGGTTATAGGTTTAAAAACCAGTATGCTTTTAAAGTTTCAATTTGATTTTAAAATTTGAAGCATAGGTTTAGACAAAGTTTAAAACCAAATTTTAAATATGGATTCAAAACTGAATTTTATCCTAGTTTTAAAATTAAATTAAGTTTTATAAATTAAATTGTTTTAACAACTTTAATTGTTTAAAGTGTATTTTAAATGGTTAGAATTTAAAAGTAAATTTAGTTTAAATTCTTTAAGATTCTTTTGTAAGATGAGTATTTCTTTAATATATGATTTTAAAGATTTTAAATTGTGTTTTAACTTTGTTAAAGTTAAATTTATATTCATTTTAAATCTTATATTTGAAATGGAATTTCAAAGTAAAATTGAAAGTAAAATTTTTTCAAAAGTGTTTGTGAATGATAATTAAATCATTAATAAGAAAAATGTTTTTATTTTAAAGATTAATGATTAATGATTCATTATATTATTAAGTTAATTAAAATGGATTAATTAATTTAATTAATTAATAATTGGGTTAGTTAAGTGATTAAGGGTCTTAAATATAGTAATTAAGGTTTAAGATTAATTATTGAAGGAATAATTAATTTTTAATTAAGGATCATTAATTAAATAAGATTAGATTTTAATTAATGATTAGGGATTAATTAATCAAGTAATTTAAGATTAATTAAGTTACAGTTAAGAACTTAATTAATTAAATAATTAGAGATTAATTAATTGATTATTAAAGATTAATTAATTTGTAATTAATAATAATTAATTTAAGTTGAATTACTTAAGAGAAGTAATTAAAGAATTGTAAATAGTTAATGAAGGTCATTAACTTAAGATTATTTAATAATTAATTAATGTGATTAATTTTGATAATTAATTAGATTAATTGATTAAGGATAATCATTTATGAAATTGGTTAAGTATAATTACTTAAAGAATTAATTACTAATTGTAATTAATTGAGTTAATGTGATAAGTTAAATTAATTAATTAAGTTTAATTAATTTAAGATAATCACTTGGTGATTTGATAAGTATAATTACTTAATGTAATTAATGGAGAGAAATTACTTAGTAAAGTAAATAAATGGGTAATTACTGGATGTAATTAGTTGAGGAATGGAAGTAATTTGAGTTTAATTACTTTGTGTAATTAATCAAGGGATTAATTAAAGATAATTAATTAAGGAGTAATTAATTTATGTAATGAAGTAATTAAGGGAAGTTAATTACTGGATGAGATTAATCAAGGGTGTAAATGTGGTTTAATTAAAGATAAATTACTTAATGTAATTAATTTTAATAGAATAATTAATTAAAAATTTAATTAGGGATCATTAGTTAATATAATTAATGATTTAATTAAAGATTGATTAATTAATCAATATTTAGTGATTATAGAGTAATTAATTAATTTAATTAATTAAGGATTAATGTAATTAATTATAGTTAATTAACTAATAGAGTAATTAAAGGTTAATTATTGTATTTGATTAAGAATAATTAATTTGTGAAATTAATTAAAGGATAATTACTTGAATGTAATTAAAGGATAATTAATTAGGGATGATTAATTAAGGGGGATAATTAGAGTATAATTAATTGATTGATTTGTAATTAATTAATGGTTATGTAAGCAAGTTTTATAATGATGAAAGTATTTAATTTAATTTACTTTAAATTAATTAGAGATGAATTAATTAATTTAATTCATTTTAAATTAATTATAGTGTGATTAATAAATCCTTGCTTATGTATGGATGGATGATATTGATTGCCTTGAATGGTTTGAGATCTCAGATATGAGATAAGTAATGCTATGTGATATGGATGCTTTGGTTGAAGTGTGATGATAATATGGATTATCTATTGTGATATTGTGAATGATCTATCTGTGTGTATATAGATAAATAGAATTGAATTGAATTGTTTAACTTTAAAACAACTTGGCCTTTAAGATACGTTTTGGATTTCGATGAGACCGGGATCGGGTTTCCAGATTTGGATATCCGAAAACCACATCGATCCAAATTAACGATAGGTCATGAATCTCAAGTGAAGATGAAGATTCAAAGTGCAAGGGTTATTGTCTTTTACTCTGAGGGTGATTCCAAAATGAGTGTAACGAGATAATGTCTTCGGTTTCGTTCGAACCCGAAATAAACTTGTATGGATTGAATGCTTTCAGAACATCATCAGGTGGACGATGAGCATTATAAGTGATGTGTTCTGATAAGGTAATCGTAGCCTCAAGCCTCATCAACCGGGAATGGCTAAAACAGGGGAGGTGCAGCAAGGCTAAGTGAGTCGCGCTCAAGTAGGACAACATTTCCCCTATCTAGAGGTCCCTTTTTATTCGGCTTAGTGGGCAGTTGATTCGCGACAACTGCTGGGGTTGTCTTGTTCGGGACTATCCAGTAAGGGATGGTTCCGGCTTTGTGTTGCAGGGGGTCGAGAGTGATCCTCGGTACGTTGATCTAGGCCACGCACTGTGATGGGCGGTACCCCAGTAGCCCTGCCATTGTATGGAATCCAATCTCCAATAAGTGATAACGGACTTGATTGTATACCTATGTATGCTGAAATTTAATGAATGTAACAATTTCGGCTATGTGAATATTTATTTGAAAACCCTAGACCCTATTGTAATATAACTGGATTTCCTACAAATGTTTTGGTTATCGTAAGGTAATAAATTTTCCGTGTTTATGTGCAGGAAGTCTTACGAGATACCTTTCCTTTCCAAATGATTTTCAAAGTTAAGCAACTTTAACATGTTACTTACACCAGACCCATGTTTGACCCGGAGTTTATCTTCTGTTTTCTTAAACTCTTGGGTACTCAATTTTTACGAGAAGCCAAGGGATTCAGGTTAGCTTTGACGAATCTATGGAGGAGATATGGAGCAGGAGGCTTCAGCATTCGTAGATATAAAGTGTTCCGCTATGTTGGTTTCTCCGAGTTGTATTTGAGTTGTAATAACTAGACATGTGTTTATAACTGTCTAGAATGTGTTGTATAAGCTGTGTAACTCTAATGTATGTTGTATACTATGTAATACTTATGTGATTAATATAATTTATTCGTTCCGTTGTTGAGATTTCGTTGTTGTTCTTTCTTTCTTCTCTATCTTTTCTCTTTTATATCCCTTTCTTTCTTAAAGATGATACGACTTTCTGTGGAGAAAAAGTCGAGTCCCATAACTCCAAAAGAGGCAACCGTTACGGCTGTCCGAAGAATCGATATCCTTTGGGCGCAACATCTACGGTGCAAGGTGCAACATCCGTCTAAAATGCCGAAACAGTGCCGAACGACTTTTAGAAATGAGTACATGGATTTGAAATGGAATAGTACCATGGTGCACCACTCTCCAGCGTTGGTATATCGACGACCAGCCACGGTGATCGCGTTTTACCATAAAATTCACATGAAGAAAACGATGGGTAAAAAAACTATCGAGTCCCGAAAGTGATTCGGGTAGTTTTTTTTGGATATGGAACAATGCATTGACGGCTAAAAGCTGTCAAAGCCGTAGAACGAACAGAGAGCTTCGTTTTTCCTGGTTATGGCTCCCGTAACTCCAAAAGAGGCAACCGTTACGGCTGTCCGAACAATCGATATCCTCAGGGCGCAACATCTACGGTGCAAGGTGCAACATCCGTCCAAAATGCCGAAACAGTGCAGTATGACTTTTAGAAATGAGTGCATGTATTTGAAATGGAACAGTACCATGGTGCACCACTCTCCAGCGATGGGTAAAAAAAAACTTTCGAGTCCCGAAAGTGATTCGGGTAGTATTTTTTGGATATGGAACTATGCATTGATGGCTAAAAGTCGTCAAAGCCGCAGAACTCACAGAGAGCTTCATTTTGACGTGTTACGGCTCCAGTAACTCCAAAAGAGGCAACCATTTTGGCTGTCCGAATAATCGATATCCTCAGGGCGCAACATCTAAGGTGCAAGGTGCAACATCTATCCAAAATGCCGAAATAGTGTCGTACGACTTTTAGAAATGAGTGCATGGATTTGAAATGGAACAGTACCATGGTGCACCACTCTCCAGCGATGGTATATCGACGACTAGCCACGGTGATCGTGTTTTACCATAAAATTCACGTGAAGAAAAACGATGGGTAAAAAAATATCGAGTCCCGAAAGTGATTCGGGTAGTTTTTTTGGATATGGAACAATGCATTGATGGCTAAAAGCTGTCAAAGCCGCAAAATTCACAAAGAGCTTCGTTTTGATTAGTTATGGATCCCGTAACTCCAAAAGAGGCAACCGTTATGGCTGTCCTAATAATCGATATCCTCAAGGCGCAACATCTATGGTGCAAGGTGCAACATCCATCCAAAATGCCGAAACCGCGCCGTACGACTATTAGAAATAAGTGCATGGATTTGAAACGGAACAGTACCATGGTGCACCACTCTCCAGCGGTAGTATATTGACGACCAGCCATGGTGATCGCGTTTTACCACAAAATTCACGTAAAGAAAACGATGGGTAAAAAAAACTATCGAGTCCCGAAAGTGATTCGGGTAGTTTTTTTTTGGATATGGAACAATGCATTGACGGCTAAATGATGTCAAAGCTGCAGAACTCACAGAGAGCTTCGTTTTGACTGGTAATGGCTCCCGTAACTCAAAAAGAGGCAACCGTTAAGGCTGTCCGAATAATCGATATCCTTAGGGCGCAACATCTACGGTGCAAGGTGCAACATCCATCCAAAATGCCAAAACAGTGTCGTACAACTTTTAAAATGAGTGCATGGATTTGAAACAGAACAGTACCATGGTCCACCACTCTCCAGCGGTGGTATATCGACGACCAGCCACGGTGATCGCGTTTTACCATAAAATTCACATGAAGTAAACCATGGGTGTAAAAAAACCATCGAGTCCTTAAAGTGATTCGGGTAGTCTTTTTTTAGATATGGAACTATGCATTGACGGCTAAAAGCTGTCAAAGCCGTATAACTCACAAAGAGCTTCGTTTTGACTGGTTATGGCTCCCGTAACTCCAAAAGAGGCAACCGCTATGGCTGTCCAAATAATCGATATCCTTAGGGCGCAACATCTACGGTGCAAGGTGCAACATCCGTCCAAAATGCCGAAACAGTGTCGTACAACTTTTGGAAATGAGTGCATGGATTTGAAACGGAACAGTACCATGGTTCACCACTCTCCAGCATTGGTATATCGACGACCAGCCACGGTGATCGCGTTTTACCATTAAATTCACGTGAAGAAAACGATGGGTAAAAAAATATCGAGTCCCGAAAGTGATTCGGGTAGTTTTTTTTTGATATGGAACTATGCATTGACGGCAAAATGCTGTCGAAGCCGTAGAACTCAAAGAGAGTTTCGTTTTGACTGGTTATGGCTCCCGTAACTCCAAAAGAGGCAACCGTTATGGCTGTCCGAATAATCGATATCCTCAAGGCGCAACATCTATGGTGCAAGGTGCAACATCCATCCAAAATACCGAAACAGTGCCGTACGACTTTTAGAAATGAGTGCGTGGATTTGAAACAGAATAGTACCATGGTGCACCACTCTCCAGCGTTGGTATATCGACGACAAGGCACGGTGATCGCGTTTTACCATAAAATTCATGTGAAGAAAACAATGGGTAAAAAAAATCGAGTCCCGAAAGTGATTCTGGTGGTTTTTTTATGGATATGGAACAATTCATTGACGGCTAAAAGCTGAAAAAGCCGTTGAACTCACAGAGAGCTTCGTTTTGACTGGTTATGGCTCCCGTAACTCCAAAAGAGGCAACCGTTATGGCTGTCCGAATAATCGATATCCTAAGGGCGCAACATCTACGGCGCAAGGTGCAACATCCGTCCAAAATGCCGAAACAGTGTCGTACGACTTTTAGAAATGAGTGCATGGATTTGAAATGGAACAGTACCATGGTGCACCACTCTCCAGCGGTGGTATATCGACGACCAGCCACGGTGATCGCGTTTTACCACAAAATTCACGTGAAGAAAACGATGGGTAAAAAAAATCTTTCGAGTCCCGAAAGTTATTCGGGTAGTATTTTTTGGGTTTGGAACTATGCATTGACGGCTAAAAGCTTTCAAAGCCGCAGAACTCATCAAGAGCTTCGTTTTGACTGGTTACGGCTCCCGTAACTCCAAAAGAGGGAACCGTTATTGCTGTTGGAATAATCGATATCCTCAGGGTGCAACATCTACGGTGCAAGGTGCCACATCCGTCCAAAATGCCGAAATGGTGCCGTACGACTTTTAGAAATGAGTGCATGGATTTGAAACGGAACAGTACCATGGTGCACCACTCTCCAGCGGTCGTATATCGACGACCAGCCATGGTGATCGCGTTTTACAACAAAATTCACGTGAAGAAAACGATGGGTAAAAAAACTTTCGAGTCCCGAAAGTGATTCGGGTAGTATTTTTTGGATATGGAACTTTGCATTGACGGCTAAAAGCCGTCAAAGCCGCAGAACTCACAGAGAGCTTCATTTTGACTGGTTTTGGCTCCCGTAACTCCAGAAGAGGCAACCGTTATGGCTGTCCGAATAATCGATATCCTCAGGGCGCAACATCTACGGTGCAAGGTGCAACATCCATCCAAAATGCCGAAACAGTACCGTACGACTTTTAGAAATGAGTGAATGGATTTGAAACGGAACAGTACCATGGTGCACCACTCTCCAGCGATGGTATATTGACGACCAGCCACGGTGACCGCGTTTTACCATAAAATTCACGTGAAGAAAACGATAGGTAAAAAGAATATCGAGTCCCGAAAGTGATTCGGGTAGTTTTTTTTGGATATGGAATAATGCATTGACGGCTAAAAGCTGTCAAAGCCGAAGAATTCAAAGAGTGCTTCGTCTTGACTGGTTATGGCTCCCGTAACTCCAAAAGAGGCAACCGTTATGGCTGTCCGAATAATCGATATCCTCAGGGCGCAACATCTACGGTGCAAGGTGCAACATCCGTCCAAAATGCCGAAACAGTGCCGTACGACTTTTAGAAATGAGTGCATGGGTTTGAAATGGAACAGTACCATGGTGCACCACTCTCCAGCGGTGGTATATCGACGACCAGCCACGGTGATCTCGTTTAACCACAAAATTCACGTGAAGAAAACGATGGTTAAAAAAAACATTCGAGTCCCGAAAGTGATTCGGGTAGTATTTTTTGGATATGGAACTATGCATTGACGGCTAAAAGCTTATAAAGCCGCAGAACTAACAAAGAGCTTCGTTTTAACTGGTTACGGCTCCCGTAACTCCAAAAGTGGCAACCGTTATGGCTGTCCGAATAATCGATATCCTTAGGGCGCAACATCTACGGTGCAAGGTGCAACATCTGTCCAAAATGTCGAAACAATGCCATACGACTTTTAGAAATGAGTGCATGGATTTGAAACGGAACAGTACCATGGTGCACCACTCTCCAGCGATGGTAGCCACGGTGATCGCATTTTTCCATAAAATTCACGTGAAGAAAACCATGGGTAAAAAAAAACTATCGAGTCATGAAAGTGATTCGGGTAGTCTTTTTGTGGATATGGAACTATGCATTGATGGCTAAAATCTGTCAAAGCCGTAGAACTCACAGAGAGCTTCTTTTTTACTGGTTATGGCTCCCGTATCTCCAAAAGAGGCAACCATTATGGCTGTCCCAATAATCGATATCCTCAGGGCGCAACATCTACGGTGCAAGGTGCAACATCCGTCCAAAATGCCGAAACAGTGCCGTACGACTTTTAGAAATGAGTGCATGGATTTGAAACTTAACAGTACCATGGTGCACCACTCTCCAGCGTTGGTATATCGATGACCAGCCACGGCGATCGCGTTTTACCATAAAATTCACGTGAAGAAAACGATGGGTATAAAAAACTATCGAGTCCCGAAAGTGATTCGGGTAGTTTTTTTGGATATGGAACAATGCATTGAAGGCAAAAAGCTGTCGAAGCCGTAGAACTTACAGAGAGCTTTGTTTTGACTGGTTATGGCTCCCGTAACTCCAAAAGAGGCAACCATTATGGCTGTCCGAATAATCGATATCCTCAGGGCGCAACATCTACGGTGCAAGGTGCATTATCCGTCCAAAATGTCGAAACAGTGTCGTACGACTTTTAGAAATGAGTGCATGGATTTGAAACAGAACAGTACCATGGTGCACCACTCTCCAGCGGTGGTATATCGACGACCAGCCACGGTGATCGCGTTTTACCACAAAATTCACATGAAGAAAACGATGGGTAAAAAAAAACTTTCGAGTCCCGAAAGTGTTTCGGGTAGTATTTTTTGGATATGGAACTATGCATTGACGGCTAAAAGCTTTCAAAGCCGCAGAACGCACAGAGAGCTTCGTTATAACTGGTTACGGCTCCCGTAACTCCAAAAGAGGCAACCATTATGGCTGTCCGAATAATCGATATCCTTAGGGCGTAACATCTACGGTGCAAGGTGCAACATCCATCCAAAATGTCGAAACAATGCCATACGACTTTTAGAAATGAGTGCATGGATTTGAAACGGAACCGTACCATGGTGCACCACTCTTCAGCAATGGTATATCGACGACCATCCATGGTGATCGCGTTTTACCATAAAATTCACGTGAAGAAAACCATGGGTAAAAAAAAACTATCGAGTCCCGAAAGTGATTTGGGTAGTCTTTTTTTGGATATGGAACTGTGCATTAATGGCTAAAATCTGTCAAAGCCGTAGAACTCACAAAGAGCTTCTTTATGACTGGTTATGGCTCCTGTAACTCCAAAAGAGGCAACCGTTATGGCTGTCCGAATAATCGATATCCTCAGGGCGCAACATCTACGGTGCAAGGTGCAAGGTGCAACATCCGTCCAAAATGCCGAAACAGTGCCGTACGACTTTTAGAAATGAGTGCATGGATTTGAAACGGAACAGTACCATGGTGCACCACTCTCCAGCGTTGGTATATCGATGACCAGCCACGGCGATCGCGTTTTACCATAAAATTCACGTGAAGAAAACGATGGGTTAAAAAAACTATCGAGTCCCGAAAGTGATTCGGATAGTTTTTTTTGGATATGGAACAATGCATTGACGGCTAAAAGCTATCGAAGCCATAGAACTCACAGAGAGCTTCGTTTTGACTGGTTATGGCTCCCGTAACTCCAAAAGAGGCAACCGTTATGGCTGTCCGAACAATCGATATCCTCAGGGCGCAACATCTACGGTGCAAGGTGCAAGGAGCAACATCCGTCCAAAATGCCAAAATAGTGTCGTACGACTTTTAGAAATGAGTGCATGGTTTTGAAACGGAACAGTACCATGGTGCACCACTCTCCAGCGATGGTATATCGACGACCAGCCACGGTGATCGCGTTTTACCATAAAATTCACATGAAGAAAACCATGGGTAAAAAAAACAATCGAGTTCCGAAAGTGATTCGGGTAGTTTTTTTTGGATATGGAACAATGCATTGACGGCTAAAAGCTATCGAAGCTGTAGGACTCACAAAGAGCTTCGTTTTGACTGGTTATGGCTCCCATAATTCCAAAAGAGGCAACTGTTATAGCTGTCTGAACAATCGATATCCTTAGGGCGCAACATCTACGGTGCAAGGTGCAACATCCGTCCAAAATGCCGAAACAGTGCCGTACGACTTTTAGAAATGAGTGCATGGATTTGAAACAGAATAGTACCATGGTGCACCACTCTCCAGCGTTGGTATATCGACGACCAACCATGATGATCGCGTTTTACCATAAAATTCACATGAAGAAAACGATGGGTAAAAAAAACTATCTAGTCTCGAAAGTGATTCCGGTAGTTTTTTTTGGATATGGAATAATGAATTGAAGGCTAAAATCTGTCGAAGCCGTAGAACTCACAGAGAGCTTCGTTTTGATTGGTTATGGCTCCCGTAACTCCAAAAGAGCCAACTATTATGGCTATTCGAATAATCGATATCCTAAGGGCGCAACATCTACGGTGCAAGGTGCAACATCCGTCCAAAATGCCGAAACAGTGCCGTACGACTTATAGAAATGCGTGCATGGATTTGAAATGAAACAGTACCATGGTGCACCACTGTCCAGCGGTGGTATATCGACGACCAGCCACCGTGATCGTGTTTTACCACAAAATTCACGTGAAGAAAACGATGGGTAAAAAAAACTTTCGTTTCCCGAAAGTGATTCGGGTAGTATTTTTTGGATTTGGAACTATGCATTGACGGCTAAAAGTTTTCAAAGCCGCAGAACTAACAAAGAGCTTCGTCTTGACTGGTTACGGCTCCTGTAACTCCAAAAGAGGCAACCGCTATGGCTGTCCGAATAATCGATATCCTCAGGGTGCAACTTCTACGGTGCAAGTGCAACATCCGTCCAAAATGCCGAAACAGTGTCGTACGACTTTTAGAAATGCGTGCATGGATTTGAAACGGAACAATACCATGGTGCACCACTCTCTAATGATAGTATATCGACGACCAGCCATGGTGATCACGTTTTACCATAAAATTCACGTGAAGAAAACCATGGGTAAAAAATAACTATCGAGTCCCGAGAGTGATTCGGTAGTCTTTTTTTGGATATGGAACTTTGCATTGAAGGCTAAAAGCTGTCAAAGCCGTAGACCTCACAGAGAGCTTCGTTTTGACTGGTTCTGGCTCCCATAACTCCAAAAGAGGCAACCGTTATGGCTGTCCGAATAATCGATATCCTCAGGGCGCAACATCTAGGTGCAAGGTGCAACATCCGTCCAAAATGCCGAAACAGTGCCGTACGACTTTTAGAAATGAGTGCATGGATTTGAAACGGAACAGTACCATGGTGCACCACTCTCCAGCGTTGGTATATCGACGACCAGCCACGGTGATTGCGTTTTACCATAAAATTCACGTGAAGAAAACGATGGGTAAAAAAACTATCGAGTCCCGAAAGTGATTCGGGTAGTTTTTTTTGGATATGGAACAATGCATTGAAGGCTAAAAGCTGTCGAAGCCGTAGAACTCACAGAGAGCTTCGTTTTGACTGGTTATGGCTCCCGTAACTCCAAAAGAGGCAACTGTTATGACTGTCCGAATAATCGATATCCTCAGGGCCCAACATCTACGGTGCAAGGTGCAACATTCGTCCAAAATGCCGAAACAGTGCCGTACGAATTTTAGAAATGAGTGCGTGGATTTGAAACGGAACAGTACCATGGTGCATCACTCTCCAGCGGTGGTATATCGACGACCAGCCACAGTGATCGCGTTTTACCACAAAATTCACGTGAAGAAATCGATGGGTAAAAAAAAACTTTCGAGTCCCGAAAGTGATTCGGGTAGTATTTTTTGGATATGGAACTATGCATTGATGGCTAAAAGATTTCAAAGCCACTGAACTCACAGAGAGCTTCGTTTTGACTGGTTATGGCTCCCATAACTCCAAAAGAGGGAACCGTTATGGCTGTCCGAATAATCGATATTCTCAAAGCGCAACATCTACGGTGCAAGGTGCAAGGTGCAACATCCGTTCAAAATGTCGAAACAGTGTCGTATGACTTTTAGAAATGAGTGCATGGATTTGAAACGTAACAGTACCATGGTGCACCACTCTCCAGCGATGGTATATCGATGACCAACCACGGTGATCGCGTTTTACCATAAAAATCACGTGAAGAAAACGATGGGTAAAAAAAACTATCGAGTCCCGAAAGTGATTCGGGTAGTTTTTTTGGATATGGAACTGTACGTTGATGGCTAAAAGCTATCGAAACCATAGAACTCACAGATTGCCTTCGTTTTGACTGGTTATTGCTCCCGTAACTCCAAAAGAGGCAACCGTTATGGCTGTCCGAACAATCGATATCCTTAGGGCGCAACATCTACGGTGCAAGGTGCAACATCTGTCCAAAATGCCGAAACTGTGCCGTACGACTTTTAGAAATGAGTGCATGGATTTGAAACGGAACAGTACCATGGTGCACCACTCTCCAGCTGTGGTATATTGACGACCAGCCACGGTGATCGCGTTTTACCACAAAATTCACGTGAAGAAAACGATAGGTAAAAAAACTTTCGAGTCCCGAAAGTGATTCGGATAGTATTTTTTGGATATGGAACTATGCATTGACGGCTAAAAGCTTTCAAAGCCGCAGAACTCACAGAGAGCTTCGTTTTGACTGGTTACGGCTCCCGTAACTCCAAAAAGGGCAACCGTTATGGCTGTCCGAATAATCGATATCCTCAGAGCGCAACATCTACGGTGCAAGGTGCAACATCCGTCCAAAATATCGAAATAGTGTCGTACGACTTTTAGAAATGAGTGCATGGATTTGAAACGGAATAGTACCATGCTACACCACTCTCCAGCGATAGTATATCGACGACCATCCACGGTGATCGCGTTTTATCATAAAATTCACATGAAGAAAACCATGGGTAAAAAAAACTATCGAGTCCCGAAAGTGATTCGGGTAGTCTTTTTTTGGATATGGAACTATGCATTGATGGCTAAAAGCCGTAGAACTCACAAAGAGCTTCGTTTGACTGGTTATGGCTCCCGCAACTCCAAAAGAGGCAACTGTTCTGGCTGTCCAAATAATCGATATCCTCAGGGCGCAACATCTACGGTGCAACGTGCAACATCCGTCCAAAATGCCGAAACGGTGTAGTAAGACTTTTAGAAATGAGTGCATGAATTTGAAACGGAACAGTACCATGGTGCACCACTCTCCAACGGTGGTATATCGATGACCATCCACGGTGATCGAATTTTACCATAAAATTCACGTGAAGAAAACGATGGGTAAAAAAACTATCGAGTCCCGAAAGTGATTCGGGTAGTCTTTTTTTGGATATGGAACAATGCATTGACGGCTAAAAGCTATCGAGGCCATAGAACTCACAGAGAGCTTCGTTTTGACTGGTTATGGCTCCTGTAACTCCAAAAGAGGCAACCGTTATGGCTGTCCGAACAATTGATATCCTCAGGGCGCAACATCCGTCAAAAATGCCGAAACAGTGTCGTACGACTTTTAGAAATGAGTGCATGGATTTGAAATGGAACAGTACCATGGTGCACCACTCTCCAGCGTTGGTATATCGAAGACCAGCCATGGTGACCGCGTTTTACCATAAAATTCACGTGAAGAAAATGATGGGTAAGAAAAACTATCGAGTCCCGAAAGTGATTCGGGTAGTATTTTTTGGATATGGAACTATGCATTGACTGCTAAAAGCTCTCAAAGCCACAGAACTCACAGAGAGCTTCGTTTTGACTAGTTATGACTCGCGTAACTCCAAAAGAGACAACCGTTATGGCTGTCCGAATAATCGATATCCTCAGGGCGCAACATCTACGGTGCAAGGTGCAACATCCATCCAAAATGCCGAAACAGTGCCGTACGACTTTTAGAAATGAGTTCATGGATTTGAAACGGAACAGTACCATGGTGCACCACTCTCCAGCAGTTGTATATCGACGACCAGCCACGGTGATCGCGTTTTACCATAAAATTCACGTGAAGAAAACCATGGGTAAAAAAAACTATCGAGTCCCGAAAGTGATTCGGGTAATCTTTTTTTGGATATGGAACTATGCGTTGACCGCTAAAAGCCGTCAAAGCCGTAGAACTCACAGTGAGCTTCGTTTTGAGTGGTTATGGCTCCCGTAACTCCAAAAGAGGCAACCGTTGTGGCTATCCGAATAATCGATATCCTCAGGGCGCAACATCTACGGTCCATGGTGCAACATTCGTCCAAAATGCCAAAACAATGCCGTACGACTTTTAGAAATGAGTGCATGGATTTGAAATGGAACTGTACCATGGTGCACCACTCTCCAGCGATGGTATATCGACGACCAGCAACGATGATCGCGTTTTACCAGAAAATTCACGTGAAAAAAACAATGGGTAAAAAAACTATCGAGTCCTGAAAGTGATTCAGGTAGTCTTTTTTTGGATATGGAACTATGTGTTGACGGCTAAAAGCCGTCAAAGCCGTAGAACTCACAGAGAGCTTCGTTTTAACTGGTTATGGCTCTCGTAACTCCAAAAGAGGCAAACGTTATGGGTGTCCGAATAATCGATATCCTTAGGGCGCAACATCTACGGTGCAAGGTGCAACATCCGTCCAAAATGCCGAAACAGTGCCGTACGACTTTTTGAAATGAGTGCATGGATTTGAAATGGAACAGTACCATGGTGCACCACTCTCGAGCGATGGTATATCGACGACCAGCCACGGTGATCGCGTTTACCATAAAATTCACGTGAAGAAAGCGATGGGTAAAAAATACTATCAAGTCCCTAAAGTTATTCGGGTAGTTTTTTTTCGATATGGAACTATGCACTGACGGCTAAAAGCTGTCAAAGCCGTAGAACTCACAAAGAGCTTCGTTTTGACTGGTTATGGCTCCCGTAACTCCAAAAGAGGCAACCGTTATGGATGTCCGAATAATCGATATCCTCAGGACGCAACATCTACGGTGCAAGATGCAACATCCATCCAAAATGCCAAAACAGTGCCGTACGACTTTTAGAAATGAGTGCATGGATTTGAAACGGAACAGTACCATGGTGCACCACTCTCCAGCGATGGTATATCGACGACCAGCCACGGTGATCGCGTTTTACAATAAAATTCACGGGAAAAAATGATGGGTAAAAAAAACTATCGAGTCCCGAAAGTGATTCGGGTAAATGTTTTTGGATTTGGAACTATGCATTGACGGCTAAAAGCTGTCAAAGCCGTAGAACTCATAGAGAGCTTCGTTTTGACTGGTCATGGGTCCCTTAACTCCAAAAGTGGCAACCTTTTTGGCTGTCCGAATAATCGATATCCTCAGGGCGCAACATCTATGGTGCAAGGTGCAACATCCGTCCAAAATGCCGAAACAGTGCCGTACGACTTTTAGAAATGAGTGCATGGATTTTAAACGGAACAGTACCATGGTGCACCACTCTCTAGCGGTGGTATATCGACGAGCATCCACGGTGATCGCGTTTTACCATAAAATTCACGTGAAGAAAACGATGGGTAAAAAAACTATCGAGTCCCGAAAGTGATTCGGGTAATTTTTTTTGGATATGGAACAATTCATTCACGGCTAAAAGCTGTTGAAGCCGTAGACCTCACAGAGAGCTTTGTTTCGACTGGTTATGGCTCCCGTAACTTCAAAAGAGGCAACTGTTATGGCTGTCCGAATAATCGATATCCTCAGGGCGCAACATCTACGGTGCAAGGTGCAACATCCGTCCAAACTGCCGAACAATGCCGTACGACTTTTAGAAATGAGTGCATGGATTTGAAATGGAACAGTACCATGGTGCACCACTGTCCAGCGATGGTATATCGACGACCAGACACGGTGATCGCGTTTTACCATAAAATTCACGTGAAGAAAATGATGGGTAAAAACAACTATCGAGTCCCAAAAGTTATTCGGGTAGTCTTTTTTTGGATATAGAACTATGCATTGATGGCTATAAGCCTTCAAAGCCGTAGAACTCACAGAGAGCTTCGTTTTGACTGGTTATGGCTCCCGTAACTCCAAAAGAGGCAATCGTTATGGTTGTCCGAATAATCGATATCCTAAGGGCGCAACATCTACGGTGCAAGGTGCAACATCCGTCCAAAATGCCGAAACAGTGCCGTACGACTTTTTAAAATGAGTGCATGAATTTGAAACGGAACAGTACCATGGTGCACCACTCTCCAGCGATGGTATATCGACAACCAACCACGGTGATCGCGTTTTACCATAAAATTCACGTGAAGAAAACGGTGGGTAAAAAAACTATCGAGTCCAGAAAGTGATTCGGGTAGTCTTTTTTTGGATATGGAACTATGCATTGACTGGTTATGGCTCACATAACTCCAAAAGAGGCAACCGTTATGGCTGTCCGAATAATCGATATCCTCATGGCGCAACTTCTATGGTGCAAGGTGCAACATCCATCCAAAATGCCGAAACAGTGACGTACGACTTTTAGAAATGAGTTCATGGTTTTCAAACGGAACAGTACCATGGTGCACCACTCTCCAGCGATGGTATATCGACGATCAGCCACGGTGATCGCGTTTTACCAGAAAATTCACGTGAAGAAAACCATGGGTAAAAAAAACTATCGAGTCCTGAAAGTGATTCGGGTAGTCTTTTTTTGGATATGGAACTATGCGTTGATCGCTAAAAGCCATCAAAGCCGTAGAACTCACATAGGGCTTCATTTTTACTGGTTATGGCTCCCGTAACTCCAAAAGAGGCAACCGTTATGGCTCTCCGAATAATCGATATCCTCAGGGCGCAACATCTACGGTCCATGGTGCAACATCCGTCCAAAATGCCGAAACAGTGCCGTACGACTTTTAGAAATGAGTGCATGGATATGAAACGGAACAGTACCATGGTGCACCACTCTCCAGCGATGGTATATCAACGACCAGCAACAATGATCGCATTTTACCAGAAAATTCACGTGAAGAAAACAATGGGTAAAAAAAACTATCGAGTCGTGAAAGTGATTCGGGTAGTCATTTTTTGGATATGGAACTATGGGTTGACGGCTAAAAGCCGTCAAAGCCGTAGAACTCACAGAGAGCTTCGTTTTGACTGGTTATGGCTCCCGTAACTCCAAAGGAGGCAACCGTTATGGTTGTCCGAATAATCGATATCCTTAGGGCGCAACATCTATGGTGCAAGGTGCAACATCCATCCAAAATGCCGAAACAGTGCCGTACGACTTTTGGAAATGAGTTCATGGATTTGAAATGGAACAGTATCATGGTGCACCAGTCTCGAGCGATGGTATATCGACGACCAGCCACGGTGATCGCGTTTACCATAAAATTCACGTGAAGAAAACGATGGGTACAAAAACTATCGAGTCCCTAAAGTGATTCGGGTAGTTTTTTTTTCGATATGGAACTATGCACTGACGGTTAAAAGCTGTCAAAGTCATAGAACTCATAGAGAGCTTCGTTTTGACTAGTTATGGCTCCCGTAACTCCAAAAGAGGCAACCGTTATGGCTGTCCGAATAATCGATATCCTCAGGACGCAACATCTACGGTGCAAGGTGCAACATCCGTCAAAAATGCCGAAACAGTGCCGTACGACTTTTAGAAATGAGTGCATAGATTTGAAATGGAACAGTTCCATGGTGCACCACTCTCCAGCAATGGCATATCGACGACCAGCCACGGTGATCGCGTTTTACCATAAAATTCACGTGAAGAAAATGATGGGTAAAAAAAACTATCGAGTCCCGAAAGTGATTCGGGTAGTTGTTTTAGGATATGGAACTATGCATTGACGGCTAAAAGCTGTCAAAGCCGTAGAACTCACAGAGAGCTTCATTTTGACTGGTTATGGCCCCCTTAACTCCAAAAGTGGCAACCTTTATGGCTGTCTGAATAATCGATATCCTCAGGGCGCAACATCTATGGTGCAAGGTGCGACATCCGTCCAGAATGCCGAAACAGTGTCGTACGACTTTTAGAAATGAGTGCATGGATTTTAAACGGAACAGTACCATGGTGCACCACTCTCCAGCGGTGGTATATCGACGAGCAGCCACGGTGATCGCGTTTTACCATAAAATTCACTTGAAGAAAACGATGGGTAAAAAAAACTATCGAGTCTCGAAAGTGATTCAGGTAGTTTTTTTGGATATGGAACAAATCATTCACGACTAAAAGCTATTGAAGCCGTAGACCTCACAGAGAGCTTTGTTTTGACTGGTTATGGCTCCCGTAACTCCAAAAGAGGCAACCGTTATGGCTGTCCGAATAATCGATATCCTCAGGGCGTAACATCTACGGTGCAAGGTGCAACATCCATCCAAACTGCCGAAACAGTGCCGTACGATTTTTAGAAATGAGTGCATGGATTTGAAATGGAACAGTACCATGGTGCACCACTCTCCAGCGATGGTATATCGACGACCAGACACGGTGATCGCGTTTTACCATAAAATTCACGTGAAGAAAACGATGGGTAAAAACAACTATCGAGTCCCGAAAGTTATTCGGGTATTCTTTTTTTGGATATGGAACTACACATTGATGACTATAAGCCATCAAAGCCGTAGAACTCAAAGAGAGCTTCGTTTTGACTGGTTATGGCTCCCGTAACTCCAAAAGAGGCAATCATTATGGCTGTCCGAATAATCGATATCCTAAGGGCGTAACATCTATGGTGCAAGGTGCAACATCCGTCCAAAATGCCGAAACAGTGCCGTACGACTTTTAAAAATGAGTGCATGGATTTGAAATGGAACAATACCATGGTGCACCACTCTCCAGCGATGGTATATCGACAACCAACCACAGTGATCACATTTTACCATAAAATTCACGTGAAGAAAACGATGGGTAAAAAAACTATCGAGTCCAGAAAGTGATTCGGGTAGTCTTATTTTGGATATGGAACTATGCATTGACGGCTAAAAGCTGTCAAAGTCGTAGAAATCACAGAGAGCTTCGTTTTGACTGGTTATAGTTCACATAACTCCAAAAGAGGCAACCGTTATGGCTGTCCGAATAATCGATATCCTCAGGGCGCAACATCTACGGTGCAAGGTGCAACATCCATCCAAAATGCCGAAACAGTGTCGTACGACTTTTAGAAATGAGTTAATGGATTTGAAATGGAACAGTACCATGGTGCACCACTCTCTAGCATTGGTATATCGACGACCAGCCACGGTGATCGCGTTTTACCATAAAATTCACGTGAAGAAAACGATGGGTAAAAAAAACCATCGAGTCCTGAAAGTGATTCGGGTTGTTTTTTTTGGATATGGAACAATGCATTGACGGCTAAAAGCTATCTAAGCCATAGAACTCACAGAGAGCTTCGTTTTGACTGGTTGTGGCTCCTGTAACTCCAAAAGAGGCAACCGTTATGGCTGTCCGAACAATTGATATCCTCAGGGCGCAACATCTACGGTGCAAGGTGCAAGATCCATCCAAAATGTCGAAACAGTGCCGTACGACTTTTAGAAATGAGTGCATGGATTTGAAACGGAACAGTACCATGGTGCACCACTCTCCAGCGTTGGTATATCGATGACCAGCCACGGTGACCGCGTTATACCATAAAATTCACGTGAAGAATATGATGGGTAAAAAAACTATCGAGTCCCGAAAGTGATTCGGGTAGTATTTTTTGAATATGGAACTATGCATTGACGGCTAAAAGCTGTCAAAGCCGCAGAACTCACAGTGAGCTTCGTTTTGACTAGTTATGGCTTGCGTAACTCCAAAAGAGGCAACCGTTATGGCTGTCCGAATAATCGATATCCTCAGAGCGCAACATCTACGGTGCAAGGTGCAACATCCATCCAAAATGCCGAAACAGTGTCGTACGACTTTTAGAAGTGAGTTTATGGTTTTGAAACGGAATAGTACCATGGTGCACCACTCTCCAGCGATGGTATATCGACGACCAGCCACGGTGATCGCGTTTTACCAGAAAATTCACGTGAAGAAAACCGTGGGTAAAAAAACTATCGAGTCCCGAAAGTGATTCGGGTAGTCTTTTTTTGGATATGGAACTATGCGTTGATGGATAAAAGCTGTCAATGCCGTAGAACTCACAGAGAGCTTTGTTTTGACTGGTTATGGCTCCCGTAACTCCAAAAGAGGCAACCATTATGGCTGTCCGAACAATCGATATCCTCAGGGCGCAACATCTACGGTGCAAGGTGCAACATCCATCCAAAATGCCGAAACAGTGCCGTACGACTTTTAGAAATGAGTGCATGTATTTGAAATGGAACAGTACCATGGTGCACCACTCTCCAGCGTTGGTATATCGACGACCAGCCACGGTGACCGTGTTTTACCATAAAATTCACGTGAAGAAAATGATGGGTATAAAAAACTATCGAGTCCCGAAAGTGATTCGGGTAGTATTTTTTGAATATGGAACTATGCATTGATGGCTAAAAGCTATCAAAGCCGCAGAACTCACAGAGAGCTTCGTTTTGACTAGTTATGGCTCGTGTAACTCCAAAAGAGGCAACCGTTATGGCTGTCCGAATAATCGATATCCTCAGGGCGCAACATCTACGGTGCAAGGTGCAACATCCATCCAAAATGCCGAAACAGTGTCGTACGACTTTTAGAAATGAGTTCATGGTTTTGAAACGGAACAGTACCATGGTGCACCACTCTCCATCGATGGTATATCGACGACCAGCCACGGTGATCGCGTTTTACCAGAAAATTAACGTGAAGAAAACCATGGGTAAAAAAAACTATCGAGTCCTGAAAGTGATTTGGATAGTCTTTTTTTGGATATGGAACTATGCGTTGATGGCTAAAAGCTGTCAAAGCCGTAGAAATCACAAAGAGCTTCGTTTTGACTGGTTATGGCTCACATAACTCCAAAAAAGGCAACCGTTATGGCTGTTCGAATAATCGATATCCTCAGGGCGCAACATCTACGGTGCAAGGTGCAACATCCGTCCAAAATGCCGAAACAGTGTCGTACGACTTTTAGAAATGAGTGCATGGATTTGAAATGGAACAGTACCATGGTGCACCACTCTCTAGCATTGGTATATCGACGACCAGCCACGGTGATCGCGTTTTACCATAAAATTCACGTGAAGAAAAGATGGGTAAAAAAAACCATCGAGTCCTGAAAGTGATTCGGGTTGTATTTTTTGGATATGGAACAATGCATTGACGGCTAAAAGCTATCGAAGCCATAGAACTCACAGAGAGCTTTGTTTTGACTGGTTATGGCTCCTGTAACTCAAAAAGTGGCAACCGTTATGGCTGTCAGAACAATTGATATCCTCAGGGCGCAACATCTACGGTGCAAGGTGCAACATCCATCCAAAATGCCGAAACAGTGCCGTACGACTTTTAGAAATGAGTGCATGGATTTGAAACGGAACAGTACCATGGTGCACCACTCTCCAGCATTGGTATATCGACGACCAGCCATGGTGACCGCGTTATACCATAAAATTCACGTGAAGAATATGATGGGTAAAAAAAACTATCGAGTCCCGAAAGTGATTAGGGTAGTATTTTTTGAATATGGAACTATGCATTGACGGCTAAAAGCTGTCAAAGCCGCAGAACTCACAGAGAAATTCATTTTGACTAGTTATTGCTCGCGTAACTCCAAAAGATGAAACCGTTATGGCTGTCCGAATGATCGATATCCTCAGGGCGCAACATCTACGGTGCAAGGTGCAACATCAATCCAAAATGCCGAAACAGTGCCGTACGACTTTTAGAAATGAGTTCATGGTTTTGAAACGGAACAGTACCATGGTGCACCACTCTCCAGCGATGGTATATCGACGACCAGCCACGGAGGTCGCGTTTTACCAGAAAATTCACGTGAAGAAAACCGTGGGTAAAAAAACTATAGAGTCCCGAAAGTGATTCGGGTAGTCTTTTTTTGGATATGGAACTATGCGTTGATGGATAAAAGCTGTCAATGCCGTAGAACTCACAGAGAGCTTCGTTTTAACTGGTTATGGCTCCCGTAACTCCAAAAGAGGCAACCGTTATGGCTGTCCGAACAATCGATATCCTAAGGGCGCAACATCTACGGTGCAAGGTGCAACATCCATCCAAAATGCCGAAACAGTGCCGTACGACTTTTAGAAATGAGTGCATGTATTTGAAACAGAACAGTACCATGGTGCACCACTTTCCAGCGTTGGTATATCGATGACCAGCCATGTTGACCGCGTTTTACCATAAAATTCACGTGAAGAAAATGATGGGTAAAAAAAATATCGAGTCCCGAAAGTGATTCGGGTAGTATTTTTTGAATATGGAACTATGCATTGACGGCTAAAAGCTGTCAAAGCCGCCGAACTCACAGAGAGCTTCGTTTTGACTAGTTATGGCTCGCGTAACTCCAAAAGAGGCAACCATTATGGCTGTCCGAATAATCGATATCCTCAGGGCGCAACATCTACGGTGCAAGGTGCAACATCCATCCAAAATGCCGAAACAGTGCCGTACGACTTTTAGAAATGAGTTCATGGTTTTGAAACGGAACAGTACCATGGTGCACCACTCTCCAGCGATGGTATATCGACGACCAGCCACGGTGATCGCGTTTTACCAGAAAATTAACGTGAAAAAAACCATGGGTAAAAAAAACTATCGAGTCCTGAAAGTGATTCGGGTAGTCTTTTTTTGGATATGGAACTATGCGTTGATGGCTAAAAGTTGTCAAAGCCGTAGAAATCACAAAGAGCTTCGTTTTGACTGGTTATGGCTCACATAACTCCAAAAGAGGCAACCGTTATGGTTGTTCGAATAATCGATATCCTCAGGGCGCAACATCTACGGTGCAAGGTGCAACATCCGTCCAAAATGTCGAAACAGTGTCGTACGACTTTTAGAAATGAGTGCATGGATTTGAAATGGAACAGTACCATGGTGCACCACTCTCTAGCATTGGTATATCGACGACCAGCCACGGTGATCGCGTTTTACCATAAAATTCACGTGAAGAAAACGATGGGTAAAAAAAACCATCGAGTCCCGAAAGTGATTCGGGTAGTTTTTTTTGGATATGGAACAATGCATTGACGGCTAAAAGCTATCGAAGCCATAGAACTCACAGAGAGCTTCGTTTTGACTGGTTATGGCCCCTGTAACTCCAAAAGAGGCAACCGTTATGGCTGTCCGAACAATTGATATCCTCAGGGCGCAACATCTACGGTGCAAGGTGCAACATCCATCCAAAATGCCGAAACAGTGCCGTACGACTTTTAGAAATGAGTGCATGGATTTGAAACGGAATAGTACCATGGTGCACCACTCTCCAGCATTGGTATATCGACGACCAGCCATGGTGACCGCGTTATACCATAAAATTCACGTGAAGAATATGATGGGTAAAAAAAACTATCGAGTCCCGAAAGTGATTCGGGTAGTATTTTTTGAATATGGAACAATGCATTGACGGCTAAAAGCTGTCAAAGCCGCAGAACTCACAGAGAAATTCGTTTTGACTAGTTATGGCTCGCGTAACTCCAAAAGAGGCAACCGTTATAGCTGTCCGAATGATCGATATCCTCAGGGCGCAACATCTACGGTGCAAGGTGCAACATCCATCCAAAATGCCAAAACAGTGTCGTACGACTTTTAGAAATCAGTTCATGGTTTTGAAACGGAATAGTACCATGGTGCACCACTCTCCAGCGATGGTATATCGACGACCAGCCACGGAGGTCGCGTTTTACCAGAAAATTCACGTGAAGAAAACCGTGGGTAAAAAAAACTATCGAGTCCCGAAAGTGAGTCGGGTAGTCTTTTTTTGGATATGGAACTATGCATTGATGGATAAAAGCTGTCAATGCCGTAGAACTCCCAGAGAGCTTCGTTTTGACTGGTTATGGCTCCCGTAACTCCAAAAGAGGCAACCGTTATGGCTGTCCGAACAATCGATATCCTAAGGGCGCAACATCTACGGTGCAAGGTGCAACATCCATCCAAAATGCCGAAACAGTGCCGTACGACTTTTAGAAATGAGTGCATGTATTTGAAACAGAACAGTACCATGGTGCACCACTCTCCAGCGTTGGTATATCGATGACCAGCCACGGTGACCGCGTTTTACCATAAAATTCACGTGAAGAAAATGATGGGTAAAAAAAACTATCGAGTCCCGAAAGTGATTCGGGTAGTATTTTTTGAATATGGAACTATGCATTGACGGCTAAAAGCTGTCAAAGCCGCAGAACTCACAGAGAGCTTCGTCTTGACTAGTTATGGCTCGCGTAACTCCAAAAGAGGCAACCGTTATGGCTGTCCGAATAATCGATATCCTCAGGGCGCAACATCTACGGTGCAAGGTGCAACATCCATCCAAAATGCCGAAACAGTGCCGTACGACTTTTAGAAATGAGTTCATGGTTTTGAAACTGAACAGTACCATGGTGCACCACTCTCCAGCGATGGTATATCGACGACCAGCCACGGTGATCGCGTTTTACCAGAAAATTAACGTGAAGAAAACCATAGGTAAAAAAAAATATCGAGTCCCGAAAGTGATTCGGGTAGTCTTTTTTTGGATATGGAACTATGCGTTGATGGCTAAAAGCTGTCAAAGCCGTAGAACTCACAGAGAGCATCATTTTGACTGGTTATGGCTCCCATAACTCCAAAATAGGCAACCGTTATGGCTGTCCGAAAAATCGATATCCTCGGGGCGCAACATCCACGGTGCAAGGTGTAACATCCATCCAAAATGCCGAAACAGTGTCGTTCGACTTTTAGAAATGAGTGCATGGATTTGAAACGGAATAGTACCATAGTGCACCACTCTCTAGCGTTGGTATATCGACGACCAGCCACGGTGATCGCGTTTTACCATAAAGTTCATGTGAAGAAAACCATGGGTAAAAAAAACTATCGAGTCCCGAAAGTGATACGGGTAGTCTTTTTTGGATATGGAACTATGCGTTGACGGCTTAAAGCTGTCAAAGCCGTAGAACTCATAGAGAGCTTCGTTTTGAGTGGTTATGGCTCCCGTAACTCCAAAAGAGGCAACCGTTATGGTTGTCCGAATAATCGATATCCTCAGGGCGCAACATCTACGGTGCAAGGTGCAACATCCGTCCAAAATGTCGAAACAGTGTCGTGCGACTTTTAGAAATGAGTGCATGGATTTGAAACGGAACAGTACCTTGGTGCACCACTCTCCAGCGATGGTATATCGACGACCAACCACGATGATTGCGTTTTACCAGAAAATTCACGTGAAGAAAACCATGGGTAAAAAAAACTATCGAGTCCGGAAAGTGATTCGGGTAGTCTTTTTTTGGATATGGAACTATGCGTTGACGGCTAAAAGCTGTCAAAGCCGTAGAACTCACAGATAGCTTCGTTTTGACTTGTTATGGCTCCCGTAACTCCAAAAGAGGCAACCGTTATGGCTGTCCGAATAATCGATATCCTCAGGGGGCAACATCTATGGCGCAAGGTGCAACATCCATCCAAAATGCCGAAACAGTGTCGTACGACTTTTAGAAATGAGTTCATGGTTTTGAAACGGAACAGTACCATGGTGCACCACTCTCCAGCGATGGTATATCGACGACCAGCCACGGTGATCGCGTTTTACCAGAAAATTAACGTGAAGAAAACCATGGGTAAAAAAAACTATCGAGTCCTGAAAGTGATTCGGGTAGTCTTTTTTTGGATATGGAACTATGCGTTGATGGCTAAAAGCTGTCAAAGCCGTAGAAATCACAAAGAGCTTCGTTTTGACTGGTTATGGCTCACATAACTCCAAAAAAGGCAACCGTTATGGCTGTTCGAATAATCGATATCCTCAGGGCGCAACATCTACGGTGCAAGGTGCAACATCCATCCAAAATGCCGAAACAGTGTCGTACGACTTTTAGAAATGAGTGCATGGATTTGAAATGGAACAGTACCATGGTGCACCACTCTCTAGCATTGGTATATCGACGACCAGCCACGGTGATCGCGTTTTACCATAAAATTCACATGAAGAAAACGATGGGTAAAAAAACCATCGAGTCCCGAAAGTGATTCGGGTAGTTTTTTTTGGATATGGAACAATGCATTGACGGCTAAAAGCTATCGAAGCCATAGAACTCACAGAGAGCTTCGTATTGACTGGTTATGGCTCCTGTAACTCCAAAAGAGGCAACCGTTATGGCTGTCAGAACAATTGATATCCTCAGGGCGCAACATCTACGGTGCAAGGTGCAACATCCATCCAAAATGCCGAAACAGTGCCGTACGACTTTTAGAAATGAGTGCCTGGATTTGAAACGGAACAGTACCATGGTGCACCACTCTCCAGCATTGGTATATCGACGACCAGCCATGGTGACCGCGTTATACAATAAAATTCACGTGAAGAATATGATGGGTAAAAAAAACTATTGAGTCCCGAAAGTGATTCGGGTAGTATTTTTTGAATATGGAACTATGCATTGACGGCTAAAAGCTGTCAAAGCCGCAGAACTCACAGAGAAATTCGTTTTGACAAGTTATTGCTCGCGTAACTCCAAAAGATGCAACCGTTATGGCTGTCCGAATGATCGATATCCTCAGGGCGCAACATCTACGGTGCAAGGTGCAACATCCATCCAAAATGCCGAAACAGTGCCGTACGACTTTTAGAAATGAGTTCATGGTTTTGAAACGGAACAGTACCATGGTGCACCACTCTCCACTGATGGTATATCGACGACCAGCCACGGAGGTCGCGTTTTACCAGAAAATTCACGTGAAGAAAACCGTGGGTAAAAAAAACTATCGAGTCCCGAAAGTGATTCGGGTAGTCTTTTTTTGGATATGGAACTATGCGTTGATGGATAAAAGCTGTCAATGCCGTAGAACTCACAGAGAGCTTCGTTTTGACTGGTTATGGATCCCGTAACTCCAAAAGAGGCAACCATTATGGCTGTCCGAACAATCGATATCCTAAGGGCGCAACATCTACGGTGCAAGGTGCAACATCCATCCAAAATGCTGAAACAGTGACGTACGACTTTTAGAAATGAGTGCATGTATTTGAAACAGAACAGTACCATGGTGCACCACTCTCCAGCGTTGGTATATCGATGACCAGCCACGGTGACCGCGTTTGACCATAAAATTCACGTGAAGAAAATGATGGGTAAAAAAACTATCGTGTCCCGTAAGTGATTCGGGTAGTATTTTTTGAATATGGAACTGTGCATTGACGGCTAAAAGCTGTCAAAGCCGCAGAACTCACAGAGAGCTTCGTTTTGACTAGTTATGGCTCGCGTAACTCCAAAAGAGGCAACCGTTATGGCTGTCCGAATAATCGATATCCTCAGGGCGCAACATCTACGGTGCAAGGTGCAACTTCCATCCAAAATGCCGAAACAGTGCCGTACGACTTTTAGAAATGAGTTCATGGTTTTGAAACGGAACAGTACCATGGTGCACCACTCTCCAGCGATGGTATATCGACGACCAGCCATGGTGATCGCGTTTTACCAGAAAATTAACGTGAAGAAAACCATGGGTAAAAAAAACTATCGAGTCCTGAAAGTGATTCGGGTAGTCTTTTTTTGGATATGGAACTATGCGTTGATGGCTAAAAGTTGTCAAAGCCGTAGAAATCACAAAGAGCTTCGTTTTGACTGGTTATGGCTCACATAACTCCAAAAGAGGCAACCGTTATGGCTGTTCGAATAATCGATATCCTCAGGGCGCAACATCTACGGTGCAAGGTGCAACATCCGTCCAAAATGCCGAAACAGTGTCGTACGACTTTTAGAAATGAGTGCATGGATTTGAAATGGAACAGTACCATGGTGCACCACTCTCTAGCATTGGTATATCGACGACTAGCCACGGTGATCGCGTTTTACCATAAAATTCACGCGAAGAAAACGATGGGTAAAAAAAACCATCGAGTCCCGAAAGTGATTCGGGTAGTTTTTTTTGGATATGGAACAATGCATTGACGGCTAAAAGCTATCAAAGCCAAAGAACTCACAGAGAGCAACCGTTATGGCTCCTGTAACTCCAAAAGAGGCAACCGTTATGGCTGTCCGAACAATTGATATCCTCAGGACGCAACATCTACGGTGCAAGGTGCAACATCCATCCAAAATACCGAAACAGTGCCGTACGACTTTTAGAAATGAGTGCATGGATTTGAAATGGAACAGTACCATGGTGCACCACTCTCCAGCATTGGTATATCGACGACCAGCCATGGTGACCGCGTTATACCATAAAATTCACGTGAAGAATATGATGGGTAAAAAAAACTATCGAGTCCCGAAAGTGATTCGGGTAGTATTTTTTGAATATGGAACTATGCATTGACGGCTAAAAGCTGTCAAAGCCGCAGAACTCACAGAGAAATTCGTTTTGACTAGTTATGGCTCGCGTAACTCCAAAAGAGGAAACCGTTATAGCTGTCCGAATGATCGATATCCTCAGGGTGCAACATCTACGGTGCAAGGTGCAACATCCATCCAAAATGCCGAAACAGTGTCGTACGACTTTTAGAAATGAGTTCATGGTTTTGAAACGGAACAGTACCATGGTGCACCACTCTCCAGCGATGGTATATCGACGACCAGCCACAGAGGTCGCGTTTTACCAGAAAATTCACGTGAAGAAAACCGTGGGTAAAAAAAACTATCGAGTCCCGAAAGTGATTCGGGTAGTCTTTTTTTGGATATGGAACTATGCGTTGATGGATAAAAGCTGTCAATGCCGTAGAACTCACAAAGAGCTTCGTTTTGACTGGTTATGGCTCCCGTAACTCCAAAAGAGGCAACCGTTATGGCTGTCCGAACAATCGATATCCTAAGGGCGCAACATCTACGGTGCAAGGTGCAACATCCATCCAAAATGCCGAAACAGTGTCGTACGACTTTTAGAAATGAGTACATGTATTTGAAACAGAACAGTACCATGGTGCACCACTCTCCAGCGTTGGTATATCGATGACCAGCCACGGTGGCCGCGTTTTACCTTAAAATTCACGTGAAGAAAATGATGGGTAAAAAAACTATCGAGTCCCGAAAGTGATTCGGGTAGTATTTTTTGAATATGGAACTATGCATTGACGGCTAAAAGCTGTCAAAGCCGCTGAACTCACAGAGAGCTTCGTTTTGACTAGTTATGGCTCGCGTAACTCCAAAAGAGGCAACCGTTATGGCTGTCCGAATAATCGATATCCTCAGGGCGCAACATCTACGGTGCAAGTTGCAACATCCATCCAAAATGCCGAAACAGTGCCGTACGACTTTTAGAAATGAGTTCATGGTTTTGAAACGGAACAATACCATGGTGCACCACTCTCCAGCGATGGTATATCGACGACCAGCCACGGTGATCGCGTTTTACCAGAAAATTAACGTGAAGAAAACCATAGGTAAAGAAAATATCGAGTCCTGAAAGTGATTCGGGTAGTCTTTTTTTGGATATGGAACTATGCGTTGATGGCTAAAAGCTTTCAAAGCCGTAGAACTCACAGAGAGCTTCATTTTGACTGGTTATGGCTCCCGTAACTCCAAAATAGGCAACCGTTATGGCTGTTCAAAAAATCGATATCCTCGGGGCGCAACATCCACGGTGCAAGGTGTAACATCCGTCCAAAATGCCGAAACAGTGTCGTTCGACTTTTAGAAATGAGTGCATGGATTTGAAACGGAATAGTACCATGGTGCACCACTCTCTAGCGTTGGTATATCGACGACCAGCCACGGTGATCGCGTTTTACCATAAAATTCACGTGAAGAAAACCATGGGTAAAAAAAACTATCGAGTCCCGAAAGTGATCCGGGTAGTCTTTTTTTGGATATGGAACTATGCGTTGACGGCTTAAAGCTGTCAAAGCCGTAGAACTCATAGAGATCTTCGTTTTGAGTGGTTATGGCTCCCGTAACTCCAAAAGAGGCAACCGTTATGGCTGTCCGAATAATCGATATCCTCAGGGCGCAACATCTACGGTGCAAGGTGCAACATCCGTCCAAAATGCCGAAACAGTGCCGTGCGACTTTTAGAAATGAGTGCATGGATTTGAAACGGAACAGTACCATGGTGCACCACTCTCCAGCGATGGTATATCGACGACCAACCACGATGATTGCGTTTTACCAGAAAATTCACGTGAAGAAAACCATGGGTAAAAAAAAACTATCGAGTCCTGAAAGTGATTCGGGTAGTCTTTTTTAGGATATGGAACTATGCGTTGACGGCTAAAAGCTGTCAAAGCCATAGAACTCACAGATAGCTTCGTTTTGACTTGTTATGGCTCCCGTAACTCCAAAAGAAGCAACCGTTATGGCTGTCCGAATAATCGATATCCTCAGGGGGCAACATCTACGGCGCAAGGTGTAACATCCGTCCAAAATGCCAAAACAGTGTCGTACGACTTTTAGAAATGAGTGCATGGATTTGAAACGGAACAGTACCATGGTGCACCACTCTCCAACGGTGGTATATCGACGACCAGCCACGGTGATCGCGTTTACCATAAAATTCTCGTGAAGAAAACCATGGGTAAAAAAAACCATCGAGTCCCGAAAGTGATTCGGGTAGTCTTTTTTTGGATATGGAACTATGCGTTGACGGCTAAAAGCCGTCAAAGCCGTAGAACTCACAGAGAGCTTCGTTTTGACTGGTTATGGCTCCCGTAACTCCAAAGGAGGCAACCGTTATGGCTGTCCGAATAATCGATATCCTCAGGGCGCAACATCTATGTTGCAAGGTGCAACATCCGTCCTAATCCCGAAACAGTGCCGTACGACTTTTAGAAATGAGTGCATGGATTTGAAATGGAACATTACCATGGTGCACAACTCTCGAGCGGTGGTATATCGACGACCAGCCACGGTGATCGCGTTTTACCATAAAATTCACGTGAAGAAAATGATGGGTAAAAAAAACTATCGAGTCCCGAAAGTGATTCGGGTAGTATTTTTTGAATATGGAACTATGCATTGACGGCTAAAAGCTGTCAAAGCCGCAGAACTCACAAAGAGCTTCGTTTTGACTAGTTATGGCTCCCGTAACTCCAAAAGAGGCAACCGTTATGGCTGTCCGAATAATCGATATCCTCAGGGTGCAACATCTACGGTGCAAGGTGCAACATCCATCCAAAATGCCGATAGAGTGCCGTACGACTTTTAGAAATGAGTTCATGGTTTTGAAACGGAACAGTAACATGGTGCACCACTCTCCAGCGATGGTATATCAACGACCAGCCACGGTGATCGCGTTTTACCAGAAAATTCATGTGAAGAAAACCATGGGTAAAAAAAACTATCGAGTCCTGAAAGTGATTCGGGTAGTCTTTTTTTGGATATGGAACTGTGCGTTGACGGCTAAAAGCTGTCAAAGCCGTAGAACTCACATATAGCTTCGTTTTGACTTGTTATGGCTCCCGTAACTCCAAAAGAGGCAACCGTTATGTCTGTCTGAATAATCGATATCCTCACGGCGCAACATCTACGGCGCAAGGTGTAACATCCGTCCAAAATGCCAAAACAGTGCCGTACGACTTTTAGAAATGAGTGCATGGATTTGAAACGGAACAATACCATGGTGCACCACTCTCCAACGGTGGTATATCGACGACCAGCCACGGTGATCGCGTTTTACCATAAAATTCACGTGAAGAAAACCATGGGTAAAAAAAACCATCGAGTCCCGAAAGTGATTCGGGTAGTCTTTTTTTGGATATGGATCTATGCGTTGACGGCTAAAAGCCGTCAAAGCCGTAGAACTCACAGAGAGCTTCGTTTTGACTGGTTATGGCTCCCGTAACTCCAAAGGAGGCAACCGTTATGGCTGTCCGAATAATCGATATCCTCAGGGCGCAACATCTATGTTGCAAGGTGCAACATCTATGGATTTGAAATGGAATAGTACCATGGTGCACCACTCTCGAGCGATGGTATATCGATGACCAGCCACGGTGATCGCGTTTTACCATAAAATTCACGTGAAGAAAATGATGGGTAAAAAAAACTATCGAGTCCCGAAAGTGATTCGAGTAGTATTTTTTGAATATGGAACTATGCATTGACGGCTAAAAGCTGTCAAAGCCGCAGAACTCACAGAGAACTTCATTTTGACTAGTTATGGCTCGCGTAACTCCAAAAGAGGTAACCGTTATGGCTGTCCGAATAATCGATATCCTCAGGGCGCAACATCTACGGTGCAAGGTGCAACATCCATCCAAAATGCCGAAACAGTGCCATACGACTTTTATAAATGAGTTCATGGTTTTGAAACGGAACAGTACCATGGTGCACCACTCTCCAGTGATGGTATATCAACGACCAGCCACGGTGATCGCGTTTTACCAGAAAATTCACGTGAAGAAAACCATTGGTAAAAAAAACTATGTAGCCCTGAAAGTGATTCGGGTAGTCTTTTTTTGGATATGGAACTATGCGTTGATGGATAAAAGATGTCGATGCCGTAGAACTCACGGAGAGCTTCGTTTTGACTGGTTATGGCTCGCGTAACTCCAAAAGAGGCAACCGTTATGTCTGTCCGAATAATCGATATCCTCAGGGCGCAACATCTACGGTGCAAGGTGCAACATCCATCCAAAATGCTGAAACAGTATCGTAGGACTTTTAGAAATGAGTTCATGGTTTTGAAACGGAATAGTACCATGGTGCACCACTCTCCAGCGATGGTATATCGACGACCAGCCACGGTGATCGCGTTTTACCAGAAAATTCACGTGAAGAAAACCATGGGTTAAAAAAAACTATCGAGTCCTGAAAGTGATTCGGGTAGTCTTTTTTAATATATGGAACTATGCGTTGATGGATAAAAGCTATCAAAGCCGTAGGACTCACAGAGTGCTTCGTTTTGACTGGTTATGGCTCCCGTAACTCCAAAAGAGGCAACCGTTATGGCTGTCCAAAAAATCGATATCCTCAGGGCGCAACATCTACGGTGCAAGGTGTAACATCCGTCCAAAATGCCGAAACAGTGTCGTTCGACTTTTAGAAATGAGTGCATGGATTTGAAACGGAACAGTACCATGGTGCACCACTCCCTAGCGTTGGTATATCGACTACCCACCACGGTGATCGCGTTTTACCATAAAATTCACATGAAGAAAACCATGGGTAAAAAAAACTATCGAGTCCCGAAAGTGATTCGGGTAGTCTTTTTTTGCATATGGAACTGTGCGTTGACGGTTTAAAGCTGTCAAAGCCGTAGAACTCAAAGAGAGCTTCGTTTTGAGTGGTTATGGCTCCCGTAACTCCAAAAGAGGCAACCGTTATGGCTCTCCGAATAATCGATATCCTCAGGGCGCAACATCTACGGTGCAAGGTGCAACATTCGTCCAAAATGCCGAAACAGTGCCGTACGACTTTTAGAAATGAGTGCATGGATTTTAAACGGAACAGTACCATGATGCACCACTCTCCAGCGATGGTATATCGACGACCAGCCACGGTGATCGCGTTTTACCATAAAATTCACGTGAAGAAAATCATGGGTAAAAAAAACCATCGAGTCTCGAAAGTGATTCGGGTAGTCTTTTTTTGGATATAGAACTATGCGTTGACGGCTAAAAGCTGTCAAACCCGTAGAACTCACAGATAGCTTCGTTTTGACTGGTTATGGCTCCCGTAACTCCAAAGGAGGCAACCGTTATGGCTGTCCGAATAATCGATATCCTCAGGGCGCAACATCTATGTTGCAAGGTGAAAATCCGTCCTAATCCCGAAACAGTGCCGTACGACTTTTAGAAATGAGTGCATGGATTTGAAATGGAACAGTACCATGGTGCACAACTCTCGAGCGATGGTATATCGACGACCAGCCACGGTGATCGCGTTTTACCCTAAAATTCACGTGAAGAAAATGATGGGTAAAAAAACTATCGAGTCCCGAAAGTTATTCGGGTAGTATTTTTTGAATATGGAACTATGCATTGACGGCTAAAAGCTGTCAAAGCCGCAAAACTCACAGAGAAATTCGTTTTGACTAGTTATGGCTCGCGTAACTCCAAAAGAGGCAACCGTTATGGCTGTCCGAATAATCGATATCCTCAGGGTGCAACATCTACGGTGCAAGGTGCAACATCCATCCAAAATGCCGAAACAGTGCCGTACGACTTTTAGAAATGAGTTCATGGTTTTGAAATGGAACAGTACCATGGTGCACCACTCTCCAGCGATGGTATATCAACGACCAGCCACGGTGATCGCGTTTTACCAGAAAATTCAAGTGAAGAAAACCATGGGTAAAAAAAACTATCGAGTCCTGAAAGTGATTCGGGTATTCTTTTTTTGGATATGGAACTATGCGTTGACGGCTAAAAGCTGTCAAAGCCGTAGAACTCACAGATAGCTTTGTTTTGACTTGTTATGGCTCCCGTAACTCCAAAAGAGGCAACCGTTATGGCTATCCGAATAATCGATATCCTCAGGGCGCAACATCTACGGCGCAAGGTGTAACATCCGTCCAAAATGCCAAAACAGTGTCGTACGACTTTTAGAAATGAGTGCATGGATTTGAAACGGAACAGTACCATGGTGCACCACTCTCCAACGGTGGTATATCGACGACCAGCCACGGTGATCGCGTTTTACCATAAAATTCACGTGAAGAAAACCATGGGTAAAAAAAAACCATCGAGTCCCGAAAGTGATTCGGGTAGTCTTTTTTTGGATATGGAACTATGCGTTGACGGCTAAAAGCCGTCAAAGCCGTAGAACTCACAGAGAGCTTCGTTTTGACTTGTTATGGCTCCCGTAACTCCAAAGGAGGCAACCGTTATGGCTGTCCGAATAATCGATATCCTCAGGGCGCAACATCTATGTTGCAAGGTGCAACATCCGTCCAAAATCCCGAAACAGTGCCGTACGACTTTTAGAAATGAGTGCATGGATTTGAAATGGAATAGTACCATGGTGCACCACTCTCGAGCGAGGGTATATCGACGACCAGCCACGGTGATCGCGTTTTACCATAAAATTCACGTGAAGAAAATGATGGGTAAAAAAACTATCGAGTCCCGAAAGTGATTCGGGTAGTATTTTTTGAATATGGAACTATGCATTGCCGGCTAAAAGCTGTCAAAGCCGCAGAACTCACAGAGAACTTCATTTTGACTAGTTATGGCTCGCGTAACTCCAAAAGAGGCAACCGTTATGGCTGTCCGAATAATCGATATCCTCAGGGCGCAACATCTACGGTGCAAGGTGCAACATCCATCCAAAATGCCGAAACAGTGCCGTACGACTTTTAGAAATGAGTTCATGGTTTTGAAACAGAACAGTACCATGGTGCACCACTCTCCAGTGATGGTATATCAACGACCAGCCACGGTGATCGCGTTTTACCAGAAAATTCACGTGAAGAAAACCATTGGTAAAAAAAACTATCTAGTCCTGAAAGTGATTCAGGTAGTCTTTTTTTGGATATGGAACTATGCGTTGATGGATAAAAGCTGTCGATGCCGTAGAACTCACAGAGAGCTTCGTTTTGACTGGTTATGGCTCGCGTAACTCCAAAAGAGGCAACCGTTATGTCTGTCCGAATAATAGATATCCTCAGGGCGCAACATCTATGGTGCAAGGTGCAACATCCATCCAAAATGCTAAAACAGTGCCGTATGACTTTTAGAAATGAGTTCATGGTTTTGAAACGGAATAGTACCATGGTGCACCACTCTCCAGCGATGGTATATCGACGACCAGCCACGGTGATCGCGTTTTACCAGAAAATTCACATGAAGAAAACCATGGGTTAAAAAAAACTATCGAGTCCTGAAAGTGATTCGGGTAGTCTTTTTTAATATATGGAACTATGCGTTGATGGATAAAAGCTATCAAAGCCATAGAACTCACAGAGTGCTTCGTTTTGACTGGTTATGGCTCCCGTAACTCCAAAAGAGGCAACCGTTATGGCTGTCCGAAAAATCGATATCCTTAGGGCGCAACATCTACGGTGCAAGGTGTAACATCCAACCAAAATGCCGAAACAGTGTCGTTCGACTTTTAGAAATGAGTGCATGGATTTGAAACGGAACAGTACCATGGTGCACCACTCCCTAGCGTTGGTATATCGACTACCCACCACGATGATCGCGTTTTACCATAAAATTCACATGAAGAAAACCATGGGTAAAAAAAACTATCGAGTCCCGAAAGTGATTCGGGTAGTCTTTTTTTGCATATGGAACTGTGCGTTGACGGCTTAAAGCCGTCAAAGCCGTAGAACTCAAAGAGAGCTTCGTTTTGAGTGGTTATGGCTCCCGTAACTCCAAAAGAGGCAACCGTTATGGCTGTCCGAATAATCGATATCCTCAGGGCGCAACATCTACGGTGCAAGGTGCAACATTCGTCCAAAATGCCGAAACAGTGCCCTACGACTTTTAGAAATGAGTGCATGGATTTTAAACGGAACAGTACCATGGTGCACCACTCTCCAGCGATGGTATATCGACGACCAGCCACGATGATCGCGTTTTACCAGAAAATTCACGTGAAGAAAACCATGGTAAAAAAAACTATCGAGTCCTGAAAGTGATTCAGGTAGTTTTTTTTTGGATATGGAACTATGCGTTGACGGCTAAAAGCTGTCAAAGCCGTAGAACTCACAGATAGCTTCGTTTTGACTGGTTATGGCTCCCGTAACTCCAAAAGAGGCAGCCGTTATGGCTGTCCGAATAATCGATATCCTCAGGGCGCAACATCTAAGTTGCAAGGTGCAACATCCGTCCAAAATGCCAAATCAGTGTCGTACGACTTTTAGAAATGAGTGCATGGATTTGAAACGGAACAGTACCATGGTGCACCACTCTCTAGCGGTGGTATATCGACGACCAGCCACGGTGATCGCGTTTTACTATAAAATTCACGTGAAGAAAACCATGGGTAAAAAAAACCATCGAGTCTTGAAAGTGATTCGGGTAGTCTTTTTTTGGATGTGGTATTATGTGTTGACGGGTAAAAGCCATCAAAGCCGTAGAACTCACAGAGAGCTTCGTTTTGACTAGTTATGGCTCCCGTAACTCCAAAAGAGGCAACCGTTATGGCTGTCCGAATAATCGATATCCTCAGGGCGCAACATCTACGGTGCAAGGTGCAACATCCATCCAAAATGCCGAAATAGTGCCGTACGACTTTTAGAAATGAGTTCATGGTTTTGAAACGCAACAGTGCCATGGTGCACCACTCTCCAGCGATGGTATATCGACGACCAGCCACGGTGATCGCGTTTTACTAGAAAATTAACGTGAAGAAAACCATGGGTAAAAAAAATATCGAGTCCTGAAAGTGATTCGGGTAGTCTTTTTTTGGATATGGAACTATGCGTTGATGGCTGAAAGCTATCAAAGCTGTAGAACTCACAGAGAGCTTCATTTTGACTGGTTATGGCTCCCGTAACTCCAAAATAGGCAACCGTTATGGCTGTCCGAAAAATCGATATCCTCGGGGCGCAACATCTACGGTGCAAGGTGTAACATCCGTCCAAAATGCCGAAACTGTGTCGTTCGACTTTTAGAAATGAGTGCATGGATTTGAAACGGAATAGTACCATGGTGCACCACTCTCCTGCGTTGGTATATCGATGACCTGCCAAGGTGATCGCGTTTTACCATAAAATTCACGTGAAGAAAACCATGGGTAAAAAAAAACTATCGAGTCCCGAAAGTGATTCGGGTAGTCTTTTTTTGGATATGGAACTATGCGTTGACGGCTTAAAGCTGTCAAAGCCGTAGAACTCACAGAGAGCTTCGTTTTGAGTGGTTATGGCTCCCGTAACTCCAAAAGAGCAACCGTTATGGCTGTCCGAATAATCGATATCCTCAGGGCGCAACATCTATGTTGCAAGGTGCAACATCCGTCCAAAATGCCGAAACAGTGCCGTACGACTTTTAGAAATGAGTGCATGGATTTGAAATGGAACAGTACCATGGTGCACCACTCTCTAGCGATGGTATATCGACGACCAACCACGATGATCGCGTTTTACCAGAAAATTCACGTAAAGAAAACCATGAGTAAAAAAAAACTATTCAGTCATGAAAGTGATTCGGGTAGTCTTTTTTTGGATATGGAACTATGTGTTGACGGCTAAAAGCTGTCAAAGCCGTAGAACTCACAGATAGCTTCGTTTTGACTTGTTATGGCTCCCGTAACTCCAAAAGAGGCAACCGTTATGGCTGTCCGAATAATCGATATCCTCAGGGCGCAACATCTACGGCGCAAGGTGTAACATCCATCCAAAATGCCAAAACAGTGTCGTACGACTTTTAGAAATGAGTGCATGGATTTGAAACGGAACAGTACCATGGTGCACCACTCTCCAACGGTGGTATATCGACGACCAGCCACGGTAATCGCGTTTTACCATAAAATTCACGTGAAGAAAACCATAGGTAAAAAAAAACCATCGAGTCCCGAAAGTGATTCAGGTAGTCTTTTTTTGGATATGGAACTATGCGTTGACCGCTAAAAGCCGTCAAAGCCGTAGAACTCACAGAGAGCTTCGTTTTGACTGGTTATGGCTCTCGTAACTCCAAAATAGGCAACTGTTATGGCTGTCCGAAAAATCGATATCCTCGGGGCGCAACATCTACGGTGCAAGGTGTAACATCCGTCCAAAATGCCGAAACAGTGTCGTTCGACTTTTAGAAATGAGTGCATGGATTTGAAACGGAATAGTACCATGGTGCACCACTCTCCAGCGTTGGTATATCGACGACCAGCCACGGTGATCGCGTTTTACCATAAAATTCACGTGAAGAAAACCATGGGTAAAAAAAACTATCGAGTCCCGAAAGTGATTCGGGTAGTCTTTTTTTGGATATGGAACTATGCGTTGACGGCTTAAAGCTGTCAAAGCCGTAGAACTCACAGAGAGCTTCGTTTTGAGTGGTTATGGCTCCCGTAACTCCAAAAGAGGCAACCGTTATGGCTGTCCGAATAATCGATATCCTCAGGGAGCAATATCTACGGTGCAAGGTGCAACATCCGTCCAAAATGCCGAAACAGTGTCGTACGACTTTTAGAAATGAGTGCATGGATTTGAAATGGAACAGTACCATGGTGCACCACTCTCCAGCGATGGTATATCGACGACCAACCACGATGATCGCGTTTTACCAGAAAATTCACGTAAAGAAAACCATGAGTAAAAAAAAAACTATTGAGTCATGAAAGTGATTCGGGTAGTCTTTTTTTGGATATGGAACTATGCGTTGACAGCTAAAAGCTGTCAAAGCCATAGAACTCACAGATAGCTTCGTTTTGACTTGTTATGGCTCCCGTAACTCCAAAAGAGGCAACCGTTATGGCTGTCCGAATAATCGATATCCTCAGGGCGCAACATCTACGGCGCAAGGTGTAACATCCGTCCAAAATGATAAACAGTGTCGTACGACTTTTAGAAATGAGTGCATGGATTTGAAACGGAACAGTACCATGGTGCACCACTCTCCAACGGTGGTATATCGACGACCAGCCACGGTGATCGCGTTTTACCATAAAATTCACCTGAAGAAAACCATAGGTAAAAAAAAACCATCGAGTCCCGAAAGTGATTCAGGTAGTCTTTTTTTGGATATGGAACAATGCGTTGACGGCTAAAAGCCGTCAAAGCCGTAGAACTCACAGAGAGCTTCGTTTTGACTGGTTATGGCTCCCGTAACTCCAAAGGAGGCAACCGTTATGGCTGTCCGAATAATCGATATCCTCAGGGCGCAACATCTATGTTGCAAGGTGCAACATCCTTCCAAAATCCCGAAACAGTGCCGTACGACTTTTAGAAATGAGTGCATGGATTTGAAATGGAACAGTACCATGGTGCACCACTCTCGAGCGATGGTATATCGACGACCAGCCACGGTGATCATGTTTTACCATAAAATTCACGTGAAGAAAACCATGGGTAAAAAAAACCATCGAGTCCCGAAAGTAATTCGGGTAGTCTTTTTTTGGATATGGAACTATGCGTTGACGGCTAAAAGCCGTCAAAGCCGTAGAACTCACAGAGAGCTTCGTTTTGACTGGTTATGGCTCCCGTAACTCCAAAGGAGGCAACCATTATGGCTGTCCGAATAATCGATATCCTCAGGGCGCAACATCTATGTTGCAAGGTGCAACATCCGTCCAAAATCCCGAAACAGTGCGGTACGACTTTTAGAAATGAGTGCATGGATTTGAAATGGAACAGTACCATGGTGCACCACTCTCGAGCGATGGTATATCGACGACCAGCCATGGTGATCGCGTTTTACCATAAAATTCACGTGAAGAAAATGATGGGTAAAAAAAACTATCGAGTCCCGAAAGTGATTCGGGTAGTATTTTTTGAATATGGAACTATGCATTGACGGCTAAAATCTGTCAAAGCCGCAGAACTCACAGAGAACTTCGTTTTGACTAGTTATGGCTCGCGTAACTCCAAAAGAGGCAACCGTTATGGCTGTCCGAATAATCGATATCCTCAGGGTGCAACATCTACGGTGCAAGGTGCAACATCCATCCAAAATCCCAAAACAGTGCCGTACGAGTTTTAGAAATGAGTTCATGGTTTTGAAACAGAACAGTACCATGGTGCACCACTCTCCAGCGATGGTATATCAACGACCAGCCACGGTGATCGCGTTTTACCAGAAAATTCACATGAAGAAAACCATTGGTAAAAAAAACTATCGAGTCCTGAAAGTGATTCGGGTAGTCTTTTTTTGGATATGGAACTATGCGTTGATGGATAAAAGCTGTCGATGCCGTAGAACTCACAGAGAGCTTCGTTTTGACTGGTTATGGCTCCCGTAACTCCAAAAGAGGCAACTGTTATGGCTGTCCGAACAATCGATATCCTCTGGGCGCAACATCTACGGTGCAAGGTGTAACATTCGTCCAAAATGCCGAAACAATGCCGTACGACTTTTAGAAATGAGTGCATGGATTTGAAACGGAACAGTACCATGGTGCACCACTCTCCAGCGTTGGTATATCAACGACCAGCCACGGTGACCGCGTTTTACCATAAAATTCACGTGAAGAAAATGATGGGTAAAAAAAACAATCGAGTCCCGAAAGTGATTTGGGTAGTATTTTTTGAATATGGAATTATGCATTGATGGCTAAAAGCTGTCAAAGTCGTAGAACTCACAGAGAGCTTCGTTTTGACTAGTTATGGCTCATGTAACTCCAAAAGAGGCAACCGTTATGGTTGTCCGAATAATCGATATCCTCAGGGCGCAACATCTACGGTGCAAGGTGCAACATCCATCCAAAATGCCGAAATAGTGTCGTAAGACTTTTAGAAATGAGTTCATGGTTTTGAAACGGAATAGTACCATGGTGCACCACTATCCAGCGATGGTATATCGACGACCAGCCACGGTGATCGCATTTTACCAGAAAATTACTGTGAAGAAAACCATGGGTAAAAAAAACTATCGAGTCCTGAAAGTGATTCGGGTAGTCTGTTTTTGGATATGGAACTATGCGTTGATGGCTAAAAGCTATCAAAGCCGTAGAACTCACAGAGAGCTTCGTTTTGACTGGTTATGGCTCTCGTAACTCCAAAATAGGCAACCGTTATGGCTGTCCGAAAAATCGATATCCTCGGGGCGCAACATCTACGGTGCAAGGTGCAACATCCATCCAAAATGCCGAAACAGTGCCGTACGACTTTTAGAAATGAGTTCATGGTTTTGAAACGGAACAATACCATGGTGCACCACTCTCCAGCGATGGTATATCAACGACCAGCCACGGTGATCGCGTTTTACTATAAATTCACGTGAAGAAAACCATTGGTAAAAAAAACTATCTAGTCCTGAAAGTGATTCGGATAGTCTTTTTTTGGATATGGAACTATGCGTTGATGGATAAAAGCTGTCGATGCCGTAGAACTCACAGAGAGCTTCGTTTTGACTGGTTATGGCTCCCGTAACTCCAAAAGAGGCAACTGTTATGGCTGTCCGAACAATCGATATCCTCAGGGCGCAACATCTACGGTGCAAGCTGTAACATTCGTCCAAAATGCCGAAACAATGCCGTACGACTTTTAGAAATGAGTGCATGGATTTGAAACGGAACAGTACCATGGTGCACCACTCTCCAGCGTTGGTATATCGATGACCAGCCACGGTGACCGCGTTTTACCATAAAATTCACGTGAAGAAAATGATGGGTAAAAAAAACTATCGAGTCCCGAAAGTGATTCGGGTAGTATTTTTTGAATATGGAACTATGCATTGACGGCTAAAAGCTGTCAAAGCCGCAGAACTCACAGAGAGCTTCGTTTTGACTAGTTATGGCTCGTGTAACTCCAAAAGAGGCAACTGTTATGTCTGTCTGAATAATCGATATCCTCAGGGCGCAACATCTACGGTGCAAGGTGCAACATCCATCCAAAATGCCGAAACAGTGCCGTACGACTTTTAGAAATGAGTTCATGGTTTTGAAACGGAATAGTACCATGGTGCACCACTCTCCAACGATGGTATATCGACGACCAGCCACGGTGATCGCGTTTTACCAAAAAATTCACGTGAAGAAAACCATGGGTAAAAAAAACTATCAAGTCCTGAAAGTGATTCGGGTAGTCTTTTTTTTATATGGAACTATGCGTTGATGGCTAAAAGCTATCAAAGCCGTAGAACTCACAGAGTGCTTCGTTTTGACTGGTTATGGCTCCCATAACTCCAAAAGAGGCAACCGTTATGGCTGTCCGAAAAATCGATATCCTCAGGGCGCAACATCTACGGTGCAAGGTGTAACATCCGTCCAAAATGCCGAAACAGTGTCGTTCGACTTTTAGAAATGAGTGCATAGATTTGAAACGGAACAGTACCATGGTGCACCACTCCCCAGCGTTGGTATATCGACTACCCGCCACGGTGATCGCGTTTTACCATAAAATTCACATGAAGAAAACCATGGGTAAAAAAATTATCTAGTCCCGAAAGTGATTCGGGTAGTCTTTTTTTGGATATGGAACTGTGCGTTGACGGCTTAAAGCTGTCAAAGCCGTAGAACTCACAGAGAGCTTCGTTTTGAGTGGTTATGGCTCCCGTAACTCCAAAAGAGGCAACCGTTATGGCTGTCCGAATAATCGATATCCTCAGGGCTCAACATCTATGGTGCAAGGTGCAACATCCGTCCAAAATGCCGAAACAGTGCCGTACGACTTTTAGAAATGAGTGCATGGATTTTAAATGGAACAATACCATGGTGCACCACTCTCCAGCGATGGTATATCGACGACCAACCACGATGATCGTGTTTTACCAAAAAATTCACGTGAAGAAAACCATGAGTAAAAAAAAAACTATCGAGTCCTGAAAGTGATTCGGGTAGTCTTTTTTTGGATATGGAACTATGCGTTGATGGCTAAAAGCTGTCAAAGCCGTAGAACTCATAGATAGCTTCGTTTTGACTTGTTATGGCTCCCGTAACTCCAAAAGAGGCAACCGTTATGGCTGTCCGAATAATCGATATCCTTAGGGTGCAACATCTACGGCGCAAGGTGTAACATCCGTCCAAAATGCCAAAATAGTGCCGTACGACTTTTAGAAATGAGTGCATGGATTTGAAACGGAACAGTACCATGGTGCACCACTCTCCAACGGTGGTATATCGACGACCAGCCACGGTGATCGCGTTTTACCATAAAATTCACGTGAAGAAAACCATAGGTAAAAAAAAACCATCGAGTCCCGAAAGTGATTCAGGTAGTCTTTTTTTAGATATGGAACTATGCGTTGACGGCTAAAAGCCGTCAAAGCCGTAGAACTCACAGAGAGCTTCGTTTTGACTGGTTATGGCTCCCGTAACTCCAAAGGAGGCAACCGTTATGGCTGTCCGAATAATCGATATCCTCAGGGCGCAACATCTATGTTGCAAGGTGCAACATCCGTCCAAAATCCCGAAACAGTGCCGTACGACTTTTAGAAATGAGTGCATGGATTTGAAATGGAACAGTACCATGGTGCACCACTCTCGAGCGATGGTATATCGACGACCAGCCACGGTGATCGCGTTTTACCATAAAATTCACGTGAAGAAAACCATGGGTAAAAAAAACCATCGAGTCCCGAAAGTGATTCAGGTTGTCTTTTTTTGGATATGGAACTATGCGTTGACGGCTAAAAGCCGTCAAAGCCGTAGAACTCACAGAGAGCTTCGTTTTGACTGGTTATGGCTCCCGTAACTCCAAATGAGGCAACCGTTATGGCTGTCCGAATAATCGATATCCTCAGGGCGCAACTTCTATGTTGCAAGGTGCAACATCCGTCCAAAATCCCGAAACAGTGTCGTACGACTTTTAGAAATGAGTTCATGGTTTTGAAACGGAACAGTACCATGGTGCACCACTCTCCAGCGATGGTATATCAACGACCAGCCACGGTGATCGCGTTTTACCAGAAAATTCACATGAAGAAAACCATTGGTAAAAAAAACTATCGAGTCCTGAAAGTGATTCGGGTAGTCTTTTTTTGGATATGGAACTATGCGTTGATGGATAAAAGCTGTCGATGCCGTAGAACTCACATAGAGCTTCGTTTTGACTGGTTATGGCTCTCGTAACTCCAAAAGAGGCAACCGTTATGGCTGTCCGAATAATCGATATCCTCAAGGCGCAACATCTATGGTGCAAGGTGCAACATCCATCCAAAATGCCGAAACAGTGCCGTACGACTTTTAGAAATGAGTTCATGGTTTTGAAACGGAACAGTACCATGGTGCACCACTCTCCAACGATGGTATATCAACGACCAGCCACGGTGATCGCGTTTTACTAGAAAATTCACGTGAAGAAAACCATTGGTAAAAAAAACTATCTAGTCCTGAAAGTGATTCGGATAGTCTTTTTTTGGATATGGAACTATGCGTTGATGGATAAAAGCTATCGATGCCGTATAACTCAAAGAGAGCTTCGTTTTGACTGGTTATGGCTCCCGTAACTCCAAAAGAGGCAACAGTTATGGCTGTCCGAACAATCGATATCCTCAGGGCGCAACATCTACGGTGCAAGGTGTAACATTCGTCCAAAATGCCGAAACAATGTCGTACGACTTTTAGAAATGAGTGCATGGATTTGAAACGGAACAGTACCATGGTGAACCACTCTCCAGCGTTGGTATATCGACGACCAGCTACGGTGACCGCGTTTTACCATAAAATTCATGTGAAGAAAATGATGGGTAAAAAAAACTATCGAGTCCCGAAAGTGATTCGGGTAGTATTTTTTGTATATGGAACTATGCATTGACGGCTAAAAGCTGTCAAAGCCGCAGAACTCACAGAGAGCTTCGTTTTGACTAGTTATGGCTCACGTAACTCCAAAAGAGGCAACCGTTATGTCTGTCCGAATAATCGATATCCTCAGGGCGCAACATCTACGGTGCAAGGTGCAACATCCATCCAAAATGCCGAAATAGTGCCGTACGACTTTTAGAAATGAGTTCATGGTTTTGAAACGGAATAGTACCATGGTGCACCACTCTCCAGTGATGGTATATCGACGACCAGCCATGGTGATCGCGTTTTACCAAAAAATTCACGTGAAGAAAACCATGGGTAAAAAAAAACTATCGAGTCCTGAAAGTGATTCGGGTAGTCTTTTTTTTGATATGGAACTATGCGTTGATGGCTAAAAGCTATCAAAGCCGTAGAACTCACAGAGTGCTTCGTTTTGACTGGTTATGGCTCCCGTAACTCCAAAAGAGGCAACCGTTATGGCTGTCCGAAAAATCGATATCCATAGGGCGCAACATCTACGGTGCAAGGTGTAACATCCGTCCAAAATGCCGAAACAGTGTCGTTCGACTTTTAGAAATGAGTGCATGGATTTGAAACGGAACAGTACCATGGTGCACCACTCCCCAGCGTTGGTATATCGACTACCCGCCACGGTGATCGCGTTTTACTAGAAAATTCACGTGAAGAAAACCATTGGTAAAAAAACTATCTAGTCCTGAAAGTGATTCGGATAGTCTTTTTTTGGATATGGAACTATGCGTTGATGGATAAAAGCTATCGATGCCGTAGAACTCACAGAGAGCTTCGGTTTGAGTGGTTATGGCTCCCGTAACTCCAAAAGAGGCAACCGTTATGGCTGTCCGGATAATCGATATCCTCAGGGCGCAACATCTACGGTGCAAGGTGCAACATCCGTCCAAAATGCCGAAACAGTGTCGTACGACTTTTAGAAATGAGTGCATGGATTTGAAACGGAATAGTACCATGGTGCACCACTCTCCAGCGTTGGTATATCGACGACCAGCCACGGTGACCGCGTTTTACCATAAAATTCACGTGAAGAAAACCATGGGTAAAAAAAACTATCGAGTCCCGAAAGTGATTCGGGTAGTCATTTTTTGGATATGGAACTATGCGTTGACGGCTAAAAGCTGTCAAAGCCGTAGAACACACAGATAGCTTCGTTTTGACTGGTTATGGCTCCCGAAACTCCAAAAGAGGCAACCGTTATGGCTGTCCGAATAATCGATATCCTCAGGGCGCAACATCTACGTTGCAAAGTGCAACATCCGTCCAAAATGCCAAAACAGTGCCGTACGACTTTTAGAAATGAGTGCATTGATTTGAAACGGAACAGTACCATGGTGCACCACTCCTCAGCGGTGGTATATCGACGACCAGCCACGGTGATCGCGTTTTACCATAAAATTCACATGAAGAAAACCATGGGTAAAAAAAACCATCGAGTCCCGAAAGTGATTCGGGTAGTCTTTTTTCGGATATGGAACTATGCGTTGACGGCTAAAAGCCGTCAAAGCCGTAGAACTCACAGAGTGCTTCGTTTTGACTGGTTATGGCTCCCGTAACTCCAAAAGAGGCAACCGTTATGGCTGTCCGAATAATCGATATCCTCAGGGCGCAACATCTACGGTGCAAGGTGCAACATCCGTCCAAAATGCCGAAACAGTGTCGTACGACTTTTAGAAATGAGTGCATGGATTTGAAATTGAACAGTACCATGGTTCACCACTCTCGAGCGATGGTATATCGACGACCAGCCACGGTGATCGCGTTTTACCATAAAATTCACGTGAAGAAAACGATGGGTAAAAAAACTATCGAGTCCCTAAAGTGATTCGGGTAGTTTATTTTTGGATATGGAACTATGCATTGACGGCTAAAAGCTTTCAAAGCCCTAGAACTCACAGAGAGCTTTGTTTTGACTGGTTATGGCTCCCGTAACTCCAAAAGAGGCAACCGTTATGGCTGTCCGAATAATCGATATCCTCAGGGCGCAACATCTACGGTGCAAGGTGCAACATCCGTCCAAAATGCCGAAACAGTGCCGTACGACTTTTAGAAATGAGTGGATGGATTTGAAACGGAACAGTACCATGGTACACCACTCTCCTACGATGGTATATCAACGACCAGCCACGGTGATCGCGTTTTACCATAAAATTCACGTGAAGAAAACGATGGGTAAAAAAAACTATCGAGTCCCAAAAGTGATTCGGGTAGTTGTTTTTGGATATGGAACTATGCATTGACGGCTAAAAGCTATCAAAGCCATAGAACTCACAGAGAGCTTCGTTTTGACTGGTTATGGCTCCCTTAACTCCAAAAGTGGCAACCTTTATGGCTGTCCGAATAATCGATATCCTCAGGGCGCAACATCTACGGTGCAAGGTACAACATTCGTCCAAAATGCCGAAACAGCGCCGTACGACTTTTAGAAATGAGTGCATGGATTTGAAACTGAACAGTACCATGGTGCACCACTCTCCAGCGATGGTATATCGACGACCTGACACGGTGATCGCGTTTTACCGTAAAATTCACGTGAAGAAAACGATGGGTAAAAAAAAACTATCGAGTCCCGAAAGTGATTCGGGTAGTCTTTTTTTGATATGGAACTATGCATTGACGGCTATAAGCCTTCAAAGCCGTAGAACTCACAGAGAGCTTCATTTTGACTAGTTATGGCTCTCGTAACTCCAAAAGAGGCAATCGTTATGGCTGTCCGAATAATCGATATCCTAAGGGCGCAACATCTACGGTGCAAGGTGAAACATCCGTCCAAAATACCGAAACAGTGTCGTACGACTTTTAAAAATGAGTGCATGGATTTGAAACGGAACAGTACCATGGTGCACCACTCTCCAGCGATGATATATCAACCACTAACCACTGTGATCACGTTTTACCATAAAATTCACGTGAAGAAAACGATGGGTAAAAAAACTATCGAGTCCAGAAAGTGATTCGGCTAGTCTTTTTTTGGATATGAAACTATGCATTGATGGCTAAAAGCTGTCAAAGCCATAGAAATCACAGAGATCTTTGTTTTGACTGGTTATGGCTCCCGTAACTCCAAAAGAGGCAACCGTTATGGCTGTCCGAATAATCGATATCCTCAGGGCGCAACATCTACGGCGCAAGGTGTAACATCCGTCCAAAATGCCAAAACAGTGCCGTACGACTTTTAGAAATGAATGCATGGATTTGAAACGGAACAGTACCATGGTGCACCACTCTCCAGCGGTGGTATATCGACGACCAGCCACGGTGATCGCGTTTTACCATAAAATTCACGTGAAGAAAACGAAGGGTAAAAAAAACTATCGAGTCCCGAAAGTGATTCGGGTAGTCTTTTTTTGGATATGGATCTATGCATTGACGGCTAGAAGCCATCAAAGCCGTAGAACTCACAGAGAGCTTCGTTTTGACTGGTTATGGCTCCCGTAACTCCAAAAGAGGCAACCGTTATGGCTGTCCGAATAATCGATATCCTCAGGGCGCAATATCTACGGTGCAAGGTGCAACATTCGTCCAAAATGCCGAAACAGTGTCGTACGACTTTTAGAAATGAGTGCATGGATTTGAAATGGAACAGTACCATGCTGCACCACTCTCCAGCGATGGTATATCGACGACCATACACGGTGATCGCGTTTTACCATAAAATTCACGTGAAGAAAACGATGGGTAAAAAAAACTATCGAGTCCCGAAAGTGATTCGGGTAGTCTTTTTTGGATATGGAACTATGCATTGACGGCTATAAGCCGTCAAAGCCATATAACTCACAGAGAGCTTCGTTTTGACTGGTTCTGGCTCCCGTAACTCCACAAGAGGCAACCGTTATTGCTGTCCGAATAATCGATATCCTTAGGGCGCAACATATATGGTGCAAGGTGCAACATCCGTCCAAAATGCCAAAACAATGTCTTACGACTTTTAGAAATGAGTGCATGGATTTGAAACGGAACATTACCATGGTGCACCACTCTCCAGCGTTGGTATATCGATGACCAGCCACGGTGATCGCGTTTTACCATAAAATTCACGTGAAGAAAACGATGGGTAAAAAAAACCATCGAGTCCCAAAAGTGATTCGGGGAGTCTTTTTTTGGATATGGAACTATGCATTGACAGATAAAAGCTGATAAAGCCGTAGAACTCATAGAGAGCTTCATTTTGACTAGTTATGGCTCCCGTAACTCCAAAAGAGGCAACCGTTATGGCTGTTCGAATAATCGATAGCCTATGGGCGCAACATCTACGGTGCAAGGTGCAACATCCGTCCAAAATGCCGAAACAGTGCCGTACGACTTTTAGAAATGAGTGCATGGATTTGAAACGGAACAGTACCATGGTGCACCACTCTCCAGCGATGGTATATCGATGACCAGCCACGGTGATCGCGTTTTACCATAAAATTCACGTAAAGAAAACGATGGGTAAAAAAAACTATCGAGTCCAGAAAGTGATTCGGGTAGTCTTTTATTGGATATGGAACTATGCATTGACGGCTAAAAGCCGTCAAAGCCGTAGAACTCACAGAGAGCTTTGTTTTGAGTGGTTATGGCTCCCGTAACTCCAAAAGAGGCAACCATTATGGTTGTCCGAATAATCGATATCCTCAGGGCGCAACATCTACGGTGCAAGGTGCAACATCCGTCCAAAATGCCGAAACAGCGTCGTACGACTTTTAGAAAAGAGTGCATGGATTTGAAACTGAACAGTACCATGGTGCACCACTCTCCAGCGCTGGTATCGACGACCAAACACGGTGTTCGCGTTTTACCATAAAATTCACTTGAAGAAAACGATGGGTAAAAAAAACTATCGAGTCCCGAAAGTGATTCGGGTAGTCTTTTTATGGATATGGAAGTTTGCATTGATGGCTAAAAGCTGTCAAAGCCGTAGAACTCACAGAGAGCTTCGTTTTGACTGGTTATGGCTCCCGTAACTCCAAAAGAGGCAACCGTTATGGTTGTCCGAATAATTGATATCCTCAGGGTGTAACATCTACGATGCAAGTGTGTCATTTTTGGAGAGAGGAAGTTCGTTTCTTAGGGCACGTAATCTCAAAGGAAGGTTTAGCTATTGACCCTGCCAAGGTTATTGCAGTACAAGATTGGAAGGCTCAAAGAATGTTACCGAGATTAAGAGCTTCCTAGGATTAGCAGGATACTATAGGAAGTTCATTAGAGACTTTGCCAAAATTTTGGCACTACTCACACGAATTACTAAGAAGAATGAAGCTTTCGTGCGGGATGTGGATTGTGAGGATTCCTTCATGAAGCTTAAGAGAACCCTTACTAGTGCACCAGTGTTGGTTTTACCCGATGGAGCTAAGCCTTTCACTGTATACACTGATGCATGCAGAACGGGTCTAGGAGCGGTGTTGATGCAAGAAGGGAGGGTAGTGTGTTATGGTAGTAGGCAGTTGAGGACACATGAGAAGAACTATCCTATCCATGATTTGGAGTTGGCTGCTATAGTTTTTGCACTTAAGACTTGGAGGCACTATTTGCTTGGTGAGAGGTTTGAGCTTTTTACTGACCATAAGTCTTTGAAGTATCTATTCTCGTAGAAAGACTTGAACTTGAGGCAACAGAGGTGGATGGAGTTTTTAGCCTCGTATGATTTTGAGATAGCTTATACCCATGGCAAGGGTAATGTGGTTGCGGATGCATTGAGTAGAAAGAAAGCAACCCTTAGTCCTTTGTTCGTAGAGTGGAGGAGCTTGGATTTTATTTCTACCTTTGATTTTAAGCCCTCTATGGACATTACTCCCGGATTGTTGGCAACATTAGAGGTGAGGCCTACCCTTATGGATCCGATTGGCTCAAGGCAGCAAGAGGATTCAGAGCTCATGGACATTATGGATAGGTTTAGCCGAGGAGAGGTCTCGAGACATCCTCAAAGCTATTCCATTGATAGCGGAGGGTGGCTTAGGAGAGATGGGAGGCTTTGTGTTCCACGCGCCAGGGACTTGTTGATAGCAGTTTTGGACGAGGCGCACCATTCTTGTATGACTATTCATCCGGGTGGTGACATAATGTATCGGGATATGAAAAGGATGTTCTATTGGGGTGGCATGAAGAAGGGCATGGCAGAATTCGTAGCTAAGTGTCTCATACGCCAAAGGGTAAAAGTAGAGCAGTAGAAGCCCGGTGGATTACTTCAGCCCTTAGACGTGCCAGAGTGGAAGTGGGATAGTATTTCTATGAATTTCATTGATGGTTTACCCCATTCTAGGAAGGGGAACCCTAGCATTTGGGTGATTGTCACTACACCAAATCAGCCTTTTTGTAACACTTATTTTTTAGAATTCCTAACGATTATTACTATTACAAAATAACAACAGTTATTACTATTACTATCGTTTTTTAACGGTTGTAACCGTGATAATATCTTTTGATGATGTAAATAAGATGAATTACATAGGGTAAATATGTAATTTTGCAAACTTTCTCATTTCTAACGCATTTCCTCGTGTAAATCTCTAGGGTTTTACCTTTCTCATGGAAATTGAAATCGAATTCCAAAACCAGCTACACTCCATAAGGCATCCATCAAAATTGAAATAAATCAATGGCGCTTGACACCTCCGGCGGCTTAACTGATCTCTCTCGGCGCGTCCTTAAGGCAACAGCGAGCAGTTGTCAACATCCATCGAAGACTCAACATGCGATTGTAAATTGGATGGGTCATCTCTCCAAGCGACATCGACCAGACATTGACTACTCTTACAACTTCAGGTTCCACACATCATCTCTCCAGGATATATAAGTTTCGATTTTTATTTTTTATTGGATCATTGGATATAATTATATACCATGAAACTTATAAATATCTATTGGGGGCAAGCTTACTATCTTTAGTTGATGAGAAATATAAGGAAAAGAAAACTTGTGTGGACGTTATAGATATGAAGTAGCTTATGCTTTTTTTGTTATACATATAATCCACTATTGTTTTAGCATCAGTAATAAGAAAGAAGAAAATTTGAATGCACTATTGCTAAAATTAAGAACATAATTCACTTTGGTACAACTTCAAAATTATCTTTTTTTATATAGCACATAATAAATAATTATGAGTCCTTTGTAAATATTACTTAGGAATCTTTTTATTTATGAAGCGGCTTTGATATTTTTGATTATAAATATTTTCTTGTATATCTTTGTACAAAATTTTGGATTTTCCATTATAAGTTTTTTTTATTTTTCATTATAAATATATTTGCTAATAAACAAACCACACATAACTAATTGTGAAAATATATTAATCCTATACACCCTTGTCTACTTTACTTCTAAAGCAAGGATTGTATTATTCATTCTCTGATGGCAAATAATTGAAATTTTGGGGATATTTCCCTTGTTATGCTAATCTGAGTAGTATTTTTGACAAAGTTGAAACTTCCGTACTGACGACTTATGTGCCCTTTCAGGTTGTTGGGAGTGAAATTTCCACTGTATTGGTCGTAGCACGTTACAACTTTGCCTCCACCCGTAATATATGCTCCCTTTTGTAAGTCCATTAATTTGTTACATTTAATCATCTACGATTCATTCTCTTATGCTATTCAATCTTGCATCTGTAGCCAATTGGAAAATGGATGTGTTGGTCTATTTGTAATGGCAGCGTCTTCAGCATCTCCCAAGGTAATATGAATGCGTGCATGATATATACTGGATTTAATATGGTAAATGCATGAAAAAACTTCTTTTTGAAATATTTATCTACGATTAATAACTTTAGTTCTCAGATATATTGGCGAGTTGATGGAACAAATAGGACAGTGCTAATTGAACGAGGCCTTGACAACAACCGCCATGGCTATGTGGTATATACATTATATTAGTGGCTGATGCTTTTCTTTTAAATAGTATAACTTTTACAGATAAAACATTGGTACATCCGGTATGCTGATATTGTAGGTGTCACTTACTAAAGCTGACGGGCATAGTCAGAAAACATTCTATCCGTTTTGTGAAGTGCATGAAGAACTCAAGTCTTTTATTCATGATGTTGTGCAGGCAACAAGTCAAGTAAATTTCTTCCTACACCTTAAAATCAGGTATCAAATTAATTAGTATTTTACCACAATCCTCGTGGACAGCAAAAATAAGATATAAGAAAAATATACACTACGTCAAATGCATAACAACAGTTTATGGGATGGAAGGACTGAAAACAGACAAGTCATTCTATAGTTCCACTTTTTCTCTAGCGTTTATAACAACCCTCATGTTCTCACTATTATAACAAGTTGACGGGAAACCAGACATCTATTGTCATATAAGTGACCAACATCCGATGGATACAAATAATTGAATAAAACATTAGATGAAGGAAGAAATGAGAAAAACCTTTGAAAGCATTCTTGTTATTGTGAGTTAGGTGGATAGAAAGAGTGAAAGAAAATCATATAGTGATTATTTTTTTAGAATTCAAAATACACCATGAATGAATATATTAAATGTTATATATGTTATATATATAATAGAATGATTAGTCTATATTAAATGTTATATATAATAACATCTATAATAAAATGAATAGTCTATCATTTGGTAATTGATGCATGAATGTCTATATTATATGTTATATATAATAATATCTATAATGTCCTGATGGATACAAAACTCTCTTCATTGAATGTCCAATTCAAAATGTCATCTCATCACCCCATCTAAGTTCTCCTTGCACTATAGTATATATCTGGTATTGCTCTAGATCAAAACAGCAACCCTTCTATGATCTATTATATGATCTTAGCATGTCTAACTTTATGTACAAATAATTTGGATAATATTTTATGCTTTGGTATAGAATAGCTTTAATCCGTTCAAATAATAAATTTGTCTTCGTCGTGAATAATGTAACTAAACTCTATAGAGAAACATATTTCATATCCATTATTTCACATTGATGTCCTAGGTATGGATCTGTTATTTGTGTACCCTGGGCTGCAACCTAGGACATATTATCATGTATTACTCAACCTTAGTAAAATAAAGTTCATATCCATTTTAAAAAAGAAGTTAAAACATGTCTTATCTGCTCTATGTTGATTAGATGTTTAACTTAATAATAATAATAATAAACAGATTGAAGAGATAAGGATTACTTTTATTTATTTTAATTCCAAAACTCAATTCCTACTCATGATGTCTTGTTATTAAACTTCATATTGTTTTAGCTAGCAATTTTTTTCTACAATTTATTATGTCGTGTTGCCTTTGAATGAAAAAATAAACCACCCGAGGTGATTTGAAATCTTGATTCCATTTCTGTGTACAATATAAAAAATCGTAAGCTATTTTCTATTTTGTTGCACGAAGAGTTGCCAAAGAAATTTATGGTGGGCTAGGCTGGACGGCCCAGTAGCATTACTGGGTTTCTATCATATTACACGCTTGTATATTGCTTGAATCTGAAGATAAATAGAGCTGAATTAGCAACTGGAAATTTGTTTTTTTTCCAAATAAAATGAGCAGCACGACTGTCAAAAATGCTATCTTGGAACAAAAACAAACAGTGCCACTGTGCTTCCATCAGGTTCGAATCCAATATCTCCTTAGGTTCGAACCCCAGCATTCTAATTCGTCCATTTAGCTTAAATTTCATGATCTTCGGATTCAAATCACTGGCACCGAAATTATCTAATATTTTTCTTATTTGATTTGAATAGGTGTTTCCAAAGAGCTTGAGTTCAGACTTCGAAGAAGCATTAACGCTCCCTTGCCTACTTTATTAGACCATGGGAGTAGAGTTGGATCTCACAATCTGGTAGGAATTCATTCCAGTTTGTAATTTTTCTACCTTTTCTTTCATGGGAATAATGATAATTGATCGATTTGTTGTGATATTACTGTCAAACAAGAGAATGAGAATGGGGGAGAAGAAACCAGCTTGGATGCAATTGCTCTGGTAAAAGAGTCGATCGTAGAATCCAAATGCTTGATGAAGAAAATTGAATCCTTGAGCGCAGAGGTTAACACCAATGAGAAGAAAAATGAACAGATTTTTTGGCTAAAACTGCAGCCAGGTTTGTTATTAATATTAGTATTTGTTCCTAATTGAGTAAAGAGTGGATTTATCATGGATTTTAAATAATGCTTGAAATTTAAAGTGGAATTCTTTCATAGATCTGCACCACTAAATATAGGTATTGTATTTCTTATAAACCAGTGCATTCTGGCAACTTTAAATGTTGTTAAAATTTAAAGATTTATTCTAATAGTTGGCTCTTTGGTTTACTGATTTAGATTGAAATTTTATTGATTTTATATCAGAGAAGGCAATCCAAATTTTATTAGACCATTTTCTTAAATTTGCAGGAGTCATTAAAATAATAAAAAATGAAATATAAGACCTATTTTCCAAGTTAATCCAGAAGGTTGCCAAGGTTTTGTTAAAGCTTCTTCCAATCACCAATGATTACTTTACTTATAGAACTTTATAATGATACACTGTAGCCATATGATCAAAAGAGCTAAAGTATTGCTATCCTTTGTAGGAACTGAGAACATTTAATCATGGTTTGCACGATTTGTGTAACGTAGAAATCCAAATAATAAGTCTAAACCGTCATGTGACTTCCATTTTATGTTTTATGTAGAATACAGCTAGTCATGCAGTAGGAAATGAACCATTAAGGCCCATCATAACCACCAACATAGCCAGCTTCATGTTCTGCTTGAGCAGCAATAATAAAATTATTCTTAAGATTGCATGTGAAGTTGATTTTACAGGTAACCATTCAATTTAGTGGGAATAAATTCATCAAATACCCAAATTAAAATGCATAACTACATATTTACACTGTAACATTATTTAACCGTTTACCTTTTTAACTGTGACATTTATTTCACTATTAGAAATGTATAAATTAAGAAATAATACCATCTTTTTACCCTAGTTCAACATCAGGGCTTCAGTTCAAATACCATCAGAAGCGCTCTTTATTCCAGTACAGAGCTTGGTCTTTGTCTTCTCAGTCCGTTCTCACACTACAAATGCCATCACATGCAGTTCATTTACTTGATTTCATTCAACTAAAAGAATGACAAAAACAATATTTATGTATTTTTTTCTATAGTAGTAATTCATTTGTCTATTTTACTTTCCTCGAAATAAAGTAGTAAATAAGTAATAATTACGGTAGTAACTGATCATGCATGATTATTATAGCATTAATAATTATGATAAATAATCATGATAGTTATACCTCTATTCAACAAAATAAATTATATTAGTGGATCATAACAAATGTGATCATAATAGTTATGGTAATTTATGAATTTTAAAATGTTCATAAATCAGAATTTGCCTTTTATGATAAGATTTAGTACATATAGAGTCTACTACACAATTTTCACATGGTGTTTTATTTTCGATGTAGCCAACTAATTAATACATAAACCTATATCCAAATTATGCTAAAATTTAGTTTTGTAGTTATTCTGGAGTAATGCATAACTCTTTTCCATTTTCTTGAGAGTGTTTGAGAAACTTGAGAAGATTTGCTATGTGTAAATTCATTCTATAAAAATGATTCCTTTAATGCATGTTTTGTCATAAAATGCTTAACGTGTACGTCTAAGTTACTTATATGTGTATATTATGCACTCGAATCAAATGTAATCAAAAGACATTCAGTTGTATTTGCAAAGAACTATAAATTGTAAATGGTATGCATAACACATATTCTAAAATTAGAGAGTTCAAACAATTGAGGCCACTGTGGCTTCAGTCGTCTAAACTGATTTTGAAAGGAAAAATAAAAAAATTACAAAGGATAATATTGCAATTTCAAATGAGACTGACCATCAAATTAAGGGAATATAAGATAGAAATCAGGTGAAAATAAGATTAGCATAGGAGATCAAACAATGTAAAAAAACAGTTATCCCTGATTCCACACCAAGGAAATGAACCGATTTGAACCAATTAAGTAGTCCTAAATGCTAGTGGACTTGGTATACATGTTTGATAAACAAAGTTTTTTACGCTTTGCAATATTTTAATTGAAAATGCATGTAGGTTTCAGTATTGATAATCTTTTTGTCATGAAACCTTTTAAGACTTTTTTATTAAAACTAGGATATTTTGACACAACTCCATGTTATTGTAGATATTTATCTTAACTTACTACTCTTCATTTTATCAAACTTATGTGTCAAATTTTGTACCATAATATATTAAACAAAACCAACAATAATGTTCTGTTGGGTAAACTACGAGTGTGCTGAGCTTACAAATCAAAAACGTTTGTGAATTCCTACGGTTTGATTCGGTTAATCATGTTTACATAAAACTACTGTATTGTAGTCTTGCATGGTTTTTCTTCTACGAGCTAAAGGTACATGTCAGCAAATATATGTGTTTTCGAATTCTTTATTGGACATGTCATGTTTTTGAATGTTTAGCATGGTTCTGTTTCATTAAAGAAATTTGTAAGTATGAGATTATTGAACCATAAAGGTATCTCTGTTTACCACATAAGGTTCTTTGTGATATAATGTAAGATATTGTTTATCAGGTATACTACGATAGAAACATGCATAACAGTAATGCCAAATGTAAGAGATATAAGACAAGTTGTAGGGGAAGAGTTCAGGAAACAGCCTGAAAGATTGATTGCAGTGCCTCCAAGAATCAGTAGTGGGAGTGTAGATGGAGTGAATGGAGAAATGTTCATGCAGGATACAAAGCTTTGGAAGAAGAGAGCAGAACACTACAAGAAGGTTGTTAGTAGCTTGGGCCAGAAGGGTAGGATACAGAGTTGGTTGATGGTGGTTTTGTAGTTTGGTCGGAGTGTCGCATTCATTGTTTGTAAGCTTCAAAATATTTTATAATAGTGAAATTTGAAGTTTTCACAATGAACTTTGTAGAATTTGATATGAACTAATTAGTATGTTTGATTTTCTTTATAATTTGATGATATATTAGTTTTGAAATTTAGTTTCATGTTTGTTATAGCTATAAATTTGAATTTGTATTGTTGAATGAAATAATATGTGATTATACTATAAGATCCGGAATGGGATATGGTTGAATGAAATACTATTAGATGCTGAATAAGATATGGTTCTGCTATAACAAATTTGTAACACTTATAAGTGTTGGTAATTTTGCTATTTACTTATGCAAGGAATTCCTAACGGTTATAACCGTTGGAAATTAAAATATTCCCAACAGTTATAACCGTTGGGAATTTTGGTCATTCCCAACGGTTATAACCGTTGGGAAGTTCCGAAATTCCCAACGGTTATAACCGTTACAAAATATGTAAAAATAATTATAACGTACCTGCTGCCAACAGTTATAACTGTTGGGAATTTGATTACCAACGATTATAACCGTTACAAAATGACAGTTCTGGTGTTGTGTGTTGATAGATTGACCAAGATTGCTCACTTCATCCCAGTTAAGAGTAAGTGTACAGCTTCATATTTCGCATCCTTGTATATTCGAGAGATAGTCCGTCTATACAGAGTTCCTCTGGCGTTGTTAGTGATAGAGATCCCATTTTCCCTAGTGAGTTTTGGAGAAGCTTACAGGAGGTGCTAGGGACGCAACTTAGGTTGAGTACGGCCTATCACCCCTAGACAGATGGCCAAACGGGGAGGGTAAATAAGGTGTTTGAGGATTTGGATGTGCATTTTGGACTTTAGAGGAACTTGAGAGGAGCATCTTCTGTTGGTTTAGTTTGCGTACAATAATAGTTACCAAACAAGTATGGGAATGGAACCATTTGAGGCTTTATATGGGAGACCATGCAAGTCCCCATCATGTTGGGTAGAGTCTACGGAGAAGTTATTAATTGGACTCGATATGGTTAGGGAGACCTCTGAGAGGGTGGATTTGATTCGGCGAAGGATGAAGACGGCTCAAGCCAGACAGAAGTCGTATGCAGACAAGCAGAGGAGAGACTTAGAGTTTGAGGTTGCAGACTTAGTTTTTATCAAAGTATCCATGCTTAGGAAGGTGGTAAGATTTGGATCAAATGGAAAGTTAGCCCCTAGATTTGTTGGACCATTTCCTATCACAGTGAGAGTTGAGAAGATGGCTTACTGAGTAAGGCTACCTGATAGGCTCGCAGGAGTGCACGACGTTTTCCATGTTTCACACTTGCGAAAGTGCTTACATGACTCGACGGAGGTTGTAGAGCCTAGTCAGTTGGAGGAGTTGGAGGTAGAAAGGGAAGCTTCTGTTCAGCGTATCCCCACGAAGATTGTTGGAAGAGACATCAAGCGACTAAGGAATAAGGAGGTTCCACTGGTGAATAAGGAGGAGAAGGTTGCAGACACCACTTGGGAAGCAAAAGAGAAGATTCGTACTTCCTATCCTCATCTTTTTGAAAGTAAGTTTTAGAATTCCTTTTTCCATCTTTAGATTTGAATAGGTTCTTTCCTTTATTATCCTTTGGGAGGGTAGAACTTAGGATTTAACCTATGGATGGTAGGATTTGATGTAAACATGTTAATAGAACATGTTATGACTGATGTATGCTATTGCAAGTGTTTGCTAGTGGATTCTAATGGATGCATATAGGTACACTAGGCACTCTTATTCTTTAAGGATCGGCCTAACTAGGACACTAGAGCATATGCATATGAATGTGTGCGCATTTTTACTTTTTTTCCATGGTTGCTATAAATGGATGTTTATTACATGATTGTTGCATTTGGATGATGTTTGTAGCATGCATATAGAATTATCAGTTATCATTAGGAAACTTTTGCATTTATTTGGATACATGGAACAAACATGATTGCATAAAAGGAGATCAACTGAATCAGTGGACGGCCTAATCTTTTGCATTAGTTAGGAACATTTACACTACACTAATTGCATAAGTATCATAAATTGCATTAGAAAAACTTAAGGACCATGGATGAATGGTTGATGATTGAGTAGTTGATTGTAGAATTGGATGAAAACATTTAGTACATTCTTTTATCCTTAGAGATTTCGGGGACAAAATCCCTTAAGAATGGGAGAATGTAACAACCCAAAATTTAAATCGTAATAATTAATTCGTTAATTAATTAGATAATAAAATAACTTTGTGATATTATCAGAATTGAGCCACGGGAGTTGCACCATCGTGATAGTGGTAATTTTTTGGTCAATTTCCATGTATAGAACATCAGAAACCGAGCTAATATAACCAAGTTATAAAGGAAACAAAATAAGGAGAAATATAACGAAAAAAATATTACGGTCAGGTCAACTGGCCAGTCGACCTGGGCGAGGGGGCGGTCGACCGCTCAGTCCATCCGTCTTGTATTTCGGCAGGCGAACGAACGTAAATTCATTCGAACGAATCAGAGGCTTCAGAACACGTCATTTGCACTCTTTAGTTTAATCCAGTCCCTCCGTTTCTGCATCCGATGGCTCCTATTCAGCCTATGACGTGGTCGCATCCTATTCAATCTCCAAATCCAATGGTCCATGATCCACTTCTACATATATAAATAGACCCCTAGACCTAACACTTTTTCTCATTCTAGATTTTCTCCGCTTGGGTTTACCTTTTCAGGAAGGACCCTAAAAGGAATAATTTTCCAAGGAGAGAATCTTTTTTAATAAAAATTATTTTACAACTCCATGTGGATCTGGGAAGACCAAAGGAAGAGCTTAGGACCAGATATGAGTGATTTTAATTATTTTAAGATTTCTTTAAGTAATTTAAAATAATAGGGTTTCCAATAGTTGTAGTTTTCTACGATTTTTGGAATAGCCTTTTTTAGTAATTATTTACAGTTTTTAATTATTTTCAGTCTATTTAGCTATTCCTTTCAGTAATTTAATATCATTTATGCTAATTATAAATTATTACCGTTAAGCATATCTTTTTATTAATTTATAGTCATATAAAATGTTTCACCAACTCTATCGATAGGAATTCCAAAACACTTGAACAGAGCAAACTGGCACAATATTGTTTTCGAAATTGATAAATGAAATAATTTTTTATGACTATATTTTATATATAAAGTGTAATTTTCTGAAATTAGATAGAAATGAATTGGTTTTAGAAATGATAATACTATATTATCATTTATTGTTTTATCAACATTTCTAAACCATTAACTATTGTTCTATGATATAAGGAGATGAAATTTTATAAACATGGTTTATAAATCTGATTTGAAAATGGAATGAATTTAAATTAAGGATTTGAGAATTAAATTTCCTATGTCTTTCAAATTTGGTTTTTAAAATTTTGAATATATATATATATATATTATTTGAAAGTATTTTCAAATAGAAATTGTTACAACGATTTTAAAAGAAGTAAGTCTGTACTCTCCTCTTTTGTCGCTGGAAAATAATTCTGGTGATGACTGCAGCATCATCGATATTCATTTTCGAGTCTCAAAGTGGAGAGACCACTTAGTAGCTTTGCTACACTTTTGTTTTGGAAAATGGATTTGATTTGAAACTTCTTAAGTATGATTTGATAATATATATATATATATATATATATATATATATATATATATATATATATTTCAAAATGGTTTGAAGTGAAACCGGAAATTTAACTCTTATGTTTTATGTTAAGTGATAGTTTTCAATTATTGAAATGAAGAAAATTTTTGGAAAAAATGGAGTGTCTAAAATTTGAAATGAAATTGAAACAACTTGAAACAGTTGAACTAGGATAAAATTAATTGTATAATACTCAATTGCATTCTAAAACCTAGATATAACTTACCTGAAATGTTCAAAGAGTTAAAATGTTTATGTGAATGTAATTGAAGGTTATACAAGAAAAAACTTAGATAACAAAAATGTTCAAACTAAATTTCTGCTTAATAAAAATGTTGTAAATAAAGGTAAATTTGTATAGTGCTCATTACACTTGGAAACATTCATGAAACTTACCTGGAAAAGTTTGAATGTAATGAGAATATGTAATTGAATAGTATACAATATAAATGTAGGTAGTAAGATATTTAAAGATGAAATTTATATGGCTTTGTATTAATTGTTATATCTAGTTCTATGTATTTGAAATCTATCTTTCTTTCTGGTTGCTTCTATTCTCCTATCTCGTTCCTTTTCGGGGACGAAATATTTTGAGTGGGCGAGAGTGTAACGACTCGGAAATTTAAACGATTTAATTAACATAATTAATTGAATTTTTCATGAAAATAAACAGTTATATTTTAACAATGAATATTTGATATTTGCTATTCGTCTATTTAAGCATTGCAAGTGGTAGATTTTCGTTGGAAAATATGAAAGTTTGATTGTGAAATTTCAATTTTTTAAAAATTTAAAATCAGTTAATTCGATGAAAATAAAATATTTTGAAACCTGAATATTTTTATACAATAAATTTGTAAATCATTTTCTATGTGAGATGTCATATTTCGTCTCGCCAAATTTGGACCGCTATAGCCCCATTTATCTTATATTCGACGAATTAGTAGCACTTTGGCAGCGAATATCGAGTTTTGATAGGATGATCATATCTCTAATATCTGTATACCATTATGTTCGTCTCGTCGTGCTGATCTCCGCAGTAATTCATTCCTGTAATTCGACGTCCGACACGCGACGAAATCGACGAATTGATTTGCCGTATCGATTCCGTATTTGCGCCTTCTGGGTTTTATGTCCTTTCATATATCCACCGTATAATACCAACAACCATATGCTTTTATATTTCCTAGATTCTCATGCTTGACTTTTAAAATTCCCATTGCTTTGTATTTATAGTGGTACGTTTTATTTGCCTCTTTATCTTCCTCGTTTCTGTTCATACTTTTGAAAGAAGAAAATATTATTCTATAAACTTTATAATGGCATGGCCGTGCTCATCTCTTTTTCACTTCCCTGTACATTCTCTTCTTGCTTCATAAAAAATAAAAAAAATTATGTATATGAAAGCAAAGTATATATTTGAGAAACATGCCTGCTTCTTCCATTTCCACCGACCCTTGCCATCTTCTTCGCCTCTCAACCACACCCCGCAACGTCAGCCTTCCATTAGCCACCATCGAACATCATCTACCTCCTCTACAACACATGCACCGAGCAACCCTACGGCCTTCATTCTCCCCACAGCTGCAGCCAAACTTCCCCCTCCCTCCTCTCCTTCCTACTGACCGAAAGCCTTCCCCACTGACATGCGCAACCTATGCACCCCATCATCTCCACCGAACAGCCACAATAGCTGCTCTGATCCGCCCCTCTCATCATCCGCCATTTCCGCCTTCACCACTCACGCAAACACCAGACAGGAGCCACCATGCCATTCCCCTCAGACCCACCGCCTGTGCTCAGCCGAAGTCATTGCCTAGTCCTCACTCTCCGCAGATAAGCGTAGCAACCCCTAAGACCCAACGCTGGCAGCCTAGCACCCATCTCCAGCCCTCCATACCGAAAGCTAGCCTTCCACAGCCTCTTGTTCCACACTGCTAGCTTCTCTCATCTACTCCCCTCATTTCCTTGCCGCATCTCCTCCCTTTGAACCCACACCAAGCAATCGCCAACACCTAGCACAGCCACACTCTAGCTTACCTCTTTGCCACACCACTTCAGCAAGCAACCAGACTGGCCCCGCCATTCCTCCTTTTGTATATAAAGTTATATATTATAAGGCTTGTTGTGTGTGTTTTAATAAGTATTATAAAGTTTATAAATTTTGTTTATATAAATATATGTTATGTTAATATTTTGAAAAGTATATACATATATAATATGTTATGTTAATATTTTGAAATGAATACATAATATATATATATATATATTATTTTTGGCTTTGAATTAAAAATTGATTTAAATATATATATAAAGAATTGATTTTGATACGTGTTATATTGATTTTAATATATATATATATAAAGATTTTGATTTTTATATGTGTTTAAATTAAATGTTGATTTTTAAAAGAAAATATATAATATAAATATTTTTATATGAGTAAATTTTAGACTTTTAAAATTTATATATATTGTTTTCATCGATTATCGAATTCCAGCCTAGCTTTGCTTTGTTCGTAGACTTCGTGTTCATCGTGCTGTGCTTTGGAATTGTTGTTTGGATTCGTGGCTTGTCGTGTTGTCTAATTTCTCTAGCCTAGAAAGGTAAGCAATCACTCACGATTAGCATTCTTATGTTTAGTAAATTTATTTCGCATGAAATAACGATTGAAATATGTTGTTAAATTTGAATTGTTAAATTATTAAGTATGATATGCTGTTATTTGCAATTGTTTACCTATATTAATTGACATATGACACCATAACCTTTATATATTGTTGATTATGATTATATATGCTTATCATTGATATGCAAGTCATTTTATGCTACTTTATATTCTCACACTACAAATTACCCGTTAGTTAGGAATTCCATATGGGTTGAAATGATACATAACCGACCGATCTTATAGATTACGGAAATATCGTTATGGGTTGAAATGATAAACCCAAGCGATTTTTATTGATTTTGAATTTTGGGATTGCAGGTTGAAATAATATGTACCCGTAAATATTAATTATTGCAGATTGAAATGATAATTATCCGTATCACTTGATTATAGGTTAGAATATTATATATGGACACCGTTGGTCTATTTTTGAAAATTGATTTCCAATGTTTTGAAAGGAAATATATGGGTTTTAATAAATATTGGTTTTTAAAATATAATATATAAATTTATTTTACATATGTGTAAAATTTAGGTTTTAAAAAATTATATATTTGGAAATTTTAAATTTATAAGTTAGTTTTGAAAATATAAATTTTAAGATTTTACTTATAATTTTATTATTTTTAAATATATAAAATAATATTTAATATAAAATAAATTTGATAAAAGATTTGATTTAATTTAATAAAATTTAATTTATTTAGTATATATATAATATGTTTAAGTATTTATTTAAATTTATATTAATATTTTAAAAATATATTTGTAATAACTTTAATAAAATAAAGGTTGGGAAGATAAATTAAGTTAATTTGTAATTTAATTTGTTTGAGAATTGAATTTAAATAAGAATTGATTTGGACTTATTGATTTTGAGATTTTAAAGATACAAAATTTATAACTTGATAACTTGATTTTGATTAAAGGTGATTAAATGAATATTTTCAACTTTAAATAAATTGAAATTCAATATTTAGTTTTGATTTAAATGTGTAATTTGAGATATTATTTAAATGTTATTAAAAGTGATTAGGTGGATACTTTGGACTTAAATATAATTGAAGTTAGATATTTAATTATTGATTTTATTTAAATTTGTATTTTGAGATTTTTTTAAAATGTTATGAAAAATGATTGAGTGAATATTTTCAAATTTAAATAAAATTAAAGTTAAATTTTGAAGATAAATGAAATTTATCAAATTGAGTTATTGTAAATGTTTGAATATTTAAATTTTGAAATCTATTGAATTGGAAGTGGTTTAATTTACAATTCAAACTTGTATTTGGAATCGAGATAAATTAAAAATGGTTTATTGGAATTTGAATTGAACCTTTAACCTTTTTAATTGAAATTGTCAAACTGAGATTGATTTGAATTCAATTTTGGAATTAAAGTTGATTTGAATTGATTTGTGAAATCGAAAGAAACAATTATAACTTGAACTATTTTCGATATAAACTATTTTTAATATATAAAATATTTTTAAATATATAAACTATTTTTAATTTATAACTATTTCAATATATATAAACTATTTTCAATATTTAAACTGTTTAAGTTGGAACTATTATGACTTAGATTTAATGGATTTAAATGCGAATATTTTGATATAATGGTTTAACCTATTTTGTCGTTAAGATTTTGGAACTGAATATGATTTCTAAAGTGAATATGATTTCAAAAGTGATATGATTTCGAAAGTGAATACGATTTCGAAAGTGATATGATTTCGAAAGTGTATATGATTTTGAAAGTGATATGACTTTAAAATGAATATGATATTTTGATATGAAGTATAAACCGTGCACGTGGTGGAGAATCCAGAACGAAGTAGGTTGGTTTGGCGAATGTCTGTATGAGGTATGAACGCAGCCCTAACTCCCTCGAGTCGGCTTGATGTGACTAAAACAAGAGCTATACCAGGCCAAGTGGGGTCGCTCCCCCTATCGGGCACATTTCTTTGATACTATTCTATTACTTTGTGATTTGATTGGATGCACCTTTGATTTGGGAGTGTGTCTCGAGGTGGGCGATAGTAGCTGCTATGCGTTACCACCAGTCCGGGAGTGCAAAACGGTAGAATCCTACCATAGGCATTACCTCGCGTGCCTTGTCAGATGCCTTATGGCGCCCTCTACGGGTTTGGTTTGTGTTGTACCTATGGAGTGCTCGCTGATAGCCCACCGGTTTGATGGAGTTTACGGTACTGTATAGACTATGATATTTATATAAAAATGTGTTAAAGGAGATATGGGTAATGCCTTAACGCTATTTTAATAGTTTACTTTACTATAAACATTATCTATGTAGTGTATTGTACTATGTATGTAGATAGTTTAACAGATCCTTAGAGGATGGAATCCCAACATCCTTTAAGTTATATTGCATTTCATGGGACATTTCACTTGAGTTAATTTACTTGCATAGAAATGTTAATCCTGACTCGACTGTTTTCGGTTTTGCTTTATGCTCGAGTCAACTACTAATAGGTGGGAATATTCAATCCAACTACTAATAGGTGGGAATATTAGTTTAAGACTAGTTTATTCCAATAGGTGGGAATATTCAATCCAACTACTAATATATATATATATATATATATACTAATATATATATATATATATATATAATATAACAACCAACTGGAAATAATAATAATTATCAATCCATCCAATCATCCAATAAATAATTTTTAACTATTTAAATCAAAACTAGTAAAACCAAATGAGTGAGATTTTACTCACCTTAATTTTTATTGTCGCTTCCGCGTTCCATTTTCGACTAAATTCGAATGGCGTTCTAATTTATTTAAAAATTTCAGAAGCTCTAAATCATTCCAAAGCAATTTCATTGCGTACATCCCGTTAATACGAACCCAATGCGACAAATGACGTCTCGTTTGAACCTTGAATGAGTCAGTTATAATTTTTTTTATATAAGTTACCAAATCAAACTAAAATAAATTCCAATACACAAATTTAAATTTACTAAACTAAACAATTACCCCAAATTTCGCCTAGCCTACTAAGCAAATCTGACCCATTACTCATTCCTTTTTATATATATATATATAAACAGCCGGCCCAAAATAAAACTCAGCCCAACACATCCTAAGCCCACTTCTTTCACTTCTTCCCCAAACGTATCTCTCCATCCCCTGCTCGTAGAAAACAAGTTCACGGTGGTGCATGTACCCAACAAATCGACCCACCAGCTCCGCCAACCTAACCGCCATCTCCTCACTGTCATGCTAGTACCCACAACTCGGCTCCGATGTCCCCAAGCAAAACGCGACTCTGCCCAGATCCTCCAGTCCGTACATATGTCGCGCTTGTCCCCCTGGCATCACACTACATGAAAATCCCCCCGACAGCTGCGAATCTCCATGCTAAACTCAAATATGATCACAAAACGTGTTAACGCTCCATCGATTTTTGGAAAACCAAACCCTAGTTGAAAACTGCCGTTCGCCCGTCCTCTGTCGAATACAAATATGAAGGCGCAACCCGCAAAAATTATACCAGAATGAAGCTCATGCTAAAACATGAATTTTAAAGCAAATTTCATGATTTATAGATTTGTATTGAGTTTGATTTTTTTTTTAATGAATAGGCTGTCTTTTTTTCTTTCTTTTGTTGTGCTGTGTTTTATATAGAAGAAGAGAGAAGCATCTGGTATAAGTAACGACGTAGGCATGATCATAGTTGGCTGAAAGTAGGATAGAGTTTGAAAAAAATTGCGGATGATATGATTAAAGATATTTATGGAAAGTCAAATCAATATATATATATATATATATATTATTAAAAATTTCAAAATATCCCGCTAATAATAACATAAAATCATAAACCTCTATCAAGGCATGCCGCCTGGCGTTCCTAATGTTATACCCCTATTTCGAACGCAATGGAACAAGTCTCGAGTCCCAATTCGATCGTATGCAAAAGATAGCTTTTTGAACGCAATTACAATATTAAATTTTCGATATTAAAATCAACGCGTACCTATCCTGTATAACCAAACGGTAACTCCAAATGTTACGAAATTTGAAATCTGATAATAATACACTATTACGGATCCAATGGCACTAGTTTCGTCGAATTCCGAGACTGTGTCTTGGAAAGCTATTTTTATATGTTAATTTATAAACGGGATATTTTTAAAATTGGGTAAATCACCTAAAATTAAATTTTGAAAGTTTTATTATCTTCCTTCTTATTTAGACAAATTAGATAGGACCTTAAATTATTTTTATCATGCTTAAAACCCCAGATTCAATTATTTAACCAAATTTCAATTATTGAATTTAACAATTAAATTACCCCATAAATCATTATATTTTAAATTCAAGTTATTAAATCTATAAAATTAACTTTTAAATATTTTAAATCAATTAAATATTCCAATTTCAAATAACCAAAATCCTGGGTCGTTGCATTCCTCCCCCCTTAAAAGAATTTCGTCCCCAAACTGCTAAGGTAGGAAAAATATTCCATACTCATTTCTTTTCAAAAACCCACTTAGTGAAAATTCGATATTTCACCTTTTTATAATCTTTTAGTTTCAATCCAAAACAATTAGTTTTCCATTTCTAAACCAAACCCCTTTATTTCAGTTACAATTTGAAATAAAATTTCTTTTAACAAAAATTTTCAAATTTTTTCTAACACCCTAAATTTCTGAAATTTTTTGGCAGAGTCTCTCTTATACGGAGAGCCTTTTGCAATATGACAAAAATGATAAAAATATAAACATCGACCCACACGATCAGAAATACAATATATATCAATATTTATTTCATTGCTGTATTTAATCCGAAAGCATACCTTTATTTAGCGGTATTAATCGAGCAAGCTTATTTTATATGCAATTTGCGCAACCAAAATCAAGCCAAACAGTCCCTTGTACCTGTACTTACTCAATTAAACGTATCAGTTTCATAATTTATGAAATTTAATAGCTTTATATCCCTTTACTTACTTTAAACACATGATTTCATAATGCCAACATGGTATATCATGTATTTTAGAAGGTACATGCAAATACAGGGTCCCAACATTTAGTTATTCATTTCAAATTCAATTTATACGCAATTTCATTTATTTCCAAATGATTTACATACCATTTATTAGTAGTCAATTCATATTTATACCCAAAAAATCCATATCCATTCCAAAATTGATTAGAAATCAATTTAATCACTTTCCATTGATTCACAAAATTTTATTTACTTCCGTTTACGTCAAACGATGAATTTTTCCATGCTATTTGGTGATATTCATTAATAAAATAGCCACTTCAGCTTATAAACCATTTAAATTGATTCTAAATCAATTTATCAACTTCTATTAATTCACATTCAATTTATTCACAAAAATCTTATTCTTTCAATTTTATATTCAATAACAAATTTAATTTGCGCACTATTTCATATTCACATCTAAAATATTCATATTCATTTCAAGTAATATCCCAATGCCATATTCAATTTATTTACACTTAAATTGAATTTATTTATAACTTAAGTCAGCACCATTTCAATCCATTTCTATTTTATTCGACAACATTCCAAAATTTATTTAATTCCATTCGATATAATTCCAATCCCAATTCAATTTTTATTTAACTTAACTTAAGTTAAATTCCAATACATACAATCCATTTTAACTTACTTAAGTCAAAATTCCAATTTCAAATTTCAAATTTTACACTTTCCTTATTTACCCAATTTCAAATCCAATTTTTACTTAAGTCAAACTCTTTTTAATTTAAACTTATAATCTAAGATGTAGATTTGGTCTAGTTTAGACTAGTTCAGTGGTGTAGACTCTAACTAGAGTTGACTTCACGATTAAATAAAGAATTAAAACTCTGCACATTTTGTCTAGTTTAGACTACTTCAATCCATGGATATAATAAACAGTTATTATTATATATTTTTTATCCACTACATCAGCCTTGACTACTCTTTACCTTAATTTCATTCTTCCCAGGCTTTATCACTTTACATCTTCCCAATTTTAAATATTCAATTTTTTTACTAACCATATCCCAAGACCAGAATTAGCTCACTAATTAAACTAATTAGCCCTACCATTAATTTACTTAAATCTCAATCAATTCCATCTAACTCAATTCATTCTTAAATTTCACTATTTCCACCATATTCCAAATCATATTTAATTCACTAATAATCTAATTAGTTTGCTCATTCCAAATCAAAATCAATTTTTATTCTTCAAAAACTCATATTACTTAGCCCTACCCAACTAAATTTTCTCATATTACCAAATAAAACATTTAAAATCAAAACTCCAGAGTTTAAAAACTTTATTCTAAGTATTTCAAATCAGTTTTTTTCCTTTTGAAATTATACACACACACAAAATCCCTTCATTATTTTGATTTTAAAATCAAAACTTGTTTCACCAAATCAAAACCCCAATGGTAGCAATTCCCCTTTTGGAAACTCGAATATGAACGTCGATTATGCTGTAGTCATCACCAAAATTATTTTCTAGCGACCGAAGTGAGTTCAGTGCTTTTATTTTCTTTGAAATCCTTTTTAAAATTATTTCAAAAATATTTTCCAATTAATACCTCTATTATTTTGCCAAAACCTTTTGAAAACAATTTTCAAAACCAACGGGATTCAAAATTTCAAATTTCCAGCTTTCAAATCCTTTATAAATCGTTTTGATAAACCATTTTAAATAATATACTCCAGGAATTCCATTTCATTTCAATTTATAAATCACATTATAAATCATATTTACATAATTCCATTTGGTTATATGAAATTATTTCTTAACTTTTAATCTTATTTCCATTATAATCTCAACTTTTATTCGATCACAACAACAAATTACAAATGATAATAGTTTAACACTATCATTTCCTAACAACCAAGCACACCATAATAATTTCTAAAAAATTATTTCTTTATATATAAAATATAATCCATGTAAAATTATTTCATTTACCCAATTTCCAAACAATACTATGTCGAATTGCTCTGTTCAGGTGTTTAGAGATCCCTATCAATGACGTTAATTACTCGTATTGACTAGAATCCATAAGCCAATCAACAAATCAACCAAAACAATATAAATCATTTTATATTCACAAACAAATACGCTCATATCTACTAATACACTCAAACTCATTCTAGGGTGCTACTGACCTTATCTCTAATGAGTTACTCCATCAAAGCCAAGGTGCTTGCTTAACCTTTAGCTCTGATACCAAATGTAGCAAACCGACGTTCCGTACCCTTTGAATTGACAATAAACCACACTTGTCCAACCCAAATTGTACGAAAGGGCGAATAACTAGGGTGAAGAAGAAAGAGATAGAAGAAACAGAAACAACATCACAGAATCTCACAATCGTTGTAGAACAAAATATAATATATAATAACAGATTATTATACAAAGAAACTGTAACTGTAATATACATACAATCATCAAAGTACAATAATCAACAAACCAATATGGATAGTTATTATAACTTGTCCTCACCAGTGCCGACTATACAGCTTGACAAACACAGTGGAATATAATTAAGTACGTGTAATAAGTCTCTGTCGTCTAGCTCATCTCCTGAGCTCCCAAGCATCTTAACCCAAATCTGTAATACTCGGTCTGACCCGAGCATTATAATAAAATAACACCCGAGTCAGTCTGGAAAACCAGCGTGAGAAAACACACTAAATTTGAATTAAATTATATTGCAAAATCCTTTGAAAAACAAAGGTATCTCGTAAGACCACGCCACACATAAAAACGACGGGTTTTTACCTTACAATAACCAAAACATTTTATATCAAAATCTTTTGATATTATAATAGTGCCTATAGAAAGTAAATTAGAAAATAGATGAAATGCTTGCATCTCACATTTCAGCATAATTATTATACAATCAAAAGCCATACGGCGCGTATTGGAGAATGGATTCTATACTATGACCAGATAAGGAACTACCTCCGATGAGTGCATCTCTAAATCAATGCACCCGGGTCTGAAAAGGACATCTTATACCCTGCCACACAAAACCGGTTTTGCACTTGACTACTAGTACCGAATATGTCATCATCCCGGTCTTCCGACCTTTTTGAGATCTCATGCACAGCGAACCCATAAATATGTATATGTGGGGTATCTAGAAAGATGATGACATACCCTAATGGGAGCAACCCACTTTAGCCCCGCTACATGCCCTGTTTTGGTCATTTCTCGGTTGATGAGGCTTGAGGCTGCGTTTACCTTTTTAAATATCATTCATTCTTGGAATGCCTACACTGCATCTAGGCAACAATGCAATGATAGCATTCATCCATATAAGTTGTCCTAGGTCTGGACAAACACAATCACCGCATTCATTTGCTTCATGATATCACAGTTCATAACGCACAAATCAGATCGATGTGGTTTTCGGATAATTAAATCTGATCCCGGTCTCTTTGAAACGATCAATGAATTTGGCCACATTTGATAGTCGGTTATTTAACTACGTGTGTGGATCATATCCTAATGGGTGCAACCTCCTTAGCCCTACTACATCTACCCTGTTTTTTCCATTACCTATGTGTGAGGATTGAGGTAATGTTTTACCCTTTACATGAAAAATCCCACTTTGAATGCCACATTGCCATTTCCAACGACACGCTAATTGGTTTCCATAAAAGTACAACCCTTGAATTCAAACATCTCAGGGAAGGGTGTTAAGTATAAGAGCGGTGACCTTCTACACCAAAAAACAGATGTACATTTGTGAAAAATAACGTATGTGGTCTTATAAATGCAATGTCAGACATTCTTCCATACAAGTTGTCCAAGAATACGACAAACCGAATGCCCTCCTCCTGCTACATCCGGTTTGGGTATCACTCCTAGGATTAGTAGCAAGCAGTACTGGCATCGAAAGTTTCTAAATGAATATACTATTGCTACAATATATATGATATGAGAATTAACCCAGAGGTAGTGGCAAGCTGCTCTGCATTATAAAGATTTCCGTCTAAAAAATCATTCTATTCAACATGTCTTCACTTTCGAATGCGTATATTGGTTTGAAGTGCTTTTTGGATAAGAATTACTCCAAATCGATCATAGTTTCTCCGAATCAATTATCGATAAATGGTGTCAAGTATGTAGGTAATTATCATTCAATTAATCAACATCTTTTATCCATGTAAAATATCTTCTTAGAGATATGTAACGACCAGTAAATTAATAGCTTTTTATTTGAATATTTAAATAATTTTTAAATATTTAAAAAATTGATTTTAATTACCAAATAAAAATATTATGAATATTAGTTAATGATATTAAAATCATTTTTAATTTTTGTTTGCTTAAAAAAATTTTCAAATAAAAATTGAAAATGTGACCGAAAAACGTTGTCCGAAAATTTGACTTTTTTGGCATCGGAAATGTTGTGAACATTTTATTATCACTCATGTACGCATGAACATACATGTACACATGTCATATGGTGAGTTAAGTAAAGTATTAGTGGCAATAAACAATGATTAGTTTAAATATAAACGTGAAAAGACACATTATGATTAAATAAAAGGAAAAATAAAATATAATATAAACTCTCATGCACAACCATCACCTAAACTAGTACAAGGCATGGTGTAGGTGACACTAAAGAGGGCGGGTGCTTGTGTGCCTATGATGGTGGAGCATCATGGCTTCCATGTTGCAGGATAACATTTATATTATTTAAAGGTTTAAGTTAATTAATTTAATACTCCACTTCTTTGCCTATAAATACCCACCATCTCCCCACATTTTCCACTTTATATATTCATTCCCATCTTCATTTTTTATCTCTTCATGTACATGAACACTTCCATGGCTTCTAAAATTATTTCTGAAGTAAAAAACTCATGAACACACTTCACTTGCAAAAACCATTCTCTACTAAACAAGACCCTATACGCCCACATATTCATCATGGCCGAGCCCCATATGCTCTAAGCCGAGCCTAAAAGCCCACAAAGATCCACTAAATCAACTCAAGTTCATAGGAAAGATTAGTTCTAGTGTTGTTTGAGGAGTTAGTGCGATTTCGATTCAAGTTACTAAGCGATTTGGTGAGTGAAGCTTCCACCTTTGAACCATAAAGTTTAAACTATGTTCATGCTCATATTTATAGGTATTAAATGCTCATTGTATAGTTGTGATAATGGTTTGGTTGATGGATTGTTTTGTTGCTTGAAAGTTGGTCGCTATGGAAAGTTAATAATCGATTTTAAGTTAAATAAAAATCTAGTAGTAAAATCAATCCCGTTGTGGATAAATGCTTAATATATGTTGTATTATTATGAATTATCTTGTATGTATGCTCATTCCCTTGCTATGTGATATTTTGGTTGTATTGCAATGATATATACTTGATTTCCGAACTGCCCATATAGCGATAGTAGCTATATCGACACTTTCAAAAAAATAACTTTTTATCGAAACCGTTTGGTTTCATCATCATGCTTCGAATTATTTTACAAGTTAAGCAAGCTTTTGATTAAAAATATTTTGAAAATAATTAATTATTTTAATAAGGATTATTTAATTTAATTAATTAATTAATTAATAAAGGATTAAAGTTAACTAATTAACTTATTAACGATGTGTTTAAAATTAACTAATCACTTAGTTAATGATGTTTTGAAATTAATTACACATTTTATCTAATCATTTTAAAGGTTAATTAATCTTTTAATAATGATGGATTATGGTTAATAATCAATTTACTAATGAGGTTTTTAAATTAATTAATCTTTTTAATTAGTGGCCTTTAAATGGTAATAAATTTGTTTAACGTTAAATAAATCTTTCCTCAAAAAAATTTTAAATTAATTAATCGCTTTTAAATAATGATACTTATTAATTAATTAAATTAATTATATTTAAATATTATTAGTTAATTTAAATTATGATATTTTAAAAGGTGATTTACCCTTTTAATTTTGAGGTTACTAAAATAACTTAGTTAACAAAGTTTTAAAGTTAATTAATCAATGTAATAAGGATGTTTTAAGTTGTCAAATCCTTTTTATAAAGAATTTAAAAGCTAGTAAACTCTTTTAACAAAGTGTTTAAAGGTAATACTTGTAATGTGAAGCCAAGTAATAATTCGTGTATTTAAAAGAAAAGTTTTAATTGTTTATGGAAATGAATTAATTTTCGTAAAGCGATTCACTTTGATGGAAACGATTTATTTGTATAACTAGCACTAAACATCAAAGAAGTAGACTTGTAATTATTTCAAAAGTTAAGAATAATCATGAGACCTGACTTTGAGATAACACTACCTTGACTTGTCTGGCATTATTATTAACCAATAAAAAGTACAAGTTTGAATTTGATGAGTGGTGATAAGTACATAAGAATTAATTTGCATATACAATCATTTTATATCCTAGATAGTTGGTTTCTCAACTATCGATTACTTCAGCTTCTTTATTATCGTCATTCTAAGACGATGTGTTTTTTCGTTGAGCATTGACGTCCATTGTCGAAAATGACTAAATCCAAAGCGCGAGAAGAAGCCAAGCTATGTGGGGTTGCTCCCTTTACTGTACTTTCACATCTCATCTAGATTGGATTCGGTAACGCTATCAGTTGTCAAATATTCGGATACTCAGTAAGATTTGGTGGGGTCCGACTTGGTATTGTCCGAGAAGTATCACGGAGTATATGAGCTTCTCACTAGAAATATACTTCAAGGGTGGTGCACCTTCCTAATCATTTATTGGAGATTTTCCTTTTCTTATTTGATTTGGACCTTCAATTTATTCCCATATTTGCATTAGGAAGAGTCAACCACTCTTCGTGTTGTTTAATTATTTATCCATTCTTTACTTTTGGATGCTGATTTATGTGAGAGTAACCTTTCTATGCTCAACGGCGTGGACTCACATGTATGTGTTTAATTTCACGCCTATTATTTAAAAGGTTTTTCTCATACTAGACATATCATCTAACCAGAGTTGTTTATTTCCCTAAACTCTTCGGTACTCATTTTATTTGAGTACTCCGAGAGTTGCAAGTTTCTTGTTGGGCTCTTTTCAAGATGACGTCAAAGCAGGGGCTTTCATCTTCTTAATTATCTCTTCCACTGTATTGTCATGTTTATGTAAGTGTTAACAAGAATTCTTGTCAACACCCCAAAAGTTATTTCAAGAGGAATGGAAGAACTTGTTTGAATGAAGGGCTTGATACCCCTAAGAATTGCCTTTATATTCAACTTCACTTGTTGTTGATTCTTGGTTTGGACCTTTCGACGTCCTCAAAAGGTTTGGTCCTGGTAGTAGATAACTTTTTATCATAGTTGAACTTTAGGAGATCTCTTGTGGAGTTTTCCCTTGTGGTTTGGTTGAAGTACCCTAAGTTTTCCCTTTTAAAGCTGATTTTAATCTTGTCGAAAGGTTAGGGTGATAGCCCTCTTTGGGAATAGGTAGGATGTCAAATTCCTTGGTGATATGTAGAAGCTTTCGACTTTGCCGAAAGGTTAGATCACCTATATAAAGCTGGTTTCAACCTTGTTGAAAGGTATGTGAATGTCCTCCTTTGGATTAAACCTTACATTTCCAGATTATGACCTTGTCGAAAGGTTAGATCACTTGGTGTGTAGCCATGGAAGGTACCAGTGTTGTTAAAGTATAAAGAACCGCCAACTTAGTCGAAAGGTTTAAACCATGAGCCAATGATTTCTAAAGGTCTCTGTAAATGTTGATCTAAATGGGTTGCTGACCTTATCGAAGGGTTTGGATTGTAGGGTTAAAGGCTTCGAAAGGTTGCTATAATTAATTGCATCAAAAGTGTTGTCGACTTTGTTGGCAAGAACCTTTCGGTGACACTGAACCTGAAATTTGTAGTTAATCCAACAAAGATCAAGAAAAACAGTAAAGTAGTTAATAGAACATAAGACTTCCTTTTTTATCCATGACAAACTCTATTTTTATTAAATCCCCAATCAGTGACCAATTAGGGTTACAATGTATTGATTAAGAAGATACAGTTTGGAATGAGAGAATTAGGATCCCCAAAAATGGACCCCTTGAGTCTTATTCATAGATGTAGGCAGCCCCACTTTCGACTCCATTGAACTCAACTGGGTCGGAAAGTCTTCCTTTTATATGCGGCTGTGAACCGATCGAATTTGTCAAAAGGTTTGCCTTTCATCTACTATTATAGACCTTTGGACATTGTCAAAATGTTTACTTCTCTTTACGCCTTCAAAAAGCGTAGAATTCTCTCGATTCTGCAACAAAAATGGAATTATTAGAATTTTTTCATCTGTTGCACATCCAAAAGCTAATGGAGCAGTTAAAGCGGCAAATAAGACCATAAAAGCCATTTTGAAAAAGCGATTAAATAAAGCAAAAGGAAACTGGTAGAAGATCTACCGTTAATTTTATGGGCCTACCGAACATCTACTAAGACAGCAACGGGACATACTCCGTATTCTTTGACATATGGGTGTGAAGCGATGCTTCCAATTAAGATTGAAATACCGTCACACCGAAGGATTGCATATGCATTAATCATGAATCAAGAATTGAAGAAGGAATCACTAGATTTAATACATGAGCTAAGAGAAGAAGCAACGGTAAGAACTGTCGAATATCAGTGGAGAATCTCTAAATATTACAATTCAAGAGTAAAACCTCGGTCATTTCAAGAGGGCGATTTGGTACTCCGTAGAGTAATGACCAATACTAAGAATCTTTCAAATGGACCCCTGGGACCAAACTAGGAGGGGCCATTAATCATATGCAAAGCAATCCCACCATAAGCTTACAGGCTATGTAGCCCAGACGCCAATATGGTGCCTAGGACATGGAAAGCTGAACATTTAAGGCCATATTTTCCAAAGATGGATTAATAAAGGACTTCTTTCAAAAGTGAAAATTCACATGGTTGGGAGTGAAATGCTCCTCAAATTAGGAGACTACCTAAGATAGTAGTTTGCCTAAGATGGTAGAAAAGCCTCTGTCTGCGCCAAGATGGCCAAGGCAGAGCGCCTCCTGGGGGAGGACGGATTAAGCCTCTATCCGCACCTAAGATGGCCATGGTAGAGCACCGTACAAACCCTTATCCGTTCCACGCTATGGACAGGTTAAGGCACCTCCTGGAGGAAGTACGGAGTAAGCCTCTATCCACGCCTAAGATGGCCAAGGTAGAGCAGTGAACAACCCTTATCTACGCCACGCTATGGCCAGGTTAAGGCACCTCCTAGAGGGAGGACGGCGTAAGCCTCTATCCACGTGTAAGATGGCTAGAGTAGAGCACGGAACAAGCCCCTAACCACACCGCAAAAGGGTTAGGGTAAGGCGCCTCCTGGAGGGAGGTCGGGTAAGTCCTTGGTTCCAGCCTCTAAGATGAGCTAACCAAGAGCACCAGACAATGTACTAAGATGTCCAGGCCCAAGAAGAGGCCAAACAACCAATGGACTAAGACATCCAAGCCCAAGTGATGCTCAATAAATAATGGACTAAGACGTCCAAGCCCAAGAAGGGGCTCAATCAATAATGAACTAAGATGTCCAAGCCTGAGAGGAGGCACAATCAACTAAGGACTAAGATGTCCTAGTTTAGATAAAGGCGGTTTATCTAATTATGGACTAAGACGTCCAAGCTCAAGAGGCAGCTAATAAAATTATTTCTATACAAAGCCTAAAGGATTCTTATATGTCAGAAAGGACAAAAGCAAAGGAGTGAAACGAATCTCCATTTATTAATACCCGAATCTGGGTTTCGGGACTTTCTTGACGTCATCTACTAATGCCCAAATCTGGGCTATGGGATTCTCATAAAGGAATTTCAAAATCTAGTACGCGAATTTTGTTTTCGGGTCTCCATTAACTACTGATTATCTTGGTATACCTGAATCTGTGTTTTGAGATTTTTATTTCAAAACATCAGCTATCAATACCCGAATTAGGGTTTCGGGTCAATATCAGTTACTAACTTATTGTACCCGAATCTGGGTACCAAGTCTGCTGTTTATTTAAACCCTAATCTAGGTATAAAATCTCAGGATTACCATCAATATTAAATACTAGAATCTGATTTTTAGAATTCTCTTATACCAATTTCAATGTCTAATACCAGAATCTTGGTTTCGAGGTTTTATCAATCACCATCTTTACTAAGCCCAAATCAAGGTATATTGCTGGTAACTACAATTCTTAGTACTCAAACTTAACTTCCGGAAATATTATCTAATTTCACCTAAATACCCTAATCTGGGTACGAAATATCTATTATGAAGACAATCTTCATGAATTTCTTGTTATTCAAAATATGCCCTAATACGGGCAAGAGATTTCTATTCTAACAACTATCTGCTTACACAAACATGTGTCCTAATCCAGGACAAAGATTCTTTCTGCAAGAAGAGTTGACTCAAATATGTCCTGATCGGGAATCGAAGTTTAATATGAAAATTATACTATTAATTCTCATTTAGTTGGCCATGAAAACCTGAATTTGGATTTAGAATTGCCGCATATGAAACTATTCATGGATATTGTCGTCTGCATTCCGAATGTCACATTATCAATCTCTGAACTTCATAAATTAGTATCCTAATCCGGGTTAAATTTCATGAATGATATAATGTAATCAAATCTATTGCAGGCAACCAAAAACTCAAACTGGTTTTCTCGATGGCAAAATTAAAAGATGGTATCTCTGAGTTTCGGATGATGCTTATTAAGCGAATGAGGGCCTTAATATGATGACCAACTATTGAACATACATATAAGTATGAAATTACAATTGTACTTTTAATGATACTTTTTTGTAGGAAGAATGAGATTATGAAGAATAAGAAGGCTATGAAAACTTTGTCATAAAGAACAAAAGCTTCTTTCATACAAGAAGGGGACAAAATGTTAACCATAAAACTTACTCGAAGGCGGAAGTATGAAAGAAGAATAATAGAATTGAAGTTTTGATAAAGAAACAAGCCAAGTTGTCATGGAAAACTTAAAAAGGATGTTCTGGAAGTCCAATTATTCATACAATGTAAAAGCCTTCGACCCGAATGAAAGTAGACAGAGCCTTCTGCGATAAACAACCTTTCGACACAGATGAGAAAGTAGCAATGCTTCCAGAGCCCCTTTCGAAAGAAATCAATTGTTTTCCTCTCAACTACACGTCAATCCTATCAAATTCAAAGGTTTTTCCCAAAATTGACCTTTTTGAAAGCATAGCAAGCCTTTCGATATTGGAAAGATGCATCCAGGATACTTTCGACAGTATCGAAAGGTGCTATAAAGAAAACAATATTCAGAAGTCGGCAAGGGATGAAAGAAAACCTTGCACTAACATTGAAGGAAATTGCAGTTCTCAGCAACAACAAGTAAAAGCAAACTTCTCATCAAAGTTGAAGGGTTCATAAAGTTATTAACAAGCAAACTTTTCGACTAAGTCGAAAGTTCCATAAAGGAAGAAGAAAAGAAAACCTTTCAACAATGTAGAAAGGTTCAGAACAGCATACGGAAGGTAAACCTTTCGACAATGTCGAAAGGTTAACAACAGCCAAGTGAAGAGCAACCTCCCGAAAATGATAAAAGATTCACAACAATATGTAGAAGGAAAACCCATTGACAAATTCGAAAGGTTCATGGGGGCATAAAGAAAAGCAGACCATTCGACAATGTCGACAGATCCATAATGGCATATGAAGGGCAAACCTATCGACAAAGTCGAAAGGTTTATAGCTACATATAAAAATGATACCTTCTAACCCAATCTAGAGCATGGAGTCGAAAGGTGGGCCGCCGACATCTATAAATAAGACCCAAGGGGTCCCGTTTTCGGGGTCAAATTCTGGATACTGAATTCATTTATTTTCTCCATTATAATAGAGATAATTCTACTTGTAAAAACCCTAGGAGATCGCTCAATTTCTTGTAACTCATTTTGGATATGAAATAAAGGAAGATGGCTCGTTCATAATGGATATTGGCAATAAGGAGAATCATAAAGATCGTTAGCTTGACTAATGATCAATTGCACATGATTTCAACTTTTTCTCATAATCTCTTTTGATCTATGATATGCATAAGATCCACTTAGACATTCCCCATAACAACACATTATCATTAGAATACACACTTAATATGGAAAGATAAAGCGATGATGATGTGTTGCAAATTATAAGTGCATGGATATGGGAATAATTAAGTTGATTCTATACAAGAAAAATAAATGGGTTTGAGATATAAGCCAGGGTTGCTTCGAAAGAAGGGAAACCTTTCGACTTAGTCGAAAGGTTTACTTCCAAATGGAATCCTAGGTTATATATCTTATATCCGCTCATGATGGGTTTGATTCGAAGGGAATTTACTTCCTTAAGCATTTGCAACCCTTTGAATTGATTACATAGAATGAAAATGGGCTATAAAAAGGGAATGAAAGCAGTTAAGGTTGGCAGATGAACTATGTATCTCCTTACAACAATGTTGAGAGGTCTTGCACATAACCTTTTGGCATGGTTAAGAAGGAACCGGTAGACATCAACCATGTAGCTTTCTACTCTAAAAGGAGATGAAATTCATCAAATAATTGATTTATGAAAGTTTGATAACATGAAAAATCTTATCTTACCTTTCGATAAAGTCGAAAGGTTTGGTAACTTACCTCTGTTCCAACCTAGACGGAAGGATGGAGTGATCTCATTGACAACCTTTCGGCAAGGTCGAGAGGTTGAGCTTTTTCCTACTATTCCAACCTAGTCGAAAGGTTTGAGTAATATCGTTAACAACCTTTCAACAAGATTGAAAGGTTTAGCTATATCCTTCCACACTAGCTTAGATGGAAGGTTGGGATGGTCATGCCAACATCCTTTCGACAAGGTCGAAAGGTTTGACAATCTAGCATTTCAACAGCCTTATCGAAGGGTTGGAACCACCTCATTAATCTTTTGACTGGGTCAAAAGGAATGGCCATTCATCATTCTTTTCATCAGATCAATTTAACTAAGACATGTTATCCAAAGATCCATTTCTAGAAGCAAGAATTATCTCCACCATATGGTAGTTTCCAAAAAAATATCTTATCAGAACATTGGGGATGTTGACAAGAATTCTTGTTAACAATAAATGTATTTTGTTTCAGCATATGTAAAGGCAAGATGTTATAACTCCCTAAGCTGATTTGTTGTACTTTTATGCAACTTTGATAGCTCCTATTAAGGAGTACCCTGAAGTACTATTGATTGTTATGGTTTATTTAGCAGTTCCGTTGTGGGATTTTTGTTCTGTTCTTTATTTTACCCCATGAAGATTCATCTTTCTGAATCTTGGGCAACGACACATAACACTGATGATGTGTTAAGTGTGGTTCCTAGGGGTCAAAAAGGTGGGTCCTTACAATATATATGTCTCTAAACCATTTTCTTTTATAGCATATATAGGATTATTAAACCTTTTTTGATTTTGGGAATAACAAATCATTTCTCTTTAATTACATAGGAAAACTTATTGAGTAAAAAGGGATCCATAGAAATTGTACTTATTATACTCAATATTAAATTATGTATTCAACCCATATTATTCATCAAATAACAGTGAAACCACCTTTCAAATTCACATGGACAGTATGAGTTCCCTCCTTGGAATTTAATACAGAATTTAACTAGAATGTTACCTATATTACCAAATATATTATTATTTTAAAATAAGGTTTAACCTTTGGAAAATTCCAAATCTCCTTTTCTTTTATCTCAAAGTGATATGGTACGAGTTAATCAAGTTTACTATCTCCTCCGTTGGGCGACTCCGGATAGCTAGAGATAGCAATAAACTGGTTTTCCAAACCCAAGCCTAGAGACTATCTCTCTATCACACATAAGGCGATCAAGTTATTTAATCAACTCTAAACCCTTTCAAATACTTGATTTATTATCTGAAAAGCATTTATATAGGACTCTGGAAGAAAATCCAAGTTTAAATCTTATTTTAGAAATTTTCAAATTCCTTTATTAAATTGCTAGTGAATAGTGCTTTTAAGGGCTTCGTATCACAAATCTCATTTAAACATTTTACATGTCCAATTTTTCCATTTACATCTCTTCTAAAATATTCCAACATATTTTAAAATTTATCTCATATTTTTATAGATTTAAAAATATCTAATTTTAAGAGTTGAAATCCATATTTTACGAACTGCCAAAACGCGATGATTTTAAAGAATTGATTTGGACATATCTCAAATTTTATTAAATGAAATCTTGATTTTTCTCATTCAGTTGGAAAATATAGTTATAAGTGTTTGGAAAATTCCTTTTTTGAATAATTGTGAGCTATTTTCCACTCTATACATTGATCAGTCTTATGGCGCGCAGAACTACCATTATGCAACACGCTCAATTTTGACTTATTTTTCATATCTTTTCAAAACATTGCCAAAATGAGTTCTAATGTTTATAAAAAATTTATAAACCATTTAAACCATTTTCATTCATGTTTACAGAGGTTTAGCTATGTCGTAACACTTTTATAGTTCACAAGGGTAAGTGTTTTCTTTGTGTAAATTCGATGTGTATTTTCCATGAATTATTTCTACGACTAAGCGAACACATTATCGCATCCAAAACATGATGGCCAAACATAGAAAACAAGCATGAAGAAACATATCATATCATCATATGGTTTAATATAATAAACTAGTGGAGCAATTCTCATAATCGATTTCCACTCCGCCAAACTTTTTCCGAATCTTCCTGAATTGATTCAGCGTCACTTCGGCAGCACTTCCTTCTCTTTTCTTCGCACCAGAGCATCTAGATCTCCACCTTTCCTTTACGAAATCTTGGCCTTGACCCTTATAAGTGTGGTGCTTGGCCTATTTGAGGGAGGAGGTGGTGGTCGTGCACTTATAGAGAGGAGGGGATCTTTTTGACTTGGTTTTTAAGTGGATTGACTTTGTTAACATTTGGAACTATTTTTCTTCCTTTTTTCCATTATTGTTCTTCATTACTCTCTAAGATAAGGAAACCAACAATGAGCATTAAGGAGCTTAAGAAGAAGGATGAAGAAGAAGAGTTTTTGGTGCGTGAATTATGAAGCCTTAGGGTGGTTATATATAGGAAAAGTTGGCAAAATATCTACCAACACATCACGAGACATCACCTCACCCATGTGCACCCCCTACCCATGTGCCACCCATATGCTCTTGGGGTGTAGTGTAATGGTGAGTTTTGTTTTGATTTTCTTAAGAAAATATCTAAATTTTTATTTATTTACCTTAAGTAAATTTTTAAATGTGAATGGTAATTATATATGCAAATGTATGTGTATGAATGTGCATGTATATAGGTGCTTATATGTTACTTTTGGCAAACTAAGTTGCAACATTTCGATACAACTTCTATTCGTCAAACCATTGTGAATCCGGGATTCGAATTCCAATCATATTTTCAATTTTTGATCAAACTGTTTATTTATGTAAACAAACTTGAAAATAATTTCTCATTATCTTTAAATAATTAAAATAAAATTATTTAAGCTATAAACCATATTGAATAATATTAAAATCCATTTATAAAAATACGGCGTCGATCTGCCAAAATGTGACGAAGTTTATATATCTTTATAAAACAATTTTATATATTTATAAAACCATTATAAATAACTTATTATCATTATATAATAACAAAAACGAATTATTCATCATTTAAAAAAATCAATTGAATATTTAAAATTAATTAAATATTCAATTCAAAGTGATAATATTATGGGCCGTTACATTCTTCCCCTCTTAAAGAAATTCAACCTCGAAATTCCAAGGACAAGAATACATAATGGAAATAAACAATCAGAAAAAATTAAGCACACCAAAAATATCACCCATAACCTCGGTCAGAGGTACACTGCCTTGTCATATCCATTTTATTTATCAAATTTAGGTAGACTCATTTATAAAATTCCTAGGTTAATTACTAACCCTATGGAAATTTCACATAGGCACCTAACTAAAGCTTCGATACCAGATGTAATGACTTGGATTTTCGGACCAGTCAAAATCGTTGAAAAACCTGTCCGTTCTAAAGCTAATAATGAAAACTACCAATTTAACATATCTAAATCTAACAAATATACAACATAATTAAATGTATCGGATAATTTTAATAATACAACTTTATCAGAGCAATCAATTATCCTACAGGGAATGCTTTAATACAAAGAAAACTTAAATACTATAAATCTACTACTGCAAAACTGTGATAAGAGCTACACCAATAGCCACTCCTGCTAATTCAAATAACAAGTCAAATGTAGAACATAATGATAAGTAGGAAAGATACAACAACAAATGATAATTAGCAAACAACAAATATGAAAAAGATATATGACTATTGAGGCTGCGTCACTACCACTTGTAGCTGCGTACATACCCCTATCTAACTGAATACCCAATTATATACAGGATCTAGCCAATGTAGTTCCCTACCAAAAATAGGGCTCTTGGGAGCCAACGATGCACAAACAGATATGTAAATCCAAAACTACATAGCATATATCATGCGAATGTAGGTTCCAAATCTGCAGACTTAGATTAATCCTCACATTTAGATTTTTGAAATCCATTTAACTTTATTATTTTCAAAATATAATCATTTTCGAAAATAATTTCTTTGGACCAAACTCTCGATTTTTATTTCAAAACCTTTGAAATAATATATATACATCTTTTGTATCAAATTATACTTTACTTTTGGATTTTAAAACAAATCACTTTTGAAAACGACATCAAATACTCTACATAAAAGTATATAGAAATATATGTAACCAAATCGGGAGGTTTCTAGCCATAACAAGGCAACTTGGTCCCAGCTTTCTTGAAAAAATAGATATGTATATCCCTCTGTTCGTCGAGCGAGCTATACCGAGGTACAGAACATATGCACCTCCCTTGCCCATCGTTTTAATTATAGGTTACCCGAATCATCAGTGACATAACAAGTCATTTTACATCCCAAAGTGATAAATTATTTCACTAATATTCACAATTACTTTCAATTGTAGTATTTTCATTTCCGAAAATCTTTTGAAACCATTTTCAAACACTATTTAGTCCTCGAAATTCTCTTCATTTATAAAACACTTTTATAAACCATTTTACAGAAATCACTTTTATATATCATCCCTTCAAAAATATTTATTCTTAAAATATTTTTATTACTTTCCAAAAGAAATTATTTCAATTCGAAAGGTAAAATATCTTTTATTATAATATCTACTTAACTAATATTCTCTTCAAACACCTTATAGTCAAACTGTGAAATTATACTCACAAGGTGTCTGCATTAAATCATCTTTAATTTATTGTCTACCTAGCGCATGCATATAAAAAGGGTTATTCCCAATAAACTAGGTGAGCTTAATTTAAACAATCAATCATAACAATAAATGATAATCAAGACTTTATTCTATCAAACATTTATAACACTTATAATTTTATCTTGGAACAAAATTGTTTGAGTAAATTAAATTAACTATCCCCTTTGTCGGGCAAGTCTGAGTAGCTAGGGCAGTCTGATTTCCCAAACTCCAACCTAGAGATTACCTCTTTGTCACTCTTAAGGCGGTCAAGTTATTTGATCGATTCTAAATCTTTTAATATACTTGTGTAATTGTTTGAAAAATATTTCCAAAAGATTCGGAAATAAACCCAAATTTAAAACATTTGTTCAAAAGTTTTCAAATTCCACTACTGAATTGCCGGTGAATAGTGATTTTAAAGCTTTATATACCAAAACACCAATTTCATGATATATATATATATATATATATATATATATATCTGCGTATGTCTCCAATTTTATAACTCAAATCCCTTTTAAAACCTTTTAACACATTTATGTAATTTATTTCATATTTTAAAAGATTAAAAATATCCAAGTTTAAATAATTTACCACTTTGGTTTACGAACTACCAAAATGCAACGAAGTTTATATATCTTTACAAAATAAGTTTATATTTTTTATAAAACCATTATAAATCAATTATTATCATTATATAGTAACAAAAATGAATTATTAATCATTTAAAACAATAATTTAAATATTTAAAATTAGTTAAATATTCCTATTCGAAGTAATAACATTATGGACATTGCATGTTTTGTCAATTCAAGATGATTTTTCGCTCGTTTGAGCATTGATATCATTTATTGGAAATGACTAAAATCAAAGAGCGAGTGGAAGGCAAGCTATATAAGGTTGCTCCCATTAGGGTCTTTTCACATCTACTCAAGAATGGTTTCAGTTGTATGCTTATAGAGGTGAAATATTCAGATACTCGGTAAGGTTGGAGGTGTCCGACTTGGATGTATCTGAGGGCTATTATAGTTCTCAAGTATATTTTCTAGAGTTAAACTTTCGGTAAGTGGGGTGCACACTCCTAGTCATTGTTGGAAATATTCTTTTTCCTTGTTTAATTCAAATCTTTGAGTGTTTTCTCAGTTGCATCAAGAAGTGTCTTATGCTCATCTCCATGCTTAATTGTTTGTACACATTCTTTTAAGTTTGAATTTTGATCTTATTTATGCTCATTCTTTAAAGTTTTGATTTTGATCTTGTTTATGCCATTCTTTCAAGTTGGGATTTTTTTTATTTGTTTACATCCTTTCATGTATGGTTATTGTTCTTGTGAGGTAAAACTCGATCTATGTTTAGCGGCGTGTTCTCACAAATTATTACATGTTCACAATATTTCTTGAGTTTTCTCACCCTGGTTTTCTAGACTGATTTGGGTGTTATTTTATTATAATACTTGGGTCAAATCCTAGTATTTTTACAAGTTATCATTGATGGGATATGAAGAGGACATGGATGTTCCCCTGCCATAATATTTTTGTTTTTTGTTGTATTATTATGTATACCCACCAGCAATTTTAACGTCAGGGAGTTATAACGTTCCAAGCCGATGAGGTTTGTTTTTAACCCTAATATATCATGATATTAAAGTGACAGATTTTCCCATCTTTGTTATATTATATGTTATCATTTGGCGGTAAGATTATATTTTCCATGTTCCTTTTCTTTATATTTTACCCTAACAATCTAGCTTTCTACCACTTTGAGTGCCGATTTTCTAGGATCGAAAAGATGGATCTTTTTGGTTAATCTTTAAATATTAACAAAAAATACAACCTCAAATTTTTACAAAAGATATGTGATGGATGAGGAATAAATTACAAAAACTGGTGAAATTATGATGTAAACCATTATGAATTATAAAAGAATTTTAATAAATAGAAGAAACTAAATTATGTATATAAGTAGCATTTCACAAATAAATAGAAGATCATGTTTTACCAAACAAAATCAAGGTGTGAAATATCTATTGATACAAAGTGGATAATATGATATCTATTCTGATACCAACGAATTTTCTTGTTTAGCAACATACATTTTAAGGTACATTTTAGTTTCTTGCATATTTTTGATAACACTAAAAATAGTTCATGAATTTTATCCATTCATCCTTTAATGTTTGACACATGAATTAAGTAGTGGGTCCTTATAGTATACATGAACTTTTGTTTACAACTGGAAAATGCATTAGAAATATTTACTTACTTCTTCTAATAAAAAGGTTCTTCTTCCAACCTAGAAAATGCTTTTCTTTGAGGTAAAATGATACTTGTGCTACAAAACTTCTCCATCTTATAATATAGGAACTCTAACATGGTAAAAAACATGCGATTGAAATATTTACCACGCATGAGCAAAATATTTTACTACCTATAGTATGTTCAATCTTAGGTTTAGTTACAATCACTTAATTTCTAAATGAAACAAGCTTATAATATTAATGCGTGATTGCAGTTATATTCACATGGTTAGAAAATTATGGGAGAAATTTAAATAATTGAAAGAGAAATGATTGAAGGCGATGAGAGAAAGGAAAGAGATGTATATATAATGGAAGATTATTGGAGTGGAAGGGAATATAATCTCTCATCATGTCTTCTTATTTTTCCTTTCAATGCTATTGATTATTCACATGATATCTTCTTCTTCGTAAAGGTTAGATATAGTATACTTAACATATATAAATTCCTATCTTAATTTCATCTACACAACTCTTTAGCTAAGGAATGTAGATTCAAAATCTCTAATTCAACAAATTAATTATTTTTAAAATATCCGTCAAGAAGTAACATAAGTTGAAATCACATAACACATAAATAAGTTTACAAATATAATTTTCAATTTTAGAAAATAGTCTTTATTTCATCACTACACACTTCAACATGAGAATTGTTATAGTGAAATATTTATTACATGAAAGTTTAATATCCATAAATGGATTAGGGGCAAGCGGCAAGGCACCTTTTCGTGCCTTTACGACAAGATGCCAAACAAGGACCACTCCCTTTGCAGTAGTTTGCACATACCTTTAATTCTCCGCATCGTTTAACACATTCTTCACGAGTACAACTCGCACGGTCAATCGTAGACATCATATACAACATTCCAATAGCAATCATCATCAATTGAGATAGAAAGTTTGTCATTTTAAGGTTTAGAAAATATTATGGGTATTATATGTATTGATGTATATAATACTCCAATTTATAGATGAAGTTGTGGGTAAGAAGGATTTATTTTGGATAGATTTTGATAATGTAAATTCATGTACTCTAGTACACTAATATAATCATTTCTTTTATTATTACATTTATTACTCAATATTTGTACAAAATATGAAGTTGATCACTACGAATATAAATGTAATTAATTAGAATAAAGATTTTTCACCATTATTTTTATTATTCTATGTATAGGATTTAATAATTAGTTTCGTTTATCAACATCAAACATTACAAAAGCAAATAATAACATTTAAATCAAAATGTAGACTCAAGCCAACCTTTTATTCAAAGAACCCTTAACAAAAAAATGCAAGTTAGGATATATTACTCCAATTTTTAGATGAAGCTAGGGATAAAGAAGGATTGACGTGGATAGATTTTGATAATGTAAATGCATGTATGCTGGTACATTGATGTTAGCATTTCTTTTATTATTATGTTTATTACTCAATATTTGTACTGAATATGAAGTTGATCACTGTGAATATAATTGTAAATTAATTAGAATAAAGTGGTTTACCATTATTATAATAATATATACATATATGGAATTTAATAATTAGTTGCATTTATCTTCATCAAATGTAAGCAATAACATTTAAATAAATATATAGAATCTAGCCAAACGTTTTTCGAAAAACCATTAACCTAAAACCAAAACATGTTAATATATGTTTTCAGAATATTAATCTATGATTGAATAGTATATAAAGTGCATACCCAAAGAAATGAATAAATAAAGGAAGAAAAAATATTCACAGATTAAAAAAATTTATAAGGAAAACCAAGAGTTACAATAAACCTATCCAAATTAACATAATATCAAATAAAGCATGCAAAAGGTTAATTTTTATCGTGTGTTTGTGAATTGGTGTATTATATTCATATGTCAAATTATTATGAAAATATTAAAATTCTTAACTCTTACAAACCTTATTTGTGTATTATATCATGGTATTGTAAAACAAGTTGCAAACTAGCATTTGAAATAACTTATGAAACATTGCAGAAGGTAATTTAAATTACAGATAAATGATAAGCATAAATTGTAATGCAGCGAACCAAATAGCTAATCTATTAAATTAGGTAAACTAGTAATAGGCTTGAATGGTCCACTATGGTAAGTATATTATATCTTTAATTTGAGATAATCAAGCATCATTACGTGTTTCATTTAACCCTGTACTTCATGAAAATACAAAATACATCAAATTTATCGTCACTTTGTTGAAAAAGGATAAAAACTTGATTAATATGTGCTTCATGTACCAACTTATTATAGGTTATAGACATATATGCAAATGGTTTTGGGTTAGGACTAGTTTACTATGTTAATTAATTGATAAGTTGAGACATCACAATATATATTCTCAAAGTAATATAATATACATGAATATTGTCATTGATCCGCTTTCCATATTTCATCGAATTAAATTAGAAAACTACAAAATTAATATTTTACTATTCAAAATCAAAATTTGATGGGAGGACTAAATTTGTGATTGATTCCCATTCCATTTTTCATCAAATGTAAACCTTTAATTATGTATGATTCTATAACATAAATTTACATTGATTTAGGAATGGATCGTTCTCTTAAGTTATGTTTGACTTTATTAGTGTAACGATTGTATTTTTGATAATTACAAATATTAAATTTAAGAAAATTTTGGAATTTAATATTGTGAGAAATTAAAATTTATGATTTGTAAATGAAAAAACTATTAGAAAATAAATTAATAATATTGATTGAATGAAATTGACAACTGTTTGATGTAATTTCAATTAATGGTCATAATGAAAGTTAATAAGAAATAAAATTGAACGTTGTATTAAAAAGAGACATCAGTGTTAGTTGATTTGGTTGGTTTTAACATGCAATAAGAAACAAATTATTTAGTACGTAGATTCAGTAACCTTTGTTGTAAACAATAGATTTATAACTTTGTTTTTAAATGTGTTTAAATTACTTAAATGTTACTTATCATATTATTATTTAATTCGTTGAAATCAATTTGGAAATCAATGAAATTAAATGTAATTAAATATTTCAGTTAATAAAAGAAAAGATGTTAAATGTAGAGTTGAGTGAAATAAAATGAAAATTTATGTTGAATAAATTCATAAGGTAATAGTTGATTTAATATGAGAACATTTAAATCAAAAATAAAAGAATAAAAATGAATAAGTTAAGTAAAGGAGTAAACATATGTTTATTTGTTTGAAATGTATTTTAGCTTACAGATTAATTATAGGGATGGGAAACTATTATTTAATAAGAAATGTATAATTCCTGTTTGTATCCAATAATGTATGAAGATGTTTAAATTACTATTAGATAGAAAATAATTGTTCCATTTGTCACTACATTTATTTAGTCTCTAACGAACCGCCTTTCTTACTTCAAAAGACAATCATTAGGGTAAAAGAAAGAGAATGAAAATAAGAAAGAGTTATACAATCATAGAATCTCACAACGGAACAGAACCACTTATAATACATAACATAAGATTTTACATAGTCATTACCATAATAGTACATCAGAGTCATCATAATACAAACCAATTAGGACAGTTATAACTACAAGTCCTTACATTACAAGTCTAGAATACATATATATACATACACAGCGGAAATAAATATAACTAGCTAACGGTGAAGCCACGTGATCTAGTTCCTCCAGTGTCGTCGTGAGAAACCTGGATCACTTGGCTACTCATAAAAATTTGAGTACCCAAGAGTTTTAGGGAAAGAAAATAAAACTCTGGGTTAGACATGGGTCTAGTGTGAGTAAATTTAAAATAATTGAAATTTTGTTTTAAAACATTTTGAAAATCAAGGGTATCTCGTAAGACCACGCCGCACATAAACACAGACGAGTTTTTACCTTACGATAACCAATACAGTTTATATAGAAAAATTCAGTGATATTATAATAGTGTCTAGTTTTTCAAGTAAATATATAAATAGCTGAAATTGTTACATTAATTAAATTCCAGCATAATAAGTATACAACTAAAGCCGAAGGCACTTATTGGAAATTGGGTTCCATACATGGCAAGGTAAGGAACTACCTTCCGAAGAGTGCACCTCTAGATAAAATGCACTCGGGGTCTGACAAGAACACCTTGTACCCCTCCTACACAGAACTGACCTACCACTTGACTAGTAGTACTAAATATATCACCACTACGGTTGTGATCAGCAACCGTACCGGAGCATACCAAAATGGGAAAAATATCTAATTTAGATCTGGTGATGACATACCCCAATGGGAGCGACCCACAGAGCCTTACTGCATACCCTGTTTTTTCCATTCCCGGTTGGTAAGGCCTGAGATTACGTCATTACCTTTGAAATAGCACTTCACACTTGGATTACTGACATTGCCTTCAAAGTGATGACACAATGTCAGCATTCATCCATACAAGTCGTTCAGGAGATGAACGAACCGAAGGCACTATTTCCACTACACCCATTTTGGAATCACCCTCAGGATTAGTGGCAAATAGCCCTTGCACTTTATAAACTTCATATTGGATCATGACTTTCAAAACCTTCCAATCGCATGCTTACATTAGTTCGAAGTGGTTTTTGAATAACCATTGCTATCCGATCCCAGTCTCTTCAAACTAACATTCGATAATATTCCAAGGTCAAGTTATTTATAGTGGACAACTCCACTATTAAGTTGTAAATATTTACATAAGGAAATACATTCCGTATGCTTACATTATCATGACCCCCTTATCGAAATTAACTCGATGGTATTCATCACGTTCCGAAGCGCGTTATTTGTGATAAGTACAAGTCAACTTACTTCCAATAAAACGTGTCAACGTTTTATTCTAACTACTTTAATTTGTTTGGCTACTTAATGGTATGGACAAGAGATCCTTAGTTTAAAACAATTTACTTAAAAAGAAAAGTTGAAAATAATCAACTGAAGGGTTAAAATATTCTTTTAAAAGTAAATCTCAATTAAATCATAAGTTAAAGCTTAATTAAACCTTATTTAATCATAATTAAAACAAAATTAAATCATAATTGAACCTTAATTAATTTTAAAATTAATTAATAATTAAACTTTAATTAAATAACTTTAATTTATAATTAACCTCTAACTAAATAATAATTAATTAATTAACTTTTAAATAAATAATAATAAATTAAATAATTAAATTCTAATTAAATAATTAAATTCTAATTAAAATAATTAAATTTTATTAATTAAAAATTAATTACCTTTTTAAAATAATTAATCTTTAATTAAAACAATTAAATTAACTAATCATTAGCTTACTTAATTATTACTAATTAACTATTAATTACTTAACTTAATTACTAATTAATTAATAATTATTATTATTTATAAATTAATTAATAATCAAAACATACTTAATTAATTTATTATTAACTTATATACTTTACTAATTAAGTTTGAAAATAATTAAAAAACATTTGGAAAGAAACTTTGAAAACTTGGAAATCGTGTATTTTCCGAACTGCATCCATAGCGACTATCGCTATGGCTGCCGTAACTTAGAATTTCTTTTCTAAGTTATATCCAAAACTTAACTTTTCAAATTTACTAACCATGAAAATATAAAGAAAACAAGGTTTCAAAACATAAGCCAAAGTTATAAACTAAAAAAATAAAAATAAAAATAAAAACATTACTAAATCAAACTAGTAAATGAATAGATTTTTCCAAATGGACCTCAAGTCCATTATTTCATTTCAAGTACTAACTTCCCTTTCCATTTCAAACACCTAACCAAACATGCATAATAACCAAACAATATTATTATCATAAACACATAAGTTACCATCTCTTTACAACCAAGCATAGCAGTTAAACTTAACAATTCCAAACTAATTGCAAAACAATAAGTCAGCATACATAAACCATCCAAATAATTCCAACAGCCAACACAACATAATATATATTCATATATATAATCAAACCAGCTTAAACACCAAGTTTAATTCTTTTCAAAAATTTAGAATTTTACTCACCGAAAACAAATTGAAAACTTTGTCAACTTTCTGCAAAATGACTTGAAATCTCGGAATCCTAAAAGGAGACTTGAACCTTTCTTTAAAAACTTGGAAATAGAATTGTATTTAGCATAGAAAGGTTCGGCCTTGAGGTCATTGGTTCGACCTTGAGGGTTTAATATGAATGTGGACTTTAACTTTGGAAGAGAAGTGGAGATATTTGTGTAAATATGTTTTAGCAATATTTGAAAGTGATTTTAAAGTGAATGTTCTACCTTTTTTTTCTTTGAAATAGTTTAGGAAGCCATGAAAGATACATAAAAGCTTAAGGAAGATTTGAAAAGTAGAAATGAAGTAAGGAAATGAAAAGAAAATAAGAAAAAGTTGATTTTATATTATGTTAACATGTAAATTTACCAAAACATCCTTTTAACTTTACCCTCCTCCAAATGCCACCACCACACCACCCTTGTCTCCTCCCCAAAACCAACGTATTTTCCTTGTCCCCCCTCCATTTTTCAAGGCAAACATGCCTTAGTACTTGCTTGTAATTATGTTGGAAAGAGCACCTTTTCATGTATGCATCCATATTCAAGTGTACATCCATGTACACTTGTGCAAGTTCATGTATAAACATTTGCTAATGTATGAATGTTTGTATACAAAAGTGGCACGACATTTCCGACAACTTGTATTCGACGAAAAATTGAAAATTTGGAAAACGAGTTCCGGACACATTTTCAATCTTCCTTCGAACTAATTACCTTTGTAAACAAAATTTTAAAATAATTTCACCATCATTTATTATTATCTTAAAAGAGTTATTTTAGTTATAAAATCCATAATTTAATTATATAAAAATATATTTAAATATCCATAATTAAAGCTATTAAATTATGGGTCATTACATTCCTTCCCCCTTAACAGAACTTTGTCCCTAAATTAGAAAGCAAGAAGATAACTCAAGACATACAAAAGTCATATATTTATATCATAAAGCACCTACAAAAGTCATATACTAAGTAACCATAGCAACATGATATACACTATACATACAACAAGCAACAAACAACTATCCTAACATCAACTCTGGATATGCTTCTCTCATACATTCCAAAGTCTCCCAAGTGCAATCCCTGGGATCCTCACTCCATTGGATCTTAACCAACTTCACCACCTTATTTCGAAGTCTCTTCTCATCCTGATCTATAATATGTGCTGGATGTCTAATCATTGTCAAGTTCGGTTCTACTTCCAAATCCTCCTGAACCGATGGCTCCACGATCAATGATGGGCCACAAACTTACTTCCTCATGTGAGATACGTTCACATTATGGACACCTGCCATCCTTTCTGGCAACTCGACCTTATAAGCAAGGGACCCAATCATTTCAGGAATACGAAAAGGTGCGACATAACTTGGAGCTAGCTTCCCCGCTTTTTCAAATCTAATCGCTCCTCTAATTGGTGAAACCTTCACGAACACAAGGTCTCCAATAGCAAATTCCAAATCCCTTCTCCTTCTGTCAGCATAGCACTTTTGGCAGTTTTAAGCTTCCTTCATTCTTTTCTTAATCCTTTCAACCTTTTCTGACGTCTCTCGAATCATATCCGGACCAAGGACTAAACGTTCTACAGACTCCACCGAACAAGCTAGTAACTTGCACGGCCCTTCATAGAGAGCTTCATAAGGTGTCATACCTATGCTTGCTTGATAAATATTGTCATAGGAGAATTCCACTAGGTGTAGAAGATCCTCCCATGATCCACCAAAATCCAGAATACACGCTCTGAGAAGATCTTCTAAAATCCTAATTACTCGCTCTGTCTGTCCATCCTTTTGGTGATGGTAAGCTATGCTCAAGCATAGCTTGGTTCCCAAGGCTTCTTGCAATGCTTCCCAAAATTTGCTGGTAAAGATAGAATCTCGTTCACTTACTATACTTGCTGGAACTCCATGTATACGAACTATCTCCCTCTTAAAAATTTCAGTCAATGAGCTGCAGTTCTAGTTGGCTTGACCGGAATAAATCGGGCACTCTTAGTTAACAGGTCCACAATGACCCATACTCCTCCATTTCCCTTCTTGGTTCTAGGTAAACCATCAGCAAAATCACTTGATATCATCTCCCACTTCCATTTTGGAATTTCCAAAGGTTGAAGTATTCCAGCTGTCCTTTGGCGATCCCCTTTCACTTGCTGATGGGTTGGACACCTGCTAACAAATATTGAGATATCCCTCTTCATCCCTTTCCACCAGAATACACGCTTCATATCCCTAGGCATCTCAGAAACACCTGGATGGATACTTAATTTGGATCGAAGACATTGCCATAATCCTTTATGCTTAAGACCGTCGACATTTGGTACACATATCCGTCCATTCATCCTCAAGACTCCTTAGCTATCAATCTTGAAACTAGAACACCGCTCTTACTTAATCCTCTTGACGATTGCCCCAAATCTCTTGTCCATTCTTTGCTTCCTTGCTATTTTTTTAGAAGAGTCAGTGTAACCTCCAAAAGAGTCAAGACTGCATTCCTGCTTAAAGCTACCGCCACCACATTAGCCTTTCCTTGTGTATAGAGGATATCTAAGTCATCGGATGACAAGAACTCTAATCACCTTTGTTGCCGTAGGTTTATATCTTTTTAGTGAAGAGGTACTTCGAGGGCTTATGGTCAGTGAATAGCTCTAATTTTTCACCTAGTTAAAGAATGAAAACTAACTTACTAGAATCTCTAATGATATTAGAAAGAACTAAAAAAGAATAGAAGGATCTTTACCTAACAAATAATGCCTTCACATTTTTAGTGCAAAGACAACCGCCAACAATTCCAAGTCATGAGTACCATAGTTCTTCTAATGAAGCTTCAACTGTGTACTAGCATATGCAATTACCAAACCCACACCCATGAACCTTCCATTTTGCATCTAGACAGCTCCCAAACCCACACCACACGCATTAGTATAAACAGTGAATCCGCTATTCCCATCCAGAATAGCCAACACCGGTGCACTGGTAAGTCTCTTCTTCAATTCCAAAAATGTTTCTTTACACTTCGGAGTCCATACGAACTTCTCACCCTTCTTAGTTAGTTTAGTCAAATTAGAAGAAATCTTGGAATAATCTTGTATGCATCTTCTATGGGACCTTGCCAAGCCTAAGAAACCACGAACTTTGGTAGGAGTCTGGGTTGCTTCCACTCTTGCACAGCTTCTACCTTCACTGGGTCTATAGAAATGCCTTCCCCTGACACAATATGGCCTAAGAATCTTACCTCTAACTACCAAAAATGGCACTTAGAGAAATTTTCCTTCAGAACATGCCTTCGTAAAGTATATAACACCACTTCCAAACGGTGTCTATGTTGCTCTTCGAACTTAGAATAGATGAGAATGTCATCGATGAAAACCAACAAAAACTTATTAAGGACATCTCTTAAAACATGATTCATCAGATCTATAAAGTATGCAGGTGCATTGGTTAGCCCGAAAGCCATAACCAACCACTCAAAGAAAAAGTCTTGGCCCCTAAATGCAGTTAAGGTTATACTATCTTCAGCAACCCTCAACTGATGGAATCCAATAGCTAGATCCATCTGAGAAACTATCATAGCCCTATGGAGTTGATCAAAGAGGTCGTCGATGCGAGGAAAGGGGTACTTGTTCCTAATGGTCAGCTTATTCAATTCCCTATAATCCACAAATGGTGTTAAAGATCTATTAGACTTGGCCACAAAAACTAATGCGGAACCCCAACTTTAATTACTGGGTCTAATCAATCCTCTCTCCTATAAACCTTGGCTTTGATTTACTAACTCTTGTCTCTACCTCGAGGCCATCCTTCGCTTGGGTTGAATCATAGGCCTTGCACCATGAACTAAATAAATTCGGAATTCTATTTCTCAATGAGGGGGTAAGCTTTTAACTTCTTCAAACAGAATGGAAAAATTCCTAACAACTTCAATAGACCCTAAATTTTCTTGAGCTGCTTTAAGGGCGTATAGAAAACTACATATATGGATATCGGGTTTCTTACATGATACCTTAGCCTTTGTCCCTACATTGGTTACTAAAGATACAGTTTTCTTATCACATTTTAAGACATCCTCATACTTAGATAACCAATCCATACCCAAAATAATGTCAAATCCTTTAAAGTCTAAGACATACGGGTCACAAGAAAAGTTATGGGGAACGTAGGAAATTGGCACATTCTTACATATCATATTCAAGTGCGTTACCCCACCTATGTGGTTAGATACGCACATAGGGTTTTCTACAATAGTAGGAATAAGGTGAAACTTATCTACTGATTTTAAGGAAATAAAGCTATGAGAGGCACCAGTATCAAACAGTTCTCGAACATAATACCATTAATAAGTAAGGTACCTTCAAGGATGCCTTTTACTTTCACATCCGCTGAAGTCGATGGCTCATCCTTTATAACATACACCTTGGGCTGCTGCACTTTCTTTATGAGTGGACAGCCTTTTACCATATGCCTAGGCTGATGACAGTTGAAACAGAGGGTCTTCTAGACCATAGGAGAGATAGTCCATTTTGTTTTTTCTGCTACTACGACTAAACTTTAGAATTCCTAAAAAATTTTGTGATGTGGCCCTTCTACTGGCACTGGTGGCAAATAAAATCCTTGAAACGATTCCCTTGAGACTCTCTGCCCGGCTTCCCTTTACCTTGATTTTTCCAATTGGTGTCGAACTTCCTTTTGTTGGTTGCATTTCCACTGGGTGCTAGTGGAGTAGGCTTCTTCTTTTCCAAGGCCTCATACCTTAGAGTCATACCAACCATTTCTACAAAAGGACTCATAACATAAGCAGTCATTCTTTCATGGTATTCCTCTCTAATGCCCAAGAGGAACATCCTGTTCTTCTTCAATGGGGTGTCGATCAATTCCGGACCGAAACAAGATACCTCGTTGAACTTGGTCTCGTATTCTGCTAAAGACAAATCCCCCTAGTTCAGGTCTATAAAATTTCTATACATCCTCATCTTCCCTGTTGTTGGCAAAAACTAACTCTTGAAAAGTTCTTTAAATCGAGTCCACGAGATTTCTTCTAAAACATTCGTTGTAAGGGAGTCTCACCAAGCTGTTATCCCTTCTTGTAGTTGCCATGCTGCTAAGAACCTTTTATGTTCATCTGATAAGTCGAGCCACTTAAAAATCTTCTTGCAAGACCATAGCCAGGCTTGCACTTCCACAATAGGCTTTGTTCCTTTAAACGGTTTTCCTCCCAGATTAGTGTGGTCTTTGCACAAGGTTGCAAAGTTCACCCTAGGCTGCACTGGTGCTACTTCTTCGACAATCCCAACTCTTCTAGGATTTGGGGTTCGACCATCTGTAGTCGTAGTGCTACTTGCTCCCCTACCTCGTCTGCCTCTGTTGCTCATTTCTTACTACCTAGACATAGTAAGATAACACTAAGAATACTCAGACAAGATAAATCCAAAAGGATGGCACTAATCAACCCTATCAAGCTGATATTTAACAATCAGGAATATATATAGATATATGAATAAAAATTACAAATACGCTCTCTCGAAGTTGAGTCCAACCCAAAGCCTAGGTGTTCGCTCCCTAAGCTCTGATACCTTCTGTAACGAACCGCCTTTCTTACTTCGAAAGACGAGTCATTAGTGGTAAAAGAAATAGAAAGATAATAAGAAAGAGTTATACAATCAGAGAATGTAACGACCCAGAATTTTGGATATATGAAATTGGAATATTTAATTGATTTTAAATATTTAAAAGTTAATTTTTAACTTGAATTTCAAATAAAATGACTTATCGGATAATTTAATTATTGAATTTTAATAATTGAAAATTGGGTAAAATATTAAATCTTGAGTTTTAAGCTTGTTAAAAATAATTTAAAGGCTTATAAAATTTATATTGATAATACTGAAGATAATAAAAGCTTTAAAATTTAATTTAAAAATGATTTGTTCAGTTTTAAAAATATACCGTTTAAATTAGCATTTAAAAATAGCCTTTCGAGGTACAGTCTTGGATTTCGATGAAACCAGTTTCATTGGATCCGTAATAGTTTATTATTATCGGATTTCAAATTTCGTAGCATTTGGAGTTAACGTTTGGTCGTACGGTATATAAACGCGTTGAAATATATATAAAAAATTCAATATATAATTTGGTCCAAAAAGCTATCTTCTCCATACGATCGAATCAGGACTCGAAACCTTTCCATTGCATTCGGAATAGGGGTATAACATGATAAATGCCTAGCGGCATGCCTCGATAGGGGGTGATGTTTTTAAGCTATGTAATCGAGATGATTTGAAATTTTAGAATAATATATTTTATGTTGACCAGTCAAAATCTGTTAACATCAGCCATCCTCTCCTTCAACTCAATCACTGTACCTTGCCTCCAAAAACACATTTTCCCCCTTTTTAAAAATCATGCAACAGTATAAGCCAGAGAAATAATATATATATATATATATATACCTTAAAATTTATATAAGGCAATTCCTACTAGGTGTTATATTGGGTTTCATCAGCGCATACTCTCCTCTTTTCCTCTATTTCATCTTCACATTCCAGTTTGTTATATGGAGACGGAACACAATATAAATCAAAATCTTCTTCGATTCTAAAAAAAAGAGAGAAAGGCGAAATTGATGCCTAGAGTGCTGGTAGGTTTGCCTTCCTCTGGCATGGTTCTGGAAGGGTGCACGTTCACTCATGGGTGCGGTAGTTCATTGGATGGGAAGTAGTTGGATCGGGATTAGGTTTTCTTGATCTTTGGTCATCGATAAGGCGAGAGGCTGGTTCTTATGGGTTTCGTATGTGGCATTGCATTTTCGAGCCATGTATTGTGGTGTGCAATGCACGTTTGGGTGGTACGATCCAGGGTGGTCGAGGACTGGTTCTAGGTCGCGAGCGAAATTTTGGTGCGGGTTCAAAATGGTGGGGTTAGGGTAGATGAGCTCGAGGAGGGATGAACGATGGTGGTGTTCATTTTGGTTATCCTCGGTTCTAGCACGATAAAGGGTGGTGAGAAGCGGCGGTAATGGCGTACTGGAAGAGCGGGATTTGAATTTAGGGAAGAACTGTAGTGGCGGTCAGGTTGATTTTCTTTAGGTCGGGCTTCCTTTTTTTAACGGGTATGGATATTTAAAAATGGTGATTTTGTTTATTTAAAATTGTTAATAAATTCAAGTTCCAAAGAAAAAAAAAAGATTTAGTTTATAAATTGTTTTATATAAATTCAAATACTTGTAAAAATAATATGTCGTTCATTTTAGATCGAAATCCAACGCGGCCAGTCGCGTTTGGTTCGTATAGACGAGACCTTGCCTATGGAGTCAGTTTGATTGAAAATAGAGCTTGCTGAATTTTTAGAAAATTCAAACGTGTTCGGATTAAATCGGAACCGGAACGCTAAAGCGACAGTAAAAATCAAGGTGAGTTAATCTCACTAAATTTTGGATTACCGTAGTTAATTTTAAACAGTTAAAATTAATTATTGATTGATTGATAAAATTGATTGATAATTATCAGTTGAGTGTGTATTATATATAGTAGTATATATATATTGGGGTGATTGATATTCCCGCAAATATATAGCGGATGAGACCCTATGTGTCCCGCATAAAGCGGATGACCCTATATACCGCGATATCCCCCTCGAAGTAGAATAAGTATTTCTATATTGTATTAACATCTGTGGATGCAGGGAAACAGGTTGGAGGGATCCAACTGGATTCCTCAAAAATGTTGAATTTAATTTCATATATATTGATATATGATCTATTTAAATAATCTGTAGTGGATTATAGTGGAATTTGAATTTATTGGATGCTATGGTATTACTAAATGGATTTTGGTATTTTAAATTACCATAAATATGAATATTGAATTTTTAAAACAAAATAAAATGGGAAATTTAAAGTAAATTATTTATAGTAAAGTTGAATAAATTAAAAGAAATGAATTTGGGAAAAATAAATAGTTTGATTAAAATTTGTATTTAATAATTTCAGAATATTATAAATAGAGATCCTGGAATATGGAAAATAGATATTTGAATAATATAAATAAAAGGATTTTTTTTAAATAATAGAACTTAAGCGATATTGTTTAAGTATAAAAGGATTTACTTTTAATTTCGAGATTTAAATAGTTGGGAGAATAAAAAGGGAAATTTGAAAATAAAATATGGAATTATTATACTAGATTTTAAATAAGATTTTAAATTTATGAAATGGAAGTGAAATCGGAATTAGTTGTTTTTTTTGGAATATAGTTGGGTTGATTTAGGAATAGTTTTAAAAATGGAATTAAATTTAGAAATCGATTAATTGTTGTGAAACCGTTATAAACAGGAAATAAGACTATGGAATTTATAAACGAAGTTTATAAATAAAGTGAAGTAATTATCAGTGGATAAATTGAATTATAAATTCACGGTGAGGATTAATAAGGAGATGGGTAAATCGGTTTAAAAATAAATGGTGGTTTTATCTTTAGAAATGTGAAAAGGGGATTTACGGAATTGGGATGTAAATCAAATTGGGAATAAATCGAAAAGGATTTATTAATATTAGACTGGCTATATTAGAGATGAAAATGTATTTTTCCTAACAAGTTAACTTTATTTTAAAAAGGAGAATTTTTTAAGTATTAATTTGAAAATTTTAAAAGCTTTTAAGAATATTTCAAAAATTAATTATTTAGTTATTTAAAATTATTTAAAGTATATTAAAATATTAATTAAGTTAGTTTATAGTAAGTTAATTATTACTTAAAGATTTATCAGTATTATTATTTTAAAGGGATAGATTATTCAATATTTAATATTATACAATAAATTTTATCTTAAAAAGTATCTACCTAAGGTTTAACTTGGAAAATTATTATAGAAATTTCACAACTATTATTTTGAACATTTTTTAAATAAAGTTTTTCGGGAAGTAATGGTATACCTGCATGGCGAAATCGGAGGCAGTGAGTGCCTGTAGTTAAGTTTTGGATTTCTCTACGATAGAGACAAAACCATTGAGTTGTGAATCCATGGTTTGATACCGCAGTGGCACTTTCCATATTATTTTAAAAAGAAGGTTTTCAAATATTTTGAAAAAAGAACAATTTTGTGAATATACTAAATTCGGTAAGAAAGTATATATTTTGGATAAAGAGATTTAATTTATTAAAATTAAATTAAAACAAGATTTTGAGTTATTCAGTGGAAAATGGAATATTTGGTTGAATGATTGTTTATTTGATAGTTAAATAACCGACTATCAAATCTGGACCCAAAAATATAAGTTTAGGAATATCTAAGAGAAATACGGGAATTATATGGTACAGTTATCGTTCGAGGTGCTATACTGTATGTATAAACTTGTTTCGTTTCTTCTAGGACGATGATAAGGAAATCCGTCCACAATCGGTTCGGAGGTGATCTCCAATCTTATCTTCGTCTGTTTATTTCGTAGAGAACCGGGGTTGAGTTTATTGGGAAATATCGAATGTTGTTTCGAAGAGACCGGGATCGGATTTAATTATCCGAAAACCACTTCGATCCAACGAGTACGATTTCAATGTGAAAACAAGAGCATGGAGTCGAAGATGGAGCAGTGAAGTGCAAGGGCAAATCGCAACTAATCCTGAGGATTATTCCAAAATGGATGTAGTAGATGTAGTGCCTTCGATTTCGTTCAGACCTAGAACAGAATTGTATGGATGAATGCTATCAGAACATTGCCGTTGGAGGACAATGAGCATTCTAAGTGAAAATTTCCTTAAAAGGTAATCGTAGCCTCTAGCCTCATCAAACAAGAATGACTGAAAATCAAGGGAGATGCAGCAAGGCTAAGTGGGTCGTACCCAATTAAAGTATGTTTATCACCTTTCTAGATAACCTCGGATATTATTTTATTACTACGATGTATGGAAGGAGCCGAGAGAGGGTGGGAACACCCGGGGTGATAGCATATTCGGTCTATTCAGGTTAGGGATAGTCCGGTCTTGTGTGGCAAGGGATCCCGGCGTGGTCCTCGGTACGCTGTTTTTAGACGTATACTGTGACAGGTGGTACCAGTGCCTTGTCATTCGTATGGAATCCATTCTTCAATACGTGCCTTTATGGTTTTGATTGTAGGGCCTAATATGCTGGAATTTAATTAATGTAAAATTTTCGGCTATTTGAATAAGTATTTGTACTTAGAAACTATTATAATATCAGAGGATTTGATATGAAATGTTTTGGTTACCATAAGGTAAAACCCGTCGTGTTTATGTGTGGCGTGGTCTTACGAGATACCTTTGTTTTTCAAAGGATTTTGATAACGTTAATAATTCAACTTAAGTGTGTTTTCTAACGCTAGTTTTCTAGACCGACTCAGATGTTATTTTATTATAATGCTCGGGTCAGACCGAGTATTACAAATGCAAGATAGGATGCTATGGAGCTCAGGAGACGAGCTGAATGACGAGACGTATCAAACGTAACTGGTTTATATTCCGCTGTGTATTATAGGCTATATATTCAGCTTTTGTGAGGACAAGATATTATAACTGTCCAGTATGGTGTTGTTGATGTATTGTACTCTGATGATATAATGTATAAATAACAGTTATAGTTCTTTTGTATATAGACATGTTATATCTATTATATATTGTTCCGCTGTGATTGTGAGATTCTGTGTTGTTGTTTCTATTTTCTTCTTCTACCTCTTTCTTCTTCTCCCTAACAATATGGTATTTTCGGCATTGGATTGCTCGGCATGTAATACAGTGGAAGTGTTGATGTCTATTTTTGGAGGTCGAAAATCTCGGTCGTTACACTTGGTATCAGAGCTGAAGGTTAAGCGAGAACCTTGGCTCTGGTGGGGATTACTCATTAGAGATAGGGTCAGTAGTACCCTGGAATGAGTTTGAGAGCATTAATAGATATGAGCGCGTATTTGTTAGTGAATATAAAATTGTTTTATATTGTGTTGATTGGTTTGTTCAGTGGCTTATGGATTCTGGTCAATACAAGTAATTAACGTTATTGATAGGGATCTCTAAACACTTGAACAAAGCAACTCGACGTAGTATTGTTTTGAAATGGGGTAAATGAAATAATTTTCCCCAAATTATTTTTATATAAGAAAGAAATAATTTTACAGAAATTATTATAGTTATATATGGTTTGCTTGGTTGTTAGGAAATGATAATATTAAACTATTATCATTGGTGTGTTGTGGTAATTGAAATAAAAAATTGATATTTTAGTCAACAGTTAAGGAATAATACATATAAGAAAATGGAATTTTTAAAAGTGAGTTTATAAATGTGATTTATAATTTGAAATGGAATGAAATCCCAGAGGAATATTTAAATATAGATTTAAAAGGATTTCAAAGTGGAGATTTGGAAACTTAAATCCCGTTGGATTTGAAAATGATTTTTGAAGTCTTGGAAAATAATAGTGATATTATTTGGAGAATATTTTTGAATTGAAATGTTTTTTAAATGGTTTTAAAGGAATAAAAGCACTAAACTCACTTCGGTCGATGGAAAATAATTTCGGAGATGACTACAGCATCATCGACTTTCATTTTCGAGTTTCCAAGGGAGAATTGCTACCTAAATGTTTTGAATTGGAGTTTTTTTGCAAAACTGGTTTGGTTTTGAAATTCAAAGGGATGATTTGATATACCAAGGATTTTGGGTATATATGATTTCAAAGATGATTTTGAAATACTTAAGAAATTGTTTAAAGCTCTGGAGTTTAATCTAAATGCCTAATGGAAAATAAATAAGTTTGAAAACTTATAAAATTTGAAAATTGATGTGGAATGGAAATTTGAACTAAGTTAAATAAGAGAAATTTGAAAATTTATCCTAAGTAGGATAAATGAAATAAGAATTATTGAAAATGGAATTTAGTGAGATTTGAAGTAAATTAGTAAATGAACTAATTAATTTAAATTAGTAAGTTAAACGGATTTGAAATAGAATTTATTAAGTTAGAAATAAATTAATGGATGAACAAATTAATTTAATTTGTAAGTAAACGGAATTGAAATTGAATATTGGAATTACATTTAATTTGAATTATGTTGAATAAAGAAAAATTGAAGAATTAGTTCGAGTAGACTAAATAAACTAAAAATTGGAAATTAAAATTTGATTGAGATATGAAATAAATTAGCGAACCAAATATGGGTTGAGATATGGTCGATAAAATTCAATATTTAAGATTTGGAGATAAATTGGGTCAAATAGAAATTGGAATTTAATTTGAGTAGAAATGGATATAAACCAAAGTGATGAGGTGGAAATAAACATAAGAGTGGTATAAAATGTTTATAATAGGCTTAAGAAGTTGATGGTAAAGTTCTTAAGCAAAGTTGGTATTGGGAAATATACTGAGTAAGTATTTGAATGAAGATTAAATAAAAGTTGTGTAAAAGGATAATTATGAATAAGTGAATGGAAATTAAAATAAATGTGAATAGAAAGAATTGGATATAGCTAATAATCAATTGGAAATTAATATGTAAGTTGTATGTATATTATTTTATTTGCAGAGCAATTTGATCCAGAGTCGAGCATAGAATTTCGAGATAGTTATATCGACCCGAGTTAGGATTTTTCACTCGATTTTCGACGGCGAACCCTGGATGTGGATTTTTGATTGATTCTGGAAATTCCTTATCATAGTAGATGTTTATGCAAGGAGGATGATAGTTTTTGATCAAGAAACCAGATCTGAGTCCGCACTAGATAGTCATGTGAATGATACTAGTTCGGAAGTGAAATTGTGTGATCGAGTAAGCGATCATATTTGATATTGCGTATGGATAATATGTGTACATCGTATGTGCTTAAGTAAAGCAAATGTTGAAAATTTGGAAAAGAAATAAATAAAATGATTTTGAATTATGTGATTGGATACTATTGGTAAGTGAGATGCAGGATATTTAAAAGCAAAAGATAAACTGATGTCCTCGATTTCAGAAGTAAAATTCGATTGCTCGACACAAAGGTATGTGTTTAAATTATTGTATGAAATTTATGGTTTTCTGATTGAGCCACTTGGCTTTTGTTTCCTTTAATGATTTGGGCCCGTAGGGACAGTTTTGTAATTTTTCGGATCTAGCCGCGCAAAGGAGACACTGGTGAAATTTTTCGAAAACTTAAAGAGTTAGAAATATTTTGATAACTTAAAATTTGGTTTTAAATTATAATTTTAATGACCGAGGGTATAATATTAGTTTTAATCTATGGATGAATTAGAAAATTAGATAAAGGGATAGTGATAATGTTGTTTAAATAGATTGGTTTGAGAAGTTGTTAAACTGTTTGGTTTTGGAAATAGTTAACGAGTTTTGGGCTATTCTTCTTACATGGCAATTTCGGGGACGATATTCTTATAAAGGGGAGGAATGTAACGACCCATAATTTTGGATATTTGAAATTGGAATATTTAATTCATTTTAAATTTTTAAAAGTTAATTTTTAACTTGAATTTCAAATAAAATGACTTATCGGATAATTTAATTATTGAATTTTAATAATTGAAAATTGGGTAAAATATTGAATCTTGAGTTTTAAGCTTGTTAAAAATAATTTAAAGGCTTATAAAATTTATCTTGATAATACTGAAGATAATAAAAGCTTTAAAATTGAATTTGAAAATGATTTGTTCAGTTTTAAAAATATATCGTTTAAATTAGCATTTAAGAATAGGCTTCCGAGGCACAGTCTTTGATTTCGACGAAACCAGTTCCATTAGATCCGTAATAGTTTATTATTATCGGATTTCAAATTTCGTAGCATTTGGAGTTAACGTTTGGTCGTACAGTATATAAATGCGCTAAAAGTTATATCGAAAATTCAATATAATAATTGGGTCCAAAAAGCTATCTTCTCCATACGATCGAATTAGGACTCGAAACCTTTTCCATTATGTTTGAAATAGGGGTATAACATTATAAACGCCTAGCGGCATGCCTCGATAGGGGGTGATGTTTTTAAGCTATGTAATCGAGATGATTTGAAATTTTAGAATAATATATTTTATGTTGACCAGTCAAAATCTGTTAACATCAGCCATCCTCTCCTTCAACTCAATCACTGTACCTTGCCTCCAAAAACACATTTTCCCCCTTTTTAAAAATCATGCAACAGTATAAGCCAGAGAAATAATATATATATATATATATATATATATATATACCTTAAAATTTATATAAGGCAATTCCTACTGTGCGTTATATTGGGTTTCATCAGTGCATACTCTCCTCTTTTCCTCTATTTCATCTTCACATTCCAGTTTGTTATATGGAGGCGGAACACAATATAAATCAAAATCTTCTTCGATTCTAAAAAAAGAGAGAAAGGCGAAATTGATGCCTAGAGTGCTGGTAGGTTTGCCTTCCTCTGGCATGGTTCTGGAAGGGCGCACGTTCACTCATGGGTGCGGTAGTTCATTGGACGGGAAGTAGTTGGATCGGGATTAGGTTTTCTTGATCTTTGGTCATCGATAAGGCGAGAGGCTGGTTCTTATGGGTTTCATATGTGGCATTGCATTTTCGAGCCATGTATTGTGGTGTGCAATGCACGTTTGGGTGGTACGATCCAGGGTGGTCGAGGACTGGTTCTAGGTCGCGAGCGAAATTTTGGTGCGGGTTCAAAATGGTGGGGTTAGGGTAGATGAGCTCAAGGAGGGATGAACGATGGTGGTGTTCATTTTGGTTATCCTCGGTTCTAGCACGAGATAGGGTGGTGAGAAGTAGCGGTAGTGGCGTACTGGAAGAGCCGGATTTGAATTTAGGGAAGAACTGTAGTGGCGGTCAGGTTGATTTTCTTTGAGTCGGGCTTCCTTTTTTTAATGGGTATGGATATTTAAAAATGGTGATTTTGTTTATTTAAAATTGTTAATAAATTCAAGTTCTAAAGAAAAAAATACGACTTAGTTTATAAATTGTTTTATAAAAATTCAAATACTTGTAAAAATAATATCCTGTTCATTTTAGATCGGAATCCAACGCGGTCAGTCATGTTGGGATCGTATAAATGAGATCTTGGATATGGAGTCAGTTGATTGAAAATAGAGCTTGCTGAATTTTTAGAAAATTCAAATGTGTTCGGATTAAATCGGAACCGGAACGCTAAAGCGACAGTAAAAATCAAGGTGAGTTAATCTCACTAAATTTTGGATTACCGTAATTAATTTTAAACAGCCAAAATTAATTATTGATTGATTGATAAAATTGATAGATTATTATCAATTGATTGTGATATTATATATAGTAGTATATATATTGGAGTGATTGATATTCCTGCATATGTATAGCGGATGAGACCGTATGCACCCTGCATAAAGCGGATGACCCTATATATCGCGATATCCCCCTCAAAGTAGGATTAGTATTTTTATATTGTATTAAAATCTGTGGATGCAAGGAAATAGGTTGGAGGGATCCAACTGGATTCCTCAAAAATGTTGAATTTAATTTCATTTATAGTGATATATGATCTATTTAAATAATATGTAGTGGATTATAGTGCAATTTGAATTTATTGGATGCTATTGTATTACTGGATGGATTTTGGTATTTTAAAATACCATAAATATGAATATAGAATTTTTAAAAGAAAATAAAAAAGGAAATTTAAAGTAAAATATTTATAGTGAAGTTGGATAAATTAAAAGAAATGTATTTGGGAAAAATAAATAGTTTGATTCAAATTTGTATTTAATAATTTTGGAATATTGTAAATAAAGATCTTGGAATATGGAAAATTGAGATTTGAATAATATAAATAAAAGGAATTTTTTTAAATAATAGAACTTAAGCCTATTGTTTAAGTATAAAAGGATTTACTTTTAAATTTGGGATTTAAATAGTTGGGAGAATAAAAAGGGAAATTTGAAAATAAAATATGGAATTGTTATACTAGATTTTAAATAAGATTTAAAATTTATGAAATAAAAGTGGAATCGGAATTAGTTGGTGTTTTTGGAATATAGTTGGGTTGATTTAGGAATTGTTTTAAAAATGGAATTAAATTTAGAAATCGATTAAGTTTTGTGAAACCGTTATAAATGGGAAATGAGACTATGGAATTTACAAACGAAGTTAATAAATAAAGTGAAGTAATTATCAATGTATAAATTGAAATTATAAATTCACGGTGAGGATTTATAAGGAGATGGGTAAATTAGTTTAAAAATAAATGGTGGATTTATTTTTAGAAATGTGAAAAGGGGATTTACGAAATTGGGATGTAAATCAAATTAGGAATAAATCGAAATGGATTTATTAATATTAGACTGGCTATATTGAAGTTGAAAATGTATTTTTCCTGAGAAGTAAAGTTTATTTTAAAAAGGAGAATTTTTTTAAGTATTAATTGGAACAATTTAAAGGTGTTTAAGTATATTTCAGAAATTAATTATTTAGTTGTTTAAAATTGTTTAAAGTATATTTAAATATTAAATAAGTTAGTTTATAGTAAGTTAATTATTATTTAAAGATTTATTAGTATTATTATTTTAAAGGGATAGATTATTCAATATTCAATATTATACATTAACTTTTATTTTAAAGAGTACTTGCCTATGGTTTAACTTGGAAAATTATTATAGAAATTTCATAACTATTATTTTGAAATTTTTTTAAATAAATTTTTTGTGAAGTAATGGTATACCCGCATGGCGAAATCGGAGGTAGTGAGTGCTTCCAGTTAAGTCTTGGATTTCTCTGGGATAGAGACATAACCATTGAGTTGTGAATCCATGATTTGATACTATAGTGGTACTTTCCATATTATTTTAAAAGTGCTTCATTCCCCTTTTCTACATGTATGGATTAGATTAAAATAAAAATGCGAATATGGATTTTATAAGTAAGAATATTAAATGAAGAAGATAAGATGTAAATTATGGAGACTGTAATTAAATAATGGAATTGGATTGAATTTACGCCTAATTATATTTAGAATTGGACTAATTAAAGATAATTTGCATAGTCATAACTTTGGATTATAACTAAATGAAGTAAAAGATGAAAGAAGCTTATTTTCACACTTAGATCTTGGGATAAGCAAAAAGCATGATTATAACGTAGGTTATAATAAGAAAAAGAATGGAATAGGCTTATTTTAAGGCTTGGGATAAATTAATAAGCGTAGAAAGTAAAAATGGTAATAAAGGCTTATTTAAATAATTTATCAAAGTTAATAAGCAACGATGAAAGTAGGACCTATACCAAATAGCATTCCCTAGGGCACGCTTATGCTAAGAATGTTAGTAATTGGTCAAATAGAAGTCCAAATCACGGGGACTTGGATAAGGGGCGCAACTAGATATTGTTTGGATGAAGGGCCAGTACCAACATCATTTCCTCTATTTTTTTCTATGGACACACAGTCAGGCTTTTAAATCTCCCCGAGATGGCCGAGATGAAAAATCCGAGATATCAGCCAAAATCCGAGATTTGGCAGCCTATTTAGTTATAAGTGTTTTAAATATCGCCCGAGATAGCCGAGATATTTTCCCGAGATATTGGCCAAAATCCGAGATTTAAAACACTGCACACAGTGATCTCGCATTAGCCTGAAGTGAGATGAGGGGCACGCTATGTTGTATATTGGAGGTAATAAGAAGACCCAATAGGTGGAGCAAAAGGTAGCATGGACATGGTTGCAGTTACGCGTGCACTTCCATTCGGGTGCTCAGTAATAACAATGAGTTCCAAGCGCTTAGTATGGTGTCTCAGTATGCACCATTGCCTTCTGTGTAGGGTGCTATATATGTCATTTGGATCCGTAGTAGTTGCTCTGAGCATCTTCCGTAGATACCATTGGCTGCTGTGCAGGGTGTTATATAGCGGTTGGTCCACAGAAAGGTCTATGGAGTAGCAAGCCAATCAAAAAGGGTAAAATATGGGTCACATCATAATTACAGGATTAGGAATTCAGCCTAATTAAATCAGAACAAGTGCAAAAAATCAAAGTTAACCTATCTTATAAATTGAGCAATATTTAATCGTACTTATTTCCAGTTTATTTCTTTCCTATTTCCCTTGTTATCCTTATTTATGCTAGAACTGTTGTAGAATCAATTACTTTTATCTTGCTTAAAGACTCTAGTAATTACTATCATTCACCAGACTTCTAGTCTACCCCACTCCTCTATTTTCCCCTTTCCCCCTCCCCATAGGCAATCTAGGGAGAAGTCGGTAGATTGTCGTTGCCTGGAGTTTTCTTGGAGGAGTTCTCTACTATGTATTTCTTTTATTTCAACTTTAGTTCTTTTTGTGTACTGGCTTATTATGAGGGATATTATGTACTCTGATTTTGAGACCATGAGTTTTATTCCATAAGACATGTTGGGTTTTGAGACATGTATGTTGTATTTGGATTTTAACTTATTTGGTTTATGAAGCAATTATGAAGCTTTTTTTTTAAATAAGTTATAATTTTAGTTTCTACTGTTTTTACCTATTTTTGTCTTGTGAATCTTAGTCTCTGTTAGTTTCAGTTATACCTACAATGCACCACGCCTTTTAATGTGTCTGTTTGGGTATATTAAGGGGTGTGGGGTGTTTCATCCCGCCAACCTTAGTATGGTTTGTAAAGGGGTGAAACTCCTATACAACAGGTGTAGATTCACTGAAGTTTTCTATGTCCTCGGTTTGATGCTGTTATTTCTTGCAAAGCCCGAATCGTTTCTTTAGTAGACGACCAGGAAAATTCTCTTGTGATCAGATGTCGAATGCCTCAGGATTATGCAGGCAGTTCTATCTATTCGCTTGATTATTAGCCAAGTGATCTTGACTCCACCCCTGTTGTCCAACTCTTTCTGGATGTCTTTGGTGAAGTCATTTCTCTCCCACCCCAGCGGGAAATTGAATTCCACATCGATCTTATTCCTAGAGCTTGACATGTTGTCCTTCCTCCCAGACGAATGGTTTCTATGGATGGTTAGTCATGCCCTTTGGATTAACCAATGCTCTTGCCTTCTTCGTCGATCTCTTGAATCGCGTTTTCCGCGATGTTCTCAAGAAGTTTGTCCTGGTTTCCGTTGATGATATTCTTGTCTTTTCTAAGTCTCGGTTGACCAGGTTAAGGTCGCTGCGATTAATATAAGTCTATCCATCTTTCCCCTTGTGTAGTTTAATTATCTTATCTTCCTTTTCAGCTTATCTTCTTAGTTAGAATCCTCTTTCATTAAGATCCCACTAAATTTGAATCTCTATCCTTGTTCTAAATCCATTCTTGAATCATCCTATGAGGGATCGTATTTGTAATTGATATGAAATGTTTTTATTGCGTTGTTTGAGTTGTTAAGTTTGAATTTTGGGTTTCGATCGATTCGTTTCGCCAACTCTATCGATAGGAATTCCAAAACACTTGAACAAAGCAAACTGACACAATACTGTTTTCGAAATTGATAAATGAAATAATTTTGTATGACTATATTTTATATATAAAGTGTAATTTTCTGAAATTAGATAGAAATGAATTTGTTTTAGAAATGATAATACTAGATTATCATTTATTGTTTTATCAACATTTCTAAACCATTAACTATTGTTCTATGTTATAAGGAGATGAAATTTTATAAACATGGTTTATAAATCTGATTTGAAAATGGAATGAATTTAAATTAAGGATTTGAGAATTAAATTTCCGGTGTCTTTCAAATTTGGTTTTTAAAGTTTTGAAAATATATATTATTTGAAAGTATTTTCAAATAGAAATTGTTACAACGATTTTAAAAGAAGTAAGTCTGTACTCTCCTCTTTTGTCGTTGGAAAATAATTCTGGTGATGACTACATCATCATCGATATTCATTTTCGAGTCTCAAAGTGGAGAGACCACTTAGTAGCTTTGCTACAATTTTGTTTTGGAAAATGGATTTGATTTGAAACTTCTTCAGTATGATTTGATTATATATATATATACATATATATATATATATATATATATATATATATATATATATATATATATATATATATTTCAAAACGTTTTGAAGTGAAACCGGAAATTTAACTCTTAAGTTTTATGTTAAGTGATGGTTTTCAATTATTGAAATGAAGAAAAATTTTGGAAAAATTGGAGTGTCTAAAATTTGAAATGAAACTGAAACAACTTGAAACAGTTGAACTAGGATAAAATTAATTGTATAATACTCAATTGCATTCTAAAACCTAGATATAACTTACCTGAAATGTTCAAAGAGTTAAAATGTTTATGTGAATGTAATTGAAGGTTATACAAGAAAAAACTTAGATAACAAAAATGTTCAAACTAAATTTCTGCTTAATAAAAATGTTGTAAATAAAGGTAAATTTGTATAGTGCTCATTACACTTGGAAACATTCATGAAACTTACCTGGAAAAGTTTGAATGTAATGAGAATATGCAATTGAATAGTATACAATATAAATGTTGGTAGTTTCTGGTTATATGGTTTTGTATTAATTGTTATATCTGGTTCTATGTATTTGAAATCTATCTTTCTTTCTGGTTGCTTCTATTCTCCTATCTCGTTCCTTTTTGGGGACGAAATATTTTGAGTGGGCGAGAGTGTAACGACCCGGAAATTTAAACGATTTAATTAACATAATTAACTTATTTTTTCATGAAAATAAACAGTTAAATTTTAACAATGAATATTTTATATTTGGTATGCGTCTATTTAGCAAAGCAAGTGGTAGATTTTCGTAGGAAAATATGAAAGTTTGATTGTGAAATTTCAATTTTTTTAAAATTTAAAATCAATTAATTCGATGAAAATAAAATATTTTGAAACCTGAATATTTTTATACAATAAATTTGTAAATCATTTTCTATGTGAGACGTCATATTTCGTTTCGCCAAATTTGGACCGCTATAGCCCCGTTTATCTTATATTCTACGAATTAGTAGCACTTTGGCAGCGAATATCGAGTTTTGATAGGATGATCATATCTCTAATATCCGTGTACCATTCTGTTCGTCTCGTCGTGCTGATCTCCGCAGTAATTCATTCCTGTAATTCGACGTCCGGCACGCGACGAAATCGACGAAATGATTTGCCGTATCGGTTCCGTATTTCCGCCTTTTGGGTTTCTATGTCCTTTCATATATCCACCGTATAATACCAAGAGCCATTTGCTTTTATATTTCCTAGATTCTCATGCTTGACTTTTACAATTCCCATTGCTTTGTATTTATAGTGGTACGTTTTATTTGCCTCTTTATCTTCCTCGTTTCTGTTCCTACTTTTGAAAGAAGAAAATATTATTATATAAAGTTTATAACGGCATGGCCGTGCTCATCTCTTTTTCACTTCCCTGTACATTCTCTTCTTGCTTCATAAAAATAAAAAATTATGTATATGAAAGCAAAGTATATATTTGAGAAACATGCCTGCTTCTTCTGTTTCCACCGACCCTTGCCATCTTCTTCGCCTCTCAACCACACCCCGCCACTTCAGCCTTCCATTAGCCACCACCGAACATCACCTACCTCCTCTACAACACAGGCACCGAGCAACCCTACGGCCTTCATTCTCCCCATAGCTGCAGCCAAACTTCCCCCTCCCTCCTCTCCTTCCCATTGACCAAAAGCCTTCCCCACTGACATGCGCAACCTATGCACCCCATCATCTCCACCGAACAGCCACCATAGCTGCTCTGATCCGCCCCTCTCATCATCCGCCATTTCTGCCTTCACCACTCACGCAAACACCAGACAGGAGCCACCATGCCATTCCCCTCAAACCCGCCGCCTGTGCTCAGCCGAAGTCACTACCTAGTCCTCACTCTCCGCCAGATAAGCGTAGCAACCCCTAAGACCCAACGCTGGCAGCCTAGCACCCATCTCCAGCCCTCCATGCCGAAAGCTAGCCTCCCACAGCCTCTTGTTCCACACTGCTAGCTTCTCTCATCTACTCCCCTCATTTCCTTGCCGCAGCTCCTCCCTTCGAACCCACACCAAGCAATCGCCAACGCCTAGCACAGCCACACTATAGCTTACCTCTTTGCCACGCCACTTCACCAAGCAACCAGACTGGCCCCGCCATTCCTCCTTTTGTATATAAAGTTATATATTATAGAGCTTGTTGTGTGTGTTTTAATAAGTATTATAAAGTTTATAAATTTTGTTTATATAAATATATATTATGTTAATATTTTGAAAAGTATATACATATATAATATGTTATGTTAATAATTTGAAATGAATACATAATATATATATATATATATTATTTTTGGTTTTGAATTAAAAATTGATTTTAATATATATATATATAAATAATTGATTTTGATACATGTTATACTGATTTTAATATAAATATATATATATATATATATATATAAAGATTTTGATTTTTATATGTGTTTAAATTGAATGTTGATTTTTAAAAGAAAATATATAATATAAATATTTTTATATGAGTAAATTTTAGACTTTTAAAATTTATATATATTGTTTACATTGATTATCGAATTCTAGCCTAGCTTTGCTTTGCTCGTAGACTTCGTGTTCATCGTGCTGTGCTTTGGAATTGTTGTTTGGATTCATGGTTTGTCGTGTTGTCTAATTTCTCTAGCCTAGAAAGGTAAGCAATCACTCACGATTAGCATTCTTATGTTTAGTAAATTTATTTCGCATGAAATGATTATTGAAATATGTTGTTAAATTTGAATTGTTAAATTATTAAGTATGATATGCTATTATTTGCAATTGTTTACCTATATTAATTGACATATGACACCATAACCTTTATATATTGTTGATTATGATTATATATGCTTGTCATTGATATGTAAGTCATTTTATGCTATTTTATATTCTCACACTACAAATTACCCGTTAGTTAGGAATTCCATATGGGTTGAAATGATACATAACCGAACGATCTTATAGATTAGGGAAATATCCTTATGGGTTGAAATGATAAACCCTAGCGATTTTTATTGATTTTGAATTTTGGGATTGCAGGTTGAAATAATATATAACCGTAAATATTAATTATTGCGGATTGAAATGATAATTATCCGTATCACTTGACTATAGGTTAGAATATTATATATGGACACCGTTGGTCTATTTTTGAAAAATGATTTCCAAAGTTTTGAAAGGAAATATATGGGTTTTAATAAATATTTGTTTTTAAAATATAATATATAAATTTATTTTACATATGTGTAAAATTTAGGTTTTAAAAAATTCTATATTTGGAAATTTTAAATTTATAAGTTAGTTTTGAAAATATAAATTTTAAGATTTTACTTATAATTTTATTATTTTTAAATATATAAAATAATATTTAATATAAAATAAATTTGGTAAAAGATTTGATTTAATTTAATAAAATTTAATTTATTTAGTATATATGTAATATGTTTAAGTATTTATTTAAATTTATATTAATATTTTAAAAATAGATTTGTAATAACTTTAATAAAATAAAGGTTGGGAAGATAAATTAAGTTAATTTCTAATTTAATTTGTTTGAGAATTGAATTTAAATAAGAATTGATTTGGACTTATTGATTTTGAGATTTTAAAGATACAAAATTTATAACTTGATAACTTGATTTTGATTAAAGGTGATTAAATGAATATTTTCAAGTTTAAATAAATTGAAATTGAATATTTAGTTTTGATTTAAATGTGTAATTTGAGATATTATTTAAATGTTATTAAAAGTGATTAGGTGGATACTTTGGACTTAAATATAATTGAAGTTAGATATTTAATTATTGATTTTATTTAAATTTGTATTTTGAGATTTTTTTTAAATGTTATGAAAAATGATTAAGTGAATATTTTCAAATTTAAATGAAATAAAAGTTAAATTTTGAAGATAAATGAAATTTATCAAATTAAGTTATTGTAAATGTTTGAATATTTAAATTTTGAAATCTATTAAATTGGAAGTGGTTTAATTTACAGTTCAAACTTGTATTTAGAATCGAGATAAATTAAAAATTGTTTATTGGAATTTGAATTGAACCTTTAACCTTTTTAATTGAAATTGTCAAACTGAGATTGATTTGAATTCAATTTTGGAATTAAAGTTGATTTGAATTGATTTGTGAAATCGGAAGAAACAATTCTAACTTGAAACTATTTTCGATATAAACTATTTTTAATATATAAAATATTTTTAAATATATAAACTATTTTTAATTTATAACTATTTCAATATATATAAACTATTTTTAATAGTTAAACTGTTTAAGTTGGAACTATTATGACTTAGATTTAATGGATTTAAATGCGAATATTTTGATATAATGGTTTAACCTATTTTGTCGTTAAGATTTTGGAACTGAATATGATTTCTAAAGTGAATATGATTTCGAAAGTGATATGATTTCGAAAGTGAATACGATTTCGAAAGTGATATGATTTCGAAAGTGTATATGATTTTGAAAGTGATATGACTTTAAAATGAATATGATATTTTGATATGAAGTATAAACCGTGCACGTGGTGGAGAATCCAGAACGAAGTAGGTTGGTTTGGCGAATGTCTGTATGAGGTATGAACGCAGCCGTAACTCCCTCGAGTCGGCTTGATGTGGCTAAAACAAGAGCTATACCAGGCCAAGTGGGGTCGCTCCCCCTATCGGGCACATTTCTTTGATACTATTCTATTACTTTGTGATTTGATTGGGTGCACCTTTGATTTGGGAGTGTGTCTCGAGGTGGGCGGTAGTAGCTGCTATGCGTTACCACCAGTCCGGGAGTGCAAAACGGTAGAATCCTACCCTAGGCATTACCTCGCGTGCCTTGTCAGATGCCTTATGGCGCCCTCTACGGGTTTGGTTTGTGTTGTACCTATGGAGTGCTCGCTGATAGCCCACCGGTTTGATGGAGTTTACGGTACTGTATAGACTATGACATTTATATAAAAATGTGTTAAAGGGGATATGGGTAATGCCTTAACGCTATTTTAATAGTTTACTTTACTATAAACATTATCTATGTAGCGTATTGTACTATGTATGTAGATAGTTTAACGGATCCTTAGAGGATGGAATCCCAACATCCTTTAAGTTATATTGCATTTCATGGGACATTTCACTTGAGTTAATTTACTTGCATAGGAATGTTAATCCTGACTCGACTGTTTTCGGTTTTTCTTTATGCTCGAGTCAGACTGAGTATCACAGCTTTTGAGACTCGCCTTTGGAGCTTGGAGCTTTGCTTAAAGGTCTGCCTTATATCTGTTCAGCCTTTTGTTATTTCCAGTTGCTTATGTTCTGTCTTGTTAGTTACTTTTGTATTTAAGACTAGTTTATTCCAATAGGTGGGAATGTTCAATCCAACTACTAATATATATATAATATAACATCCAACTAGAAATAATAATAATTATCAATCCATCCAATCATCCAATAAATAATTTTTAACTATTTAAATCAAAACTAGTAAATCCAAATGAGTGAGATTTTACTCACCTTCATTTTTATTGTCGCTTCCGCGTTCCATTTTCGACTAAATTCGAATGGCGTTCTAATTTAGTTAAAAATTTCATAAGCTCTAAATCATTCCAAAGCAATTTCATTGCATACATCCTGTTAATACAAACCCAATGCGACAAATGACGTCTCGTTTGAACCTTGAATGAGTCAGTTATAATTTTTTTATATAAGTTACCAAATCAAACTAAAATAAATTCCAATACACAAATTTAAATTTACTAAACTAAACAATTACCCCAAATTTCGGCCTAGCCTACTAAGCAAATCTGACCCATTACTCAATCCGTTTATATATATATATATATATATATATATATATAAAAAGCCGGCCCAAAATAACACTCCGCCCAACACATCCTAAGCCCGCTTCTTTCACTTCTTCCCCAAACGTATCTCTCCATCCTCTGCTCGTACAAAACAAGTTCACGGTGGTGCATGTGCACCAACCATTCGCCCAACAAATCGACCCACCAGCTTCGCCAACCTAACCGACATCTCCTCCCTGTCATGCTAGTACCCACAACTCAGGCTCCGATGTCCCCAAGCAAAACGTAACTCCACCCAGATCCTCCAGTCCGTACATATGTCGTGCTTGTCCCCCTGGCATCGCACCACCTGAAAATCCTTCCGGCAGCTGCGAATCTCCATGCTAAAATCAAATATGATCACAAAACGTGCTAACGCTCCCTCGATTTTTGGAAAACCGAACCCTAGTTGAAAACTGCCTTTCGCCCATCCTCTGTCGAATACAAATATGAAGGCGCAACCCACAAAAATTATACCAGAATGAAGCTCATGCTAAAACATGAATTTTATAGAAAATTTCATGATTTACAGATTTGTATTGAGTTTGATTTTTATTTTAAAAATGAAGAGGTTATCTTTTTTTCTTTCTTTTGTTGTGCTGTGTTTTATATAGAAGAAGAGAGAAGCATCTTGTATAAGTAACAACATAGGCATGATCATAGCTGGCTGAAAGTAGGATAGAGTTTGAAAAAAAATTGCGGATGATATGATTAAAGATATTTACGGAAAGTCAAATCAATATATATTATTAAAAATTTCAAAATATCCCGCTAATAATAACATAAAATCCTAAACCTCTATCGAGGCATGCCGCCTGGCGTCCCTAATGTTATACCCCTATTTCCAACGCAATGGAACAAGTCTCGAGTCCCAATTCGATCGTATGCAAAAGATAGCTTTTTGAACCCATTTACCATATTAAATTTTCGATATTAAAATCAGCGCGTACCTATCCTGTATAACCAAACGGTAACTCCAAATGCTATGAAATTTGAAATATGATAATAATACACTATTACGGATCCAATGGCACTAGATTCGTCGAATTCCGAGACTGTGTCCCGGAAAGCTATTTTTATATGTTAATTTATAAACGAGATATTTTTAAATCGGGTAAATCACCTTTAAATTAAATTTTAAAAGTTTTATTATCTTCCTTCTTATTTAGTCAAATTACATAGGCCCTTAAATTATTTTTATCATGCTTAAAACTCTAGATTCAATTATTTAACCAAATTTCAATTATTAAATTTAACAATTAAATTACCCCATAAATCATTATATTTGAAATTCAAGTTATTAAATCCATAAAATTAAATTTTAAATATTTTAAATCAATTAAATATTCCAATTTCAAATAACCAAAATCCTGGGTCGTTGCATTCCTCCCCCCTTAAAAGAATTTTGTCCCCGAACTGCTAAGGTAGGAAAAATATTCCAAACTCATTTCTTTTCAAAAACCCACTAAGTGAAAATTCGATATTGCACTTTTTTATAATCTTTTAGTTTCAATCCAAAACAATTAGTTTTCCATTTCTAAACCAAACCCCTTTATTTCAGTTACAATTCGAAATAAAATTTATTTTAACAAAACTTTTCAAATTTTTTCTAACACCCTAAATTTCCGAAATTTTTTGGCAGAGTCTCTCTTATACGGAGAGCCTTTTGCAATATGACAAAAATGATAAAAATATATACATCGACCCACACGATCGGAAATACAATATATATCAATATTTATTTCATTGCTGTATTTAATCTGAAAGCATACCTTTATTTAGCGGTTTTAATCGAGCAAGCTTATTTTATATGCAATTTGCGCAACCAAAATCAAGCCAAACAGTCCCGTGTACCTGTACTTACTCAATTAAACGTATCGGTTTCATAATTTATGAAATTTAATAGCTTTATATCCCTTTACTTACTTTAAACACATGATTTCATAACGCCAACATGGTATATCATGTAATTTAGAAGGTACATTCAAATATAGGGTCCCAACATTTAGTTATTCATTTCAAATTCAATTTATACGCCATTTCATTTATTTCCAAATGATTTACATACCATTTATTAGTAGTCAATTCATATTTATACCCAACAAATCCATATCCATTCCAAAATTGATTAGAAATCAATTTATTCACTTTCCATTGATTCACAAAATTTTATTTACTTCTGTTTACGTCAAACGACGAATTTTTCCATGCTATTTGGTGATATTCATTAATAAAATAGCCGCTTCAGCGTATAAACCATTTAAATTGATTCTAAATCAATTTATCAACTTCTAATAATTCACATTCAATTTATTCACAAAAATCTTGTTCTTTCAATTTTATATTCAACAACAAATTTAATTTGCGCTCCATTTCATATTCACATCCAATATATTCATATTCATTTCAAATAATACCCCAATGCCATATTCAATTTATTTACACCTAAATTGAATTTTATTATAACTTAAGTCAGCACCATTTCAATCCATTTCTATTTTATTCGACAACATTTCAAAATATATTTAATTCCATTCGATATAATTCCAATCCCAATTCAATTTTTATTTAACTTAACTTAAGTTAAATTCCAATACATACAATCCATTTTAACTTACTTAAGTCAAAATTCCAATTTCAAATTTCAAATTTTACACTTTCCTTATTTACCCAATTTCAAATCCAATTTTTACTTAAGTCAAACTCTTTTTGATTTAAACTTACAATCTAAGATGTGGATTTGGTCTAGTTTAGACTAGTTCAGTGGTGTAGACTCTAACTAGAGTTGACTTCATGATTAAATAAAGAATTAAAACTCTGCACATTTTTTCTAGTTTAGACTACTTCAATCCATGGATATAATAAACAGTTATTATTATATATTTTTTATCCATTACATCAGCCTTGACTACTCTTTACCTTAATTTCATTCTTCCCAGGCTTTATCACTTTACATCTTCCCAATTTTAAATATTCAATTTTTTTACCAACCATATCCCAAAACCAGAATTAGCTCACTAATTAAATTAATTAGTCCCACTATTAATTTACTTAAATCTCAATCAATTCCATCTAACTCAATTCATTCTTAAATTTCACTATTTCCACCATATTCCAAATCATATTTAATTCACTAATAATCTAATTAGTTCGCTCATTCCAAATCATAATCAATTTTTATTCTTCAAAAACTCATATTACTTAGCCCTACCCAACTAAATTTTCTCATATTCCCAAATAAAACATTTAAAATCAAAACTCTAGAGTTTAAAAACTTTATTCTAAGTATTTCAAATCAGTTTTTTTCTTTTTGAAATTATATACACACACCCAAAATCCCTTAATTATTTTGATTTTAAAATCAAAACTTGTTTCACCAAATCAAAACCCCAATGGTAGCAATTCCTCTCTTGGAAACTCAAATATGAACGTCGATGATGCTGCAGTCATCACCAAAATTATTTTCTAGCGACCGAAGTGAGTTCAGTGCTTTTATTTTCTTTGAAATCCTTTTTAAAATTATTTCAAAAATATTTTCCAATTAATATCTCTATTATTTTCCTAAAACCTTTTGAAAACAATTTCCAAAACCAACGGGATTCGAATTTTCAAATTTCCAACTTTCAAATCCTTTATAAATCGTTTTGATAAACCATTTTTATATAATATACTCCAGGAATTCCATTTCATTTCAATATATAAATCACATTACAAATCATATTTACATAATTCCATTTAGTTATATGAAATTATTTCTTAACTTTTAATCTTATTTCCATTATAATCTCAACTTTTATTCGATCATAACAACAAATTACAAATGATAATAGTTTAACACTATCATTTCCTAACAACCAAGCACACCATAATAATTTCTAAAAAATTATTTCTTTATATATAAAATATAATCCAGGTAAAATTATTTCATTTACCCAATTTCAAAACAATACTATGTCGAATTGCTCTGTTCAGGTGTTTAGAGATCCTTATCAATGACGTTAATTACTCGTATTGACTAGAATCCATAAGCCAATCAACAAATCAACCAAAACAATATAAATCATTTTATATTCACAAACAAATACGCGCTCATATCTGCTAATACACTCAAACTCATTTTAGGGTGCTACTGACCCTATCTCTAATGAGTTACCCCATCAAAGCTAAGGTGCTTGCTTAACCTTTAGCTCTGATACCAAATGTAGCAACCCGTCGTTCCGTACCCTTTGAATTGACAATAAACCACACTTGTCCAACCCAAATTATATGAAAGGGCGAATAACTAGGGTGAAGAAGAAAGAGATAGAAGAAATAGAAACAACATCACAGAATCTCAAAATCGTCGCGGAACAAAATATAATATATAATAACAGATTATTATACAAAGAAACTGTAACTGTAATATACATACAATCATCAGAGTACAATAATCAACAAACAAATATGGACAGTTATTATAACTTCTCCTCACCAGTGATGACTATACAGCTTGACACACACAGCGGAATATAATTAAGTACATGTAATATGTCTCTGTCGTCTAGCTCATCTCCTGAGCTCCATAGCATCTTAACCCAAATCTGTAATACTTGGTCTGACCCGAGCATTATAATAAAATAACACCAGAGTCAGTCTGGAAAACCAGCGTGAGAAAACACGCTAAATTTGAATTAAATTATATTGCAAAATCCTTTGAAAAACAAAGGTATCTCGTTAGACCACGCCACACATAAAAATGATGGGTTTTTACCTTACAATAACCAAAACGTTTTATATCAAAATCTTCTGATATTATAATAGTGCCTATAGAAAGTAAATTAGAAAATAGATGAAATGCTTGCATCTCACATTTCAGCATAATTAGTATACAATCAAAATCGCTACGGCGCGTATTGGAGAATGGATTCTATACTATGACCAGATAAGGAACTACCTCCGATGAGTGCATCTCTAAATCAATGCACCCGAGTCTGAAAAGAACATCTTATACCCTGCCACATAGAACCGGCCTAGCACTTGACTACTAGTACCGAATATGTCATCATCCCGGTCTTTCGACCTTTTTTAGATCTCATGCACAGCCAATCCATATATGTGGGGTATCTAGAAAGATGATGACATACCCTAATGGGAGCAACCCACTTTAGCCCCGCTACATGCCCTGTTTCGGTCATTTCCCGGTTGATGAGGCTTGAGGCTGCGTTTACCTTTTTAAATATCATTCATTCTTGGAATGCCTACACTGCATCCAAGGCAACAATGCAATGATAGCATTCATCCATATAAGTTGTCCTAGGTCTGGACAAACCCAATCACCACATTCATTTGCTTCATGATATCACAGTTCATAACGCACAAATCAGATCGATGTGGTATTCGGATAATTAAATCTGATACTGGTCTCTTCGAAACGATCAATGAATTTGGCCACATTTGATAGTCATTTATTTAACTACGTGTGTGGATCATATCCTAATGGGTGCAACCTCCTTAGCCCTGCTGCATCTACCCTGTTTTTGCCATTACCTATGTGTGAGGATTGCGGTAATGTTTTACCCTTTACATGAAAAATCCCACTTTGAATGCCACATTGCCATTTCCAACGACACGCTAATTGGTTTCCATAAAAGTACAACCCTTGAGTTCAAACATCTCAAGGAAGGGTGTTAAGTATAAGAGCGGTGACCTTCGACACCAAAAAACAGATGTACATTTGTGAAAAATAACGTATGTGGTCTTATAAATGCAATGTCAGACATTCTTCCATACAAGTTGTCCAAGAATAGGACAAACCGAATGCCCTCCTCCTGCTACATCCGGTTTGGGTATCACTCCTAGGATTAGTAGCAAGCAGTACAGGCATCGAAAGTTTCAAAATGAAGATACTATTGCTACAATATATATGATATTAGAATTAACCCAGAGGTAGTGGCAAGCAGCTCTGCATTATAAAGATTTTCGTCTAAATAATCATTCAATTCAACATGTCTTCACTTTCGAATGCGTATATTGGTTTGAAGTGCTTTTTGGATAAGAATTACCCCAAATCGATCATAGTTTCTCTGAATCAATTATTGATAAATGATGTCAAGTATGTATGTAATTATCATTCAATTAATCAACATCTTTTATCCATGTAAAATATCTTCTTAGAGATATGTAACGACCAGTAAATTAATCGCTTTTTATTTGAATATTTAAATAATTTTTAAATATTTAAATAATGGATTTTAATTACCAAATAAAAATATTATGAATATTAGTTAATGATATTAAAATCATTTTTAATTTTTGTTTGCTTAATTTTTTTTTTCAAATAAATATTGAAAATGTGACCGAAAAACGTTGTCCGAAAATTTGACTTTTTTGGCATCGGAAATGTTGTGCACATTTTATTATCACTCATATACGCATGAACATACATGTACACATGTCATATGTTGAGTTAAGTAAAGTATTAGTGGCAATAAACAATGATTAATTTAAATATAAACCTGAAAAGACACATTATGATTAAATAAAAGGAAAAATAAAATATAATATAAACTCTCATGCACAACCATCACCTAAACTAGTACAAGGCATGGTGTAGGTGAAACTAAAGAGGGCGGGTGCTTGTGTGCCTATGATGGTGGAGCAGCATGGCTTCCATGTTTCACGATAACATTTATATTATTTAAATGTTTAAGTTAATTAATTTAATACTCCACTTCTTTGCCTATAGATACCCACCATCTCCACACATTTTCCACTTTATATAATCATTCCCATCTTCATTTTTTATCTCTTCATGTACATGAACACTTCCATGGCTTCTAAAATTATTTCTGAAGTAAAAAGCTCATGAATACACTTCACTTGCAAAAACCATTCTCTACTAAACAAGACCCTATACGCCCACATATTCATCATGACCAAGCCCCATATGCTCTAAGCCGAGCCTAAAAGCCCACAAAGATCCACTAAATCAACTCAAGTTCATAGGAAAGCTTAGTTCTAGTGTTGTTTGAGGAGTTAGTGCGATTTCGATTCACGTTACTAAGCGATTTGGTTAGTGAAGCTTCCAGCTTTGAACCATAAAGTTTAAACTATGTTCATGCTCATATTTATAGCTATTAAATGCTCATTGTATAGTTGTGATAATGGTTTGGTTGATGGATTGTTTTGTTGCTTGAAAGTTGGTCGCTATGGAAAGTTAATAATCGATTTTAAGTTAAATAAAAATCTAGTAGTAAAATCAATCCCGTTGTGGATAAATGCTTAATATATGTTGTATTATTGTGAATTATCTTGTATGTATGCTCATTCCATTGCTATGTGATATTTTGGTTGTATTGCAATGATATATACTTGATTTCTGAACTGCCCATATAGCGATAGTAGCTATATCGACACTTTCGGAAAAATAGCTTTTTATCGAAACCGTTTGGTTTCATCATCATGCTTGGAATTATTTTACAAGTTAAGCAAGTTTTTAATTAAAAATATTTTGAAAATAATTAATTATTTTAATAAGGATTATTTAATTTAATTAATTAATTAATTAATAAAGGATTATTTAATTAATAAAGGATTAAAGTTAACTAATTAACTTATTAACGATGTGTTTAAAATTAACTAATCACTTAGTTAATGATGTTTTGAAATTAATTACACATTTTATCTAATGATTTTTTAGGTTAATTAATCTTTTAATAATGATGGATTATGGTTAAATAATCAATTTACTAATGATGTTTTTAAATTAATTAATCTTTTTAATTAGTTGCTTTTAAATGGTAATAAATCTGTTTTAACGTTAAATAAAACTTTCCTCAAAAAAATTTTAAATTAATTAATCACTTTTAAATAATGATACTTATTAATTGATTAATTAATTAATTAAATTGATTATATTTAAAAATTATTAGTCAATTTAAATTATGATATTTTAAAAGGTAATTTACCCTTTTAATTTTGAGGTTACTAAATTAACTTAGTTAACAAAGTTTTAAAGTTAATTAATCAATGTAATAAGAATGTTTTAAGTTGTCAAATCCTTTTTATAAAGAATTTAAAAGCTAGTAAACTCTTTTAACAAAGTGTTTAAAGGTAATACTTGTAATGTGAAGCCAAGTAAGAATTCATGTATTTAAAAGAAAAGTTTTAATTGTTTATGGAAATGAATTAATTTTCGTAAAGCGATTCACTTTGATGGAAACGATTTATTTGTATAACTAGCAATAAACATCAAAGAAGTAGACTTGTCATTATTTCAAAAGTTAAGAATAACCATGAGACCTGACTTTGAGGTAACACTACCTTGACTTGTCTGGCATTATTGTTAACCAAGAAAAAGTACAAGTTTGAATTCGATGAGTGGTGATAAGTACACAAGAATTAATTTGCATATACAATCATTTTATATCCTAGATAGTTGGTTTCTCAACTATCGATTACTTCAGCTTCTTTATTATCGTCATTCTAAGACAATGTGTTTTTTCGTTGAGCATTGACATCCATTGTCGAAAATGACTAAATCTAAAGCGCGAGAAGAAGCCAAGCTATGTGGGGTTGCTCCCTTTACCGTACTTTCACATCTCATCTAGATTGGATTCGGTAACGCTATCAGTTGTCAAATATTTGGATACTCGGTAAGATTTGGCGGGGTCTGACTTGGTATTGTCCGAGAAGTATCACATAGTATATGAGCTTCTCACTAGAAGTATACTTCTAGGGTGGTGCACCTTCCTACTCATTTATTGGAGATTTTCCTTTTCTTATTTGATTTGGACCTTCAATTTATTCCCTTATTTGCATTAGTAAGAGTCCACCACTCTTTGTGTTGTTTAATTATTTATCCATTCTTTACTTTTGGATGCGGATTTATGTGAGAGTAACCTTTCCATGCTCAACGGCGTGGACTCACATGTATGTGTTTAATTTCACGCCTATTATTTAAAAGGTTTTTCTCATACTAGACATATCATATAACCGGAGTTGTTTGTTTCCCTAAACTCTTCGGTACTCATTTTATTTTAGTAGTTCGAGAGTTGCAAGTTTCTTGTTGGGCTCTTTTCAAGATAACGTCAAAGCAGGGGCTTTCATCTTCTTAATTATCTCTTCAACTGTATTGTCCTGTTTATGTATGTGTTAACAAGATTTCTTGTCAACACCCCAAAAGTTATTCCAAGAGGAATGGAAAGACTTGTTTGAATGAAGGGCTTGATACCCCTAAGAATTGCCTTTATATTCAACTTCACTTGTTGTTGATTCTTGGTTTGGACCTTTCGACGTCCTCGAAAGGTTTGGTCCTGGTAGTAGATAACTTTTTATCATAGTTGAACTTTAGGAGATCTCTTGTGGAGTTTTCCCTTGTGGTTTGGTTGAAGTACCCTAAGTTTGCTCTTTTAAAGCTCATTTTAATCTTGTCGAAAGGTTAGGGTGATAGCCCTCTTCGGGAATAGGTAGGATGTCAAATTCCTTGGTGATATGTAGAAGCTTTCGACCTTGCCGAAAGGTTAGATCACCTATATAAAGCTGGTTTCAACCTTGTTGAAAGGTATGTGAATGTCCTCCTTTGGATTAAACCTTACATTTCCAGATTATGACCTTGTCGAAAGGTTAGATCACTTGGTGTGTAGCCGCGGAAGGTACCGATGTTGTTAAAGTATAAAGAACTGCCAACTTAGTCGAAAGGTTTAAACCATGAGCCAATGATTTCGAAAGGTCAATGTAAATGTTGATCTAAATGGGTTGCTGGCCTTATCGAAGGGTTGGGATTGTAGGGTTAAAGGCTTCGAAAGGTTGCTATAATTAATTGAATCAGAAGTGTTGTCGACTTTGTTGGCAAGAACCTTTCGGTGACACTGAACCTGAAATTTGTAGTTAATCCAACAAAGATCAAGAAAAACAGTAAAGTAGTTAATAGAACACAAGACTTCCTTTTTTATCCATGACAAACTCTATTTTTAATAAATCCCCAATCAGTGCCCAATTAGGGTTACAATGTATTGATTAAGAAGATACAGCTTGGAATGAGAGAATTAGGATCCCCAAAAATGGACCCCTTGAGTCTTATTCATAGATGTAGGCAGGCCCACTTTCGACTCCATTGAACTCGACTGGGTCGGAAGGTCTTCCTTTTATATGCGGCTGTGAACCATTCGACTTTGTCAAAAGGTTTACCTTTCATCTACTATTATAGACCTTTCGACATTGTCAAAATGTTTACTTCTCTTTACGCCTTCAAAAAGCGTAGAATTCTCTCGATTCTGCCACAAAAATGGAATTATTAGAATTTTTCATCTGTTGCACATCCAAAAGCTAATGGAGCAGTTAAAGCGGCAAATAAGACCATAAAAACCATTTTGAAAAAGTGATTAAATAAAGCAAAAGGAAACTGGTAGAAGATCTACCGTTAATATTATGGGCCTACCGAACATTTACTAAGACAGCAACGGGACATACTCCATATTCTTTGACATATGGGTGTGAAGCGATGCTTCCAATTAAGATTGAAATACCGTCACACCGATGGATTGCATATGCATTAAACAAGAATCCAGAATTGAAGAAGGAATCACTAGGTTTAATACACGAGCTAAGAGAAGAAGCAGCGGTAAGACCTACCGAATATCAGTGAGAATCTCTAAATATTACAATTCAAGAGTAAAACCTCGGTCATTTCAAGAGGGCAATTTGGTACTCCATAGAGTAATGACGAATACTAAGAATCCTGCAAATGGACCCTAGGACCAAACTAGGAGGGGACATTAATCATATGCAAAGCAATCCCACCAGAAGCTTACAGCTCTGTAGCCCAGACGGCAATATGGTGACTAGGACATGGAAAGCTGAACACTTAAGGCCATATTTTCCAAAGATGGATTAATAACGGACTTCTTTCAAAAGTGAAAATTCACATGGTTGGGAGTGAAACGCTCCTCAAATTTTGAGACTACCTAAGATAGTAGTCTGCCTAAGATGGTAGAAAAGCCTCTGTCTGCGCCAAGATGGCCAAGGCAGAGCGCCTCCTAGGGGGAGGATGGATTAAGTCTCTATCCGCACCTAAGATGGCCATGGTAGAGCACCGTACAAACCCTTATCTGTTCCACGCTATGGCCAGGTTAAGGCACGTCCTGGAGGAAGTACGGAGTAAGCCTCTATCCGCGCCTAAGTTGGCCAAGGTAGAGCAGTGAACAACCCTTATCCGCGCCACGCTATGGCCAAGTTAAGGCACCTCATGGAGGGAGGACGGCGTAAGCCTCTATCCACGCGTAAGATGGTTAGAGTAGAGCACCGAACAAGCCCCTAACCACACCGCAAAAGGGTTAGGGTAAGGCGCCTCCTGGAGGGAGGTCGGGTAAGTCCTTGGTTCCAGCCTCTAAGATGATCTAACCAAGAGCACCAGACAATGTACTAAGATGTCCAGGCCCAAGAAGAGGCCAAACAAACAATGGACTAAGACATCCAAGCCCAAGTGATGCTCAATAAATAACGGACTAAGACGTCCAAGCCCAAGAAGGGGCTCAATCAATAATGGACTAAGATGTCCAAGCCCGAGAGGAGGCACAATCAAATAAGGACTAAGATGTCCTAGCTCAGATAAAGGCGGTTTATCTAATTATGGACTAAGACGTCCAAGCTCAAGAGGTAGCTAATAAAATTATTTGTATACAAAGCCTGAAGGATTCTTATATGTCAGAAAGGACAAAAGCAAAGGAGTGATACGAATCTCGATTTATTAATACCCGAATCTGGGTTTCGGGACATTCTTGACGTCATCTATTAATACCCAAATCTGGGCTCTGGGATTCTCATAAAGGAATTTCAAAATCTAGTACCCGAATCTGGTTTTCCGGTCTCCATTAACTACTGATTATCTTGGTATACCTGAATCTGGGTTTTGAGATTTTTATTTCTAAACATCAGCTATCAATACCCGAATTAGGGTTTCGGGTCATTATCAGTTGCTAACATATTGTACCCGAATCTGGGTATCAAGTTTGCTGTTTATTTAAACCCTAATCTGGGTATAAAATCTCAGGATTACCATCAATATTAAATACTAGAATCTGATTTTTAGAATTCTCTTATACCAATTTCAATGTCTAATACTAGAATCTAGGTTTCGAGGTTTTATCAATCACCATCTTTACTAAGCCCAAATCAAGGTATATTGCTGGTTACTACAATTCTTAGTACTCAAACTTTACTTCCGGAAATATTATCTAATTTCACCTAAATACCCTAATCTGGGTATGAAATATCTATTATGAAGACAATCTTCATGAATTTTTGGTTATTCAAAATATGCCCCAATACGGGCAAGAGATTTCTATTCTAACAACTATCTGCTTACACAAACATGTTCCCTAATCCACGCCAAAGATTCTTTCTGCAAGAAGAATTGACTCAAATATGTCCTGATCGGGAATCGAAGTTTAATATGAAAATCATACTATTAATTCTCATTTAGTTGTCCATGAAAACCTAAATCTGGATTTAGAAGTACCGCATATGAAACTATTCATTGATATTGTCGTCTACATTCCGAATGTCACATTATCAATCTCTGAACTTCATAAATTAGTATCCTAATTTGGGTTAAATTTCATGAATGATATAATGTAATCAAATCTATTGCAAGCAACCAAAAACTCAAACTGGTTTTCTCGATGGCAAAATTAAAAGATGGTTTCTCTGAATTTCGGATGATGCTTATTAGGCGAATGAGGGCCTTAATATGATGACCAACTATTGAACATACATATAAGTATGAAATTACAATTATACTTTTAATGATACTTTTTTGTAGGAAGAATGAGATTATGAAGAATAAGAAGGCTATGAAAACTTTGTCATAAAGAATAAAAGCTTCTTTCATACAAGAAGGGGACAAAATGTTGACCATAAAACTTACTCGAAGGCAGAAGTATGAAAGAAGAATAATAGATTTGAAGTTTTGATAAAGAAACAATCCAAGTAGTCATGAAAAACTTAAAAAGGATGTTCTGGAAGTCCAATTATTTATACAATGTAAAAGCCTTCGACCCGAATGAAAGTAGAAAGAGCCTTCTGCCATAAACAACCTTTCGACACAGATGAGAAAGTAGCAATGATTCCAGAGCCCCTTTCGAAAGAAATCAATTGTTTTCCTCTCAACTACACGTCAATCCTATCAAATTCAAAGGTTTTTCCCAAAATAGACCTTTTTGAAAGCATAGCAAGCCTTTCGAAATTGGAAAGACGCATCCAGGATACTTTCGACAGTATCGAAAGGTGCTATAAAGAAAACAACATTCAATAGTCGGCAAGGGATGAAAGAAAACCTTGCACTAACATTGAAGGAAATTGCAGTTCTCAGCAACAACAAGTAAAAGCAAACTTCTCATCAAAGTTGAAGGGTTCATAAAGTTATTAACAAGCAAACTTTTCGACTAAGTCGAAAGGTCCATAAAGGAAGAAGAAAAGAAAACCTTTCGACAATGTAGAAGGGTTCAGAATAGCATACGGAAGGTAAACCTTTCGACAATGTCGAAAGGTTAACAACAGCCAAGTGAAGAGCAACCTCCCGAAAATGTTAAAATATTCACAACAATATGTAGAAGGAAAACCCATCGACAAGTTCGAAAGGTTCATGGTGGCATAAAGAAAAGCAGACCATTCGACAATGTCGACAGATCCATAATGGCATATGAAGGGAAAACCTATCGACAAAGTCGAAAGGTTTATAGCTACATATAAAAATGAGACCTTCTAACCCAGTCTAGAGCATGGAGTTGAAAGGTGGGCTGCCGGCATCTATAAATAAGACCCAAGGGGTCCCGTTTTCGGTGTCAAATTCTGGATACTGAATTCATTTATTTTCTCCATTATCATAGAGATAATTCTACTTGTAAAAACCCTAGGAGATCGCTCAATTTCTTGTAACTCATTTTGGATATGAAATAAAGGAAAATGGCTCGTTCATAATGGATATTGGCAATGAGGAGAATCATAAAGATCAATAGCTTGACTAATGATCAATTGCACATGATTTCAACCTTTTTCTCATAATCTCTTTTGATCTATGCTATGCATAAGATCCACTTAGACATTCCCCATCACAACACATTATCATTAGAATACACACTTAATATGGAAAGATAAAGCGATGATGATGTGTTGCAAATTCTAAGTGCATGGATATGGGAATAATTAAGTTGATTCTATACAAGAAAAATTAATGGGTTAGAGATATAAGCGGGGGTTGCTTCGAAAGACGGGAAACCTTTCGACTTAGTCGAAAGGTTTACTTCCAAATGGAATCCTGGGTTATATATCTTATATCCGCTCATGATGGGTTTGATTCAAAGGGAATTTACTTCCTTAAGCATTAGCAACCCTTTGAATTGATTACATAGAATGAAAAGGGGCTATAAAAAGGGATTGAAAGCAGTTAAGGTTGGCAGATGAACTATGTATCTCCTTACAACAATGTTGAGAGGTCTTGCACATAACCTTTTGGCATGGTTAAAAAGGAACCGGTAGACATCAACCATGTAGCTTTCTACTCTAAAGGGAGATGAAATTCATCAAATAATTGATTTATGGAAGTTTGATAACTGGAAAAATCTTATCTTACCTTTCGACAAAGTCAAAAGGTTTGGTAACTTACCTCTGTTCCAACCTAGACGGAAGGTTGGAGTGATCTCATTGACAACCTTTCGGAAAGGTCGAGAGGTTGAGCTTTTTCCTACTATTCCAACCTAGTCGAAAGGTTTGAGTAATATCGTTAGCAACCTTTCGACAAGATCGAAATGTTGAGCTATATCCTTCCACACTAGCTTAGATGGAAGGTTGGGATGGTTATGCCAACAACCTTTCGACAAGGTCGAAAGGTTTGAAAATCTAGCATTTCAACAGCTTTATCGAAGGGTTGGAGCCACCTCATTAACCTTTTGACTGGGTCAAAAGGAATGGCCATTCATCATTCTTTTCATCAGATCAATTTAACTAAGACATGTTATCCAAAGATCCATTTCTAGAAGCAAGAATTATCTCCACCATATGGTAGTTTCCAAAAAATATATTTTATCAGAACATTAGGGATGTTGACAAGATTTCTTGTTAACAATAAATGTATTTTGTTTCAGCATATGTAAAGGCAAGATGTTATAACTCCCTAAGCTGATTTGTTGTACCTTTATGCAACTTTGATAGCTCCTATTAAGGAGTATCCTGAAGTACTATTAACTGTTATGGTTTATTTAGCAGTTCCGTTGTGGGATTTTTGTTCAGTTCTTTATTTTACCCCATGAAGATTTATCTTTCTGAATCTTGGGCAACGACACATAACACTGAGGATGTGTTAAGTGTCATTCCTAGGGGTCAAAAAGGTAGGTCCTCACAATATATATGTCTCTAAACCATTTTCTTTTATAGCATATATAGGATTATTAAACCTTTTTGGATTTTGGGAATAACAAATCATTTCTCTTTAATTACATAGGAAAACTTATTGAGTAAAAAGGGATCCATAGAAATTGTACTTATTATACTCAATATTAAATTATGTATTCAACCCATACTATTCATCGGATAACAGTGAAATCACCTTTCAAATTCACATGGACGGTATTAGTTCCCTCCTCGGAATTTAATACAGAATTTAACTAGAATGTTACCTATATTTTCAAATATCTTATTATTTTAAAATATGGTTTAACCTTTGGAAAATTCCAAATCTCCTTTTCTTTTATCTCAAAGTGACATGGTACGAGTTAATCAAGTTTACTATCTCCTCCGTTGGGTGACTCTGGATAGCTAGAGATAACAATAAACTGGTTTTCCAAACCCAAGCCTAGAGACTATCTCTCTATCACACATAAGGCAATCTAGTTATTTAATCAACTCTAAACCCTTTCAAATACTTGATTTATTATCTGAAAAGCATTTATATAGGACTCAGGAAGAAAATCGAAGTTTAAATCTTATTTTAGAAAATTTCAAATTCCTTTGTTAAATTGCTGGTGAATAGTGCTTTTAAGGGCTTCGTATCACAAATCTCATTTAAACATTTTACATGTCCAATTTTTCCATTTACAACTATTCTAAAATATTCCAACATATTTTAAAATTTATCTCATATTTTTATAGATTTAAAAATATCTATTTTTAAGAGTTGAAATCCATATTTTACGAACTGCCAAAACACGATGATTTTAAAGAATTGATTTGGACATATCTCAAATTTTATTAAATGAAATCTTGATTTTTCTCCTTCATTTGGAAAATATAGTTATAAGTGTTTGGAAAATTCTTTTTTCGAATAATTGTGAGCTATTTTCCACTCTATACATTGATCACTCTTATGGCGCGCAGAACTACCATTATGCGACATGCTCAATTTTGATTTATTCTTCATATCTTTTCAAAACATTGCCAAAATGAGTTCTAATGTTTATAAAAAAATTATAAACCATTTAAACCATTTTCATTCATGTTTACAGAGGTTTAACTGTGTCGTAACACTTTTATAGTTCACAAGGGAAAGTGTTTTCTTTGTGTAAATTCGATGTGTATTTTCCGTGAATTATTTCTACGACTAAGCGAACACATTATCGCATCCAAAACATGATGGCCAATCATAGAAAACAAGCATGAAAAAACATATCATATCATCATATGGTTTAATAAAATAAACTAGTGGAGCAATTCTCATAATCGATTTCCACTCCGCCAAACTTTTTCCGAATCTTCCTGAATTGATTCAGCGTCACTCCGGCAGCACTTCCTTCTCTTTTCTTCGCCCCAGAGCGTCTAGATCTCCACCTTTCCTTTACGGAATCTCAGCCTTGACCCTTTAATTGTGGTGCTCAGCCTATTTGTGGGAGGAGGTGGTGGCCGTGCACTTATAAAGAGGAGGGGATCTTTTTGACTTGGTTTTTAAGTGGATTGACTTTGTTAACATTTGGAACTATTTTTCTTTCTTTTTTCCATTATTTTTCTTCATTACTCTCTAAGATAAGGAAACCAACAATGAGCATTAAGGAGCTTAAGAAGAAGGATGAAGAAGAAGAGTTTTTGGGGCATGAATTATGAAGCCTTAGGGTGGTTATATATAGGAAAAGTTTGCAAAATATCTACCAACACATCATGAGACATCACCTCACCCATGTGCACCCCCTACCCATGTGCCACCCATATGCTCTTGGGTTGTAGTGTGATGGTGAGTTTTGTTTTGATTTTCTTAAGAAAATATCTAAATTTTTATTTATTTACCTTAAGTAAATTTGTAAATGTGAATGGTAATTATATATGCAAATGTATGTGTATGAATGTGCATGTATATAGGTGTTTATATGTTACTTTTGGCAAACTAAGTTGCAACATTTCGATACAACTTCTATTCATCAAACCATTATGAATCCGGGATTCGAATTCCAATCATATTTTCAATTTTTGATCAAACTATTTATTTATGTAAACAAACTTGAAAATAATTTCTCATTATCTTTAAATAATTAAAATAAAATTATTTAAGCTATAAACCATATTAAATAATATTAAAATCCATTTATAAAAATACGACGTCGATCTGCCAAAATGCGATGAAGTTTATATATCTTCATAAAACAATTTTATATATTTATAAAACCATTATAAATAACTTATTATCATTATATAATAACAAAAATGAATTATTCATCATTTAAAAAAATCAATTGAATATTTAAAATTAATTTAATATTCATATTCAAAGTGATAATATTATGGGCCGTTACATTCTTCCCCTCTTAAAGAAATTCAACCTCGAAATTCCAAGGACAAGAATTGACGCAGCGGATATTACACTTGACCACGAAATGAAGATTTCGTGTCAAACAAATCGACGAAATGATACAATGATGAATTGATGGATTGATGATACCCAAGATAAATGCCCAAATCAGTTGATCTCACGAGATACCGGATTCTAGCTATCTCCAACACGTTGATCGCGCACGATACCGTGTTAAAAGATCTACGATTCTTTGACGTTAATCTCGCGCACGAGATTCCGTGAATCGGCTTCAAGTCCGTTGATTCGAGCGCACTCGAATATCTGAAGTTGGAAGATGAAGGAGATCACACTCAACTTCAACAAAGTGGAACAAAGCACACAAACAAATTTTATTCAAAAATCAACTACCTTTTACAATGACATCACACCCTTATTTATAGGGATTACAAGACATACACATGACTTAACATGTTCGACACACGAGTTAACATATACACGACTTAACAGATACAGGTTACAACACACGCGACATACGACTTACGACATAAGAAAATATCAACATCACGCGACATAAAAACATACAACTCAAACGACACAATAACAATGCGACTTAACATCTGGAGAGACATAACACTGGAATGACTTAAGCTTCAGCGACATAACGAAGTGCTTGCGACCTAGGCTGGAAACAATCAACGACATAAGGCATCTCGCGAGTTACTAGAATTGGCATAGGTCATTTGCGACCTAAGGAGGAGGGGGACATAGGTCGTTCGTGACCTTCTGGAGCATCACGCGCGCGACTTAAGGAGGAGGAGCGATCTTCGTTTCAGCGACATACGGAATTCTGGGGCGAGGCATCGCGACTTTTGGTAGGTCGCTCGCGACCTAAAAATTTCTGGAGCGAAGTTCGCGACATAGGAAGCTCGCGACTTACGGAAGGTGAAGCGGCATAAGGAAGTCAGGAGTTGCTTGCGACTTAATGGTACGTCGTTCGCGACATAGGTATGTCGTTCGCGACCTAGGGTTTCACTCAGACTGGTGGCGATTTGGGTTTCTTTGCCTTCGCGATCTATGGAAGCGATTTTAAGAGAATCGACTTATGGTAAGTCGTTTATTCTTATTTCGCGTTGCATCATTCTCCCTTGGTTGAAAAGAATTCGTCTCGAATTCAGACTTTTTTTTTCTTCTTCGAGACGTTGTCTTCCATTCATTATCTGGTCTGATGCGTCTCAGGTGATAACCACTCTTGAGATTGATCTTGTCTTGACCCTTTGAAGATGTGGCTCGACATAAGGAACGTATGGCAATAAGCAGACGTGGCATTAGGCAGGCGTCATAAATAAGTGATCTGAGGGAGATGACATCATGATGCTTGTGCCAATAGGAAGGTGTGATATAGAACCAAATCGTGGCGAAAATGCGAGATGATATAAGGAATTTTAAAATCACGGAGCGACTTAGGAAGTCACGACTGAAGGAGTGTGATGACTCATGCCCAGATTCTTGTCTTTCCTTATCTCGTTCAGGTGTATCATCATTTAGAATCTTCCTTTGATGGGTTGCAACAATTTCCCCTGACTGAAATGAATTCCCACTCGCTTCTTCTTTGACATGTTTATTTTCATGAAACGGTTCCAAGCAGTTGATGTTGACAACGTCAACAGTGCGGACATGATCAGGCAACTCCAACTGACAATCATACTCTTCATCCTGTCTTTCCAACTCTTCCTGTTCTTTCAAATTCACAAGATCATACGATCCCCGTAGTAAAATAGCATCTGGTACTAGTTCAGTTTGATGTTGAATGTCCTGTAGTGGTGGTAACTCTTCGGGTAATTCCTCAAGATATTCGACTTCAGATTCATCGAATTCTGATCCAACTTCCTCAAAAAATTCAAGACCTTTATTCGTTCCTTGCCTGGTCAACACAAACAATTCATTACTATTTTTCACCTTTTCAACAGACTCTTCCAAAAATACAAGCCTAGTTTCTTCAAGCAGTTCCTCAGAAATCTCATCTTCAAACTCTTCAAATACTTCAACCTCTTTAGGATTATCACAATCAGAACTTTTTCCAGATTCAATCAACATTGATAATTCATCACTATCTTTCATTTTATTGATGAACTCTTTCAAAGATAATAAACTATCCGATTCTGACTTCTCTTCTATTTCACTTTCACTTTGTTCGGGCTTCTCGGAAACTAAGGAATTTACACTTGGTTGGCTCTCATCCATAAGCTCAGGTGTTAAGCAAAAATCCTCCATCATCAAGTTATTTCCCTCAACTCCGAACACAATTTCTTCTTCCATCCTATCGACATCAATTTTGGCGGTGAAGAGTAATCAACTTCTACATCCACATACTTTGACGTTGAATAAAATCCCATCAATAAATTACATTCATCGTTCTCTAACTCGACCTCTTCATCTTCGTTGCCAAATTTTGGTGGTAATTCTTCGAACGATTCCGTAGGACCGACCTCTTCAAACTCTTCGTTGTCAAACTTTGGTGGTAATTCTTCGAACAATTTCGTAGGACCGACCTCTTCAAATTCTTCTAACATTGGTTTAACCTCCTCAGGAGTTTTAAGCTTTTCACTTGCCTCATACCTAACCAACGATTCAGCACTACCTTCCGCTTCTTTAACACTTTCGCTGAAAGATAATGGACTAGTCGGTTCCTCTTCTTTTTCCGGCTCGCTTTCAGTAGAATCATCCACATCCTCGTTTTCACATTCTTCTACAACTAAGGCTTTCTTCTTAGGCTCCGTACATTTAATACTTCTATGCTCAGACTCCTGATAATGATAGCGTTTAATTCGGTCATCAACATTTGTCTTAGTGATTCCATGTACAACTAGTTCGTTGACTCTCTTAGAAACATTTATACTGTAATTAACACCTTTATTCTGATTGCTGGGGCTGATAACCACACCCTTTCCTCGACTCCCTTGACTCAACTTCTGCAACTGTTGGTTCATACGAGCTTGATAATTGTAGGGTAAGAAATCTGCCTTCATCATCTTTTTCATCTTATCCCACGTGACAACTTTGGATTTTCCCATTCTCTCTCTGGTCGATTTAGTTTGTTGCCACCAATCCATAGCTCTTCCTCTCAGTCTTGTAGCAACTAACTTAACTTGACGATCTTCAGGCACGTTGTTGAGTTCAAAAATCTTTTCAACCTTTGATAACCAATCAAAGAATTCCTCTGCTTGTAGACCACCTCGGAATTCTGGAATTTCTGTGTCCTTCCTTGACTCCCGTGTATGACCATTCTCTTCAACATTCCTATATCGAATTTTCCCTTGACCTGGATACCGAAAGTGAACACTATCACCATAACTATCTTCTTCAAAATTAGATGAGCTTCGATGTCGATTCTGAACATTGACTCTTTTATGACCATGCACGTCTTCTCTACTTCTTTTTTCATAATCGCAATATGGCTCATGCTTGTAACCACGATAAGCTCTTCTTTCTTCATTCGATAATCATGATTGTCTCGAAATCCACGATCTTGATTTATCGACAAGGATGGTTCTCTCCTTTCTTTATCATAATGTGGCGACACCCTCCTTTGATTTCGATTCATGTCAGACATCATTCTCTCTACTCTCTCGAAACCTTTATTGAACCTTTCATCGATACGTTGTCCCATCTGTTCAGTATCTTCTCTCCCATACAAATCTTCAACATTATGATGACGGTTAACACGTCTTGGAGGCATGATCAAATCTTCAACAAATCTGAACACAAACTTCACTTCGATCCAAAAAATCAAACTCCCCAACTTGTTTGAAATCTCACGAACACCCGAATAAACAAACAACTCAATTCGAACTCCAAAATGATGCTTCCAACTCTGAATTCTAGCTTCGATATGAAAAGATGCAAACTTCTAGCACCAAACAAGCTCTTCAAGCTCTATACAACTTTCCCACTTTGATCCAAAACCTTTAGAATCAAATCTTCCAACTTGTTTGAATCTTCACGAACACAAAAGGACAAGCAAACTCACATTCGAATTCCACAAACTTCAAATCACGCAAACTTGAAATCCAACGAACTTGGAAAAGTTCGTTTCCTTGCTCTGATACCAAACTGACGCAGCGGATATTACACTTGACCACGAAATGAAGATTTCGTGTCAAACAAATCGATGAAATGATACAATGATGAATTTATGGATGATGATACCCAAGGTAAATGCCCAAATCCGTTGATCTCACGAGATACCGGATTCTAGCTATCTCCAACACGTTGATCGCGCACGATACCGTGTTAAAAGATCTACGATTCTTCGAAGTTGATCTCGCGCACAAGATTCCGTGAATCGGCTTCAAGTCCGTTGATTCGAGCGCACTCGAATATCCGAAGATGGAAGATGAAGGAGATCACACTCAACTTCAACAAAGTGGCACAAAGCACACAAACAAATTTTATTCAAAATCAACTACCTTTTACAATGACATCACACCCCTATTTATAGGGATTACAACACATACACACGACTTAACATGTTCGACACACGAGTTAACATATACACGACTTAACAGATACATGTTACAACACACGCGACATACGACTTACGACATAAAAAAATATAAACATCACGCGACATAACAACATACAACTCAAACGACACAATAACAATGCGACTTAACATCTGGAGCGACATAACACTGGAATGACTTAAGCTTCAGCGACATAACGAAGTGCTTGCGACCTAGGCTGGAAACAATCAACGACATAAGGCATCTCGCGAGTTACTGGAATTGGCATAGGTCATTCGCGACCTAAGGAGGAGGGGGACATAGGTCGTTCGCGACCTTCTGGAGCATCACGCGTGCGACCTAAGGAGGAGGAGCGACCTTCGTTTCAGCGACATACGGAATTCTAGGGCGAGGCATCACGACTTTTGGTAGGTCGCTCGCGACCTAAAAAATTCTGGAGCGAAGTTCGCGACTTACGGAAGGTGAAGCGGCATAAGGAAGTCAGGAGCTGCTTGCGACTTAATGGTACGTCGTTCGCGACATAGGTATGTCATTCGTGACCTAGGGTTTCGCTCAGACTGGTGGCGATTTTGGTTTCTTTGCCTTCGCGATCTATGGAAGCGATTTTCAGAGAATCGACTTATGGTAAGTCGTTTATTCTTATTTCGCGCTGCATCAAGAATACATAATGGAAATAAACAATCAGAAAAAATTAAGCACACCAAAAATATCACCCATAACCTTGGTCAGAGGTATAGTGCCTTGTCATATCCATTTTATTTATCAAATTTAGGTAGACATTTATAAAATTCCTAGGTTAATTACCAACCCTATGGAAATTTCACATAGGCACCTAACTAAAGCTTCGATACCAGATGTAATGAATTGGATTTTCGGACCAGTCAAAATCGTCGAAAAACCTGTCCGTTCTAAAGCTAATAATGAAAACTACAAATTTAACATATCTAAATCTAACAAATATACTACATAATTAAATGTATAGGATAATTTTAATAATACAACTTTATCAGAGTAATCAATTATCCTACAGGGAATGCTTTAATACAAAGAAAACTTAAATACTATAAATCTACTGCTGCATAACTTTGATAAGAGCTACACCAATAGCCACTCCTGCTAATTCAAATAACAAGTCAAATGCATAACATAATGATAAGTAGGAAAGATACAACAACAAATGATAATTAGCAAGCAACAAATATGAAAAAGATATATGATTATTGAGGCTGCGTCACTACCACTTGTAGCTGCCTACATACCCCTATCAAACTGAATACCCAATTATATACAGGATCAAGCCAATGTAGTTCCCTACCAAAAATAGGGCTCTTGGGAGCCAACGATGCACAAACAGATATGTAAATCCAAAACTACATAGCAAATATCATGCGAACGTAGGTTCCAAATCTGCAGACTTAGATTAACCCACACATTTAGAATTTTGAAATCAAATTAACTTTATTATTTTCAAAATATAATCATTTTCGAAAATAATTTCTTTGGACCAAACTCTCAGTTTTTATTTCAAAACCATTGAAATAATATATATACATCTTTTGTATCAAATTATACTTTACTTTTGGATTTTAAAACAAATCACTTTTGAAAACGACATCAAATACTTTACATAAAAGTATATAGAAATATATGTAACCAAATCGGGATGTTTCTAGTCATAACAAGGCAACTTGGTCCCAGCTTTCTTGAAAAATAGATATGTATATCCCTCTGTTCGTCGAGCGAGCTATACCGAGGCTACAGAACATCTGCACCTCCCTTCCCCATCTTTTTAATTATAGGTTACCTGAATCATCGGTGACATAACAAGTCATTTTATGTGACGCCCCACCTCTATGCTCACGCTAGCCAAGAACACCACTGGGTAATGCTGTCGACTAGCGCGAAGAATAAGGCTGTTGAGGAGCGACCATCTATGGAATTGCCTTGTGCGAGCACCGATATGTCAGATAGTATAACAGGCACTTCATTTCAAGAGGAAATCCGACATACCGATACAGACCCAAAGCTACCACACAGTGGCTAAGTGGACTTCGGAATCAAATATATAAATAAACATAACACAAATCAGTCATAGACGTTCATATCACAAAGGCGGAAACAGATATGAATATATAACACAAAAAGGTGTACATCAGAGTAGTGGTCAAATAAGATCCACAATATCACAAAAGAATAGATACAAGTGCTAGACAAAAGAATAAGTATACATCATGGAGTCTATATCTCGAAGGTATATCAATAAAAACTACAAATGTAATGTAGTTAGACAAAAGTCTGAAGATGATCCTAGATAAGGAGTCAAGCGGAAGCACCTGAAACATCTCGGTCTGACCCAAGTATTATTTAATAAGAAAATAATAAACAGATCAGTCTAACTATAAATATCAGATAAAGGAATGAGATATAAGCAGAGATATAATAAGAACGTATGATGACAATGATGTCATACTAGAACAAATATGATTTAAACAACAACAAAATCATAAAATATCTCAAAAATCTCAAAGCACCAAAAGGAACATCATATTCTTTATTTTATTCACCAAACTACAAATATTGACAAACATATTAATGCCAATCGCAAAAGTTGGTGAAACACAAATTCTAGAAATCATCAATTAGAAATCCAGAAATCACAAAGGGGGAGGCCTATCACAAACGGGAGCATGGAAACTCACCAACACGTGTACCACAAACAAAACGCTATTCCATGGTCGCTAACCATAAATTTTTGAGCCGAAGCTCCATAAACGGTCCGAAGACCATGGGTCGCTACCCCGCCAAATTGAACCGAAGTTCCACAAAACGGGGTTTAGTCTCCCTCGCAGACAAATACACATCACACACCGCTAGTCTAAATCACAAAATGATCATCATTGATCCATAAAAAGTGTGAATTACACTAAGCCAACAAATATAAGAGTTTAGCTTCATGTCCCATAACCACTAGCTTAACTTAAATATTTACGAACAAATTGTAGATTTCCACTCGAAAATTGTCACAAGATTTTCAATCGAACAAGTCCATAAATTAACCGGCGAAGTAAACGCAAGCGTTTTATACCACTTGTTTTGCTCAGCCGTTTAATTAGATTTTCTCGTAGGAATGAGGTAAAGGTTTGTATATACTGTTGGAACCTCCATTCTATGGTTTCAATGACAACAACTATACAATATTATATATATACATATATATTAACATATGCAGGTATTCAAGATATTCATCACGTCAAAGAGCTATGATTTGAAGATTACAAGGAGATTATTCTATAAACAAATGTGTAAGTAGTATATAGAATTATTGTACAATCTCCAATGAAGTGACACGCACAACACATTATAAATTCTGGAAATAACATACTCCAGACGTCTGCAGTATATACTCAGACGTTTGCAGTAAGTTTCAGGAAATTCTCTGAAACAAACTCCAGACGTCTGAGCTTTCCTACAGACGTCTGGTGACGAACAATTTTTTAATAAACGGCTATATTCTGAAAGGTTGCGAAACTTTAAACCATTTGCAACCGGTCGAGCAATGAACTTTAGGGGCTTTTGCCAATCGACAACCCAGCCCTATAGGCTCTCCGATTCACCACCAAAAACATGTTCACAAATCAAAGCTAGGATTTCAAAGTTTTGACTTCATAACACCAAAAATTGAAATGTTCACCAAATCAATTCAAATCAAAAGCAAATGAATATGCACAAGTTTTAGGAATTCATTCCTAACAACAAAGATAGAAATAAACATAGATGTGAGTTAAAGAACTCACCTTTAAACCCAAAAACGAAGAAGGAGAGGCTTGATAGCAAAGGAAGATCAATTACTCTTCAATTTCAACTCTAGAAGCTTGAATCTAAGCTCAAAAGAACAACATTTCCTAAGTTAGGTTTAGGAAATTTCTGAAATTAAAGAGAGAATGAGTTAAGATGAAGAGGAGGCTTACCAAAGCTTTTCCAAGAGTTTGGAGCTAGACTTGAGTTTGCAAATGAAATCTAGGGCTTGGAATTTCTAATTCCTATACTCTTCCCCCATTTTCAGTTTTGCTTGGGTGTTTAAGAAAATAGAAATGAAGTGAAGAGGAGAGGAGGGGGCTGAACTAGGTTATAAAGTGAGTTGGGGTGAAACCCAAACCCAAAGCCCAATAGAAAATAGCAAAATTCAACTTACTCCAAATATATCGATGTTTATACTTAAAAAAGTCGCAAACGCTGTTTTGGACTCAATGAAAGTGGTCTCGTGTCCCAATTCGACTGTTTACAAAAAGTAGCTTTTCGGACTTTTAATCCAATTAACGATTCTATATCCAAATAAAATATTTAAATATACAATCGAAAATATGCGGGTTGTTACAGACTCCCCTCCTTAAAGAAATTGCATCCTCGCAATCTTTAAGAAATAAATAAGAAGTAACAACAATAAAAGCATATCAACACAAAAAGAAGAAATTTGAAATAAAAAGTTCACCTTAAGGAGCACGAGGGAGCAAGTCCGGATGTGTTCGCTCGATGAATTCTCTGGATTCCCAAGAGCAATCCTTAGGATTTGAGGACCACTGAACTTTCACAAGAGGAACATCTTTATTTCGGAGGCGTTTAATCTCCGAAGCAATGATACGAATAGGATGTTGCTCATAAGTCAAATGAGGCGAAACTTCAATTTCTTCAATAACACCGGGCTCAAGAATAGAATCGGAATCTCGAAGGCATTTTCGTAGTTGAGAGATGTGGAATACGTCATGAATAGCAGAAAACTGAGCCGGTAATAAAAGGCGATAAGCCACGGAACCAGTGCGTTCGGTGATGGGAAATGGCCCAATATATCGAGGTGCTAATTTTCCCAATCGACTGAAACGCACAACATCCTTCATAAGTGAAACACGAATGAACACCAAATCTCCCACAGAAAATTCTAATTTCCTTCTTCGGTTATCGGCATAGGATTTTTGTCTACTTTGAGCTTCTTTCATTCTATGACGAATAAGGTCAATTTTCTCTGTGGCATCACGAATAAAATCTGGACCTAAAACCAGTTTCTCACCGGCTTCAAGCCAACACGAAGGGGATCGGCATGGCCTTCCGTATAGTGCCTCGAAAGGCGCCATACCAATACTAGATTGGAAGCTATTATTATAGGAAAGTTCAACAAGAGAAATATGATCTTTCCAACTTCCACCAAAATCAAGAACACATGCACGAAGAAGATGTTCAAGAGTTTGATTCACACGCTCGGTTTTTCCATCGGACTGAGGATGATAAGCGGTGCTAAAATTATGCTTCGTTCCTCAAGCTTTTTGAAGACCTTTCCAAAATCCACTAGTAAATAATGGATCACGATCGCTAACAATAGAAGTTGGAACTCCATGCAATTTAACAATTTCTTTGACAAAAAGTTTAGCTAAAATAGGTACTGTCCGATTGGACCGAACGGGAATAAAATGGGAGGATTTTGTAAGTCTATCTACTATCACCCATAGGCTATCATGGCCTGAACGAGAACAGGGAAGACCGTCAATAAAATCCATGGAAATTTGATCCCACTTCCATATTGGAATTTCCAAAGGTTGCAATAACCCACCGGGCCTTTGATGCTCGGCCTTAACAAGTTGGCAAGTCATGCAACGCTTAACAAAGTTAGCAATATCAGATTTCATTCCCTCCCAATAATAAAGTCGATTCATATCCGCGTACATTTTACTACTACCGGGATGAATGGTAAATTTAGAACGATGAGAATCTTCTAAAATGTCTTTACGAAGATCAATAATATTTGGCACAATAAGTCTACCAAATTTTCGAATACCGCCACGAGTATCAATATCAAAGTCTTTTAAACCTTTAATATCAATTTTATCCCTACAACTCTGGCTAAGAAGAACCAATTCGGGATCCTGCATTTGAGCTTCAAGAATGCGGTCTAAAAGAGAAGAATGAGCTTCAAGACTACACAAAACAAGAGATGAACATAAATCGGATTCACGATCTCGAATCTCACAAGTGGACAAAGTCTCGAGATCATTCCATTCAGATACCATCTTAGAAACAACCGCTTGCTGCTTACGACTGAGGGCATCGGCAACACGATTTCCCTTTCCGGGAGTATAAAGAATATCAAGATCATAAGATGCAAGGAACTCGAGCCAACGTTGTTGACGCAAATTAAGTTCCTTTTGAGAAAATAAATACTTCAATGATTTATGATCGGTGTAGAGAACAAACTTCTCCCCCAAAAGATAATGGCGCCAAATTCTAAGGGCGAAAACAATAGCTGCGAGCTCTAAATCATGTGTGGCATATCTAGTCACGGCCGGCTTTAATTGTCTAGAAGCATAAGCGATAACATGTTCCCACTGCATGAGAACGGCACCCAAACCAACGCGACTAGCATCGGTATAAACAATAAAATCTTGTTTCCCATCGGAAATCACAGGAATAGGAGCATCAGAAAGGAGTTCTTTTAATTTTTGAAAAGCAGCTTCACATTTGTCTGACCAAATGTATTTAACTCCCTTCTTTGTCAAATTAGTAAGAGGTACGGAAATCTTAGAAAAGTCTTTTATGAACCGACGGTAATAGCCCGCCAATCCAAGGAAGCTACGGATTTCCATCACACTCTCCAGTCTCTTCCAATTTTGAATCGCTTCAATCTTTGAAGGATCCACGGAAATTCCGGATTCAGAAATGATATGACCTAAAAATTTCACACGAGATTGCCAAAAGTGGCATATAGAAAACTTTGCTTTCAATTGGTTGCTCCGAAGAGTTTCCAACACAATCCGAAGAGGTTTTTCATGCTCCTCTTCGGTTTTAGAATAAATAAGAATATCATCGATAAAGATGAGAACAAATCGATCAAGGAAGTCTTTGAAAACTCGATTCATAAGGTCGACGAAATAAGCTGGAGCATTCGTCAAACCAAATGTCATAACAAGCCATTCATAAGATCCATAACAAGTACGGAACGATGTCAAAGGAATGCTATCCTCTGCAATACGGAGCTGATGAAAACCGGTTGCTAAGTCTAACTGTGAAAAGACTTTAGTACCACTAAGCTGATCGAATAAATCATCAATCCGCGGTAAGGGATATTTATTCTTGATGGTAAGATCGTTGAGCTTGCGGTAGTCAACGCAAAGCCTAAGTGCACCATCAGATTTCTTCACAAAAATAGCTGAAGCTCCCCATGGAGAGGAACTAGATTGAATAAATTGATTCGCTTACAATTCGGATAATTGTTTGCGCATCTCCTCATTTTCTTTATTGGACATACGATAAGGAGGACGAGTAATAGGTTGAGCTCCAGGGATTAGATTAATTCTGAACTCAATTGCTCGCTTAGGTGGTAATCCTAAAATGGGCTCAAATATGTCGGGAAATTAACGAACAATGTGAATGAGAGAAATAACATCTTCCTCATCATCATTATCGTCATCATGAGGATTTAGAGGATGCTTTCGAATTGGAATCATAATCTTTCAGGGCGAGAGAAATCTGCTTAACAGATTAAGGATGCCGAAGATATATAGTCCGTTCAGGACATGGAATATGGGCTTCATAACGGTTAAGCCAATCCATTCCCAAAATCATTCCGAAACCAAGGTAACGCATAACATGCAAATCAGCACAGAAAGAGAAATCACATAAAATAATTTCGACATCTTTACATAATAAACTGAGTGTTGCGGATCCACCAACCGGATTCGCAATTCTCAAAGAAGTCATCAAGCCAATAACATTCAAAGACAAAGCATCAACAAGTTCTGTTGATATAAAAAAGTGAGATGCACCCGTATCAAAAAGAACTCGAATAGGAAAATCACGAAATATAATATTGCCTTCAAGGATAGAATGAGAAATACCTTGACCACGAGAAGTGTTAGCAGGGGCTTGTACAACATTTAGCTTGCCCTCCTTCTTGCCTTGAAGTTTGGGACACTAAGATATAGTGTGACCCGAACTCTTACAATAGCGGCAAGAAATAGACTTCGGGCACTTATTTGCATAGTGGTCCTTAGAACCACAATTGTAACATTCTCCTCGACGTGAGTTAGGAGTATTTACTACCGGTTTTGCTTGCTTTCCCTTATTATTGGGAATAGGCTTGAATTTAAAAGGTCTCTTCTTGTTGATGTTTTGTTTGACCTCAACATCACTATCTTTATCAGCCTCTTCGAGTCGAAGAGCAATATCAATAAGTTGATCAAAAGAAACTTCTAATTTTAGAAGTAATGGCTTTTTGAGGCTCTTGTTCATGCCATAAACAAATCTCTGGTTTTTCTTCAATGGGGTATTAATATACTCGACCCCATATTTTGAGAGAGATTCGAAAGATGCGACGTAGTCGGTCACGGAAGATTCACCTTGAACAAGGTCAATGAAGCGTCGAGCTAAAGATACTTTTTCAGCTTCTGGCACGAATTTCAGCTCGAACCTTTGCCGGAATTGCTCCCAAGTAAGGTCCGCTTCAATAATTTCGGAGATCAGAAGTTTGTACCAGTCTAATGCTCTTTCTTGGAGCATACTAGAAGCCACTTGGACTCGATGAAGATCAATAAGATTCATGCGAGAAAAGATATGGTCGCATGTTCGAAACCAAGCCTGGACTTCTATAACGCTCTCGTAACCTTTGAATGGCTTTCCACCCAAATTGGTGTAATCACTGCACAAGCGTGCAAACCTAGATTTAGGATGAGTGGGCTCAGGAATAGGTACGACAGCTTGAGCATTTCTTACAAGATCTAGTAGTTGCTGAGCAGACATAAATACTCCATCCTGGGGAGTAGCACTAGATTGACAAGCACTGGGGCGGCTAGGTCTAACCATTTCTCTTCTTTAAGAAAGAAAGAAAAGAGAAAAAGAGTTAATCTCAGAATGAATATCAAACATACTTGGTTGATAAAACAAGGCATCATAAAAAGAAATAGGATAGAACGGTACGAAGACTCGAATTAAATCCTATGGCACGATTCCTAAGAAAGACTTAGGACAATGATCCTTACTAGATTATTCTACATTGTTCCGAAGTTGGCTCTGATACCAAGCTGTGACGCCCCACCTCTATGCTCACGCTAGCCAAGAACACCACTGAGTAATGCCATCGACTAGCGCGAAGAATAAGGCTGTTGAGGAGCGACCATCTGTGTAATTGCCTTGTGCGAGCACCGATATGTCAGATAGTATAACATGCATTTCATTTCAAGAGGAAATCCGACATACCGATATAGACCCAAAGCTACCACACAGTGGCTAAGTGGACTTCGGAATCAAATATAGAAATAAACATAACACAAATCAGTCATAGACGTTCATATCACAAAGGCGGAAATAGATATGAATATATAACACAAAAAGGTGTACATTAGAGTAGTGGTCAAATAAGATCCACAATATCACAAAAGAATAGATAAAAGTGCTAGACAAAAGAATAAGTATACATCATGGAGTCTATATCTCGAATGTATATCAACAAAAACTACAGATGTAATGTAGTTATACAAAAGTCTGAAGATGATCCCAGATAAGGAGTCAAGCGGAAGCACCTAAAACATCTCGGTCTGACCCGAGTATTATTTAATAAGAAAATAATAAACAGATCAGTCTAACTATAAATATCATATAAAGGAATGAGATATAAGCAGAGATATAATAAGAACGTATGATGACAATGATGTCATACTAGAACAAATATGATTTAAACAACAACAAAATCATAAAATATCTCAAAAATCTCAAAACACCAAAAAGAACATCATATTCTTTATTTTATTCACCAAACTACAAATATTGACAAATATATTAATGCCAATCGCAAAAGTTGGTGAAACACAAATTCTAGAAATCATCAATTAGAAATCCAGAAATCACAAAGGGGAGGCCTATCACAAACGGGAGCATGGAAACTCACCAACACGTGTATCACAAACGGAACGCTATTCCATGGTCGCTAACCATAAATTTTTGAGCCGAAGCTCCACAAACGGTCTGAAGACCACGGGTCGCTACCCCGCCAAATTGAACCGAAGTTCCACAAAACGGGGTTTAGTCTCCCTCGCAGACAAATAGACATCGCACACTGCTAGTCTAAATCACAAAATGATCATCATTGATCCATAAAAAGTGTGAATTACACTAAGCCAGCAAATATAAGAGTTTAGCTTCATATCCCATAACCACTAGCTTAACTTAAATATTTACGAACAAATTGTAGATTTCCACTCGAAAATTGTCACAAGATTTTCAATCGAACAAGTCCATAAATTAACCGACGAAGTAAACGCAAGCGTTTCATACCACTTGTTTTGCTAAGCCGTTTAATTAGATTTTCTCGTACGAATGAGGTAAAGGTTTGTATATACTGTTGGAACCTCCATTCTATGGTTTCAATGACAACAACTATACAATATTATATATATACACATATATATTAACATATGCAGGTATTCAAGATATTCATCACATCAAAGAGCTATGATTTGAAGATTACAAGGAGATTATTCTATAAACAAATGTGTAAGTAGTATATAGAATTATTGTACAATCTCCAATGAAGTGACACACACAACACATTATAAATTCTGGAAATAACATACTCCAGACGTCTGCAGTATATACTCAGACGTCTGTAGTAAGTTTTAGGAAATTCTCTGAAACAAACTCCAGACGTCTGAGCTTTCCTACAGACGTCTAGTGACGAACAATTTTTTAATAAACGGCTATATTCTGAAAGGTTGAGAAACTTTAAACCATTCGCAACCGGTCGAGCAATGAACTTTAGGGGCTTTTGCCAATCGACAACCCAGCCCTATAGGCTCTCCGATTCACCACCAAAAACATGTTCACAAATCAAAGCTAGGATTTTCAAAGTTTTGACTTCATAACACCAAAAATTGAAATGTTCACCAAATCAATTCAAATCAAAAGCATATGAACATGCACAAGTGTTAGGAATTCATACCTAACAACAAAGATAGCTATAGACATAGATGTGAGTTAAAGAACTCACCTTTAAACCCAAAAACGAAGAAGGAGAAGCTTGATAGCAAAGGAAGATCAATTACTCTTCAATTTCAACTCTAGAAGCTTGAATCTAAGCTCAAAAGAAGAACATTTCCTAAGTTAGGTTTAGAAAATTTCTGAAATTAAAGAGAGAATGAGTTGGAGAAGATGAAGAGGAGGCTTACCAAAGCTTTTCCAAGAGTTTGGAGCTAGACTTGAGTTTGCAAATGGAATCTAGGGCTTTGAATTTCTAATTCCTATACTCTTCCCCCATTTTCAGTTTTGCTTGGGTGTTTAAGAAAATAGAAATGAAGTGAAGAGGAGAGGAGGGGGCTGAACTAGGTTATAAAGTGAGTTGGGGTGAAACCCAAACCCAAAGCCCAATAGAAAATAGCAAAATTCAACTTACTCCAATTTTATCGATGTTTATACTTAAAAAAGTCGCAATCGCCGTTTGGGACTCAATGAAAGTGGTCTCAAGTCCCAATTCGACTGTTTACAAAAAGTAGCTTTTCTAACTTTTAATCCGATTAACGATTCTATATCCAAATAAAATATTTAAATATACAATCGAAAATATGCGGGTTGTTACATTTTACATCCCAAAGTGATAAATTATTTCACTAATATTCACAATTACTTTCAATTGTAGTATTTTCATTTCCGAAAATCTTTTGAAACCATTTTCAAACACTGGGTATTTAGTCCTCAAAATTCTCTTCGTTTATAAAACACTTTTATAAACCATTTTATGGAAATCACTTTTATATATCATCCCTTCAAAAATATTTATTCTTAAAATATTTTTATTACTTTCCAAAAGAAATTATTTCAATTCGAAAGGTAAAATATCTTTTATTATAATATCTACTTAACTAATATTCTCTTCAAACACCTTATAGTCAAACTGTGAATTTATACTCACAAGGTGTCTGCATTAAATCATCTTTAATTTATTGTCTACCTAGCGCATGCATATAAAAAGGGTTATTTCCAATAAACTAGCTGAGCTTAATTCAAACAATAAATCATAACAATAAATGATAATCAAGACTTTATTCTATCAAACATTTATAACACTTATAATTTTATCTTGGAACAAAATTGTTTGAGTAAATCAAATTAACTATCCCCTTTGTCGGGCAAGTCCGAGTAGCTAGGGCAGCATGTATCTAATTTCCCAAACTCCAACCTAGAGATTACCTCTTTGTCACTCTTAAGGCGGTCAAGTTATTTGATCGATTCTAAATCTTTTAATATACTTGTGTAATTATTTGAAAAATATTTCCAAAAGATTCGAAAATAAACCCAGATTTAAAACATTTGTTCAAAAGTTTTCAAATTCCACTACTGAATTGCCGGTCAATAGTGATTTTAAAGCTTTATATACCAAAACACCAATTTCATGATATATATATATATATATATATATCTGCGTATGTCTCCGTTTTTATAACTCAAATCCCTTTTAAAACCTTTTAACACATTTATGTAATTTATTTCATATTTTAAAAGATTAAAAATATCCAAGTTTAAATAATTTACCACTTTGGTTTACGAACTACCAAAATGCAACGAAGTTTATATATCTTTACAAAATAAGTTTATAAACCATTATAAATCACTTATTATCATTATATAGTAAGAAAATTGAATTATTAATCATTTAAAACAATAATTTAAATATTTAAAATTAGTTAAATATTCATATTCGAAGTAATAAAATTATGGGCATTGCATGTTTTGTCAATTCAAGACGATTTTTCGCTTGTTTGAGCATTGATATCATTTATTGGAAATGACTAAAATCAAAGAGCGAGTGGAAGGCAAGCTATATAAAGTTGCTCCCATTAGGGTCTTTTCACATCTACTCAAGAATGGTTTCAGTTGTATGCTTATAGAGATGTGAAATATTCAGATACTCGGTAAGGTTGGAGGTGTCCGACTTGGATGTATCTGAGGGCTATTATAGTTCTCAAGTATATTTTCTAGAGTTAAACTTTCGGTAAGTGGGGTGCACACTCCTAGTCATTGTTGGAAATATTCTTTTTCCTTGGTTAATTCAAATCTTTGAGTGTTTTCTCAGTTGCATCAAGAAGTGTCTTATGCTCATCTCCATGCTTAATTGTTTGTACCCATTTTTATAAGTTTGAATTTTGATCTTATTTATGCTCATTCTTTAAAGTTTGGATTTTGATCTTGTTTATGCCATTCTTTTAAGTTTGGATTTTTTTTATTTGTTTACATCCTTTCATGTATAGTTATTGTTCTTGTGAGGTAAAACTCGATCTATGTTTAGCGGCGTGTTCTCATAAATTATTACATGTTCACAATATTTCTTGAGTTTTCTCACCCTGGTTTTCTAGGTTGATTTGGGTGTTATTTTATTATAATACATGGGTCAGATCCTAGTATTTTTACAAGTTATCATTGATGGGATATGAAGAGGACATGGATGTTCCCCTGCCGTAATATTTTTGTTTTTTGTTGTATTATTATGTATACCCATCAGCAATTGTAATGTCGTGGAGTTATAACTGTCCAAGCCGATGAGGTTTGTTTTTAACCCTAATATATCATGATATTAAAGTGACAGATTTTCCCATCTTTGTTATATTATATGTTATCATTTGGCGGTAATTTTCCATGTTCCTTTTCTTTATATTTTACCCTAACAATATAGCTTTCTACCACTTTGAGTACCGATTTTCGAGGATCGAAAAGATGGATCTTTTTGGTTAATCTTTAAATATTAACAAAAAAATACAACCTCAAATTTGTACACAAGATATGTGATGGATGAGGAATAAATTACAAAAACTGGTGAAATTATGATGTAAACCATTATGAATTATAAAAGAATTTTAATAAATAGAAGAAACTAAATTATGTATATAAGTAGCATTTCACAAATAAATAGAAGATCATGTTTTACCAAACAAAATCAAGGTGTGAAATATCTATTGATACAAAGTGGATAATATGATATCTATTCTGATACCAACGAATTTTCTTGTTTAGCAACATACATTTTAAGGTACATTTTAGTTTCTTGCATATTTTTGATAACACTAAAAATAGTTCATGAATTTTATCCATTCATCCTTTAATGTTTGACGCATGAATTAAGTAGTGGGTCCTTATAGTATACATGAACTTTTGTTTACAACTGGAAAATGCATTGAACATGCATTAGAAATATTTACTTACTTCTTCTAATAAAAAGGTTCTTCTTCCAACCTAGAAAATGCTTTTCTTTGAAGTAAAATGATACTTGTGCTACAAAACTCCTCCATCTTATAATATAGGAACTCTAACATGGTAAAAAACATGCAATTGAAATATTTACAACGCATGAGCAAAATATTTTACTACCTATAGTATGTTCAATCTTAAGTTTAGTTACAATCACTTAATTTCTAAATGAAACAAGCTTATAATATAATGCGTGATTGCAGTTATATTCACATGGTTAGAAAATTATGGGAGAAATTTAAATAATTGAAAGAGAAATGATTGAAGGCGATGAGAGAAAGGAAAGATATGTATATATAATGGGAGATTATTGGAGTGGAAGGGAATAGAATCTCTCATCACGTCTTCTTATTTTTCCTTTCAATGCTATTGATTATTCACATGATATCTTCTTCTTCGTATAGGTTAGATATAGTAAACTTAACATATATAAATTCCTATCTTAATTCCATCTACACAACGCTTTAGCTAAGGAATGTAGATTTAAAATCTCTAATTCAACAAATTAATTATTTTGAAAATATCCGTCAAGAAGTAACATAAGTTGAAATCACATAACACATAAATAAGTTTACAGATATAATTTTCATTTTCAAAAAATAGTCTTTATTTCATCACTACACACTTCAACATGAGAATTGTTATAGTGAAATATTTATTACTTGAAAGTTTAATATGCATAAATGGATTAGGGGCAAGCGGCAAGGCACCTTTTCGTGCCTTTACGACAAGATGCCAAACAAGGACCACTCCCTTTGCAGTAGTTTGCACATGCCTTGAATAATTCTCCACATCATTTAACACATTCTTCACGAGCACAACTCGCACGGTCAATCGTAGACATCATATACAACATTCCAATAGCAATCATCATCAATTGAGCTAGAAAGTTTGTCATTTTAAGGTTTAGAAAATATTATGGGTATTATATGTATTGATGTATATAATACTCCAATTTATAGATGAAGTTGTGGGTAAGAAGGATTTATTTTGGATAGATTTTGATAATGTAAATTCATGTACTCTGGTACATTGATATAATCATTTCTTTTATTATTACATTTATTACTCAATATTTGTACAAAATATGAAGTTGATCACTACGAATATAAATGTAATTAATTAGAATAAAGATTTTTCACCATTATTTTTATTATTCTATGTATAGATTTAATAATTAGTTTCGTTTATCAACATCAAACATTACAAAAGCAAATAATAACATTTAAATCAATATGTAGACTCAAGCCAACCTTTTATTCAAATAACCCTTAACAAAAAATGCAAGTTAGGATATATTACTCCAATTTTTAGATGAAGCAAGGGATAAAGAAGGATTGACGTGGATAGATTTTGATAATGTAAATGCATGTATGCTGGTACATTGATGTCAGCATTTCTTTTATTATTATGTTTATTACTCAATATTTGTACTGAATATGAAGTTGATCACTATGAATATAATTGTAAATTAATTAGAATAAAGTGGTTTACCATTATTATAACCATATATACATATATGGAATTTAATAATTAGTTGCATTTATCTTCATCAAATGTAACAATTGTAAGTAATAACATTTAAATAAATATGTAGAATCCAGCGAAACGTTTTTCGAAAAACCATTAACTTAAAACCAAAACATGTTAATATATGTTTTCAGAATATTAATCTATGATTGAATAGTATATAAAGTGCATACCCAAAGAAATGATTAACTAAAGGAAGAAAAAATATTCACAGATTAAAAAAATTTATAAGGAAAACCAAGAGTTACAATAAACCTATCCAAATTAACATAATATCAAATAAAGCATGCAAAAGGTTAATTTTCATCGTGTGTTTGTGAATTGGTGTATTATATTCATATGTCAAATTATTATGAAAATATTAAAATTCTTAACTCTTACAAACCTGTGTATTATATCATGGTATTGTAAAACAAGTTGCAAACTAGCATTTGAAATAACTTATGAAACATTGAGAAGGTAATTTAAATTACAAATAAATGATAAGCATAAATTGTAATGCAATGAACCAAATAGCTAATCTATTAAATTAGGTAAACCAGTAATAGGCTTGAATGGTCCACTATGGTAAGTATATTATATCTTTAATTTGAGATAATCAAGCATCATTACGTGTTTCATTTAACCCTGTACTTCATGAAAATACAAAACACATCAAATTTATCGTCACTTTGTTGAAAAAGGATAAAAACTTGATTAATATGTGCTTCATGTACCAACTTATTGTAGGTTATAGACATATATGCAAATGGTTTTGGGTTAGGACTAGTTTACTATGTTAATTAATTGACAAGTTGAGACATCACAATATATATTCTCAAAGTAATATAATATACACGAATATTGTCATTGATCCGCTTTTCATATTTCATCGAATTAAATTAGAAAACTACAAAATTAATATTTTACTATTCAAAATCCAAATTTGATGGGAGGACTAAATTTGTGATTGATTCCCATTCCATTTTTCATCAAATGTAAACCTTTAATTATGTATGATTCCATAAAATAAATGTACATTGATTTAGGAATAGATCGTTCTCTTAATTTATGTTTGACTTTATTTGTGTAACGACTGTATTTTTGATAATTACAAATATTAAATTTAAGAAAATTTTGGAATTTAATATTGTGAGAAATTAAAATTTATGATTTATAAATGAAAAAACTATTAGAAAATAAATTAATAATATTAATTGAATAAAATTGACAATTGTTTGATGTAATTTCAATTAATGGTCATAATGAAAGTTAATAAGGAATAAAATTGAACGTTGTATTAAAAAGAGAAATCAGTGTTAGTTGATTTGGTTGGTTTTAACATGCAATAAGAAACAAATTATTTAGTACGTAGATTCAGTAACCTTTGTTGTAAACAATAGATTTATAAATTTTTTTTTAAACGTGTTTAAATTACTTAAATGTTACTTATCATATTATTATTTAATCCATTGAAATCAATTTGGAAATCAATGAAATTAAATGTAATTAAATATTTCAGTTAATAAAAGAAAAGATGTTAAATGTAGAGTTGAGTGAAATAAAATGAAAACTTATGTTGAATAAATTCATAAGGTAATAGTTGATTTAATATGAGAACATTTAAATCAAAAATAAAAGAATAAAAATGAATAAGTTAAGTAAAGGAGTAAACATATGTTTATTTGTTTGAAATGTATTTTAGCTTACAGATTAATTATAAGGATGAGAAACTATTATTTAGTAAGAAATGTATAATTCCTGTTTGTATCCAATAATGTATGAAGATGTTTAAATTACTATTAGATAGAAAATAATTGTTCCATTTGTCACTACATTTATTTAGTCTCTAACGAACCGCCTTTCTTACTTCGAAAGACAGTCATTAGGGTAAAAGAAAGAGAATGAAAATAAGAAAGAGCTATACAATCATAGAATCTCACAGCAAAACAGAACCACTTATAATACATAACATAAGATTTTACATAGTCATTGCCATAATAGTACATCAGAGTCATCATAATACAAGCCAATTAGGACAGTTATAACTACAAGTCCAGAATACATATATATACATACACAGCGGAAATAAATATAGATAGCTAATGGTGAAGCCACGTGATCCAGTTCCTCCAGTGCCGTCGTGAGAAACCTAGATCACTTGGCTACTCATAAAAAATGAGTACCCAAGAGTTTTAGGGAAAGAAAATAAAAATCTGGGTTAGACATGGGTCTAGTGTGAGTAAATTTAAAATAATTGAAATTTTGTTTTAAAACATTTTGAAAATCAATGGTATCTCGTAAGACCACGCCGCACATAAACACAGACGAGTTTTTACCTTACGATAACCAATACAGTTTATATAGAAAAATTCAGTGATATTATAATAGTGTCTAGTTTTTCAAGTAAATATATAAATAGCTGAAATTGTTACATTAATTAAATTCCAGCATAATAAGTATAAAACTAAAGCCGAAGGCACTTATTGGAAATTTGGTTCCATACATGGCAAGGTAAGGAAACTACCTTCCGAAGAGTGCACCTCTAGATAAAATGCACTCGGGGTCTGACAAGAACACCTTGTACCCCTCCTACACAGAACTGACCTACCACTTGACTAGTAGTACCAAATATATCACCACTACGATTGTGATCAGCAACCGTACCGGAGCATACCAAAATGGGAAAAATATCTAATTTAGATTTGGTGATGACATACCCCAATGGGAGCGACCCACAGAGCCCTGCTGCATACCCTGTTTTTTCCATTCCTAGTTGGTAAGGCCTGAGATTACGTCATTACCTTTCAAATAGCACTTCACACTTGGATTACTAACATTGCCTTCCAAGTGATGACACAATGTCAGCATTCATCCATACAAGTCGTTCAGGAGATGAACGAACTGAAGGCACTATTTCCACTACACCCATTTTGGAATCACCCTCAGGATTAGTGGCAAATAGCCCTTGCACTTTATAAACTTCATATTGGATCATGACTTTCAAAACCTTCCAATCGCATGCTTACATTAGTTCGAAGTGGTTTTTGAATAACCATTGCTATCTAATCCCAGTCTCTTCAAACCAGTATTCGATAATATTCCAAGGTCAAGTTATTTAAAGTGGACAACTCCACTATTAAGTTGTAAATATTTACATAAGGAAATACATTCTGTATGCTTACATTATCATGACCCGCTTATCGAAATTAACTCGCTTGTATTCATCACGTTCCGAAGCGCGTTATTTTTGATAAGTACAAGTCAACATACTTCCAATAAAACGTGTCAACGTTTTATTCTAACTACTTTAATTTATTTGGCTACTTAATGGTATGGACAAGAGATCCTTAGTTTAAATCAATTTACTTAAAAAGAAAAGTTGAAAATAATTAACTGAAGGGTTAAAATAATCTTTTAAAAATAAATCTCAATTAAATCATAAATTAAAGCTTAATTAAACCTTATTTAATCATAATTAAAACAAAATTAAATCATAATTTAACCTTAATTAATTTTAAAATTAAGTAATAATTAAACTTTAATTAAATAACTTTTATTTATAATTAACCTCTAACTAAATAATAATTAATTAATTAACTTTTAAATAAATAATAATAAATTAAATAACTCAATTATAATTAAAATAATTAAATTTTATTAATTAAAAATTAATTACTTTTTTAAAATAATTAATCTTTAATTAAAACAATTAAATTAACTAATCATTAGCTTACTTAATTATTACTAATTAACTATTAATTACTTAACTTAATTACTAATTAATTAATTAATAATTATTATTATTTATAAATTAATTAATAATCAAAACATACTTAATTAATTTATTATTAAATTATATACTTTACTAATTAAGTTTGAAAATGATTAAAAAAACATTTGGAAAGAAACTTTGAAAACTTGGAAATCGTGTATTTTCCGAACTGCATCCATAGCGACTATCGCTATGGCTGCCGTAACTTAGAATTTCTTTTCTAAGTTATATCCAAAACTTAACTTTTCACATTTCCTAACCATGAAAATATAAAGAAAACAAGGTTTCAAAACATAAGCCAAAGTTATAAACTAAAAAAATAAAAATAAAAACATTACTAAATCAAACTAGTAAATGAATAGATTTTTCCAAATGGACCTCAAGTCCATTATTTCATTTCAAGTACTAACTTCCCTTTCCATTTTAAACACCTAACAAAACATGCATAATAACCAAACAATATTATTATCATAAACACATAAGTTACCATCTCTTTACAACCAAGCATAGCACTTATACTTAACAATTCCAAACTAATTGCAAAACCATAAGTCAGCATACATAAACCATCCAAATAATTCCAACATACAACACAACATAATATATATTCATATATATAATCAAACCAGCTTAAACACCAAGTTTAATTCTTTTCAAAAATTTGGAATTTTACTCATCGAAAACAAATTGAAAACTTTTTCAACTTTCTGCAAAATGACTTGAAATCTTGGAATCCTAAAAGGAGACTTGGACCTTTCTTTAAAAACTTGGAAATAGAATTGTATTTAGCATAGAAAGGTTCGACCTTGAGGTCATTGGTTCGACCTTGAGGGTGTAAGATGAATGTGGACTTTAACTTTGGAAGAGAAGTGGAGATATTTGTGTAAATATGTTTTAGCAATATTTGAAAGTGATTTTAAAGTGAATGCTCTACCTTTTTTTTTCTTTGAAATAGTTTAGGAAGCCATGAAAGATACATAAAAGCTTTAGGAAGATTTGAAAAGTAGAAATGAAGTAAGGAAATGAAAAGAAAATAAGAAAAAGTTGTTTTTATATTATGTTAACATGTAAATTTACCAAAACATCCTTTTTACTTTACCCTCCTCCAAATGCCACCACCACACCACCCTTGTCTCCTCCCCAAAACCAACGTATTTTCCTTGTCCCCCCTCCATTTTTCAAGGCAAACATGCCTTAGTACTTGCTTGTAATTATGTTGGAAAGAGCATCTTTTCATGTATGCATCCATATTCAAGTGTACATCCATGTACTCTTGTGCAAGTTCATGTATAAACATTTGCAAATGTATGAATGTTTGTATACAAAAGTGGCACGACATTTCCGACAACTTGTATTCGACGAAAAATTGAAAATTCGGAAAACGAGTTCCGGACACATTTTCAATCTTCCTTCGAACTAATTACCTTTGTAAACAAAATTTTAAAATAATTTCACCATCATTTATTATTATCTTAAAAGAGTTATTTTAGTTATAAAATCCATAATTTAATTATATAAAAATATATTTAAATATCCATAATTAAAGCTATTAAATTGTGGGTCGTTACATTCCTTCCCCCTTAACAGAATTTTGTCCCTAAATTAGAAAGCAAGAAGATAACTCAAGACATACAAAAGTCATATATTTATATCATAAAGCACCTACAAAAGTCATATACTAAGTAACCATAGCAACATGATATACACTATACATACAACAAGCAACAAACAACTATCCTAACATCAACTCTGGATATGCTTCTCTCATACAATCCAAAGTCTCCCAAGTGCAATCCCTGGGATCCTCACTCCACTGGATCTTAACCAACTTCACCACCTTATTCCAAAGTTTCTTCTCATCCTGATCTATAATATGCACTGGATGTCTAACCATTGTCAAGTTCGGTTCTACTTCCAAATCCTCCTGAACCGATGGCTCCACGATCAATGATGAGCCACAAACTTACTTCCTCAAGTGAGATACGTGGAACACATTATGGACACCTGCCATCCTTTCTGGCAACTCTACCTTATAAGCAAGGGACCCAATCATTTCTGGAATACGAAAAGGTGCGACATAACTTGGAGCTAGCTTCCCCGCCTTTTCAAATCTAATCGCTCCTCTAATTGGCGAAACCTTCACGAACACAAGGTCTCCAATAGCAAATTCCAAATCCCTTCTCCTTCTGTCAGCATAGCACTTTTGGCAGTCTTAAGCTTCCTTCATTCTTTTCTTAATCCTTTCAACCTTTTCTGACGCCTCTCGAAACATAATCTTGTATGCACCTTCTATGGGACCTTGCTAAGCCTAAGAAACCACGAACTTTGGTAGGAGTCTGGGTTGCTTCCACTCTTGCACAGCTTCTACCTTCACTGGGTCTATAGAAATGCCTTCCCGTGACACAATATGGCCTAAGAATCTTACCTCTAACTACAAAAATGGCACTTAGAGAACTTTTCCTTCAGAACATGCCTTCGTAAAGTATCTAACACCACTTCCAAACGGTGTCTATGTTGCTCTTCGGACTTAGAATAGATGAGAATGTCATCGATGAAAACCAACACAAACTTATTAAGGACATCTCTTAAAACATGATTCATCAGATCTATAAAGTATGCAGGTGCATTGGTTAGCCCGAAAGCCATAACCAACCACTCAAAGAAAAAGTCTTGGCCCCTAAATGCAGTTAAGGTTATACTATCTTCAGCAACCCTCAACTGATGGAATCCAATAGCTAGATCCATTTGAGAAAATATCGTAGCCCTATGGAGTTGATCAAAGAGGTCGTCGATGCGAGGTAAGGGGTACTTGTTCCTAATGGTCAGCTTATGCAATTCCCTATAATCCACAAATGGTGTTAAAGATCTATAAGACTTGGCCACAAAAACTAATGCGGAACCCCAACTTTAATTACCGGGTCTAATCAATCCTCTCTCCTATAAACCTTGGCTTTGATTTACTAACTCTTGTCTCTACCTCGGGGCCATCCTTCGCTTGGGTTGAATCATAGGCCTTGCACCATGAACTAAATAAATTCGGAATTCTATTTCTCGATGAGGGGGTAAGCTTAGAACTTCTTCAAACAGAATGGAAAAATTCCTAACAACTTCAATAGACCCTAAATTTTCTTGAGCTGCTTCAAGGGCATAAAGAAAACTACATATATGGATATCTGGTTTCTTACATGATACCTTAGCCTTTGTCCCTACATTGGTTACTAAAGATATAGTTTTCTTATCACATTTTAAGACAGCCTCATACTTAGATAACCAATCCATACCCAAAATAATGTCAAATCCTTTAAAGTCTAAGACATACGGGTCACAAGAAAAGTTATGGGGAACGTAGGAAATTGGCACATTCTTACATATCATATTCAAGTGCGTTACCCCACCAATGTGGTTAGATACACACATAGGGTTTTCTACAATAGTAGGAATAAGGTGAAACTTGTCTACTGATTTTAAGGAAATAAAGCTATGAGAGGCACCAGTATCAAACAGTGCTCGAACATAATGCCATTAATAAGTAAGGTACCTTCCAGGATGCCTTTTGCTTTCACATCCGCTGAAGTCGATGGCTCATCCTTTATAACATACACCTTGGGCTGCTGTACTTTCTTTATGAGTGGACAGCCTTTTACCATATGCCCAGGCTGATGACAGTTGAAACAGAGGGTGTTCTAGACCATAGGAGAGATAGTCCATTTTGTTTTTTTACTGCTGCGACTAAACTTTAGAATTCCTACAAAACTTCGTGATGTGGCCCTTCTGCTGGCACTAGTGGCAAATAAAATCCTTGAAACGATTCCCTTGAGACTCTCTGCTCGGCTTCCCTTTACCTTGATTTTTCTAATTGGTGTCGAACTTCCTTTTGTTGGTTGCATTTCCACTAGGTGTTAGTCGAGTAGGCTTCTTCTTTTCCAAGGCCTCATACCTTAGAGTCATACCAACCATTTCTACAAAAGGACTCGTAACATAAGCAGTCATTCTTTCATGGTATTCCTCTCTAATGCCCAAGAGGAACATCCTGTTCTTCTTCAACGGTAGTTTCGATCAATTCCGGACCGAAACAAGATACCTCGTTGAACTTGGTCTCATATTCTGCTAAAGACAAATTCCCCTAGTTCAGGTCTATAAAATTTCTATACATCCTCATCTTCCCTGTTGTTGGCAAAAACTGGTCCTTGAAAAGTTCTTTAAATCGAGTCCACAAGATTTCTTCTGAAACATTCGTTGTAAGGGAGTCTCACCAAGCTGTTATCCCTTCTTATAGTTGCCATTCTGCTAAGAACCTTTTATGTTCATCTGATAAGTCGAGCCACTTAAAAATCTTCTTGCAAGATCATAGCCAAGCTTGCACTTCCACAATAGGCTCTGTTCCTTTAAATAGTTTTCCTCCCAGATTAGTGTGGTCTTTGCACAAGGTTGCAAAGTTCACCCTAGGCTTTACTGGTGCTACTTCTTCGACAATCCCAACTCTTCGAGGATTTGGGGTTCGACCATCTGTAGTCGTAGTGCTACTTGCTCCCCTACCTCGTCTGCCTCTGTTGCTCATTTCTTACTACCTGGACATAGTAAAATAACACTAAGAATACTTAGACAAGATAAATCCAAAAAGATGGCACTAATCAACCCTATCAAGCTGATATTTAACAATCGGGAATATATATAGATATATGAATAAAAATAACAAATACGCTCTCTCAAAGTTGAGTCCAACCCAAAGCCTAGGTGTTCGCTCCCTAAGCTCTGATACCTTCTGTAACGAACCGCCTTTCTTACTTCGAAACACGAGTCATTAGTGGTAAAAGAAATATAAAGATAATAAGAAAGAGTTATACAATCAGAGAATGTAACGACCCGGAATTTCGGATATATGAAATTGGAATATTTAATTGATTTTAAATATTTAAAAGTTAATTTTTAACTTGAATTTCAAATAAAATGACTTATCGGATAATTTAATTATTGAATTTTAATAATTGAAAATTGGGTAAAATATTAAATCTTGAGTTTTAAGCTTGTTAAAAATAATTTAAAGGCTTATAAAATTTATATTGATAATACTGAAGATAATAAAAGCTTTAAAATTTAATTTAAAAATGATTTGTTCAGTTTCAAAAATATACTGTTTAAATTAGCATTTAAAAATAGCCTTTCGAGGCACAGTCTTGGATTTCAATGAAACCAGTTCTATTGGATTCGTAATAGTTTATTATTATCGTATTTCAAATTTCGTAGCGTTTGGAGTTAACGTTTGGTCGTACGGTATATAAACGCGCTTAAATATATATTGAAAATTCAATATAATAATTGGGTCCAAAAAGCTATCTTCTCCATACGATCGAATCAGGACTCGAAACCTTTTCCATTGCGTTCGGAATAGGGGTATAACATTATAAATTCCTAGCGGCATGCCTCTATATAGGGTCACGATTTTAAGCTATATAATCGAGACGATTTGAAATTTTAAAATAATATATTTTATGTTGACTAGTCAAAATTTGTTCACATCAGCCATCCTCTCCTTCAACTCAATCACTGTACCTTGCCTCCAACACGTTTTCCCCCTTTTAAAATTCACGCAACAGTAGAAGCCATAGAAATATATATATATATATATATATATATATATATACATTAAAATTTATATAAGGCAATTCCTACTATGCGTTCTGTTGGGTTTCATCAGCGCATACTCTCCTCTTTTTCTATATTTCATCTTCGCGTTCCAGTTTGTTAAATGGAGACTGAACAAAATATAAATCAAAATCCTCTTCGATTGTAAAAAAACAGAGAAAGGCGAAATTGATGCCTAGAGTGCTGGTAGGTTTGCCTTCCTATGACATGGTTCTGGGAGGGCGCACGTTCGCTCATAGGTGCGGCAGTTCGTTGGAGGGGGAGTAGTTGGATCGGGATTGGGTTTTCTTGATCTTTGGTCATAGATAAGGCGAGAGGCTGGTTCTTTTGGGTTTCGTATGTGGCATTGCATTTCCGAGCCATGTATTGTGGTGTGTAGTGCACGTTTGGGTTGTATGATCTGAGGTGGTCGTGGACTAGTTCTAGGTCTCGAACAAAATTTTGGTACGGGTTCAAATGGTGGGGTCAGGGTAGACGAGCTCGAGGAGGGATGAATGATGGTGGTGTTCATTTTGGTTATCCTCGGTTCTAGCATGAGATAGGGTGGTGAGAAGCGGCGGTAATGGCGTACTGGAAGAGCGGGATTTGAATTTAGGGAAGAACTATAGTGGCGGTCGGTTTGATTTTCTTTGGGCCGGGCTTCTTTTTTTAATGGGTATGGATATTTAAAAATGGTGATTTTGTTTATTTAAAATTGTTAATAAATTCAAGTTCCAAAGAAAAAAAATGATTTAGTTTATAAATTGTTTTATAAAAATTCAAATACTTGTAAAAATAATATATCGTTCATTTTAGATCGAAATCCAACGCGGCCAGTCGCGTTGGGTTCGTATAAACGAGACCTTGGCTATGGAGTTAGTTTGATTGAAAATAGAGCTTGCTGTATTTTCAGAAAATTCAAACGCGTTCGAATTAAATCGGAACCGGAACGTGAAATCGACAATAAAAATCGAGGTGAGTTAATCTCACTCAATTTTGGATTACCGTAGTTAATTTTAAACAGTTAAAATTAATTATTGATTGATTGATAAAATTGATAGATTATTATCAGTTGAGTGTGTATTATATATAGTAGTATATATATATTGGGGTGATTGATATTCCTGCATATATATAGCGGATGAGACCCTATGTGCCCCGCATAAAGCGGATGACCCTATATATCGCAATATCCCCCTCGAAGTAGAATAAGTATTTCTATATTATATTAACATCTGTGGATGTAGGGAAACAGGTTGGAGGGATCCAAGTGGATTCCTCAAAAATGTTGAATTTAATTTCATATATATTGATATATGATCTATTTAAATAATCTGTAGTGGATTATAGTGGAATTTGAATTTATTGGATGCTATGGTATTACTAGATGGATTTTGGTATTTTAAATTACCATAAATATGAATATTGAATTTTTAAAACAAAATAAAATGGGAAATTTAAAGTAAAATATCTATAGTAAAGTTGGATAAATTAAAAGAAATGAATTTGGGAAAAATAAATAGTTTGATTAAAATTTGTATTTAATAATTTCAGAATATTATAAATAGAGATCCTGGAATATGGAAAATAGAGATTTGAATAATATAAATAAAAGGATTTTTTTTTAAATAATAGAACTTAAGCGATATTGTTTAAGTATAAAAGGATTTACTTTTAATTTCGAGATTAAAGTAGTTCGGAGAATAAAAAGGGAAATTTGAAAATAAAATATGGAATTATTATACTAGATTTTAAATTTATGAAATGGAAGTGGAATCAGAATTAGTTGTTTTTTTTGGAATATAGTTGGGTTGATTTAGGAATTGTTTTAAAAATGGAATTATTATACTAGATTTTAAATTTATGAAATGGAAGTGGAATTAGAATTAGTTGTTTTTTTTGGAATATAGTTGGGTTGATTTAGGAATTGTTTTAAAAATGGAATTAAATTTAGAAATCGATTTAAAATCGATTAAGTGTTGTGAAACCGTTATAAATGGGAAATGAAACTATGGAATTTATAAACGAAGTTTATAAATAAAGTGAAGTAATTATCAGTGGATAAATTGAATTATAAATTCACGGTGAGGATTTATAAGAAGATGGGTAAATCGGTTTAAAAATAAATGGTGGTTTTATCTTTAGAAATGTGAAAAGGGGATTTACGGAATTGGGATGTAAATCAAATTGGGAATAAATCGAAAAGGATTTATTAATATTAGACTGGCTATATTGGAGATGAAAATGTATTTTTCCTGAGAAGTTAACTTTATTTTAAAAAGGAGATTTTTTTTAAGTATTAATTTGAAAGTTTTAAAAGCGTTTAAGAATATTTCAGAAATTAATTATTTAGTTATTTAAAATTACTTAAAGTATATTAAAATATTAATTAAGTTAGTTTATAGTAAGTTAATTATTACTTAAAGATTTATCAGTATTATTATTTTAAAGGGATAGATTATTTAATATTCAATATTATACAATAACTTTTATTTTAAAAAGTATTTGCCTAAGGTTTAACTTGGAAAATTATTATAGAAATTTCACAACTATTATTTTGAACATTTTTTAAATAAAGTTTTTCGGGAAGTAATGGTATACCCGCATGGCAAAATCGGAGGCAGTGAGTGCCTGTAGTTAAGTTTTGGATTTCTCTACGATAGAGACGTAACCATTGAGTTGTGAATCCATGGTTTGATACCGCAGTAGTAGTTTCCATATTATTTTAAAAAGAGGGTTTTCAAATATTTTGAAAAAAGAACAGTTTTGTGAATATACTAAATTCGGTAAGAAAGTATATATTTTGGATAAAGAGATTTAATTTATTAAAATTAAATTAATACGAGATTTGGTGTTATTCAGTGGAAAATGGAATATTTGGTTGAATGATTGTTTATTTGATAGTTAAATAACCGACTATCAAATCTGGACCCAAAAATATAAGTTTAGGAATATCTAGGAGAAATACGGGAATTATATGGTACAGTTATCGTTCGAGGTGCTATACTATACGTATAAACTCGTTCCGTTTCTTCTAGGACGATGATAAAGAAATCCGTCCACAAACGGTTAGGAGGTGATCTCCAATCTTATCTTCGTCTGTTTATTTCCTAGAGAACCGGGGTTGAGTTTATCGGGAAATATCGAATGTTGTTTCCAAGAGACCGGGATCGGATTCAATTATCCGAAAACCACTTCGATCCAACGAGTACGTTTTCAATGTGAAAACAAGAGCATGGAGTCGAAGATGGAGCAGTGAAGTGCAAGGGAAAATCGCTACTAATCCTGAGGATTATTCCAAAATGGATATAGTAGGTGTAATGCCTTCGGTTTTGTTCGGACCCAGAACAGACTTGTATGGATGAATGCTATCAGAACATTTCCATTGGAGGACAATGAGCATTCTAAGTGAAAAATTCCTTAAAAGGTAATCGTAGCCTCTAGCCACATCAACCAGGAATGACTGAAAATCAGGGGAGATGCAGCAAGGCTAAGTGGGTCGTACCCAATTAGGGTATGTTTATCACCTTTCTAGATAACCTCGGATATTATTTTATTACTACGATGTATGGAAGGAGCCGAGAGAGGGTGGGAACACCCGGGGTGATAGCATATTCGGTCTATCCAGGTTAGGGATAGTCCGGTCTTGTTTCGCCGATCCCGGCATGGTCCTCGGTACGCTGTTTTTAGACGTATACTGTGACAGGTGGTACCCCAGTGCCTAGTCATTCGTATGGAATCCATTCTCCAATACATGCCTTTATGGTTTTGATTGTTGGGCCTAATATGCTGGAATTTAATTAGTGTAAAAATTTCGACTATTTGAATAAGTATTTGTACTTAGAAACTATTATAATATCAGAGGATTTGATATGAAATGTTTTGGTTACCATAAGGTAAAACCTGTCGTGTTTATGTGTGGCTTGGTCTTACGAGATACCTTTGTTTTTCAAAGGATTTCGATAACATTAATAATTCAAGTTAAGTGTGTTTTCTAACGCTAGTTTTCTAGACCGACTCGGGTGTTATTTTATTATAATGCTCGGGTCAGACCGAGTATTACAAATGCAAGATAGGATGCTATGGAGCTCAGGAGACGAGCTGAATGACGAGACGTATCAAACGTATCTGGTTTATATTCCGCTATGTATTATAGGCCATATATTCAGCTTTTTTGAGGACAAGATATTATAACTGTCCAGTATGGTGTTGTTGATATATTGTACTCTGATGATATAATGTATAAATAACAGTTATAGTTCTTTTGTATATAGACATGTTATATCTATTATATATTGTTCCGCTGCGATTGTGAGATTTGTGTTGTTGTTTCTATTTTCTTCTTCTACCTCTTTCTTCTTCTCCCTAACAATCTGGTATTTTCGGCATTCGATTGCTCGGCATGTAATACAGTGGAAGTGTTGATGTCTATTTTTGGAGGTCGAAAATCTCGGTCGTGACACTTGGTATCAGAGCTAAAGGTTAAGCGAGAACCTTGGATTTGGTGGGGATTACTCATTAGAGATAGGGTCAGTAGTACCCTGGAATGAGTTTGAGAGCATTAGTAGATATAAGCGCGTATTTGTTAGTGAATATAAAATTGTTTTATATTGTGTTTATTGGTTTGTTCAGTGGCTTATGGATTCTGGTCAATACAAGTAATTAACGTTATTGATAGGGATCTCTAAACACTTGAACAAAGCAACTCGACGTAGTATTGTTTTGAAATGGGGTAAATGAAATAATTTTCCCCAAATTATTTTTATATAAGAGAGAATAATTTTACAGAAATTATTATAGTTATATATGGTTTGCTTGGTTGTTAGGAAATGATAATATTAAACTATTATCATTGGTGTGTTGTGGTAATTGAAATAAAAAGTTGATATTTTAGTCAACAGTTAAGGAATAATACATATAACAAAATGGAATTTTTAAAAGTGAGTTTATAAATGTGATTTATAATTTGAAATGGAATGAAATCCTAGAGGAATATTTAAATATAGATTTAAAAGGATTTCAAAGTTGAGATTTAGAAATTTAAATCCCGTTGGATTGGAAAATGATTATTGAAGTCTTGGAAAATAATAGTGATATTATTTGGAGAATATTTTTGAATTGAAATGTTTTTTAAATGGTTTTAAAGGAATAAAAGCACTGAACTCACTTCGGTCGATGGAAAATAATTTTGGAGATGACTACAGCATCATCGACTTTCATTTTCTAGTTTCCAAGGGAGAATTGCTACCTAAATGTTTTGAATTGGAGTTTTTTTGCAAAACTGGTTTGGTTTTGAAATTCAAAGGGATGATTTGATATACCAAGGATTTTGGGTATATATGATTTCAAAGATGATTTTGAAACACTTAAGAAATTGTTTAAAGCTCTGGAGTTTAATCTAAAATGCTTTATGGAAAATAAATAAGTTTGAAAACTTATAAAATTTGAAAATTGATGTGGAATGGAAATTTGAACTAAGTTAAATAAGAGAAATTTGAAAATTTAGCCTAAGTAGGATAAATGAAATAAGAATTATTGAAAATGGAATTTAGTGAGATTTGAAGTAAATTAGTAAATGAATTAATTAATTTAAATTAGTAAGTTAAACGGATTTGAAATAGAATTTATTAAGTTAGAAATAAATTAGTGGATGAACAAATTAATTTAATTTGTAAGTAAACGGAATTGAAATTGAATATTGGAATGACATTTAATTTGAATTATGTTGAATAAAGAAAAATTGAAGAATTAGTTCGAGTAGACTAAATAAAAGAAAAATTGGAAAATAAAATTTGATTGAGATATGAAATAAATTAGCGAACCAAATATGGGTTGAGATATGGTCGATAAAATTCAATATTTAAGATTTGGAGATAAATTGGGTCAAATAGAAATTGGAATTTAATTTGAGTACAAATGGATATAAACCAAAGTGATGAGGTGGAAATAAACATAAGAGTGGTATAAAATGTTTATAATAGGCCTAAGAAGTTGATGGTAAAGTTCTTAAGCAAAGTTGGTATTGGGAAATATACCGAGTAAGTATTTGAATGAAGATTAAATAAAAGTTGTGTAAAAGGATAATTGTGAATAAGTGAATGGAAATTAAAATAAATGTGAATAGAAAGAATTGGATATAGCTAATAATCAATTGGAAATTAATATGTAAGTTGTATGTATATTATTTTATTTGCATAGCAATTTGATCCAGAGTCGAGCATAGAATTTCGAGATAGTTATATCGACCCGAGTTAGGATTTTTCACTCGATTTTCGACGGCGAACCCTGGATGTGGATTTTTGATTGATTCTGGAAATTCCTTATCATAGTAGATGTTTATGCAAGGAGGATGATAGTTTCTGATCAAGAAACCAGATCTGAGTCTGCACTAGATAGTCATGTGAATGATACTAGTTCGGAAGTGAAATTGTGTGATCGAGTATGCGATCATATTTGATATTGCGTACGGATAATATGTGTACATCGTACGGGCTTAAGTAAAGCAAATGTTGAAAATTGGAAAAGAAATAAATAAAATGATTTTGAATTATGTGATCGGATACTATTGGTAACTGAGATGCAGGATATTTAAAAGCAAAAGATAAACTGATGTCCTCGATTTCAGAAGTAAAATTTGATTGCTCGACACAAAGGTATGTGTTTAAATTGTTGTATGAAATTTATGGTTTTCTGATTGAGGCACTTGGCTTTTGTTTCCTTTGATGAATTGGGCCCGTAGGGACAGTTTTGTAATTTTTCGGATCTAGCCGCACAAAGGAGACGCTGGTGAAATTTTTCGAAAACTTAAAGAGTTAGAAATATTTTGATAACTTAAAATTTGGTTTTAAATTATAATTTTAATGATCGAGGGTATAATATTAGTTTTAATCTATGGATGAATTTGGAAATTAGTAAAAGGGATAGTGATAATGTGGTTTAAATAGATTGGATAGTGATAATATGTGTACATCGTACGGGTTTCATTTTGACTGGTTATGGCTACCGTAACTCCAAAAGAGGCAACCGTTATGGCTGTCCGAATAATCGATATCCTCAGGACGCAACATCTACGGTGCAAGGTGCAACATCCGTCCAAAATGCCGTAACAGTGCCCTACGACTTTTAGAAATGAGTGCATGGATTTGAAACGGAACGGTACCATGGTGCACCACTCTCCAGCGATGGTATATCGACGACCAGCCACGGTGATCGTGTTTTACCATAAAATTCACGTGGAGAAAACGATGGGTAAAAAAAATATCGAGTCCCGAAAGTGATTCGGGTAGTTTTTTTTGGATTCGGAACAATTCATTGACGGCTAAAAGCTGTCAAAGCCATAGATCTCACAGAGAGCTTCGTTTTGACTGGTTATGGCTCCCGTAATTCCAAAAGAGGCAACCGTTATGGCTGTCCTAATAATCGATATCCTCAGGGCGCAACATCTAAGTGCAAGGTGCAACATCCGTCCAAAATACCGAAACAGTGCCGTACGAATTTTAGAAATGAGTGCATGGATTTGAAACGGAACAGTACCATGGTGCACCACTCTCCAGCGTTGGTATATCAACGACCAGCCACGGTGATCGCGTTTTACAACAAAATTCACGTGAAGAAAACGATGTGTAAAAAAACTATCGAGTCCCGAAAGTGATTCAGGTAGTTTTTTTGGATATGGAACAATGCATTGACGGCTAAAAGCTATCGAAGCCATAGAACTCACAGAGAGCTTCGTTTTGACCGATTATGCTCCCGTAACTCCAAAAGAGGCAACCGTTATGGTTGTCCGAACAATCGATATCCTCAGGGCGCAACATCTACGATGCAAGGTGCAACATCCATCCAAAATGTCGAAACAGTGCCGTACGACTTTTAAAAATTAGTGCATGGATTTGAAACGGAACAGTACCACGATGCACCACTCTCCAGCGTTGGTATATCGACGACCAGCCACGATGACCAAGTTTTACCATAAAATTCACATGAAGAAAATGATGGGTAAAAAAAACTATCGAGTCCCGAAAGTGTTTCTTGTAGTCTTTTTTTGGATATGGAACTATGCATCGACGGCTAAAAGCGTCAAAGCCGTAGAACTCACAGAGAGCTTCGTTTTGACTGGTTATGACTCCCGTATCTCCAAAAGAAGCAACCGTTATGGCTGTCCGAATAATCGATATCCTCAGGGCGCAACATCTACGGTGCAAGGTGCAACATCCGTCCAAAATGTCGAAACAGTGTCGTACGACTTTTAGAAATGAGTGCATGGATTTGAAACGGAACAGTACCATGGTGCACCACTCTCCAGCGGTGGTATATCGACGACCAGCCACGTTGATCGCGTTTTACCACAAAATTCACGTGAAGAAAACCATGGGTAAAAAAAACTATCGAGTCCTGAAAGTGATTCGGGTAGTCTTTTTTTGGATATGGAACAATACGTTGACGGCTAAAAGCTGACAAAGCCGTAGAACTCACAGAGAGCTTCGTTTTGACTGGTTATGGCTCCCGTAACTCCAAAAGAGGCAACCGTTATGGCTGTTCAAATAATCGATATCCTCAGGGCGCAACATCTACGGTGCAAGGTGCAACATCCGTCCAAAATGCCGAAACTGTGCCGTACGACTTTTAGAAATGAGTGCATGGATTTGAAACGGAACAGTACCATGGTGCACCACTTTCCAGCGATGGTATATCGACGACCAGCCACGATGAACGCGTTTTACCACAAAATTCACGTGAAGAAAACCATGGGTAAAAAATTCTATCGAGTCCCGAAAGTGATTCGGGTAGTCTTTTTTTGGATATGGAACTATGCGTTGAGGGCTAAATGCTTTCAAAGCTGTAGAACTCACAAAGAGGTTCGTTTTGATTGGTTATTTCTCCCGTAACCCCAAAAGAGGCAACCGTTATGGCTGTCCGAATAATCGATATCCTCAGGGTGTAACATCTACGGTGCAAGGTGTAACATCCGTCCAAAATGCCGAAACGGTGTCGTACGACTTTTAAAAATGAGTGCATGGATTTGAAACGCAACAGTGCCATGGTGCACCACTCTCCAGCGGTGGTATATCGACGACCAGGCATGGTGATCGCGTTTTACCATAAAATTCACGTGAAGAAAACCATGGGTAAAAAAAACTATCGAGTCCCGAAAGTGATTCGGGTAGTCTTTTTTTGGATATGGAGTTATGCGTTGACGGCTAAAAGCCGTCAAAGCCCTAGAACTCACAGAGAGCTTCGTTTTGACTGGTTATGGCTCCCGTAACTCCAAAAGAGGCAACCGTTATGGCTCTCCGAATAATCGATATCCTCAGGGCGCAACATCTACGGTGCAAGGTGCAACATCTGTCCAAAATGCCGAAACTGTGCCGTACGACTTTTAGAAATGAGTGCATGGATTTGAAATGGAATAGTACCACGGTGCACCACTCTCCAGCGATGGTATATCGGCGACCAGCCACGGTGATTGCGTTTTACCATAAAATTCACGTGAAGAAAACGATGGGTAAAAAAATCTATCGAGTCCCGAAAGCGATTCGGGTAGTTTTTTTGGATATGGAACTATGCATTGACGGCTAAAAGCTTTCAGAGCCGTAGAACTCACAGAGAGCATCATTTTGACTAGTTATGGCTCCTATAACTCCAAAAGAGGCAACCGTTATGGCTGTCCGAATAATCGATATCCTCAGGGCGCAACATCTACGGTGCAAGGTGCAACATCCGTCCAAAATGCCGAAACAGTGTCGTACGACTTTTAGAAATGAGTGCATGGATTTGAAACGGAACAGTACCATGGTGCACCACTCTCCAGCGATGGTATATCGACGACCATCCACGGTGATCGCGTTTTACCATAAAATTCACGTGAAGAATACAATGGGTAAAAAAAACTATCGAGTCCCGAAAGCGATTCGGGTAGTTTTTTTGGATATGGAACTATGCATTGACGGCTAAAAGCTATCAAAGCCGTAGAACTCACAGAGAGCTTCGTTTTGACTGGTTATGGATCCCGTAACTCCAAAAGTGGCAACCTTTATGGCTGTCCAAATAATCGATATCCTTAGGGCGCAACATCTACGGTGCAAGGTGCAACATCCGTCCAAAATGTCGAAACAGTGTCGTACGACTTTTAGAAATGAGTGCATGGATTTGAAACGGAACAGTACCATGGTGCACCACTCTCTAGCGGTGGTATATCGACGACCAGCCACGGTGATCGCGTTTTACCATAAAATTTACGTGAAGAAAACGATGGGTAAAAAAAACTATCGAGTCCCGAAAGTGATTCGGGTAGTTTTTTTTGGATATGGAAAAATTCATTGACGGCTAAAAGCTGTTGAAGCCGTAGAACTCACAGAGAGCTTCGTTTTGACTAGTTATGGCTCCCGTAACTCCAAAAGAGGCAACCGTTATGGCCGTCCGAATAATCGATATCCTTAGGGCGCAACATCTACGGTGCAAGGTGCAACATCCGTCCAAAATGCCGAAACAGTGCCATATGACTTTTAGAAATGAGTGCATGGATTTGAAACGGAATAGTACCATGGTGCACCACTCTCCAGCGATGGTATATCGACGACCAGACACGTTGATCGCGTTTTACCATAAAATTCACGTGAAGAAAATGATGGGTAAAAACAACTATCGAGTCTCGAAAGTTATTCGGGTAGTCTTTTTTTGGATATGGAACTATGCATTAACGGCTATAAGCCGCAAAGCCGTAGAACTCACAGAGAGCTTCGTTTTGACTGGTTATGGCTCCCGTAACTCCAAAAGAGGCAATCGTTGTGGCTGTCCGAATAATCGATATCCTAAGGACGCAACATCTACGGTGCAAGGTGCAACATCCATCCAAAATGCTGAAACAGTGCCGTACGACTTTTAAAAATGAGTGCATGGATTTGAAACGGAACAGTACCATGGTGCACCACTCTCCAGCGATGGTATATCGACAACCAGCCACGGTGATCGCGTTTTACCATAAAATTCATGTGAAGAAAACGAAGGGTAAAAAAAACTATCGAGTCCAGAAAGTGATTCGGGTAGTCTTTTTTTGGATATGGAACTATGCATTGACGGATAAAAGCTATCAAAGCCGTAGAAATCACAGAGAGCTTCGTTTTGACTGTTATGGCACCCATAACTCCCAAGAGGCAATCGTTATGGCTGTGCGAACGATATCCTCAGGGCGCAACATCTACGGTGCAAGGTGCAACATCCATCCAAAATGTCGAAACAATGATGTACGACTTTTAAAAATGAGTGTATGGATTTGAAATGGAACAGTACCATGGTGCACCACTCTCCAGCGGTGGTATATCGACGACCAGCCACGGTGATCGCGTTTTACCATAAAATTCACGTGAAGAAAACGAAGGGTAAAAAAACTATCGAGTTCCAAAAGTGATTCAGGTAGTCTTTTTTGGGATATGGAACTATGCATTGACGGCTATAAGCCGTCAAAGCCGTAGATCTAACAAAGAGCTCCGTTTTGACTGGTTATGGCTCCCATAACTCCAAAAGAGGCAACCATTATGGCTGTACGAATAATCGATATCCTCAGGGCGCAACATCTACGGTGCAAGGTGCAACATCCATCCAAAATGCCAAAACAATGCCGTACGACTTTTAGAAATGAGTGCATGGATTTGAAACGGAACAGTACCATGGTGTACCACTCCCCAGCGATGGTATATCGATGACCAACCACGGTGATCTCGTTTTACCAGAAAATTCACGTGAATAAAACCATGGGTAAAAAAAACTATCGAGTCCTGAAACTAATTCGAGTAGTCTTTTTTTGGATATGGAACTATGCATTGATGGCTAAAAGCCGTCAAAGCCGTAGAACTCACAGAGAGCTTCGTTTTGAGTGGTTATGGCTCCCGTAACTCCAAAAGAGGCAACCGTTATGGCTGTCCGAATAATCGATATCCTCAGGGCGCAACATCTACGGTGCAAGGTGCAACATCCATCCAAAATGCTGAAACAGTGTCGTACGATTTTTAGAAATGAGTGCATGGATTTGAAACGGAACAGTACCATGGTGCACCACTCACCAGCGATGGTATATCGATGACCAGCCACGGTGATCGCGTTTTACCATAAAATTCACGTGAAGAAAAACGTGGGTAAAAAAAACTATCGAGTCCCGAAAGTGATTCAGGTAGTCTTTTTTTGGATATGGAACTATGTGTTGAGGGCTAAAAGCTGTCAAAGCTGTAGAACTCATAGAGAACTTCGTTTTGACTGGTTATGGCTCCCGTAACTCCAAAAGAGGCAACCGTTATGGCTGTCCGAATAATCGATATCCTCAGGGTGCAACATCTGTGGTGCAAGGTGTAACATCCATCCAAAATGCCGAAACAGTGCCGTACGACTTTTAGAAATGAGTGCATGGATTTGAAACGGAACAGTACCATGGTCCACCACTCTCCAGCGGTGGTATATCGACGACCAGCCACGGTGATCGCGTTTTACCATAAAATTCACGTGAAGAAAACCATGGGTAAAAAAAACTATCGAGTCCCGAAAGTGATTCGGGTAGTCTTTTTTTGGATATGGAACTATGCATTGATGGCTAAAAGCCGTCAAAGCCGTAGAAATCACAAAGAGCTTCGTTTTGACTGGTTATGGCTCCCGTAACTCCAAAAGAGGCAACCGTTATGACTGTCCGAATAATCGATATTCGTAGGGCGCAACATCTACGGTGCAAGGTGCATAATCCATCCAAAATGCCAAAACAGTGTCGTACGACTTTTAGAAATGAGTGCATGGATTTGAAATGGAATAGTACCACGGTGCATCACTCTCCAGCGATGGTATATCGGCGACCAGCCACGGTGATTGCGTTTTACCATAAAATTCACGTGAAGAAAACGATGGGTAAAAAAATCTATCGAGTCCCGAAAGCGATTCGGGTAGTTTTTTTTGGATTTGGAACTATGCATTGACGGCTAAAAGCTGTCAAAGCCGTAGAACTCACAGAGAGCTTCTTTTTGACTGGTTATGGCTCCCGTAACTCCAAAAGTGGCAACCTTTACGGCTGTCCGAATAATCGATATCCTCAGGGCGCAACATCTACGGTGCAAGGTGCAACATCCGTCCAAAATGCCGAAACATTGCCGTACGACTTTTAGAAATGAGTGCATGGATTTGAAACAGAACAGTACCATGGTGCACCACTCTCCAGCGTTGGTATATCGACGACCAGCCACGGTGATCGCGTTTTACCATAAAATTCACGTGAAGAAAACCATGGGTAAGAAAAAAACTATCGAGTCCCGAAAGTGATTCGAGTAGTCTTTTTTTGGATATGGAACTATGCATGGATGGCTAAAAGCTGTCAAAGCCGAAGAACTCACAGAGAGCTTCGTTTTGACTAGTTATAGCTCCCGTAACTCCAAAAGAGGCAACCGTTATGGTTGTCCGTATAATCGATATCCTCAGGGCGCAACATCTACGGTGCAAGGTGCAACATCCGTCCAAAATGCCGAAACAGTGTCGTACGACTTTTTGAAATGAGTGCATGGATTTGAAATGCAACAGTACCATGGTGCACCACTCTCCAGTGATAGTATATCGACGACCAGCCACGGTGATCGCGTTTTACCATAAAATTCACGTGAAGAAAACGATGGGTAAAAAAAACTATCGAGTCCCGAAAGTGATTCGAGTAGTCTTTTTTTGGATATGGAACTATGCATTGATGGCTAAAAGCTGTCGAAGCCGTAGAACTCATAGAGAGCTTCGTTTTGACTGGTTATGGCTCCCGTAACTCCAAAAGTGGCAACCGTTATGGCTGTCCGAATAATCGATATCCTCATGGCGCAACATCTACGGTGCAAGGTGCAACATCCGTCCAAAATGCCGAAACAGTGTCGTACGACTTTTAGAAATGAGTGCATGGATTTGAAACGGAACAGTACCATGGTGCACCACTCTACAGCAGTGGTATATCGACGACCAGACACGGTGATCGCGTTTTACCAAAAAATTCACGTGAAGAAAACGATGGGTAAAAAAAACTATCGAGTCCAGAAAGTGATTCGGGTAGTCTTTTTTTGGATATGGAACTATGCATTGACGGCTATAAGCTGTCAAAGCCGTTGAACCCACAAAGAGCTCCGTTTTGACTGGTTATGGCTCCCGTAACTCCAAAAGAGGCAACCGTTATGGCTGTCCGAATAATCGATATCCTCAGGGCGCAACATCTACGGTGCAAGGTGCAACATCCATCCAAAATGCCGAAACATTGCCGTACGACTTTTAGAAATGAGTGCATGGATTTGAAACGGAACAGTACCATGGTGCACCACTCTCCAGCGTTGGTATATTGACGACCAGCCACGGTGATCACGTTTTACCATAAAATTCACGTGAAGAAAACCATGGGTAAGAAAAAAACTATCGAGTCCCGAAAGTGATTCGAGTAGTCTTTTTTTGGATATGGAACTATGCATTGATGGCTAAAAGCTGTCAAAGCCGTAGAACTCACAGAGAGCTTCGTTTTGACTGGTTATGGCTCCCGTAACTCCAAAAGAGGCAACCGTTATGGTTGTCCGAATAATCGATATCCTCAGGGCGCAACATCTACGGTGCAAGGTGCAACATCCGTCCAAAATGCCGAAACAGTGCTGTACGAATTTTAGAAATGAGTGCATGGATTTGAAACGGAACAGTACCATGGTGCACCACTCTCCGGCGATGGTATATCGATGACCAGCCACGGTGATCGCGTTTTACCATAAAATTCACGTGAAGAAAAACGTGGGTAAAAAAACTATCGAGTCCCGAAAGTGATTCGGGTAGTCTTTTTTTGGATATGGAACTATGTGTTGAGGGCTAAAAGCTGTCGAAGCTGTATAACTCATAGAGAGCTTCGTTTTGACTGGTTATGGCTCCCGTAACTCCAAAAGAGGCAACCGTTATGGCTGTCCGAAAAATCGATATCCTCAGGGTGCAACATCTACGGTGCAAGGTGTAAATCCATCCAAAATGCCGAAACAGTGTCGTACGACTTTTAGAAATGAGTGCATGGATTTGAAATGGAATAGTACCACGGTGCACCACTCTCCAGCGATGGTATATCGGCGACCAGCCACGGTGATTGCGTTTTACCATAAAATTCACGTGAAGAAAACGATGGGTAAAAAAATCTATCGAGTCCCGAAAGCGATTCGGGTAGTTTTTTTGGATATGGAACTATGCATTGACGGCTAAAAGCTTTCAGAGCCGTAGAACTCACAGAGAGCATCATTTTGACTAGTTATGGCTCCTATAACTCCAAAAGAGGCAACCGTTATGGCTGTCCGAATAATCGATATCCTCAGGGCGCAACATCTACGGTGCAAGGTGCAACATCCGTCCAAAATGCCGAAACAGTGTCGTACGACTTTTAGAAATGAGTGCATGGATTTGAAACGGAACAGTACCATGGTGCACCACTCTCCAGCGATGGTATATCGACGACCATCCACGGTGATCGCGTTTTACCATAAAATTCACGTGAAGAAAACAATGGGTAAAAAAAACTATCGAGTCCCGAAAGCGATTCGGGTAGTTTTTTTGGATATGGAACTATGCATTGACGGCTAAAAGCTATCAAAGCCGTAGAACTCACAGAGAGCTTCGTTTTGACTGGTTATGGATCCCGTAACTCCAAAAGTGGCAACCTTTATGGCTGTCCAAATAATCGATATCCTTAGGGCGCAACATCTATGGTGCAAGGTGCAACATCCGTCCAAAATGTCGAAACAGTGTCGTACGACTTTTAGAAATGAGTGCATGGATTTGAAACGGAACAGTACCATGGTGCACCACTCTCTAGCGGTGGTATATCGACGACCAGCCACGGTGATCGCGTTTTACCATAAAATTTACGTGAAGAAAACGATGGGTAAAAAAAACTATCGAGTCCCGAAAGTGATTCGGGTAGTTTTTTTTGGATATGGAAAAATTCATTGACGGCTAAAAGCTGTTGAAGCCGTAGAACTCACAGAGAGCTTCGTTTTGACTAGTTATGGCTCCCGTAACTCCAAAAGAGGCAACCGCTATGGCCGTCCGAATAATCGATATCCTTAGGGCGCAACATCTACGGTGCAAGGTGCAACATCCGTCCAAAATGCCGAAACAGTGCCATATGACTTTTAGAAATGAGTGCATGGATTTGAAACGGAACAGTACCATGGTGCACCACTCTCCAGCGATGGTATATCGACGACCAGACACGTTGATCACGTTTTACCATAAAATTCACGTGAAGAAAATGATGGGTAAACACAACTATCGAGTCTCGAAAGTTATTCGGGTAGTCTTTTTTTGGATATGGAACTATGCATTAACGGCTATAAGCCGCAAAGCCGTAGAACTCACAGAGAGCTTCGTTTTGACTGGTTATGGCTCCCGTAACTCCAAAAGAGGCAATCGTTGTGGCTGTCCGAATAATCGATATCCTAAGGACGCAACATCTACGGTGCAAGGTGCAACATCCGTCCAAAATGCTGAAACAGTTCCGTACGACTTTTAAAAATGAGTGCATGGATTTGAAACGGAACAGTACCATGGTGCACCACTCTCCAGCGATGGTATATCGACAACCAGCCACGGTGATCGCGTTTTACCATAAAATTCATGTGAAGAAAACGAAGGGTAAAAAAAACTATCGAGTCCAGAAAGTGATTCGGGTAGTCTTTTTTTGGATATGGAACTATGCATTGACGGATAAAAGCTATCAAAGCCGTAGAAATCACAGAGAGCTTCGTTTTGACTGTTATGGCTCCCATAACTCCAAAGAGGCAACCGTTATGGCTGTGCGAATAATCGATATCCTCAGGGCGCAACATCTACGGTGCAAGGTGCAACATCCATCCAAAATGTCGAAACAATGATGTACGACTTTTAAAAATGAGTGTATGGATTTGAAATGGAATAGTACCATGGTGCACCACTCTCCAGCGGTGGTATATCGACGACCAGCCACGGTGATCGCGTTTTACCATAAAATTCACGTGAAGAAAACGAAGGGTAAAAAAACTATCGAGTTCCAAAAGTGATTCAGGTAGTCTTTTTTGGGATATGGAACTATGCATTGACGGCTATAAGCCGTCAAAGCCGTAGAACTAACAAAGAGCTCCGTTTTGACTGGTTATGGCTCCCATAACTCCAAAAGAGGCAACCGTTATGGCTGTACGAATAATCGATATCCTCAGGGCGCAACATCTACGGTGCAAGGTGCAACATCCATCCAAAATGCCAAAACAATGCCGTACGACTTTTAGAAATGAGTGCATAGATTTGAAACGGAACAGTACCATGGTGTACCACTCCCCAGCGATGGTATATCGATGACCAGCCACGGTGATCTCGTTTTACCAGAAAATTCATGTGAATAAAACCATGGGTAAAAAAAAACTATCGAGTCCTAAAACTAATTCAAGTAGTCTTTTTTTGGATATGGAACTATGCATTGACGGCTAAAAGCCGTCAAAGCCGTAGAACTCACAGAGAGCTTCGTTTTGAGTGGTTATGGCTCCCGTAACTCCAAAAGAGGCAACCGTTATGGCTGTCCGAATAATCGATATCCTTAGGGCGCAACATCTACGGTGCAAGGTGCAACATCCATCCAAAATGCTGAAACAGTGTCGTACGATTTTTAGAAATGAGTGCATGGATTTGAAACGGAACAGTACCATGGTGCACCACTCACCAGCGATGGTATATCGATGACCAGCCACGGTGATCGCGTTTTACCATAAAATTCACGTGAAGAAAAACGTGGGTAAAAAAAACTATCGAGTCCCGAAAGTGATTCAGGTAGTCTTTTTTTGGATATGGAACTATGTGTTGAGAGCTAAAAGCTGTCAAAGCTGTAGAAATCATAGAGAACTTCGTTTTGACTGGTTATGGCTCCCGTAACTCCAAAAGAGGCAACCGTTATGGCTGTCCGAACAATCGATATCCTCAGGGTGCAACATCTATGGTGCAAGGTGTAACATCCATCCAAAATGCCGAAACAGTGCCGTACGACTTTTAGAAATGAGTGCATGGATTTGAAATGGAACAGTACCATGGTCCACCACTCTCCAGCGGTGGTATATCGACGACCAGCCACGGTGATCGCGTTTTACCATAAAATTCACGTGAAGAAAACCATGGGTAAAAAAAACTATCGAGTCCCGAAAGTGATTCGGGTAGTCTTTTTTTGGATATGGAACTATGCATTGATGGCTAAAAGCCATCAAAGCCGTAGAAATCACAAAGAGCTTCGTTTTGACTGGTTATGGCTCCCGTAACTCCAAAAGAGGCAACCGTTATGACTGTCCGAATAATCGATATTCGCAGGGCGCAACATCTACGGTGCAAGGTGCATAATCCATCCAAAATGCCAAAACAGTGTCGTACGACTTTTAGAAATGAGTGCATGGATTTGAAATGGAATAGTACCACGGTGCACCACTCTCCAGCGATGGTATATCGGCGACCAGCCACGGTGATTGCGTTTTACCATAAAATTCACGTGAAGAAAACGATGGGTAAAAAAATCTATCGAGTCCCGAAAGCGATTCGGGTAGTTTTTTTTGGATTTGGAACTATGCATTGACGGCTAAAAGCTGTCAAAGCCGTAGAACTCACAGAGAGCTTCTTTTTGACTGGTTATGGCTCCCGTAACTCCAAAAGTGGCAACCTTTACGGCTGTCCGAATAATCGATATCCTCAGGGCGCAACATCTACGGTGCAAGGTGCAACATCCGTCCAAAATGCCGAAACATTGCCGTACGACTTTTAGAAATGAGTGCATGGATTTGAAACAGAACAGTACCATGGTGCACCACTCTCCAGCGTTGGTATATCGACGACCAGCCACGGTGATCGCGTTTTACCATAAAATTCACGTGAAGAAAACCATGGGTAAGAAAAAAACTATCGAGTCCCGAAAGTGATTCGAGTAGTCTTTTTTTGGATATGGAACTATGCATGGATGGCTAAAAGCTGTCAAAGCCGAAGAACTCACAGAGAGCTTCGTTTTGACTAGTTATGGCTCCCGTAACTCCAAAAAAGGCAACCGTTATGGTTGTCCGTATAATCGATATCCTCAGGGCGCAACATCTACGGTGCAAGGTGCAACATCCGTCCAAAATGCCGAAACAGTGCCGTACGACTTTTTGAAATGAGTGCATGGATTTGAAATGCAACAGTACCATGGTGCACCACTCTCCAGTGATAGTATATCGACGACCAGCCACGGTGATCGCGTTTTACCATAAAATTCACGTGAAGAAAACGATGGGTAAAAAAAACTATCGAGTCCCGAAAGTGATTCGAGTAGTCTTTTTTTGGATATGGAACTATGCATTGATGGCTAAAAGCTGTCGAAGCCGTAGAACTCATAGAGAGCTTCGTTTTGACTGGTTATGGCTCCCGTAACTCCAAAAGTGGCAACCGTTATGGCTGTCCGAATAATCGATATCCTCATGGCGCAACATCTACGGTGCAAGGTGCAACATCCGTCCAAAATGCCGAAACAGTGTCGTACGACTTTTAGAAATGAGTGCATGGATTTGAAACGGAACAGTACCATGGTGCACCACTCTACAGCAGTGGTATATCGACGACCAGACACGGTGATCGCGTTTTACCAAAAAATTCACGTGAAGAAAACGATGGGTAAAAAAAACTATCGAGTCCAGAAAGTGATTCGGGTAGTCTTTTTTTGGATATGGAACTATGCATTGACGGCTATAAGCTGTCAAAGCCGTTGAACCCACAAAGAGCTCCGTTTTGACTGGTTATGGCTCCCGTAACTCCAAAAGAGGCAACCGTTATGGCTGTCCGAATAATCGATATCCTCAGGGCGCAACATCTACGGTGCAAGGTGCAACATCCATCCAAAATGCCGAAACATTGCCGTACGACTTTTAGAAATGAGTGCATGGATTTGAAACGGAACAGTACCATGGTGCACCACTCTCCAGTGTTGGTATATCGACGACCAGCCACGGTGATCACGTTTTACCATAAAATTCACGTGAAGAAAACCATGGGTAAGAAAAAAACTATCGAGTCCCGAAAGTGATTCGAGTAGTCTTTTTTTGGATATGGAACTATGCATTGATGGCTAAAAGCTGTCAAAGCCGTAGAACTCACAGAGAGCTTTGTTTTGACTGGTTATGGCTCCCGTAACTCCAAAAGAGGCAACCGTTATGGTTGTCCGAATAATCGATATCCTCAGGGCGCAACATCTACGGTGCAAGGTGCAACATCCGTCCAAAATGCCGAAACAGTGCTGTACGAATTTTAGAAATGAGTGCATGGATTTGAAATGGAACAGTACCATGGTGCACCACTCTCCGGCAATGGTATATCGATGACCAGCAACGGTGATCGCGTTTTACCATAAAATTCACGTGAAGAAAAACGTGGGTAAAAAAACTATCGAGTCCCGAAAGTGATTCGGGTAGTCTTTTTTTGGATATGGAACTATGTGTTGAGGGCTAAAAGCTGTCGAAGCTGTATAACTCATAGAGAGCTTCGTTTTGACTGGTTATGGCTCCCGTAACTCCAAAAGAGGCAACCGTTATGGCTGTCCGAAAAATCGATATCCTCAGGGTGCAACATCTACGGTGCAAGGTGTAACATCCATCCAAAATGCCGAAACAGTGTCGTACGACTTTTAGAAATGAGTGCATGGATTTGAAATGGAAGAGTACCATGGTCCACCACTCTCCAGCGGTGGTATATCGACGACCAACCACGGTGATCGCGTTTTACCATAAAATTCACGTGAAGAAAACCATGGGTAAAAAAAACTATCGACTCCCGAAAGTGATTTGGGTAGTCTTTTTTTAGATATGGAACTATGCATTGACGGCTAAAAGCCATCAAAGCCATAGAAATCACAAAGAGCTTCGTTTTGACTGGTTATGGCTCCCGTAACTCTAAAAGAGGCAACCATTATGGCTGTCCGAATAATCGATATTCGCAGGGCGCAACATCTACGGTGCAAGGTGCATAATCCATCCAAAATGCCAAAACAGTGCCGTACGACTTTTAGAAATGAGTGCATGGATTTGAAATGGAACAGTACCATGGTGCACCACTCTCCAGCGATGGTATATCGGCGACCAGCCACGGTGATCGCGTTTTACCATAAAATTCACGTGAAGAAAACGATGGGTAAAAAAAAACTATCGAGCCCCGAAAGCGATTCGGGTAGTTTTTTTTGGATTTGGAACTATGCATTGACGGCTAAAAGCTGTCTAAGCCATAAAACTCATAGAGAGCTTCTTTTTGACTGGTTATGGCTCCCGTAACTCCAAAAGTGGCAACCTTTATAGCTGTCCGAATAATCGATATCCTCAGGGCGCAACATCTACGGTGCAAGGTGCAACATCCGTCCAAAATGCCGAAACATTGCCGTACGACTTTTAGAAATGAGTGCATGGATTTGAAACGGAACAGTACCATGGTGCACCACTCTACAGCGTTGGTATATCGACGACCAGCCACGGTGATCGCGTTTTACCATAAAATTCACGTGAAGAAAACCATGGGTAAAAAAAACTATCGAGTCCCGAAAGTGATTCGAGTAGTCTTTTTTTGGATATGGAACTATGCATTGATGGCTAAAAGCTGTCAAAGCCGTAGAACTCACAGAGAGCTTCGTTTTGACTGGTTATGGCTCCCGTAACTCCAAAAGAGGCAACCGTTATGGTTGTCCGAATAATCGATATCCTCAGGGCGCAACATCTACGGTGCAAGGTGCAACATCCGTCCAAAATGCCGAAACAGTGCTGTACGAATTTTAGAAATGAGTGCATGGATTTGAAACGGAACAGTACCATGGTGCACCACTCTCCGGCGATGTTATATCGATGACCAACCACGGTGATCGCGTTTTACCATAAAATTCACGTGAAGAAAAACGTGGGTAAAAAAACTATCGAGTCCCGAAAGTGATTCGGGTAGTCTTTTTTTGGATATGGAACTATGTGTTGAGGGCTAAAAGCTGTCGAAGCTGTATAACTCATAGAGAGCTTCGTTTTGACTGGTTATGGCTCCCGTAACTCCAAAAGAGGCAACCGTTATGGCTGTCCGAAAAATCGATATCCTCAGGGTGCAACATCTACGGTGCAAGGTGTAACATCCATCCAAAATGCCGAAACAGTGCCGTACGACTTTTAGAAATGAGTGCATGGATTTGAAATGGAAGAGTACCATGGTCCACCACTCTCCAGCGGTGGTATATCGACGACCAACCACGGTGATCGCGTTTTACCATAAAATTCACGTGAAGAAAACCATGGGTAAAAAAAACTATCGAGTCCCGAAAGTGATTTGGGTAGTCTTTTTTTAGATATGGAACTATGCATTGACGGCTAAAAGCCGTCAAAGCCATAGAAATCACAAAGAGCTTCGTTTTGACTGGTTATGGCTCCCGTAACTCTAAAAGAGGCAACCGTTATGGCTGTCCGAATAATCGATATTCGCAGGGCGCAACATCTACGGTGCAAGGTGCATAATCCATCCAAAATGCCAAAACAGTGCCGTACGACTTTTAGAAATGAGTGCATGGATTTGAAATGGAACAGTACCATGGTGCACCACTCTCCAGCGATGGTATATCGGCGACCAGCCACGGTGATCGCGTTTTACCATAAAATTCACGTGAAGAAAACGATGGGTAAAAAAAACTATCGAGCCCCGAAAGCGATTCGGGTAGTTTTTTTTGGATTTGGAACTATGCATTGACGGCTAAAAGCTGTCTAAGCCATAGAACTCATAGAGAGCTTCTTTTTGACTGGTTATGGCTCCCGTAACTCCAAAAGTGGCAACCTTTATAGCTGTCCGAATAATCGATATCCTCAGGGCGCAACATCTACGGTGCAAGGTGCAACATCCGTCCAAAATGCCGAAACATTGCCGTACGACTTTTAGAAATGAGTGCATGGATTTGAAACGGAACAGTACCATGGTGCACCACTCTCCAGCGTTGGTATATCGACGACCAGCCACGGTGATCGCGTTTTACCATAAAATTCACGTGAAGAAAACCATGGGTAAAAAAACTATCGAGTCCCGAAAGTGATTCGAGTAGTCTTTTTTTGGATATGGAACTATGCATTGATGGCTAAAAGCTGTCAAAGCCGTAGAACTCACAGAGAGCTTCGTTTTTACTGGTTATGGCTCCCGTAACTCCAAAAGAGGCAACCGTTATGGTTGTCCGAATAATCGATATCCTCAGGGCGCAACATCTACGGTGCAAGGTGCAACATCCGTCCAAAATGCCGAAACAGTGCCGTAAGACTTTTAGAAATGAGTGCATGGATTTGAAATGCAACAGTACCATGGTGCACTACTCTCCAGTGATAGTATATGGACGACCAGCCATGGTGATCGCGTTTTACCATAAAATTCACGTGAAGAAAACGATGGGTAAAAAAAACTATCGAGTCCCGAAAGTGATTCGAGTAGTATTTTTTTTGGATATGGAACTATGCATTGATGGCTAAAAGCTGTCGAAGCCGTAGAACTCACAGAGAGCTTCGTTTTGACTCTTTATGGCTCCCGTATCTCCAAAAGTGGCAACCGTTATGGCTGTCCGAATAATCGATATCCTCAGGGCGCAACATCTACGGTGCAAGGTGCAACATCCATCCAAAATGCCAAAACAATGCCGTACGACTTTTAGAAATGAGTGCATGGATTTGAAACGGAATAGTACCATGGTGCACCACTCTCCAGCGGTGGTATATTGACAACCAGCCACGGTGATCTCGTTTTACCAGAAAATTCACGTGAATAAAACCATGGGTAAAAAAAAACTTTCGAGTCCAGAAAGTGATTCGGGTAGTATTTTTTGGATATGGAACTATGCATTGATGGCTAAAAGCTTTCAAAGCCGTAGAACTCGCAAAGAGCTTCGTTTTGACTGGTTAAGGCTCCCGTAAGTCCAAAAGAGGCAATCGTTATGGCTGTCCGAATAATCTATATCCTCAGGGCACAACATCTACGGTGCAAGGTGCAACATCCGTCCAAAATGCTGAAACAGTGCCGTACGACTTTTAGAAACGAGTGCATGAATTTGAAACGGAACAGTACCATGGTGCACCACTCTCCAGCGGTGGTATATCGACGACCAGCCACGGTGATCGCGTTTTACCACAAAATTCACGTGAAGAAAACGATGGGTAAAAAAAAATTTCGAGTCCCGAAAGTGATTCGGGTAGTATTTTTTGGATATGGAACTATGCATTGACGGCTAAAAGCTTTCAAAGCCGCAGAACTCACAGAGAGCTTCGTTTTGACTGGTTATGGCACCCATAACTCAAAAAGAGGCAACCATTATGGCTGTCCGAATAATCGATATCCTCAGGGCGCAACATCTACGGTGCAAGGTGCAACATCCATCCAAAATGTCGAAACAGTGCCGTACGGCTTTTAGAATTGAGTGCATGGATTTGAAACGGAACAGTATCATGGTGCACCACTCTCCAGCGATGGTATATCGACGACCAGCCACGGTTATCGCGTTTTAACATAAAATTCACGTGAAGAAAACCATGGGTAAAAAAAACTATAGAGTCCCGAAAGTGATTCGGGTAGTCTTTTTTTGGATATGGAACTGTGCATTGATGGCTAAATTCTGTCAAAACCGTAGAACTCACAGAGAGCTTCTTTTTGACTAGTTATGGCTCCCGTAACTCCAAAAGAGGCAACCGTTATGGCTGTTTCAATAATCGATATCCTCAGGGCGCAACATCTAAGGTGCAAGGTGCAACATCCGTCCAAAATGCCGAAACAGTGCCGTACGACTTTTAGAAATGAGTGCATGGATTTGAAACAGAACAGTACCATGGTGCACCACTCTCCAGCATTGGTATATCGACGACCAGCCACGGTGATCGCATTTTACCATAAAATTCACGTGAAGAAAACGATGGGTAAAAAAAACTATCGAGTCCCGAAAGTGATTTGGGTAGTTCTTTTTGGATATGGAACAATGCATTGACGGCTAAAAGCTATCGAAGACATAGAACTCACAGAGATCTTCGTTTTGACTGGTTATGGCTCCCGTAACTCCATAAGAGGCAACCGTTATGGCTGTCCGAACAATCGATATCCTCAGGGCGCAACATCTACGGTGCAAGGTGCAACATCCGTCCAAAATGCCGAAACAGTGCCGTACGACTTTAGAAATTAGTGCATGGATTTGAAACGGAACAGTACCATGGTGCACCACTCTCCAGCGTTGGTATATCGACGACCGGCCACGGTGACCGCGTTTTACCATAAAATTCACGTGAAGAAAATGATGGGTAAAAAAAACTATCGAGTCCCGAAAGTGTTTCGGTTAGTCTTTTTTGGGATATGGAACTATGCATCGATGGCTAAAAGTGTCAAAGCCGTAGAACTCACAGAGAGCTTCGTTTTGACTGGTTAAGGCTCCTGTAAGTCCAAAAGAGGAAATCGTTATGGCTGTCCGAATAATCTATATCCTAAGGGCGCAACATCTACGGAGCAAGGTGCAACTTCCGTCCAAAATGCCGAAACAGTGCCGTACGACTTTTAGAAACGAGTGCATGAATTTGAAACGGAACAGTACCATGGTGCACCACTCTCCAGCGTTGGTATATCGACGACCAGCCACGGTGATCGCGTTTTACCACAAAATTCACGTGAAGAAAACGATGGGTAAAAAAAAATTTCGAGTCCCGAAAGTGATTCGGGTAGTATTTTTTGGATATGGAACTATGCATTGACGGCTAAAAGCTTTCAAAGCCGCAGAACTCACACAGAGCTTCGTTTTGACTGGTTATGGCACCCGTAACTCAAAAAGAGGCAACCGTTATGGCTGTCCGAATAATCGATATTCTCAGGGCGCAACATCTCCGGTGCAAGGTGCAACATCCGTCCAAAATGTCGAAACAGTGCCGTACGGCTTTTAGAATTGAGTGCATGGATTTGAAACGGAACAGTATCATGGTGCACCACTCTCCAGCGATGTAATATCGACGACCAGCCATGGTGATCGCGTTTTAACATAAAATTCACGTGAAGAAAACCATGGGTAAAAACAACTATCGAGTCCCGAAAGTGATTCGGGTAATCTTTTTTTGGATATGGAACTGTGCATTGATGGCTAAAATATGTCAAAACCATAGAACTCACAGAGAGCTTCTTTTTGACTGGTTATGGCTTCCGTAACTCCAAAAGAGGCAACCGTTATGGCTGTTTCAATAATCGATATCCTCAGGGCGCAACATCTAAGGTGCAAGGTGCAACATCCGTCCAAAATGCCGAAACAGTGCCGTACGACTTTTAGAAATGAGTGCATGGATTTGAAACGGAACAGTACCATGGTGCACCACTCTCCAGCATTGGTATATTGACGACCAGCCACGGTGATCGCATTTTACCATAAAATTCACGTGAAGAAAACGATGGGTAAAAAAAACTATCGAGTCCCGAAAGTGATTCGGGTAGTTTTTTTTGGATATGGAACAATGCATTGACGGCTAAAAGCTATCGAAACCATAGAACTCATAGAAGGCTTCGTTTTGACTGGTTATGGCTCCCGTAACTCCAAAAGATATAACCGTTATGGCTGTCCGAACAATCGATATCCTCAGGACGCAACATCTACGGTGCCAGGTGCAACATTCGTCCTAAATGCTGAAACAGTGCCGTACGACTTTTAGAAATGAGTGCATGGATTTGAAACGGAACAGTACCATGGTGCACCACTCTCCAGCGTTGGTATATCGACGACCAGCCACGGTGACCGCGTTTTACCATAAAATTCACTTGAAGAAAATGATGGGTAAAAAAACTATCGAGTACCGAAAGTGTTTCGGGTAGTCTTGTTTGGGATATGGAACTATGTGTTGAGGGCTAAAAGCTGCCAAAGCTGTAGAACTCATAGAGAGCTTCGTTTTGACTGGTTATGGCTCCCATAACTCCAAAAGAGGCAACCGTTATGGCTGTCTGAATAATCGATATCCTTAGGGTGCAACATCTACGGTGCAAGGTGTAACATCCATCCAAAATGCTGAAACAGTGCCGTACGACTTTGAGAAATGAGTGCATGGATTTGAAATGGAACAGTACCATGGTCCACCACTCTCCAGTGGTGGTATATCGACGACCAACCACGGTGATCGCGTTTTACCATAAAATTCACGTGAAGAAAACCATGGGTAAAAAAAACTATCGAGTCCCGAAAGTGATTCGGGTAGTCTTTTTTTGGATATGGAACTATGTGTTGAGGGCTAAAAGCTGTCAAAGCTGTAGAACTCATAGAGAGCTTCGTTTTGACTGGTTATAGCTCCCGTAACTCCAAAAGAGGCAACCGTTATGGCTGTTCGAATAATCGATATCCTCAAGGTGCAACATCTACGGTGCAAGGTGTAACATCCATCCAAAATGCCGAAACAGTGCCGTACGACTTTTAGAAATGAGTGCATGGATTTGAAACGGAACAGTACCATGGTCCACCACTCTCCAGCGGTGGTATATCGACGACCACCCACGGTGATCGCGTTTTACCATAAAATTCACGTGAAGAAAACCATGGGTAAAAAAAACTATCGAGTCCCGAAAGTGATTCGGGTAGTCTTTTTTTGGATATGGAACTATGCATTGACGGCTAAAAGCCGTCAAAGCCGTAGAAATCACAAAGAGCTTCGTTTTGACTGGTTATGGCTCCCGTAACTCCAAAAGAAGCAACCGTTATGGCTGTCCGAATAATCGATATTCGCAGGGCGCAACATCTACGGTGCAAGGTGCATAATCCATCCAAAATGCCAAAACAGTGCCGTACGAATTTTAGAAATGAGTGCATGGATTTGAAATGGAACAGTACCATGGTGCACCACTCTCCAGCGATGGTATATCGGCGACCAGCCACAGTGATCGCGTTTTAACATAAAATTCACGTGAAGAAAACGATGGGTAAAAAAAACTATCGAGTCCGGAAAGTGATTCGGGTAGTTTTTTTTGGATTTGGAACTATGCATTGACGGCTAAAAGCTGTCAAAGCCGTAGAACTCACAGAGAGCTTCTTTTTGACTGGTTATGGCTCCCGTAACTCCAAAAGTGCCAACCTTTATGGCTGTCCGAATAATCGATATCCTCAGGGCGCAACATCTACGGTGTAAGGTGCAACATCTGTCCAAAATGTCGAAACATTGCCGTACGACTTTTAGAAATGAGTGCATGGATTTGAAATGGAATAGTACCATGGTGCACCACTCTCCAGCGTTGGTATATCGACGACCAGCCATGGTGATCGCGTTTTACCATAAAATTCACGTGAAGAAAACCATGGGTAAGAAAAAAACTATCGAGTCCCGAAAGTGATTCGAGTAGTCTTTTTTTGGATATGGAACTACGCATTGATGGCCAAAAGCTGTCAAAGCCGTAGAACTCATAGAGAGCTTCGTTTTGACTGGTTATGGCCCCCGTAACTCCAAAAGAGGCAACCGTTATGGTTGTCCGAATAATCGATATACTCGGGGCGCAACATCTACGGTGCAAGGTGCAACATCCGACCAAAATGCCGAAACAGTGCCGTACGACTTTTAGAAATGAGTGCATGGATTTGAAATGCAACAGTACCATGGTGCACCACTCTCCAGTGATAGTATATCGACGACCAGCCATGTCGATCGCGTTTTACCATAAAATTCACGTGAAGAAAACGATGGGTAAAAAAAACTATCGAGTCCCGAAAGTGATTCGAGTAGTCTTTTTTTGGATATGGAACTATGCATTGATGGCTAAAAGCTGTCGAAGCCGTAGAACTCACAGAGAGCTTTGTTTTCACTGGTTATGGCTCCCGTAACTCCAAAAGTGGCAACCGTTATGGCTGTCCGAATAATCGATATCCTCAGGGCGCAACATCTACGGTGCAAGGTGTAACATCCATCCAAAATGCCAAAACAGTGCCGTACGACTTTTAGAAATGAGTGCATGGATTTGAAATGGAATAGTACCATGGTGCACCACTCTCCAGCGGTGGTATATCAACGACCAGCCACGGTAATCGCGTTTTACCACAAAATTCACGTGAAGAAAATGATGGGTAAAAAAAACTTTCGAGTCCAAAAAGTGATTCGGGTAGTTTTTTTTGGATATGGAACTATGCATTGACGGTTAAAAGCTTTCAAAGCCGCAGAAAACACAGAGAGCTTCGTTTTGACTGGTTACGGCACCCGTAACTCCAAAAGAGGCAACCGTTCTGGCTGTCCGAATAATCGATATTCTCAGGGCGCAACATCTACGGTGCAAGGTGCAACATCCGTCCAAAATGTCGAAAATGTGCCATACGACTTTTAGAAATGAGTGCATGGATTTGAAATGGAATAATACCATGGTGCACCACTCTCCAGCGATGGTATATCAACGAGCAGCCACAGTGATCGCGTTTTACCATAAAATTCACGTGAAGAAAACGATGGGTAAAAAAACTATCGAGTCCAGAAAGTGATTTGGGTAGTCTTTTATTGGATATGGAACTATGCATTGACGGCTAAAAGCTGTCAAAGCCGTAGAACTCACAGAGAGCTTCGTTTTGACTGGTTATGGCTCCCGTAACTCCAAAAGAGGCAACCATTATGGCTGTCCAAATAATCGATATCCTCTGGGCGCAACATCTACGGTGCAAGGTGCAACATCTGTCCAAAATGCCGAAACAGTGTCGTACGATTTTAGAAATATATGCATGGAATTGAAATGGAATAGTACAATGGTGAACCACACTCCAGCGTTGGTATATCGACGACCAGCAACGGTGATCGCGTTTTACCATAAAATTCACGTGAAGAAAACAATGGGTAAAAAAAACTATCGAGTCCCGAAAGTGATTCGGGTAGTTTTTTTGGATATGGAATAATGCATTGACGGCTAAAAGCTGTCAAAGCCGTAGAACTCACAGAGAGCTTCGTTTTGACTGGTTATGGCTCCCGTAACTCCATAAGAGGCAACCGTTATGGCTGTCCGAACAATCGATATCCTCAGGGCGCAACATCTACGGTGCAAGGTGCAACATCCGTCCAAAATGCCGAAACAGTGCCGTACGACTTTTAGAAATGAGTGCATGGATTTGAAACGGAACAGTACCATGGTGCACCACTCTCCAGCATTGGTATATCGACGACCGGCCACGGTGACCGCGTTTTACCATAAAATTCACGTGAAGAAAATGATGGGTAAAAAAAACTATCGAGTCCCGAAAGTGTTTCGGGTAGTCTTTTTTGGGATATGGAACTATGCATCGACGGCTAAAAGCGTCAAAGCCGTAGAACTCACAGAGAGCTTCTTTTTGACGGGTTATGGCTCCCGTAACTCCAAAAGAGGCAACCGTTATGGCTGTTTCAATAATCGATATCCTCAGGGCGCAACATCTAAGGTGCAAGGTGCAACATCCGTCTAAAATGCCGAAACAGTGCCGTATGACTTTTAGAAATGAGTGCATGGATTTGAAACGGAACAGTACCATGGTGCACCACTCTCCAGCATTGGTATATCGACGAACAGTCACGGTGATCGCGTTTTACCATAAAATTCACGTGAAGAAAACGATGGGTAAAAAAAACTATCGAGTCCCGAAAGTGATTCGGGTAGTTTTTTTTGGATATGGAACAATGCATTGACGACTAAAAGCTATCGAAGCCATAGAACTCACAGAGAGCTTCGTTTTGACTGGTTATGGCACCCGTAACTCAAAAAGAGGCAACCGTTATGGCTGTCCGAATAATCGATATCCTCAGGGCGCAACATCTACGGTGCAAGGTGCAACATCCGTCCAAAATGTCGAAACAGTGCCGTACGGCTTTTAGAATTGAGTGCATGGATTTGAAACGGAACAGTACCGTGGTGCACCACTCTCCAGCGATGGTATATCGACGACCAGCCACAGTGATCGCGTTTTAACATAAAATTCACGTGAAGAAAACCATGGGTAAAAAAAAACTATCGAGTCCCGAAAGTGATTCGGGTAGTCTTTTTTTGGATGTGGAACTGTGCATTGATGGCTAAAATCTGTCAAAACCGTAGAACTCACAGAGAGCTTCTTTTTGACTGGTTATGGCTCCCGTAACTCCAAAAGAGGCAACCGTTATGGCTGTTTCAATAATCGATATCCTCAGGGCGCAACATCTAAGGTGCAAGGTGCAACATCCGTCCAAAATGCCGAAACAGTGCCGTACTACTTTTAGAAATGAGTGCATGGATTTGAAACGAAACAGTACCATGGTGCACCACTCTCCAGCGTTGGTATATCGACGATCGGCCACGGTGACCGCGTTTTACCATAAAATTCACGTGAAGAAAATGATGGGTAAAAAAAACTATCGAGTCCCGAAATTGTTTCGGGTAGTCTTTTTTGGGATATGGAACTATGCATCGATGGCTAAAAGTGTCAAAGCCGTAGAACTCACAGAGAGCTTCGTTTTGACTGGTTAAGGCTCCCGTAAGTCCAAAAGAGGCAATCGTTATGGCTGTCCGAATAATCTATATCCTCAGGGCGCAACATCTACGGTGCAAGGTGCAACATCCGTCCAAAATGCCAAAACAGTACCGTACGACTTTTAGAAACGAGTGCATGAATTTGAAACGGAATAGTACCATAGTGCACCAATCTCCAGCGGTGGTATATCGACGACCAGCCACGGTGATCGCTTTTACCACAAAATTCACGTGAAGAAAACGATGGGTAAAAAAAAATTTCGAGTCCCGAAAGTGATTCGGGTAGTATTTTTTGGATATGGAACTATGCATTGACGGCTAAAAGCTTCAAAGCCGCAGAACTCACAGAGAGCTTCGTTTTGACTGGTTATGGCACCCGTAACTCAAAAAGAGGCAACCGTTATGGATGTCCGAATAATCGATATCCTCAGGGCGCAACATCTACGATGCAAGGTGCAACATCCATCCAAAATGCCGAAACAGTGTCGTACGACTTTTAGAAATGAGTGCATGGTTTTGAAACGGAACAGTACCATGGTGCACCACTCTCCAGTGATGGTATATCGAAGACCAGCCATCGTGATTGCGTTTTATCAGAAAATTCACGTGGAGAAAACCATGGGTAAAAAAAACTATCGAGTACTAAAAGTGATTCGGGTAGTCTTTTTTTGGATATGGAATAATGCGTTGACGGGTAAAACCTGACAAAGCCGCAGAACTCACAGAGATCTTCGTTTTGATTGGTTATGGCTCCCGTAACTCCAAAAGAAGCAGCCGTTATGGCTGTCCGAATAATCGATATCCTCAGGGCGCAAGGTGCAACATCCGTCCAAAATTTCGAAACAGTGCCATACGGCTTTTAGAATTGAGTGCATGGATTTGAAATGGAACAGTACCGTGGTGCATCACTCTCCAGCGATGGTATATCGACGACCAGCCACGGTGATCGCGTTTTAACATAAAATTCACGTGAAGAAAACCATGGGTAAAAAAATCTATCGAGTCCCGAAAGTGATTCGGGTAGTCTTTTTTTGGATGTGGAACTGTGCATTGATGGCTAAAATCTGTCAAAATAGTAGAACTCACAGAGAGCTTCTTTTTGACTGGTTATGGCTCCCGTAACTCCAAAAGAGGCAACCGTTATGGCTGTTTCAATAATCGATATCCTCAGGGTGCAACATCTTAGGTGCAAGGTGCAACATCCGTCCAAAATGCCGAAACAGTGTCGTACGACTTTTAGAAATGAGTGCATGGATTTGAAACGGAACAGTACCATGGTGCACCACTCTCCAGCATTGGTATATCGACGACCAGCCACGGTGATCGCGTTTTACCATAAAATTCACGTGAAGAAAACGATGGGTAAAAAAAACTATCGAGTCCCGAAAGTGATTCGGGTAGTTTTTTTTGGATATGGAACAATGCATTGATGGATAAAAGCTATCGAAGCCATAGAACTCACAAAGAGCTTCGTTTTGACTGGTTATGGCTCCCGTAACTCCAAAAGAGGTAACCGTTATGGCTGTCTGAACAATCGATATCCTCAGGGAGCAACATCTAAGGTGCCCGGTGCAACATCCGTCCTAAATGCTGAAACAGTGCCATACGACTTTTAGAAATGAGTGCATGGATTTGAAACGGAACAGTACCATGGTGCACCACTCTCCAGCGTTGGTATATCGACGACCAAACACGGTGACCGCGTTTTACCATAAAATTCTCGTGAAGAAAATGATGGGTAAAAAAACTATCGAGTACCGAAAGTGTTTCGGGTAGTCTGATTTGGGATATGGAACAATGCATCGACGGCTAAAAGCGTCAAAGCCGTAGAACTCACAGAGAGCTTCGTTTTGACTAGTTATGGCTCCCGTAACTCCAAAAGAGGCAACCGTTATGGCTGTCCGAATAATCAATATCCTCAGGGCGCAACATCTACGGTGCAAGGTGCAACATCCGTCCAAAATGCCGAAATAGTGCCGTACGACTTTTAGAAATGAGTGCATGGATTTGAAACGAAACAGTACCATGGTGCACCACTCTCCAGTGGTGGTATATCGACAACCAGCCACGGTGATCGCGTTTTACCACAAAATTCACGTGAAGAAAACGATGGGTAAAAAAATACTTTCGTGTCCGGAAAGTGATTCGGGTAGTATTTTTTGGATATGGAACTATGCATTGACGGCTAAAAGTTGTCAAAGCCGCAGAACTCACAGAGAGCTTTATTTTGACTGGTTATGGCTCGCGTAACTCCAAAAGAGGAAATCGTTATGGCTGTCCGAATAATCGATATCCTCAGGGCGCAACATCTACGATGCAAGGTGCAACATCCATCCAAAATGCCGAAACAGTGTCGTACGACTTTTAGAAATGAGTGCATGGTTTTGAAACGGAACAGTACCATGGTGCACCACTCTCCCGTGATGGTATATCGACGACCAGCCATGGTGATCGCGTTTTATCAGAAAATTCACGTGGAGAAAACCATGGGTAAAAAAAAACTATCGAGTACTGAAAGTGATTCGGGTAGTCTTTTTTTGGATATGGAATAATGCGTTGACGGGTAAAACCTGACAAAGCCGCAGAACTCACAGAGAGCTTCGTTTTGATTGGTTATGGCTCCCGTAACTCCAAAAGAAGCAGCCGTTATGGCTGTCCGAATAATCGATATCCTCAGGGCGCAACATCTACGGTGCAAGGTGCAACATCCGTCCAAAATGTCGAAACAGTGCCGTACGACTTTTTGAAATGAGTGCATGGATTTGAAACGGAACAGTACCATGGTGCACCATTCTCCAGCGGTTGTATATCGACGACCGGCCATGGTGACCGCGTTTTACCATAAAATTCACGTGAAGAAAATGATGGGTAAAAAAAACTATCGAGTCCCGAAAGTGTTTCGGGTAGTCTTTTTTGGGATATGGAACTATGCCTCGATGGCTAAAAGTGTCAAAGCCGTAGAACTCACAGAGAGCTTCGTTTTGACTGGTTAAGGCTCCCGTAAGTCCAAAAGAGGCAATCGTTATGGCTGTCCGAATAATCTATATCCTCAGGGCGCAACATCTACGGTGCAAGGTGCAACATCCGTCCAAAATGCCGAAACAGTGCCGTACGACTTTTAGAAACGAGTGCATGAATTTGAAACGGAAACAGTACCATAGTGCACCACTCTCCAGCATTGGTATATCGACGAACAGTCACGGTGATCGCGTTTTACCATAAAATTCACGTGAAGAAAACGATGGGTAGAAAAAACTATCGAGTCCCGAAAGTGATTCGGGTAGTTTTTTTTGGATATGGAACAATGCATTGACGGCTAAAAGCTACCGAAGCCATAGAACTCACAGAGAGCTTCGTTTTGACTGGTTATGTCACCCGTAACTCAAAAAGAGGCAACCGTTATGGCTGTCCGAATAATCGATATCCTCAGGGCGCAACATCTACGGTGCAAGGTGCAACATCCGTCCAAAATGTCGAAACAGTGCCGTACGGCTTTTAGAATTGAGTGCATGGATTTGAAACGGAACAGTACCGTGGTGCACCACTCTCCAGCGATGGTATATCGACGACCAGCCACAGTGATCGTGTTTTAACATAAAATTCACGTGAAGAAAACCATGGGTAAAAAAAACTATCGAGTCCCGAAAGTGATTCGGGTAGTCTTTTTTTGGATGTGGAACTGTGCATTGATGGCTAAAATCTATCAAAACTGTAGAACACATAGAGAGCTTCTTTTTGACTGGTTATGGCTCCCGTAACTCCAAAAGAGGCAACCGTTATGGCTGTTTCAATAATCGATATCCTCAGGGCGCAACATCTAAGGTGCAAGGTGCAACATCCGTCAAAATGCCGAAACAGTGCCGTACTACTTTTAGAAATGAGTGCATGGAATTGAAATGGAATAGTACCATGGTGCACCACTCTCCAGCATTGGTATATCGATGACCAGTCACGGTGATCGCGTTTTACCATAAAATTCACGTGAAGAAAACGATAGGTAAAAAAAACTATCGAGTCCCGAAAGTGATTCGGGTAGTTTTTTTTGGATATGGAACAATGCATTGACGGCTAAAAGCTATCGAAGCCATAGAACTCACAGAGAGCTTCGTTTTGACTGGTTATGGCTCCCGTAACTCCAAAAGAGGTAACCGTTATGGCTGTCCGAACAATTGATATCCTCAGGGTGCAACATCTACGGTGCCCGGTGCAACATCCGTCCTAAATGCTGAATTGCCATACGACTTTTAGAAATGAGTGCATGGATTTGAAATGGAACAGTACCATGGTGCACCACTCTCCAGCGTTGGTATATCGACGACCAACCACGGTGACCGCGTTTTACCATAAAATTCACGTGAAGAAAACCATGGGTAAAAAAACTATCGAGTACCGAAAGTGTTTCGGGTAGTCTTTTTTGGGATATGGAACTATGCATCGACGGCTAAAAGCGTCAAAGCCGTAGAACTCACAGAGAGCTTCTTTTTGACTGGTTATGGCTCCCGTGACTCCAAAAGAGGCAACCGTTATGGCTGTTTCAATAATCGATATCCTCAGGGCGCAACATCTAAGGTGCAAGGTGCAACATCCGTCTAAAATGCTGAAACAGTGCCGTACGACTTTTAGAAATGAGTGCATGGATTTGAAACGGAACAGTACCATGGTGCACCACTCTCCGCATTGGTATATCGACGAACAGTCACGGTGATCGCGTTTTACCATAAATTCACGTGAAGAAAACGATGGGTAAAAAAAACTATCGAGTCCCGAAAGTGATTCGGGTAGTTTTTTTTTGATATGGAACAATGCATTGACGGCTAAAAGCTATCGAAGCCATAGAACTCACAGAGAGCTTCGTTTTGACTGGTTATGGCACCCGTAACTCAAAAAGAGGCAACCGTTATGGATGTCCGAATAATCGATATCCTCAGGGCGCAACATCTACGGTGCAAGGTGCAACATCCGTCCAAAATGTCGAAACAGTGTTGTACGGCTTTTAGAATTGAGTGCATGGATTTGAAACGGAACAGTACGGTGGTGCACCACTCTCCAGCGATGGTATATCGACGACCAGCCACGGTGATCGCGTTTTAACATAAAATTCACGTGAAGAAAACCATGGGTAAAGAAAAACTATCGAGTCCCGAAAGTGATTCGGGTAGTCTTTTTTTGGATGTGGAACTGTGCATTGATGGCTAAAATCTGTCAAAACCGTAGAACTCACAGAGAGCTTCTTTTTGACTGGTTATGTCTCCCGTAACTCCAAAAGAGGCAACCATTATGGCTGTGTCAATAATCGATATCCTTAGGGCGCAACATCTAAGGTGCAAGGTGCAACATCCGTCAAAATGCCGAAACAGTGCCGTACGACTTTTAGAAATGAGTGCATGGATTTGAAACGGAATAGTACCATGGTGCACCACTCTCCAGCATTGGTATATCGACGACCAGTCACGGTGATCGCGTTTTACCATAAAATTCACGTTAAGAAAACGATAGGTAAAAAAAACTATCGAGTCCCGAAAGTGATTCGGGTAGTTTTTTTTGGATATGGAACAATGCATTGACGGCTAAAAGCTATCGAAGCCATAGAACTCACAGAGAGCTTCGTTTTGACTGGTTATGGCTCCCGTAACTCCAAAAGAGGTAACCGTTATGGCTGTCCGAACAATCGATATCCTCAGGGCGCAACATCTACGGTGCCCGGTGCAACATCCGTCCTAAATGTTGAAACAGTGCCATACGACTTTTAGAAATGAGTGCATGGATTTGAAATGGAACAGTACCATGGTGCACCACTCTCCAGCGTTGGTATATCGACGACCAACCACGGTGACCGCGTTTTACCATAAAATTCACGTGAAGAAAATGATGGGTAAAAAAACTATCGAGTACCGAAAGTGTTTCGGTAGTCTTTTTTGGGATATGGAACTATGCATCGACGGCTAAAAGCGTCAAAGCCGTAGAACTCACAGAGAGCTTCTTTTTGACTGGTTATGGCTCCCGTAACTCCAAAAGAGGCAACCGTTATGGCTGTTTCAATAATCGATATCCTCAGGGTGCAACATCTAAGGTGCAAGGTGCAACATCCGTCTAAAATACCGAAACAGTGCCGTACGACTTTTAGAAATGAGTGCATGGATTTGAAACGGAACAGTACCATGGTGCACCACTCTCCAGCATTGGTATATCGACGAACACTCACGGTGATCGCGTTTTACCATAAAATTCACGTGAAGAAAACGATGGGTAAAAAAAACTATCGAGTCCCGAAAGTGATTCGGGTAGTTTTTTTTGGATATGGAACAATGCGTTGATGGGTAAAACCTGACAAAGCCGCAGAACTCACAGAGAGCTTCGTTTTGACTGGTTATGGCTCCCGTAACTCCAAAAGAAGCAACCGTTATTGCTGTCCGAATAATCGATATCCTCAGGGCGCAACATCTACGGTGCAAGGTGCAACATCCGTCCAAAATGCTGAAACAGTGCCGTACGACTTTTTGAAATGAGTGCATGGATTTGAAACGGAACAGTACCATGGTGCACCATTCTCCAGCGATGGTATATCGACGACCAGCCACGGTGATCGCGTTTTAAGATAAAATTCACGTGAAGAAAACCATGGGTAAAGAAAAACTATCGAGTCCCGAAAGTGATTCGGGTAGTCTTTTTTTGGATGTGGAACTATGCATCGATGGCTAAAAGCGTCAAAGCCGTAGAACTCACAAAGAGCTTCTTTTTGACTGGTTATGGCTCCCGTAACTCCAAAAGAGGCAACCGTTATGGCTGTTTCAATAATCGATATCCTCAGGGCGCAACATCTAAGGTGCAAGGTGCAACATCCGTCAAAATGCCGAAATAGTGTCGTACGACTTTTAGAAATGAGTGCATGGATTTGAAACGGAAAAGTACCATGGTGCACCACTCTCCAGCATTGGTATATCGACGACCAGTCACGGTGATCGCGTTTTACCATAAAATTCACGTGAAGAAAACGATAGGTAAAAAAAACTATCGAGTCCCGAAAGTGATTCGGGTAGTTTTTTTTTGATATGGAACAATGCATTGACGGCTAAAAGCTATCGAAGCCATAGAACTCACAGAGAGCTTCATTTTGACTGGTTATGGCTCCCGTAACTCCAAAAGAGGTAACCGTTATGGCTGTCCGAACAATCGATATCCTCAGGGCGCAACATCTACGGTGCCCGGTGCAACATCCGTCCTAAATGCTGAAACAGTGCCATACGACTTTTAGAAATGAGTGCATGAATTTGAAATGGAACAGTACCATGGTGCACCACTCTCCAGCGTTGGTATATCAACGACCAACCACGGTGACCGCGTTTTACCATAAAATTCACGTGAAGAAAATGATGGGTAAAAAAACTATCGAGTACCGAAAGTGTTTCGGGTAGTCTTTTTTGGGATATGGAACTATGCATCGACGGCTAAAAGCGTCAAAGCCGTAGAACTCACAGAGAGCTTCTTTTCGACTGGTTATGGCTCCCGTAACTCCAAAAGAGGCAACCGTTATGGCTGTTTCAATAATCGATATCCTCAGGGCGCAGCATCTAAGGTGCAAGGTGCAACATCCGTCTAAAATGCCGAAACAGTGCCATACGACTTTTAGAAATGAGTGCATGGATTTGAAACGGAATAGTACCATGGTGCACCACTCTCCAGCATTGGTATATCGACGACCAGTCACGGTGATCGCGTTTTACCATAAAATTCACGTGAAGAAAACGATAGATAAAAAAAACTATCGAGTCCCGAAAGTGATTCGGGTAGTTTTTTTTGGATATGGAACAATGCATTGACGGCTAAAAGCTATCGAAGCCATAGAACTCACAGAGAGCTTCATTTTGACTGGTTATGGCTCCCGTAACTCCAAAAGAGGTAACCGTTATGGCTGTCCGAACAATCGATATCCTCAGGGCGCAACATCTACGGTGCCCGGTGCAACATCCGTCCTAAATGCTGAAACAGTGCCATACGACTTTTAGAAATGAGTGCATGAATTTGAAATGGAACAGTACCATGGTGCACCACTCTCCAGCGTTGGTATATCGACGACCAACCACGGTGACCGCGTTTTACCATAAAATTCACGTGAAGAAAATGATGGGTAAAAAAACTATCGAGTACCGAAAGTGTTTCGGGTAGTCTTTTTTGGGATATGGAACTATGCATCGACGGCTAAAAGCGTCAAAGCCGTAGAACTCACAGAGAGCTTCTTTTTGACTGGTTATGGCTCCCGTAACTCCAAAAGAGGCAACCGTTATGGCTGTTTCAATAATCGATATCCTCAGGGCGCAACATCTAAGGTGCAAGGTGCAACATCCGTCTAAAATGCCGAAACAGTGTCGTACGACTTTTAGAAATGAGTGCATGGATTTGAAACGGAACAGTACCATGGTGCACCACTCTCCAGCATTGGTATATCGACGAACAGTCACGGTGATCGCGTTTTACCATAAAATTCACGTGAAGAAAACGATGGGTAAAAAAAACTATCGAGTCCCGAAAGTGATTCGGGTAGTTTTTTTTGGATATGGAACAATGCATTGATGGCTAAAAGCTATCGAAGCCATAGAACTCACAGAGAGCTTCGTTTTGACTGGTTATGGCACCCATAACTCAAAAAGAGGCAACCGTTATGGCTGTCCGAATAATCGATATCCTCATGGCGCAACATCTACGGTGCAAGGTGCAACATCCGTCCAAAATGTCGAAACAGTGCCGTACGGCTTTTAGAATTGAGTGCATGGATTTGAAACGGAATAGTACCGTGGTGCACCACTCTCCAGCGATGGTATATCGACGACCAGCCACGGTGATCGCGTTTTAACATAAAATTCACGTGAAGAAAACCATGGGTAAAAAAAAACTATCGAGTCCCGAAAGTGATTCGGGTAGTCTTTTTTTGGATGTGGAACTGTGCATTGATGGCTAAAATCTGTCAAAACCGTAGAACTCACAGAGAGCTTCTTTTTGACTGGTTATGGCTCCCGTAACTCCAAAAGAGGCAACCGTTATGGCTGTTTCGATAATCGATATCCTCAGGGCGCAACATCTAAGGTGCAAGGTGCAACATCCGTCAAAATGCCGAAACAGTGCCGTACGACTTTTAGAAATGAGTGCATGGATTTGAAACGGAATAGTACCATGGTGCACCACTCTCCAGCATTGGTATATCGACGACCAGTCACGGTGATCGCGTTTTACCATAAAATTCACGTGAAGAAAACGATGGGTAAAAAAACTATCGAGTCCCGAAAGTGATTCGGGTAGTTTTTTTGGATATGGAACAATGCATTTACGGCTAAAAGCTATCGAAGCCATAGAACTCACAGAGAGCTTCGTTTTGACTGGTTATGGCTCCCGTAACTCCAAAAGAGGGAACCGTTATGGCTGTCCGAACAATCGATATCCTCAGGGCGCAACATCTACGGTGCCCGGTGCAACATCCGTCCTAAATGCTGAAACAGTGCCATACGACTTTTAGAAATGAGTGCATGGATTTTAAATGGAACAGTACCATGGTGCACCACTCTCCAACGTTGGTATATCGACGACCAACCACGGTGACCGCGTTTTACCATAAAATTCACGTGAAGAAAATGATGGGTAAAAAAACTATCGAGTACCGAAAGTGTTTCGGGTAGTCTTTTTTGGGATATGGAACTATGCATCGACGGCCAAAAGCGTCAAAGCCGTAGAACTCACAGAGAGCTTCGTTTTGACTAGTTATGGCTCCCGTAACTCCAAAAGAGGCAACCGTTATGGCTGTCCGAATAATCAATATCCTCAGGGCGCAACATCTACGGTGCAAGGTGCAACATCCGTCCAAAATGCCGAAACAGTGGCGTACGACTTTTAGAAATGAGTGCATGGATTTGAAACGGAACAATACCATGGTGCACCACTCTCCAGTGGTGGTATATCGACAACCAGCCACGGTGATCGCGTTTTACCACAAAATTCACGTGAAGAAAACGATGGGTAAAAAAATACTTTCGTGTCCCGAAAGTGATTCGGGTAGTATTTTTTGGATATGGAACTATGCATTGACGGCTAAAATTTGTCAAAGCCGCAGAACTCACAGAGAGCTTCGTTTTGACTGGTTATGGCTCGCGTAACTCCAAAAGACGAAACCGTTATGGCTGTCCGAATAATCGATATCCTCAGGGGGCAACATCTACGATGCAAGGTGCAACATCCATCCAAAATGCCGAAACAGTGCCGTACGACTTATAGAAATGAGTGCATGGTTTTGAAACGGAACAGTACCATGGTGCACCACTCTCCAGTGATGGTATATCGACGACCAGCCATGGTGATCGCGTTTTACATGAAAATTCACGTGGAGAAAACCATGGGTAAAAAAAACTATCGAGTACTGAAAGTGATTCGGGTAGTCTTTTTTTGGATATGGAACAATGCGTTGACGGGTAAAACCTGACAAAGCCGCAGAACTCACAGAGAGCTTCGTTTTGACTGGTTATGGCTCCCGTAACTCCAAAAGAAGCAGCCGTTATTGCTGTCCGAATAATCGATATCCTCAGGGCACAACATCTACGGTGCAAGGTGCAACATCCGTCCAAAATGCTGAAACAGTGCCGTACAACTTTTTGAAATGAGTGCATGGATTTGAAACGGAACAGTACCATGGTGCACCATTCTCCAGCGATGGTATATCGACGACCAGCCACGGTGATCGCGTTTTACCATAAAATTCACGTAAAGAAAACCATGGGTAAAAAAACTATCGAGTCCCGAAAGTGATTCGGGTAGTATTTTTTTGGATATGGAACTATGCGTTGAGGGCTAAAGGCTGTCAAAGCTGTAGAACTCACAGAGAGCTTCGTTTTGACTGGTTATGGCTCCCGTAACTCCAAAAGAGGCAACCGTTATGGCTGTCCGAATAATCGATATCCTCAGGGTGCAACATCTACGGTGCAAGGTGTAACATCCGTCCAAAATGCCGAAACGATGCCGTACGACTTTTAGAAATGAGTGCATGGATTTGAAACGGAATAGTATCACGGTGCACCACTCTACAGCGGTGGTATATCGACGACCAGCTGTTAGTCCCTGAGGAGTTGGTTTTGATGACAACAACCTTACTTAGAATTAGATTATAAAATATATAATACTAACATTATTGTGTAGATATATATAGATAAGTTTGCAGGTACTAAAGAATGAAGAATTGTACAGTATAAAGATTCAAGATCAAAGATTGAAGATATCAAGATTCAAGACTCATGGGTATCAAGAATTTCAAGAGTTCAAGTTTCCAAGATAAGTTATATAGTTAGGAATATTGTTAAAACTCATAGAAAGGCACTGACATCTTAAAATCTATTTTATTCGTGGAATGGAATCCACTTCGTGCTCGTTAAAGGGATGGAACCCTAAGTAGAATGGAACCTACGAAAAATCTAGTGGAACATCTTTTTGTATCCACTTACTTTTCTTTCAAAATGATTTTCAAAATATATAGCTTGTTTTTCAAAATGATTTTAAATATTCCTGTTTAAAAACCAAAATCATCTGTCCTGGTTTTTCAATATATTTTAGCCTCAAAAATATCCTTAGTTTTAAATATCCTTAATTTTAAATATCTTTGATTTTAAATTATTATCCTAAGTTTTTAAACTACAATTTTGATATTAATATATTTAGCTGTTTTATATATTTATACTTAAAATTTAAATATAAAAGTATAGAAAATTATTATATATATTTTAATATTGTTCTCTATAGTTATTTATGTATTATAACTATATATATATAATTATATTTTAAAGTTTAAATATAAGTATATTATAATATAGAAATTATTTTCAAAGAAAAACAAATCACCAAAAATTACAAGGGCATGTCGACATGGTCACATGTACCCTTGTCGACATGGTGACAGTTAAATTATTTTTTAAAAGAAGTGTCTATTCGCCACATCCCTTCACCAATGGACATGGCTATTGATCTACTATAAATAAAGGGTGTTTTCAATGAATGTTAATTACTTTTTTCTCTAATTTAACTTCTCTTCTTCTTCTCCACTTTCTTATTTACAAATTACACCATTACTCTGCCGAAATCAATATCGAATCTAACTAGATAATTTCTGGTTTTGATTCTCTCCACTATCTCTACAAGATCAAAGTGCTAATCTGAGTTATAGACTTTTTGTAACCAATAGAGCGAGAAAATGTGTGATTGTAGCCTTGGAAATCAATTGGGTGAACTTGTTGCCCCGGAAATCAAGTATCTCTACCTAGAGGATTGTGAATCTGGAGCGGTGTACCTCGTAGCCTTGAAATCGAGGGTTGTATTTGTAAGAATTGTTTTTGAAAGGAACTCTGTACTTGTGTTGTGGGACTGGATGTAGGGTAACTCCGAACCAGTATAAAATCCGATGTGTTCTTTCCTTTACTGCTTTTTCTTTATATTTGCATCTGTGTTTGATTCTGTGTTCATATCTGTGTCTGATTAGTGTATACATTGTTAACAAATTAAGATAAACTCAATAAGATTAACAAATTTCTTAAAACACTATTCACCCCCCTCTAGTGTTAATTCTAGCCTTAAGATCCTTAATCCGCATTCTAACAATTGGTATCGGAGCTTTTTTTCAAAAGTTTCATAATCTGAATTTTGAAAAGTTTTAAAATGGCTATTTTTGAAAAATCTGTTAAAACTAGTTTAGAATTGTTTAAATCATCATTGTTCCATGAGTCTGCATATGAATGTTATTCAAATTCTAATTGTCTACCCAAATTTTATAATGTGCAGGAAAGATGCTTTATGGGTATTAAGGAATCAATCCACAATGGACAATCTGTGCAGATCAAAAGGAATAAGTGGATACTTGATAGTGGATGCTCTAGACACATGACTGGTAATCCGGATATGCTGAATAATATTATATACAAAGACGGAGGACTGGTTAACTTTGGAGACAACTCGAAAGGATACGTGATTGGCATCGGCAATGTCCGTAACTCTGAAACTACTATTATTACTAATGTTTTGCTAGTTAAAAATCTAAAACATAATCTACTAAGTATTAGTCAACTCTGTGATAAAGGATATAATATTAAATTTGAAAAAGATAAATGTCATATTGAAGATAATAACTCAACCATAATATTTGAGGGAATTAGGAAAAAGAATATTTATATTCTTAGTATGAAAGTTTCAAATGATAACCTATGTCTTTTGGCAAATACAAGTGACCCTTGGATTTGGCATAAGAGATTTGGACATTTGAATTTCAAACTCTTATCTAGACTGTCAAAACATGATCTAGTAAGAGGCCTCCCTAAAATGAATTTTAAAGTAGATAGTTTATGTGATGCATGTCAATTAGGAAAGCTTAGAAAAAGTTCCTTTAAATTAAAAGATATGATTTCAACTTCAAAACCCCTTGAGTTACTTCATCTTGATTTATTTGGTCCATCTCAAATTCAGTCAATAAATCATAGTAAATATGTTTTTGTAATTGTAGATGATTATTCTAGATTTACATGGACAATATTTTTGAAACAGAAAAGTGATACTTTTGAATGTTTTAAGAACTTTACAAAAAGGATTCAAAATCAATTATCTTTAAAAATTATAAATATTCGTAGTGATCATGGTGGTGAATTTGAAAATGAAAAGTTTGAGGAATTCTGCAATAAGAAGGGAATAACTCACAATTTCTCATTTCCAAGAACTCCACACAAAATGGAGTAGTTGAACGTAAAAATAGAACGATACAAGAGTGTGCGAGAACTATGCTTTCAGATAGTAATTTACCAAAACACTTTTGGGCAGAAGCTGTTGCTACTGCCTATTATATTTTGAATAGAATTTTAAGTAGACCTTTAACTGATAAGACACCTTATGAACTTCTTCATGGAAAGAAACCTAAGGTATCATACTTCAGAATTTTTGGAAGTAAATGCTTTATTTTAAATACAAAAGATAATTTGGATAAATTTGATCCTAAATCCGACAAAGGAATCTTTATCGGATATTCTAATAGAAGTAAAGCTTATAGAGTTTTTAATTTAAGATCTAACACCATCGAAGAAACAATGCATGTTTCGTTTGATGAAAATTTAAAAGATTTTGAAATTACAAACGATGAAGAAGATTTAATTACTCAAAATCAGGAATCAACCGAAATTAATAATGAAATTAATCATCCTAATAAAAGGATTAAACTTTTAAAAGATCATTCTATTGAAAATATAATAGGAGATATGCAATCTATTGTTACAACTAGAAATCAACTAAGTAAAATGAGTAATGTAGCATTTATATCATCTATTGAACCCAAAAATCCTAAAGAAGCATCAACTGATGATTCATGGATTTTGGCTATGCAAGAAGAATTAAATCAATTCACTAGAAATGAAGTTTGGGAACTTGTTCCTAGACCTGAAGATAAAACTATAATTGGAACTAAATGGGTCTATAAAAATAAAATGAATGAACAAGGTGAGGTCGTTAGAAATAAAGCACGATTAGTCGCCCAAGGTTATTGTCAAGAAGAAGGTATAGATTGTGACGAAACCTTTGCTCCTGTAGCAAGATTATAAGCCATTAGGATTCTACTTGCTTTCGCAAATCATAATAATTTCAAATTATTTCAAATGGATGTTAAAAGTGCATTTTTAAATGGATTTGTAAAAGAAGAAGTATATGTTGAACAACCACCACTTTTTGAAGATGAAAAATTACCAAACCATGTGTACAAACTTAAGAAAGCTTTATATGGTCTAAAATAAGCTCCTAGAGCCTGGTATGATAGACTAAGATCTTATTTATTACAATCAAATTTTGAAATTGGTAAAATAGATAATACTCTTTTTATTAAAAGAAATAAAAATGATATTCAACTAGCTCAAGCATACGTAGATGATATCATTTTTGGTTCAACTAACTTCGAAATGAATAAAGAATTTTCTGAAATAATGACAAAAGAGTTTGAGATGAGTCATATGGGTGAATTAAACTTCTTTCTTGGATTGCAAATAAAACAGTTAGATAATGGTATTTTTATTAGTCAAGAAAATATGATAAAGAACTAGTTAATAAATTTGGTTTGACTATTGCGAGTGGAAAACCTACTCCCATGGCAACCAATGAATATCTAAGTAAAGAAGATCTCTCGAAAGATGTAGATCAAAAGTTGTATAGAGGAATGATCGGATCATTGCTCTATATCACTGCTAGTAGACCTGATATCATGCATAGTGTATGTCTCTATGCAAGATATCAATCTCATCCTAAAGAAACTCACTTAAAAGATGTAAAATGTATCATAAGATATATTAAACACACCTCTGATTATGGCTTATTTTATCCTAAAAATGATTCATTTGATTTAATATCATATTGTGATGTTGACTATGCTGGATGTAAATCAGACCGAAAAAGTACAAGTGGAACTTGTCACTTTTTGGGACATTCTCTGGTTTCCTGGTTTAGTAAAAAGCAAAATACAGTTTCTCTATCAACAACTGAAGCAGAGTATATTTCTGCTGCTTTGGCTTGTTCTCAAGTAATATATATGCAACAAACCTTAAGAGATTTTGGATTAAATATCTCAAAATCGCCAATTTATTATGATAATACTAGTGCAATAAATTTATCTAAAAATCCTACTCATCATGCTCGAACTAAACATATTGATATTCGACATCATTTTCTTAGAGATAATATAACTAAAGAAGTAATTACTCTCGAATATATAAACTCTGAAAATCAAACTGCTGATATCTTAACAAAACCATTAAATGAATCTATATTTACTAAATTAAGAAGAGAATTAGGTATTTGTTCAATAACTGAAATATAAAACATAAATATATAACAAGTATAATTAAATAAATTAAAAATAAATTAGAAGCCAAAATTAAAATATCCCTGTCGACAACCCCATATCCCACCATGTCGACATATAACGGTATTTTTTGAAAATTAAAATTCCCACCAAAATTTGAAACACATGTATATTTGTCTTCATAGGTCTCCTATTGTCAAGAATACTCCTTAGTGTTCTTTCTTTCATTCTTTCGTTCGTATCGTTGTATATATAGTTGTTTATATTAAAAAACAGATGTATATTTGTTTACATAGTTTACACACATGTAAATATAACATTATATAATAAATTGTGTTCTCTTATTCGTATATTCTCTTATCTTTTGAATATATAGTTTATTAGTTAGGAAAAATAGTTATTAAGAGTTTAGTTTAAAGTTAAGTATTGATTATGTATGATAACACTATCATTATAATCACAAGTAATGTAGGGGGAGTTATATTGAATTATATAGTATTATAATTATGGAGTTATATGGTTTTTTGTTGATGAAAAAGGGGGAGAAGTGATATTAGAAGTATTAGGATAGTTAGGCATAGATTAAGAGGGAGTTATTAGAAGTATTAGGATAGAAGTGATATTTTATAAACAAAGGTTGTCATCATCAAAAAGGGGGAGATTGTTAGTCCCTGAGGAGTTGGTTTTGATGACAACAACCTTACTTAGAATTAGATTATAAAATATATAATACTAACATTATTTTGTAGATATATATAGATATGTTTGCAGGTACTAAAGAATGAAGAACTGTACAGTATAAAGATTCAAGATCAAAGATTGAAGATATCAAGATTCAAGACTAATGAGTATCAAGAATTTCAAGAGTTCAAGTTTCCAAGATAAGTTATATAGTTAGGAATATTGTTAAAACTCATAGAAAGGCACTTACATCTTAAAATCTATTTTATTCCTGGAATGGAATCCACTTCGTGCTCGTTAAAGGGATGGAACCCTAAGTAGGATGGAACCTACGAAAAATCTAGTGGAACATCTTTTTGTATCCACTTACTTTTATTTCAAAATGATTTTCAAAATATATAGCTTGTTGTTCAAAATGATTTTAAATATTCCTGTTTAAAAACCAAAATCATCTGTCTTGGTTTTTCAATATATTTTAGCCTAAAAAATATCCTTAGTTTTAAATATCCTTAATTTTAAATATCTTTGATTTTAAATTATTATCCTAAGTTTTTAAACTACAATTTTGATATTAATATATTTAGCTGTTTTATATATTTATACTTAAGATTTAAATATAAAAGTATAGAAAATTATTATATATATTTTAATATTGTTGTCTATAGTTATTTATGTATTATAACTATATATATAAGTATATTTTAAAGTTTAAATATAAGTATAATATAATATAGAAATTTTTTCAAAGAAAAACAAATCACCAAAAATTACAAGGGCATGTCGACATGGTGATAGTTAAATTGTTTTTTAAAAGAAGTGTCTATTCGCCACATCCCTTCACCAATGGACATGGCTATTGATCTACTATAAATAAAGGGTGTTTTCAACGAATTTTAATTACTTTTTTCTCTGATTTAACTTCTCTTCTTCTTCTCCACTTTCTTATTTACAAATTACACCATTACTCTGCCGAAATCAATATCGAATCTAACTAGATAATTTCTGGTTTTGATTCTCTCCTCTATCTCTACAAGATCGAAGTGCTAATCTGAGTTATAGACTTTTTGTAACCAATAGAGCGAGAAAAGGTGTGATTGTAGCCTTGGAAATCAATTGGGTGAATTTGTTGCCCCGGAAATCAAGTATCTCTACCCAGAGGATTGTGAATCTGGAGCGGTGTACCTCGTAGCCTTGAAATCGAGGGTTGTATTTGTAAGAATTTTTTTTGAAAGGAAATCCGTACTTGTGTTGCGGGACTGGATGTAGGGTAACTCCGAACCAGTATAAAATCCGGTGTGTTCTTTCCTTTACTGCTTTTACTTTATATTTGCATCTGTGTTTGATTCTGTGTTCATATCTGTGTCTGATTAGTGTATACATTGTTAACAAATTAAGATAAACTAAAAAAGATTAACAAATTTCTTAAAACACTATTCACCCGCCCTCTAGTGTTAATTCTAGCCTTAAGATCCTTAATCCGCATTCGAACACCAGCCACGGTGATCGCGTTTTACCATAAAATTCACGTGAAGAAAACCATGGGTAAAAAAAACTATCGAGACCCGAAAGTGATTCGAGTAGTCTTTTTTTGGATATGGAACTATGCGTTGATGGAAAAAATCCGTCAAAGCCGTAGAACTCACTAAGAGATTCGTTTTGACTGGTTATGGCTCCCGTAACTCCAAAAGAGGCAACCGTTATGGCTGTCCGAATAATCGATATCCTCAGGGTGTAACATCTACGATGCAAGGTGTAACATCCGTCCAAAATGCCGAAACGATGTCGTACGACTTTTAGAAATGAGTGCATGGATTTGAAATGGAACAGCACCATGGTGCACCACTCTCCAGCGGTGGTATATCGACGACCAACCATGGTGATCGTGTTTTACCATAAAATTCACGTGAAGAAAACGATGGTAAAAAAAATTATCGAGTCCCGAAATGATTCGGGTAGTCTTTTTTTGGATATGGAACTATGAATTGACGGCTAGAAGCCATCAAACCCGTAGAACTCACAGAGAGCTTCGTTTTGACTTGTTATGGCTCCCGTAAATCCAAAAGAGGCAACTGTTATGGCTGTCTGAATAATCGATATCCTCAGGGCGGAACATCTACGGTGCAAGGTGCAACATTCGTCCAAAATGCCGAAACAGTGCCGTACGACTTTTAGAAATGAGTGCATGGATTTGAAACGGAATAGTACCATGGTGCACCACTCTCCAACTATGGTATATCGACGACCAGACACGGTGATCGCGTTTTACCATAAAATTCACATGAAGAAAACGATGGGTAAAAACCACTATCGAGTCCCGAAAGTTATTCGGGTAGTCTCTTTTGGATATGGAACTATGCATTAAGGGCTAAAAGCCGTCAAAGCCGTAGAACTCACAGAAAGCTTCGTTTTGATTGGTTATGGCTCTCGTAACTCCAAAAGAGGCAATCATTGTGGTTGTCCGAATAATCGATATCCTAAGGGCGCAACATCTACGGTGCAAGGTGCAACATCCGTCCAAAATGCCGAAACAGTACCGTACGACTTTTAGAAATGAGTGCATGGATTTGAAACGAAACAGTACCATGGTGCACCACTCTCATGCTATGGTATATCGACGACCAGACACGGTGATCGCGTTTTACCATAAAATTCACGTGAAGAAAACGATGGGTAAAAACAAATAACGAGTCTCGAAAGTTATTCGGGTAGTCTTTTTTTGGGATATGGAACTATGCATTGACGGCTATAAGCCGTCAAAGGCGTAGAACTCACAGAGAGCTTCGTTTTGACTGCTTATGGCTCCCGTAACTCCAAAAGAGGCAATCGTTATGGCTGTCCGAATAATCGATATCGTAAGGGCGCAACATCTACGGTGCAAGTTGCAACATCCGTCCAAAATGCCGAAACAGTGCCTTACGACTTTTAGAAATGAGTGCATGGATTTGAAATGGAACAGTACCATGGTGCACCACTCTCCAGCGGTGGTATATCGACGACCAGCCACGGTGATCGCGTTTTACCATAAAATTCCCGTGAAGAAAACGAAGGGTAAAAAAACTATCGAGTTCCGAAAGTGATTCGGGTAGTCTTTTTTGGGATATGGAACTATGAATTGATGGCCAGAAGACATCAAATCCATAGAACTCACAAAGAGCTTCGTTTTGACTGGTTATGGCTCCCGTAACTCCAAAAGAGGCAACCGTTATGGCTGTCCGAATAATCGATATCCTCAGGGCGCAACATCTACGGTGCAAGGTGCAACATTCGTCCAAAATGCTGAAACGGTGCCGTACGACTTTTAGAAATGAGTGCATGGATTTGAAACGGAACAGAACCATGGTGTACCACTCTCCAGCGATGGTATATCGACGACCAGACACGGTGATCGCGTTTTACCATAAAATTCACGTGAAGAAAACGATGGGTAAAAAAAACTATCGAGTCCCGAAAGTGATTCGGGTAGTCTTTTTTTGGATATGGAACTATGCATTAACAGCTATAAGCCATCAATGCCGTAGAACTCACAGATAGCATCGTTTTGACTCGTTATGGCTCCTGTAACTCCAAAAGAGGCAACCGTTATGGCTGTCCTAATAATCGATATCCTCAGGGTGCAACATCTACGATGCAAGGTACAACATCCGTCCAAAATGCCGAAACAGTGTCGGACGGCTTTTAGAATTGAGTGCATGGATTTGAAATGGAACAGTACCATGGTGTACCACTCTCTAGCGATGGTATATCGACGACCAGCCACGGTGATCACGTTTTACCAGAAAATTCACGTAAAGAAAACCATTGGTAAAAAAACTATCGAGTCCTAAAACTAATTCGGGTAGTCTTTTTTTGGATATGGAACTATGCGTTGACGGCTAAAAGCTGTCAAAGCCGTAGAACTCACAGGGAGATTTGTTTTAACGGGTTATGGCTCCCGTAACTCCAAAAGAGGCAACTGTTATGGCTGTCCGAATAATCGTTATCCTCAGGGCGCAACATCTACGGTGCAAAGTGCAACATCCGTCCAAAATGCTGAAACAGCGCAGTACGACTTTTAGAAATGAGTGCATGGATTTGAAACGGAACAGTACCATGGTGCACCACTCTCCAGCGATGGTATATCGACGACCAGCCACGGTGATCGCGTTTTACCATAAAATTCACGTGAAGAAAACCATGGGTAAAATAAACTATCGAGTCCCGAAAGTGATTTAGGTAGTATTTTTTTGGATATGGAACTATGCGTTGAGGGCTAAAAGCTGTCAAAGCTGTAGAACTCACAGAGAGCTTCGTTTTGACTGGTTATGGCTCCCGTAACTCCAAAAGAGGCAAACGTTATGGCTGTCCGAATAATCGATATCCTCAGAGTGCAACATCTATGATGCAAGGTGTAACATCCGTCCAAAATGCCGAAACGATGTCGTACGACTTTTAGAAATGAGTGCATGGATTTGAAACGGAACAGTACCATGGTGCACCACTCTCCAGCTGTGGTATATCGACGACCAGCCACGGTGATCGCGTTTTACCATAAAATTCACGTGAAGAAAACCATGGGTAAAAAAAACTATCGAGTCCCGAAAGTGATTCGAGTAGTCTTTTTTGGATATGGAACTATGCGTTGACGGCAAAAAGCCGTCAAAGCCGTAGAACTCACAGAGAGCTTCATTTTGACTAGTTATGGCTCCCGTAACTCTAAAAGAGGCAACCGTTATGGCTGTCAGAATAATCGATATCCTCAGGGCGCAACATCTACGGTGCAAGGTGCAACATCCGTCCAAAATGCCGAAACAGTGCAGTACGACTTTTAGAAACGAGTGCATGGATTTGAAACGGAACAGTACCGTGGTGCACCACTCTCCAGCGACGGTATATCGATGACCAGGCACGGTGATCGCGTTTTACCATAAAATTCACGTGAAGAAAACGATGGGTAAAAAAAAACTATCGAGTCCCGAAAGCGATTCGGGTAGTTTTTTTTGGATATGGAACTATGCATTGATGGCTAAAAGCTGTCAAAGCCGTAGAACTCACAGAGAGCTTCGTTTTGACTGGTTATGGCTCCCGTAACTCCAAAAGTGGCAACCTTTATGGCTGTCCAAATAATCGATATCCTCAAGGCGCAACATCTACGGTGCAAGGTGCAACATCCGTCCAAAATGACGAAACAGTGCCATTCGACTTTTAGAAATGAGTGCATGGATTCGAAATGGAATAGTACCATGGTGCACCACTCTCCAGCGGTGGTATATCGGCGACCAACCACGGTGATCGCGTTTTACCATAAAATTCATGTGAAGAAAACGATGGGTAAAAAAAACTGTGGAGTCCCGAAAGTGATTCGGGTAGTTTTTTTTGGATATGGAACAATTCATTGACGGATAAAAGCTGTTGAAGCCGTAGAACTCACAGAGAGTTTTGTTTTGACTGGTTATGGCTCTCGTAACTCCAAAAGACGCAACCGTTATGGCTGTCCGAATAATCGATATCCTTAGGGCGCAACATCTACGGTGCAAGGTGCAACATCCGTCCAAAATGCCAAAATAGTGCCGTATGACTTTTAGAAATGAGTGCATGGATTTGAAACGGAACAGTACCATGGTGCACCACTCTCCAGCGATGGTATATCGACGACCAGACACGGTGATCGCGTTTTACCATAAAATTCACGTGAAGAAAACGATGGGTAAAAACAACTATCGAGTCCCGAAAGTTATTCGGGCAGTCTTTTTTTGGATATGGAACTATGCATTGACGGTTATAAGCCATCAAAGCCGTAGAACTCACAGAGGGCTTCGTTTTGACTGGTTATGGCTCCCGTTACTCCAAAAGAGGCAATCGTTGTGGCTGTCCGAATAATCGATATCCTAAGGGCGCAACATCTACGGTGCAATGTGCAACATCCGTCCAAAATGCCGAAACAGTGTCGTACGACTTTTAAAAATGAGTGCATGGATTTGAAATGGAACAGTACCATGTTGCACCACTCTCCAGTGATGGTATATCGACAACCAGCCACGGTGATTGCGTTTTACCTTAAAATTAACGTGAAGAAAACGATGGGTAAAAAAAACTATCGAGTCCAGAAAGTGGTTCGGGTAGTCTTTTTTTGTATATGGAACTATGCATTGACGGCAAAAAGCTGTCAAAGCAGTATAAATCACAGAGAGCTTCGTTTTGACTGGTTATGGCTCCCATAACTCCAAAAGAGGCACCCGTTATGGCTGTCCGAATAATCGATATCCTCAGGGCGCAACATCTACGGTGCAAGGTGCAACATCCATCCAAAATGTCGTAACAGTGCCTTACGAATTTTAGAAATGAGTGCATGGATTTGAAATGGAACAGTACCATGGTGTACCACTCTCCAGCGGTGGTATATCGACGACCAGCCACGGTGATCGCGTTTTACTATAAAATTCACGTGAAGAAAACGAAGGGTAAAAAAACTATCGAGTCCCGAAAGTGTTTCGGGTAGTCTTTTTTTGGATATGGAACTTTGAATTGAGGACGAGAAGCCGTCAAAGCCATAGAACTCATTTTGACTGGTTATGGCTCTTGTAACTCCAAAAAAGGCAACCGTTATGGCTGTCCGAATAATCGATATCCTAAGTGCGTAACATCTACGGTGCAAGGTGCAACATCCGTCCAAAATGCCGAAACAGTGACGTACGACTTTTAGAAATGAGTGCATGGATTTGAAACGAAACAGTACCATGGTGCACCACTCTCCAGCGATGGTATATCGATGACCAGACACGGTGATCGCGTTTTACCATAAAATTCACATGAAGAAAACGATGGGTAAAAACAACTAACGAGTCTCGAAAGTTATTCGGGTAGTGTTTTTTTGGGATATGGAACTATGCATTGACGGCTATAAGCCGTCAAAGCCGTAGAACTCACAGAGAGCTTCGTTTTGACCGCTTATGGCTCCCGTAACTCCAAAAGAGGCAATCGTTATGGCTGTCCGAATAATCGATATCCTAAGGGCGCAACATCTACGGTGCAAGTTGCAACATCCATCCAAAATGCCGAAACAGTGACGTACGACTTTTAAAAATGAGTGCATGGATTTGAAATAAAACAGTACCATGTTGCAGCACTCTCCACTGATGGTATATCGACAACCTGCCACGGTGATCGCGTTTTACAATAAAATTCACGTGAAGAAAACGATGGGTAAAAAAACTATCGAGTCCAGAAAGTGATTCGGGTAGTCTTTTTTTGGATATGGAACTATGCATTGATGGCTAAAAGTTGTCAAAGCCGTAGAATCACAAAGAGCTTTGTTTTGACTGGTTTTGGCTCCCATAACTCCAAAAGAGGCAACCGTTATGGCTGTTCGAATAATCGATATCCTCAGGGCGCAACATCTACGGTGCAAGGTGCAACATCCGTCCAAAATGCCGAAACAGTGCCGTACGACTTTTAGAAATAAGTGCATGGATTTGAAATGGAACAGTACCATGGTGCTCCACTCTCCAGCGGTGGTATATCGACGACCAGCCACGGTGATAGTGTTTTACCATAAAATTCAAGTGAAGAAAACAAAGGGTAAAAAAAACTATCGAGTACCGAAAGTGATTCGGGTAGTCTTTTTTTGGATATGGAACTATGCATTGACGGATAGAAGCCATCAAAGTCGTAGAACTCACAGATAGCTTCGTTAACTGGTTATGGCTCCCGTAACTCCAAAAAAGGCAACCGTTATGATTGTCCGAATAATCGATATCCTCAGGGCGCAACATCTATGGTGCAAGGTGCAACATCCGTCCAAAATGCTAAAACAGTGCCGTACGACTTTTAGAAACGAGTGCATGGATTTGAAACGGAACAGTACCATGATGCACCACTCTCCAGCGACGGTATATCGACGACCAGACACGGTGATCGCGTTTTACCATAAAATTCACGTGAAGAAAATGATGGGTAAAAAAAAATATCGAGTCTCGAAAGTGATCCGGGTAGTCTTTTTTTGGATATGAAACTATGCATTGACGGCTATAAGCCGTCAAAGCCGTAGAACTCACAGAGAGCTTCGTTTTGATTGGTTATGGCTCCCGTAACTCCAAAAGAGGCAACCGTTATGGCTGTCCGAATAATCGATATCCTCAGGGCGCAACAACTACGGTGCAAGGTGCAACATCAGTCCAAAATGCCGAAACAATGTCGTACGACTTTTAGAAATGAATGAATGGATTTGAAACAGAACAGTACCATGGTGCACCACTCTCCAGCGTTGGTATATCGATGACCAGCCACGGTGATCGCGTTTTACCGTAAAATTCACGTGAAGAAAACTATGGGTAAAAAAAACTATCGAGTCCCGAAAGTGATTCGGGTAGTCTTTTTTTGGATATGGAACTTTGCATTGATGGCTAAAAGCTGTCAAAACCGTAGAACTCACAGAGAGCTTCGTTTTGACTGGTTATCGCTCCTGTAACTCCAAAAGAGGCATCCGTTATGGCTGTCCGAATAATCGATATCCTAAGGGCGCAACATCTACGGTGCAAGGTGCAACATCCATCCAAAATGCCGAAACAGTGCCGTACGACTTTAAGAAATGAGTGCATGGATTTGAAACAGAACATTACCATGGTGCACCACTCTCCAACGATGGTATATCGACGACCAGCCACGGTGATCGCGTTTTACCATAAAATTCACGTGAAGAAAACGATGGGTAAAAAAAACTATCGCGTCCAGAAAGTGATTCGGGTAGTCTTTTATTGGATATGGAACTATGCATTGACAGCTAAAAGCTGTCAAAGGCGTAAAACTCACAGAGAGCTTCGTTTTGATTGGTTATGGCTCCTGTAACTCCAAAAGAGGCAACCATTATGGCTGACCGAATAATCGATATCCTCAGGGCGCAACATCTACGGTGAAAGGTGCAACATCCATCCAAAATGCCGAAACAGTGTCGTACGACTTTTAGAAATGAGTGCATGGATTTGAAACGGAACAGTACCATGGTGCACCACTCTCCAGCAATGGTATATCGACGACCAGGCATGGTGATCGCGTTTTACCATAAAATTCACGTGAAGAAAACGATGGGTAAAAACAACTATCGAGTCCCGAAAGTTAATCGGGCAGTCTTTTATTGGATATGGAACTATGCATTGACGGCTATAAGCCGTCAAAGCCGTAGAACTCACAAAGAGCTTCGTTTTGACTTGTTATGGCTCCCAAAACTCCAAAAGAGGCAATCGTTTTGGCTGTCCGAATAATCGATATCCTAAGGGCGCAACATCTACGGTGCAAGGTGCAACATCCGTCCAAAATGCCGAAACAGTGCCGTATGACTTTTAAAAATGAGTGCATGGATTTGAAACGGAATAGTACCATGGTGCAGCACTCTCCAGCGATGGTATATCGACAACCAGCCACGGTGATCGCGTTTTACCATAAAATTCACGTGAAGAAAACGATGGGTAAAAAAACTATCGAGTCCAGAAAGTTATTCGGGTAGTATTTTTTTGGATATGGAACTATGCATTGACGGCTAATAGTTGTCAAAGCCGTAGAAATCACAGAGAGCTTTGTTTTGACTGGTTATGGCTCCCATAACTCCAAAAGAGGCAACCGTTATGGCTGTCCGAATAATCGATATCCTTAGGGCGCAACATCCATGGTGCAAGGTGCAACATCCATCCAAAATGCCGAAACAGTGCCGTACGACTTTTAGAAATGAGTGCATGGACTTGAAATGGAATAGTACCATGGTGCACCACTCTCCAGCGGTGGTATATCGACGACCAGCCATGGTGATCGCGTTTTACCATAAAATTCACGTGAAGAAAACAAAGGGTAAAAAAAACTATCGAATCCTGAAAGTGATTTGGGTAGTCTTTTTTTGGATATGGAACTATGCATTGACGTCTAGAAGCCATCAAAGTCGTAGAACTCACAGAGAGCTTCGTTTTGAATGCTTATGGCTCCCGTAACTCCAAAAGAGGCAACCGTTATGGCTGTCCGAATAATCGATATCCTCAGGGCGCAACATCTACCGTGCAAGGTGCAACATCCGTCCAAAATGCCAAAACAGTGCCGTACGACTTTTAGAAATGAGTGCATGGATTTGAAACGGAACAGTACCATGGTGCACCACTCTCCAGCGATGGTATATCGACGACCAAACACGGTGATCGCGTTTTACCATAAAATTCACGTGAAGAAAACGATGGGTAAAAAAAACTATCGAGTCCCAAAAGTGATTCGGGTAGTCTTTTTTTGGATATGGAATTATGCATTGACGGCTATAAGCCGTCAAAGCCGTAGAACTCACAAAGAGCTTCGTTTTGACTGGTTATGGCTCCCGTAACTCCAAAAGAGGCAACCGTTATGGCTGTCCGAATAATCGATATCCTCAGGGCGCAACATCTACGGTGCAAGGTGCAACATCCGTCCAAAATGCCGAAACAATGTCGTACGACTTTTAGAATTGAGTGCATGGATTTGAAACGGAACAATACCATGGTGCACCACTCTCCGGCGTTGGTATATCGACGACCAGCCACGGTGATCGCGTTTTACCATAAAATTCACGTGAAGAAAACGATGGGTAAAAAAAACTATCGTGTCCCGAAAGTGATTCGGGTAGTCTTTTTTTGGATATGGAACTATGCATTGACGGCTTAAAGCTGACAAATCCGTAGAACTCACAGAGAGCTTCGTTTTGACTGGTTACGGCTCCCGTAACTCCAAAAGAGGCAACCGTTATGGCTGTCCGAATAATCGATATCCTAAGGGCGCAACATCTACGGTGCAAGGTGCAACATCCGTCCAAAATGCCGAAACAGTGTCGTACGACTTTTAGAAATGAGTGCATGGATTTGAAACAGAACAGTACCATGGTGCACCTCTCTCCAGCGATGGTATATCGATAACCAGCCACGGTGATCGCGTTTTACCATAAAATTCACATGAAAAAAACGATGGGTAAAAAAACTATCGAGTCCAGAAAGTGCTTCGGGTAGTCTTTTATTGGATATGGAACTATGCGTTGACAGCTAAAAGCTATCAAAGACGTAAAACTCACAGAGAGCTTCATTTTGACTGGTTATGGCTCCCGTAACTCCAAAAGAGGCAACCGTTATGGCTGTCCGAATAATCGATACCCTTAGGGCGCAACATCTACGGTGCAAGGTGCAACATCCGTCCAAAATGCCAAAACAGTGTCGTACGACTTTTAGAAATGAGTGCATGGATTTGAAACGGAACAGTACCATGGTGCACCACTCTCTAGCGGTGGTATATCGACGACCAAACACGGTGATCGCGTTTTACCATAAAATTCACGTGAAGAAAACGATGGGTAAAAAAAACTATCGAGTCCCGAAAGTGATTCGGGTAGTCTTTTTTTGGATATGGAACTTTGCATTGATGGCTAAAAGCTGTCAAAGCCGTATAACTCACAGAGAGCTTCGTTTTGACTGGTTATGGCTGCCGTAACTCTAAAAGAGGCAACCGTTATGGCTGTCCGAATAATCGATATCCTCAGGGTGCAACATCTATGATGCAAGTGTGTCATTTTTGGAGAGAGGAAGTTCGTTTCTTGGGGCACGTTATCTCGAAGGAAGCTTTGGCTATTGACCCTACCAAGGTTATTGCAGTACAAGATTGGAAGGCTCAAAGAATGTTACCGAGATTAGGAGCTTCCTAGGATTAGTAGGATACTATAGGAAGTTCATTACAGACTTTGCCAAAATTTCGGCACTACTCACACGAATTACGAAGAAGAATAAAGCTTTCGTGCGGGACGTGGATTGTAAGGATTCCTTCATGAAGCTTAAGAGAACCCTTACTAGTGCACCAGTGTTGGTTTTACCCGACGGAGCTAAGCCTTTCACTGTATACACTGATGCATGCAGATCGGGTCTAGGAGCGGTGTTGATGCAAGAAGGGAGGGTAGTGTGTTATGGTAGTAGGCAGTTGAGGACGCATGAGAACTATCCTATCCATGATTTGGAGTTGGCTGCTATAGTTTTTGCACTTAAGATTTGGAGGCACTATTTGCTTGGTGAGAGGTTTGAGCTTTTTACTGACCATAAGTCTTTGAAGTATCTATTCTCATAGAAAGACTTGAACTTGAGGCAACAGAGGTGGATGGAGTTTTTAGCCTCGTATGATTTTGAGATAGCTTATACCCGTGGGAAGGGAATGTGGTTGCGGATGCATTGAGTAGAAAGAAAGCAACCCTTAGTCCTTTGTTCGTAGAGTGGAGGAGCTTGGAGTTTATTTCTACCTTTGATTTTAAGCCCTCTACGGACATTACTCCCGGATTGTTGGAAACATTAGAGGTGAGGCCTACCCTTATAGATCCGATTGGCTCGAGGCAACAGGAGGATTCGGAGCTCATGGACATTATGTATAGGTTTAGCCGAGGAGAGGTCTCGAGACATATTCAAAGCTATTCCATTGATAGCGGAGGGTGGCTTAGGAGAGATGGGAGGCTTTGTGTTCCACGCGCAAGGACTTGTTGATAGCAATTTTGGACGAGGCGCACCATTCTTGTATGACTATTCATCTGGGTGGTGACAAAATGTATCGAGATATGAAGAGGATGTTCAATTGGGGTGGCATGAAGAAGGATGTGGCAGAATTCGTAGCTAAGTGTCTCATACGCCGAAGGGTAAAACTAGAGCAGTAGAAGCGCGGTGGATTACTTCAACCCTTAGACGTGCCGGAGTGGAAGTGAGATAGTATTTCTATGAATTTCATTGATGGTTTACCCCATTCTAGGAAGGGGAGCACTAGCATTTCGGTGATTGTCACTACACCAAATCATCCTTTTTGTAACACTTATTTTTTAGAATTCCTAACGATTATTACTGTTACAAAATAACAACAGTTATTACTATTGCTATCGTTTTTTAACGGTTGTAACCGTGATAATATCTTTTGATGATGAAAATAAGATGAATTACATAAGGTAAATATGTAATTTTGCTAACTTTCTCATTTCTAACGCATTTCCTCGTGTAAATCTCTAGGGTTTTACCTTTCCATGGAAATTGAAATCGAATTCCAAAACCAGCTACACTCCATAAGGCATCCATCAAAATCAAAATAAATCAATGGCGCTTGACACCTCCGGCGGCTTAACTGATCTCTCTCGGCGCGTCCTTAAGGCAACAGCGAGAAGTTGTCGACATCCATCGAAGACTCAACATGCGATTGTAAATTGGATGGGTCATCTCTCCAAGCGACATCGACCAGACATTGACTGCTCTTACAACTTCAGGTTCCACGCATCATCTCTCCAGGCTATAAAAGGTTCGATTTTTATTTTTTATTGGATCATTGGATATAATTATATACCATGAAACTTATAAATATCTATTGGGGGCAAGCTTACTATCTTTAGTTGATGAGAAATATAAGGAAAAGAAAACTTGTGTGGACGTTACAGATATGAAGTAGCTTATGCTTTTTTTGTTATACATATAATCCACTATTGTTTTAGCATTAGTAATAAGAAAGAAGAAAATTTGAACGCACTATTGCTAAAATTAAGAACATAATTCACTTTGGTACAACTTCAAAATTATCTTTTTTTTATATAGCACATAATAAATAATTATGAATCCTTTGTAAATATTACTTAGGAATCTTTTTATTTATGAAGCGGCTTTGATATTTTTGATTATAAATATTTTCTTGTATATCTTTGTACAAAATTTTGGATTTTCCATTATAAGTTTTTTTTATTTTTCATTATAAATATATTTGCTAATAAACAAACCACACATAGCTAATTGTGAAAATATATTAATCCTATACACCCTTGTCTACTTTACTTCTAAGGCAAGGATTCTATTATTCATTCTCTGATGGCAAATAATTGAAATTTTGGGGATATTTCCCTTGTTATGCTAATCTGACTAGTATTTTTGACAAAGATGAAACTTCCGTACTGACGACTTATGTCCTATTTCAGGTTGTTGGGAGTGAAATTTCAAACGTATTGGCCGTAGCACGTTACAACTTTGCCTCCACCCGTAATATATGCTCCCTTTTGTAAGTCCTTTAATTTGTTACATTTAATCATCTACGATTCATTCTCTTATGGCTATTCAATCTTTCATCCGTAGCCAATTGGAAAATGGCTGTGCTGGTCTATTTGTAATGGCAGCGTCTTCAGCATCTCCCAAGGTAATATGAATGCATGCATGATATATACTGGATTTAATATGGTAATTGCATGAAAAAAATTCTTTTTGAAATATTTATCTACGATTAATAACTTTAGTTCTCAGATATATTGGCGAGTTGATGGAACAAATGGGACAGTGCTAATTGAACGACGCGTTGACAACAACCGCCATGGCTATGTGGTATATACATTATATTAGTGGTTGATGCTTTTCTTTTAAATAGTATAACTTTTACAGATAAAACATTAGTACATCCGGTATGCTAATTTTGTAGGTGTCACTTACTAAAGCTGATGGGCATAGTCAGAAAACATTCTATCCATTTTGTGAAGTGCATGAAGAACTCAAGTCTTTTATTCATAATGTTGTGCAGGCAACAAGTCAAGTAAATTTCTTCCTACACCTTAAAATCAGGTATCAAATTAATTAGTATTTTACCACAATCCTCGTGGATAGCAAAAATAAGATATAAGAAAAATATACACTACGTCAAATGCATAACAACATTTTATGGGATGGAAGGACTGAAAACAGACAAGTCATTCTCTAGTTCCACTTTTTCTCCAGCGTTTATAACAACCCTCATGTTCTCACTATTATAACAAGTTGACGGGAAACCAGACATCTATTATCATATAAGTGACCAACATCTGATGGATACAAATAATTGAATAAAACAATAGATGAAGGAAGCAATGAGAAAAACCTTTGAAAGCATTCTTGTTATTGTGAGTTAGATGGATAGAAAGAGTGAAAGAAAATCATATAGTGATTATTTTTTTAGAATTCAAAATACACCATGAATGTCTATATTATATGTTATATATGTTATATATATAATAAAATGATTAGTCTATATTATATGTTATATATAATAATATCTATAATAAAATGAATAGTCTATCATTTGGTAATTGATGCATGAATGTCTATATTATATGTTATATATAATAATATCTATAATGTCCTGATGGTGTACATACAAAACTCTCTTCATTGAATGTCCAATTCAAAATGTCATCTCATCACCCCATCTAAGTTCTCCTTGCACTATAGTATATATCTGGTATTGCTCTGGATCAAAACAGCAACCCTTCTATGATCTATTATATGATCTTAGCATGTTTAACTTTATGTACAAATAATTTGGATAATATTTTATGCTTTGGTATAGAATAACCTTTACTCTGTTCAAATAAAAAATTTGTCGTCGTCGTGAATAGCGTACCTAAACTCTATAGAGAAACATATTTCATATCCATTATTTCACATTGATGTCCTAGGTATGGATCTGTTATCTGTGTACCCTGGGCTGCAGCCTGGGACATATTATCATGTATTACTCAACCTTCGTAAAATAAAGTTCATATCCATTTTAAAAAAGAAGTTAAAACATGTCTTATCTGCTCTATGTTGATTAGATGTTTAACTTAATAATAATAATAATAATAAACAGATTGAAGAGATGAGGATTACTTTTATTCATTTTAATTCCAAAACTCAATTCCTACTCATGATGTCTTGTTATTAAACTTCATATTGTTTTAGTTAGCAATTTTTTTCTACAATTTATTATGTCGTGTTGCCTTTGAATGAAAAAAATAAACAACCCGAGGTGATTTGAAATATTGATTCCATTTCTGTGTACAATATAAAAAATCGTAAGCTATTTTCTATTCTGTTGCACGATGAGTTTCCAAAGCAATTTGTGGTGGGCTAGGCTGGACGACCCAGTAGCATTACTGGGTTTCTAACATATTACACGCCTGTATATTGCTTGAATATGAAGATAAATAGAGCTGAATTAGCAACTGGAAATTTGTTTTTTTTCCATATAAAATGAGCAGCACGACTGTCAAAAATGCTCTCTTGGAACAAAAACAAACAGTGTCACTGTGCTTCCATCAGGTTCGAATCCAATATCTCCTCAGGTTCGAACCCCAGCATTCTAATTCATCCATTTAGCTTAAATTTCATGATCTTCGGATTCAAATCACTGGCACCAAAATTATCTAATATTTTTCTTATTTTATTTGAATAGGTTTTTCCAAAGAGCTCGAGTTTGGACTTCGAAGAAGCATTAACGCTCCCTTGCCTACTTTATTAGACCATGGGAGCAGAGTTGGATCTCACAGTCTGGTAGGAATTCATTCCAGTTTGTAATTTTTCTACCTTTTCTTTCATGGGAATAATGATAATTGATCGATTTGTTGTGATATAACTGTCAAACAAGAGAATGAGAATGGGGGAGAAGAAACCAGCTTGGATGCAATTGCTCTGGTAAAAGAGTCGATCGTAGAATCCAAATGCTTGATGAAGAAAATTGAATCCTTGAGCGTAGAGGTTAACACCAATGAGAAGAAAAATGAATAGATTTTTTGGCTAAAACTGCAGCCAGATTTGTTATTAATATTAGTATTTGTTCCTAATTGAGTAAAGAGTGGATTTATCATGGATTTTAAATAATGCTTGAAATTTAAAGTGGAATTCTTTCACAGATCTGCACCACTAAATATAGGTATTGTATTTCTTATAAACCAGTGCATTTTGGCAACTTTTAATGTTGTTAAAATTTAAAGATTTATTCTAATAGTTGGCTCTTTGGTTTACTGATTTAGATTGAAATTTTATTGATTTTATATCAGAGAAGGCAATCCAAATTTTATTAGACCATTTTCTTAAATTTGCAGGAGTCATTAAAAAAAAGAAATATAAGACCTATTTTCCAAGTTAATGCAGAAGGTTGCCAAGGTTTTGTTAAAGCTTCTTCTAATCACCAATGATTACTATACTTAGAGAACTTTGTAATGATACACTGTAGCCATATGATCAAAAGAGCTAAAGTATTGTTATCCTTTGTAGGAACTGAGAACATTTAATCATGGTTTGCAAGATTTGTGTAACATAGAAATCCAAATAATAAGTCTAAACCGTTATGTGACTTCCATTTTATGTTTTATGTAGAATACAGCTAGTCATGCAGTAGGAAATGAACCATTAAGGCCCATCATATCCACCAGCATAGCCAGCTTCATGTTCTGCTTGAGCAGCAATAATAAAATTATTCTTGAGATTGCATGAGAAGTTGATTTTACAGGTAACCATTCAATTTAGTGGGAATAAATTCATCAAATACCCAAATTAAAATGCATAACTACATATTTACACTGTAACATTGTTTAACCGTTTACCTTTTTTAACCATGACATTTATTTCACTATTAGAAATGTATAAATTAAGAAATAATACCATCTTTTAGCCTAGTTCAAAATCAGGGCTTCAGTTCAAATACCATCAGAAGTGCTCTTTATTCCAGTACAGTGCTTGGTCTTTGTCTTCTCGGTCCGTTCTCACACTACAAATGCCATCACATGCAGTTCATTTACTTGATTTCATTCAACTAAAAGAATGACAAAAACAATATTTATGTATTTTTTTCTATAGTAGTAATTCATTTGTCTATTTTACTTTCCTCGAAATAAAGTAGTAAATAAGTAATAATTACGGTAGTAACTGATCATGCATGATTATTATAGCATTAATAATTATGATAAATAATCATGATAGTTACACCTCTATTCAACAAAATAAATTATATTAGTGGATCATAACAAATGAGATCATAATAGTTATGGTAATTTATGAATTTTAAAATGTTCATAAATCAGAATTTGCCTTTTATGATAAGATTTAGTACATATAGAGTCTACTACACAATTTTCACATGGTGTTTTATTTTCGATGTAGCCAACTAATTAATACATAAACCTATATCCAAATTATGCTAAAATTTAGTTTTGTAGTTATTCTGGAGTAATGCATAACTCTTTTCCATTTTCTTGAGTGTGTTTGAGAAACTTGAGAAGATTTGCTATGTGTACATTCATTCTATAAAAATGATTCCTTTAATGCATGTTTTGTCATAAAATGCTTAACGTGTACGTCTAAGTTACTTATATGTGTATATTATGCACTCGAATCAAATGTAATCAAAAGAAATTCAGTTGTATTTGCAAAGAACTATAAATTGTAAATGGTATGCATAACACATATTCTAAAATTAGAGAGTTCAAACAATTGAGGCCACTATGGCTTCAGTCGTCTAAACTGATTTTGTATGGAAAAATAAAAAAATTACAAAGGATAATATTGCAATTTCAAATGAGAGTCACCATCAAATTAAGGGAATATAAGATAGAAACCAGGTGAAAATAAGATTAGCATAGGAGATCAAACAATGTAAAAAAACAGTTATCCCTGATTCCAAATCAAGGAAATGAACCGATTTGAACCAATTAAGTTGTCCTAAATGTTAGTGGACTTGGTATACATGTTTGATAAACAAAGTTTTTTACGCTTTGCAATATTTTAATTGAAAATGCATGTAGGTTTCAGTATTGATAATATTTTTGTCATGAAACCTTTTAAGACTTATTTATTAAAACTAGGATATTTTGACACAACTCCATATTATTGTAGATATTTATCTTAACTTACTACTCTTTATTTTATCAAACTCATGTGTCAAATTTTGTACCACAATATATTAAACAAAACCAACAATAATGTTCTGTTGGGTAAACTACGAGTGTGCTGAGCTTACAAATCAAAAACGTTTGTGAATTCCTACGGTTTGATTTGGTTAATCATGGTTACATAAACCGACTATATTGCAGTCTTGCATGGTCTTTCTTCTACGAGCTAAAGGTACATGTCAGCAAATATATGTGTTGTCAAATTCTTTATTGGACATGTCATGTTTTTGAATGTTTAGCATGGTTCTGTTTCATTGGAGAAATTTGTAAGTATGAGATTATTGAACCATAAAGGTATCTCTGTTTACCGCATAAGGTTCTTTGTGATATAATGTAAGATATTGTTTATCAGGTATACTACGATAGAAACATGCATAACAGTATTGCCAAATGTAAGAGATATAAGACAAGTTGTAGGGGAAGAGTTCAGGAAACAGCCTGAAAGATTGATTGCAGTGCCTCCAAGAATCAGTATTGGGAGTGTAGATGGAGTGAATGGAGAAATGTTCATGCAGGATACAAAGCTTTGGAAGAAGAGAGCAGAACACTACAAGAAGGTTGTTATTAGCTTGGGCCAGAAGGGTAGGATACAGAGTTGGTTGATGGTGGTTTTGTAGTTTGGTCGGAGTGTCGCATTCGTTGTTTGTAAGCTTCAAAATATTTTGTAGTAGTGAAATTTGAAGTTTTCACAATGAACTTTGTAGAATTTGATATGAACTAATTAGTATGTTTGATTTTCTTTACAATTTGATGATATATTAGTTTTGAAATTTTGTTTCATGTTTGTTATTGCTATAAATTTGAATTTGTATTGTTGAATGAAATAATATGTGATTATACTATAAGATCCGGAATGGGATATGGTTGAATGCAATACTATTAGATGCTGAATAAGATATGGTTCTGCTATAACAAATTTGTAACACTTATAAGTGTTGGTAATTTTGCTATTTACTTATGCAAGGAATTCCTAACGGTTATAACCGTTGGAAATTAAAATATTCCCAACAGTTATAACCGTTGGGAATTTTGGTCATTCCAAACGGTTATAACCGTTGGGAAGTTCCAAAATTCCCAACGGTTATAACCGTTGCAAAATATGAAAATAATTATAACGTACCTGCTACCAACAGTTATAACTGTTGGGAATTTGATTACCAACGTTTATAACCGTTACAAAATGACAGTTCTGGTGTTGTGTGTTGATAGATTGACCAAGATTGCTCACTTCATCATAGTTAAGAGTAAGCGTACGGCTTCATATTTCGCATCCTTGTATATTCGAGAGATAGTCCGTCTACACAGAGTTCCTTCTAGCGTTGTTAGTGATAGAGATCCCATTTTCCCTAGTGAGTTTTGGAGAAGCTTACAGGAGGTGCTAGGGATGCAACTTAGGTTGAGTACGACCTATCACCCCCAGATAGATGGCCAAACGGGGAGGGTAAATAAGGTGTTTGAGGATTTGCTGCGGATGTGCATTTTGGACTTTGGAGGAACTTGAGAGGAGCATCTTCCGTTGGTTTAGTTTGCGTACAATAATAGTTACCAAACAAGTATGGGAATGGCACCATTTGAGGCTTTATATGGGAGACCATGCAAGTCCCCATCATGTTGGGTAGAGTCTACGGAGAAGTTATTAATTGGACTCGATATGGTTAGGGAGACCTCTGAGAGGGTGGATTTGATTCGGTGAAGGATGAAGACGGTTCAAGCCAGACAGAAGTCGTATGCGGACAAGCGGATGAGAGACTTAGAGTTTGAGGTTGCAGACTTAGTTTTTATCAAAGTATCCATGCTTAGGAAGGTGGTAAGATTTGGATCAAATGGAAAGTTAGCCCTTAGATTTGTTGGACCATTTCCTATCACAGTGAGAGTTGGGAAGATGGCTTACTAAGTAAGGCTACCTGATAGGCTCGCAGGAGTGCACGACGTTTTCCATGTTTCACACTTGCGAAAGTGCTTACATGACTCGACGGAGGTTGTAGAGCCTAGTCAGTTGGAGGAGTTGGAGGTAGAAAGGGAAGCTTCTATTGGGCGTATCCCCACGAAGATTGTTGGAAGAGACATCAAGAGACTAAGGAATAAGGAGGTTCCACTGGTGAATAAGGAGGAGAAGGTTGCAAACACCACTTGGGAAGCAGAAGAGAAGAATCGTACTTCCTATCCTCATCTTTTTGAAAGTAAGTTTTAGAATTCCTTTTTCCATCTTTAGATTTGAATAGGTTCTTTCCTTTATTATCCTTTGGGAGGGTAGAACTTAGGATTTAACCTATGGATGGTAGGATTTGATGTAAACATGTTAATAGAACATGTTATGATTGATGTATGCTATTGCAATTGTTTGCTTGTGGATGCTAATGGACGCATATAGGTACACTAGGCACTCTTATTCTTTAAGGATCGGCCTAACTAGGACACTAGAGCATATGCATATGAATGTGTGCGCATTTTTACTTTTTTTCCATGGTTGCTGTAAATGGATGTTTATTACATGATTGTTGCATTTGGATGATGTTTGTAGCATGCATATAGAATTATCAGTTATCATTAGGAAACTTTTGCATTTATTTGGATACATGGAACAGACATGATTGCATAAAAGGAGATCAACTGAATCAGTGGACGGCCTAATCTTTTGCATTAGTTAGGAACATTTTCACTACACTAATTGCATAAGTATCATAAATTGCATTAGAAAAACTTAAGGACAATGGATGAATGGTTGATGATTGAGTAGTTTATTGTAGAATTGGATGAAAACATTTAGTACATTCTTTTATCCTTAGAGATTTCGGGGACAAAATCCCTTAAGAATGGGAGAATGTAACAACCCTAAATTTAAACCGTAATAATTAATTCGTTAATTAATTAGATAATAAAATAACTTTGTGATATTATCAGAATTGAGCCACGGAAGTTGCACCATCATGTCAGTGGTAATTTTTTGGTCAATTTCCATATATAGAACATCAGAAACCGAGCTAATATAACCAAGTTATAAAAGAAACAAAATAAGGAGAAATATAACGAAAAAATATATTACGGTCAGGTCAACCGGCCAGTCGACCTGGGCGGGGGCGGTCGACCGCTCGGTCCATCCGACTTGTATTTTGGCAGGCGAACGAACGTAAATTCGTTCGAACGAATCAAAGGCTTCAGAACACGTCATTTGCACTCTTTAGTTTAATCCAACCCCTCCGTTTCTGCATCCGATGGCTCCTATTCAGCCTATCACGTTGTAACGACCCGTAAATTTCAACTGCTTTAATAACGTAATTAGTTGAAATTTTGTGAAATTTTAAACGATAAAATTTTGAAATAAACATTTAATATTTGGAATACATCTAGTTAAACATAGCAACTGGTAAATTTTCGTCCGAAAATATGAAAGTTTATTTCGCGCGTAAATTCAATTCAATTTAATCAGTTAAAAAGCGATGAAAATAAAACGTTTTCGAAACTCAAATATTTTTACATAGAAAAATTCTAAAACATCTTCTGAGCAAGATATCAGTTTGTCATTTTTCCAAATTCGGACATCTTTGGCTCCGTCGATCTTATTTTTCAGTGTTTTTCTTGCATTTTCCGTAGTAGAAAAATTCGAATTTTTATAATTCAATCGTACCATTGATTTCTATATACCGTTTTGATCGTCTTGTCGTATGGATCTCTGCGGTATATTCGTATGTGTGTTTCGACGTTCGGTGGACGGCGAAATCTGTAAACGTTGAACCGTATCGGTACGTTTCGTGAAACTTTTGATTTCTTTGTGCCTTCTTAATTTCAACTGCACAAACCCAACAGCCATTTGCTACTTGCAATAAATATTTCCTAAATTATCGTGCATGTCTTTTTCTATTCCCAAAATTTAGTGCTAACTTTTATTATTTTCCCTTGGCAATTTATAACATTTCAGTACGTTTCTCTCTGCCTATATTTTTCTGTACTTCTGAAATATTATAATAAAACGTTGCCTTTCTTCCTCTATCTTGATTTACTCTTCATCTTATTAACCTATGCTTTGAAAAAAAGATAGAGAACAAATACTAAGTATAAATTAAGCTTGCTGTAGCTTTTATAAGTGGGTGGCTACACTTTTTCTTTGCCTATGAGCTGTGTTACTCACGTCCATTTATATTTGCTTGAAATTCCTGATCTGCCACCGCCCATCAACCGACCGAGCTTCGCCACCTGACCTTCCACTTGCGCAGCCATCCTCCTCCTCCCCTGCACCGAGCCACCACATCATCACCGCCTGACCGGCCTTGGCCATCCTGCCCATGTCCACACAGCCAAGCTCCGCCAGGCCGACAGCCTCTCACCCCTACTCGTTCTCCCTCCCTTCATTTGCTTTCACCAAAACCCTTGCAAGCTCAGCCTCTAATCCTCCAACTATGCCTAGTAGCCGACGACCTGACAAGGCCACCGCCAACCGAGATCTCACCTTCTCCTCTAAAAAATTTCCGCCCGCCACCGCCTAACGTCGGCAACCAAACCGCATCCCCTCTGGTCTGCCTCCGCGTCCCGCAAAGGCATCCTCCTCCATGCTCGATCTCCCCTGGCTGAGAACCCCACTCCACTCACCTGACTTGCTTTCCCATTTTCCATATGAAGGCTTGTGTAAGTAATTGTTTGTGTGTTTTAAAACTATATATATAAAAAAAAAGAGTTTCGGCAGTGTATAGTAGATATTAGTTAAGATAGTATAGTAGCTATATATGTAATATGGGTACGTTTTATTTTAAAGATTTACATAGTATTAGTGGATCTATAGCTAGCATATATGTTAACTGAAGCTTGCTTTGACATACAAATGATATGTTGAATGTCTTCAAATTTATAGTAATATAGTTATAGGTTGTAGGCTTGGTAGTCTGCCCATGGGTACACTCTGTCTGCATACGTTCATTTATCCTGTCTTGTGTTTTATTAAACATATGGTTTATATGTATATACTGAGTTTGGTTTTTAAATATATTTGTTTACATACATATTGTATATCATTTTTTTTATGAATGGGAACCTATGTAAATTTTATTAATTGCAATATGTCAGCTATATTATATGTAGGCTGGAATTCGAAGTATCTATATTTGGTTAGAGGTTTTGCTACATTTATGAATTGTTGTTATAAGGGAAAAGTGTGGTCTGCATACAAGCAATACATTTACTTTATTTTTGTAAGCCTACCTATTTGTTATACAGTAGTTATATAGTTGATATAAAGGTGATACTTATTCGGTCGTTGTTTTATAAAGGAAGTTGTATATAATGATGGTTTTAATACGTAAACGTTATATTTTATTAAAGTAAAATTATGGAGCGAAATTTAATATGTACGTTTAAATTTAATATGTGTCTAAATTTAGAGTATGTTTTTATAAATATTGATATGTTTAAATACATGCTTGCTTTAAAACAATGGATTTTGAATGTATATATATTTATATATTAAATTTAATATATGTTGAAAGTTAAATATGACTTTATATATATAGTTGTACATCAGTTCAGTTATACAAATTTATCGTCATCAATTCAGTTCTAATTCGATTTCGCCATTTCTTTTATCAGCTTTGATCGTTGAATTCGGACCGATGTTGCTCTGCTTTGATTCATTATTCAAATTTCAGTGTCCGTATCAGTGTGCATATCTGTATCATCTTCTGTATTCTCTAGCCTCGAAAGGTGAGCAATCACTCACGATTAACGTTCTTTTATTTATTAGATTTGTTTTCAATTGAAAGGACAATTGGAATATGCTGTTGTTAGTTAATTACACTGTTTTATATGCTATTACCTGTATCAGTTCACCTGTGACACCTGACACCATTATCTGTTAATTATTTATACGATGATAATACAGTTTGGTTGATAATTGATTGATTGTTGATGTTTATATTAGACGTTAAATCGTTAATGTTAAAATGATAAATAGTATGAAATTGAACTTGATACAGGATAATTAAATGTTAAATTTGATTAACTGACATTTGTATAATATGACCCCTTATCTGTTAAATTTATTGACACGTAGGATTTGTTTAATTACATTTTGAACCACTGAATGTATGTTGTTAAATTGATGATGTATGAAATTGTAAATAGATGACAAGTGAAACTGTAATGTAATAATCTTTAATCCGCATGAAATGATAGTGTAGATTCTAGAAATAATTATATTAATTCGTACAAATAACCATGCGAATTAATACGGTTATTTCGGGATTATTTGAATTGATTATTGGATTGATATTGATTGTTGTTATTGCTTGTTTATTTACTTTGACACCATCCCAGTTATCACACTGCAAGCTCCCTTTGATATGTTTTGATTTTGAATTGAATTGGAATCGGGTTGAAATGATAAATACCCAAAATTGAACTTTGACCTAGGAAAGAAAATTAAATAAAGCCCGATTGGTCAATAATTTGATTTAAATTAAAACGAAGATTTTATTTGAATAAATAATATGGTTTTGAAACGAAGTTGAAATTTGAATTGTAATGAGAAGAAATGTTAATATTTAATAATCTGAAACAAAAGATTTACAATGGAATTAACGAAAGAATGCTGTTTAATTTGAGAGATGATTGAATTAACTTTGTAATGATTTAATAATTTAGTTTGAAATTATTAAAATTTGAAATGATTTAATAATTTAGTTTGAAATTATAATCAAGTTTGGAATTATTAAACTTTGAAATTATTTAATAATTAAGTTTTGAATTATTTAATAATTAAATAAGATTGAATTATTTAATGATTAAATTGAATTGAAATTCTTTAATAAGAGAAACTGTACTTTTGAATAAGTGAATTTTACTTCGTAAATAATGGAAATTGAGTTTCTTTATTAATTGAGTTTTGAAATTGTAACTAAGTAAATAAATAAGTGAAAATTGAATTTCTTTAACAAGAAATAAAATGTGATTTATTGAAATTAATGTAAGACTTGAAATTTAAAGAATTTGATTTGATGAATTTAATTTAATTCAAAATTGTAAGTTTTGTTTTAATGAAGTTGAACTTAAGAATTGATTTAATGAATTGGAAATTTAATAGAATTGTTTTGAATGATAAAATTTACTTAACCAATATTGAATGAAATCGATAAATGAATGTAAATTGATTTGAATGTTAAAACTAAATTGATTCTAATGATTTTGAAATGAAACTTTTGTACGAACTTGAATCAATTTTGAATTGTTTAAGTAAAGATTGAAATTGAATTATAAGATTTTGAAATGATAATTTGGAAGTTTTGAAACGTAATTTTGGAAATTGATTTCGAAAGACAAATGAAATGTTGGTTTACGAATTGAAATTGATTTGGTTTTTGAAATATATAAACGACCAATCGGTGTAATAATTACGAAAGTTATTAAAGAGATCGGAATTCGGTTATGGATATACTCTCTATCTAAACCGAAAACCACTTTAATAACTATACGCGGAGTGATGATCCAGAATGAAGTGGTTGGTTTGACGAACGTTGATGATTGAAGAAAGAGAACGATAATGGATAGCCTTGACACTTGTGTCAAATTTGAAATGACTAAAACAGGAGCTGTGCCGGGCCAATGGAGGATTGATACCTCAAGTGGACACACTTCTTCGAACTACTTATACTTGTTGTCGATTGGTGCACCCTTGATTTTGGGAGTGTTGTCTCACGGTGTTGCGGGCGCTGCGGCGTTGCGTTCTCACCAGTCCGGATCAGGCGAACGGTAGTATCACTACCTTGGGTATAGCCTCATGTGCCTTGTCATACTTGTATTCCATTTATGCGCGACCACTACGAATTTGTTTTGTACCTTGAGTATATGGATTGCCCTCTGGTGACTTCCGGTTTTGGGGAAACTACGGTCTTGTATATGCTTGTGGGAATAAAAATGTGTTAAGGGTGGAATGGGCCATGACTTAACGCTATTTTGATATCTTTATATTACTGATAGACATTATCTACTTATCGTACACTACTACATAGTAGATAGTTTAACGGATCCTTAAAGGATGGTTATTCCAAACATCCTTTGAGTTACTTGTATTTCAATTGCTATTTCACTTGAGTTGGATTTATTAATATAAGAATGTTAATCCTGACTCGAGTGTTTTGTTTTTCTTTACGCTCGGGTCAGACTGAGTGTACCAGTATTCGAGACTCGCCTTTGAAGTTGGAGCTTTGCTTGAAGATCCAGCCATCTATTCTGCTTTCAGTATTCGATGATTCCAGTGATATATTCTGATTTGTATCTGATGTATCGTGTTACTCTTCCGTTGTATCTGGTTTAACTCTGATGTATCGTATTACTCTTCTGTTGTAAACTCTGATGTATTTTATATATTCATATAGTAGCTTCATGAACTACTATCTCTTTTATTTCCGCTGCAATTATTACTCTGTGTCTGTGATCTGTGATTATTTATTTACTGTATATGTTCAGTTTTGCCAGATTTAAATTAACAACGTGGTATTTTGAGAAATTCAACTCCGACATGAGTGTCTACCTATACACTTATAATGGACGCGAATGGTCCAAAATGGCGGGTCGTTACAGTTGGTATCAGAGCTTTGGTAGCTCTAGGCAAAACTTAACATATAGGGTAAAAGTATTTACAGAATCACTCTCATTCGAGTTTCAATCTCTTCCTTTTGACTCGATTCCTTTGAATTTTGGAATGTTCCCGCAGTTCCAAAAAAATTCATTCGTGTCCCTCACCATTCGTCTTCTTTCAATTCTGGAGCATCACATTACTCCACATCGAATGATCTTTATAATGAGTCGGCGGTCTCGCCAATCTCAAATCGATTTATAAAAGGGGTGAAACTCCTTTACAATAAACATTGATTTACCGTAGATTTCTGTATCCTCGGTTTACGATGCTATCTATCTCCTGCTATACCTGGATTCTATTTCTTGAGATTGGATGTTGATTTACCTCGAAATTCAGCATCGATCTTATTCTTGAAGTCACGGTCGACCCGGTTATGGTTGCCCGCGATTTATATAAGATTATCTAATTCCTTATTCGGTTAAATAATCATCTTATCTTTCGTTCCAACTTATTCTCAAATCAAAATTTTCTTTGATTGAATTAATCAAATTTGAATCCCTATCCTTGCTTTGAAATCCATTCCTGTATCGTCAAGCAAAGAAGTGTATTTGTAAATTAATTTTAAAAATGTTTTAATATATGCTGTGTTGTTTGAGTTATTGATGTTGATTTGGGTTTCCGATCGGTTCGTCTGATCAACGCTATCGATAGGATTTCCAAAACACTTGAGCAGAGCAAACTGACACAATATTGTTTCAAATTTGGAAAATGAAATAAATTTGTTTGATTATATCGGGAAAATATAAGTAAAATTTTCTGGAATTTAATAGGTTAATTAAATTGTTTGTTTGAAATGATAATATTTGATTATCATTTATTGTTCTAAATGAATTTATAAATATGGTTTATAAATTGATTGGAATTTGAAATGAATTTAATTCAGAAATTTGAGAATTTATTAGTTTCCAGTGATTTCGAACTTTGGTTTTTAAAAATTTTAAAGTATATATCGAAAATATTTTCGAATAGAAATGGTTTTCAAAGAATTTTAATTGATTAAATCAGTGCTCTTCTCTTTGTCGCTGGAAAATAATTTCGGTGATGGCGGCCGCATCATCGATGTTCATTTTCGAGTTTCGAAGTGGAGAAACCATTCTGTAGCTTTGCTACGGTTTTGTTTTGAGAAAAAAAAATATATATTTTTTGATTTGAATTTCTTCAGTATATTTTGATTTATATATATTTGGTATCTTATTTTAAAATTTAATTTGATTTGATATAAATATATTATATATATCTCTAAATTGTTTAAAGATAATCGGAAATCTAATTCTTAAATTTTGTTAAAAGATGATTTTAATTATAAATAAAATCAAAATTTGGAATAAATATTTAAACCTGAATAATCGAATTGGGAAAATTTTATTTGTATATTGTTCAACTGCATTCTAATACAACTTACCTAAATAATTCAAAAGTTGAATATGTAATTGGATAATATATAAGATAAATTGAATTTATAAATAAAATTTGAGTGTTTATAATAAATGTTATACACTAAATTTTGATTATAAAGATGTTAATAGAGTTAAATAGGATAATAAGTAAACTCAGTTAATAATGAAATAAATTTGTTTTGAAAGAATTAATAAATTTGTTTTGAAAGAATTAATAAATTGAAATTTGATCAACATATGAAAATACCTTGAAAGCAAATTAGTAAATATAAATTAATTTAAATCGAAACTTTTATGGGTTTAAATAAATTTATATGGGTTAAAAGTATGTAATTAGATATATTAAGTAGAATAAATTTAACATTAATTTGGAATAAAGAAGAATTTAAATTTTGAAAAAAAATAAGATTATAATAAAAGACTATTCAAATTATGGTTTTAGAAATTGTAAATTGAAGATAAATGGATAATAAGAAAATGAATTTAGAAATAGTTGAGATTGATTTTAGTGAAATCAAATGGATTAAATCAATTATTGAATATCAATTAATTTAAATTTGAATCTATATGGTTTAAATTAATTATTATTTTGTATTTCAAATCTGTATTCTTCCTGGTTGTTCTATTCCCCTACCTCGTTCCTTTTCGGGGACGAAAAGTTTTGAGTGGGGGAGAGTGTAACGACCCGTAAATTTCAACTGCTTTAATAACGTAATTAGTTGAAATTTTGTGAAATTTTAAACGATAAAATTTTGAAATAAACATTTAATATTTGGAATACATCTAGTTAAACATAGCAACTGGTAAATTTTCGTCCGAAAATATGAAAGTTTATTTCGCGCGTAAATTCAATTCAATTTAATCAGTTAAAAAGCGATGAAAATAAAACGTTTTCGAAACTCAAATATTTTTACATAGAAAAATTCTAAACCATCTTCTGAGCAAGATATCAGTTTGTCATTTTTCCAAATTCGGACATCTTTGGCTCCGTCGATCTTATTTTTCAGTGTTTTTCTTGCATTTTCCGTAGTAGAAAAATTCGAATTTTTATAATTCAATCGTACCATTGATTTCTATATACCGTTTTGATCGTCTTGTCGTATTGATCTCTGCGGTATATTCGTATGTGTGTTTCGACGTTCGGTGGACGGCGAAATCTGTAAACGTTGAACCGTATCGGTACGTTTCGTGAAACTTTTGATTTCTTTGTGCCTTCTTAATTTCAACTGCACAAACCCAACAGCCATTTGCTACTTGCAATAAATATTTCCTAAATTATCGTGCATGTCTTTTTCTATTCCCAAAATTTAGTGCTAACTTTTATTATTTTCCCTTGGCAATTTATAACATTTCAGTACGTTTCTCTCTGCCTATATTTTTCTGTACTTCTGAAATATTATAATAAAACGTTGCCTTTCTTCCTCTATCTTGATTTACTCTTCATCTTATTAACCTATGCTTTGAAAAAAAGATAGAGAACAAATACTAAGTATAAATTAAGCTTGCTGTAGCTTTTATAAGTGGGTGGCTACACTTTTTCTTTGCCTATGAGCTGTGTTACTCACGTCCATTTATATTTGCTTGAAATTCCTGATCTGCCACCGCCCATCAACCGACCGAGCTTCGCCACCTGACCTTCCACTTGCGCAGCCATCCTCCTCCTCCCCTGCACCGAGCCACCACATCATCACCGCCTGACCGGCCTTGGCCATCCTGCCCATGTCCACACAGCCAAGCTCCGCCAGGCCGACAGCCTCTCACCCCTACTCGTTCTCCCTCCCTTCATTTGCTTTCACCAAAACCCTTGCAAGCTCAGCCTCTAATCCTCCAACTATGCCTAGTAGCCGACGACCTGACAAGGCCACCGCCAACCGAGATCTCACCTTCTCCTCTAAAAAATTTCCGCCCGCCACCGCCTAACGTCGGCAACCAAACCGCATCCCCTCTGGTCTGCCTCCGCGTCCCGCAAAGGCATCCTCCTCCATGCTCGATCTCCCCTGGCTGAGAACCCCACTCCACTCACCTGACTTGCTTTCCCATTTTCCATATGAAGGCTTGTGTAAGTAATTGTTTGTGTGTTTTAAAACTATATATATAAAAAAAAGAGTTTCGGCAGTGTATAGTAGATATTAGTTAAGATAGTATAGTAGCTATATATGTAATATGGGTACGTTTTATTTTAAAGATTTACATAGTATTAGTGGATCTATAGCTAGCATATATGTTAACTGAAGCTTGCTTTGACATACAAATGATATGTTGAATGTCTTCAAATTTATAGTAATATAGTTATAGGTTGTAGGCTTGGTAGTCTGCCCATGGGTACACTCTGTCTACATACGTTCATTTATCCTGTCTTGTGTTTTATTAAACATATGGTTTATATGTATATACTGAGTTTGGTTTTTAAATATATTTGTTTACATACATATTGTATATCATTTTTTTTATGAATGGGAACCTATGTAAATTTTATTAATTGCAATATGTCAGCTATATTATATGTAGGCTGGAATTCGAAGTATCTATATTTGGTTAGAGGTTTTGCTACATTTATGAATTGTTGTTATAAGGGAAAAGTGTGGTCTGCATACAAGCAATACATTTACTTTATTTTTGTAAGCCTACCTATTTGTTATACAGTAGTTATATAGTTGATATAAAGGTGATACTTATTCGGTCGTTGTTTTATAAAGGAAGTTGTATATAATGATGGTTTTAATACGTAAACGTTATATTTTATTAAAGTAAAATTATGGAGCGAAATTTAATATGTACGTTTAAATTTAATATGTTTCTAAATTTAGAGTATGTTTTTATAAATATTGATATGTTTAAATACATGCTTGCTTTAAAACAATGGATTTTGAATGTATATATATTTATATATTAAATTTAATATATGTTGAAAGTTAAATATGACTTTATATATATAGTTGTACATCAGTTCAGTTATACAAATTTATCGTCATCAATTCAGTTCTAATTCGATTTCGCCATTTCTTTTATCAGCTTTGATCGTTGAATTCGGACCGATGTTGCTCTGCTTTGATTCATTATTCAAATTTCAGTGTCCGTATCAGTGTGCATATCTGTATCATCTTCTGTATTCTCTAGCCTCGAAAGGTGAGCAATCACTCACGATTAACGTTCTTTTATTTATTAGATTTGTTTTCAATTGAAAGGACAATTGGAATATGCTGTTGTTAGTTAATTACACTGTTTTATATGCTATTACCTGTATCAGTTCACCTGTGACACCTGACACCATTATCTGTTAATTATTTATACGATGATAATACAGTTTGGCTGATAATTGATTGATTGTTGATGTTTATATTAGACGTTAAATCGTTAATGTTAAAATGATAAATAGTATTAAATTGAACTTGATACAGGATAATTAAATGTTAAATTTGATTAACTGACATTTGTATAATATGACCCCTTATCTGTTAAATTTATTGACACGTAGGATTTGTTTAATTACATTTTGAACCACTGAATGTATGTTGTTAAATTGATGATGTATGAAATTGTAAATAGATGACAAGTGAAACTGTAATGTAATAATCTTTAATCCGCATGAAATGATAGTGTAGATTCTAGAAATAATTATATTAATTCGTACAAATAACCATGCGAATTAATACGGTTATTTCGGGATTATTTGAATTGATTATTGGATTGATATTGATTGTTGTTATTGCTTGTTTATTTACTTTGACACCATCCCAGTTATCACACTGCAAGTTCCCTTTGATATGTTTTGATTTTGAATTGAATTGGAATCGGGTTGAAATGATAAATACCCAAAATTGAACTTTGACCTAGGAAAGAAAATTAAATAAAGCCCGATTGGTCAATAATTTGATTTAAATTAAAACGAAGATTTTATTTGAATAAATAATATGGTTTTGAAACGAAGTTGAAATTTGAATTGTAATGAGAAGAAATGTTAATATTTAATAATCTGAAACAAAAGATTTACAATGGAATTAACGAAAGAATGCTGTTTAATTTGAGAGATGATTGAATTAACTTTGTAATGATTTAATAATTTAGTTTGAAATTATTAAAATTTGAAATGATTTAATAATTTAGTTTGAAATTATAATCAAGTTTGGAATTATTAAACTTTGAAATTATTTAATAATTAAGTTTTGAATTATTTAATAATTAAATAAGATTGAATTATTTAATGATTAAATTGAATTGAAATTCTTTAATAAGAGAAACTGTACTTTTGAATAAGTGAATTTTACTTCGTAAATAATGGAAATTGAGTTTCTTTATTAATTGAGTTTTGAAATTGTAACTAAGTAAATAAATAAGTGAAAATTGAATTTCTTTAACAAGAAATAAAATGTGATTTATTGAAATTAATGTAAGACTTGAAATTTAAAGAATTTGATTTGATGAATTTAATTTAATTCAAAATTGTAAGTTTTGTTTTAATGAAGTTGAACTTAAGAATTGATTTAATGAATTGGAAATTTAATAGAATTGTTTTGAATGATAAAATTTACTTAACCAATATTGAATGAAATCGATAAATGAATGTAAATTGATTTGAATGTTAAAACTAAATTGATTCTAATGATTTTGAAATGAAACTTTTGTACGAACTTGAATCAATTTTGAATTGTTTAAGTAAAGATTGAAATTGAATTATAAGATTTTGAAATGATAATTTGGAAGTTTTGAAACGTAATTTTGGAAATTGATTTCGAAAGACAAATGAAATGTTGGTTTACGAATTGAAATTGATTTGGTTTTTGAAATATATAAACGACCAATCGGTGTAATAATTACGAAAGTTATTAAAGAGACCGGAATTCGGTTATGGATATACTCTCTATCTAAACCGAAAACCACTTTAATAACTATACGCGGAGTGATGATCCAGAATGAAGTGGTTGGTTTGACGAACGTTGATGATTGAAGAAAGAGAACGATAATGGATAGCCTTGACACTTGTGTCAAATTTGAAATGACTAAAACAGGAGCTGTGCCGGGCCAATGGAGGATTGATACCTCAAGTGGACACACTTCTTCGAACTACTTATACTTGTTGTCGATTGGTGCACCCTTGATTTTGGGAGTGTTGTCTCACGGTGTTGCGGGCGCTGCGGCGTTGCGTTCTCACCAGTCCGGATCAGGCGAACGGTAGTATCACTACCTTGGGTATAGCCTCATGTGCCTTGTCATACTTGTATTCCATTTATGCGCGACCACTACGAATTTGTTTTGTACCTTGAGTATATGGATTGCCCTCTGGTGACTTCCGGTTTTGGGGAAACTACGGTCTTGTATATGCTTGTGGGAATAAAAATGTGTTAAGGGTGGAATGGGCCATGACTTAACGCTATTTTGATATCTTTATATTACTGATAGACATTATCTACTTATCGTACACTACTACATAGTAGATAGTTTAACGGATCCTTAAAGGATGGTTATTCCAAACATCCTTTGAGTTACTTGTATTTCAATTGCTATTTCACTTGAGTTGGATTTATTAATATAAGAATGTTAATCCTGACTCGAGTGTTTTGTTTTTCTTTACGCTCGGGTCAGACTGAGTGTACCAGTATTCGAGACTCGCCTTTGAAGTTGGAGCTTTGCTTGAAGATCCAGCCATCTATTCTGCTTTCAGTATTCGATGATTCCAGTGATATATTCTGATTTGTATCTGATGTATCGTGTTACTCTTCCGTTGTATCTGGTTTAACTCTGATGTATCGTATTACTCTTCTGTTGTAAACTCTGATGTATTTTATATATTCATATAGTAGCTTCATGAACTACTATCTCTTTTATTTCCGCTGCAATTATTACTCTGTGTCTGTGATCTGTGATTATTTATTTACTGTATATGTTCAGTTTTGCCAAATTTAAATTAACAACGTGGTATTTTGAGCAATTCAACTCCGACATGAGTGTCTACCTATACACTTATAATGGACGCGAATGGTCCAAAATGGCGGGTCGTTACACACGTGGTTGCATCCTATTCAATCTCCAAATCCAATGGTCCATGATCCACTTCTACATTTATAAATAGACCCCTAGACCTAACACTTTTTCTCATTCTAGATTTTCTCCGTTTGGGTTCACCTTTTCAGGAAGGACCCTAAAAGGAATAATTTTCCAAGGAGAGAATCTTTTTAATAAAAATTATTTTACAACTCCATGTGGATCTGGGAAGACCAAAGGAAGAGCTTAGGACCAGATGTGAGTGATTGTAATTATTTTAAGATTTCTTTAAGTAATTTAAAATAATAGGGTTTCCAATAGTTGTAGTTTTCTACGATTTTTGGAATAGCCTTTTTTAGTAATTATTTACAGTTTTTAATTATTTTCAGTCTATTTAGCTATTCCTTTCAGTAATTTAATATCATTTATGCTAATTATAAATTATTACTGTTAAGCATATCTTTTTATTAATTTACAGTCTATTTATAGTATTTAATTTTATTTACTGTTATTTATTACTTATTTACATCTTTTTGACGTTTTGGATTTTATGCAAGCGTTTATTCGCTTCATTCCCCTTTTCTACGTATATGGATTAGATTAAATTAAAAACACAAATATGGATTTTATAAGTAAGAATATTAAATGAAGAAGATAAGATGTAAATTATGGAGACTGTAATTAAATAATGGAATTGGATTGAATTTACGCCTAATTATATTTAGAATTGGACTAATTAAAGATAATTTGCATAGTTATAACTTTGGATTATAACTAAATGAAGTAAAAGATGAAAGAAGCTTATTTTCACACTTAGATCTTGGGATAAGTAAAAAGCATGATTATAACGTAGGTTATAATAAGAAAAAGAACGGAATGGGCTTATTTTAAGGCTTGGGATAAATTAATAAGCGTAGAAAGTAAAAATGGTAGTAAAGGCTTATTTAAATAATTTATCAAAGTTGATAAGCAATGATGAAAGTAGGACCTATACCAAATAGCATTCCCTAGGGCACGCTTATGCTAAGAATGTTAGTAATTGGTCAAATAGAAGTCCAAATCACGGGGACTTGGATAAGGGGCGCAACTAGATATTGTTTGGATGAAGGGCCAGTACCAACATCATTTCCTCTATTTTTTTCTATGGACACACAGTGATCTCGCATTAGCCTGAAGTGAGATGAGGGGCACGCTATGCTGTATATTGGAGGTAATAAGAAGACCCAATAGGTGGAGCAAAAGGTAGCATGGACATGGTTGCAGTTACGCGTGCGACTTCCATTCGGGTGCTCAGTAATAACAATGAGTTCCAAGCGCTTAGTATGGTGTCTTAGTATGCACCATTGCCTTCTATGTAGGGTGATATATATGTCATCTGGATCCGTAGTAGTTGCTCTGAGCATCTTCCGTAGATACCATTGGCTGCTGTGCAGGGTGTTATATAGCGGCTGGTCCACAGAAAGGTCTATGGAGTAGCAGGCCAATCAAAAAGGGTAAAATAAGGGTCACATCATAATTACAGGATTAGGAATTCAGCCTAATTAAATCAGAACAAGTGCAAAAAATCAAAGTTAACCTATCTTATAAATTGAGCAATATTTAATCGTACTTATTTCCAGTTTATTTCTTTCCTATTTCCCTTGTTATCCTTATTTATGCTAGAACTATTGTAGAATCAATTACTTTTATCTTGCTTAAAGACTCTAGTAATTACTATCATTCACCAGACTTTTAGTCTACCCCACTCCTCTATTTTCCCCTTTCCCCCTCCCCATAGGCAATCTAGGGAGAAGTCGGTAGATTGCCGTTGCCTGGAGTTCTCTTGGAGGAGTTCTCTACTATGTATTTCTTTTATTTTAGCTTTGGTTCTTTTTGTATACTGGCTTATTATGAGGGATATTATGTACTCTGATTTTGAGACCATGAGTTTTGTTTCATAAGACATGTTGGGTTTTGAGACATGTATGTTGTATTTGGATTTTAACTTATTTGGTTTATGAAGCAATTATGAAGCTTTTGTTTTAAATAAGTTATAATTTTAGTTTCTACTGTTTTTACATATTTTTGCCTTCTGAATCTTAGTCTCTGTTAGTTTCAGTTATACCTACAACGCACCATGCCTTTTAATGTGTCCGTTTGGGTATATTAAGGGGTGTGGGGTGTTTCATCCCGCCAACCTTAGTATGGTTTGTAAAGGGGTGAAACTCCTATACAACAGGTGTAGATTCACTGAAGGTTTCTATGTCCTCGGTTTGATGCTGTTATTTCTTGCAAAGCCCAAATCGTTTCTCTAGTAGACGACCGGTAAAATTCTCTTGTGATCGGATGTCGAATGCCTCAGGATTATGTAGGTAGTTCTATGTATTCGCTTGATTCTTTGCCTAGTGATCTTGACTCCACCCCTATTGTCCAACTCTTTCTGGATGTCTTTGGTGAAGTCATTTCTCTCCCACCCAAGCGGGAAATTGAATTCCGCATCGATCTTATTCCTAGAGCTCGACATGTTGTCCTTCCTCCCGGACGAATGGTTTCTATGGATGGTTAGTCATGCCCTTTGGATTAACCAATGCTCTTGCCTTCTTCGTCGATCTCTTGAATTGTGTTTTCCGCGATGTTCTCAAGAAGTTTGTCCTGGTTTCCGTTGATGATATTCTTGTCTTTTCTATGTCTCGGTTGACCCGGTTAAGGTCGCTATGATTAATATAAGTCTATCCATCTTTCCCCTTGTGTAGTTTAATTATCTTATCTTCCTTTTGAGCTTATCTTCTTAGTTAGAATCCTCTTTCATTAAGGTCCCGCTAAATTTGAATCTCTATCCTTGTTCTAAATCCATTCTTGAATCATCCTATGAGGGATCGTATTCGTAATCGATATAAAATGTTTTTATTGTGTTATTTGAGTTGTTAAGTTTGAATTTTGGGTTTCGATCGATTCGTTTCGCCAACTCTATCGATAGGAATTCCAAAACACTTGAACAGAGCAAACTGACATAATATTGTTTTCAAAATTGATAAATGAAATAATTTTGTATGACTATATTTTATATATAAAGTGTAATTTTCTGAAATTAGATAGAAATGAATTGGTTTTAGAAATGATAATACTAGATTATCATTTATTGTTTTATCAACATTTCTAAACCATTAACTATTGTTCTATGTTATAAGGAGATGAAATTTTATAAACATGGTTTATAAATCTGATTTGAAAATGGAATGAATTTAAATTAAGGATTTGAGAATTGAATTTCCGGTGTCTTTCAGATTTGGTTTTTAAAATTTTGAAATATATATATTATTTGAAAGTATTTTCAAATAGAAATTGTTACAACGATTTTAAAAGAAGTAAGTCTGTACTCTCCTCTTTTGTCGTTGGAAAATAATTCTGGTGATGACTGCAGCATCATCGATATTCATTTTCGAGTCTCAAAGTGGAGAGACCACTTAGCAGCTTTGCTACACTTTTGTTTTGGAAAATGGATTTGATTTGAAACTTCTTGAGTGTGATTTGATAATATATATATATATATATATATATCAAAACGGTTTGAAGTGAAACCGGAAATATAACTCTTAAGTTTTATGTTAAGTGATGGTTTTCAATTATTGAAATGAAGAAAATTTTTGGAAAAATTGGAGTGTTTATAATTTGAAATGAAATTGAAACAACTTGAACAGTTGAACTAGGATAAAATTAATTGTATAATACTCAATTGCATTCTAAAACCTAGATATAACTTACCTGAAATGTTCAAAGAGTTAAAATGTTTATGTGAATGTAATTGAAGGTTATAAAAGAAAAAACTTAGATAACAAAAATGTTCAAACTAAATTTCTGCTTAATAAAAATGTTGTAAATAAAGGTAAATTTGTATAGTGCTCATTAGACTTGGAAACATTCATGAAACTTACCTGGAAAAGTTTGAATGTAATGAGAATATGTAATTGAATAGTATACAATATAAATGTAGGTAGTAAGATGTTTAAAAATGAAATTTATATGGTTTTGTATTAATTGTTATATCTGGTTCAATGTATTTGAAATCTATCTTTCTTTTTGGTTGCTTCTATTCTCCTATCTCGTTCCTTTTCGGGGACGAAATATTTTGAGTGGGCGAGAGTGTAACGACTCGGAAATTTAAACGATTTAATTAACATAATTAATTGAATTTTTCATGAAAATAAACAGTTATATTTTAACAATGAATATTTGATATTTGGTATGCGTCTATTTAAGCATAACAAGTAGTAGATATTCGCTGGAGAATATGAAAGTTTGATTATGAAATTTCAATTTTTTTAAAATTTAAAATCAGTTAATTCGATGAAAATAAAATATTTTGAAACCTGAATATTTTTATACAATAAATTTGTAAATCATTTTCTATGTGAGACGTCATATTTTGTTTCGCCAAATTTGGACCGCTATAGCCCCGTTTATCTTATATTCGACAAATTAATAGCACTTTGGAAGCGAATATCGAGTTTTTATAGGATGATCATATCTCTAATATCCGTGTACCATTATGTTCGTCTCGTTGTGCTGATCTCCGATGTAATTCATTCCTGTAATTCGACGTCCGACACGCGACGAAATCGACGAAATGATTTGTCGTATCGATTCCGTATTTGCGCCTTTTGGGTTTCTATGTCCTTTCATATATCCACCGTATAATACCAACACCCTTTTGCTTTTATATTTCCTAGATTCTCATGCTTGACTTTTAAAATTCCCATTGCTTTGTATTTATAGTGGTACGTTTTATTTGCCTCTTTATCTTCCTCGTTTCTGTTCCTACTTTTGAAAGAAGAAAATATTATTATATAAAGTTTATAATGGCATGGCCGTGCTCATCTCTTTTTCACTTCCCTGTACATTCTCTTCTTGCTTCATAAAAAAATAAAAAAAATTATGTATATGAAAGCAAAGTATATACTTGAGAAACATGCCTGCTTCTTCCATTTCCACCGACCCTTGCCATCTTCTTCGCCTCTCAACCACACCCCGCCACATCAGCCTTCCATTAGCCACCATCGAACATCACCTACCTCCTCTACAACACAGGCACCGAGCAACCCTACGGCCTTCATTCTCCCCATAGCTGCAGCCAAACTTCCCCCTCCCTCCTCTCCTTCCTACTGACCGAAAGCCTTCCCCACTAACATGCGCAACCTATGCACCCCATCATCTCCACCGAACAACCACCATAGCTGTTCTGATCCTATGTAGCGTATTGTAATATGTATGTAGATAGTTTAACGGATCCTTAGAGGATGGAATCCCAACATTCTTTAAGTTATATTGCATTTCATGGGACATTTCACTTGAGTTAATTTACTTGCATAGGAATGTTAATCCTGACTCGACTATTTTCGGTTTTGCTTTATGCTCGAGTCAAACTGAGTGTCACAGCTTTTGAGACTCGCCTTTGGAGCTTGGAGCTTTGCTTAAAGGTCTGCCTTATATCTATTCAGCCTTTTGTTATTTCCAGTTGCTTATGTTCCGTCTTGTCAGTTACTTTTGTATTTAAGACTAGTTTATTTCAATAGGTGGGAATATTCAATCCAACTACTAATATATATATACTAATATATATATATATAATATAACATCCAACTGTAAATAATAATAATTATCAATCCATCCAATAAATAATTTTTAACTATTCAAAACTAGTAAATCCAAATAAGTGAGATTTTACTCACCTTAATTTTTATTGTCGCTTCCGCGTTCCATTTTTGACTAAATTCGAATGGCGTTCTAATTTAGTAAAAAATTTCAGAAGCTCTAAATCTTTCCAAAGCAATTTCATTGCGTACATCCCATTAATACGAACCCAATGCGACAAATGACGTCTCGTTTGAACCTTGAATGAGTCGGTTACAATTTTTTTTATATAAGTTACCAAATCAAACTAAAATAAATTCCAATACACAAATTTAAATTTACTAAACTAAACAATTACCCCAAATTTCGGCCTAGCCTACTAAGCAAATCTGACCCATTACTCATTCCTTTTTTTATATATATATAAAAACAACCAGCCCAAAATAACACTCAGCCCAACACATCCTAAGCCCGCTTCTTTCACTTCTTCCCCAAACGTATCTCTCCATCCCCTGCTCGTAGAAAACAAGTTCACGGTGGTGCATGTGCACCAACCATTCGCCCAACAAATCGACCCACCAACTCCGCCAACCTAACCGCCATCTCCTCCATGTCATGCTAGTACCCACAACTCAGACTCCGATGTCCCCAAGCAAAACGCGACTCCGCCCAGATCCTACAGTCCCTACATATGTCGCGCTTGTCCCCCTGGCATCGCACCACATGAAAATCCCCCCGACAGCTGCGAATCTCCATGCTAAACTCAAATATGATCACAAAATGTGCTAATGCTCCCTCGATTTTTGGAAAACCGAACCCTAGTTGAAAACTGCCGTTCGCCCATCCTCTGTCGAATACAAATATGAAGGCACAACCCACAGAAATTATACCAGAATGAAGCTCATGCTAAAACATGAATTTTAAAGCAAATTTAATGATTTATAGATTTGTATTGAGTTTGATTTTTATTTTAAAAATGAAGAGGCTGTCTTTTTTTCTTTCTTTTGTTGTGCTGTGTTTTATATAGAAGAAGAGAGAAGCATCTGGTATAAGTAACAACGTAGGCATGATCATAGCTGGCTGAAAGTAGGATAGAGTTTGAAAAAAATTGCGGATGATATGATTAAAGATATTTACGGAAAGTCAAATCAATATATATATATATATTATTAAAAATTTCAAAATATCCCGCTAATAGTAACATAAAATCCTAAACCTCTATCGAGGCATGCCGCCTGGCGTTCCTAATGTTATACCCCTATTTTGAACGCAATGGAACAAGTCTCGAGTCCCAATTCGATCGTATGCAGAAGATAGCTTTTTGAACCCAATTACAATATTAAATTTTCGATATTAAAATCAGTGCGTACCTATCCTGTATAACCAAATGATAACTCCAAATGCTACGAAATTTGAAATCTGATAATAATACACTATTACGGATCCAATGGCACTAGTTTCGTCGAATTCCGAGACTGTGTCCCGGAAAGCTATTTTTATATGTTAATTTACAAACGAGATATTTTTAAAATCGGGTAAATCACCTTTAAATTAAATTTTAAAAGTTTTATTATCTTCCTTCTTATTTAGACAAATTAGATAGGCCCTTAAATTATTTTTATCATGCTTAAAACCCCAGATTCAATTATTTAACCAAATTTCAATTATTAAATTTAACAATTAAATTACCCCATAAATCATTATATTTGAAATTCAAGTTATTAACTCTATAAAATTAACTTTTAAATATTTTAAATCAATTAAATATTCCAATTTCAAATAACCAAAATCCTGGGTCATTGCATTCCTCCCCCCTTAAAAGAATTTCATCCCCGAACTGCTAAGGTACGAAAAATATTCCAAACTCATTTCTTTTCAAAAACCCACTTAGTGAAAATTCGATATTTCACTTTTTTATAATCTTTTAGTTTCAATCCAAAACAATTAGTTTTCCATTTCTAAACCAAACCCCTTTATTTCAGTTACAATTCGAAATAAAATTTCTTTTAACAAAAATTTTCAAATTTTTTCTACACCCTAAATTTCCGAAATTTTTTGGCAGAGTCTCTCTTATACGGAGAGCCTTTTGCAATATGACAAAAATGATAAAAATATAAACATCGACCCACACGATCGGAAATACAATATATATCAATATTTATTTCATTGCTGTATTTAATCCGAAAGCATACCTTTATTTAGCGGTTTTAATCGAGCAAGCTAATTTTATATGCAATTTGCACAACCAAAATCAAGCCAAACAGTCCCTTGTACCTGTACTTACTCAATTAAACGTATCAGTTTCATAATTTATGAAATTTAATAGCTTTATATCCCTTTACTTACTTTAAACACATGATTTCATAACGCCAACATGGTATATCATGTATTTTAGAAGGTACATGCAAATACAGGGTCCCAACATTTAGTTATTCATTTCAAATTCAATTTATACGCCATTTCATTTATTTCCAAATGATTTACATACCATTTATTAGTAGTCAATTCATATTTATACCCAACAAATCCATATCCATTCCAAAATTGATTAGAAATCAATTTAATCACTTTCCATTGATTCACAAAATTTTATTTACTTCCGTTTACGTCAAACGACGAATTTTTCCATGCTATTTGGTGATATTCATTAATAAAATAGCCACTTCAGCTTATAAACCATTTAAATTGATTCTAAATCAATTTATCAACTTCTATTAATTCACATTCAATTTATTCACAAAAATCTTGTTCTTTCAATTTTATATTCAACAACAAATTTAATTTGCGCTCCATTTCATATTCACATCTAATATATTCATATTCATTTCAAATAATATCCCAATGCCATATTCAATTTATTTACACTTAAATTGAATTTATTTATAACTTAACTCGGCACCATTTCAATCCATTTCTATTTTATTTGACAACATTTCAAAATATATTTAATTCCATTCGATATAATTCCAATCCCAATTCAATTTTTATTTAACTTAACTTAAGTTAAATTCCAATACATACAATCCATTTTAACTTACTTAAGTCAAAATTCCAATTTCAAATTTCAAATTTTACACTTTCCTTATTTACTCAATTTCAAATCCAATTTTTACTTAAGTCAAACTCTTTTTAATTTAAACTTACAATCTAAGATGTAGATTTGGTCTAGTTTAGACTAGTTCAGTGGTGTAGACTTTAACTAGAGTTGACTTCATGATTAAATAAAGAATTAAAAGTCTGCACATTTTGTCTAGTTTAGACTACTTCAATCCATGGATATAATAAACAGTTATTATTATATATTTTTTATCCACTACATCAGCCTTGACTACTCTTTACCTTAATTTCATTCTTCCCAGGCTTTATCACTTTACATCTTCCCAATTTTAAATATTCAATTTTTTTTACCAACCATATCCCAAAACCAGAATTAGCTCACTAATTAAATTAATTAGTCCCACCATTAATTTACTTAAATCTCAATCAATTCCATCTAACTCAATTCATTCGTAAATTTCACTATTTCCACCATATTCCAAATCATATTTAATTCACTAATAATCTAATTAGTTTGCTCATTCCAAATCAAAATCAATTTTTATTCTTCAAAAACTCATATTACTTAGCCCTACCCAACTAAATTTTCTCATATTCCCAAATAAAACATTTAAAATCAAAACTCTAGAGTTTAAACACTTTATTCTAAGTTTTCAAATCAGTTTTTTTCCTTTTGAAATTATACACACACACACACAAAATCCCTTCATTATTTTGATTTTAAAATCAAAACTTGTTTCACCAAATAAAAACCCCAATGGTAGCAATTCCTCTCTTCGAAACTCGAATATGAACGTCGATGATGCTGCAGTCATCACCAAAATTATTTTCTAGCGACCGAAGTGAGTTCAGTGCTTTTATTTTCTTTGAAATCCTTTTTCAAATTATTTCAAAAATATTTTCCAATTAATATCTCTATTATTTTCCCAAAACCTTTTGAAAACAATTTTCAAAACCTACGTTATAAATCATATTTACATAATTCCATTTGGTTATATGATATTATTTCTTAACTTTTAATCTTATTTCCATTATAATCTCAACTTTTATTCGATCACAACAACAAATTACAAATGATAATAGTCTAACACTATCATTTCCTAACAACCAAGCACACTATAATAATTTCTAAAAAATTATTTCTTTATATATAAAATATAATCGAGGTAAAATTATTTCATTTAACCAATTTCAAAACAATACTATGTCGAATTGCTCTGTTCAGGTGTTTAGAGATCCCTATCAATGACGTTAATTACTCGTATTGACTAGAATCCATAAGCCAATCAACCAAAACAATATAAATCATTTTATATTCACAAACAAATACGCGCTCATATCTACTAATACACTCAAACTCATTCTAGGGTGCTACTGACCCTATCTCTAATGAGTTACCCCATCAAAGCCAAGGTGCTTGCTTAACCTTTAGCTCTGATACCAAATGTAGTAACCCGTCGTTCCGTACCCTTTGAATTGACAATAAACCACACTTGTCTAACCCAAATTGTACGAAAGGGCGAATAACTAGGATGAAGAAGAAAGAGATAGAATAAACAGAAACAACATCATAGAATCTCACAATCATTGCGGAACAAAATATAATATATAATAACAGATTATTATACAAAAAAACTGTAACTGTAATATACATACAATCATCAGAGTACAATAATCAACAAACCAATATGGACAGTTATTATAACTTGTCCTCACCTGTGCTGACTATACAGCTTGACACACAACGGAATATAATTAAGTATGTGTAATATGTCTCTGTCGTCTAGCTCATCTCCTGACCACCATAGCATCTTAACCCAAATCTGTAATAATCGGTCTGATCTGAGCATTATAATAAAATAACACCCGAGTAAGTCTGGAAAACCAGCGTGAGAAAACACACTAAATTTGAATTAAATTATATTGCAAAATCCTTTGAAAAACCAAGGTATCTCGTAAGACCACGCCACACATAAAAACGACGGGTTTTTACCTTACAATAACCAAAACGTTGTATATCAAAATCTTCTGATATTATAATAGTGCCTATAGAAAGTAAATTAGAAAATAGATGAAATGCTTGCATCTCACATTTCAGCATAATTAGTATACAATCAAAAGCCATACGGCGCGTATTGGAGAATGGATTCTATACTATGACCAAGTGAGGAACTACCTCCGATGAGTGCATCTCTAAATCAATGCACCCGGGTCTGAAAAGAACATCTTATACCCTGCCACACAAAGCCGGCCTAGCACTTGACTACTAGTACCGAATATGTCATCATCCCGGTCTTCCGACCTTTTTGAAATCTCATGCACAACCAATCCACAAATATGTATATGTGGGATATCTAGAAAGATGATGACATACCCTAATGGGAGCAACCCACTTTAGCCCCGCTACATGCCCTGTTTCGGTCATTTCCCGGTTGATGAGGCTTGAGGCTGCGTTTACCTTTTTAAATAGCATTCATTCTTGGAATGCCTACACTGCATCCAGGCAACAATGCAATGATAGCATTCATCCATATAAGTTGTCCTAAGTTTGGACAAACCCAATCACCACATTCATTTGCTTCATGTCACAGTTCATAACGCACAAATCGGATCGATGTGGTTTTTGGATAATTAAATATGATCCCGGTCTCTTCGAAACGATAAATGAATTTGGCCACATTTGATAGTCGGTTATTTAACTACGTGTGTGGATCATATCCTAATGGGTGCAACCTCCTTAGCCCTGCTGCATCTACCCTGTTTTTGCCATTACCTATGTGTGAGGATTGAGGTAATGTTTTACCCTTTACATGAAAAATCCCACTTTTAATGCCATATTGCTATTTCCAACGACACGCTAATTGGTTTCCATAAAAGTACAACCCTTGAGTTCAAACATCTCAGGGAAGGGTGTTAAGTACAAGAGCGGTGACCTTCTACACCAAAAAAACAGATGTACATTTGTGAAAAATAACGTATGTGGTCTTATAAATGCAATGTCAGACATTCTTCCATACAAGTTGTCCAAGAATAGGACAAACCGAATGCCCTCCTCCTGCTACATCCGGTTTGGGTATCACTCCTAGGATTAGTAGCAAGCAGTAATGGCATCGAAAGTTTCAAAATGAAGATACTATTGCTACAATATATATGATATGAGAATTAACCCAGAGGTAGTGGCAAGCAGCTCTGCATTATATAGATTTCCGTCTAAAAAATCATTCTATTCAACATGACTTCACTTTCGAATGCGTTTATTGGTTTGAAGTGCTTTTTGGATAAGAATTACCCCAAATCGATCATAGTTTCTCCGAATCAATTATCGATAAATGATGTCAAGTATGTAGGTAATTATCATTCAATTAATCAACATCTTTTATCCACGTAAAATATCTTCTTAGAGATATGTAACGACTAGTAAATTAATCACTTTTTATTCGAATATTTAAATATTTAAATAATGGATTTTAATTACCAAATAAAAATATTATGAATATTAGTTAATGATATTAAAATCATTTTTGATTTTTGTTTGCTTAAAAAAAATTTCAAATAAAATTTGAAAATGTGACCGAAAAACGTTGTCCGAAAATTTGAATTTTTTGGCATCGGAAATGTTGTGCACATTTTATTATCACTCATATACGCATGAACATACATGTACACATGTCATATGGTGAGTTAAGTAAAGTATTAGTGGCAATAAACAATGATTAATTTAAATATAAATGTGAAAAGACACATTATGATTAAATAAAAGGAAAAATAAAATATAATATAAACTCTCATGCACAACCATCACCTAAACTAGTACAAGGCATGGTGTAGGTGAAACTAAAGAGGGCGGGTGCTTGTGTGCCTATGATGGTGGAGCAGCATGGCTTCCATGTTGCACGATAACATTTATATTATTTAAATGTTTAAGTTAATTAATTTAATACTCCACTTCTTTGCCTATAAATACCTACCATCTCCACACATTTTACACTTTATATATTCATTCCCATCTTCATATTTTATCTCTTCATGTACATGAACACTTCCATGGCTTCTAAAATTATTTCTGAAGTAAAAAACTCATGAATACACTTCACTTGCAAAAACCATTCTCTACTAAACAAGACCTTATATGCCCACATATCCATCATGGCCGAGCCCCATATGCTCTAAGCCGAGCCTAAAATCCCACAAAGATCCACTAAATCAACTCAAGTTCATCGGAAAGCTTAGTTCTAGTGTTGTTTGAGGAGTTAGTGCGATTTCGATTCAAGTTACTAAGCGATTTGGTGAGTGAAGCTTCCACCTTTGAACCATAAAGTTTAAACTATGTTCATGCTCATATTTATAGCTATTAAATGCTCATTGTATAGTTGTGATAATGGTTTGGTTGATGGATTGTTTTGTTGCTTGAAAGTTGGTCGTTATGGAAAGTTAATAATCGATTTTAAGTTAAATAAAAATCTAGTAGTAAAATCAATCCCGTTGTGGATAAATGCTTAATATATGTTGTATTATCGTGAATTATCTTGTATGTATGCTAATTCCCTTGCTATGTGATATTTTGGTTGTATTGCAATGATATATACTTGATTTCCGAACTGCCCATATAGCGATAGTAGCTATATCGACACTTTCGGAAAAATAGCTTTTTATCGAAACCGTTTGGTTTCATCATCATGCTTGGAATTATTTTACAAGTTAAGCAAGTTTTTGATTAAAAATATTTTGAAAATAATTAATTATTTTAATAAGGATTATTTAATTTAATTAATTAATTAATTAATAAAGGATTATTTAATTTAATTAATTAATTAATTAATAAAGGATTATTTAATTTAATTAATTAATTAATAAAGGATTATTTAATTAATAAAGGATTATTTAATTAATAAAGGATTAAAGTTAACTAATTAACTTATTAACGATGTGTTTAAAATTAACTAATCACTTAGTTAATGATGTTTTGAAATTAATTACACATTTTATCTAATGATCTTTAAGGTTAATTAATCTTTTAATAATGGTGGATTATGGTTAAATAATCAATTTACTAATGATGTTTTTAAATTAATTAATCTTTTTAATTAGTGGCTTTTAAATGGTAATAAATCTGTTTAACGTTAAATAAATCTTTCCTCAAAAAAAAATTAAATTAATTAATCACTTTTAAATAATGATACTTATTAATTAATTAAATTAATTATATTTAAATATTATTAGTTAATTTAAATTATGATATTTTTAAAGGTGATTTACCCTTTTAATTTTGAGGTTACTAAATTAACTTAGTTAACAAAGTTTTAAAGTTAATTAATCAATGTAATAAGGATGTTTTATGTTGTCAAATCCTTTTTATAAAGAATTTAAAAGCTAGTAAACTCTTTTAACAAAGTGTTTAAAGGTAATACTTATAATGTGAAGCCAAGTAAGAATTTGTGTATTTAAAAGAAAAGTTTTAATTGTTTATGGAAATGAATTAATTTTCGTAAAGCGATTCACTTTGATGGAAACGATTTATTTGTATAACTAGCACTAAACATCAAAGAAGTAGACTTGTCATTATTTCAAAAGTTAAGAATAATCATGAGACCTAACTTTGAGGTAACACTACCTTGACTTGTCTGGCATTATTGTTAACCAATAAAAAGTACAAGTTTGAATTCGATGAGTGGTGATAAGTACACAAGAATTAATTTGCATATACAATCATTTTATATCCTAGATAGTTGGTTTCTCAACTATCGATTACTTCAGCTTCTTTATTATCGTCATTCTAAGACAATGTGTTTTTTCATTGAGCATTGACATCCATTGTCGAAAATGACTAAATCCAAAGCGCGAGAAGAAGCCAAGCTATGTGGGGTTGCTCCCTTTACTATACTTTCACATCTCATCTAGATTGGATTCGGTAACGCTATCAGTTGTCAAATATTTGGATACTCGGTAAGATTTGGCGGGGTCCGGCTTGGTATTGTTCGAGAAGTATCACAGAGTATATGAGCTTCTCACTAGAAGTATACTTCAAGGGTGGTGCACCTTCCTAGTCATTTATTTGAGATTTTCCTTTTCTTATTTGATTTGGACCTTCAATTTATTCCCTTATTTGCATTAGGAAGAGTCAACCACTCTTCGTGTTGTTTAATTATTTATCCATTCTTTACTTTTGGATGCTGATTTATGTGAGAGTAACCTTTCCATGCTCAACGGCGTGGACTCACATGTATATGTTTAATTTCACGCCTATTATTTAAAAGGTTTTTCTCATACTAGACATATCATCTAACCGGAGTTGTTTATTTCCCTAAACTCTTCGGTACTCATTTTATTTTAGTAGTCCGAGAGTTGCAAGTTTCTTGTTGGGCTCTTTTCAAGATGACGTCAAAGCAGGGGCTTTCATCTTCTTAATTATCTCTTCCATTGTATTGTCCTATTTATGTAAGTGTTAACAAGATTTCTTATCAACACCCCAAAAGTTATTCCAAGAGGAATGGAAAGACTTGTTTGAATGAAGGGCTTGATACCCCTAAGAATTGCCTTTATATTCAACTTCACTTGTTGTTGATTCTTGGTTTGGACCTTTCGACGTCCTCGAAAGGTTTGGTCCTGGTAGTAGATAACTTTTTATCATAGTTGAACTTTAGGAGATCTCTTGTGGAGTTTTCCCTTGTGCATTGGTTGAAGTACCCTAAGTTTGCCCTTTTAAAGCTGATTTTAATCTTGTCGAAAGGTTAGGGTGATAGCCCTCTTTGGGAATAGGTAGGATGTCAAATTCCTTGGTGATATGTAGAAGCTTTCGACCTTGCCGAAAGGTTAGATCACCTATATAAAGCTGGTTTCAACCTTGTTGAAAGGTATGTGAATGTCCTCCTTTGGATTAAACCTTACATTTCCAGATTATGACCTTGTCGAAAGGTTAGATCACTTGGTGTGTAGCCGCGGAAGGTACCGGTGTTGTTAAAGTATAAAGAACTGCCAACTTAGTCGAAAGGTTTAAACCATGAGCCAATGATTTCGAAAGGTCTCTGTAAATGTTGATCTAAATGGGTTGCTGAGCTTATCGAAGGGTTTGGATTGTAGGGTTAAAGGCTTCGAAAGGTTGCTATAATTAATTGCATCAGAAGTGTTGTCGACTTTGTTGGCAAGAACCTTTCGGTGACACTGTACCTGAAATTTGTAGTTAATCCAACAAAGATCAAGAAAAACAGTAAAGTAGTTAATAGAACACAAGACTTCCTTTTTTATCTATGACAAACTCTATTTTTATTAAATCCCCAATCAGTGCCCAATTAGGGTTACAATGTATTGATTAAGAAGATACAGTTTGGAATGAGAGAATTAGGATCCCCAAAAATGGACCCCTTGAGTCTTATTCATAGATGTAGGCAGCCCCACTTTCGACTCCATTGAACTCGACTGGGTCGGAAGGTCTTCCTTTTATATGCGGCTGTGAACCGTTCGACTTTGTCAAAAGGTTTGCCTTTCATCTACTATTATAGACCTTTCGACATTGTCTAAATGTTTACTTCTCTTTACGCCTTCAAAAAGCGTAGAATTCTCTCGATTCTGCCACAAAAATGGAATTATTAGAATTTTTTCATCTGTTGCACATCCAAAAGCTAATGGAGTAGTTAAAGCGGCAAATAAGACCATAAAAGCCATTTTGAAAAAGCGATTAAATAAAGCAAAAGGAAACTGGTAGAAGATCTACCGTTAATTTTATGGGCCTACCGAACATCTACTAAGACAGCAACGGGACATACTCAGTATTCTTTGACATATGGGTGTGAAGCGATGCTTCCAATTAAGATTGAAATACCATCACACCGAAGGATTGCATATGCATTAAACATGAATCAACAATTGAAGAAGGAATCACTAGATTTAATACATGAGCTAAGAGAAGAACCAGCGGTAAGAACTGCCGAATATCAGTGGAGAATCTCTAAATATTACAATTCAAGAGTAAAACCTCGGTCATTTCAAGAGGACGATTTGGTACTCCGTAGAGTAATGACCAATACTAAGAATCCTGCAAATGGACCCCTGGGACCAAACTAGGAGGGGCCATTAATCATATGCAAAGCAATCCCACCAGAAGCTTACAGGCTATGTAGCCCAGACGACAATATGGTGCCTAGGACATGGAAAGCTGAACATTTAAGGCCATATTTTCTAAAGATGGATTAATAAAGGACTTCTTTCAAAAGTGAAAATTCACATGATTGGGAGTGAAATGCTCCTCAAATTTGGAGACTACCTAAGATATTAGTCTGCCTAAGATGGTAGAAAAGCCTCTATCTACGCCAAGATGGCCAAGGCAGAGCGCCTCCTGGAGGGAGGACGGATTAAGCCTCTATCCGCACCTAAGATGGCCATGGTAGAGCACCGTACAAACCCTTATCCGTTCCACGCGATGGCCAGGTTAAGGCACCTCCTGGAGGAAGTACAGAGTAAGCCTCTATCCACGCCTAAGATGGTCAAGGTAGAGCAGTGAACAACCCTTATCTGCGCCATGCTATGGCTAGGTTAAGGCACCTCCTGGAGGGAGGATGGCGTAAGCCTCTATCCACGCATAAGATGGCTAGAGTAGAGCACCGAACAAGCCCCTAACCACACCGCAAAAGGGTTAGGGTAGGGCACCTCCTGGAGGGAGGTCGGGTAAGTCCTTGGTTGCAGCCTCTAAGATGAGCTAACCAAGAGCACCAGATAATGTACTAAGATGTCCAGGCCCAAGAAGAGGCCAAACAAACAATGGACTAAGACATCCAAGCCCAAGTGATGCTTAATAAATAATGGACTAAGACGTCCAAGCCCAAGAAGGGGCTCAATCAATAATGGACTAAGATGTCCAAGCCCGAGAGGAGGCACAATCAACTAAGGACTAAGATGTCAGAAAGGACAAAAGCAAAGCAGTGTGTTAACGCTAAAAATCGAACGCTAACACCCGGTGTGTGTAATAACAATGTGAAAGCACCACCCGTTGGTACGGGAACAGAATATAAGCAGGAAATAGCAGAAAACGGTAAAGGAACAACAGATTTATAGTGGTTCGGCCCGTAATAGAGCCTACGTCCACTTTATAGTCTTTTATTGCTGATTCTGGTTACAAAATGATACAATGCTCTTCAAAATACAATATATTTCGATTCCTAAACACTTTAGACTATTAGCTCAAGCTTCGATGTTGAAGATCTCCTCGAATTCATGTTGAATGCAATAGATTTCTCTCAAAGCTTGTTGTAATGTCTTGAATGATTAGAGTTCTTCGAATGCTGGATGAGTTGAGAATTCGGCAGAGTAACAGTGCTTCAGAAAATGGTTGGCCAAAAGTCCTTTTGCCGTTGGAGTTAGGGGGGTATTTATAGAAGTTAAATTCTGGACATTTGTCTTCATTCTCCCCATTCGCTCTCATCTTCATTTCTCTGCATGCTTTCTTTCATTATTTGCCGAATCATGCCAGAGAGATATTCCTCATTGTTTAATGACTTTGCGGAGTAAACTTCGGCCATTTTCTCGGAAGTTTGTCCGGGCAAGTGTTCGCGGAAAACTGGCGATGGCCTGGATCCTTCAGCTTGGAGGGGTGCCCCTTCAGCAGCACCTGATCCCCCTTAAGGAATATTTCTTCCTTCGGAGTTGTGAAGAGCATCATCGATGTTTTCTTCATTATTTACCGGTCTTTGACTAGCCCCGAGCAAAGCACTTAACTTCTCCATCATTAGATTATTCTGAGTTTCAATTTGCTGATACAACCCGGTCACTGCAGCATCTAACTCTTCTCGCGTCACTCCAATGCTGGGAGCTGCTTGACTTGGAGAAAGAGAAGTAGCAGTGTTATCGTGAGCATCTTCAGATCTCACAGACTTGCGTTTTCTTCCAGGAGCCATTATATCCAACAGACTTCTGGTCTTGAAAGAAACTTTTTCCACAAACTTCTGTGAAGCAATGATGACAATATCCCTGAGTTGGGTTCTCAGTGAAAGCACCAAAATGTTAACGCTAAAAATCGAACGCTAACACCCGGTGTGTGTAATAACAATGTGAAAGCACCACCCGTTGGTACGGGAACAGAATATAAGCAGGAAATAGCAGAAAACGGTAAAGGAACAACAGATTTATAGTGGTTCGGCCCGTAATTGAGCCTACGTCCACTTTATAGTCTTTTATTGCTGATTCTGGTTACAAAATGATACAATGCTCTTCAAAATACAATATATTTCGATTCCTAAACACTTTAGACTATTAGCTCAAGCTTCGATGTTGAAGATCTCCTCGAATTCATGTTGAATGCAATATATTTCTCTCAAAGCTTGCTGTAATGTCTTGAATGATTAGAGTTCTTCGAATGCTGGATGAGTTGAGAATTCGGCAGAGTAACAGTGCTTCAGAAAATGGTTGGCCAAAAGTCCTTTTGCCATTGGAGTTAGGGGGGTATTTATAGAAGTTAAATTCTGGACAGAAATTTTGCCCCAAGTCTTAGGTCGCGTACGACCTAAGTTAGGTCGTAGGTCGCGAGCGACCTAAGATAGGTCGTGATCCTCTCACGACTTAGGAAACTAGACTGATGGAGTTGCACTCGGTTTCATCTGAAGTGGTAAGTCGTGAGCGACCTAAGATAGGTCGTAAGCGACCTAAGATAGGTCGTGCCCCCCTTCTCTTCTTTTAGCTCGTTAAGCTGGTTGGTCAAGTTAGGTCGTGAAGCTTTAAGACGTGACATTCCTTAGGTCGTGGCATTCTTTAGGTCGTGTCATTCCTTAGGTCGTGGCATTCTTTAGGTCGTGTCATTCCTTAGGTCGTGACACTTCTTAGGTCGTGAAGTCTGCTAGGTCGTTAGCTTCCTTAGGTCACTAACTTAGTTAGGTCGTTAGCTCTCTTAGGTCGCTAACTTAGTTAGGTCGTTAGCTTCCTTAGGTCGCTAACTTAGTTAGGTCGTTAGCTCCCTTAGGTCGCTAACTTAGTTAGGTCGTCAGCTCCCTTAGGTCGCTAGGTCGTAGTTTGTTAAGTCGCGGAGTCATAGGTCGCCGAGTTTTAGGTCGCGACTAAAATACGAGTTAAAATTTGCCCCTCGAAGTGCAGGCCTATGTCGTAGGTCGTGTGCTTCGACTTAACTTTGCTAGGTCGTAAACGACCTAAAACTCGTGCTAACTCGTATGCCTGTTTGCCTCCCTCTCTCAGACTCATATAAATTAGTTAGGTCGTGATCTTCTTCCTCACTTAATTACTTTGACTTCCCGCTCTGCCATTGAAGAATTTCCGAGTTTTCAAAGGCGGATTCAACCCATTCTAGTCACTGATTCATCCTTACCACTACATCTCGTAAGTGAATTTGATCTCCATCCCACCATAATCATCGTCGAATCTTGAATCCCTATCTTTTGACCTTAGCCCCATTCTATGAGTTGTGCATCGTCTCGAGTGATTGTCGTAATCGACTTTCGATCGCTGCTTTAACCGATTCATGAAGGCATAGTAATGTGTTGAATCTGCGATGGATTGGGGATGTTTTGAATTGCTTTTGGGGTGATTCGGTGATATGAAGGGATGAAGAAGACGATGTATTTATATGTGTAGTTGATAACGGGTTATCGGGTCTGGTGGGTTGTGGTGTGGAGAAGAAGTTAGCAGCATAGGGGTCTCAAGCGACTTAAGACAATTCGCGACCTAAGGATTCTTACGGCCTAAGGATAGCTACAACCTATGCTAGGTCGCTAAACGACCCAAGAGTTGCTTGAACTAAAAACTGCACGACCTAAGAATCGCGCGACCTAAAAACTGCACGACCTAACTTTCCTACGACATAGGCTTTAAGTTGCGGCCGAGCTAGGACTTGAACAAATCTACATTGCTTTGAACCTTTTAACTTGCACTGTGCGACCTATGAAGGTTCCGACCTATGCTAGGTCGCTGGACGACCTAACACTTGTGAAATTTGGACAGAACTTGGTTGACCTTTGAATTTAAACTGTGTTGCATTTCTTTTCAAATTGTCTTGACTTTAATGCTAATAACCTGTTTAAAAACAACATTTGCAGAAAAACGGGACAAATATACTGCCATTGACTGCCCACATCGCATGACAGATTAGTTCATAACTAATAAGTAACTTAAATGAATTCTGTGAATGAAATGCTATGAAATGACAAATTCAAATGAAGTATTGAAGCAAAGCTGAAATAATCAACCTAAGCTAATTTGTTTGCATCAACACAACATTGTATTTAAACTTAAAATGACAAGCCTCGAAACTTTATAATCGACAAATGTCAACTATCTCAATTTCAGTTATACTTGCTTGTTATCGTTTTAGTTCTGCACAACACTTTACACTTTTTAGGAAACGTGCACCTTCATATTTAAATATCTAGTTGATTGTGTAGAATGACATCTCAACAAGAAGATTTAGGACCAGCCGGAGAAGCTTTCCCGATTGCTAACCCACTGATCGATCCTCCGGAGAGAACTCCGACCACTCTGAGCCACAAAGTTTTTAGACAACTGTGTACCCAATTCGGTATTGCCGAATCAGATGCTATATTCCCTGGAGCAAGTGACACAGTTGACAGGCCACCTCTCGGTTTTGTCGCAGTGAATCGCCAGATGTGTTTAAGCGGAGCTATTCCACCTTTCAACGAATTTCTCCGAGAACTTTTCCTTCGATTAGCTGTCTCGCCTTTCCAGCTACACCCCAACGGTTACGCCGTCTTGATGGGGTTGTGTGTTCTGTTTAGGAGGATGCTCGACCGTCTTCCAAGCTTCGATGAAATTTGCTATTTGTGTACTTTTGCTAAGAACAAAGATCACCCTTTAATCGTGCTTGTAAGAGGTGCCAGAAACCGGAAGTTGATTTTGGATTTACCCGATAGTGCTCACGGGTTCCTAAATCAATTCTTCTTTGTCCGATGTCCTCCGGGATTCTACTCTATCTGGAGAGTCGGGAGTAAGATTGTCTTTCTCTGTTCATCTCATGAGCTTTTTGAAACCTGAATTATCAAATGCTTATCTTCATTCTTTTCTTTTTTCAGCACTTCCTCCCCCGCTTAGAAATCCCAGTCTCAAGTCAATTTTTGAAACTTTAAATGCTGTGGCTATGGAAGAGAGAAGCGCCAAATTCTTGTTGAAAGATGAACTTTTGCACCAGTTCGAACTCCTACATTCTTCTCAGGCGTTCAGCCTCATGAAGTTCCTGATTTTCCAGAAAAGACGTCAGATGCCCCAGCCCTTGCCAAAGAACTTCCACTGAAAGATCCCACCACTGAGACTTTACTAGTGAAATGTTCCACTTCTATGGATGTTGCAGGGTTGTCTAGCAAGTTAACACTTTCTCCAGTTATTGAAGAGGAGGAAAATCCTCGCATTTCTAAAAAGACGGCTGACGTGGAAGTTGAAAAAGAGAGTTCTGCGGGGCATCGCGGCGATGATACTTTTGATAATTTGAGCGATAAAATGATAACTTCTCAGGAGCTTTTTAAAGATGATATTTCAAAAGCGATCTCTCCTGTTGTTGAAGCGACTTCTTCTTTACAACAAATTTCGACACCTTCTACACCAGTCGTCTCCGTTCCCCCACTAAAGCGTGGTTTGTAGTTTGACGTGCGTAGTTTGCACGCCGCACACACTTAGGATTTTTCGGCACTTATACGCACTTATCTTCTTTTCCTGGAAATTTCTAAACTTTATTTCTTTTCCATTTTCAGATTCTCCGATGGGACGCACTGGTTCATACTATGACAAGTTTCAGCGCCATGGAGGCCGCGGAACTTATGACTTTAGGCAATACCTCAATGCCCCGAGGGAGACGGATGAAGAAAGAGCTATTAGGAAAGCTCAAGAGAGGCAGGACTATGAGCAAGAGAAGCGGGACTATGAGCATCAATACGGGAGGAGAGATGAGCGATACGACTCTTCCCACAGAGGCGATAGTTCTCATAAGTGAAAGTCTTATGACGATAAAGGGAAGACTCATATTGTTGATGATCCAAGCAAGCGGGTCAAGCCTAGTGACGCGTCTGCAATTTCTGAGAAGACCCCTGCTCCAATTCCTCTTGATATCCCCACTGACTCTCCTGCTCTTGAGAAGTCTGATATCCAAACAATCATCAACAGACCCCAGTATCAAGTTGGACAGGGTCCGCCAATTCTTCAAAGTTGGTTCCCGCAATGGTGTTTAAAGGGGGTATGCTTCGACCTTTATTTGGTCCCGATCGATAAATCGGATATGCTGCATAGCCTTGATGCCGTCAAACTTAATATTGAAAGGGTGTCCGGATGGCAAAAGCTTGTTGATGTGCTGCAAAGGGTCAATCGTGCAAATCTCGAAGCCATGCTGACCATGGAGAACGATAAATCGGAGTGGGACAAAATTTGTAAGCAGCATGATGCGGAAATGACAAGCATTGTTGATGACAATTCAAGACTTGAGTCTGAAGTTAAGAAACTTAAAGATGAGCTTGCTACTTCTTCCTCCACCTACACCCAAAAGGAAGAAGTTCTTCAAAAAAAAGTTCGCGATGCTCATGCTGCCCAACAGAATGCTGAGGCTCAACTTGAATCTGAAAAGAGGTTGACAGAAATTTATCGCACCGACATTGCCCAGCTACGAGAGAAGGCGAGTTCCCAGAAATTGGAAATTATTCGGTTGCGAGCTCAACTGTCTCAAGCTGAAAAAGAGCGCGATGAGGCCATCGCTGGGAAAGTTGCAGCCGAAGAATCTCATGTGGCTACTAAGGCCAATATAAGCTCTACTCTGTTCGACTTTTATTTGCACAGCGTTCTGGGTCATGGGAGCCTCTCCTTTCTGGGCCCTGATTACGAGATTACTCTGGCCGAAGTGTGGGAAGCCGCGGTTGATATGCTCGGCGGTGCCGGCTATGATGAGGCAGAGCTAGAGGCATGTTATCTTGACGATGAAACTCGTGTCGCTCTTGCTAGAGGAAAGGAGCAACTTGCTAAAGCGCGAGCTGAATCGACGGGAGAAGAACACCCAAAGGAGGAAGCTCCTTTAACTGCCCCCGTTCATACTTCAACTTCGGCTGATGTTAACATTATAGACTCCGGTTCCCATTCTTCGCCTCCTGCTAAAGTTGACAAAGAAACTGTGACTACTCCCATTGAGGACGAGGCCCTGGAAGATATTGAGGCTGAGAAATTTGAGATTGATCTCGCAAAGCCGACTCCTCCAGGTAACTTTGACGTCGAACCGGATCCAGTGAATCATTTATTCAATTTAACCGAGTTTGATGAGCTTCTTACTTGTTACTTAAGCTTGGATGAACCAATAACTTCTCTTTTCTCGGAGAATACCGATTTTAACTTCTTTTCTTCTGCAGCGGAGGCACCGAGCGCTATACACTCTTCTCCTCTTCCAGCTGTTCCTCCTCCAACTCTTCAAGTAACTCCTGCTTCTCAACCAGGTTCGCAGGAAGAGCAGATAGAAGCCCTTCGAGGTTTGGAGGATCCACCCGCTTCACAAGAACAGAAGGCAGAGGACCTTAAGGACAGCGAGAAGACTCCGGAGCAGTCTCTTGATGATAACACTAAGCTTTCTACGCTACTTACTACTCCGGGAAGTGAGTCTTCCTCGAAGAGGAAAGGGAAGCGCGTCATGAAGAAGTCCAAGAAAAACATTCCCGCTGGAGAAGATGAGGCAGAAGAAGATCCAGCTGCAGCCTCTCCTCCTTCTTCTCCGACCCGTCCCCGCCGGATTCCGAAGCTAATCATCAAACCGGGCAAGGATACTAAGGGTGGCAGGAAGAAGGAGTGATAGCTTGGATTCTACTTTTCTTATTTTGCTTTTTGCTTGTATCGACCGGAGATTGTGCGGGTATCGGTCCCTGCTTTTTTGAGATCTGCACATGTAAAGAATTTTCATAGTATTGAATAAAATAATTCTTTTACTTGTACGAATTCTTGTATATGTAAGAATGCATCTATTTCTCATTTTAGTGTAGAATAAGCGATTCTTTTTACTTGTACAAACTTTTTGTCTGTGTTTGAGAATGCATTTATTCCACATCTTTTCCGCGTGATATTGTAATGTGCTTGTGGTATGTTGCTTGAATACTACTTTTATTAGTGTAGTTATATTGTATGATATTGCCCCTATACCACAAGTGCATTGCAATATCTTTTTGCTTTGGAGAGACTTGTACTCTTATTTTTGGAGAATAATTATTCTGTCTTTGAGGAAACAATTATTCTACTTAAATAGAGCGTGTCTCATTTTTGGAGAAGTTTTTGTGCTTCAACCTTCGGAGATGGTCACTTCATATTTTTGAGAAGTGAATTCTCCTACGCGGTAGAGCGGGCCTCTAAAGAGGATTTTACTTAGCACTTCAATTTCTGGGGAAGAATTTTTCAAGATGAACAAGTAAATCTTCCTTGAGAGTTGAAGTGTGCCTCTGAGGAGGGCTTTTCATTATTTCTGAGGAGTAGCATTTGGACTCCGAAGAGTAGCATTATGCTTTGTGAAGTAGCATTATGCCCCCGGAGAGGTCTTGTGCTTCCGGAGAAGTCTTATGCCTCCGAAGAGGTCTTGTGCCTCCGGAGAGGTCTTGTGCCTCCGAAGAGGTCTTGTGTGCCTTGGGGAAGGTCTTCTGCCTCCGAAGAGGGTAGTATGTGCCTTTGGGGAAGGCTTGTGCCTCGTAAGAGGGCTTGCGGTGCCTCGGGAGAGGTCTTATGCCTCCGAAGAGGTCTTGTGCCTCCGAAGAGGTCTTTATTTGATTGCTTGGAAGTTACTTTCTCACAGTTAAATGGATTCACAGGGCGGACGCAAGTTATTTAATTGGATATTCATTCGCACAAACGATCGCAATTAGTTAACAAAGGCCTTGCCTCAGTGGTTCCATCAACCTTTTTGTTGAGAAGAGAATTTCCATTTATTGGCGTGCCTCCGAAGAGGGCTTGTGCCTCCGTAGAGGTCTTTATCCTCCGAAGAGTTGCACCTCCGAAGAGGTCTTGTGCCTCCGAAGAGGGCTTGTGCCTCCGAAGAGGGCTTTTATTGATCAGCTCGCCCATGTCCCTTTGTTGTTGTCTCCGAGCCTATGTTCCTTTTCTTTGCAAGCAGCTTGTTCTATCCAATAGAGTGTACTTTTACTGTTGATTGATTCCATGAGACAGGCGCAAGTTATTCAATCAAATGTTTGTTTGTTTATACAAACGATCGTGATTAGTTAACAAGCGTTTAGTTCTTTTTCTTTGGAAAAGTGTCTCTTTGGTGGAATCATCAAATTTTGGTGTAAAGTTCATCTTATGTTGGATTTGAATTTGGAACTTTTTGTGGCTTGAAATTTGTCTATTGAGTGATTTGTGGGGTTCACTTGGCATTGTGATGGGTAAGCTTTGTTTTAATGACCTGCAGTATTGAATCGACATTTTAGCAATACATTTAGAGTATTTACATATCGAAATAAAACAAGCATATTATAATAATAAAGAACACAGAATTTATAGTGGTTCGGCCAAAAATTGGGCCTACATCCACTTTATAGCTCTTCATTTATCATCACTGATTTTACAATGATTTACAATACAATCGATACATCCATAACCATTTTACAATTTCAAGCAAAGCTTTTTAAGTAAAATATGGGCGCAAATGATTGTTGTTCCAGGCTCTTGGGATTGGATCTCCTTCGACAGTTGTGAGTTTGAATGTGCCATCAAGGAGTTTATTGCCTATGACATACGGCCCTTCCCAATTTGGTCCAAATACTCCGACTGCTGTCATGATCCTTTTCAAAACTAAATCCTCGACTTCGAAGCTTCACTGACGGACTTTAGAGTTGAAGTGCCTTGCAATTCTTTGCTGATATGCTGCAACTCTGAGTCTAGCTTCTTCCCTTCTCTCATCAAGAAAGTCAAGTGCTTCGAGTTGCAATTTTTCATTCTCGGCCTGATTGAAATGAACCCTCCTGTGCGAAGGGACTTCTAGCTCAACTGGAATCATTGCTTCCGACCCGTATGCCAATGAGAATGGAGTGTGCCTAGTTGCAGTTTTATGGGTTGTTCTGTATGCCCATAGTGCTAGTGGTAGCTTATCAACCCATCCACCTTTTGCTTTTTCAAGTTGCTTTTTGATGGTTGACTTGATAATTTTGTTTACTGCTTCCACTTGCCCGTTTGCCTGCGGATGAGCCACTGCCGAGAAACTTTTTTGGATTTTGAATTGTTTGCAGAAGTCCTGGAACTCTTCGCTTTCAAATTGAGTACCGTTGTCCGTGATTATCTTCTGTGGCACACCATATCTGCAAATGATATTTTTCGTTACAAAATTTATCATCTTTTTAGAAGTAATAGTGGCAAAAGGCTCAGCTTCAGCCCATTTAGTGAAATAATCAACAGCGACAATAGCATATTTGATTCCCGACTTGGCAATTGGCAAAGGTCCGATTAGATCTATCCCCCAAATGGCGAACGGCCATGGGCTGACCATCTGTGTTAGTTCAGTTGAAGGTGCTCTTGGGATTTTTGCAAATCTCTGGCATTTGTCACATTTCTTGGAGTAGATAGCAGCATCTCGATTAATATCGGGCCAGAAATACCCATACCGGAGAAGTTTCTTGGCAAGTGTTTGGCCGCCTGAATGATCCCCACATTCTTCTCCGTGTACCTCTGCTAAGATTGGTTTAGCTTCTTCCTTGGTTACACATCGGAGTAATGGCATTGAGAATCCCCGCCTGTATAACCGGCCGTCTTGAATTACATAACTTGATGCTTTTCGTAACAGTTTTTGGCGTTCTTTAGAATTTTCTGGTAGGGAGCCGTTGAGCAGATATTCTTTGATTGGGGTCATCCATGACCCTTGTTCTTGAGATACAGCCATGATCCAGTCAATATCCATATCATCAATGCTTGGAGCTGACAAAACCTCCACAGGAACCAATCCCAATAACTGAGCTTCTCTGGAGCTTGAATACTTTGCTAGAGAATCCGCTTTCATATTTTCCTCTCGAGGTATGTGGCTTATCGAATATTGATCGAAGTCATTGAGAAGTTCAGAAGCCTTCGACAAATAAGCGGGCAGATTTCCTCCTTTAGCTTGAAATTCCTTCTTTACCTGACACACAATAAGCTGAGAATCACTGAAGATTTGCAAGGTTTTGATGTTCAATTCCTTTGCAATCTTTAATCCAGCAATTAAAGCTTCATATTCTGCTTCATTGTTTGTAGAAGGGAATTCCAATCTTAATGCGTAACATAACGATCGCCCTTCGGGGGTTTCAAGCACAACCCCAGCTCCGGAACAGTAATCATTTCTTGAGCCATCGACATATAACTTCCATTTGGTTGGGATGTCTACTGTAGTCTCTTCCTCTTTATCACCTTTATCTGTATACTCTGCGATGAAATCCTCTAAGGCTTGTCCATTGATCGCTCTTCGGGGATGATAAGTGATATCATATTGGCTAAGCTCAATATTCCATTTCAGAAGATGGCCCGAAGTTTCAGGGCGAAATAGGACTTGCTTTAGGGGCTGGTCGGTGAGAACTTTAATAGGGTGAGCTTGAAAATACGGCCTCAACTTTCTAGAAGCAATCAGTAAACAGTAGGCGAGCTTTTCTAGCTTTGAGTAATTCATTTCTGCCCCAGTGAGTCTTTTGCTGATATAGTAGACCGGACGCTGAATTTTTGCATCCTCTCTTACCAGTGCTGCACTCAGGGCATGAGATGAAACTGCCAAGTATATGAAAAGGTCTTCACCGTTGTTGGGCTTAGAAAGTATTGGAGGCACTTCCATGTGACAAATTAATTCATCGAAAGCTTTCTGGCACTCAGGTGTCCATTCGAAGTTCTTCTTTCCTTTCTTTAAAGCGTCAAAGAAGGGGATGCATTTCAGTAGCTTTGGAAATGAATCGACTTAAGGCAGCAACTTTTCCATTTAGGCGCTGTAGTTCCTTCTTTGTTCTAGGGGCTTTGACTTCTCTTAGAGCAGTAATTTGAGCAGGATTGGCTTCAATGCCCCTAGTGCTTACGATAAATCCCAAGAATTTCCTGGACTCTACTCCGAATGAACATTTCAAGAGGTTGAGCTTCATTCCATATCTTCGGAGGATTTCAAACATTTCTGCTAAGTGGTCCATATGGTCAACTGCTTTCTTTGATTTCACTAACATATCATCGACATAGACATCCATAGTTTTTCCAAGCTGTGATTTGAACATTGCATTAACAAGCCTTTGATATGTTGCCCCTGCATTTTTCAATCCGAAAGGCATGACTTTGTAGCAGTATAAACCAACATCTGTGACGAAGCTCGTATCCTCCTGGTCTGACTCATGCATCATAATCTGGTTATACCCGGAGTAAGCATCCATAAAAGATAACAATTCGTGCCCGGCTGTTCCATCTACCAGTTGATCGATTCTTGGCAACGGGAAGCAGTCTTTGGGACAGGCTTTGTTTAAATCTGAGAAATCAATGCACACTCTCCATTTTCCATTGGCCTTGTTAACCAGCACAGGATTTGAAACCCAATTTGGATATATGGACTCTCTGATGAAATGATTTTCCATGAGTCGGTCTACCTCTTCCTTTAGCGCTGCTGACCTTTCTGGACCTTCGGTTATTCTCTTCTGTTTCACAGGCGTGAATTTAGGATCAATATTCAGAGTATGTACAGCAATCTCTGGAGATATTCCACACATATCAGCGTGACTCCAAGCGAATACGTCCAGATTTGCTTTCAGAAATGATATTAGCATACTTTGGACTGCCACACTGAGTTGCGAACCCACATTTAGCATTTTGTTTGGGTCTTTAAGATCAACAGGTACTGGTACCGTTACCTCCATCGGCACCACTCTATTTTCCTCTGCACTGGCTTTTCTGGGGTCCATTTCTCTCCTCGCACCACTATGCTCGCCAGTGCAGGGACCACCCTGTATTTGCTACAAGGTTGGGTTTTTGATGCGGAGGGGAGCTGCCGCATCTTTACCCATCTCTCTTTTCCTGGCCTCTCGAAGCTCTATAAGATAACATTCACGTCCAGCATTTTGATCTCCTTTGATGACACCAACGCCATTATCTGTAGGAAATTTCATAGTTAGGTACCACGGGGCCAGAATGGCTTTGAATGCAGCTAGAGTTGGCCGGCCTAGGAAGGCATTATAGGCAGAAAACCCATCGACAATTACAAAAGTTTGTTTCCGAACTACCCTTTTCTGCCCCTCTCCAAGTTCCACAAACAAGTCGACAGTTCCGATTGGTTGCTACGGTTCCCCAGTGAACCCAACAATCTTCTGCGATGAAGCCTGAATGTCAGCCATTGGAATCTTCATTTGATCAAATGTCTTCTTGAAGAGTATATTGCAGGAAGCACCGCAATCAACAAGAACTCGTCTTACAATAGCTGGCCCAATTCCTGCAGAAATGACCAAGGGATCTATGGTTGGAGCTTCAATACCCAGAGAATCCCTGGCTTTGAACATAATATCATCATCAGAAGTTTTCTGCTGTTTCAAGGGTGCAGCGTCTTCTAGAACAAAAACATTTTCTTCTGCTGGAGTGTATTTCAAAGCACGAGCATATCGTTCCATTTCACCCCAGCTTCTGCCCGCTGGGTGTGGGCCCCCTGTAATCACATTGATAATGGGCCTTTCGGATTCATGTGTGGTAGTGCCTTTACCCGAGCCAGATGGTTGAGTAGGGGGCTGCTGCCCCTGGGTTGACGAAGTTGGGTCATTCCTGTTCTTCTTGACATACTGTTGCAGCTTATTTTCCCTCAACAACTCTTCAATTAAGCTCTTCAAGTGACGACATTCATTGGTATCATGACCGGGTTGGTTGTGAAAGCGGCATAATTTTCCATTTCGCATAGCACCCTAATCAGGTTTTATCTCAACTGGTTTAGGATACTCCACAGCATCTTTGGTGGCAAAGAAGATATTCTCCGGAGTGTCAGTTAAAGAGTCAAATCTGAGGGTTTAAAGAAGCGAGGTTTCTTTATATCCTTTTGTTTCTTCCCATCATGATTTTCCCTTTTCTGACCTCCAGAATCTTTCTTAACTGAAGCAGCAATGTTATTTTCTACTCTTGTTGCCACCACTTTCGTTGGTGCTGGAAGATTTTCCAAGCGTATGAACTCATCAGCTTTCTTATAGAATTTGTCGAGTGAATTTGGCTCCTTCATTTTTAGCGATTTTCCAAATTTGCTTGACTTATCGATAGCCCGCATCAGATAAGTCTGAATCATTCGCGGTTCCGCGTTGTCGACTTCAGCCAGAGCTATGTTGAAACGATTCAGGAATGACTTAATAGGCTCTCCCGGATTCTGCTCAAGACTAGACAATGACATTATGTCTTTCGCCTTTGAAGCATACAACCTGAATTGCTCTTTAAACTTTCGGGTTAGATCGGAAAACTGGTCTACGGATCGAACGGGAAGCTTGGTAAACCAAAGAAGTGCCACCCCTTCCAAATATACCGGGAAATACCGGCACTTAATCTCATCAGTTGCCCTTGCGTCGGTCATGTGCCAGTCATATTTATACAAAAATTGATTTGGATCACTTGTCCCCCGATAAGCAGGAATGGTGGGGGGAACAAATTTTCTGGGAAACTCATCTTTTAAAATCCTCTCAGTAAATGGAGTTTTACTCGGCGCGAATCCCCATTCGCTCTCATCTTCAGTTCTCTGCATGCTTTCTTTCATTATTTGCCAAATCATGCCAGAGAGATATTCCTCATTGTTTAATGACTTTGCGGAGTAAACTTCGGCCATTTTCTCGGAAGTTTGTCCGGGCAAGTGTTTGCGAAAAACTGGCGATGGCCTGGATCCTTCAGCTTGGAGGGGTGCCCCTTCAGCAGCACCTGATCCCCCTTGAGGAATATTTCTTCCTTCGGAGTTGTGAAGAGCATCATCGATGTTTTCTTCATTATTTACCGGTCTTTGACTAGCCCCGAGCAAAGCACTTAACTTCTCCATCATTAGAGTATTCTGAGTTTCAATTTGCTGATACAACCCGGTCACTGCAGCATCTAACTCTTCTCGTGTCACTCCAATGCTGGGAGCTGCTTGACTTGGAGAAAGAGAAGTAGCAGTGTTATCGTGAGCATCTTCAGATCTCACAGACTTGCGTTTTCTTCCAGGAGCCATTATATCCAACAGACTTCTGGTCTTGAAAGAAACTTTTTCCACAAACTTCTGTGAAGCAATGATGACAATATCCCTGAGTTGGGTTCTCAGTGAAAGCACCAAAATGTTAACGCTAAAAATCGAACGCTAACACCCGGTGTGTGTAATAACAATGTGAAAGCACCACCCGTTGGTACGGGAATAGAATATAAGCAGGAAATAGTAGAAAACGGTAAAGGAACAACAGATTTATAGTGGTTCGGCCCGTAATTGAACCTACGTCCACTTTATAGTGTTTTACTGCTGATTCTGGTTACAAAATGATACAATGCTCTTCAAAATACAATATATTTCGATTCCTAAACACTTTAGAATATTAGCTCAAGCTTCGATGTTGAAGATCTCCTCGAATTCATGTTGAATGCAATAGATTTCTCTCAAAGCTTGCTGTAATGTCTTGAATGATTAGAGTTCTTCGAATGCTGGATGAGTTGAGAATTCGGCAGAGTAACAGTGCTTCAGAAAATGGTTAGCCAAAAGTCCTTTTGCCGTTGGAGTTAGGGGGGTATTTATAGAAGTTAAATTCTGGACAGAAATTTTGCCCCAAGTCTTAGGTCGCGTACGACCTAAGTTAGGTCGTAGGTCGCGAGCGACCTAAGATAGGTCGTGATCCTCTCACTACTTAGGAAACTAGACTGATGGAGTTGCACTCGGTTTCATCTGAAGTGGTAAGTCGTGAGCGACCTAAGATAGGTCGTAAGCGACCTAAGATAGGTCGTGCCCCCCTTCTCTTCTTTTAGCTCGTTAAGCTGCTTGGTGAAGTTAGGTCGTGAAGCTTTAAGTCGTGACATTCCTTAGGTTGTGGCATTCTTTAGGTCGTGTCATTCATTAGGTCGTGGCATTCTTTAGGTCGTGTCATTCCTTAGGTCATGACACTTCTTAGGTCGTGAAGTCTGCTAGGTCGTTAGCTTCCTTAGGTCGCTAACTTAGTTAGGTCGTTAGCTTTCTTAGGTCGCTAACTTAGTTAGGTCGTTAGCTTCCTTAGGTCGCTAACTTAGTTAGGTCGTTAGCTCCCTTAGGTCGCTAACTTAGTTAGGTCGTCAGCTCCCTTAGGTCGCTAGGTCGTAGTTTGTTAAGTCGCGGAGTCATAGGTCGCCGAGTTTTAGGTCGCGACTAAAATACGAGTTAACAGAGTGAAACGAATCTCCATTTATTAATACCCGAATCTGGGTTTCAGGACTTTCTTGACGTCATCTATTAATGCCCAAATCTGGGCTCTGGGATTCTCATAAAGGAATTTCAAAATCTAGTACCCGAATCTGGTTTTCGGGTCTCCATTAACTACTGATTATCTTGGTATACCTGAATCTGGGTTTTGAGATTTTTATTTCTAAACATCAGCTATCAATACCCGAATTAGGGTTTCGGGTCATTATCATTTACTAACTTATTGTACCCGAATCTGGGTATCAACTCTGCTGTTTATTTAAACCCTAATCTGGGTATAAAATCTCAGGATTACCATCAATATTAAATACTAGAATCTGATTTTTAGAATTCTCTTATACCAATTTCAATGTCTAATACCAGAATCTAGGTTTCGAGGTTTTATCAATCACCATCTTTACTAAGCCCAAATCAAGGTATATTGCTGGTTACTACAATTCTTAGTACTCAAACTTAACTTCCGGAAATATTATCTAATTTCACCTAAATACCCTAATCTAGGTACGAAATATCTATTATGAAGACAATCTTCATGAATTTCTGGTTATTCAAAATATGCCCCAATACGGGCAAGAGATTTCTATTCTAACAACTATCTCCTTACACAAACATGTGCCCTAATCCAGGCCAAAGATTCTTTCTGCAAGAAGAGTTGACTCAAATATGTCCTGATCGGGAATCGAAGTTTAATATGAAAATCTTACTATTAATTCTCATTTAGTTGGCCATGAAAACCTGAATTTGGATTTAGAAGTGCCGCATATGAAACTATTCATGGATATTGTCGTCTGCATTCCGACTGTCACATTATCAATCTCTGAACTTCATAAATTAGTATCCTAATCCGGGTTAAATTTCATGAATGATATAATGTAATCAAATCTATTGCAGGCAACCAAAAACTCAAACTGGTTTTCTCGATGGCAAAATTAAAAGATGGTATCTCTGAATTTCGGATGATGCTTATTTGGCGAATGAGGGCCTTAATATGATGACCAACTATTGAACATACATATAAGTATGAAATTACAATTGTACTTTTAATGATACTTTTTTGTAGGAAGAATGAGATTATGAAGAATAAGAAGGCTATGAAAACTTTGTCATAAAGAACAAAAGCTTCTTTCATACAAGAAGGGGACAAAATGTTAACCATAAAACTTACTCGAAGGTAGAAGTATGAAAGAAGAATAATAGAATTGAAGTTTTGATAAAGAAACAAGCCAAGTTGTCATGAAAAACTTAACAAGGATGTTCTGGAAGTCCAATTATTCATACAATGTAAAAGCCTTCGACCCGAATGAAAGTAGACAGAGCCTTCTACCATAAACAACCTTTCGACACAGATGAGAAAGTAGCAATGATTCCAGAGCCCCTTTCGAAAGAAATCAATTGTTTTCCTCTCAACTACACGTCAATCCTATCAAATTCAAAGGTTTTTCCCAAAATTGACCTTTTTGAAAGCATAGCAAGCCTTTCGAAATTGGAAAGACGCATCCAGGATACTTTCGACGGTATCGAAAGGTGCTATAAAGAAAACAATATTTGGAAGTCGGCAAGGGATGAAAGAAAACCTTGCACTAACATTGAAGGAAATTGCAGTTCTCAGCAACAACAAGTAAAAGCAAACTTCTCATCAAAGTTGAAGGGTTCATAAAGTTATTAACAAGCAAACTTTTCGACTAAGTCGAAAGGTCCATAAAGGAAGAAAAAAAGAAAACCTTTCGACAATGTAGAAAGGTTCAGAACAGCATACGGAAGGTAAACCTTTCGACAATGTCGAAAGGTTAACAACAGCCAAGTGAAGAGCAACCTCCCGAAAATGTTAAAAGATTCACAACAATATGTAGAAGGAAAACCCATCGACAAATTCGAAAGGTTCATGGGGGCATAAAGAAAAGCAGACCATTCGACAATGTCGACAGATCCATAATGACATATGAAGGGCAAACCTATCGACAAAGTCGAAAGGTTTATAACTACATATAAAAATGAGACCTTCTAACCCAGTCTAGAGCATGGAGTCGAAAGGTGGGCCGCCGTCATCTATAAATATGACCCAAGGGGTCCCGTTTTCGGGGTCAAATTCTGGATACTGAATTCATTTATTTTCGCCATTATAATAGAGATAATTCTACTTGTAAAAATCCTAGGAGATCGCTCAATTTCTTGTAACTCATTTTGGATATGAAATAAAGGAAGATGGCTCGTTCAGAATGGATATTGGCAATGAGGAGAATCATAAAGATCATTAGCTTGACTAATGATCAATTGCACATGATTTCAACCTTTTTCTCATAATCTCTTTTGATCTATGCTATGCTTAAGATCCACTTAGACATTCCCCATCACAACACATTATCATTAGAATACACACTTAATATGGAAAGATAAAGCGATGATGATGTGTTGCAAATTCTAAGTGCATGGATATGGGAATAATTAAGTTGATTCTATACAAGAAAAATGGGTTAGAGATATAAGTCCGGGTTGCTTCGAAAGAAGGGAAACCTTTGACTTTGTCGAAAGGTTTACTTCCAAATGGAATCCTAGGTTATATATCTTATATTCGCTCATGATGGGTTTGATTCGAAGGGAATTTACTTCCTTAAGCATTAGCAACCCTATGAATTGATTACATAGAATGAAAAGGGGCTATAAAAAGGGACTGAAAGCAGTTAAGGTTGGCAGATGAACTATGTATCTCCTTACAACAATGTTGAGAGGTCTTGCACATAACCTTTTGGCATGGTTAAAAAGGAACCGGTAGACATCAACCATGTAGCTTTCTACTCTAAAGGGTGATTAAATTCATCAAATAATTGATATATGAAAGTTTGATAACTGGAAAAATCTTATCTTACCTTTCGACAAAGTCGAAAGGTTTGGTAACTTACCTCTGTTCCAACCTAGACGGAAGGTTGGAGTGTTCTCATTGACAACCTTTCGGCAAGGTCGAGAGGTTGAGCTTTTTCCTACTATTCCAACCTAGTTGAAAGGTTTGAGTAATATCGTTAGCAACCTTTCGACAAGATCGAAAGGTTGAGCTATATCCTTCCATACTAGCTTAGATGGAAGGTTGGGATGGTCATGCCAACAACCTTTCGACAAGGTCGAAAGGTTTGACAATCTAGCATTTCAACAGCCTTATCGGAGGGTTGGAGCCACCTCATTAATCTTTTGACTGGGTCAAAAGGAATGGCCGTTCATCATTCTTTTCATCAGATCAATTTAACTAAGACATGTTATCCAAAGATCCATTTCTAGAAGCAAGAATTATCTCCACCATATGGTAGTTTCCAAAAAAAATATCTTATCAGAACATTGGGGATGTTGACAAGATTTCTTATTAACAATAAATGTATTTTGTTTCGGCATATGTAAAGGCAAGATGTTATAACTCCCTAAGCTGATTTGTTGTACTTTTATGCAACTTTGATAGCTCCTATTAAGGAGTACCCTAAAGTACTATTGACTGTTATGGTTTATTTAGAAGTTCCGTTGTGGGATTTTTGTTCTGTTCTTTATTTTACCCCTTGAACATTCATCTTTCTAAATCTTGGGCAACGGCACATAACACTGATGATGTGTTAAGTGTTGTTCCTAGGGGTCAAAAAGGTGGGTCCTTACAATATATATGTCTCTAAACCATTTTCTTTTATAGCATATATAGGATTATTAAACCTTTTTTGATTTTGGGAATAACAAATCATTTCTCTTTAATTACATAGGAAAACTTATTGAGTAAAAAGGGATCCATAGAAATTGTACTTATTATACTCAATATTAAATTATGTATTCAACCCATACTATTCATCGAATAACAGTGAAATCACCTTTCAAATTCACATGGACAGTATGAGTTCCCTCCTCGGAATTTAATACAGAATTTAACTAGAATGTTACCTATATTACCAAATATCTTATTATTTTAAAATATGGTTTAACCTTTGGAAAATTCCAAATCTCCTTTTCTTTTATCTCAAAGTGACATGGTACGAGTTAATCAAGTTTACTATCTCCTCCGTTGGGCAACTCCGGATAGCTAGAGATAGCAATAAACCGGTTTTCCAAACCCAAGCCTAGAGACTATCTCTCTATCACACATAAGGCCATCAAGTTATTTAATCAACTCTAAACCCTTTCAAATACTTGATTTATTATCTGAAAAGCATTTATATAGGACTCTGGAAGAAAATCCAAGTTTAAATCTTATTTTAGAAATTTTCAAATTCCTTTGTTAAATTGCTGGTGAATAGTGCTTTTAAGGGCTTCGTATCACAAATCTCATTTAAACATTTTACATGTCCAATTTTTCCATTTACAACTCTTCTAAAATATCCTAACATATTTTAAAATTTATCTCATATTTTTATAGATTTAAAAATATCTATTTTTAAGAGTTGAAATCCATATTTTACGAACTGCCAAAACGCGATGATTTTAAAGAATTGATTTGGACATATCTCAAATTTTATTAAATGAAATCTTGATTTTACTCCTTCATTTGGAAAATATAGTTATAAGTGTTTGGAAAATTCTTTTTTCGAATAATTGTGAGCTATTTTCCACTCTATACATCGATCACTCTTATGGCGCGCAGAACTACCATTATGCGACACGCTCAATTTTGACTTATTTTTCATATCTTTTCAAAACATTGCCAAAATGAGTTCTATTGTTTATAAAAAATTTATAAACCATTTTCATTTATGTTTACATAGGTTTAACTGTGTCGTAACACTTTTATAGTTCACAAGGGAAAGTGTTTTCTTTGTGTAAATTCGATGTGTATTTTCCGTGAATTATTTCTACGACTAAGCGAACACATTATCGCATCCAAAACATGATGGCCAAACATAGAAAACAAGCATGAAAAAGCATATCATATCATCATATTGTTTAATAAAATAAACTAGTGGAGCAATTCTCATAATCGATTTCCACTCCGCCAAACTTTTTCCGAATCTTCCTGAATTGATTCAGCGTCACTCCGGCATTACTTCCTTCTCTTTTCTTCACTCCATAGCGTCTAGATCTCCACCTTTCCTTTACGGAATCTCGGCCTTGACCCTTATAAGTGTGGTGCTCGGCCTATTTGAGGGAGGAGGAGGTGGCCGTGCACTTATAGAGAGGAGGGGATCTTTTTGACTTGGTTTTTAAGTGGATTGACTTTGTTAACATTTGGAACTATTTTTCTTCCTTTTTTCCATTATTTTTCTTCATTACTCTCTAAGATAAGGAAACCAACAATGAGCATTAAGGAGCTTAAGAAGAAGGATGAAGAAGAAGAGTTTTTGGTGCATGAATTATGAAGCCTTAGGGTGGTTATATATAGGAAAAGTTTGCAAAATATCTACCACATCATGAGACATCACCTCACCCATGTGCACCCCCTACCCATGTGCCACCCATATGCTCTTGGGGTGTAGTGTGATGGTGAGTTTTGTTTTGATTTTCTTAAGAAAATATCGAAATTTTTATTTATTTACCTTAAGTAAATTTGTAAATGTTAATGGTAATTATATATGCAAATGTATGTGTATGAATGTGCATGTATATAGGTGTTTATATGTTACTTTTGGCAAACTAAGTTGCAACATTTCGATACAACTTCTATTCGTCAAACCATTGTGAATCCGGGATTCGAATTCCAATCATATTTTCAATTTTTGATCAAACTATTTATTTATGTAAACAAACTTGAAAATAATTTCTCATTATCTTTAAATAATTAAAATAAAATTATTTAAGCTATAAACCATATTGAATAATATTAAAATCCATTTATAAAAATACGACGTCGATGTGCCAAAATGCGATGAAGTTTATATATCTTTATAAAACAATTTTATATATTTATAAAACCATTATAAATAACTTAGTATCATTATATAATAACAAAAATGAATTATTCATCATTTAAAAAAATCAATTGAATATTTAAAATTAATTAAATATTCATATTCAAAGTGATAATATTATGGGCCGTTACATTCTTCCCCTCTTAAAGAAATTCAACCTCGAAATTCCAAGGACAAGAATACATAATGGAAATTAACAATAAAAAAAATTAAGCACGCCAAAAATATTACCCATAACCTTGGTCAGAGGTACAGTGCCTTGTCATATCCATTTTATTTATCAAATTTAGGTAGACTCATTTATAAAATTCCTAGGTTAATTACTAACCCTATGGAAATTTCACATAGGCACCTAACTAAAGCTTCGATACCAGATGTAATGACTTGGATATTCAGACCAGTCAAAATCGTCGAAAAACCTGTCCGTTCTAAAGCTAATAATTAAAACTACCAATTTAACATATCTAAATCTAACAAATATACAACATAATTAAATGTATAGGATAATTTTAATAATACAACTTTATCAGAGTAATCAATTATCCTACAGGGAATGCTTTAATACAAAGAAAACTTAAATACTATAAATCTACTGCTGCATAACTGTGATAAGAGCTACACCAATAGCCACTCCTGCTAATTCAAATAACAAGTCAAATGCAGAACATAATGATAAGTAGGAAAGATACAACAACAAATGATAATTAGCAAACAACAAATATGAAAAAGATATATGATTATTGAGGCTGCGTCACTACCACTTGTAGCTGGCTACATACCCCTATCTAACTGAATACCCAATTATATACAGGATCAAGCCAATGTAGTTCCCTACCAAAAATAGGGCTCTTGGGAGCCAACGATGCACAAACAGATATGTAAATCCAAAACTACATAGCATATATCATGCGAACGTAGGTTCCAAATCTGTAGACTTAGATTAACCCTCACATTTAGATTTCTGAAATCCAATTAACTTTATTATTTTCAAAATATAATCATTTTCAAAAATAATTTCTTTGGACCAAACTCTCAATTTTTATTTCAAAACCTTTGAAATAATATATATACATCTTTTGTATCAAATTATACTTTACTTTTGGATTTTAAAACAAATTACTTTTGAAAACGACATCAAATACTCTACATAAAAGTATATAGAAATATATGTAACCAAATCGGGATGTTTCTAGCCATAACTAGGCAACTTGGTCCCAGCTTTCTTGAAAAAATAGATATGTATATCCCTCTGTTCGTCGAGCGAGCTATACCGAGTCTACAGAACATCTGCACCTCCCTTGCCTATCTTTTTAATTCTAGGTTACCCGAATCATCGGTGACATAACAAGTCAGTTTACATCCCAAAGTGATAAATTATTTCACTAATATTCACAATTACTTTCAATTGTAGTATTTTCATTTCCGAAAATCTTTTGAAACCATTTTCAAACACTGGGTATTTAGTCCTCGAAATTCTCTTCGTTTATAAAACACTTTTATAAACCATTTTACGGAAATCACTTTTATATATCATCCCTTCAAAAATATTTATTCTTAAAATATTTTTATTACTTTCCAAAAGAAATTATTTCAATTCGAAAGGTAAAATATCTTTTATTATAATATCTACTTAACTAATATTCTCTTCAAACACCTTATAGTCAAACTGTGAAATTATACTCGCAAGGTGTCTGCATTAAATCATCTTTAATTTATTGTCTACCTAGCGCATGCATATAAAAAAGGTTATTTCCAATAAACTAGCTGAGCTAAATTCAAACAATCAATCATAACAATAAATGATAATCAAGACTTTATTCTATCAAACATTTATAACACTTATAATTTTATCTTGGAATAGAATTGTTTGAGTAAATCAAATTAACTATCCCCTTTGTCGGGCAAGTCTGAGTAGCTAGGGCAGCATGTATTTGATTTCCCAAACTCCAACCTAGAGATTACCTCTTTCTCACTCTTAAGGCGGTCAAGTTATTTGATCGATTCTAAATCTTTTAATATACTTGTGTAATTATTTGAAAAATATTTCCAAAAGATTCGGAAATAATCCCAAATTTAAAACATTTGTTCAAAAGTTTTCAAATTCCACTACTGAATTGCCGGTGAATAGTGATTTTAAAGCTTTATATACCAAAACACCAATCTCATGATATATATATATATATATCTGCGTATGTCTCCATTTTTATAACTCAAATCCCTTTTAAAACCTTTTAACACATTTATGTAATTTATTTCATATTTTAAAAGATTAAAAATATCCAAGTTTAAATAATTTACCACTTTGGTTTACGAACTACCAAAATGCAACGAAGTTTATATATCTTTACAAAATAAGTTTATATATTTATAAAACCATTATAAATCACTTATTATCATTATATATTAACAAAAATGAATTATTAATCATTTAAAACAATAATTTAAATATTTAAAATTAGTTAAATATTCCTATTCGAAGTAATAACATTATGGGCATTGCATGTTTTGTCAATTCAAGACGATTTTTCACTCGTTTGAGCATTGCTATCATTTATTGGAAATGACTAAAATCAAAGAGCGAGTGGAAGGCAAGCTATATAAGGTTGCTCCCATTAGGGTCTTTTCACATCTACTCAAGAATGGTTTCAGTTGTATGCTTATAGAGATGTGAAATATTCAGATACTCGGTAAGGTTGGAGGTGTCCGACTTGGATGTATCTGAGGGCTATTATAGTTCTCAAGTATATTTTCTAGAGTTAAACTTTCGGTAAGTGGGGTGGACACTCCTAGTCATTGTTGGAAATATTATTTTTCCTTGTTTAATTCAAATCTTTGAGTGTTTTCTCAGTTGCATTAAGAAGTGTCTAATGCTCATCTACATGCTTAATTGTTTGTACCCATTCTTTTAAGTTTGAATTTTGATCTTTTTTATGCTCATTCTTTAAAGTTTGGATTTTGATCTTGTTGATGCCATTCTTTCATGTTTGGATTTTTTTTATTTTTTTTACATCCTTTCATGTATGGTTATTGTTCTTGTGAGGTAAAACTCGATCTATGTTTAGCAGCGTGTTCTCACAAATTATTACATGTTCACAATATTTCTTGAGTTTTCTCACCCTGGTTTTCTAGACTGATTTGGGTGTTATTTTTTTATAATACTTGGATCAGATCCTAGTATTTTTACAAGCTATCATTGATGGGATATGAAGAGGAACTGGATGTTCCCCTGCCGTAATATTTTTTTTTTGTTGTACTATTATGTATACCCATCAGCAATTGTAATGTCGGGGAGATATAACTGTCCAAGCCGATGAGGTTTGTTTTTAACCCTAATATATCATGATATTAAAGTGACAGATTTTCCCATCTTTGTTATATTATATGTTATCATTTGGCGGTAAGATTATATTTTCCATGTTCCTTTTCTTTATATTTTACCCTAACAATCTAGCTTTCTACCACTTTGAGTGCCGATTTTCAAGGATCGAAAAGATGGATCTTTTTGGTTACTCTTTAAATATTAACAAAAAAATACAACCTCAAATTTTTACACAAGATATGTGATGGATAAGGAATAAATTACAAAAACTGGTGAAATTATGATGTAAACCATTATGAATTATAAAAAGAATTTTAATAAATAGAAGAAACTAAATTATGTATATAAGTATCATTTCACAAATAAATAGAAGATCATGTTTTACCAAACAAAATCAAGGTGTAAAATATCTATTGATACAAAGTGGATAATATGATATCTATTCCGATACCAACGAATTTTCTTGTTTAGCAACATACATTTTAAGGTACATTTTAGTTTCTTGCATATTTTTGATAACACTAAAAATAGTTCATGAATTTTATCCATTCATCCTTTAATGTTTGACACATGAATTAAGTAGTGGGTCCTTATAGTATACATGAACTTTTGTTTACAACTGGAAAATGCATTGAACATGCATTAGAAATATTTACTTACTTCTTCTAATAAAAAGGTTCTTCTTCCAACCTAGAAAATGCTTTTCTTTGAAGTAAAATGATAATTGTGCTACAAAACTTCTCCATCTTATAATATAGGAACTCTAACATAGTAAAAAACATGCAATTGAAATATTTACCATGCATGAGCAAAATATTTTACTACCTATAGTATGTTCAATCTTAAGTTTAGTTACAATCACTTAATTTCTAAATGAAACAAGCTTATAATATTAATGCGTGATTGCAGTTATATTCACATGGTTAGAAAATTATGGGACAAATTTAAATAGTTGAAAGAGAAATGATTGAAGGCGATGAGAGAAAGGAAAGAGATGTATATATAATGGAAGATTATTGGAGTGGAAGGGAATCGAATCTCTCATCCCGTCTTCTTATTTTTCCTTTCAATGCTATTGATTATTCACATGCTATCTTCTTCTTCGTATAGGTTAGATATAGTAAACTTAATATATATAAATTCCTATCTTAATTTCATCTACACAACGCTTTAGCTAAGGAATGTAGATTCAAAATCTCTAATTCAACAAATTAATTATATTCATATGTTTGTGAATTGGTGTATTATATTCATATGTCAAATTATTATGAAAATATTAAAATTCTTAACTCTTACAAACCTTATTTGTGTATTATATCATGGTATTGTAAAACAAGTTGCAAACTAGCATTTGAAATAACTTATGAAACATTGCAGAAGGTAATTTAAATTACAGATAAATGATAAGCATAAATTGTAATGCAGTGAACCAAATAGCTAATCTATTAAATTAGGTAAACCAGTAATAGGCTTGAATGGTCCACTATGGTAAGTATATTATATCTTTAATTTGAGATAATCAAGCATCATTACGTGTTTCATTTAACCCTGTACTTCATGAAAATACAAAACACATCAAATTTATCGTCACTTTGTTGAAAAAGGATAAAAACTTGATTAATATGTGCTTAATGTACCAACTTATTGTAGGTTATAGACATATATGCAAATGGTTTTTGGTTAGGACTAGTTTACTATGTTAATTAATTGACAAGTTGAGACATCACAGTATATATTCTCAAAGTAATATAATATACACGAATATTGTCATTGATCCGCTTTCCATATTTCATCGAATTAAATTAGAAAACTACAAAATTAATATTTTACTATTCAAAATCCAAATTTGATGGGAGGACTAAATTTGTGATTGATTCCCATTCCATTTTTCATCAAATGTAAACCTTTAATTATGTATGATTCCATAACATAAATGTACATTGATTTAGGAATAGATCGTTCTCTTAAGTTATGTTTGACTTTATTAGTGTAACGACTGTATTTTTGATAATTACAAATATTAAATTTAAGAAAATTTTGGAATTTAATATTGTGAGAAATTAAAATTTATGATTTATAAATGAAAAACTATTAGAAAATAAATTAATAATATTGATTGAATGAAATTGAAAACTGTTTGATGTAATTTCAATTAATGGTCATAATAAAAGTTAATAAGGAAATTTAAAATTAGTGAAGCATATGAACACTTGATGAAGAATAAATCATTGCCAATGTGGAGCTGGTGGAGGCGTACCTGGAACAAGGATAATAGTTTGCGTGAAAACATGATGTTGTGGAGAGTTTTGAACCGTGCAATTCTTATGAGAGTCAAACTCGTATGCATGGGAATAAACATCAATATTCTCTGTACGTTCTATAAAGAACAACCAGAGACAGTTGAACATCTGTTCTTTGAATGTTCTGAAATCTTGTATGTGTGGATTGAAGTGATGGCTAAGTTTCACAGAAATAACGTATCGCATGACAACCTGAATGAGTGGAACCAATTACATGCTTTAACAGGGTACAAGAAGGAAGACAAGAGGCTAATTACTGCTATACTGAAGAACTTTATCACGGTTATATGGAGAGAACGAAACGTTAGAGTTTTCGACAGTGTCAATGCGAAGAGTAACTCGATGTTCAAACTTTGGGTAATGCAAGAAATAAAACAAACTCTTGGGATGCTTCAATTCTCCTTCGACCCAGGGATTATTCAGTCCTTCCAGAGTTACTAAGCATTCTACATTCTTGTTTTTTCCTTTTAAATTTGTTTCTGTTTTCCCTTTTGTGCTTGTTGCACCTTGTTTCTCTCTGTGTTCTCGAGCTCTTGCTCGCTGTTGTATGTGTTTAGTTCTATGGTGCAACAATAAAATGGTCGGGGTCCATCCACCCCCGTCGGCCTTGCCAAAAAAAAGTTAATAAGGAATAAAATTGAACGTTGTATTAAAAAGAGAAATCAGTGTTAGTTGATTTGGTTTGTTTTAACATGCAATAAGAAACAAATTATTTAGTACGTAGATTTAGTAACCTTTGTTGTAAACAATAGATTTATAACTTTGTTTTTAAACGTGTTTAAATTACTTAAATGTTACTTATCATATTATTATTTAATCCGTTGAAATCAATTTGGAAATCAATGAAATTAAATGTAATTAAATATTTCAGTTAATAAAAGAAAAGATGTTAAATGTAGAGTTGAGTGAAATAAAATGAAAACTTATGTTGAATAAATTCATAAGGTAATAGTTGATTTAATATGAGAACATTTAAATCAAAAATAAAAGAATAAAAATGAATAAGTTAAGTAAAGGAGTAAACATATGTTTATTTTTTTGAAATGTATCTTAGCTTACAGATTAATTATAGGGATGAGAAACTATTATTTAGTAAGAAATGTATAATTCCTGTTTGTATCCAATAATGTATGAAGATGTTTAAATTACTATTAGATAGAAAATAATTGTTCCATTTGTCACTACATTTATTTAGTCTCTAACGAACCGCCTTTCTTACTTCGAAAGACAGTCATTAGGGTAAAAGAAAGAGAATGAAAATAAGAAAGAGTTATAAAATCAAAGAATCTCACAACGGAACAGAACCACTTATAATACATAACATAAGATTTTACATAGTCATTGCCATAATAGTACATTAGAGTCATCATAATACAAGCCAATTAGGACAGTTATAAATACAAGTCCTTACATTACAAGTCCAGAATACATATATATACATACACAGCAGAAATAAATATAACTAGCTAACGGTGAAGCCACGTGATCCAGTTCCTCAAGTGCCGTCGTGAGAAACCTGGATCACTTGGCTACTCATAAAAATTTGAGTACCCAAGAGTTTTAGGGAAAGAAAATAAAACTCCGGGTTAGACATGGGTCTAGTGTGAGTAAATTTAAAATAATTGAAATTTTGTTTTAAAACATTTTGAAAATCAAGGGTATCTCGTAAGACCACGCCGCACATAAACACAGACGAGTTTTTACCTTACGATAACCAATACACTTTATATAGAAAAATTCAGTGATATTATAATACTGTCTAGTTTTTCAAGTAAATATATAAATAGCTGAAATTGTTACATTAATTAAATTCCAGCATAATAAGTATACAACTAAAACCGAAGGCACTTATTGGAAATTGGGTTCCATACATGGCAAGGCAAGGAACTACCTTCCGAAGAGGTCACCTCTAGATAAAATGCACTCGGGGTCTGACAAGAACACCTTACACCCCTCCTACATAGAACTGACCTACCACTTGACTAGTAGTACCAAATATATCACCACTACGGTTGTGATCAGCAACTGTACCGGAGCATACCAAAATGGGAAAAATATCTAATTTAGATCTGGTGATGACATACCCCAATGGGAGCGACCCACAGAGCCCTACTGCATACCTTGTTTTTTCCATTCCCAGTTGGTAAGGCCTGAGATTACGTCATTACCTTTGAAATAGCACTTCACACTTGGATTACTGACATTGCCTTCCAAGTGATGACACAATGACTTATCGACCCGGAATAAGAAATAGAAAGATAATAAGAAAGAGTTATACAATCAGAGAATGTAACGACCCGGAATTTTGGATATATGAAATTGGAATATTTAATTGATTTTAAATATTTAAAAGTTAATTTTTAACTTGAATTTCAAATAAAATGACTTATCGGATAATTTAATTATTGAATTTTAATAATTGAAAATTGGGTAAAATATTAAATCTTGAGTTTTAAGCTTGTTAAATATAATTTAAAGGCTTATAAAATTTATATTGATAATACTGAAGATAATAAAAGCTTTAAAATTTAATTTGAAAATGATTTGTTCAGTTTTAAAATATACCGTTTAAATTAGCATTTAAAAATAGCCTTCCGAGGCATAGTCTTGGATTTCGATGAAACCAGTTCCATTGGATCCGTAATAGTTTATTATTATCGGATTTCAAATTTCGTACCGTTTGGAGTTAACGTTTGGTCGTATGGTATATAAACGCGTTGAAATATATATCGAAAATTCAATATAATAATTGGGTCCAAAAAGCTATCTTCTCCATACGATCGAATCAGGACTCAAAACCTTTTCCATTGCATTCAGAATAGGGGTATAACATTATAAATGCCTAGCAGCATCTCTTTATATGGGGTCACGATTTTAAGCTATATAATCGAGACGATTTGAAGATTTAAAATAATATATTTTATGTTGACCAGTCAAAATTTGTTCACATCAGCCATCCTATCCTTCAACTCAATCACTGTACCTTGCCTCCAACACGTTTTCCCCATTTTAAAATTCACGCAACAGTAGAAGCCATAGAAAAAAATATATATATACATTAAAATTTATATAAGGCAATTCCTACTGTGCGTTCTATTCGGTTTCATCAGCGCATACTCTCCTCGTTTCCTCTATTTCATCTTCGCGTTCCAGTTTGTTAAATGGAGACTGAAAAAATTATAAATCAAAATCCTCTTCGATTGTAAAAGGAACAGAGAAAGGCAAAATTGATGCCTAGAGTGCTGGTAGGTTTGCCTTCCTATGGCATGGTTCTGGGAGGGCGCACGTTCGCTCATAGGTGCGGCAGTTTATTGGAGAGGGAGTAGTTGGATCGGGATTGGGTTTTCTTTCTCTTTGGTCATAGATAAGGTGAGAGGTTGGTTCTTTTGGGTTTCGTATGTGGCATTGCATTTCCGAGCCATGTATTGTGGTGTGCAGTGCACGTTTGGGTTGTACGATCTGAGGTGGTCGAGGACTAGTTTTAGGTCTCGAGCGAAATTTTGGTGCGGGTTCAAAATGGTGGGGTCAGGGTAAACGAGCTCGAGGAGGGATGAATGATGGTGGTGTTCATTTTGGTTATCCTCGGTTCTAGCACGAGATAGGGTGGTGAGAAGCGGCGGTAATGGCGTACTGGAAGAGCGGGATTTGAATTTGGGAAAGAACTGTAGTGGCGGTCGATTTGATTTTCTTTGGGTCGGGCTTCTTTTTTTTAACGGGTATGGATATTTAAAAATGGTGATTTTGTTTATTTAAAATTGTTAATAAATTCCAGTTCCAAAGAAAAAAAATGATTTAGTTTACAAATTGTTTTATAAAAATTCAAATACTTGTAAAAATAATATGTCGTTCATTTTAGATCGAAATCCAACGCGACCAGTCGCGTTGGGTTCGTATAAACGAGACCTTGGCTATGGAGTTAGTTTGATTGAAAATAGAGCTTGCTGAATTTTCAGAAAATTCAAATGCGTTCGAATTAAATCGGAACCGGAACGTGAAATCGACAATAAAAATCGAGGTGAGTTAATCTCACCCAATTTTGGATTACCATAGTTAATTTTAAACAGTTAAAATTAATTAGTGATTGATTGATAAAATTGATAGATTATTATCAGTTGAGTGTGTATTATATATAGTAGTATATATATATATATATATATTAGGGTGATTTATATTCCCGCATATATATAGGGGATGAGACCCAATTTGCCCCGCATAAAGCGGATGACCCTATATACCGCAATATCCCCCTCGAAGTAGAATAAGTATTTCTATATTGTATTAACATCTGTGGATGCAGGAAAACAGGTTGGAGGGATCCAACTGGATTCCTAGAAAATGTTGAATTTAATTTCATATATATTGATATATGATCTATTTAAATAATCTATAGTGGATTATAGTGGAATTTGAATTTATTGGATGATATGGTATTACTAGATGGATTTTGGTATTTTAAATTACCATAAATATGAATATTGAATTTTTAAAACAAAATAAAATGGGAAATTTAAAGTAAAATATTTATAGTAAAGTTGGATAAATTAAAAAAATGAATTTGGGAAAAATAAATAGTTTGATTAAAATTTGTATTTAATAATTTCATAATATTATAAATAGAGATCCTAGAATATGGAAAATAGAGATTTGAACAATATAAATAAAAGAATTTTTTTTAAATAATAGAACTTAAGCGATATTGTTTAAGTATAAAAGGATTTACTTTTAATTTCGAGATTTAAATAGTTGGGAGAATAAAAAGGGAAATTTGAAAATAAAATATGGAATTATTATACTAGATTTTAAATAAGATTTTAAATTTATGAAATGGAAGTGGAATCAGAATTCGTTGTTTTTTTTGGAATATAGTTGGGTTGATTTAGGAATTGTTTTAAAAATGGAATTAAATTTAGAAATCGATTAAGTGTTGTGAAACCGTTATAAACAGGAAATGAGACTATGGAATTTATAAACGAATTTTATAAATAAAGTGAAGTAATTATCAGTGGATAAATTAAATTATAAATTCACGGTGAGGATTTATAAGGAGATGGGTAAATCGGTTTAAAAATAAATGGTGGTTTTATCTTTAGAAATGTGAAAAGGGGATTTACTGAATTGGGATGTAAATCAAATTGGGAATAAATCGAAAAGGATTTAATAATATTAGACTGGCTATATTGGAGATGAAAATGTATTTTTCCTGAGAAGTTAACTTTATTTTAAAAGGGAGAATTTTTTTAAGTATTAAATTGAAAATTTTAAAAGCGTTTAAGAATATTTCAGAAATTAATTATTTAGTTATTTAAAATTATTTAAAGTATATTAAAATATTAATTAAGTTAGTTTATAGTAAGTTAATTATTACTTAAAGATTTGTCAGTATTATTATTTTAAAGGGATAGATTATTCAATATTCAATATTATACAATAACGTTTATTTTGAAAAGTATTTGCCTAAGGTTTAACTTGGAAAATTATTATAGAAATTTCACAACTATTATTTTGAACATTTTTTAAATAAAGTTTTTCGGGAAGTAATGGTATACCCGCATGGCGAAATCGGAGGCAGTGAGTGCCTGTAGTTAAGTTTTGGATTTCTCTACGATAGAGACGTAACCATTGAGTTGTGAATCCATGGTTTGATACCGCAATGGCACTTTCCATATTATTTTAAAAAGAGGGTTTTCAAATATTTTGAAAAAAGAACAGTTTTGTGAATATACTAAATTCGGTAAGAAAGTATATATTTTGGATAAAGAGATTTAATTTATTAAAATTAAATTAAAATGAGATTTGGAGTTATTCAGTGGAAAATGGAACATTTGGTTGAATGATTGTTTATTTGATAGTTAAATAACCGACTATCAAATCTGGACCCAAAAATATATGTTTAGGAATATCTAGGAGAAATACGGGAATTATATGGTACAGTTATCATTCGAGGTGCTATACTGTACGTAGAAACTCATTTCGTTTCTTCTAGGACAATGATAAGGAAATTCGTCCACAAACGGTTAGGAGGTGATCTCCAATCTTATCTTCGTTTGTTTATTTCCTAGAGAACCGGGGTTGAGTTTATCGGGAAATATCGAATGTTGTTTCGAAGAGACCGGGATCGGATTTAATTATCCGAAAACCACTTCAATCCAATGAGTACGTTTTCAATGTGAAAACAAGAGCATGGAGTCGAAGATGGAGCAGTGAAGTGCAAGGGCAAATCGCTACTAATCCTGAGGATTATTCCAAAATGGATGTAGTAGGTGTAGTGCCTTCGGTTTCGTTCAGACCCAGAATAGACTTTTATGGATAAATGCTATCAGAACATTGCCGTTGGAGGACAATGAGCATTCTAAGTGAAAAATTCCTTAAAAGGTAATCATAGCCTCTAGCCTCATCAAACAGGAATGACTGAAAATCAGGGGAGATGCAGCAAGGCTAAGTGGGTCGTACCCAATTAGGGTATGTTTATCACCTTTCTAGATAACCTCGGATATTATTTTATTACTATGATGTATGGAAAGAGCCGAGAGAGGGTGGGAACACCCAGGGTGATAGCAAATTCGGTCTATCCAGGTTAGGGATAGTCCGGTCTTGTGTGGCAAGGGATCCTGGCGTGGTCGTCGGTACGCTGTTTTTAGACGTATACTGTGACAGGTGGTACCCCAGTGCCTAGTCATTCGTATGGAATCCATTCTCCAATACGTGCCTTTATGGTTTTGATTGTAGGGCCTAATATGCTGGAATTTAATTAATGTAAAAATTTCGGCTATTTGAATAAGTATTTGTACTTAGAAACTATTATAATATCAGAGGATTTGATATGAAATGTTTTGGTTACCGTAAGGTAAAACCCGTCGTGTTTATGTGTGGCGTGCTCTTACGAGATACCTTTGTTTTTCAAAGGATTTTGATAACGTTAATAATTCAAATTAAGTGTGTTTTCTAACGCTAGTTTTCTAGACTGACTCAAGTGTTATTTTATTAAAATGCTCGGGTTAGACCGAGTATTACAAATGCAAGATAGGATGCTATGGAGCTCAGGAGACGAGCTGGATGACGAGACGTATCAAATGTATCTGGTTTATATTCCGCTGTGTATTATAGGCTATATATTCAGCTTTTGTGAGGACAAGATATTATAACTGTTAAGTATGGTGTTGTTGATGTATTGTACTCTGATGATATAATGTATAAATAACAGTTATAGTTTATTTGTATATAGACATGTTATATCTATTATATATTGTTCCGTTGCGATTGTGAGATTCTGTGTTGTTGTTTCTATTTTCTTCTTCTACCTCTTTCTTCTTCTCCCTAACAATCTGGTATTTTCGGCATTCGATTGCTCAACATGTAATACAGTGGAAGTATTGATGTCTATTTTTGGAGGTCGAAAATCTCGGTCGTGACACTTGGTATCAGAGCTGAAGGATACGCGAGAACCTTGGCTCTGGTGGGGATTACTCATTAGAGATAGGGTCAGTAGTACCATTGAATGAGTTTGAGAGCATTAATAGATATGAGCACGTATTTGTTAGTGAATATAAAATTGTTTTATATTGTGTTGATTGGTTTGTTCAGTGGCTTATGGATTCTGGTCAATACAAGTAATTAACGTTATTGATAGGGATCTCTAAACACTTAAACAAAGCAACTCGACGTAGTATTGTTTTGAAATGGGGTAAATGAAATAATTTTCCCCAAATTATTTTTACATAAGAAAGAAATAATTTTACAGAAATTATTATAGTTATATATGGTTTGCTTGGTTGTTAAGAAATGATAATATTAAACTATTATCATTGGTGTGTTGTGGTAATTGAAATAAAAAGTTGATATTTTAGTCAACAGTTAAGGAATAATGCATATAACAAAATGGAATTTTTAAAAGTGAGTTTATATATGTGATTTATAATTTGAAATGGAATGAAATCCCAGAGGAATATTTAAATATAGATTTAAAAGGATTTCAAAGTGGAGATTTGGAAATTTAAATCCCGTTGGATTTGAAAATGATTTTTGAAGTCTTGGAAAATAATAGTGATATTATTTGGAGAATATTTTTGAATTGAAATGTTTTTTAAATGGTTTTAAAGGAATAAAAGCACTGAACTCACTTCGGTCGATGGAAAATAATTTCGAAGATGACTGCAGCATCATCGACTTTCATTTTCGAGTTTCCAAGGGAGAATTGCTACCTAAATGTTTTGAATTGGAGTTTTTTTGTAAAACTGGTTTAGTTTTGAAATTCAAAGGGATGATTTGATATACCAAGGATTTTAGGTATATATGATTTCAAAGATGATTTTGAAATACTTAAGAAATTTTTTAAAGCTCTGGAGTTTAATCTAAAATGCTTTATGGAAAATAAATAAGTTCGAAAACTTATCAAATTTGAAAATTGATGTGGAATGGAAATTTGAACTAAGTTAAATAAGAGAAATTTGAAAATTTAGCCTAAGTAGGATAAATGAAATAAGAATTATTGAAAATGGAATTTAGTGAGATTTGAAGTAAATTAGTTGTGACGCCCCACCTCTATACCCACGCTAGCCAAGGACACTACGTGGTAATGAAGTCGACTAGCGCGGAGAATAAGGCTGTTGAGGAGCGACCATCCATGTAATTGCTTTGTGCGAGTACCGATATGCTAGATAAAAATATAACTTTTCATCTCAAGAGGAAATCCGACATACTGATACAAACTCAAAGCTACTACACGGTGGCTATGTATATATTCTTCGGAAAAAAATATAGAAATAAACATAACACAAATCAGTCACAGACAATTCATATCACAAAGGCGGAAATAGATATGAATATAACACATGAAAGTGTACATCAGAGTAGTGGCCTAACAAGATCCACAATATCACAAAAAGAATAGATACAAGTGCTAGACAAAAGAATATGTATACATCAAGGAGTCTAAATCTCAAATGTATACAACAAAAACTACAAGCTAAGTAGTTAACCAAAAGTCATATGATGGTTCCAGATAGGAAGACAAGAGGAAGCACCTGTAAAATCTCAGTCTGACCCGAGTATTATTTAAGAAGAAAATAATAAACGGATCAGTCTAGCTATAAATATCAGATAAAGTGATATAGAATAAGAGATATGACAAAAACGTATGATAACAATAAAGCCATACTGTGATAAGTATCTAATCGAAAATCAATCCAGAGATTAATCAATATCACAAGAATCTTCACAAAGATTAAAAAGAATGTCATATTCTTAATTTAATTCACCAAGCCAAAATAAATGACATACATTTCAATGCCAATTTGTAAAAGTTGGTGAAGCATAAATTCCAAAAATCAACCATTAGAAATCCAGAAATCAAATAATTCGAAGCAACGACGTCGTACAGCGAAACGTCCGGTGCTCCAGAATCATAATAAATCGGAACAACGACGTCGTACAGCGTAATGTCCGATGAACCAAAACAAAATAAACTGGAACAACGACGTCGTACAACGTAATGTCCGATGAACCAAAACACAATAAACCAGATCAACAACGTCGTAAAGCGAAACGCCCGATGAACCAAAAATCAAATAACATGGAACAACGACGTAGTACAGTGAAACGCCCAATGAACCAAAACACAATAAACCGGAACAATGACGTAGTACAGCGAAACGCCCGATGAACCAGAAGCACAAATAATTCGGAACATCGACGTCGTACAACGAAACGTCCAATGAACCAAAACACAATAAACCGGAACAACGACGTAGTACAGCGAAACGCCCGATGAACCAGAAGCACAAATAATTCGGAACATCGACGTCGTACAGCGAAATGTCCGATGAACCAAAACAAAGAGACATCGCGCATTGCTAGTCTAAACCATAAAATGATCATCATCGATCATCAAGAAGTGTCGATTACACTAAGCTAGTAAATATAAGAGTTTAGCTTCATGTCCCATAACCACTAGCTTAACTTAAATATTTACGAACAAATTGTCGATTTCCACTCGAAAATTGTCACAATAGTTTCAATCGAACAAGTCCATAAATTAACCGACGAAGTAAACGCAAGCGTTTCATACCACTTGTTTTGCTAAGCCGTTTAATTAGATTTTCTCATATGAATGAGGTAAAGGTTTGTATATACTAATAGATTAGAAAACGGTCTTATAAATGAGCTTTGTATTAAAAATAGAGTAGAAATCATCTTTGTAAAAGAGTTTGAATATTTATTACTAGTATAGAAAATCTTTATATTTTAAAGTGACAAATCACAGAAATGATTGTAGAAACAATCAATCACAAGAATTCACATTTCGATAACGTGAATCAAACCATGGAAATCGATATCAAATTGATCAAATAGAAACACCAAAAATCCAGAAAAGAAATCATCAAAGTTGATAGTAATTGACAATAACTATGTGGATAATCAAAAATCGATAAATTTGGAAATCCACATAAAAATAACCAAATTTTCAGAATTCGACAGCCACAGACGTCCGTGGGAAATCCACAGACGTATGTTCCCTGTTTCGAGAAATATTTTTCCTGAAGCCACAGATGTCTGTGGGAAATCCACAGACGTCTGTCACCTGTTTCAGGAAATATTTTTCCTGAAGCCACAGACGTCTGTTGGAAATCCACAGACGTTTGTCACCTGTAGCAGGACAGAATTTCCAAAGCCCAAAAATGGGCAAACCTACACAACTTCTCGGATTCAGAGCGATTGAATGAGCAACGGCGATAAAGGATTTATGCCAAGCGACAACCCAGCCCTATAAGCTCTCCTAAACACCACCAAAAGCATGTTCATAAATCAAAGCTAGGATTTTCAAAGTTTTAACTTCCAAAATACCAAAAATTGAAATGTTCACCGAATCAATCCAAACCAAAATCAAATGAACATGAAAGGGTGTTAGGAATCCATACCAAGCAATCAAGGATACTTATAGACATAGATGTGAGATAAAAATCTCACCTTTATACACGAAAACACAAGAGAGAAGCTTTGAAACAAAGGATAGACCAATTCCTCTTCAATCTCAACTCAAGAAGCTTGAATCTAAGCTTAAAAGAGAAATATTTCCTAAGTTAGGTTTAGGAAATTTCTGAAATTGAAAGGAGAAAGAGTTTGAGAAGGAGAAGAGGATGCTTACCAATAGCTTCTTCTTGAATTTGGAGCAAGAGCATGAATTTGCAAATGAAATTAGGGCTCAGGAATTTCCATTTCCCATCTCTCCCACCATTGTTGCTAAAGCTTGAGTATAAGGAATTAGAAATGAAGTAATGAAGAGTTGGAGTGGAGTTGGGTTGATAAAACCATAATTGGGCAAATGGGCTGAAACTAGACCAAAGCCTAAGTGAAAAAGTATCAAAATTTCACTAACTCCAAACATATCAATGTTTATACTCAAAAAGGTCGCAAACGTCATTTTGGACTCAATGGAAGTGGTCTCGAGTCCCAGTTCAACTGTTTGCAGAAAGTAGCTTTTCGGACTTTAATCCGACTAACGACGCTATATTTAAATAAAATATTTAAATATACAATCGTAAAATATGCGGGTTGTTACAGACTCCCCTCCTTAAAGAAATTATGTCCTCGCAATAATTAAGAGGAAAATAAAAGTAACAACCATAAAAGCATATCAACACAAAAGAAAATTTGAAATTAGAAGTTCACCATAAAGAGCACGAAAGAGTTAGCCCGAACGTGTTCGCTCGATGAATTCTCTGGATTCCCAAGAGAAATCCTTAGGATTTGAGAACCATCGGACTTTCACAAAAAGAACATCTTTATTTCGAAGGCACTCAACCTCCGAAGAAATGATGCGAATAGAATGTTGCCCAAAAGTCAAATCTGGTGAAACTTTAATCCCTACTATAACTCCAGGCTCAAGAATAAAAATCGGAAACCTAAAATCATTTCCATAGTTAAAAGACGTGGAAAACGTCAAGAATAACAGAAAATTGAGCTGGTGCAACGGCGTAGTACAAAAACGGTACGCCCGATGAACCGAACACCATAAAAGAACATCGGACTCTAGTCCATAAAAGAAATGAGATAAAGCTCAATAAAACGAAGTATATCAAAACGTCCGATGAACTTGATAAAAAGATAGTTCCATTCAGACATCATCAAAGAATCAACCACTTGTTGCTTTCGACTAAGCGCATTGGCAACACGATTTCCCTTCTGGGAATAAAAAGAATATCAAGATCATAAGATGTCAGGAACTCGATTCAACATGAAGTTCCTTATGAGAAAATAAATATTCCAAAGATTTATGATCGAGGTGGAGAACAAATTTCTCCCCCAAAAATGATGATGCCAAACTCTAAAAGCGAAAACAATAGCCGCGAGCACTAGATCATGAGTGGCATATCTAGTCTCGATAGGCTTTAATGATTTAGAAGCAAAAGTGATAGCACGTTTTCTTTTGCACGAGAACGGCATCCAAACCAATACAACTAGCATCGGTACAAGCAATAAAGTCTTGGTTCCCTTCGGGAATCACAAGAATAGGAGTATCGAAAAGAATGAATTTCTTTTAAATAATCTTCTTTTCCGAAAAGCTAAAACTTTTAAAATTACAATTATCTTTATGTAATAATCTTTTCAGAAAAATTTACATTTTACAAGTCAATTTACTATGTCTGATTTTCTCATCATAGCATTTAGGAAATTCCTATCGATAACGTTGATCAAGCGCATCGACCAGAATTCTTAAAGCACTCAATGGGCAATACAATCACAAAATCATCTTTACATGATAAAAATATCTCTTAAAAGTTTTATGAATATTCTTTGCTCGTTTTAAGAACAAAAATCCAATTGTACTTATAAATAAATCTTATGAAAAAGATTTGCAAAATTTTAAATTGCTGTTTTCATCCAAAATCAATATATACAAGAATGGATTCATCGAGATCGTAGAATACTCGATTCATAAAATGGATGAAATAAGCTGGACAAACTGGATGACATAATAAGTCATTCATAAGTTTCATAACGAGTGCAGAATGCGGTAAATGGAATGCTAACTCCCGCAACTCGTACCAAATGAAAATCGGTGGCAAGGTTGAGCTAAAAAGACCTTAACACCGCTCAAAAGATTGCTTAGGTGATAGTCCTAAGACAAACTCAAAAACACCGGAAAATTGTCAAACTACATGAATGAGAGAAATAACACTTTCCTCATCATGTGAGCTTAAAGAATAAAATGATGCCATCAAATTGGAATCAAAATCACAAAGGAAAAACAGAAATCTGCTTAACAGATTTAAAATGTCGAAGATGAATAGTCCACACGGGACAAAGGATATGTCTTCATAATAATTAAGCCAATCCTTACAAAAGTCAATTCCGAAGCATAAGTAAAAATCGGCTCGGAAAGAAAAATCACATAAAATAATTTCGACATCAATAAAAAGCAAATTGAGTGTTGCAGATCCACCAATCCGGATTCGCAATCCTCAAAGAAGTCATCAAGCCCAGAAATGTTTAAAGAAAAAGGATCACAAGTTCTTTTGATATAAAAATAATGAGATGAAACCCATATCAAAAAGAACTCGAATAAGATAATCACAAAATAAATGTCATCAAGGATAGAATGGATACCTTGACTAGGAGAAGAGTTGTTAGGGGCTTGCACAATATTTAGCTCTCCCTTTCTCATACTTTGAAGTACGGAGCATGTAGATATAAGATGACCCGGACCTTTGCAATAACGACAAAAAAGGGTTTCGGACACATATTTGCATAGTGGTCGGTAGAACCACAATTGTAGCATTGTCCACGACTAGAGGTAGGAGTCTTTGCTATGGGAGTTTGATGCTTCCCTTTCTTGTTGGGAGTGGAGCCTTTGAATTTGATAGGCCTCTTCATGTTATTATTGAAGTTCTGTTTGACATGCACAACTTCAACATCAATTTCTCTATCGGCCTCTTCAAGTCGAAGAGCGATATCTACAAGTTGATCGAAGGAAACTTCTAGTTTCAGAAGTAAAGGCTTTTTAAGATTCTTATTCAAGCCATAAACAAATCTTTGATTTTTCTTCAATGGGGTATTAATATACTCGACCCCATATTTAGAGAGAGATTCAAAAGATGCGACATAATTTGCTACAGAAGATTCACCTTGAACAAGGTCAATAAAACGCCGGGCCAAAGTTACCTTTTCAGCCTCCGGCACAAATTTCAATTCGAACCTTTCCCGGAATTGCTCCAAAGTAAGATCCGCTTTGATAATTTCAGAAATCAAAAGCTCGTACCAATCTAATGCTCTTTCTTGGAGCATGCTAGAAGCCACTTGGACACGAAGTGAATAAATAAGATTCATGCGGGAAAAGATGCGATCGCACGATTTGAGCCAAGCTTGGATTTCTATAACACTTTCAGATCCCTTGAATGGCCTTCCACCCAAATCGGTATAGTCTCTGCACAAGCGTGCAAATCCAGATCTTGGATGAGTAGGCTCTGGGATGGGTCCGACAGCTTGAGCATTCTTTACAAGATCTAAAAGTTGTTGGGCAGACATGAATACTCCCTCTTGAGGAGTAGCACTGGATTGACCGGAACTGGGTCGGTTTGATCTAACCATCTCTCTTCTTTAAGAAAGAAAGAAAGAAGAAAAAGGTTATTCTCAAAATGAATATCAAACAATCATGATTGATAAAACAAGGAATCATAAAAGAAAATAGGATAGAACGGGTCCAATTGACTCGAATAAAATCCTAAGGCACGACTCCTAAGAAAGGCTTAGGACAATGATCCTTGCTAGATTATTCTACGTTGTTCCGAAGTTTGGCTCTAATACCATGCTGTGACGCCCCACCTCTATACCCACGCTAGCCAAGGACACTACGTGGTAATGACGTCGACTAGCGCGGAGAATAAGGCTTTTGAGGAGCGACCATCCATGTAATTGCTTTGTGCGAGTACCGATATGCCAGATAAAATATAACTTTTCATCTCAAGAGGAAATCCAATATATTGATACAAACTCAAAGCTACTACACGGTGGCTATGTATATATTCTTCGGAAACAAATATAGAAATAAACATAACACAAATCAGTCACAGACAATTCATATCACAAAGGCGGAATTAGATATGAATATAACACATGAAAGTGTACATCAGAGTAGTGGCCTAACAAGATCCACAATATCACAAAAAGAATAGATACAAGTGCTAGACAAAAGAATATGTATACATCAAGGAGTCTAAATCTCAAATGTATACAACAAAAACTACAAGCTAAGTAGTTAACCAAAAGTCAGATGATGGTTCCAGATAGGAAGACAAGAGGAAGCACCTGTAAAATCTCAGTCTGACCCGAGTATTATTTAAGAAGAAAATAATAAACGGATCAGTCTAGCTATAAATATCAGATAAAGTGATATAGAATAAGAGATATGACAAAAACGTATGATAACAATAAAGCCATACTGTGATAAGTATCTAATCGAAAATCAATCCAGAGATTAATCAATATCACAAGAGTCTCAAAGATTAAAAAGAATGTCATATTCTTAATTTAATTCACCAAGCCACAATAAATGACATACATTTCAATGCCAATTTGTAAAAGTTGGTGAAGCATAAATTCCAGAAATCAACTATTAGAAATCCAGAAATCAAATAATTCGAAGCAACGAAGTCGTACAGCGAAACGTCCGGTGCTCCAGAATCACAATAAATCGGAACAACGGCGTCGTACAGCGTAACGTCCGATGAACCAAAACAAAATAAACCGGAACAACGACGTCGTACAGCGTAACGTCCGATGAACCAAAACACAATAAACCGGATCAACGACGTCGTACAGCATAATGTCCGATAAACCAAAACACAATAAACCGGAACAACGACGTCGTATAGCGAAACGCCCGATGAACCAAAAATCCAATAACATGGAACAACGACGTAGTACAGCGAAACGCCCGATGAACCAAAACACAATACACTGGAACAACGACGTAGTACAGCGAAACGCTCGATGAACCAAAACACAATAAACCGGAACAACGACGTAGTACAACGAAACGCCCGATGAACCAGAAGCACAAATAATTCGAAACATCGATGTCGTACAGCGAAACGTCCGATGAACCAAAACACAATAAAACGGAACAACGACGTAGTACAGTGAAACGCCCGATGAACCAGAAGCACAAATAATTCGGAACATCGACGTCGTATAGCGAAACGTCCGATGAACCAAAACAAAGAGACATCGCGCATTGCTAGTCTAAACCATAAAATGATCATCATCGATCATCAAGAAGTGTCGATTACACTAAGCTAGTAAATATAAGAGTTTAGCTTCATGTCCCATAATCACTAGCTTAACTTAAATATTTACGAACAAATTGTAGATTTCCACTCGAAAATTGTCACAAGAGTTTCAATCGAACAAGTCCATAAATTAACCGACGAAGTAAACGCAAGCATTTCATACCACTTGTTTTGCTAAGCCATTTAATTAGATTTTCTCATACGAATGAGGTAAAGGTTTATATATACTAATAGATTAGAAAACGGTCTTATAAACGAGCTTTGTATTAAAAATAGAGTTGAAATCATCTTTGTAAAAGAGTTTGAATATTTACTACTAGTATAGAAAACCTTTATATTTTAAAGTGACAAATCACAGAATGATTGTAGAAACAACCAATCACAAGAATTCACATTTCGATAACGTGAATCAAACCATGGAAATCGATATCAAATCGATCAAATAGAAACACCAAAAATCCAGAAAAGAAATCATCAAAGTTGATATTAATTGACAATAACTATGTGGATAATCAAAAATCGATAAATTTGGAAATCCGCGTAAAAATAACCAAATTTTTAGAATTCGACAGCCACAGACGTCCGTGGGAAATCCATAGATGTCTGTTCCCTGTTTCGGGAAATATTTTTCCTGAAGCCACAGACGTCTGTGGGAAATCCACAGACGTCTGTCACCTGTTTCAGGAAACATTTTTCCTGAAGCCACAGACGTCTGTTGGAAATCCACAGACGTCTGTCACCTGTAGCAGGACAGAATTTTCAAAGCCCAAAAATGGGCAAACCTACACAACTTCTCGGATTCGGTGCGATTGAATGAGCAACGGCGACAAAGGATTTATGCCAAGCGACAACCTAGCCCTATAAGCTCTCCGAAACACCACCAAAAGCATGTTCATAAATCAAAGCTAGGATTTTCAAAGTTTTAACTTCCAAAACACCAAAAATTGAAATGTTCACCGAATCAATCCAAACCAAAATCAAAATGAACATGAAAGGGTGTTAGGAATCCATACCAAGCAATCAAGGATACTTATAGACATAGATGTGAGATAAAAATCTCACCTTTATACACGAAAACACAAGAGAGAAGCTTTGAAACAAAGGATAGACCAATTCCTCTTCAATCTCAACTCAAGAAGCTTGAATCTAAGCTTAAAAGAGAAATATTTCCTAAGTTAGGTTTAGGAAATTTCTGAAATTGAAAGGAGAAAGAGTTAGAGAAGGATAAGAGGATGCTTACCAATAGCTTCTTCTTGAATTTGGAGCAAGAGCATGAATTTGCAAATGAAATTTGGGCTTAGGAATTTCCATTTCCCATCTCTCCCACCATTGTTGCTAAAGCTTGAGTATAAGGAATTAGAAATGAAGTAATGAAGAGTTGGAGTGGAGTTGGGTTGATAAAACCAGAATTCGGAAAATGGGCTGAAACTAGACCAAAGCCCTAAGTGAAAAAGTATCAAAATTTCACTAACTCCAAACATATCAATGTTTATACTCAAAAAGGTCGCAGACGTCATTTTGGACTCAATGGGAGTGGTCTCGAGTCCCAATTCGACTGTTTGCAGAAAGTAGCTTTTCGGACTTTAATCCGACTAACGACGCTATATTTAAATAAAATATTTAAATATACAATCGTAAAATATGCGGGTTGTTACATTAGTAAATGAACTAATTAATTTAAATTAGTAAGTTAAACGGATTTGAAATAGAATTTATTAAGTTAGAAATAAATTAGTGGATGAACAAATTAATTTAATTTGTAAGTAAACGAAATTGAAATTGAATATTGGAATGGCATTTAATTTGAATTATGTTGAATAAAGAAAAATTGAAGAATTAGTTCGAGTAGATTAAATAAAATAAAAATTGGAAAATAAAATTTGATTGAGATATGAAATAAATTAGCGAACCAAATATGGGTTGAGATATGGTCGATAAAATTCAATATTTAAGATTTGGAGATAAATTGGGTCAAATAGAAATTGGAATTTAATTTGAGTAGAAATGGATACAAACCAAAGTGATGAGGTGGAAATAAACATAAGAGTGGTATAAAATGTTTATAGTAGGCTTAAGAAGTTGATGGTAAAGTTCTTAAGCAAAGTTGGTATTGGGAAATATACTGAGTAAGTATTTGAATGAAGATTAAATAAAAGTTGTGTAAAAGGATAATTGTGAATAAGTGAATGGAAATTAAAATAAATGTGAATAGAAGAATTGGATATAGCTAATAATCAATTGGAAATTAATATGTAAGTTGTATGTATATTATTTTATTTGCATAGCAATTTTATCCAGAGTCGAGCATAGATTTTCGAGATAGTTATATCGACCCGAGTTAGGATTTTTCACTCGATTTTCGGCGGCGAACCCTGGATGTGGATTTTTGATTGATTCTGGAAATTCCTTATCATAGTAGATGTTTATGCAAGGAGGATGACAGTTTCTGATCAAGAAACCAAGTTTGAGTACGCACTAGATAGTCATGTGAATGATACTAGTTCGGAAGTGAAATTGTGTGATCGAGTAAGCGATTATATTTGATATTGCGTACGGATAATATGTGTACATCGTACGGGCTTAAGTAAAGCAAATGTTGAAAATTTGGAAAAGGAATAAATAAAATGATTTTTAATTATGTGATTGGATACTATTGGTAAGTGAGATGCAAGATATTTAAAAGCAAAAGATAAACTGATGTCCTCGATTTCAGAAGTAAAATTTGATTGCTCGACACAAAGGTATGTGTTTAAATTGTTGTATGAAATTTATGGTTTTCTGATTTAGCCATTTGACTTTTGTTTCCTTTGATGATTTGGGCCCGTAGGGATAGTTTTGTAATTTTTCGGATCTAGCCGTGCAAAGGAGACGCTGGTGAAATTTTTCGAAAACTTAAAGAGTTAGAAAAATTTTGATAACTTAAAATTTGGTTTTAAATTATAATTTTAATGATCGAGGGTATAATATTAGTTTTAATCTATGGATGAATTTGGAAATTAGTAAAAGGGATAGTGATAATGTGGTTTAAATAGATGGGTTTGAGAAGTTGTTAAACTGTTTGGTTTTGGAAATAGTTAACGACTTCTGGGATATTCTTCTTACATGGCAATTTCGGGGATGAAATTCTTATAAAGGGGGAGGAATGTAACGACCCAGAATTTTGGATATTTGAAATTGAAAAATTTAATTCATTTTAAATTTTTAAAAGTTAATTTTTAACTTGAATTTCAAATAAAATGACTTATCGGATAATTTAATTATTGAATTTTAATAATTGAAAATTGGGTAACATATTGAATCTTGAGTTTTAAGCTTGTAAAAAATAATTTAAATGCTTATAAAATTTATATTAATAATACTGAAGATAATAAAAGCTTTAAAATTGAATTTGAAAATGATTTGTTCAGTTTTAAAAATATATCGTTTAAATTAGCATTTAAGAATAGCCTTCCGAGGCACAATCTTTGATTTCGACGAAACTAGTTCCATTGGATCCGTAATAGTTTATTATTATCGGATTTCAAATTTCGTAGCATTTAGAGTTAACGTTTGGTCATACAGTATATAAACACGGTGAAAGTTATATCGAAAATTCAATATAATAATTGGGTCCAAAAAGCTATCTTCTCCATACGATCGAATTAGGACTCGAAACCTTTTCCATTATGTTTGAAATAGGGGTATAATATTATTAACGCCTAGCAGCATGCCTCGATAGGGGGTCATGTTTTTAAGCTATGTAATCGAGACGATTTGAAATTTAGAATAATATATTTTATGTTGACCAGTCAAAATCTGTTCACATCAGCCATCCTCTCCTTCAACTCAATCACTGTACCTTGCCTCCAAAAACACATTTTCCCCCTTTTTAAAAATCATGCAACAGTATAAGCCAGAGAAATAATATATATACATATATATATATATACCTTAAAATTTATATAAGGCAATTCCTACTGTGCGTTATATTGGGTTTCATCAGCGCATACTCTCCTCTCTTCCTCTATTTCATCTTCGCATTCCAATTTGTTATATGGAGACGGAACAAAATATAAATCAAAATCCTCTTAGATTCTAAAAAAAAGGCGAAATTGATGCCTAGAGTGCTGGTAGGTTTGCCTTCCTCTAGCATGGTTCTGGAAGGGCGCACGTTCACTCATGGGTGCGGTAGTTCATTGGACGGGGAGTAGTTGGCTCGGGATTAGGTTTTCTTGATCTTTGGTCATCGATAAGGCGAGAGGCTGGTTCTTATGGGTTTCGTATGTGGCATTGCATTTCCGAGCCATGTATTGTGGTGTGCAATGCACATTTGGGTGGTACGATCCAGGGTGGTCGAGGACTGGTTCTAGGTCGCGAGCGAAATTTTGGTGCGGATTCAAAATGGTGGGGTTAGGGTAGATGAGCTCGAGGAGGGATGAACGATGGTGGTGTTCATTTTGGTTATCCTCGGTTCTAGCACGAGATAGGGTGGTGAGAAGCGGCGGTAATGGCGTACTGGAAGAGCCGGATTTGAATTTTGGGAAGAACTGTAGTGGCGGTCGGGTTGATTTTCTTTGAGTCGGGCTTCCTTTTTTTAATGGGTATGGATATTTAAAAATAGTGATTTTGTTTATTTAAAATTGTTAATAAATTCAAGTTCTAAATAAAAAAATATGACTTAGTTTATAAATTGTTTTATAAAAATTCAAATACTTGTAAAAATAATATCTCGTTCATTTTAGATCGGAATCCAACGTGGCCAGTCGTGTTGGGTTCGTATAGGCGAGATCTTGGCTATGGAGTCAGTTTGATTGAAAATAGAGCTTGCTGAATTTTTATAAAATTCAAATGTGTTCGGATTAAATCGGAACCAGAATGCTAATGCGATAGTAAAAATCAAGGTGAGTTAATCTCACTAAATTTTGGATTACCGTAATTAATTTTAAACAGCTAAAATTAATTATTGATTGATTGATAAAATTGATAAATTATTATCGATTATTTGTTATATTATATATAGTAGTATATATATTGGAGTGATTGATATTCATGCATATATATAGCGAATGAGACCGTATGCGCCCTGCATAAAGCGGATGACCCTATATATCGCGATATCCCTCTCAAAGTAGGATTGGTATTTTTATATTGTATTAACATCTGTGGATGCAAGAAAACAGGTTGGAGGGATCCAACTGGATTCCTCAAAAATGTTGAATTTAATTTCATTTATATTGATATATGATCTATTTAAATAATATGTAGTGGATTATAGTGCAATTTGAATTTATTGGATGCTATTGTATTACTGGATGGATTTTGGTATTTTAAAATACCATAAATATGAGAATAGAATTTTTAAAAGAAAATAAAAAAGGAAATTTAAAGTAAAATATTTATAGTGAAGTTGGATAAATTAAAAGAAATGTATTTTGGAAAAATAAATAGTTTGATTCAACTTTGTATTTAATAATTTCGGAATATTGTAAATAGAGATCCTGGAATATGGAAAATTGAGATTTGAATAATATAAATAAAAGGAATTTTTTTAAATAATAGAACTTAAGCCTATTGTTTAAGTATAAAAGGATTTACTTTTAAATTTGAGATTTAAATAGTTGGGAGAATAAGAAGGGAAATTTGAAAATAAAGTATGGAATTGTTATACTAGATTTTAAATAAGATTTAAAATTTATGAAATGGAAGTGGAATCGGAATTAGTTGGTTTTTTTGGAATATAGTTGAGTTGATTTAGGAATTGTTTTAAAAATGGAATTAAATTTAGAAATCGATTAAGTTTTGTGAAACCGTTATAAACGGGAAATGAGACTATGGAATTTACAAACGAAGTTAATAAATAAAGTGAAGTAATTATCAGTGTATAAATTGAAATTATAAATTCACGGTGAGGATTTATAAGGAGATGGGTAAATTAGTTTAAAAATAAATGGTGGATTTATTTTTAGAAATGTGAAAAGGGGATTTACGGAATTGGGATGTAAATAAAATTAGGAATAAATCAAAAAGGATTTATTAATATTAGACTGGTTATATTGGAGTTGAAAATGTATTTTTCCTGAGAAGTTAAGTTTATTTTAAAAAGGAGAATTTTTTTTAAGTATTAATTGGAAAAATTTAAAAGTGTTTAAGTATATTTCAGAAATTAATTATTTAGTTGTTTAAAATTGTTTAAAGTATATTTAAATATTAAATAAGTTAGTTTATAGTAAGTTAATTATTATTTAAAGATTTATCAGTATTATTAGTTTAAAGGGATAGATTATTCAATATTCAATATTATATAAAAACTTTTATTTTAAAGAGTATTTGCCTATGGTTTAACTTGGAAAATTATTATAGAAAATTTCACTACTATTATTTTGAAAAAAAATTTAAATAAAGTTTTTGTGATGTAATGGTATACCCGCAAGGCGAAATCGGAGGTAGTGAGTGCTTCCAGTTAAGTCTTGGATTTCTCTAGGATAGAGACATAACCATTGAGTTGTGAATCCATGGTTTGATACTGGAGTGGTACTTTCCATATTATTTTAAAAGTGCTTCATTCCCCTTTTCTGCATGTATGGATTGGATTAAATTAAAAACGCGGATATGGATTTTATAAGTAAGAATACTAAATGAAAAAGATAAGATGTAAATTATGGAGACTGTAATTAAATAATGGAATTGGACTGAATTTACGCCTAATTATATTTAGAATTAGACTAATTAAAGATAATTTGCATAGTTATAACTTTGGATTATAACTAAATGAAGTAAAAGATGAAAGAAGCTTATTTTCACACTTAGATCTTGGGATAAGTAAAAAGATGATTATAACGTAGGTTATAATAAGAAAAAGAATGGAATGGGCTTATTTTAAGGCTTGGGAAAAATTAATAAGCGTAGAAAGTAAAAATGGTAGTAAAGGCTTATTTAAATAATTTATCAAAGTTGATAAGCAATGATGAAAGTAGGACCTATACCAAATAGCATTCTCTAGGGCACGCTTATGCTAAGAATGTTAGTAATTGGTCAAATAGAAGTCCAAATCACGGGGACTTGGATAAGGGGCGCAACTAGATATTGTTTGGATGAAGGGCCAGTACCAACATCATTTCCTCTATTTTTTCTATGGACACACAATGATCTCGCATTAGCCTGAAGTGAGATGAGGGGCACGCTATGCTGTATATTGGAGGTAATAAGAAGACCCAATAGGTGGAGCAAAAGGTAGCATGGACATGGTTGCAGTTACGCGTGCGACTTCCATTCGGGTGCTCAGTAATAACAATGAGTTCCAAGCGCTTAGTATGGTGTCTTAGTATACACCATTGCATCCTATGTAGGGTGATATATATGTCATCTGGATCCATAGTAGTTGCTTTGAGCATCTTCCGTAGATACCATTGGCTGCTGTGCAGGGTGTTATATAGCGGCTGGTCCACAGAAAGGTCTATGGAGTAGCAGGCCAATCAAAAAGGGTAAAATAAGGGTCACGTCATAATTACAGGATTAGGAATTCAGCCTAATTAAATCAAAACAAGTGCAAAAAATCAAAGTTAACCTATCTTATAAATTGAGCAATATTTAATCGTACTTATTTCCAGTTTATTTCTTTCCTATTTCCCTTGTTATGCTTATTTATGCTAGAACTGTTGTAGAATCAATTACTTTTATCTTGCTTAAAGACTCTAGTAATTACTATCATTCACCAGACTTTTAGTCTACCCCACTCCTCTATTTTCCAATTTTCCAATTTCCCCCTCCCCATAGGCAATCTAGGGAGAAGTCGGTAGATTGTCGTTGCCTGGAGTTTTCTTGGAGGAGTTCTCTACTATGTATTTCTTTTATTTCAGCTTTAGTTCTTTTTGTGTACTGGCTTATTATGAGGGATATTATGTACTCTGATTTTGAGACCATGAGTTTTATTTCATAAGACATGTTGGGTTTTGAGACATGTATGTTGTATTTGGATTTTAACTTATTTGGTTTATGAAGCAATTATGAAGCTTTTGTTTTAAATAAGTTATAATTTTAGTTTCTGCTGTTTTTACCTATTTTTGTCTTTTGAATCTTAGTCTCTGTTAGTTTCAGTTATACCTACAATGCACCACGCCTTTTAATGTGTCTGTTTGGGTATATTAAGGGGTGTGGGGTGTTTCATCCCGCCAACCTTAGTATGGTTTGTAAATGGGTGAAACTCCTATACAACAGGTGTAGATTCACTGAAGGTTTTTATGTCCTCGGTTTGATGCTGTTATTTCTTGTAAAGCCCGAATCGTTTCTCTAGTAGACGACCAGGAAAATTCTCTTGTGATCGGATGTCCAATGCCTCAGGATTATGCAGGCAGTTCTATCTATTCGCTTGATTCTTAGCCTAGTGATCTTGACTCCACCCCTGTTGTCCAACTCTTTCTGGATGTCTTTGGTGAAGTCATTTCTCTCCCACCCAAGCGGGAAATTGAATTCCGCATCGATCTTATTCCTAGAGCACGACATGTTGTCCTTCCTCCCGGACGAATGGTTTCTATGGATGGTTAGTCATGCCCTTTGGATTAACCAATGCTCTTGCCTTCTTCATTGATCTCTTGAATCGCGTTTTCCACGATGTTCTCAAGAAGTTTGTCCTGGTTTCCGTTGATGATATTCTTGTCTTTTCTATGTCTCGGTTGACCCGGTTAAGGTCGCTGCGATTAATATAAGTCTATCCATCTTTCCCCTTGTGTAGTTTAATTATCTTATCTTCCTTTTGAGCTTCTCTTCTTAGTTAGAATCCTCTTTCATTAAGATCGCACTAAATTTGAATCTCTATCCTTATTCTAAATCCATTCTTGAATCATCCTATGAGGGATCGTATTTGTAATTGATATGAAATGTTTTTATTGTGTTGTTTGAGTTGTTAAGTTTGAATTTTAGGTTTCGATCGATTCGTTTCGCCAACTCTATCGATAGGAATTCCAAAACACTTGAACAAAGCAAACTGACACAATATTGTTTTCGTAATTGATAAATGAAATAATTTTGTATGACTATATTTTATATATAAAGTGTAATTTTCTGAAATTAGATAGAAATGAATTTGTTTTAGAAATGATAATACTAGATTATCATTTATTGTTTTATCAACATTTCTAAACCATTAACTATTGTTCTATGTTATAAGGAGATGAAATTTTATAAACATGGTTATAAATCTGATTTGAAAATGGAATGAATTTAAATTAAGGATTTGAGAATTAAATTTCCGGTGTCTTTCAAATTTGGTTTTTAAAGTTTTGAAAATATATATATTATTTGAAAGTATTTTCAAATAGAAATTGTTACAACGATTTTAAAAGAATTAAGTCTGTACTCTCCTCTTTTGTCGTTGGAAAATAATTCTGGTGATGACTACAGCATCATCGATATTCATTTTCGAGTCTCAAAGTGGAGAGACCACTTAGTAGCTTTGCTACACTTTTGTTTTGGAAAATGGATTTGATTTGAAACTTCTTGAGTATGATTTGATTATATATATATATATATATATATATATATATATATTTCAAAATGGTATGAAGTGAAACCGGGAATTTAACTCTTAAGTTTTATGTTAAGTGATGGTTTTCAATTATTGAAATGAAGAAAATTATTGGAAAAATTGGATTGTCTAAAGTTTGAAATGAAATTGAAACAACTTGAAACCGTTGAACTAGGATAAAATTAATTGTATAATACTCAATTGCATTCTAAAACCTAGATATAACTTACTTGAAATGTTCAAAGAGTTAAAATGTTTATGTAAATGTAATTGAAGGTTATACAAGAAAAAACTTAGATAACAAAAATTTTCAAACTAAATTTCTGCTTAATAAAAATGTTGTAAATAAAGGTAAATTTGTATAGTGCTCATTACACTTGGAAACATTCATGAAACTTACGTGGAAAAGTTTGAATGTAATGAGAATATGTAATTGAATAGTATACAATATAAATGTAGGTAGTAAGATGTTTAAAAATGAAATTTATATGGTTTTGTATTAATTGTTATATCTAGTTCTATGTATTTGAAATCTATCTTTCTTTCTGGTTGCTTCTATTCTCCTATCTCGTTCCTTTTCGGGGATGAAATATTTTGAGTGGGCGAGAGTGTAATGACCCGGAAATTTAAACGATTTAATTAACATAATTAACTGAATTTTTCATGAAAATAAACAGTTAAATTTTAACAATGAATATTTGATATTTGGTATGCGTCTATTTAGCATAGCAAGTGGTAGATTTTCGTTGGAAAATATGAAAGTTTGATTGTGAAATTTCAATTTTTTTAAAATTTAAAATCAGTTAATTCGATGAAAATAAAATATTTTGAAACCTGAATATTTTTATACAATAAATTTGTAAATCATTTTCTATGTGAGACGTCATATTTCGTTTCGCCAAATTTGGACCGCTATAGCCCCGTTTATCTTATATTCGACAAATTAGTAGCACTTTGGCAGCGAATATCGAGTTTTGATAGGATGATCATATCTCTAATATCCGTGTACCATTCTGTTCGTCTCGTCGTGCTGATCTCCGCAGTAATTCATTCCTGTAATTTGACGTCCGGCACGCGACGAAATCGACGAAACGATTTGCCGTATCGGTTCCGTATTTGCGCCTTTTGGGTTTCTATGTCCTTTCATATATCCACCGTATAATACCAATAGCCATTTGCTTTTATATTTCCTAGATTCTTGTTAACGCTAAAAATTGAACGTTAACACCCGGTGTTTGTAAAGAGAAAGTGAAAGCACCACCCGTTGATACGGGAACAGAATATAAGCAGAAAATTAGTATAAAGCAGTAAAAGACAGCAGTTTTATAGTGGTTCGGCTTAGGATCAAGCCTACGTCCACTTTAATTTCCTTTATTGCTGATTTGATTACAATTCGATACAATGCACTTCAAATACAATTCTCTTTGATTACAAAACACTTCAGACTAGTAGCTCAAACTTCGATGATGAGACTCGTTGGATCCAAGTCGGATGTGCAGGATCTCTTTCGAAGCTTGTTGTAGTGTCTTCGGTGTTGGAGTTCTTCAAGTGTCGGTTCAGTCGAGAAAGTGGCAGAGTATCGGCGCTTCAGAGAATGATCGAAAAAGTCCCCCTCTAGTTGGAGTTAGGGCTGTATTTATAGGGAAAAATCTGGGCAGGATTCAGTCTCTAAGTCTTAGGTCGTGAACAACCTAAGTTAGGTCGTAGGTCGGCAGCGACCTAGAGGATAAGTCGTAATCTGGCTCGTCTCCTTTAACCTTGGTTTCTTCTGAGTGAGTTAATAGGTCGCGCGCGACCTAATATAGGTCGTAGGTCGCTGAGACCACTTCGTTCTTAGGTCGTTGGGCAGTTACATTGCTAGGTCGTGAACCTCTTAAGTTATTAGGTCGCTAACTCCTTAAGTCGTTAGGTCGCTAACTCCTTAAGTCGTTAGGTCGCTAACTTCTTAAGTCGTTAGGTCGCTAACTCCTTAAGTTGTTAGGTTACTCTGTCTTCGTTTGACTACTAGGTCACTTAACCCTTAGGTCGCTAGGGACTTTAGGTTGTTAGGTCGCAACCTGTTAGGTCGCATATGCTTTAGGTCGCTGCTCTCTTCAGAAGTTAGGTCGCTAGGTCGCAACTCAAAAGAGGGTTAACATTTGCCCCTCGAAGTACACGCCTAGGTCGTAGGTCGTGTGCTTCGATCTCCTTAACTCGTGTTTTGATGAGTTGTTAGGTCGCGAGCGACTTAGCGAGGAAATTAGGTCGTGTAGTGCCGATTCGCATCCCACTGCCCCGGTACATAAATAGCTTAGGTCGTTCCTTTTTTTCTTCATCGGCTCTAACATTCCATCCCGCCATTAACAAGTTTCCGAGTTCTCGAAGGCGATTCCAAATCATTCGACCATTAATCATCTTCTTCATCATATTACGTAAGTGAATTCAACCAATATTCAACCATGTCCATCATCGAATCGCGATTTGCCGTCCCTAATCCAAGTTTGTATACTGATGCAGGCCAAGTACTAGGTCGTGACCGACCTAGCAAACTCGTAGGTCATAACATGTTGATAAGTCGAATCCGACCTAAAGCTAAGGAGTTAACATCTTGTGAAGAACGATGGAAAGCTAAAGTCTTAGGTCGTCTACGACCTAAGGAATTGATAGGTCGCGAACGACCTAAGTTTGCAGTGCAACATGGTGAACGACCTAACGAGTTTGGGGATGGTGAGTTAAAACAAGGAGATAGGTCGCTGGAACGACCTAACATGTTCTTAGGTCGCGTACGACCTAACGAGCTAAGGCATAAGTCGTGGGAACGACCTATCATGTCACCAGGGAATGAGCTACGACCTAACGGGTTTGAGGAGGGCGAGCTAAAACTAAGAGATAGGTCGCTGGTACGACCTAACATGCTTTTAGGTCGCGTACGACCTAGCAAGATAGGAAAGAGGGTGCTGGAACGAGCTAGCAGGGTGCTCCGACCTAACAAATCACGACCTATGTTAGGTCGCACGAAAAGGTCACAACCTATGATAGGTCGCTGGGTAATCTGGGAAGATAAGTCGCGAAGTATTAAGTCGCGAGGGCTTAGGTCGCGAAGTTTCTGGAACCGCTTGTCTTTTAGGTCGCAAAGCTCTGGATGTCGTTGGTTCTTATGCCGCATTGATCTCCGCCGTTGATTCTTAAGTCGCTGAAGGAAGCAGATGTAATGAAGTTAAGTCGCGTCTGTTTTAGGTCGCAATGTTTTAGGTCGTAGGTCGTTCACGACCTAAGTGTTGTTGTAATTACCATTTGTTAAGTCGAAAGCTGAGTTTTCTTAAGTCGTCTGTTTAGGTCGACTGTTGTTAGGTCGAAGGTTTTAGGTCGGAAACGACCTAAGAGTTGTACAAATTTGTGGCGTGTGTTGTAAAAAGCTATAAATAGGCGTGCGTTGTACATTTTGAAGGTTGTTGAATATTGAATAAAATTCTCTTTTGTTAGCTTTGTGCTTTCAATTTCAATTGGTAGTCGAGTGTATCTCCTATCTCCACTTACGTCATTCGAGTGCGCTCGAATCATCGTTTGTTGAAGCCGATTCACGGTATCTTGTGCGCAAGATCAACGTCGAAGAATCGTAGATCTCTTTCCCGGTATCTTCGGATCAACGAGTCAGAGATAGCTAAGAATTCGGAATCTTCGGATCAACGAATTCGGGCATTTCAGTATCCATCAATCCATCGATTGCTACATTCAACGATCTACATTGTTTTTGATTAATCCGCTGCGTCAGTTTTTGGTATCAGAGCTTGTTCTAGCCAATCATAGCTAGATCGAGACTTGGAGCCTATTCATTTAGAAGTTGAAGAGATTTGTCGAGCTTGAAGTGAAGATACGAATTTGTTTATCACGGCCGAGAGTAAGAAGGCTTGTTCGAAGATTGATTGATCGAAATTATTTGGAAGCCGAAACTTTGTCCATCGTGTTCATCGCGATTTGCTACAAAGTGGAAGTTTTCGATCCGTTTCATTTTGGATCAAAATCCGAAAAGTGTTTGAATTTTGAAGTGTTGAAGAGTTTGTGAAGTTTTCAAGTATGCCGCCAAGAAGAGCTAATCGCCACCAAAACGTAGAAGCTTTGTATCGAAGAGAAGAAGCTGATGAGATGGAGCAAAGAATCAATGAGTACTTTAGTGAAAAGCTTAACGAAGGAATTGGCCGGTTAGAGAAGCTTATGACGGAGATGAATCAAAATCGGAGAAGGGTTTCACCTGAATCTAACCATGGGGGTAGTAGAGTCTCGCCATATTCCAATCGGGACAGAAGTGTTGAAAATGATCAAGGACGTGGGAGGAACGTAGATAGAAGGGATGATGGTGGAAGACGTAATGGTAGTAGAGATGTGGGTGGACGAGATAGACAACGATATACATCTGATTTTGAAGAGGAGTATGATGGTGGTAGTGTTCGAGGACAAGGACGAGGACAAGGAAGAAACTACTCTGAGTATGATCACAAGTGGGAGACGGGGATGAAGACTGAAATTCCTGAATTCAAAGGTGGTATGCAAGCGGAGGAGTTTCTAGATTGGGTAGCTAATGTTGAGGAGATTTTTGACTTCAAAGAAGTTCCAGAACATCGTAGAGTGAAGTTGGTTGCTACAAGGTTGAGGGGTAGAGCTTTGGCATGGTGGCAGCAGACCAAACTTACACGTGATCGGATGGGAAAGTCAAAAGTTGAATCTTGGGAGAAGATGAAGAAATTGATGAAAGCAACGTTCTTACCATACAATTATCAATCTTTGATGTATCAACGTTTGCAGAATTTGAGACAAGGGACGAAATCTGTGAATGACTATGCTGATGAATTCTATCAACTTATTGCAAGGAATGATATTATGGAAACAGAAGAGCAACTGACATCTAGATTCATTGGGGGATTGAGAATGCAGATCCAGGATATGGTTAATATGTTCGATCCAAGATCTGTGGCAGAGGCACATCAGAAAGCGTTGGCTTGGGAGAAGCAGGGACGACGAGGAAGTGGTGTGTTTACTAATTCTAACAATCAAGCGAAGGGTGTTGGTGGAAGTCCTAATGTTTCTAAACCTATCAGTAGACCAGTGGTGAAGGAGGCTGAGAAGGCAAGAGTTAACAATGGTTTCAAATGTTACAATTGTCAAGAATTGGGTCATAAAAGCAATGAGTGTCCAAAGCTGAAGAAACGAACCATGATTGTAGAAATTGAAGATGAGGATGTTGATGGGGAGTGTTCTAGTCCAGTTGAGGAAGATGAACAGGATATTGCGTCAGGAGATGAAGGTTGTAATCTAATGCTGAGGAGATCGTGTTTAACACCGAAGCAGGAGGAAGCTAGTTGGTTGAGAAGTAATATTTTTCAGTCAACATGTACTATTCTGGGGAAGGTGTGTAAGTTTGTGATTGACGCAGGAAGCTGTGATAATATTATTTCAACCGAAGCTGTGACAAAGTTGAAATTGAAGACAGAGAAACATCCGAGTCCGTACAAGTTAGCATGGTTGAGAAAAGGAGGAGAAGTGAAAGTGGATAGACGAGTTCGTGTTCCATTCTCTATTGGGAAGAAATACAAAGATGAAATATGGTGTGATGTAGTAGAGATGGATGTTTGCCACTTATTATTGGGAAGACCATGGCAGTATGATCGAGCAGTACAACATGACGGTCGGACCAATAGCTACAGTTTTATGTTTGAAGGCACGAAAATTATCCTAGTTCCGAAGAAGAGATCACAAGGAGAAAGTAAGTCAGAAGAGATTGAAGAGTTGAAAACCTTATTATCTCTGAAGGAGTTTGTTAAAGAAGTTGAGGAAGAACCGGAAGTATTCTTGTTGATTGGACGGGAGAGTCAGGAAGAGGTTGAAATACCAGAAGAAGTTAAACCAGTTTTGAAAGAATTTGACGATGTATTTCCAGAGGAATTACCAACGGAATTGCCACCGTTGAGGGATATACAACATCAGATAGATCTTGTTCCAGGTGCTGTGTTGCCACACAGACCACATTATCGAATGAGTCCGAAGGAACATGAAGAGTTGCGGAGGCAGGTAGAGGAATTGCTTGAGCAGGGGCGTGTGCAGGAGAGTCTGAGTCCTTGTGCTGTACCAGCTTTATTGGTACCCAAGAAGGATGGGACATGGAGGATGTGCACTGACAGTCGAGCATTGAATAAGATTACTCTGAGATATAGATTTCCGATGCCGAGACTCGATGATTTATTGGATCAGATCAGTGGGTCCGTAATCTTTTCTAAGATTGACTTGAAGAGCGGTTATCATCAGATTCGCATTAGACCAGGGGACGAATGGAAGACAGCATTCAAGACGAGGGAAGGTTTGTATGAATGGCTGGTAATGCCGTTTGGTCTATCGAATGCACCGAGTACTTTCATGAGGGTGATGAATCAAATTTTTAGACCATTCATTGGGAAGTTTGTGGTGGTATACTTCGATGATATTCTGATATATAGTGGGAGTCCAGAGGAACATTTGAATCATCTTAGAGAAGTGCTGATGGTATTACGACAAGAACAATTTTATGCTGCAACGAAGAAATGCGTGTTCATGACGCATAGTGTGTTATTTTTGGGGTACGTTGTTTCAGAGAAGGGTATACAGGTGGACCAAAGTAAAATCGAAGCTATCAGAGATTGGCCGCAGCCCAAGACGATAACGGAAGTTCGTAGTTTTCACGGGTTGGCTTCATTCTATCGAAGGTTCATTCCACACTTTAGTAGTGTGATGGCGCCTGTTACAGATTGTATGAAAGGCAATCAGTTTTCATGGTCAGAAGAAGCAGGGGATGCTTTTGGGAAGATCAAGGAGTTGCTGACGACTGCACCAATTCTAGTATTACCTAATTTTCAGCTAGTGTTTGAACTACACACTGATGCATCCAAGGTTGGGATTGGAGGAGTGTTGAGTTAGAAGGGACGTCCAATTGCATATTTCAGTGAAAAGCTGTCAGGAGCGAAGATGCGATATAGTACATATGATGTGGAGTTTTATGCTGTTGTGCAATATATCAAACACTGGAGACACTATCTATTTCAGAAGGAGTTTGTTCTTTACACTGATCATGAAGCGTTGAAGCATTTACAAGGGCAGGACAAGATTTCAGCAAGACATGCATCGTGGATTGCATATCTACAACAGTTTACTTTCGTTGTTAAACACAAGTCAGGGGTGACGAATCGAGTGGCTGATGCTTTGAGTAAGAGGAGTCATTTGTTGACTACGCTGAAGGTTGAAGTGACGGGGTTTGAAATGTTGCCGGAACTATTTGTTGAAGATCCTTACTTCATGAAGTTTGTTGATAAAGTTAAGGAGGGAAAGACGGATGAGTTTTTGATGGTAGATGGTTTTCTGTTCAAGGGAAATCGATTGTGCATACCGGAGGGTAGTCTGAGAATGAAGATTATCAAAGAGTTACACGACGAGGGACATGTTGGGAGAGACCGTACCTTACAGTTGATTTCACAGTCCTACTTTTGGCCATCGATGAAGAAAGAAGTAGAGAGGTTTGTGGTGCGTTGTCATATTTGTCAGGTTTCGAAAGGAACTGCGACTAATGCTGGTTTATATATGCCGTTACCCGTGCCTGTAAAACCATGGGTGGATATCAGTATGGACTTTGTGTTGGGATTGCCGAGAACGCAGCGTGGTAATGATTCCATTTATGTGGTGGTTGACAGATTTTCGAAAATGGCACATTTTATTGCTTGTAAGAAGACGGCGGATGTTGTTCATGTTGCTTAGTTGTTTTTCAAGGAGATCTATCGACTTCATGGATTACCAGAATCTATTGTGTCGGATAGAGATACTCGATTTCTGATTCACTTTTGGTTAAGTCTGTGGAAAATGGTGGGAACGAAGCTGAAGTTTAGTAGTGCTTATCACCCGCAAACGGATGGACAGACCGAGGTTGTGAACAGATCATTGGGAAACTTGTTGAGGTGTCTTGTTCAAGACAATCTGAAGAGTTGGGACGTGAAGTTATGCCAAGCAGAGTTTGCTCATAATCATGCAGTGAACCGTAGTACCAGTTTCAGCCCATTTCAGATAGTATATTCAAATTTACGGAAGGGTCCGTTGGATTTGACGGTAGTGCCACAATCAAAGAAGACAGTTAAGAAAGCTGCTGATTTTGTTGAGGGGTTAGCGGAATGTTATAAAATCGTTCAGGAACGATTGGAGAAAGCAAATGAGAAATATAAACGATCTGCAGACTTGAAGCGAAGAAATGTTGAATTTAATGAAGGAGATATGGTTTATGCAGTGTTAACAAAAGATCGTTTTCCAGTAGGCGCATACAATAAATTGAAAGCACGAAAGATTGGTCCAGTGGAAATTTTAAAGAGAATCAATGAAAATGCTTATAAATTGAAGCTGCCAGATGATGTGTATACGTCTGACGTGTTCAATATTAAACATCTCGTACCATATCATGAAGATGAACGAGCTGAGGTGGTAGAATTTACAAATTCGAGGACGAATCTCTCTCAACCAGGGGAGGATGATGCAGGCCAAGTACTAGGTCGTGACCGACCTAGCAAACTCGTAGGTCATAACATGTTGATAAGTCGAATCCGACCTAAAGCTAAGGAGTTAACATCTTGTGAAGAACGATGGAAAGCTAAAGTCTTAGGTCGTCTACGACCTAAGGAATTGATAGGTCGCGAACGACCTAACTTTGCAGTGCAACATGGTGAATGACCTAACGGGTTTGGGGATGGTGAGTTAAAACAAGGAGATAGGTCGCTGGAACGACCTAACATGTTCTTAGGTCGCGTACGACCTAACGAGCTAAGGCATAAGTCGTGGGAACGACCTATCATGTCACCAGGGAATGAGCTACGACCTAACGGGTTTGAGGAGGGCGAGCTAAAACTAAGAGATAGGTCGCTGGTACGACCTAACATGCTTTTAGGTCGCGTACGACCTAGCAAGATAGGAAAGAGGGTGCTGGAACGAGCTAGCAGGGTGCTCCGACCTAAAAAATCACGACCTATGTTAGGTCGCACGAAAAGGTCACAACCTATGATAGGTCGCTGGGTAATCTGGGAAGATAAGTCGCGAGGGCTTAGGTCGCGAAGTTTCTGGAACCGCTTGTCTTTTAGGTCGCAAAGCTCTGGATGTCGTTGGTTCTTATGCCGCATTGATCTCCGCCGTTGATTCTTAAGTCGCTGAAGGAAGCAGATGTAATGAAGTTAAGTCGCGTCTGTTTTAGGTCGCAATGTTTTAGGTCGTAGGTCGTTCACGACCTAAGTGTTGTTGTAATTACCATTTGTTAAGTCGAAAGCTGAGTTTTCTTAAGTCGTCTGTTTAGGTCGACTGTTGTTAGGTCGAAGGTTTTAGGTCGGAAACGACCTAAGAGTTGTACAAATTTGTGGCGTGTGTTGTAAAAAGCTATAAATAGGCGTGCGTTGTACATTTTGAAGGTTGTTGAATATTGAATAAAATTCTCTTTTGTTAGCTTTGTGCTTTCAATTTCAATTGGTAGTCGAGTGTATCTCCTATCTCCACTTATGTCATTCGAGTGCGCTCGAATCATCGTTTGTTGAAGCCGATTCACGGTATCTTGTGCGCAAGATCAACGTCGAAGAATCGTAGATCTCTTTCCCGGTATCTTCGGATCAACGAGTCAGAGATAGCTAAGAATTCGGAATCTTCGGATCAACGAATTCGGGCATTTCAGTATCCATCAATCCATCGATTACTACATTCAACGATCTATATTGTTTTTGATTAATCCGCTGCGTCATATACCATGCTTCATCATGTATCGTGTCGCAATCGATCCTTGTCTACCTTTAGTTGCGATGTCATTGTAATCCTCGAAAACACTACAGCATACTGGTTTCATGATGGATTTAAGGTGATTTGAGTCGATTCTGGATGATTTGGTGGTGAGACGATTGATTCTATGGTAGAGATGATAATGGGTTATCGGGTTTATGAGTTAGATGATTTGCTGAGTGGGAAGGAGCGAACGGGTTAAAGAAAGCTAAGAAAAGACCAGTTTAGGAGCTTCAGACGACCTTAGGCCTATCAATTTGGATGTGACTCGCACGACCTAATTTACTTGTGACCTATCTAGTTTGCGACTTAACCTGCTGAAACAACATTTAAGTTTAAAACAGGATGACCTAACAAACTGCCGACCTAACTTGCTTGCGACCCAACTTTCCCGCGACTTAATTACTCGCGGCATAGGCTTTAGGTCACGGCCGAGCTAGGACTTGGAGAAATTCATATTATTTTGGCCTGAAGTCTTACTCTTATAAGTATCTCGACCTAAAGAACTAGCGACCTAGATTAACTCGCAGCATTACTTCTAGGTCGTGGATGAGCTAACACTTAGCTAAAAAATGCTTTGCCTGCCTTGAAGCATAATTTCAACTTGAATGCTAAACTTGAACTACCGGACTGAACTGCCTAAACTTTGAATTGCTTGAGCTTTATTATAGATTACCTCTAATGCTAATAACCTGTTAAACACAATATTTGTAGAAAACTGGGACGAATATACTGCCATTGACTGCCCATATCGAATGACAGATTAGTCGATAAAAAATAATCAACTTATATGAACTATGTTAATGAAATGCTGTGGATTAACAAGTTCAAGTGAAGTATTAAAGAAAATTTAAAATGACCAACTAAAGCCGATTTGTTTGCGTCAACACTGTACTTGGACTTGAAATAACAAGCCTTGAAACTTTATAATCGACAAATGTCAATTAACTTGATTTTAGTTATATTTGCTTGTGATTGTACTAGTTTTGCACAACACTTCACACTTTTTAGGAAACATGCACCTTCATATTTGAACATCCAGTTGATTGTGTAGAATGACTTCTCAACAAGAAGAGGTAACAGTTCAAGCTGGAGAGGCTATTCCTATTCCTGCTCCATTAACTGATCCTCCAGAAAGGACCTCAACTACATTATCATATAAAGTTTTCTGCCAACTGTGCACTCAGTTCGGGATTGCTGAAGTAGATGCCATACTTCCTGAGAAAAGCGACACTGCTGATATACCGCCTTCTGGTTTCGTCGCAGTTAATCGTCAAATGTGCATGAGTGGAGCTATCCCTCCTTTCAACGACTTTCTTCAGCAACTTCTTCTCCGACTGGCTATCTCCCCCTTCTAGCTACACCCCAATGGCTATGCCATTCTGATGGGGTTATGTGTGCTATTTAGGAGGACGCTGGATCGTCTTCCGAGTTTTGATGAAGTTTGCTACTTGTGCACATTTGCCAAGAATAAAGACCATCCCTCCATCACGCTCGTGAGAAGTGCTAGGAACCGCAAACTGATCATTGGTCTTCCCGATAGTGCTCACGGGTTTCTGAGTCAGTTTTTCTTCGTTCGCTGTCCTCCGGGATTCTACGCTATCTGGAGAGTAGGAAGTAAGATCATTTATCTTTGTTCCTTATGTTTTCTGAACTTTTCGAAGCCCGAGTTGTCAAGTGTTAACTTCGCCCTTTACTTTTCAGCGCTTCCTCCTCCTTCTAGGGATCCGGGTCACAAACCAACTTTTGAGAGGCTCATGGCCGTGCCAGTTGAGGAGAGAAGCGTTCAATTTCTGTTGAAAGACAAATTTCTACATCATTTCGGACTTCTTCACTCTTCCCGTTCTACTCAGCCTCAAGAAGTCCCTGATTCTCCAGCAAAGACATCAGATGCCCCAGCTCCTGTCAAAGAACTTACATCGAAAGAACCTACCACTCAGGCTTTACTGGTGAAGTGTTCCACCTCTGCCGATGTCGTGGGGTCATCCGGTAAACTTCCACTTTCTCCGATTATCGAAGAGGATGAATCTCCCCAACGCTCTGAGAAGGCAGCCGATGAAGAAGCTAAAAAAGAAAGTCCCCCTCAGCATGATGGTGAAGACATTTTTGGTGAGCTAAGTGATCTAATGGTGACTTCACGTGAGCTTTTCAAAGATGATATCGTCAACGCTAAAGTTGCCTCTCCAGTGATTGAAGCGACATCTGCTTTACGACCGCTTTCGTTAACCCAAGCATTGACTCCTATCGCAAAATCTGATATTACTCCTAAACCGAAGAGTGGTTTGTAGTTTGACGCGTGTAGCTTGCACATCACACACACTTAGGATTTTTTGCGATTAAATGCAATCAACTCCTTTTCTTTAAAGATTTTTAAGTTTCGTATATTTTTTATTTTCAGATTCTCCAATGGTACGCAGTGGTTCATATTATGACAATTTCCAACGCCATGGAAGCCGCAACACTTATGATTATAGGTGTTATCTCACTGCCCCGAGGGAAACAGATGAAGAAAGAGCTGCCAGAAAAGCTCATGAAAGACAAACTTATGAGGAGTGGCAAAGAAGAAGGGATGATGATTCCCATAAAAGGAAATCCTATGACAGTAAAGGGAAAGGTCACATTGCTGAAGATTTGAGCAAACGGACCAAGGTTAGCGAAAAGGACGCGTCTGCTATTTCTGAAAAGACTGCTGCTTCTGTTTCCCTTGACATCCCCTCCGGTTCTCCTGCTCTTGAGAAGACTGACATTCAGACAAATATCAACAGGCCTCAGTATCAAGTAAAGGATGCTCCACCCAAACTTCAAAACCGATTCCCAAATTGGTGTTTAAAGGTAGTGCGATTCGACTTAGACTTGGTACCGATTGATAAGCAAGCTATGTTAAGAAACCTTGATGCTGTCAAACTCGATATCGAGAGGATGTCTGGCTGGCAGAAACTTGTCGACGAACTTCAAAGAGTTAACCACATGAACCTCGAAGCTATGCTGACTATGGAGAATGACAAGTCGGAGTGGGATAAAATTTGTAAGCAGCATGATGCAGAAATGACAAGCATTGCGGACGATAACGCGAGACTTGAGTCTGAAGTCGAGAGACTAAAGAATGAGCTCGCCACTTCTTCCACTTCCTTCACACAAAAGGAAGAGATGCTCCAGAAGAAAGTTCGAGATGCTCATGCTGCTCAGCGAGATGCTGAAGCTAAACTTGAAGCGGAGCAGCATGTTACTGAAAAGTACCGCAACGACGCCGTCCAGCTTCGGGAGAAAATCAGCTCCCAAGATTTGGAAATCACAAGGCTGCAGTCTCAATTGTTAAAGGCTGAAAGAGAGCGCGACGAAGCTATTGCTGGAAAAGTTGCAGCCAAAGAATCTCATGAGGCTACTAAAGCCAATATCAGCTCTACTTTGTTTGATTTTTACTTGCACAGCGTCTTGGGTCGTGGTAGCCTCTCGTTTCTGGGCCCTACATATGAAATTACCTTAGCCGAAGTGTGGGAAGCGATAATTGACATGTTCGGAGGTGCTGGCTATGCAGAGGCGGATCTTGAGGCGACTTATCTGGATGATGAAGCACGTACCGCCCGCCAGGGGAAAAGAGCAGCTTGCTAGGGAGCGAGCCGAGGCAGCAGGAGGAGAGTGTTTAGAGAAAACGACTTCAACTGACCCCGCTCGTCCTCCGGCTTTGGTCGACCCTGATACTATTGGCTCTAGTTCTTATTCTCCAACTCCTGCAAAAGCCGAAGTTAAAACCACAACTACTGAGCTTCCTACTGTTCAAGACGAGGAGAAGACTCAGGACGACATTGAAGCTGAACAATTCGAAATCAATCTGATTAAACCAACTTCTCCAGTTAACTCCAAGTCTGATCTAGCTCAAGTAGACTACTCATTCGATTCGTTCGGTTCAACTGAGCTCGATGAATTCATCACTTGTTACTTAAGTCCTGATGATCCAATATCTTCTCTTTTTTCGGAGAATACTGATTTTAACTTCTTTTCTTCTGTAGCGGAAACACTGAATGCTGCGCAAACTTCTCCACTTCCAGCTGTTCCTCCTCCATCCCTTCAGATCACTCCTGCTTCTCAGCCGGGATCGCAGGAAGAGCAAATAGAGGCCCTTCAAGGCTTGGAGGATCCACCCGCTTCGCAAGAGCAGAAGGCGGAAGAATTTGAGGACAGTGAGAAGACCCCGGAGCAGTCTCTTGATGATGACACAAAGCTTTCTGCGTTGCTTACTCTGGGAAGTGAGTCTTCTTCGAAGAGGAAAGGGAAGCGCGCAATGAAGAAGAAGAAGAAAAGCACTTCAGCTGGTGAAGAAAAAGTTGAAGAAGATCCAGTTGCGCCTCCTTCTCCTTCTTCCCCGACCCGCCATCGCCGGATTCAGAAACTAATCATTAAGCCGGGCAAAGGCTCTAAAGGTGGCGGGAAGAGGGAGTGATGAGATGAACTTTACGCTTCTTATTTTGCTTTTTGCTTGTATTGACCGGAGATTGTGCGGATATCGGTCTCCGCTTGAAACCTGCATATGTACAAAAACTTTATAGTATGGAATAAAATTGTTCTTTTTACTTGTACAATTTCTTGTCATTATATGTGTGAATGCATTTATCCCTTGTTTTTGCACAAGTTTCTTTATTTACTTTATACGATACTGCAGTGAGCTCGTGGTATGATGTTTGAGCATTATTTTTGTTAATATAGCTATGTGCCCCCATACCACGGCTCATTGCAATATTTTGAACAGACTCGTACTCTTATTTTAGAGAATAATTTTTCCATTTTTGAGGAAATATTATTCTGCTTTCAATAGAGTACGCCTTGTATCGAAGAAGTTTTCTCTTCTCATCTTTTTCTTTCTTTCTTTTAGAACACTTCATCTTTTGAGGATGATCACTTTTATTTGTTTGAAAAGTGGATTCTCCTACGCAGTGAAGCGAGCTTCTGAAGAATGTTTTGACATTTCAACTCTGGTGAAGTGGATCTCTGAAGAGAGATTTTTGCACTTCAACTTTGGTGAAATGTGCCTCCGAAGAGGTCATTTTGGCATTTGTGAGGAGTAGCATTATGCTCTGTGGAGTAGCGTGGACTCCGAAGATTAGCATTTGGACTTTGTGGAGTAGCATGGACTCCAAAGAGTAGCATTGTGCCCCTGGAGAGGTCTTGTGCTTCCGGAGAAGTCTTGTGCTTCCGGAGAAGTCTTGTGCCTCCGGAGAGGTCTTGTGCCTCCGGAGAGGTCTTGTGCCTCCGGAGAGGTCTTGTGTGCCTTGGGGAAGGTCTTCTGCCTTCGAAGAGGGCAGCGTGTGCCTTTGGTGAAGGCTGGTACCTCTGAAGAGGGCTTACGGTGCCTTGGGAGAGGTCTTATGCCTCCGGAGAGGTCTTGTGCCTCCGAAGAGGTCTTTATTTGATTGCCTAGAAGTTACTTTCTCATAGTTAAATGGATCCATGGGGCGGACGCAAGTTACTTAATTGGATGTTCGTTCGCACAAACGATCGCAATTAGTTAACAAAGGTCCTGCGCCTTCTGGTCCCACCAACCTCTTTGTTGAGAAGAGAACTTCCATTTTTTGGCGTGCCTCCGAAGAGGGCTTATGCCTCCGTAGAGGTCTTTATCCTCTGAAGAGTTGCGCCTCCAAAGAGGTCTTGTGCCTCCGGAGAGGGCTTTTGTTGACTGGCTTACCCACGTCTCTCCGTCGTTTGCTCATTAGCGGTCCCCTGTTATCGTCTCCGAGCTCATGTTCCTTTCTTTTGCGAGTAGTTTTGCTCCATCCGAAGAAGTGTACTTCACTGTTAAGTGATTCCATGATGCAGGCGCGAGCTATCTAATCAGATGTCTGTTTGTACAGACGATCGTAATTAGTTAACAAGTGCTTGGTTTTTTTTTTGGAAATGTACCCCTTTGGCAGAATCATCAACTTTTTTGCGTGAAGTTCATCTAATGTTGGATTTAAGCCCGTAACCTTTTGTGGCTTGAAATTTGTTTATTGAGTGATTTACGGGGCTCACTTAGCCTTGTGATGGGTATGCTTTGTTTTAATGTCCTGCAGTATTAAATCGACGTTTTAGCAATACATTTAGAGTATTTACTAATCGAAATGAAACAGGCATTTTATAATAATAAAGAACACAGAATTTATAGTGGTTCGGCCAAGAATTGGGCCTACATCCACTTTATAGCTCTTTTATTGATTATCACTGATTTTACAATGGTTTACAATACAATTGATACATCATTTTACAATTTCAAGCAAAGCTTTTTTAAGTAAAATATGGACGCAAATGATTGTTGTTCCAGGCTCTTGGGATTGGATCTCCTTCGATAGTTGTGAGTTTGAAGGTGCCATCAAGGAGTTTATTGCCTATGACATATGGTCCTTCCCAATTTGGTCCAAACACTCCAGTTGTTGTCATGATCCTCTTCAAGACTAAGTCCCCGATTTCAAAGCTTCGTTGACGGACTTTAGAATTGAAGTGCCTTGTTATCCTTTGCTGATGGGCCGCAACTCTGAGCCTAGCTTCTTCCCTTCTTTCATCAAGAAAATCAAGTGCTTCGAGTTGCAATTTTTCATTTTCTGTTTGGTTGAAATGAATTCTCCTGTGTGAAGGGACTTCTAGTTCTATTGGAACCATTGCTTCTGATCTGTATGCCAATGAGAATGGAGTGTGCCCAGTCACAGTTTTATGGGTTGTCCTGTATGCCCATAGTGCTAGTGGTAGCCTATCAACCCATCCACCTTTTGCATTTTCAAGCTGCTTTTTGATGGTTGACTTGATAATTTTGTTTACTGCCTCCACTTGCCCGTTTGCCTGCGGATGAGCCACTGCTGAGAAACTTTTTCGAATTTTGAATCGCTTGCAAAAGTCCTGGAACTCTTCGCTTTCAAATTGAGTACCGTTGTCTGTGATTATCTTCTATGGCACACCATACCTGCAAATGATATTTTTAGTCACAAAATTTATCATCTTTTTAGAGGTAATAGTAGCCAAAGGTTCTGCTTCAGCCCATTTAGTGAAATAATCAACAGCAACAATAGCATATTTGATTCCCGACTTGGCAATTGGCAAAGGTCCGATTAGATCTATCCCCCAAATGGCGAACGGCCATGGACTGACCATCTGTGTTAGTTAGGTGGAGGGTGCTCTTGGGATTTTTGCAAATCTCTGGCATTTGTCACATTTTCGGGAGTGGATAGCAGCATCTCGATTAATATCTGGCCAGAAATACCCATACCGGAGAACTTTCTTGGCAAGAGTTTGGCCACCTGAATGATCCCCACATTCTCCTCCGTGCACCTCTGCTAAAATTGTCTTGGCTTCTTCCTTGGTTACACATCGGAGTAATGGCATTGAGAATCCCTGCCTGTATAACCGGCCGTCTTGAATTACATATCTCGATGCTTTTCTTAACAGCTTTCGGCGTTCTTTAGAATTTTCCGGTAGGGAGCCATTGAGTAGATATTCTTTGATCGGTGTCATCCATGACTCTTGTTCTTGAGATACAGCCATGATCCAGTCGATATCCATCTCATCTGTGCTTGGAGCTGACAAGACCTCCACAGGAACCAATCCCAATAATTGAGCTTCTCCGGAGCTTGAATACTTTGCGAGAGAATCCGCTTTCATGTTTTCCTCTCGAGGTATGTGGCTTATCGAATAGTGATCGAAATCATCGAGAAGCTCAGAAGCCTTTGACAAGTAAGCAGGCAGATTTCCTCCTTTAGCTTGAAACTCCTTCTTGACTTGACATACAATAAGATGGGAATCGCTGAAGATCTGCAATGCTTTGATGTTCAATTCCTTTGCAATCTTTAATCCAGCAATTAGAGCTTCATATTCTGCTTCATTATTTGTAGAGGGAAATTCCAATCTTAATGCGTAACATAACGATCGCCCTTCGGGGGTTTCAAGCACAACCCCAGCTCCGGAACAATAATCATTTCTTGAGCCATCAACATATAACTTCCATTTGGTTGGGATGTCAACTGTAACCTCTTCCTCAATGTCACCCTTGTTTGTGTACTCTGCAATGAAATCTGCTAAAGCTTGTCCGTTGATTGCTCTTCGGGGATGATAAGCGATATCATATTGGCTAAGTTCAATATTCCACTTCAGAAGACGGCCCGAAGTTTCAGGTCGAAAGAGGACCTACCTTAGGGGCTGATCAGTGAGAACTTTGACAGGGTGAGCATGAAAATATGGCCTCAACTTCCTGGAAGCAATCAGTAGGCAATAGGCGAGCTTTTCTAGCTTTGAATAATTCATTTCTTCCCTAGTGAGTCTTTTGCTGATATAGTAGACCGGGCGCTGAACTTTTGCATCCTCCCGCACTAATGTTGCACTCAGGGCGTGAGACGAAACTGCTAAGTATATGAAAAGGTCTTCGCCATTGTTGGGCTTGGAAAGTATTGGAGGCGCTTCTATGTGATGGATTAGTTCATCAAAAGCTTTCTGACATTCAGGAGTCCACTCGAAATTTTTCTTTCCTTTCTTTAAAGCGTCAAAGAAGGGGATGCATTTATCAGTGGCTTTGGAAATGAACCGACTTAAAGGAAAAACCTTCCCATTGAGGCTCTGCAGTTCCTTCTTTGTCCTAGGGGCTTTGACTTCTCTTAGAGCAGTAATTTGAGCAGGATTAGCTTCAATGCCCCTAGCGCTTACGATAAATCCCAAGAATTTCCCGGACTCTACTCCGAATGAACATTTCAAAGGGTTGAGCTTCATTCCATATTTTCGGAGGATTGCGAACATTTCTGCTAAATGATCCATATGGTCAACTGCTTTCTTTGATTTTACCAACATATCATCGACATAGACTTCCATAGTTTTCCCAAGCTGTGATTTGAACATTGCATTAACAAGCCTTTGATATGTTGCCCCTGCATTCTTCAATCCGAAGGGCATGACTTTGTAGCAGTAAAGACCAACATCTGTGACGAAGCTCGTATCCTCCTGATCCGACTCATGCATCATAATCTGGTTAATACCCGGAGTAAGCATCCATAAAAGACAACAATTCGTGCCCGGCTGTTCCATCTACCAGCTGATCAATCCTTGGCAACGGGAAGCAGTCTTTGGGACAAGCTTTGTTTAAATCTGAGAAATCGATGCATACTCTCCACTTTCCATTTACTTTTTTAACCAGTACCGGATTTGAAACCCAATTTGGATAAGTGGACTCTTTGATGAAACCATTCTCCATGAGCCGATCTACTTCTTCCTTTAGCGCTGCTGACCTTTCTAGGCCCTAGGTTCTCCTTTTCTGTTTTACAGGCGTGAATTTCGGATCAATGTTCAAAGTATGTACAGCAACATCTGGAGATATTCCACACATATCGGCGTGACTCCAAGCGAATACGTTCAGATTTGCTTTTAAAAATGATATCAGCATATTTTGGACTGCCACACTGAGTTGCGAACCCACATTTAGCACTTTGTTTGGGTCTTTAAGATCAACTGGTACTGGTACCGTTACTTCCATTGGTACCACTCTATTTTCCCCTACACTGGCCTTTCTGGGGTCCATTTCTCTCCTTGCACCACTATGCTCGCCAGTGCAGTGGCCATCCTGTACTTGCTACAAGGTTGGGTTTTTGATGCGGAGCGGGGCTGCCGCATCTTTTCCCATCTCTCTCTTCCTTGCCTCTCGAAGCTCTATAAGATAACATTCCCGCCCAGCATTTTGATCCCCTTTAATGACACCAACACCATTATCTGTGGGAAATTTCATAGTTAGGCACCATGGTGCGAGAATGGCTTTGAACGCAGCTAAAGTTGGACGGCCCAGGAAGGCATTGTAGGCAGAAAATCCATCAACAATTACAAAAGTCTGTTTCCGAACCACCTTTTTCTGTCCATCTCCAAGTTCCACAAACAAGTCGACAGTTCCAATTGGCTGCTGCGGTTCCCCAGTAAACCCAATAATCTTTTGCGATGAAGCCTGAACGTCAGTCATTGGAATCTTCATTTGATCAAACGTCTTCTTAAAGAGTATATTACAAGAGGCGCCGCAATCAACAAGCACCCGTCTTACAATAGCTGGCCCAATTCCTGCAGAAATGACCAAGGAATCCATGGTTGGAGCTTCAATACCCATAGAATCCCTAGCTTTAAACACAATGTCATCATTAGAAGTTCTCTGCTGTTTCAGGGGTGCAGCGTCTTCTAAAACAAAAACATCTTCCTCCGCTGGGGTATATTTCAAAGCACGAGCATATCTTTCCATCTCACCCCAGCTTCTGCCCGCTAGGTGTGGACCTCCTGTAATCACATTGATAATAGGCCTTTCAGATTCATGTGCGGTAGTGCCCTCACCCGAGCCAGATGGGTGAGTAGGGGGTTGCTGCCCCTGAGTAGACGAAGTTGGATCATTCCTGTTCTTCTTAACATACTGTTGCAGTTTGTTTTGTCTTAGCAATTCTTCAATCAATCTCTTCAAATGACGACATTCATTGGTATCATGGCCGGGTTGGTTATGAAATCGACAAAATTTTTCATTTCGCATAGCACTCTTTCCAGGCTTTATCTCAGCTAGTTTAGGATACTCCACGACATCTTTGGTGGCGAAGAAGATATTTTCCGGAGTGTCGGTTAAGGGGGTGAAATATGAGGGTTTAAAGAAGCGAGGTTTCTTTATGTCCTTTTGTTTCTTCCCATCATTATTCTCCCTCTTCTGACTTCCGGAATCTTTCTTAGTTGAAGCAGCAATGTTATTCTCCACTCCTGTCGCCACCACTTTCACTGGAGCAGGAAGATTTTCCAAGCGCATGAACTCGTCAGCTTTCTTATAAAATTTCTCGAGTGAATTTGGCTCCTTCATTTTCAGCCATTTCCCAAATTCACTTGACTTATCGATAGCTCGCATCAGATAAGTCAAAACCATCTGTGGCTCCGCGTTGCCAACTTCAGCTAGAGCTATGTTGAAACGATTCAAGAAGGACTTAATAGACTCTCCCGGATTCTGCTCAAGACTAGACAATGACATTATGTCTTTCGCCTTTGAAGCATGCAGTCTGAATTGCTCTTTAAACTTCCGAGTTAAATCAGAGAACTGTTCTACAGACCGGGCCGGCAGCTTTGTAAACCAGAGTAGTGCTACCCCTTCCAAGTACACCGGAAAGTACCGGCATTTAATTTCTTCTGTTGCCCTGGCACCCGTCATGTGCCAGTCGTATTTGTACAGAAATTGATTAGGATCGCTTGTTCCTCGGTAAGCTGGAATGGTAGGAGGAACAAACTTTCTTGGAAATTCAGCTTTTAGAATTTTCTCAGTGAACGGAGTCTTACTTGGAGCGAACCCCCAGTCGTTCTCATCTTCATTTCTTTGCATGCTCTCTTTCATGATTTGTCGTATCATTTCTAAGAGGTATTCCCCGTTGTTCAGAGGCTCTGTCGGGCAATCGTCAGTCGTTTTCTCGGAAGTTTGCTTAAACAAATGTTCGTGGAGAGTTGGTTGCGGCCTTGTCACTCCGTCTTGGGGAGGTGCCCCTTCGGCAGTGCCAGCTGCTCTTTGAGGAATGTTCCTCCCTTCGGAGTTGTGAACGGTATCAATAAAATTTTCCTCATTATTCGCTGGTTGACGGTTAGCTCCGAACATATCATTCAACCTCTCTAGCATCAAGGTGTTCTGGGTTTCAATTTGCTGATATAACCCAAACACCGCAGCATCTAACTCTGCTCGTGTCACTCCAATGCTCGGAGTTGCTTGACTTGATGAAGGAGAAGTAGCAGTGTTATCATGAGTGTTGACGGATCTGGTAGACTTGTGCTTTCTTCCGGGAGCCATTATTTTCGACAAACTTCTGGTTTTGAAAGAAATTTTTTCCACAAACTCTCGTGAAGCAATGATGACAATATTCCTGAGTTGGGTTCTCAGTGAAAGCACCAAAATGTTAACGCTAAAAATTGAACGCTAACACTCGGTGTGTGTAAAGAAAAAGTGAAAGCACCACCCGTTGATACGGGAATAGAATATAAGCAGAAAATTAGTAGAAAGCAGTAAAAGACAGCAGTTTTATAGTGGTTCGGCTTAGGATCAAGCCTATGTCCACTTTAATTTCCTTTATTGCTGATTTGATTACAATTCGATACAATGCACTTCAAATACAATTCTCTTCGATTACAAAACACTTCAGACTAGTAGCTCAAACTTCGATGATGAGACTCGTTGGATCCATGTCAGATGTGGAGGATCTCTTTCGAAGCTTGTTGTAGTGTCTTCGGTGTTGGAGTTCTTCAAGTGTCGGTTCAGTCGAGAAAGTGGCAGAGTATCGGCGCTTCAGAGAATGATCAAAAAAGTCCCCCTCTAGTTGGAGTTAGGGCTGTATTTATAGGGTAAAATCTGGGCAGGATTCAGTCTCTAAGTCTTAGGTCGTGAACGACCTAAGTTAGGTCGTAGGTCGGCAGCGACCTAGAGGATAAGTCGTAATCTGGCTCGTCTCCTTTAACCTTGGTTTCTTCTGAGCGAGTTAATAGGTCGCACGCGACCTAATATAGGTCGTAGGTCGCTGAGACCACTTCGTTCTTAGGTCGCTAAGACCACTTCGTTCTTAGGTCGCTGAGACCACTTCGTTCTTAGGTCGTTGGGCAGTTACATTGCTAGGTCGTGAACCTCTTAAGTTATTTGGTCGCTAACTCCTTAAGTCCTTAGGTCGCTAACTCCTTAAGTCGTTAGGTCGCTAACTTCTTAAGTCGTTAGGTCACTAACTCTTTAAGTTGTTAGGTTACTCTGTCTTCGTTTGACTACTAGGTCGCTTAACCCATAGGTCGCTAGGGACTTTAGGTCGTTAGGTCGCAACCTGTTAGGTCGCATATGCTTTAGGTCGCTGCTCTCTTCAGAAGTTAGGTCGCTAGGTCGCAACTCAAAAGAGGGTTAACAATTCTCATGCTTGACTTTTACAATTCCCATTGCTTTGTATTTATAGTGGTACGTTTTATTTGCCTCTTTATCTTCCTCGTTTCTGTTCCTACTTTTGAAAGAAGAAAATATTATTATATAAAGTTTATAATGGCATGGCCGTGCTCATCTCTTTTTCACTTCCCTATACATTCTCTTCTTGCTTCATAAAAAAAATATGTATACGAAAGCAAAGTATATATTTGAGAAACATGCCTGCTTCTTCCATTTCCACCGACCCTTGCCATCTTCTTCGCCTCTCAACCACACCTCGGCACTTCAGCCTTCCATTAGCCACCACCGAACATCACCTACCTCCTCTACAATACAGGCAGCGAGCAACCCTACGGCCTTCATTCTCCCCATAGCTGCTGCCAAACTTCCCCCTCCCTCCTCTCCTTCCCACTGACCGAAATCCTTCCCCACTCACATGCGCAACCTATGCACCCCATCATCTCCACCGAACAGCCACCATAGCTGCTCTGATCCGCCCCTCTCATCATCTGCCATTTCTGCCTTCACCACTCACGCAAACACCAGACAGGAGCCACCATGCCATTCCCCTCAGACCCGCCGCATGTGCTCAGCCGAAGTCACTGCCTAGTCCTCACTCTCCGCCAGATAAGCGTAGCAACCCCTAAGACCCAACGCTGGCAGCCTAGCACCCATCTCCAGCCCTCCATGCCGAAAGCTAGCCTCCCACAGCCTCTTGTTCCACACTGCTAGCTTCTCTCATCTACTCCCCTCATTTCCTTGTCGCAGCTCCTCCCTTCGAACCCACACCAAGCAATCGCAACCACCTAGCATAGCCACACTCTAGCTTACCTCTTTGCAACGCCACTTCCGCAAGCAACCAGACTGGCCCCGCCATTCCTCCTTTTGTATATAAAGTTATATATTATAGAGCTTGTTGCGTGTGTGTTTTAATAAGTATTATAAAGTTTATAAATTTTGTTTATATAAATATATGTTATGTTAATATTTTGAAAAGTATATACATATATAATATGTTATGTTAATATTTTGAAATGAATACATAATATATATATATATATTATTTTTGGTTTTGAATTAAAAATTGATTTCAAAATATATATATAAAGAATTGATTTTGATACATGTTATACTGATTTTAATATATATATATATAGAAAGATTTTGATTTTTATATGTGTTTAAATTGAATGTTGATTTTTAAAAGAAAATATATAATATAAATATTTTTATATGAGTAAATTTTAGACTTTTAAAATTTATATATATTGTTTTCATCGATTATCGAATTCCAGCCTAGCTTTGCTTTGTTCGTAGACTTCGTGTTCATCGTGCTGTGCTTTGGAATTGTTGTTTGGATTCGTGGCTTGTCGTGTTGTCTAATTTCTCTAACCTAGAAAGGTAAGCAATCACTCACGATTAGCATTCTTACACTCAAACTCATATACAAATACGCTCTCTCATATACACTCAAACTCATTCATAAGGTTTAACCCTATTTCAACGAGTTATTCCCCACTAGAGCCAAGGTAATCTAAACCAAAGCTCTGATACCAACTGTAACGACCCACATTTTTGACCGTTCAAGTCGACAAAACATACGCACATGCCGACTCAAACAATCCAAAATACAAATAGTTATTGGGGTTAAATAAGAAAAGAAAAGAAAGAACAGAAACAAACTCAGAATCTCGCAGCGGAAGGAACAAGATATAATAATAAAATAACAGTTCATGAAGCTGTTAAATAAATAAATTTGATTATTATTATACATCATAAATCAGAGTTACACACATATCAGAGATAATACAACAATGCAGCAGAAAAATAATACAGTAGTAGAATACAAATGATGTAATACCAAACTCCGTCTTCGTCCTCCAAAATAGATCTTCAACCTTATCTGAAATGCTCAGGCTGACCCGAGCGTAATGAAAAGACAAAACACTCGAGTCGGGACTAAAATATCTCATGTAAGTTAAATCGAATAAGTAAATATGAGTGTGACGGAGTCGGAGATGTTCACGGGTTTTAGGCACCTCCTATCCAGTGTTTAACGTGTGTGCATTAACTTAAGAGATGTTCGGGATTTCCATCTCCTAAGGATCCGTTAAACTATCTACTATATAATAGAATACGCTATATACAATAATGTCTGTCATAAAGTAAAATATCAAACTAGCGTTAAGCCATGGCCCATTCCACCCTTAACACATTTTTATTCCCAAGAGCATATACAAGACCGTAGTTTCCCCAAAACCGGAAGTCACCAGAGGGCAATCCATATACTAAAGGTACAAACCAAAACGTAGTGGTCGCGATCAGGACAATCAGTATGACAAGGTACATGAGGCGATAACAACTAGGATACTAGTAGTTGCGTGATCCGTACTGATGTTGGGCATAGCAGCTACTACCCCAACACCGCGAAACAACACTCCCAAAATCGAGGGGTGCACCCAAATCGAATCACAAAAGTAATAGACATGGTAACGAAGAAGTGTGTCCGCTAGAGGTGGCGAAACTCAATGGCCCGGCACGGCTCCTATTTTAGTCATGTCAGGGGTCATCCAATATCGTTCTCTTTCTTCAGTCAACGCGTTCATCAAACCATCCACTTCATTCTGGATCAACACTCCACGTATAATAGTTATTAAAGTGGTTTTCGGTATCGACAGAGAGTATGTCCATATCCGATCCCGGACTCTTCAATAACTACGTAATTATTACACCGATGGCTCTTTTACATTTTCAAAATCAATTCATAATTGATTATCAAAAATATCATATTCGCTTCAAAAATCAAAGCCATTTCAAAATCATCATATCTACTCAAAATGTACGATTTCATTTCAAAATCATTTTCGCCTCAATATCTCATTTCAATTTCAAAATCGTCATATCTACTCAAAATATACGATTTCATTTCAAAAATCATTTTCGCCTCAATATCTCATTTCAATTTCAAAATCGTCATATCTACTCAAAATATATGATTTCATTTCAAAAATCATTTCGCCTCAAAATCTCATTTCAATTTCAAAATCGTTTCGAATTTCAGTTTAGGTTGCAACTTCATTTAACCCAATTCGTATTTAAATCCAAGATTTAAATATAAACATTTCACCTTATTGACCAGCTTGAAATTTTGGAAAATAGTTATATTTCAAAACCGACATATCATTGCCATTTCAAACCATATCAATACGATGTCACTTTCACTTCAAATAAATTCATTTCCAAAATCATATCACATTCCGAAGTTATACCGCTTTCGAAATCATAAGTCTTTAAAAATCAAAACACTTTGGAAATCAAAACCTTGAAATTCATAACACTTTGAAATCATAGCTTGAAATCATAACATTTTGGAATCCTAACATTTTCCTCTTAAACAGTTTAGATATTAAAATTTGTATATATAGAAAAATAGTTTATACAATAAAATGGTTTATATAAAATAGTTATAAGTTAAAATAGTTTATAATAAAATAATTTATATTGAAAATGATTTATATTAAAATAATTTATATTAAAATTTATAAAGTAAAATATAAATAGTTTTAGATATAGTTTAAAAATACTTTATATAACAATAGCTCCCTCAAATTTCACAAATCGATTCACATAAACTCGAATTCCAAAATTAAAATTTAATCAAATCTCAAATCATCAATTTCAACTCGATTCAGCTTCTCAATAAACCATTTCAAATTATCAATTTCAAATACATATTTGAACCAGAAAATAAGCCATTTCAATTTCCATATATCTCAAAGCTTTAAATATTCACATTTCAAAACTAAATTTTATAATTCCATTTATATTTCAATTTAATTTCAATTCAATTCCAAATTAATGAAATCTCAATTTCAAATTAAATTTCAATTCCAAACTCAAACTTGAAATATCATTTCATATAAATTTTCTTAGAAATATTCAGAGTTCGATTAAAAGTCCAATCTTTTAAAACAAATCAACTTTCGAAAATTTACGCCGTATTTTAATTTTTTCTTAAAATCTAACCTTCGAATAATTAAACAATTTCATTTACCAATTTTAGATTCCAACATCTCGAGCTTCAATTCAAAATAATTCAATTTCCATAAATTGGATTTTATTCTTAAAATCAATTCATTTAAATAATTTCAAAACAACTTTTAAAATCATTTAATTTAACCAACCCGGTGTCCGTATATAATTTTCTAACCTATGGCCAAGTGGATAATTATTTCAATTCTAATTTCAAGGATGGATATATATCATTTCAATCCAAATAGATGTCATAGGTATATCATTTCAACCTATTCCTTAATTTATTCGAAATGATTCAGCTTACAGTTTTATATGCAATAAACAATATACATGATGATAGCATGATATATCAAAATAAATAAACAACCAATATAGACCAATAGCATCCATCACAACCAATCAACCATAAAGCCAATAACATTCACAACAATTTTATAATTATCAATATCGAGTAATATACTGCCAATTTAAATTTAAATTTATTTTAACGGTCAATTTAAATTCTATCAATTAATTCATATATCAAGACAGATGATAATTAAACCTACCAAACAACAGCCAATAAATTTCATATCACTTCAGAATATAAATTTAACTAACGAAAATTATTTTAGTCAATTGTGAGCGTATAAACACTCACCTTTTATTTATCGATGATTTAAAATCCAAATAAAGGCCCAAAATTGAACAGTCTCGGAATGCAGCCAAACCAGCTCCATAACGTCCGGAATTTCGATACGAACGCAACGGAAAAAACCGCGCGTCGATCCGATCTCGCATGCAAAAGTTATTCGAGTTAGAACATTTGAATTTTAATATAAAATAATTAATTAAAATAAAATAACAAACGAATACCTTCTTCCTCCCATTCAACACGCACAGTAACCCACTCACGCACGCCTCTTTCTTCCATACGCACGCCAATATACACGACCGGACCTCGATCAGGACGTCTCCACGTGAGCGCCTCTAGGAGAGCCACCAACGCCAGAAGTTGCGCATCACCAGTCGCTGCCGTTTTCTCGGAAAACGTGAAAATACGCACGACATTCAAAGCCAGATCTGGACCAATCCGTGACGAATCAACCGTATGGATTTGAAGAGCTCGTCGAGATCTACACTTTTGCTTTTGGAATTTTTCGATTTCGTTGAACGGATTGAGAGATATTAAGGAAAGAAGATCGGCAATTTCTGGCCATGGAATATGTGGCGGCCATGGTTTGAAATTACGGTTTCTGAAATGAAATAATGATAAAACTGTCTCGGTTTGCAAGCGTATTTATAAAGGTAGGTCTCAAATCGTCCGAACTCCAATCGAGACGTGCCGCCAGGCGTTTATAAGGTTTTACCAATATTCCGAACGCAATGGAACTAGTCCCAATGCCTAATTCAATCGTATGTGGAAGATAGCTTTTGAAGTCGATTATTTTAAATAAATTCGACATTAAATTTCTACGCGTTTCAAGCTCGCACGGCCAAACGACAAGTCCGATTGCTACGAAAATTGAAATCCTACAATAATTCACTATTACGGATCCGATGAAACTGGTTTTGTCGAAATCCAAGATAGTTGTAAAAATGGCTATTTCTACAGTTTAATTTCAATATAAAATTCCCAATTTTAAATTATTAACTTTTAAATCAAATTTCAATTGTTCACAAATTTCATTTTTAATTCCACAGTGATTAACAATCTTTTACAATGCAGTTTTCCATTATAAATCCAGTATAAAAGATTATATTAGATTCAGCATTCAATTATATTGTAATTCAAATTCAAGTTATTTAATTCCAATTGAATTCTTTTATTTCGATTTACACTTTCATTATTGAATCAACCATTTACTTAAACACTATTATCAATAGTTTATAATTCATTTAATTTCATTTTCTTCAGCTATCATCTTATTTAAATACACAGTAATATTAAATTACATTCATTTACGTTGATTTCAATATTATAACCTCAATATTAAATGTAACATTTTATTTATTTCGTTGTTTACAATCAAATTCAATTTGTTTCAATTACTTGTTACACTCAAATTTAAATCTTTACTTGCGTTCAATTACCAGTTAACATCTTTATCAAATTACAGTTTCAGTTATTATTTGATTTTAATCAACTGTAATATTAAGTTACATTTATTTATATTAGTTTCAATAACATAAACTTCCACTATTAAATCTACCATTTTATGTATTCTTTGTTTACAATCATAACCAATTTGGTTTACAATCAAATTCAATTCATTATTTACATTCAATACAAGTTAACATCCATATTTAATTTACAAATAAGTTATTTCAGAATTCAGTTTTGTATTTTAACTAGTAATTCACATTTAACAACACAAAATTTTATTTCCTTCGGATTTTTATCCAAAATTTTTATTTTAATTCGTATTTTTAAAGTGTTAAAAATACGGGTCGTTACATTCTCCCCCACTTAAAACTTTTCGTCCTCGAAAAGGAACGGAGAAGGGGAAACCATCATTTAGATATAATTCATTCAAAATATTCTACTTATTTGCAAAATTTAGTTATAGGATTTTTAAAATCTCAAAATTTTCTAACTCCCAGATTTTTGAAAAATTTCGGCAGCACCTCCTTTGCGCGGCTAGGACCGAAAAATTTCACAGTGGTAATAATTGCATGATATACATCTCATTAAAAGAATGAGGCATCCCAAAACATGGGGAACACAATAATATACCACAACATAAACCGTAATCCGAGAACGTACCTTTTATTAAGCGTTTATTAGCATTTTAACTTACATTTTGCATTTAGCGCAGAAGCGAACTCCACAAGCGAAGCGCAACCCTTTGTCACCTATTAAAATACTCAACAACAAATGATAACCAAGCATATAAAGGTATATTGATATACTTAGCATATACAACATATATAAAACTTATTTTACTTCAAAACTGAAAATTTTTAAATTCAGGACAGCGAACAAATCCCAGTTTTTGGTCACCTAAACGATAAAATTTTAAAATGGAATCTAAATAAAAGTTGTTGCATTCGTTTCAGGCTTTCCGGAATGTCCAAAATCATCAAATTCGGACCATTCGTTCAAAAGTTACGGTCGTTTTACTAAATGGATACGCCTTAGCCTGGGCAATGAATTGCTCAGGTCAGCGACGTTCACTCCCCTTTTCGACCATCTAAATGACAGCAAAACACAAAACACTTAAAGCAAAAGTTTTAATTAAGTTTTTAGATTTTCAGAAATAGCAAGATCGTCAAAATCCGATAAACCAGTAAAAAGTTATGGTGAAAATAATAAGGGTATATGCTACTGATTTTGCTTCCTTTTTACAGGCCAGCGAGAAGATTAAAATATTTAACTAAGTAAATGAAGGAATTTCTCAAGACACTCTAAACAAAAGTCGTGCTACAGTTTCTAAGCTTTCCGAAAAGTCTAAGATCGTCGAATTTCGTCCGGCCATTTAAAAGTTATGGTTGTTTTCGTTTCAGCATATATTGGACAATTTTGGATTTTTCCAAAAATTTGCTTTATTATTTCAAAGTACAAACCATCAAACTTCAAATTTTCTAAAGAAATAATCATAAACACAAAGTCGTTTATTTTCTTATTTATCCATGAAATAAGTTTACATTCGATTTGTTTCCGATTTATTCAAGTTTGTTTCATTCATAATTTAAATTCAAGTCAATTTGCTTCAATTTAATTTGAATTCAATTATATTTAATTTCACTTTGCTTCAAATTTGAATTTAATTATTTAAAATTTTTATTCCGTTTATTCAATTCCATTTACACTAATGAATTCTATTTAATCAATTACCATCCAACTAACAATCAATGCATATCAACATTAACATCCATCCAAAATCTACACTAAATCAATTATACATTTCCAAGTCAAAATTTTAATTTCATACACTTCCAAGTTTATTGACGTTTAGTTTCATCCAAATTTAATTAGTTTCCATTTACTAATTTTATATTTAATTAATTTTAAATTTAATTCATTTTACAACTTAAATTTCCTTTATATTTACAACTATCAATAGATCTTCACATTTTATTATTCGCAGTCACACTTGTATATTATTCATTTACTTATCCTTATTAGCATTTTGAACTTTTTAAGTATTTGGTAAGTTATAGCTATGCAAATAGAATGTAGTTAAAAAATATACAACTTCTTTTCATTCAATTTGAGTGTTATACCTATTAAATAAATTTCCAATTTATTATTTTCCAAATTAAGGGTTACTCCTACAATTTTAAATTTAATTAATTAATTTTTTTTCACTTAAATTCAATTTCACCTTTTCAATTCATAAGTTTCTAACAATTCAAGATTTACTTTAGTTTAATAATTAAAATCATTCCTTATTAGAGAACTTAAGAATTTCAACTCCGAATTCGATTTAAACCAATTTTTTTTAAATATATATATATATATATACTAATATCTTTATATCTCAAATCATACTTTTTAGAAGAATTTTAATCAGCATTGAAATATATATATATACTTATTTTCATTACATACTTTAGAAAATTTCAATTCAATTTCTATTTAATCCAAAAGAGTACAGTTTCTAGTTTATTTCAAATTTATACTCCTTTATTCTAAGGGTTTCCTACTTCAATCTATTTTTACTTAACACTTAGGTTCATCCCTTATTTTTCAATTCAGAAGTTCCTTAATGATTCAAGTATTTGTTTATTTCAATAGTTTAAAGTCATTAAATTTTAAAGAACTTAAGAATTTCAACTCCGGTTTCATTTCAAATCAAGTTTGAAATAATATATACTTATATTACTATATATCAAGTCATACTATAGAGAATACAAAATAAAATTCAATTTTTAATCAAAATAGGGTTTAGAAAAAGCTATTAAGTGATCTCCCCCACTTGGACTCTCGAAAATAAACGTCGATGATGCGTGCACTCATCACCGAAATCATTCTCTAGTGTCAAGAGGGGAGTATAGCACTTACTTCATTTGAAATCCTTTGAAAATAATTTCTAATCGAATATACTATCATATAATACTTATATTATACATTTTAAATTTTTGTTAATAAATTTCAAAACACCGGAATTCAAATCCAAAATTATATTCATTTAATTTCATTATTAACTATATTCACAGAGTTTCATTTTCTTTTTGATTCAATAGTTAATAGTTTAGAAATATTGACTAATCAACCAATGGACGATGGTAATCTAATATTATCATCTCCTAACAACCAATAAAGTCAATATATATATTCATAATTATATTTATATATAAAATATAATTCAAAACAATATTATGTCAGTTTGTTCTATTCGAGTGTTTAGAAATCTCTATCGATGCCTTGGCGTCCCAAGTACCGACCAGAATTCATAAATACTCAACGGAACAAATTAACACAATATAAAATCATTTTTATATCAAAATTACAAATACGCTCTCTCATATACACTCAAACTCATTCATAAGGTTTAACCCTATTTCAACGAGTTATTCCCCACTAGAACCAAGGTAATCTAAACCAAAGCTCTGATACCAACTGTAACGACCCATATTTTTGGCCGTTCAAGTCGACAAAACATACACACATGCCGACTCAAACAATCCAAAATACAGATAGTTATTGGGGTTAAATAAGAAAAGAAAAGAAAGAACAGAAATAAACTCAGAATCTCGCAGCGGAAGGAACAAGATATAATAATAAAATAACAGTTCATGAAGCTGTTAAATAAATAAATTTGATTATTATTATACATCATAAATCAGAGTTACACACATATCAGAGATAATACAACAATGCAACGGAAAAATAATACAGTAGTAGAATACAAATGATATAATACCAAACTCCGTCTTCGTCCTCCAAAATAGATCTTCAACCTTATCTGAAATGCTCAGGCTAACCCGAGCGTAATGAAAAGCCAAAACACTCGAGTCAGGACTAAAATATCTCATGTAAGTTAAATCGAATAAGTAAATATGAGTGTGACGGCGTCGAAGATGTTCACGGGTTTTAGGCACCTCCGATCCAGTGTTTAACCTGTGTGCATTAACTTAAGAGATGTTCGGGATTTCCATCTCCTAAGGATCCGTTAAACTATCTACCATATAATAGAATACGCTATATACAATAATGTCTATCATAAAGTAAAATATCAAACTAGCGTTAAGCCATGGCCCATTCCACCCTTAACACATTTTTATTCCCAAGAGCATATACAAGACCGTAGTTTCCCCAAAACCGGAAGTCACCAGAGGGCAATCCATATACTAAAGGTACAAACCAAAACGTAGTGGTTGCGAATAGGATAATAAATATGACAAGGTACATGAGGCGATACCAACTAGGATACTAGTAGTTGCGTGATCCGGACTGATGTTGGGCATAGCAGCTACTACCCCAACACTGCGAAATAACACTCCCAAAATCGAGGGGTGCACCCAAATCGAATCACAAAAGTAATAGACATGGTAACGAAGAAGTGTGTCCGATAGAGGTGGCGAACCTTAATGGCCCGGTGCGGCTCCTGTTTTAGTCATGTCAGGGGTCATCCAATATCGTTCTCTTTCTTCAGTCAACGCGTTCATCAAACCATCCACTTCATTCTGGATCAACACTCCGCGTATAATAGTTATTAAAGTTGTTTTCGGTATCGACAGAGAGTATGTCCATATCCGATCCCGGACTCTTCAATAACTACGTAATTATTACACCGATGGCTCTTTTACATTTTCAAAATCAATTCATAATTGATTATCAAAAATATCATATTCGCTTCAAAATTTCAAAATCATCATATCTACTCAAAATATACGATTTCATTTCAAAATCATTTTCGCCTCAATATCTCATTTCAATTTCAAAATCGTCATATCTACTCAAAATATACGATTTCATTTCAAAAATCATTTACGCCTCAATATCTCATTTTAATTTCAAAATCGTCATATCTACTCAAAATATATGATTTCATTTCAAAAATCATTTTCACCTCAATATCTCATTTCAATTTCAAAATCGTTTCGAATTTCAGTTTAGGTTGCAACTTCATTTAACCCAATTCGTATTTAAATCTAAGATTTAAATATAAACATTTCACCTTATTGACCAGCTTGAAATTTTGGAAAATAGTTATATTTCAAAACCGACATATCATTGCCATTTCAAACCATATCAATACGATGTCACTTTCACTTCAAATAAATCCATTTCCAAAATCATATCACATTCCGAAGTTATACCGCTTTCGAAATCATAAGTCTTTAAAAATTAAAACACTTTGGAAATCAAAACCTTGAAATTCATAACACTTTGAAATCATAGCTTGAAATCATAACATTTTGGAATCCTAACATTTTCCTCTTAAACAGTTTAGATATTAAAATTTGTATATATAGAAAAATAGTTTATACAATAAAATGATTTATATAAAATAGTTATAAGTTAAAATAGTTTATAATAAAATAATTTATATTGAAAATGATTTATATTAAAATAATTTATATTAAAATTTATAAAGTAAAATATAAATAGTTTTAGATATAGTTTAAAAATACTTTATATAACAATAGCTTCCTCAAATTTCACAAATCGATTCACATAAACTCGAATTCCAAAATTAAAATTTAATCAAATCTCAAATCATCAATTTCTACTCGATTCAGCTTCTCAATAAACCATTTCAAATACATATTTGAACCACAAAATAAGCCATTTCAATTTCCATATATCTCAAAGCTTTAAATATTCACATTTCAAAACTAAATTTGATAATTCCATTTATATCTCAATTTAATTTCAATTCAATTCCAAATTAATTAAATCTCAATTTCAAATTAAATTTCAATTCCAAACTCAAACTTGAAATAACATTTCATATAAATATTCTTAGAAATATTCAGAGTTCAATTAAAAGTCCAATCTTTTAAAACAAATCAACTTTCGAAAATTTACGCCGTATTTCAATTTTTTCTTAAAATCTAAACTTCGAATAATTAAACAATTTCATTTACCAATTTTAGATTCCAACATCTCAAGCTTCAATTCAAAATAATTCAATTTCCATAAATTGGATTTTATTCTTAAAATCAATTCATTTAAATAATTTCAAAACAACTTTTAAAATCATTTAATTTAACCAACCCGGTGTCCGTATATAATTTTCTAACCTATGGCCAAGTGGATAATTATTTCAATTCTAATTTCAAGGATGGATATATATCATTTCAATCCAAATAGATGTCATAGGTATATCATTTCAACCTATTCCTTAATTTATTCGAAATGATTCAGCTTACAGTTTTATATGCAATAAACAATATACATTATGATAGCATGATATATCAAAATAAATAAACAACCAATATAGACCAATAGCATCCATCACAACCAATCAACCATAAAGCCAATAACATTCACAACAATTTTATAATTATCAATATCGAGTAATATACTGCCAATTTAAATTTAAATTTATTTTAACGGTCAATTTAAATTCTATCAATTAATTCATATATTAAGACAGATGATAATTAAACCTACCAAACAACAGCCAATAAATTTCATATCACTTCAGAATATAAATTTAACTAACGAAAATTATTTTAGTCAATTGTGAGCGTATAAACACTCACCTTTGATTTATCGATGATTTAAAATCCAAATAAAGGCCCAAAATTGAACAGTCTCGGATTGCAGCCAAACCAGCTCCATAACGTCCGGAATTTCGATACGAATGCAACGGAGAAAACCGCGCGTCGATATGCAAAAGTTATTCAAGTTAGAACATTTGAATTTAAATATAAAATAATTAATTAAAATAAAATAACAAACGTATACCTTCTTCCTCCCGTTCAACACGCACAGTAACCCACTCACGCACGCCTCTTTCTTCCATACGCACGCCAATATACACGACCGGACCTCGATCAAGACGTCTCCACGTGAGCGCCTCTAGGAGAGCCACCAACGCCAGAAGTTGCGCATCACCAGTCACTGCCGTTTTCTCGGAAAACGTGAAAATACGCACGACATTCAAAGCCAGATCTGGACCAATCCGTGACGAATTAGCACGAATCAACCGTATGGATTTGAAGAGCTCGTCGAGATCTACACTTTTGCTTTTGGAATTTTTCGATTTCGTTGAACGGATTGAGAGATATTAAGGAAAGAAGATCGGCAATTTCTGGCCATGGAATAGGTGGCGGCCATGGTTTGAAATTAGGGTTTCTGAAATGAAATAATGATAAAACTATCTCGGTTTGCAAGCGTATTTATAAAGGTAGGTCCAAAATCGTCCGAACTCCAATCGAGACGTGCCGCCAGGCGTTTATATGGTTTTACCCATATTCCGAACGCAATGGAACTAGTCTCAAGGCCTAATTCAATCGTATGTGGAAGATAGCTTTTGAAGTCGATTATTTTAATTAAATTCGACATTAAATTTCTACGCGTTTCAAGCTCGCACGGCCAAACGACAAGTCCGATTGCTACGAAAATTGAAATCTTACAATAATTCACTATTACGGATCCGATGAAACTGGTTTCGTCGAAATCCGATATAGTTGTAAAAATGGCTATTTCTACAGTTTAATTTCAATATAAAATTCCCAATTTTAAATTATTAACTTTTAAATCAAATTTCAATTGTTCACATATTTCATTTTTAATTCCACAGTGATTAACAATCTTTTACAATGCAGTTTTCCATTATAAATCCAGTATAAAAGATTATATTAGATTCAGCATTCAATTATATTGTAATTCAAATTCAAGTTATTTAATTCCAATTGAATTCTTTTATTTCGATTTACACTTTCATTATTGAATCAACCATTTACTTAAACACTATTATCAATAGTTTCTAATTCATTTACTTTCATTTTCTTCAGCTATCATCTTATTTAAATTCACAGTAATATTAAATTACATTCATTTACGTTGATTTCAATATTATAACCTCAATATTAAATGTAACATTTTATTTATTTCGTTGTTTACAATCAAATTCAATTTGTTTCAATTACTTTTTACACTCAAATTTAAATCTTTACTTACGTTCAATTACCAGATAACATCTTTATCAAATTACAGTTTCAGTTATTATTTGATTTTAATCAAATATAATATTAAGGTACATTTATTTATATTAGTTTCAATAACATAAACTTCCACTATTAAATCTACCATTTTATTTATTCTTTGTTTACAATCATAACCAATTTGGTTTACAATCAAACTCAATTCATTATTTACATTCAATACAAGTTAACATCCATATTTAATTTACAAATAAGTTATTTCAGAATTCAGTTTTGTATTTTAACTAGTAATTCACATTTAACAACACAAAATTTTATTTCCTTCGGATTTTTATCCAAATTTTTATTTTAATTCGTATTTTTAAAGTGTTAAAAATACGGGTCGTTACAATAATTATCCGTATCACTTGACTATAGGTTAGAATATTATATATGGACACCGTTGGTCTATTTTTGAAAATTGATTTCCAAGGTTTTGAAAGGAAATATATGGGTTTTAATAAATATTGGTTTTTAAAATATAATATATAAATTTATTTTACATATGTGTAAAATTTAGGTTTTTAAAAATGATATATTTGGAAATTTTAAATTTATAAGTTTGTTTTGAAAATATAAATTTTAAGATTTTACTTATAATTTTATTATTTTTAAATATATAAAATAATATTTAATATAAAATAAATTTGATAAAAGATTTGATTTAATTTAATAAAATTTAATTTATTTAGTATATATATAATATGTTTAAGTATTTATTTAAATTTATATTAATATTTTAAAAATAGATTTGTAATCACTTTAATAAAATAAAGGTTGGGAAGATAAATTAAGTTAATTTGTAATTTAATTTGTTTGAGAATTGAATTAAAATAAGAATTGATTTGGACTTATTGATTTTGAGATTTTAAAGATACAAAATTTATAACTTGATAACTTGATTTTGATTAAAGGTGATTAAATGAATATTTTCAACTTTAAATAAATTGAAATTGAATATTTAGTTTTGATTTAAATGTGTAATTTGAGATATTATTTAAATGTTATTAAAAGTGATTAGGTGGATACTTTGGACTTAAATATAATTAAATTTAGATATTTAATTATTGATTTTATTTAAATTTGTATTTTGAGATTATTTTTAAATGTTATGAAAAATGATTAAGTGAATATTTTCAAATTTAAATAAAATTAAAGTTAAATTATGAAGATAAATGAAATTTATCAAATTGACTTATTGTAAATGTTTGAATATTTAAATTTTGAAATCTATTGAATTGGAAGTGGTTGAATTTACAGTTCAAACTTGTATTTGGAATCGAGATAAATTAAAAATGGTTTATTGGAATTTGAATTGAACCTTTAACCTTTTTAATTGAAATTGTCAAACTGAGATTGATTTGAATTCAATTTTGGAATTAAAGTTGATTTGAATTGATTTGTGAAATCGGAAGAAACAATTCTAACTTGAAACTATTTTCGATATAAACTATTTTTAATATATAAAATATTTTTAAATATATAAACTATTTTTAATTTATAACTATTTCAATATATATAAACTATTTGCAATATTTAAACTGTTTAAGTTGGAACTATTATGACTTAGATTTAATGGATTTTAATGCGAATATTTTGATATAACGGTTTAACCTATTTTGTCGTTAAGATTTGGGAACTGAATATGATTTCTAAAGTGAATATGATTTCGAAAGTGATATGATTTCGAAAGTGAATATGATTTCGAAAGTGAATATGATTTCGAAAGTGATATGATTTCGAAAGTGTATATGATTTTGAAAGTGATATGACTTTAAAATGAATATGATATTTTGATATGAAGTATAAACCGTGCACGTGGTGGAGAATCCAGAACAAAGTAGGATGGTTTGGCGAATGTCTGTATGAGGTATAGAAGCAGCCCTGACTCCCTCGAGTCGGCTTGATGTGGCTAAAATAGGAGCTATACCAGGCCAAGTGCGATCGCTCCCCCTATCGGGCACATTTCTTTGATACTATTCTATTACTTTGTGATTTGATAGGGTGCACCTTTGATTTGGGAGTGTGTCTCGAGGTGGGCGGTAGTAGTTGCTATGCGTTACCACCAGTCCAGGAGTGCAAAACGGTAGAATCCTACCCTAGGCATTACCTCGCGTGCCTTGTCACATGCCTTATGGCGCCCTCTACGGGTTTGGTTTGTGTTGTACCTATGGAGTGCTCGCTGATAGCCCATCGGTTTGGTGGAGTTTACGGTACTGTATAGACTATGACATTTATATAAAAATGTGTTAAATGGGATATGGGTAATGCCTTAACGCTATTTTAATAGTTTACTTTACTATAAGCATTATCTATGTAGCGTATTGTACTATGTATGTAGATAGTTTAACGGATCCTTAAAGGATGGAATCCCAACATCCTTTAAGTTATATTGCATTTCATGGGACATTTCACTTGAGTTAATTTACTTGCATAGGAATGTTAATCCTGACTCGACTGTTTTCGGTTTTGCTTTATGCTCGAGTCAGACTGAGTGTCACAGCTTTTGAGACTCGCCTTTGGATCTTGAAGCTTTGCTTAAAGATCTGCCTTATATCTGTTCAGCCTTTTGTTATTTCCAGTTGCTTATGTTCTGTCTTGTCAGTTACTTTTGTATTTAAGACTAGTTTATTCCAATAGGTGGGAATATTCAATCCGACTACTAATATATATACTAATATATATATATATATATATATATATATATATAATATAACATCCAACTAGAAATAATAATAATTATCAATCCATCCAATCATCCAATAAATAATTTTTAACTATTTAAATCAAAACTAGTAAATCCAAATGAGTGGGATTTTACTCACCTTAATTTTTATTGTCGCTTCCGCGTTCCATTTTCGACTAAATTCGAATGGCGTTCTAATTTAGTTAAAAATTTCAGAAGCTCTAAATCATTGCAAAGCAATTTCATTGCGTACATCCCGTTAATACAAACCCAATGCGACAAATGACGTCTCGTTTGAACCTTGAATGAGTCAGTTACAATTTTTTTTATATAAGTTACCAAATCAAACTAAAATAAATTCCAATACACAAATTTAAACTTACTAAACTAAACAATTACCCCAAATTTCGGCCTAGCCTACTAAGAAAACCTGACCCATTACTCATTCCCTTTTTATATATATATATAAACAGCCGGCCCAAAATAACACTCAGCCCAACACATCCTAAGCCCGCTTCTTTCACTTCTTCCCCAAACGTATCTCTCCATCCCCTGCTCGTAGAAAACAAGTTCACGGTGGTGCATGTGCACCAACCATTCGCCCAACAAATCGACCCACCAGCTGCGCCAACCTAACCGCCATCTCCTCCCTGTCATGCTAGTACCCACAACTCAGCCTCCGATGTCCCCAAGCAAAACGCGACTCTGCCCAGATCCTCCAGTCCGTACATATGTCGCGCTTGTCCCCCTGGCATCGCACCACATGAAAATCCCCCCGGAAGCTGCGAATCTCCATGCTAAACTCAAATATGATCACAAAACGTGCTAACGCTCCCTCGATTTTTTGAAAACCAAACCCTAGTTGAAAACTGCCGTTCGCCCGTCCTCTGTCGAATACAAATATGAAGGCGCTACCCACAAAAATTATACCAGAATGAAGCTCATGCTAAAACATGAATTTTAAAGCAAATTTCATGATTTATAGATTTGTATTGAGTTTGATTTTTATTTTAAAAAAGAAGAGGCTGTCTTTTTTTCTTCCTTTTGTTGTGCTGTGTTTTATATAGAAGAAGAGAGAAGCATCTGGTATAAGTAACAACGTAGGCATGATCATAGCTGGCTGAAAGTAGAATAGAGTTTGAAAAAAATTGCGGATGATATGATTAAAGATATTTACGGAAAGTCAAATCAATATATATATTATTAAAAATTTCAGAATATCCCGCTAATAATAACATAAAATCCTAAACCTCTATCGAGGCATGCCGCCTAGCGTTTCTAATATTATACCCCTATTTTGAACGCAATGGAACAAGTCTCGAGTCCCAATTCGATCGTATGTAGATGATAGCTTTTTGAACCCAATTACAATATTAAATTTTCGATATTAAAATCAGCGCGTACCTATCCTGTATAACCAAACAGTAACTCCAAATGCTACGAAATTTGAAATCTGATAATAATACACTATTACGGATCCAATGGCACTAGTTTCGTCGAATTCCGAGTCTGTGTCTCGGAAAGCTATTTTTATATGTTAATTTATAAACGAGATATTTTTAAAATCGGGTAATTCACTTTTAAATTAAATTTTAAAAGTTTTATTATCTTCCTTCTTATTTAGACAAATTAGATAGACCCTTAAATTATTTTTATCATGCTTAAAACTCCAGATTCAATTATTTAACCAAATTTCAATTATTAAATTTAACAATTAAATTACCCCATAAATCACTATATTTGAAATTCAAGTTATTAAATCTATAAAATTAACTTTTAAATATTTTAAATCAATTAAATATTCCAATTTCAAATAACCAAAATCCTGGGTCGTTGCATTCCTCCCCCTTAAAAGAATTTCGTCCCCGAACTGCTAAGGTAGGAAACATATCCCAAACTCATTTCTTTTCAAAAACCCACTTAGTGAAAATTCGAATTTTACTTTTTTATAATCTTTTAGTTTCAATCCAAAACAATTAGTTTTCCATTTCTAAACCAAACCCCTTTATTTCAGTTACAATTCGAAATAAAATTTCTTTTAACAAAAATTTTTAAATTTTTTCTAACACCCTAAATTTCCGAAATTTTTTGCCAGAGTCTCTCTAATACGGAGAGCCTTTCGCAATATAACAAAAATGATAAAAATATATACATCGACCCACACGATCAAAAATACAATATATATCAATATTTATTTCATTGCTGTATTTAATCCGAAAGCATACCTTTATTTAGCGGTTTTAATCGAGCAAGCTTATTTTATATGCAATTTGCGCAAACAAAATCAAGCCAAACAGTCCCGTGTACCTGTACTTACTCAATTAAACGTATCAGTTTCATAATTTATGAAATTTAATAGCTTTATATCCCTTTACTTACTTTAAACACATGATTTCATAACGCCAACATGGTATATCATGTAATTTAGAAGGTACATGCAAATACAAGGTCCCAACATTTAGTTATTCATTTCAAATTCAATTTATACGCCATTTAATTTATTTCCAAATGATTTACATACCATTTATTAGTAGTCAATTCATATTTATACCCAACAAATCCATATCCATTCCAAAATTGATTAGAAATCAATTTATTCACTTTCCATTGATTCACAAAATTTTATTTACTTCCGTTTACATCAAACGACTAATTTTTCCATGCTATTTGGTGATATTCATTAATAAAATAGCCACTTCAGCTTATAAACCATTTAAATTGATTCTAAATCAATTTATCAACTTCTATTAATTCACATTCAATTTTTTCACAAAAATCTTGTTCTTTCAATTTTATATTCAACAACAAATTTAATTTGCGCTCCATTTCATATTCACATCCAATATATTCATATTCATTTCAAATAATATCCCAATGTCATATTCAATTTATTTACACTTAAATTGAATTTATTTATAACTTAAGTCAGCACCATTTCAATCCATTTCTATTTTATTCGACAACATTTCAAAATATATTTAATTCCATTCGATATAATTCCAATCCCAATTCAATTTTTATTTAACTTAACTTAAGTTAAATTCCAATACATACAATCCATTTTAACTTACTTAAGTCAAAATTCTAATTTCAAATTTTACACTTTCCTTATTTACCCAATTTCAAGTCCAATTTTTACTTAAGTCAAACTCTTTTTAATTTAAACTTACAATCTAAGATGTAGATTTGGTCTAGTTTAGACTAGTTCAGTGGTGTAGACTCTAACTATAGTTGACTTCATGATTATATAAAGAATTAAAACTCTGCACATTTTGTCTAGTTTAGACTACTTCAATCCATGGATATAATAAACAGTTATTATTATATATTTTTTATCCACTACATCAGCCTTGACTACTCTTTACCTTAATTTCATTCTTCCCAGGTTTTATCACTTTACATCTTCCCAATTTTTAATATTCAATTTTTTTTACCAACCATATCCCAAAACCAGAATTAGCTCACTAATTAAACTAGTGTGAACCCGTGCTACACACACGGTGGTTATCATATTATATGTTTAAATCAAAGCATTTTGCGATAAGGGGAACAAAAAATTGAAATTGTCTTGGGCAATCCAACTTTATGGACCGGCCCTGACTATAGTGGAAGACATGTACACCTACAGATAGTTTGATTTCGTAGTAAATAATATCTCAATTAAGGAAAATAGTAATACTGATACTAACACGTGACAACGAAGACAACATAATCAGGTTGATCAGTAACAGTATTAGTAAACATGCATCGATTTGGTAGTAAGAAATTTACCAATTAGTAAATGAAATACACTTATATAATTAAAATGAAAACCTTTATTGTTGTTCCTTTCAATATTTATTGTCTTGAATGCTATTACCCTATTAATGCATAATCAGGTACTGCCATAATAAGTTAATACCATAATGTAATGAAAATCACTTTATGCGCAAAAAATGAAAACTTATATAAAGTAATTTAATATACTATACTGCATTTAAACTTAATACCAGAAAACATAAACAATAAGAAGTTTGAAAATTGGAACATGTATAGAAAAAGTTTAAAGAAAACTCACTGCTCTATCCATAGGAAAACATGTAGGAAAAGCTATTTTGAAGAATTTAAATATAATAATGCGTTATTAAAAATTCATTATGAAAAATACAGATCCATAATTGTTGCTACACTAATAATGCACATTCATCTATGTCAGTAATTGACGAATTTAAAAATAATCTCATTAAAATGCTACCCGTGCTTCGCATGCGGTCTATTAAAATTATTTTGATTCCTAACATATCATGACCATTTGCAATATAAAAGATGGTTTGTATTTATGTTATATATCTATACCAATGCGATAAAAATGATACCAAAAGTTGTGCAAATAAAATTTAATAAGATACAAAGATCATGGATCCATGCATTTGTATCATATAAGGAAAATGAAAAATAAAGAAAATCGTTCATTTATCTTTAGTGCACTTTTGACAGAAGGAACTATGGCAGAAGAAAAAAGTGAAGCGCACCGAACAGTTTTGACAATATTAGAAGTTGTCAAATATGCAGTATTAGCAATATCAATTTAGCAAAATATTATTAATACATATAGTTTTAACTATTTCAGGAAGACTGTCAAACAATTCCAGGGTTACAAATGTGAAAATTTTGACATGAAATTTCTACATCACATTTAATAGAATTTGCATCAGCGTAGAACATGAAATTTCATCATAATTATAACAATCTCATAAACCCAATTATAAATATTTTAAACCAGAGTTACATGTTTCGTTTTTCATTGCATGGAACTTAAAGTATCGTTAGTTTTGAATCCACTTTCAGAACTTTAGTTGCAACATTTTCCACCCCACTTTCAATGCTTTCTTTTCTTCTCTCTCCAGTAACGTTGTTGTATCAGTGGTAGCACCATCAAGTAGAAGGAATGCAATTCTTGTAAAGCAAAAACAGTAGACGGTCAGTCACACAAAGCATAATATGAATATGAAACAGTGGAAATGGAACCAATAACTATAACGGTACACAGATGGAGCTGATAAATAACAATATAATATAAAATTAATTCACTATGATGGTAGGAAGTTATCATTCAATCCATGAAAAATTTAATATAAACATCAATCCATTAAGCATGAGTATAGAAGCAAATGTTAGAAAGGGAAAGGATGCCAAAATTAGCAAAAATAAAATAAAAATGATGATGGTGATAGTGATAGTGATGGAAAAGAAAAAGTTGCTTTCAGCGCATTGTTTTCTGTTCCGGCATCTTATTTCATTTAAAGATGGCTATAGTGGAGAAAGTGTATACAAATTAAAATAAAGATACTGGAAAGGAAATACTTACTAAACATGTATAATTACAAATGCATTCTAGAAATATGAGTGTATAGTTTTGGTTTTGATCGTCCGAGCAGGTAAACAAACTGCGAAACATTTTAAAACCAAACAATACAATCAATTTGATAATTTTTTTACTAAATAAGAGTGAAGTCAAGGCCATTTTCCCATAGTTGAAAGAAAAACTGAAATTTATAATCAATCTTATATATCTTTGATTTTTTTGGATAATTTAAAGAAAGATCAACTTATGGATTCAAATAACAATTAGATTTCAACATTCAGTCGAAAATTTATAAGGCCATTTGGTCGAATTAACGTTGAAGGGGATAGAAAAAAAAGCATAGTCTACTCAAATGGTGATAGTATGTTTTTAAAGTGGAACCACAAATTAAAAAATATAATTGGATACAATAGGTAACATACATTCAGCTGTTAATCTATAAGGATGGAAGTTTTCTACCACGTGATGAGTAAAATGTTAATAAGCTCCCACTTTTTTAATGCAACATTTATAAAAATGTCATGAAGCAGGCAATACTTATGGTAATAGAGCATATTCATTATACGACTATATAAAATAAATTGGATAAGACGCTCTTATTGATTAAACTGAAAAGATTCTAAGATTGAAAGTTATAATCGTAATAGTTTTAAAGACGTACACTATTAAATTAGTTGTTGGATGAATGAAAATAGAAACAAATTTCACATTGTCTACCAACTTTGAAAATTATATATAGAAGAAGATCGATCTCTTATTTTGCTAGTAGATCCAATCCAGGCACAGAAGGAAAGAAACAATGAGAAAAAACAAATTAATTTGAGTGTCTTGTCTAATAAAGTATCAAAACTAACTACCTAATTTTTCAAAACCAAACAATACAATCAATAAGATTTTCTTTTTAAATATAATAACTCTGTTATGCGAGCAATCATACCTCGTTATCCAAGAATTGCAAGTTGAATCCAACAACATCGTTGGTTCTGAAGTTGATGGAATCCCACATCTTGCCTACACGTACTCGTACAATTGCACCAACTGTTCAAGTCTACAGGAGTTGAGTGGTGCATGTTCACCATCCATTGTTCAATACCTAGCATCAGATAAGAAGATGGTAGTAAGTAATTACTTTCAACGACAAAGTCAGCAGAATAATTACTTTCAAGGACAAAGTCAGCAGTCCAATTACTTTCAAGGACATAATTTCATAGGTTTTTAGACCCTAAAAACTAATTATTTTACGTTTTGTCCTTGAAAGTAATTATTTCAGTTGTGTGTCCTAGAAACTAATTCCACTTGCTAAAGAGGGGCCCTTGTGGCTAATTACCACTAACTTATATGTATTGGTCATGATATTGAGGGAAACAAACATCAGGGAAAAGCATACTTGATACAAAGTAATATGGGGAAGGTGACCTTTTGAGTGAGGACCTATGTTATAAAGTAAGTTGCGTATTTAAATACAAATGATGTAGTAGTAACATGTGACTTTTGGTAATCCAACCTGTGCAGTTAAATTCGGGCTAAAGAGATCAAAAACCATTAATAGTCTAAATTAAATGCACGGTAAGGAGAGTCTAAGTTAACCCTCAACATACCAACCTTGAAAATTAACATGATTTTAACAGTGTTATTATTGCAAAAGAATAGTCAATTTAATACAATTAGGCAGCTTGCAGCTGATGATGAGTCACTGGTTTTATGGTATTAGTTAATGGTATAAAACAGGTTTACTATATTATTTATTAAGGAATTTGTAGTGGTATTTTAACTGTTTAGGATTTTTATAGCTAAGAAAACATAATTGTCTATATGTAATTAAATGTTGAAAACGGCTATCTTTAAAAGTTGCACATATATTTTATGCGTGTAACAAGGAACTAAAAAGGGAAAGGTTGTAGAAACAACATCAAAATCATTATATATTTTTATGTGGGATGAATAAATTCATTATATATATGTTGATAAAATACGTTGTTTATATTACTCTAGTTCGTGATGAAAACACACACACCTTACAACTACAACAATTTCATGCACATTATGTATTTTGTGACAGATAGGTATTGGTATCCATGTACACAACATTAATCATAACACAGATAACTATGTGTGTGTATGTGTATAATAAGGAAAATAATATTCATAAATATTGGAAGCATATTGAGTAAGCTTTATTGAATTAGAACATCGATTAAATAATCGCACATGATTAAACCTTCAACCATGGTTTGCTTTATAACAAATACCACAGCTAGTAATGTATTGAAATATAAATGCTATTCTCTAAAATTTGAATCTTGATTCCCTACATTAACTAAATGAACAATGTATGTGATACCAGTTCACAAAATTTATGCAAAGGTTCTGCTCTTCATTTGTGGTTATAATATAAAATACAAAATTTGGTCAGCTATACCTTTGCTTGTTATCCTGGTCTACATTCGTGTCACATATCAAATTTTTCATTTTCTTGCATTTTTTTGTTTTCCTCTCTTTTAAACATAGTATCAATGTTGCTTTTATAAAGTTGAAACCTAGGAGTGGAATATCTAATATGATGGAATTTCATTCCAATTGTTCGTTATGCGAAACAGGAATTGTATTTGGTAACCATTTCCCAGTTCTCATTTCATCTATACCATCCAATTATGGATTAGATTAACCAAACACATAATATGAAATTTTGTTTGATAAATATAATAAACCATAAACCAACACCAAACATAACAAAGGAAAAAAATTATTGTACGTACAAAATAAGTTATGAAAAAGATACGTACTTTTTGCATTCAACCTTCGCTTACATCCCCCTTGTTGACATTTTGAACATCATAGGCATGGTTGCTTTTCTTCTGATTTTTTTCTTCACTGTTTGTTGCCAATGAGATGCCATTAAAATCTACAGTTGTTCATTAACATAAAAAGGCAAACAAATAAAATAAATTACATGGTATCTAAGAATCAAAGATGAATATCTCTAACTATTTTGAACTTCAAATGTTTGCGGAGGCATTAAATTTTCATCAATTATAGTGGTATTAATAAAGACGTGGCGTCCTTTATCCATATTAGCGCATGGCCTTCATAGCTCTGTGTTTACATCAGATAGCAAAGTGTAATAAATTTGCTTTTAACTAAAACCTACCTATGTAACTAACATATAACTCGAAACATCAAAATTTACACATAACTGATGAATATTGGTTCATTTTGTAAGCTAACTGAATATTCCCCATGCCTTTTTATCATTGTTTGTAACCCTATTTCGGAATTGGTAGCAGCTAAACTTATTTACCATGGATTTCATGTGAAATAGATATCTTTCAAAAGAAAATAGTGTTGGTAAGTTTGATTGAATGAGTGTTCATTATTGATATATTCCTAATGTGATGGAATAATACATTTCCAATAGTGAGAAAATGGCTAAAAATTCCACATGTATGGATATCAACAGCACTTGTTGACGATAGCTACAAAAAAAAATCAGGCGCTGTACAATGCTTATTTCTAAACATGAAGGTTAAGCCATACCAATGTCTAAACGTTAATCAAATGCGTGTGATGTTACAACTAAGTGGATGAGATATCTATGATGGATGGATAAGATTGGTTAGTAGGCTATGATATTTTAGTTGATTCATCATGCCTGTTACTTATTTTATCACGGCATCGATGATTACATATAAAGTAGGTAGAAAGGAAGCAACCCATTTAAGAATAATTTGTCGAAAATGTGTTTTACTTCAACATCTTTGAGGTTGGAAGTAAGATTTGAGCATATTTAATTTCTGTAAAACAAAGTGGCTCAAAAAAGGAAAGCAATGAAATAAGAAAGCATCCATACGCTGTCTTATATGTTATGGAGAAAAAGGAATCAACTTGGGAACAAAAATCATACATTGCTTACAAAAAAGGGAAGGTAGGTAGAAGAAAATTTTCCAATATATGTTTTCTATTTTAGTTATGCATAAGAATTTTGTGCAGAAACTATTAGGAAATGATGAAATCCAATCCTTCAACCACAATTATAATGGCTTCAGATTTATGGGAAATTGTAAGGCAAGAATTGAAATTATATTTTTCTAAATTACTCCCTATATATACTAATAAAAGCTTTCCAAAACATCCAAAACAAAAACAAAAACTGGGAGACTTATAAATATGGGAAAGCTAAATGTTTTGGCTGGTCTTTGATTAAAAAAATTAGATTTTAGGAAAAAATATTAATAGTTTTTAGGGGATAAATTATGTCATAATTTTTTGAGAACTTACTGTTATAAAATATAACCAAGTACATGCACGAGTAGATCTACAGAATAGACTTGAATTGATTGTAGATTTTAAAAAAATCTGATTTCCACAGGATCAATATAACCTTAATTGCTAAAATATCATACCTGATCGTAGTACATTCAATTAATAATTTTTTTTATAGTATGTAATCATAGTTTGTAAAGGGACACAAATATTCAAAAAAATCATTGAGCTAGCTCTACTGATTAAAATGCAATGAATCACTACAACCATAAACACAGGGTGCTAGAAGTTCTTATAAAATTTATTTATGCAATTATCAAAGCAAATAAACACCAAAAAATATAGTAGTAGAAGTTTGCAACTTCTTTGAACAAAGTATTATAAAGGGAAGCAGGATACAAATTCAAAAGAGTGCACTGAAATTTTTGTACCTTTGTATAAGCATTGATTTCAGAGCTCAAACATTGATCAGTAGAATGAGTTAAAGAGTCGTGCTTGCCTTATCACGTGAGATTTATATTTTGATCCTAAACTCAAACATGGATATGAAAGGGATTAGTAAACATGCTGATTTAAACCTGAATATATAATGGGGATTCTTATGCCTGTGGATTACAAAGGACCCAAAATTAGACTTTAACCCAGTATTTTTACTTGCATTGTATCACAGCTTCCACAAATATGTTAATAATTAACATTTTATAGGCCGAAAAGAAGTGACAATGTAACAGCCTAGAATATTACTTGCATCCTCCCTCAAAATATGTTATGTTGTATCGCATTGTTTATGTGCACTATGATTTGATAACCTGCTCTTTTACCAATAAAATAAGCAACTTTCATTATTTTCACATCTCCTTCCCTTCCGCTAGTATTACACTTTGTCAAATTGCTTTATATGGTATATATGCACAACATAAGAACCGACAAACATTCAGATAGCAGTAAATACTGACCGTGGTCCAGCGAGCTCGACCGCCCTGCTTTGCTTGCTCTTCCAACGGCAGCAACTCAGCCAAGTATGGGCTTGCTTCTCCCTTTTGTTGACCTTGTTCTCTAACTTATTGGATAGTTTAAGTAACAAAAAGGTGAATTTTTTTAGCATTACTCAATTCATGTTAGTAAAATGCAGCCATGTCATAATATGAATTACAAATAAAAAGTCAAATATACAGGTAACAATTACCTTTGCTCATCCTTGTTCAACGATTAATTTTGTAACATTCTTATCACCAAGAAAAACAGAGCCAAACTCCCTTCCTATTGATGGAACGGTATATTCTACTCTGAAAGTAACATCCTACAAAAAGAATTAAACCAAAAAAGATCAATATCATCTTTGCACTCAAAATATCAATTGTATAACATGAAAATTAAATTCAAAAAAAAGAGACCTTTCCAATGCAGAGTTGCCTTAGGTACTCTCTGCTCTCCCATGCAAAAGGCTCATCAACTCCACCACGACGTGCCTGTCATGTAACAGTATAAGTAGGATGTACTATAAAATTGAAGACAAATGTTATACAAGTAGCAGTTTGTGCCTATACAGTAAATAAATGGAAGAAAATGCAAGGATAAGAGGCCTTTGGTTCAAGGATGCTCAGATACCAATTTCAGTGACACCACGGTTTGGAAGAAAAAAACAAAGTCAATTGTCATCTGCCATCTATAAATGTGTTGTGAATATTTGTAAGTTTTGGCACAAAGCACGGTAAATATATGTAGAGAGAATGCTATCAAAAATAGTTTGTTGTAAAAAAATATACATTTCTCGATGCATTTTCTACAATTATTGCATAACTATAAATATAATTTAAAAATTCAAATTGTCAAGTTGAACGTCGAGAGATATATAGAGTATCAAGCATTTTGTTAGTATTTAAACTATATAATCTTTTCAACTATGCCAAAGAATAACATGATAAGAATCCTTTTGTACCAGTCTTGGAGCGATAATGGAGGACAAAGTGATGGTTTTTTCAGGCGGAATTTCTGATTTGGAGATTGCCATTATCACCAAGCAATCACCCGAGGGAATAGCCTTCACTTTCCCCCTGAGCCACCCTGTTACTCCTTGTGTTGACGCCATTATCTGCTGACAGTAGAACTTGGAATAAGCATGCAATTTTAAGTTTCAATGTACTAAATTAAGAAAACATGTTTCAAAATGAATGCTTAGTTAAGCTTTAAATTATGTACTCATAGATTAGCCTAACTAATTAAAATGAATATGATTTTACTTAAATAAGTATGCAATTTTAAGCTTTGAATGTTGTGAAATTATGTACCTATCGACTAAATAAATATAATGGTAGTAAATTGCTAGAATTAATTATTCCATTCAGCCAACAACATGATATTTTCCCGATATAATACTGAAATCTGAACGCTAAAATTGTTCATTTCATCGAACAAATGGAACGAACATTTCATGCAAAAATAAAAATTGTACAATCAACAATATTTCATAAATGAATGCTCCAATAATCTCGATCACCGTCAAAAACATAAATCACATGTGGTCTACCCATGAAATTCAGATTCAAAAATCATTCTACATTCTTTCCAAAATCAATCCAGATCTACAAAGTTCAACATCATAAAAGATCAGGTAAGATAACGTAAACAATCCACAGACAATGACGATAACAGAAGCCAAACAATTAATCAACAAACGTATGCAGATCAGATTAAAACATAGGAAACCTTAATAGATCTACCTCGATTTAAAACAAATCTAAAATTTCATCACCTCCAAGCTCGAACAAATCGAAACTCGATCTCAGGCAGCTTCTGTCTCAGCCGCAGATGCCAGAAATTCTTGAATTCAATCTAGTTAGATAACAGAAGATGAACAAAAACGAATAAAAAGCAACAATTCGAATCTAAGAAGCCCTAGAAAAACGAACTCAATCTGGCAGAACCGCCTCGAATATCATATCATTTTCTGTATACACAAAGGAGGAAGTAGATTGGGCGGAGGTTTGGAGCTGCAGGGAAACGACTGTTATCAGAGGAAAAGCCGACTTCGATATATTAGCAAAGGAGGACGTTGATATTTAGGGTTTGGAGGATAAAAGAATGAAACGGAGAGTTGGGTACGAACAGGAAGAAATAAGAAACGCGACTGTTGATTTCTGAGGGCCCGTACGCTCTTCAAATTGAACAGAGAAATAATATAATAATAGTATAAATAATATAATAATATAGACATAAATTTGGTGACTGTTCAGTTCCCAAAATTCAAGGGGGCTTGTGTGCTCTTAAAATTGAACTCACTAATAATATAATAGTATAGATTAATTAGTCCCACCATTAATTTACTTAAATCTCAATCAATTCCATCTAACTCAATTCATTCTTAAATTTCACTATTTCCACCATATTCCAAATCATATTTAATTCACTAATAATCTAATTAGTTCACTCATTCCAAATCAAAATCAATTTTTATTCTTCAAAAACTCATATTACTTAGCCCTACCCAACTAAATTTTCTCATATTCCCAAATAAAACATTTAAAATAAAAACTCCAGAGTTTAAACACTTTATTCTAAGTATTTCAAATCAGTTTTTTTCTTTTTGAAATTATATACACACACACCCAAAATCCCTTCGTTATTTTGATTTTAAAATCAAAACTTGTTTCACCAAATCAAAACCGTAATGGTAGCAATTCCTCTCTTGGAAACTCGAATATGAACGTCGATGATGCTGCAGTCATCACCAAAATTATTTTCTAGCGACCGAAGTGAGTTTAGTGCTTTTATTTTCTTTAAATCCTTTTTAAAATTATTTCAAAAATATTTTCCAATTAATATCTCTATTATTTTCCCAAAACCTTTTGAAAACAATTTTCAAAACCAACGGGATTCAAATTTTCAAATTTCCAGCTTTCAAATCCTTTATAAATCGATTTGATAAACCATTTTTATATAATATACTCCAGGAATTCCATTTCATTTCAATATATAAATCACATTATAAATCATATTTACATAATTCCATTTGGTTATATGAAATTATTTATTAACCTTTAATCTTATTTCCATTATAATCTCAACTTTTATTCGATCACAACAACAAATTACAAATGATAATAGTTTAACACTATCATTTCCTAACAACCAAGCACACCATAATAATTTCTAAAAAATTATTTCTTTATATATAAAATATAGTCCAGGTAAAATTATTTCATTTACCCAATTTCAAAACAATACTATGTCGAATTGCTCTGTTCAGGTGTTTAGAGATCCTTATCAATGACGTTAATTATTCGTATTGACTAGAATCCATAAGCCAATCAACAAATCAACCAAAACAATATAAATCATTTTATATTCACAAACAAATATGCGCTCATATCTACTAATACACTCAAACTCATTCTAGGGTGCTACGGACCCTATCTCTAATGAGGTACCCCATCAAAGCCAAGGTGCTTGCTTAACCTTTAACTCTGATACCTAATGTAGCAACCCGTCGTTCCGTACCCTTTGAATTGAAAATAAACCACACTTGTCCAACCCAAATTGTACAAAAGGGCGAATAACTAAGGTGAAGAATAAAGAGATAGAAGAAAAAAAAACAACATCACAGAATCTCACAATCGTTGCGGAACAAAATATAATATATAATAACAGATTATTATACAAAGAAATTGTAACTGTAATATACATACAATCATCAGAGTACAATAATCAACAAACCAATATGGACAGTTATTATAACTTGTCCTCACCAGTGCTGACTATACAGCTTGACACACACAGTGGAATATAATTAAGTATGTGTAATATGTCTCTGTCGTCTTGCTCATCTCCTGAGCTCCATAGCATCTTAACCCAAATCTGTAATACTCGGTCTGACCCGAGCATTATAATAAAATAACACCCGAGTCAGTCTGGAAAACCAGCGTGAGAAAACACACTAAATTTGAATTAAATTATATTGCAAAATCCTTTGAAAAACAAAGGTATCTCGTAAGACCATGCCACACATAAAAACGACAGGTTTTTACCTTACAATAACCAAAACGTTTTATATCAAAATCTTCTGATATTATAATAGTGCCTATAGAAAGTAAATTTGAAAATAGATGAAATGCTTGCATCTCACATTTCAGCATAATTAGTATACAATCAAAAGCCATACAGCGCGTATTGGAGAATGGATTCTATACTATGACCAGATAAGGAACTACCTCCGATGAGTGCATCTCTAAATCAATGCACATGGGTCTGAAAAGAACATCTTATACCCTGCCACACAGAACCGGCCTAGCACTTGACTACTAGTACCGAATATGTCATCATCCCGGTCTTCCGACCTTTTTGAGATCTCATGCACAGCCAATCCATATATGTGGGGTATCTAGAAAGATGATGACATACCCTAATGGGAGCAACCCACTTTAGCCCCGCTACATGCCCTGTTTCGGTCATTTCCCGGTTGATGAGGCTTGAGGCCGCGTTTACCTTTTTAAATATCATTCATTCTTGGAATGCCTACACTGCATCCAGGCAACAATGCAATGATAACATTCATCCATATAAGTTGTCCTAGGTTTGGACAAACCCAATCACCGCATTCATTTGCTTCATGATATCACAATTCATAACGCACAAATCGGATCAATGTGGTTTTCGGATAATTAAATCCAATCCCGGTCTCTTCGAAACGATCAATGAATTTGGCCACATTTGATAGTTGGTTATTTAACTACGTGTTTGGATCATATCCTAATGGGTGCAACCTCCTTAGCCTTGCTGCATCTACCCTGTTTTTGCCATTACCTATGTGTGAGGATTGAGGTAATGTTTTACTCTTTACATGAAAAATCCCACTTTGAATGCCACATTGCCATTTCCAACGACACGCTAATTGGTTTCCATAAAAGTACAACCCTTGAGTTCAAACATCTCAGGGAACAGTGTTAAGTATAAGAGCGGTGACCTTCTACACCAAAAAACAGATGTACATTTGTGAAAAATAATGTATGTGGTCTTATAAATGCAATGTCAGACATTCTTCCATACAAGTTGTCCAAGAATAGGACAAACCGAATGCCCTCCTCCTGCTACATCCGGTTTGGGTATCACTCCTAGGATTAGTAGCAAGTAGTACTGGCATCGAAAGTTTCAAAATGAAGATACTATTGCTAAAATATATATGATATGAGAATTAACCCAGAGGTAGTGGCAAGCAGCTCTGCATTATAAAGATTTCCGTCTAAAAAATCATTCTATTCAACATGTCTTCACTTTCGAATTCATATATTGGTTTGAAGTGCTTTTTGGATAAGAATTACCCCAAATCGATCATAGTTTCTCTGAATCAATTATCGATAAATGATGTCAAGTATGTAGGTAATTATCATTCAATTAATCAACATCTTTTATCCATGTAGAATATCTTCTTAGAGATATATAACGACCAGTAAATTAATCGCTTTTATTTGAATATTTAAATAATTTTTAAATATTTAAATAATGGATTTTAATTACCAAATAAAAATATTATGAATATTAGTTAATGATATTAAAATCATTTTTAATTTTTGTTTGCTTAAAAAAAAATTCAAATAAAAATTGAAAATGTGACCGAAAAACGTTGTCCGAAAATTTGACTTTTTTGGCATCGGAAATGTTGTGCACATTTTATTATCACTCATATACGCATGAACATACATGTACACATGTCATATGGTGAGTTAAGTAAAGTATTAGTGGCAATAAACAATGATTAATTTAAATATAAACGTGAAAAGACACATTATGATTAAATAAAAGGAAAAATAAAATATAATATAAACTCTCATGCACAACCATCACCTAAACTAGTACAAGGCATGGTGTAGGTGAAACTAAATAGGGCGGGTGCTTGTGTGCCTATGATGGTGGAGCAGCATGGCTTCCATGTTGCACGATAACATTTATATTATTTAAATGTTTAAGTTAATTAATTTAATACTCCACTTCTTTGCCTATAAATACCCACCATCTCTACACATTTTCCACTTTATATATTCATTCCCATCTTCATTTTTTATCTCTTCATGTACATGAACACTTCCATGGCTTCTAAAATTATTTCTGAAGTAAAAAACTCATGAATACACTTCACTTGCAAAAACCATTCTCTACTAAACAAGACCATATACGCCCACATATCCATCATGGCCAAGCCCCATATACTCTAAGCTGAGCCTAAAAGCCCACAAAGATCCACTAAATCAACTCAAGTTCATAGGAATGCTTAGTTCTAGTGTTGTTTGAGGAGTTAGTGCGATTTCGATTCAAATTACTAAGCGATTTGGTGAGTGAAGCTTCCACCTTTGAACCATAAAGTTTAAACTATGTTCATGCTCATATTTATAGCTATTAAATGCTCATTGTATAGTTGTGATAATGGTTTGGTTGATGGATTGTTTTGTTGCTTGAAAGTTGGTCGCTATGGAAAGTTAATAATCGATTTTAAGTTAAATAAAAATCTAGTAGTAAAATCAATCCCGTTGTGGATAAATGCTTAATATATGTTGTATTATTGTGAATTATCTTGTATGTTTGCTCATTCCCTTGCTATGTGATATTTTGGTTGTATTGCAATGATATATACTTGATTTCCGAACTGCCCATATAGCGATAGTAGCTATATCGACACTTTTGGAAAAATAGCTTTTTATCGAAACCGTTTGGTTTCATCATCATGCTTGGAATTATTTTACAAGTTAAGCAAGTTTTTGATTAAAAATATTTTGAAAATAATTAATTATTTTAAAAAGGATTATTTAATTTAATTAATTAATTAATTAATAAAGGATTCTTTAATTAATAAAGGATTAAAGTTAACTAATTAACTTATTAACGATGTGTTTGAAATTAACTAATCACTTAGTTAATGATGTTTTGAAATTAATTACACATTTTATAATGATTTTTAAGGTTAATTAAGCTTTTAATAATGATGGATTATGGTTAAATAATCAATTTACTAATGATGTTTTTAAATTAATTAATCTTTTTAATTAGTGGCTTTTAAATGGTAATAAATATGTTTAACGTTAAATAAATCTTTCCTTAAAAAAATTTTAAATTAATTAATCACTTTTAAATAATGATACTTATTAATTAATTAATTATAGGCAACCAAAAACTCAAACTGGTTTTCTCGATGGCAAAATTAAAAGATGGTATCTCTGAATTTCGGATGATGCTTATTAGGCGAATGAGGGCCTTAATATGATGACCAACTATTGAACATACATATAAGTATGAAATTACAATTGTACTTTTAATGATACTTTTTTGTAGGAAGAATGAGATTATGAAGAATAAGAAAGCTATGAAAACTTTGTCATAAAGAACAAAAGCTTCTTTCATACAAGAAGGGGACAAAATGTTAACCATAAAACTTACTCGAAGGTAGAAGTATGAAAGAAGAATAATAGAATTGAAGTTTTGATAAAGAAACAAGCCAAGTAGTCATGAAAAACTTAAAAAGGATGTTCTGGAAGTCCAATTATTCATACAATGTAAAAGCCTTCGACCCGAATGAAAGTAGACAGAGCCTTCTTCCATAAACAAGCTTTCGACACAGATGAGAAAGTAGTAATGATTCCAGAGCCCCTTTCGAAAGAAATCAATTGTTTTCCTCTCAACTATGCGTCAATCCTATCAAATTCAAAGGTTTTTCCCAAAATTGACCTTTTTGAAAGCATAGCAAGCCTTTCGAAATTGGAAAGACGCATCCAGGATACTTTCGACAGTATCGAAAGGTGCTATAAAGAAAACAATATTCATAAGTCGGCAAGGGATGAAAGAAAACCTTGCACTAACATTGAAGGAAATTGCAGTTCTCAGCAACAACAAGTAAAAGCAAACTTCTCATCAAAGTTGAAGGGTTCATAAAGTTATTAACAAGCAAACTTTTGGACTAAGTCGAAAGGTCCATAAAGGAAGAAGAAAAGAAAACCTTTCGACAATGTAGAAAGGTTCAGAACAGCATACAGAAGGTAAACCTTTCGACAATGTCGAAAGGTTAACAACAGCCAAGTGAAGAGCAACCTCCCGAAAATGTTAAAAGATTCACAACAATATGTAGAAGGAAAACCCATCGACAAATTCGAAAGGTTCATGGTGGCATAAAGAAAAGCAGACCATTCGACAATGTCGACAGATCCATAATGGCATATGAAGGGCAAACCTATCGACAAAGTCGAAAGGTTTATAGCTACATATAAAAATGAGACCTTCTAACCCAGTCTAGAGCATGGGTCGAAAGGTGGGCCGCCGGCATCTATAAATAAGACCCAAGGGGTCCCGTTTTCGGGGTCAAATTCTGGATACTGAATTCATTTATTTTCTCCATTATCATAGAGATAATTCTACTTGTAAAAACCCTAGGTGATCGCTCAATTTCTTGTAACTCATTTTGGATATGAAATAAAGGAAGATGGCTCGTTCATAATGGATATTGGCAATGAGGAGAATCATAAAGATCATTAGCTTGACTAATGATCAATTGCACATGATTTCAACCTTTTTCTCATAATCTCTTTTGATCTATGCTATGCATAAGATCCACTTAGACATTCCCCATCACAACAGATTATCATTAGAATACACACTTAATATGGAAAGATAAAGCGATGATGATGTGTTGCAAATTCTAAGTTCATGGATATGGGAATAATTAAGTTGATTCTATACAAGAAAAATAAATGGGTTAGAGATATAAGCCGGGGTTGCTTTAAAAGAAGGGAAACCTTTCGATTTAGACGAAAGGTTTACTTCCAAATGGAATCCTAGGTTATATATCTTATATCCGCTCATGATGGGTTTGATTCGAAGGGAATTTACTTCCTTAAGCATTAGCAACCCTTTGAATTGATTACATAGAATGAAAAGGGGCTATAACAAGGGGCTGAAAGCAGTTAAGGTTGGCAGATGAACTATGTATCTCCTTACAACAATGTTGAGAGGTCTTGCACATAACCTTTTGGCATGGTTAAAAAGGAACCGGTAGACATCAACCATGCAGCTTTCTACTCTAAAGGGAGATGAAATTCATCAAATAATTGATTTATGAAAGTTTGATAACTGGAAAAATCTTATCTTACCTTTCGACAAAGTCGAAAGGTTTGGTAACTTACCTCTGTTCCAACCTAGACGGAAGGTTGGAGTGATCTCATTGACAACCTTTCTCAAGGTTGAGAGGTTGAGCTTTTTCCTACTATTCCAACCTAGTCAAAAGGTTTGAGTAATATCGTTAGCAACCTTTCGACAAGATTGAAAGGTTGAGCTATATCCTTCCACACTAGCTTAGATGGAAGGTTGGAATGGTCATGCCAACAACCTTTCGACAAGGTCGAAAGGTTTGACAATCTAGCATTTCAACAGCCTTATCGAAGGGTTGGAGCCACCTCATTAACCTTTTGACTGGGTCAAAAGGAATGGCCATTCATCATTCTTTTCATCAGATCAATTTAACTAAGACATGTTATACAAAGATCCATTTCTAGAAGCAAGAATTATCTCCACCATATGGTAGTTTCCAAAAAAAAATATCTTATCAGAACATTGGGGATGTTGACAAGATTTCTTGTTAACAATAAATGTATTTTGTTTCAGCATATGTAAAGGCAAGATGTTATAACTCCCTAAGTTGATTTGTTGTACTTTTATTCAACTTTGATAGCTCCTATTAAGGAGTACCGTGAAGTACTATTGACTGTTATGGTTTATTTAGCAGTTCCGTTGTAGGATTATTGTTCTGTTCCTTATTTTACCCCATGAAGATTCATCTTTCTGAATCTTGGGCAACGTCACATAACACTGAGGATGTGTTAAGTGTCGTTCCTAGGGGTCAAAAAGGTGGGTCCTCATAATATATATGTCTCTAAACCATTTTCTTTTATAGCATATATAGGATTATTAAACCTTTTTTGATTTTGGGAATAACAAATCATTTCTCTTTAATTACATAGGAAATCTTATTGAGTAAAAAGGGATCCATAGAAATTGTACTTATTATACTCAATATTAAATTATGTATTCAACCCATACTATTCATCGAGTAACAGTGAAATCACCTTTCAAATTCACATGGACAGTATGAGTTCCCTCCTCGGAATTTAATACAGAATTTAACTAGAATGTTACATATATTTCCAAATATCTTATTATTTTAAAATATGGTTTAACCTTTGGAAAATTCCAAATATCCTTTTATTTTATCTCAAAGTGACATGGTACGAGTTAATCAAGGTTACTATCTCCTCCGTTGGGCGACTTCGGATAGCTAGAGATAGCAATAAACTAGTTTTCCAAACCCAAGCCTAGAGACTATCTCTCTATCACACATAAGGCGATCAAGTTATTTAATCAACTCTAAACCCTTTAAAATAATTGATTTATTATCTGAAAAGCATTTATATAGGACTCTGGAAGAAAATCCAAGTTTAAATCTTATTTTAGAAATTTTCAAATTCCTTTGTTAAATTGTTGGTGAATAGTGCTTTTAAGGGCTTCGTATCACAAACTCATTTAAACATTTTACATGTCCAATTTTTCCATTTACAACTCTTCTAAAATATTCCACATATTTTAAATTTTATCTCATATTTTTATAGATTTAAAAATATCTATTTTTAAGAGTTGAAATCCATATTTTACGAACTACCAAAACGAGATGATTTTAAAGAATTGATTTGGACATATCTCTAATTTTATTAAATGAAACCTTGATTTTTCTCCTTCATTTGGAAAATATAGTTATAAGTGTTTGGAAAATTCTTTTTTCGAATAATTGTGAGCTATTTTTCACTCTATACATTGATCACTCTTATGGCGCGCATAACTACCATTATGCGACACGCTCAATTTTGACTTATTTTTCATATCTTTTCAAAACATTGCCAAAATGAGTTCTAATGTTTATAAAAAATTTATAAACCATTTAAACCATTTTCATTCATGTTTACAGAGGTTTAACTGTGTCATAAAACTTTTATAGTTCACAAGGGAAAGTGTTTTCTTTGTGTAAATTCGATGTTTATTTTCCATGAATTATTTCTACGACTAAGCGAACACATTATCGCATCCAAAACATGATGGCCAAACATAGAAAACAAGCATGAAAAAACATATCATATCATCATATGGTTTAATAAAATAAACTAGTGGAGAAATTCTCATAATCGATTTCCACTCCGCCAAACTTTTTCCGAATCTTCCTGAATTGATTCAGCGTCACTCCGGCAGCACTTCCTTCTCTTTTCTTCGCCCCAGAGCATCTAGATCTCCACCTTTCCTTTACGGACTCTCGGCCTTGACCCTTATTAGTGTGGTGCTCGGCCTATTTGAGGGAGGAGGTGGTGGTCGTGCACTTATAGAGAGGAGGGGATCTTTTTGACTTGGTTTTTAAGTGGATTGACTTTGTTAACATTTGGAACTATTTTTCTTTCTTTTTTCCATTATTGTTCTTCATTACTCTCTAAAATAAGGAAACCAACAATGAGCATTAAGGAGCTTAAGAATAAGGATGAAGAAGAAGAGTTTTTGGTGCGTGAATTATGAAGCCTTAGGGTGGTTATATATAGGAAAAGTTTGCAAAATATCTACCAACACATCATGAGACATCACCTCACCCATGTGCCACCCATATGCTCTTAGGGTGTAGTGTGATGGTGAGTTTTGTTTTGATTTTCTTAAGAAAATATCTAAATTTTTATTTATTTACCTTAAGTAAATTTGTAAATGTGAATGGTAATTATATATGCAAATGTATGTGTATGAATGTGCATGTATATAGGTGTTTATATGTAACTTTTGGCAAACTAAGTTGCAACATTTCGATACAACTTCTATTCGTCAAACCATTGTGAATCCGAGATTCGAATTCCAATCATATTTTCAATTTTTGATCAAACTATTTATTTATGTAAACAAACTTGAAAATAATTTCTCATTATCTTTAAATAAGTAAAATAAAATTATTTAAGCTATAAACCATATTAAATAATATTAAAATCCATTTATAAAAATACGACGTCGATCTGCCAAAATGCGACGAAGTTTATATATCTTTATAAAACAATTTTATATATTTATAAAACCATTATAAATAACTTATTATCATTATATAATAATAAAAACGAATTATTCATCATTTAAAAAAATCAATTGAATATTTAAAATTAATTAAATATTCATATTCAAAGTGATAATATTATGGGCCGTTACATTCTTCCCCTCTTAAAGAAATTCAAACTCGAAATTCCAAGGACAAGAATGCATAATGGAAATAAACAATCGGAAAAAATTAAGCACACCAAAAATATCACCCATAACCTTGGTCAGAGGTACAGTGCCTTATCATATCCATTTTATTTATCAAATTTAGGTAGACTCATTTATAAAATTCCTAGGTTAATTACTAACCCTATGGAAATTTCACATAGGCACCTAACTTCAGCTTTGATACCAGATGTAATGACTTGGATTTTTGGACCAGTCAAAATCGTCGAAAAACCTGTCCGTTCTAAAGCTAATAATGAAAACTACCAATTTAACATATCTAAATCTAACAAATATACAACATAATTAAATGTATAAGATAATTTTAATAATACAACTTTATCAGAGTAATCAATTATCCTACAGGGAATGCTTTAATACAAAGAAAACTTAAATACTATAAATCTACTGCTGCATAACTGTGATAAGAGCTACACCAATAGCCACTCCTGCTAATTCAAATAACAAGTCAAATGCAGAACATAATGATAAGTAGGAAAGATACAACAACAAATGATAATTAGCAAACAACAAATATGAAAAAGATATATGATTATTGAGGCTGCGTCACTACCACTTGTAGCTGCCTACATACCCATATCTAACTGAATACCCAATTATATACAGGATCAAGCCAATGTAGTTCCCTACCAAAAATAGGGCTCTTGGGAGCCAACGATGCACAAACAGATATGTAAATCCAAAACTACATAGCATATATCATGCGAACGTAGGTTCCAAATCTGCAGACTTAGATTAACCCTCACATTTAGATTTCTGAAATCCAATTAACTTTATTATTTTCAAAATATAATCATTTTCGAAAATATTTTCTTTGGACCAAACTCTTGGTTTTTATTTCAAAACCTTTGAAATAATATATATACATCTTTTGTATCAAATTATACTTTACTTTTGGATTTTAAAACAAATCACTTTTGAAAACGACATCAAATACTCTACATAAAAGTATATAGAAATATATGTAACCAAATCGTGATGTTTCTAGCCATAACAAGGCAACTTGGTCCCTGCTTTCTTGAAAAAATAGATATGTATATCCCTCTGTTCGTCGAGCGAGCTATACCGAGGCTACAGAACAGCTGCACCTCCCTTGCCCATCTTTTTAATTATAGGTTACCTAAATCATCGGTGACATAACAAGTCATTTTACATCCCAAAGTGATAAATAATTTCACTAATATTCACAATTACTTTCAATTGTAGTATTTTCAGTTCCGAAAATCTTTTGAAACCATTTTCAAACACTGGGTATTTAGTCCTCGAAATTCTCTTCGTTTATAAAACACTTTTATAAACCATTTTACGGAAATCACTTTTATATATCATCCCTTCAAAAATATTTATTCTTAAAATATATTTATTACTTTCCAAAAGAAATTATTTCAATTCGAAAGGAAAAATATCTTTTATTATAATATCTACTTAACTAATATTCTCTTCAAACACCTTATAGTCAAACTATGAAATTATACTCATAAGGTGTCTGCATTAAATCATCTTTAATTTATTGTCTACCTAGCGCATGTATATAAAAAGTGTTATTTCCAATAAACTAGCTGAGCTTAATTCAAACAATCAATCATAACAATAAATGATAATCAAGACTTTATTCTATCAAACATTTATAACACTTATAATTTTATCTTGGAACAAAATTGTTTTAGTAAATCAAATTAACTATCCCTTTGTCGGGCAAGTCCGAGTAGCTAGGGCAGCATGTATCTGATTTCCCAAACTCCAACCTAGAGATTGCCTCTTTGTCACTCTTAAGGCGGTCAAGTTATTTGATCGATTCTAAATCTTTTAATATACTTTTGTAATTATTTGAAAAATATTTCCAAAAGATTCGGAAATAAATCCAAATTTAAAACATTTGTTCAAAAGTTTTCAAATTCCACTACTGAATTGCCGGTGAATAGTGATTTTAAAGCTTTATATACTAAAACACCAATTTCATGATATATATATATATATATATATATATATATATATCTGCGTATGTCTCCATTTTTATAACCCAAATCCCTTTTAAAACCTTTTAACACATTTATGTAATTTATTTCATATTTTAAAAGATTAAAAATATCCAAGTTTAAATAATTTACCACTTTGGTTTACGAACTACCAAAATGCAACGAAGTTTATATATCTTTACAAAATAAGTTTATATATTTATAAAACCATTATAAATCACTTATTATCATTATATAGTAACAAAAATGAATTATTAATCATTTAATACAATAATTTAAATATTTAAAATTAGTTAAATATTCCTATTCGAAGTAATAAAATTATGGGCATTGCATGTTTTGTCAATTCAAGACGATTTTTCGCTCGTTTGAGCATTGATATCATTTATTGAAAATGGCTAAAATCAAAGAGCGAGTGGAAGGCAAGCTATATAAGGTTGCTCCCATTAGGGTCTTTTCACATCTACTCAAGAATGGTTTCAGTTGTATGCTTATAGAGATGTGAAATATTCAGATACTCGGTAAGGTTGGAGGTGTCCGACTTGGATGTATCTGAGGGCTATTATAGTTCTCAAGTATATTTTCTAGAGTTAATCTTTCGGTAAGTGGGGTGCACACTCCTAGTCATTGTTGGAAATATTCTTTTTCCTTGTTTAATTCAAATCTTTGAGTGTTTTCTCAGTTGCATCAATAAGTGTCTTATGCTCATCTTCATGCTTAATTGTTTGTACCCATTCTTTTAAGTTTGAATTTTGATCTTATTTATGCTCATTCTTTAAAGTTTGGATTTTGATCTTGTTTATGACATTCTTTTAAGTTTGGATTTTTTTTATTTGTTTACATCCTTTCATGTATGGTTATTGTTCTTGTGAGGTAAAACTCGATCTATGTTTAGCGGCGTGTTCTCACAAATTATTACATGTTCACAATATTTCTTGAGTTTTCTTACCCTGGTTTTCTAGGCTGATTTGGGTGTTATTTTATTGTAATACTTGGGTCAGATCCTAGTATTTTTACAAGTTATCATTGATGGGATATGAAGAGGACCTGGATGTTCCCTTGCCGTAATATTTTTGTTTTTTGTTGTATTATTATGTATACCCATCAGCAATTGTAATGTCGTGGAGTTATAACTGTCCAAGCCGATGAGGTTTGTTTATAACCCTAATATATCATGATATTAAAGTGACAGATTTTTCTATCTTTGTTATATTATATGTTATCATTTGGCGGTAAGATTATATTTTCCATGTTCCTTTTCTTTATATTTCACCCTAACAATCTAGCTTTCTACCACTTTGAGTGCCGATTTTCGAGGATCGAAAAGATGGATCTTTTTGGTTAATCTTTAAACATTAACAAAAAAATACAACCTCAAATTTTTACACAAGATATGTGATGGATGAGGAATAAATTACAAAAACCGGTGAAATTATGATGTGAACCATTATGAATTATAAAAGAATTTTAATAAATAGAAGAAACTAAATTATGTATATAAGTAGCATTTCACAAATAAATAGAAGGTTATGTTTTACCAAACAAAATCAAGGTGTGAAATATCTATTGATACAAAGTGGATAATATGATATCTATTCCGATACCAACGAAATTTCTTGTTTAGCAACATACATTTTAAGGTACATTTTAGTTTCTTGCATATTTTTGATAACACTAAAAATAGTTCATGAATTTTATCCATTTATCCTTTAATGTTTGATACCTGAATTAAGTAGTGGGTCCTTATAGTATACATGAACTTTTGTTTACAACTGGAAAATGCATTGAACATGCATTAGAAATATTTACTTACTTCTTCTAATAAAAAGGTTCTTCTTCCAACCTAGAAAATGCTTTTCTTTGAAGTAAAATGATACTTGTGCTACAAAACTCCTCCATCTTATAATATAGGAACTCTAACATGGTAAAAAACATGCAATTGGAATATTTACCACGCATGAGCAAAATATTTTACTACCTATAGTATGTTCAATCTTAAGTTTAGTTACAATCACTTAATTTCTAAATGAAACAAGCTTATAATATTAATGCGTGATTGTAGTTATATTCACATGGTTAGAAAATTATGGGAGAAATTTAAATAATTGAAAGAGAAATGATTGAAGGCGATGAGAGAAAGGAAAGAGAGATATATATATATATATAATGGAAGATTATTGGAGTGGAAGGGAATAGAATCTCTCATCACGTCTTCTTATTTTTCCTTTCAATGCTATTGATTATTCACATGATATCTTCTTCTTCGTATAGGTTAGATATAGTAAACTTAACATATATAAATTCCTATCTTAATTTCATCTACACAATGCTTTAGCTAAGGAATGTAGATTCAAAATCTCTAATTCAAAAAATTAATTATTTTGAAAATATCCGTCAAGAAGTAACATAAGTTGAAATCACATAACACATAAATAAGTTTACAGATATAATTTTCATTTTCAGAAAATAGTCTTTATTTCATCACTACACACTTCAACATGAGAATTGTTATAGTGAAATATTTATTACATGAAAGTTTAATATCCATAAATGGATTAGGGGCAAGCGGCAAGGCACCTTTTCGTGCCTTTACGACAAGATGCCAAACAAGGACCACTCCCTTTGCAGTAGTTTGCACATGCCTTGAATAATTCTCCGCATCGTTTAACACATTCTTCACGAGCACAACTCGCACGGTCAATCGTAGACATCATATACAAAATTCCAATAGCAATCATCATCAATTGAGCTAGAAAGTTTGTCATTTTAAGGTTTAGAAAATATTATGGTTATTTTTTTAGAGCAAGACGGTTGTGTAGCGTGTCACTACACGGCCGGTTATATAGCATAATAATATGTAAATAGTACGATCAACAAGCCTGATCGCTGGCCAAAATGGGAGAAGACTGCACAACAGTCACACAGACAGTCAACTACATAGCAGAGTCATAGATACATAACAGCTTAATACATATATCAGTATATAAAGTAGATAAGTACTGCAGAATGCTCAGCGGTGGTGTCCAGGTTGCCTTCGGGTAGGAGTTGCGGAAGAGCTGCCAGCCGATTCAGTTGGCGATGATATGGAGAATGGCAGTCTAAGCCTGAATGGAGCTGGGAAACTGTGGCATGATAAAGATGAGAAATAGTAAATAATACGCCTGCATGTTCCATCGAAGTGAGATTTGGGCCTACTGAACACGTGTGCATTTCGCTCGGCCCAAATGCACCAACTGAATATAGCCACAAAGGGATCTAAGTGCTTGTTGGGGGGGGTTATGCTGCCAATATTCGAAAAATGAAGTGATTGTTGGGATATAGCCGAGTATGTGAACGGACGTTGCAACCCAAACCCTAAAAGAAAAATCACATTCTATGTATAGATGTTGGATACTTTCGGTTGCGTTAGAGCATAAGGCACAGTTTGGGTCCACCGCGATGTAATTACGAATGAGTCTGTCTCTGGTGTTGATGCAGCCGTGGATAAGGCACCATTGGAAGAAGGCGATGCGAGGTTGGAGCTGATATTTCCAAAGTCTGGGGAAGTTGAAGAGGCGTCCAGGGTTGTTTAGGTGAGCATAGCAGGAGGCGACGGAGAAGCCAGCTGTGAGATTTGGGGCCCAGATGAACTCATCTGGCAAGGGGTGGAATTGAATGGATTGGAGGATGGAGGCTGCTTGGTGAAGCTCGGCTAAGGTGGCAAGGTCAAAGTAGGTGGATGGAAAGAGGTGGTCAGGGCTATGTGTTGATGTATATAATACTCCAATTTATAGATGAAGTTGTGGGTAAGAAGGATTTATTTTGGATAGATTTTGATAATGTAAATTCATGTACTCTGGTACATTGATATAATCATTTCTTTTATTATTACATTTATTACTCAATATTTGTACAAAATATGAAGTTGATCACTACGAATATAAATGTAATTAATTAGAATAAAGATTTTTCACCATTATTTTTATTATTCTATGTATAGAATTTAATAATTAGTTTCGTTTATCAACATCAAACATTACAAAAGCAAATAATAACATTTAAATCAATATGTAGACTCAAGCCAACCTTTTATTCAAAGAACCCTTAACAAAAAATGCAAGTTAGGATATATTACTCCAATTTTTAGATGAAGCTAGGGATAAAGAAGGATTGACATGGATAGATTTTGATAATGTAAATGCATGTATGCTGGTACATTGAAGTCAGCATTTCTTTTATTATTATGTTTATTACTCAATATTTGTACTGAATATGAAGTTGATCACTGTGAATATAATTGTAAATTAATTAGAATAAAGTGGTTTACCATTATTATAATAATATATACATATATGGAATTTAATAATTAGTTGCATTTATCTTCATCAAATGTAACAAATGTAAGTAATAACATTTAAATAAATATGTAGAATCCAGCCAAACGTTTTCGAAAAACCATTAACTTAAAACCAAAACATGTTAATATATGTTTTCAGAATATTAATCTATGATTGAATAGTATATAAAGTGCATACCCAAAGAAATGAATAACTAAAGGAAGAAAAAATATTCAAAGATTAAAAAAATTTATAAGGAAAACCAAGAGTTACAATAAACCTATCCAAATTAACATAATATCAAATAAAGCATGCAAAAGGTTAATTTTCATCGTGTGTTTGTGAATTGGTGTATTATATTCATATGTCAAATTATTATGAAAATATTAAAATTCTTAACTCTTACAAACCTTATTTGTGTATTATATCATGGTATTGTAAAACAAGTTGCAAACTAGCATTTGAAATAACTTATGAAACATTGCAGAAGGTAATTTAAATTACAGATAAATGATAAGCATAAATTGTAATGCAGTGAACCAAATAGCTAATCTATTAAATTTGGTAAACCAGTAATAGGCTTGAATGGTCCACTATGGTAAGTATATTATATCTTTAATTTGAGATAATCAAGCATCATTACGTGTTTCATTTAACCCTGTACTTCATGAAAATACAAAACACATCAAATTTATCATCACTTTGTTGAAAAAGGATAAAAACTTGATTAATATGTGCTTCATGTACCAACTTATTATAGGTTATAGACATATATGCAAATGGTTTTGGGTTAGGACTAGTTTACTATGTTAATTAATTGACAAGTTGAGACATCACAGTATATATTCTCAAAGTAATATAATATACACGAATATTGTCATTGATCCGCTTTCCATAAATTAAATTAGAAAACTACAAAATTAATATTTTACTATTCAAAATCCAAATTTGATGGGAGGACTAAATTTGTGATTGATTCCCATTCCATTTTTCATCAAATGTAAACCTTTAATTATGTATGATTCCATAACATAAATGTACATTGATTTAGGAATAGATCGTTCTCTTAAGTTATGTTTGACTTTATTAGTGTAACGACTGTATTTTTGATAATTACAAATATTAAATTTAAGAAAATTTTGGAATTTAATATTGTGAGAAATTAAAATTTATGATTTATAAATGAAAAAACTATTAGAAAATAAATTAATAATATTGATTGAATGAAATTGACAACTGTTTGATGTAATTTCAATTAATGGTCATAATGAAAGTTAATAAGGAATAAAATTGAACGTTGTATTAAAAAGATAAATCAGTGTTAGTTGATTTGGTTGGTGTAACGTCTCAGATTTTCGCGTTCGAAAATCGACATCCATACTTTACATCATACTCGAATGCCGTAGATTCGACCGTTCAAATCCGAGTCGCCGGAGCTTATAACAACATTAAATAAATAACACAGCGGAAGAAACAGAATAATACATTGATATACAATATCTGATACAACAGAGGGATACAATGAATATCAATATACATCAGAGATATGATACAAGAAATAGCAGCAGAAAAGAAAACGATAACATCAACAGCAGATAGAATATCTCCAATAGAATGCTCCAATCCATAGCTAGCGGAAAGCAAGGTCAGTCGTCCAAGGACTGACCAGCTCCAGATAATCTACTCAACCTGAATATCTGAAAAACCCAACTCTAGACTGCCCGTGTGGAAAATAGTGGGCACCCAGAGTTTAGGAAGGGAACAATAAACTCTGGATCAGTCATGGGACTGGTGTGAGCAACAAAAACAGTTTATCTTTAAAACAAATAGCAGAGAATTTTAAAGTCAATTCGCAATGCTTTTTGAAAATGAAACTGCCATAAGGCCTCCCGCCACATACACAATGCAAACGCAGAATTGGAGGAGATTTCTCCTTATGATAGTCAAAGATGCTTACTACGCAAAAATCAAATCCTTTTTGATATTATTAATAGTGCATAGTGTGGAAAAGTATTTCGAAAGTAGAATATAAATCTTAGCCAGCATAGAAATTTCGAACTATGCCTACTATAGCTACCATCCAAACAGTGGGGCGCCACCATAAGTGAATGATAGGTTCTACAACTAAAACCGTACAAGTCACGTATTGTTTCTTTGGATTTCCAACAAATGGTCAGGCTAAGGAACTTCCTATTCCACGAAGGAACGCCTCTGGAATGACGTCCCGAGAACCTAAGCGGATCTCTGCCAACGCAAGGCCGGGTTACCTCTGCAAAAATAGGTAACTACTGACACGCGTATGCCATCCCCCGATCGTAACCGATCTTCCCAAGGATCCTCGATTTCCAACAAACCACATATAAGCAGTATCAACATAGGTTAAGTATCTGGGCTCCATACCATGATACCACCTCTATCCAGAAGGAATGACATACACTAAGGGGTGCTACTCCCTAGAACCTTGCTGCATCCTTCCTGTTTTGACCATTTCCGGGGTGTGAGGTCCGACGAAGTCTCGTCCACAAAGCTACGCTTTGTCACAAAGCCATGCTTCGGGTCAACAGATGATCAACCTATGATCACAAAGATAAATGATCAAACAAATGATCATATCACAAATGATCAAACACTGATCATCACACAGCAACACTCAGCATGTCACATTACCAAATTGGGAATATATCGCTGATAACCTTCAACTACATAACCTCTGAGCTCCTACGTCTCAGAGAAGGGTGTTAAGCCAAGAGAATAAATTCTCCGCCACCAAACAGAAATGTATTTGAAAGAAATCGGCTTTATATCTCAAAGTGTAATGTCAGACATACAATCCATACAAGTCTGTTCCGGGTTCGAACAGAACCGAAGGCACTTCTTACGAAGCCCTTGCAAATCCAGGTACTCACAATCCCGATCGGATTTCCCATCACTTAGGGGATCTCTATACCAGGAGCGACCCAGTGCAGAGACAATCGACGAGTTATCCTCTCGTTCTTGTGAATATCCGGTCTTCATCACCGGTCTTCAAATGCCATCCATATACGACGTATCACTAATTCAGAATGGGTTATATGACACAAAGGTCTTTTCCCGGCTAACCCGAATAGTGAGCGTAATATTTAAAAATATATGGATATTGGGATTTCAATTAAGTCACAACTTATTACCCAAAATCTTTCTTCAAATGGTTTAACAAATTACCTTTTTCAAATCTTTGAACAAAAAGATTCATTTTAACAACCTACAATGGTTTACACAATTTCCACATTTTTATCTTTTAAACAAAAGATTCATTCACAGATTTTCCAAATCAATTTAACTCGTTAAATCTTTAAATCAAAGATTTAACTCATAGCTTTCAAAACAATTCCATTTCGAATGGGTTAAACAAAACATCATTTTAAATCTGTTAAAAATAAAAAGATTTAATTCATAGCTTTCAAAACAATTTCATTCATAACTTGGAAAACCATTTTTCAAGTCAATCTTGAAATTCCTTTAATTAAACTGGAATTTCATTTCTTATCTGAAAGCTTTTATCCCTTTAAAACAAACAGTTTCACTTCCGAAAATCTGATTCATTCATACGAGCTGAAATCCTTGGGTTAAATTCAAATTCCCAAAACTTTAGTTTTAAAATGGTTTAAATTCATATAAACACATTTATATCATCTTTAATCCCTAGTTTCAAATCATAGGATTCAATTTCAAACTTGAATTCAATTTAAATCAAATTATTTAAATTTTCAAAACTCGATTAAGTTATTCAAAATAACCTTTATCTTTGAAATTCTATTTCAAAAGCTTTTCACTTTAAACCCAAATTTCCAATTTCAAAATCAATTGAAATTAAAATTTCAATTTCAAAAACATCAAATTTAAATCATCTGTGACTTAACCGATTTCCACGTGAAATCCATATTTGTGTGTGTAAGGGTGTAGTCCAGGGGCTTAACACAATAGTGCACAACATCAATCATCACAGATATATCGATAAGCGGTATAATCGATAACGCTTATCTTCATTCACAGATTCATAGATAAAATAAATTTATCGGTCACAAAGATTCACTTTTACAATTCGATGTGGGTTTCAGATAACCAACTGGAATCCGACTCCCTGTCGCATCGAAATTCAAATGTCGTTCTATGGGTCAAGGGTTTCATATTCACATAGTAATATATCACAGAAATAGAAATTACATCTCAGTACAAAGTAATCTATATCACAAAGCATCACAAATCAGGGATATCAAATAATTCACATTCAATAGAATCCAAACATCCATAAGTAAGGACAAGCATTCAATAGTCATTTATAAGTAGGATTAATTAATTGTTTAATCCTAATTAATTCAATTTATTTCCAAGTAAATTAATTTCTTTATGACTAAATTATCCAATCTTGGTTTATTAATTACAAATCATTTGATATAAATTAATTAATCAATTTCCTTAATTAATCTAAATTATTCTTAACTAATCATATAAATTAATTTAACCTTTAACCCAATTACATAATAAATTAATCCCTTAATTACTTTCATTCAGTAATTAACAATTTAAAATTGATTTTCTTAATTAATTAATCAAATTAATTATCAAAATTAATCGCATTAATTTAAATTACCTAGTAATTCCTAGTTAATTATCTTCATTAACTAATAACATTTCTTTAATTGCTTTCTTAAGAAATTTTCTTAGATTAAATCATCATTTAATCATTTCTAATTATTAATTAGTCTAAATTATTTATTCATGATTTAAATAAATCATTCTTTAATTTCCTTATTAATTTTAATGAATTATAAATCATTGATCCTCATTTATTTTAAAGATAAAACATTTTAGAAACTTCCATTTTAAAAATATACTTTAACAATCAAAATTGTTTAAATCATTTTATATTTTAAAAACTTCCATTTTAAAATTCAAACTATTTAACCATTTTAAAGTAGTAAAAACAATTAATTCAAAAACTTATTTTATTTCAAACTAAATTCCAAACTTGAATTCATATTTAACTTAGTTTTAAATTCCAGAAGTAAACAGACTTTTACAACCAGAAACCAACATTCTGCCCGAACTACCCTGTCCCTACTTCGAGTGCTACCCAGAAATACTCGAGACTGGCCTCGAGTTTTCTCCAAAACCAACCCGATACAAAAATTTTCGACTTAACTTTGGTTAAGTGTTTAAATGACCCGGAACCACCCAAAACCACCCGAGCTCGAACTCGAGCCTGCATCTAGTTTCCCCGAAGACATCTTCGAGTCTCAACTCTTCTCCCCAAAACAAATCATCCTGACACACAAGTATACGCGTGCACGTGCACCTCCGAATCAGTCCTCTCCGACCATCCCTGATGATCTCTACATGTCGTCGATCAACCTCGTATCCAATCACAAACATCGCATTGCCCTCATAGACTCGAAATCGAAATCGAGTGCTTCCACCCAACCTGGAACAAAATTCGAGCCACCACAAACACCTCGTGTAGCTACCTCCGACCCCCGTACGCCTCGCCACCATGACTACAGCTTCACCTACTACCCATCCACCATCCCTCCAAACCGCATCGAACTCGATCGATCACCGATGTCAAACGAACCCAAAAATAAGCACACGACAAAACTAGGTCACCAGAGTTAGACCCCTCGCCGCCGCTTCCACAGCAAACTGCACCACCTTCCCCCATTTTTCCCTTGACCACCGATCACCCCCGCACCTCCAGACCACGTCTCGTCTTCCCCGATCAACCCGATCGCCCACGGTGACTAAAAATGCCCAAAACAGTCGAACACGAACTGCACCTCACTCCCTCTACTAAAAATTACGATTCTTATTTTAAAAATCAAGTTTTAGCATATAGATTCCATTCGTATACCTGAACTTAAAAATGAAGAGATTCGAAAATTTGCTCATCTTAAGTTTATTCTGATAATTTGGGTTTCCAGAGACAATTTAAGGTTGTTTTAACTTAAATGAAATTTTAAATTAAAGCTTAAGGTAAAACAATCAAGTTTGTTTAGACATCAAAGTCTACAGAGGATTAGAGGAAGAAATTTGAATTTCTACATCAAGTTAAAGCCTGTGGACTAACAGAGACATATATATCTGTTTATGCAGATATGCACAGACATATGCACATAGTTTATATACATGCAAAACACATACATTTATCATTTGCCTAGGGATTCATCATCACAGATATTAGGATCAAGAGAATGGTTTCAAAAATGAAATTTGCTCACCTGAAAAGTTTTGAAACAGAGAGTTGCTTTGTTTTGAAACTGCAGTTTTGATTTTCCTATTTGTTGATGATGATCTGCTTTAAGTTTGAAGCAGCCTTCGAATTCTTGCTAGAATCTTTTCTGGTTTGACTTGTTATAAGATTGAAGTTTTTTTGTTTGTTTAAGTTTTAGTTGATATTCACTTCAGATGCTACTCGAAACTGAGATGAAGTGAATATAACAAAGAAGTGTGCAGGGTTATATTTGTTTGTACAAATTCCTTTGCAGTGATATTTTCTTCATGGTGGCTGAAGAGAACATTTTGGGTGCTAGCATTAATTATCTTGGTACTTTATGTCTTCCTTTGCCTTTCGTATTTTATTATTGTTCCTTCTTTAGCAAGTGTTTCATTACTTTAACTCGGCTGATATATTGTTTTGGGCTAAAGAGATTTGCATTTATTAAGTGTACCATATTTATATAATTTTCTTCTTTCATTTCGGCTGATATGAAAACATTTTGGTGGCTAAAGATACTTGCCTTTATTTGTTTGTACCATCATGTTTACAATACCATCATCTACTTTGGTGGCTGCGGCTTGGTTTATTTCCTTGCTTTCATATATACACACTTGTTTCATTTTATTTTAAATCTACTTACTTATACTTTTACATTTTTGTTCTATTGCTTTGAAATTTAAATGAAGTTCTAGTTACATGTTGTTATAATTTATTGTACTTTACATTGTATAAAACCATATAGTTTATTTATTTTCATTTGTAATTTGAAATGACAATTTCTATTTAAAAATAAGTATTCGTTTGTAAAGACATTCTATTATTATTTAACTCTATATTTATTTTAAAAACCATTTATTATTTTAGATTTTATTTCAAATCCAATATACATATATATTAACTTCAAATTTTCTCATATATGCTCAAATACATATATTCTCTAATATACACATGTATACAATATTTTAAATTTAAATGATTTATACAGAATATACTTAAATTCGGGGAAACTCGCATCACCGCATTGATTATTTTCACAAATTTAATTCAAAAATTCAATAAATTATTAATTTAAATAAAATAAAATCTAGGGTCGTTACAAACTTCCCCCCTTAAAAGAATTTCGTCCTCGAAATTCGCAGGCATGGAAACAACAAAGATAGACAGATTCGATCTTCTATAACTCCTCAAACACAAGATATGAATTCCAAACTCAAATCGGAATATTTCAGAATACATACCAATTTGTCCCTCTTTGGACTTTGGTATTCAAAAGAAATTACAATAGAATTTCAAATTTTGGTTTCAAACGAAATTGTTTTATTGATTCAATTCGAATTTATCCTTCATATTTTATTGATCAATCTAACTCAACTTAAAATTTCCAATTTCAAATTCATTAAGGTTTAAATCAAAAAGCTGATAAGAAACCGATGAAGATACGAAGTAAGGATTTTCTACAACGATTCGTAGGGCCATCATCACACCGAAACTTCTTCTTGTAGCTGATACGAAGCAATCAAAAGAATTGAAAAGACGAATCAAAGGAGATTGATAAGAAAGTTGTTTCCACTGTTGCAGGGTATTGACCATTTATAGTCGTATTCCCTGTCCCCTATCTCGTCCTCTTCTTGCACTCATACTCACTATCAGTGGATAGTAAGAGAATTTACTGAGACATTCGAACGGATATCTGAGAATTACTCATTCTAGAGTTTACTTCACTCTATCTCTAATGAGCTACTTAACGTGTTATACTCCTGAGCTAAAGTTCAACCTTAGCTCTGATACCAAATGTAACGTCTCAGATTTTCACGTTCGAAAATCGACATCCATACTTTACATCGTACTCGAATGCCGTAGATTCGACCGTTCAAATCCGAGTCGCCGGAGCTTATAACAACATTAAGTAAATAACACAGCGGAAGAAACAGAATAATACATTGATATACAATATCTGATACAACAGAGCGATACAATGAATATCAATATACATCAGAGATATGATACAAGAAATAGCAGCGGAAAAGAAAACGATAACATCAGCAGCAGATAGAATATCTCCAATAGAATGCTCCAATCCATAGCTAGCGGAAAGCAAGGTCAGTCGTCCAAGGACTGACTAGCTCCAGATAATCTACTCAACCTGAATATCTGAAAAACCCAACTCTAGACTGCCCGTGTGGAAAATAGTGGGCACCCAGAGTTTAGGAAGGGAACAATAAACTCTGGATCAGTCATGGGACTGGTGTGAGCAACAAAAACAGTTTATCTTTAAAACAAATAGCAGAGAATTTTAAAGTCAATTCGCAATGCTTTTTGAAAATGAAACTACCATAAGGCCTCCCGCCACACACACAATGCAAATGCAGAATTGGAGGAGATTTCTCCTTATGATAGTCAAAGATGCTTACTACGCAAAAATCAAATCCTTTTTGATATTATTATTAGTGCATAGTGTGGAAAAGTATTTCGAAAGTAGAATATAAATCTTAGCCAGCATAGAAATTTCGAACTATGCCTACTATAGCTACCATCCAAACAGTGGGGCACCACCATAAGTGAATGATAGGTTCTACAACTAAAACCGTACAAGTCACGTATTGTTTCTTTGGATTTCCAACAAATGGTCAGGCTAAGGAACTTCCTATTCCACGAAGGAACGCCTCTGGAATGACGTCCCGAGAACCTAAGCGGATCTCTGCCAACACAAGGCCGGGTTACCTCTGCAAAAATAGGTAACTACTGACACGCGTATGCCATCCCCCAATCGTAACCGATCTTCCCGAGGATCCTCGATTTCCAACAAACCACATAATAAGAAGTATCAACATAGGTTAAGTATCTGGGCTCCATACCATGATACCACCTCTATCCAGAAGGAATGACATACACTAAGGGGCGCTACTCCCTAGAACCTTGCTGCATCCTTCCTGTTTTGACCATTTCCGGGGTGTGAGGTCCGACGAAGTCTCGTCCACAAAGCTACGCTTTGTCACAAAGCCATGCTTCGGGTCAACAGATGATCAACCTATGATCACAAAGATAAATGATCAAACAAATGATCATATCACAAATGATCAAACACTGATCATCACACAGCAACACTCAGCATGTCACATTACCAAATTGGGAATATATCGCTGATAACCTTCAACTACATAACCTCTGAGCTCCTACGTCTCAGAGAAGGGTGTTAAGCCAAGAGAATAAATTCTCCGCCACCAAACAGAAATGTATTTGAAAGAAATCGGCTTTATAAGTGTAATGTCAGACATACAATCCATACAAGTCTGTTCCGGGTTCGAACAGAACCGAAGGCACTTCTTACGAAGCCCTTGCAAATCCGGGTACTCACAATCCCGATCGGATTTCCCATCACTTAGGGGATCTCTATACCAGGAGCGACCCAGTGCAGAGACAATCGACGAGTTATCCTCTCGTTCTTGTGAATATCCGGTCTTCATCACCGGTCTTCAAATGCCATCCATATACAACGTATCACTAATTCAGAATGGGTTATATGACACAAAGGTCTTTTCCCGGCTAACCCGAATAGTGAGCGTAATATTTAAAAATATATGGATATTGGGATTTCAATTAAGTCACAACTTATTACCCAAAATCTTTCTTCAAATGGTTTAACAAATTACCTTTTTCAAATCTTTGAACAAAAAGATTCATTTTAACAACCTACAATGGTTTACACAATTTCCACATTTTTATCTTTTAAACAAAATATTCATTCACAGATTTTCCAAATCAATTTAACTCGTTAAATCTTTAAATCAAAGATTTAACTCATAGCTTTCAAAACAATTCCATTTCGAATGGGTTAAACAAAACATCATTTTAAATCTGTTAAAAATAAAAAGATTTAATTCATAGCTTTCAAAACAATTTCATTCATAACTTGGAAAACCATTTTTCAACTCAATCTTGAAATTCCTTTAATTAAACTGGAATTTCATTTCTTATCTAAAAGCTTTTATCCCTTTAAAACAAACAGTTTCACTTCCGAAAATCTGATTCATTCATACGAGTTGAAATCCTTAGGTTAAATTGAAATTCCCAAAACTTTACTTTTAAAATGGTTTAAATTCATATAAACACATTTATATCATCTTTAATCCCTAGTTTCAAATCATAGGATTCAATTTCAAACTTGAATTCAAATTTAAATCAAATTATTTAAATTTTCAAAACTCGATTAAGTTATTCAAAATAACCTTTATCTTTGAAATTCTATTTCAAAAGCTTTTCACTTTAAACCCAAATTTCCAATTTCAACATCAATTGAAATTAAAATTTCAATTTCAAAAACATCAAATTTAAATCATCTGTGACTTAACCGATTTCCACGTGAAATCCATATTTGTGTGTGTAAGGGTGTAGTCCAGGGGCTTAACACAATAGTGCACAACATCAATCATCATAGATATATCGATAAGCGGTATAATCGATAACGCTTATCTTCATTCATAGATTCATAGATAAAATAAATTTATCGGTCACAAAGATTCACTTTTACAATTCGATGTGGGTTTCGGATAACCAACTGGAATCCGACTCCCTGTCGCATCGAAATTCAAATGTCGTTTTACGGGTCAAGGGTTTCATATTCACATAGTAATATATCACAGAAATAGAAATTACATCTCAGTACAAAGTAATCTATATCACAAAGCATCACAAATCAGGGATATCAAATAATTCACATTCAATAGAATCCAAACATCCATAAGTAAGGACAAGCATTCAATAGTCATTTATAAGTAGGATTAATTAATTGTTTAATCCTAATTAATTCAATTTATTTCCAAGTAAATTAATTTCTTTATGACTAAATTATCCAATCTTGGTTTATTAATTACAAATCATTTGATATAAATTAATTAATCAATTTCCTTAATTAATCTAAATTATTCTTAACTAATCATATAAATTAATTTAACCTTTAACCCAATTACATAATAAATTAATCCCTTAATTACTTTCATTCAGTAATTAACAATTTAAAATTGATTTTCTTAATTAATTAATCAATTAATTATCAAAATTAATCGCATTAATTTAAATTACCTAGTAATTCCTAGTTAATTATCTTCATTAACTAATAACATTTCTTTAATTGCTTTCTTAAGAAATTTTCTTAGATTAAATCATCATTTAATCATTTCTAATTATTAATTAGTCTAAATTATTTATTCATGATTTAAATAAATCATTCTTTAATTTCCTTATTAATTTTAATGAATTATAAATCATTGATCCTCATTTATTTTAAAGATAAAACATTTTAGAAACTTCCATTTTAAAAATATACTTTAACAATCAAAATTGTTTAAATCATTTTATATTTTAAAAACTTCCATTTTAAAATTCAAACTATTTAACCATTTTAAAGTAGTAAAAAAAATTAATTCAAAAACTTATTTTATTTCAAACTAAATTCCAAACTTGAATTCATATTTAACTTAGTTTTAAATTCCAGAAGTAAACAGACTTTTACAACCTGAAACCAACATTCTACCCGAACTACCCTGTCCCTACTTCGAGTGCTACTCAGAAATACTCGAGACTGGCCTCGAGTTTTCTCCAAAACCAACCCGATACAAAAAATTTCGACTTAACTTTGGTTAAGTGTTTAAATGACCCGGAACCACCCAAAACCACCCGTGCTCGAACTCGAGCCTACATCTAGTTTCCCCGAAGACATCTTCGAGTCTCAACTCTTCTCCCCAAAACAAATCATCCTGACACACAAGTATACGCGTGCACGTGCACCTCCGACTCAGTCCTCTCCGACCATCCCTGATGATCTCTACATGTCGCCGATCAACCTCGTATCCAATCACAAACATCGCATTGCCCTCATAGACTCGAAATCGAAATCGAGTGCTTCCACCCAACCTGGAACAAAATTCGAGCCACCACAAACACCTCGTGTAGCTACCTCCGACCCCCGTACGCCTTGCCACCATGACTACAGCTTCGCCTACTACCCATCCACCATTCCTCCAAACCGCATCGAACTCGATCGATCACCGATGTCAAACGAACCCAAAAATAAGCACGCGACAAAACTAGGTCACCAGACTTAGACCCCTCGCCGCCGCTTCCACAGCAAACTGCACCACCTTCCCCCATTTTTCCCTTGACCACCGATCACCCCCACACCTCCAGACCATGTCTCGTCTTCCCCGATCAACCCGATCGCCCACTGTGACTAAAAATGCCCAAAACAGTCGAACACGAACTGCACCTCACTCCCTTTACTAAAAATTACGATTCTTATTTTAAAAATCAAGTTTTAGCATATAGATTCCATTCGTATACCTGAACTTAAAAATGAAGAGATTCGAAAATTTGCTCATCTTAAGTTTATTCTGATAATTTGGGTTTCCAGAGACAATTTAAGGTTGTTTTAACTTAAATGAAATTTTAAATTAAAGCTTAAGGTAAAACAATCAAGTTTGTTTAGACATCAAAGTCTATAGAGGATTAGAGGAAGAAATTTGAATTTCTACATCAAGTTATAGCCTGTGGACTAACAGAGACATATATATCTGTTTATACAGATATGCACAGACATATGCACATAGTTTATATACATGCAAAACACATACATTTATCATTTGCCTAGGGATTCATCATCACAGATATTAGGATCAAGAGAATGGTTTCAAAAATGAAATTTGCTCACCTGAAAAGTTTTGAAACAGAGAGTTGCTTTGTTTTGAAACTGCAGTTTTGATTTTCCTATTTGTTGATGATGATCTGCTTTAAGTTTGAAGCAGCCTTCGAATTCTTGCTAGAATCTTTTCTGGTTTGACTTGTTATAAGATTGAAGTTTTTTTTTGTTTAAGTTTTAGTTGATATTCACTTCAGATGCTACTCGAAACTGAGATGAAGTGAATATAACAAAGAAGCATGCAGGGTTATTATTTGTTTGTACAAATTCCTTTGCAGTGATATTTTCTTCTTGGTGGCTGAAGAGAACATTTTGGGTGCTAGCATTAATTATCTTGGTACTTTATGTCTTCCTGCCTTTCGTATTTTATTATTGTTCCTTCTTTAGCAAGTGTTCCATTACTTTAACTCGGCTGATATATTGTTTTGGGCTAAAGAGATTTGCATTTATTAAGTGTACCATATTTATATAATTTTCTTCTTTCATTTCGGCTGATATGAAAACATTTTGGTGGCTAAAGATACTTGCCTTTATTTGTTTGTACCATCATGTTTACAATACCATCATCTACTTTGGTGGCTGCAGTTTGGTTTATTTCCTTGCTTTCATATATACACACTTGTTTCATTTTATTTTAAATCTACTTACTTATACTTTTACATTTTTGTTCTATTGCTTTGAAATTTAAATGAAGTTCTAGTTACATGTTGTTATAATTTATTTTACTTTACCTTGTATAAAACCATATAGTTTATTTATTTTCATTTGTAATTTGAAATGACAATTTCTATTTAAAAATAAGTATTCGTTTGTAAAGACATTCTATTATTATTTAACTCTATATTTATTTTTAAAACCATTTATTATTTTAGATTTTATTTCAAATCCAATATACATATATATTAACTTCAAATTTTCTCATATATTGTGACGACCGCCCATGACCCCCGCACCGAATCTAGAGATAGTGCGCTGTAAAGTGTGCCAGGCGACCATGGACGATTGTCAGGGTAGAATAAAACAACAGAATCTATCGTATTACTCACAGCGCATGGACAAAATACAATAGAACACATATATTGTGAAGCTTTACAGAATGAAATGCCATCATATAAAACTTCATAACAGTTGAATACAAGCATCCAAATAGCCAATACATCAAGCCTCACTACATAACACTCAGAGAATACAAAACAGCGGAACATCCAGTACATATAATAAGAAGATAATATGCAACCCTCCAGCTCGTCTTCGATATCAGCATCGTGAGAAGAGAACAGCACCTGTCACCTGCTACCTAGTCTGCCCGTCCCAAAAATGGACGAACAGCCCAAGGCAATAAGAATTAGAACATAAAGCCTTGAGTCAGACAACAGTCTTAGTGAGCAGTAAATTAACTAACAACATACCAAAAGAGCATAAAGGAAAAAGGAATAGGAATACAACCCTCCCACTCCAACCTCGTTCTACAGTGATAGCCAAGAGTCATGGATGTTTGGTTGTATCGTCATTCGGACTCAAGAGCGGTGTTTTTTGGGTGCTTATCTGATTTAGGCCTTGGTACTTGGAAAACATCGCCCTTGGCTCGAGTGATAGTAGCTTTACTTTAAATTGTTTGCTCTGCTATGTTTGCTTCTGCTTAGTGTGTGTCTGGGGGCTATCACTGTAGAACGAGGTTGGAGTGGGAGGGTTGTATTCCTATTCCTTTTTTCCTTTATGCTCTTTTGGTATGTTGTTAGTTAATTTACTGCTCACTAAGACTGTTGTCTGACTCAAGGCTTTATGTTTTAATTCTTATTGCCTTAGGCTGTTCGTCCATTTTTAGGACGGGCAGACTAGGTAGCAGGTGACAGGTGATGTTCTCTTCTCATGATGCTGATATCGAAGACGAGCTGGAGGGTTGCATATTATCTTCTTATTATATGTACTGGATGTTCCGCTGTTTTGTATTCTCTGAGTGTTATGTAGTGAGGCTTGATGTATTGGCTATTTGGATGCTTGTATTCAACTATTATGAAGTTTTATATGATGGCATTTCATTCTGTAAAGCTTCACTATATATGTGTTCTATTGTATTTTGTCCATGCGCTGTGAGTAATACGATAGATTCTGTTGTTTTATTCTACCCTGACAATCGTCCATGGTCGCCTGGCACACTTTACAGCGCACTATCTCTAGATTCGGTGCGGGGGTCATGGGCGGTCGTCACATTTGGTATCAGAGCATTGGTTAATCGATTTTACCCAACGCTCGCAGACGTAACTACGTATGAGAGACGTAATTGTATTTTGATGGATGAATACTATATATAATATAGTAGCTTAGTAGAGTTTGAGTCCTTTATGCTGTTGTTTCTCTAGAAGTTCTAATCATTCCTTTTTATAGATATTGAGAATGAGTCGAAGAGGGAGACCAGCTGCTAGGGAAGGCCGTGCTACTGAGGGGGCTGCTGATTATGCAGCTATGTTCGAAGCTATGATGACTTCGATCATGAGAAGGATACCAGTTCCGGGGGCAGCAGTAGATGTTGGAGTTCAAGTCCAAACTCCGAAACCAGTGGATTTTGCTAAGTTGTGCAAGGATTATACTGCTCTTGGAGGGAAGGTTTTCTTGGGAACAGAATCTACCATTGAGGTCCAGAGATGGATAGATGCTTGTAGAAGGATCTTTGGTGATTTGGGAATTGAGGATGCAACTAAGAGGAAGTTGGCATCAAGACAGCTTCAAGGGAGAGCCTCTGATTAGTGGAACTGTATTACCATCAATACTCCGGAGGAAGAGATTACTTGGGAGCAATTCCAAGTTAGATTTGAAGCTAAGTTCATTTCTACCGCTCAGAAGTCTGTTCTGTTCAAGAGGTTTGTGGAGCTCAAGCAGGGTGGAAGATCTGTTCTTGAGTATGTTTCTGAGTTCGAAGCTTTGTCCAAGTATGCCCAGTCATATATCGAATCTGCATATCAGAAGAATGAGAAGTTTGTGACTGGCTTGGATAGTTATCTTGGGAGACAGTTGGTGGATCATTTGGACGATTCATTTGAGAAGCTTGTGGAGAAAGCTCTTAGGCATGAGAGTCTGTTTCCTAAGGAAGGATCTGTTGTTGCTGTGACCAGGGAAGAGTCTAAACCCCAGCAGGGTGGAAACAAGAAGAGGAAGCAGCAGCAGCAGAAGGGTAAGGATGGTCAGAAGAAGCCGAAAGGCGAGGTGACTTGCTACAATTGTCAGCAGAAGGGCCATTTCTCTAAGGATTGTAAGAATCCGAAGGTGCCAATGAAGTGTCACAACTATGACAAGCCAGGGCATTTCAGGAAGAATTGTCCAGAACCGAGGAGGGACAAGCAGATTGTGCAAGCTTATGCTTTGGGAGCTGTTCCGTCGTCTTCAAAAGCTCCTACTGCTGAAGAGAAAGGAAAGAGTGTGGGTTTTCAAGGTACTCTTTTCCTATATGGTGTTCCAGTTAGAGTTTTGTTTGATACTGGAGCGTCGCATTCGTTTGTTTGTAATGAACTCGTAGGCCGGTTAGGTTTGGAACCGGATATTGTTGATAGGCCATTGGTTGTGACTAATCCTATTGGGGGTTCGTCTTGTTTGTGTATGTTATGCCGTGGTCTGATTGTGTCGAGTCATGGTTGCTCTTTTGTTTGTGATTGTTTTGTTCTGAACTTTGCGGGGTTCGGAATTATTTTGGGTATGGACTGGCTTATGAAGTATGCGGCAAAGGTTGATTGCGAGAGGCTGGAAGTGACAGTCGAGAATGTGGAGGGGCGAAAGGTTGTGATACGATGTAAGCATGAGGAAGGCGTCTTCATGAGCTTCATGTATTCGCTGGTTGTTCCACGGGATGGACTATCATCGGTGCCAATCGCTAATGGATTCGAGGATGTCTTTGACGAAGTCAAACGGTTGCCGCCGCATAGAGAGATCGAGTTTCGTGTAGATCTAGTTGAAGGAGCCAGACCTGTTGTGATGCCTCTTAGGCGGATGGCGCCTAAGGAACAGCAAGAGTTGAGGGTGCAAGTTGATGATCTTTTGCAGAAAGGATTCATTCGGCGTAGTGAGTCCGAGTGGGGTGCACCAGTTGTGTTCGCAACCAAGGCAGATGGATCGTTGAGATTGTGTGTGGATTATCGTGAGCTGAATAAGGTGACAAAGAAGAACAAGTATCCATTGCCGAGAATAGATGACTTGTTTGATCAGCTTCACGAGGTTAAGGTGTTTTCTCAGATGGATTTGGCAACGGGATTTCACCAGTTGAGAGTGGCTAAGGATAGTGTGCCGAAGACTGCTTTCAGGATACCATCCGGTTTCTTTGAGTGGCTGGTAATGCCGTTTGGATTGACTAACGCGCCAGCATATTTTGTGGATCTTATGAATAGAGTGTTTAGAGATCAGTTGAACAAGTTCGTACTTGTGTTCGTGGATGATATTCTGATTTATTCCAGAACGGAGGAAGAGCACAAGACGCACTTGCATATTGTTTTGGAAATCTTGCGGAAACATCAGCTGAAGGCTAAGTTTTCGAAGTGTCACTTCTGGAAGAGTGAAGTGAGGTTCTTAGGCCATGTGATTTCTGGAAATGGAATAGCGGTTGATCCCGCTAAGGTGGCAGCAATCCAGGATTGGGTTAGACCTAAGAATGCATCTGATGTGAGAAGTTTTCTTGGATTAGCAGGATATTATCGATGGTTTATCAAAGACTTCTCCAAGATAGCTGCACCGTTAACGGGATTGACGAAGAAGAACCAAGTGTTCAGTTGGGATGCTAAGTGTGAGCAAGCTTTCGGAATCCTGAAAGAGCGATTGACGAGTGCTCCTGTTTTGACTATTCCAAGTGGGAATGATGAGATGGTGGTTTACACCGACGCATGTGGTACTGGACTTGGAGCAGTGCTGATGTAGAGGGATAAAGTTGTTGCGTATGCAAGTCGACAACTGAAGCCGCATGAAAGGAATTACCCGACTCATGATTTGGAGTTAGCGGCGATTGTATTTGCTCTGAAGATGTGGAGACATTATCTGTTGGGAGTTCGATTCGAGTTGTTTACGGATCATAAGTCGTTGAAGTATCTTTTCTCCCAAAAGGATTTGAATCTTCGGCAGCAACGTTGGCTAGAGTTTTTAGCATCATATGATTTTGGTATAGCTTATACTCCGGGAAAAGGTAACGCAGTGGCAGATGCGTTAAGTCGAAGACATGCAGGATTGGGAGCCATGTTTTCAGAATGGAAGAGTCTCGAGTATTTAGCTGGATTTGACTTCATGCCTAGATGCAAATTGGAACCTGAGATGTTGGCAAACTTATCAATAAGACCGACTCTTGTGGAAAGGATTGGCGAGAGTCAAAAGCGAGATGATAAGATTGTCAAGATTATCCGTGATTTGGAATCTGGATTGGATCTAGAAAAGGATAAAGGATTCGAGGTCGATCGAGAGGGTTGGCTTCGAAAGCAAGGACGACTAGTTGTTCCCGATAGAGATGGATTGAGAGATGAAGTTCTAAAGGAAATTCATCACTCGAAGTTGACGATTCATCCAGGTGGAAATAAGATGTATCGGGATATGAAGAGAACCTACTACTGGGAAGGTATGAAGAAAGATGTTGGAAATTTTATTTCCAAATGCATGAACTGCCAGTTGGTAAAAGCCGAACAGAAGAAGCCAAGTGGATTGCTTCAACCATTGAAAGTTCCTACATGGAAGTGGGAGCAGGTATCGATGGATTGCCTAGAACCAGAACGGGAAATGAAGGGATTTGGGTCATTGTAGATCGTCTGACCAAAAGTGCGAGGTTCATTCCTGTTCGATCGACTAGGACTGCATCAAAGTTGGTTGAGTTGTATGTTAAGTGGATAGTTCGATTCCATGGTATTCCGAAGAGTATAGTGAGCGATCGAGACCCATTGTTCACTAGTGGATTTTGGAAGAGCTTCTAGGAAGTTTTGGGAACCGAGTTGTGTTTGAGTACAGCTTATCACCCTCAAACAGATGGTCAGACCGAGAGAGTCAACCGAGTTTTGGAAGATCTTCTTAGAGCATGTGTTTTGGACTTCGGAGGATTATGGGAAGATCACCTTCATTTGGTGGAGTTTGCATACAACAACAGTTACCAGTCAAGTATTGGTATGGCACCGTATGAGGCATTGTATGGAAGACCGTGTAACTCTCCGACATGTTGGTTGGAAACTGGAGAAAAGCTGATACTTGGGCAAGAGATGATTCGGCAGACTTCAGATTGTATTGAGATCATTCGGCAACGAATGAAGGCAGCCCAAGACCGTCAGAAGAGTTATGCCGATAAGCGTCGAAAGGATTTGGAATTCGACGTAGGAGATATGGTTTTTGTGAAGATTTCTCCACTGAAGAATGTTATTCGATTTGGGAAGAAAGGAAAATTGACTCCGAGATTTGTTGGACCATTTCCGATAACCGAGCGAATTGGAAAGCTCGCTTATAGATTGGAATTACCGGAGAAGATGTCGAGTGTGCACAATATTTTTCATGTATCATATCTACGGAAGTATGTGCACGACTCGAATACAGTGGTTTCTGCTGATAGCTGTGAAGACTTCGAAGTTGATCCAGTCGATAGAAGACCTCGTAAGCCGCTTCGTGTTGTTGAAACTGACACGAAACAGCTCAGGAGGAAGGTAGTTAAGTTGCTCAAGATACAATGGAGTGATGATGATAACGACTGTACGTGGGAGGTGGAAGAGAGGATGAAGGCAGCTCATCCTGAACTCTTCAAGGTATGGCCCTAAGGTGTCGTGTCATCTCGCGATATTGTAACTTGTTCTAGTTTTAGAATTCTGTACGCTAAGCTAGAATTGGATGCATGGTTTGTTGATTGCTATGGATGGTAGGCTTACAGAATAGTTTTTGATTGCTATGATTGCTTGGAATTTCGGGGGCGAAATTCCTAAGGGGGAGAGAATGTAACGACCCGTATTTTTACGGATCGACAAGTTCGTCAAAATCTGGAATTTTAGCATTTTCAAGTCATTTCAGATTTTTAGGCAGATTTTTCTAAGTCCTAGGTCGTGAACGACCTAGGTGATAAGTCATGACCTTAGGAAGTTAGGTCGTAGTTGGCGACCTGGGAAGGTGGAGCGACCTAAGGATGAAGTGGTTAGGTCATATGGCAGTTTAGGTTGGTTGAGCGACCTAGGAGTTGATAACAGTTAAGTCGTAGACGACTTATAGGGGCAACGACCTAAGGAAGCTAGGGGATAAGCAGGGAGCGACCTATAATAGTTCGCGACCTAAGGGTTAGCGAGTTAACAACCCAGTATGTTGCGACCTAGTGGATAGCTTGTTAGCGTAGTTAGGTCGTTAGGCGACCTAAGGAGTTAGGTCGCATAAGTTGTTAGGTCGCATGGGTTGGTAGGTCGCTAGGATAGTTAAGTGTTAGGTCGCGTGGGTCTAAGTGTTAGGTCGCTAGTGCGCTATGTTGGTGTGTTAGGTCGCTGAGGTTATAAGTCGTAAGCCTTTAAGTCGTTGAGGCGCCTGAGTTGTTAGGTCGCAGATTGTCCTCGTTAGGTCGTAGGATGGAGAGCTTTGTTAGGTCGCGAAGAAGCGGTCTGTGGTAGGTCGCAGGTTAGTTAGGTCGTAGGTCGCTGAGTGCTTGGATGCGCGTTTTGTTAAGTCGTAGGTTGGTTAGTCTTTAGGTCGGCGAGGTCTTAGGTCGTAGGTCGGAAATGACCTAACTCCGAGTTACGACTTAAGGAATTTTCGCCTATAAATAGAAGGGGGTTGGCTTCATTTTTGGGATCCGGATTTCGAAGCGACGAAGTGCTGCCATTTTGAGAGCTCGACTTCTACACTTCTTCAATTCTTTTCTCCACTCTAATCTAGTGCTTCCATCCATCCAAATCGAAGATCAAGATTGAAGATTCAAGAGCTTAGATTGGAGATCTTCATCTTTTCAAGAGAGATTTCTTCGTTTGAAGCGGATTCGTGATAGATCAAGCTTGATCCCTCGCTGTCCAGATCTGAAGCGTGTTGATTTGAGGTTGTTTAGGTGATTTGGTGAGTGGTGATTATCTCTCACACGGATCCAAAGGAGTATATCGGATTGTTGGCTTGATTTGGTGTTAAAATAGTGATTTCTATGCATTTTTGTAAACCTAAGTGTAGATCCATGTAGATCCATTGTTCATGATGATTTGACAACCATTTTTGTATATGATTAACCTATGCAAGTTCATTCATCAAGTTGTAGAGAAAATTCTCATGATTTCATGCTTGTTAGACTTTCAACTCTTTAATTACGAAAATGCCATTATTGTTATAATTGTCCATTTTGCTTATATTTGAATGCTTGGTTACTTGGATTGATGTTTGACATGATTGATTGCTGTGAATTAGATGATTGTTGATTGGTTTTAGACAAGGTGGTCGAAGATGATTCAAAAGCTAAGGGAAAGGCTCTTGAATTGGGAAAGCTGCTCGTGGCATATGTAGCGGGATGATGAAGCTCTTATGCATAGATTTGATGATGTGATGTTGAGATGAGGCTTTGCGAGGATGTGATGAAGCGAGGCAATCATGTGATGAAGACTTGGTCTAATCCAGACGGGATCATTCCAAGCATGTTGATAACTCGGTGATATGATTCGAGTTGAGGATAATGAATGGATATGAGAATAGTCGTCGAGGAGGATGACTAGGAGGCTTGGATAGCATCGTTGTTGAAGGTTCTAGCATGCTCTAAGCAAGAGTACGTTTGGGCAGATTTGATAGTTCCAACGGCCAACTGTTGATGGTCGAGTACTCTGGGCAGATTCGATAGTCCTAGGCACGGGCTGCGACGACGTGCAGGAGTTATGTCTAGAATCGGGGTTTCCATTAGCCCTTGACGGACGGCTGAAAGAATGTGTCGGTCATTCAATTAACGGTGATATTGAAGCAATGATAACAGTGATAGCCAAGAGTCATGGATGTTTGGTTGTATCGTCATTCGGACTCAAGAGCGGTGTTTTTTGGGTGCTTATCTGATTTAGGCCTTGGTACTTGGAAAACATCGCCCTTGGCTCGAGTGATAGTAGCTTTACTTTAAATTGTATGCTCTACTATGTTTGCTTCTGCTTAGTGTGTGTCTGGGGGCTATCACTGTAGAACGAGGTTGGAGTGGGAGGGTTGTATTCCTATTCCTTTTTCCTTTATGCTCTTTTGGTATGTTGTTAGTTAATTTACTGCTCACTAAGACTGTTGTCCGACTCAAGGCTTTATGTTTTAATTCTTATTGCCTTGGGCTGTTCGTCCATTTTTGGGACGGGCAGACTAGGTAGCAGGTGACAGGTGCTGTTCTCTTCTCACGATGCTGATATCGAAGACGAGCTGGAGGGTTGCATATTATCTTCTTATTATATGTACTGGATGTTCCGCTGTTTTGTATTCTCTGAGTGTTATGTAGTGAGGCTTGATGTATTGGCTATTTGGATGCTTGTATTCAACTATTATGAAGTTTTATATGATGGCATTTCATTATGTAAAGCTTCACTATATATGTGTTCTATTGTATTTTTTCCATGCGCTGTGAGTAATACGATAGATTCTGTTGTTTTATTCTACCCTGACAATCGTCCATGGTCGCCTGGCACACTTTACAGCGCACTATCTCTAGATTCGGTGCGGGGGTCATGGGCGGTCGTCACATATATGCTCAAATACATATATTCTCTAATATACACATGTATACAATATTTTAAATTTAAATGATTTATACAGAATATACTTAAATTCGGGGAAACTCGCATCACCGCATTGATTATTTTCACAAATTTAATTCAAAAATTCAATAAATTATTAATTTAAATAAAATAAAATCTAGGGTCGTTACAAACTTCCCCCCTTAAAAGAATTTCGTCCTCGAAATTCGCAGGCATGGAAACAACAGAGATGGACAGATTCGATCTTCTATAACTCCTCAAACACAAGATATGAATTCCAAACTCAAATCGGAATATTTCAGAATACATACCAATTTGTCCCTCTTCGGACTTTGGTATTCAAAAGAAATTACAATAGAATTTCAAATTTTGGTTTCAAACGAAATTGTTTTATTGATTCAATTCGATTTTTCCTTCATATTGAAAATAAATATAGCTAGCTAACGGTGAATCCATGTGATCCAGTTCCTCCAGTGTCGTCATGAGAAACCTGGATCACTTGGCTACTCATAAAAATTCGAGTACCCAGAAGTTTTAGGGAAAGAAAATAAAACTCCAGGTTAGACATGGGTCTAGTGTGAGTAAATTTAAAATAATTGAAATTTTGTTTTAAAACATTTTGAAAATCATGGGTATCTCGTAAGAACACGCCGCACATAAACACAGACGAGTTTTTACCTTACGATAACCAATACACTTTATATTGAAAAATTCAGTGATATTATAATAGTGTCTAGTTTTTCAAGTAAATAAATAAATAGCTGAAATTGTTACATTGATTAAATTCCAGCATAATAAGTATACAAATAAAGTCGAAGACACTTATTGGAAATTGGGTTCCATACATGGCAAGGTAAGGAACTATCTTCCGAAGAGTGCACCTCTAGATAAAATGCACTCGAGGTCTGACAAGAACACCTTGTACCCCTCCTACACAGAACTGACCTACAACTTGACTAGTAGTACCAAATATATCACCACTACGGTTGTGATCAGCAACCGTACCGGAGCATACCAAAATGGGAAAAATATCTAATTTAGATCTGGTGATGACATACCCCAATGGGAGCGACCCACAGAGCCCTGCTGCATACCCTATTTTTTCCATTCCCGGTTGGTAAGGCCTGATATTACGTCATTACCTTTGAAATAGCACTTCACACTTGGATTACTGACATTGCCTTCCAAGTGATGACACAATGTTAGCATTCATCCATACAAGTCGTTCAGGAGATGAACGAACCGAAGGCACTATTTCCACTACACCCATTTTGGAATCACCCTCAGGATTAGTGGCAAATAGCCCTTGCACTTTATAAACTTTATATTGGATCATGACTTTCAAAACCTTACAATCGCATGCTTAAATTAGTTCGAAGTGGTTTTTGAATAACCATTGCTATCCGATCCCAGTCTCTTCAAACCATCATTCGATAATATTCCAAGGTCAAGTTATTTATAGTGGACTCCACTATTAAGTTGTAAATATTTACATAAGGAAATACATTCCGTATGCTTACATTATCATGAACCGCTTATCGAAATTAACTCGCTTGTATTCATCACGTTTCGAAGCGCGTTATTTGTGATAAGTATAAGTCAACTTACTTCCAATAAAACGTGTCAACGTTTTATTCTAACTACTTTAATTTGTTTGGCTACTTAATGGTATGGACAAGAGATCCTTAGTTTAAAACAATTGACTTAAAAAGAAAAGTTGAAAATAATTAACTGAAGGGTTAAAATAATCTTTTAAAAATAAATCTCAATTAAATCATAAGTTAAAGCTTAATTAAACCTTATTTAATCACAATTAAAACAAAATTAAATCATAATTGAACCTTAATTAATTTTAAAATTAATTAATAATTAAACTTTAATTAAATAACTTTTATTTATAATTAACCTTTAACTAAATAATAATTAATTAATTAACTTTTAAATAAATAATAATAAATTAAATAATTAAATTCTAATTAAAATAATTAAATTCTAATTAAAATAATTAAATTTTATTAATTAAAAATTAATTACCTTTTTAAAATAATTAATCTTTAATTAAAACAATTAAATTAACTAATCATTAGCTTACTTAATTATTACTAATTAACTATTAATTACTTAACTTAATTACTAATTAATTAATAATTAAAACATACTTAATTAATTTATTATTAACTTATATACTTTACTAATTAAGTTTGAAAATGATTAAAAAACATTTGGAAAGAAACTTTGAAAACTTGGAAATCGTGTATTTTCCGAACTGCATCTATAGCGACTATCGCTATGGCTGCCATAACTTAGAATTTCTTTTCTAAGTTATATCCAAAACTTAAATTTTCACATTTCCTAACCATGAAAATATAAAGAAAACAAGGTTTCAAAACATAAGCCAAAGTTATAAACTAAAAAAATAAAAATAAAAACATTACTAAATCAAACTAGTAAATGAATAGATTTTTCCAAATGGACCTCAAGTCCATTATTTCATTTCAAGTACTAACTTCCCTTTCCATTTCAAACACCTAACCAAACATGCATAATAACCAAACAATATTATTATCATAAACACATAAGTTACCATCTCTTTACAACCAAGCATAGCACTTAAACTTAACAATTCCAAACTAATTGCAAAACCATAAGTCAGCATACATAAACCATCCAAATAATTCCAACATCAAACACAACATAATATATATTCATATATATAATCAAACCAGCTTAAACACCAAGTTTAATTCTTTAAAAAAATTTAGAATTTTACTCACAGAAAACAAATTGAAAACTTTGTCAACTTTCTGCAAAATGATTTGAAATCTTGGAATCCTAAAGGGAGACTTGAACCTTTCTTTAAAAACTTGGAAATAGAATTGTATTTAGCATAGAAAGGTTCGGCCTTGAGGTCATTGGTTCGACCTTGAGGGTTTAAGATGAATGTGGACTTTAACTTTGGAAGAGAAGTGGAGATATTTGTGTAAATATGTTTTAGCAATATTTGAAAGTGATTTTAAAGTGAATGTTCTACCTTTTTTTTTCTTTGAAATAGTTTAGCAAGCCATGAAAGATACATAAAAGCTTTAGGAAGATTTGAAAAGTAGAAATGAAGTAAGGAAATGAAAAGAAAATAAGAAAAAGTTGCTTTTATATTATGTTAACATGTAAATTTACCAAAACATCTTGTTTACTTTACCCTCCTCCAAATGCCACCACCACACCACCCTTGTCTCCTCCCCAAAACCAACGTATTTTACTTGTCCCCCCTCCATTTTTCAAGGCAAACATGCCTTAGTACTTGCTTGTAATTATGTTGGAAAGAGCATCTTTTCATGTATGCATCCATATTCAAGTGTACATCCATGTACACTTGTGCAAGTTCATGTATAAACATTTGCAAATGTATGAATGTTTGTATACAAAAGTGGCACGACATTTCCGACAACTTGTATTCGATGAAAAATTGAAAATTCAGAAAACGAGTTCCGGACACATTTTCAATCTTTCTTCGAACTAATTACCTTTGTAAACAAAATTTTAAAATAATTTCACCATCATTTATTATTATCTTAAAAGAGTTATTTTAGTTATAAAATCCATAATTTAATTATATAAAAATATACTTAAATATCCATAACTAAAGCTATTAAATTGTGGGTCGTTAAATTCCTTCCCCTTAACAGAACTTTGTCCCTAAATTAGAAAGCAAGAAGATAACTCAAGACATACAAAAGTCATATATTTATATCATAAAGCACCTACAAAAGTCATATACTAAGTAACCATAGCAACATGATATACACTTTACATACAACAAGCAACAAACAACTATCCTAACATCAACTCTGGATATGCTTCTCTCATACAATCCAAAGTCTCCCAAGTGCAATCCCTAGGATCCTCACTCCACTGGATCTTAACCAACTTCACCACCTTATTACGAAGTCTCTTCTCATCCTGATCTATAATATGCACTGGATGTCTAACCATTGTCAAGTTCGGTTCTACTTCCAAATCCTCCTGAACATATGGCTCCACGATCAATGATGGGCCACAAACTTACTTCCTCAAGTGAGATACGTGGAACACATTATGGACACCTGCCATCCTTTCTGGCAACTCGACCTTATAAGCAAGGGACCCAATCATTTCAGGAATATGAAAAGGTGCGACATAACTTGGAGCTAGCTTCCCCGCTTTTTAAAATCTAATCGCTCCTCTAATTGGCGAAACCTTCACGAACACAAGGTCTCCAATAGCAAATTCCAAATCCCTTCTCCTTCTGTCAGCATAGCACTTTTGGCAGTCTTAAGCTTCCTTCATTCTTTTCTTAATCCTTTCAACCTTTTCTGACGCCTCTCGAATCATATCCAGACCAAGGACTAAACGTTCTCTAGACTCCACCGAACAAGCTGGTAACTTGCACGGCCTTCCATAGAGAGCTTCATAAGGTGTCGTACCTATGCTTGCTTGATAAATATTGTTATAGGAGAATTCCACTAGGTGTAGAAGATCCTCCCATGATCCACCAAAATCCAGAATACGTGCTCTTAGAAGATCTTCTAAAATCCTAATTACTCGCTCCGTCTGTCCATCCTTTTGGTGATGGTAAGCTATGCTCAAGCATAGCTTGGTTCCCAAGGCTTCTTGCAACGCTTCCCAAAATTTGCTGGTAAAATAGAATCTCGTTCACTTACTATACTTGCTGGAACTCCATGTATACGAACTATCTCCCTCATAAAAATCTCAGTCAACGAGCTGCAGTTCTAGTTGGCTTGACCGGAATAAATCGGGCACTCTTAGTTAACCGGTCCACAATGACCCATACTCCTCCATTTCCCTTCTTGGTTCTAGTTAAACCATCAGCAAAATCACTTGATATCATCTCCCACTTCCATTTTGGAATTTCCAAAGGTTGAAGTAATCCAGCTGTCCTTTGGCGATCCCATTTCACTTGCTGATGGGTTGGACACCTGCTAACAAATATTGAGATATCCCTCTTCATCCCTTTCCACCAGAATACGCGCTTCATATCCCTAGGCATCTCAGAAACACCTGGATGGATACTCAATTTGGATCGAAGACATTGCCATAATCCTTTATGCCGAAGACCGTCGACATTTGGTATGCATATCCGTCCATTCATCCTCAAGACTCCTTAGCTATCAATCTTGAAACTAGAACACCGCTCTTACTTAATCCTCTTGATGATTGCCCCAAATCTCTTGTCCATTCTTTGCTTCCTTGCTATTTTTTTTAGAAGAGTCGGTGTAACCTCCAAAAGAGTCAAGACAGCATTCCTTCTTTAAGCTACCGCCACCACATTAGCCTTTCCTTGTGTATAGAGGATATCCAAGTCATAGGATGACAAGAACTCTAATCACCTTTGTTTCCTTAGGTTTATATCCTTTTTAGTGAAGAGGTACTTCAAGGGCTTATGGTCAGTGAATAGCTCTAATTTTTCACCTAGTTAAAGAATGAAAACTAACTTACTAGAAACACTAATGATTTTAGAAAGAACTAAAAAAGGATAGAAGGATCTTTACCTAACAAATAATGCCTTCACATTTTTAGTGCAAAGACAACCGCCAACAATTCCAAGTCATGAGTAGCATAGTTCTTCTAATGAAGCTTCAACTGTCTACTAGCGTATGCAATTACCAAACCCACACCCATGAACCTTCCATTTTGCATCTAGACAGCTCCCAAACCCACACCACACGCATTAGTATAAACAGTGAATCCGCTATTCCCATCCGGAATAGCCAACACCGGTGCACTGGTAAGTCTCTTCTTCAATTCCAAAAATGTTTCTTCACACTTCAGAGTCCATACGAACTTCTCACCCGTCTTATTTAGTTTAGTCAAATTAGAAGAAATCTTGGAATAATCTTGTATGCACCTTCTATGGGACCTTGCTAAGCCTAAGAAACCACGAACTTTGGTAGGAGTCTGGGTTGCTTCCACTCTTGCACAGCTTCTACCTTCACTGGGTCTATAGAAATGCCTTCCCCTGACACAATATGGCCTAAGAATCTTACCTATAACTACCAAAAATGGCACTTAGAGAACTTTGCCTTCAGAACATGCCTTCGTAAAGTATCTAACACCACTTCCAAATGGTATCTATGTTGCTCTTCGGACTTAGAATAGATGAGAATGTCATCGATGAAAACCAACACAAACTTATTAAGGACATCTCTTAAAACATGATTCATCAGATCTATATAGTATGCAGGTGCATTGGTTAGCCCGAAAGCCATAACCAACTACTCAAAGAAAAAGTCTTGGCCCCTAAATGCAGTTAAGGTTATACTATCTTCAGCAACCCTCAACTGATGAAATCCAATAGCTAGATCCATCTGAGAAAATATCGTAGCCCTATGGAGTTGATCAAGAGGTCGTCGATGCGAGGTAAGTGGTACTTGTTCCTAATGGTCAGCTTATTCAATTCCCTATAATCCACAAATGGTGTTAAAGATCTATCAGACTTGGCCACAAAAACTAATGCGGAACCCCAACTTTAATTACTGGGTCTAATCAATCCTCTCTCTTATAAACCTTGGCTTTGATTTACTAACTCTTGTCTCTACCTCGGGGCCATCCTTCGCTTGGGTTTAATCATAGGCCTTGCACTAGGAACTAAATAAATTCAGAATTCTATTTCTCGATGAGGGGGTAAGATTTTAACTTCTTCAAACAGAATGGAAAAATTCCTAACAACTTCAATAGACCCTAAATTTTCTTGAGCTACTTCAAGGGCATAAAGAAAACTACATATATGGATATCGGGTTTCTTACATGATACCTTAGCCTTTGTTCCTACATTGGTTACTAAAGATACAGTTTTCTTATCACATTTTAAGACAGCCTCATACTTAGATAACCAATCCATACCCAAAATAATGTCAAATCCTTTAAAGTCTAAGACATACGGGTCACAAGAAAAGTTATGGGGAACGTAGGAAATTGGCACATTCTTACATATCATATTCAAGTGCGTTACCCCACCAATGTGGTTAGATACACACATAGGGTTTTCTACAATAGTAGGAATAAGGTGAAACTTGTCTACTGATTTTAAGGAAATAAAGCTATTAGAGGCACCAGTATCAAATAGTGCTCGAACATAATGCCATTAATAAGTAAGGTACCTTCAAGGATGCCTTTTGCTTTCACATCTGTTGAAGTTGATGGCTCATCCTTTATAACATACACCTTGGGCTGCTGCACTTTCTTTATGAGTGGACAACCTTTTACCATATGCTTAGGTTGATGACAGTTGAAACAGAGGGTCTTCTAGACCATAGGAGAGATAGTCCATTTTGTTTTTTCTGCTGCTGCGACTAAACTTTAGAATTCCTACAAAACTTCGTGATGTGGCCCTTCTAATGGCACTGGTGGCAAATAAAATCCTTGAAATAATTCCCTTAAGACTCTCTGCCCGGCTTCCCTTTACCTTGATTTTTCCAATTGGTGTCGAACTTCCTTTTGTTGGTTGCATTTCCACTGGGTGCTAGTGGAGTAGGCTTCTTCTTTTCCAAGTCCTCATACCTTAGAGTCATACCAACCATTTCTACAAAAGGACTCGTAACATAAGCAGTCATTCTTTCATGGTATTCCTCTCTAATGCCCAAGAGGAACATCCTGTTCTTCTTCGATGGGGTGTCGATCAATTTCGGACTGAAACAAGATACCTCGTTGAACTTAGTCTCGTATTCTGCTAAAGACAAATCCCCCTAGTTCAGGTCTATAAAATTTCTATACATCCTCATCTTCCATGTTGTTGGCAAAAACTGGCCCTTGAAAAGTTCTTTAAAGTGAGTCCACGAGATTTCTTCTGAAACATTCGTTGTAAGTGATTCTCACCAAGTTGTTATCCCTTCTTGTAGTTGCCATGCTGCTAAGAACCTTTTATGTTCATCTGATAAGTCGAGCCACTTAAAAATCTTCTTGTAAGATCATAGCCAGGCTTGCACTTCCACAATAGGCTCTAATCCTTTAAACGGTTTTCCTCCCAGATTAGTGTGGTCTTTGCACAAGGTTGCAAGTTCACCTTAGGCTGTACTGGTGCTACTTCTTCGACAATCCCAACTCTTCTAGGATTTGGGGTTCGACCATTTGTAGTCGTAGTGCTACTTGCTCCCCTACCTCATCTTCCTTTGTTGCTTATTTCTTACTACCTGGACATAGTAAAATAACACTAAGAATACTTAGACAAGATAAATCCAAAAAGATGGCACTAATCAACCCTATCAAGTTGATATTTAACAATCAGGAATATATATAGATATATGAATAAAAATTACAAATACGCTCTCTCGAAGTTGAGTCCAACCCAAATCCTAGGTGTTCGCTCCCTAAGCTCTGATACCTTCTGTAATGAACCGCCTTTCTTACTTCGAAAGACGAGTCATTAGTGGTAAAAGAAATAGAAAGATAATAAGAAAGAGTTATACAATCAGAGAATGTAACGACCCAGAATTTTGGATATATGAAATTGGAATATTTAATTGATTTTAAATATTTAAAAGTTAAATTTTAACTTGAATTTCAAATAAAATGACTTATCGGATAATTTAATTATTGAATTTTAATAATTGAAAATTGGGTAAAATATTAAATCTTGAGTTTTAAGCTTGTTAAAAATAATTTAAAGGCTTATAAAATTTATATTGATAATACTGAAGATAATAAAAGCTTTAAATTAATTTAAAAATGATTTGTTCAGTTTTAAAAATATACCGTTTAAATTAGCATTTAAAAATAGCCTTTCGAGGCACAGTCTTGGATTTCGATGAAACCAGTTTCATTGGATCCGTAATAGTTTATTATTATCGGATTTCAAATTTTGTAGCGTTTGGAGTTAACGTTTGGTCGTACGGTATATAAACGCACTGAAATATTTATCGAAAATTTAATATAATAATTGGGTCCAAAAGCTATCTTCTCCATACGATCGAATCAGGACTCGAAACCTTTTCCATTGCGTTTAGAATAGGGGTATAACATTATAAATGCCTAGCGGCATGCTTCTATATGGGGTCACGATTTTAAGCTATATAATCGAGACGATTTGAAATTTTAAAATAATATATTTTATGTTGACCAGTCAAAATTTGTTCACATCAGCCATCCTCTCCTTCAACTCAATCACTGTACCTTGCCTCCAACACGTTTTCCCCTTTTTAAAATTCACGCAACAGTAGAAGCCATAGAATATATATATATATATATATACACACATTAAAATTTATATAAGGCAATTCCTACTATGCGTTCTATTGGATTTCATCAGCGCATACTCTCCTCTTTTTCTCTATTTCATCTTCGTGTTCCAGTTTGTTAAATGGAGACTGAACAAAATATAAATCAAAATCCTCTTCGATTGTAAAAAAAACAGAGAAAGGCGAAATTGATGCCTAGAGTGCTGGTAGGTTTGCCTTCCTATGACATGGTTCTGGGAGGGCGCACGTTCGCTCATAGGTGCAGCAGTTCGTTGGAGGGGGGGGGGGGTAGTTGGATCGGGATTGGGTTTTCTTGGTCTTTGGTCATAGATAAGGCGAGAGGATGGTTCTTTTGGGTTTCGTATGTGGCATTGCATTTCCGAGCCATGTATTGTGGTGTGCAGTGCATGTTTGGGTTGTACGATCTGAGGTGGTCGAGGACTAGTTCTAGGTCTCAAGCGAAATTTTGGTGCGGGTTCAAAATGGTGGGGTCAGGGTAGACAAGCTCGAGGAGGGATGAATGATGGTAGTGTTCATTTTGGTTATCCTCGGTTCTAGCACGAGATAGGGTGGTGAGAAGCGGAGGTAATGGCGTACTGGAAGAGCGAGATTTGAATTTGGGGAAGAACTGTAGTGGCCGTCGGTTTGTTTTCTTTGGGCCGGGCTTCTTTTTTTTAACGGGTATGGATATTTAAAAATGGTGATTTTGTTTATTTAAAATTGTTAATAAATTCAAGTTCCAAAGAAAAAAAATGATTTAGTTTATAAATTGTTTTATAAAAATTCAAATACTTGTAAATATAATATGTCCTTCATTTTAGATCGAAATCCAACGCGGCCAGTCGCGTTGGGTTCGTATAAACGAGACCTTGGCTATGGAGTGAGTTTGATTGAAAAGTGAGCTTGCTGAATTTTCAGAAAATTCAAACGCGTTCGAATTAAATCGGAACCGGAACGTGAAATCGACAATAAAAATCGAGGTGAGTTAATCTCACTCAATTTTGGATTACCGTAGTTAATTTTAAACAGTTAAAATTAATTATTGATTTATTGATAAAATTGATAGATTATTATCAGTTGAGTGTGTATTATATATAGTAGTATATATATATTGGGGTGATTGATATTCTCGCATATATGTAGCGGATGAGACCCTATGTGCCCCGCATAAAGCGGATGACCCTATATACCGCGATATCCCCCTCGAAGTAGAATAAGTATTTCTATTTTTTATTAACATCTATTGTAACGAACCGGATTTTGCCCGCTCGAAAATCGACATCCATACTTTACATCGTACTCGAATGCCACAGATTCGAACGTTCAAATCCGAGTCGTCGGAGCTTATAACAACATTAAGTAAATAACACAGCGGAAGAAAAAGAATAATACATTGATATACAATATCTGATACAATATCTGATACAACAGAGTGATACAATGAATATCAATATACATCAGAGATATGATACAACAAATAGCAGCGGAAAAGAAAACGATAACAGCAGCAGCGGATAATCTCCATCTCCAAAGCACCAATCCAGAAATAGCTCGAACTCTCAATAGCGAGGCACAAAGATAAGCAAGTGCAGTCCATATCCAAAGACTTAACTAGCTCCAAAAAAATCTACTAATCCTGACTATCTGAAAAATCAAACTCTAGACTGCTCGTGTAGAAAAATTTTGAGCATCCAGAGTTTAGGAAAGAAACAATAAACTCCGGATCAGTCATTGGACTGGTGTGAGCAACAAAAACAGTTTATCTTTAAAAACAAATAGCAGAAAATTTTAAAGTCAATTCGCAATGCTTTTGGAAAATGAAACTACCATAAGACCTCCCGCCACACACACAATGCAAACGCAGAATTGGAGGAGATTTCTTCTTATGATAGTCAAAGATGCTTACTACGCAAAATCAAATCATTTGATATTATTATTATAGTGCATAGTGGAAAACATTTCGAAAGTAGAATATAAATCTTAGCCAGCATAGACATTTCGAACTATGCCTACTATAGCTACCATCCAAACAGTGGGGCGCCACCATAATTAGATGGCAGGTTCTACAACTAAAACCGTACAAGTCTCGTATTGTTTCTTTGGATTTCCAACAAATGGTCAGGCCAAGGAACTTCCCATTGCCACATGGAAACGCCTCTGGAATGACGTTCCGAGAACCTAACCGGATCTCCGCCAACACAAGGCCGGGTTACCTCTGCAAAAATAGGTAACTACTGACACGCGTATGCCATCCCCCGATCGTAACCGATCTTCCTGAGGATCCTCGATTCCAACAACCACAAAGTAATAAATTTGCAGCAACCACATAGGTTAAATATCTGGGCACCATACCATGATACCACCTCTATCCAGAAAGAATGACATACACTAAGGGGCGCTACTCCCTAGAACCTTGCTGCATCCTTCCTGTTTCGACCATTCCGGGGTGTGAGGTTCGACGAAGTCTCGTCCACAAAGCTATGCTTTGTCACAAAGCCATGCTTCGGGTCAAACAAATGATCAAAGTACTGATCACAAAGATATAAAATCAAACAAATGATCATATCGTAAATGATCAAATAATGATCATCACACAGCAACACTCAGCATGTCACATTACCAAATTGGGAGTATATCGCTGATAACCTTCAACTACATAACCTCTGAGCTCGTACGTCTCAGAGAAGGGTGTTAAGCTAAGAGAATGAATTCTCCGCCACCAACAGAAATGTATTTGAAAGAAATCGGCTTTATATCTCAAAGTGTAATGTCAGACATGTAACCATACAAGTCTGATCCGGGTTCGAACAGAACCGAAGGCACTTCTTACGAAGCCCTTGCAATTCCGGGTATTCACAATCCCATCCGGACTTCCCATCACAAAGGGTGATAAAATCTCTATATCGGGGCCAGTCGATGCAGAGACATTCGACGAGTTGTCCTTTCGTTTTCGAAAATATCCGGTCTTCAACACCGGTCTTTAAATGCTATCCATTTACGACGTATCACTATTCAGAATGGGTTATATGACACAAATGTCTTTTCCCGGCTAATCCGAATAATGAGCGCAATATTTAAAAACATATGGATATGTGATTTCAATTAAGTCACAACTTAATAATTCAATTTCTTTTTAAATGGTTTCAATCGATTACCATTTCAAATCTTTTAAACAAAAAGATTTATTTCCCAAGGTTCACCCAGTTTCAACAAAAATCCATTTACAGATTTCAAAACAATTTCCATTTCAATTGGATTAACTCGTTAAATCTTTAAAACAAAGATTCAACTTATAGCTTTCAAAACAATTTCATTTCGAATGGTTTAAAAAAATCATCATTTTAAATCTGTTAAAAATAAACAGATTCAATTCATAGCTTTCAAAAAGAATTCATTCATAGCCTTTCAAAACATTTCAATCTCATTTTAAATTTGAAACCTTTCAACACAAATTGGAAGTTCACTTCTTATATGAAAGCTGTTATTATTTGAAACAAATAGTTTTCGTTTCAGAAAAATCCAATTATATTTGAATGAGTTAAAGCCCTTGAATTATATTCACATTCCAAAATCAATACTTTTAAAATAGTTTAACCCATATATAACGGGTATAACATTTTTTCCCCCTAGTTTCAAATCTTGAATATAAGTTTAAATCAAATTATTTAAACTTCAAAACTTAATCAAGTTATTCAAAATAAATTTTATCTTTGAAATTCCATTTCAAAAGCTTTTCACTTTAAACCGAAATTTCCAATTTCAAAATCAATTGAAATTAAAATTTCAATTCCAAAAACATCAAATTTAAATTATCTGTGACTTAACCAATTTCCACGTGAAATCCATATTTGTGTGTGTATGGTGTAGTCCAGGGGTTTTACACACAATAGTGCAACATCAATCATCACAGATATATCGATAAGCGGTAAAATCGATAACGCTTATCTTCATTCACAGATTCATAAATAAAATAAATTTATCGGTCACAAAGATTCACTATTATAATTCGATGTGGGTTTCGGATAACCAACTGGAATCCGACTCCCTGTCGCATCGAAGTTGAAGTGCCGTTTTACGGGTCAAGGGTTTCATATTCACATAGTAATATATCACAGAAACAGAAATCACAGCTCAGCACAACATAAACCAGGGTATATCACAAATGATCATATATCAAGGATATCAAACAATTCACATTCAGTAGAATCCAAACATCCATAGGTAGGGTCAGTTAATGGTTTGATTTATTCAAATCAGATTAATAAATTACTAATCCTGGTTAATTACAAATCATTTGATTAATTCTTTCTTTACTCATTAATTAACCATTTATAATTTATAAATCAACCTTTAATTTCTCAATTAATAAATTTCCAATTCATTAATCTCTAATTATTAGTAAATCAATCATAATCACTAATTAATTAAATTACTTAATTATTCTTGAATTAATCATTTAATTAATCTTTATCCTTAATTAATTAAATTAATAAATTATACTTAATTCCCTAATTAACTTAATTAACTCCAAGATAATAAAACATCTTTAACTTAAGATAAACATTATCTTAATTACCATTTACATCTTAAAACCCCTTTTTAAATATAAGTTTAAAACATTTTTAATTAAACTTTATTTACTTTAGAAATATTGTTATTTCAAAACCAGATCAATATATTTTCAAAACACATTTGAACTTAAAAATTTAAAATTGTTTAAAACTAACCTAAATTCAGATTTAAACTCGGACTTACACTTAGCTTAAAACTCTGTTTTCTATTTTGAAATCATTTTTTTTCAAGTTTTAAAACAGGACAGGTTTAAGAATTAAAACCTGTAACAAAACATTTTACCCGAGCCAAAACGCATTTTCCCCGAGCTACAACACTTTTTCCCCGAGCGTCACCCTAGTGCTTTCTTCTTCTTCTACTGACCCTATCTTCTTCTCCCCTTTCCCTTTTTATTTATAAGCTGCAGATAAACCCACATACTCGCGCACGCACCCAGGTAACCCGAAGCATCTCTCCATCCTACTCGAGCATCGCTCGAGTTGAACCAACCATGTCCTCACTGACACGCTCACGCCACCGTGCACGTGCACATCACCAGCCACCACTGCCGATCATCCACGACCATCTCCACATCTCGACGATCACCTCGACATCCTCTCTCAGGCCTCCGATCATCCACTCAGGCACTCGATTGAAATCGAGTTCGATTTCACACCTGGAACCCAAACCAGAAAACACCACCACCTGGGAAAACTTCGCCGTGCTCCCACCTCCGATCACCAGTGGCCACCAAACTCCGGCCATAGTTTCGTCTTCCTACCCTGTATCCAACCCCAGAAGCTCGAAACACTTGAACATTACATGGCTTCGAACGAGACAAAAACTCAAGGCCATATAAAACTAGGTCTACGCAAATGAATTCGACGCCATCGTCTCCACATTGATCTGGTCACACTTCTACTATTTTTCCAAGCTTCCCCTATCACTCCTCCACCTCCAGACCAAAACTCAACCTCTCCAGACGACGAGATCGTCCACGGCAACACAAAACACTTAAAACAGATGAACTAAAACTGCTCTCTGCCTCTAGCTTTTAAAATTTTAAATCTTGTCTTAAAAATCATGGTTTTGCATGTAGATTCGATCTATACTCCTGAATTCTTAAAACAAGAAGTTTGTTTTTAGACTTATTTGAAGTTGTATTTAGTTTCTTGAGTTACCAGTGGCAAATATATGTTGTTCAATCTTTAATACATTTTTGATACTTAGATTATAACCCAACAAACATTATTTATCTACATCCTAAGTTCACATAATTAATAGATCGAGAGATGAAGATTTATTTACATATCTACTTAAACAAGATAAACAAGTGGTAACAGGCTAACAGAGTATTCAAGTGTACATACATACACAGATTTGCACAATCACATGTATACAAAATATATAGCATCTCAGAGAAAAACATGCTTCATATTAACAAGTTTTATTTTTAAATAAAATGTTACTCACTTGGATCTTGAATAAGGCAAAGAACAAGAAGAACAGAGAAAGAACAGAGAAGCAAAGCTTGAACTAGCATGCTTGATTTAGTTGAAATGATTTTGATTTCTCGTTTTCCAGGTTGAACTTGTATGCTTTTAAATCTTTTATTATTTGCCTGAAGCTTGATATGTTTTACTTTGTTTGTTTTAGAGGAGATGATATACTTCAGTTTTTTTTTCTTTTTTTTCACAGTTTGATGAACGAACAAAAATGAAGAGAGTTTGATGTATATAAAAGAAAAATGTACAGGGTATATATTATTTGTACTATAGGTAGAGATTTGCTTTCTTTTGTTTATTTTATTCTGTACATATCACATGGTTTCTTGCCTTGCATTTCGGCTGAGATGTGTTGGAGGTATGTTGCTTTACAGGCTGCATTTATGACTTAGTGGCTGCAGCTTTGTTTATGTTTGATAGATGATATAGGGATAGTTTACATACTTATTTATTTGTACAAAGATATTTTATTATCTTTGCTTTGGACGAATGGAGGTGATGTACAGGTTTTTCTTTATACAAGGTGATATTATCTTGTACAACAGGTAAGGCTGAAGTGATCTTGTTCATGATGAAGAGTAATGGCATTTAATGCCTTGATACTTTATGTTTCACTTTACTTTGTTTATTATCTCACCTTTACTTGCCTGCATACCATACAGCCTACAAACATATCTTACTTATTTTATTTTGTTTTCTTTTATAAGCCAATACTTTAAATGTATTTTATTTTCAAAACCATTTATTTTAAGATTTTAAATTCAAGTCAAATATATATATATCTATATATTTATTATTTTCAAATTCACTCATATTCGATCGGGGAAACTCGCTTTACTAAATCAATTAATTTTACAATGTTTATCCAAAAATTCATTTAATTATAAATTTGAATAAATTAAAATCTAGGGTCGTTGCATCTATGGATGTAGGGAAACAGGTTGGAGGGATCCAACTGGATTCCTCAAAAATGTTGAATTTAATTTCATATATATTGATATATGATCTATTTAAATAATCTATAGTGGATTATAGTGGAATTTGAATTTATTGGATGCTATGGTATTACTAGATGGATTTTGGTATTTTAAATTACCATAAATATGAATATTGAATTTTTAAAACAAAATAAAATGGGAAATTTAAAGTAAAATATTTATAGTAAAATTGGATAAATTAAAAGAAATGAATTTGGGAAAAATAAATAGTTTTATTAAAATTTGTATTTAATAATTTCAGAATATTATAAATAGAGATCTTAGAATATGGAAAATAGAGATTTGAATAATATAAATAAAAGGATTTTTTTTAAATAATAGAACTTAAGCGTTATTGTTTAAGTATAAAAGGATTTACTTTTAATTTCGAGATTTAAATAGTTGGGAGAATAAAAAGGGAAATATGAAAATAAAATATGGAATTATTATACTAGATTTTAAATAAGATTTTAAATTTATGAAATGGAAGTGGAATCAGAATTAGTTGTTTTTTTTGGAATATAGTTGGGTTGATTTAGGAATTGTTTTAAAAATGGAATTAAATTTAGAAATCGATTTAAAATCGATTAAGTGTTGTGAAACCGTTATAAACGGGAAATGAGACTATGGAATTTATAAACGAAGTTTATAAATAAAGTGAAGTAATTATCAGTGGATAAATTGAATTATAAATTCACGGTGAGGATTTATAAGGAGATGGGTAAATCGGTTTAAAAATAAATGGTGGTTTTATCTTTATAAATCTGAAAAGGGGATTTACGGAATTGGGATGTAAATCAAATTGGGAATAAATTGAAAAGGATTTATTAATATTAGACTGGGTATATTGGAGATGAAAATGTATTTTTCCTGAGAAGTTAACTTTATTTTAAAAAGGAGAATTTTTTTAAGTATTAATTTGAAAATTTTAAAAGCGTTTAAGAATATTTTAGAAATTAATTATTTAGTTATTTAAAATTATTTAAAGTATATTAAAATATTAATTAAGTTAGTTTATAGTAAGTTAATTATTACTTAAAGATTTATCAGTATTATTATTTTAAAGGGATAGATTATTCAATATTCAATATTATACAATAACTTTTATTTTAAAAAGTATTTTCCTAAGGTTTAACTTGGAAAATTATTATAGAAATTTCACAACTATTATTTTGAACCTTTTTTAAATAAAGTTTTTCGGGAAGTAATGGTATACCCGCATGGCGAAATCGAAGGCAGTGAGTGCCTGTAGTTAAGTTTTGGATTTCTCTACGATAGAGACGTAACCATTGAGTTGTGAATCCATGGTTTGATACCGCTGTGGCCCTTTCCATATTATTTAAAAAGTGGGTTTTCAAATATGTTGAAAAAAGAACAGTTTTGTGAATATACTAAATTCGGTAAGAAAGTAAATATTTTGGATAAAGAGATTTAATTTATTAAAATTAAATTAAAACGAGATTTGGAGTTATTCAGTGGAAAATGGAATATTTGGTTGAATGATTGTTTATTTGGTAGTTAAATAACCGACTATCAAATCTGGACCCAAAAATATAAGTTTAGGAATATCTAGGAGAAATATGGGAATTATATGGTACAGTTATCGTTCGAGGTGCTATACTGTACGTATAAACTCGTTTCGTTTCTTCTAGGATGATGATAAGGAAATCCGTCCACAAACGGTTAGGTGGTGATCTCCAATCTTATCTTCGTCTGTTTATTTCCTAGAGAACCGGGGTTGAGTTTATCGGGAAATATCGAATGTTGTTTCGAAGAGACCAGGATTGGATTTAATTATCCGAAAACCACTTCGATCCAACGAGTACGTTTTCAATGTGAAAACAAGAGCATGGAGTCGAAGATGGAGCAGTGAAGTGCAAGGGCAAATCGCTACTAATCCTGAGGATTATTCCAAAATGGATGTTGTAGGTGTAGTGCCTTCGGTTTCGTTCGGACCCAGAACTGACTTGTATGGATGAATGCTATCAGAACATTTCCATTGGAGGACAATGAGCATTCTAAGTGAAAAATTCCTTAAAAGGTAATCGTAGCCTCTAGCCTCATCAACTAGGAATGACTGAAAATCAGGGGAGATGCAGCAAGGCTAAGTGGGTCGTACCCAATTAGGGTATGTTTATCACCTTTCTAGATAACCTCAGATATTATTTTATTACTACGATGTATGGAAGGAGCCGAGAGAGGGTGGGAACACTCGGGGTGATAGCATATTCGGTCTATCCAGGTTAGGGATAGTCCGGTATTGTGTGGCAAGGGATCCCGGCGTGGTCCTCGGTACGCTGTTTTTAGACGTATACTGTGATAGGTGGTACCCCAGTGCCTAGTCATTCGTATGGAATCCATTCTCCAATACGCGCCTTTATGGTTTTGATTGTAGGGCCTAATATGCTGGAATTTAATTAATGTAAAAATTTCGACTATTTGAATAAGTATTTGTACTTAGAAACTATTATAATATCAGAGGATTTGATATGAAATGTTTTGGTTACCGTAAGGTAAAATCCGTCGTGTTTATGTGTGGCACGGTCTTACGAGATACCTTTGTTTTTCAAAGGATTTTGATAATGTTAATAATTCAAATTAAGTGTGTTTTCTAACGCTAGTTTTCTAGACCGACTCGGGTGTTATTTTATTATAATGCTCGGGTCAGACCGAGTATTACAAATGCAAGATAGGATGCTATGGATCTCAGGAGACGAGCTGAATGACGAGACATATCAAACGTATCTGGTTTATATTCGCTGTGTATTATAGGCTATATATTCAGCTTTTGTGAGGACAAGATATTATAACTGTCCAGTATGGTGTTGTTGATGTATTGTACTCTGATGATATAATGTATAAATAACAGTTATAGTTCTTTTGTATATAGACATGTTATATCTATTATATATTGTTCCGCTGCGATTGTGAGATTCTATGTTGTTGTTTTTATTTTCTTCTTCTACCTCTTTCTTCTTCTCCCTAACAATCTGGTATTTTCGGCATTCGATTGCTCGGCATGTAATACAGTGGAAGTATTGATGTCTATTTTTGGAGGTCGAAAATCTCGGTCGTGACACTTGGTATTAGAGCTGAAGGTTAAGCGAGAAACATGGCTCTGGTGGGGATTACTCATTAGAGATAGGGTCAGTAGTACCCTGGAATGAGTTTGAGAGCATTAATAGATATGCGCGCGTATTTGTTAGTGAATATAAAATTGTTTTATATTGTGTTGATTTGTTTGTTAAGTGGCTTATGGATTCTGGTCAATACAAGTAATTAACGTTATTGATAGGTATCCCTAAACACTTGAACAAAGCAACTCGACGTAGTATTGTTTTGAAATGGGGTAAATGAAATAATTTTCCCAAAATTATTTTTATATAAAAAAGAAATAATTTTACAGAAATTATTATAGTTATATATGGTTTGCTTGGTTGTTTGGAAATGATAATATTAAACTATTATCATTGGTGTGTTGTGGTAACTGAAATAAAAAGTTGACATTTTAGTCAACAGTTAAGGAATAATACATATAACAAAATGGAATTTTTAAAAGTGAGTTTATAAATGTGATTTATAATTTGAAATGGAATGAAATCCCAGAGGAATATTCAAATATAGATTTAAAAGGATTTCAAAGTGGAGATTTGGAAATTTAAATCCCGTTGGATTTGAAAATGATTTTTGAAGTCTTGGTAAATAATAGTGATATTATTTGGAGAATATTTTTGAATTGAAATGTTTTTTAAATGGTTTTAAAGGAATAAAAGCACTAAACTCACTTCGGTCGATGGAAAATAATTTCGGAGATGACTACAGCATCATCGACTTTCATTTTCGAGTTTCCAAGGGAGAATTGCTACCTAAATGTTTTGAATTGGAGTATTTTTGCAAAACTGGTTTGGTTTTGAAATTCAAAGGGATGATTCGATATACCAAGGATTTTGGGTATATATGATTTCAAAGATGATTTTGAAATACTTAAGAAATTGTTTAAAGCTCTGGAGTTTAATCTAAAATACTTTATGGCAAATAAATAAGTTTGAAAACTTATAAAATTTGAAAATTGATGTGGAATGGAAATTTGAACTAAGTTACATATGAGAAATTTGAAAATTTAGCCTAAGTAGGATAAATGAAATAAGAATTATTGAAAATGGAATTTAGTGAGATTTGAAGTAAATTAGTAAATGAACTACTTAATTTAAATTAGTAAGTTAAACGGATTTGAAATAGAATTTATTAAGTTAGAAATAAATTAGTGGATGAACAAATTAATTTTAATTTGTAAGTAAACGGAATTGAAATTGAATATTGGAATGACATTTAATTTGAATTATGTTGAATAAAGAAAAATTGAAGAATTAGTTCGAGTAGACTAAATAAAATAAAAATTGGAAAATAAAATTTGATTGAGATATGAAATAAATTAGCGAACCAAATATGGGTTGAGATATGGTCGATAAAATTCAGTAATTAAGATTTGGAGATAAATTGGGTCAAATAGAAATTGGAATTTAATTTGAGTAGAAATGGATATAAACCAAAGTGATGAGGTGGAAATAAACAAAAGAGTGGTATAAAATGTTTATAATAGGCTTAAGAAGTTGATGGTAAAGTTCTTAAGCAAAGTTGGTATTGGGAAATATACTGAGTAAGTATTTGAATGAAGAATAAATAAAAGTTGTGTAAAAGGATAATTGTGAATAAGTGAATGGAAATTAAAATAAATGTGAATAGAAAGAATTGGATATAGCTAATAATCAATTGGAAATTAATATGTAAGTTGTATGTATATTATTTTATTTATATACAGATAGAATTTCAAGATAGTTATATCGACCCGAGTTAGGATTTTTCACTCGATTTTCGACGGTGAACCCTGGATGTGGATTTTTGATTGATTCTGGAAATTCCTTATCATAGTAGATGTTTATGCAAGGAGGATGATAGTTTCTGATCAAGAAACCAGATCTGGGTCCGCACTAGATAGTCATGTGAATGATACTAGTTCGGAAGTGAAATTGTGTGATCGAGTAAGCGATCATATTTGATATTGCGTACGGATAATATGTGTACATCGTACGGGCTTAAGTAAAGCAAATGTTGAAAATTTGGAAAAGAAATAAATAAAATGATTTTGAATTATGTGATTGGATACTATTGGTAAGTGAGATGCAGGATATTTAAAAGCAAAAGATAAACTGATGTCCTCGATTTCAGAAGTAAAATTTGATTGCTCGACATAAAGGTATGTGTTTAAATTATTATATGAAATTTATGGTTTTCTGATTGAGCCACTTGGCTTTTGTTTCCTTTGATGATTTGGGCCCGTAGGGACAGTTTTGTAATTTTTTGGATCTAGCCGCGCAAAGGAGACGCTGTTGAAATTTTTCGAAAACTTAAAGAGTTAGAAAAATTTTGATAACATAAAATTTGGTTTTAAATTATAATTTTAATGACCGAGGGCATAATATTAGTTTTAATCTATGGATGAATTTGGAAATTAGTAAAAGGGATGGTGATAATGTGGTTTAAATAATTGGTTTGAGAAGTTGTTAAACTGTTTGGTTTTGGAAATAGTTAATGAGTTTTGGGCTATTCTTCTTACATGGCAATTTCGGGGACAAAATTCTTATAAAGGGGGAGGAATGTAACGACCCAGAATTTTGGATATTTGAAATTGGAATATTTAATTCATTTTAAATTTTTAAAAGTTAATTTTTAACTTGAATTTCAAATAAAATGACTTATCGGATAATTTAATTATTGAATTTTAATAATTGAAAATTGGGTAAAATATTGACTCTTGAGTTTTAAGCTTGTTAAAAATAATTTAAAGGCTTATAAAATTTATATCGATAATACTGAAGATAATAAAAGCTTTAAAATTGAATTTGAAAATGATTTGTTCAGTTTTAAAAATATATCGTTTAAATTAGCATTTAAGAATAGCCTTCCGAGGCACAGTCTTTGATTTCGACGAAACCAGTTCCATTGGATCCGTAATAGTTTATTATTATCGGATTTCAAATTTCGTAGCATTTGGAGTTAACGTTTGGTCGTACAGTATATAAACGCGCTGAAAGTTATATCGAAAATTCAATATAATAATTAGGTCCAAAAAACTATCTTCTCCATACGATCGAATTAGGACTCAAAACATTTTCCATTATGTTCGAAATAGGGGTATAACATTATAGACGCCTAGAGGCATGCCTCGATAGGGGGTCATCTTTTTAAGCTATGTAATCGAGACGATTTGAAATTTTAGAATAATATATTTTATGTTGACCAGTCAAAATCTGTTCACATCAGCCATCCTCTCCTTCAACTCAATCACTGTACCTTGCCTCCAAAAACACATTTTCCCCCTTTTTAAAAATTATGCAACAGTATAAGTCAGAGAAATAAAATATATATATATATACCTTAAAATTTATATAAGGCAATTCCTACTGTGCGTTATATTGGGTTTCATCAGCGCATACTCTCCTCTTTTCCTCTATTTCATCTTCGCATTCCAGTTTGTTATATGGAGATGGAACAAAATATAAATCAAAATCCTCTTCGATTCTAAAAAAAGAGAGAAAGGCGAAATTGATGCCTAGAGTGCTGGTAGGTTTGCCTTCTTCTGGCATGGTTCTGGAAGGGCGCACGTTCACTCATTGGTGCGGTAGTTCATTGGATGGGGAGTAGTTGGATCAGGATTAGGTTTTCTTGATCTTTGGTCATCGATAAGGTGAGAGGCTGGTTCTTATGGGTTTCGTATGTGGCATTGCATTTCCGAGCCATGTATTGTGGTGTGCAGTGCACGTTTGGGTGGTACGATCCAGGGTGGTAGAGGACTGGTTCTAGGTCGCGAGCGAAATTTTGGTGCGGGTTCAAAATGGTGGGGTTAGGGTAGATGAGTTCGAGGAGGGATGAACGATGGTGGTTTTCGTTTTGGTTATCCTCGGTTCTAGCACGAGATGGGGTGGTGAGAAGCGGTGGTAATGGCATACTGGAAGAGCCGGATTTTAATTTAGGGAAGAACTGTAGTGGCGGTCGGGTCGATTTTCTTTGAGCCGGGCTTCCTTTTTTTAATGGGTATGGATATTTAAAAATGGTGATTTTGTTTATTTAAAATTGTTAATAAATTCAAGTTCTAAAGAAAAAAATATGACTTAGTTTATAAATCGTTTTATAAAAATTCAAATACTTGTAAAAATAATATCTCGTTCATTTTAGATCGGAATCTAACGTGGCCAGTCGCGTTGGGTTCGTATAGACGAGATCTTGGATATGGAGTCAGTTTGATTGAAAATAGAGCTTGCTGAATTTTTAGAAAATTCAAACGTGTTCGGATTAAATCAAAACCGGAACGCTAAAGCGACAGTAAAAATCAAGGTGAGTTAATGTCACTAAATTTTGGATTACCGTAATTAATTTTAAACAACTAAAATTAATTATTGATTGATTGATAAAATTGATAGATTATTATCGATTGATTGTGATATTATATATAGTAGTATATATATTGGAGTGATTGATATTCCTGCATATATATAGCGGATGAGACCGTATGCGACCTACATAAAGCGGATGACCCTATATATCGCGATATCCCCCTCAAAGTAGGATTGGTATTTTTATATTGTATTAACATCTGTGGATGCAAGGAAACAGGTTGGAGGGATCCAACTGGAATCCTCAAAAATGTTGAATTTAATTTCATTTATATTGATATATGACCTATTTAAATAATATGTAGTGGATTATAGTGCAATTTGAATTTATTGGATGTTATTGTATTACTGGATGGATTTTGGTAATTTAAAATACCATAAATATGAATATAGAATTTTTAAAAGAAAATAAAAAAGAAAATTTATAGTGAAGTTGGATAAATTAAAAGAAATGTATTTGGGAAAAATAAATAGTTTGATTCAAATTTGTATTTAATAATTTCGGAATATTGTAAATAGAGATCCTGGAATACGAAAAATTGAGATTTGAATAATATAAATAAAAGGAATTTTTTTAAATAATAGAACTTAAGCCTATTGTTTAAGTATAAAAGGATTTACTTTTAAATTTGAGATTTAAATAGTTGGGAGAATAAAAAGGGAAATTTGAAAATAAAATATGGAATTGTTATACTAGATTTTAAATAAGATTTAAAATTTATGAAATGGAAGTGGAATCGGAATTAGTTGGTTTTTTTGGAATATAGTTGGGTTGATTTAGGAATTGTTTTAAAAATGGAATTAAATTTAGAAATCGATTAAGTTTTGTGAAACCGTTATAAACGTGAAATGAGACTATGGAATTTACAAACGAAGTTAATAAATAAAGTGAAGTAATTATCAGTGTATAAATTGAAATTATAAATTCACGGTGAGGATTTATAAGGAGATGGATAAATTAGTTTAAAAATAAATGGTGGATTTATTTTTAGAAATGTGAAAAGGGGATTTACGGAATTAGGATGTAAATCAAATTAGGAATAAATCGAAAAGGATTTATTAATATTAGACTGGCTATATTGGAGTTGAAAATGTATTTTTCCTAAGAAGTTAAGTTTATTTTAAAAAGGAGAATTTTTTTTAAGTATTAATTGGAAAAATTTAAAAGTGTTTAATTATATTTCAGAAATTAATTATTTAGTTGTTTAAAATTGTTTAAAGTATATTTAAATATTAAATAAGTTAGTTTATAGTAAGCTAATTATTATTTAAAGATTTATCAGTATTATTATTTTAAAGGGATGGATTATTCAATATTCAATATTATACAATAACTTTTATTTTAAAGAGTATTTGCCTATGGTTTAAATTGGAAAATTATTATAGAAATTTCACAACTATTATTTTGAATTTTTTTAAATAAAGTTTTTGTGAAGTAATGTTATACCCGCATGGCGAAATCGAAGGTAGTGATTGCTTCCAGTTAAGTCTTGGATTTCTCTGGGATAGAGACATAACCATTGAGTTGTGAATCCATGGTTTGATACTGCAGTGGTACTTTCCATATTATTTTAAAAAGAGGGTTTTGAAATATTTTGAAAAAAGAATAGTTTTGTGGAGATACTAAATTCGTTAAGAAAGTATATATTTTGGATAAAGAGATTTAATTTATTTAAATTAAATTAAAATGAGATTTGGAGTTATTAAGTGGAAAATGGAATATTTGTTAGAATGATTGTTTATTTGTTAGTTAAATAACCGACTATCAAATCTGAATCTAAAAATATAACTTTGGGAATATCTAGGAGAAATACGAGAATTATATGGTACAGTTACCGTTCGAGGTGTTATACTGTACGTATCAACTCGTTTCGTTTCTTCTAGGACGATGATAAGGAAATCCGTCCACAAACGGTTAGGAGGTGATCTCCGATCTTATCTTCGTCTGTATATGTGACGCCCCACCTCTATGCTCACAATAACAAAGGTTATTATAAGGAATAACATCTGCTATTGTGAAGAATAAGGCTTGTTAGAAGCGACCATCCGTAAGTTATGCCTTAGACGAGTATTGATTACATCGATAGGAGTTGTGTAAATTAGTCCCAAAGATATATATTCAATCCAAATCTAAAACGAAACTACGGTGACTAAAGAAAAATTCAGAACAACTCATAATAACAGCAACACAAACAAGTATAATCACAACAGAACAGAAATATCAGATATATAGCGGAAGACAAGTCTGGATACATGCTACAACAATCGATGGTTCACATGAACCCAATGTACAAATACAAAGACACCAACATACATGAGGCGATAGTCAATACACCAAAAGTACACCTCGAAGACTGGACAAAAGATGATGTGAAATCCCAAAAGCTGAAGCTACAACTGAATCAGAGATAGCGATTACCCTGAAATAACTCGGTCTGACCCGAGTATTATAAAAATAATAAACGGACCAGTCTAATTTAAACTTAGATGTGAATGCATCATAAACAACATCAAGCAAAATAACAATAATCTCGAATGAGACTATTCAACATAAGAAATCAACATAGTTTAAATGAAGAAAACACATCAAACTCCATCAAAATCAACTTTCAAATTCACAATTGAATTCAAAACCGCAATTCACAAAAATCTAGAAATCAAAAATAGATAACTAGAAAAATCAACATAAAAGTGGATCGATCCCAGCAGATGGCGAGTTTTAGCTACGCCGCACGTGCATCAACATATGGCCGAAGCCTACCAAATACTATATTTTTTTTGGCGCCCAACAAATGATCCGAAGGTCTAGTACTAGTAATTGACCCGAAGGTCCATCATATGACCCGAAGGTCATGGCTCGAAAGCCTAACAAATCATCAAAATCATCAAACAGCAAATATTCAGCAAATATTTCAATTAACGAGTCCGGAATTAACCGAATTAGTAAAAGTGTGGTTCCATACTCCGCACTTTTGCTAAATCGTTTAAATCTCTTCATCATTTCCTTGAAGGTGCAAAATTGTGTATTTTATTTAAATAACATTTTACGTTCTCAAACGAACAAGTCCGGAATTAAGCGAATTAGTAAAAGTAAGGGTTCATAGTCCTTAATTTTGCTGAAACGTTTAAATTGCTTCCTCATTCTTTTGAAAACGCAAACTGTAAAATTTTTGAAAACAATTTTATTTTAAAATGCTTTTTAAAACACGTGATTAAAACAACAACAACTATAGCAATTCTAACTAGGAAATTGCGCTTTACAAAAAAACCGTAAAAACGGATATCAAATCAGCGTTGCGGGATAACCGCTTAAAAATTCACTTTAAAATTTACGGTTACTGAAGTCAAAACATCAATATTTTAATTTGTCAAAAATGTCATCAAAAGAACATGCTTCAAAAATATAATACTGGCGTAAAAATCCGTTATAAAAATAACGGTAACAAAATACGTTTTATAACCAAACACCGGTTAAAAGCAAATTAACATTGGTCTACACTGCGAAATGTGCATTAGAATATGGCACTGCCTGGCACTATACTTCATCTTGCATGCAAATGAAGTAAATAAAAATAAATTTGTGCTACGCATATTGTCATGTAAAAAAGAAGAAGAAGTAGATGGGTAACACCAGCATATACACGCACGGCCACTGTAATGGGAAATAGAAAATGACCTGGACTTGATTTAGTTTCATGCTTTACATGCAAAAAGTGATGGCCTTGAGCTACACGTGTATAATACACTTAGATGAATTTTTTTTCCAAAATGTGGTACCCTGTCAACACTACTATAGGTAGGCACGTTCAATCAAAGACAAAGTTATAAATTGAACCAATTATAAAATGAATATAACATGATCTGTACACTTTATGAAATGCACTTACTCCTTCATGCAAACTCCCACACACTGACACGTACACGCGTAATGCTATACACTATATATAATGAACGGTTTGCATATCTACTAGTTTTAGCGTTACACTTAGATTTAGATACAAAATGAAATGACCTGGCCACGTGCGTTTCATGCACGTACAATTTATAAGTAAGGCCTGGAAACATTTATATGCCAGTAAATTTCACACACACTACACTTTTTTTTTCTTTTGATGCACGCACATTAAATTTTTATGCACGCACTAATAAAATGCAAGGCCAGGTAACACATACTCTTTAAGCAAATATGAAGTTGATGAAATAAATGACTCAGACACATTTTAGTGAATATATGATGAAGCAACATACCTAGGCTCGACGACCAGAGGCTCCGACCTAACGCCCACCTTCACGCCGACCTACGACCTAACTCCCACCCCAATCGCCGACCTAACTCTAATTGCCGACCTATCCCCAATTGCCGACCTATCTCCCACCTCCATGCCGAGCTACGACCTAACACCTCTTCCCAAAGTCGCGACCGACCTAAACCCCATGACGCGGAAGCACATCGCAAGCTCCGACCTAACCCTAAATCGTTGCCGAGATAAGCTTCCATTAAATCGTTGCCGAGCTATCCCTTAAGTCGCGAAAAGAAGATGAAGTCGTTGCCGAGCTATCCCTTAAGTCGCGAAAAGAAGATGAAGTCGTTGCCGAGCTATCCCTAAGTCGCGAAGCAGATGTTGTTAACTCGGAACCGAGTTAGGACTTAGAGTAATTTCGTTGTTTTTTTGGTATAAATTGTAATGTGCCTATAAATAGGCGTGTATGGTCATTTTGTAAAGGTTGTTGAATATTGAATAAAATTCTCTTTTGTTAGCTTGTTGCTTTCAATTTCAATTGGTAGTCGAGTGTATCTCCTATCTCCACTAACGTCATTCGAGTGCGCTCGGATCATCGTTTGTTGAAGCCGATTCACGGTATCTTGTGCGCAAGATCAACGTCGAAGAATCGTAGATCTCTTTCCCGGTATCTTCGGATCCACGAGTCAGAGATAGCTAGAGTTCGGTATCTTCGGATCAACGAATTCGGGCATTCCAGTATCCATCAATCCACGAATTGTTACATTCACCGATTGAAGATCGTTTTGAATTATCCGCTGCGTCAATATACAATATATACACTTAATATTTCAAGCATACTCGCGCATGCTTTAGTTAGTATACATGCTATTGATGCCTGGGTCATACATACCAGTGTACACACACAAAAGAAACAATATGAACAATTTTTTTCACACACGCAAGTAATGAAACAAAACAAATTTCTGGGCAATATAGTTTTTTTTTAGAAATGTGAGTTTAAAACTCACCTCAATTCGTTTCAAAAACAACTAGCAATTGAGAACGGAGTGGAGCAGAAATATTGGAACCGCCATTAAAGCTTGCTGAGCTATTGGAAACGAATGAACAAAAGGAAGATGTAGCTACACCCTCTTTTTCATTTTGCATAAGTCAAAGAAATGAGTGTACTGGCTTGCATTGTACATATGCCTTAATTGTAGACGTGTATAAAGTGAGAAAAGTACTCACTGCAAATAAAACAATGATGACAGCACTTTCAAAAATTCCAAACTTTTGAGATTGCAAAGTGTTCACTATGCTTTATAACTTTAGTGACAGCCAAAGTTTCAATTTGCTTGTAACACGTGAAAGGCAAAAATATAACGCAACCTGTTAAATGCAACAAGCAAATTGGCAACTGACTTTACATATTTGTACACTGCAGATTTTTTTTTAAACTCAATTTAAAAAATTTATATTTTAAATATTTATTTCGACGGTAATAAAATCACGGTTGTTACAGTATATTTCCTATAGAACTGGGGTTGAGTTTATCGAGAAATATCAAATGTTGTTTCGAAGAGATCGGGATCGGATTTAATTATTCGAAAATCACTTCGATCCAACGAGTACGTTTTCGATGTGAAAGCAAGAGCATGGAGTCGAAGATGGAGCAGCGAAGTGCAAGGGAAAATCGCTACTAATCCTGAGGTGTAGTACCTTCGGTGTAGTACCTTCGGTTTCGTTCGGACCCAGAACGGATTTGTATGGATGAATGCTATCAGAACATTGCCGTTGGAGGACAATGAGCATTCTAAGTGAAAAATTCCTTAAAAGGTAATCGTAGCTTCTAGCCTCATCAACTGGGAATGACTGAAAATCAGGGGAGATGCAGCAAGGCTAAGTGGGTCGCACCCAATTAAGATATGTTTATCACCTTTCTAGATAACCTCAGATATTATTTTATTACTACGATGTATGGAAGGAGCTGAGAGAGGGTGGGAACACCCGGGGTTATAGCATATTCGGTCTATCCAGGTTAGGGATAGTCCAGCCTGTGAGGCAGGGTAACCCGGCGTGGTACTCGTACGCTGTTTCTAGACGTGTACTGTGACAGGTGGTATCCCAGTGTCTAGTCATTCGTATTGAATCCATTCTCCAATACGTGCCTTTACGATTTTGGTTGTAGAGCCTAGTATGCTGGAATTTAATTAATGTAACAATTTCGGCAACTTGAATATGTATTTGTACTTAAACACTACTATAATATCAGAGGATTTGATATGAAATGTTTTTGTTATCGTAAGGTAAAAACCCGTCGTGTTTATGTGTGGCGTGGTCTTACGAGATACCTTTGTTTTTCAAAGGATTTTGATAACATTAATAATTCAAATTGAGTGTGTTTTATCACGCTGGTTTTCCAGACTGACTCGGGTGTTATTTTATTATAATGCTCGAGTCAGACTGAGTATTACAGATATAGGATAGGATGCTCTGGAGCTCAGGAGACGAGCTGGATGACGAGACATATCACACGTATCTAGTTTATATTCCTGTAAAGGCCCGCAAATCCATACCCCTTTGAGTCGAAAATATTTCACCTCAGCTCAACTCAAATTGGACAGATATACGAATCTTTAGGGTAAGAAGAAGAAAGGGGTAGAAGAGAATACAACCAACAACATAGAATCTCCCAATCGCAGCGGAACAAAATATAATATATAACCACAGATTTTACACAAAAGAATCTATAACATTTTCTTACTTACAATGATCAGATACATCAATACATCAAACTGGATAGTTATATAACTTGTCCTTATACAGCGGAATATAAGTCAAGTATGGAAATACGTTTGAAACTCCTCCAGCTAGCCTCCTGAGCTCCATAACACTTAACCTGAATCTTAAATATTCGGTCTGACTCGACCATTATAATAAAATAACACCTGAGTCAGTCTGGAAAACCAGCATTAGAAAACACACTCAAATTGAATTGTTATCTTTTCAAAATCCTCTGAAAACAAAGGTATCTCGTAAGACCACGTCAAAAATAAACACAACGGGTTTTTACCTTACGATAACCAAAACAATTTTCTCAAAATCATCTGATATAATAGTGTCTATAGAAAGTAAATAGAATATAGTAGAAATGCTTGCATCTCACGTTCCAGCATAGTTGGGCACAATCAAAATTGTACGGCGCTTATTGGAGAATGGATTCCATAGAATGACTGGGCTACTGGGGTACCACCCATTACATTACACCTCTAGAACAATGCACCGAGGACCACTCTGGGATCCCATGCTACGCAAGACCGGACTACCCCTAACCTGGATAGTCCGAGTAAGATTACCCCGCGGTTGGGATCAGCAACCGCACCACGCAGCCAAATAAAAAGGGACTCTAGATAGTGGTAACCTTACCCTACTTGGGTGTAACCCACTTAGCCTTGCTGCATCTCCCTTGTTTTAGTCATTTCCAGGTTGATGAGGCTCGAGGCAAAGCGTTACCTTTCAAGGACTCAATTTTACTTAGAATGCCCATCGTCCTCCGATGACGATGTTCTGATAGCATTGGTCTATACAAGTTGTCCTGGGTCTGGACAAACTGAATCACGGTCTTCATCATCTTCACGGTGTTCGTTTGGTACGTTCAAACCGGATCGAAGTGGTTTTCGGATAATTAAATCTGATCCCGTTCTCTTCGAAATGATTAACGAAATTGACCAATATTGATAGTCGGTTATTTAACTATCAAAAAAACATCCATAAGCAATCATCTGGCCTTATTATAAAGTTTTCAAAATTTATCTCAAAATATCTTTATAAGATATTTCTTTCAGCTCCTCAACATTTGAAAACAGTTTTCAAACCCTTTTTATCTTCACTGGACATTTTCAACCTTCCCCAATACATATAATATTTTCTTCACTTCATTTGATATTCAACACTTGGAAAATATTCCTTTTATCTCCTTTTTCTTTCCTAAAAATTCATTTACAACTTTATTTGCAAATTTCCCAACTCGTTTCACACGAATTCTATAAATTTTGGAATTCCTTAATTAATTCCCTTAATATTTTCAATACTAGTTATACTTGCTTATAAACTAAATTCCCTTTGTACTTCTTTATGGATTCTATTTTCATTCTTCGAAGTTCACTTTTATTTGACTTCTTCGCAGATTTTCGTACTTTTCCAAATTTTCGTTTTGAGAATTCTCTTATAAGTCCATTTACGAAATGACCATTTTCCAATTCTCGAGAAGGTTTATAAATAAATTTTAAAACATTTCAAAACTATATATATATATATATATATAAGTATTTTAAAGAAATAATAATAATTTATTTTTAAGACATATTTAAATAATTATTTAAAATATTGAAACACCTTTTATAATATCACTATCCAGAGTAGATTTAAAAGTTAGTATTCTACTTAAAATAAATATCAAGTATTTAAAAATTCATTTCTGAAGTATTCAATACTAACTAACTTTAAATTATATAGTTTAATAAACAAAAGTTTTCCTTTTTAAAATTTAAAACTTAACTTATTTTAAAAACTTATTTTCAAGTCTGGATAACCAAATTTCCAGTCTATAACCCCTCTTGATTTTCATCTCATTTCTTCCATTCTGGTCTCCTTAACCATCTTCATTTTAAAATAGTATCTACCATTTTTCTCACCCTATTTCCATATTCCAATATAAATTCTTCCCATAAATTTATATTCCAAACTTATCTTCCAATATAACTTCCCTTTTATTTTAAAACTCTGTTTATAAATATTTATAACACTTTTACTAAAAATAATCTCATTTATAAAATTCCATTTTATAAATTCAATTCCTTTAAAAAAATCCATTTATTTTTGCCAATATATTTTCAATATCGATTTCAACCTTTTTTTTTCCGAATATCATATTTAAATTCAGTCTTTAAAAATTCCTTTATATAATTTATTTTAAAACTCTCTATTTAAAAATATTTTCTCGCATTATTTCATACAATCAAGAATTCTCTATTCCTTATTCAAAACCAATCTCCTTTAAATAGTCCAAATTTCGATATACATATTTTTATATTAAAAATCTCTTTTTAATTCCTTAAAAATTAAAATAATATTTATGGTATTTAATATTTCCAAAATTAATTCCCATGCCATTATAACATTTAAAAATTTACAACACACAATAATCCAGCATTTTATATATATGAAAAATAATAACATATTTGAGGAATCCCACTGGATCCCTCCACTAGTTTTCCCTACATCCACAGATATTAGACAATAATAAAAATACCAATCCCACTTCGAGGGGGATATCGCGGTATATAGGGTCATCAGCTATTATGCGGGGCGCATAGGGTCTCATCCGCTATAATGTGCGGGAAAATCAATCACTCCAATACTAATATATATACTACTATATATATATTATAACATCCAATAGACAGTTATAATTTCTCAGTTTAATCCAGCATTCAATAATTTAAATTTAATCATTTAAATTTAAATACGATAATCCAAATGAGTGAGAAATTCTCACCTTGATTTTAATTTGCAATCCATTCCCATCTCGATTGGTTTCCATGATTTTCAGACCTCACGTAAAAAATTTACGAATTTTTATATATTCGATTTAAAATATGATTTATATATACTAATTACCATAGCTAATTACTATTTAATTAAAGTAAATCTTAAATAAATTATAATATACCTCACTGCCCTGATCGAACCAAACCCCTAAGTGCCGAGCTCGGCCACTCCTCCTTCGATGGATTAACGATCTCCACGACCTAGCCATCAACTCACCGCTGTACGACTCTCACCCATGCCGCACTACCAGACTCGCAAACCCAAAATCTCACCTTCGATTGCCATCTCCAGAACTGAAGCCCCAAGTCGCAGCCTTCCCCCATGCCACCGCCACTCGACATCATAGCACCCCCAACTTCGGCCATGAAGTCGACCTTCTTCAGGAGCTCGCACTAGAATCCCCAAATCGCGACAATATCGCGATTTCCCCCAAAACAAGTCGCGACATCAGCTAGCAAACCCCACCTCACGCTACGCCTAGAGTCGAGCTACATCAGAACAAATCGCACCCCTGCCTCCACTGCCGCTCGCCTTTGACGTCTATAAGAAATCGCTATCGATTCGATCAATGTATATTATATATATATTTTTTAATCTTCGAACATAAAAAAATTTTAAAAAGGAAAGAAGAGAAGAACGAGATTTTGATTTTTGATTCGAGTTTTTGTTTCGGAAGGGAAATGAAGTCGAAGTTTTTAAAGGGAGGAGCCATTTTTTATTATCTAAGTTTGACTTTTAAAAATGAAGAAGAGGGAAGTTGTACGTAGATTTTTAAAAAAAGTGAAGGAAGACGTGATGTGAATTGAAAGGTGGTGTGAATGAGAAGGTTAGCTACAGTGACTTGAAGAGAGGTGAGAAAGTTCTGATGTGAAATATCTTGACCAGTCAAATATGTATATATATATATTTAAATTTAAATCGTCTCGAATTTGTAGCTTCAAATTTCGACCTCCTATCGAGGCATGCCTCTAGGCATTTATAATGTTATACCCCTATTCCGAACTCAATGGAAAAGGTTTCAAGTCCTAATTCGATCGTATGGAGAAGATAGCTTTTTGGACCCAATTATATATTGAATTTTCGATATAAATTTCAGCGCATTTATATCCCGTACAAGCAAACGATAACTCCAAACGCTACGAAAATTGAAATCCGATGATAATACACTATTATGGATCCAATGGAATATGTTTCATTGGATTCGGAGACAGTGTCCCAGAAGGCTATTTTTAAATGTCAATTTAAACGATATTTTTTTAAAACCGAACAAATCACTTTTAAATTCAAATTTAAAAGTTGCACTGTCTTCAATATTATCAATATAATTTTTATAAGCTTTTAAATTATTTTTATCAAGCTTAAAACTCTATATTCACTATTTTAACCAATATTCAATTATAACTTTAATAATTAAATTATTCAATAAATTGCTATATTTAAACTCTGAATTTATTTTATAAATTAAACCCAAATTTTCATATTCAAAATCAATCTATAATTAAAATTCCATATTTAAACCATTTAAACATCCCAAAACAAACGTTGAAAAATCCGGGTCGTTACAATTCCTCTGTGTACTGTAGGCTGTATATTCAGCTTTTGTGAGGACAAGATATTATAACTGTCCAGTATGGTGTTGTTGATGTATTGTACTCTGATGGTGTTATGTGTAAATAATAGTTATAGTTATTTTGTATATAGACATGTTATATCTATTAAATATTGTTCCGCTGCGATTGTGAGATTTTGTGTTGGTGTTTCTATTTTCTTCTTCTCCCTAACGATTTGGTATTTTCGGCATTCGATTGCTCGGCATGTAATACATTGGACGTATTGATGTTTATTTTCAGAGGTCGAAAATCTTGGTCGTGACACTTGGTATCAGAGCTGAAGGTTAAGCGAGAACCTTGGCTCTAGTGTGGATTACTCATTAGAGATAGGGTCAGTAGTACCATGGAATGAGTTTGAGAGTATTAATATATATGAGTGCGTATTCGTCAGTGAATATAATATTGTTTTATATTGTGTTGATTGGTTTGTTCAGTGGCTTATGGATTCTGGTCAATACGAGTAATTAATGTTGTTGATAGGGATCTCTAAACACTTGAACAGAGCAACTCGACGTAGTATTGTTTTGAAATGAGGTAAATGAAATAATTTTCCCCAAATTATTTTTATATAAGAAAGAATTAATTTTACAGAAATTATTATAGTTGTATATGGTTTGCTTGGTTGTTAGGAAATGATAATATTAAACTATTATCGTTAGTGTGTGGTGGTAATTGAAATAAAAAGTTGATATTTTAGTCAACAGTTAAGGAATAATCCATATAACAAAATGGAATTTTTAAAAGTGAGTTTATAAATGTGATTTATAATTTGAAATGGAATGAAATCCCAGAGGAATATTTAAATATAGATTTAAAAGGATTTCAAAGTAGAGATTTGGAAATTTAAATCTCGTTGGATTTGAAAATGATTTTCGAAATCTTGGAAAATAATAGTGATATTATTTGGAGAATAATTTTGAATTGAAATGTTTTTAAAATGGTTTTAAAGGAATAAAAGCACTGAACTCAATTTTGTCGCTGGAAAATAATTTCGGTGATGACTGCAGCATCATCGACTTTCATTTTCGAGTTTCCAAGGGAGAATTGCTACCTAAATGTTTTGAATTGGAGTTTGTTTGCAAAACTGGTGTGGTTTTGAAATTCAAAGGGATGATTTGATGTACCAAGGATTTTGGGTATATATGATTTCAAAGATGATTTTGAAATACTTAAGAAATTGTTTAAAGCTTTGAAGTTTGATCTAAAATGCATTATGGAAAATAAATAAGTTTGAAAACTTATAAAATTTGAAAATTGATGTGGAATGGAAATTTGAACTAAGTAAAATAAGAGAAATTTGAAAGTTTAGCCTAAGTAGGCTAAATGAAATAAGAATTATTGAAAATGGAATTTGGTAAGATTTGAAGTAAATTAGTAAATGAACTAATTAATTTAAATTAGTAAGTTAAACGGATTTGAAATAGAATTTATTGAGTTAGAAATAAATTAGTGGATGAACAAATTAATTTAATTTGTAAGTAAACGGAATTGAAATTGAATATTGGAATGACATTTAATTTGAATTATGTTGAATAAAGTAAAATTGAAGAATTAGTTCGAGTGGAGTAAATAAAATAAAAATTTGGAAATAAAATTTAATTGAGATATGAAATAAATTACCGAATCAAATATGGGTTGACATATGGTCGATAAAATTCAATATTTAAGATTTGGAGATAAATTGGGTCAAATAGAAATTGGAATTTAATTTGAGTAGAAATGGATATAAACCAAAGAGATGAGGTGGAAATAAACATAAGAGTTGTATAAATTGTTTATAATAAGCTTAAGAAGTTGATGGTAAAGTTCTTAAGAAAAGTTGGTATTGGGAAATATATTGAGTAAGTATTTGAATGAAAATTAAATAAAAGTTATGTAAAAGGATAATTGTGAATAAGTGAATGGAAATTAAAATAAATGTGAATAAATGAATGTAACAATTTCGGCTATTTGAATAAGTATTTGTACTTAGACACTATTATAATATCAGAGGATTTGATATGAAATGTTTTGGTTATTGTAAGGTAAAAACTCGTCGTGTTTATGTGTGGCGTGGTCTTACGAGATACCTTTGTTTTTCAAAGGATTTTGATAATGTTAATAATTCAAATTGAGTGTGTTTTCTCACGCTAGTTTTCTAGACTGACTCGGGTGTTATTTTATTATAATGCTCGGGTCAGACCAAGTATTATAGATACATGATATGATGCTATGGAGCTCAAGAGACGTGCTGGGAGACAAGACGTATCACAAGTATCTAGTTTATATTCCATTGTGTATTGTAGGCTAATATTCAGCTTTTGTGAGGACAAGATATTATAACTGCCCAGTATGGTGTTGTTGATGTATTGTTCCCTGATGATGTAATGTATAAATTACAGTTATAGTTCTTTTGTATATAGACATGTTATATCTATTATATATTGTTCCGCTGCGATTGTGAGATTCTGTGTTGTTGTTTCTATTTTCTTCTTCTACATATTTCTTCTTCTCCCTAACGATCTGGTATTTCCGGCATTCGATTGCTCAACATGTAATACAGTGGACGTATTAATGTCTATTTTCGGAGGTCGAAAATCTTTGTCGTGACAGAGAATCTCATAGCGTAACAGAACAACATATAATACATAACATAAGATTTTACATAGTCAATGCCATAATAGTACATCCGAGTCATCATAATACAAGCCAACTAGGACAGTTATAACTACATGTCCTTACATTACAAGTCCATAATACATATATATATACTTACACAGTAGAAATAAATACTAGCTAGCTAACGGTGAAGCCACCTGCTCCACCTCCTCCAAATGTCATCGTGAGAAACCTGGATCACTTGGCTACTCATAAAAATTTGAGTACCCAAGAGTTTTAGGGAAAGAAAATAAAATTCCGGGTCAGACATGGGTCTAGTGTGAGTAAATTCAAACTAATTAAAATTTTATTTCAAAACACTTTGAAAATAAAGGGTATCTCATAAGACCATACCGCACATAAAAACAGAAGGGTTTTTACTTTACGATAACCAAAACACTTTATATAGAAAAATCCAGTGATATTATAATAGTGTCTAAGGTTTTCAAGAAAATATATAAATAGCCTAAATTGTTACATTAATTAAATTCCAACGTATTAGTTATACAACCAAAGCCGAAGGAACTTATTGGAAATTGGGTTCCATACATGGAAAGGTAAGGAACTACCTTCAGAATGGTGCACCTCTAGATAAAATGCACTCGTAGTCTGATAAGAACATCTTGTACCCTTGCTACATAGAACCAGCCTACCATTTGACTAGTAGCGTAGAATATATCACCACCATGGTTGTGATCATCAACCATACCAGAGCATAGCAAAATGGGACAAATATCTGAAAAAGGGTGTATGGATCGTACTTATATGGAGATAACAACAATAGTGCAGAATTATAGCAATAGCAAAGTAAAAGCTTACACACCAGGATTTTTATACTGGTTCGAACTTCCCGTTCTACGTCCAGTCCCAGACTCCTTCTGAAATTTCACTAATCAAAAACCCTCACTTCACCCGGAGGAATAGGTTAACAACACACCCGAACAGCCGAACGGGGACCTGAGCAACAGAACAGGATTTCGTGCCTCAACAGCAGAAGAGGACTTCTCAGTGCCTGAACAGCCGAACAGGACTTCAATAATACAACAAAAGTTTCTGACTTCTTGTGTTCTAGCAATAACACGAATGAGTCAATAAAGTACAGACTTCCTATAATCTTCTCCTTATAGAAATGTATATTTATAATCTTGAAGAATTATGGAAGAATAAGTGTGATTTGAATATGGAGTTGTTTTCACACAAGAGTTAGAATCAGAGAGAATAAGAAAGATATAAAACAAGAGATTAAGATATTTTAAATTGTGATTCTAACATGTATTTATAAAGAGTCAAAGGTTGCAATTATTCGCGCAAAGTTTCTATGAAGAGATATAGTCATATCTCTTAATTAAGAGTTGTATCCCTTCGCGAATGAAAGTAACCCTTCAGAAAAATATAGCCGTTATAGAAAAACAGCCGTCTGAAAATAATTTTTAGCCAGCTGAAATTCATCAAATTACGACCAGAAAGGAAATAGGCAATTTTTGCCTCAAAACAGCCGGCTGTTAATAAACAGACATCCGTCTGTTTATTGTGGTATACAAAATTTTTGACTTCAGAAACAGCCGTCTGTTTGTGTCCAAACAGCCGTCTGTTTCTGGTCATTTTTGTATATCTTGCCTATATGAGTTATAAATATATTCATATCATATCAAGGAGAGATTTCAACATATGTAAAAACTCTAGACGCATACAAAACCATACAAATACTCTTCTTCAAGAATCTTGAATCTTCATATAATTCCTGCAATAAATGGTTAGTGTTATAGAAGAATATAAAAATATATAGTTGTTGACGTCAAAATATAGTATATATGGAATATCATATAGAATGAGATTCCAACATTCTCCCCCTTTTTGACGATGACAACTATATACAATAATCTCTATATATTTACTCCCCCTGAATATAAACTCCCCCTACAAAAAAAGAGTTAGTGCTTATATATACGAATATTTTCTCCCCCTTTGGCATCGCCAAAAAGACATGTATAAATCGATAATAACCAACATATGCATAGATATTACCGTAGATATATTACATGCCATAGAGTATCATAACTACCATCACAAGGCAACTAGACCAAGAGTAGCAAAAAATATTACAAACCACATAGTTTAACCATAAATCCATAATATAGTAAGATAGGGTAGGATAAATACTAAAAGAGGGAACTATAACTCCTCGGAGGTATCAGCAACTTCCTCGTCTCCATTGTTGCCGGAGCTTGAGGTCCATTGAAAAGGTTCCGGTTCAAAAGTTTGAGAAGAGGAGGCTCCGGAACAACCCAAACGCTCCCAAATCTTATTAAGAAAGCCGCGAATAGAGTTGAAACGTTTTTCGGTCTTCTTCTCGTGTTTGATCATGCGCGCTCTCAGTTTGGCTTGGTTTTGAGAAATAATAGCATAAGCATTACGAGAAGTAGATTCCGGAGGGACAATCTCAATTTTGTCGCTATCATCATCCTCTTCTTCTTCCTCATGACCAATATGTTGTTGTTGTTGACGGGGTTGAGGACGGTTTTGTTCTCGATTAGCAACCCATTGTTGAAAAGTGATGTGAGACAAATTTTGAGGACGTTTACTCAAACCCATAAGACCTAGAGTTCTAGCCCCAAATTTTGAAATAGTGGAAAATTCGGAATCCGGAGTAGGAACACCATAAGCACTAAGAATTCTCATGATGTAAGAGCCATAATGAATTGTCTTATATTTACGGCGTTTGCTAACATCCATAAACCCTTCCAAGATGTATCGACCCCAATTAATATTTTGTCGAGAGTAAATTGCATAAAGTGCTTGGAAATTAAGTTTGCGCACTTCTTGATAACTTCCCGTGCGTGGTGTGACTGATCGGGTTAAGGCACGGTGAAGAATGCGAGCTTGAGGTCGTAAATTGCTTGATTGTAAAATATCAATATCATCATTAAGGAAAAGATGGGAAACTTCATCCCTATCATTCAAATCAAGACTAACATCAACTTGTTCAATCTCTGTTCCAACGGATGGACATTGTAAAATTTCACCCAATCGTGCTAACGGAAGATAAATCTTAACACCACATACCCAAGTCCATATGCAATCAACGGTATTATGGGGTGTATGGTGATCAAGACCAAGGTTAGCATAGAATAATTTAACCAAAAGATGGTTAATTTTCATATTATTGTGAGTGTGATTTAAAAGAGAAAATAACCCGTTGGTGGTAGCCGTTTCTTGAATGAAGTAGGGAGCAAATTCTTCATATTTCACAAAGGCTCCGGGAAAGATGTTTGATCGATTCATTTCAGCGAATCGATTCCGTGCTTGTTCGTTCCAGAGCCAATGATCGACGTTTAGAGGAGCGGATGAAGAAGATGATGCTTTCGCTCTTTTCCTTGGAGCCATGGATGATGGATCTTGGAGTTTTTATGTTGTTGGAGTGGAAGAGTAAGGAACAATATGAAGTTAGAAAGGTCAAAATGTTGGAATTAAATTAAAAAGGCGCGTGGAAAGTTGTGCCAAAAATTTGAAATTTGAATTTCAGAACTAAATCAGCCGTCTGTTTGAATCGAAACAGCCGTCTGTTTTGTTGAAATTTTAAACAGAGCCAAAATAGTTCATTTTGGGCTAAAAACAGCCGTCTGTTTCTGAGTGGAGAAATATTCCCACGATAATAAACAGCCGACTGATTTATCAGAAACAGCCGTCTGTTTTTCTAATTTTTGCACAGTTCTGAGAGAAAACATGCCAAACAACTTATTTGAAGATTACATCCATATATGTATATAAAAAAAATAAAACTTATTTCTTCGAAGGAGTTTTAACTGGAGTCTTCGGAGATTTTTGGTTTTCTGAATGATCTTTAATATATGGTCGTAGAGGAGACCATGTATTTTCTCTTGTCATAGTAGAAGGAGATTTTGGAGGTGATTGAGGACTGGGTTCCCATGCCGGTCGTTGTTTTGAGGAACTTGGTCTAGAACTACTTGGTTCATGAACTTTTGAAGGTCCACAAACCTTAAGCGCCATTCTTTCCAAAAAATTTAAATGACTATTTATCACTTTTTGCTCATAGTACATTTCACGTTGCAATTCCATTTGATGGTACTGATAGTGATGAATATCGTCTAATTTTTGTTTGGAGTTTGGTGAAGCAAAGAGACAACGTCTCATTTTCTTTTTGTCTGGAGAATGGCTGGAATGATATCTATGTCTTGGTTCAGTTGACGGTGTTGGAGTAGGTAGAGACGATGAAGAACTAGAAGAAGTTGTTGGTGTAGTGTAGTCTGATCCAGAGGTAGGAGCTTCCTTTGGGTTCTTTGGCTCGATAGTAGATATGAATGCTACGTGGCCCATTTGATTTAATTGATTCCTAGTTCGAACGTTTGAATTAATTTCTCCAATAACGTTTTGAACAGGATGATCCCGTAAAATATGTGGTGGAGATTTTAATTTATTTTGAATATTATTGTTCTCACTAGGATTATCAATTTCGTTTTCATTTATTTCAAAATTTTCAGATTCTGTTTATGATGTTATCATCATTATCATTATTTATACTTGTTATTTGTTGAAAATTTTCATCAAACGATACATGTAGAGTTTCCTCAACAGTATTTGTCCTTTTATTAAACACTCGATAGGCCTTGCTTCGATCCGAATATCCTAGGAAGAAACCTTCATCAGATTTCGCATCAAATTTGCCAAGTTGATCTTTAGTATTTAATATAAAACATTTTGAACCAAAAACTTTGAAATAGGATATGTTTGGTTTTCTGCCATTAAAGAGTTCATACGGAGTATTCTTAGTGAGAGGTCGAATGGAAACCCTGTTTAAAACATAACAGGCAGTTGCTACGGCTTCTGCCCAGAAATGTTTTGGAAGTGTGCTTCCATTTAACAAAGTTCTTGCACATTCCTGTAAAGTTCTATTCTTTCGTTCTACAACTCCATTTTGTTGTGGAGTTCTAGGAAACGAGAAATTATGAGAAATTCCTTTCTTTTTACAGATTTGTTCAAAATCTTCGTTTTCGAACTCTCCTCCATGATCACTCCGAATATTCTTAATTTTTAATCCCTTCAAGTTTTGGATTCTCTTGACGAAAATTATAAAGTGATCAAAAGTATCACTTTTATTTTTCATAAAAATTGTCCAAGTATATCTAGAAAAATCATCGACAATTACAAACACATATTTGTTATGATTTATGGATTGCACTTGTGTTGGTCCAAATAGATCCATATGAAGTAACTCAAGTGGTTGTAATGTCGAAATGACCTTTTTAGATTTAAATGATGATTTTGTTAACTTACCTAATTGACAAGCATCACAAATATGATCTACTTTAAAGTTCATTTTTGGTAACCCCTTTACTAAGTTATTTTTAGATAACTTTTTAATGGATTTGAAGTTAATATGACAGAATCGTTTGTGCCATAGCCAAGGATCATTTTCATTAGCTATTAAGCACATATCTGAATTATGATTGACTTTCATATTCAGAACATATATATTTCTGTATCTATTACCTTCAAATATGAGATTTCCACTGTGATCTAAAATGCTACACCTATCTTCGGAAAAAGAGATTTTGAATCCTTTGTCACACAATTGGCTAATACTTAACAAATTGTGCTTCAGGTTTTTAACAAGTAAAACATTAGAGATGAGAGGACACTACAACAAAATTTAGTTTCGACAGCATTCATTCTCAGCGTTCAAACATGGAAAGCGGTAGAAAATGTATTCATAGTATTGTTTTTAGGGTTTAACGCTGACAAAAACATTTTGGTTAGCCGCCTTAACGTGGTCTTCATTTTCCCTGTAGGTTAAAAGAAGTTCCGTTTTCCAATTTCTTCACACAGTATTCCTTTCCCTCTTCCTCAATTTCAATTTCCCCCAAAGTCATTTCGATTTCAATCCATCATCCTCCTCGTGGATTTCTCTATCGCTAGCTAAACTCGGTGGTTTCCCTTTCCTCTTCGATTTCCCTACCCGCGGTTGCTCTAGACTCGGCAGATTCCCTTTCCACTTTGATTTTCCTACTTGTGGTTGCCCTGCATCGGTCGAGAATAGAAAATTCGGTGAGCATTTTTTTACCCTAGTTTTTAGTTCGATTTCAAATCATTGCTCATTATCAGATCTCTAGTAGCCACTAGTAAAATGTTTCTATTTTTTGTTGCATAGGAATCAATGATACCTATGTTTTGGGTTTGTAATGTAGTATTAAACCGATATTTTTTTCATTGTTTTCACTATTTTTGATGTTTTAGTAGTTTTGAATAGCATATATCTTCATATCTCTGTCCCAATAATTATATAGGAATACAAAGACGATAGCTTAAGATAAAACTCACGTGATAACTCCTACTACTAGCCACTGGTATTATTCTTTTCCTTTTAAGTTTTGAAGATGACAATAGTATTTTACTAATTATTTAGATTTTCAATACTACGACTAAAGTTAAATTGTGAGCTATAAGAGTAGATATATATTTCGTGGTATGATTGCAGTTAAATAGGTTGCTGGACACAAATATCGAAAGAAGATATTTGTTTTGCTCTATCTGCGCATAAGATGTTTGAGTAATTTACTTTGTGGGATTTCTGTGTGAAATGTACAAAGATTTCAAGTGCTGACTATATCAGTTATCTTCAAGTTAAAAGGTACCCAAATCACCTACCTGTTTCATAAATCCTTCACAATATACATTTAGTTCTAGTAGAAATTGTTATCTCTATCCATTTGGAAAAACCTTATATTAAAAGCTTAGCCATATATATGGAGACATTAGTGTGTTAGTCATTGGTATAAGTATGTTACGTTTGGGGTTTTCATACATCAACCATGAAATGGTCGGTGTTCATTGATGATTATTGGGTGATTGATCCAGTCTTATCTATTAAACGAGGACAACTTAGAGTGGTCTTCATGAAAATCCACAAGCTAAAATGTCACATACTTTTCGATTTAAATTTATGTCATGTTAGTTGAAGTGAGCTTGAGATCAATATTTAATCTCACATTAGACTGGGATATGAGATACATAATTATTTTGAAAAGATAAAGAACTGTGAATTGCAGAAAACAAGAACTGAAGTTTGGAAAGTATTTGAATTATTTTCGAAGATCTTATATTTTTCTTTAAATTTTTTGAAACATTTTGACTTTTTCTAGAAAAAAGGAAAAATGGTTTGCACTTTACTTAATATTTTACGATGATTTTTGTATTGTTTGAACCTCTGACCTTGTGACTTTCTTCTCTTTTCACACTTTTTTTACTCATTTTTTGGAATTTTCATGAAAGTTTATGAATTTACTTTGTAGGCAGCCTGTTTGATATTGCAAAATATGTAGTCATTAGGAGCACAAAAATTGTTTCATACAGTGCTATGCCACTGTTGTATCTCTCTTTTTTCTCTAATACCATCCTAAACAGATTTAAATGAAAATTTTCCATTATTCGAACTCCATTGCCAATAGTCTTCATGTTTGTTGTTGAATGTTTTGATTTCCTTTATGCTGCTACGTATGTGTGCTGGCAGACTTGAAGAATTAACATAACTAAAAGCAGTTTTGACTCAAAGATGAGATCTCAGTTTTGAAACAAAATTGAGAGCTCACTTTTGAAATTTTGAAACAAAACTGAAAGCTCAGTTTTTTTTCAAAACTGAGCATGACCTCAGTTTTGAAACAAAATGGAGACCTCAGTAGCTCAGTTTTGTTTCAAAACAGAGCATGACTAATAAACAAAAGATATTAGGAGATGGCTTGGTTAAAATATTTAGTTTTGAATTTCGATATTCATAGATGCAAAGGATTTTGGTATTCACACATCTACTATATAAAGATTACCCATCTGTTCAACGAAAAAGGAGCAGAAAATGGTTTTGAATCTGTAGCTTGCTTGCATGATTTTATTTGAAGCATGTGTGCATTCTTATACTTGAATCCCTGTCATTTGTCTCGTTGGTTACCCTATTTCTATAATAAAGTAGATTGCATGCTTTAAGTTATATTCTTGTTTGTATATCTTAGTTATAATAAAATTGTAGTCTAGCCTATGCCTTCCATTTTCTAATCTGATTAGATAACACTTCCAGTTTCTTTATATACTTAGGTATATAAACATGCCTTGGCCTTGTAATATTTGTATTAAGTAGTCAAGCTTTCATTCTACTTATTTGACTACATGAGATATAAGCTACATATATTACTTATATTATTCTTTCTTGTGTTAATTTCTTGGATGCTAATCTTTATACGCTACAGATTTTCATAATTTGAACCTTTTTGTTGAAATCTCTGTTTGCCTTATGCTATGTTATTTTTGGAGGATAACTCATTATCTTATTTTGTGAGGAGGATAACAAATGCATGTATTTGTTTTACGTACTAAAAAGTTGCAAGCAAAAGACCTCTGAGCTGGAATCGAATAGCTTATTGGTTTTGCCAAGAATATCTTCTCTATGAAGGGCAGTTGTAGCTAAATGTCTTTGTCGTATTAATCTGCATGTTTAATGGTGGTGTTGTTTGGTAGTGGCTAATTATCAAGTATCAACCGTTTCTGCTTCATTTCAGATTTAAAATATTGAAGTCCTAGATTTCTTCGTTTCGTCGGGTCAGTATAACATAAACATTATATTTTATCAGATCCACTTTTCTTTTTCTCTCCTCTTGTATCAGCCAAATCTATTAGTTTTTCTTTCAAAAACCACATGCTTAAAAATCAATGGAGCATCTTCCACCCCAAAAAAAGAAAAGACTGATAACACAGGCAATAACGCATACAATAACCAAAATTAACAAATTATCCTTCAAGAAAAAAAATTAGACTGAATCATAAACTAACACATACAATAATCAACCACACAATACAATATACATGCTGTTAAATTACAACCACAGCCCATCACTCCATCATACAAACCACAACACACCACACAATAAATTTCTCAGACCTAAAATCACTTCAAACAAGGTAATATTGAAAAATAAAATATGACAAACATAGAAACACTATTTTCCATCAAACATACACTACATATATTACTTATATTGTTCTTTCTTGTGTTAATTTCTTTGATGCTAATCTTTATACGCTACAGATTTTCATAGTTTGAACCTTTTTGTTGAAATGCTCAGAATTCTGTCATACTTGCAGAAAATGGTTAAAAGTACGAAGAAAACAACAAACAAGAAGCTTACTCGCTCTCAAAGAAGACTTGTAGAATCAGAGCTAGAGCAGTTGGTTCACATGTTAATGAAATTTCAGGTACGATTTCAAATTATATTTATAAGTGAATAAGTGAGATATTGTTCAGAATATATGAATATACAAAGAGTAGTATATTATTTGTAGGCGGGTTGTATTTGCTTAGCTTTGGGCCTACCCGCAAGCCCATTAACTCATATTTGCTTATATAAATACAAGTATACCATGTACTCTATAATATTATCAAATATCAGCAATAATACAATCAATTATCTCTTTCTTTAATATGGTATCAGAGCCATCTAAGATTGCTTAACAACAAATCAATCAATCTTTTGAGAAAATTCTTCAATCTCATCAGGAAAATTTCATCATTTGAGATATTAGTTACACAGTTTAACAACTGTGTGACAAATCTTAAAGATATCATCATCTAAAAACAATTGTCATGCCAAGAAGGGATATATCAGAGTTAAACCTTACTGATCACATATCTGACCCTTTTCACAATAATGTGATTTCATTGCTAAGTTCCATGTAATATATATTAACAAAAACATAATCGATTTGTCAATATGTAAATTAACCTTTTTTGCAGCATATTCTACATGTATAGCAGTTCCATAATAACACACTGCTTAAAAGTACCTGTGAAGTTGTGTTTCATAACATAGTGAAATAAGTAGGCAGTTTACTTTTCTGTGTTATAAGGCATGCTCCTCAAAGTTTACAAACAAAACATGATTATCCGGGCATTCAAGAGAATGTCATCATATTTCACATGTTTAACCAAGTTGTTTTGGAGGGCTGTTCAGTTGAGTTTAATACAGAAGAACTAATGTATCAATGATAATTCCCAAAATGCGGATTCACAGTTAACACTTAGATCTCCTGGTCCAAGAATTGTAGTTTGCGTTGAGAATAGTCTAGTGGTTCTACCATGGTTTGTCATGCCTTCTAAGTAGTGGAGAAGCCATCTGCACACCCAAACTAAGTGCAGATCGGTTTATTTAATTGTCCCAGTAGGGCTTGTTTATTACTTAATAGTCATACTGATGCCAAGAAGGGATATATCATGGATTCTAAGACATTGGAATTTGAGATGCAAAGTTGAATGTATGATTGAAAATATATATAATATAATTATATAATGTAAATTTTATGCTTGATTTTACATAATTTTAAGTTTAGGTAAAATACGTTAGACATAATATATTCACGGATAGTTTATTTAAATTTAGACATAAGCACTGATCATAGATGAAAAAAAGAAAAAGAAAAAAAAAGAAGTCACCTTCATCGACGAGCCCTCCTCTCATTGCATGCATAGAAGCGAGCAAAAAGAGGAGAAACATAACCCAATTCAACAACGAAGCTCCCTTCATTCTCAATAATTTATGTTGAAACTTAATGCTTGCTATCAAATTTAAAACTGCACATTAAAGCATTGTAGATAGTTGTGGGTCCAGCTAAGACTTTATGTTCAAACTAAAACAATCGATTTTTATACAGTTTGGTGAAGGGGATCATTTGATATGATACATAATATGTTTTAAAACGAGTGGGCTTTTTAACAGAGAAAGCGTAGTCAAATTGATGATAGTAATGACTTATGTTAAGATATCTGTTACTTTCTTAATTGTTACTTTTGTGTACTCAAGAGTGAGCTTTCACTTTGATTGTGATCGCACATTGTGGTTTCTAGAAGTGAGGTCTCTATTTAATGTGAATAGTTTCTAAAAGATTATGTGAAGGAACCAAAAATTATTATGGTTTATAGATGCTTATGCTTGCTGGCTAGGAGTCTTCTATCATATTTATAAAAAAGGAATTCAAAGTTCAAAAAATGACAACAGTATGAAATGCATTTATTTGAAAACACACATATTTTCTTTAAATTAATTTACCGTCTTTCATTTTCTCCCTTTAATGAAGCATCTCGCTCCAAACAGACTCATTAATCTTAATAAGGAGGGAGTAGTTGAGTTGATTATATGTCTTAATATGTAATGTCAACTATCAATATATCATTTTTGAGGAGTAATTAATAGCAAACCATAGCACGTTTGGTATTTTACATAATTGCACATGCCGTTTTTTTCAAACCAACTTGCATCTGATTGTCATACAAGTGTTCACTGCTACATGAATATGCATAAGCTAGCGGGTAATATTTGTCTTATTGCTTTCGTTTAAGTTTCTGTTGTCTTTTATCCATTGTCATTGAATGTCTTATTTATACCGGGAGTATTGATACTTGTTGGAAAATGGGTACAGGTTTTATTAGAAATTGGTGGATCATCTATAGAAATTGTGGGAATGGTTTAATCCTATTATGCTTTTAAATTTTAATTTTAAAATTGCGTGTTAAAAAATATATGTATTTCAACTCACAATGACCATTGGTGTAATGGTAAGGCTCAAGAATTGATCTGAAAGATGTGAGATTGAATCTCATCGCCATCTTTTCTTTTTCTCTTTTTTTTAAAAAAAAAACAGCTTATGTTTTGTTTGCTAGAAAATGATAACTCACAATTCACAAATACATGATGGGAAAACTGCCAGCTCCATACAAAATCCTCTGTTGTTTATTTTGAGGGTAATCTGAATTATGTTACCAAATTCATCATCATTCCATATGCACACATATCTTTGTTCATGTAAATTGGGCTTTGGTTTAGGCTGCCCAATGTCTGTATGCATACAGATTGCAAGAGATCTGTATCAACCTGTCACCTAGCCAATCTTCCCTAGAAATACAGAATAAATGCGAATGCATTGAAACCTCACGTGAAAGTCACATACAATAAACGTAGCCATTAAAACGTCCAGAAGCAAGACCGTGGAAAATGGAAATAGGTTCCGTCACCACTGACGATTATCACTAGAAGCTGCTATTCCTTCTCTCTTTATAAATCAGACGCAAAATTTTGTTTCTCCTCAGTTCAAATTTTTACGTTATCCTAAACCCTGTTTCGATCAAATTTATTGAATTTCAATGGCATCTACTGTTGCGTGAGTTCTAGTCTCTCTATGATCTACAAATATCTGACATATCGACTTGTTCAAATGCGATTTGTTTAATTCATGTATTTTTAAAATTTACAGTTCCGTGAAAGAGGACCTTCCTCCTAGCCTTGATGCCACAGCGAATCCTCCTGCTCTTTTTGATGGAACTACAAGGTATTATATCTTGCGATTTTGTTTTAATTATATTTGATTTTGGTGATTATAAGTACAAATTTGATTATTATTATTTTTTCCTCCTAAGGTTGTATATTTCCTATGTATGCCCTTATGCCCAAAGAACATGGATTGCTAGAAATGCAAAAGTATGTATTTTTCTCCTAGTTTCATCTTTACTTTTTTCTACATATTGATTATTTTGTTGTCGAGTATAAGTTCAATTTTGCAACTGTTTGGAATAAATAAAGGGTCTTCAAGAGAAGATAAAATTGGTTTCGATTGATCTGCAAAATAGGCCTGCTTGGTATAAAGAGAAAGTTTACCCTGCAAACAAGGTATATTATCATTGTTTAAAAAATCAATAAGTTTTATGCAAGGCTTATACATGAATGATGGTGATTTTTACTGATTTGTTCTTATAGGTTCCTGCTTTGGAATATAACAATGAAGTGAAAGGAGAGAGCCTTGAATTGATCAAGTTTATTGATGAAAATTTTGAAGGTCCCAAGTTGCTTCCTGATGTAAGAACAAAACTTCTGAATTCTTTATGACTCTTCTGCTCTGTCAACTTTGATTAAGTGTAATCGTATAATTAGTTTTTCAGAACTGATATGACTTCAAATTTTTTCATCGTAGGTAATTAAAGATGGCGATGGCACATTCTTCTTCCGTAGCAAGTAGCAAGCATATGAAACTTTTTAGATGCACGTTTTGTTGTTGGCATTTGGTACGGACTTACTTTATTGATATTATATTTTTGTTTAACATATACCTTATCTTTGTTTAACAATATTATGATAACTTGGTCTACTGTGTTATTTCTGTTTATGGATATTATTGAAACTTGATTTATATATGTTTTTTGTATATTAATATTGTTTTAGCTAGTTTATTTAACAGATTATTATTCATTAGAACATGTTATATATACTGGTTGCTTGATTATACTCAAAATGTAGTTCTGGAATATGCAAATATAGTGGAATGTTAATGCTGTAAAAATCATATAAATAGAAGATAGCATCTATTTTAATGCTGTCAATGAAGAAGCAACAGCGTTTAATTCGTGTTGTAATTATCATTAAATAGTGAGTAACAGCGTTTATTAAACGCTGTTGTAAACTGTAGTAAAACATCATCCAACTGTAAAATCATAACACAGCACGCATTAAACGCTGTAGTAAAAATATTAACAGCCTAAATAAAACGTTGTCAAAAGAATAATTTCCACAGCGTTTAAAATTAAGTTGTTGTAAGTTCTTTGTATACGATAGCTTGTCATTATACAGCGTTTGTTCTAACGCTGTTGTGTCATATAACAGCGTTTAATAAACGCTGTGGTATCAATTTTTTTACAGCGTTTTCTATTTTGCTGTTAAAACTTTTGCATCTACGACAGCATGTCGTTATACAGCGTTTATAATAACGCTGTCGTATCATATAACAGCGTTTTTGAAACGCTGTCAAAAGCTGTTTCTGGTGTAGTGGGAGTATTAGAGTTACCGAAGTTGCTCACATCGCCTTTGCCGATGATATAACCTTTGGAATTATCTCCAAATGTGACTGAGCCTTCATTTGTGTAGGTAATATTTGTCAGCATACTTTTGTCTCCAGTCATATGTTTAGAGCAACCACTGTCTAGAATCCACTTTCCTCTCTTTTTAAGTGGGACCTGCAAAAAATAGAATTAAGAACATTGGTACCCACCTTTTTATAGGGTCCTAAGAGTTAGGTCTTAGGAAACCAAACCCATTCGGGTTCGGTATTCCCTTTGTAAATATAATTCTGACTTTTATGAACAGTTTCCAAAAAGGATTTTATATATTTATTCCTAATCAAACTATTGTTTGTTTTAGGAACCCATATTTTTATGGTTTTAGACGTCTGTATCCTTTTTGATTTATCTATAGAAGCTTTCAACTCTTGATTCCTTTTAGATTGAGCCAATGTGGATTTTGATTTAACAAACTGTCTCCAATTATTTTGAGGAGCTATTTGTTTCTTAATATATCCTAGTCCCTTTTTACTGGTAGAAGGCTGAGAGTTTTCAATTATCTTAGATAAATTTTCTCTCCCCTTATTAAAATTAGAGATATTTTTAGAAATATCTTCTAATTTAGCCTTTAATCCAGTATTTTCCAACTCAATCAGTTTGACTTTAGATTTTAGCTCATGATTTTCAGAAGACAAAGCATCGTTCTTTTCTTTTTGAGTTTCAATTTCTTGACTCAAGAAAGTTAATTGAGAATCATTATTAGAAGATGAAAGTTGGATTTTCTCTAATTCCTCTTCTAATATTTTCTTCTCGTCTTTAAGCATATCTCTTTCGAATTCTGCTTTGTTCTTTTGTTCAACAGCTTCTTTATATTTTTTCTTGAGATTTTTCATAGTACTAACTAATTCAGTATTAATTTCAACCATATCATCGAAGGTAAAATTTGGTACCTCATTTTCAGTAGTCATGAAGCATACATTGGCTTGTTCATTTTCGCTTTCACTGCTACTATCAGAAGATGAAGAGTCTGAATCATCCCAAGTGACAGAGAATGCTTTCTTCTTGATCTTGTCCTTCTTAAACTTGTTGTATTTCGATTTCTTCTGGTCTGGACAATCTTTTTGCATGTGTCCTTTCATGTGACAGTTGAAGCATTCTAGAACTGATGAAGATGGTTTATTAAAGTTCCTTTTTCCATTGTTTCTATTTCCCTTTTTGTATTTGAGAAACTTTTTGAAATTTTTAGCAATAAATGCTAAATCTTCATCATCTGATTCTGATTCATCTTTTTCAGCATGGAAAGCTATATTCTTCCTGTCTTGAGTTTGAACTCGTTTTGCCTGCAGATTGACTTCATATGACATTAGATTTCCTATTAGTTCTTCTGGCTTCATTTCTGAAATATCGTTAGCTTCTTCAATTGCCAAAACTTTTCTTTCCCATTCATCAGTTAGAGAGTTTAGGATTTTTGAGATAACATCTGCATCTGAATATGTTACACCAAGTCCGATCAAGGCATGATGGATATCTTGAAATCTAGAGTACATATCATTTATGGACTCGTCTTGCTTCATTCTAAAATTTTGGAACTGATTTTTGAGCATAGATATCTTGCTTTGCTTGACTTTGCTTGTTCCTTCATGAGTTGTTTTTAGTGTTTGCCATATTTGATATGCAGTGGTGCATATGCTAACACGATTGAACTCATTTCTATCTAGAGCACAAAACAACATGTTCATAGCCTTGGCATTTAGGGTAGCTTCTGCTTTTTGGGCTGTCGACCAATTAGTATATTCAGTGGTTGGTGCAGTGTATTCGGCTTGTGTGATATTCCAAGCATCAAAACCATTAGCCTGCATATAAATACGCATTCGAGTCGCCCAATAGTTATAATTTAATCCATTGAAGAATGGAGGTCGTCCAGTGGCTTGTCCTTCTACAATGCCAGAGTTAGTGACAGTGACAGGATTTGGAATAGCGTTGTTATCCGTGTTGGCCATATAAGCAGATTATCAAATAACTGTGTAATGGCATACCCTAATGGGAGCGACCCACAGAGCCCTGCTGCATAACCTGTTTTTGCCATTTCCGTTTGGTGAGCCATGAGGTTGCATCATTACCTTTTAAATAGCACTTCACACTTGGATTACTTACATTGCCTTCCAAGCGATGACACAATGTAAGCATTCATCCATACAAGTCGTTCAGGAGATGAACGAACCGAAGGCACTATTTCCACTACATCCATTTTGAAATCACCCTCAAGATTAATGGAAAATAGCCATTGTACTTCATAAGCTTCCTCTTGGATAATGACTTTCAAAACCTTCCAATCGCACGCTTACGTTAGTTCGAAGTGGTTTCCGGATAACCATTGCTATCCGATCCCGGTCTCTTCGAACCAAAGTTTGATAATATTCCAGGGTCAAGTTATTTATAGTTAACACCTCCACTATCAAGGTGTAAATATTTACATAATGAAATACATTCTGTTTGCTTACATTATCATGATCCGCTTATCGAAATTAACTCGCATGTATTCATCACGTTTCGAAGCGCGTTATTTGTGATAAGTGCAAGTCAACTTACTTCCAATAAAACGTGTCAACGTTTTATTCTAACTACTTTAATTTGTTTGGCTACTTAATAGTGCAGACAAGAGATCCTTAGTTTAAAACTATTTACTTAAAAAGAAAAGTTAAAAATAATTAACTGAAGGGTTAAAATAATCTTTTAAAAATAAATCTCAATTAAATCATAAGTTAAAGCTTAATTAAACCTTTTTTTACTCATGATTAAAACAAAATTAAATCATAATTAAACCTTAATAAATTTTAAAATTAATTAATAATTAAACTTTAATTAAATAACTTTTATTTATAATTAACCTCTAACTAAATAATAAGTAATTAATTAATTAATGTTTAAATAAATAATAATAAATTAAATAATTAAATTCTATTTAAAATAATTAAATTTGATTAATGAAAAATTAATTACCCCTTTAAATTAATCAATCATTAATTAAAACTATTTAATTAATTAATCATTAGCTTACTTAATTATTACTAATTAACTATTGATTACTTAACTTAATTACTAATTAATTAATAAATAATTTTTTTATAAATTTATTAATATTCAAAACATACTTAATTAATTTATTATTAACCTATATACTTTACAAATTAAGTTTGAAAATGATTTTCAAAAAAAACATTTGAAAAGAAACTTTGAAAACTTGGAAATCATGAATTTTCTGAATTGCATCAATAGCGATAGTCTCTATGGATGCTGTAACTTAGAATTTCTTTTTCGAGTTACATTCATAACTTAACTTTTCACATTTGCTAACCTTGAAAATATAAAGAAAACGAGGTTTCAAAACATAAGCTAAAGTTAGAAACTAAAAAAAAGATAAAGATCAAAACATTACTAAATACACTAGTAAATGAATTGATTTTTCCAAATGGATCTCAAGTCCATTAATTCATTTCAAGTACTAAGTTCCCTTTCCATTTCAAACACCTAACCAAACATGCATAATAACCAAACAATATTATTATCATAAACACATAAGTTACCATCTCTCAATGAAGCATAGCACTTAAACTTAACAATTCCAAACCAATTGAAAAACCATAAGTCAACATACATAAACCATCCAAATAATTCCAACATCCAACAAAACATAATATATTCTCATATATATAATCAAACCAACTTAAACACCAAGTTAAATTCTTTCAAAAAATTTAGAATTTTACTCACCGAAAACAAATTGAAAACTTTGTCAACTTTTTGCAAAATGACTTGAAATCTTTGAATCCTACAAGGAGACTTGAACCTTTCTTTAAAAACTTGGAAATAGAATTGTCTTTAGCATAGACAGGTTCGGTGTTGAAGTCATATGGTTCGGCCTAGAGGGTTTAAGATGAATGTGGACTTTAACTTTTGAAGAGAAGTAGAGATATATACGTGTATATATGCTTTAGCAATCTTTGAAAGTTATTTTAAAGTGAATATTATTCCTTTTTTTTCTTTGAAATAGTTTAGGAAGCCATGAAAGATACTTAAAAGCTTTAGGAAGATTTGAAAAGTAGAAATGAAGTTAGGAAATGAAGATAAAATAAGAAAAAATCGTTTTTATATTATGTTAACAAGTAAATTTACAAAAAAACATCCTTTGTACTTTACCCCCCTCCAAATGCCACCACCTCACCACCCTTGTCTCCTCCCCAAAACCAACGTATTTTCCTTGTCCCCCTCTTCCATTTTTCAAGGCAAACACACCTTAGTGCTTGCTTGTACTTATGTTGGAAAGAGCATCTTTTATATAAAACGGTATATGTATTTTTATATAAAAAAATTTATATCTATTCATGTATGCATGCATATTCAAGTGTACATGCGTGTACACTTGTGCATGTTCATGTATAAACATTTGTTAATATATGAATGTGTGTATACAAATGTGGCACAACATTTCAAACAACTTGTAGTCGATGAAAAATCGAAAAATCAAAAAACGAGTTTGGGACACATTTTCAATCTTTCTTCGAACTAGTTATCTCTGTAAACAAAAATTTAAAATGATTTCACCATCATTTATTATTATCTAAAAAGATTTATTGTAGTTACAATATCCATAATTTAATTATATAAAAATATATTTAAATATCTATAATTTAAGCTATCAAATTGCGGGTCGTTACATAGTCCATTTTGAAATTCACCTTTGTAAACAATTGAAATTAATGTGATTGAATAATTTCAATTAATAGTAGAGAGGACACTAAATTGTAAATTAATAGGTGTAATTAAACATAGCTTATGTTTTATGAAAATAAAAGGAATGTTTAATTAATGAAAAGAACATTTTATCAAATAAAATGAATGTTTCATTTGTGAATGTAAATTTAATTTCGTTAAAATAAAGAATAGAATGATTGATTTAAAAGAAGAAATATATGTTTATTTGAATTGTGTTTTAGCATACATATTGATTACAAGAATAGGAAAATAATTTATTTAAGTAAGTTATTTATTGCTCTGGTGTATAAATAACGAATTCATAAACGTGTTTAAATGACTAAAGGAAATAATTGTTCTGTTTTTCATCCATTTTAGTTGTCTGTTTTGGAATTTAACTTTTTAAGTAATTGCAATTTATGTAATTGAAAATTTTCAATTAAAAGGAAGTTGATTGCAATCAATAGATTTAATAAAAGAAACGCACATTTTGTGTTAGACAGAAAGGGTGTTTTAATGGAAATAAAAGGTCATTTTGAGAAAACCAAATTGAATGTTCTCATTTTTAAGGTGAGTATAATTTTATTTATTATGTGTAGATAAAAAACTAAATGAGTACAAATTTGAATATTATTTGAGTTAAAGAAGTTTATTTGGTTACATTTCAAAAATTGAATTTTAAAAGGTTGTGCGATGTACATGGTCCCTTCATTTCTTTTGTTATTAATTGTTGCATGTACGTTTTAAAATAGTTACCTCATTATTAATATTTGATCGGTTCATTTCTCCTTCTTTTTAATACATGAGCCTAGACTTCTAGGTTGTACTTAATTCTTACCACCTCATTTTCGCATATACAAAATTTCACTTTCCTTTTGTTTGGTAACTTTTTCATTCCTAGGTACATTTCCTTATGCATTATTAATGACTGAAGGTTTTAAAATAAAACATGACATTTATTTTTATCCCTCCACCTTCATTTTCTAATTATTAAATAGCCTGCAGCTTATTTCTTAATTTGCGTTTTTTTTCTCCCGATACCTCATATTCATTTAGTTCAAATTGTTCTTTGCTGAAGGAATATTCTTATCATAAAATTATTCACATTTTAAACTTGTCCCTTCATTTTTTTTTGTCACCGCCTAATTTCTATGTTTAGGTATCCATTTCAAATCTTTCTTTCCCCCAATCATTTTAACGTGAGCTTGCAAATTCAAAAGCTCTTATTCTTGCAAATTCAAAAGCTTTCTATTATGAAGCATGAGTTTCATTTTTTTCGTTTTTTCTACACGTCCCGCCCTCATCTTAGTTTGTTCCTCCATCTTTGCCTGAAGCCTCAACTTGAGAAAAACGTAAGTATTAAACTTTGTTTATTTTTTAAACGTGTACCAATTATTATTTTAATAATATTTCTTATAATAGGAATATCTTTTGCATATAAACTTCGATTCACGCGCGATTTCTTCTGTTGGATTCATATTTAAATTTCGGGTAACGTGAAACTGATTTGGTTGAATTTGGAGACTGTTGAGTTTTTGGGCTTCTGCTTGGTTTTTTATGGGCTAATATAAAAAGTGAGCGATTTAACCCACTGACACAATACTAAAGCTTTTTATGTTAGTTGAATTAAATTTACGAAGTGATACGAAATTTATTGATTGCTATTTGGTAATTTAAATTGTCATTTGAATTTAATTTGAATTTTGTTTGAATTAAATTGACATTTAAATAAATATTGAACTTAATTGCTAGTGTAACGACCCAGATTTTTGGTCGTTAATTTTGAACATTTATTTCATTTTAAATGTTGAGTTTTGGAATGTGAACTGGATTTCAATATGAAGTTTATCGATCAAAAATAGTGTAATAAAAACTTAAGTTCGAAATATAGAGATTTAATTAATAACTTTAATTATCGAGTTAATAATTAAAAATCGCTTAAATAATTGAATTGGAGTTGAATATGAAATCGAAATGATTTATGATATTTATATAAATTCTATTTGAATTAAAATTGGGTAAATAAGTTTTAAAAACTGGGATTTCAAGCGATTTCTTAAACTGTTGAAATCGTCGATTTAATCGACGAGTTAAAATAACGATCTGGGGCATATTCTTGGAATTCGACGAAACCAGTTTCATTGGATCCATAATAGTGTATTATTATCGGATTTCAAATTTTGTACCGTTTGGAGTTATCATCTGATTGTACGGGATAGAAACGCGCTAAAACGAATATCGAAATTCAATATAATAATTAGGTCCAAAAAGCTATCTTCTCCATACAATCGAATTAGGACTTGAAACCTTTTCGATTCCGTTCAGTATAGGAGTATAACATTATAAACGCCTAGCGGCACACCTCGATAGGAGATTGTGATTTTAAGTTATATATAATATAAGATATATTCAATATTAATATTTATAAATCAAATAAAAAATCAAAATCGTAGCCTTCTCTTTTCCTTTTAAAACACGCCACCCATCACGTATCCTTTCCCTTCATTCTTTCAAATCACGCCACATTTATTCTCCAGTTTTTAAATGCGTCCCCACTGTTCATTTTTTCAGTTTGAAGTCGAACAGAGTAAAACCGCGTATATCTTCTTCTTTGTTCAAAATCGAAACCGCGTTCTCCTTTATCTGTTTCATACGAGACTGTCTCTCCCTTTCAAATTCGAAACCAGCTAAAAAAAGGCGAATTCGGTTGATTCCAAGAGGCGACCTGAGTCGCGACCGATTCCTAGAGGCTCGCGATTGATTTCAAGGGGAATCGAATCGCGAATCGCCAGAGCGGAGCTCGAAGGCGGCGATGACCTTGATGTTTCATTCTCGAGGCAGGGGCGAGGCGGTGGTTGAGGTCGTGAGCGACTGCAACTGGGGGTCGATGCTAGCTGGAGAGGTGGTTATCGGGACCAAGCGTGGGGCTACGACGGCGCTGTTGTGGAGGTGGCGGTTAATCTGGTGACGACGTGCGTATGGGGAGAGACGCGGTGGAGGAGTGGCTAACGCGACAATTCAAGGGTCGCGAACAGGTCGATTTCGACTCGAGGGATGTGGAACTTTGGCAAAAGGGTGCGATCGAATGAGGAGGGGACGAGGAACACGTACATGACAACGGCGATCAATTTTCGTTGATCGAAGGCCAGGCGGAGTCGAGCAGCAATGGCATGAAGGCACTTGCGTAGGAATTCGGTTACATGAAGAATCTCTGGAAGCGGCAATTTGGATTGAGTAAGAAGGTATTTACAATAATTTTTTTTAATTTAAATAATTTTATTTAAATTTGAATGTTTAATTTTTTTATAATTTATGCATACGAGGGATTTGGCTCGTAGGTGTGAAGTTACAGAATGTAATTTGTTAGAGATTTTGGGGGCAAGCGTAATTTTTATAATTTAATTGGGCGATGTTCAATTAAATTTAAAATTGGAATGGATTGCAAATATAATCAAGGTGAGAAAATTCTCACTCATTTGGATGCCAAATTTAATTTTAAATAGTTAAAATTAATTATTGGTTGCTTGGTTGAAAATTAGAAATTTTTAACTGTTGAATGACATGATATTGTATATATAGTAGTATATACATACTAGTATTTGGAGTGATATTCCCACATATTATAGCGGATGAGACCCTATGCGCCCCGCATAATAGCGGATGACCCGATATACCGCGATATCCCCCTCGAAGTGGGATTGGTAATATTTTTATGTTGTATTAACATTTGTGGATGTAGGGAAACAGGTTGGAGGGATCCAACTGATTCCTCCAAAATATTGTTTATTTTTCATATATAGTGATATATGATGTGAGAAGGTAATCAATTATAGATTATTGTTGAAATTGAAATTATTCGATGTTATTGTAGCACTGGCCTGAATTTTGATAATTTAAATACCATAATTTTTTTTTTAAAATTTAAGGGATAAAAGGGAATTTTAGATACAAAAATATTTATATTGGAATTGGGGTTATTTTAAAGAAACAGAGTTAGAAAAATATATTGATTTTTGGTTACACTTAACTATTGTGAATTATTAAATGGAGATTTTAAAAATAAATTATACAAGAGAATTTATAAATGATATTCCGGTAAATATAAAAAGAGTTGAAGTCGATATTTAAAAATAGATTTGAAGTTATAAATGGAATTATTAAGGTAATGGATTTATAAATGTGGAATTTTATAAACGAAATTGGTTTTATAAAAAAGTGAAACTCAAAGGAATTATAAAAATTATAAACAATGATATAAATAGGAGAAAAAAATTCGATATCAGATGATATTTTGGAAATAAATTTACAGGAAGAATTTATATTAGAATATGGAAATAGAGTGAGAAAAATAATGGAACTATTTTTGAAAATGAAGATGGTTAAGGAGATCTGAATGGAAGGATATGATGTGATTCGAGAAGGATTTATAAATTGAATTGGTTATTGAGGTTTTAAAAATATATTTTCAATTCTAAGAAGTTAATTTTGCTTTTAAAAGGAAAATTTTATTATTTTAAAAACTATGGAATTTTAAACTAGTTAGAATTGAAATACTTCGGTAAACAGATTTTCAAATATTAAGTATTTGTTTTAGTAAATTTTAACTTTTAAAACCAGCCTTGAAAATTTGTTTGTTTATCTAAAAGTAAGTTACTGATGTTTATAATTGTGTTTTCAATATTTTAAATAATTACTTGGACATGTTCATTTTTTAAAAATAAATTATTATCCTTTTAAATTACTTATTATATATATATATAGAGTTTTGAAATGATTGAAATTTTTTGTTTATAAATTCTCTCGAGATTCGTAAATGAGGCTTATAAATGGATATGGTTTGAGGGGAGAAATTTTATAAGGGATTTGGAGGAAATGGAATTTCAAAATGTTGAATATGTGAATTTAAAACGAAATCTGAATTCATAAAAGAAGCTATAAATTGTTGAATGGGGTTATAAATAAGTATACTGGGTTTTGGAAATTGAAAAGGGAATTTATAATAAGATTTATAATATTTTCCTAAGTATAAAAAATGGAAATTTGGAAATATTTCCAAGTGTTGAGATAGTTTGAAAATATCCTGCTATGGATTTAAGTATTTGAAATTGTTTTCAAATATTGGAATATGGAAAGGGATTTTGATATATATCTTAGTAAAGATATTTTGAATAATGGTTTGAAGAATTATAAAATAAGGCCTAGTGTCTTCTTATGGATGTTTTATTAATAGTTAAATAACCGACTATCAATATTGGCCAATTTTGTTAATCGTTTCGAAGAGACCGGGATCAGATTTAATTATCCGAAATCCACTTCGATCTGGTTTGAACGAAATGAATAAATACCGTGAAGATGATGAAGACGATGATTTGGTTTTTCCAAACCCAAGACAACTTGTATGGACGAATGCTATCACAACATCGTCATTGGAGGACAACGAGCATTCTAAGTAGAATTGTTTCTTGAAAGGTAACGTTTAGCCTCAAGCCTCATCAACCGGGAATGACTAAAACAGGGGAGATCAGCAAGGCTAAGTGGGTCGGACCCAATTAGGGTATGTTATCACTTTTCTGGTTGTCCTCAAAAACGTATATATATTATGGATATCGTTGTGCATGAAAGAAGGAGCGCTCGATTGTAAGGGTGGGAACACCCGGGGTGATAACATATTCAGTCTATCCAGGTTAGGGGTAGGTCGGTCTTGTGTAGCAGGGGATCCTGACAAGGTCCTCGGTACATTGCTTTATAGGTGTACTGCGGTGGGCGGTACCCCAGTGGCCCAGTCATTGTATGTAATCCATTCACCAATAAGCGTCGTATGGTTTTGATTGCACCCAACTATGCTGAAACGTGAGATGCAAGCATTTCAGTTATTTTCTATTTACTTGGTTTAGACACTATTATAATATCAAACGATTTTGATAAAAATGTTTTGGTTATCGTAAGGTAAAAACCCGTCGTCTTTATGTTTGACCTGGTCTTACGAGATACCTTTGTTTTTCAAAGGATTTTGAAAAAAATATAGTAATAATTCAAATTGAGTGTGTTTTCTCACGCTGGTTTTCCAGATTAACCCGGGCGTTATTTTATTATAATGCTCGGGTCAGACTGAGTATTATAGATTCAGGATAGGATGCTATGGAGCTCAGGGACGAGCTGGATGATAAGACGTATTTCCGTACTTGATTGTTTTTTCGCTGTATGAGGACAAGTTAGTAAACTGTCCAAATTGATTGTTGTATATTGTACTATGATAATGGTGTGTATATTAACAACACAGTTGTTGTAATTAAAATCGATTATTATATATTATAATTCGTTCCGCTGCGATTGTGAGATTATGTTGTTGTTGTTCTATTTTTCTTCTATCCTTTTCTTTTTCTTTACCCTAGTTATTTGCTCTTTCGTACACTTTGGGTTGGACAAGAGTGAATTATTGTCAACTCAAAGGGGTACAGAACTGCGTGTCGCTACAGTTGGTATCAGAGCAAGAAGGTTAAGCGAGAACCTTCGGTCTGGTGGGGATTACTCATTAGAGATGGAGTCAGTTGTACTCTAGAATGAGTTTGAGCGTATTAATAGATATTAGCGCGTATTTATTAGTGAATATAAATGGTTTTGTATTGTGTTGATCCATGCGACGCCCCACACGGAGACCCACATTAACAAAGAGAATTACTTAGTAATTCTGTCTGCTAATACGGAGAATAGGGTTAGTTAAGGGCGACCATCAATAGTCTTGCATTAGATAAGGGCTAAGTATGTCGATATTTATACTCTTTTTTTCCATTTCATCTCGAGTATTAGACATACTTAATTCCTATCTAATACACCACTATGGTGGCTATAGGATCGAATCAAAAAAAACATAATACTTATATCAATTACAAGTCACAGAACATCAACACATAAACGATACATATGAATTCATACATCAAATGTAATACAACATGCCACTAGTGGTATACAACCACAATATATATATACATTCCCCACAAATATATACATCACGAGTTCCCAATAGAAAGACTACTACACAAAAACTATGCCATATCCTAAGTCGATGGCGAAGTCCAAAAGGTAAAGCAAGTTAAGAGTCCAACTATCTTAGTATAAGATAAGAGTAATATAAGTGCATAAGGGAATTCTTCCTTGCTCTATAAAGGAAGGGTACAAGTATAGTATAATCTCAATGCATGGTATATGTTCACCAAGGGTTGTCACATGAATAGGCTTAATTCAACATAAGAAATCCATACTTAATGCATTCAACTCAAATGCAAGGAATCATACGAAAGTCACAAGAGAAACTCATCAAAATTCCAATATGAATCTCATGGAACTTAAGATAGAGTTCAAATCTCATAAAAATGAAATCACTCTGTATAACATCTCATGTAGCACTAGGCTATCGATGTAACAAAAATATCTCAAAATGGTGAAATTGTATAAAACTCAGAAAACTCAAAAAACCCGGATTGGCCAGATCCCCGATTGCAATGTCGAAGCAATGATGTACATGCTAAACTCTTGTCCAGTGCTATTTATAATTTAGGTACCTAACTCGTGGACCTGAAGGTCATACTCGTGGTGACCGAAGTCACATAACTCGGATGACCAGAAGGTCTATAGCACTGGCATACTCGTGGATGTGTTAGAAACTCTCGTAAAGAAACCCGAAAAGTGTTAACGTGCGTCCCATACCACACGTTCGCACTAAATGGTTTACTAACCGCTAGTTAACTCCACATCATAAAAATAAAATCTCAAACCTCAGAACTCTCAGAATACTCATATATCTTTCCTCGTATGATCCGCAAGTGCAAATAAATCTCATAGTGGTTTCTCTTAACCCATAATTCCCGAAAAGGGAAATCTCATCTCAAGGCTTGCCTCGTCTCATCGGCAAGTAAAACAACATATATAAGTGGTTCTCATCGATTCTATAATAGGAGATCTCGAACCTCTCAATTTTCCAAATATTGGCTAACTTATATAATTCCTATAATAGGAATTATAAATATCAATTATCAACTCAAAATAATATACTCAAGAGGTTTCGATCGTACAAGTCCGAAATTAACCGAAAAAGTAAGCTCACGTGTCCCATACCGCGTGTTTTACTAAATCGTTTAATTCTCTTTCTCATACGTCCAAAAAGTGCTAAAACATGTATTATTATATAGAAAACAAGCTTTTAAAACTATTTTCGAAATCGTTTAAAAAATAACTTTTGAAATTATCTTATTATAGAAAATGTATAATTTTAATAGCTTTAAATTAGTTATAAATATTGTAAAACATTTATTTCGAAAACTAAAAAAAAATCTTCCGAAAGAAGTTTAGAAAGCATGTGCAAAGAAAAATCAACAGAAATTCAATGAAATTATTCATAAAATCATCATACAAAAATCTCCTAAAAAATAAACTCACCAATCCGAAATATGGATAAGTGGTAATATTGGCTCTTCCATATTAGGATCAAGCCGATCAAAAACATCATCGAAAAATATCCATGTAAAAAAATTCAAATGTTCAGTTGGAGCAAAAACATGCTCCGATTCAAATGTTCAGATGGAGATTACCTTGTATGATCTTATTTAGATGGATTTCTTCTTTAATTTGCAGCAAATTGGAGTGGAAATTGAATTTTAGTAGAAGACAACCATTGTTTTTCTTTGTTCTTTACTGTATGTTTATTTATTAGAGAAGGAAGAACAGAAATTAACGTACAGTTAGTTTTCTCAAGTCAGAAAACTCTAGAGATTAGGCTAATGATCCAATATCTACCCAATTAAGCTCAAGAGCAAAATTACTTGGTGAAAATCAAGGCTATGTACATGTTTTAACCTATATTATCATAATATACACATATTTCTCAATATAAACCCAAACAATAATGTATGCAACTAATTATTATGAAACAAAAATTGTTATTTACAAAAAATAAATTTTATTTCAACAAGAAAAGGTTATTCTTATAAATAAAACCATATTTTACATTTTCACGATTTTAGTGTAAAAACACTAATTTTAAAGCATAACTTGTTCAATAAATCATTTTCTTTGTCAAATAAATTATAACAAAACATTATAACTCTTTTAAAATAACAAAATATTATTTTCGAACAATATTTCATCTTTTATTTTAATAAAATACATATTTTCTACATATTTCTCCTTTTATATTCAATAAAAGGCTAATATTAGCAATAATTACCAATATTAATACATTGACTCAATTAAAATCCAGTAAATGATTAGTTTCACTCCAAATTCTAAAAATAATGTTTTTTAAAACTTTATTACCATCAATTTATATTTATTTTGACAATGAAATGCTGAAATACATCACTTGATTAATTTACTAACTCAAATTTACCTAAATTCCATTATTTTCCCTTTATTAACTCAATGTAAATAAAAACTAAATATTTATACTCAAATCACATTGTTTATTTGAAATAAACAATTTAAATCAAATTTATTTTCACCATTTTATTTTCAATATTGAATTATAACTAACGTTATAATTTAATATCGTAGGTAATCACCAATACCAGGGTTGTTACAGACTACCCCCTTATAAAAATTGCGTCCTCGCAATTTCTAGAAGAAATATATATTCAACACAATTTATTTCATCAAACAAAGGAAATTATATAAATTAAAGTGGAAAATTATTACCTTCGGAGTGGGAATATAAGAAATCAGGATACGATCGCTCGATGAATTCTCTGGTTTCCCAAGTGCAGTCATTGGGATTATCGGACCCTTGAATGTTCACGAGCGGAACACTCTTGTTTCGATGACGTCTAGTCTCCGAACCAAGAACCCTCACAGGATTCTGCACATAAGATAGATAAGGAGAAACCTCTAACTTCTCTAAAGTACGAGAATCAAGCACAGAATCTGAATCTTGAGACACTTCCTCAACTGCAAGATGTGGAATACGTCGTGAACTCCGGAAAACTGCTCGGGAAGTGCTACACGATATGCAACAGGACCGATATGCTTTGTAATAGGAAATGGCCCAATATAGCATGGTGCCAATTTCCCCGTCTGACTGAAGCGTACCACTCCCTTCAGAGGAGAAGCTCGGATACAAGCAAAATCACAGACTGAGAATTCAAGAGGCCTCCTATGGTTGTCCGCGTAGGATTTTTGTCGACTCTGAGGCTCTTTCATTCTCTCACGAATAAGATGGACCTTCTCATATGGTTCTCGAATAGACTCGGGGCCAAGAATGAGTTTTTCTCCCGACTCGAGCCAACATGATGGAGAACGACACGACCTTCCATATAAGGTTTCGAAAGGAGCCATGCCGATAGAAGATTGGTAGCTATTATTATACGTAAACTCGACTAAGAGGAAGATGATCCTCCCAGCTACCACCATAATCTAAGATACAAGCATGAAGCAAGTCTTCCAAGATACGATTCACCCGTTCAGTCTGTCCTTCATACTGTGGGTGATAAGTTGTGCTAAGATGAAGCTTTATGCCCAAAGCTTGCTGGAGACTCCGCCAGAAGTGACTCTTGAAAAGAGGATCACGATCACACATAATAGATGAAGGAACACCGTGCAATCGCACGATCTCCGTAATATAGAGCTTCGATAACAGAGATGACGTCCTATCAGATTTAATAGAAATGAAATGTGCGGACTTGGTGAGATGGTCCACAACAACCCAAATACTAGTATGGCCTGACCTCGACCGAGGTAAGCCATCGATGAAATCCATAGAGACTTGGTCCCACTTCCACAATGGAACCTCTAAAGCTGAAGAAGTCCACTGGGTCATTGATGCTCGGCCTTAATTATCTGAAAAGTCATACAATTGCTTACATAACTTGCTATATCTTGCTTCATGCCTTCCCAGTAATAGAGACAACGCATATCAGCATACATCTTGTGGCTACCTGGATGGATAGTATACTTAGAACGGTGACACTCTGCTAGAATGTCCCGCCTAAGTTCTGGAATAGAAGGCATGACTAGACGGTTCTTCTTTCGAAGACACCCATGAATATCGATGCTAAAATCCCTCATCTCAATATCATCGTGGGATTCAGACTTACACTTCTGAATAAGAGCGGATATATCAGAATCTTGTCACTATGCCTCGGCTGTCTGATCCAGAAGAGTAGGACGAGCGTCCATGCTATATAATAGAATAGGTGGATCTATAGTGGAAGCATGATCACAAATATCACACAAGGAAAGAGTCTCAAGAACTTTCCACTCTGCAATCATCAAGGAAACAATAGCTAAATGCTTGCGACTCAAAGCATCAACCACTCGATTCCCCTTGCCAGGGGTATATTGAATGTTGAAATCATACGAAACTAGAAACTCGAGCCAACCTACTGTCGCATGTTGAGCTCATTATAAGTGAATAGGTATTTAAGAGACTTTGATCGGTGAAGAGAGTAAAGTGCTCTCCCAACAAATAATGACGCAACATCTTTAAAGCAAAGACAACGGCGGCAAGCTCTAAATCATGGGTAGCATACCGAACCTCATTCGGACGTAATTGCCTTGAAGCGTATGTAACTACCCTATCCATCTGCAAAAGAACAGCACCGAGGCCACTATGACTGGCATCCGTATAGACAATAAAATCCTGATTCCCTTCGGGAACTACAAGAACAGGATCATGAGTGAGAAGCTCCTTCAATCTCTGAAAGGAAGCCTCACACTTATCGGACCAAGTATAGTGAATGCCCTTGTTCGTAAGGCTAGTCAAGGGAAGCACAATACGGGAAAAGTCTTTGATGAAGCGACGGTAATAACCCGCCAAACCAAAAAAGCTATAAATCTCATGAATATTCTCAGGCCTCCTCCAATTTTCAATGGCTTCGATCTTAGAAGGATCGACCGAAATGCCTTCGAAAGAAACAACACGGCCCAAGAACTTAACATGCTTTTCCCTGAAATGACACTTAGAAAGTTTTGCTTTGAGTTGATGTTGTCGAAGAGTACTCAGAACAATTCTAAGATGTTGAGCATGGTCCGCTTCGGACTTAGAATAAACAAGAATGTCATCGATGAATACAAGAACGAACTTACCGAGGTATTCCCGGAATACTCAATTCATAAGGTCGATGAAATAAGCAGGGGCGTTCGTCAAACCGAAAGGCATGATGAGCCACTCATATGAACCACAGCGAGTGCGATAATTTGTAAGTGGAATGCTATCTTCCGCAACTCGGAGCTGATGAAATCCCGTGGCAAGGTCAAGCTGTGACAAGACCTTAGCACCACTTAACTGATCGAACATATCGTCAATCCTAGGTAATGGATAGATGTTTTTGATGGTTAACTCATTAAGCTTGCGATAATCGACGCATAGCCTAAGAGTCCCATCAGACTTCCTCATGAATACCACGCGGCTCCCGATAATGAAGAACTAGATCGAAAGAAATGCTTGGCTTCAAGTTCTAGGAATTGCTTCTTTTTTTCCTCATTCTCTTTGGTAGACATCCTCGTCGGAGGACGACTAACAGGCTATGCGCCTGGAATAAGGTCGATACAGAACTCGATAGCCCACTTGGGTGGTAATCCCAAAACAAGCTCAAATAAGTCTGGAAAGTCAGGAACAAGAAGAATCCAAGACACATTACCATCATTGTCTCGAGATTCAAGAGAGAATAGAGAAGCTTCGAAATCGCCATCGACGTCCCGAAGTATAAGAGATAACTGAGCAAGAGAGTCAGGATGTCGAAGGTATAGGACTCTCTCTAAACATAGAATCTTGGCATCGTATCGAACTAGCCATTCCATACCCAATATCATATCAAAACCAAGAGAAGGAACCACGTGCAGATTCGCACAGAAAGTAAAGACACAAATATAAATCTCAACATCGTCACAAAGCATACTAAGGGTTGCGGATCCCCCGATTGGATTCGCAATCTTCAAATAAGTAATCAAGCAACAAACATCCAACTGTAAAGCATCAACGAGTTCTTTCGATACGAACGAATGCTACGCACCCGTATCGAAGAGCACTCTAATAAAACGACCATGGAACAATATAGAACCCTCCAAAATAGTGGGAGATACACTTCGAGATCGAGAAGCACTACCAGAAGCCTTTGCCACATTCAAATTACCAGAACGAGCATCTTTCTTCTTCTTAAGGAAAGTAGAAATCATGTGTCCCTCTTGCTTGCAATATAGAAACTTGTGTGGATGAGGACACTCGCGAGCTAGATGGTCTCGAGAATCAAAATTGAAGCAGGCTAAGACCTTTGCTAAATGAGGTGTGACATGAGGATGAGAACTAGAATTGCCTTGCTTCTTCTTCTTCTTAGGAGGAAAGTACTTGGATCTCTGGAAATGGAATTTCTTCTTATGTGGGTTCTTTCGAACCTCGGCCTTATTGCTACTATCCTTTTCCTTTTCGACGGCTTCGAGGTAAAGCGCCGAATCCACAAGCTCCTCGAATGAGAGCTTAAGCTGAAGCATGAGAGATTTCTTCAAATACTTCTTAAGTCCAAATACGAACTTAGCATTCTTCTTGTATGGGGTGCTGATAAACTCAAGCCCATACTTAGATATAGACTGGAAGGATGAAACATAATCAGATACGGAGGATTTTCCTTGCTTCAACTCGAGGAAGCGACGGGGAAGAAAAGCCTTCTCGGATTCTGGCACGAACTTGAGCTCAAAACGGTCTCTAAAATGTTCCCAAGTAAGGGTGGACTCATCCATCTCTGCTACAAGGAGCTCGTACCAGTCTAAAGCCCGTTCTTGTAGCATACTCAATGCCATAAGAACTCGATGATGATCGGATATCTCCATGCAAGTGAAGATGCACTCGCAAGTACAGAGCCCTAACCTCAAGAACTATCTCGGAGTCTTTGAACGGCTTGCCTCCAAGGTGGGTGAAGTCACTGCACATACGCGCAAATGCGGAATTGCGCGGAGGAGAGGAGTGAGCTGGGGCAGGAGGTTGAGTGCTCCTAATAAGCTCGAGGATCTGGTCAGTCGACATATAAACTCCTTCGGGACGAGAACCACTGGACAGTCCCACCTCCGAAGTGCGACCTCTTCCTCTTCCAGACATAGATGAAAGTTATGATAAGATAGGATTATTCACCAGGGTAGATATTAGCAATTCAAATGCATTAAATAAGGAATACTACAGAATTTAAAATTAACTTTCCTAGACATATTACTTTCTATCTACCCCCAAGGAATTAAAAGGTAAGGACAAAGTCGGGTTTGTTTACGATTAGGGATGATGTTCACACTTGTATTATACTTGATGTATGGTAATCATGTATATTGTTCTGTGTTTATTACATTTTTGTTCTGAATCCAGCTCTGATACCAAGCTGTGACGCCCCACCCGGAGGTCCACATTAACAAAGAGAATTATATAGTAATTTTGTCTTCTAATGTAGAGAATAGGGCTAGTTAAGGGCGACCATTAATAGTCTTGCATTAGATAAGAGCTAAGTATGTCGATATTTATACTCTTTTTTTTTCTATTTCATCTCGAGTATTCGACATAATTAATTCCTATCTAATACACTACTATGGTGGATATAGGATCGATTCAGAAATAAAATATAATAATTATATCAATTACAAGTCACAGAACAGCAATACAGAAATGATACATATGAATTCATACATCAAATGTAATACAACATGCCACTAGTTGTATACAACCACAATATATACATACATTCCCCACAAAAGAATATATACATCACAAGTTCCCAACAGAAAGACTACTACACAAAAACTATGTCATATCCCAAGTCGATGGTGAAGTCCAAAAGGTAAAGCAAGCTAAGAATCTAATTACCTAACCTGCAATTCGGTCAGACCCGAGTAATAAATACACGGGTTAGGCTAGCTAGAACTTGATATTAGTATAAGATAAGAGGAATATAAGTGCATAAGGGGATTCTTCCTTTAACTATAAAGGAAGGGTACAAGTATAGTATAATCTCAATGCATGGTACATGTTCACCAAGGGTTGTCGCATGAATAGGTTTAATTCAATATATGAAATCCATACTTAATGGCATTCGACTCAAATGCAAGGAATCATATAAAAGTCATAAGAGAAACTCATCAACATTTCAATATGAATCTCATGCAACTTAAGATAGAGTTCAAATCTCATAAAAATGAAATCACCCTATATAACATCTCATGTAGCACTAGGGTATCAATGTAACATAAATATCTTAAAATGGTTAAATCGTATAAAACTCAGAAAACCCGGATTGGCTAGATCCCCGATTGCAATGCCGAAGCAATGATGCACGTGCTAAACTCTTGTCCAGTGCAATTTATAATTTAGGCACCTAAATCGTGGACTCGAAGGTCATACTCGTGGTGACCGAAGTCACATAACTCATGGTGACCGAAGTCACATAACTCGGATGACCAGAAGGTCTATAGCACTGGCATACTCGTGGATGTGTCACAAACTCTCGTAAAGGAACCCGAAAAGTGTAAACGTGTGTCCCATATCACACGTTCGCACTAAACGGTTTACTAACCACTGGTTAACTCCACATCATAAAAATAAAATCTCAAACCTCAGGAATCTCAAAATACTCATATATCTTGCCTCGTATCATCGGCAACTGCAAATAAATCTCATAGTGGTTTCTCGTAGCCCATAATTCCCGAAAAGGGGAATCTCATCTCAAGACTCGCCTCGTCTCATCGGTGAGTAAAACAACATATATAAGTGGTTCTCATCAATTATTACCCCTATAATAGTGGATCTCGAACCTCTCAATTCGCCAAATATTGGCTAACTTAGATAATTCCTATAATAGGAATTATAAATCTCAATTATCAACTCAAAACAATATACTCAAGAGGTTTCGATCGTACAAGTCCAGAATTAACCGAAAAAGTAAACTAACATGTCCTATACCATGTGTTATTAAATCGTTTAATTCTCTTTCTCATACGTCCGAAAAGTGCAAAAACATGTATTATTATATAGAAAATAATTTATTATAGAAAGCAAGCTTTTAAAACTATTTTCGAAATCGTTTGGAAAATAACTTTTGAAATTCTCTTATTACAGAAAATGTATAATTTTAATAGCTTTAAATTAATTATAAATATTGCAAAACATTTATTTCGAAAGCTAAAAACTATCTTCCGAAAACGGTTTAGAAAGCATGTGCAAAGAAAAATTAACAGAAATTCAATGAAATTATTCATAAAAGCATTACACAAAAATCTCCTTAAAAAACTCACCAATCCGGAATATGGATAAGTGGTAATATTAGCTCTTCCATTTTAGGATCAAGTCGATCAAAAACATCATCGAAAAAAATCCATGTAAAAAAATTCAAATGTTCAGCTGGAGCAAAACATGTTTCGATTTAAAGTTCCAACCAAATTTTCAACTAGTTACAAATGTTTAAAAGCCTTGAAATTTTGCAAGCATAGAGTTCAAAAACTCTAATTTAAATAAAAAAAATGAACGGATACAATCAGACAAGAAACGAGAGAGGTGTGATCTCTCAAAGTTGGACTTGCAGCCAGATTTCACTATCAACAGCTGGAGCAAAACAAGATCCAATTCAAAGTTTGACAGCATATTTCTATAGGCTACGGAGGTCGGAATGACCTTAAATTTAACATGCATAAATCTCAACAACTATATTTTAAAATGCAAAAATAATCATGCAATTTAGACAGGGTATGAGAAAGTTATGATGTCTCAAAGTTGAACCCAGATAGTGTATTCACTGTAAAATTCCGGGCAAAAACATGCTCCGAATAAAAGTTCGGCAGCATATTTCTATAAGCTACATTAGTAAAAATGACCTAAATTTTGTAATGCATAATTTCTAACACTCATATTTGAAACTGAAAAAAGAATCACGGAATTTGAACAAGCTATGAGAAAGTTATGATGTCTCAAAGTTGAACACAGACAGTGTTTTCACTGTAAAAATCTGGGCAAAAACATGCTCCGAATCAAATTTCGGAAGCATATTTCTATATGCTATTTAGGTAGAAATGACCTGAAATTTGGTTTTCATAATCTACAAAACATGTTCTACAAAAAAAAATCTGGCAGCATTTCATTGCCGGAATAGAGAGATATTACTGCACAAAGTTGCAACTCAAGACAGTTTACACAATCAAAATAGTTCAAAAACGAATTTTTGATTTCAATTTGCAATTTTTGACATTGCATGAGCTAGCTTTTGTGTTGATACTCACCTTTCAAAATACCTAAGCTTTAAGATCAAATTGGTGAAAAGAGACGAGCTTTTGCTTGATAGATGCTTCAACAACCTAGAAATGGAGTTTTTAAAGACATGTAAGAACAAAATAGAAGAGTTACATACAATTCATATCTTAATTCAAATATTTTTGAAGAAAACTTTTGGTATTGGATGGAGATTACCTTGTATGATCTTATTTAGATGGATTTCTTCTTTAATTTGCAGCAAATTGGAGTGGAAATTGATTTTTAGTAGAAGACAACCATTGTTTTCCTTTATTCTTTAATGTATGTTTATTTCTTAGAGAAGGAAGAAGAGAAACTAACGTAAAGTTAGTTTTCTCAAGCCAAAAAACTCTAGAGACTGGGATAATGTATCCAATATCTGCCCAATTAATCCCAAGAGCAAAATTACTTGGTGAAAATCAAGGCTATGTACATGTTTTAACCTATATTATCACAGTATACACATATTTCTCATTATAAACTCAAACAAAAATGTATGCAACCAATTGTTATTAAATAAAAATGGTTATTTACACAAAATATTTTTTTTTTCAACAATAGAAAGTTATTCTTATAAATAAAACCATATTTTTGATGATATTTTACAATTTTAGTGTAAAAACACTAATTTTAATGCATAACTTGTCCAAAAAATCATTTTCATTGTCAAGTAAATTATAACAAAACATTATAACTCTTTTAAAATAACAAAATAATATTTTCGAATAATATTCCATCTTTTATTTTAATAAATTACATATTTTCTACATATTTCTCCTTTTATATTCAATAAAAGGCTAATATTGGCAATAATTGCCAATATTATTACATTGACTCAATTAAAATCCAATAAATGATTATTTTCACTCAAAATTCTATAAATAAAGTTTTTTAAAAATTATTTCCATCAATTTATATTTATTTCGACAATTAAATGCTAAAATACATCACTTGATTAATTTACTAACTCAAATTTACCTATATTCAATTATTTTCCATTTATTAACTCAATGTAAATAAAAACTCAATATTTATACTCAAATCACATTGTTTATCTGAAATAAACAATTTAAATCAAATTTATTTTCTCCATTTTATTTTCAATATTAAATTATAACCAACGTTATAATTTAATATCATAGGTAATCACAAATACCGGGGTTGTTACAATCTATCTGCTGAGTGGTATATAAATTCTGTTCGAGTAGTGGGATGCCTCTAAATTGATTGGAGTTTCTGAACTCTCGAATACGATAAAACTGACACAGTATTGTTTTGAAGCGGGTAAATGAAATTATTTTACCCAAACTATATTTTGATATGAATGGAATAATTTCTGAAAATTATTATAGTGATGTGTTTGGTTGTTATTATATATAATCAATACAAGATTATAAAAATTGGAAATGGTTTATTAATACCAAAATTAAATTGCAAAAGTATGAATTATGCAAATGGATTATAGTTAAAATGAATTCAAACCAGAATTAGGAGATTAAAAATCCCAGAAGTTTTGAGGAATGTTTTAAATGGGTTTGGACTAAATGTTGGAAAAATTTGAAATCCCGGAAGTTTAAAAATATTTTCCAAAGTGGTTGAAAGAAAAATGGAGTTAAATTTGAGATTTTTGAAGAGAAAATTGTTTTAAATGGAATTTTTGAAGTAATGAAGCCTGAACTCACTTCATTCGCTGGAAAATAATTCTGATGATGACAGCCACATCAACATTGTTCATTTTCGAGTTTCTAAGTGATGGATTGCTACCGAAATAATTGATTTGGAGATTTTGTTGGAAAACAAATATTGTTTGGAAATTCCATGAGAATTTATTTGGATAGAACCAAGTTTGAGTTTAAAATTCTAAGGAATGGTTTGCGGAAACAAAGAGTGATATATATATACATATATATATGATTTCAAAAAAAAAATTGATTTGAAATAGATACCGGGTGTTTGAATTCTAGAAATCCTTATTTAAAGATTCTAGAGAATATCAGGAAATAAGTTTTTAAAACTTATAAGTGGATGATGATATTTATAAAGAAAGAAGTGTGAAAAATTGAAGTTGGAATAAAACTTAAAGTGAGAAAGTTGAAATGGAATTCAACTTAAGTTAAGTTGAGTAAATTAAATTTTAGAAATTAAATTGACTGGATTTGAATTGAATTAATTTGGTGTATTAATTGAATGGGAGTTAACTTAAGCGAAGTAATTGAAATATATAATGAAACTGAAAGGATTAAAAATAAAATTATTTGGAGTGAAATTTAATTTAAGTATGAATAACTCGAATATATTTTTTAAACGTTAGTTAAAAGGAATTGAAATTTAAATAAAAAGGATAATTGGATTTGAATCATATGGAATTGAATTAAATATGTAAATGTGAATTGTAAAGAGACTATATAACCATAAGTTATAAAATTTGAATTGGATTAGAATTAATATCGAATTGAAGTTAATATAATTTTTGAATTGTGAAATAATTACATAACCATAAAGTATAAATTTGGAATGAGATAAAATTTGAGTGAAAATCTAGAATTGTGAATAAACAAATTTTGGATAGCTTATAAAAATTGAAATTTATGAAATAAAAATATACATAGGCCATAAATGGATGTATAACCTCAAGTAAAAATAAAATGTGAATACACTCGAATATAGAATTGATGAAATTGAAGAAAAATAAGTTATGTAACTTATAAAATGGAAAAGTGAAATAGAAACCCAAAAGAAAATAGTTTGATATTTTGGTGAAGGAAATAAAATCCAACCTTAAATTATAAAATAAATTTGAACTCAAGTAAATTTAATGGGGTAATTTTTGAATGAAATCTGAAATTGGATGCAAAAATAGAGTTTAACTTGGGTGAATAAATTGGATTGTGGATTAGAATTGAAATTAAATATTGAACTTGAGCGAATTAAATATAATTGGAAATATCGTAAAATAAAATAGAATTGGATTGAAACTGAGATGATTTAAGTTATAAATAAATTCAATTTGAGAATAAATAAATTGAATATGGCCTTGATATCATTTAAATGAGTTCAAGAATGAATTCGAGTATGGAATTAAAATTGAAGTGGATTAAATGAATAAACTGATTAATTAATTAATTAGTAATTGAAATGGAAGTTGGTTGAAATGAAAATAAACCTAAGTTGTAAGGTAGGAATAATTTAAAAAAACGGATTAACTTAAGTAAATATTTTGAATGGAAGCTCAGCTTAAATAAATTTGTGAAATGGCTATTAAATAAATTAGCATGGAATGATTCAAGCTAAATAAAATGGATTTGAATGTAATATGAATGGAATAAATTGATTTAGAATCGATTTGAAATGGAATAGAATTAATTATAAATTGGTTTGGAATCAAGTTAAAATAGTTATAAGCTTAAATAATTATTTATTAAATGAATAACGCCGAATTTTCATAGAAAAAAAATTGTCGATCAATGTAAATGAAAGTAAATAAAATTCTATGAATAAATAGAATGTGAATAAATTGATTTTAATCAATTTGGAATGGATATGAAATCGTTGGTATAAATATGAATTGAATGCAAATGAAGTTGGTTGTGAAATCATTTAAATTGAATTTGAATTGATTGAAAGTAATTAAATTAGTATTGGAACCTTATTATTGCTTATGATTATGTGTTAGAATGCATTATTTACGAAATTTATGCGTTCAACTATTTAAATAAGTGAAATGTTAGTAAATTTCATGTTTTGGTAATTACATGGTTTAAATTGAGCAAGTACAGGTACCCGGAGGCTATCGGGCTAGATTTGGGTTGCGTAATTGCGTATGAAGTAAATTTTCACGCTTAATAATGCTTAAAAACGCTAAATAAGGTACGTTTTTGGATTAAATATCGCAAAATTATAAATATTGATATATATTTTGTTTTTCGACCGTGTGGGTCGATGTATATATTTTTATCTCTCTTGTCATATTTCAAAAGGCTTCAGCATGAGCAATACAAGCTCCGATTCAAAGTTCCAAGCGAATTTTCAACTAGTTACAAAGGCTTAAAAGCCTAGAAATTTTGCAGGCATAGAGTTCAACAACTCTAATTTAAATAAAAAAAGAACGGATAAAATCGGATAAGAAACGAGAGAGATATGATCTCTGAAAGTTGGACTTGCAGCCAAGTTTCACTGTTAACAGCTGGAGCAAAACATGCTCCAATTCAATGTTTGACAGCACGTTTCTGTATGCTACAGAGGTCGGAATGACTTGAAATGTAATATGCTTAATATACGAAACATGTTCTTCAAAGTAAAAAAAATCCGGCAGCATTTCGTTGCAAGAATAGAGAGATATGCCTGGGTTCAACTTTGAGACCTCATAACTTTTTCACACTTTGTCTAAATTGCATGATTCTTGGTGCAGTTTAAAATCTTATTGTTGAGCTTTATGCATGTTAAATTTCAGGTCATTTCGACCTATATAGCTTATAGAAATATTCTACCGAAATTTGATTTGGAGCATGTTTTTGCCTAGATTTTTACAATGAAAACACTACCAAGGTTCAAATCCCATACAAATGAAATCACCCTATATAACATCTCATGTAGCACTAGGCTATCGATGTAACAAAAATATCTCAAAATGGTGAAATCGTATAAGACTCAGAAAACCCAGAAAACCCCGGATTAGCCAGATCCTTGATTGCAAAGCTGAAGCAATGCTGCACATGCTAAACCCTTGTCCAGTGCTATTTATAATTTAGGTACCTAACTTGTGGACCCGAAGGTCATACTCGTTGTGACCGAAGTCACATAACTCATGGTGACCGAAGTCACATAACTCAAATGATCCGAAGGTCTATAGCACTACATACTCCGATAATTCCTATAATAGGAATTAGAAATCTTGATTATCAACTAAAAACAATATACTCAAGATATTTCTATCGTACATGTCCAGAATTAACCGAAAAAGTAAACTCACATATCCCATACCACGTGTTTTACTAAATCGTTTAATTCTCTTTCTCATACGTCCGAAAAGTGCAAAAACATGTATTATTATATAGAAAATAACTATTTTATTAAAATAAAAGATTTTTTTTAGCTTTCAAAATAAATATTTTACAATATTTATAATTAATTTAGAGCTATTAAAATTATACATTATCTATAATAAGATAATTTCAAAAGTTATTTTCCAAACGATTCATACTTCTTTTAAAAATTATTAAAAGAAGCAATTGGCAATAGTTAATACAATTATTACACTTTCATCAAATAAAGTCATTTTCCACTCATTATTCTCACAAATAAACATGATAAAGTTTTCCAAAACTTTATTTCCATATTTTATTTTCAAAATTCATTGTTTATTTAAATAAAAAAGATAGAAATTGGTTTTAAAATGAGTTTATTTATAAATTTGAGTTAAAAACGGTTTAAAATATTTTTCTAACTAAGAAAAGTATTTTTGTGGAATTTTAGAAGTTTAAAATAGAGTTTTATTCATTTATTTGAGTAAATTGTGTGTTATTGTGTTTTGTTCTGATAGATCCATTAGCCATCTATAGTTTTGTATTAAGCATTTATTGGATATGTCGATCCATGAGAGAAAGAAAAAAAACATAGAGCATTTATCGACATATTCAGTAGATGTTTAAGACAAGATTATAGATGGTCGCTCCTAACCAGCCCTATTCTCCGCATTAGAAGACAGAATTACCCAGTAATTCTCTTTGTTAATGTGGGTCTCATGGTGGGGCAACACAGCTTGGTATCAGAGCTGTGATGCCTCACCCCGAGACCCACACTAACAAAGAGAATGACTTAGTAATTCTGTCTGCTAATGCCGAGAATATGGCTGGTTAAGGGTGACCATCATAGTCTTGCATTAGATAAGAGCTAAGTATGTCGATATTTGTACTCTTTGTTTTCCATCACAAGTATTTAACATACTTAATTCCTATCTAATACACTACTATGGTGGCTACAGGATCGATTAAAAAACCAAACATAATAACTATATCAATTACAAGTCACAGAACAGCAATATAGAAACGATACATATAAATACATACATCAAATGTAATACAACATGCCACTAGTGGTATGCAACCACAATATATACATACATTCCCCACAAAAGAATATATACATCAAAAGTTCCTAACAGAAAGACTACTACACGAAATCTATGCCATATCCTAAGTCAATGGTGAAGTCCAAAAGGTAAAGCAAGCTAAGAATCCAACTACCTAACCTACAACTCGGTCTGACCCGAGTAATAAATACACGGGTCAGGTTAGCTAAAACTTGATATTAGCATAAGATAATAGGAATATAAGTGCATAAGGGAATTCTTTCTTTAACTATAAAGGAAAGGTACAAGTATAGAATAATCTCAATGCATGGTAAATGTTTACCAAGGGTTGTCGCATGAATAGGTTTAATTCAACATAAGAAATCCATACTTAATCGCATTCAACTAAAATATAAGGAATCATACAAAAGTCATAAGAGAAACTCATCAAAATTCCAATAGGAATCTCATGGAACTCAAGATATAGATCAAATCTCATAAAATCGATATCACCCTATATAACATTTCATGTAGCACTAGGCTATCAATGTAACAAAAATATCTCAAAATGGTAAAATTGTATAAAACTCAGAAAACCTAGAAAACTCAGAAATCCCGGATTGGCCAGATCCCCGATTGCAATGCCAAAGCAATGATGCACTTGCTAAACTCTTGTCCAGTGCTATTTATAATTTAGGTACCTAACTCGTGGATCCAAAGGTCATACTCGTAGTGACCGTAGTCACGTAACTCGTGGTGACCGAAGTCACATAACTCGTGGTGACCGAAGTCACATAACTCAAATGACCCGAAGGTCTATAGCACTGACATACTCGTGGATGTGTCACAAACTATCGGAAAGGAACCCGAAAAGTGTTAACGTGCGCCCCATATCACATGTTCGCACTAAAGGGTTTACTAACCGCTAGTTAACTCCACATCAAAAAAATAAAATCTCAAATCTCAGAAATCTCAGAATGCTCACATATCTTGCCTCGTATCATCGGCAAGTGCAAATAAATCTCGTAGTGGTTTCTAATAACCCATAATTCCCCAAAAGAAAAATCTCATCTCAAGACTCGCCTCGTCTCATCGCCGAGTAAAACAACATATATACATGGTTCTCATCGATTATCACCCCTAAAATAGGAGATCTCAAACCTTTCAATTCACCAAATATTGGCTAACTCAGATAATTCCTATAATAGGAATTATAAATCTCGATTATCAACTCAAAACAATATACTCAAGAGGTTTCGATCGTACAAGTCCGGAATTAACCGAAAAAGTAAACTCATGTGTCCCACACCATGTGTTTTACTAAATCGTTTAATTCTCTTTCTCATACGTCTGAAAAGTGCAGAAACATGTATTATTATATAGAAAATAATTTATTATAGAAAACAAGCTTTTAAAACTATTTTCGAAATCGTTTAGAAAATAACTTTTGAAATTCTCTTATTATAGATAATGTATAATTTTAATATCTTTAAATTAATTATAAATACTGCAAAATATTTATTTCGAAAGCTAAAAGAATATTTCGTAAACGGTTTAGAAAGCACGTGCAAAGAAACAACGAAAATCAACAAAAATTCAACGAAATTATTCATAAAATCGTCATACGAAAATCTCCTAAAAACTCACCAATGCGAAATACGATAAGTGGTAATATTGGCTCTTCCATCTTAGGATCAAGCCGATCAAAAACATCATCGAAAAAAATCCATGTAAATCAATTGAAATGTTTAGCTGTAGCAAAACATGCTCCGATTCAAAGTTCCAAGCAAATTTTCAACTAGTTACAAAGGCTTAAAAGCCTTGCAATTTTGAAGGCATAGAGTTCAACAACTCTATTTTAAATAAATAAAAGAACGGATAAAATTGGACAAGAAACAAGAGAGATATGATCTCTGAAAGTTGGACTTGCAGCCAGATTTCACTGTCAACAGCCGGAGCAAAACATGCTCCAATTCAATGTTTGACACCACGTTTCTATAGGCTACGGAGGTCAGAATGACTTGAAATTTAATATGCCTAAAGATCAACGACTATATTTTAAACTTCAAAAAGAATCACGCAATTTAGACAAGGTATGAGAAAGTTATGATGTCTCAAAGTTGAACCCAGACAGTGTTTTCACTGTAAAAATCTGGGCAAAAACATGCTCCGAGTCAAAGTCCGGCAGCATATTTCTATAAGCTATTTAGGTCGAAATGACATTAAATTTAATTTTCATAAAGCTCAATTACTATACTTTAAACTGAAAAAGGAACCACACAATTTAGACAAGGTATGAGAAGTTATGACGTCTCAAATTTGAACCCAGGCAGTGTTTTCACAGTAAAAATCTGGACAAAAACATGCTACGAATCAAAGTTCGGCAGCTTATTTCTATAAGCTATTTAGGTCGAAATGACCTGAAATTTGATATGCTTAATCATTGAAAAATGTTATTGAAAAAAAATTATGGTAGCATTTTATTGCAGGAATAGAGAGATATGACTGCACAAACTTGCAACTTAAGACAGTTTACACATAAAATCAAAATTGTTCAAAAACGAATTTTTTAGCAAAATTTTGATTTCAACTTGCAATTTTTGCCATTATATGATCTAAATTTTGTGAGATTGATACTCACCTTATGATTTAGCAGCGAATTGGGTAGCAAGTTGTGATATTTAGTGAAGATAGAAGCCTAAGAACTTGTAGAAACTTGAAAACAGACATGCAAAACAAACATAAGAAATTAAAGACAATTCACATTTCAAGTTCTAAAATTTTGATGATAACTATTTGGTATTGGAAGGAGATTACATTTCTATTCTTAATTTAGATGATTTCCTTCTTTAATTTGCAGAAAAATTGGGTAGAAGTTGGATTTAGATGAAAGCAGCCATTGTTTTCTTATGTTTTTTTTCTCAATGTTTTGGAGAAGAGACAATTGACGTACAGGAAATTTTATTTTGCCAAGCCAAAAGGTTCTAGTAAGGGCTATTGGATCTAGTTTCTACCCAAATAAGCCCAAGAGAAAAATATACTTAGTGAAAATGCAAGGTTATGTATACATATTAACCTATTTTACACTATATACTGTAACAACCCGCATATTTTACGATTGTATATTTAAATGTTTTATTTAAATATAGCATCGTAAATCGGATTAAAGTCCGAAATGTTAATTTTTGTAAACAGTCGAATTGGGACTCAAAACCACTTCCATTGAGTCCAAAGTGGCGTTTACAACTTTTTTGAGTTTAAACATCGATATGTTTGGAGTTGAGTGGAATTTTGCTATTTTTCTATTTTGGGCTTTGGGTTTGGGTTTCAGCCCACTAACCCAACATAATACCCTAACTCCACCCCACTCCTCTTCATTCATTCATTCCATTTCCTAACACTCAAGCTCAAAAGAAAAATGGGGGAAAGAATGGGAAATAGAAATTACTAAACCCTAGTTTGATTAGGAAATTCAAGTTCTTGCTCTAAAATCAAAGAGAAGCTTAGGTAAGCATCCTCTTCATCTTCTCCATCTCAATCTCTCTCCAATTTCAGAAATTTCCTATAACCTATTTTAGGAAATATTTATCTATGATCATAGATTGGAGCTTCTAGAGTTGAAGTTGAAGAGTAGTTGATCTTTCCTTTGTTTTAGAGCTTCTCATTCGTTGTTATGGGTTTAAAGGTGAGTTCTTTAACTCACATCTACGTCTGTAACTTTCATTGTTGTTGGGTATGAAATCCTAACATCTATTCATGTTCATTTGCTTTTGCTTTGAATTAATTTGGTGAATTTTCCAATTTTTGGTTTGTGAAGTCAAATTTTATGAAAATCCTACTATGGATGTTTGGACATGATATTTGGGGTGTATCGAAGAGCCTATAAGGCTGGGTTGTCGCTTGGCATAAATCCCTAGTCTTCGTTGCTCGTCCGATCGCTCCCGAAACGTTTTGGCCATCTTGGCCTAAGCAAATTGTTGCCCAGACCAGGTGACCAGACGTCTAGTTATCAAGTCCAGACGTCTGGTTATAGACTTGGAGGAAAAAATATACACGGTAGAAAAATAAAAATGGCAGAGACTAATTCCAAACGTCTGAAATATAGGTTCAGACGTCTGATTAGGGCTCAGACGTCTGCTTCAAAATTTCAAACGTCTGGGAGGTTTTCTGAAAATTACTAGAAAACAAATCCAGACGTCTGGATTCTAAACCAAACGTCTGGAACTATTCAGTTTTGCCTATTTGCCTATTTTTTGAGTGAACTTCCAATTTTAATCGATTTTTGTTGATCCGGTTAGTTATTATCACTTATTATCGACTCTGATGACTTCTTTCTTTGGATTTTTGGGAATATCCATTTAATGGATTTGATATCGATTTTTAGGGATTTAATTCACATTCTCGTATGTGAATTTTTGCTGATTGACTGTTTCTACAATCATTTCTGTGGTTTGTCACTTTAAAATACAAAGGTTTCTATACTAGTAGTAGATACTCAAACTCTTTCACAAAAACAATTTCAACACTACTTTAAAATACAAAGCTCGTTTTTAAAACCGATTTCCAAATCTATTAGTATGTGACGATCCCATTTTTAAGTCAAATTTAAATTAGCAATTAATATAAAATTTTGGATTTAATTTTGAATTAATTTGAAAATTTGGAAATAAATATATTTTGTATATATAACAAATCTATCTCATAATGCTTAATTAATAAAAACATAAAACATGTTTCATAAATTAAAATAACGTACGGATTTAAAACATAATTATAAATTAATTTAAAATAAGGACTTAAACATAAATTTAATTATTGTTAACAAGTGTAAGGAAATTAATTCATGCAATTACAAGTGTTAACAAAATTTAAAAGTGGCTTAATTTATTTAAAAATTAAAATATATACAAATTATAATGTTAATATCAAAGAGAAAAATTGTTCATTCATTTTGAGTTCAAAATTCTCTAAATCCTTTTGCTCTTCATCTTCTCAAAAGAAAATCAAAACCTGAAAATGAAAACAAAAGAGAATCAAACAAGAAAATTTAAATTAAAATAAAATCATAAACCTGTAAGCTATAAACCTAAGCAGTGATTTCATATACAGCAAGAAGCTAATATTCAAATTCAACTATCAGCTTTAGATTCAACATCAAAGTTCTAGTTTCAAGTTTCAAAACATTTTCCCGTTTTTAAATTCAAAAGCCCATTCTCTGCTTCTCTATTCCAGGTGAGCAAACTGACCTATTTAAATTTGAATCTGTGATATATCTTGATGTTTGTGAATTGTCTGTTGTGAAAAATGATGACTGAATGTAAATATATCTGCATGTATATATATTTATGTGTGGATTGAGGTATGTATGCATGTGTATATGTATATACTCTGTTATATCAACATAATTAAAAACAACATATTGAAAAATTAATATCTTTCTTTCAAACAGAATTAAGCTTTGATTTCTAAATTAAAGATGATGGTAGGAGTGTAAACTTGATTTTAAAAATAATTATAAGTATATTTAGTTAAAGGTTTTCTTGAAATTTAAAATATACAGTAAAAATCCAAGGTATGTCAAAATTAGACTTAAGTAATTGATTATTTCATTTATATAATCTGATTAGTCTTTAAAAATGTTGAATTTCGATAATAAAATCCAGATTTTTAAGTAAGTGGTTGGTGTGAATTTTCGAGTTGAAATGAAAATTGTTTTCGCTCGATTTCTGGCGATCGGTGGGTCTGGGTTCATCGTGGTTGAAGTCGAAGATAGTTTGGAGGATGCCGATCGATGGAAAAATGGAGGTGGATTTTTCAGATGATTGGATCGGCCGAGGGACGTCGAACTAGGGTTCGATGATCAGGTTTAGTCGACTGTGGATTCCAGGCTAATGCAGCATCGTTGATGCATCGGTCTCGTTCGGTGGTGGTGGAATCGAGGCATGGGTGAGTGGCGAGGCTCTGGACGCGGAGGCGTGGTGACCGGTGGTCGGAGGTGATGGCACTGGGTGGTTTTCTGGAATTGGGTTTGTTCAAGGTTGGATCATTTGGTGTTCGATTTTGTTTTTATTTCGTTTTCGTGATCATCTCGAGTTGTTGGATGGTCGAACTATTAGAGATGGTCATTGACGACTTCTCGGTGGTCAGCGCATCAATCGGAGCACCGGTGAACTCGCGTGCACGTGCACAGGTATGTGATGGTGTCAGTGGTTTGCTGTAGGAAGAAGAAGAGAGGGAACTCAAAGTTGATCTCGGGGAAGTAGGGTAGTGGCTTGAGTGATGAATCAGGTTGGGCTCGTGAGTGTTGTAAGTTTTAACAGGTTTAAAAATTTAAAAGAAGAACTTTGTACAGGTTTTAAAAGCAAAGAAAATCCAGTTTTTAAATGTAAAAAAAGTTTTAACAAGATTTCAAAACAAAATATTTAAACAAGTTTTCAAAACAAAGTTTCAATATAAATTGTAAAGTCGAATGATTTTGAAATTTAATTTGTTTTGATTTAATAAAATTTTATAATAAGTTAATTATCTAATTATATTCTTAAGTGTTTTCAAATGAATTTATTAATGATAATTAAGTAGTTAACTAAGATAATGGTTCTCTTAAATTTATTAAGAGGATTAATTAATTTAAAGGATTAATTAATTTGGGTAATTAATTAAAGGGTTAATTAATTAATTAGTAATTAAAGATAATTACTTAATAATTGAGGGTTAATTATTCTATAATAAAAGGATAATTAATTAATTAAAGATTGATTAATTAATAATTAAAGGTTAATTAATTAATGATTAAAGGTTAATTAATTTATGATTGGAAGATAATTACTTTTATTAAGGGTTAATTAAATTTGTAATAAACTTAAGGTTAATTAATTAATGTGATTAATTAAGGATAATTAATTAAAGATAATTAATTAAGATGGATAATTAAGGTTGATTAATTAATTTCATTAATTAATATTAAAATGGTTTGAAATTAATTAATGTTAATTAACCAGGATTAGAAATTTATTCATAATTAATTAATCTGGTTTAAGTTAATTAAAATCAGATAATAAATTGATCTTACTTATGGATGATTGAATTGTATTGAATGCCTTGAATTGATTGATATCTCTGATGTGTGATGCTCTGTGATATGAATTGCTTTGATTTGAGCTGTGATAAATGTAATTTATTTATCTGTGATGAATTTATATTATTTACCTGTGAATCTGTTAATGAAGATAAGCGTTATAGTACTATACCGCTTATCAATATTGTTGTGCTTGATTTGATGATGGTTGTGATATGTTATTGTTGTGTGTAAAACCATTGGACTACACCACACACACACAAATATGGATTTCAAGGGAAATTGGTTAAGTCACGAATATTTTGAATTTAATATTATTTTCAATGATAAGAAATTTTAAGGGTACTTTTGGCACAGGTCCTTATTAAGTTTCAAAATTCACGATAAGTCCTTCACTAAATTTCAGTGTAAATTAGGTCCCTGTTTTTTATTCACGATTATTGCAGAGCATGATGCAACATTTCATAAAAGTTGCTGACATTTCCGCAACATTTCTGTACACTGTGAACATAGTGTATGAAAGTTGCTGAAATATCAACACTTATTTATAAAAGTTGCTGATATTTCAGCAACATTTATGTACACTGTGAACACAGTTTATGAAAGTTGCTGAAATATCAGCACTTATTTATAAAAGTTGCTGACATTTCAGCAATAATTTTTCTTTGTTTTTACAATAAAACTTTGACACAGATAGTTGCTGAAATATCAGCACTTATTTATAAAAGTTGCTGACATTTCAGCAATAATTTTTCTTCGTTTCCAGAAAACAGGGACCAGCTTTACAATGAAACTTTGACAGGGACCCGCTTTGCAATATGAAAGTATGATAGGGATGCCTCCCTAATTTCCACAAATTTTAAAGGTTGAATTTTGAATCCAAAATAGTTTGGAAGTGAAATTGGGTTTAATATGAAATAATTTTGAAAAGGAAGTTTTGAAATTAAACCATTCTGAATATAATAAGGTTTTGAAATTAAATTTGAATTTGAATTCAAGAATTGAAGTTGAATTTTCCAGTTTATACTTTAAAAGGCTTTAACTTGAGCAAATTTAATTGGATTTTTCCGAAACAAAAACCCTTTGTTTTCAAATGATAAAAGCTTTCATATAAAGGAAGGATTTCCAGTTTTTGTTGAAAAAAGATTTCCAAGTTGTAAATCAAATTTGAAAAGGAATTGTTTTGAAAGCTATGAATGAATCTTTGTTAAAGATTTGATAAACTTTGTTTCAAATTGAAGTGGATCTTAAAGACGGATCTTTTGTTGAAATATTTTGAACGAATCTTCGTTAAAGTTTTTGGTAAACTTTGTTTCAAATATAAGAAGATCTAAAGGTGAATCTTTTTGTTTAAAAGATTAAAAATGGAAAATTTGTTTAAACCATTCAAACGAAAGGTTTTGAGAAATATGTTGTGACTTAACTAAGATCCAAATGGATCCATATGTTTTTAAAGTTAAGCGCTCATTATTCGGTTTAGCCAGGAGAGGACTTTTTGTCATAAAACCCATTTCGAATAGTGATACATCGAATTGGATAGCATTTGAAAACGGTGGTGAAGACCGGGTATTTTCGAAAGCGAAAGGATTACCTGTCGAATGTCTCTGCACCGACTGGTCCCCAGTATAGAGATTTGATCACCCTTTGTGATGGGGGGTCCGGACGTGATTAGGGATTATTCGGATTTGCAAGGACTTCTTTTGAAGTGCCTTCAGTTCTATTTGAACTCGGAACAGACTTGTATGGACATATGTCTAACGTTACGCTTTGAGATATAAAGCTGGTTTCTATCAAATAAATTTCTGTTGGTGGTGGATAATTTATTCTCTTAGCTTAACACCCTTCTCTGAGACGTACGAGCTCAGAGCTTATGTAGTTGATGGTTACTAGTGATATATTTCCAATTTGGTAATGTGGCAAGATGAGTGTTGTTGATCATTTGTTGATCGAAGCATGGCTTTTGTGAAAAGCGTAGCTTTGTGGACGAGACCTCGTCGGACCTCACAACCCAAAATGGTCGAAACAGGAAGAATGCGACAAGGTTGTTTAGGGGTAACGCCCTCAGGGTATGTCCATTCCTTCTAGAAAAAGGTGGTATCATGGTATGGAGCCCAGATACTTAACTTATGCGGTTGCTGAAAATCTATTACTTTGTGGTTGCTGGTGTTGAGGATCCTCGGACAAAGGTCTGTAACGACCGGGGATGGCATACTCGTGTGTGGAGTTATCTAGTTACAGCTTCATTGCACCAGAAGCGTGAGGTACCTCGGCCTTATGTTGTCAGAGATCCGGTTAGGTTCTCGGGGCGTCCCTCCATAGGCGTACCCATGTGGCCTAGGAAGTTCCTTAGCCTGACCATTTGTTGGAAATCCAAAGAAACAATACGCGCCCTATACGGTTTTAGTTATATAACCTGCCACCTCAGGTGGTAGCTATAGCAAGCATAATATAATGGTACCTATGCTGGCTAAGATTAATTTTATACTTTCGAAATGTTTTCTGCACTATGCACTAATAATAATATCAAAAGGATTTTGCGTATCAAGCATATTTTACTATCATAAGGAGAAATCTCCTCCAATTGTGCGCTTGCATTGTGTGTGTGCAGGGAGGCCTTATGGTAGTTTCATTTTCTAAAGCATTGCGGATTTCTTTTATTTCCCTTTGTTTTCTTTTGTTCAAGTTAAACTGTTTTTGTTTGCTCATACCAGTCCCATGACTGACCTGGAGTTTATTGTTCCCTTTCTAAACTCTGGGTGCCCACAATTTTCCACACGGGCAGCCTGGAGTTAGATTTTCAGATAGTCAGATAGTAGATATAGATTCGGTAGCCTTCATCTTTCTGTTTGGAATTCTTTGGAGTCTTTGGATTTTGGCAATCACATTCATGTCCGACCATGCTTAATACAACTTGATGGTGGTTCGTGCTTGAAGTTTGGAGCTTTGGCGTTGAAGATATCTTTCCACTTCTTCTGCTTGGTTATTTCCGCCGTTGTCTTGTATCTCTGATAGTATTGATATTCCGTTGTATCTTATTGTTTCAGATACTGTATGCATTGTTGTATCAGTGATATTCATTCAGTTTCCGCTGTGTTTGTTCTTACTTAATGTGTTAAAACTCCGGCGAATCGGATTTCAACGGTTGAATCTGCGGCATTCGTTTCGAGCGCTAAAATCCGGGTCGTCACATTTGGTATCAGAGCTAAAGGTTGAGTAAGAACTTTAGCTTTGGAGTATAACACATTAGGTGACTCATTAGAGATAGGGTGAATTATACCCTAGAATGAGTATATTCCCTAAGATATCTTGTCTGTATGCCTCAGTGAATTATCTTGCTATTCACTGATAGTAAGTATGAGTGGAAGAAGAGGATGAGGTAGGCGACAGGGGAGTACCACTACTAATGGTCGATACCCTGCAACAACAAAGGAACAAATTTTCTTATCAATCTCTTCGATCATCATCCGATATCAATTCTTTGGCGGTTTCTTGGCAGCTACAAGAAGAAGCTTTGGTGTGGTAGTGGCCCTGCGAATCGTTGTTGAAAAGGTTCCTAATTCGTATTCTAATCATCGGTTTTCTATCAGCTTTCTCGTTTTTGACTTTAATAAATTTGAAATTTTGAATTGGTTAACAAAATATAAAGTTAATAAAACGATTTTGGTTAAAACAAATTTTGGAAATTGTGTGTAGATTTTTGCGATCTTAATAGGTTAAAGATAAATTTCTTTTATCTCGATTCGAGCACCATGCAATCGATTCTTTTCTATGATGGATCTAGCCCTAGGATTCAATCAGCTGACAATTGCGAAAGATTGTATCCATTTGTCTGTTTTATTGGGTCTAGATACATTCTACGAATAGTTAGTTATCCCTTTGAACTAACCAATGCCCCTGCATATTTCGTAAACCTGATGGCCCGAGTATCTTGTGAAGTGTTGAACAAGTTGTTCTCATATCTATTGATGATATTCTGATTTGGTAAGCCAAATATAGAATAGATATTCAATTTAATATAGTAAACCGATTCTCTATCGTTTTATGTGTTCTTATGTTCTTTGTTTGTCTCTCTCTCTTGCAAATTTCGAGAACGAAATTTTCTTAAGGGGGGGAATTTGTAATGATCCCGTTTTTAAGTCAAATTTAAATTAGCAATTAATATAAAATTTTGGATTTAATTGTGAATTAATTTGAAAATTTGGAAATAAATATAATTTGTATATATAACAAATCTATCTCATAATGCTTAATTAATAAAAACATAAAACATGTTTCATAAATTAAAATAAAGTAGGGATTTAAAACATAATTATAGATTAATTTAAAATAAGGACTTAAACATAAATTTAATTATTGTTAACAAGTGTAGGGAAATTAATTCATGCAATTACAAGTGTTAGCAAAATTTACAAGTGGCTTAATTTCTTTAAAAATTAAAATATTTACAAATTATAATGTTAATATCAAAGAGAAAACCTGTTCATTCATTTTCAGTTCAAAATTCTCCAAATCCTTTTGCTCTTCATCTTCTCAAAAGAAAATCAAAACCTGAAAATGAAAACAAAAGAGAATCAAACAAGAAAATTTAAATTAAAATAAAATCATAAACCTGTAAGCTATAAACCTAAGCAGTGATTTCATATACAGCAAGAAGCTAATATTCAAATTCAACTATCAGCTTTAGATTCAACATCAAAGTTCTAGTTTCAAGTTTCAAAACATTTTTCAGTTTTTAAATTCAAAAGCCTGTTCTTTGCTTCTCTATTCCAGGTGAGCAAACTGACCTATTTAAATTTGAATCTGTGATATATCTTGATGTTTGTGAATTGGTTGTTGTGAAAAATGATGAATGAATGTAAATATATCTGCATGTATATGAATGTTTGTGAATCTGAATTTATTTATAATTTTTGAACAGATTAATGGCGGCTGCTGCATCTTCGTCCTCCAATCAAAACCCTAATTCGTCAAATCTAACCTTGTTTGCTGATCAGGAAGGAGAAGACGATGATAATTGGCACGAAGTCAGGAGAAAAGGAAAGCAGAAGGTGGCGGCAAAACCTAGCGTTAATCAAATTCGATCGACTTATGCTGATGCGCTCAAATCTCAAGTTTTTTCAAAAGAAAGGAATAAAAGCTGGATTCAAGCTACAGGTTGCAAAGATAGTATAGACAGCAACGTTCGATTCTATGAGAAAACAGAGGATGGAAAAGGAGTGTTTGCAGAAATTGATGAAGAGGATTTTGCCGAAGCTACAAGCATGTGGAAGAATTCGATTTACATTTACATGGTAGGAAAGAGACCTTATTATATTCACTTTAACGCTTACATTAAAAGAGAGTGGAAACCACAAGGAGGATGGAGCATCTTTGTGAGAGAAAATGGATATTATCTGGTCAAATTTGATATGGAATCTGATTGTCAAAATGTTATAGACAATGGTCCATGGTTTATGGATAGCAAATTATAATTTATCAAAAGGTGGGAGGCTAATCTACGATTGGAGAGGGATATTCTAGATTCACACCCTATTTGGATCAGATTAATGAATCTTAATCAGGCTCTATGGAGTAGCAGGGGATTAGTAAACTGGCTAGTCTCATAGGAAAGCCAATTAAGATGGATGAAGGAACAAAACATCTCAGGAAGCTAAAATTTACAAGGGTTCTGGTAGGGATATCAGCAGAGTCAAAATTACCAAAAAAATACGAGCTAAAGACAGTCCTGGAAAGGAGTATGTTCAAGATGTGGAATATGAATTTATTCCTCCATAATTTTCACAGTGCTTATGTTTTGGTCATACACAAATGCAATGCACAAGAAGTAATACTCAAGAGTGGAGGATCAAGGAAAAAACAGTAGAACGGCAAAAAACTAATGAGAAGGAGAGTAGCTCAGAGGAAAGGATTAATAATATACATCATAGTCAAAATGAGAAGTTGGATGGAACATTACAAGTACTACAAAAAACATCAGATGAGACTATTAACAATGCATCACCAGTCACCCAAAATATACAAAGCTTTATTAGTACTGTTACTGATTCAATACATCATAATACTGTTGATAACCAAACGCCTCCTGGCTGCCTAAGTTCTACAGAGGAAAACCCGGAGCAATCAGAGCATTTGAATAACTTGGCACAGGAGAAGGAACAGGAACAGGATTTTGAAGATTTATACCGGAATGAAGAGGAACATGAAACAGTAGAAGACAATAATAAAATGAACATAAATCTGGGTTCTAGTGATGAGGAGTTAAATGATGATACAAAAACAAGAACTTACACTAAACCAAATCAGGAATACATAGAATAGTTCAATAAGAAAGCAAGTAAGCATGGCCCAAAGAACATAACTCCTAGGAACTTGAGGAGTAATAAAGCACCATCCTCCCAATGACAATAATTTGCTGGAATGTTAGAGGTCTTAATAGTGATGAGAGACAATTAGACCTCTTTAATTTAAGAAATAAATATAAACCATCATTGCTTGGTTTACTTGAAAATAAAATGAATAATGATAGTATAGATAATTTTCATTCTATTTTGGGGGCAAATTGGAGTATTTATCATAATAATTCTAATAATTGTAAAGGAAGGATATTAGTTGCATGGTGTAATGAATTCTGGTCTTGTAGTCTGACAAGTAAGGATGATCAGCAAATTACAATAAAAGCTACAAACAAGGGAGGCTTAAAAATTAATATCACTTTTATTTATGCCAATAACCTTGCTACAAAACGCACAGGTCTCTGGGATCAAATTAAAAAACTGTCAAACCTAATAGATGGTCCATGGTTAACAATGGGAGACTATAATGTAATGCTGAGAGCAGAAGATAAAGTTGGAGGTCTCACAATAAAAGCGTCCCAGCTGGAGGAATTCAATGACCGTGTTGTAGCTGTAGGATTGACGGAAGTAGCCTACACTGGACTGAAATACACATGGAGACGTGGAGAAGTTAGAAAGATAGCCTGCAAACTGGATAGAGTTTTAGCTAATTCAGATGCTATTAACATGTTCCCTTCAATGAATGTCAATATCCTTCCTTGCTCTACAAGTGATCACTCCCCTCTCTTAGTTGAACTTATTCAACTTAATATTGAGAAAGGTAAGCCATTTAGATATGCTAATTATTGCCCTTTATGCAAAGACTACTATAAAGCAGCAGATTTTTCCAAACTTGACATATTTGAGGGTAATAACTCTTTTGTTCTAATAATGATTCTTAAACATATTAAGTTGAGAATTAAAGAATGGAACAAATGTAGAATAAAGCAAGGTAATATGGTTGCTCAACTTCAGGAAACACTAGGTAACATCCAATCCAGATTGGATACAGACCCATACAATGATGAATTAAACAGTGATTTTTTTGAAGTACAACAAGAACTCAAAAATGCTTTGCAAATTCAAGCTATGGAGCTAAAACAAAAAGCTAAAGAAAAATGGCTGACAAAGGGTGATTAAAGTTCAAAATTCTTTTACACAAAAATGTCCATCAGACAGAATTATAACGATTTACACAATGTTGTTGATGACAAAGGTGAACTGGTATCTAATTTGAGGAGTCTTGAAAAAGATGCAATAGATTATTTTACTGATCTTTTTAATTGTAATTATCCTCAAAAGTTACCTGACATTAAAACCAGATGCCTGGTTACTGAAAGTGGGAGGCATATGCTGTCTAGGAATATTGAAACCAGGGAAATTAATGAAGCTATGAAATCCATTCATCATGACTCTAGCCCAGGGCCAGATGGGCTGGGTTCTCATTTCTATGTAACCCACTGGGAGGATCTGAAAGAAAAACTGAGGTTAGCTTACCAGGAAGCACTAGATTCTGGGAAAATCATAAAAGAAATGAACCACACTTTCATATGTCTAATACCAAAAAAAGAAAAACCAACTCAGATACAGGACTATAGACCTATTTCGTGCTATAATGTTTCTTACAAAATCTTGAGTAAAATAATTTGTAATAGAATTAAACCAATTCTAAATGAATGCATAAGTGAAAGTTAAAGTGCATTTATTAAAGGAAGAAGCATATTTGAAAATTCTCTGCAAGCTCATGAGTTGGTTAGGAAGTTTAAAAAGAAGGGAGCTGGAAAAAGTTGTCTAAAGGTGGATGTTCAAAAAGCTTATGATAAAATAAATAGAAGCTTCATTATTCACATGCTAAAAAGTATGGGCTTCCCAGTAAAATTTTTGAAACTTATTGAAGAATGCATATGCTCTCCAGCCTATTCTATCTTAATCAATGGAGTTCCAAAAGGTTTTATCAAAAGAAATAAGGGGCTGAGACAAGGCGACCCTCTATCCCCTTATCTATTTGCAGTGGCTATGGAATTTTTTTCCCTACAAATGGAAATATACTCATAATAATATTATCTAGCCTGTTTATTAAATCTAGCCACAAATAACTCATCTCCTATATGCTGATGATCTTATCATTTGCTACAAAGATTCAAATGCTGCAATTAGGGGGATGAAAGAAATATTTCAAAAACTGGAAAGCCTAGCAGGTTTGAAAGTTAATGAACAAAAGACAAAATGTTATTTTAATGAGAACTGCATAAACAAACAACAATTTTGTTCCCTCTTGAATTATGAAGAGAGTCATCTGCCAGTCAAATATCTTGGTGTGCCATTATCAACAAATGTGATTATTGATAGAGAGTGTGGAGTCCTAGTAACAAAAATAAGAAATAAATTACAAAGTTGGAGCTCAAAATTACTTTCCTTTGCTGGTAGGATAGAACTGGTTCACACTGTCATAACATCTATGGTCAGGTTTTGGATACAAACATTTCAAATTCCAAGTGCTTCTATTGAAAAAATTGAAAGTGTTTGTGCAAACTTCATCTGGAGAGGGGGGATTCATAAAATATCATATCAAACATTATGCAAACCCAAAAAGGAAGGAGGTGTGGGTCTCAAAAATCTCAGAGACTTAAAAAAAGCATATGCAACAAAACTTGCTTGGAAAATATTGAAGGGAAAAGGTCTCTGGGCTACTTGGATGAGAAATAGATATTTAAAAGATAATTTCTGGATTCAAAGAGAGGACCCAAATACATCAGGTACATGGAAAACAATCCTCAGAGCTAGAAGTGATCTTAAAAACTTAGTTAACAGGAAAATTGCAAATGGTGAATGCACGAGCTTTTGGTTTGACCCCTGGCTGAATAATGAGAGTATTATAAACAAGCTAGGATGGGATAGTTTCAATGCATATGGAGGGAGAGATTTTATGTTAGAGAAAATTATACAAGGTAAATCATGGTGCCTACCTCCTGACTCTCCAGCTAACCAAATCAAACAGGAAATAATGAGTATTGCATTATGTGATAACTCATCAGACACTTGGATATGGCAACCAAATAATAAAGATTTTAGTCTGAAAACTGTCTGGGAACATCTGAGGGAAAGAAGCAATGAAATTGAACGGGCGAAAATTGTATGGAATAGAGCAAGCACACCAAAAATGTCGCACACAACTTATAAAGCTCTTCTAAACAGACTACCTACAAAGGACAGGCTCAAGAAGTTGGGGATTTTACAAGAATCAGACTGTGTTTTTTGTAAACAGGAGGAAGAAAATCATAAACATATCTTTTTTCATTGTTCATTCACTAGACTGTAACGACCCGGAAATTTCGAACCCGAAATTTCCAGATAGTTAGAAGAAAAAGAAAAGAGATAGAAGAAAGAAACAGAAAGAAGAAAGAAGAACAGAAAACACAACATCTCACATTCGCAGCGGATTAAATATAATAACAAATAATAGCATTTTTATAAAAGAAAGCTGTAATTGTTACTTTCAATACAATTAATCAGAGTTACAATCATTACAATAGACTGGACAGTTATATCAACCTGCCCCCCACTACTATCAATACAACTCTCAAATACACAGCGGAAAACACTCTATACGTTCCTGCCATCCAGCTCGCCTCCTGAGCTCCAGAACGTCCTTACCTGGAATCTGTAATACTCGGTCTGACCCGAGCATTACATCAAAGTAACACCCGGGTCAGGCTGGAAACCAGCGTGAGTAAACTCATCTAACATGAAATTTCAATCCATAGAACTTATTTAAACCCGGGGTAACTCGTACTTTACTACAAGTAAACAACTTATATAATCAACACTTATTTTCACACAACAATATCTAAGTACCGTTACTTAGTTAAAATAGTCATGATACTTAATTTATTCCATTCCAGCCTATTTGATTCCATAATCAAATTTACAAAGAATTATAGCAGATCACTAATCGAAGTGGTTTCGGATATTACTGATATCCGACTCGGGTCTCTTCGAATTCAAATGTCATCCTTTTTAAGCTAAGATGTTTAAGTTAAACAATTTAATTTAAATTCAGGATATCATATTCACATAGCAATTATATCATAGATAAATAACTTATATTATCACAATTCATCCGAAGCATCTCATATCACAGAGCATCATGATCACATATCAGATATATCAAATAATCCAAGGCATTCAATATTACTCAATCATTCATAAGTAAGATCAATTCATTATCTGATTATAATTAACTTAAACCAGATTAATTACTTATGAATAAATTTCTAATCCTGGTTAATTAACATTAATTACTTTCAAACCATTTTAATTAATTAACCTTTAATAATAAATTCATTAACCTTTAATTATTAATTAATCAACCTTAATTAATAATTCAATTAACCTTTAATTATTAAATGATTAACTTTTATTTAATTAATTATCTTAATTAATTACATTTACTAATTAATCACTTTAATTAATCACTTTAATTAATTAACTTTTAATCATCAATTAATTTTCTTTTAATTTCTTAATTAATTAACCTTCAATTATTAATTAATTAATTAACCCTTAATTATCCTTTATTAATTACACTAATAAATTAATCAATTAATTATTCCTTTAATTATCCACCTTAATTAATTAAAGATAAACCTTTTTATCTTAATTCATTACTTAATTGCATTATCTAAATTAAATGCTTGAAATCATTTTATGCCAAAATATTGATTAATTAAAGTTCAATACACTTACCATAATCACTTCCTTAATTACATCATTTTAGTTTAGAAAACAAATAGAGATTTAATAAGATAATTAACCATATATATATATATAATTATTTCAAAACAAAACAATTTAAATTCAAAACACTTATCTTTAAGAATTAAATTTTTGAAATTTGATTGAAAAACTTCTTTTAATAAATTACTTTGGAACTTGATTTATATTCCATTTGAAAACTTATTTATTTCAATATACTTTTTTTTAAAAAAAAAACTTGATTATACTTTCATTAAAATCTGGTTATGCAAACCCAAACAAAAACCCCCGAGCAAAACTCGTAAATTACCCGAGCCCAAACCGAGTAATCCACAATCTTTCTCTTGCTTCAAGTCAAATCTTCGTTTTCCCGTGCTTGAACCCGAGGAAACCATCGCCTTCCTCAACCTCACGAAACACCCAGATATACAGATGATACGCGTACACGTGCACGCCTGAATTTCGCCACTCCGATCATCCGCGCTACTTCCAACATGTCGTCGATCATCTCCATCATCGATCCCGACCCCCCAAAGTTCAACACGAAACCAAAATCGAAATCGAACTATATCGATGAAGCTGGAACAGTAGAACATCGACCAAACCTCCTCGACTCGACGCTTCCGATCACCAGCGATCACGAGCCTCCGTCCACACCTTCGCCGATCCACCACGCTTCCATTTCCCAACCTCCGAACAAGCTCGATGCTACAGAGATGACGCAGCGACCCCATTTCTAGCCTCGACCAAAACTTAGCTAAAAACCCTACTTCGCCGTCCCCAACCCGCTCCGATGATCGATAAACTCTACGACCATTTTTCCCTTGCTCCATGCCACACGAACTACCTTCAGCATCAATCGCGATGCTCAACCACCTCCCGTTCGTTAGAAATCGATGAAAATTCAAATACCGATCAACTCGAGAAATCTCAAGATTTACAAACTTAAAAATCAAGATATGATTATCAAAAATCACCATTTTTCAATATGAATCATATTCTAAAATCAAAACTTGAATTTAAGATGGTTGATTTCTGACTTATATTAGATCATTACTGTAATTTCTCATTTTTGAAATAAATACTCCCCATATACTACTTAAAATTATTTTTAAAAATAATATTACATTATTACAATCATTCTCACTTTAAAGATCATAGTCTAACAATGTTTCTTTGGGAAGATATAAATTTATTTATGTTTTCCTGAGCCTGTGAACACTACAGAGGCGGGTATACATATACACACAGACATGCACATCAATATACATAGTAGTTTAAACCATATTTCAGTTAAAAACATCCATGCAAACCATATTTACAACATTACTACACAGATTTATCACATGCATGGAGTATAAACACAGTTTTAGTTTTAAAAGAGGTGTTTACTCACCTTGATTTTGAACAGAGGAATCAGAGAATAGTTTTTTTGAAAATTGTTAGTTGATCTGGAACTTTGTTTTGATCTTGCCACTTGAAACTGGAATTTATTTGAGATGATCCTTTGCTTAGCTTGAATAGCTTCAAATTGTATTTGTGAAAGAGATTTCTTTGATTTGAGTTGTTGAATCCTAGCTTGAATTTGCTTAGCTTGCTCTTCACTTGAATTTGTGGAGATATTGTTTGAATTCTTTGATTTTTGTTTTACTGGATTGTGTTACAGGTTTTTGTTTCTTAGTTTTGTTTTAGAAAATGGCTGATAAAAAAAATGAAAGAGAGGTATGGAGATGTATATATATAATTTATCCTATCTTTTTATTAAAGATTTTTAAAAAAAATAGGGACACTTGTTAAATTGCATGATACATTAGCTTACACATGTAATTACATGATCTCATAATTCAACACTTGTAATTTAAGTAATCTTTACTTATTTTTTTAAATATTAATAAAAGCTTTATATTTAATTTATAAATTTACAAATACTTATCTATATATAAAAATTACTTTTAAAGAAAATAAAACCAATTATATTTATAAATAAAAGCTTATATATTATTTTAAAATATTTAAAATATCTACCCTTTAAATTCCCAAATTTAAATCCAGAAAATTCGAAATCAATTTAAAAATCAATTTGATGTATATATATATATATATATCATATATTTAAACAAACACAAATTCAATTTATATAAAATAATTCTCTATACATGAATATATACAACATATTACTATTATTGATTTGAAATTAACAATTTTGCCAATTTTAAATTAATTAAATTAAGATATTGTCAAATAAATATTTATCAAGATATTTATAATTCAATTATTATTATATTTTCAAATTCATTTACATATCCGGATATCTTTTATTATCAGAATTTTATCTGTTTAATTGATTAAATAGTTAATTATCAAATTATCAGATGTCCCAAAATCTGGGTTATCACATTCCTCCCCCCTTTAAATCTTTTCGTCCTCGAAAAGGAACGAAGCAAGAATTTTCTTATAATGTTGATTATTAGTTAAATTATTCCTTAAACATCTTAACTCTTAACTCTTTTTATTTAAATTTTTCAAAACATTTTAATCTACATAATATTATCAAAATAGTTTTTATAAAAATACTTTTTATAACTCGATGTCTCAACAAGTCCATCCTGGTTCTCATAGAAATTCGGTCATACGTTGATCAGGCGTAAGACTGAAAATCTATCAGTACTTGGTAAACCCGTTTTCAACACCCAGTGAAAATAATTGGAAAATAATTTATGAAAATATAGAAACAGTTTTGAAAATAGAGGAAATATCTTTGGTGAGAATGCTCTAGAAATCATCACCCCCATCCAAGGTCACAGTTACATCACGGGTTACGTTGCCATCGCAGCAAAAGTCCATGTAACTGATTACACCATGGAACCCACAACAGATCGCAGTTACATCCAGGGTTACGTTGCCGTCGCAGCAAAAGTCCATGTAACTGTTGGCTCTCAGCGGCACACACGATTTCGCTGTCAAAATGAAACTTCTCCCACATAGGTCGCAGTCTACCGATATAAAATCAAACGTAGACAGTTGGCTCTCAGCGGCACAAACGACTTTCGCTATGTTACCATAGTGTCACAGTCTACCGATATAAAATCAAACGTAGACAGTTGGCTCTCAGCGGCACACATGACTTTCGCTATGGTCTGCAGTAGATCGCAGTGACATTGAGTTAAATTGTTGTCACAGCATAACTCAAATGCCTCTGTGGGCACCAGCCCCTCGACTTTCGCTACACAAATAATCCTCAGGAACTAGTTTTGTCCGGACTCCTCACAGGATCAACTTTAGAAACCCCCCCTTGGGGCTCAAGGCAGTACCACCCAGTGGTACTCCTGAGAAGTTCATTTCAAGGAAGCGCCTTTTTCCCCAGAGCTATTCTCAAAACACTTTATACTATATACTTATAGTATCTTCAAATCATACCCTTTATGATTTATCAAAATCTCCTTTACACAAAATCGATTACCAAAATCGATAATTCTCAAACTAGGCTTTTCAAAATCCAAAATTGATTTTCCAAAAATCAAAAGCCTTTTCCAAATTATATAGGTTCCCAAAACCTTTTCCAAAATCATTCTCATAAAATGCTTTATATATATATATAGATATAGATATATATAACTTTGAAAATCTTTGGATCATTTCAAACTTGTATAAAACCTTTTTTATACTTCAATTATTTCAAAACCCTTTTTATTCTGGCTAGATTTAATAAGGGAAGTTTATCATATTACAAAATACAACTTTATTTATTACCAAATCAAATATTCAAGTTTGATTTCTTTATAAAGTTATTTACCATTTACTTATCTCCATAAAGTAAATTTCAACCAAAGAAATATCCAATTCCATTATATTTCACAAAAATACTTTTCATTTCAAAGATCATTTTACAATCCTTATCCACAACTTCAATATCAATTTTATTCAAACCCGTACGATATACACATATCATCCGTACGCAATATCAGTCTGATCGCTCAATCGATCACAAAATTTCACTTCCGAACTAGTATCGTCCACCCGACTTCCTAGTGCGGACTCAGATCTGGTTTCTTGACCAGAATCTGTCATTCTCCTTGCATAGTCGTAGCTATGATAGAGAATATCCAGAACCAATCAAAAATCCATATCCAGGTTCGCCGTCGAAAATCGAGCGAAAAATCCCAACTCGGATCGATAATACTATCTCGAAATTCTGTGTTCGAATCTGGATCAAATCACTATGCGAATAGAATAATATACGTATATCCTACGTATTTATCTTTGTTGGTTATTAGCCAAATCAATTCTCTTTTCTATTCACATTTCCTTCAATTCCATTCACTTATTCTCAATTGCTTCCGTTTCCAATTGAGTTATTACTTCAATTACAAACAGTTTGAACTCTGACCTATTTAAATTTAAAAATAGCTTGGAAAAGTTTAAAGTAGATAAGTAGTTGAAAAATAGTTATTAGTTTGTAAAATAGCTGTAAAATAGTTAAGTAGGTATAAAATAGTTAGATAATTGCAAAATAGTTTTTAAAATAGTGATTAGATATAAGTAACTGAAAAATAGTAATTAGTTTATAAGACAGTTTCAAAATAGTTAAATAATTTCGAAATAATTAAATAGTTTCAAAATAATTATAAAATAAGTATAAGATAGTTTGGGGTTTTTAAGAAGAAAGATTGTATAGTAAATAGTTTGGAAACATATACTTGTATTAAAAAAAATTTGAAAATAATCCAGAGCCAAACTGTTTAATTTCCCAATCTCCATTTCCAATTAATTTCCCATTAATTCACTTTAAATTTCCACTTCCATTTAAATTGACTCAATACTTCAATTTCCATTGAATTTTATTCAATCCCAATTCAAGTTGAATTAATCTTAATTCCTTTCCAAATTTCAAATCAAATTCCATTTGATTTTTAATCTTATTCAACTTTAATCACAATTTCAATTAATTCATATAAATTTCAAATTGAACCAATTTTATTTATTTCAATTCCAATTTGAATTAATCCCAATTCCCATTTGAATTTGAACTCATTCAACTTAAATTTTATTTCAAATTATTTCAATTCAAATTTTCCATTTAAACTTATGTTTATCCATCTTCAATCACAATTCTAATTAATTCAAATCAAATTCAATTTGAACTAATTCTATTCAAATCTCAAATTAAAACCATCTCGAATTATATAAATTCGAGTTAAAAATTTTAAATGTTGATTTAATCCTTTAAATCAAATTAACCTTTACTTTTTAATTTAACAACTTAAATCTTTAAACCATTTAATTTTAAATCCAAATTCCAAAATTCTATTTTAAAATTATCTTTACTTAACTTATTATAAAGTTCAAATAAGAATTCAAAAACAATTTAATCTTCAGATTCTAATTTATTATCCATTTTCAATTTCCAGATCTCAAACCCATTTTGAGATCACTCATAACTCCCATTTAAATTAACCATTTAACTACCCAAGTTAAATTTAAATTTCATCTTGAAATTTCCAATTCAAGTTATTTATTCAACTTATTTAACTTCCTTCAAGTTAAATTTACTTAATCCGGTCAACTTTTCACAATTTGAATTCCCATTCAAATTTTAAATTTTAGATTAATAGTCTTTCCCTTTTTAAGTTTAAAAACTTACTTTACTTTGGGTTTTACATCACATTCCAATTTAAAACTCAACACTAAGTGTTTATTTCAAATCATCATTGGTATTATATATATTCCTCATATATACATTTTCTTTACACACCAAGTTATACTTTAAATTTTTAAACCACCTTTGGTTTTAATTCAAAACAACTTTTTTTTTTTAAAACAATTTCAAGTTTTCTGGATTTAGATTTAAAATTTCACAATTTTAAATTCTCTTCAATTCCAATTTATAAGTTATACTCACTTAAATGTTTACTTCCCTAAACATTTCATTTTGCTAAATCATTAACAACATTCATTATTAAACACAATTACCATTTATGAATAATAACCAAGATTATCATATCTGGAAACCAATTCATTATTACCTTTATTCTTGATAACATTTCTACAAATTCATGATTTTAATTTTAGTTTGAATTCATTTCAAACTTATCTTCATTCAATTTTAATTTGGCTTTATTTCTATTACCACTTAATTTAATTCCAATATTTTAACAACCAATTACCTTAATATTTATTAGAAAGAAATATCATTTTATATATCAAAATATATTCTTATATAAAATCATTTAAAATCCTTATATAAGAAAATAACAATTACGCTCTCATATATATATACACTCAACTCGTTCTAGGGTACCATTGACCCTATCCTTAACGAGTAATCCCAACAGAGCCAAGGTTCTCGCTTAACCTTCAGCTCTGATACCAACTGTAACGACCCGTGTAACATCCCGAAAATTTTCGACTTTCGAAAATTCAACATCGATACTCACTTTATCGACTGCTGAGCCATCGAATGCCGGAAACCCGAAAAGTTATGGTTTTAAGAAAAAGAAAAGTAGAAGAAGAAGATAGAAGAAAAAGAAAAGAAAGAAAGAAGAAGAACAACAGAACAGCAACAGAAACAGAACAATATCAGAATCTCACATATCGCAGCGGAACAATATATAATAGATAAATCAGTAATCTTTAAAACAAAGAACTATATCATTTTATACATACATCAATCATCAGAGTCAATATACAACAATGGACAGTTATATAAACTTGTCCTCATACAGAATACACAGCGGAATAAATACTATCAGATACAAATACTACGTCTCGCCATCCAGCTTGCTTCCAAAGCTCCAGAATATCCAGAATATCCTGATAATATAACTCTAGGCTGCCCGTGTGGAAATTGGTGGGCACCCAGAGTTTAGAAGGGAACAATAAACTCCGAGTCAGTCATGGTGACTGGTGTGAGATCGTAAAACAGTTATACTTTAAAAATAAACAACAGGATAATTTTAAAGTAAATCCGAAATGCTTTTGGAAAATGAAACTACCATAAGACCTCCCACCACACACACAATGCAAACGCAGAATTGGAGGAGATTTCTTCTTATGATAGTCAAAGATGCTTACTACGCAAAATCAAATCATTTTTGATATTATTATTAGTGCATAGTGTAGAAAACATTTCGAAAGTATAATATAAATCTTAGCCAGCATAGACATTTCGAACTATGCCTACTATAGCTACCATCCAAACAGTGGGGCGCCACCATAAGTGAATGATAGGTTCTACAACTAAATCCGTACAAGTCACGTATTGTTTCTTTGGATTTCCAACAAATGGTCAGGCTAAGGAACTTCCTATCCACGATGGGTACGTCCCTGGAATAGACGACCCGAGAACCTAACCGGATCTCTGCCAACACAAGGCCGGGTTACCTCTGCAAAAATAGGTAACTACTGACACGCGTATGCCATCCCCCGATCGTCACCGATCTTCCCGAGGATCCCCGATTTCCAACAAACTACATAGAAAAATAATGCAGTAACCACAGAGGTTAAGTATCTGGGCTCTATACCATGATACCACCTTTATCCAGAAGGAATGACATACACTAAGGGGCGCTACTCCCTAGAACCTTGCCGCATTCGTCCTGTTTCGACCATTTCCGGGGTGTGAGGCTCGACGAAGTCTCGTCCACAAAGCTACGCTTTCTTAAAAAGCCCTGCTTCGGGTCAAACAAAATGATCAACCTATGATCACAAAGATATAAGATCAAACAAATGATCATATCACAAATGATCAAACACTGATCATTTCACAGCAACACTCAGTATGCCACGTTACCAAATTGGGATATATCGCTGATAAATTTCAACTACATAACCTCTGAGCTCGTACGTCTCAGAGAAGGGTGTTAAGCTAAGAGAATAAATTCTCCGCCACCAACAGAAATGTATTTGAAAGAAATCAGCTTTATATCTCAAATTGTAACGTCAGACACACAATCCATACAAGTCTGTTCCGGGATCGAACAGAACCGAAGGCACTTCTCACGAAGCCCTTGCAATTCCGGATAATTTTCAATCACGTCAGGACTTCCCGTCACTAAGGGTGATAAAACCTCTAAATCGAAGATCAGTCGATGTAGAGTAACTCGACGGTAATCCTTCCGTTTTCAAAAATATCCGGTCTTCAACACCGGTCTTCGAATGCGATTCATAACGACGTATCACCTATTCGGAATGGGTTATACGACCCCATGGTCCTTTCCCGGCTAACCCGAATAGTGAGCGTATATTTAAAAACAAGCGTGGCATTCAAATTCATCCAATTCACAACAAATACCTATTTAAGGTAATTATCGATAGTCGGTTATTTAACTATCAATAAAGATGCGCAACATCATCAGATTCCAAATAATTTTCCCAAATTATTTTATCTTCCAAAATATCTTTACTAGATATAATAATTTCCACACTTAACCGTTTGAAAACAATTTTCAAATATTCACTTTCCAAATTATCTTTAAAAGATAAAGTTTCAAACCCTTCGTTTCATATTGGGAAAGCAATTCCATACTTATTTAAAAATAAGTATTTCACAAATCATTTAATTTCAACATTTGAAAATATTCAATATACTTAAATCAATATTAAGTATACATTTCATTCTTTAAGGAAATCATTCTTTAAACACATTTTATTTGAGTCAAAACGAATGTTGCGTAAAACATCGTTACGACGACTCAAAATCACTAGTATAGGGATTCGAAATTTAGATAGATATATAAATCCCAATACTATATCAAAACATTTCCTTTCGGAAATCATTTACTATAACAACAGTGTTATAGTCCACCATTTCCTTAAATTTCTCGAAAACGTCTATTTCAACAATAAATGTTGAAATCTATGATTTCGATATTTAACACGTTTTAAAACATCCTTTAAAACAATTACTTCATTTCGTAACGCCACTTTTTCCAAAACATATCCATTTTATTTAATAATATATTCACTGTCCAAAATCGTGAATATAATCACTATCCCAATTTTAACAATTTCTACACATTTAACTTAAAGGATAATTCGCTGTCCAGAATCACGAATATATCTCCTTTAATAACTTCAATGTTAAATTTATCAAATTCTATTGATTTTGAATTTATAAAACAATGTTTATAAATCCCATTTTCTATTTATAAAACTTCGATTTCTAAATTATCCAATTCAACTTATATAACTCAATTATATACCGGAAGTCTATATTATAAGTTAAGAACTTATAATTCATTTATTTACAACATCTATTCATTTCTCATCTAAATGTCCACATCCGATTTATAAGATAATTGCTTATAAATCCTTTTGTTTTACAAAACCTATTCATTTAATAACTTCACAATTTATAAATCTATAAATTTCTATCCACTTATGGAATCCATTTTATTTGACTGAAACACTTAATAAAACTCATTTCAAAATTCCAATATTTTTAATTTATAAAAATATCAATTTTTATAAATCTTTTTATATGAATTGTTTAAAATACTTCAACAATTCCAATTTAAACTATTTCATAATCTTTATCAATTGTTTATTTCAAAAATAACATTTTTGTCGTATTTCACAAAAATCACAATTTTACTAACATTTAAAATTTTAACATTTATTTATTTAAAATAAACCAATTCAAAAATTTCAATAAAACGTATATTTCTACGAATCATTTTAAAAATCCTTTTAAATTAAAAGTCGTTATTTTTACATTTCAAAACTGAATCCGATGATGCAACAACACCAATCAGTCCATCACAACAGTCAAATATCATATATCATCATACGATAACAGAATATATCAAAATATCTGTAAATAATCAATACGGTGAGGAATCCAGTCGGATCCCTCCAACCTGTTTCCCTGCATCCACAGATGTTAGCACAATACCAATTCCGCTCCAGTACGGAATTATCGCGGTATATGGGTTTTTTATAAATCCGCTTACTAACGGCGCAATAGGGTCTCATCCGCTATACGAGGCGGGAAATAAATCAATCCAATATATACATATGCCAATATGTATATATTGCTATATATAGATATATATCCTACTATATCTAATATCACATCCAATAGCAATCATATCAGTCAAATCAATAACTGTAAAAGAAAATCCACTTTCATTTGAGTGAGAAGATCTCACCGTGATTTTAATTCTGATTCCAGCGTTTTATTTCGAATAAAATCAAACACACGTTTAATTTTACCCGAAAATTTCACTGATTCCAAACGCGTCCAGATCTGCGCTGCAGCGTAGAGCGCGACGCTGCGATTCCAACGCTTCTGGTTTCGTAATTTTCTGATAATATACGAAAGAGATATAACAATTTAAAGTTTATACAAATTTAAATACAAATAAATTTTCATTTTCTATTTAATTTCTAACCCTAAAAAAGATCTGGCCTTCGATTCCAAATGGAGAAAATCGTGGCCGCTTGCTTCATCTTCCCTCCCGTTCGCTCCTACCAGGTAAACACGCACGCGAATGAACCCAACGAGCCGCCTCTAAACCCTAAATCTCGAGGCCAATTCGAGTGACTTGCAGATGATCTGACACCTCCACGGCGTAGCCCCTGCCATCGCTCACCATCGAGCCAAGTGCGGCGTCTTCCGGTCGCCCCTAGCACCACGAAACCACGCGCGAACGGCCAACGCCTCCTCCCCTTTCCTGGCCACCACGATCAACAACATCCAACTTCAACCGTCAGATGTGACGAGCTCACCATCCCCTTCGTTTCTTTAGTTGATGATTTTCGAAAACAATGCGTGGATTGGAAGATCTTTGAGGAGGAGAGAAATCAAATACCGGCCATTAACGTTTGAAAATGGCGGCCTGAACGTGTGAGCTAGGGTTTGAGATAAAACGTAAATATACAATTGTTTTTAATTTTATTTAATTAATATTATTTCTCAAATCAACAGTTAATGCAAACAACTTCCAATTCTCACGTTCCGACAGGCTACCCTAGGGTTTTTCGGCATTCTGGACACAGTGGAACAGGTTTCGAAAGCTAATTCGATCGTCTGTGCGAGATACGAAGAAAAACGATCAATTTAAATTAAACCGATTTAAATCGATTTCGAGGCGTTTTGATTTGTACCGGACAAACGGTAAATCCAAAAATTACGAAATTTGAAATCTTACAATAACATCACATTACGGATCCGATGAAACTGGTTTCGTCGAAATCCGAGACCGTTTGAAAAATGACTATTTTTAACTCGACGATTTAAATTAAAATGATATCGATGCGTTTCGAGCTGCCATGGTCAAACGACAACTCCGATTGATCCGAAAATTGAAATCCGATAATAACTAACTATTACGGATCCAATGGAACTGGTCTCGTTCAATTCTGAGACTGTCCGAAAATTGGCTATTTTTACAGTCGATAATTAAATATTAAAATATTCAATTTTCACAGATTAACTCAAAATTCAATTTTAAGAGTTCAAAAATATTTCTATAACTCCAGTATGATTAAATAAAATTTTACAAATCATTTTCAATCATATTCAATCCAGATTTCAATTATCTCTGGAATTTCACTATTTAATTCATCGATTAAATTATTAATTAAATCGAATATTCGAAAAATAAATCATTCGACTTCTAAATTCCATTTATTAATATTAAAAATCAATTTAAATATTCGAATTTTAATTATCAAAAATTCTGGGTCGTTACAAACTTCCCCCCTTAAAAGAATTTCGTCCTCGAAATTACAAGTTAGGAAGAAAGGTCCTTAACTCGTCTACTATCTTTCAACATCTAATAGTTTTATCACTTTTCAAACGGATCTTCCTACTAAAGATTCGTTATCATCTCAACTAACTTTCCAACTTAAATTTTAAGTTTCAAACAACATTGTTTAACTTCAAAATTCAAATTCGAGTTTAAATTCAAATTTTAAACTTTCAAAATTTCTCAAAAATTTCTAACGCCCTAAATTTCCGAAAAATTTCGCCAGCGTCTCCTTTGCGCGGCTAATACGGCACTACTACAAAACGTCCCTACGGACTCTCAGATTTCAAAAAGAAAAAGAAAAAGCCAAGCGGCTAGAGAAATAAGTCATCAAATCTCATATTCAAATTTAAATACATACCTTTTTCGAGCAATTCAAATTTATCTTTGAAGATCAAATCCAGTTTATAACACCTGTATGTCCTACTAGCCATAATATCTAGTTACACATTCAAACCAATTTGCCAATTCTGTTACAAAATTTTCAATATAAACTACTTATACCTTTTTAGCTTACTATTGAAGTTGCATATTCAATTTCGTTCAATCTTTACATTTCAATTCCATTTGACTTCAATTCCAACATTTAATTGGATTCAGTTCAATTTCTGAATATTGAATTTTATTGATTAGCTTTCATTCATACTGCACCATTTTAAATTAGTTTCAGTTACTAATCCATTTCAAATTCTAATTCACTTATTCAAATTCGGTTTCAACATTCAGTTTTAATCTTATTCACTTCATTTATTCAAATTTATTTACTCATTCACAATTTCTTTCATTTTCAATTTGAATCTCATTTCTATCAAATTCCAAATATTTTATAAGTCTTCGACTTATTTACAATTTGATTTATAAAGTCATTTGTACATTCATATTACTAATTCTGTTCCTTTATGAATTTTATCTTCAAATATTTTTCTGGAACTTTATTTCAAATTATATCTCACATTAATATTTCATAAATATTTCTACATAGTATTCCAGAGCTTACTAACATTTCAAAGCCATTTTTGAAAACGGTTCAAATTATCCTTTGAATTTCCAAAACAAAATCCAAATTTTTTTTTTCAAACAACTTCTATTCAAAACAATTTGGCAGCAATTTCTCTTTTGGAAACCCGAAAATGAACACCAACGATGCCGCGGTCATCATCGAAGTTATTTTCCAGCGACCGAAAAGAGTTTAGAGCTTTTCATCTCCTCAAAACATTTTTCAAAACCTTTGAAATTCATTTTCAAATCAAAAAGGATTTAAACTTTTCAAATCTCCAAAATTTTCAGATTCTTTTCAAAACATTTCCAAATACTTCTCTGGAATTCCGTTTCAATTTACAATTCACATTTATAATTTACATCTTAAATTTCATTCGTATGTGAATTTATTTTAACTTTGGAGTTATAATTCCAATTTCTCATTTAATTTCAAGGATAATAGTTTAATGTTATCATTTCTAGCAACCATGCAACCATATACTATAGTAATTCATAGAAATCGTTTCTTTTCTATACAAAAATAGCTTTGGGTAAAATTATTTCATTTACCCTATTTAAAACAATACTGTGCCGAATTGTTCTATTCGAGTGTTTAGAGATCCCTATCAATGATCGTTAATTACTCGTATTGACCAGAATCCATATACCACTCAACAAATCAATCATCACAATATAAAATAATTTTATATTCAAATAACAAATACGCGCTCATATCTATTATTATACTCAACTCATTCTAGAGTACTGCTGACTCTATCTCTAATGAGTAACACCCAACAGAGCAGGGTTGTCGCTTAACCATATGCTCTGATACCACTTTGTAACATCCCGAAAATTTTCGACTTTCGAAAATTCAACATCGATACTCACTTTATCGACTGCTGAGCCATCGAATGCCGGAAACCCGAAAAGTTATGGTTTTAAGAAAAAGAAAAGTAGAAGAAGAAGATAGAAGAAAAAGAAAAGAAAGAAAGAAGAAGAACAACAGAACAGCAACAGAAACAGAACAATATCAGAATCTCACATATCGCAGCGGAACAATATATAATAGATAAATCAGTAATCTTTAAAACAAAGAACTATATCATTTTATACATACATCAATCATCAGAGTCAATATACAACAATGGACAGTTATATAAACTTGTCCTCATACAGAATACACAGCGGAATAAATACTATCAGATACAAATACTACGTCTCGCCATCCAGCTTGCTTCCAAAGCTCCAGAATATCCAGAATATCCTGATAATATAACTCTAGGCTGCCCGTGTGGAAATTGGTGGGCACCCAGAGTTTAGAAGGGAACAATAAACTCCGAGTCAGTCATGGTGACTGGTGTGAGATCGTAAAACAGTTATACTTTAAAAATAAACAACAGGATAATTTTAAAGTAAATCCGAAATGCTTTTGGAAAATGAAACTACCATAAGACCTCCCACCACACACACAATGCAAACGCAGAATTGGAGGAGATTTCTTCTTATGATAGTCAAAGATGCTTACTACGCAAAATCAAATCATTTTTGATATTATTATTAGTGCATAGTGTAGAAAACATTTCGAAAGTATAATATAAATCTTAGCCAGCATAGACATTTCGAACTATGCCTACTATAGCTACCATCCAAACAGTGGGGCGCCACCATAAGTGAATGATAGGTTCTACAACTAAATCCGTACAAGTCACGTATTGTTTCTTTGGATTTCCAACAAATGGTCAGGCTAAGGAACTTCCTATCCACGATGGGTACGTCCCTGGAATAGACGACCCGAGAACCTAACCGGATCTCTGCCAACACAAGGCCGGGTTACCTCTGCAAAAATAGGTAACTACTGACACGCGTATGCCATCCCCCGATCGTCACCGATCTTCCCGAGGATCCCCGATTTCCAACAAACCACATAGAAAAATAATGCAGTAACCACAGAGGTTAAGTATCTGGGCTCCATACCATGATACCACCTTTATCCAGAAGGAATGACATACACTAAGGGGCGCTACTCCCTAGAACCTTGCCGCATTCGTCCTGTTTCGACCATTTCCGGGGTGTGAGGCTCGACGAAGTCTCGTCCACAAAGCTACGCTTTCTTAAAAAGCCCTGCTTCGGGTCAAACAAAATGATCAACCTATGATCACAAAGATATAAGATCAAACAAATGATCATATCACAAATGATCAAACACTGATCATTTCACAGCAACACTCAGTATGCCACGTTACCAAATTGGGATATATCGCTGATAAATTTCAACTACATAACCTCTGAGCTCGTACGTCTCAGAGAAGGGTGTTAAGCTAAGAGAATAAATTCTCCACCACCAACAGAAATGTATTTGAAAGAAATCAGCTTTATATCTCAAATTGTAACGTCAGACACACAATCCATACAAGTCTGTTCCGGGATCGAACAGAACCGAAGGCACTTCTCACGAAGCCCTTGCAATTCCGGATAATTTTCAATCACGTCAGGACTTCCCGTCACTAAGGGTGATAAAACCTCTAAATCGAAGATCAGTCGATGTAGAGTAACTCGACGGTAATCCTTCCGTTTTCAAAAATATCCGGTCTTCAACACCGGTCTTCGAATGCGATTCATAACGACGTATCACCTATTCGGAATGGGTTATACGACCCCATGGTCCTTTCCCGGCTAACCCGAATAGTGAGCGTATATTTAAAAACAAGTGTGGCATTCAAATTCATCCAATTCACAACAAATACCTATTTAAGGTAATTATCGATAGTCGGTTATTTAACTATCAATAAAGATGCGCAACATCATCAGATTCCAAATAATTTTCCCAAATTATTTTATCTTCCAAAATATCTTTACTAGATATAATAATTTCCACACTTAACCGTTTGAAAACAATTTTCAAATATTCACTTTCCAAATTATCTTTAAAAGATAAAGTTTCAAACCCTTCGTTTCATATTGGGAAAGCAATTCCATACTTATTTAAAAATAAGTATTTCACAAATCATTTAATTTCAACATTTGAAAATATTCAATATACTTAAATCAATATTAAGTATACATTTCATTCTTTAAGGAAATCATTCTTTAAACACATTTTATTTGAGTCAAAACGAATGTTGCGTAAAACATCGTTACGACGACTCAAAATCACTAGTATAGGGATTCGAAATTTAGATAGATATATAAATCCCAATACTATATCAAAACATTTCCTTTCGGAAATCATTTACTATAACAACAGTGTTATAGTCCACCATTTCCTTAAATTTCTCGAAAACGTCTATTTCAACAATAAATGTTGAAATCTATGATTTCGATATTTAACACGTTTTAAAACATCCTTTAAAACAATTACTTCATTTCGTAACGCCACTTTTTCCAAAACATATCCATTTTATTTAATAATATATTCACTGTCCAAAATCGTGAATATAATCACTATCCCAATTTTAACAATTTCTACACATTTAACTTAAAGGATAATTCGCTGTCCAGAATCACGAATATATCTCCTTTAATAACTTCAATGTTAAATTTATCAAATTCTATTGATTTTGAATTTATAAAACAATGTTTATAAATCCCATTTTCTATTTATAAAACTTCGATTTCTAAATTATCCAATTCAACTTATATAACTCAATTATATACCGGAAGTCTATATTATAAGTTAAGAACTTATAATTCATTTATTTACAACATCTATTCATTTCTCATCTAAATGTCCACATCCGATTTATAAGATAATTGCTTATAAATCCTTTTGTTTTACAAAACCTATTCATTTAATAACTTCACAATTTATAAATCTATAAATTTCTATCCACTTATGGAATCCATTTTATTTGACTGAAACACTTAATAAAACTCATTTCAAAATTCCAATATTTTTAATTTATAAAAATATCAATTTTTATAAATCTTTTTATATGAATTGTTTAAAATACTTCAACAATTCCAATTTAAACTATTTCATAATCTTTATCAATTGTTTATTTCAAAAATAACATTTTTGTTGTATTTCACAAAAATCACAATTTTACTAACATTTAAAATTTTAACATTTATTTATTTAAAATAAACCAATTCAAAAATTTCAATAAAACGTATATTTCTACGAATCATTTTAAAAATCCTTTTAAATTAAAAGTCGTTATTTTTACATTTCAAAACTGAATCCGATGATGCAACAACACCAATCAGTCCATCACAACAGTCAAATATCATATATCATCATACGATAACAGAATATATCAAAATATCTGTAAATAATCAATACGGTGAGGAATCCAGTCGGATCCCTCCAACCTGTTTCCCTGCATCCACAGATGTTAGCACAATACCAATTCCGCTCCAGTACGGAATTATCGCGGTATATGGGTTTTTTATAAATCCGCTTACTAACGGCGCAATAGGGTCTCATCCGCTATACGAGGCGGGAAATAAATCAATCCAATATATACATATGCCAATATGTATATATTGCTATATATAGATATATATCCTACTATATCTAATATCACATCCAATAGCAATCATATCAGTCAAATCAATAACTGTAAAAGAAAATCCACTTTCATTTGAGTGAGAAGATCTCACCGTGATTTTAATTCTGATTCCAGCGTTTTATTTCGAATAAAATCAAACACACGTTTAATTTTACCCGAAAATTTCACTGATTCCAAACGCATCCAGATCTGCGCTGCAGCGTAGAGCGCGACGCTGCGATTCCAACGCTTCTGGTTTCGTAATTTTCTGATAATATATGAAAGAGATATAACAATTTAAAGTTTATACAAATTTAAATACAAATAAATTTTCATTTTCTATTTAATTTCTAACCCTAAAACAGATCTGGCCTTCGATTCCAAATGGAGAAAATCGTGGCCGCTTGCTTCATCTTCCCTCCCGTTCGCTCCTACCAGGTAAACACGCACGCGAATGAACCCAACGAGCCGCCTCTAAACCCTAAATCTCGAGGCCAATTCGAGTGACTTGCAGATGATCTGACACCTCCACGGCGTAGCCCCTGCCATCGCTCACCATCGAGCCAAGTGCGGCGTCTTCCGGTCGCCCCTAGCACCACGAAACCACGCGCGAACGGCCAACGCCTCCTCCCCTTTCCTGGCCACCACGATCAACAACATCCAACTTCAACCGTCAGATGTGACGAGCTCACCATCCCCTTCGTTTCTTTAGTTGATGATTTTCGAAAACAATGCGTGGATTGGAAGATCTTTGAGGAGGAGAGAAATCAAATACCGGCCATTAACGTTTGAAAATGGCGGCCTGAACGTGTGAGCTAGGGTTTGAGATAAAACTTAAATATACAATTGTTTTTAATTTTATTTAATTAATATTATTTCTCAAATCAACAGTTAATGCAAACAACTTCCAATTCTCACGTTCCGACAGGCTACCCTAGGGTTTTTCAGCATTCTGGACACAATGGAACAGGTTTCGAAAGCTAATTCGATCGTCTGTGCGAGATACGAAGAAAAACGATCAATTTAAATTAAACCGATTTAAATCGATTTCGAGGCGTTTTGATTTGTACCGGACAAACGGTAAATCCAAAAATTACGAAATTTGAAATCTTACAATAACATCACATTACGGATCCGATGAAACTGGTTTCGTCGAAATCCGAGACCGTTTGAAAAATGACTATTTTTAACTCGACGATTTAAATTAAAATGATATCGATGCGTTTCGAGCTGCCATGGTCAAACGACAACTCCGATTGATCCGAAAATTGAAATCCGATAATAACTAACTATTACGGATCCAATGGAACTGGTCTCGTTCAATTCTGAGACTGTCCGAAAATTGGCTATTTTTACAGTCGATAATTAAATATTAAAATATTCAATTTTCACAGATTAACTCAAAATTCAATTTTAAGAGTTCAAAAATATTTCTATAACTCCAGTATGATTAAATAAAATTTTACAAATCATTTTCAATCATATTCAATCCAGATTTCAATTATCTCTGGAATTTCACTATTTAATTCATCGATTAAATTATCAATTAAATCGAATATTCGAAAAATAAATCATTCGACTTCTAAATTCCATTTATTAATATTAAAAATCAATTTAAATATTCGAATTTTAATTATCAAAAATTCTGGGTCGTTACAACCCGGAAATTTCGAACCCGAAATTTCCAGATAGTTAGAAGAAAAAGAAAAGAGATAGAAGAAAGAAACAGAAAGAAGAAAGAAGAACAGAAAACACAACATCTCACATTCGCAGCGGATTAAATATAATAACAAATAATAGCATTTTTATAAAAGAAAGCTGTAATTGTTACTTTCAATACAATTAATCAGAGTTACAATCATTACAATAGACTGGACAGTTATATCAACCTTCCCCACACTACTATCAATACAACTCTCAAATACACTGCGGAAAACACTCTATACGTTCCTGCCATCCAGCTCGCCTCCTGAGCTCCAGAACGTCCTTACCTAGAATCTGTAATACTCGGTCTGACCCGAGCATTACATCAAAGTAACACCCGGGTCAGGCTGGAAACCAGCGTGAGTAAACTCATCTAACATGAAATTTCAATCCATAGAACTTATTTAAACCCGGGGTAACTCGTACTTTACTACAAGTAAACAACTTATATAATCAACACTTATTTTCACACAACAATATCTAAGTACCGTTACTTAGTTAAAATAGTCATGATACTTAATTTATTCCATTCCAGCCTATTTGATTCCATAATCAAATTTACAAAGAATTATAGCAGATCACTAATCGAAGTGGTTTCGGATATTACTGATATCCGACTCCGGTCTCTTCGAATTCAAATGTCATCCTTTTTAAGCTAAGATGTTTAAGTTAAACAATTTAATTTAAATTCAGGATATCATATTCACATAGCAATTATATCATAGATAAATAACTTATATTATCACAATTCATCCGAAGCATCTCATATCACAGAGCATCATGATCACATATCAGATATATCAAATAATCCAAGGCATTCAATATTACTCAATCATTCATAAGTAAGATCAATTCATTATCTGATTATAATTAACTTAAACCAGATTAATTACTTATGAATAAATTTCTAATCCTGGTTAATTAACATTAATTACTTTCAAACCATTTTAATTAATTAACCTTTAATAATAAATTCATTAACCTTTAATTATTAATTAATCAACCTTAATTAATAATTCAATTAACCTTTAATTATTAAATGATTAACTTTTATTTAATTAATTATCTTAATTAATTACATTTACTAATTAATCACTTTAATTAATCACTTTAATTAATTAACTTTTAATCATCAATTAATTTTCTTTTAATTTCTTAATTAATTAACCTTCAATTATTAATTAATTAATTAACCCTTAATTATCCTTTATTAATTACACTAATAAATTAATCAATTAATTATTCCTTTAATTATCCACCTTAATTAATTAAAGATAAACCTTTTTATCTTAATTCATTACTTAATTGCATTATCTAAATTAAATGCTTGAAATCATTTTATGCCAAAATATTGATTAATTAAAGTTCAATACACTTACCATAATCACTTCCTTAATTACATCATTTTAGTTTAGAAAACAAATAGAGATTTAATAAGATAATTAACCATATATATATATATAATTATTTCAAAACAAAACAATTTAAATTCAAAACACTTATCTTTAAGAATTAAATTTTTGAAATTTGATTGAAAAACTTCTTTTAATAAATTACTTTGGAACTTGATTTATATTCCATTTGAAAACTTATTTATTTCAATATACTTTTTTTAAAAAAAAAACTTGATTATACTTTCATTAAAATCTGGTTATGCAAACCCAAACAAAAACCCCCGAGCAAAACTCGTAAATTACCCGAGCCCAAACCGAGTAATCCACAATCTTTCTCTTGCTTCAAGTCAAATCTTCGTTTTCCCGTGCTTGAACCCGAGGAAACCATCGCCTTCCTCAACCTCACGAAACACCCAGATATACAGATGATACGCGTACACGTGCACGCCTGAATTTCGCCACTCCGATCATCCGCGCTACTTCCAACATGTCGTCGATCATCTCCATCATCGATCCCGACCCCCCAAAGTTCAACACTTGTAATTTAAGTAATCTTTACTTATTTTTTTAAATATTAATAAAAGCTTTATATTTAATTTATAAATTTACAAATACTTATCTATATATAAAAATTACTTTTAAAGAAAATAAAACCAATTATATTTATAAATAAAAGCTTATATATTATTTTAAAATATTTAAAATATCTACCCTTTAAATTCCCAAATTTAAATCCAGAAAATTCGAAATCAATTTAAAAATCAATTTGATGTATATATATATATATCATATATTTAAACAAACACAAATTCAATTTATATAAAATAATTCTCTATACATGAATATATACAACATATTACTATTATTGATTTGAAATTAACAATTTTGCCAATTTTAAATTAATTAAATTAAGATATTGTCAAATAAATATTTATCCAGATATTTATAATTCAATTATTATTATATTTTCAAATTCATTTACATATCCGGATATCTTTTATTATCAGAATTTTATCTGTTTAATTGATTAAATAGTTAATTATCAAATTATCAGATGTCCCAAAATCTGGGTTATCACATAGACAAATCTGGGACAGCCAAAAATCAGTTCTAAACTGTAATTTTCAAGATTACTGCCTAAGTGACATTGCGACTTACCTGACACGAAGTTGGAAATCCAAAAGCCTGGTAGGGAAAATGGCTTCCATTTTGTTGACTACTACTATATGGCATGTATGGAGAGAAAGAAATAAACGCATTTTCCAAAACAATAGCAAAAATAGACAGCAAATATATGCAATGATAAAAAGAGATGTTCGAATTATCATACAAAGAGCAGGGAAACTCACAGATCTATCAACTGCTGAAGTAAATGCATTGACGAAGCTAGGACTAGAAGCACATAATACTGAGATTCAGACGTTGCGGCCATGGAATCCTCCATGAAGAGTTTAGAAGGAAGACGAAGTAGCTTCTTTTATTATTTGATTCTCTGGCATGAAATGTAAACATAGCGAACTAATATTACTTGTATAGGTCGGGCCGACCTTGTTTTTGGGTTGAGTAATAAAGTTTTACCCATTTTCAAAAAAAATGTATATATATTTATGTGTGGATTGAGGTATGTATGCATGTGTATATGTATATACTCTGTTATATCAACAGAATTAAAAACAACATATTGGAAAATTAATATCTTTCTTTCCAAACAGAATTAAGCTTTGATTTCTAAATAAAAGATGATGGTAGGAGTGTAAACTTGATTTTAAAAATAATTGTAAGTATAATTAGTTAAAGGTTTTTTGGAAATTTAAAATATATAGTAAAAATCCAAGGTATGTCAAAATTAGACTTAAATAATTGATTATTTCATTTATATAATCTGATTAGTCTTTAAAAATGGTGAATTTCGATAATAAAATCCAGATTTTTAAGTAAGTGGTTGGTGTGAATTTTCGAGTTGAACTGAAAATGGTTTTCGTTTGATTTCTGGCGATCGGTGGGTCTGGGTTCATCGTGGTTGATGTCGAAGATAGTTTGGAGGATGCTGATCGATGGAAAAATGGAGGGAGATTTTTCAGATGACCAGATCGGCCGGGGGACGTCGAACTAGGGTTCAAGGATCAGGTTTAGTCGATTGTGGATTCTAGGCTAATGCAGCGTCGTTGATGCATTGGTCTCGTTCGGTGGTGGTGGAATCGAGGCGTGGGTGAGTGGCGAGGCTCTGGACGCGGAGGCGTGGTGACCACTGGTCGGAGGTGATGGCACGGGTTGGTTTTCTAGAATTGGGTTTGTTCCAGGTTGGATCATTTGGTGTTCGATTTTTTTTTTTCGTTTTCATGATCATCTCGAGTTGTTGGATGGTCGAACTGTTAGAGATGGTCATTGACGACTTGTCGGTGGTCGCCACATCGATCGGATAGCCGGCGAACTCGCGTGCACATGCACGGGTATGTGATGGTGTCAGTGGTTTGCTGTAGGAAGAAGAAGAGAGGGAACTCGAAGTTGATCTCGGGGAAGTAGGGTAGTGGCTCGAGTGATGAATCGGGTTGGGCTCGTGAGTGTTGTAAGTTTTAACAGGTTTAAAAATTTAAAAGTAAAATTTTGTACAGGTTTTAAAAGCAAAGAAAATCCAGGTTTTAAAAGTAATTTTTTTTAACAAGATTTCAAAAAAAATATTTAAACAAGTTTTCAAAACAAAGTTTCAATATAAATTGTAAAATCGAATGATTTTGAAATTTAATTTGTTTTGATTTAATAAAATTTTATAATAAGCTAATTATCTAATTATATTCTTAAGTGTTTTCAAATGAATTTATTAATGATTATTAAGTAGTTAATTAAGATAATGGTTATCTTAAATTTATTAAGAGGATTAATTAATTTAAAGGATTAATTAATTTGGGTAATTAATTAAAGGGTTAATTAATTAATTAATTAGTAATTAAAGATAATTACTTAATAATTGAGGGTTAATTATTCTATAATTAAAGGATAATTAGTTAATTAAAGATTAATTAACTAATAATTAAAGGTGAATTAATTAATGATTAAAGGTTAATTAATTTAGGATTGGAAGATAATTACTTTTATTAAGGGTTAATTAATTTTGTAATTAACTTAATGTTAATTAATTAATTGATTAATTAAGGGATAATTAATTAATTAAGGATAATTAATTAAGATGGATAATTAAGGTCGATTAATTAATTTCATTAATTAATATTAAAACGGTTTGAAATTAATTAATGTTAATTAACCAGGATTAGAAATTTATTCATAAGTAATTAATCTGGTTTAAGTTAATTAAAATCAGATAATAAATTGATCTTACTTATGGATGATTGAATTGTATTGAATGCCTTGAATTGATTGATATCTTCGATCTGTGATGCTCTGTGATATGAATTGCTTTGATTTGAGCTGTGATAAATGTAATTTATTTATCTGTGATGAATTTATATTATTTACCTGTGAATCTGTTAATGAAGATAAGCATTATAGTACTATACCGCTTATCGATATTGTTGTGCTTGATTTGATGATGGTTGTGATATGTTATTTTTGTGTGTAAAACCCCTGGACTACACCACACACACACAAATATGGATTTCATGGGAAATTGGTTAAGTCAAAGATATTTTGAATTTAATATTATTTTCAATGATAAGAAATTTTAAAGGTTGAATTTTGAATCCAAAATAGTTTGGAAGTGAAATTGGGTTTATTATGAAATAGTTTTGAAAAGGAAGTTTTGAAATTAAACCATCCTGAATATAATAAGGTTTTGAAATTAAATTTGAATTTGAATTCAAGAATTGAAGTTGAATTTTCCAGTTTATACTTTAAAAGGCTTTAACTTAAGCAAATTTAATTGAATTTTTCCGAAACAAAAACCCTTTGTTTTCAAATGATAATAGCTTTCATATAAAGGAAGGATTTCAAGTTTTTGTTGAAAAAAGATTTCCAAGTTGTAAATCAAATTTGAAATGGAATTGTTTTGAAAGCTATGAATGAATCTTTGTTAAAGATTTGATAAACTTTGTTTCAAATTGAAGTGGATCTTAAAGATGGATCTTTTGTTGAAATATTTTGAATGAATCATTGTTAAAGTTTTTGGTAAACTTTGTTTCAAATATAAGAAGATCTAAAGGTGAATCTGTTTGTTTAAAAGATTAAAAATGAAAAATTTGTTTAAACCATTCAAAGGAAAGGTTTTGAGAAATACGTTGTGACTTAACTAAGATCCAAATGGATCCATATGTTTTTAAAGTTAAGCGCTCATTATTCGGTTTAGCCGGGAGAGGACTTTTTGTCATAAAACCCATTTTGAATAGTGATACGTCGAATTGCATCGCATTTGAAAACGGTGGTGAAGACCGGGTATTTTCGAAAGCGAAAGGATTACCCATCGAATGTCTCTGCACCGACTGGTCCCCGGTATAGAGATTTGATCACCCTTTGTGATGGGGAGTCCGGACGTGATTAGGGATTATCCGGATTTGCAAGGACTTCTTTTGAAGTGCCTTCGGTTCTATTTGAACTCGGAACAGACTTGTATGGACGTATGTCGGACGTTACACTTTGAGATATAAAGCTGGTTTCTATCAAATACATTTGTGTTGGTGGCGGAAAATTTATTCTCTTAGCTTAACACCCTTCTTTGAGACGTACGAGCTCAGAGCTTATGTAGTTGATGGTTATTAGTGATATATTCCCAATTTGGTAATGTGGCAAGCTGAGTGTTGCTGATCATTTGTTGATCGAAGCATGGCTTTTGTGAAAAGCGTAGCTTTGTGGACGAGACCTCGTCGGACCTCACAACCCAAAATGGTCGAAACAGGAAGGATGCGGCAAGGTTGTTTGGGGGTAGCGCTCTCAGGGTATGTCCATTCCTTCTGGAAAAAGGTGGTAACATGGTATGGAGCCCAAATACTTAACTTATGCGGTTGCTGCAAATCTATTGCTTTGTGGTTGTTGGTGTTGAGGATCCTCAGATAAAGGTCGGTAACGACCGGGGATGGCATACTCGTGTGTGGAGTTATCTAGCTACAGCTTCATTACACCAGAAGCGTGAGGTAACTCGGCCTTGTGTTGGTAGAGATCCGGTTATGTTCTCGGGGCGTCCCTCCAGAGGCGTACCCATGTGGCCCAGGAAGTTCCTTAGCCTGACCATTTGTTGGAAATCCAAAGAAACAATACGCGCCCTTTACGGTTTTTGTTGTATAACCTGCCACCTCAGGTGGTAGCTATAGCAAGCATAATATAATGGTACCTATGCTGGCTAAGATTAATATTATACTTTAGAAATGTTTTCTGCACTATGCACTAATAATAATATCTAAAGGATTTTGCGTATCAAGCATATTTGACAATCATAAGGAGAAATCTCCTCCAATTGTGCGCTTGCATTGTGTGTGTGCGGGGAGGCCTTATGGTAGTTTCATTTTCTAAAAAGCATTGCGGATTTCTTTTATTTCCCTTTGTTTTCTTTTGTTCAAGGTAAACTGTTTTTGTTTGCTCATACCAGTCCCATGAATGACCTGGAGTTTATTGTTCCCTTTCTAAACTATGGGTGCCCACAATTTTCCACACGGGCAGCCTAGAGTTAGATTTTCAGATAGTCAGATAGTAGATATAGATTCGGTAGCCTTCAGCTTTCTGTTTGGAATTCTTTGGAGTCTTTGGATTTTGGCAATCACATTCATGTCCGACCTTGCTTAATACAACTTGATGGTGGTTCGAGCTTGAAGTTTGGAGCTTTGGAATTGAAGATATCTTTCCGCTGCTGCTGCTTGGTTATTTCCGCTATTGTCTTGTATCTCTGATAGTATTGATATTCCATTGTGTCTTATTGTATCAGATATTGTATCCATTGTTGTATCAATGATATTCATTCTATTTCCATTGTGTTATTTCTTACTTAATATGTTATAAGCTCCGGCGAATCGGATTTCAACGGTTGAATCTGCGGCATTCGAATACGGGTGAAGTATGGATGTCGATTTTCGAGCGCTAAAATCCGGGTCGTCACATTTGGTATCAGAGCTAAAGGTTGAGTAAGAACTTTAGCTTTGGAGTATAACACATTAGGTGACTCATTAGAGATAGGGTGAATTATACCCTAGAATGAGTATATTCCCTAAGATATCTTGTCTGTATGCCTCAGTGAATTCTGTTGCTATTCACTGATAGTAAGTATGAGTGCAAGAAGAGGATGAGGTAGGGGACAGGGGAGTACCACTACTAATGGTCGATACCCTGCAACAACAAAGGAACAAATTTTCTTATCAATATTTTTGATCATCATCCGATATCAATTCTTTGGCGGTTTCTTGGCAGCTACAAGAAGAAGCTTTGGTGTGATAGTGGCCCTGCGAATCGTTGTTGAAAAGGTTCCTAATTCGTATTCTAATCATCGGTTTTCTATCAGCTTTCTCATTTTTGACTTTAATAAATTTGAAATTTTGAATTGGTTCACAAAATATAAAGTTAATAAAACGATTTAGGTTAAAACCAAATTTGGAAATTGTGTGTAGATTTTTGTGATCTTAATAGGTTAAAGATAAATTTCTTTTATCCCGATTCGAGCACTATGCAATCGATTCTTTTCTATGATGGATATAGCCCAAGGATTCAATCAGCTAAAAATTGCAAAAGATTATATCCATTTGTCTGTTTCATTAGGTCTCGATACATTCTACGAATGGTTAGTTATCCCTTTGAAATAACCAATGCCCCTGCATATTTCGTAAACCTGATGGCTCCAGTATCTTGTGAAGTGTTGAACAAGTTGTTCTCGTATCTATTGATGATAGTTTGATTTGGTAAGCCATATATAGAATAGATATTCAATTTAATCTAGTAAACCGATTCTCTATCGTTCTATGTGTTCTTATGTTCTTTGTTTGTCTCTCTCTCTTGCAAATTTCAAGGTCGAAATTTTCTTAAGGGGGGGGGGGGGTTTGTAACGATCCCATTTTTAAGTCAAATTTAAATTAGCAACTAATATAAAATTTTGGATTTAATTATGAATTAATTTGAAAATTTGGAAATAAATGTATTTTGTATATATAACAAATCTATCTCATAATGCTTAATTAATAAAAACATAAAACATGTTTCATAAATTAAAATAAAGTAGGGATTTAAAACATAATTATAAATTAATTTAAAATAAGGACTTAAACATAAATTTAATTATTGTTAACAAGAGTAGGGAAATTAATTCATGCAATTACAAGTGTTAGCAAAATTTACAAGTGGCTTAATTTCTTTAAAAATTAAAACATATACAAATTATAATGTTAATATCAAAGAGAAAACCTGTTCATACATTTTTAGTTCAAAATTCTCTAAATCCTTTTGCTCTTCATCTTCTCAAAATAAAATGAAAACAAAAGAGAATCAAACAAGAAAATTTAAATCAAAATAAAATCATAAACCTGGAAGCTATAAACCTAAGCAGTGATTTCAAATACAGCAAGAAGCTAAGATTAAAACTCAACTATCAGCTTTAGATTCAACATCAAAGTTCCAGTTTCAAGTTTCAAAACATTTTCCAGTTTTTAAATTCAAACGCCCGTTCTCTGCTTCTCTATTCCAGGTGAGCAAACTGGCCTATTTAAATTTGAATCTATGATATATCTTTATGTTTGTGAATTGGTTGTTGTGAAAAACAATGAATGAATGTAAATATATCTGCACGTATATATATTTATGTGTGGATTGAGGTATGAATGCTTGTGTATATGTATATACTCTGTTATATCAACAAAATTAAAAACAACATATTGAAAAATTAATATCTTTCTTTCCAAACAGAATTAAGCTTCGATTTCTAAATAAAAGGTGATGGTAGGAGTGTAAACTTGATTTTAAAAATAATTATAAGTATAATTAGTTAAAGGTTTTCTGGAAATTTAAAATATATAGTAAAAATCCAAGGTATGTCAAAATTAGACCTAAATAATTGATTATTTCATTTATATAATCTAATTAGTCTTTAAAAATGGTGAATTTCGATAATAAATTCCTTATTTTTAAGTAAGTGGTTGGTGTGAATTTTCGAGTTGAACTGAAAATGGTTTTCGCTCGATTTCTGGCGATCGGTGGGTCCGGGTTCATCGTGGTTGATGTCGAAGATAGTTTGGAGGATGCCGATCGATGGAAAAATGGAGGGAGATTTTTCAGATGACCGGATCGGCCGGGGGACGTCGAACAAAATATTTAAACAAGTTTTCAAAACAAAGTTTCAATATAAATTGTAAAGTCGAATGATTTTGAAATTTAATTTGTTTTGATTTAATAAAATTTTATAATAAGTTAATTATCTAATTATATTCTTAAGTGTTTTCAAATGAATTTATTAATGATAATTAAGTAGTTAATTAAGATAATGGTTATCTTAAATTTATTAAGAGGATTAATTAATTTAAAGGATTAATTAATTTGGGTAATTAATTAAAGGGTTAATTAATTAATTAATTAGTAATTAAAGATAATTACTTAATAATTGAGGGTTAATTATTCTACAATTAAAGGATAATTAGTTAATTAAAGATTAATTAATTAATAATTAAAGGTGAATTAATTAATGATTAAAGGTTAATTAATTTATGATTGGATGATAATTACTTTTATTAAGGGTTAATTAATTTTGTAATTAACTTAAGGTTAATTAATTAATTGATTAATTAAGGGATAATTAATTAATTAAGGATAATTAATTAAGATGGATAATTAAGGTTGATTAATTAATATTAAAATGGTTTGAAATTAATTAATGTTAATTAACCAGGATTAGAAATTTATTCATAAGTAATTAATTTGGTTTAAGTTAATTAAAATCAGATAATAAATTGATCTTACTTATGGATTATTGAATTGTATTGAATGCCTTGAATTGATTGATATCTCCGATGTGTGATGCTCTATGATATGAATTGCTTCGATTTGAGCTGTGCTAAATGTAATTTATTTATTTGTGATGAATTTATATTATTTACCTGTGAATCTGTTAATGAAGATAAGCGTTATAGTACTATACCGCTTATCGATATTGTTGTGCTTGATTTGATGATGGTTGTGATATGGTATTTTTGTGTGTAAAACCCCTGGACTACACCACACACACACAAATATGGATTTCATGGTAAATTGGTTAAGTCAAAGATATTTTGAATTTAATATTATTTTCAACGATAAAAATTTTAAAGGTTGAATTTTGAATCCAAAATAGTTTGGAAGTGAAATTGGGTTTAATATGAAATACTTTTGAAAAGGAAGTTTTGAAATTAAACCATTCTGAATATAATAAGGTTTTGAAATTAAATTTGAATTTGAATTCAAGAATTGAAGTTGAATTTTCCAGTTTATACTTTAAAAGGCTTTAACTTGAGCAAATTTAATAGGATTTTTCCAAAACAAAAAACCTTTGTTTTCAAATGATAGTAGCTTTCATATAAAGGAAGGATTTCCAGTTTTTGTTGAAAAAAGATTTCCAAGTTGTAAATCAAATTTGAAATGGAATTGTTTTGAAAGCTATGAATGAATCTTTGTTAAAGATTTGATAAACTTTGTTTCAAATTGAAGTGGATCTTAAAGATGGATCTTTTGTTGAAATATTTTGAATGAATCTTTGTTAAGGTTTTTGGTAAACTTTGTTTCAAATATAAGAAGATCTAAAGGTGATCTTTTTGTTTAAAAGATTAAAAATGGAAAATTTGTTTAAACCATTCAAAGGAAAGGTTTTGAGAAATATGTTGTGACATAACTAAGATCCAAATGGATCCATATGATTTTAAAGTTAAGCGCTCATTATTCGGTTTAGCCGGGAGAGGACTTTCTGTCATAAAACCCATTCCGAATAGTGATACGTCGAATTGGATAGCATTTGAAAATGGTGGTGAAGACCGGGTATTTTCGAAAGCGAAAGGATTACCCGTCGAATGTCTCTACACCGACTGGTCCCTGGTATAGTGATTTGATCACCCTTTGTGATGGGGAGTCCGGACGTGATTAGGGATTATCCGGATTTGCAAGGACTTCTTTTGAAGTGCCTTCGGTTCTATTTGAACCCAGAACAGACTAGTATGGACGTATGTCTGACGTTACACTTTGAGATATAAAGCTGGTTTCTATCAAATACATTTGTGTTGGTGGCGGAAAATTTATTCTCTTAGCTTAACACCCTTCTCTGAGACGTACGAGCTCAGAGCTTATGTAGTTGATGGTTATTAGTGATATATTCCCAATTTGGTAATGTGGCAAGCTGAGTGTTGCTGATCATTTGTTGATCGAAGCATGGCTTTTTTGAAAAGCATAGCTTTGTTGACGAGACCTCGTCGGACCTCACAACCCGAAATGGTCGAAACAGGAAGGATGTGGCAAGGTTGTTTGGGGGTAGCGCCCTCAGGGTATGTCCATTCCTTCTGGAAAAAGGTGGTATCATGGTATGGAGCCCAGATACTTAACTTATGCGGTTGCTGCAAATCTATTGCTTTGTGGTTGTTGGTGTTGAGGATCCTCGGATAAAGGTCGGTAATGACCGGGGATGGCATACTCGTGTGTGGAGTTATCTAGTTACAGCTTCATTGCACCAGAAGCGTGAGGTAACTCGGCCTTGTGTTGGTAGAGATCCGGTTAGGTTCTTGGGGCGTCCCTCTAGAGACATACCCATGTGGCCTAGGAAGTTCCTTAGCCTGACCATTTGTTTGAAATCCAAAGAAACATTACGCGCCCTATACGGTTTTAGTTGTATAACCTGCCACCTCAGGTGGTAGCTATAGCAAGCATAATATAATGGTACCTATGCTGGCTAAGATTAATATTATACTTTCGAAATGTTTTCTGCACTATGCACTAATAATAATATCAAAAGGATTTTGCGTATCAAGCATATTTGACTATCATAAAGAGAAATCTCCTCCAATTGTGCGCTTGCATTGTGTGTGTGCGGGGAGGCCTTATGGTAGTTTCATTTTCTAAAAAGCATTGTGGATTTCTTTTATTTCCCTTAGTTTTCTTTTGTTCAAGGTAAACTGTTTTTGTTTGCTCATACCAGTCCCATGACTGACCTGGAGTTTATTGTTCTCTTTCTAAACTCTGGGTGCCCACAATTTTCCACACGGGCAGCCTAGAGTTAGATTTTCAGATAGTCAGATAGTAGATATAGATTCGGTAGCCTTCAGCTTTCTGTTTGGAATTCTTTGGAGTCTTTGGATTTTGGCAATCACATTCATGTCCGACCTTGCTTAATACAACTTGATGGTGGTTCGAGCTTGAAGTTTGGATCTTTGGAATTGAAGATATCTTTCCGCTGCTGCTGCTTGGTTATTTCCGCTGTTGTCTTGTATCTCTGATAGTATTGATATTCCGTTGTGTCTTATTGTATCGGATATTGTATCCATTGTTGTATCAATGATATTCATTCAATTTCCGTTGTGTCTGTTCTTACTTAATGTGTTATAAGCTCCGGCGAATCGGATTTCAACGGTTGAATCTGCGGCATTCGAATACGGGTGAAGTATGGATGTCGATTTTCGAGCGCTAAAATCCGGGTCGTCACATTTGGTATCAGAGCTAAAGGTTGAGTAAGAACTTTAGCTTTGGAGTATAACACATTAGGTGACTCATTAGAGATAGGGTGAATTATACCCTAGAATGAGTATATTCCCTAAGATATCTTGTATGTATGCCTCAGTGAATTCTGTTGCTATTCACTGATAGTAAGTATGAGTGCAAGAAGAGGATGAGGTAGGGGACAGGGGAGTACCACTACTAATGGTCGATACCCTGCAACAACAAAGGAACAAATTTTCTTATCAATATTTTTGATCATCATCCGATATCAATTCTTTGGCGGTTTCTTGGCAGCTACAAGAAGAAGCTTTGGTGTGATAGTGGCCCTGCGAATCGTTGTTGAAAAGGTTCCTAATTCGTATTCTAATCATCGGTTTTCTATCAGCTTTTTCGTTTTTGACTTTAATAAATTTGAAATTTTGAATTGGTTAACAAAATATAAAGTTAATAAAACGATTTTGGTTAAAACCAAATTTGGAAATTGTGTGTAGATTTTTGTGATCTTAATAGGTTAAAGATAAATTTCTTTTATCTCGATTCGAGCACCATGCAATCGATTCTTTTCTATGATGGATCTAGCCCAAGGATTCAATCAGCTGAAAATTGCGAAAGATTGTATCCATTTGTCTGTTTTATTGGGTCTCGATACATTCTACAAATGGTTAGTTATCGCTTTGAACTAACCAATGCCCCTGCATATTTCGTAAACCTTATGGCCCGAGTATCTTGTGAAGTGTTGAACAAGTTGTTCTCTTATCTATTGATGATATTCTGATTTGGTAAGCCAAATATAGAATAGATATTCAATTTAATCTAGTAAACCGATTCTCTGTCGTTCTATGTGTTCTTATGTTCTTTGTTTGTCTCTCTCTCTTGCAAATTTCGAGGAAGAAATTTTCTTAAGGGGGGGAATTTGTAACAATCCCGTTTTTAAGTAAAATTTAAATTAGCAACTAATATAAAATTTTGGATTTAATTGTGAATTAATTTGAAAATTTGGAAATAAATATTTTTTTATATATAACAAATCTATCTCATAATGCTTAATTAATAAAAACATAAAACATGTTTCATAAATTAAAATAAAGTAGGGATTTAAAACATAATTATAAATTAATTTAAAATAAGGACTTAAACATAAATTTAATTATTGTTAACAAGTGTAGGGAAATTAATTCATGCAATTACAAGTGTTAGCAAAATTTACAAGTGGCTTAATTTCTTTAAAAATTAAAACATATACAAATTATAATGTTAATATCAAAGAGAAAACCTGTTCATTCATTTTCAGTTCAAAATTCTCTAAATCCTTTTGCTCTTCATCTTCTCAAAAGAAAATCAAAACCTGAAAATGAAAACAAAAGAGAATCAAACAAGAAAATTTAAATCAAAATAAAATCATAAACCTGGAAGCTATAAACCTAAGCAGTGATTTCAAATACAGCAAGAAGCTAAGATTCAAACTCAACTATCAGCTTTAGATTCAACATCAAAGTTCCAGTTTCAAGTTTCAAAACATTTTCCAGTTTTTAAATTCAAAAGCCCGTTCTCTTCTTCTCTATTCCAGGTGAGCAAACTGACCTATTAAATTTGAATCTATGATATATCTTGATGTTTGTGAATTGGTTGTTGTGAAAAACGATGAATGAATGTAAATATATCTGCATGTATATATATTTATGTGTGGATTGAGGTATGTATGCTTGTGTGTATGTATATACTCTGTTATATCAACAGAATTAAAACAACATATTGAAAAATTAATATCTTTCTTTCCAAACAGAATTAAGCTTTGATTTCTAAATAAAAGATGATGGTAGGAGTGTAAACTTGTTTTTAAAAATAATTATAAGTATAATTAGTTAAAGGTTTTCTGGAAATTTAAAATATATAGTAAAAATCCAAGGTATGTCAAAATTAGACTTAAATAATTGATTATTTCATTTATATAATCTGATTTGTCTTTAAAAATGGTGAATTTCGATAATAAAATCTAGATTTTTAAGTAAGTGGTTGGTGTGAATTTTCGAGTTGAACTGAAAATGGTTTTCGCTCGATTTCTGGCGATCGGTGGGTTCGGGTTCATCGTGGTTGATGTCGAAGATAGTTTGGAGGATGCCGATCGATGGAAAAATTGAGGGAGATTTTTCAGATGACCGGATCGGCCGGGGGACGTCGAACTAGGGTTCGATGATCAGGTTTAGTCAATTGTGGATTAAAGGCAAATGCAGCGTCGTTGATGCATTGGTCTCGTTCGGTGGTGGTGGAATCGAGGCATGGGTGAGTGGCGAGGCTCTGGACATGGAGGCGTGGTGACCGTTGGTCGGAGGTGATGGCACGGGTTGGTTTTCTGGAATTGGGTTTGTTCCAGGTTGGATCATTTGGTGTTTGATTTTGTTTTTTTTTCGTTTTCGTGATCATCTCGAGTTGTTGGATGGTCGAACTGTTAGAGATGGTCATTGACGACTTGTCGGTGGTCGCCGCATCGATCGGAGCACTGGCGAACTCTCATGCACGTGCATGGGTATGTGATGATGTAAGTGGTTTGCTGTAGGAAGAAGAAGAGAGGGAACTCGAAGTTGAACTCGGGTAAGTAGGGTAGTGGCTCGAGTGATGAATCGGGTTGGGCTCGTGAGTGTTGTAAGTTTTTACAAGTTTAAAAATTTAAAAGTAAAAATTTGTACAGGTTTTAAAAGCAAAGAAAATCCAAGTTTTAAAAGTAAAAAAAAATTAAACACGATTTCAAAACAAAATATTTAAACAAGTTTTCAAAACAAAGATTCAATATAAATTGTAAAGTCGAATGATTTTGAAATTTAATTTGTTTTGATTTTATAAAATTTTATAATAAGTTAATTACCTAATTATATTCTTAAGTGTTTCCAAATGAATTTATTAATGATAATTAAGTAGTTAATTAAGATAATGGTTATCTTAAATTTATTAAGAGGATTAATTAATTTAAAGGATTAATTAATTTGGGCAATTAATTAAAGGGTTAATTAATTAATTAGTAATTAAAGATAATTACTTAATAATTGAGGGTTAATTATTCTATAATTAAAGGATAATTAATTAATTAAAGATTAATTAATTAATAATTAAAGGTGAATTAATTAATGATTAAAGGTTAATTAATTTATGATTGGAAGATAATTACTTTTATTAAGGGTTAATTAATTTTGTAATTAACTTAAGGTTAATTAATTAATGTGATTAATTAAGGGATAATTAATTAATTAAGGATAATTAATTAAGATGGATAATTAAGGTTGATTAATTAATTTCATTAATTAATATTAAAATGGTTTGAAATTAATTAATGTTAATTAACCAGGATTAGAAATTTATTCATAAGTAATTAATCTGGTTTAAGTTAATTAAAATCAGATAATAAATTGATCTTACTTATGGATGATTGAATTTTATTGAATGCCTTGAATTGATTGATATCACTGATGTGTGATGCTCTGTGATATGAATTGCTTTGATTTGAGCTGTGATAAATGTAATTTATTTATCTGTGATGAATTTATATTATTTACATGTGAATCTGTTAATGAAGATAAGCATTATAGTACTATACTGCTTATCGATATTGTTGTGCTTGATTCGATGATGGTTGTGATATGTTATTGTTGTGTGTAAAACCTCTGGACTACACCACACGCACACAAATATGGATTTCATGGGAAATTGGTTAAGTCACAGATATTTTGAATTTAATATTATTTTCAATGATAAGAAATTTTAAAGGTTGAATTTTGAATCCAAAATAGTTTGGAAGTGAAATTGGGTTTAATATGAAATAATTTTGAAAAGGAAGTTTTGAAATTAAACCATTCTGAATATAATAAGGTTTTGAAATTAAATTTGAATTTGAATTCAAGAATTGAAGTTGAATTTTCCGGTTTATACTTTAAAAGGCTTTAACTTGAGCAAATTTAATTGGATTTTTCCGAAACAAAAACCCTTTGTTTTCAAATGATAATAGCTTTCATATAAAGGAAGGATTTCCAGTTTTTGTTGAAAAAAGAATTCCTAGTTGTAAATCAAATTTGAAATGGAATTGTTTTGAAAGCTATGAATGAATCTTTGTTAAAGATTTGATAAACTTTGTTTCAAATTGAAGTGGATCTTAAAGATGGATCTTTTGTTGAAATATTTTGAATGAATCTTTGTTAACGTTTTCGATAAACTTTGTTTCAAATATAAGAAGATCTAAAGGTGAATCTTTTTGTTTAAACCATTCAAAGGAAAGGTTTTGAGAAATATGTTGTGACTTAACTAAGATCCAAATGGATCCATATGTTTTTAAAGTTAAGCTCTATTATTCGGTTTAGCCGGGAGAGTACTTTATGTCATAAAACCCATTCTGAATAGTGATACGTCAAATTGGATAGCATTTGAAAACGGTGGTGAAGACCGGGTATTTTCGAAAGCGAAAGGATTACCTGTCGAATGTCTCTACACCGACTGGTTCTCTGTGTAGAGATTTGATCACCCTTTGTGACGGGGAGTCCGGACGTGATTAGGGATTATCCGGATTTGCAAGGACTTCTTTTAAAGTGCCTTCGGTTTTGTTCGAACTCGGAACAGACTTGTATGGATGTATGTCTGACGTTACACTTTGAGATATAAAGCTGGTTTCTATCAAATACATTTGTGTTGGTGGCGGAGAATTTATTCTCTTAGCTTAACACCCTTCTCTGAGACGTACGAGCTTAGAGGTTATGTAGTTGATGGTTACTAGTGATATATTCCCAATTTGGTAATGTCGCATGCTGAGTGTTGCTGATCATTTGTTGATCGAAGCATGGCTTTTGTGAAAAGCGTAGCTATGTGGACGAGACCTCGTCGGACCTCACAACCCGAAATGGTCGAAACAGGAAGAATGCTGCAAGGTTGTTTGGGGGTAGCGCCCTCAGGGTATGTCCATTCCTTTTGGAAAAAGGTGGTATCATGGTATGGAGCCCAGATACTTAACTTATCTGGTTGCTGCAAATCTATTGCTTTGTGGTTGTTGGTGTTGAGGATCCTCGGATAAAGGTCGGTAACGACCGGGGATGGCATACTCATGTGTGGAGTTATCTAGTTACAGCTTCATTGCACCAGAAGCGTGAGGTAACTCGGCCTTGTGTTGGAAGAGATCTGGTTATGTTCTCGAGGCGTCCCTCCAGAGGCGTACCCATGTGGCCTAGGAAGTTTCTTAGCCTGACCATTTGTTGGAAATCCAAAGAAACAATATGCGCCAAGTACGGTTTTAGTTGTATAACCTGCCACCTTAGGTGGTAGCTATAGCATGCATAATATAATGCTACCTATGCTGGCTAAGATTAATATTATACTTTCGAAATGTTTTCTGCACTATGCACTAATAATAATATCAAAATGATTTTGCGTATCAAGCATATTTGACTATCATAAGGAGAAATCTCCTCCAATTGTGCGCTTGCATTGTGTGTGTGCGGGGAGGCCTTATGGTAGTTTCATTTTCTAAAAAGCATTGCGGATTTCTTTTACTTCCCTTTGTTTTCTTTTGTTCAAGGTAAACTGTTTTTGTTTGCTCATACCAGTCCCATGACTGACCTGGAGTTTATTGTTCCCTTTCTAAACTCTGGGTGCCTACAATTTTCCACACGGGCAGCCTAGAGTTAGATTTTCAAATAGTCAGATAGTAGATATAGATTCGGTAGCCTTCAGCTTTCTGTTTGGAATTCTTTGGAGTCTTTGGATTTTGGCAATCACATTCATGTCCGACCTTGCTTAATACAACTTGATGGTGGTTTGAGCTTGAAGTTTGGAGTTTTGGCGTTGAAGATATCTTTCCGCTGCTGCTGCTTGGTTATTTCCGCTGTTGTCTTGTATCTCTGATAGTATTGATATTCCGCTGTATCTTATTGTATCGGATATTGTTTCCATTGTTGTATCAATGATATTCATTCTGTTTCCACTGTGTTTGTTCTTACTTAATGTGTTATAAGCTCCGACGAATCAGATTTCAACGGTTGAATCTGCGGCATCCGAATACGGGTGAAGTATGGATGTCGATTTTCGAGCGCTAAAATACGGGTCGTCACATAGTATATACAAACCTTTACCTCATTCATATGAGAAATCTAATTAAACGGCTTAGCAAAACAAGTGGCATGAAACACTTGCATTTACTTCGTCGGTTAATTCTTGGACTTGTTCGATTGAACTCCTGTGACAATTTTCGAATGGAAATCTACAATTTGTTTGTAAATATTAAAGTTAAGCTAGTGGTTATGGGACATGAAGCTAAATTCTTATATTTACTAGCTTAGTGTGATTCACACTTCTTATTGATCAATGGTGATCATTTTGTGATTTAGACTAGCGATGTGTGATGTCTCATTGTTTGTGTGGGGACTAAAAACCACGTTTGTGGAGCTTCGGTTCAAATTGGTGGGGTAGCGATCCATGGTCTTCGGGCCGTTTGTGGAGCTTCGGCTCAAAATTGATGATTAACGACCATGGAATAGCTTTCCGTTTGTGACACACGTGTTGGTGAGTTTTCTTGCTCCCGTTTGTGATAGGCCTCCCGCTTTGTGTTTTCTGCATTTCTGGTGGTTGATTTCTAGAATTTGCGTTTCGCCAATTTTGAAGATATGCATTGATAAGCTCTAACAATATTTGTGTTTTGGTGAATAATTTAAAGAATATGACATTTTTTTGGCGTTTGAGAATATTTGAGATATTGTATGATTTTTGTTGTTATCTGATGTATACTTGTCACAGTATGGCATTATTGTCATTATACGTTTTTGTGATATCTCTTATCCTATCTCATTTTATATGATATTTATAGCTAGACTGATCCGTTTATTATTTTCTTCTTAAATAATACTCGGGTCAGACCGAGGTATTTCAGGTGCTTCTGCTTGACTTCTTATCAGGGTCCGCCATTTGACTTTTGGCTAACTACTTTAGCTTAGTAGTTTTTTTTATTATATATTTGAGATAGAGACTCCTTGATGTATACTTATTCTTTTGTCTAGCACTTGTACCTATTATTTTGTGATGTATTGGATCTTGTATGACCCTACTTTGATGTACACTTCTATGTGATATATTCATATCTGTTTCCGCCTTTGTGATATGAATATCTGTGACTGATTTGTGTTATGCTTATTTCTATATTTATTTCCGAAGGCTACATAGCCATTGTGTGGTAGCTTTGAGTTTGTATTTGATATGTCAGATTTCCTCTTGAAATAACATGCAAGTCATATTATCTGACATATTGGTACTCACACAAAGCAATTACACTGATGGTCGCTCCTCAACAGCCTTATTCTTCGTGCTAGTCGACGGCATTACTCCGTAGTGTCCTTGGCTAGTGTGAGTATAGAGGTGGGGCATCACAGCTTGGTATCAGAGCCAAACTTCGGAACAATGTAGAATAATCTAGCAAGGATCATTGGCTTAAGTCTTTCTTTGGAGTTGTACCTTAGGATTTAATTCGAGTCATTGGACTCGTACTATCCTATTTTCTTTTGCGATGCCTTGTTTTATCAATCAAGTTTGTTTGATATTAATTCTGAGAATAACCTTTTTCCTCTTCTTTCTTTCTTTCTTAAAGAAGAGAAATGGTTAGACCAGGCCGTCCCAGCGCCGGTCAATCTAGTGCTACTCCTCAGGATGGAGTATTTATGTCTGCCCAGCAGCTCTTAGATCTTGTGAAGAATGCTCAAGCTGTCGGACCCATTCCAGAGCCTAACTCATCCTAAATTTGGGTTTGCACGCTTGTGCAGTGATTACACCAACTTGGGTGGAAGGCCTTTCAAGGGTTCCGAAAGCGTTATAGAAGTCCAAGCTTGGCTTAGAACATGCGATCGCATCTTTTACCGCATGAATCTTATTGATCTACATCGAGTCCAAGTGGCTTCTAGCATTCTCCAAGAGAGAGCATTAGATTGGTATGAGCTTCTGATCTCGGAAATTATTGAAGCGGATCTTACTAGGGAGCAATTCCGGGAAAGGTTCGAGTTAAAGTCTGTGCCCGAAGCTAAAAAAGTATCTTTAGCTCAACGCTTTATCGACCTTGTTCAAGGTGAATCTTCTATGACAGACTGTGTCGCATCTTTTTAATCTCTCTCTAAATATGGGGTCGAATATATTAATACCCCATTGAAGAAAAATCAGAGGTTTGTCTATGGGTTGAATAAGAACCTCAAAAAGCCATTACTTCTGAAACTAGAAGTTTCTTTCGATCAGCTTGTTGATATCGCTCTTCGACTCGAAGAGGCCGATAAAGAAAGTGATGTTGAAGTCAAACAAAACATCAATAAGAAAAGGCCTTTTAAGTTCAAGCCTAATCCCAACAAGAAAGGGAAGCAAGAAACTTCGGTAGCAAAGACTCCTACCTCTAGTCGCGGAGAATGTTACAATTGTGGTTCTAAGGACCATTATGCAAATAAGTGTTTGAAGCCCCTTACTTGCCGCTATTGCAAAAGTTCGAGTCATACTATATCTTCATGCGCCAAACTTCAAAGCAAGAAGGAAGGGAAGCTAAATGTGGTGCATGCCCCTAGTAACACTTCTCTTGGTCAAGGTATTTCTCATTCTATCCTTGATGGCATTATTATATTTCATGACCTTCCTATTCGAGTTCTTTTTGATACGGGTGCATCTCACTCTTTTATATCAAAAGAACTTGTTGATGCTTTGTCTTTGAATGTTATTGGCTTGATGACTTCGTTGAGAATTGCAAATCCGGTTGGTGGATCTGTAACACTCAGTTTATTTTGTAATGATGTCGAGATTATTTTATGTGATTATGCTTTCCGAGCCGATTTGCATGTTATGCATTACCTAGGTTTCGGAATGATTTTGGGGATGGATTGGATTAACCGTTATGAAGCCCATATCCTATGTCCCGAGAGGACTATTTATCTTCGACATCCTCAATCTGTTAAGCAGATTTCTTTTATTCTTAAAGATTCAGATTCCAATTCGGGAGCATCATTGTATTCTATAAATCCTCATGATGGCGATAATGATGATGAGGAAGATGTCATTTCCCTCATTCACATTGTTCGTGAATTTCCCGACATATTTGAGCCCGTTTTAGGATTACCACCTAAGCGAGCAATTGCGTTCAGAATTAATCTAATTCCTGGAGCTCTACATATTACTCGTCCTCCTTATCGTATGTTCAATATGGAAAATTAGGAGATGCATAAACAATTATCCGAATTGGAAGGAAAACAGTTTATTCGTTCTAGTTCCTCTCTATGTGGAGCTTCGGCTATTTTTGTGAAGAAATCTGATGGTACACTTAGGCTTTGCATTGACTACCGCAAGCTTAATGATCTCATCATCAAGAATAAATATCCCTTACCCCGGATTGATGATTTATTCGATCAACTTAGTGGTGCTAGAGTCTTTTCATAGTTAGACTTAGCAAATAGTTTTCATCAGCTCCGTATTACAGAGGATAGCATTCCTTTGATATCGTTCCATACTCGTTATGGATCTTATGAATGGCTTGTTATGCAATTTGGTTTGACGAATGCTCCAGCTTATTTCGTTGACCTTATGAATTGAGTTTTCAAAGACTTCCATGATCGATTTGTTCTCATCTTTATCGATGATATTCTTGTTTATTCTAAAACCGAGGAAGAGAATGAAAAACATCTTCGGATTGTGTTGGAAACTCTTAGGAGCAACCAATTGAAATCAAAATTTTCTAAGTGCCACTTTTGGCAATCTCGTGTGAAATTTTTGCGACATATTATTTCTGAATACGGTATTTTCATGGATCCTTCAAAGATTGAACCGATTCAAAATTGGAAGAGACCGAAGAGTGACGGAAATTCGTAGCTTTCTTGGATTGGCGGGCTATTATCGTCGATTCATAAAAGACTTTTCTAAAATTTCCATGCCTCTTTCTAGTTTGACAAAGAAGGGAGTTAAATACATTTGATCAGACAAATGTGAAGCTGCTTTTTAAAAACTAAAAGAATCGCTTTCTGATGCTCCTATTCTTGTGATTCCCGAAGGGAACCAAGACTTTATTGTTTATACCGATGCTAGTCGTGTTGGTTTGGGTGTCGTTCTCATGCAAAGGGAACGTGTTATCGCTTATGCTTCTAGGAAATTAAAGCCTGCCGAGACTAGATATGCCACTCATGATTTAGAGCTCGCAACTATTGTTTTCGCCCTTAGAATTTGGCGTCATTATCTTTTAGGAGAGAAATTTGTTCTCTACACCGATCATAAATCTTTGAAGTATTTATTTTCTCAAAAGGAACTTAATTTGTGTCAACAACGTTTGTTTGAGTTCCTTGCATCTTATGATCTTGATATTCTCTATACTCCCGGAAAGGGTAATCGTGTTGCCGATGCCCTTAGTCATAAGCAACAAGCGGTTGTTTCCATGATGATATCCGAATGGAATGATCTTGAGACTTTATCCACTTGTGAGATTCGAGATCGTGAATCCAATCTAAGTTCATCTCTTATTTTGTGCAGCCTTGAGGCTCACCCTTCTCTTTTGGACCGCATCCTTGAAGCTCAAAAGCATGATCCCGAATTGGTTCTTCTTAGCCAAAGTTGTAGGGAAAAAATCTATATTGAAAGTTTGAAAGACTTTGAAATTGATGATCGTGGCGGCATTCGAAAATTTGGTAGACTTATTGTGCCAAATATTAGTGATCTTCGTAAAGAAATTTTAGAAGATTCTCATCGTTCTAAATTTACCATTCATCCCGGTAATAGTAAAATGTACGCGGACATGAAGAAACTTTATTATTGGGATGGAATGAAATCTGATATTGCTAACTTTATTAAGCGTTACATGACTTGCCAACTCGTAAAGGCCGTGCATCAAAGGCCCGGTGGGTTATTGCAACCTTTGGACATTCCAGTTTGGAAGTGGGATCAAATTTCCATGGACTTTATTGACGGTCTTCCCTGTTCTTGTTCGGGTCATGACAGTTTATGGGTGATCGTGGATAAACTTACAAAATCCACAAATTTTATTCCCGTTCATTCCAATCGGACCGTACCTCTTTTGGCAAAACTCTATGTTAAAGAAATCGTTAGATTGCATGGAGTCCCTACTTCTATTGTTAGCGATAATGATCCATTGTTTACTAGTGGATTTTGGAAGGGTCTTCAAAAAGCTTTAGGAACAAAGCTTAATTTTAGCGCCGCTTATCATCCTCAGTCCGATGGACAAACCGAGCGTGTGAATCAAACTCTTGAAGATCTTCTTCGTGCATGTGTTCTTGATTTTGGTGAAAGTTGGGAAGATCATATTTCTCTTGTTGAGTTTTCCTATAATAATAGCTTCTAATCTATTATTGGTATGGCTCCTTTCGAGGCACTATACGGAAGGCCGGTGAGAAGCTGGTTATTTCGAGGCACTATACGGAAGGCACTATACAAACCTTTATCTCATTCGTATGAGAAATCTAATTAAACGGCTTAGCAAAACAAGTGGTATAAAACACTTGCGTTTACTTCGTCTGTTAATTCTTGGACTTGTTCAATTGAACTCTTGTGACAATTTTCTAGTGGAAATCTACAATTTGTTCGTAAATATTTAAGTTAAGCTAGTGGTTATGGGACATGAAGCTAAACTCTTATATTTACTAGCTTAGTGTGATTCACACTTCTTATTGATCAGTGGTGATCATTTTGTGATTTAGACTAGCGATGTGCGATGTCTCTTTGTTTGTGTGGGGACTAAAAACCCCGTTTGTGGAGCTTCGGTTCAAATTGGTGGGGTAGCGACCCATGGTCTTCGGGCCGTTTGTGGAGCTTCGGCTCAAAATTGATGGTTAGCAACCATGGAATAGCGTTCCGTTTGTGACACACGTGTTGGTGAGTTTTCATGCTCCCATTTGTGATAGGCCTCCCCCTTTATGTTTTATGTATTTCTGGTGGTTGATTTCTAGAATTTGTGTTTCACCAATTTTGAAGATATGCATTGATAAGCTCTATCAGTATTTGTGTTTTGGTGAATAATTCAAAGAATATGACATTCTTTTTGGTGTTTGATAATATTTCAGATATTGTATGATTTTTGTTGTTACTGATGTATACTTGTCACTGTATGGCATTATTGTTATCATACATTTTTGTGATATCTCTTATCCTATCTCATTTTATATGATATTTATATGTAGACTGATCCGTTTATTATTTTCTTCTTAAATAATACTCGGGTTAGACCGAGGTATTTCAGGTGCTTCTGCTTGACTTCTTATCAGGGTCCGTCACCTGACTATTGGCTAACTACTTTAGCTTAGTAGTTTTTGTTATTATACATTTGAGATAGAGACTCCTTGATGTATACTTATTCTTTTGTCTAACACTTGTACCTATTCTTTTATGATGTAGCGGATCTTGTATGACCCTACTTTGTTATACACTTCTATGTGATATATTCATATATGTTTCCGCCTTTGTGATCTGAATATATGTGACTGATTTTTGTTATGCTTATTTCAATATTTGTTTCCGATGGCCACATAGCCACTCTATGGTAGCTTTGAGTTTGTATTTGATATGTCGGATTTCCTCTTGAAATAAAATGCAAGTCATATTATCTGACATATCGGTACTCGCACAAAGCAATTACACAGATGGTTACTCCTCAACAGCCTTATTCTTCGTCCTAATCGACGGCATTACTCTGTAGTGTCCTTGGCTAGTGTGAGTATAGAGGTGGGGCGTCACATATACATACAATACTACATTTTCAAGCCAAATAAAATACATACATCAATTTGTTTTGGAATAAAATAGTTATTGTGATATGATAAAATTTATTTTAAGAATATAAAGATTATTTTAACAATAAAACCCCATTTTTAACAATATTTTAGAATTTACACAATTTTAGTGTAAAAACACCATTTTTAACATAACACACTAAATAAAAATTTCATTCTTGCCAAATAAATTTGCAATAAATCATTATAACACTTTTTAATCATCAACTATTATTTTTAAACCATATTTCACCTTTTATTTTAATAAAATACTTGTTTTCTTCATATTTTATCCTTCTAGATTCAATAAAAAGGGTAATATTGGCAATAATTACCAGTTCCATTGGACCCGTAATATTGTATTATTATCGGATTTCAAATTTCATAGCGTTTAGAGTTATCAGTTGATTGTACGGGATAGAAACGCGCTGAAATGAATTTCGAAATTTAATATAATAATTAGGTCCAAAAAGCTATCTTCTCCATACGATCGAATAAGGACTCGAAACCTTTTCCATTGCGTTCGGAATTGGGGTATCACATTATAAACGCCTAGCGGCATGCCTCGATAGGAGATTGGGATTTTAAGTTATATATAATATGAGATATATTCAATATTAATATTTATAAATCAATTCAAAAATCAAAATCATAGCCGCCTCTTTTCCTTTTAAACACACCACCCATCACGTATCCTTTCTCTTCATTCTTACAAATCGCACCACATATCTTCTCTAGTTTTTAAATCTTGTCCCCTATGTTCATTCTTTCAGTTCGTAGTCGAACAAAATAAAACCGCGTATAACTTCTTCTTTGTTCAAAATCGAAATCGCGTTCTCCTTTATCTACTTCATACGAGACTGCCTTTCCCTTTCAAATTTGAAACCAAGCTAAAACAAAGGCGAATGCGGTTGATTCCAAGAGGCGACCTGAGTCGCGATCGATTCCTAGAGGCTCGCTATTGATTTCAAGGCGAATCGAATCACGAATCGCCGGAGCGGAGCTCGAAGGCGGCGACGACCTTTATTGTTTGTTCTCGAGGCAGGGGTGAGGTCGTGAGCGACTGCAACTGTGGGTCGTGAGCAACTACAACTGGGGGTCGATGCTAGCTGGAGAGGTGGTTATCGCGACCAAGTGTGGGGCTGCGGAGGCGCTTTTGTGGAGGTGGCGGCGTAATCTGGTGACGGCGCGCATACGTTTAGAGGCATGGTGGAGGAGTGGCTAACGCAACAATTCGAGGGTCGCGAGCAGGTCGATTTCGACTCGAGGGATGCGGAACTCTTGCAGAAGGGTGCGATCAAACGAGGAGGGGACCAGGAACACGTACATGACAGCGGAGATCAATTTTCGTTGATCGTAGGGCAGGCGGAGTCGAGAAGCAATGGCATGAAGGCACTTGCGTATGGATTCGGTTGCGTGAAGAATCTCTGGAAGCGGCAATTTGGATTGAGGAAGAAGGTATTTACAGTAATGTTTTTTTTAAATTTAAATAATTTTATTTAAATTTGAATGTTTAAAATTTTTATAATTTATGCATACGAGGGATTTGGGTCGTAGCTGTGAAGTTACGGAATGTAATTTGTTGGAGATTTTGGTGGCAAGCGCAATTTTTATAATTTAATTGGGCGATGTTCAATTGAATTTAAAATTGGAATGGATTGCAAATAAAATCAAGGTGAGAAAATTCTCACTCATTTGGATGCCAAATTTAATTTTAAATACCTAAAATTAATTATTGGTTGCTTGGTTGAAAATTAGAAATTCTTATCTATTAAATGATATGTTATTATATATATAGTAGTATATAAATACTAGTATTTAAAGGGATATTCCCGCATATTATAGCGAATGAGACCCTATGGCCCCGCATAATAGCAAATGACCTGATATACCGCAATATCCCCCTCGAAGTGGGATTGGTATTATTTTTATGTTGTATTAATATCTATGGATGCAAGGAAACAGGTTGGAGGGATCCAACTAGATTCCTCAAATATATTGTTTATTTTTCATATATAGTGATTTACGATGTGAGTAGATAATTTGTTATAGATTATTGTTGAAATTGAAATTATTGGATGTTATTGTAGCACTGGCCTGAATTTTGATAATTTAAATACCATAATTTTTTTTAATTTAAGGGATAAAAGGGAATCTTTTATTTAAAAATATTTATATTGGAACAGGGGTTATTTTAAAGAAATTGAGTTAGAAAAATATATTGATTTTTGGTTACACTTAACTATTGTGAATTATTAAACGGAGATTCTAAAAATAAATTATACAAGAGAATTTATAAATGATATTCTGAAAAATATAAAAAGAGTTGAAGTCGATATTTAAAAATAGATTTGAGGTTATAAATGGAATTATTAAGGTAATGGATTTTTAAAAGTGGAATTTTATAAACGAGATTGGTTTTATAAAAAAGTGAAACTCAAAGGAATTATAAAAATTATAAACATGATATAAATAAGAGAAAAAAATAGATATCAGATGATAGATTGGAAATATAAATTTACAGGAAGAATTTATATTAGAATATGGAAATAGAGTGAGAAAAATAGTGGAACTATTTTTGACAATGAAGATGGTTAAGGAGATCAGAATGGAAGGATATGATGTGATTCAAGAAGGATTTAAAAATTGAATTGGTTACTGAGGTTTTAAAATTATATTTTCAATTCTAAGAAGTTAATTTTGCTTTTAAAAGGAAAATTTTATTATTTTAAAAACTATGGAATTTTAAACTAGTTAGAATTGAAATACTTCGGTAAACAGATTTTCAAATATTAAGTATTTATTTTATAAATTTTAACTTTTAAAACCAGCCATGAAAATTTATTTGTTTATCTAAAAATAAGTTACCGATGCTTATAAAAGTGTTTTCGATATTTTAAATAATTACTTAAACATGCTTTTTTTTAAAATTATTTTACTTTTAAAATAGTTATTATATATATATATATAGAGTTTTGAAATGATTAAAAAATTTTATTCATAAATTCTCTCGACATTCGTAAATGAGGCTTATAAATGGATATGGTTTGAGGGGAGAAATTTTATAAGGGATTTGGAGGAAATGGAATTTCAAAATGTTGAATATGAGAATTTGAAATGAAATCTAAATTCATAAAAGAAGTTATAAATTGTTGAATGGGGTTATAAGTAAGTATTATGGGTTTTGGAAATTGAAAGGGGAATTTATTAGTGATTCCGAAGACTTATGAAATAAGTTGCAGAATATTCCCCTAAGTGTTGGTATTTTAATGGATTTTGGAAAATAAGATTTATAATATTTTCCTAAGTATAAAAAATGGAAATATGAAATATTTCCAAGTGTTGAGATAGTTTGAAAATATCTTGTTGCGGATTTAAGTATTTGAAATTGTTTTCAAATATTGGAATATGGAAAGGGATTTGGATACATATCTTAGTAAAGATATTTTGAATAAAGGTTTGAAGAATTATAAAATAAGGCCTAGTGTCTGCTTATGGATGTTTTATTGATAGTTAAACAACCGAATATCAATATTAGCCAATTTCTTTAATCATTTCGAAGTGACCGGGATCAGATTTAATTATCCGAAAACCAATTTGATCCAATTTGAACGAAACAAATGAATACCGTGAAGATGATGAAGGCGGTAATTTAGTTTGTCCAAACCCAGGACAACTTGTATGGACGAATGCTATCAGAACATCGTCATTGGAGGACGATGAGCATTCTAAGTAGAATTGTTTCTTGAAAGGTAACCTTAGCCTCAAGCCTCATCAACCGGGAACGACAAAACAGGGGAGATGCAGCAAGGCTAAGTGGGTCACACCCAATTAGGGTATGTTATCACTTTTCTAGATGTCCTCGGAAACCTATATATATTATGGATATGGGTGTGCATAAAAGAAGGATCGCTCGATTGTATGGGTGGGAACACCCGAGGTGATAACATATTCGGTCTTTCCAGGTTAGGGGTAGGCTGGTCTTGTGTAGTGGGGGATCCCGGTGAGTTCATCGGTACATTGTTCTAGAGGTGTACTGTGATGGGCGGTACCTCAGTGGCCCAGTCATTGTATGGAATCCATTCTCTAATAAGCATCGTACGGTTTTGATTGTGACCAACTATGTTGAAACGTGAGATGCAAGCATTTCAGCTATTTTATATTTACATGGTTTAAACACTAGTATAATATCAGACGATTTTGATAAAAATGTTTTGGTTATCTTAAGGAAAAAACCCGTCGTGTTTATGTGTGATATGGTCTTACGAGATACCTTTTTTTTCAAAGGATTTTGAAAAAAATATAGTAATAATTAAAATTGAGTGTGTTTTCTCACGCTAGTTTTCCAGACTGACTCGGGTGTTATTTTATTATAATGCTCGGGTCAAACCGAGTATTACAGATTCAGGATAGGATGCTATGGAGCTAAGGAGACGAGCTGGATGACAAGCTGTATTTCCCTACTTGATTGTATTTCCGTTGTATGAGGAAAAGTTAGTAAACTGTCCTGATTGATTGTTGTATATTGCACTCTGATAATGGTATGTATATTAACACCACAGTTCTTGTATTTAAAATCAGGTATATATATTATAATTCGTTCCGCTGCGATTGTGAGATTCTGTTGTTGTTGTTCTATTTTTCTTCTATCCTTTTCTTCTTCTTTACCCTAGTTATTCGCTCTTTCGTACACTTTGGGTTGGACAAGAGTGAATTATTGTCAACTCAAAGGTGTACGGAACTGCGGGTCGCTGCAGCTAGTTTAGTACCTGACATTGATAACTAGTTAATTGTTATGATTTATTGGCTAATTTGGATGTTGACTATGATGGATGTCTATTTTTGTTGACATTTTGGATGATTGGATATTTATTTATTTATATATATATATCCCTGTTATCACCATGTATACTAATTCAAAGCATATAAACTGTTATTTGAATTATTTCGAATAAATTAAGAAATAGATTGAAATCATATATACTTATGACACTTTGATTTGGATTGAAATGACATATAGCCATCCATATAATTAAAATCGAAATAACTATTCACTTGGCCATAAGTAGAAAATTATATACGGACATCAGACTGGTTAAATTAAATGGTTTTAAAAATCTTGAATTTTAATTTTGATTAAATAATATTGTTTAAAGAAAACAAATTTTAGATTTATATGAATTGAATTATTTTCTAATTCAGACTTTGAAATATTGAAACTGAAATTGGTTAAAAGGCAATTATTTAAAAGACTTGAATTGGAAATGTGAAGTCGTAATTGATATATGACTTAAATTTTGGAAATTTAATTATTTTAAGATTTGGACCTTTAATAGTGAACAATAAGGTTAAATTTGATTTAAGCCATTTATATCAAAAAATTGAAATTGGACATAAAATTGATATAAATTGAAATGGTTCAAAAGAAGAATTGATTTGAAATGTAAATATTTGAATTGAATTATTGAATAGAATTTGAAGTTAAAAGTGAATGTTTCGGAAATTGAAGTTATTTTGAATTGAAATTGAAATCAAGTTGATTTGAAGCAAAATTGAAATTGAGTCAATTGAATTGAAAGATTGGAAATTGAGTTTTATTAATTTGAAATTTGGACATGGGTCCATATTTGTTGAAATGAAAAGAAACAGCTTGATTTGATTTTATTTTCAAAACAAATCATCTTTGGTATAAACTGTTTAAAAATCTATTTTTTATATACTCAAATTATTTTGATTTTCCAAACTATTTTACTATAAAAACCATTTTATATACTCAAACCATTTTGATATTAAACTATTTAAAATATTTAGATTATTTTAAACTATTTATAACTATTTAAACTATTTTCTAAAATTTCAAACTGTGCAAGTTGGAATGTTTATATTTAAATTGATTTAAATATGAATGTGGTTAAATGGGGTTATTACCTAGGTTGGAATTTGAAATGATACTTTCAAGTTAAAAATGACATATTTTGAGTAAATATGGTGTTTTGAAATAGAGTGATATTTTTGAAATGAATATGATATTTTGATATCAAATATGAATCGTTTTCGAAATGTAAAAGAACTAATTGGTGTGAAAAATGATGTTTGGTTGTTAAAGAGGTCAGGACCTCTTATTGTAAAAGAACTAATCAGTGTTTGAAGACTTTAATTTTGGAGGACGAAGACGGAGTATGGTATATTATATTATTAGTAATTTTCCGCTACATCATTATTCGGTATGTTTATGACTGTAATCTGATTGTGTTGTAAAAATTGTGTAATCAAATGTATATTGTAAAACGGCTTCATGAACTGTTATTATTGTTATTATATTTTGTCATCCCGCTGCGAGATTCTGTGTTTTGCTTTCCTTCTTTTCTTTTATATTCTTATTTACTCCATTAATAATCTTCCTTTTTGAATGGTTTGAGTTGGACATGTGTGCTTTATTATCGATTTAAACTGTCCAAAAAGGTGGGTCATCACAATTTGGCACATATATAATTATATATATATATATCCGTGTGTGTGTTTGTGTGTGTGAGTCTGTGTATGTATGTATGTATGTATAAACATATATGTCCATCTTTTTATTTTTCAAATTACATTTTCAAGATTGTTTATTATCTTTTTTATATACCCAAGGGAAATTTTACTTTGCTTCTAAGTTCCCTCAAAATAGACTACTTATTTTATTGTTTAGCATTCAATTTGTTGATGATTAAGCATTCAACGTTAATAGTAAATGCAACCTCAAATATTCCAACTAAAAATGTTCATAAACCAGGAAAAATATACATTAACGTACATTGATATACTATGGGTTATAGGTATAATAAATGACCAATAAGAATGATGCTAGCAAAATTTTGGAACTAAATAGATCTCATTCCACTCTTTGTTTGACCGTTAATAACTACTGATTGAGACTAAGTTACAAAAAATGTAACGACCCGTTATTTCGTGCCATTCGCATCCGCATATGTCGGACTTGAATTACTCAAAATATCAGATTGTTAATTTATATTTAGAAAAACTCAGCATATACAGTAAATAAATCTATCACAGAATCACAAACACAGAGTAATATAGTAATAATGCAGCGGAATAGATAAATAGTAGTTCATGAAGCTACTATACAAATAGCAGAGCTTGAAATAGAATACAACATAATATCTCAAATACAGTGAAGTTTCGAATACAAACAGATGGCCTCCCTGAACGAATCAACTGGAAAAGCTGAAAGCTGAATCGATAGTTGGATCTCCAAACAAAGCTCCAAACTCCAAAGGTGAGTCTCAAATGTTGTATCACTCAGTCTGACCCGAGCGTAAAGCAAACACAAAACACTAAAGTCAGGATTAGCATTCCTATATCAATAAATCCAACTCAAGTGAAATATCAACTGAAATACAAGTAACTTAAAGGATGTTTGGGATAACCATCCTCTAAGGATCCATGGAACTATCTACTATGTAGAATTATACGCTATTAATAACCAAACGTCATTATAACACCATGGTCATTTCAAAATAATTTATACTTCAAAACCAAAATATCATTTCCATTTCAAATATATATATTTCCAAATTATAGCACTTTCAAAACTAAATTGATAATTTCATATACATTATTTTAACTTCATTATTATTTAGTTTTGAAATATTCACTTAATAAATCCATTATCATTTAAATAACCTTAAATTACATTAAACTAAATATTTCCTTCGATTTATTTAAAACTTGAAATATTCATTTAAAACTAAATAAAACCGTCAAATTCAATAAGTTTCAAATCGATTTAATTAAACAAAATTCTTAATTAAATACAATTTCGAATAAATTCGAATTTATCTTTCCAACCTTAATTTATAGAATCATTATAAAATCTATTTTTAAATTAAATTTTAAATAAATACTTAAACATATTGTAATTTACTTAAATCAAACTTTACTAAATTTAAAGCTTATTATTCAATCTATTTTATATTAATACTTATTCATATACATTATATTTTCAAATTTAAATGAACCATATATACTTTCTTTCAAACCATAGAAATCAATGTCAAATATTTATATATATATAGACCAACGGTGTCTGTATATAGGTTTATATCCTATGGTCAAGTGATACGGATATTTATCATTTCAATCTGTAATTTAAATATATACAGGTATATCATTACAACCTGCAATCCCAAATTCAATTCAATGAAAATCGCTTGGGTTTATCATTTTAACCCATAACGATTTTCTCCTATTCTACAGATCGTTTGGGTATGTATCATTTCAACCCATAGGGAATCCTAAATAACAGGGAACTTTGCAGAGTGAGAACATATATAATTAAATAAAATATATAACAACAGGCGTATATCATCAGTGATTAAATAAAATACAAACAACAGGATATGGTGTCATATCCCATGGGTGAACAGTTACAGATAATAGCATATATATAACAATTTAAATAACTAATAGCAGCATATTTCAATTGTCGTTTCAATTGAAATCGAATTTAAAAAATGTAAGAACATTAATCGTGAGCAAATGCTCACCTTTCGAGGTTAGAGAGAATAGATAACAAAACAAGCTACGATTTGAGTCACGATATAGTCTATCGATCGATCCAACAACATGTCTCAAAGCGATGTAAGAAGAACACAGATTCGACAGTCAAAGCTGATAAATAAGAATCGATGAGAGCTAATCAGGAAAAGTATATTATATTAATATACTAATAAAATCAACATTTTGATTTAAGACAAATGATAACTAAATAAAATTCAAAATCATTATACTTAAAACTTAAATATTAAAATCATAGTATATCAAAAATTGCACAGTATAAACAGCGTTTAATATATATTAAAACTAATATCTTGCACATCTAATTTAACAAGACTCGAACATCTACTATATAAGTATAATATATAAAATACTTAATAAATATTCCAAATCCTACAAAATGTAATATACGCACCTATATATATGAATCTCCTATATAATAAACTTATGTAAAACAAAATCCAATATATGATCAAAATATCCTTTATATAATACTTTATCAAAATACTTTTATAACTCGATGTCTTAACAAGTTTATCCTCGTTCTTGCAGACCCTCGCCATGCGTTGATCAGGCGCAAAGCTAGAATTCTCCAAGTACTTAGTAAACATGTTTCAACACCCAGTGAAGAATACCAGAAAAACCTTCAAAACTGGTATGGAAAGTATAATCCAAACAAATCAACCGAATCGAATCGAATCATGGATCGCAGATACACAATGGTTACGCCTGGGTCCCCCAGGAAACATCCGTACCTTTTAAGCAATCACTGCCTTGCGAATTTCGCCATGATAACAAAAACTTTAGACCGCGGATACACAATGGTTACGCCTGGATCCCCCAGGAAACATCCGTACCCTTTAAGAAATCTCTGCCTTGCGGATTATGCTACAATAACAAAAACCTATAGACCGTGGATACACAATGGTTATGCCTGGATCCCCCAGGAAACATCCGTACCCTTTAAGAAATCTCTGCCTTGCAGATTACGCTACTAAAACGACCATAGATCGCAGATACACAATGGTTACACCTGGATCCCTTAGGAAACATCCGTACCCTTTAAGCAATCTCTGCCTTGCGGATTACGCTACTAAAATGACCATAGATCACAGATACACAATGGTTTTGCCTGGATCCCCTAGGAAACATCCATATCCGTAAGCCATCACGGCCCAGCGAATTACGCTATGCAGTCGAGTTCGTAAGACCTTGGGTAACAACATGGAATTCGAAGGACACTCGAGTATTATATCCGGAAAACCCAAATCAGAGAGAATAATATCGATAGAATGAATCCAAAATGTGGCCACAAAAAGGATATCAAGCAGAAGGCACTTTCCATATCTTTACTTCGAAAATATGTATCATATAGTACCCTTTCAAATCAATTTCAAATATCATACTTATACAATGTCAATTATATATAAGATTTCATTTTCAAATCGAATACTTTCCAAAATCAAAAGTATATCAAATCACACTTATATAGACTTCGATTATATAAGATTTCGCTTTTCAAATTGAGTACCTTTCCAAATCAATAGTTTTTGAATCAACTTCATACTTATACAACTCAATTTTATATCAGTTCGATAACTCCCAAATCAAGTATTTAGTAAAATAAGGTTCTCAATTTCAATTTGTTTCAATATCAGTTTAGTTTCAAAATCATATACGATTTCACCAAATTATTTCTTCCAAATCAAATATCTCTAGTTTCAAAGTTTCTAAGATAATAGGTTTAGAAAATAATCCAAGTTTCCAAATCAACATAATTTAGGTCAAAAAAATTCATTTCCAAATCATCATATAAATACTGGGTTTTAAATTCCAATCTATTTTCGAAACCAAATATTTTTCTCAAAATCGATTATACTCAAAAATGATTACCAAGTTTATAACCATCCCTTTAAAACCATTAAACTATTTATTTCTTTTCGAAAGATCCAATTTACCCTTTTTGAAAATTATTATTATATTATATATATAGTTTTATAAAAGATGTTACTAAGTTAAAACATTTAAAACTAAATTTTATTCAAAACATTTCAAAACTAAATATCATATTTGTATAATTCAAAATAGTCTTATTCATTTACTAAAAAAAAACAGTTTCAAACTTATTCAAATCATATTAGTTCACACTTTAAACATACAAAACTAAACTTATATACTTTATCAAATAATTTATACTTTTCGAAATTACTTAGCTTTGAAAATTAAACCTTGGTTTGGAAGTGTTCGAACTTTCAAAATAGTCGGAGAAATCAAATTTCAAATCCAAGATTTGGAAATCAACAACAAATCAGTAAATTAATTTCAAAAGATAGGGTTATACCAAATCAAATCCGAAACTCGAGGACTGAACACCGGGCTTACTTCAAATCGTTTCAAATATATATACATATATCTTTCGAATATAAAATCATACATCGGAATTTGAAATCAAAATCGGTTTCACAAAATCAATCGCATAGCAAAGCTACTAAAGTGGCTTATCCCCCCACTCCGAAACTCGAAAATCAATGTCGATGATGCATGAACTCATCACCAAAATTATTTTCCAGCGACATAAGTGAGTTCTGGACTTCTATTTTCTTGAAAACTTCTTTGAAATTTCTTCGAAATCATTGAAACTCATTTGAAGTCATTTGAAACATTTCTTATTCAGAAAATACTTTCAAATCGTATTATTATATATTTTCTAAATCTTAAAAACCAATTTTCAAAATACCGAAGTTCAGTTTCTCAAATTTCAAATTCAAAACCTTCAGTTGTAAATCATTTTTATATAAATCAATTTCTTATATAATTTTCAAAATTTCAAATCCTTTCGAAACTTCAAATTCACATTTTTAAAAAGGTATATAATCCTTATTGAAAACATTTTCACTTTTATATATATAGAATATAATCGTACTTATCAAAATACTAATTTTGATATATAAAACAATTTCTAAAATACAAACAAACACGATTCTTTCAAAGGATGATTCAAGAATGGATTCCAAACAAGGATAGAGATTCAAATTAGAGGGACTCTATTCAAAATAGAATACTGATTCGAAGATAGGCTCGAACGAAGATGAGATGATTAAATTACAAAATAGAATATGGATATACTTACATAAATCGCGGGAGACCATAACCGGGTCAACCGTGACTTCAGGAATATGACCGATGCGGAATTCTAAGGCAAATCGACATTCGATCGCCAGAGGTAGAATTTGGCATAACAAGAGATAGCAGTATCAAGGCCGAGGGTATAGAAATCTCTGGTGAATCAATGCCAATTGTAAAGGAGTTTCACCCCTTTACAAATCATTCAAAGATTGGCGGGATCGCCGACTTTTTATAGAGATCATTCGAAGTGGAGTTATGGGATGCTCCAGAATCAAAAGAATACAAATAGAGGGAGACAAGAATGGGTTTCAGAACAAGTGGGAGCGTTCCAAAATTCAGAGGAAACCGAATCAAAGATGAAGAGATTCAAGCATGAACGAAAGTAATTCTATAATTAAATCTCCTACCTATGCTAAGTTTGCCTAAAACCGGAGCTCTGATACCAACTATAACGGGACGTCGCCAGTGGGGTAACGCCCACCGTAGCATACAGCTGTACTTGTGTTCTGCCTTTACGGCCAGCCTCTCGACCGCATCAACCCCGCAGGGACATGTAGGAGTAAGAGTCATCCGTTCGCTACCAAACCCAAATGCGAGAACCCCCTATCATGCTACACCCGCCAAGTGCATAGGCAGACACACTTGTTGGACTTGAATTGCTCAAAATATCAGATTGTTAATTTATATTTGGCAAAACTCAGCATATACAGTAAATAAATCTATCACAGAATCATAGACACAGAGTAATATAATAATAATGAAGCGGAATAGATAAATAGTAGTTCATGAAGCTACTATATAAACAGTAGAGTTTGAAATAGAATACAACAGAATATCTCAAATACAGTGAAGTCTCCAATACAAACAGATAGCCTCCCTGAACGAATCAACTGGAAAAGCTGAAAGCTAAATTGATAGTTGGATCTCCAAACGAAGCTCCAAACTCCAAAGGTGAGTCTCAAATGCTATATCACTCAGTCTGACCCGAGCGTAAAGCAAACACAAAACACTCGAGTTAGGATTAACATTCTTATATCAATAAATCCAACACAAGTGAAATATCAACTGAAATACAAGTAACTTAAAGGATGTTGGGGATAACCATCCTCTAAGGATCCATGGAACTATCTACTATGTAGAATTATACGCTATTAACAACCAAACGTCATTATAACACCGTGGTCTTTTCAAAATAATTTATACTTCAAAACCAAAATATCATTTCCATTTCAAATATATATATTTCCAAATTATAGCACTTTCTAAACTAAATTAATAATTTCATATACCTTATTTTAAGTTCATTATTATTTAGTTTTGAAATATTCACTTAATAAATCCATTATCATTTAAATAACCTTAAATTACATTAAACTAAATATTTCCTTAGATTTATTTAAAACTTGAAATATCCATTTAATCACTTTAAATCAAAAATAAGTTATAAAATCATATCTTAAAACCTTCAAATTCAATAAGTTTCAAACTGATTTAATTAAACAAAATTCTTAATTAAATACAATTTTGAATAAATTAAAATTTATCTTTCCAACCTTAACTTATAGAATCATTATAAAATCTATTTTTAAATTAAATTTTAAATAAATACTTAAACATATTGTAATTTACTTAAATCAAACTTTACTAAATTTAAAGCTTATTATTCAATCTATTTTATATTAATACTTATTCATATACATGTTATTTTCAAATTTAAATGAACCATATATACTTTCTTTTAGACCATAGAAATCAATTTCAAATATTTATATATATAGACCAATGGTGTCTATATATAGGTTTCTATCCTATGGTCAAGTGATACGGATATTTATCATTTCAATCTGGTATTTAAATATATACGTGTATATCATTACAACTCGCAATCCCAAATTCAATTCAATGAAAAATCGCTTGGGTTTATCATTTCAACCCATAACGATTTTCTTCTATTCTATAGATCGTTCGGGTACGTATCATTTCAACCCATTGGAAATCCTATCTAATAGGGAACTTGCAGAGTGAGAACATATATAATAGAATAAAATATATAACAACAGGCGTATATCATCAGTGATTAAATGAAATACAAACAACAGGATATGGTGTCATATCCCACGGGTGAACAATTACAAATAATAGCATATATATAACAATTTAAATAACTAACAGCAGCATATTTCAATTTTTGTTTCAATTGAAATCGAATTTAATAAATGTAAGAACGTTAATCGTGAGTGAATGCTCAGCTTTCGAGGTTCACTACAACAAAAAAGACTTTTCACAACGTTTGAAAAACGCTGTTAAAAGTTTTCACAGCGTTTTTAAAAACGCTGTATAACGACATGCGGTCGTTGACCATAAATTTTTAACTGCAAAATATAAACGCTGTCAAAAACCCACTTTCTACAGCGTTTTTTAAACGCTGTTAATAATTTTTCTACTGCAAGGTATAAACGCTGTTAATAGTTTTCTACTGCAAGGTATAAACGCTGTCGTAGGGATATGCATTTTTTTCCCCAATGAATTGACAGCAATGTATAAACGCTGTCGTAGGGATATGCATTTTTTTCCAATGAATTGACAGCAATGTATAAACGCTGTCGTAGGGATATGCATTTTTTTCCAAAGAATTGACAGCATGTTGTGCATTGCAATATTCACACATATCATTAATATAAACTACATTTGATTATATTTTAATCAGTTAATGTACATAACATAAACAAATCAAACTAAAAATTGTAAAATAAAAGCATACTATTAATCACTTCCATAAAATAAGTTGAACACAATATCCATGAACAAAGTTTACATAAACCCGTAAAGAGAGATAAATTATAAACCAACTACATACAAAATTAGACAAATGCACAATATCTAGAAAGCAAGTTTGCATCTAATATTATCGACAAAACGTGCATAAAAGTAGTTCAAATACAGGCTGAAAATGAAAAGTGGCAGTACGAAGATAGTTAGACATTGGTTTACTGAATTGTTGCCAACAGGGCAGTCTGAACTCAGCAAGATTCCTCCTTCCGTCTTTTTTTCTTGACTTTTTGTTGTTGAGCTATCACTAACCATGGCTTTGTCAACATCCTGTGAGTAGTAATTACAGTAAGCTTTACTCGTATAACTGTTAGTTAAATATAAAGAGTACAATTTCCAGTTGAAAAAAAATGTGTTTTTCAATAAACATGTAACTGGAAGTTCTATGCAATATTTGCACAGTGATATATTTAATGCATATTTTTCAAGTTGCAGTAATTTTATCAGTCACATACTTTTACTTGATAAGGCAGTTCTAGTGAATATATCAAATCGGTTGAAACGTCAACCAAGTTCCAGCTATGTTGATGGGCAATAGTGTATAGAAAATTATATCAACGAATGCCTAGATAATAACAGAATTATTCATTCATCACACCATGTGTGTTGACATATATCAGTGTTAGAAAAATTGATGGTATCTTTACCATATTAATAAATATGAAATCATAAGCATTCGGTACAGTATTTGATAATGAAGTGTACAACTATCAGGAATTTAATTGGATTAGTATGCTTGTTATATGAGAATAACTATATTTATTTTATGGAGGCAGTTTGGATACTTTAGGAAGTATTAGTGGTGTACAATTATTTCCAACTATATTGTTTTTGATGGCAAAGCTTTTGAACTTTCTTCTCTAAAACTATTGTCCTTTTGTCCTCATGAAACATAAAGGTCGGACAACATGGCCAATTGCCTTCTAGCCAACAAATTTAAACTGATGTTATTTAAACTGATGTTATTTAAACAAATGCTAAAGTTTCACTAAGCTGCCTTTTAGTATTTTTCAATTTGCACAATAGTTTAAAAAATGGATTACGTGTTATTGTTATGTTTCAAGCACTGAAAATCACATTGTTATACCCGTTGAAATCCTTTCATCCATTATTATATCAAAAAGGGGTTCAGTGATATCTCTAACACTACTAAAAAGATTGACTAACAGTGGACAATGATCACTTGACGAATGATTCATAATCTCAGGAAAAGCATTAGGAAATAAATCATGAAAAGTACATTTTTAATTACCCTATCAATTTTGCATAACTCTTGTGAAACAACATCTTGTGTTTCGGTAAATTGGTTGAACTTTATTAAACTTACACACTAAAATCTGAGCCAAATAGTTGTTATGTACTTTGTTTTATTCTAGGTATCCATTCATCAACAAAACAATGACCTCTAACCCAGTCACCATTTTTTAGGACAACCGACAAAGCTATGATAACTACTTGCATTAACTAAATTAAGTGACATTAAATATAACATAAAACTATAAATATGGAACAACCATAGGAGCACATCCTGTATGTATAAATTTTATGGTCATCACAAAAACATGCAAAATAATTTAAGAATTATGATGCTAGTAGAGGGTGTATAAAAAATAGCATTTGCTTAAGCATCTATACCTTTTAAACAGCCTTTACATTTTTACGTCATTGTCTCCCTTTAACACCATTTCTTTCATCCTGGTGAAGTGCTTCAATGACTTTCTTAAGTTCACTAGCTTTCTTTCCCAATTAAGTTGCTTTCTACAAAATTCAGAGTAAACAATCAAAGTTACCACGCCTTGCTTATGTTAAGTAATGATTTATTCACAGACAATACCCAAGAAAAAAATTATATATTGTCAACGAGTGATAATTACCTTAGGGCATCGTATGAATGAAAATCTAAATCCATTGGAAAGCATGCAATCCCAACACCTCCATATATCTAAAAATGGAATACCAAGAATATTACCTATCATATAATGTAGATGAATTATTATTGCAATAAACTAAGTCACAACAAAACAAGTAGAAAACAAAAAAATTGGAAGAGAAAATTACAAATGCATACCAGCAAAAACAGCAAGTTGCAAACCAGCAACCAGAGATAAGCTTATAACATAAACGGAACTTCAATACCATCCTGAAGACATCATAAATCCACCAGAACAAAAGCATCACTATTCCAAAAATAAAACTATCGAATCACATGAAAGCACCTGCTCCAAACGTTGGCGCACGGCCACAGCACATGAAAACACTATACTCACGAAAAGCCTAAAAACATTGCATGAACAGATCGCAACCAGAGACATAGCAACAAGAAAGAAGAGCTACTTGACAAAAGTAAGACAGAAGGGAAGAACCCCATTAAACACATCGAATAGTAACACTAGCACGGTCAGGGAGCCCAAAGCAGGAAGAAAGACAGTCGGAAAAGCTCGTCAAAGCACAACAAGCTATCACTAAACAAAAACATCCCCATTGTAAGAGCAATCGCCAAGGTATCACAAAGCAGTCACGAAAAATAGGAAGACAAGGCTATCAACCATGCAAAGAGGCAAACCCAATTTAAACTAGTAGGCAAAAATTACTAGATCAAATAGAAGGTGAAACTCACTTCCATATAACAAAAGCGCACCCCAAGCAATCAAAAGATAGGCCAGTCAAGGAAAATCCCAAAAATCCAAAAGATACTGAAGCTCGGATGTTGTACATAACTCTATCCTGTTGTATCCTACTAATAAATTAAAATAAGTAGATGCAAACCAATTGTGGAAAAAAAATTGATGTTGTACAGACATTCTACAAAATGCATGGTCGAACTAATAATTTTATTTAAGATATTAAGAAAAGAAAACATAGTGAAGTTGTTATGTGCTAAAAACAGGGAACTTAAATGCATGCTTGGTGTCAATTAATCATAAGGTTGCTTTTAAATTCATTTAGTTAAGGACCTGCCAACTGATGCATATCTTCTTATTACTTTAGGGGTTGACAGTTTTTTCTTAGTACTAGCACACAATATAAATGAAAAAATAGTACTTATCCCAAAGTCATAGGCTAAAATTTGACAAGCTTTTAAATAGTAGAATCTCAAATGTTTGAATAGTAATGCACATACTTCAGAGGCTGCTTATGTAACGATTCAGTGATTATTAAGGCTATGTGTTTAAGAAATTTCATTATTTTGTATCATAATTATACCTCAATGAGATTGGGAACTCCAAGTAATAATACTTCAATTTAACATGTGGCCGATATGTCATATGGCTATATGAAGATCAAGCCTGCACTATTTGATTAATCAACTGCGTTAAAAAATTTAACTGACTTACTACTATTCGACAGTGAAAAGTAGGGAAGACCTATTTCGTAACAACTTATAAGCAAGGGCGGAGTCTAAGCAGCTAAGTAAAGTATACACATGATATACGAAAATAAAGAATCAAGAATACTAGTTATGGTGTTGGTTAAGGATTTGGTTAAGGGCGGACTTGAAACATGTATTTGGATTATTAATTTCCTATGTAATTTGGTACTAAATCAAAAGTATCGTATCGATCAAATGACTTGGAATATCTAGCAACTTACAGATGCAAATTTCATGAAACTAGCACAAATTGGAACAAACATAGTACGATAGGGAGGGACAGTAATAAAATTAGATTTTACTTACCAAAATAAAGATTTATGGAGGGTATGTGGATAAAAGGTAATATGTTGCTAGTAGATTGAACTAAATTTATCTCAGGAAAAGGCATATAATATTTTTAGAATACTAGAAGCTCACCTAACAAGAAAGAAATAATGTACAACGTAAGCAATTGACCATGTCAATCCATCAAATTTACCATGCTTTATGCTCAATCATATAAGAGTTTGGTTATAAACCAAGGAGTACATTTAGCCTCCTATGGTAGAACCTTCAAGGGAAAATAAAGCATAAAAGGATGCCCATGTATAGGGAGATAACATCTTAATCATACGGAAACTAGAGTAATGCAAGCCATGATTTTGGAATTTCTGGGATTAAGGGGAAATTAGGGTTTGGTGTTTGCTTTTGGTGGGAAAGGCAGAGAAAACATTTGTAGAACGAAAAATAAAAGAGGGAAAGAGCGGCCTCGTTAAATTTCATTGAGTAAATGAAGTTAAGCATATACAACGTCATTAACATGCTATTCTTATCCCAAAATAAATGAAGACAGCAACAACCTGTCAACCGCTGTCCATTTTTCCCATTAATATGAGTTTTTCTTGTAGTGCAACAATGAACCAAGGGTGCATCTTAAATTTATACCCAAGAATAGACTAAGATCTCACAAAAACGACTATATCTCAACCAATAATGGAGCTTACAGCAAAGTAATCCGAGTAAAAACAAAGTGCAAACAATAAAATGAGAGTGAATAGCATTAACAAACTAAGAGCATATCTTAAAGTAAAAAATTATAATAAATACACTACAATCTTACCTGGGGCAGAAACACTGAGATAAAATCTTTATGAGGTCCCTAGCTTTTTTGATGATATAAGGATATCTAATATTTCTAGTCGTCTTAACAGGCATACATCCTTTACCTAGAAAGCAAGAAACCATAAGTTATCAACCTCTCCGACTCCATTGTATAATAGTAATATTCAAGATTTCGAATAACTTTGAGAAATCTTAGAAGACTCAAATAATTCTGATCCTAAATGTTTTCTACCTTCAATTATGATCAAGTATGTTATTTTATATACATACCAATGGGATTAGGTTGAGAATCATTTTCTTCAAGAAGAGGCCATATAAAACATGTAAACCATAGTGATTAGTATCTCCTGTGATATCTCGCCAATTCAGTCACGCACAACAATACCATTACTTCTAGAGTTTAGATCGTCGCCTTTATTCATTGATAATGCTACTGGTACTTCCACCTCGGTGCTTCAGCCAATCCAAGCTTCTTGCGGGTTGCTTCAACTCCCAGTCTGCTCATACATGCTCCTCGGTTCTACGTCTCAATAATTTTGTGCTATCTCCTCAGTCTCCTGTGATATCTCCTTAGTTTTGGCCATTGTGCCTCACTATCATTTCAATGTAGCAGTAGGCCTCTATGCCAGTGTTGTAGCATGGTTTAATTATTTCTACTAGGGGAACGTGAGTTATATTTGTTAATATTCAACATGTTCTAGCTCATCACACCATATTAACAAATGTTTTCAATTGTAAGTTACTTATATCCTTATTTTCAATCTCATGCACCTCTTCCGTTGTTTTTGTCCTTTAATTTTTTTCCAATGATAATAATATATAAATGAAAACGATACTATAAAAGGAACTTAGTTTGGTACATCAATCTTAGCTCTGACCTTGAGATAATAAAAGAATGGAAAGAAGGACGGTCCTATAGAAAGTGGAACACAGGGTTACAGTACATAGGGTTACAGTACACAGGTTTACAGTACATCAATCTTAGCTTTGACCTTGAGATAATAAAAGAATTAGAGTTAACTATTAATTATCACTAATATTTACAAGTTTACAGTACACAGGGTATTCTACAATGTTTGATTTCATGCAACACTGAATTCGAACATATGAAAGTACATAATTTTAATTATAAGTTTACAAAACACAATGTACTCATCCATAGATATTTATTTTAAAAAAATACATTTTAGAATTTTTTCACACATAATTTTGTATTGATCTTGATTTGGCAACCGCATGGAATGTGTGTGTGTGTGTGTATCTGTGCAGTTAAAGCGCTCGGTGGATTCAATGCGGTAGAGGTGCAAAAAGTCATAGCGGGGATGTAGCGAAGATATAGCGGGATATATCGGATTACTCTAAAATAGCATATAAATCCCATACTTGTTGTTTTTACAAATATATAGATAGTAATTATGTGAAAAATTAACATTCAATTGAATTATAATTAATACAAAAATAATTTTAAATAAAAATATGTGCAAATGTATTGTAAATGAACGTAAAACTGTTATATAACTTAATTTAATTTAGTAGAATATTAGAGTATTATCATTTCTAAATATATATATATCAAAAATTCAATGAAATTAATTAATTTCATAATTTTTATAGCGTATAAATATCATTTTTTAATCTAATTTTTTATAGAAGATATAGCGGAAATAGCGGAATATAGCGGAAATAACGGGATATAGCGGAAATAGCGGGGATTAAAGCGGAAAGGCTATATGTTGGGGATATATGGAAAAATCGTAGCGGTAGGAATCCGCTATAAGATATATCGGAGTTATAGCGGGGATATAGCGGGGCATTAACTGCACAGGTGTGTATATATATATATATTAGCAATTGAACTGAAACATATCAGTAACATGCTGTTACACCATTTAAAGGAAAATTTCAAATTCTACAGGGTCATTTTTTTATTGTTTTTTAACAATATTAGTAGTTAAGATTACATCTTCTCATATTAAATTTTCAATAATAAAAAAAAAGTATAATCGAAAGGATAGATATACAATATGTTGTCGGTGAATCTACAATAAGGGATCTAAACAAATTAACTACAAAGATTTTTTTCAGATTGTAATTAGTTACACACAGGCATCTATAAATATTTAATTTGTTCCATTATTTAATTTGTTTGAATCCCTTATGTTATAGATCTATTAATCCCTAACTGTAGATCTAATTATATGTAACATATAATCCTTTATTATAAATTTAATTGTATACTAATTGATTACAAATTTATTGTATACATGTATGCGTATACACATATGTTATTAATTAATCATCAGACTATAATTATGTTAGGATATTTTGAATGTTTGAACATATTTAACTATAAACAAAAACAAAATAAAACTTAAAATTTATTAATTATTATATGTTACAGGATTAGCAACAACTGACCGTATATGGAAACCTATAAGCTAAAAAAACAGACAGCGACCATTGAAATAGAACAAAGCCATATGACTACGAATATGTGACATTTCATTAGTCTAATGCATATATATGATGTGAATTTGAAGCTCTCAAGCTATCTGATCAAACCTGGTATGTGCATTCATTTAGGGTCGAATCACATTATGAGTTGTCTAAATATAAATTAGCATTTAAATAGGCTGATAACCGAAGTACATTAGAGATGCAATAATCAACTAATACAGATAGGTTGTGGGATAGTTAGATTGACTAGGAGAACTGAAATAAGATGCTTAATATATTTGGCTAGTTAAACACAAGGAAATCAACCAATCAAGCGAGGAACATGTCATAGATGACAGCTTACTAATGCGCCTGAGTCTTAGAAGCAACACTAAGCTTCAACTAACAACCAACATAGTATAACCTAAAAGAACAGCAGTCACAGCACACCTAAAAAAATAAAATAAAACTATACCGAAAACGTGTTCCCTCCATCAAAGCCACAGGAGTCAAGTTCATTCTGTTTGTAACGTCACCAACTGCCCATATGCTGGGGATATTCCTTCTGGAGTACTCATCAACCTAAAAAATTGATGATTTACTATCAATCAATATTTGCTAAAACAAAGCAAGGAACTAATTTTATTATTTTATTTCTGCAATATGTTATGCTAAAAATTAATCTTGAAATTTTTGTATGCTAGCATGTTTTATCATTAGATAGATAAGTTTAAAATTAAATAACTTATAACCTGAAAATATTTAATTTAGTACCCTCCCAGTTTGCAGCATGTACAAGCTTTTAAACTACTTGTATGCATAACTTAAAAAAACATTTAAGGTGGCACAATGCGACCCCAAAATGTAGTCAAGTTTTTAACTATAGTATAAGTTCGATATTATTGATGTATCTAAGTGCAAGGGTTTGAATTGGGTAAAACATGAAACAAGGAGGCTATTTTACTGATAACTTTTTTGATTAAATTTTTAACTGAATTAGTAATAAAAAAATAAAAACAAACCTGATATTCTTCAGTACGCCTCAAATAGATCAATGTAAGTTATGTAAAATAATGTTAAACCATAAATTTACGTTTCGGAAAAGAAATTTTACCTTAACTGCACCAGTACTGTCAAGTTCAACACCAGCACCTTCTAAATTGAGCCTTTTTGTGTTTGGAATCCTTCCTGTGGCAAATAAAACAACATCAACATAAGTTCTTCCCCATGATCAAAAATAACTCTAATGCCATCTTCGGTTTTATGCAACTCAGTCAGAGTTAATGCTAGATCTAATTTAATGCCTCTTCCTTCAAGATTTCTGGCCATAACTGCCCGCATCTCATCATCAAAACCCCTTAACGGAAGTTCTCTTCTATAAAATAAGTCAACTTGAGCACCTATTCCACGCCATATTGAAGCAAATTCAACGGCAATATACCCTCCACCTAGCACTACTGCCCATTTAGGTAACTCTTCCAAGCTCAATGCTTCATCTGAGGTTATACCCAACTCCTGCCCTGGAATATTTGGGCGCTGAGCTCGGCCACCGGTTGCAATCAAGATATGTTTTGCAGAATATTGTTGCTTTAAACCATCCAATTGAATCAACTCCACCTTATGAGCATCGATGACTCTTCCTTCTCCTTCAAGCATAACTACTCCAGCATTGCCTAGCATTTTTTTGTATTTCCGTTTAATCTAGTAATTTCTTCTGTCTTTTTATGCAAGAGTTTCTTCCAGTTCAAATTTATCTTTTCATTCAACTCCCATCCAAAATTTCTTCAATCCTTAAATTCACCTCCAAATGTTGCTCCATATACTAGAATCTTCTTGGGAACAAAGCCAAGTAGCACACACCTTAGCTTCAAAAGCAGCAGATGTTCTAGAAGCTCGAACTCCACCACTACCTGCTCCAATTGCAAACAAATCATAATCATACTGTTGCTCCTCCACCTCTCCATCAATCGACATCTTTCTCGACATAATTCTAATTTGTCTAACTCGAACTGTAATGAAAAAAACTGAAATTTGTGAAAAATTAAACAAATAAACGAATCGAGAAAAGCTCCAAAGTTGCCAGTAGAATATTAAGAATAGATATTTGTTGCCAGTAGAACATATACACTAATAAATTAGGGTTAAGCAATACTTACAGAAAAAGAGAACTAACCAAGGTGAAGAAATCGAAGTTAGGGTTTTAAAGCTGGTTTGATTACGGCAGATGAGCCTGAAAAGGATAGAGGCACCAATGATTATTACAACAGCGTTGTGGGATCAAATCAATCAGAAATCCCCTTCACCATTATTATTTATAAAAGGTAGGTTAGGAAATATTTTTGTTCACCTCTTGGAGCTGTGCAGCGGGGACTAGGGTAGGTCGCTTCCACTGACGTGCCTGTAACGGGGACGGTGACAAGGACAAGTGGGGAAGAGCCTACACTGATGATGACTACGAAGACGGAGATGAAGACAAACGAAGACAAGCCTGCACTGGTGACGACTGCGACGGAGAAGGAACGACTGCGACGGAGACGGAACGACCGCAAACGGGAAGAGCGTTGCCTGCAACGGGACGAGGATGAAATTTTGCATATTAATTTGGATTGGTGAATTGATATTTTGGGGAAATTATTTCTTAATTAGATTTCGTTGAAATGGAGGGAAAGGAAAAAATTTAGCGCCTTTAATTTCTAACAGCGTGCAAAACGTCGTGTTAAAGTAATTTACGGACAAATTATCTTTTCTTACAGCAAGTCGGTCAAAAACGCTGTACTCTCATGCAATGAAAATATAGTTTTCTTGTAGTGGTTAGAGAGAATAGATAAAAAGATAAGCTACGATTTGAGTCATGATATAGTCTATCGACAGATCCAACAACAAGTCTCAAAGTGATGTAAGTAGAACACAGATTCGACAGTCAAAGCTGATAGATAAGAATCGATGAGAGCTAATCAGAATCAGTTAATAAAAATTGAAATGAAAAGTATATTATATTAATATACTAATAAAATCAACATTTTGATTTAAGACAAATATTAACTAAATAAAATTCAAAATCGTTATACTTAAAACTTAAATATTAAAATCAAAGTATATCAAAAATTGCACGGTATAAACAACCTTTAATATATATTAAAACTAATATCTTGCACATCTAATTTAACAAGACTTGAACATCTACTATATAAATATAATATATAAAATACTTAATAGATATTCCAAATCCAATAAAATGTAATATACACACCTATATATATGAATCTCCTATATAATACACTTATGTAAAACAAAATCCAATATATATATATATATAACTGTGAATATACTTAAACTTATACAAATCGAAACTAATATATTTAAAATTATATACACTTCCATCACTATTATATACATACATAAGAATCGAAAGATTTACATACAACAAAAAGTATTTATTACAACCTATACGTGTATACTTTAAAACAATTAAAATATATAATATATATATAATACCTATATATATAAGATAGAATATGACCTATTATATATATACAGTAACCCAATATGTGAAATATGACTAATATAGACACACGCATGTTACTATACATGCAGAGAATATCTATTTGCTCTACTATTCATATGCATAATATATGAGTAAACCATTTTATGTAGACTAGTATATAAATTTAAACTTTACAATACTTAAACAATTCCAGAACAGTCACATATAAATCATGTCTGACATATACAAATTTATAAATCAACTTATATATATACTTTGCAACATCATATGTATATATATATATATAGCTAATGTATATATTCAAATATGTATGCACCTATATCATAGCTTATATATAATATATATATAAATAACACGTGCATATAATCTAACATAAAAATATACATATACTTGTAGAGTATGAACAGTTAACATATAAATAATGTATGAACTCCAACCGATAATGTGTATATATATATATACCGTAACCTCTACATAATATAGGCTTTATCGAAACTATGACCAAGTGTACTTATTTAAAATTTATGTATATAGAATCAAACATTCATATAAATCAAAATATAGCTAACATAATTTGGACAACATATATGCAACAGTATATGCTATATATAATATCAAAACATGTTTTCAGTCAAAGCATATTTACTTCAAATATTAAACAAGTTTCAGTAAATAAATAAATATATATATATAGATTTATACTTAAATCTGTAAACGCGTGCACATTATAAAATTCGACAGAAAAATATATATGCAAAACATATATATATACCTGTAAGAATAAAGAAGATGGAGATCAGCCACAAGACAGAAGGGGAAGGCCGATGGGAAGAAGGAGTGGCTCTCGGCCATGGCCGATGTGGCTGGGAAAGGTGGCTGCGCCATGGGTTGTGGAGGCCGATCAGGGAGCATAGTATTGGGGTAGTGGAGAGATGGACGTGGTTGGAAAATAGGCGGACGTCGCTATGATTGAGGGGCGGCTCGGCCTGCACTGTGTAGGTCAGGGAGCATAGTATTTTCGAATATAAATATTTTCATTGATAATTGAAAGGAATGTTTTAAAAGGAAATAAAATTCTGTGCTCCCCTCTTCTGTCACTGCAAAATAATTTTGGTGATGCTCGCGACATTATTGACGTTCATTTTCGAATTTCAAAGTGGAAAGACCACTGTAGTAGCCTTGGTACACATTTATTTTGATAAATAAATTTTAATTTTATTTTCCTAAATATGATTAGATAAATAGAAAATATATGAGTGTGTGTGTGTGTGTGTGTTATTTCAAAGTGATTAGAAATGAACCCGATATTTGAATTCCTAAGTTCTTATTAATTAGTGATTTTTAGTTGTTGAAATAAAGTGAAATTTTAATAGTTGGGAACTTCTAAAATGAAAAATTAAAAATTATAAGCTACGTGTTTAATGAAACTATAAAGAAATTGGATTATCGCTTGTAAATTAATAGATAATGAAAATTAAGAAGATGCAAACTATTGAACATTTTTGTTAACAAAAATGAATAAGATAAATTTGTATAACACTTAATTACATTCTAAAAACATATATAAAACTTACCATAAATGATTAAAAAGTTGTAATGTTAAATATGAATACGTAATAGAATATTATACAAGTAAAAGCTTAAGTAACAAAAAAATGCTTCAAATTGAACGTATATTTATAAATGAAGAATTAAGAATACAGGGAATGTATGAACATAAGTTAATGTTTTGAAATGCTAATAATTAGATTAAATAGTGAAAAGTGAATATTATCTAAGAAAATGATTATAAACTTAAGAAAATGACTAAAATGATTCGTAAACAAGTTTATTGTTAAATGATACCGTATGTGACGCCCCACCTCTATACCCACGCTAACCAAGAACACTACGGTGTAGTGTTGTCAATTAGCACGGAGAATAAGGCTGTTGAGGAGTGACCATCCATGTAACTTCTTTGTGCGAGCACCGATATGTCAGATAGTATAGAATGCATATCATTTAAGGAGGAAATCCGACATACCGATACAAACTCAAAGCTATCACACAGTGGCTATAAATAATCTTCGGAAACAAACATAGAAGTAAACATAACATAAATCAGTCACAGACATCCATATCACAAAGGCGGAAAAAGATATGAATATATATATAACACATGAAAGTGTACATCAGAGTAGTGGTCAGAAAGATCCACGATAATACAAAAGAGTAGCAACATGTGTTATACAAAAGAATACATCAATGAGTCGATATCTCAAATGTGTACAACAAAAACTACTAATCTAAGTAGTTAGCCAAAAGTCAGAGTAATAGATCCCTGGAGAGAAGTCAAGCAGAAGCACCTGTAACATCTCGGTCTGACCCGAGTATTATTTCATAAGAAAATAATAAATGGATCAGTCTAGCTATAAATATCAGATGACATGATATAGAATAAGAGATATGGCATAAACATATAATAACCATAAAGGCATACTACTATAAGTATGTAAATGAAAATCAATAAGAGATTAATCAATATCACAAGAATCTTCTCAAAGATAAAATGGGGTATCATACCCTAAACTTGTATTCATAACAAGTCAATGACACACGAATTCACCAATGCACAAAAATTGATAACATATCAATGAAAATCATGAAAATTGGTGAAGCACAAATTCCAGAAATCAACACATGAAATCCAGAAATCACATAAAAAGGGGGGAGGCCTATCACAAGAACGGGAGCATGAAAACTCACCAACACGTGTAACACAAGAACGAGAAGCTATCTCACGGAAGCTATCCATTAAATTTTGACACACGAACGACCCGAAGACCATGGGGCGCTACCCCACATATGTGATGTAGAAACATCACACAAACGGGGTTTAGTCTTCCTCGTAGACAAAGAGACATCGCACAATTGCTAGTCTAAATCACAAAAATGATCATCATGATCATCAAGAAGTGTCAATCACACCAAGCTAGTAAATATATGAGTTTAGCTTCATGTCCCATAACCACTAGCTTAACTTAAATATTTACGAACAAACTGTAGATCTTCACTAGGAAATTGTCACAAAAAGGTTCAGTCGAACAAGTCCAAGAATTAACCGACGAAGTAAACGCAAGCGTTTCATACCACCTGTTTTGCTAAGCCGTTTAATTAGATTTCTCATCCGAGTGAAGTAAAGGCTTGTATATACTAATAGATTGGAAAACGGTTTAGGAAATAGAGCTTTGTAATAAAATAGAGTTGAAATCGCTTTGATGAAAGAGTTTTGATATTTACTACTATTGAAACCTTCACATTTTTAAAGTGACATGTCACAAAACGATTGCAGGAACAATCAGTCACAAAAATTCACATCCGAAGACGTGAAGGAAATCCAAGGAAATCAGTTCCAAAACCATCAAAGTAGAAGTGCGCCTGCAACATAACATAGTACAACACAAGAAATGGGTGCGACCAAACAAGGTGCGACCTAAGAAGTTGAAGGCTTAAGAAGTAACACACGGCCCACCCAGCTGCGACCTAATATTGTGGCGACCTAATGTGGAACGAACTAAGGCCTTACGACCTAAGGTAATAAGGTCATGCGACCTAAAGGTAATAAGGTCTAACGACCTAAAGGTATTGGGGTCATGCAAACGGCCCAAAGGTATGCGACCTAGTATGCGCGCGACCTAACGTCGAGCGACATAAGGAAATGAGCTAGGCATGCGACCTAGTGTGGAACACTCTTTGTCGAGCGACCTAAAAACTTGAGACCTAAAGACTCGCGACCTAAAAACTCGCGACTTAAAGAAGACAAGGCTGAGTGACTTAACTCGTGGCGAGCTAAACGTAGGCAGAACGTTCTAACGCCTAGCGACCTAAGCCTAGCCGAGCTAGCGACCTAATTGCGAACAGGCTAAATATTCAGTGCGACTTCTCCCCTCTCTGGCCGAACGACCTAAGTGCAGGAAAATGCTCACAACCCGAAAATTTTGGGTTTTTCACCAATTCAATTCACACCAAAAGAAAATGCACGTCCAATAGTTATAGGGATTCATACCCATCAACCATAGATAGTCATAGACAAGAATGTGAGATTAAAAATCTCACCTTTGCACCAAAAATCAATGAAGATGAAGCTTGAAGCAAAACAAGGACAACAACAAACTTGAATCAATGTCCTCACTTGAATTCAGAGTAGATGTTGGATTAGCAATGAAGATTAAAGCTTTGGAGTTTTAATTTCCCATTCCCTCCACCATTTTTGAAGAAGCTTTAAGTATTAGGAAAATGAAGAAGGAATTAATGAAGAGGAGAGGGGGTTGGGACTGACTTAGAAGTGGTTCAGCCCAAACCAAAAGCTCAAAGCAAAAAGTGGCGAAAATTTCACTATCTCCAAACATATCGAAGTTTACACTCAAAAAGATCGCAAACGTCATTTTGAACTCAATGGAGGTGGTCTCGAGTCCTAATTTGACCGTATGCAAAAAGTAGTTTTTCGGACTAACATCCGACTAACAATAAAAATATTTAAATAAAATATTTAAATATAAAATCGATAAATATGCGGGTTGTTACAGACTCCCCTCCTTAAAGAAATTGCGTCCTTGCAATATATAAGATGGAAATAAAAAGTAACAACCATAAAAGCATATTAACACAAAAGAAATTTGAAATAAGAAGTTTACCTCAAAGAGCATGAGAAAGTAAGTCCGGATGTGTTCGCTCGATGAATTCTCTAGATTCCCAAGAACAATCTTTAGGATTTGAGGTCCATTGAACCTTCACAAGGGGAACATCTTTATTTCGAAGTCGTTTGACCTCCGAAGCAATAATTCGAATAGGATGCTGCTCATAAGTTAAATTAGGCGAGACTTCAATTTCTTCCACAATTCCAGACTCAAGAATAGAATCGGAATCCCGAAGGCACTTCCGTAATTGAGAAACGTGAAACACGTCATGCATGGTAGAAAACTGAGCCGGTAATGAAAGGCGATAAGCCATGGAACCAATACGTTCAGTGATAGAAAATGGCCCAATATATCGAGGCGCTAACTTTCCCGACCGACTGAAACGTACAACACCCTTCATAGGTGAAACACGAATAAATACGAGATCTCCCACAGAAAATTCTAATTTTCTTCTTCGGTTATCGGCATAGGATTTTTGTCTACTTTGGGCTTCTTTCATCCTATGTCGAATAAGTTCAGTCTTTTCTGTGGAATCACGAATAAAATCTGGACCTAAAACCAGCTTCTCACCGACCTCAAGCCAACAAGAAGGAGATCGGCATGGCCTTCCATAGAGTGCCTCGAAAGGTGCCATACCAATACTAGCTTGGAAGCTGTTATTATAGGAAAATTCAACAAGTGAAATATGATCTTCCCAACTTCCACCGAAATCAAGCACACAAGAACGAAGAAGATCTTCAAGAGTTTGATTCACACGCTCAGTTTGTCCATCGGACTGGGGGTGATAAGCAGTGCTAAAATTAAGCTTCGTTCCCAAAGCTTTTTGAAGACTCTTCCAGAATCCACTAGTAAATAATGGATCACGATCACTAACAATGGAAGTAGGGACTCCATGCAATTTAACAATTTCTTTGATAAAGAGTTTGGCCAGAAGAGGAACGGTTCGGTTCGACCGAACGGGAATAAAATGGGCGGATTTAGTAAGTCTATCAACAATCACCCATAAGCTATCATGACCCGAACGAGAACGGGGAAGGCCATCAATAAAATCCATGGAAATTTGATCCCACTTCCAAACTGGAATTTCCAAAGGTTGCAATAACCCACCGAGACTTTGATGTTCAGCCTTGACAAGTTGGCAAGTCATGCAACACTTAACTAAATTAGCAATATCGGATTTCATTCCCTCCCAGTAATAAATTCGCTTCATAACCGCATACATTTTACTACTACTGTGATGAATGGAATATTTGGAACGATGAGAATCTTCTAGAATATCTTTACGAAGATCACTAATATTTGGTACGATAAGTCTACCAAATTTTCAAATGCCGCCACGAGAATCAATATCAAAGTCTTTCAAACCTTCAATATCAACTTCATCCTTAATATTTTGGCCAATAAGAGCCAATTCGGGATCTAACCTTTGAGCTTCAAGAATGCGGTCTAAAAGAGAAGGATGAGCCTCGAGGCTACATAAAACAAGAGATGAACATAAATCAGAAACACGATCTCGAATTTCACAAGTGGATAAAACTTCGAGATCGTTCCATTCGGATATTATCATGGAAACAACCGCTTGTTGCTTACGACTAAGTGCATCAGCAACTCGATTTCCCTTTCCGGGAGTATAAAGAATATCAAGATCATAAGAGGAAAGGAATTCGAGCCAACGTTGTTGACGCAAATTAAGTTCCTTTTGAGAGAATAAATATTTCAAAGACTTATGATCAGTATAAAGTATAAATTTCTCTTCCAAAAGATAATGTCGCCAAATTCGAAGGGCGAAAACGATAGCTGCGAGTTCTAAATCATGTGTGGCATATCTAGTCTCAGCCGGCTTCAATTGCCTAGAAGCATAAGCAATAACACGTTCTTTTTGCATAAGAACGGCACCCAAACCAACGCGACTAGCATCGGTATAAACAACAAAATCTTGATTCCCTTCGGGAATAACACGAATAGGAGCATCAGAAAGGAGTTCTTTTAATTCCTGAAAAGAAGTTTCACATTTTTCCGACCAAATGTATTTAACACCTTTCTTTGTTAAGCCAGTAAGAGGAATGGCAATTTTAGAAAAGTCCTTAATGAAACGACGGTAATAACCCGCCAACCCAAGGAAGCTACGGATTTCCATTACACTCTCCGGTCGCTTCCAATTTTGAATCGATTCAATCTTTGAAGGATCCACTGATATTCCGGATTCGGAAATAATATGACCGAGAAACTTCACATTAGATTGCCAAAAGTGGCATTTAGAAAATTTTGCTTTTAATTGATTGCTCCTAAGAGTTTCCAATATAATCCGAAGATGCTTTTCATGCTCCTCCTCGGTTTTAGAATACACAAGAATATCATCAATAAAGATGAGAACAAACCAATCGAGGAAATCTTTGAAAACTCGATTCATAAGGTCAACGAAATAAGCCGGAGCATTCGTTAAACCAAATGGCATAACTAGCCATTCATAAGATCCATAACGTGTACGGAACGAAGTCAAAGGAATACTATCCTCTGCAATACGAAGCTGATGGAAACCGGTAGCCAAGTCCAATTGTGAAAAGACTCTAGCACCACTAAGTTGATCAAACAGATCATCAATCCGAGGCAAAGGATATTTATTCTTAATAGTAAGATCATTAAGCTTGCGGTAGTCGACGCAAAGCCTAAGTGTACCATCGGATTTCTTCACAAAAATTGCTGAAGCTCCCCAAGGCGAGGAACTAGAGCGAATAAATTGCTTCGTCTCCAATTCAGACAATTGTTTGCGCATCTCCTTATTCTCCTTATTGGACATGCGATAAGGAGGACGAGTAATAGGTTGAGCTCCAGGTGTAAGATTAATTTTGAACTCAATGGCTTGCTTAGGTGGTAATCCTAAAACGGGCTCGAATATGTCAGAAAATTCACGAACGATGTGAATAAGAGAAATGACATCCTCCTCATCATCATTGTCATCATCAAGAGGATTTAGAGAATATAAAGATGCCGTCAAAGTGGAATCCGAATCATTAAGAACAATAGAAATCTGCTTAACAGATAGTGGATGTCAAAGATAAATAGTCCGCTCAGAACATAGGATATGAGCTTCATAATGATTAAGCCAATCCATACCCAAAATCATACCAAAGCCTAAATAACGCATGACATGCAAATCGGCTAGGAAAAGAATATCACACAAAATAATCTCCACATCTTTACAAAGCAAACTAAGAGTTGCGGATCCACCAACCAGATTCGCAATTCTTAAAGAAGTCATTAAAGCAACAACACTTAAAGAAAAAGTATCGACAAGTTCCTTTGATATAAAAGAATGGGATGCACCCGTATCAAAGAGAACTCTAATAGGTTGATTATGAAATATAATAATGCCATCAAGGATAGAATGAGACATACCTTGACCGCGAGATGTGTTGCTAGGGGCTTGAGCAACGTTTAACTTTCCCTCCTTGCCTTGAAGCTTAGGGCATAGATGCATAAAATGATCTGGACTTTTACAATAGCGACAAGAGCAGGGCTTTGAACACTTGTTCGCAAAATGGCCCTTAGCACCACAGTTGAAGCATTTCCCATCACTGGGGGAAAGTGTCATTTCAGCAGGAGTTGCTTGTTTACCCTTCTTGTTGGGATAAGGACCTTTGAACTTATTAGGCCTTTTCTTGTTGTTGAAGTTTGGTTTGGCACCCACAACTTCAACATCACTTTCCCTATCCGCCTCTTCGAGACGAAGAGCGATATCAATGAGTTGATCGAAAGAAACTTCTAATTTTAGAAGTAATGGCTTCTTGATATTCTTGTTTCAGCCATAGACAAATCTTTGATTCTTCTTCAATGGGGTGTTGATGTATTCAACCCCATATTTAGACAGTGACTCGAAGGATGCGACATAATCTGTCATAGAGGATTCACCTTGAATAAGGTCTATGAAACGTCGAGCCAATGTCACTTTCTCTGCTTCTGGTATGAATTTTAATTCGAAGCGTTCCCGGAATTGCTCCCAGGTGAGATCCGCTTCATTAATTTCAGAAATAAGAAGTTCGTACCAGTCCAATGCTCTTTCTTGGAGCATACTGGAGGCCACCTGTACACGGTGAAGATCGATAAGATTCATGCAAGAAAAGATTCTATCGCATGTTCTTAACCAAGCCTGGACCTCGATAATAGTTTTGGAACCTTTGAATGGTTTCCCACCCAAGTTGGTATAATCGTTGCACAAGCATGCAAATCCAGACTTAGGGTGAGTAGATTCCTGATTAGGACCAGCTGCTTGAGCATTCTTTACTAAATCAAGAAGCTGTTGAGCGGTCATAAAAAATCCATCCTGGGGAGTAACAGTAGATGGTCCAGCTCTGGGACGGCCTGGTCTAGTCATTCTCTTCTTTAAGGAAGAGAAAAGAAGAAAAGTTATTCTCCAAATAAATACCAAGCAAATCTTGATGGATAAAACAAGGATACATAAAAGGAAATAGGATGAATCGGTACGAAGACTCGAATTAAATCCAAAGGCACGACTCCTAAGTTGGACTTAGGATGATGATCCTTGTTAAGTTATTCTACATTGTTCCAAAGTTTTGCTCTGATACCAAGCTGTGACGCCCCACCTCTATACCCACGCTAACCAAGAACACTACGGTGTAATGTTGTCAATTAGCATGGAGAATAAGGCTGTTGAGGAGCGACCATCCATGTAACTTCTTTGTGCGAGCACCGATATGTCATATAGTATAGGATGCATATCATTTAACAAACATAGAAGTAAACATAACATAAATCAGTCACAGACATCCATATCACAAAGGCGGAAAAAGATATGAATATATATAACATATGAAAGTGTACATCAGAGTAGTGGTCAGAAAGATCCACGATAATACAAAAGAGTAGTAACATGTGCTATACAAAAGAATATATCAATGAGTCGATATCTCAAATGTGTACAACAAAAACTACTAATCTAAGTAGTTAGCCAAAAGTCAAAGTAATAGATCCCTGGAGAGAAGTCAAGCAGAAGCACCTGTAACATCTCGGTCTGACCCGAGTATTATTTTATAAGAAAATAATAAACGGATCAGTCTAGCTATAAATATCAGATGACATGATATAGAATAAGAGATATGGCATAAACATATAATAACCATAAAGGCATACTACTATAAGTATGTAAATGAAAATCAACAAGAGATTAATCAATATCACAAGAATCTTCTCAAAGATAAAATGGGGTATCATACCCTAAACTTGTATTCATAACAAGTCAATGACACACGAATTCACCAATGCACAAAAATTGATAACATATTAATGAAAATCATGAAAATTGGTGAAGCACAAATTCCAGAAATCAACACACGAAATCCAGAAATCACATAAAAAGGGGGGAGGCCTATCACAAGAACGGGAGCATGAAAACTCACCAACACGTGTAACACAAGAACGAGAAGCTATCTCATGGAAGCTATCCATTAAATTTTGACACACGAACGGCCCGAAGACCATGGGGCGCTACCCCATATATGTGATGTAGAAACATCACAAAAACGGGGTTTAGTCTCCCTCGTAGACAAAGAGACATCGCACAATTGCTAGTCTAAATCACAAAAATGATCATCATGATCATCAAGAAGTGTCAATCACACCAAGCTAGTAAATATATGAGTTTAGCTTCATGTCCCATAACCACTAGCTTAACTTAAATATTTACGAACAAACTGTAGATCTTTACTAGGAAATTGTCACAAAAAGGTTCAGTCGAACAAGTCCAAGAATTAACCGACGAAGTAAACGCAAGCGTTTCATACCACCCGTTTTGCTAAGCCGTTTAATTAGATTTATCATCCGAGTGAAGTAAAGGCTTGTATAAACTAATAGATTGGAAAACGGTTTAGGAAATAGAGCTTTGTAATAAAATAGAGTTGAAACCGCTTTGATGAAAGAGTTTTGATATTTACTACTAGTATTGAAACCTTCACATTTTTAAAGTGACAAGTCACAAAACGATTGTAGAAACAATCAGTCACAAAAATTCACATCCGAAGACATGAAGGAAATCCAAGGAAATCAGTTCCAAAACCATCAAAGTAGAAGTGCGCCTGCAACATAACATAGTACAACACAAGAAATGGGTGCGACCAAACAAGGTGCGACCTAAGAAGTTGAAGGCTTAAGAAGTAACACACGGCCCACCCAGGTGCGACCTAATATTGTGGCGACCTAACGTGGAACGAACTAAGGCCTTACAACCTAAGGTAATAAGGTCATGCGACCTAAAGGTAATAAGGTCATGCGACCTAAAGGTAATAAGGTCTAACGACCTAAAGGTATTGGGGTCATGCGTCCTACGACCTAGAGATGCAAACGGCCCAAAGGTATGCGACCTAGTATGCGCGCGACCTAACGCCGAGCGACTTAAGGAAATGAGCTAGGCATGTGACCTAGTGTGGAACAATCTTTGCCGAGCGACCTAAAAACTTGCGACCTAAAGACTCGCGACCTAAAAACTCGCGACTTAAAGAAGACAAGGCTGAGTGACTTAAATCGTGGTGAGCTAAACGTAGGCAGAACGATCTAACGCCTAGCGACCTAAGCCTGGCCGAGCTAGCGACCTAATTGCGAACAGGCTAAATATTCAGTGCGACTTCTCCCCTCTCTGCCCGAACGACCTAAGTGCAGGAAAATGCTCACAACCCGAAAATTTTGGGGTTTTCACCAATTCAATTCACACCAAAAGAAAATGCACATCCAATAGTGATAGGGATTCATACCCATCAACCATAGATAGTCATAGACAAGAATGTGAGATTAAAAATCTCACCTTTGCACCAAAAATCAATGAAGATGAAGCTTGAAGCAAAACAAGTACAACAACAAGCTTGAATCAATGTCCTCACTTGAATTCGGAGTAGATGTTGGATTAGCAATGAAGATTAAAGCTTTGGAGTTTTAATTTCCCATTGCCTCCACCATTTTTGAAGAAGCTTTAAGTATTAGGAAAATGAAGAAGGAATTAATGAAGAGGAGAGGGGGTTGGGACTGACTTAGAAGTGGTTCAGCCCAAACCAAAAGCTCAAAGCAAAAAGTGGCGAAAATTTCACTATCTCCAAACATATCGAAGTTTACACTCAAAAAGATTGCAAACGTCATTTTGAACTCAATGGAGGTGGTCTCGAGTCCTAATTTGACCGTATGCAAAAAGTAGCTTTTCGGACTAACATCCGACTAACGATAAAAATATTTAAATAAAATATTTAAATATAAAATCGATAAATATGCGGGTTGTTACACCGTATATGAAGAAATGAATGTAAATTAAAAAGTTAATAAACTTAAGTATGAGATGATTCATTAATGAATATTAATATTAAATGGAAAACAAGTATATAAGTAAATAATAAATGTGGATTAACTGCAATGAAATGTTTGTAATACTTTAATAATGACTTCATTGTTGATTTCAAATATTGAACGGGAAATAAATTATGTAAGTAATGAATGTAAATTAATAAAAGATGACCTTACATGAATGAATGAAAATAAACGGAGAGTAAATAATGTGAAAAGAAATCAATAAAATAAACTTAAATAATATTTAAAATTCTACGTTGTTGGCTTATGGAAAGTTTGGGAAATGATACTTCGAATTGTTTGAGGTTGTATGAATAATCTATTGAGTAATTACCGAAGGCTGTTGAGCGTATGTTAAACTTGGTAGTTTATTTATCACCCTTTTACAATGAAAAGTTTCTGAACCTGGACAAACCATTAGTTTTGGTTGTTATGGATGTATGATGGATTCTTCGGTTGCATATAATGGTTGTACTTCTTTTGTTTGCATACGATTATTAAATCTTGTATGTTGCTTGTGATAATTATTGAAACAACTAAAATATTGCTCTTTTACATAATTTTAACTCTTTTTTATTATGTAAGTAAGATGCAGGTTTATAGAAGCAATAGCAGTTGCTTTTGGTTTCATAAATAAAGTTTGTTTGCCTGACAAATATGTACGTTTTCGGATTACGGTTTTGGAGCGATAATTTATTTTTTTCCCATGGTTTGGTATGTTTATTATTGAAATATTATATATATATTGTGATTATTGATATTATTATTTTTCCAGACCTATCCGCGCAAAGGAGTTTCTACCGAAATCTTTCATAAATTTAGGACTTGGAAATTTTTGCAGAAGTTGAGTTATTTTCAAATCTTTGTTAAACTTAAATATGTATGTTAAATTGTTATAAATTGTCTATTTGAATAAAATATACCAAATCTCTTGATTCCTTTTTGTTCCTTTTCGGGGATGAAATATTTTGAGTGGGGGAGATTGTAATGACCTGTATTTTTTAAAATTAAAAATATTAAATTTAATAAAATTTTGGAATTTAATATTATGAGAAATTAAAATTTATGATTTATAAATGAAAAAAACTATTAGAAAATAAATTAATAATATTGATTGAATGAAATCAACAATTATTTAATGTATTTTCAAATAATGATAATAATGAAAGTTAATAAGGAATAAAATTAAATGTTGTATTAAAAACAGAAATCAATGTTAGTTAATTTGGTTGGTTTTAACATGCAATAGGAAACCAATTATTTAGTATATAGATTCAATAACTTTTGTTGTAAGCAATAGATCGATAAATGTGTTTTTAAACGTGTTTAAATTACTTAAATGAAAATATGGTTTTACTTATCATCTTATTATTTAATCCATTGAAATCAATTTGGAAATCAATGAAATTAAATGTAATTAAATAATTCAGTTAATATAACAAAAGATGTTAACGGTAGAGTTTAGTAGAATAAAATGTAAACTTATGTTGAATAAATTCATAAGGTAATAGTTGATTTAATATGAGAACATTTAAATCAAAAAGAAAAGAATAAAAATGAATAAGTGTAGCAAAGGAGTAAACATATGTTTATTTGTTTGAAATGTATTTTAGCTTACGGATTAATTATAGGGATGATAAACTATTATTTAGTAAGAAATGTATAACTTCTATTAGTATCCAATAATGTATCAATATGTTTAAATTACTATTAGATAGGAAATAATTGTTCCATTTGTCATTACATTTATTTAGTCCATTTTGAAATTCACCTTTATAAATAATTGAAATTAATGTAATTGAATAATTTCAATTAATAGTAGAGAGGACACTAAATTGTAAATTAATAGGTGTAATTAAATGTAGCTTATGTTTTGTGAAAATATAAGGAAAGTTTGATTTAATGAAAATAACATTTTATCAAATAAAATGAATGTTTCATTTGTGAATGTGTTGAATATGCGAGTATATGATTTTTTGTTTGATGATAATAAACATATATATATTCACTTAAATGTATTTGTTAATGCACTATTTTATTTTCACACAATTAATAAATATTTGCTGAATAAAATAAATAACACAAAATTTAAATTCAAACGAATATTTTATTCAAACAAATATTTTATTACAATTTTGAATAGTACAAATTTGAGCTCTCACTATATATACAATTTCAATTACAATACAAATTCAATTACATTACAATTTTTCATTTACAAATGTCCTCATTACATATCGCTCATTCACTCATATTTATCTTCAACTCCATTCCAGATTGAATCCAGCATCTGAGTTATCTACAAAAATAAACACCGACGCGGTAAAATTGAAAAAGAAATATTTTTGTAGTGTAAAATAAAATGATTTTTGAAAATATTATTTGCCTCAGTTATTTGGGTTGTTCGTCATCATTTAAATTTGAATTCATCATACACAAACAGCTTGTGACAAGCACAATGTATCACTGTACATGCCACAAGGCCGTGCACACCAATATACACTTGATAAAATTACAGGGACAGGTGAGCACAAGGTCAAACCCAAATCAAAAGTCGGGTTCAACTCAAGTGAAATACAAATAAAGTCACGACATGAGCACAAGGTCAAACCCGAGCTTTAAGCTTGATTCAACTCAGGTGCAATACAAAACTATGGGTCAAGATACATACAACACGGCCTCGACCAAAAATTCGAATGTACAACATATCAAGCATACAAGTCCAATGCAGACAATGTCAATAAGACCACATACAACTAGCATGATCAGACCAGTGAGCAGTGCACATATATACTAGACCAGAGCATTAACCAAACAATGAAAATAACAATGGCAAGTGAAGCCATCAGACTGCATGGATAAGCACATGAATGTATGGACCAGACCATGAATACAAGTGAACACTTGTAATAGAAAGCGGTGCACATGCAAGCAGAACCAAGGCAGGAGTACCAGACTACAAAGAGACAAGACTTACGAACAACACCTAAAGAAGGCCACGCAAGTAACCAGACTAAAACGGCTATCATACATGAATATCCAAGCATTGCACACTACACTGTCAACATGCATCATATACAAGTAGATAAACGAGTTGCAACATGTAGACATGTACTCAATGCAAAACTAAACATTGAAACCAAACAGCAATTAACAGTTTTATCAAAGCCGAAGTCAAGTAATATCATAGATAACAAAGTCAAGCCGAAGTTAAGGTCGAATATTTTTAACAGTAGTAGATTCAAAATAATGATATACAACAAGTTCAAAAATCATGGAACGGCAGTTTCAAATCAAAGTGGCCGAGTCAAATGGAACAAAGAACGAAATCAACATCGTCAAAGAATTCAACACCGTGGTGGCCAAGGAAGTCGAAACCAAAGTCGTGTCAACCAAGTAACATAAAAATTTACGAAGTGACAAAGTCAGAAATCATCTCAATCATTCAACCAAAATCATACGGCCAAGCAAATTATCAGAACGAACGAGAATATAGGAATTTGATTCCTATTTAAACCCAATCATCATCGGCCTAAAGGAGTATTGAGTTCAAGCAAGCAAAATAGTAAAGCAAAAGTAACAAATCACATACCGAATTCATAGTCGAACTCAATCAAAATCGAAGGAGTTGTGTTCGAATCAAGGAGATGATCGATTGCCGAAGCAAATCAGAAGAACAGCAATTGTAATCGATCAACAATCAATCGGCTTCTTCGAAATTAACAAAAGCCCTAATTTTCGAGCAAGCGAATAAAGGAATGAGCCGCCATTTTCACCAAGCAAGGAAGCGGACCGAAGGAATACAAGAAAAAGGGAGAATAACTTATTTGTTAGGCTGGCTTTTAAATTATTTTTGGGCTTTAGTTAAAATTAGGGTTTATTGTTTTTTAATTTGCTTTTAAATTTGAATTTTTTCTTTTAAACTATTGTAATTTCTAGTCGTGTGACTAGGGGACAAACTACGTGGCGTAGTTTGAGAATTCGCAACTCAGTGGCTAAGTTGTGGTAGGGTTTTGAGCGTAGAGTTAGGTTAGTCGATAGCGGGTGTCGCAAGTTTACGTGTGTAAGCGTCTGACTACTTAATTTCTAGTAGAAACCTTGGGGGCAGCACATAGGCATGGTTTTGCCGAAGCTGGGTAATTCTGTGTGTTCTATTTCTGCATTTTTTATTATTCTGCTATTATCTGTGCTGCTGTAACACGACTATTATCTACGCTGAAATTATTTTATATACTTCCGCAATAAATTTTTATAATTAATAGTATCACCCTATTCACCCCCCCTCTAGGGTGAAGTCGATCCTACTAGTGGTATCAGAGCTAGGAACAAAAGCCGTTTAATTTTAAATTTGATTTTTCCTTTAAAAATTTGAATTTTTAAAATGGCTTCTTTTAATACTACTTTTGCTGAGGGTCAGTCCAGTATTATTCCTCCTATATTTGAGGGAACAGATTTTTTAAATTGGAAATTAAAAATGAAATTTTTTCTGAAATCCATTGATGCTTGGAATATTGTTGAAACTGGTTATATGACACCAACAGTTATGATAGACAATCAAGATATAGAAAAACCTATGAATCAATGGACAAATTCTGAAATTAAACTGCTGATGGAAAATATCAAGGCTATGGATGCTATTATCTGTTCTTTAGATCAAATTGAATATAATTGTGTTTCACATGGTTTAACTACGCAGGAAATCTGGTACACACTTGAAGCAGTTCATGAAGGAACCTTCCAATCTCATCATGAATGATTTACTAATCAGTGTTTCACAGGGGAAACAAATGACAGTGAAAGTGAAGAACCAAATGAAGTATGTTGGCAGGCTAAGGAACGACAAGAATGGTATCTAGATTCCGGTTGCTCCATGCACATGACAGGCGACAAATCAAAGTTTCTTAGCCTAGAAGAACACAAAGGTGGGAGAGTCACTATGGGCAACAACGAGAAATGCAAGATTATTGGTAAAGGTAAAATAGGTAATGGTAAGTTTACCTTAAACGACGTATTATATGTTAAAAATCTATACCATAATCTGATCTCAATTAGTCGGTTATGTGACAAAGGAATGAATGTTGTTTTTGATTCTGACTTGTGCAAAATTGTTGACCAATCATCAAAAGAAATCTTATTTTCAGGTAAGAGGAAAGGTAATATATACTCTCTATCTTTTGATGATCTCACTCTTTCAAAATGTTTGATAGCTAAGGATGTAGAAGTAAATTTATGGCATAGACGATTAGGGCATGCTAGCATGAATCTGTTAAACCAATTGAAAAGAAAAGATTTGGTAAGAGGTTTTCCACCACGTGATTTTGAAACGGAAATTTTATGTAAAGCATGTACCATGGGAAAACATAAAAAATCATCGTTTCATGCCAAGAACAATGTCAGCACTTCTAGAGTTCTTGAACTAGTTCATATGGATTTGTTTGGACCTAACGATATTACTAGTCTAGGTGGAAAGAAATATTGTTTCGTATTGGTTGACGATTACTCTAGATACACGTGGGTATACTTCTTAGCTAAAAAATCAGAAACTTTTTCTTACTTCACAAAATTCACAAAATTAGTTCAAAATGAAAAAGGAGTTTCTATTATTTCACTAAGAAGTGATCATGGAGGAGAATTTTCAAATTATTAATTTGAAAATTATTGTGATGAAAATGGATTTAGACATGAATTCTCTGCCCCACGTACTCCACAACAAAATGGAGTAGGCGAGAGAAAAAATCGAACCTTACAAGAGTTAGCTAGATCTATGATAAACGAGTATGAACTACGCTTGTCTTTTTGGGCAGAGGCAGTAAATACAGCCTGTTACGTAATGAATAGAGTCACGATTAGGCCAATTCTTAAGAGAACACCATATGAACTATGGTTCGGCAAAAAGCCAAACATTGCATATTTCAAGGTCTTTGGTTGTCTGTATTTCATTCTTAATACAGGTGATCAATTGGGAAAATTTGAGGCAAAAGCTGAAGAAGGGATGTTCATGGGATACTCATCCAGAAGCAAATCCTATAGAGTATACAACAAAAGGACAAGAACAATCATGGAGTCAATCAATGTGAAATTAAATGAAGGAATTGATGATCAAAACAATGAAACAATCAAAAGCAATGTAGAAGAGGAGAACAAAATAGATGAAAATGAAAAACTAAAAGAAACCACAATCACAAAAGAAGTTCAAAGAAATCTGGATCCAGAGAAATTGAAATTCAAAGCAGATCATCCTCTAGAGTTGGTAATAGGAAATCCTATTGCAGGTATTCAAACTCGTCCCTCCTTTAGAAATTTGTGTGATTTGTGTCTATATAGTGGATTTATCTTAGAAATTGAACCCATAAACATAGATATAGCTCTTAAGGATGAAAATTGGTATATGGCTATGCAAGAAGAGCTAAATCAATTTGAGCAAAATGATGTTTGGACTCCAGCACCTAGACCTAATGATTATCCAGTAGTAGGAACAAAATGGATTTTTAAAAACAAATATGATGAATCTGGAAATGTGATTAGGAATAAAGCTAGGTTAGTTGCTAAAGGCTATAATCAAATTGAAGGAATTGACTTTGATGAAACTTTTGCACCAGTAGCAAGACTAGAGTCCATTAGGATATTGTTAGCTTTTGCTTGCTATAAAGGATTTAAACTAAGACAAATGGATATTAAAAGTGCTTTTCTTAACGGAATTTTAAAAGAAGATGTATTTTTTGAACAACCAGAAGGTTTTGAAAGTCATGAATACCCTAATCATGTATATAAACTTAAGAAAGCATTATATGGATTAAAACAAGCTCCTAGAGCTTGGTATGAATGTCTTAGCACTTATCTCCTTGAAAATGGGTTCAAAAAGGTTTGTGTAGACACCACACTATTCCTATTGCATGAAAATGATGATCTTTTGATTGTTCAAATATATGTTGATGATATTATTTATGGTGCCACTAATCATGTGTTGTATGAGAAATTTGAAAAAGTTATGCAGGAAAAGTTTGAAATGAGTTTGGTTGGAGAGTTAAAATTCTTTTTAGGATTTCAAATCGAACAAAGCGATAAAGGTACATTCATCTCTCAAACGAAATATATTAGGGAAAAGGTTAACAAATTTGGATTAAAAGATGCTAAACCTACGAAAACCCCCGTGAGCACAACAATTAATGTAACAACCCGCATATTTCACGATTGTATATTTAAATGTTTTATTTAAATATAGCATCGTTAATCGGATTAAAGTCCGAAATGTTACTTTTTGTAAACAGTCTAATTAGGACTCGAGACCACTTACATTGAGTCCAAAATGGCGTTTACAACTTTTTTGAGTATAAGCATCGATATGTTTGGAATTGAGTAGAATTTGCTATTTTTCTACTTGGGCTTTGGGTTTGGGTTTCAGCCCACTAACCCATCATAATACCCTAACTCCACCCCCTCTCCTCTTCATTCATTCTCATTTCCTAACATTCAAGCTCTAGAGAAAAATGGGGGAATAGATTACAAATTAGAATTCCAAAACCCTAGTTTGTTTAGGAAATACAAATTCAAGTCCAAAATCAAGGAGAAGCTTAGGTGAGCATCCTCTTCATCTTCTCCATCTCTATCTCTCTCCAATTTCAGAAATTTCCTATAACCTAATTTAGGAAATATTTGTCTATGATCATAGATTGGAGCTTCTAGAGTTGAAGTTGAAGAGTAGTTGATCTTTCCTTTGCTTTTGAGCTTCTCGTTCGTTGTTTTTGGGTTTAAAGGTGAGTTCTTTAACTCACATCTACGTATATAACTTTCATTGTTGATAGGTATGAATTCCTAACATTTGTGCATATTCATTTGCTTTTGATTTGAATTGATTTGGTGAATTTTCCAAATTTTGATGTTTTGGTCCAATTTTATGAAAATCCTTCTATGGATGTTTGGACATTGATATTTGGGGTGTATCGAAGACCTATAAGGATGGGTTGTCGCTTGGCATAAATCCCTAGTCGTTGTTGCTCGTCCGATCGCTTTCGAAACGAATTGGCCATCATTGGCCTAGGTTCAAACTTCGCCCGAGCTTCAGCTCAAACGTCTGGTATAAGGATCAGACGTCTGAGGCTAAGGAATAAATATTCCAAACGTTCAGCTCAGACATCTGACCTTGCTTTCCAGACGTCTGGGAGATCCAGACGTCTGAGCTTACTTCCCAGACGTCTAGGTGATCTAGAATAGAATTTCCAGTACCTCAGTTCAGACGTCTGATTTACTGGGTCAGACATCTGGTTAGGGATTCAGACGTCTGCCTTGTAATTTCAAACGTCTGGAATCTTTCTGGATTATTTCCAAAGAACAAATCCAAACGTCTGGATTCTAAACCAAACGTCTGGAACTGTGCATTTTTCCTAATTTGGGCTGTTTTGTGTGTATTTCCAATTTCAATTGGTTTTTGTTGATTCGGATAGTTGTTATCACTTATTATCGAATTTGATTACTTCTTTCTTTGGATTTTTGGGAATATTCGTTTGACGGATTTGATATCAATTTTTATGGATTTAATTCACATTTTCGTACGTGAATTTTTGGTGATTGATTATTTCTACAATCATTTCTACGGTTTGTCACTTTAAAATACAAAGGTTTCTATACTAGTAGAAAATACTCAAACTCTTTCATCAAAACGATTTCAACATTTACTTTCAATATAAAACTCGTTTTTAAATCCGTTTTCCAATCTATTAGTATACACAAACCTTTACCTCATTCGTACGAGAAATCCAATTAAACGACTTAGCAAAACAAATGGTATGAAACACTTGTGTTTACTTCGTCGGTTAGTTCTTAGACTTGTTCGATTGAAATCTTGTGACAATTTTCGAGTGGAAATCTACAATTTGTACGTAAATATTTAAGTTAAGCTAGTGGTTATGGGACATGAAGCTAAACTCTTATATTTACTAGCTTAGTGTGATTCACACTTCTTATTGATCAATGGTGATCATTTTGTGATTTAGACTAGCGATGTGTGATGTCTCTTTGTTTGTGTGGGGACTAAAAACCCCGTTTGTGGAACTTCGGTTCAATTTGGTGGGGTAGCGACCCATGGTCTTCGGGCCGTTTGTGGAGCCTCGGCTCAAAATTGATGGTTAGCGACCATGGAATAGCGTTTCGTTTGTGACACACGTGTTGGGGAGTTTTTATGTTCCCGTTTGTGATAGGCCTTCCCCCTTTGTGATTTCTGGATTTTTGGTTGTTGATTTCTAGAATTTTTGTTTCACCAATTTGTGCGATTGGCATTGATATGTTTTGTCAATATTTGAGTTTTGGTGATTAATTTAAAGAATATGACATTCTTTTGGTGTTTGAGAATATTTGAGATATTTGTATGATTTTTGTTGTTATCTGATGTATACTTGTCACAGTATGGCATTATTGTTATCATACGTTTTTATGATATCTCTTATCCTATCTCATTTTATCTGATATTTATAGCTAGACTGATCCATTTATTATTTTCTTCTTAAATAATACTCGGGACAGACCGAGGTATTTCAGGTGCTCCTGCTTGATTTCTTATCAGGGTCCATCACCTGACTATTGGCTAACTACTTTAGCATTGTAATATTTTGTTATTATACATTTGAGATAGATACTCTTTGTTGTATACATATTCTTTTGTCTGGCACTTGTACCTATTCCTTTGTGATGTAGTGGATCTTGTAAGACCACTATTTTGATGTACACTTCTATGTGATATATTCATATCTGTTTCCGCCTTTGTGATATGAATATCCGTGACTGATTTGTGTTATGTTTATTTCTATATTTGTTCCCGAAGTCCACATAGCCACTGTGTGGTAGCTTTGAGTTTGTATTTGATATGTCGGATTTCCTCTTGAAATGAAATGTAAGTTATATTATCTGACATATCGGTACTCGCACAAAGCAATTGCGCAGATGGTCGCTCCTCAACTGCCTTATTCTTCGTGCTAGTCGACGGCATTACCCAGTAGTGTCCCTGGCTAGTGTGAGTATAGAGGTGGGGCTTCATAGCGTGGTATCAGAGCCAAACTTCGGAACAATGTAGAATAATCTAGCAAGGATCATTGTCCTAAGTCTTTCTTAGGAATCGTGCCATAGGATTTAATTCGAGTCTTCGTACCATTCTATCCTATTTTCTTTTGTGATGCCTTGTTTTATCAATCAAGTTTGTTTGATATTCATTCTATGAATAACCTTTTTCCTCTTTCTTTCTTTCTTAAAGACGAGAATTGGTTAGATCTGGTAGTCCTAGTGTTGGTCAACCCAGTAGTCCTTCTCTGGATGGCGTGTTCATGTCTTCCCAACAACTTATGGATCTTGTAAAGAATCAAAGGTTTATCTGTGCTTTGAGTAAGAACCCCAAAAATGTTTTACCTCTGAAATTATAAGTGCCTTTCGACCAGTTTGTTGATATCACTCTTCGACTAGAAGAGGCCGATAAAGAAAGTGATGTTGAAGTTGTGGATGCCAAACAAAACTTCAACATCAACAAGAAAAGGCATATTAAGTTCAAAAGCCCTAATCCCAACAAAAAAGGGAAGCATGCAGTTTCGGTTGCAAAGACTCCTACCTCGAGTCGAGGACAATGCTACAATTGTGGTTCTACGACCACTATGCAAATAAGTGTCTAAAATCTCTTATTTGTCGTTATTACATAGGTTTGGGTCATCTTTTATCTTCATGTCTCAAACATCAAAGTAGGAGAGAGGGAAGGCGGAAGGTTGTGCAAGCCTCTACTAGCACTTCTCTTGGTCAAGGTATTTCTCATTCTATCCATGATGGCATTAATTTGTTTCGTGATTATCCTATTTTGAATTTCTTTTGATTCGGGTGCATCTCACTCTTTTATATCAAAAGAACTTGTTAATACTTTTTCTTTAAATATTATGGGATTGATGACTTCACTGAAAATTGCGAATCCGGTTGGTGGATCCGCAACACTCAGTTTGCTTTGTAAAGACGTCGAGATTATTTTATGCGATTATTCTTTCCGAGCCAATTTGCATGTTATGCGTTACCTAGGCTTCGGAATTGATTTTTGGGAAAGGATTGGCTTAATCATTATAAAGCCCATATCCTATGTCCTGAGAGGACTAACCATCTTCGACATTCTCAATCTGTTAAGAAGATTTCTATTGTTCTTAATGATTTTGATTCCAATTCGGTGGCATCATTTTATTCTTTAAACCCACTTGATGAGGAAAGTGTTATTTCTCTCATTCAAGTAGTTTGTGAATTTTCCGGTATATTTGGGCTTATCTTAGGATTACCACATAAGCAATCTATTGTGTGGTGCTAAGGTCTTTTCAGCTCGACCTTGCCATCGGTTTTCATCAGCTACGAGTTGCGGAGGGTAGCATTCCACTTACTGCATTCCGCACTCATTATGATTCTTATGAGTGGTTTGTTATGTCATTCGGTTTGACGAACCTTCTACCTTATTTCATCCATCTTATGATTCGAGTATTCTACGAATATCTCGATGAGTTTATCCTTGTATTTGTTGTTTATGGATGAAAACAACAATTTAAAATTTGCAAATCTTTTTAATAAGATATTTATAAGTATGATTGGATTTTGTTCTTAAAACGAGCAAAGAATATTTGTAAAATTTTTAAGAGACATGTTTATTATATAGATGATGATTTTGTGTTGTTTTGCCCATTGAGTGCTTTAAGAATTCTGGTCGATGCTTGATCAACGTAATCGATAGGAATCTCCTAAACGCTATGATGAGACTGTTAGACACAGTAAATTGACTTATAATAAGTAAAATTTTCTAAAAAGATGATTACATGAAGTTAATTATAATTTTGAATGTCTTAGCTTTTCGAGAAAGAGGATCAATTAAAAGAACTCTTTTCCGATGCTTTTATTCATGCGATTCCCGAAGGGAACCAAGAATTGTTTATACCGATACTAGTCGTATTGGTTTGAATGCCGTTCTCATGCAAGGGGGAATGTGTTATCACATAGGCTTCATGACAATTAAAGCTGCCGAGTCTAGATATGCCACTCATGATCTAGAGCTCGCGGCCATTGTTTTTGCTCTTAGAATTTGGCGTTATTATCTTTTGGGAGAGAAATTTGTTCTCTACTCCGATCATAAATCTTTGAAATAATTATTTTCTCAAAAGGAACTTAATTTGCGTTGTTAACCCTCTTTTGATTCACGACCTAAAGAGCTGCCGACTTAAGAGCTGCCGACTTAAGAGCTACCGACTTAAGAGCTGCCAACCTAAGAGCTGCCGACTTAAGAGCTGCTGACCTAAGAGCTGCCACGATCTAAGAAACTAACGACCTATTGGAACTTACGACCTACCGGGTTAAGAAGTTAACGACTTAAGAAATGAAGCGGCTTAATGACTTTAGCGAGTTAACGAGTTCAGATCTGGGCGACCTACGACTCAAGGGAATGTAATGACCTAACTACGGAAAAGGACTTAACGACTTAAGGAAGTAACCACCTAACTACGGAAAGGACTTACGACCTAACGACTTAACAGGTTACGACCTACCGACCTAAGGAGCTAACGACCTAAGTGGATGTACGACTTAACGAGCTAAAGCAAAGTGAAGTTATGTTCCATGCCGCACCTCCTAGGTCGCTGCCGACCTAACGACCTAAAGCTACAGAGTTAAAATTCAATACCATGACACTTATGCCGCATCTGGTTGACCTGTCTACGACCTGGGACTTGTAACATATTCCCAAACAAATAGGCGCATCCCTTGGAAGCGGCGTATCAAGCCTAATGAGTCGGCCACGGCCCACGACCTATCTTAGGTCGGTCACGACCTACGACCCAGCCTGGAATTCCACTATAAATACAGCATGAGTTCGAACTTAGAGAGGACTTTTGGCCGATCATTTTCTAAAGCGCCATTACTCTGCAGAATTCACAACCCATCCAACACTTGAAGAACTCCAAACATTCAAGACACTACAACAAGCTTCAAAAGAAATCTTGCACATCCGACACGGATTCGACACGTTTCATCATCGAAGTTTGAGCTACTAGTCTAGAGTGTTTTTGTGATCAAAGTGTATCGTATTTTGAAGTGCATTGTATCAACTTGTAACCGAAATCAGCAATAAAGGAATTCAAAGTGGACGTAGGCTTGATAATAAGCTGAACCACTATAAAATCACTGTCTTTTACCGTTTTCTGCTATTTTACTGCTTATTTCTTGTTCCCGTGTCACGGGTGGTGCTTTCACAACTTTACTACACACACCGGGTGTTAGCGTTCAATTTTCAGCGTTAACATTTTGGTGCTTTCACTGAGAACTCAACTCAGGAATATTGTCATCATTGCTTCACAAAAGTTCGTGGAAAAAGTTTCTTTCAAGACTAGAAGTCTGTTGGATATAATGGCTCCTGGAAGAAAACGCAAGTCTATCAGATCTGAAGATGCTCCCGATAATACTGCCACTTCTCCTTCTCCAAGTCAGGCAGCTCCAAGCGTTGGAGTGACGCGAGAAGAGTTAGATGCTGTAGTGTCCGGACTGTATCAGAAAATTGAAACTCAGAATACTCTAATGATGGAGAAGTTAAATGCTTTGCTCGGTGCTAGTCAAAGGCCAGTAAATAATGAATAAAACATTGCTGGTGCTCTTCACAACTCCGAAGGAAGAAATATTCCTCAAGGGGGATCAGGTGCCGCTGAAGGGGCACCTCTCCAAGCTGAAGGATCCAGGCCATCGCCAGTTTTCCACGAACATTTTTCCGGACAAACTTCCGAGAAAATGGCCGAAGTTTACTCCGCAAAGTCATTAAACAATGAGGAATATCTCTCCGGCATGATTCGGCAAATAATGAAAGAAAGCATGCAGAGAAGTGAAGATGAGAGCGAATTGGGATTTGCTCCGAGTAAAACTCCGTTTACTGAGAGGATTCTAAAAGCTGAGTTTCCCAGAAAATTTGTTCCCCCTACCATTCCTCCTTATCGGGGGACAAGTGACCCGAATCAATTCTTGTACAAATATGACTGGCACATGACCGGAGCCAGAGCAACTGATGAAATTAAGTGCCGGTATTTCTCGGTATACTTGGAAGGAGTGGCACTTCTTTGGTTTACCAAGCTTCTTGTTCGATCTGTAGACCAGTTTTCCGATTTAACTCGGAAGGTTAAAGAGCAATTCAGATTGTACGCTTCAAAGGCAAAAGACATAATGTCATTGTCTAGTCTAGAGCAGAATCCTGGAGAGTCAATTAAATCCTTCCTGAATCGCTTCAATATAGCTCTGGCTGAAGTTAACAACGCGGAACCACAGATGGTTTTGACTTATCTAATGCGGGCGATTGATAAGTCAAGTGAATTTGGGAAATGGCTGAAAATGAAGGAGCCAAATTCACTCGAGAAATTTTATAAGAATGTTGATGAGTTCATACGCTTGGAAAATCGTCCCGCACCAATGAAAGTGGTGGCGACAAGAGTGGAGAATAACATTGTTGCTTCAGCTAAGAAAGATTCCGGGGGTCAGAAAAGGGAAAATAATGATGGGAAGAAACAAAAGGATATAAAGAAACCTCGCTTCTTTAAACCCTCAGATTTCACTCCTTTAACCGACACTCAGGAGAATATCTTCTTTGCCACCAAAGATGCTGTGGAGTATCCTAAACCAGCTGAAATAAAGCTTGGAAAGAGTGCTATGCGAAATGGAAAATTCTATCGATTTCATAACCAACCCGGTCATGATACCAATGAATGTCGTCATTTGAAGAGCTTAATTGAAGAATTGTTGAGGGAAAACAAGCTACAACAGTATGTTAAGAAGAACAGGAATGACCCAACTTCGTCTACACAGGGGCAGCAACTCCCTACTCATCCATCTGGCTCGGGTAAGGGCACTACCGCACATGAATCTGAAAGGCCTGTTATTAATGTGATTACAGGAGGCCCACACCCAGCAGGCAGAAGCTGGGGTGAGATGGAAAGATACGCTCGTGCTTTGAAATATACCCCAGCAGAAGAAGATGTTCTTGTTTTAGAAGACGCTTCACCTTTGAAACAGCAGAGAACTTCTAATAATGACATTGTGTTTAAAGCTAGGGATTCTATGGGTATTGAAGCTCCAACCATGGGTCCCTTGGTCATTTCTGCAGGAATTGGGCCAGCTATTGTAAGACGAGTGCTTGTTGATTGCGGTGCTTCCTGCAACATACTCTTCAAGAAGACATTTGATCAAATGAAGATTCCAATGGCTGATGTTCAGGCTTCATCATAGAAGATTGTTGGGTTCACTGGGGAACCGCAACAACCAATTGGAACTGTCGACTTGTTTGTGGAACTTGGAGAGGGGCAGAAAATGGTAGTTCGGAAACAGACTTTTGTAATTGTTGATGGATTTTCTGCCTATAATGCCTTCCTAGGCCGGCCAACCTTAGCTGCATTCAAAGTCATTCTCGCCCCGTGGTGCTTAACTATGAAGTTTCCTACAGATAATGGTGTTGGTGTCATTAAAGGGGATCAAAATGCTGGACGGGAATGTTATCTTATAGAGCTTCGAGAGGCCAGGAAGAGAGAGATGGGAAAAGATGCGGCAGCTCCGCTCCGCATTAAAAACCCAACCTTGTAGCAAGTATAGGGTGGCCCCTGCACTAGCGAGCATGGTGGTGCAAGAAGAGAAATGGACCCTAGAAAGGCCAGTGCAGGGGAAAATAGAGTGGTGTCGATGGAAGTAACGGTACCAGTACCTGTTGATCTTAAAGACCCAAACAAAGTGCTAAATATGGGTTCGCAACTCAGTGTGGCAGTCCAGAATATGTTGATATCATTTCTGAAAGCAAATCTGGACGTATTCGCTTGGAGTCACGCCGATATGTGTGGAATATCTCCAGAGATTGCTGTACATACTCTGAATATTGACCCGAAATTCACGCCTGTGAAACAGAAAAGGAGAACCCAGGGCCCAAAAAGGTCAGCAGCGTTAAAGGAAGAAGTAGATCGGCTCATGGAGAATGGTTTCATCAAAGAGTCCACTTATCCAAATTGGGTTTCAAATCCGATGCTGGTTAAAAAAGCGAATGGAAAGTGGAGAGTATGCATCGATTTCTCAGATTTAAACAAAGCTTGTCCCAAAGACTGCTTCCCGTTACCGAGGATTGATCAGCTGGTAGATGGAACGGCCGAGCATGAATTGTTGTCTTTTATGGATGCTTACTCCGGGTATAACCAGATTATGATGCATGAGTCGGATCAGGAGGATACGAGCTTCGTCACAGATGTTGGTCTTTACTGCTGTAAAGTCATGCCCTTTAGATTAAAAAATGCAGGGGCAACGTATCAAAGACTTGTTACTGCAATGTTCAAATCACAGCTTGGGAAAACTATGGAAGTTTACGTCGATGATATGTTGGTGAAATCAAAGAAAGCAGTTGACCATATGGATCACTTAGCAGAAATGTTCGCAATTCTCCGAAAATATGGAATGAAGCTCAACCCTTTGAAATGTTCATTCGGAGTAGAGTCCGGGAAATTCTTGGGATTTATCGTAAGCGCTAGGGGCATTGAAGCTAATCTTGCTCAAATTACTGCTCTAAGAGAAGTCAAAGCTCCTAGAAAAAAGAAAGAACTGCAGAGCCTAAATGGGAAAGTTGCTACCTTAAGTCGATTCATTTCCAAAGCCACTGATAAATGCATCCCCTTCTTTGACGCTTTAAAGAAAGGAAAGAAAAGCTTCGAATGGACACTTGAATGCTAGAAAGCTTTCAATGAACTAATCCGTCACATGGAAGCGCCTCCAATACTTTCCAAGCCCAACAATGGCGAAGACCTTTTCATATACTTGGTAGTTTCATCTCATGCCCTGAGTGCAGCATTAGTACGGGAAGATGCGAAAGTTCAGCGCCCGGTCTACTATATCAGCAAAAGACTCACTGGGGCAGAAATGAATTATTCAAAGCTAGAAAAGCTCGCCTATTGTCTACTGATTGCTTCCAGAAAGTTGAGGCCATATTTTCAAGCTCACCCTATCAAAGTTCTCACTGACCAGGCCCTAAAGCAAGTCCTATTTCGCCCTGAAACTTCGGGCCGTCTTCTGAAGTGGAATATTGAGCTTAGCCAATATGATATCGCTTATCATCCCCGAAGAGCGATCAATGGACAAGCCTTAGCAGATTTCATCGCAGAATATACAGATAAGGGTGATAAAGAGGAAGAGATTACAGTAGACATCCCGACCAAATGGAAGTTATATGTTGATGGCTCAAGAAATGATTACTGTTCCGGAGCTGGGGTTGTGCTTGAAACCCCCGAAGGGCGATCATTATGTTACGCATTAAGATTGGAATTTCCTTCTACAAATAATGAAGTAGTATATGAAGCTCTAATTGCTGGATTAAGGATTGCAAAAGAACTAAACATCAAAGCATTACAGATCTTCAGTGATTCTCAACTTATTGTATGTCAAGTCAAGAAGGAGTTTCAAGCTAAAGGAGGAAATCTGCCTGCTTACTTGTCCAAGGCTTCTGAACTTCTCAATGATTTCGATCACTATTCAATAAGCCACATTGCTCGAGAGGAAAATATGAAGGCGGATTCTCTCGCAAAGTATTCAAGTTCCAGAGAAGCTCAATTATTGGGATTGGTTCCTGTGGAGGTCTTGTCAGCCCCAAGCACCGATGAAATGGATATCGACTGGATCATGGCTGTATCTCAAGAGCAAGAGTCATGGATGACCCCGATCAAAGAATATCTGCTCAATGGTTCCCTGCCAGAAAATTCTAAAGAACGCCGAAAGCTGTTAAGAAAGACATTGAGATATGTAATTCAAGACGGTCGGTTATACAGACGGGGATTCTCAATGCCATTACTCCGATGTGTAACCAAGGAAGAAGCTAAGACAATTTTAGCAGAGGTACATGGAGGAGAATGTGGGGACCATTCAGGTGGCCAAACTCTTGCCAAGAAAGTTCTCTGGTATGGGTATTTTTGGCCAGATATTAATCGAGATGCTGCTATCTACTCTCGAAAATGCGACAAATGCCAGAGATTTGCAAAAATCCCAAGAGCACCTTCCACCAAACTAACACAGATGGTCAGTCCATGGCCATTCGCCATTTGGGGGATAGATCTAATCGGACCTTTACCAATTGCCAAGTCGGGAATCAAATATGCTATTGTTGCTGTTGATTATTTCACTAAATGGGCTGAAGTAGAACCTTTGGCTACTATTACCTCTAAAAAGATGATAAATTTTGTGACTAAAAATATCATTTGCAGGTATGGTGTGCCACAGAAGATAATCACAGACAACGGTACTCAATTCGAAAGCGAAGAGTTCCAAGACTTTTGCAAGCGATTCAAAATCCGAAAAAGCTTCTCAGCAGTGGCTCATCCGTAGGCAAACGGGCAAGTGGAAGCAGTAAACAAAATTATAAAGTCAACCATCAAAAAGCAGCTTGAAAAAGCAAAAGGTGGATGGGTTGATAAGCTACCACTAGCACTATGGGCATACAGAACAACCCATAAAACTGCGACGGGACACACTCCATTCTCATTGGCATACGGGTCAGAAGCAATGATTCTTGTAGAGCTAGAAGTCCTTTCACACAGGAGAGTTCATTTCAACCAGGCTGAAAACGAAAAATTGCAACTCGAAGCACTTGACTTTCTTGATAAAAGAAGGGAAGAAGCTAGACTCAGAGTTGCGGCCCATCAGCAAAGGATTGCAAGGCATTTCAATTCTAAAGTCCGTCAACTAAGCTTTGAAGTCGGGGACTTAGTCTTGAAAAGGATCATGACAGCAATCGGAGTATTTGGACCAAATTGGGAAGGGCCATATGTCATAGGCAATAAACTTCTTAATGGCACATTCAAACTCACAACTGTCGAAGGAGATCCAATCCCAAGAGCCTGGAACAGCAATCATTTGCGTCCATATTTTACTTAAAAAAGCTTTGCTTGAAATTGTAAAATGATTATGGATGTATCAATTGTATTGTAAACCATTGTAAAATTAGTGATGATCAATAAAAGAGCTATAAAGTGGACGTAGGCCCAGTTCTTGGTCGAACCACTATAAGTTTTGTGTTCTTTATTATTATAAAATGTCTGTTTCATTTCGATGTGTAAATACTCTAAATGTATTGCTAAAATATCGATTTAATATTGTAGGTCATTAAAACAAAGCTTACCCATCGCAATGCCAAGAGAACCCCGTAAATCACTCAATAAACGAATTTCAAGCCACAAAAAGTTCCAAATTCAAATCCAACATAAGATGAACTTTACACCAAAAGTTGATGATTCCACCGAAGGGACACTTTTCCAAAGAAAAGGAACTAGACACTTGTTAACTAATTACGATCGTTTGTATGAACAGACATCTGATTAGATAACTTGCGCCTGTCCCATGAAATCACTTAACAGTGAAGTACACTCCATTGGATAGAGCAAACCGCTTGCAAAAGAAAGGAACACGGGTTCAAAGACAATAACAGGGGACCATTAATGAGCAAACAACAAAGAGACATGGGCGAGCTGATCAACCAAATCCCTCTTCAGAGGCACAAGACCTCTTCGGAGGCGCAACTCTTCGGAGGATAAAGACCTCTACGGAGGCACAAGCCCTCTTCGGAGGCACGCCAATAAATGGAAGCGCTCTTCTCAACAAAAAGGTTGGTGGAACCACTGAGGCACAAGGCCTTTGTTAACTAATTGTGATCGTTTGTGCGAACGAACATCCAATTAAATAACTTGCGTCTGCCCTGTGGATCCATTTAACTGTGAGAAAGTAACTTCCAGGCAATCAAATAAAGACCTCTCCGGAGGCACAAGACCTCTTTGGAGGCACAAGACCTCTCCGAAGGCATAAGACCTCTCCGGAGGCATAAGACCTCTCCCGAGGCACCACAAGCCCTCTTACGAGGCACAAGCCTTCCCCAAAGGCACACACTGACCTCTTCGGAGGCAGAAGACCTTCCCCAAGGCACACAAGACCTCTCCGGAGGCACAAGACCTCTCCGGAGGCACAAGACCTCTTCGGAGGCACGTCCCAGAATGAAATACTCTTCTCAAACAACAAAGTTAACATAACCACCGGAAAAACACCTTCACAACATGAAGGCGCAGGGCCCTTGTTAATTGGTTGTGATCGCTTGTACAAACGAACATCCAATCAAGTAACTTGTGCCCGCTCCGTAGTTCCATTGCGAGAAAGTAATTTCAAGCAAACGCGACAAATATAAAAGAAGAAAGAAAGCCCTCCTCAGAGGCGCACTTCAACTCTCAAGGAAGATCTACTTGTTTATCTTGAAAAAATTCTTCCCCAGAAATTGAAGTGCTAAGTAAAATCCTCTTTAGACGCCCGCTTTACCGCGTAGTAGAATTCACTTCTCAAAAATATGAAGTGACCATCTCCGAAGGTTGAAGCGTAAAAACTTCTCCAAAAACGAGACATGCTCCATTAAAGTAGAATAATTGTTTCCTCAAAAATGGAATAGTTATTCTCCAAAATAATAGTACAAGTCTCGTCAAAGCAAAAAGATATTGCAATACACTTGTGGTATAGGGGCAATATCATACAATACAACTACATCAATAAAAGTAGTGTTCAAACGACATACCACAAGCTCATTACAACATCATGCAGAAAAGATGTGGAATAAATGCATTCTCAAACGCAGACAAAAAGTTTGTACAAGTAAAAAGAATCGTTTATTCTACACTAAAATAAGAAATAGAGACATTCTTACATACATAAGAATTTGACAAGTAAAAGAATTATTTTATTCAATACTGTGAAAATTCTTTACATGTGCAGATCTCAAAAAAGCAGGGACCGGTACCCGCACAATCTCCGGTCGACACAAGAAAAAAGCAAAATAAGAAAAGTAGAGTCCAGATTATCACTCCTTCTTCCTGCCACCTTTAGTACCCTTGCCCGGTTTGATGACTAGTTTCGGAATCCGGCGGGGACAGGTCGGAGAAGAAGGAGAAGAAGGTGCAGCAGGAGCTTCTTCTGCTTCATCTTCTCCAGCGGAAATGCTTTTCTTCTTCTTCTTCATGACGCGCTTCCCTTTCCTCTTCGAAGAAGACTCACTTCCCGGAGTAGTAAGCAGCGCAGAAAGCTTCGTGTTATCATCAAGAGACTGCTCCGGAGTCTTCTCACTGTCCTCAAGATCTTCCGCCTTCTGTTCTTGTGAAGCGGGAGGATCCTCCAAGCCTTGAAGGGATTCTATTTGCTCTTCCTGCGAACCCGGCTGAGAAGCAGGAGTGACTTGAAGGGTTGGAGGAGGAACAGCTGGAAGAGGAGAAGAGTGTATAGCGCTCGGTGCCTCCGCTACAGAAGAAAAGAAGTTAAAATCAGTATTCTCCGAGAAAAGAGAAGATATTGGTTCATCAAAGCTTAAGTAATAAGTAAGAAGTTCATCAAGCTCGGTTGAATCGAATAAGTGATTCACTGGAACCAGGTCGATGTCAAAGTTACCTAGAGAAGTCGGCTTTGCAAGATCAATTTCGAATTTCTGAGCCTCAATATCTTCCAGAGCCTCTTCCTCGGTGGGAGTAGTCACAATTTCAGTATCAACTTTAGCAGGAGGCGAAGAATGGGAACTGGAGCCTATAATGTTAGCATCGGCCGAAATTGAAGTTGGACGGGGGCAGTTAAAGGAGCTTCCTCCTTTGGGTGTTCTTCTCCTGTCGGTTCAGCTCGCGCTTTAGTAAGTTGCTCCTTTCCCCTAGCAAGAGCGGCACGAGTTTCATCGTCAAAATAACGTGCCTCAAGCTCTGCCTCGTCATAGCCAGCACTGCTGAACATATCAACTGTGGCTTCCCACACTTCAGCCATTGTGATTTCATATGACGATCCTAGAAAGGAGAGGCTCCCACGACCCAGAACGCTGTGCAAGTAAAAGTCAAACAGAGTAGAACTGATACTGGCTTTGGTAGCCTCATGAGATTCTTCGGCTGCAACTTTGCCAGCAATAGCTTCGTCGCGCTCTCGTTCAGCCTTTAACAACTGAAACTGCAGCCTGGTGATTTCCGAGTCTTGGGAGCTGACTTTCTCCCGAAGCTGAGCGGCGTCATCATGATATTTCCCAGTAACATGCTGCTCTGCTTCAAGTTTCGCTTCAGCATCTCGCTGAGCAGCATGGGCATCTCGAACTTGCTTTTGGAGCATTTCTTCCTTTTGCGAATAAGAAGTGGAAGAAGTGGCAAGCTCGTTCTTTAGTCTTTCAACTTCAGCTTCAAGTCTCCCATAATCATCAGTGATGCTCTTCATTTCAGCGTCGTGCTGCTTGCAAATTTTATCCCACTCTGACTTATCATTCTCCATAGTCAGCATGGCTTCAAGGTTCATGCGATTAACTCTTTGAAGCTCATCAACTAGTTTCTGCCATCCAAACATTCTCTCAATGTCAAGCTTAACAGCATCGAGATTCTTCAACATGGCCTGCTTGTCGATAAGAACCAAGTCTAAGTCAAAGCGAACTCCTTTTAGACACCAATTTGGAAATTAGTTCTGAAGTGTGGGAGGAGCATCCCTTACTTGATACTGAGGCCTGTTGATAATCATTTGAATGTCGGATTTCTAAAGAGCAGGAGAATCAGAGGGGATATCAAGAGGAATTGAAGCAGGGGGCTTTTCAGAAATTGCAAACGCGTCCTTTTCGCTAAGCTTGGTCCGTTTGCTCGAATCTTCAGCAATGTGACATTTTCCCTTATCATCATGGGATTTCCTTTTATGGGAATCATCACTTCTGTGAGAAGAGTCGTGTCGATCATCCCTTCTTCTTTGTTGCTCCTCATAAGTTCACCTTTCATGAGCTTTTCTAGCAGCTCTTTCTTCATCTGTTTCCCTCGGGGTAGTGAGATAGCTCCTAAAATCATAATTCTCACGGCTTCCGTGGCGCCGGAATTTGTCATAATATGAGCCACTTCGCCCCATCGAAGAATCTGAAAGTGAAAAAAGACGAGTCTTAGAGATAACCAAGAAAAGGAACTTAAGTGCATATAAGTGCCGAAAAATCCTAAGTGTGTGTGACGTGCAAGCTACGCACGTCGAACTACAAACCACTCTTTGGTGTGGGAATGGCGACGGCTTGTGTAGAAGGCGTCGAGACTTGTTGTAAAGAAGAAGTCGCCTCGACAGCAGGAGAAATAGCTTTTGAAGCGTCACTTTTAAATAGCTCCTATGAAGTCACCATTAAGTCACTAAGATCCCCAAAAATGTCTTCGCCGTCGCGCTGGGCGGAACTCTCTTTCTCAACCCCTTCATTGGATGCCTTATCAGGGCATTGAGGAGGCTCCTCCTCTTCGATAACCGGAGAGAGCGTAGATTTGTCGGACGACCCCGCAACGTCAATAGAGACAGAACACTTCACCAGTGAAGCCTCGGTGGTAGGTTCTTGCGGTATAGGTTCTTCAACAAAAGCTGGGGCATCAGACGCCTTTCCTGGAGAATCAGGAACTTCGTGAGGCTGAGTAGAGCGAGAAGGGTGAATAAGTTCAAACTGGTGCAGAAATTCATCTTTTAACAAAAATTTAATGCTTCTCTCCTCAACTGGCATAACCATAAGCCTTTCGAAAGTTGACTTGTGGCTGGGATCCCTAGAAGGGGAAGGAAGCGTTGAAAAGTAAAGATGAAGTTAGCACTTGACATTTCGAATTTCGGAAAACTCAAAGAATAGAAAAAGTAAAGATGAGTAATCTACTTCCTTCTCTCCAAACGGCATAAAACCCCGTAGGGCAGCGAACGAAGAAGAATTGACTTAGAAACCCGTGAACACTATCCGAAAGGCCAATGATCAGTTTTCAGTTTCTAGCGCTCCGCACGACAGTGATGGAAGGATGATCTTTATTTCTGGCAAAAGAGCATAAGTAACAAATCTCATCGAAGCTTGGAAAACGGTCAAGTGTCCTCCTAAATAGCACACACAATCCCATCAGAATGGCGTAGCCATTAGGGTGTAGCTGGAAGGGGGAGATGGCTAGTCGACGAAGAAGATTCTGGAGAAAGTCGTTGAAAGGGGGAATAGGCCAGTTCAGGCACATTTGCCGATTAACTGCGACAAAGCCAAGGGGTGCCACATCAGCGGTGCTACTTTTTTCAAGAAGAATGGCATCTGCTTCAGCGATACCAAACTGGGTACACAATTGCCGGAAAACTTTGTACGACAAAGTAGTTGAGACTCTTTTTGGAGGATTGACTAACGGGGCTGGAATAAGGGCAGCCTCTCTGGTTTGAACTACTACATCTTCTTGCTGAGAAGTCATTCTACACAAGCAACTGGTTTTTTAGATGCGAAGGTGCACGTTTCCTAAAAAGTGTTAAGTGTTGTGCAGAACTAATAAAAATAACAAGTAAACATAACTGGAATTAAACTAGTCGACAATCGGTCGATTACGAGATTTCAGGACTTGTTAATTTAAAACTCAAGTGCAGTGTTAATGCAAACAAATCAGCTTTAGTCAACTATTTCAGTTTTGCTTTAATACTTCACTTGAATTGGTTGAGTTACAGCATTTTACTTGTGTAGTTCATTTAAATTGATTATTCTTTATCGGCTAATCTGTCATTTGATGTGGGCAGTCAGTGGCAGTATATTCGTCCCAATTTTCTGTAAATGTTATGTTTAACAGGCAATTTGCATTAGAGATAATCTGTAAAGAAGTTCAAGGCAATACAAATATGTCAAGTTCTAACTCGGCTGTGACCTAGAGCCTATGCTGCTGAAATTAGGTCGATTAAATTGTTCAAAGTCCTAGGTCGGAGATTCCTCAGATCACAATGTGCAAGTTAAGTCGTCCACGACTTAAAGGACATGCAACGAGTTAAAGTTAAGTCATTGACCCTAGGTCATAATGCATATAAAGGTCTCAAGACAGAACGGCACAAATTTTCCTAAGTCCTAGCTCGGCCACGAGCTAAGGCCTATGCCGCAAGCTAATTAGGTCGTAGAGAAAGTTGGGTCGTTCAAATCAGTTAAGTCGCAAGAACTCCTGAACCGGACAAGCTGTTAGATCGTGAATGCTTTAGGTCGTCTCCGAAGGAATCTCAAGTTATTTCCTGTTCGAACCAAAGCCTCACTTCCCTTCACCTATCTCTTCCCTCTCCATTGAGGAGTTCAGTAACTCGCCAACTCAAGATCCATAAACCCAATAAACTCGAACTATCCCTCATAAAAAAAAACTAAGGCCACATTCTTTAATCACATCCCACAACATCACCAAATCATCCCAAATCCATCATGAAATCAGTATGCTGCAGTATTTTCGAGAAATCACAAAGACATAGCAACTAGAGGAAGTTAAGGATCGGTTGCGACACAACTCATGGTGGAGCATAGTATACAAACTCGGATTAGAGACGACAAATAAGGGACTCGTGATTCGATGATGGTCATGATTGAATATTGGATGGATTCACTTACGAAATATGATGATGGAGATGATTAACGGTTGAGTAATCTGGAATTCGTTTTCGAAAGCTCGGAAACTTGTTAATGGCAGACGGAATGATAGAGCAGGTAAAGGAAAAGAGGGAACGACCTAAGCTATTTATACGCTGTGGTAGTGAGAGGCGAATCGACACATACGACCTACTACTTAATTTAAGTCGCTCACGACCTAACAAACTCATCAAAGAGCGAACTAAGGAAATCGAAGCACACGACCTATGACCTAGGCGTATACTTCGAGGGGCAAATGTTAACCCTCTTTTGATTCGTGACCTAAAGAGCTGCCGACTTAAGAGCTGCCGACCTAAGAGCTGCCAACCTAAGAGCTGCCGACTTAAGAGCTGCTGACCTAAGAGCTGCCACGACCTAAGAAACCAACAACCTATGGGAACTTACCACCTACTGGGTTAAGAAGTTAACGACTTAAGAAATGAAGCTGCTTAATGACTTCAGCGAGTTAACGACTTCATATTTGGGCGACCTACGACTTAAGGGAATGTAACGACCTAACTACGGAAAAGGACTTAATGACTTAAGGAAGTAACCACCTAACTACGGAAAGGACTTACGACCTAACGACTTAACAGGTTACGACCTACCGACCTAAGGAGCTAACGACCTAAGTGGATGTACGACTTAACGAGCTAAAGCAAAGTGAAGTTATGTTCCATGCCGCACCTCCTAAGTCGCTGCCGACCTAACGACCTAAAGCTACAGAGTTAAAATTCAATACCATGACACTTATGCCGCATCTGGTTGACCCGTCTACGACCTAGGACTTGTAACATATTCCCAAACAAATAGGCGCATCCCTTGGAAGCGGCGTATCAAGCCTAATGAGTCGGCCACGGCCCACGACCTATCTTAGGTCGGTCGCGACCTACGACCCAGCCTGGAATTCCACTATAAATACAGCATGAGTTCGAACTTAGAGAGGACTTTTGGCCGATCATTCTCTGAAGCACCATTACTCTGCAGAATTAACAACTCATCCAACACTTGAAGAACTCCAAACATTCAAGACACTACAACAAGCTTCGAAAGAAATCTTGCACATCCGACACGGATTCGACACGTTTCATCATCGAAGTTTGAGCTACTAGTCTAGAGTGTTTTTGTGATCAAAGTGTATCGTATTTTGAAGTGCATTGTATCAACTTGTAACCGAAATCAGCAATAAAGGAATTCAAAGTGGACGTAGGCTTGATAATAAGTTGAACCACTATAAAATCGCTGTCTTTTACCATTTTCTGCTATTTTACTGCTTATTTCTTGTTCCCGTGTCACGGGTGGTGCTTTCACAACTTTACTACACACACCGGGTGTTAGCGTTCAATTTTCAGCGTTAACATGCGTCAACAACATTGGCTCGAGTTCCTTGCATCTTATGATCTTGATATTCTTTATACTCCGGAAAAAGGTAATCGTGTTGCTGATTCCCTTAGCCGAAAGCAACAAGCAGTTGTTTCAATGATGATATCCGAATGGAATGATCTCGAGACTTTATCCACTTGTGAGATTCGAGATCGTGAATCCAATTTATGTTCATCTCTTATTTTGTGTAGCCTTGAGGCTCATCCTTCTCTTTTGGACCGTACCTCTTTTGGCTAAACTCTATGTCAAAGAAATTGTTAAATTGCATGGAGTTCCTACTTCTATTTTTGGCGATTGTGATCCATTATTTACTAGTGGATTTTGGATAGGTTTTCAAAAAGCTTTGGGAACAAAGCTTAATTTTAGCACCGCTTATCATCCTAAGTCCGATGGACAAACCGAGCATGTGAATCAAACTCTTGAAGATCTCCTTCGTGCATGTGTTCTTGATTTTGGTGGAAGTAGGGAAGATCATATTTCTCTTGTTGAGTTTTCTTCCAATAATAGCTTCCAATCTAGTATTGGTATGGCACCTTTCGAGGCACTCTACGGAAGGCCATGCCGATCTCCTTCGTGTTGGCTTGAAGCCGGTGAGAAGCTGGTTTTAGGTCCAGATTTTATTCGTGTTTCACCTATGATGGGTGTTGTGTGTTTCAGTCGATCGGGAAAATTTGTACCTCGGTATATTGGTCCATTTCCCATCACCGAACACATTGGTCCCGTGGCTTATCGCCTTTTATTACCGGCTCAATTTTCTGCTCCATGACATTTTCCACGTCTCTCAACTACGGAAATACCTTAGGGATTCCGATTCTATTCTTGAGCCCGGTGTAATTAAAGAAATTGAGGTTTCACCTAATTTGACTTATGAGTAACATTCTATTCGTATCATTACTTCGGAGGTTAAACGCCTTCGAAATAAAGATGTTCTTCTTGTGAAAGTTCAATGGTCCTCAAATCCTAAGGATTGCTCTTGGGAATCTTGAGAACATTGAGCAAACACATCTGGACTTACTCTTTCGTACTCTTTATGGTGAACTTCTCATTTCAATATTTCTTCTTTTGTGTTGTTATGCCTTAGTATGGTTGTTACTTTTTATCTTCCTCATAATTTTTGCGAGGACGCAATTTCTTTAAGGAGGGCAGTCTGTAACGACCCGCATATTTCACGATTGTATATTTAAATGTTTTATTTAAATATAGCAACGTTAATCGGATTAAAGTCCGAAATGTTACTTTTTTTAAATTGTCGAATTGGGACTCGAGACCACTTTCATTGAGTCCAAAATGGCATTTACAACTTTTTTGAGTATAAACATCGATATGTTTGGAGTTGAGTAGAATTTGCTATTTTTCTACTTGGGCTTTGGGTTAGGGTTTCAGCCCACTAAGCCATCATAATACCCTAACTCCACCCCATCTCCTCTTCATTGATTCTCATTTCCTAACATTCAAGCTCTAGAGAAAAATGTGGGAAAAGATTGGAAATTAGAATTCCAAAACCCTAGTTTGTTTAGGAAATACAAATTCAAGTCCAAAATCAAGGAGAAGCTTAGGTGAGCATCCTCTTCATCTTCTCCATCTCTATCTCTCTCCAATTTCAGAAATTTCCTATAACCTAATTTAGGAAATATTTGTCTATGATCATAGATTGGAGCTTCTAGAGTTGAAGTTGAAGAGTAGTTGATCTTTCCTTTGCTTTTGAGCTTCTCGTTCATTGTTTTTGGTTTTAAAGGTGAGTTCTTTAACTCACATCTACGTCTATAACTTTCATTGTTGTTAGGTATGAATTCCTAACATTTGTGCATATTCATTTGCCTTTGATTTAAATTGATTTGGTGAATTTTCCAAATTTTGATGTTTTTGTCCAATTTTATGAAAATCGTTCTATGGATGTTTGGACATTGATATTTGGGGTGTATCGAAGAGCCTATAAGGCTGGGTTATCGCTTGGCATAAATCCCTAATCGTTGTTGCTCGTCTGATCGCTTCCGAAACGATTTGGCCATCATTGTCCTAGGTTCAATCTTCGCCTGAGCTTCAGCTCAGACGTTTGGTATAAGAATCAGAAGTCTGAGGCTAAGGAATAAATATTCCAGACATTCAGCTCAGACGTCTAACCTTGCTTTCCAGACGTCTGGGAGATCCAGACCTCTGAGCTTACTTCCCAGACGTCTGGGTGATCTGGAATAGAATTTCCAGTACCTTAGTTCAGACGTCTGATTTACTAGGTTAGACGTCTGGTTAGGGATTCAAACGTATGCCTTGTAATTTTAGACGTTCGGAATCTTTCTGGATTATTTCCAAAGAACAAATCCAGACGTCCGGATTCTAAACCAGACGTCTAGAACTGTGCATTTTGCCTAATTTGTGCTGTTTTGTGTGGATTTCAATTTCAATTGGTTTTTGTTGATCTGGATAGTTGTTATCACTTATTATCGACTTTGATGACTTCTTTCTTTGGATTTTTGGGAATATCTGTTTGACGGATTTGATATCGATTTTTATGGATTTAATTCACATTTTCGTATGTGAATTTTTGGTAATTAATTGTTTCTACAATCATTTCTGCGGTTTGTCACTTTAAAATACAAAGGTTTCTATACTAGTAGAAAATACTCAAACTATTTCATCAAAACGATTTCAACATTTACTTTCAATATAAAACTCGTTTTTAAATCCGTTTTCCAATCTATTAGTATATACAAACCTTTACCTCATTCGTACGAGAAATCCAATTAAAAGACTTAGCAAAACAAGTGGAATGAAATGCTTGCGTTTACTTCGTCGGTTAGTTCTTAGACTTGTTCGATTGAAATCTTGTGACAATTTTCGAGTGGAAATCTACAATTTGTTCGTAAATATTTAAGTTAAGCTAGTGGTTATGGGACATGAAGCTAAACTCTTATATTTACTAGCTTAGTGTGATTCACACTTCTTATAGATTAATGGTGATCATTTTCTGATGTAGACTAGCGATGTGCGATGTCTCTTTGTTTGTGTGGGGACTAAAAACCCCGTTTGTGGAACTTCGGTTCAATTTGGTGGGGTAGCGACCCATGGTCTTCGGGCCGTTTGTGGAGCCTCGGCTCAAAATTGATGGTTAGCGACCATGGAATAGCGTTCCGTTTGTGACACGCGTGTTGGGGAGTTTTTATGCTCCCGTTTGTGATAGGCCTTCCCCCTTTGTGATTTCTGGATTTCTGATTGTTGATTTCTAGAATTTGTGTTTCACCAAATTGTGTGATTGACATTGTTATGTTTTGTCAATATTTGAGTTTTGGTGATTAATTTAAAGAATATGACATTCTTTTGGTATTTGAGAATATTTAAGATATTTGTATGATTTTTGTTGTTATCTGATGTATACTTGTCACAGTATGGCATTATTGTTATCATACGTTTTTGTGATATCTCTTATCCTATCTCATTTTATCTGATATTTATAGCTAGACTGATCCGTTTATTATTTTCTACTTAAATAATACTCGGGTCAGACCGAGGTATTTCAGGTGCTCCTCCTTGACTTCTTATCATGGTCCGTCACCTGACTATTGGCTAACTACTTTAGCATTGTAGTTTTTTGTTAGTATACATTTGAGATAGAGACTCTTTGTTGTATACATATTCTTTTGTCCGGCAGTTGTACCTATTCCTTTGTGATGTAGTGGATCTTTTATGACCACTATTTTGATGTACACATCTATGTGATATATTCATAACTGTTTCCGCCTTTGAAACAACCCGCATATTTTACGATTGTATATTTAAATTTTTTATTTAAATATAGCATCGTTAATCGGATTAATGTCCGAAAAACTACCTTTTGTGAACAGTCGAATTGGGACTCAAGACCACTTCCATTGAGTCCAAAATAGCGTTTACAACTTTTTTGAGTATAAACATCGATATGTTTGGACTTGAGTAGAATTTTCTATTTTTCACTTAGGGCATTGGGCTTGGTTTTAAGCTTCAGCCCACTAACCCAACTCATCTTATGTCCTAACTCCACCCTCTCTCCTCTTCATTCATTCTATTATTTTCCTAACACTTTAAGCTTTAGAAAAATGGGGGAAGAGATTGGAAACTAAAATCCTAAGCCCTAGTTCTTTTGCAAACACAAGTTCTTGCTCCAAAATCAAAGAGAAGCTTAGGTAAGCATCCTCTTCATCTTCTCCATCTCTATCTCTCTTCAATCCTCAGAAATTCCTAACCCTAACTTAGGAAATATTTGCTTATTAGCTTAGATTGGTGCTTCTAGAGGTGTATTGAAGAGGAATTGGCCTTTCCTTTGTTTTAAAGCTTCTCATTCATGTTTTTGGGTTTAAGGTGAGTTCTTTAACTCACATTTACGTCTATAACTATCATTGTTGTTAGGTATGAATTCTTAACATTTGTGCATATTCATTTGCTTTTGATTTGAATTGATTTGGTGAATTTTCCAAATTTTGGTGTTTTGGTCCAATTTTATGAAAATCATATTATGGATGTTTGGACATTGATATTTGGGGTATATCGAAGAGCCTTTAAGGCTGGGTTGTCGCTTGACGTAAATCCTTAGTCATTGTTGCTCGTCCGATCACTCCCGATACATTTTGGCCACTTTGGCCTAGGCAAATTGTTGCCCAGATCAGGTAACCAGACGTCTAGTTTGGACCTGGAGCAAAAATAGATGCACGCAGAATTTAAAAAAAAAAGACAGAACCTAAATTCAGACATCTGATTTTTTAGTTTCGATGTTTGAAAAGGTTTCAGACGTCTGGAAGGGTTTTTCTGGAATTTCCAGAACCTAAATCCAGACGTCTGGATGGACCCCCCCAGACGTCTGGAACTGGGTATTTTTGCCTGTTTAGGGTTTTCTTGATTGAATTTCCATTGTTTATCAATTTTAGTTGCTCCGATTAGTTGTTATCACTTTTATAGACCTTGATGATTTATTTTTTGGGATTTTTAGGAATATCCATTTTGATGGATTTGGTATAGATTTCTTTGTATTTAATTCACATCTTCGTATGTGAATTTTTGGTGATTGATTGTTTCTACAATCATTTCTATGATTTGTCACTTCTAAATACAAAGGTTTCTATACTAGTAGTAAATATTCAAACTCTTTCACAACAACGATTTCATCACTACTTTTAAATACAAAGCTCGTTTTAAAACCGTTTTCCAATCTATTAGTATATACAAACCTTTACCTCATTTGTATGAGAAATCTAATTAAATGGCTTAGTAAAACAAGTGGTATGAAACGCTTGCGTTTACTTCGTCGGTTAATTCTTGGACTTGTTCGATTGAACTCTTGTGACAATTTTCGAGTGGAAATCTACAATTTGTTCATAAATTTTTAAGTTAAGCCAGTGGTTATGGGACATGAAGCTAAACTCATTTATTTACTAGCTTAGTGTGGTTCACACTTTTTATTGAGCGATTATGATCATTTTGTGATTTAGACTAGCGATGTGCGATGTCTCTTTGTTTGTGTGGGGACTAAAAACCCTGTTTATGGAGCTTCGGTTCAAATTGGTGGGGTAGCGACCCATGGTCTTCGGGCCGTTTGTGGAGCTTCAGCTCAAAATTGATGGTTAGCGACCATGGAATAGCGTTCTATTTGTGACACATGTGTTGGTGAGTTTTCATGCTCCCGTTTGTGATAGGCCTTCCCCCCTTGTGATTTCTGAATTTCTAGTTGTGATTTCTAGAATTTGTGTTTCACCAATTTTCGTGGTTTGCATTGATAAGCTCTATCGATATTTGTGTTTTGGTGAATAATTTAAAGAATGTGATTCTTTTTGGTGTTTTGAGATGTTTTGAGATATTGTATGATTTTTGTTGATAATTGATGTATACTTGACACAGTATGGCATTTTTGTTATCATACGTTTTTGGTCATATCTCTTATCCTATATCATTTTAACTGATATTTATAGCTACACTGATCCGTTTATTATTTTCTTCTTAAATAATACTCGGGTCAGACCGAGGTATTTTAGGTGCTTCTGCTTGACTTCTTATCAGGAACCATCATCTGATTTTTGGGTTAACTACTCTGGATCAGTAGTTTTTGTTATTATACATTTGAAATAGAGACATCCTTGATGTATAATTATTCTTTTGTCTAGCACTTGTACCTATTCTTTTGTGATGTACTGGATCTTATATGACCACTATTTTGATGTACACTTTTATGTGATATATTCGTATCTGATTCCACCTTTGTGATATGAATATCTGTGACTGATTTGTGTTATGTTTATTTCTATATTTGTTTCCGAAGGCCACTTAGCCATAGGGTAGTAGCTTTGAGTTTGTATTTGATATGTCGGATTTCCTCTTGAAATGAAATGTAATTTATATTCTCTGACATATCGGTATTCGCACAAAGCAATTACACAGATGGTTGCTCCTTAACAGCCTTATTCTTCGCGCTAGTCGATGGCATTACCCCATAGTGTCCTAGGCTAGTGTGAGTATAGAGGTGGGACGTCACAACTTGGTATCATAGCCAAATTTGGAACAATGTAGAATAATCTAGCAAGGATCATTGTCCTAAGTCTTTCTTAGGGATCGTGCCATAGGATTTAATTCGAGTCTTCGTGCCGTTCTATCCTATTTCTTTTTATGATGCCTTGTTTTATCAATCAAGTTTGTTTGATATTCATTTTGTGAATAACCTTTTTCCTCTTTTCTTTCTTTCTTAAAGAAGAGAAATGGTTAGACCAGGCCGTCCCAGTGCTGGTCAATTGAGTGCTACTCCCCAGGATGGAGTATTTATGTCTGCTCAGCAACTTCTAGATCTTGTGAAAAATGCTCAAGCTATCGGACCCATTCCAGAGCCCACTCATCCTAAATATGGGTTTGCACGCTTGTGCAGTGATTACACCAACTTGGGTGTAAAGCCTTTCAAGGGTTCCGAAAGTGTTATAGAAGTCCAAGCTTGGCTGAGAACATGCGATCGCATCTTTTCCCGCATGAATCTTATTGATCTACATCGAGTCCAAGTGGCTTCTAGCCTGCTCCAAGAAAGAACATTAGATTGGTATGAGCTTCTGATCTCAGAAATTATTGAAGCGGATCTTACTTTGGAGCAATTCCGGGAAAGATTCGAGTTAAAATTTGTGCTAGAAGCTGAAAATGTATCTCTAGCTCGACGCTTCATTGACCTTGTTCAAGTTGAATCTTCTGTGATGGATTACGTCGCATCTTTCGAATCTCTATCGAAATATGGGGTCAAGTATATTAATACCCCATTGAAGAAAAATCAAAGATTTGTCTATGGGTTGAATAAGAGCCTCAAAAGGCCATTACTTCTGAAACTAGAAGTTTCTTTTGATCAGCTTGTTGATATCGCTCTTCGACTCGAAGAGGCCGATAAAGAAAGTGATGTTGATGTCAAACAAAAAATCAACAAGAAGAGGCCTTTTAAATTCAAGCCTAATCCCAACAAGAAAGGGAAGTAAGCAACTTCAGTAGCAAAAACTCCTACCTCTAGTCGTGGAGAATGTTACAATTGTGGTTTTAAGGACCATTATGCAAACAAGTGTCCGAGGTCTCTTACTTGCCGCTATTGCAAAAGTTCGGGTCATGCTATATCTTCATGTCCCAAACTCCAAAGCAAGAAGGAAGGCAAGCTAAACATTATGCAAGTCCCTACTAACACTTCTCGTGGTCAAGGTATTTCTCATTCTATCCTTGGTGGCATTATTATATTTCGTGATCTTCCTATTCGAGTTCTTTTTGATACGGGTGCATCTCACTCTTTTATATCAAAAGAACTTGTTGATGCTTTGTCTTTGAATGTTATTGGCTTAATGACTTCATTGAGGATTGCGAATCCGGTTGGTGGATCCGCAACACTCAGTTTACTGTGTAAAGATATCAAGATTATTTTATGTGATTACTCTTTCCGTGCCGATTTGCATGTTATGCATTACTTAGGCTTCGAAATGATTTTGGGGATGGATTGGCTTAACCGATATGAAGCCTATATCCTATGTCCTGAGCGTAATATATATCTTCGACATCCTCAATCTGTTAAGCAGATTTCTCTTGTTCTTAAAGATTCAGATTCCAATTCGAGAGCATCCTTGTATTCTCTAAATCCTCATGATGACGATAATGATTATGAGGAAGATGTTATTTCTCTGATTCACATTGTTTGTGAATTTACCGACATATTTGAGCCCGTTTTACGATTACCACCTAAGCGAACAATCAAGTTCAGAATTAATCTACGCCCTGGAGCTCTACCTATTACTCGTCCTCCTTATTGTATGTCCAATAAGAAAAATGAGGAGATGCGTAAACAATTATCCGATTTGGAAGCGAAGCAATTTATTCAATCTAGATCCTCTCCATATGGAGCTTCAGCTATTTTTGTGAAGAAATCTGATGGTACACTTAGGCTTTGCGTTGACTACCGCAAGCTTAATGATCTCACCATCAATAATAAATATCCCTTACCTCGGATTGATGATCTATTCGATCAACTTAGTGGTGCTAAAGTCTTTTCATAGTTAGACTCAGCAACCGGTTTTCATCAGCTCTGTATTGCAGAGGATAGCATTCCTTTGACGTCGTTCTGTACTCGTTATGGATCTTATGAATGGCTTGTTATGCCATTTGGTTTGACGAATGCTCCAGCTTATTTCGTTGACCTTATGAATCGAGTTTTCAAAGACTTCTTCGATCGATTTGTTCTCATCTTTATCGATGATATTCTTGTTTAATCTAAAACCGAGGAAGAGCATGAAAAACATCTTCGGATTGTGTTGGAAACTCTTAGGATCAACCAATTGAAAGCAAAATTTTCTAAATGCCACTTTTGGCAATCTCGTGTGAAATTTTTGGGGCATATTATTTTTGAATTTGGAATTTCCGTGGATCCTTCAGAGATTAAAGCGATTCAAAATTGGAAGATACCGGAGAGTGTGACGGAAATTCGTAGCTTCCTTGCATTGGCGGGCTATTACCGTCGGTTCATAAAAGACTTTTCTAAAATTTCCATACCTCTTATTAATTTGACAAAGAAGGGAGTTAAATACATTTGGTCTAACAAATGTGAAGCTGCTTTTCAGAAACTAAAAGAACTCCTTTTCGATGCTCCTGTTCTTGTGATTCCCGATGGGAACCAAGATTTTATTATTTATACCGATGTTAGTCGTGTTGGTTTGGGAGCCGTTCTCATATAAAGGGAACGTGTTATCTCTTATGCTTCTAGGCAATTAAAGCCTGCCAAGACTAGATATGCCACTCATGATTTAGAGCTCGCGGCTATTGTTTTCGCCCTTAGAATTTGGCGCCGTTATCTTTTGGGAGAGAAGTTTGTTCTCTACACCGATCATAAATCTTTGAAGTATTTATTTTCTCAAAAGGAACTTAATTTGCGTCAACAACGTTGGCTCGAGTTCCTTGCATCTTATGATCTTGATATTCTCTATACTCTCGGAAAGGGAAATCTTGTTGCCGATGCCCTTAGTCGTAAGCAACAAGCAGTTGTTTCTATGATGATATCCGAATGAAATGATCTCAAGACTTTATCCACTTATGAGATTCGAGATCGTGAATCCAATTCATGTTCATCTCTTGTTTTATGTAGCCTTGAGGCTCATCCTTCTCTTTTAGACCGCATTCTTGAATCTCAAAAGCATGATCCCAAATTGGTTCTTCTTAGCGAAAGTTGTAGGGATAAAATTGATATTGAAGGTTTGAAAGACTTTGATATTGATGCTCGTGGCGGTATTCGAAAATTTGGTAGACTTATTGTGCCAAATATTATTGATCTTCGTAAAGACATTTTAGAAGATTCTCATCGTTCTAAATTTACCATTCATCCCAGTAGTAGTAAAATGTACGCGGACATGAAGCGACTTTATTATTGGGATGGAATGAAATCTGATATTGCTAACTTTATTAAGTGTTGCATGACTTGCCAACTCATAAAGGCCGAGCATCAAAGGCCCGGTGGGTTATTGCAACCTTTAGACATTCCAATATGAAAGTGGGATCCAATTTCCATGGACTTTATTGACGATCTCCCCCGTTCTCGTTCGGGTCATGATAGCCTATGGGTGATAGTATATAGACTTACAAAATCTGCCCATTTTCTTCCCATTCGGTCCAATCGGACCGTACCTATTTTGGCTAAACTCTTTGTCAAGGAAACTGTTAGATTGCATGGAGTTCCTACTTTTATTGTTAGCGATCGTGATCCATTGTTTACTAGTGGATTTTGGAAAGGTCTTCAAAAAGCTTTGGGAACGAAGCTTAATTTTAGCATCGCTTATCATCCTCAGTCCGATGGACAAACCAAGCGTGTGAATCAAACTCTTGAAGATCTTCTTCGTGCATGTGTTCTTGATTTTGGTGGAAGTTGGGAAGATCACATTTCTCTTGTTGAGTTTTCATATAATAATATCTTCCAATCTAGTATTGGTATGGCACCTTTCGAGGCACTCTACGGAAGGCCATGCCGATCTCCTTCGTGTTGGCTTAAAGCCGGTGAGAAGCTGGTTTTAGGTCCAGATTTTATTCGGGATGCCACAGAAAAGATTGACCTTATTCGTCATAGGATGAAAGAAGCTCAAAGTAGACAAAAATCCTTTGCCGACAACCGAAGAAGGAAACTAGAATTTTCTATGGGAGATTTGGTGTTTATTCGTGTTTCACCTATGAAAGGTGTTGTGCATTTCAGTCGATCGGGAAAATTAGCACCTCGATATATTAGTCATTTCCCATCACCGAACGCATTGGTTTCATGGCTTATCGCCTTTTATTACCAGCTCAGTTTTCTGCTATTCATGAAGTATTCCACGTCTCTCAATTACGGAAATGCCTTCGAGATTCCGATTTTGTTCTTGAGCCCGGTGTTATTGAAGAAAGTGAAGTTTCGCCTAATTTGACTTATGAGCAACATCCTATTCGTATCATTGCTACGGAGGTTAAACACCTTCGAAATAAAAATGTTCCTCTTATGAAAGTTCAATGGTCCTCAAATCCTAAGGATTGCTCTTGGGAATCCAGAGAATTCATCGAGCGAACACATCCGGACTTATTCTCTCGTGCTCATTAAGGTGAGCTTCTCGTTTCAAAATTTCTTCTTTTTGTGTTGTTATGCCTTTGTATGGTTGCTACTTTTTATTTCATTTTCTTAAGTATTGCGAGGATGCAATTTCTTTTAGTAGGGGAGTCTGTAACAACCCGCATATTTTACGATTTTATATTTAAATGTTTTATTTAAATATAGCATCGTTAATCGGATTAAAGTCCGAAAAGCTAATTTTTGTAAACAGTTGAATTGGGACTCAAGACCACTTCCATTGAGTCCAAAATGGCATTTACAACTTTTATGAATATAAACATCGATATGTTTGGAGTTGAGTAGAATTTGCTATTTTTTACTTAGGGCTTTGGGTTTCAGCCCATTGTTAACCCTCTTTTGTTCAGCGACCTAGCAACCTACTTGACTCAACGACTTAAGGGAATAAGCAACTTAACTATCAAAGGCATATGCGACTTAACGATCTATAACAAGGCAGCGACCTATAGCACAAAGCAGCTGAGTAAAGGCAACGACCTAACGAGTTAAAGCGGAAGCGACCTAACGACCTAGCAACCTAGCAACCTATAACACAAAGCGACTCAATATGGCACGACTCAACGACCTAAGAAACTCCAGCGGCCCAGCGACCTAAAATTTTCCTGCGATACTGCAGGATAGCGACCTAACGGGTTAAAAGTAGAGCGACCTAACAAGTTAACGACCTAGCAACTAAATGAAGACAGAGCGACCTAACGACCTAACAGGCTCCAGAGTTAAGCAGCATGCCCTGCCTCTTCTATTAGGTCGCTTACGACCTAATCTTGCCGAGATAACTTCTGTGCTACACATACTAAGTCGCTCGCAGCCTATATCTCGCCCAGAATGGTTCCATTAAGTCGCTAACGACTTAAGCTATCTCACAACTTCTTAGGTCACTCACGACCTAAAACATGGTCGACCTAAGAGCAGTTTCTCCTATAAATACCCCACCTACTCCGCACTTGAAAGAGGATGAATTTTTGGAACGCCAAGACTCTGCTGTTTTCTCTACTTGCTCCAACACTCCAAAGGAAAAAGAGACTTCAACGAAACTTGGGAAAAGATCAAGTTCATTCAATATGAATTCAAAGAGCTTTTTTGCATCAAAGTTCTAATTGCTTGTCTTGATTGTGTTGTAATCGAAGAATCATTGTAAAGTTTGTAATAAAATCAGCGATAGAAGAGATTAAGTGGACGTAGGCTTGATTTTGAGCCGAACCACTATAAAGTTGTTGTCTCTTTTACTGTTTTCTGCTATTTTCCGCTTACTTTTAGTTCTCGTACCAACGGGTGGTGCTTTCGCTTTATCACAAATCACACCGAGGTGTTAGCGTACATTTTTAACGTTAACATTTTTGGTGCTTTCATTGAGAATTGAACTCAAGTGCGCTTTCATCATTGCTTCACAAAGATTTGTGGAAAGGCTCTCCCTTAGAACCAGAAGTCTAACCGAAATTATGGCTCCTGGAAGGAAAAGTAAATCTACTAGATCTGGAGTTGCTCATGACAACACCGCGACTTCTCCTGCATCAAACCAAGCGGCTCCTAGTGTTGGAGTTACAAGGGCGGAATTGGATGTCGTAGCATCTGGGTTGTATCAGCAAATGGAAGCCCAGAGCACGTTGATGTTGGACAAGTTGAATGCTTTGCTTGGAGTTAACCAGCCACCAGAAAATAATGAAGAAACCTTTGCTGAAGATGTTCATGATCCCCAAGGGAAAAGTATTCCTTAGAGGGCAGCTGGCACCGCCGAAGGGGCACCTCCCCAAGCTGGAGGTTCAAGGCCGTAGCCAACTCTTCGTGAACGTTTGCCCAGGTAAACTTCCAAAAAAGTAGCTGACGTATGACCCGCGGAGCCTCTAAACGATGAGGAGTACCTCTCGGGAATGATTCGACAAATTATGAAGGAGAGCATGCAAAGAAAGGAAGATGAGCGTGACTGGGGGTTCGCTCCAAGCAAAACTCCTTTTACTGAAAGAATTCTGAAGGCTGAATTTCCAAAGAATTTGTTCCTCCCACCATTCCAGCTTATCGAGGGACAAGCGATCCTAACCAGTTCTTATACAAGTATGACTGGCATATGACAGGGGCCAGAGCAACAGATGAGATCAAGTGCAGATACTTTCCTGTGTACTTGGAGGGAGTGGCCCTGCTTTGGTTCACGAAGCTGCCAGTTCGTTCTATGGATCAGTTCTCCGATCTAACTCAGAAATTCAAAGATCAGTTCAGGTTATATGCTTCGAAAGCCAAGGACATAATGTCACTATCTAGCCTCGAACAAAACCCCGGAGAGTCTATCAAATCTTTCCTAAACCATTTCAATATAGCCTTGGCCAAGGTTGATAATGCAGAGCCTCGAATGATTCTGACTTACTTGATGCGAGCAATTGACAAATCAAGTGAATTCGGAAAATGGCTAAAGATGAAAGAGCCAAATTCACTTGAGAAGTTCTACAAGAAGGCCGATGAATTCATGCGCTTAGAAAGCCGTCCCATGCCAGCAAAAGTAGATGTGGCTGAAGTTAAGAATAACAATGTTGCTTCTAACAAAAAGGAATCTGGTTGCCAGAAGAGGGAGAATGATAGTGGGAAAAAGAAGAAAGATGCAAAGAAAACTCACCACTTTAGACCTTCAGATTTTACTCCCTTAACTGATACTCCAGATAATATCTTTTTCGCAACCAAGGATGCAATTGAATACCCCAAACCACCTGAGATCAAGCCTGGGAAAAATGCTATGCATAATGGGAGATTCTGTCGGTTCCGCAATCAACCTGGCCACGACACTAATGAATGTCGCCATTTAAAGAATTTGATTGAAGAGCTGTTGAGACAGAATAAACTTCAACAATATGTAAAGAGAAACAGAAGTGACCCAACTTCATCTACTCAGGGACAACAAGTTCCTGCTCATCAATCCAACTCAGGTGAGAGGACTGCAGCGTAGGAATCTGAGAGGCCCATCATTAATGTTATCACAGGGGGTCCTCACCTAGCGGGCAGAAGTTGGGGTGAGATGGAGAGATATGCTCATGCTTTGAGATATGTCCCAGCAGAAGAAAATGTTTTTGTCTTGGAAGATGCTGCACCTTTAAAACAGCAAAGAACCTTCAACAATGACATCATATTCCGGGCTAGAGACTCTGTTGGCATTGAGGCTCCCACCATTGATCCTTTGGTAATATCTGCTGTCATCGGATCAGCCATTGTGAGAAGGGTGCTTGTTGACTGCGGCGCCTCTTGCAATATCCTCTTCAAAAAGACATTTGATTAGATGAAAATTCCCATGGCTGATGTCCAAGCTTCCTCGCAGAAAATTGTTGGGTTCACTGGAGAACCAAAACAGCCTATTGGGACTATTGACTTATTGGTAGAACTCGGAGAAGGGGAAAAGAAGGTGGTCCGACAACAAACTTTTGTGATTGTTGATGAATTCTCCGCTTACAATGCCTTATTGGGTCGACCAACTCTTGCCGCATTCAAGGCCATTCTCGCCCTATGGTGCCTGACTATGAAATTCCCCATTGATAATTGTGTTAGTGTTGTGAAGGGGGACCAAAATGCCGGGCGAGAATGCTATTTCATAGAGTTACGGGAAAGAAGGAAAAGAGAGATGGGTAAAGGTGCGGCGGCTCCACTCCGCATCAAAGAACCCACCTTGTAGCAATTACGGGGTGGACCCTGCACTGGTGAGCACAGTTGTGCACGAAAAGAGATTGATCCTAGAAAAACCAGTGCAGGGGAAAGTAGAGTGGTGCCGGTGGAAGTGACGGTGCCAATACCTGTTGAACCGAATGATCCAAACAAGGTGCTGAATGTGGGTTCACAACTTGGTATGACGGTTCAGAATATGCTAATATCATTCATGAAAGCAAATCTGAATGTATTCGCTTGGAGTCATGCCAACATGTGTGGAATATCTCCAAAAATCGCAGTGCATGCTTTGAATATTGATCCAAAATTCACACCCGTAAAGCAGAAAAGAAGAACCCAAGGTCCTGAAAGATCGACAACATTAAAAGAAGAAGTAGATCGGCTCATGGAAAATTGCTTCATCAGAGAATCCACTTATCCAAATTGGGTCTCTAATCCGGTGTTGGTTAAAAAAGCAAATGGAAAGTGGAGAGTATGCATCGACTTTTCAGACTTGAACAAAGAATGCCCCAAAGACTGTTTCCCATTGCCCAGAATTGATCAGTTGGTGGATGGAATAGCCGGGCATGAATTAATGTCTTTTATGGATGCTTACTCAGGATATAATCAAATCATGATGCATGAGCCAGATCAGGAGGACACGAGCTTCATCACTGATGTTGGTCTTTACTGCTATAAAGTCATGTCGTTCGGACTAAAGAACGCAGGGGCAACTTATCAAAGACTTGTTAATGCCATGTTCAAACCCCAGATTGGCAAGACTATGGAAGTGTATGTCGATGATATGTTAGTGAAATCGAAGAAGGTAGTAGATCACATGGATCATTTGGCAGAAATGTTCGTAGTTCTCCAAAAGTATGGGATGAAGCTAAATCCTCTGAAATGTTCATTCGGGGTGGAGTCCGGAAAATTCTTGGGTTTCATTGTAAGTGCTAGGGGCATTGAAGCAAATCCTGCTCAAATTACTGCTTTAAGAGAAGTCAAAGCCCCTAGAACAAAGAAGGAATTGCAAAGCCTCAATGGGAAATTCGCTGCCTTGAGTCGGTTTATTTCCAGGGCCACTGATAAATGCATTCCCTTCTTCGATGCTCTAAAGAAAGGGAAGAAAAACTTTGAATGGACTCCCGAATGTCAGAAAGCTTTTGATGAACTGATTCGTCACATGGAAATGCCTCCAGTACTTTCTCAGCCCAGCAATGGGGAAGATTTTTTCATATACTTAGCGGTTTCATCTCATGCTCTCAGTGCAGCATTGGTACTGGGGCAGAGATGAATTATTCAAAGATGGAAAAGCTCGCCTATTGTTTGATAATTGCGTCCAGAAAGTTGAGGCCATATTTCTAGGCTCATCCTATCAAAGTCCTCACTGATCAACCTCTAAAGCAAGTCCTATTTCGCCCTGAAACTTCAGGTCGTCTTCTGAAGTGGAATATTGAACTCAGTCAATACGATATCACCTACCATCCCCGAAGAGCAATCAATGGAAAAGCTTTAGCAGATTTCATTGCAGAATGCACAGATAAAGGTGGCAGTGAGGAAGAAGTGACTAATGACATCCCGATCCGATGGAAATTATATGTTGATGTTGCAAGAAATGACTATTGCTCTGGAGTTGGGGTTGTGCTTGAAACCCCCGAAGGGCGATCATTGTGCTATGCATTGAAATTAGAATTTCCTTCAACAAATAATGAAGCAGAATATGAAGCTCTTATTGCCGGCTTGAAGATTGCTAAAGAACTGAACATCAAAGTATTGCCGATCTTCAGTGATTCCCAGCTTATTCTATTCCAAGTCAAGAAAGAGTTTCAAACTAAAGGAGGAAATCTGCCTGCTTACTTGTCAAAGGCCTGAGAGCTTCTCGATGATTTTGATCATTATACAATTAGCCATATACCCCAGGAAGCTCAGTTATTAGGATTGGTCCCTGTGGAAGTCTTGTCAGCTCCAAGTACTGATGAGATGGATATTGACTGGATCATGACTGTATCTCAAGACCAGGAGTCGTGGATGACCCCTATCAAGGAATATCTACTCAACGGCTCCTTGCCAGAAAACTCAAAAGAGCGCCAGAAGCTGTTAAGAAAAGCCCCGAGATATGTAATTCAAAACGGCCATTTGTACAGACAAGGATTCTCAATTCCATTACTCCGATGTGTAACCAAAGAAGAGGCTAAGACAATTTTAGCTGAGGTGCACGGAGGAGAGTGTGGGGATCATTCAGGTGGCCAAACTCTTGCAAAGAAAATTCTCCGCTATGGGTATTTTTGGCCGGATATTAATCGAGATGCTGCTAGCTACTCCCGAAAGTGTGATAGATGCCAGAGATTTGCAAAAATCCCAAGAGCACCTTCCACCGTGCTAACACAGATGGTCAGTCCATGGCCATTCGCCATTTGGGGGATAGATCTCATCGGACCTTTGCCGATTGCCAAGTCCGGAATCAAATATGCTATTGTTGCTGTTGATTATTTCACTAAATGGGCTGAAGCTGAACCATTGGCTACTATTACCTCTAAAAAGATGATAAACTTTGTGACTAAAAATATCATTTGTAGGTATGGTGTGCCTCAGAAGATAATCACAGACAATGGTACTCAATTTGAAAGCAAAGAATTCCAAGACTTTTGCAGGCGATTCAAGATCCAAAAAAGCTTCTCAGCAGTGGCTCATCCGCAGGCAAACGGGCAAGTGGAAGCAGTAAACAAAATTATCAAATCAACCATCAAAAAACAGCTGGAAAAAGCAAAAGGTGGTTGGGTCGATAAGCTGCCACTAGCACTATGGGCATATAGAACTACCCACAAAACTGCAACTGGGCACACTCCATTCTCATTAGCATATGGATCAGAAGCAATGATTCTAGTGGAAATAGAGGTCCCCTCACACAGGAAAATTCATTTCAACCAAGCTGAAAATGAAAAGCTGCAACTTGAAGCACTTGACTTGCTTGATGAAAGAAGGAAAGAAGTTGAACTCAGAGTTGCAGCTCATCAGCAAAGGATAGCCAGGCACTTCAATTCTAGAGTTCGCCAACGCAGCTTTGAAATTGGGGATCTAGTCTTGAAAAGGATCATGACAGCAACAGGAGTGTTTGGGCCAAACTGGGAAGGGCCATATGTCATAGGCAAAAAACTTCTTGATGGCACTTTCAAACTCACAACTGTCGAAGGAGATCCAATTCCGAGAGCCTGGAACAGCAATCACTTGCGTCCATATTTTACTTAAAAGCTATGCTTAAATTTGTAAAATAATTACAGATGTACCAATCTTGTATTGTAAGCCATTGTAAAATCAGTTTGAATCAATAATAAGAACTATAAAGTGGATGTAGGCCTGATACTTGGCCGAAGCACTATAAATCTTGTGTTCTCTACTACTATAAAATGTCTGTCTCATTTCGATGTGCAAACATCTTAAATATGTTGCTAAAATGTCGATTTTAATATTGCAGGCTATCAAAGCAAAGCTTACCTATTCGACACATCACAAGGCCAAGCGATTCCTATAAATCACTCGACAAACAAATGTCAAGCCACAAAAATTCCAGATTCAATTCCTACATAAGAAGTACTCTCACAAACAGTTAGTGATTCCACCGAAGGGGCACCTTCCAAAAGTGAAGGTTTCAGGCCCTTGCTAACTGATTGTGATCGTTTGTGCAAACAAACATCCGGTTAAGTAGCTTGCGTCTGCCCCGTGGATTCACTTAACAATGAAGTACACTTCTCTAGAAGAATCAAACAACCTACAAAAGAAAGGAACATGTACTTAGAGGTGATAACAAGGAATCGCTGAGGAACAGATGATGAAAAGACATTGGCAAGAAGACAAAAACAGCCAAAATGGAATCTTGTCTCTCAACAAAAAAGGTGGGTGGAACCACCGAAGGGGCACCTTCCCAAAGTGAAGGTTCCAGGCCCTTGCTAGTTAATTGTGATCGTTTGTGCAAGCAAACATCCAGTTAGGTAGTTTGCGTCTGCTCCGTGGATCCACTTAACTCTGAGATACAACCTTCCTGGCAAACGAAACAAGTAAAGCCCTCTTCAGAGGTACAATTCAAAGCCCTCTTCGGAGGCACAATTCAAAGCCCTCTCCGAAGGCATAATTCAAAGCCCTCCAACGAGGCACGCTGTAAAATGAAATGTTTTTCTCAAACAAAAAGGTTGGTGGTGCCACCGAAGGGGCACCTTCCCAAAGTGAAGGCACCGGGCCCTTGCTACTTAATTGTGATCGTTTGTGCAAACAAACATCCAATTAAGTGACTTGCGTCCGCCCCGTGGAACCATTTAACTGTGAGAAGTAACTTTCAGGCAAAAAAATAAAGCCCTCTTCGGAGGCACACTTTAAAGCCCTCTTCGGAGGCACACTTCAAAGCCCTCTTCGGAGGCACACTTCAAAGCCCTCTTCGGAGGCACACTTTAAAGCCCTCTAACGAGGCACATCCAAAAAAGAAGAAATGTTATCTCTTGAAAAATTCGTTGATGGAACCACCGAAGGGGCACCTTCTCAAAAAGAAGGTTCTAGGCCGCAGCTAACTACTCGCGATTGTTTGCGCAAACCAAATATCCGATAAAGCAGCTGACGCCTGTCCCGTGGGCCCACTTAGCGATGAGATATAACTTTCTGGCAAACAAATCAAAGCCCTCTAACGGAGGCCCGCTTCACCGCGTAGGGGAATCCACTTTTCAAAAATAAAAGTGACCATCTCCGAGAGTTGAAGTGTATAAAAAAAAGAGACAGAAAACTTCTCCGATACAAAGCACACTTTACTAAAGCAGAATAATATTTCCTCAAAACGGAAGAATTATTCCCTAGAATAAGAGTACAAGTCTTTTCAAAAATTAAGAATATTGCAATAAGCCGTGGTATGGAGGCAATACAGCTACAGTAACAAAAGCAACACTCAAGCAGCATACCACGAGCTCACTGTAGTATCATACAAAGAAAACAAAGAAACTTGTGCTAAAATAGGGAATAAATGCATTCACGAATACAGACAAAAGATTGTACAAGTAAAAAGAATCATTTTATTCCATACTATAAAAAGTTTTTATACATGTGCAGGTTTCAAAAAGCGGGGGCCGGTACCCGCACAATCTCCGGTCGATACAAGTCTTTAGATACAACCGAAAAAGCAGAACAAGAAGGATGAAGCCAGACTCATTTCTTCTTCTTCCCGCCGCCTTTTGAGCCCTCACCTGGCCTAATGGTTAACTTCTTAGGTCGGTTTGAACTCTTCGGGGAAGAAGGAGAAAGAGGTGCAATTGGGTCCTCTTCTGCTTTCTCATCGCCAACAGGAGCGTCCTTCTTTTTCCTTGAAATTCCGTGCTTTCCCCTCTTCTTTGAAGAAGATTCGCTGCCCAGAGAGATAAGATCAGAAAGCTTTGTATCATCGGCAGTAAATTTCTCTGGGGTTCTCTCACCCTCCTCAAGTTCTTCAGCTTTCTGCTCTTGTGAAGCCGCCGGGTCATCTAAACCTTGAAGAGCTTCTATTTGTTCTTCTTGTGATCCCGGTTGAGAAGCAGAAGGAGGAGTAACTTGAAGAGGTGGAGGGGCAACAGCGGGAGAAGGCGAAACCAGTACAGTACTTATTGATTTCACTACAGAAGAAGAAAAGTTAAACATCAGTATTCCTCGCAAAAGAGAGGAGATAGTGGCACGTCGATGCTTAAGTAATAAGCAAGAAATTCATCGAGCTCATGTGAAGCAAACGAGTATTCCACTTGAACTGGATCAGTGTTGAAGTTACCTGGAGAGGTCGGCTTTATCACGTCAATTTCATAATCATCGGCTTCGGCTTTAGCAGGAGGCAGAGAGTGGGAACTGGAGCCAATAATATCAACGTCAACCGAAGACGAAGGACGAGTTGGGTCGGTCAAAGGTGCCTTCCCTAGATGCTCTCCTTCCGTTGCTTCGGCTCGCTCTTTGGCAAGTTGCTCTTTCCCTCTCGCAAGGGCGGCACGACCATCATCGTCCAAATAATTAGCCTCAAAATCCTCCTCAGTGTAGCCGGCATCTTTAAGCACTTCAACTGCCGCCTCACACACTTCGGCCAGTGTAACCTCATACTTTGGGCCCAAGAAAGAAAGATTGCCACGCCCCAAGACACTGAGAATGTAAAACTCAAAAAGAGTAGAGCTAACGTTGGCCTTAGTCGCCTCGTGTGATTGTTCAGCTGCCTTTTTCCCAGTGATGGCCTCGTCACGCTCTCTTTCAGCCTTAGCAAGCTGGGCCTTTAACTTTGTAATCTCCATATCTTGGGAGCTAGTTTTTTCCCGCAGATGAGCAGCATCTTTGTGGTAAATTTCTACAATTTTCCACTCCGCTTCAAGTTTAGCCTTAACGTCTCATTGAGTGCGTGAGCCTCTCTTACTTGTTTTTGGAGAACCTCTTCCTTTTGTGTATAAGAAGTGGAAGAGGTGGCAAGATCATCTTTAAGTTTCTTAACTTCAGCCTCAAGCTCCTCGTTGTAGGTGGTGATGCTCTTCATCTCTGCATCGTGCTGATCAAGAACTTTTTGCCACTCAGACTTATCATTCTCCATGGTCAGCATAGCCTCAAGATTTGCACGGTTTACTCTTTGAAGCTCATCAACTAGTTTATGCCATCCAGACATTCTTTCAATATCGAGCTTGACGGCGTCAAGATTTTTTAGCATGGCCTGCTTATCAATTGGAACCAAGTCCAGATCAAAACGTACCCCTTTCAAACACCAATGCGGAAATCAGCTTTGGAGTACAGACTGAGGCTTCTCAACTTGATAAGGAGGCCTACTAATGATTGATTGAATTTCAGCTTTTTTGAGGGCAGGAGAGCTGGAAGGGATGTCTAAAGAGATAGAAGCAGCGGGCACTTTAGAAATTTCAGATGAAGACTTGTCGTCGAGTTTGGCCCTCTTGCTTGGATCTTCAACTATATGACTCTTCCCTTTATCATCGTAAGACTTCCTCTTATGGGAGTCATCATCCCTTTGGTAAGAATTGTGACGGTCATCCCTTCTTCCATACCGCTCCTCATAAGCCTGCCTCTCACGAGCTTTCCTAGCCGCTCTTTCCTCATCAGTCTCCCGAGGGGCAGGAAGATAGCGCCAGAGGTCATAAGAATCACGCCATGCATAGCGTTGAAAGTCATTGTAATAAGAGCCGCTGCGTCCCATGGGAGAACCTGAAAGTGAAGAAGAAACAAAATTTAGAAATCTTCGAAATAAAGAAGCTAAGTGCGCATAATTTCCAAAAATCCTAAGTGTGTGTTTGGCGTGCGAACTACGCGCGTCAAGCTGCAAACCACTCTTTGGCTTAGGATTGATGTCAGCTTTTGCAACAGGAGTCAATTCTTGGGCCGATGGAATTGATCACAAGGCGGATGTCGCTTCAATTGCTGGAGAGGCAAGTTTAGGAGTGGTGGTGTCGTCTTTAAAGAGCTCTTGAGAAGTCACCATGAGATCGCTCAGTCCTCCAAAAGTATCAGACTTCGAAGAATGTTGAGGAAATTCCTCTTCTTCAATAACTGGGGGAAGTTTGGATTTGCTAGATAACCCCACACCGTCAGCAGAACTAGAGCATTTTACTAATGAGGTCTCTACAATAAGTTCCTTCAGTGCAGGTTCCTCTGCGGAGACTGGGGCATTTGACGCCTCTGCTTGAGAGCTGGAGGCATCACAGGATTGGATGGATCGAGAAGAGTGCAGGAGTCCGAATTGGTGCAAAAATTCGTTCCTCTGTAAAAACTTAATACTTCTCACGTTGACATCTACGGCACTCAATCTCTCGAAAGTTGATTTGTGAGCAGAATCTTTAGAGAGAGGAGGAAGTGCTGCAAAATTAAGGAATGAAGTTAGCGATTGACAACTCGAATTTTGAAAGGCTCAGAAATGAAGTAAACGGAGATAGGTAGTCTTACTTCCTACTCTCCAGATGCCGTAGAATCCCGGGGGGCAACGGACATAGAAGAATTGGTTTAAAAACTTGTGAGCGCTCTCGGGCAGATCCGTAATTAGCTTGTGGTTCCTTGCGCTTCTAACAATAATAATGGAGGGGTGATCTTTGTTCCTCCCAAATATACACAGATAACAGATCTCCTCGAAGATTGGGAGGCGATTAAGCGTCCTCCTGAATAGTACGCACAACCCCATTAAAATGGCATAGCCATTACGGTGCAACTGGAATGGAGAAATAGTTAATCGGAGGAGAAGTGTTCTAAGAAAGTCATTGAAGGGGGACAGCTCCGTTCAGTCACATTTGACGGTTGACTGCAATGAAGCCATGTGGCGGCCTATCGGCAGTGTCATTTACCCCTGGAAGCAGAGCATCCGCTTCAGCAATGCCGAATTGAGCACATAGCTGGTTGAATGTCCGTTGGTTCAAAGTAGTTGGAACTCTTTCCGGAGGATTATCCAAAGGGGCAGCAATCGGATAAACTTCATCGGTCCTATCTATTATCCCTTCTTGTACTTGTTGAGAAGTCATTCTACACAAGGAACTGGATATTCAAATATGAAGGTGCACGTTTCCTAAAATCATGTGAAGTGTTGTGCAAAGCTACTGAAATAACAAGTAAATAAAGTAAAACTTGAAATAATACTGGTTGGCGCACGTCAATTCAGGAAGATTCAAGGCTTGTTATTGGATTGAAATTAAGGGTAGTATCAATGCAGATAATGTTTAGTGATAAGCAGTTATAACTGTATAAATTTTGCGTTGATGCTTCATTTAAGTCAGTTGATTCACAGCATTTCACTTTTAATTAGATTCATGTTATTTTCTCTTTGACCTAATCCATCACTCGATGTGGGCAGTTGATGATGAGTATATTCGTCCTAGTTTTCTACAAACGTTGTATTTAACAGGTTGTTATCTTAAAAGTCAATATAATCTGTGAAAGAGGGCAACAAGTTCAAGCAGTTCATTCTGACAGTTCAAATTAGAAGTTCAATCAAGTTCTGGCTAATTTTACAAGTGTTCAAATGCTGTTCACTCCTTAAGTCGCAGGAACGACTTAAGTTAGCTCGAGACACCTTTTGGTCGTCCAGTTCATGTCCAAACGACCTAACATAGGTCGGGCTTCCCTAAATCGCTTTGCTTAAGTTATGGAGTTCATCAGTTACATTCCTACGAGTTAGAGCTATGCTGCGAGTTAAGTTAGGTCGCTGATTCTTTAAGTCGTTCTACTTTAAGTCGTTAAGTCACGTGTCAAATGAGTCGCAGTTCCTTATGTCATTCAGAGTTTGATGATAAGTCTCTAAGTCATTCACTAAGTTAAGTCGTGCGATTCATGACCAAACTGCTAAGCCCTAAGTCGTTCGAAGCTCTTAAGTCGAACACTTCCTAACTCTCCCTAACTCGCTAACTCCTCTTCATTCAAGAAACTTGCCTAACACACTAACCCCGTTAACTCGTAACCCGATAACCCGTTAACATCTCCACAACAAATCCATCATCTCTCCACACCGCCAAATCATCCAAAAACCGAGTCGAATCGCCTCAAATCCATCAATCTGATGCATTGCCGTATTCTCATAAATTACAACAACAACATGTGCAATAATGATCGAAAATCGATCGTAACATAACTCGTGGTGAAATGCGCCAGTGAAATAAGATTGGGATAAAAAAAACGGGGGATTCACGATTCGATGATGTTCGTGGTTGGATAGGGGTCGGATTCACTTACGTAGTGTGATGATGAAGATGATCGACGACTGGTTGGTTTGAATTTGCCTTTGAGAGCTCGGAAATTCTTTAATGGTGGGTTAGAATGTTAGAGCAGGTGAAGAGAAGAAGGAGGGGTTTAAGCGACTTATATACAAGGGCAGTGGAACTCGAATCGGCATGAACGACCTATCTGTCTCATAAGTTGCTCACGACTTAGCGACCCAGGATGGCACGAGTTAAGAGGTATCGAAGCACACGACCTAGCTCCTAGGCGTATACTTCGAGGGGCAAGTGTTAACCCTCTTTTGTTCAGCGACCTAGCGACCTACTCGACTCAACGACTTAAGGGAATAAGCAACTTAACTATCAAAGGCATATGTGACTTAACGATCTATAACAAGGCAACGACCTATAGCACAAAGCAGCTGAGTAAAGGCAACGACCTAACGAGTTAAAGCGGGAGCGAACTAACGACCTAGCGACCTATAGCACAAAGCGGCTCAATATGGCACGACTAAACGACCTAAGAAACTCCAGCGGCCCAGCGACCTAAAAGCTTCCTACGATACAACAGGATAGCGACCTAACGGATTAAAAGCAGAGCGACCTAATGAGTTAACGACCTAGCAACTAAATGAAGATAGAGCGACCTAACGACCTAGCAGGCTCCAGAGTTAAGCCGCATGCCCTGCCTCTTCTATTAGGTCGCTTACGACCTAATCTTGCCGAGATAACTTCTGTGCTACACATACTAAGTCGCTCACAGCCTATATCTCGCCCAGAATGGTTCCATTAAGTCGCTAACGACTTATGCTATCTCGCAACTTCTTACGTCGCTCACGACCTAAAACATGGCCGACCTAAGAGCAGTTTCTCCTATAAATACCCCGCCTACTCCGCACTTGAAAGAGGACGAATTTTTGGAACGCCAAGACTCTGCTGTTTTCTCTACTTGCTCCAACACTCCAAAGGCAAAAGAGACTTCAACGAAACTTGGGAAAAGATCAAGTTCATTCAATATGAATTCAAAGAGCTTTTTTGCATCAAAGTTCTAATTGCTTGTCTTGATTGTGTTGTAATCGAAGAATCATTGTAAAGTTAGTAATCAAATCAGCGATAGAAGAGATTAAGTGGATGTAGGCTTGATTTTGAGCCGAACCACTATAAAGCTGTTGCCTCTTTTACTGTTTTCTGCTTTTTTCCGCTTACTTTAAGTTCCCGTACCAACGGGTGGTGCTTTCGCTTTATCAAAAATCACACCGGGGTGTTAGCGTACATTTTTAACGTTAACACCCACTAACCCAACTCATCTTATATCCTAACTCCACCCCCTCTCCTCTTCATTCACTCTATTATTTTCCTAACACTTTAAGCTTTAGAAAAATGGGGGAAGAGATTGGAAACTAAAATCCTAAGCCCTAGTTCCTTTGCAAACACAAGTTCTTGCTCCAAATTCAAAGAGAAACTTAGGTAAGCATCCTCTCCATCTTCTCCATCTCTATCTCTCTTCAATCCTTAGAAATTCCTAACCATAACTTAGGAAATATTTGCTTATTAGCTTAGATTGGAGCTTCTAGAGGTGTATTGAAGAGGAATTGGCCTTTCCTTTGTTTTAAAGCTTCTCATTCATGTTTTTGGGTTTAAGGTGAGTTCTTTAACTCACATCTACGTCTATAGCTATCATTGTTGTTAGGTATGAATTCCTAACATTTGTACATATTCATTTGCTTTTGATTTGAATTGATTTGGTGAATTTTCCAAATTTTGGTGTTTTGGTCCAATTTTATGAAAATCATATTATGGATGTTTGGACATTGATATTTGGGGTGTATCGAAGAGCCTTTAAGGCTGGTTTGTCGCTTGACGTAAGTCCTTAGTCATCGTTGCTCCTGATATGTTTTGGCCACTTTGGCCTAGGCAAATTGTTGCCCAGACCAGGTGACCAAGTCCAGACGTCTGGTGACCAAGTGCAAAAATAGATGCACGTAGAATTTAAAAAAAAAGACAGAACCTAAATTCAGACGTCTGATTTTTTAGTTCAGACGTCTGAAATGGTTTCAGACGTCTGGTTTGCCGAACCAGACATCTGGAAGGGTTTTTCTGGAATTTCCAAAACCTAAATCCAGACGTTTGGATGGACACCCCAAACGTCTAGAACTGGGTATTTTTGCCTGTTTAGGCTTTTCTTGATTGAATTTCCATTGTTTATCGATTTTAGTTGCTCCGATTAGTTGTTATCACTTTTATCGACCTTGATGACTTCTTTTTTGGGATTTTAAGGAATATCCATTTTGATGGATTTGGTATCGATTTCTTTGGATTTAATTCACGTCTTCGTATGTGAACTTTTGGTGATTAATTGTTTCTACAATCATTTCTATGATTTGTCACTTCTAAATACAAAGGTTTCTATACTAGTAGTAAATATTCAAACTCTTTCACAACAAATATTTCAATACTACTTTTAAATACAAAGCTCGTTTTAAAACCGTTTTCCAATCTATTTGTATATACAAACCTTTACCTCATTCGTATGAGAAATCTAATTAAACGGCTTAGTAAAACAAGTGGTATGAAACGATTGCGTTTACTTCGTCGGTTAATTCTTGGACTTGTTCGATTGAACTCTTGTGACAATTTTCGAGTGGAAATCTACAATTTGTTCATAATATTTTAAGTTAAGCCAGTGTTTATGGGACATGAAGCTAAACTCATTTATTTACTAGCTTAGTGTGGTTCACACTTTTTATTGATCGATGGTGATCATTTTTTGATTTAGACTAGCGATGTGCGATGTCTATTTATTTGTGTGGGGACTAAAAACCTCGTTTGTGGAACTTCGGTTCAATTGGGTGGGGTAGCGACCCATGGTCTTCAGGCCGTTTGTGGAGCCTCGGCTCAAAATTGATGGTTAGCGACCATGGAATAGCGTTCTGTTTGTGATACACGTGTTGGTGAGTTTTCATGCTCTCGTTTGTGATAGGCCTTCCCCCCCTTGTGATTTCTGGATTTCTGGTTGTGATTTCTAGAATTTGTGTTTCACCAATTTTCGTGGTTTGCATTGATATGCTTTATCGATATTTGTGTTTTGGCGAATAATTTAAAGAATGTGATTCTTTTTAGTGTTTTGAGACGTTTTGAGATATTGTACTATTTTTGTTGTTAATTGATGTATACTTGACACAGTATGGCATTTTTGTTATCATACGTTTTTGGTTATATCTCTTATCCTATCTCATTTTACCTGATATTTATAGCTAGACTGATCCGTTTATTATTTTCTTCTTGAATAATACCCGGGTCAGACCGAGGTATTTCAGGTGCTTCTTCTTGACTTCTCATCAGGAACTATCATCTGATTTTTGGGTTAACTACTCTAGATCAGTAGTTTTTGTTATTATACATTTGAGATAGAGACATTCTTGATGTATAATTATTCTTTTGTCTAGCATTTGTACCTATTCTTTTGTGATGTAGTGGATCTTATATGACCACTATTTTGATGTACCCTTTTATGTGATATATTCATATCTGATTCCGCCTTTGTGATATGAATATCTATGACTGATTTGTGTTATGTTTATTTCTATATTTGTTTCCAAAGGCCACTTAGCCACTGGGTAGTAGCTTTGAGTTTGTATTTGATATGTCGGATTTCCTCTTGAAATGAAATGTAAGTTATATTATCTGACATATCGGTACTCGCACAAAGCAATTACACAGATGGTCGCTCCTCAACAGCCTTATTCTTCTTGCTAGTCGACGACATTACCCCGTAGTGTCCTTGGCTAGTGTAAGTATAAAGGTGGGGCGTCATAGCCTTTGTGATATGAATATCTGTGACAGATTTGTGTTATGTTTATTTCTATATTTGTTTCCAAAGTCCACATAGCCACTGTGTGGTAGCTTTGAGTTTGTATTTGATATGTCGGATTTCCTCTTGAAATGAAATGTAAGTTATATTATCTGACATATCGGTACTCCCAGAAAGCAATCGCACAGATGGTCGCTCCTCAATAGCCTTATTCTTCGTGCTAGTCGACAGCATTACCTAGTAGTGTCCCTGGCTAGTGTGAGTATAGAGGTGGGGCGTCACAATTAAACTCGACAAGGATGAAAAAGGTAAGGTAGTTGATCAAAAGCAATATCGAGGAATGATTGGATCACTTCTTTATCTTACCGCTTCTAACCCTGATATCATGTTTTCTGTCTGCTTATGCGCACGATTTCAATCTAATCCAAAAGAATCTCATTTAAAAGCTGTTAAAAGAATTATAAGATATTTGTTGCACACCCCACGTTTTGGTTGGTATCCAACTAATGATAACTTTGAATTAAAAGGATATTCGGATGAAGATTATGTTGGAAGTTTAGTTGATAGAAAAATTACAAGTGGCAAGTGTTTTATGTTAGGGCATTCATTAGTTGCATGGTCAAGCAGAAAACAGAATTGTATTGCATTATCCACCACAGAGGCAGAGTATATTTCTCTAAGTGGTTGCTCTGCTCAAATTTTATGGATGATACAAACCTTGCAAGACTATGGTCTAAATTTTAAACGTGTACCACTAATGTGTGATAGTAAAAGTGCAATTGATCTCACAAATAATCCTGTACATCATTCACTGACAAAACATATAGATGTTAGACATCATTTTATTAGAGATCATATTTCCAAAGAAAATATATGCATAAATTTCATTTCAACTGATTCTCGACTGGCAGACATTTTTACAAAACCCCTTCCAGAAAATAATTTTTGTCGACTTCGTCTCAATTTGGGCATTTTAGAATTTTGATTCTATATTTTTGATTATGACCTTAAATGCTAACATTAACTTATCTGACTTCCTACTTATTATCAAAAAGAAAAATAGTGATTGAAAAAGTGATGAGTGTTGATATTAATCATATATTATAACTTAAGACAGTATATTTAGCAAATTTCATTAGAAATTTAAATAGGAGTTATAAAAACTTTTTGTTGGTAAAAATTCCATGACCATCTCTATTTCTATCATATTTCTATCAACCATCACTCATCAAAATCCAATATAGTATGTCAATATGTGGTATTTTAAACGGGAATCATTCTTTTTTCATTTCATTATATTTTTAACAAATAAAAACAACTAGAGCATTCACTCTCATTTAAATGTCCTCACGGTTATGCATGGTTGAATTACTTGGAATTTTTTATTATGTGCTTCCATGCCCATTTAAAAGTCCTCATGGTTATGCATGTATGGAATGCATATAAAAATTGATTGATTAAATAGACAAGTTGATTCTAATCTCATTTAAAAGTCCTCATGGTTATGCATGGTTAGAAGATACTTGAATTCAGTTTTTTAATAAAAATTTGGAATACTACTAATCTCATTTAAAAGTCCTAATGGTTAGGCATGGTTAGTAGATATTCAAATTCCTAAAATAAATATACCACAAATAGACACAACTATATGGTTTTATATGATGACATCATCCCTATCACTCTAAAGTGGAATATGCGTCAAACAGAGTATTTATGATTTTTGTTTGATTATTTTATTGAAATTTAATATTTATACTCGATTGAGTATTAATATTGTATTAATGTCAATCACTTTATCACTATTTTTCTAACACTATTACTCTTTTGCTGATAACAAAAAGGGGAGAGAAAAGTTAAGATTTTGGCAAATAAAGGTCAAATATTTTTATTTTGTATTTTCTATTTGCATCTAGGCTCATTTGCATTTATTTACATGCATATATGAAAAGGGAGCTTGTATAGAAAGGGAGCATTCAAGTAGGGGGAGCAGATTGAATGATCAAATACATTTAACATATTGAAAATCTTAAATATATGTTTGTTATCATCAAAAGGGGGAGATTGTTAAATATGCGAGTATATGATTTTTTGTTTGATGATAATAAACAATATATATTCACTTAAATGTATTTGTTAATGTACTATTTTATTTTCAAATAATTAATAAATGTTTGGTGAATAAAATAAATAACACAGAATTTAAATTCAAACGGATATTTTATTCAAACAAATATTTTATTACAATTTTGAATAGTACAAATTTGAGCTCTCACTATATATACAATTTCAATTACAATACAAATTCAATTACATTACAATTTTTAATTTACAAATGTCCTTACTACATATCGCTCATTCACCCATATTTATTTTTAACTCCGTTCCAGATTGAATCCAGCATCTGAGTTATCTGCAAAAATAAACACTGACGCAGTAAAATTGAAAAATATATATTTTTGCAGTGTAAAATAAAATAATTTTTGAAAATATTATTTGCCTCAGTTAGTTTGGTTGTTCGTCATTATTTAAATTTGAATTCATCATACACGAACAGCTTGTGACATGCACAATGTATCACTGTACATGCCACAAGGCCATGCACACCAATATACACTTGATAAAATTACAGGGACAAGTGAGCACAAGGTCAAACCCAAATCAAAAGCCGGGTTCAACTCAAGTGAAATACAAATAATGTCACGACACGAGCACAAGGTCAAACCCAAGCTTTAAGCTGGATTCAACTCAGTTGCAATACAAAACTATGGGTCAAGATACATACAACACAGCCTCGACCATAAATTCGAATGTACGACATATCAAGCATACAAGTCCAATGCAGACAATATCAACAAGACCACATACAAGTAGCATGATCAGACCAGTGAGCAGTGCACGTATATACAAGACCAGAGCATTAACCAAACAATGAAAATAGCAAATGCAAGTGAAGCCAGCTGACTACATGGATAAGCACATGACTGTATGGACCAGACCATGAATATAAGTGAACACTTTTAACAGAAAATGGAGTACATGCAACCAGAACCAAGGCAAGAGTACCAGACTACAAAGAGACAAGACTTACGAATATCACCTAAAGAAGGCCACGTAAGTAACCTGTGACGCCCCATTTTGAGACCTACATTAGCAAAGAGTATTACAAGGTAATACCGTCTGCTAATACGGAGAATAGAGCTGGATTGGAGTGACCATCTATAGCCTTATCTTAACTATCTACTAAATATGTCGATAAATGTAGCATATATTTTTTTCATATGGATCGACATATCCAATAGATATTTAATACAAAACTATAATGGCTATAAGATCTAACAGAACAAAATATAACAACTCAAATGTAAAACATCACAGAACAGCAGAATGATATACATATGTCTAAATACAAATACATCTCCAGTACAAATCCAAAATGATACAACTAAGTGGTATGACGACCACTACTCATACATGAGCCCAAAAGAACAATACATAGATCAGAGTGTCAACAAATAAGGACAACAAAACGCTAAATAAGATAGGCTAGCGGATATGTAGAAAGCAAAGTCCATGCGAAAGCAAAAGCAAATAGGCTAAGTCCGAAGAACCTAACCTGAAACACCTCGGTCTGACCCGAATATAAAAATACACGGGTCGGGCTAACTAAACAATCAGTTAGATAAGCTAAATGATAATGACAAGCAAGGTCATAAAGTACCACAATAATCTCTAAAAGAGATAACATGATCATCTAACAAAAGATGAATCATAACAAGCCTCATATCATCAGCAACTCAAATAAACAAAGGATATGAATATCCCAAATCAATACAAAAAGGAAAATAACAAATACCAATAAAGGTAACACAAGTTTCCACAAGGTAATCGCTATATGTCGTGTGGTTCAAAGGACCTACCCCGAAAGGAGATACTCTAGGGAAATATAAATATCAAAGAAACAAAAGATGCACGTGCTCGGTATTGTATAAACAAGGATCCACAAGCCCGAAGGCGACAAACCCAAGTATCTCTCGAGCGGTGACGAAGGACCAACTCCAAAAGCGATACTATAAGGCAACAAACCCGAAGGCACAAACCCGATGGCAATAAACCCGAAGGCACAAACCCGAAGGTTGTAAACCCGAAGGCACAAACTCGAAGGCACAAACCCGAAGGCAACAAACCGTAGTGGCGAAGGTTCGGAGGCCCAGTACTAGACACCACTAACTGGCAATATGTGTCACAAACTCCTCGGATAGGAATCCACAAAGTATTAACATGTGTCACATACCACACGTTCGCACTAAACGGTTTACTAACCGTTAGTCAATTCCACATTCAAAGCAGTACAAAGTTTACCTCATCTCATCGGTAAACAAGACCCGAAGGTCAAAACGATCAAACTAATAGATTTGGAATTAACTGAAAAGATAAACGCACATGTTCATAGCATGCGTTTTATCTAATCACTTAATTCTCCTCCCTCTTCGCTCGAAGTGCAAAATTATATGGTTTATATAGAAATTAAGTTGAAGAAAACAAATTTTAGGAACGTTTCGAAATTGTTTTAGAAATTGCCTTTGAAATTCTCTTATTATAGAGTATCTAATTTTTATAAAAAAAAAATTATATATAATAATAATTTCAAAACCCAATTTATTTAAAAAACATTTTTAAAACACATTATAATACCTGTGTATGAAATCCAGAAAGAAATATCAAGAAAACATCGAAATAACGGAAATTACACCAAGTATTATCCGTTTAAAACCAGCTGCGACTCAATATTCGACAGCAGGTTTGAACAAGTTAGCAGTGTCAAACTGACTCGAAATTTTGCAACAATGTAGATAAACATTCCTACTTCAATCTGCAAAAAGAATCATTCAAATCCGATTTGAAACGAAGAATCTGCGTCGTTTCAAAGTTGGACCAAAACAAGGTTTTAAACATTGAATTACAGCAAGTTGCGAGTACAAGTTCGACAGCAGTTTCGAAATAGCAAACAGATCCAGATTTTCATGAAAATTTGCAAGAATGTAACTCAACACTCCTACTTCAATCTGCTAAAAGAATCACGCAAATCCGATTTGAAACGAAGAATCTACGTCGTTACAAAGTAGGACCAAAACAAAGTTTTAAACATTGAATTACAGCAAGCTGCGAGTACAAGTTCGACAGCAGTTTCGAAATAGCAAATGAACCCAGGTTGTCATGAAATTTTTTAGGAATGAAATTCAACACTCCTACTTCAAACTGCAAAATGAATCACACAAATCCGATTTGAAACAAAGAATCTACATCGTTTTAAAATTGGACCAAAACAAGGTTTTAAATACTGAATTACAGCAAGCTGTGAGTACAAGTTTGACAGCAGTTTCGAAATAGCAATCGAAGCCAGATTATCATTAAAATTTGCAGGAATGTAATTCAGGACTCGTACTTCAAACTGCAAAAAGAATCACTCAATTTCGATAAAGTATGAGAAATTTATGATGTCTCAAACATGGAATTAGGCCATGTTTGCAGCAACACAAAACAAATGTGTACAGGTGATTTCCAGGCTGTGCATTGATTTTGCAGTGAAGTTTTCAAGCATCAAACGATTATGTTTTGCAATAAAATTTGACGTGCATATACTACAACACACAGGCTATTAACTGAAGAAAATCCGACAGCATTTCTTTGGCGGAATTGTGAGAAAATGTTGTGCAAAGTGACATACAAACTCAGATTTCACCAAAAACACAATATGAACATAATATCAATGTATTGAAGCTATTTTCGGTTAGATTTTGGCATTTTGAAGCTTTTGCTTCAGCTAGCAGTTGTGATCGGTAACTCACCTTGCTGCTAGGAGAAAAAACCCGGATTAATGAAGAAAGATCGAAATGTTGGCTTGGGAAATAGCCTCTAAGAACCTGTACAAGAGAAGAACAATGCATGCAAAAGAAAATTCATTGTAAATAAGAAACCACTTTCACAAATCAGAGATTTTTGATGAAATTAAGTGATTTGGAGTTACATTACCTTAGATTTACTCTATAGATTGAAAATGATTGCAATTTGTTGAATCTGTATGAAGAAATAACTTGGATTTGCAATTTTGAGATAGTGGGTTCTATTTGGTTAATTTCTTTACTCACTTCTTCATTTTCAGGCTAAGCCTAAGTGGGCTTGGACCCAAAAATAAAAAGAAAATAATATGACCTATGTTTTAATTCACAGTTATTTTAAAAAAAAGCTTCATATTTACACTAATTACAAATCAAAAATGCATTTTGCTCCCAAATTTAACATAAAAAAAATGTAAACGTGTATACCTATGAAATAAAACATTTTACATCACATAAAAAGATTATTTTATATTTTTAAAACATTTTTATTATTAAAACCCTTTAATTTACAAAAATACACTATTTACTCAAACAAATGAATAAAATCTTGTTTTTTACTTCTAAAATTCACCAAAAATACTTTTCTTACTTAGACAAATATTTCAAACCATTTCCAAACATAATTTATGACCAAAACTCATTTCTAAACCAAATTTCACCTTTTTATTTAAATAAACAACATTTGAAAAATTAAATACTTCCTTTAAAAATTATTAAAAGAAGTAATTGGCAATAATTAATAAAATTATTGCATTTTCTCCAAATAAAAACCATTTTTCATTCATTATTAACCCAAACTAAATAAAATAAAGTTCCAAACTTTATTTTCTCATTTTATTTCCAAAATTCATTGTTTATTCCAAATAAACAATTTAAAATTTTCAATTTCATTTTAATTCACAATATTAAATTATAATTACCGTTATAATTTAATATTTACAGGTAATCTCCAAAACTAGTGTTGTTACAGACTCCTTCCCTTAACAAAATTGCGTCCTCGTAATTTCTAGAGAAGAGTTTATATTTAACTCATTTATTTCATCAATCAAAAGAAAGATAGACAAGCTGGAGTTTAAAAATTCTCAACTCAAATTGGTAGAAGACCAAGATAAAATTATTCGATAAATTCTATAATTTCTCGAATATATTCATCGGGATTAGCGGACTATAGAATTTTCATGAGCAACACCTCATGATTTCGAAGGCTTCACTCCTTCGAAACAAGAACACAAATAGAATGCTACCCAAAAGATTAATCAAGTGAGATTGATTTCTCCAAAATTTCTAGAATAGAGTCGGGATTTAGCTCAACCTTTATCCCGGACTCCAATCACTAAGATGATTATCGGCATGACTTTCCGTCTGTCATTACAGAAAGAACCATACCAACAATGGTTTGACAATAAGAGAGGTAAGAGAATTCGATGATATGTGGTTTCTTCAAAGGCCGCCAAACTCAATTGACTGCATAATGCATGTCATTAGACAATCGTACAAGGACAAAACAAACTCGAGGAATGGATTTCTATACCCTTATTCTACAAAGCAATTTTTTTTTAAGGTTTCCAAAAACCCAATTTCTTTATACTCTAATTCTCAAACTTCAATATTTTGAAAATTTTCAAAACTTCTTTCAAAAATCCAATTTATTCTCTAAACTATTAATTAATGTGAACAAAATGCTTTACACATATATTCTACCACATATATATATCAGTTTGAAACATATGCTTTTATACAAAACATCAACCAATTTATATTCACAAAATGGGTAGATGCACATAATTTTTAAGAAAACAAGTTATTTCAATCACAAATCTACTGTAAAGATCCTCAAATTTGACCCATCAAAATTCAAAATATGAAAATACTTATAGAATGAAAGTTGTTCTACTAAGTCTATGCTTTCATGCAATATAAAGATCATCGAAATTGGATTTACAGTTTGAAAGTCATGCCAAATTTACTTTCAGCTTAAATTTTAGAAAATTTCATAATAGGACAGAAAAGTCTATCCACTTTCAAACCCATTTTAAACTAAATAAAAGAAAAATCTTCCAAAGTCGTAAAAGAAAATTTATAGCTTTCGAAAGACTCTTTCATTTGCAAAAAGTTTGAACTCATTCGGAGTTATAAATCTCAAGTTATGATTGATTTAGCACAATACTATTTCAACCAAATTTCATCTTTCAAATCAAATTAAACTTTGAAATTTTCCCAAACCATTTTAATTTCAAATTGTATTTTCAAACAAGCATTTTGCTAAATCATTTATTAAATGATCTTCGTTTTCCTAGGAAAGCTAAGGCATATCAAATTATGATCAACTTTATATAATTTTCAGAAAAGAAACAATTGATTAATTGGAAAATTTTCATTACTTCCTAAAAATCTAATTTTTAAAACAATTAACTAAGGAAACTCATTTTGGAAGAGATGACTAATATCTTCCATTATCAAAAGATGATTATTGATCATCCCTCAAAATAAATTTTTGGGATATATATAGAATTTTTTTTTCTTCACAATTAAAATGACTATACTACATGATTTGTTCATTTATCAAAAACAATTCAAATTCAGATTTCCACTTGTCACAAAATTAAAATTCCATCTAATTATCAGCCTAAAACTAATTAAAGTTGATAATTAATTCAAACTTGTTTTCAAAAGAATTTTACAAATTCACACCAACCAATTTTTAATACAACCAAAAATTTTAAAATTAACATTTCTTAAGACAGAGTTTCATACTATCCTCTACTATTACTCAAATAACTAAGTGTCAAAACAAATTTTTATAGTCATCACTAATAACTTGTTCTAAAATATTCAATTAATATTTTAATTTTTCAAACCAAAGTATTCTTTTACGTTAAATACATCATTTTATTAATTAAAGCATCAAATGATATTTTCCTCTTATTATAACATCCCCTTAGTTAGAATTATTCATTTTACTTTCCCAAACTACCATATTCGATTTCTCAAATTTCTTATAATATAAGGGTATTGCCTCGCCATTGATTTATAGTGAACAACCCTATCGATTAGATGTAGAGTTGATCAAATTATCAAAACTGCCTCATCACTCATCCAACACTCACTATGGTTCAATGGTTTCATTAAGCATTTAAAATAAAAATTAATACTCCACCATATTAATTATTTCAAAACTTTACTTATTCAAACTCAATTTACCGTGTCTGACTGTCTCATCATAATGTTTAGAAAATTCCTATCGATAACGTTGATCAGGCGCATCGATCAGAATTCTTAAAGCACTCGATGGACAACCCAACACAAAATCATTTTCTATAAAAGAACTGCCTCATATATAATTTTACAAATTACACTTTGCTTATTTTAATAAACAAAAATCGAATTTCACTTAAAAACTTAACTTCTAAAAAAAATTCAAATTGTTGCTTACACTCAAAATTAAAGAACACAAGAAGAACTCATCGAGATATTCGCAGAATACTCGATTCCCAAGATTGACAAATAAGCTGGAGTGTTCACCAAACCGAACGGTATAATGAGCCACTCACAAGAACCATACCAGTATGGAATATGGTAAAAAGAATGTTATCCTCTGCGACTCGAAGCCTAAGAAAATCGGCGTAAGATCAAGTTGAGAAATGACCCTAACACCACTCAATAGATTAAAATGATTAATGAAATATAAGAGTAAGAATAAGATATCCTCTCAAACGAGGAGAAGTAACACTATAATGAATCATTACTTTGATTGAAGTAATACCACACAGTATATCAACAAATGAGTACCCAAAGAGGATATCTCACAGGAGACAAGAACAACAATAACAGTTAAATTCAATGAATCACCCCATTTCCTAGGTGGACATTCTCGTGGAAGGATGACCAAAAGGCTAAGAATTGGAAAAGAGGTCAATACACAACTCGATTGCCCGATTGGGTGTCATACCCGAAACGGACTCACAGAAATCAACAGAGTAACAATGACTGGAATTCGAGATATATCATCAACATCTCAAAACTCAAGAGTGAATACAGAGACTTCGAAATCATCATTAACATTTTGAAGAACAAGAAACAACGAATCAGCCAAACTCGAATACTTAATATTGGGTCCCTCTATTCACAAAATGTGGCTTGATAACAGGCAAACCACTTCATCTCAAACACTCCAAACTCTAGATAGAAAAAGGCGTGCTAATTCGCACGAAAAGATAAGCTATAAGCAACAATCCAAAATCTTTATACATCATGCCAAATATTGCGGATCCCCTCAATAGGATTCGCAATATTCAAAGAATTCACAAGATAAGAACATCAAAAAGCATCAACAAATTCCTCCGATACGGATGAGTGTCAACCACCCGTATTGAAGAGGACTCAAATAAAACAATCACGATTAGGATTACTCATAAGATAAGATATAATCAATTCAATTTTGGAATACTACGGAATAAAATATATTCCTAGACATATCCCAAACTTCTATCTCAAAGGACATGATAATTAAGGGATTTGTAACACTTGTACTATACTTGGATGTACCGTAATATATGCTTATATTCTGTGTTTATCATATTTTGTTCTGAACTCAGCTCTGATACCAAGATGTGACGCCCCACTCCGAGACCCACATTAGCAAAGAGTATTACAAGGTAATACCTTCTTCTAATACGGAGAATAGAGCTGGATAGGAGCGACCATCTATACCCTTATCTTAACTATCTACTGAATATGTCGATAAATGTAGCATAAATTTTTTTTCATGTTGATCGACATATCCAATAGATATTTAATACAAAACTATAATGGCTATAAGATCTAACAGAACAAAATATAACAACTCAAATGTAAACCATCACTGAACAATAGAATGACATACATATGTCTAAATACAAATACATCTCCAGTACAAATCCAAAATGATACAACTAAGTGGTATGACGACCACTACTCATACATGAGCCCAAAATAATAATACATAGATCAGAGTGTCAATAAATAAGGACAACAAAAGGCTAAATAAGATAGGCTAGCAGATATGCATAAAGCAAAGTCCATGCGGAAGCAAAAGCAAATAGGCTAAGTCCGAAGCACCTAACCTGAAACACCTCGGTCTGACTCGAGGATAAAAATACACGGGTCAGGCTAACTAAACAATCAGTTAGATAAGCTAAATAATAATGACATGCAAGGTCATAAAGTACCACAATAATCTCTAAAAGAGATAACATGATCATCTAATAAAAGATGAATCATAACAAGCCACATATCATCGGCAACTCAAATAAACAAAGGATATGAATATCTCAAATCAATCCAAAAAGGCAAATAACAAATACCAATAATGGTAACACAAGTTTCCACAAGGTAATCGCTATATGTCGTGTGGTTCAAAGGACCTACCCCGAAAGGCGATACTCTAGGGAAATATAAATATCAAAGAAACAAAAGATGCACGTGCCTAGTACTGTATAAACAAGGATCCACAAGCCCGAAGGTGACAAACCCAAGTATCTCTCGAGCGGTGACGAAGGACCAACTCCAAAAGCGATACTATAGGGTAACAAACCCGAAGGAAACAAACCCGAAGGCAATAAACCCAAAGGCACAAACCCGAAGGCAATAAACCCGAAGGCAAAATCCCGAAGGCAACAAACCGTAGTGGCGAAGGTCCGGAGGCCCAGTACTGGACACCACTAATTGGCAATATGTGTCACAAACTCCTCGGATTGGAACCCACAAAGTGTTAACATGTGTCCCATACCACACGTTCGCACTAAACGGTTTACTAACCGTTAGTCAATTCCATACTCAAAGCAATACAAAGTTTACCTCATCTCATTGGTAAACCAGACCCGATGGTCAAAACGATCAAACGAATAGATTAGGAATTAACTGAAAAGATAAACGCACGTGTTCATAGCATGCGTTTTATCTAATCACTTAATTCTCCTTCCTCTTCGCTCGAAGTGCAAAATTGTGTGGTTTATATAGAAATTTAGTTGAAGAAAACAAATTTTAGGAACGTTTCGAAATCGCTTTAGAAATTGCCTTTGAAATTCTCTTATTAAAGAGTATATAATTTTTATAAAAAATAATAATATACAATAATAATTTCAAAAGCCCATTTATTTGAAAAACATTTTTAAAACACATTATAATACCTGTGTATGAAATCCAGAAAGAAATATCAAGAAAACATCGAAATAATGGGAATTACACGAGTATTATCTGTTTAAAACCAGTTGCGACTCAATATTCGATAGCAGGTTTGAACAAGTTAACTGTGTTTAAATGCCTTGAAATTTTTCTGGAAGGTAGTTAAACATTTCTAATTCAATCTGCAAAAAGAATCATTCAAATCCGATTTGAAACGAAGAATGTGCGTCGTTTCAAAGTTGGACTAAAACAAGGTTTTAAACACTGAATTACAGCAAGCTGCGAGTACAAGTTCGACAACAGTTTCGAAATAGCAAACAGACCCAGATTATCATGAAAGTATGCAGGAATGCAATTTAACACTCCTACTTCAATCTGCAAAAAGAATCACCCAAATCCGATTTGAAACGAAGAATCTGCGTCGTTTCAAAGTTGGACCAAAACAAAGTTTTAAACACTGAATTACAGCAAGCTACGAGTACAAGTTCGACAGCAGTTTCGAAATAGCAAACAGACCCAGATTATCATGAAATTTTTCAAGAATGTAAATCAACACTCCTAGTTCAAATTGCAAAAAGGATCACCCAAATCCAATTTGAAACGACGAATCTGCGTCGTTTCAAAGTTGGACCAAAACAAGATTTTAAACACTCAATTACAGCAAGCTGCGAGTACAAGTTCGACAGCAGTTTCGAAATAGCAAACGAACCCAGATTGTCGTGAAAATTTGCGGGAATGTAAATCAACACTCCTACTTCAAACTGTAAATAGAATCACTCAATTTCTATAAAGTATGAGAAAGTTATGATGTCTCAAACATGGACTCAGGCCATGTTTGCAGCAACACAAAGCAAATGTGTACAGGTGATTTCCAAGTTGTGCATTGATTTTGCAGTGCAGTTTTCAAGCATCAAAAGAATATGTTTTGCAATAAAATTTGGCATGCATATACTAAAACACACAGGGTATTAACTGAAGAAATTCCGGCAGTATTTCGTTGCCGGAATTGTGAGAAAATGATGTGCAAAGTGACATACAAACTCAGATTTCACCAAAAACACAATATGAACATAATATCAATGTATTGAAGCCGTTTTCGGTTAGATTTGGGCATTTTAAAGCTTTTGCTTCAGCTAGCAATTGTGAGCAGTAACTCACCTTGCTGCTAGGAGAAAAAACACGAATTAATGAAGAAAGATCGAAGCTTTGGCTTGAGAAATAGCCTCTAAGAACCTATACAAGAGAAGAACAATGCATGCAAAAGAAAATTCATTGTAAATAAGAAACCACTTTCACAAATCAGATATTTCTGATGAAATTAAGTGATTTGGAGTTAGATTACCTTAAATTTACTCTCTAGATTGAAAAAGATTACAATTTGTGGAATTTGTATGAAGAAATAGCTTGGAATTGCAATTTTGAGAAGGTGGGTTCTATTTCTTATTTAATGGTTAAGGAAGAAGAAGAGGGATGTAAAAATGAACGTACAGGTTAATTTCTTTTCTCACTTCTTCATTTTCAGGCTAAGCCTAAGTGGGCTTGGACCCAAAAATAAAAAGAAAATAACATGACCTATGTTTTAATTCACACATATTTTAAAAAAAAGCTTCATATTTACACTAATTAAAAATCAAAAATGCATTTTGCTCCCAAATTTTACATAAAAAAATATAAACCTGTATACCTATGAAATAAAACATTTTACATCTCATAAATAGATTATTTTATATTTTTAAAACATTTTTATTATTAAAACCCTTTAATTTACAAAAATACACTATGTACTCAAACAAATGAATAAAATCATGTTTTTAACTTCTAAAATTCACCAAAAATACTTTTCTTACTTAGACAAATATTTCAAATCATTTCCAAACATAATTTATGACCAAAACTCATTTCTAAACCAAATTTCACCTTTTTATTTAAATAAACAACATTTAAAAATTTAAATACTTCCTTTAAAAATTATTAAAAGAAGTAATTGGCAATAATTAATAAAATTATTGCATTTTCTCCAAATAAAAACCATTTTCCATTCATTATTAACCCAAACAAAATAAAATAAAGTTTCAAACTTTATTTTCTCGTTTTATTTCCAAAATTCATTGTTTATTCCAAATAAACAATTTAAAATTTCCAATTTTATTTTAATTCACAATATTAAATTATAATTACCGTTATAATTTAATATTTATAGGTAATCTCCAAAACTAGGGTTTTTACATAACCAGACTAAAACGGCAACCATACATGAATCTCCAAGCATTGCACACTACACAGTCAACATGCATCATATACAAATAGATGAACGAGTTTCAACATGTAGACATGTACTCAATGCAGAACTAAACATTGAAACTAAACAGTAATTAACAGTTTTATCAAAGCCGAAGTCAAGTAATATCAAAGATAACAAAGTCAAGCCGAAGTCAAGGTCGAATATTTTTAACAGTAGTAGATTCAAAATAATGATATACATCAAGTTAAAAAATCATGGAACGGCAGTTTCAAATCAAAGTGGCCAAGTCAAAGGGAACAAAGAACAAAATCAACATCGTCAAAGAATTCAACACCATGGTGGCCAAGGAAGTCGAAACCAAAGTCGTGTCAACCAAGTAACATAAAAATATACGAAGTGACAAAGTCAGAAATCATCTCAATCATTCAATCAAAATCATACGGCCAAGAAAATTATCAGAACGAACGAAAATATAGGAATTTGATTCCTATTTAAACCTAATCATCATCAGCCTAAAGGAGTATTGAGTTCAAGCAAGCAAAACAGTAAAGCAAAATTAACAAATCACATACCGAATTCATAGTCGAACTCAATCAAAATCGAAGGAGTTGTGTTTGAATCAAGGAGACGATCGATTGCCGAAGCAAATCAGAAGAACAGCAATTGTAATCGATCAACAATCAATCGGCTTCTTCGAAATTAAAAAAAGCCCTAATTTTCAAACTATTTTCTTAAATTTCAAGCTGCGCAAGTTGGAATGTTTATATTTAAATTGTTGATTTAAATGCAAATGTGGTTAAATGGGGTTATTACCTAGGTTGGAATTTGAAATGAAACTTTCACGTAAAAAATGTCATATTTTGAGTAAATATGGTATTTTGAAATGGAGTGATATTTTTAAAGTGAATATGATATTTGATATCAAATATGAATCGTTTTTGAAATGTAAAAGAACCAACCAGTGTGAAAAATGGCGTTTGATTGTTAAAGAGGCTGGGACCTCTTATTGGCATATTCTTTGTCAATACTGGAACCACTTTAACAACTATGAACGTGGTGGATGATCCAGAATGAAGTGGTCAGATTTGGTGAACGTATGATGGATTGTAAGAAAGAGAACGATGATGGATGACCTCGGCACTTGTGCCAATTTGAAATGACTAAAACAGGACGGCTTATCAGGGCCAAGTGGGCTAGCTACCCATAGTGGATACACCTCTTCATATTACTATATTGATGTTGGCTTGATCGGTGCACCGTGCTTTGATTTGATTTTGGGGATGTTGGACGCGATGGGCGGTCGTAGCTACGATGCGTTACCACCAGCCCTACGACCCAAACTAGTAGTATTCTACCTTGGGCATTGCCTCACGTGCCTTGTCGTACTCTTTATCTTTATTTGCGCTGACTACGATTTTGTTTTAGTATGGTACCTATAGGAGACTCACTGGCTACCGACGTTAGTAGTTGTGTTACAGGACCTGCATAGACTACCTGCTTAAAAATGTGTTAAGGGGGATCAATGTAAAGCCTTAACGTTATTTTATTACTTTACATTACCGATAGATCCTACATATATATCGTATTTTACTACCTATAGACAGTTTGACGGATCCTTTGAAGATGGAAAATCCCGTAACATTTCTTCAGTTATTGCACGCACGTTATACACTGGATAGGAGATGTAAAATCCCGTAAACATCTCTGAAGCTATTACACTCATATTTACTTGTTGTTGATTTAACTTACATAAGAACTTCTAGTTCTGACTCGAGTGTTTTGTCTTTTCATTATGCTCGGGTCAGCTTGGGCTTTTCAGTGTTTAAAGACTTTAATTCTGGAAGATGAAGACGGAGTTTGGTATATTATATTATTAATAATTTTCCACTGCATTATTATTTGGTATGTTTATGATTGTAATCTGATTGTGTTGTAAAAATTGTGTAATCAAATGTATATTGCAAAACAACTTCATCAACTGTTTTTATTATTATTATATTTTGTCATCCCACTGCGAGATTCTGTGTTTTGCTTTCCTTCTTTTCTTTTATATTCTTATTTACTCAATTATTAATCTGCCTTTTGAATGGTTTGAGTTAGAGATGTATGGTTTATTGTTGATTTAAACCATCCAAAAAGGTGGGTTATTACAATTAGACACATATATAATTATATATGTGTGGGTGTGTGTGTGAGTGTGTGTATGTATGTATGTATGTATATACATATATGTCCATCTTTTTAATTTTTCAAATTACAGTTTCAAGATTGTTTATTATCTTTTTTATATGCATAAGGGAAATTTTACTTTGCTTCTAAGTTCCCAAAAATAGACTTCATATTTTGTTGTTTAGCATTCAATTTATTGATAATTAAGCATTCAACGTTAATAGTAAATGCAACCTCAAATATTCCAACTAAAAATGTTCATAAATCAAGAAAAATATACACCAATGTACATTGTTATACTATGGGTTATAGGTATAATAAATGACCAATAAGAATGATGCTAGCAAAATTTTGGAACTAAATATATCTCATTCCACTCTTTGTTTGACCGTTAATTACTACTGTATGAGACTAAATTACAATAAGCATAATGGTTGTAATATTTTTATGTGATCGAATTGTAATGAAATTAAATTTCTATCACTCAAGATTATGTTAATATGTTGAACGACAATTTGAATGTGGAAGAAAAGATTTGTCAATCTAAAAAAAATCCCAACGTATAATGATGATACTTTTAAAGTTGTCATCAATAAAAACAAGATAATGTTTATATGGTTGACTCTTACTGCCATTGAAGAAACGGCCATTCTTTAATGAGTTTTCAATATTTTCATCCTCGCCATGTATTATATCAATAATTTTTTCGTAATAAGAGGTAAATAAGTATCGGCTTATAGGTGGGTGGGTGGTCTTCATGTTTCTCTTATTCTTATTTATAAAGACACCTTAGACGATGGTAAGTGATTGTGGATGTTCTTCAAACTCTTCCTCTTTGCGCCTTCTCCTCACCTTCGCAAAACGGACCATATTGATTGCTACAATATTTGCATAAATTTATGTTAAGTGCAAAGAAAGTGCAAATATATAGAAAAAACATAAGATAAGGATTTTGGACAGAAAACACATAACATAAAGGAATGGAATAAAAAAGGGATGACTAAAACTTTCAGCTATACGCCGACAACTCATCTAGAGCATGTAGTGTAACATCATAGATAAATATATTCTCTCCAATTAGACCTTCCATTAAAAATTTCTTTCTTTGAGAATGTTATGCTTCAAATTTTTCCTAACTTACGTGCTTATCTTCAATTAGGAAAATATTATGAAGGACAAAATTTATCAATTTTTAGCATCAAGGACATGCTCTCAGTTTTTTAGTGAGAAGGATAAACTTTTCAACTAAATATAGCAAAAGGACAAAAATTTGATGAGAAGAATGATACTGTATAGAATCCGTTTTGTATTTACAGAATTAGAAAAAGGATAGAACACTTTTGTTTCAATTTTATCATGTAATAATTTATCTTAGCTTGTGGTAACATTTTATTTTTGAATGATATGACTTGGTAGCATTTTGTAGCACCCTATTCAAGATTACCTGAAATTAAATTTAAAATATGATTTAATTAATCATAACTAATTTTTTTGGTAAATTTAGGAAATGTATATACATAACTATTTTTACTTCCAAATTTAAAATGGATTTGGATTGAAACTGTAATGAAAAGAATTTTTGACCTTCGAACATCAGCACCAATACACCCATTGCATTGCGTACAATGCATTCAAGTGCCGGAAAAACCGATTGTTAAGGTGAAAAAAATAAAGACAAAACAGAATCTCACACTCATGGAACAATTTATAATATCAATAATATTTATAGTGGAATTATTTCGAAATACTTATATTAGAGGCTAACCTAAGCTCAACCAGAATAGTTATAAATACTTATACTTACAAATGCTCGAATACTAAAAAATTGTAACAAATGTAGCAGGAATATATTCTACATACATACATTAATGAAGATCTACAGCTCTCCTTTGGAAACTTCAAAAGTCTTTAGCTAAACCTAAAACTACTCGGATATGACCCGAGTATTAAAAATATTCGGATCAGGCTTGGACAACCATCGTGAGAAACTTGAACCGTAATCATATGACAGAGTCATAGATTAGATCGATGCCAAAAAACCTTTTTGAAAAGAAAGTGTATCTCGTAAGACCACGCTGTACAAAAATACGGATGGGATTTTACCTTACGATAACCAAAATACTTTATACTTAGACCATTCGATATTATCATTAATGACACTTGTTTGAAAACACTTTTCAAATAAATATATATACAAAGTAGGTATTAAGGCATGGACGATATCAAATGGTGTATATGATACCGAAGGGTTGGCTGAAATGTTGGCAAAGCATTACAGCTATTTTTGGAATAAACCAAAACCGTAAAGCTCATATTGGAATTAGATTTCCAACAAGATGGAGAACTAATGGCCATTTTATTCGATGCAGAATCCACGCATAACAATCCTAGTCCCCGGTGTCTATTCACTTGTCTCAAGCAAGCCTCTGTACTACATTGTTACACTAATATGGAACAATGTATCTCGGTGCCTTTGCTATGTCTCAGTCGAGCCTCCAAATACCTGTCCATAATAAAACCGATAGCCCAAAATATGTCATGCAGACCACATAATTACCTTTATCATCTCCAAGATGCGAGGCTCATGAGGCTACGCACATTTTTCCACAAAGCCACGCTTTGCTTTCCACAAAACCATGCTTTGCTTTCTACAAAGAAAATACCATTTAGAATGCCATATTTCCATTTCTAACAACACACAATTGATTTCTAAAAAAGTATAACCCCCGAGTTCATACGCCTTAAGGAAGGGTATTAGGTATAAGAGGGGTTGCCTCCTACACCACCAAATAGATATATGTTCGTAAAAAACAATGTACCTAGTCTTAGAAATGCAATGTCAGACATTTATCCATACAAGTTGTCCAGGTGAAAGATAAACCTAAGGCACTCGTACTCAATCCTGTTTAGGAATCACCCCTAGGATTAGTAGCAAGTAGTCTTTGCATATCTAAGATTTTCAGATCGAAGGCACTACTTCCACCATATATATAATATAAGAGTTACCGACAGCTTAGTCGCAAGCAGTCCTACATTATGAAGATCTTCGTCTTCAAAAATCACCGCCTTCAACATGTCTTCACTTTCGAATGTATATGTTGGTTCGAAGTGGTTTTCGGATAGGGATCATCAAAATCTGATCCCCGTCTCTTCGATCCAATCAACGATAAAATGATGACAAGTATATAGGTAATTATCAAACAACATCAAATCAATTTATTTTTTTTATCAAATATAATATTTTTCAGAGATATATTCTTTTAAATTATTTCTTTATCTTTTTAAGAACATATGGAATCATTAGGCCTCTTTTATCAAATCCTTTGGTAAATTGAAACACCTTTTCATCGTTGGAAATTACCAAACATTTTTCTATAATTACTTAGCAAAAATATTTTAATATTTTATTATTAGTATAATTCAAATCTTAATGAAGACTTCACATTTCCAAAACATATCTTTAATTGGACAAAATCAATGCTATTTAAGACATTGTTTACTGTAAACTCAAACCACTTAGTATTGAGTAAAAAGGATCCATAGAAATTAGACTAACTATACTCAATAATAATTTTCATATTCAACCCGTACTATTTGTCGAATAACGGTGAAATAGGCAGCACGGGTTCCTTCCACGGAATTTAACACAGAGTTTAACTAGAATGTTTTCTATGCTTCCAAAATCTTTATTATTTTAAAATATTGTTTATCCTTCAGAAAACTCCAAATCTCCTTTTTCTTATCTTATTTGTCCGAGTAAATCAAATTAGTTATTCTCCCTCGGTCCAGTCCGGATAGCTAGAGAGAGCAGAAAATGGGTTTTCAAAACTTAGTTATTGGCCATTGTTGTTAGGAAGCCAGAACCAAAAATCTTAATGCGTTTGATTGTGGATAGTAATGTTGTGTATTGAATGATGTATTTGTGCAGGAACATAAACAATATTATGTTTCCATTCATTACCAGACATAAGTATGGATACCTTTCTGTTACATCCACCATTAATTGACATACTATTCCATCCAAATTTATCAATTAATGATGATCCATTAAGCCATGGATCAAAACAAATATCTGTGTTTTCACCATTTGCAATTTTTCTATCAATTAATCCTTTGCAGTACTGTTTGGTTATAAGCATAGATTTCCAAACATATGAAGCATTGTTATCTATCGTAGCAGTCTAGAAATTAACAGTTTTGCAGTACTTACTATGCATCCATTTTGCCCAAAGAGAATCTGCTTGTATATATTTCCATAATAATTTTACTGTAACTACTTTAGAAATATCATCAATTCTTCTGATACCAAGTCCACCTCACTTTTAGTTTTACAGACAACATCCCAGCTCATTTTATGTGCTTTAGATTTCCAAATAAAGTTAGCACATATGGAATTGATTTTCTGGATAATAGATACAATGAATTGTGTGAATTGAAGCCAAATTTGAATCATAGAATAAATGACAGTTTTAACCAATTCTGTCCTGACATTGATATTGAGCATCTTGCTATTTTAGTGATTGAATTTTTTTATTTATTTTGTCGATTAACCATTCGAAACCCCTTGCTTTTAACTTGTTATATGAAAGTGGGATGCCCAGGTACACAATTGGAAGATTACCAGTGCTGATGTTTAAAATATTAGCAATTTGTTGTTTGTTTTTTGCTCCTTTACTAAAAAACAATGTAGACTTATTTGCATTTAAATCAAGACCAGATGCATTTTTCAATATTTGAAAAATGTTTTCAATGCTTTCAGCATTTTCAGAGGTAGCTTTAGCCAAAACCAAAATATCATTTGCATACAACAGATGTGTAATTAATGGCTCAGTTTGGTATATGGGTAGTAGGTTACCTTTTAAGTATTCCACATCAAGAAAAATAGTAAGGAATTCCATAGCAATAGAAAATAAATAAGGCAAGAGAGGATCACCTTGTCTTATTCCTCTCGAGCTATTAATGAAACCAAAGTGGGAACCATCAATTAATATCGAAAACAGGGGAGTAGAAATGCACTCATAGATAAGATCAGCAAATAATAACGGAAATCCTATAGAAATCAGCATGTGATGAATAAACTCTCTACTTATTCTATCATAGGCTTTATGTAGATTAATTTTCAAGCATAGATTGTTAGAATTTTTCCTGTTGAATCCTCTAACCATTTCATATGCTAGCAGGGAACTCTCAGTAATTATTCTACCAAGAATAAAAGCATTCTGATTATATGAAATAAGATCATTCGTATATTCTTTCATTCTATTACAGAGAAGATTGGCAAGGATTTTATAAGAAACATTGCATAGTGAAATAAGTCTAAATTCAGTCATATCAACCGCATTAAGCTTTTTTGGTATTAGGCAAATGAAAGTATGATTGATTTCTCTAATAATTTTTCCTGATTGGAGAATAACATTCATAGCATTCCATATATCATATTTTATTTGCTCCTAGTGGACTTTATAAATTTTGAATTAAGACAATCAGGTCTAGGGGAGCTATTATCATTAATTTGGAATGTAGCAACTTTAATTTCTTTAGCTGAAATGGTTTGCATAAATTATTTCTAGCATGATCAGTTAAAATTTTCTTACATGTTATGCCTGGGAATTGGTATGTAGCTTGAGATGATGTGAACAGATCAGAGAAGTAGTTAATGGCTTCTTGAGCAAGTTTTACTGATGTTGATGTCCAAGAACCATCATCATTAAGAATAAATTTACTCCTTCGTTTAGGAATAAGAGTATTAATCTTGCTGTAAAAAAACTCCGATGGTTTATCCCCTTTAATAAGCCAATTTGTTTTAATCCTTTGTTCATTATCTACTGCTATTTTCCTCATGAAGGATTACATTTTCTCAGTTTTTGAGATATACTGCTCTATTACACTGTCATTCATTGGGTTATTAACTAGCCATTTATAGAACTCATTAGTCGCAACTTTGAATTTCTCCACCACTGTGTAAATGTTACTTTTCTCTTTTTTCCATCTCTTCAATGTAGATTTGATTGATTTCAATTTGCATAAGAGCATGTGGAGGGGGTTTCTAGAGAATTGCAGCACCATAGCATCATGAAGTGAAGAATGGTATCCCACTTGAAGATGCCACGAGTTGTTATACTTGAGAGGTATTCTAATCCTTTTTTTATAATTTAACATAAGACTAATCTTAATCGGAGAATGATCACTTAAGGAATGACTCCCAAAGTTAATTCCAAAGTGATAAAATTTATCCATCCATAAATTGTTAACAAAAACACGATCAATTTTACTGTGAATTAATGCAATCTATAAATTCTTGTTCTCCCATCGAATTTAAAAGACCATTGTTCATTCTATCATTAGGGGGAAGAATAACATTGAAATCGCCCGCCATAATCCATGGGAAAGTAACACTTTTAGACTGAGCAGTAATATATTTCCATAGATCCATACGCTTCATTTTTTCATTAAAAGCATAAACCATTGTGCATAAAATGCTAATGCCATTTTGACTATGTAGAATAGAAGAAATGTATTGGTCATTAGAGTGTAAAATGATATTCGACCGTTGAGTGGAATCCCAAATAATAAGAATACGACTTTTCTGAGCAGTAGATAAATTATGAGCATTTTTCCAGTTTTTATTAATTTTGGACATAAATCTCACAATATTATCACGAGATAGTTTATTTTCAAGAATGCCAATGAAGGAAAATCTACTACTATTAATAACTTGCAATATTTCTAACTGCTTAACAGAGGAGTTCATACCTCTAATGTTCCATATAAGGAACTCCATTTATATATTATTGTCAGGACTGTTATTTTCTTCGAGAGAAATAGCTGATCCCACTGTCTTAGCTTTTTTGATTTTTTACTTTTACCTTTCAGCTGGTTAACTAGATTGGACCATGTAGGATTTTCAATTACATCAGAGGAGTGGGTGGCTTTAAATTCAAAAGGGATTTCCTCTATCCTTGTTTTCCAAGTTGGTTTTGTTTTAGAGTTAGATAGAGATTCAGTACTCTGATCAACAGTTGCAGAGCTCAGGACTGGATTCGATGGCTCGTCAGGCACCTCCATTGGCTCGCCAATAAGTTCTTTTGTACAATTACTTGGATTTTACTTTTACCTTTCCATAGCAGTTTCATTAGATATTGGATTTTGATGAAAGTTTGTATTATTATTCGAACTTTTAAGATTCGATTGGACATTATATGGCATATAAGTACTGACTTTTTTTGAGAAATCCTTTGAGGCATCTTATGTACTATTGTTGAGTAATGCTTCTTGTTGTGAATTATCTAAAACCAATTGTTCATCAACTATATTTGTTTCTTGTACCAGATTATTATCCATATATTTATCAATATTCATGTCAGTACTCAGCTCTAAATTCTCTATCATTGTTTTCTATGTGGATGTTTTAGGCATCAAAATTTTGTTGAACTGACAGTGAATCTCAGCGTGTCGAAAACTTGAGCAATTCGAACAAATAGAGGGCTTCCATTCATACGTTACTTCTTGCCATGTGATTTCATCCTTTTCGGTTGGGATAGGAATTTTATTTGCGAACTTAAAAGAGTTATTAATTTCAATTAATATTCTAGCATAGGCAATTTTTATAATACCTTCTGTGAATTTATCCAGTCTAATGGGAGATCCTAATACTGATGCAATATGACTAATCCCCTCTTTTGTCCAGTAATCAAGCGGTAAGTTGGGGAAGCGAATCCAAATTGGAATGGAATGAAGAAGTTATTTGTTGAGCTGCATTCCAAGAGACCATCTCTTCGTCATCATCAACTTTTTATTATAATAGTAAGGGCCTCCTTCCAATATTTTATCATAGTCTTGCTTTTTGTTAAATTTAATAACATAGAATCCATTTTCCTTAGAATAGATAGAGAACTCTCCATTCGGTTTCCAAACTCTATTTATATAGTCTTTGAAATACAGGAAATATGGCTTAGGACTGACAACATAGACTACAATGGCATTATTCCATTTTTTTCTAGCATCTTGAACAACCTCAGAAGACATTTTGGCACATTGCATAGAATGAATTCATGTGGGTGATAAAACTTAAGTGGGATAGAGACTGGAATATTATTACCCTTTACAACTTCATTCCACGCCCGACTAGATGTAGTGAAGAAATTCCATTTATTAGCAGTAGGTCTGTTAGCTGATTAATTGTGACAATCAATATTAATATTTATGGAAGTGGAATTTAGTCGAACGTTTTGATGAGGAGGCGACTTTAAATTCTTATTTTGAGAATCAAGAGAGATGGGATTGGTTGATCGAGGTTGGTGAACAGGTTTTGATTGTCGTTTCCATTTACGAGACTGAACCTGCGTGAAACCATCTTCCTCAATGGCATTTGAAACATGGGATGTCAATGGGGGTAAGCTAGGTGGGTGATCTTGAAGGTGGGGAGGTGTTCAGGAGGAGGGGAAGCCTGAAGGTCGACAGGGGTGGATGATGGCATAATGGGATCTGATGCACACAAACATTATGAAGCCTTAGGGTATGTATTTATAGGAAAATTTTGCAAAATATCTACCAACACATTATGAATCATCACCGCACCCTTGTACACCCTCCTTCCCTATACACGTCCAAACCCATGACCCTACTATGTGCCACCCCATGTGCTCTTGGCTTATAATGTGATGATGAGTTTTTTTGGGTTTTATTTTGAAAAAAATATTAATATTTATGTATATTTTACTTAAGGTAAATGTGTAAATGCACATGGTAACCTTTTATATATTTGTAATTGTTATGTTCAAGTATATATGCACATATACGCCTCTATTGACAAACCATGGTCTAACATTCGATTATAACTTCTGCTTGATAAACCGTTAAAAATCTGAAATCCGAAATCTAGTCATATTTTTACTTTTCAGTTAAACTCTCTATATATATATGTATATCTTGAAAATTTATTTCTTATTATCTTAGAAGAATAAAAACATGCAGATTTGATTTATAATACCATATATTCAGACAAGTGTAGCAAAATCCTACCAATAAACTACCAATGTGCGACGAAATTTGCGTATCGTTATAAAACAAGTTTACACACTTATAAAAACACTATAAATCAATTATTATCATTATCTAATAATTAAAATGAATTATTTATCATTTAAAAAAATTATTTAAATATCTAAATACCTAAAATTTACTTAAATGCTCATTTTTTAAAACGATGACATCATCGCTGACATCATAATAATTTTTATTTTCAAAAATGAAAAATTATATTTATTCCTTATTTTTGTTTAAATAGTTAAATAAGTGTATGTTAAAAAATCGTGCATGACTTTTGATGCTTATAAAGCTGTTTATCGATAAAACGATTTTCGGTCACTTTATCGATATTTTTCCAAAGAATATATTTTTGTAAACATTTTTCCAAAAGAAGATCACCATTATTATTTATCACATAAAACATGTTTATTTATGTTTAATAAACTTATATCCGAATATATAAAATTAACTAAAAAATTACGGGACGTTACAGAAATAAATAAGGAAATTTATGAATGGTTTCCAAGTAACGATGGATAAATTGCGAATTTATAAAAACAATAAATTATGTAGTTTTGTTCTTATAAATTATAATATAAGGGTAATTTCAGGAAAATAAGTGAATAATATGTGTGGAAATAATTTTTATAATTTAAAATGTGAATTTTTCCTAGGGTTATTCACTTATTTATTTTAAGTGAAGATTTATGATAAATTTTTCCATTTTAAATTCTTACAATAAATATTGTAAATTTAGTAAAAATGGGAATTTTGAGATTTATTTATGAAATGAAAATTTTGTAAATAAGTATTTATTTTTATCAAAATAATAAGAATAACTTGTATTTACAAAAGTTATATTAGATTTTTATAAAATATCTAAATATTGATAGAAATGGAAATTTTTGATATATTAGGGTTTGGCCAATTTTGAGAAATCATTATGTGTTACATAAAACATTGTTTATAATTTAAATCAGTGTTTTAAAAGATAAAACGAAGGAAATTAATCACATTTCTCTTATTGGATCCATGCATACCCATATGGCCTAAGTAATAGTGTGATTGTGAGATGGAGAAAACATATACGTTCATTTTCTCCCATCTCTTTCTCATTTCAGCCATACACTAAAAATCCAAAAATAAAAATCCTCTTTTACTCAAACCCTAGAATGATATCTTCCCTAAACCTTAAGAAAATCAATGGGCTTTTGATCAGTAATAAAAGAAAGGAAGTTCAAGTAATCTTCTCCACCTCATTATGCATCAGTTCAAGTCATTAGTTTCAGTTTTACCTTTGATTGTGATTCCTTCTTTTGAAAATTTTCAAATCAAACTTAGGTTTTAGTTGAAAACTATTAGCTTTGGAGAATCCAAAATTGTAGCAGTAATACAAGTTCAATTTGGTGAGTTAATCTCACACATCTAGCCTGTAGATGAATGTTTGTAGCTATTTGTTGTTATAGATGAATTTGATGTGAAATTAATCTTAATCTCTTTTGTTATTCACGACTTTTGCTATTTAACTCTATGTTGCTGAAACCCACTTCATATGATCCTTACTATCATCAAATTGTAGATGTTTTTGTGCTTGGATAGTGCAAAACCCGTTCCTTAGAAGTTGAGGGGAATAACGACGACGAAATAAGTAACGAAGGACCACGAAGCACCGCTGGAGCCTCTTGGAGCTCACTCCAGGCATACCCATCGGTGGATTAGGACCACCAGACCAATGCACTGGTAGTGACCTTGGTTACCCATTTTCAATTGGAATTCAATAAAAGGTTGATTTCAAAATTTTAACCATTTTCTCACAAACCTTTTAAGTATAAATCTAATTTCAGTCTAAAGAATATTTAGAAATATATATATATATATATATATACATGCTATTTATTTACATTAATAATGGTTTTAAAGTAGATTTGGAACATTATTTTATAAAATTGTAGCACATTGATTGAATGAGGAATCACTTTAAATAGATTAATAAAACAAGTTGTATAGAACGCTCGCGTTTATTTTTTCGATTAATTCTAGGACTTGTTCGATTGAGCCACTTATACACACAAGTGGAGTTTACTAGCTTATGGAAAATGTTTAGGTTAACCAGCAAGGTGTGGGACACACAGTTGTTATTTATTCATATGCTATTTGAGAGTACATGACAATTAATGGCGAGTTTATGACCTTCCCTTGGAGTTCGATAGGTCATGTACCTATCTTGGAGTTTTGATAGGTCTTGCACCTATCATATAGTTTATAGGACTTGTTCCTATCTTGGAGTTTATAGGTCTTGTAGCTATCTTGATGTTCTATAGGCTCTCGCCTACCTTGAAGTTACTATGGAAATTATACCTACCTTGAAGTTACTATGGAAATTATACCTATCTTGGAGTTCCATGCATGTAGGTGAAGTTATTCACCAAACTTGGGGTTTGGCGCCTTTTTCCCCTTTTATGAGATTTCTGGATTTCCCTTTATGATTTCTAGATTCTTTGTTATTATGATATCACCATATTGTTTCGGGGATTTTGCTTGTAGAAGCTATCTTGAGTTTTTATATTTGGTGATTTCATCCTTGAAGTTATTGAAGTATGCCTGATATTTGCCTGCTTGAATTGATGACTGTATTTGAGTTCTAGTTCATTTTATCTATTATCTATCTTGTTTAACTCATTCATTATATTCCAGACTGACCTGTTTATTATTTTATAACACATGGGTCAAACCGATATATTTTATGTGGTCCAGTTTGATAGTCTAGAGAGGATATCACTCCAGTACCTAGTTATCATTCATCTTATCTTCATCATATATATGTGTATACATTCTTGTAATGTTATACCTTATATCGAGTTTAGCCTCATTTAAATGTACATAATTATATCTATGGGATGTAATACTTATATATTCTATGGCTCGTGATGACTATAATTTTGTAGTTAACTTTATGTACCTATTCGGTTTATTCAGCTTGTATCTATTGTATTCCGCTATGTATATTCTATGATCTGCAATTTTACGATTTCTATTCATGATATATTTTTCTGGATTATTATTTTTGCCACCGTAGTTTTGTTTTAAGCCTTAATTGCATACGTCGGTCCAATTTGCAATTCAAATCTCATTTCAAAACCATTTCGGTTTATATAAATTCGAGTGTAGTCTTAATACACTAATTTAAATCACTTAAATCAATTTAACTTCAATGTTCGGATTTTAAGATTCAAATCTTTAAAAAATCTAGTTTCCATAATTCAAATCATAAATCGATTATAACTTCGAAATTTCAAATTGACTTCTTTACCCAATTTCTTTTAACATATTTGAATTTCAACATTTCAAAAGCTCGAATTTTAACATAATCCAATTCAATCGTATCAAAATTTTTTAATGGTTGGATTCCAAACATCGGCTTTCTTATAGCATTTCCCTATTATTTATTAAAGTTATAGGAAAATTTTCAAACCCTTTTATTTGCCCTTCTAGAGAAAAATATATATTATTGTAAAAATTAGAATTTAAATTTTATAAAGTTAATTTTAGAATCTAAATTTAATTTGATTCAAAAAATTAAATTTCTTATAATAGATAAATTTCTAAAGGTTAGATTATAAAGCCTTCTAAAATTCAATAAATAGCCCAATTTTCGCCTAATGGCGATAAAATCACAAAATCACAATTCTGCCAAAGCAGTCAACTATGCATCAAAATTCACATTCACATATCAGATAGGATATTCAACGTCCATATCAAATTTAATTGTCCAAGTGATCAATCATATTAATAATGGTAATAACGTCGTGATAACATAGAGACATCAAAACCACTAGCAACATACAGCAAATTAACAATATCATCCATAATAACATTAGTTAACATCCAAATCAACCCATTCAACCATATCACACAATAATCAATAAATAATAATCAGCGTCAGGGTTTTAACTAAAGGTGATATGCAATCCAATATCAATTTAAATAGATGTCGATCTAATAGGTGTATAAAATGTAAAATTTTCCAATCAAATTTAAATGTCGCATTTATCTTCAATTCCAACTATCCATTTAATAGTAAAATTCCTATAAATTTTAACTGTCAATTTATGTTGTCAATTTGAATATCGAATTTAATATTCAAATTTAAATGTCAATTTTAACTTTCAATCAATTCAAATTTAATAATTCAAAGTTTCGGTCAATTAGATTTTCAACTAGCAATCAATACAAATTCTTCACTTTGTTAATTGGTTTAACTAATAGTAGGAAAATTTAGTACTTCATGAATGGGTTTAACTACTCACCTTTGTTTGAAACTGAAAATTTTCAGTGTCAAATAAACACCAGTTTAGCTCCACGGCCTAGTCCTCGTCGATACGAACCCAACACAACTGACGACATCTAAATCCGACATCGAACAAGAGAGATACGCATTAATTAATATTCGAAATAAATCTAATTAACTAAATAATTAATTAACTGTATATACCCTTAATTAATCTCTCTTAAGCGCTAAACCATGGAAGCTAACTACCAGGTTGTGAAACTTGTTCGCCGCCTTTGCACATACGAACGTCCTCTTCCATCACGCTGTCGCTGCCACTAATGGTGACCGGACCATCGCCTTTCGACCCCCATCCACGCGCCAGGCCACGGTGAGTTTTCTAGCACCGACCACGACCCCCGATTCGCCACCATCAGCCAGCAACCCGAACCCAAACGCGGCGAGCTTCCTCGAGCAATTACTGCCAGCACAGTTGTGGATAGGCCACCAGATTTTGGCTACGTGTTGCCCAAGACCTCCTCTACACTTCTCCTTCATGTGTCGTCACCTAGAGATCGACGTTTATGGAGATAAATGTGGTTGAAGTCGCAGCATTCAAACCCGGATCTACGACAACTCGAGTCTCCGTTCGACATCTCGACCGGTCAGAACACTCATCTCACCAAGACGAACAAGTTTCCAGTAGTGGTCGAGGACTGAAAATGCCTTGAGTGGCCACGATCAACGTGGGACGTTGGATGAGAGGGTTTGGGTGTCGGTTGTGGTAAAAGAGAAAGAGAAGGAGACGAGGTGATATAGAGTTTACTTCCCTATCTGCTCACATCAATTCATGGACCCCAATCGAGATGTGCTCACCAGTGTTCGATATGTTATACCCGCAATCCGAACACAATGGAATAGGTATTGGGAGCCAATTCCATCATATTCAGAAGATAGATTTTCAAAATCAAATTATTTTAATTAATTTCCTTAAATTGATTTCTACGCGTTTCTAACTCGCACGGCCAAACGATAAGTCCGATCACTACGATATTTGAAATCCTATAATAATTCATTATTACAGATCCGATGAAATTGATTTCGTCGATATCCGAGATAGTGGCCAAAATGGCTATTTTTACTCGTTAATTAAAAACAAGCTATTTTCAAACATCAATTTAATCACTTTTAAATTCAATTTTAAAAGTTAAGAATTTTCATTCTTGTTGAATATAAAATTTTAATCAACTTTCTAAATCATTTTCATTCCTATTAAATTTAAGATTCAGTTATTTAACAATTTCCAATATTATACATTACAATTAAATTGACGAATAAATCATTATATTTGAAATATAAATTATTTAACTTATGAAATTGACTTTTCAATATTTAAAAATCAAATAAATATTTTGAATTTAACTTTTATCTTAAACTATTTTGTAAATTAAAATATTTGTTCAAAACTTATACAACTAATGCTCGTACATTTATTTAAATCCATAAACAAATTCACTTTTTAAAATAAAATGTTCGTTCAAATATAGAACAACAAAAGTTCTTACACTGAATACAAAGATTACACTTCATAAATCAAAGCCCTTGGATAATTCAAATACGATGAATCCCAATATTTGAATTTCAGATGAATTTCTGTTATCAACAATTATTTTATTTATATTTAAATAATGCAACATTATTACTTAATTTTCGCTATTGATTATAAACACATTCACTACATAGAATTTCATATAAATAAATTTGTGAACATTCATTCGACTCTTTATTCACTTAACACTGATCATTCAATTTCTGTTATCAATTACTTACAATTTAATATTATTTAATTTACTTCTAATATAAGTTATAATCTTTTCTAGTATTGAATTTAGTTATTTAAATTTTATCTAAATTTATATCTAATAATTTACATAAATAAATCAATAAATTTTATTTTTATTTCTAACCATTCTTATTGAAAAATTATATTAAATTTAATAATTTAAAATAGTTGAAAATACGGGTCATTGCATCATTATCTATATATATATATATATATATCCTAACTTTTTATTTAATAGAGTTAACTTACAATACAATAGCAAACAATATAAAGTAATGTCATTAAAATATAGGTTCCATAGGGTTTTCTTAACATATATTTGAACTTCTCCTAGGTTACACTTTAATTTCATTCTTTAAATTTGACTCTTTAATTTCATTTTAATGTTTATACTTTAAATTTTGCTTAAATTTACCATTTAAATCTTAACATCTACCATGAAATATATTGTTTAAGCTGTTATTATAAATTAACGTTCAAATCAACATCTTAAATTTTTTAATTCAATTCAACATCATTAATTTGTATTCAAATCAATTACCGTTAATTATCATTAATGTTATCAATGTCTAAATTATTGTCATTAATTATCATTTACTACCATTTATTTAAAAATCATTCAAAGCTAAGTGTTTCCATAAATTAGAATACCATTAAATTTTGTAAATAAATACCCTACAAATCCTTTGCAAAATTATTTAATAAACAATATAAAAGATCCTTTATGAAAGCTATTCCATAAGTGCATATCCAAAATATTTCATTTGGAATTATAGTAAGTAAAAGACAAGTGATATTAACAATTGTTATTAAAACATATTTCTTTCCAAATTTCTTATTTTTTTATCATATTTATATTCCATGTTACAAATTAAAATTAGAAAATACTTCATGTCTAATATAAGTGTTTCCATAAATTACAATATACCTCTTCCTTGTTGTAAAGGTAAATTACTTGTAAATTAGTTAAACATTGTTCAAAAATCAACACACAATAACCAATGCTCATAAATTGGTTGAGCACAACTAATTAAACAATAAATGATAATAGTTGAATATTATCATTTCCTAACAAATAAATACATTATAAATGACTATCTCAATTATAAAATTTATATAAATTATAAGTCTAGGTAAAATTATTTCATTTACCTATTTTCAAAACAATACCGTGTCCATTTGTCTTGTTTAAGTATATAGTGTCAACACCCCAAGATAATGCTAAGAAAGATGAATAATCCTTTGTACGAAAAGTGAACGTGATTTCTTTTGTAATTGCATCTTGGTTTGCTTTTATTTGTGGAAATTTCTCATGTCAGGCCTTTCGACATCGTCGAAAGGAAATGATTTTGAATTAAGTGGCCTCTCAACACTGATGAGCAACTGTGAATCCTACTTTGAAAGCCTTCCTTTCGATCTAGTTGAAATTCCTTGATTTAAATCTTTTAAAGGTTTGTTTCGACCTTGTCGAAAGCTTGGGTGTCAATTTACTTTAAGTTTATACAAGAATCCTGGTTCTTTAGTGGATTTGAAGTGGGCTTCGACTTTGTCGAACACTATGGGGATGACTTCCTTTAGATTAAATTTATAAGTCCTAGTTTTGGAATTTAGAGAGCAGCTGTCGACCTTGTTGAAAGCTCTATTCTACAGCGTTGATAGCTTTGAAAGGTTACAGTAGATGCTAGGATCAGAAGAGGTATCAACCTTGTCGATAGGTTGCTTTCGATAGAGTTAAATCTGAAACATACAAGTTAATCCAATAAAAGCTTGCATAATCATTAAAGATATTAATAATGCACAAGACTTCCTTTTTTCCATACCAAAGAAGTTTTATTTCATTGAATTCCTAAATGTAATCTCCAAACTAGGGTTACAATGCTTTGTTAAAGAAACTATAAGTTTAGACTGAGAGGAATCAGATCCCTAAAATGTGACCCCTTGGGTCTTATTTATAGATGCAGGCGGCTTCCCTTCCGCACTCTTCCTTTCGACAATGTCAGAAGGCTCTCCTTTATATGTTGCTATAATCCCTTTCGACCAGGTCGAAAGCTATGATTCCTTTCGTAGTTGACGAAAGGCCTTCCACTTATATGTTGTTGTAACCATTTCGACCCCGTCAAAAGCTATGTCTCCTTTGACGTTATCGAAAGGTGCTCCTTTCGATGTTGTTAAAGGCTATGTTCCCTTGCAATGTTGTCGAAGGCTGTGTTCCCCTTTAATGTTGTCGAAGGTTGTGCTTCCTTTCGATGTTGTCGAAAGGTGTCCTTTTTCCATTTGTTATGCTTTAACAATTTCTTCATTCTTTTTGAACCTTTCGACCTGGTCGAAAGCCATTTCACCCTTCGACGTTGTCCAAAGGTTCTTTATCATTCTTTTGCCTTTGTTGATTTCTTAGTGTTATTTTCTTCGTAGCACCTTTCGATATTGTCGAAAGGGGTCCTAGATGAATCTTAACCGGTTAGAAAGGCTTGATATGCTTTCAAAAAGGTCACTATGGGGCTGATAATACTTGCTTCACTTCTTTATCTTTTCCGAAAGGTCTTGAAACTGTTGAAGTTTGAAGGCAGCATCCCTTCGACTCCTTCGAAAGGTTTGGTCTGAACTCTTCTTTTCTTGGTCTTTATTTAAGTCTTACCGACTTAGTCAAAAGGGGGAATTTTTGATGTAACATTTGTCTCCCTTGTGAAGGGATGCTCTTGACTTTCCAAGTCATCTTTGTCGAAACCCAGAAATTTGCCGCCTCTTAGCCTTCCTGCATGGATCTAAGCCTTTATTTAAATCCAATCCAATGGTTGAGGATATAAGGGACTTTTCTTATATAGTACGCCTTTCTTCTTCTTCCTCTTTCACTCTTCCTGGAATAGAAATTTCCAAACACGAGTAAATTGCTTTAAAAAAATTTAAACTCTCGTTCTACTTCCGGAAACAACATTAACCATCAAATCCAATCCGTAAGACCTTGTTTTGTTATTTTAATCGAATTACACCTTTTCCAATCTCATGACTGACAATTAAGTTCGTGAATTTCGATTAATTTTTTTTTTGAAAGTAGATTTGGTTTTATTTACTGAAAAGCTCTTCTAAATCTACTTCTGGAATCAATAGAATTTATCTTTCATGTTTTTAGTTATGAAATTGTCAGAAGAAAATGCTTAAACCCCTTTCCTTATTGGGTTTGGATTTTATTCCAAAATTTTTTACTCTTGTTTTTTGTTAGTAAGCTTGGTTTTCAATTTGCCAATTATCTTTATGCTTTTGAAATTATGATAGTTTGATTTCTTTTTTAGTTTGTTAAAAGATTTGATTTGCTTGTTCTTTAAGAAAATTTTTAAATCTGGATTTACAATCGGGTTTGGGGTTAGTTAAACCCGATTTGATTACCTGGAACCCTCTCGCTTACAGATGATAAATTTGGCGGCACAAAATGACCTTTCTACCCCTTCGAAAGAGATTGAGGCGAAAATATTGGATTTTCCTTCTTAGCACCTTGGGTCGAAAGACATTGTGATGCCAACTTGATGAATGTTGTCGAAAGGATAGGTAGCTAAGTGCTGTGGATCTAACCCTTCGATAGTCATACGTTTTACTTAGTCGAACCCTTCAACCCCTTCGACAACAACCTTTCGACAAGGTCGAATTTTTTTAAACCTTTCGACTTCATTGGGTAGGATAGGTTTCGACAACATTGACCAGTCCTTTCGACAATGTCATCAACACTGATCGGACCCTTCGACAATGTCGACAATATTAAATTTTTTACTTATTAATCTTAAGTTATTGGTTTCAGCAGTGTCAAAAGGTCTTATTGCTTAGCTTTATATTACACTTGTAGCATATTCAGGCTCTCTTAGAGCTTTCGACATTGTCGAAAGAGGGTGAATGAATTAACGTTATGTCTTATCCTTTCAACCTTGTCGATAGCTCAAGGAAAAAACATTATTGTCTATTTATTCTTTTGGTTTCCAACAATGTTAAGATATACTGGTTCAAATTTGATGATATTGTCCTTTCGACTTTGTCGAAAGCTCAAGCTATTTCCCTTTTGACATTGTCGAAAGCTCAGGCTATTGGCCTTCTGACACTGTCGAAAGCTCAAGTTGTTGTCCTTTTGACATTGTCGAAAGCTTAAGCTAAGCTATTTGCTTTTTTGACTCAAACTGTTTGCACAATCTTAAAGTTTTATGTATGTTTTCGTGTTTAGATTACCTTTTTTTTTGAAAATAGGTAAATTTATAACTAATATAATGGGCTGTGCGGCCCAAAGCTTTTACATCCGACAAGAGAACATTATACTTTACATTACAGGATTTTTCGACAAAGCAAACGAAAACCTAAAACTTTCCTTTCATGGAGGCTCCCAGCTCTCTCCTCCACTTGATTCGGTCAACTCCTTCATCCTCAACTTCTCCAATTGTCGTGCTTCTTATACCGTTGCAGTGGTGAGAATTCTCTTTGGTATCCGATCTATAATCAAGCTTACATCTCTGCTAATTTGATTCGTGATGGTTAACACGTCTTTTTGTTTTTTGTTGAAAGCCCTTTCATTTCTCTCCCTCCAGAGGTGCCAGATAGTGGTTGTGAGTCCAATTTTGCAAATTTCCTGCATCACCTTCGAGAGGCCGCTCCTATTGTTCAGGTATTCTACTTCCTCTTCAAGTCTCTGGTGTTATTATTTCTTGAGTATTTTGTCTTTTGTATGTTCCACACCCGTGTGCTGTACTCGCATTCGAAAAACAAGTGTTCATGATTTTCCTCCAAGTCATTACAGAGATAACATGTAGTGTCTTCCACAGTTCTCCATTTAAAGAGTCTGTCTTTGGTTGGGAGTCTTTTGAGTAGAGCTTTGTATAAAGTATGCGCCATTTTTGGGTTATTCGACCTACTCTATACTACCTTCGTCCAGTTATTCAGGGGGTATTTGTTCCGCGAATCTTCCCAAGCTTCTCTGAACATGAATTTGCCATCTGGATTATTCTTCCATACCCAGGTGTCCTCTCTATTCTCTGTCTGAATGATTTTCCGTTGTATCTCTTCTTTGTAGTTTAAGCATAATAGGTTTCTCTCACATTGCCATTCATTATTATCTATGATCACATCTACTTTGCATGTTGGGGCTCCATATGCTGAGAAAGCTTCCCACCCTAGTCTGTCAATGAAACTTTGTGAGTTTAGTCATGGGTCTCTCCATAAGTCTGTGTTATTGCCCGTAGCAATTTCTCTGTCTATATAAGTCTGCAGTTCATTTCTGATTTTTAAAATATTTTTCCATACGGTAGATGCATTGTTATCTATTCTAATAGTATAGAAATTGTCTTTCAGATATCTTGCTCTCATCCAACTTGCCCACAAATTTTTTGATGTTAGTATATTCCAGGCTAATTTCAAACCATATACTTTCTTGAGTTCATATAGATTCTTAAGCCCCACTCTCCCTTCTTCCTTTTTCCTACATAGGTCTAGAAATTTAATTTTATGTATTCCTCCTTTCCATAGAAAATCTGCACAAACTGAGTTAATTTTTGCAATTGAACAATCAGGGATTTGGAAAGATTGTAGCCAGAATCTTACTTTAGATGTGATAACAGTGTGAATTAATTCAACTCTACCCACAAAGGACAGCAATTTTGATCTCCATCCTTGTAGTTTATCTCTGATATCATCTATTAGCCTGCCACATTCTAAATCAGTTATTGTGTTATTTGATAGAGGGACCCCCAAATATTTAACTGGAAGGCAACATTCTGAAACCCCCAGTTTTTCCAGCATAACATGTTTGTTAGTACAGAATTTATTGAAATAACACTTGGTTTTTAGTTCATTCAATTTGAGGCCAGCTGCTTTCTCCAAATCACTAAAAATAGACTTGACTTTCTCAATAGCCTTTAAACTCCCTTTCATCACCACTAATAAATCATCAGCGTAAATTAAGTGAGTAACCTGTGGAACAATGTTATAAACAGGCTGAATAATTCTTTGATAGCACGCAATCTCCATTTGAAGTGAAAACCATTCCATAGCTACCGCAAACAAATATGGGGACAGAGGGTCACCTTGTCTGATACCTCGATTACTATGTATATAACCTTTGGGAACTCCATCTATCATGACAGAAAAAGTAGGTGTTTCTAGCGCAAACTTTATAAGTTTAACTAGCTTTGAAGGAACCCCCATTGACTCAAGCATGTGTATAATGAAACCTCTATCGATTCTGTCATACGCCTTTTGCAGGTCAACTTTGATACATATTTTGTCAGCACCCGGTTTATTAAAGTCCCTTATCAGTTCGTGTGCCATTAGTGAGTTTTCATAAATCATCCTGCCTCTGATAAACGCACTTTGGCATTGTGAGATTAAATTTGGGAGAACTCTATTTAGTCTCATACATATAATTTTGCTAAGAATTTTATATACGACATTGCAGCAAGCTATAGGTCTGTAGTCTTCTATTCTCTCTGGGGATTTAGACTTTGGAATTAGCATTATGAAAGTGTGATTAATTTCCTGTATAAATTCACCTGTATCCAATGCTTCATTATAGGCTCTGAGCATGTAATCTTTCAGGTGCATCCAGTTCACTTTGAAGAAGGATGCCCCCATGCCATCGGGGCCGGGGGAGGAATCAACATGAATGGACCAGATGGCTCTCTTCACTTCCCTTTCTTGAATCCTAGTTGTCAACATGGCACCATCAGCAGAGGAGATTTTCCTCCTATAGTTAACATAAGGTAAGAGATTGTAATTTTGTGGTGCTGTCTTATAGACATCTTAGTATAGAAAAATTTATTGCATTCATCACCTTGTTGTAACCATTTCTCCTTAGCTTTCTGTTTTATTTCTATTGCCCGCTTATTTAGTTCAATTTTAAGTTGTTTTTGAAGTTTGTAGAAATCAACATTTAGTCCTTCATGTAGGGGGTCATTGTCCAGTTGACTCTGAATATCGCCTAGCTGTTGTTGGATTGTTGTAATGGTGTCAGTGGTTCTTGTTCTGCACTTATTCCAATCTTTGAGTCTTTTTTTCATGATTTTGATGAGCATAACAAGTCGGTACATGTGGTTGACTGGAGGAATTCTGACTGTGTTAAAGTTTACTACTTCATCAAATCCTTCAATCATGGGCCAATGATTTGCATATCGGAAAGGTTTTCCTTTATGTGTTTCATCATCATCATTGAATTGTATCAGGAGAGGACAGTGGTCACTAGTAGAACAAGGTAGCACAGATACTTTGAATTTTGGGATTTTGTTAAACAGTTCATTATTTCCAAATGCTCTGTCTAGTCTAGATGTTATTTTCTTGGCCTCACCACTTTTCCATGTGTATTTCAGACCTGAGAGTGAAGCTTCCACAAGACCGCTGGCAAGCACACAATTATTAAATTCAGCGACCTGTGAAACTTTCAATGTAAGACCACCTTTCTTTTCATTTGTACTTAAAACTGCATTGAAATCTCCTGTAACTAACCATGGCATATTTATACCTTTAGAGTTGGCTATTATTTGTTCCCATAATTCCTTTCTTTCAGATGGCAAGTTCTTTGCATAAACAAAAGTGACTACCATCTCCAATCCCCCTACATTCTGGAACTTTATTGTGATTTGTTGTTCTCCCATATTCATAATGGAACTATTCCAGTAGTTATTTTCCCAACCGACTAAGATTCTGCTTTTTGTCTATGAATGTGTACTTGAATTATGAAAGTAAGACCATTGGTTCCCCATTTGATGTTTAAACATCTCTATATTATGATCATTGCATTTATTTTCTAAAAGAGCTAAAATAGAAGGACTGTATTTGGCCTTTATGTTGTGGAGGTCTAATTTTCTTATATCATTATTTAGACCTCTCACATTCCAGCATAGTATGGACATTTATGATTTTTTGGTGGCTTTGCTCCTTGTTAGTGGAGCAGAACCTACCATGACTGATTTATCAGTCCTCTTCTTATCCTCAGTAGCGAACTGTTTTTCATATTCTGCATTACTTTCAATATATTTGCCCAAGTCCTCTAATCCATCTTCCTCTTCCTCATTTTCAGATGACTCCAAATCAATGCCCAACTTGTGGACATCAGCTAGGGAACTTGGCATCTCCTCCTCAACCTCTTTTTGATCCTCAGTTGCTTGAACTAGATCTGTTACCACTACATCCTCAGCCGGAGGGGGACTATTTGTGTCTGCCACCAGTGGAGAGTTCTCTAAGTCAGATCCCTTCTCTGACTGAACAGGAGATTGAAGAGATTATTGCCTTGATCCGCAGTCCATCTCCATAATCTGCTGATATGATGGTTGACTATGAGGGGAGTTGTTTTGTATATGACTTTTTGTGACCTCCTCATCTTTTTTTGACTGACTGGATTCTGGTAGGTTAGTGTTGGGCTCTGCTGTGTTCTGTGTTTTCTTTACCCAACCCTGTTTTGTTTTGTCTGTTTTATTATTTTGGCAGTGTTGATTTATGTGACCAAAACACATACATTCTCCGCATCTAGGTGGCACAAATTCATACTCCACCTGCTGGATGTATTCATTCCCCTTCTTATCAATTGCTTTTACTGTTTTTGGCAAAACAGTATTTGCAGATATCTCCACTAAGACTCTGGCATATTTAATATGCTTAACTTTCCTTGTATCTTCATCAATATCAATAGGTTTGCCTATCAGACTTGCTAATTTACTTATGCATCGCATATTCCATAACACTAAATCCAGGTTATTAAGTTTAATCCATATTGGATAAGTTGTCAACATAACCTTTTCAAAATTAAAATCAGCCTCCCATTGCCTCATGAATATCAACTTACTATCCATAAACCACGGACCACCCTTCAGGATTCGATTGTAATCCTCCTCCAATTCAAATTTTATAAGATAAAAGCCATTATCACGAGGATACACATCCCATGACCCTTTAGGGTTCCATACTCTTCTGATATAAGCATTAAAGTGTATGTAATAGAGCCTTTTACCTTCCATGTATGTGTAGATCGAGCGTTGCCATATCCGCTTAGATTCCGCATAGTCTTCCTCATCTATCAACTGATACAGATCCCCTCCGATTGATTGTGGTTCATAATAGTTTGCGAATCCTTTCAGCTCGATTTTGCTGCCTATAGCTTCAACCCATGATTTTTCTTTTGTAGTGACTATTTTAGGGTTTTGTTTGATGACATCTGCAAACGACTTTTTTGCCTTTCCCCTTTAATTAACCTCCTTCCATCTGCCTCCTCCTTCGTCATCTTCCTCATTGGTATCTAGGGTTTCGGGAACTTTTGTTGTAGTCGCCATTGTTTTTAGGTTTCTCTTGTACAAATATAACATATCGTGTTTACATTACCTAATTAGATTTCTTTATTTAATCTTCAAATGCACTTTGAATTCATAAATAATCAAAGATTTTAACTAAAACATTTTCACCTAGCAGGATCATGAGTTCTCCCAAGAAGGTTGAAGCCACCTCCAAGCATTCTGTCGTTGCATCTCAGGATGAAGTCAATGCAATCCTTAAGGATTTTGGCTTTACTGGAATTAAAGTCATCCCTCCCAAGGAGACTGAAACCATAGACAATCCTCCCGAAGGGTATTTCGCTTACACTGCCATTCACATATGGCATGGTGGATTTCTACCTTTCACGGAGTTTTTATCTTCGTATCTTTCTTATGTTGGAATTGCTCCAATTCAACTATCACCCCATGTCTACACTCACCTTCTGTCTCTAGACACTGGAATCTGGGCTCCCCTCTCTCAATGCTAAAGTGCTACATTTCTTAACCAGGCTGGCAAGGCTGAGCAACCTCAATAATCAGATATATAGAGTCAACCCCTTCAAGAAATTAATATCAGATGAGGTCAACAAATTCAGGGACTGGGAGAACCAATTCTTCTTTGTCAAGTGTTTTGCTAACATTCGCGGGAATTTCGCCTCTCCCCGTAAGTCTGGTCTTGTGTTGTCTTTCCCTAACTTTATGTTTTCCGTTAACTAATCTCTTGCTTTATTAGGTGTCTCTTTCAAGAAACTTAACGATGTCAACATGGGGACAGTTGATTCTCGGATTGCTGCTTCAAAACAAATCAAGAGTAGATTGACGCTTCTAACCCCTTCTAACCTAAGAAAACACTCACTACTGCCAGCAGGCCAGAGGATCTTAGGAACTCCTTCTGTCCTGCACACCACATGTGGCAAGCACTTTCTTTCCTTGGGGGATGCTGAACACTTCACCCCAATGTCATCCATCTGCGCTAGTCCTTCAGGTATATTACTAGTTTAGTATTTTCTTCTTTGTCCCCGGCATTCCTTGAACTATTTTGGTTAACCTTACATCTGTTTGAATTTGTTTCAGCTTCTACTCAAATTATAGTATCTTCTGGCGGCTCTGCCCCTCCTCCATCAACTTTTGGTGTGACATCTATCATGGCTTCCTTTGCCAAATCGAAGTCAACTTTCAAAAAAAACTGCTGGCGTCTTTTGAAGACGCACCCTTGAAGAAAATAGCTAAAATTGTTGATATGGAGGAAGAGGAGGCGCGTCAATCTCCTGAACAAGTCTCAGAGAGCCCACTGTCGAAGCCACTAAGGATAAATCAGCACAAACTCCACCTATTCCCAATCCTTTCTCACGCATCTTGATTTCCGATTCTCCAGCTGCACTTAAACAGATGTAGCTTGCTTGTTGATGATTCCTTCCATAAAGCAAACTCATCCAGGGTCGTCACCTTCCGCTCCTCTATCTACCGATTTTGAAGAAGTAGTTGAACTCATCTTGCATTCTGAAACTCTCACTTCTTTTTCTCTGCCCTCATTCACTCCATACTTCGCGGGAAATTATCGCTCACTAATGGAGCAGCAATATTTGGTAAGATCTCATAGAATTGATCTTATCATCATTGGATTTTTATAATTGCTAACTTGTGTTACTCCTCTTGTTCCATATTTCTAGGAGCTGGATAGCTTTAAATGATCATGTTTCATAGTCTTCAACCGAATTTTCTAGGCTAGAGAAGGAAAATTCCGAGCTCAAAAATCAAGTATCTTCTTTGACTACCGCCCAAAACGATGCTTCCATAGAGTTGGAGTGGGTAAAGGCTTCCCTTTCCAGGGTCGAAGCTGATTTAGAAGTAGAGAAGACAGCCCATCAACTTACTAATGATGAAAAACTCGCCATGGAACAAAGTTCCTGGAGGTTGCGGGTTCGAGTCCCGCAGCTGAGATATGTTTCCCTTAAGGCTTGGAGCGGTTATCCTCAATTAAACCTAACCCGGTAGAGGATTGATGCTCTGGGCTGGGCTAATTAAAAGGGGGATCAGTGTGGCGGGCAGCTGAATTTCCTAGCTCTACTCTCCGGAGTAGGGTTTTAAAAAAAAACTCGCCATGGAGCTGACTTTGAAAGATTCGAAAGTTGAAAAGGCTCGCCTAATTTCCAAGAATACTTCTTTGAAGGATAAGTACAACAAGACCAGAGCCTCGCTCAAACTAGCTGTTCATACCCTCTTTGACGTCATGCGGCAAGTATCTCAATTCATTGACATTACCCTTGGGACTATGACGTTAAAGAATTATGAAGATGCCCTGATGCTCGCTTACATTAACAACTACAAGAGTTGGCCTGACTTTGGCTTTCCTTCATTTGATCCTGCCTTAGCCGAAAGAGTGATGGGGAAAATCAACCAACTGAAGCAGAGTATTGAACCCGAGGTGAGGAGGAAGTTAATGCTGCTAAAGTTCTTTCTTTTGATATCCCCTCCTTCGACATCGAATCTGACTCTGAGGAGGAGGGTGCCACTTATGATGCTGAAGAAGAAAAGTATGATGATCACTACGCCATAGATGACCTTCTGCAACATTTTTGCAAGGTGTTGCCAACTAAAATGTTGCGATAGATATAAAACTTTGGTCCTACTGCAACGTTGTATTTATGGTGTTACCTTAGCCATAAAAATGTGTTGCTCTAGCTAAACAAGTGTAACACGATGCAACATTTTTATATAGTATTGCTATAGATGTATTCAAATTAAAAAATTAATAAAATTAGCAATCCGCATGAATACGATCCAACGGTCTACATTTAATCCGACTGTTAAAATGGATCACCGCTGCACTTTTTACCAAATTTTTGTTTTCCCGCTTATGTTGGTGTAGATCCCCTTTCAGTTTTCAATTCATAATTCTCAAATCAAAAAGCAAATTCACGAAATCCAGCAAATTCATACTTCCAATTCGCGATTAGAATCAATTCATAATTCTCAAATCAAAAAGCAAATTCACGAAATCCAGCAAATTCATACTTCCAATTCGCGATTAGAATCAATTCATAATTCTCAAATCAATTCGCGTGGAGATGGAAGATGATTTCAGGCGATTAGAATAAATCAAGTATCAAGTTCCAATTCGCGATTCATCTTCTTTGGGGATCCACAAGTCTGATTGATGAAGTCACCTGCTGCTTCATGTTGCGTTCAGTGCTTGGAAAGTTTGCTGAAGATTGCCGAGATAGAGGCTTGGATACTAGTGAGATTACGATGCCACTGACCGGTGATGCTGTGTTTCAGATCTAGAGTTGCTCGCAGTGCCATCATTCGGTCTAGAAGCGAAATTAACAACAGACAACGAATGTTGTGTTTCAGATCTAGAAGCAAAATCAAGGGCGTCATCTTCAAATTCAGTATCTCAGACTCAAGCATCTTCTCAGCAGCAATCTGTTTTGCATATGAAGGCTTCTAGTTTGTTTTTTTAATATTATTTGTGCTTTTTGATGATTTCTTCTTCAGTTTTTGAAGCTTGGGAATATCTTAGCTTATTAACTTTGGATGTTTTGCAGCTCCTAAGAGAAAACTTCATTTTATAAAATATGTATCCAAATGAGTTCAGATTCTTGATGGATACTAGTTTTGTTGTACAGTCAAATTTGGTATTCACGCTCAACTTATATATTTATTTTGTTAGATATATATCTAACCTTAAGTTTGTTAACATGAACTGGTGCTCCAAGTCATGCTAACCTTATATATTTGGTCTGGACTGAACTGGTACCATGCTAACCTTGTTCTTTAACATGAACTGATGCTCCAAGTCCTTTGTATATCATATTACTGCCTATGTTTCTCTTGTACATGCCTGATGCATTCACTGTTTTTGCTTGATAGGCTGCCTATGTGTTGATGATGTAATTTGATGAGGCAGTGAGTGGGTGTTTTGTGAAAGAGGTTGGGAGTGTGGTCAGTGTTTGGTAGATGGTCAGTGTTTCAGGCAATTGTGTTTCAGGTAAGTGGTAGATGGGCAGTAGTTCCGATGGGTGATGAAATTGCTGAGGATGGGGTTTGCTAAGTTCAGTCTTCATTTGTGCATCATTTTACGTCGTTTCAAAGAAGGCTCGATCTTCCGAAATCAGATGAAATGGGCAGTAGTTCCGCCGGCGCTGCGCCCGGACCCGCTTCTCGGCTCGCCTTCGGCTCGGCACTCGGCTCGTCATATATTTGTGGTGTCTGTATAAATTGAAACTGCATATGTAATGAGTGAACTGAGTTATGTAGTGAGGAATATCTGTATCTGTGAATATCAGTGTTATATATCATTGAATTGTAAAATAGTGGAGTCAGGAATTTGTACTATTTCAAATGTTGAAATAAAATTTTTATTTAAATAAATTACTGTTTAAATATCAAATTCTGTGCAATAGAATTTTATTAAATAAATATTTATTTTTATTAAAAAAATCAAATATGCTCTACATTGTGGGCCCCACAAATTCGGAAAGTTAATATCTATAGCAACATTTTGAAATGTTGCTACAGATACCTATGGGTGTTGCCATAGACCCAAATAGGGTTCTATTGCAACACTATTACTTATGTTGCCTTAGATAGTCAAAATATTGCCTTTGAGGTCTAAGGCAACGGCAAAAATTGCATCACCCTAAAAGTGTTGCCATAGACCTATGGCAACATTTTTCGGGCCTGAGCCAACATTTTTTTTGTGTTGCAGAAGGTCATCTATGGCGTAGTGGATGGTGATGAGGGCAGTGGCAATGATAATGATGATGACGAAAATGATGATGACCCCCTCCCCCCCCCCCCCCGCCCTCCTCCTGGCGGCCAAGGCTTGGGTGGAGACAAAGGGGGGCCTTCGGGTGTTTCAGAAAAAGATGGTGGTGATCAAACTGAATTTCCCGAGAAGGAGCCATCCCTTCAAAAAGATATTCAACCCGCTTCTCCCAGGCCTTCTGCTGCTCCAGAAGTGAGCCTACTTCTCCACAAACCGAGGATCCAAAAGAGAGAGATCAGGCCCCCAAGACTTCTGTTCCAATTTCCCAGGTATGGAATTCCTTGTTTAAATGTCTTACACTTCGAAGATAATAATTAGTGCTAAATCATTTGTCTTAGATAAAGAAGAAGTCTACCTTTCTCTATACAACAAATCTTAACAAAAAACAAGCAGAAATTAACAGGTTATATAGGGAGTTAGACTAATTGATAAAGGGGAACAACGTTCTGTCTGAGAAATATCATGACCATGACAGGAGTACCTCCGTATTTGCATCTTTTAAATATAAGAGGGATGTTCCTTTAATAAAGAGAACACGCCTCCGGTACGACGCTCTCTTGAAGGAAAATCAAGAGTTACTAACTTTATTCTGGATGATGATCAAAGAGAGAGACATTTTAGTTAACTTTTTTGTAAAAAGCTTATTGTAGACATTCTATTATAGATTTTTCATACTTAGGCGAATTCTGTGGGGTCTTCTCAAACTTTTCCATAAAAGATACTTAGATGAATTCGGATCTGACCGCATCCTGGGCTTGGTGGAACTTACCGTGGATCAGGTCGATTCCTCAAGATCTTCCCCTTGAAAAGCTTAAGTACTATAAAGATAAATTTGTTTTTGGGTTTTTTTCTAAATCTTTTTTGTATGAACCTGATGATTGATTATAACATGTAACAGTTAATTGATATATAAATATATGTTTTAGCTCTGTTTTCTTTATGCTTAGCTTCATTTTTCTATACTATTTTAGAATGATAGTTTTTTAGGTCGACTTGTCCTTGGAGACCACTTATGTAACAACCCTGTTTGAAGCGGTAATATTAAACTAATTTAATAAAAACATAATATTTTAAAGTGTAAATAATTTTTACTATACTTGAAATTGATAAAAATAAGTTTCATTTTTTATTCAAAAAAATTAATAAATCGAAGATGACTGATTATCGAATTTAAATATTTGATAAAATATATGATACATCAATTTAAATTGGAAACGATTAAATAATCCAATGATAGGACTATTCTTATGCGAATAAAGACTAATTGCAATTTAAAGATATATAATGGTAAATTTATATAGGATAGGGAAGCGCATGGTAGGAATCGAACCTGGGTTTTTTTACCAGAACCCAAGCCTTCTTTCCATTGTGCCGCACCCGCGGACAAGTCATGCAAACTTGCCCACATTCATTTGTTCATACCCAACCCTGCAGCCTATTTTTCCCCAAATCAAACATGAAAAAATAAAATAAATAAATAATGCACGCAGTCGATTGATGACCAGTAGGTGCGGCGATGGCATCGGTCTCTGGCGACGTGATTTGAGCAACGTGCAGAGGAAGGGATGTTCACGCGATGCTTAGCGTAAGTGGGGAGGGTCAGCGACGCCGCTTCGGTGGTAGTGGCTATCGACGTGGGGTTAATGATCGGGACGTCGGCGATCATAGGAGACCGAGGCATGGTAGATTCAAGATGAGAAGTGGGCAGTAGCATCAACTCAACAAGAGATGGCTGAGCGGGTGAGCTTTGCATTACCAGATAAGGGATGGTGGAGTATTGGCAGCATGGTGCTAGCTAGGGTTGAACGACATCGTCTAAGGCTGAATCGTTTTTATATTCGTCGTTAAGGTGAGTTTATACTCACAAATCTATATCTAAGGATTGCTATATATATCTCTGAAATGATTTGCAGTAACTATATTGTTGTTATTGTTTCTAAAATTTACTTGGTATAATCAAAATTTTGGAAAGAATAAATTTGTTGATTTTGCGTTTGAGTACAAACATACTGCTTGTGCATAGTATACCTTGTATGGTGAATTTGTTCTGCACCTTTCCCTCTGAATATGGAAAATCCATGCCTTTGCCTTCTATTTGTATATATTTCCTTTCATGTTTTAATGAGCTACGTGGTCATGTTATGATTTTCGTTCAAGCAATGTTGATAAATGGGTCATACATTTTTATTTTTAGTTGATACATTAGTACATATTATATGCCTTAAATGAACGAATTCATGCTTTTGTTTGCCAGTCACCTTTGTTTGTCAGACCACATAATTTTCAATTTGTACTACGGGCATGCACACTTAAGTTTTGTATGTACTTGCTGTCTTGATTTGTTAAGGCCATGCTTATATTTTATTTTTATTTCTTTCGTATGTGCCTCCTTGAAAGACAACATTGTTAACACATCCATGCAAGCACTTTACACAAACATGGGCACACATTTCTTATTGCCTGACATTGTTTTAAAAAGCTAGAATGCAAGCAACTGGTGCATTAAATGATTTTTCCCCATATGGGTTAGTAGCTTTGAAAAGTGAACACCTATTTATAGTTTATTACTTTTAGCTTGCAAAATCCTATAGCTTTGTAAATTGCCTTTGCTTTTGCAATTCATTTTCTTGCTTTGTTCAATTCTTTTCTGGATTTGCAAACTATGTATTTCTTTGTCCTTGTCACTTCAACTTGTACTATATTTTGCATTTCTTTTGTTTGAGAATGATATACAAGCCCACACACGTCCTTTATTATACTTTGTTTTAGAGAATAGTTAAACAAGCAACCTTACTTGCTTTTGTTCTTCTTTTTTTTGTTCCCTGACAACTATATACTTTAGCGTGTCCTAGTGCGTTGGATTACAAACACCCATAGCCTATTAGTGTATTGATTTTATGTCATTAGTGTATTGTTTTTTTTATTCCTGCTCATTGATGCATTCATTAAATTTTCGTTTTTTTTCTCATGCACATTAGTGTATTGTTTTGAATTGTTTTTATGTCATCTTGTTGCTGTTATTTTGCACTTGCATGTACATTTCTTTTCAAATAAATGCACTAATGTTTTCAACTCAATGCGTTACTGCTTTTCAACTCAATGCACTACTCACTTGTACATGTTTTAGAAAATAAATTTTTGAAATGTTTTGTTATAAAGTGCCATTTATTTTAATGCATAAATCTTATTACAAGCACCGTATAAAATGAAAAATTAGGTGGTTTCAAGTTTTATTTAAAAAGAAGTTTTCCCGTTCTTTTCTTTTCTTTTCAATTATTTTAAAACAAATAAAAGAATTTAAAACTCTTTTGTTTTAATAATCATGGATTTGAGATTTTATTGGATTTCGTGTTTTTCTATAAAACAAAGAATTTAAATAAACGATTGAATTGTCGGATTGGCATGAGACAGTTTGTACAATTCTTTCGATTATTTTTATAATTTGCTGAATAGAGTTTAAAGTGGAATTTACTTGCTTTTAATAAATACTTAAATTTACTTTCTAGTATGGGATAGTAAGCCAAATCCTTGTAATTATCATAGTGACAGTAATCAACACTTTAGAGTTGTATATCTTGGGGTGTTCGGATTTTTAGTATGTCGATAGATTACTACGAGACGACAGCTTATTTTTCCAGCGACCTGAGAGTCGATCTTAATTAGATTTTGGGTAGCCAGATCTATTTCTGTTGTTAGGTCTGTTCTGGTATAATACAGCTGCCCTTTCTGTTTTGGACTGGTATTATATTGTAGCCCTATCAGTTTTTCTCACCAGTGGACAATGTTTACCTATTTTTGTGGTTAGGTAAATTCACATAGCCAATCTATTTCTTTGGTTAGACTATATCCTATTTATGTGGTTAGGTATGTGGCGGAGTTTATTTTTTCTATAGTCTGGGACTAATTAGATCCCGTGTCGCACTATTTTATACTGATAGTTGACTACCATTATTATTTCATTATTGATGATTATTTCTTAAGAGATTTTGGCACGAATATTGTAACGGTTGCAACTTTTCGACGCTCGAAAGTCGACATTAATACAACCACTGTATCCAATGCCGCGTAATCGAATGCCGAAAAATTGAACCATTAGGGTTAAAAAGAAGAGATAGAAGAAGACAGAAGAAAATAAAGAACAGAAAAAACAGAAAACAATATCAGAATCTCACATTCGCAGCGGAACAATATATAATAGATAATCACTAGTCTTTTAAACAAAGAACTATATCAGTTTATACATTACATCACAACAGAGTCAATATACAACTCAATACAACAATGGACAGTTATATAACTTGTCCTCATACAGAATACACAGCGGAATAAATAAACAAGTACGAAAGTACGTCTCGCCATCCAACTTGCTTCCAAAGCTCCAGAATATCCAGAATATCCTGATAACATAACTCTAGGCTGCCCGTGTGGAAAATTATGGGCACCCAGAGTTTAGAAAGGAAACAATAAACTCCGAGTCAGTCATGGTGACTGGTGTGAGATCGTAAAACAGTTATTTTCACAAAGAAAATAAAATTAATTCGCAATGCTTTTGAAAAATGAAACTACCATAAGACCTCCCGCCACACACACAATGCAAACGCAAAATTGGAGGAGATTTCTTCTTTATGATAGTCAAAGATGCTTACTACGCAAATCATTGGATTATTATTATTAATGTCTAGTGTGGAAAACATTTCGAAAGTATAATATTAATCTTAGCCAGCATAGACATTTCAAACTATGCCTACTATAGCTACCATCTAAACAGTGGGGCACCACCATAAGTAAATGGCAGGTTCTACAACTAAAACCGTACAATTTCGTATTGGGATTGGATTTCCAACAAATGGTCAGGATAAGGAACTTCCTACCGCCACATGGGATCGCCTCTGGCTTGACGTCCCGAGAAACAACTGCTCTCTGCCAACACAAGGCCGGGTTACCCCTGTAACTAGGTAACTCACGAATATGCCATCCCCCGGTCCGTTGAGACCTTTATCTAAGGCGCCACGATAAACACACAATCACACAATAAATGAGATCGGAGTATCCACATAGGTTAAATACCAGGGCTCCATACCTGATACCACCCTTTTCCAAAAGGAAATGACATACCCTAAAGGGCGCGACCCTCATAACCTTGCTGCATATTCCTATTTCGACCATTTCCGAGGTGTGAGGTCTGACAAAGTCTCGTCCACAAAGCTACGCTTTTTCACAAAGTCACGCTTTGATCACAAACGATCAATAAATGATCATCACACAGCAACACTCAGCATGCCACATTACCAAATTGCGAATATATCTCTGATAACCTTCAACTACATAACCTCTGAGCTCGTTCGTCTCAGAGAAGAGTGTTAAGCTAAGAGAATAAATTCTCCACCACCGACAGAAATGTATTTGAAAGAAATCAGCTTTATATCTCAAAATGTAATGTTAGACACGTAACCATACAAGTCTGTTCCGGGTTCGAACAGAACCGAAGGCACTTCCAAAGAAGCCCTTACAATCCGGGTATTCACAATCCCGATCGGACTTTCCATCACAAAAAGCGTGATATAAATCTCTATACCGGAGCAACTCGGTGCAGAGACATTCGACAGGTTGTCCTTTCATTTTCGAAAATACCCGGTCTTCACACCGGTCTTCAATTTCAATTCATACACATCGTATCATTATTCGGAATGGATTATCTGATACAAAGGTCCTTTCCCGACTAACCCGAATAATGAGCGTTTGTTTTAAACACAAATTCAAGTGCCATTTCAAAGGCAATATTGATAGTCGGTGATTTAACTATCAAACAACATTCACAACAATCACCAGATTTAAATAATTTTCTCAAATTATTTATTTTCAAAATATCTTCACAAGATATATATTTTTCCACACTTCAACACTTTGAAAACAAATTCAAATCAATTTTTCACCTTTCAACTTTTGAAAATAAATTTCAAATCAATTTCTACGCGGAATATATTTCCAAATATTTCTTTTAAAACCCAACTTTAGAACTTTTGATTTATATTTTTAAAAGCTACTTTGGAAATATACTCGGTTTTATAGTGAGAATACACTTTCAATTCAAAATGGTCCATTTAAATCAATTAAATAAATCCTTATCGATTTATTTTAAATTTACATTCCAAATCCGAAAATTTATTTCCACACTTTAAAATAAATCGGTGTTTATTTTTAAAACAAAATTTCCCTTTCCTTTATAAATTTCATTCGAATTTAAATTTCCAAATATTCACTTTTAACCCCAAAATCAAATTCCAAATTGATTTCTAATTTTATTTCAATACCAAATCAATTACAAATTGATTTCTAAGTATAATTTCAATCGAACAAAACATTACAAATTTATTTCTAAGTTTATTTCCAAATATTCAAAATTCCATTTTTAAATGAATTCTTCAACTTTTTATTCAAAACTCATTTATGAACATCTATTCCCATATTTTGGAATTTATTCGGTAAGATTTCGAAAATCAAATTTTAATGCTTTAAAATTCCTTCTTTCAAATTCACCCAATTCTTTCAAAAGAATTTCCTTAACATTTCTAACTTTAATTTCAAAAATCCATTTTATATTTATTTCTGGTATCCAGCGATACCAAAAATACATTCGGCTAAATTTTAGCCTTCAACAATTTCAATTGTCAATAAATCATCCACATATTATCAATAAATCACATCATTCACATATGAAATAATATTCAAACAATTTGAGGAATACAGTTGGATCCCTTCAACCTGTTTCCCTGCGTCCACAGATGTTAGCACAATACCCATTCCACTTCGAGGTGGAATATCGCGTTGTATGGGATTTTAATGCAGGCCAAGTATTAGGTCGTGACCGACCTAACGAACCCTTAAGTCGTTCGGAAATGCTGAGTCGTTTACGACCTAAGAACGTGGGAGCTAACAAGGAAGTTCACGAGGAGGGAATACAGAATGAAGTACTAGGTCGGAACCGACCTAACGTGTTCCTTAAGTCCCTCCAGCGACTTAGTGAAGCTCACAGACGACCTAGTGAAGTTTTAGGTCGTTCATGACCTAAGGGGGAAGTTTTAGGTCGACCACGACCTAACAGGGGAACAGAGGTTGCAAGTTATGCGGGAGAAGGTAGATCAGCGACCTATGATAATTCGCGACTCATAGCTAACGAGTTACGACTTAACTGCTTAGGTCGCAAGATTTTAAGTCGTTCCAGATCTTTAGGTCGACCACGACCTAACTCATGCGCTTCACTAGGTCGCGAACGACCTAACTTACACCGGCCGCTTTTCTTAAGTCGCTCCAGAGTTAACTCGGTAAGTCGTTGCATTGTCTTTAAGTCGCGTGAAGATTCATGTTGCTGAGAAGTAATAAGTCGTAGGTCGGCACGAGTGTTAAGTCGGCTAAGGCGGGTGTGTATGTGTTGTAAAACTGTTAAGTCGTAAACGACCTATAGTAAGTCGTGAGTCGTCTATTTTAAGTCGTCTACTTTAAGTCGTGATGTTTTAGGTCGGGGACGACCTAGGTGTTGTACGAATTTCTGTGTTGAGTTGTAACTTCTATAAATAGGCCGGTGGTGCCATTTGTAATAGTTTAGTTGATTTGAATAAAAACTTTTGTTTTGTTAGCTTTGTGCTTTCACCAAATTGGTAGTTGAGTGTAATCTCCTATCTCCTCTTTCGGCATTCGAGTGCGCTCGAATCAACGATCGTAGAAGCCAATTCACGGTATCTAGTGCACTAGATCAACGTCTGAAGAATTGCTGATCTTCCTTCACGGTATCGTGTGCGATCAACGTGATGAAGATAGCTAGAATTCGGTATCTTCGGATCAACGAATTTGGGCCTTTCAGTATTCTCCATTCCATCGGCTGCTACTTTCACAGAATCATCATATTGTTATTTCCGCTGCTGCGTCAGATTTATAAAAATATCATCCGCTATTATGCGACGCAATAGGGTCTCATCCGCTATATAATGCAGGAAATCAACAACTCCAATATATACATATGCCAATATATATATATTGCTATATACTACTATATATATAGTATCACATCTAAACAGTCAATCAATAACTGCAATTCAAATTTTCATTTTGAGTGAGAAGATCTCACCTTTGCTTTTTAATTTGCGATCCATTTTCCAATCCAGATTGTTTTTCACGATCTTTTAACCTTGTATAAAACAATTTATACTATTTATTAATATTCGAATCAATCGAATAATCACTTTTCGTTTGGTAATTTTTTTATTTATCCAATGATCTTATTGCAAACCAATTTCTAGAATTTTTAATTTATACTTTGAAATCTATTTTGAAAATATACTTTACTGTAAATTTAACTCTTATTCCTATATATCTTTCAAAGCTTATCTATACATATACTCCTCTGTTTTACTGTATTTAAATCAAAGCAGGTATGAGTATTTTTTCCATATATATATTAACTTTACTGTTTGCATAACATTTTCACAGTAAGCTCCCTATATTTTTTCTAGAAATCTTATATATATAGATATATATCTATTTTCAGTTTTATATAACCCAATTCTTCCTTTTAAAATTTATTTAATTTAAATTTAAATTTAAACAGAACTGGAAAAATTCCTCATTGCAATTTCGAGAACCAGTCTCCCTCGCGATAAATTCGCGAGTAACCTACGGCCCCAACTGTGCTTCGCCGCCAAGCCCTAGCCATGAACGACAACTGCTCGCCTCACTGCCTCGACAAACTCCACGACATGCCTGCTCCGTGCCTGCCAGATGCAAACGCACTCGAGATCCACACTTCGTCGACGAAGACCGACCATCCCCTTCGACTCTGACCCGCTCTGACAAAACGATTCCCAGCGTCGAGACACTCGAAAGCAACCCCTTCTTCCTCGCTGGTGACAGCGCACGCGAGCCTCGCGACCATCGCGACTTGCTTCCCCAAAACCACGTTCTAGCTGTGCTCGAATCAAGTCGCCTCGTCGATACCCAGTTCATATGCGCCCAATGATTCGAACGCGGCTTCGTCCTCCCCTTGGTGTCGCGAAGGAAATCGAACAGCGATGTCGATTTCGATTCGACAAATACTCTGATGATTTAACAATTTGATTTAGGCATACGGGTTTCGTTCGTTACTGGTTGAGGAGTAAAAGAGAAAGAGGGGTGTTCAGCCATTATTTGATTTTTAAACGAGACCATATTCTTTAAACGAGAGATATAAAATTTTCTTTCTTTGCGTTTAACAATGAGTTGAAGGGGACAAGAGAAGACGTTAGCCTGCTCGAGTTAACAGGCTATAGTGTTTGAATTTAATAAAAATGTGGCTGATGTGAAATAATATCAACGGCAGTTGACTAATTTTTTCAATTCAAATTCAAATTCAAATTCAAATCGTCACGAATTTGCAACTCAAAATCTCGATATCCTATCGAGACGTGCCGCTAGGCGTTCGTAATGTTATACGCCTATTCCGAACGCAATGGAAAAGGTTTCGAGTCCAAATTCGATCGTATGGAGAAGATAGCTTTTTGGACCAGTTATTAAATTGAATTTCGATATAATTTTCAGCGCGTTTGCTTATCGTACGGCCAAACGATCACTCCAAACATTACGAAAATTGAAATCCGATAATAATACAATATTACGGATCCAATGGAACTAGTTTCGTCGAATTCCGAGACTGTGCCCCCACTACGCCATAAATGGCCTACTGCAACACAAAAAAAATGTTGGCTCAGGCCCGAAAAATGTTGCCATAGGTCTATGGCAACACTTTTAGGGTGATGCAATTTTTGCCGTTGCCTTAGACCTCAAAGGCAACATTTTGACTATCTAAGGCAACATAAGTAATATTGTTGCAATAGAACCCTATTTGGGTCTATGGCAACACCCATAGGTATATGTAGCAACATTCTAAAATGTTGCTATAGATATTAACTTTCTGAATTTGTGGGGCCCACAATGTAGAGCATATTTGATTTTTTAATAAAAATAAATATTTATTTAATAAAATGCTTTTGCATAGAATTTGATATTTAAACAGTAATTTATTTAAATAAATGTACTATTTCAACATTTGAAATAGTACAAATTCCTGACTCCACTATTTTACAATTCAATGATATATAACACTGATATTCACATATACAGATATTCCTCACTACATCACTCAGTTCACTCATTACATATGCAGTTTCAATTTATACAGACACCGACATTGACAAATATATAACGAGCCGAGTGCCGAGCCGAAGGCGAGCCGAGAAGCGGGTCCGGGCGCAGCGCCGGCGGGGGTCTGGGGCACCGCAGTCCCGGCGGGGATCGAACAAGTGGGCACCGCCCGATTCATCCGATTTCGAAAGATCGAGCCTTCTTTAAAACGACGTAAAATGATGCACAAATGAACACCTCCTGCGAATTTGAACACCTCCTCGATGATTGACTTTTGCAACTCTTTCATGGCTTCTTCTGAATCATCCGACCTTACTTTTAGCTCTGCCTTGGTAAAAGACCTGAAACCATGATAAATAAAAATTGACATTTCATCGAACAGGTTGCGTGTTAATAAGTAATACATTACCACAGTTCACTCATCTAAACATCCTACTAGACATCAACTCCTTCTCCTTGAATACTACCAAACTTCAACCTCTACACTGCCACCATCCACTCCCCAAACTGCTGCAACTTACATCCCCTACAGCCCTTAACAACAGTTGGTACATTTTGAATCAGGATATGAAATTGCAGCCTGCAATCTAGTTGGCTGCTTTCTAGTATAAGCACGTGCAATCTATACTGAGATTGGAACTGAATGTAATCAAAGAGCTAATCATAGCAGCAGTATGTTCACATAATTAGTCATAAGCCAAGAGGAGGACAAAGTGGCAACTCGTGCTGAACTAGCATATCACCACATTTACCAATCAACAAAAACATGTAAGCCTATTCGTCGGTAAATGTAAATCCAATGTTAAAGTTCACAACTTTTCCATAAATATAACAAAACATCACCTGGCCAACACAGAGAGTAGAGACGGGACATCGAATATACTGCATAGTATCATAAATTGCCAACCCAGCCATCACGGAACCACCAGGTGAATTGATATAAAGAGAAAGCGGCTTAGACGGATTCTCAGATTCGAGGAACAGCAGCTGAGCCACCACTATCGCCGACGTATCATCCTCGATGGGTCCGTTAAGGCAGATGACGCGCTCTTTGAGAAGCCGGGAAAAGATATCGTAGGCACGCTTGCCACGGGATATGTGCTCGATGACCATCGGAATCAGGCTGTAGAAACGGTGGTGGGGTAGTGGAGTTTTGTTGGGAGCTGCGGTTGGTAGGATTTGGGAATTAGGGATTTTTGGAAGAAAAAAAAGAAACGAAAATATGATTTGGAAATTAGGGATTTCGGAAATTGGGGGTGAGAACGAAAATGATATGAAAAGTAAAGCGGGAAAACGAAAATTTGTGGCAAATTATAGCGGTGATCCAGTTTAACAATCAGATTAAATGTAGACCGTTGGATCGTATTCACGCGGATTGCTAATTTTATTAATTTTTTAATCTGAATACATCTATAGCAACACTATATAAAAATGTTGCATCGTGTTACACTTGTTTAGCTAGAGCAACACATTTTTATGGCTAAGGTAACACCATAAATACAACGTTGCAGTAGGACCAAAATTTTATATCTATCGCAACATTTTAGCTGGCAACACCTTGCAAAAATATTGCAGAAGGTCATTTAAGGCGTAGTGCCCGGAACGCTATTTTTAAATATCGATTGAACGATAAATTTCAAAACTGAACAAAACAGTTTCAAATTCAATTCTGAAAGTTCTATTACCTTCAGAATTATCAATATAAATTTTCGAAGCCTTGAAAATATTTTTAACAGGCTTCAAATTGAAGATTCAAATTTTTACCCAATTTCAACAATTAAATTTACTAATTAAATTTCCAATTTCATATTTACATTTGAAATTCAAGTTAAACCATCATTCAAATATTTAAAATCAATTAAATATTCTATTTCAAATGTCCAAAAATTCAAGGTCGTTATAATCTTCCCCCCTTAAAATAATTTCGTCCCGAAATTACAAGTTAAGAAGAAAGCTCCAATCCCCGTTTATCATTTTACCAAAACCAAACAGTTTTATCAAATTTTCAAAACAAATCTTTTTATTAAAGATTCATTATCACTTCAGCTAACTTTCCAAACACTTTCATAGTTTTCAAACAATATTGTTTTACTTCACAATTCAAATTCAAATTTAAATTCAAATTGTAAATTATCCAAAATTTCTCAAAAATTTCCTAACTCTCTAAATTTTCAAAAAATTTCGCCAGCGTCTCCTTTGCGCGGCTAGTTCGGTACAACTACAAAATGTCCCTACGGACTCCCAAATCCCAATAGAAAACAAAATGCCAAGTGGCAAAATCAGAAACTCATCAAATTTCATACCGAAATTTAAATACATACCTCTTGTCGAACAAATTCAAATTATCTTCAAAATCAAAAAAAATCCGAACTTTCTTTTCCTTTATAACCCCTGTATATTTTATTCAACAACAATATCTAAATTTCTTATTGGAATCCAAATACCAATTTACTTAAGAATTTCACCTTTCATTTCTTAAGTTAAATATAAGTATTTATATACTTATTATATTTATTTTCACTTCACAAACAGAGTTATATATTCATTTCCTTTCAACTCTGCATTTTCAATCTCATTTGAATTCAATTACAATTTCAATTCTATTTGTTTTCATTTTATCTTCAAACTCCGAAAATTCACTTTTCTAGTTCAATTCCTATGTTTCCATTACAATTTGAAAATCAATTTTCCGTTAACAAAAATTTTCCAAATTTTCAAAAAAAATTCTAACTCCCAAAATTTTCAGAAAATTTTGGCGGAGTCTCCTTTGTACGGAGAAGCTTTTGCAATTTGACAAAAGATATAAATATACATACATCGACCTACTCGGTCGGAAAAGCAGAAAAACAGTTCATATTTCCTATTTTTATTGCGTAGGCGTACCTTTTTAGCATTTTAAGCAAAGTAGTTTATTTTTAACATTTTGCGCAACTCAAAATGCAGCCAAACGGCTTCCAAAAACCTATACTTACTCAGTTTAAACACGTCAGTGACAAATATAGGAAATCTATTAACATTTCACTCATTTTCAATAACAAATATATAGATTTCATTAGTAATACATCCAAAATCATTTCCATTAGCAATTTATATGGTTTCGATACAAATTAAATTGCTTACGACCAATTCACATACCATTTTTATTCAATTCAATGGTTTACAATTCATTTTCTTCCATTCAATTTATTTTTATATGAATCGAATTTACATCTATTTCAATTGATTCAAAAATCAATTTTTTATTTGCTTTCATTAACTCATATAATTTTATACAATCTCGTTTGCGTCAAACGACAATCATTATTATGCAAATTCAACGATATTCACTTAATAGAATATCCATTCTAGTTTATAACCAATTTAAATTGATACCAATTCAATTTATTTTAATTCCACTTCATTTGCAAATCCAAACCATTTTTATTTTACTCATAATTGAATTTTAATTCAACTAATTCAACTTCCAACTCATGTTTCATGAATTAATTAATTATCAAGTTATTTTACTTGGATTCAATCCACTTTATTTTATTTTTTTCCAAGTTTGGAATCTTATTCAACTTGATTCAAATCCAATCTCATTCCATTTTTCAATTTAATTTTTTTTATTTACAAATGTAATCTCATTTGTTCATTCACCATTTTTATTCCATCTCAATAAATTTTTATTCCAAATTATTTAGTCCACTAGATTAAATTCTCAAATTTACTTTTATTCAAATTAATCCAAGTTAAATTCAATTCTAATTTGAATTTTTTCTAATTTCCCAAACTCATTTCAATTTTATAGAACTCATTTATAAATTCACTTTACCATTTCAATAAATTAATGAATTTATTTTCTCAAATATTCTTCTGGAATTCTATTCCAAATTATAAATCACTTTTACAATTTATTTTACAAATCCCGTTCGGATATGAATTTTATTTCCTTATCTTTCAGTTCATATTTATAAATTTCATTTGTTAAATGAATTTATCTCCAAATCTTTGGTTATACCATTATTTCTTATTCATTTTCCATATAACGATGATAATATTTCAATATTATCACCTCATAACAACCAAGCATCCATATACTATAATAATTCATAGAAAAATCATTTTTTTTATATTCAAAAAATAGTTTTGGGTAAAATTATTTCATTTACCCCATTTAAAACAATACTATGTCAGTTTATCTTGTTTAAGAGTTTAGAAACCCCTATCGATCACAGTTAGCTAGACTGCACCGACCAGAATCTATAAGCAATCAACCGATAAGTCAACGAAATACAAAACAAATTTTTGTATTCACTAACAAATACGCGCTCATATCTATTATTACACTCACACTCATTCTAGAGTACTGCTGACTCTATCTCTAATGAGTAACATCCAACAGAGCCAAGGTTATCGCTTAACCGGATGCTCCGATGCCACATGTAACGGTTGCGACTTTTCAATGCTCGAAAGTCGACATTAATACAACCACTGTATCCAATGTCGCGCAATCGAATGCCGAAAAATTGAACCATTAGGGTTAAAAAGAAGAGGTAGAAGAAGACGGAAGAAAAGAAAGAACAGAAAAAACAGAAAACAATATCAGAATCTCACATTCGCAGTGGAACAATATATAATAGATAATCACTAGTCTTTTAAACAAAGAACTATATCAGTTTATACATTACATCACAACAGAGTCAATATACAACTCAATACAACAATGGACAGTTATATAACTTGTCCTCATACAGAATACACAACGGAATAAATAAACAAGTACGGAAGTACGTCTCGCCATCCAACTTGCTTCCAAAGCTCCAGAATATCCAGAATATCCTGATAACATAACTCTAGGCTGCCCGTGTGGAAAATTATGGGCACCCAGAGTTTAGAAAGGAAACAATAAACTCCGAGTCAGACATGGTGAGTGGTGTGAGATCGTAAAACAGTTATTTTAACAAAGAAAATAAAATTAATTCGCAATGCTTTTGAAAAATGAAACTACCATAAGACCTCCCGCCACACACACAATGCAAACGCGGAATTGGAGGAGATTTCTTCTTATGATAGTCAAAGATGCTTACTACGCAAATCATTGGATTATTATTATTAATGTCTAGTGCGGAAAACATTTCGAAAGTATAATATTAATCTTTGCCAGCATAGACATTTCGAACTATGCCTACTATAGCTACCATCTAAACAGTGGGGCGCCACCATAAGTAAATGGCAGGCTCTACAACTAAAACCGTACAATTTCATATTGGGAATTGGATTTCCAACAAATGGTCAGGCTAAGGAACTTCCTACCGCCACATGGGATCGCCTCTAGCTGGACGTCCCGAGAGACAACTACTCTCTGCCAACACGAGGCCGAGTTACCCCTGTAACTAGGTAACTCACGAATATGCCATCCCCCGTTCCTTTGGGATCTTTATCCGAGGCGCCTCGATAAACACACAATCACACAATAAATGAGATCGGAGTATCCACATAGGTTAAATACTAGGGCTCCATACCTGATACCACTCTTTTCCAGAAGGAAATGACATACCCTAAAGGGCGCGACCCTCATAACCTTGCTGCATATTCCTGTTTCGACCATTTCCGGGGTGTAAGGTCTGACGAAGTCTCGTCCACAAAGCTACGCTTTTTCACAAAGCCACGCTTTGATCACAACCGATCAATAAATGATCATCACACAGCAACACTCAGCATGTCACATTACCAAATTGCGAATATATCGCTGATAACCTTCAACTACATAACCTCTGAGCTCGTACGTCTTAGAGAAGGGTGTTAAGCTAAGAGAATAAATTCTCCGCCACCAACAGAAATGTATTTGAAAGAAATCAGCTTTATATCTCAAAATGTAATGTCAGACTCGTAACCATACAAGTCTGTTCTGAGTTCGAACAGAACCGAAGGCACTTCCAAAGAAGCCCTAGCAATCCGAATATTCACAATCCCGATCGGACTTCCCATCACAAAAAGAGTGATATAAATCTCTATACCGGAGCAACTCGGTGCAGAGACATTCGACGGGTTGTCCTTTCATTTTCAAAAATACCCGGTCTTCACACCGGTCTTCAATTTCAATTCATACACGTCGTATCATTATTCGAAATGGGTTATCTGACACAAAGGTCCTTTCCCGGCTAACCCGAATAATGAACGTTTGTTTTAAAAACAAATTCAAGTGCCATTTCAAAGGCAATATTGATAGTCGGTGATTTAACTATCAAACAACATTCACAATAATCACCAGATTTAAATAATTTTCTCAAATTACTTATTTTCAAAATATCTTCACAAGATATATATTTTTCCACACTTCAACACTTTGAAAACAAATTCAAATCAATTTTTCACCTTTCAACTTTTGAAAATAAATTTCAAATCAATTTCCTTACGCGGAATATATTTCCAAATATTTCTTTTAAAAACCAACTTTAGAACTTTTGATTTATATTTTTAAAAGCTACTTTGGAAATATACTCGGTTTTATAGTGAGAATACACTTTCACTTCAAAATGGTCCATTTAAACCAATTAAATAAATCCTTATCGATTTATTTTAAATTTACATTCCAAATCCGAAAAAAAATTTCCATACTTTAAAATAAATCAGTGTTTATTTTTAAAACAAAATTTCCCTTCCCTTTATAAATTCCATTCGAATTTAAATTTCAAAATATTCACTTTTAACCCCAAAATCAAATTCCAAATTGATTTCTAATTTTATTTCAATACCAAATCAATTACAAATTGATTTCTAAGTTTAATTTCAATCGAACAAAACATTGCAAATTTATTTCTAAGTTTATTTCCAAATATTCAAAATTCCATTTTTAAATGAATTCTTCAACTTTTTATTCAAAACTCATTTATGAACATCTTTTCCCATATTTTGGAATTTATTCGGTAAGATTTCGAAAATCAAATTTTAATGCTTTAAAATTCCTTCTTTCAAATTCACCCAATTCTTTCAAAAGAATTTACTTAACATTTCTAACTTTAATTTCAAAAATCCATTTTATATTTATTTCTGGTATCCAGCGATACCAAAAATACATTCGGCTAAATTTTAGCCTTCAACAATTTCAATTATCAATAAATCATCCACAGATTATCAATAAATCACCTCTTTCACATATGAAATAATATTCAAACAATTTGAGGAATCCAGTTGGATCCCTCCAACCTGTTTCCCTGCATCCACAGATGTTAGCACAATACCCATTCCACTTCGAGGTGGAATATCGCGGTATATGGGATTTATAAAAATATCATCCGCTATTATGCGGCGCAATAGGGTCTCATCCGCTATATAATGCGGGAAATCAACAACTCCAATATATACATATGCCAATATATATATTGCTATATACTACTATATTTATAGTATCACATCCAAACAGTCAATCAATAACTGCAATTCAAATTTTCATTTTGAGTGAGAAGATCTCACCTTTGCTTTTTAATTTGCGATCCATTTTCCATTCCAGTTTGTTTTTCACGATCTTTTAACCTTATATAAAATAATTTATACAATTTATTAATATTCGAATAATCAGTTTTCGTTTGGTAATTTTTTATTTATTTATCCAATGATCTTATTGCAAACCGATTTCTAGAATTTTTAATTTATACTTTGAAATCTATTTTGAAAATATACTTTACTGTAAATTAAACTCTTATTCCTATATATCTTTCAAAGCTTATCTATACATATACTCCTCTGTTTTACTGTATTTAAATCAAAGCAGGTATGAGTATTTTTTCCACATATATATTAACTTTACTATTTGCATAACATTTTCACAGTAAGCTCCCTATATTTTTTCTAGAAATCTTATATATATATATAGATATATATCTATTTTCAGTTTTATATAACCCAATTCTTCCTTTTAAAATTTATTTAATTTAAATTTAAACAGAATTGGAAAAATACCTCTCTGCAATTTCGAGAACCAGTCTCCCTCGTGATAAATTCGCGAGTAACCTACGGCCCCAACTGTGCTTCGCCGCCAAGCCCTAGCCATGAAAGACAACTACTCGCCTTACTGCCTCGACAAACTCCATGACATGCCTGCTCCGTGCCTGCCAGATGCAAACGCACTCAAGATCCACAATTCGTCGACGAAGACCGGCCATCCCCGTCGACTCTGACCCGCTCTGACAAAACGATTCCCAGCGTCGAGACACTCGAAAGCAACCCCTTCTTCCTCGCTGGTGACAGCGCACGCGAGCCTCGCGACCATCGCGACTTGCTTCCCCAAAACCACGTTCTAGATGTGCTCGAATCAAGTCGCCTTGTCGATACCCAGTTCATCTGCGCCCAATGATTCGAACGCGGCTTTGTCCTCCCCTTGGTGTCGCGAAGGAAATCGAACAGCGATGTCAATTTCGATTCGACAAGTACTCTGATGATTTAACAATTTGATTTGGGCATACGGGTTTCGTTCGTTACTGGTTGAGGAGTAAAAGAGAAAGAGGGGTGTTCAGCCATTATTTGATTTTTAAACGAGACCATATTCTTTGAACGAGAGATATAAAATTTTCTTTCTTTGCGTTTAACAATGAGATGAAGGGGACAAGAGAAGACGTTAGCCTGCTCGAGTTAACAGGCTATAGTGTTTGAATTTAATAAAAATGCGGCTGATGTGAAATAATATCAACGGCAGTTGACTAATTTTTTCAATTCAAATATAAATTCAAATCGTCACGAATTTGCAACTCAAAATCTCGATATCCTATCGAGACGTGCCGCTAGGCGTTTGTAATGTTATACGCCTATTCCGAACGCAATGGAAAATGATTCGAGTCCAAATTCGATCGTATGGAGAAGATAGCTTTTTGGACCAGTTATTAAATTGAATTTCGATATAATTTTCAGCACGTTTTCTTATCGTACGGCCAAACGATCACTCCAAACATTACGAAAATTGAAATCCGATAATAATACAATATTATGGATCCAATGGAACTGGTTTCGTCGAATTCCGAGACTATGCCCCGGAATGCTATTTTTAAATATCGATTGAACGATAAATTTCAAAACTGAACAAAACAGTTTCAAATTCAATTCTGAAAGTTCTATTACCTTCAGAATTATCAATATAAATTTTCTAAGCCTTGAAAATATTTTTAACAGGCTTCAAATTGAAGATTCAAATTTTTACCCAATTTCAACAATTAAATTTACTAATTAAATTGCCAATTTCATATTTACATTTGAAATTCAAGTTAAACCATCATTCAAATATTTAAAATCAATTAAATATTCTATTTCAAATGTCCAAAAATTTAGGGTCGTTACAAATTTTTAGTATCATTTTGTATTGGCTCTGAGGAAAGTTGAGTTTGTTATCACCATACTTAGAGGATAGTCCATTGGAGACTTGATATGAATTTGTGAAATGGTGATTTGTTTTATATGCCTTATTTCGATGATTAATTATTTAGGTATATATATTTTTGTATGACTTATTTGGATTGTTAAGTAATATTTTTATTCTTATATACATTGATTTAATATGCCTTATTATTGTTAAGTTGAATTTGGCATATATATGGTGTTGGGGCATGTTTATTCTATATGACTTATTTTGTTATGATTAAGTCATAAATTTTAATAACATGCACATATATGTACACACACACATTGTTTGAGCATACTTAGTTGATATGACTTATTTTGATATGGTTAATTCATATATATTCGAGTCAGGCCGAGACTTTTTCAGGTTACAGGTAGACCTTTGGATGATTGGGCTAGCCGGGAAGATATACAATTTTTACTTCTACTTTATCTCATTTAGCCTTTTGGATTTTTTATAGTTGAGATTATAGAAATGTCACCTGTATATTATTTGAGTCTAGTATTCTATTTTGTAGACTCGTAGTTTGTATAAGTTATGGAAATTATTATTCCACAGTGATCTGTGTATCATTGATAATTGTTTCATATTTTTTATGTTCTAAATACTTTTAAATCAGTGTGTTTATTACTTTGTATTAATACTGTACACGTCAAATTTTAGTTCGGACATTAAGAAAAAGACGTGTCAGTATTAGTATAAAGGTATATTAACATTCGATCGCCCTTAATAAGCCGTGTTCTTCGGATTAGCAGACAACATTACTTGTAATGTTCTTTGCTAAACTGGGCATAGAGGTAGGGTCGTTACAGTTGGTATCAGAGCTATATTCATTACATTATAGAATATAATTGACGTAGAGTCGAGATCTAAATCTAGATGACCTAGAGTCCCGTCCCTTGGGTGTGTAGTTGTTAGTAATTTAGTTAACTATTTAGGAATAGGAATATAAATGATTATTGGGAATAATCATTGGGACGTATTGGAAAAATCTTTTGATAATACTATATAATTTATTGTTATGCAAATATTGGAACACACTTCTATAAAGAGTGAGATTTAATGGATATTATAAATAAGTAGATGACTTAGAATTAAATTGTTGTGTCCTGATTTGTTAGTGATTAGAGTGCACAGCGAAAGCTGGAAAATAGCTTTCCACTGAAGGCGGTTGGTTGTTTGTTTGATTAAAATGTATGTTGTTTGCATCAATGTTTAATTTATTTATGCTAAATTTAAAATATGAAATTTAATAAGAAGTTCATTTAAGGAATTGATAAACTCATTTGAATTTGGACAGACACAATTATTAATAAAAGCCAAAGGTTTTAAAAAAAAAGGTTAAATCGTTGAGGAATAATGAAAATGTCTAAGTAATTAATGGTTATAGTTATTATAAACAAGCAAATATTTTGGAAAAGCCTAAAGTATTAAAAGAAATATGTATATCTTAAGAGAAAATAATTTTGTGTTAAATTGTCCGTTGGGCGGTTTAAGTATTCTGGTCGATACGCTTAATCAACGTTATCGATAGAGCTTTCTAAACACTAGTATGAGACATTTGGACACAGTGTATGGGCAATAAAATATTTTAGGAATAATATTTAGTACTATATTTTTTTTTTGAAAAGAAGATAGAATTTTGAAATAAGCTAAATAGTATACGTAATAAAGTAGACAGTTTAGAAAGATTGTTTTAAAGGATAAATATAGTATTATTTTAAAAATGCTGTCACAAAAGTATTAATTTTAGTTTCAAGTAATTTTAATTATAAAAGAGGTTTAAATTATTTTGAAAGTGTTTAAAAGCCATTGTAAATAAACAACTCTTCCTTGAAATGAATTTATGGATTTAAAGATGATTTTGGGAAGCTATATCTTTATATATATATATATATATATATATATATATATATATATATATATATATAGACACACACACACATATATATACACACAATTAATTTGAAACTCTTTTATTTATTTATTATAGATTTGTGAAAAAGAATTAAAAATAATTGGAAACAATGATTGGTTCTAATTAAATCTTAAATCCAAAATAAATAAAAATAAAAGTTTGAAACCAATTGCAAGTAAACCAAGTCTAGCATCATTAGTATTCTCTGTCAAAGTTAATGTGATGGTTCTTTGGTTATAAATTTCTAAGAACTTACAAGTTTCAACTAATTTTTAATTCCTTAATTGATGACCAGCTTCTCACTACAATAGAAACTGGGACTTACAATAAAAACTTTTAAGGACTTATAAGTTAAAAACTAATAACTGAAAAATATGTGAATTTTAAGATAACAATATGAATTGAACCTTGATTCTTCCCTAGTTTCAAGTTTTCCATAACACCTTATTTCTACCAACCCAAGGCCTAATAAGCTTCTGTCACACAGTGCACCTATGCTACATTTATCTACTAATTTTGTATTCAAATATATGCTTTGGGGAAACTTATATAACAACTTTTAGTTGCCAACTTGATGAAATATACTACTATCATCAGTCAATATCATCCTTACTCTAAGATTGCAAGTAAATAAATAATTATTTTTCTATTTTTGGACTACCTACTGTTATTATTTTGATTGACTCAATGTTCCTTGTTAACCTCGTTTCATTTAACATAATCACCTAATTATTTAATCTTTAATTTGAAATAAAAGTAGCATGCTACCTTAATTAATTATATATTGTTGCTACATCCAGTCTTCCATTTAAGCTTGTATATAATTTTAACTAGTGGTTGACTACTTTATAGATTCTTTTCTTCTTATCTTAACTACTTGATATGCTTTCAGTAGTAAGACCTATACAAACTGCACTAAAAATGGTACTTCATGTTGCATTTGTTTGTTTTAAGCTTGCATTAACCAAGGAATGTTACTGTAAAAAATTTACTTCACTATAATACATAGAATGTCTAACACAATGATTAGGTTGTTGAATAAATTTGTTTTTGTTACTTGGACTGCGAGTTTTTATCATAAGTTTGACATTTTGATGGGTTGGTGTTTAAAGTTTAAGATGAATTTACAAAATGAAGTTCAAAGATTTTGATGCATTTAGAATATGAAGTTAAACAATATCATGTCAAGATTTCTAATTTAAATATAAAAAACAACTTGTGTCTTGATTTAAACTACAAGAGGTTGTACTGTTAGTTCAAGACACTGTTGTATTTTACTGAAACATTAAAAGAGTTACTTGTATAAACACCACAGTGCCATTAATGTCTACACATGAACTGTGTTCTTCTTGTAAGCTATTAATATATTACTATTTAAATTGCATAATAAACATTATTTCGGATAGATGCGGTATTTTTATGGATTTGCGACTTTATGCTATAGTTAAAATAGTTGCATCTATGGCTTCAAATGTTACAGCTTTTGCCAATAAGCAACCATGATGACAAGTAAAACAAACAATTGAAATTTTTGAAATTTCATGATAATTTTTTTTGTCATATAAGATTCAACCCAATCTATATAATATAGCACAACCCTAGAAAATCAACATCAACACATTCATGGGTTTTTGTATAAAGAGAAGAATGAACAATTAAATTAGCTTCCTTAAAAGCTAGGAAGTTAACCTTGAATGAGAAAACAATAAACAATATTCCATTCATAAAAATTTGGACATATAAATAACTCTTGATTTTGTGATCTAGTTTTGGGCGCTTTTCTTTTGTTTGGAAAATATTAATGTAAGGACAACCTTCTTGTTCATCATCTTTTTGAAAATTGAGATTTGTTAGTATTAAAACATGAAATTTCAGAATTTTAGCACCATATCATTTTGGTCACAACTTTCAAATTCTTCTTACATTTTTTGACGAACTTTTACTCGTTGGAACGCTATGTTGATAAGGAACAAATTTTGTTTTCAAAGTTTTCCAAATTTCAACGTTTTCTATGCTAAAACTGCTATTTTCCGAACTGTATCTGCGCATTTCAGAATTTGGGATGTTTAATACAACTATTAAAACTATTAGTAGAAACCATATTTTCTTGGTCTGAAAAATGGTTTGGAAAGCCATGATAATAAAGAACAAGTTTTGTTTTGAGAGTTTTCAAAATTTTGTTGTTTGTTAGGCAAAAACTGAGGTTGATCAAAGTGGGCCTGCATATTAATTTCTATTGCGGAAATTGGTTTGCTAAGTAAATCCATCATAACTTTTGATGGATATCATATTTTTATGATCTGAAAAATATTTTGGAAAGTTTGTAAATTATGCTACAACTATACCTTTGAAAGCATTGTATAATTTTGTGTTTTTTTTAAAGTCAAAACTTTTTCGAAAAGTTGTCTAAATAAGAATGATACGATGTTCCTTAGTTTATGAGTATGATGCTTCCCTATATTAATATACATATATATGAGACCTATGTGTTTAAACTGAATTAAGAGCAGTTATATGAAGACTGTTTGGATTTATTTTGCGTGTAATTGCATGTAAATTAAGCGAACCTGTAGGATCGATTTCACCCTAGAGGGGGATAGGGTGATGCTATTAATTATAAAAATTTAATGCGGAAATATATAAAATAATTGCAGCACTGATAATAGCAGAATAATAGCAGCATAGATAATAGCAGAATATTAAAAGTAGAAATAGAACAACACAGATTTACCCAGCTTCGGCAAAACCTTGCCTACGTGCTGCCTCTAAGGTTTCTACTAAAAATTAAGTAGTCAGACGCTTACACACGTAAACTCACGACACCCGCTATCGACTAACCTAACTTTACGCTCAAAACCCTACCACAACTCAGCCACTGAGTTGCGAATTCTCGAACTACACCACCGTAGTTCGTCCCCTAGTCACACGACTAGACTTTACAAAAGTTTAAAAGAGAAATACAAAATAAAAATAACTAAAACAAATATAGAAACCCTAGGTTAAAATAATAGCCCAAAGTAATAATCCGGGCCAATAAAAAAATGAAAGGAAGTCCTTTCTCTTGTTATGTTTGTTAATCTCCGGTCTTCCCCTTTTCTTATTTTATTTCTTCGGCCAGTTTTGCTCCTTCGTGAAAAATGTCTGCTTCTTCGTTCGTTCCTCTTTCAAAACTTTAGGGTTTCTGGAATTTGTTAAAGTCGCCGACTTAAGTTGTTGATTGAATGATGAACTATCTACAGTTTGCTTCGTCAATCAATTTGTCACTTTGATTCGCAAACGGCTGCTTCAACAAGTCGAGTTCGAATTGAATTCGTATGTGATTTTGCTTTATTTCTTTCGTTGATATGCTTGAACTCGATTGTATATGCCGATGATGTTGATGGTTTAAATAGGGATCGATTCCCTTTATTTTTGTTCGTATGAATTTGTCTGATAATTTTTTCTTCCGTTCGATTTTGCTTGAGTGCATACGATTTTATTAGACTAGTTCAATTTGTATATCCCTTTACTTGATCATCACGGCTTCGATTTTGGCTTGTTTGATTTTTTCTTGGTCATCACGGCTTTAATTTTTGGCATGATCGTTGACTTTGTTTGATACACGGCTACCCTGATTTTTGTAACTGCAAATTGACTTCGGCCACTTTTAATTTGTAATGTTTTGATTTCGGCACTGGCTTGTTCGATATTATTTGGACTTGTTCAAACTGTACCTTATTCACCACGGTTTTGGCATTTTGAATTTATGTTGACTACTGTTACATTCTCTGGTTTTCACTAACATGTATATATGTATGCTTGCTTTGACTTCACTTGAGTTTGCACTGATTATTGAGAGCCTGGACTGATTTGTTTGTTTTGGTCGACAGTGGCATCTCCACTTGTATACATTTATGTATATATATAGGTGTGTGTTTATGGAGTCTGGTTTCATTTTATATCCACACATCGTTGTTGCATATCCTTCGAAACTATTTGTATTGTTTTTATTTGACTTTGTCTTTGAGCCTGGGCATGTGTGCTTGTTACTATAGCCACCTCAGTATTGTTCAAGCCAGTGCATTTGTGTCATCACTGCTTATCACATCCATGCTTATACTTGATCTTGTTTCACTGGTGCATCCTTTATTGTCACTGCACATATATATGTATACATGTGTGTTCATTTAGATATATATATATATATTGATATTCAATTGTGTCTTTGTGTTTGCACTGAGTTGTTACTTCGAGGATTACTGCTTGGTTGCACTGTCCATTTCCAGGCATCACCCTTTGTACATGTTGAAGTACGGTGTAGACGTGGTTCTGGCCATTTCACTTGTATATCTTGGTTTGTGACACATGTGTGTGTGTCTATATATATATATATATATATATATATATATATGTATGTATGTATGTATATGTATAAATGTGTGCAAACATATTTATATATGTATGTGGTCATGTATAGTCTGGTTTGCATTTGTGTTCATCATGTAGTCTGCTTTGGGCTTGTGTACTTCATTGTTTACTAGTCTTGGATGATCTGATTCACTTCAATCCTGAACTTGTTCATTTTCTTTTTGACCCTTGTATATTTGAGCATGGTGAACTTTTGTTAATTTGAGACTTCATTTGTACTTCATCTTGATTATGCGCTTTGGTTGATGGTCTGGTTCATCACTGTTTGATCATTAGTTTGGTCTGGTGCATTGCAATATGTTCCGTTTGGTTGGACTGTCTAGCCTCTGGTTGTGATTTTCTTGAGTCTGATCTGCTGTTGCCTCTGGTTATTTCATAGTTGTGGCCTTTGCCTTTGTGTCATGCTACTAGCCTGAATAGTTGAACTGTTTGGTGCACATGTTGATTTTGTTCATTTTGATTCTGGTTCTATGTGTCTTGTGTACTTTATGGTTCACCTGAACTTTGTTTCACTTGAGTTTTTCTTCATGTGTACTCACTGAAATTTTTGGTAGAGGCTTGCTCTAGTCATTAAAACTTGACCATTCTATTTTTGTTTTTGTATTGCACCCGAGTTGAACCTAGAGTTGGCTCGGGTTTGACCTTGTGCTCGTATCGTGACTTTATTTGTATTACACTTGAATATTAGTACTTGAGTTGAATCCAGCTTTTTATTGGGTTTGACCTTTTGCTCACCTGTCCCTGCAGTTTTATCAAGTGTATATCGGTGTGCACGGCCTTGTGGCATGTATAGTGATACACTGTGCATGTCACACGTTGTTCGTGTTTGATGAATGCAAAATTAAATAATGACGAAAAACCCAAATAACTGAGGCAAATAACATTTTCAAAATACACATTTTATTTTACAATGAAAAAATATTTCTTTTTCTATTTTACTACGTCAGTGTGTATTTTGCAGATAACTCAGATGCTGGATTCAAGCTGGAATAGAGTTGAAGATAAAATACGAGCGAAAGCGTGATATGTAGTGAGGTGCAAATGTAAATGACAATTGTATAGTGAAAAATTGTGATGTGATCGAAATTGTATTGTAATTGAAATTGTGTATATATAGTGAGAGCTCAAATTTGTACTATTCAAAATTATAATAAAATATTTTTTTGAATAAAATATTTGTTTGAATTTAAATTCTGTGTTATTTATTTTATTCAGCAAATATTTATTTAATTATGTGAAAATAAAATAGTACATTAACAAATACATTTAAATGAATATATATATATATATATATATGTTTATTATCATCAAACAAAAATCATATACTAGCATATTCAACAATCTCCCCCTTTTGATGATAACAAACATATATTTAAGATTTTGGATTTGTTAAATGTATTTGATCATTCTATTTGCTCCCACTATTTGAATGCTCCCCCTCTACAACAAAACACCCCCTTTATATATGCATGAAAATAAATATGCAAATGAACCTAGATACAATAAAATATTTGACCTTTATTTTCCAAAATCTTAACATTTATCTCCCCATTTTGTTATCACCAAAAGATTAATAGTGTTAGAAAAATAGAGATAATGTGATTGATATTAATACAACACTAATACCCAATCGAGTATAAATATTTAATTTCAATAAAAAATCAAACAAAAATCATAAATACTTTGTTTGATGCCTATTCCACTTTAGAATGATAGGGAATATGTCATCATATAAAACCATATAGTTGTGTCTATTTGTGGTTTATTTATATCAGGAATTTGAATATCTACTAACCATGCATAACCGTTAGGACTTTTAAATGAGATTAGTAGTATTCTCAAAATTTTAAAAAATGAATTCAAGCATCTTCTAACCACACATAACCGTGAGGACTTTTAAATGGGATTAGAATCAACTTGTCTATTTAATAACCAATTTTGATATGTGTTCCATGCATACATAACCCTGAGGACTTTTAAATGAGCATGAAAGCACATATTCAAAAATTCCCAGTAATTCACCCATGCATAACCGTGAGGACTTTTAAATGAGTATGAAAGCACATATTCAAAAATTCCAAAGTATTCCGGATTTCCTGTGCATTTTCATAATGAGAGATAAAGTTAAAATTATCTTGATAAATATGAGAATATAGTATATGCATAGCAAGAGCATTAATTGAAGTATTTTTCTCGTCTATTGTTTCACACCCATTTTCAATAATATACCAACATTTAAAATTAAAAGATTTTAAATAAAATTCCATTTTTAATTTCCAATTTAAAAAACCTGTTCCATCAAAAGTAGGGGGAATAATACTAGACCGACCCTCACCAAAAGAATTATTAATAGAAGCCATTTAAAAAATCAAAATTTTAAAATAGTAATTTGTTTTTGAAAAATCAAATTTTTAAAACAAAAATTGGCTTTTATTCCTAGCTCCGATACCACTAGTAGGATCGATTTCACCCTAGAGGGGGGGGGGGTAAATAGGGTGATACTATTAATTATAAAAATTTAATGTGGAAATACATAAAATAATTGCAGTAGTAATAATAGCAGAATAATAGTAGCATAAATAATAGCAGAATATTAAAAGCAGAAATAGAACAACACAGATTTACCCAGCTTCGGCAAAACCCTGCCTAAGTGCCGCCCCTAATGTTTCTACTAGAAATTAAGTAGTTAGACGCTTACACACGTAAACTCACGACACCCGCTATCGACTAACCTAACTCTACGCACAAAACCCTACCACAACTTAGCCACTGAGTTGTGAATTCTCGAACTACACCACCGTAGTCCTTCCACTAATCACACGACTAGACTTTACAAAAGTTTAAAAGAGAAATACAAAATAAAAATAACTAAAACAAATATAGAAACCCTAGTTTAAAATAATAGCCCAAAGTAATAATCCGGCCCAATAAAAAATGAAAGGAAGTCCTTTCTCTTGTTATGTTTGTTAATCTCCGGTCTTCCCCTTTTCTTATTTTATTTCTTCGGCCAGTTTAGCTCCTTCGTGAAAAATCTCTACTTCTTCGTTCGTTCCTCTTTCAAAACTTTAGGGTTTCTGGAATTTGTTGAAGTCGCCGACTTAAGTTGTTGATTGAATAATGAACTATATACAGTTTTCTTCATCAATCAATTTGTCACTTTGATTCGCAAACGAATTTCGTTGATATGCTTGAACTCGATTGTATATGCCGATGATGTTGACGGTTTAAATAGTGATTGATTCCCTTTATTTTTGTTAATATGAATTCGTCTGATAATTTTTTCTACCGTTCGATTTTGCTTGAGTGCATACGATTTGATTAGACTAGTTCAATTTGTATATCCCTTTGCTTGATTATCACGGCTTTGATTTTGGCTTGTTCGATTTTTTCTTAGTCATCATGGCTTTGATTTTCAGCATGATCATTGACTTTGTTTGAAACACGGCTACCCTAATTTTTGTAACTGCAAATTGACTTCGGCCACTTTGAATTTGTGATGTTTTGATATCGGCACTGACTTGTTCAATATTATCTGGACTTATTCAAACTGTACCTTATTCACCACGGTTTTGGCATTTTTAATTTATGTTGACCGCTGTTACATTCTCTGGTTTTCGCTACTCATGTATATATGTATGCTTGCTTTGACTTCACTGGAGTTTGCACTGATTATTGATAGCCTGGGCTGATTTGTTTGTTTTGGTCGAGACTGTATTCAATTGGTAGTTGCAGTGTCATCTCCACTTGTATACATTTATGTATCTATATAGGTGTGTGTTTATGGAGTCTGGTTTCATTTTGTATCCAAACATCCCTATTGCATATCCTTCGAAACTGTTTGTACTATTTTTATTTGACTTTGTCTTTGAGCCTAGGCATGTGTGCTTGTTACTATAGCCACCTCAGTATTGTTCGAGCCGGTGCATTTGTTTCATCATAGCTTATCACATCCATGCTTATACCTGATCTTGTTTCACTCGTGCATCCCTTATTGTCACTGCATATATATATATATACATATATATATATATATGTATGTATGTATGTATGTATGTATGTATGTATACATGTGTGTTCATGTAGATATGTATATTGATATTCAAGTGTGTCTTTGTGTTTGCACTGAGTTGTTGCTTCGAGGATTGCTGCTTGGTTGCACTGTCCATTTACTAGCATCACCCTTTGTACACGTTGAAGTCTGGTGTAGATGTGGTTCTGGCCATTTCACTTGTATATGTTGGTTGAGCTAAACCTGAAATGTGACACATGTGTATATATATATATATGTATATGTATATATATATATATATATATATATGTATACATGTGTGCAAACATATTTATATTTGTATGTGGTCATGTATAGTCTGGTTTGCGTTTTTGTTCATCATGTAGTCTGCTTTGGCCTTGTGTACTTCATTGTTTACTAGTGTTGGATGATCTGATTCACTTCAGTCCTGAACTTGTTCATTTTCTTTTTGACCCTTGTATATTTGAGCATGGTGAACTTGTGTTAATTTGAGACTTCATTTGTACTTCATCTTGATTATGCGCTTTGGTTGATGGTATGGTTCATCACTGTTTGATCATTAGTTTGGTCTGGTGCATTGCAATATGTTCAGTTTGGTTGGACTGTCTAGCCTCTGGTTGTGATTTTCTTGAGTCTAATTTGTTGTTGCCTCTGGTTATTTCATTATTGTGGTCTTTGCCTTTGTGTCATGCTACTAGCCTGAACAATTGAACTGTTTGGTGCACATGTTGATTTTGTTCATTTTGATTCTGGTTCTATGTGTCTTGTGTACTTCATGGTTCACCTTCCTTGAGCGCATTATCTCCCCTTCTCAAGCTTTTCGAACAAAGTGATTTCTAAAATGAACCAGAATTATCTCCACTATACGGACAGACTGAGATTTTGCTAGCCGTTATGTTCCTCTTTCCCCTCTGTTTGGTCCGATTTGCGACTCTTACCGTCTACGCGGGGCTGTTTTATTAGTGACAGTCCGGCATTGGTAAGACTCCCACAGCAATATGAACCGCTTTCTATTAGCGGCCCAACACTGATCCGATCTGTCTCTGCTCTCTCTTCCTCCTTCTTAGTCGTCGCCCCACCCTCTTCCTTTTCCCCCTCTCCTGTCGAGTCTTCCTTGTCGGTTTCGCTCTTCTCTTGCCAATTCGATTCTCTCAGTTACTCTTCTTCTCTGTTAGCTGATTGGTTTTTTCAGAAGAGTGGTTTACGACTGCTTCGCCTTCCCTCTTTCTGTCAGCTTCCCCAGAAGCATTCGATTCCTTCGGCTTTGGTGAGTCCCTCTTCCTCATTTTGCTCGTCGGACTGCTCCCTTCCCTCTTCTTCTTGTTCTCTGTCCATAACTATTCCCCTTATGAGCAAGGCAGAGATTGCGCTCCTTAATGAGCGTCTCGACTGTCTTGCTAGGAACTCGTCGCGTTCGTCTTCCCTGCTTGGAGCCTCGCTGTCTTCTGCTTCGGGTCCGGGCCTCGAAGTTTCTTCGTTGTCTCCTTCCCAGATTTCCGTCTCTTCCCCTAGGGCGGCTCGGCGCCGTTCGCGTAGGGTCCAGGCTACCCCGCGCACCATTCGCACACGCTCTATAGCGGCGTCCGAGCAGATTGATCGATCTGCTCGGTATTCCCTCTACCTGGTCTGAGTTCTCCTTTTTTTTCCTCCTTGGTTCCAGGTTCTTGTTTTCAATGGCGAATCTTCTTTTCTGGAATATCCGTGGCATTGGCAATGATGCGTCCTTGGCTAGACTTAAACGCATTGTCAAGAAACACTCTGTTGGTTTGGTTGCTCTCCTGGAACCCTTCCTGGGTCCTGAAGACATTTCCAGCATTGTCTTATCCTTAGGTTTTGGAGGGGGCTCCGCCAACATCTCGGGGAAGATTTGGATTCTGTGGTCCAAATCTTTTTCAGTCCGAGTTGCTTTTGACTCCTTTCAGCTTTTTTCTTTGGTCTGTTCGTCCCCCTCGTTTAGCTCTCCCTTCCTCTTCTCGGCGGTTTATGCCAAATGTGACCGTGTGGAGAGATTGTCACTCTGGTCTGACATTTTAGGTCTCGAATCGCTGGGCTTCGCTTCCTCTGTTTTAGGCGGCGACTTTAACATCGTCGCTTGCCAAGCGGAAAAACGGGGAGGGGCCGCCATCAACCGTGTAGCGATGGCGGATTTCAACTCCTTCATTGTCAGCTCTGGTTTGTCTGAGCTTCCTTTTGTGGGTTCTGCTTTCACCTGGTCCAACAACCAAGAAGGTCCGAACCGAATCCTCTCCCGGCTTGACCGTGTTTTCGGATCGGAGGAGTGGTTTCGCCTTCCTTTTTCCTTCTCGATCGCGCACCTTCATCGGTCTTTCTCTGACCATGCTCCCATGGTTGTTTGATGCTCTCCCCGCTCTTTAACGGGGCCCTCTTCCTTCCGTTTCCAAAGCATGTGGTTATCTCACCATTCCTTTCAACAAGTTGTTGCTGATTCTTGGTGTGTTCCTATTGTTGATTCTCCTTGTAAGACGTTCAGCCGTAAGCTTAAGCGTCTCAAAGATTGCCTTAAGGTTTGGAACTCCCAGGTCTTTAAGAACATTTTCGACCGCGTCCGTCTGGCCGAAGAGTCTCTTATAGCAGCCGAATCCTTGTTAGATGAGGACCCTAACGTGGCTAACAAGGAGGCTTGGGATCTTGCTCAAACCACTTTCTCCTCGGAACTTCGTATCGAGCATGACTACCTAAGTCAAAAGGCTAGGATCAAATGGGTAGTTGTCGGTGATACAAACTCTAAATTCTTTCATTCCTCTATTCGTAAGAAGAACAACATCCTCACGATCCGTGAGATCTTGCGTCTGGATCTATCTTTGGCCTCTTCGCCTGAAGATGTTAAAGAGACCATCCTGTCCCATTTTCAAGCTTTTTTGGGCTCTCCGTCGGTTTCGGAATCGGACCCAGCGCTGCTGGCCTTCATTCCGCGTGTTGTTCTTTCTCCGGAACGCGACATCATCACGAATCTCCCGACTTCGGAGGAGATACGTGCTTCTGTCTTCGCCCTTAGCAAGGACAGCGCTAGTGGTCCGGATGGTTTTAACGGTTCGTTCTTCAGGTCTTCTTGGTCGTTAATTCAGGAGGATTTCTGCCTTGCTGTTCAATCCTTCTTTTCAGGGGGTTCCCTTCCTTCTGGATGGACATCCACTAACCTGGTCCTTATTCCAAAATGCGAGAACCCCAGGTCGTGTGCGGATTTCCGGCCTATCAGTCTTTGCAACTTTTCGAACAAAGTGATTTCTAAAATCATTGCATCTCGTTTAGCGCCCTTCCTTGAGCGCATTATCTCCCCTTCTCAAGCGGGTTTTGTAAAGGGGCGTCTGATTACTGATAACGTTCTGCTCGCTCAAGAACTAATTTCCCAGATCGACCGGAAAATCAGGGGATCTAATGTTGTCTTCAAACTGGACATGGCTAAGGCCTACGATCGTATGTCCTGGTTTTTCATCATCAAGGTTTTAAGGGCTTTCGGGTTCCCAGAATACCTTATCGACTTGGTGTGGAGGCTCATCTCCAACTGCTGGTTCTCTGTGCTTATTAACGGATCGGCTTTCGGTTATTTTAAGGGCGGTAGAGGCTTACGTCAGGGAGACCCTCTATCGCCAACTCTCTTTGTGATCGCGGCAGAGGCTTTCATTCGCGGTCTCCACTCCTTAACTATCTACGGCCAGATTCAGCGTTTCGGGATTCCGAGGGGTTGCCCCCTAGTGTCTTCCTTGTCTTTCGCTGATGACGTAGTCATCTTCTCTAATGGCAGCATCCCCTCTGTCCGTCGGCTTCTAAACTTTCTTCACCAATATGAGCGCTCGTCGGGTCAACTTGTCAATCCTGCCAAGAGCTGTTTCGTCCACGCAAAGGACATGCCTCCCTCCCGGGCTATTTGGATCGAGTCGTTCTCTGGCTTCAAGGAAGCCACCCTTCCCCTTCCTTATTTGGGAGTTGTCCTCTACCGGGGTAGAAAGGTCAATGCTCTTTTCGACAACATAACTGATAAAGTGAGGGGTAAGATTTTACGCTGGAATGCTTCTCTTCTTTCTCAGGCTGGTCGTCTCGTCCTTATCAAATCCGTTTTGAACTCGTTGGGTACTCATGTTTTCGCGGCTATGACCCCTACTTCTTCCTTCTTTCGGTCTTACCGCTCTTTGGCTGCCTCTTTCTTCTGGGGCAACAGAGATAGCGCCCGTCGCCACCATTGGGTGTCATGGGATGTGGTGTGCCGACCCAAGAATGAAGGCGGTCTGGGTCTGCGAAGACCTGAAGACCTTTGCGCCGCCTTTGCTTGTAAACTTTGGAATAGATTTGGCGCTAACAACTCCTTATGGGCTACGTTCCTCCACGTGAAATACCGTAGTCTTGAGGGCTCTAACTTCATTGGCACCCCGTCATTTGCTAGTGAAACCTGGAAGCACATGCAGTCGGTTAAAGCTTGTTCCGACAGTCATGGCGGTTCTTACGGATGGGATGGATCTCCCTTTTCCATTCTGAGAGCTTGGTCTTCGATTAGGGTGCCAAGCCTCATTCGTCCGGTGTTTTCTTTTATCTGGGACTCTCGTATTCCTCCCAAGGTCTCTACTCTAATGTGGCGAATTATCCATGATGGTTTACCACTAGACGAGAACCTCCAACGAATCGGCATCCCTTTCGCTTCTCGTTGTAGATGCTGCGGTAATGGGGATATCGAATCCCTTAATCATTTGTTCTTTGGAGGCTTTACAGCCAGATCGTGTTGGAATTACTTCGGTAACCTTATTGGTATGCGCCGGATGGCGTGTTCTGCTTCTGATCTCAGGAATTCTTGGTGGTCTGGGAATGTCGGTAAATCCCTTCGTGCGATCATTTTCCGCTTGATTCCTTGTCTCATCTGCTGGCACCTTTGGTGCGCGCGAAACAAGGCAACGTTTGAAAATGCTCGTATGGATCCTCCTTCTATCATTCGGCGTGTTCGGAAAGACGTCTTCATTGCTTTCCGTGGACGACCTTTCAAGGGTCGCTTAAACTCCCGTGCGGAGCATCTGGTCAGACTCCTCTCTATTTCGTGTGACTCGTCTCACGCTAGACTGGGAATAGGCTGATCATCGTGTGCGAGCGCTGGCCTTCACCCATCGCTCTTTGCCCCTCCCCCCCCCTTTTTTTTGTTTGATGTGGTTGTTAGTTTTCCAGGAGCTGTATCCAGGGTTGTCTGCCTTGTCTGTAATGACCGGCCTTTTCTCCTCTGATTCATTGGTGGTTTCTGTGGTAGCTTGGCTGCTTCGGATTGTCTTGGTTTACATTTTGGCTATTGATTTCGGGATCCGGCATCCTTCTGATCGCTAGTTTTTGGTGGTTTCTCTGTGGTTGTTCGGCGGCAGCGTCTGGTCTTGCTCTTTTTCTTGCCCCTAGTTTGGCGTTGATGACGTCTGCTTTTCCCTGGTTGCCTCTTCCGTGCGTTCCTTTTACTTGTTGGATTAGCGCTTTCTATTTGGCTATCTTTTGGTTCGGCTTGGAGGTCTGGCCTTTCTTTCGGGTAAAGGCGGGTTTGTGCTAGTTGGTGGATTGTTTCCTCGTTCTCCTCCACTGTCTTGGTGTGGATTTGTTGCTGTCTTCAGATTACTGGTTTTATTTTCCGCTTTTGTTTTGCGGTTTTTTCTTTTGATGGTTTTCATCCCATCTTGTTTCTATTTTGTGAGCCATCGGAGAAAGGCGGTTTTTCTCCAATTTATATATTATGTCTCTCTTAAAAAAAAAATATGTTTATTATCATCAAACAAAAATCATATACTAGCATATTCAACAGAACCTGCTTAAAACGCTAAAATAAAGGTACATTTTCGAATTAAATACAGCAATGATAGAAATATTGATATATATTATGTTTCGACCATGTGGTCGACGTATATCGTATATATTATAATTGTGGAATTACAAACGGCTCTTCGTACAAAAGAGATTCTATAGAATTTTTTCATATATCCTAATACTTAAAAAAAAATTAAATGCCGATTTTTTTTTCGTCTGTGAAGAAATAAAGTTAATGTTTGTTTGTGGGTGGCGTCTCCCTATAAAAAATTGCGAGGACGCAATTTTCGTAAGGGAGGATGTCTGTAATAACCCTGTTTGAATCGGTAATATTAAACTAATTTAATAAAAACAAAATATTTTAAAGTGTATATAATTTTTAATATACTTGAAATTAATGAAAATGAGGTTTCGTTTGTTATTCAAAAAAATCAATAAATCGACGAAGATGATTGATTATCGAATTTATATATTTGATAAAATTATATGATATATCAATTTAAATCGGAAATGATTAAATAATCTAATGATAGGACTATTCTTATGCGAATAAAGAGATTTCTAATTGCAATTTAAAGATATAAAACGGTAATGGTTTTATATAGGGACTTATCTGAAAATAACATTATTTATAGAGTAATCTATTTATTTCTTTCTTTAACATTTTAAAAGCCTAACTCCTTGCAAACTAGCCCGCGTTCATTTGTTCATACCCAACACTACAGCCTATTTTTCCCCAAATCAAACATGAAAAAAAATAACGCACACAGTCGATTGATGACCAGTAGATCCGGTGATGGCATCGGTCTCTGGCGACGTGCAGAGGAAGGGATGTTCATGCGGTGGTGGCTGTCGATGGGGGTTTAATGATCGCGACGTCGGCGATCATAGGAGACCGAGGCATGGTAGACTCGAGATGAGGAGTGGGCAGTAGCATCAACTCAGCAAGAGGTGGCTGAGCGGGTGAGCTTTGCATTTCTAGATAAGGGATGATGGAGTATTGGCAGCATGGTACTAGCTAGGGTTGAACGGCATCGTCGTTTCTATATTCGTCGTTAAGCTGAGTTTTAATACTCACAAATCTATATCTAAGTATTGCTATATATATCTCTGAAATGATTTGCAGTAACTATATTGTTGTTATTGTTTCTAAAATTTACTTGGTATAATCAAAATTTTGGAAAGAATAAATTTGTTGATTTTGCGTTTGAGTACAAACATACTGCTTGTGCATAGTATACCTTGTATGGTGAATTTGTTCTGCACCTTTCCCTCTGAATATGGAAAATCCATGCCTTTGCCTTCTATTTGTATATATTTCCTTTCATGTTTTAATGAGCTACGTGGTCATGTTATGATTTTCGTTCAAGCAATGTTGATAAATGGGTCATACATTTTTATTTTTAGTTGATACATTAGTACATATTATATGCCTTAAATGAACGAATTCATGCTTTTGTTTGCCAGTCACCTTTGTTTGTCAGACCACATAATTTTCAATTTGTACTACGGGCATGCACACTTAAGTTTTGTATGTACTTGCTGTCTTGATTTGTTAAGGCCATGCTTATATTTTATTTTTATTTCTTTCGTATGTGCCTCCTTGAAAGACCACATTGTTAACACATCCATGCAAGCACTTTACACAAACATGGGCACACATTTCTTATTGCCTGACATTGTTTTAAAAAGCTAGAATGCAAGCAACTGGTGCATTAAATGATTTTTCCCCATATGGGTTAGTAGCTTTGAAAAGTGAACACCTATTTATAGTTTATTACTTTTAGCTTGCAAAATCCTATAGCTTTGTAAATTGCCTTAGCTTTTGCAATTCATTTTCTTGCTTTGTTCAATTCTTTTCTGGATTTGCAAACTATGTATTTCTTTGTCCTTATCACTTCAGCTTGTACTATATTTTGCATTTCTTTTGTTTGAGAATGATATACAAGCCCACACACGTCCTTTATTATACTTTGTTTTAGAGAATAGTTAAACAAGCAACCTTACTTGCTTTTGTTCTTCTTTTTTTTGTTCCCTGACAACTATATACTTTAGCGTGTCCTAGTGCGTTGGATTACAAACACCCATAGCCTATTAGTGTATTGATTTTATGTCATTAGTGTATTGTTTTTTTTATTCCTGCTCATTGATGCATTCATTAAATTTTCGTTTTTTTTCTCATGCACATTAGTGTATTGTTTTGAATTGTTTTTATGTCATCTTGTTGCTGTTATTTTGCACTTGCATGTACATTTCTTTTCAAATAAATGCACTAATGTTTTCAACTCAATGCGTTACTGCTTTTCAACTCAATGCACTACTCACTTGTACATGTTTTAGAAAATAAATTTTTGAAATGTTTTGTTATAAAGTGCCATTTATTTTAATGCATAAATCTTATTACAAGCACCGTATAAAATGAAAAATTAGGTGGTTTCAAGTTTTATTTAAAAAGAAGTTTTCCCGTTCTTTTCTTTTCTTTTCAATTATTTTAAAACAAATAAAAGAATTTAAAACTCTTTTGTTTTAATAATCATGGATTTGAGATTTTATTGGATTTCGTGTTTTTCTATAAAACAAAGAATTTAAATAAACGATTGAATTGTCGGATTGGCATGAAACAGTTTGTACAATTCTTTCGATTATTTTTATAATTTGCTGAATAGAGTTTAAAGTGGAATTTACTTGCTTTTAATAAATACTTAAATTTACTTTCTAGTATGGGATAGTAAGCCAAATCCTTGTAATTATCATAGTGACAGTAATCAACACTTTAGAGTTGTATATCTTGGGGTGTTCGGATTTTTAGTATGTCGATAGATTACTACGAGACGACAGCTTATTTTTCCAGCGACCTGAGAGTCGATCTTAATTAGATTTTGGGTAGCCAGATCTATTTCTGTTGTTAGGTCTGTTCTGGTATAATACAGCTGCCCTTTCTGTTTTGGACTGGTATTATATTGTAGCCCTATCAGTTTTTCTCACCAGTGGACAATGTTTACCTATTTTTGTGGTTAGGTAAATTCACATAGCCAATCTATTTCTTTGGTTAGACTATATCCTATTTATGTGGTTAGGTATGTGGCGGAGTTTATTTTTTCTATAGTCTGGGACTAATTAGATCCCGTGTCGCACTATTTTATACTGATAGTTGACTACCATTATTATTTCATTATTGATGATTATTTCTTAAGATATTTTGGCACAGATATAATTAGTATCATTTTGTGTTGGCTCTGAGGAAAGTTGAGTTTGTTATCACCATACTTAGAGGATAGTCCATTGGAAACTTGATATGAATTTGTGAAACGGTGATTTGTTTTATATGCCTTATTTCGATGATTAATTTTTGGGCATATTTTTGTGTGACTTATTTGGATTGTTAAGTAATATTTTTATTCTTGTATATATTTATTTAATATGCCTTATTACTGTTAAGTCGAATTTAGCATATATATGGTGCTTGGGCATGTTTATTCTATATGACTTATTTTGTTATGATTAAGTCATAAATTTTAATAACATGCACATATATATACATTGTTTGAGCATACTTAGTTGATATGACTTATTTTGATATGGTTAAGTCATATATTCTTGTTATCAGTATCTCACCCTTTTGATATTTAGAGATAGTCTGGCCCGAGTGTTATTTTGCTCGGGTCAGGCTGAGACTTTTTCAGGTTAAAGGTAGACCTTTGGATGATTGGGCTAGCTGGGAAGATATACTATTTTGACTTTCTAGTTTATCTCATTTAGCCATTTGGACTTTGTATAGTTGAGATTATAGAATTGTCACCTGTATATTATTTGAGTCTAGTATTCTATTTTGTAGACTCATAGTTTGTATAAGTTATGGAAATTATTATTCTGCAGTGATCTGTGTATCTCTGATATTTGTTTAATATTTTATTACGTTCTGAATACTTTTAAATCAGTGTGTGTATTATGTTGTATTAGTACTGTACACGTCAAATTTTAGTTTAGACGTTTAGAAAAGGGTATAAATGTTGTGTCAGTATTAGTATAAAGATATATTCACATTCGATCGCCCTTAACAAGCCGTATTCTCCGGATTAGCAGACGACATTACTTGTAATGTTCTTTGCTAAACTGGACATATCGGTGGGGTTGTTATAACTTAAGCCAAGATTTTAAACTAAGGAGATTTTACTATGAAAATGCATCAATTTTAAAGACTACGAAATTAGCGAGATATTGCTTTCTTCGGGATTTACAAAAATTGTACTTGGAATACGCTCGCCTTCGTTTCGACTTCCTCGGCGAAGACAAGGAAAAATTCCTTAGAGAAATCAGAGCCTTTAATACTAGATTAATTTGCAGTCGCAATAGTCCCCCAGCTAGGAAATGGAACTACAGCTAATGCCCACCAATAATAACTCCTGAAGGAGTCAGCATGCCCTTTGACTCGACGGTTTTGCTTTCAGCTAACTCTCTTGACAAAGTTAGACAAGTAGTTTCTAAACTTTAAATGTAATCAAATTGCATCTTGTATCCTTCAACTTTTCGCTATTTTAGTTGTAATTCTTTGTGATAACAGTAAAGATATCTTTTATCTCTATCTTTATTTTCATTCCATTTCTTTTGTTTAAATAGGAGCTATAGTTATCTTCAACTCATCTTTCTCAAAACTCATTGTCACGCATTGATGCTATCAGAGATAGATTGTTGACAGCAAGCGGAGAGATAGTGGTCCACGATGAAGTCTTACTTGAGCGTTTTTGTGGCAATGTTGAAGCCGTGAAATGGAATAAGAGATACTTTCTCCAAAAGACCATCATCGGTGTTCACAAAGATCATACTGCCTATCTCAAGGCTGATATTAAGAAAAAGATTTGATGATCGCTAAGCTTAAACGACAAGTGAAGACAAATCCCACAATTGATTTCGATCAAAAAATGTCTGAACTTATTCAGTGACTAAATGATTTGGAGTTAAATTTAAAAGATAGCCAGACGCAATGTGCCTCTTTGAAGTTCATTTTGGGCGATATGACTTCAAAGATTGATCTTCCAGTTCCACAAGCAACCCCTCCAACTGTCAAGCCTACCAGGTCAAAGCTTCTCACGGCTCAGAAATTTCCATTTATGCTCAACCCTCCCCCAGTCTTAGATGATAATGTAGTAGGGAACTGGTGTCGGAGGGTAAAATTCAAAATAACCAAATATTTTGATGAGCAGCAGAAAGTGAAGTACTCCCAGAGTATTAATGAGTACGGTACTAAGAACCAGAAGCTGGATTATTACAATTACTTGCTTGACAAGCGTCTCTTGGAGTTAGAAAGAGAAAATAAAACAGTCAGGGCTACAAACAGAGCCTTTGATCGCGCCCTGAAGACCAACATTGATGCAATTGACGATGATAATAAAATAAGAAGAAAGAACAAAAAACTCAAAGAAGTTCTCAGTGTCGAAACTCGTCATGTTGTAAATCCTTTAGTTGCGGAAATTCTTGATAAAGCGGCTAAACATTTGTAAACCATTTATATGTTTGTAAATTTGTCTTGTATATATGTAAATAATGCTGTAATTTTGTTAAACAATTTCATAGCTTATGTAATTCATGTAAACATTATAAATATCACCTACTGTGAAGTACTCCTTTGTAATGTCATTTTTGAAATGCCTTTGGATTGCTCATTCATTGACTTTGGACTTATTGAATATTTTGTCATTTCTTATTGTTCTGACTTTCCTGAAAAGCACGTAGCAAACAATTTTTCTAATCGTTAGCTTGAAATTGACATATTTGTTTATGTGTGTCACTTCGCTTAGATCAACCAATCATCCTGTGAATTGTATGAAAAATAGTTTACACTAAATGTTAAAATCTCTTCTTTAACCACGATGAGAGATGATCAAGAAAGTAACTCCTTCCACTTGTCTGGAATGTTTGAAATTTGCTAATAGAAAACTTTGCCTTATCATAGGGGTATAAATATTAATATGTGACCTTTATTTAATAAAGAAGATGATTCAGAAATTAATGTCTGAAATTTTGAAGTCGTAACTCTTTGACCCATTCCTCAATATTAATGGGATTTGAAAAGTTAGAAAATTAAAATTCCTATTCGAAAACTCTTAACAGTGATCTTCATGATGATATTCTTTGGCCCAGATTCGGGCATTTGGGATGAATAGAAATCCAGAGATTTTGCACCCAGGTTAGGGTTCGCATAAGCAGTAGTCTTGATACCTAGATTCGGATATAATAAGTTAGTTATTGATAAATACTCGAAAACCAAACTCGAGTGATAAATGATGAAATTCTTATATGAAAGACCCGAGACCCTAATTCGGGTATTAATAGATGATGTTTAGAAATGAGAATCCCGAAACCCAGATTCGGTTAATAGTAAGTGGAGTTATGTTCTACTCTTCTATTTCCTTCTTCTATGACATGTATGAACCCTCCAGGTTTTGAATATATATAGAAATAATTTGATTGGCTGCCTCTTGATCTAGGACGTCTTAATCCATGATCGGATATGCTTTTTCTCGAGCTTGAACATCTTAGTTCATGATTTGATGAGCCTCTTCTTGGGCTTGGACATCTTAGTCCTTTGCTGAATGTGCCTCTTCTTTGGCTTAGACATCATAGTCCATTATTTGATGGGCTTTTCCTTGGGCATGGACGTCTTAGTCCATTATTTGATAGGCCTCTTCTTGGGCCTGGATGTCTTTGTCCATTATTGTCCGGTGCTCTTGGTTAGCTCATCTTAGAGGCTGGAACCAAGGACTTACCCGACCTCCCACTAGGAGGCGTCCTACCCTGGCCCTTTTGTGGCACGGATAGGGGCTTGTTCGGTGCTTTAACCTCGCCATCTTATGACGCGACTAAAGGCTTACTCCGTACTTCCTCTAGGAGGTGCCTTACCCTAGCCATGGCTTGGCGTGGATAAGGGTTTGTTCGGTGCTTTAACCTGGCCATCTTATGGCGGCTAAAGGCTTACTCCGTCCTGCCTCCAGGAGACGCTCTGCCATGGCCATCTCGGCGCGGACAGAGGCTTTTCTACCATCTTAGGTAGACTACCATCTTTGGAAGTATCCAAATATATAGAGCATTTCACTTCCAACCATGTGGATTTTCTCTTTGTTAAGTTCATCTCAAATTCTTTTTACAAATTCATGAATCTTTCCTTGCCGAAATAAGTTTATGATCATCCCCTACAGGGCTCTGCAATGATTTGTCTCATGACCATTCATCATGTAATAGTGGAAATACGGTCCTCCCAGGTTTCTTCCATGTTTTGGCGTTTTCTGTTGTGATGGCCAATAATCGAGCTCATCCTTAGTAAGCATGAAGACATTTTCCATAGTTGTGTTTAAGTTTCATTATTTTGGAAGTCTAGATTTGAAGCTTGATTCTTGAGGATGACTCTTTGTATTTTTGCTCTTTGGCCTTATTATTTCAAGTTCTTCAATTGATTACCTTTTTATTACCCTTTGGACTTCTTGTGTTGGAAGTGTTCTCATTGTAGTTGCTAGCCACTTGTACGCAAAGGCATTATAATCATTCATTATTTCTCTCTCAAAGATTGTGCCTTTGGAATAATGTTGAATTGTTCTTCTCATTTGATTAAAGTTATTATCACTTCCATTGGCTCTCTTTTCGAGTGCAAAGGTTGGAATAGGGCCAACATGGAAAGGGTTTAGGATCCATTTTTTAGGATCATAGGATTCTACTTTTTTCTTGTTTATAATTCTAAGAGCTTTGAGCCTTAGTCTTTGCTCTTCATCTTGATTGGAGTTCCTTATGATTGCTTGGGAGAACCTTGTCAAATGTGGTTCGAAAGACCCTTGTTTAGATCTTTTCAGTCTGATGGCCATGATCAAACCAAAGTGGATAAACTTAAAGTAGGACTGAATTAAGCAAGGTTAGAGAATGATGGTGTCGGGGATTTATCCAAGTCGGAGGTTCGAGCCCTCCTTCTTGCGCGAAAATAGTTAACAATTTTTCTTGTTAACACCCCAAAATAATGCTAAGAAAGATGAATAATCCTTTGTATGAACTGTGTGCGTGATTCCTTTAGGAATTGCCTCTTAGTTTGGTTTTATTTATGGAAATTTCTCAAGTTAGGCCTTTCGACGTCGTCGAAAGGAAATGATTTTGAATTAAGTAGCCTCTCAACAATGATGAGCTAGTGTGAATCCTCCTTTGAAAGCCTTCCTTTCGATCTGGTTGAAATTCCTTGAGTTAAATCTTTTAAAGGTAGGTTTCGACCTTGTCGAAAGCTTGGGTGTCAATTTCCTTTAAGCTTATGCAAGAAGCCTTGTTCTTTAGTGGATTTGAAGTGGGCTCTGACCTTTTCAAATGCTTTGGGGATGACTTCCTTTAGATTACATCTATTATAAGTCCAAGTTTTGGAATTTAGAGAGCAGGCGTTGACCTTGTCGAAAGCTCTAGTCTATAACATTGATAGCTTTGGAAGGTTACAGTAGATGCTAGGATCACAAGAGGTATCGACCTTGTTGATAGGTTGCATTCGATAGAGTTAAACCTGAAACATACAAGTTAATTCAATAAAAGCTTGCATAATCAGTAAAGAGATTAATAATGCACAAGACTTCCCATTTTCCAACAAAAAAAGTTTTATTTCATTGAATTCCCAAATCAGTAATCTCCAAATTAGAGATACAATGCTTTGTTAAAGAAAATACAAGTTTAGAACGAGAGGAATCGGATCCCTAAAATGTGACCCCTTGGGTCTTATTTTTAGATGCAGGCAGCCTCCCTTCCGTGCTCTTCCCTTCGATAACGTCGGAAGGCCCTCCTCTTTATATGCTGATGTGATCACTTTCGACCTGGTCGAAATCTATGCTTCCTTTCGACAATGTCGAAAGGCCTACCGCTTACATACTGTTGTGAACCCTTTTAACCTGGTCGAAAGCTATGTCTCCTTTCGACATTGTCGAAAGGTGTTCCTTTCAATGTTGTCGAAGGCTATGTTCCCCTGCAATGTTGTCGAAGGTTATGTTCCCCTTCAATGTTGTCGAAGGTTGTGCATCCTTTCGATGTTGTCGAATGGTGTCCTTATATTACTTGTTACGCTTTAACAATTTCTTCATTCTTTCTAAACCTTTCGACCTGGTCGAAAGCTATATCACCCTTCGACGTTGTCGAAAGGTTCTTTATCATTCTTTTGCCTTTGTTAATTTCTGAGTGTTGCTTTCTTCATAGCACATTTCGACATTGTAGAAAGAGGTCTTGGATGAATCTTAACCGGTTCGAAAGGCTTGTTATGCTTTCGAAAAGGTCATTATGGGGCTACTAATACTTGCTTTGACTTCTTCATCTTTTTCGAAAGGTCTTGAAGTTGTTGAACTTTGAAGGCACCATCCTTCAACTCCTTCAAAAGGTTTGGTCTGAATTCTTCTTTTCTTGGTCTTTGTTTAAGGTCCTTTCGACTAAGTCGAAAGATGGATTTTTTGGTGTAACATATAGAAATTCCAATCGATATTATGGCGACCCATGTTCCGACAAGAATTTATAAATTTCTCAACAGACAAATTAACAAAATATAAAATATTTTTATAACACTAAAAATACGCACTCCCATATATATACTCTCAAGCACATTCTAGGGTATTACTAACTATATCTCTAATGAGTTTACCCCCAACAGGCTAAGGTATCTCTAAATGAAAGCTCTAATACCAACTTTTACGACCAGCCATTTTAGATAATTTAAGTCGACAATAAACCACACATGTCTAACTCAAACAGTCCAAAGGACTGATAATCAATTGGGTTAATAAAGAAAATAAGAAGATGAAAAACAATAATCAGAATCTCATAACGGAATGATAAAATGTAATAATCACATAAATTGTTCATAAACCTGTTTTACAATATAAATTTAACTTTGATTTTACAATATAATCAGAGTACAATAAACAAACATACCAAATAACGTAGTGGAATAATACTAATAAATACGATCACAATCTCCATCTTCACCTTCAAGGCATAATGTCTTCCAACGCTAAAATACTCAGGTTCACCCGAGTGTAAAGGAAAACAATACACTTGAGCCAGAACTAAAAAATCTTATGTAAGTTAAATTAATATCAAGTGAAATATGGGTGAAAATAACGTAAGAGATGTTGCTGGATTTTCCAAGGATCCGTTAGACTATCTATAATATGGTAAATATGGTACATATATAATGTCTATCAATAAAGTAAATATTAAAATAATATTAAGGCTTTACATTGATCCCCTTTACACATTTTTAAGCAGGTAGTCTATGCAAGTCCTGTAACATGACTAGTATCGTCGGTAGCTAGTGAGTCCCCTATAGGTACCATACTAAAACAAAATCGTAGTGGGTTTGTAGAACGATATTTGTATGACAAGGCACGTGAGGCAAAGCTCAAGGAGGATTCTACCAGTTTACTCTATCTGGCCGGTTGTAACACATCGCGGCAACGACTACAAACCAAGTCCAATACTTCCGAAATCAAATCAAGGTGGATTAATCAAATCAAAATCAATATAGTAATACGATGGGGTGATGGCCCCTAAAGGTAGCTAACCCCTTGGCAAAATATTGGCTCATGTTTTAATCATTTCAAATCGACACAAGTGTCGAGTAATCCATCATCGTTCTCTTACTTCAATGCAGTGAATGTACACCAATCCAACCACTTCATTCTAGCACATCCTCTGCGTATACAGTTATTAAAAGTGTTCTGATATTGACAGTGAGTATGCCAATATCTGGCTCTGATCTCTATAATAACCAATCGACCATTTTAAATTTCAATAAAATATGTCATATTTCATATCACAATTAGGTTCACGTCAGATTTAAATTTTAATTTTCATATTTTATATCACAAATATCATTATTTAAATCCAATCATTTACATTTAAAACAATTTCAGATTTAACATCTTTGAATTTAAAAATAGTTTGAATTAGAATAGTTTATAATGTAAAATAGTTCGGATTTAAATAGTTTTTAATCTAAAATAGTTTTAATTGAAAATAGTTTGAAATAAAATACTTTTAACAAAAAACTGTTGGACTTAAAATTAGTTTGAAATAAATAGTCCTAATTGAAAATAGTTTTGAATGAAAATAGTTTTAAATTTGAAATGATTTCTTTTCTTTTAAACCATAATCTAATTCCAAATTTCAAATTTCACTTTAAACAACTTTTCTATTTAAGACGAATTTCCAATTTCAAACTTCAACTTAAACCAATTCAAATTTTAATTTTTAATTAAAAATCAACTACAATTTAAACGATTTCACATTTCAAATAATTAAATTTTCGTAAATTCAAGTTCTAACTAATTCAATATTTAACCCTTTAGTTAAAACTGGTAGGGGACCAGTCAACCCCGCTTGCCTTGCAAAAAAAAATATTTAACCCTTTAAAATAATTCAATTTCAATAAATGCACACTAAATTTCAAAATCGGCCTTTACGATTTAAAATTGACGATTTCAATTTAAATCCTTTAAAACAATTTCATTTAACAAATTCAAATTCAGAAATTTGAAACCATTTGATTTGACCAAATTAGGTGTTCGTATATAAGTTTATACCCTATGGCCAAGTGATCATTTTATGATAAATTTCAATTATACGAGTATATATCATTTCAACCCATTATTAAATATCATGGGTGTATATCAATTCAGCATATTTCTTAGTTTAATTTCGAAACAGACAATTTATATGATGTCAATAATATACAAGGTGATAACAGGAATATATCAAAATAAACGATCATCAACAATATAAACACAACATCATCCATTATATCAATCAATCGGCATACATATGCAATCAATATCCAAATCAACCAATCAAGCATATTTCACAAAAATTATTAATTATCACATAGCAGAGTGTTCAACTAGTAGTGATAGTCAGTTCCAATGTCAATTTAATTTCTCAAACAGCAAACGAAACAATCTATTGCATCATGATTTTTAATTTAACTTATAGTAGAAATTTTAGTATTGTTTGAGAGGGTTTAATCACTATCCTTTGATTTTGGCCCATTAAAATAAGAACATAAACCCAAAATCTCAACAGTCTCTAATTAAGAGTAAGTCGGATTAATCATCAAATCTAGTCACCACAACTACAGAGATTTTGATCAAATCTACTTTTCTCTACCAAGGTTGAAGTAAGTATGAACCCATTTAATCCAAACCATGAAACTCACGTTTTCATTATTATTAATTTTTTAATATAAAAGAAGCCGAGGAGCTGGCTAGGGATTTTCTGTGTGACATCTAGGATTTTTAATCCTCGAAAACCGACACTAATACATCCTCGGTACTCACGTGCCGCAAATCCAAGTGTCGAAAACCCAATCGTTAAGGGTAAGAAAGAAAATTAAGATAGAAAAAAATCTCACATGAATGAAATAATATATATTATTCCAAAATATAATCTTTATAGAGGAAAATTTAAATACATCTATTAGAGTTAAACCTAGACATTTATAAATATATGTCCTTACAAATGTGGGATACAATGATACACAAGTCTGATGGAAACAGATAACAATCTTTAGCTCCATGCTCCGAGCTCTTTCAGATTTCTTCTAACAGACCTAACTACTAAGCTGTTTGAGGAAATTAGGGCACCAAGAGTTTAAGGGGAAAAGAAAAATAAACTCCAGGTCAGTCATGCAATTGGTGTGAAACTCGAAATAGGCATTTTGAAAACAAAGGTATCTCATAAGACCACGTCGCATATAAACACGGAAAGAGTTTTTACCTTATGATAACCAGAAAATTTTCTACAAAAAATCTAGGAATATTATTTTTAATGACATTCCTTGAAAAGGATTTATCAAATAAACATATTAAAACAGCGAAAATTGTTACATTGGTTAAATTTGATGGCATTTAGGTCTACACTATTTCCGAAGGCACTTATTGGAAAATGGATATCCATAAAATGGCAGGTAAGGGACTACCTTCCGTACAGTACATCTCTAGAAGAATGTACCGAGGATTCACAAACAATCCTCCGCTTCTAGCAAGATTGGTCTTCCCTATTTGGCACTCAGACATGGCCTGGATAGAAACCGAATATGACATCACCCTAGTCATTACCGACCTATCCTAGAGCACTCTTAGCATACACAACATACCATAAATATAGAGGGTTATTTAGAAAGGTGATGACGATAACCTAATGGTTGTGAACCATATAACCTTATGGCGTACCCTGTTTAAGCCATTACCGGGTGGTGAGACTCGAGGTAACAATCAAGTTTCACATAGCACATTCTACTTTGAATGCTACATGCCAATTCATAATCACACAACTGATTTCTACAAACATATAACTCTTGAGCACATACGTTATGGGAAGGGTGTTAAGCTAAGATAAGGTGCCTTCTCCGCCACCAAACAGATGATACATTCATAGAGATCAATTAATGTAATTATAAATGCAACGTCGAACATTCATCCATATAAGTTGTCCAGGTTCAGGACAAACCGAAAGCACTCTTCTACCACATCCTATAGGGAATTACCCGTAGGATTAGTAGCGAGAAGTCCTTAAATCAAAGATCTCAAATGGAGAACTATTATCACTAGTAAGTGATATGGTAAAAATCCACTGACGGTCAGTGACAAGCGCACTACATTAAATCTTCCAAATCATTTCCATATCTTCACTACGAATATGTAAATTGGTTCGAAGTGCTTTCAGGATAAGAATTACTCAACTCTGACCATGATTCCTTTGAACCAATTGTCGATAAAACATTTCTGGTTAATAAGGAATTATTCTTTGATTGATTAATTTCATTTTTTATCAAAATATCTTCTAGAGATATATACCTTTAAAACATTTCCTTCCGGAATATACAGAATCATTAAACCTCATTTATCAAATCCTTTGATTACTTAAAAACTTTTTAAATTCCAATTGTTAACGCTAAAAATGTACACTAACACCTCGGTGTGAGTTGTGATATAGCGAAAGCACCACCCGTTGGTATGGGAACTAAAAGCAAGCAGAAAATAGTAAAGAGGCAACAATTTTTATAGTGGTTCGGCTCAAAGTCAAGCCTACGTCCACTTCATCTCTTCTATTACTGATTTGATTACAAACTTTACAATAATTCTTCAATTACAACACAATTAAGACAGGTAGTTAGAACTTTGATGCAGAAAAGCTCTTTGAATTCATGTTGAATGAACTTGATCTTTTCCGAAAGTTCTTTAAAGTGTCTTTTGCCTTTGAAGTGTTGGAGCAAGTGTAGAAGTAGTGAAAAACAGCAAAGTCTTGGCGCTCCAAAAATTCATCCCCTCTTCAGTTCGGAGTAGGCGGGGTATTTATAGGAGAAACTGGGCTTAGGTCGGCCATGTCATAAGTCGTGAGCGACCTAGGGAGTTGCGACCTAAGAGTGATCTCGAGGTAGCATAAGTCGTTAGCGACTTAATGGAGCCATCCTGGACAAGATATATGCTGTGAGCGACTTAGCATGTGTAGCACAGGAGTTATCTTGGCTTGCTAAGGTCATGAGCGACCTAATGGAAGAGGCAGTGCGCATGCGGCTTAACTCTGAAGCTTGCTAGGTCGTTAGGTCACTCTTTCCTTAACTCGTTAGGTCGTTGCCTTCATTGAGTTGCTAGGTCGTTAACTCGTTGAGTCGCAGGAGTCTTTAGGTCGCTGGAGCTCCTTAAGTCGTTGAGTCATGTCATAATGAGCCGCTCTGTGCTTTAGGTCGTTAGGTCGTGCCCTGCTATAGGTCGTTAAGTCATTTATGCATTGGATAGTTAAGTCCCTTATTCCCTTAGGTCGTTGAGTCGAATAGGTCGCTAAGTCGTGAATAAAAGAGGTGTTAACACTTGCCCCTCTAAGTATACGCCTAGGGGCTAGGTCGTGTGCTTCGATGCCTCTTAACTCGCGCCATCCTGAGTCGCTAAGTCCTGAGCGACTTATGAGAGAGCTAGGTCGTTCGCGCCGATTCGAGTTCCATTGCCCCTGTATATAAGTCGCTTAGGTTGCTCCTTCTTCTCTTCACCTGCTTTAACACTCTAACCCGCCATTGAAGAATCTCCAAGCTCTCGAAGACGAATTCAAACCAACCAGTCGTTGATCATCTTTACCATCACATTACGTAAGTGAATCCGATCATTATCCAATCACGACCATCATCGAATCATGAATCCCTCATTTTCCGACCCTAATCCGATTTCATGTGCCGCATTCCACCACGAGTCATGTTACAATCGATTTTCGATCGTCATTGGACATGTTGTCGTTGTAATTCATGAGAACACAGCAGTGCATCGAATTTATGATGGATCTAAGGCGATTTGAATCGGTCTTGGATGATTTGGCGGTGTGGAGAGATGATGGATTTCATTGTGGAGATGCTAACGGGTTATCGGGTTACAAGTTAAAGGGTTGTGGAGAGTTAGGAAGTGCCCGACTTAGGAGCTTCGAACTATCTAGGGCTTAGCAGTTTGGACACGAATCGCACGACTTAACTTAGTGAACGACTTAACATCCAAACTTTGAACGACATAAAGGACTGCGACTTAACTTACCAGAATAGCACATGACTTAAAGCATAATGACTTAAAGAATCAACACGACCTAATTTAACCCACAGCATAGCTTTTAACTCGTAGGAACATGACTGATGAACTCCATAACTCAAGCAGAGCGACTTAGGGAAGTTCGACCTATGTTAAGTCGTTTGGACATGATCGGGACGACCTAAAGAGTCCTGAGCTAACTTAAGTCATTCCTACGACTTAAGGAATGAACAGGACTTGAACACTTGTAGAATTTGAAAGAACTTGATTGAATTTCCAACTTGAACTGCCAAAATGAACTGCTTGAACTTGTTGCACTCTTTCATAGATTGTATTAACCTTTAAGCTAACAACCTGTTAAATACAACATTTGCATTAAACTAGGACGAATATACTCATCATCGATTGCCCACATCGAGTGATGGATTAGGTCAAAGAGATAATATTTTACTTAAGTAAAATAATATGAATCTAATCAAAAAATGAAATGTTGTGAATCAACTGACTTAAATGAATCATCAACGCAAAATTCATACAGTTATAACTGCTTATCGCTGAATATTATCTGCATTGATACTACACTTAATTTTGATCCAATAACAAGTCTTGAATCTTCCTGAATTGACGTGCGCCAACCAGTATTATTTCAAGTTTTACTTTATTTACTTGTTATTTTAGTAGCTTTGCACAACACTTCACACGCTTTTAGGAAACGTGCACCTTCATATTTGAATATCCAGTTCCTTGTGTAGGCTTCTCAACAAGTACGAGAAGATATAGTAGAGCAAGCCAATGAAGTTTTCCCAATTGCTGACCCTTTGGAGAATCCTCCAGAAAGAGTCTCAACTACATTGAACCAACGGGCTTTCAGCCAGCTATGTATTCAATTCGGCATTGCTGAAGCGGATGCTCTGCTTCCTGGGGTAAATGACACTGCCGATAGGCCGCCACCTGGCTTCATTGCAGTCAATCGTCAAATGTGTCTGAATGGAGCTATTCCTCCCTTCAACGATTTTCCTAGAACACTCCTCCTTCGACTAACTATTTCTCCATTCCAGTTGCACCCTAATGGCCATGCCATTTTGATGGGGTTGTGCGTACTATTTAGGAGGATGCGTAACCGCCTCCCAAGCTTCGAGGAGATCTACTATTTATGTTCATTCGGGAGGAACAAAGATCACCCTTCCATTACTCTTGTACGGAGCGCAAGAAATCGCAAGCTGATTACGGATCTGCCTGAGAGCGCTCACGGGTTTTTAAACCATTTCTTCTTTGTCTGTTGCCCCTCGGGATTCTATGGTATTTGGAGAGTAGGAAGTAAGACTACCTATCTCTGTTTACTTCATTTCTAAGCCTTTCAAAATTCGAGTCGTCAAATTCTAACTTCATTCTTTACTTTTGCAGCACTTCCTCCTCCCTCTAAAGATTCTAGTCACAAATCGACTTTCGAAAGATTGAGTGCCGTGTCTATCAATGAGAGGAGTATTAAGTTTCTACAGAAGAGCGAATTTTTGCACCAATTCGGACTCTTGCACTCTTCTCGATCCATTCAGTCCCGTGATGCCCCCAGTTCTCAAGCAGAAGCGTCAAATGCCCCAGCCTCCGTAGAGGAATTCGCACCGAAGGCACATATTGTAGAGACTTCATTAGTTAAATGCTCCAGTTCTGTTGACGGTGTGGGGTTATCTGGCAAATCTAAACTTCCCCCAGTTATTGAAGAAGAGGAATTTTCTCATCATTATGGGAAGGCTACTAGAGAAGCTGATGAGGGAGCTGAGAAAGAAAGTTCCGTAACGAAGAGTGTAAAACGTGTTGAAGAGGGCACTGCTGATATGACCCATTTCGTTGGGCATGATGGTGATGATGTCTTTGAAGGACTGAGCGATCTTATGGTCACTTCCCATGAGCTCTTTATAGATGACACCACCACTTCTAAGCTTGTTTCTCCAGCAATCGAAGCGACATCCGCCTTGCGATCAATCTCATCAACCCAAGAGTTGACTCCTGCGGCAAAAGCTGACATCACTCCTAAGCTGAAGAGTGGTTTGTAGCTTGACGTGCGTAGTTCGCACGCCACACACACACACTTAGGATTTTTGGCAATTATGCGCACTTAGCTTCTTTATTTCGAAGATTTCTAAATTTTGTCTCTTCTTTACTTTCAGGTTCTCCCATGGGACACAGCGGCTCATATTACGATGACTTTCAACGCTATGCGAGGCGTGATTCTTATGACCCCAGGCGCTATCTTCCTGGCCCTAGGGAGACTGATGAAGAAAGAGCAGCTAGGAAAGCTCGCGAAAGGCAGGCTTATGAGGAGCGTTATGGAAGAAGAGACGACCGACATGACTCTTACCAGAGGGATGATGACTCCCATAAGAGAAAATCTCATGGCGATGAGGGGAAGAGTCATGTGGCTGAAGATTCAAGCAAGCGAGCCAAGCTCAGCGAAAAGTCTTCATCTGAAATTTCTAAAGTGCCTATTGCTTCTATCTCTCTAGACATCCCTTCTAGCTCTCCTACCCTTAAAAGAGCTGAAATTTAATCAATCATTAATAGGCCTCCTTATCAAGTTGAGAAGCCTCCGTCTGCACTCCAAAGTCGATTTCCGCATTGGTGTTTGAAAGGAGTACGTTTCGATCTGGACTTGGTTCCAATTGATAAACAGGCCATGTTAAGAAATCTCGATGCTGTCAAGCTTGATATCGAAAGAATGTCCGGCTGGCAAAAGCTAGTTGATGAGCTTCAAAGAGTAAATCGTTTAAATCTTGAGGCTATGCTGACCATGGAAGCGATAAGTCTGAGTGGCAAAAAGTTCTTGATCAGCATGATACGGAGATGAAGAACATCACCGCCCATAACGAGGAACTTGAGGCTGAAATCAAGAAGCTTAAAGATGATCTTGCCACCTCTTCCACTTCTTATACTCAAAAGGAAGAGGTTCTTCAAAAGCAAGTAAGAGACGCCCACGCTACTCAACGAGATGCTGAGGCTAAACTTAAGGTGGAGCGGAAAATCATGGAAATCTACCGCAAAGATGCTGTTCAGCTGCGGGAAAAGACTAACTCCTAAGATTTGGAGATTACAATGTTAAAGGCCCAGCTTTCTAAGGCTGAAAAGGAGCGTGACGAGGCCATCGCTGGAAAAGCAGCAGCTGAACAATCACATGAGGTTACTAAGGCCATTGTTAGTTCCACTCTATTCGAGTTTTATGTTCTCAGCGTCTTGGGGCGTGGCAGTCTTTCATTTTAGGGCCCAAAATATGAGGTTACCCTGGCTGAAGTGTGGGAGGCAGTAGTTGAAACGCTTAGAGACGATAGCTATGCCGAGGAGGATCTTGAGTCTCATTATTTGGATGATGAGGGTCATGCCGCCCTCGCCAGAGGGAAAGAACAACTTGCCAAGGAACGAGCCGAAGCGGCGGAAGGAGAGTGTCTAGGGAAGGCTCCTTTGGCCGACCCAACTCGTCCTTCGAATTTGGTCAACATCGATATTATTGGCTCCAGTTCCCACTCTCCGCCTCCTACAAAAGCCGAAACTACAACTTCTCATGCCGAAGATGGGGCTCAAGAAGACACCGAAGCCCATGATTTTTGAAATTGACGTGATAAAGCCAATTTCTCCAAGTAACTTCAACACTAATCTAGCTCAAGTGGACTACTCGTTTGCTTCACATGAGCTCGATGAACTTCTTGCTTATTACTTAAGCCTCAACGTGCCACTATCTCCTCTCTTTGCGAGGAATACTGATGTTTAACTTTTCTTCTTCTGTAGTGAAAACCACAAGCGTTGTACAGGCTTCGCCTCCTCCAGCTGTTGCCCCTCCACCTCTTCAAGTTACTCCTTCTTCTGCTTCTCAACCGGGGTCGCAAGAAGAACAAATAGGAGCTTTTCAAGGCTTAGATGACCCGCCCGCTTCACAAGAGCAGAAAGCTGAAGAACTTGAGGAGGGTGAGAGGACCTCGGAGAAATTTACTGCCGATGATACAAAGCTGATTGATCTTATCACTCCGGGCAGCGAATCTTTTTCAAAGAAGAGGGGAAAGCGTGGAATTTCGAAGAAAAAGAAGGAGGGCACTTCTACTAGCGATGAGAAAGCGGAAGAGGACCCAATTACACCTCTTTCTCCTTCTTCCTCGACTCGTTCAGGCCGACTCAAGAAGTTAACCATTAGGCCAGGCGAGGGCTCCAAAGGCGGCGGGAAGAAGAAGTAATGAGTCTTGTTTCATCCTTCTTGTTCTGCTTTTTTTTTGCTTTTTGCTTGTATGTAAAGACTTGTATTGACCGGAGATTGTGCGGGTACCGGCCCCCGCTTTTTGAAACCTACACATGTATAAAAATCTTTTATAGTATGAAATAGAATGACTCTTTTTACTTGTACAATCTTTTGTCTGTATTTGTGAATGCATTTATTCCTTATTTTCGCACAAGTTTTTTTTATTTTCTTTGTATGATACTGCAGTAAGCTCGTGGTATGCTGCTTGAGCATTGCTTTTATTAATGTAGCTATATTGCCCCCATACCACGGCTTATTGCAATCTTCTCTATTTTGAAAAGACTTGTACTCTTACTCTGGAGAATAATTCTTCCATTTTGAGGAAATATTATTCTGCTCTAGTAGAGGGTGCCTTGTATCGGAGAAGTTTTTTTTTACACTTCAACCTTCGGAGATGGTCACTTTTATTTTTGAGAAGTGGATTCCCCTTCGCAGTGAAGCGGACCTCCGAAAAAGGCTTTGATTTGTTTGCCAGAAAGTTAAATATCATCGCTAAGTGGGCCCACGGGACAGGCATCAACTGCTTTATCGGATATTTGTTTGTACAAACGATCGCGAGCAGTTAGCTGCGGCCTAGAACCTTCTTTTTGAGAAGGTGCCCCTTTGGTGGTTCCATCAACGACTTTTTCAAGAGATAACATTTCATTTTTTGGGGGCGTGCCTCGTTAGAGGGCTTTATGTGGCACTTTAACTTTTTTGGGGAAGAATGTTCTCATTATGGAGAAATTGATTTTCCCTTGAGAGTAGAAGTGTGGCTCAGAAGAGGGCTTTTTTGTTTGCCTGAAAGTTACTTCTCACAGTTAAATGGATCCACGGGGCAGACGCAAGCTACCTAATTGGATGTTCGTTTGTACGGACGATCACAATTTGTTAGCAAGGGCCCGGTGCCTTCATTTTGGGAAGGTGCCCCTTCGGTGGTTCCACCAACCTTTTTGGTTGAGAAAAACATTTCATTTTTCGGCGTGCCTCGTTGGAGGGCTTTCTTTGGCACTTTAACTTTTTTGGGGAAGAATGTTCTCATTATGGAGAAATTGATTTTCCCTTGAGAGTAGAAGTGTGCCTCTGAAGAGGGCTTTTTTGTTTGCCTGAAAGTTACTTCTCACAGTTAAATGGATCCATGGGGCGGACGCAAGCTACCTAATTGGATGTTCGTTTGTACGGACGATCACAATTTATTAGCAAGAGCCCGGTGCCTTCATTTTGGGAAGGTGCTCCTTCGGTGGTTCCACCAACTTTTTTAGTTGACAAAAACATTCCATTTTTTGGCGTGCCTCGTTGGAGGGCTTTCTTTGGCACTTCAACTTTTTTGGGGAAGAATGTTCTCATTATGGAGAAATTGATCTTCCCTTGAGAGTAGAAGTGTGCCTTCGAAGAGGGCTTTTTTGTTTGCCTAAAAGTTACTTCTCACAGTTAAATGGATCCATGGGGCGGACGCAAGCTACCTAATTGGATGTTCGTTTGTACGGACGATCACAATTTGTTAGTAAGGGCCCGGTGCCTTCATTTTGGGAAGGTGCCCCTTCGGTGGTTCCACCAACCTTTTTGGTTGAGAAAAACATTCCATTTTTCGGCGTGCCTCGTTGGAAGGCTTTCTTTGGCACTTCAACTTTTTTGGGGAAGAATGTTCTCATTATGGAGAAATTGATCTTCACTTGAGAGTAGAAGTGTGCCTCCGTAGAGGGCTTTTTTGTTTGCCTGAAAGTTACTTCTCACAGTTAAATGGATCCGCGGGGCGGACGCAAGCTACCTAATTGGATGTTCGTTTGTACGGACGATCACAATTTGTTAGCAAGGGCCCGGTGCCTTCATTTTAGGAATGTGCCCCTTCGGTGGTTCCACCAACCTTTTTGGTTGAGAAAAACATTTAATTTTGGCTATTTTTGTCTGCTTGCCCATGTCTTTTCACCATCTGTCCCTCAGCGATTCCTCGTTATCACCTCTAAGTACATGTTCCTTTCTTTTGCAGGTTGTTTGATTTTTCCAGAGAAGTGTACTTCATTGTTAAGTGAATCCACAGGGCAGGCGCAAGCTACTTAACCGGATGTCTGTTTGCACAAACGATCGCAATCAGTTAGCAAGGGCCTGGAACCTCTACGTTAGGAAGGTGCCTCTTTGGTGGAATCACCAACTGTTTGTGAGAAGCACTTCTTATGTAGGAATTGAATCTGGAATTTTTGTGGCTTGACATTTTTTTGTTGAGTGATTTGTAGGAATCGCTTGGCCTTGTGATGTGTTGAATAGGTAAGTTTTGCTTTGATAGCCTGCAATATTAAATCGACATTTTAGCAACATATTTAAGATATTTGCACATCGAAATAAGACAGGCATTTTATAGTAGTAGAGAACACAAGATTTATAGTGGTTCGGCCAAGAATTAGGCCTACATCCACTTTATAGTTCTTATTATTGATTCACACTGATTTTACAATGGCTTACAATACAAGAATGATACATCCATAATCATTTTACAAATTTAAGCATAGCTTCTAAGTAAAATATGGACGCAAGTGATTGCTGTTCCAGGCTCTCGGAATTGGATCTCCTTCGACAGTTGTGAGCTTGAAAGTGCCATCAAGAAGTTTTTTGCCTATGACATATGGCCCTTCCCAGTTTGGCCCAAACACTCCCGTTGCTGTCATGACCCTTTTCAAGACTAGATCCCCAATTTCTAAGCTGCGTTGGCGAACTTTAGAATTGAAGTGCCTGGCTATCCTTTGCTGATGAGCTGCAACTCTGAGCTTAGCCTCTTTTCTTCTTTCATCAAGCAAGTCAAGTGCTTCAAGTTGCTGCTTTTCATTTTCAGTTTGGTTGAAATGAATTCTCCTGTGTGAGGGGACCTCTATTTCCACTGGAATCATTGCCTCCGATCCATATGCTAATGAGAATGGAGTGTGCCCAGTCGCAGTTTTGTGGGCAGTTCTATATGCCCAAAGTGCTAGTGGCATCTTATCGACCCAACTTCCTTTTGCTTTTTCCAGCTGTTTTTTGATGGTTGATTTGATAATTTTGTTCACTGCTTCCACTTTCCCGTTTGCCTGCGGATTAGCCACTGTTGAGAAGCTTTTTTGGATCTTGAATCGCTTGCAAAAGTCCTGGAATTCTCCGCTTTCGAATTAGGTACCATTGTTTGTGATTATCTTCTGAGGCACACCATACCTGCAAATGATATTTTTAGTCACAAAGTTTATCATCTTTTTAGAGGTAATAGTAGCCAATGGTTCAACTTCAGCCCATTTAGTGAAATAATCAACAGCAACAATAGCATATTTGATTCCAGACTTGGCAATCGGCAAAGGCCCAATGAGATCTATCCCCCAAATGGCGAATGGCCATGGACTGACCATCTGTGTTAGCTCGGTGGAAGGTGCTCTTGGGATTTTTGCAAATATCCGGCATCTGTCACACTTTCGGGAATAGCTAGCATCATCTCGATTAATATCAGGCCAAAAATACCCATAGCGGAGAATTTTCTTTGCAAGAGTTTGGCCACCTGAATGATCCCCACACTCTCCTCCGTGCACCTCAACTAAAATTGTCTTAGCCTCTTCCTTGGTTACACATCGGAGTAATGGCATCGAGAATCCTCGTATGTACAAATGGCCGTCTTGAATTACATATCTCGGGGCTTTTCTTAACAGCTTCTGGCGCTCTTTTGAGTTTTCTGGTAGGGAGCCGTTGAGTAGATATTCCTTGATCGGGGTCATCCATGACTCCTGCTCTTGAGATACAGCCATAATCCAGTCAATATCCATCTCATCGGTACTTGGAGCTGACAAGACTTCCACAGAGACCAATCCCAATAATTGAGCTTTGCCAGAGCTTGAATATTTTGCGAGAGAATCTGCCTTCATGTTCTCTTCCCGGGGTATATGGGTTATTGTATAATGATCAAAATTATCTAGAAGCTCCCAGGCCTTTGACAAGTAAGTAGGAAGATTTCCTCCTTTAGTTTGAAACTCTTTCTTGACTTGGCATACAATAAGCTGGGAATCACTGAAGTTCTACAATACTTTGATGTTCAGTTCTTTAGCAATCTTCAAGTCGGCAATAAGAGCTTCATATTCTGCTTCATTATTTATCGAAGGAAATTCTAATCTCAATGCATAGCACAATGACCGCCCTTCGGGTGTTTCAAGCACAACCCCAGCTCCGGAACAATAGTCATTTCTTGCACCATCAACATATAATTTCCATCGGATCGGGATGTCATCAGTCACCTCTTCCTCACTGCCACTTTTATTTGTGTATTCTGCAATGAAATCTGCTAGAGCTTGCCCATTGATTGCTCTTCGGGGATGGTAGGTGATATCGTATTGGCTGAGTTCAATATTCCACTTTAGAAGACAACCCGAAGTTTCAGGGCGAAATAGGAGTTGCTTTAGAGGTTGATCAGTGAGGACTTTAATAGGATGAGCCTGGAAATATGGCCTTAACTTTCTGGATGCAATCAACAGACAATAGGCGAGCTTTTCCAGCTTTGAATAATTCATCTCTGCCCCAGTGAATCTTTTGCTGATGTAATAAACCGGGCACTGAACTTTTGCGTCTTCCCGTACCAATGCTGTACTGAGAGCATGAGATCAAACCGCTAAGTATATGAAAAGATCTTCACCATTGCTGGGCTGAGAAAGTACTGGAGGCGTTTCCATGTGACGAATCAGTTCATCAAAAGCTTTCTGACATTCAGGAGTCCATTCAAAGTTTTTCTTTCCTTTCTTCAGAGCGTCAAAGAAGGGAATGCATTTATCAGTGACCCTGGAAATAAACCGACTCAAAGCAGCGACTTTCCCGTTGAGGCTTTGCAAATCCTTCTTTGTTCCAGGGGCTTTGACTTCTCTTAAAGCAGTAATCTGAGTAGGATTAGCTTCGATGCCCCTAGCACTCACAATGAAACCCAAGAATTTTCCGAACTCTACCCCGAATGAACATTTCAGAGGATTTAGCTTCAACCCATACTTCTGGAGGAACGCGAACATTTCTGCCAAATGATCCATGTGGTCTACTGCCTTCTTCGATTTCACCAACATATCATCAACATATACTTCCATAGTTTTGCCAATCTGGGGTTTGAACATGGCATTAACAAGTCTTTGATAAGTTGCCCCCGCGTTCTTTAGTCCGAAGGGCATGACCTTATAGCAGTAAAGACCAACATCAATGATGAAGCTCATGTCCTCCTGATCTGGCTCATGCATCATGATTTGATTATATCCTGAGTAAGCATCCATAAAAGAAAATAATTCATGCCCGGCAGTTCCATCCACCAACTAATCAATCCTGGGCAACGGGAAACAGTCTTTGGGGCATGCTTTGTTCAAGTCTGAAAAGTCGATGCATACTTTCCACTTCCCATTTGCTTTTTTAACCAACACCGGATTAGAAACCCAATTTGGATAAGTGGATTCTCTGATGAAGCCATTTTCCATGAGCTGAGCTATTTCTTCTTTTAATGCTGTCGACCTTTCAGTACCATGGGTTCTTCTTTTCTGCTTTATGGGTGTGAATTTTGGATCAATATTCAAAGCATGCACTGCAATTTCTGGAGATATTCCACACATGTCGGCATGACTCCAAGCGAATACATCCAGGTTTGCTTTTAAGAATGATATCAGCACATTCTGAACCGTCACACCGAGTTGTGAACCCACATTCAACACCTTGTTTGGATCATTCAGGTCAACAGGTATTGGCACCGTTACCTCCACCGGCACCACTCTACTCTCCCCTGCACTGGTTTTTCTAGGATCAATCTCTTTTCGTGCATTACTATGCTCACCAGTGCAGGGTCCACCCCGTAATTTCTACAAGGTGGGCTCTTTGATGCGGAGTGGAGCTGCCGCACCCTTACCCATTTCTCTTTTCTTTCTTTCCCGTAACTCTATGAGATAGCATTCTCGCCCGGCATTTTGGTCCCCCTTCACAACACCGACGCCATTATCAGTGGGGAACTTCATAGTCAGGCACCATGGGGCGAGAATGGCCTTGAATGCGAAAAGAGTCGGTCGACCCAAGAAGGCATTGTAAGCGGAGAATTCATCAACAATCACAAAATTTTGTTTTCGGACCACCTTCTTTTCCCCTTCTCCGAGCTCTACAAATAAGTCAATAGTCCCAATAGGCTGTTTTGGTTCTCCAGTGAACCCAACAATTTTCTGTGAGGAAGCTTGAACATCAGCCATGGGAATTTTCATCTGATCAAATGTCTTTCTGAAGAGGACATTGCAAGAGGCGCCGCAGTCAACAAGCACCCTTCTTACAATGGCTGATCCGATGCCTGCAGATATCACCAAGGGATCCATGGTGGGAGCCTCAACACCAACAGAATCTCTAGCCTGGAATATGATGTCATCGTTAAAAGTTCTTTGCTGTTTCAAAGGTGCAGCATCTTCCAAGACAAAAACATTTTCTTCCGCTGGGGCATATCTCAAAGCGTGAGCATATCTCTCCATCTCACCCTAACTTCTGCCCACTGGGTGAGGACCCCCTGTGATAACATTAATGACAGGCCTCTCAGATTCCTGTGCTGCAGTCCTCTCACCTGAGCCGGATTGATGAGCAGGAACTTGCTGCCCTTGAGTAGATGAGGTCGGGTCACTTCTGTTTCTCTTCACATATTGTTGTAGTTTATTCTGTCTCAACAGCTCTTCAATCAAATTCTTTAAATGGCGACATTCATTAGTGTCGTGGCCTGGTTGATTGTGAAACCGACAGAATCTCCCATTATGCACAACATTTTTCCCAAGCTTCATCTCAGGTGGTTTGGGGTATTCGACAGTATCCTTGGTTGCGAAAAAGATATTTTCTGGAGTATTAGTTAAGGGAGTAAAATCTGAAGGTTTAAGGTAGCGAGTTTTCTTCACATCTTTCTGCTTTTTCCCACCGTCATTCTCCCTCTTCTGGCCACCAGATTCCTTTTTGTTAGAAGCAACATTGTTGTTCTTAACTTCAGCCACGTCTACTTTTGCTGGCACAGGAAGTCTTTCTAAGCGCATGAATTCATCGGCCTTCTTATAAAACTTCTCAAGTGAATTTGGCTCTTTCATCTTTAGCCATTTTCCGAATTCACTTGATTTGTCAATAGCTCGCATCAAGTAAGTCAGAATCATCTGAGGCTCTGCATTGTCAACTTCGGCCAAGGCTATATTGGAGCGGTTTAAGAAAGATTTGATAGACTCTTCGGGGCTTTGTTCGAGGCTGGATAGTGACATTATGTCCTTGGCCTTCGAAGCATATAACCTGAACTGATCTCTGAATTTCCAAGTTAGGTCGGAGAACTGATCCACGGATCGAACTGGCAGCTTCATGAACCAAAGCAAGGCCACTCCCTCTAAGTACACAGGAAAGTATCTGCACTTGATCTCGTCTGTTGCTCTGGCACCTGTCATATGCCAGTCATACTTGTATAAGAACTGGTTAGGATCGCTTGTCCCCCGATAAGCTGGAATAGTGGGGGGAACAAACTTCTTCGGAAATTCAGCCTTCATAATTTTTTCAGTAAAAGGAGTTTTGCTTGGAGCAAACCCCCAGTCACTTTCATCTTCTTCCCTTAGCATGATATCCTTCATAATTTGTCGAATCATTCCCGAGAGGTACTCCTCATCGTTTAGAGGCCCCGTGGGACAGACGTCAGCTACTTTTTCGGAAGTTTGCCTAGACAAACGTTCATGAAGAGTTGGCTGCGGCCTTGAACCTCCAGCTTGGGAGGTGCCCCTTCGGCGGTGCCCTCTGCCCTCTAAGGAATACTTTTCCCTTGGGAATCATGAACATCCTCAGCAAAAGTTTCTTCATTATTTTCTGGTTGCTGGTTGACTCCAAGCAAAGCATTCAACTTGTCCAACATCAAGGTGTTCTGGGCTTCCATTTGTTGATACAACCCAGACACTACAGCATCCAATTCCGCCTTTGTGACTCCAACAATAGGAGCCGCTTGATTTGACGTGGGAGAAGTAGCGGTGTTGTCATGAGCATTTCCAGATCTAGTAGATTTACTTTTTCTTCCAGGAGCCATAATTTCGGATAGACTTCTGGTTCTTAGGGAGAGTCTTTCCACAAATCTTTGTGAAGCAATGATGAGAGCACCCCTGAGTTCGGTTTTCTCAGTGAAAGCACCAAAAATGTTACGCTAAAAATGTACGCTAACACCCCGGTGTGAGTTGTGATATAGCGAAAGCACCACCCGTTGGTACAGGAACTAAAAGCAAGCAGAAAATAGTAAAGAGGCAACAATTTTTATAGTGGTTCGGCTCAAAGTCAAGCCTACGTCCACTTCATCTCTTCTATTATTGATTTGATTACAAACTTTACAATAATTCTTCAATTACAACACAATTAAGACAGGTAGTTAGAACTTTGATGCAGAAAAGCTCTTTGAATTCATGTTGAATGAACTTGATCTTTTCCGAAGGTTCTTTGAAGTGTCTTTTGCCTTTGAAGTGTTGGAGCAAGTGTAGAAGTAGTGAAAAACAGCAAAGTCTTGGCGCTCCAAAAATTCATCCCCTCTTCAGTTCGGAGTAGGCGGGGTATTTATAGGAGAAACTGGGCTTAGGTCGGCTATGTCATAGGTCGTGAGCGACCTAGGGAGTTGCGACCTAAGAGTGATCCCGAGGTAGCATAAGTCGTTAGCGACTTAATGGAGCCATCCTGGACGAGATATATGTTGTGAGCGACTTAGCATGTGTAGCATAGGAGTTATCTCGGCTTGCTAAGGTCGTGAGCGACCTAATGGAAGAGGCAGTGCGCATGCGGCTTAACTCTGAAGCTTGCTAGGTCGTTAGGTCGCTCTTTCCTTAACTCGTTAGGTCGTTGCCTTCATTGAGTTGCTAGGTCGTTAACTCGTAGAGTCGTAGGAGTCTTTAGGTCGCTAGGTTGCTGGAGCTGCTTAAGTCATTGAGTCGTGTCATATTGAGCCGCTCTATGCTTTAGGTCGTTAGGTCGTGCCCTACTATAGGTCGTTAAGTCATTTATGCCTTGGATAGTTAAGTCGCTTATTCCCTTAGGTCGTTGAGTCGAATAGGTTTCTTTGTAAATATTTCCAAATCATTTCTTTAAGTATAAACAAAGATGTCCAAATCATAACCTTTAAAACGGGTCAATGCAATGTTATTTAAGACATCGTTTACTATATACCTAAACCAATAAATTTTAAGTATAGGAATTACATTGATTCCAAATTATTTTCATAAATCATATTGAAAACATTATCGAGTTAAAAAGGGTCGATAGAAATTATAATTTTTCTACTCAACATCAATTTCCGTATTCAACTTTTACTATCCGTCGATTAGCGGTGAAATAAACTTTTAAATTCACACAGATAGTATAGGTTCCTTCCTCGGAATTTGATACCAACTATAAGAAGATTTTTTAATGCAATCCAAGTTGTTTAAATTTTTGAAAATCGTATCTTTGATAACTTGGGAAATTTTGATTCTAGTAAATCAAATTTATTATCTCCTCCTTCGGGCCAGTCCAGATAGCTAGGGACGGTAGGCAACTGGTTTCTCAAACCGAAGCCTAGAGACTACCTCTCTATCACCCATAAGGTGGTTAAGTTATTTAATCGACTCTATATCCTTTTTATATCTTTTGTAGATGATTTTTATTTACTTAACAGTGTTCCAAGTTAAAACAATTTTCCTTTAACAAATTTAATTTAAACTTCTTTAAAAGAATGTAACGACCCGTAATTTTCGATAATTAAAAGTAGTTAATTTAATAAGGTTTTGTGACTTAATGTTGGAAGAAATAAAAATTTATGATTTAATAAAAAGAATATAACTGGAATGAAATGTAATAGTGTTAATTTAATTGATAACTGCTTTAAATGCAATTCCAATTAATTAAAATGATTAAAAAGTAATAATTGGTTTTAGATTGTAAATTATTTGTAATAATGTGTGTATTGATTTATATTGGATTAAAACATTAATTGATAATTTAAATGTTGTATTAATTAATGAAATAGTATGTAATAAATTGTAATTGAATAAAATTAGTGTTGTGGTAGTGATTATAACACTTGCTGTAGATAATAAACTTATAAATATGATTAAATGTAAAAAAGGTGGCAATTGTTATTTGTTACCAATTTATTTAATCAATTGTAATTAAATGAAATTAAATGTTACATAAAATGAGTTAGGACGATAACTAGAAAATGTGAATGCAACAAAATGTATAGAAATGTCAATTACATTCATAAGGTAATAATTGATTTAATAAACAGGAGTGAAACCAAGATAAATGAATTTATTGGGACTTTAAAATTTTGATTAATATGAAAATTGACAAAAAATTCAATATAATTGAAATATTGCAAATAATAAGGGAAAGGATGATAATTGTAAGATATTAGTGTAATAAGATGTAAATCAATGTTAACTATGTCAATAGAGTGATGGTTGATTGAATAAAAAGATTGAAATCAAATTTAATCAATTTATTGGAATTAAATTATAATTAATTGGATTTAATTACAGTTGAAATTGAACATTGTAATTAGTGAAATAATTAACATTGAATTGATATGTGAATTTGTTTTAAATTATTGTAAATGTCCAAGTAATCAAAAATGATGAAAATTGTTAGTTATTAAATTTGAAATTAAAAGGTAATTTAATCAATTTAATAATAATTTATTTAATTAACATGAAAATAACCATTTTTTCCACTGACTCGGATTTCAACGGAACCAGTTTCATCGGATCCGTAACGATGAATTATTGTAGGATTTCAAGGTTGTAGCGATCGGACTTGTCGTTTGATCGTACAGACTCGCAATGTAAAAAATCAATTTAGTTGAAATCAATTTGATATAAGCTGATTTTAAAAGCTAACTTCTTCATACGATGAAATTAGGACTTGAAACCTGTTCCATTGAGTTTAAGAATATCGAAAACATCCATTTTGATATATGGGATATCCTATTTTCGTTTCGGGGTCAGAACGGGCTTTTTGGGTCGCGTAGTCGTTTCGATCCAACCATGCCTATATATAGGCTGTTATAAACCGTAGTTGTTTCTCATTTTATTATTTCTGTACGTACATCTTCTTCCTCCTTCTCAAACCTGATTCCCAAATTCCAAAACCTAATTTAAAAAAAAACAAAAAATTTGCTCCAAGTTTACTTCGAGTCAGGAAGAGGTTCGCTTCGAGTTCCAGAGGCGAAAACCATGCAGCAACATCGAGTCAGAGAGAGTTCCATGCCAAACAAGGTGGATTTGGGCACACTTCGAGTTCCAGAGGCAAAAACCCTGCAGCGACTTCGTGTCAGGAGGCAAATGACTCGGTCTCGGGTTATTTTGGCGAAAACTCAAAGCAAGGACCGGGTATTTGAGGCGGCGACTCGAAGTAAGACCCGAAGTCAAAAAATTTCCAATCTTCTAACATTGATAACTTTTGCATACGAGCTCGGATTCACACGCGTTTTTCTCATTGGGATCGTATCAAAATTCCGGACATTTTGGAATGGATTTAGCTGCATTCTAAGACTGTCAAATTTTGGCCTAATTTTTGGATTTTAAATCGACAACAAATCGAAGGTGAGTGCTTTAACCCACTCACAATTACAAAATTTTCTTATGTTAGTTAAATTAAATTTATGATGTGATTAGAAATTAATCGATTGATGTTTGGTATGTTTAAATTGTCATTCTAGTTAAATTTGACTTTTATAGCATTTAATCATCGTCAATTTAATATTGAATTTAATTGTCAATTTAATATCTGTTAATGATAATCGGTTATCTATTGATGTTTATTGGTTGATTTGGATGATGATTGTGATGGATGTTTGATTGTTGATATTGGTTGACTAGATGTCATATTTTATGTTGTTATAACACTGCAAGTTCCCTATGGGTTGAAATGATACATACCCGAACGATCATATAGAATAGGGGAATATCGTTATGGGTTGAAATGATTAACCCAACTGATTTTCATTAAGATAAATTTTGGGATTTCGGGTTGAAATGGTATATACTCGTAAAAATTTAAAATATTTGCGGATTGAAATGATAAATATCTGTATTACTTGACCATAGGGTAGAGAATTATATACGGACACCGGATTGGTTAAATTTAATGATTTTAAATCTTTAAACTTTGAATCCAGTTAAATGATATTTGAAATAGAATTTGACTGATATAAATTGAATTGTTTTAAGTAATTATTTAAAGGATTTAAATTGAAATTTTGAATTTGAAGTATGAACGACATTCATCGAAATTGAGTTATTGAAATGTTGGAAAGTGTAACTTTGAAAATTTATTAAAGTTGGGATAGTTAAATTTGATATTTCAAGATTTGAAATTGGGTTTTGATTTGAAATCTGGATATTGTCCAGATTTGTTAAAATGGAAGAAATAGTTAAATTGATGTTAATTTCTAATTTATTATTTTATTAAAAAAAATGTTATTTTAAATTCTGATTAGTAAGATTTTTAAACTATTAAACTAAGTTAATCTATTTTAAATATTTTAAACCATTTAATCATTTTAATCTATTTTAGTTTATTATAATCAAATTTAATCTATTTAATTCAATTTAATCTATTTTATCCTACTTAAATCAAATTAATCTATTTTAAATCTAATTAAGCTATTTTAAATCTATTTAATCTACTTTAAATCTAATTAATCTTTTTTAAATCTATTCAATCTATTTAATTCTACTAAAACTATTTTAAATCTATTTAAACCATTTTAACCCACTTTTAAATTATTTTAAAGTATTTTAACATTTGAATTATATTTTAAACTATATTAAACTATTTAAACTATTTGTAACTATCTATTTTCTAAATTCAAGTTTGTTAAGTGGAAGCGGTTATATTTAAATCCTTGATTTAAAGGCAAATATGATTAAATGATGTAATAACTTAAGTTGGGATTTAAATAACATCTTTTGAGTAAATATGATGATTTTGAAATGAGAATTTAACCAAATTGTGAATATGATTTCATAAGTGATATGGTTTGAATTGAATATGAGATTTTGATATCAATTGTGAAATGGTTTTTGAATGTAAAAGAACCATCCGGTGTGTAATAAGCGTTTGGTTGTTAAAGAGACCGGGATCGGATATTGTCATACTCTCTGCCAATAGCGAAATTACTTTAACAACTGTGTACGTGGTTAAGATTCAAGAAATGAAGTAGGATGGCTTGGCGAATGATTCTGTAGGAGGTATTTATGTGACCCTGACTCCCGTGAGTCACCTTAGATGTGACTAAAACATGAGGTATACCGGGCCAAGTGAAACCATTCCTTCTATCGGGCACATTTCTTCGATACTATATTTTGACTTTGTTATTAATTTGGTGGCCACCCCTTGATCTGATGATAGGAGTGTGTCCGAGGTGGGCGATAGTAGCTGATATGCGTTACCACCAGTCCGGGAGTGCAATTGGTATATCTACCCTGGCATTGCCTTGAGTGTCGTGTTCACATGCCCTATCGCGCCTTCTACGAGTTTGGTTTGTACCATACCTATGGAGTGCCCTCTAATAGCCCTCTAGTTTACGAAGGAATTACGGCACTGTATAGACTATGGGAATATATAAAAGTTTGTTAAGGGGGATATGGGTAACGCCTTAACGCTATTTTAATACTTTACTTTACTGTAGACACTATTATAATAGTGTATTGTACTATGTATGTAGATAGTTTAACGGATCCTTAGGAGATGTAAACCCCGAACATCTCTTAAGTTATTGCACTCATGTTAGACACTGGATAGGAGATGTCAAACCCCATAAACATCTTCGATGCCGTTACACTCATATTTATTTACTGTTGATTTAACTTACATAAGATCTTTTAGTTCTGACTCGAGTGTTTTGTCTTTTCAATTCACTCGGGTCAGTCTGAGCTTTTCAGTGTATCGAAGACTGCCTTTCTAGAGGACGAAGATGAAGATTTGTACTATAACTATTTATTTATTCATACCACTGCATCATGTTATTCCACTGCATTTGTTATTTATTTATGTTTAATGTAACTCTGATTCTGTAATGTAAATGTGTAATCAAATGTTATTTGTAAAACAACTTCATTAACTATTTATTTGATTATTATATTTTGTTATTCCGCTGCGAGATTCTGTGTTTGTTTTATTTCTGTCTTTTCTTTTTCTTATTTACCCCATAACAATCTGCCCTTTTGAATGGTTCAAGTCTGATGTGTGTGGTTTATCATCGATTTAAACCATCCAAAAAGCCGGGTCGTTACAGTTGTTATCAGAGCTTTGATTTAGCGATAACCTTAGCTTTATGGGGTCTGACTCATTAAAGATAGGGTAGTAATACCTTAGAATGAGTCGTTGAGTGTATATATGAGAGAGCGTGTTTGTTAGTGTTATAAAAGGTTTTATATTGTGTTAATTTGTTCTGTTTTGTATTTATAAATTCCGGTCGGTACATAGGATGCTATGGCATCGATAGGGGTTTATAAACACTTAATAGGGCAGACTAACACAATATTGTTTTAAAATATAGGTAAATGAAATAATTTTGCCTAGTATTATATTTTGTATAGTATAAACAATATGATTAGATGTGATATAATTGTTTGTTAGGAATTGAAATTTATTAATATTGGTTGCAAAATAAAATTTACAAATATAATGAATATAAATTGGAAAATTTAGAACTTAAGTTCTGGGATTTTGAAATTTTCTTTCGAAGGATTTTGGAATACAATATTAGTATTATTTGGAAGTATTTCCTGATATAAATATTTCAACATGATTTATAAGGGATGTTTTAAATCAATTTTGAAAGGAATTAAGTTCTGTACTCCCCTCTCTGTCGTTGGAAAATAATTTCGGTGATGAGTGCACGCATCATTGGCATTAATTTTCGAGTTTCAAAGTGGGAAGACTGCTGTAGTAATTTTACTACACATTTGTTTTGATGACGAATCTTAAAATTTTCTAAATATGATTGGATATATAAAAGGTATTATTATATATATTATTTTAAAATGATTGAAAAGCAACCCGGTATTTAGTTCTTAAGTTTTTTGCAAATTGGAAATTTCATTTATTATAATGAAATGTAATCTTAACTATTTTAATAATTGGAAACTTCTAAAATGTGAAACTAAGAAATTGATGTTAAGTGATTAATGAAATATATAAGAAATTTAAAATCTGTAATTGTAGATATGAAAATTAAGGAGATGTAACTATTGAACATTTATCTACTAAATGAATAAGATAAACTTGTGTGACATTCAATTGCATTCTTAAAACAATACATACAACTTACCAAAATGTTAAAAGTTGAAATGTTAAAAGAACATGTAATAGAATATTATACAAGTAAACTTAGAAAATGAAAGTGTTCAATGGAATTACTTCTATATATAAAAATTCTGATATTATAAATTATTGTAAACTTAAGTTAATAGTTTGAAATATTACTAATTAAATGTAATAGAAAAGTGAATAATGTAAGAAATGATTATAAACTTAAGTTAACATTTTAAGCTATTTATAATCAGATTGAATAGTAAAAGGTGAATAGTGTAAGTAATGGATTATAAACTTAAGTGATGTTTAAAAAGGTAATCAAAGTAAATAATAAATGTGAAGTAAACTGAAATAAAAGGTATGTAATACTTAAATACTGAATTCATTGATTGTTTTAAATTATTGAATGGAAGTAATTGATTATGTAAGTAAATGGATGTAAAGTAATGGAAATTAGCATTGGATGTATAATTGAGAAATGAAGAATTTGTAAGTAATGAATGTAAATTAATGGGAAAATAGCATGTACGAATGAAAACAAATGAAGGAATAGTAGATGATATGATAAGAAATTAATAAGAATGAACTTGAATAATACTTGAAATCATTGGTTGTTTTGGCTTATGGGATGGTCGGAAAATGATACTTTTAACTGTACAAAGATGTATAAATAGTCTATTAAGTTTTCTAAGACTGTTGAGTGTATGGTATACATAGTGTGACGACCCAACTTTCTATCACCAGAAAGTCGCATCATCTTCAAGAAAGAAAGGGATAGAAAAGAGAAAAGATAAAGAAGAAAGAAGAAACAACGTCAGAATCTCAACAGCGGAATGAATAAATTATATTAATCACATAAATATTACATAATATACAACATCAATCAGAGTTACACAGATAATACATCACATAATAGACAGTTATAAACACCTATCTAGTTAATACAACTCAAATACAACACAGAGAAACTACACAGAGATACCAACACAGCGGAACACAATATACATATCTACAATGATGAAGCCTCCTGCTCCATTGCTCCTCCACAATTCATCAAAGCTAACCTGAATCCCTTGGCTACTCATAAAAATTTGAGTACCCAAGAGTTTAAGAAAGCAGAAGATAAACTCCGGGTCAGACATGGGTCTGGTATGAGTAACAGGTTTAAGTTGCTTAGCTTTGAAAATCCTTTGAAAACAAAAGGGTATCAGGTAAGACTCCCCACAAATAAACATGGGTAAGTTTTTACCTTACGCTAACCAAACATTTGATAGAAAATCCAGTGATATTATAATAGTGTCTAGGGTTTTCAAGTAAAATACAGAAATAGCTGGAATGCTTACATCTCACGTTCCAACATAGTTGGGCACAACTAATACGTACGGCACTTATTGGAGATTGGATTCCATACAATGGCAGGGCTACTGGGGTACCCCCGTCACAGTACGTGGCCTAGATCACCATACCGAGGATCACTCCCGACCCCCTTCAACACAAAGCCGAAACCATCCCTTAATGGACAGTCCCGAACAAGACAACCCCAGCAGTTGGAGCTGAAAACTGCTCACACAGCCGAAATAAAAAAGGACATCTAGACAGGGGTATATCTCGCTCTCAAGTGGGTGCTACCCACGAAGCCTTGCTGCACCTCCCCTGTTTTACCATTCCCGGTTGATGAGGCTTGAGGCTACGATTACCTTATCAGAACACATCACTTAGAATGCTCATCGTCCACCTGACGATGTTCTGGAAGCAATCAATCCATACAAGTTCGTTCCGGGTTCGAACGAAACCGAAGGCATTATCTCTTTACACTCATTTTGGAATCATCCTCAGAGTTAACGACAATAACCCTTGCACTCTGAATCTTCGTCTTCACTTGAGATTCACGACCTATCGTTAATTTGGACCGATGTGGTTTTCGGATATCCAAATCTGGAAACCCGATCCCGGTCTCATCGAAATCCAAAACGTATCTTTTAAGGCCAAGTTGTTTTAAAGTTAAAACAATTCATTTCATTATCCGTATACACACAGATAGATAATTCACAATATAACAGATAGATAATTCACATTATCATCACAAATAGATAATTCACTTTATCATCATAAATAGATAATCCATATCACACAGCATTACTTATCTAATATCTGAGATTTCAAACCACTCAAGGAAATCAATATCATCCATCCATATATAAACAAGGATTAATAATAACACCATTAATAATTAATTTAAAATGAATTAAATTAATTATCCTATCTCTAATTAATTTAAAGTAAATTAAATTAATTACTTCATTCTATAAATCCTACTTACTTAACCATTAATTAATTACAAATCCATTAATTAATCATTCTCTAATTTCCATCTTAATTAATCACCCTTGATTAATTATCCTTTAATTACATTCAAGTAATTACCCTTTAATTAATTTCATAAATTAATTATCCTTAACCAAATACAGTAATTAATCTTTAATTACTCTATTAATTAATTAACTAAAATTAATTACATTAATCCTTAATTAATTTCATTAATTAATTACTCAAAATTACTTATTATTGATTAATTAATCTTAAATAATCAACCCTTAATTACATCATTAATTATATAAATTAATGATCCCTAATTACATTTTTAATTAATTATTTTATTTAAATTAATTACATTAAGAAATTAATCTTTAATTAAACCACATTTATTAATCACTCTTGATTAAACACACCCAGTAATTAACTACCCTTAATTACTTCATTAAATAAATTAATTACTCCTTAATTAATTATCTTAATTAATCCCTTGATTAATTACACCAAGTAATTTAATCCAAATTACTTCCATATTTAAATCATCTTCAATTAATTACATCAAGTAATTACCATTAATTACTTCACTACGTAATTGCACTTCATTTATTACATTAAGTAATTACCTATCAAATCATCCAGTGATTAATTAAATTAATTAAACTTAATTAATTAACTTAAACTAAACACATTTAACTTAATTAATTACATTGAGTAATTAATTCCTTAATTACTTCCATATTTAATTACACTTAAACAATTTCACAAATGATTATCTTTAATTAATCAATCTAATTATTTATTAAAAACTAATCACATTAATTAATAATTTAATAATCCTAGTTAATGACCTTCATTAACTATTAAAAATTCTTAATTTCTTTTCTTAAGAAATTGAACTTCGATTTAATCAATATTAATTACAAATTAATTTATTCTTAATAACAAATTAATTAACCTCTAATTATTTAATTAATTAAGTTTTAACTGTAACTTAATTAATCTTAAATTACTTGATTAGTTAATATTTAATCATTAATTTAAAATATAATCTTATCAAATTAATGATCTTTAATTCCAAATTAATTATTCCTTAAATAATTAGTCTTAAATTTTAATTAATTAATTTAGAATCCTTAATTACTAAATTAATTAATCCAAATCATTTATTAATTAAATAAATTAATTATCCATTTTAATTATCTTAATAATTTAATGAATCATAAATCATTAAATTCTATTTATCTTTAAGTTAAAACTTTATCCTTATGAATGATTAAATTATCATTATCAAAAGCATTTAGACACAATTTACTTTTAAATTTATTTCAAATTTCATTTTAAATTTAAGATTTAAAAATGAATACAAATTTAACCTTAACAAAGTTTAAACAATTTAAAAACCTTTTAAATCTCATGTTAAAGAAATATTTACCTTATAAAAGAAGTTTAAAAGAATTTGAACCAAATTTCTTTTTAAATTCAAACCATTTTAAATACACTTAACATTTAAAATTGTTAAACGAATTTAAATTTTAAAAACTTTATTTTATTTTAAAAACTAGGATACAAATTAAATTTGAATCCAGATTAAAACCTTTGATTTAAACTTTGTTTAAATCTTTATTTTCAAATTTTAAAATCATTTAAAATTTAATCAGACAGGTTTAAAACAAAAACTGTAACACAAAATAATGACTCGAGCCACCCTCAAATAACTTCGAGTCCAACCCCACTTGACTTCGGGCATTTCACGAAATAACTCGAGTAAAACCCGAGTACTAAATCCTGCTCAACACAGGCACCACCAGAAAAATAGAATGCACCGTGCACATGCACGGTGCTCTGACCATCTCCGACCAACCACGATGGCCTCACCACATCAGCGATCAACTCTGCATCGTATTCCGACCATCAGATCATCCTCTCAAACTCGAAATCGAATTCAAGAGTTCAAACCAGACCTGGAACTTCAACAAAACCCACCACCTCAACCTGGAAACCACCTCGTTCACGAAACTCCGACCACCAGAGAGTCTGTAACTCCGACCACACCATCGCCTACCTCCCTGCTTCCATTCCCTCGAGTTTGGTTGAACTCGATCAACCAGGGCAGGCGAACCATTCAAAACATCAGATCTAACTAAAACTAGGGTTCTAGACTAGAAAAGAAAACCACCACCTCCATCGTACTTAGATCAGCTTGTTGGCAATTTTCCCCAATCCTCCGATCATTCCTCCACCTCCAGGAAGAACCCCGACCTCCACAATCAAGTAGATCGCCAGAAAACCCCACAAAACATAATTCTGGTCAAACCAGAACTGCTCTCAAATCCCACTACTAAAAATAGTAAATGTTGTTTCAAAAATCAAGTTTTAGTTTAAGCATTTGATTCATATACCTGAATCCATGAATCATGATAATTAAATTTTAACTTATTTAAGTTTGCACAGTTGTTTTTCTTATTTCCAGAGGCAATACAAATTATTTTAACTTAAACAAGTTTTTAAACTAAAATCTATGATATAACAAACATATTTTGTTCAAGACTTAAGTACTAATAAAGATTGGATCAAAAGCAGGTGATTTATGATTAGATCTAGAACATGGAACTAAAATCAGAGAAGTATCCAGACACATAGCAATGCACACAACAAAATATTCACATATATACACACAGAGTTTTAAAATATATTCACAAACAGACTTGTTTTCAGAGATGATCAGGCAACCAGATTTAAATACTTAAATTTTAAAAATGGTGTTACTCACCAGAAAGAAGATGAAGAACAGAGCATCTAGATTTTGAAAACAGGCTTTTGAAAGTTGCTAGCTGAAACCTTTTTATTTTGATCTTCATATTTGTTGAGTTGAATTGTTGTAAAGCTTCAGTTGTAATGTATTTTCTGGTATGCTAAGTCTTATTGTAAATGAAAACAAAATGAGAAAGATTGATATATAGATCAATGTTTATAGGTGATAATATTTGTTTGTACAATATTTTTATTTTTGTACAATAGGGTCAGAGATTTTTTCTCTATGGAGGCTGATATGATTTTATAATGTGTACTAGAGATGATAGTATTTAATGAAGTTGTCCCTTATATTCATATTTTATTTTTAAGTTAAAACTTTATTCTTATGAATTACTTTTTAGAGAAAATAAAATAAAACTATGTATATATATACTAATAAAAGCTTATACAAATATCTTTAAAATCCAAAACATTTTAAATATCTACCCTTTTTAATTTCAAGACTTTTAAATTCAATAAATTCTAAAATTCAAATTTAAAAAATCAAGTTATATATATACATATATAACAACATATTTAATTTGAAAATAACACTTCTATTTTAAAATCTATTTATATTTATATATAAAGCAATACATTAACAATGTTATTTGAAAATAATAATTTGTCAAATTTAAATAATTTATAACAGAGATTATACATTCCTATTATTATTACATGAATTAATATATCATATTTATTAAACAATATTTTAAAACCAACCTTTTAATTAATCTTAAACTTAAGCTAAGATATAATTTAAATCAATTAAACATTTGTCTTAAATATTTTAAAACCATATATTTTAATTTAAATCATAATTTCCAAATTACCAAAATATATTAGAATTTGAAAACAAGATTTATTTATTTCTTAAATTCAAACCAAAGATTTCTATTTACAATAAATACAAATATATACACATTATAAATAGAAAACAATTTATTAGCTTTCAAAAAGATAAAATTACCAATTAAATATCTATTAAAAGGAGATTATTAAATCAATTCAAATTTATCAACAAAAATTATCAAATCAATTTAATTTTTAATACAGATTATTAAATTGATATTGCCAAAAATTTCGGGATATCACATTCCTCCACCTTAAAAGAATTTCGTCCCCGAAATTTAAAACAAAGGTAATTTAATAATCTCATTAATGATTTAATTTTAAAGACACAAGCATATATTAATCATATGCTAACAACCATAGCAAACAACTCATCCAATCAAACAAATCTAACTATCCAGACAAAATCAGGATAGGACTATCTAGAGTTTCCCAAGTAAAAATACCGGAATACTCGCTCTATAGAACCCACACAAAACTATACTACTGAGCTACAGAGCTCCTACTCATCTAGATCTAGAAAACTAGATAGGATATCAGACTATAGACAAGTCTGACTCAACAACCAAACCTTCCTGGACTGCTGGTTCCAAAACCAGAGATGGATTATACACGTACTCCCTCAGAGATACGTGAAACACATCGAATCCCAGTTATCCAAACTGGCAATTCACTCCAGAAGACAAACCCTTATGCTCACCAGAACATAGAGAAAATCCAAAATACCTCGGAGCTAGCTTCCCAATCTTACCAAATTTAAAGGTCCTTCGATCGGAGAAAACTTACTCAAAACCAAATTCCCGACTTCGAAATCCAAATTCCTCCGTCTCTTATCCATCGAACTCTTCTGACGATCCAAGGCTGCCTTCATTCCCACCGATCAGCTCAACCTTCGTTGATGCCTCAAAAAAAACTCATCAAAATGATCCACTCACAATCAATCCAAGAATACAAACTCTACTCCTCAAACATCAAAAAACTGAACTTACTTTCCTATCCGAAAAGATAAAACAGATGCACTCCCAAACTACTTCCGCTGCACAACTCTGATCTGGAGTAGATGAAAATGCCGATGATACACACGAGCACAAACTAGAAAACACATCCTCGAAATATAGTTCAACAGATCCATAAAGAAGAAATCCCGAAATTCCATGATATCCTAATCTGCTTCACTCAAAAACCCCTCTCCAGGAACCCTCCTTCAACTAGCTGGACCATCGGTACCACTCCTGGAATCCTAGTCGATATGAAAACTCAATCTCAGATGCTAAGGCAAACCACTAACCTATTCAAAGACATCCCGAAAGATCTTTGACAAACAAAGAGAACAATCAACTATCACAAGTCACCTTTGCGATCAACCCAATCTAACATCCAAAGAAAACTGTTCTCTCTTTACCAAATCAGAACAACTTAAGCCTATCTAGCCAATCCATCAAAGAAATGGGTCCATTCTGATGCTTCTGAACTTCACCTCTAGAAAACTACTGACAGATGACCTCCTTGCCTACACACAGAACAATCTGAGCTGCGACGCTTCCACTGATGCCAAAGACTTCCTAATCCAAACTCCTCGAGAAACTCAGACCTCAAAGCCAAACACAAACACCCAGCTGAACTCAGCCTCAACACCGATGCAGACACACTTCCTTATCCAAAGCTCCTTGAGAAACATCTTCGAAAACACCCCATAGCCACTGCATTTTATCACACAACTACTACTTCCTGAGTTACTAAGGTACCATCACTAGCTTCTGCTCAACTGTCAAAATCCAAATTCTACTCATCCAAACTTGCACTTCAAAAATGGACTCTGAACACTAACAGGTTTCCTTCAGAGATTGGTGAAATCCTTACACCACAACAAAAATTTCACTTGAGATAGTATTGGGTCTACAGTCTCGGCAGATACACTTCCAACCTCAACAAACTCCAACCATTGGTAGTCGTGCTACACACACCACTACCCCATCTACCTTTATAACTTATATTGGAAAACCCGAACAAGTAACCCAACAGATAGGTAGAAATATATATATATATATATATATATATATATATTCAAAATTACAAATACGCTCTCTCAAGAAAGATACCACTCCAGAGCCTAGGTATTCACTCAACCTATCGCTCTGATACCAACTGTGACGACCCAACTTTCTATCACCAGAAAGTCGCATTATCTTTAAGAAAGAAAGGGATAGAAAAGAGAAAAGATAAAGAAGAAAGAAGAAAAAACATCAGAATCTCAACGGCGGAATGAATAAATTATATTAATCACATAAATATTACATAATATACAACATTAATCAGAGTTACACAGATAATACATCACATACTAGATAGTTATAAACACCTGTCTAGTTAATACAACTCAAATACAACACAGAGAAACTACACAGAGATACCAACACATCGGAACACTATATACATATCTACAATGATGAAGCCTCCTGCTCCATTGCTCCTCCACAATTCATCAAAGCTAACCTGAATCCCTTGGCTACTCGTAAAAATTTGAGTACCCGAGAGTTTAAGAAAACAGAAGATAAACTCCGGGTCAGACATGGGTCTGGTATGAGTAACAGGTTTAAGTTGCTTAGCTTTGAAAATCCTTTGAAAACAAAAAGGTATCAGGTAAGACTCCCCACAAATAAACATGGGTAAGTTTTTACCTTACGCTAACCAAACATTTGATAGGAAATCCAGTGATATTATAATAGTGTCTAGGGTTTTCAAGTAAAATACAGAAATAGCTGGAATACTTACATCTCACGTTCCAACATAGTTGGGCACAACTAATACGTACGGCACTTATTGGAGATTGGATTCCATACAATGGCAGGGCTACTGGGTACCGCCCATCACAGTACGTGGCCTAGATCACCGTACCGAGGATCACTCCCGACCCCCTGCAACACAAAGCCGGAACCATCCCTTACTGGATAGTCCCGAACAAGACAACCCCGGCAGTTGGAGCTCAAAACTGCCCGCACAGCCGAAATAAAAAGGGTCATCTAGACAGGGGTATATCTCGCTCTCAAGTGGGTGCTACCCACGAAGCCTTGCTGCACCTCCCCTGTTTTAGCCATTCCCGGTTGATGAGGCTTGAGGCTACGATTACCTTATCAGAACACATCACTTAGAATGCTCATCGTCCACCTGACAATGTTCTGAAAGCATTCAATCCATACAAGTTCGTTCCGGGTTCGAACAAAACCGAAGGCATTATCTCATTACACTCATTTTGGAATCACCCTTAGAGTTAACGACAATAACCCTTGCACTCTGAATTTTCGTCTTCACTTGAGATTCACGACCTATCGTTAATTTGGACCGATGTGTTTTTCTGATATCCAAATCTGGAAACCCGATCCCGGTCTCATCGAAATCCAAAACGTATCTTTTAAGGCCAAGTTGTTTTAAAGTTAAAACAATTCATTTCATTATCCATATACACACAGATAGATAATTCACAATATCACAGATATATAATTCACATTATCGTCACAAATAGATAATTCACTTTATCATCATAAATAAATAATCCATATCACACAGCATTACTTATCTAATATCTGAGATTTCAAACCACTCAAGGAAATCAATATCATCCATCCATATATAAACAAGGATTAATTATCACACCATTAATAATTAATTTAAAATGAATTAAATTAATTATCTTATCTCTAACTAATTTAAAGTAAATTAAATTAATTACTTCATTCTATAAATCCTGCTTACTTAACCATTAATTAATTACAAATCAATTAATTAATCATTCTCTAATATCCATCTTAATTAATCACCCTTGATTAATTATCCTTTAATTACATTCAAGTAATTATCATTTAATTAATTTCATAAATTAATTATCCTTAACCAAATAGAGTAATTAATATTTAATTACTCTGTTAATTAATTAACTAAAATTAATTACATTAATCCTTAATTAATTTCATTAATTAATTACTCAAAATTACTTATTATTGATTAATTAATCTTAAATAATCAACCCTTAATTACAACATTAATTATATAAATTAATGATCCCTAATTACATTTTTAATTAATTATTCTATTTAAATTAATTACATTAAGAAATTAATCTTTAATTAAACCACATTTATTAATCACTCTTGATTAATCACATCCAGTAATTAACTACCCTTAATTACTTCATTAAATAAATTAATTACTCCATAATTAATTATCTTAATTAATCCCTTGATTAATTACACCAAGTAATTTAATCCAAATTACTTCCATATTTAAATCATCTTTAATTAATTACATCCAGTAATTACCATTAATTACTTCACTACGTAATTGCACTTCATTTATTACATTAAGTAATTACCTATCAAATCATCCAGTGATTAATTAAAATTAATTAAACTTAATTAAGTAACTTAAACTAAGCACATTTAACTTAATTAATTATATTGAGTAATTAATTCCTTAATTACTTCCATATTTAATTACACTTAAACAATTTCACAAATGATTATCTTTAATTAATCAATCTAATTATTTATTAAAAACTAATCACATTAATTAATAATTTAATAATCCTAGTTAATGACCTTCATTAACTATTAAAAATTCTTAATTTCTTTTCTTAAGAAATTGAACTTAGATTTAATCAATATTAATTACAAATTAATTTATTCTTAATAACCAATTAATTAACCTCTAATTATTTAATTAATTAAGTTTTAACTGTAACTTAATTAATCTTAAATTACTTGTTAGTTAATATTTAATCATTAATTTAAAATCTAATCTTATGAAATTAATGACCTTTAATTCCAAATTAATTATTCCTTAAATAATTAGTCTTAAACGTTAATTAATTAATTTAGAATCCTTAATTACTAAATTAATTAATACAAATCATTTATTAATTAAATAAATTAATTATCCATTTTAATTATCTTAATAATTTAATGAATCATAAATCATTAAATTCTATTTATCTTTAAGTTAAAACTTTATCCTTATGAATGATTAAATTATCATTATCAAAAGCATTTAGACATAATTTACTTTTAAATTTATTTCAAATTTCATTTTAAATTTAAGATTTAAAAATGAATACAAATTTAACCTTAACAAAGTTTAAACAATTTAAAAACCTTTTAAATCTCATGTTAAAGAAATATTTACCTTATAAAAGAAGTTTAAAAGAATTTGAACCAAATTTCTTTTAAATTCAAACCATTCTAAATACACTTAACATTTAAAATTGTTAAAAGAATTTAAATTTTAAAAACTTTATTTTATTTTAAAAACTAGGGTACAAATTAAAATTGAATCCAGATTAAAACCTTTGATTTAAACTTTGTTTAAATCTTTATTTTCAAATTTTAAAATCATTTAAAATTTAATCAAACAGGTTTAAAACAAAACCTGTAACACAAAATAATGACTCGAGCCACCTTCAAATAACTTCGAGTCCAACCCCACTTGACTTCGGGCATTTCACGAAATAACTCGAGTAAAACCCGAGTACTAAATCCGGCTCAACACAGGCACCACCAGAAAAATAGAATGCACCGTGCACATGCACGGTGCTCCGACCATCTCCGACCAACCACGATGGCCTCACCACATCAGCGATCAACTCCGCATCCTATTCCGACCATCAGATCATCCTCTCAAACTCGAAATCGAATTCGAGAGTTCAATCCAGACCTGGAACTTCAACAGAACCCACCACCTCAACCTGGAAACCACCTCGTTCACGAAACTTCGACCACCAGAGAGTCTGTAACTCCGACCACACCATCGCCTACCTCCCTGCTTCCATTCCCTCGAGTTTGGTTGAACTCGATCAACCAGGGCAGGTGAACCATTCAAAACATCAAATCTAACTAAAACTAGGGTTCCAGACTAGAAAAGACAACCACCACCTCCACCGTACTTAGATCAGCTTGATGGCAATTTTCCCCGATCCTCCGATCATTCCTCCACCTCCAGGAAGAACCCCGACCTCCACAATCAAGTAAATCACCAGAAAACCCCTCAAAACATATTTCTGGTCAAACCAGAACTGCTCTCAAATCCCACTACTAAAAATAGTAATTTTTGTTTCAAAAATCAAGTTTTAGTTTAAGCATTTGATTCATATACCCGAATCCATGAATCATGATAATTAAATTTTAACTTATTTAAGTTTGCACAGTTGTTTTTCTTATATCCAGAGGCAATACAAATTATTTTAACTTAAACAAGTTTTTAAACTAAAATCTATGATATAACAAACATATTTTGTTCAAGACTTAAGTGCTAATAAAGATTGGATCAAAAGCAAGTGATTGATGATTAGATCTAGAACCTGGAAACTAAAATCAGAGAAGTATCCAGACACATAGCAATGCACACAACAAAATATTCACATATATACACACAGAGCTTTAAAATATATTCACAAACATACTTGTTTTCAGAGATGATTAGGCAACCAGATTTATATACTTAAATTTTAAAAATGGTGTTACTCACCAGAAAGAAGATGAAGAACAGAGCATCTAGATTTTGAAAATAGGCTTTTGAAAGTTGCTAGCTGAAACCTTTTTATTTTGATCTTCATATTTGTTGAGTTGAATTGTTGTAAAGCTTCAGTTGTAGTGTATTTTCTTGTATGCTAAGTCTTATTGTAAACGAAAATAAAATGAGAAAGATTGATATATAGATCAATTTTTACATGTGATATTATTTGTTTGTACAATATTTTTATTTTTGTACAATAGGGTCAGAGATTTTTTCTCTATGGAGGCTGATATGATTTTATAATGTGTACTAGAGATGATAGTATTTAATGAAGTTGTCCATTATGTCTACATATACTTATCTTTTAATTCGTATGTACTGAGATATCATTTTTCTTGCCTCACATTTCCATACTTATCCTATATTTTACCTGTACAAACATGAATATATTTTTCCTTCTTTAGTCTTATGCTTTGTAATATAAATAAGTTTCTATAGTTAACATGTTTTTAGAATTTATGTAATATATTTACTTTATATTTTACATAGTTTATTAACATGTTGTCAGAATTTACCTACTTTGTTTTTATGTTCCATTTCTAACTTAAATATTTATTGTCTTGTATTTCTCTATATATATATATTTATTTATTGTTTATTTCTTTTTAAAGTTTTAGTATCAAACATTTACTTTATATTCATATTTTATTTTTAAGTTAAAACTTTATTCTTATGAATTACTTTTTAGAGAAAATAAAATAAAACTATGTATATATATACTAATAAAAGCTTATACAAATATCTTTAAAATCCAAAACATTTTTAATATCTACCCTTTTTAATTTCAAGACTTTTAAATTCAAAATAAATTCTAAAATTCAATTTTAAAAAATCAAGTTATATATATACATATATAACAACATATTTAATTTGAAAATAATACTTCTATTTTAAAATCTATTTATATTTATATATAAAGCAATACATTAAAAATGTTATTTGAAAATAATAATTTGTCAAATTTAAATAATTTATAACAGAAATTTAACATTCCTATTATTATTAAATGAATTAATATATCATACTTATTAAACAATATTTTAAAACCAACCTTTTAATTAATCTTAAACTTAAGCTAAGATATAATTTAAATCAATTAAACATTTGTCTTAAATATTTTAAAACCATATATTTTAAATTAAATCATAATTTCCAAATTACCAAAATATATTAGAATTTGAAAACAAGATTTATTTATTTATTAAATTCAAACCAAAGATTTCTATTTACAATATATACAAATATATACACATTATAAATAGAAAACAATTTATTAGCTTTCAAAAAGATAAAATTACTAATTAAATATCTATTAAAAGGAGATTATTAAATCAATTCAAATTTATCAACAAAAATTATCAAATCAATTTAATTTTTAATACAGATTATTAAATTAATATTGCCAAAAATTCCGGGATATCACATTCCTCCCCCCTTAAAAGAATTTCATCCCCGAAATTTAAAACAAAGGTAATTTAATAATCTCATTAGTGATTTAATTTTAAAGACACAAGCATATATTAATTATATGCTAACAACCATAGCAAACAACTCATCCAATCAAACAAATCTAACTATCCAGACAAAATCCGGATAGGACTATCTAGAGTTTCCCAAGTAAAAATACCAGAATACTCGCCCTATAGAACCCAAACAAAACTATACTACTGAGCTATAGAGCTCCTACTCATCTAGATCTAGAAATCTAGATAGGATATCAGACTATAGACAAGTCTGACTCAACAACCAAACCTTCCTAACTGCTGGTTCCAAAACCAGAGATGGATTATACACGTACTCCCTCAGAGATACGTGAAACACATCGAATCCCAGTTATCCAAACTGGCAATTCACTCCAGAAGACCAAACACTTATCCTCACCATAACATAGAGAAAATCCAAAATACCTCGGAGCTAGCTTCCCAATCTTACCAAATTTAAAGCTCCTTCAATCGGAGAAAACTTACTAAAAACCAAATTCCCGACTTTGAAATCCAAATTCCTCCGTCTCTTATCCATCAAACTCTTCTGACGATCCAGGGCTGCCTTCATTCCTACCGATCAGCTCAACCTTCGTTGATGCCTAAAATAAAACTCATCAAAATGATCCACTCATAATCAATCCAAGAACACAAACTCTACTCCTCAAACATCAAAAAACTGAACTTACTTTCCTATCCGAAAAGATAAAACAGATGCACTCCCAAACTGCTTCCGCTGCACAACTCTGATATGGAGTAGATGAAAATGCTGATGATACACACGAGCACAAACTAGAAAACACATCCTCGAAATATAGTTCAACAGATCCATAAAGAGGAAATTCAGAAAATCCATGATCTCCTAATCTGCTTCACTCAAAAACCCCTCTCCAGGAACCCTCCTTCAACTAGCTGGACCATCGGTACCACTCCTGGAATCCTAGTCGATATGAAAACTAAATCTCAGATGCAAAAGCAAACCACTAACCTATTCAAAGACATACCGAAAGATCTCTGACAAACCAAGAGAACACTCAACTATCGCAAGTCAACTTTGCGATCAACCCAATCTAACATCCAAAGAAAACTGTTCTCTCTTTACCAAATCAGAACAGCTTAAGCCTATCTAGCCAATCCATCAAAGAAATGGGTCCATTCTGATGCTTCTGAACTTCACCTCTAGAAAACTACTGACAGATGACCTCCTTACCTACACACAGAAAAATCTGAGCTACGACGCTGCCACTGATGCCAAAGACTTCCTAATCCAAACTCATCGAGAAACTCAGACCTCAAAGCCAAACACAAACACCCAGCTGAACTCAGCCTCAACACCGATGCAGACACACTTCCTTATCCAATGCTCCTTGAGAAACATCTTCGGAAATACCCCATAGCCACTGCATCTCATCACACAACTACTACTTCCTGAGTTACTAAGGTACCATCACTAGCTTCTGCTCAACTGTCAAAATCCAAATTCTACTCATCCAAACTTGCACTTCAAAAATGGACTCTGAACACTAACAGGTTTCCTTTCAAAGATTGGTGAAATCCTTACACCACAACAAAAATTTCACTTGAGACAGTATTGGGTCTACAGTCTCGGCAGATACACTTCCAACCTCAACAAACTCCAACCATTGGTAGTCGTGCTACACACACCACTACCCCATCTACCTTTATAACTTATATTGGAAAACCCGAGCAGGTAACCCAACAGATAGGTAGAAATATATATATATATATATTCAAAATTACAAATACGCTCTCTCAAGAAAGATACCACTCCAGAGCCTAGGTATTCACTTAACCTATCGCTCTGATACCAACTGTGACGACCCAACTTTCTATCACCAGAAAGTCGCATTATCTTTAAGAAAGAAAGGGATAGAAAAGAGAAAAGATAAAGAAGAAAGAAGAAAAACATCAGAATCTCAACGGCGGAATGAATAAATTATATTAATCACATAAATATTACATAATATACAACATTAATCAGAGTTACACAGATAATACATCACATACTAGATAGTTATAAACACATGTCTAGTTAATACAACTCAAATACAACACAGAGAAACTACATAGAGATACCAACACATCGGAACACTATATACATATCTACAATGATGAAGCCTCCTGCTCCATTGCTCCTCCACAATTCATCAAAGCTAACCTGAATCCCTTGGCTACTCGTAAAAATTTGAGTACCCAAGAGTTTAAGAAAACAGAAGATAAACTCTGGGTCAGACATGGGTCTGGTATGAGTAACAGGTTTAAGTTGCTTAGCTTTGAAAATCCTTTGAAAACAAAAAGGTATCAGGTAAGACTCCCCACAAATAAACATGGGTCAGTTTTTACCTTACGCTAACCAAACATTTGATAGGAAATCCAGTGATATTATAATAGTGTCTAGGGTTTTCAAGTAAAATACAGAAATAGCTGGAATACTTACATCTCTCGTTCCAACATAGTTGGGCACAACTAATACGTACGGCACTTATTGGAGATTGGATTCCATACAATGGCAGGGCTACTGGGTACCGCCCATCACAGTACGTGGCCTAGATCACCGTACCGAGGATCACTCCCGACCCCCTGCAACACAAAGTCGGAACCATCCCTTACTGGATAGTCCCGAACAAGACAACCCCGGCAGTTGGAGCTCAAAACTGCCCACACAGCCGAAATAAAAAGGGTCATCTAGACAGGGGTATATCTCGCTCTCAAGTGGGTGCTACCCACGAAGCCTTGCTGCACCTCCCCTGTTTTAGCCATTCCCAATTGATGAGGTTTGAGGCTACGATTACCTTATCAGAACACATCACTTAGAATGCTCATCGTCCACCTGACGATGTTCTGAAAGCATTCAATCCATACAAGTTCGTTCCGAGTTCGAACAAAACCGAAGGCATTATTTCGTTACACTCATTTTGGAATCACCCTTAGAGTTAACGACAATAACCCTTGCACTCTGAATCTTCGTCTTCACTTGAGATTCACGACCTATCGTTAATTTGGACCGATGTGTTTTTCGGATATCCAAATCTGGAAACCCGATCCCGGTCTCATCGAAATCCAAAACGTATCTTTTAAGGCCAAGTTGTTTTAAAGTTAAAACAATTCATTTCATTATCCATATACACACAGATAGATAATTCACAATATCACAGATAGATAATTCACATTATCATCACAAATAGATAATTCACTTTATCATCATAAATAAATAATCCATATCACACAGCATTACTTATCTAATATCTGAGATTTCAAACCACTCAAGGAAATCAATATCATCCATCCATATATAAACAAGGATTAATAATCACACCATTAATAATTAATTTAAAATGAATTAAATTAATTATCTTATCTCTAACTAATTTAAAGTAAATTAAATTAATTACTTCATTCTATAAATCCTGCTTACTTAACCATTAATTAATTACAAATCAATTAATTAATCATTCTCTAATATCCATCTTAATTAATCACCCTTGATTAATTATCCTTTAATTACATTCAAGTAATTATCCTTTAATTAATTTCATAAATTAATTATCCTTAACCAAATACAGTAATTAATCTTTAATTACTCTATTAATTAATTAACTAAAATTAATTACATTAATCCTTAATTAATTTCATTAATTAATTACTCAAAATTACTTATTATTGATTAATTAATCTTAAATAATCAACCCTTAATTACATCATTAATTATATAAATTAATGATCCCTAATTACATTTTTAATTAATTATTTTATTTAAATTAATTACATTAAGAAATTAATCTTTAATTAAACCACATTTATCCTTAATTACTTCATTAAATAAATTAATTACTCCATAATTAATTATCTTAATTAATCCCTAGATTAATTACACCAAGTAATTTAATCCAAATTACTTCCATATTTAAATCATCTTCAATTAATTACATCCAGTAATTACCATTAATTACTTCACTACGTAATTGCACTTCATTTATTACATTAAGTAATTACCTATCAAATCATCCAGTGATTAATTAAAATTAATTAAACTTAATTAAGTAACTTAAACTAAGCACATTTAACTTAATTAATTATATTGAGTAATTAATTACTTAATTACTTCCATATTAAATTACACTTAAACAATTTCACAAATGATTATCTTTAATTAATCAATCTAATTATTTATTAAAAACTAATCACATTAATTAATAATTTAATAATCCTAGTTAATGACCTTCATTAACTATTAAAAATTTTTAATTTCTTTTCTTAAGAAATTGAACTTAGATTTAATCAATATTAATTACAAATTAATTTATTCTTAATAACCAATTAATTAACCTCTAATTATTTAATTAATTAAGTTTTAACTGTAACTTAATTAATCTTAAATTACTTGTTAGTTAATATTTAATCATTAATTTAAAATCTAATCTTATGAAATTAATGACCTTTAATTCCAAATTAATTATTCCTTAAATAATTAGTCTTAAACGTTAATTAATTAATTTAGAATCCTTAATTACTAAATTAATTAATACAAATCATTTATTAATTAAATAAATTAATTATCCATTTTAATTATCTTAATAATTTAATGAATCATAAATCATTAAATTCTATTTATCTTTAAGTTAAAACTTTATCCTTATGAATGATTAAATTATCATTATCAAAAGCATTTAGACATAATTTACTTTTAAATTTATTTCGAATTTCATTTTAAATTTAAGATTTAAAAATGAATACAAATTTAACCTTAACAAAGTTTAAACAATTTAAAAACCTTTTAAATCTCATGTTAAAGAAATATTTACCTTATAAAAGAAGTTTAAAAGAATTTGAACCAAATTTCTTTTAAATTCAAACCATTTTAAATACACTTAACATTTAAAATTGTTAAAAGAATTTAAATTTTAAAAACTTTATTTTATTTTAAAAACTAGGGTACAAATTAAAATTGAATCCAGATTAAAACCTTTGATTTAAACTTTGTTTAAATCTTTATTTTCAAATTTTAAAATCATTTAAAATTTAATCAAACAGGTTTAAAACAAAACCTGTAACACAAAATAATGACTCGAGCCACCCTCAAATAACTTCGAGTCCAACCCTACTTGACTTCGGGCATTTCACGAAATAACTTCAGTAAAACCCGAGTACTAAATCCGGCTCAACACAGGCACCACCAGAAAAATAGAATGCACCATGCACGGTGCTTCGACCATCTCCGACCAACCACGATGGCCTCACCACATCAGCGATCAACTCCGCATCCTATTCCGACCATCAGATCATCCTCTCAAACTCGAAATCGAATTCGAGAGTTCAATCCAGACCTGGAACTTCAACAGAACCCACCACCTCAACCTGGAAACCACCTCGTTCACGAAACTCCGACCACCAGAGAGTCTGTAACTCCGACAACACCATCGCCTACCTCCCTGCTTCCATTCCCTCGAGTTTGGTTGAACTCGATCAACCAGGGCAGGCGAACCATTCAAAACATCAAATCTAACTAAAACTAGGGTTCCAGACTAGAAAAGACAACCACCACCTCCACCGTACTTAGATCAGCTTGATGGCAATATTCCCCGATCCTCCGATCATTCCTCCACCTCCAGGAAGAACCCCGACCTCCACAATCAAGTAAATCACCAGAAAACCCCTCAAAACATATTTCTGGTCAAACCAGAACTGCTCTCAAATCCCACTACTAAAAATAGTAATTTTTGTTTCAAAAATCAAGTTTTAGTTTAAGCATTTGATTCATATACCCGAATCCATGAATCATGATAATTAAATTTTAACTTATTTAAGTTTGCACAGTTGTTTTTCTTATATCCAGAGGCAATACAAATTATTTTAACTTAAACAAGTTTTTAAACTAAAATCTATGATATAACAAACATATTTTGTTCAAGACTTAAGTACTAATAAAGATTGGATCAAAAGAAAGTGATTTATGATTAGATCTAGAACCTGGAAACTAAAATCAGAGAAGTATCCAGACACATAGCAATGCACACAACAAAATATTCACATATATACACACAGAGCTTTAAAATATATTCACAAACATACTTGTTTTCAGAGATGATCAGGCAACCAGATTTATATACTTAAATTTTAAAAATGGTGTTACTCACCAGAAAGAAGATGAAGAACAGAGCATCTAGATTTTGAAAACAGGCTTTTGAAAGTTGCTAGTTGAAACCTTTTTATTTTGATCTTCATATTTGTGGAGTTGAATTATTGTAAAGCTTCAGTTGTAATGTATTTTCTTGTATGCTAAGTCTTATTGTAAACGAAAATAAAATGAGAAAGATTGATATATAGATCAATTTTTACACGTGATATTATTTGTTTGTACAATATTTTTATTTTTGTACAATAGGGTCAAAGATTTTTTCTCTATGGAGGCTGATATGATTTTATAATGTGTACTAGAGATGATAGTATTTAATGAAGTTGTCCCTTATGTCTACATATACTTATCTTTTAATTCGTATGTACTGAGATATCATTTTTCTTGCCTCACACTTCCAAACTTATCCTATATTTTACCTGTACAAACATGAATATATTTTTCCTTCTTTAGTCTTATGCTTTGTAATATAAATAAGTTTCTATAGTTAACATGTTGTTAGAATTTATGTAATATATTTACTTTATATTTTACATAGTTTATTAACATGTTGTCAGAATTTACCTACTTTATTTTTATGTTCCATTTCTAACTTAAACATTTATTGTCTTGTATTTCTCTATATATATATATTTATTTATTGTTTATTTCTTTTTAAAGTTTAAGTATCAAACATTTACTTTATATTCATATTTTATTTTTAAGTTAAAACTTTATTCTTATGAATTACTTTTTAGAGAAAATAAAATAAAACTATGTATATATATACTAATAAAAGCTTATACAAATATCTTTAAAATCCAAAACATTTTTAATATCTACCCTTTTTAATTTCAAGACTTTTAAATTCAAAATAAATTCTAAAATTCAATTTTAAAAAATCAAGTTATATATATACATATATAACAACATATTTAATTTGAAAATAATACTTCTATTTTAAAATCTATTTATATTTATATATAAAGCAATACATTAAAAATGTTATTTGAAAATAATAATTTGTCAAATTTAAATAATTTATAACAGAAATTATACATTCCTATTATTATTAAATGAATTAATATATCATATTTATTAAACAATATTTTAAAACCAACCTTTTAATTAATCTTAAACTTAAGCTAAGATATAATTTAAATCAATTAAACATTTGTCTTAAATATTTTAAAACCATATATTTTAAATTAAATCATAATTTCCAAATTACCAAAATATATTAGAATTTGAAAACAAGATTTATTTATTTATTAAATTCAAACCAAAGATTTCTATTTACAATATATACAAATATATACACGTTATAAATAGAAAACAATTTATTAGCTTTCAAAAAGATAAAATTACTAATTAAATATCTATTAAAAGGAGATTATTAAATCAATTCAAATTTATCAACAAAAATTATCAAATCAATTTAATTTTTAATACAGATTATTAAATTAATATTGCCAAAAATTCCGGGATATCACATTCCTCCCCCCTTAAAAGAATTTCGTTCCCGAAATTTAAAACAAAGGTAATTTAATAATCTCATTAATGATTTAATTTAAAGACACAAGCATATATTAATTATATGCTAACAACCATAGCAAACAACTCATCCAATCAAACAAATTTAACTATCCAGACAAAATCCGGATAGGACTATCTTGAGTTTCCCAAGTAAAAATACCAGAATACTCGCCCTACAGAACCCAAACAAAACTATACTACTGACCTACAGAGCTCCTACTCATCTAGATCTAGAAAACTAGATAGGATATCAGACTATAGACAAGTCTGACTCAACAACCAAACCTTCCTGACTGCTGGTTCCAAAACCAGAGATGGATTATACACGTACTCCCTCAGAGATACGTGAAACACATCGAATCCCAGTTATCCAAACTGGCAATTCACTCCAGAAGACCAAACACTTATCCTCACCAGAACATAGAGAAAATCCAAAATACCTCGGAGCTAGCTTCCCAATCTTACCAAATTTAAAGCTCCTTCGATCGGAGAAAACTTACTCAAAACCAAATTCCCGACTTCGAAATCCAAATTCCTGACTTCGAAATCCAAATTCCTCCGTCTCTTATCCATCGAACTCTTCTGACGATCCAAGGCTGCCTTCGTTCCTACCGATCAGCTCAACCTTCGTTGATGCCTCAAAAAAAACTCATCAAAATGATCCACTCACAATCAATCCAAGAACACAAACTCTATTCCTCAAACATCAAAAAACTGAACTTACTTTCCTATCCGAAAAGATAAAACAGATGCACTCCCAAACTGCTTCCGCTGCACAACTCTGATCTGGAGTAGATGAAAATGCCGATGATACACACGAGCACAAACTAGAAAACACATCCTCGAAATATAGTTCAACAGATCCATAAAGAGGAAATTCAGAAAATCCATGATCTCCTAATCTGCTTCACTCAAAAACCCCTCTCCAGGAACCCTCCTTCAACTAGCTGGACCATCGGTACCACTCCTGGAATCCTAGTCGATATGAAAACTAAATCTCATATGCTAAGGCAAACCACTAACCTATTCAAAGACATACCGAAATATCTCTGACAAACCAAGAGAACACTCAACTATCGCAAGTCAACTTTGCGATCAACCCAATCTAACATCCAAAGAAAACTGTTCTCTCTTTACCAAATCAGAACAGCTTAAGCCTATCTAGCCAATCCATCAAAGAAATGGGTCCATTCTGATGCTTCTAAACTTCACCTCTAGAAAACTGCTGACATATGACCTCCTTGCCTACACACAGAACAATCTGAGCTGCGACGCTGCCACTGATGCCAAAGACTTCCTAATCCAAACTCCTCGAGAAACTCAGACCTCAAAGCCAAACACAAACACCCAGCTGAACTCAGCCTCAACACCGATGCAGACACACTTCCTTATCCAATGCTCCTTGAGAAACATCTTCGGAAATACCCCATAGCCACTGCATCTCATCACACAACTACTACTTCCTGAGTTACTAAGGTACCATCACTAGCTTCTGCTCAACTGTCAAAATCCAAATTCTACTCATCCAAACTTGCACTTCAAAAGTGGACTCTGAACACTAACAGGTTTCCTACAGAGATTGGTGAAATCCTTACACCACAACAAAAATTTCACTTGAGACAGTATTGGGTCTACAGTCTCGGCAGATACACTTCCAACCTCAACAATCTCCAACCATTGGTAGTCGTGCTACACACACCACTACACCATCTACCTTTATAACTTATATTGGAAAACCCGAACAGGTAACCAAACAGATAGGTAGAAATAAATAAATATATATATATATATATATTCAAAATTACAAATACGCTCTCTCAAGAAAGATACCACTCCAGAGCCTAGGTATTCACTCAACCTATCGCTCCGATACCAACTGTGACGACCCAACTTTCTATCACCAGAAAGTCGCATCATCTTCAAGAAAGAAAGGGATAGAAAAGAGAAAAGATAGAGAAGAAAGAAGAAACAACATCAGAATCTCAACAGCGGAATGAATAAATTATATTAATCACATAAATATTACATAATATACAACATCAATCAGAGTTACATAGATAATACATCACATACTAGATAGTTATAAACACATGTCTAGTTAATACAACTCAAATACAACACAGAGATACCAACACAGCGGAACACTATATACATAACTACAATGCTGAAGCCTCCTGCTCCATTGCTCCTCCACAATTCATCAAATCTAACCTGAATCCCTTGGCTACTCGTAAAAAATTGAGTACCCAAGAGTTTAAGAAAACAGAAGATAAATTCCGAGTCAGACTTGGGTCTGGTATGAGTAACAGGTTTAAGTTGCTTCGCTTTGAAAATCCTTTGAAAACAAAAAGGTATCACGTAAGACTCCCCACAAATAAACATGGGTAAGTTTTTACCTTACGCTAACCAAACATTTGATAGGAAATCCAGTGATATTATAATAGTGTCTAGGGTTTTCAAGTAAAATATAGAAATAGCTGGAATGCTTACATCTCACGTTCCAACATAGTTGGGCACAACTAATACGTACGGCACTTATTGGAGATTGGATTCCATACAATGGCAGGGCTACTGGGGTACCGCCCGTCACAGTACGTGGCCTAGATCACCGTACCGAGGATCACTCCCAACCCCCTGCAACACAAAGCCGGAACCATCCCTTACTGGACAGTCCCAAACAAGACAACCCTAGCAGTTGGAGCTCAAAACTGCCCACACAGCCGAAATAAAAAGGGACATCTAGACAGGGGTATATCTCGCTCTCAAGTGGGTGCTACCCACGAAACCTTGCTGCACCTCTCCTGTTTTAGCCATTCCCGGTTGATGAGGCTTGAGGCTACGATTACCTTATCAGAACACATCACTTAGAATGCTCATCGTCCACCTGACGATGTTCTGAAAGCATTCAATCAATACAAGTTCGTTCCGGGTTCGAACGAAACCGAAGGCACTATCTTGTTACACTCATTTTGGAATCACCCTCAGAGTTAACGACAATAACCCTTGCACTCTGAATCTTCGTCTTCACTTGGGATTCACGACCTATCGTTAATTTGGACCGATGTGGTTTTCGGATATCCAAATCTGGAAACCCGATCTCGGTCTCATCGAAATCCAAAACGTATCTTTTAAGGCCAAGTTGTTTTAAAGTTAAAACAATTCATTTCATTATCCATATACACACAGATAGATAATTCACAATATCACAGATAGATAATTCACATTATCATAACAAATAGATAATTCACTTTATCATCATAAATAGATACTTTCACTGGTTTCGCAGTCATTGTTGTATCTCGGTGTGGTGTTGTTGTGGTTTGGCTTGGTGGTCTGGCCTATACTTTCTGGCAAAGGCGGGTTGGCGGTTGCTGGTGGTTTTCTTTTTCTTTTTTCTGTTTTTGTGTAGGTTTTGGTGGAGCTGTGTCATTCTCCTTCTGGCTTTTCTTTTTTGTAGCTCTGCTTTTTCGTCTTTGGGAGGCATATGCCCTTCATATGTTTCGCCTTTTTCTGTAAGCCACCGGAGAATGGCGATTATTCTCCTTTTTTTTGTTTATATATTATTTGTTTAAAAAAACATAAATAGATAATCCATATCACACAGCATTACTTATCTAATATCTGAGATTTCAAACCACTCAAGGAAATCAATATCATCCATCCATATATAAACAAGGATTAATAATCACACCATTAATAATTAATTTAAAATGAATTAAATTAATTATCTTATCTCTAACTAATTTAAAGTAAATTAAATTAATTACTTCATTCTATAAATCCTGCTTACTTAACCATTAATTAATTACAAATCAATTAATTAATCATTCTCTAATATCCATCTTAATTAATCACCCTTGATTAATTATCCTTTAATTACATTCAAGTAATTATCCTTTAATTAATTTCATAAATTAATTATCCTTAACCAAATACAGTAATTAATCTTTAATTACTCTATTAATTAATTAACTAAAATTAATTTTATTAATTAATTACTCAAAATTACTTATTATTGATTAATTAATCTTAAATAATCAACCCTTAATTACATCATTAATTATATAAATTAATGATCCCTAATTACATTTTTAATTAATTATTCTATTTAAATTAATTACATTAAGAAATTAATCTTTAATTAAACCACATTTATTAATCACTCTTGATTAATCACATCTAGTAATTAACTACCCTTAATTACTTCATTAAATAAATTAATTACTCCTTAATTAATTATCTTAATTAATCCCTTGATTAATTACACCAAGTAATTTAATCCAAATTACTTCCATATTTAAATCATCTTCAATTAATTACATCCAGTAATTACCATTAATTACTTCACTACGTAATTACACTTAATTTATTACATTAAGTAATTACCTATCAAATCATCCAGTGATTAATTAAAATTAATTAAACTTAATTAATTAACTTAAACTAAGCACATTTAACTTAATTAATTATATTAAGTAATTAATTCCTTAATTACTTCCATATTTAATTACACTTAAACAATTTCACAAATAATTATGTTTAATTAATCAATCTAATTATTTATTAAAAACTAATCACATTAATTAATAATTTAATAATCCTAGTTAATGACCTTCATTAACTATTAAAAATTCTTAATTTCTTTTCTTAAGAAATTGAACTTAGATTTAATCAATATTAATTACAAATTAATTTATTCTTAATAACCAATTAATTAACCTATAATTATTTAATTAATTAAGTTTTAACTATAACTTAATTAATCTTAAATTACTTAATTAATTAATATTTAATCATTAATTTAAAATCTAATCTTATCAAATTAATGATCTTTAATTCCAAATTAATTATTCCTTAAATAATTAGTCTTAAACTTTAATTAATTAATTTAGAATCCTTAATTACTAAATTAATTAATCCAAATCATTTATTAATTAAATAAATTAATTATCCATTTTAATTATATTAATAATTTAATGAATCATAAATCATTAAATTCTATTTATCTTTAAGTTAAAACTTTATCCTTATGAATGATTAAATTATCATTATCAAAAGCATTTAGACACAATTTACTTTTAAATTTATTTCAAATTTCATTTTAAATTTTAGATTTAAAAATGAATACAAATTTAACCTTAACAAAGTTTAAACAATTTAAAAACCTTTTAAATCTCATGTTAAAGAAATATTTACCTTATAAAAGAAGTTTAAAAGAATTTGAACCAAATTTCTTTTTAAATTCAAACCATTTTAAATACACTTAACATTTAAAATTGTTAAAAGAATTTAAAGTTTAAAAAGTTTATTTTATTTTAAAAACTAGGATACAAATTAAATTTGAATCCAGATTAAAACCTTTGATTTAAACTTTGTTTAAATCTTTATTTTCAAATTTTAAAACCATTTAAATTTTAATCAGACATGTTTAAAACAAAACCTGTAACATAAAATAATGACTCGAGCCACCCTCAAATAACTTCGAGTCCAACCCCACTTGACTTCGGGCATTTCACGAAATAACTCGAGTAAAACCAGAGTACTAAATCCTGCTCAACACAGGCACCACCAGAAAAATAGAATGCACCGTGCACATGCACGGTGCTCCGACCATCTCCGACCAACCACGATGGCCTCACCACATCAGCGATCAACTCCGCATCCTATTCCGACCATCAGATCATCCTCTCAAACTCGAAATCGAATTCGAGAGTTCAATCCAGACCAGGAACTTCAACAGCACCCACCACCTCAACCTGGAAACCACCTCGTTCACGAAACTCCGACCACCAGAGAGTCTGTAACTCCGACCACACCATCGCCTACCTCCCTGCTTCCATTCCCTCGAGTTTGGTTGAACTCGATCAACCAGGGCAGGCGAACCATTCAAAACATCAGATCTAACTAAAACTAGGGTTCCAGACTAGAAAAGAAAACCACCACCTCCACCGTACTTAGATCAGCTTGCTGGCAATTTTCCCCGATCCTCCGATCATTCCTCCACCTCCAGGAAGAACCCCGACCTCCACAATCAAGTAGATCACCAGAAAACCCCTCAAAACATATTTCTGGTCAAACCAGAACTGCTCTTAAATCCCACTACTAAAAATAGTAATTTTTGTTTCAAAAATCAAGTTTTAGTTTAAGCATTTGATTCATATACATGAATCCATGAATCATGATAATTAAATTTTAACTTATTTAAGTTTGCACAGTTGTTTTTCTTATTTCCAGAGGCAATACAAATTATTTTAACTTAAACAAGTTTTTAAACTAAAATCTATGATATAAAAACATATTTTGTTCAAGACTTAAGTACTAATAAAGATTGGATCAAAAGCAAGTGATTTATGATTAGATCTAGAACCTGGAAACTAAAATCAGAGAAGTATCCAGACACATAGCAACGCACACAACAAAATATTCACATATATACACACAGAGTTTTAAAATATATTCACAAACATACTTGTTTTCAGAGATGATCAGGCAACCAGATTTATATACTTAAATTTTAAAAATGGTGTTACTCACCAGAAAGAAGATGAAGAACAGAGCATCTAGATTTTGAAAACAGGCTTTTGAAAGTTGCTAGCTGAAACCTTTTTATTTTGATCTTCATATTTGTTGAGTTGAATTGTTGTAAAGCTTCAGTTGTAATGTATTTTCTGGTATGCTAAGTCTTATTGTAAACGAAAATAAAATGAGAAAGATTGATATATAGATCAATGTTTATAGGTGATATTATTTGTTTGTACAATATTTTTATTTTTGTTCAATAGGGTCAGAGATTTTTTCTCTATGGAGGCTGATATGATTTTATAATGTGTACTAGAGATGATAATATTTAATGAAGTTGTCCCTTATGTATACATATACTTATCTTTTAATTCGTATGTACTGAGATATCATTTTTCTTGCCTCACACTTCCATACTTATCCTATATTTTACCTGTACAAACATGAATCTATTTTTCCTTCTTTAGTCTTATGCTTTGTAATATAAATAAGTTTCTATAGTTAACATGTTGTTAGAATTTATGTAATGTATTTACTTTATATTTTACATAGTTTATTAACATGTTGTCAGAATTTACCTACTTTATTTTTATGTTCCATTTCTAACTTAAATATTTATTGTCTTGTATTTCTCTATATATATATATATTTATTTATTTATTGTTTATTTCTTTTTAAAGTTTAAGTATCAAACATTTACTTTATATTCATATTTTATTTTTAAGTTAAAACTTTATTCTTATGAATTACTTTTTAGAGAAAATAAAATAAAACTATGTATATATACACTAATAAAAGCTTATACAAATATCTTTAAAATCCAAAAAAATTTAAATATCTACCTTTTTTAATTTCAAGACTTTTAAATTCAAAATAAATTCTAAAATTCAATTTTAAAAAATCAAGTTATATATTTACATATATAACAACATATTTAATTTGAAAATAACACTTCTATTTTAAAATCTATTTATATTTATATATAAAGCAATACATTAAAAATGTTATTTGAAAATAATAATTTGTCAAATTTAAATAATTTATAACAGAGATTATACATTCCTATTATTATTAAATAAATTAATATATCATATTTATTAAACAATATTTTAAAACCAACCTTTTAATTAATCTTAAACTTAAGCTAAGATATAATTTAAATCAATTAAACATTTATCTTAAATATTTTAAAACCATATATTATAAATTAAATCATAATTTCCAAATTACCAAAATATATTAGAATTTGAAAACAAGATTTATTTATTTATTAAATTCAAACCAAAGATTTCTATTTACAATATATATAAATATATACACATTATAAATAGAAAACAATTTATTAGCTTTCAAAAAGATAAAATTACCAATTAAATATCTATTAAAAGGAGATTATTAAATCAATTCAAATTTATCAACAAAAATTATCAAATCAATTTAATTTTTAATACAGATTATTAAATTGATATTGCCAAAAATTCCGGGATATCACACTTAGTAGTTTATTTATTATTCTATAGGATTAGAAGTGTCTAAACCTGAATAAACCATTTGTTCTGATCGCTATGGATGGATAATTGGTTACTTTGATTGCATGTGATGGTTGTATATTTTGTTTGCAAAGTGACTATTGTTATGTTGTGCTAATTTGTTTTGTTATTGATTGAAACAACGTAAATATTTCTCTTCACATAATTCTAACTCTTTTTGGATTATATAAGTGAAATACAGGTTTATGGAAGCAATTGCTACTGCTTTTGGTTTCATAATTAAGCGTTGTTTGCCCAACAAATAGGTATGTTCTCGGATTATGGTTTTCTAGCGATATTATATTGTTTTCCCGTGGGTTGGGATATATTATGTTGAAAATATGTGATATATTATGTTGAAAATATGTGATATATATTGTTATTACTGATATTATTATTTCTCTCAGACCTCTCCGTACAAATGAGACTCTACCGAAATTTTCTGTAAATTTTGGACATAGAATTTTTTTTGAAAGTAAAGATGTTTTCAAACTTTATTAACTCGAATATAAAAGGATTTAATTGTTTATAATTTGATATATTTTATTTAAATTATTTAATTATGTAAATTAATTGTTTACAAATTTAATACTTTGAATAAGATATATTAATTTCTTAATTGCTTCTTTCCCTTTTCGAGGACGAAATGTTTTGAGTGGAGGAGAGTGTAAAGACCCATAATTTTCGATAATTAAAAGTAGTTAATTTAATAAGGTTTTGTGACTTAATGTTGGAAGAAATAAAAATTTGTGATTTAATAAAAAGAATATAACTCGAATGGAATGTAATAGTATTAATTTAAGGTAATTGATAACTGCTTTAAATGTAATTCCAATTAATTAAAATGATTAAAAAGTTATAATTGGTTATAGATTGTAAATTAATTGTAATAATGTGTGTATTGATTTATATTAGATTAAAAGAGTAATTGATAATTTAAATGTTGTATTAATTAATGAAATAGTATGTAATAAATTGTAATTGAATAATATTAGTGTTGTGGTAGTAATTATAACACTTGCTGTAGATAATAAACTTATAATATGATTAAATGTAAAAAAGGTAGCAATTGTTATTTGTTACCAATTTATTTAATCAATTATAATTAAATGAAATTAAATGTTACGTAAAATGAGTTAAGACGATAACTGGAAAATGTGAATGCAACAAAGTGTACAGAAATGTCAATTACATTTATAAGGTAATAATTGATTTAATAAACAGGAGTGAAACCAAGATAAATGAATTTATTGGGACTTTAAAATTTTGATTAATATGAAAATTGACAAAAAATTCAATATAATTGAAATATTGCAAATAATAAGGGAAAGGATGATAATTGTAAGATATTAGTGTAATAAGATGTAAATCAATGTTAACTATGTCCATAGAGTGATGGTTGATTGAATAAAAAGATTGAAATCAAATTTAATCAATTTATTGGAATTAAATTATAATTAATTGGATTTAATTACAGTTGAAATTGAACACTATAATTAGTGAAATAATCAACATTGAATTGATATGTGAATTTTTTTTAAATTATCGTAAATGTCCAAGTAATAAAAAATGATGAAAATTGTTAGTTATTAAATTTGAAATTAAAAGGTGATTTAATCAATTTAATAATAATTTATTTAATTAACGTGAAAATAGTCATTTTGGCCACTGACTCGGATTTCAACGAAACCAGTTCCATCGGATACGTAACGGCGAATTATTATAGGATTTCAAGGTTTGTAGCAATCAGACTTATCGTTTGATCGTACGGACTCGAAAGGCGTAGAAATCAATTTAATTGAAATCAATTTAAAATAAGCTGATTTTAAAAGCTAATTTCTTCATACGGTGAAATTAGGACTTGAAACCTGTTCCATTGAGTTTAAAAATATCAAAAACATCCATTTTGATATATGGGATGACCTATTTTCGTTTCGGGATCAGAACGGGCTTTTTGGGTCATGTAGTCGTTTCGATCCAACGCTGCCTATATATAGGCTGTTATAAACCCTAGTTGTTTCTCATTTTATTATTTCTTTAAGTACATCTTCTTCCTCCTTCTCAAACCTAATTCCCAAATTCCAAAACCAAATTTCAAAAAAAAAACAAAAAAAAAACAAAAAAAAACAAAACAAAAACAAAAAAACAAAAAAATTTGCTCCAGGTATTTTGGCAAAAACTCAGAGCAAGGACCGGGTATTCGAGGCGGCGTCTCATAGTAAGACCCGAAGTCAAAAAATTTCCAATCTTCTAACGTTGATAACTTTTGCATACGAGCTCGGATTCATGCACGGTTTTCTCCATTGGGATCGTATCAAAATTCCGAACATTTTAGAACCGATTTAGTTGCATTCTGAGACTATCAAATTTTGGGCTAATTTTTGGATTTTAAATCGACGACAAATCGAAGGTGGGTGTTTTAATCCACTCACAACTACTAAATTTTCTTATGTTAGTTAAATTAAATTTATGATGTGATTAGAAATTAATTGATTGATGTTTGGTATGTTTAAATTGTCATTCTAGTTAAATTTGACTTTTATTGCATTTAATCATCGTTAATTTAATATTGAATTTAATTGTCAATTTGATATCTGTTAATGGTAATCAGTTATCTATTGATGTTCATTGGTTGATTTGGATGATGATTGTGATGGATGTTTGATTATTGATATTGGTTGACTAGATGTCATATTTTATATTGTTATAACACTGCAAGTTCCCTATGGGTTGAAATGATACATACTCGAACGATCATATAGAATAAGGGAAAATCGTTATTGGTTGAAATGATAAACCAAAGTGATTTTCATTGAAATAAATTTTGGGATTTCGGGTTGAAATGATATATACCCGTAAAAATTTAAAATATTTGCGGATTGAAATGATAAATATCTGTATCACTTGACCATACGGTAGAGAATTATATACGGATACTGGATTGGTTAAATTTAACGATTTTAAATCTTTAAACTTTAAATCCAGTTAAATGATATTTGAAATAAAATTTGACTGATATAAATTGAATTGTTGTAAGTAATTATTTAAAGGATTTAAATTGAAATTTTGAAGTTGAATTTGAAGTATGAACAACATTCATCGAAATTGAGTTATTGAAATGTTGGAAACTGTAACTTTGAAAATTTATTAAAATTAGGATAGTTTAATTTGATATTTCAAGATTTGAAATTGGGTTTTGATTTGAAATCTGGATATGGTCCAGATTTGTTAAAATGGAAGAAATAGCTAAATTGATGTTAATTTGAAATTTATTATTTTAATAAAAAAAATGTTATTTTAAATTCTAATTAGTAAGATTTTCAAACTATTAAACTAAGTTTATCTATTTTAAACTATTTTAATTTATTATAATCAAATTTAATCTATTTAATTCAATTTAATCTATTTTATCCTATAAAATCAAATTAATCTATTTTAAATCTAATTAAGCTATTTTAAATCTATTTAATATACTTTAAATATAATTAATCGATTTTAAATCTATTCAATCTATTTTAATTCTACAAAAACTATTTTAAATCTATTTAAACCATTTTAACCCACTTTTAAATTATTTTAAAGTATTTCAACACTTGAATTATATTTTCAAACTATATTAAGCTATTTAAATTATTTATAACTATCTATACTATTTTCTAGATTCAAGATTTGTTAAGTGGAAGTGGTTATATGTAAATCCTTGATTTAAAGGAAAATATGATTAAACGATGTAATAACTTAAGTTGGGATTTAAATAACATATTTTGAGTAAATATGATGATTTTGAAATAAGAATTTAACCTAATTGTGAATATGATTTTGAAAGTGATATGATTTGAATTGAATATGAGATTTTGATATCAATTGTGAAATGGTTTTAAAATGTAAAAGAACCATCCGATGTGTAATAAGCGTTTGGTTGTTAAAGAGACCAAGATCAGATATTGTCATACTCTCTGCAATACTGAAACCACTTTAACAACTGTGTACATGGTGGAGATTCCAGAAATGAAGTAGGATGGTTTGGCGAACGATTCTGTATGAAGTATTTACGTGACCCTGAATCCCATGAGTCAGCTTAGATGTGACTAAAGCAGGAGCTATACTACGCCAAGTGAGGTCATTCCTCCTATCGGGCACATTTCTTCGATACTATATTTTGACTTTGTGGTTGATTTGGTGTCCACCCCTTGATTTGATGATGGGAGTGTGTCTGAGGTGGGAGGTAGTAGCTGTTATGCATTACCACCAGTCCGGGAGTGCAATTGGTATATCTACCCTGGTAATACCTCGAGTGTCGTGTTAACATGCCCTATCGTGCCTTCTACGAGTTTAGTTTGTACCATACCTATTGAGTGCCCTCTAATAGCCCTCCAGATTACGGAGGAATTACAACACTGTATAGACTATGGGAATATATAAAATTGTGTTAAGGGGGATATGGGTAACGCCTTAACGCTATTTTAATACTTTACTTTACTATAGACACTATTATAATAGCGTATTGTATTATGTATGTAGATAGTTTAACGGATCCTTAGGAGATGTAAATCCCGAACATCTCTTAAGTTATTGCACTCATGTTAGACACTGGATAGGAGATGTCAAACCTCATAAACATCTTCGACGCCATTACACTCATATTTATTTACTGTTGATTTAACTTACATAAGATCTTTTAATTCTGACTTGAGTGTTTTGTCTTTTCAATTCGCTCGGGTCAGTCTGATCTTTTCAGTGTATTGAAGACTGCCTTTCTAAAGGACGAAGACGAAGATTTGTACTATAACTATTTATTTATTCATACCACTGAATCATGTTATTCCGCTGCATTTGTTATTTATTTATGTTTAATGTAACTCTGAGTCTATAATGTAAATGTGTGATCAAATGTTCTTTGTAAAACAACTTTATGAACTGTTTATTTGATTATTATATTTTGTCATTCCGCTGTGAGATTCTGTGTTTTTTTTATTTCTTTCTCTTCTTTTTCTTATTTACCCTATAACAATCTGCCCTTTTGTATGGTTCGAGTTTGACGTGTGTGGTTTATCGTCGATTTAAACCATCCAAAAAGGCGAGTCGTTACAAAGAATTTCTAATCAATTTCAAAAATACTTAATTATTCATTTGAAAAGATTCACAAAAGATTCGAGAAAGAATAATTAAGTAAAATCGTTGTTTGCAAAAGTTATTAAAAAGTGCTGTAAATAGTGTTTTAAAAACTTATTTGATTAAAACAACTTTTAGATTATTTAGAAATCCATTTTTATAACTCGAATCTCTCTTGAAACATTTTAAAAGATTTAAAGAATTTAATTTATATTTTTAAAGAATTAAAAATATCCATTTTAAAACTTTAACTACTTTGGCCTATAAACTGCCAAAGCGCGATTTTATTTTTGAATTTGATTTTCTCATGTTTTAAAATCTATAAAACGAAATCTTAATCATTTTCTTTTATTCGATAACTATGATTATAAGAATTCATAAAATTCTTTCTACAAGGAATTTCGACTCCGAATCCATCCTATAAATGGATTTAACTCTTACGGTACGAAATTGCGAACTGCCGTTACGCGACGCGCTTATTTTTGACTAAATATTAAATATTAATATAAACTTTACCAGAACACTTTTAAATGTTTATAAACATTTCCAAACAATATTAAACCATATTTAAGTGATTAAACATTCCATATACACCATTTCATTCAATAAAGGAAACTGATTTCCTTTGTTTTTATCGACATGGATTAATGTGACTTGTATAGATATTCAACAACCGTATTAAAGATATATTATCATATTCAAACGTGATAAACAATCATCACTAAAAATTATATCCATATATATATATATATATATATATCATCAAATAATATAAATAACTATAGTTTAGGAGTTTTCTCACATTGATTTTCAAATAGAAAAAGGGTTATAGCTCCACTAACTCGCGATCGGCCCTCACGAACCCTTACTCCTTGCCTCCAAGTGAACATGGCCATTCCATGACAAAGTGGTTCTCGACCAAGCATTTTGAATGAGGTATAGGACTTTGGATTAGTATTAAATTTACCAAAAAACTAGACCTAAAAATAGGTCATCTTCTCTTGGGTTTGGACATTCTCTGCTTTGAATTTGGAAATGTGGTCAACATGAAAGTTGTAGAAATTTTTTTTCTCTATAGTTTCCACTAAATAATCATCTAATTTGGATAATTTTTGAGTGAGATATGGTCAAATGAGAAAGAGGTGTTCTCGGGTTCTAAAACTTTAGGCCAAAAAATGCCTCTGAAATAATTGCATTTTTACCCTAGTATCTCTCTAATTTTGAAGAAGTGACCAAAATGAAAATTATAACCAACTCAATTTTACTAAATTTGAAAAAAATTATTTCTTGATTTGCCTTTGATTTTAGGAAGTTATGATCGAATGAAGGAGAGTTATTCTCGGACCAAAAATTCTAGGCGTGAAAATGCACTAGAAAGAAGTGGGTTTTTAGCATAGCTAAGCTTAAAATGGGAAGAAGTTGTAAACTAGAAAGTTGTAGCCTCTGGAATTTCACATGAACTGAAGAAATGAATTTCTCATTTTTGTTTGGTTTGAAGGAGTTATGTTGGATTGAAGAAGAGGGAAAAAGTGTGGGTATTTATGGCCAAGATTTGGAAAATATAGCACCACAATTCACTCTTCCTCCATCACTCATATGCTCCCTTCACAGACCATCACTTCACATGGCTGCCTATGCTCTTCCATCATTACCTCCATGTGTGTGTGTGTCCATGTGCATGTCCTTAGTTAACTTTGTGAAAGCTTAAATGAGAAGAAAACTTAAACTATCTTAGATATTTTAAGTGTAACGTATACATACATACATATATATATATATATATATGTATGTATGCATGTATTATATATGTATAAATATGTATAGGTATGTGTTAATGCATGCACATGTATATTATATATGTGCACAATACATATAAAAACTTTGCAACGACTTCAAACAACTTCTGCTCGTTAAACCGTTGAAAATCGGGAAATCAATTTCCGATCACATTTTCATTATATTTTATAAATTACATATAAATGTAAACAAAATTAGAAAATAAATTTCTCATCACTATTAATTAATTAAAATTGTCTTATTTTATTTATAAAACCTTATAAATTAATGTTGATAAATATTTACTAAAATCGCTATTACATCAATAAAGCGATACGAATTTTCTCATATTTTCAAATCAAGTATATATCTTCATAAAACTATTACAAATGATTTACTATCACTTTATAACCATTTAAAATGAATTATTAACATTTAAAAACAATTATTTTAATAATTATAATAATTATTAAGCATTAAATCTCAATTTAAATTCATTAATCTATATTTAAATATAAGGGCATCACTTTTGATGTAATAAACACATTTTCTTTTCCCAAAAATAACATAATTAATTTTATTTCATATTACGTTCAATTATAAAAATAAGTGTACGTTTCCATCTCCGTGCACAACTTTTTACGATTATAGAGCTATTTATCGACAAAATTGTTTTCGGGTCATTTTATCAGTAGTTTCCCAAAGGAAATATTTTCTGGAACATTTTTCCAAAATACGTTCATTATAATTAATTATCCTTAAAACTTAATTATTTATGAAAAATAATCTATAATTGAATATTTAAAATCAATTAAATATCTTTAATTAAAGTGATCAATTTTTTAGTCCAAACATGTTGTGTACAGTTGTTGGTAAATATGAAATGGTAATTGGTCAAAAATATGAATGGTAAAGGAAGAGAGAATGAAGATGAGGGGATATGGCAGTAAATATGAAATGGTGACGAAGAGAGGTGGGTGGCTACTAGGCGTGAAATGGTGAAAAGGTGAAAAGATAAGACGTAAATATATCTCAATTTTTGAAGAAAATAATAAAATACGACTTCATGGAAAATAGCATGAACAAAAATGAAATGAAAGGGAAAGAGAAGCTACATGAATTTGGGATGAAGAAAAAGGAATGCTGGTGAAAGGACTAAACTGAATGTCACATTTCTAAAATGAAGGCTTCAGGAAATATAGGTAATCAAAATGAAAACAAAATGTTGAGGTTGTGGTAGGAGGGTACAGGAAAACAAAATGAAAGAAATGAAGTTGATGTAGTAATACAAAATGAGGTGGTGAAAACAATGAACTTGCTTTTTTAGTTTTAGGAATTGGAGGCAGGACATGGTGGAAAATGGTAAAGAAAGTTTAAACAAAATTTTTTTGTGTGTGTGTCTATATTTATATATATATATAATGAAACTCACGTTAGAGAAGATGTAGCTTTAGGGAAAAGAGGAAGGGAACAAACGAAAATAAAGAAACAAACCAAAATGAGGAAAGCAATGTGGCATATATTAAATAATGATGGAATGCATGGACTAGTTGTGGACTACCAACAAACCTTTGGAATTCAAATTTCAAACTTATGTCTCCTCTTTATTACTTTCCTTAACTCCCATAAACTCAAAATTACACCTATTTAATTTTACACTAACACACAATAAATGAAATTAAATCCTCTCCACATATTTGCGTAATTAATTAATGGAATATACAACATAAATGAGGTAATATAACAGGTGTGTGTGTGTATGTACATCTTTATCGCCACTTATGGTTTGCATTCATAAATAAAAGGTATGAAAATAATCCACATAAGGAGGCAATGAATGTAAGAGTGAATTAGAAGAGTGATGATGGAAATGTAAATTATATTGCAAATAAAATAAAATCAAGTCTAAGTGAAAAGGAAATAGTCAAAGTGTAGATCTATTTTACCCCCTATACAATCACTTATTAAACAATTAATTTAATACCGTATAAGATTTCAAACCAAATTAATCCATTTTTAATGGTATAATTGGATCTGAAACTTAAGTTTATATTTAGGTATATACATATGCACAGTAATCTAAAACTAAATTTGAAATGAATTAATTGGAAATAAATCACCCAATTAAAATTTATTTCGATATAGTTTACAATTAATGTCTTCCCTCATTTTAATTGAAAGATTCCAATCATATTAATTGCCATTGATTTCTAAGTTAAATTTTAAAAGAGAAACGAGACAATTCAATTCCTTTTCATACTAGTTTAACGTGTTTATGGAATTATTGTATACAAACCAAAAGTTATTAATTTATTATTAAATAATAGATTTCTTATACCTATAATAAATCTTTCGGCTACTAAACATTTCAAATAAATAAACATTTGTTTTCTTCTTTAATAAAGAAACATATATTATTCTTTATTAACATTTATTATTCCAATAAATTGGAAATTTACAATCAATCAGTCATTTAACTCATTCAAACCAATGTCATTAAAATACAACTAAAATATGTTATCATTCTTACCTTATTGCAAACATATGTCATTAATAGAAATTTAAATTAAGCTCATAGTTTATATTATAATTTAATTTGTATCAATACAATCTTAAATTTTTTTTTCTCAAAATCTTATTTAATTCAATATTTTTAAATGGCTAAAAATACAAGTCGTTACAATGAGCCTTGTAAGAGTTTTGTTTTTAGAGTCTAACATATATGGAATTTAATAATGGTAACAATTTCGGCTAAGATTATTATGTTTGCTTGTAAATGTTTTCAAAACAATGTCACTAAAAACAATATCAAATGATTTTACATAGCAAATGCTTTATTTATCAAAAGGTAAAAACTCATTTCATGTTTATATGCGGTGTGGTCTTGTGAGATGCCATTTATTTTCAAAAACGTGTATTTTGAGTTAATCACAGCAATCCCATGACTGACCCGGAGTTTATTTTCCTTTTCTCTAAAACTCTAGGTGCCCTAATTTCCCAGGTAGCCTAGTGGTTCAGGTTTAACTTAAAGCAATTGGATGGAGCTTAGAGCCGAAGATGCTTTGTAGATAGTTATCCATTCCCATTTCCACTTCCGCTATATTTGATTTGGTTTTTTCATCACTTGTAAGGAGGGGTATTTATAACTGTCCAGCTGAGCTTAGGACAGACTCTGATAATGTATTTAAATTTTCCCTGCAAAGACTATATATTGAAATAATATATATTATTCCATTCATGTAAGATTCTATTCTCTTCATTTTCTTTCTAACCCTTAACGATCGGGTTTCCGATGCTTCGATTTGCGGCATGAGAATATTGAGGATGTATTAGTGTCGATTTTCGAGGGTCAAAAATCTGGTCCATTACAGTTCTCATCTTCCTCATTTTCTTTTGTGCTCAAATCATAAATAAAGAAAACAAATTAGGAAATTAATTTCCATTTAGATCAATTTAAAATTAAAAAAATTTGACATAGGACTTGCAATATTTTCTATTTCGATATTTTCTTACTTTTGCAAGGGACAAATCTCTTGCCTAAGTGACATAAGACATTTTAAAAACAAGCATATGAGTTAGGAAAAGTTTCAAGCTTCACATTCTTTGAAAAGGGAATTTTTATCGGGGAAGGTCTAATTAGAGAGAATATATTTATCGGTGAAGTTACAATAAATACCCTAGATGAGTTGTCTGCACATAGCTGAAAGTTTTAGTCATCCCATTTTTTATTCCATTCCTTCATGTTAATTTTTTTCAATCCAAAGTCCTTATCATATGTTATGTTCTAAATATTTCCACTTTGATTGCTGTTAACATAAATTTATGCGAATATGTTGGTAGTCAATATGGTCCACTTTGCGAAGGAGAAGAGAAGGTGCAAAGAGGTTGGTTTGAAGAACTTCTACAATCACTTAGCTTAGTCCAAGGTGTCTTTACAAATAAGAAGAAAAGAAACATGAAGACCATCCACTTATTCTACCTAAGCCAATACCCATTTACCTTTTATTAAGAAACAATTATTGACATGACACGTGGTGATGATAAAAAGTATGAAAACCCATTAAAGAATGACAGTCTCTTCAATGCCAGTGAGAGTCAACCATATCAACATTATCTTATTTTTCGTGGATCTTCTTTAGATTGGCAAACTTTGTCTTCAATATTCAAATTGATGTTCAACATACAAACATAATCTTGAACAGACATAATCTTGAATGATAGAATTTAATTTCATTACTATTTTAATGGCATAAAAATATTGCAACCATTACATTTATTGTTATTTATTCATGGCATCTCCATCGGTAATTTAATCGGTCAAACGAAGAGTGGAATGGGATCCATTTAGTCCCAAAAATTTTCTAGCATCATTCTTATTGGACATTTATTATACCTACAACCCATAGTATAGCAATGTACTTTAAGGAATATGTTAGGGCCCGGCTCCTCGACCCTCGGAAATCGACACTAATACATACTCGGTATTCACGTGGCGTAAATCCAAGTGACTGAGAGGCAGATTATCTTGGAGTAAAAGAAAATAAAGGCAGACATAATCTTAAACGAATTGAATAACATATATTATTTCAATATATATATATATACAACGGAAAATTTAAATACATTTACCAAAATCAACCTTATAAATCAGCCTGGACAGTTATAAATCTCTGTCCTTATAAATGCCGAATACAATCAATAAACTAATGCAATGGGAATGGAAATGGAAAACTATCTAGAGGAATATAATCAGCTCCAGACTTCAGGCTCCATCAAAATGCTCTAAGTTAAACCTGACTACTTGGTTGCCCGGAAAAAATAGGGCATCCAATGTTTAAGAGAAAAGGAAAATAAACTCTGAGTCCAGTATGGGACTGGTGTGAGAAACTCAAAATACAGATATTTTGAAAACAAAGGTATCTCATATGACCACATTGCACATAAACACGTAATTGGTTTTTACCTTATGATAACCAAAATCTTTACTATGTAAAATCTGGTAATTTTATTTTTGATGACATTTGGCAACAATTTTCAAGTAAATATATATAACTTAGCTGAAATTATTACATTGACCAAATTCCAGCATATTAGGTTCTACAATCAAGTCTGAAGGTAATTATTGGAGAAGGGATTTACATACAATGGGAGGTAAGGAATTACCCTCCATACAGTACATCTCTAGAGGGATGTACCAAGGATCAACAACTTTAGAAACCTCTGCTTTTGGCAAGACAGGCCTACCCACAGACCCATCTTGGTGGTGGATAGGACCGAATATGACATCAACCCGATCGTAACTAACCTATCCAAGAGCTCTCTTTGCATAAACAACATACTCGATATATATAGAGTAATATAGAAAGGTGATGACCATATCCTAATGGTTGCGAACCACATAGCCTTATGGCATGCTCGGTTTAAGCCATTTCTGAGTGATGAGGACCGAGAGAATTATTACCTTTCACATAGCACATTCCACTTTGAATGCCACATTGCCAATTCCATCGCACACTTTTAATTTCTACAAATGTACCACGTCGGAGCTCGTACGACTCAGAGAAGAGTGTTAAGTATATGAGTTACTTCCTACACCACCAAACAGATGTACATTCATAAAAATCAATGTACATATATGTTGGAAATGAATGTCAGACATTCTTCTATACAAGTTGTCAAGTAACAAGGCAAATCAAAGGAACTCTCCTACCAAATCCTATCGGGAATCATCCTTAGGATTAATAGCGAGTAGCCCTTGCATCAAAGATCAAATGAAGATACTACTGCTACATATATATGATATTGGAAATTTTCCCCCGAGGGTCAGGGACAAGCAGCCCTTCATTCCAATTTTATCATTACAAGTCTTCACTTCGACTATGTAAATTGGTTCGTAGTGGTTTTTGGATAGGCATTATCCAAATCCAACCCTAGTTCCTTCGAATAAATCATCAATAAGAAGATGTTAAGTAAATAGTTGCTCATCATTTGATTGATTATTTTCTCTTTATCAGAAATATCTTCTAGGGATATATATCTTTAACACATTTCTTTCCGGTACATACAGAATCATTAAACCTCCCTTTTACTTTGGAAATACAAATCATTTTCATAGGTTGTATTGGATAACATTATCGAGTTATGAAGGGTCTATAGAAATTATACTAATTCTACTCAACATCAATTTCCATATTCAACCTTTACTATCTGGCGAATAACAGTTAAATAACCTTTTGAATTCACACGGATAGTATAGGTTCCCTCCTCAGAATTTAATACCAAGTATAGGAATATTATCTTTATACAATCCAAGTTGTATTAAATTAAATTTGTAAATTTGAATCTTTTATACTTGTCTCGTTTCCGACATTTCAATCATATATATTCCTCGCCCAGGAAAAAGGCGAGGCGAGCTAGGGCACAGCTTGCTTCTGAACATCTCCTTAGTTTAAGCACCTTAGATCCGGATGTCACAAATAGAAAAATCCAATCTACTTGTCGGCTTTTAGAGCCAAGATTAAATCACTTATTTATAACTACTTTTCTTCTAAATCATTTATTTAAACTTTTTAAGATAAATTATAAGACCTTCAAATCATCTTTAAAATAATTAATTATTCATTTGAAAACATTTATAAAATATTTGGGGAAGAATACTTAAGTTTAAAACTATATTTTTAAAGTTCTTAAAAGTGTTGCAAAAATTGCTACGAATAGTGCTATTAAGTTTATTTGATCAAAACAACTTTTCGACCATATGGAAATCCATTTTTACAACTGAAATCTATTTTAAATTTCTTTAAAAGATTTATAGAAATTATTTTAGATTTTTAAAGAATTAAAAATATCACTTTTAAAGAATTTGTTTACAATTTAATTAGATTTTATATGAATGAACCATAACTATGTAGACCTATTTCGAATAGATTTATCCCAAAACAGCATATCCAAATTATAAGAAATCCTATAGAAGCTACAAGTGTCGAATTAGTACCGTGCAAACTTTGATTTGTTCTAGTATGTGAATAAATTGCGAATATGGTCCAAGTAATAAATGCCCTCGCTTTGGTTTCCGAACTGCCAAACCGCGACTATTTTGAAAACTTAGTTTGCTCAAATTTCAAAATCTACTAAACGAAATCTCGATCCTTTTCTTTTGTTTGAAAAGTATGATTATAAGAGTTCGAAAATTTCGTATTTCAAAGAATTCCGACTCCAAATTCATCGTATAAATGGATTTAACTTTCTACGGTGCGAAATCGCAAACTGTCGTTACGCATGCGCTGATTTTTCACTTAATTTTCATAACTTTTCAAACTTCACCAAATTGGATTTTAATGTTTATACAATATTTATATACCGTTTTAAAGAGGTTTAACAGTCTCATACACTCTATTTCATTTAATAAAGGAAAGTGATTTCCTTTATGATATTCAACGTGTACGAAATATGAATCATTTCAACATCAAAGTAAATCAATAATCAACATCTCAACTTGCTGATCAAACATAGTAAACAACCATAGCAAACATATCACATCATAATATGTATAAAATAAATTTGTAAGAGTTTCTCACCTTTATTTGTTTCTAACTTCCCAAAAATTTGTCATAGTTTCAGTAAGACCAAATTACAGCCTACGGAGTCGAGCCTTGGATCTTTGAATAGGCTCGGCCTAAGCTTGCAAGTGGAAGTGGGTTCGGCCTTGGTGGTAGGAGGTGGTGGCCGTGGATTATGAGGGAGGAAAGGAGGTGATTTGCTTTGGTTTTGAAGTGGATTGCTTATGTATACATACTTATATAATTTTAATTACTTTTTTCATTATTTTTGAGAATGAGGAAGAAGATGAAGTTGAATAGTGTGCAAAATTATGAAGGGAATGGTGGATATTTGTAATCTAAAAGCATAATTACACATTTGCCTCTTGCCCACAACCCCTCCCCCCCTCCCAAATGCACAGCAAGCCACCCTCTTATGCCTCTATGTGTGTGATGATGATGGTGTGTAAGTGAGTTGATGTTTGCTTTTAGGGTAAAAACTATCTTAGATATTTATACTTATTACTAAATTTAATTTCAAATGAAAATTGTAAGTATATTTATGTATATATAAATATGTGTTCATGTATATGTTAGGACGTGCATGTGTATGTTAAATATGTTTCAAGTGATATAAACAAGGTTGCAACAATTTTGAATAACTTTCATTCGTTAAACCGTTGAAAATCGGGAAGCCGATTCCCGGTAATATTTTCACTTATAAATTAATTTACATATAAATGTAAAAAATTTGAAAACTCATTTCTTATAATTTTTAATTAATTAAAATGATCATATTTTATTTATAAAACCACATCAATACATATTATACAACTATTTGCAAAAAATGTTGTTATATCGAAAAACCAATACAAATTTTCTTCTATTTTCAAATCAAGTATATATCTTTATAAAACTATTATCAATGATTCATTTTACTTTATAACCGATTAAAATGAATTATTGACATTTAAAACTAATTTTGAGAAAAATGTGTGATCCTCTAGTAAAAGTGGAGAGCACACATGATACTATATATAAAACATAACAAGGTGCTGCCAACATGCCTGGCAGGTGACAAAAACAAAATAAAGGAAACATGTCTGATAGGTACCCCTAAAATGAGCTCCGGCAAAGCCACCGCCCATTACACCCCAAAATTGAGCTCCAGCATGGCCACCGCCCGATAGTAAGGTGTTAGAGATACCTAGAAATGCTGAGTATCGTCAGAAGCCACTCTAAGAGGTCAAAGGTACTGGAAGCCAGCTTAGTCAAAAGAAAAATCTATGAAGCTGCCTCAGTTGATGATCCAGTAAGGAAAAACCACTATGAGAACTCTGATAAAGCTGGAAGTATCTCCATCCTCAATCAGCAAATCTGGAAAAAGCTGACCTGAACACATGAATATAGACACAAACTTCCTATCTAACCCAAACCTGAGACAAAACTAAGACAAAAGTTAGAATAAAACTCATATATGTATATAAATAGAATTTATATACATATATGTGTAAATAAAACATAATAAGGTATAATAGAGAAAAATAATCTAGAACAAAAAAAACAGATTTAAAGTGAAATGGAAATATGGTCCAGACTGAAGAAAATAAACAAAGTGAAATCAAAAATAAAAGAAAACAAATTCAAAAATTAAGACGATTCTATAACTATCTTTGTAGACCATCAATTAAAAGCAAGTTATGAAGCACCGAGGGATCGTTATTTAAATTTGAAAAGAAACCAATACTATTATTGTTAGACTCAAAAATATTATTGTGTTGTTTAAAAGTATTGATATTATTACTAACTTTGTTAAGATATTGCTTAAAAAGATAGTTTTTGGTTAGTTTATATTTAGGATTAGAGATCCAATTAAAGAAAAAAGATGAAATTAAATAAATCAATTTATTGAAATGGTTTTTATTATTATTAAAAACATGTTGATTTCTTTCAAACCAAATGTACCAACAGGAAATAGAGAATAAAGTATCAAGCAAATATCGATTATCCTTATTAAACTTAAATATAAAAGTGTTCCAATAGAAAAAACAATCAAAAATTCTACAATTAATATTAAAGTCAAAAAATATATTAAGGGTGTGCATAAGAATAAAATGAGTATCCATACAGTCAAAGTAAATATGCTTAATATCCTCCAAACGTCTATTACAAAAATAACAATTATTATCAATGTGAATATTTTTCTTTTTAAGTATTCTATAGTATTTAATTTTCCATGCATAATTAGCCACATATGGATTTTAGATTTAGGAGGAGCATTTGATTTCCAAATAAATTTAAAATAATTATAAGTTACACCCGAAAAATTAATAAATCTATAGAAAGAATTAGAAGAAAATTTCTTAATTTTATCCCATTCCCAACTAATAAAATCATTATCATTATCAATATTATAGAGATTTAATCTAGCGATGAGCAAATTAAACTGCCTAAGAGAAGGAACTTCTAGAATTCTGCTAAAACTAAAAATCCAAGGAGGTTCATTATCAAAGGTAATATTAAAATTAAACATAGACTTTCTAATTGAAATGGTAGACTTTGTTTTTAAACTAAGGAAACTTAATCTAGCGATGAGCAAATTAAAAATTGGAGTAAGAATATTTATTTGGAAAACCCATAGTTTTACAATTTAGCGTTTTGGCAACTAAATTTTCAACTTTATCAAAATCATTTAAAATTAAGACCGAACTTTAATCAAAATTTATTTTTAAACCTGATAAAAGTTCAAAACTATATAAAATAAAATTAAGAGTTATAATGTGACAAGGGAGATGAGAAGAAAAAAGCAAATTATCATCTGCAAATTGAAGGACTGATAAACCATTACGCGATATATCATTACCTATATAACCCAGAGATCCATTATCAACTGCTTTTTTAATAATCTTAGCAAAGACATCTGCGACTAAGTTAAACAAAAGAGGGGATAAAGGATCCCCTTGCCTTAGTCCTCTCTTAGATTGAATTTTATTTCCCAAAATACCATTAACCATAATACTAGAGTTGCCAGTTTTAAGTAAATTCATGATCCAGCTAATCCATCTAGAACTAAAACCTCTAGCATGAAAAATATCAACTAGAAAATCCCAATCTACTGAATCAAAGGCTTTTGCAAAGTCTAATTTTAAAATGGCACAAGTAATATTGTTCTTACAGCAGTGATTAATGTATTCTTGAACGACTGCAACACCATCGGTGATATTTCTCCCTTTAATGAAAGCAGATTGTGAACAATCTATTAGATCATTCATTTTAGAACTAAGTCTATTAGCTAAGACTTTTGAGAAAATTTTAACTGAACAGTTGATTAAAGAGATAGGCCTAAAATCTTTTAGATTATTAGCACCTACTTTTTTGTGTAATAAAATAACATTTGCAAAATTAAATCTACCCAATTGTAATTTGTCATTATAAAACTCATTAAACATGTTAATTAAATCTACTTTTAAAACATGCCAAAAAGTTGTATAGAAGAAAATTGGAAATCCATCCGGCCCCGGAGATTTATCGCCTGGCAAATCATTGATGGCTTTACGGATTTCCTCTTCAGTAAAAGGAACATCCAAATTAGAGAGGTTAATATTGGAATTAGTTGGATAGAGATCATTAAAATTAACATTAATTCTATGATTATTTTTGTTACCAAAAATATCTCTATAATAGTTTGTGAAAGCCTTATTGGGATCTCTTTGGTCAACTATTTCTACATTATTAATAAGAATGGAATTAATCGTATTACAACGTTTTCTTCCATTGGCTATATTATGAAGAAATTTAGTATTATAATCACCTTCATTGATCCACTGAATTCTAGATCTTTGTTTCCACATAACTTCCTCCTTTTCTAGAATAGAGTTAAGTTCTTCTCTTAAATTATTAAGAACATTCCGCTCACCTACATTTAATTATCTATTTTCTTTAATTTTATTAAGTTTAAGCATCTCATTAAGAATATTTTCTTTTTTAATTTTAATATTACCAAAAATATTCTTACTCCAATTTTTAAGAAATAACCTAAGTTTCCTTAGTTTAAAAACAAAGTTTTTTGCTGAATTATCACCATTTCTTATATTATACAGACTCATAGAAGTCCATTTATTAATAATTAACATCGGTAAACTAGATTCTAATAACCACATTTTTTCAAATTTGAAAGATCTACTAAAAACCCTATGATAATCACAAGTGAGGATAATTGGACAATGATCAGAAAGAGTGTAGGGAAGTCCAGACACTCTACAGATAGGGGACTTGTCCTCAATTTCATCACTAACGAAAAACCTATCTAGAAGAGCCAAAGAAGGGGACTCCCTAAAATTACTCCAAGTAAAATCTCTGTTAGAAAGAGGAATTTCAATCAAATTTGAATTAATAATAAATCTATCAAATTCCTCCATAGCAGAGAAATCTCCCTCCCTTGGAGTTCGCTCACCTATATAACGAGTAACATTAAAATCACCCCCCAAAATCCAAGAGCCTGACATTAAAGATTTAAACTCAAGACATTCGTCCCAAAGAATCTGACGACCTAACTTAGAATTCGGCCCATAAACATTCGAAATGTTTAAAAGAGAATTGTCAGAAAGATTAATTAGAATAATGTGAATCGAGTGTTGTTTGGTGACACATTGAAGTAAATTAAAATAATTGTCCCGCCAACCAATCAATAAACCTCCAGATACACCCACCGAAGGTAGAGAAACCCATTTTCTAAAATGATGTCCACCTAGTCTTCTATAAAAACGATTATCTGGACATTCAATTTTAGTCTCTTGAAGAAGAGCAATATCAATAGAGTGATCTTTAAAAAAAGCTCAAACCTTATCACATTTATTTAAGTCATTCAAACCTCTAATATTCCAACTAATGATCCTCATAAACCCAAAGATCTAGCCCTATCAAATTCCTTATTTCTAATAAACTCACGATCTAACTCTAAATCAGTGAAAATAAAAGCAGTATCACTGGCTAAATGGCTGAATTCAGAAGTAGATAAATTACCTAAAGCATAAGATGAGAAAGTACTACCCAAATCAAAATGCGTACCTGGGCTTGATTCCGAAGTACCGCTCACAGTACCCGAATCGGGAGCCTTACCCAAAGACTGAGAGCGACTGCTATGAATCCCGACGCTCCTACGAACCGATCCGCTAGAAGCTGCAAACTTCCTTCTTCTACCTCTCTTCGAAGAAGTATAACAAGGAACTGAATTACCATCTAACTCCCCACTCTGAGTTACCGAATGAAGGCCAGATTTCCTATCTACCAAATGCAATAAAACTGGATTGTTGGTACCATATTTATTCACCAAAGTCAACATATTCCCTACGTTAGTTGACTCATAACCCAAACCAACCACCGAGAAAGACTCTTCCCGGTTATCAACTCTACCCAATCTCACAGCAGTGACTACAACATTGTCATCATCAATATTCAATCTCGCAACAGTGACTACTCCATTATCATCATTAATATTACAATTCTCTCCACCTTTCAAAGTGCTAAAAACAACACTTCCATCATAAAAACTTGCCCCAGAAAGATTGTCAATAGTCGGTGAGGAGATTGGAGTATCCATAAAATCAGCAATGTCCGAGAACTGTGCATTATGCACAACTATATCAGTGTGCATATCATCAAGGGAAGCATTAATCAAGGTTGAATTATCCACAGCAACTCGAATTTCTAATTCAACATCATTGTCAATATCATTCTGCTATTCATAAAAAAGAAACCTATCACGAAAATCATCCCACATAAGCATCTGATCTTCACAACCAGATAGTCTTTTAAATTGCCTCCTTCATTATAAACAAGAACATTGTTACAGACATTCGCACTGGATTGAATTTCGATCAAGCTATCAGACAAATGAGCATTCATACCCGTATCCATTCACTAGTATAAAACTGGTCATTTGTGTCGGTTGTGTAACCCCTGTTGTGTCGGTTGTACAACCGACTCAAATGAAGACGACACAAAAGACATTTTTCTGTTGTGTCGGTTGTACAACCGACACAAAAATCAATTATTTGTGTCGGTTGGTAATAGAGAACCGACACAAATCAGCTTGTATAGTGAAGCAAACCGCCGTTTATTGTGTCGGTCCTTTAAGAAAAACCGACACAACTGTTGCTTGTTTTGTGTCGGTTCCTTATTGACGACCGACACAAATGATTGATATTTGTGTCGGTTATGTTTGTTTTTTCAACCGACACAATTGATATGCAGTTGTATCGGTTCCCTTTGAAGTAACAACCGACACAAGTTATGTCTGAAGCAAAAAAATATATTATTACCGTTTAAGATTATAAAAACAGTATGAAATTGAATTTTAATTTTTTATAAACGAACGTTACTATGAACTGATTGAACAAAAAATATAATTATATTATCCATCAACATAATTCTTGTTTACAGAACAAAATAGAATATAATCTATCACAAACATAACGTACATAACAAAATACCAACGTACGTTACAAAAGATCAGCGTTTACAACAAAAAACAACTACATCCAATTATACATGATATAACTAGCTAAATTCTCTCGAACCTCGTCTATCTCTTGTTGGTTATAAGAACCGTCTCGTACAAAGTCCTGCAATTAAGAGAATTGTTATACAAAAGACAATAATTAAGTCAGGAATGCTCTGCATAAAAGAATCTGAGAGTGTAATTCAAACACAGGTTGAACCATAAGCTGAATATATTATGTATTATCCCCAATCCATATCATACAATCCATTTAATAATTGATTTTCGTTTCCAATTTGTCAAGTTCAATATTTTACTCGATTATAAACAAATATCTTTACTATTTATTTCGAATTAGAAAATATAACCCAATTCCTAATTTTTCAAAAATATATCATTTATGATTTCAGATTCATCTACTTTGCATTTCACAAAACAAATTACAGCCATAATTATTTTCTTTGTCCAGAACTTGTACACAATCCACAAACGAAGATGTACAAGTTTTTATTTCTCAGTATACCATTCAAAACAAGTTACAAAGCAAATAATTGAATTCCAAAACAACCACAGTAAAAAGGCATGCCATAGGGTCCATCAGTAATGAATGCAGTAATGAAATATGTTTCAGGGTCTATCAGTGTTGCTGCTAACATAATCCTAACAAACTACAAGGTAAACATTAGAACTTAATACGCTCAGTCAAGTAAACTGAAACGCATATCATCATCAATCAGCAGGCTACCAAACTATATCTGGAAGTATGTAAATGTTGGTATAAATAGGTAATGTTATATTATAATTTCATCGTTTCCATCAGAATTCCCCATTCACTTAATTTATTAAAAGAGTACTTCGAAGCTTTTCAAATTTTGACAAGGCATTTTGATTGGTCACTGTGCATAATTTGTTTTGAAGGAAAATGAACCCTTAAATTTGGCTACATGTACAATTATTGTCTAATGGGTTAGTTAACATATTATAAGTATACATGGGTGTATATCTCTAACCAAAATGGTAATTGTTTTTCTATATTATGCATTTGCTATTTGCATGCCGAGTAGTCTAATTGAAGACAAGATTGTGACACAACACAAATTTATGTAAAATTTAAGCGGTAGAGAGATTAGTATTGATGTGTAAGTTTACTCCAGCAACATTTTATTCTTTAATTTTTAATATCCGGATAATCTAGATATTGTCTGAAAACTATTCATAAACTACTGAAAGAATATACAATGATGCCACGGTTAACACATAATTGTTTAACCTCCTGTTTAAACATAGACTCCCCATATTTCTTTGTTTTTAAGTTTTTAAAAAAAAAATGAAAAAACAAACAAGTTTTTCTTCAAATACTGTTTGTATGCAGGGTAATGTTTATGTTTGTGTTCAAATGCAATTAGATACTATTGGAAGGAACTCTTAAGTCCGCTATAATTTAGTGAGCTATGCGTAAATGCAAATAAAATCGAAAGGTCCGGTTCAACAAAATATCTAGAATTTGCTATATGATAGTTACATCAGCACACATGCAGCTAGCTTTCGGTTTCAAAAAAGTTGGTGCATACTGTATTAAATAGGATACTTAAGAGTATTTCTATGTTGGTTAGCAGTACTTTGATGTTCTGTGTCATTGGATACTTATTGTCTCAAATAATGTACATGAAATTAAGTATGGAGATGATGAACAGTTTTGGTGTGTTGACTGACGTAGGATATTTGACTACCCATGCCAAACAAGAAGTTTGCATCTCAAATAGTTAGTCAACTAAACTAATTAAGTTAATTGTCTCGGTACCCTATGATAAGCAAAGCATTTACGGCTCTTACTCTAAATAACACATGCCTTTGTAATTGTACGCTGTGGCCTAATTAACAGTGCGATGTCCGGCTTACCCTAGTCACAAGGTGTGAAAATTAAACATCGAATCATTATACCTATGTTAAAATAAATAAATAAATAAAAATAAGAAAGGTGCACGTACATAGTTTGATACCTTGAATCACAAGAAATTAACTTGCTGCTCAGATCAATAATTTTCTCCAGTCTAGTGATTAAATGCTCTACGGCTCTACCATTATACATCAGTCATGGAACCCTTGTATATTGTCTTCTCTCTGTTTCAGAATCAGATTCATTTCGTCCTCTAATCTTTAATTTCTTCCATTCTTCCTCACATCAACTTTAATTTGTTCAATCATACAATTGTCTTTATGAAGTTCATTCTTGTAAACAGAAATCTTGATCCCTTATACAACTTTTTCTTCCAAGAAATTTGAGGTGTTAAACTTAGTTGACCAAGAATGTTCTACTGCTAATATACTTTTCATTTTTAAATTTAGCGCATGACTTCATGACGTAGTTTTATATGCATCGCAAACCCAGCATCGTGTGATTAAATGCTCAACGTATAAAATAGTAACTATAAAACCAGAAATGACCAACATGTTCAAGTATGCTTTTGGAAACTTAAAGAATAACTATGATGAGCAGTTGGGTCAAATTTTGTCTAAAATAGCATGTAATATGGATACAATATATGTAGCTTCCATCATAATTCATTGATAAACACTTCAATTATATTTTAAAACTATGGACTAAAGCAAAAAAAATTGCCTCAAGATGGCCTTACAGCAAAAAAATAATCATATATACGTAGATGCCAATGTTTGAAACTTAAATAGGACATGCTAAAAGTATGTTATGCAATTTCATATAAAAGTAAACATAATGATACGATAAAGCAATAAAATCAAACGATTAACAGACATGTTTATTGGATAAAATTGAAACATGTATTACCATTTTACTATGTTATTTAAAAAATTATGTTTAAATATGCAAGTTTACATGTGTATTTAAACTTTTTATGTGACAAGAAAATAACGAACGAACCAGCGAAAATTTTCATTCAACAATGATTAAACCAACTATAATTCTATATTATATAAAGTATAATGTGACCGCCTTTAAAAAGAAATGTAGAAAAAAATGTGATGTTATAAGAATAATGGAAATTACTAGAAAATATGTCTGACGTATATATATGGAACTACACTTAATATTTTATCAACAGGAAGATCAAATGGTATACCTTTGGTTGCTTGTTCTTCTCACGAATCGCATTAAGAGGGCAATTGTTTGTATTCATTTGCAACTCTTGCAATGCAATAATTGTTGGCTTAAGGTCTAAGGCCGTATAAGAGGTATAATGCACCAGAGACTCATTCTGCAAAATATATTGAAAAAATGCAGACAAATTAAATGAAAAAGGATCAAAACTAAAGTATATAAACAAATGATACGAAACAACTGCATTCATAAAAATAAAAAAACTATGCTAGAGGTTGTACACAGTTAAAAACATACCCATGGGTGATCAGACTGGTCCAATGTCCATTTGGCAAGGAAAACAGAAGAAGCTCCAATAATTGAAGGCATAAATTTTAAAAGGCTATACTCAACCAAAGTCAGTTCCGCTAAATAATTTGCAAGGTGACTCAGAGCTGGAGGAGGAACCTGTGTTTTAATAGAGGGCAAATTAATATTTAACCAATAAACAAAGATATTTTATCATATACTTACAACGGCTTCTAAATGCACACCTTGTATGATGCATTTGCAACACGAATAAATCTCCTCCAGATGATAATTGATAACAAGAACACAGTAGAATTTTTTTTCATAAAACTGTTAGGAGCAAGAATAATTCAAGCTTTTGTATTTTACCTAAGAAATGTTTTAATGGTGGGAACAGAGAGTTGAAATCGCAGAAGTCTCAGTATGTGAATTTCCATTTTGAAATCGCAGAAGCCAAGTGCTAACACAAAAACAGTGTTCGTTTCCGATGCTGCCTAATTCTCTATAAACACAAATCCAATTACTTTGATAGCCATCGATCGCTTCAACGGTCACTCCATCTTCGAGAATTAATGAACCGCCTCGAAGTTCACTTCGTTTTCAAGATTAATTTCATGAATAACCGAATAACTTCGAAAATCACTAATGTCTTTAGTAATTATTAAACCTCCTTGCGGATCGCTTTGCGAATCACTTTAAGTACTACTTAGAAGTCCATTGAACCACTTCGAAAGTTTCTGATCAACTCTGAGAACCTCTTCAAAAGTCACTTCCTTTCGATAATCACTAATCGCTTCGGAACTCACAGGCCACTTCGAAAATCACTAATCGCTTCGTGGATTGCTGAATCGCTTCGAGGTTCACTTTGACTTCGAGAGTAACTAAACCACTTCGAAGAAGAAAAGAAGAGACGTGCCAAATTTTCCCTCTAAAATTTAGGGTTCGCGGGAAAAGATGGGGCGGCTGAAATGGATTTGGGGGAAAGTTGTGTGCCTATGGTGTCGGTTTTTGGACAACCGATGCTATTGTATTTAATTGTGTCGGTTGTTCAAACAACCGACACGAGTAAATCTATTGCTTCCCTTCAATTGTGTCAGTTTCTTAAGAACAACAGATGCAAATTACATTTTTAACATTTTCTTCTTACCCCATAAGTCAATAGTTTCGGTTGTTGATAAACAACCGACACAAATTACACTATTTGTGTCGGTTTTATGGACAACCGACATAAATGAGGCGAAGCAACTGATCTGTTTTGTACTAGTGATTTCTTCCTCAATAAAATCAGTGGAAGGTTCCAATTCAAGACATTCAAATCTGTTAGCAGTAGGAATTTCGAGATTCATCAATCTTCGTTTGTGAGAATTACCTTTTCTGGTCTAAACCTTGGTGAAATTATAATTCAAACTGATATCAGATTTTGAGACAGAATTCATAGTGACAACATCAGGGTCAATCAAAATAGGGTCAAAACTCATTAATTTCTCTTTCTTGTTAGAGTCGGAAAGACCACTTTTAGATACACTAGCGAGATTATCCATTTTCGAAGCTTTATGGAGATGATCAGATTTGCCGAAATATAATTCTGGGTCGCTAAATTTATCTCTATACCCTTTACCAATATTTGGTTCATTGATTATGTTGAAATGTAATAGCAAATCCTCTAAGTATTTGATACCTTCACTTCGTTTCTGCCATAAGTGATCCAATAAAATCCCCTTCAAAAGCATACACTTTAATATGAATTAGAAACCATGTTCGACCATATTTGCAGAGGATATCGAGTTAGTCGAACAAGCATATTTCTTGTGCCCAAATTTACCGCATGCGAAACATATGATGGGTTCTCGACACTGAAAAGCTAAGTGATTATGACCACCGCATCTATAGCAGATATCCTTTCTTTTTCTTGAGATGAACGAATTGTTCATTAAAGATTGCATTGGATAGCTCTAAAATCGGTGAGGAGGTTGCCGATCTGAAAAGCTCTAAAATCGATGAGGAGGTTGCCGATCCCGTACCACTTGTACATATAAAAAAGATAATAAAAAAATCTTAAAAATGTAATTTGAAAATAATCAAAAAATACACACACATAAATATATAGATATACATATACACATATATTTACATATAAATATATATATATATATGTATATATTATAAGTTTCTAATAAAGTCAAACACAACTTAAGCAAACAATCTATTCCTAAATCAATGTATATTTATGCTACAGAATCATATGTAATAAAGGTTTACATTTAATGAAAAATGGAAAGGGAGTCAATCACAAATTTAATTCCAAATTTAATCTTCCCATCACATTTGGAGTGTGAATATAGTAAAAGCACTAATTTTGTAGTTTTTTGTTTAAATTTAATGAAACATGGAAACTAAATCAATGACAATATCTGTGTACACTATATTACTTCCCACAAGCTTGAGTGAATACATTTTTTGGAAATTTAGAAACTAAGTAAAATTTCCCTCGTATATATAAAAAAACTAAACAATTTTGAAAATGTAATTTAAAAAAAAATCATAAGATTGATATATAAATATACATAGATATACACATACATACATATATGTATTTATACATACACACATACATATATATGTGTATGTATATATATTGTATATGTGTCTAATAAAGTCAAACATAACTTAAGTGGACAATCTATTCCTAAATCAATATATATTTATGCTATAGAATCATATGTAATTAAAGGTTTACATTAAATGAAAAAATGGAAAGGGAATCAATCACAAATTTAGTTCCTAATTTAATCTTCCCATCACATTTGCAGTGTGAATATAGTAAAAGCATTAATTTTGTAGTTTTCTTATTTAATAAAACATGGAAAGTGAATCACTGACAATATCCGTGTATATTATATTACTTCCCTCAACGTTGAGAGTATAAATTGTGATGTCCCAACTTTTTGATTAGCATGTTAAACTAGTCCTTTCCCAAACCATTTGCATATATGTTTATAATGTACAATGAGTTGGTATATGGAGGACTTATTAATCAAGTTTATCCTTTTTCAACAACATGACAATACATTTGATGTGTTTTGTATTTTCGTGAAATACAAGGTTAGATGCAACACGTAGCAATGCTTGATTATCTTAAAACAAAGCTATAATATACTTACTCTAGTGTACCATTCAAGCCTATTACTGGTTTACCTAATTTAATATATTAGCTATTTGGTTCAACACATTACAATTTATGCCTGTCATTTTTTTGTAACTTATATCCTCTGCAATGTTTCTTAAGTTATTTCAAATGCTAGTTCGCTACTTGTTTTACAATGCCGTGATATAATACACAAATAAGATTTGTAAACGTTATAAAATTTAATAGTTGCATGACAATTTGATATATGAATGTAATAAACCAAATCAAAAACACATATTGAAAATTCAACTTCTGCAAGCTTTATTTGATATTATGATTTTTTTTCGATAAGTTTATTGCAACTCTTGGTTTTATTTATAAACTTTTTTAATATGCGAATATTATTGCTTCCTTTAGTTATTTTTTTCTTTAGGTATTTACTTTATATGCTAATCAATCATAAATTAAGATTCCAAAAACATATCCTATCATGCTTTGGTTCTTGGTTAATGGTTTTTTGGAAAAAGACTAGCTTGATTCTAAATATTTATTTAAAAGCTATTACTTACTTTTGTTACATTTAATATCAATAAATATAGCTAAATATTAAATTCCTTATATTTAGTATAATAATAATGGTAAACCACTATATTCTAATTAATATACAATTATATTACTAGTGATTAACTTCATATTTAGTACAACTATTGAGTAATAAATGTAGTAATAAAAGAAATATTGACATCGACGTACCAAAGTACATGCATTTATGTTATCAAAATCTATCCACATCAATCCTTCTTATCCCTAGCTTCATCTATAAATTGGAGTAACATATCCTAATATGCGTTGGTTTTTAGTTAAGGGTTTTTTGAATAAAAGATTGGCTTAAGTCTACAAATTTATTTAAATGTTATTACTGACATTTGTTATGTTTGATGTTGATAAATGAAACTAATTATTGAATCCCTATATAGTATATTAATAATGGTACAAAATTTATATTATAATTAATTTCCATTTATATTTACATTGATCAACTTCATATTTAGTACAACTATTGAGTAATAATGTAACAGTAAATGAAATGATGATGTTATCTGGACTTTTGGCCCGACTATATCCAGACCGGTTCGACAAATAGACTCGACGGTAGACAAGGCAAGTAGCCTGAAGAGATGATCATGGAGTCCAGAAGTCAAGCATAGATAATGACATAAAGCAGCGATCAAGCGAGACCAACCGATAGACCCTCTGGAATATTCTAAGTATGGATTGGTGCTTCTCCTAGGTAGGGGATCAGATCATATTACTTCCCATAGGAAGGCGATTAGATCGTATCACCTCTCCACTGCAGAGGATCAGATCATATAAGCCCAACAGTTCAACTCAACGGAAATTGATCTATACCTTTAAATAACATGTAGGCGACTTTGTAAACTAACTTTGGAAATACAAAGCCAACATCAAGGCAGACTTATTGGAGTGATCACATGGCGCCAAGTAGCCATTTGGATCGATCGGCGCCAATCCCCTATCCTTGGGAGTAGGACCACGAAACTTTTGAGATGACCTCATCTACTCCATGGGATTCTACCTGCGAAATTTCAGGAAGATATTCAATCGTCTTCCCTTATAAATACAGTGCCCATTATCCATAATGAGGTTCCTTTTCTTTTGACAGCTATGGCTCTGCTATTATTTATTCTTGTACTATTGGATCCCAACTGATCCAAATCTCCTGTAATCAAACAACTAGTGTAAGATCAATAAACAAACCAAGTGGACATAGGCCAAGATTATCGAGCCACTAAAAAAATTTGTCTCCGATTTATTTATCTTCTCTTTTTTAATTTTATTCTTCATTTGATCTCTACTAGAACTCTATTAGGTGTTTGTGATCAATTTTGGTGTGATCATATTAGTGCTTTCAATGAGAAAGAATTCTCAGCTTGATTGGATCTCATCATCAACTTGTGGATTCCCATATCCATAAGATAGATCCAGATTTTTGTTGACAAGTTTCCATTTCTACTTAGATTTGATGAAGATTTAGAAGGAAGATAAGGTAAAGGCCATTGCAACCTCCTCATGACCTTCCGATGAAGCAGCACAGAACACACATATTGCTCTTCTAGATAATGGAGCGCAATTGGGAGTCCCTGGCAAGCAGGCCCTTTCTGATGTGATCACTAATGCTGATATAGATAGACAGTGATGAGAGCTCTATGAGACTCATGTAGAATCATAGAAAAAAATCCAAGAGGACCAGGTCCTTATAACGGCCTCTAGCAGTCCCCTCGATCTAACTCATCGTCACTTACACTGCCTCTCGAAGTATAGTTAGGCATCATCAAAGCCATACTTCGCATCATGAAACCTCCATCATCGAGTTACGACTATTTCGTCATCGAAAATCGTCAAAAATCATCAAAACTGTCATCGAAAAATCACTTCAGGGTTGGCCCGAAGTAATCACCTATTAGACTCGAAGAAAACTTTGGAAATTATAGCCTGAAGTCGGATTCGGTTAAACAAGATTTTCTCCCAAAAACATGCAAATAACTCCAATCATCATTCTTCATCGACCCAGCACTTTAAATTTTTGCGACTCCAAGTGAACCATGTGCTTTCTCCAAGCAAATAGCGAATTTTCTTTGGCAGATTACATGTAAAATACTCCTGATCCATTAACACTGATCCATTCTTTTGCCCATTACTTGAGCATATGAACTCCAAACGACTGGAAATTTGAAATATAGCCTTATGGGGCCTTCCTTGTCATCCCTTTTGGATCTAACTCAGTCTGGTACATAAATTGGGGATAAGTACTGATCCCACTCTATCGATCCCTCCAATTAGGTATTGGCTCCTCCTTCATCGCAATAAAATGCACCTCCTGCATTCTAGATTTGGAAGTCAACTTGAAGATGGTGCACTCTCTCTACTCCCCGTACTGACTGGAGTGCTAGGAACAAAGAGACAACTGTTGAATTGCCACCAAGTAATGACTAAGGAACTGTTACTAAAATGGTGCTCTCAAAAGCCGTAGAACCCAGGTAATACGGAACAAACTGGGATGGTTTACCTTGTAAAGCTTTTGAAGTAGATGATGACTGTTAATAAGAAATATTATTAACATCCCTAATGCCTTTTATAAAATAATTATATTTGAACATGATCGTGTTATTGAGAGGGTTCTCGCCTTCGAAATCATATCTTTCGAGTAGATTCACTTAGTCGAAAGAGGCTTAAGGTGTTTGCTCTAGTTTTCGATAAGGTCAAACTAGTTGAAAGGAATAACCTATTGTCAATCCTCTCGACCTTCTCGAAAGGAATAACGTGGCTATTCTAACCCTTCGACCAGGTAAGAATAATAGTAAATTATCAAACCTTTCGACCTTGTCGAAAGGGGTGACGAGGTCACCCCAACCTTTCGATAAGGTTGGATTTGTCAAATTTCCCAAGAATTATTCATAACATATGACTCCCAAAAAATACTTTGTTAAGTCCTATCTCAACAGGGAGTTGAGAGCAGTTAACCATGAGTGTCCTTTACCCCCTTTCGACCACGTCGAAAGGTAATATTCAAGTCCTTTCGACCTTGCCGAAAAGGAGTGTTTACTCTATCTATGTATCTTTACTGCTTTCAACCCCTTAAGGTCGCTATCTCTTCCATGGAATCCATTAGAAAAAATTTCAGATGCTTAAAAGAGTAGATTCCCCTCAAATGAATTCCACATTGGAAGGTTATTGAATATATAAACTAAGATTCCTTCCAGAAGTACACCTTTCGGTACACCTTTCAACTAGGTCGAAAGGAATTCCTCCTTTCGAAAGAGTCCTAGTTCAACATTCTTTAACCCTTTCTATTTTCCTCATATAAGATCAATTTAGATATTTCCATGACTCGTGCATTCAATCATAGTTAACACCTCATTATCATCACTTTTATTTTCACTTATAGGTAAGGCTTCGATGATGAAGTGTTTTGATTGAGAACGCCTAAGTCGATCTTATACTTAGCATAAACCAAAAGAGATTAGGAGAAAAGGTTGAAATCATGTGCAATTGATCATTAGTCTAGTTAATGGTCTTACTGATCTTCCACATCGCCAATATCCATCTTGAAAAGCCATTTCCATTTTTTTTCATTCTCTAAGGAAAGTTACAAGAAATTGAGCTTTCTCCCCAATTTGATTTAGGATTTCTTCTAAGTACAATTATCACTAAGAGAGTATAGAAAAGAGAATGAATTCAATCTTCCAGAATTCGGTCCGCAAAACTGGACCCATTGGGTCTTATTTATAGATGTAGGTTAGCTTCCATCCACGCCTTTACCTTCGACTGGGTCGACAAGACTGCTTGCTTTCAACTTAGTCGACAAGACTCCTTGCTTTTGACTGGGTCGACAAGATTCCTTTTTCATATGCCACTTTAAGCCTTTCGACTTGATCGATAAGTCATGAACCTTTCGATGTCGTCGAAAGGTACTTTCTTGTGCTTCTTGGTTTATCCCTTCACTTCTTTGCTTTCGACCGAGTCGAAAGGCTTTCTCTTTACATGCTGTTTTGAACTTTCTATGCCTCCTTTTGATGTTGTTGAAGTCTATGTTTCCCTTCAATGTTGTCGGAGGCTATTCTTCCTTTTGATGTTGTGGAAGGCTACGTTTCCCTTCAATGTTGTCGGAAGCTATTCTTCCTTTCGATATTATTGAATGCTATGTTTCCCTTCATGGTTGTCGGAAGCTATTCTTCCTTTCAATGTTGTCGAAGGCTATGTTTCCCTTCAATGTTGTCGGAGGCTATTCTTCCCTTCGACGTTGTCAACTTATTTTTCTTCCGTCTTTGCTGTTTTCTAAGTATTGCTTTCTTCATAGCACCTTTCGACATTGTCGAAAGGTGTCCTGGATGGATTTTTGACCGGTTCGAAAGGCTAGTTATGCTTTCGAAAAGGTTACTATAAGGGTGAAGCCTTTGATTTCGGAAGGTTTAACGTGTAGTTGGGAGAGAGTTATCGATCGTCTTCGAAAGGGGTTCCAAAATCAACATTGCTTGCTCATCTGTGTCGAAGGGTTGGTAGTGGTGGAAGGGACTATTTGTTTCCATCTGTATCGAAGGCCTTTGTGTTATATGAGAAGTTGATGCCTTCAAATCCTTCGACAAGTGTTTAACGCCTTCGAAACATCTTTCTTATGTCCTCCATTATAACTTGGCCCGTCTCTTTATTGAAACCTCATTCTTACCAATTTCTTACATACTTCTATTGTCAAGTAGATTTTATGGCTAACATTTTGCCCCTTCGTATGAAAGAAGCTTTTGTTCTTAGGACAAAATTATAGAACTTCTCACTCTTCATAACTTTGTTTTTCCTGCAAAACTCAAAGTGAATGACATTTCTTGTTGTTAGATCATAATTATACTTATATGCATGCTTAGTTATAGATCAGCATGCTAATGCTTTCATATTTAGACAATTAGCTAATCACAATCATGATCCAATAGGTATGAGTCTTGTAATTAGAAACTACTAATGCATATATTAAATGTAGTCTATGAACTCATTGTGGGAAACATCCAATAGCTGAAAATAGGGTCTATGAGTTATTATCAGAAAATAGGCCTTTGTAACCCATCCACTCTAATATTTATTTGGAAACTTCCCCAGAGATTCAGATGATTTTAAATTCTTCATTCAAATGTTGGTGAGCATCATCTAGAGTCATAAAGCATTAGCTCTAATTTAGGAATCAAGAAGACCAGCTTGAAATTTCTGGTAGTATGTAGCAATTTCAATTCCATTACTTTATACCCCAGGTTTGGGATTAAATAGAGACTAGGAACCAATGAAATTTAACCCAGATTAGGGTATTTATGGTAGATTAATCGGAAATTAACATTATTTTTTTAATATTAAGATCCGAGCCCAGATCAGGGAATATGTTGGACAATCATCTTTGTGACCTTCTCATTCTATCGGTGCGCAATCCATTGGCCCTCCTTAGGATGGACTATTTATGTCCACTGAGCAAATTATGGAATTCATTTAGAATACTCAACCTTCTGGATCTCCTCCTAATTCTTCTTCCCACAAGTAAGGTTTTGTAAATATATGTAGTGACATTACACATCTTTATGCAAGCCCTTTAGAGGTTCCGAGAGCATTATTAAGGCGCATGCATTGCTTAGGGCATGCGAGTAGATATTTTCTTGCATGTATCTTTTTGATAAGCATAGAGTTCAAGTGGAATCTAGTCAGCTCCATGAGCGAGCTCTAGATTGGTATAAGCTTCTTATAGTAGAGGTGGATAAGTACACTCTATCTTGGGAGCAGTTTAGGGTACGTTTTAAGTTGAAATTCATTGTTGAATCCAAGAAGGCCTCGTTGGCTAAGAGGTTTATTGAGTTGAAGCAAGGAAAGCCTTCAATAGCGGAGTATGTATCGACCTTCAAAGCAATATCCAAATACATGTCAAATACATATGTACTCCGTTAAAGAAGAACTGAAATTTGTGTGTGGTTTAAAGCGTCTAAAGAAGGTGTTATTGTTGCAAATGAAGGTTTCATTCGAGGAGTTGGTTGATTTGGCTTTTGGGCTTGAGGTGGTTGAGAAGGATAGTAGTGAGGAAGATGTAGTGGAAAAGAAGAGCTTTCATCTGAAGAAGAAGCAACCGTTATTATCAATCTTCACTTCAACCTTGTCGAAACCATGAATAATATCAAAGTGGGATTCAAAAGGAATGATAGAATTAACCAAACCTTTCGAAAAATTCAAAGGGATGCTTCTACAAAAGTTGGAAGCGCTATGAGCTTTTGAAGAGGTCAAAAGGGGACAAAACCACTGTAACAACCCGCATATTTTACGATTGTATATTTAAATATTTTATTTAAATATAGCGTCGTTAGTCGGATTAAAGTCCGAAATGTCACTTTTTGCAAACAGTCGAATTGGGACTCGAGACCACTTCCATTGAGTCCAAAATGCCGTTTGCGACTTTTTTAAGTATAAGCATCGATATGTTTGGAGTAAGTTGAATTTTGCTATTTTCTAGTAGGCTTTTGGGTTTGGGTTTCACCCAACTCTTCCTATACCCTAACTCAGCCTCCTCTCTTCATCCATTCACTCATTTCATTTCTTTTTCTCAAGCTCAACTGAAAATGGGGAAAGAGAATGGGAAATAGAAATTTCCAAGCCCTAGTTTCCTCTTGCAAAATCAAATTCTTGCTCCAAAATCAAAGAGAAGCTTAGGTAAGCCTCCTCTTCATCTTCTCCATCTCATTTCCTCTTCAATTTCAGAAATTCCTAAACCCTAATTTAGGAAATACTTGTTTTGATCTTAGATTGGAGATTGTAGAGTAGAAGTGAAGAGTGGTTGATTTTTTCTTTGCATTTGAGCTTCTCATCTTTGTTTTGAGTTAAAAAGGTGAGTTTTGATCTCACATCTACTTCTCTAGATATCATTGATGTTAGGTATGAATTCCTAACACTTATTTATGTTCATTTTCTTTTGATTTGAATTGATTTGGTGAACATTTCAATTTTTGGTGTTTTAAGTCAAAAACTCTAAAAATCATAGCTTTGATGTTAGATCATGTTTTTGGTGGTGTATTGAAGAGCCAATAAGGCTGGGTTGTCGATTGGCATAAACCCCTAGCGCCCATTGCTCGTCCGATCGCAAATTGGAAGAGTTTGCTCTTCAATTGGATAAGCTGAAAAACTGTCCCAGTGCTAGTCAGTCGACTGGCCCCTGCAGTCAGTCGACTGGCTGTAGAAACCGAGAGTTTCTGGGACTGTCTGCAGAAACTGGAAGTCTCTGTTTTCTGCAGTCAGTCGAGTGGCCTCTGCAGTCAGTCGACTGACTACAGGAACCGAAAGTTTTGGGTTTCTGGATCAGTCGACTGGCCTCTGCAGTCAGTCGACTGACCTGCTTGTCTCAGCCCAAATTTGCCTATTTTGCTTGGTTTCCAATTTTTATCGATTCGTGTCGATTCCAATTAGTTGTTATCGCATTTTTGACTTTGATGATTCCTTTTTGATTTCATACACGGGTTGTAAAAAATGATCTTTTTAAATTGTATTAAAAGCTCGTTTCTCTAATTTATAATTTCTATTTAAAACACACACACAATTTTGCACTTCGAGCGAAGAGGGAGGAGAATTAAATGATTAAATAAAATGCATGCTATGAACACGTGTGTTTATCTTTTCAGTTAATTCCTAATCTATTCGTTTGACCGTTTTGACCTTTGGGTCTGGTTTACCGATGAGATGAGGTGAACTTTGTACTGCTTTGAGAGTGAAATTGGCTAACGGTTAGTAAACCGTTTAGTGCGAACGTGTGGTATGGGACTCACGTTAACATTTTTCGGGTTCTGAGAGTTGTGACACATTCTGCCAGTTAGTGGTGTCCAGTACTGGGTCTCCGGACCTTCGCCACTACGGTTTGTTGCCTTCGGGGTTTGTTGCCTTCGGGCTTGAGCCTTCGGGGTTTGTTGCCTTCGGGCGTTGCCTCTGGGCGTGTGGCTTTGTCTATGTGGACAATTGCTCCTATGTGGGAGTAGAGTCTTCGTGCATATCGCCTCTGGGCGTGTGGCTTTGTCTATGTGGAAAATTGCTCCAATGTAGGAGTAGAGTCTTTGTGCGTATTGCCTCTAGGCGTATGGCTTTGTCTATGTGGACAATTGCTCCTATGTGGGAGTAGAGTCTTCGTGCGTATCGCCTCTGGGTGTGTGATATCACTAAATTAACAGTACTGAGCTCGGGCATCTTTTGTTTCTTTGATAGTTATATTTCCCTAGTGTATCGCCTTCGGTGTAGGTCCTTTGAACCACACGATATATAGCGATTACCTTGTGGAAACTTGTGTTACCTTTGTTGGTATTTGTTATTTGCCTTCTTGGCTTGTTTTGGGATATGATATCCTTGGTTCATTGGAGTTGCCTATGATATGAGGCTTGTTATGATTCATCTTCTGTTAGATGATCTGGTTATCTCTTTTGGAGATTTTTGTGGTACTTTATGACCTTGTATGTTCATTATCATTTAGTTTATCTAATTGATTTGTTTAGCTAGACTGACCCGTGTATTATATACTCGGGTCAGACCGAGATGTTTCAGGTTAGGTACATTAGACATAGCCTATTTTGCTTCCGCATGGACTATTCCGCTAGCTCCTTTTTGTTATAGCTTTTTGTGTAGTCCTTTTTGTCTGTAACTCTGATATGTATTCTATTGACTCACCTGTGTATTGTGGTTTGCTTTACCACTTGACATGTTTCATTTTGTAAACTCTGTGATGTATCTGTATATGTGAAAATGTATGTGATGATCTACTGTTCTGTGATGTGTATTACATTTGAGTTGTTATATTTTATTCTGATAGATCCTTCAGCCACCTATGGCTTTGTATTAAGTATTTATTGGATATGTCGATCCATTTAGGTTAGAAGTGGAAATTGTCGGCGTATTCAATAGATAATTAAGACAAGGTTATAGATGGTCGCTCCTATCCAGCTCTATTCTCTGTATTAGCAGACGGTGTTACTTAGTAACACTCTTTGCTAATGTGGGTCTCGGAGTGGGGCGTTACAGCTTGGTATTAGAGCTGAGATCAGAACAAAATATGATAAACATAGAATAGAGAGACATATTATGGTACATCAAAGTGTAGTACGAATGTTACGAATCTTTGAATCATCGTGCCATAGGAATTAATTCGAGTCTTCGTACCGTTCTATCCTATTTTCTTTTTATGATGCCTTGTTTTATCAATCATGTTTGTTTGATATTCATTCTGAGAATAACCTTTTCCCTCTTCTGTCTTTTTCTTTCTTTCTTAAAGAAGAAGAGATGTTCAGATCTGGCAGTTCCAGCGTCGGTCAATCCAGTAGTCCTTCTTTGGATGGCGTATTTATGACTGCTCAACAACTTTTGGATCTTGTAAAGAATCAAAGGTTTATCCGTGCTTTAAGTATGAACCCCGAAAAGGTTTTACCTCTGAAATTAGAAGTGCCTTTCGACCAGTTTGAAGATATCGCTCTTCGACTTGAAGAGGCCGATAAGGATAATGATGTTGAAGTTGTGGATGCCAAACAAAACTTCAACATCAACAAAAAGAGGCATATTAAGTTCAAAAGTCCTAATCCCAACAAAAAAGGGAAGCAGGCAATTTCGGTAGCAAAGACTTCTACCACTAGTCGAGGACGATGCTACAATTGTGATTCTAAGGACCACCATGTAAATAAGTGTCCAAAACCCTTTTCTTGTCGCTATTGCAAAGGTTTGGGTCACCGTTTATCTTCATGTCCGAAACTTCAAAGTAGGAGGGAGGGAAAGCTGAATGTTGCGCAAGCTTCTAGTAACCCTTCTCTTGGTCAAGGTAATTCTCCTTCTATCCTTGATGGCATTATTATGTTTTGTGATCATTCTATTTGATTTCTTTTGATACGGGTGCCACCCGCTCTTTTATATCAAAAGAACTTGTTGATTCTTTTTCTTTAAATATTATGGGCTTGATGACTTCACTGAGAATTGCGAATCCGGTTGATGGATCCGCAGCACTCAGTTTGCTTTGTGAAAAATGTCGAGATTATTTTATGTGTTTATTCTTTTCGAGCCGATTTGCATGTTATGTGTTACATAGCCTTCGAAATTGATTTTTGGGAGAGGATTGGCTTGATCATTATGAAGCCACATCCTTGTCCTGAGCGGACTATCTATCTTCGACTTTCTCAATCTGTTAAGCAGATTTTTTTGTTCTTAATGATTTCGATCTCCAAAGTCGGTGGCATCATTTATTCTTTAAACCCACTTGATGAGGGAAGTGTTATATCACTCATTCAAGTAATTTGTGAATTTTCCGAAATATATTTGAGCTTGTCTTAGGATTATCACCTAAGCAATCTATTGTGTGGTGCTAAGGTCTTTTCAGCTCGACCTTGCCACCGGTTTTTATCAGCTACAAGTTGCGGAAGGTAGCATCCACTTACCGCATTCCGCACTCGTTATGATTCTTGTGAGTGGTTCGTTATGTCATTCGGTTTGACGAACCTTCTACCTTATTTCATCCATTTTGTGAATCGAGTATTCTACGAATATCTCGATTATTTTATCCTTATATTTATTGATTATGGATGAAAATAACAAATTTAAAATTTGCAAATCTTTTTAATAAGATACTTTTAAGTATAATTTGGTTTTGTTCTTAAACGAGCAAAGAGTATTTGTAAATTTTATAAGAGACATGGTTATCATATATAAGATAATTTTGTGTTGTTTTGCCCATTGAGTGCTTTAAGAATTCTGGTCGATGCGCTTGATCAACGTTATCGATAGGAATCTCCTAAACGCTATGATGAGACAGTCAAACACGGTAAATTCTTGTAAAAAGTTAATTTTTCTAAAACGATGAATATATATAAAGTTAATTATAATTTTGAAAGTTTTAGCTTTTCGGGAAAGAGAATCGATTAAGGGAACTCTTTTCCAATGCTTTTATTCTTGCGGTTCCCGAAGGGAACCAAGACTTCACTGTTTATACCGATACTAGTCGTATTGGTTTAGGTGTCGTTCTCTTGCAAAGGGAATGTGTTATCGCATTTGCTTCTTGAGAATTAAAGCTTATCGAGACTAGATATGCCATTCATGATCTGGTGCTCGCGGCTATTGTTTTCGCTCTTATATTTTGGCGTCATTATCTTTTGGGAGAGAAATTTGTTCCCTACACCGATCACAAATCTTCAAAGTATTTGTTTTCTCAAATGGGAACTCAATTTGCGTCAACAACGTTGGCTCGAGTTCCTTGCATCTTATGATCTTGATATTTTTTTATATACTTCCGGAAAGGGCAATCGTGTTGTCGATGCCCTTAAGCCGAGAGCAGTAAGCGGTTGTTTCCATGATAATATCCGAATGGAGTGATCTCGAGACTTTATCCACTTGTGAGATTCGAGATCGTGAATCCAATTCATGTTCATATCTTGTTTTGTGTAGCCTTGAGGCTCGTCCTTCTCTTTTTGACTTTACCTCTTTTGGCTGAACTCTATGTCCTGTTATATTGCATGGAGTTCCTACTTCTATTGTTAGTAATCGTGATCCATTATTTTTCTAGTGGATTTTTGTTAGGTCTTCAAAAGCTTTAGGAACAAAGCTTAATTTTAGCACCGCTTATCGTCCTCAATCCGATGGACAAACCGAGCATGTGAATCAAACTCTTATAGATCTCATTTCGTGCATGTGTTCTTGATTTTGGTGGAAGTGGGAAGATCATATGTCTCTTGTTGAGTTTTCTCCTATAGTAAGCTTCCAATCTTGTATTGGTATGGCACTTTTCGAGGTACTCTACGGAAGGCCATGCCGATTTTCTTTGTGTTGGCTTGAAGCCGGTGAGAAGCTGGTTTTAGGTCCAGATTTTATTGGTGTTCATTCATGTTTCACCTTTGATGGGTGATGTGCGTTTCAGTTGATTGGGAAAATTAGGACCTCGATATGTTGGTCCATTTCCCATCACCGAACGCATTGTTTCCGTGGCATATCACCTCTTTTAGTACCGGCTCAATTCTTTTGCTATTCTTGACGTTTTCCACGTCTCTCAACTACGGAAATGCCTTAGGGATTCCGATTCTATTCTTAAGCCCGGTATTATTGAAGAAATTGAAGTTTCACCAAATTTAACTTATGAGCAACATTCTATTCGTATCATTACTTCGGAGGTTAAACGCCTTCGAAATAAAGATGTTCTTCTTGTGAAAGTTCAATGGCCCTCAAATCCTATGGTTTGCTCTTTGGAATCTTGAGAATTCATCGAGCAAACACATCCGGACTTACTCTTTCGTGCTCTTTATGATGAACTTCTTATTTCAAATTTTCTTTTGTGTTGATATGCTTTTATGGTTGTTACTGTTTATTTTCTTCTTGTATTGCGAGGACGCAATTTCTTTAAGGAGGGGGGTCTGTAACAACAGGCATATTTTACGATTGTATATTTAAATATTTTATTTAAATATAGCGTCGTTAGTCGGATTAAAGTTCGAAATTTCACTTTTTGCAAATAGTCGAATTAGGACTCGAGACCACTTCCATTGAGTCCAAAATGGCGTTTGCGACTTTTTTGAGTATAAGCATCGATATGTTTGGAGTAAGTTGAATTTTGCTATTTTCTAGTGGGCTTTTGGGTTTTGGTTTCACCCAACTCATCCTATACCCTAACTCAGCCCCCTCTCTTCATCCATTCACTCATTTCATTTCTTTTTCTCAAGCTCAACTGAAAATGGGGGAAGAGAATGGGAAATAGAAATTTCCAAGCCCTAGTTTCCTCTTGCAAACTCAAATTCTTGCTCCAAAATCAAAGAGAAGCTTAGGTAAGCCTCCTCTTCATCTTTTCCATCTCATTTCCTCTTCAATTTCAGACATTCCTAAACCCTAATTTAGGAAATACTTGTTTTGATCTTAGATTGGAGCTTGTAGAGTAGAAGTGAAGAGTGGTTGATCTTTTCTTTGCATTTGAGCTTCTCATCTTTGTTTTGAGTTAAAAAGGTGAGTTTTGATCTCACATCTACTTCTCTAGATATCATTGATGTTAGTTATGAATTCCTAACACTTATTTATGTTCATTTGCTTTTTGATTTGAATTGATTTGGTGAACATTTCAATTTTTGGTGTTTTGAAGTTAAAAACTCTAAAAATCATAGCTATGATGTTTGATCATGTTTTTGGTGGTGTATTGAAGAGCCAATAAGGCTGGATTGTCGATTGGCATAAAACCCTAGTGCCCATTGCTCGTCCGATCGCAAATTGGAAGAGTTTGCTCTTCATTTGGATAGGCTGAAAAACAGTCCCAGTGCGAGTCAGTCGACTGGCTGTAGAAACCGAGAGTTTCTGGGACTGTCTGCAGAAACTGGAAGTCTCTGTTTTCTATAATCAGTCGACTGGCCTCTGCAGTCAGTCGACTGACTGCAGGAACTGAAAGTTTCGGGTTTCTGGATCAATCGACTATCCTCTGCAGTCAGTCGACTGACCTGCTTGTCTCAGCCCAAATTTGCCTATTTTGCTTGGTTTCCAATTTTTATCGATTCGTGTCGATTCCAATTAGTTGTTATCGCATTTTTGACTTTGATGATTCCTTTTTGATTTCATACACGGGTTGTAAAAAAATGATCTTTTTAAATTGTATTAAAAGCTCGTTTCTCCAATTTATAATTTCTATTTAAAACACACACACAATTTTGCACTTCGAGCGAAGAGGGAGGAGAATTAAATGATTAAATAAAACGCGTGCTATGAACACATGTGTTTATCTTTTCTGTTAATTCCTAATCTATTCGTTTGACCATTTTGACCTTTGGGTCTGGTTTACCGATGAGATGAGGTGAACTTTGTACTGCTTTGAGTGTGAAATTGGCTAACGGTTAGTAAACCGTTTAGTGCGAACGTGTGGTATGGGACTCACGTTATCATTTTTCGGGTTCCTTTCTGAGAGTTGTGACACATTCTTCCAGTTAGTGGTATCCAGTACTGGGTCTCCGGACCTTCGCCACTACGGTTTGTTTCCTTCGGGGTTTGTTGCCTTCAGGCTTGAGCCTTCGGGGTTTGTTGCCTCTAGGCATGTGGCTTTGTGTATGTGGACAATTGCTCATATGTGGGAGTACAGTCTTCGTGCGTATCGCCTCTGGGCGTGTGGCTTTGTCTATGTGGACAATTGCTCCTATGTGGGAGTAGAGTCTTCGTGCGTATTGCCTCTGGGCGTGTGGCTTTGTCTATGTGGACAATTGCTCCTATGTGGGAGTAGAGTCTTCGTGCGTATCGCCTCTGGGCGTGTGATATCACTAAATTAACATTACTGAGCTCGAGCATCTTTTGTTTCTTTGATAGTTATATTTCCCTAGTGTATCGCCTTCGGTGTAGGTCCTTTGAACCACACGATATATAGCGATTACCTTGTGGAAACTTGTGTTACCTTTGTTGGTATTTGTTATTTGCCTTCTTGGCTTGTTTTGGGATATGATATCCTTGGTTCATTGGAGTTGCCTATGATATGAGGCTTGTTATGATTCATCTTCTGTTAGATGATCTGGTTATCTCTTTTGGAGATATTTGTGGTACTTTATGACCTTGTATGTTCATTATCATTTAGTTTATCTAACTGATTTGTTTAGCTAGACTGACCTGGGTATTTTATACTCGGGTCAGACCGAGATGTTTCAGGTTAGGTACATTGGACTTAGCCTATTTTGCTTCCGCATGGACTATTCCGCTAGATCTTTTTTGTTATAGCTTTTTGAGTAGTCCTTTTTGTTTATAACTCTGATATGTATTCTACTGACTCGCCTGTGTATTGTGGTTTGCTTTACCACTTGATATGTATCATTTTGTAAACTCTGTGATGTATCTGTATATGTGAAAATGTATGTGATGATCTACTGTTCTGTGATGTGTATTACATTTGAGTTGTTATATTTTATTCTGATAGATCCTTTAGCCACATATGGCTTTGTATTAAGTATTTATTGGATATGCCAATCCATTTAGGTAAGAACTGGCAATTGTCGGCGTATTCAATAGATAATTAAGACAAGGTTATAGATGGTCGCTCCTATCCAGCTCTATTCTCCGTATTAGCAGACAGTGTTACTTAGTAATACTTTTTGCTAATGTGGGTCTCGAAGTGGGGCGTTACAACCCATTCGCTTCTATTGTTTCCTTCTGAAACGGTTACTTCCGCTTGCAAGAAGATGTTTTGAATGAGTTGAGGAACAGCTTTCGAAGGCAACAAATTACAAGCTTTCATATGCGTACCAAACCCTTTGAAATAGTGGGTTTCGCCTTCATTCACATTCTACAGCAGAACATTTGGCCAGAGTTACCCATTCTTAAGCATAAATTAGCCTTTCGAACCGGTTAAGACACTTCATAATTATTAAAGAATGCTTATTAAATTCAATATGGCATTTTCAAACACTAGAGGATGGGGTTCTACATCAATCAGCAAGTATGCCTTCAAAAGCTACCTTCCGCATTTAAACCTTCTACTACATTCCAACTCCTTCAAAGCTCCAAAGATTCACTCATTGATAGAATCGAAAGCCCATATCCTTTCCTACTTGCAACATCACTTCAAGGATGGAGTGGAGAGTGCATCTGCACCTTTCAACCAGCTCGAAAGCACTATGTTCAATTTAAAAGCAAAGTAGAAGGACACCATGATGTTAATAGCAACAAAAGATCTCTAAGGCAACCTTTCGGCTAAGTCGAGAGGACCGATTTGAAACGGGACAACCCGCACCTATAAATAAGACTCCAGATGTATGGTTTAGGGGATCCCATCTCATTCACTCCATACTTGTTCTTTCTTGAATTTGGAACCCTAATTCAAAAATTAGATTGGGGTTTTGACTTCTTTATATTACTTAAGCTTCTCGCAATAAAGGAAAATATTATCAAAGAAAGTATATAGCATTTCTGGATATATTAGCTCATCTAATGCTTTTGTGTGATTCTGGTTATGGTTTGCTTTTACGGTGTTGATCGAAAGGCTACCTCTCAAAGGCGTCGAAAGCCATTAATTAAATTAGAACCCTTGGGTCATCGGGTCCAACCTCAAATCATACTTTGAAACCTTTCGATAGGATTATAATTCAATTCAACTAGATCGAAAGGTATTTTTAAAGGAATATAAGTGCCTCGACTGTGTCGAAAGGTTGTTTAAAATGGGGTTTCAATTGCTGCGATCTTTTCGAAAGGTGGACTTAAAGGAGATTTAAATCACCTAGATTGTTGGATAAATGGATTCCAAGAACTTAAACTATCTCCGTCTATTCGAAAGGTGGTTTTGAAGGGTTTGCTTATACTTTAAACTTTACTTTGGGGTTTTGACAAGTTTTCTTGTTAACATTTTTGGCGCTAGAAGGATGGCTTGAACCTCCGACCTTGTAGAGTTACTAACTTTATTTTCCTCTAACCCTATTCTATTCCAACCTTACCTACTTTAGACATTACACCACCATGTTTGGAAAAATTAAATGTCCAAATAAGGATCCTCATAGCCACACTCAATTGGATTCTCCCATGAAACTATTGAAGATTCTAAACTATATAAAGAGCAAATGTTAAGACTGGAAGCTTTAAGGATCATAAAGAAAAAGAGAGCCAAATCTTATAACCTAGATAATTGGGGTTTAAACCCCTTTAATATTGGCCCTACACTTATCTTTGCCTTAGGGGAACAAAAGTTAAGAGTGATAGCTTGTTTGACAAAATGAAGAAGACAATTCAACTCTATACCAAAGGCACTATCTTTAAAGAGGGGATGATAGCTGATTGCAACACCTTTGCATAAAAATGGCATCATGAAATAAGTGTGACATTTCCTACATGTGAGTGTCAAAAGGTGTTGAAAAGGAGTTTTGTCATTGAGGGTGAAAAACTTTAGAATCAAGCAATAAAAAATCTAGAAACATCCTCAAAAGACAAGCTTCATGTCGAGACTCCCTAAGGAATGCAATCTGACTACATCGATTGAGAATGTTTATTTGCTAACCAAGGAGGAACTCAACTATTGGTGATCCCAAAAGAAAAGGCCAAAATACGAAAGGAATCGGGGAGGATCCTACTGCCATTTTCATACGATGAATGGGCATGAAACAAATTAATGTAGAGCACTTGAAGTACTGGTGATCAACTTTTTCAGATAAGGCAAAATCAATAGATTTGTAAAGAGGTACTAGTCGAATTCAATAAAGCACTACTTTTCTAAGAAAACTCTACATGGTTGGAAGTTGAATTCTCCTTAAATGAGGAAATTACTTTAAACAGTCAAAGCCCTTGTCCGCGCCAAGTTAGCTAGATCAAGGCGCCTCTTGGAGGAAGTTAGATTAAGCCTTCATCCATGCCATGCTATGGCCAGGTTAAAGCACCAATAACCCCTTGATCACTCCACGCTATGGCCAAATCAAGGTGCCCCCTGGTAGGGGTACGGAGTGAGCCATTGTTCCCGCCACGCTATGGCCTGGCCAAAGGCATCGAACAATCCTTCAATCTTGCCACGCTATGGCCTGGTTCAAGCACCTCTTGGAGGGAGGATGGAGTATGCCCTTGGTCCCACCACACTATGGCCTGGCCAAGGTACCCAGCAGGCCTTCAGCCTTACCTATAAGGCCTGGTTAGAGCACCTCCTGGAGGAAGGTTGGGTAAGTCCTTGGGTCCTACTTATGAATAAGCTAACCAAGCGCACCAGACAACATGAAGTAAGACGTCCGAGCCCGACAAGCGGCACGTCTAACAATGACAACATACGAGGCCTAAAGGGTGGTACATGTCAAAAGAATCAAAACCCAAAGAGTGGTGTAGAACAGAAGGCTTAAATAAGAATCTATAGCCTTCGACTGATTCCCCAAAGGTGGATTTATTCATTACACTTATTAATACCTGAATCTGGGTTTCGTGTCTATTACTATTGATCTTCGGTCTACATTATATCCAAATATGGGTTTTGTGACTTTACTACTGATCTCTAGTCTTCATTATACATGAATATGGGTTTCGAAACCTTGCTATTAATTTCTGGACTTCGCTCATTAATGCCTGAATTTAGGCTTCAGAACCTCTAATATTGAGACCTTTATTATGGACTGCTGGTCTTCCTCTAATTTCTGGATCTATCTTACCAATACATGAATCTAAGTTTTTGGCCATCTATAGTTTCCAAATAAGGGTTTCTGGGCGCATATTATTTGTTCCGGAAAAAGGATTCCTAATTTTCCATGACTTAATTCAAGATGATGATCTCCGGACTCTTATTATTAAACGATTATCCTTAGCTTTCTATCAGTTATTTCCAAAAGAGGAATTTCTAAACTTCTATAATTAATACAAAAGTTGGATTTCTGGTTCTCTATTATTTCTATAATCAGATTTTTGGTCTTTTATCAATATAGTTGGAGTCAGTTCCTGGCTCTCTCTCATCATTACCAAAGCGGGGACTCAAGACTTTCAGCAGTATCCTATAACGGAATTACTTTTCACTTGTTAATGATTTGTTGACTTCCGTTACATGGAAATCTGAATTCTTAATACTATTACTAATAATCAGGACAAACTGCTGAATGTATTCGTACATAGATTTCAAGTTGACAATAAGAAATATTGTTTACTTTGCAGGAAGATAAGATCAATAAGGAAGACCGAATGGATCTACAAATACAAAACCATAGTCAAAGCTATCAGAAAGTATATTCGGAATGAAAAGGCCACAGACCAGGTGATATTTACATAATTTATAAAATTATTTACAAGTATACAACACCAGAGCATGTTTCACAAATCATGAACAGCCTTATCTATATTTTCAGCAACTAAAGGATCAACGACATGGCAAATTGCTATACATAAAATTTCTTTAAGCTTTTTTTCTTTCTTTATTTCGTCAGCATCATCAATGGATTCAATACGAATCTTTAAAGCACGGTTCAAAGATTTGTTGGCACCTTTACGGATTTTTTTTGCCTTTCTAAATCATCCATGTGCTTTTGAAGGAGATACTTTTCACGTTCAAGTCTTTGAATCTTAGCTGCATATTCATTAGTACATTGAAAATATCTTACCCTCTACCGATCATCAAAATATCTCATCATTTCAAATTGGACCTTCCCACACCATTCATCCCCTACTTTCTCATTTAAACCTAGAGGAAGGTTTATTATAACAAGGAATTTTTCAATTGCTAGAGATGAATACATTGTTGATTTTACAACAAATGATGTGATTGGAGAAGTCGGTAAATCAATATTTGGAATGTTGTCCCCTATGATAAATTCTAATGATTTGCATTGAGCTCGACCATCATTTTGTTTTATTTCCAAATAGCTTACCTGCAGAAAGAGTTTAGACATCCTATGGTCAAAATCGACTGTAGGATTTGATTTTACATGGTGCTTTAATTGGGAAACTGTTTCATTCTTATTCTTAATATCTTCTTCAAGCTTAATGATTTGATCCCTAAGATTCCTAATAATTGTCTTTTGAAGCAGAAATTTCCTGCGCCATTCCAACGCTTCGATGTTGCCTTACTGACGGGCAGACAAAGGATCTTTAAGAAAGCACCTCTTTTCGATATCCATTACCAACCTATCTCTGATGTTGGTAAAATGAGATGATGAATCTAACTAGAGCGGTGTGGTGGATAAATGCAACTCCTATTTAAACAAACCAAAAATGAAATTAATACTCAAATCACTAGTTTATTTTATTACAATGATTGAAGTTACAACTCAAGAAGAAATAAAACAATAAGTACAATCTCATTGTTATAACCAAATACTTGTTTTATTACACTTAAAGTCGAGAAATAGCATTTTTGACTTTGTTCAAAGAATTAGCTGAAAGAGTAACCATCGAATCGAAAGGTGCAATAAATCCTTTTGGAGGTAAAAACTGGAGGATATTTACTATAGTCTCATTCCCTAGCACGGGAACTATCATAACAGTATATTAATTTGGTATGATATGTTCGGATTTCTTTAAGAAGCGTTTCCTTTTCTTTGCTAAGAAAATCGAAACGAAGGAGGGGATGTTTCATATAAAGCCTCTGAAGATCTCTAAGAAAGCAATATCTAGCCAATTTTGAAGATTTCAAAAGCGAGGCCTTTTCTAAATAGTCTCTTCTTAATTTGACATATTTACTTAAATAATCTCTATTAGTAGGACTGCTCAAGAGACATGTACTCTGTAATAAAGTAACAAAATACAACTAAGTATAAAAGGAATCTAATATAGCAAATTAGCATTACATAATTACAAATTTTCATTTGGTTCGTACAAAACTGATTTTTTGAATAACTCAGAAATAAATTTATCCTTATAGTATTTGAGTTTTTCCGAAGGCAATTCACGAGGAATTGATTTGACTCATGGAAAATTCCAGGAAGCCCCCGGATGTGGATCATATCCAAATTCTTCCAAATATCTCTTATGTAAACATCCAAGTAGACCTCCACTAAAATCACCCAAGTATGAAAAATCTACGGTTGGTTGTCTGCAATAAGCGTTGTATAAGAAGTCCACTAGAATATCCTTGTCTTCATCAACATCCAAAAGAGCGTTATTAATTCTCGGTTATCTTCAAGAGCTTGACATATCGAAGACGCGCCCTTTTCAGTCACGGGGCAGCTGCTTGATCTTTGTAGGACGCAAACACGGTGACACTTTTACTAAGTTTATGATAGTTGTTAGAGAATGCATTAATTAGTGGCGTTTTAAATTTTGTGCAACTGTTGGTAATTTTACAATATAAAAATAAACAAAGAAACGCGGCTAATTCTCCTGCCAGTAATTCGTGGAATTTTTTGCTAAAGCTTTTTGTGGCCGTTCAAATTTTCTTTACCATTTTTTCTTATTCTCAAATTACTCCACTTAAAAAAAAATTATTGTCTCTTTCCATTTACTCCCCAACCCTAATTTTCCTAATTCAAAAACTGCGAACGAACTAAAATAAAGCAAACGCGATTTTTAAAGCAGAATTCCAAAATATCTTTTGCACGAGATAATGAGGTAAACTAATCTTCTTCTTTAGCCACCATCATGTAAATTGATCACCCATTTCTCAAAGCTCTAGACGTTTGCTTGGTTGCAGGCCATTTTAGCCTTCGAGGAACTCATCAGATAAGTCACTTCCTCTTCAATCAATTTTAGTTTGATGAATTTGTTAACTTCTTTATTCTGAAAGACGCGTTTATTCCTTTCATCCCAGATATAATAAACAACAGTAACTAAAGCACTAGAAGCTAGCTGCTCTTTCTGATCAGGTGTTTGGAAGGTCGATTTAATGGTATTAATTTCATCCACCAGATCCAGGGAGAGGCTATTTGTTGGTAAGTTTAGTTTCAATTTTAGCATCGTCCACAAATACCTCGAGTAGCTACAGTTGAAAAATAAGTGTTGTACACTTTCATGTTGCTCCTTATACAAGGAGCATTGTTGGTCACAATCTATACCACACTCTCGTAATCGGTCTGTAGTGTTGATACGCCCTAGGAGAACACGGCATGAACAGCGGGATATTTTCATACTGTTTATCTTATTCCAAATTATAGGGCACCAGTCAACCTGGTCGTAGTGTTGGCTACATAACTCCCATGTTTTAATAAAAGAGAAATTTTAGCCTCCACACTATTCCATATAATCTGCTTCTTTTTGTGGTACAATTTGAACCACTTGAATGAGATTTGTTACTTCCCTTGTCTTTATAAATTTAGATGTGTTCCATTGGTCATTGTGAATGATACTTTTGACTGCTGCAAATTTAGATATGGATAAATGATATTTATCCCAACCCAGTAAGTCAACTAAACATTTGCTGTTTATCTAAGTGTCAATCCATAGATATGTGTTGTTACCATCTACAATCACCCATTTCATACATTGTAAACTCTCCTTTTTATGTCTGACCATATTTTTCATGGTGGATGACATATTATTGTCCCATTGTAATTACCAGAAATGAGTTGTGGAGTAGTATTTATTACGCATCCATTTAGACCATGGACTGTCTTTAAAAAGAAATTGCCATATCAACTTTAAACAGCCAACAGTCTTACGCTCTTGAAAATTTTTAAGACCTATTCCTCCTTTATATTTAGGTCTACACAAATTAGTCCAACTGATTTTATGTCTTTTTTCAGCCTAGAAAAATTCTGCACATATGTTGTCTAATTTGATCAGAGTAGCTATAGGGAAGTGATATATCAGTAGCTAATATAACACAATTGGAGTGATAACTATGTGAATTAGCTTAGCCTTGCCTGCCATTGACAGCAATTTACCGTCCCAGCTTTCAAATTTTTTCATGATTCTTTGGAATAAAGTGGTACATTCTGCATAGTGTAAATAGTCAGTTGAAATTGGAACTCCCAAATACTTCACTTAGAGAGTAGCCGCCTGCAGTTAAGGTATTCTAAGGATTTACTGTTTGTTTTGGCAACTGCAACTAAAATATAATTTTGTTTTCATTTGGTTGAGTGTAAGACCTGCAACTCTGCTGAGATTGTTAGTAATATTGTTTATAGTGATAGCACTTTTAATATCAACCAAGGCAAAGAATATGACATCTTCTGCATATATCAAGTGTGATACAGTAGGCTTAGTGTTGTTAACACATGTGATTTGCTTATTCTTAATGGCAGCCTCTAATTCCAATGACATATATTCCATTGCAATACAAAATAGGTAAGGGGATAGTGGGTCCCCTTGCTTAATACCCCTTTCAGATTGGATATATCCCTGAGGCACACCATTTATTAGAACGGAAAATGAAGGTGGTGTTATACAATCATTAATGAGGTTGATTATCTGATTTGGAAAATTCATTCTTGCTAGCATAAAACAAATAAAGACCGTATTAATCATATCATAGGCCTATTGTAAGTCCACTTTTATGAAAAAAAAATTAGTTGTGAATTCCCTATGCAAAGATGTCAGCAATGTTGTTGTTTCCTCATCTTTCGATCCATTGATTTATGAGGACGGTTTGGGGATTAAATATCGTGAGTGCATTATTGCTTCTGGTAGTTTGGTGGAGGATGTTGTGAGTAGAGATATTTCAAAGGTGAGTGATGAACCATTGATCTCTGAAGTTTGGTGTAATTCAGATGAGTGTTTTAGTGATGATATTTTGTATTGTAATTTCAGTGAGTTTTATGATGATATGCACAAGGATACTGATGTGCACAATAGTATACATACGGTTATTGATGTTAATTCTTTCAGCTTGATTAATACTGGCGATGGTTTTTGTGGTGAGGTTGGGGATTTAGATGGTGAAGAGGTGAGTGGGTTGGCAGGAGCAGATGTTCTGATTGATGGAGTGTTTCAGTTAGATGGCGATGGGGATGTTTTGTTAGATGGAGATGTTCTGTTAACTGAGAATGGTGAAATGAATTGTGTTTATGGTGGTTATAATGAAGGAGAGAGGGCTGTTTTGATGGAATATGCTTTTTAATCTGATGATGTTAATATTCTTGATGGTAATCTTAAGTTTGATGAAGTGGCTGTGAGCAATGAGTTGATATCTCATTAGTTTTAGTTAATATAAAGGTTAGTTAGATTATGAGAATGTTTATGGCTTTCACCTCTATATACTTTGGTCTGACAAAAATTATTTTCATTATACGTATATTCAGTTTAGTTTTATACTGTAATGGTTGATATATAAATTATCAATTTTGTCATTCTATGTTGGTGACCATAATCACTTTGTTCCAATTCTTTGGGAAATTTGAAGCTCATAAGAAAGTACAGTTGGATCTCTTCGAATGTTTTTTTAATTCATGTTTAGTAAAGTTGTTTCTTTATTTGTTTTACTATAGGTACACAAAATTCAACTTATGAAAACAAACATCAAAGTTGTTTACATGTAATGGGAAGCTATATTGTTTTTTATAGTCTGTTGAACATGTTAGCTGGCTAGCTTGCACTGTATTAAGTTGTTTAACCATGCCAGAAGGTAAACTATAATATCCTCTATGCCCACTTACAAGGAAATTATTTAATTATGAATTCAGTGGACTATTAAAGGGTAAGCATGTCCACTTACAAAAATGGATTTTGTCCTTCTTAAAAAAAAAGCAAAATGGTCGTTGATTCCATAATTGCATGACAAATGGACTAAATTTTATACAAGATTAAAGTACCGTCCTTAGTAGTCAAACAACGTGCAAACAAGCAACTTGTAATTTCAGTTATTATAAATGTTAAAATAAGATTACAATATGTTATTATAAATGTTAAAATGGTCTATGACTCTGTATGTATCTACTTCTGTTGACTTCAATACAACCATGGTCTATGTTAGTATGGACATGGTGGGAACTACCCTTCAAGTGAGGGCAGTAAGAACGATCTTTTAGTGCAGTGGTCTCATGGAGCAGGTGGCATAGCCCTTATGCTTTGCAAAGCCGCTCAGGTATATATGTTATGTTAGTATAAGAATACTGTATCTTATATTTTACAAGTGATTCAAATTTCAAACAACTAAAATCTCTTTAGATATCATATCTAATTGTTGTGAGAATTCAAATTTTAAAACTTGAAACTTAAAACTTTTAAATTAACTTTTAAAACTTAAAAATCAAAGCTTATAATTTAATTTATTTAAAACTTAAAGCATATAAAATAAATTAACTTTTAAAAATTAAATTCAAAATTAAATTAACTTTTAAAAGTTTAAACTTAAAACTTTAAATTAACTTTAATTTTACTTTAAATTAACTTTAAATTAACTTTAATTTTACTTTAAATTAACTTTAAATTAACTCTAATTTGAAATTAACTTTAATTTTAAATTAACTTTAATTTTAAATTAACTTAGAACTTTAAATTAAATTAAATTTAAAATTTTAGTACCTTCAACTAAACTGTTAACTAATTGCTTTACTGTTAACTAATTGCTTTACATATTATACATTAAATTACAATTTACAAAAGTATTATGAATTTAGGTGTTTACATTGTTATTTTTTTCTTGCTCAGGTTGTTGGATTCACCATTCTATCAAAGGAGGGTTCGTAAGTGTGCAAAATTGATTCCTACTATTTAAGCTCAAGAAAGGACTTTATTTCATTTTTTTTATAACTTTGATAATTTATATGACATCATTTATAGTAGGATATACTTGTATAATGTTGTAGATGTTTGATTTCATATTTGAAGTCCCACGAGTTAACGTAATTGTTTGACTATCTGTTGTGCTTTCACTTGTGTAGGCATCGGACTTTTGAAGAGAGCAAATTTGGACTTGATGATGCTAGCTTCACTTGTGTATGCAACAAAGAATTATGGGTAATCAAACGTTTTGTTAGCACTAGTTAGATATAACATTTATTAGTACCCGATGTGTAAATTTGTATACAAATGGTTATTGTATGTGAGTTAGGTCATTTTGTCGAAAAACTATTGTATTGGAATGGTTATGGATATTTTATTTGATTATATGGTTAATGTGTTTTTTAACTTATTTGAATATGATGATTATGTGAGTGATTGTTGATTGATATAATAGAACCAAAATAGACCATTAACAGGAAATAATAGCATGAAAAAATCGTGTAAAATAATAAACAACTTTTAGTAGCGTTTCAAAAACGCTATCGAAATATATATAGTGGCGTTGAGTAAATGCAACCGTAAAACAGGGGTAAAGTTGGAATTCTATTAGTAGCACCAAAAAATCTTTTGGTGGCGTTTTTTAAACGCTACAAAAAGATTTATGGTGGCGTTTGAAAAACGCTGCCAAAAATGCATTTATAGTGGCGTTAAAATAAATGCAGAAAAAAATAATGGATTTTTAGTCGCATGTTTTCTCGCGGCGTTTATCAAAACGCCACCAAAAGTTTTTGTAGCGTTTTTTAAGCGCCACAAAAAATAAAATTTTTTGTAGTGGTTCTTTAGTTGCTTATCTAAATCCCAATATAAGCTATTTATTTCTACTTGTTTTATTTTATGCTTTGTTTTATAAAATTTAATAGATTTCTTCTTTATCTAAAATGATTCCAACTATTGTTATCTTGGAAGTGAAAGCCATTCGGACAAAGAATCCCATACTCGAGAAACAAGAATTGAAGTTTGTGGGGCCTGCGTTATCCCCTTATATTTTCTAGTATCAATGTTGGTGGCTTCTTCCTGGAGATCAAATGGCTCCGGAAGTTCAGTCTAGCTTGCTTCAAGGCCACTGGGATCGGGGTTAACTTTTTTTGAAACCCTGGGATATCATTGTCTTCCCCTCCATGGAAATTGGCATGATTACCTCAGGTGCCGCCTGAACCCAGACCATCATCCCCATTGTCAGAGTTATCATCATCATTGTCATCGTCGTTTCCACCTTTCTCAACGATGATTTCATCATCCTCGTCATCTTCTTCCTCATTAAATTGAAATCGCCTTCTATAAGAGGAGCATCAAAAGATAAAAGTTTAGCGGCGTCAATTTTCTCTTTCTCTGAAATAAGAAATCTTGTCAAAATCCCCAATGCTCTGATGAGATCATTTTGTTCGAACACAACCATGTAGTGGAAATGATTCTCGCTTTTGAAAGTGGTTCTTTGGATAAAATGTCTTAGTTAAATTGATCTGGTAAAAAGAACAATGAATGGCCATCCCTTTATACTTTGTCAAAAGGTTAATGTGGTTACTCTAACCATTCGATCGGTCTAATAAAATGCTACATTGTCAAACCTTTCGACCATGTCGAAATGTTATAGGCATGACCATCCCAACCTTCCGTCTAAGCTACATTAGAAGGAAATAGCTCAACCTTTTGACCTTGTCAAAAGGTCGTTAACAAGATCACTCTAACCTTTCGACTAGGTTAGAACAGAAGGAATTATCTCAACCTTTCGACATTGTCGAAAAGTTGTTAACGAGATCACTCCAACCTTTCGACTAGGTTGGAACAGAAGTAAGTTACCTACCCTTTCGACTTTGTCGGTGTGACAAGGTTTTTCCAATCTTTCGATTAGGTTGATATAATTCTCAGTTATTGAGCTTCCAAAATTTATTAAATTGATGAGTTCCATCTCCCTTTAGGATCGAAAGCAGTTATGGTTGATATCTATCACTTCCTTTTTAATCATGCCAAAAGTTATGTGTGAAACCTTTTGACATTGTTGTAAGGAGATGCATAGTCCATTTGCCAACCTTAACTGCTTTCGGCCCCTTTGATGTCCATTTTCTTTCTATGTAATCAATTCAAAGGGTTGTTAATGCTTAAGGAAGTAGATTCCCTTCGAAAGAAGTCCATCATGAGCGGTTATAAGATATATAACCCAGGATTCCATTAGGAAGTAAACCTTTCGACTAAATCGAAAGGTTTTCCTTCTTTTGAAGCAACCCTGGTTTATATCTTTAACCCCTTTACTATCCTTATATAAGAGCAATTTAGTTATTCCCATATCCATGCATTCAACATATGAGACACGCCATCATCACTTTTGCTACACACATTAAGTATGGATTTCAACGGTGACGTGTTTCAATGGGGAATGCCTATGTCGATCTTATACATAGCATAGATCAAAAGAGATTATGAGAAAATTGTTGAAATCATATGTAATCGATCATTAGTCTAGCTAATGATCTTAATGATTATCCTCATTGCCAATATCCATCATAAACAAGGCATCTCCATTTTATTCATATCCAAAACGAGTTACAAGAAATTGAGCTCTGTACCCAATTCAATTTAGGGTTTTTATAAGAGAATTATCTTTGTGAAAGTTGAGAAAATAAGGTGAATTCAGTATTCAGAATTCGGTCCCCAAAACTGGACACCTTGGGTCTTATATTTAGATGCAGACGACCCCCCTTTCATCTCCATGCTCTAGATTGGGTTGGAAGGTCTCTCTTTTATATGCAGCTATGAACCTTTTGACTTTATCCAAAAGTTTGCCCTTCATATGCCAACATGGACCATTCAACATTGTCGAAAGGTCTGCTTTTCTTTACGCCTCCATGAACCTTTCGACTATGTTGAAGGGTTTGCCTTCTATATATTGTTGTGAACCCTTCGACCTCGTCGGAAGGTTGCTCTTTACTTGGTTGTTGTGAACCCTTCGACCTTGTCGAAAGGTTTACCTTCCGTATGCTATTCTGATCCTTTCGACATTGTTGAATGGTTTGTCTTCAACATGCTATTCTGAACCTTTCGAAATTGTCGTAAGGTTTCCCTTTCTTTTGCCTTTATGGACCTTTCGACTTTCACGAAAGGTTTGCTTTATTCATAACCTCATGAATCTTTCTCCCTTGATGAGAGATTTGTTTTTACTTGTTGCCGTCGAGAGCTCCATTTTCCTTCAATGTTATCGAAAGGTTTTCTTTCATTCCTTGCTGACTTATGAGTGTTGCTTTCTTCATAGCACCTTTCGACGTTGTTAGAGGGAATCCTGGATGTGTCCTAACCGATTCGAAAGGCTTGCAATGCTTGCGAAAAGGTCACTTTGGGATAAATCCTCTAACTTCCAAAGGTTTGACGTGTAGTTGAGGGAACACTATTGATTTCTCTCGAACGTGGTTCTGAAGTCATCGTTACTTTCTCATCTGATCGAAAGGTCGGTTGTGGTAGAAGGTTCTATTGATTTTCATCTGATCTGAAGGCTTTTACACTGTATAAGTAATTAGACCTTTGAAACGTTCTTTTTTAGTCTTTCACGATGATTTGGCCTATCTCTTCATCAAAACTACGATTTTATTATCTTTCTTTCATACTTCTACCTACGAGTAGATTTTATGGTTGACATTTTGCCCCCTTGTATGAAAGAAGCTTTTGTTCTTTAGGACAAAGTTTTCATAGCTATCCTACTCCTCATAATCTCACCCTTCCTGCAAAAATCAACACTAAAAGTACCATCATTACTATCATACTTACATGTATGTTTAGTAGTTGATCAGCATATTAATGCCCTTTGTCTGTCTGATAAGCATCATTTGAAATTCAGATATACCAACTTTTAATTTTGGCATTAAGAAGACCAGATTGAGATTTTTTGTTGCTTGCAATAGACCTGATGTCATATCATTCATGAAATCTATCCCAAATTAGGGTATTAACTTTTGAAGTTTAGAGATTTATAACATGATATTCAAAATCCAGATGACGATATCCTAGAAATAGTTTTGTACATGACTCTTCCAAACCAGATTCAGGTTTTTATGGCCATCGAAACGAGAATTAGTAGTATGATTCTCATATTGAACTTCGAGTCTCGATCAAGACATTTTCGAGTCAATTCTATTTGCAGAAAGGATCTTCTGCCCAGATTATGGCATATATTTGTATTGGCGGATGGCTGTTAAAATAGAATTCCCTCGCCCGCATTAAGACGTATTGTAACGACCCGCATTTTTCCGATAATTAAAATTTTGAATTAAATAAGATTTTTTGAATTAATATTGGAAGAAATTAATATTTGTGGTTTATTAATAAGAAATAACTAGAATGTAATGTTAAAATGTTAATTCAAGACAATTGGTAACTACTTTAATGTATGTCCAATTAATTGAAATGATTGTAAAGTTATTATTTGTTATAGGTTGAAAATAAAGAAATAAGGTTGAATAATGTAAATTTAATATAATAAATGACTAATTGAATGAAATCTCAAATAATTGTAATAAATTGTAAAGTTACATTGGTTAGAAATTGTAAATAAGAAGATAAAATCAATATGAAGTTATTTTTTTTGTTAGTTAACAATAAACTTGGAAATGTGTTTGAATTGGCAAATTGTAACAATGGTTAATTAATCCATTGAAATTTAATTAGTTATGAATGGTAAATAAGGGAATAAATTAAATGTTCTAATTAATTGGTGAAATAATATGTAATTCATTGTAATTGGGAAAAATCAGGGTGGTGTAATTAGTTATAACATTTATTTGAAGATAATAAACTTATGAGTGTGATTAAAGTAAGAAAAGGTGACAATTGTTATATGTTACCTATTTAATCAATCTATTGAATTTAATTTGGAATAAATTGCAACTAAATGTAATTAAATGTTATGTTACTGTAAATTAAGATGAAATTGAAGAATATTAATGTAATAAGATATAAACCAATGCTAACTATGCCCATAGGGTAATGATTGATTGTAATAATAGATGTTAATATAAGACTGGAATAATTTAAGAAATAACTGTTGGAATATGAAATGAACAGTAAATAGTTGTGGTATAATGAGAATTCTTTTGAAATCCAATATTGAATATAAATTGCAATAATAGTTGTTGGAATCCTTTAATTGAAAAGAAAAGACAAGTGCATTGTAATTAATAAGTTCAACATAAGAACTTACATTTTAAATTAAATTAAGATTTTAATGAAATTTAAGCTTTGACTTGAAAAGAGTAAATTGTATGTTTGCTTCTAACCGGAATAACAAATGTTCAATTTGAATAAAGGATGGAGTGAATATTTTAATGAAAGAATAACATAATTTGTTATTTGAAATGCATCTTGGAGAAGTTGATTTTCAATAAGATAAAAACATTTACTTTGTAAATAGTGTATAAATTTTGTTGTATATGAAATTTTATAAAACATGTTTGAATTGGTATAAATGAAAAGAAAACAGTGTTTATAATTAGAATTTGTTGAAATTAGTAATGAAATGAATTGGAATTAGATTAACTGAAATTTTCAATTAAAAGGAAACAGAAATGAAATTGTAATGAATGAGTTAATATAGAAACTTGCATTTTGTGTCAATATGGAATGAACATTTTAATTAAGATAATTGCATGTTTTGAGATGTATAAAAATAAAATTTTCATTTTGAATAAGTATGATTTTGGAAAAAAAATTGAAGTTGAGGATAATACACATACACACATTAATATCCAAATTTTTAAATATATCAGAGGGTTCAAGGTTGTGTACGTGGTGAAGATTCCAGAAATGAAGTAGGATGGTTTGGCGAACGATTCCGTATGAAGTATTTACGAGACCCTGACTTCCGTGAGTCAGCTTAGAAGTGACTAAAACAGGAGCCAGGCCGGGCTAAGTGAAGTCGCACCTCCGATCAGACACTTTTCTTAGATACCATATTATGACTTTGTGATGATTTGGTGGCCACCCCTTGATTTTGATTATGGGAGTGTGTTTCGAGGTGGGCGGTAGTAGCTGCTTGGCGTTACCACAGTCTGGATCCGTAATTGGTATATCTACCCTGGCATTGAATCAAGTGCCGTGTACTCATGCCCTATCGCGCCTTCTACGAGTTTGGTTTGTACCATACCTATGGTGCGCCCTCTGATAGCCCTCCAGTTTACGGAGGAACTACGGTAGTGTATAGACTATGGGAATATATAGAAATGTGTTAAGGGGGATATAGGTAACGCCTTAACGCTATTTTAATACTTTACTTTACTATAGACACTATTATAATAGCGTATTGTACTATGTATGTAGATAATTTAACGGATCCTTAGGAGATGTAAATCCCGAACATCTCTTAAGTTGTTGCACTCACGTTGACACTGGATAGGAGATGTCAAACCCCGTAAATATCTCTGACGCCGTTACACTCATATGTACTTACTGTTGATTTAACTTACATAAGATCTTTTAGTTCTGAATCGAGTGTTTTGTATTTTCAATTCGCGCTGGTCAGTCTGAGCTTTACAGTGTTTTGAAGACTGCTTTTGGAGGACGAAGACGAAGATTTAGTACTATTATTATTTATGATATTTATTCTACTGCATCATGTTATTCCGCTGCATTGTTACTTATTTTTGTTGTATGTAACTCTGATTCGGTATTGTAAAAGTTTAATCAAATGTTATTTGTAAAATAGCTTCATGAACTGTTTATTTGATTATTATATTTTGTCATTCCGCTATGAGATTCTGTGTTTGTTTTTCTTTCTTTCTCCGCTTTTTCTTATTTACCCCATAACAATCCTCCATTTTGAATGGTTTGAGTTTGACGTGTGTGGTTTATCGTCGATTTAAACCGTCCAAAAAGGTGGGTCGTTACATTTGGTATTAGAGCTTTGGTTTAGCGATAACCTTAGCTTTGTGGGGGTTTGACTCATTAGAAATAGGGTAGTAATACCCTAGAATGAGTCTTTGAGTGTATAGATGAGAGAGCGTATTTGTTAGTGTTATAAAAGGGTTTTTTATTGTGTTAATTTGTTCTGTTTTTTATTTATAAATTCTGGTCGGTACATAGGACGCTATGGCATCGATAGGGATTTCTAAACACTTAATAGGGCAAACCGACACAATATTGGTTTTGAAATACAGGTAAATGAAATAATTTTACCTGGCATATATTTTGTATATAAAAGAATAATTTTATAAATGATATAGTTGGTTGTAATATATCTGTTTGTTAGGTAGTGAAATTTATAAGTATTGGTTGAAAAATGAGATTGTAAATAAAATAAATATAAATTGGAAATTTTAGAATTTAAGTTCCGGGATTTTTGACAGTTTCTTTCAAAAAGGTTTTGGAATATAATATTAGTAGTATTTAGAAGTATTTTCTGATATGAATATTTCAAGATGATTTGAAAGAAATGTTTTAAAAGAATTTTGGAAGGAAATAAGTTCTGTACTCCCCTCTCTGTCGCTGGAAAATAATTTCGGTGATAAGTGCACGCATCATCGACGTTCATTTTCGAGTTTCAAAGTGGAAAAGTCCACTATGGTAATTTTAGTGCACATTTGTTTTGATTACGAATCTTAAAATTTTCTAAATATGATTTGGATATATAAAAGATATTATTATAGATATTCTTTTAAATGGATTGAAAAGGGAGCTCGGTACTTAGTTCTTAAGTTTTCTGCAAATTGGAAATTTTAATTATTGCAATGAAATGAAATCTTGACTATCCTAAAAATTGGAAACTTTTAATATGTGTAATTAGAAACTAGATGCTAAGCGATAAATGGAAATATAAAAATTTGAAAATTTGTAAACTGTAAATAAAAAGGAAATGAAAATAAGAAATGGTAACTATTGAACATTTTGTTAACTAAATAACTAAGTGGAACTTGTGTAACATTTTATTGCATCCTAAAGGACATATATAACTTACTGTAATATTAAAAGTTGAATTGTTAATAAGAATATGTAATATAATATTATACAAGTAAAACTTAATTAATGAAAATGTTCTGATGGAATTCTTTCTATAAAAAGAATTAAGATGTATAAGATTGTTATAAACTTAAGTTAATGAATTGATATGCTAAGTAATTGAATTGAACATGAATACTCTAAGTAAATGGTTATAAACTTAAGTAATGTTTGAAGCCAATTATAATTGAAGTAAATAGTAAATGTGCATACTACATTAATGGCATGATTATAACTTCAGAAAACGTTGAAATGATTTGGAAATGGATTTAATATTCAATAATACTACATATGAAAGAATGGATGTGAAAGGAAATAATCTATTAATGGTAAATTAAATTGTAAAGAGATTTACATAATAATGGATAATCAAATAGTTGAATGGAAAGAACATATGTAAGCAAATGAATATAAGGTAATGGATGAATGAAACTGATGAACAGTAAATGGTATGAAAAGAAATTAGTAAGAATGAACTTGAATAATATTTGAAATTATTGTTTGTTTTGGCTTTTGGATGTTTGGGAAGTGATGCTTTAAATTGTTTAGGATGTATAAATAATCTATTAAGCTTTATCTAAGATTGTTGAGTGTATGGTATACATAGTAGTTGTTTGTAATTCTATACGATTAAAAGTGTCTAAACTCAAACAAACAATTTGTTTGGATGCTATGGATGTATGATTGATTACATTGATTTCATGTGATGATTGTATGCTTTTGGTTACAAGTGATTGTTGTTATGTTATATTGATTTATTTTGCTATTAACTGAGACAACTTAAATATTTCACTTTTATATAATTATTAACCTCTTTGGATTATATAAGTGAAATACAGGTTTATGGAAGCAATAACTACTACTTTTGGTTTCATAAAATAAGCGTTGTTTGCCCGACAAATAGGTACGTTCTCGGATTATGGTTTTCTAGCGATATTATATTGTTTTCCCGTGGTTTGGGATATATTATTTTGAAAAATATGCTATATAGTGTTATTGTTGATATTATTATTTCTCCTAGATCTCTCCATACAAAGGAGACTCCGCCGAAATTTTACGTGAATTTTGGACTTAGAAAAATTATATGAAATGTTTTCCAACTTTTATTGAACTTGAATATAAAAGGATTTAATTGTTTATAAATTGATATATTTTATTTAAATTGTTTAATTATGTAAATTAATTGTTTATAAATTTAATATTTTGAATAAGATATATTGATTGCTTAATTCCTCCTTTTCCTTCTTTTTCTTTTCGAGGACGAAAACTTTTGAGTGGGGGAGAGTGTAACGACTCGCTTTTTTCCGATAATTAAAATTTTGAATTAAATAAGATTTTGTGATTTAATATTGGGAGAAATTAAAATTTGTGGTTTATTAATAAGGAATAACTAGAATGTAATGTTAAAAATGTTAATTCAAGACAATTGGTAACTACATTAATATATGTCCAATTAATTGAAATGATTGTAAAGTTAAATTGGTAATAGATTGTAAATAAAGAAATAGGGTTGAATAATGTAAATTTAATATAATAAATGACTAACTGAATGAAATCTCAAATTATTGTAATAAATTGTAAAGTTACATTGCTTAGAAATTGTGAATAAGAAGATAAAATCAATACGAAGTTATTTGTTTTGTTAGTTAACAATAAACTTGGAAATGTGTTTGAATTGGCAAAATTGTAACAATGGTTAATTAATCCATTGAAATTTAATTAGTTATAAATGATAAATAAAGGAATAAATTAAATCTTATAATTAATTGGTGAAATAATATGTAATTCATTGTAATAGGGAAAAATCAGGGTGGTGTAAGTAGTTATAACATTTATTTGAAGATAATAAACTTATGAGTGTGATTAATGTAAGAAAAGGTGACAATTGTTATATGTTACCTATTTAATCAATCTGTTGAATTTAATTTGGAATAAATTGCAAATAAATGTAATTAAATATTATGTTAATGTAAATTAAGAAGAAATTGAAGAATATTAATGTAATAAGATATAAACCAATGCTAACTATGCCCATAGGGTAATGATTGATTGTAATAATAGATGTTAATATAAGAATGGAATAATTTAAGAAATAACTGTTGGAATATGAAATGAACAGTAAATAGTTGTGGTATAATGAGAATTCTTTTGAAATCTAATATTGAATATAAACTGCAATAATAGTTGTTGGAATCCTTTAATTGAAAAGAAAAGACAAGTGCATTGTAATTAATAAGTTCAACATAAGAACTTACATTTTAAATTAAATTAAGATTTTAATGAAATTTAAGCTTTGACTTGAAAAGAATAAATTGTATGTTTGCTTCTAACCGGAATAACAAATGTTCAATTTGAATAAAGGATGGAGTGAATATTTTAATGAAAGAATAACATAATTTGTTATTTGAAATGCATCTTGGAGAAGTTGATTTTCAATAAGATAAAAACATTTACTTTGTAAATAGTGTATACATTTTGTTGTATATGAAATTTTATAAAACATGTTTGAATTGGTATAAATGAAAAGAAAACAGTGTTTATAATTAGAATTTGTTGAAATTAGTAATGAAATGAATTGGAATTAGATTAATTGAAATGTTTCAATTAAAAGGAAACATAAATGAAATTGTAATGAAGGAGTTAATATAGAAACTTGCATTTTGTGTCAATATGGAATGAACATTTTAACTAAGATAATTGCATGTTTTGAGATGTATAAAAATCAAACTTTCATTTTGAATAAGTATGAATTTGGAAAAAAAATTGAAGTTTAGGATAACACACACACACACACACATTAATATCCAAATTTTTAAATATATCAGAGGGTTCGTGGTTGTGTAAATGTTGTGGAATCAATTAGAATTACCTTTAATTAACAATTGTTCATTAATTACACATGTTCACATATATTTATTTTTCCATTTCATATATGGTTAAAACTTGTAAATTTGTTGTATTAATGTGACCCTTACAGTAATTAAAAAAAGTAAAGTAAATCATTTTATAATGCAAAGATATATATATATATATATATATTCATTTTAATTAATAAAATTGGTTTGAGTAACATAAATAAATGAATAGATTGATTGGTTGATTAATTGATTGATTGTTAATTGATTGATTGTGCTAATGGAGTGTGCACATATATTGACGTAAAACGAATGTTTTAGTAAAGAATTAAATGATAAATATGTGTATATTTGGGTTTGTTGAAGTGAATTAATAGGAGTAAGTTTTGGAATATTGATCCCAAAGGTTGTTTACAGTATATAAGTGGTCCCTTCATTTACTTTGCATTTATTATCACATCCGCATTCTCTTTCTTTTCATTTTCAAGTTCTCCATAATTTCAAGATCTCTATGTAGGTTTCATTTGAGCATCCATTTAATTATTACACTACTCATTCGTTTCTTATTAATTAATAATTGCCTCATTATTTTCATTTGTTTCTCATTTGTTCGTTTGCTCCTTTCAAGTGCTTTACCTGAATTTTTTTCCTTTTTTCTTTTTCCATTTTTAATGTTAACATCCAAATTAATTTTCATGCCATATAATTAGCATTTACTATTCTCCATTTCTTAAGTTTATTTTGTTCATGCGTTATTAGTTCTTGTAGTTTCCTTTCATTAGCAACTCTTTCTTCTGAAGCTTCATATTAAAGAACGGAAGATTTATTTTTATCTTTATTCATATATTTATTCCTTTAGTTTACCTCTTTCAATACTACCATTTTAAGGCTGTTCATATTCTTACTTTATTTCAATTACTAGTTTGTTTACATATGTTAACACCTCTTTTTTTCATGACTTAGCGACCTATTCGACTCAACGACCTAAGAGAATAAGCGACTTAACTATCCAAGGCATAAACGACTTAACGACCTATAGCAGGGCACGACCTAACGACTTAAAGCACAGAGTGACTCAATATGACACGACTCAACGACTTAAGGAGCTCCAGCGACCTAGCGACCTAAAGACTCTTGCGATTCAACGACCAAACGACCTAGCAACTCAATGAAGGCAACGACCTAACGAGTTAAAGAAAAAGCAACCTAACGACCTAGCAAGCTTCAGAGTTAAGACGCATGCGCACTGCCTCTTCCATTAGGTTGCTTACGACCTAAGCAAGCTGAGATAACTCATGTGCTACGAATGCTAAGTCGCTCATAGCATATATCTCGTCCAGGATGGCTCCATTAAGTCGCTAACGACTTATGCTACCTCAGGATCACTCTTAGGTCGCAACTCCCTAGGTTGCTCATGACCTATGACATGGCCGACCTAAGCCCAGTTTCTCCTATAAATACCCCGCTTACTCCGAACTGAAAGGGGGATGAATTTTTGGAGCGCCAAGACTTTGCTGTTTTTCACTACTTCTACACTTGCTCCAACACTTCAAAGGCAAAAGACACTTCAAAGAACCTTCGAAAAAGATCAAGTTCATTCAACATGAATTCAAAGGGCTTTTCTGCATCAAAGTTCTAACTACCTGTCTTAATTGTGTTGTAATTGAAGAATTATTGTAAAGTTTGTAATCAAATCAGTAATAGAAGAGATGAAGTGGACATAGGCTTGACTTTGAGTCGAACCACTATAAAAATTGTTGCCTCTTTACTATTTTCTGCTTGCTTTTAGTTCCCGTACCAACAGGTGGTGCTTTCGCTATATCACAACTCACACCAGGGTGTTAGCGTATATTTTTAGCGTTAACATTTTTGGTGCTTTTACTGAGAATTGAACTCAGGGGTGCTCTCATCATTGCTTCACAAAGATTTGTGGAAAGACTCTCCCTAAGAACCAGAAGTCTATCCGAAATTATGGCTCCTGGAAGGAAAAGTAAATCTACTAGATCTGGAAATGCTCATGACAACACAGCCACTTCTCCCGCGTCAAATCAAGCGACTCCTATTGTTGGAGTCACAAGGGCGGAATTAGATGCTGTAGTTTCTGGGTTGCATCAACAAATGGAAGCCAAGAACACTTTGATGTTGGACAAGTTGAATGCTTTGCTTGGAGTCAACCAGCAACCAGAAAATAATGAAGAAACCTTTGCTGAGGATGTTCATGATTCCCAAGGGAAAAGTATTCCTCAGAGGGCAGATGGCACCGTCGGAGGGGCACCTCCCCAAGCTGGAGGTTCAAGGCCGCAACCAACTTTTCATGAACGTTTTCCCAGGCAAACTTCCAAAAAAGTAGCTGACGTCTGTCCCGCGGGGCCTCTAAACGATGAGGAGTACCTCTCGGTAATGATTCGACAAATTATGAAGGATAGCATGCAAAGGGAAGAAGATGAAAGTGACTGGGGGTTTGCTCCGAGCAAAACTCCTTTTACTGAAAGAATTCTGAAGGCTGAATTTCCGAAGAAATTTGTTCCAACCACTATTCCGGCTTATCGGGGGACAAACGATCCTAACCAGTTCTTATACAAGTATGACTGGCATATGACAGGTGCCAGAGCATCAGACGAGATCAAGTGCAGATACTTTCCTGTGTACTTGGAGGGAGTGGCCCTGCTTTGTTTCACAAAGCTGCCAGTTCGATCCGTGGATCAGTTCTCCGACCTTACTCGGAAATTCAAAGATCAGTTCAGGTTATATGCTGCGAAGGCCAAGGACATACTGTCACTAACTAGCCTCGAACAAGGCCTCAGAGAGTCTATCAAATCTTTCTTAAACCGCTTCAATATAGCATTGGCCGAAGTTGATAATGTAGAACCTCGGATGATTCTGACTTATTTGATGCGAGCTATTGACAAATCAAGTGAATTCGGAAAATGGCTAAAGATGAAAGAGCCAAATTCACTTGAGAAGTTCTACAAGAAGGCCGATGAATTCATGCGCTTAGAAAGACTTCATGTGCCAGCAAAGGTAGACGTAGCTGAGGTTAAGAATAACAATGTTGCTTCTAACAAAAAGGAATCTGGTGGCCAGAAGAGGGAGAATGACGGTGGGAAAAAGCAGAAAGATGTGAAGAAAACTCGCTACCTTAAACCTTCAGATTTTACTCCCTTAACTGATACTCCAGAAAATATCTTTTTCGCAACCAAGGATGCTGTCGAATACCCCAAACCACCTGAGATGAAGCCTGGGAAAAATGTTGTGCATAATGGGAGATTCTGTCGGTTCCACAATCAACCTGGCCACGACACTAATGAATGTCTCCATTTAAAGAATTTGATTGAAGAGCTGTTGAGACAGAATAAACTACAACAATATATGAAGAGAAACAGAAGTGACCCGACCTCATCTACTCAGGGGCAGCAAGTTCCCGCTCATCAATCCGACTCAAGTGAGAGGATTACAGCGCAGGAATCTGAAAGGCCAATCATTAATGTTATCACAGGGGGTCCCCACCCAGTGGGCAGAAGTTGGGGTGAGATGGAGAGATATGCTCACGCTTTGAGATATGCTTCGGCGGAAGAAAATGTTTTTGTCTTGGAAGATGCTGCACCTTTAAAACAGCAAAGAACTTTTAACGATGACATCATATTCCGGGCTAGAGACTCTGTTGGTGTTGAGGCTCCTACCATGGATCCCTTGGTGATATCTGCAGGCATCGGATCAGCCATTGTAAGAAGGGTGCTTGTTGACTGTGGCTCCTCTTGCAATATCCTCTTCAAAAAGAAATTTGATCAGATGAAAATCCCCATAGCTGATGTCCAAGCTTCCTCACAGAAAATTGTTGGGTTCACTGGAGAACCAAACCAGCCTATTGGAACTATTGACTTATTTGTAGAGCTCGGAGAAGGGGAAAAGAAGGTGGTCCGAAAACATACTTTTGTGATTGTTGATGAATTCTCCGCTTACAATGTCTTCTTGGGTCGACCGACTCTTGCTGCATTCAAGGCCATTCTCGCCCCATAGTGCCTGACTATGAAGTTCCCCACTGATAATGGCATCGGTGTTGTGAAGGGAGACCAAAGTGTCGGGCGAGAATGTTATTTCATAGAGTTATGGGAAAGAAAGAAAAGAGAAATGGGTAAGGGTGCGGCAGCTGCGCTCCGCATCAAAGAGCCCACCTTGTAGCAATTACGGGGTGGACCCTGCACTGGTGAGCATAGTGGTGCATGAAAAGAGATTGACCCCAGAAAAACCAGTGCAGGGGAAAGCAGAGTGGTGCCGGTGGAAGTGACAGTGCCAATACCCGTTGACCTGAATGATCCAAACAAGGTGCTGAATGTGGGTTCACAACTCGGTATGACGATTCAGAATATGCTGCTATCATTTTTGAAAGCAAACCTGGATGTATTCGCTTGGAGTCATGCCAACATGTGTGGAATATCTCCAGAAATCACAGTGCATGCTTTGAATATTGATCCAAAATTCACACCCGTAAAGCAGAAAAGAAGAACCCAGGGTCCTGAAAGGTCGACAGCATTAAAAGAAGAAGTAGATCGGCTCATGAAAAATGTCTTCATCAGAGAATCCACTTATCCGAATTGGGTTTCTAATCCGGTGTTGGTTAAAAAAGCAAATGGGAAGTGGAGAGTATGCATCGACTTTTCAGACTTGAACAAAGCATGCCCCAAGGACTGTTTCCCGTTACCCAGGATTGATCAGTTGGTGGATGGAACAGCCGGGCATGAATTACTGTCTTTTATGGATGCTTACTCAGGATATAATCAAATCATGATGCATGAGCCAGATCAGGAGGACACGAGCTTCATCACTGATGTTGGTCTTTACTGCTATAAAGTTATGCCCTACGGACTAAAGAACGCGGGGGCAACTTATCAAAGACTTGTTAATGCCATGTTCAAACCCCAAATTGGCAAGACTATGGAAGTATATGTTGATGATATGTTGGTGAAATCGAAGAAGGCAGTAGACCACATGGATCATTTGGCAGAAATGTTCGCGGTCCTCCGAAAGTATGGGATGAAGCTGAATCATCTGAAATGTTCATTCGGGGTAGAATAAAAAATTCTTGGGATTCATTGTGAGTGCTAGGGGCATCGAAGCTAATCCTGCTCAAATTACTGCTTTAAGAGAAGTCAAAGCCCCAAGAACAAAGAAGGAATTACAAAGCCTCAACGGGAAAGTTGCTGCTTTGAGTCGGTTTATTTCTAGGGTCACTGATAAATGCATTCCCTTCTTTAACGCTCTGAAGAAAGGAAAGAAAAGCTTTGAATGGACTCCTGAATGTCAGAAAGCTTTTGATGAACTGATTCATCCCATGGAAATGCCTCCAGTACTTTCTCAGCCCAGCAATGGTGAAGATCTTTTCATATACTTAGATGTTTCATCTCATGCTCTCAGTGCAGCATTGGTACGGGAAGACGCAAAAGTTCAGCACCCGGTTTATTACATCAGCAAAAGATTCACTGTGGGCAGAGATGAATTATTCAAAGCTGGAAAAGCTCGCCTATTGTTTGTTGATTGCGTCCAGAAAGTTGAGGCCATATTTCCAGGCTTATCCTATTAAAGTCCTCACTGATCAACCTTTAAAGCAAGTCCTATTTCCCCCTGAAACTTCGAGTCATCTTGCGAAGTGGAATATTGAACTCAGCCAATACGATATCACCTACCATCCCCGAAGAGCAATCAATGGACAAGCTTTAGCAGATTTCATTGCAGAATACACAGATAAAGGTAGCAGTGAGGAAGAGGTGACTTATGACATCCCGATCCGATGGAAATTATATGTTGATGGTGCAAGAAATGACTATTGTTCCGGAGCTGGGGTTGTACTTGAAACTCCCGAAGGGCGGTCATTGTGCTATGCATTGAGATTAGAATTTCCTTCGACAAATAATGAAGCAGAATATGAAGCTCTTATTGCCGGCTTGAAGATTGCTAAAGAGCTGAACATCAAAGTATTGCAGATCTTCAGTGATTCCCAGCTTATTGTATGCCAAGTCAAGAAAGAGTTTCAAACTAAAGGAGGAAATCTGCATGCTTACTTGTCAAAGGCCTGGGAGCTTCTCGATGATTTTGATCATTATATAATAGGCCATATACCCCGGGAAGAGAACATGAAGGAAGACTCTCTCGCAAAATATTCAAGCACTGGCGAAGCTCAATTATTGGGATTGGTCCCTGTGGAAGTCTTGTCAGCTCCAAGTACTGATGAGATGGATATTGACTGGATTATGGCTGTATCTCAAGAGCAGGAGTCGTGGATGACCCCGATCAAGGAATATCTACTCAACGGCTCCATACCAGAAAACTCAAAAGAGCGTCAGAAGCTGTTAAGAAAAGCCCCGAGATATGTAATTCAAGACGGCCATTTGTACAGACAAGGATTCTCGATGCCATTACTCCGATGTGTAACCAAGGAAGAGGCTAAGACAATTTTAGCTGAGGTGCATGGAGGAGAGTGTGTGGATCATTCAGGTGGCCAAACTCTTGCAAAGAAAATTCTCCGCTATGGGTATTTTTGGCCAGACATTAATCGAGATGCTGCTAGCTATTCCCGAAAGTGTGACAGATGCTAGAGATTTGCAAAAATCCCAAGAGCACCTTCCACCGAGTTAACACAGATGGTCAGTCCATGGCCATTCGCCATTTGGTGGATAGATCTCATTGGGCCTTTGCCGATTGCCAAGTCCGGAATCAAATATGCTATTGTTGCTGTTGATTATTTCACTAAATGGGCTGAAGCTGAACCATTGGCTACTATTACCTCTAAAAAGATGATAAACTTTGTGACTAAAAATATCATTTGCTGGTATGGTGTGCCTCAGAAGATAATCACAAACAATGGTACCCAATTCAAAAGCGGAGAATTCCAGGACTTTTGCAAGCGATTCAAGATCCAAAAAAGATTCTCAATAGTGGCTCATCCGCAGGCAAATGGGCAAGTGGAAGCAGTGAACAAAATTATCAAATCAACCATCAAAAAACAGCTGGAAAAAGCAAAAGGTGGTTGGCTCGATAAGCTACCACTAGCACTTTGGGCATATAGAACTACCCACAAAACTGTGATTGGGCACACTCCATTCTCAATAGCATATGGATCAAAAGCAATGATTCCAGTGGAAATAGAGGTCCCCTCACACAGGAGAATTCATTTCAACCAAACTGAAAATGAAAAGCTGCAACTTGAAGCACTTGACTTGCTTGATGAAAGAAGGAAAGAGGATGAGCTCAGAGTTGCAGCTCATCAGCAAAGGATAGCCAGGCTAAAGTTCGCCAACGCAGCTTTGAAATTGGGGATCTAGTCTTGAAAAGGGTCATGACAGCAACAGGAGTGTTTGGGCCAAACTGGGAAGGGCCATACGTCATAGGCAAAAAACTTCTTGATGGTACTTTCAAGCTCACAATTGTCGAAGGAGATCCAATTCCGAGAGCCTGGAATAGCAATCACTTGCATCCATATTTTACTTAGAAGCTATGCTTAAATTTGTAAAATGATTATGGATGTATCATTCTTGTATTGTAAGCCATTGTAAAATCAGTGTGAATCAATAATAAGAACTATAAAATGGATGTAGGCCCAATTCTTGGCCGAACCACTATAAATCTTGTGTTTTCTACTACTATAAAATGCCTGTCACATTTCGATGTGCAAATATCTTAAATATGTTGCTAAAATGTCGATTTAATTTTGCAGGCTATCAAAGCAAAGCTTACCTATTCAACACATCACAAGGCCAAGCGATTCCTACAAATCACTCAACAAACAAATGTCAAGCCACAAAAATTCCAGATTCAATTCCTATATAAGAAGTGCTTCTCACAAACAGTTGGTGATTCCTCCGAAGGGGCATCTTCCTAACATGGAGGTTCCAGGCCCTTGCTAACTAATTGCGATCGTTTGTGCAAACAAACATCCGGTTAAGTAGCTTGCGTCTGCCCCGTGGATTCACTTAACAATGAAGTACACTTCTCTGGAAAAATCAAACAACCTGCAAAAGAAAGGAACATGTACTTAGAGGTGATAACAAGGAATCGCTGAAGGACAGATGGTGAAAAGACATGTGCAAGCAAACAAAAAAGCCCTCTTCGGAGGCACACTTCTACTCTCAAGGGAAGATCAATTTCTCCATAATGAGAACATTCTTCCCCAAAAAAGTCGAAGTGCCAAAGAAAGCCCTCCAACGAGGCACGCCGAAAAATGAAATGTTTTTCTCAACCAAAAAGGTTGGTGGAACCACCGGAGGGGCACCTTCTCAAAATGAAGGCACTAGGCCCTTGCTAACAAATTGTGATTGTCCGTACGAACGAACATCCAATTAGGTAGCTTGCGTCTGCCCCATGGATCCTTTTAACTGTGAGAAGTAACTTTCAGGCAAACAAAAAAGCCCTCTTCGGAGGCACACTTCTACTCTCAAGGGAAGATCAATTTCTCCATAATGAGAACATTCTTCCCCAAAAAAGTTGAAGTGCCAAAAAAAGCCCTCCAACGAGGCACGCCGAAAAATGAAATGTTTTTCTCAACCAAAAAGGTTGGTGGAACCACCGGAGGGGCACCTTCTCAAAATGAAGGCACCAGGCCCTTCCTAACAAATTGTGATTGTCCGTACAAACGAACATCCAATTAGGTAGCTTGCGTCTGCCCCGTGGATCCATTTAACTGTGAGAAGTAATTTTCAAGCAAACAAAAAAGCCCTCTTTAGAGGCACACTTCTATCCTCAAGGGAAGATCAATTTCTCCATAATGAGAACATTCTTCCCCAAAAAAGTTGAAGTGCCGACAAAAAAACCCTCCAACGAGGCACGCCAAAAAATGAAATGTTTTTCTCAACCAAAAAGGTTGGTGGAACCACCGGAGGGGCACCTTCTCAAAATGAAGGCACCAGGCCCTTGCTAACAAATTGTGATTGTCCGTACAAACGAACATCCAATTAGGTAGCTTGCGTCTGCCCCGTGGATCCATTTAACTGTGAGAAGTAACTTTCAGGCAAACAAAAAAGCCCTCTTCAGAAGCACACTTCTACTCTCAAGGGAAGATCAATTTCTCTATAATGAGAATATTCTTCCCCAAAAAAGTTGAAGTGCCAAAAAAGTCCTCCAACGAGGCACGCCGAAAAATGAAATGTTTTTCTCAACCAAAAAGGTTGGTGGAACCACCGGAGGGGCACCTTCTCAAAATGAAGGCACCAGGCCCTTGCTAACAAATTGTGATTGTCCGTACAAACGAACATCCAATTAGGTAGCTTGCGTCTGCCCCGTGGATCCATTTAACTGTGAGAAGTAACTTTCAGGCAAACAAAAAAGCCCTCTTCGGAGGCACACTTCTACTCTCAAGGGAAGATCAATTTCTCCATAATGAGAACATTCTTCCCCAAAAAAGTTGAAGTGCCAAATAAAGCCCTCTAACGAGGCACGCCCCCAAAAATGAAATGTTATCTCTTGAAAAAGTCGTTGATGGAACCACCGAAGGGGCACCTTCTCAAAAAGAAGGTTCTAGGCCGCAGCTAACTGCTCGCGATCATTTGTGCAAACAAATATCTGATAAAGCAGATGACGCCTGTCCCGTGGGCCCACTTAGTGATGAGATATAACTTTCTGGCGAACAAATCAAAGCTTTCTTCGGAGGTCCGCTTCACCGCGTAGGGGAATCCACTTCTCAAAAATAAAAGTGACCATCTCCGAAGGTTGAAGTGTAAAAAAAAAACTTCTCCGATACAAGGCACACTCTACTAGAGCAGAATAATATTTCCTCAAAATGGAAGAATTATTCTCCAGAGTAAGAGTACAAGTCTTTTCTAAATAGAGAAGATTGCAATAAGCCGTGGTATGGGGGCAATATAGCTACATTAATAAAAGCAACGCTCAAGCAGCATACCACGAGCTTACTGCAGTATCATACAAAGAAAATAAAGAAACTTGTGCGAAAATAAGGAATAAATGCATTCATAAATACAGACAAAAGATTGTACAAGTAAAAAGAGTCATTCTATTCCATACTATATTTGTATACATGTGCAGGTTTCAAAAAGCGGGGGCCGGTACCCACACAATCTCCGGTCAATACAAGTCTTTACATACAAGCAAAAAGCAAAAAAAAAAGCAGAACAAGAAGGATGAAACAAGACTCATTACTTCTTCTTCTCGTCGCCTTTGGAGCCCTCGCCTGGCCTAATGGTTAACTTCTTGAGTCGGCCTGAACGAGTCGAGGAAGTAGGAGAAAGAGGTGCAATTGGGTCCTCTTCCGCTTTCTCATCGCTAGCAGAAGTGCCCTCCTTCTTTTTCTTCGAAATTCCATGCTTTCCCCTCTTCTTTGAAGAAGATTCGCTGCCCGAAGTGATAAGGTCAATCAGCTTTGTATCATCAGCAGTAAATTTCTCTGGGGTCCTCTCACCCTCCTCAAGTTCTTCAGCTTTCTGCTCTTGTGAAGCGGCCGGGTCATCTAAGCCTTGAAGAGCTCCTATTTGTTCTTCTTGCGACCCCGGTTGAGAAGCAGAAGGAGTAACTTGAAGAGGTGGAGGGGCAACAGCTAGAGGAGGCGAAGCCTGTACAACGCTTGTTGTTTTCACTACAGAAGAAGAAAAGTTAAACATCATTATTCCTCGCAAAAAGAGGAGATAGTGGCACGTCGAGGCTTAAGTAATAAGCAAGAAGTTCATCGAGTTCATGTGAGGCAAGCGAGTAGTCCACTTGAGCTAGATCAGTGTTGAAGTTACCTGGAGAAATTGGCTTTATCACGTCAATTTCAAAATCATGGGCTTCGGTGTCTTCTTGAGCCTCGTCTTCGGCATGAGCAGTTGTAGTTTCGGTTTCGGCTTTGGCAAGAGGCGGAGAGTGGGAACTGGAGCCAATAATATCGATGTTGACCGAAGCCGAAGGACGAGGTGGGTCGGCCAAAGGTGCCTTCCCTAGATGCGCTCCTTCCGCCGCTTCGGCTCGGTCCTTGGCAAGTTGTTTTTTCCCTCTGGCAAGGGCGACACGACCCTCATCATCCAAATAATGAGCCTCAAGATCCTCCTCGGCGTAGCCAGCGTCTCCAAGCATTTCAACTACTGTCTCCCACACTTCAGCCAGGGTAACCTCATATTTTGGGCCCAAAAATGAAAGACTGACACTTCAGCCAATAATAGAGTGGAACTAACGTTGGCCTTAGTCGCCTCATGTGATTGTTCAGCTGCTGCTTTTCCAGCGATGGACTCGTCACGCTCCTTTTCAGCCTTAGAAAGTTGGGCCTTTAACATTGTAATCTCCAAATCTTGGGAGTTAGTCTTTTCACACAGCTAAACAACATCTTTGCGGTAGATTTCCACGATTTTCCGCTCCGCCTCAAGTTTAGCCTCAGCATCTCGTTGAGTAGCGTGGGTGTATCTTACTTGCTTTTGAAGAACCTCTTCCTTTTGAGTATAAGAAGTGGAAGAGGTGGCAAGATCATCTTTAAGCTTCTTGATTTCAGCCTCAAGTTCCTCGTTATGGGCGGTGATGTTCTTCATCTCCGTATCATGCTGATCAAGAACCTTTTGCCACTCAGACTTATCGCTTTCCATGGTTAGCATAGCCTCAAGATTTAAACGATTTACTCTTTGAAGCTCATCAACTAGCTTTTGCCAGCCGGACATTCTTTCAATATCAAGCTTGACAGCATCGAGATTTCTTAACATGGCCTGTTTATCAATTGGAACCAAGTCCAGATTGAAACGTACTCCTTTCAAACACCAATGCGGAAATCGGCTTTGGAGTGCAGACGGAGGCTTCTCAACTTGATAAGGAGGCCTATTAATGATTGATTGAATTTCAACTCTTTTAAGGACAGGAGAGCTAGAAGGGATGTCTAGAGAGATAGAAGCAATATGCACTTTAGAAATTTCGGATGAATACTTTTCGCTGAGCTTGGCTCGCTTGCTTGAATCTTCAGCTACATGACTCTTCCCCTCATCGTCATGAGATTTTCTCTTATGGGAGTCATCATCCCTCTGGTAAGAGTCATGTCGGTCGTCTCTTCTTCCATGACGCTCCTCATAAGCCTGCCTTTCACGAGCTTTCCTAGCTGCTCTTTCCTCATCAATCTCCCTAGGGGTAGGAAGATAGCGCCTGGGGTCATAAGAATCACGCCTTGCATAGCGTTGAAAGTCATCATAATATGAGCTGCTGCGTACCATGGGAGAACCTGAAAGTGAAGAAGAGACAAAATTTAGAAATCCTCGAAATAAAGAAGCTAAGTGTGCATAATTGCCAAAAATCCTAAGTGTGTGTGGCGTGCGGACTACGCGCGTCAAGCTACAAACCACTCTTTGGCTTAGGAGTGATGTCAACTTTTGCAGCAGGAGTTAACTCTTGGGTTGATGAGATTGATCGCAAGGCGGATGTCGCTTCGATTGCTGGAGAAACAAGCTTAGAAGTGGTGGTGTCATCTTTAAAGAGCTCATGGGAAGTCACCATGAGATCGCTCAGTCCTTCAAAGACATCATCACCATCATGCCCAACAGAATGGGTCATATCAGCAGTGCCCTCTTCAGCATGTTTTACACTCTTCGCAACGGAACTTTCTTTCTCAGCTCCCTCATCAGCCTCTCTAGTAGCCTTCCCAGAATGATGAGAAAATTCATCTTCTTCAATAACTGGGGGAAGTTTAGATTTGCCAGATAACCCCACACCGTCAATAGAACTGGAGCATTTCACTAATGAAGTCTCTACAATAGGTGCCTTCGGTGCGAATTCCTCTGTGGAGGCTGGGGCATTTGACGCTTCTGCTTGAGAACTGGGGGCATCACGGGACTGAATGGATCGAGAAGAGTGCAAGAGTCCGAATTGGTGCAAAAATTTGCTCTTCTGTAGAAAATTAATACTCCTCTCATTGATAGCCATGGCACTCAATCTTTCGAAAGTCGATTTGTGACTAGAATCTTTAGAGGGAGGAGAAAGTGCTGCAAAAGTAAAGAATGAAGTTAGCACTTGACGACTCGAATTTTGAAAGGCTCAGAAATGAAGTAAACGAAGATAGGTAGTCTTACTTCCTACTCTCCAAATACCGTAGAATCCCGGGGGGCAACGGACAAAGAAGAATTGGTTTAAAAACCCATGAGCGCTCTCGGGCAGATCCGTAATCAGCTTATGGTTTCTTGCGCTCCTTACAAGAGTAATGGAAGGGTGATCTTTGTTCCTCCAAAATGAACACAAATAGCAAATCTCCTCGAAGCTCGGGAGGCGGTTAAGCGTCCTCCTAAATAGTACGCACAACCCCATCAAAATGGCATAGCCATTAGGGTGCAACTGGAATGGAGAAATAGTTAGTCGAAGGAGGAGTGTTCTAAGAAAATCGTTGAAGGGGGGAATAGCTCCATTCAGACACATTTGACGATTGACTACAACGAAGCCAGGTGGCGGCCTATCGGCAGTGTCATTTACCCCAGGAAGCAGAGCATCCGCTTCAGCAATGCCGAATTGAATACATAGCTGGCTGAAAGCCCGTTGGTTCAATGTAGTTGAGACTCTTTCCAGAGGATTCTCCAAAGGGTCAGCAATTGGGAAAACCTCATTGGCTTGCTCTACTATATCTTCTCGCACTTATTGAGAAGCCATTCTACACAAGGAACTGGATATTCAAATATGAAGGTGCACGTTTCCTAAAAGCGTGTGAAGTGTTGTGCAAAGCTACTGAAATAACAAGTAAATAAAGTAAAACTTGAAATAATACTGGTTGGCGCACGTCAATTCAGGAAGATTCAAGACTTGTTATTGGATCAAAATTAAGTGTAGTATCAATGCAGATAATATTCAGCGTTAAGAAGTTATAACTGTGTGAATTTTGCGTTGATGCTTCATTCAAGTCAGTTGATTCACAGCATTTCATTTTTGATTAGATTCATATTATTTTACTTAAGTAAAATATTATCCCTTTGACCTAATCCATCACTCGATGTGGCAGTCGATGATGAGTATATTCGTCCTAGTTTTCTGCAAATGTTGTATTTAACAGGTTGTTAGCTTAAAAGTTAATAAAATCTGTGAAAGAGTGCAATAAGTTCAAGCAGTTCATTCTGGTAGTTCAAGTTGGAAATTCAATCAAGTTCTGTCAAATTCTACAAGTGTTCAAGTCCTGTTCATTCCTTAAGTCGTAGGAACGACTTAAGTTAGCTTGGGACTCTTTAGGTCGTCCAGATCATGTCCAAACGACTTAACATAGGTCGAGCTTCCCTAAGTCACTCTACTCGAGTTATGGAGTTCATCAGTCATATTCCTACGAGTTAAAGCTATGCTGCGGATTAAATTAGGTCGTGCTGATTCTTTAAGTCATTTTGCTTTAAGTCATGTGCTATTCTGGCAAGTTAAGTCGCAAGTCATATGAGTCGCAGTCCCTTATGTCGTTCAGGGTTTGGATGTTAAGTCGTTAAGTCGTTCACTAAGCTAAGTCGTGCGATTCATGTCCAAACTGCTAAGTCCTAGGTCGTTCGAAGCTCCTAAGCCGGGCACTTCCTAACTCTCCTTAACCCGCTATCTCCTCTTCATTCAACAACTCGCTAACCCGTTAACTCGCTAACCCATTAAATCGTAACTTGATAACCCATTAGCATCTCCACAATGAAATCCATCATCTCTCTGCATCGCCAAATCATCCAAGACCGATTCAAATTGCCTTAGATCCATCATAGATCCGATGTACTGCTGTGTTCTCATGAATTACAACGACAACATGTCCACTGAAGATCAAAAATCGATCGTAACATGACTCATGGTGAAATGCGGCACATGAAATCGGATTAGGGTCGGAAAATGGGGGATTCACGATTCGATGATGGTCGTGATTGGATAATGATCGGATTTACTTATGTAATGTGATGGTGAAGATGATCAACGACTGGTTGGTTTGAATTCGTCTTCGAGAGCTCGGAAATTCTTCAATGGCGGGTTAGAGTGTTAAAGCAAGTAAAGAGAAGAAGGAGCAACCTAAGCGACTTATATACAGGGGCAATGGAACTCGAATCGGCACGAACGACCTAGCTCTCTCATAAGTCGCTCACGACTTAGCGACTCAGGATGGTGCGATTTAAGAGGCATCGAAGCACACGACCTAGCCCCTAGGCGTATACTTCGAGGGGCAAGTGTTAACACCTCTTTTATTCATGACTTAGCGACCTATTCGACTCAACGACCTAAGGGAATAAGCGACTTAACTATCCAAGGCATAAACGACTTAACGACCTATTGCAGGGCACGACCTAACGACTTAAAGCACAGAGCGACTCAATATGACAAGACTCAACGACTTAAGGAGCTCCAGCGACCTAGCGACCTAAAGACTCTTGCGATTCAACGACCTAACGACCTAGCAACTCAATGAAGGCAACGACCTAACGACCTAGCAACTCAATGAAGGCAACGACCTAACGAGTTAAGGAAAAAGCGACCTAACAACCTAGCAAGCTTCAGAGTTAAGCCGCATGCGCACTGCCTCTTCAATTAGGTCGCTTACGACCTAAGCAAGCCGAGATAACTCCTGTGCTACGCATGCTAAGTCGCTCATAGCATATATCTCATCCAGGATGGCTCCATTAAATCGCTAACGACTTATGCTACCTCGGGATCACTCATAGGTCGCAACTCCCTAGGTCGCTCACGACCTATGACATGGCCGACCTAAGCCCAGTTTCTCCTATAAATACCCCGCCTACTCCGAACTGAAAGGTGGATGAATTTTTGGAGCGCCAAGACTTTGTTGTTTTTCACTACTTCTACACTTGCTCCAACACTTCAAATGCAAAAGACACTTCAAAGAACCTTCGGAAAAGATCAAGTTCATTCAACATGAATTCAAAGAGCTTTTCTGCATCAAAGTTCTAACTACCTGTCTTAATTGTGTTGTAATTGAAGAATTATTGTAAATTTTGTAATCAAATCAGTAATAGAAGAGATGAAGTGGACGTAGGCTTGACTTTGAGCCGAACCATTATAAAAATTGTTGCCTCTTTTACTATTTTCTGCTTGCTTTTAGTTCCCGTACCAACGGGTGGTGCTTTCGCTATATCACAATTCACACCGGGGTGTTAGCGTACATTTTTAGCGTTAACAACATATACTTTATTAGCTTTCATTTGTTTCCATCTTCATCCCTACAGCCTCATTTTATTTTTCAAATCTCATCTTTTGTAGCTTCAATTCTCCAAACAAACTTCCATCTCATTTTTCTCTCTCTCTCTCTCTCTCTTCCTTTTCCTCCTCCTTCATTTTTTTCTTCCTCAAATATCCTTCTTCTTCTTTTTTCTTCAAAGCTTCCCTTTTCTTATTCTTATTCTTTAAATCTTCTTCTTCTTTTTCAAAGCTTCCTTTTCTTTTTCAATTCTTCATCTTCTTTAAATTTTCTTCTTTTCCAAACATTCTTCTTTTTCCAAATTCATTTCTTCAAATCCAGATCTATACAAATTTCTCTATCTCTTCCAAAACTTTCTATAAAAAAATAGAGGATGAAGGTAGCAAGGAAACAAATCAAAAGGAGGAAGTAGTAGCAGATCCAAATCCGACTAGAAAAGGGAAATCCAAAGGTGAGTGTTTTGACCCACTCACAACTACTAGATTTTCTCATGTTAGTTAAATTAAATTTATGATGTGATTAGAAATTAATTGATTGATGTTTGGTATGCTTAAATTGTCATTCTAGTTAAATTTGACTTTTATTGCATTTAATCATCGTTTAATTTAATATTGAATTTAATTGCCAATTTTATATCTGTTAATGATAATCATTTATCTATTGATGTTTATTGGTTGATTTGGATGATGATTGCGATGGATGTTTGATTGTTGATATTGTATGACTCGATGTTATATTTTTATATTGTTATAACACTACAAGTTCCCTATGGGTTGAAATGATACATACCCAAACGATCTGATAGGTTAGGGAGAAATCGTTAAGGGTTTAAATGATAGACTCGAGCGATTTCATGTATTTGAAATTAAATTTTGGGAATGCGTGTTGAAATGATATATACCCGTAAAATTTCAAATTGCAGATTGAAATGATAAATATCTGTATCACTTGACCATAGGGTAGAAAATTATATACGGACACCGAATTGGTTAAATTAAATGATTTTTTTTATTCTTTAAATTTTGAATTCAGTTAACTGGCATTTTGAAAAAGAAATTGATTTATATAAACTGAATTATTTTCGATAATCTAAGCGTTAATGCTGAAACTGAAATTGATTTAATGAATTGTTCAAAGGATTTAAATTGGAATTTCAAAGTTGAAGTGTCAAATATACATGGATTTAGAATTGAGTTATTAAAAATGATTGGATATAACTTTGAAATCTATTTTAAACTAATTTAAACTATTTTAATTAATTTAAAATATTTTAACCAATTTAAACTATTTAATTTATTTTAATCTATTATAACCTATTTAACCCAATTTAATCTAATTTACCTTTTTTAAACTAATTAAATTTATTTAATCTATTTTAAATCTATTTAATATAATTTAAATCTACTTAATCTATTTTAAATTTATTTAATCTATTTAAAATCTATTTAATATAATTTAAATCTATTTAATCTATTTGAAATCATTTTAAATCTAATTAAATCGAATTTAAATCTATTTAAACTATTTTTACTATTTAAACTATTTTTTATATTTAAACTATTTTAATATATTTTAAACTATTTTTAAAACTATTAAACTATTTATGATTATCTAAATTATTTTCTAAAATTTCAGACTATGTAAAGTTGAAGTATTTATATTTAAATCCTTGATGATGATACAACCTAAGTTGGGATTTGAAATTGATACCTTTTTGTGGAATGACATATTTGAGTAAATATGATGATTTTGGAATGAGGATTTAATTAACCCATCTTATCGATAAATTCAAAAGTGAATATGATTTTGAAAGTGAATATGATTTTGGAAGTGAATGTGATTTTGAAAGTGAATATGATTTCGGAAGTGATATGGTTTTAAATCGAATATGATATTTTGGTATTATTTATGAATTGACTTTCGAAATGTAAAATAACCATCTGATGTGAAATAAGCGTTTGGTTGTTAAAGAGACCGGGATCAGATATTGTCATACTCTCTGCCAATATCGAAAACCACTTTAACAACTGTGTACGTGGTGGAGATTCCAAAAATGAAGTAGGATGGTTTGGTGAACGATTTTGTATGAGGTATTTACGTGACCCTGACTCTCGTGAGTTAGCTTAGATGTGACTAATACAGGAGCCACGCCGGGCCAAATGAGGTCGCACCTCCGATCGGACACATTTATTCGATACCATATTATGACTTTGTGATGATTTGGTGGCCACCCCTTGATTTTTATTATGAAAGTGTGTTCCGAGGTGGGCGGTAGTATCACTATGCATTACCACCAGTTTGGATCCGCAATTGGTATATCTACCTTGGCATTGCCTCGAGTGCCGTGTTCACATGCCCTGTCGCGCCTTCTACGAGTTTGGTTTGTACCATACCTATGGCATGCCCTTTGATAGCCCTCCAGTTTACGTAGGAACTACGGTATTGTATAGACTATGGGAATATATAAAATTGTGTTAAGGGGGATATGGGTAACGCCTTAACGCTATTTCAATACTTTACTTTACTGTAGACACTATTATAATAGCGTATTGTACTATGTATGTAGATAGTTTAACGGATCCTTAGGAGATGTAAATCCCGAACATCTCTTAAGTTATTGCACTCACGTTGACACTGGATACGAGATGTCAATCCCTTTAAACATCTCTGACGCCGTTACACTCATATTTATTTACTGTTGATTTAACTTACATAAGATCTTTTAGATCTGACTCGAGTGTTTTGTCTTTTCAATTCGCTCGGGTCATTCTTAGCTTTACAGTGTTTCGAAGACTGCTTTTGGAGCACGAAGACAAAGATTTAGTACTATTATTATTTATGATATTTATTCTACTGCATCATGTTATTCCGCTGCATTGTTATTTATTTATGTTGTACGTAAATCTGATTCTCTATTGTAAAAGTTTAATCAAATTTTATTTGTAAAACACCTTCATAAACTGTTTATTTGATTATTATATTATGTCATTCCGTTAAGAGATTCTGTGTTTGATTTCCTTTCTTTCTCATCTTTTTCTTATTTACCCCATAACAATCCTCCGTTTTGAATGGTTTGAGTTTGACGTGTGTGGTTTATCGTCGATTTAAACCATCCAAAAAGGTGGGTCGTTACACGTATTTTGAATAACCAAAAGTTCATGAAAATAGTCTTTATAAAAAATGCCATGGACCCAGATTAAGGTATTTTGGCAAAATCAGATAATAATTTCGAAACTCAAGTTTGGGTATTAAGAATTGTAGTAACCAACAATGTTCTCATACCCTGATTTGGGTTTAGTAAAGGGAGTGATAGATAAAATCACGAAACCCAGATTTGGGTATTAGATTTTGAAATTCATATATGAGAATCCCGAAGCCCAGATTCAGGCATTAATAGATGATGTCAAGAAAGTCCCGAAACCCAGATTCAGGTATTAATCAATGGAGATTCGTTCACTCCTTTTCCTTTGTCCTTTCCGACATATAAGAACCCTTCAGGTTTTGCATAGAAATAATTTGATTAGCTGCCTCTTGAGCTTGGACGTCTTAGTCCATAATTAGATAAGTCACCTTTATATGTGCTAGGACATCTTAGTCCTTAGTTGATTGTGCCTCCTCTCGGGCTTGGACATCTTAGTCCATTATTGATTCAGCCTTTTCTTGGGCTTGGATGTCTTAGTCCATTATTTGTTGGGGCCTCTTCTTGGGCCTGGACATCTTAGACCACTGTCCGGCGCTCTTGGTTAGCTCACCTTAGAGGCTGGAACTAAGGACTTACCCGACCTCCCTCCAAGTGGTGCCTTACCTTGGCCCTTTTGCAGCGCGAACATGGGCTTGTTCAATGCTCTACCCTGGCCATCTTATGGCGTGGATAGAGGCTTACTCCGTCCTCCCTCTAGGAGGTTCCTTAACCTGACCATAGCATGGCATGGATAAGGGCTTGTTTGGTGCTTTAACCTGGCCATCTCATGGCGGGAATAAAGGCTTACTCCATCCTCCTTCAAGGTGGCGCTCTGCCTTGGCCGTCTTTGTGTGGACAAAGGCTTTTCTACCATCATAGGTAGACTACCGTCTTAGGTAGTATCCAAATTGGAGGAGCATTTCACTCCCAACCATGTAGATTTTCTCTTTATAAAAAATAGTTCTTTATTAACCCATTTTTGGAAAATATGGCCTTAAATATTCCCCATTCCATGTCCTAGGCACCATATTGCTATCTGGGCGACATAATTTGTAAGCTCCTTGTGGGATTACTTTGCATATGATTAATGGCCCCTCCCAGTTTGGTCCTAGGGGCCCATCTGCAGGATTCTTAGTATTGGCCATTACTCTATGGAGTACCAAATCCCTCTCTTGTAATGATCTAGTTCTTACTCCTGAGTTGTAATATTTAGAGATTCTCCTATGATATTCTATTGTTCTTACCACTGCTTCATCTCTTAGCTCATGTATCATGTCTAGTGATTCTTTCTTCAATTCTTGATTTTTATCAAATGCATAGGCAATCCTTCGGTGTGTGGGTATTTCAATCTCAATTGGTAGCATTGCCTCACACCCATATGCCAAAGAATACGGGGTATGTCCCGTTGCCATCTTAGTGGAAGTTCGGTAGGCCCATAACACTAATGGTAATTCTTCTACCCAATTTCCTTTTTCTTTATTCAGTCGCTTTTTCAGAATGGTTTTTATGGTCTTATTTGCAGCTTCAACTGCTCCATTAGCTTTTGGATGTGCGACAGATGAAAAACTTTTAATAATTCTATTTTTGTGATAGAATCAAGAGAACTCTTCGCTTTCAAATTGTTTCCCATTGTCAAAAATTATCTTTTGTGGAGTTCCAAATCTGATTATGATATTCTTAATAACAAATCTCAATAGTTTCCCCGAAGTGATTTTCCGAAGTGGCTCGGCTTCAACCCATTTGGTAAAATAGTCGATTGCCACTATGACATATTTAGCTACTTTTTTTGAAATTGGTAATGGGCCGATCAAATTTATTCCCCAAACATCAAAGGGTCATGGACTTGTGATTGGAGTTAATTGACTTGGAGGCAACCTGGGTATTTTTGAAAACTTTTGGCATTTCTCACAACTTTTCACATAATCTATGACTTGGCTTGCCATGTCTAGCCAATAAAATTCTTTCCTCATTACTTTCTTGGCAAGCTTTGTTCCATTTGAATGATCACCGCACAACCCTTCGAGTGCTTCAGCCATTAATTTCATCCCATCGTTCATGCTCACACATCGAAGATAAGGTAGAGCATATCCCTTCTTATAAAGGATTTCGTGTATCATGACAAAGGTTGGAGCCTGCCTCTTGATTTTTCTTGCTTCCCCTTTATGAATGGTAATGTTCCTATAATCAAGTACTCAACAATGGGCGCCATCTATGTACCATCGTATGTGCCTTTTGGACTGGGTTGATCCATTCTTTCATTTGCTAATTCTTGACTATTTTCTATTTCATCTTCCCTCTGAGATTTGGCCTGAGATCTTGTCATCAAAAGCAACTCCTTTCCTTTTTCGGATGTTTCTTTTTCAATGCTAGGCTTTTCCTGAAATCCAACAGGAACAATTCATGTTTTTGGGGCTCCCCTTGAGCAGGCCAATTTTGCTAAAGAATCCGCCTGTGCATTCTCTTTTCTTGGCACTTGATTTACTGAAAAGTCTTCAAACATGGCAAGCATTTGCAATATCTTCTTTACATATAAAGATAGCCTGGGATCCTTTGTTTGATATATCTATTTCACTTGATTGACCAACAGCGGTGAGTCACTGAAAATCTGTATTCGAGGAACTTTCAATTCTAATGCCAAAGTTAGTCCTGCTACTATTGACTCATATTCTGCCACACTATTGGTTGCAGGAAATCCCAATTTCATGGCATAGTTCAATCGATGTATGTCTGGGGTTATACTTATATATCCTGCTCCGGCTCCTTGTTCATTTGATGCCTCATCCACAAATAGTTGCACATGGGCTTTTGTTCTTTCTCTTTTTCTGATTGTTCCTTTATAAAGCTGGTGCATTCATTTATGAAGTCTGCTAGTGCTTGGTCTTTGACTGTAGCCCTTGGTTGAAACTCTATTTCGTATTGGCTGAGTTCAATCCTCCATTTTACCAATCTCCCTGAAGTCTCGGGCTTACTGAAAACTTGTTTAAGAGGAAAATTTGTCAATACCTCTTAGCTTTCGAGCTGCAAGAATCAAGTAAAAGGCTAATTTCTCTATAAATGGGTATCGAAATTCTGCATCTTTTCATCGCCTGCTTACGTAGTATACTAGGAGTTTCACTCATTCGTTCTCTCGAATGAGTACTGAACTGACTACATGTTCCGATACTGCCACATATAGATACAAAGTTTCCCCACTCTCGAGTCTAGAGAGTATCGGTGGTTTCTCCAAATGGCTTTTCAATTCCAAGAAAGCTTTTCTCCAATCTTCTCCCCATTCAAAGTTCTTTCTTTTCTTAATTACATCGCATAAAGGTATGCATTTATCAATAGCTTTGGAAATAAACCTACTTAGCATAGCCACTCTTCCTTTTAAGCTCATCACTTCCTTGCTAGTTTTTGGTTTGACCATATCCCTTATAGCTTGAATTTGGTCAGGACTTGCCTTTATTCCTTGAGCACTTAGCAAGTAACCTAAGACCTTTCAAGAATGGACCCCAAAAGAGCACTTTTGTGGGTTGAACTTCATTTGATACCTCCGCAATGTCCCGAACATTTCCTCTAGATCTTTGAGATGGTTTTCAGGTTCGCTAGATTTTACCAGTATGCCATCAGCATAAACCTCCATATTCCTGCCAATCCGTTCTTTGAACATTCGATTAACCAATCTCTGTTAAGTGGCCCCAGCATTCTTTAGACTAAATGGCATGGCATTGTAACAATAAATTCCCCACATAGTTATGAAGCTGGTATGATCTTCATCTGGCTTGAACATCGGTATCTGATTGTTCCCTGAATAAGCATCCATAAGAGATAACAACTTGTGTCCACTCATTGCATCTACCAACTGATCTATTTGTGGCAATGGGAAACAATTTTTCCGGCATGCTTTGTTTAAATATGTGTAATCGACACATGTTCTCCACTTTCCATTCGACTTTTTCACTAGAGCTGGATTGGCCAACCATTTGAGGTAATATACTTCCTGGATTAAACCATTTTCAAGGAGCCTATCGACTTCCTCTTTCAGAGCATCTGTTCGAACTTTATCCAATTTCCTCTTTCTTTTTCTTATAGGGATTGCTCCTGGGTTGATTTTAAGGGCAAGAAACATGACGGTCGATTCAATTCCCACCATATCGGAATGTGACCAAGCAAAAGCATCCTTATTGTCTTTGAGGAACTGAATCAGATCATTCTTTAATTCATCATCAAGATATTTTCCCACTTTGACAACTTTAGAAACATCTTCAGAATTTATATCGGTTTCCTTAAGGTCCTATATAGGCCTTACTCTCTCTGTCTCACCCCGATAATCAAACTCTTTGACTATTGGTCATTCTTTTGTTGAATTAGTGTCAACCCTCTTCCTCTTGTTTCCTGCAGAAATGTACTTTTGATACATATGCTTATTAGACTTCTTATCATTAATCTTTGCTTCGAATGTTGGATGTAAAGATCTATCATCCGAAGGTTGTAAAGTAGTAAAAGAATCAAAATAAGTATAATGCTCCCTTTTATATTGATCGAGAGTGGCAAAGTACATTTCGTGGGAGCTGAATTATTCTCCCCCAGCCTCACTTTGTCAAGAACTTCACCATGAGATACTTTGGTGAGACAAAAGCATCAATTTCATCTTGGGCTAGCCTGCCGAAGAAAGCATTGTAGTAGGAGGGTTGGTCGATTACCATAAACACGGTTTCAAATGTTCGGCATGTTGGAGGCACCCCTATTTGTACTAGAAGCTTTATTTGCCCCACCGGAGTTGATCCCTTGTTGTTGAACCCAAATATCGGTTCGGAACTTGGCTCTAGCATATGCTCTGCGATATTCATTTGATCAAAAGCATGTTTAAAAATGAAATTTACTGCACTCCCTATATCGACCGGAATTTTGGAGACAATTGATAGCTCGATTTGTGCAGTGATTATAAGGGTGCCGTTATGTGGATGATGGACTCCCTTACATAGCTCATGCAGGGTGATCACTAGATTTGGCATCTGAATATTAAGTCGAGGGCGCTTCTTTGGAGGCTCTTCATGAACAGAATAAATTCCCTTCTTAGCTTCCTTGATATATCTGTTTCGAGCTTCTTTACAATTTCTTGTCGGATGTGGCCCGCCATGGATCACATCAATCCTGTTAATCGGTGAGCTTAAGCTGAGGGGATCTTCATCTTCCAGTATATTCACAGCATTGCCCGAACACTTCTGGAGAGCACTTTCAGTTCTTTGGGTTTTGTGCTGATCTTGGATAAACTATTTGAGATGGCCTTCTCAGATCAGTTTTTGAATTATGACGTCCAGCACTCTGCATTCATCTGTTTTATGGCCGTTTTCTTATGATAGGCGCAGTAATCTCCTCCCTTATTGTTCTCGGATTATTCTTAGCTTTGTAAGAGGTTTTTAAAGTTAACTCTTTCCTTTGATGTAGCATATATGTAAGATGGTGGCATGTTTAAAGCGACTATATTAGCGATTGGCTCTTCCCACCCGACCCTTTTGGGGCTTCGGTCCATGCCAAACTTTCCTCCCTTCTTTTTGGAAATAAGTTTCTCTTGGCATAATAGAGGTCGTCCATTCGGATGTACTTATCAACTTGGAAATGAAAGTCTTGCAGGTCTTTGTAGCCATTAACAAAGAGCTGCTTCTAAAAAGGAGTCTTCTCGATTAAACCAAAATGAACGGCTATGAGTTTGTCTCGATCATTAATGTCTTTAGCCTTTAGAGATGAGTTTGCCTCAATCATTCATGTCTTTAGCCTTTAGAGCTTCTGTGTTGAATCTTCTCAAATAATCTTCTAAAGATTAACCTTGTCTTTGCTTTATGTTTCCTAGGACCGCGTAATCAATAGTTAGATCCTTGCAAATGCAGAACTGTGTTGAGAATTCATAAGAAAACTGTTTCCAAAAGTAGATGGTTTTCTCTCTATACTGTCTGTACCACTTGGCTGCCGCTTCTTGGAGAGTGACGGGAAACAGTCGGCACCTGACTGCCCCAGAAGCATTGTATAGATCTATCTGGCTATCAAAAGCCATAAGGTGTTCATCAGGATCCGTATTCCCATGATATTTTATAGACAGGATCTTGACATAAGAAGGAATTATTGTCGCTATGATCTCATCAGTGAATGGAGGCACTATCTCGTTGTCATTTACATTTGCATCCATGGTTCTTTTTCCTTTTGAATTTATGGCATCCTTGATTGCCTTCTTAGCAGCATCTTTAAGGAAAGCTTCAGCATTACCATATTTTTTCTGATTCGGATGATATTCATTAGAAGTTGAGCTACCAGACTACTCTAATGACTTGTCAAGAATTCTCCCTTGATGATTAGCTTTTCTTTGCGGGAGCTCCTTCTTCTTTGAGGAAGTCAAGTCTATCTTATCTTTGCATTCCTTGGAACTGGTGTTCAAATTTCTTCTAGAAGAAACTACTTCCTCTCCTTGAGTTTGCCTTGGAGTTTTTGATGACCTTTGGGATAAAGCCATCTTTAACAGAACTTGCATTTCCTGTAATTGCTGCTCCAAGTGCTTGATTTTCTCTATATTCTCATCCTGTTGCGCTGGGGAAGAAGTTTGACCTAGGATCACCCCATCCGAGTTGAAAGTTGGAGCAACATTCTCCTTCAGGTTGGAAGTGTGCACTACTCCCTCATTGAGTCCACTTAGGCGTTTTGATCTCATTTTTCCTAGGCAAGAGAAAGGAAACATAATTAGTCTATATATAGTGATAAGGTCGAAGGTTCATGCCCTCCTTCTAGCGCCAAAAACGTTAATAAGAAATCTTGTCAACATCCCCAATGATTTGATGAGATAATTTTATTTGGACATAACCGTGTGGTGGAGATGATTCTCACTTCTGAAAGTGGATCTCTACATAAATCTCTTAGTTAAATTGATCTAGTAAAAAGAACAATGAATGGCCATCCCTTTCGACCTTGTCGAAGGGTTAATGAGGTTGTTCCAACCCTTCGATCAGGCTGATAAAATGCTACATTGTCAAACCTTTCAACCTTGACGAAAGGGTATAGGCATGACCATCCCAACCTTCTGTCTAAGCTAGTGTAGAAGGAAATAGCTCAACCTTTCATCCTTGTTGAAAGGTTGTTAATGAGATCACTCTAACCTTTCGACTAGGTTGGAATAGAAGGAATTAGCTCAACCTTTCGACCTTGTCGAAAGGTTGTTAACGAGATTACTCCAACCTTTCGACTAGGTTAGAATGGAAGTAATTTACCAAACCTTTCGAATTTGTGGAAAGGTATGACAAGTATTTTCCAACCTTTCGATTAGGTTGATGTAATTCTCTGTTATTGAGCTTCCAGAAATCAATAACTTAATGAGTTCTATCTCCCTGTTGGGTCAAAAGCAGTTATGGTTGATGTCTATAACTTCCTTTTTAATCATGCCAAAGGTATGTGTGAAACCTTTCGACATTGTTGTAAGGAGATGCATAGTTCAATTGCCAAATTTAACTGCTTTCGGCCCCTTTGATGTCCATTTTCTTTCTATGTAATCAATTCAAAGGGTTTGCTAATGCTTAAGGAAGTAGATTCCCTTCGAATGAAGTTCATCATGAGTAGTTATAAGATATATAACCAGGATTCCATTAGGAAGTAAACCGTTCGACTAAAGCAAAAGATTTTCCTTCTTTCGAAGCAACCTTAGTTTATATCTTTAACCCCTTTACTCTCCTTATATAAGATCAATTTAGTTATTCCCATATCCATGTATTCAACATATGTGACACGCCATCATCACTTTAGCTACACACATTAAGTATGGATTTCAACGATGACATGTTTCAATGGGGAATGCCTAAGTCGATCTTATACATAGCATAGATCAAAAGAGATTATGAGAAAATGGTTGAAATCTTATGCAATCGGTCATCAGTCTAGCTAATGCTTTTAATGATTCTCCTTATTACCAATATCCATCATAAACAAGCCATCTCCATTTTACTCATATCCCAAATGAGTTACAAGAAATTGAGCTCTCTCCCCAATTCAATTAGGGTTTTTACAAGTAGAATTATTTATACGAAAGTGGTGAAAAGAAGGTGAATTCAGTATTCAGAATTCGGCCTCCAAAACTGGACCCCTTGGATCTTATTTATAGATGCAGGCGACCCCACTTTCGTCTCCATGCTCTCGACTAGGTCGGAATGTCTCCCTTTTATATGCAGCTGTGAACTATTCGACTTTGTCGAAAGGTTTGCCCTTCATATGCTATCATGGACCTTTCGACATTGTCGAAAGGTTTTCTTTTATTTATGCCTCCATGAACCTTTTGACTTTGTTGAAGGGTTTGCCATCTATATATTGTTGTGAACCCTTCGACCTTGTCGGAAGGTTTCTCTTCACTTGGTTGTTGTGAACCCTTCGACCTTGTCAAAAGGTTTGCCTTCCGTATGCTGTTCCGAGCCTTTCGATATTATCGAAAGGTTTGTCTTCAAGTTGTTATCCTGAACCTTTCAACATTGTCGAAAGGTTTCGATTTCTTTTGCCTTTATAGACCTTTCGACTTTGTCGAAAGGTTTGCTTTGTTCATAACCTCATGAACCCTTCGCCCTTGATGAGAGGTTAGTTTTTACTTGTTGCCGTCGAGAGCTGCATTTTCCTTTAATGTTATCGAAAGGTTTTCTATCATTCCTTGCTGATTTATGAGTGTTGCTTTCTTCATAGCACCTTTCGACGTTGTCGGAGGGTATCCTGGATGTGTCCTAACCAGTTTGAAAGGCTTGCAATGCTTTCAAAAAGGTCACTCTGGGATAAATCCTCTGACTTCGAAAGGTTTGACATGTAGTTGACGTAACACTATTGATTGTTCTCGAAAGGAGTTCTGAAGTCATCGTTACTTTCTCATCAGAGTCGAAAGGTCGGTTGTGGTAGAAGGTTTTATTAGTTTTCATCTAAGCCGAAAGCTTTTGCACTGTATAAGTAATTAGACCTTTGAAACATTCTTTTTTAGTCATTCACAATGATTTGGTCTATCTCTTCATCAAGACTGCGATTTTATTATCCTTCTTTCATACTTCTGCCTTCGAGTAGATTTTATGGTTAACATTGCTTAACTAATCTCTATTAATAGGATTGCTCGAGAGACATGTAATCTTTAATAAAATAACAAAATACAACTAAGTATAAAAGGAAACTAAAATAGAAAATTCACATTACATAATTACAAATGTTCATCTGGTCCGTACAAAACTAATTTTTTAAATAACTCAGAAATAAATTTATACTTATAATATTTGAGTTTTTCTGAAGGAAGTTCACGAGAAATTGATTTGACTTGTGATAAATTCCAACAAGCCCTTGGATGTGGGTCAAATCCAAATTCATCCAAATATTTCATGTGTAAACATCCAAGCAGATCCCCGCTATAATCACCCAAGTATGAAAAATTTACGGTTGGTTATCTGCAATAAGCTTTGTATAAGAAGTCCACTAGAATATTCCTGTCTTCAATCAACATCCACAAGAGTGTTATTAATTCTCGGTTATCTTTCAAGAGCTTGTCATATCAAAGACGTGCCCTTTTCAGTCATGGGCAGCTTCTTGATCTTTGAAGGACACTAACACCGGGACACTCTTACTAAGTTTATGGTAATTGTCAAAGAGTGCATTATGTTCTTTAGTTACTTATCTAACTCCCTATATAAGCTATTTATTTCTATTTATTTTATTTTTTGCTTTGTTTTATAAAATTGAATAGATTTCTTCTTTATCTAAAATAAAATGATACCAACTATTGTTATCTTGGAAGTGAAAGCCATTCGAAAAAAGAATCCCATACCTGAGAAAATAGGAAATGAGTTTGTGGGCCCTACTTTTTCCCCTCATGTTCTCCAGTATCAATGTTGGTGGCTTCTTCCTAGAGATTAGAAGGCTCCGGAAGTTCAGTCTAGCCTGCTTCATGGCCACTGGGATCGGGGTTAACTTCTGTTGAAACCTTGGGAATATCATTGTCTTCCCTTTGTGAAAAATGGCATGATTACCTCAGCTGTAGCCTTAACCCTGACCTTCATCACCATTGTCAGGGTTATCATCATCACTATCATCGTTGTTTCCATCTTTCTCAACGATGATTTCATAATCCTCATCATCTTCTTCTTCATTAGAGTCGAAATCATCTTCTATAAGAGGAGCATCAAAAGATAAAAGTTTAGCAACATCAATTTCCTCTATCTCTAAACCTCGATACCTCGCTCCATTTCTTTGATTTTATCCATAAATCTTTAGATTAGAGTAGGATCGAGTGAGGGGAAGCTTAAATCTGGACACTTTTCGACCTTGTTAGAATAAGCAAGCATAAGAGCTTCCTCGTAAGAATTCACGATGATGTCATTGAGGAAAATGCTCAAAAATTGCGACACATATTGCTTGGCTTTAGAGATGACATTGATAGCCATTGCTAAAGAAATTTTTTGCTTTCCCAACTTCTTCTTGAGAGAAGATTGTTTAGTAACCATCCGAGCCTTCTCTTCATCAGACTATTTTAAAGTCATTTTTAATGCCAAATTCTCATCGGCTAAGACATGTTTTTCTTTCCTCTCTTCAAAAATAAAAGATTCCTCTTCAACCAGAGAGACACGCAATCATTCTTGTTCCTTCACTGCATTATCTTTAACAGCAGAAAGATAAGTAAGTTGGCTATTCAGAGTTAAGCTTTCTTCTTGAAGCTTAGATGCCTTAGCGGAAGACTTTGAAGTGCTTTCCGGAAGAGAGTACCAGCATTCAGAAATCTGATAGGAAAGGTAGGACATGAGTCAGAATTCAGTAAGAAATAAGTAATAAGATAGGCCAGTAATATGAAACGTACCAGAATTTATCGCTCAATTAAAGAGCAACAACGTCTTATGGGGTCAGGAATAGAAGAAGGTGGATGAGTGGAAGTAAATGAGGAAGAATTCAAAATTGACTGTACCATCATCTAAAAATCATTTGGAGAGACCAATGATGCGGTTTTAGAGGGATTCAACTCTTGAGAAGGAGTTGAAGTGCTAAAATCCTTTTGCATCTACTCGATGATGCTAGGAGAATCGAACACAACAACGTAGGATATAAGCTCGCCCTTTGGAAGAGTCATTTTGGATTGGTCAATAGAAGTTTCAAGAGTGGGACCTTCTTGAGTCTCACCCACATCAACAGTTTCACCCTCTTTTTAAGGAGGAGAATACTGGATATCAACTATTTTAGCTTTCTTAAGAGAAAAACCTGTCGTAGTCATTCCACTTTGTTTCCTTTTAGTGATCATCCAGACTAGCAATGGCTTAAGTCAAAGCTAAAGCACTAGGTTCAAAAGTTGGAGGGAGTGGATCTTTTGTGGTTAATTCAATAAGGGGAGCAACTGCTAGAATAAAAAAAGTATAAGTTAGCAAAGTAATCTAAAAGTAAGAAAACAAAAAATTACTATTGATAAATTTAAGCTTGCCAGGTTGATACGGGCAAACTGGAGACATAGGAGAAATTTTTTAGGGATCACTTAGAGACAGGATTATTTACTCTTAGAAGTGTGTTGGACAAGAGGGGGTGGTCCAAGAACTCTTTGACTAGCAGGAAGGAGGGAATGATTTTTGAAGATTAGTTGGCGTCAGTAGTATAAGTCTATTCCTGATGCTACTCGAAGCAGCGGTCAATAGCTTCATGATTCTCTTCCCCTCATTGTTAAGATCTATAGGAGCAGTACCTAATAAAGAAACATAGATCAACAAAAGAAAGTAATTTAATAATGATGAAGGTTATGTTAAACTTACGAGAGAATAGAAGACTCCACTAATGTTTAGAAAGCATTTGACGAAAAATAACTACGTCTCCCAGTTTCTGAACTTATATACACCCTTTGAAATTAGTTTCATATGGTGGTTAGCCCTGAAAATTTGGCTATTAAGATTGCTAAGCTTAACCAAACGTACTAAATAATTGAGAACTTCAGCATTTAGAGAAGTAATGCCTCATTCCAAAGCCATAAGCTCCAAAGAGATAAGATATGTATAGACAATTGGTGATAGTTGAATAGGTTCTATGCCGAGGTGATTCAGGAATCTAGATAATAAATCTAGGAATGGAATAAAGCCGCCATGCCAGATGTGGATGGTAGTATAAGAAAAATATCCTTCGGAGGGATTCTAAATAGAATCACTATCACTTGGCGGAATAGCTTCCACTCCTATGATACCGAAGTCATTAAGAATGGCGTCGACTTCATCTTGAGAAGATATCAGAGAATGTCTTGAGATGGCTTAAACCTTTTTTGGTGAAGATTCTGCTTCTGTAGCTATATCCTTTTCAAGTTTCTTGGATGTCTTTTTTAAACCCATGATCCTGTCAGGTGAAACCATTTCATTAAAAGTTATAATTTTTTTTCATTATTAACACCTTTCGAAGATGTCAAGAACCTATTGCAATAATTCAAATATCCACCAAGGTATATAATTACATATCTTCAAAAGAGTGTTAAAATTAGTTTGAATCATGAAATTCATAGAGCTTTCTATGGAGTCGAAGGGGTAGATGGAATACAAGCACCAAAACACACTCTTCGACAACGTCGGAAGTCAAGAATTTTTTTATTATTAATATGTGTTAACAATAAAACTTGTCAACACCCCAAAGTAGAGTTTAAGGTGTAGAAATGTCCTTCAAAGCTTCTTTTGAATAAGTAGCAAAGATTAGGGCTCACTACTTTCTATGATTAACCTTTTGTATAAATCCTTGTTGTGAAGATCCTTCCTTTTACAACCTTTCGACCTAGTAGAAACACTTATATTCCTTTCTTTTAAATCTTTCGAGCTTGCTAAAGTTATTTGGTTATCCTTTCGAAACCTCCTTTTTTGAAATGGGTGCAAAAAAAATAAAGGATGGCTCTAAGAATTCAACAGTATGGGTTGACTGGATTGGTTTCGACTTCGTCGAAAGCTAGTTTTATAAAGGACTTGGGTTTAATTATGGGCTCTAGGGGAGAACAAGCTAGGTTTAAGGTTTCAACTCCTTAAAAGGTGATTTTTAGTGAGTAATGGGTTGGAGTTGAAGATTTAAGTGTACTGGTAAGTAAGAGGTATCAATTCATTCGAAGGGTATCCTTTCAACCAAGTTGACACAAGCATGATCCAATTGTATCAAATAAAGGTCTCGAAACAGTGGCATAATAACTAGTACCAAAATCTTGTCTTTATTAAACTAAAGATGTATACAATGATCAATTGACCCTAATCTGGTTTTCAAATTAGGATTTACAACTTTACAAATTTAAGAAAGTATGAGAAAAGAGTGAATGAATTCAGATCCCTTAAACCAGACCCCTAGGTTCTTATTTATAGAGGCGGGTTGGCATCGTTCGACTCAGTGCTTTTGACCTAGTCTAAAGGTCGCTTTATATACCTTCTGTCTCCTTTGATACTTGCTCATTCCACTCAATGCTTTCGAATGGGTTTGAATGCCTCCAACTTCGTCGAAAAGGGTGGTTGCGCCTTTTTTTTATCTTACTTTGTTGTTGTTAACTCCTCTTTTTGAAGCAACCTAAAACACTAACAACCCAGCGACCTAACTCCTGAAAGAGGCTAGCAATCTAAAGGCCAGAACGACCTAACGACCTAAAGGTTATCGTGACTTAGCAACCTAAAAGAACTAACGAACTAGCGACCTAAAGGAGGGAACGATCTAGCGACTTAAAGCTCTAACGACCTAACGTCACAGAAAATCTTAGCGACCTAAAGATAGAACTGTCAAGCGACCTAGCGACCTAATGGACCTAGCGACCTAATGACTTAACGAGCTAAGTTATAGGTCGCGTCAACTTAAGTCGCTCAACCAGACAACTCAACACAGTTAAGTTGCCGCTTTTCCTAGGTCGCTCATAACCTACCTTAAACCGTTCACGACCTATGACTTGTCGCTATGTTCAAATGATCTAGTGCAAAACTATTAAGTCGTAGCCCGTGCTTCTTAGGTCGCTGGCGACCTACGACTTATCTTAGGTCGTTCACGACCTATCACCTGTCCAGAATTCTCCTATAAATACAGCACTAGCTCCAACTTGAAGAGGACTTTTTTGGGCTCATTCTTGAAACGCCGATACTCTGCTATTTTCTCAACTCAACCAACACTTCAAGCACTCCAAACACCGAAGACGCTTCAACGAACTTCAAGAGGAGATCGAACACATTCAACATGAATCCGAAAGAGTCTTCTAAATCGAAGTTCTAGCTACTCGTCTAAAGTTTGTTGTAATCAAAGTGTATTGTAAAGAGTTGTAACCGAATCATCAATAAAGAAGATAAAGTGGACGTAGGCTTGATTTCTAGCCGAACCACTATAAAATTGCTGTCTCTTTACTTTTCTGCTATTTTATGCTTATTTCTAGTTCCCGTACCAACGGGTGGTGCTTTCACATTACTAATACTCACACCGGGGTGTTAGCGTTGATTTTTACGTTAACATTTTGGTGCTTTCACTGAGAACCCAACTCAAGAACATTCTCACCATTGCTTCGCAAAGATTTGTTGAAAGAATCTCCTTAAAAACCAGAAGTCTATCTGAAATCATGGCTCCTGGAAGAAAGAGTAGATCTACGAGATCCGGAAATGCTAATGACAAGGATGCTTCCTCTCCAGCGCCAAATCAGGCAACTCCTGCTGTGGGAGTCACAAGGGCTGAACTTGATGATGTTGTGTCAGGGTTATACTAGCAAATGGAAGCTCAAAATGCTTTGATGATGGACAGGTTAAACACTCTGCTTGGGATGAACCGATAACCTGAAAACAATGAACCAACCTTTGCTGAAGAAACTCATGATTCCCAAGACAAAAATATTCCTCAAAGAGCAGCTGGCTTCGCCGAAGGGGCACCTCCCCAAGCTGGAGGATCATGGCCGCAGCCGCCTCTTCGCGAACGTTTGTTCACACAAGCTTCCGAAAAAGTGGCTGGCGTCTGCCCGGCAAGGCCTCTGAATGATGAAGAATATCGATCAGGAATGGTTCACCAGATTATGAAAGAAAGTATGCAAAGGAATGAAGATGAAAATGACTGGGGATTTGCTCCAAGCAAGACTCCGTTTACTGAAAGAATTCTAAAAGCTGAATTTCCAAGGAAGTTTGTTCCTCCTACTATCCCAGCCTATCGAGGAACAAGTGACCCTAATCAGTTCTTGTACAAATATGACTGGCATATGACAGGTGCTAGGGCAACATATGAGATTAAATGCAGATATTTTCCTGTCTATTTGGAAGGAGTGGCTCTACTCTGGTTTACAAAGCTACCGGTCCGATCTGTGGATCAATTCTCTGATTTGACCCGTAAATTCAAGGATCAGTTCAGGTTGTATGCTACAAAGGCCAAAAACATAATGTTACTGTCCAGCCTAGAACAAGCTCCCGGCGAATCTATCAAATCCTTATTGAATCGCTTTAACATAGCCTTGGCCGAGGTAGATAATGCTGAGCCTCAAATGATTCTAACTTACTTGATGCGAGCCATCGATAAAACAAGTGAGTTTGGAAAATGGTTGAAGATGAAGGAACCGAATTCACTGGAAAAATTTTACAAGAAGGCTGACGAATTTATGCGTCTGGATAATCTCCCTCACAATCAAAGGTGGTTGTGGCTGAAATTCAAAACAACAATGTGGCTGAAAATTCTAACAAGAAAGAATCTGGTGGTTAGAAAAGGGAAAATAACGGTGGGAAAAAACAGAAAGATATGAAGAAACCACGCCGTTTTTCGGATTTTACTCCTTTGACTGAGACTCCAGAGAAGATCTTCTTTGCAACCAAGGATACAGTCAACTACCCTGAGCCACCTAAGATAAATCTTGGAAAAAATTTGGTGCCTAACGGAAGATTCTGCCGGTTTCATAATCAGCTTGGCCATGACACCAACGAATGTCGCCATCTAAAGAACTTGATTGAAGAACTGTTAAGAGAGAATAAACTGCAACAATATGTTAAGAGAAATAGAAGTGATCCTGTCTCATCTACTCAGGGGCAACAACTTCCTGCTCGCCAATCTGGTTCGGGTGAAAAGGCTGTGATTCAAGAATCTGAAAGGCCTGTGATTAATGTAATCACAGGAGGCCCACATCCAACAGGCAGAAGTTGGGGAGAAATGGAAAGATATGCTCATGCTCTGAGACATGCCCCAAAAGAAGAAACTGTTTTTGTTTTGGAAGATGCTGTGCCTACAAAACAGCAAAGAACCTATCACGATGACATCATATTCAGAGCTAGAGATTCTATGGGAGTTGAGGCTCCTACCATGGATCCGTTGGTGATAACTGCCGGTATCGGACCAGGTACTATGAGAAGAGTGCTTGTCGATTGCGGCGCTTCCTGCAATATCCTCTTCAAAAAGACCTTTGATCAAATGAAGATTCCGATGGCTGATGTTCAAGCTTCTTCGTAAAAGATTGTTGGGTTCACTGGGGAACCGAAACAACCCATCGGAACCGTAGACTTATTTGTGGAACTTGGTGAAGGGGAAAAAAAAGTGGTCCGCAAGCAAACTTTTGTTATTGTTGATGAATTTTCTGCTTATAACGCCTTCTTGGGACGACCAACTCTTGCGGCATTCAAAGCTATTCTCGCCCCATGGTGCCTAACTATGAAATTTCCCACTGATAATGGCGTTGGTGTTCTGAAGGGAGATCAGGGTGCTGGGAGGGAATGTTATCTCACAGAGTTGCGGGAGGCGAAGAAGAGAGAAATGGGGAAGGGTGCGGCAGCTCCGCTCCACATCAAAGAACCCACCTTGTAGCAAGTACGGGGTGGACCCTGCACTGGTGAGCACAGTGGTGCACGAAAAGAAATTGATCCCAGAAAAACCAGTGCAGGGGAGAATAGAGTGGTGCCGGTAGAAGTAACGGTACCAATACCTGTTGACCAGAAGGACCCAAACAAGGTGCTAAATGTAGGTTCACAACTCAGTGTGACTGTTCAAAATATGCTGATATCATTCTTGAAAGCAAATCTGGATGTATTCGCTTGGTGTCATGCTGACATGTGTGGAATATCTCCAGAAATTGCAGTGCATGCCTTAAATATTGATCCGAAGTTCACACCCGTAAAGCAGAAAAGAAGAACCCAAGGTCTTGAAAGGTCAACAGCATTGAATAAAGAAGTTGATCGGCTCATGGAGAATGGCTTCATCAGAGAATCCACTTATCCAAATTGGGTTTCTAATCCGGTATTGGTTAAAAAAGCAAATGGAAAGTGGAGAGTATGCATCGATTTTTCAGACTTGAATAAAGCATGTCCCAAAGATTGTTTTCCATTGCCCAGAATCGATCAGTTGGTGGATGGAACAGCCGGGCACGAATTATTGTCTTTCATGGATGCTTACTCAGGATACAATCAAATCATGATGCATGAGCCAGATCAGGAGGACACGAGCTTCATCACCGATGTTGGTCTTTACTGCCACAAAGTTATGCCTTTCGGATTAAAGAATGCAGGGGAAACTTATCAAAGACTCGTGAATGCCATGTTCAAACCTCAAATTGGCAAGACTATGGAAGTATAAGTTGATGATATGTTAGTGAAATCAAAGAAGGCAGTAGACCACATGGACCATCTGGCAGAAATGTTCGCGATCCTCCGAAAGTATGGAATGAAATTGAATCCTCAAAAATGTTCATTCGGAGTTGAGTCCGGAAAATTCTTAGGTTTCATTGTGAGTGCTAGGGGAATCGAAGCTAATCCTGCTCAGATCACAGCTTTAAGAGAAGTCAAACCCCCTAGAACAAAGAAGGAATTGCAAAGCCTCAACGGGAAAGTCGTTGCTCTGAGTCGATTTATTTCAAAGGCCATACATAAATGCATTCCCTTCTTTGATGCTCTAAAGAAAGGAAAGAAGAATTTCGAATGGACTCCCGAGTGTCAAAAATCTTTTGATGAGCTGATTCATCATATGGAAACGCCTCCAGTACTTTCTAAACCTGACAATGGTGAAGATCTATTCATATACTTAGCAGTTTCATCCCATGCTCTCAGTGTAGCGTTGGTACGAGAAGACGCAAAAGTTCAGCGTCCAGTTTATTACATCAGCAAAAGGTTCACTGAGGCAGAGATGAATTATTCAAAGTTAGAAAAAATCGCCTATTGTTTATTGATCGCTTCCAGAAAGCTGAGGCCGTATTTCCAGGCTCATCCTATTAAAGTCCTCACTGATCAACCTCTAAAGCAATTCCTATTCCGCCCTAAAACTTCGGGTCATCTTTTGAAATGGAATATTGAACTCAGTCAGTACGATATCACCTACCATCCCCAAAAAGCGATCAATGGACAAGCTTTAGCAGACTTCATTGCAGAATGCATAGATAAAGGTGGCAGTTAGGAAGAAGTGACTACTGATATTCCGATCCGATGGAAATTATATGTCGATGGTGCAAGAAATGACTACTGTTCCGGAGCTGGGGTGGTGCTTGAAACCCCCGAAGGACGATCGTTATGTTATGCATTGAGATTAGAATTTCCTTCGACAAATAACGAAGTCGAATACGAAGCTGTTATTGCCGGTCTAAGGATTGCTAAAGAACTGAGCATCAGAGTGTTGCAAATCTTCAGTGATTCCCAATTAATTGTATGCCAAGTCAAGAAAGAATTTCAAACTAAAGGAGGAAATTTGCCTGCTTACCTGTCAAAAGACTGTGAACTCCTCGATGATTTTGATCACTATATAATAAATCACATCCCCCGGGAAGAAAACATGAAGGCAGATTCTCTCGCGAAATACTCAAGTTCTGGCGAAGCTCAATTATTGGGATTGGTCCATGTAGAAGTCTTGACAGCTCCGAGCATTGATGAGATGGATGTTGATTGGATCATGGCTGTATTTCAAGAACATGAGTCATGGATGACCCCAATCAAGGAATATCTGCTCAACGGTTCCTTGCCAGAAAACTCAAAAGAACGTCAAAAGCTCTTAAGAAAAGCTCCAAGATATGTAATTCAAGGCGACCATCTGTACAGACGAGGATTCTCAATGCCATTACTCTGATGTGTAACCAAAGAAGAGGCTAAGACAATCTTAGCTGAAGTGCACGGAGGAGAGTGTGGAGATCATTCAGGTGGTCAAACTCTTGCAAAGAAAATTCTTCGCTATGGTTATTTTTGGCCGGATATTAATCGAGACGCTGCTAGCTACTCCCGAAAGTGTGACAGATGCTAGAGATTTGCAAAAATCCCAAGAGCACCTTCTACCATGCTAACACAGATGGTCAGTCCATGGCCATTCGCTATTTGGGGAATAGATCTTATCGGGTCTATGCCGATTGCCAGATCCGGAATCAAATATGCCATTGTCGCTGTTGATTATTTCACTAAATGGGCTGAAGCTGAACCGTTAGCTACTATTACCTCTAAAAAGATGATAAATTTTGTGACTAAAAACATCATTTGCAGGTATGGTGTGCCTCAGAAGATAATAACAGACAATGGCACTCAATTCGAAAGCGAAGAATTCCAAGAATTTTGCAGACGATTCAAAATCCGAAAAAGCTTCTCAGCAGTGGCTCATCCGCAGGCAAACGGGCAAGTGGAAGCAGTGAACAAAATCATCAAATCAACCATCAAAAAGCAACTAGAAAAAGCAAAAGGTGGTTGGGTTGATAAGCTACCACTAGCACTATGCGCATACAGAACTGCCCACAAAACTACGACTGGGCACACTCCATTCTCATTAGCATACGGATCGGAAGCAATGATTCCAGTGGAAATAGAAGTCCCCTCACACAGGAGAGTTCATTTCAACCAAGCTGAAAATGAAAAGGTCCAACTTGAAGCACTTGACTTGCTTGATGAAAGAAGGAAAGAAGCTGAACTCAGAGTTGTAGCTCAACAGCAAAGAATAGCCAGGCACTTCAATTCTAAAGTTCGCCAACGCAGCTTTGAAATTGGAGATCTAGTCTTGAAAAAGATCATGACAACAACCAGAGTGTTTGGGCCAAACTGGGAAGGGCCATATGTCATAGGCAAAAAACTTCTCGATGGCACTTTCAAACTCACAACTGTTGAAGGAGATCCAATCCCGAGAGCCTGGAACAGCAATCACTTGCATCCATATTTTACTTAGAAGCAATGCTTAAATTTGTAAAATGATTATGAATGTATCATACTTGTATTGTAAGCCATTGTAAAAGCAGTGCAAAGTGATAATAAAAACTATAAAGTGGATGTAGGCCCAATTCTTGGCCGAACCACTATGAATCTTGTGTCTTTTACTATCTTAAATTGCCTATCTTATTTCAATGTGCAAATATTTTAAGTATGTTGCTAAAATATCGATTTAATATTTCAGGCAATCAAAGCAAAAATTACCTATCCAACATGTCACAAACTCAAGCGATTCCCATAAATCACTCAACAAACAAATGTCAAGCGACAAAAAATTCCAGACTTAATTCCTACAAACGGTCGGTGATTCCACCAAAGGGGCACCTTCCCAAAAGGAAGGCACCAGGCCCTTGCTAACTGACTGCGATCGTTTGTACAAATAGACATCTGGTTAAGTGGCTTGCGTCTGCCCGCGGATTCACTCGATCATGGAATACACTTTTCCGGAAAAAATCAAACAGCGTGTCAAAGGAAAGAATATAAACTTGAGAATGATAACGAGGAATCGCTCGGCGACAATGGATGCAAAGACACGGATAAGCAGACAAAAACAACCAAAATGGAATCTTGTTTCTCACCCAAGAATGTTGGTGGGACCACCCAAGGGGGCACCTTCCCAAGATAGAAGGTTCCAGGCCCTTGATTACTTGATTGCGATCGTTTGTGCAAACGAACATCCAGTCGAGTAGCTTGTGTCTGCCCCGTGGACCTACTTAACTGTGAGATGAAAATTTCCAAGCACACAAACAAAGCCCTCTAAGGAGGCACAAGCCCTCTTCGGAGGCACAACTCGTCAGAGGAGTCCTCTTCGGAGGCAAAAGTCCTCCAACGAGGCATGCCCAAATCGAAATGCTTCTCTCGCCCAAGAATGTTGGTGGGACCACCCAAGGGAGCACCTTCCCAAGATAGAAGGTTCCAGGCCCTTGTTACTTGATTGTGATCGTTTGTGCAAACGAACATCCAGTCAGGTAGCTTGCGTCTGCTCCGTGGGACCATTTAACTGTGAGAAAGTAACTTTCAGGCAAAACAAACAAAGCCCTCTTCGGAGGCAAAAGCCCTCTTCGGAGGCACACTTCACCAAGTTGAAGTGCCGAAAGCCCTCTTCGGAGGCACACTTCACCAAGTTGAAGTGCCAAAAGCCCTCTTCGGAGGCACAAGCCCTCTTTGGAGGCACAAGCCCTCTTCGGAGGCACAACTCTTTGGAGGAGCCCTCTTCCGAGGCACAACAAAAAAGCCCTTCCCAAAGGCATATCAAACAAGCCCTCTTCAGAGGCACACTTTTACTCTCAACAGTGAAGTGCTAAACAAAGCCCTCTAACGAGGCACGTCCAATAGATCAAAACATTCTTCAGAAGCTCGCTTCGCTGCGTAGGGGAATCCACTTTTCAACAAATAAAAGTGATCATCCCCGAAAGTTGAAGTGTTCTAAAAAAAAGAAAAAAAGAAGAGAAGGAAAAACTTCTCCGACACAAGGCATACTCTATTGAAAGCAGAATAATATTTCCTCAAAATGGAAAAATTATTCTCTAAAATAAGAGTACAAGTCTTTTCAGAATATTGCAATGAGCCGTGGTATGGGGGCATATAGCTATATTAATAAAAACAACGCTCAAACATCATACCACGAGCTCACTGTAGTATCATATAAAGTAAATAAAGAAACTTGTGAAAAAACAAGGAATAAATGCGTTCACACATATACTAACAAGAAATTGTACAAGTAAAAAGGACCATTTTATTCCACACTATGAAATTTTTGTACATATGCAGGTTTCAACAAGCGGAGGCCGGTATCCGCACAATCTCCGGTCAATACATGCAAAAAGCAAAATAAGAAGCATAAAGACCAGCTCGTTACTCCTTCTTCCCGCCGCCTTTAGAGCTCTTTCCCGGCTTGATGATTAGTTTCTGAATCCGGCGTGGACGGGTCGGGGAAGAAGGAGAAGAAGGTGTAGCCGGATCTTCTTCTACCTTTTCTTCACCAGCAGAAGCGCTTTTCTTCTTCCTCTTCGTAATTGCGCGCTTCCCCTTCTTCCTTGAAGAAGACTCACTGCCCGGAGTAATTAGCTCAGATAGCTTCGTGTCATCATCATGAGTTTGCTCCGGAGTCTTTTCACCTCCTCCAAGTTCCTCAGCCTTCTGCTCTTGCGAAGTGGGTAGATCATCCAAGCCTCGAAGGGCTTCTATTTGTTCTTCCTGCGATCCCGGCTGAGAAGCAGGAGTGACTTGAAGGGATGGAGGAGGAACAGCTGGAAGTGGAGAAGTTTGTGCAGCACTTGGTATTTCCGCTACAGAAGAAAAGAAGTTAAAAATCAGTATTCTCCGAAAAAAGAGAAGATATTGGCTCATCAGGACTTAAGTAATAAGCGAGAAATTCATCGAGCTCAGTTGAATCGAACGAGTAGTATACTTGAGCTATATCAGACTTGGAGTTACCTGGAGAAGTCGGCTTAATCACATCGATTTCAAATTTTTCAGCTTCAATGTCGTCCTGGGTCTTCTCCTCGACTTGAACAGTGGGAGGCTCAGTAGTTGCGATTTTGACTTTGGCCTTTGCAGGAAGTGGAGAATAAGAACTAGAGCCAATGGTATCAGGGTCGACCGAAGCTGGAGGACGAGCGGGGTCGGTTAAAGGCGCTTTCTCCAAAGGCTCTCCTCCTGCTACTTCGGCTCGCTCCCTAGCAAGCTGTTCTTTTCCCCTGGCAAGGGCCGTACGTGCTTCATCATCCAGATAGAGCGCCTCAAGATCTGCCTCTTTATAGCCAGCACCTTCAAACATATCAAGTATGGCTTCCCACACTTCCGCCAAAGTAATATCATACTTAGGGCCCAAAAATGAGAGACTACCACGCCCCAGGACACTGTGCAAGTAAAAATCGAATAAAGTAGAGCTGATATTGGCTTTGGTTGCCTCATGAGATTCTTCGGCTGCAACTTAGCCGGCAACTGCCTCATCACGCTCTCTTTCTACTTTCGAAAGTCGGGCTTTTAACATTTCAATTTCCATGTCCTAGGAGCGGGTTTTTTCTCGCAACTGAGCAACATCAGTGCGGTAACTCTCGACAATTTTCTCTTGTGCCTCATATTTGGCCTCAGCGTCTCGTTGACTGGCATGAGCATCCCGTACTTGTTTTTGAAGTACTTCCTCCCTTTGAGTATAGGAAGTGGATGAGGCAGCAAGCTCATTTTTAAGTTTTTCAACTTCAGCCTCGAGTCTCGCGTGATCATCAGCGATGCTCGTCATTTCTGCATCATGTTGCTTAAGAACTTTCTTCCATTCAGAATGATCGTTTTCCATAGTTAACATGGCTTCGAGATTCATATGATTAACCCTTTGAAGCTCGTCAACCAGCTTTTGCCATCCAGACATTCTCTCGATGTCAAGCTTAACAGCGTCAAGGTTCCTTAACATAGCCTGCTTATCAATAGGAACCAAATCCAAGTCAAAGCGCACTCCTCTTAAGCACCAATTTGGGAATCGGCTTTGGAGTGTAGGTGGAGCATCCCTGACTTGATACTGAGGCCTGTTAATAATTCTCTGAATATCGGTTTTCTCGAGAGCTGGAGAACCGGAGGGGATGTCTATAGAAATAGAAGCAGCGGGTTTTTTAGAAATTGCAAACGCGTCGCTAAGCTTGACCCGCTTGCTTGGATCTTCAACAATGTGACTCTTCCCTTTATCATCATAGGATTTTCTTTTATGAGAATCATCGCTTCTGTGAGAAGAGTCGTATCGTTCATCCTTTCTCCCGTATTGTTGCTCATGAGCTCTTCTTTCTTGAGCCTTCCTAGCAGCTCTTTCTTCATCAGTTTCCTTGCAGGCAGGGAGATATCGCCTGTGATCATAAGTGTCACGCCCTCCATAACGCCGGACGTCGTCATAGTACGAACCGCTACGCCCCATTGAAGAATCTGAAAATGAAAAAGAGACAAGTCTTAAAAATCTTCGAAGTAAAGAAGCCAAGTGCATATAATCGCAAAAAATTCTAAGTGTGTGTGGCGTGTAGACTATGCGCGTCGAACTACAAACCACTCTTCGGCTTGGGAGTAATGTCGGTTTTTGCAGCCGGCATTAACTCTTGGGTTGACGGAGTTTGCTGCAAAGCGGATGTCGCCTCAATTGCTGAAGAAATAGCTTTAGTAGTAACAGGGTCATCCTTAAAAAGCCCTTGTGAAGTTATCATTAAGTCGCTTAGCTCATCAAAAGTATCTCCACCATCATGATCAGCGAAGCTTTCTTTTTCAACTCCTTCTTCGATAACCGGGGAAAGCATAAATTTGCTAGACGATCCCACAATATCAACGGGAGTAGAACACTTCACCAACGAAGCCACTGCAGCAGTTTCCTTCGATGTTGCTTTCTCGGTAGGAACCGGGGCAACTAATGTTTCAGTATCGGAACTAGAGACTTCGTGAATCTGAGTAGATCGGGAGGGATGTAAAAGTCCGAACTGGTGAAAAATTCATCTTTCAGCAAAAATTTAGTGCTTCTCTCTTCAGCAGCCACATCACTTAAAGTTTTGAAGGTTGGCTTGTGACTGGGATCCCTAAGCGGAGGAGGAAGTGCTGCAAAAAGTAAAGAATGAAGTTAAGCATTTGATAATTCGAGTTTCGAGAAGTTTAGAAAATGAGGTGAACGGAGAAAGGCAATCTTACTTCCGACTTTCCAGACGGCATAGAATCCCGGGGGGCAGCGGACGGAGAAAAATTGACTTAAAAACCCATGTGCACTCTCGGGCAAGTCTAGAATCAATTTATGGTTTCTTGCACCTCTCACAAGTATAATTGAAGGGTGATCTTTGTTCTTCGCAAAGGTGCATAAATAGCAAATCTCTTCAAAACTTGGAAGACGGTCGAGCGTCCTTCTGAACAACACACACAACCCCATCAAGATGGCATAACCATTGGGGTGTAACTGGAAGGGAGAGATAGTTAATCGAAGAAGAAGCTGTCGAAGAAAATCATTAAAGGGAGGAATAGCTCCACTTAAGCACATCTGACGATTAACTACAATAAAGCCGTGAGGTGGCCTATCTGCAGTATCGTTTACCCCTGGAAGCTGGGCATCTGCTTCAGCAATGCCAAACTGAATGCATAACTGATTGAAGACTCTGTAGTTTAAGGTGGTCGAAGTTCTTTCCGGAGGATCAATCAACGGGTTAGCAATTGGAAAAAACTCCCCAGCTTGTCTGGTTTCTTCTTGTTGAGAAGTCATTCTACACAAGGAACTGGATATTCAAATGTGAAGGTGCACGTTTCCTAAAAGTGTGAAGTGTTGTGCGAAACTAATAAAAATAACAAGCAGATATAACTGAAATCAAATTAATTGACATTTGATAATTATAAAGTTTCAGGGCTTGTTATTTCAAGTCCAAGTACAGTGTTGATGCAAGCAAATCAGTTTTAGTTGATCATTTTAGCTTTGCTTTAATACTTCACTTGAACTTGTTAATTCACAGCATTTCATTCACATAGTTCATTTAAGTTGATTATTCTTTATCGACTAATCTGTCATTCGATGTGGGCAGTCAATGGCAGTATATTCGCCCTAGTTTTCTGCAAAGGTTATGTTTAACAGGTTGTTAGATTAAAAGTTAGTGTAATTTGTAAGGAAGTGCAACAAAGTTCAAACAGTTCAAGTTCAAAATAGTTCAAGCAAATTCTTTCAAAATGTTCATCTCTTAGGTCGTCCAGCGACCTAGCATAGGTCGGAGCTTCCTTAGGCCGCACTATGCAAGTCAAAGGGTTCAAGGCATGAAGCTTCAAGTCAAGGCAATGCAGATTTGTCTAAGTATTAGCTCGGCCGCGACCTAAAACCTATGCCGCAAGAAGTTAGGTCGTTAATCTGTTAAGTCGTTCTACTTCAAGCAAGTTAGGTCGCAAGAAAGTTAGGTCGTGTGATTCATGTTCAAGCCAATAAGTCCTAGGTCGTTTGAATCCCAGCGCGACCTAAAAGTTAAGTCGCAGATTCGAAAGATCCTTAGGTCGCGAGAATTCTTCGGTCGGCCAGGCTTTTTAGGTCGCGAAGGTTTCTAAGTCGCTCAGATTCCCTAAATCGCTAACTTCCTCTCCACGCAATAGCTCACCATCTCGTTAAACTGTGACCCGATAACCCGTTATCATCTAAACAAATCCACCACTATCTCAGTAAAATCTGTTTTCTCTCCATACCATTAGATCACCCAAAAACAATTCGAATCATCTCAGATCTGTAATTCATCCAACAGCCTGCTGTGTTCTTGTGCATCACAACAACGACGTAGTTAATGGCGATTGGAAATCGATCGCAACCTAGCTCGAAAATGAAGCATAGCGTACGAAATCGACACTACGCCATAGATGGCCTACTGCAACGAAATTACATGGTGTTGCTAGCTATAATGTAACGATAGGTATGCTGATTTTTGTCTATTACAACACTCGCTTCAAGGTGTTAGCATAGGTATCAACAAGATGTTGCAGTAGCTATAGATGTATTCAAATTAAAAAATTAATAGAATTAGCAATCCGCGTGAATACGATCCAACGGTCTACATTTAATCTGGTTGTTAAAATGGATCACCACTGCAATTTGCCCCAAAATTTCGTTTTCCCGCTTTACTTTTCATATCATTTTCGTTCTCACCCCCAATTTCCAAATCCCTAATTTCCAAATCATATTTGCGTTTCTTTTTTTTTCTTCCAAAAACAAAATTCTATGTTGTGCTGGGTTACGGCAGTGGGTGATTGCGAAATTCTATGTTGTTACTAGCGTTCTAAACAACTAATGGATAAATGCATCTTATTTTATTTTTAATCATGTCTGTTTTGAGAAAATCATTTTCCGAAGATCAGAGGAAGCAGCAGAGGCATCAAAAGTTACAGATTCCTTGAAAGTGCAAGCAATTATTTTTGAAGTAGAAGATAGAGAGTATATTGGTGGCTCAGCCTATGGTGGTCAAAAAGCTATATGTTGCACCCTAGATCTTGCCAAATTAGGCGTTTGTACTGAAGGGAACATCATTTATCGACCGTCCATTCAAAATTCTGAGTGGCCACAATTGCTTGTTTCTTCATTTGAAGGAAAGGATCTCATTGCTACCCTACCTTCCAAAAATATACCAATTACCAAAACTGGGATGTATAATTTGTATTTTATGTATTGTGATCCAAAGCTCAAAGAGGTGGTTATTGAAGGAAAGTCTATCTGGAAAAGCCCTAGTGGATATTTACCTGGTAAAATGGCTCCACTCATGAGTTTTTATTGATTCATGTCCCTCATGTATGTGATACTCGCGTTATTCTGGTTTTCTCAATATGCTAAGTTTTGGAGAGAGGTCCTTCCACTACAAAATTGTATCACCCTCGTTATTGCTTTAGGCATGTTTGAGATGACTTTGTGGTATTTTGAGTATGTTGAGTTTAATACGACTGGTGTTAGACCAAAAGGTATTACTTTCTGGGCAGTTGTATTTGGAACTATTAAAAGAACTGTTGCACGTGTTGTTATGTTAATGGTTTCTATGGGGTTTGGTGTGGTGTGGCCAACATTAGGAGGTCTTACTTCTAAAGTTTTACTGCTTGGGTGCACGTTTTTTGTAGCATCTGGAATTCTTGAGTTAGTGGAGAATGTTGGTGCTGTTAGTGATTTGGCAGGAAAAGGGAGATTAGTTTTGGTTCTTCCGGTTGGGGTGTTGGATGCATTTTTCGTTCTTTGGATTTTCACTTCCCTCTCCAGAACTTTGGATAAACTCCAGGTACAAATTGAACAATGTTAGTTAAGCTTCCAAAAATCTTAATATATTTATATAATCATTATGATTCTTTACTTTCTACCGAAGTGCTGGATTTGATTGTGCACCATGACAGGCAAGGAGATTGATGGCAAAGCTAGACGTCTACAGGAAATTCACTCCTGTTAATTAAATCAAATTGTTCGATATGAATCTCTGATTCATTTTATATGATTTTGTGATCTTGATATGATTAGTCATTTGTTTAATTGTGCAATGGTCCTATTCACATATACTTGGCTCTTGGACTCTTTGCTAGGTCATCGAGGAGGTGTTTAAATTCACAGGAGGTGTTCATTTGCGCCCGGACCCGCTTCTCGGCTCGCCTTCGGCTCGGCACTCGGCTCGCCTTCGGCTCGGCACTCGGCTCGCCTTCGGCTCGGCTCGCCTTCGGCTCGGCTCGTCGTATATTTGTCACTGTCGGTGTTTGTATAAATTGAAACTGCATATGTAATGAGTGAACTGAGTAATGTAGTGAGGAATATCTATATATGTGAATATCAGTGTTATTTATCATTGAATTGTAAAATAGTGGAGTCAGGAATTTGTACTATTTTAAATGTTGAAATAAAATATTTATTTAAATAAATTACTGTTTGAATATCAAATTCTATGCAATAGCATTTTATTAAATAAATATTTATTTCTATTAAAAAATCAAATATGCTCTACATTGTGGGCCCCACAAATTCAGAAAGTTAATATCTATAACAACATTTTGGAATGTTGGTACAGACACCTATGGATGTTGCCATAGACCCAAATAGGGTTCTATTGCAACAATATTTCTTATGTTGCCTTAGATAGTCAAAATGTTGCCTTTGAGGTCTGCGGCAACGCGGCAAAATGCATCACCGAGAAAGTGTTGCCTTTGCCCTTTTTTAGCCTATAGCAACATTTTTTAGCACTTCCTGCATCACTTCTTTGGTGTTGCAGTATGCAATCTATGGCGTAGTGCGATCTGGGGTTTGAAGGTTGGAATTCGTGGTTCGACGGTGATCGTGAAATGGATAAGGATCTAGTTCACTTACGCAATATGATAGCAAGGATGAATCGTCGACTGAATAGCTCGAATTCGCCTTTGAAATCACGAAGTTTCGTCAATGGCAGAGCGGGAAATTGGAGCAGTTAGGTAAGGAAGAAGAAGCGACCTAACGGTTTATATGGGGCTGAGAGAAGAAGGAGAATGGGCATGCGAGCTAACATATGTTTTAGGTCGCTCACGACCTAGCAGAGTTAGATCGAAGCACACGACCTATGACATAAGCCTGTACTTCGTGGGGCAAGTGTTAACTTCTCTTTTTGAAGCGACCTAAAACACTAACAACCCAGCGACCTAACTCCTGAAAGAGGCTAGCGACCTAAAGGCCAGAACGACCTAACGACCTAAAGGTTATCGCGACTTAGCAACCTAAAAGAACTAACGAACTAGCGACCTAAAGGAGGGAACAATCTAGCGACTTAAAGCTCTAACGACCTAACATCATAGAAAATCTTAGCGACCTAAAGATGGAACTATCAAGCGACCTAGCGACCTAATGGACCTAGCGACCTAATGACTTAACGAGCTAAGTTATAGGTCGCGTCAACTTAAGTCGCTCAACCAGACAACTCAACACAGTTAAGTTGCCGCTTTTCCTAGGTCGCTCATAACCTACCTTAAATCGTTCACGACCTATGACTTGTCGCTATGTTCAAATGATCCAGTGCAAAACTATTAAGTCGTAGCCCGTGCTTCTTAGGTCGCTGGCGACCTACGACTTATCTTAGGTCGTTCACGACCTATCACCTGTCCAGAATTCTCCTATAAATATAGCACTAGCTCCAACTTGAAGAGGACTTTTTTGGGCTCATTCTTGGAACGCCGATACTCTGCTGTTTTCTCAACTCAACCAACACTTCAAGCACTCCAAACACCGAAGACGCTTCAACGAACTTCAAGAGGAGATTGAACACATTCAACATGAATCCGAAAGAGTCTTCTACATCGAAGTTCTACCTACTCGTCTAAAGTTTGTTGTAATCAAAGTGTATTGTAAAGAGTTGTAACCAAATCATCAATAAAGAAGATAAAGTGGACGTAGGCTTGATTTCTAGCCGAACCACTATAAAACTACTGTCTCTTTACTTTTCTGCTATTTTCTGCTTATTTCTAGTTCCCGTACCAACGGGTGGTGCTTTCACATTACTAATACTCACACCGGGGTGTTAGCGTTGATTTTTACGTTAACAGTTGTTTCAAGAAGTAGAGGTGTGAGCTTCTGACTATATCGAAGGTGTTGAAGTGTTGATTATTTCGACGTAGTAGGTAGCTTTTGATTACATGCTTGCAATTTGATGCGGAACCTTACTTGGATGTTAAAGCCTTTGACCGTTTCGAAAGGATTGTTTATGCTTTCGAAAGGGTTGTTCTAATTAAGGCATCCTTCTGAGTAGTTTGAATGAAGGCGAAACCTTTGGTTTCGAAAGGTTTGATGTGAATGTTGCCATTAAAAGGTTCTCCTTCTCTTATTAGAAATGTCTTCGTGTAGGCAAAAGCATCCGATTCGAAAGGTAATCATTGACGCGAAGGGGGGGGGGCTTTCGACCACATTGACGCCTTCGAAAGCTTGGATCCCATCTGGCTTTTGGCTATAGGATACGTTCAACTCCTTCAAAAGGTTTTGATGATGAAGTCATCTCTATTTCCTTTTCCTTTTAATTTCTTTGGTTTCGACAATGTTGAAGTAGGAATTGGTAACAATAACTAACCCAACAGTACTAATTTGAATGTACATATATTACGAGAACTCTTCACAACATTCCATAATCAAGCCAAATAAACCTTTGGACAATGTCGAAATCCATAGATTTTATTTTACTCAAAAAATATATATTGCCGATACTCTCATTAAGTTGAAAAACTTGGATCCAAGTGATTTTAATACAAATGAATGGGCCTTGGAATGTTTCAACGGTGTTTGTACTAATAAAATGATAGTTATATTCCCATTGGCTATAATGGTTCCCGAATAAGTCGAAAGGGGGAAGTAGATGTAACATCCCCCACTTGGAGGCCTAAAACTAACGATTATGGATGTTGCAGTCATTCATAGTTATTAATTCTTGGCGACAAAATATGGTATTGTTAGATAAATTGATATAACGGAAACACATGGTGTTATCCGTGTTTTTAACCTAGTAAGAACAAGTAGGAAAGAGTCGAACCTCATGTAAACATGATGGTTTAGAACTTGACTGGAAAAGCGAAGACAAGGGATTAACAAGGGCCAAGCTATATGACTAAGTAAACGGCTGGGATCAACGAGGTTGAGAGATCAGCATTCCCTTAGTCCAATTAGTAGATGAGCGCAAACAGCTATTAAATTGCTATCAAAACGAAACAACTATGATAAAAGACTATAGAAACATCTCCAATTCCAAACTCTAGAAAAATCCTAAGTGCTTGGATCATCAATGACCCATACCTCTCCTCAAACCTTCCAACAAACCAGCTAAGGAATACTTTGAAAAGAGGCCAAGACATCGGCTCGCAAACGAGCCAAGTCTATGGGTCGTTGGTGGCCCATAGACCATGGTTCGCCAACAACCCATGGCTCTACCTCGTTTTGCGAGCCAAATCTTCCATGTCTCGTCCTTTACCTACCTGCGAGCAGATGATGAAGTGGCCTGGCCCAAAAGCTCTCCAATCCATATAAATACCATCCTACCTGCAACATAAACTGGATCTTCTCTGGACTGGTGGCTGAAGCTGTGCTGAAGATAGTCTTCACTCTTTACCTCCCACACAACAATCTCCAAAGGAATACACTGTGATTCTCCAGTGGATTCCAATTTGGAGATTCAATCTAGCTAGAAGATAATCAAAGCCTTGTAATCAAACATCTCTTGTGACAACTATTAGTCTATAATAAACTATAAAGTGGACGTGGGCTTCATTAACAACCGAACCACTATAAAAATTCTCTATCTTCTTTCCTTTACTGTTCTTTTATATATCTGTTATCTATGATATTGCTCTGTCTGAACAGGGCTGGTGCTTTCAAACTCAAGTCGGGGTGTTGGTCCATTTTTTGGGTCATCGCATGGATATGGAAAAAGTTTAAAATTTCAAAAGAACATTCACATTCCATTCACATTCCATTCCAAAAATCTTTTAAACTTCTTTACATAATCCCATAACTTTATCCACATTAATAAAATTATAATTGTCACAATATACTCCAAAAGGGACATATGAAGGTGCCCCTTTAGTGATCAGAGTATATAGTACGCAATAAACACCCTTGCCTTAACAAAACTTAGCACAGCAGAGTCAAACTGAACATGAACTCAAATAACTACAATGCCTCCTGCACACACCTCCAGAAGCTTATTCTTCTAATTAGGTACCTGAAAACCTCAAGTCCCAAGCTACTCAAAATCAATTGATTATCCGAGAGTTTATGGGGAAACATAAACTTCGAGTCAAACATAAAGCCTGGTATGAATAATAATCTACAATCTCAAACCATTTTGATATCTAATAAGACCACGTCGCTTAGCGGAATGGGTTTTTACCTCACTGGTACCTTAAAACATTTATAAAACCATATACCGTGCTCCTGCAACCACAATGGTTAAAACATCTCAAATTAATATAATATGATGATATGTAAAACCACTGAATAAATTCTAGATTACCCATCCCCATTCATTTTGACTATCTGTCTCCGTTATTTTTTTAGGATTACTATTAACCTAATAGTTTTCATAGGCTAACTAATAACTGATTAAACCTTTAAGACTACCCTTCCAATAACATTTTTTATGGATCACCATGAACCTATTGGTAACTCCAATATCTTTTCTTTTATCCTAGTTTTCATGGGCTGACTAGGAACCTATTGATTAACTGTCCAAAAGGCACATATGATGGTACGTGGATGGCGCCCATTGTTGAGTATTTAATTAAGGGAACATTACCATTCGATAAAGGAGAAGCGAGAAAAGTCAGGAGGAAGGTTCCAACCATTGTTATGATAAATAAAACCCTTTATAAGAAGGGATATGCTCTACCTTATCTTCAGTGTGTAAACATGAATGATGGGATGAGATTAATGACTGAAGCACATGAAGGGTTGTGTGGTGATCATTCAAATGGAACAAAGCTTGCAAAGAAAGTAACGAGGCAAGGATTTTATTTGCCACACATGGTGAGCCAAGCTATAGACTATGTAAAAAGATGCGAGAAATGCCTGAAGTTTTCAAAGATACCCAGGTTGCCTCCAAGTCAATTAACGCCAATCACAAGTCCATGGCCCTTTGATGTTTGGGGAATAAATTTGATGGCCCATTGCCAATTTCAAAAGGAGGAGGTAAATACGTTGTAGTGGCTATCGACTATTTTCCTAAATGGGTTGAAGCTGAACCACTTCCAAAAATCACTTCGAGAAAAGTATTGAGATTTGTCATTAAGAATATCATAACCAGATTTGGAATTCCCCAAAAGATAATCAATGACAATGGGACGCAATTGAAAGCGAAGAATTCTCTCGACTCAACCATAAAAATGGAATTATTAAAAGTTTTTCATCTGTCGCACATCCAAATGCTAATGGAGCGGTTGAAGCTGCAAATAAGACCATAAAAACCATTTTGAAAATGCGACTAAATAAAGAAAAAGGAAATTGGGTAGAAGAACTACCGCTAGTTTTATGGGCCTACCGAACGTCTACTAAGACGGCAACGAGACATACACCGTATTCTTTGACATATGGGTGTGTAGCGATGCTACCAATTGAAATTGAAATACCCTCACACCAAAGGATTGCCTATGCATTCGACAAGAATCAAGAAATGAAGAAAGAATCACTAGACTTGATACATGAGCTAAGAGATGAAGTAGCGGTAAGAATCACCGATTATCAGAGGAGAATCTCTAAATATTACAACTCAAGAGTAAGAGCCCGGTCATTTAAAGAGGGGGATTTCGTACTCCGCAGACTAATAGCCAATACGAAGAATCCTTTAGATGGACCGCTAGGACCAAACTGGGAGGGTCCATTAATCATATGCATAGTGATCCCTCAGGAGATTACGAGCTATGTTGCCCATACGGTAATATGGTGCCTAGGACATGGAATGCCGAACATTTAAGGCCATATTTTCCGAAGATGGATTAATAAATAACTTCTTTTAAAAGAGAAAATCTACATGGTTGGGAGTGAAATGCTCCTCAAATTTAGATACTACCTAAGATGGCAGTCTACCTAAGATGGTAGAAAAGCCTCTGTCCACGCCAAGATGGCCAGGGCAGAGCGCCTCCTGGAGGAAGGATGGAGTAAGCCTCTATCCATGCCTAATATGGCCAAGGTAGAGCACCGAACAAGCCCTTATCTATGCCACGCTATGGCCGGGTTAAGGTACCTCCTGGAGGGAGGATGGAGTAAGCCTCTATCCGCGCCTTAGATGGCTAGGGTAGAGCACCAAAAAAGCCCATGCTCGTGCCACAAAAGGGCCAGGGCAGAGCGCCTCCAGAAGGGAGGTCAGGTATGTCCTTGGTTCCAGCCTCTAAGACGAGCTAACCAAGAGCACTAGACAATGGACTAAAGTGTCTAGGCCCAAGAAAAGGCCCATCAAACAATGGGCTAAGATGTCCAAGCCCATGTGAGGCTCATTCAACAATGGACTAAGATGTCCAAACCTATGTGAGGCTCATTCAATAATGGACTAAGATGTCCAAGCCCAAGAAGAGGCCCATCAAAAAATGGACTAAGTCGTCCAAGCCCGAAAGGAGGCACAATCAACTAAGGACTAAGATGTCCTAGCTCAGATAAAGGCGGCTTATCTAATTATGGACTAAGACGTCCAAGCTCAAGGGGCAGCTAATCAAATTATTTCTATGCAAAACCTGAAGGGTTCTTATATGTTGGAAAGGACTAAAGCAAAGGAGTGAGACGAACCTCCATTGATTATTACTCGAATCTAGGTTTCGGGAGTTTCTTCACATCACCTATTAATGCCCGAATTTGGGCTTCGGGATTCTCATAAAGGAATTCCAAAATCTAATATCTGAATCTGGGTTTCGGGTCTCTATTAACTACTGATTATCTTGATTTACCCAAATCTGGGTTTTGAGATTTTTTTTCTAAACATCGACTATCAATACCTGAATTAGGGTTTCGGGTCATTATCAATTACTAACTTATTATACCTGAATCTAGGTATCAAGACTACTGTTTATTTAAACCCTAATCTGGGTATAAGATCTCTGGATTACTATCCATCTCAAATACTCAAATATGAGTTTCGAAATTCTCATATATGAATTTCAACGCCTAATACCCGAATTTGGGTTTCGAGATTTTATCAATTGCCATCTTTACTAAGCCCGAATCAGGTTATATTGTTGGTTACTACGGTTCTTAGTACTCAAACTTATGTTCCAGTATTATTATCAAATTTCGCCTAAATACCCTAATCTCGGTACGAAACATCTATTATGAAGACAATCTCCATGAATTTTTGGTTAATCAAAATATGCCCCAATACAGGCAAGAGATTTCTATTCTAATAACTATATGTTTACACAAACATGTGCCTAAATCTGGACTGAAGAATCTTTCTGCAAAGAAGATTAATCTAAATATGTCCTGATATGGACTCAGAACTTAATATGAGAATCATTCTACTAATTCCCATTTAACTGGGCATAAAAGCCTGAATCTGGGTTTATGAAAGCCAAATATATAGAGCTATTATGAGGATATCGCCATCGGGGTTTTCAATATCATGTTATACATCTCTAAACTTCACAGGTTAAGGCCCTAATCCGGGTTAGATTTCGTGGATGATATAATGTGACTGCATCTGTTGTAGGCAACCAAAACCTCAAACTGGTATTTTTAGTGTCAAAATTAAAAGTCGGTGTTTTGGATTTCAAATGATGCTTATCAAGCGAATAAGGGCAATAATATGCTAATCAATTACTAAACATACCTGAAGGTATGATAGTAACAATGGTACTTTTAATGTTGATTTTTGCAGGAAGGATGAGGTTATGAAGAAAAGATAGTATGAAAACTTTGTCCTGAAGAACAAAAGCTTCTTTCATATCGGGGGGCAAAATGTTAACCCTAAAATTTACATGAAGGTAGAAGTATGAAAGAAGGATAATACAATTGAAGTTTTGATGAAGAGAGAGACCAAGTCATCATGAAGGACTTAAAAAGGATGTTTAGAAAGTCCAATCACTTATATAGTGCAAAAGCCATCTACGCAAATGAAAACAAACAGGACCTCCCGCCATGATCAACCCTTCGACACAGACGAACAAGCAATCATGAATTTAGAACTCCTTTCAAAAGCAATCAATGGTGATCTCTCGACTACACATCAAACCTTCTAAAACTGAAGGTTTCACCCTAGAGTGACCTTTTCGAAAGCATAGCAAGCCTTTCGAACTGGTAAAGACACATCCAGGATACCTTTCGAAAGCGTCGAAAAGTTCTATGACGAAAACAACACTTAGAAGTCAACAAAGAGTGAAAAACAACCTCTAGACACCATTGAAGAGAAGACAAACCCTTCCACAAGGTCGAAAGGTTCATAAAAGATGCAAAAGACAAACCTTTCAATGAAGTCGAAAGGTTGATAAAAGCATAAGAGTGGAAAACTTTTTGACAAAGGCTGAAGGTTTATGATGGCATATGAAGTACAAACCTTTCGACAAGAATGAAAGGTTCAAAACAGCATAAGGGAGGCAGACCTTTCGACAAGGTCGAAAGGTTCACACAACATGCAAAAAAGCGACCTTTCGACAAGGTGGAAAATAGGGAAGCAAAAGAAATAGACCAAGAGGCACAAGAGACTCCTAACCTCTCAACACAGTCGAAGCGTTCATAACCTTTTGATGAAGTTGAAATGTTTGAGACAGCATATAAAACGGGGACCTTTTGACTCAGTCGAAAGCATGAAGTCGAAAGGTGGGCCGCCTGCATTATTAAATAAGACCCAAAGGGTCCAGTTTTGGTGGTCGAATTCTGAAAACTGAATTCATCTTCTATTCACTACTCTTATAGTGATAATTGTGCTTAGAAACCAGAAATTGAATTGGGAGAGAGCTCAATTACTTGTAACTCATTTGTTTATAAATCAAATGGAGATGGCTTGTTCATGATGGATATTGGCAATGAAGAGAATCATTAAGATCATTAGCTAGACAAATTATCAATTGCACATGATTTCAACCTTTTTCTCATAATCTCTTTTGGTCTATGCTATGTATAAGATCGACTTAGTCATTCCCCATTAAAAAACGTCATCATTGAAATCCATACTTAACGTGGGTAGTTAAAATGATGATGACAAGTCGCATACGTTAAATGCACAGATGTGGGCATAACTAAATTGATCTTATATAAGAAGAGTAAAGGGGTTAAAGATATAACCCGAGACTGCTTTGAAAGGAGGAAAACCTTTCGACTTGGTAGAAAGGTTACTTCTTAATGGAATCTTGGGTTATATATATATATATATATATATATATATATATATCTTATAACCACTCTTAATGGATTTCGTTCCATGGGAATCTACTTCCTTAAACATTAGCTAACCCTTCGAATCGATTCCATAGAGTGAAAATGGACATCAAAAGGGGTTGAAAGCAGTTAGGATCAGCAAATGAATTATGCATCTCCCTACAACAATGTTGAGAGGTTTCACATGCTACCTTTCGACATGATCCAAAAGGAAGAGATGGACATCTACCATAACTGCTTCCGACTCCAAGAGGAGAGGGAACTTAACAAGTTACTGATTTTAGGAAGCCAAATGGTTAAGAATTACATCAACCTCATCGAAAGGTTGGAAAAGCCTTATCTCACCATTCGACAAAGTCGAAAGATTTGGTAATTTGCTTCTATTCCAACCTATTCGAAAGGTTGGAGCAATCTTTTTAACAATCGAAAGGTTAGGTTATTTCCTTCTACACCAACTTAGATGGAAGGTGGTGGCGGCTATACCAGTAACCTTTCGACGAGGTCGAAAGGTATGATAATCCAATACTTTATCGACCCAGTCGAAGTGTTGAATCAGCTTCAATAACCTTTCGACAAGGTCGAAAGGTACGACAATCCAAAGATACACTTTCAGAGGCGAGAATCATTTCTACCATATGATTATGCCTAAAACAAAATTATATTATCAAGGCATTGGGGGCTTTGACAAGTTTTCTTGTTAACACCATATGTTTCGACTATGTCGAAAGCTTTAGTAAAACTAAGGCAAGCGCTTAATATTTTAAAACAAACATAGGTATTGACTCCATTGGAAGCAAAGCTTTCAACACCATACCTTCCGCCTTTCTCCAATCCACTATGTGCCACCTAGAAGATACTCTGTGTATTGGTTTTGATTCAATGGGGTTTCAACTTAGTCGAGGGCGAAAGCTATGAGTCGAAAGGTACCTCTAACAGAGGCGAAACCTGTTTTTCTGGGTTAAATGCCAAATTTATATCAATTAAGTTGCCTACGTGTAAGCATATAATTGGTTGCCTTTATGTTTTCCATGCTTTACAAAACGATCCGCCCTTTTATTTTTGGACAAACATCAAGAGCTTTTTGCAGATAAACCCATCCCCTTAATTTATACATAAATCATTTAGATCCTTCTCTTAAAATAATTTATTTCATATTGTAAATTACTTAAGAAAAATCCTCAAAAATTATAGAAATTCACTTTGATCATGTTATCTAACATATCAAAATTTCAAATCCAAATTCTTGATATAATTTCTGAAATAAATTCTTAAACCCAATTAATCATATTTTCATACGAAAATTCATAATAAACTCTCCATAGCTTGGAAAATAATCAAATTTTAAACCCAACTCCAAAATCATGTTTTGCATAAACATAAAATTTTCCCATGGCATTAAAACATCAGTATCACTCGGTTTTAGCCTAAAACCGTATGAATCTCCATTTAAACAATCTATTTTAAATTTAAACAAACCTTAATTCAAACATATCATCGTCAAACATCATATAATCCAATTTAACCTTAAATCCGATACATATATTCAGAAATTAGAGAAGGAAATTATTATTCACCTTGATTAATGATAAGGTGATAGGTTTGGATTTGAGATTATCCCCTTTCCTTAATTCATTTTCTTTTCTTTGAATCTCCTTTCATTTTCCTCTCTAACAGTAGCCGACCTTATCCTCTTAAGCTTACATTTATTTTTGTGAAAATGAGATATGAATGTGAATGGCCTAAGAGGTAAATATATATATATATATATGTTAGCACCAAAATTGGTCACTAACACCCAAGGAAAGATTTGTGTAGAGAAATTAATGAAGATAGAAAATTAAAACGGAGGAACGTCTGCAAAATTAACTGCAGAAACGAGAACACCAGAGTTATAGTGGTTCGGCGTAACTGCCTACGTCCACTTTGAGTATAATCATTATTTCTTCTTCAAACTATTGAATACAGAAACAATCCGTACACTAACAACTTGATTACAAGTTTGGATCGAAAATAGATGAGTCTTCGAAATGGCAGAGTCTCCCTGGAGTTCTCGAAAAAAGGTCCCTTTTCCCTGCGCCCTTGCCCCTCTATTTATAGATGAAGATAGGCTGGACTTCCTTTCCGGGCCTAGGATCAAAGTACCTGGGCCCATATATGGGAACCTCGAGTCGATCGACCCAGGCATACCGGACGGGGTACACCGAACGGGAAATGTCGATCCAGGGTGGTCGAACGTTGAAGTGAACTCTTTAAGGCTCGGACTAAGTGGTATAGTGACTCGAAGCAAGGAAATGCCAGCCGCGTCACCCTGTTGCAGGTTGAAGTGTTAACTAACCTCTACAAGATTTGCCGAACCAGGGTCTGCCGTACCATGCACACTGAAACACAACTGATGGTACTCTTTTGGCTATGTTCATTTGACCAAGCGGCATGTGACTTAGTTCTTCTGAGACCGGTCCACGACCTGCTGAACCATTAAGATCAAACCTCACACATACCGAGCGATCGAGGCTGAACCCTTCTTGGCCGAGCCACTTTGTCCTCCTTATCTCGGCCGAGCGACGAGTATGCCTTCCAGGCCGAACGACTTGTCTACCTTCCAGGACGAACTACTTGTTCCCTGGCCGAACGAGACATGCCGAACCATCATGACTGATCGAGGCATTACGAACAATCCAAACCAAATGACGTAATGTATCCCCTAGTCGAGCGACATTCATTGAGTTCCTAGCAGCTACTTTCTTTGGCCGGGCGGCACATGCTATTCTTCCTTGGCCGAACCATACATATTGGACCAATCTCCATATAGGCCGAACCATGAATACAGGTCAGACTATGTGTATAGGTCGAACGATGGGCCTATGCTGAACTTCTCAATTCAAATCAGTCTTTCACTGGCTCGAGTTTCACTTAGATTCAATCAAAAACTCTATAATTAGTATCTGGTAGCCGGGCCAAGCTACCGGGTAACAATGTGTGTGTGTATATATAGTAAAGGTTATGTATGGAAAATACCCAATATACCCATGTGTATTTTAATTATCCTATAAACCATTCTGAAATCCATTTAAATTAATAAGTACAACCGCTTAATATTTACTCAAATCTCAATTCCCTTATCACTCAACATTTACATTATTTTATTTTATTTATTTAATAAATCGTCCGAATAGTATTATTAAAATTAAGGGTGTTACAGGCTCCCTTCCTTAAAAGAATTTCGTCTTCGAAATTCAACAAGGACCAAATACTAATCAATTAATCATCTTAATAACTCCTAACAACCATACTAGTTTATCTAACCAGTGATCATTTATATAAGTCTAATGTAGACATACCCTCAAAGCAGATTAGGATAAGTTTCTCAAATCCTATCCTCTGTCACACAAGTACATTCCTTCTCATTGTCGCTCCACTAAACTTTCACCAACGTGACTGTCTTGGATCTCAATCTTTTCTCATCATTCACCATAACCCGAACTTGTTGTCTAACAACTATCAAATTAGGCTATACTACCAACTCATTCAAACCTATCGTAGGAATAGTAGTTTCTGGATCATGCACATACTTGTAGAGATGAGATATATGGAATACATTATAGGCACCTTCCATATTGCTCCGCACCTCTACTCTATATGCGAGCTTTCCAATCCTCTCTATAATATGGAATGGACGAATATATTTCGGTTCTTGCTACCCTAACTTTCTGAATCGTATCACTCCCTTCATCGATGACACCTTAATAAAAACCATGTCTCCAACAGAGAACTCTAAGTCTTTATGCCTTTTATCTGCGTTACTCTTCTGTCTGGATTGAGCTTCCTTCATCCGTTCTCGAATCAACTCAATCTTCTCTGATGCCTCTCTAACCAAATCTGGACCTAAGACTAATTCGTCTCCAGTCTCTAACCAACATGCTGGCGATTTGCATGGCCTTCCATACAAAGCTTCAAAAGGCGCCATTCTTATACTAGTTTGGGAACTATTATTATAGGAAAACTCAATCAAATGTAGTTGATTTTCCCAAGATCCACTCAATTCTAATACACAAGCTCTCAACAAACCTTCGAGTACTTTATTGACTCCCTCAGTCTTCCCATCTGTCTGTGGGTGATATGCTATACTCATCTTGAGCTTGGTACCTAATACTCTCTATAGACTTCTCCAAAATTCGCTAGTAAATAATGCATCTCTATAGCTGACTATGCTACTAGGAATCCCATGAAGTCTAACTATATTCTTCAAGAATAATTTCACTAAAACATGTGCCGTTCCGGTTGACTTGACTAGAATTAAATGGGCACTCTTGGTCAATCTGTCCACTATGACCCATATGATTTCATTTCCCTTGTTCAACCTTGGCAGCCCGTTAATAAAATCCATGGATATAGAATCCCACTTCCAAACTGAAATCTCTAAAGGATGAAGCAACCCACTCGGCTTCTGGTGTTCGGCTTTCAGTTGTTGACTGTTAGCACACTGCCTAACCCACAAGCCAACATCCCTCTTTATGCATTCCGAATAAAAGCTCCTCTTCATATCTTGATACATCTTGGTTCCCCTAGGATGAATCATAAACTTGGATTGATGACATTCTTCTAGAACTTCTCTTCTCAAGTTCTCTATATTCAGAACACATAAGCATCCCTTCATTTTTAACCATCCTCTCTGGTCGATGCCAAAATCTATTAAATCATCGATCTCAGATCCCATATCGAGCCTACTAATCCTCTCAGCTAATTCCAGATCCTCTTTCTATTTAATAGCTATCCTTTAGATCAGCACTAGTCGCACTTCTAAACAGGCCAACATAGCGATACTCTGACTAGAACTAGCAGTCAGTCTTGATTTTATACTACATGTAGTCAAAGATTCTAAATCTTTCCATTCTGCCAACATAGCTAACACTATATTCTGTTGTTTCCTGCTAAGAGCATCCTCTACCTTATTTCCTTTCGCGGGAGTATATTCTATATTAAAATCATAAGCTGCTAAAAACTCTAGCCACCTATGCTATCGCATATTCAATTCCTTCTGAGAGAAATATCTTAAGAACTTATGATCTGTGTATAGCTCAAATCTCTCCCCTAAGAGATAACGTCGCCAAATCTTCAATGCGAAGATCACCGTAGCTAACTCCAAATCATGAGTACGGTATCTCACATCGTGCAGTCTAAGCTATCGAGAAGCGCAGGCAATGACTTTACCATTCTACATCAACACAGCTACCAATCCTGATCTACATGCATTAGTGTACAATAGCGAACCTTGGTTTCCATCTAGAACTACTAGCATTGGTGACTGATCAACAAATGCTTTAACCTAAGGAACCCTTCCTCACATTTGTTGGACCAAATGAACTTCACATCCTTCCTAGTCACATTAGTCAAAGGTACTGCTATCCATGAAAAATCCCTAATGAATCTCCTGTAATAACCAGCAAATCCGAGAAAACTTCTGATCTCGATTACCGTCTCTGGTCTCTTCTGATTATTGACTGCTTCGATCTTAACTGGATCTACTGCTAAACCTTCTTTCAAAACTACATGACCAAGAAACTTGACCTCTTTCTTCCAAAAATGACATTTGGAAAACTACGCCTTTAACTGATGCTACCTTGGTGTCTCTAGCACTACTCTTAGATGATTTTCATGCTCTCTCTCATCTTTCGAGAACACCAAAATGTCATCTATAAACAACAACATGACCCTATCCAAGTGCTCTCAGAAAACTCGATTCATCAAATCCATAAAGAAAGCAACGCGTTTGTCAATCCAAATGGCATCACTAACCACTTGTACAAACCATACCTAGTTTGAATGGTTGTCAAAGGAATACTGTCATCTTCCACTCTCAATGGATGGAAACCGGTCGCCAAATCCAATTAGGAGAACACTATGGCTCCACTCAACTGATCAAACAAATCATCAATTCTTGGCAAAGGATACCTATTCTTGATCGTCCTTTCCTTCGGCTTGCGATAGTCCATGCACATCCGTAACGACCCATCTGGCTTCTTCCTGAATACCTCAGCCACTCCTCAAGGCAAACTAGTTGTTCTAATAAAATTTCTACCTTCTAGATCCACGAGTTGTACCTTCAATTCTTTCATCTTAGTCGGTGTCATAATGCTAGGTAGTCTACTGACAAGCTCAGCTTGTTTCACAAGATCTATTCGAAACTCAACATCTCGTTTCGGTGGTAGTCCTGTGATCGACTCAAAGACATCCACAAACTCTCTTGCAACACGAACCTGACTTAGCTCTTCTGCTGTTTCCAGGGCACTTGACAAAGCACAAACATTCCTGTCGGAATTCTCCACTGAGAAGATGATTCGGTTATGACTATATAGGTTTCTTACTAATATTTCCCCACCCTTTCAAAATATCCTAGCCTCATATCTACCTAACCAATGCATAGCCAAAATCATCCTGAATTCTACAAAAACATAAACATACAGACCGCATGCAAACATATGACCTAACAAATCAAGTTCCAATTGGTCACATCTCATCCCTAGAGTTGCATATCCTCCCACTAGATTTGCAGCCCTTAAGGAAGAAATAAGGTGGGTGGGTTCTAAGCATAACCTATCAACCAAATTCTAAGACATAAATGAGTGTGATGCAACGGCCGTAGCCTGAGGTTGGGCCCCAGACTGTGTTGCTTTCGTCCCCAATCGCTTTAGTTCGTCGGTCTTTTGTCTAGTAGATTTCCTGATGTTGTTTTCTTGATTTTGATGTTGCATTTCTTATCAATTTTATTGCATTTTCTGATTTTTATTTTTGAATTGACGATTTCATTTTGGTGTTTCTATACCAAATAATTGCTTTATAGGTTTTGGGAGTAATACACAACATATTGGTACACGTTTTCCAACTTGGATTTATAAAAATGCTAGTTTCTAAATCCAAACACTTTATCGAATTCTTTTTTAAGTATAAATCTAATTTCCATATAAACAATTTTAGATGTGTGTGTGTGTATACATATCTATGTATTATTTATTGTCATTAACAACAATTTTTATAAGGATTTGGAGCAATGGTTTAAAAAGTGGACTTATATATATATATATATACACACACACACACACACACACAGATATAAATAAATATATATATATATACACGTATGTATGTATGTACGTACGTATTTATGTATGTATATTCTAGCTTATAAACCAGTATTTTACAAGAATTAATTTTAAAGTGAAATCTTTTATAAAATAGCACAATGTCGATCGAATGTGGAGTTGATTTAAACGGTTAATAAAACCAGTAGTATGGAATGCTCCCATTTATTTTATCAGTTAATTCTCGGACTTGTTCGACCGAACCATAGCTACACATAAGTTGAATTTAATATCGTATAGTAAACATTTGTGTAAACTCGTGTGGTTTGGGACACATGGTCATTACCTATTCGGTTGCTATACGAAAGTACATGACATTTATATCAACGAGTTTATGACTTGTCCTTGGAGTTGTGTAGGTCTAGTACCTATTCTGGAGTTTTTTAGGTATAGTACCTATGATGTAGTTTATACGACTTGTTCCTACATTAGAGTTTATAGGTCTTGAACCTACCTTGGAGTTTTATAGGCTCTCGCCTATCTTGAAGTTATTGTGGGAATTATACTGATTGGAGTTTATAGACATATACATCTATTTTGGAGTTACATGCATGTAAGAGAAATTACTCACCAATCTTGGAGTTTGAGCCTTTTCCCCTTTTATGAAATCTCTAGATTTCTATTTGTGATTTCTTAATTTGATGTTATGTATGTCATCACCAAATAGATTCGGGAATTTTGCCTGTAGAGGCTATCTTGAGTTTTGATATTTGGTTATTTCATTCTTGATGTTTTAAAGTATGCTTGATATTTTTCGATACACGACTTGTTGACTATATTTGTGATCTAGTTCATTTTATCTATCATTTATCTTGCGACTCATTTATTTTATCCTAGGTTGACTTATTTGTGATTTTATAATACTCGGGTCAGATCGAGATGTTTTAGGTCCTTTAGCTTGACGCTTTTAGAGCGGACTTCCTATTTGTTAGCTAGATGTTTACTTTTGCCATCAGTATGTATGTATTGGTGTTATGTTGTCTTATGTCGAGCTAGATTCCTTTTATGTATATATTTTTATATTTGGGATGTAGTACTATTGTTTCATGTAGTCGACATAATGTATATATTTGTCTCTATTCAGATTTGTATCTATTTGTGTTTCACTGTGTCTGATCTGTGATTCTATAATTTGTACTTATCGCATGTCATTCTAGATTTTATTACATCCACCGTAGTTTTGTTTTAAGCCTCAATTGTATATGTCAATTCCACTTTAGTAAAGAAACATGTAGCATATTAATCGATGCATCGATGCTCGCCTAAAGTAAAATTTATGGATTGTCGCTCCTTACCATCCCTATTCTCTGCACTAGTAGACAGTATTACTCCGTAATATCCTTTGTTAGTGTGGTTCTCAGGGTGGGAGGTCACACATACCAAGGATACATTCACTTGCGTGCATGTACATGCAGGCAAATATGGAATACGATTTCTAAATATGTACATTTGAATATTTACATGACTGTAGAAGATTAATATAGACTATCGATCCCTAGATATGATTCAATATGACAGGAGAGGATCAATTATATATGGATCAATTTAAATCAAGTATCACAGATGATTTTTTCTCTTCATTGACACAAAAGCTCCATACCATTGAGCAGACATTGGCAATCAAAATGAACCAACTAAAGTAAAATATCAATCCATTTATATAATCAACCAAACTCCAATGGTTGTTCATTTAATCAACAACATCAGGCAACCTTGAATCATAATGATACTATACTACAATATTCATAATAACATAGTACCATCTTAATCTTAAAACCAAGACCACACATGCTGTGACGACCCAACTTTCATCACCCAGAAAGTCGCATCATCTTGAAGAAAGAAAGGGATAGAAAAGAGAAAAGATACAGAAGAAAGAAGAAACAACATCAGAATCTCAACAGCGGAACGAATAAATTATATTAATCACATAAATATTACATAGTATACAACATCAATGAGAGTTACACAGATTATACAACACATACTAGACAGTTATAAACACCTGTCTAGTTAATACAACTCAAAAAAACTACACAGAGATACCAACATAGCGGAACACTATACATATCTATAACGCTGATGCCTCCTGCTCCATTGCTCCTCCACAATTCGTCAAAGCTAACCTGAATCCCTTGGCTACTCATAAAAATTTGAGTACCCAAGAGTTTAAGAAAATAGAAGATAAACTCCGGGTCAGACATGGGTCTGGTGTGAGTAACAGGTTAAAGTTGCTTGACTTTGAAAATCCTTTGAAACAAAGGTATCACGTAAGACTCCCCACACATAAACATGGGTAAGTTTTTACCTTACGCTAACCCAAACTTTGATAGGAAATTCTATGATATTACAATAGTGTCTAGGGTTTTCAAGTAAATAAGAAATAGCTGAAATTGTTACATCTATTAAATTCCAGCATACTAGCCACAAAGTGGGTAATACAATCAAATCCGAGATCACTTATTGGAGATTGGATTCCATACAATGGCAGGGCTACTGGGGTACTGCCCGTCACAATACGTGGCCTAGATCAACGTACCGAGGATCCACCCTAAATCCCCTGCAACACAAGGCCGGAACCATCCCTTACTGGACAATCCTGAACAAGGCAACACCGCAGTTGGTGCGCAATTCCAACTGCCCACTAAGCCGAATAAAAAGGGACCTCTAGACAGGGGAAAATCCTGTCCTACTTGAGTGCTACCCACTTAACCTTACTGCACCTCCCCTGTTTTAGCCATTCTCGGTTGATGAGGTTTGAGGCTACGATTACCTTTAGAGAACACATCTCTTAGAATGCTCATCGTCCTCCTGACGATGTTCTGAAAGCATTCAATCCATACAAGTTCATTCCGGGTTCGAACGAAACCAAAGGCATTATCTCGTTACACTCATTTTGGAATCACCCTCAGAGATAACGACGATAACCCTTGCACTCTGAATCTTCATCTTCACTTGAGATTCACGACCTAACGTTAATTTGGATCGATGTGGTTTTCAGATATCCAAATCTGGAAACCCGATCCCGGTCTCTTCGAAATCCAAAACGTATCTTTTAAGGCCAAGTTGTTTTAAAGTTAAAACAATTCAATTCATTATCCATATACACACAGATAGATAATTCACAATATCACAGATAGATAATTCACATTATCATCACAAATAGATAATTCACTTTATCATCATAAATAGATAAACCATATTATCATCACACTTCAACCAAAGCATCCATATCACACAGCATTACTTATCTCATATCTGAGATTTCAAACCATTTAGGGAAATCAATATCATCCATCATACATAAGCAAGGATTATTAATCACACCATTTATAATTAATTTAAAATGAATTAAATTAATTACTTCATCTCTAATTAATTTAAAGTAAATTAAATTAATTACTTCATTCTATAAATCCTGCTTACTTAACCATTAATTAATTACAAATCAATTAATTAATCATTCTCTAATTATCCACTTTAATTAATCACCTTGATTAATTATTCTTTTATTACACTTAAGTAATTATCCTTAATTAATTTCACAAATTAATTATTCTTAACCAAATACAGTAATTAATCTTTAATTACTTCATAAATTAATTAACTAAAATTAATTACATTAATCCTTAATTAATTACTCAAAATAACTTATTATTGATTTATTAATCTTAATTAATCAACCCTTAATTACATCATTAATTATATAAATTAATGATCCCTAATTACATTTTGAATTAATTATCTTATTTAAATTAATTACATTAAGTAATTAATCTTTACTTAAACCATAATTATTAATCACCCTTGATTAATCCCATTCAGTAATTAAGTTCCCTTAATTACTTCATTAAATAAATTAATTACTCCTTAATTAATTATCTTAATTCATCCCTTGATTAATTACACAAAGTAATTTAATCCAAATTACTTCCATATTTAAATCATCTTCAATTAATTACATCCAGTAATTACCATTAATTACTTCACTAAGTAATTATACTATATTAATTACATTAAGTAATTATACTAACAAATCATCCAATGATTATCTTAAATTAATTAAACTTAATTAATTAACTTACATTAATCACATTAAACTCAATTAATTACAATGAGTAATTAATTCCTTAATTACTTCCCTTAAGTAATTACACTTAAACAATTTCATAAATGATTATCTTTAATTAATTAATCTAATTTATTATTAAAATTTATCACATTAATTAATTATTTAATAATCTCTAGTTAATGATCTTCATTAACTATTAACAATTTCTTTAATTACTTCTCTTAAGTGATTAAACTTAGATTAATCATTATTAATTACAAATTAATTAATCTTTAATAACCCATTAATTAATCCTAATTATTTAATTAATTAAGTTTTAACTATAACTTAATAAACCTTTAATTACTTGATTAATTAATTCCTAATCATTAATTAAAAATCTAATCTTATCTAATTAATGATTCTTAATTACAAATTAATTATTCCTTAAATAATTAATCTTAAACCTTAATTAATTAATTTAAAATCCTTAATTACTAAATTAATTAATCCAAATCATTAATAAATTAAATTAATTAATTATCCATTTTAATTACCTTAATAATTTAATGACTCACAAATCATTATATCCTAATTAACTTTAAGATAAAACTTTATTCTTACTTATGATTGAATTATCATTAACAAAGTATTTAAAAACAATTTACCCTTAAATTTACTTTTTTTAAATTTCATTTTAAATTTAAGATTTAAAATGAATACCACTTTAACTTAACAAAGTTTAAAACACAATTTAAAAACCTTTAAAATCTCATGTTAAAGAATACTTACCTTATAAAAGAAATTTAAATGAATTTGAAACCAAATTCATTTTTACATCTAAACTATTTAAATTATGCTTTAAACATTCAAAGTTGTTTAAAACATTTTAAATTTTCAAAACTTATTTATCTCCAAACTAGGATTCAACTAAACTTAATTCCAGATTTAAACTTAGATTTAAAACTCTGTTTAAATCTTTACTTTCAGATTTAAAAAATTATTTTATAAAATACTTTAACAATTTTAAGTTGTTAAAAACATTTCATTTTTAAAAACTTATTTATTTAAAACTAGGATTCAAATTCATTTTGAATCCATACTTTAAAACTTTGATTTTAAACTTTGTTTAAAATCTTGTTTCAAATTTTAAATCCTGTTTAAAATTTAAAATAGACAGGTTCTTTTTTAAAAAAACCTAGAACAAACAAATGACCCGAAGTCACCCAAAATTACTTCGAGTCCAACCCTAAAATACTTCGAGCAAAACACTGGAGCTACTCGAGAAAAACTCGAGTACACCTCTCTACCCAACCCAGATTTCACCATAGCAAAAATGTGCACCATGCACATGCACCAGCGACGCAGCCATCTCCGATCATCAACGATGATCCCCTCAAGTCGGCGATCACCCTCGCGCCTAATCACAAACGTCAGACCATCATTCCAAACTCGTATTCGAATTCGAGTGTTCAAATCCAAACCTGGAACATCAACAGAACCCACCATCAAAACCTGGAAACCACCTCGTTCATGAAACTTCGACCACCAGAGAGTCTGTAACTCCGACCACACCATCGCCTACCTCTATGCTTCCATCCCCTCAAGTTTGGTTGAACTCGATCAACCAGGGCAGGCGAACCATCCAAAACATATGACCTAGCTAAAACTAGGGTTAAAATCCTAATTCGATTGCCATCATCACCACAGTGCTAAGATCAATCTCCTGATAATTTTCCCTTAATCTCCTATCACTCTTCCACCTCCAGGAAGAACCCCGACCTCCACAATCAAGTAGATCACCAGAAAATCCCCAATTTCCTATTTTCTGATGAACTAGAACTGCTTATTCAAAACTTAACTAAAAATTATGATTTTTGTTTTAAAAATCATGTTTTAGTTTAGGTATTCGATTTATAATCCTGAAACAATGAATTACCAAGTTTGGATTTTGACTTATATTAAATTTGCTTAGTCATTTTGGTTTCCAGGTAATTTCCAGAGACATTCCTCTATTATTTTAACTTAAGTTTAATTTTAAACATTTATCTATGCTAAAACAAACAACTTTTGTTTGTAAATTAAATCCTATCAAAGACTAGATCAAGTGGTAATGGATTTAAATGAAATCTTGAGCCTGGAAAACAAAACAAGAACAGTGTACACATATATACAACAACATGTACACTATATAACCATATATATTCACAGCAGATATTCACTTATACATACTTATCACAGAGATTAACATGCAACCATATTCATATATTTAAACTTGTTAAGAGTGATGTTACTCATAGATTTGAGAAGGCAGAACAGAGCACATTTTTGAAATAGCTTTGAAAACTGCTAGCAAAAATCTCTTTTTGATCTTCATGTTTGTGTTGAGTTGAAATAAAGCTTCAGTTGTAATAAAATTTCTGGAATGCTAAGTCTTTTTTTTGAACGAAAAGAGATAGAGAAGATTGATATAGAAAAGAGTTTACAGGATGATATTATTTACTGGTACAAAAATGTTCAAAGATTTTTCTTTCCTTTGGAGGCTGATATGATCCTATATGTGTACTAGAGATGTTAGCATTTAATGTCATTGTCCCTTATGTCTACATACTTATCCTTTATTTAAATTTCGTATGTACTTATATGATTGTATATTTTTTTCTTTTCAAGTGTACATACTTATCCTATATTTCCTGTACAACATGAATATTTTTTTTTCCTTATGTCTTACAGCCTTGTATCTACATGAATTTCTATAGTTAACATATTGTTAGAATTTATGTAATGTGTTGACTTATGTGCTTACATAAACATATATTTTACCTTATATATTTTTATTTCTATTTCTAACTTAAATACTTATTTTTATTTCTTTTTTTAAAGTTTAAGTATCAAACATTTACTTTATATTCATATTTTATTTTATGCTTATATTTAGTATTGATAAATATGATCTAGTTTAAATATTATTATCTTATATATATATATAAATCAAATATCCATAAGGTAAAGCTTTACTCTAATGTAAATAAAAATAGATTTTATTTTAAAATATTAAAACACTCTATCTTTAAATTCCAAATCATAGTTTCTTATGTTTATAATCATATAGTTACTTATAAAATAGCTTTGAAAAGTTATATATCAAAATTTCCAAATTACCAAAAATATTAGAATTATAAAATATGCCTTATTAATTAAATTTAAAACAATGCTCATCTATTTACAATGTATATAAATACATATACATTATAAATAGAAAACATATTATTAGCTTTTAAAAAGATAAAATCACCAATTAAATATTTATTAAAAGAAGATTATTAAATCAATTCAACTTTATCAACAAAAATCATCAAATCAATTTAATTTTTAATACAGATTATTAAATTGATATTGCCGAAAATTCCGGGATATCACATATGCATTCAATCAGATAAAATATTAAAACTCATCATCATCTCCAATATGACTGCATCTGATCCCATATGCTCATAACCGATGACCGATCCCAATGCTTGCTGCCACTCCACTTCATCTCCTCCACAACGATACCGATCCCACATTTATCTGCAACTCTTTCTCATCCATCCCATGTCATACCGAACGCCCCATTCCAACCAACGACCGATCCCATACCTCACTTCATCTCTAAAACATCAGCACCAATTCCATGCCTGCAACTGATCTATATACTTACTCCAGCCCAACACCTACCTACGCACGCGGTGATGAATTTCAAAGCAGGATCAAAAGACACCCAAGCTGATCGAGTCTAGGACTCCAAGAGGGATTCAACCTTAAGAATCAATCAATTGGAAGTGATGATTGGTGGATTTGGAGCACGAACAACAGAGGTACAATTGATATGGGGTTCGACTAGTCGATTAGAAATTTGGCATTTTTGGAGGTTGGGAACTCGAGCTCTTTAATGGCGGCTGAAGGAATGGAATGGGTGAGGCTGCAAATAGACTGGAAATGACTGAACGAATGAAAAAGAAGGGATCAGTGTAAGAAAGTGAAGAAGGATGAGGAATCAAATACATTGCAAGGAGGAATAGATATAAGTAGATGATTGAAAATGGAAATAAAGGATTGGTTATGTGGGTTATACCATACATGGCCAAATAATCTAAAGAGAAAAGCAAGTGTTTCAACTTAGTAGGCTACGCAACCCATTGTAAACGGGCCTAAGCATTAAACGTGTGCTTATGGGATCATTACTGATCTCCTATATATGGGTTGGTTCCAAATCCTACCTATATATTAAAAAAATGAAAAAAATGATGGATGAAATTATCATTGCAATTTGGTGGAAACTAACAACGACCTATCGCCATCCGAACGTTCTTGGTAGCTAATGACAATAGAGAATACACGCATGAGCTTGTGTGCAAACCCGACATTTGATTTCTTGACTCAACAGAAATTGAATTGTTACCTAAGAGAGAGAGCTAGTTCAAATAACTGAGGCCTATTAAATCAGCCGATAAGCTCAATGGAACCGAGCACAAATAATAATTGAAAGATCACACCCTAGTTTTATACTGATGAATGTTGACCAAAGAGAGAGAGATACGACTCTTTGGAGAGATAACTCAATGAAAGGATAACGGCTATCCAGAAAACCGAATGGAATCCTTATCGGTAACTCTAACTTGCTTCAACTCAAAGTACGTCACATTTTAAACAAGACGTACTTTGGGGGGGCAAATGTTATCCGGCCTTTTGGCCCGGCTATATCCACACCATGTCGACAAATTAGACAAGGTAAGTCGCCTGAAGGGATGATCATGGAGTCTTGAGATCAAGCACAGGTAATGGTATAATGCAGCGATCAAGCGAGACCAAGCGATAGACTCTCCGAAATATTCTAAGTATTGATTGGTATTTCCATTAGGTAGGGGACCATATCATATTACAACCCTTACACAAGGGATCAGATCGTATCAATTCCCCTAGGCAGGGGATCAGATCGTATCAGCGCAGCAGTTCAACTCAACGGAAATCGACCGATGTCTCCAAATAGCATATGGGATACTATGCAAAATAATATTGGAAACACGAAGCCAACATCAAGACGGACTTACTAGAGCGATCGCAAGGCATCAGGTGGCTATTTTGACCGATTGGCACTGATCCCCTATACTTGGGAGTTGGGCCACAAAACCTTTTGAGGTGACCTGTATACTTCTTGAGATTCTACCTGTGAAATTATAGGAAGATATTGAGTCATATTCCCTTATAAATACAACGATCATTCTCCATAATGGGGATTATTTTCTTTTAGTTGCTAAGGCTCTTCCATTACTATTCGTTATTCTTGTATTACTTGATCCTAGCTGCTCCAAATCTCTTGAAATCAAATAACTAATGCAAGATCAATAAAAGAACCAAGTGGACATTGGCCATGATTGCTGAACCACTCTAAAAATTTGTGTCTGATTTACGTTTTCTGTTATGTTTTAATTTTATTCTTCATTTAATTTCTACTAGAACTCTATTGGGTGTTTGTAACTAATTTTCATGCAAATAGATGACATCGATGTACCAAAGTACATGCACTTACATTATCAAAATTTATCCACATAGATCCTTCTTACCCACGGCTTCATCTATAATTTGGAGTATTATATACATTAATACATATCACCCATAATATTTTCTAAACCTGAAAATGACCAACTTTCTTGCTCAATTGATTATTATTGCTATTGCAATGTTTCATATGATGTCCACAATTGATCGTGTGAGCTATGCTAGTGAAGAATGCATTAAATGATGTGCAAATTATTCAAGGCATGTGCAAACCACTGCAAAGGGAACAATCCTGTTTGGCATCTTGTCAAAAAAGGAATAAAAAGCTGTCTATCCGCTTGTCCGTAATCTACTGATGGATATTTATCTTTCATGTAATGAATATTTCAGTATAACCATTCACATGTTGAAATGTTTAGTGATGAATAAAGACTATTTTATGAAAAATGAAAATGCTATCAGTAAACTTATTTGTATGTTATATGATTTCAACTTATGTTATTTCTTGATTGATTTTTCTCCACATGATTGATTTGTATTAAGTTGACCATATCTAACTTATATAAAAAAGAAGATATCATGTGGATAATTAATAGTGTTAAAAGGAATCAAGAAGTAGGCATGTTTATAGATTTTTTGCCCTTCTAATATAATAATCTTCCATTATATTAACATCTCTTTCCTTTGTCTCATCCCCTTCAATCATTTTCCCTTTCAATTATTTAAATTTCTCCCATAATTTCTACCCATGTGAAGATAAATGCAATCGTGCATTAATATTTTGAACCTGTTTGATTTAGAAATTAAGTGATTGCAACTAAACTAAAGATCGAACTTACTATATGTAGTAAAATATTTTTCTCACAAGTGGTAAATATTTCAATTGAATGTTTTTTAACCACACGAGAGTACCTAATTACATGATTGAGAAGTTCTGGAGTACAAGTATCTCTTTACATAAAAGAAAAGCATTTACGATGTTGGAAGAACTTTGTTATTAGAAGAAGTAAATGTTTATAATGCTTGTTTAGTGCATTTTACAGTTGTGAACTGAAGTTCATGAATATTAAGGACCTACTACTTAATTCACGTGTCAAACATTATAGGACAAATGGATATAATTCATCAACCTTTTTCAGTGTTATTAGAGATATGCAAGAAACTCAAATGTACATTAAAATGTATGTTGCTAGATAGAAATTTTGTTGGTATCCGAATGCATATCATATTACCCACTTTGTATGAATTAATATTTCTCACCTTGATTTTGTTTGGAAAAACACGGTCTACTATTAATTTGTGAAATGCTACTTATACATACAGTTTAGTTTCTTGTATTGAGTTTAATTCCTATATAATTCATAATGGCTTACTTCAGTAATTTCATCGGTTTTCATAATTTATTCCTCGTCCATCATATATCTTATGTAAACATTTAAGGTTGTATTTTTTTACTAATGTTTAAAGTTTAACCATTAGTGCTAGATATTTATTATTGCATAACAGATTAAGAATGTAAATCTATTGAGAAAAATAATTTATGCATTTGGTTCAGTTTTGGAGAAATTTTGGAGGAATGAATAAGAGGAAAAATGAGAGGGTATTTATAGGCAGGTGGAGAGGTAGATATTTATCTCCTCCTTACATCATCCACCATCATTACTTCCACCACCTCCCTTACCTCACAATTTCAGCCAAAATGAAACCCCCCCATCTGAGTGTGCCCATGTGCATGCCCTTACGTATGTGCATTGACTTTGTAAAAACTTAAATATTAAGTTTTCTAAAATATCTTAAGTATTATCATATGTATATGTATATATATGTGTGCCCGTATATTTGTATGCTTGTATATATGTTCATGTGCATGTTAGAGTGCGTATGTGCATGTCACAAATGTGTACAAGTATTTATATACTTTAAACCGTTACGAATTCGAATTAAGATTTTTGGTCACATTTTCACTTCCAAGCTAATATACATATATTTTAAAAACTTCTTATTATTATAAATGAATTAAAAAGACCACATTTGAATTATAGAACCATATAAATCATTATTAAACCGTTGTTTACAAAAAGTATTATTATACCGACAACCCGATATCGATTTTCTATAATATCAAATTACTTTTATAACTTTATTAAAACCATTATAAATCATCCATTATTACTTTATTACTAAATAAAATGAACTATAATCATTTTAAAACCATCATTTAAATAATTGAAATAATTATTAAATCATTAAATCTCAATTTAAATTCCTACGACAATATTTAAATATAAGGGCATCGTTGACGATGTCATAATTCCAAAAATAAAATAATTGATTTTATTTCATACTCTTGTTCAAATATAAAAATAAGTGTACGTATCCAGCTCTCTATGCAACGTGTTATGATTTTAGATTGTTTATTGCGAAAACGGTTTTCGGCCATTTTATCAATATATTTCCAAAGGAAATATTTTTATGAACTTTTTTCTAAAATAAGTTCATTATTATTATTTATCACTTAAAATTTGGTTATTTTTTGAAAAACAATCTATATTTGAATATTTAAATAATTTAAATATCTTTAGTTAAAGTGATCAAATTATAGGTCATTGCATCAGGCCTACTACTGGTTTACCTAATTTAGTTATTAGTTCAATACATTACGATCTATGCTTATCATTTTTCTGTAATTTATATCTTCTGCAATGTTTCTTAAGTTATTTCAAATGCTATTTTGCAACTTATTTTACAATACTTTATATAATACACAAATAATATTTGTAAGCGTTAATAAATTTAATATTTGCACGATAATTTGATACATGAATATAATATACCAAATCACAAACACACTGTGAAAATTCACTGTTTCCATGCTTTATTGGATATTATGATTTTTTTGGTTAGGTTTATTGTACCTATGGGTTTTCCTTATATATTTTTTTGGTCCGTGAATATTTTTTCTTCCTTTAGTTATTGTTTTCTTTATGTATTTACTTTATATACTAATCAAACATAAATTAATATTCTGAAAACATATCCTAACATGCTTTTGTTTTTGGTTAATGGTTTTTTGAAAAAAGATTGTCTTGATTCTACATATTTAACTAAATGTTATCGCTTACTTTTGTTATGTTTGATGTAGATAAATGTAACTAATTATTAAATTTGCTATATATATAGCACAATAAAAATGGTAAACCATTCTATTCTAATTAATTTACAATTATATTCACTATGATCAACTTCATATTCAGTACAACTATTGAGTAATAAATATATTATTAAAAGAAATGTTGACATCAATGTACCAAATTACACGCATTTATGTTATCAAAATCTATCCACATCAATCCTTTTTATCCCTAGCTTCACATCTAAATTGGAGTAACATATCCTAACATTCATTTGTCTTTGGTTAAGGGTTCTTTGAATAAATGATTGGTTTGAGTTTACCAATTTATTTAAATGTTATTATTTACTTTTGTTTTGTTTAATGTTCATAATTGAAACTAATTACTATATTCCTATATAGTATAATAATAATAATGGGAAAAATTTATATTCTGATCAATTCATATTCATAGTGACCAACTTCATCTTTAGTACATCTATTGAGTAATAAATGTAATAATGAAAGAAATGATGACACCAATGTCCCAAAGTACATGCATTTACATTATCAAAATCCATCCACATAAATTCTTCTTATCCACAAGTTCATCTATAAATTGGAGTATTATACATCAATACAGGTAATACCCATATTATTTTCTAAACCTAAAAATGACCAAATTTCTAGCTCAATTGATGATTATTGCTATTACAATGTTGTATATGATGTCTACGATTGACCATGTGAGTTGTGCTCGTAAAGAATGTGTTAAACGGTGTGGAGAATTATTCATGGCATGTGCACACCACTACAAAGGGAAACGTTTTACTTGTATGGTATCTTGTCGAATGCGTGAAAAAAGGTGTCTGGACTCTTGCACCTAATCCATCTATTGGTATTTAACTTTTATGTAATGAACATTTCACTATAACCATTCATATGTTGAAGTGTGTAGTGATGAAATAAAGACTATTTTCTTAAAATGAAATTGTTATCTGTAAACTTATCTATATGTTATGTGATTTCAACTTATGTTATTTCTTGATGGATTTTTCAGTATAATTAGTTTGTCAAATTAGAGATTTTGAATCTAAGTTTCTTAGCTAAAGCGTCATGTAGATGAAATTAAGATAGGAACTTATATGTGTTATGAAGTTCTCTATATCTAACTTATATGAAGAAGAAGATATCATGCGAATAATTAATAGCATTGAAACGAATAATGAAGAAGACATGATGATAGATTATATGCCATTCAGTCCAACAATCTTACACTATATATACACAAAAAATATACATACATACATACATATTTATGTATATATCCACCCTTTGTATCACCGCCTTCAATCATTTCTTGTTCAGTTATTTAAATTTCTCCCATAATTTTCTAACCATGTGAAGATAACTGCAAACACACATTAATATTATGAGCATGTTTGATTCAAAAATTAAGTGATTGTTACTAAACTCAGGATCGAACATACTATAGGTAGTAAAAAATTTCCTCATGTATGGCAAATATTTCAATTGCATGTTTACTAACCACGTTAGGGCGTAGATTACAAGATTTAGAAGAGTTGTAGTACAAGTATCATTTTACGTCTAGGAAAAGCATTTTCCAAGTTGGAAGATGAATTTTTGTATTAGAAGAAGTAAATGTTTCTAATGCATGTTTAGCGCATTTTACTGTTATGAACCAAAGTTCATGAATATTATAAGGACTACTATATTCATGTATCAAACATTAAAAGATGAATGGATAAAATTCATGACCTTTTTTAGTGTTATCAAAAATATGAATGAAACTAAAATGCACACTAATATGTATGTTGCTTAACAGAAAGTTCTTTGGCATCGGAATGGACAATATATAATCCACTTTGTGTGAACAGATATTTCTCACCGTGATTTCGTATGGAAAAAGATGATCTACTATTTATTTATGAAACACTATTATATACGTAATTTAGTTTCTTCTATTGAGTTTAATTCCCGTAATAACTCACATTTTTGACCCTTAAAGTCGACACTAATACATGCACGGTATTCATGTGCCTTTGCATGAGTTTTGTTTATCATAAATATGAGAGCGTATTCGTTAGTACTATGAAAATGTTTAATTTTATTTTTACTAGTCTGATGAGTCATTTATGTATTCTGATCGGTACAAGGGACGCCATGGTATCAATGTGGAGTTTTAAACACTTGAACAGAATAAACCAATACGGTATTGTTTTCCAAATTGGTAAATAAAATAATTTTATCTGGACCTATATTTTAGTTATAGAAGGAAATTTTTTCAAAGAAAAATTGATATAGTTATTTTTGATGTTTTTAATTATAAGGAAAGGATAATATTCAATTATTATCATTTATTGTTTGATTAATATGCTCAGCCAGTTTATGAGCATTAACTATAGTTTGTTGATTTATAAGGAATTTGCCTCTTTATAGCAAGGGTTGGGTAGATAGTAAATTTGTGGGAACACTAAATACGAACACCTTGTGAATTAAGTTTCATGGTTTGACTATAAGGCATTCGATAATAATGACGGGTCAAAACTGAATTTTAATAAGAGTTGTTTATTATAATCTAAACAAAGATATACATTGAAATGATTCAGATAAGAAAGCAACTTTATTTAAACATAGTTTGCGAATGAAGAGGATTTAAATAGAGAATTTGAGAAATTAAATCCCGGTATTTTGAAATGGTATTTAAGATTTTTGGAAAAAATAATAGTTGTTAACTCCTCTTTTGGAGCGACCTAATGACCCAAGGACTAAAGCGACTTAACGACCTAAAAATCATACGACCTAGCGACCTAAAGCTCATAGCGACCTAACCTCTCCAGCGACCTAAAGTCCATAGCGACCTAGCAGTTTAATAGACTAAGCGACCTAGCGACTTATCCGGATAAGCAAGCAGCGACCTAACGACCTACGAGAAGCAATGACCTAACAACCTATGGGGAGCTGCGACCTAAAGGACTTGGCGACTTAACGACCTACTAGTTATAACGAGTTAGCGACCTAAAGGAAGGAGCGACCCAACTTCATAAAGAACCTAGCGACCTAAGGATGGAATAGTTCAACGACCTAAAAGCTTCAGCAACTACCCCTTAGGTCGTTCACAACCTACGACCTATCTTAGGTCGTTCACGACCTAAAACTTACCCAGTTTAAACAAGCTGAGACAACTCCTTATGCCACATTTCCTTAGGTCATTCAGATGAAATCTAGTGCAACCCTATTGAGCTATGTCTCCTAAGCCGCAAGTGGACCACAACCTTTCTTAGGTCGCCGGCGACCTACGACCTATCTTAGGTCGTTCACGACCTAAGACTTAGAGATTGAATCTTGCCCAGGTTTTTCCCTATAAATACTAGAGCTACTCCAACGGCGAAGAGGACTTTTGGCTGATCTTCTGAAGCACTATTACTCTGCTGAACTCTTAACTCATCCAACACATCAAGCATTCCAAGGACCGAAGACACTACAACAAGCTTCGAAAGAGATCTTGCACATCCAACATGGATTCAAAGAGTCTTATCACATCGAAGTTTGAGCTACTAGTCTGAAGTGTTTTGGAATCGAAGTGTATTGTATTTTGAAGTGCATTGTATCAACTTGTAACCAAATCAGCAATAAAAGAATATAAATTGGACGTAGGCTTAATTACGAGCTGAACCACTATAAAATCGTTGTCTTTTACTATTTTATGCTATTTTCTGATTATATTCTGTTCCCGTACCAACGGGTGGTGCTTTCACATTACTACTACACACACCGGGTGTTAGCGTTCACTTTTCACCGTTAACATTTTGGTGCTTTCACTGAGAACCCAACTCAGGAATTTTTCCACCATTGCTTCGCAAAAGTTTTCCGAAAGAATCTCTCTAAAAACAAGAAGTTTATCTGAGATCATGGCTCCTGGAAGAAAGAGTAGATCTACCAGATCCGGAAATGTTCATGAGGGAACCTCCGCTTCCCCAACAGCAGATCAAGCAACTCCCACCGTTGGAGTCACAAGGGCTGAATTAGACGATGTTGTATCTGGATTATACCAACAAATTGAATCTCAAAATGCTTTGATGATGGACAGATTAAACGCTCTACTTAGGGCAAATCGACAACCAGAAAACAATGAAACAGTCTTCGCTGAAAATGCTCATAATTCCCAAGAGAAAGATATTCCTCAAAGAGCAGCTGGCACCGCCGAAGCGCCACCTTTCCAAGCTGAAGGTCCAAGACCGCAGCCAACTTTTCGCGAGCATTTGCCCAGGCAAACTTCTAAAAGAACGGCTGATGTCTGCTCAGCGATGCCTCTGAACAATGAGGAATACCTATCAGGGATGGTTCGCCGAATCATGAAAGAGAGCATGCAGAGGGAAGAAAATGAGAGTGATTGGGGATTTGCACCAAGCAGAACTCCGTTTACTAAAAGGATCCTGAAAGCAGAGTTTCCAAGAAAATTTGTACCTCCTACTATCCCGGCTTATAGAGGGACAAGTGACCCTAATCATTTCCTATACAAGTACGACTAGCATATGACCGGTGCAAGAGCATCCGACGAGATTAAGTGCTGATACTTTCCAGTGTACTTGGAGGGAGTGGCTCTACTTTGGTTCACAAAGCTGCCAATCCGGTCCATAGATCAATTCTCCGACTTAACGCGAAAGTTCAAAGACCAGTTCAGATTGTATGCTTCGAAGGCTAAGGATATAATGTCACTGCCCAGTCTTGAACAAGCTTCCGGAGAATCAATCAAATCTTTCTTAAGCCGTTTCAATGTAGCCCTAGCCGAAGTGGATAATGTAGAGCCCCGTATGATCCTGACTTACCTGATGAGAGCCATCAACAAATCAAGTGAATTCGGAAGATGGTTGAAAATGAAAGAACCAAACTCACTTGAGAAATTCTATAAGAAGGCCGACGAATTCATGCGCCTAGAAATCCTTTCTGCGCCAGCAAAAGTAGTTGTGGCCGATGTCAAGGATAACGGCGTTGCTTCTAGCAAGAGAGAATCTGGAAACCAGAAAAGGGAAAATGACGGAGAAAAGAAGCAAGGGAATGAGAAGAAACCTCGCCGCTTTAATCCTCCAGATTTTACTCCCTTAACTGATACACCGGAAAATATCTTTTTCGCGACAAAAGATGTTGTCGAGTATCCCAAACCACCTGAGATGAGGGGAAGTGCAGTGAATAATGGGAAATTCTGTCGATTTCACATTCAACCTGGCCATGACACTAACCAATGTCGCCAGTTAAAGAATACGATTGAAGAGTTGTTGAAACAGGGTAAACTGCAACAATATGTGAAGAAAAACAGAGTCGACCCAACCTTATCCACTCAGGGGAAACAACATCCTGTCCATCGATCTGGCTCTGGCAACAACACTGCAGTGCAAGATTCCGAAAAGCTTGTCATTAATGTTGTCACTAGGGGTCCTCACCCAGCAGGCAGGAATTGGGGCGACTACTAACTACCCACAAGACTGCAGCTGGGGCATCTTCCAATCTCTCTGGCATATAAATCCAAAAACTACGAGTCCAATGGAAATGGAAATTCAATCCGGAGATTCCGGAACAACAATCACTTGCATCCATTTTTTTACTTAACAGCCTTGCTTAGATTTGTAAAATGATGGTGGATGTATAACTCTTGTATTGTAAACCGCTAAGAAATCAGTGTGATTCAATAATAAAGAACTATAAATCTTGTGTCTTTTACTATTTTAAAATGCCTGTCTCATTTCGATATGCAAGTATCTTTAAAATATTGCTAAAATGTCGATTTAACATTGCAGGCTATCAAAGCAAAGCTTACCTATTCAACCCATCACGAAGCCAAGCGATTCCTACAAATCACTCAACAAATAAATGTCAAGCCACAAAAGTCCCAAAATTCAACTCCTACAAGAGAAGTGCTATTCACAAACAGTTGATGGTTCCACCAAAGCGGGCACCTTCCTAACGAGAAGGTTCCAGACCTTTGCTAACCAATCGCGATCGTTTGTGCAAGCAAACGTCCGGTAAAGTAGCTTGCACCTGCCCCGTGGATTCACTCGACGATAAAATACACTTCTCTGGAAAAAAAAGCAAACAACTTGCAAAAGAATGGAACATGTACTTGAAGTGATGACAAGGAATCGTTAAGAAGCAAATGGTGGAAGGACACAAGCAACAAAGCCCTCTTCGGAGGCCAAGCGCCACTCTTCGGAGTCCATGCTACTCCTCAGAGTCCACGCGCCACTCTTCGGAGTCCAAGCGCTACTCTTCGGAGTCCATGCTACTCCTCAGATTCCATGCGCCACTCTTCGGAGTCCAAATGCTACTCTTCGGGGTCCATGCTACTCCTCAGAGTCCACACTACTCCTCAGAGTCCTCATGCTACTCTTCGGAGTCCACAAGCCCTCTTCGTAGGCAAGAAATTGCTTCGGAGGCACAAGACTTCTTCGTAAGTAGAAAATTGCTTCGGAAGCACAAGCCCTCTTCGTAGGCAAGAAATTGCTTCGGAGGCACAAGACTTCTTCGTAAGTAGAAAATTGCTTCGGAAGCACAAGCCCTCTTCGGAGGCACAAAAACACAAGACTTCTTCGTAAGAAGAAAATTGCTTTGGAAGTACAAGCCCTCTTCGGAGGCACAAAAACACAAGCCCTCTTCGTAGGCAAGAAAGTGCTTCGGAGGCACAAGACTTCTTCGTAAGCAGAAAATTACTTCGGAAGCACAAGCCCTCTTCGGAGGCACAAAAACAGAAGACTTCTTCGTAAGCAGAAAATCGCTTCGGAAGCACAAGCCCTCTTCGGAGGCACAAAAACAAAGACTTCTTCGTATGCAGAAAATTGCTTCGGAAGCACAAGCCCTCTTCGAAGGCACACAAACGAAGCCCTCTTCGGAGGCACAACTCTTTGGAGGAGCCCTCTCCCGAGGCACAACAAAAAAGCCCTTCCCAAAGGCATATCAAGCAAAAGCCCTCTAACGAGGCACGTCCAACGGATCAAAACATTCTTTAGAAGCTCGCTTCACTGCGTAGGGGAATCCACTTCTCAAACAAATAAAAGTGATCGTTCCTGAAAGTAGAAGTGTTCTTTAAAAAGAAAGAGAAAGAGAAACTTCTCCGATACAAAGCGTATTCTATTAAAAGCAGAATAATATTTCCTCAAAATGGAAGAATTATTCTCTAAATAAGAGTACAAGTCTTTTCAGAATATTGCAGTAAGCCGTGGTATGGGGGCATATAGCTATATGAATAAAAACAACGCTCAAACATCATTGTGGCCTGTAAATCAATTGGGTGTGGTTGTAGCCCATAAATCGGTTAGGTGATCTTGTAGTCTGGTTAAATCAAGAGAGTTTGCCCTGGACTCGAAGACAGGAGGGTGTATCTCCTGGCCTTGAAATCGAGGTTGTAATATCGACATTATATTTGAAAAGAAATCTGCACAAGAAATTGTGTAGGACTGGATGTAGGGTAACTCCGAACATGTATAAAATTATGGTGTTCTTTCCTTTTACTGGTTTTATTTACTATTTACATCTATGTCTGATTCTGTGATTGTCTCTGTGTTTGTGAAATTGCATCTGTATGTGTTCAATTTGAAAAGATTTCAAAAATTCATTAAGCACTATTCACCCCCCTTTAGTGTTAATCCAGCCTTAAGTCCACGAGCTCACTGCAATATCATATAAAGTAAATAAAGATACTTGTGCAAAAACAAGGAATAAATGCGTTCACACATATACTAACAAGAGATTGTATAAGAAAAAGGAACCATTTTATTCCATACTATGAAATTTTTGTGCATATGCAGGTTTCAATAAGCGGAGGCCGGTATCCGCACAATCTCCGGTCAATACATGCAAAAAGCAAAAAGCAAAACAAGAAACCTAAAGTCCAGCTTATCATTCCTTCTTCTCGCCACCCTTAGAGCTCTTTCCCGGCTTGATAACTAGTTTTGGAAGCCGTTGTGGACGGGTCGGAGGGGAAGGAGAAAGAGGAGTAGTCAGATCTTCTTCTACTTTATCTTCTCCAGCTGAAGTGCTTTTCTTCTTCTTCCTCATTGCGCGCTTCCCTTTCCTCTTTGTAGAAGACTCACTTCCCGGAGTAAGCAACGTAGAAAGTTTTGTGTCATCATCATGAGACTGCTCCGGAGTCTTCTCACTGTCCTCAAGATCTTCCGCATCCTGCTCTTGCGAAGCAGGTGGATTCTCCAAGCCTTGAAGGGCTTCTATTTGTTCTTCTTGCGACCCTGGCTGAGAAGTAGGAGTGACTTGAAGGGATGGAGGAGGAACAGTTGGAAGGGGAGAAGTTTGCGCATCGCTCGGTGCTTCCGCTACAGAAGAAAAGAAGTTAAAATCAGTATTCTCCGAAAAAAGAGAAGATATTGGCTCATCGGGACTTAAGTAATAAGCAAGAAACTCATCAAGTCCAATTGAATCGAATGAACAATCCATTTGAGCCAGATCTGAATCAAAATTACCTGGAGAAGTCAGCTTAATCACGACGACTTCAAATTTTTTGGCATCAGCGTCATCCTGGGACTTCTCTTCAACTTGAATAGTGGGAGAGTCGGTAATGGCAGACTTAACTTCAGCTTTTGCGGGAGGTGGAGAATAAGAGCTAGAGCCAATAATGTCAGGATCGACCGGAGCCGGAAGATGAGCGGGGTCAGTTAAAGGCGCTTTCTTCAAACGCTCTTCTCCTACCACTTCGGCTCGCTCCCTAGCAAGCTGCTCTTTTCCCCTGGCAAGGGCGGTACGTGCTTCATCATCCAGATAAGTCGCCTCAAGATCCGCCTCTGCATAGCCAGCACCTCCGAACATGTCAATTATCGCTTCCCACACTTCGGCCAAAGTAATTTTATTTGTAGGGCCAAGAAACGAGAGGCTACCACGACCCAGGACGCTGTGCAAGTAAAAATCAAACAAAGTAGAGCTGATATTGGCCTTAGTAGCCTCATGAGATTCTTCGGCTGCAACTTTGCCAGCAATAGCTTCGTCGCACTCTCTTTCAGCCTTTAACAATTGAGACTGCAGCCTTGTGATTTCCAAATCTTGGGAGCTGACTTTCTCTCGAAGCTGGACGGCGTCGTTGCGGTACTTTTCAGTAACATGCTGCTTCGCTTCAAATTTAGCTTCAGCATCTCGTTAAGCAGCTTGAGCATCTCGAACTTGCTTTTGGAGCATCTCTTCCTTTTGTGTGAAGGAAGTGGAAGAAGTGGTGAGCTCATTCTTTAGTCTCTCGACTTCAGACTCAAGTCGCGCGTTATTGTCCGCAATGCTTGTCATTTCTGCATCATGCTGCTTACAAATTTTATTCCACTCTGACTTGTCATTCTCCATTGTCAACATGGCTTCAAGATTCATATGGTTAACTCTTTGAAGCTCGTCAACAAGCTTCTGCCAGCCAGACATCCTCTCGATATCAAGTTTGACTGCAACAAGGTTCCTCAACATAGCTTGCTTATCAATCGGTACCAAGTTTAAGTCGAAGCGTACTCCCCTTAAGCCCCAATTTGGGAATCGGCTTTGAAGTGTAGGAGGACCATCCCCGACTTGATACTGATGCCTGTTGTAATTGTCTGAATGTCAGACTTCTTGAGAGAAGGAGAACCAGATGGAATTTCTATAGAGGTAGGAGCATCAGGCTTTTCAGAAATTGCAGACGCGTCCTTCTCGCTAAGCTTGGTCCGTTTGCTCGAATCTTCAGCAACGTGACCTTTTCCCTTATCGTCATGGGATTTCCTTTTATGGGAATCATCGCTCCTATTAGAAGAGTCATATCGTTCACCCCTTCTTCTTTGCCACTCCTCATAATTTCGCCATTCGCGAGCCTTTCTAGCAGCTCTTTCTTCATCTGTTTCCCTCGGGGCAGTGAGATAACGCCTATAATCATAAGTGTTGCGGCTTCCATGGCGCTGGAAATTGTCATAGTATGAACCACTTCGCACCATTGAAGAATCTGGAAATGAAAAAGAAATAGAATTTAGAAATTTCCAGAAAGAGGAAGCTAAGTGCGTATAAATGCCAAGCATCCTAAGTGTGTGTGGCGTGCAAACTACGCGCGTCAAACTACAAACCACTCTTTGGTGTGGGAATGGTGACGACTTTGTATAGCAGGCGTTGTAATTTGTTGTAGAGAGGAAGTCGCCTCGGCAACAGAAGAGATAGCTTTTGGAGTGTCATCTTTGAATAGCTCCTGCGAGGTTATCATCAAATCACTCAACCCCTCAAAGATATCATCACCAGTGTGCCCGGCGGAACCTTCCCTTTCAATTCCCACATCGGCCGCCTTTTTGGAATAACGAGGAGTTTCTTCTTCCTCAATAACCGGGGCAAGTGTAAATTTGTCGGACGACCCCGCAACGTCAATAGAAGTAGAACACTTCACCAGTGAAGCCTCAGTGGTAGGTTCTTTCGATGTAAGTTCTTTGACAGGAGCTGGGGCATCTGACGTCTTTGCTGGAGAATCAGGGACTTCATGAGGCTGAGTAGAACGGGAAGAGTGAAGAAGTCCGAACTGATGTAGAAATTCATCTTTCAACAAAAATTGAACGCTCCTCTCCTCAACCGGCACGGCCATGAGCCTCTCAAAAGTTGGTTTGTGACCCGGATCCCTAGAAGGAGGAGGAAGCGCTGAAAAGTAAAGGGCGAAGTTTACACTTGACAACTCGGGCTTCGAAAAGTTCAGAAAGCATAAGGAACAAAAATAAATGATCTTACTTCCTACTCTCCAGATAGCGTAGAATCCCGGAGGACAGCGAACGAAGAAAAACTAACTTAGAAACCCGTGAGCACTCTCAGGGAGACCAATGATCAGTTTGCGGTTCCTAGCACTTCTCACGAGCGTGATGGAGGGATGGTCTTTATTCTTGGCAAATGTGCACAAGTAACAAACTTCATCAAAACTCGGAAGACGATTCAGCGTCCTCCTAAATAGCACACATAGCCCCATCAGGATGGCATAGCCATTGGGATGTAGCTGGAAAGGAGAGATAGCCAGTCGAAGAAGAAGTTGCTGAAGAAAGTCGTTGAAAGGAGGGATAGCTCCACTCATGCACATTTGACGATTAACTGCGACGAAACCAGAAGGTGGTATATCAGTAGTGTCGCTTTTCTCATGAAGTATGTCATCTGCTTCAGCAATCCCAAGCTGAGTGCACAGTTGGCGGAAAACTTTATATGATAGTATGGTTGAGATTCTTTCTGGAGGATTAGTTAACGGGGCAGGAATAGGAACATCCTCTCCAGCTTGAACTATTACTTCTTCTTGTTGGGAAGTCATTCTACACAAGGAACTGGATATTCAAATGTGAAGGTGCACGTTTCCTAAAAAGTGTGAAGTGTTGTGCAAAACTAGAAAAAATAACAAACAAATATAACTGAAATCAAATTGGTTGATATTTGTCAATATTAAGTTTCATGGCTTGTTATTGTAAGTACAAGTACAGTGTTGATGCAAACAAATCAGCTTTGGTTGATTATTTTAGCTTTGCTTTAATACTTCACTTAAACTTGTCAATTCACAGCATTTCATTCACATAAGTTCATTTAAGTTGATTATTCTTTGTCGACTAATCTGTCATTCGATGTGGGCAGTCAATGACAGTATATTCGTCCCATTTTTCTGCAAATGTTGTATTTAACAGGTTGCCAGCTTTAAAAGTTAAAATAATCTGCAAAGAAATACAACAAAATTCAAGCCCAAACAATTCAGTCAAGTCTTCTCAGAATTTCACAAGTCTTATGTCGACCAGCGACCTAGCATTGGTCGGAGCTTCCTTAGGTCGCACTGTGCAAGTTAAAAGGTTCAAGGCAATGCAGATTTGTTCAAGTCCTAACTCGGCCGCGACCTAAATCCTATGCCGCTAAAGTCATAAGTCGTTCAAGAAAGTTAGATCGTTGAGTTCTTAGGTCGCTCTGCTTGGAAATTATATACAAATTTGTTAAGTCTTAGGTCGTTCGAATCCCAGCGCGACCTAAAAGTTAAGTCGCAAATTCGAGGAATCCTTAGGTCGCAAGAATTTGTTAGGTCGTCCAGGTTCCTAAGTTGCTCAGATCTGCTAACTCGCTAACTTCCTCTCCACGCAGTATCTCACCACCTCGACCCGATAAACCATTATCATCTGCATGGTGAAAACCATCACCCCCTTCGTGAAATTCATTATCCCTTCATACCACCGAATCACCTGAGAAACGACTCAATACATCTCCGATCCACCGTAGATTCAACGCATTATCGTACCTTCATAAATCACAACAACAACGTACCAAAAAACAATCGAAAATCGATCGCAACAGTCACTCAGAATGAAGCACGATACATAGGATTGAACTAAGGTCGGAAAATGGGGATTCATGATTCAACGGTGATTTTGGTGGAAAGGAGATCGAATTCACTTACGAGATAAGATGGCAAAGAGGAATCGATGACTAAATGGATTGAATTCGCCCTTGGAAGCCCGAAGATTTGTCAATGGCAGTGAGAAATCGGAGCAGTTAGGTAGGGAGGAAGAAGCGACCTAACAGTTTATATATGGGGCACATAGAGGAAGGCGAATGGGCACGCGAGTTATCACATGGTTTAGGTCGCTCACGACCTAGCAGAGTTAGATCGAAGCACAAGACCTATGACATAGGCCTGTTCTTCGAGGGGCAAATGTTAACTCCTCTTTTGGAGCGACCTAATGACCGAAGGACTAAAGCGACTTAACGACCTAAAAATCATATGACCTAGCGACCTAAAGCTCATAGCAACCTAACCTAACCAGCGACCTAAATTCCATAGCGACCTAGCAGTTTAATAGCCTAAGCGACCTAGCTACTTAACCGGATAAGCAAGCAGCGACCTAACGACCTACGAGAAGCAATGACCTAACGACCTATGGGGAGCTGCGACCTAACGACCTAAAGGACTTGGCAACTTAACGACTTACTAGTTATAACGAGTTAGCGACCTAAAGGAAGGAGCGACCCAACTTCATAAAGAACCTAGCGACCTAAAGATGGAACAGTTCAACGACCTAAAAGCTTCAGCAACTACTCCTTAGGTCGTTCACAACCTACGACCTATCTTAGGTCGTTCACGACCTAAAACTTACCCAGTTTAAACAAGCTGAGACAACTCCTTATGCCACATTTCCTTAGGTCGTTCAGATGAAATCTAGTGCAACCCTATTGAGCTATGTCTCCTAAGCCGCAAGTGGACCACAACCTTTCTTAGGTCGCCGGCGACCTACGACCTATCTTAGGTCGTTCACGACCTAAGACTTGGAGATTGAATCTTGCCCAGGTTTTTCCCTATAAATACTAGAGCTACTCCAACGGCGAAGCGGACTTTTGGCTGATCTTCTGAAGCACTATTACTCTGCTAAACTCTTAACTCATCCAACACATCAAGCATTCCAAGCACCGAAGACACTACAACAAGCTTCGAAAGAGATCTTGCACATCCGACATGGATTCAAAGAGTCTTATCACATCGAAGTTTGAGCTACTAGTCTAAAGTATTTTGGAATCGAAGTGTATTGTATTTTGAAGTGCATTGTATCAACTTGTAACCAAATCAGCAATAAAAGAATATAAAGTGGACGTAGGCTTATATACGAGCCGAACCACTATAAAATCGTTGTCTTTTACTGTTTTATGCTATTTTCTGATTATATTTTGTTCCCGTACCAACGGGTGGTGCTTTCACATTACTACTACACACACCGGGTGTTAGCGTTCACTTTTCAGCATTAACAATAGTGATATTATTTGAAAGCAATTATTTGGAAATTGGTTTATGAAATTGAGATCATGGTACCTAGTAACATTAACGAAGCATTTGACACCGTTTTGGAAATAATTTTTGCTAAGTCCGAAAGGCATCAATTGGATGTACTGAACACACTCCTGTCATTTGAAAATAATTCGGGTGATGACTTCAACAACATCGGCTGTGATGCCCCACCTTGAGAACCACATTAATAAAGGATATTATAGAGTAATATCGTCTACTAGTGTAGAGCATAGGGCTAGTTGGGAGCGACCATCCATGAATTTTGCTTTAAGCGAGCATCGATACATCGATTAATTTTGCTATATATTTTTTCTATCTCTAGTGGAATCGACGTATGCGAACCGAGTTTAAAAAAATTAATCCAAAACAATATATGATAAATACAAATCACAGAATCACAGAATATACACAGTGGAATACCAATAGATAAAAGCTGATCAAATCGAATTCATAAATAAAGTTAATTAAAAAATCATAATTTTTATGAACTGAAGAATATACAAGTAAAACATCCCATATATAGAATATATACACAAAATGAGTTAGCTCGACATAATGTACAACTACACAATTGTATACATGTACAAGACGAAGTTAAGATGAATGATAACTAGATAACTTGAGTGAAATCCTCTCTAGAACTATCAAACCGCAGCACCAGAAATTTCTCGGCCTGACTCGAGTATTATAAAATAATAAATCAGTCAGCCTAGACTATAATGAATAAATTAAGCAAGATAAATAATGGATGTAAAGAAATTGATCTAAAATATAAACACAAAGTGAAGTATCACAAACAACAAGAATGCTTCAATAAACTCCAAGAACGTAATCGCTAAATATCAAAACCCCATGATAGCTTGTAAAAGCAAAACTCCAAGATATTTGGTTAGACACAAATGATGAATTATATGAATCAATTTCAATTATAAACGGATGCCACGTATGGGCAATTCCCAAGATTTTAGTTATACACAAAATTTTAATCACCAAATTAGAAAACCTAAGATAGCTTATGGGTGCAAACTCACCGAAATATTTGGTGAATACACAAAACACATAGAATATAGAAATCATTATTAAAAATCCGGAAAACTCACATTAAAGGAAAAAGGCACCGAATAAACCAAAGACCGATGAATAAATCAACCTACATGTATGTATACCAAAGATAGGCTGAAACCTATAATATCCTAAGATGGGCGTGAGTCTATGGAAACCCAAGAGAGGTACGAGACCGATAATCCTAAGATAGGTGGAAGAACTATGAACACAAGATAGGCGAGAGCCTATAAACCCAAGATAGTTACAAGACCTATAAATACAGGATAGAGGGAAGCCTAGAACCCAAGGGCGAGGCAAAAACTCATCGATATTATCATGTACTCTCAAATAGCAAGCGAATAAGTAACAATGTGTGTCCTATATCATGCGGGTTTACCTACATGTTTACCATAAGCTAGTAAACTCCACTCATGTGTATAAGAGGCTCAGTCGAACAACTTCGGGAATTAATCGGAAAAAGAAACGTGTGCATTCCATACCACTTGTTTTATTAATCCATTTAAATCAATTCCTCATTCGATCGATGTCGTGTAATTTTATAATAATAGTTTACTTTGAAATCATTCTTGAAAATATTGTTTTACAAACTAGAATATATATATATATATATATATATATATAAAGCCTTTGTAAATCTATACATCGGTATTTATAAATACAATTCTAAAACATTGTTTAAAACCTATTTAGTACCATTGATATTATAATTAAATATTTTATGTATATGTAATTATATTCAAAATATCCTTTATAAAAAATATATTCATACTTGAAAATATTTAGAAAAACGGGTTTGGATTAGAAATTGTTCCTTTGAAAACTCTAGTTGAAATTGTGTGATAATACTCGTGTCCAATATCATGGATCCATAAAGTATTTCCATGGTATAATAAACTCAAGTTGAATTCACAGATCCATATTAAAAAATACAAAATTTGCATTGAAATCAACATGAATTGGAGCATCAAAATCAATTAAACAACGAGAAGGAGCCGAACAGATGAATGAATGGGCAAACGGATGTTAATGGGAGGCCAAATGTCGTAAACTGAGGCTTAGCCTAGGTCACGACCAGTGCACTAGTGTTGTGGAATCGATCCACCCATGGTGGTTCTTGGGCCAAACCCCAAGCGATGCCAGCGGCTCCCTTTTCGTCCGTTACACTCATTTCCCCAGTGGTGTCCTCCTTGACTTCTAAAGTGATGATCTAGCTAATATGCAAGCATATAGACATCAACAATTGAATACAATTCATGATCATATGAAGAGGGTTCCAACAAACTAAAATTGGTATAGTAGTAGTTAAGTATAACACAAGGGATTGAAAGAAATTCTATCACAAATTCAACCAAGTTTACCAAACAGCGACATGCATTCAATACCAGCTAGAAGTGTGTGATAAACTCACCTATAAGAATTTGAATTAATGCAGGGAACGTAGATTCTCCTAGGCTACTAATTTTCAGCTATAATTTGGGGAAAATTTTAGAAATTGCAAAAGAAAGATCATAACCTAAAGCAAAACCTGAGATTAACAATTGAAATGGACACACCAGAAGTTGGAGGAGATTGCCTTGCATCTATTTCTTAAATTATTATCCAACCGGTGATTTCTGACAAGTCTTTCTGCTAGAGCAAGAACCCAAAATCGACGCTTTCTTCATATTTTTGGATAACCAATCCATTTTCAAATATAGTTGGGGGACTTTCCCTAAGAAATGGGTACGCAAAATGGAAAGATCGGAACATGGGAATAGGTCTTATACCAATACTAACTACCCATTTCCAGTGTTGTGCTTTCTAAAATTGCATACCTATACACAGGTTCAAGTTTCGATCGATATTTGCGGAGTTGATCATCCCTCTTGAAAACGAAGATTTGAAGTTGTCCATAATTTACTGAGTACTCGGTTTAAATCACGCATTCATGTACAAACAAATGCAGACGAAGTAACACGAATATCTCCGGTAGTCAGTCTATTTCCATCAGTTGGCCGGTGAGAGCGAGAAGTATGGGATATGTTTGGTGTTTCTTCTATCAATCATCCAGATTTACGCCGTATATCAACAGATCATGGTTTCGAGGGTCATCCATTATGCAAAGACTTTCCTTTGGGTGGATTGTCCCAACATGAAAATAGATGTTTTACTACTAATCACAAGTTTTATGTTCGATGTAACTAATTCTTTCTTTAGAGTTATTGATAAAAAAAGTTGAAAAAGAGATGGTTGAATCAAAATAACTTTTTTTTGGTTTGATTTCTGTCAAAGGGCAATATGAATGTTATGAGACTCGCATCGAGACGTCCTTGCCATAGAATTTTCCATGCTCTACAAGACTGGGGTAAAAAATACTTTTCTTTACAATTGTAGTTCTTGTCATAAGAATACCTAATGATACAAGTTCCATCAATTTCATTTCCTCGGCCCAAAGCTTTTTGAGACCAAGAAAACAAGCCTTTTGGTGCTAAAATAATGATCATGAGCATGTTCTTAAATATACTCCTGAAAGAGTAACGGATATAGGAAATATTGTTGCCAAGATCTACCTTTTTCTAAATATCCATGTAATTCTTCCATTGACTTCAATTTCTACTTGAACCAGAAACAATAGGTATTTCTTGTATTATCAAATTATACATATTCTTATCAATACTGGAACTCATAGGGAAGAAAATGGAGTTATGGATGGAATCAAATATGCAGTATTTTTAGAAAAAAGTATTCGGTTATTGGGGAACAATCAATATACGCCTCCAAGATAAAGAGCCTTGAATACTAAAAGAAAAGCACCTATACCTAATAAAATTTTTTTACCAAACATATGCGGATCAAATCACGATCTTCTATTCTAATCTAATAAGAACAAGAGATCTTTCTCGATCAATCCTTTTGCCCACTATTCTTCGAGAATCAGAAAGATCCTTTTCGAGTTTGAATTTGTTCATTTGGAATCTGGGCTCTTCTATTTTCTACTTATTTTTTTGTATTCTTTATTTCATTTCGATTTTCTTTCCCTCTCTTTTCTTTTTATTTCCTTCCATCATTCCTTAAGTCCCATAAGGTTTGGTGATCATGCAAAATCTGACCCATTTTCTCATTGAGCGAGGTACCTTCTGGTTTGATCTAGATTTAGGGAAAATTGCAATTCTAATTTTTAGGTGAGAAAGGAGATATGTTTTCAGATTTTAGAGCTAAGGTAAAATGTGAGAAAATTAACGTAATTTCTTATACCCCCTGCTAACTAGATTACGACATGGGCCTTGTCTTTTATGGACCCAATAAGAAAAGGTTTTACTAATTCATTTTATTTTCACATTTATGAAACACCATTTTACATATAAATAATGATTTACAAAACTATGAATTGATTTCTCAAATTTTAAACCTAATATACCAAATTAAGTCGAATCAAACACGGAATTCCATTCCTAAGACCTAACCTAATCGCTACCCGAATAACCCATAAGAACCTCAAACCAAACCCCCTTCAATTTGGCTTGGTTTGATTAGAAAACCTTATCAAAATCTGCCCAACCGGTGCACCGGTGTTGACCACCGGTGCACCTGTGCTGACCAGCGGAAATAGACTGCCTATTTTACATATATATCATATTTTAGTTTTGATCGTTTCTTGCTTGTTTTTAATCGGATTGTCGATCTGCTTTCTTCTAAATTATGATATAATTCTCTACTTTTTCTACTTTCATTTCATCAAAAAGTTTAAATAGAAATAGTTCCAAAATTATTGTACAGATTGGTGTTTTCAAGCTAGTTTCTAGAAAATAGAAATATAGCATTTTCACATATCTATCTTCAAACTACCTTTAATAATCATTATATATTCAAAGAAAAATCATAGTAAGACATGATATATCAAAATTCACTATATAAATACTTTTAATACATATAAATTTATCGATATAATTCATTTCATAGCTCAAAACATTGTTTATTTTCCATTTCTCACTAAATAAATCATGTCCCTTAAAATATATATACATATTCCATAATTAAATTTACAAATTCATTTATATATATGTATGTATGTATGTATGTATGTATTTATATGTGTGTTTATGTATGTATGTATGTATGTATTTTAACTTCAGAAATCATTTTAATACTTGTTTGATATGATTTTATATCCTAAATCATTTTTTCACAAAACTATGCCGATTTTCATATATCGAATCACATCTTTATAAATTGATATAAATTAAATAAAATGCATAAAAACTATATTTAGATTTATCAATTTGATATTTAATCTCAGAAATTTATTCATATAAATTTCTAACCATTTTACTATAGATTTTCCTCTTATATTTGTCTCACTTGGAAAACCCATTTTATAAATTTCTTATTTTTTAGTTTCAAGTTTATTTTAAATTTAAACAAAACCAAATAAAATTCCCTGATTTCATCTTAAAATTAATAAAGATGTATTAAATCGTATTTTATGTTTAATTTTGGGTAATCTCGACTAGGGTTATTACATACTCCCCCTTTATAAAAATTGTGTCCTGTAGTTTTCCTCAAGGGAAAAGTTAATAACAAACTACGAATGATGCATCTATTCAAAAGTAATAAGTTATGATCGATAGATAATTTAAACAAGAATCTCAAGTACAACAAGGATTCTATGCCCAAGAATAAAATTAGGATTTCTAAAGTGTTTCCAAGGCTAAAACACATGAAGCTAGTAAAGAAACTCGGTAAGCAAAAGGGCCATTATGCTCTATGGTTGGGTCGGTCTGATATATCAAAGAGCCATTTCCCCAAATTGACTGAAATACTAGTCATCCAACAACAAAGAAACATGAATAAATATTTGGTCTCCCATAGAAAATTTCAAGAGTTTTCCAAAAGATTCACAAATAGTGTTGGGACATAAGATCACATCACTCAAGCTAACTAGAGGGTGGTAGATATGGTTTCGCAAATAAAGTCTTAAAAGGAGCCATACTAATGCTGGATTGGAAATTATAAACACTAGGAAAATTTAAATCAAGGTAGACATGATTCTCCTAGCGTTATTAAAGTCAAGAGCACATTCATGGGGTGGATTTCTTAGATTTTATTTACATTCAAACTACTAGAAGCTCTCTATTTAATTTCCCATTAGAAACAATTTTATTTATTATTCATTTTAGAGAAACTCGAATGATGGATTTGAAATCTCAAAATTCCAATAATCTTTAACGTGTTTAAAGGATAAAATTTATGGACTCCAACCTCAACTAATCAAATATAGGTTATTACCCAAAGAGGTTCTTAGTTGTGAATTTTCGAATAAGTTTTAAGCTTATTCACATTTCAATTTATTGAAAGTATTTTTTATATTTAAAAATACTTATCATTCTTAATATTCTAAGATACTTGCTTAATTAATCGTTTTAAAAGTTATGGATTAATACTAGGATTTCTCCTTTATATGACTTTTGGTTTCATAATACAAATTTATCTTACCACAAAAATACTTCTTTTTGGGTTTTAATTTTTAAAATTCACACATACCCCAATTACATATTATATTCTTTCAAATGTACAAATTTCTTATTTCTATATTAAGTATAACCCTTAGTATGCATTAAATCCAACCTATTCTAAAGTATTCATGTTATTTAATTAAATTTCCAAAAGAGGTGTTTGTAATCAACTCCCTTATAGGTCTATTATTATCACTTTATTATATGGAATATAAACTAAAAAATTCATTAATAAAATTTACCATTTAGATACCTTTTTATTTTATCTTTTCCCAGAATGTTGAGATGGGTTTTATATTATTTCAACAATGTTTATATTAGGTAAAACCCAACATATAAATATAGTTTATTTCTTACCCTTGGAAATTCGAAAAATGTTATACAATCTTGATTATTCTATGGTGAAATGAATCCTTTTCTTAATAAAAGGTTTGAAATTTTAAACATTACTCAATTTAATATATATTTTTTTTGCAAGGCAAACGGGGTTGACTGGTCCCCTACCAAATTATTGATAAAAGAAAAATAGAAATGATAATGAACATGCTCATTATCACAAGAAAACCAAAAATAAAACACTACAAGACCACACAAAGGCAAACTAAGAAGACAAACACAAAGAGATACAAGACTAGAAAAAGGAGCAGAAAGAAAACACACAAACATGAGCAAAGGCTACAGATCAGCCAGATGACAACTGAAGTCATACTGACTATCCCTCATACCAATTATGATAACATGCTTTAGGTAATCCCATATTTGATCCATACTCCTGCTCTTATTTTCAAAACATCGAAGATTTCTTTCGTCCCATACCAGATTCAAGTACTTCTTGAAGTAAAAGAAGTAAACACTTCTGTCATGCTTCTTCCACTTAGTAGATTTGCATATCAAATCCCACTCCACAGTTGACAGACCATGCACATGATTTATGTTAATTCTTCTCATAACTCTTTCCCACAAAACTAATAATTCAGTGCATTCAAAGAAAAGATGTTCAAGAGATTCGTTCTGAAACTTGCAGAAAACACAAAGAGAGTCAACATTCATACCATAACTCACTAGTTTACTCTTGGTCAGAAGTGCATTCATTATAACCTTCCACATCAGTAAGTTTTCCCTAGCTGGAGAGGTTCTTGTCCAAAAACTTTATGCCAAACTAACTTAGGGCTTCCAGAAACATTAACTAGAAGATCATAAGCAACAGAGATTGTGTGGATCTTACCACTCCAAAGCAGAATGTCATCAGGAGCGGTAAGAAACTTGATAGCTTGATAATTTTTCAAAACAGCATTTATATCTTGGTTACTGGTGTAAGGCAATACTAGCATACCATCAGCCAAATAGTCTGTAGCATGAGCATCCCTATTAATTCCAGTCTGATCAATCTGTTGAGGGGAAAAAATCTTTCCAAGCAGCAAACCATCAGACATCCACGGATCATTCAAGAAGTTGATAGAACTGGAATGAGAGAGAGTAAATTTTAAAAAAAGGTAAGAAGGTAGTTCTTAAGCCAAGCAACTTCCTCCAAGTCCAGCTGGAATTCTGGGGCACAGACATAGTCCAGAAGTTTCTACTACCAAGATTATACTTTTTTGTCCAAGCAACCCATAGTGAATCAGAATTACAAAGCAGGGCATTCAAGTGCACACTGAAGGCAGCCTTATTCCATGTTAACAAGTTAAAAATACCAAGACCACCTTTGAATTTAGGTTTCTCCATCCTGGAAAAGGAACATGGGATGATTTTCTTAGAGTGTATTGTCCCAGTCCAGAAATATCTCAACATAGCATTTCTGACCATATTCACAAGCTTATATGGAAGAATAAACACCCTAGACCAATACACCATCATAGAAGAAATGACAAACTTGATCAGCACAAGTCTACCAGCTTAGGATAAGAATCTATTAGCCCAACAGTCCATAATTCCGCATATTTTCGAGTACAGAGGTAGGCGGTCAGTATAAGAAATTCTAGAAGAGCAAAGAGGAAGGCCCAAATAATTCATGCTATTTTCCATTGATTGCATGCCTAATATATCAGTCAAATGATGAGTTCCTTCAGGTGAAATGCCAGAAGTGAGAATATGAGATTTGGTTGCATTCAATTTCAACCCAGACATTAGGTAGAATTTGTGGAGAGAAGCTAAGATTTGTTCCATGGAGCTTTGGTCAGGCTTAGTAAATATCATAATATCATCAGCAAAAAGGAGGGATGTGATTTGAGGGGACTTGCATTTTGAATGGAACAAAATATCCTTCTGCATATATTTCTTATTCAGCATTGAAGTAAAAACTTCCATAACTAGAATAAATAGATAAGAAGATATAGGATCACCCTGTCTGATCCCCTGCTTGCTCTTGAAGAAACCAGAAGAGAAACCATTATATTTTATAGAGAATGTGGGGGATGATATACAGCTGTAAATCCATGCCACATAAGCTTTTGGAAATCTCATGAGAGCCATGATTCTCATAATAGATGTCCAGTGTATACTATCATAAGCCTTTATTAAGTCTAGTTTCAGCATGGCATTTTGTGTAGCATGTGCACGACCATAGCCCTTAAGTAGTTCATGAGTTAAGAGGATGTTATCAAGGATATTCCTCCTGGGAAGGAAGGCAGTCTAATTCTTGGAAATTATTCTGCTAAGCACAACAGCAAGTCTTGAAGCTAAAATCTTCGAAATACACTTATACATAACATTACAACACGAGATAGGCCTAAAGGATGTAACAGTAGAGGGTGGGTGGACCTTAGGAATAAGAACAAGGTTGGTTGTGTTCACATCCTTAAGCATTTTGAAACTGGAGAAAAAGTTATGAACAGCTTTTAAGAAATCTTTCTCAATGATATCCCAACTGTGAATGAAGAATTGCACATTGAAACCATCCGGACCACCACTTGATTGTTTGTTCATGGAAAAAAGAGTATCCTTAATTTCCTTGTCAGTAACTCTACTGACAAGAGAGTTAGCTTCCTCAGCTTGAACTGTTGGTAACTGCAGATTAGATAGATCATCAAGCAATGGATTGAAGTTAGCACTGTTACCCAACAAATTGCTATAGTAATTGAGAATAGCTTTGTCAACTTCAGCTGGGTCAGAGTGCAGTACCCCAAACTCATCAAAAATTGAAGTGATATTCTCCTTAGCATGTTTGACTTTTATTGCCACATGGAAATAAGCAGTATTATTGTCCCCTTCAGCTGTCCATTTTTGTTTCAATTGCTGCCTCTTCATATTTCCTTCAGTTTGCAAAGCTTTATTTAAATCATCAAAGTGTTTTCTCTCTGATTCACCAGCAGCTACGTTAGCCGGATTGTTCATCATTAGATCTTGAGCTTCCTTGAGTTTCTTTCTCAGCATAGTTGTTATCAATGTTCCATCACCAAATTTGTTCCTAGCCCATTCTCTTAAAGCATACTTAGTAGCTCGTAGTTTCCTGCAAAAAATAAACATAGGGTTTCCATTAAAATTTTCAGACCATGCTTTTTTTATAATAGTAGAATATTCAGGTTCAAGGACCCAAGTATTATAAAATTTGAAGCTTTTTTTCCTTTAACAACTTCTGTCCCAAGGTGAAAATGATAGGAGAATGGTTAGACAGGACAGGGTGGGGAATAAAGGAAGACATAGTTGGCCAAGAGGATAAGGCTTTGAGGTTAGCAAATGAGTGATCAATGTTGGTAAAAGTTCTGACTCCAGATCGACTCCTGTTATTCCAAGTGAATTTAGCACCAGAGGTGGGAATGTGAAGCAAACTAGAGTCATCAATTGCCTTGTTAAGAGGGATAATGTCTTTAGGAAGGAGGGGGGAGCCTCCTTGCTTGTCTTGCAGGGAAAAACAGCAGTTGAAATCCCCAAAGACAAGCCAGGGGTGGGAATCTTGCCTGAATGCTGGAAGAAGATCAAGAAGAGTTTGCCTAGAGTTGGAAGAGTTGTGAGCATAAATAATAGATAGGTAAAAGGAATTGGAGGAATCAATGAGTTTGGCATGGAAGTGCATTAGTTGATCAGTACATAAAACAGTGGAAAGAGTTAAAACAGAGGGGTCATGAATGACCATGATTCGACCATAAGATGCATTAGACAAGTTATGGTTAAGGGACCAAGAAGGATTAATGTGCCTAGAAGCTTTGATTGTTAGTGTTTCATTCAGCTTTGTTTCATACTCAATTTAATATCGAATCAACATATATATATATATATATACACATACACAATTTTGAAGAAGTTGTTTACTATAATTGATATATTTGGTGTTGCATGTCTGTAAAACTCCATTTTCAAGTTGTTGAAGCCCTTTTTGAAGCCAAAGCTTGCTCCTTTCCGCTGATTTGATCTTGTAGTTTAGCTATTTCGCAAGGTGAGTATCAATCTTACAAAAGTTAGCTTAAGCAAATCCAAAAATCGCAAGCTGAAATGAAAAATTCTTTTACTGTAAATTGTTTTCGAGTGTTTTGAATTTTGTGTAAACTGCTCTGGGTAGCATCTTTGTTCAATCATATCTCTCAATTCCGGCAACGAAATGCTGCCGGATTTTCTCTAGTTGGTAGACCATGTTCTGTGATCTGTGTTATCATATATATATATTGTGTTTTGTTCTGAATAGATCCTGTAGCCACCATAGTTTTGTATTAAGCATTTATTGAATATGTCGATCCTCTTGAAGAAAAAAAGTAAAGCACCAAATCGACGTATTTAATAGATGTCTAAGACAAAGCTATGGATGGTCGCTCCTAACCAGCCCTATTCTCCGCATTAGCGGATAGTATTACTCAGTAACACTCTTTGTTAATGTGGGTCTCGTTGTGGGGCGTCACAACTAGGTATCAATATATATATATATATAACATAAAGGGGATTTTAGGCTCAAGGATAAAGTTGTCGAAAAATTTAGTTCTGGGGACAAGAAGTTTTCTTTTTAGGCTGAAGGACACTTTTTAGTGTAAATCATAGAATGATAATTGTAACTATCATTTTCTGTTTACACTAAAAAGCGTCCTTCAGACTAAAAAGCAAACTTGCTGTGCCTGAGACTAAATTTTTTCGCAACTTCTTCCCTACACTTATTTTCCTGTAACATAAACGTATCTTACATATTTTATCAATAGCCGCTTCTTAGGAGTGTATCAAATTTCCTCTTAATATTTTAATTAATATACAAGAATTAAATTAGTCCATAAAGTCAACATTAAAATTTTCAAGATACTTCAAAATTCTTAATTATTTAAGTTTAAATAGTTATCTTCCTTAATAATAGGTTTGAATAGTGAATCAATTTATATAACATATATTCCACAAAGTATTACTAAAATCTTCTTTTAATACCATGATTAATATCTGAAAGATGAATTAATTCATAAAGTTATTTCCAAAAATTGTTATTTAAGTAAAATTAGAGATGGCATCTAAAACTCACATATTATTTAACCTAAACTTAATTTTGAGCTTAAACATTTGGCACATTTTAACATTCAGAATTTACCCCTATTTGATTTAAATAAAATTATCAGGCTTTTATTTTGCTTCGTTTATTTGGCTATTTAAGGATCTACAGTTATATGTATTTACTTAGATTATAATGGTTCTTTCATCACCTATCCAAAGAACTATATCAAATTCATTTTCAAAGCAAAACTTAAAACAAATCCTAAATGTCATAATTAACACATAATGTTGCCTCCTTATTTATCCATACCAAATCGCCTTGGACCTTGGCTGCGGTGTTGATTGTAAAATAAATGTCGCCTTACCAACGTTCGAGACGAAACTAGTGTTAAACATTTGAATCCATTATTAAACTATTAATTCATATAATATATCTTTATTGATATTTATATTCTTCTAATAGTATGGAATAGTTTTGTACTTCCAAAACCTTAATATTAGTTGTACACAAACCTTTATTTGCATTTCCAAATATCATTTTATTTTAAGCCACACAGTTTTCAAAAATATTTTTTATTCCTTTTGAATTAACATATTTTAAAAAAATATAATGTTCCAAAACACTTACTTTAATAAAAGTGCATGTCCTATTGTCTCGTTTGAATGTTTAGGAATCCTTGTCGAGTACGTTGGCCAAACATCCCAACCAGAATCCTTAAAGCATCCAATGGGCAACCCATGAATATATATAATCTTCAAAAATCCTCTTTTAAAATGAGGAATACTTATATCTTCATATACCCTAGTTTATACTTATAACAACAAGCTTAAAATCATTACCATTAAACATCTTATAGAAAACTCATAGGATGGTATTCCCTAATTAGGTGATGATTTGATCCAAACAATTTTCATCAAAACCTTTGTTTATAGTAGAAAAAATCATTTATTCTTTATTAACGGGTAATCAATTACAAAAACTTATCTCCATTTCCAATTTGTTAACTTTTATAATTACAAGATTGGTCCTTTATTATTTTATATCCAAGAAATTCAATATCTCTTGTGGTGATTTCCAATACGGAGATACCGCAAGACTCAATTATTAACTTCAAATAGAAATATAATTATCAAGGTATAACTCCTACTTGAGTTCGAATTGTTACTAAAAATCCTACGCAAATAAACATCCAATCAACCGATCATATTTCGTAAATTTATTGGATAATGTGTCCATTTGAATCATAAGTCTGCTTCCGCTCGTGACTCTGATAATAAAAAGAATGGTAGCAAACTTCATGATTGGCTTGGCGGACAAAGCACTACATCTCAACTAGACTCGCTGGAATGCCTAATACTAGAACAAGTGACTCAACTACTAGCCAACTACACTTCTGGAATGGATAAGATTGGATCAATGATTGCTTAGGAATCACATGATTTGATAATAGAAACATCCAGGAGTGCAAACGAAGGGAAGTGCTCCTAAACTCCTAAAAGACACTTTCTTATTCTAAACGAGATGATTTATACTATCTATCCCAAGAACCCCTAATGGACAATCTCTAAGGCTCATCTAAGCCAAGATTAGTGTCTGTGGTATACGTAGTATCATATTTTGTACTAAACCTTGCGCTGATACCAAGCAGTGATAGCCCACCCTTTGACCTACACTAACAAAGGATATTACATAGTGATATCGTCTGCTAGTGCAGAGAAATGGGTTGGTTAGGAACAACCATCCGTGAATTTTACTTTAAGCAAGCGTCAATACATCGATTAATATGCTATATATTTTTTCTATCTCAAATGGAATCGACGTATTCAAAAAGCTTAAAACAAAACTATGATGGCTAACATAATAATCCAGAATAATATATGATAAATACAAATCACACAATCACAAAATATACGTAGGAGAATACCAATAGATACAATCTGATCAAATCGAATCGGTACATAAAGTCGACTAACAATTATAGTTATTACAAACTATAGAATATACTAGTACAACATCACATAGATACGAACATATACACAAAGTGAGTCTAGCTCGATGTAACATACAACAACTACATAAATGTATATATTTATAAAATGAAAGTAAAATGAATGCTAACTTGTTAACTGTGTGAAATCCTCTATATAACTATAAGACTGGGGCACTTAAAATATCTAGCCTGACCCGAGTATTATAAAATAATAAATGGGTAAATCTAGATTATAATGAATAGGTTAAGCAAGATAAATAATGGATGTAAGGAAATAGATCTTAAATATAAACACAAAGCCAAGTATTGGCAAACATCAAGAATGCTTCAATAAACTCTAATAATGTAATCACCAAATATCAAAACCCCATGATAGCTTATAAAAGCAAAACCCCAAGATACTTGTTGATACACAAATGAATATGATGAATCGATTTCAGTTATAAACTTATGCTACATATGGGAAATTCTCAAGATTTCAATTAAACATAAGATTGTAATCACCAAATCTGAAAACCCAAGATTGCTTATAAAAGCAAACTTCCCAAAATATTTGGTGAATAGGAAAAACACATAGAATCCAGGAATCATCATTAGAAATCTAGAAAAATAACATAAATGGAAAAAGGTGCCAAATAAACCCAAGATTGGTGAACAAAGCCACCTACACGCATGTATACCCAAGATAGGCCGAAACCTATAATATCCCAAGATAGGTGTGAGCCCATAGAAACCTAAGATAGGTACGAGACCTATCATCCCAAGATAGTAGTGAGATAAATGAACCAATAATAGGAGAGAGCATATAAATCCAAGATAGGTACAAGATCTATAAATACAAGATAGGCGGAAGCCTATAACCTAAAGGTATGTCAGAAACCATCGATAAGTGTCATGTACTCTCAAATAGCAACCGAATATGTAACAACCGTGCGTCCCATGCCATGTGGGTCTACTTAAATGTTTACTATAAGCTCGTAAACTCACTCATGCGTATGTGAGGCTTAATCGAATAACTCTGGGAATTAATCGAAAAAATAAACGCAAGTGTTCCATATGACTTGTTTTATTAATCCATTTAAATCGATACCTCATTCGATTGATGTCATGCAATTTTATAAAAATAGTTTAGTTTGAAATCATTTTGGAAAATATCGTTTTATAAACTAGAATATATCAACATATAGATTTAGAAAGCCTGTGTAAATCTATACATCCGATATTTATAAATATAATTAGAGGTCCAAAACACCAAGCATGTTACTAAAACACTATTCCAAACCAATTTAATACCACAGACATTATAACTAAATATATTATGTATATATAAATATATTCCAAATACCCTTTATAAAAATATATTCATACTTGAAAAGATTTGGGAAAACGGGTTTGATTAGAAAACGTTCCTTTGAAATCTCTAGTTGAAATTTTGCGATAAAACTTGTGTGCAATATCACTGTCAACAAGATTTCTTGTCAACACCCAAAAATGATGCTAATGAGGTGAAAAATTCTTTGTACATGTAGAGCAGGAAATGAGGTATAGATCTTTTTTAGAATTGCCTTTCAATTAGGCTTTATTTGTTGACGTATCTAAAACAAACCTTTCGACTGTGTCCAAAGGGTGGGCTTCCATGTTTGATAACCTTTCAACTCAGATTGGCAGGTGACCTTTCGATTGTGTCGAAAGGGTGGGCTTCCGAATTTGATAACCTTTCGACTCAGATGGGCATGCATGGTTTCTCCTTCGAAAGCATTCTTTCTGATCTGATTGGAATACCCTGGGTTAAGATCTATCAAATAGCTTTCGATCTTGGCGGAGGCCTAAAACTTTTGACTTACTTGGGTTTGGTTTCTGAAAAGATAGGGAGGTTTCGACCTTGTCGAAAGCTAGGGGTGTTATCTCTTTGGGTTTGAATCTATAATTTCAAGCTTTGGTGTTTAGAAGAGGGGCTTCGACCTTGTCGAAGGCTTCAACTTAGAGAAGAGATCGCTCTGAACTGGTTACAATGATTGTTGAAACTTAAAGAGGTTTCGACTTCGTCGGTAGTAGCCTTTCGACGGAGTTAAAACTTGAAATGATGAAGTGAATCCAGGAAAAGCTAAAATGAATTAGCAAAATAGTATAAAGTAATTGAAACATCCCTTTGTCCAACTGCAAAGTCTTTATTTCTTTAAATTTACAAATTGATTTACAAACTGGGGTTAGAATGCTTTTGTTTAAGAGAATATAAGTTTGAATCAGAGGAATCCGACCCCTTAAAACATGACTCCTTGGGTCTTATTTATTGATGCGGCCCGGCACCTATCGACCCTGATGCTTTCGGCTGGGCCAGAAGGTGGCTATTGAGAGATTTAAGCAGGTTATCGCCATTGTCAAAAATTATGGCATCGCTTCTCTTCTTTGAGTTATCTTAAAAGTGCTTTTGACTCTGTCGTTAGCCTTTGCCTTTTGGTTTAGATGATGTTGGTTATGTCTATGCTCTTGTTTTGATCTGAAGTGGAACCCTCTTGGACTACGTTGGTTTCGACTTAGTCAAAAGGCTTACTATACCTTCCGCAGGGGTTGTTCTGGTCAATGCTTTGCTTTCACGTAGCTCAATAAAGGCGAAACCTTTGGAGTCGAAAGGTGTGGCGCATATGCTAGTAGTTGTTCGGAAAAATATCCTAGAATCGTATGCAATTAACCAATCCATCTCAAGAATAATTCCAAACCCCACAAAACCAAACACATGCAAACTGCAAACAAAAGCATGACCTAAAAAGTCACACACTAACTGGTCACATCTCAACCCTAGAGTTGCATATCCTCCTATTAGATTCACAACCCTTAAGGAAGTAACTAAATATGTGGTTTCTAGGTTAAGCTTTTCTACTAAACATTAAAAAATAAAAGAATGTGATGCACCAGTATCAAATACAATGCTAACAGACATACCATGAATCTGAAGCGTACCTTCCAAAACTTCATTTCCTTTTTCCTGAGTTGTTGGCTTCGAAGTAGCAAGCTCCAATGCATACACCTTGCCTTTTCCATCCTTAGCGCGCTCTTTTCATTGATTCTTATAGTGGCCTATCCGATCGCAGTTGAAGCACCTGATGTTCTTCTTCCCGGTCACTTCTTTCGATCCGATCGTAGTTGAAGCACCTGATGTTCTTCTTCCCAATCACTTCTTTCGACTTCCCAGTACGACACTCATTGGGGAAATGACCCTTCTTGTCGCACTTAAAACAAACCACCTTAGATTTTCCTTTCTTGCTGGTCCACCCTTTTGAGCACCCTTCTTGTGGAAGAACTTCCTCTTTTGGCCTTGCCCAACCTGGACTTCCTTCACCTTACTCTTGACAAGAAAACATCTCCTCATGCCTCAAAGCCATTTCCACAACCACATCACAGCGATCTCTAATATGCGGTAAGGTAGCCCTGGCCAACTCAGGCTTCAATTCCCTGATAAACTTTTCATTCCTTTTCATCACTGTGTCCTCTGAAGCATTCCCATATCTGGTTCACTATTCAAACCTACTTGCATACTCCAAAACAGTCATTTCTCCCTGTTCTAACTCAGCAAACTTTTGGATCAAACCAGATTACACCATTACCGCATGAATCTCTCTTGGAACTTCCTTTTTAATCTGCCCATGTCATTATCTCGTCATCTACACCAGTAGTCACACTATTCCACCAAAACAAAGTGTCTCCTTGAAGCTGTCTCAAAGCAAGCCTTCTCTTCTACTCATCGTTGAGCCGCAAGTCAGCAAATATCCTCTCACAGTGCAACAACCAGTTTTCCACCTCGATAGCATCCTCGGTTCCAAGAAATGGCTTCCTTTCAAGCTTAGTATAATCTCCACTCAACTTAGCATAATAATTAACTTGAAGAACTTTCGGAACTCCTACTCCTGCAGCATTTCCTCCTACCACTCCAGCTGTAATTGCAGCTTGCATCATATTCACAAAAAAATGATACACAGCTCCCATATCCACTTGCGAGACTCCAGCACCTACATTCTGACAGTGACTGTGCTATAGGATCAAGTAATATGGAATATAATAAATAACTAGTGCGGAAAATAATAGCAGTAAACTAAAATGACACCAGGAATTTTTATACTAGTTCGAACTCCCGTTCTACGTGCAGTCCCAGAATCCTTCTGGAATTAAAGCTAGCAACCCTCACTTAACTCGGAGAAACAGGTATTACATCACTTGAGCAACTGAACAGGGCTTTCTTACAAACTAGATTAACTTGACTTTGTGTGTTCTGAATAACACGGATTTGTCACTTGTAGTACACCCTTCCTATAATCTTTTCCTCAAGAATGATGTGTATAATTGTGTGTGTATGAAGAGTAGGAAGATTAGTATTGCTTGAAGAATATGGAAATGGAATCTTAAGCAATGATTGTATAGTGATTTGTAAATAATAGAATCAGGAAAGCAATGCTCGTTAGACCAAGAGAGAATAGAAAATTAGGTAATTTGATCATTGAATCTTGAATGCTTTTGTAGTAAATGATGAGTTATAACTTCTGGGAAAAGTTATATGTGAAAAGCTAATGGTTGTAACTCCTCAGAAAGGAGATAACTCTTTATAAATGGAAGTGTCTTCAAAAACCTTGATCGTTACAGGTCAGTCGACTGAACATGCAAGGTCAATCGACTGAATTCAAAATGTGCACATGAGTCATGTACAGACTTATTCGACTGACCAGGTGTGTTCAGTCGACTGGTCCATGTAATATATTAATTTTTTTACATTGACATGTGGACTGGTACCACTTGGTCAGTCGACTAAATACTGTTTGTCAGTGCAATGAAATATATGTATTGAATTTGATTAAAAATGAATGCAATTTTTATTGTGAATGATGTGAGTGATGATTCTTGAGGCAAGGTTTTAACAAAGCACTAAACTAGACTCTATATATACACGTATTGACTCTTGCTAATATATATAACCATACGAACCATATTTTGAGTCGACGAGTCCGGATGTTGTTGTAGTCGTAGATTCATGAATTGTTTGTCTTGTCAGCAATCAAAACCTATGATCCAACATTCTCCCCCTTTTTGATGATGACAACTCCATTTTCTACGGACGAATCTTCGACAAGCTTTGTTAACTTATCTCTCCCCTTGAATATATTTATGCAAATGTGCTATAGTTTTCTCCCTATGAATCTATGATATATATTCCTAGAAATAATTAATCTTTTCTCCCCCTTTGTCATCGACAAAAAGGAGAGTTCTCAAAGTAGAGAATATTATAATATGAACAATGATTGTAACACATAACATAGAACAAAGATACATATGAAACACATAACTCAAAAACAAGAATACATAACCACAGAGAAATACATAACCATAAAAACACAGAGTGTAAATATTACTTAATTAGTCTAGACAAGAAAACTAACACATAAACACACCACATAACGACATAGAGTTTGTTTGAAATGAAATAACATCAAAATAACAAGAACATAAGATAATAACCTTACTCATCACCATCGCTTCCTTCATTGGAGCTTTCTCCTTCTTCATTACCTTCGGTTTCTTCATCGCCAGATTCACCACCAACTTCTTCTCCTTCTTCTTCTTCTTTTTCCTCATTTGATGTTGACCATGTGAAGTGCTCAGCAGGTCGGTTCCCATGAGAAGTAGGCACGTGAACGGAAGTTAAAGAAGGTTGAGAACACGTGATTGCTTCCCAAATATTGTTAAGAAAACCCTTTATATGATTGAGTTTCTTATTGACCATGGAGATGGATTTTTCAACTCGAGATACATTTGATTCCACTGGAGAAAGTCATTGATCAAGAAGTCGTTGGTTTTGGGAAATGATAGTTACGGCTTCTTGAGGCCGAGCTTGACTATCTACTTCTTGAATCTTGGTGATTTATCTTTTAGGTGGAGGAGGTTGAGACGAAGTGGAAGCTTATATGAGGAGTTTGTTGGCGAGAGGAAGGTTGAGCTTGACCGAAGGATTGGTTTTCAAACCAATGCTCATAGGTAATAATGGTGTGGTCGAGATATTGTTTCCGAAGGTTCATCAAGCTAAGTGTCTTGGTGTTTAAGGAACCAATGGTAGAGCATTCCGAGTCAGCAAAAGGAACATCAAAGTGCTTGAGAATACGCATAATATATGTGCCATAGTGAATCGTTCTCATGCGACTTTGGTTGAATGTTTGAAATTCATCCAAGATAACTTTTGCCCAATTCACATGACGACCTCCCCAAATAGCATACAAAGATTGGAAGTCCCTCCTATAAACTTTCTCATAGCTTCTAGTTCTTGGGTTGATGGTATAGGTTAGCGCACGATGCATGACGCGAGCCTTGGGTCGTAGTGCAACCGCCTTTAGTTCTGTTATGTCGTCGGAGAGGAACATATAACTAATACGATCTCGAGTTTCCATATTAACCGGTATTTCGCCCAACTATTCTCCTTCATCCGGTCATATTAGAATTCAAGCAAGTCGTTGAAGAGGAAGGAAAATCTTCATGCCACATACCATAGTCCAAATGGCATTGTCTGGGTTTGAGATGGCATGATGGTCGAGATTTAGATTGCCATAGAAGAGCTTCACGAGTATATAATTGATTTTGTTGTTATTTGCAGCAAAATCAATTAGAGATTCTAGTCCGTTGTGATGAGCTAACTCTTGGATTGCATACGGAGCAAAATCAAGAATCTTATTGAATCATTGTGCTGCTTTTTCATTGTGCAACCATCCTCGATCTAAGAATCGGAAGGACCCGTTGTAGATTGGGATTGTCGAGCTCTTTTTGGTGCCATTGAGAGACTAGGGCTTTAGAGTGTAAAGAGTAGGGTTTAAAATTTGAAAAAGTTGATTTTTGGACGAATTTGAAGTGAGAATGAGGAATAATGGCAGAAAATTGAAAAGGTTGAAGTAAAAAGTGAAAAGTAAAAGAGTTTGAATAGTTATTTTAAGTGACTTTTGGCTAGGAAACCCTGGTTACCAGTTTCAGTCGATTGAGTATTCAAAACCAGTCAACTGACTGGGTATTTCAAAAAAGAATTTATAGGGGTCTGTCGACTGACTTCAGGTGTTCAGTCAACTGAATTCATCCCGAGACTTTTTGGTTCAAATTTGCAAAATTCAGTCGACTAAATTGAAAGGTCAGTCGACTGACTGCAGGGTAAAAAATAGTGTATAAAAATAGGTTCAGTCGATTGTTTATCCTATGTTAGTCGACTGGAAGTATTAAAAACTGTAGGATGAAGATACATGCTCTTGTAATAATTTTTAGAAACAAAACATATGATTATAAGAATTACTAAAAATTAACATACAAATATTTAAATCAATCAAAGAGGAAACACAGGAGATATCATATATACATACATACATATATATATATATATATATATATATAATTTACGAAGACTTGGATGAAGAGGACGGAGTGTGGTATTCGTTCGGTTCAACTTTCGTATTCTCCTGATGTGGTCGCTGTGGTGACCATCCATTTCCATGTTCCCATGAGTTTGGAGAGTCAGGGGACGTTGAGATGATGGTTCCCATGGGTTACGACGTGAAGGAGAACTTGGTTGGTGAACCATATTGTGAGATGACGATCCACAGAATTTTAGAGCCACTTGTTCTAGGAAGCTTAAGCGCTTTGCATTTACCTTTTGCTCGTAATACCGCTCTCACTATAATTCCAGCGTCTCCCGTTGATAATGGTGAATGTCGTCTATCTTATCTTTGGTAGACGGCGATCCAAAAAATAAAGAGCATTTAGCTCTTTTACCGGGAGGAGTGTAGCCGGTGTGAGTGGATGGTGGAACTATTGGAACGGGCTCATAAATGGGGGTTGGTGTAGGTAGGTTGACAAAATCCGAACTTGTAAAGGTAAAGGAAAGGGTAGAGGATTCAGAGCTGTGTTGTGAAGACATGATAATAAATTTGAAGAGGTTGAAGCTTTGTTCTTTGAAATCAAGGAGTTTGTGTGAAAGAAAAAATAAAACAATCTTGAATTTATAATGAACAGGAGCCATAAAGTAGAGGAGAATGGGTGACAACAATAATCAGAAAATGAAAACCAATAAATTAAAAGAAAGATAACTAACAACCAGAAAAAGGAATGGTTGTAAAATATAAAGTCAATATGAGTGGTTAAAAAAAATCAAAAATAATATGAACTTTGTTAAGAAACAAAATATTGTGGAGTGTTAGACTACCATCATGTAAGGTTAAAGGTCTAATATTCAAGTATGGAATCATCAAAAATTTAAAGAGAATTTAAAAAAACTTTTTAAAGATAACTATAGATCTTTTGAAGACATAATTCCCAATTCTCTTCGAAGTTTTATAAAAATATTTTCATTCAAAGGGTTTGTAAATATATCAGGCAGTTGATTTTCAGAGGATACAACTTCCAATCTAACTAAATCCTTTTCAATATTATCATGAAGAAAATGATGACGTATGTCAATATGTTTAGTTCGTGAGTGATTGACAGAATTTTTAGATAAGTTTATAGCACTTGTAATATCACAGAAAATAGTAGATTTAGATAAATTTATACCAGAATCTTGAAGTGTTTGTTGCATGTAAATGACTTGAGCACATGCTAAAGCAGTAGAAATGTATTCTGCCTCACAAGTCGAAAGTGAAACACAATTTTGTTTCTTGCTAAACCAAGAGACTAAGAATTGTCCAATGAAGTGACAAGTCCCGCTAGTACTTTTTCGATCCGTCCAACATCCTCCAAAGTCAGCGTCACTATATGAAACTAACTCGAAAGGACATTCTTTTGGATAGAAATGTCCAAAATCTTTGGTTTTGCTTAGATAACGCAAAATTTGTTTCACTGCTCGCATATGTGATTCTTTAGGATTTGCTTGAAATCGAGCACATAAACAAACACTCATCATTATGTTAGGTCTACTAGTAGTTAGATAAAGTAATGATCTAATTATACTTCGATATAATTTTTGGTCAACACTTTTTCCATCTTCATCTCTATCGAGATGTATCGTTGTACTAATTGGAGTAGGTTTGGCAAAAGTATTTTCCATACCAAAGCATTTAATTAGATTATTACAATATTTTTGTTGATTAAAAAAATTCCATTTTCTAATTGTTTAATCTGTAAACCAAGAAAATAAGATAATTCTCCCATATGTGACATTTCAAATTCTTTGGTCATTATTTTGAGAATTCCTGACATAAATTTTCATTTGTAGAACCAAAAATAATATCATCTAAACAAATTTGAATAATTAAAATATCCTTTTTAGTTCTTTTAATAAAAAGAGTTTGATCAACCTTCCTAATTTCAAAACCAAAATCTATTAGATAGCTTTTAAGACGTTCATACCAAGCATGGGGTGCTTTTTTTAGACCGTATAAGGCTTTCTTAAGTTTATAGACGTGGTTTGGAAATTTTTCATGTCTGAATAAAGGAGGTTGTTCAACAAAAACATTTTCTTTTATATAACCATTTAAAAAAGCACTTTTAACATCCATTTGATAAAGTTTGAAATTATGAAAACATGCAAAGGCCAGTAAGATACGATTGCTTCAAGTCGTGCAACTAGAGCAAATGTTTCTTCGTAGTCAATTCCTTCTTCTTGATTATATCCTTATGCAACTAATCTAGCTTTATTCCTAGTTATATTGCCTTGTTCATCTGCTTTATTTTTGAAGACCCATTTAGTACCAATGACTGTTTATCACTCGTTCTAGGAATTAGTTGCCGAACTTCGTTTCGTTCGAATTGGTTTGGCTCTTCTTGCATAGCTATAATCCAATAGTCATTAGTAGAGGCTTCTTTTGCATTTTTAGGTTCAATTTAGGAAATAAATGCTACATGGCCTATTTGATTAAGTTGATTTCTAGTTCTAACATTTGAATCAATTTCTCCTATGACATTTTCTACTGGGCGATCTCGTACAATCCTAGGAGGAGATCTTAATTCATTTTCATTATGAACAATGTTTTCATCTTCTTCAAAATTATGAACAATGTTTCATCTTCCTTAAAATTATTTTGAGTAACCGTATTTGTGACCATCTTAGGTATAACTTCATCATCCTTAAAAAATTTATTAAATTTGAAATTTTCATCGAATGAAACATGAAATGTTTCTTCGATTGTTTTTGTTCTTTTATGGAAAATTCGATAAGCTTTGCTTCATTCCAAATATCCTATGAAGATTACTTCATCGGATTTTGGATCGAATTTTCCAAGCTAATCTTTTGTGTTTAAAATAAACCATTTTGAACTAAAAGTTTTAAAATAAGAAATGTTCGGTTTTCTTTGATGAAAAAGTTCATATGGAGTTTGTTTTGTTAAAGATCGGATGGAAACACAATTCAGAACATAGCAAGCAGTTGCTACAGCTTCTGCCTAGAAATGTTTTGGTAATGTGCTTCCATTTAATAAAGTTCTTGCACATTCTTGTAACGTTCTATTTTTCCTTTCTACAACTCCATTTTGTTGTGGTGTTCTAGGAAAATAAAAATTATGATAAATTCCCTTTTTATTACAAAAATGTTCAAAATCTTCATTTTCAAATTCACCTCCATGATCACTTCTAATATTTTAAAATTTTAAATTTTTAAGATTTTGAATTCTCTTTGCAAAAATCTTGAAATTTTCAAAAGTATCACTTTTATTTTTCAGAAAAATAGTCCAAGTATATCTTGAGAAATCATCTACTATAACAAACACATATTTGCTATGGTTTATAGAATGAACTTGAGTTGGACCAAAGAGATCCAAATGCAATAGTTCTAGTGATTGTACATTAGAAATATTTTTCTTTGATTTGAAGGATGATTTTGATAATTTTCCTAATTGACAAGCATTACAAATATTGTTTACTTTAAAATTCATTTTTGGTAAACCTTTACTAAATCATTTTTAGATAATTTATTTATAGCTTTGAAATTAATATGACAAAATCTTTTATGCCATAACCAAGGATCATTTTCTTTGGCTATTAAACACATATTGTATTGTAATTTACATTCATATTTAAAACATAAATATTTTTATCTCTAAAACCTTTAAAAATAAGATTTTTATTTTAATAAAAAATGCTACACTTATTTTCAGAAAAAGAAATATTGAATCCTTTGTCACACAATTGGCTGATACTTAGTAAATTATGCTTCAAATTTTTAACTAATAAAACATCTGTAATAAGAGATAAATTAGATATACCGTTATTGCTCACATCGCCATTGCCGATGACATATCCTTTGGAATTATCTCCAAATGTGACAGAACCTCCATCTGAGTAGTTAATGTTTATTAGCATCCCTTTGTTTCTTGTCATGTGTTTTGAGCAACCACTATCTAGTATCCATTTTCCTCTCTTTGTAGGTCGTACCTACAAAATACAGAATTAACACCGGTACCCACCATTTTATTTGGGTCCTAAGAGTTAGGTCTTAGGAAGCCAAACCTAAGAGGGTTCAGAATTCCTTTTGAAAATAAAATCTTTGTTTTTATGAACAGATTTTATAAAAGATTTTATATACTTATTTCTAATCAAAGAATTATTCATTTTAGGAACCCAAATTTTAATCGATTTAGTAAAATTTGAAACTTTAGAACTAGGTGTTTCAACTTTATTATTCCTTTTATATAAAGAATTATTTTTCTTTTGAATAATTTTAGAAGATTGCTTATATCCTAGTCCTCTTTTATTTGAAGCAGTTTGAGAATTTTCTATAATTTTGGAAAGATTTTCTTTGCCTTTATTAAAATTAGAGACATTTCTAGTAATATCATCTAACTTTGTTTTATGGCTAGAGTTGTCTAATTCTAAAATCTTGACATTTGCTTTAAGATCATGATTTCCAATTAATAGAACTTCCTTCTTTTCTTTTTGTGTTTCTATCTCTTGACTTAGCATAGAGAGTTGAGATGTCATATTAGAACAAGATTCTTGAGTAACCTCAAGTTCTTCTTCTAAGATTTGTTTCTCATCTCTTAGCATATCTACTTCAATTTCAGTTCTATTCAGTTTTTCAAGAGATTCTTTATATTTTCTTTTGATGTCATTTATCTTATCAAGTAATTCTGAGTTTATTTCTAATAGATCATCAAAAGTTAGATCACTCACCTCGTCTTTTGTGGCCATAAAACATACATTGGCTTGCTCTGTATCATTGTCCGAGTCATTATCTGATGTTGAAGATGATTATGAATCATTGAAAGCTTTCTTCTTGAATCTGTCTTTCTTGTGCTTATGTTTGTCTTTCTTTTTCTCAGGTCAGTCTTTCTAGTAGCCTTACTTATGACATTCATAACATTCTAGAGCAGATGATGATGGTTTGTTGGTGTTGTTATTATTGCTGGAGCTGTTCTTGTTATTTCTGAATTTGTTGCTCTTTCTAAATTTCAAAAACTTTTTGAAATTCATAGCAATGAATGCCATATCTTCTTCATCTGAATCTGATTCATCTTTTTCTACCTGGAATGCTATATTTTTCTTATCTTTAGCATGTACTCGTTTTTCCTGGAGATTAACTTCATAAGACATTAGATTTCCTATTAACTCCTCTGGTTTTATGGTCGAAATGTTGTTAGCTTCTTCGATTGCTAAGACTTTTCATTCCCACTCATTCGTTAGTGAGTTGAGGATTTTTTGAAACAGTATCAAAATCTGTATAAGTTTCTCCTAATGCTATCAAAGAATGATATATATCTTGAAATCTAGAGTACATTTCATTTATAGTCTCATCTTGCTTCATTTTAAAATTTTGGAACTGATTTTTGAACATAGAAATTTTACTTTGTTTGACTATGTTAGTACTTTCATGTGTAACTTTAAGTGTACGCCAAATTTCATGAGCAGTTTTACACATGCCTATTATATTAAACTCATTTTTGTCTAATGCACAATATAGCATATTCATAGCTTTAGCATTTGCAGTAGCATCTAATTTTTGTGTGTTAGACCATTGTGAATATTCTGTAGTAGGCATAGTATATTCAGATTGCATAATGTTCCAGGTTTCATAACTACTTGCTTGTATATAAATTCTCATTCTAGTAGCCCGACAATTATAGTTCATTCCATTAAATAGAGGTGGTCATGCAGTAGATTGACCTTTAAGAAAAGTATTGTTAGTTACAGTGCTGGTGTTGTTTTCCATATTAAAAAAATATCAGATAACTATGTTACGGTTATATGATAGCCTTGCTCTGATACCAAATGACAGTGACTGTGTTATAGGATCAAGTAATATGGAATATAATAAATATCTAGTGCGGAATATAATAGCAGTAAAGTGAAATGACACCAGGAATTTTTATACTAGTTCGAACTCCCGTTCTACGTCCAGTCCCAGACTCCTTCTGAAATTAAAGCTAGCAACCCTCACTTAACCCGGAGGAACGGTTATTACACCGCCTGAGCAACCGAACAGGACTTGACTGCCTGAGCAACAGAACAGGACTTGACCGCCTAAGCAACCGAACATGAATTTCTTACAAACTGGATTAACTTGACTTTATGTGTTCTGAATAACACGGATTTGTCGCTTGTAGTACACCCTTCCTATAATCTTTTCCTCAAGAATGATGTATATAATTGTGTGTGTTTGAAGAATAGGAAGATTAGTATTGCTTGAAGAATATGGAAATGGAATCATAAGCAATGATTGTATAGAGATTTGTAAATAATAGAATCAAGAATGCAATGCTCGTTAGATCAAGAGAGAATATAAAATTAGATAATTTGATCATTTAATCTTGAATGCTTTTATAGTGTATAATGAGTTACAACTTCTGGGAAAAGTTATCTATGAAAAGCTAATGGTTGTAACTCTTCAGAAAAGAGATAACTCTTGATAAATTGAAGTGTCTTTTCAAAAAACTTGACTATTACAGTCAGTCGACTGAACATGCGAGGTCAGTCGACTGAATTCCAAACATGCACATGAGTCATGTACAGACTCAGTTGACTGACCAGGTGTGTTCAGTCGACTGGTCCATGTAATTTATTAAATTTTTTACACTGACTCAGTCGACTGGTACCACTTGGTCAGTCGACTGAATACTGCTTGTCAGTGCAGTGAAATATATGTGTTGAATTTGATTAAAAATGAATGCAAGTTTTATTGTGAATGATGTGAGTGATGATTCTTGAGGCAAGATTCCAACAAAGCACTAAACTAAACTCTATATATACACATATTGACTCTTGCTAAAATATATAACTATACGAACCATATTTTGAGTCGATGAGTCCGGATGTTGTCGTAGTCGTAGATTCGTGAATTGTTGTGTCTTGTCAGCAATCAAAACCTATGATCCAACACATTCTCTACTTATGCCTGACCATGGGTCCTCCTCATATTAAGTCTGGCATTCCCATCGGTGCCCTCCCCTCTTGGGTTAACTCTTCCTCTTCTACCATCAATATCTGTATTCAAACCTTATAAGATATAGAAGAATAACCTAAAAAAGATAGGGGACTAGAGATAAAGCATACACTTATGTATAGCAAATACAAGTACCTTATTACAGCATTATCTCATAACCTGATCTTACTCTAATTCCTTATGATTATGTTTTCAAAATTATTTTTAGTTAAAATTTTTTCATAAACCTATGCTATGATACAAAGTTGTAACATACCGTATCTGAAGGTCAAAAGCTAAGCGCTACAGATACTGTAGTCATCTATAGTATTAACTTCTGGTGACAAATACGGTAATGCTAATGGTATCCATAATATCATAAGCACTTGAATATGAGCAAAATCACAGATTTCAAAAACAACGTTTTACTGAAAACATTTCAAAACAGTAATTCATATCCAAGTTACATAATCCCTTAACGTTTTCTTGGCAACGATCAAATATATCAATTACAAAATACGCCAAGAGCGACATAAACGATGCCCCTTTAGTTGAACAGAGTCAAGATAGTCATATTTGACTTAATACACATAGCGAAAATAAACAGAATGAACCGTAACTCCTAGTTAGCTATCCGCCAGCCACCTGCTCGTCTCCGGATGCTTTATTCGCCAAAATTACTAAAACATGAAAACCCAACCCTCAGCCTACTCAAATCAATTTTTGAACACCCAAGAGTTTAAGGAGAAACATAAACTTCGAGTCAAACATAAAGCCTGGTCTGCATAATACTATACATCTCGATTATTTAATGTTAAGTGAGACCACGCCGCTTAGCGGAACGAATTTCCCTTCACTAACATCCTTTTAAAACATATCTTTTTGCAATTATTTTCCTGCAACCAAAACGGTTAAAATTTGTAAAGCATCATTATGTAAACATACATATCAGGTAATAAATGAACTATCTATTCGTATATTATATTTTTATTTGGCTAAATATTAACCTTTGGCTGACTCGGGCCTACCAAACAATATAAACCAAATTTATCTAACATCTTTTAGACACTCCTCTTCTGGATGATCTGCCCTTAACTATATGCTAAATACTTCTCTTCTACATGGTCTGTCCCTAACTTAAAATCCCCAGGGTCACCTGATCCTAATGGCTTTGCGGGCTCACGAGTATCCTATCTGTATACAAACATATATTCCTAATGTGTGTAATCATAATTTTAGTCTTACCTGTGACAAAGCCCTACATACTGGAATTTTGGACATAATTAGCTGGGGCTAATAGCTAATGTATACGGCGCGACCCTATCCCAGTCTCATCTGGTATTCTAATATCTGAGTCATTTTACTTAGGGAAACCTTCCCTTATATATTCCTTAAAACCTTTTCAAAATGATTTAAAATTTTTAAATCAAACTCACACAAGGAAAATACATATATTCTATGCTTTATTAAAAATCACCTTGCCATGTTATATATACTTTACCCAAATCTTAGTTGATGAAAACATATAAACCTTTGAAAGTACCCCTTTTGAATCCATTTAAAGTACTCTTTCAAAACCATTGAAAGTACCATTGTCGAAACCAAGTAAAACCCTTTTTTTCAACCTAGGCTGAAAGATCAAAATCTTCCTTTCGAAACCATTCGTAGAAATCCTTCAAAACTATTGAAAAACCTTCCTTTCGAAAGCTTTAAACCTTAGACATTTTTCTTTCAAAACACTTTTGAAACGGCCTTTCGAAAACATTGGAAAAACATTCATCTTAGACCTTTCGACACCATTGGGGAACCACCCCATCGAAGCCTACATTTAAAACTCCTTCAAAAGCATTAATACACTAAACCTTTCGAAAGCCTTTGGGTTCAATTTAAAACATGTTGAAACATTTTGAAGCCATTTAAAAATTTATTCCTTCGAAACCTTTGAAAACCGTTTTGGTCGAAACAATTTGGATTATGCCTTCAAGTAGAGCAAAAGGATTAGAAGCCCATTAAAGTTGAAGGCATTCCTTTTGAAATCATTCCTAAGTAAAGAAGTGATGGTGTCGAAACCATTCCTTCAAAAGCATTGGAGAAGTGGTCAAGTTTAAAAGCAAAGCAACCCTTTCGAAACCAATCTGGGTCAAAAGGTAGAATAAGGCGGGCATGGGTTTCGACTTAGTCGAAAGCAATTATATAAAAACAAATGCGCAACCTAATCGAAACCATTTCTTTAAAACCAATTGATCTAGTCGAAAGGCAACCTAGTCTAAAGCTATTCAGTCGAAAGCAAACATGCGTATTTTCATTTAAAAGCAAAGTATCATTTCAACCCCTTCGAAACCACTGGTTTCAACCCTATACCTTCCGCCTATATCCAATTCACTACATACCAATTGCCTAATACCATGTGTATTAGTTTTGATGGAAACGGAGGCGAAGGTAAGGAGGCGAAAGCCTGGTACCAAAAGCATCAAAACAGTAAAAACCATGTAGATTTGTCCTTTTTAAACTATTTCTTTGTACCTAACCTGCCTTGTTTTTCAAATTGTGATTGGTTGCAATTTTACTTTTCCAAAAGTACCACCAATTTCTAGAAATAACAATACTGAATTATTTACAAAAAAAACCATTCTCCTTTTTATAAATATATAAAATATTTAAGTCCTATACCTTAAATAATTTTATATATTCATTAAAACACTTAGCAAAATTCTACAAATTTTTTAGAAAATCACTTTAATTATGGTTTCTAAAATATATTAATTTCAAACCAAAACCGTTAATTATTTAACTGTAATAATTTTTAACCCACAAATATCAAAAATCTTATAAAAATCCTTACTTCTTATATTCTATTCTAGAACTGCATAAAAAAAACGTAAAATGAAAGTTCCTTTTCTTAGCTAACGGAATGTCTTGTTTAACATATTAACTACTAGAAAATTCCTTTTAAAATTTTTCTTTCTTTTCTTCTATTTTTTACTAGTTTATTATAATAACATTTTCTTCACTAGAAAATTCATATGAAATTCATATAAATTCTGAAAATTTTGAAAATTGAAACTCATTTCTAAAATATCATTTTTTGGTCTATATATTAATTCGCAAGGCATTTGGGTGTCATTTAATAGGTTTTTCACCTTAAAACATGTCATAAAGTCTATATAAACTAACATAAATCATCATAAAGTATATATAATCATTCCAACATTCAAAAATATGGCAAATCATTGCAAATAAGTTCGGATTCAACTTAAAATCGAAAATAATAAGAAATTTGAGATGTAGTCATTATTCACCTTAGCTTTAGAGATTAAGAAACTTGAGATTTGAATGGATTTGGTTTAATTTAGCTTGTTCCTTAGCTTTTTCTTAATCTTCTTCCTCTTTTCTTTTTAATAGTGGCCGGCCTTAAGTTTAAAAATTTTGATGAATAAAATATGAATGTGTATAGGATATACGGCCAAAGGTTTATGGATATAGGAATGGCCTCTTTCCTATTTTAACCTTCCTCTATTCCTTTTTAACTCTTCGTTTAATTCATTGTTTAAATGGCATGGCTACCCTTTAATTAAACCAAATCTCAATCCCCTCATCAACATAAAACTTTATATAATTTAGCTAATTAAATATCCTAAATAATGTTACCAAGCATATGGAGTGTTACAAAGTCCCACTCAAAGAAAGAGAAATGAAATTTCTGCCCATTGACGAGAACTTGTGCGCTATAACCCTTTAGAAGAGGGTCATAGTGTGGGCAAGGTGCTGGAAATTGAGGAGGATGACGGTTCCTCGGAGGAGTTTGATGCTGCTGCGAATGTTGATGAGGGTCATGAAGTCCACTTATTTTTGATCCCGCTATTGATCCCAAAACAAGGCAAAAGGCTGGAGATGCCGGAGAAAAGAACAAGTATGTTTGGTAAAGAGAGAGTAATGGTGGAGGACATGAGGACGCCACCAATGGTTGTGAGTCTTCTGGAGATTAGAGTGATGATGAATATGAGTTTCTTGTAACTCGATGACCTAAAATAAAGATTATTTCATCTTTGACGTCTATGCAACCTCCATCGGCTTCTACAATCAAAGAAACTCTTATCCCACCTTTTGGGATATTTATGGATCCTTTGAGAGCATTCTGGATGAAATTGGTTCTTTTGGCCTTCACAATATCTGAACTGGGGATATTGGTTCCCCTATCTCCATGCCTGATGAAGTGCCTATTACTCGTGAAGGGGAAATAACCCTAGTTAGCTAGCTCCAAATCTACGGTCCATGGGGGGCAGTAGGATACATCTACACTTACACAACATTACAGTTTTATACTTTCTATGCTATATTTTCATTTTACCAATGTCAGTTTGTGCGTGTTTTATTTTCAGATTCTATGGAGCACAAGCATCTATATGACACTCTCATTAGACATTGAAGCAGATACAAGAAAGCTGGGTCATCGAACCATCCTCGTGAGTCATTTAACAGGTCAGATTACGGATGGCATCAAGGACGGGATTACATGAGACGGGACTTAGGCAACAGATCCTTTGATAAGCATTATGGAGATTCCCAGAGAATTCCATCTCCCCAACATAGGTCCTATTCACCTCTACCCTGTAGCACAGATAGATTTTCAACACGACCTAACCTCGATCCATCTATCAATGTGTATATCGCTCGTGCTTTAGTGCCTCCGACAACACAACCATTGATGTCATCTCATGTGCAACAACAGTCTAAGCAGCCGTCTGGGTTGGTATCTCCAGACAGCCCTCAACAAAGGTAAGGAGAAAAGCATCTTCACATTTCCTAATTCATTACAGAGGTTGAGATAGTTTCTAATCCCAACGTGCATAAAACGAAAAAGACCTTTCTGAATGTTTGCTTCGATGATCTGGTGTTCGTTACTTATTTGAAGGAAATCTCTCTAAAGGTTGGCACCGATGTCATTGCTTGCATGAGCAATGTTTATGACCATTATCATAAATGAAGGAGGATTTCTAAGGCTATTTCAGAAGTTTCTTATAAAAAAAAGTTAAGGCTGAAGGAATGAAACTCATCGATAAAGATGACAAGTGCATCATCAAGACCCTTCATAAGGAGGTTGAAGAACTAAAGGAGTCAATGGTAGATGCTGAGCCAAAGGTAAAGATGCAAATTAAGTCCCTCAAGGAAGAACGTTAAAGCAACTAAAGAATGTCGAAGCCGCCCATCACAGTAGCCACATTCTTTCACTAGAGAATGAAAAACTCCAGAAAGCTAATAAGGAGCAAGCCGTTGAGATAAAAAGACTAAAAGAGTTATAGGAGAATGAGAAAAAAGAGAAAGATGATGTGCTCATTAAGGCCAAAGAGTACTACAATGAATTATTGGATGCCCGAGAGATGATGCTGATGAGCGGCCTAAGACCACAGGGATAGAATTAAGTCCGAGATTGAATCCCTTCTTGTGCGATTCTATACAAATGTTATTAAGTTTAGGAACTTGAAAACTTGGGACGGTTAGAAGAGGGTATCGCCAAGCTTTGGCCATAGCCTAGGAAGAAATTTTACAACAAGAGTGGGAGCACTTTGATGGGCATAGGTTAAAGAAGAGGAGTTAAAGCTTAAGCACGTGGATGAGGAGGATGTAGAAGCACTCGATATTGGCCGTCTCATCTTGCATTGTGAACTATCTTCTAGTGTCCAATCCAAGCTTGGTTCAAAGGTTTTTTGTGAGAGTTCTGGCTCCGACCCCTAGGGTCCATAGCAGACACTGCTGCTCTTTCCAAATCAGGGCCGCAAGTTATTGAAACTGTCTTTCCTCCTCTCAGCTCCATGGCTATTCCATGTTCTGAGGCGATTCATGATTTTTCAACTATGTTGGATGCTTGCTATAATCCTAAAGAACTTGGCTTAGCAGTAGCTGAATAATTCCCAAAATTGCCGATTCTATCTCCCATCTTAGAGGGAGGCACTGTGGACACTCCTGCAAACTTGAGGTCAGCGTCTTCTGGAGTTATATTATTAACCTCGCCAGTTTGCGAGACGGCTCATATGAAACCGGTTGACGTCACTAATCTCTACTTTTCCATTTTTCAAGTTTTAGGTCAACCTTCAATTATCCCTTTGCCAGAAGGAAGCTCGTGGCTAGGGACGCAGGCCACACAAAATGTATCGACCATTATATCTACTCCTAATCTAACTACAGCTTCTTCGATGTGCATCACCCTGGTCCCGATGCTGAAATGATTCACTCTTTAGAAGAGGAGACCAAATGTTATCTTCATAGGGCTCAGGGAGATGAAGACATTATCATTACATGAGTTAGTGGACACTCGTCAGTGCCTACAATGCTAGAGATGCAACGATCTCAGGTCATGCTGGCTAAGAAGATTAAGAAGGAAAAGTTTGATGACATTCCTCCTTTTTCGTTCTCAATGCCTATGGAAACTATCTTCGCTCTCGTTATTGTTCCTACTTTTGGAGGTGTTTAAGGCGTGACTCCTGAGTCTTTGGGAAGCAACTTGATTCGGAGAATGACTTAGAAGATCACTTTCTGAAGGATAAAAAAACAAGGAAATGAGCAAAAGGAAGCCCAACAAATCTGGTACACATTCCTCTAGAGAAGGTAGGAAGGAGAGGAGGAGGTGAAAGGAGACTTATTTGTAGCATTTTCTTGCTTTTCTATTTCTTCTTCTTAGCTTTGAATTTGTGTACATAGGTTGATGTTGTGTGGATACAACCACTACCTTTTTTGAAAGTTCGTCAATAAAGGATAGATTTGTTTCCTTTCAAATCTTACTTCTATTAGTTTATGTATTAAAAAATGTTTTCATTTAGCTAACTTAGTAGCCTATTCACTTATCTTTAACCGAGCATCATTCGACTAATGATAGCGATGGAGTTTATATCATTTTCATTTTTAAGAGAGTAATATCTAGGAAACCTATCTCTAGGCATCCATGTTTGGTCTCGTTAATCTCCGAGTATTGATCGAGATTGATCACCTTGAGCAGTGTTTTGAACATCTACTTCTTAGACGTTTTACCTGATCTCACCCAGCTCTGTGCATTGATCATACATGCCCTATCCGTGGGGATAAGCAAACAGAACACCATCTTTTGGATGTTGTAACATCTATCTCCGGATGATTGCATTAGATCTTTGCTAACTCTAGGCGTCGATCGTCAGTTTTATCGAATTTCAGGCGATGATTCGATGCTTTGCCTATCTATGGGCACAATTCTTGGGGTGCATAGTCTCGTTCGACCCATATGTGTTTATACTCCAATGCCCAAGTCATTTGTTAAAGGAGTTATTTGGCATCTAACTCCGGATACCTGGAACAGTCATGTTGCTTAGGTCCAACCATGGATCGCGAAGTTCAATTAGTACCTACCTCCGAGTACCTGGGAGCATGCATTATATAAGTGTAAGTTGTTCAATTTTGTCGCTTTTCCCATCGATCATATTGAGGGACTCTAACAGCTCCTCATTCTTTTTGGGATCGTAATGGATCTGTTGATGAGATTGCACATTTAGCTCAATGGAATCATGGCCTCTGATTCATAGTTTAAAGATAGAGTGTGACCAATCTTAGATTTATGGATCGTTCGATAGGCTCAAAGTGCCAGAGGCAATTCATTGACCCACTTGCCTTTGGCCTTTGTTAATCGCTTTTATAAAATGGACTCGATGATTTTGTTCAGTACTTCCAACTGGCCATTCATTTGTGAATGTGCTACCATAGAAAATATTTTCACTATCTGATAGTTGCTGCAGAAGCTTTTGAATTCCATGCTATCAAATTGGGTCCCATTGTTGGAAATGATCATTTTGCGAGATCCCAAATCAACAGATATTGTTCCCGACTACGAAATTAACTGCCTACTTCGTGGTGATTGTGGCAAGTGTTTTTGCTTCGGTCCATTTCATGAAATAATTAACTGCAACGATGACGTATTTTTCTCTGCCCTTCGACTTCGGTAGCACACCAATAATCAATCCCATATAATACAAATAGCCATTAGATGACCATATATGTAATCTCCATTGACGGGGTGCTAGAAATTGTCATGAACCATAGAATTAATCACACCTACTAGTGTAATCGTTTGCATCTCTGTTGATAGTCGGCCAAAAATATCCATACAAAGACTCTTCTTTACCAACATTTGCCCTCTAGTATGATTGCCACAAGCACCTTCATGAGCATCCACAAGGAACCATTTAGTTTCTTCAATGGCAAGGCACCGCAATAGGGGAACAGAGAATCTTCTTCTATATAATACTCTGTCTTGAACAATAAATCGTGGAGCTTTGCGCATGAGTTTTGTTTTTCATTCTTCCATCTATAAGGGTTCCCTTTAAGATACTCGTTAATTGGAGACATCCATGAGCCACCTTATCATTCAGTCTCCATGATCCAATCGACATCCATCTGGTCGATGCTCAAAGCTTATAATACCTCTATTAAAACTAAACCCATGAGTTGTGCATCCTTGGAACTAGCTTGCTTGGCTAGTGACCAGCTTTCATATTTTTCTCCCTAGGGATGTTGTTATCGTGTAATACTTAATGTCATTGAGCAGTTCCAGAACCTTCATCAGATAGGGGGCTAGTTTCGCTCCTTTGACCTGGAATTCTTTCATCAACTAGCAGAACATCAATTGAGAGTCATTATATATGTGTAAAGTTTTGACCCCCGATCCTTTTGCTCTCTTCAGTCCTACAATAAGCGCTTCATACTCAACTTCAATGTTAGTTGTGGGGAACTCAAGTTTTAGGGCATAGCAAATTAATCGTCCCACGAGGGTTACCAAAACCACTCCTGCCCTTGAGCAATATTCATTGGACACTTCGTTTGTGTACAACTTCCATTAAGCACTCTGCATTGTATCGTCCTTACTGTCATCATCCCGAGCAGTGAACTCAGCAATGAAATTGGCCAGAGCTTGGCCTTTGATCACTCTCCTAGGATGATATAATATATCGTGCTGATTTAATTCAATGTAACATTTCAGCAATCTCTTAAAAGTTCTAGGTCGTTGTAGAACCTGTCTTAAGGGCTGATCAGTTAGCACCTTAATTGGATGATCTTGGAAGTAGAGATGGAGTTTCCTCAATGCGATCAACAAGAAGTAGTCTAGCTTTTCCAACTTTGGATAATTTCTCTCTGCTCCTCTCACTCACTTGCTGATATAATACAATAGTCTTTGGATCCTGGTCTCTTCGCGTCCAAGAGCAGCACTCAAAGCATAAATAGACATTGTGAAATAAACAAATAAGTCTTGTCCCTTTAATGGCTTTGACAAGATAGGTGGCCTTCCTAGATGATCAATTATGGCTTGAAAAGCATCCTTACATTTTTGCATCCATGCAAAGTTTCTTTTCCCTAACTTGAGGACATCGAAAAATGGTATACATTTGTCTATAGCATTTGAGATAATTCGACACAACGTGTCTACTTTTCCATTCAGTCTTTGTACCTCCTTTATTGTCCTGGGGGCTTTAACATGGCTTCAATCTTTTCTGGATTGGCCTTAATTCCTCTCAAGTTCATTATAAAACCCTAGAACTTTCCTGATGCAACTCTGAACGAGCATTTCAGTGGGTTAAGCTTAATTCCATATCTTCGAAGTACAAAACTTTTTAGAAAAATCTTCCAAATGGTTCCTTGATCATCATGATTTTACCTACATATCATCCATGTAGACTTTCATCGAACATCTGATTTATTCTGTGAACATGGAATTTACCAGTCTAAGGTAAGTGTCTCCGATGTTTTTCAAATCGAACGGCGTGGCAAGATGATAATGCAATCCCTAGTCGATTATGAAACCAATATGTTCCTGGTCCGGGATGTGCATTGGAATTTGGCTATAGCCGGAATAAACATCCATGAATGCTAACAATTCGTGGCTTGCGGTCGAATCAACTAATTGACTGATCTTTGGCTGCTAGGAACTGTCATTCGTGCATACTTTGTTTAAATCTTACTAATCGATGCATGCCTTCCACTTCCCACTAAATTCCTAACTAGGACCGGATAGGGAACCAAATTAGGGTATAGAGCATCACGGATGAAGCAGTCAGCTTTTAGCTTATCAGCCTCTTTTTTCAGTATAGCGGAATGCTCCGAACCTAAGCTACGTCGCTTCTACTTCAGATGAAGCCATTTGGGGTTCACATTTACTATATGGCATGCTATCTTTGAGGATATTCTACACATGTCAGAATGCATCCAAGCAAACACATCCAATCTGCCTCGAGAAAGCCTGCCAATTCCCTTTTCATCTTCATGCTAAGTCGAGATCTAATTTTCAGGACCTACATAGGATTATCTTGACCGACCAAGATGTTGATCATCAACCCGACGGCTGCCGCCCTTGCATCCAATGTATCTTTCCTTGGATACATAGCTTTGTGAAATATTCTATGCGTACCAAGCCATGGCTTAGGTGGTGGTTGCTATGCGTCAATTGATTTGACGTAGAAAGTTTTCTCTACGTCTTTTACCTTCTCACGCCGCTTCAGTTTCCTCAGTTTTGCAACGTAACATTCTCATCCTACATTCTGATCACCCTGAATAACCTGCATTCCATTTTCCATTGGGATTTCATTGTTAAGCACCATGGATCCAGGGCCACCTGAAAACTAGCAAGGGACGGTCGATCCAAAAACGGACTGTACATAGAAAAAAGTCTATCATCACGAAGGTCATAACCCGCACTCTCTTATTGTCACCTTTAGCTAAACAATCGGTAGATCCACACATCGTATAGGCTCCTCAGCCTCTCAGGTAAATCCTTGAATCTGGGAATTACGAGGCTTCAAATTCTAACCATCCATCATCATTTTGGTCATAAGGTTTTTAGGAAAATATTAACTGAACTTTCGTAATCAACATGAACCTTCCTCATAGTTACCTGCCTAATTACGACCAATATCACTAAGGGATCAAGCATAGGTGCTTCAATCCCATACACATCTCGATTTTTGAATTCTATGTGATCACTCATGGTCTTTACTTGCTTTGCCAAAACTCCATCTTCAACGTTGAAGCAACTTTCTTGTACCACACAACTCAAAGAACTCGCATATCTTTCGACCTCATTCCATCTTTTCTCAGTTTGATTGGTAACAAGTCTTTTTCGTCATCATTAAGGCCACCTGAACTCGTAGGAGCAATTCTCCTTAAGGTTGAGAATTTCCTTGCCCACCATCCTATGGGGATTTTACATACTTTTGGAGTTTTCCTTCCTAATTAAGTCCTCTATCACATCACACAAATGCCTACATTCATTTGTATTATGGTCGTGTGTTTCATGGAAATGATAGTACTTTCTAGATCTTTTCTTCTTTTCCATTGATTCCCCCGAAGTTGGCTTCTTATAATGTTCCATACCTTGCGTCGCAAGGTAAATATTCTCGATTGAGTTGTTCAATGGCATATAGTCCTCATACTTCAGGAATCTCGGACGTATCGTGGGGTTCAGTTTTATATCTCCATTTTCTTGGTTTTTTATTTCCGCCTTTGTTTTCAATGTTCACAGCTACATTTTTTAAGCTCTCTGCTTCACCACAACTGTAATGACCCACTTTTCCGTATAGTTTAAGTAGGCAATCAACCACACATGACCCACTCAAATTGAATGGAAAAACGGATAGTTAGGGAAAAAGGAAGAAAGAATACAAGAAGAAACCAAACAGAATCTCACAGCGGAACGAAAAATCTGTAATGTATAATGAATCTTTACACCAAAACAAAATGTAACAAGCACATACACAGATACACACAGACACACACATACAGACATCAATTAGAGTGTATCAATCTATTTCAGCTCGGACAGTTATAACAACTAGTCCTCACAATTTGCTGATAAATACAATAATGAATGAAGCATAAAAATAACCATATACGTGGATAAGTCTCTGAACCTCTAGCTCGACTCTGGAAGTTCGAAAGCATCCAAACTAAATCTGTAATATGCTCGGTCTAACCCTAGCATTATAATAAATAAAACCCGAGTCAGTCAGGAAAACAAGCATGAGAAAGCACACCCAACTGGATTATTAAAGTTATAAAAAGCCTTTGAAAATCAAAATTATCTAGAAAGAGCGCACCGCACATAAACACGGATGGCTTTTTACCTTACGATAACCAAACCATTTCATATGAAAATCAAGTGATATTATAAAAGTGTCCAAGATATAAATACTTATTAATCATAGCGGAAATTGTTACATTAATTGAATTCCAACATAATAGGTATACAACTAAAACCGTAGGGGCACGTATTGAAAAATGTAATTCGTACAATGACTGGGCTACTAGGGTACTGCCCGTCACAGTGCATCTCTAGATAAAATAACACCGAGGTCGAACCTATCGACCCATGCCAACATAGAACCGGCTAAGCTTTACTGGATAGTATCGGATATGATCACCTCTCCATTAATGGGCCCCGAAGCATAAAAATAACAGATAATATCGACTCTAGATAGGGACAAACATACCTTACTTGTAAGAGATCCACATGGCCTTGCTGCATCTACCATGTTTTAGTCATTCCCAATTGAAAGCTTGAGGATACGCTTACCTTTTATATAGCACTTCTGACTTGGAGTGCTAATACTACCCTCCAAACAACAATGCAATTCCAGCATTTATCCATACAAGTTCGTACTGGGACTGAATGAAACACTTGAATGCTCTGTCTTTAATTCCAACATCTTCAAGATGTCTTCACTTCGAAATGCTTGATTTGAATCGAGTGGTTCTCAAATAACATAACTGATCTAGACCTCTTTGAAATAACATTCGATAGTTTCTGGTAAACTCAACATCGGTTCTTTAGGATATAAACAGTCAAAAATAAGAGCGGAGATCGCCTCCTAACCGTTAGTGGATGGATTTCCTTATCGTTTGTCCTAGGAGAATGAAATGAGATTTATACGCACAGTATAGCACCATCAGAGATGACTGTGCTATATAACTCATGCTTTTCTCCAAGATATTTCCAAAGTTACGTTTTGAGTCTATATTTGATAGTCGGTTATTTAACTATCAACAAACACACATCCAAATCAGGTATTTTTTTTCAAAGGGAAAACCAACATTGGTTTAACATATAAGTAAGCACTAGCCTCTTAAATTAATCTTATCATTAATTAAAATAACGTTATAATACTTGTACATACACACACACACACACACCTTTACAAAGATATACCCATAAATCCCTATATTTTCAATACTTTGAAAATATCTATATATTTATCTTAATGCTATAAGTATATTCATAAAACTGAGAAAGGAAATTATACAATTCTCAAATCATATATAAATCCCTTATAAATCTCAAAAACCATTTATAAAACTATTTTATAAATGTTTGAAAATCATTTAATTTCTCTTTTTTAAATTCAATCACTTATAAATTCTTTTTGTACGTTTCTAAAATCATTTGTAAATCCTTTATAAATCCATAAAACCATTTATAGAACACCTTTTATAAATCTATAAATCTTTAATTCATTTATAAATATCTAACCATTTGTAAAACACTTTCACCTTGTAAATAATCTTCATTAAGTCTTCAAACAATTTCATAAACTCCCCTTATAAAATCCAAGTCCGTTTATAAAACTCTATTTATGAATCTTAAAAACCTTATAAATAAATCCTAATCATTTACTTTAAAATGCTATTATATGATAGTAATTATTAATAATAAACATTATAAATAAATAATAATTATTAACTTTGAAACATCATATAAATAATAATTAATAATTCAAAACATTATAAATAAAACAATTGTTAATCTTTACCATTATTTTAAATAAAAATAATAAATTTCCAAAATATTATTTATAATCATTATTACTAATTTCAAACCATATTAATAATTTAAATAATTAACTTTTCAAAATATTTAAAATATTGATAAATAACCATGAAGCAATATTAAATATAAATAAATAACTTTTAAAACGATATTAAATATAAATAAATAACTTTTAAAACAATATTAAATATAAATAAATAACCTTTAAGAGAATACTAAATATAAATAAATACCTTTATAAAAATATTAAAATAAAAATAATCTTAAAAAATATTAAATATAAATAAACAACTTTAAAACAATATTAAAATAAAAATAATCTTAAAATAATATTAAATATAAATAAATAAATTTAAAACAATAATAAAATAAAAATAATCTTGAAAAAAGATAGATAAAAAGGGTTGGAGAAAAATATAAATTAAATCCTTTTAACCAAAATATTTCGGAAACCAAAATTCGGATTTAAAAATCATTTGTTGTCTCAAAAACCCATTCCAACTCAAATGGAAATTTACAGTATTTTTAGAAATACTATTTTGAGGCCAATAACTACCAAATGCTTAACCGATACTATTATTGCTTGTCTATCTCTACTAGGTTTCAGTTTTGAACATAAACAATGTTATAACCAATAGTGTCCACAAATCAGGTTTCATATCCAATAATTCATATAACAAGCATTTTATAGAAAATAAATCGTCAATAGCAAGGAATCCCGTTGGATCCCTCCAACATTTACCCCCACATCATAACTCATATATAATTGTATAATATTGGTCATCCGCTACTAGGCGGGTATATATAAAAGGTCATCCACTCCAAGGGCGGGAATAAATCCAAACCAACTGATAAAACAGTAAATCCTCCAAACATCTAATCAAATTTTTTTATCAACTATATAATATTTCTGGTTAATCAAAAAGGTGAGTTTAACTTACCAAAATTTCTATTGTCGCTGAGGCGTATCGAACGATGTCCCATTTTAGCCCAAATTTCAGTTGTCTCCAAATTCATCCAAACAAGTTCTATATCGTAGTATTTGCTGATACGAACACAATGCAACTCGACGTGCTTGATTCCAACTTCATGTGGAAAATTTATACATTTATAAACATTCGATTTTATATAATATAATTATTAATTTCATCATTAAAATTGCTAATCACCAATTAACCCTCCCTTACTCTTTCCTTTAATATCAAATTCACGACTATCTTCCAAGCTGAACCCATTCGAACGCAACTCTGACCATCCACCACACCACCATTGTGGCTCCTAAGACCACCGTACCTTTACCAAGCATAGCCCCGATCCTCCTACATCGATTGGCAAGGTCCGATCCTCCTGCATCGATTGGCAAGGTCCGATCCTCTAAAGCTCTAACACCGCCACAAAAGCCGAACCCATAATTGTCCACGTTCATCTTTGATTTATGGCCCCATCGATCATCAATTTGCCACCAAATTTCGTCGGCGCTTCGCCCTCGCCTTGCACACCAACTTCTCTTTAGACCCCTCCGCTAAAAGTCGCCCCAAATCACCACAATCTGCTAGAAAGTGCTCGTCTTTCATCCTCAAATCGCGCCCACCACATCACGAGTGAGCCAAATCCAACCATCGAACAAGTCGAGCTCGCTGCAAACATATTTCTAGTTGACATCGAGGCACGATAAGGCCTCTAGTGGCTCCGGTGAGACTATGTCATTGGATGGAGGAGAATTTTAAATTTTAAAAGAACAATCACTTTTTTTAAAATAAATTGGCAACTTGCCTTCTCTAGTTGAATGTGAATCATATATAGGAAAGGAGGGTGATTGAGCATGAATGGGAAGTATGGGCTTAATAGTGCACAACATGGGTAGGGAATGGAAATTGTATTAATATATATAGTAATTAAAAATATCAAGCTTCAAAGGTTCGGAAATTTCAAACTCCTATCAGGACGTGGCGCCTAGCGTTCTAACTATACCACCCCTATTCCAAACCCAATGCAACTAGTCTCGAGACTTAATTAGATCACATGCATAAGTTAGCTTTTCAAACCCAATTATATTATATAAATTTCAAAATTAATTTCCAATCGTTTCAACCTTGCACGGCCAAACGAAACGTCCAATCACCACAAAAATCGTCGGCATACAACTCAATATTAAGGATCCAATGAAACCGTTTTCGTCGAAATCCGAGACAGTACCCCAAAACGCTATTTTGACATGTTAATTAAAACGATTACTATTAAAAACCACATTAATCACTTTTGAATCTAAATTAAAATTTTACTATCTCCATTCTATTTAAATAGAATTTAAATCAACTTTTGAAATCATTTTTATTCACATTAAATTCAATATTTAATTATTTAAATAATTCAAATATTAAATTCAATAATTTAATTATCAAATAAATCGCTATATTTGAAATTCAAGTTATTTAACATATAAAATTACTTTTCAATATTTTAAAATCAATTAAATATTCCAAATTCAAATGACTGAAATTCTGGGTCATTACACTCTCCCCATTAAAAGAATTTCATCCCTGAAATTAGCATATAAGAAAATTGCCCAAACCTATTAACTTTACAAAACAAATTAGTTGAAATTAAGCTTTTAACTTCACTCATAAATTCCAACTAATATCATTTCATTTTGTAATCAAAATCAAATTTTAGTTATTAAAATCTTTCCAAAATTTCGAAAAAAAATCAATGCCTTAAATTTATAGAAAATTTTGTCGGGTCTCGTTTGCGCGGCTAGATCGGAACAACTACAAATCGTCACTACTAACCTAAACCAACCAAAAAGAAACAAAAGCCAAGCGCTGATCATAAAATCTTCAAATCGAACGACAATTTAAACATGTACCTTGTAGTCGGGTAACCAAAATTTATTTATGAAATCAAAGGCATCAAACTAGCTCTTGCTTTTTTATACCTGCATCTTATTTACAAATGATATTAAACATATTACCCATAACCATATTATTTGCATTTTGTAATGCCAACATTTAATTATGGTAAAGCCCATAAGATTTACGTATACCATCCATACACAATATTAACCTGATTGCTCACTCGATCACACACTTTCACTTCCGTACTAGTATCATTCACGCGACCACTAAAGTGTGGACTCAGATCCAGTTCCTTGATTAGAACCCATCATTCTCCTTGCATAGCCATATACTATGACAGGGAATATCAGAATCAGTCAAAAATCCATATCCAGTGTTCGTCGTCGAGAATCGAGTGAAAAATTCTAACTTGGACCGATGTAAATCATCTCAAAATCATGCACTCGAATCTGGATCAAACAGCTATACGAGTAAAATAATATATGTACAACTTGCGTATTTACTTCGGTTAGTTTCTCATTATTCGAATTCTTTTATTTACATTCATTAATTCAAAATCAATATTCACATTGCTTCATTCATTCATTTATTATTTAGCATATTTCTTCCATTACTAATATCACTTAAGAACCATTCCATCAAATTTTACTTAAGTTTATTATAAACATTTATATAACACTTCTCTTGTTTATTTTCACTTCACAACTTAAGTCCATATTCGTTTTAAATCAAGGTTCACTCCATTTAACTTATTTATCCACTTCATTATCCAATTTTATCAAACAACATTCTAAACCATATTCAATTTATTGATTTATTTAATTAGTTAATTTCATTAATTCATCTTATTTAACTTAAGTTAAATTTCATTTCATTATTTCTTTTCTTAACAATTTATATCAAAAAATCAAAAAATTTGCTTTAATTTACTAATTCTCATAATTTATAAGTTGTAAATATTATTTTCCCATATTTATCAAATTAAACTTTGGGTTTTAAAAACAAACTTGTTTTACCAAAACAAAACTCCAATTGTAGCAATTCCTCTCTTTGAAACCCAAAAATGAAGGTCGATGATGCTGCAGTCAACATCGAAATTATTTTTCAACGACCGAATTGGGTTCAGTGCTTTCAATTTCTTTATATTCCATTTTAAAATATTTCCATTCAAATTATTTTTCTAATAATATTATTATTTTCCAAAATTTTGATAAACAATTTTCAAAATCAACAGGAATTAAATTCTTAAATTCTCAGCTTTTAGATCCTTTTTATTTACAAATCTTGTTTATAAATTTCCCTTATATATATAATTTCCCTATTGTTATATAAACCGTTTCTTACATTTTTATCTTTGTTTACATTATAATAATAACAATTGTTATTAGAACACAAACAACAAAAGATAATAACTAAATATTATCATTCTCTAACAACCAAACACACCGTATATGCTATAATAATTTTTCAAAAATTATTCCTTTTTATATAAAATATAATCAAGGTAAAATTATTTCATTTACCCAAATTTAAAAAAAATACTATGCCGAATTTCTCTATTCAAGTGTTTAGAGACCCCTATAAATAACATTAATTACTCGTATTGAGCAGAATCCATAAGTCACTCAATAGATCAATCAACAAAATAGAAAACGTTTTTATATTACTAATAAACACGCGTTCATATATGTATGTATGTATGTATGTATGTATGTATGTATGTGTATATATGCACTCAAACTCTTTCTAGGGTACTGCTAACTCTATCGATAATCAGTACCCCGCAAAAGCTAAGGTTCTCGCTTAACCCAACCCTAATACCAAGCTGTAACAACCCATTTTTTCGTACAGTTTAAGTGGGCAATCAACCACACATGAGTCAGACAAATTGAACAGAAAGGTGGATAGTTAAGGGAAAAAAGAAAGAAAAATGAAGAAACTAAACAACACAGAATATCACAGCGGAACGAATAATCTATAATATACAACAAATCTTACATAAAAAAAAACTGTAATATATATAAACATCTATCAGAGTGTACTAAAGCTATTTCATCCCGGAAAGTTATAACAACGCGTCCTCGTAATTTGCTGATAAATACAACAATCGATGCAGCAGAAAAATAATCATATATATATCAATACGTCTATGGGCCTCCAGCTCGACTCCAAAAGCTCCAAAATATCCAAACTAAATCAGTAATATGCTCGGTATAGCTCTAGCACTATAATAAAATAACACGAGTCAGTCTAGAAAACCAGCATGAGAAAACACATCCAACTGGATTTGTAAAGTTATAAAAAGTCTTTGAAAATCAAAAGTATCTCGTAAGACCATGCCGCACATAAACACGGACGTGTTTTTACCTTACGATAACCAAACCATTTCATATGAAAATCCAGTGATATTATAATAGTGTCTAACATACAAATACTTAATTAAAAATATAAAGCTTCAAACATTTGGAAATCTCAAACTCCTATCGGGACGTGCCGCCTGGAATTCTATTTGTAATAACCCTGTTCTGAATCCAATGGAAGCAGTCTCGAGACCTAATTCGATCACATGCAGAAGTTAGCTTTTTAAACCCTATTATATTATATAAATTTCAGAAATTAATTTCTAAATGTTTCGACCTTGCGCGACCAAACGATATAACCAATCGCCATGAAAATTATGGGCATACAATAACTCGCTATTACAGATCCAATGAAACTATTTTCGTCCAAATTCGAGATAGTGCCCCGAAAAGCTATTTTCACATGTTAATTAAGACGATTATTATTAAAAACCAAATTAATAACTATTAAATGTAAATTAAAATTTTACTATCTTTATTCTTATTTAAATAGAATTTAAATCAACTTTTGAAATCATTTTTATTTACATTAATTTCGTGATTTAATTATTTAAACAATTCCAAATATTAAATTCAATAATTTAATTATCAAATAATTTGCTATATTTGAATTTAAGTTATTTAACATATAAATTTACTTTTTAATATTTTAAAGTCAATTAAATATTCCAAATTCAAATGACTGAAATTCTACGTCTTTACAACAACATTGCTTTGTACCACTTCAATTGACTATTTAGGACCAACTCTTCGAGTTGATGTATTTACCTCACCAAGCTCAAACGTTGGGTTGCCTTTCTATATAATTCATCCATAGTCGGTGAGGGTTTCCTCTTCAGTGATCTCCCAAAATGGTATCCAGATGAATCCCTCTAATTAGAGCTATCAAAACAATGTCTTCCTTAGCGTTGCTCACCTCCATTATTGCTATATTAAATCTACTTAAAAAATCCTTCAACGATTCTTCAACACTCTTATAAAGGTTTGACATAGATATTACATCTTTCGGACAAGTTATATGCAATCGAAACTATTCAACAAACTTCCTAACCAACTGATTAGATGAAGATATGGATCTCGGTAGAAACCGGGTGAACCACATCATAGCAACACCTACTAAAAATATCGGGAAACACCGACATCTAGCAACGTCCATCACCCTTGTTATATCCATATGTAATTCATATTTAGCAAATACTGCCTTGGGTATGTCCTCCCATTGTAGGACGACATAGTCGACATATTGAACCTTCTTGGTATTCCTTGCAAAATATCTCTTCCATGAATGGGTTTCTACTGGGAGAAGAGCTCCAATAATCGTTATATCTGTGTTGGTTTTCACTCACCAGCTTTCAACCATATCTGCTAAAAATTCTGGATCTACTAGATCAACCGAATAGCGATAATCATGGCCTACCTCGAGTGTTTGGCCCTGCAAACAGTGTCGGTTAGTTTCATGATACTTGGGTTCTCCGGTCTCTAAGAAGCCATTCATTCATATGATCAGCTTTTTTGATTTTTCCATAACGGATCAACAACAGCCATTTGAATCTTAACATTCCGGCGATCTCCAACATGACCATTCAAACCACCAACATCACTATCTAAGCATAAATCATCTCTACACCTAAACCATGGTTATAGAGATTGGTACCGATCGCAGGTTATGGATCGGTATTGATACATGCTCGTGCATTTTGAGCATTATCTAACTTACTTTTTGAGGTCCCAGCATCCTTCCTTTTCATCCTTTGCTTCCCTTCTCTGTGTTTTTCGCCATATTACTAGGAACTATCCTCTTTTTAATTAAAAGGCAATAATTTCATTCTGTTCCTTCTAGGACTATGAGATAACTTTTTAAGAAAATCCAGACTATCCATCATCTATTTCTTTTCATCCTGGCTTTCACACAGCTTGTCATCTAACTCCTTCATCAGCTTACCCATCTCATCCTGTATAATTATATCTGAGGCGCTTTGAATTTCAAAAGTGTTGGATTGAGCGTCTTCTTCAATATGCTAAGAGCAAGCTTTCTTAACATCTTTAGCAGGCTTGGAGGTGGCAGACTTTTCCCTAGTATTTTGTGAAGCCATTACTTGGTTTAACCCTATGATATATTTTATCAAAATCTTAGTAGTCATGGATATAGAAAGGAAAATGATGGATCTATTCCATGGACTAAAGCAATCAAAAAGCAGAAAATAGATACAAATAGCGAGAGATTGATGCGTTCTCAATGAAAGCATCAAAATGTTTATACCAAAAGTTGGCACAAACACAAAAAGATTTATAGAAGAGAATTAAATGAGGAAATTAATGAAAAATGAGAGAAAGTAACAAACAACAAGTATAATGGTCCAGCTAATCACTGGCCTATTTCAACTTGAACTTTGTTTATGATTTTGCAAAGTATTTACGAATGCGATCTTATTGATTAGTAGTCTATGGATTGATATTGATCCAAGAGATTATAATAAAAGTACAGAAATTTAGAATGAATGCTAAAAAGATACTGAAATCATGCCTATCACCCACTATTTATAGCTTAAGGTCAAAGGATTTATCTCCACCATGTTCTTTCCCACATTCCCCATGTCTAGAAAGGAGTCGCTTAGAAAAGATCATGGCCAAATCAACAAGGTTCAAAGATCGGTGCAATACCATGCCATATGGACCGGTACCGATCAGTAAGATTGGTTGTAAAGCCTTCTTTAATCTCTCGATGTTGCTTAGCTAGCTAGTATCTTCATATATAGAACTTTGATGGATTGATGTTAGCTCAAACTATGGTGCAGTCTGTGGTTCGTCAGCTAGTTAAAAGCACTTGGGTTTGTAATCCTAAACCATGGAGCACTAATGTTTGATTCGTGGATAGTTGGCAAAACATCTCATGTTGCAGGACATAGTTAACTAGCACCTTAGTTTCACTCAGCAAGAAGTAGAACAATATTTTGGTCAAGTTCTATAGATCGGTAACAAAACATGGCCAAAGATCAATAACGGTCCAAGGCCTTGCCAATTTCTAGATTTTGGTATTGCCACTTTAGGTGATTTGGCATACAGGCTATTGTTGAATACCTTTAGTAAGCTAAAGGCTTCATCCATTGAAATTGCCTGGTATATGAGATTAAAAGTGATTGTAATGGATTTCTACTCGGTTATTCTCCTATTTGATCATTCTGACATGTCTAGTTATGGCTTTGTCATAAAGTTGGATAACATAAGATTTACTTGAAGGTAAATATTGTTTATTAGTTATTGATTATACCGCTGTTCAATTTCAATATTCATTGAATTAGTTAATAAGTTTCAATATTCAGCCTTAGCATATTATTTTGATTCTATTCTTCGTAAACTACCTTAAAATACAGTTTGTTTTATTACGTTCAAACTACTCACCTTTTAATTTACTATTTTTCTCTTTATATTTCACTTTCTAGGTTCTTTAAATAATTTTTGTCAAACTTTTTAGATATAGTGGATTACTTTGGTTCTTATGCCCTTGCTCAACTTCAGGGGCCATTTAGCTATTTCGATCTTGACCTCAACGACTGTATTTTTTTATATCTTAATTTAGGATTGTGTTTCAAATCTAAAAATATATCAGGTAATTACATACATATTACTGCATAATTCTTTATGTCTTGAATCTTTGTGATTAACCAGATTAAACTTGTAAAGCCCCTTACATGCTTCACCTTGCAAAAGAATTTCTTTAATCAGTATTTCTTTAACTAAGCAGTAATTAGGATAAAATTCAAAGTACACATTGTTGTCACTTGCAAATTGTAACACACTTAGCAAATTATTCTTGATCTGAGGGCCCTTAACAAATTATTTAGATATAGTTGTCTTTCACCTTTAATGCAAGCAACTCCAATATGGATAATTTGAACTGGCTCACCATTTGCCACATGTATAGACTGTTTACCTATATATTCTTTATTGCCAAGATTTAGGTTATCGATATTGTTTGTGACATGATTAGTAGCCCCAAAATCAGGGTACCAACTTTCATCTTGAATGTCTCCTAATTTTGCAATGTCACATTAGATAGCTTCTTGTATTGTTTGTCTTGGCCTTTGATTCTGACTATATGCTTGCTAAATTAGCACTGTGATTATAGTTTCTTTGAGCAGTGCTAGAAGATTGTTGATTCAGAGTAAAATTAATGTCACATCTGAAGTAACATTTGAGTGCAGTGTGTCCAAATCTTTCACATACCTAACACCTTAAACTATTATTGCCACCGTTCAATCTGCCTCCACGACCCATTGCCTTAAAGTACCGGCCACCTCTTTGATAATTTTGGTGGTTGGTTCTTTCTTGATTTTTGTTTCCTGACTTCGGTGCATAATTAGCTGTCATATCAGAGATTTTTGGCTTCTTGCTTTTTGTTCGGCCTTCATGGGCAAGAAGAGTAGAATGCATGAGCTGAAGTGGTGGTGTAGCTTCTTTGGATGAGATGACTGCAACCACAACCTAATACTCTTCATCTAATCCATTTAAAATACTTAATACATGCTCTATTTATGATATTTTGTGCCAGCAGCTTCAAGAAGATCACAAAATCTCTTCATTTTGGTAGATATTCTCTCGTTGACATATTTTGCTTTTTTAGATTTTGAATTTGTCTTTTATAATGCATTATCCTTGCCGCTGACTGAGAATTAAAAATCTTTTCTATTGCTGATCAAATTTCAAATACTGTTTTACAACCAACTATTTATGGCAATAGATTTTGACATACTGAAGATTACAGCCAAGCACTAAGTAAATTGTCTTTCCTTGAATGCTTTCTGTATTCCTTATTACTGATCATTTTCACATCTATGTTTTCAAGGTATCTTGTGGGAATTGGTGTAGTCCCATTTTTGAATTCCTCCAAGTCATATCCTTTAATGGCAGTTTCCACTTGAAATTTCCAAAATAAGAAATTGTTCTCGTCTAATTGTATGGTGATTAGTTGGCTTTGTGGGCTTATTATGGTCTTTCGACCTTCATTAATTCCTTGTTGCAGTTGGTTCGGGGATCTTGAAGGATCAGAAGAGAATGATTTTTTATCTCCTTCTGCCATTTGTGAATGTTAGTTCTTGATCTGAAAAGTTGCATATGATATTCAAATGATGAGAAACTTTGCAGAGGAAGCTTTCTCTGATGTTCTATTATGCAGCTTATAGATCTCTGAATGACAATGAACTGATAGTGATCTCTGACGAAGCACATGACTCTGGTGGATAAAGAAAATGGTAGGTTTTCAAGAAACTTCAGTTTCTTGATAATCTTGGATTAGGAATAAACTGACCATAAAGGATGGCTTCTTGAGATGGTGAGTGCAATGTTATTGCAGATACTGATGAAGAGTCACTGTGCAGCCTAAGATTCAGATGATATTGCTTTGAAGGTCTTATGGCGAGACACTGTGGTTAGGCATTAGAATCTCTGTTACCATATAAGCAATATGAAAAAAGAAGTAGCAATTTTATTAGACTGGAAACTGATTGTACAAAATTTGATGATCAGATACATTGATTTTGGTTTGTATTTATAATGTATGGATACATATTGGTCTTAATGTAACAAAGCGGCTTGTATAATTTTGTGCTAGTTATTTTCTTTGACTGTTTCTACTTGAGATATATGATCTGGCCTTCATATCATTTGTTATTATACCGATAATCTAATAAATCATTGATTGGTAGTGATAAATTTACCACTGCATAAAGGCATTAAAATTTTATTACATAAAGATTTTGATAATAATAAAATGTTAATTATTTTGTTACATATCCAAATACCATCAATGATTTTATCACTATTTTGATTTATTTTATGATTTTATCACTATTTTGATTTATTTTAGTTGATATAGGATATTTTCTCAATTTATCACAAATTATTTATAGTAATTTGGAATAATAACTTTTATATATCTTAAATTTTAAAGATAAAAAACTATAATAAGAATCGTGAATAACGCTAGAAATATTGTGTTAAATCTTATATTTATTTAAAATTGTCCATGCTTAGGATTAATTAAAATAGTAGAAAAATAAAATTAATATGACTAATAAAATTACCGTTACCACTTGTTTTAATATTTCTTTACCATTAAATTTACTGTAGTGGTAAATTTACCATTACCATGTCGATATCATAGAAATACCGATGTAGCTCAATATGAGTTACTAATTGTTTAATATTAGTATGGTAATGGTAAATTTACCATTACCATAATAGCCTTAGTACAGCGCCTTCCGACTACTCTTTCCCACTAACATCCAAACTATCCATGTGGCGCCAATTTCAAAATCTACATGTTCGCCCATGGTTTTGTCTATGCCTTTCTTTGTTCATCAATCCCTCATTGATCAACCCCCGACCATTCACTTTGTCATATATGGATAGAAATATGATAAAAGCTCTTGGTCGCCCCTACAAAAAGAGATGACGATCTTGTACAGTACTGGAGAAATAAGAAGTACTTAAATGGTTACATTGGAAAGTGTGTAAGCATTTCTTAACATAGTTCAAAATTAAGACAACTTTTCAAGTTGAATCTATTTTTTCCATTGAGATGGTGACTACGATTTTCAATATGATAATTAGTATATAAAACTAAGTTTTCAGTTTTTTTGCTATGAATGGAATTATGTTGTATCTTCTCCTATTATATATAATTATTAATCTTGAGAAAAAATTTCTTCTCTTGCTATTGTGTTTATGTTTATCTCTAAAAGTTATACTCCTCCTACTCCCTTCTCCCATCTACAGAATGGTATCAAAGCTGATGACAAGTAGTGGCAATATGTTAAAACCTCAATTACCCTATTTCAAGGGTAAAAACTTATCATCAATGGAGCATTCAAATGAATGTGTTATATGAATCTCAAGTTCTATGGAAGATTGTAGAAAAAGATGCGGTGGAGCTGGAAAATCAAGCTAACATGGTTCCGCAAAAAGTCATGGAATTGAAAGAGAAACGGAAAACCGATAAGAGGGCATTGTTATTTATTTATCAAGCTATTGATGCCGAAATATTTGAAAGAATATTTTGTGTGGGATCGACGAAGGAAGTGTGGGATTTACTTACAACAAATTACAAATGTGAAGAAAGAGTAATGATTTTGGGACTAAAACTCTTAGAAGCGAATTTGATATGATACGCATAAAAGAGTCCATGGAAGAGAAATTCCATCGAACCGTCTATGTCACAACTCAATTATGTGTGAATGGAGGCAACTTGAAGATTAAAGAATGGTGAAGAAAAATATTTCAAAGTATGATGAGGAAGTTCGAGCATGTGGTCGTAGCGAATGAAGAGTCTAATGATATGGTGAGTTTGTCGACTAAAACTTTGATGGATTCTCCTCTCTCACGAGCTTCACATAAAGCAATTTGACATCCTATCATCTTCATCTCTTGAACAAGTGTTTCAAATAAAACTATCATTTCATAGAGGATCTCGAGGTAGAAGGAGAGGCTTATTCCACATGGTAATGGAAGAGAAATTATGCTTGAAAATAGTAATTTTGATAGAAAAGAATACAATCCTCGAGGAAGAACTAAATTATGATCGTGGAGGATCATCATATTCAAATGTCCTATGTTGTAACTACAAGACATATGGCACACATTTTGATTTTATTGATCTAGATCGAATGATGAGAACAAAAGTAACTCGTCACATATGCATGAGAGTTATTATAATGGAAAAGATGGTGATACTCATTTCATAGCATGTGAAAATGAAGAGGTAGGGCATGATGAAATTTGGAATATTAAAAATGGTTGCAGCAATCACATGACTATCAACAAACAAGGATTCTCATGTTTGGATTAATCATTGTAACTTGAAGTTAAAAAATGTGATAATAAAGTTCTTTCGGTGAAAAGATGCGTAGAAATTCATGTCATCGAAAATAAGGGGTTGAAGAGCATGGCCTCATATTCAATGTACTAGGGATTAGGCACAATTTATTTAACGTTGGGCAACTTCTTAGAAAGAACTACAAACATTTCTTCAAAGATAGAGCATGTGAGTTTGTAGACAAAAGTATGAATCTTGTTGCAAAGGTGAGGATGACAGAGAATAAGAAGTTTCCATTGACTTTAAAAGTGGTATCAAAGTGGTATAAAAGCAATGATATCGGTGGTGGCAAATACGAAGTTGCAACTCTCTCTTCATCTTCTTTTGACAATGGTGACTCTCCTTTTAGTCAAAAGTCGGGAAGTATTGTCGATATTTATGATTCTTCGAGTGAAGTGAATAATGATGTTGTGTACTTTGATTTATTGGTCGATGTTGATTTTACGTTAGTTGCCCATGCTAAATCATTAAATTTGAAGAAACATCTCAGGATAACAAATGGAATTTGTTATCGATAATAGGGTCGACGGTGGAGAATGAGATATGGGAGATTATAGATCTTCCCATTGAAAAGAAACAACTCGGATTTTAGTGTGTCATTGCATTCATGATGAATAACATCCCATAAAAATTAATAAGAAATCAATAAGAAAAGAATTTATTAATAAATTAATAATAATGCTAAATAGGAAAATTTTGTAAAAGTTGAATTTGACCATGGAAGTTATGCCATTGCGTTCATGATGAATTTATAAACAGTTTCCATATAAAATGTATTACTACCAAATATCCTTTCGACCTTGTCAAAACAAGATTGAATGAAAGAAAAAGTAGAACATTAGAAAGAAGCTCCAGCAAGAACTTTCGAAGGAGTCGAAGGGATGCTACAGTCAAATTCCAAAAGTATCACAGCCTTTCGAAGGGATTGAAAGGGTCGAAAGCACCCTTCCGCTTCAGTGACCACCTTTCGAAGTAGGTGCTTACGCATGCATCAAGACCTCTCGGATGAGTTAAAACAACAACTTTCGAAGACAAGGAATGACAACTCTTCATATGCGCACCAAACCTTTCAAAACCAAAGGTTTCACCTTCATTCAAACCACTTAGAAACATGCCTGGGTCAGAACAACCCCTACGAAAGCTAAGCCTTTCAAACCGGTTGAAGCCATTAATATCCAGGGAAGGTTCAACAACAAATCACAAGAAAAAGTTTGGAAGCTATGCATATCTTCGAAACCATCAACATTTCAACACCTTCGAAATCCCTGGAGGCAGCCTATCGATAGAGTCGAAAGCTCCGACAAAGCAACATAAAGGAGAAAGGCGCAAACATCCCTTTGGACAAAGACGGAAGCTTTCAAGCCATTCAAAAGCAATGCAGAGGGATGCACAAGTGTTAAAGGAATCGAAGCATTCTAAAGACAATTCTGAAGCCACCTTTCGACCAGGTTGAAAGCATTAGGTCGAAAGGTGCCGACCCGCATCTATAAATAAGACCTAAGGGTCTGGATTCAGGGATCCGAACTCAGTCATTTTACACTTGTATTTTCTTAAATCTACAATGTTGTATACCCTAATTTGTAAATCAAATTGGGGAAATTGATCTATAATGGCTTTGTTGAGTCAATAAAGGGAAGACTTCAATATTCTTGATTACTTAGTTGTTTCAAAAGCTTTTATTAGTTCTAACTCTTTTTTTCAGGTATCGACCCTATCGAAAGACATCATCCGACTTGGTCGAAACCTCGAAAACTTCAAGTAATACCAATCCTTAACTCTAAGACATCATTCACGAAAATTTTACCTTCTTGTGGATCAAAACCTAAAACCTGACCAGATTCACCTCAGATCCCATACCTAAACTCAAGTCACTAAGAACCCAGCCTTTGATAAGGTCGAAACTAACCTAACTGAACTTTGCCCTTGAATTCTTAAAACTATCCTCTAGGGTTCTACAGCTGCTTCGAAAGGATTGTTTCAAAGGATCATCAATCTATTCCATTCAGTTCGAAAGACCTAAAAGAGGAGAATTTAAGCCTTTCGACCAAGTCGAAAGGTCAATAAAAAGGGAAATTACATAATAAGGACTGATTCGAAAGGCGATCTAAATAAGGCATTCACATCTTAGCTCCCTCCAACAAATCAAAAGTGACCTAAAGGACTAACTTTTCAACTTTGGGTTCTTGACAAGATTTCTTGTTAACATTTTGATGCTAAAAAGAGGGCCAAAACCACCGACTTCGTTGAACATCCAAAACAACCTATCTCTAACCAATTCCTATTTCAAGCTTATCTACTCTTGATCTAACTTCATCATGGCTAGCGATGTTGAAAGACCTAAGCAAGAACCTTATGAAACACATTAATGGAATTATCCCCAAGAACAGCCAATGATTCTAAACTATATGAAGAGAAAAGAATAAGATTGGAAGCTCTAAGGATTATGAACAAGAAAAGAGCGGAATCATATGATCCAGAAAAATGTAGCATAAATCTTCCATATTGGCCCCACCCCTATCTTTGCTTTATGAAATACAGATGGAAGTGACAACTTATTTGACCATATAAGGGGAAAAATTCAACACTATTCCAAAGGCACAATCTTCGATGAGGAATAATGGAAGATTACAATGCCTTTGCTCACAAATGGCAACAAGCTACAATTGGAACACTTCCAACACACGAATTCTAAAGGGTTTTAAAAAGAAAGACAACTGATGAGGCGAAGCTATAAAGTCAAGCAATAAAAGACATAAAAGCCATTTTCAAGAAACAAGCTTCAAGTCAAGATTTCCAAAAGATTGCAATCTAACAACATCTATTGAGAATGACTACTTGCTTACAAAAGATGAGCTCGACTATTGGCCATCACTAAAGAAGAAACCAAAATATAAAAGGAATCCGATAGGATCCTAATGCCATTACAATATGATGAATGGTCATGAAACTAACCACTGTAGAGCCTTGGAAGGGATGATAATCAACTTTTTCCATCAAGGAAAAATCAATGAGTTTGTAAAGAAATACTGAATGAGATCAATAAAGAGCTACTTTTCTCCAGAGAATCAACATGATTGGAAGTGAAATGCTCCTTTTATTTTTCACTCCCTTTATTTGGACATTACCTTAAACGGTTAAAGCCATTGTCCGCAACGAGTTGACCATTGCAGAACAATCCTAGAAGGAGGAGTGTAAGCCTTTAACCGCGCAATGCTATGGCCAGGTTAAAGCATCGACAAGCCCTTATCCTTGCCTCTGGTCAGGTCAAGGCACCTCTTGGAGGGAGGAGTGTAAGCCTTTATCCGTGCCACACTATGGCTAGGTTAAAGCATCGACAAGCCCCTGTCCGCGCCATGCTATGGCCAGGGCACGACACCTCCTGGAGGGAGGACTGTAAGCCTTTATCTGCACCATGTTATGGCCAGGTTTAAGCATCGACAAGCCCTTGGCCTTGCCTCTGGTCAGGTCAAGGAGCCTCCAGGAGGGAGGTAGGGTTAGTCCTTGGTTCCAGCCTCTAATAATAAGCTAACCAAGAGCACCAGACAATAACTGACTAAGACATCCAAGCCCAAGAAGAGGCTCATCAAACAACAAACTAAGACGTCCAAGCCCGAGAAGCAGCATATCTATAAAGGAATGAGATGTCCAAGCCCAAGAAGCAGCACATCTACAAAGGACTAAGATGTCCAAGCCCACGAAGCGGCACATCTACAAAGGAAAAAATGTCCAAGCCCTAGAAGTGGCATATCAAATGATGGACTAAGACGTCCTAGCTCAAGAAGCAACCAATCAAACCACAACTTCATACAAGTCCTAAGAGGTTTACATATGTCAAAGAAGACATAATCTAAGGAGTGGAAAGGAGCTCCACTGATTAATACCCGAATCTGAGTTTTGGGTTTTTTATGCCTAAATTTCATCTGTTAATGCCCAAATATAGGTTCCGGGTCATTCACTATTGAAGTATAAGACTTCATTCTTTAATACTCGAATTTGGCTTACAGATCTTTCAATTCCCCATACCCGAATCTAGGTTCCGAGACTATCCCTTAATTTCACTTATTAATGCCCTAATCTGGGCTTGAGATTTCTATTATGGATATCTGATTATCCACTACTAATGCCCAAATCTGGGTCAAAGACTTCTATCAGAAAGATCATTATTATAGATTTCAGGTTATCATCCACAAATGCTTGAACCTGAGTTCAAGTTTCTTAACTTCTAAATATCATCCACTAATACCTGAATCTTGGTTTCGAGCTTCTAATCTTTCAAATTTCATTAATACCTGAATATGGGTCATTTAATTTATACTACAAATTTTCAGATAATGTTTTCTGGACTTTTATTACTTAATCATTATTAACCCTCTATTGGTAATCTTCAAAGCATGAATTTCCAATACATTTATACCCCTAGCCGAGGATAAAATTTTCTACCAACAAATTTCAGATATTCCAATAATATGGTTAAAGTTAAATTCTTAATTATTTCTCATCGTGATCAAAGATGAGTTGCAAGACATTTAGTCAAATAAAATTACCATTTATTTATTACCATATGATTGACATGATGATTTGTTAATCTACTCGAATGATATAGATAGACTTTTACATCAATTTCAAGCTAACAATAGGAAATATTGGTTGCTTCATACTTTTTAGGGAAATCGGAATAGTAAAGAAGAATGAAAGATCCAGCAAATACAGACATTGTGGTATAAGCTATCAAACAAATGTTTCGGAGATAACATTACAGGAAAGGATCACAAACCAGGTGATATTTACAAAATTTACATAACGTATGAAATTATTTACAAGTGTACAGAATAAATATATACATTCCATAAATATGAATTTTTCATAATTCTTGAGCAGTTTTGTTCAGGTTCTCAGCGATTAAAGGATCTACGATGTGACGGATAGCGATACAAAGAACCTATTTAAGTTTCTTCTCCCTCTTCCTTATCTTGTCTACATCATCAATTGCATCTATATTAGTTTTCAAAGCATGATTGAAAGCTCTATTTGTGCCTCTAAGGTTTTTATTTTCTGTTTCTAAATCAATGATGCGCTTTAAGAGAAGATATTTATCATGCTCTAGCTTTTGGGTCCTGGTCGCATATTCATTTATGCGTTGTGAATATTTTACTTTTTGCTGCTCGTCAAAGTACTTCATCATTTCAAACTTAACCTTTCTACACCATTCCCCCACTACTTTTTCATCTAAGCCCGGAGGAGAATTTGTCGTGTGGGAAACTTCTAGGCAACAAGGGAAGTGGATCTTGTAGATTTTGCGACGGAAGAGATAGCAGGAGAAACCGGTTGCTCCATGCTTGATATGTTTTTCCCCATGTTGAACTCTAACCATTCACATTGAGCCTAGCTGTCTTTTAGTTTCACCTCTAGATCGCTTATTTGTTGAAGGAGTTCTAACATTTAGCGATCAAAGTCGATTGATGGATTTGACTTGACTTGACGTTTCAATGTGGAAATCGCTTCATTTTTACTACTAACATTTGCTTCTAAATTGGCAATCTGATCCTTAAGGTTTCTAACAATAGTTTTATGGAGTAAGAACCTTTTATGCCATCTTAACGCTTTAGTATTACCATGAAAACAAGCAAGTAAAGTATCTTCAAGAAATCTACTCTTTTCAAGGTCCACTAACAAGCTTATCTTTAAGATTGATAAAGCGAGATGCTTAATCTAATAAGAGAGGCACTATGGATAACTATAACTCTTATTTAAATAAAAAGGAAAAAGAACGAAGTCAAAACTAGAATGAATAAATCTCTTTATTACTGCAATAAAAGGTTACAGCTCATATAACAATGAAACTAAAAGGTACAATTAGACATCTTCTTTACATCTAAAGTTGAGAAATTTGATTTCTAACTTGATTCAATGAATTGGCAAAAAGGATAACTGTCGAGTCAAAAGGAATATTGACTCCTTCTGGAGTAAAAACCGATGGATATTTACTGTAGTCCCATTCCCCGGTAGGAAGACTATGATGCCCACATATTAGTTTTGTATGGTATATCTGAATCTCTTTGAGTAGCTTTTCCTTTTCCTCACCAAGAAAATCGAAGCAGAGACGAGGATGTTCCATGTAAAGTTTTTGTAAATCTCTAAGAAAACAATATCTGGCAAGTTTTGAAGATTTCAAAATCGATGCCTTTTCAAGATGGTCCCTTTTTAATCTAACATATTAACTTAGATAATCCCTAGAGATAAAGTTGCCAGACGGACATTCACTCTGTAATAAAGCAGTGAAATACAATTAAGTATAGAATGAAATTTAAAACAAATATTCACAAATCATTATTATTACATAGTTACAACTATTCGTCTAGTTCATACGAAATTGATTTTGTAAAGAATTCCGCAATAAATTTGTCCTTATAATAGTTAAGTTTATCAGAGGGCAAATCTTGTAGAATTGATTTGACATGAGGTAGATTCCAACATGCAACAGGATATGGATCGGATCCAAATTCGTCCAAATATATTTTGTGTGGTTGTCTAAGTAAACCTTCGCTATAGTCACCTAAATATGAGAAATCTACGTTTGTGTGCCTACAATAGAATTTATATAGAAAATCCACAAGGATATTTCGCTCCTCAATCAGCATCCAAAAGAGTGTGATCAATTCTCGATTCTCTTTTAGAAGACCGTCATAACGGAGGCGCGCCCTACTCAGAATTGGGGCAACTTCTTGATGCTTAAAGGATGCTAATACTATCGCACTTCTATTGAGTCAATGATATTTATCAGAAAGAATGTTGTGCTCCTTTAATTGTTTTTCTAACTCCATATATACACTATTTATCTCCGCTTATTCCCTTTCAAGCTTAGTTTCATAAGGGTGAAAAGATTTCCTCCTTATCTAAAATAAGTGAGTTAAACTATTACAGTCTTCGAAGTGAAAGATGTTTAAACAGAGAATCTCATACCTGAGAAATAGGAATTAATGCTTGAGAAGCCTGCTCCTTCTCTTTTGATTATTCAACATTAATTGAAGCAGGCTCCTCTTGAGGGCCGGAAGGTGCAGGACATTTAGCCGGAATCGCTTCATGAGGAGACGAATCATTCTCAAAGGTCTTTGTATTATCATTTTCCGTCTTTTTCAGAAGCTTCAGTTTGGCCACCTCCGTTGCCACTTGATCCTTATCCACCGTTGATGTTATCAACCCTGTTATCATCGTCATTATCACCCCTCCTCCTCTTCAATAGCCCTATCTTTATCATCTTCGTCTTCGGAGTCGAATTCGACTTTCGAGGAAGGAACTTCAAAGAAATGAATTTTGGAGGCGTCAATCTCCTCCCTTTCAAAAATTTTAATTCCCTGCTCCACCAGTTTGACCTTGCCTATAAATCTACCGACAAGAGCAGGGTCAAGTGAAGGAAAGCATAATTTAGGGCATTTGTCAACGTTATCAGCATAGGTGAGCATCAAAGCATCCTCAGAAGAATTCATCATAATATCTTCAAGAGAGGTGTCAAGAAATTGTGACACTCGCCGCTTTGCATCAGAAATAGTGTCGACTGCGAATTATAGGGAAGCTTTGTTCTTTTTCAACTTCTACTTTCGAGAGGCTTGTTTTGTCACCATTTGGATCTTTTCCTCCTCGACTTCTTTTAAAGTCGTTTTCATTGCTAAATTCTCATTGGCGAGAAATTGGTGGGCTTTCTTTTCCTCAAAAATAACAAACTCTGACTGGGCAAGAGAAGTTCTAAATTGCTCCAGTTCAGTCACAACATCAATTTTCTTTGTTGATAAAGTGGAGACTTGATTCCTTAATTTAGAAATCTCCTCCTAAAGTTTAGACGTTTCGGTAGAAGATTTGAACACATTTTCATGCAAGGAGAACCAGCTTTTGGAAATCTAAAAGGAAAAGTACAACATAAATTACAAGCTTAAATAAAAACAAAAACAATAAGGTTAAGTAACGTTAAACATACTGGGAGTTGTTGTTCAAGAAGGGATCGATGGTGACCCTCCAAATCAGAAACAAAGGACGACGGCTGAATTGAAGTGAATGATGGAGTTTAAGATAGAATGGACCATCTTCTCGAAATCACTCGGAGGTGTGGAAGCTGATGGTCCAGGAAGATTTAGCACTTGAGTAGGGGTCGAAGTCCCCAAGGCCTTTTGCATCTGCTCGATTATGTTCTTAGAGCTGGAAATAATGATGCGAGAAAGAGGATCGACCTTAGTAGGAGTTTCCTTAGGTAAGTCATGAAGAGCTTCAATGGTCGGACTTTTTAGAAATTTGCCAATATTAGCAGACTCCTCCTCCTCTCGTGGCGGAGAATCAAGAACTTCAACTATTTTTCCTATCTTTAGCGGTGGTTCCACCGTAGCCGATTTTACCAATTTTCTCTTGATGGCCATCTTTGTCTTAGCGAGAGCTTGAGAAAAGGACGGCGCATGAAGGTCAAAGAGGGAGGAGCCGAACCATTGATAGGTTTTTCAACTTGAGAAATAGCTACAGAGAATTCAAATAGATTATAAGTTAGCAGAATAACTTGAAAAATTACACAGCTATAGATAACAAGTGCAGCATTTATAACTTACTGGAGTGGTTAGGGTTAATACAAGACATTGGGGAGAAATTGGTAGGATCTCCCAAAGAAAGGAAGCATTTGCTTCGTGACATATGTTAGATCAAAGAGGGTTGGTCGAGAGTCATTTGACCGGTTGGCAAGAGGAATACCTCTATAAATTTTTGGGATTCAGCAGCATTAATAGGTTCCCAATCCTACTTGAGGCTATAATTAGGGACTCCATTGTTCTATTATCCTCCCCATTTAGTCCTTTAGCAAGAGCACCTAACAAAAAGCATAGATTAGCAAAGAAAGGTAACTATATGGAAGGAAAATATTGAAATCTAAGCTCACATGGAGTAGAGAAAGTCCCGCTAATGTGGGGGAAGCATCTAACAAAAAAGAACAAGTTCTCCCAGTCTCTGATCTTGTTCACTCCTTCGCACATCAGTTTCTTAGGAGGATTTGCCCAGAAGATTTGGTTGTTTAAGTTGGTTATCTTAACCAACCGGACAAGGTGATTCAGAACTTCAGCATTTAAGGAGGGAATGTCGGACTCCAGTGCCATCAACTCCAAGGATAAGAGATAAGTGTACACGTTGGGAGACAGCTGGATCGAAGCATTTCCATGATAAGTTAAGAGCTTAGACAAGAATTCCGGAAAAGGAAGGAATCCACCGTGCCAGATGTGGATTGCAGAGTAGGCGAAGAACCCTTCGGGAGGGCTCTTGATGGTATCATTTTCAGTAGGTTGGCTTCCACCCTAATGATCCTAAAGTCATTAAGGATTGCATCCACTTCATCCTGAGTGGATATCAAGGAACGCTTGGAGGTAGCTTCAACCTTCTTTAGGGAACTCATGATTCTGCAAGGTAATACGTTTCAGTTAGAAATAACAGTTTGTTATGGAATTAACATTCTTTCAAGGATTACTAGAAACCTATCACAATAATTTGGACAACAAACAAGATATGAAACTTCATATTCTTGAAAGAATGTTAAAGTTAAAAAATGAGATTTACTGAGCTTTCAACAGAGTCAAAAGCGAAAAGAAGTTAGCACTTAACAAACCCCCTTCAAAAAATTCGAAAGCCCAAGTATAAACATTCACCGAACTTTCGACAATGTCGAAAGGGAGGAAGGTAAGGTAAGTCCAACCAACCCTCTTCAACAATATATGAAGCTCGATAGAAGCTTTGTTATTAAAGGGGAACAGTTAAACCCTACACAACAAATTGGAACAAATTATACACTACCGATATTCAATAAACAAAAGAAAAGATCCTTTGACACTATTGAAACCTATAATCTTAGTTTTACAAGGGGAACATGAATGCTGTCGAAATCTTATATACCAGTTAAGTCAAAAGGTTTTAAGTTAAAGTCGTATTGTTAAAAAATAAAAGGACTAGGAATGTTTCGACAATTTCGGAGAAAGATAATTATAGGAGGTTTCGACTCATTAGTTATAGAAGGTTTGGGCCGAATCAAAAGGAATGTAGGATTTCGAAAGCATACCAACAACTGAATTTCAACTGAAACAACAAGTTTCGACTAAGTCGAAACGTATACTTAATTTGCAACTTAATCAAAGTATGCTTTCTCTAGTTCAATTTATACAATATATGAAAGTATGTATTAAAGAGTGCGAAACCCATAAACAAATTTTGTGCTATCAAAAGGATACACTGGATAATTATTTAGAAGGACATGTTAGCCAACCTCTTCAAAAGGTATTGGAATACTCTCAAATGTAAAACTGCTTTCGGAGAGGTCGACTTCATACTAATTCATCAACCTTTCGACAAGGTCAATTAAATTTGGCGCTAGGTTGCCTTTCAACCTCGAAAAGGGGCTGAATAAGAAAAACTATAAACTGTCGCCTAAATCCCTATCGAAGGGGTAGAAAGGTAAAATCCTAGCGCCAAATTTTAATTTGTACTACTCATGACTTCTAGACGGAGTAAGGTGAAAACTCCTTCTTCCCCAAATCCAATCTAAACCCAAAAATTTAAAAGTTAAAAACAAATGGTCTTAGACGCGAATCAAATACTTAAAATTTTGAAATCTTCGAGATAAAGGTTCGAATTCTCTAAAAAACATAATAGCAATGAAATCAGAATCAGGTAAGATTAAAATGAGGATTAATAAAAAAGTTAAATCAAATCAAACCATGAAACTAGATTAAATGATGCTTTCAAGTAAAGAAGTAATCAAACAGTTTCCAGTAAATCGAAACAATAATTAAAAGTCCAAACTGTGAAAGTTTGTGAAACTGAAATTTACTGTAAAATGAAGAAGGGAAAGATTAGAGAAATAAAAAACATAAACTTACTTTAGATCTGGATTTTTTATTGTGGAAAAAAAGACTATTTGAAGGTTTGAGAACTTTGATTTTGCTCGAAGTTTATTCCATTTGCAGGTAAATGAAAGGAGAGAAGAGGAGAACGTGATTTATAAGAAAAGTCATCAAAGACAGTGAGCCATTCTATTAGATGTAAATGAACGATCCAGATTCGCGCTGGAATACCAAAAGGTGGGAAACTTCAGGGTTTCGAAATAATTACAAGGAAAGTCAAGGGCATCCCTTCGCAAGAGAGGGGGCAAATGTTACTACCAAATATCCTTTTAACCTTCCCAAAACCAGATTGAATGAAAGATAAAGAATAACAAGAGAAAAAAGCTCCAACTAGTCGAAGTCCAGAAGTATCACAAACTTTCGAAGGGGTCGAAAGCACCCTTCCGCTTCAGTGACCACCCTTTGAAGAAGGTGCTTCCGCATGCGTGAAGACCTTTTGAATGAGTTTAAGCAACACCTTTCGAAGACAAGGAATGATAAATCTTCATATGCGCACCAAACCTTTCAAAAACAAAGGTTTCGCCTTCATTCAAACCAATCAAAAACATGCCTTGGTCAGGACAACCCCTTCGAAAGCCAAGCCTTTTGAATTGGTTAAAGCCATTAAATCTAGGGAAAGTTCTGTAACGAGTCACGAGCAAAAGTTTGGAAGCTATTAATACCGTCTAAACCATCATCATTTCAACACCTTCGAAACCCCTAGAGGCAACCTATCGACAAAGTCGAAAGCTCCTACAAATCAACATAAAGAAGAAAGGCGCAACTATCCTGTAACACCCCGCATTTTTAGATAATTAAATAATCAAATAACGATGAACAATGAAAATACATTTTTGAAATTGTCAAAATATGGCCTCGAAACTTATACCGTTGTGTTCGTGGCGATTTTCTGATTAATTTCCATATATAACTTGTCGAAATCCGAGTTAATATGAAGAAGTTACGAGAAGAATAAGAAATCAGAAAAACGAAACAAAAAAAACAGAAAGGACCTTATTGGTCGACCCCCAAACCCCCCAGGTAGACCCGCAATGATGTATGGTCGACCCGCACTTTTGCAAACCCGAAGTTTGTTTTGGTGATGACTTCGGTTGATTTTATTCGATCGGAGCCGTACGTTGATAGATCTGATGGCTCTAGACGACCCTGTGACGTAGTGGCTTTAGATTCAATCTGCTAAATCCAATGGCCTAAGATCCCTAAGCTACACTATAAATAGGACCCTAGGCCTAGCTATTTTCTCACAATCAGATTTTCTCCTAATTGGGTTCATTGCTTGAGGCTGAACCCTAAATAGAAAATATTTCTCAGGTGAAGATCTTTTTAATAAAAATATTAGACGCCATAGAAGGGGATCTAGGAAGGCCATGGAGTAAAGCTAAGGACAATAGGTCAATGGATTTAAGTTATATCTCTTTTATGTTTAAGATATATAATATCGTTAGATTCTCGTTTAATTAGGCATTTATTTCAATAGTTAGTTCTACTAGTTAATTATGTTGAAACTGTAAATTTTATAAGATAAGTGTACTTATATTTAAATATTATTTATATGGAAAAAGAAAGGAATCCAATTAAATATAAGTAATATTAGGTTTAGAAGTTGTAGATAAAAATATAAGCCTAAAAGTGAGAAATTTACTGTAAATTATGTTAAAACGGGAGAAATGAATTAAAAGGGGAAAATCTAATAACTTGATTTGGAAGTTAGTGTTAGATTAGTTGGTTGGTTTAGAAAAGGGAATATATTTCCATAGTTTAATATTGTAAGAATAACGATAAACGTAATTGCAAGAATAAAAGCAAAAAATGGAATTAGTGCAAAATAGAGACATTACTGTATTTTGCATTATCCAACAATTAAAGAAACAATAAAAGAAATATCTTGCAATTACGAGTTATTGTTTATAGCATTATTTAGTATTAAAATATGGAAATGGATTTTTAGCATAGTTTTTGTAACCAACCAAATAGAATAGAACTACTTCCTAGAATAAAAGAGAATAACGTGAAGCCTTAAAGAAATTAAAGAAGCAGAAATAATCAAGTTAATTAGTTGACAAGACTAGAAAACAGAAGATGTGACTAGATCTGCATTTACTATGCAAATAGTAAAATAAAAAGTAAAGCAGTTATTATGATAAGTAACTTATGACAGTTGGACGTAGTCCCAAGTTAAGACTGTTATATAATATAAGAGAACTAAAGAAAATTTAGTATCATAATAAAAGAAGACGGACTAGAATAGAAAAGAGACACTTGCAATTACATTTATAACATGTAGGTTATAAAAGAAAGAAAAGAATATAAAAGTGACAATTGCAAGTATAATTGTAGCACGTAGGTTATAATTAAAAAGAAAGAAATAGAAGAGGCTTATTTTATCAAACTTAGATCTTGGATTAAGTTAATAAGCAAAATAATAGAAGTGGCCCGTACCGGCAACATTCCCTTTTAGGTCTAGGACTGATGGTCTCACACATGGGTAGGGCTGGGCATGCTGATTAAGGTAAATAAGTAGCCAATAGAATAAGAAAAGTAAACTAAACGCATAGTAAAAGATTAGACGTAGGGTCTAATAAAATGGTAAGGTGCGTTTGGAGTAGCCCAAAAAGAATCTGGATAAAGAGCCTAACGAAGCAGTTCATCACAGATTTTTAGTATAGAAAGAGCACATCCAACTTAGTTAGTTTGGGCTAGAAGGAAGTTCGAGACTTCAACGGGACATGAGGATACTCTAGGATGGCCCTCTAGGGTAAGACTAACGAAGCTTCACCCTCGGAGGCAGGTCTGTAGGTGTTCCATCATGAGAGTATGCCTTGACTGCTTGTGCATTGCAGGTCTAATAAAGCGGACCTTTGTAGGCAATCAAAAGGTTGATGATGGAGTAGGATATTCTATGACACCATACTCTAGTTTGCGAGTAGGTTATAACGGGCAGGACCCAAAAGGATAGTCGCATGCGGAGATCAAGCCATCATCAGTCAGAGCGAGTTCGGGAAAGACTAGAGTTAAACCAACATGCCAATGATTCTTTCACTATTTAGACATTGGACGAGGGGCACAGCCAATTGGATGTTTAGATTGTTTGCAGTAGGGCACAGCCACATAGCTCTTGAAAGGTCTTTCAACTAATTGAGGGGGGGCTGCGTGGGGCCATAGCCACGATAAGAAAAGAGACAGACTGAGTAGAATATCTGTATTGTAGACCTAACGAAACAGACCTTTACAGATATAGAAAATCGCCGACTGAGTTCGGTATAAGGTATACTTTGTTGGCAGAATTCAGGGAATAGACAGAATGATTACATGTAGTCCTCAAGGTATGCATCGGGTGGTACATTATGGATGTCCGAGCACTAGTATAAGCTAGTGCAGATGCAGTTTCATGTTTTCATAGTAGACGACGAAACATCTGTATTGTAGGCCTCATGAAGCTGTCCTTTACAAATGTAGTTACAGTACGCTCTAGACGATGGAGTCGTTATCGAGGAGGATACAGAAGGTACTATGGGTAGTACCTAGGACCAATGCGGTCTTTGGGCATGTAGATACATATATTTATTATTAGGTCTTAATCTACTAGGGAGTAGATGGGTACGATTCATGCACAGAGGCGAGAGTATTATAAACCTAATAAACCTAATATAACAGAAAATGGAAATAGAACGGTATATATGGAATTATGCTTAGAAGTGTATAATTTGTCCATTCACCAGAACTTTAGTTTTGACCCTCTCCTCATATCATCCCACGGGTTAAATAGATAGCAGAGTTTTTCCAGCTTTGAGACACTTGTTTAGAAAGTGTTATTACCTTGGTGAGTATTTACTTACTATTATATTTTAGTATGTTCCGCTGTGAGATATTTATATGAACCCTGATATATTTATCTTTGCCTATTTGAAGGATACCAGATACCCAACTCGGGCTTCAGTGGGCTTGGATTTTAGCATTTTTACGAAAAATCCGGACCCACTGGAATTCAGGTGGTTACATATCCCTTTCGACAAAGACGGAAGCTTTCAAGCCCATTCAAGAGCATTGCAGTGGGATGCGCAAGTGTTGAAGGAATCGAAAGCATTCGAAAGACAATTCTGAAGCCACCTTTCGACCAGGTCAAAAGCATTAGGTTGAAAGGTGCTGACCCGCATCTATAAATAAGACCCATGGGGTCTGGATTTAGGGTTCTATAACGACCTGCCTTTTTACACGGTTTTAAATCGATGATAAACCACACAAGTCAGACCCAAACCATTCAAAAGGGCAGATTGTTATGGGGTAAATAAGAAAAAGCAGAGAAAGAAAGAAAACAAATACAGAATCTCGCAGCGGAATGAAAAAATATAATAATCAAATAAATAGTTCATTAAGCTATTTACAAATAACATTGATTAAACTTTTATAATACAGATCAGAGTTACATACAACAAGAATGAATAAAAAATAAATGCAGCGGAACAGCATGATGTAATGGAATAAATATAATACATATATATATATATATATATATATATATAATAGTACAAAATCTTTGTCTTCATCCTCCAGAAAGCAGTCTTCGATAACTGAAAGGCTCAGACGGACCCGAGCGAATTGAAAAGACAAAACATTCGAGTCGGAACTAAAAGATCGTATGTAAGTTAAATCAACGGTATATGAATATGAGTGTAACGGCGTCGAAGATGTTTACGGGGTTTGACATCTCCTATCCAGTTTCTAACGTGAGTGCAATAACTTAAGAGATGTTCGGGATTTCCATCTCCTAATGATCCGTTAAACTATCTACTATGTAGTACAATACGCTATTATAATAGTGTCTACAGTAAAGTAAAGTATTAAAATAGCATTAAGGCGTTATCCATATCCCCCTTAACACATTTTATATATTCTCATAGTCTATACAGTACCGTAAGCTCCTCCGTGAGGTTTACCCAGAGGGCACCCCATAAGTATGGTACAAAACAAACTCGTAGAAGGCGTGATAGGGCATGTGAACACGACACTCGAGGCAATGCCCAGGTAGATATACCAATTGCACTCCTGAACTGGTGGTAATGCATAGCAGCTACTACCGCCCACCTCGGACACACTCCCATAATCAAAATCGAGGGGTGGCCACCAAATCAATCACAAAGCCAAAATATAGTATCGAAGAAATGTGCCTGATAGGAGGAATGTCCTCACTTGGCCCGGTATAGCTCCTGTTTTAGTCACATCTAAGCTAACTCACGGGAGTCAGGGTCACGTAAATACCTCATACAGAATCACTCGCCAAACCATCCTACTTCATTTCTAGAAACTCCACCACGTACACAGTTGTTAAAGTGGTTTTCGGTATTAGCAGAGAGTATGACAATATCTGATCCCGGTCTCTTTAACAACCGAACGCTTATTAAACACCAGATGGTTCTTTTACATTTCCCAAAACCAATTCATAATTGATATCAAAATATCATATTCTCAAAACCATATCACTTTCGAATCATACTCACTTCAAAATCACGTTCGCTTCCAAAATCATATTCACTTTCAAAATCATATTCACCTTTGAATTTATCGATAAGATATGTTAATTAAATCCTCGTTCCAAAATCATCATATTTACTCAAATATGTCATTTCACAAAAAAGTATCAATTCCAAATTCCAACTTAGGTTGTATCATCATCAAGGATTTAAATATAAATACATCAACTTTACACAGTCTGAAATTTTAGAGAATAGTCTAGATAGTCATAAATAGTTTTAACAGTTTTAAAAAAGTTTAGAATAGATTAAAATAGTTTAACTAGTAAAAATAGTTTAAATAGATTTAAATTTGATTTAATTAGATTTAAAATGATTTAAATAGATTTAAAATAGGTTAAATAGATTTATATTATAATAAATAGATTTAAAATAGATTAAATAAATTTAAAATAGATTAAATAGATTTAAAATAGATTAAATAAATTTAATTAGTTTAAGATAGGTAAAATAGATTAAATTGGATTAAATAGGTTGTAATAGATTAAAATAAATTAAAAATAGTTTAAATTTATTAAAATAGTTTAAATTAATTTAAATAGTTTATATTAGTTTAAAATAGATTTCAAAGATATATCCAAACATTTTAATAACTCAATTCCGATAAATTCATTTATATTTGACACTTCCACTTTGATATTCTAATTTAAATCCTTTGAACAATTCATTAAATAAATTCCAGTTTCAGCATTAATGCTTGGATTATCGAAAATAATTCAGTTTATATAAATCAAATTTTATCTCCAAATGTAGCTTAACTGAATTAAAATTTTTAAGGATTTTAAAATCATTTAATTTAACCAATCTGGTGTCCATATATAATTCTCTACCCTATGATCAAGTGATACGGATATTTATCATTTCAATCCGCAAATATTTTATTTTTTACGGACATATATCATTTCAACCCGCAATCCCGAATTTAATTACAAATCCATAAAATTGTTTGAGTCTATCATTTTAACTCATAACGATTTCCCTTAATCTATCAGATCGTTCGGGTATGTATCATTCCAACCCATGAGGAACTTGTAGTGTTAAAACAATATAACATCCAATCATCCAATATTAACAATCAACATCCATCACAATCACCGTTCAAACCAATTATTAAAGATAACAAGTGACTGATTATCAATAATGGGTATTAACTGGCAATTTAAAATTTAATATTAAATTAATAGGGATAATATTTAACAAAAGTCAGATTTAACTGGAATGACAATTTAAATGTACCAAGCATCAACCAATTAATTTCTAATCACATCATAAATTTAACTTAACTAACATAAGATAATTGAGTAGTCATGAGTGGGTTAAAACACTCACTTTTGATTTCAAATCAATTTAAAATCCAAAATAGGATCCAAAATCTAACAGTCTTAGAATTCGTCCAAACTAGTTTCATAATGTCCGGAATTTCGATACGATCCCAATGGAGAAAACCGCGCATGAACCCGAGTTAATATGTAAAAGATAAGCTAATTAGAAGATTGTACGATTTTAATTTAAAATAAATAAAATAATTAAATTAGCAAACACGTTACCTTCCACGTTAATCTACAGTAAACCCTAATTGCACGCAATGGCTCACGATCAAGCAACCTCATTTCAGCCGCCGTGACAAAATGACCTAGCGTCGCCGCATCCATCGCCTAGACCACCATCAGACCTAAGCGCCGAGCTCCCTACACCACGCCGACCCTCCAGCCCACGAGCGGCCCCTGCAGGCATCACCAAAGTCGGTCCGCCGCCGCCGCCATTTTTATTTTTCTGGCAAAAATGCGGCCACCCTGATGCAAGCAAACGCTACCAATGCAAAGCCTCGGTCCTCTTCTACACAACGCAACCCCCCGATCGCTTCCAGGACGCAGATCCACAATCCAATCCAACGACCACATATGAACGGCCGAGGTTAATTCATTGATTTCTGGACAAACGATGATTCGATTACAAAAATGAATTGCACCAGTGAATTGCGCTCATGGAGCTTCGGATCGATATATAATTGATATGGTTTGAGGTGTTTGAATTTTTCGATTTGATTTTGATTTGCAATTGAATCTAGAAATTTGGGTTTTTGCCATTTGAGAAGGAGGAACAGACAGATGGAGATTTACATACAGGAATGAGAAAATGACTGCTAGGGTTTGAGAAACAAATTGTATTTATATTAACAGAGCCCGATAAGAAAAATGGAAAAATATCAAATTGGTTCGAATTGACAATAACGACCCAAAAAGCCTGTTTCGCTTCCGAAACGAAAGTGGGTCATCCCATATATCAAAATAGATGTTTTCGATATTTTTAAATTCAATGGAACATGTTTCAAGTCCTAATTCCATCGTATAAAAGAAGTTAGCTTAAAATCAGCTTATTTTAAATAGATTTTTAGGCGTTTCGATTCCGTATGATCGAACGACAAGTCCGATCGCTACAAAAAGTGAAATCCTACAATAATTCACCGTTACCGATCCGATGAAACTGGTTTCGTCGAAATCCGAGACAGTGGCCAAAATGGCTATTTTTACATTAATTAAATAAATTAATATTAAATTAATTAAATCACCTTTTTAATTCCAATTTTATAATTAACAAATTTTATCATTTTTTATTTACTTAGACATTTACAAATATTTAAAACAAATTTACAAGTCAATTCAGTGTTAATTATTACACCAGTTATAATGTTCAATTTCAACTAAAATTAAATTCAATTAATTAAAATTTAATTCTAATAAATTGATTTAATTTGATTTCAGTCCTTTTTGTTCAATTATTCATTACTCTATGTATTTATTCAACATTGGTTTATATCTTTATTACATTAATATCCTCCAATTTCATCTTTACCATAATAGTTACCATATTTCAATTACATTGAATTTGTCAATTTTATTATAATTTTAAATCACAATAAATCAATTTATCCTTATTTCACTTCTTTTTATTACATCAATTATTGCCTTGTAATTATAATTAACATTTCTATACATTTTATAGCATTCACCCTTTTACAGTTATCGTCTTAACTCATTTTACGTAACATTTTAATTTCATTTAATTATAATTGATTAAATAAATTAGTAACAAATAACAATTGTCACCATTTCTACATTTAATAACATTCCTAAGTTTATTATTTACAACAAATGTTATAACCACTTACACTATACTAATTCTATCCAATTACCATTTATTACACATTATTCGATTAATTAATACATCCTTTAAATTATCAATTACTCTTTTAATCCAATTATCAATTAATACATGTTATTACAATTAATTAACAATCTATAACCAATTATAACTTTTTAATCATTTCAATTAATTGGAATTACATTTAAAGCAGTCATCAATTACCTTAAATTAATACTATTACATTTCATTCCAGTTATATTTTCATTATTAAATCACAAATTTTCATTTCTTCCAACATTACATCACAAAACTTTGTTGAATTAACTATTTTTAATTATCGAAAATTACGGGTCGTTACACTCTCCCCTACTCAAAACTTTTCGTCCTCGAAAAGGGAAAAGAGGGGAAAAGAAATCAATATATCTTACTCAAAATATTAAATTTATAAACAATTAATTTACATAATTAAATAATTTAAATAAAATATATCAATTTATAGCAATTAAATCCTTTATATTCAAGTTAACAAAGGTTTGGAAAACATTTCTCAAAATTTTCTAAGTCCAAAATTCACGAAAAATTTCGGTAGAGTCTCCTTTGTACGGAGAGGTCTGGGAGAAATAATAATATGAATAATAACAATATATATCATATTTTCAAAATAAAATATCTCAAACCACGGGAATAACAATATAATATCGCTATAAAACCGTAATCCGAAAACGTACCTATTTGTCGGGCAAACAACGCTTAATTATGAAACCAAAAGCAGCAGCAATTGCTTCCATAACCTGTATTTCACTCATATAATCCAAAGAGAAATATTTAAGTTGTTTCAGTCAATAACAACAAATCAATCACAACATAACAATAATCATTCGCAAATCAAACAGTACAAACATCATTTTCAACAAAGATAATAATTTTCCATCCATAGCAACCAAAACAAATGGTTTGTTCGGGTTCAGAAATTCTAATCATATAAAATGATAAATAAACTATGAAGTAAAATAGAAGTATCCTTTCCCAACCAATCCATAAGCCAAACAAATGATAATTCAATGTTATTTAAGTTTGTTTCACATCATTTACTGTTCTTTTCTCATTCATACAAGGACTATTTTCTTTAATTTACATTTATCACTTACCAAATTCATTTTCCCTTCATTTATACAATACCATTTTCTTTTCATTACTTTACATTCATTGCTTACATAAGTGGTTTCTAATTCACTTATTAGATTATTTGTTATTATGTAAGTCTCTTTACAATTTAATTCACCATTAATAGGTTATTTCCTTCTTCTTTTTTCACATTCATTTTTCCATATATAGTATTATTGAATATTAAATCCATTTCTAAATCATTTTAATGTTTTCTAAAGTTATAATCATTCAATTAATATAGTACTCATTTTAATTATAAATGGATTCAATATTAATTTAAGTTTATAATTATTTGCTTATAGTATTCGCCTTTACTATTCTATCTAATTAAAGATGGCTTAAATATTAACTTAATCTTATAATCATTTCTTACATTATTCACTTTTATTATATTTAATTAGTAGCATTTCAAATTATTTACTTAGATTTGCAATAAGCTTATACACCTTAATTCTCCCTTTAAAACATAATTACATTGAACATTTTCATTATTTAATTTTTACTTGTATAATATTCCATTACATATTCTTATTAACATTACAACTTTTAACATTTTGGTAAGTTATATATATGTATTAAGAATGAAATGTAAAGTTACATAAGTTCATCTTGTTCATTTTTCTTTCAAACTTCAATAATTCATCTTCTGAATTTTCATTATTCTTAAGTTTACAAGTTTTCAATTTATCATATATATCATTAATCACTTAGCATCTAATTACTTGCATTTTTCTTCCAATTATTAAAATAATGAAGATTTCATTCATTTCAAAAATTGGAAACTACTAATTATCAGAAAATTTAAGAACTAAACTCCGGGTTCATTTTTAGTCACATAGAAAATAATATATATATATATATATATATATATCCTTTATAGATCAAATCATATTTAGGGATTCAAAAGCAAGATTTATTTATCAAAACTAATGTGTAGTAAAACTACTAGAACGATCTTCACACTTTGAAACTCGAAAATGAACGTCGATTATGCATGCACTCATCAACAAAATTATTTTTCCAACGATAGAGAGGGGAGTACAAAACTTATTTCCTTTAAAAAAATTCATTTAAAACATTTTTTTCAAATCATCTTGAAATATTTATATCAGAAAATACTTCTAAATACTACTAATATTATATTCCAAAATCTTTCAAAAGAAATTTTAAAAAATCCTGGAACTTCAGTTCTAAACTTCCAATTTATATTTACTTTATTTATAAATCCTATTTTTCAATCAATATTTATAAAATTTCTTTACCTAACAAACAACATATTACATCCAATTATATCAATTATAAATTTATTATTTTATATACAAAATATATAATAGGCAAAATTATTTCATTTACCTTTATTTCAAAACAATATTGTGTCGGTCTGTCCTATTAAGTGTTTAGAAATTCCTATCGATGCCATAGCGTCCTATGTACCGACCAGAATTTATAAATACTAAACAGAACAAATTAACACAACACAAAACCTTTTATAACACTAACAAATACGCTCTCTCATATATATACACTCAGCGACTCATTCTAGGGTATTACTACCCTATTCTATATGAGTCAGATCCCACAAAGCTAAGGCTATCGCTAAACCAAAGCTCTGATACCAACTATAACGACCTGCCTTTTTGCACGGTTTTAAATCGACGATAAACCACACACGTCAGACCCAAACCATTCAAAAGGGCAGATTGTTATGGGGTAAATAAGAAAAAGTAGAGAAAGAAAGAAAACAAATACAGAATCTCGAAGCAGGATGAAAAAATATAATAATCAAATAAACACTTCATTAAGATGTTTACAAATAACATTGATTAAACTTTTATAATACAGATCAGAGTTACATACAAGAAGAATAAATAACAAATAAATGCAGTGGAACAACATGTTGCAGTGGAATAAATATAATACATAATAATAGTAAAAAATCTTCATCTTCATTCTCAAGAAAGCAGCCTTCAATAAACTGAAAAGCTCATACTAACCTGAGCGAATTGAAAAGACAAAACACTCGAGTCAAAACTAAAAGATCGTATGTACGTTAAATAAATGGTATATAAATATGAGTGCAACGGTGTTGAAGATGTTTATGGGGTTTGACATCTCCTATCCAGTGTCTAACGTGAGTGCAATAACTTAAGAGATGTTAGGGATTTCGATCTCCTAAGGATCCGTTAAACTATCTACTATGTAGTACAATATGCTATTATATAGTGTCTACAGTAAAGTAAAGTATTCAAATAGCGTTAAGGTATTATCCATATCCCCCTTAACATATTTTATATATTCCCATAGTCTATACGGTACCGTAAGCTCCTCCGTGAGGTTTACCCCAGAGGGCACCCCATAGGTATGGTACAAATCAAACTCGTAGAAGGAGCGATAGTGCATGTGGACATGGCACTCAAGGCGATGGCAGGGTAGATATACCAATTACACTCCCGTACTGGTGGTAACGCATAGCAGCTACTACCGCCCACCTCGGACACACTCCCATAATCTAAATCGAGGGGTGGCCACCAAGTCAATCACAAAGTCAAAATATAGTATCGTAGAAATATGCCCGATATGAGGAATGACCTCACTTGGCCCGGTATAGCTCCTGTTTTAGTCACATCTCAGCTGACTCACGGGAGTCAGGGTCACGTAAATACCTCATACAGAATTGCTTGCCAAACCATCCTACTTCATTTCTGGAATCTCCAACATGTACACAGTTGTTAAAGTGGTTTTCGATATTGGCAGAGAGTATAACAATATCTGATCCCGGTCTCTTTAACAACCAAACGCTTATTACACACTAGATGGTTCTTTTACATTCCCAAAACCAATTCATAATTGATATCAAAATATCATATTCTCAAAACCATATCACTTTTGAATCATATTCACTTCAAAATCACATTCACTTCCAAAATCATATTCACTTTTGAATTTATCGATAAGATAGGTTAATTAAATCCTCGTTCCAAAATCATCATATTTACTCAAATATGTCATTTCACAAAAAGGTGTCAATTCCAAATTCCAACTTAGGTTGTATCATCATGAAGGATTTAAATATAAATACTTCAACTTTACATAGTTTGAAATTTTAGAGAACAGTTTAGATGGTCATAAATAGTTTTAAAAAATTTTAAAATAGATTAAAACAGTTTAACTTGTAAAAATAGTTTAAATAGATTTAAATTTGATTTAATTAGATTTAAAATGATTTAAATAGATTTAAAATAGGTTAAATAGATTTAAATTATATTAAATAGATTTAAAATAGATTAAATAAATTTAAAATATATTAAATAGATTAAATTATATTAAATAGATTTAAAATAGATTAAATAAATTTAATTAGTTTAAGATAGGTAAAATAGATTATTTTGGATTAAATAGGTTATAATAGATTAAAATAAATTAAAAATAGTTTAAATTTATTAAAATAGTTTAAATTAATTAAAATAGTTTATATTAGTTTAAAATAGATTTCAAAGTTATATCCAAACATTTTAATAACTCAATTCCGGTAAATTCATATATATTGGACACTTCCACTTTGAAATTTCAATTTAAATCCTTTGAACAATTCAATATCCAGTTTCAGCATTAACGCTTGGATTATCGAAAATAATTCAGTTTATATAAATCAAATTTTATCTCCAAATGTAGCTTAACTGAATTAAAATTTTTAAGGATTTTAAAATCATTTAATTTAACCAATCTGGTGTCCGTATATAATTCTCTACCCTATGATCAAGTGATACGGATATTTATCATTTCAATCCGCAAATATTTTATTTTTTACGAATAAATATCATTTCAATATGCAATTCCGAATTTAATTACAAATCCATGAAATCGCTTGAGTCTAAATTTCAACTCATAACGATTTCCCTTAATCTATCAGATCATTCGGATATGTATCATTTCAACCCATGGGGAACTTGCAGCGTTAAAACAATATAACAATATAACATCCAGTCGTCCAATATTAACAATCAACATCCATCACAATCACCATTCAAACCAATCATTAAAGATAACAAGTGACTGATTATCAATAACGGTTATTAACTCGCAATTTAAAATTTAATATTAAATTAATAGCGATAATATTCAATAAAAGTCAGATTTAACTGGAATGACAATTTAAGTATATCAAACATCAATCAATCAATTTCTAATCACATCATAAATTTAATTTAACTAACATAAGATAATTAGTAGTCGTGTGTGGGTTAAAACACTCACCTTTGATTTCAAATCGATTTAAAATCCAAAATAGGACCCAAAATCTAATATTCTCGGAATTCGTCCAAACTAGTTTCGTAATGTCCAGAATTTCGATACGATCACAATGGATAAAACCGCGCGTGAATCCGAGTTCATATGTAAAAGATAAGCTAATTAGAAGATTGTACGATTTTAATTTAAAATAAGTAAAATAATTAAATTAGTAAACACATTACCTTCCACGTCAATCTACAGTAAACCCTAATCATACGCAACGGCTCACGATCGAGCAACCTCATTTCAGCTGCTATGACAAAATGACCTAGCATCGTCGCATTCATTGCCTAGACAACCATCAGACCTAAGCGTCGAGCTCCCTACACCACGCCGACCCTCCAGCCCACGAGCGGCCCCTCCAGGCATCACTAAAGTCGGTCCGCCACCGTCGCCATGTTTTAATTTTCTGGTGAAAACGTGGCCACCCTGAAGCAAGCGAACTCCACTGATGCAAAGCCCCGGTCCTCCTCTACACAACGCAACCCACCGATCGTTTCCAGGACGCAGATCCACCGTCCAATCAACGACCACATATGAACGGCCGAGGTTAATTCATTGATTTTTGGACAAACGATGATTCGATTACAAAAACGAATTGCACCAATAAATTACACCCATCGAGACCTTCGAATTGATATATAATATGATATGGTTCGAGGAGTTTGAATTTTTCGATTTGATTTTGATTTGCAATTGAATCTAGAAATTTGGGTTTTTGCCATTTGAGAAGGAGGAACAGACAGATGGAGATGTACATATAGGAATGAGAAAATGACTGCTAGGGTTTGAGAAACAAAGTGTATTTATATTAACAGAGCCCGATTAAAAAATGGTCATATATCGAATTGGTTCGAATTGACAATAACGACCCGAAAAGCCCGTTTCGCTTACGAAATGAAAGTGGGTCATCCCATATATCAAAATAGATGTTTTCAATATTTTTAGATTCAATGGAATAGGTTTCAAGTCCTAATTCTATCGTATAAAAGAAGTTAGCTTAAAATCAGCTTATTTCAAATTGATTTTAATTAAATTGATTTCTAGGCGTTTCGAGTCCGTATGATCGAACAACAAGTCTGATCGCTACGAAGCTTGAAATCTTACAATAATTCACCGTTACGGATCCGATGAAACAGGTTTCGTCGAAATCCGAGACAGTGGCCAAAATGGCTATTTTTTCATTAATTAAATAAATTAATATTAAATTAATTAAATCACCTTTATAATTCCAATTTTATAATTAACAAATTTTATCATTTTTGATTTACTTAGACATTTACAAAAATTTAAAACAAATTTACATGTCAATTCAGTGTTAATTATTACACTAATTAGAGTGTTCAATTTCAACTGAAATTAAATTCAATTAATTAAAATTTAATTCTAATAAATTGATTTGATCTGATTTCAATCCTTTTTGTTCAATTATTCATTACTCTATGTATATATTCAACATTGGTTTATATCTTTATTACATTAATATCCTCCAATTTCATCTTTACCATAATAGTTACCATATTTCAATTACATTGAATTTGTCAATTTTATTATAATTTTAAATCACAATAAATCAATTTATCCTTATTTCACTTCTTTTTATTACATCAATTATTGCCTTGTAAATATAATTAACATTTCTATACATTTTATAGCATTCACCCTTTTATAGTTATTGTCTTATCCATTTTATGTAACATTTTAATTTCATTTAATTATAATTGATTAAATAAATTGGTAACAAATAACAATTATCACCATTTCTACATTTAATAACATTCGTAAGTTTATTTTTTACAACAAATGTTATAACCACTTACACTATACTAATTCTATCTAATTACTATTTATTACACATTATTCAATTAATTAATACATCCTTTAATCCAATTATCGATTAATACATGTTATTACAATTAATTAACAATTTATAACCAATTATAACTTTTTAATCATTTCAATTAATTGGACGTACATTTAAAGCAGTCATCAACTACCTTAAATTAATACTATTACATTTCATTCTAGTTATATTTTAATTATTAAGTCACAAATTTTTATTTCTTCCAACATTACATCACAAAACTTTATTAAATTAACTATTTTTAATTATCGAAAATTACGGGTCGTTACAGGTTCCAAGCTCAATCATTCAACACTCGTATTTTCTTAATTCTACAAAGTAGCAAAACCTAATTTGTAAATCAAATTGTGGAAAATTGATAAATAAAGGCTTCGTCGAGTCAATAAAGAGAAGACTTTGATATTCTTGATTACTTAGTTGTTTCGAAAGCTTTTACTAGTTCTAACTCTGTTTTCACTGTATCAACCGCATCGAAAAACACCTTCCGACTTGGTCGAAATCCCAGCAACTTCAAGTAATCCTAATCCTTAACTCCAAGACATCATTCACCAAACTTTTTCCTTCTTGTGGATCGAAACCTAAAACCTGACCAGATTCACCTCAGATCCCAAACCTAAACTCAAGTCACTAAGAACCCAGCCTTCGGTAAGGTCCAAACTCACCTAACTGAACTTTGTCCTTGAATCCTTAAAACTATACTTTAGGGTTCTGCAACTACTTCGAAAGGATTGTTTCGAAGGGATCATCAATCCATTCCATTCAGTTCGAAAGTCCTAAAAGAGGAGAATTTATGCCTTTCGACTACGTCGAAAGGTCAAGAAAAAGGGAAATTACACTACAAGGACTGATTCGAAAGGTGATCTAAAGAAGGCATTCGCATCTTAGCTCCCTCCAACAAATCAAAAGAGATCTAAAGGAGTAACCTTTCAACTTTGGGGTGTTGACAAAATTTCTTGTTAACAAAATGTTTTGAAATGGAGCTCAAACAAAAAGGTTATGGACATTTGAAGTTTTTAGAATTCAAATAATTTAAATGAAATTCAAATTCAAATAAATAATTAACTCTTAAATTTGAAATTTAAAACATAATGGCAATTAGAATTGAGGATAGGTAAACGTTAAAATAAACGTTAACATTAATTGGTAATTAGGAAATGAAAGAAATATACAATAGCAGAAAATAAAACGGTCCTAGTATAGGCGAACTGGTCGACAGCTAGTGTAGACCAGTCGACCGGTGAACGATGGTGGTGGTTAGGGTTTTGCGCATTCGAACAATGTAGATTTTATTATTTTAAACCGACTTAAATCTGATGGTTCCGATGCCTTCTAACCACTATAAATAAGAGCTTAGTCCCCTAACTTTTATTCTCAAATTATTATGGGAAACAAGCGAAGCTCTGCCAGTCTCTCTCCTCAAAGATTCAGAAAATACTCTAGGTTTCAAGTAAGAAATTTTAAATGTTTATTATTCATTTTCTAATCCTTTGCTCCTCCAATCTCTAAATTTCTGAATCTAATTCATATATAATTCCTTTGTTATACATTTCTAAAAGGAGATATCTGTAAGAGATCAAAGCAGGCGTATCAAATCCAAAATGGGAAGATCTAAGGTCTAATTGTGAGTGAAAATCTTAGTCTTTCTTATTTTAATAATTGAATGGTATAACAAGGATTTGATAAAGGCCTTTGTGGAATTTCATTTACGAAAACATAGCACTAAAACCCAAAATTCCCTTAAAGTGAAATGTCAATTCTTAAATTAGAATCTCAATTATTCTATATTAAAATAATGGAATTGAGTAGATATTGCAATTTTAGTGTTTTACATTCTATTCCACTTCTTATCTTTTGCTAGTTACGGGTTTTGAAAAAAATAAATTAGGAAATGGTGTGTAAGATACAGATTCTTTTGCTTGTAGTTTACAATGTCTATTTCCACAATTTAAATGGAAATTCCTTTTTTCAGTTTTATACAAAGAAGCTGAATAGAGTGTAGAAGTATTTAAATTGTAAGTTTTTATTAATGTTTATTTCGTTATTTTAGTATAAAATAATTTTGGTATGGATTGTATTTTATACATATCTATTTATTGCATTTTGGATATTAGATATATGGTATATTTATTGATATAGAATTGGACTTGTATAAATTTGAAGTGTTGACATTTAAACGTTAGTTTAGGTCGCAATCTTCACACGCCTTGGAATATTTTAGGCTATGTGGGTGTGTACACACACACACACAAACACACATATGTATATTAAGTATAATTAATAGCGTATTTATTGCATAGTAATTAGGTTATTAATTGGCATTAAACCCCATTAGGAAAGTAATTAATTGTAAAGGCGAAATAAGTGTTTTTTGGTAAGGCCTTGATATGGAATGCGATGAGATGTGTAATAATATGTTTAGAGAGTGTTATAAATTATGACTAAGTTATAGGAGTGCGAGGTCAGTTAAAAGCAATAAGAAATCAGCCCAGTTAATCTGGCTACCAATAGTGTGACTGTGGAGCTAATGTGAGCCATCGCCTATAATAAGTATCCCTAGAGGATGCGAGGTTAGTCCCAAATTCTGTAGGATAAATCTGCCTAGCTAATCTAGCTAACAATACCTACGAATAGTCGTACTAATGTATACGTCACTGTTGGGTAACAGGTCAAAATACGAAAGACCTGTTTCAAGGTTGAAGGTATTAAGTGGCTGATTAAGGACCTGCCTTTTCCCTATGTAGGAAGAATTAAATGGCCGGGGTTAGCAGTTAGGCATGGTTGGGATATCTCGGGATGGATCCACTTTAGGTTTGAAGAGATTCCATGCAATGTCAGCTAAATAGTACCAAAGAGGAGTACGCTTTGGGATGGGTAGTAAATGATGACGACTTGCCTAAATTGAGGTATTAAATGGTCAGAGTATGCCTAGTTCCTGTTAAAAATGTATTACATGGCTTGGGTGCTATCTCTTACATCGTTAGGACATTATTGACGATAGATACACTTTATTGGGTTGAAAGGGTAATGGTTATGGAATTGGAATGGGAAAGCCTTGTTGCTTATAGTTGGAAGGTTTATAATATAATTAGGATGAGTAAGAAATATAATTATTTATATTATATTGTCTAGGTACTATTATAGAAAGGCTCAAGATTCTTATTCACCAGACGCCATTGTTCTGACTTCATCCTTATTACAACACATGTCATAGTTCATGATTTAGATTTTCGAAGATGGTGGCCGAGACACAGACTTGTGGCAGTTATTTAGCTATTTATGTTATTTTTATGTTTCTGACATACCCATTGAAATTGTCATGTAATTTGAAATACTGCACTACAAATATTTGAACATGTTATATAGGATTATGTTGTATGTTTCTGACATTTGAGTTTTTAAGTAAAATGGATACTGTTTTTATAATATATTTCATCCTTCCATTGTAACATTCTGAATGTGTAGATAGATAGCTCTACATATTATTTTTTAAATCAATTTTACTAACCAAAAGCCAGCGTTGGAATAGGTGTAAGGTTCGATGGGCCTTTTCTGGATCGGAAATTAGGCCCATTTTGAGGTGGGTTGTTACATTTGGTATCAGAGCGAGGTTACCTAGTCAATGGGATAAGCATAAGTATGGGCGGCATACTTTTTATTTTTGAAAGTATTTTCAAAAACCCAACCATATATATACACACTTTTTTTGAATATATGCCTAACTTTATAAATTCTGATTATAAAAGTAGTGGCAACCATATTTCGAAAAGATGGGCAAGGAGATTATGAGTTGGAAAAATAAATAAAGTTAAATGTATACTCCTATACCGATTATCTTATGAGGTGGAGGTTGTATCGTAAGCAGTGGACCAAGAAGGTGTACATTAATCACTACAAGAAGATAATCAGAATTTTATAAAGATTGGGTAGAGAAAAATGAAAGTTCAATAGAAAAGACAATCATAGTCAATTTCTAAATCCAACCCCATTGGGAAAGAATTTAATAAAAGGTTTTTGGAAAATTCCTTAAAATATCTTAAACAAATTTTCCAAAGAATATATTGGGAAGTTGTTGTTTTGAAAAAATAAGAATATTTGGAAATTCATAATTTGTTGAGTCAAAAATTTCCGATTAAAAGGTTTTTGGTAAAAAGAGTTTCATTTTTGAAATTCTAGTTTCAAATTGGTTGAGTTAAAAAGTTTTCAAATTTTAGGTAAAGAGATTCTTCGTTTTTAAACTAAATGTAAAATAAAGCGTAGGTTGGACTTGATAATTTTTATTTCTATTACATAAATTTGAAAGTTCTTTTTAAGAAAAAATCTTTTTAAAAAAGATAAATGAAAATGGAACTTGATTAAAAGGATGTAGAAGCCATTTAGGTAGGAGAAATATAAATAGAGGCAATATTGGAAGAATTGGATAGAAACAGCATTAGGAACTTATATATAATAGGATTAGTAATTTAGTTAGAGATAATATATGAGAGAAGTAATAAGAATAGGATAGAAGTTATCCTTGTCTACTCCACTTTTCATTCTTTTGAAATTATAAAAGATGTTTTTGAATGTTTTGGGTTAAAAATCCTACTTTTAAGAAGTCGGTCTTTGAGGAAAAATTCTTTGAGAAGGGAATTTATTTTGCTAAGCAATTTTTTGAATTTCGGATGAAGGGGCAAATGTTTTAAAAATTATGTTCGGTTACTTTTGAAATTTTTTATTTAAATACTTTTGAGAAGTTGAGTTCAAATGTTTCTACAAGATTTTGTTCAAATGCCTAATAAAAATACAAACAAAATTAATAAAATAAAATATGGTGTTTAAATGCTTTTGGGAATTTGATTCTTCAAACTGTTTTCCAAGTTGGAAATTCTTTTAGAAAATTTGTTTAAAAGTTTTTTTTTTGAAATGAGAGAATTTCTAAATTTCAATTGCCACATACTAGCATAGTGGGGTTTCTAAGATAAAGGTCTCAAATTAGGTACTTCATGATTATGAAATTTTACTTTTAAGAATGGTAAGGACTAAACCAAAATCTTTTTTATAAATGGAGTAGATAGGTATCAATACCTATGTAAGACATGATAAATGTTTTGAGATATGAATAAAATAGGAATAGTATGTACAGCTTGATTTAGAAAATTTAAATTAGTCCTAAATATTTATTTATTGAATGATGGTAAAGTTGTAAAGATATTCCAGATCTATTATAGGGTTGTAAATTAGATTACCTTAGTTGAATTGAAATGTGAATTTTTATATTTTGATTTATTTGGAGTAGGTTCCGTGTAATTTCCGTAAATTATCCAATTCCAAAATATGTATAAAAGCATGTCATTTGAATTAACAAGTGATGTACCAGGAAAGGAAAGAGATGCATAAGATATGGATGTTATTTTCCATAGATTATATTGTCTATTCCAATAAAGGAAAAGAAATTATTCCTTATAATTTCAAACAAAGCAAAGATATCACTTTGGTTAATTCATAGAAAATTATAAGCTTCCTTTTTGGAAGGCTGGCTCTGATAAATTAAAATATGTAAAGGAATGTTCTAGTTTAGAAATTAGTAATTAGAAATATGATATATATATATATATATGCAAGTAAAACATTTAACATACAAAAATAAAAATATATAAATAGTGTAATCTATAACGGTACTCGTATTAGTTATTAGTAGCGTAGTAATTATAGGACTAGGATTTATGGACGTTAATTACAGATTTGATGGGCAATAAATTTATAATTAATAGAGAACTAAAAGAAATTAAACTAGGGCTGATTAAGGAATTTAATATATTATTTATGGAGGAATTGAACAGGCATAATAGGTGGATTTTGAAACAGGTGAATATATTAAAGGGATTAAATGAGGATTGATTAGAGATTGTCCAATTTTGACATTAATGACCAATTATTACAGGTGATAGACATTTATTAGAAACTAAGAAGGAGAATCAAGGAAGGTGAGTGATGGTGGAATGAAATTTTAACAATGTCGATATTAATTTAGTAAGAAGTATTAAGACCCCCAACATCATTAACACCAGTTGATGATAAATGGCAGCTTCCAGCAAGATTTTCTTTTGTAGTTTTGAGATTGTTATCATTAGCTGTCTCCCTTAGGTTATTGGAAAAACATAGGATATGATATAAGATATTTTCCTATTTTATTACTAGGATGATTTAATGGATGAGATTAGTCTGCTAGATAATTGACGATCAACGGAATTGGTAGAAGAGCTATGTAGATGAGAGGCGTAGAGACTTGAAGTTCCCAATTGGAGACTTGTGTTCATGAAGGTTTCTCCGATGAGAAGTGTAGTTCAGTTGAGAAGGGTTAGGAAGTTGGCTTCTCGTTATACAGGACCATTCCCGATTCTAAAGAGGATTGGTACACTCGTGTATAGATACAAGTTGCCGAATAGACATCGGGTGTGCACAATATATTTCATGTATCGCATTTGCGTATGTTTATGCATGATTAATAGAGGCATCACAGCATGAGTACTTTGAGGTTGAACTGAATTATACTTGAGACAGCCTATTCGTACTGTTGATAGAGATACAAAGTGACCGAGGACAAATGTTGTTAAGTCAAAGTACAGTGGAGCGGGGATATTAGGGACTGTACTTGAGGGATTCATATCCGGGGTTGCTTATAGACTAGTGGCTTCTTCTTATCTTAGCATCGTACATCTTTTGTAGAGTACTCAACGCTTGAGGTGGAATAACTTAGTATGCATTTTGGGTTGCAGTTTAGTTTGTATATAGTTTTAGCAATACTCTATATATGTATCTTGTTTCTTCTATCATCTTTGGTTATCTTTCTTGTTTGAATTTCGAGGATAAAATGTTCTAAGTGGTGAAGGTGAATGTAGCGATCCATAATTTCAAACATTTCGTCTTTGAATATCGTAACTTTATGAAATATAGTTAAGTTTTATAAATCTAATTTTATAACCTTATTAAAAATCTTCTAATTAATGAATAATGATAATAAACTTGTTTTTGAAATTTTTTGATAAAAATAAATATTTTGAAGAATTATCGATAATAAGACCGAAAATCGGTTATTGATAAACAGCTTTTTATTCGATATATGTTGTTCAAACTTTTTCTATACATGGTACAAAATTTAGGAAATCATAATTAGTAACAAAAATAATTATCACAAACATCACTTTAGTATCTTCTAAAAGCTTCTAGAAGATAAGAGGATAAGTGTGAGCGGAAGGAGATATTTTCTAAGGAAAGTGAGGTGGAAAGGCAAGCACATGAAGGCATGAGGGGGGAGGTGAGCCTCCTTGGCCAGAAACGGTAGGTGAATGGAAGGTTAAAGAGCATAATTGGAGCCTATATAAGAGTTGCATAGCTTATTTGATCTCTTTTACATTTTTACAAAGTTTAACTAGCTTTATTCATCTCCTTCTCTCTTAATAAATTTCCTAAGACAAATATATTCAAATCAACTTCAAATATATTCAAACTTTTCCATAAGTCTTACAACAACACTACAACACCACTTAGCAAGTTGGAGTAGAAGATTTGGAGCACAAGACCCCCAAACCTCTATAGGCCTGAGCAATTATATAGGAAATATTGCCTTAGGACTCGAACAAAGCAAGGTTGAAGGTAAGAAAGGTATTTGCAAGGTTAAGGTAGGATGCAGAAGCTTGGACTTGCTTGTTTGATTGGTTAAGGATCAGCTGACAAACCATTTGAATGAATATAATGTGTATATGTGCTTGCGTTTGATTGTATATATGTTGCTTGAATTGATTTTGCTACATGTTGTAATGTTGGTTTTGATTCTTACTTTGGAAGCAAATGGCATATGTAATCTATATGTATGCACTTGAATGGACTTATATGAATTATTGTTGCATAGCCTAGAAATAAAGCACATAGGTTCTAGTTGGACATCAGTTTGAATTGGAATTGAATTTGAAAGTGCTCTTATAGTAATAGTTGTTATAGTTGCACTTAGGAATTATCTTGCGTTCGGAAATTTCTAATAAACTTTGTAGAAGGATCCTTAGGGGTTTCTTGCCATATTTTTGATATATATTTTGTATGTTAGTTGCAATATAATGATTGATGTTAAAAAGTTAAGTATCATATCAAAATGTGGAAAAACTTTTACATGCGCAAAACTGTCTCGTTTTAGGTTTTGTTTTGAAATTTAAAGGTTTGGAAATGACTTCAAATTAAGTATTTTGTTTCACTATTTATACAAGGCTTTGATAACTTATGTTACAGTATTATAAAAGTGGTTAGGAATTTTTATGTATTTTTAGGAATTAGTTATGAAATTTTAAAGTAAAAGGTATATTTTTAAATATAAGGAAAACATGGCTTTTCCAAGTTTTTAAATAAATTATAAACTTGTTATTTTTAAGTAATTTTTGAATGAACGTTTTAAAAACTTTTATAAGTAATTGTAAAAGCATTATTAAGTGTATCTAATTTTTAAAAAAATAGTTAATTATTTAAGTAAAGTGTAATTGTTGTTACTCAAAAAATTCGCCTTCCGCTTAAGTCAGAGGATCTCAAATAAAGGACAGATAGAAAAGAATTAAACCAGGACTTCCGAAGAGATCGAAGGGATGCAGTCAACAATATGATGCGGCTCAAGACCCTTCAGAGGAGATGGAGGGTGTATTCCACAATATCCAAGAAGCTCTTACCTTCCGAAGAAGGCAAAGAGTCAGGACAAGGGCATACGACCCTATAACAACCTTTCCGAAAGCGTAATAAGCCTTTCTGGCCGGTTGGAACACCCACTGAATACTTTTCGACGGTGTCGAAGGATTTATGATAAAGGCAACATTCATAAGTCAGCAAAGAATGTTAGACAACCTTCCGACAATGTTCAAGGAAAGCCCGGCTCTCGGCAACATTCAAGCAAAAAGCGACCTTTAGACAAGGTCGAAGGGTTCACAATAGTCAGGAACCCTCCGGCACCGCCGAAGGGTTCACATACAGTATAGATGATAGACCTTCCCATAAGGGCAAAAGGTTCCTAAAAACAAATGAAAGAAAAGACCCTTCGGCGGCGCTCAAGGATCCACGATGACATGCGAAAGGAAAATCTTTCGATGAAGTCGAAAAGTTAGCAACTGTATATAAGAAGGGAACTTTTGGACCCAGCCGAAGGCACCTGGACAGAAGCATGACCGCCGGCATCAATAAATAAGACCCAAGGGGCCCTTTTTTAGGGGGGAGATTTTCTCTCATTCCTATCTTGTAACTTCTAAATTACAGCTCTGTAACCCTAGTAGGGAATTGATTTGGTGAATTTAATAAAAGTGAAGTCTTTTCTGGAGTAAAGAGGGAAGTCCTAAGCTTCGTGAATTTACTTTATAGTTTACCTTAATTTTGCTGGCTTAACTCCAATTTTTAGCTGCAGTTCTTCCGGAAGGTTCTTGTCAACAAAGATAATAATATTCCTTCTTAGATATTTATAACCCTTCGGAGACCTCTATCCTGCAATCCAAACCCTTCGGCCACAAGGGAAGTTCACTTGGATCGACATTCATAAAACCTTTCGGAGTTATAAGATATATGGATCAAACCATTCGACAGGGTCATAACCTGCCACATCCTGACAATCTTAGCAACCCGCCGAATCCCAAACAGCTATTTGCCTAACCTTCTGGCAAGGATTCAGGTCAACTCTCTATCAATGCAAACTAAGGAAATTCTATCCTGATTAAGGAAATAGCTTCCTAGGGAAATCTTATAAAGGTTCAATTAAATTGGTGATCATTCTACATTAACTCAGCAAGTGTAACGACCCGTAAATTTAGACCATTTAATTTGTTAATTTAATTTGATTTTTTGTAATTTAATTTAGGAAGAAAGAAAATTTTCTAACTCATATTGAAGTAAATATAGAAAGAAAATGCAACATTTGAAATTTTAGCTAAGTACTTAATCATATAAAAAGAGAAATTACGATGCATTGAAGTAATGGGAATATTGTATATACTAATGCCATGATGAAATTTGTGATAATCTAATGAATTCAATGTTATAGTAACGTATGAAGTAATACGCGATTAATGGAAAACATATGCAAATCAATGTAGATAAGAAATTTTAATTAATGTTGTTTTGATAATAAACGTTACTTGGTGATTATTAATATAGTAACAGAAGTGTGAATGTAAAGTAATAAAAGCGTAAATTTATTTTTAGTAATAATTGTTGTATTTGGGTAATAAGTTAAATACAAGTAAAGTAATGCAGGACAATAAATAATATATGTAGTACAATCCCCATTTTTATTTGTAAACAATTGTAAGGATTAATTTATTGAAATTTGAAAATTAGGAAATGGATTCAAGGTTTATATTAGATAATGAATTGGCAATAATTTAAGTTAATAACTAATGGATTTGATAGAATACCAATTTATTCATAAAGTGAGAATAAGTGAATGTAACAAAATGAATAGGAAATGCTAATTTATTCAGAAAGTGATAGTTGATGAAAAAAAAAGGAATGGAACCAAGATGAATTGATGAATTGGATTTAGGATCTAAATTTGTATGGGTGCATTTATTTTTTTTATGAATGGGAAAAATGAATCAATTAAGATATGTATTTATTTCTTTAGTATGTTGCATAAAATTTGGAAACTTGTTTGCAATCAAAGGAGATTAAGTAGCACGTTAAATGGAAAATAAATAAATTAATACATTAATGATGTTTAATATAATTCATTGTTAATTATACCCATACAATGTCAATTTATTAGATAGCAAGATTTTAAATCAATAAACGAATTTATTTAGATTTCAATTTATAATTTATAACGTTTAAGGTGAAATCAATTGCCATTTATTGTCCTAACTTGTGCAGTTAGGGTAGGTTTGATTTGTCATTAAAGATAGTTAATTACATAAGATGTAAAATGTTAATTTTATTTATGATATGAAGATTGGTTGATTTAAGGAGTGAAAACCAAGATTTATTAATTTATTTATAATTTGAAACTTAATAAGTGGAATATAATTTTAAAATATTACACAAATGAAAATTTAGGTGAAAATTGAGAATGTTAATATAATGGGTTTTGATTCCAATATTTATTTCATCTGTTTGTAATAATGAATTTGAATAATATGAATAAAAATTTAATTCAAAGAAATTATTGAAATTTAATTTATAATTTCTAAATTTAACAAACCTATAATTTAACGCTGAAATTGTTAATGTATTAACATTTAATTTGACATCTAAATTTGTTTAAAATCATTGTGAATGATTAAGAAAATAAAAGTGTTAAAGATTGTCAATTTCAGAATTTAAATAGGGAATTTGATTTAATTAATTTATTTTAAATTTATTTACTAAATGGAAAAATAGCCATTTTGGCCACTGACTTGGATTTCGACGAAACCAGTTTCATCGGATCCGTAACGGTGAATTATAATAGTGTTTCAAGTTTCGTAGCGATTGGACTTGGCGTTTGATCGTACGAACTCGAAACGCCTTGAAATTTATGCAATTGAAATCAATTGAAATCAATTTGGAAAATATTGTTTTTAGCATAACTTCTTCATACGATGGAATTTGAACCTGAAACCCTTTCCATTGAGTTTAAAATATTTTAAAACACCTATTTTGATATATGGGTTTACTCAATTTCATTCCGGGGTCAGAACGGGCTTTTTGGACCACGTTGGCGTTAGCGCGTACACCTGTTTTATCCATCTATTCTATTTTCAACCTTCTCTATAAATATCCCCGCTAAACCCTAGCCTCCGCCTATTCTCATTTGTCTGCACATAAAATTTCATCAGCTCCATCTCCTCCTCGATGGCAGACAAAATTTCAGATCCAGATCCATTTCAAAAAGTCAAAAATTCAAAGTCCTCAGAAAAATCTCAAATTAATATGTTGAAGCTCTCGACGAGCGTAATTCAATGGTCTAATTCATTTTTCAATTCGATGCATCGTTTGACCAGAAATCGCGGTCAAAATTGAATTGGGCGTTTTTGACTGGTGCGTCTGATCGGAAAATCCTTTCTGGGTTTTGTAGAGAGGCTAGCGCGTTGTTCATCGGCGAAGTTTGGAGGAGAATTGACGGTCGGATGGGTGGCAAAGCTCGGTCAAAGATGAGTGTGTTTGTTGTGTGCGCATTCGGTGGCCTGGAGGAAGAAACGTGCGCAACTTTCTTGATGATGTGGCAAATGGTAGGGAGGGGTAAATGTTTTCTTTCTTTTCTTAATTTTAATTTTGAAATTTAATCACAATTTTCGCTATAACTTTTGCATACGATACCCGTTTTACGCGCGGTTTCTTTTGTTAGGATCGTATTGAAATTCCAAACTTGATGACGCTGGTTTGGACGAATTCTAAGACGGTCAAATTTTTGGGTTTAAATTGAATTTAAATTCAATTTAAATTCAAAAGGTGAGTGTTTCAACCCACTCACAACTTCTAAGATTTCTTATGTTTGTTAAATTAAATTTTGATGTGATTTAAAATTTATCTATGATTGTTTGGGCATATATTTAATCATCATCTCAGTTAGATAACATTTATTTAAATTAAATTGTTATTTAATTTTTTATTGCATATAATATGATAGTTAAATTTATTTATTATTACATATAAACTGCCAGTTAAACAGTTATTAATTTTTATTGAATATAAACTATTCGTTGATGCCTGTTATATTTTATATGCTTTATACTGATGTTTTGTTTAAATTGGATGATGATTGTAATAAATGGTTGTTTATTGATATTTGGATGAATGGATGCTATATTTTATATTGTATATGAAAATTTGTACGTGCTAATATAGTACACACGGATCGTGTAATATGATGTATAACACACAAATATATGACTAATCACAGATAATAGAAAATTCAGTAAAATAGAAAAATCACACCAAAGATTTTTATACTGGTTCGGAGCACCGTCCTACGTCCAGTCCCAGACTTCTATCTGGATTTTCACTACCAACTACCTCGCTTCACCCGGAGGAACAGTTTTACAACACCCGAGCAGACGAACGGGATTTCACGCCTCTAATACACTGAGGACTTCAACACTTGCCTCTTACAACACCGAGGACTTCAACAAAGATGAATATAATTGTTTGTTGACTGTATGTGTTCTTGCTAACACAGATTTGTCACTTGTAGTACAAACATCCTATAATCTTATCCTCAAATAGAATATTTGTATATACGAAGATTTGGAAGTGGATATCGTATTGAATCAAAAGAATGTTAAATAAATTCTAGGATTCAAAACGATATATGATAGAATGTAAGCAATTTGAGCGCTTGAGAGTTCAAGATAGTGATCAATAGAATAGAGAATAGAATTGGTCAATTGAAATAATGATTTCATGATGTTTATATAAGAAATAAACAGTTGTAACCTTTTGTGAAAAGGTACAAACAAAGGTCATGATCATTGGTAAAGAGAAAGAGAAGCAACCGTTGAAGAAAAGGAAGTGTCTGTACGAAAGGTTGCTTTCTGTTTGAAAACGGTCGACAGGTCAAAATGGACCAGTAGACAGGAATTTGAATATATATACGTTATGTACACTTGTGCACGTTATCTGTGCATTCTGGGCAGAAACGGTCGACCGCCTAGTTTAAACCGGTCGACCGGTTTAGCCCAGATTGCACAGTTAATGTGCACTCATACATATATACATTTATATTCAAAGATTGAAGGTATGAGATTATTTGAGGATAGATTTTAACATAAATAACACTACTAACATACCAAATAATCAACCTCTAATGTATGGAGCTCTTTGTGTCTCTTTAAAACAATGAATAACTTCTTTTTGTCGATCACGGCTTATCCCTTTGTCAAAAATCAAAACTCTATAAAAATCTTGACTCAACATTCTCCCCCTTTTTGATTGATGACAACATAGTTATGAATCTCCCCCTGTATATGATCTCCCCCTGAGATTGTGCCTGCAAATCTATATTTTCCTGCATATATACTGTTAGCACAATTTTCTCCCCCTTTGTCATCGACGAAAAGGAGTTGTTAAATGGAGGATGTAAATGATATAAGCCAGATTATAAGCAACATAAAACTACTACCATAGATCAAGAGTTAAGATTCACACAATATGATAATACACTGTCCAATATTCACTTTCCTCTTTTCTTAAGTGGGACCTGCAAAAATTAAATTAAGTCCATGGTACCCACTTTTTATGGGGTCCTAAGAGTTAGGTCTTAGGAGTCCAAACCCATACGGGTCCGGTATCCCCTTTATATATATAATTAGTATTAAGATGCACAGTATTCATGAAATTCTGAATATATTTGTTCCTAATCAAATTGTTATTTGTTTTAGGAACCCATATTTTGATAGTCTTGACATTTTTCTTCTGAAATTTCACAACTGGTGTTGGTTTGGAATATAATAAACTAAGATTTTTCTTAGCTTCAGTCTTTTGTACTTTCTTCTTCCTTTCATTACCAAGATATTTCTTGGTTTCTTGTTTCTTATATCCCAAACCTTGTTTATTTGAAACAGATTGTGAACTTTCAATGATTTTTGTCAAATTTTCTCGACCTTTGTTAAAGTTAGAAACATTTTGAGTAATGTCATCTAACTTAGTTTGTAACCTAGCCTTTTCTTGGTCCAGAATTTTGACTTTTGCCTTAAGCTCATGATTTTCAGTAGTGAGAGCATCATTTTTCTCTTTTTGAGTTTCAATTTCTTGACTCAAAAGAGATAATTGAGAGTCAATATTAGATGATGATTCTTGAAGTTTTTCAAGTTCTTCTTCTAATATTTTCTTCTCGTATTTTAACATATCTCGTTCAAATTCCGCTCTACTCAAATCTGCTTTGGCTTCTTTTAACTGTCGTTTTATATCTTTATATTTGACTATCAATTCAGCATTAATATCAAGTACTTCATCAAATGTAGGAATTTGTACCTCATCTTCTGTTGCCATGAAACTGACATTTGCTTGTTCATCTTCCGTATCACTATCACTTTCTGATGAGTCTGTATCATCCCATGTTACCGAGAATGCTCGTTTCTTTGATTTGTCCTTCTTATATTTTAATTTGTCATTTTCTGACTTCTTCTTTTGCTCCGGACAATCCTTGTGCATGTGCCCCTTTTTGTGACAATTGAAGCATTCTATAGCGGATGATGTTGGTTTATTTGATCCAAATTTCTTTCTGTTATAACGACTGGCTTTTCGCTGTTTTAGGAATTTTTTGAAACCTTTTGCAATGAATGCCAGATCTTCAGACTCTGATTCATTTTCGTCTTTTTCAGCATGGAATGCCACGTTTTTCTTTTCTTCTTTTTGTTCCTTTCTAGTCTGCAAGTTAGCTTCATAGGACATTAGATTTCCTATCAATTCATCTGACTTCATGACGGAAAGGTCATTAGCTTCTTCAATTGCTAATACTTTTCCTTCCCATTCACTAGTCAGAGAATGTAGGACTGTTGAAACAACATCAAAATCAGAATATTTTTGTCCTAAGCCAATAAGTGCATGGTGGATAGTTTGAAACCGTGAATACATGTCATTGACTGTCTCATTCGGTTTCATTTTGAAATTTTGAAACTGACTTTTCAGCATGGCTATTTTGGCTTGTTTAACCGTGTTAGTACCTTCATGAGTGGTTTTCAGCGTTTGCCAAATTTGATATGCAGTAGTGCAGATACTAACATGGTTATATTCATTTTGGTCTAATGCACAAAACAACATATTTATTGCTTTTGCATTTACGGCTGCTACCGTTTTCTCAGCCGCTGTCCATTCTGAATAATCAGTTGTTGGATTCACTATTTCTTTTTTAGTAGCATTCCAGGAATCATAACTATTTGATTGCATAAAGAATGACATACGTGCTGTCCAATAGCTATAGTTAAGACCATTGAAAAATGGAGGTCTTTGTGTCGATTGACCTTCTGTGTAAGTGGTGTTTTGAGTGCTAGTACTTGCGTTATTTGCCATATTACAAGAATATATCAAATAACTGTGTTACGGTTATATGATGACCGTGCTCTGATACCAAATGAAAATTTGTACGTGCTAATATAGTACACACGGATCGTGTAATATGATGTATAACACACAAATATATGACTAATCACAGATAATAAAAAATTCAGTAAAATAGAAAAATCACACCAAAGATTTTTATACTGGTTCGGAGCACCGTCCTACGTCCAGTCCCAGACTTCTATCTGGATTTTCACTACCAACTACCTCGCTTCACCTGGAGGAACAGGTTTACAACACCCGAGCAGACGAACGGGATTTCACGCCTCTAATACACTAAGGACTTCAACACTTGCCTCTTACAACACCGAGGACTTCAACAAAGATGAATATAATTGTTTGTTGACTGTATGTGTTCTTGCTAACACAGATTTGTCACTTGTAGTACAAACTTCCTATAATCTTATCCTCAAATAGAATATTTGTATATATGAAGATTTGGAAGTGGATATCGTATTGAATCAAAAGAATGTTAAATAAATTCTAGGATTCAAAACGATATATGATAGAATATGAGCAATTTGAGCGCTTGAGAGTTCAAGATAGTGATCAATAGAATAGAGAATAGAGTAATAGATTTGGTCAATTGAAATAATGATTTCATGATGTTTATATAAGAAATAAACAGTTGTAACCTTTTGTGAAAAGGTACAAACAAAGGTCATGATCATTGGTAAAGAGAAAGAGAAGCAACCGTTGAAGAAAAGGAAGTGTCTGTACGAAAGGTTGCTTTCTATTTGAAAACGGTCGACAGGTCAAAATGGACCAGTAGACAGGAATTTGAATATATATACGTTATGTACACTTGAGCACGTTATCTGTGCATTCTGGGCAGAAACGGTCGACCGCCAAGTTTAAACCGGTCGACCGGTTTAGCCCAGATTGCACAGTTAATGTGCACTCATACATATATACATTTATATTCAAAGATTGAAGGTATGAGATTATTTGAGGATAGATTTTAACATAAATAACACTACTAACATACCAAATAATCAACCTCTAATGTATGTAGCTCTTTGTGTCTCTTTAAAACAATGAATAACTTCTTTTTGTCGATCACGGCTTATCCCTTTGTCAGAAATCAAAACTCTATAAAAATCTTGACTCAACATTCTCCCCCTTTTTGATTGATGACAACATAGTTATGAATCTCCCCCTGTATATGATCTCCCCCTGAGATTGTGCCTGCAAATCTATATTTTCCTGCATATATACTGTTAGCACAATTTTCTCCCCCTTTGTCATCGACGAAAAGGAGTTGTTAAATGGAGGATGTAAATGATATAAGCCAGATTATAAGCAACATAAAACTACTACCATAGATCAAGAGTTAAGATTCACACAATATGATAATACACTGTCCAATATTCACTTTCCTCTTTTCTTAAGTGGGACCTGCAAAAATTAAATTAAGTCCATGGTACCCACTTTTTATGGGGTCCTAAGAGTTAGGTCTTAGGAGTCCAAACCCATACGGGTCCGGTATCCCCTTTATATATATAATTAGTATTAAGATGCACAGTATTCATGAAATTCTGAATATATTTGTTCCTAATCAAATTGTTATTTGTTTTAGGAACCCATATTTTGATAGTCTTGACATTTTTCTTCTGAAATTTCACAACTGGTGTTGGTTTGGAATATAATAAACTAAGATTTTTCTTAGCTTCAGTCTTTTGTACTTTCTTCTTCCTTTCATTACCAAGATATTTCTTGGTTTCTTGTTTCTTATATCCCAAACCTTGTTTATTTGAAACAGATTGTGAACTTTCAATGATTTTTGTCAAATTTTCTCGACCTTTGTTAAAGTTAGAAACATTTTGAGTAATGTCATCTAACTTAGTTTGTAACCTAGCCTTTTCTAGGTCCAGAATTTTGACTTTTGCCTTAAGCTCATGATTTTCAGTAGTGAGAGCATCATTTTTCTCTTTTTGAGTTTCAATTTCTTGACTCAAAAGAGATAATTGAGAGTCAATATTAGATGATGATTCTTGAAGTTTTTCAAGTTCTTCTTCTAATATTTTCTTCTCGTATTTTAACATATCTCGTTCAAATTCCGCTCTACTCAAATCTGCTTTGGCTTCTTTTAACTGTCGTTTTATATCTTTATATTTGACTATCAATTCAGCATTAATATCAAGTACTTCATCAAATGTAGGAATTTGTACCTCATCTTCTGTTGCCATGAAACTGACATTTGCTTGTTCATCTTCCGTATCACTATCACTTTCTGATGAGTCTGTATCATCCCATGTTACCGAGAATGCTCGTTTCTTTGATTTGTCCTTCTTATATTTTAATTTGTCATTTTCTGACTTCTTCTTTTGCTCCGGACAATCCTTGTGCATGTGCCCCTTTTTGTGACAATTGAAGCATTCTATAGCGGATGATGTTGGTTTATTTGATCCAAATTTCTTTCTGTTATAACGACTGGCTTTTCGCTGTTTTAGGAATTTTTTGAAACCTTTTGCAATGAATGCCAGATCTTCAGACTCTGATTCATTTTCGTCTTTTTCAGCATGGAATGCCACGTTTTTCTTTTCTTCTTTTTGTTCCTTTCTAGTCTGCAAGTTAGCTTCATAGGACATTAGATTTCCTATCAATTCATCTGACTTCATGACGGAAAGGTCATTAGCTTCTTCAATTGCTAATACTTTTCCTTCCCATTCACTAGTCAGAGAATGTAGGACTGTTGGAACAACATCAAAATCAGAATATTTTTGTCCTAAGCCAATAAGTGCATGGTGGATAGTTTGAAACCGTGAATACATGTCATTGATTGTCTCATTCGGTTTCATTTTGAAATTTTGAAACTGACTTTTCAGCATGGCTATTTTGGCTTGTTTAACCGTGTTAGTACCATCATGAGTGGTTTTCAGCGTTTGCCAAATTTGATATGCAGTAGTGCAGATACTAACACGGTTATATTCATTTTGGTCTAAAGCACAAAACAACATATTTATTGCTTTTGCATTTACGGCTGCTGCCGTTTTCTCAGCCGCTGTCCATTCTGAATAATCAGTTGTTGGATTCACTATTTCTTTTTTAGTAGCATTCCAGGCATCATAACTATTTGATTGCATAAAGAATGACATACGTGTTGCCCAATAGCTATAGTTTAGACCATTGAAAAATGGAGGTCTTTGTGTCGATTGACCTTCTGTGTAAGTGGTGTTTTGAGTGCTAGTACTTGCGTTATTTGCCATATTACAAGAATATATCAAATAACTGTGTTACAGTTATATGATGACCGTGCTCTGATACCAAATGAAAATTTGTACGTGCTAATATAGTACACACGGATCGTGTAATATGATGTATAACACACAAATATATGACTAATCACAGATAATAAAAAATTCAGTAATATAGGAAAATCACACCAAAGATTTTTATACTGGTTCGGAGCACCGTCCTACGTCCAGTCCCAGACTTCTATCTGGATTTTCACTACCAACTACCTCGCTTCACATGGAGGAACAGGTTTACAACACCCGAGTAGACGAACGGGATTTCACGCCTCTAATACACTAAGAACTTCAACACTTGCCTCTTACAACACCGAGGACTTCAACAAAGATGAATATAATTGTTTGTTGACTGTATGTGTTCTTGCTAACACAGATTTGTCACTTGTAGTACAAACTTCCTATAATCTTATCCTCAAATAGAATATTTGTATATATGAAGATTTGGAAGTGGATATCGTATTGAATCAAAAGAATGTTAAATAAATTCTAGGATTCAAAACGATATATGATAGAATATGAGCAATTTGAGCGCTTGAGAGTTCAAGATAGTGATCAATAGAATAGAGAATAGAGTAATAGATTTGGTCAATTGAAATAATGATTTCATGATGTTTATATAAGAAATAAACAGTTGTAACCTTTTGTGAAAAGGTACAAACAAAGGTCATGATCATTGGTAAAGAGAAAGAGAAGCAACCGTTGAAGAAAAGGAAGTGTCTGTATGAAAGGTTGCTTTCTGTTTGAAAACGGTCGACAGGTCAAAATGGACCAGTAGACAGGAATTTGAATATATATACGTTATGTACACTTGTGCACGTTATCTGTGCATTCTGGGCAGAAACGGTCGACCACCTAGTTTAAACCCTTCGACCGGTTTAGCCCTGATTGCACAGTTAATGTGCACTCATACATATATACATTTATATTCAAAGATTGAAGGTATGAGATTATTTGAGGATAGATTTTAACATAAATAACACTACTAACATACCAAATAATCAACCTCTAATGTATGGAGCTCTTTGTGTCTCTTTAAAACAATGAATAACTTCATTTTGTCGATCACGGCTTATCCCTTTGTCAGAAATCAAAACTCTATAAAAATCTTGACTCAACATTCTCCCCCTTTTTGATTGATGACAACATAGTTATGAATCTCCCCCTGTATATGATCTCCCCCTGAGATTGTGCCTGCAAATCTATATTTTCCTGCATATATATTGTTAGCACAATTTTCTCCCCCTTTGTCATCGACGAAAAGGAGTTGTTAAATGGAGGAAGTAAATGATATAAGCCAGATTATAAGCAACATAAAACTACTACCATAGATCAAGAGTTAAGATTCACACAATATGATAATACACTGTCCAATATTCACTTTCCTCTTTTCTTAAGTGGGACCTGCAAAAAATAAAATTAAGTCCATGGTACCCACTTTTTATGGGGTCCTAAGAGTTTGGTCTTAGAAGTCCAAACCCATACGGGTCCGGTATCCCCTTTATATATATAATTAGTATTAAGATGCACAGTATTCATGAAATTCTGAATATATTTGTTCATAATCAAATTGTTATTTGTTTTAGGAACCCATATTTTGATAGTCTTGACATTTTTCTTCTGAAATTTCACAACTGGTGTTGGTTTGGAATATAATAAACTAAGATTTTTCTTAGCTTCAGTCTTTTGTACTTTCTTCTTCCTTTCATTACCAAGATATTTCTTGGTTTCTTGTTTCTTATATCCCAAACCTTGTTTATTTGAAACAGATTGTGAACTTTCAATGATTTTTGTCAAATTTTCTCGACCTTTGTTAAAGTTAGAAACATTTTGAGTAATGTCATCTAACTTAGTTTGTAACCTAGCCTTTTCTAGGTCCAGAATTTTGACTTTTGCCTTAAGCTCATGATTTTCAGTAGTGAGAGCATCATTTTTCTCTTTTTGAGTTTCAATTTCTTGACTCAAAAGAGATAATTGAAAGTCAATATTAGATGATGATTCTTGAAGTTTTTCAAGTTCTTCTTCTAATATTTTCTTCTCGTATTTTAACATATCTCGTTCAAATTCCGCTCTACTCAAATCTGCTTTGGCTTCTTTTAACTGTCGTTTTATATCTTTATATTTGACTATCAATTCAGCATTAATATCAAGTACTTCATCAAATGTAGGAATTTGTACCTCATCTTCTGTTGCCATGAAACTGACATTTGCTTGTTCATCTTCCGTATCACTATCACTTTCTGATGAGTCTGTATCATCCCATGTTACCGAGAATGCTCGTTTCTTTGATTTGTCCTTCTTATATTTTAATTTGTCATTTTCTGACTTCTTCTTTTGCTCCGGACAATCCTTGTGCATGTGCCCCTTTTTGTGACAATTGAAGCATTCTATAGCGGATGATGTTGGTTTATTTGATCCAAATTTCTTTCTGTTATAACGACTGGCTTTTCGCTGTTTTAGGAATTTTTTGAAACCTTTTGCAATGAATGCCAGATCTTCATCTTCAGACTCTGATTCATTTTCGTCTTTTTCAGCATGGAATGCCACGTTTTTCTTTTCTTCTTTTTGTTCCTTTCTAGTCTGCAAGTTAGCTTCATAGGACATTAGATTTCCTATCAATTCATCTGACTTCATGACGGAAAGGTCATTAGCTTCTTCAATTGCTAATACTTTTCCTTCCCATTCACTAGTCAGAGAATGTAGGACTGTTGAAACAACATTAAAATCAGAATATTTTTGTCCTAAGCCAATAAGTGCATGGTGGATAGTTTGAAACCGTGAATACATGTCATTGATTGTTTCATTCGGTTTCATTTTGAAATTTTGAAACTGACTTTTCAGCATGGCTATTTTGGCTTGTTTAACCTTGTTAGTACCTTCATGAGTGGTTTTCCGCGTTTGCCAAATTTGATATGCAGTAGTGCAGATACTAACACGGTTATATTCATTTTGGTCTAATGCACAAAACAACAGATTTATTGCTTTTGCATTTACGGCTGCTGCCGTTTTCTCAACCGCTGTCCATTCTGAATAATCAGTTGTTGGATTCACTATTTCTTTTTTAGTAGCATTCCAGGCATCATAACTATTTTATTGCATAAATAATGACATACGTGTTGCCCAATAGCTATAGTTAAGACCATTGAAAAATGGAGGTCTTTGTGTCGATTGACCTTCTGTGTAAGTGGTGTTTTGAGTGCTAGTACTTGCGTTATTTGCCATATTACAAGAATATATCAAATAACTGTGTTACGGTTATATGATGACCGTGCTCTGATACCAAATGAAAATTTGTACGTGCTAATATAGTACACACGGATCGTGTAATATGATGTATAACACACAAATATATGACTAATCACAGATAATAAAAAATTCAGTAAAATAGAAAAATCACACCAAAGATTTTTATACTGGTTCGGAGCACCGTCCTACGTCCAGTCCCAGACTTCTATCTGGATTTTCACTACCAACTACCTCGCTTCACCTGGAGGAACAGGTTTACAACACCCAAGCAGACGAACGGGATTTCATGCCTCTAATACACTAAGGACTTCAACACTTGCCTCTTACAACACCGAGGACTTCAACAAAGATGAATATAATTGTTTGTTGACTGTATGTGTTCTTGCTAACACAGATTTGTCACTTGTAGTACAAACCAGGCTTTTAAATCTCCCTGAGATGGCCGAGATGAAAAATCCGAGATATCAGCCAAAATCCGAGATTTGGCAGCCTATTTAGTTATAAGTGTTTTAAATATCGCCCGAGATAGCCGAGATATTTTCCCGAGATATTGGCCAAAATCCGAGATTTAAAACACTGGTACAAACTTCCTATAATCTTATCCTCAAATAGAATATTTGTATATATGAAGATTTGGATGTGGATATCGTATTGAATCAAAAGAATGTTAAATAAATTCTAGGATTCAAAACGATATATGATAGAATATGAGCAATTTGAGCGCTTGAGAGTTCAAGATAGTGATCAATAGAATAGAGAATAGAGTAATAGATTTGGTCAATTGAAATAATGATTTCATGATGTTTATATAAGAAATAAACAGTTGTAACCTTTTGTGAAAAGGTACAAACAAAGGTCATGATCATTGGTAAAGAGAAAGAGAAGCAACCGTTGAAGAAAAGGAAGTGTATGTACGAAAGGTTGCTTTCTGTTTGAAAACGGTCGACAGGTCAAAATGGACCAGTAGACAGGAATTTGAATATATATACGTTATGTACACTTGTGCACGTTATCTGTACATTCTGTGCAGAAACGGTCGACCGCCTAGTTTAAACCGGTCGACCGGTTTAGCCCAGATTGCACAGTTAATGTGCACTCATACATATATACATTTATATTCAAAGATTGAAGGTATGAGATTATTTGAGGATAGATTTTAACATAAATAACACTACTAACATACCAAATAATCAACCTCTAATGTATGGAGCTCTTTGTGTCTCTTTAAAACAATGAATAACTTCTTTTTGTCGATCACGACTTATCCCTTTGTCAGAAATCAAAACTCTATAAAAATCTTGACTCAACATTCTCCCCCTTTTTGATTGATGACAACATAGTTATGAATCTCCCCCTGTATATGATCTCCCCCTGAGATTGTGCCTGCAAATCTATATTTTCCTGCATATATACTATTAGCACAATTTTCTCCCACTTTGTCATCGACGAAAAGGAGTTGTTAAATGGAGGATGTAAATGATATAAGCCAGATTATAAGCAACATAAAACTACTACCATAGATCAAGAGTTAAGATTCACACAATATGATAATACACTGTCCAATATTCACTTTCCTCTTTTCTTAAGTGGGACCTGCAAAAAATAAAATTAAGTCCATGGTACCCACTTTTTATGGGGTCCTAAGAATTAGGTCTTAGGGGTCCAAACCCATACGGGTCCGGTATCCCCTTTATATATATAATTAGTATTAAGATGCACAGTATTCATGAAATTCTGAATATATTTGTTCCTAATCAAATTGTTATTTGTTTTAGGAACCCATATTTTGATAGTCTTGACATTTTTCTTCTGAAATTTCACAACTGGTGTTGGTTTGGAATATAATAAACTAAGATTTTTCTTAGCTTCAGTCTTTTGTACTTTCTTCTTCCTTTCATTACCAAGATATTTCTTGGTTTCTTGTTTCTTATATCCCAAACCTTGTTTATTTGAAACAGATTGTGAACTTTCAATGATTTTTGTCAAATTTTCTCATCCTTTGTTAAAGTTAGAAACATTTTGAGTAATGTCATCTAACTTAGTTTGTAACCTAGCCTTTTCTAGGTCCAGAATTTTGACTTTTTCCTTAAGCTCATGATTTTCAGTAGCGAGAGCATCATTTTTCTCTTTTTGAGTTTCAATTTCTTGACTCAAAAGAGATAATTGAGAGTCAATATTTGATGATGATTCTTGAAGTTTTTCAAGTTCTTCTTCAAATATTTTCTTCTCGTATTTTAACATATCTCGTTCAAATTCCGCTCTACTCAAATCTGCTTTGGCTTCTTTTAACTATCGTTTTATATCTTTATATTTGACTATCAATTCAGCATTAATATCAAGTACTTCATCAAATGTAGGAATTTGTACCTCATCTTCTGTTGCCATGAAACTGACATTTGCTTGTTCATCTTCCGTATCACTATCACTTTCTGATGAGTCTGTATCATCCCATGTTACCGAGAATGCTCGTTTCTTTGATTTGTCCTTCTTATATTTTAATTTGTCATTTTCTGACTTCTTCTTTTGCTCCGAACAATCCTTGTGCATGTGCCCCTTTTTGTGACAATTGAAGCATTCTATAGCGGATGATGTTGGTTTATTTGATCCAAATTTCTTTCTGTTATAACGACTGGCTTTTCGCTGTTTTAGGAATTTTTTGAAACCTTTTGCAATGAATGCCAGATCTTCATCTTCAGACTCTGATTCATTTTCGTCTTTTTCAGTATGGAATGCCACGTTTTTCTTTTCTTCTTTTTGTTCCTTTCTAGTCTGCAAGTTAGCTTCATAGGATATTAGATTTCCTATCAATTCATCTGACTTCATGACGGAAAGGTCATTAGCTTCTTCAATTGCTAATACTTTTCCTTCCCATTCACTAGTCAGAGAATGTAGGACTGTTGAAACAACATCAAAATCAGAATATTTTTGTCCTAAGCCAATAAGTGCATGGTGGATAGTTTGAAACCGTGAATACATGTCATTGATTGTCTCATTCGGTTTCATTTTGAAATTTTGAAACTGACTTTTCAGCATGGCTATTTTGGCTTGTTTAACCGTGTTAGTACCTTCATGAGTGGTTTTCAGCGTTTGCCAAATTTGATATGCAGTAGTGCAGATACTAACACGGTTATATTCATTTTGGTCTAATGCACAAAATAACATATTTATTGCTTTTGCATTTACGACTGCTGCCGTTTTCTCAGCCGTTGTCCATTCTGAATAATCAGTTGTTGGATTCACTATTTCTTTTTTAGTAGCATTCCAGGCATCATAACTATTTGATTGCATAAAGAATGACATACGTGTTGCCCAATAGCTATAGTTAAGACCATTGAAAAATGGAGGTCTTTCTGTCGATTGACCTTCTGTGTAAGTGGTGTTTTGAGTGCTAGTACTTGCGTTATTTGCCATATTACAAGAATATATCAAATAACTGTGTTACGGTTATATGATGACCGTGCTCTGATACCAAATTAAAATTTGTACGTGCTAATATAGTACACACGGATCGTGTAATATGATGTATAACACACAAATATATGACTAATCACAGATAATAAAAAATTCAGTAAAATAGAAAAATCACACCAAAGATTTTTATACTGGTTCGGAGCACCGTCCTACGTCCAGTCCCAGACTTCTATCTGGATTTTCACTACCAACTACCTCGCTTCACCTGGAGGAACAGGTTTACAACACCCGAGCAGACGAACGTGATTTCACGCCTCTAATACACTAAGGACTTCAACACTTGCCTCTTACAACACCGAGGACTTCAACAAAGATGAATATAATTGTTTGTTGACTGTATGTGTTCTTGCTAACACAGATTTGTCACTTGTAGTACAAACTTCCTATAATCTTATCCTCAAATAGAATATTTGTATATATGAAGATTTGGAAGGGGATATCGTATTGAATCAAAAGAATGTTAAATAAATTCTAAGATTCAAAACGATATATGATAGAATATGAGCAATTTGAGCGCTTGAGAGTTCAAGATAGTGATCAATAGAATAGAGAATAGAGTAATAGATTTGGTCAATTGAAATAATGATTTCATGATGTTTATATAAGAAATAAACAGTTGTAACCTGTTGTGAAAAGGTACAAACAAAGGTCATGATCATTGGTAAAGAGAAAGAGAAGCAACCGTTGAAGAAAAGGAAGTGTCTGTATGAAAGGTTGCTTTCTGTTTGAAAACGGTCGACAGGTCAAAATGGACCAGTAGACAGGAATTTGAATATATATACGTTATGTACACTTGTGCACGTTATCTGTGCATTCTGGGCAGAAACGGTCGACCGCCTAGTTTAAACTGGTCGACCGGTTTAGCCCAGATTGCACAGTTAATGTGCACTCATACATATATACATTTATATTCAAAGATTGAAGGTATGAGATTATTTGAGGATAGATTTTAACATAAATAACACTACTAACATACCAAATAATCAACCTCTAATGTATGGAGCTCTTTGTGTCTCTTTAAAACAATGAATAACTTCCTTTTGTCGATCACGGCTTATCCCTTTGTCAGAAATCAAAACTCTATAAAAATCTTGACTCAACAGTATAAACTGCAAGTTATTATGCATTTTCATTTTATTCGGGATTGCGGTTTGAAATGATATATAACCGTAAACTTTTATTTTTAAAATTACGAATTGAAATGATAAATATTTGTATCACTTGACCATAGGATAGAAAATTATATACAGGCACCGTGGTCTATATATAAAATATTTTAAAGTGATTTTCTATGGGTTTTGGAAAATAAGGGTTTATATATATACTAATTTTGATATTATATAATTATTATTTTATATATGGTTAAATTCTAAAATTTAAGCTATGTATAACTTGATGATGTTTTAAGTTTGATTTACAAATATTTCAAGTTTGAACTTTATTTAAGTGATCTTGAATTTATTAAATAAATATTTCTAAACTAAATAATTGTAAATTGAATTAAGGTATATATAAGATTATCAGATTTGGTTGGGAATTTTGGAATATTTAAAATCTTGAAATATATCAAAATTGAAATGTTTTATTGAAATTAAGGTATTATTGTTTCAAAGTATTGGTTTTCGAAATGGTTATAACTTTGAAAGTAATATGGTTTGAAAAATGAATTTATTTGAAATGGAATTTATTTAAGAATTATCTGTGAATATATTGATTGGAAACCTACTGAAATTGAAATTTAGAATATGACTTCAAAAATGGGGTTTGGGTCTAAGATGATTTAAAAGAATATTTCAAGTTATCTAAGTTTAAGAAAGATTAGTGATTGGAAATTTGGTTTTATTTAAATAAGATATTATTGAATTGTTTTGGAAATGGAAATGATATATTATTGAATTGGGTTTTGAAATGGAAATAATACATTGATAATTTGGGTTTGAAATAGTAATTATATTTTGGTTTAAAGTATATACTATTTTGAAGTAAAGGATATGTTTTGAAAAGAAAAAAAAATATTTTGGTTTTAAGTATATACTATTTGAAATAAAGAATATGTTTTGAAAGGGCAATGATTGTGTTTTAAAAGTATATATATTTTTAAATGACCACGGTGTTATAATAACATTGGTTGTTAAAGAGACCGGATCGGTTATGGACATACTCTCTGTCGATACCGAAAACCACTTTGACAACTGTGTGCGCGGTGGAGTTTCCAGAATGAAGTAGGATGGTGGCGACGATCCTAAGGTATATACGTGGACCCAACTCCCGTGAGTTGGCATAAGGTGGCTAAAACAGGAGCGATCGACGGGCCAAGGAGGTAGCACCTCTGATCGGACACACTTCTTCGATACCATTCTATTACTTGTGATTGATTTGGTGGCCACCCTTGATTTGGGAGTGTTGTTCGAGGTGGGCGGTAGTGGCTGCTATGCGTCACCACCAGTCCGGATGCGTAATTGGTATATCTACCCTGGCATTGCCTTGTGTGCCGTGTCACCTACCATATCGAACCCACTACGATTTTGGTTTAAAGATCCGACCGCGTTAAGGTTCACCATCCCCTTAACGCTATTTTCTATATGATTATACTTTACTGATTAGACACTAGTGTATATAGCGTATATTACTATATAGTAAATAGTTTAACGGATCCTTAAGAGATGTGAATCCCGAACATTTCTTAAGTTACTGCACTCACGTTAGACACTGGATAGGAGATGTCAAACCCCATAAACATCTCTGACGCCGTTTACACTCATATTTATTTCATTGATTTAACTTACATAAGATCTTTTAGTTCTGACTCGAGTGTTTTGTCTTTTCAATTCGCTCGGGTCAGCCTGAGCATTTTAGGATTTGAAGGCCCTATTTCTGAAGGACGAAGACGAAGATTTTATTATTACTATTTGTTATATATTCTACTACACCATTGTATTCCGCTACATAATTATCATTCTCTGGTATGTGTAACTCTGATATATATTGTATAAGTATAATCAAATATTTTGTAAAACAGCTTCATGAACTGTTATTTGATTATTATATTTTATCGTTCCGCTGCAAGATTCTATTTTGTTCCTTTTATTTCTCCACTTTTTCTTATTTACCCCATAACAATCCACCCTTCTATATGGTTTAGGTTGGCACGTGTGTATGCTTAAGCATACAGAAAGGTGGGATGTTACAGCAAAGCCGAAAGGTCTTTTTAAATCTTGTACCTAATCCTTCTTGACCACATCGAAAGGTCAGATTCAAAGTCCCATCCCAAACAAAGGTACATAGATAATTCTACAGATTATCAACCATTCGGTATAGTTCGGCTTAATCTCATTACTTGGAGTAACTCTGGGTTACCAATATGACATTTACTAATCTTCTAAGAGAATCTACTTTCCACCATTTCCCAATAACTTCATCTACTGGGATTCCTTGGGGTGTTGACCATAAATTTGGTTAACATTTTTTGCGCTAGAAGGATGGCTCGAACCTCCGGCTTGATTGATTTCCTAACACTGCAATTCTCGGATTCTCATTGGACCAGTTCTACATTAAATTCACTTACTTTGGTTTGATCATGGCTAAAAGATTTAAGAGGTCTGAACAAGGATCTTCTGAACCACACTTGACAAGGCTTTCCTATGTGAATATCAAAGATTCCAATTAGGACGAGGAGCAAAGATTAAGGTTTGAAACCTTGAAAATTATAAACATCTTATGACCCTGAGAAATGGAGCTTAAATCCCTTTCACGTGGGACAAACCCCGATTTTTGCACTTGGAAGAAAAATAAGTGGAAGTGACAATATTTTTAAAAGAATAAGAAGAACTATTCAGTCATATGCCCAGGGGACTATCTTTGAAAAAGAGATGATAAAGGACTATGATAATTTCACGCTCAAATGGAGTAAGATTATAAATGAGGCTTGCCATTCAATGGAGAACTAAGGACACATGAAAACATCCTCATTTGAAGAAAAAAGGATGATTGAAGAACTAACCAGTGGAAATATAAAAAATTACCAAGGAATTTCCAACTGAAACCTTAGAACTGAAAGAAATTCCCTTGAAGGAAGGTCAACGGGCGATGAAAAGCAAACCTGCTCCTCAAAGAAAAGTACTTGAACTAAGCTACAAAAGAATTAGACACCAGTCAAAGACGACTCAAAAGTCAATACTTCTTGAAGAATATAATCTTACAATGTCAATTGAAGACATCTATATTAGAACCAAAAAGGAACTGAATTATTAGCCTTCCTCAAAGGAAAAAAGCAAGGGTTTGAAAAAAGATCTAAAGGAGCATATTGTAGCTTCCATCTCATAAACGGACATGATACTAATCAATGTATAGTACTTGGGAAAATGGTCCTGAACTTTCTAAGACAAGGAAAGCTAAAGCAATTTGTAAACGATTGATCAAGTCATGAAATAAAGGCTCTATTCTCAAAATAAGAAAAGTCTACATGATCGGGAGAGAAATTCTCCTTAAACTTGGACTACCTAAAATGGTAGGCTACCAATAATGGTAGAAAGCCCTTTGTCGTGCCAAGATGTCAAGGTCAAGGCACCTCCTGGAGGGAGGGCGTAAACCTTTATCCGCGCCAAAATCAGAAATGGCCAGGTTAAAGCGGCACAAGCCCTTATCCACGTCATGATATGGCCAGGATAAGGCACCTCTTGGAGGAAGGACGGGTAATCCCTTGGTCCCGCCATGCTATGGCCTGGTTATGGTACCGAACAAGCCCTTAACCACGTCACGCTATGGCCAGGTTAAGGCGCCTCCTGAAGGGAGGTCGGGTAAGTCCTTGGGCCCTACTTCAAAATAAGCTAGTTGAGCGTACCGGAAACCCAGATGAAATGTCCGGCGAACTAAGAAAAGTCCACGCCTGGAATAGGCACCGCCAGAAATCGGCATCGCCTAAAATGGCAACCACGAAAAGGTCGGTAATGTCTAAAATGATAAGTAGCCTGAAATAGCTTCCGCTTAAATAAGCACAAAATTGGACTAAAGAGTCCCCGCCTGAAATAAGCCAAAGCAAATAACAAATGGACAAAGAAAACTCGGGCCCGAGAAAACGAAAGCGTGCAAGACATCCTCGAAGCCTGGAGATGGTGCATTCGACAAGCAGAATCGGAAAGGATTATCCAACTTCTCTTAGTGAACATCAACTAGATGGGTATTCTGGTCTTCTATTACTTATTACCAGAAATGGTATTATGCTCTTCTGTTACTTATTACCAGAGATGGTATTCTGGTCTTCTGTTACTTATTACCAGAGATGGTATTTTGGTCTTCTGTTACTTATTACCAGAGATGGTATTCTGGTCTTTTATTACGTATTATCAGAAATGGTATTCTGGCATTCCATTATTAATGGTACCTTGAACTTCTATTAACAGAAACAGAATTCTGAAAGTGGCACTCTAGTCTTTCAATATTACTTTCTGAAAATGGCATTCTGGTCTTCTATCATTTATTGTCGGGATTGGTATCTCGTTCTTCTATTGCTCATCGTCATGCTAGATTCCTTATCCATTATTATTAACTGCCAAATATAGTATCTTAAACTTTTATTATCAAAATTCCAAGATTGGTTTTCTGGTCTCTTGATACTAAATACCAGGTTGGATTCCAGGTCTTCTACTAGCTATCAAGTGCCAGATCGGGTATTCTGAACCTCTATTACTTAATTACCACATATGGTTTTTTGGACCTTTACTGCTAATTCCAGATTAGAGATCCTAGTATCTTATCAGCGAATATAAATTTCTATCCTTATAGCATCCATCATCGGAAATGATACAGCGGGTTTTTATTTCTTATTACCAAGGAAAGGCATTTTGATCTTCTAATATTCCTTTTACTAAAGCTGGCATTCTAACTCCCCATCACTTATTATCGGAATCCACCAAAAAGAGACTGTCGAATTATCTTAATATTTTCTAATACCCGAATCTGGATCTGGTGATATCTTATAAAACTCCATCATTAATACCAAAAATTTGGATGCCAAGGCTACTAATTATTGAAAGCCCTAATCTGGGTAAAAAATCTTTGGACTTCTATTCATCTCAAGTAATTTGACCCGAGTCAAAGAATATTATTGGGAGAAGATTGCTACCAAAAGAATCTCCTAATAAGAACTTCTGATCTTTTTATTCTCAGATTCCTTTGATAACGAGGAATGAATCCAAAAACTACCATGTCAAGATCTCAATCATAAATGTCCTATCAGGGTCTTTATGGAGTAAATGTCAAATTTCGATAATTATGTGCAGCTTAATATTAACTATTTTCAGGAATGCCGAACAAGTGAAAGGAGCTAAATCTACAATCATCCCTCATTATAGATAAAGATGAGACCTTAACATTTTAAATGAATTACTTTTTATACAATTGCCACAATGATTTGCTAATCTAGGCAAATGATGCCTTTAGATTAGTTTGTCAATTTCGAGCTAACAATTAAGAGTACTATGTGTTACATGTTTCACAGAAAAGTCAGAAGGACAAGGAATCTAGATTCACTTAATCAAGAGAGGAGTCATGGATCAAAACGGAAGCTGAGAAACACATAATCTCCAAGAGGCATATCCAAATCAGAGATAAACGAGATGCAAACAAAAGCAACGAAACGGGTAGTATTTACAATATTATAAATATCGCATTGCATTATGCTACATAGCATCACCAAGGGATGAAAAATATATACTATATATATTGAGATGCTTGTGACCTGCCCGACCGTTCTTGCGAAACCCACAGATATTATAGGATTGACACTTGAAACTGAGTTACCAAATATGGATTCTGAAGATTTGCATGGTGCCTGACTACCTTTTAATTTTGATTCCAAACCGTCTATCCTCTCATAAAACTTGGTCATTCCGAGTCAAGATTAATACAAATATCTCCACCAATGAAATGCCTTAAACTTTGGTATCTTAGATCCCCCTTTTTCTTAAAGTTTTAACTTTAAATTCTCAATTTTCTTGGAGAATTTTTGTATAGTGTAACATTTAAGATTAGAAATTAAAGAATTTTCATGAAAATTAACTTCGTTTGAACTCCATTCTTAACCTATCCCAGATCATTGCAAACTCCGAAGAAAGGGCTTCGGAAGGTAAAACTAGTCTTGCTCGAGTCTCCCATATCAACAAACAAAACGGAAATCACATCTCTTTATTTCAATAATAAGAATACATATTAGAGTGTGTTTCTTGTTGAGACTTGCTGTTAATAATAAGATATAATAACCCCGTTCAGAATGATAACTAGTGTATATTTACTCTAATTCCATTTCTTGGCTAGAAGGTTATCATAGCATAGCCATTAATCAGTGTTGAATAAAATCTTCTAATTTCTTGTAAAAGAAATTTTCCTTCTACTCTTTGAGGAAGCTGAATGAGGAGTGAGGGCGTTCTATGTATGAAAACCGTTTACCCTAAGAACTTCAATATTGAGTCATTTTTGGAGAAAGCCTTCAGCTATTTAGCATATCGGCTAGATTGGTCTCTTAGGACGACATGATTTAAGGAACATATAATCTAGAATAGCATAGTACAAACAAGCTAAACATAAAATATGTAATGAGAGATGAATATTCACAGAACAATTGCATGTCACCTATTTGCGATCACTCCCCCAATTCTAGACTTAGAGAGGAATTCAAAAATAAATTTATACTTACAACGCTTGAACCATTTAAGGAAGATTTTTGGAAAAATTAATCCAATTCAAAGCTAATTACAACATGCACCAAGATTTCGGCTAGGTCCTAATTTACATAAAAATAGAAATACTTAAGTAAACTCCCACTAAAGTTTACCCGAAGATAAAAGCTTCATGGCTGAGTGTCAAAAATACACTTTACACAAAATTAGCCAAAATGACTCTCTCCACCTATCATCCAGAGTAAGGTTAGGAATTCGCCACTCTTTTTCAAAAAGCGTCGTACCAAGGCTGTCTTTTGCAGAACTTCACCAGATAATCCCCGACCATTGTTTGCTTTCAAATTGAAATGGAACCATAATTATACAAAATGGCAAAAACAATTAATGACGATCTCTAAAAAACTAGAGAGAATGTACCAATTTTCGCACCAAAATCACTGTCAAAATCCATTTGTCTTCCTCCCTCTCTCTTCTAACTTTTATTATATAAACATTTATTTCTAAAAAAACAAATAAACAAAAGAGAAAAACATCAATGGCAGCCTACAATCTCCACCAAATTCATCTCGATTTTGTCAACGCCGAGGTGCCGCATTGTTGTTGCTGCTGCTTTGCGTTAGCACTATTGATCCAGCCGCAAGAGGTTGAGGAAGTTAATAGTGCACAGTCCAGCTACACGATTCACCTATAATCCAATCTCTTTAATCCTCACATAAAAGCAACATACTCTTTGCTTTTTGATTTGGCCACAAACACATTCTGGATGGATTTGGCCATCTGAGATGCTTCGGGAGAAAACCTTGCGCTAATAACATACTCACCTTATCAGCCAATCTGGGTTGAACCCATCATTATCAACCCAGTCAATTTAGCTCCAGACCAGCCGCCTTTTCCAAATGAGCTGTAGGAATGGGGGAAATCATCTTGCTACTTTTACTAATTGCCTTTGGTGTTTAATCCTAGGAAATTAGTGTCATTTTGAACATGTACATATTGACAAATCATTTTGGAAAATGTAATATGAAGCAATATATAAGTAAATATTCTGATATTTTAGTTGAATTGTGCAGCTGAAAATATGTTTATGTGTTTATCACCTTGTTATTTGATGTTTTTCCATACAAAAAGGAATCGAAAGGTTTAGAACACTTGGACCCCGACAAGAGCTTGTTGTCGGATGGTCTAACCATTAAATTATATAAATCTTCCGACAATAGAGGAAAGTTGAGGTTGGAGTACCTTCCGATCTTGTTAGAAAGATCAAAAAAGGGAAAATTCATCACTGTAGCCCTAATTACCTTCGAAAGGGCAAAAAGGACATTCAAGGTTACCAAAATGATACTTAAATGGATCTCAGTTACCCTATGAACTTGATACTAAACGCAGTTTTAAATCTTACTTGGAAAAAAAGTTGGAAAGATAGCCTAAAAGTTTTAAATCGAGTTTAAAAAGTAACCTCTTTGTTTTGAAAAAGGCCTAGTTGTTTAAAGAAATTCTTTTACTTGTACTTGGTAATTACGTTGGCAGGAAAATGAAGCCAGAAACTTTATAGCTTTTAGAGAAGATGACTAGGAAAGTCAAGAGCATCCCTTCGCATGGGGAGGGCAGATGTTACTCAAAATATTCGCCTTCCGCTTAGGTCATAGGATCTCAAACAAAGAACAGAAAGAAGAGAATTTAGATCAGACCTTCCGAAGAGGTCGAAGGGATGCAGTCAACAATATGATGCGGCTCAAAACCCTTCGGAGGAGATGGAGGTTATTATTCCACAATATCCAAGAAGCTCTTACCTTCCAAAGAAGGCAAAGAAGTCAGAACAAGGGCATACGACTCTATAATAACCTTTCCAAATGCATAATAAGCCTTTCAGGCCGGGTGGAACACCCATTGGATACCTTTCGACGGTGTCGAAGGATATATGATGATGGAAACATTCATAAGTCAGCAAAGAATGTAAGGCAACCTTCCGACAATGTTCAAGGAAAGCCTGGCTCTCGGCAACATTCAAGCAAAAAATGACCTTTTGAAAAAGTCGAAGGGTTCACAATAGTCAGGAACCCTCCGGCACCGTCGAAGGATTCACATACCGTATAGATGATAGACCTTCCGACAATGGCAAAAGGTTCCTAAAAACAAATGGAAGAAAAGACACTTCGGCAGCGCTCAAGGATCCACGATGACATGCGAAAGGAAAACCTTTCGATGAAGTCGAAAGGTTAGCAATTGTATATAGAAGGGAACCTTTCGACCCAGCCGAAGGCACATGGACGGAAGCATGGCCGCCGACATCTATAAATAAGACACAAGGGGCCTTGTTTTAGGGGGGAGATTTTCTCTCATTCCTATCTTGCAACTTCTAAATTACAGCTCTGTAACCCTAATTGGGAATTGATTTGGGGAATTTAATAAAAGTGAAATCTTTTCTGGAGTAAAGAGGTAAGTCCTAAGCTTCTTGAATTTACTTTACAATTTACCTTAATTTTTGCTGGATTAACTCCAATTTTCAAGTGCAGCTCTTCCGGAAGGTTCTTGTCAACAAAGATAATTATATTCCTTCTTAGACAATTTTTATAACCCATCAGAGACCTCTATCCTACAATCTAAACCCTTTGGCCACAAGGGAAGTTCACTTGAACTGACATTCATAAAACCTTTTGGTGTTATAAGATATGTGGATCAAACCTTTCGACAAGGGTCATAACCTGCCAGATCCTGATAATCTTAGCAACCCTCCAAATCCCAAACAGCTATTTGCCTAACCTTCCGGCAAGGATTCAGGTCAACTCTCTATATAAGGCAAACTAGGGAAATTCTATCATGATCAAGGAAATAGCTTCCAAGGGAAATCTTATAAAGGTTCAATTAAATCGGTGATCATTCTACATTAACTCAACAAAGCCGAAAGGTCTTTTTAAATCTTTTACTTAGGTCTTCTTGACCACATCAGAAGGTCAGATTCAAAGTCCAATCCCAAACAGAGATACATAGATAATTCTACAGATTATTAACCCTTCGGTATATTTTGGCTTAATCTCATTACTTGGAGTAACTTTGGCTTACCAACTGGACATTTACTGATCTTCTAAGATATTCTACTTTCCACCATTTCCTAATAACTTCGCTTACTGGGATTCCTTGGGGTGTTGACCATAAATTTGGTTAACAAATGTCTTATATAATATAATATCTTTTAATTTTTTTTGTCAAATATAGAGTTTTATAAAAAAAAATTAGTATACATATACGTATCATTTTTAAAGAGGGTTTTAAAATGTAATCATATGATTCGGAATGGGGTTAGGACTTGTTCAGCGGCTAAATGATGCTCCTATTACTTACTTGATTGAAAAGTAAAATATACTTACAAACGCCAACAAAGTAGACTTATCTATTTCTAAGAGTTAAGATTATTGTTCGAGTAGGGTTTAGAATCAATGGTGCTTTAACCTACCGTCTTCACTCTTGATTGGGGAATATTTAAGATGAAAAGGTCGGAAATGTGTTAATCATTTTGATTACTTACTAGTTTATGGAAAGTCATTAATACTATACTTAACACTAAAAGTCGACGAAGTAGGCTCATCTATTTGAGAGAGTTAAGAATGTCGTTCGAGTAGGGTTTGGAAGCAATAATGCTCTAACCTACCATTTTCACTCTTGGTCGATGAATAGTTAAGATGAAAAAGTCGGAAATATGTTAAGTATACAAACCTTGATTTCTATAAGCGATCATTTTAAGAACTAGATAGTCGATTAGTTGACTCTCGAACTTTGACCAAATATAACTTCAAAAGTATCTAAAAGCTTCCCCGCTTCATATGATTTTAGATCCCTAAGGGAGGAGCAGTAGTATGAAATGTCCCTAGCCTTAAGAACTTATATATACGAGATCCCCTGAGGAGGACTTCTCTTTATATAATTCGCTAACTTCTAAATGAGCTATAATTGAGTTAATCGGAAATTCATCGATTAGTTTTGAAGACTCCGGGATTAGTAAGTGTTTTGCTTATCGGATACCACTTCAAAACTAGTACGCTAGTCTATGTTTTGGAAGTAGTTACGAAGTGGAATATTATAGAATTCAAATGTCTATCCTAAGGTTAAATCCAAGGGAGCAGTCAGCGTTAATATTTCAGACTTATGCTATATAATTGAAATGTCTACCCTAAGATTAAGTCGAAGAAAGGGGTCAGCATTAGCATTTGTCAAACGGCTTTTGCGGGAATCCTTAGAGTAATTCGGGTTTAGTTCGACTAAAGAAGAATCTTGTGAGAGTTTCCGAACATAACCTGAACATCAGGAACTGACTAAAGATATAATAGGATGCTTAGTCTTGGGTTTAGCTAACTCATGACAGAGTATATCAACTCCATATCTAGAGTATGCTTATTGATGTTGCTAGAGGGAGTTGTTGATGCTTGGTTCCACATGGTTCATACTATGTTCGAGTATGGGCCAACTATTTTTACCTTATGGTATATTTTATCTAGAGATATACGATGGTCGGAAGGTGACTTATGATCCTTGTCATAGAGATCCGTTTTAGTTTACTAGGGGCCTCTCCATGGAAAATCCATGTGTACCTTAGCAGTTATAGATGTACTTCTAATATTGTGTGTTGTGAGATCAAAGCAGCACGGCTATTTTTCTACACCATAGACTTTATCGATTATATCACTATATTAACTTAAAGAATAGTTGGTTTCTTTGTGGGGAAAATGGTTACGATGATTCGTACGATCTCAAAAGTTACTATTATATGGATGCATATATCTTAGGTTTTCTCATACAAGACTTATGTCTGACATGTGGTTTTTGTTTTCCCTAAATTCCTCGTATACCCTTTCGAGTAGGCTTAGTAAAGCAGGTTCAACTTTGGACACATCAGAGTTCAGGAGACGAGCTAGAGGCTTCTGTTACCTATCTATTTCTATTTTTGTTGCGTTGTATTATGTATATATGTATGTATGTATGTATGTATGTATCAGCAATGTGAGGACAGGCAGTTATAATTATCCAGGCTAATGATAGTAATTAGGTTCAATAACTCTGAAATTGTTCTGTATTTGGAGTAACCCTTTGTACTGTCTTTTGGATATTATATATTATTGTTTTGCTATAAGATTGTGATATTTTTTTTCTTTCTGGTTTTATTCATTTTCATTTTAGTTATCCTAACGATCTTTCTTTCTAACACTTGGGTGCTCGGCACAGGGATACCTTGGATTTTTTTAATATCGACATTCGATGGTCGAAAAGTCGTGTTGTTACAGGATTAGCCCCTAGTCATGTTTGTAGAGAAGACGGGCTGTATTATAATAGCTTCCTATTTTATATGTATATAGTTTCGATATATAGTACTTTGAGACATTTTCCTCACATCAGATAATCCTTCCTCCGACCGCCTCTCACCCCCTGCCTTGATCCGCCGCACCTAGCCCTGCTAACGCTTGTTCTATCCCTGCTTTTCATCTCCAATACGTCGATGAGAACTTATTTACCACCATCTAGTCCAAAAGGTGGCGACACCTCCCTAAATTCGTTCCTCTTGTAGTCTGACCCAATAACCCAGTTCGCCGATCCTCCAACCCTCGCCACCTTCTTCTGCTCCGCCCTCCTCACCCGTTGATAGCTCGAGATCCCTGTTTCCTAATTCGTCATCTAGTATGCCTCCTCCTGTTAGTCACAACCAGGCTGATATTCTTAACAGTAATCAGATTCATGTCAACGTTCTGTTGAAATTTTTTTCCTACATAATTCTATTTCATTCATTATGCTAGGATGACCACATAAATTGTTATGAAATGAGAAATCAATGGAACAATTTGATTGTTATTTATGTTGTTGATTCAAAACGTATTTTCCATTTTTCAAGGCATATATTCATAGAGTATGGAAACCATCAAAGAATTTTATTATTTATTCCAAAGTAAATGGCTTATGTTATAAAATTTAATTCTAAAGAGGATTGTGACAACATTCTAGAGGGTGATCCATACATCTATGATAAAAAGCTTATGATGATCAAATAATTAACTACAGGATGATTTAAATAAAGATTATTACTATCGATTCCTATCCGGATTAGACTGCCTAATCTTTACCTAGACTATTGGACAATAGAAGGTATTCCTGGTATTGCCTTACTATTGGGAACCCTATTTAAAATTAGATAAGATGACAGAAGAAATCATAAAAATTTCTTATGCTCGAGTATTAGCGGAGTTTCTAATTCATTTTCCTACCCTAAGAAAATCCCATTCTTAATGAAAATGACCAACTTTTCATGTAAGACGTAAAATACGAATGAAAACCAATTAAATGTCAAAACTGTCAGAGTTCTGGACACTCGTAAAACATTTGCCAATTCAGTAAGGTGTGGGTTCTCGTCAAAGATAACAACACAACATCAAGTAATGCGCATATGGAGGTAGATGCTTCACAAACTATGAATGATGTAAATGCAGAAAACTCACCCACAATCGACAACTCAATCAAGATAATGTTAACATTCAACTATCTCAAGATAATTAAATTAACACACAGTGTAACCAAAGAAAAACTAATATAGCACAAGAACAAGATCCAAATCAAACTAAAAAATCTAACAGTTTCAATCATATTATCTAGTCCTATGTTTTACAGAATGAACAACTCCATGTTTCTTCACACAACGCATTGAGTATTAATAAAAACAGACAAATAGAGATGAGGAGTTGACTAACGTAGGATAACTTAATCAAAATGGTAAAAAGGTTACGGATGAAGTGCAAGACCAACTAGCTCAGCAAGGCACATCCAATATTCAGTTAGACGGATCAGTAGGCTCCCGCACTGGAGCTAAGCGTCGTAGGAAGAAGCACCTAGTAGATATCTTATATGATTTCTCTACACCAAAATCTGCGGAGGTTATCGACAACCCTGCATGCCATAATATGATTTTTCAATTAAAATCAAAAGGAAAAGATATGAAACGATCAGGCAAAACATGAGGGAGGAGGTAGAAGTCGACTTGCTAATCAGCGTTGCTATTTTTTGGAATTGTTGTAGTTCCAGTTGACCATTTGGCTACATGAGGATAGTGAGTTCATCCCTTTTAGTTGTTGTTTATTTCTTGTTTGTATTTAAGTGCGTTGCTTGTCATTTGTTGGGATAGCTAGGGAATGTAGAATGGTTTTTGAGTATTGAAATTGTGTAACACTCCTACCATTTTTTGATCCCCAAACTCCCTATATTTGTAACATTTTTCATATTAGTATATAAAGTACCTTTTACAAAAAATATAACTCTTACTCGATTAACTAGTCTGTGATTTAGATGCTTTTGGAAAAATGCTTACAGGATAGCTGGATATTTTGGAGGCATGATGTCAAGATTTTTGATTTGTATACTTGTTGTTGTAGTAGTACATGACATACATGTTATTTATATATGAGATTTGTAGTATCGGATATTATATTTAGAACTATGTATGTATGAAGTTGATGTATTCTTACTTTTTGTATTGATATGTACTTATCATTTACTTCCGTTAGTGCAGTCTCTTATATGTTGTCTATCATGTTATGTTCATGTATATTCAGTATATTATACGTTATTGTTATGCTGTGTGATTTTATCGATATGCCTTGTTAGGATGTTGGATTTTAATTTTACCCAACATACCATTTTTTGTGATATTTGAAAGTCAGATGTTGTTATTTGACTTAGGGTATTACGAAGAGCGGATCGTCATAGTATTCTTCAAGAATATAACAACTCTTAAATTGATATCACTCTTAGTTATTGAAATTATTAATTTTAATAATTTTTCCCTCTGTCATTTACATATTGAGTAGATTACTTGGTCTATCTCTAGGCAGGTAGGAGCACTGTCTACGTTTGTTAAGCAAACTCAAGATGTATGTAATTTATCTAAATGATGGTTTTAAATTGTTCAATATGATATTAAAATTCATCTTATGGTCAATTCTACAAACAATAAACAATGAGGAGTTATTAAATTTCGTAGTGACAACTTTTCGAAGTTATCAACGGTAATTTATTTGTCTTGTTTATATATATTTTTCTAAGTTGCAGTGTATTAGTTTTTATTTGAAAATATGGTGTATTGGTTCTTTTTTAATTCAATATTTTTTGTGTTAGTTTATAGTTTAATTCAGTGTTTTTAATTTTGATTCTTTTTAAGGCGGTGGATTGATTATTAAAAACCAAACATCCAAACAATTATTTCCCTTTCACGTACTTTTTTAGTAACATTAAACACAATTGACATTAGCCCTTTCAAAATACTCCTTTAAGGGTACCCTTTTTGCTAAACAGAAAACACATCCTCCGTTTCTTCTTAAATTCACATTCCAGTAATTGAGTTTAGAACAGGACAATCAAATGAACAAATAATAATAATATTAGCGCCGCGGATGAGGTTAAACATGTAGATTGATTGAGCAATAGAGTTTGAAGTATACTTACAGAAATGAAAAACTAAAATCACTCAAAATAAGTCAGGAAAGATGCATTTTCAATATTCATACCATGGGAAATATATATAATTATGCACCAAACGTAAATATAATTCTAAAAATATAATAGAACAAATGCATCATAGATAATATATATAAAAATTTAATAATTACAAAGAAAAACCACACACTATAGAAATAATTATAAACTGATCATCCTACCATTATTTGACCAATTCATACTACAAACCAAGATTAAACTTCAGAATAATTCAATTTGCAGGCCTTGACTTCCAGACTTTTTCCTGAAGAACCTTGCACAACTCAACCATCTTATAATGTTCAGGCATTGTTCCCTTCACTATATCATTTGAACTGAATCTCTCTGCCCACTTAACTAAATTTGGCAACTTTTCCTCATCCAACACTTTTACACTTTCGACTTCTTCCACTACTTTGAGCCAACCAAGTGAAGCTCCAAGTGCAATGTCAACATAACCAATATTGTCTCCTCCAAAGAATGGCTTCTCTGCTATATAACCTTCCAGTAGTTTCAACCCTGAAATAGTCTTTTCTACTGCTTGCACTTTATCTTCTTCTGTCATATTGGTTGCTATTATGCTAAAGAAGCTGGCTATCAACTATAGTAATATCAATTAGAAATGAATAGAGCGAACAGTGATATACGTATATAAAGGTAGGAATTATTTCATACCTTGTCATCAATATAATAAGCCCAAAATCTAGCTTGAGCGCGGTCAAGAGGATCAGAAGGGAGAATAGAGGGGCCTTCCCAAACTTCATCGATGTATTGAACAATGATCATCGACTCACAAATAGGTTTGTCGTTATGAATTAAGACTGGAACCTTTTTGTAAATTGGATTAGACTTGAGAAGCAAATCGCTCTTGTTGTCGTATACTTCTTCCAAGTAATCGTAGGCGACTTCTTTGATTTTCAAAGCAAGTTTTGCCCTTAGTACGTACGGGCTTGCCCACATTCCCAATAGTTTCACATCTTCAGATGCCATTGTGTTCTAAATTTTTATATATTAATATTTATGTTTAATTTTTCCCAAGAGAGATGGATTAATGATGAAGATAGTGATTCTGAAAGGTATTTATAATGGATATGATATGGTTGAGTTTGCATCTTTGGCTTAGTCAACTTGCCATTGATAATCGAGAAAATAAGAAATGAATTGGAAGCATCCAATATTGACTAGTTGCAAAGACAATGATGGGCGTGAAATGCATACATAGGGTGTACTATTCATATTCAGCCTATTGAACAGTGAATTATATAATATAAAAGATACACGGAGCAGATGTCATTGCTTACATCATTCTTTCACTTTAGCCTTTTCGTTTCATTCCTAGCCAGAACAAGTTTCATTTTCATATTTAAGTTTAAAATATGTTGCCAGTGCTAAAGCAATGATTTGACTAAAATTAACATATGTAATTATATTTAACATAGAGTTACATATTATTATTTAATTGAAGAGTCATCTTCGTGTATCATACAAAGCTGTGGGATGCAATCGGTATCAAAAATAAAACAGAAGATTTTGATAAAATATAATGTCCTCTAATTTCACCGGCAAAATGTAAACACGTTCAGATCCAACAACCAAAATCTATCAAGTCAATTTTTTTTTTTTTCGTTTTTCAAAAGTTTCATTCCAAAACTAAATGATGAAAAATAGCCCAAGTTTGAGTCTCGTTCAAATTTTAAGCAGCTATAATAGATTTTTAATTGAAGGTGAAAAAACTAAGGTTCGATTACTAGGTTTTGGTCTCTGTTTTGCTCATTTGAATTTTTTTTACATTCGGATGATTTTGAAAGTTTCAAATTTTATTTTGGTTTCGATACAAGATTCGATTTTTAAAGGTTTGTTAATGAAAATATAACAAAAATCTTTGTGTTAACGCTGAAAATTGAATGCTAACACCCGGTGTGTGTAATAGAGTTGTGAAAGCACCACCCGTGTGACGGGAACAAGATATAAGCAGTAAAATAACAGAAAACGGTAAAGGGACAACAGATTTATAGTGGTTCGGCCCGTAATTGAGCCTACGTCCACTTTATAGTCTTTTATTGCTGATTTAGTTACAATTTGATACAATGCACTTTGAATACAATCCACTTTGATCACACAAACACTTCAGATTAGTAACTCAAACTTTGATGATGAGATTTGTTGAATCCATGTCGGATGTGTAGAATCTCGCTCAAAGCTTGTTGTAGTATCTTCAATGCCTGGAGTTCTTCAAGTGTTCAATGAGTTGAGAATTCGGCAGAGTAATGACGCTTTACAAAATGATTGGCCAAAAAGTCCTTTTGCCGTTGGAGTTAGGGGGGTACTTATAGAAGTGATTCTGGACGGAATTTTTGCCAAGTCTTAGGTCGTGTACGACCTAAGTTAAGTCGTAGGTCGCGAGCGATCTACGCTAGGTCGTAGTACACTCGTGACTTAAGAAGTTAGGCTGATGAAGTTGTACTCGATCTTATCTGAACAAGAGATAGGTCGTGAGCGACCTAAGATAGGTCGTGCACCCTTTCTTTTCTTTTAGCTCGTTAAGCTGCTTTGTGAAGTTAGGTCGCGAAGCTTTAGGTCGTTAGGTCGCGAAGCTCCTTACCTCGTTAGGCCGCGAAGCTCCTTACCTCGTTAGGCCGCGAAGCTCCTTACCTCGTTAGGTCGCGAAGCTCCTTAACTCGTTAGGTCGTCTCTGTAGTTAGGTCGTTCTCTTCTTTCTGGACTTAGGTCGTAAACAACTTTAGGTCGTTGGCTCATGAAGTCTTTAGGTCGGGAACCCCCTTAGGTAGTTAGGTCGCTAACTTCCTTAGGTCGCAGAGTCTTTAGGTCGGGAACCCCTTAGGTCGTTAGGTCGCTAACTTCCTTAGGTCGTAGAGTCTTTGGGTCGTAGAGTTTTAGGTCGGCACTAAAATATGAGTTAACATTTGCCCCTCGAAGTGCAGGCCTATGTCATAGGTCGTGTGCTTCGACTTAACCTTGTTAGGTCGTGAACGACCTAAAACTCGTGCTAACTCGAACGCCTACTCGCCTTCCTCTCTCAACCTCATATAAATTAGTTAGGTCGCTCATTCCTCCCTACCTTACTGCTCCGAACTTCCACTGCCATTGACGAATTTTCAAACTTCGGAAGGCGAACTCAATCTAATCAATCGTCGATCCATTTCTACCAGCATACTACGTAAGTGGATCCAATCTCTACTCCACCATAATCGCCGTTCGATCGTGAATCCATGTTTTCCGTCCCAAGTCCAATTTCACGTGTCATGCTTCATTTTGAATGGTTATTTCGATCGACTTTTGATCGTCGTTTGATACGTTGTGGTAATTCATGAATGCACGGAAATTTTTATAAGGGATCGGAGGGGTCTGGAGTCGATTTTTTAGGCGATTTGATGGTATGTGGAGATGAATGAAATTCGTGAAGAGGATGATAGATTTTCTTTGTGATGGCGTTGTCGGGTTATCGAGTTTAGTAAGTATGCGTGGGGAGGAAGTCAGCGATCTATCAAATCTAGACGATCTAAAAGTTAGTTCGTGAGAAACCTGACCGATCTATAAGGATTCTTGCGACCTAAGTAGTTTCCGACCTATGCTAGGTCGTGAACGACCTAGGACTTTGAGAAACTTGCCTTTAATCTTTTACTTGCACTGTGCGACCTAAAGATGCCTCGACCTATGATAGGTCGCTGAACGACCTAGGACTTGAACCAACTCTGCATTGCCCTGAACGTTTTAATTTGCACAGTACGACCTAAAAATGCCTCGACCTATGATAGGTCGCTGAACGACCTAGGACTTGTGAAGATTGGCCAGAAGTTGACTGAGCTTTGAATTTGAACTGAGTTGCATTTTTTCAGATTGTCTTAATTTTAATGCTAATAACCTGTTTAAAAACAACATTTGTAGAAAAACGGGACAAATATACTGCCATTGACTGCCCACATCTCATGACAGATTAGTCGACAAAGAACAATTAACTTAAATGAATTCTATGAATGAAATGCTATGAAACGACAAATTCAAATGAAGTATTAAAGCAAAGCTGAAATAATCAACCTAAGCTAATTTGTTTGCATCAACACAACATTGTATTTGAACTTAAAATGACAAGCCTCGAAATTTTATAATCGACAAATATCAATTAACTTAGTTTCAATTATATTTGCTTGTTATTGTATTAGTTTTGCACAACACTTCACTCTTTTTAGGAAACGTGCACCTTCATATTTGAATATCCAGTACCTTGTGTAGAATGGCATCTCAACAAGAAGATACAGGACCAGCCGGAGAAGCTTTTCCGATTGCTACCCCACTAGTTGATCCTCCGGAAAGGACTTCTACTACATTGAGCCATAAAGTTTTCAGACAGTTGTGCATCCAATTCGGGATTGCCGAAACATATGCTTTATTTCTTGGGGCAAACGATACTGCTGACAGGCCGCCCCTTGGTTTTGTCGCAGTCAATCGCCAGATGTGCTTGAGTGGAGCTATTCCACCTTTCAACGAATTTCTCCGAGAACTCTTTCTTCGATTAGCCATCTCACCCTTCCAGCTACACCCCAACGGTTACGCCGTTCTGATGGGGTTGTGTGTTTTGTTTAGGAGGACGCTCGATCGCCTCCCGAGCTTCGATGAAATTTGCTATTTATGCACCTTTTCAAAGAACAAAGACCATCCTTCAATCGTGCTCGTAAGAGGCGCCAGAAATCGGAGATTGATTTTGGATTTGCCCGATAGTGCTCACGGGTTTCTAAGCTAATTCTTCTTTGCCCGATGTCCTCCGGGATTCTACGCTGTTTGGAGAGTCGGGAGTAAGATTGCCTTTCTTTGTTCTTCTCATGAGCTTTTCGAAACCCGAATTATCAAATGTTTATCTTCATTCTTTTCTTTTTTCAGCACTTCCTCCCCCGCTTAGAAATCCCAGCCTCAAGTCAATCTTCGAAACTTTAAATGCTGTGACTATGGAAGAGAGAAGTGCCAAATTCTTGTTGAAAGATGAACTTTTGCACCAGTTCGAACTTCTACATTCTTCCCGTTCCATCCAGCCTCATGAAATTCCTGATTCTCCAGCAATGACGTCAGATGCCCCAGCTCCTGCTAAAGAACTTTCACTGAAAGAACCCACCGCTGAGACTTCACTGGTGAAGTGTTCTACTTCTACTAATGTTGTGGGGTCATCTTGCAAGTTAACACTTTCTCCAGTTATTGAAGAGGAAGAAAATCCACAAATTTCTGAAAAGACGGCTAATGTGAAAGTTGAAAAAGAGAGTTCTGTTGGGCATCACGGCGATGATACCTTTGATAATTTGAGCGATATAATGATAACCTCTCAGGAGCTTTTTAAAGACGATATTTCAAAAGCGATTTCTTCTGTTGTTGAAGCGACTTCTTCTTTGCGACAAACTACAACTCCTCCTACACAAGTTGTTACCATTCCTACACCACAAAGTGGTTTGTAGCTTGACGCGCGTAGCTTGCACGCCACACACACTTAGGATGCTAAGCACTTATATGCACTTAACTTCTCTACTTCAAAAAAATCTAAGACTTGTCTTTTCTTCAATCTCAGGTTCTTCAATGGGGCGAAGTGACTCATATTACGACAACTTTCGGCGCTATGGAGGGCGCGATTCTTACGATTATGGACGCTATCTCCCCACCCGCAAAGAATCTGACGAAGAGCGAGCAGTTAGAAAAGCTCGAGAGAGGCAAGCCTACGAAGAGCAGCAGAGAAGAAGGGACGATGACTCCCACAAAAGAAAATATCATGACGATAAAGGGAAGAACCATGCTACTGAAGACCCGAGTAAACGGGTTAGACTTGATGAAAAGGACGCGTCTGCAATTTCTGAAAAAACTGACGCTCCTATCTCTTCTGATATCCCATCCGGCTCTCCTGCCTTAAAGAAGTCTGACATCCAGGCAATAATAAACAGGCCTCAGTATCAAGTTAAAGATGGCCCTTCAACACTTCAAAGCCGATTTCCGAATTGGTGCTTAAAAGGAGTGCGCTTTGACTTAGATTTGGTCCCTATCGATAAGCAGGCCATGCTGAGGAATCTTGATGCTGTTAAGCTTGACATTGAGAGAATGTCTGGATGGCAGAAACTGGTTGATGAACTTCAAAGGGTCAACCGCATGAATCTTGAGGCCATGCTGACAATGGAAAATGATCACTCGGAGTGGAAGAAAATTGTCAAGCAACACGATGTAGAAATGTCGAGCATTGCCGACGATAATACAAGACTTGAGTCTCTAGTTAAGAAGCTTAAGGAGGATCTTGCTACATCTTCCGCTTCTCATTCCCAGAAAGAGGAAGTTTTTCAGAAACAAGTGCGGGATGCGCACGCTGCTCAAAGGGACACCGAGATGAAACTCGCAGCCGAACAGCATATCACTGAAAAATACCGCAAAGAAAACGCTCAACTGCGGGAAACATTTAACTCCCAGAACACAGAGATAGAAATACTAAAAGCTAGGCTTCTTAAAGTTGAGAAGGAGCGCGATGACGCGGTTGCCGGATAAGTTGCAGCCGAAGAGTCTCACGAGGCAACCAAAGCCAGCATCGACTCTACTTTATTTGACTTTTACATCCACAGCGTTTTGGGGCGCGGGAGTCTCTCATTCTTGGGACCAAAATATGAAATCACCCTAGCTGAAGTATGGGAGGCTGCGATCGATATGCTCGAGGGAGCTGGCTACAATGAGATGGAGCTTGAGGCACTTTACCTTGATGATGATACTCGTGCCGCTCTTGCTAGAGGAAAAGAGCAACTCGCTGAAGCTAGGGCTGGAACAGTGGTAGAAGAACATCCAGAAAAGAAAATATCTTTAGCTGCCCCTGTCCACACTTCGACTTCGACCGACGTTGACATTGTTGGTTCCAGCTCTCTCTTTTCTCCTCCTGCAAAAGACGTTGAGGCTAAGCCCGTCACTACTGAGTCTCCCTTTACCCAAATTGAGGAAAAGAGCCAAGAAGACTTTGAGGCTGAAAAATTTGAAATTGAACTGTCAAAACCGACTTCTCCAGGTAACTTCGATTCAGATCTGGCTCAAGTGGATTATTCATTCGATTCAATTGATCTTGATGAATTTCTCGCTTATTACTTAAGTCTTGGTGATCTAATATCTTCTCTTTTTTCGGAGAATACTGATTTTGACTTCTTTTCTTCTGTAGCGGAAGCACCAAGCATTGTGCACTCTCCTCCTCTTCCAGCTGTTCCTCCTCCATCCCTTCAAGTTACTCCCGCTTCTCAGCCAGGGTCGCAGGAAGAACAGATAGCAGCCCTTCACGGCTTAGAGGATCCAACTGATTCCCAGGAGCAGAAAGAGGAAGAGACGGAGGACAGTGAGAAGACTCCGGAGCAGTCATTTGATGATGAAACAAAACTTTCCACGTTTCTCTCTCCGGGAAGCGAGTCTTCTTCGAAGAGGAAGGGGAAGCGTGCGATAAGGAAGAAGAAGAAAAGCACTTCCACTGGAGAAGACAAAGCAGAAGAAGATCCTACTACCCCTCCTTCTCCAACCCGTCCACGCCGGATTCCGAAACTAACCATCAAACCGGGCAAGAGCTCCAAAGGTGGCGGGAAGTAGGGATGACAAGCTGGATCTTTTTCTTCTTGTTTTGCTTTTTGCATGTATTGACCGGAGATTGTGCGGGTACCGGTCCCCGCTTTTTTGATATCTGCACATGTAGAGAATTTTCATAGTATTGAATAAAATAATTCTTTCACTTGTACAAATTCTTGTGTATGTAAGAATACATTTGTTTCTCATTTTTAGTGTAGAATAAACGATTCTTTTTACTTGTACAAACTTTTTGTCTGTGTTTGTGAATGCATTTATTCCGCATCTTCTTTACGTGATATTGTAATGAACTTGTGGTATGTTGCCTGTATATTACTTTTATTAATGTAGCTAAATTGTATAATATTGCCCCCAAACCACAAGTGCATTGCAATATCTTTTGCTTTGACAAGACTGATACTCTTACTTCGGAGAATAACTATTCCACTTTTAAGGGAAGAATCATTCTTCTTTAATAGAGCGTATCTCGTTTTTGGGAGAGGTTTTACGCTTCAACCTTCGGAGATAACCGCTTCATATTTCTGAGAAGTGTACTTTCTTATGCGGTAAAGTGGGCCTTTGACGAGGGCTTTATGTAGCATTTCAACTTTTTAGGAAGAACTTTTTGAGATGAATAGGTTAACCTTCCTTTGAGAGTTGAAATGTGCCTCCGGAGAAGGCTTTTTTGTTCGAGCATTCTATTTTGGGACATGCCTCCGAAGAGGGCTCCTCTGAAGAGATGTGCCTCCGAAGAGGGCTTGTGCCTCCGAAGAGGGCTTTTGCCTCCGAAGAGGGCATGTGCCTCCGAAGAGGGCTTGTGGTGCCTCGGGAGAGGGCTTTTGCCTCCGAAGAGGGCATGTGCCTCCGAAGAGGGCTTGTGGTGCCTCGGGAGAGGGCTTTTGCCTCCGAAGAGGGCATGTGCCTCCGAAGAGGGCTTGTGCCTCCGAAGAGGGCTTGTGCCTCCGAAGAGGGCTTTCTGATTGCCTGGAAATTACTTTCTCATGGTTGAATGGACCCACGGGGTGGACGCAAGTTGCTTGATTGGATGTTCGTTTGCACAAACTATCGCAACCAATTAACAAGGGCCCTGTTCCTTCAGCTTGGGAAGGTGCCCCTTCGGTGGTCCCACCAATCTTTTTTGATTGAGGAAAGCACTTTCATTTTTTTGGCGTGCCTCGTTAAAGGGCTTTATTGGCCTTCGGGGAGGAGCTTTGGTTGGTTGGTGTGCCAGGAAGGTTGTGTCTCAAGGGCGAGTGGATCCACGGGACGGACTCAAGCTATCTGATCGGATGCATCACGACCAGTTAGCAAGGGCCCTGTTCCTTCTGCTTGGGAAGGTGTCCCTTTGGTGGATCTATCGGCCTTCTTATTGAGAGGCATACCTCCTTTTGGCTGCTTCTATGCTTGCCGACCCATGTTTTCTCATCATCTGCTCATCAGCGATCCTTTATTATCGTTTCCAAGCGCGTCTTCCTTCTCCTTTGCAAGTAAATTGCTTTATCCAAAGAAGTGGACTTCACTGTTGAATGACTTCATGGGATAAACGCAAGTTACCTAGTCAGATGTCTGTTTATACCGACGATCACAACCAATTAACGAGGGCTTGACACAGTGGAGTCGCCAACTTTTTATGTGAAGTTCTTCTTGTATGGGATTTGGATCTGGAATTTTTGTTGCTTGGTATTTGCTTAATAAGTGATTTATAGGGGTCGCTTGGCTTTGCGATGGGTAAGCCTTGTTTTAATGTCCTGCAATTTTGAATCGACATTTTAGCAATACATTTAAAGTATTTACATATCAAAATGAAACAGGCATTATACAATAGTAAAGAACACAAGATTTATAGTGGTTCGGTCAAGAATCGGGCCTACATCCACTTTATAGCTTTTATTAATTTGCACTGATTTACAATGTCTTGCAATACAACTGATACATCCATCACTATTTTACAATTTTGAGCAAAGCTTTTTTAAGTAAAATAAGGACGTAAGTGGTTGCTGTTCCAGGCTCTTGGAATTGGATCTCCTTCAACAGTTATGAGTTTGAAAGTGCCATCAAGAAGTTTATTGCCTATGACATATGGCCCTTCCCAGTTTGGCCCAAACACCTCGGTTGCTGTCATGATCCTTTTCAAGACTAAGTCTCCGACCTCAAAGCTGCGTTGGCGAACTTTAGAGTTGAAGTGCCTGGCTATCCTTTGTTGATAAGCTGAAACTCTGAGCCTAGCTTCTTCTCTTTTTTCATCAAGAAAATTAAGTGCTTCAAGTTGCAGTTTCTCATTTTCAACCTCGTTGAAATGAGTTCTTCTGTGTGAAGGAACTTCTATTTCCACTGGAATCATTGCCTCTGATCCATATGCCAGTGAAAATGGAGTGTGCCCAGTCGCAGTTTTGTGAGTAGTTCTGTATGCCCATAGTGCTAGTGGCAGCTTATCGACCCAACCACCTTTTGCTTTTTCGAGTTGTTTTTTTGATGGTTGACTTGATAATTTTGTTCACTGCTTCCACTTGCCCGTTTACCTGCGGATGAGCCACTACTGAGAAGCTTTTTCGAATCCTGAACCGTTTGCAAAAGTCTTGGAATTCTTCACTTTCAAACTGAGTACCGTTGTCTGTAATTATCTTCTGCGGCACACCATACCTGCAAATGATATTTTTAGTTACGAAATTTATCATCTTTTTAGAGGTAATAGTGGCCAAGGGTTCAGCTTCAGCCGATTTAGTGAAATATTCAACAGCAACAATAGCATATTTGATTCCAGATTTAGTGATTGGTAACGGTCCAATTAAGTCTATTCCCCAAATGGCGAACGACCATGGGCTGACCATTTGCGTGAGTTCGGTGGAAGGCGCTTTTGGGATTTTTGCAAATCTTTGGCACTTGTCGCACTTCCGGGAGTAAATAGCAGCATCTCGATTAATATCTGGCCAGAAATACCCATATCGGAGAACTTTCTTGGCTAGAGTTTGGCCACCTGAATGATCCCACACTCTCCTCCGTGTATTTCAGCTAGAATCGTCTTGGCTTCTTCCTTAGTTACACATCGGAGTAATAGCATTGAGAATCCTTGTCTGTATAATCGGCCATCTTGAATTATATATCTTGACGCTTTTCTTAACAGCTTTCGGCGTTCTTTAGAACTTTCTGGCAGGGAACCATTGAGTAGATATTCTTTGATTGGAGTCATCCATGATTCATGCTCTTGAGACGCAGCCATAATCCAATCAATATCCATCTCATCAATGCTTGGAGCCGACAGAACTTCCACAGGGACTAATCCCAATAATTGAGCCTCTCCAGAACTTGAGTACTTTGCTAGAGAATCCGCCTTCATGTTTTCTACTCGAGGAATGTGACTTATCGTGTAATGATCAAAATCTTCGAGAAGCTCACATGCCTTTGACAAATATGTAGGCAGATTTCCACCTTTAGCTTGAAACTCTTTCTTTACCTGGCAAACAATAAGTTGGGAATCGCTGAAAATCTGTAACACCCTGATGTTCAGTTCCTTGGCAATTTTTAAACCAGCAATAAGAGCTTCATACTCTGCTTCATTGTTCGTTGAAGGAAATTCCAGTCTTAATGCATAACACAATGAACATCCTTCGGGGGTTTCAAGCACAACCCCTGCCCTAGAACAATAATCATTTCTTGAGCCGTCAACATACAACTTCCATTGGATTGGAATGCCATCAGTTGTTTCTCTCTCACTGTCACCTTTGTCAGTAAATTCCGCAATGAAATCTGCTAAAGCTTGTCCGTTGGTTGCCCTTCGGGGATGGTAAGTGATATCATATTGGCTGAGTTCAATGTTCCATTTTAAAAGACGACCCGAAGTTTCAGGACGAAACAGGACTTGCTTTAGAGGTTGATCAGTAAGAACCTTGATAGGATGAGCTTGAAAGTATGGCCTCAACTTCCTGGAAGCAATTAGCAAACAATAGGCAAGCTTTTCTATCTTTGAATAATTCATCTCTGCCCTAGTGAACCGTTTGCTTATGTAATAGACTGGACGCTGTACTTTCATATCTTCCCGTACAAGCGCTGCACTGAGAGCATGAGATGAAATTGCTAAATAGATGAAAAGGTCTTCACCATCACTAGGCTTGGAAAGAACTATAGGCGTTTCCATATGACGAATTAGCTCATTGAAAGCATTCTAGCATTCGGGAGTCCATTCAAAGTTTTTCTTTCCTTTCTTTAGAGCGTCAAAGAAGGGAATGCATTTGTCTGTGGCCTTTGAGATGAAACGACTCAGAGCAGCGACTTTTCCATTGAGGCTTTGCAGTTCTTTCTTTGTTTTAGGGGCTTTGACCTCTCTTAGAGCTATGATTTGAGCAGGATTGGCCTCGATGCCCCTAGCGCTCACGATGAAACCCAAGAATTTTCCGGACTCTACCCCGAATGAACATTTCAACGGATTGAGCTTCATTCCGTACTTTCGAAGAATTGCAAACATTTCTGCCAAGTGATCCATGTGGTCTACTGCTTTCTTTGACTTTACCAACATATCATCAACATATACTTCCATGGTTATGCCAATCTGAGGTTTGAACATCGCATTGACGAGCCTTTGGTAGGTTGCCTCAGCGTTCTTTAATCCGAAAGGCATAACTTTGTAGCAGTAGAGACCCACATCCGTGATAAAGCTTGTGTCTTCCTGATCTGACTCATGCATCATAATCTGATTGTATCCGGAGTAAGCATCCATAAAAGATAACAAATCATGCCCAGCTGTTCCATCCACCAATTGATCGATTCTAGGCAACGGGAAGCAGTCTTTGGGGCAAGCTTTGTTCAGATCTGAAAAGTCAATGCATACTCTCCACTTTCCATTTGCCTTCTTAACCAGTACTGGATTTGAAACCCAATTTGGATAAGTGGATTCTCTGATGAAACCATTCTCCATGAGCCGATCTACCTCTTCCTTTAGCGCTGCTGACCTTTTTGGACCTTGGGTTCTTCGTTTCTGTTTTACTGGTGTGAATTTCGGATCAATATTCAGAGTATGTACAGCAATTTCCGGAGAGATCCCACACATATCAGCATGACACCAAGCGAACACATCCAGATTTGCTTTTAAAAATGATATCAACGTGTTATGAACTTGTATGCTTAGTTGTGAACCCACATTGAGTACTTTGTTTGGGTCTTTCGAGTCAACAGGTATTGGTACCGTCACTTCCATAGGTACCACTCTATTCTCCCCTGTACTGGCTTTTCTGGGGTCCATTTCTTTCCTTGCATTGCTGTGTTCGCCAGTACAGGGGCCACCCCGTAGTTTCTACAAAGTTGGTTCCTTGATGCGGAGCGGAGCTGCCGCATCTTTTCCCATCTCTCTTTTCCTGGCCTCTTGGAGTTCTACAAGATAACATTCTCGTCCTGCGTTCTGGTCTCCCTTAATGACAGCAACCCCATTATCAGTGGGAAATTTCATTGTCAAGCACCACGGGGCGAGGACGGCCTTGAAAGCAGCAAGAGTAGGCCGACCCAAGAAGGCATTATAGGCGGAGAATCCATCAACAATTATAAAAGTTTGTTTCCGAACCACCTTCTTATGTCCTTCTCCCAATTCAACAAACAAGTCCACTGTTCCAATTGGCTGCTTTGGCTCTCCTGTAAATCTGGCGATCTTCTGAGATGAAGCCTGTACGTCTGCCATTGGAATTTTCATTTGGTCAAATGTCTTTTTAAAGAGTATATTGCATGAGGCGCCGCTATCAACCAACACCCTCCTTACAATAGCCGGCCCAATACCGACAGAAACAACCAAAGGGTCCTCAGTAGGAGCCTCCACACCAACAGAATCCCTGATTCTGAATATGATATCATCATGAAAAGTCTTTTGCTGCTTCAGAGGCGCAGCATCTTCGAAGACCAAGACACTTTCTTCTGCTGGGGCATACTTCAAAGCTCTAGCATACCTTTCCATCTCACTCCAACTCCTGCCAGCCGGATGGGGTCCTCCTGTGATCACATTGATAACAGATCTTTATGTTTCTTGTGCAGTAGGCCTCTCTCCTGAACCGGATGAATGAGTAGGAAGTTGCTGCCCCTGGTTAGATGAAGACGAGTCTTTTCTATTCCTTTTAACATACTGCTGCAACTTATTTTGTCTTAATAACTCTTCAATCAAGCTTTTCAAGTGGTGGCACTCGTTGGTATCATGGCCTGGTTGGTTATGAAATTGGCAAAATCTCCCACTTTGAGCAGCATTTTTTTCCAACTTTTACTGCCGGTGGCTTTGGAAATTCAACAGCATCTTTAGTGGCGATGAAAATATTCTCTGGTGTATCAGTTAGAGGGGTAAAATCTGAGGGCTTGAGAAAGCGGGGTTTTTTGAGGTCCTTCTGCTTCTTTCCACCATTATTCTCCCTCTTCTGATTTGCAGATTCTTTTTTGTTCTGAGCAGTAGCATTTTTTTCCACCACTGTTGTCACAACTTTAGCTGACGTAGAGAGACCTTCTAGGCGCATGAACTCATCAGCCTTTTTGTAGAACTTTTCGAGTGAATTTGGTTCTTTCATTTTCAACCATTTTCCAAATTCGCTCGACTTATCAATAGCCCGCATTAAGTAGGTTAAAACCATTCGCGGTTCTGCGTTATCAACTTCAGCTAGGGCTATATTAAAGCGATTCAAGAAGGATTTGATGGGTTCACCAGGGTTCTGTTCGAGGCTTGAAAGAGACATTATATCCTTTGCTCTTGAAGTGTATAATCTGAATTGTTCCTTGAATTTCCGAGTTAGATCAGAAAATTGATCAACAGATCGTACAGGAAGCTTGGTAAACCAAAGTAGCGCCACTCCTTCCAAGTATACTGGGAAATACCGGCATTTAATCTCATCAGTTGCTCTGGCGCCAGTCATGTGCCAATCATATTTGTACAGGAATTGATTCGGGTCACTTGTTCCTCGATAAGCAGGAATGGTAGGAGGAACGAATTTTCTGGGAAACTCAGCCTTTAGAATCCTCTCAATAAATGGAGTTTTACTCGGAGCAAATCCCCAATCATTCTCATCTTCATTTCTCTGCATGCTTTCTTTCATTATTTGCCGAATAATGCCGGAGAGATACTCCTCATTGTTTAGCGACTTTGCAGAGCAGACATCGGCCATTTTCTCGGAAGTTTGTCCGGGCAAACGTTCATGGGGAACTAGCGCTGGTCTGGATGCTTCAGCTTGGGGAGGTGCCTCTTCAGCAGCACTTGATGCCCCTTGAGGAATATTTCTCCCTTCGGAGTTGTGAACAGCATCAGCAAAGTTTTCTTCATTATTTACTGGTCTTCGATTAGCCCCGAGCAAAGCATTCAACTTTTCCATCATTAGAGTATTCTGAGTTTCAAATTGCCGATACAGCCCGGACACAGCAGCATCTAACTCTTTTCGCGTCACTCCAATGCTTGGAGCTGTTTGACTTGGAGAAGGAGAAGTGGCGGTATTATCACGATCATCTTCAGATCTAAAAGATTTGCGTTTTCTTCCAAGAGCCATTATGTCTGACAGACTTATGGTCTTGAAGGAAACTTTTTCAACAAACTTTCGTGAAGCAATGACGACAATAGTCCTGAGTTGGGTTCTCAATGAAAGCACCAAAATGTTAACGCTGAAAATTGAACGCTAACACCCGGTGTGTGTAATAGAGTTGTGAATGCACCACCCGTGTGACGGGAACAAGACATAAGCAGTAAAATAGCAGAAAACGGTAAAGGGACAACAGATTTATAGTGGTTTGGCCCGTAATTGAGCCTACGTCCACTTTATAGTCTTTTATTGCTGATTTAGTTACAATTTGATACAATGCACTTCGAATACAATCCACTTTGATCACACAAACACTTCAGATTGGTAACTCAAACTTTGATGATGAGATTTGTTGAATCCATGTCGGATGTGTAGAATCTCACTCAAAGCTTGTTGTAGTATCTTCAATGCCTGGAGTTCTTCAAGTGTTCAATGAGTTGAGAATTCGGCAGAGTAATGACGCTTTAGAAAATGATTGGCCAAAAAGTCCTTTTGCCGTTGGAGTTAGGGGGGTACTTATAGAAGTGATTCTGGACGGAATTTTTGCCAAGTCTTAGGTCGTGTACGACCTAAGTTAAGTCGTAGGTCGCGAGCGATCTAAGCTAGGTCGTAGTACACTCGTGACTTAAGAAGTTAGGCTGATGAAGTTGTACTCGATCTTATCTGAACAAGAGATAGGTCGTGAGCGACCTAAGATAGGTCGTGAGCGACCTAAGATAGGTCGTGCACCCTTTCTTTTCTTTTAGCTCGTTAAGCTGCTTTGTGAAGTTAGATCGCGAAGCTTTAGGTTGTTAGGTCGCGAAGCTCCTTAGCTCGTTAGGTCGCGAAGCTCCTTAGCTCGTTAGGTCGTGAAGCTCCTTAACTCGTTAGGTCGCGAAGCTCCTTAACTCGTTAGGTCGCGAAGCTCCTTAACTCGTTAGGTCGTCTCTGTAGTTAGGTCGTTCTCTTCTTTCTGGAGTTAGGTCGTAAACAACTTTAGGTCGTTGGCTCATGAAGTCTGCAGGTCGGGAACCCCCTTAGGTCGTTAGGTCGCTAACTTCCTTAGGTCGCAGAGTCTTTAGGTCGGGAACCCCTTAGGTCGTTAGGTCGCTAACTTCCTTAGGTCGCAGAGTCTTTAGGTTGGTAACCCCTTAGGTCGTTAGGTCGCTAACTTCCTTAGGTCGCAGAGTCTTTAGGTCGCAGAGTTTTAGGTCGACACTAAAATATGAGTTAACACTTTGTAAATAAAACAACAAATTAAATTTTAGTAATTAAAACTAACACTAAATTAAATTTAATAATAAACTAAACTTGAATAAACAAGACTTCGAACTTATTAATAAAACTTTCAGCCCAACAAAAAATTGCTCAAGTGTACAAAAACAACCCAATTAATTTGATAATCGATTGCCGCTCTAAAACCAAGTTTCAATTCTCTAAAAAAGAATAAAAATTGTCGTAAAATTACTATCGCTCTCGATATAGACAGCTGCGACACTACTGGATAGTTGAAGACGAAGCTGTCAGTCTCAAATTGAGTCGACCATACTAGTAGGGCAAGGAAGAAATCGAGTCAATGATACTAGGGCAAGGAAGAAATCAAGGAGCATGCTGATTTAGAAATTTTTGTTTATTTCGATTTTTTTATATAAACCTAACTATCAAAACCGATTTTTTCCTTTGATTTCGATTCGGTCAACGTCAATACTCCGTACAGTACCACTGAAATTTCAAGGTACCGTCCGATATCTCAAACCCTTTGAGAAAACAAAAAAAAGTAAATATATGAGCACATTTGTCAGCCTAAACATGGTGATGCTTGCTAAGATTGTGAACGCAGTGAACATCACATAGTACATAGAGGACAAGATACCACACACTATATTAAAGGGAAGAGCTAGTTTGACTTTATATGATTGAACTTCATGAAGTTAAATTTAAAAGAAAAATACGAGTAAAGAAACGGAAAGATGGAAATGTTAATAAATCCACGGATGCACAAACTTTGTTGGTATGGATTGTGGAACATCTGATCTAGATATACAGAGCGTTTTATAGCCATGTGCATTAACTCATTTGTAAAAGCACTACTATGAAAAGTGCTTCTTAAAGAGAAGATTTTGGTGCTTATTCTCTCTTCAACAAAAGTGTTTTGGCTAATGAGAAAACTAATCAAACACACTAGAACCATCGCTTGATAGCAACTATCTAATAAATCTCTTTAGGGTGACGATGCAAGTAATTCATATAACAAACATAAGTAATGCGAATTCATACCATGGAAATATATAAGTTTGTACCATGCATAAATTCAATTCTTAAAATGCAATGAAATAATTACATCGCTACTGCTATACATCACACGGTTTTGTTTTCCACGTAGTTATCAAGTTTAATTTGCTTTTGATGTATATTTAAGTGTAGAATTGATCAAAGTGAAACTGAGATAGTATAGAAAAGCGTAAGGTTACCTATACATGAATGCATAATATAATCCAACTTTAGGAAATTCTCTGAAAATATGAATTTTTTAGCATTTCATTACCAATTTTGCTCCTATATTAAAAAATGATTTCATCCAAAATTAATCAACCTTCTGTTTTCTAGTTCAACCAATAGATAAATGCCATAGAAATATTGTCAGATAGTTTCCTCGTAATCATTGTTATACCTCTTTATATGAACGTATATATGAGATTGCAAATGACCCATAATCAAATTCTAAATTTGAGTTCTTACACTACAAAAGAAGCACTGTTTAGTGACAGCTATTAGTCGTTGAAGGCCGTCGCTAGCCGTCGCTAAATGGCATTGCAAATTATCTCGTTGCCACAAAAGAAAGCGACGGCAATAGTGACGGCTCCGTCGTTCTTTTTGCAACGGCTTGTAACGGTTAAGTGTCCACGTGGAAGCAACCGTTGGGTTGTTGGTTTCCCGGGTTGTTGATGCAAAGCGTTGCAATTTGGCCATCGCTAGCCGTCGCTATATGCGACCATTTGGCCGTCGCTAGCCGTTGCGAGCTGTCGCAAATCTGGAACAAAATAGATGCAACATTGCACCACCTTCAACCTTCAACCTTCAATCCCAATCAATCCAAATAATATAATTCCATCATTCCGCACATATAATACCATTCCATCATACCATATAATCAATATCAACACAACCAATCATCAAATATTGCATATTCCATAATATATTCACCAAATCATATAAGAAAATCAACCTAACGAAATATGAAAATCCACCAAACCAACCCACATAACTAAATTAAACAACCAGTACATATCAAGTGTCAAAGTATCAATGACAACAACCAAAATATCAAATCCACCAAAATACTAAGTATTAATCACAACATCCAAATTACCAAATGTCAAACCCCTCATAATATGTATATATATATATAAAGCGTACCCGTCAAAACAAACCAACTAAGCATCATCATCATCTGCACCTCCTTCCCCGGGCATTGACCCATTCTCCTGATATAAGGCAGCAATACGCTCATCTATCTGCGTCGCCAAATGACTCTTCCGCCAATCATTGAACTCATCCAATTGTGTTTGCATCCGAGCAATCTCTTCCTCGTCTATGGATCTCCTATATGCTCTTTGGAAATTAAGAGCCTATGAAATAATTCAACTGAATAAGAAGTTCATGGCATACAATAACAATAAGAAAACTCAAGTTATCGGTAATAAACTCAAATGAATAAGAAGTTCATGACATACATGTTTCTACTGTGTAAACGTTGAGTACATACCATATTGCCGAAACTATAACGCCTGTTTCGACTGCCGGTTCAATGATTGAGTCTCATATCCGATAAGACTCATCAACCGTAAGCGACTCCCGTCCACTCGCTTGTATCGCTCGTTCATGCTCTGCATTATATTTCTCCTGCAATTATGAACAGATATTTGACTCAATTGATATACAATTTACTTATTTACTCTGAAATAAACGAATATGAAATATTTTCATTACAGAAAATAAACATATTTACCATTACAGAAGCAGCCTTGTCGTCAGACCAATCATATGAAACATTCCCATCCTCATTTGTATGCTCCACTACATGTGTGACTCTGAAAACCTCAGCCGCTGTAGGCTTCCTTCCATACTTTGCCTGCTGAATATATACAAGAATAGATTATATTGATAAATTGCATGAGTATATACAAGAATAGATTATATACAAGAATAGAATAGAATAGTTAATTTAATTACCAGTTCCCTCCTATGTTGTTGGAAGGATTTCGAGCCACCACGATGTAAAGCAGGGTTTTTGTTCCTATTAGCCTTGTTTCTTGCCGATAATTCCTATTAATTTATACACACTATTAAGTAAAATAATTCAACACATTTAAATGTAAAAATATAGTGACAATATAACTTACTTTGAATGCTTCTGATTCCCAATATTGTTGGAATCTAGCCCAAATATCATCCCCCATCCAACTTGCCTTTTTCCCTGAACTCTTAGCCCTTGAAAGAGTCTCTCTGTAATTTTTCCGCATCTTTTTATTCCAATGATTTATAAAAACATCCATATCCTGCGGATCCACACGTATAGCTGCCTGCATACTGAATTATCATACGTGTTATGTAAAAGAGATTATATAATTAAAAAACAATGAGCAGAACAGAATACATAAAATTGATATCATAAGGCATGATGGCATATTGTTTTTTGTTTCATATAAGGAATAATTATATATTACAAAGTTGTACTTACCATAAGATCAGCCCATATTGCGTTTTTTATATGTGTTGGGATGTTATCCCACTGAGGCCAACAGCGGGACATCCTACTTTTGTATGCTTCTTTTGATACTTGTAAAATGAAACCAGACGGTTCCACCTCCAACCCTCTGTAGAAATGTTAATGTATATATTCAATATATTTCATATAATATAATTCAAATAAGTTTGATACATACCCAGCACTTTTCGGAACTATCTCCGCAACTCGATGGAGATCTGGCTCAGAGCTACTCGGACCTACTCCAAGTGAAGGCGACTGAGATGTACTACGTCGATAACGGCGCCTATCAGACATAGCTCCAAGTGAAGGTGACTGAGATGTACCGCTTAGAAAAAAGTACTGATAACATAAGCATCACATAATCATCAATCAATATCACATAATCATTAATCATCGCATAATCATCACATAAATATTAGTCAAGTGGTAATCATCACATAAACATACTCTGTACATAATCATCGAAAAAAGCGTACATAAAAAGAATAATGCATAACTCAGAATGATACAGATCATATATAGTCATCAGTATTATTACATAGCTTAGAATATTACATAACATAGTCATTATTGTTAATACATAGCTCAGAATTATACAACAAGCGATGCCATCTATGATCAGTCTTCATCGTATTCTGATTCAGACTCGGTCTCGTACTCTATATCATTTTCTTCGGTACTTACAAATGCATCTATTAAAACATTCGATTTTCAACGACCCTACATCAATGTCATCGGTTATCACTATTTTAGTATTTGGCTCGAGATCTGCTTGATACGCTGCTTCATCTGGAATATTATTTCCATCAAATGTATATCTTGCCTTCATTTTAAAAACTGCCCACCAGTCTGCTTTATCTTTTTTTAAGGACTTATATGGAGCAAAATAAACTTGTAAAGCTTTCTTAGCTAATACAAAAGGATCATACTTATAGTAATGCGATGTATGCCTTATTTCAGTTAGCTTATAATCTTTGTGCACATTAATTCCAAAGCCAGGAACATTACTAAACCAGTTGCATTTAAAAGATTTTTACGGCGTCTTAACACAAGTTTTAGAGTTGACATATTATATACAACCTGTAGAAAAAATTGTTTTATTCAATGCTCCTCTGAATCATCACTTCCTTTGACAAATACACCACTGTTATATGTCAATTTTTCAGCCCCGTAATCTTTGGTGTTGAATTTAAATCCATTGATGAAGAATATTGGATAAGTCTTGACATTTCGTTTTGGTCCTATAGCAAGATGTCGTAATCCTTCATCAATAACACAGTTTCCTATATCATGAACGTAGTTTGAAAACCATCCAGCAAATTCTTTACTGAGATCACCAGATGGATGTTGTGATTCGTATATGCTGCCAATATGTATTATATTCCTTTATAGTTAATATATACATGTATAATTGAAATATATATGAATTCATAAGTACCTGATAAATGGTGCAACTTCAGCACAATTTAGAAGAACATATGTGTGTGCCACATGGTAATCTCTTTCATATTAGAGTCTTGTAAAAATTAGAGTCTTGTAAAAGTTCATATTAGAGTCTTGTTAATATTGCATTCATATATTAGAGTCTTGTAAAAATTCATATATAACCCTTTACTATTTTAACAAATTCAAATAAATATTGCATTCAAAATTTCAATTCTTAAGTTTATTGTTTTTTTACTTTGATGGCCGGTTATCCTACTTCCCATTGCAAACACAATAACGTAATCATATTTATAAATCATTTCAGGTTAAACGATTCTAAAAAATTTCGACAGCACTTCCCTTTATTCCCTGTATCGTACACAAATGCGTGTACACAGGGAAAAAAGGAAGTGCCATCGAAATTTTCTGAACCGTTTAAACTGAAATGATTTATAAAATATGATTACATTATTGTGTTTGTAACTTGTCCAAATACTAGGACAAATCCAACAAATGTTGTATCAGATGAATATAGATGTCCGTTCTATGGAAAAACGAATATCCATATAACGATCATATACAACACTTGTCAGACGGGGCCAAAAATTCTCTAAGGGGTTCACATAAATAAAGCACAAATTAAAAAATATTAATATTGAAGTATTAGTGGTCTTTAGTGAAATAATGATCTTAATTTTTTTAGTAATGTAGCCAAATAGAATTCGTTTAATTATGAATCAAAATCCATGCGAACTATCAGTAACTCGGAAAATATGCCTTATCTCGCAAATGGGAACTATGAGTTACTATTTTAACAACTGCAAAAACTATTTTATAATTCATTTAACTACTTAAATATTTATTAATTAAATCTAAATTTTTAAAACATATTTTAACTTTTGTTTAACTACATAAATTTTAATTAACGATTTTGTGAACTAAATAAGTAGTTAGCACTTACAACAGTATATCAAACATTCTCGTAAACTTATCAATAAACATATTATTCAATAATCATGGACTATTTTTTGGATTTTAAATTAGCCATAATTTTTAACAACATAGTACACAATAAATTCACTAATTAATACCACCAAATCAACACTAATTATCATCACCTCTTACGCAATAATCACCATTTTCAAACACATAATCAACTAATTTTCTAAATTAGGTTTACTATTATATACCCAATTCAAATAATAAACTATATACCATAAACTAATAACATATATTCATCAATTCCAAACCCCTAAATCATCCAATTCCAAATCCCCAAATCATCAACTAATTTAATTTAAACCTAAATTAAACAAAGATAATGAAAAATAGGAGATACCGGCAAGTTTGGAGAGGTTGAAATTAGCGACGGAAGGTTGCGACGACTACTAGGGGCGGAGGGCGGCGGCTAGTGGCGGATCTGAGGGGATTTGGGAGCAGAATGGGGAGAGGAGTAATGAAACTGTGTTCTCTCGGCTGCAGGTTATTTACCGCGATAAGCGACGGCTAGTAACGGGCGCTTTTTTTAGCCGTCGCTAGGCTTTGTCGCTTTTCGAGGCCTTTCTAGTAGCGTTAGTCGGCGTTGATTAACTTTATCAAAATTTTGAATGGAATTAGTAACGATGAATATATAAAATTAGAAATGTACATATGAAATCAAATCAAACATACTTTAACTATTTTCAAAAACCATTCAAAATTCTTGCTAAAATAAAAAAAAGTGCTTTTAAAATGCTAATAAAAGAACGATAAGTAGTTTTCCTAGAGTAACATGGTATGCGTAGTCAGATGGTAGAGAAGAATAGGTGATATTGCATGCTAGAAACAGACATATCATTACCGCAAAAGCTTAACAGCCATGGCTGCCATAAAAATTGTTGACAATTCCATTTTTGTTGAAAACCAAGACCAAAATGGTGGATCTTCCTCTTCTTTTCCGATCAGCTCTCCTCCTTCATCAAATGTCAATCTTCCTTCACAACAAAATCATAGAGATAAACCCCGAATGTTGATGAAGATGGATTTCAGACAGTGCGAAACCACCGCAAAAACACATATGTTCAATGCCCTAACCATGGGAATGCAACCCGAGATAAGCGGCAAACTGCAAATAATATGCATGCAAGAAATACGAGTTTCACATCTGCTCCTAATGCAAGAAATTTATCAAGAATTTCAAACACTTCGTATTTAAATATCTGAATAATTTAAATATTTATATTTAAGATTTAATGAAATTAAATATTATTTTGTAACTTGTTAAGCATTCTTAAATTAATAACTAATGATAGAAATTTATTTTTGAAACGTGTTTACAAAAATATACACTTTGGATAAATACTAAAAATGTGAGTGGAAAATATTTTATTAAAAATCAGCTTTACGTTAAGTAAAAGTTGTTTGGATAGTTGTACACTACTAAGTTATCATATGCACATATAAACAAGAATTAAACCTTCCATCTTCCTACGCAAATAATCAATTAAACTAAGTGTTATATTAATAAAAGTAAGTATAGACAAAGAGTACTACATGACCCCGAGATTAAAGCATTGATTAAGGAAGTGTGATGCATAAGGTATGGTTGTGTAAAAAGTAAGTTGTGCATGTTCTCATGCATGGAAGGAGATGAGGTTTTGTAAACCTTTCCACTCATTTCCTAACTCTATTAATACACACACTCACTTCATTCCTTACCAAATCTTCACTTTTTTCTCTTCTTTCCTTCTTTCTTTGGGCATGAGTTATGGAGAGGAAAGAAATGGCATATGGTCGTGAGTGTTGTAGAGCGATAAGGCCTTAGGGCCATGCTTGAGGGAGAGGTAGGAGGTTAGGCCTATGCAAGGAGGTGGAAATACTATGGGCCGTGAGCTTTATGGAGGTGGTGGTGATGTTCGTGTTCTATAGGAAGGAAGAGTAGGGTTTAGTGATGTTTTGGTTAGTGAAGGAGGTGTTAGTGAAGTTTTGTTTGAAATGAATATTGGTAGGAAGAAATTTGGTGATAAAAGTGAGTTATTCTCACTTTGATTAAACTCTAAACATGTTAATATTACTTGCTATTATTTATGATAATATACACTGACTACATAAAATTATGACCCTTGATTGTATGCTTTAAAATTATGTAGATTACTAAAATAGTTGGCATATAAACCATTGAATTGTGATAAGTTCCTTTGAATATTTAATGTGGACATATTGATTAGTATATATGTTAATACATGTTTAGTAATAGTATGGTTTGAATTTGGAATCACATATATGTATACGATGGAATGAAACTAAATATTGAATTGAATGTGAAATTGTTTGTATAGTGGTAGTTGTTATAAACGCACTTTGAAATCCCTTAACTTTAAATTATGAAAAATGATGGTTTTATAACATATTTTAATATAACTTGTTTTGGTTGACTTATAAACTTATATAAGTGTTTTGAAAATTAAAGAATATGTTTTGGAAAGGTATATGAAACATAAAACTAAGTTACGAAATATTAAAGTAAAATAGTCGCTGTACTGTATTTTTAAATAACTTGTTTTGGAAAATATCGTTTATTTTTGTAGAAACATTCTTAGAGTTTTCTTTACCTTTTAGCAAGTTTATATTATATTATTCTTATTAGGAAAATTTTGAATTAAAATCATTTGATAGCTAGTTGAACGAAGAAGCAAAAGTTATAGTGAACTAGTCGTTATACGAGCACTTTGGAAAAATACCATGTTTATAGAAATTTCTCTAAAATAATTTAAAAATATTCTTTAGGATTTTTCTTCATGGTTTTCATGTACCCAACTGACTACTGTAAAAGGAATGTTTGCTTCGATGATCTCGTGTTCGTTACTTATTTGAAGGAAATCCCTATAAAGGTTGGCACCGATGTCATTGCTTGCATGAGCAATGTTTATGACTGTTATCATAAATGAAGGAGGATTTCTGAGGCTATTTCAGAAGTTTCTTATAAAAGAAAAGTTGAGGCTGAAGGAATGAAACTCATCGACAAAGATGACAAGCGCATCATCAAGACCCTTCACAAGGAGGTTGAAGAACTCAAGGAGTCATTGGTAGAAACTGAGCCAAAGTTAAAAACGCAAATTAAGTCCCTCGAGGAAGAACGTTAAAGCGACTAAAGAATGTCGAATCCGCTCATCACAGTAGCCACATTCTTTCACTAGAGAATGAAAAAATCTGGAAAGCTAATGAGGAGCAAGCCGTTGAGATAAAAAGACTAAAAGAGTTATAAGAGAATGAGAAAAAAGAGAAAGATGATGTGCTCACTCCGGCCCAAGAGTACTACACTGAATTATTGGATGCCCGCTAAGCGAGAGAAGATGCTGACGAGCGGGCTTATACCACGGGATTAGAATTAAGTCCAAGATTGAACCCCTTCTTGTGCGATTCTATACAAATGTTATTAAATTTGGGAACTTGAAAACTTGGGATGGTTAGAAGAGGGAATCACCAAGCTTTGGCCATAGCCTAGGAAGAAATTTTACAACAAGAGTGGGAGCACTTTGATGGGCATAGGTTAAAGAAGAGGAGTTAAAGCTTGAGCGCATGGATGAGGAAGATGTAGAAGCACTCGAGATTGGTCGTCTCATCTTGCATTGTGAACTATCTTCTAAGGCCCAATCCAAGCTTGGTTCAAAGGTTTTTTGTGAGATTTCTGGCTCCGTCCCGCTAGGGTACATAGCAGACAATGTGCCCTTTCCAAATCTAGGCTGCAAGTTATTGAAATTTTCATTCCTCCTCTCAGCTCCATGGCTATTCCAAGTTATTCATGCTTGATATAATCCTAAAGAACTTGGTTTTGCAGTAGCTAAATAATTCCCAAAATTGCCGATTCTATCTCCCATCTTAGAGGGAGGCTTTGTCGACACTCCTGCAAACATGAGGTCAGCGTCTTCAAAAGTTATATTATCAACCTTGCAAGATTGCGAGATGGCTCATATGACAACGGTTGACGTCACTAATTTCTACTTTTCCATTTTTCAAGTTTTAGGTCAACCTTCAATTATCCCTTTGCCGGAAGGAAGCTCGTTGCTAGGGACACAGGCCACACAAAAAGGATCGACCGTTATATCTACTCCCAATCTAACTACAGCTTCTCTGATGTGCATCATCCTGGTCCTGACACTGAAATGATTCACTCTTTAGAAGAGGAGACCAAATGTTATCTTCATAGGGCTCAGGGAGATGAAGACATTTTCATTACTAGAGTTTGTGGACCCTCGTCGGTGCCTACAATGCTAGAGATGCAATGTTCTCAGGTCATGCTGGCTAAGAGGATTAAGAAGGAAAAGTCTGATGACATTCCTCCCCTTTTGTTGTTCTTAGTGCCTACGGAAAATATCTTCGCTCTCGTTATTGTTCCTACTTTTGGAAGTGTTTAAGGCATGACTCCTGAGTCTTCGGGAAGCAACATGATTGGGAGAATGACTTGGAAGATCACTTTCTAAAGGACATCAAAACAAGGAAACGAGCAAAAGGAAGCCCTACAAATCCGGTACACATTCCTCTGGAGAAGGTAGGAAGGAGAGGAGGAGGTGGAAGAAGACTTATTTGTAGCATTTTCTTGCTTTTCTATTGCTTCTGCTTAACTTTGAATTTGTGTACATAGGTTGATGGTGTGTGGATACAACCACTACCTTTTTTATGAAAGTTTGTCAATAAAGGATAGATTTTTTTCCTTTCAAATCTTATGTCTGTCAGTTTATGTATTAAAAAATGTTTTCATTTAGCTAACTTAGTAGCCTATTCACTTATCTTTAACCAAGCATCATTCGACTAATGATAGCGATGGAGTTTCTATCATTTTCATTTTTAACTGAGTAATATCTAGGATACCCATCTCTAGGCATCCATGTTTGGTCGCGTTAATCTCTGAGTATTGATCGAGATTGATCACCTTGAGCGGTGTTTTGAACATCTACTTCTTAGACGTTTTACCTAACCTCACCCAGCACTGTGCATTGATCATACATGCCCTATCCACGAGGATAAGCAAACAGGACACCATCTTCTGGATGTTGTAACATCTATCTCCGGACGATTGCATTAGTCTTGCCTAACTCTAGGCGTCGATCGTTAGTTTTATCGAATTTCAAGCGATGATCCGATGCTTTGCCAATCTCTGGGCATAGTTCTTGGGGTGCATAGTCTCATTCGACCCATATGTGTTTATACTCCAATGCCCAAGTCATTTGTTAAAGGAGTTATTTGGCATCTAACTCTGGATACCTAGAATAGTCAGGCTGCTTAGGTCTAATCATGGACCACAAAGTTCAATTGGTACCTATCTCCGGGTACCTAGGAGCATGCATTATATAAGTATAAGTTGTTCAATTTTGTCGCTTTTCTCATCGATCATATTGAGGGACTCTAGTAGGAGCTCCTCATTCTTTTAGGGATCATAATTGATCTATTGATGAGAATGCACTTTTAGCTCAATGGAATCATGGCCTCTGATTCGTAGTTTAAAGATAGAGTGTGACAAGTCTTAGATTTATGGATCGTTCGATAGGCCCAAAGTGCCAAAGGCAATTCATTGACCCACTTGTCTTTGGCCTTTGTTAATCGCTTTTAGAAAATGGACTTAATGATTTTGTTTAATACTTCCAGCTAGCCATTCATCTGTGGATGTGATATCGTAGAAAATATTTTCACTATCTGATAGTTGCTGCAGGTGCTTTTGAATTCCATGTTATAAAATTGGGTCCCATTGTTGGAAATGATCATTTTGCGAGATCTCAAATCGACAGATAATGTTCCCGACTACAAAATTAACTGCCTTCTTCATGGTCACTGTGGCAAGTGTTTTTTCTTCAGTCCATTTCATGAAATAATTAACTGCAATGATTACATATTTACTCTGCCCTTGGACTTCAGTAGCACACCAATAATGTCAATCCCCTATAATACAAATAGCAATTGGATGACCATCTATGTAATCTCCATTGACGGAGTGCTAGAAATTTTCATGAACTGTAGCATCAATCACACCTACTAGTGTAATCGTTTGCATCTCTGTTGATAGTTGGCCAAAAATATCCTTACGAAGACTCTTCTTTGCCAACATTTGCCCTCGAGTATAATCGCCATAGGCATCTTCATGAGCATCCACAATGAACCTTTTAGTTTCTTTAATGGCATGGCACTGCAATTGGGGAACAGAGAGTCTTCTTTTATATAATACTCCATCCTGAACAATAAACTGTGGAGCTTTGCGCATGAGTTTTGTTTTTCATTTCTTCCATCTATAAGGGTTCCCTTCAAGATACTCGTTAATTGGAGTCATCCATGAGTCGCTTTAGCATTCAGTCTCCATGATCCAATCGACATCCAACTGGTTGATGCTCAAAGCTTATAATACCTCTATTAAAACTAAACTCATGAGTTGTGCATCCTTGGAACTAGCCATCTTGGCTAGTGAACCGGCTTCCATATTTTTCTCCCTAGGGATGTTGTTATCGTGTAATACTTAATGTTATTGAGCAGTTCCAGAACCTTCATCGGATAGGGGGCTAGTCTCGCTCCTTTGACCAGGAATTCTTTCCTCAACAAGCAGAACATCAATTGAGAGTCATTATATATGTGTAAAGTTTTGACCCCCAATCCTTTTGCTCTCTTCAGTCCTACAATCAGCGCTTCATACTCAACTTCAATGTTAGTCGTGGGGAACTCAAGTTTTAGGGCATAGCAAATTGATCATCCTACGAGGGTTACCAAAACCACTCCTACCCTTGAGCAATGTTCATTGGACGCTTCGTTTGTGTACAACTTCCATTAAGCACTCTGCTTTGTATCATCCTTACTGTCATCATCTTAAGTGGTGAACTCAGCAATGAAATCGACCAGAGCTTGGCCTTTGATCACTCTCCAAGGATGATATAATATTTCGTGTTGACTTAATTCAATGTTCCATTTCAGCAATCTCTTAAAAGTTCCAGGTCGTTGTAGAACCTATCTTAAGGGCTGATAAGTTAGCACCTTAATTGGATGATCTTGGAAATAGAGATGGAGTTTCCTCAATGCGATCAACAAGAAGTAGTCTAGCTTTTCCAACTTTGGATAATTTCTCTCTACTCTTCTCACTCACTTGCTGATATAATACACTAGCCTTTCGATCCTGGTCTCTTCGCGTCCAAGAGCAACACTCAAAGCATGAACAGACACTGTGAAATAAACAAATAAGTCTTGTCCCTTTAATGGCTTTTAAAAGATAGGTGGTCTTCCCGGATGATCAATTAAGGCTTGAAAAGCTTCCTTACATTTTTGTATCCGTGCAAAGTTTCTTTTCCCTAGCTTGAGGACATCGAAAAATGGTATACATTAGTCTATAGCCTTTGAGTTAATTCGACACAACGTGTCTACTTTTCCATTCAGTCTTTGTACCTCCTTTATTATCCTGGGGGCTTCAACATTTCTCAAGGCTTCGATCTTTTCTGGATTGGCTCAATTCCTCTCAAGTTCATTATAAAACCCTAGAACTTTCCTGATGCAACTCTGAGCTTAATTCCATATATTCGAAGTAATCCAAACATTTAAGAAAAATCTTCCAAATATTTCCTTGATCGTCGTGATTTTACCAACATATTGTCCATGTAGACTTTCATCGAACGTCTGATTTATTCTGTGAATATGGACTTTACCGGTCTCAGGTAAGTGCCTCCGATATTTTTCAAATCGAACGGCATGGCAAGATGATAATGCAATCCCTAGTCGATTATGAAATTAATATGTTCCTAGTCTGGGATGTGCATTGGAATTTGGCTATAGCTGGAATAAACATCCATGAATGATAACAATTTATGGCTAGCGGTCGAATCAACTAATTGGTTGATCTTTTGCTGCTAGGAACTGTCATTCGTGCATGCTTTGTTTAAATCTGACTAGTCGATGCATGCCTTCCACTTCCCATTAAATTCCTAACTAAGACTGGATTAGGGGTGGGCATGGTCGGTTAACCGACAAAATCGGTTAATATTTTCGGTTAACCGAAATTATTACACGGTTCGGTTAACTGATGATTGGTTAAGACGGTCAATGACTACCGACCGAACCGGTCAATCTAAACCGTGGTTAATCGGTGAAATTAACCGATTAACCGATAAATTTAAATGGTTAACCGTTGACAGGTTAACCGTTTAAATTATCGATTAACTAGTTTAATTCACCAGTTAACCAATTGAATTATTAAGTGCTACAACCTACAAGCCATCACATACGTTATGAAGTATGAACTGCTTCTGCTACAGGCATACTCATTACTGCCATTTAGCATAATAGTAGTAGCACAATACAATACATCATATCAATTCAAAGTTTTAAACCATAAAGTCCAATACAAATTACAATACATCACAATTCAAAGTTTTAATCCCCAAAGTCCAAACATAAATACAAATACATTAATATAATTACAACAAAAGGTTTAAATCAAATAACGTAAAATTAATAGAATAGACTGCCAACGATACTGCAACTTTGATCTCCAATCTTCGATTCTCCAAGTCTCCGTCCAAAGGTAATCTCAGATATAAGTTAGTCAAACTTAAATAAAAGATATATGATGTATAAAACTATTACTGCAACTGAAAACTTTGACACAAAAATTGAACTGACTTGTTTAATGTTTACAATAAACGACTTTATGATATATGAACTGAGTATTAACTTAGTTAATGACTTATATTTGACTAAAACTAATAGTCATGAACTTGTTGCAATTAATGTCGATGGATGCTTTATTGAAAAAGTATACGACTTTCAAGGGCGATATGTCAAGGATGTTGATAAGGACATTATTCAAGCAATGAAAGCAAAGGGAAGACTTGTGCAGTTAGGAAGCATTATGCATTCATACCCATTTTGCGGGAGATCTGATACTCCACTGCTTTATAAAGCAGTTCCAAGTTGGTAAATGTTTTATATACTTTTATTGATAGAATTGCTGATACTAAGTATTTATTGTTATAATATTGTGATTTGCTATTCATTTTATAAATGTAACCCCATGATTCCAGACTTATGTTTGATGATATTGTCTCATTTATCCTTTGATATTCATAATGATATAGGTGCTATTTATTGCTCTTGTGATACAAAGGAAAATTCAAACTAGCGTTCCTTCCATATATACTAATACAGTGCACCAATTGGTTAAAATGTTTCTTTTAAAATGTGGGCCAACATCATATATGTATTGTGTACATATTCACTTGTATTGTATACACACTTGCATGCATGTATGTTTTTGCAGGGGTGGATCTAAGATCTTCTTCCAGTAGGGGATTAATAATACTAGCAATTTTTCATATAGTTTTTATTGTAAAAAAGAGAAGAAATTTGACACAAAATTGTAGCACGAAAACTAATTTCAACTGTTATTTATAATGTGATCTTGTGCAAATTTTGTTATATAAAAGTAATTCAAAATATGGTTTGACAAACTATTGACTATGTCAATACATGCAACCATAACATCATTTGATAACTTACAGTAAACGATAAAAAGCTTGCAAAATCATAGATATAGCTTCCCTCTTTATTTTTTGGCCATTGATCGAATACCATTGTCCAATCCTATCACACATGTGAATAATGCAGAACGAAGACTGGTGTGAAAGAAGTATTTTAGGTGAAGTTAAGCTGATTTAATCATTACCCATTATAGTCCTATAGAAAGAATCGAGATGGTTATATGGATTTAAGAATGTGAAATAAACCAATGGCTTTAAGTTTGACAAGCTGAAAATATTCAGCCAAAATATGTTTTGAACTAATAGTTGAATTCATAAAAAACAAAGTTTTTGTATTCATCAGTACTATTGCAAATATTTTCTACCATCATCAAAAAGAGTATAAGCTACACATTAAACTCTATTATATGCTCATGCTATCCTACACATATAGAACTGTAAGTGGTATAGTTCAGATATAACAAACATAAAAATTGTAAGTGTAAAAAAAAATTAAAATGACAATTCAAGTCTTATATAATGCACCTACCACTGTGTACTTCATAATTTTTCCGTTTCTTAAACATAATTTTCACGCATACAACTATCTACACATTTACCGAAATATAATAATGTTCATAAAAACAATATTTAAAGTTAACTTAAGCTTGTAATGAAATAAAATTCATGCAAGAAAACAAACCAAAAATGTATTACATGTTCATAAAGTGACATTTATTATTAGTATGAGAAGTGGGATAGCAAGAAATAAACACACAACTAACTATGAACTATGCATATATAAACACACAACTGAAATTGTGTGCATATATAAATAAGTAAATAATTGTGTATCAACAATTAACTTTGTAAATTAAGATAAACAAACTTACCACATCAAACCAACGACGATGAATTCTCCACGGTAAAGTAAAAGATGATTGCAATTCCTGCCCACGTACAAATTCTACAACATGCCAAGCATCAGAACTTCTACAACTGCAACTCTATCCAACATGAAATAAATTCTTCATAATCTAGGATAATTCTTAATCCTTTACATATATAATTGAAGCATGTGTACGACATTTACATTTATAACTATGAACATGTGTATATTAATTTGCATAGGGAACTATGAACATGTGTTAACTGTAAAGCCAATTTAGTTCATACGACTATTACTTATTCTCACATTTTAAATGCAAGTAAATTAGTATATAAATTACAAACTAAGCTAAATTAATAATTCACAGTTTAATAGTATGTCTAAATTTAAATTTACGGTCTAAATGTGTATGTAAAATATGTATATTAAATGAAAATTATACTAAACTCTGTATATAAACTGACAGTATAAATGTCTAAATTAAAAAGCAAATGAAATGCAGAGTGAATTAAATTTATAACTCACGGTTTAATTGCAATAAGGTGTGAAATATAAATTGGACTAAATTTATAACCCATAGGTTAATTGCAATTAAATGTGAAAAACATGCAATTAAATTTTTACTGAACTAAATTTACAACTCACAGTTTGCATTCACGATATCTCAAGTCAACTCGACTGCACCACCGAAGCGAGATAGAGGAGGAGGCGCAATATGATGACAAAAGAAAAGTGACATATAGAAATTCGTTGATTGATTTAAAGGAAAGTCTAGGGTTTTGTTGAAAGGGAAACTTCTAGATCTAGGGTATTTTTCTCTGTTGGAACGAGATGAAAATGAGAAGTGAATTAAAAAGCGGCACGAGCAAATTAAGTCAGTTTAGGTTATTGGGTGGATCGGGTTTCAGTGTTTCGGGTGGGGAAAAATTATTTCGGTTAAATGGTTAACCAAATATGTAAAAGTCTTAACCGTTAACCGACCCGACTTTGGTCGGTTAGCATCGGTCGGTTAACCGAAAGTTCGGTTAACAGATTTTGTCGGTTAAAACAGTTCGGTTAAGGTTGGTTAGGTCGGTTAAGTCGGTTAAATGCCCACCCCTAGACTGGATAGGGGACCAATTTAGGGTATAGAGCATCACAGATGAAGCAATCAGCTTTTAGCTTATCCACCTCTTTTTTCAGTATAGCGGAATGCTCCTAACTCAAGCTACGTCGCTTCTACTTTAGATAAAGCCATCTAGGGTTCACATTTACTATGTGGCATGCTATCTCCGAGGATATTCTACAAATTTCAGAATGCATCCAAGCAAACACATCTTGTCTGCCTCGAGAAAGCCTACTAATTCCCTCTTCATCTTCATGCTAAGTCAAGATCTGATTTTCAAGACCTACATAGGATTATCCTGACTAACAAAGATGCTGATCATCAACTCGACAGCTGCCGCCCTTGCATCCATTGGATCTTTCCTCAGATACATAGCTTTGTGAAATATTCTATGCGAACCAAGCCATGGCTTAGGTGGTGGTTGCTATGCGTCAATTGATTTGAGGTAGAAAGTTTTCTCTATGTCTCTTACCTTCTCACACCATTTCGGTTTCCTTAGTTTGGCGACGTAACATTCTCATCCTACATTCTGATCACCCTGAATGACCCGCATTCCATTTTCCATTGGGATTTCATTATTAAGAACCATGGATCCAGGGCCACCTGAAAACTAGCAAGGGCCGGTCGATCCAAAAACGGACTGTACATAGAAAAAGTGTTTATCACCACGAAGGTCATAACCCGCACTCTCTTATTGTCACCTTTACCTAAACAATCGGTAGATCCGCACATCGTATAGGCTCCTCAGCCTCTCAGGAAAATCCTCGAATTTGGGAATTACGAGGCTTCAAATTCTAACCATCCATCATCATTTGGTCGTAAGCTTTTTTAACAAAATATTAACTAAACTTTCATAATCAACATGAACCTTCCTCATAATTACCTGCCTAATTACGACCAATATCACTAAGGGATCAAGCATAGATGCTTCAATGTTACAACTCTGGTTTTGATGAATACTTGTAAAATTAAATTATAACCCTGGTTTTAAGTGATAAAATTGATTTACTTAGGCTGATTAAAATCTTTTGTTTGGGCCCAAGCCCATTAATTAGCACAAACCAGAAATACAAAAGTGAGAAAAGCTTCTTTTCTTCTCCTTGTACGTTCTTTTCTACTTTTACAGTTAATAGAAAACAGAAAAAGAGAAAACTTTACTCTTCTTCAAATTTAAAGCCAAATCCTCTTTCTCCTTCAATTAATTTGTTGTTTTAATCAAATTAAAGAGATTTTCAATAGGTAATCACTTCCCAAAACTAAATCATTTCATCAAAATTTAATTTTGTGTTATGGGTTGTCTGTAACTGTAGTTTTTCCTCTTGCATGTGTCTGTATTGAGTTTTTACGGGTATTTGAAGCCATTTCTTGCTCCAAGCTCTCACCTTTCAGCAGTAAATCCAAGTTTGCTTTCAAAAATCGCAAGGTGAGTAATAATCTCACAAATGCTAGCGCAAACAAAGCTGAATTGCAAGCTAAAAATGCCAAAAATTGTTTATTGTAATTGAAATTTGTGTTGTTTGATATTACAGTAAAAACTATTCTGAGTAGCTACTTTGCATGACCATATCTTCTTATTCCTATATTAGAATTCGCTGATTCAACATGGCCTGAATTCATGTTTGAAATTTCATATCTTTACCATTTCATGTCGGAATTCACTGAATCTTTATCCAATTTATAGGTAAAATGTTCTACTCTTTTTATCTCAAATTTCAGACCATTCCAAGGTCATTAAGCCATTCAAATTAGGTCTAAAAGTTGAACCCGGAGAAGATTTCAGACCTGGGTATTGTTTTTGGTTGTGCATATTTTTTTGTTCTACCTTCTTTTTTCGTCCAATTTTCGACTTCTGAATCTTGTGTTTGTGATATTTTTGAACGGTTTTGAAGGCTATGATGCCTATCAATAGGCTAGCCAAAATTTTGGAGAATTTGTGATTCAAAATGGATCGTTTTTTAGATGAATTCGAATGTCAGTTTTTGGGAATTTTCAATGTTTTTCCTTGATTTCAAGCACGACCTTTTCTAAATAATTTTGAAATAATTTTAAAATAAATTGGCTTTTGGAATAATTATTATATACTATTTATAAATTATTTTGAAGCTATAAAAACTATATGTTCTCTATAATGAGGGAATTTCAAAGTTTGTTTTCCAAAAACGATTTCGAAAATTGTTTTAAAAGCTTGTTTTCTAAAATAAATTAGTTTTTATATAAAATACACATTTTGCACTATTCGAGCATATAAGAAGGAGAAATAAACGATTTGGTAAAACACGTGGTATGGGACATGTGCGTTTATCTTTTCGGTTAATTCCTGACCTGTCAGTTTGAACGTTTTGACCTTCGGGTCGTATTTGCCGATGAGATGAGGCAAATATTTTACTGATTTCTGGTGTGGCATTGGCTAGCGGTTAGTAAACCGATTAGTGAGAATGTGTGGTATGGGATACACTGTTAACACTTTTCGAGTTCCAATCTGAGAGTTTATGAAACATTCTCGAGTTGTTAGTACTGGACCTTCGGGTCATTTGTCCTTCGGATGTTGTCCTTCGGGATGTTTGTCTAAGAGAGATATTTGCCCTTGGGGATGTTTGTCTAAGGGACGTATTTGTCCTTCGGGATGTTGTCCTTTGGGATGTTTGTCTAAGAGACGTGGCGCCTTATTTTGAGAGAACAACACTTGGCGGGCTTCGGCCATAAGCACGTGCTATATCTTTGAAATGATTTCATTGATTTCTTTGTGATTTTCCAAGTGTATCGCCTTTTTAAATATTTTTCCATTTGAGCCATTCGAGACATTATATATGGCGATTACATCTTTGGAAATTTGAACTCCTTTTCGAGTTCTATATTTGAGATTTGGGTTTGCCAACACTTAGCGTTTATTTTGAGATTTGAGATTTGCCATTGTATGGCATTTATTTGAGATTTATACTCTCCTTTTAGGAGATATATATGATTGCCATTATGGCGTATTTTCGAGATTTGGGATTTCTCTATGTTTAGAATATATTTGAGCTTGCCATTTATGGCGAGTTTTATGATATCTCCTATCTAGGAGTTATGGTTTCTCTAAACCATTATAATTGTTTTGGGATTGTGCCGATTATATGAGGCATGTTTATGCTTAGTTGCTTGTAATATTGAGTTATCTCTTTCGAGACTATATATATATATGCTTAGTGAATTAACTCATTTGAAGTAGTGATATGCTATTACTATTGTTTCTTCTCATTCTAGAGGATACCCTACCCTTTACCCTATGCTTTATATTATCACTTATCTTACTAAACTAATGTTTTACCTATACTGACCCATGTATTTTATACTCGGGTCAGACCGTGTTGTTTCAGGTTAGATTCTTGCTTTTGGACTTAGCTTTGCTTTGATGCTTCCCCTTGGATACCAGCTTATCCCTTTTTGTGTAGTTTGTAGCCTTTTGTTTGACTCTGATATGTATATTTTTTGACTCATTGTATATAGTGTGATATTCGAACCACTTGTGATGTATAATTTTGTATTGTACTGAGACGTAACAGTGTATACGTGTGTATATATATATGTTTGTTTGATGTTCTCTGATGTTTTGTACATTCAGTTGTTGTATTTTGTTCTGATAGATCCATTAGCCACCTATAGTTTTGTATTAAGCATTTATTGAATAGGTCGATCCACTTGAGATAGAAAAAAAATTAGAGCATTTAATCGACGTATTTAATAGATGTTTAAGACAAAGATATAGATGGTCGCTCCTAACCAGCCCTATTCTCCGCATTAGCAGACAGTATTACCCAGTAATACTCTTTGTTAATGTGGGTCTCGAGGTGGGGTGTCACAGCTTTGTATCAGAGTTGAGTTCAGAACAAAGTATGATAAACACAGAACAGAACATATATTACGATACAACAAAGTACAATATAAGAGTTACATTTCCCTTAGTCATTGTGTCCTTAGCCTTTTCATGTCCTTTGGGGTAGATATAAGTTTGGAATGTGTCTAGGAATATATTTTATTCCTTAGTATTCCACAATTGAACTAATGATATCCTATCCTATGAATCATCCTTATCGTGATTATTTTATTCTAGTTCTCTTCGATACGGGTGTTTGACATACATTCGTATCGAAGGAGCTTGTTGTACCGTTGGATGTTTCTTATATGGTTACTTCTTTGAGGATTACGAATCATATTGAGAAGATTCGCAATATTTGGCATGTTGTGTGACAATATTGAGGATGATCTTTGTAGTTTTTCTTTCTGTGGAAATCTGCACATTAGTCCTCACCTTGGGTTAATATGATTTTGGGGATGGATTGGCTTGTCCAATCCTATGTTCTGGAAGGATCCTATATTTTAGGCATTCTAATTTGGTTGATTAGTTGTCTCTTGTTCTTCAGAATGTTGATGATAATTCCAAATTATCTTTCTTTGTTCTTGAGTATCGAGATAATGATGATGATATATCTCGAATTCCAGTTGTTTGTGATTTTATTGATATATGTGAGTCCATTTCGGGTTTGCTACCCAATCGGGCAATTGAGTTTTGTGTTTACCTCATCCCTGGTTCATAGCCTGTTAGGCATCCTTCTATGAGGGTGTCCTATAGGGAAATGAGAAACTATAGAAGTAATTGCTGAAGCATGAAGCCAAGCAATTCATTCAGTCCAGTCTTCACCGTGGTGTGCCACGGTTATCTCTGTTAAGAAATCTGATGGTATTCTTAGGCTTTACATCCATTTTCGCAAGCTTAACAAGTTAACCATTAGAATGTCTATTGCTCATGATTGATGGCATATTCGATCTATTGAGTGGTGCTAGGATCTTTCCTCAGCTTGACCTTGCATCGATTTTCATCAGCTACGAGTTGCAGAGGATAGCGTTCCTCTTACCGTATTCCGCACTCGTATGGTTCTCGTGAGTGGCTCATTATACCGTTCGGTTTGGGAAACACTCCAACTTATTCTTCAATCTTGTGAATCGAGTATTCTGGGAATATCTCGATGAGTTCTTTTCTTGTTCTTTGATTTTGAGTATAAGCAACTATTTGAATTTTCAAATCTTTCAAATTGAAGATATGTTTTAAGTGAAATTGGATTTTTTTTATTTAGATAACAAAGAATATTTTGTAGAGTATATATAAAGTATTTCTTTTTATAGAAAATGATTTTTGTGTTGGGTTGTCCATCGAGTGCTTTAAGAATTCTGGTCGATACGCCTAATCAACGTTATCGATAGGAATTTCCAAAACGCTGTGATGAGATAGTCAGATACGATAAATTGAGTTTTTATAAGTATAATTTGGGAATAAATTAATATGTTTTGAGAAATTAAATCTTATTTTGAATATGTAATGCAGCCATTAAACCCTAGTGAGTGTTGGATGAGTGGCGAGGCAGTTTTGATCATTAGTCAACTCTGTAGCCAATCGATGGGGTCATTCGCTATAACTCAATTGCAAGGCAACACACTTATATTATTTGAAATTTTGAAATTGAATATGCTAATTTTGAATTTTAGCATTTTGTGGGCTAGTTTTGTTTTGAATTTTGGTTGTATTAAAAATTTGTTGGTGTGAATATGTAAAATTCTTTTGAAAACAAGTTTGAATTGATTATCAACTTTCATTAGTTTTATGTTAATAATTAATTGGAAGTTTAATTTTGTGACAAAGTGGAAATGTGATTTTGAATTGTCTTGATAAATGAATCATCTATGTAGTATAATCATTTTAATTGTGAGAATGATTTTTAAACTTTATACACACACACACACACACACACACACATATATATATATCCCAAAATTTAATTTTATGGATGATCAGCAATCATTTCTTGATAATGAAAGAGATTAGCTATCTCTTTCAAAATGATTTTTCTTAGTTAATTGCTTTAAAGTAAGATTTTGGAAAGTAGTGAATTTTTTTCCAATTAATGAATTGTTTCTTTTATGTTGATTACATAGAGTTTATCATAATTTAGTATGTCTTAGCTTTCTGGGAAAAAATAAGATAATTTAATAAATGATTTAGCAAAAGGTTGTTTGAAAGTGTAATTTGAAATTAAAATGGTTTGGGAAAAATTTCAAAATTTAAATTGATTTGAAAGATGAAATTTGGTTTGAAAAAGGGTTGTGCTAAAACAACAATAACTTGAGATTTATAACTCTGAATAAGTTCAAACTTTTTGCAAATGAAAAACACTTCAGAAAGCTGTAAATTTTCTTTTTACCACTTTGTAAGATTTTGCTTTTTATTCTGTCTAAAATAGGTTTGAAAGTGAATAAACATTTCTGTCTTATTATAGGATTTCTAAAATTTGTTCCGAAAGTAAATTTTGCATAACTTTCAAACCGTGAATCCGAATTTGATGATCTTTATATCGTCGGAAAGCTTAGACCTAGTAGAACAACTTCTATTTTATAAGAGTTCTCTGATTTTGTTGTTTTCTATGTCAAAACTTGTTTTCTTTACAGCAGGTATGTAATTGAAATTTACTTGTTTTCTTTACGGTCATGTGTATTCTACCTATTTTGTGAATGTAATTGAGTTGATGTTTAGTATAAATATATGTTTCAAGCTGAAACATATTTTGGTAGAATTTAAGAGTGAAACATTTTATTCACATTAAATAAAGAGTTTGGAGATTAAATTGGATTTTTGTAAGAGGTTTTGAAAATTTTCAAAATGTTGAAATTTGATAATATAATTATGTAGTAAAAGGATTTTGATAACCTTGTAAATATTTGTTTAGTTAAATAAGAATATAAAAATCCATTTTATGAGTTTGTCCTACCTTTGTGCAATTATCTAGCGACTTGCATTTACGCGGTCGTTTGCGTTGGTGGTATTGAGGAAACCACCTACCTCTTATTCAGTTTTCTTACCTCCATTGTGTCAATCTAATATCGGTGTGGCTCTTCCCGTAGTAACATACCGAAAGTCATGGCGATAATTATCTAGTTGGTTGAAATTGGGATAAAATTTTGTTAAATCCCGACTCTATTCAAGAGGCTCCTGAGAAATCAATCTCACTCGATTGATCTTTTGTATGGCATCCTGTGTGTGATCTTGTTTCGAAGGTAAGACACCTTCGAAATCATGATGTATTACTCGTAGAACTTCAATAGTTCGCTAATCCTAATATTAGCACTTGGGAAACCATAGAATTAATCGAGTGATCTTATCTTGATTTTCTAACATCTTCTGTTGGGATGAGAAATTTTAAACTCGAGCTTATTTATCTTAATTTGCTTGATGAAATAATCGTGTTGAATATAGTTCTTCTCTATAAATTGCAAGGACGCAATTTTTATAAGGGGGGAGTCTGTAACAACCCTGGTTTTGATGATTACCTGTAAATATTAAATTATAACGGTGGTTATAATTTAATATTGTGAAATATAAAAAATTGGAGATTTAAATTGTTTATTTTAAATAAACAATGGATTTTAGAAATAAAATGTGGAAATAAAGTTTTAAAACTTTATCTTGAGTGTTTGTGAGAAATATGATTTTTATTTAGTGAAAATGCAATAATTCTAGTAATTATTCCCAAATGATTCTTTTAATGATTTTTAAATGAAGTATTTGATTTTAAAATGTGTTTATTATAAATAAAAATGAGAAATTTGATTTAAAATAAGTTTTGGTTATAAAAATGATGTTAGTATGGTTTATTGAATTTTATTATGCAAGAAAATAATTTTTGTATAATTTTTGAAGTTAAAAATAACATTTTATGTAAATATTTGAGTAAATTGGTTATTTATTTAAAATAAGAGTTTTTGATAATAAAAATGTTTTTTAACTAAATTTATCGTTTATTAGATGTAAAATGTTTTATTAAACAAGAAAATATGTTGTATAAACTTATTGTGTTGAAACTTTGTGTAGGTATGTTGTTTGATTTAATTACATAGTGTATATATGTATATTTGTTTTAAGTGATAAAATTGATTTACTTAGGCTGATTAAAATCTTTTGTTTGGGCCCAAGCCCATTAATTACCACAAACCAGAATACAGAAGTGAGAAAAGCGTCTTTTCTTCTCCCTGTATGTTCATTTCTTCTTTTACAATTAATAGAAAACAGAAAACTTTACTCTTCTTCAAATCTAAATCCAAATCCCCTTTCTCCTTCAATTAATTTGTTGTTTTAATCAAATTAAAGAGATTTTCAATAGTTAATCACTTCCCAAAACTAAATCATTTCATCAAAATCTAATTTTGTGTTATAGGTTCTCTGTAACTATAGTTTTTCCTCTTGCATGTGTTTGTATTGAGTTTTTACAAGTATTTGAAGCCATTTCTTGCTCCAAGCTCTCACCTTTCAGCAGTAAATCCAAGTTTTCTTTCAAAAATCGCAAGCTGAGTAATAATCTCACAAATGCTAGCTCAAACAAAGCTGAATTGCAAGCTGAAAATGCCAAAAATCGTTTACTGTAATTGAAATTTGTGTTGTTTGGTATTATAGTAAAAACTATTCTGAGTAGCTACTTTGCATGACCATATCTTCTTGTTCCTATGTTGGAATTCATTTATTCTTTTTTTGTTTGAAAGTTGAAGTCTTCTAATACGTGCATACAATTTTTTAGTTCAATCAGAGGTCGTTCGGTCACCTGTTTCATGTGAGTAAGTTGAATCCAGGAGGCTTTTTAGACCTGAGCAGAATTCAACATGGCCTGAATCCTTGTTTGAAATTTCATATCTTTACCATTTCATGTCAGAATTCAGTGAATCTTTTTCCAATTCATAGATAAATTGTTCTACTCTGTGTATATCAAATTTTAGACCATTTCGAGGTCATTAAGCTATTCAAATTATGTATGAAAGTTGAACCCGGAGAAGATTTCAGGCCTGGGTATTGTTTTTGCATGTGCATTTTTTTGTTTTCTACCTTCTTTTTCCGTCCGATTTCTGACATCTACATCTTGAATTTGTGATATTTCTGAACTGTTTTGAAGGCAATAGGCTAGCCAAAATTTTGAAGAATTTGTTATTCAAAATGAATCGTTTTTTAGATGAATTCGAATGTCGGTTTTTGGGAATTTTCAATGTTTTTCCTTGATTTTGAGCATGGATTTTTCTAAATAATTTTGAAATAATTTTAAAATAAATTAGCTTTTGAAAATATTATTATATAATATTTATAAATTATTTTCAGGCTATAAAAACTATATTCTCTATAATGAGGGAATTGGCGTTTATCTTGAGATTTGAGATTTGCCATTGTATGGCGTTTATTTGAGATTTATACTCTCCTTTTATGAGATATATATGATTTCCATTATGGCGTATTTTCGAGATTTGGGATTTCTCTATTTTGAGAATATATTCGAGCTTGCCATTTATGGTGAGTTTTGAGTTTTGTGATATCTCCTATCTAGGAGTTATGTTTTCTCTAAACCATTATAATTGTTTTGGGATTATGCCGATGATATGAGGCATGTTTATGCTTAGTTGCTTTTAATGTTGAGTTATCTCTTTCGAGACTATATATATATGCTTAGTTAATTAACTCATTTGAAGTAGTGATATGCTATTACTATTGTTTCTTCTCATTCAAGAGGATACCCTACCCTTTACCCTATGCTTCATATTATCACTTATCTTACTAAACTAATGTTTTAGCTAGACTGACCTATGTATTTTATACTCGGGTCAGACCGAGTTGTTTCAGGTTAGATACCTGATTTTGGACTTAGCTTTGCTTTGATGCTTCCGCTTGGATATTAGCTAATCCCTTTTTGTGTAGTTTGTAGCCTTTTGTTTGACTCTGATATGTGTATTTTTGACTCGTTGTATATAGTGTGGTCTTCGAACCACTTTTGATGTATCATTTTGTATTGTACTGAGACGTAATAGTGGAGATGTATATATATGTTTGTTTGATGTTCTCTGATGTTTTGTACATTCAGTTGTTGTATTTTGTTCTGATAGATCTGTTAGCCACCTATAGTTTTGTATTAAGCATTTATTGAATAGGTCGATCCACTTGAGATAGAAAAAAAATTAAAGCATTTAACAATGTATTTAATAGATGTTTAAGACAAAGCTATAGATGGTCGCTCCTAACCCACCATATTCTCCACATTAGCAGATAGTATTACCCAGCAATACTCTTTAATGTGGGTCTTGGGGTAGGGCGTCACATTCAATCCCATCCATATCTCGATTTTTGAATTCTATGTGATCACTCATGGTCTTTACTTGCTTTGCCAAAACTCCATCTTCAATGGTGAAGCAACTTTCTTGTACCACATAACTCAAAGAACTCACTGATCTTTCGACCTCGTTCCATCTTTTCTCAATTTGATCGGTAACAAGTCTATTTCATCATCATCAGGGCCACTTGAACTCATAGGAGAAATTCTCCTTAATGTTGAGAACGTCCTTGCCCACCATCCTATGGGGATTTTATATACTTTTGATGTTTTTCTTCCTAAGCAAGTCCTCTATCACATCACAAAAATGCGTACATTCGTTTGTATTATTGTTGTGCATTTCGTGGAAACGATAGTACTTTCTAGATCTTTTCTCCTTTTCCATTGATTCCCCCGAAGTTGGCTTCTTGTAATGTTCCGTACCTTGCATCACAAGGTAAATATTCTCGATTGAGTTGTTCAATGGCATATAGTCCTCATACTTCAGGAATCTCGGACGAATCTTAGGGTTTGGTTTTCTATCTCCATTTCCTTGGTTACTTGGTTTTTGATTTCTGCCTTTGTTTTCAATTTTCATAGCTACAGTTTTTAAGCTTTCTGGTTTGCTTCACCACAACTGTAATGACCCACTTTTCCGTATAGTTTAAGCGGGCATCAACTACACATAACCCACTCAAATTGAATGGAAAGACGGATAGTTAGAGGAAAAGGAAGAAAGAAAACAAGAAAAAACCAAACAACACAGAATCTCACGGCGGAACGAAAAATCTTTCATGTACAATGAATCTTTACACCAAAAAAAAATGTTAAACACACACACACATACAGACATCAATTAGAGGGTATTAACCTATTTCAGCCCGGACAGTTAAAACAACCAGGCCTTACAATTTGCTGATAAATACAACAATGAATGCAACAGAAAAATAATTATATATGTGGATAAGTCTCTGAGCCTCTAGCTCGACTCTTGAAGCTCCAAAGCATCCAAACTAAATCTGTAATATGCTCGTTCTGACCCTAGAATTATAATAAATAACACCCGAGTCAGTCAAGAAAACAAGCATGAGAAAACTGGATTATTAATGTTAGAAAAGCCTTTTAAAATCAAAAGTATCAAGTAAGAGCGCACCGCACATAAACACGGACGGGTTTTTACCTTACGATAACCAAACCATTTCATATGAAAATCAAGTGATATTATAATAGTGCCCAAGATATAAATACTTGTTAATCATAGCGGAAATTGTTACATGAATTGAATTCCAACATAATAGTTATACAACTAAAATCGTAGGGGCATGTATTGAAAAATGCATTCCATACAATGACTAGGCTACTGGGGTACTGCCTGTCACACTGCATCCCTAGATAAAATAACACCAAGGTCGAACCTATAGACCCATGCCAACACAGAACCGGCTAAGCTTTACTGGATAGTATCGAATATGATCACCTCTCCATTAATGGGCCCCAAGCATAAAAATAATAAATAATATCGACTCTAGATAGGGACAACAATACCTTACTTGGAAGCGATCCACATAGCCCTGCTGCATCTCCCATGTTTTAGTCATTTCCGATTGATGAGGCTAAAGGATACGTTTACCTTTTATATAGCACTTCTGACTTGGAATGCTAATACTACCCTTCAAGCAACAATGAAATTCTAGCATTTATCCATACAAGTTCGTACTGGGACTTAATGAAACGCTTGAGAGCTTTGTCTTCAATTCCAACGTCTTCAAGATGTCTTCACTTCGAAATGCTTGATTTGGATCGAGTGGTTCTCAAATAACATAACTGATCCAGACCTCTTTGAAATAACATTCGATAGTTTCCGGTAAACTCAACATTGGTTCTTTAGGACGCAAACAGTCAAAAATAAGAGCAGAGATCGCCTCCTAACCATTAGTGGATGGATTTCCTTATCATTTGTCCTAGGAGAATGAAACGAGATTTATACGCATAGTACAGCACCATCAGAGATGACTGTGCTATATAACTCATGCTTTTCTCCAAGATATTTCCAAAGTTACATTTTGAGTCCATATTTGATAGTCGGTTATTTAACTATCAACAAACACAAATCCAAATCAGGTATTTTTTCAAAGGGAAAACCAACATTAGTTTAACACATAAGCAAACACTAGCCTCTTAACTTAATCTTTTCATTAATTAAAATAACGTTATAATACTTGTACACATACATACACACACACACACCCCTTTACAAAGATATACCCATGAATCCCTATATTTTCAATACTGTGAAAATATCCATATACTTATCTTAACGCTATAAGTATATTCATAAAACTGAGAAAGATTTCCTTTCTGTACAATTCTAAAATCATTTATAAATCCCTTATAAATCTCAAAAACCATTTATAAAACTATTTTATAAATCTTTGAAAATCATTTAATATCTCTTTTTTAAATTTAATCACTTATGAATTCTTTTTGTACGTTTCTAAAATCATTTGTAAATCCTTTATAAATCCATAAAACCATTTATAAAACACCTTTTATAAATCTACAAATCTTAAATTTATTTGTAAATATCTAATCGTTTGTAAAACACTCACCTTGTAAATAATCTCCCTTAAGTCTTCAAACCATTTCATAAACTCCCCTTATAAAATCCAAGTCCGTTTATAAAACTCTATTTATGAATCTTTAAAACTTATAAATAAATCCTAATCATTTGCTTTAAAACGCTATTATATAATAGTAATTATTAATAATAAACATTATAAATAAATAATAATTATTAACTTTGAAACATCATAAAAATAATAACTAATAACTCAAAACATTGTAAATAAAAAATTGTTAATCTTTACCATTATTTTAAATAAAAATAATAAATTTCCAAAATATTATTAATAATCATTACTATTAATTTAAAACCATCTTTATCTTTACTACTAATAATGAGAATTCCTTGAATAGGAATTCAACCATATCTATTTGAAATACCAGAAATACCCCTCATTATAATAATGGAAATCGTTCACTATATCTTTATCTTTACTACTAATAAAGAGAATTCATTGTATAGATTTACTCAGTGTCTTTTTGAAATTCCAAATATACCCTTTTACATTTTATCTTATAGAGAAATAGTATTCAAATATGGAAATATAGCCTATTATTTTCTAAGTACAACTGTCAGTCCCCATGGAGAACCACAGTGTACGTTCATAAGATGAAGTATCCGAGTGTTTCATATTGTCCGTAATTTAGGTGGGAGTTAATCGGTCGAAGTCTCGCCGGATTCCGAGTTAGTATGAAGAAAATATTGCAGTCTGAACAAAAAAAATAGCGGCTTCTACATTAGGCGGAGTTCAAATACGGGGATGTGGTATCCTGTTATTTTCTAAGTACAACTGTCACTGCCCATGGAGAACTACAGTGTGCATTCACAAGATGAAGTATCCGAGTGTTCCATATTGTCCGTAATTTAGGTGGGAGTTAATTAGTCGAAGTCTCACCGGATTCTGAATTAGTATGAAGAAGTAATTGCAGTTTGAACAAAAAAATAGCGGCTTCTGCACTAGGCGGTGTTCAAATATGAGGATGTGGTAGCCTGTTATTTTCTAAGTACAACTGTCAGTCCCCATGGAGAACTACAGTGTACTTTCACAAGATGAAGTATCCGAGTGTTTCATATTGTCCGTAATTTAGGTAGGAGTTAATCGGTCGAAGTCTCGCCGGATTCTGAGTTAGTATGAAGAACATATTGCACTCTGAACAAAAAAAATAGCGACTTCTGCACTAGGCGGAGTTCAAATATAGGGATGTGGTATCCTGTTATTTTCTAAGTACAACTGTCAGTGCCCATGGAGAACTACAGTGTGCGTTCATAAGATGAAGAGTGTTCCATATTGTCCGTAATTTAGGTGGGAGTTAATCGGTCGAAGTCTCGCCGGATTTCGAGTTAGTATGAAGAAAATATTGCAGTCTGAACAAAAAAAATAGCGGCTTCTGCACTGGGCGGAGTTCAAATATGGGGATGTGGTAGCCTGTTATTTTCTAAGTAAAACTGTCACTGCCCATGGAGAACTACAGTGTGCGTTCACAAGATGAAGTATCCGAGTGTTCCATATTGTCCGTAATTTAGGTGGGAGTTAATTGGTCGAAGTCTCACCGGATTCTGAATTAGTATGAATAAGTTATTGCAGTTTGAACAAAAATAATAGCGGCTTCTGCACTAGGCGGAGTTCAAATATGGGGATGTGGTAGCCTGTTATTTTCTAAGTACAACTGTCAGTCCCCATGGAGAACTACAGTGTACGTTCACAAGATGAAGTATCCGAGTGTACTATATTGTTCGTAATTTAGGTGGGAGTTCATCGGTCGAAGTTTGGTCTGATTTCGAGTTAGTATGAAGAAGTTATTGCAGTCTGAACAAAAAAATAGCGGCTTTTTCCTAGGCAATGTTCAAATATAATGATGTGGTCTGTTATTTTCTAAGTACAACTATTAGTCATCATGGAGAACTAAGTGAGTGTTGAAGTGGGGATATAGCATGTTATTTTCTAAGTACAACTGTTAGTCACCATGGAGTACTACAGTGTGCGTTCACAAGATGAAGTATCCAACTATACCGTATTGTCCGTAATTTAGGTGGGAGTTCATCGGTCGAAGGATCGCCTGATTCCGAGTTAGTATGAAGAAGTTATTGCAGTCTGAAGAAAAAAAATAGCGGCTTCTGCACTAGGTGGAGTTGAAATATGGGGATGTGTTAGCCTGTTATTTTCTAAGTACAACTGTCAGTCCCCATGGAGAACTACAGTGTGCGTTCATAAGATAAAGTATCCGAGTGTTCCATATTGTCCGTAATTTAGGTGGGAGTTAATCTGTCGAAGTCTCGCCGGATTCCAAGTTAGTATGAAGAAAATATAGCAGTCTGAATAAAAAAATAGCGGCTTCTGCACTAGGCGGAGTTCAAATATGAGGATGTTGTGCCATGTTATTTTCTAAGTACACTGTCAGTCCCCTTGGAGAACTACAGTGTGCATTCACAAGATGAAGTATCCGAGTGTACCATATTGTCTGTAATTTAGATAGGAATTCATCGGTCGAAGTTTTGCCTGATTCCGAGTTAGTATGAAGAAGTTATTGCAGTCAGAACAAAAAAAATAGCGGTTTCTGCCTAGGCGGCGTTCAAATGTGGGGATGCTACTATCAAATCTACTTCCACAAGTACAAATAAAAATGCATGCACATTGTGGTTAAATGCAGGCCCACCTGGGCGTGCATATGTACTCGTATTAATAATTTAAATAATTAACTTTTCAAAATATTTAAAATATTGATAAATAACCTTGAAGCAATATTAAATATAAATAAATAACTTTTAAAACAATATTAAATATAAATAAATAACCTTTAAAACAATACTAAATATAAATAAATACCTTTATAACAATATTAAAATAAAAATAATCTTAAAAAATATTAAATATAAATAAACAACTTTAAAACAATATTAAAATAAAAATAATCTTAAAACAATATTAAATATAAATAAATAAATTTAAAAAAATATTTAAATAAAAATAATCTTGAAAAAAGATAGATAAAAAGGGTTGGAGTAAAATATAAATTAAATTCTTTTAACTAAAATATTTCAGAAACCAAAATTCGGATTTAAAAATCATTTGCTGTCTTAGAAACCTATTCCAACTCAAATGGAAATTTACAGTATTTTAAAAAATACTATTTTGAGGCCAATAACTACCAAATGTTTAACCAATACTGTTATTGGTTGTCTATCCATACTAGTAGTTTTGAACATAAACAATGTTATAACCAATAGTGTCCACAAATCAGGTTTCATATCAATAATTCATATAACAAGAATTTTATAGAAAATAAATCGCCAATAGTGAGGAATCCCGTTGGATCCCTCCAACATTTACCCATGCATCATAACTCATATATAATTGTATAATATGGGTCATCCGCTACAAGGCGGATATATATGAAAGGTCATCCGTTCCAGGGGCGGGAATAAATCCAAACCAATTGATAAAACAGTAAACCGTCCAAATATCCAACCAATAATTTTTATCAACTATATAATACTTCTAGTTAATCAAAAAGGTGAGTTTAACTTACCGAAATTTCTATTGTCGCTGAGGCGTTCTATTTTGGAACTAAAATCGAACGATGTCCCTTTTAGCCCAAATTTCAGTTGTCCCCAAATTCATCCAAACAATTTCTATATCATAGTACTCACTGATACGGACACAATGCAAATCATCGTGCTTGATTCCAACTTCATGTGGAAAATTTATACATTTATAAACATTCGATTTTATATAATATAATTATTAATTTCATCATTAAAATTGCTAATCACCGATTAACCCACCCTAACTCTTTCCTTTAATATCAAATTCATGACGATCTTCCAAGTCGAACCCATTCGAACACAACTTTGACCATCCACCACACCACCATTGTGGCTCTTGAGACCACCGCACCTTCATCAAACATAGCCCTGATCCTCCTACATCGATTGGCAAGGTCCGATCCTCTAGAGCTCTAACATCGCCACGAATGCCGAACCCATAATTCCCCACGTTCATCTTCAATTTATCGCCCCATCGATCATCCATTTGCCACCAAATTTCGCCAGCGCCCCGCCCTCGCCTTGCACACCAACTTCTCTTCAGACCTCGTCGCCAAAATTTGCCCTAAAATCACCGCAATCTTCATCCTCCAATCGCGCCCACCACATGGTGAGCTAGCCAAATCCGACCAATGAACAAGTCGAGCTCACTGCAAACCTATTCCTGGTTGATATCGAGGCATGATAAATCCTCTAGTGGCTCCGGCAAGCCTCTGCCATTGGATGGAGGAGAATTTTAAATTTTAAAAGAACATTCACTTTTTTAAAACAAAATTGGCAACTTGCCTTCTCCGGTTGAATGTGAATCATATAAAGGAAAGGAGGGTGATTGAGCGTGAATGAAAACTATGGGGTTAATAGTGCAAAGCATGGTAGGGAATGGAAATTGTATTAATATATATAATAATTAAAAATATCAAGCTTCAAACGTTTGGAAATCTCGAACTCCTATCAGGACGTGGCGCCTAGCGTTCTAAATATACTGCCCCTATTCCAAACCCAATGCATCTAGTCTCGAGACTTAATTAGATCACATGCAGAAGTTAGCTTTTCAAACCCAATTATATTATATAAATTTTAGAAATTAATTTCCAAGCGTTTCACTCGCACGGCCAAACGATACGTCCAATCGCCACAAAAATCGTCGGCATACAATAACTCAATTTGATGGATCCAATGAAACTGCTTTCGTCGAAATCTGAGATAGTGCTTTGAATGACTATTTTCACATGCTAATTAAAACGATTAATATTAAAAACCACATTAATCACTTTTGAATCTAAATTAAAATTTTACTATCTCCATTCTATTTAAATAGAATTTAAATCAACTTTTGAAATCATTTTTATTCACATTAATTTCAAGATTTAATTATTTAAATAATTCAAAATATTAAATTCAATAATTTAATAATCAAATAAATCGCTATATTTGAAATTCAAGTTATTTAACATATAAAATTACTTTTCAATATTTTAAAATCAATTAAATAGTCCAAATTCAAATGACTGAAATTTTGGGTCATTACACTCTCCCCATTAAAAGAATTTCATCCTTGAAATTAGTATATAAGAAATTGCCCAAACCCATTAACTTTACAAAACAAATTAGTTGAAATTAAGCTTTTAACTTCACACATAGATTCCAACTAATATCATTTCATTTTGTAATCAAAATAAAAATTTATTTATTAAAATGTTTCCAAAATTTCAAAAATAAATTAACGCCTTAAATTTACAGAAAATTTCGTCAGGTAACGTTTGCGCGGCTAGATCGGAACAACTACAGATCATCAGTACTAACCTAAACCAACCAAAAAGAAACAAAAGCCAAGTGCTGATCATAAAATCTTCAAATCGAACGACAATTTAAACATGTACCTTGTAGTCGGGTAGCCAAAATTTATTTACGAAATCAAAGGCATCAAACTAGCTCTTGTTTTTTTATACCTAGATCTTATTTACAAATGATATCAAACATATAACCCATAACCATATTATTTGCATTTTGTAATGCCAACATTTAATTATGGTAAAGCCCATAAGATGTACGTATACCATCCATACACAATATCAACCTAATTGCTCACTCGATCATAAACTTTCACTTCTTAACAAGTATCGTTCACGTGACAACAAAAGTGCGGTCTCAGATCCAGTTCGTTGATTAGAACCCATCATTCTCCTTGCATAGATATATACTATGATAGAGAATATCAGAATCAGTCAAAAATCCATATCTAGTGTTCGCCGTCCAGAATCGAGTAAAATATTTTAACTTGGACCAATGTAAGTGTGACAAACCGCAAACCAGTACCCCTTGAATCGACACTATTCTCCAACATATCGACTCAAAGTGCACGGAAATTCGAACCATTAGGGTTAAAGAAGAAGGAGGTAAAAGAAGAAGAATCAAATAATAACAGAATCTAACCATCGCAGTGGAATAAAATATAATAGATAATAACTAATCTTTACAGAAAAGAAACTATATCTGTTTATACATTACATCATCAGAGTACAGAATCAGAGTATAATACAATCAACATCACGATTCAGGATAGTTATAATAACTTTTCCCACATAGAATACACAACATACACAACATAGCGAAATATACATCATATACGTGTGATACGTCTCGCCATCCATCTCGTCTCCTGAGCTCCACAACATCATATCTTGTAACCTATAATACTCGGTCTGACTCGAGAATTATAATAAAATAACACCCGAGTCAGTCTGGAAAACCAGCGTGAGAAAACACACTCAATTGGATTATTAAAGTTTTCCAAACCCTTTGAAATCAAAAGCATCTCATAAGACCACGCCACAAATAAACATGTCGGGTTTTTACCTTACGATAGCCAAAACACTTTCTTACCAAAATCCTCTGATATTATAGTAGTGTCTATATAAAAATACTTATTCAAATAGCTGAAATTGTTACATGATTAAATTCCAGCATACTAGCCACAAAGTGGGTTATACAAACAAAATTTGTAAAAGGCGCGTAGGCGAAATGGATTTCCAACTAATGACTAGGCACTGGGGTACCACCTGTCACAGTACCTAGTCTAGATCATCGTACCGAGGACCACGCCCGATCCCCTGCAACACAAGACCAGAACTACCGCTTACTGGATAATTCCGAGTAAGATCACCCCACGGTTGGGATCAGCAACCACACCACTAAGCCGAATAAAAAGGAACATCTAGACAGGGATGACCTCACCCTAATGGGTGCTACCCACATAGCCTTGCTGCATAACCCCTGATTTTCAGTCATTCCCGGTTGGTGAGGCTTGAGGCTAAGCGTTACCTTTTTAGAACACATCTCTTAGAATGCCCACCGTCCACCTGACGATGTTCCGAAAGCATTCATCCATACAAGTCCGTCCTAGGTTCGAACGGAACCGAAGTCACTACTCCTACTACATCCATTTTGGAATCACCTCAGGATTAGTAGCGATTAGCCCTTGCACTTCACTGCTCCATCTTTGACTCCATACTCGTTTTCCCCACGAAAACGTACAAACCAGATCGAAGTGGTTTTCGAGAAATAATTCTCGATCCCGGTCTCTTCGAAACGATCAGCGCATTGGCCAATATTGATAGTCGGTTATTTAACTATCAATTAACATCCACAAAACATCCCACAAACATAAATAATTTCCCAAATTATTTATTAATCTCAAAATATCTTCACAAGATATATTTCCACTTTTCAACCCTTTGAAAACAGTTTCAAACCGTCTTCTCTCATGGAATAAATTCCCAAATATTTTATATTTTCACTGAAATCAGCTTTAAAATCATTTAAAACACTTAATTATAGAATATACTTTTAAACATATAGATTTAAAACTACTTTAATACTTTATTTTATAAAAATATACACTTTAAGAATATTTAAAATAAACTACTTTATAAAATATAAAACTAAATTTTTCTCTTTTTAAAACATAATACCAAGTCACTTTTTAAAAAAAAATTACTACTAAGATAAATTTGAAAAATACTTACTTTTTAAAATTTAAACATTTAAAAATAATAAATTTTCTAAAACATGCTTTTAAATCAACTTTAAAACTTTTAACTTATACTTAAAAATTTGCTTTGAAAACGTACTTGACTATCCAGGGAAATACACTTCTCTTACACATCTTTAAAAATAAATCACAATTTATTTTTAAACAAATTTACCCATTTCTTTAATAAATTCCCACCTTGAATTTATTCTTCCAAATATCCATTGATATATTACTTTATAAACCCAGTTTATAAATTTCATAGTCTCATCCATCTTTTAGACCCAGTTCAATTACTTTACGAAAGTTTCAAATTGATTTCCAAATCAATTCCATTTTAAAATAAATTCTTTACTCACTCAAATTTATTTTAAAATCCGTTAATTTCATTAATTCCAGATTAAGCTTCTAAATTAGGATTTTAAAACCTTATTTAACTTGAATCCACAGATTTCATACTTATTTACAAATTTCTTCCTCATCTTTTCCAAACCACTTTAAATCTTGAATTTTTATATACATTCTTTACTCCTTTTAAATATTATCACTTGAATTTATTTATTCAAAATATCTTCTTTTCCATACTTTGGGTTATTTGTTACAATTTAGAAATAAACTTTTATTCTTCCAAATCATTTTAAATTACCCAAGTTCCTTATAATTATTTATTTAAAAAGATTCCTTTTTATTTACTTTAAAAATCCAAACTTCATCTATATATATATTTCAATTCTCAAAATTCCAAAATATATATATAATCAAGCAAGAGCAATCAATAAATTTCAATTCCCAATATGATCAATATAATTCAACACATAATATCAAATAATCATGTCACAGAATTATCAGATCAATCTAAATAATTTTGAGGAATCCAGTTGGATCCCCCCAACTTGTTTCCCTGCATCCACAGACGTTAGCACAATACCAATTCCACTTCGAGGTGGAATATCGCGGTATATGGGTTTATAAAATATCATCCGCTATTATGCGGCGCATAAGGTCTCATCCGTTATATAATGCGGGAAATCAATCACTCCAATATATATATACTACTATATAATATATATCTCATCCAATCAATTCAATCATTCAACCAAATATTTAAATTTAACCATTTAAATTTAAATAGAAATCCAGAAGAGTGAGATTAACTCACCTTTATTTTATTAGCATCCATTTCCAAATCCGGGTTGCTTTCTTCTCAATTTTTTTTGACCTTGTATAAATATTATATGATTTTATTAATATTCGAAATAAATCGAACAATCAATTATCATTTATTAGTTTAATTTTAAACTAATTTTCCTTTTATTGAAACTACATATATATTTATAAAAATGAATCTGTATTCCCATTTAAAATTTCCATTTCTAAATCTTATGTGTATATATATGCATTTACTGTTTCAATCCTATTTTTCAGTAAGTAAAAATAACTTTCTGTTTAAATCTTTTCAAAAATAGTAAGTTAAATTAACAGCAGAGATCACCTAGCTATAAATCATTTCCCTAATATATACATATATTTGAAAACTAAAAGTCTGGTTTCTGAAATTTCCTTTTATGCCTATAAATTTCCCACCTCTACATATATATATATATATATATATGTAAATTAAATTTTACACCTCAAAACAGATACCTTACTGACTGCTAGAAGCTACGTCAGAGATCATTAGTCGAAGTCCACCGAAGTTGCCATAAGCGATTTCCAGCCTCCATACTCACCACTGACATCTCGAACTCGAAACCCTAGCTGCCACTCGATTCGATCGAACCACGAGTTCGACGCATCTACCATGCCTTCCCACGCGACCAGCCCCATCCCACCTCATCGTCGCTCAAATCCTTCGCCATCACCAAACATGGCGACACTGCCACACTCGGCCCTTGCCCTTGCTATCCACAGCCTTGCGTGAAAGCGACTCGGCCGCCCTTTGATTTCATCCGAAATCGATTTGATTTCATTCTTGTTTGAAGAGGAAACGATCCGGCACTATCTTCATTTAGATTTGAGAAGGCCATTAATTCGATTTGAACGAGAAATAGAGTTCGTTTGTAAATGAATTTTCTTTTTTCTTTTCTTTTTGAAAGGAGGCACCGCAAACTTTGATATCTGAATGAATTTCGAAAGGAGGATGGGAGATGAGATTTTGTTCGGCCATTTTCATTTTTTTTGTTTGAAAATTGACTTCAACTGTTAACATAAAGAAGAGAGAAGATAAATTGCGTAAAATCTTTGGCTTGCTATAGTGACTTTGGAAAGGACTGGAAAGGAGTTGATGTGAGATAATTTCAACTACAGTTGACTAGTATACATATTCAATTTAAATTCAAATTCAAATCGTTCCGATAAATGCAACTTAAAACCTTGACCTCCTGTCGATGCATGCCGCTAGGCGTTTATAAAGTTATACCCTTATTTCGAACGCAATGGAAAATGTTTCGAGTCCTAATTCGATCGTATGGAGAAGAAAGCTTTTTGGACTCAGTTATTCTATTGAATTTTTCAATATAGATTTCAGCGCGTTTATATATCGTACGCTCACACGAGAACTCCAAACGCTCCGAAATTTGAAATCGGATAATAATACAATATTACGGATCCAATGGAACTGGTTTCGTCGAATTCCTTGACTGTGCCTCGGAAGGCTATTTTTAAATATCAATTTAAATGATAAAATTTTAAAACTGAACAAAACACTTTTAAATTCAATTTTAAAAGTTCCATCACCTTCAGTATTACCAATGTAAATTTTCCAAGCCTTCAAATTATTTTTAACAGGCTTAAAACTCCAGATTCAACATTTTACCCAAATTCCAATTATTTAATTTAATAATTAAATTACTTAATAAATAGTGATATTTGAAATTCCAGTTAAAAACCAACACCCGAATATTTAAAATCAATTAAATATTCCAATTTCAAATATCCAAAATTCTGGGTCGTCACATTCCTCTCCCCTTAAAAGAATTTCATCCCCGAAATTACTAGTTAAGAGGAATGGTCCATAACCCGTTAACCTTTCTCCCAAAACCAAATGGTTTTAACAACTTTCCAAATAAATCTTTTTATTAAAGACACACTAATCCTCTTCTAACTTTCCAAACTTATTCATAAGTTCAAACAATGTTACTTACTCAACAATTCAAATTTAAATTTGAAACCAAAATTTTGAATTATCAAAATTTTCTCAAAATTTTTCTAACTCCTTAAATTTTCAAAAAATTTCGCCAGCATCTCTTTTGCGCGGCTAACTCGGTACAACTACACAATGCCTCTACGGGCCCCCAGATTTCCAAAAGAAAATAAAAGCCAAGTGGCTAGATCGGAAAATCATCAAATTTCATACAGAAATTTAAACACATACCTTTTGTTGGGCCATTTAAATTTATTTTCTGAAATCGAAAATACCAATTCCTTTTGCCTTTTAAACACCTGTGTCCTACTTAGCAATAATATCCTATTACAACATTCAAAATCGCTTTACACATTTCTTTACAAAAGTTTTCATATCTATTTCATTCACATTCGTACAATGCACATATATCATTCGTACGCAATACCAAATTCGATCGCTCACTCGATCACACAATCTCACTTCCGAACTAGTATCGTCCACCCGACTTCCTAGTGCGGACTCAGATCTGGTTTCTTGATCAGAAACCTTCATTCTCCTTGCATAGCCGTAAACTATGATAGAGAATTTCCAGAATCAATCAAAAATCCATATCCAGGGTTCGCCGTCTAAAATCGAGTGAAAAATCCTAACTCGGATCGGTATAACTACCTCGAAATTCTATGCTCGAATCTGGATCAAATTGTTATGCGAATAAAATAATATACATACATCCTACGTATTTATCTCAACTGATTATTAGCCACATCAACTCTCTTTTTTATTCACATTCATATTGATTCCCATTCACTTATTCACCATTTTTATTAATTTTCATTCTCATATTCACTTCATATATTTCTCAATTTCAAATTTACTTAAGAATTCCACCATTTCTTCTTAAGTTCAATATAAATATTTTATACACTTCTTATATTAATTTTTACTTCACTACTGAAGTTTATATCGAAATTGAGTTCCAATTCCATAAAATCAATTTGCTTCAATTTATTAATTATTTTCAAACCTCAACACTTTTTCCCAGTTTCCATTCAGATTTCCCTCTTCAATTCTACTTGAATTTAATTCGTCTTCAAACTTTGAATATTAAATTTTTATTCACCTGATCTCAACCCATATTTAATTAACCATTTCCTTTTATTAGTTTCACTCACTAATGTATTTAAAATCTCAAATAAAAGTTTATTTGCAAACTCTTTTTTCCTTCAGTTTCTTCGAACAATTTCTTCGATTTTACCTTACTTCACATACACACTTTTAAATTAGATTTCAATATTCAGTTTCACCTTTATTTGCTTACCACTTTTAAATCATTTGTCGTTAGTGAAAAATTTGAAAAAAAATTCTAACTCCCAAAATTTTCAGAAAATTTTGGCAGAGTTTCCTTTGTACGGAGGAGCTTGTTCAATTTGACAAGAGATATAAATATATATACATTAACCCACACGGTCGGAAAACAAAAAAACAACAACCGTTCATATTTCCTAACTTTGTATTGCGTAGGCGTACCTTTATTTAGCATTTTTAAGCAAAGCGGTTATTTATTTTAGCAATTAGCGAACCAAATCCAGCCACACAGCTTCCCTATACTTGTACTTACTCAATTCAAATATGTAAGTGCCATATATAGAAAATTTATTCACATTTCACTCATTTTCAATAGCTAACACATGGATTTCATATGCCATACATACCAAACAGCACTTATAAGTAATTAATAAGGTTTCAATCACCAATATAATTGCTTTCACTCGCTTTTCTTACCCTTGCATTCAATTTAAGTGATGTACAACTCACTTACTTACCTCCAATTCATTTGTAATTCCAAACAACTCATATTCATTGCATTTTTAATTTTAATCCATTCACTTGCATTTTATTACATTAACCGAACAAGTTTCATTCAAAACCCTTTCATAAAACTCAACAACAACCATTTCACTATTTACTTAAGTTATTTTAACTCCATAATAATTCCATTTCTGAATTTATTTTATTAATGACAAGGCCATTTCAATTTATTTCTACTGGATTTTATTTGCAAATTCAAACCATCACTATTATAATCCAACTCTATTTTATTCAACAACATTTCCAATTATATTTAATTCACCAACAATCCAAGTTGAATTTTATTTATAATTCGAGTTCATTTCCAACTTCATTACTAACTCACAATTCAACTTTCGTTTAACCAATTCAAATTCCATTTCCATATTTCATTAACTAATTAATTATCAATTAGTTTATTCCAATTTTATACCCAATATTTGATTTTTATTTCAAAAATCACTTTAACTATTTTACTTGAGTTCAATCTATTTTATAATTCAAGTTTTGGATTTTTATTCATTTTCCAAAATACAAAACAATTTGGCAGCAACTCCTCTTCTGGAAACTCGAAAATGAACATCGATGATGCTCTAGTCATCACTGAAGTTATTTTCCAACGACCGAAAGAGTTCAATGCTTTTATCTCTTTAAAACAATTTCAAATATTTTTAATTTCAAATCTCTCCAGATTTCAAATTCAACTCAAAATATTTCTCAAATACTATCATCATTATTTCTCCAAAGCATTTGAAAACAATTTTCAAACCCAAAAGAATTTAAACCTTTACCAAAATTTCAAATTTTAAATTCTATCAATCTATATTCAAACATTACTCTGGAATTCTATTTCAAATTATAAATCACATTTATAGTTTACATTTACAAATCTCCTTGGTATATGAATTTATTTCTTATCCTTTTAGTTATGATTTCAATTTCGTATTCAATTTCCTCACAACATTGATAATAATCCAATATTATCACTTCCTGACAACCAAGCAACCATATCTAACTATAATAATTTACAAAAATTATTCCTTTCATATACAAAAATAATTTGGGTAAAATTATTTCATTTACCTTATTTTAAAACAATACCGTGTCGAATTGTTCTATTCAAGTGTTTAGAGAACCCTATCAATAACGTTAATTACTCGTATTGACCAGAATCCATAAACCACTCAACAAACCAATCAACACAATATAAAACCATTTTATATTCACTAACAAATACGCGCTCATATATATTTATACACTCAACTCATTCTAGAGTTCTATGGACTCTATTTCAATGAGTAATCCCCACCAGAGCCAAGGTTCTCGCTTAACCTTCGCTCTGATACCAAGTGTGACAACCTGCAAACCCGTACCCCTTGAATCTACACTATTCTCTAACATATCGACTCAAAGTGCATGGAAATTCGAACCATTAGGGTTAAAAAAAAGGAGGTAGAAGAAGAAGAATCAAATAACAACAGAATCTAACCATCGCAGTGGAATAAACTATAATAGATAATAACTAATCTTTACAGAAAAGAAACTATATCTGTTTATACATTACATCATCAGAGTACAAAATCAGAGTATAATACAATCAACATCATGATTCAGGACAGTTATAATAACTTGTCCCACACAGAATACACAACATACACAACACAGCGGAATATACATCATATACATGTGATACGTCTCGCCACCCAACTCGTCTCCTGAGCTCCACAACATCATATCCTGTAACATATAATACTCGGTCTGACCCGAGCATTATAATAAAATAACACCCGAGTCAGTTTGGAAAACCAGCGTGAGAAAACACACTTAATTGGATTATTAAAGTTTTCCAAACCCTTTGAAATCAACAGCATCTCGTAAGACCACGGCACAAATAAACATGTCGGGTTTTTACCTTACGATAGCCAAAACACTTTCTTATCAAAATCCTCTGATATTATAGTAGTGTCTATATACAAATACTTATTCAAATAGCTGAAATTGTTACATGATTAAATTCCAGCATACTAGCCACAAAGTGGGTTATACAAACAAAATTCGTAAAAGGCGCGTAGGGAAAATGGATTTCCAACTAATGACTAGGCACTGGGGTACCACCTGCCACAGTACCTGTCTAGATGAGCGTACCGAGGACCATGCCCGATCCCCTGCAACACAAGACCGGAACTACCCCTTACTGGATAATTCCGAGTAAGATCACCCCACGGTTGGGATCAGCAACCGCACCACTAAGCCGAATAAAAAGGAACATCTAGACAGGGATGACCTCACCCTAATGGGTGCTACCCACATAGCCTTGCTGCATAACCCCTGATTTTCAGTCATTCCCGGTTAGTGAGGCTTGAGGCTAAGCGTTACCTTTTTAGAACACATCTCTTAGAATGCCCACCGTCCACCTGACGATGTTCCGAAAGCATTCATCCATACAAGTCCGTCCCGGGTTCGAACGGAACCGAAGGCACTACTCCTACTACATCCATTTTGGAATCACCTCAGGATTAGTAGCGATTAGCCCTTGCACTTCACTACTCCATCTTCGACTCCAAACTCGTTTTCCCCACGAAAACGTACAAACCGGATCGAAGTGGTTTTCGAGAAATAATTCCCGATCCCGATCTCTTCGAAATGATCAGCGCATTGGCCAATATTGATAGCCGGTTATTTAACTATCAATTAACATCCACAAAACATCCCACAAACATAAATAATTTCCCAAATTATTTATTAATCTCAAAATATCTTCACAAGATATATTTCCACTTTTCAACCCTTTGAAAACCGTTTCAAACCGTCTTCTCTCATGGAATAAATTCCCAAATATTTTCTATTTCCACTGAAATCAGTAAGTACAAATACTTAGACTTTAAAATCATTTAAAACACTTAATTATAGAATATACTTGTAAACATTTAGATTTAAAACTACTTTAATACTTTATTTTATAAAAATATACACTTTAAGAATATTTAAAATAAACTACTTTATAAAATATAAAACTAAATTTTTCTCTTTTTAAAACATAATACCAAGTCAATTTTTAAAAAATATTACTACTAAGATAAATTTGAAAAATACTTACTTTTTAAAATTTAAACATTTAAAAATAATAAATTTTCTAAAACATGCTTTTAAAACAACTTTAAAACTTTTAACTTATACTTAAAAATTTGCTTTGAAAACGTACTTGACTATCTAGGGAAATACACTTCTCTTACACATCTTTAAAAATAAATAACTATTTATTTTAAAACAAATTTATCCATTTCTTTAATAAATTCCCACCTTGAATTTATTCTTCCAAATATCCACTGATATATTACATTATAAACCTAGTTTATAAATTTCATAGTCTCATCCATCTTTTAGGCCCAATTCAACTACTTTACCAAAGTTTCAAATTGATTTCCAAATCAATTCCATTTTAAAATAAATTCTTTACTCACTCAAATTTATTTTAAAATCCGTTAATTTTGTTAATTCCAGATTAAGCTTCTAAATTAGAATTTTTAAACCTTATTTAACTTGAATCCACAGATTTAATACTTATTTACAAATTTCTTCCTTATCTTTTCCAAACCAATTTAAATCTTGAAATTTTAAAATAAATTTTTTACTCCTTTTAAATATTATCACTTGAATTTATTTATTCAATATATCTTATTTTCCATACTTTGGGTTATTTGTTACAATTTAGAAATTAACTTTTATACTTCCAAATCATTTTAAATTATCCAAGTTCCTTATAATTATTTATTTAAAAAGATTCCTTTTTATTTACTTTAAAAATCCAAACTTCATATATATATATATATATATTTCAATTCTCAAAATTCCTATATATATATATATATAATCAAGCCAGAGAAATCAATAAATTTCAATTCCCAATATGATCAATATAATTCAACACAGAATATCAAATAATCATGCCACAGAATTATCAGATCAATCTAAATAATTTTGAGGAATCCAGTTGGATCCCTCCAACCTGTTTCCCTGCATCCATAGACGTTAGCACAATACGAATTCCACTTCGAGGTGGAATATCGTGGTATATAGGTTTATAAAATATCATCCGCTATTATGCGGCGCATAGGGTCTCATCCGCTATATAATGCGGGAAATCAATCACTCCAATATATATATATATATGCTACTATATAATATGTATCTCATCCAATCAATTCAATCATTTAACCAAATATTTAAATTTAACCATTTAAATTTAAATAGAAATCTAGAAGAGTGAGATTAACTCACCTTTATTTTATTAGCATCCACTTCCAAATCCGGGTTGCTTTCTTCTCAATTTTTTTGACCTAGTATAAATATAATATGATTTTATTAATATTCAAAATAAATCGAACAATTAATTATCATTTATTAGTTTAATTTTAAACTAAATTTCCTTTTATTGAAACTACATATATATTTATAAAAATGAATCTGTATTCCCATTTAAAATTTCCATTTCTAAATCTTATGTGTATATATATGCATTTACTGTTTCAATCTTATTTTTCAGTAAGTAAAAATAACTTTCTGTTTTAAATTTTTTCAAACATAGTAAGTTAAATTAACAGCAAAGATCACCTGGCTGTAAATCATTTCCCTAATATATACATATATTTGAAAACTAAAAGTATGGTTTCTGAAATTTCCTTTTATGCCTATAAATTTCCCACCTCTACATATATATCTAGACATATATATATATATATATATATATATGTAAATTAAATTTTACACCTCAAAACAGATACCTTACTGACTGCTAGAAGCTACGTTGGAGATCATCAGTCGAAGTCCACCAAAGTTGCCATACACGATTTCCAGTCTCCATACTCACCACTGGCATCTCAAACTCAAAACCCTAGCTGCCACTCGATTCGATCGAACCACGAGTTCGATGCATCTACCATGCCTTCCCACGCGAGCAGCCCCATCCCACCTCACCGTCGCTCAAATCCTTCGCCATCACCAAACATCGCGACACTTCCACACTCGCCCCTTGCCCCTACTATCCACAGCCTTGCGTGAAAGCGACTCGGTCGCCCTTTGATTTCAAACGAAATCGATTTGATTTCGTTCTTATTTGAAGTGGAAACGATCCGGCACTATCTTTATTTAGATTTGAGAAGGCCATTAATTTGATTTGAACGAGAAATAGATTTCGTTTGTAAATGAATTTTCTTTTTTCTTTTTTTTGAAAGGAGGCTCCGCGAACTTTGATCTGTGAATGAATTTCGAAAGGAGGATGGGAGACGAGATTTGTTCGGCCATTTTCATTTTATTCGTTTGAAAATTGACTTCGACTGTTAACATAAAGAAGAGAGAAGATACCTTGCGTAAAATCTTTGTCTTGCTATAGTGACTTTGGAAAGGACTGGAAAGGAGTTGATGTGAGATAATTTCAACTACAATTGACTAGTATAAATATTCAATTTAAATTCAAATTCAAATCGTTCCGATAAATGCAACTTAAAACCTTGACCTTCTGTCGAGGCGTGCTGCTAGGCGTTTATAATGTTATACCCCTATTCCGAACACAATGGAAAAGGTTTCGAGTCCTAATTCGATCGTACGGAGAAGATAGGTTTTTGGACTCAGTTATTCTATTGAATTTTTCAATATAGATTTCAACGCGTTTATATATCGTACGCTCACACGACAAGTCTAAATGCTTCGAAATTTGAAATCCGATAATAATACAATATTATGGATCCAATGGAACTAGTTTCGTCGAATTCCGAGAATGTGCCTCGGAAGGCTATTTTTAAATATCAATTTAAACGATAAAATTTTAAAACTGAACAAAACACTTTTAAATTCAATTTTAAAAGTTCCATCACCTTCTGTATTACCAATGTAAATTTTCCAAGCCTTCAAATTATTTTTAACAGACTTAAAACTCCAGATTCAACATTTTACCTAACTTCCAATTATTTAATTTAATAATTAAATTACTCAATAAATAGTGATATTTGAAATTCAAGTTAAAAACCAACACCTGAATATTTAAAATCAATTAAATATTCCAATTTCAAATATCCAAAATTCCGGGTCGTCACAGTAAATCATCTCGAAATCATGCACTCGAATCAAGAACAAACAGCTATACGAGTAAAATAATATATGTACCACTTGCGTATTTTCTTCGGTTGGTTTCTCATTATTCATATTCTTTTATTTACATTCATTAATTCAAAATCATCATTCACATTGCTTCATTCATTCGTTTATTACTTAGCATATTTCTTTCATTACTAATATCACTTAAGAACCATTCCATCGAATTTTACTTAATTTATTATTAACATTTATATAACACTTCTCTTATTTATTTTCACTTCACAACTTAAGTCCATATTCATTTTAAATCAAGGTTCACTCCATTTAACTTATTTATCCACTACATTATCCAATTTTATCAAACAACATTCTAAACCATATTCAATTTATTAATTTATTTAATTAGTTAATTTAATTAATTCATCTTATTTAACCTAACTTAAGTTAAATTTCATTCCGTTATTTCTTTTCTTAACATTTTATATCAAACAAACCAAAAAATTTGCTTTAGTTTACTAATTCTCAAAATTTATAAGTTGTAAAACTTATTTTCTCATATTTATCGAATTAAAATTTGGATTTTAAAAACGAACTTGTTTTACCAAAACAAAACTCCAATTGTAGCAATTCCTCTCTTTGAAACCCGAAAATAATTGTCTATGATGTTGTAGTCATCATTGAAATTATTTTCTAGTGATCGAATTGGGTTCAGTGCTTTCAATTTCTTTATATTCCATTTTAAAATATTTCCATTCAAAATATTTTTCTAATAATATTATTATTTTCCAAAATTTTGAAAAACAATTTTCAAAATCAACAGGACTTAAATTCTTAAATTCTCAGCTTTTAGATCCTTTTTATTTACAAATAAAATTTATAAATTTCCCTTATATATATAGTTTCACCATATTTACAAAACAACAAGACTTAAATTCTCAAATTTTCAGCTTTCTGTTCATCAAAACACCATATAACCAAGTAACAAGCACATTTTCAGCTATATAATATAACTCAAGAAATTCAACTGAAACGTCTAAATATTCAAATATATAGATATTACTTCGTATTACACTTTTCAAAATGATCTATTTATATGTACATATCAAAATTACACTAGCATCCTAGAATTGATCATCGAAGGCATCCAAAAGCAGCAAGATGATTTCTTTCCCCCTTTTTCCTACAACCCATCTGGAAATGGTGGAAGGTTCGAAACTAAATTGATGGGGTTGATGTCGACGGGTTCATTCCATATGGTTTGATATGGAGAGTAGGTTATTAACGCAGGGTCTTCTCCAAAAACATCCCAAATAGCCAAATCCATCCAGAATGTGTTTGTAGCCAGAACGAAAAGTAAGGAGTATGTTGCCTTTACGTGTGGATTAAGTAAATTAGGTGGCAGGTGATCCATATTGCTAGATTGTGCGCTATTGACCTCTTCCTCCTCATGCGGTGGGTTTAGTAGGCCTAACGCAAAGCAACAACAACAGTGTGGTGCTTCCACATTGACGAAATCAGGATGAATTTGATGGAGATTGCAAGCGACCATTGATCCCTTTTCTTTTTTTTTGTAATAAAAGTTAGAAGGGAAAGTGAAGGAAGACGAATGGATTTCTAGCAGAGATTTTTGGCGCAAAGTCTTATACGCTCTCTCTCATATTTCCAAAGGATTATCATTAAATGTTTTTGTCTTTTTGTATGATTACTATTTCACCTTTGATTTGAAAGAATTTGTTGGTTAAGTCTTATTTGAAGAAATTCTGCAAATGATGGCCCTAACTCAGTGCTTTTTGAGAAAGAGTGGTGAACTCTTAACCTTTCGCTGGATGACAAGTTATTAGAGACGCTTTGGCTGTTTTTATGTAAAGTACACTTTTAACATTCAGCTTTGAAATTTTAGTATTTGGGTAAATTTCAGTAAGATTTGTACTTTTGTATTTCTATTTTCATGTTAATCGGGACTTAGCCTAAATCTTTGTGCACGTTATAATTTTCTTTGAATTAAACTGTTTGTCAAAAAATTTCCTTAAATGGCTCATGCATTATAAGTATAAGTTTGTTCTCAAATTTCTTTCTATGTCCATTTCATATGAATTGGGGAGCGATTATAAATGGGTGTCAAGTATTTATTCTATGAATATATATTTTTTAGTACGTATTTTATATTTCGCTTGTCTATACTATGTGTTAACACTCAAAAGTGAACGCTAACACCCGGTGTGTGTAATAGAATCGTGAAAGCACCACCCGTTGGTACGGGAACAGAATACAAGCAGGGAATAGCAGTAAAGCGGTAAATGACAACAGATTTATAGTGGTTCGGCCCGTAATTGAGCCTACGTCCACTTTATAGTCTTTTATTGCTGATTCGATTACAAGATGATGCAATACTCTTCACAGTACAATACAATTCGATCATAGAAACACCCTCGACTACTAGCTCAAACTTCGATGATGAAATTCGATGAATCCGTGTCGGATGTATGAAGTTCTTCCCGAAGCTTGTGCTAGTAGTCGAGGGTGTTTCTGTGATCGAATTGTATTATACTGTGAAGAGTATTGCATCATCTTGTAATCGAATCAGCAATAAAAGTCTATAAAGTGGACGTAGGCTCAATTACGGGCCGAACCACTATAAATCTGTTGTCATTTACCGCTTTACTGCTATTCTCTGCTTGTATTCTATTCCCGTACCAACGGGTGGTGCTTTCACGATTCTATTACACACACCGGATGTTAGCGTTCACTTTTGAGCGTTAACATTTTGGTGCTTTCACTGAGAATTGAACTCAGGAAGATTTTCACCGTTGCTTCGCAAAAACTTGTGAAAAGAACCTCTCTTAAAACCAGAAGTTTATTTGAAATAATGGCTCCTGGAAGAAGAGGTATACCTACCAGATCCGGAACTGCTCATGAAGGAACCTCTGCTTCCCCAACAGCAGACCAAACAACTCCTACCATTGGGGTCACAAGGGCTGAATTAGACGAAGCAGTTTCTGGATTATATCAACGAATTGAAACTCAAAACGTTGTAATGATGGATAGATTAACTGCTCTGCTTGGGGCAAATCGTCAACCAGAAAATCACCAAACAACTTTTCTTGAAATGCCACCTTTCCAAGCTGAAGGTTTTATGTCGCAGCCAACTTGTCACGAACATGTGCCCAGGCAAGCTTCCGAGAGAAGGGCTGATACCTGTTCGGAGATATCTCTGAACAATAAAGAGTACCTGTCCGAAATGGTGGGCCGCATCATGAAAGAGAGCATACAAAGGGAAGAGAATGAGAGTGACTGGTGATTTGCACCGAGCAGAACTCCGTTTACTGAAAGTATCCTGAAGGCGGAATTTCCAAGGAAATTTGCACCTCCTACTGTCCAAGCCTATAGGGGAACGAGTGACCCTAATCATTTCCTATACAAGTACGATTGGCATATGACCGGTGCAAGAGCATCAGATGAGATCAAGTGTCGATACTTTCCAGTGTACTTGGAAGGTGTGGCTTTACTTTGGTTTACAAAGCTTCCAATTCGGTCAGTAGATCAATTCTCCGACTTAACGTGAAAGTTCAAGGAACAGTTCAGATTGTATGCTTCGAAAGCTAAGGATATAATGTCACTGACTAGCCTTGAACAAGCACCCGGAGAATCAATTAAATCTTTCTTGAGCCGTTTCAATATAGCTTTAGCCGAAGTAGATAATGCAGAGCCACGTATGATCCTGACTTATTTGATGCGAGCCATCGATAAATCGAGCGAATTTGGAATATGGCTAAAGATGAAAGAACCGAACTCGCTTGAAAAGTTTTATAAAAAGGCCGACGAGTTCATTCGCCTTGAAAGCCTTTCTACGACATCGAAAGTAGTTGTTGCCAAAGTTACTGATAACAATGCTACTTCCAATAAAAGAGAATCTGGAAACCCGAAATAGGGAAATGCGAAGAAAGCTCGTTACTTTGAATCTTTAGGTTATACTCCTTTGACAGATACTCCAGAGAATATTTTCTTTGCAACGAAGGATGCTGTTGAATACCCTAAACCGCATAAGTTGAGGATAGGGAAAAATGCCACGAAGAGTGGAAGATTCTGTAAGTTCCATAATCAGCCTGGCCATGACACCAACGAGTGCCGCCATCTGAAGGATTTGATTGAGGAGCTATTGAAAGAGAACAAGCTGCAACAATACCTGAAGAAAAGCAAAGTCGACCCAACCTCATCTACTCAGGGGCAACATCTTGCTACTCACCGATCCAGCTCAGACAACAGTACTGAAGCACAGGAATCTGAAAAGTTGGTCATTAATGTTGTCACAGGAGGTCCGCAACTGGCATGCAGAAGTTGGGATGACTACTAACTACCCGCAAAACTGCAACTGGGGCATCTTCCACTTTCTCTGGCATATGAATACGAAGATGTGAATCTAATGGAAATTCAGCCGGGAGATTCTGAAACAACAGTCACTCGCATCCATTTTTTACTTAATAGTGTTGCTTAAATTTGTAAAATAATAATGGATGTGTAACTTTTGCATTGTAAACCGCTAAGAAATCAATGTGATTCAATAATGAAAAACTATGAATTCTGTTTTCTCTATTATAAAATGCTTGTTATATTTCGATGTGTAAATACTCTAAATGTATTTCTAAAATATCGATCTAATATTGCAGGTCATAAAAGCAAAGCTCACCCATCACAAAGCTAAGCGAGCCCTATAAATCATTTATTAAGCAAACACCAAGCAATAAAAATTCCGGATTCAAATCCCATACAAGAAGAACTTCACATAAAAAGTTGGTGACTCCACTGTATCAAGCCCTCGTTGATTGGTTGCGATCGTCGATATAAACAGACATCCAACTAACTAACTTGCGTTTGCCCTGTGGAGTCATTAAACAGTGAAGCCCACTTCTTTGGATGAAGCAATTTACTTGAAAAAGAAAGGAAGATGCGCTTGGAAATGATAATAAAGGGTCGTTGGTGAGAAAGCCCTCTTCGGAGGTACAAGCCCTCTTCGGAGGCACATTTCACCGGAGTTGAAGTGTAAAAATCCCTCTTCGGAGGCCCACTTCACCAGAGCTGAAATGATCAAAAGCCCTCTTCGGAGGCACATTTCACCGGAGTTGAAGTGTAAAAATCTCTCTTCGGAGGCCCACTTCACCAGAGCTGAAATGATCAAAAGCCCTCTTCGGAGGCACAAGCCATCTTCGGAGGCACATTTCACCGGAGTTGAAGTGTAAAAATCTCTCTTTGGAGGCCCACTTCACCAGAGCTGAAATGATCAAAAGCCCTCTTCGGAGGCACAAGCCATCTTCGGAGGCACATTTCACTGGAGTTGAAGTGTAAAATTCTCTCTTCGGAGGCCCACTTCACCAGAGCTGAAATAATCAAAAGCCCTCTTCGGAGGCACAAGCCCTCTTCGGAGGCACAAGCCCTCTTCGGAGGGACATTTCATCGGAGTTGAAGTGCAAAAATCTCTCTTCGGAGGCCCACTTCACTAGAGCTGAAATGACCACAAAACTGCTTCTCTACGGAGACCAAAACTGCTTCTCTACGGAGACCAAAATTGCTTCTCTACGGAGACCAAAATCACTTCTCTTCGGAGACCAAACTTGCTTCTCTACGGAGACCAAAAGTGCTTCTCTTCGGAAACCACGAAGCCTTCTTCGGAAGCACTAAGACAAATAAAGCCTTTTGACAAGGCACAATCAAAAAACTTTGTTGATGGAACCACTAACGTCTGCAGCTGAATACTTATGATTATTTGTACAAACAAATGTGTAGTAAAACAGCCAAGGACTATCCTGTGGATCCATTCAACAGTAAAATATAATTGTCTGACAAATAGATCAAAACTTTCTACAGGAGCTCACTTCACTGCGTAGGAAAACTCACCTTTTAACAAATAAAAGTGATCATCCCCGAAAGTTGGAGTGTTCTTCAGAAAGAAAGAGAAAGTAAAAATTTCTCCAAAAAACGAGATATAATCCATTAAAAGCAGAATAATTCTTCCCCTAAAAATGGAATAGTTATTCTCTGAAATGAGAATATCAGTCTCGTAGAAGCTAGAAATGTTGCAATGCACTTGTGATATGGGGGCAACACTATGCAATTCAGTTACACTAATAAAAGTAATATGCAAGCAACATATCACAAGTTCATTGCAATATCACAAAAAAGTAGATGTGGAATAAATGCATTCTCAAACACAGACGAAAAGTTTGTACAAGTAAAAAGAATCGTTTATTCTACACTAAAAATGAGAAACAAATGCATTCTCACATACACAAGAATTTGCACAAGTAAAATAGTTATTTTATTCAATGCTATGAAAACTTTTTACATTATGCAGATTACAAAAATAAGCAGAGACCGGTATCCGCACAACTTCCGGTCAATACATACAAAAAACAGAAAAGTTAGAATCAGGCTCATTTCTCTTTCTTCCCGCCTTTAGAGCTTCTACCCGGCCTGATGATTAACTTCGAAGGCCGTTGTGAATGGGTCGGAGGAGAAGGAGAAAGAGGCACAGCCGGATCAACGTTTGCTTCCTCTCCAGCGGCAGAAGAGCTTTTCTTGCCTTTGTTTGAAACTACGCGTTTCCCCTTCTTTTTCGAGGAAGACTCACTGCCTGGAGTAAAAAATTCTGAAAGCTTAGTGTCATCATCGCAAGACTGCTCCGGAGTCTTCTCGCCTTCTTCAAGTTCCCCAATTCTTGGCTCTTGTGAAACAACCGGATCGTCCAAGTCTTTAAGGGCTTTAATTTTCTCTTCTTGCGATCCTGGTTGAGAAGCTGGAAGAGGAGTAACTTGAGAAGGAGGAGGAACGGCAGCTGAAGAAGGAGAAGTTGGCACAACTTTCGGTACTTCCGCTACAAAAGAAAAGAAGTTAAAATCAGTATTCTCCAAGGTAAGAGAAGATATTGGTTCGTCCAGGCATAAGTAATAAGTGAGAAGTTCATCAAGCTCAGTCAAATCGAATAAGTAATTCACTGGAACTGGATTGACGTCAAAGTTACCTAGAGAAGTCGGTTTGGCGAGGTCGATCTCAAATTCCTGAGCCTGAAAGTCCTTCATAGCCTCTTCCTCTGTAGGAGTGGTCATAGTTTCTTTGTCAACTTTAGTAGGAGGCGAAGAGTGAGAACTAGAGCCAGCAATATCAACCTCAGCTGAAGCCGAAATACGATCAGGGGCAATAGGAAGTATTTCTTTCTCAGGAAGCTTCTCTCCCGTCGCTTCGGCTCGCACTCGGGTAAGCTGTTCTTTTCCTTTGGCAAGTGCAGCGCGGGTGCTCTCATTTAAATAAGTAGCTTCAAGATCTGCTTCAGCATAACCGGCGCCGCCCAACATATCAATGATCGCCTCCCATACTTCAGCTAAGGTGACTTCATATTCCGGTCCCAAAAATGAAAGGCTCCCACGCCCCAAGACGCAATGGACATAAAAGTCGAATAAAGTCATGTCAATGGTGGCTATGGTTGCCTTATGGGATTCTTCAGCCGCAGCTTTACCAGCGAGAGCTTCATCACGCTCTCTTTCAGCCTTCAATAACTGAGACTGTAGTCTCGCAATTTCTGAGTCTTGAGAGCTAACTTTCTCCCAAAGTTGAGCAGCGTCATCGCGATATTTTCTAGTAACATGCTGCTTTGCTTCAAGTTTCACTTCAATATCTCGCTGAGCAGCATGGGCGTCTCGAACTTGCTTTTGGAGCATTTCTTCCTTCTGCGAATAAGAAGTGGAGGAAGTAGCAAGCTCATTTTTGATTTTTTCAACTTCGGCTTCAAGCTTCCCGTAATCATCAGTAATGCTCTTCATTTCAGCATCGTGTTGCTTGAAGATCTTATCCCATTCTAATTTATCGTTCTCCATGGTCATAATGGCCTCAAGATTCATGCGGTTGACCCTTTGAAGTTCATCGACCAGCATCTGCCATCCAGACATTCTTTCAATGTCGAGCCTAACGGCATCTAAATTCCTCAGCATGGCTTGCTTATCGATGGGGACTAAGTCCAAGTCAAAGCGAACTCCTTTTAGACACCAATTTGGAAATCGGCTATGTAGTGTGGGAGGACCATCCTTGGCTTGGTACTGAGGCCTATTAATAATTGTCTGGATGTCAGACTTCTTAAGTGCGGGAGAACCGAAAGAAGTGTCAGGAGGAATAGAAGCGGCAGTCTTTTCCGAAATGGTAGACGCGTCCTTGTCGTCGAGTCTGATCCGCTTGCTAGAATCATCGGCAAGGTGACTTTTCCCCTTGTTGTCGTAAGATTTCCTCTTGTAAGAATCGTCACTTCTGCGGGAAGAGTCGTGTCGCTCGTCCCTACTCCCATAGTACTGTTCATCGTCTCTCCTCCTCTGCTGTTCTTCATAAGCTCGCTTCTCTTGAGCTTTTCTAATGGCTCGCTCTTCGTCAGATTCTTTACGAGCGGGGAGATAGCGTCTGTAATCATAATTATCGCGCCCCCCGTAGCGCCGAAAGTTGTCATAATATGAGCCACTTCGCCCCATTGCAGAACCTGAAATTGAAGAAGAAAGACAAATCTTAGAAATCTTCGAAGTAGAGAATTTAAGTGCATATAAGTACTTGGCATCATAAGTGTGTGTGGCGTGTAAGCTATGCACATCAAATTACAAACCACTCTATGGTATGGGAGTGGCAACGGCTTGTGTAGAAGGCGTTGTGGTTTGTCGCAAGGAAGAAGTTGCCTCAACAACAGGAGAGATCGTTTTTGAAACATCATCTTTAAAGAGCTCCTGAGAGGTTATCATGATATCGCTCAGATTGTCAAAAGTATCATCGCCATGATGCACGGGAGAATTATCTTTTTCAACTTCCGCCTCAGCCGTCTTTTCAGAAACATGAAGATCTTCCTCTTCTTCCATAACCGGGGCAAGTGCTAACTTACTGGACGACCCCGCAATGACAGTAGGAGTAGAACACTTTACCAATGAAGTCTAAATGGTTAGCTCTTTCGGTGAAGGTTCTTTAGCAGGAGCAGGGGCATCTGACTCCTCAGTTGGAGAATTAGGGACTTCATGTGGCTGAATGGAGCGGGAAGGATGTAAGAGTCCAAATTGACGGAGGAACTCATCTTTCAATAGAAATTGAACACTCCTCTCCTCAACTGGCATGGCCATAAGCCTCTCGAAGGTGGTTTTGTAACGAGGTTCCCTAGAGGGGGGAGGGAGCGCTGAAAAAGTAGAAAAAGAAGTTAACACCTGACATTTTGGACTTCAAAGAATTCAGAAAACACAGGGAAAGGAAAAAGATAGATGGTCGTACTTCCCACTCTCTAGATGGCGTAAAATCACGGGGGACAGCGAACAAAGAAAAACTGGCTCAGGAACCCGGGAACGCTTTCGGGAAGACCGATAATCAGTCTACGGTTCCTGGCACTCCTCACAAGTGTGATAGAGGGATGGTCTTTGTTCTTCGCAAATGTGCACAGGAAGCAAATTTCTCCAAAACTGGGAAAACGGTCCAGCATTCTCCTAAAAAGCACACACAGTCCCAACAGGATGGCGTAGCCATTAGGGTGTAGTTGAAAAGGGGAGATAGATAGTCGGAGGAGAAGTTCTCGAAGACAATCGTTGAATGGGGGGATAGCTCCACTTAAACACATTTGGCGGTTAACTGCGACAAAGCCATGGGGCGGCCTATCAGCCGTATCATTTATTCCAGGGAACAAAGCGTCGGCTTCGGTAATGCCAAACTGGATGCACAGTTGTCTGAAGACTTTGTGGCTTAGTGTAGTCGGAGTTCTTTCCGGAGGATCGATTAGTGGATTAGCAATCGGAAAAGTTTCTCCGGCAGGTTCTGTATCTTCTTGTTGCGATGCCATTCTACACAAGGAACTGGATATTCAAATATGAAGGTGCACGTTTCCTAAAAAGAGTGAAGTGTTGTGCAAAACTAATACAATAACAAGCAAATATAACAGAAACTAAATTAATTGATACTTATCGATTATAAATTTTCAAGGCTTGTTATCTTAAGTCCAAGTACACGTCGTGTTAATGCAAATAAATCAGCTTTAGTTGACCATTTCAATTTTTCTTTAATACTTCACTTAGATTTGTTAGTTCGCAGCATTTCATTCACAAAGTTCATTTAGGTTTGTTATTCTTTGTCGACTAATCTGTCATTCGATGTGGGCACTCAATGACAGTATATTCATCCCATTTTTCTGCAAATGTTGCTTTTAAACAGGTTATTAGCGTTAAAGTTAAGGCAATCTGAAAAGAAGTACAACAAAGTCCATAACAATTCAAATTCAAAAATCAGTCGAATTCTGCTCAAATTTCCAAGTCCTAGGTCGTTCACGACCTAACATAAGTCGGAGCATTTTTAAGTCGTGCTGTTCAAATTGAAGCGTTCAGGGCTGTGCAAAGTTGTTTCAAGTGCTAGGTCATTCAGCGACCTATCATAGGTCGGGGCATATTTAGGTCGCACAATGCAACTGTGTGGATTAAGGCAATGCAATTTTCTCCATGTCTTAGGTCGCACACGACTTAGCATAGGTCGAGAACTCTTAGGTCGCAAAAGAGGTTAATCGGCTTCGTTTAAGTCGCGGATGTTTTTAGATCGCAAGGCTTAGGTCGCCAAGAATCTCGTTACGACCTAACTTTTAAAGTCGTCCGGATCTACTAGGTCGCTGGCTTCCTCTCCAATCAACATCTTACTGGATCCAATAACCCGATATTGCTAATATAAAGAAAATGATCATCCTCTTCTTGAATCCCATTCATCTTAACATACCACCGAATCACCCAGTAAATCAATTTCAAGTCCTTCGATTCATTACGAACATTATCATGCATTCTCGAATCATGTCAACGTGTCGATTGTGATAATCATTCAAAAAACTAAACACAAATGCATGGAATTGAACTTGGGTTAGAAAACATGAACTCATGATTGGGCAGCGATTATGGTGGGATAGAGATCGAAACTCACTTACGTAGTTTATTAGAAAGGATGAATCGTCGATTAAACAAGTTGAATTCTCCCTTGGAAGTTCAAAGATTTGTCAATGGCAACGGGAAATTAGAGCAGAAGGATAAGGAGGAAGAAGGCGACTTAACAGTTTATATGGGCTGAGAATGGAAGGCGAATAGGCACGCAAGTTTTAGGTCGTCCACGATCTAGCAAGAGTAAGTCGAAGCACACGACCTATGGCATGGGCATGTACTTCGAGGGGGCAAATGTTAACTCCTTTATTTTCGGCGACCTAAAACTATACGACCTAACAGCTCTTCACGACCTATAGAAGCTCACGACCTAAGAGAACTAACGACTTATAAAAGCAAGCAACCTAAGGAACTTAACGACTTAAGGTAGCTAACGATCTAAGAGAATCCCCGACCTAACGACCTAAGGGATGTCACGACCTAAGGGATGTCACGACCTAAGGGATGTCACGACCTAAGGGATGTCACGACCTAACTCTTGAAGCGGCTCCACGACTTAACTTTTGAAGCGGCTCAACGACCTAAAGCTTACCGACTTAAGAGCTTCACGACTTAGCACTTCCACGACCTATGGGAAGCTACGACCCAACGAGTTAAGAGATCTAACGACCTACGACTTAAAGAGGCCTACGACTCAATAGGCTCCGATCTAAGGAATGGTCCGACTTAATGAGTTGCCGACCTAAAAGAGCTGCCGACTTAAGGGCCTAACGACCTATGAGAACTTACGACCTACCGAGTTAAGGAAGTTCCGACCTAAAAGCTTCTCGTCTTAACTCCGGAAATAAGCTTCACGACCTAACGACTTAGGGGATATTGCGACCTAGCAGTATTACTACCTAAAAAGGTTGACGAGCTAAAGGCAAAGGAAGGGAGACGACCTACCTTAGGTCATTCACGACTTACTACTTCATCAGCATAATTCTTAACTCATTAGTGGACTGCGACCTAGCTTAGGTCGCTCGCGACCTACGACCTAACTTAGGTCATACGCGACCTAAGACTTTGGCAATATTTCTATCCAGAATTCATCTCCTATAAATAGACCACCACCTCCAACATGAAGGGGACTTTTGGCCGATCACTTCTTCAAGCGTCGTTACTCTGCCGAACTCTCAACTCAATCAACACACAAAGATCTTCAAATACTCGAGACACTACAACAAGCTTCGGGAAGAACTTCATACATCCGACACGGATTCATCGAATTTCATCATCGAAGTTTGAGCTAGTAGTCGAGGGTATTTCTGTGATCGAATTGTATTGTACTGTGAAGAGTATTGCATCATCTTGTAATCGAATCAGCAATAAAAGACTATAAAGTGGACGTAGGCTCAACTACGGGCCGAACCACTATAAATCTGTTGTCATTTACCGCTTTACTGCTATTCTCTGCTTGTATTCTGTTCCCGTACCAACGGGTGGTGCTTTCACGATTCTATTACACACACCGGGTGTTAGCGTTCACTTTTGAGCGTTAACACTATGTTATTCCAATCTATCTGTTCCTTAAATCATGTCTCCTTAATAAGCTAACCTAGTTAACATGCTATATAGATGAAGGCCTCCTTCCAAAATGACCTAGTATTGGTTGCCCTAAGGTAAATGGTTTTTGTATGTGGAACACCCCCACTTCTCACATGACTTCCTTCGAAGGTAGAGGGAAATTCCTATTAAAGAAAATTGGGATATTTTATTCGATATTGATTGATAGTTACACTATAATACCCTTCTAACCGAGAGATGAAATTAACAAATACATACTAGTTACCATTCTAGACGGGGTTATTGTATCTTATTATTAACAACAAGTTTCGATAATAAACATACTCTAATATGTGTTCTTATTGTTGAAATAAAGGGACTTGTTTTGCTTATTAATATGGGAGACTTGAACAAGACTAGTTTTTCCTTCCGAAGCTCCTTCTTCGGAGTTCACAATGATTTTTGATAAGTTAAGATTGGAGCTCAAACAAAGTTAATTTTACAAAAAATTCTTTAATATCTAAGCTCACATGTTGCACTATTCAAAAATTATTTACGAAAATTGAGATTTTGAAATTAAATCTTCAAGAAAGAGGGAGGCTGGAGTATTGAAGTTTTAAAGCATTTCATTGGTGGAGTTACTTGTATAAATCTAAAGATAGTCGGGTTCTATGCGAATCTTTAGAATCCCAATTCGGTATCTCAGTTTCAAGTGTTAATACTATAATATCCATGAGTTTTGCTAGTATGATTGATAAGGTCACGAGTATCTCAATTTATACATAAGATGTGTTTTCCATACCTTGGTAATGCTATGCGGCATAATGTAATACTTATAATGTTGTACATGCTACCTGTTTCATTATCTTTGTTTACACCTTATTTATCTTTGATTCAGATATGCCTATTGGAGATTAATGTGTCTCCAAACTTTTCGTTCCAGTCCTTGACTCCTCTTCTGATTAAGCGAATCTAAATTCTTTGTCATCCTACCTTTCCTGCAAAATATGTAGCGCATAGTATGCTTTAATTATTACTTGAAAATCGACAATTTAATCTTAAAGCAATCGGTTGCTTGGATTAGCAACCCATTATAACAATTATATGAAAAGAAATTTAGTAAAAATGTTTAGCTCTCATCTTTATCCATAATGAGGGATGAATATAGATTTAGCTCCTTTCTCTTGTTCGGCATTCCTGAGAATAGTTAATGTTAGGCTGTATATAATCATCGTAATTTAACATTTACCCAATGAACACCTTGATGTGACATTTATAACTGAGATCTTGAAAAGGTAGTTTTTGAATTCATTTTTTATTATCTAGGGGATCTGAGAATAAAGAAGGTCGGAAGTTTCCATTATGAGACTCTTTTGGCAGTTATCTTCTTCCGATAATATTCCTTGACTCAGGTCAAATTATTTAAGATAAATAACAACCCAAAGATTGTGCACTCGGAGTGGGGCTTTCAATAACCAGTAGTCTTAGCATCATTAATGATGAAGCTTTACAAGATATCTCCAGACCAAGATTCATGTATTAGAAAATATTGAGATAATTTGGCAGTTACTTTTTGGTATATTCTGATAATAGGCGATGGAGCGTTAGGAGGCTGAAATGCCTTTCCTTGATGATAAGCAATAGAACTCTACCATATCGTTCCAATGATGGTCGTCATAAGGATAGAAATTCATATTTGCTGATAAGATATCGGGATCTCTAATCTGAAATTCATAGTAAAAGTTAGGAAAACCGTATGTAGTAATTAGATAACAAAGGTCTGGAATACCCAATGCGGCACTTGATAATAAGTAGAAGACCAAGAATTCACCCTGGTATTTAGTATCAAAAGACAGAAAACCCATCTCGGTGGTTGGGTAATAGAAGTTTAGAATACCATATTTAACAGTTAATAATGAAGGGTTGGGGACTTAGCCTGGCGATGAGCAACAAAAGACAAAACTACCATTCTCGATAATAGGTGATAGAAGACTAGAATGCCACTTTCAGAATTTCATTTCTAGTAATAGAAGTCCAAGGTACCCTTAATAATGGAAGGCTAGAATATCATTTTTGATAACAAGTAATAAGTGACCAGAATGTCATCTCTGTTAATAAGTGTTAAAAGAACGGGAGTATACATCTTAATAATAAGTAACAAAAGGCCAGCAATCTAATTCAGCGGCGATAATGGAAATCCAAAAAACCGCTTCTGGTAATAAATAATAGATGATCATAATATCCTTTTTTGATATTTGATAGTAGAAGTCCAGAACATCATTTAAGATATTTAATGACAGAATTCTCGAATCCCATTTTTGGAAATTAATAATAGAAGACAAGAATTTCATTTCTAGTAATTAGTAATAGAAGATCAGAATACCATTTCTAGTAATAAGTAATAGAAGACCAGAATACCCGTCTGGTAGAAGCTCGAGAATTCTTTATGATTTTGTCTACTGAATGTGCCATCTTCAGGCTTTGAGGACGTCATGCATGCTTTTGCTTTCTCGGGCCCGAGTTTTCTTTGTCCATTTGTCATTTGTTTTTGGCCTATTTTAGGTGGGGACTCTTTTGTCTGGTTTTGTGCTTATTTAATTAGAGCATATTTCAGGCTGTTTGTCATCTTTGACATTACCGACCTTTTTGGTGGTTTCTATTTTAAGCTATGATGATTTCTGGCAGTGTCTATTTCAAGCATATACTTTTCTTAGTCTGCCGGATATTTCGTTCGAGTTTCCGGTGCTCTCGGCTAGCTTATTCTAAAGAAGGGCCCGAGGACTTACCCGACCTCCCTCCAGAAGGCGCCTTGGCCATAATGTGATGCGATTAAGGGCTTGTTCGGTACCTTGGCCAGGCCATAGCATGGTAGGACCAAGGGATTACCCGTCCTCCCTCCTGGAGGTGCCTTATCCTAGCCATAGTGTGACGCGGATAAGGGCTTGTGCTGCTTTAACCTGGCCATTTCTGGTTTTGGCATGGATAAAGACTTACGTCCTCCCACCAAGAGGTGCCTTGACCTAGCCATCTTGGCATGACCAAGAGCTTTCTACCATTATAGGTAGTCTACCTTTTTAGGAAGTCCAAGTTTAAGGAGAATTCTTCCCCCGATCATGGAGACTCTTCTCACTTTGAGAATAAAACCTTCATTTCATGACTTGGTTAATCCCTTACAAACTGCTTCAGCTTTCCTTGTTTTAAAAAGTGTAGGACCATTCTCCCGAATACTTTACATTGATTGGTACCATGTCCGTTTATGAGATGGAAGTCACAGTATGCTCCTTTGGTTCTTCTTTCAAACCTTGGTTTTTTCTTTTGATAAGGCTAATAATTCAGTTCCTCCCTGGTTTTAACATAGATGTCTTCAATTGATGGTGTAAGATTATACTCTCTAAGAAGCATTGACTTTTGAGCCATTTTTGACTGGCATCTAATTCATTTGCAACTTGGTTCAAATGCTTCTTTTTGAGGAGCAGGTTTTCTTTTTATCGCCTATTGTTCTTCTTTCAAAGGAATTTCTCTCAGTTTTAAGGTTTCGGTTGGAAATTCCTTGATGATTCTTATATTTCCACGGGGTAGCTCTTTTATCTTCCTTAGTTCTTCAATTGAAGATTTCTCCATGTATCTGTAGTTTTCCCTTGAATGGCAAGCCTCATTTATAATTCTACTCCACTTATATGTTAGACTATCATAGTCTTTTATCATCACTTTTTTGAAGATATTTCCCCAGGAGTATGACTAAATTGTTCTCCACATTTTACTAAAAATGTTGTCACTTCCACTCATTTTCCTTCTAAGTGCGAAAATTGGGGTTGGTCCCACATGGAAAGGATTTAAGCTCCATTTCTCAGGGTTATAAGAATCTGCCTTCTTTCTATTTATAATTTTCAAGGCCTCAAGTCTTAACCTTTGTCCCTCATCCAGATTGGAGTCTTTGGCATTCACATAAGAAAGTTTTGTCAAGTCTGGTTCGGAAGATCCTTGTTCAGACCTCTTAAATCTCTTATCCATTATAAAACCAAAGTAAGTGAAGTTAAAGTGGAACTGGTCTAATGGGAATTAGAGAGCTGTAGTGTTAGAGAATCAATCAAGCCGGAGGTTCAACTCCTCCCTCTAGCACCAAAAATGTTAACCATATTTATGGTCAACACTCTAATGAATCCAAGTAGGAGAAGTTATTGAGAAAAATTGGAAGATGGGATCTCTAAAGTGATTGACAAATGTTCGACTGATAACTCTGTGCTATCCCGAGTGATAGGATTAATCGGAGCTATGCCGAAAGGTTAATGGTATGTAGAACTTTCTCTACCTCTCTACTCGGGATTAGACTCAAAACTTGACCTTTCGATGGGGTCAAGAAGGCTTAGATACAAGAATTGGAAGGAGAAAAGTCTTTTCGATCTTGTTGAATTACCATAGAAGGATATCCGATTTGATTAAACCTTTATAAGACTCCTCTCGGAAGCATTTTCCTTAGTCAGGATCAGATTTCCTTAGTTTATCTTACTTAGGGAGTTAACTTGGTTCTTTGCCGAAAGGTTGGACAAGCCACTGTTTGGGATTCGGACAGATGCTAAGGTTGATGAGATCCTACAGGTTATGATACTTGGCGAAAGGTTTGACCCTTAGGATTTATCACTCTAGAAGGTTCGATGCATACCAATTCTGATAAGCTCCCTTTAGGTCTGAAGGGTTTAGGCTACAAACCAGAGGTCTCCGAAGGGTTATGAAGACCGCTTCAGAAAGAATATCATTGTTTCTGTTGATATCGACCTTTCAGAGGTATTGTACCTGAGAATTGTGACTAAACTAGCAAAGATGAATATAAACTGTAAAGAAAACGTGCAAAATTCAAGACTTCCCTCTAATCCTTGAATGGACTTCTCTTTTTATTAAATTTTCCCAAATCACTACCCAATTAAGGTTATAAATCTTTGATTATAGAAGTTACAAAAAGGAATGAGAAAAAAATCCCCCCAAAACAGGACCCCTTGGGATGGCACTCCCCCTGGCTTTATGCCTTCGTCGGGAACGAAAGGTTGCCTCTTATATGCAGATGCAAACCTTTTGATCTTGCCAGAAGATTGCTTCTTGTACATGGTTGTAGGCCACTTGTTCTTGACGGAAGGTTTGTTTATTGTGCATCATCATGGACTGTTGAATGCTGCCGAAGAGTCTTTTCCTCCATTTGTTTTTAGGATCCTACCGCCTTTGCCGGAATATTTGTCATATGTACGGCACATGAACCTTCAGATGGTACCAGAGGGTTTCTGGCTTTACTGAACCCTTTGGCTTTGTCGAAAGGTCGAAAGGTAAGACATGATAAATGTTTTTGGATATGAATAATATAGGAATAGTTTGTACAGCTTGATTTATAAATTTTAAATCGGTCCAAAAATTTATTTATAGAATGATGGTTAAGTTGTAAAGATGTTCCAAATCTATTATAGGGTTATAAATTAGATTACCCTAGTTGACTTGAAATGTGAATTTTTATATTTTGATTCATTTGGAGTAGGTTCTATGTAATTTCCATAAATTATCCAATTCCAAAATATATATAAAAGCATGTTATTTGAATTAATAAGTGATGTACTAGGAAAGGAAAGAGATGCGTAAGATGTGGATATTATTTTCCATAGATTATACTGTCTATTCCAATAAAAGAATAGAAATAATTCCTTGTAATTTCAAACAAAGCAAAGATATCACTTTGGTTAATTCATAGAATATAAGCATCCTTTTTGGAAGGCTAGCTTTGATAAATTAAAATATGTAAAGGAATATTCTAGTTTAGAAATTATTAAATAGAAATGTGATATATATATATACACAAGTAAAACCTTTAACATACAAAAATAAAAATATATAAATAGCGTAATTTATAACGGTACTCGTATTAGTTATTAGTAGCGTAATAATTATAGGACAATGATTTATGGACATTAATTACAAATTTGATGGGTAATAAATTTGTAATTAATAGAGATGTAAAAGAAATTAAACGAGGGCTGCTTAAGGAATTTAATATATTATTTATGGAGGAATTAAACAGGCATAATAGATGGATTTTGAAACAGGTAAATATATTAAAAGGGTTAAATGAGGATTGATTAGAGATTGTCCAATTTTGACATTAATGACTAATTATTATAGGTGATAGACATTTATTAGAAACTAAGAAGGAGAATTAAGGAAGGTGGGTGATGGTGGAATGAAATTCTAGGAATGTCGATATTAATTTAGTAAGAAGTATTAAGAACCTAACATCATTAACACCAGTTGATGATAAATGGCAGCTTCCAGTAAGATTTTCTTTTGTAGTTTTGAGATTGTTATCATTAGTTATCTCCCTTAGGTTATTGGAAAAACATACGATATGATATAAGATAAGTTCCTATTTTATTATTAGGATGATTTAATGGATGAGATTAGTCTGCTAGATAATTGATGATCAACGGAATTGGTAGAAGAGCTATGAAGATGAGAGGCGCAGAGAATTGAAGTTCCCAATTAGAGACTTGTGTTCATGAAGGTTTCTCCGATGAGAAGTGTAGTTCGGTTTGGAAGGGCTAGGAAGTTGGCTCCTCATTATACAGGACCATTCCCGATTCTAAAGAGGATTGGTACACTTGTGTATAGATACAAGTTGTTGAATAGACTATCAGGTGTGCACAATATATTTCATGTATCACATTTGCGTATGTTTGTGCATGATTAATAGAGGCATTGCAACATGAGGACTTTGAGGTTGAGCTGAATTTGACTTGATACAGCCTATTTGTATTGTCGATAGAGATACAATGTGACCGAGGACAAATGTGGTTAAGTTAGTTAAAGTACAATGGAGCAATGATGTTAGGGACTGTACTTGAGTGATTCATATCTGGGGTTCCTTAAAGGCTAGTGGCATCTTCTTATCTTAGTATCGCACATCTTTTGTAGAGTACTCAACGCTTGAGGTGGAATAACTTAGTATGCATTTTAGGTTGCATTTTAGTTTGTATATAGTTTCCGCAATACTCTATATATGTATCTTGTTTCTTTTATCATCTTTGGTTATCTTTCTTGTTTGAATTTCGAGGATGAAATGTTCTAAGTGGTGAGGGAGAATGTAGCGATCGATAATTTCAAACACTTCGTTTTTGAATATCGTAACTTTATGAAATATAGTTAAGTTTTATAAATCTAATCTTATAGCGTTATTAAAAATCTTCTAAATAATGAATGATGATAAGAAACTTGATTTTGAAATTTTTTGATAAAAATAAATATTTTAAAGAATTATCGATAATATGACCGAAAATCGGTTTATTGATAAACAACTTTTTATTCGATATATGTTGTCCAAACTTTTTCTACACATAGTACAAAATTTAGGAAATCATAATCAGTAACAAAAATAATTAGCACAAACATCACTTTAGTATCTTCTAAAAGCTTTTAGAAGATAAGGGGATAAGTGTGAGAGGAAGGAGATATTTCTAAGGAAAGTGAGGTGGAAAGGCAAGCACATAGAGGCATTAAGGGGGACGTGAGCCTCCTTGACCAGAAACGGTAGGTGAATGGAAGGTTAAAGAGCATAATTAGAGCCTATATAAGAGTTGCATGGCTCATTTGATCTCTTTTACATTTTTACAAAGTTCAACTAGCTTTATTCATCTCCTTCTCTCTTAATAAATTTCCTAAGACAAATATATTCAAATCAACTTCAAATATCTTCAAACTTTGCCACAAGTCTTACAACAACACTATAACACCACTTAGCAAGTTGGAGTAGAAGATTTGGAGCACAAGACCCCCAAACCTCTATAGGCCTAAGCAATTATATAGGGAATATTGCCTTAGGACTCTAACAAAGCAAGGTTGAAGGTAAGAAGTTAGGTGTTTGCAAGTTTAAGGTAGGATGTGGAAGCTTGGACTTGCTTGTTTGATTGGTTAAGGATCAATTGACAAACCATTTGAATGAATATAATATGTATATGTGCTTGTGTTTGATTGTGTATATTTTGCTTGAATTGATTTTGCTATATGTTGTAATATTGGTATTGATTCTTACTTTGAAAGCAAATGGCATATGTAATCCATATGTATGCACTTGAATGGACTTGTATGAATTGTTGTTGCATAGCCTTGAAATAAAGCACATAGGTTATAGTTGGACTTTGGTTTGAATTGGAATTGGATTTGAAAGTGCTCTTATAGCAATAGTTGTTATAGATGCACTTGGAACTATGTTGCGTTCGGAAATTTCTAAGAAAATTTGTAGAAGTATCCTTAGGGGTTTCTTGCCATATTTTTTATGTATATTTTGTATGTTAGTTTCAATAAAATGATATGTTAAAAATTTAAGTATCATATCAAAATGTGGCAAAACTTTTACATGCGCAAAACTGTCCCGCTTTAGGTTTTGTTTTGAAATTTAAAGGTTTGGAAATGACTTTAAATTAAGTATTTTGTTTCATTATTTATACAAGGCTTTGATAACTTATATTAGAGTATTATAAAAGTGGTTAGGAATTTTTATGTATTTATAAGAATTAGTTATGAAATTTTAAAGTAAAAGGTATATTTTTCAATATAAGGAAAACATTGCTTTTCCAAGTTTTTAAATAAATTATAAACTTGTTATTTTTTAGTAATATTTTGAATGAACGTTTTAAAAGGTATTATAAGTAATTTTAAAAGCATTTTTAAGTGTACATAAATTTAAAAAAATAGTTAATTATTTTATTAAAGTGTTAATGTTGTTACTCAAAAACTTCGCCTTCCGCTTAAGTCAGAGGATCTCAAACAATGGATAGAAAGAAAAGAATTTAGATCAGACCTTCCGAAGAGGTCGAAGGGATGCAGTCAAAAATATGATGCAGCTTAAGACCTTTCGGAGGAGACAGAGGGTATTATTCCACAATATCTGATGCAGCGGATTATACAAAAACAAGATAGATCGATGAACGTAGCAATCGGTGGAATAATGAATACTAAAATGCCCAAATTCGTTGATCCGAAGATGCCGAATTTTAGCTATCTACGTCACGTTGATCGATCTCGATACCGTGAAGATAGATCTTCAATTCTTCGAGCGTTGATCAAGCGCACTCGATACCGCGAATTGGCTTCACGATCGTTGAATCGAGCGCACTCGATTGACCGAAGGTGGAGATAGGAGATCACACTCGACTACCAATTGGATGAAAGCACAAAGCTAACAAAGGAAATTTTATTTCAAAATCAACAACCTTTTACAAATGATATGACTAGCCTATTTATAGGCTTACAATACGACACAAATGAATTAAGAAAATTACAACACACAACAACACAAGTCGCATAAGGAAACGAATTACAAACGACCTAACAGTATTTTAACGATCTAAGAAATCAACGACTTAAACAACTCGTTCACGCGACTTAACATGTTCACGCGACTTAACAACAAAACAACTCGCGACTTAAAAATCATCACGACTTAAAAAAACTTTGATCTAAAACATGCGGCTTCGTCCTTGATTTAGGGAAGCTTGGAGGGAAATTCTGCGGCTTAGGGGTAGGTCGGGAAAAGGTTTTAGGTCGCGGCTATGATTTGGATCGGGGAAGTCTTAGGTCGTGGAGGAATTAAATCGGGGAAAAGCTTAAGTCGTGGAGTTTGGAAAATGGCGGAAGTGATAAGTCATGGGAAGTCTTAGGTCGTGGACTGGGTTTTAGGTCGTGAAGTGATAAGTCGTGGGGTTTGGAGCATCGCGGAAGTGATAAGTCGTGGAGTTTTGGGTCGTGGAAGTTTTAGGTCGTACGGTGGAGTTAGGTCTTGGGGATAGAGTTAGGTCGGAGAGTATTATATCGTTGGAATTGGAATTAGGTCGTTGCCGAGCTTCGTTAGGTCGTTCGACTTCGTTCACTAAGGTATGCACTGCATCATCCTCCCCCGGTTGAGAAAAGTTCGTCCTCGAATTTAAAAGTTCCTTCCCATTGGATTTTTCATCTCCATAATAAGGTATAAGATGTTTAACATTAAACACGTCAGAAGTGTAAACATCCTCTGGCAGCTTCAACTTATAAGCATTTTCATTGATCCGTTTTATAATTTCTACTGGACCAATCTTTCGGGCTTTCAACTTGTTATAAGCACCCACTGGAAAACGTTCCTTTGTTAACACAGCATACACCCAATCACCCTCGTTGAAGTCCACACTTCTTCGCTTCTTATCTGCTAGTGGTTTATACTTCTCATTCGTCTTCTCCAATCGTTCCTGAACGATTCTATGGCAATCTTGTAACTCATCAATGAAATCTGACGCCCGTTTAATCACTCTTTTCGGTTGTGGTACTACCGTTAAATCCAACGGCCCCTTTGGCAAGTTTGAATATACAACTTGAAACGGACTGAAACCAGTGCTTCGGTTAACACCATGATTATGTGAAAATTCCGCCTGACACAACTTCATATCCCAACTTTTCAAATTATCCTGCACAAGACATCTCAACAGATTTCCCAATGATCTATTAACAACTTCAGTTTTCCCATCCGTCTGAGGATGATATGCACTACTAAACTTCAGCTTCGTCCCAACCATCTTCCACAGACTCAACCAAAAGTGACTCAGAAATCGAGTATCTCGGTCAGAAACAATAGATTCAGGTAACCCATGTAAACGATAGATTTCTTTAAAGAATAACTGAGCAACATGAATAGCATCCGCCGTCTTCTTACAAGCAATAAAATGTGTCATTTTCGAAAATCGGTCAACCACCACATAAATGGAATCGTTTCCCATTTGAGTTCGAGGCAAACCCAAAACAAAATCCATACTCACATCAACCCAAGGCTTAGTTGGTATAGGTAACGACATATATAATCCAGCATTGGTCGCAGTTCCTTTCGAAACCTGACAGATATGACATCGCTCCACAAACCTTTCCACTTCTTTCCTCATTGATGGCCAAAAATAAGATTGAGAAATCAGCTGTAATGTACGGTCTCTACCCACATGACCTTCCTCATGCAATTCCTTCACAATCTTCAACCGTAAACTGCAATCCGGTATACATAATCGATTTCCCTTGAACAGAAAACCATCTACCATCACAAACTCATCCGTCTCTCCTTTCTTCACTTTATCTACAAACTTCATAAAGTAAGGATCTTCAACAAATAACTCTGGTAGCATATCAAACCCTGTCACTTCGACCTTCATTGTAGTCAACACATGATTTCGTCTACTCAATGCATCCGCAACACGATTCGTCACTCCCGATTTGTGTTTCACAACAAACGTGAACTGTTGCAGATATGCAATCCATGATGCATGTCTCGCTGAAATCTTGTCCTGCCCTTGTAAATGTTTCAACGCCTCATGGTCAGTGTAAAGAACAAACTCTTTCTGAAATAGATAGTGTCTCCAGTGTTTAATAGCTTGCACAACAGCATAAAATTCCACATCTTATGTACTATATCTCATCTTTTCTCCCGATAGCTTCTCACTGAAATATGCAATAGGACGCCCCCTCTGAATCAACACCCCTCCAATTCCAACCTTCGACGCGTCAGTATGTAATTCAAACAACAACTGAAAATCAGGTAATGCTAGAATTGGTGCTGTCGTCAACAACTCCTTGATTCGTTCAAAAGCAACTCCTGCTTCCTCCATCCATGAAAACTGTTTTCCCTTCATACAATCAGTAACAGGCGCCATCACACTACTAAAGTGTGGAATAAATCTTCGATAGAACGAAGCCAACCCGTGGAAACTTCGAACTTCTGTTATCATCTTGGGCTGTGGCCAATCTCTAATCGCTTCGACTTTACTTTGGTCAACCTGTATTCCTCCATCCGATACAATATACCCCAAAAATAAAACACTATGCGTCATGAACACGCATTTCTTCGTTGCAGCATAAAATTGTTCTTGTCGTAGTACCATCAGCACTTCTCTCAGATGATTCAAATGTTCCTCTGGACTCCCATTATATATCAGAATATCATCGAAATACACCACCACGAACTTCCCAATGAATGGTCTAAAAATCTGGTTCATCACCCTCATGAAAGTACTTGGTGCATTTGATAAGCCAAATGGCATAACCAACCATTCGTATAGACCCTCCCTGGTTTTAAAAGCAGTCTTCCACTCATCACCTGGCCTGATACGAATTTGATGATATCCGCTCTTCAAATCAATCTTCGAAAAGATAGTAGCTCCGCTTATTTGATCTAGCAAGTCATCCAACCGCGGCATTGGAAATCTATATCTCATAGTAATCTTATTCAATGCTCGACTGTCAGTGCACATTCTCCACGTCCCGTCCTTCTTCGGTACTAACAAAGCTGGCACAGCACATGGACTCAAGCTTTCCTGCACACGCCCCTGTTCAAGCAACTCTTCCACTTGCCTCCTCAATTCTTCATGTTCCTTCGGACTCATTCGATAATGTGGTCTATGTGGCAACATTGCTCCCGGAACAAGATCAATTTGATGTTGAATGTCTCTTAGTGGCGGTAACTCCTTCGGTAACTCATCTGGAAATACATCCTCAAATTCTTTCAAAACTGGATTCGCTTCTTCGGGAATTTCAACCTCTTCACTGCTCTCTCGCCCAATCAACAAAAACACTTCAGGCTCCTCTTCAACTTCTTTAACAAACTCCTTTAAGGATAATAAGGTTTTCAGCTCTTCAATCTCCTCCAGTTTGTTTTCTTCTTATTGTCGCTTCTTGGGAACTAACGTGATCTTTGTGCCTTCAAACATAAAGCTATAACTGTTGGTACGCCCGTCATGTTGCACCGCCCTATCATACTGCCACGGTCTCCCCAGCAACAAATGACATACGTCCATGTCTACCACGTCGCACCAGATTTCGTCTTTATATTTCTTCCCAATTGAAAAATTCACACAAGCCCTTCGTCCAACCTTCACCTCCCCGCCTTTTCTCAACCAAGCCAACTTGTACGGTTTCGAATGTTTCTTAGTCTTCAATGCCAATTTCCTCACCGCTTCTGAAGAAATTATATTATCACAGCTTCCAGCATCAATAACAAATTTGCAAACTTTCCCCAGAATAGTACATGTCGACTGAAAAATATTGCTCCTCAACCAACTACAATCCTCCTCTAGCTTTGGTATTAAACAAGACCTCCTCATCATTAGATTATAACCTTCGTCTCCCGTCACTTCTTCTTCCTCCTCATTAGGTGGTGAATTGGAACATTCAGCTTCTTCCTCCTCATCCTCAGCTTCCGCAACCATCACTCGCTTCTTAGGCTTTGGACACTCATTGCTTTTATGACCCATCTCCTGGCAATTGTAGCATTTGAAACCATTGTTAACCTTCGCCTTCCCAACCTCATTCACAACTGGTTTTGCAACCACTTTTGAAACATTAGAACTTCCACTAACACCCTTCACTGGATTGTTGGAACTTGTAAACACACCACCACCTCATCGTCCCTGTTTCTCCCAAGCTAACGCTTTCTGGTGTGCTTCCGCTACAGATCTGGGATCAAACATATTTACCATGTCTTGAATCTGCATACGCAATCCTCCAACAAATCTAGCTGTTAATTTTTCCTCTGTCTCCATGATATCGTTCCTTGCAATCAGTTGATAGAATTCATCAGCATAGTCATTAACAGACTTCGTTCCTTGCCTCAAGTTTTGCAGCCTCTGATACATAAGCGATTGATAATTATAAGGTAAGAACGTTGCTTTCATCAATTTCTTCATCTTCTCCCATGATTCAATCTTTGACTTCCCCATCTGTTCACGTGTAAGTTTGGTTTGTTGCCACCATGCCAAAGCTTTACCCCTCAACCTTGTAGCAACCAACTTCACTCTACGATGTTCTGGAACTTCCTTGAAGTCAAAATTTTCTTCAACATTAGACAACCAGTCCAAAAACTCCTCAACTTGCATACCACCTTTGAATTTTGGAACTTCAGTCTTCATCCCAGATTCCCACTTGTGATCGTACTCCGACTGATTTCTTCCTTGTCCGTGTCCTCGTCCATGAACACTACCACCATCATACTCTTCTTCACAATCTAATGTATATCGATGTCGATCCTGATCACCAACATCTCTACCACCACCATTTCTTCCACCAACATTCCTACGATCTACATTCCTCCGATCTCGATCATTCATATTCCTCTCACGTCTTCGATCATCATCATCTCTATAACAATCTCGACTCACACTTCTATGATCGTTATCAACACTTCTCTTCCGATTGGAATGTGGTGAAACTCTACTTCTCCCATGGCTCGATTCAGGTGAAACTCTTCTCTGATTTTGACTCATCTCCAACATCATCCTCTCTAATCGACCAATCCCTTCATTAAGCTTCTCATTAAAATTTTCGTTAATTCTTTGCTCCATCTCATCGGCTTCTTCTCTCCCATACAAAGCATCAATGTTGCGATAACGGTTAGCTCTCCTCGGAGGCATGATCACTCTTCAACAAATTCCAACAAAAAAACTTCACTTCGATCTAAAAACCTTCAAATCAAAACTACCCACTTGTTGAAATCTTCAAAAATCTCCAAACGAACAAATCTCTTCAAAATCTCGATAACCCACTTCTCCAAATGATGTAAATTTCCCACAAACTCCAAAAATCTATGCAAACTCCTTGCGTTCTAGCTCCGATACCAAATGATGCAGCAGATTATACAAAAACAAGATAGATCGATGAACGTAGCAATCGGTGGAATGATGAATACTGAAATGCCCAAATTCGTTGATCCGAAGATGCCGAATTTTAGCTATCTACGTCACATTGATCGATCTCGATACCGTGAAGATAGATCTTCAATTCTTCGAGCGTTGATCAAGCGCACTCGATACCGCGAATTGGCTTCACGATCGTTGAATCGAGCGCACTCGATTGACCGAAGGTGGAGATAGGAGATCACACTCGACTACCAATTGGATGAAAGCACAAAGCTAACAAAGGAAATTTTATTTCAAAATCAACAACCTTTTACAAATGATATGACTCGCCTATTTATAGGCTTACAATACGACACAAATGACTTAAGAAAATTACAACACACAACAACACAAGTCGCATAAGGAAACGAATTACAAACGACCTAACAGTATTTTAACGATCTAAGAAATCAACGACTTAAACAACTCGTTCACGCGACTTAACATGTTCACGCGACTTAACAACAAAACAACTCGCGACTTAAAAATCATCGCGACTTAAAAAAACTTCGATCTAAAACATGTGGCTTCGTCCTTGATTTAGGGAAGCTTGGAGGGAAGTTCTATGGCTTAGGGGTAGGTCGGGAAAAGGTTTTAGGTCGCGGCTATGATTTGGATCGGGGAAGTCTTAGGTCGTGGAGGAATTAAATCGGGGAAAAGCTTAAGTCGTGGAGTTTGGAAAATGGCGGAAGTGATAAGTCGTGGGAAGTCTTAGGTCGTGGACTGGGTTTTAGGTCGTGAAGTGATAAGTCGTGGGGTTTGGAGCATCGCAGAAGTGATAAGTCGTGGAGGTTTGGGTCGTGGAAGCTTTAGGTCGTACGGTGGAGTTAGGTCTTGGGGATAGAGTTAGGTCGGAGAGTATTATATCGTTGGAATTGGAATTAGGTCGTTGCCGAGCTTCGTTAGGTCGTTCGACTTCGTCCACTAAGGTATGCACTACATCAATATCCAAGAAGCTCTTACCTTCCGAAGAAGGCAAAGAAGTCAGGATAAGGGAATACGACCCTATAACAACCTTTCCGAAAGCGTAATAAGCCTTTCGGGAAGGTTGGAATAGCCATTGAATACCTTTTGACGGGGTTAAAGGATCTATGATGAAGGCAACATTCATAAGTAAACAAAGAATGTAAGGCAACCTTCCGACAATGTTCTTGTAAAGCCCTGCTCTCAGCAACATTCAACCAAAAAGCGACCTTCCGACAAAGTCGAAGGGTTCAAAATAGTCAGGAACCCTCCGGCACAGCCGAAGGGTTCACATACCGTATAGATGATAGACCTTCCAACAAGGGCAAAAGGTTCCTAAAAAATGGAAGAAAAGACCCTTTGGCAGCGCTCAAGGATCCACTATGACATGCGAAAGGAAAACCTTTTGATGAAGTCGAAAGGTTAGCAACTGTATATAAGTAGGGAACCTTTCGACCCTACCGAAAGCACAAGGATGAAAGCATGGCCGCCAACATCTATAAATAAGACCCAAGGGGCCCTATTTTAGGGGGGAGATTTTCTCTCATTCCTATCTTGTAACTTCTAAACTATAGCTCTGTAACCCTAATTGGGAATTGATTTGGGGAATTTAATAAAAGTGAAGTCTTTTCTGGAGTAAAGAGGTAACTCCTAAGCTTCGTGAATTTACTTTGCAGTTTACCTTAATTTTTTTGGTTCTACTCCAATTTTAAGGTGAAGTTCTTTTGGAAGGTTCTTGTTAACAGAGATAATACTATTCCTTCTTAGACAATTTTTATAACCCTTCGGAGACCTTTATCCTGCAATATAAACCCTTCGACCATAAGGGAAGTTCACTTGAATCGACATTCATAAAACCTTTCGGAGTTATAAGATCTGTGGATCAAACATTTCAACAAGGGTCATAACCTGCCAGATCTCGACAATCTTAGCAACCCTCTGAATCCCAAACGGCTATTTGTCTAACCTTCCGGCAAGGATTCAGGTCAACTCTCTATATAAGGTAAACTAGGGAAATTCTATTCTGATCAAGGAAATAGCTTCCGGGGGAAATCGTATAAAGGTTCAATTAAATCGGTGATCATTCTACATTAACTCACCAAAGCCGAAAGGTCTTTTTAAATCTTGTACCTAGGCCTTCTTGACCACATCGAAAGGTCAGATTCAAAGTCCAATCCCAAACAGAGATACATAGATAATTCTACAGATTATCAACCCTTCGGTATAGTTTGGCTTAATCTCAATACTTGGAGTAACTCTGGGTTACCAATAGGACATTTACTGATCTTCTAAGAGATTCTACTTTCCACCATTTCCGAATAACTTCGTCTACTGGGATTCCTTGGGGTGTTGATCATAAATTTGGTTAACATTTTTGGCGCTAGAAGGAGGGCTCGAACCTCCGGCTTGAGTGATTTCGTAACACTACAATTCTCTGATTCTCATTGGACTAGTTGTACATTGAATTCACATACTTTGGTTTGATCATGGCTAAAAGATTTAAGATGTCTGAACAAGGATCTTCTGAACCACACTTGACATGGCTTTCCTACGTGAATATCAAAGGCTCCAATTAGGATGAGGAGCAAAGATTAAGGTTTGAAGCCTTGAAAATTATAAACAAAAAGAAGGAAGATTCTTATGACCCTGAGAAATGGAGCTTAAATCCCTTTCACATGGGACAAACCTCGATTTTTGCACTTGGAAGAAAAATAAGTGGAAGTGACAACATTTTTAATCGAATAAGAAGAACTATTCAGTCATATTCCCAGGGGACTATCTTTGAAAAAGAGATGATAAAGGACTATGATAATTTCACGCTTAAGTGAAGTACGATTATAAATGAGACTTGCCATTCGAGGTAGAACTACGGACACATGAAATCATCCTCAGTTGAAGAAAAAAGGATGATCGAAGAACTACCCAGTGGAAATATAAAAAATTACCAAGGAATTTCCAACTGAAACCTTATAACTAAAAGAAATTCCCTTGAAAGAAGGTCAACAGGCGATGAAAAGGAAACCTGCTCCTCAAAGAAAAGTACTTAAACCAAGCTAAAAAAGAATTAGATGCCAGTCAAAGACAGCTCAAACGTCAATACTTCTTGAAGAATATAATCTTACAACATCAATTGAAGACATCTATATTAGAACCAAAGAGGAACTGAATTATTGGCCTTCTCAAAAGAAAAAGCCAGGGTTTGAAAAAAGATCTAAAGGAGCATATTGCAACTTCCATCTCATAAACGGAAATGATACCAATCAATGTAAAGTACTTGGGAAAATTTTCCTACACTTTCTAAGACAAGGAATGCTGAAGCAATTTGTAAAGGTTTGATCAAGTCATGAAATAAAGGCCCTATTCCCAAAATAAGAAAAGTCTACATGATCGGGAGAGAAATTCTCCTTAAACTTGGACTACTTAAAATGATAGGCTACCAATAATAGTAGAAAGCCCTTGGTCGCGCCAAGATGGCTAGGATAAGGCACCTCCTGGAGGGAGGGCGTAAGCTTTTATCCGCGCCAAAATCAGAAATGGCCAGGTTAAAGCATCACAATCCCTTATCCGTGTCACGCTATGGCCAGGATAAGGCACCTACTGGAGGAAGGACAGGTAATCCCTTGGTCCCGCCACGCCATGGCCTGGCCAAGATACCGAACAAGCTTAACCGTGTCACGCTATGGCCAGGTTAAGGCGCCTCCTAAAGAGAGGCTGGGTAAGTCCTCGTGTCCTACTTCAGAATAAGCTAGCCGAGCGCACCGGAAACCCGAATGAACTGTCCGACGGACTAAGAAAATTCCATGCCTGAAATAGGCACCGCCAGAAATCGACATCGCCTAAAATGGCAACTACCAAAAGGTCGGTAATGTAAAATGACAAACAGCCTGAAATAGGTTCCGCTTAAATAAGCACAAAATTGGACAAAAGAGTCCCCGCTTGAAATAGGCCAAAGCAAATAATAAATGGACAAAGAAAACTCGGGTCTGAGAAAACGAAAGCGTGCAAGATATCCTCAAAGCCTGGAGATGGCGCATTCGACAAGCACAATCAGAAAGGATTCTCTAACTTATCTTAGTGAACATTAACAAGATGGGTATTCTGGTCTTCTATTACTTATTACCAGAAATGGTGTTATGGTCTTCTATTACTTATTACCAAAGATGGTATTTCTGTTACTTAATACCAGAGATGGTATTCTGGTCTTCTGTTACTTATTACCAGAGATGGTATTCTGGTCTTCTGTTACTTATTACCAGAGATGGTATTCTGGTCTTCTATTACTTATTATCAGAAATGGTATTCTGGCCTTCCATTATTAATGGTACCTTGAACTTCTATTAACAGAAACAGAATTCTAAAAGTGTCACTCTAGTCTTTCAATATTAATTTCCGAAAATGGCATTCTGGTCTTCTATCATTTATTACCGGGAATGATATTTCGGTCTTCTATTACTCATCGCTAGGCTAGATCCCTGATCCTTTATTATTAACTTCCAAATATGGTATCTTGAACTTTTATTATCCAAATTCCAAGATTGGTTTTCTGGTCTTTTGATACTAAATACCAGGTTGGATTCCTGATCTTTTACTAGTTGTCAAGTAACAGATCGGGTATTCTGAACCCCTATTACTTAATTACCATATAGGGTTTTTCGAACCTTTACTACTAATTCCAGATTAGAGATCCTGATATCTTATCAGCGAATACAAATTTCTGTCCTTATGGCATCCATCATCAAAAATGATACAGCTGGCTTCTATTTATTATTACCAAGGAAAGGCATTTCAATCTTCCAATATTCCTTTACTAAAGCTGGCATTCTAAATCCCCATCACTTATTATCAGAATGCACCAAAAACGACTACGAATTATCTTAATATTTTCTAATACCCGAATTTGGATTCGGTGACATCTTATAAAACTCCATCATTAATACCAAAAATTTGGATGCCAAGGCTACTGATTATTAAAAGCTCTATTCTGGGTTCAAAATCTTTGGACTTCTATTCATCTCAAGTAATTTGACCCGAGTCAAAGAATATTATTGGGAGGAGATTGCTACCAAAAGAATCTCCTAATAAGAACTTCAGATCTTTTTATTCTCAGATTCCCTTGATAACGAGGAATGAATCCAAAAACTACCATGTCAAGATCTCAGTCATAAATGTACTATCGGGGTCTTTACTAAGTACATGTCAAATTTCGATAATTATGGGCGGCTTAACATTAACTATTTTCAAAAATGCTGAACAAGTTAAAGGAGCTAAATCTACAATCATCCCTCATTATGGATAAAGATGAGACCTTAACATTTTAAATGAATTACTTTTTATACAATTTCCATAATGATTTGCTAACCTAGGCAAATGGTGCCTTTAGATTAATTTGTCAATTTCGAGCTAACAATTAAGAGTACTATGTGTTAAATGTTTCGGAGAAAAGTCAAAAGGACAACGAATCTAGATTCACTTAATTAAGAGAGGAGTCATGGATCAAAATGGAAGGTGGGAAACACATCAATCTCCAAGAGGCATATCCGAATCGGAGATAAACGAGATGCAAACAAAAGCAACGAAACAGGTAGTATTTACAATATTATAAATATCGCATTGCATTTGCTACATAGCATCACCAAGGTATGAAAAATATATACTATATATATTGAGACGCTTGTGACCTACCCGACCGTTCTTGCAAAACTCATAGATATTATAGGATTGACACTTGAAACTGAGTTACCGAATATGGATTCTGAAGATTTGCATGGGCCTGGCTACCTTTTAATTTTAATTCCAAACCATATATCCTCTCATAAAACTTGGTCATTCCGAGTCAAGATTGATACAAATATCTCCACCAATGAAATGCCTTAAACTTTGGTATCTCAGATCCCCCTTTTTCTTAAAGTTTTAACTTTAAATTCTCAATTTCCTTGGAGAATTTTTGAATAGTGTAACATTTGAGATTAGAAATTAAAGAATTTTCGTGAAAATTAACTTCGTTTGAACTCCATTCCTAACCTATCCTAGATTATTGCAAACTCCGAAGAAGGGCTTCGGAAGGTAAAACTAGTCTTGCTCGAGTCTCCCATATCAACAAACAAAACGGAAATCACATCTCTTTATTTCAATAATAAGAATACATATCAGAGTGTGTTTCTTGTTGAGACTTGCTGTTAATAATAAGATATGATAACCCCGTTCAAAATGATAACTAGTGTATATTTACTCTAATTCCATTTCTTGGCTAGAAGGTTATTGTAGCATAGCCATTAATCAGTGTTGAATAAAATCTTCTAATTTCTTGTAAAAGAAATTTTCCTTCTACTCTTTAAGGAAGCCAAATGAGGAGTGAGGGTGTTCTATGTATGAAAACCATTTGCCCTAAGAACCTCAATAAAGTCATTTTTGGAGAAAGCCTTCCGCTATTTAGCATATCGGCTAGATTGGTCCCTTAGGACGACATGATTTAAGGAACAGATAATCTAGAATTGCATAGTACAAACAAGCTAAACATAAAATATGTAATGAGAGAAGAATATTTACATAAAAATTGCATGTCACCTATTTGTGACCACTCCCCCAATTCTGGACTCAGAGAGGAATTCAAAAATAAATTTATACTTATAATGCTTGAACCATTTAAGGAAGATTTTTGGAAAAATTAATTTAATTCAAAGCTAATTACAACATGCACCAGGATTTAGGCCAGGTCCTAATTTACATAAAAATAGAAACACTTAAGTAAACTCCCACTAAAGTTTACCCGAAGATAAAGCTTCGTGGCTGATTGTCAAAAATACACTTTACACAAAATTAGCCAAAATGCCTCTCTCCACCTATCGTCCAGAGTAAGGTTAGGAATTCGCCGCTCTTTTCAAAAAGCGTCGTACCAAGGCCGCCTTTTGCGGAACTTCACCAGATAATCACCAACGATTGTTTTCTTTCAAATCGAAATGGAACCATAATTATAGGAAATGACAAAATAATTAACGACGATCTCTAGAAAACAAGAGAGAATGTATCAATTTTTCACCAAAATCACTATCAACATCCATTCGTCTTCCTTCCTCTCTCTTCTAACTTTTATTATATAAACATTTATTACTAAAAACCAAATAAACAAAAGAGAAAAACATCAATGTCTGCCTACAATCTCCACGAAATTCATCCCCATTTTGTCAACGTCGAGGCGCTGCATTATTGCTGCGTCTTTGTGTTAGGACTATTGAACCAGCCACAAGAGGTGGAGGAAGTTAATAGTGCACAGTCCAGCAACACGATTCACCTACAACCTAATCTCTTTAATCCTCACATAAAAGCAACATACTCCTTGCCTTTTGATTTGGCCACAAACACATTCTAGATGGATTTGGCCATCTGGGATGCTTCGGTAGAAAACCTTGCACTGATAACATACTCACCTTATTAGCCAATCTGGGTTGGACCCATCGTTGTCAACCCAGTCAATTTAGCTCCAGACCAGCCGCCTTTTCCAAATGAGCTGTAGGAAGGGAGGAAATCATCTTACTACTTTTACTAATCGGCTTCGGTGTTTAATCCTAGGAAATTAGTGTCATTTTGAACATGTACATATTGACAAATCATTTTGGAAAATGTAATATGAAGCAATATATAAGTAAATATTCTGATATTTTAGTTGAATTGTGCAGTTGAAAATATGTTTATGTGTTTATCACCTTGTTATTTGATGTTTTGCCATACAGACAGGAATCGAAAGGTTTAGAACACTTGGACCCCGACGAGAGCTTGTTGTCGGAAGGTCTAACCATTAAATTATTTAGATCTTCCGACAATAGAGGAAAGTTGAGGTTGGAGTACCTTTCGATCTTGTTAGAAGGTTCAAAAAAGGGCAAATTCATCACTGCAGCACTAATTCCCTACGGAAGGGCTAAAAGGACATTCAAGGTTACCAAAATGATACTTAAATGGATCTCAGTTACCCTATTAACTTGATACTAAACTCAGTTTTAAATCTTACATGGAAAAATAAATGAGTAGAAAAGATAGCCTAAAAGTTTTAAATCGAGTTTAGAAAGTAACCTCTTTGTTTTGAAAAAGCCCTAGTTGTTTAAAGAAATTCTTTTACTTGTACTTGGTAATTATGTTGGCAGGAAAACGAAGCCGGAAACTTTATATCTTTTAGAGAAGTTGACTTGGAAAGTCAGGAGCATCCCTTCGCATGGGGGGTTCAAATGTTACTCAAAAAATTCGCCTTTCGCTTAAGTCAGAGGATCTCAAACAAAGGACAGAAAGAAAAGAATTTAGATCAAACCTTCCGTAGAGGTTGAAGGGATGCAGTTAATAATATGATGCGGCTCAAGACTGTAACGCCCCACTCCGAGACTGACATTAGCAAAGAGTATTACTAGGTAACACCGTCTGCTAATGCGGAGAATAGAGCTGGATAGGAGCGACCATCTATAACCTTGTCTTAATTATCTATTGAATACGCCGACAATTGCCACTTCTTACTTAAATGGATCGACATATCCAATAAATACTTAATACAAAGCCATAGGTGGCTGAAGGATCTATCAGAATAAAATATAATAACTCAAATGTAATACACATTACAGAACAGTAGATCATCACATACATTTGCACATATACAGATACATCACAGAGTTTACAAAATGATACATGTCAAGTGGTAAAGAAAACCACAATATACAGGCGAGTCAATAGAATACATATCAAAGTTACAGACAAAAAGGACTACACAAAAACCTATAACAAAAAAGAAACTAGCGGAATAGTCCATGCGGAAGCAAAAGAGGCTAAGTCCAAAGTACCTAACCTGAAACATCTCGGTCTGAACCAAGTATAAAATACACTGGTCAGTCTAGCTAAACAAATCAGTTAGATATACTAAATGATAATGAACATACAAGATCATAAAGTGCCACAATAATCTCCAAAGGAGATAACCAAATCATCTAACATAAGATGAATCATAACAAGCCTCATATCATCGGCAATCCCAATAAACAAAGGATATCATATCACAAAACAAGCCAAAAGGCAAATCACAAATACCAACAAAGGTACACAAGTTTCCACAAGTTAATCGCTATATATCGTGTGGTTTAAAGAACCTACCCCGAAAGGCGATACACTAGAGAAATATAATTGTCAAAGAAACAAAAGATGCTTGAGCCCAATACTGTAACAAGGATCCATACGCCTGAAGGCAACGCCCGAAGGCAACAAACCCCGAAGGCTCAAGCCCGAAGGCAACAAACCCCGAAGGCAACAAACCCCGAAGGCTCAAGCCCGAAGGTAACAAACCTCAAAGGCAACGCCAAAAGGCAACGCCACAAAGGCAACAAACCCTGAAGGCTCAATCCCGAAGGCAACAAACCCCGAAGACAATGCCAAAAGGCAACGTCCGAAGGCAACAAATCGTAGTGGCGGTACTGGACACCACTGTCCGGCGGAATGTGTCACAACTCTCAGAAAGGAACCCGAAAAATGTTAACGTGAGTCTCATACCCCATGTTCGCACTAAACGGTTTACTAACCGTTAGCCAATTTCACACTTAAAGCAGTACAAAGTTCACCTCATCTCATCGGTAAACCAGACCCAAAGGTCAAAATGGTCAAACGGATAGATTAGGAGTTAACTGAAAAGATGAACACACGTGTTCATAGCACGCGTTTTATCTAATCATTTAATTCTCCTCCCTCTTCGCTCGAAGTGCAAGATTATGTGTGTGTGTGTTTTAAATAGAAATTATAAATTAGAGAAACGAGCTTTTAATACACTTTAAAAAAGATCATTTTATAAAAACCTGTGCACGAAATCAAAAAGAAATTATCAAAGTCAAATATGCAATAACAACTAATTGGAATCGACACGAATCGATTGAAATTTGAAACCAAGCAAAATAGGCAAAAATAGGCAAAAACAAGCAGGTCAGTCGACTGACTACAGAGGCCAGTCGACTGATCTAGAAACCCGAAAGTTTCATTTCCTGCAGTCAGTCGACTGACTGCAGAGGCCAATCGACTGATCCAGAAACCCAAAAGTTTCATTTCCTGCAGTCAGTCGACTGACTGCAGAGGCCAGTCGACTGGCTGCAGAAAACAGAGACTTCCAGTTTCTGCAGACAGTCCCAGGAACTTGCATTTCCTACAGCCAGTCGACTGACTAGCACTGGGACTGTTTTTCAGCCTATCCAAATGAAGAGCAAACTCTTCCAATTTGCGATCGGACAAGCAATGGGCGCTAGGGGTTTATGCCAATCGACAACCCAGCCCTATTGGCTCTTCAATACACCTCCAAAAACATGATCAAACATCAAAGCTATGATTTTTAGAGTTTTTGACTTCAAAACTCCAAAAATGGAAATGTTCACCAAATCAATTCAAACCAAAAGCAAATGAACATGAATAAGTGTTAGGAATTCATACCTAACATCAATGATATCAAGAGAAGTAGATGTGAGTTCAAAACTCACCTTTTAACCCAAAAACTCAAAAGAGAAGCTATAGAGCAAGGCAAGAACAACCACTCTTCAATTATAACCCAAGGAGCTTCAATCTAAGCTCAAGAAAAAATATTTCCTAAGTTAGGATTTTAGGAAATTTCAGAAATCAAAGAGGAAATTAGATGGAGAAGATGAAGAGGAGGCTTACCTTAGCTTTTCTTTGAATTTGGAGCAAGAATTGAGCTTGCAAAAGGAAACTAGGGTTTTGAATTTTAATTTCCTATTCCCCTCCCCATTTTTGCTGAAGCTTGGATGTTAGGAAAATAAGAATGAAGTGAAGAGGAGAGGTGGACTGAGCTAGGGTGTTAAGATGGGTTAGTGGGCTAAAACCCAAACCCAAAGCCCTAAATGAAAACATCCAAATTTTAAGCAACTCCAAACATATCGAAGCTTATACTCAAAAAATTTGCAAACACCATTTTGGACTCAATGGAAGTGGTCTCGAGTCCTAATTCGACCGTTTGCAAAAAGTGATATTTCGGACTTTAATCCGATTAACAACGCTATATTTAAATAAAATATTTAAATATAAAATCGTAAAATATGCGGGTTGTTACAGACCCCCTCCTTAAAGAAATTGCATCCTCGCAATACTTAATAAGAAAATAAAGAGTAACAACCATAAAAGCATATCAATACAAAAGAAAATTTGAAATAAGAAGTTCACCATAAAGAGCACAAAAGAGTAAGTCCGGATGTGTTTGCTCGATGGATTCTCAAGATTCCCAAGAGCAATCCTTAGGATTTGAGGACCATTGAACTTTCAAAAAAAGAACATCTTTATTTCGAAGGCGTTTAACCTCCGAAACAATGATATGAATAGAATGTTGCGCATAAGTCAAATTTGGTGAAACTTCAATTTCTTCAATAATACCGAGCTCAAGAACAGAATCGGAATCCCTAAGGCATTTACGTAGTTGAGAGACGTGGAAAACGTCAAGAATAGCAAAAGAATTGAGCCGGTACTAAAAGAGGTGATAAGCCATGGAAACAATGCGTTCGGTGATGGGAAAGGGACCAACATATCGAGGTGCTACTTTCCCGATCGACTGAAACACACATCGCCCATCAAAGGTGAAACATGAATGAACACCAATAAAATCTGGACCTAAAACCAACTTCTCACCGGCTTCAAGCCAACACAGAGAAAATCGGCATGGCCTTCCGTAGAGTGCCTCGAAAGGTGCCATACCAATACAAGATTGGAAGCTTACTATAGGAAGAAAACTCAACAAGAGACATATGATCTTCCCAACTTCCACCAAAATCAAGAACACATGCACGAAAGAGATCTTCAAGAGTTGATTCACACGCTCTATTTGTCCATAGAATTGAGGCGATAAGCGGTGCTAAAAATTAAGCTTTGTTCCCAAAGCTTTTGAAGACCCTACAAAACTCCACTAGAAAAGTAACGGATCACGATTGCTAACAGTAGAAGTAGGAACTCCATGCAATATAACAGGACATAGAGTTCAGCCAAAAGAGGTATAGTCAAAAAGAGAAGGATGAGCCTCAAGGCTACACAAAACAAGAGATGAACATGAATTGGATTCACGATCTCGAATCTCACACGTGGATAGAGTCTCGAGATCACTCCATTCGGATATCATCAAAGAAACATCTTCTTGCTGCTCTCGGCTTAAGGGAATCGACAACACGATTTCCCTTTTCCGGGAGTATAGCCTAACAAGATTATAAGATGCAAGGAACTCGAGCCAACGCTGTTGATGCAAATTGAGTTCCTTTTGAGAAAAAAAATACCTCAAAGATTTATATCGGTGTAGAGGACAAATTTCCCTACTAAAAGATAATGATGCCAAATTCTAAAAGCGAAAACAATGGCCACAAGCACTAGATCATGAATGGCATATCTAGTATCGACAAGCTTTAATTGTCAAGAAGTAAATGCAATAACACATTCCCTTTGCAAGAGAATGAGACTAAAACCAATACGACTAGTATCGGTACAAATAATAAAGCCTTGGTTCCCTTTGGGAACCGCAAGAATAAAAGCATTGGAAAAGAGTTCCTTTAATCGATTCCCTTTCCTGAAAAGTTAAGACTTTCAAAATTATAATTAACTTTATATATATTCATCTTTTTAGAAAAATTAACTTTTTACAAGAATTTACTGTGTTTGACTGTCTCATCATAGCGTTTAGGAGCTTCCTATCGATAACGTTGATCAAGCGCATCGACCAGAATTCTTAAAGCACTCAATGGGAAAAACAACACAAAATCATCTTATATATGATAACATGTCTCTTATAAAATTTACAAATATTCTTTGCTCGTTTTAATAACAAAACCCAATCATACTTAAAAATATCTTATTAAAAAGATTTGCAAATTTTTAAATTTGTTATTTTCATCCATAATAAATAAATATAAGGATAAACTAATCGAGATATTCATAGAATACTCGATTCACAAAATGGGTGAAATAAGGTAGAAGGTTCGTCATACCAAATGACATAACGAACCGAACAAAAAGATCACAATGAGTGCGGATTGCGGTGAGAGGAATACTACCTTCGCAACTCGTAGCTGAAGAAAACCGGTGGTAAGGTCGAGCTGAAAAGACCTTAGCACCATCCAATAGATTGCTTAGGTGATAATCCTAAGACAAGCTCAAATATACCGGAAAATTCACAATCTACTTGAATGAGAGAAATAACACTTTCCTCATCAACTGAGTTTAAAGAATTAAAATGATATCACTGAATTTGGAAATTAAAAATCATTAAGAACAAAATAAATCTGCTTAACAGATTGAAAATGTCGAAGATAAATAGTCCACATTGGACATAGGATACGGCCTTCATAATGATTAAGCCAATCCTTTCCCAAAAATCATTTTCGAAGCCTAAATAACGCATAACATGCAAATCGGCTCGAAAAGAATAATCACATAAAATAACCTCGACATTTGAACAAAGCAAACTGAGTGTTGCGGATCCACCAATCAGATTCGCAATTCTTAGCGAAGTCATCAAACCCAAAATATTTAAAGAAAAAGTATCAACAAATTCTTTTGACATAAAAGAAGGAGATGCACTTGTATCAAAAGAAACCAAATAGGAAGATCACGAAATAAAATAACGTCGTCAAGGATAGAAGGAGAAATACCTCTGGGCTGAGACAAATCTCTAGAAGCCTTAGCAACATAAATCTTGCCAGACTTGGCACTAGCAGGAGTAGTAGGGCAGGTAGAAATACGATGACCTTCCTTCTTGCAATAACGGCAGAAGAAAGGCTTAGGACAATCTCGGATCATATGATCAGGAGAACCACAATTGAAACACATATGAATGGAAGGTGTTCCAGCAGATTGAGAATTAGAACCAGATTCAACAGGCTCTTTCTTCTTGGAAGGGAAAAATTCATGTTTATGAAATGGAAACCTCTTCTTGTTGATGTTGGAGTTTTGTTTGGCCTCCGCAACTTCAACATCATTTTCTTTATCGGCCTCTTCAAGACGAAGAGCGATATCTACTAACTGGTCGAAAGACACTTCTAATTTCAGAGGTAAAACCTTTTCGGAGTTCTTACCAAAAGCACAGATAAACCTTTGATTCTTTACAAGATCCAAAAGTTGTTGAGCAGTCATAAATACGCCATCCAGAGAAGAACTACTGGATTGACCGGCGTTGGGAGTGCCAGATCTAACCATCTCTTCTTCTTTAAGAAAGAAAGAAAAAGACAGAAGAGGAAAAAGGTTATTCTCAAAATGAATATCAAACAAACTTGATTGATAAAATAAAGCATCATAAAAAAAAGGATAGAACGGTACGAAGACTCGAATTAATTCCTATGGCACGATGATTCAAAGATTCGTAACATTCGTACTACACTTTGATGTACCGTAATATGTGTCTCTGTTCTATGTTTATCATATTTTGTTCTGAACTCAGCTCCGATACCAAGCTGTAACGCCCCACTCCAAGACCCACATTAGCAAAGAGTATTACTAGGTAACACCATCTGCTAATGCGGAGAATAGAGCTGGATAGGAGCGACCATCTATAACCTTGTCTTAATTATCTATTGAATACGCCGACAATTGCCACTTCTTACTTAAATGGATCGACATATCCAATAAATACTTAATACAAAGCCATAGGTGGCTGAAGGATCTATTAGAATAAAATATAATAACTCAAATGTAATACACATCACAGAACAATAGATCAACACATACATTTGCACATATACAGATACATCACAGAGTTTACAAAATGATACATGTCAAGTGGTAAAGCAAACCACAATATACAGGCGAGGCAATAGAATACATATTAGAGTTACAGACAAAAAGGACTACACAAAAAGCTATAACAAAAAAGGAACTAGCGGAATAGTCCATGCGGAAGCAAAAGAGGCTAAGTTCAAAGTACCTAACCTGAAAAATCTCGGTCTGACCCGAGTATAAAATACACGGATCAGTCTAGCTAAACAAATCAGTTAGATATACTAAATGATAATGAACATACAAGATCATAAAGTGCCACAATAATCTCCAAAGGAGAAAACCAAATCATCTAACATAAGATGAATCATAACAAGCCTCATATCATCGGCAATCCCAATAAACAAAGGATATCATATCCCAAAACAAGCCAAAAGGCAAATAACAAATACCAACAAAGGTACAGAAGTTTCCACAAGGTAATCGCTATATATCGTGTGGTTCAAAGAACCTACCCCGAAAGGCGATACACTAGGGAAATATAATTGTCAGAAAAACAAAAGATGCTCGAGCCCAGTACTATAATAAGGATCCATACGCCCGAAGGCAACAAACCCCGAAGGCTCAAGCCCGAAGGCAACAAACCCTGAAGGCAACGTCCGAAGGCAACAAACCGTAGTGGCGGTACTGGACACCACTGTCCGGCGGAATGTGTCACAACTCTCAGACGTTTTAAATCTTGTACCTAGGCCTTCTTGACCACATCAAAAGGTTAGATTAAAAGTCCAATCCCAAACAGAGATACATAGATAATTCTATAGATTATTAACCCTTCGGTATAGTTCGGCTTAATCTCATTACTTGGAGTAACTCTGGGTTACCAACAGGGCATTTACTGATCTTCTAAGAGATTCTACTTTCCACCATTTTCCAATAACTTCGTCTACTGGGATTCCTTAGGGTGTTGACCTTAAATTTGGTTAACAAATGTCTTATATAATATAATATCTTTTAAATTGTATTGTTAAATATAGAGTTTTATAAACAAATTAGTTTACATACATACATACATACATACACACACACATATATATATATATATATTATTTTTAAAGAGGGTTTTTAATGTAATCATATGATTCAGAAAGGGGTTAGGACTTGCTCAGTGGCTAAATGATGCTCTTATTACTTACTTGATTGAAAAGTATAATATACTTACAAACGCCAACAAAGTAGACTTATCTATTTTTAAGAGTTAAGATTGTTGTTCGAGTTGGGTTTAGAATCAATGGTGCTTTAACCTACCATCTTCACTCTTGATTGGGGAATATTTAAGTTGAAAAGGTCGGAAATGTGTTAATCATTTTGATTACATACTAGTTTATGGAAGGTCATTAATACTATACTTAACACTAAATGTCGACGAAGTAGGCTTATCTATTTGTGAGAGTTAAGAATGTCGTTCGAGTAGGCTTTGGAAGCAATAATTCTCTAACCTACCATCTTCACTCTTGACCAATGAATAGTTAAGATGAAAAGGTCGGAAATATGTCAAGTATACAAACCTTGATTTCTATAAGTGATCATTTTAAGAACTAGATAGTCGATTAGTTGACTCTTGAATTTTGACCAACTATAACTTCAAAAGTATCTAAAAGCTTCCCCGCTTCATATGATTTTAGATCCCTAAGGGAGGAGCACTAGTGTGAAACATCCCTAGCCTTAAGAACTTATATATACGAGATCCCCCGAGGAGGACTTCTCTTTATATAATTCGCTAACTTCCAAAAGAGCTAGAATTGAGTTAATCGAATATCTATCGATTGGTTTTGGTGACTCCGGGATCAGTAAGTGTTTTGCTTATCGAATACCACTTCAAAACTAGTATGCTAGTTTATGTTTTGGAAGTAGTTACGAAGTGGAATATTATAGAGTTCAAATGTCTATCCTAAGGTTAAGTCCAAGGGAGAGGTCAACGTTAATATTTCAGACTTATGCTATAGAATTGAAATGTCTACCCTAAGATTAAGTCGAAGAAAGTGGTCAGCGTTAGCATTTGTCAAACGGCTTTTGCGTGAATCCATGGAGTGATTCGGGTTTTGTTCGACCGACAAAGATTCTTGTGAGAGTTGCTGAACATAACCTGAACATAGGGAAATGACTAAAGATATAGTAGGATGCTTAGTCTTGGATTTAGCTAACTTATGGCAGGGTATATCAACTCCATATCTAGAGTATGCTTAGTCTTGGGTTTAGCTAACTCATGATAGGGTATATCAACTCCATATCTAGAGTATGCTTAGTCTTGGGTTTAGCTAACTCATGACAGGGTATATAAACTCCATATCTAGAGTATGCTTATCGATGTTGCTAGAGGGTGTTGTTGATGCTTGGTTCCACATGGTTCATACTATGTTCGAGCATGGGCCAACTATTTTTACCTTATGGTATATTTTATCTAGAGATATACAATGGTCTGAAGGTGACTTCTGATCCTTATCATGGAGATCCACTTCAGTTTACTGGGGGCCTCTCCATGGAAAATCCATGTGTACCTTAGCAGTTTAGATGTACTTCTAATATTGTGTGTTGTGAGATGAAAGTAGCACAGCTATTTTTCTACATCCTAGACGTTATCGATTATATCACTATATTAACTTAATGAATAGTTGGTTTCTTTGTTGGGAAAACGGTTACGATGATTCGTACGATCTCAAAAGTTACTATTATATGGATGCATATATAATAGATTTTCTCATACAAGACTTATGTTTGACATGTGGTTTTTGTTTTCCCTAAATTCCTCGTGTACCCTTTCGAGTAGGCTTAGTAAAGTAGGTTCTACTTTGGACACATCAGAGTTCAAGAGACGAGCTAAAGGCTTCCGTTATCTATCTATTTCTAATTTTGTTGCATTGTATTATGTATGTATGTATCAGCATTGTGAGGACAGGCAGTTATAACTATCCAGGCTGATGATAGTACTTAGGCTCAATAACTCTAAAATTGTACTGTATTCGGAGTAACCCTTTGTATTGTGTTTTGGATATTATATATTATCGTTTCGCTATAAGATTGTGATATCTGTTTTTTATTTCTTGTTCTACTCATTTTCATTTTATTTATCATATTGATCTGTCATTCCAACACACGGGTGCTCGGCAAAGGGATACCTTGGATTTTTTTAATATCGACATTCGATGGTCGAAAAGTCGTGTTGTTACAAGATTGGCCCCAAGCCATGTTCGTAGAGAGGACGGGCTGTATTATAATAGCTTCCTATTTTATATGTATATAGTTTCGATATATAGTACTTTGAGACATTTTCCTCACATTAGATAATCCTTCCTCCAGCCGCCTCTCACCCCTTGCCTTGATCCATTGCACCTAGCCTTGCTAATGCTAGCTCTACCCTTGCTTTTCGTCTCCAAGACGTGGATGAGAACTTATTTACCACCATCCAGTCCAAAAGGTGGTGACACCTCCCTAAATTCGTTCCTCTTATAGTTTGACCCAGTAACCAGTTCGTCGATCCTCCAACCCCAGCCTCCAACCCTCACCACCTTCTTATGCTCCGCCCTCCACACCCGTTGATAGATCCAGATCCTTGTTTCCCAATTCGTCGTTTAATGTGCCTCCTCCTGTTAGTCACAACTGGGTTGATGTTCTTAAAGGTAATCAGATTCTTGTCAACGTTCCGTTAAAAAAAATTTCCTACATAAATCAATTTCATTCATTATGCTAAGATGACCACATAAATTGTTATGAAATAAGAAATCAATGGAACAATATGATTGTTATTTATGTTATTGATTCAAAACGAATTTTCCATTTTTCAAGGCATATATTCATAGAGCATGGAAACCATCAAAGAATTTTATTATTTATTCCAAAGTAAATGGCTTATGTTATAAAATTTGATTCTAAAGAGGATTGTGATAGCATTCTAGAGGGTGGTCCATACATCTATGATAAAAAGCTTATGATGATCAAATAATGAATTACATGATGCATTTAAACAAAGATTATTACTATCGATTCCTATCTAGATTCGACTGCCTAATCTTCACCTAGACTGTTGGACAATAGAAGGTATTGCTCGTATTGCCTTACTATTGGGGACTCTAATTTAAAATTAGATAAGATGGCAGAAGAAATCATAAAAATTTCTTATGCCCGAGTTTTAGCGGAAGTTTCTAATTCATTTTCCTACCCTAAGAAAATCCCATTCTTAATGAAAATTACCAACTTTTCATGTAAGATGTAAAATGCGAATGAAAACCGATTAAATGTCAAAACCGTCAGAGTTCTAGACACTCCTAAAACATTTTCCAATTCAGCAAGGTGTGGTTCTCGTCAAAGATAACAACACTACATCAAGTAATGCGCATATGGAAGTAGATGCTTCACAAACTATGAATGATGTAAATGCAGAAAACTCACCCACAATCTACAACTCAATCAAGATAATGTTAACATTCAGCTATCTCAAGATAATTAAATTAACACACAGTGTAACTAAAGAAAAACTAATATAGCACAAGAACAAGATCCAAATCAAACTAGAAAATCTAACAGTTTCAGTCCTATTATCTAGTCCAATGTTTTACAGAATGAACAACTCCATGTTTCTTCACACGACGCATTGAGTATTAATAAAAACAGACAAATAGAGATGAGGAGTTGCCTAACGCAGGATAACTTAATTAAAATGGTAAAAAGGTTACAGATGAAGTGCAAGACCAACTAGCTCTGCAGGGCACATCCAATATTCAGTCAAATGGATCAGTGGGCTCCCGCACTAGAGCTAAGCGTCATAGGATGAAGCACCTAGTAGATATCCTGTCTGATTTCTCTGCACCAAAATCTATGGATGTTATCGACAATCCTGCATGCCATAATATAATTTTTCAATTAAAAGTAAAAGGAAAAGATATGAAACGATCAGGCAAAACAGGAGGGAGGAGGTAGAAGTCAACTTGCTAATCAGTGTTGCTATTGTTTGGAGTTGTTGTAGTTCCAGTTGACCTTTTGGCTACATGAGGATAACAAGTCCATCCCTTTTAGTTGTCGTTTGTTTCTTGTTTGTATTTAAGTGCGTTGCTTTTCGTTTGTTGGGATAGCTAGAGAATGTAGAATGGTTTTTGAGTATTGAAATTGTGTAACACTCCTACCATTTTTTGTTCCCCTAACTCCCTATATTTGTAACATTTTTCATATTATTATATAAAGTACCTTTTACAAAAAATAAAACTCTCAGATACTCGATTAAGCAGTCTGCGATTTAGATGTTTTTTAGAAAATGCTTATATGACAGCTGGATATTTTGGAGGCATGATGTCGAGATTTTTGATATGTATACTTGTTGTTGTAGTAGTACATAACATACATGTTATTTATATATGAGATTTGTAGTATCAAATATTATATTCAGAACTATGTATGTATGAAGTTGATGTATTCTTACTTTCTGTATTGATATTTACTTATCATTTACTTCCGTTAGTGCAGTCTCTTATATGTTGTCTATCATGTTATGTTCATGTATATTCAGTTTATTATACGTTATCGTTATGTTGTGTGATTTTATCGATATGCCTTGTTAGGATGTTGGATTTTAATTTTACCCAACATACCATTTTTTGTGATATTCGAAAGTCAGATGCTGTTATTTGACATAGGGTATTACGAAGGGCGGATCGTCACAGTATTCTTCAAGAATATAACAACTCTTAAATTGATATCACTCTTAGTTATTGAAGTTATTAATTTTATTAATTCTTCCCTCTTTCATTTACATATTGAGTAGAGTACTTGGTATATCTCTAGGTAGGTAGGAGCACTGCCTACATTTGCTAAGAAAACTCAAGATGTATGTAATTTATCTAAATGATGGTTTTAAATTGTTCAATACGATATTAGCATTAATCTTGTGGTCGATTATACATACATTGAGGAGTTATTAAATTTCCTAGTGACAACTTTTCGACGTTAACGGCAGTAATTTATTTGTCTTGTTTATATTAATTTTTTCTAAGTTGGAGAGTATTAGTTTTTATTTGAAAATATGGTGTATTTGTTCTTTTTTAATTCAATATTTTTGTATTAGTTTATAGTTTAATTCAGTGTTTTTAATTTTGATTATGTTTAAGGCAGTGTATAGATTATTAAAAACCAAACATCCAAACAATTATTCCCCTTTCACATACTTTTTTCGTAGCATTAAACACAAGTGACATTAGCTATTTCAAGATACTCCTTTAAGGGTACCCTTTTTGCTAAACAGAAAACACATCCTCCGTTTCTTCTTAAATTCACATTCCAGTAATTGAGTTTAGAACAGGACAATCAAATGAACAAATAATAATAATATTAGAGCCGCGGATGAGGTTAAACATGTAGATTGATTGAGCAATAGAGTTTGAAGTATACTTACAGAAATGAAAAACTAAAATCACTCAAAATAAGTCAGGAAAGATGCACTTTCAATATTCATACCATGGGAAATATATATAATTATGAACCAAACGTAAACATAATTCTAAAAATATAATAAAATAAATGCATCATAGGTAATATATATTAAAATTTAACAAATACGAAGAAAAACCACACTATAGAATTAATTATAAACTGATCATCCAACCATTATTTGACCAATTCATACAACAAACCAAGATTAAACTTCAGAATAATTCAATTTGCAGGCCTTGACTTCCAGACTTTTTCCTGAAGAACCTTGCACGACTCAACCATCTTATAATGTTCAGGCATTGTTCCCTTCACTATATCATTTGAACTGAATCTCTCTGCCCACTTAACTAAATTTGGCAACTTTTCCTCATCTAACACTTTAACACTTTCGATTTCTTCCACTACTTTGAGCCCACCAAGTGAAGCTCCAAGTGCAATGTCAACATAACCAATATTGTCTCCTCCAAAAAATGGCTTCTCTGCTATATAATCTTCCAGTGGTTTCAACCCTGAAATAGTCTCTTCTACTGCTTGCACTTTATCTTCTTCTGTCATATTGGTTGCTATTATGCTAAAGAGCCTGGTTAGCAACTATAGTAACATCAATTAGAAATGAGTAAAGTGAATAATGATATACGTATATAAAGGTAGGAGTTTTTACATACCTTGTCATCAATGTAATAAGCCCAAAATCTGGCTTGAGCACGCTCAAGGGGATCAGAAGGGAGTATAGAGGGACCTTCAAAAACTTCATCGATGTACTGAACAATGATCATCGACTCACAAACAGGTTTTTCTTTATGAATCAAGACTGGAACCTTTTTGTTTATCGGGTTTGACTTCAAAAACAACTCGCTCTTATTGTCGAGTACTTCTTCTTGATATTCGTATGCGACTCCTTTGATGTTCAAAGCGAGTTTGGCTCTTGCTACGTACGGGCTTGCCCACATTCCCAATAGTTTCACATTTGCAGATGCCATTGTGTTCTAATTCTTTATATATTAATATTTATGTTTAATTTCTCCCAAGAGAGATGGATTAGTGATGAAGATATTGAATTCTGAAAGGTATTTATAATGGATACGATATAGTTGGATTTAAACCTTTGCCGTAGTCAACATGACTTTGATAATCGAGAAAATAAGAAATGAATTGGAAGCATCCCATATTGACTAGTCGTAAAGACAATGATGGGCGTGAAATGTATACATAGGGTGTACTATTCATATTCAGCCTATTGAACAGCGAATGATATAATATAAAAGATACACGGAGCCAGGGACGTAACCAGGATTTTCGTTTGCGGTGGGCATAATTAGATAAATACTATAAAAATAACAAAGTTTAACTAAATTGCATTAGAGTAAATACCATATGCAAATTTGTAGAAAAAAAAGGAAGAAGAAGATGCAAAAAATCATGTTTTATAACGTCTTCAATTGAATTTTAATGAAACAATCTAGATTATTTATTGGATCCAAGATATTTGTCCTCATATGTAAAAGCAGATTTGCAGATGTCACAATATCGTCATTTTTGTAGAATGAAAACAATATTTTGTTTATTTTTAGACATAACTTCAAAACAGTAATACAAAAAATTGTATTGGTCTCTAATTAACATTTGCAAAATGGATATTACTTAAGCAGCAAAGATTTGGACATAACATCAAAAATCAAAATAGTAAAGCTTTTACTGATTCCTAAACTTGCAACTATACATCCATAGAGAATTTGTTAACAAATTATTTGCTTTAACCCAATTTGAACATGTAACAACAGATAGTTTGATCCATTTCGATAGAATGCACAACAAAAAAACAATACATCTTTTTACCCAATCAGAATTTGATGTACAGTAAATTCCTGCACTTCAATACAAATGCTACATACCTGAAAATTCTAAAATAATCTGAAAAGAAGTGGAGTTCCGGGCAGATGAGTGAAAAGAATGATTTGATGTAAATGCTACATACCTAAAAATTCTAAAATAATCTGAAAAGAAGTGGAGTTTTGCACAGATGAGTGAAAATAATGATTTGATTTTCAATTTGTGGAGTTGGAACGAGAAGAGAATGATTGGAAAAATAGTTTAGAGTTGTTCTTAATTTGCTGGGAAGTTCTCAATGTAATTATTTTCCGATTAGTTATGGTTTTCTTGGGTAGGGCAATTGCCCACCCGACCCACTATGTAGTTACGTCCCTGCACGGAGCAGATGTCATTGCTTACATCATTCCTTCACTTTATCCTTTTCGTTTCATTCCTAGTCAGAACAAGTTCCATTTTCATATTTGAAGTTTAAAATATGTTGCCAGTGCTAAAGCAATGATTTGATAATAAATTATACTTGAATAAACAAGACTTCGAGCTTATTAATAAAAATTTCAGCCCAACACAAAATAGTCCAAGTGTACAAAAACTGCCCAATTAATTTGATAATTGATTGCCGCTCTAAAACCAAGTGTCTATTTTCTAAAAAAGAATAAAAATTACCGTAAAATTACTGTCGCTCTCAATATAGACAGCCGCGACACTACTGGATAGTTGAAGACGAAGCTGCCAGTCTTTCGACCATGCTAGTAGGGCAAGGAAGAAATCGAGATGATAATACTACGACAAGGAAGAAATCAAGGTCGAGCATGCTGATTTAGATTTTTTTCTGATTTTGAATTTTTTTATAAAATCCTAACCACCAAAACCGATTTTTTCCTTTGATTTCAATTCGGTCAACGTCGATACCAGTACAACACTTCCAAAATTTCAAGGTACCATCCCATACCTCGAACCTTGAAAAAAACAAAAGAAAAGTAAATATATGAACACATCTGTCAGCTTAAACATGTTGATGCTTGCTAAAATTGTGAAGCAGTGAACTTCACATAAAACATTGAGGATAGATACCAGAGTAATATTAAAGGGAAGAGCTTGTTTGACTTTCCGTGATTGAAGTTCATGAAGTTAAATGTTAACGTAACAAATCGACGCTAACACCCCGGTGTGAGTATTAGTAATGTGAAAGCACCACCCGTTGGTACGGGAACAGAATATAAGCAGAAAATAGCAGAAAAGTAAAGAGACAGCAGTTTTATAGTGGTTCGGCTCGAAATTAAGCCTACGTCCACTTTATCTTCTTTATTGCTGATTTGATTACAACTTTTACAACAATTCTTCAATTACAATATGATTTCAACACACTTGAGACGAGTAGCTAGAACTTTAATGTAAGAGAGCTCTTAGAATCCATGTCGGATGTGTTAGATCTTCTCTTGAAGTTCGTTGAAGCGTCTTTGGTGTTTGAAGTGTCGGTTGAGTCGAGAAAACAGCAGAGTATCAACCTTCCAGAAATGAGCCGAAAAGTCCTTTTGAAGTTAGAGCTGGTGCTGTATTTATAGGAGAATTCTGTGCAGAGCCATAGGTCGTGAACGACCTAAGGTAGGTCGTAGGTCGCGAGCGACCTAAGGAGCACAGGCTACGACTTAATAGGTTTGCACTTGATCTGTCTAAATGGGGTGATAAGTTGTAGGTCGTGAACGACCTAAGGTAAGTCGTAGGTCGCGTTGTCTCTCTGCTGTAGCTTATTGTTGCCCCATGTTGACAGTTAGGTCGCTGGAGCTTTAGGTCGCTAAGTCGCTTGACTGTTCCACCTTTTAGGTCGCTAACCTCTTTCAGGAGTTAGGTCGAGAAGATTCTCTGTGATGTTAGGTCGCCAAGATTCTCTGTGATGTTAGGTCGCTGGGTTGTTAGGTCGTAAGTCGTTTGAGTAGTGATAGGTCGTTAGGTCGCTTGGAACTTTAGGTCGTTAGGTCGCTAAACCCTTTAGGTCTCTAGGTCGCTTATGTTTTAGGTCGCTTCAAAAAGAGGAGTTAACACTTGCCCCTCGAAGTACAGACCTATGTCGTAGGTCGTGTGCTTCGATCTAACTCTGCTAGGTCGTGAGCGACTTAAAACCTGTGCTAACTCGCGTGCCTATTCGCCTTCTTCTCGTTGCCCCATATAAACTGTTAGGTCGTTTCTTCTTCCTTACTTAACTGCTTCGATTTCCCGCTCTACCATTAACGAATCTTCGAGCTTCCAAAGGCGAATTCAACCTCTCCAGTCGTCAATTCATCCTTACCACCATATTGCGTAAGTGAATTCAATCTTTATCCAACCATGATCGCCGCCAAATCGTGAATCCCCATCCTCTGACCCCAGTTCAACTCCGTACGTTGCGTTTCTCTTTTGAATCGTATTGCGATCGATTTTCGATCGCCATTAGTTATGTTGTGGTTGTGATTCATGAAAGCACAGCAATGAGTTGGATCTGTGATAGATCGGGGATGTTTTGAATTGGTTTTCGGGTGATTTGGTGGTATGAAGAGATAATGGATTTTACGAAGAGGATGATGGATTTCATTGTGTAAGTGATAACAGGTTATCGGGTTAATAGTTAACGAGATAGCGAGCCGTTGAGTGGAGAAGAAGTCAGCGATTTAACAGATCTGAGCGACTTAGAAACCTGGCCGACCTAAGAATTCTCACGACCTAAGGATCCTTCGAATCTGCGACTTTACTTTAGGTCGCGCTGGGATTCAAACGACCTAGGACTTTGTTAAATTTGCACATGAATTCCAAGCAGAACGACTTAATAAATTAACGACCTAACTTTTTGCGGCATAGATTTTAAGTCGTGGCCGAGCTAGGACTTGTAGGAATTTGCATTGCCTTAATCTGAAGTCTTATACTCTTTGACTTGCACAGTGCGACCTAAAGAGAACCCGATCTATGCTAGGTCGCTGAACGACCTAAGTGATGAACAAAATTGGAACATTTGTATCATTTTGAAAGAACTTAATTGAACTGCTTGAACTTGTTTGAACTTTGTTGCACTTCTTTACAGATTATATTAACTTCAACGCTAATAACCTGTTGAACACAACATTTGCAGAAAAATGGGACGAATATACTGCCATTGACTGCCCACATCGAATGACAGATTAGTCGATAAAGAATAATCAACTTAAATGAACCATGTGAATGAAACGCTATGGATTAACAAATTCAAGTGAAGTATTAAAGCAAAGCTAAAATAATCAACCAAAGCTGATTTGTTTGCATCAACACTGTACTTGAACTTAAATTAACTAGCCCAATCCCTAAAACTGTATAATTGACAAATGTCAACTAATTTGATTCCAGTTATATTTGCTTGTCTTTTTATTAGTTTCGCACAACACTTCACACTTTTAGGAAACGTGCACCTTCATATTTGAACATCCAGTTCCTTGTGTAGAATGACTTCTCAACAAGAAGAAGCAGGACAAGCTGGGGAAGTCTTTCCAATTGCTAACCCATTGATTGATCCTCCGGAAAGAACTCCGACTTCCTTGAATCATAGAGTCTTTAGTCAGTTGCGCATTCAGTTTGGCATTGCTGAAGCAGATGCTCAACTTCCAGGGATAAACGATACCGCTGATAGGCCACCTCACGGCTTTATCGCAGTTAATCGTCAGATGTGCTTAAGTGGAGCTATTCCTCCCTTTAATGATTTTCTTCGATAGCTTCTTCTTCGATTGACTATCTCTCCCTTCCAGCTACACCCCAACAGTTATGCCATCTTGATGGGGTTGTGTGTGCTGTTCAGGAGGATGCTCGACCATCTTCCAAGTTTTGAGGAGATTTGCTACTTGTACACATTTGCCAAGAATAAAGATCATCCCTCTATTATACTTGTGAGGAGCGCGCGGAACCGGAAGCTGATTCTAGACTTGCCCGATAGTGCACACGGGTTTTTAAGCCAATTTTTCTTCGTTCGCTGCCGCCCAGAGTTCTATGTTGTCTGGAGAATCGGAAGTAAGATTGCTTATTTCCGCTCACTTCATTTTTCTAAATTTCTTGAAACTTGAATCGTCAAGTACTGAACTTCATTCTTAACTTTTGTAGCACTTCCTCTTCCGCTTAGAGATCCCATCCATAAGCCAACCTTTGAAACGTTAAGTGTCGTGGCGGCTGAAGAGAGAAGCGTCAAGTTTCTGCTGAAAGATGAGTTTCTTCACCAATTCGGTCTTTTACATCCCTTCCGATCTACTCAGATTCATGAAATTTCTAGTTCTGAGACCGAAACATTAGCTGCCCCTGGTTCTCAAGCAGAGACATCAAATGCCCCAGTCTCTACAGAAGAAATTGCATTGAAAGAACCTGCTGTAGAGCTTGCATTGGTGAAGTGTTCTACTTCCGTTGACGTTGCGGGGTCATCTGGCAAACTTGTACTTTTCCCGGTAATCGAAGAAGAGGAACTTCCTCAACACTCCGGGAAGGCTGATGATAAAGGAGTTGAGAGAGAGAGAGTCCCACCAAGCATGACGGTGACGACACTTTTGAGGGATTGAGCGATCTGATGATTACTTCACAGGAGCTCTTCAAAGATGACACTTCCACAACTAAAGTTACATCTCCAGCAGTTGAGGAGACATCTGTCTTACAACAAATTTCGTCAGCCCAAAAGTTGACTCCTGCTTCACAATCTGCTATCACTCCCCAACCAAAGAGTGGTTTGTAGTTTTATGCATGTAGCTTGCATATCACACACACTTAGGATTTTTGGCAATTATACGCAGTTAGCTTCTTTTACTTTGAAGATTTTGAAGTTTCGTATCTTTTTTATTTTCAGATTCTCCGATGGGGCGAAGTGGATCATACTATGATGATTTCCAGTATTATGGAAGGCGTGGCACTTATAATGCCAGACGCTATCTCCCTATCCCGAGGGAAACCGATGAAGAAAGAGCTGCCAGAAAAGCTCATGAAAGACAAACTTATGAAGAGCAGCAAAGAAGAAGGGATGATGACTCCCACAAAAGAAAATCTTATGATGTTAAAGGGAAAGGTCATGCTGCTGAAGATCCGAGCAAACGGGCCAAACTTAGTGAAAAACCGACGTCTGCAATTTCTGAAAAGACCGCTGCTTCTATCCCTCTTGACATTCCTTCCAATTCTCCTGCTCTTGGGAAAACTGACATTCAGACAATTATTAACAGGCCTCAGTATCAAGTCAAGGATGCTCCACCTACACTTCAAAGCCGATTCCCAAATTGGTGTTTAAAAGGAGTGCGCTTTGACTTGGATTTGGTTCCTATCGATAAGCAGGCCATGCTAAGGAATCTCGATGCTGTTAAGCTTGACATCGAGAGAATGTCTAGATGGAAAAAGCTGGTTGATGAGATCCAAAGGGTTAATCATATGAATCTCGAAGCCATGTTAACCATGGAAAATGATCATTCTAAATGGAAGAAAGTTCTCGAGCGGCACGACACAGAGATGAAATGCATTGCCGATCATAATGAGGAGCTCGAAGCTAAAGTCAAGAAGCTCGAAGACGATCTTGCCGCCTCTTCCACCTCTTTTACTCAAAAGGAAGAGGTACTTCAAAAGCAAGTACGGGATGCTCATGCTAGTCAGCGAGACGCTGAGGCCAGATATGAGGCACAGGAGAAAATTGTTGAGAGTTACCGCATTGATGTTGCTCGGTTGCAAGGAAAAACTAGCTCCCAGGACTTGGAAATTAAAATGTTAAAAGCTCGACTTCTTAAAGTTGAAAAAGAGCGTGATGAGGCAGTTGCCGGCAAAGTTGCAGCTGAAGAATCTCATGAGGCAACTAAAGCCAACGTCAGCTCTACTTTATTCGAGTTTTACTTGCACAGCGTCCTGAGGTGTGGTAGTCTCTCTTTTTTAAGCCATAAATACGAGATTACTTTGGCCGAAGTGTGGGAAGCCATACTCGATATGCTTGGAGGTGCTGGCTATGTAGATGCAGATCTTGAAGCGCATTATCTAGACGATGAGGCACGTGCTGCCCTTGCCAGGGGAAAAGAGCAGCTTGCCAGGGAGCGAGCCGAAGCAGCAGGAGGAGAGCGTTTGGAGAAGGCGCCTTTAACCGACCCTGCTCGTCCTCCGGCTTCGGTTGACCCTGATACCATTGGCTCTAGTTCTCATTCTCCACCTCCTACAAAAGCCGAAGTTAAAACCACAATTACTGAGTCTCTCACTGAAGAAGAGGCCCCAGAAGATGTCGAGGCCCAAAAGTTCGAGATTGATCTTGCGAAGCCGAACTCTCCAGGTAACTTCAAGTCTGGTCTAGCCCAAGTAGATTGTTCGTTCGATTCAACTGAGCTCGATGAACTTCTCGCTTATTACTTAACTCCCGATGAGCCAATATCTTCTCTCTTTACAAGTAACGCTGATTTTAATTTTTCTTCTTCTGTAGAGAAAACTCTAAGTGTTGCGCAGACTTCTCCTCTTCCAGCTGTTCCTCCTCTATCCCTTCAAGTCACTCCTGCTTCTCAACCGGGGTCGCATGATGAACAAATAGAAGCCCTTCAAGCTTGGACGATCCACTTGCTTCGCAAGAGCAGAAGGCTGGTGAACTTGAAGAAGGTGAACAAACTCCGGAGCCTTATGATGATGACACAAAGCTCTCTGCATTAATTACTCCAGGAAGTGAGTCTTCTTCCAAGAAGAGAGGGAAATGAGCAGCTTCGAAGAAAAAGAAGAAAAGCGCTTCTGCTGGTGAAGAAAAAATGGAAGAAGATCCAGCTACGCCTTCTTCTCCTTCTTCCCCGACCCATCCACGTCGGATTCAGAAATTAATCATCAAGCCGGGCAAGAGCTCTAAAGGTGGAGGGAAGAAGGAGTGATGAGCAGGACTTTACACTTCTTATTTTGCTTTTTGCTTGTATTGACCGCAGATTGTGCGTATACCGGCCTCCGCTTGTTGAAACCTGCATATGTACAAAAATTTCATAGTATGGAATAAAATGGTTCTTTTTACTTGTACAATTTCTTGCCAGTATATGTGTGAATGCATTTATTCCTTGTTTTTGCACAAGTTTCTTTATTTACTTTATATGATACTACAGTAGGCTCGTGGTATGATGTTTGAGCGTTGTTTTTATTAATATATCTATATGCCCCCATACCACAGCTTACTGTAATATTCTGAAAAGACTTGTACTCTTATTTTAGAGAATAATTCTTCCGTTTTGAGGAAATATTATTCTGCTTTTAATAGAATACACTTTGTATCGGAGAAGTTTTTCTTTCTCTCTATTTTCAAAGAACACTTCTACTTTCGGGGATGATCACTTTTACTTGTTGAAAAGTGGATTCCCCTACGCAGTGAAGTGGGCTTCTGAAGAATACTTCAATTCATTTGTCAGAAAGTTGTATTTCATCGTTGAATGGGTCCACGGGACATACGTCAGCTGTTTTATCGGATATTTGTTTATACAAATAATCATAAGTATTCAGCTACGGCCTGGAACCTTCTTTTTTGAGAAGGTGTCCCTTTGGTGGTTCCATCGATAAAGTTCTTGGATGTGCCTCGTTAGAGGGCTTTATTTGTTTAGTGCTTCCGAAGAAGACTTTGTGCCTCCAAAGAGGAGCATTTGGCCTCCGAAGAGGAGCATTTGGCCTCCGAAGAGGAGCATTTTGGTCTTCGAGGAGAAGCATTTTGGTCTCCGAAGAGAAGCATTTGCTTGTGTCCTTCGACCATCTGCTTCTTAGAGATTCCTTGTTATCACTTCAAGCACATGTCCCATTCTTTTGCAAGTTGTTCGCTTTTTGCCAGAGAAGTGTGCTTTATCGTTGAGTGAATCCACGGGCCAGACGCAAGCTACTTTACCGGATGTTCATTTGCACAAACGATCGCGATTAGTTAGCAAGGGTCTGGAAACTTCCCGTCAGGAAGGTGCCTGCTTTGGTGGAATCACCAACTGTTTGTGAATAGCACTTCTTTTATAGGAGCTGAATTTTGGAACTTTTGTGGCTTGACATTTGTTTGTTAAGTGATTTGTAGGAATCGCTGAGCCTTGTGATGTGTTGAATTGTGGAACATCAGATCTAGATATACAGAGCATTTTTTAGCCATGTGCATTAACTCATTTGTAAAAGCACTACTATAAAAAGTGCTTCTTAAAGTAAAGATCTTGGTGCTTATTCTCTCTTCAGCAAAAGTGTTTTGGCTAATGAGAAAACTAATTAAACGCACTAGAACCATCGCTTGATAGCAACTATCTAATAAATATCTTTAGTGTGACGATGCAAGTAATTCATATAACAAACATAAGTAATGAGAATTCATACCACGGAAATATAAAAGTATGTACCAAGCATAGATTCAATTCTTAAAATGCAATGAAATAATTACATCGCTACTGTTATACATCACATGGTTTTGTTTTCCACGTAGTTATCAAGTTTAATTTGCTTTTGATGTATATTTAAGTGTAGAATTGATCAAAGTGAAACTGAGATAGTATAGAAAAGCGTAAGGTGATGCACCACGAGATAATAAACGACTTACCTTAAGTCGTTTCTTCCTCCTAAGTCGCGAAGCTCCAGTAGGTCGCGAAGCTACAGTAGGTCGCGAAGCTCCAGCTTTCCTGAATCGTAGGTCGCGAGATTCCTTAGATCGCGAATTCCTTAGGTCACAAAGGCCAAATCGACAAGCCTTATGTTGGCCAGCTTTCCTGAATCGCTTCTATTAGGTTGCAAGCTTCCCTAAGTTGCGAAGATTCCTTAAGTCGCGGGTTATCTTATGTCGCGAATTCCAATAGGTCGAAGCTCCTAGGTCGCTGCCGTGTTTCTGTTATGTCGCTCCGGAATGCCGAAGGATGTTAAGTCGTATGATGATTATGTCGCGAGCTTCTTATGTCGCGAGCCTTCTTATGTCGCTGTTTGATTTTTTTTTTCTGAAGTTGTGTTGTATTGTTTGATAAGTCGTTTGTGTAGTAATTGTTGTACCGCTTTTGTTAAGTCGTATGTGTTGTAATTTCCTATAAATAGGGGTGTGTTGTCATTTGTAAAAGGAGTTGATTTTGAATAAAATTTGGTTTGTGCTTTGTGCCAGCATTAAAATTGGAAGTTGAGTGTTATCTCCTTTCTCCATCTTCGGATATTCGAGTGCGCTCGAATCAACGAACTTGAAGCTGATTCATGGAATCTCGTGCGTGAGATCAACATCGAAGAATCGTAGATCTTCTAGCACGGCATCGTGTGCGATCAACGTGTTAAAGATAGCTAGAATCCGGTATCTCGAGAGATCAACGGATTTGGGCATTTGGGTATCATCAATTCATCAATTTATCTCGTTTCATCGATTATTATTCCGTAATTCGTGATTAGATCTGGGATAGATTTGACCGCTGGTTCAGATCTACTTCCGTGCTGCGTCAGTTTGGTATCAAAGCAAGGAGATGAACTTTTCCAAGTTCGTTGGGTGTTCGTGAAATTTCAAACAAGTTGGGAGTTTATAAGTCTCAAATCAAAACAGATATTTTTTTTATTCGAAGCGAAGTGTGTGTTTGGATTTGTTGAAGATTTGACAATGCCTCCAAGGAGAGTTAATCGTCATCAGAATGTTGCAGATGTGTATCAAAGAGAAGATGCTAAACAAATGGAGCAACGAATTAGTGATAAATTCAATGAGAAGTTTGATGAGGGAATTGGTAGATTGGAAAGGCTTATGATGGATATGAATCAAACTCGACAAAGAGCATCGCCAGGTTCAAATCAAGGTGGACATAGAATTTCACCGTCAAATTCCGAGAGGAGAAGAATGTCACCAACATCGGATCGGGAAAAAAGAGAACCATCAGTTTCGGGAGAAAGAGACGTGCGTGGTAGCAGAAATGTTGATGGTCAGAATCGACATCGACATACGTCAGATTTGGAGGAATCCAGTGATGGTGGTAGTAGCTCTTGTCGAAACCTTGGCCAAGGGCGAAATCGAAATAAAGATTCCGAAGATGATCGTCGATGGGAGTCGGGGATGAAAACAGAGATTCCGGAATTCAAAGGGGGAATGCTAGCGGAAGAGTTTCTGGATCGGTTATCAAATGTTGAAGAAATTTTCGACTTCAAGGAAATACCCGAGCATCATAGAGTTAAGTTGGTTGCTACACGATTGAGGGGAAGAGCTATGCCATGGTGGCAACAAACTAAACTTACATGGGAAAGAATGGGAAAGTCGAAGATTGTTTCATGGGAAAAGATGAAGAAGTTGATGAAGGCTACTTTCTTGCCTTATAATTATCAGTCTCTTATGTATCAGCGCTTACAGAATTTGAGACAGGGACAAAGTCGGTAAATGATTATGCAGATGAGTTTTATCAACTGATTGCTAGAAACGATATCATGGAAACGGAGGAACATCTGACATCCAGATTTGTTGGAGGATTGAGAATGCAAATTCAGGATATGGTAAATATGTTTGATCCGAGATCCGTTGCCGAAGCACACCAGAAGGCTCTAGCTTGGGAGAAGCAAGGTAGAAGAGGAGGTGGTGCGTTTATAAGTTCGAGCAATCAGGTGAAGTGGGCTAGTAGCAATACTAATGTTTCCAAGGTTGTTAGTAAACCGGTTTTCAATGAAGCTGCTAAGACCAAGGTCAACAACAATTTCAAGTGTTATAACTGTTAGGAGTTTGGTCATAAGAGCAATGAATGCCCGAAGCCTAAGAAACGAGTGATGGTTGCTGAGGTTGAGGATGAGGATGCAGAAGTAGAATGTTCCACATTCACCATAGGTTGAGGAGGAAGAAGAATTAGTGACGGGAGACGAGGGATATTATTTAATGATGAGGAGATCTTGCTTGACGCCAAAGCAGGAAGAGGAGACTAGTTGGTTGAGGAGTAATATTTTTCAGTCGACATGCACTATTTTGGGAAAAGTTTGTAAGTTTGTTATCGATGCAGAGAGTTGTGATAACATCATCTCTACAGAAGCCGTAAAGAAGTTGGTGTTAAAGACAGAGAAGCATCCCAAACCCTACAAATTGGCTTGGCTGAGGAAAGGTGGGGAAGTGAAGGTTGGTCGAAGAGCTTGTGTAACTTTTTCCATCGGAAAGAAGTATAAGGATGAAATTTGGTGTGACGTGGTAGATATGGATGTATGCCATTTGTTGTTGGGAAGACCATGGCAGTTTGATAGAGCCGTGCAACATGATGGTAGGACTAACTGCTATAGTTTCATGTTCGATGGCACTAAAATCACTTTAGTTCCTAAAAGGCGACAACAAAGTGAAAGCAAGTTTGAGGAAATCGAGGAACTAAAGACTCTGTTATCTTTGGAGGAATTTGTCAAAGAAGTAGAGGATAACCCTGAAGTATTTCTGTTGATTGGACGTGAAAGTAGTGAAGCGGTTGAAATTCCTGAGAAAGTTAAGCCAGTGTTGAAGGAATTTGAAGATGTGTTTCCTGAAGAATTACCAAAAGAGTTACCACCATTGAGAGACATACAATACCAGATTGATCTTGTTCCGGGAGCTGTGTTACCACATAGACCACATTATAGAATGAGTCCAAAGGAGCACGAAGAGTTGAGAAGGCAGGTGGAAGAGTTACTTGAACAAGGGCGTGTACAAGAAAGTTTAAGTCCTTGTGCAGTACTAGCCTTGTTAGTGCCAAAGAAGGATGGAACTTGGAGAATGTGTACAGATAGTCGAGCACTAAACAAGATTACGGTGAGGTACAGATTCCCGATGCCAAGATTGGACGATTTGTTAGATCAATTGAGTGGAGCTGCTATCTTTTCAAAGATTGATCTGAAGAGTGGGTGTCATCAGATTCGAATTCGACCAGGGGATGAATGGAAGACAACCTTCAAGACACGGGAGGGGTTGTATGAATGGCTGGTCATGCCATTTGGTCTTTCGAATGCACCTAGTACTTTTATGCAAGTGATGAATCAGATCTTTTGACCGTTTATTGGAAAGTTCGTGGTGGTATACTTTGATGATATATTGATATATAGTGGAAGCACAAAAGAGCATCTACAATACTTGCGGGAAGTGTTGATGATACTTCGTCAGGATCAATTTTACGCGACAACAAAGAAGTGCATGTTCATGACGCACAGTGTTTTGTTCTTGGGGTATGTATTGTCCAAGGAAGGTATCCAGGTGGATCAAAGTAAAGTTGAAGCAATCAAGGATTGGCCACAACCCAAGACTATAACTGAAGTGAGAAGTTTCCATGGTTTAGCATCATTCTACCGAAGGTTTATTCCACATTTCAGTAGCATGATGGCGCCAGTGATAGATTGTATGAACGGAAAGCCGTTTGTGTGGACTAAAGAGGCTGATTCTGCTTTCCAACAGATCAAGACACTCTTGACTACAACACCGATTCTTAGATACCCGGACTTTCAGTTGCTCTTTGAGCTAGATACTGATGCGTCTAAGGTTGGAATTGGTGGAGTGTTAAGTCAAAAGGGTCGTCCAATTGCTTATTTTAGCGAGAAACTTTCTGGAGCCAAGACAAGATACAGTACCTATGACTTGGAGTTCTATGCTATTGTCCAAGCCATAAAGCATTGGAGACACTATTTGTTTCATAAAGATTTTGTGTTGTATACTGACCATGAAGCTTTGAAACATTTGCAGGGACAGGATAAGATTGCAGCCAGGCATGCTTCATGGATCGCATACTTGCAACAGTTTACATTTGTTGTAAAGCATAAGTCGGGAGTTACAAATCGTGTGGCAGACGCATTGAGTAGAAGAAATCATTTGTTGACTACGATGAGAGTTAAAGTGACGGGGTTTGATGTATTTCCAAATTTGTTTGTTGAGGATCCTTACTTTGCCAAGATTGTAGATGAAGTCGAGAAAGGGAGGACAGATGAGTATGTGTTGGTAGAAGGTTTTCTATTTAAGGGAAATCTGTTGTGTATACTAGAGTGCAGTTTGAGAATGAAGATTGTGAAGGAATTGCATGAAGAAGGTCATGTGGGAAGATATCGTACCTTGCAATTGATTTCTCAATCATATTTTTGGCCTTCCATGAGGAAAGAAGTTGAAAGATTTGTGCAGAGATGTCACATATGTCAAGTTTCCAAAGGGACAACTACGAATGCAGGATTGTATATGCCATTGCTCGTGCCTACTAGACCATGGGTTGATGTTAGCATGGATTTCATTTTGGGTTTGCCAAGAACTCAACGAGGGAATGATTCTATATATGTTGTGGTGGATAGATTTTCGAAGATGGCACATTTCATAGCTTGTAAGAAGACCACCGATGTAGTCCGTGTGGCTCAATTGTTCTTTAAAGAGGTTTATCGACTACATGGACTACCTGAGTCTATTGTTTCTGACCGGGATACTCGATTTCTAAGTCATTTTTGGTTGAGTCCGTGGAAGATGGTTGGGACTAAGCTGAATTTTAGTAGCGCCTATCATCCACAAACGGATGGGAAAACGGAAGTGGTGAACAGATTTTTGGGAAACTTGTTGAGATGTTTTGTGAAGGATAATTTGAAGAGCTGGGATGTGAAATTGTGTCAGGCAGAATTCGCACATAATCATGCCGTTAATCGAAGTACTGGATTCAGTCCATTTCAAGTGGTATATTCAGCAATTCCGAAGGGACAGTTGGATTTGTCGACAGTTCCACTTCAGAAAGGGGTTGTTAAACGAGCTTGTGATTTCCTGAATGAGTTGCAGGAGTGTCACAGGAATGTTCATGAATGATTGCTTAAGTCAAATGAGAAGTATAAGAAATTGGCAGATAAGAAGCGAAGGAGTGTGGACTTCAAAGAGGGTGATTTTGTTTACGCAGTATTGACGAAAGATCGTTTTCCAGTTGGAACTAACAACAAGTTGAAAGCTCGAAAGATTGGTCCAATAGAAATCTTGAAGAAGATCAATGATAATGCGTATCAGTTAAGGTTGTCGAAAAATGTTCATACTTCTGATGTTTTCAATGTCAAACACTTAATTCCATATTATGGGGAGAAGCTTGCCGAAGAAGAGGAGAGCGTGAATTCGAGGTCGAATTCTTTCCAACAAGGGGAGGATGATGCAGCACGAGATATTAAACGACTTACCTTAAGTCGTTTCTTCCTCCTAAGTCGCGAAGCTCCATTAGGTCACGAAGCTCCAGTAGGTCGCGAAGCTACAGTAGGTCGCGAAGCTCCAGCTTTCCTGAATCGTAGGTCGCGAGATTCCTTAGATTGCGAATTCCTTAGGTCGCAAAAGCCAAATCGAGAAGCCTTATGTCGGCCAGCTTTCCTAAATCGCTTCCAGTAGGTCGCAAGCTTCCCTAAGTCGTGAAGATTCCTTAAGTCGTGGGTTATCTTATGTCGCGAATTCCAATAGGTCGAAGCTCCTAGGTCGCTGCCGTGTTTCTGTTATGTCGCTCCGGAATGCCGAAGGATGTTAAGTCGTATGATGATTATGTCGCGAGCTTCTTATGTGGCGAGCCTTCTTATGTCGCTGTTTGATTTTTTTTCTTCTGAAGTTGTGTTGTATTGTTTGTTAAGTCGTTTGTGTAGTAATTGTTGTACCGCTTTTGTTAAGTCGTATGTGTTATAATTTCCTATAAATAGGGGTGTGTTGTCATTTGTAAAAGGAGTTGATTTTGAATAAAATTTGGTTTGTGCTTTGTGCCACCATTTAAATTGGAAGTTGAGTGTTATCTCCTTTCTCCATCTTCGGATATTCGAGTGCGCTCGAATCAACGAACTTGAAGCCGATTCACGGAATCTCGTGCGCGAGATCAATGTTGAATAATCGTAGATCTTCTAACGTGGCATCGTGCGCGATCAACGTGTTGAAGATAGCTAGAATCCGGTATCTCGAGAGATCAACGGATTTGGGAATTTGGGTATCATCAATTCATCAATTTATCTTGTTTCATCGATTATTATTCCGCAATTCGTGATTATATCCTGGATAGATTTGACCGCTGGTTCAGATCTACTTCCGTGCTGCGTCATAAGGTTACCTATACATGAATGCATAATATAATCCAGCTTTAGGAAATTCTCTAAAAATATGATTTTTTTAGCATTTCATTACCTATTTTGCTCCTATATTAAAAAATGATTTCATCCAAAATTAATCAACCTTCTATTTTCTAGTTCAACCAATAGATAAATGCCATAGAAATATTGTCACATAGTTTCCTCGTAATCATTGTTATACCTCTTTATATGAACGTATATATGAGATTGCAAATGACCCATAATCAAATTCTAAATTTGACTTCTTAGTCGGCGTTGATTAACTTTATTAAAATTTTGAATGGAATTAGTAACGATGAATATATAAAATTAGAAATTTATATATGAAATCGAATCAAACATAGTTTAACTATTTTCAAAAACCATTCAAAATGCTTGCTAAAATAAAAAAAGTGCTTTTAAAATGCTAATAAAAGAACGATAAGTAGTTTTCCTAGAGCAACATGGTATGCGTAATCAGATGGTCGAGAAGAATAGGTGATATTGCATGCTAGAAACAAACATATCATTACCGCAAAAGCTTAATAGCCATGGCTGCCATAAAAATTGTTGACAATTCCATTTTTGTTGAAAACCAAGACCAAAATGGTGGATCTTCCTCTTCTTTTCCGATCAGCTCTCCTCCTTCATCAAATGTCAATCTTCCTTCACAACAAAATCATAGAGATAAACCCCGAATGTTGATGAAGATTGATTTCAAACAATGCGAAACCACCACAAAAACACATATGTTCAATGCCCTAACCATGGGAATGCAACCCGAGATAAGCGACAAACTACAAATAATATGCATGCAAGAAATTCGAGTTTCAGATCTGCTCCTAATGCAAGAAATTTATCAAGAATTTCAAACACTTCATATTTAAATATCAGAATAATTTAAATATTTATATTTAAGATTTAATGAAATTAAATATTATTTTGTAACTTGTTAAGCATTCTTAAATTTATAACTAATAATAAAAATTAATTTTTGAAATGTGTTTACAAAAATATACACTTTGGATAAATACTAAAAATGGGAGTGGAAAATATTTTATTAAAAATCAGCTTTACGTTACGTAAAAGTTGTTTGGATAGTTGTACACTACTAAGTTATCATATGCACAAATAAACAAGAATTAAATCTTCCATCTTCCCAAGCAAATAATCAATTAAACTAAGTGTTATATTAGTAAAAGTGAGTATAGACAAAGAGTACTACAGGACCCCTAGGTTAAAGAATTGATTAAGGAAGTATGGTGCATAAGGTATGGTTGTGTAAAAAGTAAGGTGTGCATGTTCTCATGCATGGAAGGAGATGGGCTTTTGTAAACTTTTCCACTCATTTCCTAACTCTATAAATACACACACACTCACTTCATTCCTTACCAAATCTTCACTTCTTTCTCTTCTTTCCTTCTTTTTTTGGGCGTGAGTTATGGAGAGGAAAGAAATGACATATGGACGTGAGTGTTGTAGAGCGGCTGTGACGCCCCACCTCTATGCTCACGCTAGCCAAGGACACTACGGAGTAATGCCATCAACTAGCGTGAAGAATATGGCTATTGAGGAGCGACCATCTGTGTAATTGCCTTGTGCGAGTACCAATATGTCAGATAGTATAACAAGCATTTCATTTCAAGAGAAAATCAGACATACCGATACAAACTCAAAGCTACCACACAATGGCTAAGTGGGCCTTCGGAAACAAACATAGAAATAAGCATAACATAAATCAGTCACAGATGTTCAAATCACAAAGGCGGAAATAGATATGAATAATAACACAAAGAAGTGTACTTCAGAGTAGTGGTCAAATAAGATCCACAATATCTCAAAATAATAGATACAAGTGCTAGACAAAAAAATATGTATACATCATGGAGTCTATATCTCAAATGTATAACAACAAAAACTACAAATATACTATAGTTAGCCAAATGTCAGAAGATGATCCCAGACAAAGAGTCAAGCAGATGCACCTGTAACATCTCGGTCTGACCCGAGTATTATTTAATAAGAAAATAATAAACGGATCAGTCTTACTATAATTATGATTAAAGAAATGAGATAGAAGTAGAGATATAATAAAAACGTACGATAACAATGATGTCATACCAGGATAAGTATGAATTAAACAACAACAAAATCATACAATATCTCAAGAATCTCAAAGCACCAAAAAGAATGTCATATTCTTTATTTTATTCACCAAACCACAAATATTGACAAACATATCATTGCCAATCATATAAAGAGGTGAAACACAAATTCTAGAAATCCTCAATTAGAAATCCAGAAATCACAAAGGGGGGGAGGCCTATCACAAACGGGAGCATGAAAACTCACCAACACGTGTATCAAAAACAGAACGCTATTCCATGGTCGCTAACCATAAATATTGAGCCGAAGCTCCACAAACGGTCCGAAGACCACGGGTCGCTACCCCGCTAAATTGAACCGAAGTTCCACAGAAACGGGGTTTAGTCTCCCTCGCAGACAAATAGACATCGCACATCGCTAGTCTAAATCACAAAATGATCATCATCGATCAATAAAAAGTGTGAATTACACTAAGCTAGTAAATATATGAGTTTAGCTTCATGTCCCATAACCACTAGCTTAACTTAAATATTTACGAACAAATTGTAAATTTCCACTTGAAAATTGTCACAAGAGTTTCAATCGAACAAGACCAAAAATTAAACGACGAAGTAAACGCAAGCGTTTGATACCACTTGTTTTGTTAAGCCGTTTAATTATATTTTCTCATACGAATGAGGTAAAGGTTTGTATATACTAATAGATTGGAAAACTATTTTGAAAACAAGCTTTATATTTAAAAATAGAGTTGAAATCATCTTTGTAAAAGAGTTTGAATATTTACTACTAGTATAGAAAACCTTTATATTTTAAAGTGACAATTCACAGAAATGATTGTAGAAACAATCAATCACCAAAATCCACGTTCGAAGACGTGAATCAAATCCAAAGAAATCGATACCAATTCCATTAAAATGGACATTCTCAAAAAACCCGAAAAAGAAGTCATCAAAGTCAATAATAAATTATAACAATAAATCGGATAATCACGCATCGATAAAAGTTGGAATCTCAAGTTAAATAGGCAGAATAGGCAAAATCAAGCAGGTTAGTCGACTGACTGCAGGGGGTCAGTCGACTGAATCAGAAACCAGAATGTTTCATTTCCTGCATTCAGTCGACTGACTGTAGAGGGCCAGTCGACTGACTGTAGAAAACAGAGACTTCTATTCTCTGCAGACAGACCCAGATTTGCTTGATTTCTACAGCCTGTCGACTGACTACAGAGGGTCAGTCGACTGACTGGCACTGGGGCTGTTTTTCAGCTTATTCAAATGAAGTGCAAACTCTTCCAATTCACGATCGGACGAGCAATGGACTTTAGGGGCTTTTGCCAATCGACAACCCAGCCCTATTGGCTTTCCGATTCACCACCAAAAGCATGATCAAACATCAAAGCTAAGATTTTTAGAGTTTTAAGACTTCAAAACACCAAAAATTGAAATGTTCTCCTAATCAATCCAAATCAAAATAAAATGAACATGTAAAGATGTTAGGAATTCATACCTAACAATCAAGGATAGTTATAGACATATATGTGAGATAGAAATCTCACCTTTAAATCCAAAAATGATGAAGGAGAAGCTTGAAAGCAAAGGAAGATCAACTACATTTAAACTCCAACCCTAGAAGCTTGAATCTAAGCTCAAAAGAAGAACATTCCCTAAGTTAGGTTTAGGAAATTTCTGAAATTAAAGAGAGAATGAGTTGGAGAAGATGAAGAGGAGGCTTACCAAAGCTTTTCCAAGAGTTTGGAGCAAGACTTGTGTTTGCAAATGGAATATAGGGCTTGGAATTTCTAATTCCTATACTCTTCCCCCATTTTCAGTTTTGCTTGAGTGTTTCTAAGAATGAAATAAGTGAATGGATGAAGGGGGGCTGAGTTAGGGTAATAGAATGAGTTTGGGTGAAACCCAAACCTAAAAGCCCACTTAGAAAATAGCAAAATTCAACTTACTCCAAACATATCGATGTTTATACTCAAAAAAGTTGTAAACACCATTTTGGACTCAATGGAGGTGGTCTCGAGTCCCAATTCGACTGTTTAGAAAAAGTAGCTTTTCGGACCTCAATTCGATTAACGATTCTATATTTAAATTAATACATTTAAATATTCAATCGTAAATATACGGGTTGTTACAGACTCCCCTCCTTAAAGAAATTGCGTCCTCGCAATTTTTATGAATTAAACAAGAAGTAACAACAATAAAAGTATATCAACACAAAAAGAAGAAATTTGAAATAAAAAGTTCACCTTAAGGAGCACGAGAGAGCAAGTCCGGGTGTGTTCGCTCGATGAATTCTCTGGATTCCCAAGAGCAATCCTTAGGATTTGAGGACCATTAAACTTTCACAAGAGGAACATCTTTATTTCGAAGGCGTTTAACCTCCGAAGCAATGATACAAATGGGATGTTGCTCATAAGTCAAATTAGGCGAAACTTCAATTTCTTCAATAACACCGGGCTCAAGAATAGAATCAGAATCTCACAAGCATTTCCGTAATTGAGAAACGTGGAACACGTCATGAATAGCAAAAAACTGAGCCAGTAATGAAAGGCGATAAGCCACGGAACCAATGCATTCGGTGATGGGAAATGGGCCAATATATCGAGGTGCTAATTTTCCCGATCGACTGAAACGCACAACACCCTTCATAGGTGAAACAAGAATAAACACAAAATCTCCCACAGAAAATTCTGATTTCCTTCTTCGATTATCGGCATAGGATTTTTGTCTACTTTGAGCTTCTTTCATCCTATGACGAATAAGATCAATATTTTCTGTGGCATCCCGAATAAAATCTGGACCTAAAACCAGCTTCTCACCGGCCTCAAGCCAACATGAAGGAGATCGGGATGGCCTTCCGTATAGTGTCTCGAAAGGTGCCATACCAATACTAGATCGGAAGCTATTGTTATAGAAAAATTCAACAAGAGAAATATGATCTTCCCAACTTCCACCAAAATCAAGAACACATGCACGAAGAAGATCTTCAAGAGTTTGATTCACACGCTCAGTTTGTCCATCGGACTGAGGATGATAAGCGGTGCTAAAATTAAGCTTCATTCCCAAAGCTTTTTGAAGACCCTTCCAGAATCCACTGGTAAACACTGGATCACGATCACTAATAATAGAAGTAGGAACTCCATGCAATTTAATAATTTCCTTGACAAAAAGTTTAGCCAAAATAGGTACGGTCCGATTGGACCGAACGAGAATAAAATGGGCGGATTTAGTAAGTCTATCTACTATCACCCAAAGGCTATCATGTCTCGAACGGGAACGGGGAAGACCGTCAATAAAGTCCATGGAAATTTGATCCCACTTCCATATTGGAATTTCCAAAGGTTGCAACAACCCACCAGGCTTATGGTGCTCGGCCTTAACAAGTTGGCAAGTCATGCAACGCTTAACAAAGTTAGCAATATCAGATTTCATTCCCTCCCAGTAATAAAGTTGCTTCATATCCGCGTACATTTTACTACTACCGGGATGAATGGTAAATTTAGAACGATAAGAATCTTCTAGAATGTCTTTACGAAGATCAATAATATTTGGCACAATAAGTTTACCAAATTTTCGAATACCGCCACAGGCATCAATATCAAAGTCTATCAAACGTTCAATATTAATTTTATCCCTACAACTTTGGCTAAGAAGAACCAATTCGGGATCATGCTTTTGAGCTTCAAGAATGCGGTCTAAAAGAGAAGGATGAGCCTCAAGGCTACACAAAACAAGAGATGAACATAAATTGGATTCACGACCTCGAATCTCACAAGTGGATAAAGTCCGAGATCATTCCATTCGGATACCATCATGGAAACAACCGCTTGTTGCTTACGGCTATGGGCAACGGCAACACGATTTCCTTTTCCGGGAGTGTAAAGAATATAAAGATCATAAGATGCAAGGAACTCGAGCCAATGTTGTTGACACAAATTGAGCTCCTTTTGAGAAAATAAATACTTCAAAGATTTATGATCGCTGTAGAGAACAAATTTCTCTCCCAAAAGATAATGACGCCAAATTCTAAGGGTGAAAACAATAGCCGCGAGCTCTAAATCATGAGTGGCATATCTAGTCTCTGCAGGTTTTAATTGCCTAGAAGCATATGCAATAACACGTTCCCTTTGCATGAGAACAACTACCAAACCAACACGACTAGCATCGGTATAAACAATAAAATCTTGGTTCCCATCGGGAATCACAAGAATAGGAGCATCAGAAAGGAGTTCTTTTAATCTCTGAAAAGCAGCTTCACATTTGTTAGACCAAATGTATTTAACTCCCTTCTTTGTCAGATTAGTAAGAGGTACGGAAATTTTAGAAAATTCTTTTATGAACCGACGGTAATAGCCCGCCAATCCGAGAAAGCTACGAATTTCCATCATACTCTCCGGTCTCTTCCAATTTTGAATCGCTTCAATCTTTGAAGGATCCATGGAAATTCTGGATTCAGATATGATATGTCCCAAAAATTTCACACGAGAATGCCAAAAGTGACATTTAGAAAATTTTGCTTTCAATTGGTTGCTCCTAAGAGTTTCCAACACAACCCGAAGATGATTTTCATGCACTTCCTCGGTTTTAGAATAAATAAGAATATCATCTATAAAGATGAGAACAAATCGATCGAGGAAGTCTTTGAAAACTCGATTCATAAGGTCAACGAAATAAGCTGGAGCATTCGTCAAACCAAATGGCATAACAAGCCATTCATAAGATCCATAATGTGTACGGAACGATGTCAAAGAAATGCTATCCTCTGCAATACGGAGTTGATGGAAACCAGTTGCTAAGTCTAACTATGAAAAGACTTTAGCACCACTAAGCTGATCGAATAAATCATCAATCCGAGGCAAGGGATATTTATTCTTGATGGTGAGATCATTGAGTTTGCGGTAGTCAACGCAAAATCTAAGTGTACCATCAGATTTCTTCACAAAAATAGCCGAAGCTCCCTATGGAGAGGAACTAGATTGAATAAATTACTTTGCTTCCAATTCGGATAATTGTTTGCGCATCTCCTCATTTTCTTTATTGGACATACGATAAGGAGGACGAGTAATAGGTAGAGCTCCAGGGATTAGATTAATTCTGAACTCAATTGCTCGCTTAGGTGGTAATCCTAAAACGGGCTCAAATATGTCGGGAAATTCACGAACAATGTGAATGAGAGAAATGACATCTTCCTCGTCATCGTTATCGTCATCATGAGGATTTAGAGAATACAAGGATGATTTCGAATTGGAATCTGGATCTTTCAGAACAAGAGAAATCTGCTTAACAGATTGAGGATGTCGAAGATATATAGTCCGCTCAGGACATAGGATATGGGCTTCATAACGGTTAAGGCAATCCATTCCCAAAATCATTCTGAAACCAAGGTAACGCATAACATGCAAATTAGCTCGGAAAGCATAATCACATAAAATAATTTCGACATCTTTACACAATAAACTGAGTGTTGCGGATCCGCCGACCGGATTCGCAATTCTCAAAGAAGTCATCAAGCCAATAACCTCCAAAGACAAAGCATCAACAAGTTCTTTTGATATAAAAGAGTGAGATGCACGCGTATCAAAAAGAACTCGAATAGAAAGATCACGAAATATAATAATGCCATCAAGGATAACATGAGAAATACCTTGACCACGAGAAGTGTTAGCAGGGGCTTGTACAACATTTAGCTTGCCCTCCTTCTTGCCTTGAAGTTTGGGAAACAAAGATATAGTATGACCCGAACTCTTGCAATAGCGGCAGAAAAGAGGCTTCGGGCACTTGTTTGCATAATGGTCCTTAGAACCACAATTGTAACATTCCCCATGACGAGAGGTAGGACTATTTGCTACCGGTGTTGCTTGCTTTCCCTTCTTGTTGGGATTAGGCTTGAATTTAAAAGGTCTCTTCTTGTTGATATTTGGTTAGACCTCATCATCACTATCTTTATCAGCCTCTTCGAGTCGAAGAGCGATATCAACAAGTTGGTCAAAAGAAACTTCCAATTTCAGAAGTAATGACTTTTTGAGGCTCTTGTTCAAGCCATAAACAAATCTCTGGTTTTTCTTCAATTGGGTATTAATATACTCGACCCCATATTTGGATAGAGATTTGTAAGAAGCGACATAGTCTGTCATGGAAGATTCACCTTGAACAAGGTCAATAAAGCGTCGAGCTAGAGATACTTTTTCAGCTTCCGGCACGAATTTCAACTCGAACCTTTCTCGGAATTGCTCCCAAGTAAGGTCCTCTTCAACAATTTCGGAGATTAGAAGTTCGTACCAGTCTAATGCTCTTTCTTGGAGCATACTAGAAGCCACTTGGACTCGATGAAGGTCAATAAGATTCATGCGAGAAAAGATGCGGTCGCATGTTCGAAGCCAAGCCTGGACTTCTATAATGCTCTCGGAACCCTTGAATGGCTTTCCACCCAAGTTGGTGTAATCACTGCACAAGTGTGCAAACCCTGATTTAGGATGTGTGGGCTCAGGAATAGGTCCGTCAGCTTGAGCATTTCTTACAAGATCAAAATGTTGCTGAGCAGACATGAATACTCCATCCTGGGTAGTAGCACTAGATTGACCGGCACTGGGATGACCTGGTCTAATCATTTCCCTTCTCTAAGAAAGAAAGAAAGAAGAGGAAAAAGGTTATTCACAAAATGAATATCAAACGAACTTGATTTATAAAACAAGGTATCATAAAAAGAAATAGGATAGAATGGTACGAAGACTCGAATTAAATCTTATGGCACGATTCCTAAGAAAGACTTAGGACAATGATCCTTGCTAGATTATTCTACATTATTCCGAAGTTTGGCTCTGATACCATGCTATGACGCTCCACCTCTATGCTCACGCTAGCCAAGGACACTACGGAGTAATGCCGTCAACTAGCGCAAAGAATAAGGCTGTTGAGGAGCGACCATCTGTGTAATTGCCTTGTGCGAGTACCGATATGTCAGATAGTATAACAAGCATTTCATTTCAAGAGGAAATCCGACATACCGATACAAACTCAAAGCTACCACACAGTGGCTAAGTGGGCCTTCGGAAACAAACATAGAAATAAGCATAACATAAATCAGTCACAGATGTTCATATCACAAAGGAAGAAATAGATATGAATATATAACACAAAGAAGTGTACATCATAGTAGTGGTCAAATAAGATCCACAATATCACAAAAGAATAGATACAAGTGCTAAACAAAAGAATATGTATACATCATGGAGTTTATATCTCAAATGTAAACAACAAAAACTACAAATATACTATAGTTAGACAAAAGTCAAAAGATGATCCCAAACAAGGAGTCAAGCAGATGCACCTGTAACATCTCGGTCTGACTCGAGTATTATTTAATAAGAAAATAATAAACGGATCAGTCTTACTATAATTATCATTAAAGAAATGAGATAGAAGTAGAGATATAATAAAAACGTATGATAACAATAATGTCGTACCAGGATGAGTATGAATTAAACAACAACAAAATCATACAATATCTCAAGAATCTCAAAGCACCAAAAAGAATGTCATATCCTTTATTTTATTCACCAAAACACAAATATTGACAAACATATCATTGCCAATCATATAAAGAGATGAAACACAAATTCTAGAAATCCTCAATTAGAAATCCAGAAATAACAAAGTGGGGAGGCCTATCACAAACGGGAGCATGAAAACTCACCAACACGTGTATCACAAACGGAACGCTATTCTATGGTTGCTAACCATAAATATTGAGCCGAAGCTCCACAAACGGTCCGAAGACCATGGGTCGCTACCCGGCCAAAATTGAACCGAAGTTCCACAGAAACGGGGTTTAGTCTCCCTCGTAGACAAATAGACATCGCACATCGCTAGTCTAAATCACAAAATGCTCACCATCGATCAATAAAAAGTCTGAATTACACTAAGCTAGTAAATATATGAGTTTACCTTCATGTCCCATAACCACTAGCTTAACTTAAATATTTACGAACAAATTGTAAATTTCCACTCGAAAATTATCACAAGAGTTTCAATCGAACAAGTCCAAAAATTAACCGACGAAGTAAACACAAGCGTTTCATACCACTTGTTTTGCTAAGCCGTTTAATTATATATCTCATACGAATGAAGTAAAGGTTTGTATATACTAATAGATTGGAAAATGGTTTTGAAAACAAGCTTTATATTTAAAAATAGAGTTGAAATCATCTTTGTAAAAGAGTTTGAATATTTACTACTAGTATAGAAAACCTTTATATTTTAAAGTGACAAATCACATAAATGATTGTAGAAACAATCAATCACCAAAATCCACGTTCGAAGACGTGAATCAAATCCAAAGAAATCGATACCAATTCCATTAAAATGGACATTCTCAAAAATCCCGAAAAAGAAGTCATCAAAGTCAATAATAAATGATAACAATAAATAGGATAATCACGCATCGATAAAAGTTGGAATCTCAAGTTAAATAGGCAGAATAGGCAAAATCAAGCAGGTCAATCGACTGACTGTAGGGGGTCAGTCGACTGAACCAGAAACCAGAATGTTTCATTTCCTGCAGTCAGTCGACTGACTGCAGAGGGCCAGTCGACTGACTGCAGAAAACAAAGACTTCTGTTCTCTGTAGACAGACCCAGATTTGCCTGATTTCTACAGCCAATCGACTTACTGCAGAGGGTCAGTCGACTGACTGGCACTGTGGCTGTTTTTTAGCTTATTCAAATGAAGTGCAAACTCTTCCAATTCGCGATCGGACGAGCAATGGACTTTAGGGGCTTTTGCCAATCGACAACCCAGCCCTATTGGCTTTCCGATTCACCACCAAAAGCATGATCAAACATCAAAGCTAAGATTTTTAGAGTTTTAAGACTTCAAAACACCAAAAATTGAAATGTTCTCCAAATCAATCCAAATCAAAATAAAATGAACATGTAAAGATGTTAGGAATTCATACCTAACAATCAAGGATGGTTATAGACATAGATGTGTGATAGAAATCTCACCTTTAAATCCAAAAACGATGAAGGAGAAGCTTGAAAGCAAAGGAAGATCAACTACACTTCAACTCCAACCCTAGAAGCTTGAATCTAAGCTCAAAAGAAGAAAATTTCCTAAGTTAGGTTTAGGAAATTTCTGAAATTAAAGAGAGAATGAGTTGGAGAAGATGAAGAGGAGGCTTACCAAAGCTTTTTCAAGAGTTTGGAGCAAGACTTGAGTTTGCAAATGGAATCTAGGGCTTGGAATTTCTAATTCCTATACTCTTCCCTCATTTTCAGTTTTGCTTGAGTGTTTGTAAGAATGAAATAAGTGAATGGATGAAGGGGGGCTGAGTTAGGGTAATAGAATGAGTTTGGGTGAAACCCAAACCCAAAAGCCCACTTAGAAAATAGAAAAATTCAACTTACTCCAAACATATCGATGTTTATACTCAAAAAAGTTGTAAACGCCATTTTGGACTCAATGGAGGTGGTCTCGAGTCCCAATTCGACTGTTTACAAAAAGTATCTTTTCGGACCTCAATTCGATTAACGATTCTATATTTAAATTAAGACATTTAAATATTCAATCGTAAATATACGAGTTGTTACAGATAAGGCCTTAGGGCCATGCTTGAGGGAGAGGGAGGAGGTTAGGCCTATGCAAGGAGGTGGAAATACTGTGGGCCGTGAGCTTTATGGAGGTGGTGGTGATGTCCGTGTTCTATAGGAAGGAAGAGTAGGGTTTAGTGATGTTTTGGTTAGTGAAGGAGGTGTTAGTGAAGTGTTGTTTGAAATGAATATTGGTAGGAAGAAATTTGGTGATAAAAGTGAGTTATTCTCACTTTGATTAAACTCTAAACATGTTAATATTACTTGCTATTATTTATGATAATATACACTAACTACATAAAATTATGACCCTTGATTATATGCTTTAAAATTATGTAGATTACTAAAATAGTTGGCATATAAACCATTGAATTGTGATAAGTTCCTTTGAATATTTAATGTGGACATATTGATTAGTATATATGTTAATACATGTTTAGTAATAGTATGGTTTGAATTTGGTATCACATATATGTATACGATGGAATGAAACTATATATTGAATTGAATGTGAAATTGTCTATATAGTGGTAGTTGTTATAAACGCACTTTGAAATCCCTTAACTTTAAATTATGAAAAATGATGGTTTTATAACATATTTTAATATAACTTATTTTGGTTGACTTATAACCTTATATAAGTGTTTTGAAAATTAAAGAATATGTTTTGAAAAGGTATATGAAACATAAAACAAAGTTAAGAAATAGTAAAGTAAAATAGTCGCTATACGGTATTTTTAAATAACTTGTTTTGGAAAATATTATTTATTTTTGTAGAAACATTCTTAGAGTTTTCTTTACCTTTTAGCAAGTTTATATTATATTATTCTTATTAGGAAAATTTTGAGGTTAAAATCATTTAATAGCTAGTTGAACGAAGAAGCAAAAGTTATAGCAAACTAGTCGTTATACGAGCACTTTGGAAAATACCATGTTTATAGAAATTTCTCTAAAATAATTTAAAAATATTCTTTAGGATTTTTCTTCATGGTTTTTAAGTACCCCAAGTATACTGACTACTGTAAAAAGAATGTTTGCTTCGATGATCTCGTGTTCGTTACTTATTTGAAGGAAATCCCTCCAAAGGTTGGCACCGATGTCAGTGCTTGCATGAGCAATGTTTATGACTGTTATCATAAATGAAGGAGGATTTCTGAGGCTATTTCAGAAGTTTCTTATAAAAGAAAAGTTGAGGCTGAAGGAATGAAATAATCAAGACCCTTCACAAGGAGGTTGAAGAACTCAAGGAGTCATTGGTAGAAGCTGAGCCAAAGTTAAAAATGCAAATTAAGTCCCTCGAAGAAGAACGTTAAAGCGACTAAAGAATGTCGAAGCCGCTCATCACAGTAGCCACATTCTTTCACTAGTGAATGAAAAAATCCAGAAAGCTAATGAGGAGCAAGCCATTGAGATAAAAAGACTAAAAGAGTTATAAGAGAATGAGAAAAAAGAGAAAGTTGATGTGCTCACTCAGGCCCAAGAGTACTACAATGAATTATTGGATGCCCGCTAAGTGAGAGATGATGCTGACGAGCGGGCTTAGACCATGGGATTAGAATTAAGTCCGAGATTGAACCCCTTCTTGTGCGATTCTATACAAATGTTATTAAATTTGGGAACTTGAAAACTTGGGATGGTTAGAAGAGGGTATCACCAAGCTTTGGCCATAGCCTAGGAAGAAATTTTACAACAAGAGTGGGAGCACTTTGATGGGCATAGGTTAAAGAGGAGGAGTTAAAGCTTGAGCGCGTGGATGAGGAAGATGTAGAAGCACTCGAGATTGCTCGTCTCATCTAGCATTGTGAACTATCTTCTAAGGCCCAATCCAAGCTTGGTTCAAAGGTTTTTTGTGAGAGTTCTGGCTCCGTCCCGCCAGGGTACATAGCAGACAATGTGCCCTTTCCAAATCCGGGCTGCAAGTTATTGAAATTATCATTCCTCCTCTCAGCTCCATGGCTATTCCAAGTTATGAAGCGATTCATGATTTTTCAACTACGTTGGATGCTTGATATAATCCTAAAGAACTTGGCTTGGCATTAGCTAAATAATTCCCAAAATTACCGATTCTATCTCCCATCTTAGAGGGAGGCTTTGTCGACACTCCTGCAAACATGAGGTCAGCGTCTTCAAAAGTTATATTATTAACCTTGCTAGATTGCGAGATGGCTCATATGACAACGGTTGACGTCACTAATTTCTACTTTTCCAGTTTTCAAGTTTTAGGTCAACCTTCAATTATCCCTTTGCCGGAAGGAAGCTCGTTGCTAGGGATACAGGCCACACAAAAAGGATCGACCGTTATATCTACTCCCAATCTAACTACAGCTTCTCCGATGTGCATCATCCTAGTCCCGACACTGAAATGATTCACTCTTTAGAAGAGGATACCCAATGTTATCTTCATAAGGCTCATGGAGATCAAGACATTATCATTACTAGAGTTTGTGGACCCTCGTCGGTGCCTACAATGCTAGAGATGCAATGATCTCAGATCATGATGGCTAAGAAGATTAAAAAGGAAAAGTTTTATGACATTCCTCCCCTTTTGTTGTTCTCAGTGCCTATGGAAAATATCTTCGCTCTCGTTATTGTTCCTACTTTTCGAAGTGTTTAAGGCATGACTCCTGAGTCTTCGGGAAGCAACATGATTGGGAGAATAACTTGAAAGATCACTTTCTAAAGGACATCAAAACAAGGAAACGAGCAAAAGGAAGCCCAGCAAATCCGGTACACAATCCTCTGGAGATGGTAGGAAGGAGAGGAGGAGGTGGAAGAAGACTTATTTGTAGCATTTTCTTGCCTTTCTATTGCTTCTGCTTAGCTTTGAATTTGTGTGCATAGGTTGATGTTGTGTGGATACAACCACTACCTTTTTTATGAAAGTTCGTCAATAAAGGATAGATTTGTTTCCTTTCAAATCTTATGTCTGTCAGTTTATGTATTAAAAAATGTTTTCATTTAGCTAACTTAGTAGCCTATTCACTTATCTTTAACCGAGCATCATTCGACTAATGATAGCGATGGAGTTTCTATCATTTTCATTTTTAACAGAGTAATATCTAGGATACCCATCTCTAGGCCTCCATGTTTGGTCATGTTAATCTCCGAGTATTGATCGAGATTGATCACCTTGAGCGGTGTTTTGAACATCTACTTCTTAGACGTTTTAACTGATCTCACCCAGCTCTGTGCATTGATCATACATGCCCTATCCGCGAGGATAAGCAAACAGGACACCATCTTCTGGATGTTGTAACATCTATCTCCGGACGATTGCATTAGTCTTGCCTAACTCTAGGCGTCGATCGTCAGTTTTATCGAATTTCAAGCGATGATCCGATGCTTTGCCAATCTCTGGGCATAGTTCTTGGGGTGCATAGTCTCATTCGACCCATATGTGTTTATACTCCAATGCCCAAGTCATTTGTTAAAGGAGTTATTTGGCATCTAACTCTGGATACCTAGAACAGTCAGGCTGCTTAGGTCCAATCATGGACCACAAAGTTCAATTGGTACCTATCTCCGGGTACTTGGGAGCATGCATTATATAAGTGTAAGTTGTTCAATTTTGTCGCTTTTCTCATCGATCATATTGAGGGACTCTAGTAGGAGCTCCTCATTCTTTTAGGGATCATAATTGATCTATTGATGAGAATGCACTTTTAGCTCAATGGAATCATGGCCTCTGATTCGTAGTTTAAAGATAGAGTGTGACAAGTCTTAGATTTATGGATCGTTCAATATGCCCAAAGTGCCAAAGGCAATTCATTGACCCACTTGTCTTTGGCCTTTGTTAAGCGCTTTTATAAAATGGACTTAATGATTTTGTTCAGTACTTCCAGCTAGCCATTGATCTGTGGATGTGCTACCGTAGAAAATATTTTCACTATCAGATAGTTGCTGCAGAAGCTTTTGAATTCCATGCTATCAAATTGGGTCCCATTGTTGGAAATGATCATTTTGCGAGATCCCAAATCGATAGATAATGTTCCCGACTACAAAATTAACTGCCTTCTTCATGGTGACTGTGGAAAGTGTTTTTGCTTCAGTCCATTTCATGAAATAATTAACTGCAACGATTACTTATTTACTCTGCCCTTGGACTTCAGTAGCACGCCAATATGTCAATCCCCTATAATACAAATAGGAATTGGATGACCATCTATGTAATCTCCATTGACGGGGTGCTAGAAATTTTCATGAACTGTAGCATCAATCGCACCTACTAGTGTAATCGTTTGCATCTCTGTTGATAGTTGGCCAAAAATATCCTTACGAAGACTCTTCTTTTCCAACATTTGCCCTCAAGTTTGATCGCCATAGGCACCTTCATGAGCATCCACAATGAACCTTTTAGTTTCTTCAATGGCATGGCACCGCAATTGGGGAACCTAGAATCTTCTTTTATATAATACTCCATCCTGAACAATAAACTGTGGAGCTTTGCGCATGAGTTTTGTTTTTCATTTCTTCCATCTATAAGGGTTCCCTTCAAGATACTCGTTAATTGGAGTCATCCATGAGTCGCTTTAGCATTCAGTCTCCATGATCCAATCGACATCCAACTGGTTGATGCTCAAAGCTTATATTACCTCTATTAAAACTAAACCCATGAGTGGTGCATCCTTGGAACTAGCCAACTTGGCTAGTGAACCAGCTTCCATATTTTTCTCCCTTGGGATGTTGTTATCGTGTAATACTTAATGTCATTGAGCAGTTCCAGAACCTTCATCGGATAGGGGGCTAGTCTCGCTCCTTTGACCAGGAATTCTTTCCTCAACAAGCAGAACATCAATTGAGAGTCATTATATATGTGTAAAATTTTGACCCCCAATCCTTTTGCTCTCTTCAGTCCTACAATCAGCACTTCATACTCAACTTCAATGTTAGTTTTGGGGAACTCAAGTTTTAGGGCATAGCAAATTGATCATCCTACGAGGGTTAAACCACTCCTACCCTTGAGCAATGTTCATGGACGCTTCGTTTGTGTACAACTTCCATTAAGCACTCTGCTTTGTATCGTCCTTACTGTCATCATCTTAAGTGGTGAACTCAGCAATGAAATCGACCAGAGCTTGGCCTTTGATCACTCTCCAAGGATGATATAATATTTCGTGTTGACTTAATTCAATGTTCCATTTCAGCAATCTCTTAAAAGTTCCAGGTCGTTGTAGAACCTGTCTTAAGAGCTGATAAGTTAGCACCTTAATTGGATGATCTTGGAAATAGAGATGGAGTTTCCTCAATGCGATCAACAAGAAGTAGTCTAGCTTTTCCAACTTTGGATAATTTCTCTCTACTCTTCTCACTCACTTGCTGATATAATACACTAGCCTTTCAATCCTGGTCTCTTCACGTCCAAGAGAAACACTCAAAGCATGAACATACACTGTGAAATAAACAAATATGTCTGGTCCCTTTAATGGCTTTGAAAAGATAGGTGGTCTTCCCGGATGATCAATTAAGGCTTGAAAGCATCGTTACATTTTTGTATCAGTGCAAAGTTTCTTTTCCCTAGCTTGAGGACATCGAAAAATGGTATACATTTATCTATAGCCTTTGAGATAATTCGACACAACGTATCTACTTTTCCATTTAGTCTTTGTACCTCCTTTATTGTCCTGGGGGCTTCAACATTTCTCAAGGCTTCAATCTTTTCTGGATTGGCTCAATTCCTCTCAAGTTCATTATAAAACCCTAGAACTTTCTTGATGCAACTCTGAACGAGCATTTCAGTGGGTTAATCTTAATTCCATATCTTCGAAGTAAGCCAAACATTTTAGAAAAATCTTCCAAATAGTTCCTTGATCGTCGTGGTTTTACCTACATATCGTCCATGTAGACTTTCATCGAACGTCTGATTTATTCTGTGAATATGGACTTTACCAGTCTCAGGTAAGTGGCTCCGATATTTTTCAAATCGAACGGCATGGCAAGATGATAATGCAATCCCTAGTCGATTTTGAAATTAATATGTTCCTGGTCCAGGATGTGCATTGGAATTTGGCTATAGCCGGAATAAACAACCATGAATGATAACAATCTGACTAGTCGATGCATGCCTTCCACTTCCCACTAAATTCCTAACTAAGACCGGATTAGGGGTGGGCACGGTCAGTTAACCAACAAAATCGGTTAATATTTTCGGTTAACCGAAATTATAACATGGTTCGGTTAACCGGTGATCGGTTAAGATGGTCAGTGACTACCGACCGAACCGGTCAATCTAAACCACGGTTAATCGGTGAAATTAACCGGTTAACCAATATATTTAAACGGTTAACCGTTGACAGATTAACCGTTTAAATTATCGGTTAACCAGTTTATTTCACCAGTTAACCAATTGAATTATGAAGTGCTACAACCTACAAGCCATCACATACGTTATGAAGTATGAATTACTTCTGCTACAGGCGTACTCATTACTGGCATTTAGCATAATAGTAATAGCACAATACAATACATCATATCAATTCAAAGTTTTAAACCCTAAAGTCCAATACAAATTACAATACATCACAATTCAAAGTTTTAATCCCCAAAGTCCAAACATAAATAGAAATATATTAATATAATTACAACAAAAGGTCCAAATCAAATAACGTAAAATTAATAGAATAGACTGCCAATGATACTGCAACTTCGATCTCCAATCTTTGATTCTCCAAGTCTCTGTCCAAAGGTAATCTCAGATATAAGTTAGTCAAACTTAAATGAAAGATATATGCTGTATAAAACTATTTCTGCAACTGAAAACTTTGACACAAAAATTGAACTGACTTGTTTAATGTTTACAATAAATGACTTTATGATATATGAACTGAGTATTAACTTAGTTAATGACTTATATTTGACTAAAACTAATAGTCATGAACTTGTTGCAATTAATGTCGATGGATGCTTTATTGAAAAAGTATACGACTTTCAAGGGCGATATGTCAAGGATGTTGATAAGGACATTATTCAAGCAATGAAAGCCAAGGGAAGACTGGTGCAGTCAAGAAGCATTCTGCATTCATACCCATTTTGCTGGAGAGCTGATACTCCACTGCTATATAAAGCAGTTCCAAGTTGGTAAATGTTTTATATAATTTTATTGATAAAATTGCTGATACCAATTATTTATTGTTACACTATTGTGATTTGCTGTTCATTTTATAAATGTAACCCCATGATTCCAGACTTATGTTTCATGATAATGTCTCATTTATCCTTTGATATTCATAATGATATAGGTGCTATTTATTGCTCTTGTGATATAAAGGAAAATTCAAATTAACGTTCCTTCCATATATACTAATACAGTGCACCAATTGGTTAAAATGTTTCTTTTAAAATGTGGGCCAACATCATATATGTACTGTGTACATATTCACTTGTATTGTATACACATTTGCATGCATGTATGTTTTTGTAGGGGTGGATCTAAGATTTTCTTCAGTAGGGGCTTAATAATACTAGCAATTTTTTCATATAGGTTTTATTGTAAAAAAGAGAAGAAATTTGACACAAAATTATAGCACGATAACTTATAATTTCAACTGTTATTTATAATGTGATCTTGTGCAAATTTTGTTATTTAAAAGTAATTCAAAATATGGTTTGACAAACTATTGACTATGTCAATACATGCAACCATAACATCATTTGATAACTTACAGTAAACGATAAAAAGCTTGCAAAATCATAGATATAGCTTCCCTCTTTATTTTTTGGCCATTGATCGAGTACCATTGTCCAATCCTATCACACATGTGAATAATGCAGAACGAAGACTAGTGTGAAAGAAGTATTTTGGGTGAAGTTAAGTTGATTTAATCATTACCCATTATAGTCCTATAGAAAGAATCGAGATGGTTATATGGATTTAAGAATGTGAAATAAACCAATGGCTTTTAGTTTGACAAGCTGAAAATATTCAGCCAAAATATGTTTTGAACTAATAGTTGAATTCATAAAAAACAAAGTTTTTGTATTCATCAGTACTATTGCAAATATTTTCTACCATCATCAAAAAGAGTATAAGCTACACATTAAACTCTATTATATGCTCATGCTATCTACACATATAGAACTGTAAGTGGTATGGTTCAGATATAACAAACATAAAAATTTTAAGTGTAAAAAAAATTTAAAATGACAATTCAAGTCTTATATAATGCACCTACCACTGTGTACTTCATAATTTTTTCCATTTCTTAAACATGATTTTCACGCATACAATTATCTACACATTTACAGAAATATAATAATGTTCATAAAAACAGTATTTAAAGTTAACGTAAGCTTGTAATGAAATAAAATTCATGCAAGAAAACAAACCAAAAATATATTACATGTTCATAAAGTGATAAGCTTTCATTTATTATTAGTATGAGAAGTGGGATAGCAAGAAATAAACACACAACTAACTATGAACTATGCATATATAAACACACAACTGAAATTGTGTGCATATATAAATAAGTAAATAATTGTGTATCAACAATTAACTTTGTAAATTAAGATAAACAAACTTACCACATCAAACCAATGACGATGAATTCTCCACGGTAAAGTAAAAGATGATTGCAATTCGTGCCCACGTACAAATTCTACAACATGCCAAGCATCACAACTTCTACAACTGCAACTCTATCCCACATGAAATAAATTCTTCATAATCTAGGACATTTCTTAATTCTTGACATATATAATTGAAGCATGTGTACGACATTTACATTTATAACTATGAACATGTGTATATTAATTTGCATAGGGAACTATGAACATGTGTTAACTGAAAAGCCAATTTAGTTCATATGACTATTACTTATTCTCACATTTTAAATGCAAGTAAATTAGTATATAAATTACAAACTAAGATAAATTAATAATCCACAGTTTAATACCATGTCTAAATTTAAACTTACGGTCTAAATGTGTATGTAAAATATGTATATTAAATGCAAATTATACTATACTCTGTATATAAACTGAAAGTATAAATGTCTAAATTAAAAAGCAAATGAAATGCAAAGTGAACTAAATTTATAACTCACGGTTTAATTGCAATAAGGTGCGAAATATAAATTGGACTAAATTTATAACCCATAGGTTAATTGCAATTAAATGTGAAAAACATGCAATTAAATTTTTAATGAACTAAATTTACAACTCACAGTTTGCATTCACGATATCTCAAGTCAACTCGACTGCAGCACCGAAGCGAGATGGAGGATGAGGCGCAATAAGATGACAAAAGAAAAGTGACATATAGAAATTTGTTGATTGAGTTAAAGGAAAGTTTAGGGTTTCGTTGAAAGGTAAACTTCTAGATCTAAGGTATTTTTCTCTGTTGGAACGAGATGAAAATGAGAAGTGAATTGAAGGCATGAGAAAATTAAGTCAGTTTAGGTTATTGGGTGGATCGGGTTTCAGCGTTTTGGGTGGGGAAAAATTATTTCGGTTAAATGGTTAACCAAATATGTAAAAGTCTTAACCGTTAACCGACCCGACTTTGGTCGGTTAACATCGGTCGGTTAACCGAAAGTTCGGTTAACCGATTTTCTCAGTTAAAACGGTTCGGTTAAGTCGGTTAGGTCGGTTAAGTGGGTTAAATGCCCACCCCTAGACTGGATAGGGGACCAATTTAGGGTATAGAGCATCACGGATGAAGCAGTCAGCTTTTAGCTTATCCACCTCTTTTTTCAGTATAGCGGAATGTTCTTAACCCAAGCTACGTCGCTTCTACTTCAGATGAAGCCATCTAGGGTTCACATTTACTATGTGGCATGCTATCTTCGAGGATATTCTACAAATATCAGAATGCATCCAAGCAAACACATCTAGTCTGCCTCGAGAAAGCCTACTAATTCCCTCTTCATTTTCATGCTAAGTCGAGATCTGCTTTCAAGACCTACATAGGATTATCCTGACTAACAAAGATGCTGATCATCAACTCGACAGCCGCCGCCCTTGCATCCAATGGATCTTTCCTCAGATACATAGCTTTGTGAAATATTCTATGCGAACCAAGCCTTGGCTTAGGTGGTGGTTGCTATGCGTCAATTGATTTGAGGTAGAAAGTTTTCTCTATGTCTCTTACCTTCTCACACCGTTTCGGTTACCTTAGTTTTGCGACGTAACATTCTCATCCTACATTCTAATCACCATAAATGACCCGCATTCCATTTTCCATTGGGATTTCATTATTAAGAACCATGGATCCAGGGCCACCTGAAAACTAGGAAGGGTCGGTCGATCCAAAAACGGACTATACATAGAAAAAGTGTTTATCACCACGAAGGTCATAACCCGCATTCTCTTATTGTCACCTTTACCTAAACAATCGGTAGATCCACACATCGTATAGGCTCCTCGGCCTCTTAGGAAAGTCCTCGAATTTGGGAATTATGAGGCTTCAAATTCTAACCATCCATCATCATTTGGTCGTAAGCTTTTTTAACAAAATATTAACTGAACTTTCATAATCAATATGAACCTTCCTCATAATTACCTGCCTAATTACGACCAATATCACTAAGGGATCAAGCATAGGTGCTTCAATGTAACAACTCTGGTTTTGATGATTACCTGTAAAATTAAATTATAACCCTGGTTTTAAGTGATAAAATTGATTTACTTAGGCTGATTAAAATCTTTTGTTTGGGTCCAAGCCCATTAAATAGCACAAACCAGAAGTACAAAAGTGAGAAAAGCTTCTTTTCTTCTCCTTGTACGTTCTTTTCTACTTTTTCAGTAAATAGAAAACAGAAAAAGAGAAAACTTTACTCTTCTTCAAATTTAAAGCCAAATCCTCTTTCTCCTTCAATTAATTTGTTGTTTTCATCAAATTAAAGAGATTTTCAATAGGTAATCACTTCCCAAAACTAAATCATTTTATCAAATTTAATTTTGTATTATGGGTTGTCTGTAACTGTAGTTTTTCCTCTTGCATGTGTCTATATTGAGTTTTTACAGGTATTTGAAGCCATTTCTTGCTCCAAGCTCTCACCTTTCAGCAGTAAATCCAAGTTGGCTTTGAAAAATTGCAAGGTGAGTAATAATCTCACAAATGCTAGCTCAAACAAAGCTGAATTGCAAGCTGAAAATGCCAAAAATTGTTTACTGTAATTGAAATTTGTGTTGTTTGATATTACAGTGAAAACTATTCTAAGTAGCTACTTTGCATGACCATATCTTCTTATTCATATGTTGGAATTCGCTGATTCATTTTTTATTTGAAATTTGAAGTTTTCTACTATGTGTATACAAATTTTCAGTTCAATCAGAGGTCGTTTGGTCACCTGTTTCATGTCTGTAAGTCGAACCCGAGAGGGTTTTGAGACCTGGGCAGAATTCAACATGGCCTGAATCCATGTTTGAAATTTCATATCTTTACCATTTCATGTCAGAATCCACTGGATCTTTTTCCAATTCATAGGTAAATTGTTCTACTCTGTGTATATCAAATTTCAGACCATTCCAAGGTCATTAAGCCATTCAAATTAGGTCTAAAAGTTGAACCCGGAGAAGATTTCAGACCTGGGTATTGTTTTTGCTTGTGTATATTTTTGTGTGTCTACCTTCTTTTTCCGTCCAATTTTCGACTTCTGAATCTTGTTTTTGTGATATTTTTGAACTATTTTGAAGGCTATGATGCCTATCAATAGGCTAGCCAAAATTTTGAAAAATTAGTGATTCAAAATGGATCGTTTTTTAGATGAATTCGAATATCGGTTTTTGGGAATTTTCAATGTTTTTCCTTGATTTCAAGCACGACTTTTTCTAAATAATTTTGAAATAATTTTAAAATAAATTGGCTTTTGGAATAATTATTATATACTATTTATAAATTATTTTCAAGCTATAAAAACTATATGTTCTCTATAATGAGGGAATTTCAAAGTTTGTTTTCCAAAAACGATTTCGAAAATTGTTTTAAAAGCTTGTTTTCTCAAATAAATTAGTTTTTATATAAAATACACATTTTGCACTATTCGAGCGTATGAGAAGGAGAATTAAACGATGTGGTAAAACACGTCGTATGGGACATGTGCGTTTATCTTTTCGGTTAATTCTTGACCTGTCCGTTTGAACATTTTGACCTTCGGGTCGTATTTGCCGATGAGATGAGACAAATATTTTACTGATTTCTGGTGTGGCATTGGCTAGCGGTTAGTAAACCGATTAGTGAGAACGTGTGGTATGAGATACACTGTTAACACTTTTCGAGTACCAATCTGAGAATTTATGAAACATTCTCGAGTTGCTAGTACTAGACCTTCGGGTCATTTGTCCTTCAGGAATATGTCATCGGGATGTTTGTCTAAGAGACGTATTTGTCCTTCGGGATGTTTGTCTAAGAGACATATTTGTCCTTCGGGATGTTGTCCGACGGGACGTTTGTCTAAGAGACGTAGCGCCTTATTTTGGGAGAACAGTACTTGGCGGGCTTCGGCCATAAGCACGTGCTATATCTTTGAGATGATTTCATTGATTTCTTTGTGATTTTCCAAGTGTATCGCCTTTTTACATATTTGGCCATTTGAGCCATTCGAGACATTATATATGGCGATTACATCTTTGGAAATTTGAACTCCTTTTCGAGTTCTATATTTGAGATTTGGGTTTGCCAACACTTAGCGTTTATTTATAGATTTGAGATTTGCCATTGTATGGCGTTTATTTGAGATTTATACTCTCCTTTTAGGAGATATATATGATTGCCATTATGGCGTATTTACGAGATTTGGGATTTCTCTATTTTTAGAATATATTTGAGCTTGCCATTTATGGCGAGTTTTGTGTTTTGTGATATTTACTATCTAGGAGTTATGGTTTATCTAAACCATTATAATTGTTTTGGGATTATGCCGATGATATGAGGCATGTTTATGATTAGTTGCTTGTAGTGTTGAGTTATCTCTTTCGAGACTATATATATATATGCTTAGTGAATTAACTCATTTGAAGTAGTGATATGCTATTAATATTGTTTCTTCTCATTATAGAGGATACCCTACCCTTTACCCTATGCTTTATATTATCTCTTATCTTACTAAACTGATGTTTTAGCTAGACTGACCCGTGTATTTTATACTCGGGTCAGACCGTGTTGTTTCAGGTTAGATTCTTGCTTTTGGACTTAGCTATGCTTTGATGCTTCCCCTTGGATACCAGCTTATCCCTTTTTGTGTAGTTTGTTGCCTTTTGTTTGACTCTGATATGTATATTTTTTGACTCATTGTATATAGTGTGATATTCGAACCACTTGTGATGTATCATTTTGTATTGTACTGAGACGTAATAGTGTATACATGTGTATATATATATATATGTTTGTTTGATGTTCTCTGATGTTTTGTACATTTAATTGTTGTATTTTGTTTTGATAGATCCGTTAGCCACCTGTAGTTTTGTATTAAGCATTTATTGAATAGGTTGATCCACTTGAGATAGAAAAAAATTAAAGCATTTAATCGACGTATTTAATAGATGTTTAAGACAAAGATATAGATGGCCGCTCCTAACCAGCCCTATTCTTCGCATTAGCAGACAGTATTACCCAGTAATACTCATTGTTAATGTGGGTCTCGGGGTGGGGTGTCACAGATTTGTATCAGAGTTGAGTTCAGAACAAAGTATGATAAACACAGAACAGAACATATATTACGATACAACAAAGTACAATATAAGAGTTACATTTCCCTTAATCATTGTGTCCTTAGCCTTTTCATGTCCTTTGGGGTAGGTATAAGTTTGGAATGTGTCTAGGAATATATTTTATTCCGTAGTATTCCACAATTGAACTAATGATATCCTATCCTATGAATCATCCTTATCATGATTATTTTATTCTAGTTCTCTTCGATACGGGTGTTTGACATACATTCGAATCGAAGGAGCTTGTTGATACCATTGGATGTTTCTTATCTTGTTACTTCTTTAAGGATTACGAATCATATTAAGAAGATTCGCAATATTTGGCATGTTGTGTGACAATATTAAGGATGATCTTTGTAGTTTTTCTTTCGATGCAAATCTACACATTAGTCCTCACCTTGGGTTAATATGATTTTGGGGATGGATTGGCTTGTCCAATCCTATGTTCTGGAAGGATCTTATATTTTAAGCATCCTAATTTGGCTGATTAGTTGTCTCTTGTTCTTTGGAATGTTGATGATAATTTAGAAGTATCTTTCTTTGTTCTTGAGTATCGAGATAATGATGATGATATATCTCGAATTCCAGTTGTTTGTGATTTTATTGATATATGTGAGTTCGTTCGGGTATGCTACCCAATCGGGCAATTGAGTTTTGTGTTTACCTCATCCCTGGTTCTTAGTCTGTTAGTCATCCTTCTACGAGGGTGTCCACTAGGGAAATGAGAAACTATAGAAGTAATTGCTGAAGCATGAAGCCAAGCAATTCATTCAGTCCATTTTTCACCGTGGGGTGCCACGGTTATCTCTGTTAAGAAATCTGATGGTATTCTTAGGCTTTGCATCCAGTTTCGTAAGCTTAACAAGTTAACCATTAGAATGTATATTGCTTATGATTGATGGCATATTCGATCAATTTAGTGGTGTTAGGATCTTTCCTCAGCTTGACCTTGCATCGATTTTTATCAGCTACGAGTTGTAGAGGATAGCGTTCCTCTTACCGCATTTTGCACTCGTATGGTTCTTGTGAGTGGCTCATTACACCGTTCGGTTTGGGAACACTCCAACTTATTCTTTAATCTTGTGAATCGAGTATTCTGGGAATATCTCGACGAGTTCTTTTCTTGTTCTTTGATTTTGAGTGTAAGCAACTATTTGAATTTTCAAATCTTTCAAATTGAAGATATGTTTTAAGTGAAATTGGATTTTTTTTTATTTAGATAACAAAGAATATTTTGTAGAATATATATAAGGTATTTCTTTTTATAGAAAATGATTTTTGTGTTGGGTTGTCCATCGAGTGCTTTAAGAATTCTGGTCGATACGCCTGATCAACGTTATCGATAGGAATTTCCTAAATGTTGTGATGAGATAGTCAAATACGATAAATTGAGTTTTTATAAGTAAAATTTGGGAATAAATTAATATGGTTTGAGAAATTAAATCTTATTTTGAATATGTAATGCAGCCATTAAATCCTAGTGAGTGTTGGATGAGTGGCGAGGCAGTTTTGATCATTAGGTCAACTCTGCAGCCAATCGATGGGGTAATTCGCTATAAATCAATTACAAGGCAACACACTTGTATTATTTGAAATTTTGAAATTGAATATGCTAATTTTGAATTTTAGCATTTTATGGGCTAGTTTTGTTTTGAATTTTGGTTGTATTAAAAATTTGTTGGTGTGAATTTGTAAAATTCTTTTTGCAAACAAGTTTGAATTGATTATCAACTTTAATTAGTTTTATGTTAATAATTAATTGGAAGTTTAATTTTGTGACAAAGTGGAAATGTGATTTTGAATTGTCTTGATAAATGAACCATCTATGTAGTATAATCATTTTAATTGTGAGAATTATTTTTAAACTTTATATATATATATATATCCCAAAATTTAATTTTATGGATAATCAGCAATCATTTCTTGATAATGAAAGAGATTAGCTATCTCTTTCAAAATGATTTTTCTTAGTTAATTGCTTTAAAGTTAGATTTTGGAAAGTAATGAAATTTTTGCAAATTAATGAATTGTTTCTTTTATGTTGATTACATAGAGTTTATCATAATTTAGTATGTCTTAGCTTTCGGGGGAAAAATAAGAGCATTTAATAAATGGTTTAGCAAAAGGTTGTTTGAAAGTGTAATTTGAAATTAAAAAGGTTTGGGAAAAATTTCAAAATTTAAATTGATTTGAAAGATGAAATTTGGTTTGAAAAAGTGCCGTGCTAAAATAACAATAACTTGAGATTTATAACTCTGAATAAGTTCAAACTTTTTGCAAATTAAAAACGCTTCAGAATGCTATAAATTTTCTTTTTACCACTTTGTAAGATTTTGCTTTTTATTCTGTCTAAAATAGGTTTGAAAGTGAATAAACATTTCTGTCTTATTATAGGATTTCTAAAATTTGAGCTGAAAGTAAATTTTGCATAACTTTCAAACCTTGAATCCGAATTTGATGATCTTTATATCCTCGGAAAGTTTAGACCTAGTAGAACAACTTCTATTTTATAAGAGTTCTTTGATTTTGTTGTTTTCTATGTCAAAACTTGTTTTCTTTACAGTAGGTTTGTAATTGAAATTTACTTGTTTTCTTTATGGTCATGTGTATTCTACCTATTTTGTGAATGTAATTGAGTTGATGTTTAGTATAAATATATGTTTCAAACTAAAACATATTTTGGTAGAATTTAAGAGTGAAACATTTTATTCACATTAAATGAAGAGTTTGGAGATTAAATTGGATTTTTGTAAGAGGTTTTGAAAATTTTCAAAATGTTGAAATTTGAGAATATAATTATGTAGTAAACGGATTTTGATAACCTTGTAAATATTTGTTTAGTTAAATAAGAATATAAAAATCCATTCTATGTTTGTCCTGCCTTTGTGCAATTATCTAGCGACTTGCATTTACACGGTCGTTTGGGTTGGTGGTATTGAGGAAATCACCTACCTCTTATTGAGTTTTCTTACCTCCATTGTGTCAATCTAATGTCGGTGTGGCACTTTCCGTAGTAACATACAGAAAGTCATGGCGACAATTATCTAGTTGGTTGAAACTGGGATAAATTTTTGTTAAATCCCGACTCTATTCAAGAGGCTCCTGAGAAATCAATCTCACTCGATTAATCTTTTATATGGCATCCTGTGTGTGATCTTGTTTCGAAGGTAAGACACCTTCGAAATCATGATGTATTACTCGTAGAACTTCAATGGTCCGCTAATCCTAATATTAGCACTTGGGAAACCATAGAATTAATCGAGTGATCTTATCTTGATTTTCTAACATCTTCAGTTGGGATGAGAAATTTAAAACTCGAGCTTATTTATCTTCCTTTTCTTTATGAAATAATCGTGTTGAATATAGTTCTTCTCTAGAAATTGCGAGGACACAATTTTTATAAGGTGGGCGTTTGTAACAACCCTGGTTTTGATGATTACCTGTAAATATTAAATTATAACGGTGGTTATAATTTAATATTGTGAAATAAAATAAATTGAGATTTAAATTGTTTATTTTAAATAAACAATGGATTTTAGAAATAAAATGTGGAAATAAAGTTTTAAAACTTTATCTTAGGTGTTTGTGAGAAATATGTTTTTATTTTGTGAAAATGCAATAATTCTAGTAATTATTGCCAAATGCTTCTTTTAATGATTTTAAATGAAGTATTTGATTTTAAAATATGTTTATTATAAATAAAAACGAGAAATTTGATTTAAAAATAAGTTTTGGTTATAAAAATGATGTTAGTATGGTTTATTGCATTTTATTATGCAAGAAAATATTTTTTGTAATTTTTGAAGTTAAAAATAACATTTTATGTAAATATTTGAGTAAATTGGTTATTTATTTAAAATAAGAGTTTTTGATAATAAAAATGTTTTTATAACTGAAATTATCGTTTATTAGATGTAAAATGTTTTATTAAACAAGAAAATATGTTGTATAAATTTATTGTGTTGAAACTTTGTGTAGATATGTTGTTTGATTTAATTACATAGTGTATATATGTATATTTGTTTTAAGTGGTAAAATTGATTTACTTAGGCTGATTAAAATCTTTTGTTTGGGCCCAAGCCCATTAATTAGCACAAACCAGAACTACAGAAGTGAGAAAAGCGTCTTTTCTTCTCCCTGTATGTTCATTTCTTCTTTTATAGTTAATAAAAAACAGAAAAACAGAAAACTTTACTCTTCTTCAAATCTAAAGCCAAATCCTCTTTCTCCTTCAATTAATTTGTTGTTTTAATCAAATTAAAGAGATTTTCAATAGGTAATCACTTCCTAAAACTAAATCTTTTCATCAAAATCTAATTTTGTGTTATAGGTTCTTTGTAACTGTAGTTTTTCCTCTTGCATGTGTTTGTATTGAGTTTTTACAGGTATTTGAAGCCATTTCTTGCTCCAAGCTCTCACCTTTCAGCAGTAAATCCAAGTTTTCTTTCAAAAATCGCAAGTTGAGTAACAATCTCACAAATGCTAGCTCAAACAAAGCTGAATTGCAAGCTGAAAATGCCAAAAATCGTTTACTGTAATTGAAAATTTTGTGTTGTTTGGTATTACAGTAAAAATTGTTCTGAGTAGCTACTTTGCAGACCATATCTTCTTGTTCCTATGTTGGAATTCACTGATTCTTTTTTTGTTTGAAAGTTGAAGTCTTTTAATATGTGCATACAAATTTTCAGTTCAATCAGAGGTCGTTTGGTCACCTGTTTCATGTCTGTAAGTTGAACCCAAGAGGGTTTTTAGACCTGGGGAAAATTCAATATAGCCTGAATCCATGTTTGAAATTTCATATCTTTACAATTTCATGTCAGAATTTAGTGAATCTTTTTCCAATTCACAAATAAATTGTTCTACTCTGTGTATATCAAATTTAAACCATTCCGAGGTCATTAAGCTATTCAAATTATGTTTGAAAGTTGAACCCGGAGAAGATTTCAGGCCTGGGTATTGTTTTTGCATGTGCATTTTTTTGTGTTCTGCCTTCTTTTTCCGTCCGATTTCCGACATCTAAATCTTGTATTTGTGATATTTCTGAACTGTTTTGAAGGCAATAGGCTAGCCAAAATTTTGAAGAATTTGTTATTCAAAATGAATCGTTTTTTAGAAGAATTCGAATGTCGGTTTTTGGTAATTTTCAATGTTTTTCCTTGATTTCGAGCATGGATTTTTCTAAATAATTTTGAAATAATTTTAAAATAAATTGGCTTTTGAAAATAATATTATATAATATTTATAAATTATTTTCAGGCTATAAAAACTATATATTCTCTATATTGAGGGAATTTCAAAGTTTGTTTTCCAAAAACGATATCGAAAATTGTTTTAAAAGCTTGTTTTCTCAAATAAATTAGTTTCTATATAAAATACACGTTTTTGCACTATTCGAACGTATGAGAAGGAGAATTAAATAACTGGGTAAAACACGTGGTATGGGACACGTGCGTTTATCTTTTCAATTAATCCTAACTAGTCCATTTGAACATTTAGACCTTTGGGGCGTATTTGCCGATGAGATGAGGCAAATACTTTTAACGATTTCTGGTGTGGCATTCGCTAGCGGTTAGTTAACCGATTAGTGAGAATGTGTGGTATGGGACACACTGTTAACACTTTTTGGGTTCCTATCTGAGAGTTCGTGACACATTCTCGAGTTGCTAATACTGGACCTTTGGATCATTTGTCCTTCAGGAATATGTCGTCGGGATGTTTGTCTAAGAGACGTATTTGTCCTTCGGGATGTTTGTCTAAGAGACGTATTTGTCCTTCGGGATGTTGTCCGATATGACGTTTGTCTAAGAGACGTGGCGCCTTATTTTGGGAGAACGGTACTTGGTGGGCATCGGCCATAAGCACGTGCTATATCTTTGAGATGATTTCATTGATTTCTTTGTGATTTTCCAAGTGTATCGCCTTTTTACATATTTGACCATTTGAGCCATTCGAGACATTATATATGGCAATTACATCTTTGAAAATTTGAACTCCTTTATGAGTTCTATATTTGAGATTTGGGTTTGCCAACACTTGGCGTTTATTTTGAGATTTGAGATTTGCCATTGTATGGTGTTTATTTGAGATTTATACTCTCCTTTTAGGAGATATACATATGATTTCCATTATGGCATATTTTCGAGATTTGGGATTTCTCTATTTTGAGAATATATTCGAGCTTGCCATTTATGGTGAGTTTTGAGGTTTGTGATATCTCATATCTAGGAGTTATGTTTTCTCTAAACCATTATAATTGTTTTGGGATTATGCCGATGATATGAGGCATGTTTATGCTTAGTTGCTTTTAATGTTGAGTTATCTCTTTCGAGACTATATATATATGCTTAGTTAATTAACTCATTTGAAGTAGTGATATGCTATTACTATTGTTTCTTCTCATTCGAGAGGATACCCTACCCTTTACCCTATGCTTCATATTATCACTTATCTTACTAAACTGATGTTTTAGCTAAACTGACCCATGTATTTTATACTCGGATCAGACCGAGTTGTTTCAGGTTAGATACCTGATTTTGGACTTAGCTTTGCTTTGATGCTTCCGCTTGGATATTAGCTAATCCCTTTTTTAGTAGTTTGTAGCCTTTTGTTTGACTCTGGTATGTGTATTTTTGACTCGTTGTATATAGGGTGGTCTTCGAACCACTTGTGATGTATCATTTTGTATTGTATTGAGATGTAATAGTGGAGATATATATATATATATATATATATATATATGTTTGTTTGCTGTTCTGTGATGTTTTGTATATTCAGTTGTTGTATTTTGTTCTGATAGATCCGTTAGCCACCTGTAGTTTTGTATTAAGCATTTATTGAATAGGTCGATCCACTTGAGATAGAAAAAAATTAAAGCATTTAATCGATGTATTTAATATATGTTTAAGACAAAGCTATAGATGGTCGCTCCTAACCAACCATATTCTCCACATTAGCAGATAGTATTACCTAGTAATACTTTTTAATGTGGGTCTTGGGGTAGGGCGTCACATTCAATCCCATCCACATCTCGATTTTTGAATTCTATGTGATCACTCATGGTCTTTACTTGCTTTGCCAAAACTTCATCTTCAACGGTGAAGCAACTTTCTTGTACCACATAACTCAAAGAACTCACATATCTTTTGACCTCATTCCATCTTTTCTCAGTTTGATCGGTAACAAGTCTATTTCATCATCATCAGGGCCAATTGAACTCGTAGGAGAAATTCTCCTTAATGTTGAGCACTTCCTTGCCCACCATCCTATAGGGATTTTACATACTTTTGGTGTTCTTCCTAAGCAAGTCCTCTATCACATAACAAAAATGCCTACATTCGTTTGTATTATTGTTGTGCATTTCGTGGAAATGATAGCACTTTCTAGATCTTTTCTCTTCTTCCATTGATTCCCCCGAAGTTGGCTTCTTGTAATGTTCCGTACCTTGCATCGCAAGGTAAATATTCTCGATTGAGTTGTTCAATGGCATATAGTCCTCATACTTCAGGAATCTCGGATGAATCTTAGGGTTCGGTTTTCTATCTCCATTTCCTTGGTTACTTGGTTTTTGATTTTTGCCTTTGTTTTCAACTTTCATAGCTACATTTTTTAAGCTTTCTGGTTTGCTTCACCACAACTCCAATGACCCACTTTTCCGTATAGTTTAAGCAGGCATCAACCACACATGACCCACTCAAATTGAATGGAAAGACGGATAGTTAGGGGAAAAGGAAGAAAGAAAACAAGAAGAAACCAAACAACACAGAATCTCACAGCAGAATGAAAAATCTGTAATGTACAACGAATCTTTACACCAAAACAAAATGTTAAACACAAACACACACACACACACGCATAAAAACATCAATTAGAGGGTATCAACCTATTTCAGCCCGGACAGTTAAAACAACCAGGCCTTACAATTTGCTGATAAATACAACAATGAATGCAGTAGAAAAATAACCATATATGTGGATAAGTCTCTGAGCCTCTAGCTCGACTCTTGAAGCTCCAAAGCATCCAAACTAAATCTGTAATATGCTCATTCTGACCCTAGCATTATAATAAATAACACCTGAGTCAGTCAAGAAAACAAGCATGAGAAAACTGGATTATTAATGTTATAAAAAGCCTTTGAAAATCAAAAGTATCTAGTAAGAGTGCACCGCACATAAAAACGGACGGGTTTTACCTTACAATAACCAAACCATTTCATATGAAAATCAAGTGATATTATAATAGTGTCCAAGATATAAATACTTGTTAATCATAGCGGAAATTGTTACATTAATTTAATTCCAACATAATAGTTATACAACTAAAACCGTAGGGGCATATATTGAAAAATGCATTCCGTACAATGACTAGGCTACTGTGGTACTGCCTGTCACAGTGCATCTCTAGATAAAATAACACCGAGGTTGAACCTATCGACCCATGCCAACACAGAACCGACTACGCTTTACTGGATAGTATCGAATATGATCACCTCTCCATTAATGGGCCCCGAAGCATAAAAATAACAAATAATATCGACTCTATATAGGGACAACCATACCTTACTTGGAAGCGATCCACATAGCCCTGATGCATCTCCCATGTTTTAGTCATTACCGATTGATGAGGCTAAAGGATACGTTTACCTTTTATATAGCACTTCTGACTTGGAATGCTAATACTACCCTTCAAGCAACAATGCAATTCTAGCATTTATCCATACAAGTTCGTACTGGGACTTAATGAAATGCTTGAGAGCTCTGTCTTCAATTCCAACATCTTCAAGATGTCTTCACTTCGAAATGCTTGATTTGGATCGGGTGGTTCTCAGATAACATAACTGATCCGGACCTCTTTGAAATAACATTCGATAGTTTCCGGTAAACTCAACATCGGTTCTTTAGGATACAAACAGTCAAAAATAAGAGCAAAGATCGCCTCCTAACCGTTAGTGGATGAATTTCCTTATCATTTGTCCTAGGAGAATGAAACGAGATTTATATGCACAGTACAACACCATCAGAGATGACTGTGCTATATAACTCATGCTTTTCTCCAAGATATTTCCAAAGTTACATTTTGAGTCCATATTTGATAGTCGGATATTTAACTATCAACAAACACAAATCCAAATCAGGTATTTTTTTTCAATGGGAAAACCAACATTAGTTTAACACATAAGCAAACACTAGCCTCTTAAATTAATCTTTTCATTAATTAAAATAACATAATAATACTTGTACATATATATATACACACACACACACTCACACACACACACACACCTTTACAAAGATATACCCATGATCCCTATATATTCAATACTATGAAAATACCATATACTTATCTTAACGCTATAAATATATTCACAAAATTGAGAAAGATTTCATTTCTATACAATTCTAAAATCATTTATAAATCCCTTATAAATCTCAAAAACCATTTATAAAACTATTTTATAAATCTTCGAAAATCATTTAATATCTCTTTTTTAAATTTAATCACTTATAAATTCTTTTTGTACGTTTCTAAAATCATTTGTAAATCCTTTATAAATCCGTAAAACCATTTATAAAACACCTTTTATAAATCTATAAATCTTAAATTTATTGTTAAATATCTAACCGTTTGTAAAACACTCACCTTGTAAATAATCTCCCTTAAGTCTTCAAACCATTTCATAACTCCCCTTATAAAATACAAGTCCGTTTATAAAACTCTATTTATGAATCTTTAAAACCTTATAAATAAATCCTAATCATTTACTTTAAAACGCTATTATATAATAGTAATTATTAATAATAAACATTATAAATATATAATAATTATTAACTTTGAAACATCATAAAAATAATAAATAATAATTCAAAACATTATAAATAAAACAATTGTTAATATTTACCATTATTTTAAATAAAAATAATAAATTTCCAAAATATTATTAATAATCATTATTATTAATTTAAAACCATATTAATAATTTAAATAATTAACTTTTCAAAATATTTAAAAAATTGATAAATAACCTTGAAGCAATATTAAATATAAATAAATAACTTTTAAAACAATATTAAATATAAATAAATAACCTTTAAAACAATACTAAATATAAATAAATACCTTTATAACAATATTAAAATAGAAATAATCTTAAAAAATATTAAATATAAATAAACAACTTTAAAACAATATTAAAATAAAAATAATCTTAAAACAATATTAAATATAAATAAATAAATTTAAGACAATATTTAAATAAAAATAATCTTGAAAAAAGATAGATAAAAAGGGTTGGAGTAAAATATAAATTAAATTATTTTAACTAAATTATTTTAGAAACCAAAATTCGGATTTAAAAATCATTTGCTGTCTTAGAAACCCATTCCAACTCAAATGGAAATTTACAGTATTTTAAAAAATACTATTTTGAGGCCAATAACTACCAAATGTTTAACCAATACTATTATTGGTTGTCTATCCATACCATTAGTTTTGAACATAAACAATGTTATAACCAATAGTGTCCACAAATCAGGTTTCATATCAATAATCCATATAACAAGAATTTTATAGAAAATAAATCGTCAATAGCGAGGAATCCCATTGGATCCCTCCAACATTTACCCATGCATCATAACTCATATATAATTGTATAATATGGGTCATCCGCTACAAGGCGGGTATATATGAAAGGTCATCCGCTTAAGGGCGGGAATAAATCCAAACCAATTGATAAAACAATAAACCGTCCAAACATCCAATCAACAATTTTTATCAACTATATAATACTTCTAGTTAATCAAAAAGGCGAGTTTAACTTACCGAAATTTCTATTGTCGCTGAGGCGTTCTGTTTGGACCTAAAATCGAACGATGTCCCATTTTAGCCCAAATTTCAGTTGTCTCCAAATTCATCCAAACAAGTTCTATATCGTAGTATTCACTATTACAAACACAATGCAACTCATCGTGTTTGATTCCAACTTCATGTGGAAAATTTATACATTTATAAACATTCGATTTTATAAAATATAATTATTAATTTCATCATTAAAATTGCTAATCACCGATTAACCCACCCTAACTCTTTCCTTTAATATCAAATTCATGTCTATCTTCCAAGCCGAACCTATTCAAACACAACTCTGACCATCCACCACACCACCATTGTGGCTCCTGAGACCACCGCACCTTCACCAAGCATAGCCTCGATCCTCCTGCATCGATTGGCAAGGTCTGATCCTCTAAAGCTCTAACATTGCCACGAAAGCCGAACCCATAATTCCCCACGTTTATCTTCAATTTATCACCCCATCGATCATCCATTTTCCATTAAATTTCGCTAGCGCCCCGCCCTCACCTTGAACACCAACTTCTCTTCAGACCTCGTCGCCAAAAGTCGCCCCAAAATCACCGCAATATGCTAGAAAATGCTCGTCTTTCATCCTCCAATCGCGCCCACCACATGGTGAGCTAGCCAAATCCGACCAATGAACAAGTCGAGCTCGCTGCAAACCTATTCATGGTTGACATCGAGGCACGATAAGGCCTCTAGTGGCTCCGGCAAGCCTCTGCCATTGGATGGAGGAGATTTTAAATTTTAAAAGAACAGTCACTTTTTTAAAACAAAATTGGGAACTTGCCTTCTCCGGTTGAATGTGAATCATATAAAGGAAAGGAGGGTGATTGAGTGTGAATGGGAAGTATGTGCTTAATAGCGCAAAGCATGGTAGGGAATGGAAATTGTATTAATATATATAATAATTAAAAATATCAAGCTTCAAACGTTTGGAAATCTCAAACTCCTATCAGGACGTGGCGCCTAGCGTTCTAAATATACTACCCCTATTCCAAACCCAATGTAACTAGTCTCGAGACTTAATTAGATCACATGCAAAAGTTAGCTTTTCAAATCCAATTATATTATATAAATTTCAGAAATTAATTTCCAAGCGTTTCACTCGCACGGCCAAACGATACATCCAATCGCCACAAAAATCGTCGGCATACAATAACTCAATATTATGGATCCAATGAAACTGCTTTCGTCGAAATATGAGACAGTGCTTTGAAAGACTATTTTTCACATGCTAATTAAACCGATTAATATTAAAAACCACATTAATCACTTTTGAATCTAAATTAAAATTCTACTATCTTCATTCTATTTAAATAGAATTTAAATCAACTTTTGAAATCATTTTTATTCGCATTAAATTCAAGATTTAATTATTTAAATAATTCAAAATATTAAATTCAATAATTTAATTATCAAATAAATCGCTATATTTGAAATTCAAGTTATTTAACATATAAAATTACTTTTCAATATTTTAAAATCAACTAAATATTCCAAATTCAAATGACTGAAATTCTGGGTCATTACACTGTCCCCATTAAAAGAATTTCGTCCGTGAAATTAGCATATAAGAAATTGCCCAAACCCATTAACTTTACAAAACAAATTAGTTGAAATTAAGCTTTTAACTTCACACATAGATTCCAACTAATATCATTTCATTTTGTAATCAAAATAAAAATTTATTTATTAAAATGTTTCCAAAATTTCAAAAATAAATTAACGCCTTAAATTTACAGAAAATTTCATCAGGTCTCGTTTGCGCGGCTAGATCGGAACAACTACAAATCATCACTACTAACCTAAACCAATCAAAAAGAAACAAAAGCCAAGTGCTGATCATAAAATCTTCAAATCGAACGATAATTTAAACATGTACCTTGTAGTCGGGTAACCAAAATTTATTTACGAAATCAAATGCATCAAACTAGCTCTTGTTTTTTTCTACCTAGATCTTATTTACAAATGATATCAAACATATAACCCATAACCATATTAGTTGCATTTTGTAATGCCAACATTTAATTATGGTAAAGCCCATAAGGTGTACGTATACCATCCATACACAATATCAACCTAATTGCTCACTCGATCATAAACTTTCACTTCTTAACTAGTATCGTTCACACGACAACAAAAGTGCGGTCTCAGATCCAGTTCGTTGATTAGAACCCATCATTCTCCTTGCATAGATATATACTATGATAGAGAATATCAGAATTAGTCAAAAATCCATATCTAGTGTTCGCCATCCAGAATCGAGTAAAATATTTTAATTTGGACCAATGTAAATCATCTCGAAATCATGCACTCGAATCAAGATCAAACAGCTATACGAGTAAAATAATATATGTACCACTTGTGTATTTTCTTTGGTTGGTTTCTCATTATTCATATTCTTTTATTTACATTCATTAATTCAAAATCATCATTCACATTACTTCATTCATTCATTTATTACTTAGCATATTTCTTTCATTACTAATATCACTTGAGAACCATTCCATCAAATTTTACTTAAGTTTATTACTAACATTTATATAACACTTCTCTTGTTTATTTTCACTTCACAACTTAAGTCCATATTCATTTAAAATCATGGTTCACTCCATTTAACTTATTTATCCACTTCATTATCCAATTTTATCAAACAACATTCTAAACCATATTCAATTTATTAATTTATTTAATTAGTTAATTTAATTAATTCATCTTATTTAACTTAACTTAAGTTAAATTTCATTTCGTTATTTCTTTTCTTAACATTTTATATCAAACAAACCAAAAAAATTGCTTTAGTTTACTAATTCTCAAAATTTATAAGTTGAAAAACTTATTTTCTCATATTTATCAAATTAAACTTTGGATTTTAAAAATGAACTTGTTTTACCAAAACAAAACTCCAACTGTAGCAATTCCTCTCTTTGAAACCCGAAAATAAATGTCGATGAAGTTGTAGTCATCATCGAAATTATTTTCGAGTGACCGAATTGGGTTCAGTGCTTTCAATTTCTTTATATTCCATTTTAAAATATTTCCATTCAAAATATTTTTCTAATAATATTGTTATTTTCCAAAATTTTGAAAAACAATTTTCAAAATCAACAGGACTTAAATTCTCACCTTTTAGATCCTTTTTATTTACAAATCATATTTATAAATTTCCCTTATATATATAGTTTCACCATATTTACAAATCAACATGACTTAAATTCTCAAATTCTCAGCTTTCTATTCATCAAAACACCATATAACCAAGTAACAAGCACATTTTCAACTGTATAATATAACTCAAGAAATTCAACTGAAACATCTAAATATTCAAATATATAGATATTATTTCGTATTACACTTTTCAAAATGATCGGTTAATATGTACATATTCAAAATTACACTAGCATCCTAGAATTGATCATCGAAGGCATCCAAAAGCAGCAAGATGATTTCTTTCCCCCTTTTCCCTACAGCCCATTTGGAAAAGGTGGAAGGTTCGAAACTAAATTGATGGGGTTGATGTCGACGGGTTCATTCCATATGGTTTGATAAGGAGAGTAGGTTATTAACGAAGGGTTTTCTCCAAAAACATCCCAGATGGCCAAATCCATCCAGAATGTGTTTGTAGCCAGAACGAAAAGTAAGGAGTATGTTGCCTTTACATGTGGATTAAGTAAATTAGGTGGCAGGTGATCCATATTGCTAGATTGTGCGCTATTGACCTCTTCCTCCTCATGTGGTGGGTTTAGTAGGCCTAACGCAAAGCAGCAACAATAGTGTGGTGCTTCCGCATTGACGAAATCAGGATGAATTTAATGGAGATTGCAAGCGGCCATTGATCCCTTTTCTTTTTTTTTTTGTAATAAAAGTTAGAAGGGAAAGTGAAGGAAGACGAATGGATTTCTAGTAGAGATTTTTGGCGCGAAGTCTTATATGCTCTCTCTCATATTTCCAAAGGTTTATCATTTAATGTTTTTGTCTTTTTGTATGATTACTATTTCACCTTTGATTTGAAAGAATTTGTTGGTTAAGTCTTATTTGAAGAAATTCTGCAAATGTTGGCCTTAACTCAGTGCTTTTTGAGAAAGAGTGGTGAACTCTTAACCTTTCACTGGATGACAAGTTAATAGAGATGCTTTGACTGTTTTTATGTAAAGTACACTTTTAACATTCAGCTTTGAAATTTTAGTATTTGGGTAAATTTCAGTAAGATTTTTAATTTTGTATTTCTATTTTCATGTAAATCGGGACTTTGCCTAAATCATTGTGCATATTATAATTTTCTTTGAATTAAACTGTTTGTCAAAAAATTTCCGTAAATGGCTCAGGCATTATAAGTATAGGTTTGTTCTCAAATTTCTTTCTAAGTCCATTTCATATGAATTGGGGAGCGATTATAAATGGGTGTCAAGTATTTTTTTTATGAATATATATTTCTTAGTACATATTTTATATTTCGCTTGTCTATACTATGTTATTCCAATCTATATGTTCCTTAAATCATGTCTCCTTAATAAGCTAACCTAGTTAACATGCTATATAGATGAAGGCCTCCTTCCAAAATGACCTAGTATTGATTGCCCTAGGGTAAATGGTTTTTGTACGTGGAACACCCCCACTTCTCACCTGACTTCCTTCGAAGGTAGAGGGAAATTCCTATTAAAGAAAATTGGGATATTTTATTCGATATTGATCGATAGTTACACTATAATACCCTTCTAACCGAGAGATGAAATTAGCAAATACATAATAGTTACCGTTCTAGACGGGGTTATTGTATCTTATTATTAACAACAAGTTTCGATAATAAACATACTCTAATATGTGTTCTTATTGTTGAAATAAAGGGACTTGTTTTGCTTATTGATATAGGAGACTTGAACAAGACTAGTTTTTCCTTCCGAAGCACCTTCTTCGGAGTTCATAATGATTTTTGATAAGTTAAGAATGGAGCTCAAACAAAGTTAATTTTACAAAAAATTCTTTAATATCTAAGTTCACATGTTGCACTATTCAAAAATTCTTTACGGAAATTGAGATTTTGAAATTAAATCTTCAAGAAATAGGGAGGCTGGAGTATTGAAGTTTTAAAGCATTTCATTGGTGGAGTTACTTGTATAAATCTTGACTTGAAATGACTAAGCTTCATGAGAAGATAGATAGCTTGGAAATAAAATCTAAAGATAGTCGGGTTCTATGCAAATCTTTAGAACCCCAATTTGGTATCTCAGTTTCAAGTGTTAATACTATAATATCCCTGAGTTTTGCTAGTATGATTGATAAGGTCACGAGTATCTCAGTTTGTACATAAGATGTGTTTTCCATACCTTGGTAATGCTATGCAGCATAAGGTAATACTTATGATGTTGTACATGCTACCTGTTTCGTTATCTTTGTTTACACCTTATTTATCTTTGATTTGGATATGCCTCTTGGAGATTAATGTGTCTCCAAAACTTTTCGTTCTAGTCCTTGACTCCTCTTCTAATTAAGCGAATCTAAATTCTTTGTCATCCTACCTTTCCTGCAAAACATGTAGCGCATAATATGCTTTAATTATTACTTGAAAATCGATAATTTAATCTTAAAGCAATCAGTTGCTTGGATTAGCAACCAATTATAACAATTATATGAAAAGCAATTCAGTAAAAATGTTTAGCTCTCATCTTTATCCATAATGAGGGATGAATATAGATTTAGCTCCTTTCTCTTATTCGGCATTCCTGAGAATAGTTAATTTTAGGCTGTATACAATCATCGAAATTTAACATTTACCCAATGAACACCTTGATGCGACATTTATAACTGAGATCTTGATAAGGTAGTTTTTGAATTCATTTTTCATTATCTAGGGATCTGAGAATAAAGATGGTCGGAAGTTTCCATTATGAGACTCTTTTGGCAGTAATCTTCTTTCGATAATATTCCTTGACTCGGGTTAAATTATTTGAGATAAATAACAACCCAAAGATTGTGAACTCGGAGTGGGGCTTTCAATAACCAGTAGTCTTAGCATCATTAATGATGAAGCTTTACAAGATATCTCCAGACCAAGATTCATGTATTAGAAAATTTTGAGATAATTTGGTAGTTACTTTTTGGTATATTCTGATAATAGGCGATGGAGAGTTAGGAGGCTGAAATGCCTTTCCTTGATGATAAGCAATAGAACTCTACCGTATCGTTTCCAATGATGGTCGTCATAAGGATAGAAATTCATATTTGCTGATAAGATATCGGGATCTCTAATCTGGAATTAATAGTAAAAGTTAGGAAAACTGTATGTAGTAATTAGATAACAAAGGTCTGGAATACCCAATGCGGCACTTGATAATAAGTAGAAGACCAAGAATTCACCCTGGTATTTAGTATCAGAAGACAGAAAACCCATCTCGGAGTTTAGGTAATAGAAGTTTAGAATACCATATTTAATAGTTAATAATGAAGGGTTAGGGACTTAGCCTGGCTATGAGCAACAAAAGACCGAACTACCATTCTCGATAATAGGTGATAGAAGACCAGAATGCCACTTTCAGAATTTAATTTCTAGTAATAGAAGTCCAAGGTACCCTTAATAATGGAAGGCCAGAATATAATTTTTGATAACAAGTAATAAGTGACCAGAATGTCATCTCTGTTAATAAGTGTTAAAAGAACGGGAGTATACATCTTATTAATAAGTAACAAAAGGCCAGCAATCTAATTCAGCGTCGATAATGGAAATCCAAAAAACCGCTTCTGGTAATAAATAATAGATGATCATAATATCCTTTTCTGAGATTTGATAGTAGAAGTCTAGAACATCATTAAGATATTTAATGATAGAAGTCTCGAATCCCGTTTTTGGAAATTAATAATAGAAGACCAGAATTTCATTTCTGGTAATTAGTAATGTAAGACCAGAATACCATTTCTGGTAATTAGTAATAGAAGACCAGAATACCATTTCTGGTAATAAGTAATAGAGAATCAGAATACTTGTGTGGCAGAAGCTCGAGAATTCTTTCTGATTTTGTCTACTGAATGTGCCATCTTCAGGCTTTGAGGATGTCATGCATGCTTTTGCTTTCTCGGGCCCGAGTTTTCTTTGTCCATTTGTCATTTGTTTTTGGCCTATTTCAGGTGGGGACTCTTTTGTCCGGTTTTGTGCTTATTTAAGTAGAGCATATTTCAGGCTGTTTGTCATCTTTGACATTACCGACCTTTTTGGTGGTTGCTATTTTAATCTATGATGATTTCTGGCAGTGTCTATTTCAGGCATGGACTTTTCTTAGTCTGCCGGATATTTAGTTTGGGTTTCTGGTGCTCTCGGCTAGCTTATTCTAAAGCAGGGCCCGAGGACTTACCCGACCTCCCTCCAGGAGGTGCCTTGGCCATAGTGTGATGCGATTAAGGGCTTGTTCGGTACCTTGGCCGGGCCATAGCATGGCAGGACCAAGGGATTACCCGTCCTCCCTCCAAGAGGTGCCTTATCCTGGCCATAGCGTGACACGGATAAGGGCTTGTGCTGCTTTAACCTGACCATTTCTGGTTTTGGCATGGATAAAGGCTTACGTCCTCCCACCAAGAGGTGCCTTGACCTGGCCATCTTGGCGTGACTAAGAGCTTTCTACCATTATAGGTAGTCTACCTTTTTAGGAAGTCCAAGTTTAAGGAGAATTCTTCCCCCGATCTTGGAGACTTTTCTCACTTTGAGAATAGAACCTTCATTTCATGACTTGGTTAATCCCTTACAAACTGCTTCAGCTTTCCTTGTTTTAAAAAGTGTAGGACCATTTTCCCGAGTACTTTACATTGATCAGTTCCTCCCTGGTTTTAACATAGATGTCTTCAATTGATGGTGTAAGATTATACTCTCTAAGCAGCATTGACTTTTCAGCCATCTTTGACTGGCATCTAATTCTTTTGCAGCTTGGTTAAAATGCTTCTTTTTGAGGAGCAGGTTTTATTTTTATCGCCCATTGTTCTTCTTTCAAAGGAATTTCTACCAGTTTTAAGGTTTCGGTTGGAAATTTCTTGATGATTCTTATATTTCCACTGGGTAGCTCTTTTATCTTCCTTACTTCTTCAATAGAAGATTTCTCCATGTATATGTAGTTTTCCATTGAATGGAAAGCCTCATTTATAATCCTACTCCACTTATATGTCAGACTATCATAGTCTTTTATCATCACTTTTTTGAAGATATTTCCCCGGAAGGATGACTGAATAGTTCTCTACATTTGATTAAAAATGTTGTCACTTCCACTCATTTTCCTTCTAAGTGCGAAAATTGGGGTTGGTCCCACATGGAAAGGATTTAAGCTCCATTTCTTAGGGTTATAAGAATCTGTGTTCTTTCTGTTTATAATTTTCAAGGCCTCAAGTCTTAACCTTTGTTCCTTATCCAGATTGGAGTCTTTGGCATTCACATAGGAAAGTTTTGTCAAGTGTTGTTCGGAAGATCCTTGTTCAGACCTCTTAAATCTCTTATCCATTATAAAACCAAAGTAAGTGAAGTTAAAGTGGAATTGGTCTAATGGGAATTAGAGAGCTGTAGTGTTAGAGAACTAATCAAGCCGGAGGTTCAACCCCTCCCACTAGCACAAAAAATGTTAACCATATTTATGGTCAACACTCTAATGAATCCTAGTAGGAGAAGTTATTGAGAAAAGTTGGAAGATGGGATCTCTAAAGTGATTGACAAATGTTCTACTGATAACTTTGTGCTATCCCGAGTGATAGGATTAATCGGAGCTATGCCGAAAGGTTAATGTTATGTAGAACTTTCTCTACCTCTCTACTCAGGATTAGACTCAAAACTTGACCTTTCGATGGGGTCAAGAAGGCTTAGACACAAGAATTGGAAGGAGAAAATTCTTTTGATCATGTTGAATTAACATAGAAGGATATCCGATTTGATTAAACCTTTATAAGACACCTCTCGGAAGCATTTTCCTTAGTCATGATCAGATTTCCTTAGTTTATCTTACTTAGGGAGTTAACTTGGTTCTTTGCCGAAAGGTTGGACAAGCCGCTGTTTGGGATTCGGATTGATGCTAAGGTTGATGGGATCCTACAGGTTATGATACTTTGCAAAAGGTTTGATCCTTAGGATTTATCACTCCAGAAGGTTCTATGCATACCAATTCTGATAAGCTCCCTTTAGGCCTGAAGGGTTTAGGCTACAAACCAGAGGTCTCCTAAGGGTTATGAAGACCGCTTCAGAAAGAATATCATTGTTTCTGTTGATATGGACCTTTCAGAGGTATTGTACCTGAGAGTTGTGACTAAACTAGCAAAGATGAATATAAACTGTAAAGAAAACGTGCAAAATTCAAGACTTCCCTCTAATCCTTGAATGGACTTCTCTTTTTATTAAATTTTCCCAAATCACAACCTAATTAGGGTTATAGATCTTTGATTATAGAAGTTAAAAAAAGGGCAATGAGAAAAAAATCCCCCCAAAATAGGACCCCTTGGGGTGGCACTCCCCCTGGCTTTATGCCTTTGTCGAGAACGAAAGGTTGCCTCTTATATGCAGATGCAAACCTTTTGATCTTGCCAGAAGATTGCTTCTTGTACACGGTTGTAGGCCTCTTGTTCTTGACGTAAGGTTTGTTTATTGTGCATCATCATGGACTGCTGAATGCTGTCGAAGGGTCTTTTTCTCCATTTGTTTTTAGGACCCTACTGCCTTTGCCGGAAGATTTGTCATATGTACGGCACATGAACCTTCAGATGGTACCAGAGGGTTTCTAGCTTTAGTGAACCCTTTGGCTTTGTCGAAAGGTTGATTTTCCTACTTGATTACTGCCGAGAGTTGCCTTTTCCTGAATGATGGAGGAAGGTCGTCATCTATTGACTCATGGATGTTGCTATTACCTAAACCCTTCGGCATCATCGAAAGGTATCCTGTAGGTGTATTTTCCAGCCCAAAAGGCTTATTGTGCTTTCGGAAAGGTTGTCGTAGGGTCGTATACCCTTGTTTCCACTTGTTTGCCTCCTTCGTAGGGTAAGAGCTCCTTAGACATTGTAAGATAATTCCCTCTTTTTTTTCAAAAGACCTTAAGCCATCTCATTTTGCAAGCTGCATCCCTTCGATCTCTTCGGAAGGTATGATCTAAATTATTTCTCTACCATATTTTGTTTAAGATTCTTTGGCTTAAGCGGAAGGCGAATTTGTTGAGTAACAACATCGAAGCCTAAGAAGAGGCTCATCAAACAACAGACTAAGACGTCCAAGCCGGAGAAGCAGCACATCTACAAAGAAATGAGATGTCCAAGCCCAAGAAGCGGCACATCTACAAAGGACTAAGATGTCTAAGCCCATGAAGTGGCACATCTACAAAGGACAAAAATGTCGAAGCCCTAGAAGTGGCATATTAGATGATGGACTAAGACGTCCTAGCTCGAGAAGTAGCCAATCAAACCACAACTTCATACAAGTCCTAAGAGGTTTACACATATCAAAGAAGACAGAATCTAAGGAGTAGAAAGGAGCTCCACTTATTAATACCCGAATCTGAGTTTTGGGTTTTTTATGCCTAAATTTCATTTGTTAATGCCCGAATATAGGTTTCTGGTCATTCGTTATTGAAGTATGAGACTTCATTATTTAATACCAAATTTTAGGATACAGATCTTTCAATTCCTCATACTTGAATCTAGGTTCCGAGACTATCGCTCAATTTCACTTATTAATGCCATAATCTGGGCTTGAGATTTCTATTATGGATTTCTGATTATCCACTACTAATGCCCAAATCTGGGTCAAAGACTTCTATCAAAAGGATCATTATTATGGATTTTCGGTTATCATCCACAAATGCTTGAACCTGAGTTCAAGTTTCTTAACTTCTAAATATCATCCGCTAATACCCGAAACTTGGTTTCGAGCTTCTAATCTTTCAAATTTCATTAATACCTGAATATGGATTGTTTAATTTATACTACAAATTTTCAGATAATGGCTTCTGGACTTCTATTACATAATCATTATTAACCCTCTATTGGTAATCTTCAGAGGATGAATTTCCAATACATTTATACCCCTAGCCGAGGATAAAATTTTCTACCAACAAATTTAGATATTCCAGCAATATGGTTAAAGTTAAATTCTTACTTATTTCTCATCATGATCAAAGATGGGTTGCAAGAGACTTAATCAAATAAAATTGCTGTTTATTTATTACCATATGATTGACATGATGATTTGCTAATCTACTCGAATGATATAGATAGACTTTTATATCAATTTCAAGCTAATAATAGGAAATAATTGTTGCTTCATACTTTTTAGGGAAATCAGAACAGTAAAGAAGAATGAAAGATCCAGCAAATACAGACATTGTGGCATAAGCTATCAAACAAATGTTTTAGAGATAACATTACAGGAAAGGGTCAAAAACCAGGTGATATTTACAAAATTTACATAACCTATGAAATTATTTACAAGTGTGCAAAATATATATATATACATTCTATAAATATGAATCTTTCATAATTCTTGAGCAGTTTTGTTCAGTTTCTCAGCAATTAAAGGATCTATGATGTGACGAATAGCGATACAACGAACCTCATTAAGTTTCTTCTCCCTCTTCCTTATCCTGTCCGCATTATCAATTGCATCAATATTAGTTTTCAAAGCGCGATTGAAAGCTCTATTTGCGCCTCTAATGTTTTTATTTTCTATTTCTAAATCAACGATGCACTTTAAGAGAAGATATTTATCATGCTCTAGCTTTTGGATCCTGGTCGCATATTCATTTATGCGTTGTGAATATTTTACTTTTTGTTGCTCATTAAAGCACTTCATCATTTCAAACATAACCTTTCTGCAACATTCCCCCGCTACTTTTTCGTCTTAGCCCAGAAGTGAATTTGTCGTGTCTGAAACTTCTAGGCAGGAAGGGAAGTGGATCTTGTAGATTTTGTGACGGTGGAGATAGCAGGAGAAACTGGTTACTCCATGCTTGATATGTTATTCCCCATGATGAATTCTAACCATTCACATTGAGCCTGGCTGTCTTTTAGTTTCACCTCCAGATCGCTTATTTGTTAAAGGAGTTCTGACATTTTGCGATCAAAGTCGATTTACGGATTTGACTTGACTTGATGTTTCAATGCGGAAATCGCTTCATTTTTACTACTAACATATGCTTGTAAATTGGCAATCTGATCCTTAAGGTTTTTGACAATAGTTTTCTGGAGTAAGAATCTTTTATGCCATCTTAACGCTTTACTATTACTATGAAAACAAGCAAGTAAAGTATCTTCAAGAAGTCTACTCTTTTCAAGATCCAATAACATATTATCCTTAAGATTGATAAAGCGAGACGTTGAATCTAATAAGAGAGGCGCTGTGGATAACTGTAACTCTTATTTAAATAAAAAGGAAAAAGAACAAAATCAAAACCAGAATGAACAAGTCTCTTTATTACTGCAATAAAAGATTACAGCTCATATAAGAATGAAACTAAAAGGTTCAATTAGACATCTTCTTTACATCTAAAGTTGGGAAATTTCATTTTTAACTTGATTTAATGAATTGGTAGAAAGAATAACTATCGAGTCAAAAGGAATATTGACACCTTCTGGAGGAATAACTGGTGGATATTTACTGTAGTCCCATTCCCCGACATGAGGACTATCACGCCCACATATTAGTTTGGTGTGGTATACCTGAATCTCTTTGAGTATCTTTTCCTTTTCCTTACCAAGCAAATCGAAGCAGAGATGAGGATGTTCCATGTAAAGTTTTTGTAAATCTCTAAGAAAACAATATCTGGCAAGTTTTGAAGGTTTCAAAATCGATGCCTTTTCAAGATAGTCCCATTTTAATCTAACACATTGACTTAGATAATCCTTAGAAAAAAAGTTGCCAGTGGGACATTCACTCTGTAATAAAGCAGTGAAATACAACTAAGTATAGAACGAAATTTAAAATAAATATTCACAAATAATAATTATTACATAATTCCAACTATTCGTCTAGTTCATACAAAATTGATTTTTTTAAAGAATTCCATAATAAATTTGTCCTTATAATACTTAAGTTTATCAGAAAGCAAATCTTGTAGAATTGATTTGACACGAGTCAAATTCCAGCATGCACTAGGATATGGATCGGATCCAAATTCATACAAATATCTTTTTTGTAGATGTCTAAGTAAACCTCCGCTATAGTCACATAAATATAAGAAATCTACGGTTGAGTGCCTACAATAGAATTTATATAGAAAATCCACAATGATATTTCACTCATCGTTCAACATCCAAAAGAGTGTGATCAATTCTCGATTCTCTTTTAGAAGACCATCATAACTGAGGCGCACCATCCTCAGAAGTGGGGCAGCTTCTTGATGCTTAAAGGATGCTAATACTGCCACACTTCTATTGAGTCTATGATATTTCTCAGAAAGAATGTTGTGCTCCTTTAATTGTTTGTTTAACTCCCTATATACACTATTTATCTCCGCTTGCTTCCTTTCAAGCTTAGTTTTATAAGGGTGAACAGATTTCCTCCTTATCTAAAATAAGTGAGTTAAACTATTACAGTCTTCGAAGTGAAAGATGTTTAAATAGAGAATCCCATACTTGAGAAATAGGAATTAATTCTTGAGAAGCCTGCTCCTTCTCTTTTATTTATTCAACATTAATTGATGTTGGCTCCTCTTGAGGGCCGGAAGGTGCTGGACATTTAGGTGGAATCGCTTCATGAGGAGACAAATCATTCTCAGAGGTCTTCGTATTATCATTTCCGTCTTTTTTAGAAGCTTCAGTTTGGCCACCTCCGTTACCACTTGATCCTTGTCCACCGTTGATGTTATCATCCCCGTTAACATCGTCATTATCACCCCTCCTCCTCTTCAACAACCTCATCTTTGTCTTTGGAGTCGGATTCGAGTTTGAAGGAAGGAAACTTCAAAGGAATGAATTTTGAAGGCGCCAATCTCCTCCCTTTCAACAATTTTAATTCCTTGCTGCATAATTACCTTTTCATCTACATATGATCATGGTAATGGAAGTGGATTTAGAATCAAAATTTGATGGTTTATGTTTCTAATTCAATAGTTAATAAGCCATGCTTAAAATAGATTCTACTTTTAATTCATATCATTTTCATTGAAGTTAGTAAGTGGGTTAGAGGGTGCATTAAAGTTTGATGGTTTAAGTGTGTTAATTAATAACACAATTAGGTCATGCTTATGATAAATGCACCAACTAAATTCACAAATGACCAAAAAGAGATCATAATTTTATTATGTTGATTTATGTGATCATGAGAGGGGATTTACCTCTAAATTTCTCTTTAATCTCATATTTTTATTCTCCTTAGTTCTAGCTTGTTCTTACCTTTTTTTAGTTAATTTATTATCCCTCGACTTTGGTTTAATTTGATTGAATAGATTTTTAAAATCATCAACTCCCTGCGGATCGACCCGTATTCGCCATGTACTACAAGTGTATGCCGTGCGCTTGCGGTTATATTTTTAATTTAAATTCGTTCGACTGTTTTCTAAACCGATAGAATTGCCGTCGACGAACAAGTTTTTGGCGCTGTTGCCGAGGATTTGTCTTGATTTTGATTTTTTATTCTTCGAATTATTTTTGTTTAATTCTTGTGTTTTTATTTTGTGTGTGTTTGCAATTAAAAAAAACAAAAAATATTAGTGTGCTTGTTTGATTTTTATGTGCATTGTGTTTGTGTGCTAGTTTTTCTTGTTTGTGTTTGCATTTGCATATATTGAGTGTTGTTATTGTTTTCTAGTTGTTAGTCTATTTCAATTTGCAATTGCATATATTTAAAAAAAATACAATTTCAAACCAAAAAAAAAATATATTTTATTTCTATTTCGATTTTCATTTCATTTTTACAACCATCATTGTGTTTACAACCTACATTGTTACATTGCATTATGCTTCTTCACTGTTTCACATTTTCAATTTGCAATTTCTGTTGACTGTTTTTGCCCACCATATCACCTCTGTTCAATAGTGCACTTCAAACAAAACCACAACAGCCTTCCACTTCCACACCCACATAGTCCACCATACTTGACAGCCACTTTTATACTTCAGTTTATATACAGTTGCCCACATCCTTCATACTCCAGCCAATTACTTCATTCAAAACACATTCATACACTTTTTATACTCATACTCCAGCCATATACAGTTGCATTTCGATACATTTCATTGTAAAACAGTGGCATTGCAACTGTCTCTGTGCACCATCTCAATATATTTCAATATCACAGTATCACAGTATCACATTCATACGTGCAACTGCCTCCGACCATTTCAATATTACAGTATCACAGTAAAACCCATACTTCTACCCATCACTGCCTTTACCAAAACCATGCACGTTTTTGTGCACATCAGCTAGCAACATACATTTGCTTACATGTGGTTTAAACCGTGCACGATTTTGCCCTTATATGAAGATGAATATGTGACAATTTCAAATAATTTGAATTTTGGTTTAAACAGGTTAAAATACCCAATATGATCATTTATTTAATTTAAATAGATTAAAAATATGCACATTTACGTAATCTATTTAATTTTAATTTAAATAGATTAAATATGGTGGTAAAAATACATGCAACATACATTTGCTTACGGCGCCAAAAACTTGTTCGTCGACGGAATTTCTATCGGTTTAGAAAATCGTCGAACGAATTTAAATTAAAATTTACCACAAGTGCACGACGTACTATTGAAGTACGTGGCGAGTACGGGTCGATCCGTAGGGAATTGATGATTTTAAAAATCTATTCAATCAAATTAAACAAAGTCGAGGGATAATAAACTAACTAAAAAAGGTAAGAACAAGCTAGAACTAAGGAGAATAAAAATATGAGATTAAAGAGCAATTTAGAGGTAAATCCCCTATCATGATCACATAAATCAACATAATGAAATTATGATCTCTTTTGGTCATTTGTGAGTTTAGTTGAAGCATTTATCATGAGCATGGCCTAATTGTGTTATTAATTAACACACTTAAACCATCAAACTTTAACGCACACTCTAACCCACTTACTAACTTCAATGAAAATGATATGAAATTAAAAGTAGAATCTATTTTAAGCATGACTTATTAACTATTGAATTAGAAACATAAACCACCAAATTTTGATTCTAAATCCACTTCCATTACCATGATCATATGTAGATGAAGAGGTAATTAGTGATTCATATGACTTAGCATAGCCTATTTGTTTTGAACAACATAAGCTATCAAACTCAATATTAAACACAAAATCACACAAACATCCAACTTTCCATTAAGCACAAAAGAGACATAAATGAGAAATTATGTTGCATCTACATGATTCAAGAGAGCATCATTACCCTTAAATTGTAGGGATTAGCCTCTCATTTGTGTTATTATGTAAACACAAGTAGAAAGCAACATGAAATAAACAAAAATAAAAATAAGAGGAAAATTAAAGCTAATGGAAAAGAGAACTAATCTAATTGCATAAAATAAAAGAGATCTACACTACAACATGAAAGGAAATAAACAAGAAAATGAAAAGAACATGTATTAAATTGCATAAAAAGTTACATGAAAAGAAGAAATGGCTAAGTAGCCATGAAAAGAAAGAGAGCTCTCATTTTATTTTCCCAAGAGAAGAGACTAAGAGAAGAGAGCCTAAAAGAGAGATTAAAGTAGAGGAGGGTTACATGAAACATAAGGGGATTTTATACATGTGTTAAACCCTAATTCATATTTTTGGGGAATGCCCAAAATACCCTCTTAGGAAGTGTGGAGGCCAAGTAATCATTAGCTTCAAATAATCCTCATTTAAGTGTACATGAAGCCATTAATTCCATAAGCATGTGCATTAGCCTCTAATTTGTACATTAAGGTAGGTGTGTAGGTGGGGTCCTCCATTATCTTCACTTTGAATTATTTCCATCTTAATTTGTCCTCTTCACTCTTGTGCATGCATATATCATCATGTAACCACTTGTAAAATTCACCAAATTTCCTACAAAACGACATAGAAAATTCCAAGTAAATTTTTACAATTTAATAAATGCATAAAAATGACCATTTTTCCCTTATATGAAGATGAACATGTGACAATTTCAAATAATTTGAATTTTGGTTTAAACAAGTTAAAATACCCAATATGATCATTTATTTAATTTAAATAGATTAAATATGGTGGTAAAAATATGCATATTTACGTGCACATCACTCCATCTGTTTGACCTTGCCCATAACCCTACCAACAAGAGCAGGGTCAAGCGAGGGAAAGCTTAATTCAGGGCATTTGTCAATGTTATCGGCGTAGGCGAGCATCAAAGCATCCTCAAAAGAATTCATAATAATATCTTCAAGAGAGGTGTCAAGAAATTGTGACACTCGCCTCTTTGCATTAGAGATACTATCGACTTCAAATTTTAGGGAAGCTTTGTTCTTTTTCAACTTCCACTATAGAGAGGCTTGTTTTGTCACCATTTGGATCTTTTCCACCTCGACTTCTTTTAATGTCGTGTTCATTTCATTTTCATTGCTAAATTCTCATTGGCGAGAAATTGGCGGGCTTTCTTTTCCTCAAAAAATAACAAACTCTGACTGGGCAAAAGAAGTTCTAAATTGCTCCAGTTCAGTCACAACATCATTTTTCTCTGTGGATAAAGTGGATACTTGATTCCTTAAGTCAGAAATCACCTCCTAAAGTTTAGACGTTTCGATAGAAGATTTGGACACATTTTCGTGTAAGGAGAACCAGCTTTTGGAAATCTAAAAGGAAAACTACAACATAAGTTACAAGCTTAAATAAAAACAAAAACAATAAGGTTAAGTAACGTTAAACATACTGGGAGTTGTTGTTCAAGAAGGGATTGATGGTGACCCTCCAAATCAGAAACAGAGGACAACGACTGAATTGAAGGGAATGACAGAGAGTTTAAGATAGAATGGACCATCTTCTCGAAATCACTCGGAGGTGTGGAAGCTGATGGTCCAAGAAGATTTAGCACTTGAGTAGGGGACGAAGTCCCCAAGGCCTTTTGCATCTGCTCGATTATGTTCTAAGAGCTAGAAACAATGATGTGAGAAAGAGGATCGACCTTAGTAGGAGTTTCCTTAGGTAAGTCATGAGGAGCTTCGATGGTTGGACTTTTTAGAAATTTTCCAATATTAGCAGACTCCTCCTCCTCTCGTAGTGGAGAATCAGGAACTTCAACTAATTTTCCTATCCTTAGAGGTGGTTCCACCGCAGCCGATTTGACCAGTTTTCTCTTGATGGCCATCTTTGTCTTAGCGAGAGCTTGAGAAAAGTATGGCGCATGAAAGTTCGAAGAGGGAGGAGCCGGACCATTGATATGCTTTTTAACCTAAGAAATAGCTAAAAAGAATTGAAATAGATTATAAGTCAGTAGAATAACTTGTAAAACAACAAAGCTATAGATAACAAGTGCAGCATTTATAACTTAATGGAGTGGTCAGGGTTAATAGGAGACATTGGGGAGAAATTGGTAGGATCTCCTAAAGAAAAGAAGCGTTTGCTTCGTGACATATGTTAGATCAATGAGGGTTGGCCGAGAATCATTTGACCAGTTGGCAAGAGGAATACTTCTATAAATTTGTGGGATTCAGCAGCATTAATAGGTTCCCAATCATACTTGAAACTATAATTAGGGACTCCATTGTTCTCTTATCCTCCACATTTATCCTTTAGTAGGAGCACGTAACAAAAAGCATGGATCAGTAAAGAAAGGTAACTATAAGGAAAGAAAATATTGAAATCTGAGCTCACATGGAGTAGAGAAGGTCCCGCTAATGTGGGAAAGCATCTAACAAAAAAGAACTAGTTCTTCTAGTTTCTAAACTTGTTCACTCCTTCGCACATCAGTTTCTTAGGAGGATATGCCCGGAAGATTTGGTTGTTTAAGTTGGTGAGCTTAACCAACCGGACAAGGTGATTCAGAACTTCAGCAATTAAGGAGGGAATGTCGGACTCCAATGCCATCAACTCCAAGGATAAGAGATAAGTGTACACGTTGGGAGATAGCTGGATCGAAGCATTTCCATGATAAGTTAAGAGCTTAGACAAGAATTTCGGAAAAGGAAGGAATCCACCGTGCCAGGTGTGGATTTTAGTGTAGGCAAAGAACCCTTCAGGAGGCTCTTGATGGTATCATTTTAAGTAGGTTGGCTTCCACCCTAGTGATCCTAAAGTCATTAAGGATTGCATCAGTTCATCCTGAGAGGATATCAAGGAACGCATGGATGTAGCTTCAACCTTCTTTGGGGAACTCATGATTCTACATGGTGAAAAAGTTCCAGTTAGAAATTATAGTTTGTTATGGAATTAAAATTCTTTCAAGGATTACTAGAAACCTATCACAATAATTTGGACAACAAACAAGATATGAAACTTCATATTCTTGAAAAAATGTTAAAGGTAAAAAATGAGATTTACTGAGCTTTTGATAGAGTCGAAAGGGAAAAGAAGTTAGCACTTAACAAACCCCTTTTAAAAAATTCGAAAGCCCAAGTATAAACATTCACCGAGCTTTCGACAGTGTCGAAAGGGAGGAAGACAATGTAATTCTGACCAACCCTCTTCAAAAATATCGGAAGCTCGATAGAAGCTTTGTTATTAAAGGGGAACGGTTAAACCCTACACAATAAATTGGAACAAATTATACACTACCAATATTCAATAAACAAGAGAAAAGATCCTTCGACACCATCGAAACCTATAATCTTAGTTCTACCAGGGGAATATTAATGCTGTCGAAACCTTATATAGCAGTTAAGTCAAAAGGTTTTAAGTTAAAGTCGTATTGTTAAAAAATAAAAGGACTTGGAACGTTTCGACAATATTGGAGAAAGATGATTATAGGAGGTTTCCACTCATTAGTTATAGAAGGTTTGGGGCGAATTGAAAGGAATGCAAGGTTTCAAAAGCATACCAACAACTGAATTTCAACCGAAACAACAAGTTTCGACTAAGTCGAAACGTATACTTAATTTGCAACTTATGCAAAGTATGCTTTCTCTAATTCAAATTATACAATATATGAAAGTATGTATTAAAGAGTGCGAAACCCATAAACAAAGTTTGTGCTGTTGAAAAGACACACTGCATAATTATTTAGAAGGACATGTTAGCCAACCTCTTCGAAAGGTATTGGAATACTCTCAAATGTAAAACTACTTTCGGAGAGGTCGACTTCATACTAATTCATCAACCTTTCGATAAGGTCAATTAAATTTAGCGCTAGGTTGCCTTTCAACCTCCGAAAGGCGCTGTAAAAGAAAAACAGTAAAATGTCGCCTTAATCCCTATCGAAGGGGTAGAAAGGTAAAATCCTGGCGCTAAATTTTAATTCGTACAACTCATGACTTCTAGACGGCGTAAGGCAAAAACTCCTTCTTCCCCAAATCCAATCTAAATCTAGAAATTTAAAAGTTAATAAACAAATGGTCTTAGACGCGAATCAAATACCTAAAATTTAAAATCTTCGAGATAAAGGTTCGAATTCTCTAAATAAACACAATAGAATGAAATCCGAATCAGGTATGATTAAAATGAGGATTAATAAAAAAGGTAAATCAAATCAAACCATGAAACTAGATTAAATGACGCTTTCAAGCAAATAAGAACTCAAACAGTTTCTAGTAAATCGAAACAGTAATTAAAAGCCCAAACTGTGAAAGTTTGTGAAATTGAAATTTACTGTAAAATGATGAAGGGAAAGATTCGAGAAGCTAGAAAATGTAAACTTACTTTAGATCTAGATTTTTTATTGTGGAAAACAAAGACAATTGAAAGTTTGAGAACTTTGATTTTGCTCGAAGTTTATTTCGTTTGTAGGTAAATGAAAGAAGAGAAGAGGAGAACGTGATTTATAAGAAAAGTCATCAAAGACGGTGGGCCATTCGATTATATTTAAATGAACTATCTAGATTCGCGCTGGAATACCAAAAGCCGGGAAACATTCAGGGTTTCGAAATGATTACGAGGAATGTCAAGGGCATCCCTTTGCAAGAGAGGGGGAAAATGTTACTACTAAATATCCTTTCTACCTTGCCGAAACTAGATTGAATGAAAGACAAAGAATAACAAGAGAAAAAAGCTCCAACCAGTCAAAGTCCAGAAGTATCACAAACTTTTGAAGGGGTCGAAAGGGTCGAAAACACCCTTCCGCTTCAGTGACCAACTTTCAAAGCAAGTGCTTCCGCATGCATGACGACCTTTTGAATGAGTTAAAGCAACACCTTTCAAAGACATGGAATGACAACTCTTCATACGCGCACCAAACCTTTCAAAACCAAAGGTTTCGCCTTCATTCAAACCAATCAGAAACAAGCCTTGGTCAGAACAACCCCTTCGAAAGCCAAGCCAAGCCTTTTGAATCAGTTGAAGACATTAATACCTAGGGAAAGTTCTGTAACGAGTCACAAGCAAAAGTTTGGAAGTTATTAACAGCGTCGAAACCATCAGCATTTCAACACCTTCGAAACCCCTAGAGGCAACCTGTCAACAAACCGAACGCTCCTACAAAGCAACATAAAGAAGAAAGGCGCAACTATCCTGTAACACCCCGAATTTTTAGATAATTAAATAATCAAAAAACGATGAACAATGAAAATAAGCATTTTTTAAATTTTCAGAATATGGCCTCGAAACTTCTACCATTGTATTTGTGGCGATTTTTTGATCAATTTCCATATATAACATGTCGAAATCTGAGTTAATAAGAAGAAGTTACGAGAAGAATAAGAAATCAGAAAAATGAAAAAAAATATAGAAAGGACCTTATAGAATGATACCCAAACCCCCTAGGTCGACCTATAGGTCGACCCACAATGATGTAGGGTCGACCCACACTTTTGCGGAGTCGAAGTTTGTTTTGGTGACGACTTCGGTTGATTTTATTCTATCGAAGATGTATGTTAATAGATCCGATGGCTCCAAACAACCCTGTGACGTGGTGGCTTCCGATTCAATCTGCTAAATCCAATGGCCTGAGATCCCTATGCTACACTATAAATAGGACCTTAGGCCTAGCTATTTTCTCGCAATCAGATTTTCTCCCAATTGGGTTCATTGCCTGAGGCTGAACCCTAAATAGAAAATATTTCCGGGAAGGTCTTTTTAATAAAATCATTAGACACCTTAGAAGGTGATCCAGGAAGGTCGTGGAGAAAAGCTAAGGACGACAGGTGAGTGGATTTAAGTTATATCTCTCTTATGTTTATGATATATAATATCGTTAGATTCCAGTTTAATTCAGCATTTATTTCAATAATTAGTTCTACTAGTTAATTATGTTGAAATTGTAAATTTTATAAGAGAAGTGCACTTATATTTAAATATTATTTATATGGAAAAAGAAGGTATCCAATTAAATATAAGTAATATTAGGCTTAGAAGTTGTAGAGAAAGGTATAAGTCTAAAAGTGAGAAATTTATAGTAAATTATGTTAAAATGGGAGAAAAGAATTAAAAAGGGGAAAAAAACTAAAAACTTGATTTGGGAGTTAGTGATAGATTCGTTGGTTGGTTTAGAAAAGGAATACATTTCCATAGTTTAGAAAAAAAATAATAAAAGAAATATCTTGAAATTACGAGTTATTTTTTATAGCATTATTTAGTATTAAAATATGAAAATTGATTTTAGCACAGTTTTTGTAACCAACCAAATAGAATAGAACTACTTCCTAGAATAAAAGAGAATAACGTGAAATGTTAAAGAAATTAAAGAAGAAGAAATAATCAAGTTAATTATTTGACAAGACTAGAAAACAAAAGATGTGACCAAATCTGCATTTACTGCGTAGATAATAGAATAAAAAGTAAATAGTTGTTATGATAAGTAACTTATGACAGTTGGATGTAGTCCCAAGTTAAGACTGTTATATAATATAAAAGAACTAAAGAAAATTTAGTATTATAATAAAAGAAGACAGACTAGAATAGAAAAGGGACACTTGCAATTACATTTACAACATGTAGGGTATAAAAGAGAGAAAAGAATATAAAAGTGACAATTTCAAGTATAATTGTAACACATAGGTTATAATTAAAAAAAAAGAAATAGAATAGGCTTATTTTATCAAACTTTGATCTTGGATTAAGTTAATAAGCAAAACAATAGAAGTGGCCTGTACCGGCAGCATTCCCTTTTAGGTCTAGGACTAATGGTCTCACACATGGGTGGGGCTTGGCATGCTGATTAGGGCAAATAAGTAGCCAACAGAATAAGAAAAGTAAACTAAATGCATAGTAAAAGATTAGATGTAGGGTCTAATAAAATGGTAAGGTGCGTTTGGAGTAGCCCAAAGAGAATCTGGATAATGAGCCTAACGAACAGTTCATCGTAGATTTTTAGTATAGAAAGAGCGCATGGAACTTAGTTAGTTTGGGCTAGAAGGAAGTACGAGACTTCAACGGGACGTGAGGATACTCTAGGATGGCCCTTTAGGGTAGGCCTAACGAAGATGCACCCACGGAGGTAGGTCTGTAGGTGTTCCATCAAGAGAGTATGCCTTGACTGCTTTTGCATTGCTGGCCTAACGAAGCAGACCTTTGCAGGCAGTCAGAAGGTTGATGATGGAGTAAGATATTCATATGACATCATACTCTAGTTTGCAAGTAGGTTATAGTGGACAGGACCCCAAAAGGATAGTCACATAAGGAGATCAAGCCATCATCAGTCAGAGCGAGTTTGGGAAAGACTAGAATTAAACCAACAGACCAATGATTCTTTCACTATCGAGACATTGGACGAGGGGCACATCCAATTGGATGTTTAGATTGTCTACGGTAGGGAACAGTCACTTAGCTCTTGAAATGTCTTTCGATTAGTTGAGGGGGGCTGCATGGGGCCATAGCCACGATGAGAAAAGAGATAGACGAAGTAGAATATCTGTATTGTAGGCCTAACAAAGTGGACTTTTACAGATATAGAAAATCCCCGACTGAGTTCCATACAAGTTTGACCTTGTTGGTGGAATTCAGGGAGTAGACAGAACGATTGCGTGTAGTCCTCAAGGTACGAACAGGTTGGTACATTGTGGATGTCCGAGCACTAATATAAGCTAGTGCGGATGCAGTTTCACATTTTCATAGTAGATGACGGAACATCTATACTGTAGGCATCATGAAGCCGTCCTTTATAGATGTGGTTACATTACGCTCTCGTAGCAAGACGATGGAGTCCTTTTCGAGGAGGATACGGAAGGTACTATGGAGAGTACTGTAACAACCCACATATTTCACGATGGTGTATTTAAATGTTTTATTTAAATATAGCGTCGTTAGTCGGATTTAAGTCCGAAAGGCTACTTTTTGCAAACGGTCGAATTAGGACTGGGGACCACTTCCATTGAGTCCAAAATGGCGTTTGCGACTTTTTTGAGTAAAAGCTTCGATATGTTTGGAGTAAGTTGAATTTTGCCATTAGAAATTCCAAGCCCTAGATTCAATTGCAAACTCAATTTCTTGCTCCAAAATCCAAGAGAAGCTTAGGTAAGCCTTCTTTTCTCCTTCTCCATCTCAATTCCTCTTCGATTTCAGAAAATTCCTAAACCCATATTTAGGAAATACTTGTTTTGATCTTAGATTGAAGCTTGTAGAGTTGAAGTGAAGAGTGGTTGATATTTTCTTTGCATTTGAGCTTCTTATCCTTGTTTTTGAGTTTAAAGGTGAGATTTTTGAACTCACATCCAAGCCTATAGCTTTTGTTGTTGTTGGGTAAGAATTTCTAACATCAATTTATGTTCATTTGTGTTCGATTTGGATCGGTTTGGTGAATTGTCCAATTTTTGGTTTTTGGAATCCAATTTGTGAAAATATCATTTATAAATGTTTGAACATGTTTACTGGGATGTACCGAAGAGGCTTTAAGGCTGGGTTATCGTTTGGCATAAGTCCCGAGTCGCAGTAGCACGATCGATCGTTCCGGTAAAGTTTTCCCCATTAGGGGGGCTAGACTGTTTCTGTCCAGGAAGCAGGTTCAGTCGACAGAACCAGTAGTTCAGTCGACTGAACCAGGGGGGCATAAAACATTCTGCCCCTGTATCAGTCGACTGACCTCTGGGTTCAGTCAACTGACCTGGTGGGACAGAAAATACTTGCCCTGTGTCAGTCGACTAACACCTTGGGTCAGTCGATTGACCTGGAAACAAAAGGTTTCCAGGCACTGGTCCAGTCGACTGACCCCCTGGTTCTATCGACTGACCCGTTTGTCTCAGCCCTATTTGTAATTTTGCTTTGGTTTTCCAATTTCGATTGATTCGTGTCGATCTAATCAGTTGTTATCGCATTTTTGACTTTGATGATTCTTTTTTGATTTCGTGCACGGGTGTTTATAAAATGATCTTTTAAAATTGTATTAAACTATTTAAAACACACACACAATTTTGCACTCCGAGCGAAGAGGGAAGAGAATTAAATGATTAGATAAAACGCATGCTATGAACACGTGCGTTCATCTTTTCAATTAATTCCTAATCTATTCGGTTGACCGTTTTGACCTTTGGGTCTTGTTTACCGATGAGATGAGGTGAACTTTGTACTACTTTGAGTGTGAAATTGACTAACGGTTAGTAAACCGTTTAGTGCTAACGTGTGGTATGGGACTCACGTTAACATTTATCGGGTTCCTTTCTGAGGGCTGTGACACATTTCGACGGACAGTGGTGTCCAGTACCGCCACTATGGTTTGTTTCCTTCGGGTGTTGCCTTCGGGCATTGCCTTCGGGCGTTACCTTCGGGCGTATGGATCCTTGTCAGTACTGAGCTCGAGCAACTTTTGTTTCTGTGACAATTATATTTCCTTAGTGTATCGCCTTTCGGTGTAGGTTCTTTGAACCGCACGATATATAGCGATTACCTTGTGGAAACTTGTGTTACCTTTATTGGTATTTGTCAATTGCCTTTTGGCTTGTTTTGGGATATGATATCCTTTGTTTATTGGGATTGCCGATGAGATGGGGCTTATTATTCGACATTAGGTGATGTCGATTCCTTATTGGAGGATTTATTTATTTGCTAAGTGACTACGTTTTCACTATGCTAGTAGTGTGGTTGTTGTTGCACTTCTCTTTGGGGGAGTATTATATCATCATCTTTTACCGCATTATTATTATCTAGCTTTATCTAACTGATTTGTTTAGCTAGACTGGCCCGTGTATTTTTACTGGGGTCAGACCGAGATGTTTCAGGTTAGGTACTTTGGACTTAGCCTATTTTTCTTCCGCATGGACTATTCCGCTAGCTCCCCTTTTTGTTATAGCTTTTTGTGCAGTCCTTTTTGGCTGTAAACTTTGATGTGTATTCTATTGACTCGTCTGTATATTGTGGTTTGTTTTACCACTTGAAATGTCTCATTTTTAAACTCTGTAATGTATTTGTACATGTGTAAAATGTATGTGATGATCTTCTGTTATGTGATGTGTTTTACATTTGAGTTGTTATATTTTATTCTAACAGATCCTTCAGCCACATATGGCTTTGTATTAAGTATCTATTGGATATGTCGATCCATTTAAGTAAGAAGTAGCATTGTCGACGTATTCAATAGATAATTAAGACAAGGCTATAGATGGTTGCTCCTTACCAGCTCTATTCTCCGCATTAGCCGACGGTGTTACCTTGTAATACTCTTTGCTAATGTGGGTCTCGGAGTGGGGCGTTACAGCTTGGTATCAGAGCTGAGTTCAGAACAAAATATAATAAACATAGAAAAAAGACACATATTACGGTACATTAAAGTGTTGTACGAATGTTATGAATTTTTGAATCATCGTGCCTCATTTATTTACGTGCCTTCGGGGTAGATAGAATTTTGGAAATACGTCTAAGAATGCATTTTATTCCGTAGTATTCCATATTTGAATTAATAATATCTACCTTGTGAATAATCTTATCTTATCTTTCAGCTAATGGCCGGAAGAGGTAGAGGTCGACGCTCGGATGTTGGGCAATCCAGTTGCCCACATCCGGACGGCGTTTATATGTCTGCCGATCAGTTCTTGGAGTTATTTAGGAGCACTCAGCCTCCAGCTCCTATTCGTGCATCTCCTCCACACAAGTCTACCTTTGCACGCCTGTGCAGTGATTTTTCTCATCTTGGTGGAAAGCCATTCAAAGGCTCCGAGTCCGTTCTTGAGGTCCAAGCTTGGATTTGCACATGCGAGCGTATCTTTTCTCGTATGGATCTTTCTGACCATGATCGAGTTCCTGTAACTTCTAGCTTATTGCAAGAGCATGCCCTTGATTGGTACGAGCTTCTTATAGCCGAACTTGATGAGTCTGTTCTTTCTTGGACTCAGTTCCGGGAACGATTCGAACTCAAATTCGTTCCTGAATCTGAGAAAGTTTTATTAGCTCGTCGCTTCCTTGAGTTGAAGCAAGGGAAGTCCTCCGTTTCTGATTATGTTGCATCATTAGAGGCCTTATCTAAGTATGGTCTTGAATTCATTAACACTTCTTATAAGATAAGTGAATATACTAATTGAATTAAATTAGTCGATGGAATGGATTTGATAAATGAAAAAAAAATCAAATCAAAGATTTAAATTAGAAATTGTTTACAAGGAAAATGAATTTGAATTTTGAGTTGAAGTAACTTAAGTAAAAATTGGACAATAACTCGACTTCAGTAATGAAGTGAAATTAAATACAAGGAGTATATAAATACTTGCGTTGAACTTAAGAAATAAATGTGGAATTCTTAAGTGAAATTGATATCGGAAAAATACCAAGTTAATAAATGAGGTTGTATAAAAATTTTGAGTTATTAAAAGAAAATAAAAAAATTGAATTCTGAATCAATTGAAATGGATATGAATTCGTTTCGTTTAAAAAATGAATAGAATGTACGAAAGTGAGTTGTAAATCACTTGAATTGAATAGAAATGATGTGTGATATAGTTGTAAGCGATTTAATTTGTATCGAAACCATATGAATTGCTAATGGAATTTATTTTGAATGCATTGCTTATGAAATCTATGTAATTGCTATTGAAATAAATGAAATGTTAATAAATTTCCTATATATGTCACTTACGTGTTTAAAATGAGTAAGTGCAGGGTTTTGGAAGCTGTTTGGTTGCATTTTGGTTGCGCAAATGCTAAAAAATAATAAGCCGCTTTGCTTAAAATTCTAATAAAGGTACGCCTACGCAATACAAAATAGGAAATATGAACTGTTTTTGTTTTTTCCGACCGAGTGGGTCGATGTATATATACTTATATCTTTTATCAAATTGCAAAAAGCTCCTCCGTACAAAGGAGACTCCGCCAAAATTTTCTGAAAATTTAGGGAGTTAGAATTTTTTTTGAAAATTTGGAAAATTTTGTTAACGGAAAATTGATTTTTAAATTGTAATGGAAACGTAGGAATTGAACTAGAAAAGGAAAACCATTGTTTTGGTCGAAGTTGAAAGTTCTGGAAAAGGTGAATATCGAGTTTTCATTAAGTGAAATTTTGGTTTTTGAAGATAAAATGAATTCAAATAGAATTGAAATTGTAAATTGAATTCAAATGGAATTGAAAATACAAAGTTGAATAGAAATGAATATATAACTTTGTTGGTAAAGTGAAAATAAATATAAGAAGTATGCAAATACTTATATTGAACTTAAGAAATAAAGAATGAAATTCTTAAGTAAATGGGTATTGGGAATCCAATTAGTGAATTTGGATATTGTTGTTAAGTAAAGTATACAGGGATTGTAAAGGCTAAGGAAAATGGAATTGGATTTTGATTTCGAAGGTAAATTTGAATTTGTTCGACAATAAGGTATGTAAATTTCAGTATGAAATTCGGTGATTTTTTTATTTTGCCACTTGGTATTTTGTTTTCTATTGGAATTTGGGAGTCCGTGGGGACATTTTGTAGTTGTACCGAGCTAGCCGCGCAAAGGAGTCGTTGGCAAAAAATTTCGAAAATTTAGAGAGTTGGAAATTTTTTGAGGAATTTTGGATTATTTAAAATTTGAATTTGAATTTAAATTTGAATTGTGAAGTAAAAATAAGTTGCTTGGAACTATGAAATGCTTGGAAAATTAATAAGGATGATAGTGTCTTTAAATAAAAGATTTGGGTTGATAAGTTGATAAAACTGTTTGGTTTTGGGAAAATGATAAACGGGGCGAGGATCATTCTTCCTAACTTATAATTTCGGGACGAAATTCTTTTAAGGGGGGAAGATTATAACGACCCTGAATTTTTGACATTTGAAATTTGAATATTTAATTGATTTTAAATATCTGGAAGATAGTTTAATTTGAAATTCGAGATATTAGAATGAATTTGGTAATTTTATTATTGCATTTAATTTACTGAAGTTGGGTAAAAATTTGAATCTTCAGTTTTGAGCTGATTAAAAATAATATGAAGTCTTGGAAAATTCATATTAATAATACTGAAGATAATGGAGGTGTTAAAAATTTAAATTTGAAGTGTTTGTTCAGTTTTGAATTTATATCGTTTAAATTGAATTTGAAAATAGCCTTCCAAGGCACAGTCTCGGAATTCGATGAAACTAGTTCCATTGGATCCGTAATATTGTATTATTATCGGATTTCAATTTTCGTAATGTTTGGAGTGATCGTTTGGCCGTACGGTAAGCAAACGCGCTGAAATTAAATCAAAATTCAATATAATAACTAGTTCAAAAAGCTATTTTCTCCATACGATCGAATTTGTAGTCGAAACCTTTTTCATTGTGTTCGGAATAGGCGTATAACATTATAAACGCCTAGCGGCATGCCTTGATAGGAAGTCAAAATTTTTGACTTTGTTTTGAGTCGATTCGAATTTGAATTTAAATAAATTAATACAGTGTTAAACCAGTTGAAATTCTTTCACTTCGTGTTACTGTAGCAAGGACGTTCAGACACGCAACCATCTCTTCTTGCCTCCCTTCTGATATACGATACCCTTAGATTTTCAGTCATAAAATCATGTTTTGCCTCCTTCAAATCGAACGAGATATTTTTCTTTCTTTCAAAACTAAATCATGGCCGTGAGAGTTCCCTTTTTTGTTATCTCTAGTTCGAACAAAATTAAAGAATCAAATGGTCGATGTTCCTCTTTCTCCTTTCCCCTCTTCAGTTTCAAAATCAAAACCCATCAATTCAAAATTGCGTACAAATTCCACTTCCCCTCTACAATTTCGAAATCGATCTTCTCCCCAACTTCTAATTTCACATTAATTTCCACCTTCCCTCTGTTTGAAGAAATGGCGGCCGTATAGCAAGCGCGACTTAGTCGCGAATTTGGGGCGCTCGAGGTCGAGGCGGTGAGTGGTCGTAGTAGATTCGCGGCACCATGGGGTATCTCCGACTGAGGCTACGGGGATGCGGCACTCGCGTACAGCATGGCAAATACTCACGACACTGGGCGACATCGCGGAGGAGCTTGATGGCGATGTTGTTCGTGGTAGTGGAGGTGCGCTCGTGTAGGAGATGGGAGGCGTTCTCGTGAACCACTGCAGTTTGTAGGAGGGGGTGTCAGCGTCGAGGGTAATGCATTTTCTGTAATTAATTTTAGGTTGTTGAAATTTAGGGTAATTTATTTTAAATAAATAACTGTATATATATATATATACATACAAATTTTTCAGCTCACTGTTTAAATTTAAAATATGTACAATGTTAGTTAGGATATATACACATCCTGTTATAAAATTAATAAGTGGAAGAAAAAGAGAAAAAAATGTGAACTAGGTTAATAAAATCATCATTTAAATGGTAGTTTGTTTTTCGATTGATTCAAATGTTAATAAATCGTATAATGCTTTTACAAGGTCTGAAATCGTGGAATCAAATCGAAAATGAAGTGGATTGCAAATTTAAAAAGTGAAGGTGAGATCTTCTCACTAAAATTAAAATTGAATTGAAGTTATTGATTGACTGTTTGGATGTGATAGTATATATAGTAGTATATAGCAATATATATATATATATATATATATTGGAATATATATATTGGAGTTGTTGATTTCCCGCATCATATAGCGAATGAGACCCTATGCGCCACATAATAGAGGATGATATTTTATAAATCCCATATACCGCGATATTCCACCTCGAAGTGGAATTGGTATTGTGCTAATATCTGTGGATGCAGGGCAACAGGTTGGAGGGATCCAACTGGATTCCTTAAATATTTGAATTTGTTTCAATGTTGTGTGTTGATTTATTTATAATCTGTGTATGATTATAATTGTGATTGAAATTGTTGAAGGCTAAAATTTAGCCGAATGTATTTTTGGTATCATTGGATACCAGAAATAAATAAAATTGGATTTTTGAAATTTAAAGTTGGAAATTTTAAGAAAATTCCTTTTGAAAGAATTAGGTGAATTTAAAAGAAGGAATTAAAGTATAAAAATTGATTTTTGTAATCTTATCGAATAAATTCCAAAATATGGGAAAAGATATTAATAAGTGGATTTTGAGCAATATTGTTTAAAAGTTGAAGAATTTCTTGAAAATGGAATTTTAAATAATTCGGAGAGAAAAAGGGATTTATTTAAAAGGTGATAAATTTGTTTGAAATCCAATTGAAAATTGACTTGGTTTTGGAAAATAAATCTTTGGGAAACTGATTTAAAATTTGATTTGGTATTTAAAAAAATAAATCCTGGGAAATCCATTCTAAAATCGATTAGTTGTTTGAAATAAATTTTTGGAAAATCAATTTGGGATTTGAAATAAATCTGGAAATCCATTTGAAAGTTGATTTGGAGTTGAAAGTGAATATTTGAGAAATCAATTTGAAAATCGTATAAAAGTGAATATTTGGGAATGTAAATTCAAAATGGAATTTATAAAGGAAAGGGAAATTTGTTTTAAAAATAAACACTGATTTTTTTTTTAAAGTGTGGAAATAAATTTACAAATTTGGAATGTAAATTTGAAATAAATCAATAAGGATTTATTTAATTGGTTTAAAAGTTGAAAGGTGAAAAGTGATTTGAAATTTGTTTAAAATGGTTGAAGTGTTGAAAATTATATCTTGAGAATATAATTTTGAAAATAAATAATTTGGGAAATTATTTGAAATCTGGTGATGTTGTGTATATCGATTGATAGTTAAATAACCAACTATCAGTATTGACCTTTAAATGGGTATTTGTTGTGATTTGCTTGCAATTTGAATGCACCACTTATTTTTAAATAAGCGCTCATTATTCGGTTTAGCCAGTAGAGGACTTTGTGTCATATAACCCATTCTGAATAGTGATACGACGTTATGGATAACATTTAAAGACCGGTGTGAAGACCAGGTATTTTCGAAAATGAATGGAAAACCTGTCGAATGTCTCTGCACCGAGTTGCTCTGGTATAGAGATTTATATCACTCTTCTTGTGATGGGAAGTCCGGACGTGATTAGTGAATATCCGGATTGCAAGGGCTTCTTTGGAAGTGCTTTCGGTTCTGTTCGAACCCGGAACAGACTTGTATGGTTGTATGTCTGACATTACACTTTAAGATATAAAGCTGATTTCTTTCAAATACATTTCTATTGGTGGCAGAGAATTTATTCTGTTAGCTTAACACCCTTCTCTGAGACGTACGAGCTTAGAGGTTATGTAGTTGAAGGTTATCAATGATATACTCCCAATTTGGTAGTGTGGCATGCTGAGTGTTGCTGTGTGTTGATGGTCATTTGCTGATTATTTGTTGATCAAAGCATGTCTTTGTGAAAAAGCGTTACTTTGTGGACGAGACCTCATCGGACCTCACAAACCGGAAATGGTCGAAACAGGAATGATGCGGCAAGGTTAGGAGGGTCGCTCCCTTTTGGGTATGTCATTTCCTTCTGGAAAAAGGTGATATTATGGTATGGAGCCCAGATATTTACCTGTGTGGTTGCTCCAATCTCATTTACTGTGTGATTGTTTCTGTGTGATCGAGGGCCCTCGAATAAAGGTCCCAAAGGACCGGGGGGTGGCATATTCGTGTAGTAGTTACATAGTGTAGGAGGTAACCCGGCCTTGTGTTGGCAGAGAGCTAGTTAGTTCTCGGGACGTCCATCCAGAGGCGTACCCATGTGGCAGTAGGAAGTTCCTTAGCCTGACCATTTGTTGGAAAATCCAAAGAAACAATACGAGCCTTGTACGGTTTTAGTTGTATAACCTGCTATGGAATGTGGCGGTAACCTGCTATTGAACATAGTAGATATAGTAGGCATAATTGCAAAATACCTATGCTGGCTAAGATTAATACTATACTTTCGAAATGTTTTCCACACTAGACATTAATAATAATATCAACTGATTTTTCGTAGTAAGCATATTTTACTATCATAAGGAGAAATCTCCTCCAATTCTACGTTTACATTGTGTGTGTGGCGGGAGGCCTTATGGTAGTTTCATTTTCCAAAAAGCATTGCGAATTTGTTTTATTTTCTTTGTGAAAATAACTATTTTACGATCTCACACTAGTCACCATGATTGACTCGGAGTTTATTGTTCCCTTTCTAAACTCTGGGTGCCCATAATTTTCCACACGGGCAGCCTAGAGTTATGTTATTAGGATATTCTGGAGCTTTAGAGACAAGCTGGATGGCAAGACGTACACTCGTACTTATTTATTTATTCCGTTGTGTATTCTGTATGGGGAAAAGTTTATATAACTGTCCATTGTTGTATTGAGTTGTATATTGACTCTCATTGTTGTATTGTATAAACTGATATAGTTCTTTGTTTAAAAGACTAGTGATTATCTATTATATATTGTTCCGCTGCGAATGTGAGATTCTGATATTGTTTCTATTTTTGTTCTTTCTTTTCTTCTGTCTTCTTCTACCTCTTCTTTTTTAACCCTAATGATTCGGTTTTCGGCATTCGGCATTCGGTTGTGCGGCATTTGATACCGTGGACGTATTAATGTCGACTTTCGAGCGTCAAAAAGTCCGTACGTTACACGGTGTTACCTTGTAATACTCTTTGCTAATGTGGGTCTCGGAGTGGGGCGTTACAAGTACCTAGGACCGATGCGGTCTTTAGGCATGTAGCTATATATATATATATATATATTAGGTCTTAATCTACTAGGTAGTAGATGGATATGATTCACGCACAGAGTCGAGAGTATTATAAACCCAAGAAACCTTATATAACAGAAAATGGAAATAGAAGGTATATGTAGAATTATTCTTAGAAGTGTATAATTTGTCCATTCATTAGAACTTTAGTTCTGACCCACTTCTCATATCATCCCACATGTTAGATGGATGGCAGAGATTTTCTAGCTTTGAGACACTTGTTTAGAAAATGTTATTACCTTGGTGAGTATTTACTTATTATTATATTTTAGTCAGTTCCGCTGTGAGATATTTATTTGAGCCCTGATATATTGATCTTTGCCTATTTGCATGATACCAGATACCCAACTCGGGCTTCGGTGGGCTTGAATTTTAGCATTTTTGCCAAAAATCCGGACCCACTGGCATTTGGGTTGTTACATTTTGTATCGGAGCATAGGTAAGTAGATCCTAAGTAAATTAGGAAATATGAGTGAACGTATTTGTATATTTGAATAAAATATAATTATATTATGCACTAAAATCCAAATAGTCCCCGATTATAGTTTTTAACATATGGAAAGTTTCTAGAAGTATATTTGGGCATAGTAGTTGGGTTTGGGATGGCACAAGGATGTTGAGCCCTATGTTATTACCGATTTATAAGCTATATTTTGAGAGAAGATTAGTATCCATATTTTATAGGAAATGTGAAAGCTCCTTAGGGATAGTAGGGAGAGTATTTTTATTTTGGAAGGAATAAGAGATTTTAGTAAAGAAATGAGATTTCCAAGGTTTAGGAAGGGTATTCCAAGGATAGTAAGACAAAAAATCCTATTTATGTCTTGCCCATTAAGATGAAACTTTTGGAATTGTAAAGTTGAAAAATATAATTGTTAATATGTTTGAGGAAGTAAATATTGGGTTTTTGAAAAAAAAGGTGGTATATTTAAATTCGTTTTTATATGATTTAAGTGAAATTCTTTTTTAAGAATTATAGAGCATGTATAGCTCGCTGGTTTCTTTGTAGGTAAATAAAGATTTTAAATATAAAAACTTAAAGTGTGTTAAGTATCAAAAAAATAGATTACAACATTTATTGTTGTAATAGATGTTTTTTTGAAAAATAAAGGAAGCATAGACTATGACACTATTGTTATAGTAGGTGACTCCTAAGGAAAATGTTTTTACATAGCATATGGGATTTATTAATATTTATTGAATTCATGTACTAGTATTTTTGGGTTGTAGTAACGGTGTTTTATGCAACATCTGTTTTGACCCAAAATGTGTTTTGAAAATAATTTCTAAGTATAGAAATAAAGTGGTTTGTAAGTACACTTATTATTTAAATAAGTATATGGAAATGTTTTCTAGTTATGAAAATATTAAAACAGTTTTGAAAATGAGTTCATCTGAAGAAAAAGGATGTAAGCTAAATATTAGGAAATTAATAAATTTTGTAGGAAATGTCTATTGTAAGTGGATATAGATTAAACATATTTTCATTTATTGGAATGAAATGAATAGTGATATAATTTTCTATGAAAACAAACCATAAATAAAGATGTTTTGTGCAAGTTATAAGGAATACGTGAAAGAGATGTACAAGGTATGGAAAACACCATATTTTGAATAGCCTATTTCGATAAATTATAAAATAAGTTCCTTGTAATTTCACATAAACATGAAAACCTCTTTTAAAGAATTCATATATGGTTTAGGGTTAACGGTTTCTCATAAGAGAAAGTAGTTCCAATACATTAAGGTATAAAACCATTAGGTGTAATAAGAAGTTTAATAATTTGAGACAGTGTTAGTTATGAGGGATATTATAGAGAGCCTTAGTAGGAAAGCTAAGCAATGGAAATTTCGTATTTTTCCATTGATTATGTGCATTGGTTGCTTGCCTTTGTAGAAAGTCCCCATTACTAGTAAGTTAGAAACTCCTCCAAGGTTAGGTAATTGGAAGAGTATGAAAGTTAAGGGACTTTTGATAAAATAATTGTTCTATCTACTCCAGTTTTTGTAAATTTGAAAATCTGTGAAAAGAAGATGTTTTGAAAACATGTGAGGACATTTTTGGAAATCAAGAAAAGAAAAATGTTTTAAGAACAAGTAAGGCATGTTTTAAAGAAAAATGGTTTGGTAAAAAAGTAAATAAGTTTTCGGAAGAGAGAAAACTTAGTATTGAGATTTGATAAGTAACACTTTTAAAGCCAAGAATATTGGGATTTGATGTTTCAAAAATTTAGAAGCTTTGATTTTTGAAATGAAATGATAAATACCAAACCGAACTTTTAAATATGGAGTAGATAGGAATCATTTCCTAGGCGTGACAGGAAAAGTGTAAGGCTATGTAGGAGATAACAGTGATTACTTTTGGTAGAAATAATAGAAGTTCCCGTAAAGTGTATAGGACACTAGTGAGAACCTAGGAATGTTGCTTCATGTGTATAGACTATAAAAGAATATTAAAGTGATATTAGTAAGATAGTAAAACACATGTGGTTGGGGTAAGTAGACCTTAGTTGGGAAAAATGAAAGGTAAAGAGAAAATTTCCCCAAGCTTAGTTGCCTTTTTAGATAGAGACTGCATAGATTGAAATCCTGATTTGTTGCAGTAAATGAGACTTGGTTATTCCATTTTGAATAGGGAATGGAAGATATGAATAGATCTTATTCATCGTGAGTAATATAGCGTAAGTTAGTAATGAGTAATAGGTGGCATGAGGAGCATATGAATTACTTGGATTCCTAGAGTAGGACCTTTCTATGTCAGAGTGGACATGGTCCTAGCCCTCCTAGCCCTAGCTGATAGCTGTGTTTAGCTGCTATATTAAAAGAAAGGTAAAAGCAGATAAGAATAACTAAAAGAAAAATAGTAAGATCTAAAGAAAGCAACAGAAACGTTAATAGAAATAAATGAGAATTGCAAAAGAAAAAACATTTTTTTCCCAAAATTAAACTTGGAAAAATTTTTTGAAAGGAAGTTTTTCTTATGTAAACCGTGCTTGAGAAAGAAAATAGAGATGTTTATAGAATAGCGACATAACTTCCAAGTACGAAGAAAGAGGTGCGCAAAAGTAAAATGGTAAATGCGAGGTTTTCGTTTTCTACCTTCTTTCTGACATAAGAAATCGAGTTCAGAAAATTATATTTTTCCGAAATTCGAATATTAAAAGTTGTGTTGTAGGATTTGGAAGTAAAATTCGTTGAACTACGCCCCTATTTAGTAGGAGTGTGGGAAAAATTGGATGAAAAACGTTTTGAGTTTTCAAAAGATTGCATTCATATAGAAATTGCAAGTATATTTAAGGTGTGTGCATCATGTTTTAAAATAAATTTTTAAAGAAGAAAAGCATTCATATAGTCGGTACCGCTTAGAAATTCATGTACATGCATATATTTTATATTGAATGCCACTTTGCACAAAGACACGGATGGTCGCGAAATTGGATGTACACAAAATGGATGTGGTTGATGCGAGGAATTACATAGTTTTACCCTTGTCGAATTTCGGGGATGAAATTTCCTAAAGGGTGGGAGAATGTAACACCCCGCATTTTTAGATAATTAAATAGTCAAATAACGATGAACAATGAAAAAAAGCATTTTTGAAATTGTCAGAATATGGCCTCGAAACTTATACCATTGTGTTCGTAGCGATTTTCTTATCAATTTCCATATATAACTTGTCGAAATCTTAATTAATATGAAGAAGTTACGAGAAGAATAAGAAATAAAAAACGAAAATAAAAAAATAGAAAGGATCTTATAGGTCGACCCCCAAATACCCCAGGTCGACTCGTAATGATGTAGGGTTGACTCACACTTTTGCGGAGCCGAAGTTTGTTTTGGTGACGACTTCGGTTGATATTATTCGATCGGAGCCGTACGTTGATAGATCCGATGACTCCAAACAACGTTGTGACGTGGTGGCTTCAGCTTCAATCTGCTAAATCCATTGGCCTGAGACCCCTAAGCTACACTATAAATAGGACCCTAGGCCTAACTATTTTCTCACAATCAGATTTTCTCCCAATTGGGTTCATTTCCTGAGGCTGAAGCCTAAATAGAAAATATTTCTGGACAGAAGAACTTTTTAATAAAAATATTAGACCCCTTAGAAGGGAATCCATGAAGGCCATGGAGCAAAGCTAAGGACGATAGGTGAGTGGATTTAAATTATATCTCTTTTATGTTATGATATAAAATATCGTTAGATTCCCATTTAATTCAGCATTTATTTTAGTAATTAATTCTACTAGTTAGTTATGCCGAAACTATAAATTTTATAAGAGAAGTGTACTTATATTTAAATATTATTTATATGGAAAAAGAAAGGAATCCAATTAAATATAAGTAATATTAGGCTTAGAAGTTGTAGAGAAAGGTATAAGCCTAAAAGTGAGAAATTTACAGTAAATTATATTAAAACGGGAGAAATGAATTAAAAAAGGGAAAATCTAAAAACTTGATTTGGAAGTTAGTGATAGATTAGTTGGTTGGGTTAGAAAAGGGAATATATTTCCATAGTTTAATATTTTAAGAATAACGATAAATGTAATTACAAGAATAAAAGCGAGAAAAATGGAATTAGTGCAAAATAGAGACATTACTGTATTTTGCGTTATCCAACAATTAAAGAAACGATAAAAAAAATATCTTGCAATTACGAGTTATTATTTATAGCATTATTTAGTATTAAAATATGGAAATGGATTTACGTTTTAGCATAGTTTTTGTAACCAACCAAATAGAATAGAACTACTTCCTAGAATAAAAGAGAATATCGTGAAGCGTTGAGGAAATTAAAGAAGAAGAAATAATCAAGTTAATTATTTGACAAGTCTAGAAAACATAAGATGTGACTAGATCTGCATTTACTGTGCAGATAGTAGAATAAAAAGTGAAGCAGTTATTATGATAAGTGGACGTAGTCCTAAGTTAAGATTCTTATATAATATAAGAGAAGTAATGAAAATTTAGTATCATAATAAAAGAAGACAGACTAAAATAGAAAAGAGACACTTGCAGTTACATTTATAACATGTAGGTTATAAAAGAAAGAAAAGAATATAAAAGTGACAATTGCAAGTATAATTGTAACACGTAGGTTATAATTAAAAAGAAAGAAATAGAAGAGGCTTATTTTATCAAACTTAGATCTCGGATTAAGTTAATAAGCAAAATAATAGAAGTGGCCCATACCGGCACCATTCCCTTTCAGGTCTAGGACTGATGGTCTCACACATGGGTGGGGCTGGGCATGCTAATTAGGGTAAATAAGTAGCCAACAAAATAAGAAAAGTAAACTAAACGCATAGTAAAAGATTAGACGTAGGGTCTAATAAAATGTTAAGGTGAGTTTGGAGTAGCCCAAAGAGAATTTGGATAAAGAGCCTAATGAAGCAGTTTATCGCAGATTTTTAGTACAAAAAGAGCACATCCAACTTAGTTTATTTGGACTAGAAGGAAGTACGAGACTAAAATGGGACGTGAGGATACTCTAGGATGGCCCTCTGGGGTAGGCCTAACAAAGCAGCACCCTCGGAAGCAGGTCTGTAGGTGTTCCATCAAGAGAGTATGCCTTGACTGCTTTTGCATTGCATGCCTATCGAAGCGGACCTTTGTAGGCAGTTAAAAGGTTGATGATGGAGTAGGATATTTGTATGACACCATACTCTAGTTTGCGAGTAGGTTATAGTGGGCAGGACCAAAAAGGACAGTCGCATGCGGAGATCACGCCATCATCAGTCAGAGCGAGTTGAGGAAAGACTAGAGTTAAACCAACAGGCCAATGATTCTTTCACTATCAAGACATTGGATGAGGGGCACAACCAGTTGGTTGTTTAGATTGTTTGAAGTAGGGCACAGCCATTTAGCTCTTGAAAAGTCTTTCGATTAGTTGAGGGGAGCTGTGTGGGGCCATAGCCACGATGAGAAAAGAGACAGACCAAGTAGAATATCTGTATTATAAGCCTAACAAAGTGGACCTTTACAGATATAGAAAATCCCCGACTGAGTTCCGTACAAGGTAGACCTTGTTGGCGGAATTCAGGGAGTAGACAGAATGATTACGTGTAGTCCGCAAGGTATGCACCGGGTGGTACATTGTGGATGTCTGAGCACTGTATAAGATAGTGCGGATGCAGTTTCACATTTTTATAGTAGACGAAGGAACATCTATATTGTAGGCCTCACGAAGCTGTCCTTTATAGATGTAGTTACAGTACGCTCTAGTAGCAAGACGATGGAGTCCTTTTCGAGGAGGATACGGAAGGTACTATGGGTAGTACCTAGGACCGATGCGGTCATTGGGCATGTGGCTACATATATTTATTATTAGGTCTTAATCTACTACGGAGTAGATGGGTACAATTCACACATAGTGGCGAGAATATTATAAACCTAATAAACCTAATATAACAGAAAATGGAAATAGAACGATATATGTAGAATTATGCTTAGAAGTGTATAATTTGTCCATTGACCAGGACTTTAGTTCAGACCCCTCCTCGTATCATCCCACAAGTTAGATAGATGGTAGAGATTTTCCAACTTTGAGACTTTTGTTTAGAAAGTGTTATTACCTTGGTGAGTATTTACTTACTATTATATTTTAGTCAGTTCTGCTGTGAGATATTTATTTGAACCCTGATATATTTATCTTTGCCTATTTGCAGGATCCCAGATACCCAACTCGGGCTTTAGTGGGCTTGGATTTAGCATTTTTGCGAAAAATCCGGACCCACTGGAATTCGGATTGTTACATATCCCTTTCAAAAAAGATGGAAGCTTTCAAGCCTATTCGAAAGGATTGTAGAGGGATGCGCAAGTGTTAAAAAAATCGAAAGCATTCTAAAGACAATTCTGATGCCACCTTTCGACCATGTCGAAAGCAATAGGTTGAAAGGTGCTGACTCGCATCTATAAATAAGACCCATGGGGTTTGTATTTAGGGTTCCAAACTCAGTCATTCAACACTTGTATTTTCTTAATTCTACAAAGTTGTAAAACCTAATTTGTAAATCAAATTGTGGAAAATTGATAAATAAAGGCTTCGTCGAATCAATAAAGAGAAGACTTCAATATTCTTGATTACTTAGTTGTTTCGAAAGCTTTTACTAGTCATAACTCTGTTTTCACTGTATCGACCACATCGAAAAACACCTTTCGACTTGGTCGAAATCCTAGCAACTTCAAGTATTCCTAATCCTTAACTCCAAGACATCATTCACCAAACTTTTTCCTTCTTGTGGATTGAAACCTAAAACCTGGCCAGATTCACCTCAGATCCCAAACCTAAACTCAAGTCACTAAGAACCCAGCCTTCGGTAAGGTCGAAACTCACCTAACTGAACTTAGTCCTTGAATCCTTGAAACTATCCTTTAGGGTTCTACAACTGCTTCGAAAGGATTGTTCGAAGGAATCATCAATCTATTCCATTCAGTTCGAAAGACGTAAAAGATGAGAATTTATGCCTTTCGACCAAGTCGAAAGGTCAATAAAAAGGGAAATTACACAACAAGGACCGATTCGAAAGGTGATCTAAAAAAGGCATTCACATCTTAGCTCCCTCCAACAAATCAAAAGAGACCTAAAGGACCAATAAGATTTCTTGTTAACAAAATGTTTTGAAAACGGAGATCAAACGATAAGGTTGTGGACATTTGAAGTTTTTAGAATTCAAATAATTTAAATGAAATTCAAATTAAAATAAATAATTAATTCTTAAATTTGAAATTTAAAACATAACAACAATTAGAATTGAGGATTAGGAAAATGTTAAAATAAATGTTAACATTAATTGATAATTAGGAAAGAAATAAATACACAACAGTAGAAAATAAAATGTTCCTAGAATAGGGGAACTGGTCGACCGCTAGTGTAGACCAGTCGACCGGTGAATGATGGTGGTGGCTAGGGTTTTGCGCATTCGAATGGTGTAGATTTTATTATTTTAAACCGACTTAAATCTTATGGTTCTGGCGCCTTCTAACCACTATAAATAAGAGCTTAGTCCCCTAACTTTTATTCTCCAATTATTATAGGAAATAAGCGAAGCTCTACCCGTCTCTCTCCTCAAAGATTCAGAAAATACTCTAGGGTTTCAAGTAAGAAATTTTAAATGTTTATTATTCATTTTCTAATCCTTTGCTCCTCCAATCTCTAAATTTCTGAATCTAATTCATATATAATTCCTTTGTTATACATTTCTAAAAGGAGAGATCTGTAAGAGACCAAAGCTGGCGTATCAAATCCAAAATGGGAACATCTAAGGGCTAATTATGAGTGAAAATCTTAGTCTTTCTTATTTTAATAATTGAATGGTATAGCTAGGATTTGATAAAGGCTTTTATGGAATTTCATTTACGAAAACATTGCACTAAAAACCAAAATTCCCTTAAAGTGAAATGTCAATTCTTAAGTTAGAATATCAATTATTCTATATTAAAATAATGGAATTGAGTAGATATTGCAATTTTAGTGTTTTACATTCTATTCCACTTCTTATCTTTTGTTAATTACGGGTTTTCAAAAAAATAAATTAGGAAACAGTGTGTAAGATACAGATTCTTTTGCTTGTAGCTTGCAATGCCTATTTCCGCAATTTAAATAGAAATTTCTTTTTTCAATTTTATACAAAGAAGCTGAATAGCGTGTAGAAGTATTTAAATTGTAAGTTTTTATTAATGTTTATTTCGTTATTTTAGTATAAAATAAGTTTGGCATGGATTGTATTTTATACATGTCTGTTTATTGCATTTTGGATATTAGATATATGGTATATTTATTGATATAGAATTGGACTTGTATAAATTTGAAGTGTTGACATTTAAATGTTAGTTTGGGTCGCAATCCTCACACGCCTAGAAATATTTCACGCTATGTATGTGTGTACATATGTATACACACACAGATATATATATATATATATGTATGTATGTATGTATGTATATGTATAAATTATGTATAATTAATAGCATATTAAGTGCATAGTAATTGGGTTATTAATTGGCATTAAACCCCATTAGGAAAGTAATTGATTGTAAAGGCGAAATAAGTGTTTTTCTTTTAAGGCCTTGAAATGGAATGTGGTGAGATGTGTAATAATATATTTAGAGAGTGTTATAAATTATGACTAAGTTATAGGGGTGTGAGGTCAGTTAAAAGTAATAAGAAGCCAACCTAGTTAATCTAGCTGCCAATAGTGTGACTTTGGAGCTAATGTGAGCCATCGCCTATAATAAGTACCTATGGAGGACGCGAGGTTAGTCCCAAATTCTGTAGGATAAATCTGCCTAGCTAATCTAGCTAACAGTACCTATGAATAGTCGAACTAATGTATACGTCACTGTTGGGTAACAGGTCATAATACGAAAGACCTGTTTCAAGGTTGAAGGTATTAAGTGGCTAATTGAGGACCTGCCTATTCCCTATGTAGGAAGAATTAAATGGCCGGGGTTAGTAGTTAGGCATGGTTGAGTATATCTTGGGATGGGTCCGCTTTAGGTTTGAAGTATTAAGTGGCTTGAAGAGATTCCATGCAATGTCAGCTAGATAGTACCAAAGAGGAGTCCCCTTTGGGATGGGTAGTAAATGATGGCTAGTTGCCTAAATTAAGGTATTAAATGGTCAGAGTATGCCTAGTTCCTGTTAAAAAGGTATTACATGGCTTAGGTGCTATCTCTTACATTGTTAGGACGTTATTGACGATAGATACGCTTTATTGGGTTGAAAGGGTAATGGTTATGGAATTGGACTGGGAAAGCCTGGGTGCTTATATTTGGAAGGTTTACAATATAATTAGGGTGTGTAAGAAATATTATTATTTAAATTATACTATCTAGGTACTATTATAGAAAGGCTCAAGATTCTTATTCACCAGACACCATTATTCTGACTTCATCCTTATTATAACACATGTCAGAGTTCATGATGTAGATTTTTGGAGATGGTGGCCGAGACACAGACTTGTAGCAGTTATTTAGATATCTATGTTATTTTTATGTTTTTGATGTACCCATTAAAAATGTCATGTACTTTGAAATACCGCACTATGAATATTTGAACATGTTATATAAGATTACGTTGTATGTTTCTGACATTTGAATTTTTAAGTAAAATGGATACTATTTTTGTAATATATTTTATCCTTCCGTTGTAACATTCTGAATGTGTAGATAGATAGCTCTACATATTATTTTATAAATTAATTTTACAAATAAAAATCCAGCTTTGGAATAGATGTAAGGTTCGATGGGCCTTTTCTAGATCGAAAATTAGGCTCGTTTTGAGGTGGGTTGTTGCATTTGGTATCAGAGCGAGGTTACCCAGTCAATGGGATAGGCATAAGTATGAGCGGCATAATTGTTATTTTTGAAAGTATTTTCAAAAACCCTACCATATATATACACACTTTTTTTGAATATATGCCTAACTTTATAAAGTCTGATTATAAAAGTAGTGGCAACCATATTCCGAAAAGATGGGAAAGGAGATTATGAGTTGGAAAAAAAATTAAAGTTAAATGTATACTCCCACACCGATTACCTTATGAGGTGGAGGTCGTATCGTAAGCAGTGGACCAAGAAGGTGTACGTACATTAATCACTACAAGAAGATAATCAGAATTTTATAAAGATTGGGTAGAGAAAAATGAAAGTTGAATAGAAAAGACAATTATAGTCAATTTCTAAATCCAACCCCATTGGGAAAGAATTTGACAAAAGGTTCTTGGAAAAATCCTTAAAATATTTTGAACAAGTTTTCCAAAGGAAATATTGGGAAGTTGTTGTTTTGAAAAAATAAGAATATTTGGAAATTCGTAATTTGTTGAGTCAAAAATTTCCAATTAAAAGGTTTTTGGTAAAAAGGGTTTTTCATTTTTGAAATTCTAGTTTAAAGTTGGTTGAGTTAATTTTTTTTTATTTTTAGGTAAAAAGATTCTTCGTTTTAAACTAAATGTAAAATAGAGCGTAGGCTGTACTTGATGATTTTTATTTTTTTTCATAAATTTGATAGTCCTTCTTAAGAAAAAAATCTTTTTAAAAAAGATAAATGAAAATGGAACTTGATTAAAAGGATGTAAAAGCCATTTAGGTAGGAGAAATATAAATAGAGGCAATATTGGAAGAATTGGATAGAAATAGCATTAGGAACTTATACCAAATAGGATTAGTAATTTAGATAGAGATAATATAAGAGAGAAGTAATAAGAATAGGATAGAACTTATCCTTGTCTACTCCACTTTTCATTCTTTTGAAGTTATAAAAGATGTTTTTGAATGTTTTGGGTTAAAAATCCTATTTTTAATAAGTCGGTCTTTGAGGTAAAATTCTTGGAGAAGGGAATTTATTTTGCTAAGCAATTTTTTGAATTTCGAATGAAGCGGCAAATGTTTAAAAAGTTATGTTCGAATACTTTTGAAAATTTTCGTTTAAATACTTTTGAGAAGTTGAGTTCAAATGTTTCTACAAGATTTTGTTCAAATGCTTAATAAAATACAAACAAAATTAATAAAATAAAATATGGTGTTTAAATGCTTTTGGGAATTTGATTCTTCAAACTGTTCTACAAGTTGGAAATTCTTTTAGAAAATTTGTTTAAATGTTTTCTTTGAAATGAGAGAATTTATAAATTTCAACATGGGGTTTCTAAGATAAAGGTCACAAATTAGGTACTTCATGATTGTGAAATTTTACTTTTAAGAATGGTAAGGACTAAACCAAAATCTTTTTTATAAATGGAGTAGATAGGGATCACTACCTAGGTAAGACATGATAAATGTTTTGGGATATGAATAATATATGAATAGTATGTACAGCTTGATTTAGAAATTTTAAATCAGTCCAAAAATTTATTTATAGAATGATGGTAAAGTTGTAAAGATGTTCTAAATCTATTATAGGGTTGTAAATTAGATTACCCTAGTTGACTTGAAATGTGAATTTTTATATTTTGATTCATTTGGAGTAGGTTCTGTGTAATTTCCATAAATTATCCAATTCCAAAATATGTATAAAAGCATGTCATTTGAATTAATAAGTGATGTACTAGAAAAGGAAAGAGATGTGTAAGATGTGAATATTATTTTCCATAGATTATACTGTCTATTCCAATAAAAGAATAGAAATAATTCCTTGTAATTTCAAACCACGCAAAGATATCACTTTGGTTAATTCATAGAATATAAGCATCCTTTTTGGAAGGCTAGCTCTGATAAATTAAAATATGTAAAGGAATATTCTAGTTTAGAAATTATTAATTAGAAATATGATATATATATACACAAGTAAAACCTTTAACATACAAAAATAAAAATATATAAATAGCGTAATTTATAGCGATACTCGTATTAGTTATTAGTAGCGTAATAATTATAGGACTAGGATTTATGGGCATTAATTACAAATTTGATGGGTAATAAATTTGTAATTAATAGAGAAGTAAAAGAAATTAAACGAGGGCTCGTTAAGGAATTTAATATATTATTTATGAAGGAATTAAACAGGCATAATAGGTGGATTTTGAAACAGGTAAATATATTAAAAGGTTTAAATGAGGATTGATTAGAGATTGTCCAATTTTGACATTAATGACCAATTATTACAGGTGATAGAAATTTATTAGAAACTAAGAAGGAGAATTAAGGAAGGTGGGTGATGGTGGAATGAAATTCTAGGAATGTCGATATTAATTTAGTAAGAAGTATTAAGACCCCAACATCATTATCACCAGTTGATGATAAATGGCAGCTTCCAGCAAGATTTTCTTTTGTAGTATTGAGATTGTTATCATTAGTTGTCTCCCTTAGGTTATTGGAAAAACATACGATATGATATAAGATAAGTTCCTATTTTATTATTAGGATGATTTAATGGATGAGATTAGTCTGCTAGATAATTGATGATCAACGGAATTGGTAGAAGAGCTATGCAGATGAGAGGCACAGAGAATTGAAGTTCCCAATTAGAGACCTGTGTTCAGGAAGGTTTCTCCGATGAGAAGTGTAGTTGTAATGTTTTGACTTTTCGACGCTCGAAAGTCGACATTAATACGTCCACTGTATCAAATGGCGCGCAATCGAATGCCGAAAAACCGAACCATTAGGGTTAAAAGAAGAGGTAGAAGAAGACAGAAGAAAAGAAAGAACATAAAAATAGAAACAAAAAAAACAATATCAGAATCTCACATTCGCAGCGGAACAATATATAATAGATAAATGACTAATCTTTAAAACAAAGAACTATATCAGTTTATACATACATCAATCAGAGTCAATATACAACTCAATACAACAATGGTCAGTTATATAAACTTGTCCTCATACAGAATACAAAGCGGAATAAATAAAAAAGTACGGGAGTATGCCTCGCCATCCAGCTCATCTCTAAAGCTCCAGAATATCCAGAATATCCTGATAACATAAATCTAGGCTGCCCGTGTGGAAAATTTTGGGCACCCAGAGTTTAGAAAGGGAACAATAAACTCTGAGTCAGTCATGGTAACTGGTGTGAGATCGTAAAACAGCTATTTTCACAAAGAAACTAAAAGAAATTCGCAATGCTTTTGGAAAATGAAACTACCATAAGACCTCCCGCCACACACACAATGCAAACGCAGAATTGGAGGAGATTTCTTCTTATAATAGTCAAAAATGCTTTCTACGAAAGATCAGTTGATATTATTATTAATGTCTAGTGTGGAAAACATTTCGAAAGTATAATATTAATCTTAGCCAACAAACAACCATTATTGTATGCCTACTATAGCTACCATCTAAACAGTGGTGACCACCATAAGTAAATGGCTGGTTCTACAACTAAAACCGTACAGGGTACGTATTGGGAATTAGATTTCCAACAAATGTTCAGGCTAAGGAACTTCCTACTATCAATGGGTACGCCTCTGGATGGACGTCCCAAGAACCTACCCGGTTCTCTGCCAACACAAAGCCGGGTTACCTCTCCACTAGGTAACTACTACTCGAGTATGCCACCCCCCGATCCTTTGGGACCTTTATCCGAGGGCCCTCGATCACAAAGCAACAATCACACAGTAAATGAGATTGGAGCAACCACACAGGTAAATATCTGGGCTCCATACCATAATATCACCTTTTTCCAGAACGAAATGACATACCCTAAAGGGAGCGACCCTCATAACCTTGCCGCATTTTCCTGTTTCGACCATTTCCGGGTTGTGAGGTCCGATGAGGCCTCGTCCACAAAGCTACGCTTTTTCACAAAGCCATGCTTTGATCAACAAATGACCATCAACACACAGCAACACTCAACATGCCACACTACCAAATTGGGAGTATATCACTGATAACCTTCAACTACATAACCTTTGAGCTCGTACGTCTCAGAGAAGGGTGTTTAGCTAAGAGAATAAATTCTCCGCCACCAACAGAAATGTATTTGAAAGAAATCAGCTTTATATCTCAAAGTGTAATGTCAGACATACAACCATACAAGTCTGTTCCGGTTTCGAACAGAACCGAAGGCACTTCCTAAGAAGTCCTTGCAATCCGGGTATTCACAATCCCGATCGGACTTCCTATCACAAGAAGAGTGATATAAATCTCTATACCAGAGCAACACGGTGCAGAGACATTCGACAGGTTGTCCTTTCATTTTTGAAAATACCCGGTCTTCACATCGGTCTTTAAATGTTATCCATTCACGTCGTATCATTATTCGGAATGGGTTATATGACACAAAGTCCTCTCCAGGCTAAACCGAATAATGAGCGTTTGTTTTTAAAAAAATTCACATTCGCATCGGAACAGTTATATAATAGATCAACTAATTTAACTATCAAACAACATTCACCACAATCAACTAATTTAAATAATTTTCCCAAATTATTAAATTTCAAAGGTAAATATTGATAGTCGGTTATTTAACTATCAAACAACATTCACCACAATCAACTAATTTAAATAATTTTCCCAAATTATTAAATTTCAAATATCTTCGTAAGATATATATATATATATATATATATATATATATATAAATGCGTCCACTATATCAAATGCCGCACAATCGGATGTTGGAAAACCGAACCATTAGGGTTAAAAAGAAGAGGTAGAAGAAGACAGAAGAAAAGAAAGAACAGAAAAACAGAAACAAAAAAAACAATATCAGAATCTCACATTCGCATCGGAACAATATATAATAGATAAATGACTAATCTTTAAAACAAAGTACTATATCAGTTTATACATACATCAATCAGAGTCAATATACAACTCAATACAACAATGGACAGTTATATAAACTTGTCCTCACACAGAATACACAGCGAAATAAATAAACAAGTACGGGAGTACGCCACGCCATCCAGCTCATCTCTAAAGCTCCAGAATATCCAGAATATCCTGATAACATAACTCTAGGCTGCCCGGATGGAAAATTTTGGGCACCTAGAGTTTAGAAAGGGAACAATAAACTCCGAGTTAGTCATGGTGACTGGTGTGAGATCGTAAAACAGTTATTTTCACAAAGAAAATAAAAGAAATTCGCAATGCTTTTGGAAAATGAAACTACCATAAGACCTTCCGCCACACACACAATGCAAACGCAGAATTGGAGGAGATTTCTTCTTATGATAGTCAAAAATGCTTACTACGAAAGATCAGTTGATATTATTATTAATGTCTAGTGTGGAAAACATTTCGAAAGTATAATATTAATCTTAGCCAACATACAACCATTATTGTATGCCTACTATAGCTACCATCTAAACAGTGGTGACCACCATAAGTAAATGGCAGTTTCTACAACTAAAACCGTACAGGGTACGTATTGGGAATTGGATTTCCAACAAATGGTCAGGCTAAGGAACTTCCTACTATCAATGGGTACGCCTCTGGATGGACGTCCCGAGAACCTACCTGGCTCTCTGCCAACACAAGGCCGGGTTACCTCTATACTAGGTGACTACTACTCGAGTATGCCACCCCCTCGGTCCTTTGGGACCTTTATGCGAGGGCCCTCGATCGCAAAGCAACAATCACACAGTAAATGAGATTGGAGCAACCACACAGGTAAATATCTAGCCTCCATACCATAATATCACCTTTTTCCATAAGGAAATGACATGCCCTAAATGGAGCGACCCTCATAACCTTGCCGCATTTTCCTGTTTCGACCATTTCTGGGTTGTGAGGTCCGATGAGGTCTCGTCCACAAAGCTACGCTTTTTCAAAAAGCCATGCTTTGATCAACAAATGATCAGCAAATGACCATCAACACACAGCAATACTCAGAATGCCACACTACCAAATTGGGAGTATATCACTGATAACCTTCAACTACATAACCTCTGAGATCGTACGTCTCAGAGAAGGGTGTTAAGCTAAGAGAATAAATTCTCCGCCACCAACAAAAATGTATTTGAAAGAAATCAGCTTTATATCTCAAAGTGTATTGTCAGACATACAACCATACAAGTCTGTTCCATTTCGAACAGAACCGAAGGCACTTCCGAAGAAGTCCTTGCAATCCGGGTATTCACAATCCCGATCGGACTTCCTATCACAAGAAGAGTGATATAAATCTCTATACCGGAGAAACACGGTGCAGAGACATTCGACAGGTTGTCCTTTCATTTTTGAAAATACCCGGTCTTCACACCAGTCTTTAGATGTTATCCATTCACGTCGTATCATTATTCGGAATGGGTTATATGACACAAAGTCCTTTCCCGGCTAAACCGAATAATGAGCATTTGTTTTAAAAACAAATTCAAGTGCCATTTCAAATGCAAATATTGATAGTCGGTTATTTAACTATCAAACAACATTCACCACAATCAACTAATTTAAATAATTTTCCCAAATTATTAAATTTCAAATATCTTCGTAAGATATATATATTTTCCACACTTTATCACTTTGAAAACAATTTCAAATCACTTTTCACTCTTGGGATAAAAATTCCAGATATTATTTATTTCCCTTTTTCTTTATAAATTTCATTGTGAATTTAAATTTCCAAATATTCACTTTTACACGATTTTCAAATCGTTTTCCAAATATTCACTTTCAAACACCAAATCAAATTCCAAATTGATTTCTAAATTTATTTCAACACCAAATCAATTACAAATTGATTGCTAAGTTTATTTCCAAATTCCAAATTATTTGCAAATTGATTTCTAAATTTATTTCCAATTACTAAATCATTTTACAAATCGATTTCCTATTTATTTCAACACAAATCAATTTTTCATTCAACAACAAATAAATTTTCATATCGATTTCTCAAAGATTTATTTTCAAATACCAAATCAATTATCAATTTGATTTCTATAAACTTATCACCTTTTAAAATAAATTCCTTTATCTCTTCCAAACCATCTAAAATTCCATTTTAAATAAATTTTCCAACTTTTGAATAATACTATTCAAAATACATTTATAAAAATCTTTTTGCATATTTTGGAAATAATTCGATAAGATTTCAAAAATCAACTTTATGCTTTTAAATTCCTTCTTTGAAATTCAACCAATTCTTTCAAAAGAGATTTACTTCAAATTTCCTACTTTAATTTCAAAAATCCAATTTTATTTATTTCTGGTATCCAACGATACCAAAAATACAATCGGCTAAATTATAGCCTTCAACAAATTCAATCGTCAATATAATCATTCACAGATTATAAATAAATTATCACACATCATACGAAACAAATTCATACAATCTTGAGGAATCTGGTTGGATCCCTCCAATCTGTTTCCCTGCTTCCATAGATGTTAGCACAATACCAATTCCACTTCGAGGTGGAATATCGCGGTATATGGGATTTATAAAATATCATCCGCTATTATGCGACGCATTGGGTCTCATCCGCTATATAATGCGGGAAATAAACAACTCCAATATATATATATATATATTCCAATATATATATATATATTCCAATATATATATATATATGTATTGCTATATACTACTATATATACTATCACAATCAGGCAATCAATCAATAGCTGCAATTTCAAATTTTTATTTGAGTGAGAAGATCTCACCTTTTCTTCTATTTTGCAATCCATTTTCATCCTCGGCTTGATTCCTTTGCAATTTTAACCTTGTATAAACAATTTATACAATTTATTAATATTCGAATTTGTCGAACAATTCATTTCCATTTAGTAAAATTTTATTTTATCTAATCAATTTAATTTCATATAAATTTCCTTTATATAATTATTTTCAGCAACTAAAACAATAAATAAGTTTTATTAACAAGTTAATCACCTTAACGTAATTATTAAATATTCTTTCCAGTTTTAAACAGATTGACATTAAATTCAAATTTCAAACCTCAGAGATAATATTTTTCTTCTTTCATATTTCTGTACATATTTAAATTTATTTTCAAATTTAAATTAAATTGAATAAATTGCATATACCTTACTGCAAAATTCCAAACTCAGGCTACCACCATCATCGACAACCGCGACCTTCCTAGTCATTGCCTACGCGCGCACTCCATCTGATGTAGCTCAGGCCAGGGATGAAGGCATAAGTCATACGCGACTTATGGAAGGAGCTATGAGTCGTGACCGACTCAAGGAAACAGGAGGCATAAGCGTAAGTCGTAGCCGGCTTAACATGATGAGGGACTTAAGTCGTGTCCTACTTAACAATGGGGAAGGCATGAGTCGAGACCGACTCAAGAAAAGCAAAGGCATAAGTCGTGACCGACTTAAGAAAGGAGCTATGAGTCGTCCTCGATCTAACAGGGCAGATAAAAAGGAGATACGACTCAACTAGGAAGAAGCACTAACTCGTAACCGACCTAATGAAATGATAAGTCGCGACCGACTTAGTATAACTCGGCAACGACTAAGCGAAGACTGGCGAGTTAACGAGCCAAGTGATAAGTCGGAGACGAGTTACGACCCAAAGAAGACTTATCTTAAGCCGCTGAAGTTTGACTCGTGATGTTCTTAAGTCGGGGAAGCCTGAATGTCGTTGGATGATCTGCCGAGTTAATCTCCACCATTGGTTCCTTTAAGTCGAAGTTTCTGATGCGCATGTTTTAAGTCGTAGTAGTTGTTACCGTTGTTTTTGCTGCCGCTTAAATCTGGACCGTTGATGATGAAGTCACTGTTTTGATAAGTCGTGAGAAGGTGTTAAGTCGGCAACGACTCAAGTGGTTGTGTGTTTGTAATAAGTCGTCTGTTTTCATCTGTATTATGTTTTTAAGTCGTAAGTCGTCTGTCTTCTATTGGGTTGTAAGTCCTGTACGACTTATGTTGAGTCGGAGACTTTGATAAGTCAGAAGCGACTTAGGACTTGTAATATTTTTGAAGTTTTCTGTTGTGTTGAGTTGTAGCCTATAAATAGGCAAGGGGTGTCATTTTGTATAGGTTGTTGAATATGGAATAAAATTCTCTTTTGATTGCTTTGTGCTTTCATTCAAATTGGTAGTTGAGTGTAATCTCCTATCTCCTCTTTCGGATAATCGAGTGCGCTCGATTCAACGATTGTAGAAGCCGATTCGCGGAATCAAGTGCGCTTGATCAACGCTTGAAGAATTGAAGATCTTCGAACCCGGTATCGTGCGCGATCAATGAGTTCAGGATAGCTAGAATTCGGTATCTTCGGATCAACGAATTTGGGCATTTCAGCATCTTCCAATCCACCGATTGCTACATTCAACGATCTACATCATTTTTGTAATATCCGCTGCGTCACCATCCCCCCAACATTCGATCGGAGCACCACTACTTCGCCTCTAGACTCACGAACGCCATCGCGAACGAGCCCCATCGTTCGGCCTCATGCACGAACCACTACCCAGCGTTGATCGATGTCACAGCTCTAACCATCTCGCCGCCTGTGCATGCGATCGAGCATTCACCTGGCGCTGTAGATTCGAATGAAAATAGAATCAATTTAAATTCGAATTTTGAACGGAGGCTTGAATTTCGAAAGGGAGAGAATTCCTTTGATTTCGTTTAACTGAAAAGGCACGGGCGAATTGATCTGAGGGAAAGAATGGATCGCGATACCCACTTTCTAACTGAGTTCGGCCATTATAAATTTTCTTCGTTCGTTTTTATTTTTATTTTTCTTTTGAACGAAAAGGGTTTCGATTGATTTGGGAGGAAAGAAAATATTTGGTCGGCCATTAATTTTATTATCTCCACTGAAGATCCGCTGCGCAAATGGAAGACAAGATTTGATATTAGCGTGCTGAAGTTAATAGGCTACAGTGTTTTGAATGGAAAGAAAAAAGGCCGATGCGATATAATTTCAACTGTAGCTGACAAGTATAAATATTCAATTTAAATTCAAATTCAAACCGTTCGACAAATGCAACTCAAAATCTTGACCTCCTATCGAGGCGTGCCGCCAGGCGTTTATAATGTTATACGCCTATTCTGAACGCAATGGAAAAGGTTTCGACTCCAAATTCGATCGTATGGAGAAAATAGCTTTTTGGACCAGTTAAAATATTGAATTTTCGATTTAATTTCAGCACGTTTGCTTATCATATGCTCAAACAACAACTCCAAATGCTACGAAAATTGAAATCCGATAATAATACAATATTACAGATCCAATGGAACTGGTTGTGTCGAATTTTGAGACTGTGCCCCGGAACGCTATATTTAAATTCAATTTAAACGATAAAATTTCAAAACTGAACAAAATAGTTTCAAATTCAATCATGAAGCTTCCATTATCTTCAGTATTATTACTATGAATTTTCCAAGACTTCATATTATTTTTAATCAGCTCAAAACTGAAGATTCAAATTTTTAGCCAACTTTAGTAAATTAAATTCAAAATTAAATTACCAAATTCATTCTGATATCTCGAATTTCAAATTAAACTAACTTCCAGATATTTAAACTCAATTAAATATTCAGATTTCCACTGTCAAAAATTCAGGGTCGTTAAAGTAGTTCGGTTTGGAAGGGCTAGGAGGTTGGCTCCTCATTATACAGGACCATTCCCGATTCTAAAGAGGATTGGGACCCTCGTGTATAGATACAAGTTACTGAATAGACTATCGGGTGTGCACAATATATTTCATGTATCACATTTGCGTATGTTTATGCATGATTAATAGAGGCATTGCAACATGAGGACTTTGAGGTTGAACTGAATTTGACTTGAGACAGCCTATTTGTATTGTTGATAGAGATACAAAGTGACCGAGGACAAATGTAGTTAAGTTAGTCAAAGTACAATGGAGCAAGGATGTTAGGGACTGTACTTGAGGGATTCATATCCGGGGTTGCTTATAGACTAGTGGCTTCTTCTTATCTTAGTATCGCACATCTTTTGTAGAGTACTCAACGCTTGAGGTGGAATAACTTAGTATGCATTTTAGGTTGCATTTTAGTTTGTATATAGTTTCCACAATACTCTATATATGTATCTTGTTTCTTTTATCATCTTTGGTTATCTTTCTTGTTTGAATTTCGAGGATGAAATGTTCTAAGTGGTGAGGGAGAATGTAGCGATCGATAATTTCAAACACTTCGTCTTTGAATATCGTAACTTTATGAAATATAGTTAAGTTTTATAAATCTAATCTTATAACCTTATTAAAAATCTTCTAATTAATGAATGATCATAAAAAACTTGTTTTTGAAATTTTTTGATAAAAATAAATATTTTAAAGAATTATCCATAATATGACCGAAAATTGGTTTATTGATAAACAGCTTTTTATTCGATATATATTGTCCAAACTTTTTCTACACATAGTACAAAATTTAGGAAATCATAATCAGTAACAAAAATAATTAGCACAAACATCACTTTAGTATCTTCTAAAAGCTTCTATAAGATAAGGGGATAAGTGTGAGAGGAAGGAGATATTTTCTAAGGAAAGTGAGGTGGAAAGGCAAGCACATGGAGGCATGAAGGGGGACTTGAGCCTCCTTGACCAGAAACGGTAGGTGAATGGAAGGTTAAAGAGCATAATTAGAGCCTATATAAGAGTTGCATGGCTCATTTGATCTCTTTTACATTTTTACAAAGTTCAACTAGCTTTATCCATCTCCTTCTCTCTTAATAAATTTCCTAAGACAAATATATTCAAATCAACTTCAAATATCTTCAAACTTTGCCAAAAGTCTTACAACAACACTATAACACCACTTAGCAAGTTGGAGTAGAAGATTTGGAGCACAAGACCCCCAAACCTCTATAGGCCTAAGCAATTATATAGGGAGTATTGCCTTAGGACTCGAACAAAGCAAGGTTGAAGGTAAGAAGTTAGGTGTTTGCAACGTTAAGGTAGGATATGGAAGCTTGAACTTGCTTTTTTGATTGGTTAAGGATCAATTGACAAACCATTTGAATGAATATAATGTGTATATGTGATCGTGTTTGATTGTATATATGTTGCTTGAATTGATTTTGCTATATGTTGTAATATTGGTTTTGATTCTTACTTTGAAAGCAAATGGCATATGTAATCCATATGTATGCACTTGATTGGACTTGTATGAATTATTGTTGCATAGCCTTGGAATAAAGCACATAGGTTGTAGTTGGACTTTGGTTTGAATTGGAATTGGATTTGAAAGTGCTCTTATAGCAATAGTTGTTATAGATGCACTTGGAACTATCTTGCGTTCGGCAATTTCTATGAAACTTTATAGAAGTATCCTTAGGGGTTTCTTGCCATATTTTTATGTATATTTTTTTTTTGGCAAAGCCAGCGGGGTTAACTGGGCCCCTACCAGTTTTATTGCAACAAACAATAAAAAAGAGTTACAGAGAAAAAAACAAAGAGGAAGAAAACTGAAAAATAAAAAAAGAGGAAGAAAACACAAGGAAGAGAAACTACAAAATCAAGCCCAAGCTTGTAACATAGACAGCGGGATGCTACTAGCACAGTGCTTCAGTTGCTTGTGTATACTGCATTTCATATCTTTCCATAAGACCATGTCATTCCTTCTAACATTTTCAAAAACTCTTAAGTTTCTTTCCCTCCAAATCACAGCCACGAAGACCTTCAAACACACAGTTAACACTCTACTTTCAACTGTTCTCCATTTGGTTGCTTTGTGTATTATATTCCACTGTATGATGCTAGTGCGACCAGTAAGATAAGTACCAGTTTTTCCACCTAAGTGGAATAGCAAGTTGTGCAAGGCAGGGCACTCAAAGAAAATATGTTCGGATGTTTCCTCTTCAATTTCACAGAATAGGCATTGCATGGGACAGATCATACCAACCTTATGTAACATAGATCTAGTAAGCAAAGCATTGTTGATCACTTTCCACATCATAAGATTGTACTGAGGGACAGTATCAGTAGACCATATAACTTCATGCCAGAGAGCTGCAGGCAATGGAACACTTTCTGTCAGGGAATTATAAACTCCCATAACAGAATGTGGTTTGCCATTCCACTTAACAGAGTTGGATTGTATAGCAGTGAAATTAGTTTGTTGTATTATATCCCAAGTTTGCTGGATTTCTTGATTACTGGTGGTAGGCAACTGTATATTTCCATTAAGCAAGTAGGAATTAGCATCAGCAGTTAAGGAAATACCAGTTTGCACAATTTGCGAGAAGGAAAATAATTTAGATAAAATTAGGCCTTGTCTACCCCATGGTTCGTTCCAAAACTTCACCTTTGAACTGGCATTAACTGGGTATTGAATAAATGGCAGAAAGACTTCTCTATACTTAAGGATGCTTCTCCAAGTCCAACTACTAAGTTGAGGGATCTCCATTACCCAGAAATCCTTGTTCTTGATATTGTGATGCCATGTCCATTCCACCCATAAACTATCCCTTTTGTTTATGATGGCATCAAACTGTTTGCTAATAGCCGCTATGTTCCACTTCCTTATGTCTAAGATTCCAAGCCCACCAGACTTAAAGGGAACTTCAAATTTTGAAAAAGCACATGGGACAATTTTCCTATTGTGAATGCTTCCTGTCCAAAAGAACCTACTCATAGCAGATCTGAGTAAATGTAATAACTTGATAGGAAGAATTATAGTGCGAGCCCAGTAAACAATAGAAGAGAAGACAACAGATTTGATGAGAACAAGCCTACCAGATTGAGTTAATTTCCTATTTTCCCATGCTGTCATAATTGAAGTTATTTTGTGATATAATGGATAACAGTCATTCTTAGTAATTCTTTTAGTTATAAGAGGCAGACCAAGGTACTTCATGTCATTCTCCATACTTGCAAAACCAGACTGCAGATGAAGGAAAGCAGCTTGTTCATTACTGATACCAGAGACTAGCATAGAAGATTTATTTTGGTTTATGGATAAGCCAGTCATTTTGTTAAATTTATGCAGTGCTTCTTTAATTCCATTCAGAGAAGGCAACTCAGGCTTTGTAAACATCATGACATCATCAGCAAACATGATGGATGTAATTTGTTGATGAGAACACTTGGGATGATACTTTATTATGTTTCTGTTGTAACCAGTTCTTAGGGTAACAGTTAGCACTTCCATAACTATCAGAAACAGGTAAGATGATAACGGGTCTCCTTGCCTGATACCTTTTCTTCCTCTAAAATTTCCTACTGGTCTGCCATTAATCACAATAGAGTAGGAAGGTGTGGAAATACATACATATATCCAAGACACAAATATTTTGGGGAATCCCATAACAGCCATGATCCTAACTATGGATTCCCAATGGATAGAGTCGTAAGCTTTAGTTATGTCAATTTTCAGAGCTGCAGCAGGGGTGCTATTGCTTTTACCATAACATTTGAGAAGTTCTTGAGCCAAGAGAACATTATCAATGATGTCTCTGTTTGGAAGAAAAGCTGATTGATTATTAGAGACAACAGATGGAAGTACTGAGACTAATCTGGCTGCTAGAATTTTAGATATGCACTTGTACACTACATTACAACAAGATATGGGCCTATAAGAGCTAACAGAGGAAGCGGGAGAGCTTTTGGGAATTATTGCAATATTGGTACAGTTGATTTCTCCAAGAATCTTGCAAGTATTAAAGAAGTTGTGTATTGCCTTGCAAAATTCACTTCCAAGAATACTCCAAGAGCTTATAAAAAAAACTACATTTAGACCATCAGGGCCACCAGATGAGTGTTTGTTCATAGAGAAAAGGGTTGCCTTGATTTCTTCATCAGTAATAGGACTGACAAGAAATGAAGCTTCCAAATTATTGATGTTTGGGAGGACAGTTTCAGAAATTAAGTCAAGATCTGGAGTAAAGCCATCTATATTACCATACTGCTTGGTGAAGTATTGTATAAATGCATTGTCAACAGTTTCAGGAGAAGAGTGCAATATGCCTTGGTCATCAGTTATACTATGAATGTTTTCTCTTGCCTGCTTAAGTTTGATAGAATCATGGTAAAACTTCGTGTTTTTGTCACCTTCGTCATGCCATTTTTTGTGTAGTTGCTGTCTCTTCATGTTGGCTTCAAGTTCCAAAGCAGAGTTAACTTCTAAAAGTAATTTTCTTTCTTCATCAGCTGCTTGAACGTCAAGAGGATGTTCCATCATAAAATCTTGCTTTATTTTAAGTTGCCGAGTAAGTGTAGCAGACAGCAGACCACCTCTACCAAAGGTTGTAGAGACCTACTGTTTGATAGCTTGCTTAATGTACTTGAGTTTCCTGCAAAATTTAAACATGGGGTTACCAAAACAAAAAAATTCTGCATTTGCTTTTGATACCAGAACTAGAAAGTGTTCATGCTTAGCCCAAGCATTAAAAAATTTGAAACTTCTTTTTTCTCTTCGCAAATGGTTACCAAGGGACAGGATTTGAGCTGAGTGGTCAGATAGGATAGGTTGTGGGAGGAAAACTGTAAGGTAAGGCCAAAGAGATAGAGCTTGGAAATTGCAAAAAGAATGATCAATAGTTGTAAAGGTACGCACTCCACTTCTGCTTCTATTATTCCAAGAGTACTTGGCACCAGATTTATTCACCAACAGTAACTCAGAATCAATAACAGATTGATTGATTGGATCAAGATCCCTAGGAGTAATTGGGTTGCCACCGAACTTGTCATTAAAACTAAAACAAGAGTTGAAGTCACCCATCACCAGCCATGGATGAGAAGCTTGTCTTAAAGGAGGAATAGTTTTAAGGAAAGCATTCCTTGATATGGTAGAATTGTCAGCATACACAATTGTTAAGTAGAAAGAGGTTTGGGTTTGAGTAAGAAGCAAGTGATAATGTATAGATTGTCTACTCGAAAGAATGGGAGAAAGAGTTATTTCAGAGGGGTTATACAAAACAAGAATTCTACCATAAGAAGCTGAATCAAGGTTATGATGGAAGGACCAGGTTGGATTAATGTAGTTGACAGCCTTTTGAGATAGGGGAAGATTTAGCTTTGTTTCAAGAAGGCCAATGAGGCAGAGGTTATATTCAGAGATATAATACTTAACTTGATCAAGTTTCAAATTGTTATGAGCCCCTCTGAGATTCCAAGTTGCTATTTTTGTATGCATTAAAAAACTATTGAGAAGTGAGGGAGTTGTTTCTTCTCTGAGCTGACAGAGATCTGGATCTTGTTTGAATCTTCCTTTTTAGTTTTGTAGGGGGTGTGGGAGGTTGGTTGGGTGAGACAGGAGATGATGTGGTAGGTTGGTTGAGAGAGACAGGTGTGGGGGTGCTGGGGTCAGGCCAACCAGGGATGGGAATGGAAAATTTGTAGTGAGAATGAGAAGATATTGGGGATTGATCACCTTGCTTGGATGTTACTAATTGAGTTATCTGGGTTTCAAATGTTTTGCACCAATTGTTGTCAAAATCAGAAGAAGATGTATCAGTTGATGTACATACTTTGTCAGTTTCTTTTCTATGTTGCTTGTTACTTCCATTTTCCTTTTTTTCTTTCATTTTTGTTGCTTGTTGTTCTTTTGTTATTGGCTGATCAAGTGTGTCAGTGTGAATTTGTTTTGCAGAATGGTTTGTTTTCTCAGTCATAATTGATTGTTGCTCTGTACATGTAAGCTGGTCAGTTATTTCACCTTCTTCCATAAATTGCATATTATTTGCTTCGTGTTCTTCTTCATCAGTTTGTAGCAATGTGTACATGTTGTTAGTACTTACTGCACACACTTGCACATTTATTTTTCCAGTAGTTTTTGGTATTTGTACTGATCTTATTCTCTGATCTAATATTTCAACATTCTCCTTCTCTTTCACCATATTTATTTCTTGAACTTCAACTTCAGTTTGTTGCAAGGTGAACATGTTACTTGCACTAACAGTATCTCTTTGTTTTGCATTTACTGTTTCTATCACACCACTGTTATCTCCAGCACTTGTTCCAATAGTTTTTTGATTTTCACCTTGCATCAACAATTCAACCTCATCATTTATTACACAGTTGTTGTTCCTATTACTATTGGTTTTGGTGACTTTCTGCCATTTTTGTTTAAAACTGGTCTGTTTATCACTGCCTTGACCCTTTACCACATTTTTCCTACCATCATATACTTTCTTCTGTTGTTCAGTCATTGTTTCTTTATCTAATTTCTTTCCATTTTCTACATTTTTGCAATTACTCAGCTGGTGTCCAAACTCTTTGCACAAAGTACATATCAGTGGTTTCCATAGGTAAGTTACATTAACTACTTGCACCGATCCATTTTGCAGTTGAACAGTAAATTTATCTGGCAGTTCTTTGTTTGGATACACTTCAACTAAACATTTGGCAAAAGAAATACGCTCAAATTTTTCAGTTGAAGCATCCATACATAGCAGCTTACCTACTCTAGATGCTAACCAATTAATTCCCAACGATGACCAAGCAAACAAAGGAATGTTTGTTAATTTTATCCATACTGGAACTGTTTTAATGCTACTACAGTTATTTCCAATATTTACATCCCACGGTTTCACAATAAATAATTTATTCCTCATCACAACAGGGTCAGCCTCTGATATTCTGATTCTATCATCTTCATTTGTGAATTTGAATAGAAATAGAAACCCATCAGATTTGACTGAGATCGAACCACTTAATTTCCAGACTTTCTTAAGGTAGTATAACACAGTAGCATAAGGCAATGGGGTGTCTAAAAAGAAACCTACAAGATAATCTCTCCACATATCATTACCAGCTTGAACAACGTCAGCAAGTGGGACGATAGCTTCACCATTGAATTGCAGTTGAATTTCACGAGGGACAAACTTCCCAGCATTATTCGGTTTGGCTTTGAAAAGCGAGTTCCACGAAAGAGGAGGAATAGGAACAGGAATAGGATTAGAACTAGGAAGAAATGGCAGTGAAGAAGGAGGAAGGGGGCTGACCAACGAGGGGGGAGATGGCAACGAAGAAGGAAGACAAGGTGAAGGTGGATTGGATGGATCTGTCAAGGGGCTGGAAGCAGCTGGCGGAACAAGCAAGGGAGAGGAGGGACAAGGTTGATTGGATTGTCTGGGAAAAGACAGATGAGCGGGAATAGGGGATGGGGGGGGGGGGCGCGGTCACCATTTTTGTAGAGTTTTTGAAAATAATCAGAATTTGATTCGGAATGAATCTAAAACTTTGGGGCCATGGATACTTTGTATTCCATAGCCTTTGGTTAAGCCGGTTTTATAAGTGGCCGTGCACTATGTCTCATTATTGTGGCCGCTGGGTATCGAACCGGTGCCACTACAACACAATGTAGCAACTCCACTATGTATATTTTGTATGTTAGTTGCAATAAAATGATATGTTTAAAAGTTAAGTACATATCAAAATGTGGCAAAACTTTTACATGCGCAAAACTGTCCCGTTTTAGGTTTTGTTTTGAAATTTAAAGGTTTGGAAATGACTTTAAATTAAGTATCTTGTTTCATTATTTATACAAGGCTTTGATAACTTATATTAGAGTATTATAAAAGTGGTTAGGAATTTTTATGTATTTATAAGAATTAGTTATGAAATTTTAAAGTAAAAGGTATATATTTAAATATAAGGAAAACATGGCTTTTCCAAGTTTTTAAATAAATTATAAACTTGTTATTTTTAAGTAATATTTTGAATGAACATTTTAAAAAGTATTATAAGTAATTTTAAAAGCATTTTTAAGTGTACATAATTTACAAAAAATAGTTAATTATTTTATTAAAGTGTTAATGTTGTTACTCAAAAAACTTCTTCTTCCACTTAAGTCAGAGGATCTCAAACAATGGACAGAAATAAAAGAATTTAGATCAGACCTTATGAAGATGTCGAAGGGATGCAATCAAAAATATGATGTGGCTTAAGACGTTTCGGAGGAGACGGAGGGTATTATTCCAGAATATCCAAGAAGCTCTTACCTTCCGAAGAAGGAAAAGAAGTCAGGACAAGGGAATACGACCCTATAACAACCTTTCCGAAAGCGTAATAAGCCTTTCAGGTAGGTTGGAACAGCCATTGAATACCTTATGACGGTGTCAAAGGATCTATGATGAAGGCAACATTCATAAGTCAACAAAGAATGTAAGGCAACCTTCCGACAATGTTCAAGTAAAGCCCTTCTCTCGGCAACATTCAAGCAAAAAGCGATCTTCCGACAAAGTCGAAGGGTTCACAATTGTCAGGAACCCTCCGGCACCGCCGAAGGGTTCATATACCGTATAGATGATAGACCTTCCAACAAGGGCAAAAGGTTCCTAAAAAAATGGAAGAAAAGACCCTTTGGCAGCGCTCAAGGATCCACGATGACATGCGAAAGGAAAACCTTTTGATGAAGTCGAAAGGTTGGCAATTGTATATAAGAAGGGAACCTTTCGACCCTACCGAAAGCACAAGGACGAAAGCATGGCCGCCGGCATCTATAAATAAGACCCAAGGTGCCCTGTTTTGGGGGGAGATTTTCTCTCATTCCTATCTTATAACTTCTAAATTACAGCTCTGTAACCCTAATTGGGAATTGATTTGGGGAATTTAATAAAATTGAAGTCTTTTTTGGAGTAAAGAGGGAAGTCCTAAGCTTCGTGAATTTACTTTACAGTTTACCTTAATTTTGCTGGTTTAACTCCAATTTTCAGGTGCGTTTCTTCTGGAAGGTTCTTGTCAACAGAGATAATAATATTCCTTCTTAGACAATTTTTATAACCCTTCGGAGATCTCTATCCTGCAATCTAAACCCTTCGACCACAAGGGAAGTTCACTTGAATCGACATTTATAAAACCTTTCGGAGTTATAAGATCACTGGATCAAACCTTTCAACAAGGGTCATAACCTGCCAGATCCCAAAAATCTTAGCGACCCTCTGAATCCCAGACAGCTATTTGTCTAACCTTACGACAAGGATTCAGGTCAACTCTCTATATAAGGAAAACTAGGGAAATTCTATCCTGATCAAGGAAATAGCTTCTGGGGGAAATCGTATAAAGGTTCAATTCAATCGGTGATCATTCTACATTAACTCAGCAAAGTCGAAAGGTCTTTTTAAATCTTGTACCTAGGCCTTCTTGACCACATCGAAAGGTCAGATTCAAAGTCCAATCCCAAACAGAGATACATAGATAATTCTACAGATTATTAAGGATCTTCTGAACCACAGTTGACATACTTTGGTTTGATCATGGCTAAAAGATTTAAGAGGTCTGAACAAGGATCTTCTGAACCACACTTGACATGGCTTTCCTATGTGAATATCAAAGACTCCATTTAGGATGTGGAGCAAAGATTAAGGTTTGAAGCCTTCAAAATTATAAACAAAAAGAAGGAAGATTCTTATGACCCTTAGAAATGGATCTCAAATCCCTTTCACGTGGGACAAACCCCGATTTTTGCACTTGGAAGAAAAATAAGTGGAAGTGACAACATTTTTAATCGAATAAGAAGAACTATTCAGTCATATTCCCAGGGGACTATCTTTGAAAATGAGATGATAAAGGAATATGATAATTTCATGCTCAAGTGGAGTATGATTATAAATGAAATCATCCTCAGTTGAAGAAAAAAGGATGATCGAAGAACTACCCAGTGGAAATATAAAAAAATACCAAGGAATTTCCAACTGAAACCTTAGAACTAAAAGAAATTCCCTTGAAAGAAGGTCAACTGGCGATGAAAAGGAAACCTGCTCCTCAAAGAAAATTACTTGAACCAAGCTACAAAAGAATTAGATGCCAGTCATAGACAGCTCTGTTAACTCCTTTCTGAACGACAACTCAAGTACTCGAAGGAAACCAGCGACCTAACAAATTGAAGTGCAAGCGAGCTAACAAGGATGAAGTTCTACAGCGACCTAACGTCACCCGCGACCTAACGACCTAAGTATGTGACAACCTAGTAATTAGCAGCATGTCACAATAAGGAGACTCAAGGACTTAACGAGCTAAAGACTACGAGTTAACGACCTAATGGTTCCATGAAGGCAACGACTTACTGCGCTAGCGTATAAACGACCTAAGCAAGCTAACGACCTAGCAAGCTACAAGCTTCATGTCCTTATGTCGCTTGGTTATAGTTCGGACCAGCACTAGATCGCTGCTACTCCTCAGCCCAGCCTAGGTCGCTTCGCTTGATGCCTCGACATGTTCAAGTCCCCTACCATTCTTCCATAGGTCGCTACGACCTACCAGCCCGCTCAGTTGAGCAAGTGCGACCTTGATAAGCCATAACCCATGCTCTCTAGGTCGTTCGCGACCTACGACCTACTCTTAGGTCGTTCGCGACCTACGACTTAGCCTAGAAATTCCCTATAAATACTACACCTGCTCCAACTGAGAGGGGACTTTTTTCCGAGACTTTGAAGCGCCGAAACTCTGCTGCATTCATGACTTCTACAACACTTCTACTACCACAAACATTCCAAACTACCTAAAGAGAAGATCAACTACATTCAAGATGAATTCGAGAATCTCTTTTGCATTTTAGTGCTAATCACTTGTATCGATTGTTGAGTAATCAAAGGAGTTCTTGTAAAACTTGTAATCGAACCCGTGATAAAGAAGATAAAGTGGACGTAGGCTTAATTTCGAGCTGAACCACTATAAAACTACTGTCTCTTTACTTTTCTGCTATTTTATGCTTATTTCTAGTTCCCGTACCAATGGGTGGTGCTTTCACTTTACTAATACTCACACCGGGGTGTTAGCGTCGATTTTTACGTTAACATTTCTAGTGCTTTCACTGAGAAAATCGAACTCAGCGGTGTTCTCACCATTTCTTCACAAAGATTGGTTGAAAGAATCTCTTTAAAAACCAGAAGTCTATCTGAAGTCATGGCTCCTGGAAGAAAGAGTAGATCTACGAGATCCGGAAATGCTAATGACAGGGCTGCCTCTTCTCCAGCGCCAAATCAGGAGACTCCGACTATTGGGGTCACAAGGGCTGAACTTGATGATGTTGTGTCGGGGTTATACCAACAAATGAAAACTCAAAATGCTTTGATGATGGAAAGGTCAAACGCTCTGCTTGGGGTTCACCAATGACCAGAAAATAATGAGCCAACCTTTGCAGAAGATACTCATGATTCCCAAGACAAAAGCATTCCTCAAAGAGCAGCTGGCACCGCCGAAGGGGCACCTCCCCAAGCTGGAGGTTCAAGGCCACAGCCGCCTCTTCGCGAACGTTTGTTCTGGCAAACTTCCGAAAAAGTGGCTGACGTCTGCCCGGCAAGGCCTCTGAACGATGAGGAATACTTATCAGGAATGGTTCGTCAAATTATGAAAGAAAGTATGCAAAGGGATGAAGATGAAAATGACTGGGGATTTGCTCCAAGCAAGACTCCGTTTACCGAAAGAATTCTAAAAGATGAATTTCCAAAGAAATTTGTTCCTCCTCTTATCCCAGCCTATCGGGGAACAAGCGACCCAAATCAGTTCTTGTAATACGACTGGCATATGACAGGTGCCAGGGCAACAAATGAGATTAAATGCAGATATTTTCCTGTCTATTTGGAGGGAGTAGCTTTACTTTGGTTCACAAAGCTACCGGTTCGATCTGTAGATCAATTCTCTGACTTAACTCGTAAATTCAAGGACCAATTCAGATTGTATGCATCAAAAGCTAAGGACATAATGTCATTATCCAGCCTTGAACAAGCTCCTGGGGAATCTATCAAATCATTCTTGAACCGCTTCAACATAGCCTTGGCCGAAGTGGATAATGCTGAGCCTCGAATGATTCTAAATTACTTGATGCGATCCATCGATAAAACAAGTGAGTTCGGAAAATGGTTGAAAATGAAGGAACCGAATTCACTAGAGGAGTTTTATAGGAAGGCTGACGAATTTATGCGTTTGGAGAATCTTCCTGCACAATCAAAGGTGGTTGTGGCTGAAATTAAAAACAACAATGTGGCTGAAGCTTCTAATAAGAAAGAATTTGGTGTTCAGAAGAGGGAAAATAACAGTAGGAAAGGACAGAAAGATGTGAAGAAACCTTGTTACTTTAAGCCTTCAGACTTTACTCCTCTAACTGATACTCCAGAAAACATCTTCTTTGCAACCAAAGATGTCGTCGAGTTCCCTGAGCCACCTAAGATTAAGCTCGGAAAAATTTTTGTGCCTAATGGAAGGTTCTATCGATTTCACAACCAACCTGGCCATGACACCAACGAATGTCGCCATCTAAAGAACTTGATTGAAGAACTGTTGAGAGAGAATAAACTGCAACAGTATGTTAAGAGAAATAGAGGTGATCCGACCTCATCCACTCAGGGGCAGCAACTTCCTGCTCGTCAATCTGGCCCAGGAGAAAAGGCTGCGGTGAAGGAATCTAAAAGGCCTGGTATTAACGTAATCACAGGGGGTCCTCACCCAACAGGCAGAAGTTGGGGAGAAATGGAGAGGTATGCTCATGCTCTAAGAGATGCCCCGAAAGAAGAAACTGTTTTTGCCTTGGGAGATGTTGTGCCTTCAAAATAGCAAAGAACTTTTCATGATGACATCGTATTCAGAGTTAGAGATTCTGTGGGAATTGAGGCTCCCACCATGGATACTTTAGTAATAACCGCCGGTATCGGGCCAGCTATTGTGAGAAGAGTTCTTGTTGATTGTGGCGCTTCTTGTAATATCCTCTTTAAAAAGACCTTTGACCAAATGAAAATTCTGATGGCTGATGTTCAAGCTTCTTCGCAAAAAATTGTTGGGTTCACCGGGGAACCAAATAAGCCCATCGGAACTGTCGACTTATTTGTAGAACTTGGTGAAGGGGAAAGAAAAGTGGTCCGTAAGCAAAATTTTGTTATTATTGATGAATTTTCTGCTTATACGCCTTCTTGGGACGACCAACTCTTGCTGCATTCAAAGCTATTCTCACCATGTGGTGCCTAACTATGAAATTCCCCACTGATAACAGCGTTGGTGTTTTGAAAGGGGACCAGAATGCTGGGCGGGAATGTTATCTCATAGAGTTGCGTGAGGCAAAGAAGAGAGAGATGGGAAAGGGTGCGGCAGCTCCGCTCCACATCAAAGAACCCACCTTGTAGCAATTACGGGGTGGACCCTGCACTAGTGAGCATAGTGGTGCACGAAAAGAAATTGATCTCAGAAAGACCAGTGCAGGGGAAAATAGAGTGGTGCCGGTAGAAGTGACGGTACCAATACTTGTTGACCAGAAAGATCTGAACAAGGTGCTAAATGTGGGTTCACAACTCGGTGCGACAGTTCAGAATATGCTAATATCATTCTTGGAAGCAAACCTGGATGTATTCGCTTGGAGTCATGCGGACATGTGTGGAATATCTCCAGAAATTGCAGTACATGCCTTAAATATTGATCCGAAGTTCACACCCGTAAAGTAAAAAAGAAGAACCTAGGGTCCTGAAAGGTCAACGGCATTGAAAGAAGAAGTAGATCGGCTCATGGAGAATGGTTTCATTAGAGAATCCACTTATCCAAATTGGGTTTCTTATCCAGTGTTGGTTAAAAAAGCAAATGGAAAGTGGAGAGTATGTATCGACTTTTCAGATTTGAACAAAGCGTGTCCTAAAGACTATTTCCCGTTGCATAGAATCGATCAGTTGGTGGATGGAACAGCCGGGCACGAATTATTGTCTTTTATGGATGCTTACTCAGGATACAATTAAATCATGATGCATGAGCCAGATCAAGAGAACACGAGCTTCATCACTGATGTTGATCTTTACTGTTATAAAGTCATGCCCTTCAGACTAAAGAACGCGGGGGCAACTTATCAGAGACTCGTTAATGCCATGTTCAAGCCTCAAATTGGCAAGACTATGGAAGTATACGTTGATGATATGTTAGTGAAATCAAAGAAAGCAGTAGACCACATGGACCATCTGGCAGAAATGTTCGCGATCCTCCGAAAGTACGGGATGAAGTTGAATCCTCTGAAATGTTCATTCGGGGTTGAGTCCGGAAAATTCTTAGGTTTCATTGTGAGTGCTAGGGGCATTGAAGCTAATCCTGCTCAGATCACTGCCTTAAGAGAAGTCAAACCCCCTAGAACAAAGAAGGAATTGCAAAGCCTCAACGGGAAAGTCGCTGCTTTGAGTCGATTTATTTCCAAAGCTACAGATAAATGCATTCCCTTCTTTGATGCTCTGAAGAAAGGAAAAAAGAATTTCAAATGGACTCCCGAGTGTCAAAAAGCTTTTGATGAGCTGATTCATCATATGGAAACACCTCCAGTACTTTCTAAGCCTGACAATGGTAAAGATCTATTCATATAATTAGCAGTTTCATCTCATGCTCTCAGTGCAGCATTGGTACGAGAAGACGCAAAAGTTCAGCGTCCATTTTATTACATCAGCAAAAGGTTCACTGGGGCAGAGATGAATTATTCAAAGTTAGAAAAGCTCGCCTATTGTCTATTGATCACTTCCAGAAAGCTGAGGCCGTACTTCCAGGCTCATCCTATTAAAGTCCTCACGGATCAACCTCTAAAGCAAGTCCTATTCCGCCCTGAAACTTTGGGTCATCTTCTGAAGTGGAATATTGAACTCAATCAATACAATATCACCTACTATCCCCGAAGAGCAATCAATGGACAAGCTTTAGCAGATTTCATTGCAGAATGCACAGATAAAGGTGGTAGTGAGGAAGAGTTAACTGAAGACATTCCGATCTGATGGAAATTATATGTTAATGGTGCAAGAAATGATTACTGTTCTGGAGCTGGGGTTGTGCTTGAAATCCCCGAAGGGCGGTCATTGTGTTATGCATTAAGATTAGAATTTCCTTCGACAAATAATGAAGCCGAATACGAAGCTCTTATTGCCGGTCTGAGGATTGCTAAAGAACTGAGCATCAAAGTGTTGCAGATCTTCAGTGATTCCCAACTAATTGTATGCCAAGTCAAGAAAGAATTTCAAACTAAAGGAGGAAATCTGCCTGCTTACTTGTCAAAAGCCTGTGAACTTCTCGATGATTTTGATCACTATACAATAAACCATATCCCCCGGGAAGAGAACATGAAGGCAGATTCTCTCACGAAATACTCAAGCTCCGACGAAGCTCAATTATTGGAATTGGTACAGACAAGGAATATCTACTCAACGACTCCTTACCAGAAAACTCAAAAGAACACCAGAAGTTGTTAAGAAAAGCTCCAAGATATGTAATTCAAGGCGACCATTTGTACAGACAAGGATTCTCAATGCCATTACTCCGATGTGTAACCAAAGAAGAGGCTAAGACAATTTTAGCTGAAGTGCACGGAGGAGAATGTGGGGATCATTCAGGTGGCCAAACTCTTGCAAAGAAAGTTCTCCGTTATGGGTATTTTTGGCCGGACATTAATCGAGATGCTGCTAGCTACTCCCGAAAGTGTGACAAATGCCAGAGGTTTGCAAAAATTCCAAGAGCACCTTCCACCGTGCTAACACAGATGGTCAGTCCATGGCCATTCGCCATTTGGGGAATAGATCTCATCGGGCCTATGCCGATTGCCAGATTCGAAATAAAATATGCCATTGTTGCTGTTGATTATTTCACTTAATGGGCTGAAGCCGAACCATTGGCTACTATTACCTCTAAAAAGATGATAAATTTTGTGACTAAAAATATCATTTGTAGGTATGGTGTTCCTCAGAAGATAATAACAGACAATGGTACCCAATTCGAAAGCGAAGAATTCCAGGAATTTTCTAAGCGATTCAAGATCCGAAAAAGCTTCTCAGCAGTGGCTCATCCACAGGCAAATGGGCAAGTGGAAACAGTGAACAAAATCATCAAATCAACCATCAAAAAGCAACTGGAAAAAGTGAAAGGTGGTTGGGTTGATAAGCTACCACTAGCACTATGGGCATATAAAACTACCCACAAAACTGCGACTGGGCACACTCCATTCTCATTAGCATATGGATCGGAAGCAATGATTCCAGTGGAAATAGAGGTCCCCTCACATAGAAGAATTCATTTCAACCAAGCTGGAAATGAAAAGTTGCAACTTGATGCACTTGACTTGCTTGATGAAAGAAGGAAAGAAGCTGAACTTAGAGTTGCAGCTCAACAGCAAAGGATAGCCAGGCACTTCAATTCTAAAGTTCGTCAACGCAGCTTTGAAATTGGGGATCTAGTCTTGAAAAGGATTATGACAGCAACAGGAGTGTTTGGGCCAAACTGGGAAGGGCCATATGTCATAGGCAAAAAACTTCTTGATGGCACTTTCAAACTCACAACCGTCGAAGGAGATCCAATCCAAAGAGCCTGGAACAACAACCACTTGCGTCCATATTTTACTTAAAAGCTATGCTTAAATCTGTAAAATAATGCTGGATTTATCATTCTTGTATTTTAATCCATTGTAAAATCAGTGCGACTCAGCAATAAGAACTATAAAGTGGATGTAGGCCCAATTCTTGGCAGAACCACTATAAATCTTGTTTCTTTTACTGCTTTAAATGCTTGTATCATTTCGATGTGCAAATATCTTAAATATGTTGCTAAAATGTCGATTTAATATTGCAGGAAATCAAAGCAAAGCTTACCTATTTAACGCGTCACAAACCCAAGCATTCCATAAATCACTCAACAAATAAATGTCAAGCCACAAAAATTCCAGATTCAATTCCTACATAAGAAGTACTTCTCACAAACAGTTGGAAATTCCACCGAAGGGGCACCTTCCCAAAGCGAAGGTTCCAGGCCTTTGCTAATTAATTGGAATCGTTTGTGCAAACAAACATCTGATCATGTAGTTTGTGTCTGCCCCGTGGATCCACTTAACAAAGAAGTGCACTTCTCTGGAAGAATCAAACAACCTGCAAAAGGAAGGAACATGTATTCAAAAGTGATAACAAGGGATCGCTGAGGAACGGATGATGAAAAGATATTGGCAAGCAGACAAAAAACAGCCAAAAAGGTTGGTGGAACCACCGGAGGGGCACCTTCCCAAAGTGAAGGCACTGGGCCCTTGTTGCTTAATTGTGATCGTTTGTGTAAACAAACATCCAGTTAGGTGGCTTGCGTCCGCCCCGTGGAACCACTCAACTGTGAGACGCAACCTTCCTGGCAAACAACTCGAAAGCCCTCCAACGAGGCACGCTATAAAATGAAATGTTTTTCTCAACCAATAAGGTTGGTGGAACCACCGGAGGGGCACCTTCCAAGAGTGATGGCACCGGGCCCTTGCTGCTTAATTATGATTGTCTGTGCAAACAAACATCAAATTAAGTGGCTTGCGTCCGCCCCGTGGATCCATTTAACTGTGAGAAATAACTTTCAAGCAAAACAAAAAGCCTTCTTCGGAGGCACAAGCCCTCTTCGGAGGCACAACTCTTCGGAGGAGCCCTCTTCGGAGGCAAAAGACCTCTAACGAGGCGAAAGCCCTCTTCGGAGGCACAAGTCCTCTTTAAAGGCACAACTCTTCGGAGGAGCCCTCTTCGGAGGCAAAAGACCTCTTCGTAGGAAAAAAACTGCTTCGGAGGCACAAGCCCTCTCCGGAGGCACACGAACAAAAGACCTCTTCGTAGGCAAAAAACTGCTTCGGAGACACAAGCCCTCTTCGGAGGCACACAAACAAAGACCTCTTCGTAGGCAAAAAACTGCTTCGGAGGCACAAGCCCTCTTCGGAGGCACACGAACAAAAGTCCTCTTCGTAGGAAAAAAACTACTTCGGAGGCACAAGCCCTCTTCGAAGGCACACAAAAAAGACCTCTTCGTAGGCAAAAAACTGCTTCGGAGGCACAAGCCCTCTCCAGAGGCACAAAAAAAGCCCTTTCCAAAGGCATATCTAACAAGCCTTCTCCCGAGGCACAAGTCAAGAAGCCCTCTTTGGAGGCACAAAGCCTTCTTCAGAAGCACTGAACAAGTGACGCCCTTTAACGAGGCACATCCAAAAACTTCGTCAATGGAACCACCAAAGGGGCACCTTCTCAAAAAAAGAAGGTTCTAGGCCGCAGCTAAATACTCGTGATTATTTGTGCAAACAAATATCCGATGAAACAGCTGACGTCTGTCCTATGGGCCAATTCAACGATGAAATATAACTTTCCGACAAACAGATCAAAGCTTTCTTTGGAAGCCTGCTTCAATGTGTAGGGGAACCCACTCTTCAAAAAATAAGAGTGATCATCTCCGAAAGTTGAAGTGTTTTTTTAAAAAAAAAGAGAAAGAAAAACTTCTCCGATGCAAGGCATACTCTATTAAAAGCAGAATAACTTTTCCTCAAAATGGAAGAATTATTCTCTAAAATAAGAGTACAAGACTTTTCAGAATATTGCAATGAGCCGTGGTATAGGGGCATATAGCTATATTAATAAAAACAACGCTCAAACAGCATACCACGAGCTCACTTCAGTATCGTTCAAAGTAAATAAAGAAACTTGTCCAAAAACAAGGAATAAATGCATTCACAAATACTGACAAGATATTGTACAAGTAAAAAGAATCATTTTTATTCCATACTATCAAATTTTTTGTACATGTACAGGTTTCAAAAAACAAAAAGCGGGGGCCGGTACCCACACAATCCCCGGTCGATACAAGCAAAAGTCAAAATAGCAAGACAAGAAAGATAGAACCAAACTCATGTCTTCTTTTTCCCACCGCCTTTGGAGCCCTCACCTGGCTTAATGGCTAACTTCGCAAGCCGGCTTGGGCGAGTTGCGGAAGAAGGAGAAAGAGGTGCAACTGGGTCTATTTCCACTTTCTCTTCACCCTCAGAAGTGCTTTTCTTCTTCTTCCTTGAAACCACGCGCTTCCCCTTCTTTTTTGAAGAAGATTCGCTGCCCGAAGTAATAAGTTCAGATAGCTTTGTATCATCAGCATAAGATTTCTCCGGGGTCCTCTCGCCCTCATCAAGTTCTTCTGCCTTCTGCTCTTGCGAAGCGGTCGGATCATCCAAGCCTCGGAGAGCTTCTATTGTTTCTTCTTGCGACCCTGGTTGAGAAGCAGAAGGAGGAGTAACTTGAAGAGGTGGAGAAGCAGCAGCTGGTGGAGGCGAAACTGGTACAGCACTTGTTTTTGCTACAGAAGAAGAAAAGTTAAAAAACAACAGTATTTCCCACAAAGAGAGGAGACAGTGGCACATCAAGGATTAAGTAATAAGCGAAAAGTTCATCGAGCTCATGTGAAGCAAACGAGCAGTCTACTTGAGCTAGATCAGAATTTTAGTTACCTGGAGAAGTCGGCTTAATCACATCGATTTCAAAGTTTTCGGCTTCAATGTCATCCTGGGCCTTCTCCTCGACTTGAACAGTGGGAGGCTCAGTAATTGCGGTTTTAACTTCGGCTTTTGCAGGAGGTAGAGAATGAGAACTAGAGCCAATGGTATTAGGGTCGACCGAAGCCGAAGGACGAGCGGGGTCGGTTAAAGGTGCCTTCTCCAAACGCTCTCCTCTTGCTGCTTCGGCTCGCTCCCTGGCAAGCTATTCTTTCCCTCTAGCAAGGGCAGCATGACCATTGTCGTCCAAATGACAAGCTTCCAGGTCCTCCTCCGCATAGCCCGTATCTTTATACATGTCAATTATTGACTCCCACACCTCTGCCAAACTGATCTCATATTTCGAGCCCAAGAACGAAAGACTTCCGCGTCCCAAGACACTGAGAACATAAAACTCAAAAAGAGTGGAGCTGATGGTGGCCTTGGTGGTTTCATGCGATTCTTCAGCAGCCACTTTTCCAGCCAAAGCATCATCACGCTCCTTTTCTACTTTTGAAAGTTGAGCTTTTAACGCTGCAATCTCTAGGTCTTGGGTGTTAACTCTTTCCCGCAGCTGAACGGTATCTTTGTGGTATTTTTCAATTACATGCCGCTCTGCCTCAAGTTTCATCTCGGCATCTCTCTGGGCGGCATGTGCATCTCTCACTTGCTTTTGAAAAACCTCTTCCTTTTGAGAATGAGAAGTGGAAGAGGTAGCAAGGTCTTCCTTGAGTTTCTTAACTTCAGACTCAAGTCTCGCGTTATCATCAGCGATGCTCGTCATTTCTGCATCATGTTGGTCAAGAACTTTCTTCCACTCCAACTTGTCGTTTTCCATCGTTAGCATAGCTTCGAGATTTGCGCGGTTAACTCTTTGAAGCTCATCGACAAATTTTTTCCATCTGGATATTCTCCCAATATCGAGTTTAACGGCATCAAGATTCCTCAACATAGCTTGTTTGTCGATTGGAACCAAATCAAGATCAAAACGCACTCCTTTTAAGCACCAGTGTGGAAATCGACTTTGAAGAGCAGTCGGAGTCTTTTCAACTTGATATGATGGCCTATTGAGGATCGTTTGAATATCAGTTCTTTGGAGGGCAGGATAACTGGAAGCAACTTCTAAAGAGGAAGGAGTAGCGGGCTTTTCAGAAATTGCAGACGCAGGCTTTTCGCTAAGCTTGGCCCGCTTGCTTGAGTCCTCAACTACATGACTCTTCCCTCTATCGTCATGGGATTTTCTTTTGTGGGAATCATCGTCTTTCTGGGAGGAGTCATAGCGCTCATCTCTTCTCCCGTAACTCTCCTCATGAGCCCTCCTTTCTTGAGCTTTTCTGGCTGCTCTTTCTTCGTCGGTCTCCCTAGGGGCAGGGGGATGGTGCCTGGGATCATAGTAGTAGTTACGCTTTCCATAACGCAGAAAATCGTCATAATACGAGCCATTGCGTCCCATTGGAGAACCTGAAAACGAAAAAGAGATAGAATTTAGAAATCTTCGAAAAAGAAGTCCAGTGCAGGTAACTGCTAAAAATCCTAAGTGTGTGTGGCGTGCAGACTACGCGCGTCGAGCTACAAACCACTCTTCGGCTTGGAAGTAATGTCAGCTTTTGCAGCCGGCATCAACTCTTGGGTTGACGGAAATTGTTGCAAGGCGGATGTCTCCTCAATTGCTGGAGAAATAACTTTAGCAGTGGTAATGTCATCTTTAAAGAGCTCCTGTGAAGTCACCACAAGGTCGCTTAGTCCACCAAAAATGCCTTCACCGTCATGCCAAACGGAACTTTCTTTTCCAACTCCTTCGTCAGCAGTCTTCCCGGTGTGTTGAGGAAGTCCCTCCTCTTCGATAATCGGGGAAAGTGTAAGTTTGCCAAATGACCCCGCAATGTCAACAGGAGTAGAACATTTCACCAATGAAGCCTCTGCAATCGGTTCTTTCGGTGCAAGTTCCTTTACGGAGACCGGGGCATCTGACGTCTCTGCTTGGGAACCGGAGCATCATGAAGCTGAGTGGATCGAGAAGGGTGTAAAAGTCCGAATTGATGCAAAAATTCGTCCTTCAGCAAGAACTTAATGCTTCTCTCCTCAACCGCCGTGGCACTTAGCCTTTCAAAAGTTGGCCTGTGGCTGGAATCTCTAGAAGGAGGAGGAAGTGCTACAAAAGTAAAGAATGAAGTTAAGCATTTGACAATTCGAGTTTCAAGAAATTTGGAAAATGAAGTGAACGGAGAAAGGCAATCTTACTTCCTACTCTCCAAATACCGTAGAATCCCGGGGGACAACAGACGAAGAAGAATTTGTTCAAGAATCCATGAGTGCTTTCGGGAAGATCAATGATCAGTCTACGTTTCCGAGCGCTCCTCACAAGTGTGATAGAAGGGTGATCTTTGTTTTTCGCAAAAGTCCACAAGTAACAAATCTCTTCGAAGCTCGGAAGGTGGTCAAGTGTCCTCCTGAACAATACACACACAATCCCATCAAGATGGCGTAGCCATTGGGGTGCAGCTGGAAGGGAGAGATAGTTAATCGAAGAAGAAGCTGTCGAAGAAAATCATTAAAGGGAGGAATAGCTCCACTCAAGCACATTTGACGATTAACTGCGACAAAACCAAGAGGTGGCCTGTCAGTAGTATCGTTTACCCCAGAAAGCAAAGTGTCCGTTTCGGCAATACCAAACTGAATACATAATTGACTGAACGCCCGTTGATTCAGAGTGGTTGAAATTCTTTCTGGAGGACTATCCAAGAGATTAGCTATAGGGAAGACTTCTTCATCTTGTCCAACTGTCTCTTCTTGTTGAGAAGTCATTCTACACAAGGAACTGGACATTCAAATATGAAGGTGCACGTTTCCTAAAAGTGTGAAGTGTTGTGCAAAACTAATAAAATGACAAGCAAATATAACTAGAATTAAACTAGTTGATGCTTATCGATTGTAAAGTTTCAGGGCTTGTTATTTTAAAGTCTAAGTAGAGTGTTGATGCAAACAGATTAGCTTTAGTTGATTATTTTAGCTTTGCTTTAACACTTCACTTGAACTTGTTGACTCACGGCATTTCATTCACATAGTTCACTTAAGTTGATTATTCTTTATTGACTAATCTATCATTCGATATGGGCAGTCAATGGGAGTATATTTGCCCTAGTTTTCTGCAAATGTTGTATTTAACAGGTTGTTAGCTCAAAAGTTAATATAATCTATGAAAAAAGAGCAACAAGTTCAAGCAGTTCATTCTAGCTGTTCAAGATGGCAATTCAGTCAAGTTCTGTCAAAATTTTACAAGTGTTCAAGTCCTGTTCATTTCTTAGGTCGCAGGAACGACTTAAGTTAGTTCGGGATTCTTTAGGTCGCCCAGATTTTGCTCAAACGACTTAACATAGGACGAACCCTCTTAAGTCGCATTGTTCAAGTCAAAAAGTTCAAGGCATAAGACTTCAGGACAAGACAACATAAATTTGGCTAAGTACTAGGTCGTTTGAGTGCACGTGCGACCTAGAGCTTAAGTCGCAGAGGATAATGCCATGAGAAGTTAGGTCGCGAAGGTTGTTAGGTCGGCCAGATCTGTTAGGTCGTAAAGATCTGTTAGGTCGTAAAGGTCTTTAGGTCGCTTGGATTCACTAGGTCGTTTCCGAAGTAACGCAGCGATCTAAAACTATCTCCTGCTAAAACCCTAAGGCCTGCTCTCCACCCACACCTTGCCACGCGTCCACCGCCCTTGCATCACCAGAAGCATCACGGCTTAACCTAAAATCCACTAACCCATTAACCAAATATCCCATCGTCTCCTCCAAATTTCCAGAAACCATTAATAATCTCCACAAATTCAGAATACTCGCCAAACAACTCTTTGAAATCCTAGGCCGATTCAATTTTAAAGCGATTACCAACGAGTCAACGGTAACCGAAGGGCGAATCAGGAGGAAATCTTATAGCAGGGTAACGAAAATTGTGTGAAAATGGCTATGGAGAAATCGATGGCAAAACACAATGGACAAATCATCGGTTTACCTAAGTTTGTCGGGAATGATGATCGAAAGCAACGAGGAAGGGAATTTCGCTCTGGAGTTCTTGAGCTCAAATTCGGCAATGACGGCAAAGTATAGTCAATAAAGTGAAGACAAAGAAGCAGTTTAACGGCTTATATAGGAGAAAGAGGAGAATACGAATAGGCGCGTGAGTTAACGAGCTACTTGAGTCTCTCATGACCTAGCCGAGTTAGATTGAAGCACACGACCTATAACTAAGGCGTATACTTCGAGGGGAAAATGTTAACCCCTTTCTGAACGACAACTCAAGTACTCGAAGGAAACCGGCGACCTAACAAATTGAAGTGCAAGCGAGCTAACAAGGATGAAGTTCTACAGCGACCTAATGTCACCCGTGACCTAACGACCTAAGTATGTGACGACCTAGTAATTAGCAGCATGTCACAATAAGGAGACTTAACGACTTAACGAGCTAAAGACTACGAGTTAACGACCTAATGGTTCCATGAAGGCAACGACTTACTGCGCTGGCGTATAAACGACCTAAGCAAGCCAACGACCTAGCGAGATACAAGCTTCATGTCCTTATGTCGCTGGTTATAGGTCGGACCAGCACTAGATCGCTGCTACTCCTCAGCCCAGCCTAGGTCGCTTCACTTCATGCCTCGACATGTTTAAGTCACCTACCATTCTTCCATAGGTCGCTACGACCTACCAGCCCGCTCAGTTAAGAAAGTGCGACCTTGATAAGCCATAACCCGTGCTCTCTAGGTCGTTCGCGACCTACGACCTACTCTTAGGTCGTTCGCGACCTACGACTTAGCCCAGAAATTCCTTATAAATACTGCACCTGCTCCAACTGGGAGGGGACTTTTTTCCGAGACTTTGAAGCGTCGAAACTCTGCTGCATTCACGACTTCTACAACACTTCTACTACCAAAAACATTCCAAACTACCTAAAGAGAAGATCAACTACATTCAAGATGAATTCGAGAATCTCTTTTGCATTTTAGTGCTAATCACTTGTATCGATTGTTGAGTAATCGAAGGAGTTCTTGTAAAACTTATAATCGAACCCATGATAAAGAAGATAAAGTGGACGTAGGCTTAATTTCGAGCCGAACCACTATAAAACTGCTGTCTCTTTACTTTTCTGCTATTTTCTGCTTATTTCTAGTTCCCGTACCAACGGGTGGTGCTTTCACTTTACTAATACTCACACCGGGGTGTTAGCGTCGATTTTTATGTTAACAAGCTCAAAAGTCAATACTTCTTGAAGAATATAATCTTACAACGTCAATTGAAGACATCTATATTAGAACCAAAGAGGAACTGAATTATTGGCCTTCTCAAAAGAAAAGGCCAGGGTTTGAAAAAAGATCTAAAGGAGCATATTGCAACTTCCATCTCATAAACGGACATGATACTAATCAATGTAAAGTACTTGGGAAAATGGTCCTACACTTTCTAAGACAAGGAAAGCTAAAGCAATTTGTAAAGGTTTGATCAAGTCATGAAATAAAGGCTCTATTCCAAAAATAAGAAAAGTCTACATGATCGGGAGAGAAATTCTCCTTAAACTTGGACTACTTAAAATGATAGGCTACCAATAATAGTAGAAAGCCCTTGGTCACGCCAAGATGGCCAAGATAACGCACCTCCTGGAGGGAGGGCGTAAGCTTTTATCCGCGTCAAAATCAGAAATGGCCAGGTTAAAGCAGCACAAGCCCTTATCCGTGTCACGCTATGGCCAGGATAAGGAACCTCCTGGAGGAAGGACATGTAATCCCTTGGTCCCGCCAAGCTATGGCTTGGCCAAGGTACCGAACAAGCTTAACCGTGTCACGCTATGGCCAGGTTAAGGCACCTCCTAAAGAGAAGTTGGGTAAGTCCTCGTGCCCTGCTTCAGAATAAGCTAGCCGAGCGCACCGGAAACCCGGATGAACCTTCCGACGGACTAAGAAAATTCCACGCCTGAAATAGGCACCGCCAGAGATCTGCATCGCCTAAAATGGCAACCACCAAAAGGTCGGTAATGTAAAATGACAAACAGCCTGAAATAGGTTCTGCTTAAATAAGCACAAAATTGGACAAAAGAGTCCCCGCTTGAAATAGGCCAAAGCAAATAATAAATGGACAAAGAAAACTCGGGTTTGAGAAAACGAAAGCGTGCAGGTCATCCTCGAAGCTTGGAGATGGCACATTCGAGAAGCACAATTAGAAAGGATTCTCTAACTTATCTTAGTGAATATCAACCAGATGGGTATTATGGTCTTCTATTACTTATTACTAGAAATGGTATTATGGTCTTCTATTACTTATTACCAAAGATGGTATTTCTGTTACTTATTACCAGATATGGTATTTTGATCTTCTATTACTTATTACCAGAGACGGTATTCTAGTCTACTGTTACTTATTACCAGAGATGGTATTCTGGTCTTCTATTACTTATTATCAGAAATGGTATTCTGGCCTTCCATTATTAATGGTACCTTGAACTTCTATTAATAGAAACGGAATTCTGAAAGTGGCACTCTATTCTTTCAACATTAATTTCCGAAAATGGCATTCTGGTCTTCTATCATTTATTGCCGGGAATGGTATCTCGGTCTTCTATTGCTCATCGCTAAGCTAGATCCCTGATCCTTTATTATTAACCTCCAAATATGGTATCTTGGACTTTTATTATCCAAATTCCAAGATTGGTTTTCTGGTCTTCTGATACTAAATACCAGGTTGGATTCCTGGTCTTCTACTAGTTGTCAAGTGCCTGATCGGTTATTCTGAACCCCTATTACTTAATTACAACATAGGGTTTTTCGAACCTTTACTGCTAATTCAAGATTAGAAATCTCGGTATCTTATCAATGAATACAAATTTCTATCCTTATGGCATCCATCATCGAAAATGATACAGCTGGCTTCTATTGCTTATTACCAAGGAAAGGCATTTCAATCTTCTAATATTCCTTTTACTAAAGCTGGCATTCTAACTCCCCATCGCTTATTATCAGAATGCACCAAAAAGCGACTGTGAATTATCTTAATATTTTCTAATACCCGAATCTGGATCCGATGACATCTTATAAAACTCCATCATTAATACAAAAAATTTGGATGCCAAGACTACTGATTGTTGAAAGCCCTAATCTGGGTACAAAATCTTTGGACTTCTATTCATCTCAAGTAATTTGACCCTAGTCAAAGAATATTATTGGGAGGAGATTGCTACTAAAAGAATCTCCTAATAAGAACTTCAGATCTTTTTATTCTCAGATTCCCTTGATAACGAGGAATGAATCCAAAAACTACCATGTCAAGATCTCAGTCATAAATGTACTATCGGGGTCTTTACTGAGTAAATGTCAAATTTCGATAATTATGTGCAGCTTAATATTAACTATTTTCAAAAATGCTGAACAAGTTAAAGGAGCTAAATCTACAATCATCCCTCATTATGGATAAAGTTGAGACCTTAACATTTTAAATGAATTACTTTTTATACAATTGCCATAATGTTTTGCTAATCTAGGCAAATGATGCCTTTCGATTAGTTTGTCAATTTCGAGCTAACAATTAAGAGTACTATGTGTTACATGTTTCGCAGAAAAGTCAGAAGGATAAGGAATCTAGATTCACTTAATTAAGAGAGGAGTCATGGATCAAAACGGAAGGTGGGAAACACATCAATCTCTAAGAGGCATATCTGAATCGGAGATAAACGAGATGCAAACAAAAGCAACGAAATAGGTAGTACTTACAATATTATAAATATCGCATTGCATTATGCTACATAGCATCACCAAGGTATGAAAAATATATACTATATATATTGAGATGCTTGTGACCTACCCGACCGTTCTTTCAAAACTCATAGATATAATAGGATTGACAATTGAAACTGAGTTACCAAATATGGATTCTGAAGATTTGCATGGCGCCTGACTACCTTTTAATTTTAATTCCAAACCATCTATCCTCTCATAAAACTTGGTCATTCCGAGTCAAGATTGATACAAATATCTCCACCAATGAAATGCCTTAAACTTTGATATCTCAGATCCCCCTTTTTCTTAAAGTTTTAACTTTAAATTCTCAATTTCCTTGGAGAATTTTTGAATAGTGTAACATTTGAGATTAGAAATTAAAGAATTTTCATGAAAATTAACTTCCTTTGAACTCCATTCTTAACCTATCCTAGATCATTGCAAACTCCGAAGAAGGGCTTCGGAAGGTAAAACTAGTCTTGCTCGAGTCTCCCATATCAACAAACAAAACGGAAATCACATCTCTTTATTTCAATAATAAGAATACATATCAGAGTGTGTTTCTTATTGAGCCTTATTGTTAATAATAAGATATAATAACCCCGTTCAGAATGATAACTAGTGTATATTTACTCTGATTCCATTTCTTGGATAGAAGGTTATCGTAGCATAGCCATTAATCAGTGTTGAATAAAATTTTCTAATTTCTTGTAAAAGAAAATTTCCTTCTACTCTTTAAGGAAGCTTAATATGGAGTGAGGGTGTTCTATGTATTAAAACCATTTACCCTAAGAAGCTCAATATTGAGTCATTTTTGGAGAAAGCCTTCCGCTATTTAGCAAATCGGCTAGATTGGTCCCTTAGGACGACATGATTTAAGGAACATATAATCTAGAATAGCATAGTACAAACAAGCTAAACATAAAATATGTAAAGAGAGAAGAATATTTACATAACAATTGCAAGTCACCTATTTGTGACCACTCCCCCAATTCTGGACTCAAAGAGGAATTCAAAAATAAATTTATACTTATAATGCTTGAACGATTGAAGGAAGATTTTTGGAAAAATTAATCTAATTCAAAACTAATTAAAACATGCAACAGGTTTTAGGCCAGGTCCTAATTGTAACAGCACGCAAACCCGTACCCCTTGAATCGACACTATTCTCCAACATATCGACTCAAAGTGAACGAAAATACGAACCATTAGGGTTAAGAAGAAGGAGGTAGAAGAAGAAGAAACAAAATAACAACATAATCTAACCATCGCAGTGGAATAAAATATAATAGATAATAACTGAGCTTTACAGAAAGAAACTATATCTGTTTATACATACATCACCAGAATACAACATCAGAGTACAATATAATCAACATCACAATTCAGGACAGTTATAATAACTTGACCCACATATAGAATACACAACATACTCAACACAGCGGAATATACATCATATACGTGTGATACGTCTCGCCATCCAGCTCGTCTCCTAAGCTCCACAGCATCATAACCTGTATCCTATAATACTTGGTCTGACCCGAGCATTATAATAAAATAACATTCGAGTCATTCTGGAAAACCAGCGTGAGAAAAAACACTCAATTGGATTATTAAAGTTTTCCAAACCCTTTGAAATCAAAAGCATCTCGTAAGACCACGCCACAAATAAACATGTCGGGTTTTTACCTTATGATAGCCAAAACACTTTTTATCAAATCCGTCTGATATTATAATAGTGTCTATATACAAATACTTATTCAAATAGCTGAAATTGTTACATGATTAAATTCCAAAATACTAGCCACAAAGTGGGTTCTACAAACCAAAACCGTAAAAGGCACATAGGGAGAATGGATTTCCAACTAATGAATAGGCACTGGGGTACCACCTGTCACGGTACGTGGCCTAGATCAACGTACCGAGGATCACTCCCAATCCCCTGCAACACAAGACCGGGACTACCCCTTACTGGATAATCCCGAGTAAGATCACCCCGCGGTTGGGATCAGCAACCGCCCACTAAGCCAAAATAAAAAGGAACATCTAGACAGGGATGACCTCACCCTAATGGGTGCGACCAACTTAGCCTTGCTGCATAACCCCTGATGTTCAGTCATTCCTGGTTGAAGAGGCTCGAGGCTAATCATTACCTTTTTAGAACATATTACTTAGAATGCTCACCGTCCTCCTGACGATGTTCTGGAAGCATTCATCTATACAAGTCCGTTCTGGGTTCGAACGGAACCGAAGGCACTATTCCTACTACATCCATTTTGGAATCATCCTCAGGATTAGTAGCAACTAGCCCTTGCACTTCACCGCTCCATCTTCGACTCCAAACTCGTCTTCCTCACGAAAATATATAAACTGGATTGAAGTAGTTTTCGGAAAATTAATCCTGATCCCGGTCTCTTCGAAACGATCAGCGTATTGGCCAATATTGATAGTCGGTTATTTAACTATCAAATAACATTCACAAACAACCATCAAACATAAATAATTTTCCCAATTATTTATTGACCTCAAAATATCTTTGCAAGATATATTTCCACTTTCAAACCTTTTTGAAAACAATTTCCAAACCACACTCTTCTCATGGAATAAATTCCCAAATATTTATTTCCACTGAAAACACCAAGTACAATTACTTTAGATTTTTAAAATAATTTAAAAACACTTTATTATAAAATACACTTTAAAACATTTAAATTAAAAACTACTTTATTACTTTATTCAAAAATATATACTTTAAGAATAAGTAAAATAAAGTTACTTTATAAAATATAAAACTAAATTTTTCTCTTTTTAAAACATAATACCAAGTCACTTTTAAATAATTACTACTAAGATAAATTTGAAAAATACTTACTTTTAAAATTTAAACATTTAAAAATAATAAATTTTTTAAAACATGCTTTTAAAACATTTAACTTATACTTAAAAATTTGCTTTGAAAACGTACTTGACTATCCAGGGAAATACGCTTCTCTTTCACACCCTTTAAAAATAAATCACTATTCATTTTTAAACAAATCTACCCTTTACTTATAAATTCTCACCCTGAATTTATACTTCCAAATATCCACTGATATCTTGTTTCACCTTATAAACCCAGTTTATAAATCCCATAATCTCATCTTTCTTTAAATAACAATTTCAACACTAAATCAATTTCCAAATTGATTTTCACTATTAACTCCAATCAAAATAAATTTCTTTACTTATCCAATTTACTCAAAACCCATTAATTTCAGGTTTAACTTCCTTATGATGATTCAAGAATCTTACTTTAACTGAAAATAAAAAATTTCATATTTAATCCAAAATTCTTCTTTATTTCTTTCTAAACCATTTTAATTCCGAATTCAAAAATAAATCTTTCATTCCTTAGTTAATATTACCTAAGTTTAAAAAAAATCCACTTATTCCCATTTTTTCAAAAATCTCCTATCCCATACTTGGAATTTATTCATTGGAATTTAAAAATCACATTTATTCTTTCCAATCCATTCTTTAACTGATTTATAATTATTTTTCTTAAAAATTCTCTCTTTTATTTTCTTATCAAAAATTCAATCTATATATTTTGATAACTCAGAATACCCAAATATATTCAATCAAACACGGCATCCAACATTTCCAATTACCAATGGAATTAACCACTGATTAAAAAATAAATCATATCACAGAATATTAAGCAATCTAAATATTTTGAGGAATCCAGTTGGATTCCCCTAACCTGTTTCCCTGCATCCACAGATGTTAGCACAATATATAATACCAATTCCACTTCGAGGTGGAACATCGCGGTATATGGGTTTATATAATATCACCTGCTATTATGCAACGCATAGGGTCTCATCCGCTATATAATGCGGGAAATCAATCACTCCAATATATACTATATATAATATAGCACACTGAATCAATTCAATCATTCAACCAGTTATTTAAATTTAACCATTTAAATTTAAATAGCAATCTAGAAGAGTGAGATTAACTCACCTTTGCTTTTTAATTTGCAATCCGATCCATGTCGACTTGTTTCTCCCTGATTTTAGACCTTGTATAAATATTATACAATTTATTAATGTTCGAACTTATCGAAAATAAATTTCCATTTATTAATTTTGATTTAAACTAATATTTATTAATTAAATTTCCATTTATTAATTTATTGTTCCATATGCTTTACTATCATTATTTTCTAACCTATATACACATACATATAGAAATAGTTTTACTTAACTGTAATTATTAATTTTTCTATATATGAATGTGTATGATTAATAAAATAAAATACCTTCGTTCCAGCCAGAACTCGAACAGCAAATCCCACCAGAATAAAACATACGAGCTTCCATCATCCTCAAGTGCTATCGACATCAACTCCAGGCTCACGAGCCCACAAACCATCCTCGCTTCACTGCGCTACCGATGATCGAACGATGATCGAAGACCAAAATTCCAAGCTCACATGCTTCCGGCCTCGACCCACGATCTCGAGTCTCGCGATCATCCTGGCCATAACATTCGAACGCTCGAGCTTCCAAGCGCCACCTAGCCTTCATGCGAACACCATCGACCTCCGATTCCGCCCAACTCCACGTGTACGCGACCTTCCCTCGATAAACTCACGACCCTCCTCTCTTTAAAATATTTAGAGTCGCGATCCTGATTTGAAAAGAGGAAAGGAATTGGTGATTAAAAGAAAAGAGGGAGTGATCATTCATTCAGCCATTGATTTCTGATTTCGGTAATGAAAGGGGAAAGAGGCTCGTGAGTTAAGAACTGTGAAATGAAGGAAGGAAAAGGAGTTCGTGTTTATAAATTGAAGGCAACTGTTATCTCCCTGAATTGATCAGTTGCATGCAAAATAAAAGAAGATGGAGAGACAAGAAGCGATGGTCGCGTAAAGCAGATGAGCTATAGTATTCTGAAGTGAACGGAAAAAATACTGGTGTGGCATTATTTTAACTACTGGTTGACTGGTCAACAAAAGTGAATATACATTAATTCAAATTTAAATTTGAATTGTCTCAAAATCGTACTCAAAATTTTGAATTCCTATCGAGGCATGCCGCCTGGTGTTTATAAGGTTATACCCCTATTTATTTCGAACGCATTGGAAAAGGTTTCGAGTCCTAATTCGATCGTATGGAGAAGATAGCTTTTTGGACTAAGTTATTATATTGAATTTTCGATGCAGATTTCAGTGCGTTTACAAGCTGTACAACCAAACGACAACCCCAAAAGCTACAAAATTTGAAATCCGATAATAATATAATATTACGGATCCAATGGAACTGATTTCGTTGAATTCTGAGACTGTGCCTCGGAAGGCTATTTTTAAATTCAATTTAAACGATATTTTTTCAAAACTGAACAAAACACTTCCGAATTCAATTTAAAAGCTTTTATTATCTTCAGTATTATCAATGTAAATTTTCTAAGCCTTTATATTATTTTTAACAAGCTTGAAACTCATGATTTAATATTTTACATAATTCCCAATTATTAAATTCAATAATTTCATTATCCGAGAAATAGTTATATTTGAAATTCAAGTTAAAAACAAACACCCGAATATTTAAAATCAATTAAATATTCCAATTTCAAATGTCAAAAATTCCAGGTCGTCACATTCCTCCCCCCTTAAAAGAATTTCGTCCCCGAAATTACTAGTTAGGAAGAATGATTCAATCCCCATTAACTATTTTCCAAAACCGAACAGTTTTAACAACTTTCCAAAGCAAACTTTTTATTAAAGACACACTAATGCTCTTCTAACTTTCCAAACTTATTCATAAGTTCAAATAATGTTACTTACTAAACAATTCAAATTCAAATTTGAAACCAAAATTTTGAATTATCAAAATTTTCTCAAAATTTTTTCTAACTCCCTAAATTTTCAAAAATTTTTGCCAGCGTCTCCTTTGCGCAGCTAGCTCGGTACAACCACAAAATTCCTCTACGGGCCCCCAGATTTCAAAAAACAAAATGCCAAGTGGCTAGATCAGAAACCCATCAAATTTCATACAGAAATTTAAATACTTTGTTAACCCTCTCTTATTCACGATTTAGTGACCTATTCAACTCAACGACCTAAGGGAATAAGCGACTTAATTATTCAAGGAATAAACGACTTAACTATTCAAGGAGTAAGCGACTTAACGACTTAAGAAGCTCCAGTGACCTAACAACCTAAAAGCACAAAGCGGCTCAATATGGCACGCCTCAATGACCTAAGAAGCTCTAGCGACCTAGCGACCTAAAGACTCCTGCGACTCAACGGGTTAATGACCTAACAACTCAATGAAGGCAACGACCTAATGAGTTAAAGTAAGAGCGACCTAACAACCTAGCGAGCTTCAGAGTTAAGTCGCATGCACACTGCCTCTTCCATTAGGTCGCTTACGACCTAAACAAGCCGAGATAACTTCTGAACTACACATGCTAAGTCGCTCACAGCATATATCTCATCCATAATGACCCCATTAAGTCGCTAACGACTTATGCTACCTCGGGATGGCTCTTAGGTCGCAACTCCTAGGTCGCTCATGACCTATGACATGGCCGACGTAAGCCCAATTTTTCCTATAAATACCCCGCCTACTCCGCACTAGATGGGGGATGATTTTTCTCGAGTGCCAAGACTTTGCTGTTTTTACGACTTCTACACTTGCTCCAACACTTCAAAGGCAAAAGACACTTCAACGAATCTTCGGAAAAGATCAAGTTCATTCAACATGAATTCAAAGAGCTTTTCTGCATCAAAGTTCGAACGACATGTCTTAATTGTGTTGTAATTGAAGAATTATTATAAAATCTGTATTCAAATCAGTGATAGAAGAGATTAAGTGGACATAGGCTTGACTTTGAGCCGAAACACTATAAAATTGTTGTCTCTTTACTGTTTTCAACTATTTTCTGCTTACTTTTAGTTCCCGTACCAACGGGTGGTTCTTTCGCTATATCACAACTCACACCGGGGTGTAAGCACACATTTTTAGCGTTAACATTTTTGGTGCTTTCACTGAGAACCTAAACTCAGGGGTGCTCTCATCATTGCTTCACAAAGATTTGTGGAAAGACTCTCCCTGAGAACCAGAAGTCTATCCGAAATCATGGCTCCAGGAAGGAAAAGTAAATATACTAGATCAGGAAATGCTTATGACAACACCGCCACTTCTCCCGCGTTAAATCAAGCAGCTCCTACTGTTAGAGTCACAAGGGCGGAGTTGGATGCTGTAGTGTCTGGGTTGTATCAACAAATGGAAGCCCAGAACACTGTGATGTTAGACAAATTGAATGCTTTACTTGGAGTTAACCAGCAACCAGACAATAATGAAGAAACCTTTGCTGAAGATGTTCATGATTCCCAAGGGAAAAGTATGCCTCAAAGGGCAGTTGGCACCACCGAAGGGGCACCTCCCCAAGCTGGAGGTTCAAGGCCGCAGCCAACTCTTTGTGAACGTTTGTCCAGACAAACTTCTGAAAAAGTGGCCGACGTCTGTCCCGCGGGGCCTATAAACGATGAGGAGTACCTCTCAGGAATGATTCGACAAATCATGAAAGAGAGCTTGCAAAGGGAGGAAGATGAAAGTGACTAGGGGTTTGCTCCAAGCAAAACTCCTTTTACTGAAAGAATTTTGAAGGCTGAATTTCCAAAGAAGTTTGTTCCCCCCACTATTCCAGCTTATCGGGGGACAACTCATCCTAACTAGTTCTTATACAAGTATGACTGGCATATGACAGGTGCCAGAGCAACAGATGAGATCAGGTGCAGATACTTTCCTATGTACTTGGAGGGAGTGGCCCTTCTTTGGTTCACGAAGCTGCCAGTTCGATCCGTGAATCAGTTCTCCGACCTTACTCGGAAATTCAGAGATCAGTTCAGGTTATATGCTTCGAAGGCCAAAGACATAATGTCACTATCCAGCCTCGAACAAAGCCCTGGAGAGTCTATCAAATCTTTCTTAAACCGCTTCAATATAGCTTTGGCCGAAGTTGATAATGCAGAGCCTTGGATGATTCTGACTTACTTAATGCGAGCTATTGACAAATCAAGTGAATTCGGAAAATGGCTAAAGATGAAAGAGCCAAATTCACTTGAGAAGTTTTACAAGAAAGCCGATAAATTCATGCGCTTAGAAAGCTGTCCTGTGCCAGCAAAAGTAGACGTGGCTGAAGTTAAGAATAACAATGTTGCTTCTAACAAAAAGGAATCTGGTGGCCAGAAGAGGGAGAATCACGGTAGGAAAGAACAGAAAGATGTGAAGAAACTTCGCTACTTTAAACCTTCAGATTTCACTCCCCTAACTGATACTCCAGAAAATATCTTTTTTGCAACCAAGGATGCTATCGAATACCCCAAACCACCTAAGATGAAGCCTGGGAAAAATGCTGTGCATAATGGGAGATTCTGTCGGTTCCACAATCAACCTGGCCATGACACTAATGAATGTCGCCATTTAAAGAACTTGATTGAAGAGCTGTTGAGACTGAATAAACTACAACAATATGTGAAGAGAAACAGAAGTGACCTGACCTCATCTACTCAGGGGTAGCAAGTTCCTGTTCATCAATCCAACTCAGGTGAGAGGACTGCGGCACAGGAATCTGAGAGGCCTATCGTCAATGTTATCACTGGGGGTCCTCACCCAACGGGCAGAAGTTGGGGTGAGATGGAGAGATATGCTCATGCTTTGAGATATGCCCCGGTGGAAGAAAATGTTTTTGACTTGGAAGATGCTGCAACTTTAAAACATCAAAGAACTTTTAACAATGACATCATATTCCGAGCTAGAGACTCTGTTGGTGTTGAAGCTCCCACCATAGATCCCTTGGTAATATCTGCAGGCATCGGATCAACCATTGTAAGAAGGGTGCTTGTTGACTGCGGCGCCTCATGCAATATCCTCTTCAGAAAGACATTTGATTAGATGAAAATTCCCATGACTGATGTCCAAGCTTCCTCACAGAAAATTTTTGGGTTCACTGGAGAACCAAAACAGCCTATTGGGACTATTGACTTATTTGTAGAGCTCGGAGAATGGGAAAAGAAGGTGGTCCGAAAACAAACTTTTGTGATTGTTGATGAATTCTCCGCTTATAATGCCTTCTTAGGTCGACCAACTCTTGCCGCATTCAAGGCCATTCTCGCTCCATGGTGCCTGACTATGAAGTTCCCCACTGATAATGGCATCGGTGTTGTGAAGGAGGACCAAAATGCTGGGCGAGAATGCTATTTCATAGAGTTACGAGAAAGAAGGAAGAGAGAGATGGGTAAGGGTGCGGCAGCTTCGCTCCGCATCAAAGAGCCCACCTAGTAGCAATTACGGGGCGGCCCTGCACTGGTGAGCATAGTGGTGCACGAAAAGAGATTGATCCTAGAAAAACAAGTGCAGGGGAGAGTAGAGTGGTGCCGGTGGAAGTGACGGTGCCAATAACTGTTGACCTGAATGATCCAAACAAGGTGCTGAATGTGGGTTCACAACTCGGTATGACGGTTCAGAATATGCTGATATCATTTTTGAAAGCAAACCTGGATGTATTCGCTTGGAGTCAAGCTGACATGTGTGGAATATCTCACGAAATCGCAGTACATGCTTTGAATATTGATCCAAAATTCACACCCATAAAGCAGAAAAGAAGAACCCAATGTCCTGAAAGGTCGACAGCATTAAAAGAAGAAGTAGATCGGCTCATGGAAAATGGCTTCATCAGAGAATCCACTTACCCAAATTGGGTTTCTAATCCGGTGTTGGTTAAAAAAGAAAATGGGAAGTGGAGAGTATGCATCGACTTTTCAGACTTGAACAAAGCATGCCCCAAAGACTGTTTTCCGTTGCCCAGAATTGATCAGTTGGTGGATGGAACAGCCGGGCATGAATTATTGTCTTTTATGGATGCTTACTCAGGATATAATCAAATCATGATGCATGAGCCAGACCATGAGGACACGAGCTTCATCACTGATGTTGGTCTTTACTGCTATAAAGTCATGCCCTTCGGACTAAAGAACACGGGGGCAACTTATCAAAGACTTGTTAATGCCATGTTCAAACCCCAAATTGGCAAGACTATGGAAGTATATGTTGATGATATGTTGGTGAAATCGAAGAAGGTGGTAGACCACATGGATCATTTGGCAGAAATTTTCGCGGTCCTCCGAAAGTATGGGATGAAGCTAAATCCTTTGAAATGTTCATTCGGGGTAGAATCTGGAAAATTCTTGGGTTTCATTGTGAGTGCTAGGGGTGTCGAAGCTAATCCTGCTCAGATTACTGCTTTAAGAGAAGTCAAAGCCCCTAAAACAAAGAAGGAATTGCAAAACCTCAACGTGAAAGTCGCTGCTTTGAGTCGGTTTATTTCCAAAGTCACTGATAAATGCATTCCCTTCTTTGACGCTCTGAAGAAAGGAAAGAAAAACTTTGAATGGACTCCTAAATGTCAGAAAGCTTTTGATGAACTGATTCGTCACATGGAAACGCCTCCAGTACTTTCTCAGTCCAACAATGGTGAAGATCTTTTCATATACTTAGTGGTTTCATCCCATGCTCTCAGTGCAGCATTGGTACGGGAAGACGCAAAAGTCCAGCACTCGGTTTACTACATCAGCAAAAGATTCACTGGGGCAGAAATGAATTATTCAAAGCTGGAAAAGCTCGCCTATTGTCTGTTGATTGCGTCCAGAAAGTTGAGGCCATATTTCCAAGCTCATCCTATTAAAGTCCTCACTGATCAACCTCTAAAGCAAGTCTTATTTCGCCCTGAAACTTCGGGTCATCTTCTGAAGTGGAATATTGAACTCAATCAATACGATATCACCTACCATCCTCGAAGAGCAATCAATGGACAAGCCTTAGCAGATTTCATTGTAGAATACACAGATAAAGGTGGCAGTGAGGACGAAGTGACTGAAGACATCCTGATCCGATGTAAATTATACGTTGATGGCGCAAGAAATGACTATTGTTCCGGAGCTGGGGTTGTGGTTGAAACCCCCGAAGGGCGTTCATTGTGTTATGCATTGAGATTAGAATTTCCTTCGACAAATAATGAAGCCGAATATGAAGCTCTTATTGCCGGCTTGAAGATTGCTAATGAACTGAACATCAAAGTATTGCAGATCTTCAGTGATTCCCAGCTTATTGTATGCCAAGTCAAGAAAGAGTTTCAAACTAAAGGAGGAAATCTGCCTGCTTACTTGTCAAAGGCCTGGGTGCTTCTTGATAATTTTGATCATTATACAATAAGCCATATACCCCGGGAAGAGAACATGAAGGCAGATTCTCTCGCAAAATATTCAAGCTTTGGCGAAGCTCAATTATTGGGATTGGTCCCTGTGGAAGTCTTGTCAGCCCCAAGTACTGATGAGATGGATATTGACTGGATTATGGCTGTATCTCACGAACAGGAGTTGTGGATGACCCCGATCAAGGAATATCTACTCAACGGCGATCTGCCAGAAAGCTCAAAAGAGCACCAGAAGCTGTTAAGAAAAGCCCCGAGATATGTAAATCAAGACGGCCATTTGTACAGAAGAGGATTCTCGATGCCATTACTCTGATGTGTAACCAAGGAAGAGGCTAAGACAATTTTAGCTTAGGTGCACGGAGTAGAGTGTGGGGATCATTCAGGTGGCCAAACTCTTGCAAAGAAAATTCTACGCTATGGGTATTTTTGGCCAGATATTAATCGAGATGCTGCTAGCTACTCCCGAAAGTGTGACAGATGCCAGAGATTTGCAAAAATCCCAAGAGCACCTTCCACTGAGCTAACACAGATGGTCAGTCCATGGCCGTTCGCCATTTGGGGGATAGATCTCATTGGACCTTTGCCGATTGCCAAGTCCGGAATCAAAATGCTATTGTTGCTGTTGATTATTTCACTACATGGGCTAAAGCTGAACCATTGGCTACTATTACCTCTAAAAAGATGATAAATTTTGTGACTAAAAATATCATTTGCAGGTATGGTGTGCCTCAGAAGATAATCACAGACAATGGTACTCAATTTGAAAGCGAAGAATTCCAGGACTTCTACAGGCGATTCAAGATCCGAAAAAGCTTCTCAGCAGTGGCTCATCCGCAGGCAAACGAGCAAGTGGAAGCAGTGAAAAAAATTATCAAATCAACCATCAAAAAATAGCTGGAAAAAGTAAAAGGTGGTTGGGTCGATAAGCTACCACTAGCACTATGGGCATATAGAACTACCCACTAAACTGCGCCTGGGCACACTCCATTCTCATTAGCATATGGATCAGAAGCAATGATTCTAGTGGAAATAGAGGTCCCCTCACACAGAAGAATTCATTTCAACCAAGCTAAAAATGAAAAGCTGCAACTTGACTTGCTTGATGAAAGAAGGAAAGAAGCTGAGCTCAGAGTTGCAGCTCATCAGCAAAGGATAGCCAGGCACGTCAATTCTAAAGTTCGCCAACGCAGCTTTGAAATTGGGGATCTAGTCTTGAAAAGGATCATGACAGCAACAGGAGTGTTTGGGCCAAACTGGGAAGGGCCATACGTCATTGGCAAAAAAAACTTCTTGATGGCACTTTCAAGCTCACAACTGTCGAAGGAGATCCAATTCCAAGAGCTTGGAACAGCAATCACTTGCGTCCATATTTTACTTAGAAGCTATGCTTAAATTTGTAAAATAATTGTGGATGTATCATTCTTGTATTGTAAACCATTGTAAAATCAGTGTGAATCAACAATGAGAACTATAAAGTGGATGTAGGCCCAATTCTTGGCCGAACCACTATAAATCTTGTGTTTTCTACTACTATAAAATGCCTTTTTCATTTCGATGTGCAAATATCTTAAATATGTTGCTAAAATATCCATTTAATATTGCAGGCTATCAACGCAAAACTTACCCATTCAACACATCACAAGGCTAAGCGATTCCTACAAATCACTCAACAAACAAATGTCAAGCCACAAAAATTCCAGATTCAATTCCTACATAAGAAGTCCTTCTCACAAACAGTTGATGATTCCACCGAAGGGGCACCTTCCTAAAGTGAAGGTTCCAGGCCCTTGCTAACTGATTGCGATCGTTTGTGCAACCTACATCCGATTAAATAGCTTGCGCCTGCCCCGTGGATTCACTTAACAATGAAGTACACTTCTCTGGAAGAATCAAACAACCTGCAAAAGAAAGGAACTTGTGCTTAGAGGTGATGACGAGGAATCGCTGAGGAACAGATGGTAAAAAGACATGGGCAAGCAGTCAAAAACAGCCAAAATGGAATCTTGTTTCTCAACAAAAGAGTTGGTGGGACCATCGAAGGGGCACCTTCCCAAAGTGAAGGTTCCAGGCCCTTGCTAGTTAATTGTGATCGTTTGTGCAAACAAACATCCAGTTAGGTAGCTTGCGTCTGCTCCGTGGATCCACTTAATTGTGAGATGCAACCTTCCTGGCAAATCAAAGCCCTCTTCGGAGGCACACTTCAAAGCCCTCTATGGAGGCACACTTCTACTCTCAAGGGAAGATCAGTTTCTCCATAATGAGAACATTCTTCCCCAAAAAAGTTGAAGTGCCAAAGAAAGCCCTCTAATGAGGCACGCCGAAAAATGAAATGTTTTTCTCAAATAAAAAAGGTTGGTGGAACCATCGAAGGGGCACCTTCCCAAAGTGAAGGCACCGGGCCCTTGCTAGTTAATTGTGATCGTTTGTGCAACCAAACATCCAATTAGGTGACTTGTGTCCGCCCCGTGGATCCATTTAACTGTGAGAAATAGCTTCAAAGAAAGCCCTCTTCGGAGGCACACTTCCACAAGTTGAAATGCCAAAGAAAGCCCTCTTCGGAGGAACACTTCCACAAGTTGAAGTGCCAAATAAAGCCCTCTTCGGAGGCACACTTCCACAAGTGGAAATTCCAAAGAAAGCCCTCTTCGGAGGCACACTTCCACAAGTTGAAGTGCCAAATAAAGCCCTCTAACGAGGCACGCCCAAAAAAAAAGAAATGTTATCTCTTGAAAAGTCGCTGATGGAACCACCGAAGGGGCACCTTCTCAAAAAGAAGGTTCTAGGCCGCAGTTAACTGCTCGCGATCGTTTGTGCAAACAAATATCCGATAAAGCAGCTGACGCCTGTCCCGTGGGCCCACTTAGCAATAAGATATAACTTTCTGGCAAACAAATCAAAGCCTTCTTCGGAAGCCCGCTTCACCGTGTAGGGGAATCCACTTTTCAAAAATAAAAGTGACCATCCCCGAAAGTTGAAGTGTAAATACTTTTTTTTTAAAAAAAGAAAAGAAAAGAAAACTTCTCCGATACAAGGCACACTCTACTAGAGCAGAATAATATTTCCTCAAAATGGAAGAATTATTCTCTAGAGTAAGAGCACAAGTCTTTTCAGAAAGGAGAAGATTGCAATAAGCCGTGGTATGGGGGCAATATAGCTATATTAATAAAAGCAACACTCAAGCAGCATACCACGAGCTCACTGCAGTATCATGCAAAGAAAATAAAGAAACTTGTGCTAAAATAGGGAATAAATGCATTCACAAATACAGACAAAAGATTGTACAAGTAAAATGAGTCATTTTATTCCATACTATAAAAACTTTTTACACATGTGAAGGTTTCAAAAAGCGGGGGCCGGTACCCGCACAATCTCCGGTCGATACAAGTCTTTAGATACAAGCAAAAAGTAGAACAAGAAGGATAAAACCAGACTCATTTCTTCTTCTTCCCGCCGCCTTTGGAGCCTTCGCCTGGCCTAATGGTTAACTTCGTGAGTCGGCCTGAACGAGTCGTGGAAGAAGGAGAAAGAGGTGCAATTGGGTCCTCTTCCGCTTTCTCATCGCTAGTAGAAGCGTCCTTAGCAAAAGGGTCCTTCTTTTTCTTTGAAATTCCACACTTTCCCTTCTTCTTTGAAGAAGATTCGCTGCTCGGAGTGATAAGATCAATCGGCTTTGTATCATCGGCAATAAATTTCTCCGGGGTCCTCTCACCCTCCTCAAGTTCTTCAGCTTTCTGCTCTTGTGAAGCGGTTGGGTCGTCTAAGCCTTGAAGAGCTCCTATTTGTTCTTCTTGCGATCCCGGTTGAGAAGCAGAAGGAGGAGTAACTTGAAGAAGTGGAGGGGCAACAGCTGGAGGAGGCGAAGCTTGTACAATACTTGTTATTTTCACTACAGAAGAAGAAAAGTTAAACATCAGTATTCCTCGCAAAGAGAGGAGATAGTGGCACGTCGAGGCTTAAGTAAAAAGTAATAATTTCATCGAGCTCATGTCAAGCAAACGAGTAGTCCACTTGAGCCGGATCAGTGTTGAAGTTACCTGGAGAGCTTGACTTTATCACATAAATTTCGAAATCTTGGGCTTCGGTGCTTTCTTGGGCCTCATCTTCATCATGAGCAGTTGTAATTTTGGTTTCGGCTTTGGCAGGAGGCGAAGAGCGGGAATTGGAGCCAATAATGTCGACGTCAACCGAAGCCGAAGGACGAGTTGGGTCAGCCAAAGGTGCCTTCCCTGGACGTTCTCCTTCCGCTGCTTCGGCTCGCTCCTTAGCAAGTTGTTCTTTCCCTCTGGCAAGGGCGGCACGACCCTCATCATCCAAATAATGAGCCTCAAAATCCTCCTCAGTGTAGCCAGCATCTCTTAGCACTTCAACTGCTACCTCACACTCCTCAGCCAGTGTAACCTCATACTTTGGGCCCAAAAATGAAAGACTGCCACGCCCCAAGACTCTGAGAACGTAAAACTCGAAAAGAGTGGAGCTAATGGTTGCCTTAGTCGCCTCATGAGAGTGTTCAGCTGCTGCTTTTCCAGCGATGGCCTCGTCACTCTCTTTTTCAGCCTTAGAAAGCTGGGCGTTTAGCATTGTAATCTTCAAATCTTGGGAGCTAGTCTTTTCCCGCAACTAAGCAGCATCTTTGCGGTAGATTTCTATTATTTTCCGCTCCGCCTCAAGTTTAGCCTCAACATCTCGTTGAGTAGCGTGGGCGTCTCTTACTTGATTTTGGAGAACCTCTTCCTTTTGAGTATAAGAAGTGGAAGAGGTGGCGAGATCATCTTTAAGCTTCTTGATTTCAGCCTCAAGTTCCTCGTTATGGGCGGTGATGCTTTTCATCTCCGTATCATGCTGATCAAGAACTTTTTTCCACTCGGACTTATCACTCTCCATCGTCAGCATAGCATCATGATTTAAGCGATTTACCCTTTGAAGCTCATCAACTAGTTTATGCCAGCCGGACATTCTTTCAATATTAAGTTTGACAGCATCGAGATTTCTTAGCATGGCCTGTTTATCAATTGGTACTAAGTCCAGATCGAAGCGTACTCCTTTCAAACACCAATGCGGAAATCGGCTTTGGAGTGCAGGCGGAGGCTTCTCAACTTGATAAGGAGGCCTATTAATGATTGCTTGAATATCAACTCTTTTAAGGGCAGGAGGGCTAGAAGGGATGTCTAGAGAGATAGAAGCAGCGGGCTCTTGAGAAATTTCAGATGAAGGCTTTTCGCTGAGCTTGGCTCGCTTGCTTGGATCTTCAGCTATATGACTCTTCCCTTTATCATCATGAGACTTTCTTTTATGGGAGTCATCATCCCTTTGGTAAGAGTCATGTCGGTCGTCTCTTCTTCCGTACCGCTCCTCATAAGCCTGCCTTTCACGAGCTTTCCTAGCTGCTCTTTCCTCATCAGTCTCCCTAGGGGCAGGAAGATAGCGCCTGGGATCATAAGAATCACGCCTCGCATAGCGTTGAAAGTCATCATAATATGAGCCGCTGCGTCCCATGGGAGAACCTGAAAGTGAAGAAGAGGAAAAATTTAGAAATCTCCGAAATAAAGAAGCTAAGTGCGCATAATTGCCAAAAATCCTAAGTGTGTGTGTGGCGTGCGAACTACGCGCGTCAAGCTACAAACCACTCTTTGGCTTAGGAGTGTGTCGGTTTTTGCAGCAGGAGTCAACTCCTGGGTTGATGGAACTGATCGCAGGACGGATGTCGCTTCGATCGTTGGAGAAGCAAGTTTAGGTGTGGTGATGTCATCTTTAAAGAGCTCATGGAAAGTCACCATAAGATCGCTCAGCCCTCCAAAGATATCATCACCGTCATGCCCAACGGAATGGGTCATATCAGCAGTGCCCTCTTCGGCACGTTTTGCACTCTCCGTAACGGAGCTTTCTTTCCCAGCTCCCTCATCAGCTCCTCTAGTAGCCTTCCCAGAATGTTGAGAAAATTCCTCCTCTTCAATAACTGGGGGAAGTTTAGATTTGCCAAATAACCCCACATCGTCAGCAGAACTGGAGCATTTCACTAATGAAGTCTCTACAATAGGTTCCTTCGATGTGAATTCTTCTACGGGGGCTGGGACATTTGACGCTTCTGCTTGAGAGCTAGGGGCATCACGGGACTGGATGGATCGAGAAGAGTGCAAAAGTCCGAATTGGTGCAAAAATTCGTTCTTCTGAAGAAACTTAATACTTCTCTCATTGACGGATACATCACTCAGTCTTTCGAAGGTTGATTTCTGACTAGAATCTTTAGAGGGAGGAGGAAGTGCTGCAAAAGTAAAGAATGAAGTTAGCACTTGACGACTCGAATATTGAAAGGCTCAGAAATGAAGTAAACAGAGATAGGTAGTCTTACTTCCTACTCTCCAGATACCGTAGAATCCCGGGGGGCAACGGACATAGAAGAATTGGTTTAAAAACCCGCGAGCGCTCTCGGGCAGATCCGTAATTAGCTTGCGATTCCTTGCGCTCCTTACAAGAGTAATGGAGGGGTGATCTTTGTTCCTCCCAAATGAACGCAAATAGCAGATCTCCTCGAAGCTTGGGAGGCGGTTAAGCGTCCTCCTGAATAGCACACACAACCCAATCAAGATGGCATAGCCATTAGGGTGTAGCTGGAATGGAGAAAATGGTTAGTTGAAGGAGGAGTGTTCTAAGAAAATCATTGAAGGGGGGAATAGCTCCATTCAGACACATTTGACGATTGACTGCAATGAAGCCATGTGGCGACCTATCAGCAGTGTCCTTTACCCCAGGGAGCAGAGCATCCGCTTCAGCAATGCCGAATTGAATACATAGCTGGTTGAAGGTGCGTTGGTTCAGTGTAGTTGGGACTCTTTCCGGAGGATTATCCTGTAACAACCCTGTATTTTACAATTAATTTTAAATTGATTTTTCCAGATTTAAAAGCTTTATTTATGAAAAGAATAAATTTTGTTATTGTAAATATAAAAACTTTGATTTTGTATGTGGATTAGAATTCCAAATATGACTAAATTTAATATTTCCAGAAAATGTGAATTTTGGTCAAATAGTCAAACTTCGACTTTTAACTTAAAAATTTAAAAGTTTGAAATTTATGAATTTTATCTTTTATTATAAAAATAGATTTAATAACTTGAATACTGCTTTTCGTTTCGTTGAAAATGGATTTAAATTGCAAAAGTTATACTGTTTTCAATATTGTGTGTATATTGGGTTATTCAGCAATATTCTTTATTTTAAAATTATATAAATGACATTTTTTTTATTAGATATATTTTATTCTAATTTGTATATTTATGTTATATAAAATATATTTTGGCTTTTAATATTTTTAAGGTAAGGTAAGAATTTTTTCAGAGTTAGTAGTATTTTTCTTGCAAATTTCCATGCCCTGTTTGTAAATTTTAAACATTTTCTTTAATCCTTTTTCTATTTTCTCCAATTTAATTATCTATTTTATTTTGAAAATGATAAATAAATTATTTTAATTCAAATTTTCACTTCATAATATTTTTATAATGAAGTGTATAGTTTTTCAAGACTGACAGTGACTATTTATAATTTTTGAACACTGTTTGGTATTTTTAAGTAATTTTCTTCATTCTTTTTATATTTTTCCAAAATTTATTATTTGTTTTCTCATATTTATAATTGATTTCGGTTTGTAAAGTATTTTTCTGAATATTTTTGTTTATATAAAGATTCAAAAGAAAAGAAATATGAAAGGTTGTAAAACACTTTGAAACTTAAGCCCTTTTTTGTCCAAACCCTTCATTTTCTTTAACTCCTCAAATTTTGCCCTAGCCATCTAAAACCCTAGTGTAGCCGCCACTTTTTGTTTCTCATCTTTTCACGTGAAAACAAATCAGCTCCTCATTTCTCATGGCTTCATCCAAAAATAGGTAATGACCTCTCCTTCTTTTTCTTCTTTTTATCTTCTTTTTCCATTGTTTTCCTATGGTTTTGCTTTGATTTTCTAGCTTGTTTGCTCGGCCACCACTTGCTTGCCATGGCCACCACCTCCACTACCTCCTCCTTGTCACCATCACCCACCTACCCCTCTGATTTGACCAGGCCACACCACTCCATGATGAACAACTCTATAAAAACTATGCAACATGCCTTGAAAACCCTTAACTATGCAAGCCATCACCTTATCACCTCCTCCCCTTCATTATACACCACGGCCACTACCTCTAGCCACCACCACCACCTTGCTATCACCACTATACATCATCTTAGCCTCTGTACAGATCTGAAATTGACATGGCCGAACCCACCATGGTGACCAAACTCCACAAAAATGCAACCTAAGCCTTAAAAGCAATGTTGTTGACCACTGTTTGCTTCACCACTTCATTTTCCACCACCACCTTTGGCCACCACCGCCATCTCTGACCAGACCCTTACACACCACTCCAACCTCTGTCCAGATCTGGACTTGAATGGCCAAGCCCAAACTCCTATGGCCGAGCCCTTTTGGTGAACCAAAACCATGCTATGTTGCATAAGCCCCTTCACCTTCATGCTTTGCAACTTCTTCTCCATGCTTCACCACTTTGGCCATGCATTCTTATGCCCATACCTAAGCCATTCCCTATTCAAACCAGAGCCAAAACCAACCCTTGACCATGCAAAAAAAACAGAGGAAGCAAGGCAAAAGATTTGACATTCAAATCTCTTTTCGTTTAAAAGTTATTCCATTTCAAGTACGTTGAAATTGTGTTTGTTTTGATGTATGTTTTGGGTTGTAATACAAGAGTTGTAGCTTTGGATCTTGCTCTCCACTCAAGTCCGTAGTCTTTTCATCGTGCTTTTGTTCCATTGTGTCATTTGTTTTGATATCTCCAGCACAAACAGGTGAGTTATTCTCACCAGACAATATGTACCTATATAACTAGTAAATTGACACCCTGTGAATCTGTAGAAATATATTATCATGTTATACTTGACTATGTTATGATCATATGAGGTTTATACACCTGTTACTGTTATTTAATGTTATTCTGTTATTTATATCAGTTATCACCATTGCAAGTTCCCTGTAGACTAGAATCACTATGGGTTGAAATGATACATACCCGAACGGACTATAGAATAGGGAAAAATCATTATGGGCTGAAATGATAGGCCTGAATGGTTTTTATTTAATTTATTTTAACTTGGGATTGCGGGTTTGAAATGATAGAACCCGGATTTTTCTTTTTAAACTGCGTATTGAAATGATACATATCCGTATCACTTGACCTAGGCTAGAAAACTATATACAGGCCCGTGGTTATTTTATAAAGTGTTTTGGATATTTTTAAGTATTTTAAAAATATAAATTTATGAAATTTGATTTAAACAGATTTTGAAACACTTTGAAGTAAATAAATTATGATTTTTCTATGTGTTAAAAATGTAATTAATGAATGGTTTAACTGGATTTTTGAAATATAACTTAAGTTGGAAATTTGGAATTTTGGTTAAAAATGATATTTAAGTTATATATATAAAATGGATATTAAATTTTATTTGGAAATGGTAAATATGATAATTTGATTGAATTTGAATGTAAGTGATTTATTAAAGTATTATTGATCTTTCTATGAATTTAAGTGGTTAAATAAATGAATGTTTAAAAGTGATCTTTTAAAATGTAACTTGACTAGGAAATGTGAAATTTGGTTTTAATTAAAGGTTTAAGTTAATTAAATAAAATTGGAAATTTAGTTAAATTGTGAAATGGTAATTTACATTTGAAGTGTTAAGTTTATTTATTGAAATGTAAAGAATTGGACACTTTTACACTAAAATTTACTAAGTAAATTGTTGAAGATTGGATTTGATTATAAGAAATTTATTGTGAAAAGATATATGTTAAATGATATGTAAATGAACATTTTAAATGTTAAAATATGATTTTAAAAATGTTTATGTGTCTTAAATTAAAGTTATTTAATTGCTGGAAATACACTAACACCTGAAATTAACTTTTAATAGCATTCAGAAATGCTATAGATTCTGTTTTGAACTAAAATTGTGTAAAAAGAGCTATTACAGCATTTCTGAAATGCTGTAGTTGCTGTAATTGAACTTATAAGCCAATATTGAACTCAGGTCTATTATAGCATTCTCTGGAAATGCTATAATGGTCTGCAGTCTTTGCTGAAACCAAATTTAACCCTTGTTTTGAAATCTGAACTACCGCAGCACTTCTGAAATGCTGTCTTTTCTGTTTTGAACTATAATTTAACTAAAAACTGAGTTTTAACAGCAGTTTTAAGTGCTGTCTTTGCTGAATTAAAAATGTTTTCAAATACAACTTATAGCAGTTGTTTTTTTATGCTGTGAAAGGCTGAAATTTTAATAATTATGGTTTTTGACTTAGTAAATGAACTCAGAATGGTTTGAAACTTTGGAAATTGAATACTTGATTTGAAAATATAATAATTACACTTTTAAAAGGTTTAAATGAATTATTTTGATTGGAATATAAACTATTTAAAAGTGATTCGAAATGATAGTAAATGAATGATATCTTTGAATTTAAAAGGGTATTTAAAGTTGAATATTTGGATTTGAACTAATATGATATTTTATTATATTAAAATGGTTTGAAATGAAGTTTGGGAAGATATGATATTTTGATATATTAAAATGATTTGAAATGAAGTTTGGAAAGATATGATATTTTGATATATTAAAATGATTTGAAATGAAGTTTGGAAAGATATGATATTTTAATATATTGAAATGAATTGAAATGAAGTTTTGAAAAGATATGATATGTTAATATATTGAAATGGTTTGGAATTGATTTAATCTTTATTTTGATAAAGATTTGGATTTGAAATGATATTCTATTTTGAAGTATAAAATATTATTTTAAAATGATAACCACGGGTTATAATAAAGATTGGTTGTTAAAGAGACCGGGATCGGATATGGACATACTCTCTGTCGATACCGAAAACGACTTTGACAACTATGTACGCGGTGGAGTTTCCAGAATGAAGTAGGATGGTGGCAACGATCCTAAGGTATATATGTGGACCCAACTCCCGTGAGTTGGCATAAGGTGGCTAAAACAGGAGCGATTGACGGACCAAGGAGGTAGCACCTCTTATCGGACACACTTCTTCGATACCATTCTATTACTTGTGATTGATTTGGTGGCCACCCTTGATTTGGGAGTGTTGTTCGAGGTGGGCGGTAGTGGCTGCTATGCGTCACCACTAGTCCGGATGCGTAATTGGTATATCTACCCTGGCATTGCCTAGTTGTGCCGTGTCACCTACCATATCGAGCTTTACTACGATTATGATTTTAAGATCCGACCGCGTTAAGGTTCTCCATCCCCTTAGCGCTATTTTCTATATGATTATACTTTACTTATTTAGACACTATTATAATAGCGAATATTACTACATAGTAGATATTTTAACGGATCCTTAGAGGATGGGCGGTCCCAAGCATCTTCTAAGTTACTTGTACCCTTATTACAGTTCGCTTGAGTTGGTTTACATTATAAAAGTATATATTGTCCTGACTCGAGTGTTTTGTGTTTTGCTTTACGCTCGGGTCAGCCTGAGTTATTCACAGATTTGGATTTCCACTCGCTTGGAGATTTGAATCGCTGGAGATTATCTGCTTGTCTTGTCCTATCTATTTCAGTTTCGTTGTCCTACTCAGCTTGTACTTGGTTATTTTATTAAGACTTTTGTTGTACTCTATTTCTTCTGTTGTATCTTATGTAACTCTTACACATTTAGATAGTAGCTTCATGAACTACTATTTCTTTTACTTCCGCTGCATTATTTTACTCTGTGTCTGTGATATGTGATTATATTTATTTACTGTATATTCTGAGATTTGCCAAATTTTAATTACAACGCGGTATTTTGAGCAATTCAACTCCGGCATGAGTGTCTACCTATACGCTTATAATGGATGCGAATGGTTGAAAATATCGGGTCGTTACATATCCAAAGGGTCAGCAATTGGGAAAACTTCATCGGTCCGATCTACTATCTCTTCTTGTACTTGTTGAGAAGCCATTCTACACAAGGAACTGGATATTCAAATATGAAGGTGCACGTTTCCTAAAAGCATGTGAAGTGTTGTGCAAAGCTACTGAAATAACAAGTAAATAAAGTAAAACTTGAAATAATACTGGTTCGCGCACGTCAATTCAGGAAGATTCAAGGCTTGTTATTGGATCAAAATTAAGTGTAGTATCAATGTAGATAATATTCAGCGATAAGCAGTTATACTGGATGAATTTTGCGTTGATGCTTCATTTAAGTCAGTTGATTCACATTATTTTACTTTTAATTAGATTCATATTATTTTACTTAAGTAAAATATTATCTCTTTGACCTAATGCATCACTCGATGTGGGATGTCGATGATGAGTATATTCGTCCTAGTTTTCTGCAAATGTTGTATTTAACAGGTTGTTAGCTTAAAAGTTAATACAATCTGTGAAAGAGTGCAACAAGTTCAAGCAGTTCATTCTGGCAGTTCAAGTTGGAAACTCAATCAAGTTTTGTCAAATTCTACAAGTGTTCAAGTCCTGATCATTCCTTAGGTCGTAGGAACGACTTAAGTTAAGCTCGAGACTCTTTAGGTCGTCCAGATCATGTCCAAACGACCTAACATAGGTAGGGTTTCCCTAAGTCGCTCTGCTCGAGCTATGGAGTTCCCCAGTCATGTTCCTACGAGTTAAAGCTATGCTGCAGGTTAAATTAGGTCGTGTTAATTCTTTAAGTCGTCCTGCTTTAAGTCATATGCTATTCTGGCAAGTTAAGTCGCAGTCCCTTATGTCGTTCAGAGTTCATATGTTAAGTCGTTAAGTCGTTCACTAAGCTAAGTCGCGTGATTCATGTCCAAACTGCTAAGCCCTAGGTCGTTCAAGGCTCCTAAGTCGGGCACTTCCTAACTCTCCTTAACTCGCTAACTCATCTTCATTCAACAACTCGCCTAACTCACTAACCCGTTAACTCATAACCTGATAACCCGTTAGCACCTCCTCCATAAAATCCATCATCTCTCCACACCACCAGATCATCCAAGACCGATTCGAATCACCTTGGATCCATCATAAATTTGATGCACTACTGTGCTCTCACGAATTACAATGACAATATGTCCAATAACGATCAAAAATTGATCGAAACATGACTCGTGGTGAAATGCGGCACATGATATCGAATTAGGGTCGGAAAATAGGGGATTCACGATTCGGTGATGGTCGTGGTTGGATAATGATCGGATTCACTTACGTAGTCTGATGGTGAAGATGATCGACGACTGGTTAGTTTGAATTCTTCTTCGAGAGCTCGGAAATTCTTCAATGGCGGGTTAGAGTGTTAGAGCAGATGAAGAGAAGAAGGAGTGACCTAAGCGACTTATATAAAGGGCAGTGGAATTCGAATCGGCACGAACGACCTAACTCTCTCATAAGTCGCTCACGACTTAACGACTCAGGATGGCGCGAGTTAAAAGGTATCGAAGCACACGACCTAGCTCCTAGGCGTATACTTCGAGGGGCAAGTGTTAACCCTCTCTTATTCACGACTTAGCGACCTATTCGACTCAACGACCTAAGGGAATAAGTGACTTAACTATTCAAGGAATAAACGACTTAACTATTCAAGGAGTAAGCGACTTAACGACTTAAGAAGCTCCAGCGACCTAACAACCTAAAAGCACAGAGGGGCTCAATATGGCACGCCTCAATGACCTAAGAAGCTCTAGCGACCTAAAGACTACTGCGACTCAACGGGTTAACGACCTAACAACTCAATGAAGGCAACGACCTAATGAGTTAAAGCAAGAGCGACCTAACGACCTAGCAAGCTTCAGAGTTAAGTCGCATGCACACCGCCTCTTCCATTAGGTCGCTTACGACCTAAACAAGCCGAGATAACTTCTAAACTACACATGGTAAGTCGCTCACAGCATATATCTCATCCATGATGACCCCATTAAGTCGCTAACGACTTATGCTACCTCGGGATGGCTCTTAGGTCGCAACTCCTAGGTCGGTCACGACCTATGACATGGCCGACCTAAGCCCAGTTTTTCCTATAAATACCCCGCCTACTCCACACTAGAGGGGGGATGATTTTTCTCGAGCGCCAAGATTTTTCTGTTTTTACGACTTCTACACTTGCTCCAACACTTCAAAGGCAAGAGACACTTCAACCAATCTTCGGAAAAGATCAAGTTCATTCAACATGAATTCAAAGAGCTTTTCTGCATCAAAGTTCTAACGACTTGTCTTAATTGTGTTGTAATTGAAGAATTATTGTAAAATCAGTAATCAAATCAGTGATAGAAGAGATTAAGTGGACGTAGGCTTGACTTTGAGCCAAACCACTATAAAACTGTTGTCTCTTTACTATTTTCTGCTATTTTCTACTTACTTTTAGTTCCCGTACCAGCGGGTGGTGCTTTCACTATATCACAACTCACACCGCGTTGTTAGCGTACATTTTTAGCGTTAACATACTTACCCTTTTATCGGGCAATACAATTTATCTTCTGAATTCAAAAATCCCAATTCCCTTTTGCTTTTGAATACCTGTATATCCTACTTAGCAATACTATCCAATCATAGAACCCCAAAATCATTTTATTCATCCCTTTACAAAATTTTCAATATCTACTTCATTCAAGTCCGTACGATGCACACATATCATCCGTACGCAATAACAAATCCGATCGCTCACTCGATCACAAAATTCTACTTCCGAACTAGTATCGTTCACCCGACTTCCTAGTGCGGACTCAGATCTGGTTTCTTGATCAGAAACCGTCATCCTCCTTGCATAGCCATAAACTTTGATCGAGAAATTTCAGAATCAATCAAAATTCCATATCGAGGGTTCGCCGTCGAAAATCGACTGAAAAATCCTAACTCGGATCAATATAACTATCTCGAAATTCTGTGCTCGAATTCTGGATCAAATCGCTATGCGAATAAAATAATATACGTACATCCTACGTATTAATTTCAATTGATTATTAGCTATATCAATTCCACTTTTATTCAAATTTATTTTTATTCATATCCACTTATCCACAATTATCCCCTTTCACAACTTTACTTAATCTCCATTCCAAAATTACTTAGTATATTTCCAATACCAAATTTACATAAGAATTTCACTATTCATTTCTTAAGTTTAATATAAGCATTTTATATATTCTTATATTATTACTCTACCACTTTAGTCTTTATATCACTTATTTTTTAAATGGATCTCCAATTCCATATGAATTCAATTTACTTCATTTTAGATATTGAATTCTATTTACCTTTATCTGAAATTCCAATTTGAAATCATTTGTCGCTAGTGAAAATTTTAAAAAATTTCTAGCTCCCAAAATTTCCAAAGTTTTTTGGCAGAGTCTCCTTTGTACCGAGGAGCTTTTGCAATTTGACAAGAGATATAAATATATATACATCGACCCACACGGTCGGAAAACAAAAAAAACAAACAACAATTCATATTTCCTATCTTTTTATTGCGTAGGCGTACCTTTGTTTAGCATTTTTAAGCAAGCTGCTTATTATTTAGCAATTTGCACAACCAAATCCAGCCACACGGCTTCCCTATACCTGTACTAACTCAATTCAAACATGTAAGTGCCAAATATATGCAATTTACAATATTCCACTTGTGTTAACCAAGCTAATACAGGAATTCTATAACAATGCATGTTATATAGTTTTTCAAAAGCACATATAAGGTTTCGACACCTATTTCAATTGCATATTTGCATAATTTTCATTCGAAACCATTTTATTTAGGCTCGACAACATTCCTTGCTTGTATATTAATAACCATTTCCAAATTAATTCAACTCAAACTTTATTTAATGGACTTTCATTTTCATCGAAGCCAAGCTTCCATAAATTTAAACTTAAGTTAATTTACTTCAAATCATTCCAATTTCATAACTTAAGTTCATTCTCATTCTCTTTGGTTCTAATCAAATTCCATCTAATTCAAATTGCCCATTCTCTTTATCCATTTAAATTTTAATTCACATTCTCAATTTATTTCTAAACTTATTTCATTAATAACAAGACCAATTAAATTTTTATTTAAGTAACCATTTTACTTATTTAAAATAGCTAAAACATGCATTTGATAAACAATGCATACTAAACTGTCCTTCAGAAGCAATTACCAATGTTCCAACATTAATTTTAATTGTTGACAACCAATTCATATACTATTTCAATTGTTTCCATCAACTCATATACTATTTTCATTTAATTTAAATAGTTTATAACTTAATTGCTTACATTCAATTCATTTTTTTAACTCAAACAATCCCATTTATATTACCATAATATTTTAAATAAGTTTCCAGAGTTTAAATATTCAAAATCAGATTTGAAAAAAATACATATCCAAATCAACCATTCTTTGAATCTCAAAACCAAACCCCGTTTCCAAAACCATTGCAATTTAAAACAATTTGGTAGCAATTTCTCTCCTAGAAACTCGAAAATGAACATCGATGATGCTACAGTCATCAGCGAAGTTATTTTCCAGCGACCGAAAGAGAGTTAAATGCTTTTATCTCTTTAAAACCCCTCCAAATATTTTTAATTTCAAATCACTCCAGATTTCATATCCAATTCAAAAAATATTTCCGAAATAATATCACCATTATTTCTCTAAAACCTTTAAAAACTATTTTCAAACTCAAAGGAATTTAAACTTCCCAAAATTCCAAATGTCAAATCCATCCAATTTATATTCAAACATTACTCTGGAATTTTTATTTTCAATTTCAATTATAATTCACATTTACAAATTCCATTTTATTACCTGAATTTATTTCCTTAACTTTGATTATTTTTATTTTCTAGTTAAATTTCCACATAACAATGATAATAATTTAATATTATCATTCCTAACATCCAAGCAACCAATAATTTACAAAAACTTTTCCTTTTACATCCGAAAATAATTTGGGGTAAAATTATTTCATTTACCCTATTTGAAAACCATACTATGTCGGTTTATCTCATTCAAGAGCTTAGAAACCCCTATCGATGACATGGTGTCCCACATATCGACCAGAATCCATAAACACTCAACCGGTAAATCAACACAGTATAAAAAAAAAATTTATATTCACTAACAAATACGCACTCATATCTATTAATACACTCAAACTCATTCTAGAGTACTACGGACTCTATTTTCAAATGAGTAATCCCCACCAGAGCCAAGGTTATCGCCAGCCTAAGCTCTGATACCAAGTGTAACAGCCCGCAAACCCATACCCCTTGAATCGACACTATTCTCCAACATATTGACTCAAAGTGAACGGAAATACGAACCATTAGGGTTAAGAAGAAGGAGGTAGAAGAAGAAGAAACAAAATAACAACAGAATCTAACCATCACAGCGGAATAAAATATAATAGATAATAACTGAGCTTTATAGAAAGAAACTATATTTGTTTATACATACATCACCAGAATACAACATCAGAGTACAATATAATCAACATCACAATTCAGGACAGTTATAATAACTTGTCCCACATATAGAATACACAACATACTCAACACAGCGGAATATACATCATATGCGTGTGATACGTCTCGCCATCCAGCTCGTCTCCTGAGCTCCATAGCATCATAACCTGTATCCTATAATACTCGGTCTGACCCGAGCATTATAATAAAATAACACCCGAGTCAGTTTGGAAAACCAGCGTGAGAAAACACACTCAATTGGATTATTAAAGTTTTCCAAACCCTTTGAAATCAAAAGCATCTCGTAAGACCCCGCCACAAATAAACATGTCGGGTTTTTACCTTACGATAGCCAAAACACTTTTTATCAAATTCGTCTGATATTATAATAGTGTCTATATACAAATACTTATTCAAATAGCTGAAATTGTTACATGATTAAATTCCAACATACTAGCCACAAAGTGGGTTCTACAAACAAAAACCGTAAAAGGCACGTAGGGAGAATGGATTTCCAACTAATGACTAGGCACTAGGGTACCACCTGTCACAGTACGTGGCCTAGATCAACGTACCGAGGATCACTCCCAATCCCCTGCAACACAAGTCCTGGACTACCCCTTACTGGATAATCCCGAGTAAGATCACCCCGCGGTTGGGATCAGCAACCGCCCACTAAGCCGAAATAAAATGGAACATCTAGACAGGGATGACCTCACCCTAATGGGTGCGACCCACTTAGCCTAGCTCCATAATCCCTGATGTTCAGTCATTCCTGGTTGATGAGGCTCGAGGCTAAGCATTACCTTTTTAGAACATATCACTAGAATGCTCATCGTCCTCTTCACGATGTTCTGGAAGCATTCATCCATACAAGTCCGTTCCGGGTTCGAACGGAACCGAAGGCACTATTCCTACTACATCCATTTTGGAATCATACTCAGGATTAGTAGCGACTAGCCCTTGCACTTCACCGCTCCATCTTCGAATCCAAACTCGTCTTCCTCACGAAAACATATAAACCGGATCGAAGTGGTTTTCGGAAAATTAATCCCGATCCTGGTCTCTTCGAAACGATCAGCGCATTGGCCAATATTGATAGTCGGTTATTTAACTATCAAATAACATTCACAAACAACCATCAAACATAAATAATTTTCCCAATTATTTATTGACCTCAAAATATCTTCGCAAGATATATTTCCACTTTCAAACCTTTTTGAAAACTATTTCCAAACCACACTCTTCTCATGGAATAAATTCCCAAATATTTATTTCCACTGAAAACACCAAGTACTATTACTTTAGATTTTTAAAATAATTTAAAAACACTTTATTATAAAATACACTTTAAAACATTTAAATTAAAAACTACTTTATTACTTTATTCAAAAATATATACTATAAGAATATTTAAAATAAAGTTACTTTATAAAATATAAAACTAAATTTTTCTCTTTTTAAAACATAATACCAAGTCACTTTTAAATAATTACTACTAAGATAAATTTGAAAAATACTTACTTTTAAAATTTATACATTTAAAAATAATAAATTTTCTAAAACATGCTTTTAAAACAACTTTAAAACTTTTAACTTATACTTAAAAATTTGCTTTGAAAACGTACTTGACTATCCACGGAAATACGCTTCTCTTTCACACCCTTTAAAAATAAATCACTATTCAATTTTAAACAAATCTACCCTTTCCTTATAAATTCCCACCCTGAATTTATACTTCCAAATATCCACTGATATCTTGTTTCACCTTATAAACCCAGTTTATAAATCCCATAATCTCATCTTTCTTTAAATCACAGTTTCAACACTAAATCAATTTCCAAATTGATTTTCACTATTAACTCCAATCAAAATAAATTTATTTACTTATCCAATTTACTCAAAACCCATTAATTTCAGGTTTAACTTCCTTATGATGATTCAAGAATCTTACTTTAACTGAAAATACAAATTTTCATATTTATTCCAAAGTTCTTCTTTATTTCTTTCTAAACCATTTTAATTCCGAATTCAAAAATAAATCTTTCATTCCTTAATTAATATTACCTAAGTTTAAAAAAAATCCACTTATTCCCATTTATTCAAAAATATCCTATCCCATACTTGGAATTTATTCATTGGAATTTAAAAATCACATTTATTCTTTTCCAATCCATTCTTTAAATTATTCAAATTCTTTATAATTATTTTTCTTAAAAATTCTCTCTTTTATTTTCTTATCAAAAATCCAATCTATATATTTTGATATAACTCAGAATACCCAAATATATTCAATAAAACACATCATCCAACATTTCCAATTACCAATGGAATTAACCACAGATTAAAAAATAAATCATATCACAAAATATTAAGCAATCTAAATATTTTGAGGAATCCAGTTGGTTTCCCCCAACCTGTTTGCCTGCATCCATAGATGTTAACACAATATAAAACACCAATTCCACTTCGAGGTGGAATATCGTGGTAAATGGGTTTATATAATATCCCCTGCTATTATGCTGCGCGTAGGGTCTCATCCGCTATATAATGCGGGAAATCAATCACTCCAATATATACTATATATACTACTATATATAATATAGCACACCGAATAAATTCAATCATTCAAATAGTTATTTAAATTTAACCATTTAAATTTAAATAGCAATCCAGAAGAGTGAGATTAACTCACCTTTGGTTTTTAATTTGAAATCCGATCCATCTCGACTTGTTTCTCCCTGATTTTAGACCTTGTATGAATATTATACAATTTATTAATGTTCAAACTTATCGAAAATAAATTTCCATTTATTAATTTGATTTAACTAATATTTATTAATTAAATTTCCATTTATTAATTTATTGTTCCATATGCTTTACTATCATTATTTTCTAACTTATATACACATACATATAGAAATAGTTTTACTTAACTGTAATTATTAATTTTTCTATATATGAATGTGTATGATTAATAAATAAAATACCTTCGTTCCAGCCCGAACTCGAATAGCAAATCCTACCAGAATAAAACGTACGAGCTTCCTTCATCCTCAAGTGCTATCGACATCAACTCCAGGCTCGCGAGCCTACAAACCATCCTCGCTTCACTTCGCTTGCGATGATCGAACGATGATCGAAGACCAAAATTCCAAGCTCACATGCTTCCGGCCTCGACCCACGATCTTGATTCTCGCGATCATCCTAGCCATAACATTCGAACGCTCGAGCTTCCAAGCACCACCTAGCCTTCATGCGAACACCATTGACCTCCGATTCCGCCCAAGTCCATGCGTACGCGACCTTCCCTCGATAAAATCGCGACCCTCCTCTCTTTAAAATATTTAGAGTCGTGATCCTGATTTGAAAAGGGGGAAGGAATTGGTGATTAAAAGAAAAGAGGGAGTGAGCATTCGTTCAACCATTGATTTTTGATTTTGGTAATGAAAGGGGAAAGAGGCTCGTGAGTTAAGAACTACGAAATGAAGGAAGGAAAAGGAGTTCGTGTTTATAAATTGAAGGCAGCTGTTATCTCCCTGATATGATCAGTTGCGTGCAAAATAAAAGAAGATGGGGAGACAAGAAGCGATGGTCGCATGTAGCAGATGAGCTACAGTATTCTAAAGTGAACGGAAAAAATAATGGTGTGACATTATTTCGACTGCAGGTTGACTGGTCAACAAAAGTGAATATACATTAATTCAAATTTAAATTTGAATTGCTCGAAATCGTACTCAAAATTTTGAATTCCTATCGAGGCGTGCCTCCAGGAATTTATAAGGTTATACCCCTATTTCGAACGCATTGGAAAAGGTTTCGAGTCTTAATTTGATCGTATGGAGAAGATAGGTTTTTGGACTCAGTTATTATATTGAATTTTCGATGAAGATTTCAGTGCGTTTACAAGCCGTACGACCAAAAGACAACTCCAAATGCTACAAAATTTGAAATTCGATAATAATACAATATTACGGATCCAATGGAACTGGTTTCGTCGAATTCCGAGACTATGCCCCGGAAGGCTATTTTTAAATTCAATTTAAACGATATATTATCAAAACTGAACAAAACACTTCCGAATTCAATTTAAAAGCTTTTATTATCTTCAGTATTATCAATGTAAATTTTCTAAGCCTTTAAATTATTTTTAACAAGCTTGAAACTCATGATTTAATATTTTACCCAATTCCCAATTATTAAATTCAATAATTTCATTATCCGATAAATAGTTATATTTGAAATTCGAGTTAAAAACCAACACTCGAATATTTAAAATCAATTAAATATTCCAATTTCAAATGTCAAAAATTCCGGGTCGTCACACTAATTTACTTAAAAATAGAAACACTTAAGTAAACTCCCACTAAAGTTTACCCGAAGATAAAGCTTCATGGCTGAGTGTCAAAAATACACTTTACACAAAATTAGCCAAAATGCCTCTCTCCACCTATCGTCCAGAGTAAGGTTAGGAATTCGCCGCTCTTTTCAAAAAGCATCGTACCAAGGGTGTCTTTTGCGGAACTGCACTAGATAATCCCCGACGATTGTTTTCTTTCAAATCGAAATGGAACCATATTTATAGGAAATGACAAAAATAAATAACGACGATCTCTAGAAAACAAGAGAGAATGTATCAATTTCTGCACCAAAATAACTATCAAAATTCATTCGTCTTCCTTCCTCTCTCTTCTAACTTTTATTATATAATCATTTATTCCTAAAAAAACAAATAAAAAAAAGATAAAAACATCAATGTTTGCCTGCAATCTCCACGAAATTCATCCCCATTTTGTCAACGTCGAGGTGCCGCATTATTTCTGCTGCTTTGCGTTAGGACTATTGAACCATCCATAAGAGGCGGAGAAAGTTACACAGTCCAGCAACACGATTCACCTACAACCCAATCTCTTTAATCCTCACATAAAAGCAACATACTCCTTGCCTTTTGATTTGGCCACAAACACATTCTGGATGGATTTGGCCATCTGGGATGCTTCGATAGAAAACCTTGCACTAATAACATACTCACCTTATCAGCCAATCTGGGATGGACCCATCGTTGTCAACCCAATCAATTTAGCTCCAGAGCTGCCGCCTTTTCCAAATGAGCTGTAGGAAGGGGAGAAATCATCTTACTACTTTTACTAACCGGCTTCGGCGTTTAATCCTAGGAAATTAGTGTCATTTTGAACATGTACATATTGACAAATCATTTTGGAAAATGTAATATGAAGCAATATATAAGTAAATATTTGATATTTTAGTTGAATTGTGCAGCTGAAAATATGTTTATGTGTTTATCACCTTGTTATTTGATGTTTTGCCATACAGAAAGGAATCGAAAGGTTTAGAACACTTAGACCCCGACGAGAGCTTGTTGTCGAAAGGTCTAACAATTAAATTATTTAGATCTTCCGACAATAGAGGAAAGTTGAGGTTGGAGTACCTTCTGATCTTGTTAGAAGGTTCAAAAAAGGGCAAATTCATCACTATAGCACTAATTCCCTTCGGAAGGGCAAAAAGGACATTCAAGGTTACCAAAATGATACTTAAATGGATCTCAATTACCCTATTAACTTGATACTAAACTCAGTTTTAAATCTTACTTGAAAAAATAAATGAGTAGGAAAGATAGCCTAAAAGTTTTAAATCGAGTTTAGAAAGTAACCTCTTTGTTTTGAAAAAGGCGTAGTTGTTTAAAGAAATTCTTTTACTTGTACTTGGTAATTATGTTGGCAGGAAAACGAAGCCTGAAACTTTATATCTTTTCGAGAAGATGACTTGAAAAGTCAAGAGCATCCCTTCGCATGGGGGTTCAAATGTTACTCAAAAAATTCGCCTTTCGCTTAAGTTAGAGGATCTTAAACAAAGGACAGAAAGAAAAGAATTTAGATCAGACCTTCCGAAGAGGTTGAAGGTATGTAGTTAATAATATGATGCGGCTCAAGATCCTTCGGAGGAGACGGAGGGTATTATTCCACAATATCCAAGAATCTCTTCCCTTCCGAAGAAGGCAAAGAAGTCAGGACAAGGGCATAAGACCCTATAATAACCTTTCTGAAAGCATAATAAGCCTTTCGGGCCGGTTAGAACAGACGCTGAATACCTTTTGACAGTGTCGAAGGATCTATGATGAAGGCAACATTCATAAGTCAGCAAAGAATGTAAGGCAACCTTCCGACAATGTTCAAGGAAAGCCCGGCTCTCGGCAACATTCAAGCAAAATGCGACCTTCCGAAAAAGTCGAATGGTTCACAATAGTTAGGAACCCTCCGACATTGCCGAAGGGTTCACATATCGTATAGATGATAGACCTTCCGACAAGGGCAAAAGGTTCCTAAAAACAAATGGAAGAAAACACCCTTTGGCAGCGCTCAAGGATCCACGATGACATGCGAAAGGAAAACCTTTCGATGAAGTCGAAAGGTTAGCAACTATATATAAAAAGGGAACATTTCAACCCAGCTAAAGGCACAGGGATGGAAGCATGACCACCGGCATCTACAAATAAGACCCAAGGGGCCCTGTTTTAGGGGGGAGATTTTCTCTCATTCCTATCTTGTAACTTCTAAATTACAGCTCTATAACCCTAATTGGGAATTGATTTGGAGAATTTACTTTACAGTTTATGTTATCCCAACTTTTGGCAAAGTCGAGATACCCAAAGATTAACTGAAAATCAATGATTATTAGTCATGAACATCGATTGTGCATCGCAGGTTCACCCCGGATATCGATGAATTTTGTCCGAGTCCGGATCGGACTGCAATTAATAAGACAAGCCAAGCAAGGTCAGATGAAGCAACATTCCAAATTTCGAGACAATCCGAGTTCGTATGCACAAGTTATCGCCGATATAAAATGGAAGAGGTATGCTATGGTTCGAATCGATCAGAACCAAGCCCTAGGTTCGAATCCATCATCCCTACATCACTTCGAATCCACGAGAAGCACCCTTGCTTCGACTCCATCAGCGCATAGTATTTCGAATCCATCGAGCCACTTCGCCTCGCAACCTTCAGGTTGAACACCTTCGTATCCATCTGGGCTCGATGGTTCGAATCCAACACTCGAACCCATGAAGACCTCTCGCTTCATACCCATCAGATACTTGCTTCGAATCGATGCAAGGTTGGCGTGTTCGAATCAATTAAGTGCCTTCCTTCGAATCCATCCGGCTACGTTTAACTCTGTATCGATCAAGACACGTTGGCCATCGATACGAAGTAGGTGCCATTCGAATCCAGGGATATTTGGTGTCTTCGAATCCATCGAGTCAAGGCAGCGAAGTCTCCGGGACGACTCGATCTAACTGGCGACAAAAGCGGATCGATGCAAGGTTTGCGCTCCACGTCACCATCTTCACGTGCAGGAGGATCGATTCGAACGAATCGATTCGAGCATATCGATTCGAACGACTCCAGAATTCGAAAAACACCGACTTGAATCGATCATAACTCGAGTTCTACAAGTCCAAATGCCATGAAATTTTCACAGAAGCTTGAGCACATGTTGAAGAATGTCCACACCAAATTTCAGCTTGATTGGACAATTTCTTGATCGGTTCGAACCTAGGGTCGAATCGATCCCAGTGTGGGCCCAGATTTTGCATAAAGCGGGCGTGTAGGCCCCCCGACGTACCAGAACTGGTCTCCCTTCATTTTAGGTGAAATATCAGCCTTCTACACCTATAAATAGAGCCCCTGGTCATTCAGAAAAGGGGTCGGACAACTTTGAGAGCAAAGAGCGCCTAGATTCTGCCAGATTTACTCCAAATCACCATTGCTGCCTTAGATTCAGACTTAGTTCAGCAAATCAGTTGTAATACAACGTACGAAATTGTAATCTTCAAGCATCGAGCAATAAAATCATAAAAACCTTGAAGTGGACGTAGGCCGGAGATAGCCGAACCACTATAAATTGCGTGTCACTGTTCATTATTTCTTGATTGCTGCTTGTTATTTGCTTAAGATCTGTGATTTGTGTGTGAATACTGTTGATTCGTATTCATACTCTGGTGCTTTCACTACACTTGGGGTTTGTGACCATATTTGGTGCAAACACTTTACCTTAATTTTTGCTGGCTTAACTCCAATTTTCAGGTGCAGTTATTCCAAAAGGTTCTTGTCAACAAAGATAACAATATTCCTTCTTAGACAGTTTTTATAACCCTTCGAAGACCTCTATCCTGCAATCTAAACACTTCGGCCACAAGGGAAGTTCACTTGAATCGACATTCATAAAACCTTTCGGTGTTATAAGATCTGTGGATCAAACCTTTCGACAAGGGTCATAACCTGCCAGATCCCGACAATCTTAGCAACCCTCCGAATCCCAAATAACTATTTGTCTAACCTTCTAGCAAGGATTCAGGTCAACTCTCTATATAAGGAAAACTAGGGAAATTCTATCATGATCAAGGAAATTGCTTCTGGGGGAAATCTTATAAAGGTTCAATTAAATCGGTAATCATTCTACATTAACTCAGCAAAACCGAAATGTCTTTTTAGATCTTGTACCTTGGCCTTCTTGACCACATCAAAAGATCAGATTCAAAGTCCAATCCCAAACAGAGATACATAGATAATTCTACAGATTATTAACCCTTCAGTATAGTTCGGCTTAATCTCATTACTTGGAGTAACTCTGGGTTACCAACAGGGCATTTACTGATCTTCTAAGAGATTCTACTTTCCACCATTTTCCAATAACTTCGTCTATTGGGATTCCTTGGGGTGTTGACCTTAAATTTGGTTAACAAATGTCTTATATAATATAATATCTTTTAAATTGTATTGCTAAATATAGAGTTTTATAAACAAATAGTATACATACAAACATATATATATATCATTTTTAAACATGGTTTTTAAATGTAATCATATGACTCAGAAAGGGGTTAGGACTTGCTCAGTTGCTAAATGGTGCTCTTATTACTTGATTGATTGAAAAGTAAAATATACTTACAAACGCCAACGAAGTAGACTTATCTATTTTTAAGAGTTAAGGTTGTTGTTCGAGTAGGGTTTAGAATCAATGGTGCTTTAACCTACCATCTTCACTGTTGATTGGGGAATATTTAAGATGAAAAGGTCGGAAATGTGTTAATCATTTTGATTACTTACTAGTTTATGGAAAGTCATTAATACTATACTTAACACTAAATGTTGACGAAGAAGGCTTATCTATTTGTGAGAGTTAAGAATGTCGTTCGAGTAGGGTTTGGAAGCAATAAAGTTCTAGCCTACCATCTTCACTCTTGACCAATGAATAGTTAAGATGAAAAAGTCGAAATATGTTAAGTATACAGACCTTGATTTCTATAAGCGATCATTTTAAGAACTAGATAGTCGATTAGTTGACTCTCGAATTTTGACCAACTATAACTTCAAAAGTATCTAAAAGCTTCCCCGCTTCATATGATTTTAGATCCCTAAGGGAGGAGCACTGGTGTGAAACATCCCTAGCCTTAAGAACTTATATATACGAGATCCCTCGGGGAGGACTTCTCTTTATATAATTCTCTAACTTCCAAAAGAGCTAGATTTGAGTTAATCGAATATCTATCGATTGGTTTTGGAGACTCCGGGATCAGTAAGTGTTTTGCTTATCGAATACCACTTCAAAACTAGTATGCTAGTTTATGTTTTGGAAGCAGTTACGAAGTGGAATATTATAGAGTTCAAATGTCTATCCTAAGGTGAAGTCCAAGGGAGAGGTCAACGTTAATATTTCAGACTTATGCTATAGAATTGAAATGTCTACCATAAGATTAAGTCGAAGAAAGTGGTTAGCATTAGAATTTGTCAAACGGCTTTTGCATGAATCCATAGAGTGATTCAGGTTCTGTTCGACTGAAGAAGATTCTTGTGAGAGTTGCCGAACATAACCTGAACATAGGGAAATGACTAAAGATATAGTAGGATGCTTAGTCTTGGGTTTAGCTAACTCACGACAGGGTATATCAACTCCATATCTAGAGTATGCTTAGTCTTGGGTTTAGCTAACTCATGACAGGGTATATCAACTCCATATCTAGAGTATGCTTATCGATGTTGCTAGAGGGAGTTGTTGATGCTTGGTTCCACATGGTTCATACTATGTTCGAGCATGGGCCAACTATTTTTACCTTATGTTATATTTTATCTAGAGATATACGATGGTCGGAAGCTGACTTCTGATCCTTGTCATGGAGATCCGCTTCAGTTTACTGGGGGCCTCTCCATGGAAAATCCATGTGTACCTTAGTAGTTTTAGATGTACTTCTAGTATTGTGTGTTGTGAGATGAAAGTAGCACAGCTATTTTTCTACATCCTAGACGTTATCGATTATATCACCATATTAACTAAATGAATAGTTAGTTTCTTTGTGGGGAAAACGGTTACGATGATTCGTACAATCTAAAAAGTTATTGTTATATGGATGCATATATCATAGATTTGCTCATACAAGACTTATGTTTGACATGTGGTTTTTGTTTTCCCTAAATTCCTTGTGTACCCTTTCGAGTAGGCTTAGTAAAGCAGGTTCTACTTTGGACACATCAGAGTTCAAAAGACGGGCTAGAGGCTTCCATTATCTATCTATTTCTAATTTTGTTGCATTGTATTATGTATGTATGTATCAGCATTGTGAGGATAGGCAGTTATAACTATCCAGACTGATGATAGTACTTAGGCTCAATAACTCTGAAATTGTACTGTATTCGAAGTAACCCTTTGTACTATGTTTTGGATATTACAAATTATCGTTTCGCTATAAGATTGTGATATTTGTTTTTTCTTTCTTGTTCAATTCATTTTCATTTTATTTACCCTAATGATCTGTCATTCCAACACACGGGTGCTCGGCAAAGGGATACCTTGGATTTTTTTAATATCGACATTTGATGGTCGAAAAGTCGTGTTGTTACAAGATTGGCCTCAAGCCATGTTCGTAGAGAGGACGGGCTGTATTATAATAGCTTCCTATTTTATATGTATAAAGTTTCGATATATAGTACTTTGAGACATTTTCCTCACATCAAATAATCCTTCCTCCGGCCGCCTCTCCCTCCTTGCCTTGATCCGCCGCACCTAGCCTTGCTAATGCTAGCTCTACCCCTGCTTTTCGTCTCCACGACGTGGATGAGAACTTATTTACCACCATCCAGTCCAAGAGGTGGTGACACCTCCCTAAATTCGTTCCTCTTATAGTTTGACCCAGTAACCAGTTCGCCGATCCTCCAGCCCCAGCCTCCAACCCTCACCACCTTCTTCTGCTCCGCCCTACTCATCCGTTGATAGATCCAGATCCCTGTTTCCCAATTCGTCGTCTAGTGTGCCTCCTCCTGTTAGTCACAACTGGGTTGATGTTCTTAAAGGTAATCAGATTCATGTCAACGTTCCGCTAAAAAAAATTTCCTACATAGTTCAATTTCATTCATTATGCTAAGATGACCACATAAATTGTTATGAAATAATAAATCAATGGAACAATTTGATTGTTATTTATGCTATTGATTCAAAACGCATTTTCCATTTTTCAAGGCATATATTCATAGAGCATGGAAATCATCAAAGAATTTTATTATTTATTCCAAAGTAAATGTCTTATGTTATAAAATTTGATTCTAAAGAGGATTGTGACAACATTCTAGATATAACAACCAAGAGATTTTCGACCTCAAAAATCGACATCAATACGCCCAAAGTATCGAATGCCGAATATCCAAGTGCCGGAAATACCAGGTCATTAGGGTTAAAGAAGAAAGAGGTAGAAGAAGAAAATAGGAAACAACATTAGAATCTCACAGTCGCAGCAGAACAAAATATAATAGAGAATAACTAATCTTTACACAAAAACAAATCTGTTTAAACATTACATCATCAGAGTACATATAACACACACACTGGACAGTAATCACAACATGTCCTCACAAAACTGAATACACTGTACACACAACACAGCAGAATATACATTAAGTACGAGTGATACGTCTCGCCATCCAGCTCGTCTCCTTAGCTCCACAGCATCTTACCCTGTAATCTATAATACTCGGTCTGACCAGAGCATTATAATAAAATAATACCTGTGAGAAAACACACTCAATTGGATTATTTAAAGTTTTCCAAACCCTTTGAAATCAAAAGCATCTCGTAAGACCATGCCACAAATAAACATGTCTGGTTTTTACCTTACAATAGCCAAAACACTTTTTATCAAAATCCTCTGATATTATAATAGTGTATATATACAAATACTTATTCAAATAGCCGAAATTGTTACATCTATTAAATTCCAACTAATAGGTATACAAACAAAACCTTAAAGGCACGTAGGGAGAATGGATTTCCATCAATGACTAGGCATTGGAGTACCACCTATCACAGTACCTGGTCAAGATCAGCGTACCGAGGACCACGATCGATCCCCTGCAACACAAGACCGGAATTACATAAAGTTAATTCCGAGTAAGATCACCCCATGGTTGGCACGACCAACCGCCACACAGTCGAAATAAAAAGGGACATCTAGACAGGGATGATCTCACCTAATGGGCACTACCCACATAGCCTTACTGCATAACCCCTGATTTTTAGACATTCCCGGTTGATGAGGCTCGAGGCTAAGCGTTACCTTTAGAGAACATATCCCTTAGAATGCCCACCGTCCACCTGACAATGTTTCGAAAGCATTCATCCATACAAGTCCGTCCCGGGTTCGAACGGAACCGAAGGCACTACTCCATCTTCGATTTCAAACTCGTTTTCCTCACGAAAACGTACAAACCGGATCAAAGTGGTTTTCGAGAAATTAATCTCGATCCTGGTCTCTTCGAAACGATCAGCGCATTGGCCAATATTGATAGTCGGTGATTTAACTATCAATTAACATTCACAAACAACCATCAAACAATAAATAATTTTCCAAAATTATTTATTTATCTCAAATATCTTCGCAAGATATATTTCCACTTTTCACACTTTGAAAACAGTTTCAAACCATCTTTCTCTTCACGGAATAAATTTCCCAAATATTTCTATTTCCACTGAAATCACCCATTACAAACACTTTAGATTTTTTTTAAATGATTTAGAAACACTTTATTATAAATAAACTTTAAATTAAAAACTACTTTAATACTTTATTCAAAAATTTATACTTTAGGAATATTTAAAATAAAGCTACTTTATAAAATATAAAACTACATTTTTATCCTTTATAACCCAACACCAAGTTACCTTTAAATAATTACTACTAAATTAAATTTTGAGAAATACTTACCTTTAACCTTTAAACATTTAAAAATAATAAATTTTTCCAAACATACTTTAAAAACAACTTTAAATCCTTTAACTCATACTTAAAAGTTTGCTTTGGAAATGTACTTGGCTATCCAGGGAAATTCACTTCTCTTTCACATCTTTAAAAATAAATCACTATTTATTTTTAAACAAATTCACATTCCTTTATAAATTCCCACCTTGAATTTATATTTCAAATATTCCCCGATATTATATTTCACTTTACAAACCCAGTTTATAAATTCTAAAATCTCACTTCTCTTTTAAAATTCCAATTTTAAACTCCTAAATCAATTTCCAATTTATTTCCAATTGACTTCACTTTGAAATAAATTTCCTTACTTACTTCATTTATTTCAAAATCCATTAACTTTCAGATTTTATTTCTTTATTTTGATTTAAAATCTTTTTAAATGGAGATACCAATTTCAGATTTTCCAAATTCCTTCTTTATCCCTTTAAATAAATTCAAACCATGAATTTAAAATAAATTCTTTATTTCTTTAAATAATATCACCTAAGTTTTAAAATTCATTATTTTCCCTTTTATTCGAAACCTGCTTTCCCATACTCGGAATTTATTTAATAGAATTTAAAATCACTTTTCCTTTCCCAATTCATTCTTTAATTTATTTAAATTCTCTATAATTATTTTACTTAAAAATTTACTCTTTTATTTCTTTCCAAAAATTCAATCTATATATTTTGGTAACACAGTATACCCAAATATATACAATCCAACCATAGCATCCATCATCTCCAATTATCAATATAATTCATCATAGAATATCAAATAATCATACAGAGAATATTAAACAATCTAAATAATTTTTTGAGGAATCCAGTTGGATCCCTCCAACCTGTTTCCCAGCATCCACAGACGTTAGCACAATACCAATTCCACTTCGAGGTGGAATATCGTGGTATATGGGATTAATATAATATCATCCACTATTATGCGGCGCATAGGGTCTTATCCGCTATATAATGCGGGAATATCAATCACTCCAATATATATATACTACTATATATATTATCACATCCAATCAATTCAATCATTCAACCAATTATTTAAATTTAACCATTTAAATTTAAATAGAAATCTAGAAGAGTGAGATTGACTCACTTTTATTTTTGTTTGACAATCCATTTCCAAACCAGCTTGTTTTCTTCATAATTTAAACCTTGTATAAACATTTTACCTTTTAAAAATATTTGAACAAACCGAACAATTAATCTCATTTGATAGATTTAATTAACCCATGATTTTATTTTAAACTAATAACTTGTTTTAAACTAATCTTTCCCTTTAAATAATCCTTAATAACTAAAATAATTAGTAAGTTAATAAAACAAGTTAATTACTAAATACTTAGTTCCAAAATAGGCTAAACGATTTAAAAATGTATATGTATATGTATATCTTATTTTCAATTTCGAGCTACATATAAAATAATCTATATAAGTCTAAAAATCTAATTTTCTAAATAAGCCTATATATTTTATTATTAGATTTTTTTTAAAATCCTACATATATAATATTTTATATATTTTCTGTTTCTGCATATATATATTTTTAAAAAAAAATCCTAATGAAAATATAAATCTCTTTCTAAACTATATACATATAATTTAAATGAGATTTAACTTTGAAAATAGGTTGTTAACATACCTTACTGCCACCAGCCCTAGCCTTCGACTTTGACCACCACATCATGACCAAACCCCTCGTGCGATTCCACAATGATCGAGTCGCCCTATTCGATTTGCCGGCCTGAATCACAACCTACCCACTGCCTAAACGAGGACGTCGAACCAACTCCCCTCCATTGTCGATCACCCTAGTCAGGCATTTGGAACGATGCCGCCTTTGAGTCGCCTCGAATAATCGCGATCAAGTTTCGTGCTCCCCATAACCTTGCCAAGACGTCGAGCTTCTTCTCGATCGAGAAGGTCGCGATTCCTCACTCAAACGATTCGATTTCGTTCTTCGCTTTGCCATTAACCCCCCCTTTTTTTACGAGTACATGAACGAATCTGATTTTTAGTTCGAAGAGATGATGGCAATTTTGTTTACATGCAGATAGGAATGTATATTTATTAGATTTTTTTTCTTTGTTTTGAAAGTTTCTCTGTTCATTTTTCTGAAAGAAGGAACGAATGCTCTAGATAAATAACGAGTGCACAAAGATAAAGCTTTTAATTTAAAATTTATTTATTTACTTCATATCAAAACTAAAACATCTCATTTGCAAGAGAGTGATGGACGTGATTTACGCATGCTCAAATAGGCTAGGTCATATACAAGTTGTAGAAGATAAGACAGGCTTTGACCAATCAACAATTATATATATATTTAAATATTCAATATATATATCAGTGCGTTTATCTATCGTACGCTCACACAACAACTCCAAATGCTACGAAAATTGAAATCCGATAAATATACACTATTACAGATCCAATGGAATAGGTTTCGTCGAATTCCGAGGCTGTGCCTCGAAAGGCTATTTTTAAATACCGATTCAAACAATATATTTTTAAAACTGAACAAACCACTTTTAAATTCAATTTTAAAAGTTCTATTATCTTCAATATCATTAATATGAATTTTCTAACCCTTTAAAATATTTTTTAACAAGCTTGAAACTGAAGATTCAATATTTTATCACATTTTCAATAATTAAATCCAATAATTAAATTATCCAATAATGGTGATATTTGAAATTCATGTTAAAAATTCACCGTTGAATATTTAAAATCGATTAAATATTCCAGTTTCAAATGTCCAAATTTCCGGGTCGTCACACTAGAGGGTGGTTCATACATCTATGATAAAAAGCTTATGATGATCAAACAATGAACTACATGATGCATTTAAACAAAGATTATTACTATCGATTCCTATCTAGATTCGACTGCCTAATCTTCCTCTAGACTGTTGGACAGTAGAAGGTATTGCTCGTATTGCCTTACTATTGGGGACCCTAATTTAAAATTAGATAAGATGGCAGAAGAAATCATAAAAATTTCTTATGCTCGAGTTTTAGCGGAAGATTCTAATTCATTTTCCGACCTTAAGAAAATCCCATTCTTAATGAAAATGACCAACTTTTCATGTAAGACGTAAAATACGAATGAAAACCGATTAAATGTCAAAACTGTCAAAGTTCTGGACACTCCTAAAACATTTTCCAATTCAGCAAGGTGTGGTTCTTGTCAAAGATAACAACACAACATCAAGTAATGCGCATATGGAGGTAGATGCTTCACAAACTATGAATGATGTAAATGCAAAAAACTCTCCCACAATCGACAACTCAATCAAGATAATGTTAACATTCAGCTATCTCAAGATAATTAAATTAACACACAGTGTAACAAAAGAAAAACTAATATAGCACAAGAATAAGATCCAAATCAACCTCAAAAATCTAACAGTTTCAGTCCTATTATCTAGTCCAATGTTTTACAAAATGAACAACTCCATGTTTCTTGATGTTGTGTTGTTGGAAGTAGAGTAGTGCTAGTGGAAGTGACGGTGCCAATACCTGTTGACCCGAATGACCAAAACAAGGTGCTGAATGTGGGTTCACAACTTGGTATGAAGGTTCAAAATATGCTGATATCATTCTTGAAAGCAAACCTGGATTTATTCGCTTGGATTCATGCTGAGATGTGTGGAATATCTCCCGAAATTCCAGGGCATGCTTTGAATATTGACCCAAAATTTACACTCGTAAAGCAGAAAAGAAGAACCCAAGGTCCTGAAAGGTCGACAACATTAAAAGACGAAGTAGATCGGCTCATGGAAAATGGCTTCATCAGAGAATCCACTTATCCAAATTGGGTTTCTAATCCGGTGTTGGTTAAAAAAGCGAATGGGAAGTGGAGAGTATGCATCGACTTTTCAGACTTGAACAAAGCATGTCCCAAAGACTGTTTCCCGTTGCCCAGAATTGATCAGTTGGTGGATGGAACAGCCGAGCATGAATTAATGCCTTTTATGGATGCTTACTCAGGATATAATCAAATCATGATGCATGAGCCAGATCAGGAGGACACGAGCTTCATCACTGATGTTGGTCTTCTCACCCTCCTTAAGATCTTCAGCTTTCTGCTCCTGTGAAGCGGCCGGGTCATCTAAGCCTTGAAGAGCTTCTATTTGTTCTTCTTGTGATTCCCGGTTGAGAAGAAAAAGGAGGGGTAGATTGAAGAGGTGGAGGGGCAGCAGCTGGAGGAGGCGAAGCCTGTACGACTCTTGTTGTTTTCGCTATAGAAGAAGAAAAGTTAAAAACATCAATATTCCCCACAAAGAGAGGAGATAATGGCACATCGAGGCTTAAGTAATAAGCAAAAAATTCGTCAAGCTCATGTGAAGCAAAAGAGCAGTCCACTTGAGCTAGATCAGAATTGACGTTACCTAGAGAGCTTGGCTTTATCACATCGATTTAAAAATCGTAGGCTTCGGTGCTTTCTTGGGCCTCGTCTTCGGCGTGGGCAGTTGCAGTTTCGATTTCGGCTTTGGCAGGAGGTGGAGAGTGGGAACTGGAACCAATAATATCAACGTCGACCGAAGCCGAAGGACGAGTTGGGTCGGTCAAAGGTGCCTTCCCTGAATGCTCTCCTTCCGCCACTTCGGCTTGTTGCATGGCAAGTTGTTCTTTCCCTCTGGCAAGGGCGACACGCCCCTCATCATCCAAATAATTAGCCTCAAAATCCTCCTCGGTGTAGCCAGCATCTCTAAGCACTTTGACTGCTACCTCACACACTTCTGCCAGCGTAATTTCATACTTTGGGCCCAAGAAAGAAAGACTGCCACGCCCCAAGATGCTGAGAACGTAAAACTCGAAAAGAGTAGAGCTAATGTTGGCCTTAGTCGCCTCATGCGAGTGTTCAGCTGCTGCTTTTCCAGCGATGGCCTCATCACGCTCTTTTTCAGCCTTAGAAAGTTGGGCCTTCAGCATTGCAATCTCCAAGTCTTGAGAGCTAGTCTTTTCCTGCAACTGAGCAACATCTTTGCGGTATATTTCTACAATTTTCCGCTCCGCCTCAAGATTAGCCTCAACATCTCGCTGGGCAGCGTGGGCGTCTCTTACTTGCTTTTGAAGAATCTCTTCGGTTCACCCTCTTTTATTCAGCGACCTAGCGACCTAACGACTTAACGGCCTAGCGACCTAAGGCTCACGACTTAACGATCTATAACAAGCTAGCGACCTATAGCACATAACAGCTCAATACGGTACGACCTAACGAGATAAGAAGGCAGCGACCTAACTCCTGAAAGTCTCATGCGACCTAACTCCTGAAAGTCTCCTACGACCTAACTCCTGAAAGTCTCCTGCGACCTAGCGAGATAAAGAAAGAGCGACCTAACGAGTTAGCGACTTAGCGAGATAAAGAAAGAGCGACCTAACGAGTTAGCGACCTAGCGACCTAGCAACTCAGGAAAGGCAACAACCTAACATGCTCCATAGTTAAGCCGCACGACCTGCCTCTTCTATTAGGTCGCTCACGACCTAATCTTGCCGAGATAACTTCTGTATTACATATGTTAGGTCACTCGCAGCCTATACCTTACCCAGAATGATTCCATTAAGTTGTCAACGACTTAAGCTAACTCGGGATGACCTTTAGGTCGCTCACGACCTAAAACCTAACGACCTAAGCCCAGTTTTCTCTTATAAATACCCCGCCTACTCCGCATTTAAAAGGGGACAAATTTTTGGAAACGCCAAGACTCTGCTGATTTCTCTATTGAATTCAACACTTCAAAAGCAAAGGATACTTCAAAGAATCTTCGAAAAGAATCAAGTTCATTCAACATGAATCGAAAGAGCTTTTCTGAATCAAAGTTCTAATTACTTATCTTCATTGTGTTGTAATCGAGGGATTATTGTAAAAGTTGTAATCAAATCAGTAGTAGAAGAGATTAAGTGGACGTAGGCTTGACTTTGAGCCGAACCACTATAAAACTGTTGTCTTTTTACTGTTTTCTACTACTTTCTGCTTACTTTTAGTTCCCGTACCAACGGGTGGTGCTTTCGCTAAATCACAAATCACACCGGGGTGTTAGCGTACAATTTTAGCGTTAACATTTTTGGTGCTTTCACTGAGAACCCAACTCAGGAGTGCTTTCATCATTACTTCACAAAGATTTGTAGAAAGGCTTTCCTTAAAAACTAGAAGACTATCCGAGATTATGGCTCCTGGAAGGAAAAGCAAATCTACTAGATCTGGAAATGTTTACAACAACACCGCCACTTCTCCCACGTCAAATCAAGCGGCTCCTAATGTTGGAGTCACAAGGGAAGAATTGGATGTTGTGGTGTCTCGGTTGTATCAGCAAATGGAAGCCCAGAACGCTTTGATGTTGGACAAATTGAATGCATTACTTGGAGTTAACCGGCAACCGGAAAATAATGAAGAAACCTTCGCTGAAGATGTTCATGTGCCCCAAGGGAAAAGTATTCCTCAGAGGGCAGCTGGCACCACCGAAGGGGCACCTTCCCAAGCTGGAGGTTCAAGGCCGCAGCCAACTCTTCGTGAAAGTTTGTCCAGGCAAACTTCCGAAAAAGTAGCTGACGTCTGTCCCGCGGGGCCTCTAAACGATGAGGAGTACCTCTCGGGAATGATTCGACAAATTATGAAAGATAGCATGCGAAGGGAGGAAGATGAGAGTGAATGGGCGTTCGCTCCAAGTAAAACTCCCTTTACTGAAAGAATTCTAAAAGCTGAATTTCCAAAGAAGTTCGTTCCCCCTACAATTCCAGCCTATCGGGGGACGAGCGACCATAACCAGTTCTTGTACAAGTATGACTGGCATATGACAGGTGCCAGGGCAACATATAAGATCAAATGCTGATATTTTCCTGTATACTTGGAGGGAGTGGCCCTGCTTTGCTTCACGAAGCTGCCAGTTCGATCCGTCGAGTTTTCCGACCTAACTCGGAAATTCAAAGATCAGTTCAGGTTATATGCTTCTAAGGCCAAGGACATAATGTCACTATCAAGCCTCGAACAAAGCCCAGGAGAGTCTATCAAATCTTTCTTAAATCGCTTCAATATAGCCTTGGCTGAAGTCGACAATGCAGATTCTCAGATGATTCTGACTTACCTAATGCGAGCTATTGACAAATCAAGCGAATTTGGAAAATGGCTAAAGATGAAAGAGCCAAATTCACTTGAGAAGTTCTATAATAAGGCTGATGAATTCATGCGCTTGGAAAGCCGTCCTGTGCCGGCAAAAGTAGATGTGGTTGAAGTGAAGAATAACAATGTTGCTACTAGCAAAAAGGAATCTGGCGGCCAGAAGAGGGAGAATGACAGTAGGAAAGGACAGAAAGATGTGAAGAAGCTTCGCTACTTTAAACCTTCAGATTTTACTCTCCTAACTGATACTCCAGAAAACATCTTTTTCGCGACCAAGGATGCTGTCGAATACCCCAAACCACCTAAGATGAAGCTTGGGAAAAATGCTATGCAGAATGGGAGATTCTGTCAGTTCCATAATCAACCTGGCCATGACACTAATGAATGTCGCCATTTAAAGAGTTTGATTGAAGAGCTGCTGACACAGAATAAACTGCAGCAATATGTGAAGAGAAACAGAGCTGACCCAACCTCATCTACTCAGGGGCAACAAGTTCTTTCTCATCAATCTAACCCAGGTGAGAGGACTGCAGTGCAGGATTCTGAGAGGCCCATCATCAATGTTATCATAGGGGTCCCCACCCAACAGGCATGAGTTGGGGCGAGATGGAGAGATATGCTCACGCTTTGAGATATGCCCCAGCAGAAGAAAATGTTTTTGTCCTAGAAAATGCTGCACCTTTAAAACAGCAAATAAGTTTCAACGATGACATCATATTTCGAGCTAGAGACTCTGTTGGAGTTGAGGCTCCCACCATGGATCCCTTGGTAATAACTACTAGCATCGGATCAGCCATTGTGAGAAGGGTGCTTGTTGACTGTGGCGCCTCTTGCAATATCCTCTTCAGAAAAACTTTTGATCAAATGAAAATTCCCAAGGCTGATGTCTAAGCTTCTTCACAGAAAATTGTTGGGTTCACTGGAGAACCAAAACAGCCTATTGGGACTATTGACTTGTTTATAGAGCTTGGAGAAGGGGAAAAGAAAGTTGTCCGAAAACAAATTTTGTGATTGTTGATGAATTCTCCGCTTACAATGTCTTCCTGGGTCGACCTACTCTTGCCGCTTTCAAGGCTATTCTCGCTCCATGGTGCCTAACTATGAAGTTCCCCACTGATAATGGTGTCGGTGTTGTGAAAGGGGACCAAAATGCTGGGTGAGAATGCTATTTCACAGAATTGCGGGAAAGTAGGAAAAGAGAAATGGGTAAAGGTGCGGTAGCTCCGCTCCGCATCAAAGAACCCACCTTATAGCAATTACGGGGTGGACCCTGCACTGGTGAGCACAGTGGTGCACGTAAAGAGATTGATCCTAAAAAAACCAGTGCAGGGGAAAGTAGAGTGGTGCCGGTGGAAGTAACGGTGCCAATATATGTTGACCCGAATGACTTAAACAAGGTGCTGAATGTGGGTTCACAACTTGGTATGACGGTTCAAAATATACTGATAGCATTCTTGAAAGCAAACCTGGATGTTTTGCTTGGATTCATGCTGACATGTATGGAATATCTCCAGAAATCGCAGTGCATGCTTTGAATATTGATCCAAAGTTCACACCCGTAAAGCAAAAAAGAAGAACCCAGGGTCCTGAAAGGTCGACAGTATTAAAAGAAGAAGTAGATCGGCTCATGAAGAATGGCTTCATCAGAGGATCCACTTATCCAAATTGGGTTTATAATCCGGTGTTGGTTAAAAAAGCAAATGGAAAGTGGAGAGTATGCATCGACTTTTCAAATTTGAACAAAGCATGTCCCAAAGACTATTTCCCGTTGCCCAGAATTGATCAGTTGGTAGATGGAACAGCCGGCATGAATTAATGTCTTTTATGGATGCTTACTCAGGATATAATCAAATCATGATGCATGAGCCAGATCAGGAGGACACGAGCTTCATCACTGATGTTGGTCTTTACTGCTATAAAGTCATGCCTTTTGGATTAAAGAATGCGGGGGCAACTTATCAAAGACTTGTTAATGCCATGTTCAAACCCCAGATTGGGAAGACTATGGAAGTGTATGTTGATGATATGTTGGTGAAATCAAAAAAGGTAGTAGACCACATGGATCATTTGGTAGAAATGTTCGCGGTTCTCCGAAAGTATGGGATGAAGCTAAATCCTCTAAAATGTTCATTCGGAGTAGAGTCCGGAAAATTCTTGGGTTTCATTGTGAGTGCTAGGGGCATCGAAGCTAATCCTGCTCAGATTACTGCCTTAAGAGAAGTCAAAGACCCTAGAACAAAGAAGGAATTGCAATGCCTCAATGGGAAAGTCGCTGCTTTGAGTCGATTTATTTTCAGAGTATGCATTCCCTTCTTTGATGCTCTGAAGAAAGGAAAGAAAAACTTTGAATGGACTCCTGAATGTCAGAAAGCTTTTGATGAACTAATTCGTCACATGGAAAAGCCACCAATACTTTCTCAGCCCAGCAATGGTGAAGATTTTTCATATACTTAGCAGTCTCATCTCATGCTCTTAGTGCAGCATTGGTACGGGAAGACGCAAAAGTTCAGCACCCGGTTTATTACATTAGCAAAAGATTCACTGGGGCAGAGATGGATTATTCAAAGTTAGAAAAGCTCGCCTATTGTCTATTGATCGCGTCCAGAAAGTTAAGGCCATACTTCCAGGCCCATCCTATTAAAGTCCTCACTGATCAACCTCCACAGCAAGTCCTATTCCGCCCTGAAACTTCGGGTCGTCTTCTGAAGTGGAATTTTGAACTCAGTCAATACGATATCACCTACCATCCCCGAAGAGCAATCAATGGACAAGCTTTAGCAGATTTCATTGCAGAATACACCGATAAAGGTGATAGTGAGGAAGAGGTGATTGATGAGATCCCGATCCGATGGAAATTATATGTGGATGGTGCAAGAAATGACTATTGTTCCGGAGCTGGGGTTGTGCTTGAAACCCCTGAAGGGCGGTCATTGTGTTATGCATTGAGATTAGAATTTCCTTCAACAAATAATGAAGTCGAATATGAAGCTCTTATTGCCGGTCTAAGGATTGCTAAAGAACTGAACATCAAAGTATTGCAGATCTTCTGTGATACCCAGCTTATTGTGTGCCAAGTCAAGAAAGAGTTTCAAACTAAAGGAGGAAATCTGCCTGCTTACTTGACAAAGGCCTGGGAACTTCTCGATGATTTTGATCATTATACAATCAACCATATACCTCGGGAAGAGAACATGAAGGCACGAAAAATATTCAAGCTCTGGCGAAGCTCAATTGTTAGGATTGGTACCTGTGGAAGTCTTGTCAGCTCCAAGTACTGATGAGATGGATATTGACTGGATCATGGCTGTATCTCAAGAATAGGAGTCGTGGATGAACCCTATCAAGGAATATCTACTCAACGGCTCCTTGCCAGAAAACTCAAAAGAACGCCAGAAGCTGTTAAGAAAAGCCCCGAGATATGTAATTCAAGACGGTCATTTGTACATACAAGGATTCTCGATGCCATTACTTCGATGTGTAACCAAAGAAGAGGCTAAGATAATTTTAGCTGAGGTGCACGGGGTAGAATGTGGGGATCATTCAGGTGGCCAAACTCTTGCAAAGAAAATTCTCCGCTATGGGTATTTTTGGCCGGATATTAATCGAGATGCTGCTAGCTACTCCCGAAAGTGTGACAGATGCCAAAGATTTGCAAAAATCCCAAGAGCACCTTCCACCGTGCTAACACAGATGATCAGTACATGGACATTCGCCATTTGGGGTATAGATCTCATTGGGCCTATGCCGATTGCCAGATTCGGAATCAAATATGCTACTGTCGCTGTTGATTATTTCACTAAATGGGCTAAAGCTGAACCATTGGCTACTATTACCTCCAAAAAGATAATAAACTTTGTGACTAAAAATATCATTTGCAGGTATGGTGTGCCTCAGAAGATAATCACAAACAATGGTACCCAATTCGAAAGCGAAGAATTCCAGGACTTTTGCAGGCGATTCAAGATCCCAAAAAGCTTCTCAGCAGTGGCTCATCCGCAGGCAAACGGGCAAGTGGAAGCAGTGAAAAAAATCATCAAATCAACCATCAAAAAGCAACTGGAAAAAGCAAAAGCTGGTTGGGTTGATAAGCTGCCACTAGCACTATGGGCATATAGAACTACCCACAAAAATGCGACGGGCACACTCCATTCTCATTAGCATATGGATCAGAAGCAATGATTCCAGTGGAAATAGAGGTCCCCTCACATAGGAGAATTCATTTCAACCAAGCTGAAAATGAAAAGCTGCAACTTGAAGCACTTGACTTGCTTGATGAAAGAAGGAAAGAAGCTGAGCTTAGAGTTACAGCTCATCAGCAAAGAATAGCAAGGCACTTCAATTCTAAAGTTCGCCAGCGCAGCTTTGAAATTGGGGATCTAGTCTTGAAAAGGATCATGACAGCAATAGGAATGTTTGGGCCAAACTGGGAAGGGCCATATGTCATATGCAAAAAACTTCTTGATGGCACTTTCAAACTCACAACTGTCGAAGGAGATCCAATTCCGAGAGCCTGGAACAGCAATCACTTGCGTCCATATTTTACTTAAAAGCAATGCTTGAATTTGTAAAATAATTACGGATGTATCATTCTTGTATTGTAAGCCGTTGTAAAATCAGTGTGACTCAGCAATAAGAACTATAAAGTGGATGTAGGCCCAATTCTTGGTCGAACCACTATAAATCTTGTGTCTTCTACTACTATAAAATGCTTGTTCCATTTCGATGTGCAAATATCTTAAATATGTTGCTAAAATGTCGATTTAATATTGTAGGCTATCAAAGCAAAGCTTACCTATTCGACACATCACAAGACCAAGCGATTCCTATAAATCACTCAACAAACGAATGTCAAGCCTCAAAAATCCCAGGTTCAATTCCTACATAAGAAGTACTTCTCACAAACAATTGGTGATTCCACCAAAGGGGCACCTTCCAAAAGTGAAGGTTCCAAGCCCTTGCTAACTGATTGCGATCGTTTGTGCAAACAAACATCTGGTTAAGTAGCTTGCTTCTGCCCCATGGAATCACTTAACAATGGAGTACACTTCTTTGGAAGAAACAATTAGCCTGCAAAAGAAAGGAACATGTACTTAGAAGTGATAACAAGGAATCGCTGAGGAACAAGATGATGAAAAGACATTGGCAAGCAGACAAAAACAGCCCAAACGCAGTCTTGTCTCTCAACAAAAAAGGTTTGTGGAACCACCGAAGGGGCACCTTCCCAAAGTGAAGGCACCGGGCCCTTGCTGCTTAATTATGATCGTTTGTGCAAACAAACATCTAATTGAGTGGCTTGCGTCCGCCCCGTGGAACCACTTAAACTGTGAGACGCAACCTTCTTGGAAAACAAAACAAGTAAAGCCCTCTGCGGAGGCACAACTCAAAGCCCTCTCCGGAGGCACAATTTAAAGCCCTCTAATGAGGAACGTTGTAAAATGAAATGTTTTTCTCAACCAAAAAGGTTGATGGTACCACCGAAGGGGCACCTTCCCAAAGCAAAGGCACCAGGCCCTTGCTACTTAATTGTGATCGTTTGTGCAAACAAACACCCAATTAAGTGGCTTGCTTCCGCCCCGTGGATCCATTTAACTGTGAGAAATAACTTTCATGCAAAACAAGAAGCCCTCTTCGGAGGCACAAAGCCCTCTTCGAAGGCACACTCTAAAGCCCTCTAACGAGGCACATCCAAAAAAGAAGAAATGTTATCTCTTGAAAGAGTCGTTGATGGAACCACCGAAGGGGCACCTTCTCAAAAAGAAGGTTCTAGACCGCAGCTAAATGCTCGTAATCATTTGTGCAAACAAATATCCGATAAAACAGCTGAAGTCTGTCCCTTGGCCCACTCAGTGATGAGATATAACTTTATGACAAACAGATCAAAGCTTTCTTCGGAAGCCTGCTTCGCCGCGCAGGGGAATCCACTTTTCAAAAATAAAAGTGACCATCTCTGATAGTTGAAGTGTGAAAAAAGAAGAGAAGAGAAAACTTCTCCGATACAAAGCACGCTCTACTAAAACCGAACAATACTTCCTCAAAAACGGAAGAATTATTCTCCAGAATAAGAGTACTAATCTTTTCAAAATGTAGAATATTGCATTCAGCCGTTGTATGGGGGCAATATAGCTACATTAATAAAAACAATGCTCAAACAGCATACCACGAGCTCACTGCAGTATTATACAAAGAAAATAAAGAAACTTGTGCGAAAATAAGGAATAAATGCATTCACAAATACTGACAAGAGATTGTACAAGTAAAAAGAGTCATTTTATTCCATACTATAAAAATTTTATACATGTACAGATTTCAAAAAGCGGGGGCCGGAACCCGCACAATCTCCGGTCGATACAAGTCTTTAGACAAAAGGCAAAATAGCAAAACAAGAAAGATAGAACCAAACTCATTTCTTCTTCCTCCCGCCGCCTTTGGAGCCCTCGCCTGGCTTAATGGCTAACTTCGCAAGCTGGCCTGGATGAGTCGCGGAAGAAGGAGAAAGAGGTGCAACTGGGTCTTCTTCCACTTTCTCATCGCCAACAGGAGCGTCCTTCTTTTTCTTTGAAACTCCGTGCTTTCCCCTCTTCTTCGAGGAAGATTCGCTACCCAGAAAGATAAGATCAGAAAGCCTTGTATCATCGGCAGTAAACTTCTCCGGGGTCCTCTCACCCTCCTCAAGTTCTTCAGCCTTCTGCTCTGGTTAAGCCGCTGGGTCATCTAAACCTTGCAGAGCTTCTATTTGTTCTTCTTGTGATCCCGGTTGAGAAGCAGAAGGAGGGGTAACTTGAAGAAGTGGAGGAACAACAGCTAGGGGAGGCGAAGCTTGTACAGCAGTTGTTGTTTTCGCTACAGAAGAAGAAAAGTTAAAAACATCAGTATTTCCCGCAAAGAAAGGAGATAGTGGCACATCAAGGCTTAAGTAATAGGCAAAAAGTTCATCAAGCTCATGTGAAGCAAACGAGCAGTCCACTTGAGCTAGATCAGAATTGAAGTTACCTAGTGAGCTTGGCTTGATCACGTCGATTTCATAACCTTGGGCTTCAGTACTTTCTTGGGCCTCTTCTTCAGTGTGAGCAGTTTTAGCTTCGGTTTCAGCTTTAGTAGGAGGCGGAGAATGGGAACTTGAGCCAATAATGTCAACGTCGACCCAAGACGAAGGACGGGCTGGGTCGATCAAAGGTGCCTTCCCTGGACGCTCTCCATCCGCTACTTCGGCTCACTGATTAGCAAGTTGTTCTTTCTCTCTTGCAAGGGCGGCACGACCCTTGTCGTCCAAATAATTATCTTCAAAATCCTCTTCGGTGTAGCCAGCATCTTTGAGCACTTCAACTGCTGCTTCACACACTTCAGCCAATGTAATCTCATACTTCGGGCCAAAGAAAGAAAGACTGCCTTTCCCCAAGACGCGGAGGATGTAAAACTCAAATAGAGTGGAGCTGATGTTGGCTTTAGTCGCCTCGTGCGAATGTTCAGCTGCCGCTTTTCCAGAAATGGCGTCGTCATGTTCTTTTTCAGCTTCAGCAAGCTGGATCTTCAGCATCGCAATCTCCGCGTCTTGAGAGCTAGTTTTTTCTCACAGCTGAGCAGCATCTTTGCGGTACTTTTCAACAATTTTCTGCTCTGCCTCAAGTCTGGCCTCAACATCTCGCTGAGCAGCGTGAGCGTCTCTTACTTGTTTCTGGAGCACCTCTTCCTTTTGTGTATAAGAAGTGGTAGAGGTGGCGAGATCATCTTTAAGTTTCTTGACTTCAGCCTCAAGCTCCTCGTTGTAAGTGGTGATGCTCTTCATCTCCGCATCATGCTGATCAAGAATTTTCTGCCACTCAGACTTATCATTCTCCATGGTCAGCATAGCCTCAAGATATGCTTGGTTCACTCTTTGAAGCTCATCGACTAATTTTTTCCAGCTAGACATTCTTTCGATACCAAGCTTGACAGCATCAAGATTTCTCAGCATGGATTGTTTGTCAATCGGAACCAAGTCCAAGTCAAAACACACTCCTTTCAAACACCAATTCGGAAATCGGCTATGGAGTGTAGGCGGAGGCTTCTCGACTTGATAAGGTGGCCTATTGATGATTGATTGAATATCAGCTCTTTTAAGGGCAGGAGAGCTGGAAGGGATGTCTAAAGAGATAGAAGTAGTGGGCACTTTAGAAATTTCAGATGAAGACTTGTCGTCAAGTTTGGCCTGCTTGCTTGGATCCTCAGTTATATGACTTTTTCCCCTATCATCGTGAGACTTTCTTTTGTGAGAGTCGTCATCTCTTTGGTAGGAGTCATGACGGTCGTCTCTCCTTCCATACCGCTCTTCATAAGCCTGCCTCTCATGAGCCTTCCTAGCTACTCTCTCTTCGTCAGTCTCCCTAGGAGCAAGAAGATAGCATCTGGGATCATAAGTGTCATGCCTTGCTTGGCGTAGAAAATCGTCAAAATACGAACCGCTGCGTCCCATGGGAGAACCTGAAAGTAAAGGACAGACAAAAATTTAGAAATCTTCGAATTAAAGAAGCTAAGTGCACGTAATTTCCAAAAATCCTAAGTGTGTGTGTGGCGTGCAAACTACGCACATCAAGCTACAAACCACTCTTCAGCTTAGGAGCGATGTCGGCTTTTGCAATATGAGTCAACTCTTGGGTTGACGGGAGTGGTCGCAAGAAGGATGTTGCTTCAACCGATGGAGAGACAAGCTTAGATGCGGTGGTATCGTCTTTAAAAAGCTCTTGGGAAGTCACCATAAAATCGCTCAATCCCTCAAAGATGTCATCACCATTATACCCAACGGAAGGGGTTATATCAATAGTGCCCTCTTTAACGTGTTCCACGTTCTCCGTAGCGGAGCTGTCTTTCTCAGCCTCCTCATTAGCCTCTTTAGTAGTCTTCCCAGAATGTTGAGGGAGTTCCTCTTCTTCAATAACGGGGGGAAGTTTAGACTTGTCAGGTAACCCCGCACCGGAACCATAACATTTCACTAGTGAAGTCTCTATAATGGGTTCCTTCGATGCGGATTCCTATGCGGAAGCTTGAGCATCTGATGCTTCTGTTTGGGAGCTGGGAGCGTCATGAGCCTGGATAGATCGAGAGGAATGCAAGAGTCCGAATTGATGTAGAAATTCATTCCTCTGAAGAAATTTGATACTTCTCTCGTTGGCAGCTATAGCACTCAATCTTTCAAAAGTTGATTTGTGAGTAAAATCTTTAGAGAGAGGAGGAATCGCTGCAAAAATAAAGAATGAAGTGAGAACTTGACAACTCAAATTTTGAAAGGCTCAGAAATGAAGTAAACGGAGATAAGCAGTCTTACTTCCTACTCTCCAGATGCCGCAGAATCCCAGGGGCAATGGACATAGAAGAATTGATTTAGAAACTCGTGGGCACTCTCGGGCAGATCCGTAATTAACTTACGGTTCCTGGCGCTCCTTACCAAAATAATAGAAGGATGATCTTTGTTCCTCGCAAATGTACACAGATAACAGATCTCCTCAAAGCTGGGGAGGCGGTCAAGCTTCCTCCTGAATAGTACGCACAACCCCATCAGAATGGCATAGCCATTGGTGTGCAACTGGAACGGAGAGATGGTTAATCGAAGGAGAAGAGTTCTGAGGAAATCATTGAAGGGGGGGATAGCTCCGTTCAGACACATGTGATGATTAACTGCAATGAAGCCATGTGGTGGCCTGTCGGCAGTGTCATTCACTCCAGGAAGCAGAGCATCCGCTTCAGCGATACCAAATTGCATGCATAACTGGTTAAAGGTCTGTTGGTTCAATGCGGTTGGAACTTTTTCCAGAGGATCATTCAAAGGAGCAGCAATTGGAAAAACTTCATCGGTCCGGTCTATTGTCTCTTCTTGTACTCGTTGAGAAGTCATTCTACACAAGGAACTGGATATTCAAATATGAAGGTGCACGTTTGCTAAAAAGTGTGTGAAGTGTTGTGCAAAGCTACTGAAAATAATAAGTAAATAAAGTAAAACTTGAAACAATACTGGTTGGCGCGCGTCAATTCAGGAAGATTCAAGACTTGTTATTATATCAAAATTAAGTGTAGTATCAATGCGGATAATATTTAGCAATAAGTAGCTATAACTGTATGAATTTTGCATTGATGCTCCACTTAAGTTAGTTGATTCACAGCATTTCACTTTTAATTAGATTCATATTATTTTCTCTTTGACTTAATCCATCACTCGATGTGGGTAGTCGATGATGAGTATATTCGTCATAGTTTTCTGCAAATGTTGTATTTAACAGGTTGATAGCTTAAAAGTCAATCTAATCTGTGAAAGAGTGCAACAGTTCTGGCATTTCAAGTTGAAGGTCCAATTAGGTTCTGGATAAATATGCAAGTGTTCAAATGCAGTTCATTCCTTTAGTCGCATGAACAACTTAAGTTAGCTTGAAACTCCTTTAGGTCGTCCATTTCGTGTCCAAACGACCTAACATAGGTCAGGCTTCCCTAAGTCGCTCTGCTCAAGTTATAAGGTTTATCAGTTATCTTCCTACGAGTTAAAACTATGCTGCGAGTTAAGTTAGGTCGCTGGTTCTTTAAGTCGTTTAGCTTTAAGTCGTGTGTTATTCTACTAAATTAGGTCGCTGGTTCTTTAAGTCGTTCAGCTTTAAGTCGTATGCTATCCTGGCAAGTTAAGTCGCAGTCCCTTATGTCGTTCGGAGTTTTATGACTAAGTCGCTAAGTCATTAACAGAATTAAGTCGCACGATTCATGTCCACACTGCTAAAGTCTTAGGTCGTTCAAGGTTCTTAAGTCGAGCACGACCTAACTCTCCTTAACTCGCTAACTCCTCTTCTTTCAACAGATCGCCTAACCTACTATCCCGTTAACCCAATAACCCGTTAGCCTCTCTACAATAAAATCCACCGTCTCTCCACACCACCAAATCATCCAAAACCAATTCAAAACACCTCGGATCCATCATAAACCCGATGCACTGCTGTGCTCTCATGAATTACAGCGATGGCATGTCCAATAACGATCAAAAATCGATCGTAATATGATTCGTAGCGAAATATAGCATGTGAAATCGGGTTAGGGTCGAAAAATGGGGAATTCACAATTCAACGGTGGTCGTGGTTGGATGATGAACGAAATTCACTTACGTAGTGTGATTATAGGGATGATCGGCGACTGGTTGATTTAAATTCTTCTTTGAGAGCTCAAAAATCCTTTGAAGGCGGGTTAGAGTGTTAGAGCAGACAAAGAAAGGAAGCAGTGATTTCAGCGACTTATATACAGGGGCAGAAGAACACGAATCGGCACGAACGACCTAACTCCCTCATAATTCGCTTACGACTTAATGATCCAAGATAGCACGTGTTAAGAGATATCGAAGCACACGACCTAACTCCTAGGCATATACTTCGAGGGGCAAGTGTTAACCCTCTTTTATTCAGCGACCTAGCGACCTAACGACTTAACGGCCTAGCGACCTAAGGCTCACGACTTAACAATCTATAACAAGCTAGCGACCTATAGCACAAAATAGCTTAATACAGTACGACCTAACGAGATAAGAAGGCAGCGACCTAACTCCTGAAAGTCTCCTGCGACCTAACTCCTGAAAGTCTCCTGCGACCTAACTCCTGAAAGTCTCCTACGACCTAGCGAGATAAAGAAAGAGCGACCTAACGAGTTAGCGACCTAGCGAGATAAAAAAAGAGCGACCTAACGAGTTAGCGACCTAGCGACCTAGCAACTCAGGAAAGGCAACGACTTAACATGCTCCAAAGTTAAGCCGCACGACCTGCCTCTTCTATTAGGTCGCTCACGACCTAATCTTGCTGAGATAACTTTTGTATTACATATGTTAGGTCGCTCGCAGCCTATATCTTACCCAGAATGATTCCATTAAGTCGTCAACGACTTAAGCTAACTCAGGATGAGCTTTAGGTCGCTCACGACCTAAAACCTAACGACCTAAGCCCAGTTTTCTCCAATAAATACCCCTCCTACTCTGCATTTGAAAAGGGACGAATTTTTGGAAACACCAAGACTCTGCTGATTTCTCTACTGACTTCAACACTTCAAAAGCAAATGATACTTTAAAGAATCTTCGAAAAGAATCAAGTTCATTCAACATGAATTGAAAGAGCTTTTCTGCATCAAAGTTCTAATTACTTATCTTTATTGTGTTGTAATCAAAGGATTATTGTAAAAGTAGTAATCAAATCAGTAGTAGAAGAGATTATGTGGACGTAGGCTTGACTTTGAGCCAAACCACTATAAAACTATTGTCTTTTTACTGTTTTCTGCTACTTTCTGCTTACTTTAGTTCCCGTACCAATGGGTGGTGCTTTCGCTATATCAAAAATCACACCGGGGTGTTAGCGTACAATTTTAGCGTTAACATCTTCCTTTTGTGTATAAGAAGTGGAAGAGGTGGCGAGCTCATCTTTAAGTTTTTTGACTTCAGCCTCAAGTCTCTCGTTATCTGTAGTGATGTTTTTCATCTCCGTGTCATGCTGATCGAGAACTTTCTGCCACTTAGACTTGTGGCTCTCCATGGTTAGCATAGCCTCAAGATTTAGGCGGTTTACTCTCTGAAGTTCATCAACTAGTTTTTGCCAGCCAGACATTCTTTCAATATCGAGCTTGACCGCATCAAGATTTCTCAGCATGGCTTGTTTGTCAATTGGAACTAAGTCCAGATCGAAGCGCACTCCTTTCAAGCACCAATTCGGAAATTGGCTTTGGAGTGCAGGCGGAGGCTACTCAACTTGATAAGGAGGCCTATTGATGATGGCTTGAATATCAGCTCTTTTAAGGGCAGGAGAGCTAGAGGGGATGTCTAGAGAGACAGAAGCAGCGGGCACTTGAGAAATTTCATATGAAGGCTTTTCGCTGAGCTTGGCCCGCTTGCTTAGATCTTCAGTTATATGACTCTTCCCCCTATCATCATGAGCCTTTCTTTTGTGGGAATCATCATCCCTTTGGTAAGAGTCATGATGGTCGTCTCTTCTTCCATACCGTTCCTCATAAACCTGCCTCTGATGAGCTTTCCTAGAAGCTCTCTCCTCATCGGTCTCCCTAGGGGTAGGAAGATAGCGACTAGGATCATAGGAGTCACGCCTTGCATAGCGTTGGAAGTCATCATAATAAGAGCCGCTGCGTCCCATGGGAGAACCTGAAAGTAAAGAAGAGACAAAATTTAGAAATCTCCGAAATAAAGAAGCTAAGTGCGCATAATTGACAAAAATCCTAAGTGTGTGTGGCGTTCGAACTACGCGCGTCAGGCTACAAACCACTCTTTGGCTTAGGAGTGATGTTAGCCTTTGCAGCAGGAGTCAACTCCTGAGTTAATGAGATTGGTCGCAGGACGGATGTTGGTTCAACTGATGGAGAGACAAGCTTGGAAGCAGTGGTATCATCTTTAAAAAGTTCTTGGGAAGTCACCATAAAATCGCTCAGTCCCCCAAAGATGTCATCAGCATTATGCGCAACCGAAGGGGTTATATCAGTAGTGCCCTCTTCAGCATGTTTTGCGCTCTCCGTAGCGGAGCTTTCTTTTTCAGCTCCCTCATCAACCTCTTTAGTAGTCTTCCCAGAATGTTGAGGAGGTTCCTCTTCTTCAATAATGGGGGGAAGTTTAGATTTTCCAGATAACCCCGCACCGTCAGCGGAACCGGAACATTTCACTAGTAAAGTTTCTACAGTGGGTTCCTTCGATGCAGATTCCTCTACGGAAGCTGTGGCATCTGACGCTTCTATTTGAGAACTGGGGGCGTCACGAGACTGAACAGATTGAGAGGAATGCAAGAGTATGAATTGATGCAGAAATTCATTCCTCTGTAGAAATTTAATACTTCTCTCATTGGAAGCTATAGCACTCAATCTTTCAAAAGTTGATTTGTGACTGGAATCTTTAGATGGAGGAAGAAGTGCTGCAAAAGTAAAGAATGAAGTTAGCACTTGACGACTCAAATTTTGAAAGGCTCAGAAATAAAGTAAACGGAGATAAGTAGTCTTACTTCCTACTCTCCAGATGCCATAGAATCCCCGGGGGCAACGGACATAGAAGAATTGGTTTAAAAACCCGTGAGCGCTCTCGGGCAGATCTGTGATTACCTTGCGATTCCTTGCGCTCCTCACAAGAGTAATAGAAGGATGATCTTTGTTCCTCCCGAATGTTTACAAATAACAGATCTCCTCGAAGCTTGGGAGGCGGTCAAGCGTTCTCCTAAATAATATGCACAACCCCATCAAAATGGCATAGCCATGAGGGTGCAACTGGAATGGAGAAATGGTTAATCGAAGGAGAAGTGTTCTGAGGAAATCATTGAAGGGGGGAATAGCTCCGTTCAGACACATGTGATGATTGACTGCAATGAAGCCATGTGGCGGCCTGTCTGTAGTGTCATTTATTCCAGGAAGCAGAGCATCCGCTTCAGCAATGCCAAATTACATACATAGCTGGTTGAAGGTCCGTTGGTTTAGTGTAGTTGGAACTCTTTCTGTAGGATTATCCAAAGGAGCAGCAATCGGGAAATCTTCATCGGTCCGATCTACTATCTCTCCTTATACTTGTTGAGAAGTCATTCTACACAAGGAACTGGATATTAAAATATGAAGGTGCACGTTTCCTAAAAAGTGTGTGAAGTGTGTGCAAAGCTATTGAGGTAACAAGTAAATAAAGTAAAACTTGAAATAATACTGGTTGGCGCATGTCAATTCAGGAAGATTCAAGGCTTGTTATTGTATCAAAATTAAGTGTAGTATCAATGCAGATAATATTCAGCGATAAGCAGTTATAACTGTATGAATTTTACGTTGATGCTCCATTTAAGTCAGTTGATTCACAGCATTTCACTTTTAATTAGGTTCATATTATTTTACTTAAGTAAAATATTAGCTCTTTGATCTAATCCATCACTCGATGTGGGCAGTCGATGATGAGTATATTCATCCCAGTTTTCTGCAAATGTTGTATTTAACAGATTGTTAGTTTAGAAGTCTATGAAAGAGTGCAACAAGTTCAAGCAGTTCGTTCTGGCAGTTCAAATTAGAAGTTCAATCAAGTTATGGCTAATTTTACAAGTGTTCAAATGCTGTTCATTCCTTAAGTCGCAGGAACGACTTAAGTTAGCTCGAGACTCCTTTAGGTCATCCAGTTCATGTCAAAACGACCTAGCATAGGTCGGGCTTCCCTAGGTCGCTCTGCTCAAGTTATGAAGTTTATCAGTTATGTTCATACGAGTTAGAGCTATTCTGCGGGTTAATTTAGGTCGCAGATTCTTTAAGTCGTTCTGCTTTAAGTCGTTAAGTCACATGTCAAATAAGTCCCAGTTCCTTATGCCGTTCAGAGTTTGATGATAAGTCGCTAAGTCGTTCGTTAAGTTAAGTCGTGTGATTCGTGTCCAAACTACTAAGCCCTAGGTCGTTCAAAGCTCCTAAGTCGAGCACTTCCTAACTCTCCTTAACTCGCTAACTCCTCTTCTTTCAACAAATCGCCTAACCCATTAACCCAATAACCCGTTAGCCTCTCTACAATAAAATCCACCATCTCTCCACACCACCAGATCATCCAAAACCGATTCAAATCGCCTCAGATCCATCATAAACCCGATGCACTGCTGTGCTCTCATGAATTACAGCGACAACATGTCCAATAACGATCAAAAATCGATTGTAACATGATTTGTGGCGAAATGCGGCATGTGAAATCGGATTAGGGTCGAAAAATAGGGGAATCAGATTCGGTGATGGTCATGGTTGGATAATGGTTGGAATTCACTTACGTAGTGTGATTGTAGAGATGATCGACGACTGGTTAATCTGAATTCTTCTTCGAGGAGCTCGGAAATTCTTCAAAGGCGAGTTGAAATGTTAGAGCAGGTAGAGAGAATAAGGAGTGATCTCAGCGACTTATATACAGGGGCAGTGGAACACGAATCGACACGAACGACCTAACTCTCTCATAAGTCGCTCACGACTTAACGACTCAGGATAGTGTGAGTTAAGAGATATCGAAGCATACGACCTAGCTCCTAGGCGTATACTTCGAGGGGCAAGTGTTAACCCTCTTTTATTCAGCGACCTAGCGACCTACTTGACTCAACGACTTAAGGGAATAAGAGACTTAACTATCCAAGGCATATGCGACTTAACGATCTATAACAAGGCAGCGATTTACCGACCTATAGCGAAAAGCGGCACAATGTGGCACATCTCAACGACCTAAGGAGCTCTAGCGACTTAGCGACCTAAAAGACTCCTGCGATTCAATAGGATAGCGACCTAGCGAGCTAAAGAAAGAGCGACCTAACGAGTTAACGACCTAGCGACCTAGCAACTCAAGAAAGGCAACGACCTAACATGCTCCAGAGTTAAGCCGCATGCCCTGCCTCTTCTATTAGGTCGCTCACGACCTAATCTTGTCGAGATAACTTCTGCACTACACATACTAGGTCGCTCACAGCCTATATCTCGCCCATAATGGTTCCATTAAGTCGTTACGACTTAAGCTACCTCGTGATGGCTCTTAGGTCGCAACTTCTTAGGCCGATCAAGACCGAAGACATGGCCGACCTAAGCCCAGTTTCCCTTATAAATACCCCGCCTACTCCGCACTTGCAGAGGGACGATTTTTCTAGAACACCACGACCCTACTGATTTCTCTACTGACTCTAACACTTCGAAAGCAAAGAACACTTAAAAGAACATTCGGAAAAGACCAAGTTCATTGAACATGAATCCAAAGAGCGTTTCTGCATCAAAGTTCTGATTACTTGTCTTGATTGTGTTGTAATCGAAGAATTATTGTAAAATCTGTAATCGAATCAGTGATAGAAGAGATTAAGTGGATGTAGGCTTGACTTTGAGCCGAACCACTATAAAACTGTTGTCTTTTTACTATTTTCTGCTATTTTCTACTTACTTTTAGTTCCCGTACCAACGGGTGATGCTTTCGCTATATCATAGATCACACTGGGGTGTTAGCATACATTTTTAACATTAACAAACAGTGAATGATATAATATAAAAGATACACAGAGCAGATGTCATTGCTTATATCATTCCATCACTTTAGCCTTTTCGTTTCATTCCTAGTCAGAGCAAGTTCCATTTTCATATTTGAAGTTTAAAATATGTTTCCAGTGCTAAAGAAATGATTTGATAATAAATTATACTTGAATAAACAAGACTTCGAACTTATTAATAAAAATTTCAGCCCAACACAAAATAGTCCAAGTGTACAAAAACTGCCCAATTAATTTGATAATTGATTGTCGCTCTAAAAATAAATGTCGATTTTCTAAAAAAGAATAAAAATTGACGTAAAATTACTGTCGCTCTCAATATAGACAGTCGCGACACTACTGGATAGTTGAAGACGAAGCTGCCAGTCTCTCGACCATGCTAGTAGGGTAAGCAAGAAATCGAGATGATAATACTAGGACAAGGAAGAAATCAAGGTCGAGCATGCTCATTTAGATTTTTTTCTGATTTTGAATTCTTTTATAAAACCTAACCACCAAAATTGATTTTTTCCTTTGATTTCAATTCGGTCAACGTCGATACCAGTACAACACCTCCAATATTTCATTGTACCGTCCCATACCTCGAACCTTGAAAAAACAAAACAAAAGAAAATATATGAACACATCTGTCAGCTTAAACATGGTGATGCTTGCTAAAATTGTGAAGCAGTGAACTTCACATAGAACATTGAGGATAGATACCACAGTAATATTAAAGGGAAGAGCTAGTTTGACTTTTTGTGATTCAAGTTCATGAAGTTAAATTTAAAAGCAAAATACGGGTAGATAAACAGAAAGGATGGAAATGTTGATAAATCCACGGATGCACAAACTTTGTTGGTATGGATTGTGGAACATCAGATCTAGATATACAGAGCATTTCTTAGCCATGTGCATTAACTCATTTGTAAAAGCACTACTATAAAAGTGCTTCTTAAAGAGAAGATCTTGGTGTTTATTCTCTCTTCAGCAAAAGTGTTTTGGCCAATGAGAAAACTAATTAAATGCACTAGAACCATCGCTTGATAGCAACTATCTAATAAATCTCTATAGGGTGACGATGAAAGTAATTCATATAACAAACATAAATCATGCAAATTCATACCATGGAAATATATAAGTATGTACCAAACATAAATTCAATTCCTAAAATGCAATGAAATAATTACGTCGCTATTGTTATACGTCATACGGTTTTGTTTCCCATGTAGTTATCAAGTTTAATTTGCTTGTGATGTATATTGAAGTGTAGAATTGATCAAAGTGAAACTGAGATAGTATAGAAAAGTGTAAGGTTACATATAAATGAATGCATAATACAATCCAGCTTTAGGAAATTCTCTGAAAATGTAAATTTTTTAGCATTTCATTACCAATTTTGCTCCTATATTAAGAAATGATTTCATCCAAAATTAATCAGCCTTCTGTTTTCTAGTTAACCAATAAATAAATGTCATAGAAATATTGTCACATAGTTTCGTCGTAATCATTGTTATCCCTCTTTATACGAACACATATATGAGATTGCAAATGACCCATCGTCAAATTCTAAATTTGAGTTCTTAGTCGGCATTGATTAACTTTACCAAAATTTTTAATGGAATTAGTAACGTCGAATATATAAAATTAGAAATGTACATATGAAATTGAATCAAACAAACTTTAACTATTTTCAAAAACCATTTAAAATGCTTGCTAAAATAAATAAAAAAAGTGCTTTTAAAATGCTAATAAAAGAACGATAAGTTGTTTTCCTAGAGCAACATGTTACGCGTAGTCAGATGATAGAGAAGAATAGGTGATATTGCATGCTAGGAACAGACATATCATTACCGCAAAAGCTAAGCAACCATGGCTACCATAAAAATTGTTGACAATTCCATTTTTGTTGAAAATCAAGACAAGAATGGTGGATCTTCCTGTTCTTTTTCGATCAGCTCTCCTCCTTCGTCAAATGTCAATCTTCCTTCACAATAAAATCATAGAGATAAACCCCGAATGTTGATGAAGATGGATTTCAGACAGTGCGAAACTGCCGCAAAAACACATATGTTCAATGCCCTAACCATGGGAATGCAACCCGAGATAAGTAGCAAACTGCAAATAATATGCATGCAAGAAATACGAGTTTCACATCCTCTCCTAATACAAGAAATTTATCAATAATTTCAAACACTTCATATTTAAATATCTGAACTATTTAAATATTTATATTTAAGATTTAATGAAATTAAATATTATTTTGTAACTTGTTAAGCATTCTTAAATTAATAACTATTGATAGAAATTTATTTTTGAAATGTGTTTACAAAAATATACACTTTGGATAAATACTAAAAATGTGACTGGAATATATTTTATTAAAAATCAGCTTTACGTTAAGTAAAAGTTGTTTGGATAGTTGTACACTACTAAGTTATCATATGCACATATAAACAAGAATTAAATCTTCCATATTCCTAAGCAAATAATCAATTAAACTAAGTGTTATATTAGTAAAAGTAAGTATAGACAAAGAGTACTACATGACCCCTAAATTAAAGCATTGATTAAAGAAGTATGGTGTATAAGGTATGGTTGTGTAAAAAGTAAGGTGTGCATGTTCTCATGCATGGAAGGAGATGGGGTTTTGTAAACTTTTCCACTCATTTCCTAACTCTATAAATACACACACTCACTTCATTCCTTACCAAATCTTCACTTCTTTCTCTTCTTTCCTTCTTTGTTTGGGCATGAGTTATGGTGAGGAAAGAAATGGCATATGGATGTGAGTGTTGTAGAGCGATAAGGCCTTAGGGCCATGCTTGAGGGAGAGGGAGGAGGTTAGGCCTATGCAAGGAGGTGGAAATACTGTGGGCCGTGAGCTTTATGGAGGTGGTGGTGATGTCCGTGTTTTATAGGAAGGAAGAGTAGGGTTTAGTGATGTTTTGGTTAATGAAGGAGGTGTTAGTGAAGTGTTGTTTGAAATGAATATTGGTAGGAAGAAATTTGGTGATAAAAGTGAGTTATTCTCACTTTGATTAAACTCTAAACATGTTAATATTACTTGCTATTATTTATGATAATATACACTAACTACATAAAATTATGACCCTTGATTGTATGCTTTAAAATTATGTAGATTACTAAAATAGTTGGCATATAAACCATTGAATTGTGATAAGTTCCTTTGAATATTTAATGTGGACATATTGATTAGTATATATGTTAATACATGTTTAGTAATAGTATGGTTTGAATTTGGAATCACATATATGTAAACAATGAAATGAAACTAAATATTGAATTGAATATGAAATTGTCCGTGTAGCGATAGTTGTTATAAACGCACTTTGAAATCCCTTAATTTTAAATTATGAAAAATGGTGGTTTTATAACATATTTTAATATAACTTGTTTTGGTTGACTTATAAACTTATATAAGTGTTTTGAAAAGTAAAGAATATGTTTTGAAAAGGTATATGAAACATTAAACAAAGTTAAGAAATATTAAAGTAAAATAGTCGCTATATAGTATTTTTGAAGAACTTGTTTTGGAAAATAACTTTTATTTTTGTAGAAACATTCTTAGAGTTTTCTTTAACTTTTAGCAAGTTTATATTATATTATTCTTATTGGGAAAATTTTGAAGTTAAAATTATTTGATAGATAGTTGAACGAAGAAGCAGAAGTTATAGCGAAATAGTCGTTATACGAGCACTTTGGAACAATACCATGTTTATAGAAATTTCTCTAAAATAATTTAAAAATATTCTTTAAGATTTTTCTTCATGGTTTTCAAGTACCCAAAGTATACTGACTATTGTAAAAATAATGGACCTAAAATTAATTGTTAAGGTATTGAAAACTAGACACAAAGTTATAACAAGAATGTGATAAAACTTGGAACAAAACTTTAGGCAGCACTTCGGTAAATGCTGGCTTTGTTAATTGAAGATATAAATTGTTTAAAAATGATATTTAAATTGTGCATTTTCTCTAATCATTTTAGATTTGTTTTCGAACTTATATTAGAGTGTTTTAAAATTAGTTTCATGTTTAAATATATTTTAATAATTATTTAAGCTTTGTAAAAGGTAATTAACTTTGCTTCACGCTAAAAGCCAACGAGTAGAGTTATCTATTTGTGAGATTCAAGAATGAAGTGTCTAGACAATGCTTTGATGCAACCAGTGCTCTGACTTGCCTGGCTTCACTCTTGGACGAGTAATAGTATAAGTTGAAATATCGAAAACAAGTTAAGTATACTTCATTAACGACATCTATTTAGCAGAATAAATCCTCATTTTGCTACTATATAATTTGAACATTTATTTATATATACTAGTTAATTATGATTTATATGTTATTAGTCAATTTGTTGAATTGTTGATAATAATGTGTTGTTGTTATTGTTTGTTTGACTGTTTGAATTGTGCTTTGCCATTTTATAAACACTTAGAATATGTATGCATGGGTTGGGCAGATACGAACACCTTGTGATTTTAATTTCACAATTTGACTGTAGGTGTTCGATGAAAGTATTTAATCAAGCGACTATTATGATAAATGATGTTTATTATAATCTTTATCTTTTAAATGAAATGGTTTCTTTGAAAGGAAATAGAAATATTTTGAAGAGATGTTATATAAAGGTGTTTATATAATATTTGAAAATAAATATTTTGGAAGTGATTTTATATAAAAGTGATTTTTATATAAAGATATTTATAGAAAGTGTTTTATAAATAAATAGAATTTTGAGAACTTAAAACCCGATGGTTTTGAAATTGATTTGAAAAGATTTTGGAAAAATAATAAATATTGTGTCTGAAAATATTTGTGATTATTAATGCAAAATGATTTGTCTCTTTGGGGAATAAAATGATTTGTTATGTTACTGATGATTCGGGTAACCCATAATTAAAAAGTGGGCGAGAGGGTTCATGTAACCACGGGTATAGTCCACTCTTATTGTGGAGGGATATGTTTATTTATTGATTTTAAAGAGGCTAGGACCCAGTTGCTTGTTATTGGAAGAAACCTCCCAATCTGGTTGCATATGTTTTGATATGCTTTTACAGTAGGGTATTTTGTATTTCCAAATAAATATATCAAATACATCATCGTGTTATCAGATAGAGTAATGGATACTAGTTTTGAAAAATTTTTGTCTTAAATACCAAAGAAAAGTATGGTTTGATATACAAGATATATATATATATATATTATAATTTCAGAAGGATTTGAAATGAAACAGGGAATCTAGTTTGAAGAGAATGTTTTCGAATAAGTATTTTCAAAAGAGATTATTTTTGAAAATAATAAAGTTAATTAGATTTCATAAATCTGAATGTGAAGATTAAACCAAAGAGGTAGTTTAGGAATTGCATATTTGTTTGTTTGTTCATTGTAGGCTCCATATGTCCTATTTGTGAATAAGAGAACTATGTTGGTTTGATCTTGTATCTAATTGGGTACCTGATTAGATAGGGGTACGTAAGCAATCACAATTGGTAGTGACGCAGCCCAATAATAATATATCTTTTTCATATTTATTATTTTGTTAATTATCTTGTGTTGTGGCATCTTTCCTGCTTATCATTTTATTCCACATTTACATGTTTATTGAGTTTGAAGGAATGGCTATTGCTGCTTGTTTATTAGAGTTGTGTAGCGGTAGATTTATAGCATTTTAGTTTTGGTATGCATTAAAGTACACCTAGTAGAATAAATTATTACATTGATAAGTTGTATTATTGAAATTATATCCTATACATTTAGTTGTGATTTATATTTATCAGATTATGTTATGTTAAATTAGTAGTTTTCATTTGTTTAGTTTTAGAACGGGCAGGTTTTCGGCGATATTTACTAGTTCGTAAATCCAGGTCGTCACAGCCAGTATAAGAGCATACGCTAGGTGCCTAATAAAATTTATCTTGAGTTAGCAAATCAACCTAGGAATTTTAAAATGAAGCTACCTTATTTGGATAAATAAAATGGATAGGATAAGGCACCGTACTTAAGACAAATGGTATTATTTTTGGTGTGCTTAACTTTTTTTAATTAATTGGTTTTCATTATATTTTTCCGTCCTTGGAATTTTGAAACGAAATTCTTTTAAGGAGGAAGAATGTAACGATCTAGAATTTAAAACACTTCGTATTTAAATATTTGAACTATTTAAATATTTGTATTTAAGATTTAATGAGATTAAATATGGTTTTATAACCTTGTTAAACACTTTTTAATTAATAACTGATGATAGAAAACTTAATTTTGAAATGTGTTTATAAAAATACACATTTTGGTTAAATACTAAAAATGTGACTGGAAAATATTTTGTTAAAAATCAACTTTTCGTTAAGTTAAAGTTGTTTGGATAGTTGTACACTACTAAGTTATCAGATGCACATATAAACAAGAATCAAATCTTCCATCTTTCTAAGAAAATATCAGTTAAATTAAGTGTTATACTTGTAAAAGTATGTATAGACAAAGAGTACTAAAGGACCCCCTAAATTAAGGCATTGATTAAGGAAGTATGGTGTGTAAGGGTATGGTTGTGTAAGAGTAAGGTGTGCATGTTCTCATTCATGGAAGGAGAAGGGGTTCTGTAAACCTTTCCTCTCTTTTTCTAACTCTATAAACACACACACTCACTTCATCCGTTACCAAGTCTTCACTTCTTTCTCTTCTTTCCTTCTTCCTTAGGGCGTGAGTTACAGGGTGGAAAGAAATGGCCTATGGCCGTGAGTGTTGTAGAGTGATAAGGCCTTAGGGCCGTGAGTTTGAGGGAGAGGGAGGAGGTTAGGCGTGTGTAAGGAGGAGGTGAAAATACCTTGGGCCATGAGCTTTATGGAGGTGGTGGTTATACCCGTGTTTTTAGGAAGGTAGAGTATGGGTTTAGTGATGTTTTGGTTAGTGAAGGAGGTGTTAGTGAAGTGTTGTTTGAAATGAATGTTGGTAGGAAGAACATTTGGTGATAAAAGTGATTTATTCTCACTTTGGTTAAACTGTAAACATGTTAATATTTCTTGCTATTATTTATGATAATATACACTAACTACATAAAATTATGACCCTTGATTTTATGCTCCAAAAGTATGTAGATTGCTAAAGTAGTTGGCTTATAAACCATTGAATTATGATAAGTTCATTTAAACATTTAAAGTGGACATATTGATTAGTATATATGTTAATACATGTCTAGTAGTTGATTAGTGCATAAGGCATGGTTGTGTAAAAAGTAAGGTGCGCATGTTCTCATGCATGGAAGGAGATGGGTTTAGTAAACTTTTCCACTCATTTCCTAACTCTGTAAATACACACACACACACACACTCACTTCATTCTCTTCTTTCCTTCTTCTTCATTCTGTTCTTTCCTTCTTTCTTTAGGCGTGAGTTATGGAGAGGTGGCATATGGCCGTGAGTGTTGTAGAGCGATAAGGCCTTAGGGCCATGCTTGAGGGAGAGGGAGGAGGTTAGGCCTATGCAAGGAGGTGGAAATAATGTGGGCCGTGAGCTTTATGGAGGTGGTGGTGATGTCCGTGTTCAATAGGAAGGAAGAGTAGGGTTTAGTGATTTTTTGGTTAGTGAAGGAGGTGTTATTGAAGTGTTTTTTGAAATGAATATTGGTAGGAAGAAATTTGGTGATAAAAGTGAGTTATTCTCACTTTGATTAAACTCTAAACATGTTAATATTACTTGCTATTATTTATGATAATATACACTAACTACATAAAATTATGACCCTTGATTGTATGCTTTAAAATTACGTAGATTACTAAAATAGTTGGCATATAAACCATTGAATTGTGATAAGTTCCTTTGAATATTTAATGTGGACATATTGATTAGTATATACGTTAATACATGGTTTGAATTTGGAATCACATTTTTGTATAAAATGGAGTGTATCTAAATATTGAATTTAATATGGAACTGTCCGTATAGCAATAGTGAATATAAATGCACTTTGAAATCTCTTAACTTTAAATTGTGAAAAATGGTGATTTGATAACATATTTTAGTATTACTTGTTTTGGTTGATTTATAAACTTATATAAGCGTTTTGAAAAGTAAAGAATATGTTTTGAAAAGGTATAGGAAACATAAAACAAAGTTAAGAAAGATTGAAGCAAAATTGTCGCTATAATGGCATTTTTAAATAACTTGTTTTTGCAAAATAACGTTTGTTTTTGTAGAAACATTCTTACGGTTTTCTTTACCTTTCTAGCAAGTTAGTAATATATTATTCTTATTGGGAAAGTTTTGAAGTTAAAATCATTTGATAGCTAGTTGAACGAAGAAGCAAAAGTTATAGCGAAGCACTTTTGAAAAAAATACACTATTTTTAGAAATTTCTCTAAAATATTAAAAGATGTTCTATGGAATTTTTCTTCATGGATTTAAAATACCCAAATTACACTAAGAATTTTAAAAAGAATGGATCTAAAATCAATTGTTAGGTATTGAAAACTAGACACAAAGTTGTCGAAAAAATGTGATAAAACTAGTAACAGAACTTTAGGCAGCAATTCTGTAAATGTTATCTTTGTTAATTGAAGATATAAATTGTCTAAAAGTATATTTAAATTGTGTATTTTCTTTAATCTTTTTAGGGTTGTTTTCTAACTTATATTATAGTGTTTTAAAATTAGTTTCATGTTTAAATATATTTAATAATTATTTAAGCATTGAAAAAAGTAATTAACTTTACTTAACGCTAAAAGCCAACGAGTAGACTTATCTATTTATGAGATTTAAGAATGAAGTCTCTAAGCAAGGCTTTGATGCAACCAATTCTCTAACTTTCCTGGCCTCACTCTTAGGCGAGAAATAGTATAAGTTGAAATATCGAAAACGAGTTAAGTATACTTCATTAACAACATCTATTAAGTAGAATAAATCTGTTAGTCCTTGAGGAGTTGGTTTTGATGACAACAACCTTACTTAGAATTAGATTATAAAATATATAATACTAACATTATTGTGTAGATATATATAGATATGTTTGCAGGTACTAAAGAATGAAGAACTGTACAGTATAAAGATTCAAGATCAAAGATTGTAGATATCAAGATTCAAGACTCATGAGTATCAAAAATTTCAAGAGTTCAAGTTTCCAAGATAAGTTATATAGTTAGGAATATTGTTAAAACTCATAGAAAGGCACTGGCATCTTAAAATCTATTTTATTCGTGGAATGGAATCCACTTCTTGCTCGTTAAAGGGATGGAACCTACGAAAAATCTAGTGGAACATCTTTTTGTATCCACTTACTTTTATTTCAAAATGATTTTCAAAATATATAGCTTATTTTTCAAAATGATTTTAAATATTCCTGTTTAAAAACCAAAATCATCTGTCCTGGTTTTTCAATATATTTTAGCCTCAAAAATATCTTTAGTTTTAAATATCCTTAATTTTAAATATCTTTGATTTTAAATTATTATCCTAAGTTTTTAAACTACAATTTTGATATTAATCTATTTAGCTGTTTTATATATTTATACTTAAGATTTAAATATAAAAGTATAGAAAATTATTATATATATTTTAATATTATTCTCTATAGTTATTTATGTATTACAACTATATATAAGTATATTTTAAAGTTTAAATATAAGTATAATATAATATAGAAATTATTTTCAAAGAAAAACAAATCACCAAAAAAATACAAGGGCATGTCGACATGGTCACATGTACCCCTGTCGACATGGTGACAGTTAAATTGTTTTTTAAAAGAAGTGTCTATTCGCAACATCCCTTCACCAATGGACATGGCTATTGATCTACTATAAATAAAGGGTGTTTTCAACGAATTTTAATCACTGTTTTTCTAATTTAACTTCTCTTCTTCTTCTCCACTTTCTTATTTACAAATTACACCAATTCTCTGCCGAAATCAATATCGAATCTAACTAGATAATTTTTGGTTTTGATTCTCTCCATTATCTCTACAAGATCCAAGTGCTAATCTAATTTATAGACTTTTTGTAATCAATTGAGCGAGAGAAGCTATGATTGTAGCCCTGGAAATCAATTGGGTGAACTTGTTGCCCGATAAATCAAGTATCTCTACCCAGAGGATTGTGAATCTGGAGCGGTGTACCTCATGGCCTTGATTGTATTTGTAAGAATTGTTTTTGAAAGGAAATCCATACTTGTGTTGCGGGACTGGATGTAGGGTAACACCGAACCAGTATAAAATCCGGTGTGTTCTTTCCTTTACTGCTTTTACTTTATATTTGCATCTGTGTTTGATTCTGTGTTCATATCTATGTCTGATTAGTGTATACATTGTTAACAAACTAAGATAAACTCAAAAAGATTCACAAATTTCTTAAAACACTATTCACCCCCCTCTAGTGTTAATTCTAGCCTTAAGATCCTTAATCCGCATTCTAACAAAATCCTCATTCTACTATTATATAAATTTAGACATTTATTTATGTATACTAGTTAATTCTGATTTATGTGTTATTATTCAATTTGTTGAATTGTTGATAATAATGTGTTGTTATTATTGTTTGTTTGACTGTTTGAATTCTGCTCCGCTAGTTTATGACCAATTAAAATCTATATGCATGGGTTGTATAGATACGAACATTTTGTGATTAGAATTTAATAGTTTAACTATAAGGTGTTAGATGAAAATATTTAATTAAGTAATTGCTATAATAAAAGATATTTATTATAAACTTAGAGATGTTTATCTTTCAAATGAAATGGTTTCTTTGAAAAGAAACATAAATATTTTGAAGAGATTTTATATAAAGGTGTTTATATAATATTTGAAAATAAATATTTTGGAGGTGATTTTATATAAAAGTGACTTATATATAATGATATTTAAAGAAAGTGTTATATAAATAAAGAGAATTATGAGAACTTAAAACGTGATGGTTTCAAAATTGATTTGAATATATTTTGGAAAAATTGACAATATTGTGTTTAAAAGTATTTGCGATTTTTAATGCAAAATGATTTGTCACTTCGGAGAACAAAATGATTTGTTATGTTACCGATGATTCGGGTAACCCATAACTAAAAAGTGGGCAGGAGGGTTCATGTAACCCTGGGTATAGTCCACTCTTAGTGTAGAGGGATATACTTATTCATTGATTTTTGAGAGGCTGGGATAAAGTTGCCTTATTATTGGGAGAAACCTCCCGATCTGGTTGCATATATTTTGATATGCTTTTATAGTAGAGTATTTTTGGATTTTCAATAAGTATATCAAATACACCACTATGTTATTATACAAAGTAATTGATACTAGTTTTGTAAAGGTTTTGACTTAAATCCCCAAGAAAAGTATGATTTGGTATAAAAGGAATATATTATTATATGAAAAGAATTTGAAATAAAACTGGGAATTTAGTTCGATGAGATTATTTTCGTATAAGTATTTTCAAAATAGATTATTTGTAAAAATAGTGAAGTTAGTTAGATTTCATAAATCTAAATGTGAAGATTAAACTAAAGGGGTAATTTGGGAATTGCATATTTGTTTGTTTGTGCATCGTTGGCTCCTCGAGTCCTATTTGTTAATAGGAGAACTACGTTGGCTTGATACTATATCTAATTGGGTACTAGATTAGATAGGGGTACGTAGGCAGTACAAGTGATGGTGACGCAGCTCCAATAAGAATATATCTTTTTCATATTTACCAGTTTGCTAATTATTCTGTGTTGTTGTATCTTTCCTGCTTACCATTTTATTCCGCATTTACATGTTTATTGAGTTCACATGAATGGCTATTGCTGTCTCTCTCATCAGAGTTGTGCAGTGTTAGATTTATAGTATTTGAGTTTTGGTATGGATTAAAGTACACCTAGTAGAATAAATTATTACTCCGATAAGTTGTATTATTGAAATTATATCCTATACATTTAGTTATGATGTATATTTATCAGATTATGTTATGTTAAATTGGTAGGTTTCATTTGTTTAGTTTCAGAACGGGTAGTTTTTCGGCGATTTATATGGTCCGAAAATCCAGGTGTCACGATAACATATTAGAGAAAACGCAAGCAAAGATTCATCATAGGCTGAGATGATTAGGAAAAAGGGGCTAAACTTATATTACAACCTGAATTATGTTGCACTAATCTCCATCAACAAGAAGCAGAAAGTTATTGTGAAGTAAGAGGTCGGCAAAAAACAGAAACTAAATGGATTTACTTAGTTGTTTTCTATGTAAGTGGTAATAGGCCTTGTATCATCATTTCATGGCGTTCATCATAATAACCTGGAATCAAACTGGTAAGTTTGAAATCTATACTCACAATAATGGGTTTTTTATCATTAGATTCTCAGATGCCATGGATTGTGAAAAAATGATTAAAGGTCGTCCATATTTCATAAACGGGGAACTCGTTATATTGAAAATATGGAGCAAGAAAATGAATCTTGATAGGGATCTACTCACGACTATGCCAATTTGAATTTGATTACCAGAAGTTAACGTGAAACTATTGGATAAAGATGTGTTTAGTGCTATTGCCAGTGTAGTAGGAATCCCATTGAAGTTGGACAAACACACTGCAAAAGAAACCAGACTTTGCTATGTAAAAATTTTGGTTGAAATCAAAGTGGATGTAGAGTTATCTGATGAAGCATATATATATCTACGCATGATGGAGAAAATTTAGTGCAAAAAATAGAATATGAGTGGATTTCTCAATGGTGTAAAACATGTGCATGTTTCGACCATTAAGTTGAAAACCGTGTTTCTAAAAAGGTCTGGAAAGAAAAAAAATCATTCTGATGAAAATTCAATGCATGATAGTCAAAATGAAGACAATGAAGGAATGCAAATAGATAAAAATGTGGGTTTTGAAAATATCTCTTCTGAAATTATTCGGAATGCAGACCCATCATCAACAAATTCAACAAATCTAGACAAAGACGAAGAAATTAACACAACAACAATGCAAATGAAGACTCATAAAAAAGAACAGGTTAACTCTACACCAATAGTTCCAAAATATGAAAGCATACAAGGAGGAATTGCAAACCATGATAAGAATTTACAAGATCTTATGTTGCTGAAAAAGCATGAAGTTGGGAAAGGTGATCAAACGATGACCACTTCATTCCCACTGCAAAATAAGAGATAAAGAGCAACAAAAAAAACCAAGTACCTGAATTATAGGCTAATATAAAAGGGGATAATAATATATAGGTCATTGAGCTCTCCACCCCTCAGGAGAGCCCAAGATTAAATACAATTACTGAAAATATGAGCTTAGATGATGGTTTAATCAATAATATTCAAACGACTATAATATCTGCAGCATACATTTCTAAAAGATCTGACATCACTCAGTTATCACGTTACTTGACCCCCCTACCTAGAAAGACACTCTCAAATCAAGCTATTCAAAATGCAATTGGTCTAGTAGCAACTTCTTCCATATCTGCAAGAAAAAAAAAGAGTAGATCGAAAAGTATAAATTATATTTTAACTATATATGATAAAGAGGAAGTAGAAGACAGTGATTTCAGAATAAAATACATCATTAAAAATGCAAAATGGGTAGACCAACTGAAAATTCAAAGCAAGAAATCATGCAAAATAAGTGGTAAAAAGTTTGTAGTGATGGATGAAGGAAACTAGTACAGTGCTTGTAACAATCCGTAATTTGATCACTTTAATTAAAAGATATCTAAATTATTTTAAATATTAAAATATATATCATTTTTCGTAAATAATCAAGTTTTAAGTGATAGGTGATAATAATGAACTTATTTTGGAAGAATGTTCCAAAATATAGTTCCTTTGGAAAAATACCGATAAAATGGCTGAAAACCGTTTTATTGATAACCAGCTCTATATTCGTAAAACATCATGCACGAAGCTGGATACTGAAGGTCAAGTACTGTAGGGGTTAATTTGGATGGTACAGCTTGTAGGGGTTGTGAAGTGGTATGATGAGTTTGTGGTGGATGATTTGGTGGAGGCAATGTGCTGCAGTTCAGTGGTTGTTGGAAGGAGGAAATGTAAGTTGTGACAGAGATGCAGAAGAGTGTAAGTTGACAGTTGCGGGTGAGCAGCAAGTATGTGATGATGATGTGTTTGTTGATGGGGTGGTGTGGCGTTTCTGTGGAGGATGGATGAGTAAGTTGATGGTTGAAAAGAGAATGTGGCTAATGCAAGAATGTACAAAATGGAGAATGAAGATGCAGGATGTAACAAAAGAATTGATGAAGAAGATATGCAGAGGCAATGGAGAAATGCAGAGGATTTGATGTTAATGATAGTGGCAGGGTGAAATAGTGAACTGTGATGGAGAGGTTGGTAGAAAACAGTTCTGGTAGAAGCAAGGCAGTGAGTCAATGAAACAGTTTGATGGTGGATGTGGTAAAGCAACTGTGTTGTTGGTGAAAGGGTAGGTGATGTTGTTGTAGTGTAGTAGTGTTTGGGCAGTTAATGGTTTGATGGCACAGTGATGATGTAGTATGTGGTGAAGTTTGTTTGTATAGCAGAGTGGCTGGTTGTATGAAAGCAGGGATACTGTAGTTTAGGCAGAGGTGTAGTTGCAGTGGGGAAGTACTGTTTGATGGTGATCGGTCGATAACAAGGCAGTGTTCAGGGAGGTGGTTGTATGATTGACAAAGGGGAGGTGCAGTGCAACACAGAGAGAAATGTGCACATTTTTGCATAGCAATGCAACAGCAGAAAGAGAGTGCAATTTTTAAATGGAAATGTAAAATGAAATGTAAACCAGAAATTGTAAATGAGAATAATTTTTTTTATATTGTGTATGTTATTTTTTGTTTTTGAAAATGGAAATGCAAATGTAAAATGAAAAGAAAACAAACACACAAAGAAAATGCAATCAACAATCACACGACACACAATATTTATTTAATTTTTTTTAATAAGGCAAACACACACACAATAAAAATCAAACAAAAATAATTCGAAGAATAGAAAATTAAATTCAAAGCAAATTCCCCGGCAACGGCGCCAAAAACTTGTTCGTCGACGGAAATTCTATCGTTTTAGAAAACCATCGAACGAATTTAAATTAAAAATGTAACCGCAAGCGCACGGCGTACACTTGTAGTACGTGGCGAATAAGGGTCGATCCGTAGGGAATTGATGATTTTAAAATTCTATTCAATCAAATTAAACCAAAGTCGAGTGAAAGTTAAGCTAGAGAATTAGAGAATTAACTAACTAACTAAAAGAAAAGAAATGCAAATATAAGAGTTAAATGACAATTTAGAGAATAAATCCACTCTCTAGATCATGTAGTTCAACACATATGAAATCATGATCTCTCTTTTATGGTCATTAGTGCTTTAATTGATGTGCCTATCATAAGTATGGCATATTTGTGCTATTAGTTAGCCAACATAAGTCATCAAACTTTGACACACCCCTTAACTCACTTACTAACTTTCATGAAACTTGACAATGAAAATGAAAATGAAATCTATTTTAAGTATGACCTATTAACTATTGATTAGAAATATAGACCATCAAATTTCAATTTCAAATCACTTTCTTATGCCATAATCATATTTTGATGAAGAGGCATTTGTGTTAGTGATTGTTTAAGCATAGCCTATTTGGTGTCAACAATATAGGCTATCAAATTCAAAGCAAGAACAACAAATAAAACACTTCATTGATCATCATTAAGCACAAAAAGAGAGCATGAAATAACAAATAGTTGAAGCTACATAATTAGAGAGCTTCATTACCCCTAAATTGAAGGGGTTTAGCCTCTCATATTTGTCATTTGATTAACAAATGTAGCCAGCAACATGAAAGAAAAAAGAAAGGAAAATGAAAGCTATTGAAAAAGAGAAGTTAATTAACAAGAATTAAAACTAATCTACTTTGCATGAATGTAAACTACACTACTAACATAAGAAGAGAAGAAGCATGTAAATAAAAGAGAATTAACATTGCATAAAAGAAAGAAAAATTACATGAAATAAAATGGCTAAGTAGCCATGGAAAAAGAAGAGAGAAAAGTTTTGATTTATTTCCTAAGCTAAAAACTAAGTAAGAGAGACTAAGGGAGAGAGATTTACATGAAACATAAGGGGTACTTATACATGTGTTAAACCCTAATTCATATTTTTGGGGAGTGCCCAAAATACCCTCTTAGGAAGTGTGGAGGCCAAGTAATGATTAGCTTCAAATAATCCTCATTTAAGTGTACATGAAGCCATTAATTCCATAAGCATGTGCATTAGCCTCTAATTTGTATATTAAGGTAGGTGGGTATGTGGGGTCCTCCATTATCTCCACTTTGAATTATTTCCATCTTCATTTGTTCTCTTTACTCTTGTGCATGCATATATCATCATGTAACCACTTGTGAAATTCACTAAATTTCCTACAAAACAACATAGAAAATTCCAAGTAAATTTTCACAATTTAATAATTGCACAAAAATGACCATTTTTCCCTTGGATGAAGATGAATATGTGACAATTTGAAATAATTTGAATTTTGGTTTAAACAAGTTAAAATACCCGATATGATCATTTATTTAATTTAAATAGATTAAATATGGTGGTAAAAATATGCACATTCACGTGCACATCAGATACATACACTTAGTTTTATAATTGAACAAGAATATGAAATAAAATCAATTATTTTATTTTTTGAAAATAAAATGTGTTTATGACATCATCAATGATGCCCTTATATTTAATATTTAATTAATTAAATTTAATTGAGATTTAATAATTCTTATAATTATTCAAATAATTATTTAAAATGATTGTGATACATTTTAAATAGTTATAAAGTGATAATAAATCTTTTGTAATAGTATAAAAATATTTGATTGGAAAATATAACGAAAAATCGATATCGCTTTATCGATATGATAACAATTACTGTAAATAATTGTTAATATTAATTTATATGGTTTTATAATTCAAATATAATCATTTTTATTCATTTAAAATAATAAGAAATTGATTTTCAAATTTTGTTTACAAATATATGTACATTAATTAATAAGTGAAAATATGACCGAAATCGGAATTAAAATTCGTAATAGTTAGACATATATAAGTTATACAACATTGTTTATGTAACTTTTACATCTATATGGCATGCACACACATATATTAACATATACATATACATATAATAATGGTGGAAAAGTATAAATATACTTACATATGGTACATATGAAAAATATCCAAGTTTAAAAAAGCAAACATCTTCTCACATCAAATCCACTTTACATCACCATCATCACCACTATCACCTCCACAATCCATCACATGGGGGAAGGGGCTTCCGTGCATTTTAGGATAGGCTAGAAGGGGATGGCAAGGGGTTGTTGTATGATAACCCTGATTTTTGTGAGTAATTTCATGATTTAATTTAGTTTGTGTTTGTTTGAAATTGCATTGAAAAAAAATAGGAATAGGAAATTGATTTACAGATACATGGTTTAAAACATGTACATGTGCACAAGACGATGCACACACATGCACATAGATTTCTGTGTAATAAGAATTTAGCAGAAATCAATAGATAAATTAAAATAACTGATTTAGAAATACATATGCATGAAGATAGAATTTTATCTTTAAAAAAAAATAGGGTACAAAGAAAATAAAAGACTTAGGTATGCATGTGTTATACATGTATACAGTCAACCAATTTCTGGAAGAAAACAGAAGTTACATAGAAATGGCATGAGTCCTTAAACAAACACTTTATCCATATCTAGTAATTTCTTTAATTTAGGAAATAAGAAGTCATGGATATAACATGACCCGGGAAAAGATTAAAAGAATGAGGCTTATTTCTGAAAATGAAGACAAGGACCACATACCCTCTTATTTTTGAAAGCAGGCTATGTTATGTATGGGGTAGAACTAACATTGGGTAAATTCCATAAACCCTAGAAACAGCCAAGATTTATATAAAAGGCCTAGTATAGTGAGACCATACACATTTTTCTTCATTAACCTAGAGAAAAAAATTATACAAGACATAAACCAGAGAAAAAAAATAGGAGAAGGCAGAAGACTAAAAAGGGGTTCATAAGGCATAGGAAGAAGAAGGATTAAGGTGAGTAACCTCACTGAAAACTTTGGCATTAAGTCCTGAATATTGAGGCAGCCTATTTGAACTAATCATTCATTTTCTTTTACAAGTTATGTCTTATGGTTTGATGACTTTGTTTTGTTAATGATCTGTTTAAGTATAGAACCCCTCTCTGATTTACCCAGAGAAAAATGAGAGTCATGGATTCATGGTTCAAAATGTTTATCTGTGATATGGGTTAGCTTTGAGATGGAGTGATTTCTTTTATAAGTTTTCTTTATAAAAAAAAATTTGTTTATGAAAATCCCCGGATTCAAGTGGTGGGTATATGGTCTGAAGATAGAAAGAAATATGGGGCTGTAACATTGTGTTGTTGCTTATGTCTCATGTTGATTAAAACAAAAGAAAATGTAGAAGTGCAATGTTGTACATGTGCTGAGCTTCTATGTTTTATGAAATACCCAAATCAAATATACTTGTGGTTTAGCCAGACCATGAATCTGATTGAACCAGAGGTAAGAAAAGATAACCAGTAAAATACTTAGGACCATATACTTACATCTTGATCCACTGAAACTCATAGTCAAAAAATAATGTGCTAAGAAACCATATCTATTTTCATGATTAAATGTTTGCTTCTGAGAATATAACTTACCAAACTCTGGATGAATACATGTTGCTTGCATTGTTTCTATTTCTCTGATTAAAAAGTGAGATGCAGAAGGGATTAGCAAAGTTATGAAAAAAAAAGAAATAGTACTTAGTAATTTAACTAAGGACTTGGGATCTTAGGGCTACAAAATATAGCTTGGCAAGGGGAACATTGCAAGCTCACACATGGTATGTTTATACCCAGGGGCCTGAGTGTGCTGGGTTAACAGAGAGATGTCCCAGGCAGTGTGTGTTTAAAAAGAGAAAGTAGCTAAAGAACCTATTATATTTGATAATGAACTTTAGAAATAGGTTCAGGAGAGGCCTGGGCAAAATCCCTGATGGCCAGTAAAGTTGAATAGGGCATGATGACTGAATTGATGACTGCATTTGGTTGGCTTATGATGTTTTTATTGATGAATCTTATGATTGTTTTCTATGAATTAAGTCATTGTGATCACATATATATAATCTGTTTAACACTGATATGAATGCACATGCCTCACAAAAACATGTACAAAGAAGATACTGAGTTTCTTATTCATACAAAGCACTGGAATATAAATGGAATTGAATATGATCATGTTTTCAGTTAGATTATTAATACCAGACAATTAGTCTGACCCTTTTGTGTTTTTGCACCATTGGGTGTCTCATATTTGTATGAGGCAGTTCATGGTGACTATGCAGGTAAATAAGAACATGGTTGATCAGGAATTGGATGAGTTAACTTAAAGATTTGGATGCTATGTTTAAAAAGACTTTGCTGAAGTAAATCAAACATTCATGAGGAACTAGATTAAGACCTTTTGTTTAAGTTACTTTGAGAAACCAATGTATTGTTAATTGCTGTTTTGTAGTTGTTGAACTTATATATATCAGCTGAGACTATGTGCTTTGTTTCTACAAGATGTTTTGCTAAGAAAAATGAATGTTAAACTTCAAGAACAGTCAGGCTAATGGTAGAAAATTTGAGAATAAAGGATTTATGGATTGAATGTATATACAAAGAACTGACATAAGAAAATCCATGTATAAGTTAAGAAATAATTTTTAGATACTCTGAGACGTCTGTCATAAATATTTAGACGCCTGATATCAAATTTAGACGTCTGTCATAAAAAATTTAGATGTCTGAATATAGTTCAAAATGTTTTTCACTCTCTGTTTCAATCTTAGACACTCTGAGACGCCTGTCATAAAGATTTAGACGTCTGAGATCAAATTTAGACGTCTGTCATAAAAATTTTAGACGTCTAAACTGCTGATTTTGCCTAATTTGCCTATTGAGGAAAAGAAGTGTTAAGAATTACTAAGTAGCAACTGCATATGATTATGGGATTAATTCCCCTGACTTAAAAATCAAAAGGTATGGAAAATGAGCTATGTGCTGGTTGATTTGAAATTCAAAATTCAATCAGGATACACTCTTGCTAAACAACACTCTGATCCAAGCAAGAGGGTCACATACATCTTCATATGTATGTGAATATATTTATTGTTGAACTGATATAAATATATTAGTAGAAAAGGAGGATCCTGGATTATTTAGTAAGAAGGCTAAATGACTCTAAGAGATTTATTGATGTAAAAAAAATCCTAGTAAAAATAATTAGGTGGAATTAGTTAGGGTCATTTCATGTTGCGTCCAGTCATGTTATGATATTTCTGTTTTCTAAAATCTAATAAATACCCCACCTTTTCTTCATAATTTTCACACAATTTTCTTCACTTTCTTCACTGCATTATCAAGCTTATTAATGGCTTCTCATATTAACAAAGTTAAGGAGAAAAATATCTCAAAAATAAATTAAATAAGTATATTATATATATAGTAATAAAATATCTCAAAACAACTTCAAAACTCCTCCTACCTCTTTTATACCAGTATAAAACTCACCAAAGCAAGGCCGAGCCCACCACCAAGTGAACCGAAGGCCATGAGCATCCAAGGCCAAGACCAAGCCCATTCAAGGTCAAAGAGTTTGATTTCGTGGAGTTTTATTTCGTGATAGCGAAGCTATGACCAATTTTAAATTAGTTCGAAAGGGAAAATGAAGGTGAGAAACTCCTAAACTATATATATATATATATAATATTGGATGATATATATGTTTGGATATGATTGTTAATGATGGTTGTTTAATATGGTTGTTGAATATATATGCAACCCACGTTAATACACGTCGATAAGCACAAAGGAAATCACTTTTCTTTATTGAATGAAAATATTGCATATGGAATGTTTAAACCTCTTAAAAATGGTTTAATATGATTTAGAAATGTTTTATAAACATTTCAAAGTGTTTTGGCAAAGTTTAAATGAATATTGAAAATTGAGTCAAAAATAGGGCCGTCGCGTAACGGTAGTTCGTGATTTTGCACCTTAAAAGTCAAACGAATATATAGAATGGAATATAGCTCGGAATTCTTCAAGGTAAGAATTTTCCGAACTATTATATCCATAGTTTTCAAACAAAGAAAGAAAATCGAGATTTCGGTGAGTAGATTTTGAAATATGAACAAAATTAGTTTCCGGACAAATCGCGGTTTCACAGTTTGGAATCCATAAAAGAATTTCTTTAAAAATGATATTTTAAAATTGTTTAAAAATATGAAATAAATTCTAAAAATGTTTTAAAATTTTCTAAAAGTGATTTGAGCTAAAAAAAAATGAATTTTCAAATGATAGAAATGTCGTTTTGATCAATATAGCTTAAAAAATACCATTCACAGCACTTCTCGCAGTACTTTTCTATAACTTTTGAAATATGGTTTTAAACTTAATGATTATTTTCGAATCTTTTATAAATATTTTCAGATAAATAATTAAGGGTATTAATAATGATTTGGAAGTTTTATAATTTATTTAAAAATGTTTAAATAAATGATTTAAAGAAAAGCTGTAAAAAATCAAGTAATTTAATCTTGGCTCTAAAAGCCGACGAGTAGACTGGATTTTTCTATTCGTGAGATTTAGGTGAGGTGCTTAAACTACAGAGATGTTCAAGTGCAACCAATGTCCTAGCTCACCTGGCCTCTCCTGGGCGAGGGATGGATAAGATTGAAATATCAGAAACGAGTTAAGTATAAAAGATTAAAATTTCCAAATTTAAACAACTTGGATTTTATGGAGATAAACTCCTTATACTTGGTGTTAAAACCCGAAGACGGAACTCGTACTATTCGTGGAATTTAAAAGGTGATTTGATCGTTATTCCGCCCATGGTACTTGTTGAATACATGAATTGATATTGAGTAGAATTAGATGATATCAATATATTCTGCTCACTTAATATTTACTAGTTTTGGATTAACATCCTAGGTAACATGGTTTTAACTCAATCAAAGTTATGATTTTTGAATTAAGAAATCTTTTTTAAGAATTAATGAAATAATTTGGAAAAAAATTTCTAAGTGGAAATTGAAATGATTTAGAATCATTCCAAGATTTAAAAAGGCTTTAAGTAATCAAAGGATTTGATAAGAGAGGTTTAATGATTCTGTATATAACAGAAAGAAATGGTTTAAAAAATATATATCTCATGAAGATATTTTTGATAAAAAGAAATTAATCAATCAAAGAATAATTCCCTATTCACTAAACATCTTTTTATCGATGATTGGTTCAAAGGAACTTGGGTTGGATTTGAGTGATTCCTATCTGAAGACCACTTCGAACCAATTTGCATATTCGAAATGAAGACATGTAAATGATTTAGAAGATAGAATGTAGGGCCGCTTGTCACTGACCCTCGGGGGAATTTCCCATATCATATTATGTGGCAGTAGTTCTTCATTTGAGATCTTCGATGCAAAAGCTCCTCGCTACTAATCCTAGGGGTAATTCCCGACAGGATGTGGTAGGAGAGTTCCTCAGGTTTGTTCTGTAACTAGACAACTTGTATGGATGAATGTCTGACGTTACATTTTTAATTACATAAATTGATCTCAATGAATGTATCATATGTTTAGTGACGAAGAAGGCAACTTCTCTTAGCTTAACACCCTTTCCTAAGACGTACGAGCTCAGAAGTTATATGTTTGCAGAAATCAATTATGTGACCATGGAATGGTAGTTTGGCATTCAAAGTGAAATGTGCTATGTGAAAGGTAATCGCTAACTCAGGCCTCATCACCTGGTAATGGCTTAAACAAGGTACGCCGTAAGGCTATGTTGTTCGCAACCATTAGGGTATGGTCATCACCTTTCTAAATTACTGTATATATGTCGAGTATTTGGTGTATGGTATGGCATCGTGGAAAGGTTGGTTACGACCAGGGTGATGCCATATTAGATTTCTATTTAGGCTATGTATGAGTGCCAAATAGGGATAGACTAGTCTTGCCAGATGCAAAAGATTGTTTTTGTATCCTCGTTACATTCCTCTAGAGATGTACTATACGGAAGGTAGTCCTTTACCTGCCATTGTACGGAAATCCATTCTCCAATAAGCACCTCCGGACTTGATTGTAAACCTATTATGCCATCAATTTAAACCAATGTAACAATTTCGCTAAGATTCATAAGTTTATTTGAAAAGTATTTTTAAAAAGAATGTCTTTAAAATTAATATCAAATGATTTTTGCATAGAAAATGTTTTGTTTATCATAAGGTAAAAACTCATTCCGTGTTTATGTGCGGCGTGGTCTTAAAAGACACCTTTGTTTTCAAATATTTGTATTTTGAGTTTCTTACACAAGTCCTTGTAGGATCGATTTCACCCTAGAGGGGGGGTGAATTGGGTGATACTAATAATAATAAAAATTTAATGCGGAAATATATAAAATAATTGCAGCACTGATAATAGTAGAATAATAAAAGCAGAAATAGAATAACACAGATTTACCCAGCTTCGGCAAAATCCTTCCTACGTGTTGCCCCCAAGGTTTCTACTAGAAATTAAGTAGTCAGACGCTTACACACGTAAACTCGTGACACCTGCTATTGACTTATCTAACTCTACGCTCAAAACCCTGCCAAGACTCAGCCACTAAGTTGCGAATTCTCGAACTACACCACCGTAGTTCGTCCCCTACTCGCACGACTAGACTATACAAAAGTTTAAAAGAGAATTACAAAATAAAAAACAACTTAAAACCAGAAACCCTAATTTTAAAAATAAAGCCCAAATAAGAATAAGTAATAATAGAGTCGGCCCACTAAAAACGTTTCCCCTCTTTTCTTTTTCTCTGAGTTAAAATGATGCCGATTCCTTTTTCTTTCATTGCTTCTCTTCGTTCCTCTTTGAGAGATTAGGGCTTCTGTAAATTGAAGCCGCCACTTTGTTGAATTGATTACTAATGCTTCGAATGCTTTCTTTGATCGATTTATTTGTCCACGACTACTTCAATTAAGTCGAGATCGATGTTGTGATTTGGTACATGATTTTCTTGTTCAATTTGAATTTTCTCGACTTTGATTCGAGTTATATGTGTGTTCGTGACTTAGCTAGCTTTGGTATTTGTTTTCACTCGAATGCCTTTGAATGCCGATGATGATGGGTAAAATAGGATCTGAAATCCTATAACCTCGTTTATATATATTTTATTTGATTTCTTCAATTGATATGCTTGGCCGTTCGATTTACGATTGAATGCTGGTGATGTTTTCTGACTTTTCAATTCGTATATTTTCATTGCTTGATTATCACGACTTTCGTTTCTTCTCTCTGTTGTCATCTCTGATTTCATTCTTTGCGCGCAACGATCGAATTTTACCTTGGCCAATTGAAATTATGATATTTTGACTCCGACTTGATCGATTCCTGTTATCACCTTGGCCACCACGCCTTTGACTTTGTTATTTAAAATTTGAGATAATTCTTGCGACTTCGCTTATGTTATTTGAATTTTCTGAATGCACATGACCATGCCTTTGTCAACAATTTCTTGTATTGAAGTTTGGTTTCTACTACATATATATATATATATATATCTGTGTGTGTGTGTGTGTCTGTGTGTTCACGCATCTATATATGTAGGTTGTGCTTTGTCCAGACTATGTTGATTAAAATTGAACTTGTTCGATTGAGTCTGGTTGTATTGTTTGATGGTTTGAATGTGGTCAGTGGTCTAGGCACAACCGTGTTCACATTTGAATTTGGTCAAGAGCTAATTCTTGTTTGGTTGCCATTCACTTGTGTGCCTTCACTGGTGCCATTGATATTTGAGTCTGCTGCACCCTGTAGTAGCCTTCTTGCATATTGAACTGCCGCATGCTTCAATATGCATTGTTCTATAGATTTGATCCTTATTGTTTTCACTGTTGCATATATATATGGTGCATCAATATTGCTCTGTCCACGACTCCACATGACCATATACATTGAAATATACACTGACCATATGTATATGTTTTGTTATACTTGTGCACTTGATATCTACACTTGTATACTTGATTCCCTCCATGCCTGGTGATTCTCTTGTCATGTTGTATATGTTTTGTTCAATTCGGTAGTTGTAGTGTCTTGTAATATAGGCCTGCTTCTTTTCTCGTTGTAATTGTAGTCTAGTTTGAGTTGAGCTGCATCCCTGATGATCTTCATGTTTAGTTGTTGTGCACTTCATATATATGTATACATGTGTGTTCATGTATATATGTATGTTGAGACTTTCATTGTCTTCGACCTTGCCTGAATCTCTGGTTTTCAATTTAACTTGTTCATTTGGCCTCGGTTGCCTTGGCATGTTGTCTATTCCTTTTTGATCATTTCATTTTGATGATAACTGTGCATATACAAACATATATACATATATACATATATATGTATGTATATTTGTGTATAATTATTGTGCCTTTGGTCTGTGTTACATTGAGCTCTGAGTTGAATCTAGCCTCTGCTCGGGTTTGACCTTGTGCTCACCTGTCCCTGCAATTTTATCGTGTATATCGGTGTGCACGACCTTGTGGCATGTACAGTGATACACTATGCATGTCACAAGTTGTTCGTGTATGATGAATTCAAAATAAATATGATGACGAACAAGCCAAATAACTGAGGCAAATAATATTTTCAAAATCACATTTTATTTTACACTGCAAAAATATTTCTTTTTCAATTTTTCTACGTTATTGTTTATTTTGCAGATAACTTAGATGTGGAATACAAATGGGAATACAGCTGAAGAACAAATATGAGTGAACGAGTGATATGTAGTGAGGACAGTTATGTAAACTGAAATGTATTGTAATTGAAATTTTGTATATATAATTAGAGCATAAATTTTGTACTATTCAAAAATTGTTATAAAATATTTGTTTGAATAAAATATTTGTTTGAATTTAAATTTTGTGTTACTTATTTTATTCAGCAAATATTTATTTAATTATGTGAAAATAAAATAGTAAAATAACAAATACATTTAAATGAATATATATATATATATGTTTATTATCATCAAACAAAAGTCATATACTTGCATATTCAACAATCTCCCCCTTTTAATGATAACAAACATATATATAAGATTTTGAATTTATTAAATGTACTTAATCATTCTATTTACTCCCCCTATTTAAATGCTCCCTCTCTACAACAAAGCTCCTCCTTCATATATGCATGAAAATAAATAAAAATATGCAAATGAACCTATATGGGAATATGCAAAATATTTGACCTTTATTTGCCAAAATCTTAACTTTTCTCTCACCCTTTTGTTATCAGCAAAAGAGTAATAGTGCTAGAAACCAATGACAATTTGTCTTGGAGATCGGTTATACGCAGGCTCACTATGGATATCGATGAATTTTGTCCGAGTCAGGATTGAGCTAAAATTGGTATGACACGACAAGCGAAGCTATGAGAGCCAACTTTCCAATTTTCAAGTCAATCGGAGTTCGTATGCTCAAGATATTGATCAATCACGGTTGAGAAATCCAAACTTGCATCAATCATAAATCAAGATTTACAAGTCCAAATGCCACCAAATTTTTGCAGGAGATTAAGTATGACCTAAGGAATGTTCATGCCAAATTTCGACTCGATCGGAGCAAGTCTTGATCGATACGAAATTCGTTCGTATCGATCGCGGATGGAAAAACTCCAACTTGCATCGATCATATTTCATGATCTACAAGTCCACTGTTTGATGAGCCTCCTTTGGGGTTGGACATCTTAGTCCATTGTTTGATGAGCCTCCTTTAGGCTTGGACATCTTTTGTCCATTGTTTGATGAGCCTCATCTAGTCTTCCCTTATCTCAAAGGGATATTGTGCTTTCTTAGCTGACCTTCCTCCAAAAGGTTGCTGATGGGTACTATCCTGACCCATTCCCTAAGTGGTGGTTTTGACGATAGGGGTTCTATCTCTCCCTCTAGGAGATGCTATGGAATAGCGTCGTAGGCTTATGTCCCTCCCTTTAAGAGGTTCCACGGAATAGCGTCGTGGGCTTATGTCCCTCACTCTAGGAGGTGCTATGGTATAGCATCGTAGGTTTGACGATTTGTATATATATAAAAAAATAATTTTTGGCCAATTAAAATGGAGTCTCCTTTAAGAAAAAGAATTTTATAATTAACCCCTCTTAGTATATTGAGGAGTTATCTTTTGAAAAATAGTTTGGGCTCATGAATCCTTTTAATAAAAGAATTTTTCTCAATATGGTCTTTTGCAAGAACTTTCTTGTTGTTCTCACACTACAAGGAGTAGGGTAATTTCTGACGGCTAGCGGTCGTCGGAGGCCGTCGCTAGCCGTCGGAAATGCCGTTGAAATAAAGACCACGACTTGCGTCCGTTTCCGACAGTTCGGACGGCATCATAGGGACGACATCTGACGGCTATTCTGACGGCTCTTTCGACGAAAATTCCAACGGCTCCAGCGAAGTTATTTTTCGACTAAGCCGCCAGGAGCCGACGGTAGCCGTCGGAATCCGTCGCCAGCCTTCGAAAACTGTGACCAGTAAACTGCCAAAACCAGTCTGTTTCCGTCGGAATATTTGACCCGTAGGCCATCGGTAGCCGTCGATGGACATTGGTAATCTGGGTGATTTTTTTTCTATGCTGCCTGCTGCACTTCCATACCACAATCAATATATAACTCAGTAAAATCAATATATAAGCCTCACATATAAACTGAAATCAATATCAACATCAATATAAAATAAAACTCAAACATCAAAATATCACACACAAACATATAAACATCCAATATTGTTAACTCCTCTTTTTGAAGCGACATAGCGACCTAAAACTCCAGCGATCTAACGACCTAAAGCTCTAACGACCTAAAGATCTAGCAACCTAACATCACCGAGAATCTTAGCGACCTAACTCCTGAAAGAGGTTAGCGACCTAAAGATGGAACAGTCAAGCGACCTAGCAACCTAATGGACTCAGCGACCTAATGGACTCAGCGACCTAATTACTTAATGAGCTAAGTTATAGGTCGAGCCAACTTAAGTCACTCCACCAGTTATCTCAACACAGTTAAGTCACCAACTATTCCCCTAGGTCTCTCACGACCTACAACATGCCAATTCAGACAGATCAAATGCAACTCTATCAGCCCACAACCTATCTTAGGTCGTTCGCGACTTACGACCTACCTTAGGTCGTTCACCTATGGCTCAGTCCAGAATTCTTCTATAAATACCCTACTTACTCCAACTTGGAGGGGACTTTTGGCTCATTTCTGGAACGCATATGCCCTGCTGTTTTCTCGACTCATCCGTCACTTCAAACACCAAAGACGCTTCAAGGAACTCGAAGAGGAGATCTCACACATCCGACATGGATTCGATGATCTCTCTTACATTAAAGTTCTAGCTACTCGTCTCAATTGTATTGAAATCATATTGTAATCGAAGAGTTGCTGTAAATCTTGTAATCAAATCCATGATAAAGAAGATAAAGTAGACGTAGGCTTAATTACGAGTCGAACAACTATAAAATTGCTGTCTCTTTACTTTTCTGCTATTTTCACCTTATACTCTGTTCCCGTACCAACGGGTGGTGCTTTCACTTTACTAATACTTACACCGGGGTGTTAGCGTCGATAAAAAACGTTAACATTTTGGTGCTTTCACTGAGAATTGAACTCAGGAAGATTTTCACCATTGCTTCGCAAAGACTTGTTGAAAGATTTTCCTTAAAAACCAGAAGTCTATCGGAAATCATGGCTCCTGGAAGAAAGAGTAGATCTACTAGATTCGGAGATGCTAATGACAGGCCTGCCTCCTCTACAGTGCCAAATCAGGCAACTCCTGCCGTGGGAGTCACAAGGGCTATACTTGACGATATTGTGTCGGGGTTATACCAGTAAATGGAAACTCAAAATGCTTTGATGATGGAAAGGTTAAACGCTCTACTTGGGGTGAACCGACAACCAGAAAACAATGAACCAACCTTTGCTGAAGACACTCATGATTCCCAAGAGAAAGATGTTCCTCAAAGAGCAGCTGGCTTTGCCGAAGGGGCACCTCCCCAAGCTGGAGGATCAAGGCCGCAGCCGCCTCTTCGCGAACGTTTGTTCACACAAACTTCCGAAAAGGTGGCTGACGTCTGGCTGGCAAGGCCTCTGAATAATGAGGAATATCTATCCGGAATGGTTCGCTAGATTATGAAAGAAAGTATGCAAAGGAATGAGGATGAAAATGACTAGGGATTTGCTCCAAGCAAGACTCCGTTTACAGAGAGAATTTTAAAAGCTGAATTTCCAAAGAAATTTGTTCCTCCTACTATCCCAGCCTATCGAGGAACAAGTGACCCTAGTCAGTTCTTGTACAAATATGACTGCCATATGACAGGTGCCAGGGCAACAGATGAGATTAAATGCAGATATTTTCCTGTCTATTTGGAAGGAGTGGCTCTACTCTGGTTTACAAAGCTACCGGTCCGATCTGTGGATCAATTCTCTGATTTGACCCATAAATTCAAGGATCAGTTCAGGTTGTATGCTACAAAGGCCAAGGACATAATGTCACTGTCCAGCCTAGAACAAACTTCCGGCGAATCTATCAAATCCTTCTTGAATCGCTTTAACATAGCCTTGGCCGAAGTGGATAATGCTGAGCCTTGAATGATTCTAACTTACTTGATGCGAGCCATCGACAAAACAAGTGAGTTCGGAAAATGGTTGAGGATGAAGGAACCGAATTCACTGGAGAAGTTTTATAAGAAGGCTGACGAATTTATGCGTTTGGAGAATCTCCCTACACAATCAAATGTGGTTGTGGCTCAAATTCAAAACAACAATGTGGCTGAAACTTCTAACAAGAAAGAATCTGGTGGTCAGAAAAGGGAAAATAACGGTGGGAAAAAACAGAAGGATATGAAGAAACCACGTCATTTTTCGGATTTTACTCCTTTGACTGAGACTCCAGAGAAGATCTTCTTCGCAACCAAGGATGCCATCGACTACCCTGAGCCACCTAAGATAAAGCTTGGAAAAAACATCGTGCCTAATGGAAGATTCTGTCGGTTTCATAATCAGCCTGGCCATGACACCAACGAATGTCGCCATCTAAAGAACTTGATTGAAGAATTGTTGAGAGAGAATAAACTGCAACAGTATGTTAAGAGAAATAGAAGTGATCCTGCCTCATCCACTCAGGGGCAGCAACTTCCTGCTCGTCAATCTGGCTTGGGAGAAAAGGCTGCGGTAAAGGAATCTGAAAGGCATGTTATTAACGTAATCACAGGAGGTCCTCACCCAGCAGGGAGAAGTTGGGGAGAAATGGAAAGATATGCTCATGCTCTGAGACATTCCCCAAAAGAAGAAACTATTTTTGTTTTGGAAGATGTTGTGCCTTCAAAATGACAAAGAACTTGTCACGATGACATCATATTTAGAGCTAGAGATTCTATGGGAGTTGAGGCTCCTACCATGGATCCGTTGGTAATAACCGCCGGTATCGAACCAGCTATTGTGAGAAGAGTGCTCGGCGATTGCGGCGCTTCTTGCAATATCCTCTTCAAAAAGACCTTTGATCAAATGAAGATTCCGATGGCTGATGTTCAAGCTTCTTCACAAAAGATTGTTGGGTTCACTGGGGAACCGAAACAACCCATCGGTACCGTCGACTTATTTGTAGAACTTGGTGAATGGGAAAGAAAAGTGGTCCGCAAGCAAACTTTTGTTATTGTTGATGAATTTTCTGCTTATAACGCCTTCTTGGGATGACCAACTCCTGCTGCATTCAAATCTATTCTTTCCCCATGGTGCCTAACCATGAAATTACCCACTGATAACGGCGTTGGTGTTTTGAAGGGAGATCAGGGCGCTGGGCGGGAATGTTATCTCACAGAGTTGCGGGAGGCGAAGAAGAGAGAAATGGGGAAAGGTGCGGCAGCTCCGCTCCGCATCAAGGAACCCACCTTGTAACAAGTACGGGGTGGACCTTGCACTGGTGAGCACAGTGGTGCACGAAAAGAAATCGATCCTAGAAAGACCAATGTAGGGGAGAATAGAGTGGTGCCAGTAAAGGTAACGGTGCCAATTCCTGTTGACCAAAAAGATCTAAACAAGGTGCTAAATGTAGGTTCACAACTCGGCGTGACAGTTCAGAACATGCTAGTATCTTTCTAGAAAGCAGACCTGGATGTATTCGCTTGGAGTCATGCTGACATGTGTGGAATCTCTCCAGAAATCGTAGTACATGCCTTAAATATTGATCCAAAATTCACACCCGTAAAGCAGAAAAGAAGAACCCAAGGTCCTGAAAGGTCAACAGCATTGAAAGAAGAAGTAGATCGGCTCATAGAGAATGGATTCATCAGAGAATCCACTTATCCAAATTGGGTTTCTAATCCAGTGTTGGTTCAAAAAGTAATGGAAAGTGGAGAGTATGCATCGATTTTTCAGACCTGAATAAAGCATTTCCCAAAGTCTGTTTCCCGTTGCCCAGAATCGATCAGTTGGTGGATGGAACAGCCGGACACGAATTATTGTCTTTTATGGATGCTTACTCAGGATACAATCAAATCATGATGCATGAGCCAGACCAGGAGGACACGAGCTTCATCATTGATGTTGGTCTTTAGTTCTATAAAGTCATGCCCTTCGGATTAAAGAACGCAGGGGCAACTTATCAAAGACTCGTTAATGCCATGTTCAAGCCTCAAATTGGCAAGACTATGGAAGTATACGTTGATGATATGTTAGTGAAATCAAAGAAAGCGGTAGACCACATGGACCATCTGACAGAAATGTTCGTGATCCTCCGAAAGTATGGAATGAAATTGAATCCGCTGAAATGTTCATTCGGGGTGGAGTCCAGAAAGTTCTTAGGTTTCATTGTGAGTGCTAGGGGCATCGAAGCTAATCCTGCTCAGATCACAGCCTTGAGAGAAGTCAAACCCCCTAGGACAAAGAAGGAATTGCAAAGCCTCAACAGGAAAGTCGCTGCTCTGAGTCAGTCTATTTCCAAGGCCATAGATAAGTGCATTCCCTTCTTTGATGCTTTGAAGAAAGGAAAGAAGAATTTCGAATGGACTCCCGAATGTCAGAAAGCTTTTGACGAGCTAATCCATCATATGGAAACAGCTCCAGTACTTTCTAAGCCTAACAATGGTGAAGATCTATTCATATACTTAGTAGTTTCGTCTCATGCTCTCAGTGCAGCATTGGTACGAGAAGACGCAAAAGTTCAGCGTCCAGTTTATTACATCAGCAAAAGGTTCACTGGGGCAGAGATGAATTATTCAAAGTTATAAAAGCTCGCCTATTGTTTATTAATCGCTTCCAGAAAGCTGAGGCCGTACTTCCAGGCTCATCCTATTAAAGTCCTCACTGATCAACCGCTAAAGCAAGTCCTATTTCACCCTGAAACTTCGGGTCACCTTTTGAAGTGGAATATTGAACTCAGCCAATACGATATCACCTACCATCCCCGAAAAGAAATCAATGGACAAGCTTTAGCAGATTTCATTACAGAATGCACATATAAAGGTGGTAGTGAGGAAGAGTTAACTGAAGACATTCCGATCCGATGGAAATTATATGTTGATGGTGCAAGAAATGATTACTGTTCAGGAGCTGGGGTTGTGCTTGAAACCCCTGAAGGATGATCATTATGTTATGCATTGAGATTAGAATTTCCTTCGACAAATAACGAAGCCGAATACGAAGCTCTTATTGTCGGTCTGAGGATTGCTAAAGAACTGAGCATCAAAGTGTTGCAGATCTTCAGTGATTCCCAACTAATTGTATGCCAAGTCAAGAAAGAGTTTCAGACTAAAGGAGGAAATCTGCCTGCTTATCTGTCAAAAGCCTATGAACTTCTCGATGATTTTGATCACTATACAATAAACCATATCCCTCGGGAAGAAAACATGAAGGTAGATTCTCTCGCGAAATACTCAAGCACTAGCGAAGCTCAATTAGTGGGATTGGTCCCTGTAGAAGTTTTGACGGCTCCAAGTATTGATGAGATGGATGTTGATTGGATCATGGCTGTATCTCAAGAATAGGAGTCATGGATGACCCCAATCAAGGAATATCTACTCAACGGCTCCCTGCCAGAAAACTCAAAAGAACATCAAAAGCTCCTAAGAAAAGCTCCAAGATATGTGATTCAAGGCGACCATCTGTACAAACGAGGATTCTCGATGCCATTACTCTGATGTGTAACTAAAGAAGAGGCTAAGACAATCTTGGCTGAAGTGCACGGAGGAGAGTGTGGAGATCATTCAGGTGGTCAAACTCTTGCAAAGAAAATTCTTCGCTATGGTTATTTTTAGCCGGATATTAATTGAGATGCTGCTAGCTACTCCCGAAAGTGTGACAGATGCAAGAGATTTGCAAAAATCCCAAGAGCACCTTCCACTGTGCTAACACAGATGGTCAGTCCATGGCCATTCGCCATTTGGGGAATAGATCTTATTGGACCTATGCCGATTGCCAGATCCGGAATCAAATATGCCATTGTTGCTGTTGATTATTTCACTAAATGGGCTGAAGCTGAACCATTAGCTACTATTACCTCTAAAAAGATGATAAATTTTGTGACTAAAAATATCATTTGCAGGTATGGTGTGCCCCAGAAGATAATAACAGACAATGGTACTCAATTCGAAAGCGAGGAATTTCGGAATTTTGCAGACGATTTAAAATCCGAAAAAGCTTCTCAACAGTGGCTCATCCGCAGGCAAACGGGCAAGTGGAAGCAGTGAACAAAATCATCAAATCAACCATCAAAAAGCAACTGGAAAAAGCAAAAGGTTGTTGTGTTGATAAGCTGCCACTAGCACTATGGGCATATAGGACTACCCACAAAACTGCAACTGGGCACACTCCATTCTCATTAGCATATAGATCAGAAGCAATGATTCCAGTGGAAATAGAAGTCCCCTCACATTGGAGAGTTCATTTCAACCAAGCTGAAAATGAAAAGCTGCAACTTGAAGCACTTGACCTGCTTGATGAAAGAAGGAAAGAAGCTGAACTCAGAGTTGTAGCTCAACAGCAAAAAATAGCCAGGCACTACAATTCTAATGTTCACCAACGTAGCTTTGAAATTGGATATCTAGTCTTGAAAAGGATCATGACAGCAACCGGAGTGTTTGGGCCAAATTGGGAAGGGCCATATGTCATAGGCAAAAAACTTCTCGATGGCACTTTCAAACTCACAACTGTTGAAGGAGATCCAATCCCAATAGCCTGGAACAGCAATCACTTGCGTCCATATTTTACTTAGAAGCAATGCTTAAATTTGTAAAATGATTATGAATGTATTATACTTGTATTATAAGCCATTGTAAAAGCAGTGCAAAGTGATAATAAAAACTATAAAGTGGATGTAGGCCCAATTCTTGGCCGAACCACTATAAATCTTGTGTCTTTTACTATTTTAAATTGCCTATCTTATTTCAATGTGCAAATATTTTAAGTGTGTTGCTAAAATATCAATTTAATATTGCAGGCAATCAAAGCAAAAATTACCTATCCAACACGTCACAAGCTCAAGCGATTCCCGTAAATCACTCAACAAACAAATGTCAAGCCACAAAAATTCCAGACTTAATTCCTACAAACGGTTGGTGATTCCACCAAAGGGGCACCTTCCCAAAAGGAAGGCACCAGGCCCTTGCTAACTGACTGTGATCGTTTGTACAAATAGACATCCGGTTAAGTGGCTTGTGTCTGCCCGTGGATTCACTCGACCACGAAATACACTTTTCCGGAAAAATCAAACAGCTTGTTAAAGAAAAGAATATAAACTTGAGAATGATAACGAGGAATTGCTCAGCGACAGTGGATGCAAAGGCACGGATAAGCAGACAAAAACAACCAAAATGGAATCTTGTCTCTCACCCAAGAATGTTGGTGGGACCACCCAAGGGGGCACCTTCCCAAGATAGAAGGTTCCAGGCCGTTGATTACTTGATTGCGATCGTTTGTGCAAACGAACATCCAGTCGGGTAGCTTGCGTCTGCCCCGTGGACCTACTTAACTGTGAGATGCAAACTTCCTAGCACACAAACAAAATCCCTCTTCGGAGGCACACTTCACCAAGTTGAAGAGCCAAACAAAAGCCCTCTAACGAGGCACAAGCCCTCTTTGGAGGCACAACTCTTCGGAGGAGTCCTCTTCGGAGGCAAAAGTCCTCCAATGAGGCATGCCCAAACCGAAATGCTTCTCTCGCCCAAGAATGTTGGTGGGACCACCCAAGGGAGCACCTTCCCAAGATAGAAGGTTCCAGGCCCTTGTTATTTGATTGTGATCGTTTGTGCAAACGAACATCCAGTTGGGTAGCTTGCGTCTGCTTCGTGGGACCATTTAACTGTGAGAAAGTAACTTTCAAGCAAAACAAACAAAGCCCTCTTCGGAGGCAAAAGCCCTCTTCGGAGGCACACTTCACCAAGTTGAAGTGCCAAAAAAAAGCCCTCATCGGAGGCACACTTCACCAAGTTGAAGTGCCAAACAAAAGCCCTCTAACGAGGCACAAGCCCTCTTCGGAGGCACAACTCTTCGGAGGAGCCCTCTCTTGAGGCACAACAAAAAAGCCCTTCCCAAAGGCATATCAAACAAGCCCTCTCCCGAGGCATAAGCCAAGAAGCCCTTTTCGGAGGCACAAAGCCTTCTTCGGAAGCACTAAACAAGTGAAGCCCTTTAACGAGGCATATCCAAAAACTTCGTTAATGGAACCACTAAAGGGGATCCCTCTCAAAAAAGAAGGTTCCAGGCTGCAGCTGAATACTTATGATTATTTGTACAAAAAAAGATCTGGTAAAACAACTAACGCCAGTCCCATGGACCCATTCAACGATGAAATACAACTTTCTGACCAACAGATCAAAACATTCTTCAGAATCTCGCTTCACTGCGTAGGGGAATCCACTTTTCAACAAATAAAAGTGATCATCCCCGAAAGCTGAAGTGTTCTAAAAAAAAGAGAGAGAAAGAAAAACCTCTCCAATACAAGACATAACTCTACTAAAGCAGAATAGTATTTCCTCAAAACGGAAGAATTATTCTCTAGAGTAAGGGTACAAGTCGTTAAAGAATATTGCAATAAGCCGTGGTATGGAGGCATATAGCTATATTAACAAAAACAACGCTCAAACATCATACCACGAGCTCACTGTAGTATCATATAAAGTGAATAAAGAAACTTGTGCAAAAAAAGGAATAAATGCGTTCACACATATACTAACAAGAAATTGTACAAGTAAAAAGAACCATTTTATTCCATACTATGAAATTTTTGTGCATATGCAGGTTTCAACAAGCGGAGGCCGGTATCCGCACAATCTCCGGTCAGTACATGCAAAAAGCAAAACAATAAGCATGCCAGTTCATCACTCCTTCTTCCCGCCACCTTTGGAGCTCTTGCCCGACTTGATGATTAATTTCTGAAGCCGACGTTGACGGGTCGGGGAAGAAGGAGAAGGAGGTATGGCTGGGTCAACTTCTGTTTCCTCTCCAGTAGCAGAAATGCTTTTCCTTCTCTTCTTCGAAGTTGTGCGCTTCCCTTTCTTCCTTGAAGAAGATTCGCTGCCCGGATTGATGAGTTCGGACAACTTTGTGTCGTCAGTAATAATTTGCTTCGGAGTTTTTTCACCTTCTTCGAGTTCCCCAGCCTTCTGCTCTTGCGAAGCAAGTGGATCGTCCAAGCCTTGAAGGGCTCCTATTTATTCTTCCTACGATCCTGGCTGAGAAGCAGTAGTGATTTGAAGGGATGGAGGAGGAATAGCTGGAAGAGGAGAAGTTTGTGCAGCATTCAATGTTTCCGCTACAGAAGAAAAGAAGTTAAAATCAGTATTCTCCAAAAAAAGAGAAGATATTGGCTCATCAGGACTTAAGTAATAAGCGAGAAATTCATCGAGCTCAGTTGAATCGAACGAGTAGTATACTTGAGCTATATCAGACTTGGAGTTACCTGGAGAAGTCGGCTTAATCATGTCGATTTCAAAGTTTTCGGCTTCAGTGTCATCCTAGGTCTTCTCTTTGACTTGAACAGTGGGAGGCTCGGTAATTGCGGTTTTAACTTCAGCTTTTGCAGGAGGTGGAGAATAAGAACTAGAGCCAATGGTATCATGGTCGACCGAAGCCGGAGGACGAGCGGGGTCGGTTAAAGGCGCTTTCTCCAAACACTCTCCTCCTGCTACTTCGGCTCACTACTTAGCAAGCTGCTCTTTTCCCTTGCAAGGGCAGTACGTGCCTCATCATCCAGATAGAGCGCCTCAAGATCTGCCTCTGCATAGCCAGCACCTCCAAACATATCAAGTATGGCCTCCCACACTTCGACCAAAGTAATCTCATACTTAGGGCCCAAAAAAGAGAGACTACCACGCCCCAGAACACTGTGCAAGTAAAAATCGAATAAAGTAGAGCTGATATTGGCTTTGGTTGCCTCATGAGATTCTTCGGCTGCAACTTGGCCGGCAACTGCCTCATCCCGCTCTTTTTCAACTTTAAGAAGTCGAGCCTTTAACATTTCAATCTCCATGTCCTGGGAGTTAGTTTTTTCTCACAACCGAGCAACATCAGTGTGGTAACTCTCTACAATTTTCTCTTGTGCCTCATATCTGGCCTCAGCGTCTCGCTGACTAGCATGAGCATCCCGTACTTGCTTTTGAAGTACCTCTTCCTTTTGAGTAAAAGAGGTGGAAGAGGCGGCAAGATCGTCTTCGAGCTTCTTGACTTTAGCCTCGAGCTCCTCATTATGATCGGCAATGTTTTTCATCTCTGTATCGTGCTGCTTAAGAACTTTCTTCCATTCAGAATGATCATTTTTTATAGTTAACATGGCTTCGAGATTCATATGATTAACCCTTTCAAGCTCGTCGACCAGCTTTTGCCATCCAGACATTCTCTCGATGTCAAGCTTAATAGCGTCAAGATTCCTTAGCATAGCCTGCTTATCAATAGGAACCAAATCCAAGTCAAAGCGCACTCCTCTTAAACACTAATTTGGGAATCGGCTTTGGAGTGTAGGTGGAGCATCCCTGACTTGATACTGAGGCCTGTTAATAATTGTCTAAATGTCCGTTTTCTTGAGAGCGGGAGAACCGGAGGGGATGTGAAGAGGGATAGGAGCATCGGTCTTTTCAGAAATTGCAGACGCCGGTTTTTCACTAAGTTTGGCCCGTTTGCTCGGATCTTCAGCAACATGACCTTTCCCTTTAACATCATAAGATTTTCTTTTATGGGAGTCATCATCCCTTCTTCTTTGCCACTCCTCATAAGTTTGTCTTTCATGACCTTTTCTGGCAGCTCTTTCTTCATCGGTTTCCCTCGGGGCAGGGAGATAGCGCCTGACATCATAAGTGCCATGCCTTCCATAATGCTGGAAATCGTCATAGTATGAGCCACTTCGCCCCATCGGAGAACCTGAAATTGAAGAAAAGACAAGTCTTAAAAATCTTCGAAGTAAAGAAGCTAAGTGTGTATAAATGCCAAAAATCCTAAGTGTGTGTGATGTGCAAGCTACGCGCGTCAAACTACAAACCACTCTTTAGTTCGGGAGTAATGACAGATTTTGAAGCAGGAGTCAACTTCTGGGCTGACAAAATTTGCTGCAAGGAAGATGTCACTTCAACTGCTGGAGATGTAACTTTAGTTGTGGAAGTGTCGTCTTTGAAGAGCTCCTGTGAAGTAATCATTAAATCACTCAATCCCTCAAAAGTGTCGTCACCGTCAAGCTTAGCGGGACTCATTCTCTCAACTACTCTATCATCAGCCTTCTCGGAGTGTTGAGGAGGTTCCTCTTCTTCGATTACTGGGGAGAGTGTGAGCTTGCCGAATGACCCCACGACATCAGCGGGGGTGGAACACTTTACTAACGAAGCCCTTACGTCAGGTTCCTTCGATACAACTTCCTCGGTAGAAACCGGGGCAACTAATGTTTCAGTCTCGGAGCTAGAAACTTCGTGAATCTGAGTAGATCGAGAGGGGTGTAAGAGTCCGAACTTGTGCAAAAGCTCGTCTTTCAGCAAAAATTTAACGCTTCTCTCTTCAGCAGCCACAACACTTAATGCTTCGAAGGTCGGCTTATGGCTGGGATCTCTAAGCGGAGGAGGAAGTGCTACAGAAGTAAAGAATGAAGTTCAGTACTTGACAATTCAAGCTTCAAAAAATTCAGATTAAAATGAAGAGAGCGGAAATAAGCAATCCTACTTCCGATTCTCCAGACGCCATAGAACCCCGGGGGGCAGCGAACGAAGAAAAATTGGCCTAAAAACCCGTGTGCACTCTAGGGCAAGTCTAGAATCAATTTACGGTTTCTTGCACCTCTCACAAGTATAATTGAAGGGTGATCTTTGTTCTTCGCAAAAGTGCACAAATAGCAAATCTCTTCAAAACTTGGAAGACAGTCGAGCCTCCTCCTGAACAACACACACAACCCCATCAAGATGGCATAACCATTGGGGTGTAGCTGGAAGGGAGAGATAGTTAATCGAAGAAGAAGCTGTCGAAGAAAATCATTAAAGGGAGGAATAGCTCCACTTAAGCACATCTGACGATTAACTATGACAAAACCAAGAGGTGGCCTGTCAGCAGTATCGTTTATTCCAGGAAGCAAAGAGTCCGCTTCAGCAATACCAAACTGAATGCACAATTGGCTGAAAACTCTATGATTCAAAGAGGTCGGAGTTCTTTTCGAAGGATCAATCAACGGATTAGCAATTGGAAAGACCTCCAGCTTGTCCTATTTCTTCTTGTTGAGAAGTCAATTTACACAAGGAACTGGATATTCAAATATGAAGGTGCACGTTTTCTAAAAGTGTGAAGTGTTGTGCAGAACTAGTAAAATGACAAGCAAATATAACTGGAATCAAATTAGTTGACATGTGTCGATTATAGAGTTTCAGGGCTTGTTATTTTAAGTCCAAGTACAGTGTTGATGCAAACAAATCAGCTTTAATTGATTATTTTAGCTTTGCTTTAATACTTCACTTGAATTTGTTGATTCACAGCATTTCATTCACAGAATTCATTTAAGTTAATTAATCTTTATCGACTAATCTGTTATTCGATGTGGGCAATCAATGACAGTATATTCGCCCTAGTTTTCTGCAAATGTTATGTTTAATAGGTTGTTAGATTAAAAGTTAGAATAATCTGTAAGGAAGTGTAACAAAGTTCAAACAGTTCAAAGTTCAAGTAGTTCAATCAGGTTCTTTCAGAATTTTACAAGTCCTAGGTCGTCCAGACTGTTTTCAAGCGACCTAGCATAGGTCGGATTCTTTAGGTCGTCCAGTTTGTGCTCAAACGACTTAACATAAGTCGAACTTTCTTAAGTCGCATTGTTCAAGTCAAAGAGATTCAAGGCATGAGGCTTCAGGTCAAGATAATGTAAATTTGTCCAAGTACTAGCTCGGCCGCGACCTAAAACCTATGCCACAAAAAGTTAGGTCGTTAATTTGTTAATTCGCTCTACTTTGAGCCTTATGTCATTCAAGAAAGTTAGGTCGTGCAACTCACGTCCAAACTCCTAAGTCATAAGTCGTTCTGCTTGGAATTCATGTGCAAATCTAGCCAAGTCCTAGGTCGTTTGAATCCCAGCGCGACCTAAAAGTTAAGTCGCATATTCAAAGGTCGTTCAGCTTTCTTTAGGTCGCAAGGATCCTTAAGTCGCGAGCGTTCTTAGGTCGCTCAGATTCACTAAATCACTAACTTCTTCTCCACTCAACAGCTCGCTATCTCGTTAACTCGCAAACCCGATAACCCATTATCACCTCTCACAATGAAATCCATCATTCTCTCAATGAAATCGATCACTCTCTCAGTGAAATCTGTTACCTCTCCATACCACTAAATCACCCAAAACCAATTCAAATCATCTCAGATCTATAATTCGTCCAACATCCTGCTGCGTTCTCATGCATCACAACAACAATATAGCTAAATTGATTGCAACATGACTCGAAAGAGAAACGCGACGTACGAAATTGGTCTAGGGTTTGAAGCTTGGAATTCGTGGTTCGATGGGTGGACAAAGATCGAGTTTACTTACGCAATATGATGATAAAGATGAATCGACGACTGGATAATTCGAACTCGACTTTGAAAGCTTAGAGGATCTTCAATGGCGGTTTTGAGAATTAGAGCAGGTAAAGAGGAAGAAGCGAGCTAACATTTTATATGGGGCAAAGAGAAGAAGGCGAATGGGCATGCGAGCTAACACATGTTTTAGGTCGCTCACGACCTAGCAGAATCAGATTGAAGCACACGACTTACGACATAGGCCTGTACTTCGAGGGGCAAGTGTTAACTCATCTTTTTAAAGTGACCCAGTGACCTAAAACTCCAGCGATCTAATGACCTAAAGCTTTAACGACCTAAAGCACTAACGACCTAAAGCTCTAGCGACCTAACATCACCGAGAATCTTAGCGACCTAACTCCTGAAAGAGGTTAGCGACCTAAAGATGGAACAGTTAAGCGACCTAGCGACCTAATGGACCTAGCGACCTAATGGACTCAACGACCTAATGACTTAATGAGCTAAGTTATAGGTTGAGCCAACTTAAGTCGCTCCACCAGTTATCTCAACACAGTTAAGTGGCCAACTACTCCCCTAGGTCGCTCACGACCTACAACTTGCCAATTCAGACAGATCAAATGCAACTCTATCGACCCACAACCTATCTTAGGTCGTTCGCGACCTACGACCTACCTTAGGTCATTCACGACCTATGACTCAGTCCAGAATTCTTCTATAAATACCCCACTTACTCCAACTTGGAGGGGACTTTTGGCTCATTTATGGAACGCCTATGCTCTGCTGTTTTCTTGACTCATCCGACACTTCAAACACCAAAGACGCTTCTAGGAACTCGAAGAGGAGATGTCACACATCCGACATGGATTCGAAGAGCTCTCTTACATCAAAGTTCTAGCTACTCGTCTCAATTGTATTGAAATCATATTGTAACCGAAGAGTTGCTGTAAAACTTGTAATCAAATCCGTGATAAAGAAGATAAAGTGGACGTAGGCTTAATTACGAGCCGAACCACTATAAAATTGTTGTCTCTTTACTTTTCTACTATTTTCTTCTTATACTCTGTTCCCGTACCAACGGGTGGTGCTTTCACTTTACTAATACTCACACCAGGGTGTTAGCATCGATAAAAAACGTTAACAAATATCAAACTCCAATATTTTCAAAACAAACCTTCCATCATCACTTTCACCCATCCAACTTCAATATTTACATCCAATATTTACATCCAACATCAAACTCCACATATCAACTCCACAAATAAACCACCAAATCAATGTCAAACACTACATGTCTATAAATTAACCTCACCATCACTCAATGTTAATATACAAAAAACTACATCTAACACCACATGTCCATAAAAAAATTGCAAATCGTACCTTAAGACTCATCATCGGCTCCAGAACCACCGGACGAAGGGAATGAACCTTGACGCTCTACATACTCAGCCAAACGCTGGTTGAGCAGCTCCATTTGTACTGCTCGGAGGCGGTCCTGCTCCTGCAGCTGTGCAATCTACTGTCTAAGCTCATTAATCTCCACGTTGTCCTGAGCCTTTTGGTAAGCCCTTTGTGCTGTCCGAGCCTACATAACAAGTAGAAATATTTTTAAGTTATTACGTAACTTTTATAAAAATTAAGCAAATTTTACAATGTAGTTAATTTTTATAAATTACCGATTGGTTGCCGTAGTCGTACCGTCTATTTCTCTAGGTCGGTTCCATAACAGAGTCAAAGATCGCATCCTCTTCGTTAGTGGTCAACTGATCCCGTCTGGAATGCTCAAGCATCTGCGCGCGTGCCTACATAAATTTTTGCTACAATGAAAAATTAAATACAAATAAATATTACATGACATTATTATAAAATTTTATAATTAATTATTTAAAATGATCATTATTAATAACTTATGACTTAAAATATACTTACAGGTGCGTCATACGCTTTATCATACTCATGCCAAGCATACGACATTGTTCCCTTGTCGTCTGTTTGCCTAACGGCATGTGTATGCTCAAACACGTCCATATACTATTGTTGTTTATACAAATTTATATTAAAATTGTAATAACTGTTCATAATTCCAACTAATTAATTTACCAAGTCCTCAGATGGTACTAGAATGATTTTGAGCCACTGCGGTGTGTGACATGATTTTTCTGCCTATTCGCAGAGTTCCTGTCCGACTCCGTCTGCAAAATTAAAATTAAGATTATATTTTACAGGTATAAATTATGTATTCTATATTAAATAAATTAAGGTGATATCTTATTGCTCTTACCTTGAAATCGTCGCTACCCTCACCATGCAACCCAAGCATCCAAACGCTGGCACTCATCCACTATGGCTTCTTCCTAGTTTTTCTTATGCTAGACATCGTATCCCTGTAATTCTTTGTCACTTTTGAGTTCCAGTGGCGCTGGAAAAAGGGACACGTCCTCCTCTTGTAAGTCTACTGCACCCTGTATGTACGTTGAAAAAATATAAGGTATACATTTATACTTAGTCAGCAAATTGTAAAGGTGATTATATATAATGGTATATAATTTTACACTTACCAAGAAGTCCTTCCATATACTCTCCCACATGTTTGAAATGTCGTATGTTTCAACACCTTCATACAAATACGCAGGAAAATCGCTTACAGTCCACAATAGAGAAGTGAACATAAGATTTTATTTTCAAATGTCGTATGTTTCAACACCTTCATACCACAATGTTTTCAACTATTGAATCAACGGTTGTAAATATACGTCGATTCCTTGGGTCGGATCATCAGGGCTAGGGATGACAATAGTGAGAAACATATACGGATTTTTCATACACATCCAAGAAGGTAAATTGTAAGGTCTAACGATTATAAGCCAAGATGAATATTTTGAACCAAATTGAGAGAATGGTGAAAATCCATCCGTACATAAACCTAGTCTAACATTACGGCTCTGCCTTGCAAAAGCTGGGTATGTCTTATTAAAAATGCTTCAATGCTTCTCCAACAGTTGGGTGTGTTAATGTATCTTCTTCTTGTGTTCTCATATAGTGCCATCTCGTATGATGCGCGGTTGTAGAAGATGCATATAACCTTTAAAGCCTAAGATTGATGGGTAACTAATACATACGCTTGTATAGAACTTCCTTTCCCTTCTTTTTTATTGGTTTGTATCTTTCTTAGTTACATATTTTACAATTCCTAAGACTGATTTCTTCTTTCCAAAACAACATGCAACCATTTAAACATGTATCTATTTTTTGATACGACAAACCAAAAGCGGACATAAGTTTTTTCACCTCATAATGATTTTCGCACATTAAATTATTCGGTGGCATATTTCATTTTTTAGCTTGTACTATAGCTATAAACTCGGTTTCTGTGAAGTTGTATTTTGATTTCATCGCAATGTATTCTGTAGTTACTGATAGTTGAGTACTGCTTGTACAACCATCCCAGAGAGGTTTCTTAGCAGCATCTAATAAATCATATATTTTTTCTTGCTCCAATACTTAGTTCTTCTTCGACATTAACATCGTTGCCATCAACTTCAATAGTAGGGAACATTGAACGTGATGCATCTTCAACCATATCTTCTATGAGTTTCACTGGAACAAGTTCATTATCCACCTCGTCCTCCAAATGTATGAGATTTGGTGCTATAAGTTCTCCATGACGATCTGACACCAAATAATTCGGCACGGAACCATATTGGTGCAAATGAACTTTTACCATATCCGGTATCATATGCTTCAATAAATTACACCTACTACATGGACAATGAATTTCTTCGTCGTTTCCATTATTACGTAAAGCGAATTCAATAAAGACGTGTACACCATTTTCAAAATGTTCACATATGGAGCCTCTAATTTCTCTTCTTTGTTGGTACATCCAGCTCTGATCGATAAAATAGTTGACCATTTTTCCTACTTTAAAGCATAAAAGCGCATTAATCATTTACGTCTTGAAATTTTATTTTTCAACTAAATCATATATTTAAATTTTCGCAAATATATAATATTATTCTATTTAATTTAATTTTCAAACTGATTTATATAAATTATTATATGAATATAACCTACAATTTTTAAGTTATTGTTTTACACTTTGATGGTTAGTTATCCTACTTCCCACTACGAACACGGTAGTAATTATATTTTGCAAATCTATTTATTTTAAACGATTCAACAAAATTTCAGTAGCACTTCCCCTTTATTCCTTGTATCGTACACTTATGTATGTACACAGGGAACAAAAAGGAAGCGTTGTTGAAATTTGGTGAACCGTTTAAAATAAAATGATTTGCAAAATATAATTACTACTGTGTTTGTAACATATCCAATATAGGGAGAAATCCGACAAATATTGTATCGGATGAATATAAATGTCCATTCTATGATAAAAACGAATATCCATACAACGATCATATACAATATTTGTCAGACGGGGCCAAAAACTCTCTAAGGGATTTACAAAAACTAAAGTGTATTATACAATAATTTTTACAATAATTTACTTACATTCTAAAAACTGCACACACTAAATCGTCGTTTTTATCATTTTGAAAACGAATACATCAAATTTTGAGCATCGACTCTACTTAATCCAAAGTAGCCCTAATGCGCATATGCAGTAATTAATCAACGTGTATACACGAATTAACGCACATATACACTAAACAAATTTTATTTCCCAACATTTCAATAATTAACAATTGTAATAACAACCTAATTAACATTCAATAGGGTATACCAAACAATCAATGGGGCATCTTACAACTATAACAACAAATTAAACCTAATTTAATAAATCAAACTTAAATATAGGGTTTAGGAATTTAACCTTCTTACCAAGCAATAGGTGATGGAGCTAGCTAAAAATCGAAGAATCCAAGGTGTTGGAGGCGTGGAAGGCAGTTGGCGGCATGGAGGAGGTGCTGGAGGAGGATTTGGAGGAGTGGAGGAAAGATTTGGGGAAGAAAGAGAATGAATGGAACTGTCGGCCTGGGTTCATGTATTCACAATTTTTTGACGGCTTCTGACGGCTGCCAACGACAACTTTATCGACGGCTTCCGACGGCTAAATTATTTTAATTTCAATTATGCGATGAAAATTGCTTGCCGTCGGCAGCCGTCACTAGTTAGGCGACGAGCCATCGACGGCAGTTGGAAACGGTCGTCGCTTTTTACCGTTCTTCTAATAGTGTCATAATAGAGACACGGTTCTCAAATAAGAGACTAGGAGGTCATGATTCATGAACCAAAAGTCTTTTAGTCGAGAATAGGATTCTTTGATCTGAGTTTCAATAAACTTTTGATGATTTCAAAATCTTTCTTGAAAAAGCATGAATTGGTTTTCCTCTGCTCATAATTCTTAGAAAACTTTGATATTTGTACCAAAATTGGGCACAACACTCTACGAAAGTGTTTGAAGAGACAAAATGAGGAAAGTAAATGTAAAAAGAGGATTATCTAATAAACACTCCAAGCAATAATCAGAATAACAACAAAAGAACGCAGAGATTTAGAGTGGTTCGGCGCGTTGCCTACATCCATATGAAATGATTGATGTTAACGTAAAAATCGAACGCTAACACCCCAGTGTGAATATTAGTAAAGTGAAAGCACCACCCATTGGTACGAGAACTAAAACAAGCAGATAAATGCAGGGAAAGTAAGAGACAGCAGTTTTATAGTGGTTCGGCTCAAAATCAAGCCTACGTCCACTTTATCTTCTTTATCACAAGTTCGATTTCAAGCTTTACAAGAATTCCTTCGATTACTCAACAATCGATACAAGTAATTAGCTTTACAATGCAAAAGAGATTCTCGAATTCATCTTGAATGTAGTTGATCTTCTCTTTAGGTAGTTTGGAATGTTTTTGGTAGTAGAGGTGTTGTAGAAGTCGTGAATGCAGCAGAGTTTCGGCGCTTCAAAGTCTGGAAAAAGTCCCCCAACAATGTGGAGTAGGCGGGGTATTTATATGGAAAACTCTGAAGGTAGGTCGTAGGTCGTCCCAAGTTAGCTTAAGTCGTTGGCGACTTAGTGGAGCTATTCTGGGTGAGATACTAGGTGTGAGCGACCTAATGCGGTGAACTCAGAAGTTATCTCGGCAAGATTTAGGTCGTAAGCGACCTAATGGAAGAGGTAGGTCATGTGGCTTTACCCCAGAACATGCTAAGTCGTTCCCTTTTCCTGAATCGCTAGGTCGCTAGCTCGTTAGGTCGCTAGGTCGCTAACTCGTTAGGTCGCTAGCTTGTAAATCGCTGAGCCGGTGTGTCTCTTAGCTCGCTAAGTTGTTAGGTCGTTGAGGCCATGAGTCGCTTAGGTCGCTTGAGTCCTTTAGGTCGGTAAGTCGTAGACCGCTGAATGCCACATGGTTGAAAAAGTAGTGTTAACACTTGCCCCTCGATGTATATGCCTAGGGATTAGGTCGTGTGCTTCGACACTTTTTAACTCGTGCCCTCGGAGTTGCTAAGTCGTGAGTCGCTGGAGCCGTTAGGTCGCTTTAGGCCGATTCGAATTCTATTTTTCCCACCTATAAGTTACTTAACTCGCTTCGTCCTAGTCACTCTATTGCTTACACTCTGCTGCCATTACTGCATTCGAGCTCAAAGATTAACACGAAATCTTCACTTTTTTATCTCCAATCGTCGATTCCAACAGTGAATTTAGGTAATTCCGATCATCTATTCGTCGTGTTTACCATCAATTCCTCCATACAATTTTCGTTACCATGTCGTAAAATTATACTTCGATTCACCCTCTAATTCTTGTCGAATCGTTGGTGATTGCTTTGAGAATGGATCAGCTTAGGGTTTCACATAGTTATATTTGAATTTGTGGAGTTAGTAACGTTTTCTGGAAATTTGAAGGAGATGATGGGGTTTTAGGTGTTTGGAGAAGACGAGGAGATATGAGGTTAACAGGTTAGTGGATGGCGGGTTACGCCGTGGTAGTTTGAGTGATGCAAAGGGTGGTGGACGCGTGGAAGAAGGTGATTGGAGAATAGGACTTAGGTTTTTTGATGGGAGATAGCTTGATATCGCCGAGCTACTTCAGGAGCGACCTAGTGAATCGAACGATCTAAGAACCCTTGGTGACTTAAGGGAAGCCGAACGACCTAACGAATTAGCGACCTAACTTAAATCAGCGATCTAACCCTTTTCAGCGACCGAACTCTTTTCAACGACCTAACTCTTTGCGACATGAAGTTTAGGTCGAGGTTACACCTGAGCGAGCTATTACTTAGACAAATTTGCACTGCCTTAACCTGAAGTTTCATGCCTTGAACTCTTTGTCTTAGGCACTTTTTACCTCGTAGGAACATATCGTTGCTGAACTTTCTGACTTAAACAGTACGACTTAAGGAAGCTTCGACCTATGCTAAGTCGCTTGAGCTTGGCTACTTGCAAAAATTTACATCATTTAACTTGAATTCTCAACTTGAACTGCCGAGATGACCTGCCCGAACTTGTTGCACTTCTTTACAGATTATATTAACTTTAATGCTAATCAACCTATTAAACATAACATTTGCAGACGAACGAGACGAATATACTCATCATCGACTGCCCACATCGAGTGATGGATTAGGTCAAAGAAACGATATTTTACTTAAATAAAACAGTATGAATCTGATTAAAGATGAAGTGATGTGAATCGACTGATTTAAATGAAGTATCAACACAAAATGTATACAGCTATAACTGCTTATTGCTAAATGTTATCTGCATTGATACTACACTTAACTTTGATCTAATAACAAGCCTTGAGACTTCCTGAATTGACGTGTATCAATCAGTACTATTTCAAGTTTTATTTTATTTACTTGTTATTTCAGTAGCTTTGCACAACACTTCACACGCTTTTAGAAAACATGCACCTTCATATTTGAATGTCCAGTTCCTTATGTAGAATGACTTCTCAACAAGAAGAGATAGTAGGACAAGCTGGAGAGGTCTTCCCAATAGCTAATCTCTTGGATAATCCCCCGGAAAGAACTTCAACCACTCTGAATCAACGGGTGTTCATTCAATTATGTGTTCAGTTTGGTATTGCTGAAGCGGACGCTTTGCTTCCTGGGGTAAACGATACTGCTGATAGGCCACCTCTTGGTTTTATCGCAGTTAATCGTCAGATGTGCTCAAATGGAGCTATTCCTCCCTTTAACGATTTCCTTCGACAGCTCCTTCTCCAATTAACTATCTCTCCTTTCCAGTTGCATCCCAATGGCTACGCCATCTTGATGGGACTGTGTGTACTGTTTAGGAGGACACTTGACCGTCTTCCGAGCTTTGAAGAGATTTTCTATTTGTGCACGTTTGCGAAGAAAATAGATCATCCATCTATTGTACTTGTGAGGAGCTCCAGGAAATGTAAACTAATTGCTGATCTTCCTGAAAGCGTCCACGGGTTTTTGAATCAATTTTTCTTTGTTCGTTGTCCCCCAGGATTCTACGCCATTTGGAGAGTAGGAAGTAAGCTGCCTATCTCTGTACTTTCCTTTCTTGAGCTTTTCAAGATCCGAGTTGTTAAGTACTAACTTCATCCTTTACTTTTATAGCACTTCCTCTTCCTTCTAAACACTCCAGCCATAAGCCAACTTTTGAAAGGCTAAGCGCTGTTGCCGCCGAAGAGAGGAGTATCAAACTTCTTTTGAAAGATGAGTTTCTTCATCAATTTGGCCTTTTACATCCTTCTCGATCCCTTCAGCTTCGTGATGCCCCTGCTTCTTAACCGGAAACATCTGATGCCCTAGCTCCTGCAAAAGAACTTGCGTCGAAAGAACTAATTGCAGAAGCTTCATTGATAAAATGCTCAGGTTCTGCTGAGAGTGCAGAATTTTCCAGCAAATCTAAACTTCTTTCGGTTATCGAAGAGGAGGAACCGCCTCAATGTCCCGGGAAGGCCGCCATAAAAGTTGATGAGGGGATAGAGAAGGAAAGTTCGGCCACAAAAAGTGCTGAGCATGTTGGAGAAGGAATTGTAGGTGTGACTCACTTGGTCGGGAACAACGGTGATGACATCTTCGGGGGGTTAAGCGATTTTTTGGTGACCTCTCAAGAGCTTTTCAAAGACGATATTACTGCTCCTAAACTTATCTCACCATCGGTCGAGGCAACATCTGTCTTACGACCACTTCCCTCAACCCAAGAATTGACCCCCATTGTAAAAGCCGACATCACTCCTAGGTTGAAGAGTGGTTTGTAGCTTGACGCGCGTAGTTTGCACGCCACACACACTTAGAATTTTTAACAGTTACTTGCACTTAAATTCCTTTTCCTGGAGATTTCTAAATTCTATCTCTTTTTCATTTTCAGATTCTCCAATGGGACGAAGCGGTTCGTACTATAATGATTTTCGAAGCTATGGAAGGCGTGATTTTTACGATCCTTGACGCTATCTCCCTGCCCCCAGGGAAACTGATGAGGAACGAGCGGTTAGAAAAGCTCGAGAGAGGCAAGCTTACGAGGAGCAATATGGGAGAAATGACAATCGCCATGACTCTTCTCAAAGAGATGACGATTCCCATAAAAGAAAATCCCACGATGACAGGGGAAAGGGACACATAATCGAGGAGCCAAGCAAGCGGGCCAAACTCGATGACAAGTCTTCTTTTGAAGTCCCTAAAGTGCCCGCTGCTTCCATTTCTTTAGACATTCCTCCTAGCTCTCCTGCCCTCAAAAGAACTGATATCCAAACAATCATCAACATGCCTCCCTATCAAGTCGAAAAGCCTCCGCCTACACTCTACAGTCGATTCCCGAACTGGTGCTTAAAAGGAGTGTGTTTCGACTTAGACTTGGTACCAATTGACAAGCAAGCCATGTTAAGGAATCTTGATGCTGTCAAACTCGATATCGAGAGGATGTCTGGCTGGCAGAAACTTGTCGACGAGCTTCAAAAAGTCAATCGCGCAAATCTTGAGGCGATGCTGACTATGGAAAATGACAAGTCTGAATGGTGGAAAATTCTTAATCAACACGATGTGGAAATGAAAAACATCACTGCCTACAATGAGGAGCTTGAAGCCGATGTTAAGAAACTTAAGGAGGACCTTGCTACCTCTTCCGCTTTGCATTCTCAAAAGGAAGAGATTTTCAAAAGCAAGTGAGAGATGCGCATGCTGCTCAGAGAGATGCCGAGATCAAACTTGAAGCGGAGCAGCATGTTGTCGAAAAATACCGCAATGACACCATCCAGCTGCGGGAAAAAGTCAGCTCCCAAGACTTGGAGATCACCATGTTAAAAGCTCAACTTTTAAAAGCAGAAAAGGAGCGTGATGAGGCCATTGCCGGAAAAGCGGCTGCTGAAGAATCGCACGAAACAACCAAGGCCACCATCAGCTCCACACTTTTTGAGTTTTATGTCCTCAGTGTCTTAGGGAAAGGAAGTCTTTCGTTCTTGGGCCCAAAATATGAAATTACTCTGGCCGAAGTGTGGGAGGCGATCAGTGAAATGCTTAAAGATGCTGGTTATGCAGAGAAGGATCTGGAAGCTTGCTACTTGGACGACGATGGTTGTGCCGCCCTGGCTAGAGGAAAAGAACAGCTTGCCAGGGAACGAGCCGAAGTGGAAGAAAGAGAACATCTAGGGAAGGCACCTTTGGCTGACCCCACTCGTCCTTCGGCTTCGGTCGACCCTAATATCATCGGTTCTAGCTCTCATTCCCTGTCTCTAGCAAAAGCCAAAACTGAAATCACAATTCCCGAGCCCCCAACTGTTCATACTAAAGAAGAGGCCCAAGAGTGCACTGAGGCCCAAGACTACGAAATCGACGTGATTAACCCAAGTTCACCAGGTAACTTCAATTCCGATCTGGCTCAAGTGGACTGCTCGTTCGCTTCACATGAGCTTGATGAACTTTTTGCCTATCACTTAAGCTTTGACGTGCTACTATCTCCTCTCTTTGTGGGAAATATTGATGTTTTTAACTTTTCTTCTTCTTTAGCTAAAATAACAAGTGATGTACCAGCTTCGCCTCCCCCAGCTGCTGCTCCTCCACCTCTTCAAGTTACTCCTCCTTCTGTATCTCAACCGAGGTTGCAAGATGAGCAAATAGAAGCACTTCGAGACTTAGACGACCCAGTGGCTTCTCAAGAGCAAAAGGCCGAGGAACTTGAAGAGGGCAAGAAGACCCCGAAGAGATTCACTGCCGATGATATGAAACTTTCTGATCTTGTTTCTATGGGCATTGAATCTTCTTCAAAGAAGAGGGGAAAGCGCGGGGTTTCGAAGAAAAGGAAAGGCGCTTCTGTTGATGACGAGAAGACAGACACTTCTACTAGTGACCAGAAAACAGAAGATGACCCAATTGCATCTCTTTCTCCTTCTCCCACAACTCGTCCAACCCGGCCTACGAAGTTAGTCATTAAGCCGGGTGAAGGCTCTAAAGGCGGTGGGAGGAAGAAGAAATGATTTTGGTTCCATCTTTCTTGTTTTGATATTTTGTCTTTTGCTTGTATTGACCGGAGATTGTGCGGGTACCGGCTCCCGCTTTTTGAAACCTGTACATGTACAAAAAATTTGATAGTATGGAATAAAAATGACACTTTTTACTTGTTCAATCTCTTGTCAGTATTTGTGAATGCATTTATTCCTTGTTTCTGCACAAGTTTCTTTATTTACTTTGTACGATACTACAGTGAGCTCGTGGTATGCTGTTTGAGCGTTATTTTTATTAATATAACTTAACTATATGCCCCCATACCACCGCTCATTGCAATATATTTTCGAAAAGACTTATACTCTTATTCTAGAGAATAATTCTTTCGTTTTGAGGAAATATTATTCTGCTTTTGATAGAGTGTGCCTTGCATCAGAGATGGTCACTTCTTCAACTTTCGGAGATGGTCACTTTTTATTATTATTTTTTTGAAAAGTGGACTCCCCTACGTAGTGAAGTGAGCTTCCGAAGAAAGCTTTGATCTGTTTGTCAGAAAATTATATTTCATCGTTGAATGGGCCTACGGGACAAGTGTCAACTGTTTTATCGGATATTTGTTTGCACAAATTATCACGAGTGTTTAGCTGCGGCCTAGAACCTTCTTTTTGAGAAGGTGCCCCTTTGGTGGTTCCATCGACGAAGTTTTTGGATGTGCCTCGTTAAAGGGCTTCACTTGTTTAGTGCTTCGGAAGAAGGCATTGTGCCTCCGAAGAGGGCTTCTTGACTTGTGCCTCGGGAGAGGGCTTGTTTGATATGCCTTTGGGAAGGGCTTTCTTTATTGATTTGTGCCTCGGGAGAGGGCTTTGTGCAGTTTTGCCAGAAAGTTACTTTCTCACAGTTGAATGGTCCCACGGAGCAGACGCAAGCTACCCGAATGAATGTTCGTTTGCACAAACGATCACAATCAAGTAACAAGAGCCTGAAACCTTCTATCTTGGGAAGGTGCTCCCTTGGGTGGTCCCACCAACATTCTTTGGCAAGAGAAGCATTTCGATTTGGGCATGCCTCGTTGGAGGGCTTTTGCCTCCGAAGAGGACTCCTCCGAAGAGGGCTTGTGCCTCCGAAGAAGTCTTTTGCCTCCGAAGAGGTCTTTGTTTGTGTGCCTTCGAAGAGGTCTTTTGCCTCCGAAGAGGTCTTTTGCCTCCGAAGAGGTCTTTGTTTGTATGCCTCCGAAGAGGGCTTGTGCCTCCAAAGAGGGCTTGTTTGGTTTGCCAGGAAGTTTGCATCACACAGTTAAGCGGGTCCACGGGGCAGACGTAAGCTACCCGACTGGATGTTCGTTTGCACAAACGATCGCAATCAAGTAACAAGGGCCTGGAACCTTCTATCTTGGGAAGGTGCCCCCTTGGGTGGTCCCACCAACTTTCTTGGGTGAGAGACAAGACTCCATTTTGGCTATTTTTGTCTGCTTGTACATGTCTTTTCATCAACTTTCGTTGAGCGATTCCTCGTTATCATTCTCAAGTTTATGTTCTTTTCTTTGATAAGTTGTTTGATTTTTCCAGAGAAGTGTACTTCATGGTCGAGTGAATCCACGGGCAGATGCAAGCCACTTAACCAGATGTCTGTTTGTACAAACGATCATAGTCAGTTAGCAAGGGCCTGGTGCCTTCCTTTTGGGAAGGTGCCCCTTTAGTGGAATCACCAACCGTTTGTAGGAATTGAGTCCCGAATTTTTGTGGCTTGAAATTTGTTTGTTGAGTGATTTATAGGAATCGCTTGGGTTTGTGACGTGTTGAATAGGTAAGATTTGCTTTGATTGCCTGCAATATTAAATTGATATTTTAGCAACATATTTAAGATATTTGCACATCGAAATGAGATAGGCAATTTAAAGTAGTAGAAGAAACAAGATTTATAGTGGTTCGGCCAAGAATTGGGCCTACATCCACTTTATAGTTCTTATTGCTGAGTCACACTGATTTTACAATGGCTTACAATACAAGAATGATACATCCAGAATTATTTTACAAATTTAAGCATAGCTTTTAAGTAAAATATGGACGTAATTGGTTGCTGTTCCAGGCTCTCGGGATTGGATCTCCTTCGACAGTTGTGAGTTTGAAAGTGCCATCGAGAAGTTTTTTGCCTATGACATACGGCGCTTCTCAGTTTGGCCCAAACACTCCTGTTGCTGTAATGATCCTTTTCAAGACTAGATCCCCAATTTCAAAGCTGTGTTGGTGAACTTTAGAATTGAAGTGTCTGGCTATTCTTTGCTGTTGAGCTACAACTCTGAGTTCAGCTTCTTTCCTTCTTTCATCAAAAAAGTCAAGTGCTTCAAGTTGCAGCTTTTCATTTTCAGCTTGGTTGAAATGAATTCTCCTATGCGAGGGGACTTTTATTTCCACTGGAATCATCGCTTCTGATCCGTATGCTAATGAGAATGGAGTGTGCCCAGTCGCAGTTTTGTGGGTAGTCCTATATGCCCATAATGCTAGTGGCAGTTTATCAACCCAACCACCTTTTGCTTTTTCAAGTTTCTTTTTGATGGTTGATTTGATGATTTTGTTCACTGCTTCCACTTGCCCGTTTGCCTGCGGATGAGCCACTGTTGAGAAGCTTTTTCGGATCTTGAATCGCTTGCAAAATTCCTGGAATTCTTCGCTTTCGAACTGGGTACCGTTGTTTGTTATTATCTTCTGAGGCACACCATGCCTGCAAATGATATTATTAGTCACAAAATTTATCATCTTTTTAGAGGTAATAGTAGCCAATGGTTCAGCTTCAGCCAATTTAGTGAAATAATCAACAACAACAATGGCATATTTGATTCCGGATCTGGCAATCGGCATAGGCCCAATAAGATCTATTCCCCAAATGGCGAATGGCCATGGACTGACCATCTGTGTTAGCACGGTGGAAGGTGCTCTTGGGATTTTTGCAAATCTCTGGCATCTATCACACTTTCGGGAGTAGCTAGCAGCATCTCGATTAATATCCGACCAAAAATAACCATAGCAAAGAATTTTCTTTGCAAGAGTTTGGCCACCTGAATGATCTCCACACTCTCCTCCGTGCACTTCAGCCAAAATTGTCTTTGCCTCTTCTTTGGTTACACATCGGAGTAATGGCATCGAGAATCCTTATCTGTACAAATAGTCGCCTTGAATTACATATCTTGGGGCTTTTCTTAAGAGCATTTGGAGTTCTTTTGAGTTTTCTGGCAAGGAGCCGTTGAGTAGATATTCCTTGTTTGGGGTCATCCATGACTCCTGTTCTTGAGATATAGCCATGATCCAATCAACATCCATCTCATCAATACTCGGAGCTATCAAGACTTCTACAGGGACCAATCCCAACATTTGAGCTTCGCCAGAGCTTGAGTATTTTGCGAGAGAATCCGCCTTCATGTTCTCTTCCCGGGGGATATGGTTGATTGTATAATAATCAAAATCATCGAGAAGTTCATAGGCTTTTGATAAGTAAGCTGGTAGATTTCCTCCTTTAGTTTGAAACTCTCTCTTGACTTGGCATACAATAAGCTGGGAATCACTGAAGATCTGCAATACTTTAATGCTTAGTTTTTTTGCAATCTTCAGACCGGCAATAAGTGCTTCATATTCGGCTTCATTATTTGTTGAAGGAAATTCTAATCTCAATGCATAACACAATGACCGCCCTTCGGGGGTTTCAAGCACAACCCCAGCTCCAGAACAATAGTCATTTCTTACACCATCAACATATAATTTCCATCGGATCGGGATGTCATCAGTTACCCTTTCCTCACTGTCACCTTTGTCGGTGCATTCCGCCATGAAATCTGCTAAAGCTTGTCCATTGATTGCTCTTCTGGGATGGTAGGTGATATCATATTAACGGAGTTCAATATTCCATTTCAGAAGACGACTCGAAGTTTCAGGGCGAAATAGGACTTGCTTTAGAGGTTGATCAGTGAGGACTTTGATAGGATGAGCCTGGAAGTATGGCCTCAACTTTCTGGACGCGATCAATAAACAATAGGCGAGCTTTTCTAACTTTGAATAATTCATCTCTGCCCTAGTGAATCTTTTGCTGATGTAATAAACCGGACGCTGAACTTTTGCATCTTCTCGTACCAACGCTGCACTGAGAGCATGAGATGAAACTGCTAAGTATATGAATAGATCTTCACCATTGTTGAAAGTACTGGAGGTGTTTCCATATGATGAATCAGCTCATCAAAAGCTTTTTGACACTCGGGAGTCCATTCGAAATTCTTCCTTCCTTTCTTCAGAGCATCAAAGAAGGGGATGCATGTATCTATGGCCTTGGAAATAAATCGACTCAAAGCAGCGACTTTCCCGTTGAGGCATTGCAATTCCTTCTTCGTTCTAGGGGCTTTGACTTCTCTTAAGGCAGTGATCTGAGCAGGATTAGCATCAATGCCCCTAGCACTCACAATGAAACCTAAGAATTTTCCGGACTCAACCCCGAACAAGCATTTCAGAGGATTCAACTTCATTCCATACTTTCGGAGGATCGCGAACATTTCTGCCAGATGGTCCATGTGGTCTACTGCCTTCTTTGATTTCACTAACATATCATCAACGTATACTTCCATAGTCTTGCAAATTTGAGGCTTGAACATGGCATTAACGAGTCTTTGATAAGTTGCCCCTGCGTTCTTTAATCCGAAGGGCATGACTTTATAGTAGTAAAGACCAACATCAGTGATGAAGCTCGTGTCCTCCTGATCTGGCTCATGCATCATGATTTGATTGTATCCTGAGTAAGCATCAATAAAAGACAATAATTCGTGCCCAACTGTTCCATCCACCAACTGATCGATTCTGGGCAACGGGAAACAGTCTTTGGGACATGCTTTGTTCAAGTCTGAAAAATCGATGCATACTCACCACGTTCCATTTGCTTTTTTAACCAACACTGGATTTGAAACCCAATTTGAGTAAGTGGATTCTCTAATGAAGCCATTTTCCATGAGCCGATCTACTTCTTCTTTCAATGTTGTTGACCTTTCAGAACCCCGGGTTCTTCTTTTCTGCTTTACAGGTGTGAATTTTGGATCAATATTTAAAGCATGTACTGCGATTTCTGGAGAGATTCCACACATGTCAGCATGACTCCAAGCGAATACATCCAGGTTTGCTTTCAAGAATGATATTAGTATATTCTGAACTATCACACCGAGTTGTGAACCCACATTTAGCACCTTTTTTGGATCTTTCTGGTCAACAGGTATTGGCACCATTACTTCTACCGGCACAACTCTATTCTCCCCTGCACTGGTCTTTCTGAGATCAATTTCTTTTCGCGCACCACTATGCTCACCAGTGCAGGGTCCACCCCGTACTTGCTACAAGGTGGGTTCTCTGATGCGGAGCGGAGCTGCCGCACCCTTTCCCATTTCTCTTTTCTTCGACTCCAGCAACTCTGTGAGGTAACATTCCCGCCCAACATCTTGGTCCCCCTTCAAAACACCAACGTCGTTATCAGTGGGGAATTTCATAGTTAAGCACCATGGGGCGAGAATAGCTTTGAATGCAGCAGGAGTTGGTCGTCCCAAGAAGGCGTTATAAGCAGAAAATTCATCAACAATAACAAAAGTTTGCTTACGGACCACTTTTCTTTCCCTTTCACCAAGTTCTACAAATAAGTTGACGGTTCCGATGGGCTGTTTCGGTTCCCCAGTGAACCCAACAATCTTTTGCGAAGAAGCTTGAACATCAGCCATCGGAATTTTCATTTGATCAAAGGTCTTTTTGAAGAGGATATTACAAGAAGCGCCGCAATCGACAAGCACTCTTCTCACAATAGCTGGTCCGATATCTTAAAGAAATAGTACGGGTCCTTCAAGAAGTACTGGGCGAGATGAGAGAAATCGAGTCGGTGCTCACCGACAGGAACATAAGAATTTTTGGGTTAATCAAACGAAAACAAAGCATAAGACTTGAAGGAGCACTTAGGGCAGTCCCGACTAAGCGGGTGAAGCGTAAAGCACCCAGGGTTGTAATAGCTGAGGAAGGTGATGAAGAACACATGCCTATGAACGACAAACCCATGGCCGGGCCTTCTGACAGTTTCAGGGTTCATAGAGAAGGAGAAAAGGCAGGGCAGTTGCACACAAGCGTCACAAATCCTCAAGATGGAAATCTGTAATAGTGTCCCTGCCAGCCTCCGGTGTTAGAATTTCAGAGGCTCTTCCCTCGCAAGTAGAGAATCCTTTTGAAGGACTTGCCGATATTCCGATTCCGAACTATGTGTCACTTCAACACGACACCGGATTGGTAGGGCTTCAAAGTGCTCTAGATTTAAGCGATGTCTCTTCCCATCAGTGCGGCTGACATTACCAGTTGGTCGGGGGGTAGCACACACATATACACTTCATAACACTACATGGTTTCCAGCCTTAAGTTGTATGCTTCGAGAGATTACTAAATCTGTTTTTCTTTTACTTTGTAGATATGATGAATAGGCTAGATTCTTTGCTTGGAAGTCTCCGTTCAGCGCGCCAATCATCGAGTTCGTATTATGAGTCCCACCGGAGGGAAGATGATATAAACCGCGATCGTGGTTACTCCAGCCAAGAGCGTTATGAGAGGGGTAGAGATAGAGACACAGAAAATAGATATCGATCCTGATCGCGCTCCCCACCTCCTCGATTCCCTACACAACTTTCTACTCACAACACACATCCCCCGGAGCCTAAACGTCAAAAACCATCTTCCCATTCTCCAAGGTATGAGTCTCAACGTTGTAGGATTGAGGCCGAAGCTCCCACTGTTACCGAGTAGGCTATCACCGAGCCTACGGGGGATGGGGCTATTAGAATTGCCCAGCTGAGAAAAGATTTTCCGAACATTTGCTTCGACGACTTTATCTTCCATCCTCACTTAAAGAAAATCCCCTCGGAGGCTGAACAAACGATGCACGACTATATTCATGATATTTATACCCAATACAAGGAGTAGATGAAAGCCACGGTAAATCGTCGGTGGTGGCTTTTGAGCGAGCGAAGATAATTTAGAAGTTGGAATCCGACCTCGCTCAAAAAGACCGTATTATCCAAGTGCTCAATGATGAAGCCAAATCCTCTTGGAAATCTAAAATGGAGGTCACCCAAAAAGTTGATGAGGCGACTCAATCTATGGAAAGAATGCGACAAACGCATTTCGCTTTGGTGGGGGAGATGGGCCACCAAAACACCACCATCACAGCCGAAAGGGATGCTGCTCTGAAAGAACTCAACGAGTTTAAAGCCAAATTTTCCGAAATCATCAAGGAGAAGGATGATGCAAATAAAGCAGCCCAGGAGGCGTGCGAGCAAGCAGTGGTGCTCTGGGACAAAAAGGATGCGGCCGTACTTTAAGTTCGGGAGGCCGAGGCCAAGGTTGAGGAGGAAGTTAAAACGGCCGAAGCCAGGCTAGAGGCAGATATCGAAGATCTTCTCGTTACTTGCAATGCCAATGTTTTGAAGCACAGAAACCTAGCCTGGCTTGACAACTATCCAACACATTTGTTCAATGTTTGGGGCCGATTGGTAGGAGATGAGAAGGCTGCTCCTCAAGCTGAACTGATCGATGAGTTTGAGCTTGAGAACCGAGTGTTGAGCGAAGACGAACGGAAAGTTCTCCATGATGCAATGATCTCATATGAAAAGAAGAAGCTTGGCGCTCGGCATTCGGAGGTTGGAGAGGGTTCTGGTGTCGAGCACCACGATATAAGTCTCGAAACTCATGTGCCGACTCAGCCTGAATCCACATCTGTGGTTGATCCTCAACCCGTTCCTGCTTATAACCTGGATCAGCCGTAGTTATCTCCGGCCCACGAGCAAATCTCTAAGGCTGTTCAGCCACTAACGAGTCAAACTGAGGAAGGTACTCTGAACATTTTGTATGTTTGTTCAAAATCAGAAGCGTTACTTGAAGTAATTACTAACAGTCCTTCCTTTACTTTTATCCAGTGATCGGAGCAATATCGGTCATGCCTCCTGCAACTCAAGAATCACATCATGTACACGAGGCCATTATAACAGAAGCGACCACCACAACGACCATGGAACCAACTGATGGAGCTCAGGGAAGCATACTTATTTTTGATGAGTAAATGATGGAGTCACTCCTCGGTTATCACAGTGATCCCTTTGCAGATTGGTCGTTCGTTATGGGTGGAAGCGTACCAATGATAAGTTCTTCGACCCCAACCGCGGGAGTCCCCGGCGACCCCAACGTCATAAGGAGGAAATTATAGCCGAAATCAACGCTGAAATGGAGGAAGACACGTGGGACAGTGGCCTTGGAGGTGGAATAGTAGGACCTGGTCCATCCCCTTTGGGAATGATATCTCTAGGAGGAACGATCATTGAGACAAGTGTGCCTATCCCGCCTCCTACTGTTGATCCTGTCCCTCCGACTCCGCCTTCAGGCAGCGTTCCGGTACACTTGAGTTTGGAGGAGGAAGTTGATATAATGCCCCCGAATGGAGATCGGCCGCCGAAAGGCAAGGGTTCAAAGAGAAAACCAAGTGCCAGCTCCAGCGGGTCCACACCAAAGAAGAAACCAAGAAAGAAAAAAGAATAGATACATCTCTTCGGCTTATTTTTGAGTAGATAGGAATTTCTTTAGCTTTTCTTGGCCGTGTATAGATGTAGGTTCGGGCCGTGCTAGTAGGATTTTTGGGATAAACTTGTACATAATTTTCTTCCACAAATAGTTGAAATGAAATTCCATTTTTCCTTCAACTCAACTTTCGTTTATTTGCTTAAGTGTTTCAACATTTGAACTTCAGTCCAGTACACTTATTGAGTTTCGACCATTGGGTTGGATCTGAGTTTATTCGTTAAGTCCTAAAACCACGAATATGAGTTATGAAAGAGCGTTAAGCCGCACTCCGATGCTGCACTATTTTAGTCAGTGATTGACACTTAAGTTCTGCCGCCAGTTTCAGGGACGAATTGTAAAGATCAGGTGGCAATTGTACTTCTCCTTCAACACATCGAGATTAACGTCATTGAATTGATACTGAAACAAGGAAATTCGAGTGGTCAAATCGCACTAGCTCATTTATCGATGATTGCATCCACACTCCAGGGATTTGCATTCGTACGTCGGCGGTCGGTCACGCCTGCTTAAGTTTCAAGGATACGTCCATGCTTTGGGGACTTAAGTCAGTTTCATGGGTGGTCAGTCACACCCGTTTAATGTTTGTAAACATGTCTACACTCTGGGGACTTTAGGTGGATTCACGAGTGGTCAGTCACACCCGATTTGCATTTACACTCTGACCACGCTCCGGGGACTCAGAGTTGTTTTTCGAATGATCTATTCCAATTCGGTTTGTGTTTAAACTCCAATCCACTCTCCGGGGATGCATAGTTAACGTTTATACTCCAATTCGCACTCTGGGAATTTGGAGTTGGTGTTTATGTTGACACTCCAGTTCACACTCTAGGAATCCATAGTTAGTTGATGTTTATACTCCAGTTCGCGCTCTGCGAACTTGGAGTTGGCCGGAAGATGGTCTGTTCAGGCTTTAGGATTTCATTCACACTCCGGGAACGATGAATCTATCATGATCGTGGATGGTCGGTTCACATCCACCCCAATTTATCAAGCGAGGTCGTTAGATGGACGGATCCATCCTCCTCAAACTTGGTCAAGATACAGGGGAAGTCGTTAGGTGGACAGATCCACCCTCTTCAAGGCCGTATTTGTAAGTTTATACTCCAGTTCACACTCTGGGAATCTGGAGTTGGTTAAAGGATTGTCGTGTATCAATCCTTTTTTGACTTCAGTGTGATGACTTGCCCCCGAGCTCGGGTTTCACTTAGCGAGTAACCGGTCGTATCACAGTCACTCCCTATTTGATTAAATTCCACCGTCGGGTGGAATTTAGCTCTCCATGCATAGTGATAGTTGAATGACGCATTCAATAACTCACAGCTCTGGCTCGAATAGATTGCATTTTATTGCTGAAATAAGAAAATACGGCAAAATATTTGCCTTATTACAAATTCAAATTTTGAAAAGTAGAAACAAACTGCAAATGAAAAATAGACTGAATAAATAAACAAAGCCTGTCATGTGTATTAGCGACGAAGACTTTCACTGTTCCAGGCTTTCAGAAGAGTGAGACCGTCAACGGTCGATAATTTGAATGTGCCATCTTCGAGCTTTCGTTCAATAACATACGGCCCTTCCCAGGTTGGCTTCATATGCGAAGGGACTGGGTAAATCCAGAGTTCTCTTAAGGACGAGATCGCCGAGTTTAAAGGTTCGGGGTCGGACCTTGGCATTGTATAATCGGGCGACTCAACTTCGATATGTTGCTGAAATCAGCCTCTTCTCGCTTCTCATTCAATAAATCCAGAGATTCGGCAAGTAATATAGCATTTGTCTTCGGATCATAGTATGTCACACGATGAGAGGGCACTTCTAATTCGACTGGAATAATAGCTTCTGAACCATAAGAAAGAGAAAACGGAGTGTGGCCGGTCGCGGACTTGTAGGTCGTTCGGTAAGCCCATAAAGCCATAGCAAGTTCATCGACCCACTTGCCCGCGGTCTTTTCCAGTCGTTTCTTTAGAATAGACTTTATAACTTTATTAACAACTTCGACTTGTCCATTCGCTTGAGGGTGTGCGACTGCAGAGAATTTCTTCTGAATGTGGAATCGTTGACAGAAATCCTTAAATTCAACACTATCGAATTGGGTCCCGTTATCAGTGGTGATGATATGTGGGAGACCAAATCGGCAGATGATGTTGCGCACTACAAAGTTGATCACCTTCTTTGTTGTGATTGTAGCAAGGGGTTCAACTTCCGCCCACTTGGTAAAGTAATCAATTGCTACGATGGCGTACTTCGCACAACCTTTGGCTAGAGGTGGAGAGCCAATAATGTCAATTCCCCATACTGCAAACGGCCATGGACTGACCATCTGAGTTATTTCGGTAGGTGGGGCTCTTGGAATTCGAGCGTGCTTCTGGCATTTGTCGCATTTTCTAGCGTAGTGCTATGCATCGTGATTTACGGTCGACCAATAGTACCCATATCGGAGCACTTTCTTGGCAAGGGCTTGCCCCTCAGTGTGATCTCCACATTCTCCTTCGTGCACGTCATGCAACACTCATTTGATTTCATCGTGAGCGATACACCTGAGTAAAGGAACAGAGTATCCTCTTCTATACATGACTCCGTTCTGAATAGTAAACTGCGAAGCTTTTCGAAGAATCTATCTCTTTTCACTCCTGCGCTCTGGCAGGGTTCATGCTCGAGATAATTTCTAAACGGAGTCATCCATGACTCCTTATCGGGAATAACCTCAAATATCCAACCTGTCTAGATTCGGTCGATGCTCGGGGAAGCTAACGTCTCTACGGGAACGAGTCCCATTTGTTGTGCCTCGCCTGAACTGGCTAACTTTGCTAATGAATCGGCTTTCTGATTGCGCTCTCGGGGTATGCAGTAGATGACATAATAATCGAACTGATGTAGTATCTCCTGGACTCGAGCTAAATAAGCAGCCAGTCTTCGGTCCTTGGCCTGGTATTCCGCCCGAACTTGACACACGACCAATTGTGAATCAGAATAAATCTCCACATCAACGATTTTCAAATCTCTGGCAAATCTCAATCTGACAAGTAAGGCTTCATATTCAGCTTCGTTGTTGGTCATGCGAAAATCAAACTTTAACACACATCATATAGATCGAACTTCAGGAGTTTCAAGTACAACCCCTACACCTGAGCAACGGTCATTTGATGCACCATCAGTATGCAGCTTCCAAATATACTTGGGAGATTCACTAGTTTCGGGAAAGTCCTCTGGGATGGTAAATTTAGCTATGAAATCTGCTAAGACTTGTCCTTGAATGGCTCGCCTTGGAGTGTAAGTAATGTCAAACTAACTTAACTCGATATTCCATTTGAGTAACCTACCACACGTCTCAGGCCGTTTAAGGACCTGGCGTAACGGCTGGTCGGTGTAAACGGTGATAGGATGAGCCTGGAAATACGGATAGATCTTCCTTGAGGCAATAACAAGACAATAAGCCAACTTCTCTAGCTTCGAATAATGTCTCTCAGCTTCGGTTAGTCGTTTGCTAATATAGTAGACCGGCTTTTGTATTCGGTCTTCCTCCCGAATTAGGCAGCACTGATTGTGTTTTCTGATACCGCCAAGTAAATGTACAATTTCTCATAATCGATAGGCTTTGACAGGATGGGTGGTGTGGAAAGATGTTGAACTAGCACTCGGAATGCGCCCTCACATTCTATAGTCCATTCGAAGTTCTGCTTCCCGTTTCTGATCAGGTCGAAGAAGGGAATGCATTTGTCAGTAGATTTTGAAATGAACCTGCTCAGCGCTGCTACTTTCCCGTTGAGGCTCTAGGCTTGCTTTATGGTTCTCGGAGTTTCAAGGTTTCTAATCGCCCAGATTTTTTGGGATTGGCTTCGATTCCTCGAGCATTGACGATAAACCCAAGGAACTTTCCTGATGCGACCCCAAAGTAACATTTCAACAGATTAAGCTTTATTCTGTATTCTCGAAGGATATTAAATATTGATTCTAGGTCTCTGATATGATCAGTGGAGGTGACTTGACTAGCATCTCGTCCACGTATACCTCCATGGTTCTCCTAATCTGGTTAGCGAACATTCGATTAACTAACCGTTGATAATTTGCCCCAGCGTTCTTGAGTCTAAAAGGCATAATCTTGTAGCAATAAAGTCCCATATTGGTTACAAAGTTGGTATGCTCCTAGTCGGGCAAGTGCATAGGTATTTGGTTGTAGCCCGAATGCGCATCCATGAAGGATAGGAGTTCATGTCCAGCCGTTGAATCTACGAGCTGATCAATTCGAGGAAGTGGAAAACTGCCTTTGGGGTAAGCTTTATTCAAGTCTAAGTAGTCAACACATGTTCTCCATTTCCCATTTGGCTTTTGGACAAGTACAGGGTTGGATACCCATTCCGGGTATAATGCATCTCGAATAAATCCATTCGATTTAAGCTTGTCTACCTCTTCCTTAAGGGCGGCAGATCTCTCTAGATCCATACCATGCCTTTTTTGTTTGACCGGGACGTGCCGCGGGTCAATGTTCAATTCATGGCTCGCGATGTCCGGCGAGATCCCACACATGTCAGAGTGCGTCCAGACAAACACGTCAAGGTATGCTCGTAGAAATTCAACCAATTCCTCTTGCATCTATTGGATTAGCTGAGATCCAATCTTTATCATTGTAGAATCATCGCTATCGTCGATCTGGACATCGATCGTCAGTTCGGCCGGAGAAGCTTGACTGTCTTTACCTTCATCTTCACTTTCGGTATCTCTCGGGTCAAGATCTCTTTGGAATCGGTTGGAGTGCCCGGGCCTGGGCCCAGGCGTCAATTTTCAATTTTCAACAAAGTGAACGCAGAGAGATTCCTCTACGCCCTTTCCTTTTTCTCTTCGCTGCGCATCTTGCAGCTCGGCAACATAACAGGCTCGTCCAGCAGCTTGATCTCCTTGAACGACTCCAACCCCGTTATCAGTGGGGAAATTTAGAGTCAGCCGCCATGGAGCAATAGCAGCCCTGAACTCAGCTAGGGCTGGTCGGCCCAAGAAAGCATTATATGGTGAGTCTATATCCAACACCACAAATTGTAACATTCAGACTCTCCGGCGTTCTCCAATTCCTAACTCCACTGGCAATTCCACCACTCCAACGGGTATAGTCGCACTCCCATTGAATCCATGGATATGGTATTGACAAGGCTTCAAATCTTTAGTCTCCATTTTCATCTGGTCACAGGCTCGCTTGAACAATATATTCACAGAACTTCCACTGTCTACCAAGATCCTCTTCATCCAAGTAGGACCTACTTGAGCTGATAAGACAAGTGGATCGATGGTTGGGGCTTCGATCCTGTCGGCATCTCTATCTCGGAAGACGATGTCGTCAGTCATCATCTTCTGTTGCTTGGCCGGAGCCCCATCTTCCAAACTACTCCAACACTCGAAGCTCGCATGCCTAATAGAACTGGCATACGACTCCATTTCCTTCCAGCTTCGGTCTGCTGGATGAGGACCACCACTAATAGTATTTATCACTAACCTCCCGCCAGTACGAGCGGGTTCCTCCTATCTTGCCTGATTTGGTACATGATTCTGATTTGATGGGCCTGCACCTCCAGACTGCGACGCCCATACAAACTGCTCCAACTTTCTCTCTCTTATCAACTTTTCGATGAGATCCTGCAAGTGACGGCACTCATTCGTGTTATTGTCGTAGCTTTCGTGGAATCTGCAAAACATCCCTGTTTGAATCTATTTCTCCGGTGACTGTTTCAGAGCAGGTTGCTTATACTAAATAGTATTGCAGGTCTGTAAATAAACATTTTCCAGCGACGTATTCAAAGGAGTGTAATTATCAAACATAGGAGCCCTACGTCGTAGACCACGATTCTGATCTCGTTTCCTATTTTGATTACCATTGCCTTTCTGCTGATTTTGTTTATTTTGAATATTCAATTGCACTTTTCCGGAGCTCTCCCCGGATTGTTTAACAGCAACATTACTCTGAATTCCTTCCATACTAGACCCTGCGTCATGCTTTTTCCTAGACTATTTTGCATCCTCCCTTCTTAAGAATTGGGCTGCCTTGGAATAGAAACGGTCCAATGACGCAGGAGGTTTTCCGGCCAACAATTGCCAAACTCAGAATCGGGATCAATCCCTTTAGTTAATGCCATTAGAATGGATTTATCATTAGGGTTGCTGATCTCAGCACATGCAGCATGAAATCTCTCTAAATAACGTTTGAGTGTCTCTCCAAGAGCTTGAGTGACACTAGACAAAGTATTAACATCTTTCGGTCTTGCGACATGCATGCGAAATTGCTCAATAAACTTGGTTGCCAACTGGTCAAAACAAGAGATAGATTGAGGTGGTAAACGGGTAAACCACATAGTTGTTATGCCTCCTAGAGAGATCGGGAAACTTCGACACTTAACTACATCATCAGCTCGTGCAGCATTCATTAACCACTCAAACTTCAGCATGTGTTGATTGGGATCAGAGCTCCCTTCATAAGTCGGTAAAGTCGGCATCCTGAATCGCCGAGGTGGTTCCGCATAGAGTATCTCATCAGTAAAAGGGGTATGACTCCGGGAGATTCCCCAGTTGTAATTGGTAAGACCCTGACTTTCACGGATCATTTGATGGATCATCATTGGAATGTCAGGCATCTGGACATTTTGAGCATGTTGGGCCAAGGTGTGGTCGGGTTCCACATTGCGAGGAGTGACAGGTCGCTGTCAACGGTCCATGTCTCGCCTCCTTGGTTCTATGTCTTCGGGGAAACAAGGCTCAGGAGTATGGTTGTGTTGGTGGTGGGTTGGATCCGTTCGATTCCGAGCGTCAACTTCCAAATCGAAAGCAGTGGTAGTGCGGTTGTTAGTAATATGGTATGGGGTAGCGCCTCCTCAGGAGAAGGGTGTCTGATGGTTGGTTGACGGGCCAACTCTCGGTTACCCAAGATTTAATGTATGATGATGCCCAGTGGCCTGTGTGTAGCTTCCGTCCAGTCGCGTGCGCGTGGATCTATGATGTTAGTCAGAAGAGGCTAAACTTTCGGTGGATGAATAGGAAGCCTGATCCCTTTTGGATCTCCTTCGTCTTTGACGGTTTTGTTGGTTGGTTAATTCTGCATTGGCGCGCAGTTGCTGAGTGAGCTGTTGGCGGCTCTGAGTTAGTTCTTGCATTAGCATTTGCAATTCTTCCCTGGTGACCGTGCCTTGCGGATGTAATGGTCCGGCAGCATTCTGGTTGGCAGGAGGTGGTTGTACGGGGTTCTGTCTGTCCCGTCCTTCTAGATCTGCGGCAGTTGAGGTAGTCCTTGTGTTAGCCATGATGGATAGCGAAGCTCTTTCCTAGACTTGATGCAAATCTGAATAGGATGGAAGAACTTTTAACTTGAATCTGGATCTTCTTCTTAGATTGATGCAATCCGATATCGATAGTAGATCCAACGAGCAGGAGAAAAACTCGGTTTTTCTTAGTGAAAGCACCAAAGTGTTTATACCAAAATTGGGCACAACACTCTTCGGAAGTGTTTGAAGAGATAAATGAAGAAAGTAAATGTAATAAGAGGATTATCTAACAAACACTCCAAGCAATAATCAGAAAAAAACAAATGAACGTAGAGATTTAGAGTGGTTCGGCGTGTTGCCTACGTCCACTATGAAATGATTGACTTTTATTAACTTTTGCTTGTTGGTTACAGTGGATTACAACAGTAAATTTCGAGTACAACATTGATTTTCGAGTACAACAGTGATTTCGGCAGAGTATGGATGTTGAAGAGCCAAAAAGTCTTTTTTCTGTAGATTCTGGGCTGCTATTTATAGGCATAGGCTGCAAATATCTCGCTCAGGTCTCGGGAGACCTCTTCTTGCATGTGGGTAGGCCCACATAATCGAACCCATGACATTTGCACTCGGTCCGTGATCGATACGAACGAACTTTGTATCGATCGAAACCTCATCCAATCGAGTCGAAATCAATCATGAACATTCTTGAGGATGTATGCAAGCTCCCGTGAAAAATTGGTGGCATTTGGGCTTGTAGATTTTGAGTTATGATTGATGCAAGTTTGAATTTATTAAAGGCTGTCTCCTTCGTATCGATGTTGTTCATATCGATCCGAGCATGTGCCAGCATGTTGACATGGCGTTAACTCCTCAAATCGATCCACTTTTCGTGCCTTGTGATTGAGTCCTTCATAGGAATGTATCTTGTTCGTATCGATCCAGTTGAACCATGTTCGCATCGATCGCAACTGTTCTGTTCGTATCGATTGTCTTCGCTCTGTTCGTATCGATCTATTGCATCTCACTTCGTACCGATGACTGGGGGCTATTTCGTACCGATAGTTGGAGGTCATTTTTGTATCGTTCGTTCGATGTTTCATTCGTATTGATCGTTGATCGATCGATACAAATTGACTCCAATTGATGAATTCGAAGTCGAACCAAGCCAAGTGGACACGATGTTGAGCGTACGTGATGGATACGAAAAGATGGATACTTGATGGATATGAACAGATGGATGCGAATAGATGGATGCGAACAGATGGATGCGAAATGATGGATGCGAACAGATGGATGCGAAATGATGGATGCGAATAGATGGATGCGTGTGAGTTGGTTTTCTTGGTTTGCATCGATCGTATCTTAAGCATACGAACTCCGATTGACTTGAAATTTGGAACGTTGTCTTTTATAGCTTCGCACATCGTGCCTTGTCGATTGTAGCTTGATTCGAAATCAAACAAAATTTATCGACATCCATAGCAAGCTTATGTATAACCGATCTTCGGGATGGACTGTCCTCGGTTTCCAGTTAAGTTCTTGGTGTCACGGCCTTGCCCAAAAGGCGGAATAACATTTGAAATATTGAACTCAATCGGTTTGAAATTTTGGTATGCATTCACTAATGCTATACAATATCTCGAATAGGTCGCATAAACTAGCTTTTTAGGACAAATAGGTATTTTTTTTCTCCCAGGCCGTGGGGTAATTGAAAATAGTTTTCTTAAGAAGACATGTTTGAGAAATTCCTTTCAAAATCACTTGTAAAAAATAGAGTTAGTATATATGAACTTTCCTCTAAATTGATGTTGGATTTGACGGCTATCTGCTATTTCTTAGAGAGTAGCCTTTGTATCATGTTGATTGAAATATTGATAATTACCTCATATCTGGTGTTTGAGCTGTCTTTTTCAAGTAGCCACGAGTGCATTGTTCTCTAAGAGTACGTTGAATGCTTTGGTCTGATTTTGTTTTACATGCAATAACACTCAATTCTTAATTAGTATATGGTGAATACACTATACAAATCTAAGTATGAATGAAAATAGAAATTGAGTTCAAGAAGAAATGAAAAGAGAAAGAGAAAGTTCATAGTTGAACTAATGTCACGAGTCTTCATGACTTGATAGAGATATGCATCTAGAATTTGCCGAGTTATTTCCAACTCAGCTTGATCATGATACCCTTCAAGTTTCCTTGACGAACTCTTGCTAGAGTCCTGCGCTGATCATGCCTTGAATTTTCTCTGATAAGACACGACATTCATCGATTTCATGTCCATTTTCTTTATGGTACTCGCAATAACTTCCTCCTTTATTTGGCTCAGGGGCACTACAAACCTTATGAGGTGCATTAAAATTCTCATTCCCTTTAATCTTGGCGAATATGTAGGAGAGTGTTTTTTTAAGATCGCATAATTTGCTTTGGAATTCTTTCTTCGACCTCCCTTCGTGTTTTCACTTTCCTTTGGTCTCTTGTCAAGACGCTTAAGATCGGGTTTCTCTTCCTTGGATTCTTGGTGGAATTTTTTCTTTGCATGGTGCATCTCGTCCAATTGAATAAACTTCTCAGCCCAAAGAAAGAAATATTGTAGATCTTTGCATCTATTGATATAAATGTCTTTCCAGAATGGAGTTTGTTCACTTAGCCATGATCGGACTACCATAAGCTTTTCTCTATCAGTTGTACTTTCTTCCCTTAATGCTTCTGCACTAACTCTGTTCAAATACTTGCCAAGTAGTTCCTCTGGTATTTTCTGATGGTTGCTAGCAAGCTAAAGTCCATAGTTATATCTCTTAATATAGAAAATTTAGCCATGAAGTCGCAAGTTAATTGATCCCTAGAAAAGATGGTTTCCATTCGGTTACTCCAACACCATTTGATAGCTGCTCCCTGAAAAGTAATTGGAAATATTGATAGCGAATTGCCTCTGTTGCTTTGTATAAGTGAAGGAACTTGGATGTGTGAGGGGAGAATTGTCGCCATTATTTTTTCGGAAAAGGGAGCCTTTTGCAGGATAACATATTCTTCAGGATCAAAAATTTCCTTTTCTCTAAGCGTATTCATCATTATTTGGTGTTGGACGTTTTCTTGGCCAATTTCATTTCTTTGGCTACTCATGTTGTTTCCTTGGACTGGGCTATTCAACCGCTCGAGGGCCCCTTTTACTTGACTTTCTTGGTTTAACACTTGATCCTCTACCTCATTTGGAAGTCTCTCTTCATCCTATATTTCCATAAGTCTTATTGATTCTCAGGATAGAGCTCTTTCAGGATGCTCTTGTATTGCTACCATTTGTGGTCATTGTTTCTGGACCTTGATTACATTGCTTTCTAATTTAGTTAGGGTCGAGGGTTGCCCAATTCTTGTATTCCCTAAGTTAGAGTTTCAGACCATGTGATCTTTTAAAGTTGATTGTGAAGCAGCTTCTTCGCTTAGATTGCTGTTATTACTCCTTTCTCTTACCATTTTTCTTCTTTCAAACGAATGACTTTATGTAATTAATCTGATATGAAAGTTATCAGGGACCGGAGGCTCAAGCCCTCTTTCTAGCACTAAAAATGTTGACAAGAAAACTTGTCAACACCCCAAATTTTAAGTTGAAGTGGTAATAAATGCCTTCAAAACCTCGTTTCGAATAGGTGAAGTTAACTTGAACTTTTCAGATGAATAAACTGGTTAATAATTTGTCTTTGGGACCCTTCGACATAGTCGAAAAGGCAGACACTCTTCAAATAGTTCTCGAATGAGTTAACGGAAGACTTAGTCGAAACCACCTTTCGACACCGACCAAGGTGTTTGGGTTTGGATCCTAATAGTTTTTGGAAATAGCGGTGTTGGGATGGCTTTGACATAGTAAAAAGGAGGAACGTTTGCAATTAAGTAGATCTGAGTTTAGGCTTCTTGGAAATAAGAAAATTCAAGGTTCAGACTAGATCGAAAAGGGAACCTTTCGACTAGGTAAGTAGTAGGATGACATATTGATAGAGGATGAGGAAATCTAATGATCGGTAAACAAGATTATTCCAATCCTCTCTTTATTGAACTCAATTATACAAATTGACCAAATCCTCAATTTGATTTGAGAATTAGGGTTTACAAGCTTAAGAAATTACAACTAGGAGTAGAGGAAATCGTAACCCCAACAACTAATCCCTGGGGTCATATTTATAGGTGCAGGTTGGGTCCCTTTCGACTCTAGGCTTTCGACGCGGTCGAGAGATCAGTCTTCCTGCTTTCGTGTATGTTTCCTGAGCCATACCTTTCGATTGGTCGAAAGAGTTTTAGTTATTCTTCTATTGCTGCTTGAAGCTGGGCTTCTCTCTTGCTTTGTTTCCTTTTGACTTTGTCGATAGGTGCTGCTTGATAACTTTTAAACTCGTCGAAGGGTCTACTGATGCCCTTTTGTCTTGAGTGTTGATGTGTCGCATAAGTTGACTTGGGTGACATCCTTCGATGTTGTCGAAACATGTCCTACTTTGGCTTCGAATGAGTCGAAACAACCTAAAAGACCTTGCTGTTCATGGTCTCGTTCGGAAGCCTCTCTCCCATATAATTCGGAACCTTATGCGTTTATGGCAATGGACGTGTAGTTCTTTGTTAGGTGACGGTGGCCCTAGCTATTTCGAAAGGCTATATAAGCTTTTGAAAGGGTTGAATTGATTGAATACTTATCTGGAGGAAGTGAATGAAGGCCAAACCAAGACGTTTCGAATGGTTTGGCACAAAACTTAGAGTGTCCGCTATCCATTGCCTTCGAGATGTGTTCTTTTGAGTGATTTGAATGCAATTAAAAAGCTTGCTATCGCCTTCGAAAGGTAGCCTCCGACCTTGTCGAAAGCTTTCCTTTGACATAGTTGAAACATCCCTTTGTCTTAATCGAAAGGTTCTACTAGCGCTGCTGCATCCTTGTCGGAAGCTATGTTTAACTAGATCATCTTGGTGCTTTTTGATTCTTATCAATGCTCCCGTGTTCCTTCTTTCATACTTTTATTCCTAACAATATTTTATGGATAACAGAACCAACTTGAATAAATAAATGAAAATATAGCGCTTCCTTGGTTAATTATTGGAGATTTTAACACCATCATGCATGCGAATCCATTTTGCTTTTAAAAAATTAGAATGGTTAAATAATTTTATATTAAAAACTGATTTAGTAGAACCGGATATATTTGGAAATACGTACACTTTGAAATTTGGGGAATTCCAAAATATTCATTGTAAACTAGATAGAATTTCAGTGAATCAAAATTTTATTAATACTTTTTCATATTTTAAATGTTATGCCCTACTCTAGGCATCTAGTGATCACACACTTTTCAAGTATATCTTTCAAAAAATAAATTTTCAAAGAATAATACTCTTTTCAGAATTGTAAATGGGTGGGTTTATTAGGAAAACTATATAGAAGTAGTCAAAAACAACTTGTCCATAAAAGTATGGGGCATTGCCCAGTGTAAATTTAATAAATTACTCCAAATAAACAAGGATAAATTGAAAAATTAGAACAAAAATAGAAATAAAAATGAATTAAAATAAATTAAAGAGGAATGTGAGATGTTGCAAAACGAATTAGGTAATTATTGCTCAAAGATCAGTAAGGTCAACAATTTTTTTCAGGCTCAAAATAAATTTATTATGTCACTTAATTTACAAGCTGTCAATATGAGGCGAAAAGCAAAGGTTGATTGGCTGAATAATGGAGATGAAGCAAGAAAATTTATTTATGCAAAAATGTCTAGCAAAAAATATAAAAATTATATAAGTAAATTATTGGATGCAAAGGGAAATGTTATAAATGAAGTTTCTTATATTGAAAGGAAAGCAATAAATATTTTACAAATTTATATAATACTGAATTTTATACAAAAAACTTCCTAAAGGTTGATACCAATACATGTTGAATGATATTAGTTAAGATATTTTAACCGCTCTTATTAGATTGGAAGAAATCAAAAATAATATATATAATGATAAAATCCAGGGCCTGATAGCTTTGGTGCTAAATTTTATAAAACTCATTAGGAGAAAATTAAAGAAAATATTTTTAAATCAATTGCTGAACATTTCAGAACTAGGAAAATTTTGAAAAATCTAAATCATTCTTTTACAACTTTAGTGCCAAAAGTTAAGGTTCCCAATAGCTTAGAGGATTATAGACCTACAACATGCTGCGACTTTATCCTAATATTATTTCCATTATATTATTAAATAGAATAAAAATATTTTTGAAATATTTAATTTTTGAGAATAAAAGTGTTTTTATACCTTGTAGGCTTATAACATAAAATAATTTACTTGCACATGAATTGAACAGTAAATTTAATAATAAAAATAGAAATCCCACATGTGTCAAAATAGACCTACATAAACTTTTCGATAAAATTAATAGACAATTTATAATTCATATGATGCAACAAATGGGCTTTAATGAAAAAATTTATGCTCTTGTAAATGAGTGTATAAATAATGTTACATATTCAGTGCTAGTTGATGGTTCCCCAAAGGCTTTATGCATAGTAATAGGGGAATTAAACAAGGAGATCCACTTTCTCCTTACTTATCCACTATTGTTGTGGAATGTTTTTCAATATTAATTGAAACTGAACAAATAAATGGAAACATTAAACCCATAAACAGAACCAAACCATATATTTCACATGTACTATATGTCGATGGCTTACTTTTGTTTTTAAATGCAAACTCTCAAAGTGCAAAGAATATTGCTAGAATTTTTGAAAAATTAGTAGAATATGTTGGACTGAAAGTCGATGAGTGTAAAATTAAAGTACATTTCAACAAAGGATGTGTAGGAAAAGAAGAAATTCTAAGCATATTAAAATTCAAAGAGGGAACTCTGCCAGTAAAATTACCTTTAAGCAAAAATCAGATAAATGATAGAGATTTTACAAGATTATATGACATAATACAGAGTAAATTAGAAGAGTGGTCCAGTAAATTGTTGTCATTAGCTGGCACGCTGGAGCTAACACACAGTGATCACTGTAATGATCGTGTGTTGGATTCAATCTCACAACATCTGGCAATAGCAATTCACAAAATAGAAAAAATATGTGCAAATTTTATTTGGAGAGGAAAACATCACAAAATAGCATGGGATAAAATTTGTAGCAATCATGGGAATAGGAGGTTTGGGATTGAGAAATATCAGTGATTTAAGGGAAGCATGCGAACTCTAATTATTTTGGAAATTTCTGGAGGGAAACTCATTATGGGCAAACTGGATGGAAGCAAAATACGTCAAAAGCAAAAAAATATTGGACTACTAGCATTGAAAATCATTATTCTTTTACATGGAAAAATATACTTAGCTGTAGAGAAACAGGTATCGAGCACTTAGAGAGAAACTTCAAAGATGAAAAACAAACCAGTTTGTGGTTTGATCCATGGTTATATGGCAAATCATTGGTAAGTCAACTGGGATGCAATAATATTTATATGTTTGGTGGAGCCAATGAAAAAAGTTCACAACATTATTCAAAATTACTGTTGGGATGCATATAACCATCCAACTACTTCTATTTTCAAAGCAACAATTGAGAAAATCACAACTGAACCAAATCTACAAAATGAAACGTGGGAATGGAAACTTTCTTCAGTAGACAAATTCTCATTCAAAAAAACATGGGAGTTTATAAAGGAAATGAAATGGTAGTTGATTAGAACAATGTTATTGGAATAACAAATTGCCCAAAATTGTCTCACTGTGCCTATTTTTATATTTTAAATAGATTACCAACTAGAGGCAGATGCTTTAAATGGAATAAGAAAGCAGAAACCATCTGTCTTCTTTGTAAAAGTGAAACATAAAAGATTGGGCAATTTTTTTTTGACTATGAATACTCAAAGCATATTTGGCTAATAGCCAAAACAAAGTTAATTTCAATAAACATCAAACATTGCAAAACATCAGAAAAAGAATTCAGTATACCCAACAGAACTTCAAGGCAAAATCAAAGGATGTTAGGAAAGCATGTATAATTCTAACAGCGATAATCTTTCATATTTGGAAAGAGTGAAACTTGAGATTGCATACACAAAAGGAAACAGAATGCACACAACTATGGAAAACAATTGAATTAGAAAGCTAGATACTTTTCAAGAAATCAAAAAATCAATACATGCTTTCAAACACTTCAAATCATGATGTATGGAAAATGGATAACTATGAAGAAATGATAGAAGCTTTCTTACAAAGTAGGAAACATAACACTGATGTTTCCTGAGGCAGAATTACACTTCTAATATATGATTCAGTAAGAGAACGAACTGCAAACGACCGAAGTCTCGCATAAACTAGAAAACATTTGTTAACGAATAATGACATCAACATCTGAGTGAATGTAAAAAATGGCGTATTTAAGGAAGTTCCAAGAATTCCCCTTGGATTTGTGATAAATCATGATTCTGCTTGAATTTGAATTCATAAGTTCAAAAGAATAAATAGACAGATATGCAAATATGCTTAAGTTATCCCCTCATTATTCAAATATGAATATGGTGAAAATGTGGAAATAGACAATTGTCTAAGTCCTTATTTGCTAATGTTATGTAACATCTCCTTCTTCATTGGCTATTTTCCATTACAATAGCTCTTAAGCTCAAGAAATTTTATTACAAGAATAATGAGAAGTGAGGAGGAGACTAAAGTCCCTTTTCAGGCGGGGGTACATCTATATATAGAGAGGTAGGAAGGAGGCATGCTTGCGCTATTTGGCGATGTAGGACTTATGGTGCCATGTAACATGTAGTGATTTTGAAGTCTTTTGTAGCTTTGTAAAGAAAAATGCACCAAACCCTCTTGAATTGGCTTTTGCAAATGACTCTAATCCTAATTTCTTCGCATGATCTACAACATCTTATAGCATAGACATGGAGTAACATCAATAATCATGAAACACGACCATAATTCATAACTTATGACATCCTTTTAGTCTCCGTCATTCACAAATTCAATAGCATGCAACATTAATAAGGCATGGTGTAGATGGTATTTGAAAAGGTACTTTCATAATATGGATTAACGGCGAAGTTGATTGTCTTTTATGCTCTGCGTCTTTGAATATTTGCAACAAGAGATGATTCATTGGATTCCTCTCCACCTTTGGACACTTGCAGCAAGGGGTGATTGGCGGCATTGTTGATCTTTAGAGTCATCATGGAGTGATGATATGCGGAGAGGATGAAGTTGTTGGTGATACATTGACGAAGAGATGGTGATTGGTGAAGAGATCACCTTTGGCAGAGACACTAAACAGGCGGAGAGATCATCTTTGGTAAAGACACTAAATAGGCGAAAAGATCACCTTTTGTGGAGATACTAAGAAGGCAGAGAGATCATCTTTTGCGGAGATATTATGAAGGTGGAGAGAACACCTTTTATGGAGATATTAAGAAGGTGGAATGATAACCTCTTGTGGAGACACCGAGAAGGGGGAGAGATTACGTAGACACAAAGCGCTAAAGCAACGAACTGCGACACCACTAACTCTTCATCCAAGCTTAACAACTGCTCCAATTCCGTCATGACGCGGCCACTTGTGGCACTACTCTTGATGTTGAAATAATATGGATAACATTTAGTCCTCCCTGGTATAAGAGAATTTTTTTATTCGTAGGGTATAACCAAGAATTCCCTTGTAGTGCTCAAATTTTAGTGAGATTTCCTTTTTGGTCTTGTTTTCCTATCAAACATAAAGTGAATGAAATCTCTCATTATTAATTTTAATCTTGATTTCAATTTCAGACAATCTCCTTCTGGATTTGATTGAGTTATAATTTGGCATTTATTGCCCATATTGTTTGTATGAGTTAAGATTATAATTTGTCTTATAAGAGAGAAAGCAATGAGTAACAAAAAGTTTTTCAAATGGATGCCCAGAAGATTGTTTAGTAATATCGTAGGAAGGAGCATCCGATATTTTCTCTGGCAATGAATAGAAGACCAGAAACTTGTATGGCCATAATAGAAGACCAAAATCTCATGTGATAATTATAATAGAAGACCAGAAATTATCATTTGGTAATAATTATAAGAAGACCAAAAATCCATATCTGGAAGTAATAAGAGAAGACCAGAAATCTATATCTAGAAGTAATAATAGAATATGAGAAGACCAGAAATACATATCTGGAAGTGATAAGAGAAGACGAGAAATTCATATCTGGTAATGTTAATCCTCTTTTGTTCACGACTTAACAAGCTACGACCTAATAGTTGCCGACTTAACAAGCTGCGACTTAACGATCTAAACCACTCCGACCTAAGGAATGAGACGACTTAAGATATATGCCGATCTAAGAAGCTACCAACTTAGGAAGATAGCAGCTTAACGACCTAAGAAGTCTAACAAGTTAACTCCATGCCGACCTAAAAGGCATACCGACCTAAAAAGCATGTCGACTTAAGAGTTACGACTTAAAATGTGGACCGGTTTAACAGGTTGTGAACTACCGACTTAAGGAGCTAACGACCTAAGAGCTAAACGACTTAACGAGCTAAAGCAAAGTGAAGTAAAGACATGTTCCACGCCGACTTACGACCTAATAACTCGTTCAAGTCAAATATAAAAGCTACCTTTTCGAGTGATCCCTTAAGCCGTTACCGACCTACGATTTATGATAAGTCGTATACGACTTAGGTAACTCGTTTAGAAAGAATCAACCGCAATCGAAGTAAGCCAGACTCCTTATGTCGCCGCCGACTTACGAGCTACGACCTACCTTGGGTCGTGGTCGACTTATCACTTGGAGATAAATTCTGCTCAGAAATCCTCTCTATAAATATCCCCCAAACTCCAACAATTAAGGGACTTTTGGCCGATCATTTCTTGAAGCGTCGTTACTCTGCCGAACTCTCAACTCATTCAACACATAAAGATCTCCAAATACTCAAGACACTACAACAAGCTTCGAGAGGAATTTCATTCATCCGACACGGATTCATCAAGTTTCATCATCGAAGTTTAAGCTAGTAGTCAAGGGTGTTTTTATGATCAAATTGTATTGTATTTTGAAGAATATTGTATCAAATTGTAACCGAACCAGCAATAAAAGACTTTAAAGTGGACGTAGGCTCAATTACGGGTCGAACCACTATAAATCTGCTGTCTCTTTACCGTTTACTGCTATTTTCAGCTTGTATTCTGTTCCCGTACCAACGGGTGGTGCTTTCACGACTCTACTACACACACCGGGTGTTAGCGTTCACTTTTTAGCGTTAACATTTTGGTGCTTTCACTGAGAACCCAACTAAGGCGATCATTCACCATTGCTTCACGGAAGTTTGTTGAAAGGATTTCCTTCAAAACCAGAAGTCTATCAGACATAATGGCTCCTGGAAGAAAACGTAAGTCTGTCAGATCTAATGATGACCTCGACAATACTGCCACTTCTGTTTCTCCAAGTCAAGCAGCTCCAAGCGTCGGAGTAACGCGAGAAGAATTAGATGCTGCTGTGTCTGGACTGTACCAGCAGATTGAAAATCAGAATAATCTGATGATGGAAAAGCCGAATGCTTTGCTCGGGGCTAATCAAAGGCCGGTAAATAACGAAGAAAACTTTGCTGATGCTATTCACAACACCGAAGGGAGAAATATTTCTCAAGGAGGATCAGGTGCCGCTGAAGGGGCACCTCTCCAGGCTGAAGGATCCAGGCCATCGCCAATTCTCCGCGAACATTTGCCCGGGCAAACTTTCGAGAAAATGGCCGAAGTTTTCTCCGCAAAGTCACTAAACAATGAGGAATATCTCTCCGACATGATTCGGCAAATAATGAAAGAAAGCATGCAGAGAAATGAAGATGAGAGTGATTGGGGATTCGCTCCGAGTAAAACTCCATTTACTAAAAGGATTCTGAAAGCTGAGTTTCCTAGAAAATTCGTTCCTCCTACCATTCCTGCTTATCGTGGAACAAGTGATCCGAATCAATTCTTGTACAAGTATGATTGGCGCATGACTGGTGCTAGAGGGACTGATGAGATTAAATGCCGATATTTCCCGGTATACTTGGAAGGAGTGGCGTTACTTTGGTTTACCAAGCTTCCTGTGCGATTTGTCGACCAATTTTCCGATCTGACCCGAAAATTCAAGGAACAATTCAGATTGTACATCTAAAGAGCAAAGGATATAATGTCTCTTTCAAGTCTCGAATAGAACCCTGGAGAGCCCATCAAATCCTTTTTCAATCGCTTCAATTTAGCCCTAGCCGAAGTTGATAACGCAGAACCGCGAATGATTTTAACCTACTTAATGTGGGCTATTGACAAGTCAAGCAAATTTGGAAAATGGTTGAAGATGAAGGAACCAAACTCCCTCGAAAAATTCTACAAAAAGGCTGATGAGTTCATGCACCTAGAAAATCTCTCCGCTTCAGCTAAAGTTGTGACAACAATGGTGGAAAGTAATGCTACGGCTCAGAACAAAAAAGAATCTGTAAATCAGAAAAGGGAGAGTAATGGTGGAAAGAAGCAGAAGGATCTCAAAAAGCCCTGCTTTCTCAAGCCTTCGGATTTTACCCCTCTAACTGATACACTAGAGAATATTTTCATCGCCACTAAGGATGCTCTTGAATTTCCAAAACCACCGGTAGTAAAAGTTGGGAAAAGTGCTGCTCAAAGCGGAAGATTCTGCAAATTTCATAACCAACCAGGCCATGATACCAACGAGTGCCGCCACTTGAAAAGCCTGATTGAAGAATTGTTAAGAGAGAATAAGTTGCAGTAGTACGTTAAAAGAAATAGAAAAGACCCGTCTTCATCTAACCAGGGGCAGCAACCTCCAGCTCATTCATTTGGTTCAGGAGAGAGGCCCACTGCACAAGAAACAGAAAGACCTGTTATCAATGTGATCACAGGACGACCCCATCCGGCTGGCAAGAGTTGGGGTGAGATGGAGAGGTACGCTCGAGCTTTGAAATATGCACCAGCTGAAGAGAGTGTCTTGATCTTGGAAGATGCTGCACCCCTGAAGCAGTAAAAGACTTTTCATGATGATATCATATTCAGAATCAGGGATTCTGTTGGTGTGGAGGCTCCTACTGAGGACCCTTTGGTTGTTATTGTCGGTATTGGGCAGGTTATTGTAAGGAGGGTGCTGGTTGATAGCGGCGCTTTATGCAACATACTCTTTAAAAAGACGTTTGACCAAATGAAAATTCCAATGGCAGACGTACATGCTTCGTCTCAGAAGATCGTCGGATTTACAGGTGAACCGAAACAGCCAATTAGAACAATGGACTTGTTTGTTGAATTGGGAGAAGGACATAAGAAGGTGGTTCGGAAGCAAACTTTTATGTTGATGAATTCTCTGCCTATCATGCCTTCTTGGGTCGGCCCACTCTTGCTGCTTTCAAGGCTGTCCTCGCCCCATGGTGCTTGATAATGAAATTTCCCACTGATAATGGGGTTGCTGTCATTAAGGGAGATCAGAACGCGGGACGAGAATGTTATCTTGTTGAACTCCGAGAGGCTAGGAAAAGAGAAATGGGAAACGATGCGGCAGCTCCGCTCCGCATTAAATCCCCAACCTTGTAGCAACTACGGGGTGGCCCCTGTACTGGCGAACACAGCAATGCAAGGAAAGAAATGGATCCCAAAAAAGCCAGTACAGGGGAGAATAGAGTGGTACCCGTGGAAGTGACGGTACCGATATCTGTTGACTCAAAAGACCCAAACAAAGTACTCAATGTAGGTTCACAACTGAGCATAGCAGTTCAAAACACGCTGATATCATTCTTAAAAGCCAATCTGCATGTTTTCGCTTGGTGTCATGCTGATATGTGTGGGATCTCTCCGGAAGTCGCTGTACATACTCTTAATATTGATCCGAAATTCACACCAGTAAAACAGAAACGAAGAACCCAAGGTCCAGAAAGGTCAGCAGCGTTGAAGGAAGAGGTAGATCAGCTCATGGAAAACGGTTTCATCAGAGAATCCACTTATCCAAATTGGGTTTCAAATCCAGTACTGGTTAAGAAGGCAAATGGAAAGTGGAGAGTCTGCATTGATTTTTCAGATCTGAACAAAGCCTGTCCCAAAGACTACTTCCCGCTTCCCAGAATTGATCAATTGGTGGATGGAACAGTTGGGCATGAGTTGTTATCTTTTATGGATGCTTACTCCGGATACAATCAAATTATAATGCATGAGCCAGATCAGGATGACACAAGCTTTATCACAGATGTGGGTCTCTACTGCTACAAAGTTATGCCTTTCGGATTAAAGAATGCTGGGGCAACCTACCAAAGACTTGTCAACGCTATGTTCAAACCTCAGATCGGCAAAACTATGGAAGTTTATGTTGATGATATGTTGGTAAAGTCGAAAAAAGCAATAGACCATATGGATCACTTGGCGAAAATGTTTACAATTCTTCGAAAGTACGAAATGAAGCTCAATCCATTGAAATGCTCATTCGGGGTAGAGTCCGGAAAATTCTTGGGTTTCATTGTGAGCGCTAGGGGCATTGAGGCCAATCCTGCTCAAATCACAGCTCTACGAGAGGTCAAAGCTCCTAAAACAAAGAAAGAACTGCAAAGTCTCAATGGAAAAGTCGCTGCTCTGAGCCGCTTCATTTCCAAGGCCATAGACAAATGCATTCCCTTCTTGATGCTCTAAAGAAAGGAAAGAAAATTTTTGAATGGACTCCCGAATGCCAGAATGCTTTCGATCAACTGATTCATCATATGGAAACGCCTCCAGTTCTTTCCAAGCCTAGTGATGGTCAAGACCTTTTCATCTATTTAGCGATTTCATCTCACACTCTCAGTGCAGCACTTGTACGGGAAGATATGAAAATACAGCGTCCGGTCTATTACATCAGCAAACGGTTTACTGGGGCAGAGAAGAATTATTCAAAGATAGAGAAGCTTGCCTATTGTTTGCTAATCGCTTCCAGGAAGTTGAGGCCATATTTTCAATCTCATCCTATCAAGGTCCTTACTGATCAACCTTTAAAGCAAGTCCTGTATCGTCCTGAAACTTCGGGTCGTCTCTTGAAATGGAACATTGAACTCAGCCAGTATGACATCACTTACCATCCCCGAAGAGCAATCAACGGACAAGCTTTAGCGGATTTCATTGCGGAATCTACTGATAAAGGTGACAGTGAGAAAGATACAACTGATAGCATTCCAGTCCAGTGGAAGTTGTATGTTGACGGTTCGAGAAATGATTATTGTTCTGGGCAGGGGTTGTGCTTGAAACTCCTGAAGGACGATCATTGTGTTATGCATTGAGACTGGAATTCCCTTCAACAAACAATGAAGCAGAGTATGAAGCTCTCATGGCCGGTTTAAAAATTGCCAAGGAGCTAAACATCAAAGTGTTACGGATCTACAGCGATTCCCAACTTATTGTTTGCCAAGTAAAGAAAGAGTTTCAAGCTAAAGGTGGAAATTTGCCCGCATACTTGTCAAAGGCATGTGAACTTCTCGAAGATTTTGATCATTACACGATAAGTCATATTCCTCGGGTTGAAAACATGAAGGCGGATTCTCTAGCAAAATACTCAAGTTCTGGAGAGGCTCAATTATTGGGACTAGTCCCTGTGGAAGTTCTGTCAGCTCCAAGCATTGATGAGATGGATATTGATTGAGTTATGGCTGAGAGTGTGTATGCTTGTGCACACTAATTATGGATCGTGTAATATGGACTAACAATATATGCGGAATGTTATTTACAATTGCTATACAAGTAAATATTCAATAAACTAACTATATAGCAATTCACAGATATAGAATAGTAAATGCAATAAACTATAAAAATCACACCAGGGATTTTTATACTAGTTCGGACCTCCCGTCCTACGTCCAGTCCCAGACTTCTATCTGGATTTTCACTACCAACTACCTCGCTTCACCCGGAGGAACAGGTTTACAACACCCGAACAGCCGAACGGGATTTCGTGCCTCTTACAACACTGAGGACTTCAACAAAAACAAATACAATTGCTGTTGACAACTTGTGCTCTTGATAACACGGATTTGTCACTTGTAGTACACCCTTCCTATAATCTTATCCTCAAAATATGTGAATGATGTTTGTGAAGATTTGAAGAAGGTATATTACTTATTGAATCAAAAGATATGAAATAATTTCAATGATTCAATAGGCAATTGAAATATTTGAGAGCTTTTAGAATGCAAGAGTATTTAGAAAGTAAGATCAGAAATTAGAGCAAGAAATGTTGTTTTTGTAATCAATGATTTAGATGTGTTTATATAGAGAATAAATGGTTGTAACTCTTTGTGAAGAATAGCCATTAATAGATATGATCATTGATGAAAGGTAAGAGATGCAACCATTGGAGAAAGAAGTGTCTTTTGGGAAAGGTTGCTCTCTGTTTAAAAACGGTCGACAGGTCAAAAATAGCCGGTAGACAGGATTTCGAAAATATAGACGTTATGTGCATGTGTGCACGTTGATTGTGCAACTTGGACAGTAACGGTCGACCGCCCAAAAACTTACCGGTCGTTCGGTCACTGATAACTTGCACAATGAATGTGCAATGCATATTATAACGTATATATTTCGGTTATATTGAGATGCATGATGATTTGAGGATAGATTTTAACAAGTATATCACTATTACAACATCAAATAATCAACCTATAATCTAGAGTACCATATTTAGCTCTTTTGTGCCTCTTTATAGCCATGATGTCTTCTTTTTGTCGATCGCCTTTATTTCTTTGTCAGAAATCAAAACTTCATAGAATCTGTGACTCAACATTCTCCCCCTTTTTGATTGATGACAACATATATCTGAAGTTCTGAATCTCCCCCTGAATATGTGATCTCCCCATGAGATTTTGTCTGTATTCTTTATATATATATATTCTTGCAAATAATTGTTAGCACTTTCTCCCCCTTTGTCATCGACAAAAAGGAGTAATGGATAATCATAGGAATGTATCAACCAGAATATCCATGCATAGCAAAACATAATCATATCTACTTTCCTCTTTTCTTAAGTGGGACCTGCAAAAAATATAATTAAGACTATGGTACCCACTTTTTATGGGGTCCTAAGAGTTAGATCATAGGAATCCAAACCCATACGGGTCCGGTATCCCCTTTATATACATAATTAGAATTATAATGCACAATATTCATGAATTGCTGAATGTATTTATTCCTAATCAATTTGTTATTTGTTTTAGGAACCCATATTTTGATAGTCTTTGTATTTTTCTTTTGAAATTTCACAACTGGCTTTGGTTTGGAATATAATAAACTAAGATTTTTCTTAACTTCTTTCTTCTTTCTTTTATTATCAAGATGTTTCTTGATTTCTTGTTTCTTATATCCCAAACCTTGTTTATTTGATGCAGATTGTAAATTTTCAATGATTTTTGTCAAATTTTCTCGACCTTTGTTAAAGTTAGAAACATTTTGAGTAATGTCATCAAACTTTGTTTGTGAACTAGCTTATTCTAGGTCTAGAATTTTGACTTTTGCCATAAGCTCATGATTTTCAGTAGTGAGAGCAATATTTTTCTCTTTTTGAGCTTCTATTTCTTGACTCAAAAGAGATAGTTGAGAGTCAATATTAGATGATGATTCTTGAATTTTTTCAAGTTCTTCTTCTAATATTTTCTTCTCATCTTTTAACATATCTCGTTCAAACTCTGCTCTACTTAAATCTGCTTTGACTACTTTTAATTGACGTTTTATGTCTTTATATTTGACTATCAATTCAGCATTAATATCAAGTAATTCATCAAATGTAGGCATTTGTACCTCATCTTCTGTTGCCATAAAACAAACATTTGCTTGTTCATTCTCCGAATCACTTTCACTTTCTGATGAAGATGAGTCTGAATCATCCCATGTTACTAAGAAGGCTCGTTTCTTTGACTTGTCCTTCTTATATTTGAATTTATCATTTTCTGACTTCTTTTTCTGTTCTGGACAGTCCTTCTACATGTGCCCCTTTTTGTGGCAGTTGAAACATTGTATAGTGGATGAAGATGGTTTATTTGATCCAGGTTTCCTTTTGTTGTAACGACTGGCTTTTCGATATTTTAGGAATTTTTTGAATCCTTTTGCAATGAATGCCAGATCTTCATCTTCAGAATCTGATTCATTTTCATCTTTCTCAGCATGAAATGCTACATTTTTCTTTTCTTCTTTCTGTTCTTTTCTAGCCTGCAAATTTGCTTCATAGGACATTAGATTTCCTATCAATTCATCAGGCTTCATGATGGAAAGGCATTAGCTTCTTCAATTGCTAATACTTTTCCTTCCCATTCACTAGTCAGAGAATGTAGGACTGTTGAAACAACATCAAAATCTGAATATTTTTGCCCTAATCCGATAAGTGCATGATGAATAGTTTGAAACCGTGAATACATATCATTGATTGTCTCATTCGGTTTCATTTTGAAATTTTGAAACTGACTTTTCAGCATGGCTATTTTGGCTTGTTTAACCTTGTTAGTACCTTCATGAGTGGTTTTCAGCGTTTGCCAAATTTGATATGCAGTAGTGCAGATACTAACACGGTTATATTCATTTTGATCTAATGCACAAAACAACATATTTATTGCCTTTGCATTTACGGCTGCTGCCGTTTTCTCAGCCGTTGTCCATTCTGAATATTCAGTTGTTGGATTCACTATTTCTTTTTGGGTAGCATTCCAAGCATCATAGCTATTTGATTGCATAAAAAATGACATACGTGTTGCCCAATAGCTATAGTTGAGACCATTAAAGAATGGAGCTCTTTGTGTTGATTGACCTTCCGTGTAAGTGTAAGTGCTAGTGCTTGCGTTATTTGCCATATTACAAGAAAATATCAAATAACGGTGTTACAGTTATATGAAGACCAGGCTCTGATACCAAATGAGAGTGTGTATGCTTGTGCACACTAATTATGGATCGTGTAATATGGACTAACAATATATGCAGAATGTTATTTACAATTGCTATAAAAGTAAATATTCAATAAACTAACTATATAGCAATTCACAGATATAGAATAGTAAATGGAGTAAACTATAAAAATCACACCAGGGATTTTTATACTGGTTCGGACCTCCCGTCCTACGTCCAGTTCCAGACTTCTATCTGGATTTTCACTACCAACTACCTCGCTTCACCCGGAGGAACAGGTTTACAACACCCGAACAGCCGAACGGGATTTCGTGCCTCTTACAACACTGAGGACTTCAACAAAAAAAATACAATTATTGTTGACAACTTGTGCTCTTGATAACACGGATTTGTCACTTGTAGTACACCCTTCCTATAATCTTATCCTCAAAATATGTGAATGATGTTTGTGAAGATTTGAAGAAGGTATATTACTTATTGAATCAAAAGATATGAAATAATTTCAATGATTCAATAGGCAATTGAAATATTTGAGAGCTTTTAGAATGCAAGAGTATTTAGAAAGTAAGATCAGAAATTAGAGCAAGAATTGTTGTTTTTGTAATCAATGATTTAGACGTGTTTATATAGAGAATAAATGGTTGTAACTCTTTATGAAGAGTAGCCATTAATAGATATGATCATTGATGAAAGGTAAGAGATGCAACCATTGGAGAAAGAAGTGTCTTTTGGGAAAGGTTGCTCTCTGTTTAAAAACGGTCGACAGGTCAAAAATGGCCGGTAGACAGGATTTCGAAAATATAGACGTTATGTGCATGTGTGCACGTTGATTGTGCAACTTAGACAGTAACGGTCGACCGCCCAAAAACTTACCGGTCGTCCAGTCACTGATAACTTGCACAATGAATGTGCAATGCATATTATAACGTATATATTTCGATTATATTGAGATGCATGATGATTTGAGGATAGATTTTAACAAGTATATCATTATTACAACATCAAATAATCAACCTATAATCTAGAGTACTATATTTAGCTCTTTTGTGCCTCTTTATAGCCATGATGTCTTCTTTTTGTCGATCGCCTTTATTTCTTTGTCAGAAATCAAAACTTCATAGAATCTGTGACTCAACAATGGCTACATCTCAAGAACATGAATCGTGAATGACTCCAATCAAAGAATATCTACTCAATGGTTCCCTGCTAGAAAGTTCTGAAGAACGCCGAAAACTGTTAAGAAAAGCATCAAGATATATAATTCAAGATGGCCGACTATACAGACGGGGATTCTCAATGCCATTACTTCGATGTGTAACCAAGGAAGAAGCCAAGACAATTCTAGCAGAGGTACACGGAGGAGAATGTGGGGATCATTCAGGAGGCCAAACTCTAGCCAAGAAAGTTCTCCGGTATGGGTATTTCTGGCCAGACATTAATCGAGATGCTGCCATTTACTCCCGAAAGTGCGACAAGTGCCAGAGATTTGCAAAAATCCCAAAGGCGCCTTCTACCGAGCTCACCCAAATGGTCAGCCCATGGCTGTTCGCCATTTGGGGAATAGACTTGATTGGACCTTTACCGATCGCTAAATCTGGAATCAAATATGCTATTGTCGTTGTTGATTATTTCACTAAATCGGCTGAAGCTGAACCCTTAGCTACTATTACCTCTAAAAAGATGATAAATTTTGTAACTAAAAATATCATTTGCAGGTATGGTGTGCCGTAGAAAATAATCATAGACAACGGCACTCAGTTTGAAAGTGAAGAATTCCAAGACTTTTGCAAACGTTTCAGAATTCGAAAAAGCTTCTCAGTAGTGGCTCATCCGTAGGCAAATGGGCAAGTGGAAGCGGTGAACAAAATTATCAAGTCAACCATCAAAAAACAACTCGAAAAACCAAAAGGTGGTTGGGTCGATAAGCTTCCATTAGCACTATGGGCATACAGAACTACTCACAAAACTGCGACTGGGCACACTCCATTTTCACTGGCATACGGATCAGAAGCAATGATTCCAATGGAAGTAGAAGTTCCGTCACACAGGAGAATTCATTTCAACGAAGCTGAAAATGAAAAGCTGCAACTTGAAGCACTTGATTTTCTTGATGAAAAAAGAGAAGAAGCTAGGCTCAGAGTTTCATCTTATCAGCAAAGGATAGCCAGGCACTTCAACTCTAAAGTTCGCCAACGCAGCTTTGAGATCGGAGACTTAGTCTTGAAAAGGATCATGACAGCAACTGGTGTGTTTGGGCCAAACTAGGAAGGACCATATGTCATAGGTAGTAAACTTCTTGATGGCACTTTCAAACTCATAACTGTTGAAGGAGATCCAATTCCAAGAGCTTGGAACAGCAACCACTTACGTCCTTATTTTACTTAAAAAAAGCTTTGCTCAAAATTGTAAAATAGTGATGGATGTATCAGTTGTATTGTAAGACATTATAAATCAGTGTAAATGAATGAAAGCTATAAAGTGGATGTAGGCCCGATTCTCGGCCGAACCACTATAAATCTTGTGTTCTTTACTATTTTATAATGCCTGTTTCATTTCGATATGTAAATACTTTAAATGTATTGCTAAAATGTCGATTCAAAATTGCAGGACATTAAAACAAGGCTTACTCGTCACAAAGCCAAGCGACCCCTAAAAAGTCACTTATTAAGCAAATTTCAAGCAACAAAAATTCAGATTCAAATCCCATACAAGAAGAACTTCACATAAAAAGTTGGCAACTCCACTATGTCAAGCGCTCGTTAATTGGTTGCGATCGTCAGTATAAAAAGACATCCGACCAAGTAACTTGTGTTTGCCCCGTGAAGTCACTCAACAGTGAAGTCTACTTCTTCGGATAAAGCAATTTACTTGCAAAAGAAAGGAAGACGCGCTTGGAAACAATAATAAAGGATCGCTGATGAGCAGATGATGAGGAAACATGGGCCGGCGAACATAGAAGCAGCCAAAAGGAGGTATGCCTCTCAATAAGAAGGCCGGTAGATCCACAAAAGGGACACCTTCCCAAGCAGAAGGAACAGGACCTTTGCTAACTGGTCGTGATGCATCCGATCAGACAGCTTGCGTCCGTCCCGTGGATCTACTCGCCTCTAAGACGCAACCTTCCTGGCACACCAATCAACCAAAGCTCCTCTCCGGAAGCCAATAAAGCCCTCTAACGAGGCACGCCAAAAAATGAAAGTGCTTTCCTCAATCAAAAAAAAGATTGGTGGAACCACCGGAGGGCACCTTCCCAAGCTGAAGGAACATGGCTCTTGTTAATTAATTGCGATCGTTTGTGCAAACGAACATCCAATCAAGCAACTTGCATCCGCCCCATGGGTCCATCCAACCATGAGAAAGTAACTTCCAGGCAATCAAAAAGCCCTCTTCGGAGGCACAAGCCCTCTTCGGAGGCACATTCCCTCTTCGGAGGCAAAAGCCCTCTCCCGAGGCACCACAAGCCCTCTTCGGAGGCACATTCCCTCTTCGGAGGCACATGCCCTCTTCGGAGGCAAAAGCCCTCTCCCGAGGCACCACAAGCCCTCTTTGGAGGCACATGCCCTCTTCAGAGGCACAAGCCCTCTTCGGAGGCACATGCCCTCTTCGGAGGCAAAAGCCCTCTCCCGAGGCACCACAAGCCCTCTTCGGAGGCACAAGCCCTCTTCGGAGGAACAACTCTTTAAGAGGAGCCCTCCTCGGAGGCATGTCCCAAAATAGAATGCTCAAACAAAAAAGCCTTCTCTGGAAGCACATTTCAACTCTCAAAGGAAGGTTAACTTATTCATCTCAAAAAAAAGTTCTTCCTAAAAAGTTGAAATGCTATGAGAAGACCTCTTCGGAGGCACATTTCACCGTGCTTGAAGTGTCGAAAATAAGCCCTTTACCGAGGCACAAAATCAAAACCTTCTTCAGAAGCTCATTTCACTGCGTAGGAAAATCCACTTTTTAACAAATAAAAGTGATATTCTCCAAAAGTTGAAGTGTTCTTCAAGAAAGAAAGAGAAAGTAAAATTTCTCTAAAAACGAGATATACTCTATTAAAAGCAGAATGATTCTTCCCTTAAAAGTGGAATAGTTGTTCTATGAAATAAGAGTATCAGTCTTGTAAAAGCAAGAGATGTTGCAATGCAATTGTGGTATGGGGGCAACATTGTACAATTCAGTTACATTAATAGAAGTAATATACAAGCAACATACCACAAATTCATTGCAATATCACGTAAAAAAGATGTGAAATAAATGCATTCTCAAACACAGACAAAAAGTTTGTACAAGTAAAAAGAATCGTTTATTCTACACTAAAAATGAGAAACAGATGTATTCTCACATACACAAGAATTTGTGCAAGTAAAATAGCTATTTTATTCAATACTATGAAAAAAATTTACATTGTGCAGATCACAAAAAGAAGCGGGGACCGGTACCCGCACAATCTCCAGTCGGTACATGTAAAAAGCAAAATAAGAAGTAGAAAATCCAGCTTGTCATTCCTTCTTCCCGCTACCTTTGGAGCCTTTGCCTTCCCCAGCTGAAGCACTTCTCTTCTTCTTCTTTAGTGCACGCTTTCCTCTCCTCTTTTAAGAACATTCGCTTCCCGGAGACAGCAGCTTGGAAAGTTTTGTATCGTCCTCAAATGACTGCTCCGGAGTCTTCTCACTATCCTCCGTCCCTTCCGCTTTTTGTTCTTGAGAAGCGAGTAGATCCTCCAAGCCTTTGAGAGCTTCTATCTGTTCTTCCTACGACCCTGGTTGAGAAGCAGGAGTGACTTGAAGAGATGGAGGAGGAATAGCTGGAAGAGGGGAAGAGTGCACAGTGCTCGGTGCTTCCGATACAGAAGAAAAGAAGTCAAAGTTAGTATTCTCCGAAAAAAGAGAAGATATTGGATCACCAGGACTTAAGTAATAAGCGAGAAATTCATCCAAATCAATTGAATCAAATGAATAATCCACTTGAGCCAGATCTGACTTGAAGTTACCTGGAGAAGTCGTTTTTGACAAATCAATTTCAAATTTATCAGCCTCAGTGTCTTCTTGGCTCTTCTCTTCGATTTGGGTAAGGGGAGACTCGGTAGTATCGGGCTTAGCCTCAACGTCTTTTGCAGGAAGAGGAGAGTGAGAGCTGGAACCAACGATATCAACGTCGGTCGAAATCGAAGTGTGGACAGGGGCAGTTAAAGATATTTTCTTTTCTGGATGCTCTTCTGCCACTATTCCAGCTCTAGCTTCAGCGAGTTGCTCTTTTCCTCTAGCAAGAGCTGCACGAGCATCATCATCTAGGTAAATTGCCTCAAGCGCCATCTCATCGTAGCCAGCTCCCTCGAGCATATCGATCGCAGCCTCCCAAACTTCAGCTAGGGTGATTTCATATTTTGGTCCCAAGAATGAGAGACTCCCGCGCCCCAAGACACTATGAATATAAAAGTCAAATAAAGTTGAGTCGATGCTGGCCTTGGTTGCTTCGTGGGACTCTTCAGCCGCAACTTGTCCAGCAACCGCGTCGTCATGCTCTTTCTCAACTTTAAGAAGCCTAGCTTTTAACATTTCTATCTCTGCGTTCTGGGAGTTGAATGTTTTCCGCAGTTGAGCGTTTTCTTCGCGGTATTTTTCAGTGATGAGTTGTTCGGCTGCAAGCTTCATCTCGGCATCCCTTTGCGCAGCATGTGCATCTCGCACTTGCTTCTGAAAGACTTCTTCTTTTTGAGTATGTGATGCAGAAGAAGAGGCAAGATCTTCCTTAAGTTGCTTGACTTTAGATTCAAGCCTTGCATTGTCATCCGCGATGCTCGTCATCTCCGCATCGTGCTGCTTGCACCATTTATCCCATTCAGCCTTATCATTCTCCAGAGTCAGCATGTTTTCGAGATTCATATGGTTAACTCTTTGGAGTTCATCAACAAGCTTTTGCCATTGCGACATCCTCTCAATGTCAAGCTTAACTGCATCAAGGTTTCTAAGCATGGCTTGCTTATCAATCAGGACCAAATCTAGGTCAAAGCGCACTCCTTTTAAGCACCAGTTCGAAAACCGACTTTGAAGCTTGGAGGGCCGTCTTTAACCTGATACTGGGGCCTGCTGATGATTGCTTGGATGTCGGATTTCTTTAAAGGAGGAGAGTCAGCCGGAATATCAGAAGAGATAGGAGCGTCAGTCTTTTCGGAAATTGCAGACGCGTCCTTTTCACTAAGTTTAACCCGTTTACTCGGGTCTTCGGTAGCATGCCTCTTCCCTTTATCGTCATGATATTTTCTTTTGTGAGAGTCATCGTCTCTCCTTCTTTGCTGCTCTTCATAAGCTCGCCTCTCTTGAGCTTTTCTAACTGCTCGCTCTTCGTCAGATTCTTTGCGAGTGGGGAGATAGCGCCCGTAATCGTAAGAATCACGCCCTCCGTAGCGCCGAAAGTTGTCATAATATGAGCCACTTCGCCCCATTGTAGAACCTGAAATTGAAGAAAAAGACAAGTCTTAGAAATCTTCAAGTAGAAAAGTCTAAGTGCGTATAAGTGCTAAGCATCCTAAGTGTGTGTGATGTGCGAACTACGCACGTGAAACTACAAACCACTCTTTGGTTGGGGAGTGATAACAGATTGAGAAGCGGGGGTTGATTTTTGAGCCGACGAAGTTTGCTGCAAAGTAGATGTCGCTTCAGTTGCAGGAGATGTAGCTTTAGTTATATCATCTTTGAAAAGTTCCTGTGAAATAATCATCAGGTCACTCAACCCCTCAAAGGTATCGTCACCATCGTGTTTTGCGGGGCTTTCTTTCTCGGCTCCTTTATCATCAACTTTCTCGAAATGTTGAGAAGTTTCTTCTTCTTCAATAATCGGAGCAAGTGCCGGCTTGCTAGACGGTCCCACAACGTCAGTAGAAGTAGAACACTTTACTAGTGAAGTCTAAGCGGTGGTTTCTTTCAGTAAAGGTTCTGTAGCAGGAACTGGGGCATCTGATGCCTTAGCTGGAGAATCAGGAACTTCATGCGGCTGAATAGAGCGGGAAGGGTGTAAGAGCCCAAATTGGTGGAAAAACTCATCTTTCAGTAGAAATTGAACATTCCTCTCTTCAACAGGCACGGCCATAAGCCTCTCGAAGGTTGTTTTGTGACTAGGGTCCCTAGAAGGAGGAGGGAGCACTGAAAAAGTAGAAAAAGAAGTTAATACCTGACAATACGGACTTCGAAGAGCTCAGAAAAAATAAGGAAAAAGATAAATGGTCATACTTCCCACTCTCCGGATGGCATAAAATCCCGTGGGACAACGAACGTAGAAAAACTGGCTTAGAAAACCGTGAACACTGTCAGGGAGACCGATGATCAACTTATGGTTTCTAGCACTTCTCACGACTATGATAGAAGGATGATCTTTATTTTTGGCAAAAGAACACAGATAACAAATTTCATCAAAACTTGGGAGACGATCCAACGTTCTCCTAAATAGCACACAAAGTCCCATCAGAATGGCGTATCCGTTGGGATGTAACTGAAAAGGTGAAATTGATAATCGCAGAAGAAGCTGTTGAAGGAAATCATTGAATGAAGGAATAGCTCCGTTCATGCACATGTGGCGATTAACAGCAACGAAACCATGAGGTGGTATAACAGCAGTGTTACTCCTCTCAGGCAGTATGGCATCCGTCTCAGCAATGCCAAACTGAGTACATAGTTGACGGAAAGCTTTGTATGTTAATGTGGTTGAGATTCGTTCTGGAGGATCAGCTAATGGAATAGGGATAGGAATGGCCTCTCCGGTTTGAACTGCCACATCTTCTTGTTGAGAAGTCATTCTACAGAAGCAACTGGATGGTCAAACGAGAAGGTGCATGTTTCCTAAAAAGTGTGAAGTGTCGTGCAGAACTAATAAAAATAACAAGTAAACATAACTGGAATTAAACTAGTCGACAATCGGTCGATTACAAGATTTCAGAACTTGTTAATATTCAAGTGTAAGGTTAATGCAAACAAATCAGTTTCAGTTGACTATTATGATTTTGTTTTAATACTTCACTTGAATTGGTTATTGTACAGCATTTCGTTCATACAGTCCATTTAATTTGATTTTTTCTTTATCAACTAATCTATCATTTGATGTGGGCAGTCAGTGGCAGTATATTCGTCCCAGTTTTCTGTAAATGTTATAACATGCAATTAGAATTGTAGATAATCTGTAAAAGAATGCAACAAAATTCAACAGTCCAAAGTTCAAAGTTCAAGCAATTCAAGTCTTAAAGTTCAAGGCAGTGAAAAATATGTTAAGTTCTAACTCGTTCACGACTTAGCATGGGTCGGAAATTCCTCAGGTCACAATATGCAAGTAGTAAGCTCGTCCACGACCTAAAGGAAATGCTACGAGTTAGTTTAAGTCGTTGACTCTAAGTCGTAATACATATGAAAGCTTCGAATCTGAAAAGCACTATTTTCTTTAATTCCAAGCTCGGCCGTGGCTTAAGGCTTATGCTGCAAACTAATTAGGTCATAAGAAAAAGTTAGGTCGCAAGGATTCTTGAACCGGACAGAGTATTAAATCGTGAATATTTTAGGTCGTGAATTTTTTGGGTCGGCTCCGATGGGATTTCAAGCTATCTCCTGCTCGAATCAAAACCTTATCTCCTTCTGCCGATTACGTTCCTCTCCATTGAGGAGTTCAGTAACTCGTCAGCCAACTTGAGATCCATAAACCCAATAACTTCGAACTAACCCCTATCAAAAACTCTAAATTACGTCTCCTAATCGCATCTCACAACATCAAATCATCCCAAGTCTATCGTGAAACCAGTATGCGGCAGTATATTCAAGGATCACAATGACATCGTGGCTAAAGGAAATCGAGAATCGGATGCGACCTGACTCGTGATAAAGCATAATGAACAAACTCAGATTAAGGGCGACGAGCACGGGATCCTCGATTCAATGATAATCGCGTTTGAGTATTAGTTGAATTCACTTACGCAATGTAATGCTGAGGAGAACAGATGATCGAGTAATGAGATTCGTCTTCGAGACCTCGAGTAGTCGCTAATGGCTGAACAGAATAATAGGACAGGTGAAGTGAATGAGGAAACGACCTAAACTATTTATACACTGGAAGGCAGGTCGGCATACACGGCGTACGACCTACGACTTATCCTATGTCGCTCACGACCTAGCAAAAGAACAGGTTAAGACGAATCGACGCACACAACCTACGGCTTAGGCGTATACTTCGAGGGGCAAATGTTAATCCTCTTTTGTTCATGACTTAACAAGCTACGACACAATAGTTGCCGACTTAACAAGCTACGACTTAACGATCTAAACCACTCCGACCTAAGGAATGAGACCACTTAAGACATATGCCGATCTAAGAAGCTACCGACTTAGGAAGATAGCAGCTTAACGACCTAAGAAGTCTAACAAGTTAACTCCATGCCAAACTAAAAGGCATACCGACCTAAAAATCATGTCGACTTAAGAGTTACGACTTAAGATATGGACCGGCTTAACAGGTTGCGACCTACCGACTTAAGGAGCTAACGACCTAAGAGCTAAACGACTTAACGAGCTAAAGCAAAGTGAAGTAAAGACATGTTCCACACCAACTTACGACCTAATAACTCGTTCAAGTCAAATATAAATGCTACCTTTTCGAGTGATCCCTTAAGTCGTTACCGACCTACGATTTATGATAAGTCGTATACGACTTAGGTAACTCGTTTAAAAAGAATCAACCGCAACCGAAGTAAGCCAGACTCCTTATGTCGCCGCCGAATTACGAGCTACGACCTACCTTGGGTCGTGGTCGACTTATCACTTGGAGATAAATTCTGCTCAGAAATCCTCTCTATAAATACCCCCAAACTCCAACAAGTAAGGGACTTTTGGCCGATCATTTCTTGAAGCGTCGTTACTCTGCCGAACTCTCAACTCATAAAGATCTCCAAATACTCAAGACACTACAACAAGCTTCGAGAGAAATTTCATTCATCCGACACGGATTCATCAAGTTTCATCATCGAAGTTTGAGCTAGTAGTCAAGGGTGTTTTTGTGATCAAATTGTATTGTATTTTGAAGAATATTGTATCAAATTGTAACCGAACCAGCAATAAAAGACTATAAAGTGGACATAGGCTCAATTACGGGTCAAACCACTATAAATCTGCTGTCTCTTTACCGTTTACTGCTATTTTCAGCTTGTACTTTGTTCCCGTACCAACGGGTGGTGCTTTAACAACTCTACTACACACACCGGGTGTTAGCGTTCACTTTTTAGCGTTAACAGGTAATAATAATAGAAGTCCATAAATGTTCACTAGGAAATAATAATAGAAGTCCAGAAACCATTATCTGGAAATAATAGATAGAAGACGACCAGACTCCATTTGGCAATAGATGTCTAGAAATCCTCATCTGGAAATATTAATAAAAGACCAGAAATCCAGATCTGCTAATAGTAAGAGAAGACCAAAAATCCATATCTGGCTTATGTTTAATGGATCTTTCTCTAGAAGATTGATTTATATGGAGCACTTCTCGGCTCTTCAATTTTATAGATCTTCCTCCAAAAGATTGTCTTTTGCCTCGCTTTGGGCTTTGGACGTCTTAATCCTTTGTTTTGTGCTACCCATTGGGCTTGGACGTCTTAGTCCTTTGTTTTGACCCCTTATCACCGTCTTAAGTGATGAATCAGGTCGTCCGGTGCGTTAGTTAGCTTTCATCAAACATGACCAAAGACTTATCTAACCTCCCTCTTGGAGGCACTTCAGTCAGGCCTTATAGACAGTACGGGAAACCGGTTTGGTGCTTTAACTAGGCTATCTTAAGTAGTGTCAAAGGCATACTCCGTCCTTCCTCTAGGAGGTCCCTTGATCAGGCCACATATGCGGTATTAAGGGCTTGCAAATGCTTTAGCCAGGCCATTTCTGGCTGGACTAAAGTCTTAGAATGACCTCCCTCTAGGAGGCGCTTTGACCAGGCCATCTTAACAGGATCAAAGGCTTCCTATCATCTTAGGTAGTTCCATTAAAAGAGAATCTTACTCCCAACCATGTAGATATACTTGAGAAATTTCCCTTTATTCATCAATCATTGGGAAATACATTGCAATCATTTGGCTTTTTTTTTTCACCACGTCTCCATTATATTGGCCCAGTTGGTGGATTATCGATGAAATTATTCCAAGCTTAAGTTTCAAAGTATCCAATCTTCTTTTAGTATAGTCTCTTCTAAATTTGTGGTTACTATATCTTGATATCCTTTGTCAATATTCGGGATCTTGTTTGGCTGTCTGAGTCTTAGCTCATTGATTGAATCTGGAGATTTTCTTTTATCTCTTAACTATCCGATGAGGTGTTATTTCATCATTGATCAAGTGCCTTATTTCTCACATTTAGAAACATATCCAGTTGTGGCTTGGTATGTTCATAATGCGAGTGGTTGATTTCTTACTCATAATAAAAAATCATTTGGGGTTACCTAATTGTCATGGGTATGGACGGATCTTTTTGTCACTCCATCGCTAGTTGACATTACAAGTGTTTGGGCATCCGAAGCAAGCTGTGATCAAGTCATAATCCGATATATCTTTTACCGATTGGTAATCTTATTGTCCCTTTTTCGGATGATCTATGTAGATCTGATCTGAACCTTGTAGCCTGAGAACTACAACATTGAATGACAATTTTACTTCTGAGTTCTTGAGTTGCTTCCTTGTTTTGTCTCGATGTATTGGTCATCTTAGTTAATGATTCCTTAACTTTTGCTTTTGTTGTTCCTGGCTAAGATGATTCGTGCAAATCCATTCTTAAATTTTCCTCTATTTGAAATAAGGGTAACTCCTTTGTAGTTTTTCCTTCCTCTTTGGATTAATTAAATGCTTGATTTGCTCATCCCTTCCGGCCATTCGTGATCACAACACTTGAGGAATTCTTTGAAAGTTATTTAGAACATCGTTATGGTTTTGGATAAAAAACTCTATTTTCGGTGTTCGAAATTTAAAGGAAACCTTTATGGTGCATATTGTAAATCGATGGATATTCTATCGAGTTAGAAAACCATCGAAAAATTTCAAATTGAAATATAACTGCAAGCGCACGGCGTACACTTATAGTACGTGGCGAATATGGGTCGATCCGTAGGGAATTGATGATTTTAAAAATCTATTCAATCAAATTAAACCAAAGTCGAGTGAAAGTTAAACTAGAGAATTAGAAAATTAACTAACTAACTAACTAAAAGAAAAGTGCTGCAAATATAAGAGTTAAATGACAATTTAGAGAATAAATCCACTCTCTAGACTATGTAGTTCAACACATATGAAATCATAATCTCTCTTTATGGTCACTAGTGCTTTAATTGATGTGCTTATCATAAGTATGGCATATTTGTGCTATTGATTAGCCAACATAAGCCATCAAACTATAACACACCCCTTAAACCACTTACTAACTTTCATGAAATTTGACAATGAAAATGAAAATGAAATCTATTTTAAGTATGGCCTATTAACTATTGATTAGAAATATAGACCATCAAATTTTAATTTCAAATCACTTTCTTTTGCCATAATCATATTTTGATGAAGAGGCAATTAGTGTTAGTAATTGTTTAAGCATAGCCTATTTGGTGTCAACAATATAGGCTATCAAATTCAAAGCAAAAACAACTAGTAAACCATATATACCATCATCATTAAGCACAAAAAGAGAGCATGAATTAACAAATAGTTGATGCTACATAATTAGAGAGCTTCATTACCCCTAAATTGAAGGGGTTTAGCCTCTTATATTTGTCATTTGATTAACAAATGTAGCTAGCAACATGAAACTAAAAAGAAAGGGAAATGAAAGCTAATGAAAAAGAAAACTATTCTAATTGCATAAAAAAAATCTACACTACTAGCATGAAAGGAAATGAACATATAATTAAAAGGAAACAATAATTACATTGCATAAAAAAAGGAATTACATAAGAGAAGAAATGGCTAAGTAGCCATGAAAAGAAAGAGAGCTTTGATTTATTTTCTAAGCTAAAAACTAACTAAAAAAGACTAAGGAAGAGAAGAGGGTTACATGAAACATAAGGGGTCTTTATACATGTATGAAACCCTAATTCATATTTTTGGGGAATGCCCAAAATACCTTTGAGAAAGTGTGGAGGCCAAGTAATCATTAGCTTCTACTAATCATCATTTAAGTGTACATGAAGCCATTAATTCCATAAGCATGTGCATTAGCCTCTAGTTTGTACATTAAGGTAGGTGGATAGGTGGGGTCCTCCATTATCATGCCTTTGAATTATTTCCATCTTCATTTCTTTATCTTCTCTCTTGTGCATGCATATATCTTCATGAAACCACTTGTATATGAAGCCAAATTCCTATAAAATAATATAGAAATTTCCAATTAAATTTTCTCAAATTAATATGTGCACAAAAATGACCATTTTGCCCTTGGATGAAGATGAATATGTGACGATTTGAAAATGATATGAATTTTGGTTTAAACAAGTTAAAATGCCCGATATAATCATTTATTTAATTTAAATAGATTAAATATGGTGGTAAAAATATACACATTTACGTGCACATCACACATATATATCCTCATAAGAGAAATGTGTACCTCAAATAAGGAACCTAATGGTTATGATTTTTGAGTCAATAGTTCTTCAATCGAAAGTAGACTCTTCTGATTAAAGTTGTGCAGCACAAATGGACCATGGTAGAAATGTTTTGAAAGGCATAGTTTTCAATAGTTTATACCCTTAAAGATTTTGTAAACTCCTTTTCGAAATAAATAGACATATGGAATAATCGGTATAATCCTTTTGATTTTCAAAGAATATTTTTCTCAAAGATATATATGGTAGAATTCTTTGAATAAATTTATTTGCTAGGATAAATATTGATAAGTATTATTATATCTTTTCAAAACATTAAATTATACCATATTGGGTCTTAACGAAAAGAAATATCTCATTTACGAATCTGAAAAGTCATTATTTATGAATTGATAGACTCCATAGACAATAACATGCTCATTTATAAGAATTCCTTTTTGGTGAAATAATATTTTTTAAGATATTATATTATCATATGAAGAATTAGAGCTTTACACTGTCAAAAAATCATTAGTATAAATAAGCTTAGCTCATAGGAATTTGCATATATGAAATTATATTATACAAATTTGTATATAAGAAATTATATATCTAAGACCATATCCATAATCATTGAATTCATTGAAGTAGCTGTCATTTCTCAACATTATCTGATGTGGTGGAGTTATCTGTTGCTTGTGACATAAGTTCATTTTATCTCGCTGGCGGCGTTCATCATTGCTCATCTTATCCTAAAATTCTTGATGATTCTATAGCTTAGAGCCTTCCCGCAGCCTGAAATCTTGCATATATCTTCCCTTTTAAAAATTTGCATCTGTTTGAAACTTAGTTATATATGTAACCTGCACTTTGCTTGAACCTCGTTTGAATCCACATATAGTTTCCTATAATTCATGTATTCATTTTAAAATTTATGTATATGAAAATTATATATTTGGAAAACCGATATGTATAGAAAGCAATTTATCGTAAAATTTCCCATACTTGACATTCTCAAAAAATCATTATTCACTTGAAAACTTGGTTATATTCATATATAAAATCTTTATATGCACATATTCCTAAAATTAATATATCTTTGAAATTTATACACACACACATACATATACATATTCATGCAAGACTTTACATTTATTTGAAACCACACATTCGAAATTACTACATATCCAAGGCTAACTTCAAAGTTGAGTATTTATAACATATGTACTTTTAAAACACATGTATCAGAACTTTGATACGTTTTATCCATTGGTGTGTAAAGCCTGTCATGGAGCATGTGATGCCATACTATATAACATAGTCCATGTGCTTAGAAAGCATGTGTAGGTGTCTTTTCATAATGTTCAAATTCTTCACAAAAGCATGTGTACAAAGCTTTGTATATTTGAAATAGTATACGTCCAAGGTTTATACATTTTCCAAGAAGTATGGTATACTCGAAACCATTTACAGACACTAAGAAACTTACATTCTGAGTCATATATACCTTTATATATTTGAGAATTAATACATATAAAACTTCTGTACATATTCGGAATTGAATATATGATATTAAAATTTGCTTATGCCTGAAATTTAACGCTTATACAAAACCTGCCTAATATTTATAAGTTATATCCGTTGAATATCAAATGTATTATGAAGCCATATAACTTGATATATATAGTATTATTCTGCCCGGCACAAATTATTCTAGAGACCACTCAAATCAAAATCCCAATGCAGCGAAAAAGTGGTAAGGAGTGTAAAAAAACCCAATCAATATCTCAATTTCAAGCAATCCAATCCAAAAGCAATCACAATCCCCAAACAAGCAATATAGAAATCAAAGCAATAACGAAAAATAAATCACCAGCGATTTATAATGGTTCCACAAGCGTTGTTTTAGTGTACATCCATTTTAAGAGAGAGCTTTTATTAATATTGATGAGAAGAGTACAAGAGATTGATTACAATGATCAAAATTATAATAGAATTTATTTGTGGAAAAGAGAATTGAAGAAAATTAGGTTTTGATAAACCCTAATTAGTGGAGGCTAATCTCTTGCAGTCGCTTTCTGTTGCATCTAGATCTGGAACCTGAAGCTAGCTTATATAGGAGAATAGAAAACCTAGACAAAGTTCCAAAATTTCCCCTGCAAATATCACAAATCTTCACATCAAGCCCATGCCAAAAACTGGCAAAAGTCGCCACAGATGTCTATCATAATGGGACAGACGTTTGTCCAAGGTCTTGGGAAAATTTTCCCTGAGAGATTAGACGTCTGTCCAAAGTGACAGACGTCTATTTATACTCTCTGGAGAAAATTTGCACAGACTCAAACGTCTGACCAAAAGGTCAGACGTCTGTTCTAAGTCTCTGGAACAGATCTACTACAGGTTTGCTGAAGCGTCAGACGTCTGACCATTTCCTTAGACATCTGTCGCTGTCATTTCAGCACCAATCCACCTTTTTCTTCATAACTTCCACCTCCGAGCTCCGATTTGCGAACCGTTTTCTCCATTACCAAGCTACTTCCGAACTCTACAATTCTTCATATAGTGTCGCCAAAATTTTACACTCCACCTTGACACTATATACATCTCCAACTCCAATGGTACCATACCATCATAAACAACCGATAGCACCAACTATCACTTCTTCTACCTTCAACCAAACATGAATGCTTTCCCAATGAGCAACGACAAAGCCACTGCCCATTGCACTCCACCAACGAGCTCAGGCAAAGCCCTCACCCGCTAATGAAATGTTGAAAACATCCAAATCCTAAACAATCTCACCAAAGACTAAAGTGCCGAGGAGTGTAAACTAGCACTTACCAAGACGATAGAATCTTAATCTCTCACCGGTACTCTTCCTCATCCATAACCAAGCTCCTCCCTCAACCATGCTACCCCGTGGCACTTAGCACTTCTCCAAGCGAATCAAGTTCAAGCAATGCTCGAACTTCCCAACCGACAATGCCCTAGTGAACATATTAGTCGCGTTATCTTTTGTGTGCACTTTCTGAAGGTATACTTGCTTATCCTCATCCATGGTTACTAGAAATGACTCTCTCACCTCAATATGCTTAGTCCGTGAGCTAAACGCCAAATCTTCCGCCAAGTAAATAGCACTCTGGCTATCTGATGCAGCCCAAAATAGTGGAGAGATAGGTCGCAAGAGACCTAACCTATTATTGAGTCGTACATGACCTAACAAGCCACCAGGAAAGGAGCTACGATCTAACGGGTTCGAGAGTAACGAGCTAAGACTTGGGAATAAGTCGTTGGAAGTTGAAGTCTTAGGTCGCTCACGACCTAACGAAATTTTAGGTCGTCATGACCTAGCAAAAGCGGCACACGAGTTACTAGATTTAAAGTGATGGGATGCAGATGAGCTAAAAGGTTACGACCTAATTTAGGTCGCAGAGATATGTTACGACTTATACTAGGTCGCGGAAAAGAGCTACGACCTAAGTTAGGTCGCGTAAACGAGTTACGACCTAACATAGGTCGCTCTGATGTTCCGAGTGCAGACTGCCTTGAACTACGACTTAAGTTAGGTCGCGTACGACCCACGACCTAAGTTAGATCGCGAAGAAACGTTAGGTCGCCAATTGCTACAGTTCGCTGAAGATCATACCGTCTGGATTCCTGGAAGATGCTACCTTGTTTTTAGGTCGTCCAAATGATAAGTCATGATGTTTTCAGTCGTGTTGTACTTTAGGTCGAGACCGATCTATGTGATGTAATGTGTTGTAATATGTTGTGTTTGTTATTTCTTTTAGGTCGGACTGTCTTAGGTCGTGATGTTTTTAAGTCGTGACTGTTTTAGGTCGTCTATTTTTAGGTCGGCTGGTTTTTAGGTCGTGATGTTTTTAGGTCGGTTCCGACCTAAGTGTTGTATCGTTTTATTTTTGAGACGTGTGGAGTTGTAGCCTATAAATAGGCAAGTTGTGTCATTTGTAATAGTTTAGTTGATTTGAATAAAAACTCTTGTTTTGTTAGCTTTGTGCTTTCGCCAAATTGGTAGTTGAGTGTAATCTCCTGTCTCCTCTTTCGGTTAATCGAGTGCGCTCGATTCAACGACTGCAGATGCCGATTCATGGAATCTAGTGCGCTAGATCAACGTGCAAAGAGTCGCAGATCTTTAAACACGGTATAGTGCGCTATCAACGTGTTTGGGATAGCTAGAATTCGGTATCTTCGGATCAACAAATTTGGGCAATTTAGTACTCTTCATTCCATCAATTGCTACTTTCACAGAATCATCATTTTGTTATTTCCGCTGTTGCACCATTTTGGTATCAGAGCTTGTTTTTTAGCCAATCCTAGCTAAATCGAGTCTTGGAGCCAATTCTTTTTGAAGAAGTTTGAAGAATTAGAGAGGCCGAGCTACATCAAGCAAAGCCGAGTTGAAATCCATTTCATTTTGCAACAAAGTGGGAGTTTTCGATCCATTTCATTTTGGATCAAAATTCGAAAAGTGTTTGAATTTGGCCGTGGGAATTTGCGCGCCAAAACTTGAAGTTTGAAGTAGAGCCGAGTTAAGCAAGTGAAGGCCGTGTACATCATTTGGTACCTTTTGAAGATTAATCAAGATCTAATCATGCCGCCAAGAAGAGCCAATCGTCATCAAAACGTAGAAACTTTGTATAGAAGAGAAGAAGCTGATGAGATGGAGCAAAGAATTAATGAAAACTTTAGTGAGAAGCTTAATAAAGGAATTGGATGAATAGAGAAGATGATGTTAGAGATGAATCAAAATCGGAGAAGGGCTTCACCTGAATCTAACCGTGGGGGAAGTAGAATCTCACCACATTCCAATCGAGAGAGAAGTGTTAATAGCGATCATAGAAGTGAAGATCGAAATCGTGATCGGAGGAATGGTGGTAGTAGAGATGTTGGTGGTCAGGATCGACATCGATATACATTTGATTTTAAAAGAGTATGATGGTGGTAGTGTTCGAGGACAAGGATGAGGTCAAGGAAGAAATTATTCTGAGTATGATCACAAGTGGGAAGCGGGGATGAAAACTGAAATTCCTAAATTCAAGGGTGGTATGCAAGCTGAAGAGTTTTTGGATTGGATGGCTAATGTTGAAGAAATTTTTGACTTCAAGGAAATTCCAGAACATCGTAGTGTGAAGTTGGTTGCTACAAGGTTGAGGGGTAGAGCTTTGGCATGGTGGCAGCAAACCAAACTTACACGTGAACGAATGGGGAAGTCAAAGGATGAATCATGGGAGAAGATGAAGAAATTAATGAAAGCAACGTTCTTACCTTCAATTATCAATCTCTGATGTATCAACGCTTGCAGAACTTGAGGCAGGGCACAAAGACTGTTAATTATTACGCAGATGAGTTTTATCAACTGATTGCAAGGAACGATATCATGGAGACGGAGGAACAGCTAACAGCTAGATTTGTTGGAGGGTTGAGAATGCAAATACAGGATATGGTGAATATGTTCGATCCCAGATCTGTTGCTGAAGCACATCAGAAAGCGTTAGCTTGGGAGAAATAGGGTAGACGAGGAGGTAGTGTGTTTACTAATTCCAACAATCAAGTGAAGGGGGCTAGTAACAATGCGAATGTTTCGAAGGCTGTTGCGAAACCAGTTGTTAATGAAATTGCTAAGACCAGGGTCAATAGTGGTATCAAATGTTTCAATTGTCAGGAGATGGGTCACAAGAGCAATGAATGTACAAAGCCGAAGAAGCGAACGATGATTACTGAGGTTGAAGATGAGGGTGAGGAGACTGAAGGTTCTAATCAATTACCGGTTGAGGAGGAAGAATTGTTGTCGGGAGATGATGGTTATACATTAATGATGAGGAGGAATTGCTTAACACCGAAGCAGGAGGAAGAGACTAGCTGGTTGAGGAGTAACATCTTTCAATCAACATGTACTATCTTAGGAAGGGTTTGCAAGTTTGTCATTGATGCGTGAAGCTGTGATAATATAATCTCTACAGAAGCTGTGAAGAAGTTATCATTAAAGACAGAGAAGCATCCGAAGCCTTACAAGTTAGCTTGGTTGAGGAAAGGTGGGGAGGTGAAAGTTAGTCGAAGGGCTTGTGTTAATTTTTCAATTGGAAAGAAATACAAAGACGAAATTTGGTGTGATGTTGTGGACATGGACGTATGCCATTTGTTGTTGGGGAGACCGTGGAAGTATGATAGGGTGGTGCAACATGATGGGCGTACAAACAGTTATAGTTTTATGTTTGAAGGCACGAAAATTACTTTGGTTCCAAAGAAGCGACAACAGGAAGAAAACAAACTGGAGGAGATTGAAGAGTTGAAAACTTTGTTATCATTAAAGGAGTTTGTTAAGGAGGTAGAAGAGGAGCCTGAAGTGTTTTTGCTGATTGGACGTGAGAGTCATGAAGTGGTGGAAATACCAGAAGAAGTAAAACCAGTGCTGGAAGAATTTGAAGATGTATTCCCCGAGGAGTTGCCAATGGAGTTACCGCCGTTGAGAGACATTCAACATCAAATTGATCTTGTTCCAGGAGCTGTGTTACCTGATAGACCACACTACAGAATGAGTCCAAAAGAGCATGTGGAGTTGCGAAGGCAGGTGGAAGAATTGCTTGAACAGGGGCGTGTGCAGGAGAGTTTAAGTCCTTGTGCTGTACCAGCTTTATTGGTACCCAAAAAGGATGGAACGTGGAGGATGTGCACTGATAGTCGAGCACTGAATAAGAGTACTGTGAGATACAGATTTCCAATGCCGAGACTTGATGATTTGTTGGATCAGTTGAGTGGGGCTACTATCTTTTCGAAGATTGATTTAAAAGCGGATATCATCAAATTCGTATAAGACCAGGAGATGAATGGAAGACAGCATTCAAGACGTGAGAAGGATTATATGAATGGTTAGTAATGCCATTTGGACTTTCGAATGCACCAAGCACATTCATGCGGGTGATGAATCAGATTTTTAGACCATTCATTGGGAAGTTTGTAGTGGTGTATTTTGATGATATACTGATATATAGTAGAAGCTCAGAAGAACATTCGCGACATCTGAAGGAAGTGTTGATGGTATTACGACAAGAACAATTTTATGGTGCGACAAAGAAATGCGTGTTCATGATGCATAGTGTTTTGTTCTTGGGATATGTTATTTCGGGAAGAGGAATACAGGTTGATCAAAATAAAGTTGAAGCAGTCAGAAATTGGCCACAACCCAGGACGATAACCGATGTTAGAAGTTTTCATGGTTTGACATCATTCTACCGAAGGTTTATTCCACACTTCAGTAGCGTGATGGCACCAGTTACTGATTGTATGAAGGGGAAGCAATTTTCATGGACGGAGGAAGCTGGATTCGCTTTTGATAGAATCAAAGAACTTTTGACGACAGCACCGATTTTAGTGTTGCCGGATTTTCAGTTGTTGTTTGAATTACATACTGATGCATCAAAGGTTGGAATTGGAGGGGTGTTGAGTCAGAAAGGACGTCCTATTGCATATTTCAGTGAGAAGCTTTCAGGAGCGAAGATGAGATATAGTACATATGATATGGAGTTTTATGCTATCGTGCAAGCCGTGAAACATTGGAGACATTATTTGTTTCATAAAGAATTTGTTTTGTATACTGATCATGAAGCATTGAAACATATGCAGGGACAGGACAAGATTGCAGCAAGGCATGCTTCGTGGATCGCATACTTACAACAATTTACATTTGTTGTGAAGCATAAATTTGGAATTACAAATCGAGTTGCAGATGCATTGAGCAGAAGGAATCATGTGTTGACTACAATGAAGGTTGAGGTGATAGGGTTTGATGTGTTGCCAGAATTATTTGTTGATGATCCTTACTTTGCAAAGTTTGTCGATGAAGTCAAGGAGGGAAAGACGGATGAGTATGTATTGGTGGATGGTTTTCTGTTTAAAGGAAATCGATTATGTGTACCAGATTGCAGTTTACGTATGAAGATCGTAAGGGAGTTGCATGAGGAAGGTCATGTGGGCCGAGATCGTACTTTGCAATTGATTTCTCATTCTTATTATTGGCCTTCGATGAAGCGGGAGGTTGGAAAGTTTGTGGAAAGATGTCATACTTGCCAAGTTCCTAAGGGAACAACGACAAATGCGGGATTGTATATGCCGTTACCCGTGCCAATTAGACCGTGGGTCGATATCAGTATGGATTTTGTTTTGGGATTACTGAGAACTCAGAGGGGGAATGATTCGATATATGTTGTAGTGGACAGGTTTTCGAAGAGGGCATATTTCATAGCTTGTAAGAAGACAGCTGATGCCATTCGTGTTGCCGAATTATTCTTTAAAGAGATCTATCACTAACATGGTTTACCGGAATCCATTGTTTCTGATCGGGATACCAGATTTTTGAGTCACTTTTGGCTAAGTTTGTGGAAGATGGTCGGAACGAAGTTGAAGTTTAGTAGTGCCTATCATCCGCAAACAGATGGGCAAACAGAAGTGGTTAACAGATCGCTGGGAAACTAGTTGAGGTGCCTTGTGAAAGATAATCTAAAGAGTTGGGACATGAAGTTATGCCAGGCAGAGTTTGCTCATAATCATGCGGTGAATCGTAGCACAGGTTTCAGTCCATTCCAGATTGTATATTCAAGTTTGCCAAGGGGACCGTTGGACTTAACGGTAGTACCACAACCAAAGGGGATGGTAAAACGAGCTGTTGATTTTGTTGATGGGTTGACTGAATGTCATAAAATCGTTCATGAACGATTGGAGAAAGTGAATGAGAAGTACAAATGATCTGCAGATCTGAAGCGAAGGAGTGTTGAATTTCATGAAGGTGATTTGGTTTATGCAGTGTTAACAAAAGATCGTTTTCCGATGGGAACGTACAATAAGTTGAAAGCACGGAAGATTGGTCCAGTGGAAATTTTAAAGAAAATCAATGAGAATGCATATCTGTTGGGATTGTCGGATGATGTTCATACGTCTGATGTTTTTAATGTCAAATATTTGATTCTGTATCATGGAGATGAGACTGTTGTGGATGTAGAAGGTGCAAATTCGAGGACAAATTTTTCTCAACCTGGGGAGGATGATGCAGCCCAGAATAGTGGAGAGATAGGTCGCAAGCGACCTAACCTATTATTGAGTCGTACACGACCTAACGAGCCACCAGGAAAGGAGCTACGACCTAACGGGTTCGAGAGTAACGAGCTAAGACTTGGGAATAAGTCGTTGGAAGTTGAAGTCTTAGGTCGCTCACGACCTAACGAAATTTTAGGTCGCTCACGACCTAGCAAAAGCGGCATGCGAGTTACTAGATTCAAAGTGATGGGATGCAGACGAGCTAAAAGGTTACGACCTACTTTAGGTCACAGAGATATGTTACGACTTATACTAGGTCGCGGAAAAGAGCTACGACCTAAGTTAGGTCGCGTAAACGAGTTACGACCTAACATAGGTCGCTCTTATGTTCCGAGTGCAGACTGCCTTGAACTACGACTTAAGTTAGGTCGCGTACGACCCATGACCTAAGTTAGGTCGCCAATTGCTACAGTTCGCTGAAGATCATACCGTGTGGATTCCTGGAAGATGCTACCTTGTTATTAGGTCATCCAAATGATAAGTCGTGATGTTTTCAGTCGTGTTGTACTTTAGGTCGAGACCGATCTATGTGATGTAATGTGTTGTAATATGTTGTGTTTGTTATTTCTTTTAGGTCGGACTTTCTTAGGTCGTGATGTTTTTAAGTCGCGACTGTTTTAGGTCGTCTATTTTTAGGTCGGCTGGTTTTTAGGCCATCATGTTTTTAGGTCGGTTCCGACCTAAGTGTTGTACCGTTTTATTTTTGAGACGTGTGGAGTTGTAGCCTATAAATAGGCAAGTTGTGTCATTTGTAATAGTTTAGTTGATTTGAATAAAAACTCTTGTTTTGTTAGCTTTGTGCTTTCGCCAAATTGGTAGTTGAGTGTAATCTCCTATCTCCTCTTCCGGTTAATCGAGTGCGCTCGATTCAACGACTGCAGAAGCCGATTCATGGAATCTAGTGTGCTAGATCAACGTGCGAAGAGTCGCAGATCTTTAAACACGGTATAGTGCGCTATCAACGTGTTTGGGATAGCAAGAATTCGGTATCTTCGGATCAACGAATTTGGGCAATTCAGTACTCTTCATTCCATTGATTGCTACTTTCACAGAATCATCATTTTGTTATTTCCGCTGCTGCACCACTATCACATCGAATATCGATGCTATCATTCTCGAATCCCAAGTCACACAACAATCACTTCAAATAGAGTGTCTCCTTAGCCGTCTCCACCGCGACTATTAACCCTGCCTCCGTAGTGGATAAAGCAACTATGGTCTGCAATCTCGATCTCCAACTTATGGTTGTACCCCCAAGTTGAAGACATATACAGAAGTTGATTTTCTTCGATCCTTATCATCGGCGTAGTCCAAATCACAATAACCAACCAACTTTCAATCCATTCTATCTCTACCGCCAAAAACAAGGCTATGAGATGATGTACCTCTAAGGTATCTCAATATGAGCTTCACAGCTTCCCAATGCGATTTCCCTAGATTAGCCATATATCGACTAACCATTCCGACGGCATTTGCAATATCGGGCCTTGTACGCACCATATCATACATTAGACTTCCAACCGCACTAGCATATGGCACCTTTGCTATATAAGCCTTGTCTTTCTCCAAGATAGGCGATCACTTACTCAAAAGCTTCATATGCAAGGGTAAAGGTGTATTTGATGCCTTTGCATTCTCCATGCTAAACCGGCAAAGCACTTTCTCAATCTACTCCTTTTGAGTCAGTTTCAACTCAAATAGCTTTCGATCTCTTTCAATTTCCATGCCCAATATCCTTCTTACTTCTCCAGGATCCTTCATTTCGAACTCCAATTTCAAAATCAGTTTTAGCTAGTTGATTTCATTCTTATCCTTAGAAGCAATGAACATATTGTCCATGTACATGAGTAAATACACCCAACAATCATTTTTCAACTTCTTGAAATAAACACAAGCATCGTTGATCCTTCTATCAAAACCATTTTCAAGCATAAAATAATAAAAATCTCTTGTACCATTATCTAGGTGATTGCTTTAACCATATAGTGATTTCTTTAGCTTGCAAACCAAATTTGACTTACCATCCACAACTAAACCTTCTACTTTCTCCATGTAGATGTCTTCTTCCAAGTCACCATGCAAGAAAGCGGTTTTCAAATAAAGTTGCCCCAACTCCAAGTCATGAATAGCAACTATAGCAAGTAATATCCGGATAGAAGTATGACGCACAACCGTTGCGAATATCTCATCATACTCATTTCCCTTCCTTTGTGCAAACCCCTTAGCCACTAGCATAGCTTTGTATCTCCCATCATCCATCACCTTGTATATCTATTTGCACCCAATAGCACAGTTTCCTTTAGGAAGTGGAACCAAATCCCTGGTTTTATTCTTCAACAAAGATTGCATCTCTTCCTCCATGGCACAAATCCACTTCGAGCTATCACTCGACTCCATGACGTCAAGGTCCATCGGCTCATCTTGGATTACATGAAGAGCATAGTCCAAATTATCACGAAAGCTAAGATTGTTCCAATCACCATATCTTTCAGGTGGCCTTATAGTACGATGACCAACCCGAGTAGCAATACCAACACCCAAACTCCCTTTGGCTCCACCTTGAACCGAATTTTCTCTAGAATCATGCACATCTCCAACTCTACTAGAGGAAACATGTGGACTATGTGATGTTACATCAACCGCTACCTTCTCGCAAGCATCTCCAACCACTCTACTCTCTCTACTCCTTGGAAAAAATTTCAAATAACTTCCTTCTCCTTTGATTAACCATGAACCAAATCCTTAGAACCCATTCTCTACCCGAAACATCCGATGCTACCGTCGACAACACATCTATGTCTTCCTCACCAACTCCACTCTCCACCGCTACTGATGAAGATGCTACTTCCTTCTTTGCCTTCTTCTTGTTCAAACACTCATTCTTTTAATGACTGGGCTTCTTACAAATATAGAACTTGCCTTTTCTTTCATTCGACTTTCCTCTCCAACCGGGGTTCCTTGATTTAGAATGCCCTCGGTTCTCCTTCTTCACATACCTCTCCTTCTTCACAAATAAACCATGACTATTACTAGCACCAATACTTCCATCACCTAACTCCTTCATTTGATCCCACAACTTCACCCTAAGAAGACCTGTTTTGACATCATCAAGAGTCAATGTATCCCGGCTATAGATCAAACTATTTGAGAAACCTGTATAGCGGTCCGGCAGTGAACACAACTATATCATCGCCTTTTTCTCTTCCTCAATCTTTAAATCTACTACCTTCATCTTCATTAAAAAATCATCTAAAGTGTTCAAGTGCACCTTTAGCGAAGTACCTTCCTTCATCTTATAGGTGAAGAACGTTCGTAATAAAATCAAACGATTAGTCACTGACTTCTTCATATACAACTCCTCCAACTTGTCCCAAATACCCTTAGTTGTAGTCTAACCACTAATTTCGGAGATAACATTCTCTCCCATAGCAAGTTGAAGTGTAGTGAATGCCCACTCTTCCATTTCTTCTTTCTCAACATTTGAGATGTCCCTAGCAACAAATGTGTGTCAAACACTACCCGATGCACCCGATTCCTCTTTAGAACTGCTTTCATCTTCCATTGCCATTTTTGAAAATCATTTTCGCCATTCCACTTGTCTATAAACAATTGTGATCCTGAAGTCGCGTACGAGCCACGTACATAAGGTGCTACACCACTTGGATTACCATTGAGGAACTACTTGAGGTATTATATAATTCCGGCATTTCTACAACCACCTACCAACACCAATACTATGATACCAAATGTTGTGTCGAAATTCTAACTCTAGACCATGCAAATTAAAACCCCAATGCAGCGAAAAAGCAAAATCGTAGTAAGAAGTGTAAAAACAACCAATCAATATCTCAATTCCAAGCAATCCAATCCAATCCAAAAGCAATCACAATACCCAAACAAGCAATATAGAAATCGAAGCAATAACGAAAAATAAATCACACAGCGATTTATAGTGGTTCCACTAACGTTGTGTTAGTGTACATCCACTTTAAGAGAGAGGTTTTATTAATATTGATAAGAAGGGTACAAGAGATTGATTACAATGATCAAAATTCTAATAGAATTGATTTATGGGGAAGAGAATTGAAGAAAATTAGGTTTTGATAAACCCTAATTAGTGGAGGCTAATCTCTTGCAGTCGCTTTCTGATGTATCTTGATCTGGAACCTGAACTAGCTTATATAGGAGAATATAAAACCTAGGCAAAGCTCCAAAATTTCCCTTGCGAATATCACTAATCTTCACGTCAAGCCCATGCCAAAAACTGGCATAAATTGCCACAGACGTCTGTCGTAATGGGACAGACGTCTATCCATGGTCTTGGGAAAATTTTCCCTGAGACATCATACGTCTATCCAAAGTGGCAGACGTTTGTTTATACTCTCTGGAAAAATTCTGAACAGACTCGGACGTTTGACCAAAAGGTCAGAGGTTTGTCCTAAGTTGTAACGACCCACTATTTTGGACCATTCAAATCGACAATAATCCACACATGTCTGGCTTGAATAATTCAAAATAACAGATTGTAAATAAATTTGGAGCAAATGAAATCAAATACACAGAATCACAGACACAGAACATATCAGAATAACTCACAGCGGAATATAAAAACCATAGTAGTTCATGAAGCTACTATAACAAACTCTCAAAACATAATACATAATATCTGCTTGAAAACATATACAATAGACATCTCAAATAAATAGAAGTTTATGAATACCAAAACTGAAATAGAACAACTGAACTGAAAGGAACATATAACTAGACAAGCAGAATCTCCAACGATTCCTAGCTCCAGAAAGGAATCCAAAGCTAAGCTATAAATACTCAGGCTGACCCGAGCGTAAAGTAAAACACAAAACACTCGAGTCAGGACAATATATACTTATATAATGTAAACCAACTCAAGTGAACTATAGTAGAAATGCACAATAACTCAAAGGATGCTTGGGATCGCCTATCCTTTAAGGATCAGTTAAACTATAAATTAAATACATCCCGTGGTTGAAATTTCAAAATGGTATTTTATACTTCGAAATCAAATATCATTTCAAAATTCAATATCCTTCAAAAATCAATTTCAAAATATCAAAATATCATATTTCAAAATAGTTTATATTTCGAAACAAATTACTTTATTTTAAATCATAAAAATGAAGTTATTGTATTTAATAATTAAATTATTAAATTTCCAAAATTTTAATCTTTCAAAGTTCATTCGTTCACTTAAATTAATTAAAACAATGAAAATTCAACTTTCGCAGCATTTAGAAAATGCTACAGAAAGTCACATTTAAAACAGTTCAATTTAACAAAAGACAGCATTTAAAATGCTGTAATAGGGTTACATTAGTTTCAAATAAACTTAGTTAAATTCAACCATTATAACATTTACAAAAATGCTATAATAGCCTTTAATTAAATTTAGCCATTTGGTTCATTATTATCAACTACAATATTTACAAATGTTGTATTATCATTTACATTAGAATTTATAGCATTTCAGAAATGCAGTTAATTAACTTCAAATATTCAGTATAATTTCACAAACAATTATATTTTTATATAAATCATTTTTAACTTATAAAATCATATAATTTCGCTTTTAAAACAATCATTCAAATACCCTTATATTCATGATTTTATAAAGTTAAACCTCCATTCAAAAATCAAAATTTAATAATAATTCACTTATTAAATTCCAATATTAAATTATAAATTCATTAAATTAAATTAACTTAACACTTAAGTTTAAATTTTCAAATATAACTTAATTCCATTTTTATTTACTCAACTTAAAATTCACTTTTAAGCCAAATTCACAAATTTCCAATTTTAGTTATATTTCAAAATTTCAACTTAAATATTCATTCATTTCACATTTTAACTTTATTCAAAATCATTAATATAATATAAAAATCATTTAAATTCAATTTAATCCAAATTATCATGAATTTATCACATTTCATATTTAATTTAAATTCCAATTATCACCAAATTAAAATTCCCCAAAATAACTTACATTTCAAATTTTCTAATTTTACCATTAATTTATTTCACTTATAAATTTTCAGAAAATCAATAATGCTTTACAAAAATCATTTTTATTTAGTTTAAATCAAAATATTATAATATTTACATTTCTAAAATATTTTAAAAAAATTTATAAAACATATTTTAACAACGGGTCTGTATTTCATTTTCTAGCCTAGGTAAAGTGATACGGGTAATTTATCATTTCAACCCGTAATTCACAAAGATACCCAGGTTTGATCATTTCAAACCCGCAATCCCAAGTAAATGAAAATAATTGAAAATCATTCAGGCATATCATTTCAGCCCATAACGATTTTCTCCTATTCTAATGTTCGTTCGGGTATGTATCATTTCAACCCATAGTGAACCTAATCTACAGGGAACTTGCAGTGTGATAAACAGATATAAATGAACAGTTTAACAATATACAACAATAACAGGTGATATGACATGTAACAGATGAGATGATATGCAATTTAACAGGTTTAACATCATATATATAATATCACATGACAGTTATAACATTATAAATATTTTTCTACACATTCAGTTGTTGTTGTTTTACAACTACATAAGTATAAAGGTCGTGTGTGCTTTACTTACCTCTAATTGCTGAAGATTTCAAAACCAAAGGCACAACAGAAAACAAAGCACGATGACACAATTACAAACTTGAGTGGAGAGCGAATCCAAGCTACAACTCTTGTGTACAACCCCAAAACAAACAATCAAAACAACATAATTCAATACACTTAAAAATTCAATAACTTTTGAAATAAAAAGAGATACGAATACACAGTCTTTTGCCTTGCATTCTCTACTATTTGGCACGACCTAGGGGTGTTATTTGGCTCTGATTTGAACAAGTTTGGCTCAGGTTTTGGTCTTGTGTATGCACGGCCTAGGTAGTGGAATATGGTGGAGAAGTTTATATATGAAGATGTGAAGAGTTTTAAGGCAAATAGTGAGATTTTTGGTCAAAACAAAGGCTCAACCTTGGGGTTATGGCTCGGCCTGGGTGCACCATGACTGGTAAGTGGTGGAAAGGGGTGTGTAGAGGTCAGGTCAGAGGAGTGGTGATGGCTATGGTGATGGTTAGGGTGGTGGTTGAAGGATATGAACAAGTAGTGGTCAAATAGCATTGTTTTTAGGCAATAGGTTGCATTTTTGAGGGGTTTGGTCACCATAGATGGCTCGGCCTTGTTCATGGTCTGGAGTATAGGTGGTGGTGATGGCCGGAAGGAATGGCCATGGCTATGTAGGGGAGACCTATCAAAAAGCAAGGGAAAGCAAGGCAAAATTCATAGAAAATAAGAAGAAAAAGTAGAAAAAAGGAAGTGAAGCAGTTACCAAATCTCTCAAGCCGTGAAAAATGAGGAGCTGAGGTATTTTTCATGTGAAAGATAATGAAACTACACAGCTAAGAAAAATATTGTACGGCCAAAAATGCACATAAACGAGGAGTTGAGAAAATGAAGAGTTTTGAAGGTGAAAAGCCTTAAGTTTTGTAACTTTTTGAACCTTTGGCATTTCCTTTTCTTTAATTCAGGTAAAACCAAATTAAAAATCAGAAATTTACTCTATAAACCGATACTAAGTAAAAAATATAAGAAAATAAATAATTAATTTTAAGGAAAATATAAAAAGAATGAAAGAAATTACTTAAAAATACAAAACAGTGTCCAGAAATTGAAAATAAATCACTACTAGTCTTGGAAAAATATCCACTTCATTTTAAAAATATTATGAAGTAAAAATTTGAAATAAAATAATTTATTTATCATTTCCAAAATAAAATAAATAATTAAATTGGAGAAAAATAGAAAAAGGAATAAAGAAATTGTTTTAAAAATAGCAAACATGACACAAAAATTAAAAGAAAATTACCAATGGCTTTGGAAAATTATTTACTCCATTTTAAAAATATTATAAGACAAAATTTGTACTAAAATGATTTTTAAAACATTTTCAAAGTGAAATAAATAATTAAATTCATAGGAAATATCAAAATAATTGAAGAAATTGCTTAAAATAGGAAACAGAACCTGAAAATTTCAAATAAATTACCATTAATTCTAGAAAAATTTCTACTTCACTATAAAAATAATTTAAAACAAATAAACTAAATTTCAAAAATATTGGGTTGTTACACTCTCTCTCACTCAAACCTTTTCGTCCTCGAAAAGAACGGAAAGGAAAAATAAAGAGAAACAAGATAGAAAAGCAAAATAGGTTGGAAGACATCCGAAAAGAAGGTAGGGAAGAAAAGTAGCTAGGAGGGAAAGCAGGTTGAAAGAGAAGAATGAACCATTATTTCAAATTGTTGGTTAAAGAGGTAAAATATTTGAAACAATTTAAAATCCTTTAAAAAAGGAAATAACTGATCAAAGTATCATTTATATAATATTTTATCAAAATACTTTTATAACTCGATGTCTTAACAAGTTTATCCTCGTTCCTGTAGACTCTGGCAGTGCGTTGATCAGGCGCAAAGCTAGAATTCTCCAGGTACTTAGTAGACTTGTTTCAACATCCAGTGAAAATACTGGAAAACTTTTAAAAACAGATATGGAAAGTACAATCCAAAAAAAAACAAAACATGTCGATCATGGATCGCGAATACACAATGGTTTCGCCTGGATCCCTGATGCAGCTCTGACCAGAGGCATAAGTCGTACGCGACTTAAGGAAGTGAACATAAGTCATCCACGACTTATAGGGGTAGACCGTGTACGATCTAAGGCTACAGGAGGAGCACCACGAAATGCGCAAGGCTTAAGTCGGCTACGACTTAAAGGAAATGTATTGAGTCGTCCACGACTTAACTGGAAACCAGAGGGAGAAGTTACTTTGAGTTCACGACTTAACGAAGCTGAAGGCTTAAGTCGTCCACGACTTAACGAAGCTGAAGGTATAAGTCATCCACGACTTAACAAGAAGCAAGAAGGAGAAGCGGGTTATGACTTGGTTGAGTCGTTGAATGCTAAGTCGTAAGTCGGGAAGTTGCACTCGCTTTGAGTCGTGAGTCGTTAAGTCGTCTACGACTTAAGTGTTGTAAGGAATCTGTATTTCTATAAGTCGTTTGATGATGAGTCGTGACCATTGATAAGTCGTTAGGTTTTAAGTCGTATGTCGTGGGAGCTTTGCTGAACCCTGTTGTATAAATTCGTTGAGTCATTTGTACTTAAGTCGTATGTCGTGATACTATGTGTTGTAATGTGTTTTGTACTATGTTAAATTTGTTAAGTCGACTGAGGTGGTTGTGTTGTAATCTGATAAGTCGTAAACGACTTATAGTAAGTCGTCTCTTTTGAGTCGTGTACTTTTAGGTCTTTATATGTTAAGTCGTGGCCGACTTAAGTGTTGTACATTTTTTGTATTGCGTGTGTTGTAACTTCTATAAATAGGCCGGTGGTGCCATTTGTAATAGTTTAGTTGATTTTGAATAAAAACTCTTGTTTTGTTAGCTTTGTGCTTTCGCCAAATTGGTAGTTGAGTGTAATCTCCTATCTCCTCTTTCGGTTAATCGAGTGCGCTCGATTCAACGACTACAGAAGCCGATTCAAGGAATCTAGTGCGCTAGATCAACGTGCGAAGAGTCGCAGATCTTTAAACACGGTATAGTGCGCTATCAACGTGTTTGGGATAGCTAGAATTCGGTATCTTCGGATCAACGAATTTGGGCATTTCAGTATTCTTCATTCCATCGATTGCTACTTTCACAGAATCATCATTTTATTATTTCCGCTGCTGCACCATTTGGTATCAGAGCTTGTTTAGCCAAACATAGCTAAATCGAGTCTTGGAGCCAACTATTTTTGAAGAAGTTTGGGAAGATATTTGAAGCCGTACCTCATTTGGAGAAGTTTGTGTTCATCGTGTTCATCGCAAAGTTGCAACAAGTTTGGAGTTTTCGATCCATTTCATTTTGGATCTAAGTTCGAATTGTGTTTGAATTTTGAAGTGTTTGTGAAGTTTTCAAGAATGCCACCGAGAAGAGCTAATCGCCATCAGAACGTAGAAGTATAGTATAGAAGAGAAGAAGCTGATGAGATGGAGCAAAGAATTAATGAAAACTTTAGTGAGAAGCTTAATGAAGGGATTGGACGAATAGAGAAGATGATGTTAGAGATGAATCAAAATCGGAGAAGGACTTCACCTGAATCTAACCATGGGAGAAGTAGAGTCTCACCACATTCCAATCGAGAAAGAAGTGTTAATAGCGATCATAGAAGTGAAGATCGAAATCGTGATCGGAATGTGAATGATCGTGATCGGAGGAATGGAGGTAGTAGAGATGTTGGTGGTCAGGATCGACATCGATATACATCTGATTTTGAAGAGGAGTATGACGGTGGTAGTGTTCGAGGACAAGGACGAGGTCAAGGAAGAAATTACTCTGAGTATGGTCACAAGTGGGAATCGGGGATGAAAACTGAAATTCCTGAATTCAAAGGTGGTATGCAAGATGAGGAGTTTTTGGATTGGATGGCTAATGTTGAAGAAATTTTTGACTTCAAGGAAGTTCCAGAACATCGTAGAGTGAAGTTGGTTGCTACAACGCTGAGGGGTAGAGCTTTGGCATGGTGGCAGCAAACCAAACTTACACGTGAACGGATAGGGAATTCAAAGATTGAATCATGGGAGAAGATGAAGAAATTGATGAAAGCAACATTCTTACCTTACAATTATCAATCTCTGATGTATCAACGTTTGCAGAACTTGAGGCAGGGCACAAAGACTGTTAATGATTACGCGGATGAGTTTTATCAGCTTATTGCGAGGAATGATATTATGGAAACAGAAGAGCAGCTCACAGCTAGATTTGTTGGAGGGTTGAGAATGCAGATACAGGATATGGTGAATATGTTTGATCCCAGATCTGCTGCTGAAGCACATCAGAAAGCGTTAGCTTGGGAGAAACAGGGTAGACGAGGAGGTGGTGTGTTTACAAATTCTAACAATCAAGTGAAAGGGGTTAGTAGCAATGTGAATGTTTCGAAGGCTGTTGCAAAACCAGTTGTTAATGAAATTACTAAGACCAGGGTCAATAGTGGTATCAAATGTTTCAATTGTCAGGAGATGGGTCACAAGAGCAATGAATGTACAAAGCCGAAGAAGCGAACAATGATTACTGAGGTTGAAGAAGAGGATGAGGAGGTTGAATGTTCTAATTCATTACTGGTTGAGGAGGAAGAATTGTTGTCTGGAGATGATGGATATACATTAATGATGAGGAGGAATTGCTTAACACCGAAGCAGGAGGAAGAGACTAGCTGGTTGAGGAGTAACATCTTTCAATCAACATGCACTATCTTGGGAAGGGTTTGCAAATTTGTCATTGATGCGGGAAGCTGTGATAATATTATCTGTACCGAAGCTGTGAAGAAGTTATCATTAAAGACAGAGAAGCATCCGAAGACTTACAAGTTTGCTTGGTTGAGGAAAGGTGGGGAGGTGAAAGTTAGTCGAAGGGCTTGTGTTAGTTTTTCAATTGGAAAGAAATACAAAGATGAAATTTGGTGTGATGTTGTGGACATGGACGTATGCCATTTGTTTTTGGGGAGACCGTGGCAGTACGATAGGGCAGTGCAACATGATGGGCGTACAAACAGTTACAGTTTTATGTTTGAAGGCACGAAAATTACTTTGGTTCCAAAGAAGCGACAGCAGGAAGAAAACAAACTAGAGGAGATTAAAGAGTTGAAAACTTTGTTATCATTAAAGGAGTTTGTTAAGGAAGTAGAAGAGGAACCCGAAGTGTTTTTGTTGATTGGACGTGAGAGTCATGAAGTGGTGGAAATACCAGAAGAAGTAAAACCAGTACTGGAAGAGTTTGACGATGTATTTCCAGAGGAGTTGCCAACGGAGTTACCGCCGTTGAGGGACATTCAACATCAAATTGATCTTGTTCCAGGGGCTGTGTTACCTCATAGACCACACTACAGAATGAGTCCAAAGGAACATGAAGAGTTGCGAAGGCAGGTGGAAGACTTGCTTAAACAGGGGCGTGTGCAGGAGAGTTTAAGTCCTTGTGCTGTACCAGCTTTATTGGTACCCAAAAAGGATGGAATGTGGAGGATGTGCACTGATAGTCGAGCACTGAATAAGATTACTGTGAGATACAGATTTCTAATGCCGAGACTTGATGATTTGTTGGATCAGTTGAGTGGGGCTACTATCTTTTCGAAGATTGATTTGAAAAGCGGATATCATCAAATTCATATAAGACCAGGAGATGAATGGAAGACAGCATTCAAGACGAGAGAAGGATTATATGAATGGCTAGTCATGCCGTTTGGTCTTTCGAATGCACCTAGTACATTCATGAGGGTGATGAACCAAATCTTTAGACCTTTTATTGGGAAGTTTGTAGTAGTGTATTTTGATGATATACTGATATATAGTAGAAGCTCAGAAGAACATTTGCAACATCTGAAGGAAGTGTTGATGGTATTGCGACAAGAACAATTTTATGCTGCAACGAAGAAATGCGTGTTCATGACGCATAGTGTTTTATTCTTGGGATATGTTATTTCGGGAGGAGGAATACAGGTTGATCAGAATAAAGTTGAAGCAGTCAGAAATTGGCCACAACCCAGAATGATAACCGATGTTAGAAGTTTTCATGGTTTGGCATCATTCTACCGAAGGTTTATTCCACACTTCAGTAGCGTGATGGCACCAGTTACTGATTGTATGAAAGGGAAGCAATTTTCATGGACGGAGGAAGCAGGATTCGCTTTTGATAGAATCAAAGAACTTTTAACAACAGCACCGATTTTAGTGTTGCCGGATTTTCAATTGTTGTTTGAGTTACATACTGATACATCTAAAGTTGGAATCGGAGGAGTGTTGAGTCAGAAAGGACGTCCTATTGCATATTTTAGTGAGAAGCTATCGGGAGCAAAGATGAGATATAGTACATATGATATGGAGTTTTATGCTATCGTGCAAGCCGTGAAACATTGGAGACATTATTTGTTTCATAAAGAATTTGTTTTGTGTACTGATCATGAAGCATTGAAACATATGCAGGGACAGGACAAGATTGCAGCAAGGCATGCTTCGTGGATTGCATACTTACAACAATTTACATTTGTAGTAAAGCATAAATCAAGAATTACAAATCGAGTTGCAGATGCATTGAGCCGAAAGAATCATTTGTTAACAACAATGAAGGTTGAAGTAACGGGTTTTGATGTGTTGCCAGAATTATTTGACGATGATCCTTACTATGCAAAGTTTGTTGATAAAGTCAAGGAGGGGAAGTCGGATGAGTTTATGATGATAGATGGTTTTCTGTTCAAGGGAAATCGATTGTGCATACCTGATTGTAGTTTGAGAATGAAGATCGTAAAGGAGTTGCATGAGGAAGGTCATGTGGGCCGAGATCGTACTTTACAATTGATTTCACAATCTTATTTTTGGCCATCGATGAGAAAAGAGGTTGAGAGATTTGTGGAACGATGTCATATCTATCAGGTTTCGAAAGGAACAGCGACCAATGCTGGATTATATATGTCGTTACCTGTACCAACTAAGCCTTGGGTTGATGTGAGTATGGATTTTGTTTTGGGTTTACCGCGAACTCAAAGGGGAAACGATTCCATTTATGTGGTGGTTGACCGATTTTCGAAAATGGCACATTTTATTGCTTGTAAGAAGATGGCGGATGCTGTTCATGTTGCTCAGTTATTCTTCAAAGAAATATATCGACTTCATGGATTGCCAGAATCTATTGTGTCAGATAGGGATACTCATTTTCTGAGTCATTTTTGGCTAAGTTTATGGAAGATGGTCGGAACGAAGCTGAATTTTAGTAGCACTTACCATCCACAAACTGATGGACAAACGGAGGTGGTTAACAGATCGTTGGGGAATTTATTGTGATGTCTGGTGAAAGATAATCTGAAGAGTTGGGACATGAAGTTATGCCAGGCAGAGTTTGCTCATAATCATGCGGTAAATCGTAGCACAGGTTTCAGTCCATTCCAGATTGTATATTCATGTTTGCCAAGGGGACCGTTGGACTTAACGGTAGTACCACAACCGAAGGGGACAGTAAAACGGGCTGTTGATTTTGTTGATGGGTTGACAGAATGTCATAAAATCATTCAGGAACGATTGGAGAAGGCAAATGAGAAGTATAAACGAGCTGCAGATCTAAAGCGAAGAAATGTTGAGTTTAATGAAGGAGATATGGTATATGCTGTGTTAACAAAGGACCGTTTTCCAGTGGGCGCTTACAACAAGTTGAAAGCCAGAAAAATTGGTCCTGTAGAAGTCGTGAAACGGATTAATGAAAATGCTTATAAGTTGAAGCTGCCGGAGGATGTGTACACTTCTGACGTGTTCAATGTCAAATATCTCGTACCCTATTATGGAAATGAACAATCTGATGTGGAAGAATTTACAAATTCGAGGACGAATTTTTCTCAACCTGGGGAGGATGATGCAGCTCTGACCAGAGGCATAAGTCGTACGCGACTTAAGGAAGTGAACATAAGTCGTCCACGACTTATAGGGGTAGATCGTGTACGATCTAAGGCTACAGGAGGAGCGCCACGAAATGCGCAAGGCTTAAGTCGGCTACGACTTAAAGGAAATGTTTTGAGTCGTCCACGACTTAACTGGAAACCAGAGGGAGAAGTTACTTTGAGTTCACGACTTAACGAAGCTGAAGGCTTAAGTCGTCCACGACTTAACGAAGCTGAAGGTATAAGTCGTCCACGACTTAACAAGAAGCAGGAAGGAGAAGCGGGTTATGACTTGGTTGAGTCGTTGAATGCTAAGTCGTAAGTCAGGAAGTTGCACTCGCTTTGAGTCGTGAGTCGTTAAGTCGTCTATGACTTAAGTGTTGTAAGGAATCTGTATTTCTATAAGTCGTTTGATGATGAGTCGTGTGCATTGATAAGTCGTTAGGTTTAAAGTCGTATGTCGTGGGAGCTTTGCTGAACCCTGTTGTATAAATTCGTTGAGTCATTTGTACTTAAGTCGTATGTCGTGATACTATGTGTTGTAATGTGTTTTGTACTATGTCGAATTTGTTAAGTCGACTGAGGCGGTTGTGTTGTAATCTGTTAAGTCGTAAACGACTTATAGTAAGTCGTCTCTTTTGAGTCGTGTACTTTTAGGTCGTTATATGTTAAGTCGTGGCCGACTTAAGTGTTGTACATTTTTTGTATTGTGTGTGTTGTAACTTCTATAAATAGGCCGGTGGTGCCGTTTGTAATAGTTTAGTTGATTTTGAATAAAAACTCTTGTTTTGTTAGCTTTGTGCTTTCGCCAAATTGGTAGTTGAGTGTAATCTCCTATCTCCTCTTTCGGTTAATCGAGTGCGCTCGATTCAACGACTGCAGAAGCCGATTCACGGAATCTAGTGCGCTAGATCAACATGCAAAGAGTCGCATATCTTTAAACATGGTATAGTGCGCTATCAACGTGTTTGGGATAGCTAGATTTTGGTATCTTCGGATCAACGAATTTGGGCATTTCAGTATTCTTCATTCCATCGATTGCTACTTTCACAAAATCATCATTTTGTTATTTCCGCTGCTGCACCAATCCCCCAGGAAACATCCGTACCCTTAGGCCACCCCAACCTTGCGATTACGCCATGAAGACTGGTAGTACTGCAGATACACAATGGTTACGCCTGGATCTCCCAGGAAACATCCGTACCCTAGGCTCTCGCAGCCCCTGCTGATTACGCTACCAAGCGACTCGATAGATCGCAGATACACAATGGTTACGCCTAGATCTCCCAGGAAACATCCGTACCCGTAGGCCGCCCCCCAACCTTGCGATTACGCTATGAAGTCGCTCTCGTAACACCATGGAGATTGCCATGGAATTCGATGGAAACTCGAGTATCATATCCGGAAAACAAAAAATCAGAGAATATCGATAGAATGAATCCACAATGTGGCCACAAAGCGGATATCAAGCAGAAGGCACTTTCCATATCTTTACTTCAAAAATATGTATCATATTGTACATTTTCAAATCACTTTCAAATATCATACTTATATAAAGTCCATTATATATAAGATTTTATTTTCAAATCAAATACCTTTCCAAAATCAAAAGTATATCAAATCACATTGTTAACCCTCTTTCGATTCGCGACATAACGAGTTAAAGGCGTGACCGACTTAAGATGAAAACCGACGTACTAGCAGCCGATTTAAGGGAGCATACGACTTATAAAGTGTGCCGACTTAACAGGTCACGACTTAAGGCAGCATACGACCTAAGCTACATGTCCGACCTAACAGGAGCCGACTTAAGATAATCTACCACTTAAGAACTAAGACCGACTTAAGTAGGTTACCGACTTAAGGAATGCTCCGAGTTAAGGAAGGCTCCGAGTTAAGGAATGCTCCGACTTAAGGAATGCTCCGACTTAAGAGTTTACAAGATAAGGAAGTCTCCGACTTAAGGCTGTTACCGACTTAACGACTTAAGGGATCTCCGACCTACCAGTTTAAGATGCCACCGGCCTACGACTTATGTTAAGTCGCTGCCGACCTATGACTTGCAACTTAACAGCTCGTATTCAGGAGTAACTTAATGCAAGAGCTCCTATCTAGTCGCCGACTTAGGACCTACGACCTACTATAAGTCGGCTACGACTCAGGACATGGAAAAATTCCCTGTTCAGATTCTACCCTATAAATACCCCCCAAACTCCAACGGGTAAAGGACTTTTGGCCATTCATTTTCTGGAGCATTGATACTCTGCCGCACTCTCAATTCATTCAACAAGTGAAGATCTTCCAACACTCAAGGCACTACAACAAGCTTCGTGAAGAACTTCATTCATCCGACACGGATTTAGCAAGATTCGTCACCGAAGTTTGAGCTAGTAGTCGAGATTGTTGTGTGATCAAATTGTACTATGTTTGACAAGTGTTTTGTATCGTTTTGTAACCCGATTCAGTAATAAAGACTATAAAGTGGACGTAGGCCCAATTCTTGGCCGAACCACTATAAATCTGCTGTTCCTTTACTGTTTTACTACTATTTTCAGCCTGTATTCTGTTCCCGTACCAACGGGTGGTGCTTTTACGAATATATTACACACACCGGGTGTTAGCGTTCACTTTTTAGCGTTAACATTTTTGGTGCTTTCACTGAGAACCCAATTCAGGAAGATTGCCATCATTGCTTCACGAAAGTTCGTTGAACAAGTTTCTTTCAAGACTAGAAGTCTATCTGATATAATGGCTCCTGGAAGAAAGCATAAGGCTGTCAGATCTAAAGATGTCCATGATGATACCGCCACTTCTATTTCTCCAAGTCAAGCAGCTCCAAGCGTCGGAGTGACGCGAGAAGAGCTAGACACTGCTGTGTCCGGATTGTACCAGCAGATTGAAACTCAGAATAATCTGATGATGGAAAGATTGAATGCTCTGCTCGGAGCTAACCAAAGACCAGTGGGTAATGAAGAAAACATCGCTGATGCTCTTCGCAACTCCGAAGGGAGGAATATTCCTCAAGGGGGATCAGGTGCTGCTGAAGGGGCACTCCTCCAAGCTGAAGGATCTAGGCCATCGCTAGTTTTCCGCGAACATTTGCCCGGACAAACTTATGAGAAAATGGCCGAAGTCTACTCCGCAAAATCTTTAAACAATGAGGAATATCTTTCTGGCATGATTAAGCAAATAATGAAAGAGAGCATGCAGAGAGATGAAGATGAGAGCGAATGGGGATTCGCACCGAGTAAGACTCCGTTTACTGAAAAGATTCTAAAGGCTGAGTTTCCTAGAAAATTTGTTCCCCCCACCATTCCTGCTTATCCGGGAACAAGTGATCCAAATCAATTCTTGTATAAGTATGACTGGCACATGACCGACACTAGGGCAACTGATGAAATCAAGTGCCAGTATTTCCCAGTATATTTGGAAGGAGTGGCACTTCTCTGGTTTACTAAGCTTCCTGTTCGATCTGTAGATCAGTTTTCCGATCTAACCCGAAAGTTCAAAGAGCAATTCAGGCTATACGCTTCAAAAGCGAAGGACATAATGTCATTGTCCAGTCTTGAGCAGAATCCGGGAGAGCCTATTAAGTCATTCCTGAATCGCTTCAATATAGCCCTGGCAGAAGTTGACAACGCAGAGCCACGAATGGTCTTGACCTATTTGATGCGTGCTATCGACAAATCAAGCAAATTTGGAAAATGGCTGAAAATGAAGGAGCCAAATTCTCTCGAGAAATTCTATAAGAAAGCTGATGAATTCATACGCTTGGAAAATCTTCCGGCACCAATGAAAGTGGTGGCAACAAAGGTGGAGAACAATATTGCTGCTTCGGTGAAGAAAGATTCCGGAGGTCACAAAAGGGAAAGTCATGATGGGAATAAACAAAAGAATGCAAAGAAACCTCGCTTCTTCAAACCCTCAGATTTCACTCCATTAACCGACACTCCGGAAAATATCTTCTTTGCCACCAAAGATACTGTGGATTATCCCAAACCAGCTGAGATAAAACCGGGAAAGGGTGCTATGCGAAATGGAAAATTCTGCCGTTTTCACAACCAACCCGGTCATGATACCAATGAATGTCGTCACTTAAAGAGATTAATTGAAGAATTGTTGAGAGAAAACAAGCTGCAATAGTATGTCAAGAAAAACAAGAATGACCCAACTTCGTCAACTCAGGGGCAACAACCCTCTACTCAACCATCTGGCTCGGGTAAAGGCACTACGGCACATGAATCCGAAAGGCCGGTTATCAATGTGATTACAGGAGGCCCACATCCAGCGGGCAGAAGCTGGGGTGAAATGGAACGATATGCTCATGCTTTGAAGTACATCCCAGCAGAAGAAGGTGTTTTTGCTATAGAAGATGCTGCACCCCTGAAGCAATAGAAGACTTCTAATGATGATATTATGTTCAAAGCTAGGGATTCTATGGGTATTGAAGCTCCAACCATAGATCCCTTGGTTATCTCTGCACGAATTGGTCCAGCTATCGTAAGACGAGTGCTCATTGATTGCGGTGCTTCCTTCAATATACTCTTCAAGAAAACATTTGACCAGATGAAGATTCCAATGACCGACGTTCAAGCTTCATCACAAAAGATTGTTGGTTTCACTGGGGAACCGCAGCCACCAATCTTAACTGTCGACTTGTTCGTGGAACTTGGAGAAGGGCAGAAAAGGGTAGTTCGGAAACAAACCTTTGTAATTGTTGATGGATTTTCTGCCTACAATGCTTTCCTAGGCCGGCCATCTCTAGCTGCATTCAAAGCCATTTTGGCCCCGTGGTGCCTAACTATGAAATTTCCTACAAAAAATGGTGTTGGTGTCATCAAGGGGGATCAAAATGCTGGACGCGAGTGTTATATTATAGAGCTTCGAGAGGCCAGGAAAAGAGAAATGGGAAAAGATGCGGCAGCTCCGCTCCGCATTAAATCCCCAACCTTGTAGCAACTACGGAGTGGCCCCTGTACTGGCGAACACAACAATGCAAGGAAGGAAATGGACCCCAGAAAAGCCAGTACAGGGGAGAATAGAGTGGTACCCGTGGAAGTTACGGTACCGATACCTGTTGACTCAAAAGACCCAAACAAAGTGCTCAATGTGGGTTCGCAACTAAGTATAACAGTTCAAAACACACTGATATCATTTCTAAAAGCAAATCTGGACGTGTTCGCTTGGTGTCATGCTGATATGTGTGGGATCTCTTCGGAAATTGCTGTGCATACCCTGAATATCGATCCGAAATTCACACCGGTAAAACAGAAGAGAAGAACTCAAGGTCCAGAGAGGTCAGCAACGTTAAAGGAAGAAGTTGATCGGCTTATGGAGAATGGTTTCTTCAGAGAATCCACTTATCCAAATTGGGTTTCAAATCTAGTACTGGTTACGAAGGAAAATGGAAAGTGGAGAGTATGCATTGATTTCTCAGATCTAAACAAAGCTTGCCCCAAAGACTGCTTCCCGTTGCCTAGAATCGATCAACTGGTAGACGGGACGGCTGGACATGAGTTGTTATCTTTTATGAATGCTTACTCCGGATACAATCAGATTATAATGAATAAACCAGATCAGGAAGACACAAGTTTTATCACAGATGTGGGTCTCTACCGTTACAAAGTCATTCCTTTCGGATTGAAGAATGCAGGGGCAACCTACCAAAGACTTGTCAATGCTATGTTCAAACCTCAGATTGGTAAGACTATGGAAGTTTACATTGAAGATATGTTAGTAAAGTCGAAGAAAGCAGTCGACCACATGGATCACTTGGCGGAAATGTTCACAATTCTTCGAAAGTACGGAATGAAGCTCAATCCATTGAAATGTTAATTCGGGGTAGAGTCCGGAAAATTCTTGGGTTTCATCGTGAGCGCTAGGGGCATCGAGGCCAATCCTGCTCAAATCACAGCTCTAAGAGAAGTCAAAGCCCCTAAAACAAAGAGAGAACTGCAAAGTCTCAATGGAAAAGTCGCCGCTCTGAGTCGCTTCATTTCCAAGGCCACAGACAAATGCATTCCCTTCTTTAATGCTCTAAAGAAAGGAAAGAAAATTTTTGAGTGGACTCCCGAATGTCAGAATGCTTTCGATCAACTGATTCATCATATGGAAACTCCTCCAGTTCTTTCCAAGCCTAGTGATGGCGAAGACCTCTTCATCTATTTAGCAATTTCATCTCATGCTCTAAGTGCAGCACTCGTACGAGAAGACATGAAAATACAGCGTCCAGTCTATTACATCAGCAAACGGTTCACTGGGGTAGAGATGAATTATTCAAAGATAGAAAAGCTTGCCTATTGTTTGCTAATCGCTTCCAGGAAGTTGAGACCATATTTTCAATATCATCCTATCAAGGTTCTTACCGATCAACCTCTAAAGCAAATCCTGTATCGTCCTGAAACTTCGGGTCGTCTCTTGAAGTGGAACATAGAACTCAGCCAATATGACATCACTTACCATCCCCGAAGAGCAATCAACGGACAAGCTTTAGCAGATTTTATTGTGGAATCTACTGACAAAGGAGACAGTGAGAAAGAAACAACTGATGGTGTTCAAATCCAGTGGAAGTTGTATGTTGACGGTTCAAGAAATAATTATTGTTCTGGGGCAGGGGTAGTGCTTGAAACCCCCGAAGGACGATCATTGTGCTATGCATTGAGACTGGAATTTCCTTCAACAAACAATGAAGCAGAATATGAAGCTCTCATTGCCGGTTTAAGAATTGCCAAGGAATTGAGCATCAAAGTGTTACAGATCTTCAGCGATTCCCAACTTATTGTTTGCCAGGTAAAGAAAGAATTTCAAGCTAAAGGTGGAAATTTGCCCGCATATTTGTCAAAGGCATGTGAACTTCTCAAAGATTTTGATCATTACACGATAAGTCATATTCCTCGGATTGAAAACATGAAGGCGGATTCTCTAGCAAAGTACTCAAGTTCTAGAGAGGCTCAATTATTGGGGTTGGTCCCTGTAGAAGTTCTGTCGGCTCCAAGCATTGATGAGATGGACATTGATTGGATTATGGTTACGTCTCAAGAGCATGAATCATGGATGACTCCAATCAAAGAATATCTACTCAATGGTCTCCTACCAGAAAGTTCTAAAGAACGTCGAAAGCTGTTGAGGAAAGCATCCAGATATACAATTCAAGATGGCCAATTATACAGACGGGGATTCTCAATGCCATTACTCCGATGTGTAACTAAGGAAGAAGCCAAGACAATTCTAGCTGAAATAGACGGAGGAGAATGTGGAGATCATTCAGGAGGTCAAACTCTAGCCAAGAAAGTTCTTCGATATGGGTATTTCTGGCCAGATATTAATCGAGATGCTGCCTCTTATTCCCGAAAGTGTGACAAGTGCCAAAGATTTGCAAAAATTCCAAAAGCTCCTTCCACCGAACTCATGCAAATGGTCTACCCATGGCCGTTCGCCATTTGGGGAATAGACTTGATTGGACCTTTACCGATTGCTAAATCTGGAATCAAATATGCTATTGTTGCTGTCAATTATTTCACTAAATGGGCTGAAGCTGAACCTTTGGCCACTATCACTTCTAAAAAGATGATAAATTTTGTAACGAAAAATATTATTTGCAGGTATGGTGTGCCACAGAAGATAATCACAAACAACGGTACTCAATTTGAAAGCGAAGAGTTCCAGGACTTCTGCAAACAATTCAAAATCCGAAAAAGTTTCTCAGCAGTGGCTCATCCACAGGCAAATGGGCAAGTGGAAGCAGTAAACAAAATTATCAAGTCAACCATCAAAAAACAGCTTGAAAAAGCAAAAGGTGGTTGGGTCGATAAGCTTTCATTGGCACTATGGGCATACAGTACTACTCACAAAACTGCAACTGGGCACACTCCATTTTCACTAGCATACGGATCAGAGGCAATGATTCCGGTGGAAGTAGAAGTTCCTTCACACAGGAGAATTCATTTCAACAAAGCTTAAAATGAAAAGCTTCAACTTGAAGCACTTGATTTTCTTGATGAGAAAAGAGAAGAAGCTAGACTCAGAGTTTCAGCTTATCAGCAAAGAATAGCTAGGCACTTCAACTCAAAAGTTCGCCAACGCAGCTTTGAAGTTGGTGACATAGTCTTAAAAAGGATCATGACAGCGACCGGGGTGTTTGGGCCAAACTGGGAAGGACCATATGTCATCGGCAATAAACTTCTTAATGGCACTTTCAAACTTATAACTGTCGAAGGAGATCCAATTCCAAGAGCCTGGAACAGCAACCACTTACGTCCTTATTTTACTTGAAAAAGCTTTGCTCAAGATTGTAAAATAGTGACGAATGTATCAAGTTGTGTTGAAAGAAATTGTAAATCAGTATAAATGAATGAAAGTTATAAAGTGGACGTAGGCCCGATTCTTGGCCGAACCACTATAAATCTTGTGTTCTTTACTGTTTTATAATGCTTGTTTCATTTCGATATGTAAATGCTTTAAATGTATTGCTAAAATGTCAATTCAAAATTGCAGGACATTAAAACAAAGCTTACTCATCACAAAGCCAAGCGGCCCCTAAAAGTCACTTATTAAGCAAATTTCAAGCAATAAAAATTCCAAATTCGAATCCAATACAAGAGGAACTTCACACAAAAAGTTGACGACGCCACTGAGTCAAGCACTCGTTAACTGGTTGTGATCGTCAATATAAAAAGACATCCAGCCAAATAACTTGCGCTTACCCTGTGGAGTCACTCAACGGTGAAGTCTACTTCTTCGGATAAAGCAATTTACTTGCAAAAGAAAGGAAGACGCGCTTGGGAACGATGATAAAGGATTGCAAATGGGCAGATAATGAGAAGACATGAGCCGGCAAACATAGAAGCAACCAAAAGGAGGTATGCCTCTCAATAAGAAGGCCGGTAGATCCACTAAAGGGACGCCTTCCCAAGCAGAAGGAACTGGACCCTCGCTAACTGATCGTGATGCATCCGATCAGATAGCTTGCGTCCGTCCAGAGGATCCACTCGCCCCTGAGACGCAACCTTCCTGGCACACCAACCAACCAAAGCCCTTTAACGAGGCACGCCAATAAATGGGAGTGCTTTCCTCAATCAAAAAGATCGGCGGGACTACCAAAGGGGCACCTTGTTAGTTGATTGCGATCGTTTGTACAAACGAACATCCAATCAAGCAACTTGCATCCGCCCCATGGACCCATCCGACCATGAGAAAGTAACTTCCAGGAAATCAACAAGCCCTCTTCGGAGGCATAAGCCATCTTCGGAGGCACAAGCCCTCTTCGGAGGCACAAGCCCTCTTCGGAGGCACAAGCCATCTTCGGAGGCACAAGCCCTCTTCGGAGGCACAAGCCCTCTTCGGAGGCACAAGCTCATCTTCGGAGGCACAAGCCCTCTTCGGAGGCACAAGCCCTCTTCGGAGGCACAACTCTTCAGAGGAGCCCTCTTCGGAGGCATGTCCCGAATTAGAATGCTCAAACCAAAAAGCCTTCTCCGGAAGCATATTTCAACTATTAAAGGAAGATTAACTTATTCATCTCAAAAAGTTCTTCCTAAAAAAGCTGAAGTACTACAAAATAAGCCCTTTGCTAAGGCACAAAATCAAAAACCTTCTTTAGAAGCTCATTTCACCACGTAGGAAAATCCACTTTTTAATAAGTAAAAAGTGATTATCTCCGAAAGTTGAAGTGTTTTTCGAGAAAAAGAGAGAAAATAAAAATTTCTCCAAAGACGAGATATACTCTATTAAAAGCAGAATAATTCTTCCCTTAAAAGTGGAATAGTTATTCTCTGAAATAAGAGTATCAGTCTTGTAAAAGCAAGAAATATTGCAATATACTTGTGGTATGGGGGCAACATTATACAATTCAGTTACATTAATAAAAAGTAATATACAAGCAACATACCACAAGTTCATTGCAATATCATGAAAAGAAGATGTGGAATAAATGCGTTCTTGAAACACAGACAAAAATTTTGTACAAGTAAAAAGAATCGTTTACTCTACACTTCAAATGAAAAACAGATATATTCCTACATACACAAGAATTTGTACAAGTAAAATATCTATCTTATTCAACACTATAAGAAATTTTTAACATTGTGCATATTACAAAAAGAAGCGGGGACCGGTACCCGCACAATATCCGGTCGGTACAAGCAAAAAGTAAGACAAAAAGCCTAGTTTATTACTCCTTCTTCCCACCTTTAGTACCCTTGCCTAGTTTGATGACCAGTTTCGGAATCCGGCATGGACGGGATGGAGAAGGAGGAGTAGTTGGGTCTTCTTCAACATTTTCTTCATCAACCGAAGCACTCTTCTTCTTCTTCTTCATAGCACGCTTCCCTTTCCTTTTCGAGGAAGACTCGTGTTAACACCAAAATTGGTCACTAACCTCGTAGAAGAAGATTGTGAAGAGATATAAGTGATGATATCAAATTAAACAGAGAAGACAGTGCTAATCTAAATGCAGAAAGTAAGAACACCAAATTTATAGTGGTTCAACATAATTGCCTACGTCCACTTTGAGGTTAAACTTTATTGATCTTCTTTATAATTGATTACAAATACAATTCGTGAATCAAATGCTTGAATGAAGTTGTTTTAGTAGAGAATATGAGTCTTGAAAATGGAAGAGTCTCCCCAGTATTCTCTCCAAAAAAACGGATCTCTTTCCCTGTGACCCTGCCCCTCTATTTATAGGCAAAGGTGGGCTGGACTACCCAAGTGGGCTTGATAGCCGAACGCTCTAGCCTAGGTGTAGTGGTTGCTGCATGCCGAACCAGGCATGCCGAGCGCCCTTGTATGCCGAGCAGTCTTGTATGCCGAGCTGGTTGACGCCGAGTCTCCTGGTCGCCGAGCACTACGGATGCCGTTTACTTCGCCGAGTACTTTTGGATGCCGTGCGCTCTGCCGAACACTCCTGATCGCCAAGTGCTTCGCCGAACATTCCTGGATGCCGGTCGCTCTGAGATGCCGAGTGTCACCTGATGCCGACCACTAGTTGCCTGGTCAAATCTCCAAGAAACACTTGCCCCCCAAAGTGTATCGCGTGGCCGAACGTGATGCGCTTTGAATGATGCCTTCTCGAGAATGTCTGTAACGGAGGTGTGTGGTGAGCGTGGCCTGGATGCCGAACTATACGTTCGAAGCCGAACAATCCACATATGCCGAACGTCACTTTGCTCCGATGCCGAACACTCTGGCATTGACCGGTTCTACCGGGTATAGCCCTTTCAACTTCTACCTCTCTCTATATAACCAGGTCCTCTTCTTCTTCTCCCCTTTTACTTTTTACTTCTACCGTTCTTGCAATTCTGTCTAGTCGTCCGAATTCGAGACTTAACTACAACATCTCAATCTCCGATCTGCAAACTTAGGTATTTTTCCTCGTACATTCAAACGAGATGTTCGAACGATGTCGTGTAGAAGGTTTTTGTGTAGCTCGTCTGCATTGCCGAACAACATAGCGAGGAGGAGTGATTAGGTGTATGTCCACTTATTGTCTTAGCTTCTTCGTGTCAAACCGAAGTTAAAGGGAGGAGGTTCGAATGAAGGTGTTGGAGGAGGTAAAGGTGCCGTACGCTGCTCCAGCGTATGTCGTCATGCGCCGGACGGTGGAATGGGAAGTTACCGAGCGCTACCTTGACCGAACGATCCCAGGCCGAATGCTTACTAACATGTCAAACTAAAATTGAGCCGAACGAACAAGCCGAACAATACCCAAATGCCGAACAACTGACATGCCGAACATTGACTTCAGGCCGAACATTGAATTCAGCCGAACAATCCTTAGGTCGAGTCATGACTCTAGCCGAACAATACAATCGCCGAACATTACTTAGACCGAGCAAAGCAAAGCCGAACACTATGACTTAGCCGAACATAGTTTCTAACTGGGCAATGTCTTAGCCGAACAATGCCTTAGGTCGAATGATGTCATTGGCCGAACAATACAATTGCCGAACAACATTAGAATGCCGAACAGTATAAATGTCAAACTACACTTAAGCCAGTTACTCCACAAATTACATGTTTTCTAGATCTGGAACTGTAATCACCACCAGGCGGGCTCTTTGAGACGGTCAGCGATGACGGTCTTCGAAGGCTACGATTCGACGCTCATCTTTATATCTTTGAAATCTTACTGCTTGTACACAATTGTTTGCACTAGTTCACACACCACGTGGGGGGGAAACTCGTGTTGCTAATTCTAACGTTCAACGTTTTTTAAGTACAGTTCTCTCAAGCACTTAGCCAGGTTCGTTATTTATTTGGGATGTCGAGAAAGTCTAGCTCCGCGACCATATCCGACAGGCCTGGGCCATCGTCGAGGCAAGGAGCCGCTGATTCTTCTAACCCGTCGACTTCTCCTGCTCATAACTTGGCACCTGATGCTCTGGAGGCAACAATCTTACTAGACAATCCGATCGATTCACAAGCCTCGAAGATCAACGAAGCTACTCTGCGACGAATATGCTCCATTCATGGGATCCCTTTTGCCGACGTGTTAGTTCCTTCGAGGCACGATCGTCCCCATCTGCCCCCAGTCGGGTATACTGCCTGTAACAAGTTCATGTGCTGGATGGGCAGCGTGCCTCCGTTCAACTTATTCCTTCGGGATGTACTGCAGTATATCGACATAGCTCCGTCGCAGCTGCACCCGAACGGTCATGCATTTCTATATGGGACTTACTTTTCGTGGCCGTCTTCTCCAGGCCTCCAACTGCCGGTGATATCAGATACATTTATATGTTCAAAAGACGGAAAGACAGTCCATCCTTTATGTTCCTCGAGCCATACCACAAATGCCAGATCTTGACAGGGGCATGTAGTAAATTCGCCCTGTACAAACAGGAATGGTTCTATGTGCGCTGCCCTTCTGGTTTTGCTAGGAGATGGGTTGAAGGCAGTAAGTCTCTCTACCGAGTCACTATCCGTATTCAATCGGAGTCACGCTTTTCCTAACTCATCATTTCATTTTTTTAGGTATCAACCCGCGTCCGGAAGGCCGAGGATATTCTGAGGCTGTTGAAGCCATTAGAGCTCTTCCTGCCGAGGAACGAGATATCCGGACTATCATTTCAAATGAATCACTGTCGAGGTTTGGCTTGCTAGCCCCTGGTCGTCGGATCAGTCTTCCAGAAGGTGTCACCATTCCCAAACCTCCGTCCGGTAAAGGGAAGAAACTGGCCGGATCGTCGTCGCGCCGCACCCCCAGTATGCACGAGGAAGGTGAGCGTAAAGAGGATGATGCTCCTGAAACTCAAGACGAGAATGCGGGTCCCGCTCAGAATCCGGTCGTCGAAGTCCATGACATTGAGACGTCGTCCTCCCCTTCGAAGGGAAAGAAGAAGTTAAAATATAAAGTTCAGAAGGAGAAAGTTGGTGGTACTTCAAAAGTTACGCTTATCTTGCCTGAGAAAGAGGCTTCTTCACAGCATCTGGAAAGTTCCCTGAAGGGTCTGTCGAACCTGTCCATTCCCGATGATTTACTCAATTACGGGTTCGACGATCCTGAAGCCCTCAAATTTTCTTCGCCCGCGAGAGGCAATGTAGGAGTTCAACTCCCGGCTCAAAGAGACAACACTCCGATTAGCAAGGATAAACGAACGGGTCCGTCGGGGGGAACACTAGGACACACACGCACATGCGCATTCCATAATATATTTCAAGTCTTTTTCCTTATCTCGTGAATTTCCCTTAACTTGTTGTTATCTCCATTCTTTGCAGGTGATATGGGACGTTCTCACGGACTTGATCGCCTTCAGGGTTCTTCTATATTCCATCACTCTGGACGGGATTCTGGGTCAGGCAGACGCAGGGACAGAGGCGATTATGAAGATAGGGACAATCGTCCCCGTGAGTCGTCTCACCGCAAGAAAGCACATTCTCAATCTTCCCAGTCCCGTGATCTTCCTCCTCCAACTGAGCCGGATAGAGAGAAATCATTACAGAAGGGTTATCAGTTTGATGCTCCTCGAGAACAACATTCCAGTTCATCGAGTACAAGGCAAGTTCGAGAGCAACGTAAAAGAACGGAGTTTTCAAAGCCTCCTCCTCTTACTCCTGCGGTGGACCCAACTGTTGCGGAAAAGATGGCCGATCTTAAGGCCAAGTTTCCGAAAATTTGCTTCGATGGTCTGAAGTTCCTCCCGGCCATTCATCATATTCCCGGGCATGTGAAGCAGAGCGCCATTGCCTGCAATAACGACGTCTATGTTCAACATGACGCGTTTGTGCACTTGGTGGAGAAGGTCTCGGAAGTATCTGTTGAGCGTCAGCACGAGATTGACCGTCTGAATCTGGAGGCTGACAGCGATAAGAAGATCATCAAACTCCAAGACGAAGAGCTTGCTTCGTATAAGTCAAAGCTAGAAGCCACTGAACAAAGCGCAAAAGATACTGCCGAGGCAGTTATTCGTTTAGAGGCGGCTCTCAAAAAAGAACTTGACGAAGCAGTCCAGCGCAGCGGTGCCCTCGCCCTAGAAAAAGACTCTGTCCAAAAGGAAAGGGACGCTCTCGCCACCCAAGTCAAAGAGCTGAAAGAATTACTCTCCAAGGAAAAGGAGGATAAGGTAGCTGCTCAAGAAGAATCGCAATGATACTACGATGAGATCGTTGCTACCCGACTCCTGAAAACAAAGCTCGATGACGAACTCGCTGGGGTTGAGAAGATGAAGGATGAGGCCCGTGAGGAGGGCAAAAGAGAGGCTGCAGAGGAGATTGACTCTCGCCTCGAGGCGGCCGCGGAGGCCGGTAGGGAAGAGGTCAAAAACATGTTTGACCCGTTAATTGCTGAATATGGAGCCCGCGTCCTTATGCACCGCGACTTAACATTCTTGGGCGAAGGCTACCTTGAATCCCTAGCTGAGGCCCAGGAAACTTTGATAAGGATTAGGAAGATCGAGTCAGGCTCCGAAGAGGTCGATGAGGAGGCCCTGGTGAAGGAGTTCCTTAGGGGAAATGAGCCATCGGACTTATCCGCAGCATTGGCACTTTATAGCAAAGGCTCTCCCCTTCCAAAAGAGAAAGATGGTGAAGCTGGCCCATCTGGGGTTAATATTACTGCTCTTCGTACTGCTGCTCAATCTGCTGCCCAATCGGTCGGTCGGTCGACACTTGATCCATTCGAGCAGCATGTTGGTTATGACCCCGAAGACCCTGGGCTCAGTGCTCATGTGCTATCACCTATCCTGGAGGGTGAAACCCCACGCGCCACCGATAGCCAACCGGGACCTGGTGGGAAATTATTCTTTCTCTTAGAAGTTGAAAGATCCCGTCGTTTTTCAGCAATGGCTACTCGTTCTAACACCCATTCTTTATAATTCCGTGTAGGTTGTTCTGACACCGAGCCAACTCCGAGGAGCGATGACGCCAAGGAGGAAGCAGAGAAGACAAGTGATGCTGCTCACGCGGGAGTAACTCCCGGTCCAGACACTCAAGTGATCGGGGCGCTAGATGATGACAAGCTTGATACTTCGTCTCCTGCCGAAGGAATCGATGAAATTGAAGTCACTGGTGCCTCTGAGCATACTTCAGAGATGAGCATGAAGGACCGTCTCGCCGACGAGGAGAAGAAAAAGGTCAAAGTCAAAGTTGAATCCGAAATACTGTAGCTTACTGACCCGCGGAACAGACCTTTGAAAATCATTCTCCCGGGCAAGTCCAAACCACTAGATGTTCTGTCTCCTACTCCTGACTCCGTTTTTTTAGCAAGCAAAAAGTCCAAGAAAAAGCGTGAGGGAGAGGAGTCGTCGGAAACAACGAAGGAAGACAAGAAGTCGAAGAAATAATCGATACACTCGTTCAACGAGTTTTTTGCTTAAGTCTTGTAATTGCTTTTATCTTCCACAACTTGTAGTTTGTATAGAGAGGTATGAATTTTGTAGGAGTGATCATGTATCCCCATTTTGGACTTATCGAATAAAGTTTTTAGTTTCTTTTTCGCTTGAATTATTCTCTTGTCTTTCTTTGGTTTGCTGACTAATTGTAGCCATAACTCAAGTTCTTATGAGTTGCATTATCTCCCGGTCCATTCTTGTGTTGTTCAGACATTTTTGGACATTGCGTACCTCTCGTCCCACATCTTTCGAGTACTTGGACTTTTGCTGACTCTGTGCTCCAGGGACTTGGAGGCTTGAAACAGTTTATACTCTTGTCCGCGCTACGGGGAATTAGAGTACTCCGCTCCGCACTTCGGGGATTCGGAGATTTGAAATCGCTTATACTCTAGTCCGCGCTCTGGGGACTTAGATTACTCCGCTCCGCACTCTGGGGATTCGGAGATTTGAAGTCGTTTACACTCTAGTCCATGCTCCGGGGACTTAGAGTACTCCGATCCGCGCTCTGGGGATTCGTAGATTTGGAATCGTTTATACTCTGGTCCGCGCTCTGGGGACTTAGAGTACTCCGCTCCGCACTCTGGGGATCCGGAGATTTGAAATTGTTTATACTCTAGTCCGCGCTCTGGGGACTTAGAGTACTCCGATCCACGCTCTGGGGATTCGAAGATTTGGAATCGTTTATACTCTAGTCCGCGCTCTGGGGACTTAGAGTACTCCGCTCCACACTCTGGGGATTCGGAGATTTGAAGTCGTTTATACTCTAGTCCGCACTCTGGGGACTTAGAGTACCCCGCTCTGCACTTTGGGGATCCAGAGATTTGAAATCGTTTATACTCTAGTCCGTGCTCTGGGGACTTAGAGTACTCCGATCCGCGCTCTGGGGATTCGGGGATTTGGAATCGTTTATACTCTAGTCCGCGCTCTGGGGACTTAGAGTACTCCGCTCCGCACTCTGGGGATTCGGAGATTTGAAGTCGTTTATACTCTAGTCCGCGCTCTCGGGACTTAGAGTACTCCGCTCCGCACTTTGGGGATCCGGAGATTTGAAATCGTTTATACTCTAGTCCGCGCTCTGGGGACTTAGAGTACTCCGATCCGCGCTCTTGGGATTCGGAGATTTGGAACCGTTTATACTCTAGTCCGCGCTCTGGGGACTAAGAGTACTCCGCTCCGCACTCTGGGGATCCGGAGGTTTGAAATCTTTTATACTCTTGTCCGCGCTCTGGGGACTTAGAGTACTCCGATCCGCGCTCTGGGGATTCGGAGATTTGGAATCGTTTATACTCTAGTCCGCGCTCTGGGGACTTAGAGTACTTCGCTCCGCACTCTGGGGATTCGGAGATTTGAAGTCGTTTACACTCTATTCCGTGCTCCGGGGACTTAGAGTACTCCGATCCGCGCTCTGGGGATTCGTAGATTTGGAATCGTTTATACTCTGGTCCGCGCTTTGGGGACTTAGAGTACTCCGCTCCGCACTCTGGGGATCCGGAGATTTGAAATCGCTTATACGAGTCTGTATGTCGTGCAGGATAATGTAATTCGTCATCCAATTATGAGATATAGAAACTTCATAGAAAATACGGCTTCAAGCCTTTATTAATGAAAATCAACTAAACTGCTCGATTACAACTTTCGAAAGAAACTAAGTTATGACTGAATGGAAATAACAGTGCTTAAACAGGAAGGAAAACATGCTAAATGTAATAGTGCCGCAAATGTTCACTGTTCCATGCTCGGGGGAGTGTCGCGCCATCAACGGTCGCTAGCTTGAATGTTCCTTCTCCAAGCTTTCGTTCAATGGCGTATGGACCTTCCCAGTTGGGATTCATGCGTGATGGTACCGGGAAGACTCGTTTCAGAACGAGATCACCCACCTCAAAGGTTCTTGGGCGGACTCTGCCGTCGTAGTAACGCTTGACTCGATGTCTGTGCGCCGCCGCCCTTAATTCAGCTTCTTCACGCTTTTTGTCGATGCAGTCCAGTGATTCCAGCAAGAGGTTTTGATTTGTCTTGGGATCATAGTATGTCACTCAGTGCGTTGGAACTTCAAGTTCCATGGGTATAACGGCTTCAGAGCCGTACGCCAAGACGAACGGAGTGTGGCCGGTCGCGGACTTGTGGGTAGTTCTATACGCCCATAATGCTGTCGGGAGTTCATCTATCCACTTGCCTCCAACCTTCTCCAGACGCTTCTTCAGTATGGACTTGATTATTTTTTTAACGGCCTCGACTTGTCCGTTAGCTTTTGGGTGTGCAACGGCGACGAACTTCTTCTTGATGCCGTACTTTAAACAAAACTCTTTGAACTCTCTACTTTCAAATTGTGTTCCGTTGTCCGTAATGATGGTGCGTGGAAGGCCAAAGCAGCATATAATGTTTCGTACAACGAAGTTAATGGCCTTCTTAGAGGTGATAGTGGCCAAAGGTTCTGCCTCAGCCCATTTCGTGAAATAGTCGACTGCAACTATCGCGTATTTCGCACCACCTTTGGATAGAGGCAAAGAGCCGATTATGTCGATTCCCCAGATCGCAAATGGCCAGGGACTAATCATTTGTGTGAGTTCCGTTAATGGAGCCCTCAGGATTTTCGCATATCTTTGACACTTGTCACACTTTCTCGCGTAGTCTGCGGCGTCCCGGTTTACGGTCGGCCAGTAATATCTATAGCGGAGGATCTTCTTTGCTAGCGTTTGCCCCCCAATATGGTCGCCACATTCCCCTTCGTGAACCTCTCTCAAGACCCGCTTTGTTTCATCATGAGCGATGCATCGTAATAATGGGACTGAGAATCCTTTTCGATATATTGATCCATCCTGCATTACGTACCGCGCGGCCTTTCGAAGGACCTGCCGTCTTTCGCTTCTTTTTTCTGGTAAAGCCCCGGTCGTTAGGTACAGTTTGAATGGGGTTATCCACGATTCTTTTTCGATTTCTGTTTCCAATACGCGATCGACTTTCATCTCGTCTATGCTCGGGGCATGCAAGACTTCGACGGGATACAATCCCATTTGCTGCGCGTCGCCGGTACTTGCAAACTTAGCCAATAAGTCGGCCTCTTTGTTCTGTTCGCGCGGGATATGTGAAATGTCATAATGCTCAAGATTTGATAGTAGCTCTTGGACCTGAACGAGGTACGGAGCAAGCTTTCGTCCCTTTGCTTGGTAATCTCCCCGTACTTGGTAAACCACCAACTGTGAGTCACAAAAGATTTCGACTGATTCGATCCCGAGTTCTTTGATGAGCCTCAAGCCAGCGATCAGTGCTTCATATTCAGCTTCGTTATTCGTAGCCGGGAAATCGAACTTCAGGGCATAACAGATTGATCGGTTTTCCGGAGTTATAAGAACTACGCCCGCGCCGGAGCAACGGTCGTTTGATGCACCGTCAGTGTATAATTTCCATCGAACGGGGGGAATGATGTCGTGATCATCCGGTTTGATGGGTATGGTAAACTTAGCGATGAAGTCTGCTAATGCTTGCCCTCGGATGGCTCTCCGTGGTAAGTACGCGACATCGAATTGGCTCAGCTCGATATTCCATTTTAGCAACCTTCCAGAAGTTTCCGGCCGTTGGAGTACCTGCCTCAGGGGTTGATCGGTATAAACACCGATTAAATGTGCTTGAAAGTATGGGCGAAGCTTTCGTGATGCGATCACCAAGCAATAAGCCAATTTCTCGATTTTAGGGTAATTCTTCTCTGCCCCTGTTAAACGCTTGCTAACATGATACACCGGCTTCTGGACTCGATTCTCCTCACGAACCAACGCTGCACTTATCGCATGCGGGGATACAGCCAAGTATACGTACAACATCTCGTGGTCAACTGGTTTTGCTAGCATTGGTGGACTCTCCAGATGCCTCACCAGATTCCGGAAGGCTTCCTCACAATTAGACGTCCATTCAAAATTTCTCTTCCCTTTCTTTATTATATCGAAGAATGGGATGCACTTGTCAGTTGCCCTGGATATAAATCGACTTAGCGCAGGTACTTTTCCATTCAAGCTCTGTACTTGTTTTATAGTCCTGGGCGCTTGCACATCTCGAATATCTTGGATCTTTTCTAGGTTGGCTTCGATTCCCCTAGCATTGACGATGAATCCTAAAAACTTCCCTGATGCAACGCCGAAGGAACACTTCAGAGGGTTGATCTTCATCCCATAAAACCTGAGTATGTCGAACATTTCAGCCAAGTCTCGAATGTGGTCGTTTGACCATCGTGACTTCACGAGCATGTCATCCACATAGACTTCCATCGTTCTACCCAGCTGGTCCTTGAACATTCGATTCACTAAACGCTGGTAAGTTGCTCCTGCATTCTTCAATCCAAAGGGCATCACTACATAGCAATACAGTCCGACATTTGTAACGAAGCTGGTGTGTTCTTGGTCCGGAATATGCATCGGGATTTGGTTGTACCCTGAGTACGCATCCATGAATGACAGCAGCTCATGTCCTGCGGTGGAGTCGACCAACTGATCGATCCTAGGCAACGGGAAACTATCCTTAGGGCACGCTTTGTTCAAGTCGGAATAATCTACGCAAGTCCTCCATTTCCCGTTCGCCTTTTTTACTAGCACGGGGTTGGATACCCATTCAGGGTAGAGGGCGTCGCGGACGAACCCATTTGCTTTGAGTTTGTCCACCTCCTCTCCAAGAGCGGCGGATCTCTCCGGATCCATTCCTCTCCTTTTTTGTTTAACTGGGACGTGTTTCGGGTCTATGTTCAACTTATGACTCGTGATGGCGGGAGAAATCCCACACATATCAGAATGCGTCCAGGTGAAAACATCAAGATTCGCCCGGAGGAAGTCGCTAAGGTCTTCAGTCATCGCGGGACCAAGCTGTGATCCGATTTTCAGAATTCGCGAAGGGTCGTCACGGATAACTGAGATGTCAATTGTTAATTCAGCCGGTGCCGCCTTCTCTTCCCTGGGTTTCTCATCGTCGTCTCTCGGATCTATATCTCCGAAGATCCGAGAACTATGCCCGAGCCAGGGCTCGGGCACTACTTGTCAATTATCCGTATTGAGGATGCAGACGGGATTGTCCGCAACCTTTCCTTTCTCCCTTCGATGGGCCTCTCGGAGCTCAGCCACATAACAGGAACGACCAGCTGCTTGGTCGCCATGAACAATACCAACTCCTTTGTCAGTCGGGAACTTCAAAGTTAAACACCACGGGGCTAACGCTGCCCTAAACTCAGCCAAGGCCGGCCGGCCCAAGAAAACGTTATACGGAGAGTCCACATCCAAAACTACAAAGGGTAGAATTCGCACCCTCCGGTGCTCGCCTTGTCCCAGTTCAACTGGTAACTCGACATATCCCACTGCATCGGTCGCAGCGCCGTTAAAGCCGTGAATACGGGCTTTGGATGGTTTCAAGTCCTTTGTTTCTAGCTTCATTTGATCGTAAGCCTTCTTGAAGATGATGTTGACTAAACTTCCACAATCAATCAGAATTCTTTTCACATAGGCTGGTCCGATCGTTGCAGATATGACCATGGGGTCGATGGTCGGAGCCTCTATCTGATCAGCGTCTCTACTTCTAAACACAATGTCATCTGTCATTATGCGCTGCTGCTTAGCAGGAGCCCCGTCCTCTACGTTCGAACAGCACTCAAAATCTGCATGCTTCAGGGAACTTGCATATCACTCCATCTCTTGCCAATTTTTATCCACGGGGTGAGGTCCGCCAATAATTGTGTTTATGACTAGTCTACCTACGGTTCGGGCAGGCTCCTCGGGATGACGCGGAGCTGGGGCACGACCTGGGTTGGACGTTCCCTGTCCTCCTTCTTGTGGATCCTTCACAAATTCTTGTAATTTCTTCTACCTGATCAACTTCTCGATAGCGTCGTGCAGGTGTCTACATTCCTCCGTATTGTGCCCGTAAGTCTCATGGAAGCGACAATATTTCCCGGTCCGCTTCTGTTCCTCGGTTGATTCTTTTGGACGTGGTTTTCTGTACTGAAAGGTATTACAGGTGGATAGGTAGATGTTCTCTAGCGGCGCGTTCAGTGGAGTATACTCGCTGTAGCTTAGAATTCTCGACTTCCACTTCCCCGTTTCTCTCTTCTTCCCTTGACTCCTTCCTCCGGACTCCTTGGGTTGCCCAGGCTTGTTCTGGACATTGACTTGGACCTTTCCTAAGCTGTCTCCAGACTGCTTCACAGCAATGTTGCTCTTTATTGACTCTTGGACAGGTCCTGGCGCCTTATCTCGTCGTACCCATCTAGCTTCCTCTCTTCTTATGAACTGGTGTGCCTTTGAGTAGAAACGCTCTAGCGTAGCCGGAGGTTTTCCTGCCAGCCAGTCTCCAAACTCAGAGTCTGGATCCACACCTTTCATTACAACCATCAGAATTGCATGGTCATTGGGATTACTGACTTCAGTTGCTACTACGTGGAATCTTTGTAAATATCCCTTCAACGACTCCCCGGGATTCTGGATTACACTCGACAGAGACATCACGTCTTTTGGGCGCGTAGTGTGTATCCTGAACTGCTCAATAAACTTCTTTGCCAACTCCTCGAAATTTGATACAGATCGCGGAGGAAGTCGGGTGAACCACATAGTAGCGATCCCAGATAGAGTAATCGGAAAGCACCTACACTTGGTGGCATCATTCGCTCTTGCTGAATCCATCATCCATTCGTACCTCATGACGTGCTGTCTGGGGTCAGTCTTCCCTTCATACGCAGGGATAGTAGGCATACTAAACTTCCTGGGGTACGCCGCTTGCAACACAACATCCGTGAACGGAGTATGACTTCTTGACACTCCCCAATCATCATTCGATAACCCCTGATTTTCTTTCATCAATTGTCTGATCATGGCTGTCAGATCTGGTGTCTGTATGGAAGGCGGAAGGTTAGAGTCTGTTCTACGCGCCTGTCCATGCTGATGCCTCCTCTCCTGGCGATCTGCCAATCGTTCGTCCTGAGGTCCGACATCGTCAGCGTTTTGATGATCTGGGCCTCCATCTCCCATTTGTACTCCGGTCCTGAAGTTCCCAGCTCTTGCTTGGTTACGATCTTCAGTCGTCTGAACATCAGCTTCCGTTCGTGCAGCTTCAGTCTTACGTCGTCTGCGCCTGGGAGGTTCATCAGAGGAAGTTGAGCTGTCAGATGAAGAGTAAGGAGCGGGATTGCCCCCAGTATTATGTTGTTGCTGTTGAGTGAGTTGTGCCATCAGGTTGGCATTAGCTTGCATCTGTTCTCCTAGTTGTCTCCTGCTTTCCCTAAGTTCTCTCATCAAGTCATTGAACTCTACTCTGGTGACAACTGGAGTCTGTTCTTGAGCGGCAATTCCTGCACTCGGAATCGCTGGTTGATTGCTAGGTCCTGCTTGTTGCACGCTAACAGTCTCGCGGGCATCCGCATTATGAGAAGCTGACCTGGTACGTGGTCCTGCCATTGTAGAGTTATTGGTATGAACTCTGAGTAGAATAAACGGATGTCCTATCAGTGAGTCGGATCTTCCTTGGGGGATTTGTTCAATCCAGTAGCTTCAAAGCAGATCCTTTGGGGGTCTGAGAATTCAATTCTCAGTGAAAGCACCAAAGTGTTAGCACCAAAATTGGTCACTAACCTCGTAGAAGAAGATTGTGAAGAGATATAAGTGATGATATCAAATTAAACAGAGAAGACAATGCTAATCTAAATGCAAAAAGTAAGAACACCAAATTTATAGTGGTTCAGCGTAATTGCCTACGTCCACTTTGAGGTTAAACTTTATTGATCTTCTTTATAATTGATTACAAATACAATTCGTGAATCAAATGCTTGAATGAAGTTGTTTTAGTAGAGAATATGAGTCTTGAAAATGGCAGAGTCTCCCCAGTATTCTCTCCAAAAAAACGGATCTCTTTCCCTGTGACCCTGCCCCTCTATTTATAGGCAAAGGTGGGCTGGACTACCCAAGTGGGCTTGATAGCCGAACGCTCTAGCCCAGGTGTAGTGGTTGCTGCATGACAAACCAGGCATGCCGAGCGCCCTTGTATGCCGAGCAGTCTTGTATGCCAAGCTGGTTGACGCCGAGTCTCCTGGTCGCCGAGCACTACGGATGCCGTGTACTTCGCCGAGTACTTTTGGATGCCGTGCGCTCTGCCGAACACTCCTGATCGCCAAGTGCTTCGCCGAACGTTCCTGGATGTCGGTCGCTCTGAGATGCCGAGTGTCACCTGATGCCGACCACTAGTTGTCTGGTCAAATCTCCAGGAAACAACTCGCTTCCAGGAGTAGTAAGAAGTGTGGAAAGTTTCGTGTCGTCATTAAAAGACTGCTCCGGAGTCTTTTCGCCTTCTTCAAGCTCCACAGCCTTTTGCTCCTGCGAAACAACTGGATCGTCCAAGTCTTTGAGGGCTTCTATTTTCTCTTCTTGCGATCCCGGTAGAGAAGCTGGAAGGGGAGTAACTTGAGAAGAAGAGGGAGCGGCAGCCAGAGAAGGAGAAGTTGGTGCAGCTTTCGGAACCTCCACTGCAGAAGAAAAGAAGTTAAAATCGGTATTCTCCAAAAAAAGTGAAGTTATTAGTTCGTCAAACTCGATTAAATTGAATAGGTGATTGACTGGATCCGAGTTGACGCCAAAGTTACCTGGGGAAGTCGGATTCGTAAAATTAATCTCGAATTTCTCAGCCTCAATATCTTCCAGGGCCTCGTCCTCAGTAGGAGTAGTCACAATTTCTGTGTCAACTCTAGCAGGAAGCGAAGAATGGGCACTGGAATCTACAATGTTGGCATCAGCTGAACTTGAAGTATGAGCAGGGGCAGTTGAAGGAGCTCCCTCTTTCGGGTGTTCATCTCTTGTAGACTCAGCTCGCGCTCTGGCAAGTTGCTCTTTTCCTCTAGCTAGAGCGACACGAGCTTCATCGTCAAGATAGCGCGCCTCAAGTCCTGCTTCATCATAGCCGGCACCGCAAAGCATATCAACTGCAGCTTCCCACACCTCAGCTAGAGTAATCTCATATTCAGGACCCAGAAAAGAAAGACTCCCACGCCCCAGAACGCTGTGCAAATAAAAGTCAAATAAGGTAGAGCTGACATTAGCTTTTTGTTGCCTCGTGCGATAGCTCGGCCGCTTCTTTTTCGGCAACGGCTGCAACTCGACCAGCATCAGCCTCATCACGCTCTTTTTCAGCTTTGGCAAGTCGAGACTTTAGCAATTCAATCTCCACGTTCTGGGAGTTAACTGTTTCCCGCAACTGAGTGTTATTTTTGCGGTACTCTTCAACAACGAACTGCTCAGCCGCAAATTTCATTTCAGCATCCCTCTGAGCTGCGTGCGCATCCCACACTTGTTTTTGAAACACTTCTTCCTTTTGAGATTGAGAAGCGGAAGAAGCGGCGAGATCTTCCTTAAGTTTTTTGACCTCGGACTCAAGTCTAGCATTATCATCGGCAATACTCGTCATTTCCGCGTCATGCTGCTTGCACCATTTATCCCATTCAGCTTTATCATTCTCCAGAGTCAGCATGTTTTCGAGATTCATGTGGTTGACTCTCTAGAGTTCATCAACAAGCTTTTGCCATTGTGACATCCGGTCAATGTCAAGCTTGACGGCATCTAAATTTCGGAGCATGGCTTGCTTATCTATCGGGACCAAATCTAGGTCAAAGCGCACTCCTTTTAAGCACCAGTTCAGAAATCGGCTTTGAAGTGTTGGAGGGACATCTTTAACCTGATACTGAGGCCTGCTAATGATCGCTTGAATGTCGGACTTCTTTAAAGGAGGAGAGCTAGACGGGATATTAGGAAGAATGGAAACATCAGTCTTCTCATAAATTGTAGATGCGTCACTATTGTTGGACCGCTTGCTCGAGTCGTCAGCAATGTGGGTCTTCCCCTTATCATCATAAGACTTTCGCTTATGAGAACTATCGCTTCTGTGGGAAGAGTCGTATCGTTCGTCTCTCCTCCCGTATTGACTCTCGTAATCCCACTTCTCTTGCTCATAATCCCGTCTTTCCTGAGCTTTCCTAATAGCTCTTTCTTCATCCGTCTCCCTCGGGGCATCGAGATATTGCCTAAAGTCATAAGTTTTGCGGCCGCCATAGCGCTGAAATCTGTCGTAATGTGAGCAGAGCGCCCCATCGGAGAATCTGAAAATAAAAAAGAAGTGAAGTTTAGAAATCTCCAGGAAAAAAGGACAAGTGCGTATAAGTACCGAAAAATCCTAAGTGTGTGCGGCGTGCAAACTACGCGCGTCAAACTACAAACCACGCTTTAATGTGGAAACAGAGACGACTGGTGTAGAAGGTGTCGAGGCTTGTTTCAAAGAGGAAGTCGCTTCAACGACGGGGAAGATCACTTTTGAAATATTATCTTTAAAAAGCTCTTGGGAAGTTATCATTATGTCACTCAAATCATCAAAGGTATCATCGCCATGATGCCCAGTAGAACTCTCTTTCTCGGCATCCACGTCGGCCGTCTTTTCAGAAATATGAGGATTTTCCTCCTCTTCAATAACTGGAGAGAGCATTAACTTGCTGGATGACCCCGCAACATCGATAGAAGAAGAACACTTTACTAATGCAGTGTCTACAGTTGGCTCCTTTGAAGCCATCTCTTCCGTTGAAGCTGGGGCATCTGATGTCTGTGCTGGAAAATCAGAAACTTCACGAGGCTGAGTAAAGCGGGAAGAGTGTAAAAGTCCGAATTGATGTAAAAATTCATCTGTCAACAGAAATTGGATACTCCTTTCCTCGACTGGCACTGCCATAAGCCTCTCAAAAGTTGCTTTGTGACCGGGATCTCTAGAAGGAGGAGGAAGTGCTGAAAAGAAAAGGGAAAAGTTAACACTTGATAACTCGGACTTCGGCAAGTTTGAAAAAACATAAGAAACAGAGACAAGTGATCTTACTTCCTACTCTCCAGATGGCGTAAAATCTTGGAGGATAGCGGACGTAGAAAAACTGGCTTAGGAAACTGTGAACACTGTCAGGGAGACCAATGATCAACTTACGGTTTCTAACACTTCTCACAACTGTGAAGGAAGGATGGTCTTTGTGCTTTGTAAATGTGCACAGGAAGCGAATTTCTCCAAAATTGGGAAAACGGTCCAGCGTTCTCCTAAAAAGCACACACAGTCCTAGCAGGATGGAGTAGCCATTAGGGTGTAGTTGAAAAGGGGAGATAGATAATCGGAGGAGAAGTTCTCGAAGACAATCGTTAAATGGGGGGATAGCTCCACTCAAGCACATTTGGCGGTTAACTGCGATAAAGCCATGGGGCGGCCTATCAACAGTGTCAATTATTCTAGGAAACAAAGCGTCAGCTTCGGCAATGCCAAACTGAATGCATAATTGACGAAAAACTTTATGGCTCAGAGTGGTAGGGGTCCTTTCCGGAGGATCGTTCAATGGAGTAGCAATTGGAAAAACTCCTCCAGCTGGTTCCAAGTCTTCTTGTTGAGATGTCATTCTACACAAGGAACTGGATGATCAAATATTAAGGTGCACGTTTCCTAAAAAGTGTGAAGTGTTGTGCAGAAATAACAAGTAAACACAACAGGAATTAAACTAGTCGACAATCTGTCGATTATGAGATTTCAGAACTTGTTAATATTTAAGTACAGTGTTAATGCAAATAAATCGGTTTCAGTTGACTATTACGATTTTGCTCTAATACTTCACTTGAATTGGTTATTGTACAACATTTTGTTCATGCAGTTCTAATTTGATTTTTTCTTTATCAACTAATCTGTCATTTGATGTGGGCAGTCAGTGGCAGTATATTCGTCCCAGTTTTCTATAAATGTTATAACAGGCAATTAGAATTATGGATAATCTGTAAAAGAATGCAACAAAGTTCAACAGTCCAAAGTTCAGGCAATTCAAGTCTTAACGTTCAAGGCAGTGAAAAATATGTTCAAGTTCTAACTTGTTCACGACTTAGCATGGGTCGGAAATTCAAAGTTCTAGCTCGCCCACGGTCTAAGGGATATAATATGAGTCAAGTTGAGTCGTAACTCTTAAATCGTAGTACATATTCAAGCAAAATATGAACAAGTACTAAGTCGCCCACGACTCAAGCATTGACTCGGCAACGACTTGGGTGCTAACTCGGCTGCGACTTAAAAGTTGCTTCCTGCGGGTTAAGGTTAGCTATGCTCTAAGTCGTAAGTCGTGAAGGATAAAAGAAGCTCCAATTCAAAGCAACAAAAACTCCCAAGTCCTAACTCGACTACGACTCAGAGCTTAAGTCGCAGAAAGTGATAAGTCGATCCATAGTTAAATCATCAAAATTGCTGGATCACGTGAAATCACCAATCCATCTAACTTCTGACTCGTTTAATCCTTAACTCATTAACCATCCATCCATCCAATTCCTAATCCATCTACCTTCTAACTCGTTAATCCCTAACTCATGAACCATTCAACTCCTAACCCGTTAACCCAATAACCTCACAGTCTTCAACCTTAACCCTGAGGCATCACTAAATCGCCACAAATCACGAATCAAGTAATATCGAACTACCCTAACTCCATCAATGTCCAGTGTGACGATATTTGCAAGGTTCAAGGGAGCAAACCAGAGACAAAGGATTGATGATAATCGGCAATTGGAAAGAGGCGAAAATGCTTACGCAGTATGATGCTAGGGATGATCGAAGAAGAATCGAAATCGCCTTAGAAAGCTTGAAATTGCGTTAATGGTAGACACGGCTTAAAGAACAAGTAACAGGTGAAAGAGAAGAAAGAACGACTCAGGCTATTTATACTGGGGCAGTAGAAGATGAATCGGTACATCCGACTTACAACTTACGACTCATCTTAAGTCGTCCACAGAGCAAACTAGGGAAATCGAAGCACACGACCTATGACTTAGGCATGTACTTCGAGGGGCAAATGTTAACCCTCTTTCGATTCGCGACATAACAAGTTAAAGGCGTGACCGACTTAAGATGAAAAGCGACTTAACAGCAGCCGATTTAAGGGAGCATACGACTTATAAAGTGTGACGACTTAACAGGTCACGACTTAAGGCAGCATACGACCTAAGCTACAGGTCCGACCTAACAGGAGCCGACTTAAGATAATCTACCACTTAAGAACTAAGACCGACTTAAGTAGGTTACCGACTTAAGGAATGCTCCGAGTTAAGGAAGGCTCCGAGTTAAGGAATGCTCCGACTTAAGGAATGCTCCGACTTAAGAGTTTACAAGATAAGGAAGTCTCCGACTTAAGGCTGTTACCGACTTAACGACTTAAGGGATCTCCGACCTACCAGTTTAAGATGCCATTGGCCTACGACTTATGTTAAGTCGCTGCCGACCTATGACTTGCAACTTAACAGCTCTTATTCAGGAGTAACTAAATGCAAGAGCTCCTATCTCATCACCGACTTAGGACATACGACCTAGTATAAGTCGGCTACGACTTAGGACTTGGAAAAATTCCCTGTTCAGATTCTACCCTATAAATACCCCCCAAACTCCAACGGGTAAAGGACTTTTGGCCATTCATTTTCTGGAGCATTGATACTCTGCCGCACTCTCAATTCATTCAACAAGTGAAGATCTTCCAACACTTAAGGCACTACAACAAGCTTCGTGAAGAACTTCATTCATCCGACACGGATTTAGCAAGATTCGTCACCGAAGTTAGAGCTAGTAGTCGAGATTGTTGTGTGATCAAATTGTACTTTGTTTGACAAGTGTTTTGTATCGTTTTGTAACCCGATTCAGTAATAAAGACTATAAAGTGGACGTAGGCCCAATTCTTGGCCGAACCACTATAAATCGGATGTTCCTTTACTGTTTTACTGCTATTTTCAGCATGTATTCTGTTCCCGTACCAACGGGTGGTGCTTTCACGAATCTATTACACACACCGGGTGTTAGCGTTCACTTTTTAGCGTTAACACACATTTATATAGACTTCAATTATATAAGATTTCACTTTTCAAATTGAGTACCTTTTCAAATCCATAGTTTTTGAATCAACTTCATACTTATATAAATCCATTATATAAGTTCGATAACTCCCAAATCAAGTATTTAAATAAAACAAGGTTCTCAATTTCAAACCATTTCAATATCAATTCAGTTTCAAAGTCATATATGATTTCACCAAATCATTTCCTTCAATTTACATATATTCAGTTTCAAAATTTCTTCAACAATATATTTAGAAAATAATCCAAATTTCCAAATCAACAAAATTTAAGTCAAACAAATTCATTTCCATTTCAAACATATATTCACTTCAAAAATCATAATACTTTCAAAGTTATAAATCTTTCGAAACCAAAATACTTGAAATCATTTTTCTTTGAAAATCATAACATTTTGAAATCATACATTTAAAATCATAAAACATTCCTTTAATTCTTTACATTTCAAAAATTTATTCAATTAAACTCAAATCTTAATTTTCAAATTTTAATTCAATTCAACCCATCAGTTTCAATTCAATTTTATTTTTCCAACAAAACTATTTCAAATATTATCAAATTTCAAATATAAATTTGATTTACAACATAAACTATTAAATCTTAAATATGTTTCAAGGCTTAAATATACCATATTTCAAAAGTAAATTTCATAATTTCATATATCTCAAATTTTACTTCATTATTACTTAGTTTTGACATATTCATTTCATAAGTCCATCATTTTTAAATAAAATCAAATTACAAGTAAACTAAATATCCTTTCATACTAATATAAGCTTCAATTATTCATTTATCAGAATCAATGGTTTTCAAAATCATCTTATACTTACATAAAGTATTTCTTATATAAGGATCAAAATTTTCAAAAATAAATTTCGTTGCATGAAAAGCCATATGGGATTGAACATCTTTACTTACTAATTTTTTTTTAATTAAGAATAGTTTTGTATATAAAATAGTTTGTATGAAAAATAGAAGAAAATAGTTAGTTTAAGAAGAATAAAAGAAAAATAGTTTTGAAAAATGGTTTTAAATTGATAGTAGTTTTTCATAAAAGAAAGAATTCCAATTATATTACAAAGATATCCAACCCAACAACTTCCAATTTCAGCGGCAAGTATATCAATGACATAAGAATATAAGATGTACATATGTTATCATTTCGCAAAGTCTCATTCGATCGCTCGCTCGATCACACAAGTTCGCTTTCGAACTAGTATTGTCCATTCGACTTCCCTAATGCAGATTTCGATATGGTTTCTCGACTAGAAACCATCAGTCTCCTTGCATAGCCAAATACTATGATAGAGAATTCTAGAATCAAGCCCAAAATCCATATCAAATATTCGCCATCAAGAATCAAATGAAAAATCCTAACATGAAATGGTGTAATTCACCTCGAACTTGTGTACTCAAACTTGGATCAATTTAATTATGCGAATAAAATAGCATACGTACAACTTATGTATCTATTCCAACTTTTTAAATATATAGTTTCATAAAGATGTTACTAAGTTAAACATTTAAACTAAATTTTATTCAAAATATTTTGAAGACTAAATTCTTCTCAAAACATTTCAAATCTAAATTTCATATTAGAAAAAATTCAAAATAGCCTTATTCATTTACTTAACAAAACAGTTTCAACCTATTTAAATCATATTACTACATACTTTAAACATACATACCAAACTTATACACTTTATACTTTTCAAAATTACTTAGCTTTGAAAAGTTAACCTTGATTTGGAAGTGCTCGAACCTTCAAAATAGTCGAAGAAATCATATTTCAATCCAAGAGTTGGAAATCATAATTAAATCAGTAAATCAATTCCAAAAATAGGGTTATATCAAATCAAATCCAAAACTCAAGGACTGAACACCGGCTCATTTCAAATTTTACAAATATATATACATATATCTTTCGAATATCACATCACACTTCGAAATTTGAAATCAAAAATTGGTTTCACAAATCAATCGCATAGCAAAGCTACCGAAGTGGCCTCTCCCTCACTCAGAAACTCAAAAATCAATGTCGATGATGCATGCACTCATCACCGAAATTATTTTCCAGCGACATAAGTGTGTTCTGGACTTCCATTTACTTTGAAAACTTCTTTGAAATTCCTTCGAAATCATTAAAACCCATTAAAATCATTGAAACATTACTTATTCGGAAAAATAATTTCAGATCATATTATTTATTATTTCAAAATCTTAAAACCAGTTCTAAAATGCCGGAGTTCAATCACTTAAATTCAGATTCAAAACCTTTAGTTATAAATCATTTTATATGAAACCATTTCTTATAAAATTTTCACAATTTCAAATCCTTTCAAAACTTCAAATTCTCATTTTTTTAAAGGTATATAATCCTTATCAAAAACATTTCATCTTTATATAAAAATATGGTCATCCTTATCAAAATAAAAAAACTACGATGAATACACAATTTTCAAAAGACAATCGACCACAAACTTTCCAAGGGACGATTCAAGGATGGAAGCAAAACAGAGATTCAAATTTAGAAGGACTCTAATCAAATAGAATTCTAATTCAAAGATAGGCTCAAACGAAGATAAGATAATTAAATTACCAAATAGAAGATGGATAAGCCTATATGAATCGCGGGCGACCTTAACCGGTCAACCATAACTTCAGGAATGTAATCGATGCGAAAATCTAAGGCAAATCGACCTTCGATTGCCAGAGATAGAATCTAAATATAGCAGAAGATAGAAAACAACGTAAACCAAGGATACAGAAATCTCCGGTGAATCAATGCCAATTATAATCATTCAAAGATTGGCGGAATCGCCACCATATAAAGTTCATACAAAGTGGAGTGATGCAATGCTCCAAAATCAAAAGAATACAATTAGGGGAGACATGAATGGATTTCAGAACAAGTGGGAGCGTTCTAAAATTCAAAGGAATCTTATTCGATAAGAATCCAAACGAAGATTAGAGATATATAACCTATATTGATACAGAAAAATTCCCATTCAAAATTTGGAAAGACTCGAATTCATAACATACGAAAACAAAAGCATAAATATCTTTAGTTGGACAACTTTAGCTAAGCAAAAGATACAACAGAGTTTACTCAAAGCAACCTAACAAACTACTGATTTTGTCATACCCAAAATAGATTCCTATCAACAATGGATCAAGATCAATCAAGAGAGAAGTTCAAAATTTTAGAGGATCCTAATCAAAGAAATTACTAACAAGGTGGATACGAAAGGAATGAAGTTTGAGAAATATTTTACTTTCAAAGAAAGAAAATTTATATCAAATAATCTTTGAAAATTCTTTAAAAATCATTTAGAAATCATTTTATACTTCGAAAATACGTTCTCTCACAAAGAAAGGATTCTGAGATTGATTTCACTCATTTTAGGGTTTTTACACCCTATCTCTAATGAGTTTTTGCTCCGCAGCCTATGGTTTGCCTAAAAACCAAAGCTCTGATACCAACTGTAACGACCCACTATTTTGGACCATTCAAATCGACAATAATCCACACATGTCTGGCTTGAATAATTCAAAATAACAGATTGTAAATAAATTTGGAGCAAATGAAATCAAATACACAGAATCACAGACACAGAACATATCAGAATAACTCGCAGTGGAATATAAAAACCATAGTAGTTCATGAAGCTACTATAACAAACTCTCAAAACATAATACATAATATCTACTTGAAAACATATACAATAGACATCTCAAATAAATAGAAGTTTATGAATACCAGAACTGAAATAGAACAACTGAATTGAAAGGAACAGATAACTAGACAAGCAGAATCTCCAGCGATTCCTAGCTCCAGAAAGAAATCCAAAGCTAAGCTGTAAATACTCAAGCTGACTCGAGCGTAAAGTAAAACACAAAACACTCGAGTCAGGACAATATATACTTATATAATGTAAACCAACTCAAGTGAACTGTAGTAGAAATGCACAATAACTCAAAGGATGCTTGGGATCGCCCATCCTTTAAGGATCAGTTAAACTATAAATTAAATACATCCCCTGATTAAAATTTCAAAATGGTATTTTATACTTCGAAATCAAATATCATTTCAAAATTCAATATCCTTCAAAAATCAATTTCAAAATATCAAAATATCATATTTCAAAATAGTTTTTATTTCGAAACAAATTACTTTATTTTAAATCATAAAAATGAAGTTATTGTATTTAATAATTAAATTATTAAATTTCCAAAATTTTAATCTTTCAAAGTTCATTCGTTCACTTAAATTAATTAAAACAATGAAAATTCAACTTCCGCAGCATTTAGAAAATGCTACAGAAAGTCACATTTAAAATAGTTCAATTTAACAAAAGACAGCATTTAAAATGTTGTAATAGGGTTACATTAGTTTCAAATAAACTTAGTTAAATTCAACCATTATAACATTTACAAAAATGCTATAATAGCCTTTAATTAAATTTAGCCATTTGGTTCATTATTATCAACTACACATTTACAAATGTTGTATTATCATTTACATTAGAATTTATAGCATTTCGGAAATGCAGTTAATTAACTTCAAATATTCAGTATAATTTCACAAACAATTATATTTTTATATAAATCATTTTTAACTTATAAAATCATATAATTTCACTTTTAAAACAATCATTCAAATACCCTTATATTCATGATTTTATAAAGTTAAACCTCCATTCAAAAATCAAAATTTAATAATAATTCACTTATTAAATTCCAATATTAAATTATAAATTCATTAGATTAACTTAACACATAAGTTTAAATTTTCAAATATAACTTAATTCCAATTTTATTTACTCAACTTAAAATTCACTTTTAAGCCAAATTCACAAATTTCCAATTTTAGTTATATTTCAAAATTTCAACTTAAATATTCATTCATTTCACATTTTAACTTTATTCAAAATCATTAATATAATATAAAAATCATTTAAATTCACTTTAATCCAAATTATCATGAATTTATCACATTTCATATTTAATTTAAATTCCAATTATCACCAAATTAAAATTTCCCAAAATAACTTACATTTCAAATTTTCTAATTTTACCATTAATTTATTTCACTTATAAATTTTCAGAAAATCAATAATGCTTTACAAAAATCATTTTTATTTAGTTTAAATCAAAATATTATAACATTTACATTTCTAAAATATTTTAAAAAAATTTATAAAACATATTTTAACAACGGGTCTGTATTTCATTTTCTAGCCTAGGTAAAGTGATATGGGTAATTTATCATTTCAACCCGTAATTTACAAAGATACCCGGGTCTAATCATTTCAAACCTGCAATCCCAAGTAAATGAAAATAATTGAAAATCATTCAGGCATATCATTTCAGCCCATAATGATTTTCTCCTATTCTTAAGTCCGTTCGGGTATGTATCATTTCAACCCATAGTGAACCTAATCTACAGGGAACTTGCAGTGTGATAAACTGATATAAATGAACAGTTTAACAATATACAACAGTAACAGGTGATATGACATGTAATAGATGAGATGATATGCAATTTAACAGGTTTAACATCATATATATAATATCACATGACAGTTATAACATTATAAATATTTTTCTACACATTCAGTTGTTGTTGTTTTTCAACTACATAAGTATAAATGTCGTGTGAGCTTTACTCACCTCTAATTGCTGAAGATTTCAAAACCAAAGGCACAACAGAAAACAAAGCACGATGACACAATTACAAACTTGAGTGGAGAGCGACTCCAAGCTAAAACTCTTGTGTACAACCCCAAAACAAACAATCAAAACAACACAATTCAATACACTTAAAAATTCAATAACTTTTGAAATAAAAAGAGACACGAATACACAGTCTTTTGCCTTGCCTTCTCTACTATTTGGCACGACCTAGGGGTGTTATTTGGCTCTGATTTGAACAAGTTTGGCTTAGGTTTTGGTCATGTGTATGCACGGCCTAGGTAGTGGAATATGGTGGAGAAGTTTATATATGAAGATGTGAAGAGTTTTAAGGCAAATAGTGAGATTTTTGGTCAAAACAAAGGCTCAACCTTAGGGTTATGGCTCGGCCTAGGTGCACCATGACTGGTAAGTGGTGGAAAGGGGTGTGTAGAGGTCAGGTCAGAGGAGTGGTGACGGCTATGATGATGGTTAGGGTGGTGGTTGAAGGATATGAACAAGTAGTGGTCAAATAGCAATGTTTTTAGGCAATAGGTTGCATTTTTGAGGGGTTTGGTCACCATAGATGGCTCGGCCTTGTTCATGGTCTGGAGTATAGGTGGTCGTGATGGCTGGAAGGAATGGCCGTGGCTATGTAGGGGAGACCTATCAAAAAGCAAGGGAAAGCAAGGCAAAATTCATAGAAAATAGAAAAAGTACAAAAAAGGAAGTGAAGCAGTTACCAAATCTCTAAAGCCGTGAAAAATGAGGAGCTGCGGTATTTTTCACGTGAAAGATAATGAAAATACACAGCTAAGAAAAATATTGTATGGCCAAAAATGCACATAAACGAGGAGTTGAGAAAATGAAGAGTTTTGAAGGTGAAAAGCCTTAAGTTTTGTAACTTTTTGAACCTTTGGCATTTCCTTTTCTTTAATTCAAGTAAAACCAAATTAAAAATCAGAAATTTACTCTATAAACCGAAAATAAGTAAAAATTATAAGAAAATAAAGAATTAATTTTAAGGAAAATATAAAAAGAATGAAAGAAATTACTTAAAAATACAAAACGGTGTCTAGAAATTGAAAATAAATCACTACTAGTCTTGGAAAAATATCCACTTCATTTTAAAAATATTATGAAGTAAAAATTTGAAATAAAATAATTTATTTATCATTTCCAAAACAAAATAAATAATTAAATTGGAGAAAAATAGAAAAAGGAATAAAGAAATTGTTTTAAAAATAGCAAACATGACACAAAAATTAAAAGAAAATTACCAATGGCTTTAGAAAATTATTTACTCCATTTTAAAAATATTATAAGACAAAATTTGAACTAAAATGATTTTTAAAACATTTTCAAAGTGAAATAAATAATTAAATTCATAGTAAATATCAAAATAATTGAAGAAATTGCTTAAAATAGGAAATAGAACCTGAAAATTTCAAATAAATTACCATTAATTCTAGAAAAATTTCTACTTCACTATAAAAATAATTTAAAACAAATAAACTAAATTTCAAAAATATTGGGTTGTTACATAAGTCTTTGGAACAGGTCTTCTACAGGTTTGCTAAAGCGTCAGACGTCTGACCATTTCCTCAGACGTCTATCGCTATCATTTAAACACCACTCCACCTTTTTCTCCATAACGTCCACCTCCGAGCTCCGATTTGCGAACCGTTTTCTCGGTTACCAAGCTACTTCCGACCTCTACAATTCTACATATAGTGTCACCAAAATTTAACATATAGAACCACTTGCATTTGAGATTATATAGCTATGAATATATTTGAACTCAACTACGTGTTTGGAAATTGTAGGCATTGAAAGCTTATTGCATTTTATACTATCCAAAATCATTGAAGCTTATTCTCTTCCAAATGTCCGAAACTATGAATATTTTGAATCATGTGCATTCATAGGTGTGTGTGTGTGTATATATAAACTAAAATATGTAAGAAAATTGATTTGCAAACCATATTTCATTTTTGTCAAAGCTATAAACATTCGCAACGGTTTATTTTCGAAATCAGGCATGTTTTGAACCAACCTTTCCTAAAGCCTATCATATTGGGACTATACACATTCAAAGCCATACATCCAATCAAAGCTTGTATATTCAAAAACCAATGACGCTTTTAGAAATCATAATTGTTCTGATAAACATATATATATACACACACATACTGATATATATATACATATATATATTCAAAACTCGCATGTTTTCGAAATCACGATGTATTTAAAAACTAATATATATTGGAAATCTATATTCTTGAGATCTATACAGTTTCAAAGTTTATGCATAATAAACTTTCAAAGCTAACATTAAAATTCTGTTTTCATATTAAAATTGTATATTCTTTAAACTTAGCACTCGAACTAGTATGCAAGAGATTACATTTACTTTAGAAGCTTGTACACCTAAAGGTATATATTTGAAACCAGATATGTATAAGAAACCTTTTATATATCAAAAATCGGAAACCTGGTATATTAACATCTGTACGTATGTATTTTTAAGATTTTTCAAAATCCATATGTTTAGAATTGCTTATGCACGACATCATATGTATATTTGTAACCATCATCTATTCAAAAATCAAACTTATATAACCATTCGCAATTCAATATATTTCTGAAGTTAGTAATAACTTTACATTATGCCTGAAGACTGGTCACATCTGAAAGAAGCATATACAAGATTATATGTCTATGAAAATGATTCCTTTCAAGTACAAAAATATAATTGAAGACCAATACCAACCCATTAGAGTTAGAGCATTCCCAGCAACTGACCCGAGGGTCGGCTAAGCTCCTCTGCATTGCTTTGGCAGCCCAAAAGGTTGCCAAAGCAACCTAGAGGGTTGAAGGCTTAGCCGGCTATAATAAAGCTGGCTATAATAAAGCCGGCTAAGCCTAGTCGGCTTTATTATGGCCGGCTAAGCCTTCATTTTGACAATGGTCATTTAAAAGACTGTTGCCACTTAGCCGGCTATAATAAAGCCTGCTAAGTGCAAATAGTCATTTAAATGACCGTTATCTATCCCTCTCCTTTTTTCTCTATATAACTTACCAATTACAATTTTATTTACACCAATTATTCTAGATATCTTACACTCTTCAATAAAATATCTTCAAAAAATTTCATTAATGCTAGAAAATCTAGAAGGAAAATCTCAAAAATCTTCATCTCCTAGATTTCTGTCTAAACTCAGACCCGATAATCAAAATCCGACTCAATTTAATCAGAATACGTTCAATTCTAAGCACGATCAAAATTGATATCATTCTCAAATTCTCAACACCAAAATTAAGATTCAAATTTTGGTTTTGCCTAACAAGCTCCAAATTCGTATCATTGACAACAAAATCAGAATTTCATTCTTTCTCAACAAGATTCGAACCATTACCAAAATTCTCAAAATTTGAATTATTCGCAGAATAGTTCGTTTCAACAAAACTACAACTATGATCAAAACTATGTATCTCACAATAGCCAATAACGGTCAGTAGCCTTATCATTCTCAAAATTTATCAAGAAATCTGAATAATCAATTTGGAGACAATAACATTGAAACAAAGAAACCTAATTCGATGGCAATGAAACTACTGAAGAAGAAGATGTTTATAGGAATTATAATTTGTCTTCCGCTCAAGCTTAGGGAAAGCAAACAATGGGAATCAACATTAATGAATCTTCAAATGCAGGACAAAAGCCCAAAAAATGGTTAAATTGTTGATGGACGAGCAAGCTGAATTAGCATTCTATATGGTTGAATGTTCTAGAGACAATAAGAAAAGTACGAGCCAATGTAAAAGTTCTTTCTGGAAATATGTACGTAATTTGTTCAACCATCGAAGTCCAAATAGTTTTCCGAGAACTATTGATTCTTTGAAGTAGTCTTGGAAAAGAATAAATGCTGATTGTCAATGTTGGAAAGAAATAATGGTAGGACTGCAATCAAGACAACAAAGTGGGGAAAACGACATGAACGTGGTAACGATTTTAAAATTTTAGTTCAAATTATCAAGTTCTATGTTTTATTCTTCTTATAGTACTTCATCATCTAGAACTCAATCAAGAAAATGCAGTGTATATGTCTGAATATAATAATCAACCATTCATCATTCACCGTTGCTACGACATACTCACAAAAGAGGAAAAATGGAGTTGAGTGCGACATGAACACTTAGTAATGTGCTTTTTTCCAAGAAATATGAGCGATGAATCCAGCCTTGGTAGTTCTGATCCACTTGAAGTCACCACCATCACAACAAGTACGGGTGGTAGGCTTCCGGGGAAGTACAAGGGGAAGAAAAAACCGCCACCGCTTACAACACACATTATGAATATATGATGAGCAAATGGCGGCTGCTGAAGATGCAATTAAATTATACGTAGAAATAAAAGAAGCAAAGAGACTTGAGAGGGTAAAGGAAAAACAATGACGCCATGATGAAAAATAAAAGTTAAGAATTAACGAATAAGAGCTAGAAAACAAGAATTAGCTCGACAATAAAGAGCTGATGATATGGTTCTTTTAAGTTGCAACCGAAACAAACTCAATCCAATGCAAATGTTGTATAAGGAGAAGCAAATTGAGGAGTATCATAGACGTCATGGGGGATTGTAGGAAACTAGGTTTGTACTATGTATCTTAGCATTGCATCTTATATTTGTTCTCTTAAATGTTAGTTGTAGTGTCATTGTCGGTGTTGTTATTGTGATTGTTGCGGTTTTAGTTGTAGTTATTGGAAATGCTATTGTTATTGTCATTTTTTTTGTTATCGCTATTGTTATAGTTTATTGCCATTCTTGTTTTGTCAATCTCACTGTTGTTATTATTATTAACACGTCAACAACAACTTAGTACAATAGATATAACAAATTCAAACACAAACACTATTGCAAAATGTCAACTACAACGTAACACAATAGAATTCAAACACAAACACTACTACAACACGTCACAACAACTTATTACAATAGATTAGTGAAACACAAACACTATCTAAACATCATTTCTACTAATGTTTTCCTATATGTTCCCAGTTTTGTTCCACTAATTCTTCTCTTAGACCAAGATGAGTTTGTGCATCTCGAATGTCATGTATTCTTTGCAAGTATTCGGCAAATGTATTTGGGTCCTTAATATGTTTTTTCAAAATGCCACGGCAATGTGTTGATAGTTTCTCAGTTGAAGCTCGTACCCGCTATGTTCTTCTTCGACAATCATATTATTTAAAATATTACAACAGTATATGATATCAGATAATACCGCCGGATCGTGGTAGTATACATGTTTTCTTAATATATGAAACCTACCTTGAAGCACTCCAAATGCTCGTTCGACATCTTTCCTCAAACTCTATTGTTGTTTGGTGAACTTGGCTTCTTTTGCATTATTTGGTCTTTTGTACGTTTGCACAAGTGTTTTCCATTTTGGGTATATTCCATATACCAGGTAATAACCCATGGAATGATCTTTATTCGCATAAGGAAATATGGTAAGTAAATATATAAATGTGAATAAAAGAATTGGGTATAGTTAGAAACCAATTAACATAAATACATAAGTTATATGTATATCATTTTATTCACATAACTGTATGATTCAGATTCGAGTGCATGATTTTGAGATGATTTGCATCGGTCTGAACAAGGAATTTTCACCTGATTCTTGACAATGAATATCTTATACAGATTTTTGGTTAATTCTAAAGTTCTTTATCATAGTATATGTCTATGCAAGGAGAACGACAATTTCTAATCAAGAAACCGGATCAGAGTCCACGTTAGATAAGTCGATTGAACGATACCAGTTCGGAAGTGAAATAGTGTGATCAAGCAAGCGATTAGATTTGATATTGCGTACGGATGATATATGTACATCTTACGGCCTTTATCATAGTTAAATGTTTGACATTGAGAGAATGCAAAATAAAATTGTTATTGAATTTGTAGTTTGATATTACTTGCAAATAAGATGCAGGTATATAGAACCAAATGCTAGTTAAATGCCTTTGGATTCGCGAAATAGAGTTTGGTTGCTTGGCAAATAGGTACATGTTTATATTGTTGTTTGGATTTGATGTTTTTATGACTAGCCACTTGGCTATTGTTTCCTTTGGTTGGTATTGGGTCTGTAGTGTCGATTTGTAGTTTTTTTGATCTAGCCACGCAAAGGAGACGCTGGCGAAATTTTCCATAAAATTTTAAGACTTAGAAAACACAACAGAATTGCAATTTCCTAATGGTTATAAGTATTGTAAATGAAATTGTAACAGTTATAATTGTTACTAATAGGTGCGTGGCATTTTCTGTAATAGATTTCCTAGGGATTATAATCGTTAGGAAATTTCATACTCCTAACGGTTATAACCGTTAGAAATTTGTTATTTCCCAACGGTTATAACCGTTGGAAAGTTTGCTTTCCGAACGGTTATAACCATAGTAAATTGGGCTATTGCTAACGGTTATAATCGTTGGTACATATGGTACAAAATTTATAAATTTAGCCATTGGAATACTTCTCAGTTCCAACAGCTATGGTCATTAGAAAATACACTGCTTACTAATGGTTATAACCGTTGGTATCTCATTTGCAACGCTTATAGGTGTTGCAAATCAAATTTTCTTAGACAAAACACTACTTGATTCAGCATCTTATACTACTATCATATATTATCAAATTTTAAATTTATAGCAACCACAAATACATAACCAAAATATCAAAACTAAGAGCAACAACAAACACAACCAAATATCAAAACTAACAGCAATAATAAACACATAACCAAATTTCAAAACTAACATATTAATTAGTTTCAAATCAAAACATCAAACATACATGAATATACTCCATACAAAGTTCATTATAGGACTTCAGGTTATACTACTATAGATGTTTGCGCCAAAAATGGTCACAAACCCCAAGTATTGTGAAAGCACCAGTGTATGAATACAAATCAGCAATATTCAAACACAAATCTCAGATCTAAGCTAGCAATAAACAGCAATCCAGAAATAAATCACAAGAACACGAGATTTATAGTGGTTCGGCTATCTCCGGCCTACGTCCACTTTAATGATTTTTATCTTTTATTGATGTTCTATGCTGATTACAAATGATTACAACAGATACAATGAGTGAATTCGAGTATAACAGCAATGGAAGGAAGTAGAATTGAATCCGGTAGAGTTTGGACGTTTCGCCGCCAAAAAAGATCCCTTTTCTGCAGGCTTCAGAGGGCTATTTATAGGCGTAGGAAGCTGAGATCGCGCCCAAACTTCGAGAGACTTCTTCTGGCACGTGAGGGGGCCCACGTGACCGACCCCACCAAGTTTCGACTCGATCTACGATCGATACGAAGCAATTTCGTATCCATCAAGAAACGATCCAATCGAGCTGAAACTTTGCAGGATTGTTCTTTACCTTATATGCAAACTACTGTGAAAATTTCGTAGCATTTGGAATAGCGGTTTGGGAGATATGATCGATACAAATTTCATTCTCGTCAGGGCTGTCGCGTCCGTATCCTTAGGTTCGAATCCATTTTGTTCGACTCGATCGAGGCACGTGCACATGTGGTGGCGTGGCGCGTAATTCCTGGGTTGATTCACTTCGGGTGCCGAGTTTCCTAGATCGATCCCATTTCAGTGGCGCATTGACCGATTCGTTTCCACAAACTTTGCCTCGTTTGCCTCGATGACCCTTGCATATATTAACTTGGTTGATGGTAGGTGATCGAGACGAAATAAGGTTGCTTGGTGGATACAAGATGGATCGATACGAGGTTAATGGATACGAACGTATGGCCATTATGATGGATACGAACCCGATGGATTCGAACTATGCAATACCCGATGGATACGAACCCGATGGATTCGAATAGAGCAAGGTGATGTTATCATGATGGATTCGAATCTGATCGATTCGAAGATGTTCGATTCAAAGTTGCTCGCTCTTGATGGATTCGAACAAACCAATATGACGATCCCTAGATGGATACGAAAGACATACTTTTTCTAATTTGAATCGATCATATCTCGTCCGTACGAACTCCGATTAACCTGAAATTTGAAACGCTGGCTTCCATGGCTTTGCTTGTCATGTCTTGTCAATTGCAGCCCGATCCGGACTCGGACAAAATTCATCGATATCCATGGTTATCTACAATGCATAGTTGACATTCATGGCTAGTTATTATTGATTTTCAGTCAGTTTTAGGTATCTCAGCTTTGCTAAAAGTTGGGATAACAATAGATGTATAAAAACTTACAAATGATGAATCCGACACTCCGACCAAACTACGAAACCTCCATCAACTAACTCAGACAGTGTATAATGACCGTTTTGAGGTGCATCAAAAAGTTGCTTGTCTGGATCGAAAACACCTTCCACCCAAACAACTTTTTTGCCATCTATAACATTTCTACCATGACAAATCTTTTGCACTCCAAGATGCCCTTTAGCTACCACTTTCAATTTTCATGATAATAGTTGCAGTGCTTGTTTTCCAAACATAAATTATCCAACAGTAGCAATAGATGGAGTGGGACTAAGGTTGGGATGGTGCTCAGTATGCGAAGCATTTTCTATTCTCGGTGTCTTTGAATTTGTTTCAATCTGACTAACAAGTTGCCTTATACAATGTTGCAAATCAGCTAGAGTTGAATTCATTGTTCAATTTTCTTTATGCATTTGATCAATCTTGTGTTGTATCTCCATTTTCCATTGCTTATCTTCCTTCTCTTTGTAATTGATAATTTCTTTTGAAGCTTGAGTGAGTTTTACGCGCTTTGCATTAGATGTAGAACTAATAGATTGGCAGTAGCTTTTTTTATTATCATTTCCATATACTTCAGAAATGACATCTCTTTCGAAATCATCAAAATTAAGTACTCCTTCATTACCATTAACACTAGCTTCTGACTTTTGCTTTTCTTCTACAGCTTGTATTAAAGCTTGCATATTCACAAATACTACTCAGTTTACAAAAAAATAGAAAAAACAATACAGAAGAAAGAAATGATCCACAATTCCGTTTTAAAACCGACCAATCCAAATTCCCTCGGTTTAACTGAGTCGTTCGCTCGGTTTGAAACTTAGCAAACAGCTCAGTTTGAAATTGAGCTATCAACTCAGTTTGAAACCAAGTTGTTTCACATGTAAGCTCATGCTTATTCTTGCTTTTTCTTATCGAAATTGGTAGGAAGGCCTCTTGTTTTTTCTTTGTGGCCTGATAAACTTCACTTCTTTCAAACACATGTAGCAACTCTGATTTCTATTTCTACATACATACACCTTATTAAATTTCACAGTATATGTTGAAATGATAATCCAACTTTCAGGTTTCGAAAAAAAGACATAAGCTAGTGAACAACATGTTATTCCTGAGTGTTACCCCTACACTTCCAAATACATCCATAAATGTAGCATCACCTATTGTCGACATGCCTTTCCACATAATGTTATTTTCCACTTTAATAGGACTCATCCATGTTGTTTTTGTAACTGTTAGGGTAATGAACCCAATTTGATCCTTCTACTAAAATATTTAATTTTAATTTATTTTTCCTTTTTTCGCAATTAATATAAAACATAAGTTTATTAATTCAATATGTTTATATAAAGTAGGCTGGCATTGGACTTGGGGACTTCAAATTGCTAGCAGACCTTTACGATATTCAATCGATAGCTACGCCGTTTCTTATCTGGATTATTTCAGTAACTCCAATGCTTTTAAGCAAGAACAATGAAGAAGAATGCACTTCAAAATCATTGAAGTAGAGCTGATTGTGTTGATAACATTTTTACCTTATTTTGTAAATATTAGTTACTTCCAGCTTCTTTAAAGTTATTAGGTCGGCATACATACTGATTCTTGTAAATTTCAAACTTAAAACCTAATGTTTGGTCTTTTACAAAATTCTTTCTACATTTGATCAAGACCCTACTTGAACCCATTTCAAGATTTATTTGATTGATACAATATCATGTACTCCATGTTTTATTCTGATTGATTAAAATTTGTGTACAGAGATATATGAAATTAATATCTAAAGTTGAGGATATCTCCACGGATAATTTTACAAACGTAAGCTTGGGAAGATTGGACTTAATGAGTTCATCGTTGTGCTACGCAATTGTTCGATTCCTTGATGCACTAAATGAAATCCTATTCTTGAAGCGGGTTGAACATGATAATTTTGATTTTCAAAATGAAGGCAAATGAGATGTTTCAAGCCATGGAACATAATTACAAAGAAGAATTATTCAATACATTGGAGCTTTTAAAGCATAGAAAATCGTCTTAAAGGCTTGAACTGCCCTCGATACACTATTTCAACAAAAAGATCTTTAGCATCCCTTTTATCCCTAATGTTCCGTTTAAAATTGTATGCAGTAATAAATTATAAAGTGGTATTGCATTTGGTGTTGTTTTATCATTTTTAGATGTTAAAAGTTTGTCTAGAATCACTTGATTTTATCACTTTTAGGATTTGATGGAAAGATGAATACATAAGAGGATAAATAATGGATGAGATGTGATAATAATAATAAAAATGTTAGATGGGTGTCAATTGTTTAAGAAATTCTTTGCATAAATATGAATTTTTTAATGAATTATATGATTTATTTTATATTAGGAATTTGGAGAAGTAAAGGGATTAGCTAATAGGACTTTTAAATGCAATTTTTTATTCAAAAGAGTTAAATTTTGGATAAGAAAATGAAATTAGCTACAAATTCGTGCTTACCTAACTTTGAAAATGATTGTTTTTAAGTAAACAAATTATATTTTAATTCAACTTATAGTTAAATGTGTTTAGTAAATCTTACAATTATACTACTATAAATAAATATTTTGCTTTGCATGTTGTAACGACCCACCTTTTTGGACGGTTTAAATCGACAATAAACTATAGATGTCAGACTCAAATCATTTAAAAGGGAGGATTGTTATGGGGTAAATAAGAGAAAGAAGAGAAAGAAATAAAACAAACACATAATCTCACAGACAAAATACAATAATAAAATTATAGTTCACGAAGTTGTTTTACAAATAACATTTGATTACACTTTTATAGTACAGATCAAAGTTACATACAACAGGAATAAATAAATAATGCAGCAGAACAACATGATACAGAGTGCTAAATATAATAAATAATAATAGTACAAAATCTTCGTCTTCATCCTCCAGAAATAAGGTCTTCAATACACTGAAAAGCTCAGACTGACCCGAGTGTAATGAAAAGACAAAACACTCGAGTTAGAACTAAAAGATCTTATGTAAGTTAAATTAATAGTAAATAAATATGAGTGTAACGACTTCAGAAATGTAAGGGGTTTGACATCTCCTATCCAGTGTCAATGTGAGTGCAATAACTTAAGAGATGTTCGGGATTTCCATCTCCTAAGGATCTGTTAAACTACCTATATACATAGTACAATACGCTATTATAATAGTGTCTATAGTAAAGTAAAGTATTAAAATAGCATTAAGGCGTTACCCATATCCCCCTTTACACATTTATATATTCCCGTAGTCTATACAGTACCGTAATTCATCCGTAAACTAGAGGGCTATCAGAGGGCACTTCATAGGTACGTACAAACCAAATTCATAGAAGTTGCGATAAGGCATGTGACAAGGCACGTGAGGCAATGCCATGGTAGGATTCTACCATTTGCACTCCCGGACTGGTGGTAACGCATTGCAACTACTACCGCCCACCTTCGAAAACACTGCCATAACCAAATCGAGCGGTGGCCACCAAATCAATCATAAAGTCATAATATGGTCTCGAAGAAATGTGCCCGATTGGAGAAGCGGCCTCACTTGGCTTGGTATAGCTCCTGTTTTGGCCACATCAAGCTAACTCGAGGGAGTCAGGGCTACGTAAATACCTCATACATAATCATTCGCCAAACCATCCTACTTCATTCTGGATTCTCCACCACATACACAATTGTTAAAGTAGTTTTCGGTATTGGCAGAGAGTATGACAATATCTGATCCCGTCTCTTTAACAACCAAATGCTTATTTCACACCGGATGGTTCTTTTACATTTCCAAAACCGATTCATAATTGATATCAAAATATCATATTCACTTAAAATCATATCACTTTCGAAATCATATTCATTTTCGAAATCATTATCACTTCTGAAATCATATTCACAAAATAGTTTAAATTCTCATTTCAAATCATCATATTTACTCAAATATGCCATTTTAGTAGAAAATATCATTTCAAATCCCAACTTAGGTTATAACATCATTTAACCATATTCGCTTTTAAATCAAGGATTTAAATATAAACACTTCAACTTTACACAGTCTGAATTTTAGAAAATAGTTTAGATAGTCATAAATATTTTAAATAGTTTTAAAAATAATTTAAAGTAGTTAAAATACTTTGAGATAGTTTAAATGGTCTAAAATAGTTTAAAATAGATTAAAATAGTTCTTAAATAGTTAAAATAGTTTAAAATATTTTAAAATAGTTTAAATAGTTTAAAATCGGTTAAATTAGATTAAAATAGTTAAAAATAGATAAAATAGTTTAAAATAGTTAAAAAAAATAAAATAGTTTGAATAGTTTAAAATATATTAAAAATAGTTTAAATAGTTTAAAATAGATTAAATTAGTTTAAAATAGTTTAAAATAGTTTAATAGCTTAAAATAGATTAAAATAGGTTTAATATAGCTTAATAGTTTAATATAAATAGTTTGAAAATTTAAATAAATCAAAACTTAAAATAATATATTTTTAAACAGTTTAAATTAAAATAATTAATTTGAAAGTAATATCAAATTAAACCACTTCTTCCATTTCAACAAATTTGGACCATATCCAGCTTTCAAATTAATAAATTCTATTTTTATCTTTCAATTCAAATCCTCATTTAAAACCATTTTAATTCTATATCGATTTCAATCCTTGATTGAACTATATATTTAAACCACGTCAAATTCAATAGATTTAAAACTTATATTCAAACGTTTATAATAACTAAATTTTGATAAATTTCATTTTATACTTCAAAATTCACTTTGAAATTCCAATTTAAATTCTTTAAACAATCTATTTAATCCAATTCCAATTTTAAGATATAAAGCTTGGATTTCCAAAATAATTTAGTTATATAAATCAAATTTTATTTCAAAATATCAATTAACTAGATTCAAAGTTTTAAGGATTTAAAATCATTTAATTTAACCAATCCGGTGTCCGTATATAATTTTCTACCCTATGATCAAGTGATATGGATATATATCATTTCAACCCTCAATAATTTAAATTTATGGGTATATATCATTTCAACCCGTAATCCCGAGTTAAATTTTCAAAATCCATAAAATCGCTCGAGTCTATCATTTCGACCCATAATGACTTTTCCCTAATCTATAGATCATTTGCATATGTATCATTTCAACCCGTAGTGATTTTTCTTGACAATAAACTAAGGGAACTTGCAGTGCGATAACAATATATAAATTTAACATCCAGTCATACAATATCAATAATCAAACATCCATCACAATCATCATTCAAATCAACCAATAAATAACAACAATTAACTGGTTATCATTAACAGGTATTTAACTGGCAATTTACATCAATATTAATTAAATGGAATTAAATTCGATATAAATTCAATTTAGACTCAAATGACAATTTAAATATATCAAACATCAACCAATCAATTTTTAATCACATCATAAATTAAATTTAACTAACATAAGATAATTTAGTAGTTGTGAGTGGGTTATAATACCCACCTTTAATTTTTTGATGACTTAAAATCCAATTAAAGGCCCAAATTTCAATAGTCTTAGAATTCATCCAAACTAGTTCCATAATGTCCGGAATTTTGACATGATTGCAATGGAGAAAACCGCGCGTAAATCCGACCTCGTATGCAAAAGATATCGATATACGAAGTTATACGATTTAAATTAAAATTAAATAAAATAAAATGTACGAACCAATAGGAATTCACCACGTCACTTCATCGTTCACGTGCAAAACCCTAGCTATCAATAGAAAATCACGATCGTTTCCCTGTAGCCGCGATGAGCTGCTCCCCCACGCAAGCGACTATGGCCACCCTAGACACGATCAGCCATCACCACCTCGCTCCATGGCTAGAGCCGCCTACACCACTGCCTCGCGCACGCCTCCACTTCCCTCTGGCCACTACCGCCGCCGTGAGTTAAAATAGCCAATCATAGCAATGTCATTGACCATCTCGACAAATGAGCTACAGATCCGTGACCTGCTTGACTCCATCTTCCCAACGCCACCTCCCAATCGTCGATCGGATGAAGATCCACCGTTGGATCGCAAAAACCTAATTTCGACGGCCGAGGTTCATCCTTGATTTCTGGTCAAACGATGCATCCAATTGAAAAATGTATTGCTGCAGTGGATTACGCTCGTCGAGAGCATTACAACGATATATAATATGACATAGTTTTGAGGAGTTTGATTTTCGATTTGAATTTGAAATTGAATTAGGTTTTGTAATTGGAATTTGGTTTCTGCCATTGGAAGAAAGGAATAGGCAGATAGAATTGTATGTATATGCAGAAATAAAAGGTTGCTAGTGTTTAGGAAAGAAAGCTATTTATATAGACCAGACCCGATAAGCATGAACAACATATCGAATAGTTTCGAAACGACAATAACGACCCGAAAAGCCCGTTCCGTTTTCGAAACGAAAGCGGGTCATCCAATATATCAAAATAGATGTTTTCGATATTTTGAAATTCAATGGAACAGGTTTCAAGTCCTAATTCCACTGTATACAGAAGCTAACTTTTAAAATCAGCTTATTTAAAATTGAATTCATTAAATTGATTTCTACACGTTTCGAGCCCGCACGATCAAACGACAAGTCTGATCGCTACGAAACTTGAAATCTTACAATAATTCACCGTTACAGATCCGATGAAACTGGTTTCGTTGAAATCCGAGACCGTGGCCAAAATGGCTATTTTCACGTTAATTAAATAAATTATTATTAAATAATTAAATCACATTTTAAGTTTTTAAATTTAATAGTTAACCATTTTTATCATTTCTGCTTTCCTAAGAATTAAAATTTTTTAAAACAAATTTCCATGTCAATTTAGTATTAAGTATTGCACCACTTATGGCGTTCAATTACAACTGTAATAAAAATCCAATTAATTATATTTTAATTTCAAATAAATTCTTTTGTTTTGGTTTTTATCTTATTATTCACTCAACTATCATCTTATAGATAAAATTAACATTTATTTACATCTTATTACATTAATATTCTACAATTATCATCTTAATTCATATTAACTACCATATTTAAGTAGATTAATTTCAATTGATTTCCAATTTAATTTCAACAGATTATATAAATAAAATAATAATTAAACAATTGTCATTTTTAAGTAATTAAATCACATTTATAATTGATTTCTCGCAACCAAGATTATAACTACTTACCATCACTAATTTTTATATTCAATTTCAACTAATTACATATAATCTCACCATTTAATTCAACCTTTAATTTATTTCCTTATTTACAGTTTATAACCAAATTAACTTTAAAATTATTCTAATTGATTGAGATTACATTCAAATAGTCCTCCATTACATTAAATTAACATTATTAAATTTCATTCTAGTTAGTTTTCTCATTAGTAAATCTTAAATTTATTTCCTTCCAATATTAAATTACAAAATCTTATGAAATTCAATATTTTAGTTAACTTACCTTAAGTCGCTTCCTTGAATCACGCTTCCTAGATCGCGAGCGACATAGCTTAGGTCGCGATAACGAAGGTCACTCCAGATTTTGCTTCCTAGGTCGCGAGCGACATATCTTAGGTCGCGATGACGAAAGTCGCTCCAGATTTCCAAAGTCGCTTCCTTATGTCACGAATTCCTCCGCCTTATGTCGGGTGCTCCTTATGTCACTCCAGTTAGGTCGCTCCAGCGAAGGTCGCGAATGAGAGAAGGTCGCGAACGAGATTCCTTATGTCACGAACGACATTCCAGTTAGGTCGCGAAGCTTAGGTCGTTGAAGCTTAGGTCGCTGAAATTCTTATGTCGCTGAGGAATGTTATGTCACTATGTCGTTAAGTCGTTAAGTCGCTCAAGTGGATATGGCTGATTTCTTATGTCGTTATTTCTTATGTGGCATTGTTTGTTAAGTCGTCTGTTAAGTCGTTTGTTTTTGTAAGTCATTTTTACCGTTTGTGATGTATTTTTCTTAAGTCGTGTGAATTGTTGTAACGTGTGTTGAGTTGTAATTTCCTATAAATAGGGGTGTGTTATCATTTGTAAAGGGAGTTGATTTTTGAATAAAAATTTGGTTTGTTCTTTGTGCCACCATTGAAATTGGAAGTTGAATGTTATCTCCTTTCTCCATCTTCAGATATTCGAGTGCGCTCGAATCAACGAACTTGAAGCCGATTCATGGAATCTCATGCACGAGATCAACATCGAAGAATCGTAGATCTTCTAACGCGGTATCGTGTTGAAGATATCAAGAATCCGGTATCTCGAGAGATCAACGGATTTGGGCACTTGGGTATCTTAAATTCATCGATTCATCTTGTTTCATCGATTCATCTTGTTTCATCGATTCATTTTCCGCGAATTCATCAATTCGTGAGTTGTGTGATCCTGTAGGCTGCGTCATTTGGTATCAGAGCTAGATCGTAAAAAGTTTGCATCAGTTCGAGAATTTGAAGTTTGGAGATCGGATTTGCATTGTTGAGAAGTTTGGTGTTCATCGTGTTCATCGTGAAGTTGCAACAAGTTGGGCGTTTTGATCCATATCATTTTGGATCAAAGTTCGGAAAGTGTTTGAAATTTTGAAGATTTGTTTGTAGTTCAATCATGCCATCGAGACGAGTTCAACGTCATCGCAATGTTGATGCTTTGTATGGAAGAGAAGATGCTGAACAAATGGAGCAAAGAATTAGTGATAAATTCAATGAGAAGTTTGATGAGGGGATTGGTCGATTAGAGAGAATGATGCTTGAAATGAATCAAAGTAGAAGAAGGGTTTCACCTGAATCGAGCCATGAGGGAAATAGAGTTTCACCACATTCAGATCGGGAGAGAAGAGAAGATCATGATCGTAGAAATGTTGACGATCGTGATAGGAATGTTGATGATCGAAATCAGAGAGATGTGGATGATCGTGATGGGAGGAATGTAGATCGAAGGGATGTTGGTGGTAGAAATGGTGGTGGTAGAGATGTTGGTGGTCATGATCGACATCAATATGCATCAGATTTTGATGAGGAGTTTGATGGTGGTAGTGTTCATGATCGAAATCGAAGCCAAGGAAGAAATCATTCAGAGTATGATCACAAATGGGAGTACGGAATGAAAACTGAAATTCCAGAGTTTAAGGGTGGTACGCAGGCTGAAGAATTTCAGGATTGGTTATCAAATGTTGAAGAAATTTTAGACTTCAAGGAAGTACTCGAGCATCATAGAGTTAAGTTGGTTGCTACACGGTTGAGGGGAAGAGCTATCGCATGGTGGCAACAAACTAAACTTACATGGGAAAGAATGGGAAAGTCGAAGATTGTTTCATGGGAAAAGATGAAGAAGTTGATGAAGGCTACTTTCTTGCCTTATAATTATCAGTCTTTTATGTATCAGCGCTTACAGAATTTGAGACAAGGGACAAAGTCGGTAAATGATTATGCAGATGAGTTTTATCAACTGATTGCTAGAAACGATATCATGGAAACGGAGGAACAGTTGACATCCAGATTTGTTGGAGAATTGAGAATGCAAATTCAGGATATAGTAAATATGTTTGATCCGAGATCCGTTGCCGAAGCACACCAGAAGGCTCTAGCTTGGGAGAAGCAAGGTAGAAGAGGAGGTGGTGCGTTTACAAGTTCGAGCAATCAGGTGAAGGGGGCTAGTAGCAATACTTTCCAAGGCTGTTAGTAAACCGGTTGTCAATGAAGCTGCTAAGACCAAGGTCAACAATAATTTCAAGTGTTATAACTGTCAGGAGTTTGGTCATAAGAGCAATGAATGCCCGAAGCCTAAGAAGCGAGCGATGGTTGCTGAGGTTGAGGATGAGGATGCAGAAGTAGAATGTTCCAATTCACCACAGGTTGAGGAGGAAGAAGAATTATTGACGGGAGACGAGGGATATTCTTTAATGATGAGGAGATCTTGCTTGACGCCAAAGCAGGAAGAGGAGACTAGTTGGTTGAGGAGTAATATTTTTCAATCGACATGCACTATTTTGGGAAAAGTTTGTAAGTTTGTTATCGATGCAGGGAGTTGTGATAACATCATCTCTACAGAAGCCGAAAAGAAGTTGGCGTTAAAGACAGAGAAGCATCCCAAACCCTACAAATTGGCTTGGCGAAGGAAAGGTGGGGAAGTAAAGGTTGGTCGAAGAGCTCGTGTAACTTTTTCCATCGGAAAGAAGTATAAGGATGAAATTTGTTGTGACGTGGTGGATATGGATGTATGTCATTTGGTGTTGGGAAGACCGTGGCAGTTCGATAGAGCCGTGCACCACGACGGTAGGACTAACTGCTATAGTTTCATGTTCGATGGCACTAGAATCACTTTAGTTCCTAAAAGGCGACAACAAAGTGAAAGCAAGTTGGAGGAAATCGAGGAACTAAAGAATCTGTTATCTTTGAAGGAATTTGTCAAAGAAGTAGAGGATAGCCCTGAAGTATTTCTGTTGATTGGACGTGAAAGTAGTGAAGCGGTTGAAATTCCTGAGGAAGTTAAGCCAGTGTTGAAGGAATTTGAAGATGTGTTTCCTGAAGAATTACCAAAAGAGTTACCACTGTTGAGAGACATACAACACCAGATTGATCTTGTTCCAGGAGCTGTGTTACCACATAGACCACATTATAGAATGAGTCCAAAGGAGCACGAAGAGTTGAGAAGGCAGGTGGAAGAGTTACTTGAACAAGGGCGCGTACAAGAAAGTTTAAGTCCTTGTGCAGTACCAGCCTTGTTAGTACCAAAGAAGGATGGAACTTGGAGAATGTGTACAGATAGTCGAGCACTAAACAAGATTACGGTGAGGTACATATTCCCGATGCCAAGATTGGAAGACTTGTTAGATCAGTTGACTTGAGCTACTATCTTTTCAAAGATTGATTTGAAGAGTGGGTATCATCATATTCGAATTCGACCAAGGGATGAATGGAAGACAGCCTTCAAGACATGGGAGGGGTTGTATGAATGGCTGGTCATGCCATTTGGTCTTTCAAAAGCACCTAGTACTTTTATGCGAGTGATGAATCAGATCTTTCGACTGTTTATTGGAAAGTTTGTGGTGGTATACTTTGATGATATATTGATATACAGTGGAAGCACAAAAGAGCATCTACAACACTTATGGGAAGTGTTGATGATACTTCGTCAGGAGCAATTTTACGCGACAACAAAGAAGTGCATGTTCATGACGCACAGTGTTTTGTTCTTGGGGTATGTATTGTCCAAGGAAGGTATCCAGGTGGATCAAAGTAAAGTTGAAGAAATTAAGGATTGGTCACAACCCATGACTGTAACTGAAGTGAGAAGTTTCCATGGTTTAGCATCATTTTACCGAAGGTTTATTCCACATTTCAGTAGCGTGATGGCACCAGTGACAGATTGTATGAAAGGAAAGCAGTTTGTGTGGACTGAAGAGGCTGATTCTGCTTTCCAATAGATCAAGACACTCTTGACTACAACATCGATTCTTAGATACCCGGACTTTCAGTTGCTCTTTGAGCTAGATACGAATGCGTCTAAGGTTGGAATTGGTGGAGTGTTAAGTCAAAAGGGTCGTCCAATTGCTTATTTTAGCGAGAAACTTTCTGGAGCCAAGACAAGATACAGTACCTATGACTTGGAGTTATATGCTATTGTCCAAGCCATAAAGCATTGGAGACACTATTTGTTTCATAAAGAGTTTGTGTTGTATACTGACAATGAAGCATTGAAATATTTGCAGGGACAGGATAAGATTGCAGCCAGGCATGCTTCATGAATCGCATACTTGCAATAGTTTACATTTGTTGTAAAGCATAAGTCGGGAGTTACAAATCATGTGGCAGACGCATTGAGTAGAAGAAATCATTTGTTGACAAGGATGAGAGTTGAAGTGACGGGCTTTGATGTATTTCCAGATTTGTTTGTTGAGGATCCTTACTTTTCCAAGATTGTAGATGAAGTCGAGAAAGGGAGGACGGATGAGTATGTGTTGGTAGAAGGTTTTCTATTTAAGGGAAATCAGTTGTGTATACCAGAGTGCAGTTTGCGAATGAAGATTGTGAAGGAATTGCATGGAGAAGGTCATGTGGGAAGAGATCGTACCTTGCAGTTGATTTCTCAATCATATTTTTGGCCTTCCATAAGGAAAGAAGTTGAAAGATTTGTGCAGAGATGTCACATATGTCAAGTTTCCAAAGGGACAGCTACGAATGCAGGATTGTATATGCCATTGCCCATGCCTACTAGACCATGGGTTGATGTTAGCATCGATTTTGTTTTGGGTTTGCCAAGAACTCAACGAGGGAATGATTGTATATATGTTGTGGTGGATAGATTTTCGAAGATGGCACATTTCATAGCTTGTAAGAACACCGCCGATGCAGTCCGTGTTGCTCAATTGTTCTTTAAAGAGGTTTATCGACTACATGGGCTACCTGAGTCTATTGTTTCTGACCGGGATACTCGATTTCTATGTCATTTTTGGTTGAGTCTGTGGAAGATGGTTGGGACTAAGCTGAATTTTAGTAGTGCCTATCATCCACAAACGAATGGGCAAACGGAAGTGGTGAACAGATCTTTGGGAAACTTGTTGAGATGTCTTGTGAAGGATAATTTGAAGAGCTGGGATGTGAAATTGTGTCAGGCAGAATTCGCACATAATCATGCCGTTAATCGAAGTACTGGATTCAGTCCATTTCAAGTGGTATATTCAGCAATTCCGAAGGGACCGTTGGATTTGTCGATAGTTCCACTTCAGAAAGGGGTTGTTAAACAAGCTTGTGATTTTGTGAATGAGTTGCAGGAGTGTCACAGGATTGTTCATGAACGATTGCTTAAGTAAAATTAGAAGTATAAGCAATTGGAAGGTAAGAAGCGAAGGAGTGTGGACTTCAAAGAGGGTGATTTTGTTTACGCAGTATTGACGAATGATCGTTTTCCAGTTGGAACTTACAACAAGTTGAAAGCTCAAAAGATTGGTCCAGTAGAAATCTTAAAGAAGATCAATGATAATGCGTATCAGTTAAGATTGCCGGATCATATCCATACTGCTGACGTTTTCAACGTCAAACACTTGATTCCATACCATGAGAATAAGCATGACGAAGAAGAGGAAAGTGTGAATTCGGGGTCGAATTCTTTTCAACCAAGGGAGGATGATGCAGCGCGAGAACGACTTACCTTAAGTCGCTTCCATGAATCACGCTTCCTAGGTCGCGAGCGACATAGCTTAGGTCGCGATAACGAAGGTCACTCCAGATTTCGCTTCCTAGGTTGCGAGCGACATAGCTTAGGTCGCGATGACGAAAGTCGCTCCAGATTTCCAAAGTCGCTTCCTTATGTCACGAATTCCTCCGCCTTATGTCGCGTGCTCCTTATGTCGCTCCACTTAGGTCGCTCCAGCGAAGGTCGCGAATGAGAGAAGGTCGCGAACGAGATTCCTTATGTCGCGAACGACATTCCAGTTAGGTCGCGAAGCTTAGGTCGCTGAAGCTTAGGTCGCTGAAATTCTTATGTCGCTGAGGAATGTTATGTCACTATGCCGTTAAGTCGTTAAGTCGCTCAAGTGGATATGGCTAATTTCTTATGTCGTTATTTCTTATGTCGCATTGTTTGTTAAGTCGTCTGTTAAGTCATTTGTTTTTGTAAGTCATTTGTACTGTTTGTGATGTATTTTTCTTAAGTCGTGTGAAGTGTTTAAATGTGTGTTGAGTTGTAATTTCCTATAAATAGGGGTGTGTTGTCATTTGTAAAGGGAGTTGATTTTTGAATAAAAATTTGGTTTGTGCTTTGTGCCACCATTGAAATTGGAAATTGAGTGTTATCTCCTTTCTCCATCTTCGGATATTCGAGTGCGCTCGAATCAACGAACTTGAAGCCGATTCACGGAATCTCGTGCGCGAGATCAACGTCGAAGAATCGTAGATCTTCTAACGCGGTATCGTGCGCGATCAACGTGTTGAAGATAGCTAGAATTCGGTATCTCGAGAGATCAACGGATTTGGGCACTTGGGTATCTTCAATTCATCGATTCATCTTGTTTCATCGATTCATTTTCCGCGAATTCATCAATTCGTGAGTTGTGTGATCCTGTAGGCTACGTCATTTGGTATCAGAGCTAGATCGCAAGAAGTTTGCATCAGTTCGAGAATTTGAAGTTTGGAGATCGGATTTGCATTGTTGAGAAGTTGGTGTTCATCGTGAAGTTGCAACAAGTTGGGCGTTTCGATCCATATCATTTTGGATCAAAGTTCGGAAAGTGTTTGAAATTATGAAGATTTGTTTGAAGTTCAATCATGCCACCGAGACCAGTTCAACGTCATCGCAATGTTGATGCTTTGAATGGAAGAGAAGATGCTGAACAAATGGAACAAAGAATTAGTGATAAATTCAATGAGAAGTTTGATGAGGAGATTGGTCGATTAGAGAGAATGATGCTTGAAATGAATCAAAGTAGAAGAAGGGTTTCACCTGAATTGAGCCATGGGGGAAATAGAGTTTCACCACATTCAGATCGGGAGAGAAGAGAAGATCATGATCGTAGAAATGTTGATGATCGTGATAGGAATGTTGATGATCGAAATCGGAGAGATGTGGATGATCGTGATCGGAGGAATGTAGATCGAAGGGATGTTGGTGGTAGAAATGGTGGTGGTAGAGATGTTGGTGGTCATGATCGACATCGATATGCATCAGATTTTGATGAGGAGTTTGATGGTGGTAGTGTTCATGATCGAAATCGAAGCTAAGGAAGAAATCATTCAGAGTATGATCACAAATGGGAGTCCGGAATGAAAATTGAAATTCCAGAGTTTAAGGGTGGTATGCAGGCTGAAGAATTTCTGGATTAGTTATCAAATGTTGAAGAAATTTTTGACTTCAAGGAAGTACCCGAGCATCGTAGAGTTAAGTTGGTTGCTACACGGTTGAGGGGAAGAGCTATCGCATGGTGGCAACAAACTAAACTTACACGGGAAAGAATGGGAAATTCAAAGATTATTTCATGGGAAAAGATGAAGAAGTTGATGAAGGCACCTTTCTTGCCTTATAATTATCAGTCTCTTATGTATCAGCGCTTACAGAATTTGAGACAAGGGACAAAGTCGGTAAATGATTATGCAGATGAGTTTTATCAACTGATTGCTAGAAACGATATCATGGAACGGAGGAACAATTGACATCCAGATTTGTTGGAGGATTGAGAATGCAAATTCAGGATATGGTAAATATGTTTGATCCAAGACCCATTGCCGAAGCACACCAGAAGGCTCTAGCTTGGGAGAAGCAAGGTAGAAGAGGAGGTGGTGCGTTTATAAGTTCGAGCAATCAGGTGAAGGGGGCTAGTAGCAATACTAATGTTTCCAAGGCTGTTAGTAAACCGGTTGTCAATGGAGCTGGTAAGACCAAGGTCAACAATAATTTCAAGTGTTATAACTGTCAGGAGTTTGGTCATAAGAGCAATGAATGCCCGAAGCCTAAGAAGCGAGCGATGGTTGCTGAGGTTGAGGATGAGATGCAGAAGTAGAATGTTCCAATTCACCACAGGTTGAGGAGGAAGAAGAATTATTGACGGGAGACGAGTGATATTCTTTAATGATGAGGAGATCTTGCTTGATGCCAAAGCAGGAAGAGGAGACTAGTAGGTTGAGGAGTAATATTTTTCAGTCGACATGCACTATTTTGGGAAAAGTTTGTAAGTTTGTTATCGATGCAGGGAGTTGTGATAACATCATCTCTACAGAAGCCGTAAAGAAGTTGGCGTTAAAGACAGAGAAGCATCCTAAACCCTACAAGTTGGCTTGGCGAAGGAAAGGTGGGGAAGTGAAGGTTGGTCGAAGAGCTTGAGTAACTTTTTCCATCGGAAAGAAGTATAAGGATGAAATTTGTTGTGACGTGGTGGATATGGATGTATGTCATTTGTTGTTGGGAAGACCGTGGCAATTCGATAGAGCCGTGCAACACGACGGTAGGACTAACTGCTATAGTTTCATGTTCGATGGCACTAGAATCACTTTAGTTCCTAAAAGGCGACAACAAAGTGAAAGCAAGTTGGAGGAAATCGAGGAACTAAAGAATCTATTATCTTTGAAGGAATTTGTCAAAGAAGTAGAGGATAGCCCTGAAGTATTTCTATTGATTGGACGTGAAAGTAGTGAAGCGGTTGAAATTCCTGAGGAAGTTAAGCCAGTGTTGAAGGAATTTGAAGATGTGTTTCCTGAAGAATTACCAAAAGAGTTACCACCGTTGAGAGACATACAACACCAGATTGATCTTGTTTCGGGAGCTGTGTTACCACATAGACCACATTATAGAATGAGTCCAAAGGAGCACGAAGAGTTGAGAAGGCAGGTGGAAGAGTTACTTGAACAAGGGCGCGTACAAGAAAGTTTAAGTCCTTGTGCGGTACCAGCCTTGTTAGTGCCAAAGAAGGATGGAACTTGGAGAATGTGTACAGATAGTCGAGCACTAAACAAGATTACGGTGAGGTACAGATTCCCGATGCCAAGATTGGACGACTTGTTAGATCAGTTGAGTGTAGTTGCTGTCTTTTCAAAGATTGATCTGAAGAGTGGGTATCATCAGATTCGAATTCGACCAGGGGATGAATGGAAGACAGCCTTCAAGACACGGGAGGGTTTGTATGAATGGCTGGTCATGATTTGGTATTTCCAATGCACCTAGTACTTTTATGCGAGTGATGAATCAGATCTTTCGACCGTTTATTGGAAAGTTTGTGGTGGTATACTTTGATGATATATTGATATACAGTGGAAGCACAAAAGAGCATCTACAACACTTGCGGGAAGTGTTGATGATACTTCGTTAGGAGCAATTTTACGCGACAACAAAGAAATGCATGTTCATGACGCATAGTGTTTTGTTCTTGGGGTATGTATTGTCCAAGGAAGGTATCCAGGTGGATCAAAGTAAAGTTGAAGCAATCAAGGATTGGTCACAACCCAGGACTGTAACTGAAGTGAGAAGTTTCCATGGTTTAGCATCATTTTACCGAAGGTTTATTCCACATTTCAGTAGCGTGATGGCACCAGTGACAGATTGTATGAAAGGAAAGCAGTTTGTGTGAACTGAAGAGGCTGATTCTGCTTTCCAATAGATCAAGACACTCTTGACTACAACACCGATTCTTAGATACCCGGACTTTCAGTTGCTCTTTGAGCTAGATACGGATGCGTCTAAGGTTGGAATTGGTGGAGTGTTAAGCCAAAAGGGTCATCCAATTGCTTATTTTAGCGAGAAACTTTCTGGAGCCAAGACAAGATACAGTACCTATGACTTGAAGTTCTATGCTATTGTCCAAGCCATAAAGCATTGGAGACACTATTTGTTTCATAAAGAGTTTGTGTTGTATACTGACCATGAAGCATTGAAACATTTGTAGGGACAGGATAAGATTGCATCCAGGCATGCTTCATGGATCGCATACTTGCAACAGTTTACATTTGTTGTAAAGCATAAGTCGGGAGTCACAAATCATGTGGCAGGCGCATTGAGTAGAAGAAATCATTTGTTGACTACGATAAGAGTTGAAGTGACGGGGTTTGATGTATTTCCAGATTTGTTTGTTGAGGATCCTTACATTGCCAAGATTGTAGATGAAGTCGAGAAAGGGAGGACGGATGAGTATGTGTTGGTAGAAGGTTTTCTATTTAAGAGAAATAGGTTGTGTATACCAGAGTGCAGTTTGCGAATGAAGATTGTGAAGGAATTGCATGGAGAAGGTCATGTGGGAAGAGATCGTACCTTGCAGTTGATTTCTCAATCATATTTTTGGCCTTCCATGAGGAAAGAAGTTGAAAGATTTGTGCAGAGATGTCACATATGTCAAGTTTCCAAAGGGACAGCTACGAATGCAAGATTGTATATGCCATTGCCCGTGCCTACTAGACCATGGGTTGATGTTAGCATGGATTTCGTTTTGGGTTTGCCAAGAACTCAACGAGGGAATGCTTCTATATATGTTGTGGTGGATAGATTTTCGAAGATGGCACATTTCATAGCATGTAAGAACACCGCCGATGCAGTCCGTGTTGCTCAATTATTCTTTAAAGAGGTTTATCGACTACATGGGCTACCTGAGTCTATTTTTTCTGACCGGGATACTCGATTTCTAAGTCATTTTTGGTTGAGTCTGTGGAAGATGGTTGGGACTAAGCTGAATTTTAGTAGCGCCTATCATCCACAAATGGATGGGCAAACAGAAGTGGTGAACAGATCTTTGGGAAACTTGTTGAGATGTCTTGTGAAGGATAATTTGAAGAGCTGGGATGTGAAATTGTGTCAGGCAGAATTCGCACATAATCATGCCGTTAATCGAAGTACTGGATTTAGTCCATTTCAAGTGGTATATTCAGCAATTCCGAAGGGACCTTTGGATTTGTCGACAGTTCCACTTCAGAAAGGGGTTGTTAAACGAGCTTGTGATTTCGTGAAAGAGTTGCAGGAGTGTCACAGGATTGTTCATGAACGATTGCTTAAGTCAAATGAGAAGTATAAGCAATTGGAAGGTAAGAAGCGAAGGAGTGTGGACTTCAAAGAGGGCGATTTTGTTTACGCAGTATTGACGAAAGATCGTTTTCCAGTTGGAACTTACAACAAGTTGAAAGCTCGAAAGATTGGTCCAGTAGAAATCTTGAAGAAGATCAATGATAATGTGTATCAGTTAAGATTGCCGGATCATATCCATACCGCTGACGTTTTCAACGTCAAACACTTGATTCCATACCATGAGAATAAGCATGACGAAGAAGAGGAAAGTGTGAATTCGGGGTCGAATTCTTTTCAGCAAAGGGAGGATGATGCAGCGCGAGAACGACTTACCTTAAGTCGCTTCCCTTAATCGCGCTTCCTAGGTCGCGAGCGACATAGCTTAGGTCGCGATAACGAAGGTCACTCCAGATTTTTGCTTCCTAGGTCGCGAGCGACATAGCTTATGTCGCGATGACGAAAGTCACTCCAGATTTCCAAAGTTGCTTCCTTATGTCACGAATTCCTCCGCCTTATGTCGCCTACTCCTTATGTCTCTCAAGTTAGGTCGCTCCAGCGAAGGTCGCGAACGAGAGAAGGTCGCGAATGAGATTCCTTATGTCGCGAACGACATTCTAGTTAGGTCGCGAAGCTTAGGTCGCTGAAATTCTTATGTCGCTGAGGAATGTTATGTCACTATGTCGTTAAGTCGTTAAGTCGCTCAAGTGGATATGGCTGATTTCTTATGTCGTTATTTCTTATGTTGCATTGTTTGTTAAATCGTCTGTTAAGCTGTTTGTTTTTGTAAGTCATTTGTACTGTTTGTGATGTATTTTTCTTAAGTCGTGTGAAGTGTTGTAACGTGTGTTGAGTTGTAATTTCCTATAAATAGGGGTGTGTTGTCATTTGTATAGGGAGTTTATTTTTGAATAAAAATTTGGTTTGTGCTTTGTACCACCATTGAAATTGGAAGTTGAGTGTTATTTCCTTTCTCCATCTTCATTAGAGTGCGCTCGAATCAACGAACTTGAAGCCGATTCATGGAATCTCGTGCGCGAGATCAATGTCGAAGAATCATAGATCTTCTAACGTGGTATCGTGCGCGATCAACGTGTTGAAGATAGCTAGAATCCGATATCTCGAGAGATCAATGGATTTGGGCACTTGGGTATCTTCAATTCATCGATTCATCTTGTTTCATCGATTCATTTTCCGCGAATTCATCAATTCGTGAGTTGTGTGATCCTGTAGGCTGCGTCACATCACCACCTCGCTCCACGGCTAGAGCCGCCTACCCTACTGCCTCGTGCATGCCTCCGTCGCCCTCTGGCCACCCCCACCATCACGAGTTACAACAGCCAATCATGGCGATGTCATTGACCATCTCGACAAATGAACTCTAGATCCTTGGCCTGCTCAACTCCATCTTCCCAACGCCACCTCTTGATCGTTAATCGGATGAAGATCCACTATTGGATCGTGAAAACCTAATTTCGACGACCGAGGTTCATCCTCGATTTCTGGTCAAACGATACATCCAATTGAAAAACGAATCGCTGCAGTGGATTACGCTCGTCGAGAGCTTTCCAACAATATATAATATGACATAGTTTTGAGGAGTTTGATTTTCTATTTGAATTTGAAATTGAATTAGGGTTTGTAATTGGAATTTGGTTTCTGCCACTGGAAGAAAGGAATAGGCAGATAGAATTGTACGTACAGGCAGAAAAAAATGGCTGCTAGGGTTTAGGAAAGAAAGCTATTTATATAGACCAGGCCCGATAAACATGAACAACATATCGAATTGGTTCGAAACGACAATAACGACCCAAAAAGCCCGTTCCGTTTTCGAAACGAAAGTGGGTCATCCAATATATCGAAATAGATGTTTTCGATATTTTTAAATTCAATGGAACAGGTGTCAAGTCCTAATTCCACTATATACAGAAGTTAACTTTTAAAATCAGCTTATTTAAATTGAATTCATTAAATTGATTTCTATGCATTTCGAGCTCGCACGATCAAACGACAAGTCCGATCTCTACGAAACTTGAAATCTTTCAATAATTCACCGTTACAAATCCGATGAAACTAGTTTCGTCGAAATCCGAGACCGTGGCCAAAATTTCTATTTTCACGTTAATTAAATAAATTATTATTAAATTAATTAAATCACTTTTTAAAATTTTAAATTTAATAGTTAACCATTTTTATCATATCTGATTTCCTAAGAATTTAAAATCTTTTAAAACAAATTTCCATGTCAATTTAATATTAAGTATTGCACCACTTATGGCGTCCAATTACAACTACAATAAAAATCCAATTAATTATATTTTAATTTCAAATAAATTCTTTTATTTTGATTTATATCTTTTTATTCACTCAACTATCATCTTACGGATATAATTAACATTGGTTTACATCTTATTACATTAATATTCTACAATTATCATCTTAATTCATATTAACTACCATATTTAAGTAGATTAATTTCAATTGATTTCAAATTAATTTCAACAGATTAAATAAATAAAATAATAATTAAAATAATTTTCACTTTTATGTAATTAAATCACTTTTATAAATTGATTTCTCACAACCAAGGTTATAACTACTTACCATCATTGATTTTTATATTCAATTTCAACTAATTACATACATTCTCACCATTTAATTCAACTTTTAATTTATTTCCTTATTTACAGTTTATAACCAAATTAAATTTACAATTATTCTAATTGATTAAGATTACATTCAAATAGTCCTCGATTACATTAAATTAACATTATTAAATTTCGTTCTAGTTAGTTTTCTCATTGGTAAATCTTAAAATTTATTTCCTTCCAATATTAAATTACAAAATCTTATTAAATTCAATATTTTAAATATCAAAAAATGCGGGTTGTTACACATGTGCCATAATTTTAAATTGGAAAGCGGAAGATTTATAAAGAAGAAATTTATTTTATACCATTGAGAAATATTCTAAAAAAAGGGCATCATCGAAAATCCACACTTGGCATTATAAACCTTGGGACTGGCTCTGAAGATGAGGTTAGGGTTACAAGAGAAAACAGTTTGGTGTTAATGATGCAGGAAAAGTGCACAGAGTTGTGCATGCACAATTTACATTATCTAATAAGATTTCTGGAAAAAATCAAACTGCAAGAAAAGTGCACACAGTTGTTTCACACAAAAATCCATTACCTGCTACGTTGCTATTGTCAAGTAACTTCATACAATAGGGAAATAAAAAAATTACAACTAACTTCAATAAAAAATTAAGGGATGATTGCTCTTAATGGTTGGTGCACTATCATATGACAGTGAAATTGGGCTTAAAGGGCAAGCAAAATATGCTCAGTTTATATTAAAACATCAGTTTTGCATTGGTTGCCTTAACAGAGGAACAATGGCATCACATTTTGCAGGTATACTAAGTTTTATCTCAAAAATACAAAGGAATATTTAATGCAACAAATTTCTCATTTAATCTCCTATAAGCAAATTCAAGTGCAAGCGATTAATTATTGCAACACATCGCAAGTGATATGTGCATGCAACCCAAAATCTTAAATAAATAAGTTGCTGGGAGTTGTAGTTGGAATTGAATTCTCTAACCTAGACTGGCAACAAATTGTTCTACATTTTAAGGTCCAGAGCAAAATTTATCAACTTATTGATTTCAGCTAATTTATCGACGTTACTTACAAGTATTCATGTAGAAATCTTTTTTTTCCTATTTTTATTTGAATTGTTGATTTCAACTAACTTATTAATTTCAGCAAAATTTCTCATTTAATCGACGTTACAATTTAAGTAACGTCCAGACCAAATTGATAGACATTTTCCTAATTTTATTTGATTTTTGAAACTTCTCAATTTCCATGGAGGTGCGTGTTCTATTCAGTGGTCATAAAATAAGTTGTAGATGAAACTATGCAAATATCAAAGAAAGAGGCTATACATCACTGTCTAAACTCACTTTATTTTCAGCAAGACTAATAAATATCGTGTTTAGTTAAAGCCGATTGTATAGTTAAAGCAGGAACAACGTGTATGTTTCCTGATGGTGAGTGGACGTGCACAACATGTGCTTCAATAGGTTAATATTCATTAAAATGCTGTAATTCTAGACATACATATTTTTCTGCTGCACACGGAAGCGCCTCTTCCGTTTTTCTACTTGCGTGTGCTATTTTCCAAACCACTACTTATGTAGGGTTGCATTCCGGATTCTCCTCTTCCTACATAAATAAATATGAATTAATTTGTAAGTATACATTACTATTAAGGTTACATGTATGATGGTTGCTACGTACCAATTCTTTATAAAGTTGAGTATATGATTTTCTTCCCAAAGTATGAGTTATGGTATTTTTTTCTTTATTTTGAGCATTTTGTTTACACTGTTTCTTTTTCTTATCAGTGTACTCATTGTTAAGAATTTCTCCCATTGGATTTTACCAATGTCACATCGACGATTATCAATCACAATACGTTTAGGTAATAACACTTCATCTTTCTTCAAATAAGTATTTCTTAGCTTCGATTTTACTGTTCTGAAATATTGTGAAAAACCTCTCTCCAAAATAGGTTGAGCAATAGTTGGATTCAGATTCATATCAAACTCCTTCTACAAAAACAAGAAAGAAAAATCAATACAACTGTTCATAAGAACACTTGAGTTATAAGTAATAACCTGTCAAATGTACACATTACAAATTAAAATAAAACAATTTGGTTTTGCACTTGTCATCTTATTTAAGTTGAACACAAAGAAAATGCAATCATGTGGTAAATACTTGATCAAAAGTACCATGTGCTATACATTAATTTTTTAAGATTTATGTTCATATCAAAAATGGGCAAATTTTAGGCTGCAACCATTAGTTTGTTTAATTTGCTAGGCAGCAACATACTGCTCTAAAAATTAATGTGTGTTTATTTAGTATGTTACTTTAATTTCATCGTTACAAGCTCTTAGCAAAGTTGAAATTTGGTCAAGACCATCGATTGTCAAAGATTTACCGATCAAATCAGAAAACATGCCTTAAAATGCAGTTCTCATCCGATCCACATTAATTCAAACTAGATGTATTACTAAATGTCATAGTCTTAGACCAACGATTTTGGATTAGTATCAGGTCAGTAAGTATGACATTAGTATTAGGTTTATTAACCAATCATCGTCTCTTTTCTATTGTAAAAATGGTTTAACTATGATATTAGTATTGGGTCAGTAAGCATTAATGTGAATTCATGGGATTTGGAACATCTTTCGGTGAAGAGCAAGCTTCGATAAAGGAAAGTTACAATATACAACATGAGATACATCCTAAGTCTTAAACACATTTAAAACATAACATAATTAAAATAGAACATTATAGAACATGATAGTAATCATGTCGAAACAAAAACCATCAATTATTGTCTAGGCCTCCTACCCGCAATTGTAGACTATTTTTGTAGTCTTGCCTATAGAAATCCCATAGCCCAAAGGTTATTTTAACATAGCACGAAGCGGTTACTTATTAATGTATTTTTAAGGTAAAGTAAAATACCATGATTGCTTTCCATAAACTATTCCTATAGAAAATGTCTAGTTTCCTCCAATCATCATAACCTATCGAAATAAGCCCACGGATCAACACCCCACAACTAGACTTCCATTTTGTTGCATCTCTACCTTTAGCACCCTCCATGTCAACAAATATTGAATATTTTTTATTTTGTGGTGGAGGAGGAACATCTTCTTCGGTGCTTTCAGGACCTTGTGATGCATTGCTATAGCCAGTTGACATTCTGCAATATACACATTAACTTCTGAATTAGTTGATAAATCAATAATCTTACGAATCTGTTTTTAAATTCTTACAATATTAAGCATATATTGTTTAGCATTCTTATATAAGGTAATTAATTATATAATAAGAACAAGTAAGGTTTAACTCCAAAGATCAAAATATTTGATACAATTTTAAAAGTGCTGGTTCATAAATATAACCACCATAGTTGTATAACACCAATATATTATCCACATAGCATTCTATTTACCGCCAAAAAAAACTAAAAAAGCATGTAAATAGGTTATTTCATTATGTATTAATTAATATATTATATAGTAAAGTTAAAGAATGTCTAAATAGAAATGCCTTACCAGAGCTACTAGTGTACAGGCATAGGTGAACTTTCAAGAACACCATAAATCAACACATATTATTATCCTAACAGAAACAAGCGGCAATTCCAAAAAGTTGAAGTGTATTCTTTTATAAGATGCTTTACGACTATTGGGCAAAAAACTCAAAGTCCAAAAACCAACAATAAAAAACCCTTCACAATTACAACGCATATTGTTTAGATATGAAATCAATGTGCAAATCTTCTATTATTTGAGGTTTGGTTCATTTTTTTGATCTTATAAGGATAGCTGAAATATGAAACTTGATTTCTTAAACCATATGGTTATAGATTTTCTGGTGGATGAAAACTAATGTGAAAACAACTAATAATTAAGCACTTAGTCTAAAAGTGTGTTTTACTATTCCCGTAGCAATCAGATGTCTACTTGATTTTATGCATTAAACAGAAAACAAATATAACATCCTTTATTACAATCATATTTGTCTACTTTGATTCAATTCATTTCAACAGTGTTAAGTTGGCTTGCTCATTTAAATTCGATTGGAAGTTCTTTGGCATCTCATAATTATCTGTGTCATCGATCGAACGCTTAGGCGAACGTCGTACAAAGGACCACTTAGTATTTTGTACATCTTTTACATAAAAGATTTGACTTGCTTTAGACACAAAAATGACAGATTCATCATATTCTCCATTACTTTTAAGCTTCTTTTGATTCACCATTAACAAATTAGAATGGACAAATCTTACACCCATGTGTTTTATCGGCGATATTTACCCAGTCGCTATAGAAAAGTATTTGTTGAAGTTCGTAATAATCAACCTCAACGATCTCCTTAATAACACCATAACAAGTAGTATCATCATCCATAGGATTTAATCTTTTGCACTTGCAACAAATGTTGTAATTGCATCCATGCAAACACCGATGTTTTGTGTTGAAAGATTGTTGTCATAATACTGGGGAGAGAATACATAGCCATTGATCCTATATCCGAGGTGAGTTTTGGCTTCCCATGTTGGCCAATAACATAATCCCATAACATTGAATTCATGCATTTTTCTTCAATTAATAGTTAAAAACACTAAATTATGTTAAATAAAGTCATATTTTTATTATTAAACTATCCTTTTATGAAAGCTTAACAAACCTTCTTAAGCAACCAATCAATGAATTCAATTTGTACTACAATGTCTGCCATTGTCCAAAGTCTTTTTTTATTACGTTGAGCATCTTCTAATGACAATCGATATTCGCAACAAATTAAACATGTTATATTTTAAGTAAACATATAGTTATAGATAATCCATAGAAAAAAGACTAATCTATAATAATCATCTAAATCTGGTATGTCCATTCTAAAAAAATCCACCTTCGAAATTGTGTGCGTTGTACGCCACTTAGTTTGATAGTTTTACCCTCAATAATGGAACGTTCATATGTATCATTACCATTCTCATCCAAAAATGGTGCTTGTTTAGAGCTATGATTACAAGCGCATGAATCCAGCATATACTCCATTGCATGCCTGACGGATTCTGAGATAGGATACGCTTCGGAAATCGACCATTCCACATATCGCTTATTGCTTGGTATGTCCTTACACTCCTTCATAGGTCTAAGAAAATATAAAAACATGTATTTTTTATATTAATGCTGAAAATAATTCAAGCAACTATTATTTAAAAGAATTTCTCACCTTTCAAATAGATACATTCATGTATAATTAACCGGTCCACAGAGTAGTGCTTGATCAGCTAAATGCACCATTAGATGTATACTTATATCAAAAAAATTAAGTGGGAAAATAGTGGACCAGCATGCATAATGCCTCGGCAATCATATCTTTGGCAGCTTGGACATGCTCTCGAATGAAAAACTTTGAACAAATAATGTTGAAGTACATGCATACGTGCAAAATCGCACGTCTCTAGTCACAAAAATTTGGAAATGCATGTTGAACTATGATAGGAAGAAAATGTTGGATAAGAACATGATAGTCATACGACTTTCTAATATTCAAACTAGGTGGTTGAATACTTACTAAGTTGCCTAATTTAGTTCCAAAGTATGATGAAAGTTTTACATCTTTTAGAACATGGCAATATTATATTTGGTAAGTTTTATCAAATGCAAATTTAAAGGATTGCTTGGTGCTATCAAACAACAAATTAATAAAATGCTCCGCCACATTCTTCTGAGTATGCATCACATCTATTGTATGTCGCACTTTATGACCACTCCAATACTCTAAGGAAAAAAAATCGACTTCTTATACCATGCTGGTCTTACACCATTGCCATTCTCGTTTACAATGTGTTCTTCATCACGATCAAATTCATCTCCCATATACCTCTTTTTTTTAATCAATTTACCTAGTGCATATTTGATGTGAGCAATCTTCTCTAAAAGAACCGAAATGTAGCGGTGAATTTACACAATGATTGCAAATCAACCCTAATACATGCGAAAACAATTAGATCGTGTTGTAGTGCGACAAAACAAACAGAACTTGAGAATAAAACAGCAAATCAACAAATCACACAAGAAAGTAAATAGAGAGTTCACACATGGATTTATAGTGGTTCCACTATTACAAGATAGTGTGCATCCACTTTGCGAGAGGAGATTTTATTACTTTCAGAGAGAAGAATTACAAGATTGATAATGGAGACTAAGAAGAATATGAAGAAATACAAAAGAAAAGAAAATTCATTTTTGATACCTCTATTCAACCTAATCCCTAACTTTATATAGGGATTATTACTTGAGAAGTAATTGATTTATGGTCGTAAATCAATACCTAATCAATTCTCCAAATCATATGGAAATCATTTACCATTTTATTTTTTCAGTTTCCCACAATTTGTAATCTATTGTTTAGAGCTATGATTACAAGCGCGTGAATCCAGCATATACTCCATTGCATGCCTGAAGGATTCGGAAACAGGGTACGCTTCGGAAATCGACCATTCCACATATCGCTTATTGCTTGGTATGTCCTTATACTCCTTCATAGCTCTAAGAAAATAGAAAAACATGTATTTTTTATATTAATGCTGAAAATAATTCATGCAACTATTATTTAAAAGAATTTCTCGCCTTTCAAATTGATACATTCATGTATAATTAACCGGTCCATAGAGTAGTGCTTGATCAGCTAAACGCACCATTAGATGTATACTTATATCAAAAAATTTAAGTGGGGAAACAATGGACCAGCACACATAATGCCTTGGCAATCATATCTTTCGCAGCTTGGACATGCTCTCGAATCAAAACCTTTGAACAAATAATGTTGAAGTACATGCATACGTGCAAAATCACACGTCTCTAGTCATAAAAATTTGGAAATGCATGTTGAACTATGATAGGAAGAAAATGTTGCATAATAACATGATAGTCATACGACTTTCTAATATTTAAACTAGGTGGTTGAATACTAACTAAGTTGCCTAAATTAGTTCCAAAGTATGATAGTTTTACATCTTATAGAACTTGACAATATTATATTTGGTAAGTTTTATCAAATGCAAATTTAAAGGATTGCTTGGTGCTATCAAACAAAAAATTAATAAAATGCTCCGCCACATTCTTCTGAGTATGCATCACATCTATTGTATGTCGCACTTTATGACCACTCCAATACTCTAAGGAAAAAAAATCGACTTCTTATACCATGCTGGTCTTACACCATTGCCATTCTCGTTTACAATGTGTTCTTCATCACGATCAAATTCATCTCCCATATTCCACTTTTTTTTAATCAATTTACCTAGTGCATATTTGATGTGAGCAATCTTCTCTAAAAGAGCCGATCTTGTCAGTCGTGGTTGAGGTTCCTAATGTAGCGGTGAATTTACACAATGATTGCAAATCAACCCTAATACATGCGAAAATAATTAGATTGTGTTGTAGTGCGACAAAACAAACAGAACTTGAGAATAAAACAGCAAATCAACAAATCACACAAGAAAGTAAATAGAGAGTTCACACATGGATTTATAGTGGTTCCACTATCACAAGATAGTGTACATCCACTTTGCGAGAGTAGATTTTATTACTTTCAGAGAGAAGAATTACAAGATTGATAATGGAGACTAAGAAGAATATGAAGAAATGCAAAAGAAAAGAGAATTCATTTTTGATACCTCTATTCAACCCAATCCCTAACTTTATAAAGGGATTATTACTTGAGAAGTAATTGATTTATGGTCGTAAATCAATACCTAATCAATTCTCCAAATCATACGGGAATCATTTACCATTTTATTTTTCCAGTTTCCCACAATTTGTATGCATCTAATAAGATTCCTTCTTTAATTAATCATCTAAGTAGAGAATTAATTAATTACTTTACTCTTTTTCAAATATTTCTTCCTCTTTCGTAGCTAATCCATTGCTCTCTTTAATGCATATAAAAGAGGCAATATATTTGAGAAATTATCTCAAATATCTTCCAAATCTTCTAAAGTACGGAAATATTCTATCAAATCTAACAATCTCCACCTTGATACTATATTTCCCCCAAGCCTACCAACTCCACCTACATTCTTTTACTCCAAGCAGCTCTCGGACAAGGCATCACAGATACTTTTCTAATGAGATTCGGCATGACCGTCACCCATTCCACTTTGTCAATGAACTCTGCAAGGCCACCGCCCGCCAATAAAGTGGTTAAAGTACCCCCTCCATGTAGGACCCATCAATCTCCAAAACAAACATCTCTGTATACTAACTCACTCTCCCCCTATGCCACCAAGTGGCACCTAGCACTTTAGCAAGCGAATTAAGTTCGAGCAATGCTCGAACTTTGTAATAGGCCATGACTTAGTGAACATGTCTGTTGCATTCTCCTCGGTGTAAATTTTCTGAAGATGCACCTGCTTTTCTTCACTTAGAAGTCCCGTCTTCACATCTTCTAATGACAACATGCTTCTGCCATAAATCAAGCTGTTAGCGAAAACCGTGTATCGCTCAGGAAGAGAACACAATACCACCATAGTCTTTTGCTCCTCATCCACATTCAAATCAACAACTTTCATCTTCATCATCAAGTCATTGAAGAAGTTCAGATGTGCTTTCAACGACTCACCATCCCGCACCTTATATGTGAAAAAAGTCTTTAATAGAATCAGCCTACTCGTGAGCGACTTCTTCATGTAAAGATCCTCCAATTTCTTCCATAAGCCTCTAGCTGTAGTTTCACCACTAATCTCTGGAATGACATTCTCACCCATGGCCAATTGGAGGGTAGTAAATGCTCATTCTTCCATCTCCTTTCTTTCCAATTTTGAGATATTGACTGGAAACGATTCTATGTCAAATACAACCTGATGTACACGATTTCTTCTCAACACCGCCTTCATCTTCCACTACCACTTCTCAAAATCATTATCTCCGTTCCACTTCTCTATAGCCAACTGCGAACCTAATGCTACATATGAACCCCTAATGTAGGGTGCATATTCCTGGGTAGGTCTAACATCCTCATTTCTAGGTACTGCCATTTTATGGAACACCTTCTAGCCCTATGCTTCAACAACAACCTTCAAAGCTCCGATACCAAACTATGGGGGTGAGTTTACACAAATGATTGCAAATCAACCCTAATACATGCGGAAACAACAAGATCGTGTTGCAGTGCGACAAAACAAATAGAACTTGAGAATAAAACAACAAATCAGGAAATCACACAAGAAAGTAAATAGAGAGTTCACACACAGATTTATAGTGGTTCCACTATCGCAAGATAGTGTAAATCCACTTGGGGAGAGGAGATTTTATTACTTTTAGAGAGAAAAATTACAAAATTGGCAATGGAGACTAAGAAGAATATGAAGAAACACAAAAGAGAAGATAATTCGTTTTTGATAATTCTATTCATCCTCATCTCTACTTTTATATAAGGATTATTACTTGAGGTTGAAGTAATTGATTTATGGTCATAAATTAATACCTAATCCATTCTCCAAATCATACGGGAAACATTGACCATTTAATTTTTTCAGTTTCCCACAATTTGTATGCGTGTGATAAAATTTCTTCTTTAATCATCTAATTAGATAATTAATTAATTACTTCACTCTTTTTCAAATGTTTCTTTCTCTTATGTAGCTAATCCATTGCTCTCTTTAATGCATATAAAAGAGGTAATATATTTGAGCAATTATCTCAATTATCTTCAAATCTTCTTAATTAAAAAAATATTATATCAAATCTAACACCTTATACTTTATATCCTTATACCATCCATGTTTCGGTGCTCTATTTGGATGACCATTCTTCAAAAAAAAATTGTACTTCGTATAAACAATCTTATTACCGACGTGTTCTGACTCAGCCTTAGTAGTACAAATAGGGCATGTTTATAACCATGAGTCACACAACCTGATAGATTCCCAAATGTAGGTAGATCATGAATTCCCAACAACAACATTGCTCTCAATGTGAAATACTCTTTCTTGTTCATGTCAAATGCCAGCACTCCCATCATCCAAAGTTGCTTCAACTCATCCATAATAGGTTCTAAATAGACATCAATATCGTGACTTGGTGCTCTAGGTCCAAGAATTAATAAAGACAACATTTGAAATTCCGATTTCATGCATAACGAAGGAGGAAGGTTATAAAGAACAATATACATTGGCCAACAACTATAACTGTTTGAATGGGTTGTATTAGGATTAAACTCATTGGTAACAATTCCATGCCAAACATCTCATGCGTTGTTAGCTAACTCCGACAATTTATTCTTAATAGATCTCGATTCAGCTGAGTCAATAGGATGAGGCATGGAATTCCAACAAGGTTTTGCTTTACTATGCCATAACAGTTGTCGAGCTATCCATGGTATAATGTACAACTTAGTTAATCTGTGAATTATTGGAAAATATTTTAAAACCTTTCTTGGTTGTTTTGTGACTTTTTTAATTTTACCTTCATCTTTTACTGTAAATCTCAAAGTATGGCAACGAGGAAATACAACGACATCTTTATTCTCTTTCCAAAATATTACGCGATCATTTTTGCAAGCATGTATGCACTCTACAGACATTCCCAAATCTTTTAAAATTTATTTCATTGTGGGGTATTTATTTGGTATTGTATTTCCTTCGGAAGCCACTTTTTCAATCGCTTCAACAACTCAGTCACACTATTTCCTGACCAATTGAATTCGTTTTTCAAATTATGCAGCTCTATACGGTCACTAAACATTGTAACACCATCTTCACATAAAGAGTGTAGTTTTTCATTTGCTTATCTTTTGTACTCATGGTACTTTTTCCACTGATAACCACCGCCACTACCGTGTATGTTATCATACACACCATACGCATTATCAACAAGGTTTCCAAGAGCACTTTCTACATGGTTTTCTTCCAAAGTTTGATGAGAGATGCAAGCCTCGTTGGCGGTAATATGTGGTGTAGGATTTACTACTACATCAGCGTCGTTCCTCTTACCGTGAAAAAACCACGTGTTTCTCGACTGTTTTAAAGGATAATATTTTTGAGTTTCTCTTACCATCAGGATCAGCGTCGTTCCTCTTACCATCAGGATCCAACTCATAAAGGATCAAGTGTTTCTCGACTGTTTTAAAGGATAATATTTTTGAGTTTCTGCACCTTTTATAAGGGCACCTACATATTTCAAAGTCAAGCGGTGAATGGAACTTTGCAATGTTTGTAAAATATCGAACCCCTTGTATATATTCATCGATGTTCCTATGCCGACATCTAATCCACTCTCTCGAAGTAGGTAATGACATTAGCTAAAACTTTTATCTCCTTATAATATTTCACATAAAGATGAAAAAAGTTAAATTATGTAAATAGAACAGTAACATTGTAACTAATCAATATATAAATTTAAAATTAAATGATCATACTTAATCAATTGCATGTGTTGGTTAAAAAAGTCGGGAATTTCAGGCTGAAAGAATGAAACAGTTTTCCTAATAGGCTATAATTACTTCACTAGCACAACAATGCCTTATCATCAAAAAACATAAAAAGCATATGTTTTAGTTTATGTCTTTTAACTAAGGCATACGCTTCAGCAGTTAAAAAAAACTTAAGCGTACACTTCAATTTAATATAATGAAGCCATATAACATCTCCACTAACTGAAATTTAGCTGGATTAAACCGCTCAAGCAAAGCATCCTTGCGTTAGATATTAGAAAATGATACACATAGCTAACTATTAATTTGTAGTTGAAAGAATTGAGATGAAGAGCTTACAAGCATAACCTTTATTCGCTAATACTTTAAAGAAAAAGTCAAGCCAATCCCAATAGAAGTTTTTCTTTCCTACAAGCAAACTAAATGATAATCTTGCATAAGCATATTGATTTCAATATGCATGAGTAAATTAGTACATATTTCATCTTTTAAGTAAATGCAAAGTTCATAGGCTGAATTGAGACATTTAGATGAATTAGTATATCCAGTCAAAACAAAGGTTAGACTTGATGAAATTAATATATGGAATAAGATTTAGAAACATGAACTAATACATGAGATGCAAATTAAAGTAAAAAATTATAACACATCTTCATCTGTGTTGCATTAAATGGAATGTGAGGTCTGTCTAGTCGATACATTTAGGATTTGATGCATGCATGTGTTTGAAATGAATTTGTGGACTAGAAGTCAGTACATGTATGCATAAAAATTTAATAACAAGTCAGGAAAATGATTAATACGATATATAGGTTTTTCATTTTCATAAATAAATTTTACAAAGCCACCTTAAGTACAAATGGGTAAATTTGTGCATGTATTTTCAATAAATAAATAGATAAAATGCAAACAATCCTCACAGTTGAAATACCAGACTACAAAGGTTTCTACAGAAGGGTTCTAAAAGATTAGTCAAATCCACAACCTATGTGAAATATAAAATGGACTTAACAAATATACATCATGTTGAAAACCATATATTTATAATCATGTGCATTTTAATTAACCAACATGGATCCTTTCTGTAATAAAAAATACAACGATAATGAAAAACTTTTTACTGATCTTATCACTGAACAAAGCTTTCTACTGACCTTATCACCATCCACTGTAGTATTCATTTCTACTACTCAAATACTTTCCATCTCCGATTTACTAGTTTGGTAAGAAATAACGAGCTGCAAATCTGACCACACAATTTAGTTATCACAACAAATTTAAATGACCTCATTACAAGTTTGATCAGGGAGCACGATTTTGTTCTACAATCGTAGAGTAAGTGTGAACAATGCATCACTTAAAAGGTCCATACCATTAATAAGTAACTTACCAACTAAAAATGAGAGTTATTATAATAGTCAATTTTGCAATGGAGCAAAATAAATGCTCCAGTAACTTTCCAATATGGTTTTCCATTAAACTTAAGCTTTTTTTTGTATACTGAAGCCAACTGGGGCATATTTTTGCAACTAAACTATTTATAATCCTAAAAGTGACAAAACTCAAATTTCTGAATTAATCCAATAATTTTAATTTTAATAAACTAATTTAAAAGAATCAAAATATCAAAAAAAATTCAAATATCTAAAAGTAGAAAGAAAAAAGTGACCAAACCATTAAATGATTTTTTATTTGTTAAATAATAAAATAAAAATTTATAACACTGCAATATTTTTTCCGTAAATATCAAATTCAAGAAATACAATTGTATCAAAAAATATATGTTGTGAAGTATATACTCTTAATTGTGGTTTTTGAAAACTATTTAGAAATTTCAATACTCATGAGTGAACTGAAATGATTCAAAATGAATTCTTTTATATAAAATGAAGATAAAGAGTGAAATCCCGAAACAAAATGGGAAAATAATATTTTATCGAATAAAATTTGAAACTCAAATTTATTATATCACTTCCAATGAAGAATTTTATAGCACCATAAACAAATTTCATTGAATTTTTAGAAAAGAATATTAACAAAAAAAAATTAAGTATCAAAATTCATATTTGAATATAAATTAACATGGTTTTTTACTACCGAGAAATTCTACTACTCTTCGACGAATTAGAAAGATTAAAAAAATCAGAAAAATAACATTGAAACAAAACAATATATTCTAAGACTTGAAAAAATTAAAGCAGCCTTTTTTTTCTTTCTGAATTCAAATTAGATATAGCAACATATAAAAATTTTGTAGAAGTTCAAGAAATAAATTTTACCATAAATATTTGTATACATAAATTAATGTCTGGTTTAAAATTACAAAAATGAATATAATATCTTTAAAAATATGTTTGATTTCAACTTTATTTTAACTCCTAACTTGTCTAAGAATTTTTTCACACAAATTCCATAAGTTTGTTATGTGTACTTTGCCCTAATATTTTTGTAAGTAATTTAAAAAACAGTTTTAGTCTTATTCCAATTACTAAAATAGCATATATTTTGAAACTTGACATCTCTACAAAGAAAAAACAAAAAAATGATCTAAGTGACATATGAACCATTTTCCTTTCATGTTAGGTCTTTTAGAAAACATAACTTCTGAAACTTGATAACTGATTGTTTTCCATAAGAAAACTGAATGTACAATCAATAAATTTCATCAATTCATCAATTTCTACGTTATGTTAGAAACTTTGTATAGTAATTAACTCCAAAAAAATACCAAAATTGCATGAAGAAAACTTACTCCACTATAGTACCTGACAAAACCCTAGAAAATAATAGCTACTTCAGTCGAGAATCGAAGGCGGGGATCGCTGATGCATAAGATGGCAAGAATAGCTACTCTAGTTCAGTAACTGATGAAACCCTAGAAAACGACGATTTCTCCAAATCAGACAGCATCGATGTTGAAAGCCAAGTCGATGAAGAAGAGCAAGATTACAAAAGGTGACTCCCTTTGAATTCGAAAAAGAAAATGAAATTGACTTTGATATTCACAAGAGAGGAGACGAGATGGAAAAAAACCTAGATCTGTATGCATTAGAAGGGTATAAAAATAGAAATTACTAATCTATCCCCGTAGTTCACCATATTTATATCGTCAATGGGTATCCTAATGGTTTTAACCATATTAAAAGTAAGCTAACACAAATAACCATTGGGATTTTAAAACAATTATAACCGTTATAAATTATAAAAGGATAAGTGTTGCAAATTGGCTGTTTAGATGTAGTGGAATTTATTACAAATTTCAACTAATTGGTTTTGAAAAGTTAATGGGTTTGGGACAGTTTTCCTATCTTGAAAATTTCGAGGGAGAAAGTCTTCTAAGAGGGGATGAAAGTAACGACCCAGAATTTTAGTCATTTGAAATTTTTAATTTATTTTAAATATTGAAATGTAAAATTATGAGTCAAATAACGTAAATTTCAAAAATAAGGGTTATTTGAATAGCTGAATTATGGATTTAATATGAATCAAAAATGATTTGGAAATCTTATTTAAATTCTGTTTAGATAAGAATGATAATAGTAAACTTTTAATTTAGAATTAAAAGTGATTAAATGGTTTTAATAATAATTCGTTTTAATTAAAGTGTGAAAATAGCCTACAGGGACACTGTCTCGGATTTTAACGAAACTAGTGCCATTGGATCCGTAATAGTGAATTATTGTAGGTTAACGAATTTCGTGGCGATCTGATGTATCGTTTGGTCGTGTAAGCTCGAAACGCATAGAAATTAATTAAAGGAAATTTAATTAATATAATTTATTTTTGTTTGCGCCAAAATTGGTCACAAACCCTGAAAGTCGTGAAAGCACCAGTGTTTGCACACAGATCCACAATATTCAGACACAGATCTCAGATCTAGATAACGTAGAGAATAAAAATAAAGATGTTAACTCCTCTTTTTGAGGCGACCTAAAACATAAGCGACCTAGCGACCTAAAAGCTTAAGCGACCTAGCGACCTAAAAACATAAGCGACCTAGCGACCTAAAAGCTCAAGCGACCTAGCAACCTAAATTCATAAGCGACCTAGCGACCTAAAAGCTCAAGCGACCTAGCGACCTAAAAGCTCAAGCGACCTAGCGACCTAAAGGATGAAGCGACCTAAAAGCTCAAGCGACCTAGCGACCTAAAGATGGAACAGTTCAACGACCTAAAGCTCCAGCAACTACTCCCTAGGTCGTTCACGACCTACAACTTACCACTTCATTCAGGTAGATCAAGTGCACCCCTGTTATGCCGCAAACCATGCCCCTTAGATCGCTCGCGACCTTAAGCCGTTCACGACCTATGACTTGTCACCATGTTCAAATGAACTAGTGCAAAACTACTAAGTCGTAGCCCGCGCTCCTTAGGTCGCTGGCGACCTACGACCTATCTTAGGTCGTTCATGACCTAACACCTATCCAGGATTCACCTATAAATACCCCACCTACTCCAACTTCAAGAGGACTTTTGGATCATTCCTGGAGCGCCTATACTCTGTTGTTTTCTCGACTCAACCGACACTTCAAACACCAAAGACGATTCAACGAACTTCAAGAGAAGATCTAACACATCCGACATGGATTCAAAGAGCTCTCTTACATCAAAGTTCTAGCTACTCGTCTTAATCGTGTTGAAATCATATTGTAATCGAAGAATTGTTGTAAAAGTTGTAATTGAATCAGCAATAAAGAAGATAAAGTGGACGTAGGCTTAATTTAGAGCCGAACCATTATAAAACTGCTGTCTCTTTACTTTTCTGCTATTTTTCTGCTTATTTCTAGTTCCCGTACCAACGGGTTGTGCTTTCACATTACTAATACATACACCGAGGTGTTAGCGTCGATTTTTACGTTAACATTTTGGTGCTTTCACTGAGAATTGAACTCAGGAAGATTTTCACCATTGCTTCACAAAGACTTGTTGAAAGATTTTCCTTAAAGACTAGAAGTCTATCAGAAATCATGGCTCCTGGAAGAAAGAGTAGATCTACTAGATCCGGAAATGTTAATGACAGGGCTGCCTCCTCTCCAGCGCCAAATCAGCCAACTCCTACCGTTGGAGTCAAAAGGGCTGAATTAGACGACGTAGTTTCTGGGTTATACCAACAAATTGAAGCTCAAAATGCTTTGATGATGGATAGATTAAACGCTCTACTTAGGGCAAATCGACAACCAGAAAACAATGAAACAACCTTTGCCGAAGATGCCCATAATTCCCAAGAGAGAAGTATTCCTCGAAGAGCAACTGGCACTGCTGAAGCGCCACCTTTCCAAGCTGAAGGTCCAAGGCCGCAACCAACTTTTCGCGAACATTTGCCCAGGCAAACTTCTGAAAGAATGGCTGATGTCTGCCCGGCGATGCCTCTGAACAATGAGGAATACCTATCAGAGATGGTTCGCCGAATCATGTAAGAGAGCATGCAGAGGGAAGAAAATGAGAGCGACTAGGGATTTGCACCAAGCAGAACTCCGTTTACTGAAAGGATCCTGAAAGTAGAATTTCTAAGGAAATTTGTACCTCCTACTATCCCGACTTATAAAGGGACAAGTGACCCTAATCATTTCCTATATAAGTACGACTGGCATATGACCGGTGCAAGAGCATCAGATGAGATTAAATGCCGATACTTTCCAGTGTACTTGGAAGGAGTGGCTCTACTTTGGTTCACAAAGCTACCAGTTCGGTCCGTAGATCAATTCTCTGACTTAACGCGAAAGTTCAAAGATCAGTTCAGATTGTATGCTTCAAAGGCTAAGGATATAATGTCACTATCTAGTCTTAAACAAGTTCCCGGAGAATCTATCAAATCTTTCTTGAGCCGCTTTAACGTAGACCTGGCCGAAGTAGATAATGCTGAACCCCGTATGATCTTGACTTACTTGATGCGAGCCATCGACGAGTGAATTTGAAAAATGGCTAAAAATGAAGGAACCGAATTCGCTTGAGAAGTTTTATAAAAAGGCCAACGAATTCATGCGCCTAGAAAGCCTTTCTGCACCAGCAAAAGTGGTTGTTGCCGAAGTCAAGAATAACGATGTTGCGTCTAACAAAAGAGAATCTGGAAACTAGAAAAGGGAAAATGATGGAGGAAACAAGCAGAGGAATGAGAAGAAACCTCGCCGCTTTAATCCTTCATATTTCACTCCTTTAACTGATACACCAGAAAATATCTTCTTCGCAACGAAGGATGTTGTCAAGTATCCCAAACCACCTGAGATGGCGAGAGGTGCAGTGCATAATGGGAAATTCTGTTGATTTCACAATCAACCTGGCCATGACACTAACCAATGTCGCCAGTTAAAGAATGTGATTGAAGAGTTGCTGAAACAGGGTAAACTGCAACAATATGTGAAGAAAAACGGAGTCGACCCAACCTCATCCACTCAGGGGCAACAACTTCCTACTCATCAATTCGGCTCAGACAACAAGACTGCAGCGCAGGAATCTGAGAAGCTTGTCATTAATGTTGTCACAAGGGGTCCTCACCCAGCAGGCAGAAGTTGGGACGACTGCTAACTACCCACAAAACTACAGCTGGGGCATCTTTCATTCTATCTGGCATATGAATCCAGAACTATGAATCCAGTGGAAATGGAAATTCAATCCCGAGATTATGGAACAACAATCGCTTGCATCCATATTTTACTTAAAAAAGCATTACTTAAATTTGTAAAATGATAATGGATATATAACTCTTGTATTGTAAACCACTGAGAAATCAGTGCGAATTGATAATAAAGAACTATAAATCTTGTATTCTTTAATACTATAAGATGCCTGTCTCATTTCGATATGCAAACATATTAAAAATATTGCTAAAATGTCGATTTAATATTGCAGGCCATCAAAGCAAAGCTTACCTATTCAACACATCACGAAACCAAGCGATTCCTACAAATTACTCGAATGCCAAGTCGCAAAAGTTCCAAAATTCAACTCCTACAAAAGAAGTGCTATTCACAAACAGTTGATGGTTCCACCAAAGCGAGCACCTTCCCGACGAGAAGGTTCTGGACCCTTGCTAACCAATCGCGATCGTTTGTGCAAACGAACATCCGGTAAAGTAGCTTGCGTCTCCCCCGTGGATTCACTCAACGATAGAGTACACTTCTCTGGCAAAAAAGTAAACAACTTGCTAAAGAATGGGACATGTACTTGGAGTAATAAAAAGGAATCTCTAAGAAGCAGATGGTGGAAGGACACAAGCAACAAAGCCCTCTAACGAGGCACAAGCCCTCTTCGGAGGCACAACTCTTCGGAGGAGACCTCTTTGGAGGCAAAAATACCTCTTCGGAGGCACATTTCATCGGAGTTGAAGTGCAAAAATGCTTCTCTTCGGAGACCAAAATGCTTCTCTTCGGAGACCAAATGCTTCTCTTCGGAGACAAAAATGCTTCTCTTCGGAGACCAAAATGCTTCTCTTCGGAGACCAAATGCTTATCTTCGGAGACCAATATGCTTCTCTTCGGAGACCATAATGCTTCTCTTCGGAGACCAAATGCTTCTCTTCGAAGACCAAAATGCTTCTCTTCGGAGACCAAACGCTTCTCTTCGGAGACCAAACGCTTCTCTTCGGAGACCAAAACGCTTCTCTTCGGAGACCAAATGCTTCTCTTCGGAGACCAAAATGCTTCTCTTTGGAGACCAAAAGCCCTCTTCGGAGGCACACTTCACCAAGTTGAAATATCAAACAAGCCCTCGCCCGAGGCACAAATTAAGAAGCCCTCCTCGGAGGCACAAAGCCTTCTTCAGAAGCACTAAACAAGAAAAGCCCTTTAACGAGGCACATCCAAAAACTTCGTTGATGGAACCACGAAAAGGACACCTTCTCAAAAAAGAAGGTTCCAGGCCATAGTTGAATACTTAAGATTATTTGTACAAACAAATATCCGATAAAACAGCTGACGCCAGTCCCGTGGACCCATTCAACGATGAAATACAACTTTCTGACAAACAGATCAAAACATTCTTCAGAAGCTCGCTTCACTGCATAGGGGAATCCACTTTTCAACAAATAAAAGTGATCATCCCCGAAAGTTGAAGTGTTCTATAAAAAAAAGAGAGAAAGAAAAACTTCTCCGATATAAAGCGTATTCTATTAGAAGCAGAATAATATTTCCTCAAAACGGAAGAATTATTCTCTAAAATAAGAGTACAAGTATTTTCAGAATATTGCAGTAAGCCATGGTATGGGGACATATATCTATATTAATAAAAACAACGCTCAAACATCATACCACGAGCTCACTGCAGTATCATATGAAGTAAATAAAGAAACTTGTTCAAAAACAAGGAATAAATGCATTCACGAATATATACAAGAAATTGTACAAGTAAAAAAGAATCATTTTATTCCATACTATAAAAATTTTGTACATGTGTAGGTTTCAAGCGGGGGCCGGTACCCGCACAATCTCCGGTCAATACAAGCAAAAAGCAAAATAAGAAGTGTAAAGTCCAGCTCATTACTCCTTCTTCCCGCCACCTTTAGAGCTCTTGCCCGGCTTAATGATCAGTTTTTGAATCCGGCGTGGACGGGTCGGGAAGGAAGGAGAAGGAGGTGTAGCCGGATCTTCTTCCACTTTTTCTTCACTAGCAGAAGTGCTTTTCCTTCTCTTCTTCGAAATTGCGCGCTTCCCCTTCTTCTTTGAAGAAGACTCACTGCCCGGAGTAAATAGCTCAGATAGCTTTGTGTCATCAGCATAAGGCTCCGTAGTCTTTTCATCTCCTCCAAGCTCCTCAGCCTTCTGCTCTTGCGAAGCGAGTGGATCATCCAAGCCTCGAAGGGCTTCTATTTGTTCTTCCTGCGACCCCGGCTGAGAAGTAGGAGTGATTTGAAGGGATGGAGGAGGAACAGCTGGAAGAGGAGAAGTTTGTGCAGCATTCAGTGTTTTCGCTACAGAAGAAGAAAAGTTAAAATCAGTATTCTCCATAAAAAGAGAAGATATTGGATCATCAGGACTTAAGTAATAAGCGAGAAATTCATTGAGCTCAGTTGAATCGAACGAGTAGTATACTTGAGCTATATCAGACTTGGAGTTACCAGGAGAAGTCAGCTTAATCATGTCGATTTCAAATTTTTCAGCTTCAATGTCGTCCTGGGTCTTCTCCTCGACTTGGACAGTGGGAGGCTCGGTAGTTGCGGTCTTAACTTCAGCTTTTGCAGGAGGTGGAGAATAAGAACTAGAGCCAATGGTATCAGGGTCGACCGAAGCCAGAAGATGAGCGGGGTCGGTTAAAGGTGCTTTCTGCAAACGCTCTTCTCCTGCCACTTCGGCTCGCTCCCTAGCAAGCTGCTCTTTTCCCCTGGCAAGCGCAGTACGTGCCTCATCATCTAAATAAAGCGTCTCAAGATCTGCCTCTGCATAGCTAGCGCCTCCAAACATATCTAGTACGGCCTCCCAAACTTCGGCCAATGTAATCTCATATTTAGGGCCCAAAAATGAGAGACTGCCACGACCCAAGACACTGTGCAAGTAAAAGTCGAACAAAGTAGAGCTGATATTGGCTTTAGTTGCCTCATGAGATTCTTCAGCAGCAACTTGGCTGGCAACTTCCTCATCATGCTCTTTTTCTACTTTTGAAAGTCGAGCCTTTAACCTTTCAATCTCCATGTCTTGGGAGTTAACTTTTTCCCGTAGCTGAATGGTATCCTTGCGGTATTTTTCAGTTACATGCTGCTCTGCCTCAAGTTTCATTTCGGCATCTCTTTGGCTGGCATGGGCATCTCTTACTTGCCTTTGAAGTACCTCTTCCTTTTGAGTAAAAGAAGTGGAAGAGGTGGCAAGATCTTCCTTGAGTTTCTTAACTTCAGACTCAAGTCGCGCATTGTCATCAGCGATGCTCGTCATTTCTGCATCATGTTGCTTAAGAATTTTCTTCCACTCCGAATGATCGTTTTCTATAGTTAACATGGCTTCGAGATTCAAATGATTAACTCTTTGAAGCTCGTCAACCAGTTTTTGCCATCCAGACATTCTCTCGATGTCAAGCTTAACAGCATCGAGATTCCTTAGCATGGCCTGCTTATCGATGGGAACCAAATCCAAGTCAAAGCGCACTCCTTTTAAACACCAATTTGGGAATCGGCTTTGAAGTGTAGGAGGAGCATCCCTGACTTGATACTGAGGCATGTTGATAATTGTCTGAATGTCAGATTTCTTAAGACCAGGAGAACCGGAGGGGATGTCAAGAGGGTTAGGAGCAGCGGTCTTTTCAGAAATTGCAAACGCCGGGTGATCGCTAAGTTTGGCCCGTTTGCTCGGATCTTCAACAACGTGACTTTTCCCTTTAACATCATAAGATTTTCTCTTGTGGGAGTCATCATCCCTTCTTCTTTGCCACTCCTCATAATTTTTCCTTTCACGAGCTTTTCTGACAGCTCTTTCTTCATCGGTTTCCCTCGGAACAGGTAGATAGCGCCTGAGATCGTAAGAATCGCGTCTCCCATAACGCTGAAAGTCGTCGTAGTATAAGCTACTGTACCCCATCAGAGAACCTGAAAGTGAAAAAGACAAGTCTTAGAAATCTCCAAAGTAAAGAAGCTAAGTGCGTATAATTGCCAAAAATCCTAAGTGTGTGTGATGTGCAAGTTACGCGCGTCAAACTACAAACCACTCTTTGGTTGGGGAGTGATGATAGATTTTGAAGCAAGAGTCAACTTCTGGGCTGACGAAATTTGCTGCAAGGCAGATGTCACCTCAACTGCTGGAGATGTAACTTTAGTTGTGGAAGTGTCGTCTTTGAAGAGCTCCTGTGAAGTAATCATCAGTTCGCTCAATCCCTCAAAAGTATCGTCACTGTCATGCTTGGCGGGACTCTTTCTCTTAACTCCTTTATCATCAGCCTTCTCGGAGTGTTGAGGAGGCTCCTCTTCTTCGATTACCAGGAAAAGTGCAAATTTGCCAAAGGACCCCGCAACATCAACGGGAGTAGTACACTTCACCAATGCAGCCTCTACAGCAGTTTCTTTCAATGCAATTTCTTCTGCCGAGACTGGGGCATTTGATGTCTCTGCTTGAGAACCAACAACAGCTAATGTTTTGATCTCGGAACTAGAAACTTCATGAATCTTGGTAGATCGGGAGGGATGTAAAAGACCGAGTTGGTGAAGAAACTCATCTTTCAGCAGAAACTTGGCGCTTCTCTCTTCAGCCGCCACGGCGCTTAACATTTCAAAGGTTGGCTTGTGGCTGGGATCTCTAAGCGGAAGAGGAAGTGCTACAAAAGTTAAGAATGAAGTTCAGTACTTGACAATTCAAGTTTCAAGAAATTCAGAAAATGAAGTGAGCGGAAATAAGCAATCTTACTTCCGGTTCTCCAGACGGCATAGAATCCCGGGGGGTAGCGGACGAAGAAGAATTGACTTAAAAACCCGTGTGCACTCTCGGGCAAATCGAATCAATTTACAATTTCTTGCGCCTCTCACAAGTATGATTGAAGGGTGATCTTTGTTCTTCACAAAGGTGCACAAATAGCAAATCTCTTCAAAACTTGGAAGACGGTCGAGCGTCCTTTTGAACAGCACACACAACCCCATCAAGATGGCATAACCATTGGGGTGTAGTTGGAAGGGAGAGATAGTTAATCGAAGAAGAAGCTGTCGAAGAAAATCATTAAAGGGAGGAATAGCTCCACTTAAGCACATCTGACGATTAACTACAACAAAACCAAGAGGTGGCCTGTCAGCAGTATCGTTTACTCCAGGAAACAAAGCGTCCACTTCGGCAATTCCAAACTGAATGCACAATTGGCTGAAAACTCTATGATTCAAGGAGGTCGGAGTTCTTTCCGAAGGATCAATCAATGGATTAGCAATTGGAAAGACTTCTCCAGCTGGTCCTGTTTCTTCTTGTTGAGAAGTCATTCTACATAAGGAACTGGATATTCAAATATGAAGGTGCACGTTTCCTAAAAAGTGTGAAGTGTTGTGCAAAACTAGTAAAATGACAAGCAAATATAACTGGAAATCAAATTAGTTGACATGTGTCGATTATAGAGTTTCAGGGCTTGTTATTTTAAGTCCAAGTACAGTGTTGATGCAAAATAATCAGCTTTAGTTGATTATTTTAGCTTTGCTTTAATACTTCACTTGAATTTGTTGATTCATAGCATTTCATTCACAGAGTTCATTTAAGTTGATTATTCTTTATCGACTAATCTGTCATTCGATGTGGGCAATCAATGGCAGTAAATTCGCCCTAGTTTTCTGCAAATGTTATGTTTAACAGGTTCTTAGGTTAAAAGTTAGTGTAATATGTAAGAAAGTGCAACAAAGTTCAAACAGTTCAAGTTCAAGCAGTTCAATCAAGTCCCTTTAGAATTTTACAAGTCTTAGGTCGTCCAGACTGTTTTCAAGCGACCTAGCATAGGTCGGAGCTTCCTTAGGTCGCACTGTGCAAGTCAAAGGGATCAAGGCAATGCAAATTCGTCCAAGTCCTAGCTCGGCCGCGACCTAAAACCTATGCCGCATAAAGTTAGGTCGTTAATTTGTTAAGTCGTTCTGCTTGGAATTCATGTGTAAATTTGTTAAGTCCTAGGTCGTTTGAATCCCAACGCGACCTAAAAGTTAAGTCGCAGATTCGAAGGATCCTTAGGTCGCGAGAATTTGTTAGGTCGGTTGGTTCGTTAGGTCGGCCGGTTTTTAAGTCGCTTAGATCTGTTAAATCGCTAATTTCTTCTCCACTCAACAACTCGCTATCTCGTTAACGGTTAACCCGATAGCCCGTTATCACCTACGCAAAGAAATCCATCATCCTCTTCGTGAAATCCATTCTCTCTTCATACCACCAAACCACCCGAAAACCGATTCAAAACATCTTCGATCTATCATAGATCCAACTAATTGCTGTGTTTTCGTGTATCACAACAACAACACAACTAATGGCGATCGGAAATCGATTGCAACACGATTCGAAAGAGAAACAAAACGTATGGACTTGGATTGGGGTTAGAGGATGGGAATTCATGATTTGGCGGCAATCATGGATGGATAAAGATCGGGTTTACTTACGTAATATGATAGCAAGGATGAATCTCGAATTCGCCTTTGAAATCACAAAATTCTGTTAATGGCAAAGCGGGAAATCGAAACAGTTGAGTGAGGAAGAAGCAGCGACCTATTAGTTTATATGGGGCAAAGAGAAGAAGGCGAATAGGCACGTGAGTTAGCACATGTTTTAGGTCGCTCACGACCTAGTAGAGTTAGATCGAAGCACACGACCTATGGCATAGGCCTGTACTTCGACGGGCAAGTGTTAACTCCTCTTTTTGAGGCCACCTAAAACATAAGCGACCTAGCGACCTAAAAGCTTAAGCGACCTAGCGACCTAAAAACATAAGCGACCTAGCGACCTAAAAGCTCAAGCGACCTAGCGACCTAAATTCATAAGCGACCTAGCGACCTAAAAGCTCAAGCGACCTAGCGACCTAGCGACCTAGCGACCTAAAGGATGAAGCAACCTAAAAGCTCAAGCAACCTAGCGACCTAAAGCTCCAGCAACTATTCCCTAGGTCGTTCACGACCTACAACTTACCACTTCATTCAGGCAGATCAAGTGCACCCTTATTAAGCCGCAAACCATGCCCCTTAGGTCACTTGCGACCTACGACCTAACTTAAGCCGTTCACGACCTATGACTTGTCACCATGTTCAAATGATCTAGTGCAAAACTACTAAGTCGTAGCCCGTGCTCCTTAGGTTGCTGGCGACCTACGACCTATCCTAGGTCGTTCACGACCTAACACCTGTCCAGGATTCACCTATAAATACCCCACCTACTCCAACTACAAAAGGACTTTTGGATCATTCCTGGAGCGCCTATACTCTGTTGTTTTCTCGACTCAACCGACACTTCAAACACCAAAGACACTTCAACGAACTTCAAGAGAAGATCTAACACATCCGACATGGATTCAAAGAGCTCTCTTACATCAAAGTTCTAGCTACTCGTCTTAATCGTGTTGAAATCATATTGTAATCGAAGAATTGTTGTAAAAGTTGTAATTGAATCAGCAATAAAGAAGATAAAGTGGACGTAGGCTTAATTTAGAGCCGAACCACTATAAAACTGCTGTCTCTTTACTTTTCTGCTATTTTTCTGCTTATTTCTAGTTCCCATACCAACAGGTGGTGCTTTCACATTACTAATACACACACCGGGGTGTTAGCGTCGATTTTTACGTTAACAAAAGAAATAGCAAAATTAAAATGATTAAGAAAGCAAAGAACACAAGGTTTATAGTGGTCCGGCTATCTCTGGCCTACGTCCACTTCGGATCGATCCATTTATTCCTTTTATACTGTAATTACAGTTACAAGCCTTTGAAATCGGTAAACAAAATGGCAGAGTTTTGCCTAGAAAAGCAGAAGAAGATCCCTTTTTAGTTGCCATAGCTCTGCTATTTATAGGTGTAGATCTGAAAATATCCGTCCAGAAACGTGGAATACCTCTTCTCATCCGCGGGTGGGCCCACTATATCGATATGGGGTCATTTGGGATCGATCCCGATCGATCCAAGTATAATTCGTATTAATCCAGAAATGGTCCAACCAAGCTGAGATCAATCATGAACATTTTTGAGTGCATAAGGAAGATTTTGTGAAAATTTCATAACATTTGGATCCATGGTTTGAGAGTTATGATCGATCCAAGTTTGTGTCTTTCATTGTATGCTGGCAACTGCGTATCTATGAAACAGTGCGTATCCATCATTTTGCCTCCATCACTTCTGTAATGACCTGCCTTTTTGGACGTTTAAGCAGACACACACGTCAGGCTCAAACCATTCAAAAGGGCAGATTGTTATGGGGTAAATAAGAAAAAGCAGAGAAAGAAAGAAAACAAAAATACAGAATCTCGCAGCGGAATGACTAAATATAATAATCAAATAAACAATTCATGAAGTTGTTTATAAATAATCTTTGATTATACTATTACAATACAGATCAGAGTTACATACAACAAGAATAGACAATAAATAAATGCAGCGAAACAACATGATGTAGTGGAATAAATATAATAAGTAGTAATAGTACAAAATCTTCGTCTTCATCCTTCAGAAAGTTGTCTTTGATAAACTGAAAAGCTCAGACTGACCCGAGCGTAATGAAAAGACAAAACACTCGAGTTAGAACTAAAAGATCTTATGTAAGTTAAATCAACAGTAAATAAATATGAGTGTAACGGCGTCAGAGATGTTTACGGGGTTTGACATCTCCTATCCAGTGTCTCACGTGAGTGCAATAACTTAAGAGATGTTTGGGATTTCCATCTCCTAAGGATCCGTTATACTATCTACTATGTACAATATGTTATTATAATAGTGTCTACAGTAAAGTAAAATATTAAAATAGCGTTAAGGCGTTAACCATATCCCCCTTAACACATTTTATATATATTCCCATAGTCTATACAGTACCGTACGCTCCTCCGTAAAATGGAGGTTTACCCAGAGGGCACTCCATAGGTATAGTACAAAATAAACTCGTAGAAGGCGCGATAGGGCATGTGAACATGGCACTCGAGGCAATGCTAGGGTAGATATACCAATCGCACTCCCGGACTGGTGGTAACGCATAGCAGCTACTACCACCCACCTCGGACACACTCTCATAATCAAAATTGAGGGATGGCCACCAAATCAATCACAAAGTAATAGTATGGTATCGAAGAAATGTGCCCGATCGGAGGTGCGACCTCACTTGGCCCGGTATAGCTCCCATTTTAGTCACATCTAAGCTGGCTCACAGGAGTCAGGGTCATGTAAATACCTCATACAAAATCGTTCGCCAAACCATCCGACTTCATTTCTGGATCTCCACCACATACACTGTTGTTAAAGTGGTTTTCGGTATTGGCAGAGAGAATGACAATATCCAATCCATGTCTCTTTAACAACCCAACGCTTATTTCATACTGGATGGTTCCTTTTCATTTCAAAACCATTTTATATTGATATCAAAATATCATATTCAATTCTAACCATATCACTTTCGAAATTATAATTTCAAAATAGGTTAAACCCTCGTTCAAAATCATCATATTTACTCAAAATATGTTATTTAAATCCCAACTTAGGTTATTGCATCATTAAACCTTATTCGCCATAAAAATCAAGGCTCTAATTATAAATAGTCAACATACACCATTTGAAAGTCAGGAAATAATTTAGATAGTTATAAATAGTTTAATCAGTTCAACATAGTTTAAATAGATATAAATTAGGTTAAATAGGTTTAAAATAGATTAAATAAATTTAAAATACATTAAAATAGATTAAAATGCTTTAAATAGATTTAAAATAGTTTAAATGGTTTAAAATACATTAAATAGGTTTATTATGAATTAATTAGATTTAAAATAGATTAAATGAATTTAAAGTAGATTAAATAGAATTAAAATAGATTAAATAGTTTTAAAATAAATTAAAATAGTTTAAAATAAATTAAAATAGTTTAATAAAGTTTAGATGATTTAAAATAGGTTAAATATATTAAATAGATTAAATAGATTGAAATAGATTAAGATAGATTAAATAGGTTAATTAGTTTAAAATAGGTTAAATTAGATTAAAATAAATTAAATAGTTTAAATTTGTTTAAGTGGGTTTAAAATAGATTAACTTATTTTAATACTTGAAAATCTTAAATTAGAATTTAAAAGAACATTTACAGTTTATATTAAGATAATAAAATTTTGAAATTAACATCATAGTTAACCATTTCTTCCATTCCAACAAATCTAGACCTTGTCCAGATTTCAAATCAAAACCCAATTTCAAATCTTGAAATATCAAATTTAACTATTCCAATTTTAATAGATTTTCAAAGTTACGGTTTCCAACATTTCAATAACTCAAATTCGATGAATGTCGTTTATATTTCAAATTCAACTTTAAATTTTCAATTTAAATCCTTTAACTAATTACTTAAAACAATTCAATTTATATCAGTTAAATTCTATTTCAAGTATCTTTTAACTGGATTCAAAGTTTAAAGATTTCAAAATCGTTAGATTTAACCAATCCGGTGTCCATATATAATTCTCTATCCTATGGTCAAGTGACATAGATATTTATCATTTCAATCCACAATTTAAAATTTTACGGTTATATCATTTCAACCCGCAATCCCAAAATTTAATTTCAAATACATGAAATCACTCGAGTCTATCATTTCAACCCATAACGATTTCTCCCTAATCTATCTAATCGTTCGGGTACGTGTCATTTCAACCCATAGGAAACTTGCAGTGTTATAACAATATAAATATATAACATCCAATCATCAAATATTAACAATCAAACATCCATCACAATCATCATCCAAATCAATCAATAAGCATCAATAGATAACTGATTATCATTAACAGGTATTAAATTGAAAATTAAATTCAATATTAAATTAAACGATGATTAAATGCAATAAAAGTCAAATTTAACTAGAATGACAATTTAAATATACCAAACATCAACCAATCAATTTTGAGTCACATCATAAATTCAATTTAACTAACATAAGATAATTTAGTAGTTGTGAGTGGATTAAGACACTCACCTTTGATTTAAAATCAATTTGAAATCAAAATAGACCCAAAAATCTAACAGTCTCAGTATTCAACTAAACTAATTTCATAATGTCTGGAATTTCGATACGATTACAATGGAACGAACCGTGCATAAATCCGACCTCGTAAGTAAAAGTTATGCATATTAGAAGTTATACTATTTAAAATTAAAATAAATAAAATAATAATAAATAAGATAAATCTCACCCTCTTCAACGAAACACTAGCCCAAACAGTACGCGAGAATGGATCCATCTCGACCATGACTGCCGCCAGTTCAACATCGTGCCGCATGCCTCCAGTTCAAGTCACAACCACACGAGACCCTCCCGAAGGCCGCCTCCACGTGTGCGAGCCTCCCCACGACCATCGACCATGAGCGACGCCACCTCATGCAAATGCAGTCGCCGCTTCCACTTAAACCTAGTTGAATTTTTAGCGACGATCCACCCATCAATTGAACAAACGACCTACAACGATGAACTCCACTCGCGAATCTCCACAACCCTGTACCTTCAATAAGACGATCAGACAAAGTTGATCACGACACGATGAACGGCCGAGATTAATTCATTGATTGCTGGACAAACAATGACCCGGTATGAGAAACGAATCATTGCAGTAGAATATGCTCATCAAGGGATTTTCAACGATATATCGTATCATATATTTTGAGGAGTTTTAATTTTTCGATTTAATTTTGATTTGCAATTGAATCTAGAAATTTGGGTTTCTGCCATTTGAGAAGGAGGAACAAATTGATGGAGTTATATGTACAGAACAAGAAAAATGACTGCTAGGGTTTGGGGAAACAAGACTATTTATATTGACAAAGCCCGATAAGAAGATAAACACGTATCCAATTAGTACGAACGACAGATAGCGGCCCAAAAAGCCCGTTTCGCTTCCGAAACGAAAGTGGGTCATCCCATATATCGAAATAGATGTTTTCGATATTTTTAAACTTAATGGAATAGATTTCAAATCCTAGTTCTACCGTATGAAGAAGTTAGCTTAAAATCTGCTTATTTCAAATTGATTTCAATTAAATTGATTTCTAGGCGTTTCGAGTCCGTATGATCGAACGACAAGTCCGATCGCTACGAAACTTGAAATCCTACAATAATTCACCATTACAGATCCGAAGAAACTGGTTTCGTCAAAATATGAGACAGTGTCCAAAATGGCTATTTTCACATTAATTAAGTAAATTAATATTAAATTAATTAAATCACTTTTTCCATTCAAATTTGATAATTAACAAATTTCATCATTTTTGAGCACTTAGACATTTACATTGATTTAATACAGATTTACATATCAATTCTGTGTTAAATATTACACTAACTTCAGTGTTCAATTTCAACTGTAATTAAATCCAATTAATTATAATTTAATTCTAATAAATTGATTTAATTTGATTTAAATCTTTTTATTCAATCAATTATTACTCTATGGGCATAGTTAACATTGGTTGACATCTTATTACATTAATGTTCTCCAATTTCATCTTAATTTCCACTAACTTAATATTTAATTACATTTAATTAAAATTGATTTCCAATTTAATTTAACAAACTAAATAAATAGGTAGCATATAATAATTGTCACCATTAACTTTTAATCATACTTATAAGTTTATTATTTACAAACAAATGTTATAACAACTTACATAATACTTATTCTACCCAATTTCAATTTATTACACATTATTTCATTAATTAATACAACATTTAAATTATTAATTACTCCTTTAATCCCATTATCAATTAATACACATATTATTACAATTTATATACAATCTGTCACCAATTATAACTATTTAATCATTTCAATTAATTGGAATTACATTTAAAGTAGTTATCAGTTACCTTAAATTAATACTATTACATTTCATTCCAATTATATTCTTTTTATTAAATCACAAATTTTATTTCTTCCAACATTAAACCTCCAAAACTTATTAAATTAACTATTTTTAATTATCAAAAATTACGGGTCGTTACAACTTCGTATCCATCAGTCCCCATGTCCATAGCTGTAGCCTTCGTATCCATCCGAGTTCCACGCTTCGATCCATGCAATGCGCTCCTCCCCTTAACCGGTTCCTTTCGTATCGATCGATACGAACATAATCGATATGAAGCATAGTCCTTAGTGCAGTTGCCTTCATATCCATACCTTTTGCATCCATCCGTGAACACCTGCTGCCTTCTTTGTGTCCATCAGCTGCTTCCCTGTTCGTATCGATCAATCGCTCCCTTCTTCGTATCGATCCCTGAATGTGTCCTTCGTATCGATCAATGAGTGATCGATACGAAATGCTTTTCCCTGTAACCATTGCCTCGCTCTTCGTATCGATCCCAGCCTTGATCGATACGAAGTGCACTAACTTACTTCGCCATCCATTCGATACTTGAGTATCGATACGAACTACATCGGTACAAAGCAAATGTATAAAATAGAGTGTGTGTTATCCATAGTCATATCCATCTATATCGATACGAAAGCATCGATCCGTAGTCCATGTCCATTTTGATTGATACGAAAGTATCGATACGAAATCATTCCTTTCCAATATTGATCCATCCATAACTCGAGCATACGAACCCCGATTGACCTGAAATTTGAAGTGCAGCCTCATCTAGCCTTGTTTATCATTCCCTATCAATCCCACCTTGATTAGAGCCTGGTCCAATTTTGACGGTATCGATCAAAGTCTTGTTTCCAATCGATTTCCAATCCTGATATCCATCATTTTTATCAAATTTTGTTGATATCTCGGCCTTGTCCAAAAGGCGGGGTAACATTTGCCTCCCAAAACATGCCTTGCAATAGGAAGGCGTGCTTTGAATAGCTTTAAATCCGACATCCAAAGTTCATATTCCATCCGAACCCATCAATTGAGTTTTAATCCATTCATATCCAGAATCCAATAACCAAATCCATGACCCCTCTGGGTCGCTTTATCCAAGTCCGAGACCTCACCGGGTCCAAATCCAAAGCCGGGACCTCTCCGAGTCCAAATCCAAAGTCGAGACCTCTCCGGGTCCATATTCAAATCCGTAGACCTTATCGGGTCATTTTATCCTACTCCGGCCTCGACTTTCCTGTAGGGGGCTCTTATATTCTCCGTCCTCGACTTTCCGATCGAGGACTTTTATATTCTTCGGCCTCGACTCTCCATTCGAGGACTTTTATATTCTCCGGCCTCCACTCTCCGGTCGAGGACTTTTATATTCTCCGACATCGACTCACCAGTCGAGAATTTTTATATTCTCCGGCCTCGACTCTCCGGTCGAGGAATTTTATATTCTTCGGCCTTGACTTTCCAGACGAGGACTTTTATACTGCGTTCGAGTCTATTCCATCGCTTTTCGACGAAGGGACTCGTAACTTGCGATTATGGCCTCATCTCTTCGGTCGGGACCGTAATCGTGTGACCTGTATTATTTATTACTCTAATCCAAATCCAATCAACACAAAGTCCAATTGACAAAATAAAAGTCCGTACAACCAAGAAAATCAAATGCCCAAAGTACCAAGAAAGAAACCAGAGTCCACAGAAAACAGAAAGAAAATAAGATTTTGTAAACTTGAGCATCACAGTTTATCATCATCTCAGAGCATGCCTAGGGACCTTCCTTAATCCTGTACATGTGTAAGTGACTTAGTCGCATTACTTTGGGGTTTATTACTTATTCAAAGCCATAAATCCATTCAACTGATAATAAGCTAACGATGCCTAGATCCAGTGCCATCTTTGTTTGAGGTGGGTGGTGGCTGCTCTTGTCCCATTGCCACAGCTCGATTCCTTACGTACTGTTGTAGATGACCATTCCTTACATGCTCCTCAATGATATCCTTTAAATGCCTGCAATCGTTCGTGTTGTGCCCATCCAGGTCATGAAATAGGGAATGCTTTCCCGATACCCGTTCGTATTCAGAGGGTTCACTTATTGTCGGCCTTCGATACTTGAGGCGCCCTCGAGTATCCAAGTAAATCCTTTCTAGAGTTTCAGTTAAATCCGTGTAAGAAGAGGATTTAGATTCCCCCCATTGCCTTTTCGATGTGCTACCGTTGTCGTTCATTTTCCTTTTTCCTCTATCGTCCTTTTTTGAGTCCTCCTTAAGCGGACCTGCACCTTTTACCGCATAAACTTCAGCCTCTCTCCCCTCTCTTCCAGCCTTTGCATCTTCCTGTCTTAGAAACCTTTTTTCTTCTTGATAAAACTCTCCAAGATCCATCGGTGGATCCCGTTCCAATGATATCTTAAAATCTGAATCATCCGCAATTCCTTAGACTACTGCCATCAAAACCATCGACGGATCGAGTCGATCCACTAAAGCTACTGCCGCATTGAATCTGGTTAAGGAATCCCTAAGATTTTCTCCCTTCCATTGTTTCATAGATGTTAAAGTCATCACATTATTGGGTCTCACGATGTGGACCCAAAATTGCCTCATAAATTTCTCAATCAACTCCGTCCAAGTGCTAATTGAGCCACTCTCCAATTGTCTGAACCATAGTGTGGCTATGTCCTTCAGATACAAAGGGAAGCTAGTTATTCCAGATGCTCACCAAATCTGAAAACCGAGCCATAACTCCCTCCGATACCACCAGTACTTCCATATGCCTCATGTACCTCGTTAAGTGAACAGCGGGATCCGTTCTCCCATCATACATCTCCAACATTGGTAGTTTGAAATCCATTGGATTCCTAGCTTGCCTGATCACAGGAGTGAAGGGACTCCTATTCACATCCTTCAAATCCCTATTCACCAATCCTCCCCTCATCGCACGTCCGATCATGTCCACTAATATGTCGTTGTCATCAAGTGGTGGCCTCTGTCTGCAATCTCCAACCTACCCCCTGAGTCCGTGAGGGAATATTGAAACTTGTCCTTCTAGATGAGCATCCATATCCCGATCAACGCCAAACTTCACAGCGCCGCCTGTTACCCTTCTTGGAATTGAGCCAACATGATTCAGGGACATGCCCCTAGCTCAGGGAATACTCCTGAAGGTCCCACTCTATCCTGAATCCCGGTTGCTCCATGCTCCTGATCATGATTCCGAATTGTCTCCGCTCCTGCTGCTCCAGCTTCACGATCCCTATTTACAGCATTTCCTGCAGTTACGTTCTCTTGATTTTGCACTCCAGCTTGTCCAACTTGTCGGAGTTAGTTCTACATCATCTCCTCCTACCTTTTCAGCATCCCTTCCTGCATAGCCTCCATCATCATCTCCATTTCATCTCTGGTGATGAAAACTAAGGTATGATTAGATCTTGAAGAGGCCTCATGACTTCCTTCATGTTGACTCCTTTTCGTTCTCTGTCTCCTTGTTGATTGCTTAGTCATTGCTTCCCAAAATCTGATCCTTTAGCTTTCCAAATCTGAACTCCAAATCCGGTATAGCGGGTGCTAATCCTTCTCAGTGAAAGCACCAAATTGTTTGCGCCAAAATTATCACAAACCCCGAAAGTCATGAAAGTGCCTCTATTTGCACATAGATCCACAATGTTCATACACAGATCTCGGATCTAGATAAAGTAGAGAATAAAAATGAAGAAATATCAAAATTAAAATGAGTAAGAAAGAAAATAACACAAGGTTTATAGTGGTTCGCTATCTCCGGCCTACATCCACTTCGAATCGATCCTTTTATTCCTTTTATACGGTAATTACAGTTACAAGCCTTTGAAATCAGTAAACAAAATGGCAGAGTTTTGCCTAGAAAAGCAGAAGAAGATCCTTTTTTAGTTGCCAAAGAGCTGCTATTTATAGGTGCAGATCTGAAAATATCCACCCCAAAACCTAGAATACCTCTTCTCATGCACATGTGGGCCCACCAGATTGATCCGGGATCATTTGGGATCGATCCCGACCAATCCAAGTACAATTGGTATCGATCCAAAAATGGTCCAACCAAGCTAAGATCGATCAAGAACATTCTTGTGTGCATAAAGAAGCTTTTGTGAAAATTTCATAACATTTGGATCCATGGTTTGAGAGTTATGATTGATCCATGTTTTTGTTTTTCAATGTATGCTAGCAGCTTCGTATCCATGAAACAGTGCGTATCCATCATTTTGCCTCCATTACTTCGTATCCATCAGTCCCCATGTCCATAATCGTAGCCTTCGTATCTATTTGAGTTCCACGCTTCGATCCATGCAATGCACTCCTCCCCTTGACCGGCTCCTTTCGTATTGATCGATACAGATATGATCGATACGAAGCATAGTCCTTAGTGCAGTTGCCTTCATATCCATACCTTTTGCATTCATCCGTGAACATTTTCTGTCTTCTTCGTATCCTTCAACCACTTCCTTCTTCATATCGATCAACCGCTCCCTTCTTCGTATCGATCCCTGAATGTGTCCTTCGTATCGATCAATGAGTGATCGATACGAAATGCTTTTCCTTGTAACCATTGCCTCGCTCTACGTGTCGATCCAAGCCTTGATCGATATAAAGTGCACTGACTTACTTCGCCATCCATTCGATACGTGTGTATTAATATGAACTAGATTAGTCCAAAGAAAATGTACAAAATAATGTTTGTGTTATCCATAGTCATATCCATATATATTGATAAGAAAGCATCGATGTGAAAGCATAGATCCGAAGTCCATGTCCATTTTGATCAATACAAAAGTATCGATACGAAATCATTCCTCTCCAATATTGATCCATCCATAACTCGAGCATACGAACCCCGATTGACCTGAAATTTGAAGTGCAGCCTCACCTAGCCTTGTTTATCATTTCTTATCCATCTCACCTTGATTGGAGCCTGGTCCAATTTTGACGGCGTCGATCATAGTATTATTTCCAATCAATCTTCAATCCTGATATCCATCCTTTTTAGCGAATTTTGTTGATATCCCGACCTTGTCCAAAAGGCGGGGTAACAGTTTTTAAAACCTAACTTCTTTGTATGATCGAAGTAGGTCCTGATAATAGTTCCATTGTGCTCAGAATAGAGGTAATTAGTATAGAATGCCAATCGGCGCGCCTTGTTTAGAGTTTGAGATTTTAGGTGCCTAGTGTTAGATATTTTAAGTAAAATAATATATACACATCACTTCGCAGCCATACTCCACACTATTCACTCCATACTTCAGCCCATACTTCTCACATAAGACCTACTTCTCGAACCATACTCCCCCTTCTCTATAAAATCGCATTCAAAACTAGAGATAACGAGTTCAAAATTTCAAATAAAACGTCTTCTCGAATCCAATGATCATCATCATCTTGGATCACTACGGTCATTATCAGAGCTAGTCACCAACTACGAAGTTGTAGAGGACGGTGATGTGAATCAAATCAACGGTGGGATCATCTTGGATATAGGTGTGGTGGCCAGAATTTAGGGCATGACTCGGTAGTTTTGTGTGGCATTTTCTGACAAACGAAGGCGACTAGGAAGTTCGGTCTGGTAGCGTTGGAGACATGGTGAATGGAGCATGCTATAGTGTCAGTGCGGTCAATAGCGGTGGACGGTGGAGGCAGCATGGTGGAGCTATGTTCGGCAATTGGTTTTAATTACGTTCTGGAATCGTGATTTAAAAGAATATAATTAGCGACTAATTTAGGTGATTAATTAACTTTAATGACGTGTGATTAAATATTAATTGTTCGGCGATGGGTTTAAATCATGTTATGGAATTACGTATTTCTTTGTTTTCCACTGTGTTGTTTGGTGGTTTTATTTATCAACAATTGTGAGGGTAGGCTGTTGTAACTGTCCGGGCTGAAATAGGTTAGTGCACACTGATTGATGTGTGTATATTGCAGTTTTTCTTTGTGTAAAGATTTGTTGTATATTATAGATTATTCATTCCGATGTGGGATTCTATTTTTTATTAGTTTTCTTCGGTTCTATTTCTTCCTTTTTACCTCTAACAATTGGGTTTTCTAGCATTCGATTGCTCGACATGCAATATAGTGGACGTGTTATTGTCCATTTCGAGGGTTGAAAATCCCGTTTCGTTATAGTAGATCTGAATAACTCTACACAGACCATTCGAGAACAAGAAAACATCAATGAGGAAGTTGCAATCCCTGAAAAGAATTTACAAGATCCTATGATGATGGAAATCAATTAAAATGAGAAAGGTGGTCAAACAATGATCAATCCAGTTCCCACTACAATTACATATATAATGAATGGTAATGCAATAGGGGCTAATAAGTCACCGGTCATTGAGTTCCCTCGTGATGTAGCTCAGGCCAGGGATGAAGGCATAAGTCGTACGCGACTTATGGAAAGAGCTATGAGTCGAGCTATGAGTTGTGACCGACTCAAGGAAGCAGAAGACATAAGCATAAGTCATGACCGACTTAACATGTTGGGAGACTTAAGTCGTGACCGACTTAAGAGAGTGGAAGACCTAACTCGATGAAAGGTGCGCATTATCAAAGATCTTAAGTCACCAGGAAGACCTACCGAGTTACTCAGTGAGAAAGCAAAGCAAACTGTTGAAGTGATAGGTCGTAAACGACTTAACAAGTCAAATGATAAGTCGGAACCGAGTGAACGACCTATCGAGTCACACAGGAAAAAACAGAGCAATTTGGTGAAGTGTTAGGTCGTGAACGACCTAACGAGTCAAGAGATAGGTCTTTGAAGACTGGAACCGTAGATCTTGTTGCCGACTTAATCTCAGCTGTTGATTTCTTAAGTCGTTACTTGTTTGTTTTTTTTAGGTCGTTACCGACCTAAGTTAAGTTGCTGAAGACTGAGGCCGTGGATTTCTATGCCGCTTTAATCTGAGCCGTAGAATGATAAGTCGTTTGGTTCTTATGTCGTAACTCGCATGTTTTAGGTCGTCTGCTTTAGAGGCGCTACTGGTTGAGTCGTGTAACCTGTTTGTAAGTCGATGGAATAATGTAGCTAGGTCGTTACCGACCTAAGTGGAGTCGTGTACCTTGTAATACTGTTAAGTCGTAGGTCGCAACTTTTTGAGTCGTAAGTCGGAGGTTGTTAGGTCGGTGCCGACTTAGGAGTTGTTGTAATTTTGTGTTTTCTTTGCGTGAGTTGTAAAACGCCTATAAATAGGCCGTGTAAATCATTTGTAAAGGTTGTTGATTTTTGAATAAAATTCTCTTTTGATTGCTGTGTGCTTTCATCTAAATTAGTAGTTGAGTGTAATCTCCTATCTCCTCTTTCGGTTAATCGAGTGCGCTCGATTCAACGATTGTAGAAGCCGATTCGCGGAATCAAGTGCGCTTGATCGACGCTTGAAGAATTGAAGATCTTTGAACCCGGTATCGTGCGCGATCAACGAGTTCAGGATAGATAGAATTCGGTATCTTTGGATCAACGAATTTGGGCATTTCAGTATCTTCCAATCCACCGATTACTACTTTCACCGATTGAAGATTGTTTGTTTAATCCACTGCGTCAGTTTGGTATCAGAGCTTGTTTTAGCCAATCATAGCTAAATCGAGACTTGGAGCCTAATCAATTTGGAATTTGAAGTTTGAAGTGTAGATTTGAACACGGCCGAGAGTTTGAAGCATTGGGTCGTGCATTACTTTGAAGCTCGGATCTATCTTGTTTCGAGAAGTTTGTTCATCGTGTTCTTCGCGATTTGCAACAAAAGTTGAATTTTCGATCCATTTCATTTTGGATCAAAGTCCGAAAAGTGTTTGAATTTGAAGTGTTGAAGAGTTTGGAAGATTTCAAGTATGCCGCCAAGAAGAGCTAATCGCCACCAAAACGTAGATGCTTTGTATCGAAGAGAAGAAGCTGATGAGATGGAACAAAGAATCAATGAAAACTTTAGTGAAAAGCTTAACGAAGGAATTGGCCGGTTAGAGAAGCTTATGACGGAGATGAATCAAAATCGGAGAAGGGTTTCACCTGAATCTAACCATGGGGAAAGTAGAGTCTCACCACAATCCAATCGAGAAAGAAGTGTTGACAATGATCAAAGGCGTGGGAGGAACGTGAATGATCATGAACGGAGGAATGTAGATAGAAGGGATGATGGTGGTAGGCGTGATGGTAGTAGAGATGTGGGTGGACGAGATAGACAACGATATACATCTGATTTTGAAGAGGAGTATGATGGTGGTAGTGTTCGAGGACAAGGACGAGGACAAGGAAGAAATTACTCTGAGTATGATCACAAGTGGGAGTCGGGGATGAAGACTGAAATTCCTGAATTCAAAGGTGGTATGCAAGCGGAGGAATTTCTAGATTGGGTGGCTAATGTCGAGGAGATTTTTGACTTCAAAGACGTTCCAGAACATCGTAGAGTGAAGTTGGTTGCTACGAGGCTGAGGGGTAGAGCTTTGGCATGGTGGCAGCAAACCAAACTTACACGTGAGCGGATGGGGAAGTCAAAGGTTGAATCTTGGGAAAAGATGAAGAAATTTATGAAAACGACATTCTTACCTTATAACTATCAGTCGCTTATGTATCAGAGATTGGAAAACTTGAGACAAGGAACGAAATCTGTGAATGACTATGCTGACGAATTTTATCAACTGACTGCAAGGAATGATATTATGGAGACAGAAGAACAGTTAACAGCTAGATTTGTTGGAGGATTGAGAATGCAGATTCAGGATATGGTTAATATGTTCGATCTAAGATCTGTAGCAGAAGCACATCAGAAAGCGTTGGCTTGGGAGAAGCAGGGTAGACGAGGAAGTGGTGTATTTACTAATTCTAACAATCAAGTAAAGGGTGTTGGTGGAAGTTCTAATGTTTCTAAACCTATCAGTAGACCAGTAGTGAAGGAGGCTGAGAAGACAAAGGTTAACAACGGTTTCAAATGTTACAATTGTCAGGAATTTGGTCACAAAAGTAGCGAATGTCCAAAGTCGAAGAAGAGAGCTATGATAGCAGAGGTTGAGGATGAGGATGAAGAAGCTGAATGTTCCAATTCACCACCTGATGAGGAGGAAGAAGAAGTGACGGGAGACGAAGGTTACAATCTTATGATGAAGAGGTCATGTTTAACACCAAAGCAAGAAGAGGATTGTAGTTGGTTGAGGAGCAATATTTTTCAGTCAACATGTACTATTCTGGGGAAGGTTTGCAAATTTGTTATTAATGCTGGAAGCTGTGATAATATAATTTCTTCCGAAGCTGTGAGGAAGTTGGCGTTGAAGACTGAGAAACATCCGAAACCGTACAAGCTAGCTTGGTTGAGGAAAGGCGGGGAGGTGAAGGTTGGACGAAGGGCTTGTGTGAATTTTTCAATTTGGAAGAAATATAAAGATGAAATCTGGTGCGATGTGGTAGATATGGACGTTTGTCATTTGTTGCTGGGAAGACCGTGGCAGTATGATAGAGCAGTACAATATGATGGGCGTACCAACAGTTACAGTTTCATGTTTGAAGGCACAAAGATACTCTAGTTCCAAAGAAGCGACAACAGGAGGAAAACAAGTTGGAGGAGATTGAAGAGCTGAAAACTTTGTTATCTTTGAAGGAGTTTGTGAAGGAAGTAGAGGAGGAGCCGGAAGTGTTTTTATTGATTGGACGAGAGAGTCAGGAAGAGGTTGAAATACCAGAAGAAGTTAAACCGGTATTGAAAGAATTTGACGATGTATTTCCAGAGGAGTTACCAACGGAGTTGCCACCGTTGAGGGATATTCAACATCAGATAGATCTTGTTCTAGGTGCTGTGTTGCCACACAGACCACATTATCGAATGAGTCCGAAAGAACATGAAGAGTTGCGGAGACAGGTAGAGGAATTGCTTGAACAGGGGCGTGTGCAGGAGAGTTTAAGTCCTTGTGCTGTACCAGCTTTATTGGTACCCAAAAAGGATGGAACGTGGAGGATGTGCACTGACAGTCGAGCATTGAATAAGATTACTGTGAGATATAGATTTCCGATGCCGAGGCTTGATGATTTATTAGATCAGATCAGTGGGTCCGTAATCTTTTCTAAGATTGACTTGAAGAGCGGTTATCATCAGATTCGCATTAGACCAGGGGATGAATGGAAGATAGCATTCAAGGTGAGGGAAGGTTTGTATGAATGGCTGGTAATGCCGTTTGGTCTATCAAATGCACCGAGTACTTTCATGAGGGTGATGAATCAAATTTTTAGACCATTCATTGGGAAGTTTGTGGTGGTATATTTCGATGATATTCTGATATATAGTGGAAGTCCAGAGGAACATTTGAATCATCTGAGAGAAGTGCTGATGGTACTACGACAAGAACAGTTTTATGCTGCAACAAAGAAATGCGTGTTCATGACGCATAGTGTTTTATTTCTGGGATATGTTGTATCGGAAGAAGGAATACAGGTTGACCAAAGTAAAGTTGAAGCGATTAGAGATTGGCCACAGCCCAAGACGATAACGGAAGTTCGTAGTTTTCACGGGTTGGCTTCATTTTATTGGAGGTTTATTCTACACTTTAGTAGTGTGATGGCACCTGTGACTGATTGTATGAAGGGTAAACAGTTTTCATGGTCAGAGGAAGCAGGGAGTGCTTTTGGAAAAATCAAGGAGTTGCTGACGTCTGCACCAATTCTAGTGCTACCAGATTTTCAGTTAGTGTTTGAACTACATACTGATGCATCCAAAGTTGGAATTGGAGGAGTATTGAGTCAGAGGGGACGACCAATTGCATATTTCAGTGAGAAGTTGTCAGGAGCAAAGATGAGATACAGTACATATGATGTGGAATTCTATGCTATTGTGCAATCTATTAAACACTGGAGACATTATCTATTTCAGAAAGAGTTTGTTCTGTACACTGATCATGAAGCATTGAAGCATTTGCAAGGGCAAGACAAGATTTCGGCAAGACATGCATCATGGATTGCTTATCTACAACAATTTACTTTTGTTGTTAAACACAAGTCAGGGGTGACGAATCGTGTGGCTGATGCTTTGAGTAGGAGGAGTCATTTGTTGACTACACTAAAGGTTGAGGTGACGGGGTTTGAAATGCTACCAGAATTATTTGACAATGATCCTTACTTTGCAAAGTTTGTTGATAAAGTCAAGGATGGGGAGACGGATGAGTTTATAATGATAGCTGGTTTTCTGTTCAAAGGAAATCAATTGTGCATACCGGAGGGTAGTTTGAGAATGAAGATCATAAAAGAGCTACATGAAGAAGGACACGTGGGGAGAGACCGTACATTACAATTGATTTCACAATCTTACTTTTGGCCATCGATGAGGAAAGAGGTGGAGAGGTTTGTGGAACGATGTCATATCTGTCAGGTTTCGAAAGGAACTGCGACTAATGCGGGTTTATATATGCCGTTACCGGTACCAACTAAACCATGGGTTGATGTGAGTATGGACTTCGTGTTGGGATTACCGAGGATACAGCGTGGTAACGATTCCATTTATGTGGTGGTTGATCGATTTTCGAAAATGGCACATTTTATTGCTTGTAAGAAGACGGCGGATGTTGTTCATGTTGCTCAGTTGTTTTTCAAGGAGATCTATCGAATTCATGGATTGCCAGAATCTATTGTGTCGGATAGAGATACTCGATTTCTGAGTCACTTTTGGTTAAGTTTGTGGAAAATGGTGGGAACAAAGCTGAAGTTTAGTAGTGCTTATCATCCGCAAACGGATGGACAGACCGAAGTTGTTAACAGATCATTGGGGAATTTGCTGAGGTGTCTTGTACAAGATAACCTGAAGAGTTGGAATGTGAAGTTATGCCAGGCAGAATTTGCTCATAATCATGCGGTAAATCGTAGCAAAGGGTTCAGTCCATTTCAGATAGTATATTCAAGCTTACCGAAGGGTCCGTTGGATTTAACGGTAGTGTCACAATCAAAGAAGACAGTTAAGAAAGCTTCTGATTTTGTTGAAGGATTGGCGGAATGTCATAAAATGGTTCAGGAACGATTGGAGAAAGCAAATGAGAAGTATAAGCGTTCTGCAGATTTGAAACGAAGGAGTGTTGAATTTAACGATGGTGATTTAGTTTATGCAGTGTTAACAAAGGATCGTTTTCCAGTGGGCGCTTATAACAAGTTGAAAGCCAGAAAAATTGGTCCTGTAAAAGTCGTAAAACGAATTAATGAAAATGCTTATAAGTTGAAGCTGCCAGAAGATGTGTACACTTCTGATGTGTTCAATATTAAACATCTCGTACCATATCATGGGGATGAACGAACTGATGTGGAAGAATTTACAAATTCGAGGTCGAATTTCTCTCAACCTGGGGGGGATGATGTAGCTCAGGCCAGGGATGAAGGCATAAGTCGTACGCGACTTATGGAAAGAGCTATGAGTCGAGCTATGAGTTGTGACCGACTCAAGGAAGCAGAAGACATAAGCGTAAGTCGTGACCGACTTAACATGTTGGGAGACTTAAGTCGTGACCGACTTAAGAGAGTGGAAGACCTAACTCGTGGAAAGGTGCGCATTATCAAAGATCTTAAGTCACCAGGAAGACCTACCGAGTTACTCAGTGAGAAAGCAAAGCAAACTGTTGAAGTGATAGGTCGTAAACGACTTAACAAGTCAAATGATAAGTCGGTACCGAGTGAACGACCTATCGAGTCACACAGGAAAAAACAGAGCAATTTGGTGAAGTGTTAGGTCGTGAACGACCTAACGAGTCAAGAGATAGGTCTCTGAAGACTGGAACCATAGATCTTGTTGCCGACTTAATCTCAGCTGTTGATTTCTTAAGTCGTTACTTGTTTGTTTTTTTTAGGTCGTTACCGACCTAAGTTAAGTCGCTGAAGACTGAGGCCGTGGATTTCTATGCCGCTTTAATCTGAGCCGTAGAATGATAAGTCGTCTGGTTCTTATGTCGTAACTCGCATGTTTTAGGTCGTCTTCTTTAGAGGCGCTACTGGTTGAGTCGTGTAACCTGTTTGTAAGTCGATGGAATAATGTAGCTAGGTCGTTACCGACCTAAGTGGAGTCGTGTACCTTGTAATACTGTTAAGTCGTAGGTCGCAACTTTTATGAGTCGTAAGTCGGAGGTTGTTAGGTCGGTGCCGACTTAGGAGTTGTTGTAATTTTGTGTTTTCTTTGCGTGAGTTGTAAAACGCCTATAAATAGGCCATGTAAATCATTTGTAAAGGTTGTTGATTTTTGAATAAAATTCTCTTTTGATTGCTGCGTGCTTTCATCTAAATTGGTAGTTGAGTGTAATCTCCTATCTCCTCTTTCGGTTAATCGAGTGCGCTCGATTCAACGATTGTAGAAGCCGATTCGCGGAATCAAGTGCGCTTGATCAACGCTTGAAGAATTGAAGATCTTTGAACCCGGTATCGTGCGCGATCAACGAGTTCAGGATAGCTAGAATTCGGTATCTTCGGATCAACGAATTTGGGCATTTCAGTATCTTCCAATCCACCGATTACTACTTTCACCGATTAAAGATTGTTTGTTTAATCCGCTGCATCACCTCGCCCTTAGGAGAACCCAAGTTTAATTACTGATACAGAAATTATAAATCTGGATAATGACTCAATTACTAACTCTTCGAAGAGTATAGGAGCAGCAACGGGCCCTGAATAATTTGCTATATTACAATTAGCAAGCTCCTTAACAACCCAAGCCAGAAAGTCTGTTTTAGATCAAGCCATCTAAAGTGTAGCAAATACCTTTTCAACTTCAAACAAAAACAGAGAAAGAATAGTAAATTGGAAAATATAAATGATATTATATTTACAGACAACACAGAGGAAATGAAGCAAAGTGAATTCGGAAGAAAACACATCACCAAAAATGCAAATTGGGAGGAACAACCAAAAATCCAAAGCAAAAAAACTTGGAAAAAAAGTAGTAAAAAGCTTGTGGTGATGGATGAAGAGAATATATACAGTGCTACACTATAGCAGCATATAACATCCTTTATGTATCCTTTACTTTTAAATTATATTTTTAATTTATCATGTCAATTGTTGCTTAGAATGTAAGGAGGCATAATTCCCCTGGAAGAAAATTGGACTTGTCTAATATGTTATTCAATTATAAGTCTAGCATCATAGATTTAATAAAGCATAAGATGGACAATTCTAAAATCATTGAGTATTAGAATATAAATTTATTTAATTGGAATACTATAAATAATAATCAAAGTGGGGTAATGGTAGAATAATGATACTTTGGGACCCATACATATGGGATAGAAGTCAGCACTTCGTTAATCTACACTACAAATGTATGAATAAATGAGCGTTTCAACTTGAAATCACTTTTATTCATGCATCAAATAGTGAAAGTGAAAGACTTATTTTATGGAATCGTCTAGAGCAATTAAACAACATAATATGGCATCCTTGGTTGATTATAGGATATTTAAATACCATATTGTATGCATTTAAAGAAAGGGGTGGTAACACAATTCCCTTCAAAAAGTTAGAGAAATTAAACAATTATATTATTAAAACTAGTTTAGTAGAACTGGTAATTTTTGGAAATAAATACACATGGAAATCTGGGAAATTTAGGAATAATCAATGCATGCTTGACAGAATATTAGTTAATCAGAATTTTACTAACAACTTTCAAACTGAAAATGCAATACTCTTCCCCAGGCAACTAGTGATCGTAATCCTATTCAGATTATTTCCTCTCAAAACATTGAGTTAAAGAACAACACACCTTTTAGATTTGTTAATGGATGGGTGTATGAAGTAAACTATAAGGATGTAGTCAAAAATAGTTTAACCACGAATTTACAGGGCACTACTCAGTATAAATTCAATAAAATTCTTCAGCTAATAAAAGGAAACTTGAAAAACTAAAATAGAATTAGAAATAAAAATTATTTAAAGCAAATAAGAGAGGAGTATGAGATGTTGCAAGAAGAATTAGACATGAATTGCTTAAACACTAATAAGATCAACATTTTTTTTCAATTTTAGAATAAACTTATTCACTCTCTTCATGTGCAATCCATCAATTTGAGGCAGAAAGATAAAGTTGATTGGCTAAATAATGAAGTTGAAACTAGCAAGTTTTTTGTGCTAAAATGTCCAGTAGAAAGTATAAGAATGATATTGGAATGTTGTTTGACGTTAATGGAAAGGTTATGATGAAGCTTCTTTTATTGAGAGAGAAGCAATAAATTATTTTACAGGTCTGTATAATACTGACCTATATACAATTTTTTTTCCAAATATTGAAACTAAATATATGCTGAATGACAATAGTCAAGATATCTTGTTTGCCCCTATTAGATTGGAAGATATCAAAATATTATATTCAATGCAAACATTGATAAAAGATCAGGGCCTTATGCTTTGGGGCTAAATTTTATAAAACTAATTGGGAGGAAATCAAAAACATTAATTTTGAAGCAATCATTGAATTTTTGAGGTTTGGAAAGCTTTTGAAAAACCTCAATCATAATTTTTTAACTTTAGTGCCTAAAGTTAAGATTCCAAATGGTCTAGAGGATTATAGAGCATAACATGTTAATTTTATTTATAGGATTATTCCATATATATTTTTGCAACAGAATTAAAATGTTTTTGAAATATTTGATATCTAAGAATTAAAGCGCCTTTATTCCTAGCAAGCTTCTAACTGAAAATACTCTTCTTGCACGTGAATTAGTAAGAAATCTCAATACTAAAAATAAAAATCTCATGTGTATCAAAATAGACCTATATAATGTTTTTGATAAGATTAATAGACAATTTATAATTCATATGTTGACACAAATGGGTTTTAATGAAATTTTTTTTGCTCTTATATATGAATGTAGAAATAATGTTACTTACTCGGTAATGGTTATTGGTTCTTCCAAAGGTTTTATACATAGCAACAGAGGAATAACACAAAGAGATCAACTTTCTCCTTATCTATTCACTATTGTCATGAAACATTTCTCATTATTAATGGACATTGAACAAATAAATGGGAGTATTAAAACCATAAACATAACCAAACCTAGTATTTCCCATATACTATATGGTGATGATTTACTTTTATTTTTAAATGCAGATTCCATAAGTGTAAAGACAATTATTAGAATTTTTGAAAAATTGGAAATTTTGTGGGGATGAAGGTTAATGAATGCAAATGCAAGGTTTATTTCAGCAAAGGATGAACAAGAAAAGAGGAAATGTTGAACAAATTAAAATTTAAAGAGGGAACTCTACCAGTTAAATACTTGGGGCTACCATTAAGCATAAATCAGATAAATGACAGAGAGTGCACAAGACTATTTGATATAATCCAAAGTAGATTGGAAGGGTGGTCGAGCAAGTTGTTTTCAATAGCTGGTAGGCTAGAGCTAAAACATACAGTCATCACATCAATTATCATGTATTGGATTCAATCTCACAACATCCCAGCAGAAGCAATTCATAAAATTGAAAAAAAGTCTGCAAATTTTATTTGGAAGGGAAAGCATCATAAAATTTAATGGGATAAGTTTGAAAATCAAAGAAAAATGGTGACTTGGTGTAGAAATATCAATGATCCAAGAGAAGCATGCAAACTCAAGCTTTTTTGGAAATTTCTAGAGGATAAATCTTTGTGGACAAAATGGATAAAAGCAAAATATCTTAAAAATAAAACTTTTGGACTGCAAACATTGAAAATCATCATTCATTCACATGGAAAATATTCTTAGCTGTAGAGAAATTGGCAACAATCTTTTGGAAAGAAAATTCAATGAAGGAAATCAAATTAGCTTATGGTTCGACCCATGGATATTTGGCAAATCTCTAATAAATCTTCTAGGCTAGAATAACTTATACTTATTGGGTGGTGCTAATGAAAATGTGATGCAGCAGCGGAATAATCAAAATGTATATGACGATGAAAGTAGCAATCTATGGATTGAAGAATACCAAAGGCCCAAATCCGTTGATCCAAAGATACCGGATTCTAGCTATCTCAAACACGTTGATCGCGCACGATGTCGTGTTTAAAGATCTACGATTCTTCATATGTTGATCTAGCCCACTAGATACCGTGAGTCGGCTTCAACAATCGTTGATTCGAGCGCACTCGAATAACCGAAGGTGGAGATAGGAGATCACACTCAACTACCAATTTCAAAAGAGGCACAAAGCACTCAAACAAGTTTTATTCAAAATCAACTAATTATTACAAATGAACACACCCGCCTATTTATAGGCTTACAACCCACGCTCACATTACAAAACACCGGACCTAAAATAGGCCAGCGACCTACGACCTAACATAGGTCGTTAACGAACTAACAACTCGTTACAACGCACGCGACCTAAAACATTACAACATAAGAAAATACAATACAACACAACACTTACATCACAATGCGCAACACAGTACACGACTTAACAAAGTACCACAGTAACGACTTAACAGTTGAGTGACCTAAAAATACAAGGTAGCGACCTAACTTCCAGTGCATAAGGTCGAGTGACCTAAAATGAAGCGACATGTGAGAGCGACCTATCTTCCGCGATCTAATTTCCAGCGACCTAACTCCCCGCGACCTAACTTAGGTCGTAACTCGTCAAAGTCGTCTTTCGAAAGGTCGGAGCGACCTAATACTGGTTCGCTTATCTCACTTGGTTGTTTGGATACCTTAACACTGATTTGATTAGCTCGTGAGTGATCTTCACTAGGTCGTGAGCGATCTAAAGTGTCACTAGGTCGTGAGCGACCTAAAGTTTCACTAGGTTGTGAGCGACCTAAAATCTCCCTAGGTCGTGAGCGACCTAAAATCCTGGAACGATCAGATTGCGCTGCATCATCCTCCCCCGGTTGACAAAAATTCGACCTCGAATTTGCACCTTCCTCTTCCACAGCAAGCCCATCCCCATGATACGGAATCAAATATTTGACATTGAAAACATCAGAAGTATGAACATTATCCGGCAATTCCAACTGATACGCATTATCATTGATCTTCTTCAAAATTTTCACTGGACCAATTTTACGAGCTTTCAACTTATTGTACGTTCCCACTGAAAAACGATCTTTTGTCAACACAGCATAAACCAAATCACCTTCTCCGAAGTTTACACTCCTTCGCTTCTTATCCGCCAATTGTTTATACTTCTCATTTGATGCAAGCAATCGTTCATGAACAGTTTTGTGGCACTCCTGCAGCTCAGTCACAAAATCACAAGCACGCTTAACAACTCCCTTCTGATATGGCGCGGTCGTCAAATCTAACGGTCCCTTCGGAATTGCTGAATATACAACTTGAAATGGACTGAAACCCGTACTACGGTTAACAGCGTGATTATGTGCAAACTCTTCCTAACATAATTTCATATCCCAGCTCTTCAAATTATCTTGCACAAGACATCGTAACAAATTTCCCAATGACCTGTTCACCACTTCCATCTGCCCATCTATTTGCGGATGATAGGCGCTACTAAAATTCAGCTTCGTTCCAACCATCTTCCACAAACTTAACCAAAAATGGCTTAGAAATCTAGTTTCCCGATCTGAAACAATAGACTCAGGTAGCCCATGTAATCGATACACCTCTTTAAAGAATAACTGAGCAACACGGACGGCATCAGCTGTCTTCTTACAAGCGATAAAATGTGCCATTTTGGAAAATCTATCTACTACCACATATATGGAATCATTCCCACGCTGAGTTCTCGGTAACCCCAAAACAAAATCCATACTGATATCAACCCATGGTTTGATAGGCACAGGTAATGGCATATAAAATCCCGCATTCGTCACTGTCCCTTTTGAAACTTGACAAATATGACATCTCTCCACAAATCTTTCAACTTCCTTTCTTATAGTAGGCCAAAAATATGTTTGCGAAATCAACTGTAATGTACGGTCTCTCCCCACATGACCTTCCTCATGCAACTCCTTCACAATCTTCAATCGTAAGCTGCACTCCGGTATACATAATCTGTTTCCCTTGAATAGAAAACCATCCACCAACACCAACTCATCAGTCTTTTTCTCCTTGACTTCATCTACAAACTTCGCAAAGTAAGGATCGTCAACCAATAATTCTGGCAACACATCAAATACTGTCACTTCAACCTTCATTGTATTCAACAAATGATTCCTTCGACTCAATGCATCTGCCACTCGATTCGTAATTCTCGACTTATGCTTCACCACAAAAGTAAATTGTTGTAAGTATGCAATCCACGAAGCATGTCTGGCTGCAATCTTATCCTGTCCTTGCAAATGCGTCAACGCTTCATGATCAGTATATAAAACAAATTCTCTATGAAACAAATAATGTCTCCAATTTTTCACAGCCTGCACGATAGCATAAAATTCGACATCATATGTATTTTATCTCATCTTTGCTCCCAATAGCTTCTCATTGAAATATGCAATAGGACGTCCCTTCTAACTTAACACCCCTCCAATTCCAACTTTAGATGCATCAGTATGTAACTCAAACAACAACTGAAAATCTGGTAATACTAGAATTGGTGCTGTCGTCAAAAGCTCCTTGATCTGCTCAAAAGCATCCCCTGCTTCCTCTGACCATGAAAACTGCTTCCCCTTCATACAATCAGTAACTGGTGCCATCACACTACTGAAGTATGGAATAAATCTTTGGTAGAATGATGCTAAACCATGAAAACTTCTAACTTCTGTTATCGTCCTGGATTGTGGCCAATTTCTGATTGCTTCAACTTTATTCTAATCCACCTGTATACCTCCTTCCGATATAACATATCTCAAAAATAAAACACTATGTGTCATGAACATGCATTTCTTCGTTGCAGCATAAAATTTTTCCTGTCGCAGTATCATCAACACTTTTCTCAGATGTTGTAAGTGTTCTTCTACGCTTCGACAATATATTAGTATATCATCAAAATACACCACCACGAACTTCCCAATAAATGGTCTAAAGATCTGATTCATCACCCGCATGAATGTACTAGGTGCATTCGAAAGACCAAACGGCATAACCAGCCATTCGTACAACCCCTCACGTGTCTTGAACACTATTTTCCATTCATCCCCTGGTCTAATTCGAATTTGATGATAACCACTCTTCAAATCGATCTTCGAAAATATAGTAGCTCCACTAAGTTGATCCAACAAGTCATCTAGTCTAGGCATAGGAAATATGTACCTCACAGTAATCTTGTTTAGTCCCTGACTATCAGTACACATCCTCCACGTTCCATCCTTCTTCGGCACTAACAAGGCTGGTACAGCACATGGACTTAAACTTTCCTGCACACGCCCCTGTTCAAGCAATTCTTCCACTTGCCTTCTCAACTCCTCGTGTTCCTTTGGACTCATTCTGTAATGTGGTCTATGAGGTAACACAGCTCCTGGAACAAGATCAAATTAATGTTGAATGTCCCTCAATGGCGGTAACTCCGTTGGCAACTCTTCAGGAAATACATCTTCGAATTCTTCCAGCACTAGTTTTACTTCTTCAGGAATTTCAACCACTTCATGACTCTCACGTCCAATCAACAAAAATACTTCAGGCTCGTCTTCTACTTCCTTAACAAAATCCTTCAAAGATAGCAAAGTTTTAAGCTCTTCAATCTCCTCCAACTTGCTTTCTTCTTGTTGTCGCTTCTTAGGAACTAAAGTGATTTTTGTGCCTTCAAACATGAAACTATAGCTGTTAGTACGTCCATCATGTTGCACAGCTTTATCATACTGCCACGGTCTCCCCAACAACAAATAGCATACATGCATATCAACCACATCACACCAAATTTCATCTTTGTATTTCTTCCCAACTGAAAAAGTAACACAAGCTCTTCGATTAACCTTCACCTCCCCACCTTTCCTCAACCAAGCTAACTTGTAAGGTTTCAGATGCTTCTCTGTCTTCAATGACAACTTCTTTACAGCTTCTGAAGATATAATATTGTCACAACTTCCTGCATCAATAACAAACTTGCAAACCCTTCCCAAGATAGTGCACGTTGATTGAAAGATGTTACTCCTCAACCAGCTAGTCTCCTCCTCCTGCTTTGGTGTTAAGCAATTCCTCCTCATCATTAAAGTATATCCATCATCTCCTGACAACAATTCTTCCTCCTCAACCGGTAATGAATTAGAACATTCTACCTCCTCATCCTCATCCTCAACCTCAGCTACCATCACTCGCTTCTTCGGCTTCGGACATTCATTGCTTTTGTGACCAAACTCTTGACAATTGAAACATTTGATACCACTATTGACTTTGGTCTTAGCAACTTCACTAACAACCGGTTTTGCGACAGCCTTGGAAACATTTGCATTGCTACTAGCCCCTTTCATTGGATTGTTGGAATTTGTAAACACACCACCTCCTCTTCTGCCTTGCTTCTCCCAAGCTAGAGCTTTCTGATGTGCTTCAGCGACAGATCTGGGATCAAACATATTCACCATATCTTGAATCTGCATTCTCAACCCTCCAACAAATCTGGCTGTCAACTGTTCCTCCATCTCCATGATATCATTCCTGGCAATAAGTTGATAAAATTCATCTGCATAATCATTAGCAGTCTTTGTCCCTTGCCTCAAGTTCTGCAAACGTTGATACATAAGAGAGTGATAATTGTAAGGTAAGAAAGTAGCTTTCATCAACTTCTTCATCTTCTCCCAAGATTCAATCTTTGACTTTCCCATCCTCTCCCGTGTAAGTTTAGTTTGTTGCCACCAAGCCATAGCTCTTCCTGTAGCAACTAACTTAACTCTCCGATGATCGGGAACTTCCTTAAAGTCAAAAATCTCCTCAACATTAGACAACCAATCAAGAAATTCTTCAGGTTGCATACTACCCTTGAATTCTAGAATTTCAGTTTTCATCCCCGATTCCCATCGACGATCATCCTCTACATCCCGATATGTATTTCGTACTTGGTCTCGGTCTCGATAATGAATATTGCTTCTATCACTCTCTTCATCATAATCACGTGTATTTCGATATCGATCTCGACCATCAACCTCTCTATGATCACGCATGTCTCTTCTACTATGTCTTTCATCCTCACGATATGGCTCATACTCAAACTCACGTTGAGTTCTTCTTTCATCATCTCTATACTCATGGTGATCTCTTCTCAATGAAACTGATGATTCTCTTCTTCCTCGATCAGATTGTGGCGACACCCTCCTCGCTTCCGTAACCGATGGTGAAACTCTGTTTCCTCCATGGTTCGAGACTGGCGATCTTCTTCTTTGACCTTGATTCATGTCCATCATCAATTTCTCTAACCTCCCAATACCTTCATCCAACTTCTCATTGAATTTGTTACTAATGCGTTGTTCCATTTGTTCGGCATCTTCTCTCTTGTACAAATCTTCAACATTTTGATGACGATTAGCTCTTCTCGGCGGCATTGTCAAATGAAACAATCTTCGACAAACTTTAACACTTAACTCTCGGCTTGAACTTTTAAAGATGATACCAAATGATGCATGGCCTTCAACTTCAAAATTTGAACTTCACACTTCAACTTAGCTCGGCTTTGCTTGATGTAGCTTGGCTTCACTATCTCCTCAAACTCTTCGATAAAATTGGCTCCAAGACTCGACTTAGCTATGATTGGCTAAGTCTAGCTCTGATACCAAATGATGCAGCAGCGGAATAATCAAAATGTATATGACGATGAAAGTGGCAATCTATGGATTGAAGAATACCAAAGGCCCAAATCCGTTGATCCAAAGATACCGAATTCTAGCTATCTCAAACACGTTGATCGCGCACGATGCCGTGTTTAAAGATCTACGATTCTTCGTACGTTGATCTAGCGCACTAGATAGCGTGAATCGGCTTCAACAATCGTTGATTCGAGCGCACTCGAATAACCGAAGGTGGAGATAGGAGATCACACTCAACAACCAATTTCAAAAGAGGCACAAAGCACTCAAACAAGTTTTATTCCAAATCAACTAATTATTACAAATGAACACACCCGCCTATTTATAGGCTTACAACCCACGCTCACATTACAAAACACCGGACCTAAAACAGGCCAGCGACCTACGACCTAACATAGGTCGTTAACGACCTAACAACTCGTTACAACGCACGCGACCTAAAACATTACAACATAAGCAAATACAATACAACACAACACTTACATCACAATGCGCAACACAGTACATGACTTAACAAAGTACCACAGTAACGACTGAACAGTTGAGCGACCTAAAAATACAAGGTAGCGACCTAACTTCCAGTGCATAAGGTCGAGCGACCTAAAATGAAGCGGCATGTGAGAGCGACCTATCTTCCGCGATCTAACTTCCAGCGACCTAACTCCCCGCGACCTAACTTAGGTCGTAACTCGTCAAAGTCGTCTTTCGAAAGGTCGGAGCGACCTAATACTGGTTCGCTTATCTCGCTTTGTTGTTTGCATACCTTAACACTGATTTGATTAGCTCGTGAGCGATCTTCACTAGGTCGTGAGCGATCTAAAGTGTCACTAGGTCGTGAGCGACCTAAAGTTTTACTAGGTCGTGAGCGACCTAAAATCTCCCTAGGTCGTGAGCGACATAAAATCCTGGAATGATCAGATTGCACTGCATCAAAATGTCCATTGCATTATTCAAAATCATTGCTAGAATACATTCAATCATCAAGCTTCTTCAATTTTTAATGCATCAGTTAAGAAAGTCACAAGAAACCCTAAGCTCCAAAAAGACACATGGAATTGGAAACTTTCCTTAAAAGGAAACTTTTCTTTCAAAAAAATTTGGGAATTTATTAAGGGGAACAAAACTGAAGTCAACTAGTACAATTATAATCAAATTGTCCAAAGATATCACATTGTAGACATGCTTTACACAGTTAAACAGATTACCAACCAGAGATAGGTGCTTGAAACGGAATAAGAAATGGGAAACAAAATGTCAGCTTTGTAAAAGTGAAACAGAAAACATAGAATACTTGTTCTTTGAATGCACTTATTCAAAACATATTTTGTTCAAAGCCAAATCCAAATTAGGATTCAATCAGAATAAAGTAGTGTAAAACTTAAGAGAAAGTATTTAATACATTCAGTAGAACTTCAAAGAAAAATCAAAGCAATTTAGAAAAGCATCTATAATATTGATTTCGATAATATAGAATATCTCAAGGGAAAGAAATCTGAGATTACATAAGCAAAAAGAAACAGAGAGCATCCAATTATGGAAAAACAAAGATGCAGAATGCCAGATTCTCATCAGAAAATCAAATAAACGGTATGAGCTTGTAGAATCATCAAACAGAAGGAAATTAGGTAATTATGAAGAAAGGGTTGAAGCTTTCTTACATAGAAGGAAATACCTTACAGATATCCCCCAAGATAGTTTCTAACATCATTTATCTGAAACAACAAAAGAAAGATTTGTTGGTGGACTTATTAGCGACCGAAGCTTCATCCAAACCAAAAGCGACCCCTATGAACAACCCGATGTTAGTATTAGGGATAAAAGAGCATGTCTTAGAAAAAATAGGGAAGAAGCATTACTTGGTTGAAGAAACTCTACCGCTCAGACAACTCTTAAATCAATTTGGAACAGATAGGGAAAAACCTGCAATTAACATACAAGTTATTAATTTGCAGATCATAAATGGGGTTTTTCCTGAAGATAATCTTGTTGGGGGTGGCTACTCTAATGTCCAAATCAGAGAAATCTACTATAAGGGAAATCAGCAAGAAATTAAAACTAATAATCACTTAATTACATTAAGCAATCTTTAATAATAGTTGCAATACCCTCGGTGTTGCTCTTTTTTGGTGTCAACATGAACTACCAAAACTGTCCCACTATGGATACTATCAAAATCTCATCATCACTTAAAAATAGGATCTAACAAAAAAATACTTTACAAATTCAAAACGCCACTCTGCAAATATTATCAAATCAAATTTTAATCACTTAAAAATGGGATCCAACAATTAAACTTTCTTCACCAATTCAAAACTCCCCTCTACAAACATTACCAAATCATATCACTTAAAATAAGACTTAACAAATAATTTACTTTTGAAAATCCAACAAATAAATTTCCTTTAGAAATTCGTTCTTTATTAACTATTAATAGAAATAAAAATTGAAACAAACAAAAAATCAGATGTTACAACTTAGGAATAAGAACTAAAATTAACTGCACCTTCTTTTGACGCAAAATATGATTAAACATATATAATTTATAGAAAAACAATTAACGCGCGAAGCACGTCCCGTAACGTTTGTAATAATAATCACAATTTTTGCTTACCTAATTTGGACAGGAGTTGCCGCAAGTCGAAGATGGTTCACTTCTTACAACAAGACATTATTTTGCATCTCTAAGTTAATAACCAATGTATATGGGGAAAGCTATTACAGAAGCAATCTTAACAACCAGATGTATCATTTATCTGCATGGCATAGGGGTGAAAGCAGCAAGCTTCGCGAGCAAGAGAAACTAGCCGTGAGCCTTCTCAACAATTTGAGCAAAAACAGTGGAGTAGAAGACATTACTTTAGATTTAAAGCACAAAGGAGCGAATAATAGCAAAGAGAACCCACTTGAAGCATGATTATAGCATAAAAATCGAGGAATCGACCAAATCGCCCTAAATCTAATTAACCCTAATTTTCTAGGGTTTATTATTTTGTAGAATGTTTTGTAAATGAGAGAATGAAGTATGCGACTAGGGTTGAGTGTATAGCTGGTGTAATAACGGGTAGTGTACCTGGTTTATTGGGCTTTAGGCCTAGGTATTTACTATTTCAAAAAAAGATCAATGAGTACATAATGTTACATATTTATAAAATTAAGTTTAGACAATAGATTATCCAATTCAAATTCCATTTCTTCTTGTAAGGAATACAATATAGAACTAAAAATATGATTGTCGAAGATCCATTCAAATAATATTCTTGGAGATTCATATAAACACCTGATATATTTTTAGATTAGAAACACAATCCTAAATGAAGATATCAAAAAATATAGCCGTCGACCAAATTATGTAAATGGCCTCTGCGTTAAGCAACAGCATAAGGACCAAAGTCATACACTAATATCTGAATAATTAGACAACAATTAATCAAAGAACCTAAAAAGTGAAATATAATGTAAAAAAAAGTAAATTAAAATGTAAGCCGTTTGAAGGATGATGAAGCAAACTATTTTTTAAGATAGTTTACAAAGAATGTAATCAAAGTAATATGCTAAAGCTGGATATTGAAACTTAGTAAATAATTCAGTGAATGTTGAAGCTGAACAATGGTACAATCAATAACTAATAAACCATATTCACCTTCAAGTAAATTTCAAAATATTTATAAAAAGTAACCACATGCTAGAGTAAACTGTATTTCGGCAGCAACCAAATTGTTTTGACGGTTGCTTTTACCAAATGCTTAGCGGAAATATAATTTTAAACCTGTAACACTTTAACATACCTATTGCTGAAAAAGGTGACACAATACTGGGTTTTTATATTTTTTTTAGTCCCATATTGTGAGATAAGTTCAATCCCAAGGTCCAATGCCTATATATAAATAAGCCTATGTGATGGAAATTATTTTTACTACGCTCTGTAATCTTCTTGCTTGGTATTAATAAAATTCTTCACCCCTTAGTGGACGTACACTATCACATTGATAGTGGAATCACATTAAAAAAAATTGGCAAGCTTCCTTTTCACTTATCATTATTTGGTTAATTTCACATTTGTGGCTAACAACGCCAATAATTTTATTTGATTGTTTTACCATTCAATATTTTGATCCTATTTGTTTCCGCATCTGTGTTGTTCGGTTATATCTGCTTAAGAGGATTAACCCTAACAACCAGGTATCAGTGCATCTAGGTTGATTTATAGAAGGTATAGGGAAGTATGGCAGAAGACGGGGCTACTACTGTTGTAACAAGACCTTATGTCAAAGGTTCTTCTATTACATCTGGATCTCAGTTGGCAATAGAAAGGTGGAACAAGGATAAAGACTTCGAGATGTGGCAATGGAGGATGAAGGCTCTTCTAAAAAGAAATATGGTTCATATGGTAGTTTTTGACACTAAGGAGTTACCAGTTGAAATTTCTGCTGCGAAACAGAAGGAGATGGAAGAATGGGCATTTACTACTCTACAGCTAGCCATGGGAGAAAAATGTTATATCGGAAATTAGCATGTAAACCATTGCTAAAGGAATTTGGACAAAGCGTGATAATCTCTATCTCAAGAAATCACTCACTAACCATTTGATTCTACTGAAGGCATTTATCACCATGAAGATGAGAATGCTTCAGTGAAGGCACATCTTTGTTTCTTCGATGGTCTTATAATGAAGATGAAGACTGTGGATTTGAAGGTGGACAAAGAGGAGAAGGTGATGGTTCTTTTGTGTTCCCTTCTAGGGCATTATAAAGGTTTTGCTAACAATCTGATTTATGGGAGAGACACCTTGACTATAGATGACATGAAGTTGGGTCTTCTATCTGAAAACCTAAGGGAACAGATAAAGGAGATGAATGAAGAAAAAGAAAGGAGTAGTTGTAGCATCCTTAATTTTTGTTTAACTTTATTCGGGGTGTTTAATTGGATAGACTAAATAAGAATAATGTGAATAGTCAAGCAGATGAGATTTGATAAATTAATAAGGTCGAGCCATCATAAAATAAACTAAGTACGGTTGTTTTAAACTTAAACCATAAATGAGAAGATATGAGGAAGGGTAAATTAGGAAATAGAGTTACTTTAAACCCTCTCCCCCTCATTTCATTCTCACTTTACTCATTCACAAAACAATCAAAGAAAAGAAAATGGAGGCCGGCCATTAGCAAGTAACAGGAAGTCGATATCAAGAGGATTCAAAGGAGAAGAAGCTTAGGGATTACAAAGGTACGTCAAATCTCAACTCCAACAAGGAATTTAAGGTGAATAATACAACTAATCGTCTCTTTTGATCTTTGTTAGATTCGGTTATGGGTAATACCCGAATCCTATTTGTTGATTTGTCAAGTTATGGCTACATGATCATTGTTTGGATAGAATAATGGTTAATGGGCATTTTATGAATTGTTTTAATAGTTTAGAGTAAAAACCTAAGTTTTTATTCTTCAAATAATTCAAAATTTTAAAATGATGTGTAAAGTGAGCATTTTGAGATGATTTTTTAATTTCATAATTTTCTGAATTATTTGAAAATTTTAGGAATTTCCTAAAGAGGAAATGGATTTAATTCGGGTTTTAAATATATAAAATAATTAAATATAGCTTTTGGCCCTGAAATTTTTATATATGGTAAAGAGAAGGATATTCTCTAATTTCTATGAATTTTTGGGAATTTTCCCAAATGATTTCGATTTATTGTGAATTTATCATGTTAGATAAGCATATAAAAGTTTAATTTATTAAGGGTACTAATTGATTATATGTTTTGGAACTTGAAAATATATGGCGGCATCAAACTTCTGAAAAGGATTTGTAAAATAATTGTTTATCCAATAGAAATTGTACAAAAATAATGATTTGGTAAAAAACTTTTACTTTATTGAAAATAGTTTTCAATTAAATTATGATAATGCCATATCACTTTGACATCGATGAGCCTAAGGTCTGGTCGTTTGCATGAGTGTCATCATCGCATTGAAAGGAAGCATAGGGTAGATACTTTGGTAACTATGTAATGGTTCAAAGTAGGTTGAAGTCGACCTCGTCGATGACATAAATAGGCAGCAATGGCACTTCATAATTCACTTAAACATTTAAAAGCTAAAGTCGACAATGTTGTATGTCTTCACCATTGTTTTTAATGATGCCACACCTATCACTTCGAAAGTTTTCAAGACTACGGTAGTGACGTCGCATATTATGTTTTCGACTATATATGTATGTATGTATGTATGTATGTATGTATGTATGTATGTATGTATGTAGTGCGAACTCATGCTATGCACATAGATCGTAGCTATATTTTTTGCAATTATCATTTAGTTTATTTTTATCCTCTATATTATATTGTGGTTAATAAGTTATGCACATATCCTTTTTCTCTATGTTGTAAACATAATTTGAACATGATAACGATAGAATTTGTAAGTATGATAAATTACATGAACTACAATAGTGAATGTTTGCACTGAATTGATTATTCTAACTACTATAAAAAACATCCTTTCATGGTAAATTTCTATATTAGATCACAGATCCTAATTATAATGAAGAATTTTCTTTTGAAATGCACTAAATTTGAGTCCTCCAAAAGATTTGAATTTAGGCCTCGCTAATGTAACTTTTATATTAGACTACATATTCTATGACGCCCCACCTCTATACTCACACTAGCCAAGGACACTACGGGATAATGCCGTCGACTAGCACGAAGAATAAGGCTGTTGAGGAGCGACCATCTGTGTAATTGATTTGTGCAAGTACCGATATGTCAGATAAAATAACTTATATTTCATTTGAAGAGGAAATCTGACATATCAAATACAAACTCAAAGCTACCACATAGTGGCTATGTGGACTTCGGAAACAAATATAGAAATAAACATAACACAAATCAGTCACAGATATTCATATTTCAAAGGAGGAAACAGATATGAATATTACACATAGAAGTGTACATCAAAGTAGTGGTCATACAGGATCCACTCCATCACAAAAGAATAGGTACAAGTGTTAGACAAAAGAATATGTATACATCCAGGAGTTTCTATCTCAAATGTATAATAACAAAAACTACTAAGCTAAAGTAGTTAGCCAAAAGTCAGGTGATGGACCCTGATAAGAAGTCAAGCAGAACCACCTGAAATACCTCGATCTGACCCGAGAATTATTTAAGAAGAAAATAATAAACGGATTAGTCTAGCTATAAATATCATATAAAATGAGATAGGATAAGAGATATGACAAAAACGTATGATAACAATAATGCCATACTGTGACAAGTATACGTCAAATAACAACAAAAATCATACAATATCTCAAATATTCTCAAACACTAAAAAGAATGTCATATTCTTTAAATTACTCACCAAAACACAAATATTGACAAAACATATTAATGCCAATCGCAAAAATTGGTGAAACACAAATACTAGAAATCATATACTAGAAATCCAGAAATCACAAAAAGGGGAAGGCCTATTACAAACGGGAGCATGAAAACTCACAAACACGTGGATCACAAATGGAATGCTATCCCACGGTCGCTAACCATAAAGTCGGTGCAACGGCGTAGTGCAATAATGGTACGCCCGAGGAACCTGAAACTCAAATGAGTTGGAACAACGACGTAGTGCAATAACGGTAAGCCCGATGAACCTGAAACTCAAATATTTCGGAACAACGACGTAGCGCAATAACGGTACGCCCGATGAACCCGAAACTCAAATAATTCGGAACAACGACGTAGTACAATAACGGTACGCCCGATGAACTGAACTCCATAAATCCCGTAGGTCGCTAGCCTATAAAAATGAGACGAAGCTCAATAGAACTGGGTACAGTCCCCCACGCGGACAAAGAGACATCGCACATCGCTAATCTAAACCATAAAATGATCATCATTGATCAATAAGAAGTGTCAATTACACTAAGCTAGTAAATAGATGAGTTTAGCTTCATGTCCCATAACCACTGGCTTAACTTAAATATTTACGAACAGATTGTAGATTTCCACTCAAAGATTGTCATAAGATTTTCAATCGAACAAGTCCAAAAATTAACCGACGAATTAAATGCAAGCGTTTCAAACCACTTGTTTTGCTAAGACGTTTACTTAGATTTCTCATTCGAATGAGGTAAAGGTTTGTATATACTAATAGATTTGGAAAACGGTTTTAAAAACGAGCTTTGTACTTAAAAGTAGTGTTGAAATCGTTTTTGTGAAAGAGTTTGAGTATTTACTACTAGTATAGAAACCTTTGTATTTTAAAGTGACAAACCACAGAAATGATTGTAGAAATAATCAATCACCAAAAATTCACATACGACAATGTGAATTAAATCCATAAAAATCGATACCAAATCCATCAAATGGATATTCCTAAAAAAAATCCCGAGAAAGAAGTCATCAAAGTCGATAAATGATAACAACAAATCGGATCATCAAGAATCGATTAAAAATCGGAAACCCACACAAAACTGCCTAAAATAGGCAAAAGGCACATTTCCCAGATTCAGTCGACTAGACTGTATGGTCAGTTGACTGATACATGCCTAGAAACTCTCGGTTTCCAGGTTCAGTCGACTGACCATATACGTTAGTCGACTGATAGATGGACAAAAGCATTCTGTTTCCAGGTTCAGTCGACTGAACTGTATGGTCAGTCGACTAATACAAGGCCAGAAAATTTTCTGTTCCCAGATTCAGTCGACTGATCTTATGGTTCAGTCGAATGAACTGTCATTTGCAGTATTTTCAGTCTAGCCCAAGAAGGGCAAAAAATCCAAACCGGAAGTGATCGGACGAGCAACGGAGACTAGGGATTTATGTCAAGCGACAACCCAGCCTTATAGGCTCTTCGATACACCGCAACAACATGTTCAAACATCAAAGATAGGATTAAATATTTGACTTCAAAACACCAAAATTTGGAATATTCATCAAACCAATTCAATTCAAAGGCAAATGGACAAGGAATAGATGTTAGGAATTACTTTGTAACAACTATCAAAGATATAGACATAGATGTGAGTTCAAAAACTCACCTTTAAAACTCAAAGAATACAAATGAGAAGCTCTAAAACAAAGGAAATGCCAATTCCTCTTCAACCTCAACTCAAGAAGCTCCAATCTAAGTTAATAAGCAAATATTTCCTAAGTTAGGGTTTACGAATTTCTGAAATTGAAGAGAGATAGAGATGGAGAAGATGAAGAGGATGCTTACCTAAGCTTCTCCTTGATTTTGGACTTGAATTTGTATTTCCTAAACAAACTAGGGTTTTGGAATTCTAATTTCCTATCTTTTCCCCCATTTTTCTCTAGAGCTTGAATGTTAGGAAATGAGGAATGAAATGAATGAAGAGGAGTTGAGTTAGGGTATTAAGATGGGTTAATGGGCTGAAACCCAAACCCAAAGCCCAAAATAGAAAAATAGCAAAATTCTACTCAACTCCAAACATATCGACGTTTATACTCCAAAAAGTTGTAAATACCATTTTGGACTCAATGGAAGTAGTCTCGAGTCCCAATTCGACTGTTTACAAAAAGTAACATTTCGGACTTTAATCCGATTAACGATGCTATATTTAAATATAACATTTAAATACACAATCGTGAAATATGCGTGTTGTTACAGACTCCCCTCCTTAAAAAAATTGCGTCCTCGCAATAATTAAGAGGAAGATAAAAAGTAACAACCATACTAAGGCATAACAACACAAAAGAAGAAATTTTGAAATGAGAAGTTCACCATAAAGAGCACGAAAGAGTAAGTCCGGATATGTTCGCTTGATGAATTCTCTGGATTCCCAAGAGCAATCCTTAGGATTTGAGGACCATTGAACTTTCACAAGCGGAACATCTTTATTTCGAAGGCGTTTAACCTCTGAAGCAATGATACGAATATGATGTTGCTCATAAGTCAAATTAGGTGAAACCTCAATTTCTTCAACAACACCGGACTCAAGAACAAAATCGGAATTTCTAAGGCATTTCCATAGTTGAGAGACGTGGAATACGTCATGAATAGCAGAAAATTGAGCCGGTAACAAAACGCGATAAGCCACGGAACCAATACGTTCGGCGATGGGAAATGGACCAATATATCGAGGTATAAATTTTCCCGATCGACCAAAACACACAACACCCTTCATAGGTGAAATACGAACAAATCTGGACCTAAAACCTGCTTCTCACCGGCTTTAAGCCAATACGAAGGAGATCGGCATGGCCTTCCGTAGAGTCCCTCGAAAGGTGCCATACCAATACTAGATCGTAAGCTATTATTGTAGGAAAACTCAACAAGAGATATGATCTTCCCAACTTCCACCAAAATCAAGAACACATGCACGAAGGAGATTTTTAGGAGTTTGATTCACACGTTCTATTTGCCCATCGGATTGAGGACGATAAGCGGTGCAAAAAGAGAAGAATGAGCCTCAAGGCTATATAAAACAAGAGATGAATATAAACTGGATTCACGATCTCGAATCTCACAAGTGGATAAAGTCTGGAGATCATTCCATACGGATATCATCATTGAAACAACCGCTTGTTGCTTACGACTAAGGGCATCGGCAACACAATTTCCCTTTTCGGGAGTATAGAGAATATCAAGATCATAAGATGCAAGGAACTCGAGCCAACGTTGTTGACGCAAATTAAGTTCCTTTTTGAGAAAATAAATACTTCAAAGATTTATGATCGGTGTAGAGAACAATTTTCTCTCCCAAAAGATAATGATGCCAAATTTTAAAAGCGAAAACAATGGCCGCGAGCACTAGATCATGAATGGCATATCTAGTCTCGACAAGCTTTAATTCTCAAGAAGCATATGTGATAACACATTCCCTTTGCAAAAGAATGACACCCAAACCAATACGACTAGCATCGGTACAAACAATAAAGTCTTGGTTCCCTTCAAGAATCACATGAACAGGAGCGTCGGAAAGGAGTTCTATTAATCGATCCTCTTTCCCGAAAAGCTAAGACTTTCAAAATTATAATTAACTTTGTGTAATCATCTTTTTAGAAAAAAATTACTTTTTTACAAGTCAATTTACTGTGTCTGACTATCTCATCATAGCGTTTAGGAGGTTCCTATCGATAACGTTGATTAAGCGCACCGACCAGAATTCTTAAAGCACTCAATGGGCAAAATAACACAAAATCATATTCTATATAATAAACATGCCTCTTAAAAATTTTACTAATATTCTTTGCTCGTTTTAAGAACAAAATCCAATTATACTTATAAATATCTTATTAAAAAGATTTGCAAATTTTAAATTGTTGTTTTCATCTATAATCAATGAATATAAGGATAAACTCATCGAGATATTCATAGAATACTCGATTCATAAGATGGATGAAATAAGGTAGAAGGTTCATCAAACCGAATGACATAACGAACCACTCATAAGAATCATAACGAGTGTGGAATGCGGTAAGTGGAATGCTACCCTCCGCAACTCGTAGCTGATGAAAACCGGTGGCAAGGTCGAGCTGAAAAGACCTTAGCACCACTCAATAGATTGCTTAGGTAATAATCCTAAGACAAGCTCAAATATACAGAAAAATTCACGAACTACTTGAGTGAGGGAAATAACATCTTCCTCATCAAGTGGGTTTAAAGAATAAAATGTTGCCACCAAATTTGGAAATCAAAATCTTTAAAAACAATAGAAATCTGCTTAATAGATTGAGAATGTCAAAGATAGATAGTCCACTAGGGACATAGGATATGGGCTTCATACTGATTAAGCCAATCCTTTCCCAAAAATCATTCCAAAACCTAAGTAGCAATCGGATCGGAAGGCATAATCGCATATAAAAAAAATCTCGACATCTCCGCAAAGTAAACTGAGTGTTGCGGATCCACCAATCGGATTTGCAATTCTCAATGAAGTCATCAAGCCCATAATATTTAAAGAAAAAGTATCAACAAGTTCTTTTGATATAAAAGAGTGAGATAAACTCGAATCAAAAGAAATTCGAAATAGGATAATCACGAATCAAATTAATGCCATCAAGGATAGAATGAGAAATACCTTGACCAAGAGAAGTGCTAGTAGAGGCTTGCACAACCTTTAGCTTTGCCTCTTTCTTGTTTGGAAGTTTGGGGCATGAAGATGAAAGATGACCCGAACTTTTGCAATAACGACAAAAAAATGGTTTTGGGCACTCATTTGCATAGTGGTCCGTAGAACCACAATTGTAGCATCGTCCATGACTAGAGGTAGGAGTCTTTGCTACCGAAGTTTCTTGCTTCCCTTTCTTGTTGGGATTGGGGCCTTTGAAATTAATAGGCCTCTTCATGTTATTGTTGAAGTTCTGTTTGGCACACACAACTTCAACATCACTTTCTCTATCGACCTCTTCAAGTCGAAGAGCGATATCTACAAACTGATCGAAAGAAACTTCTAGTTTCAGAACTAAATGCTTTTTGAGGTTCTTATTCAACCCATAGACATACCTCTGATTTTTATTCAATGGGTATTAATATACTCAACCCCATATTTAGAAAGAGATTCAAAAGATGCGACGTAATCCGTCACAGAAGATTCACCTTGAACAAGGTCAATAAAGCGTTGGGCTAAGGTTACTTTTTCAGCCTCTGGCACAAACTTCAATTCGAACTTTCCCGGAATTGCTCCCAAGTAAGATCTACTTCAATAGTTTCAGAAATCAAAAGCTCATACTAGTCTAATGCTCTCTCCTGGAGCATGCTAGAAGCCACTTGGACTCGAAGTGGATCAATAAGATTCATGCAGGAAAAGATGTGATCGCATGATCTAAGCCAAGCTTGGACTTCTATAACGTTCCCGGAACCCTTGAATGACCTTCCACCCAAAGCAGTATAATCTCTTCACAAGCGTGCAAACCTAGATTTAGGATGAGTAGGCTCTGGAATGGGTCCGACAGCTTGAGCATTCTTCACAAGATCTAAAAGCTGCTGGGCAGACATAAATACTCCATCCTAAGGAGTGGCACTAGATTGACCGGTGCTGGGACGGCCTGGTCTAACCATTTCTCTTCTTTAAGAAAGAAAGAAGAGGAAAAAGGTTATTCACAGATTGAATATCAAACAAACTTGATTGATAAAACAAGGCATCATAAAAAGAAATAGGATAGAACGGTACGAAGACTCAAATTAAATACTATAGCACGATTCCTAAGAAAACTTAGGACAATGATCCTTGCTAGATTATTCTACATTGTTCCGAAGTTTGGCTTTGATACCAAGCTGTGACGCCCCACCTCTATACTCACACTAGCCAAGGACACTACGGGGTAATGCCGTCGACTATCACGAATAATAAGGTTGTTGAGGAGCGACCATCTGTGTAATTGATTTGTGCAAGTACCGATATGTCAGATAAAATAACTTATATTTCATTTGAAGAGGAAATCTGACATATCAAATACAAACTCAAAGCTACCACATAGTGGCTATGTGGACTTCGGAAACAAATATAGAAATAAACATAACACAAATCAGTCACAGATATTCATATTTCAAAGGAGGAAACAGATATGAATATTACACATAGAAGTGTACATCAAAGTAGTGGTCATACAGGATCCACTCCATCACAAAAGAATAGGTACAAGTGCTAGACAAAAGAATATGTATACATCCAGGAGTTTCTATCTCAAATGTATAATAACAAAAACTACTAAGCTAAAGTAGTTAGCCAAAATTCAGGTGATGGACCCTGATAAGAAGTCAAGCAGAACCACCTGAAATACCTCGGTCTGACCCGAGAATTATTTAAGAAGAAAATAATAAACGGATTAGTCTAGCTATAAATATCATATAAAATGAGATAGGATAAGAGATATGACAAAAACGTATGATAACAATAATGCCATACTGTGACAAGTATACGTCAAATAACAACAAAAATCATACAATATCTCAAATATTCTCAAACACTAAAAAGAATGTCATATTCTTTAAATTACTCACCAAAACACAAATATTGACAAAACATATTAATGCCAATCGCAAAAATTGGTGAAACACAAATACTAGAAATCATATACTAGAAATCCAGAAATCACAAAAAGGGGAAGGCCTATTACAAACGGGAGCATGAAAACTCACAAACACGTGGATCACAAATGGAATGCTATCCCACGGTCGCTAACCATAAAGTCGGTGCAACGGCGTAGTGCAATAATGGTACGCCCGAGGAACCTGAAACTCAAATGAGTTGGAACAACGACGTAGTGCAATAACGGTAAGCCCGATGAACCTGAAACTCAAATATTTCGGAACAACGACGTAGTGCAATAACGGTACGCCCGATGAACCCAAAACTCAAATAATTCGGGACAACGATGTAGTGCAATAACGGTACGCCCGATGAACCAAACTCCATAAAGCCCGTAGGTCGCTAGCCTATAAAAATGAAACAAATCTCAATAGAACTGGGTACAGTCCCCCATGCGGACAAAGAGACATCGCACATCGCTAGTCTAAACCATAAAATGATCATCATTGACCAATAAGAAGTGTCAATTACACTAAGCTAGTAAATAGATGAGTTTAGCTTCAGTTCCCATAACCACTGGCTTAACTTAAATATTTACGAACAGATTGTAGATTTCCACTCAAAGATTGTCACGAAATTTTCAATCGAACAAGTCCAAAAATTAACCGACGAAGTAAACGCAAGCGTTTCATACCACTTGTTTTGCTAAGCCGTTTAATTAGATTTCTCATACGAATGAGGTAAAGGTTTGTATATACTTTGCTAAGCCATTTAATTAGATTTCTCATACGAATGAGGTAAAGGTTTGTATATACTAATAGATTTGGAAAACGGTTTTAAAAACGAGCTTTGTATTTAAAAGTAGTGTTGAAATCGTTTTTGTGAAAGAGTTTGAGTATTTACTACTAGTATAGAAACCTTTGTATTTTAAAGTGACAAACCACAGAAATGATTATAGAAACAATCAATCACCAAAAATTCACATACGACAATGTGAATTAAATCCATAAAAATCGATACCAAATCCATCAAATGGATATTCCCAAAAAAAATCCCGAGAAAGAAGTCATCAAAGTCGATAAATGATAACAACAAATCAGATCATCAAGAATTGATTAAAAATCGGAAACCCACACAAAACTTCCTAAAATAGGCAAAATGCACATTTCCCAGATTCAGTCGACTAGACTGTATGGTCAGTCGACTGATACATGCCTAGAAACTCACGGTTTCTAGGTTCAGTCGACTGGCCATATACGTTAGTAGACTGATAGATGGACATAAGCTTTCTGTTTTCAGGTTCAGTCGACTGAACTGTATGGTCAGTCGACTGATACAAGGCCAGAAAATTTTCTGTTCCCAGATTCAGTCAACTGATCTTACGGTTCAGTCGACTGAACTGTCATTTGCAGTATTTTCAGTCTAGCCCAAGAAGGGCAAAATATCCAAACCGGAAGTGGTCGGACGAGCAACGGAGACTAGGGATTTATGCCAAGCGACAACCCAGCCTTATAGGATCTTTGATACACCCCAACAACATGTTCAAACATCAAAGATGGGATTTTTAAAGATTTGACTTCAAAACACCAAAATTTGGAATATTCATCAGTCCAATTCAATTCAAAGGCAAATGGACAAGGAATAGATGTTAGGAATTACTACCTAACAACTATCAAAGATATAGACATAGATGTGAGTTCAAAAACTCACCTTTAAAACTCAAAGACAACAAATGAGAAGCTCTAAAACAAAGGAAAGGCCAATTCCTCTTCAACCTCAACTCAAGAAGCTCTAATCTAATCTAAGCTAATAAGCAAAAATTTCCTAAGTCAGGGTTTAGGAATTTCTGAAATTGAAGAGAGATAGAGATGGAGAAGATGAAGAGGATGCCGACCTAAGCTTCTCCTTGATTTTGGACTTGAATTTGTATTTCCTAAACAAACTAGGGTTTTGAAATTCTAATTTCCAATCTTTTCCCCCATTTTTCTCTAGAGTTTGAATGTTAGGAAATGAGGAATGAAATGAATGAAGAGGAGTTGAGTTAGGGTATTAAGATGGGTTAATGGGCTGAAACCAAAACCCAAAGCCCAAAATATAAAAATAGCAAAATTCTACTCAACTCCAAACATATCGATGTTTATACTTAAAAAAGTTATAAACGCCATTTTGGACTCAATGGAAGTGGTCCCGAGTCCCAATTCGACTGTTTACAAAAAGTAACATTTCGGACTTTAATCCGATAAACGATGCTATATTTAAATAAAAAATTTAAATATACAATCGTGAAATATGTGGGTTGTTACATATTCATCTTTGCAATTATACACCTATAAAAGGAGAAATAAAATTATGGACCATTATGGTTTACCTATTACGTTCCAGAGTTCCTTTATCAAGTATATAAAGCTGAAGTTGTTTAGGATTACCTTTTTTGAAAATGCTTAAATAATAATTAAATTTTTCTCAAATATAGCAACAGTACATAAAGTGTGATTAATATCTACATTAGCGTTTGTTTTCCCAAATTTCATAGGCTTCACATGATAATTGTTTCATACGAGATACAAATTTAATACGCTTCTCACTAATTGTTGAGATGTTTCTTTATCCAGGTAAAACGCCCCTTATAAAGATAGTTGAAGAGTTTTAAGGCCCATCAATATCATTGTTACGAAGGAAATCAGGAGTATTAGAGTCCATCAACACGATTTTGTAGCATTTTCTCACTGTCGTTGCAAGGCTTATGGCTACCACAACTTCCTACATAGTCACCATCATTCTAGGTCTCTTTTGCACCCCAGCTCTAAATATAGATTACCATGAATTAAGATTTTATTCATGTTATATACATGGTACATTACATCTAATGATAGAAGTGCACATGTAATATAATTTTAAAAATGAAGAAACATCAAAACATAAATAAAATCTTTATTTTGGAAGTTTTTGAAAATACTAAAATTATTAACATCTTAAGCTTATAGTTTCAAGATCTAGTAAATACAATTATTCTAGCGAAAACTAAGATGTATCCACTATGTGTTTCATACGATCTCCTTGAAAATGTGGCCTAACAATATTTTTCAATTTTTTAATATAATCCATCTCCACTATGGTCCAGGAAACCACCTGACTACCCTATACTACAATAGAGCTAGAAATCCACAAATGAAGGTTATTATATGCTTCAGTAAAATAGTTTTATTCCAATGTTATGACATGAAGTTAACTATTGAGCAAGTGTGTGTACCATACAAACTTCAACACCCATAAAATTGAGAGTGTGCTTATAAAGAAAGGGTGAACAGTGGCTAAATAACCATCATGTATAACACCTTGTTTAGGAAAAGAATATAACCACCAAAACTATCATCCTAGAAGTGGCAATATGAAAAAACGCACAAGTGCATCCCAAGGTAATAATCAACTATTTTATCATAATCTAAATATTCATTTCTAATTCAGGTTGCACCAAGCAAACCTATAATATGAAATATAATGGAATGCATATAAAGCTAGATTAAACAAACCGATCCTTCAGGTGAAGAAACTGATCCTTTAGTCCATAATATATTTGTTAGTATTTTCCTATTTGGAGTCATAAAGCTTAAACATGGATAACAAAATACATGTCCCTTATATTTTAAAAAAAAGCTTGAATCATCCTTGTTTATTACTAAAATGCAGCTATAAAGTTGATTGAATGCAATGATAACCATTGACAGATCAAGGTACCAGGAAAAATAACTATTAATAGGTCAACTTAAATGTGTTTCAATCTCACGATAATAAGAAAATACACAATTACAAATCTATAAACAATAAAATTTGATGTTATAGATGAAAAAAATCAACTCAACATTAAGACATAGTTTAATTTCTATTACCGATTAATCGAACATTAGAACGGTGCTGTAGAATATCGAATAAAGTCATGATCATGCTCAAACAACATAATGAAGGTAAGTAGACTTTAAAAAAAGGTGGTTTTTCATGAAAAATCATGCTTACAAAACATAAGAAAATTACTTTAATTTCAAAATATGGATTTGAAGAAAGAGGAGATATGGATACTTAAATGCAATTAGTTTTAAACTCCGTGTGTGTCTATTAAAGAGAGAAGAATACATCAAAAAATAAATACCTCTCTAATGACTATTGATAGTTCAAGCACCACTCATCCCTTCACGTAGCTTGAATTTGTCGCATATTTTCAAAATGAGAGATAGACTTTTCATTTCATAAATAGCAATAGATAATAATATGAGACAATATGTAGTAGAATAGTGGTTGTATAATCACAACTATATATGAAACCATTTTAACCAATCTTGCATGATAATTGGAAACCTACAATCATATTGTTTTGCAATTATGATCGTGTCTTTGTTTCATTTCTTACAGTAATATTAGTTTGACGATAATTAAACTTAACCTTTCAATTGATTCACTTCTCGGCAAATGCATTTAAGTAATCCAGCCTATATTTTTTGCCAATAATTAAAAAAATAAAGTTTATTGTAGTCCATGCAATGTAACAGATTAATCAATCTGCCATGCTTAACGATACAATCAATATCAATGAAAGAATTTAGTGCCAAGATGGAATGAGTTCCAATGTAAATGCAAAGCAAACCGATTATATCTCATTTAGCTATGTACAACATTAAATGTCTATTTTTTATATATAAATCAAGCCTGTATTTGATACCACTTGAGCACTTGGGATGTAATATATTTTGTTTAACATATTATATCAATTCAAGTATATAGTAAGAAATTGAGTTATACACCTGAAGTTGTTCGTTACTTTTAAATTTTTTGTCATTATAATATAAAATCAAGATCTTTCCATTTTGATAGTTATACTTGCTATCATCTGATAATCAATTTTCAACGTATGATAACGTTAATAGTATGTATAGAAAAGATCTATTTCTCTCTTGTTTGTACCTTGTTATGCTACTATAGTTTATATATAATTATTGCTTGCCTACTTAACTATATATAAGGCCAGTGGTCAATTGATGTGTTGTACAGGAAAAACTTTCATATTGTGCATATGTAAAAAGACAATGTGTACCGATGTATAATGTATATAACTTTAATATTGCTTGAGATAAGTTTTTTTAAGAGAATAATGGTAAAGAGAACAAAAACTTAAAACAGTTGAATAAATTTTTATTTTGAATAAAGAAAATTACAACGGTGTGCACTATGCATATTGTTATAGAAAGAATTGAGATTACAATTATGGTATAACTTTATAACATTTTGTATATGTTAATAAACTTATTTTTATCTTATTGAAATTTTGAGATACAATATAATGAAGTGATTATAAATGAAGTATGAGTCTATATATCTTTGGTTTGTACACACACATATATTTGTGTTTTATATACACATACAAACACACACATACACACACACACACGCACACTTATATATATATATATATGTGTGTGTGTGTGTGTGTGTGTGTGTGTGTGTATTCCTCTCAACACTGCTAAAACATCCTAAATTGATTTATGGGTTAACAAGGACAATTACAAATATCACATATGTCATGGTAAATGGTATGCAAACGTGAGTGATGATCCAATCGGGAGAGGTTGACTATTATTATTTCGCCTATGTTATCACTCTTGATTTTTTTTTGAATTAAATAAAACATTAACAAAAGTATAAAACAAACCTAAAATGTGTTAATAAATTGCATATGAAGATATGGGTCAACGAAAATAATTTATTGGCATCGAAGAATTTAGCAGCATTAAAGTTGGTAGAAGCATCCAAATTACAGAGAAATAGAGTGAATAGCATTTCTAACCTATTGCACAGAACAATGCCATCATACGAAATAATTTGGAAAATTTTCATTACAAATAGTTGAAAAATGACAAAAATCGATCGTATTTGATAACATATATAATATAAGCCATGTAATAAAGAAAATGAAATGATATTTGTATATATACATACACACGTGTGCATGCCTAGAAAGATATAGCAGACATGAGCCAATGATGTGCACATAAATGTGCATATATTAACATCCATATTTTATCTCTTTTTATTTAAAAAACATCATATTTGGGCATTTTTACATGTTAAAACCAAAATTCAATTATTTCAAACCATCATATTTTCATCTTCATTCAGGGGCAAAATGGTCATTTTTGTGCATGTGTCAATTTAAGAATTTTACTTGACAATTTTTATGATTTTCATAGGATATTTTGATGCATATGGAAGTGGGATTCATGATGATATATGCATGCACAAGGAAATACAAAGGAACGAAGAGGAAATAATTCAACTTCAATATCATGGAGGACCCCACCCACTTACCTAAATGTACAATTAGGAGCTAATGGACAACTAAGTGGAGGTTAAAGCATCATGCACATCAAATGATAGATTAATTAGTGGCTAATGGTTACTTGGTGGCCACACTTCCTAAAGGGTATTTTGGGAAGCTCCCTAAAAATGGAATTAGGGTTTTATGCATGTATAAATAACCCTCTTATGTACATGAACATATCTTCTACTCTTTCACATTCGTTAGGAAATTAAAAGAGCAAGTTGTAATGGCAATGTTTCATGAAATAAAAATGGCTTCAAAGCCTCTTCTTCTTTTATTTTCTACATGCTTTTCTTTGCTTTTATGTTAATGTTTATTACTATGCTCTCTTTCTTTTAATGTTCATAGCTTAGATTTACATTTATGCAAGTAGTGTAGTTTTAATTTTTATGCAAATAGTTAGTAGTTAATCTCACTTTCTTCCATGCTTAGTTTTAATTCCTTTGCTTTTTAATGTTGAAATTTACAAGTGTTGATTTGATAACACAAATGAGTAGTTAAACCCCTTCAATTTAGGGGTAATGAAGCTCTCTAACTTTATGTAATTTCAACATTTTTATGATTTATGATCTCTTTGTTTATGCTTCATGAAAGTGAATTTTGATGTAAGTTTATACAAGTGGGTTTGATAGCTTATATTGCTTATGCCAATGAGCTATTCTTATTCAACATAAACACAATTTACATCATTATTTGCTAATCGGTTTTTGATTTTGAAATGAAAGTAAAAATGAAATTTGATGATCTATATTACTAGTTACAATAGTAAATAGATTATACTTAAAATAGCTTTTGCTTTGACTTCATTTTCAATGAGAATTTCTAAGTGGTATAGCTGTTGTATTATAGTATGATGGTTTGACTTATGTTAATTAATAACATAAACAAACAATACTTATGATAAATACAACAATTATTTCACTTAATATCGAAGCTAGAGATCATAAATTATTGTTTGTTGATTTACAAAAATATGAGAGTTGAATTATCCCTAAATTGTTCTCTAGTCTAATAGTTTTTAAATCACATTTTAATTCTAGCTTTAGCTTCTTTTTTGTAGTTAACAACTTCATCTCACTTTGGTCTAATTTGATTGAATTGAAAATTTTAAAATCTTAAAAATTCCCCGCGGATCGACCCATACTCGCCACATACTAACTTTTGTACGCCATGCGCTAGCGGTAAATTTTATTTCGAAATTTATCAGCATTTTTCTAATCGATAGACCATTTGCCGCTAAACAAGTTTTTGGCGCCGTTGCCGGGGAGTTTCTTTGATTTCAATTTTCTATTCTTCGAATTATTTATTTTTGAATTTTTGTGTGATTTTATTTTGTGTGTGTTTGCATTTAAAAAAAATAAGTTGTGTGTGTTGTTTGATTTTTGTTTGTGTGTTGTTTTTTTAGTTCTTTGTTCCTTTGCATTTCATATTAAAAAAACATCACAATTTCAAAAAAAACAAAAATTCATTTCATTTTCCTTACATTACAATTTGCATTTTAGTTTTTACAATCACATTTTTTTTTACCAAGTTTGCACTATCACAAACACTGTACACTGTGTACTCCATTTCAACCCACTTCCTCATCTACCACCACCCAATTGCTTGCCTTCACATCCATCATATCACCACTTCACTGTTTAACAGAGCATATCACCCTTTTATGTTTAACCACCATTCATTCCACTGCTTTAACCAGTGCCAAATATCAGACTATCAATCCACCTATCATATACCACAACCACCTCAAAACTGTGTGCATACATACACATTTCCATCCTCCCATTTAACTTGAAACACCAGCTCACAGCAATTCAACACACCCTACCACTTTATCCAACTTCCCATCCAAACAATACATCACAACTGTCCAATGACTGCCATCAGTCCTACAACCATACCACCCGAAGCTATATCAAAATATCTCCTCTAAATCAACTACAGTGCAGACAGCCCTTCCAACTTCACTACTCCCCTCTACAAACATCCACCTGAAACCACCCACCAATCATAAACTTCATCATCTTCTCACTCCATCCTTCACTGGAAATCACACACACACCATACTACCACTGCAACTGCTGTTTTACCATCACTCACACATCTCACAGTGCAACTCCTGACCAAACCCCCTCCCTGACTGCCTAACAACTGCTGCATACACACATCAACCATCATATATAAACTGCAACGTACCATTGTGCTACTGCCCTCCTAACATTACACCAGACAACTAACGACAGTCAGTCCTGCCTTCACCCACTCGCTTCCTCCCAACAGCTGACAACTACATGAAACATTTCAACCACTGTTCATTGAAATCTGCTTACTTGAAAACAAACACCCCCTTTGCTTCTGCTTATAGTCACATCATTACAACTTGCTCCTTCCTTCAATAATCACCACCATTCCATTCACTGATACCACTACCCACTGCATCATAGTCTCCCATCCTTCCACCGGGCCTTTGCCACTTTAACAAACTGTCTACCAATACATCAAATACCCGCCTACCTTACTGTCCTCTATCACAAACCCACGAACAACCATCATTGCCTTTCACAAGCAACTCGCGAACCACCTCCACCAATTGCTGCAACTAAAACGAAACAACCTCCGCCCTCAAAGCATCGTGAGCACCATCCACTTCAAACCCAGACCCACGAATTCCAATCGCACTCCTTCCTTGAACACAACCAGACTTCCACCGAAACTCACGACTTCAATCAACAACCCATCGTGGAACTACATCAAACAGCTACCCTCAATCGACCAACCCCAAAGCGCAACCTACTACTGCCAATCATCTGCAGCTGATCGAGCTTCAACATTCCACCACTTCCAAAATCAACAATTACCAGACTTCCTACCACCATACAACCGCAACCACTCCATTATCCACTGACAGTATACAACTTTCATTTTTGACTGCTCCAATCTCCGCTGCTTGACAACCTCCACTGCCCTGCTCATTCACCAACCACAACTTCACCTGCAGCAATTCCTGACCAACGACCTACCTTCGATAAGAAATTCCCATCGAACTCCCTAAATCAATCGAAACTCCTCGTCATCGCTTACTACTGTAACCCACCGCAACCCACATCACCCGAACTTCAATCGACCATGAATCCACTGCCTCCAGAACCAATCGCGAGCAGTTGTGCATCGTTTTTGCAACTTTGAACTGAAGCAATTTTGAATTTTTTTTGTGAATTGGAATTGTTCGTGATTTGAGAGTGATTTCAGTTTTTTAAGCGGATTGTTGTGAAGTCTTTTAAGCGTGTCGGGTTTGGGCTAGTCTAAACAAAAATTTGTTTTGTGGAATTAGTTTTAAGGTTGTTTTATTTTTGTTTTGATTAGTTTGTTTCAATTTTTTTTTCTGTTCCACACATCCTAAATAATAATAATAATAATATCAAGTTTGCCATTCTATTCTTTCTCTTTAAATTTTTTTTTAGAAAAAAATTAAATTCGTTTTCTTTTGTGTTGTTTTAATTTTTTTTAGTCCATCCTTTTCAAAAATAAAATATAAAACCTTTTCTTTAAAAAAATTATTTTTAATTTTGTTTTGTTTTAAGTTCATTTGTTTTGATATTTCCATGTTTCTTCCTTGATATAAAAAGAAAAAAAATGTGTGTGTGTATATATATATATATCTTGTTTTTATTTTCAGGTTGCCCAAGCAGAAAATAAAGAAGAATCGATTTGCTTTGCTTGCTAAAAACAAAAATAAATTGCCGCTTTAAAAATAAATTGCTAATAATCTGCACGCTCTAGTATCGTGCCCTTTTCCCTTGTTTTTTATTTGAATTGCATTGTTGGTTGCTTGCATTTGCATTTATATAAAAAAAATTCAAAATCCAAAAACAAAAGCAAACTTCATCTTAGTTGCATTATAAATTCACGTTTAATTTTTGTTTTGCATTCATCTCATCTTGTTTTATTTTCTAAGGGCAATACCCCAATTCACATATAAGGTGAAGGATTTCATCAACCTTTCCTTAGCCCACAAACGCATTTCATTATAGAATTTGATTAATACTAAAGGTTAGACATTCGACTTAAGGGTGTCACAAGCTCACTTAGGGCTTAATTGTATCTTCACAATTGCTTTATTTGAACAATTTTATTTCTTGGTGTCTAGGCTATAGCAGAGTAATAACTAGTTATAAAAATTACGGTGATTCGTAAATATTATACTGGTTGTTCCTCTGAAGGTACTTAAACCTTCGGTTGCATTGCTACGGTGATTCGTGGTGCACCGATAACCCCTGCCTGTTACCTGGCTGAGAAATATTTTTGTTGATTTAAGACAAAGTGTGATTATACAATTTTGGGTTAGGAGCTACTAAGGACAGAAAACTATAATTAAGTCCTTTGCATTCATTTAGTTGCATTAGTTCATGCATATTTAAAAAGAAAAAAAATCAAAAATCTAAAAAAAATTTGTAAAGTTTACTTAACTTAGTTTTTAATTAAAAAAAATCCTTTTAAATCCATTCCTTTGAAAATTTTCAACCAAAAACAAAAATTCACAAAGAAAAATATAAAATTTTTTCAAAAACAAAAAAAAATTGAAAATTAAAAAACAAAAACTAAAATCAAATTTCCATTTTCTAAAAAAAACAAAAAACAAAATATACAAAAACAAAAAACAAAAATAATTTTTCACTTCGTTTTTTTTTAAATCTTCTTTCATTCTCTAAATTCATTTCTAACTTCTTTCTCTCCTTGACTTTCACTTGTGCATGAGTACTTGGACTCGTGACACAACAACAAATCGTTGGACTCGTGAGTCGACAACTAATCGTTTAACTCGAACAGACGATCCTCCCGAAATGGCGAACGAGAACGCCCCTCGAACTCTTATGGATAGAAACTTTCCCGATAGAGTTTCTATTCCATCTTGCATCACGTTACCCGCCCGTAAGGGTAACCATTTCGAAATTCACTCGAACATATTGCCACGCTTCCAAAATTGGGCAATTTCGAGCACGATGATCCAAACATCTTTTTGACTAAATTCGAACAAGTTTGTGCAACCATTAAATTCTAACAACTTTCCAATGACGAAATCAAGCTTCGATTAATCCCATTCGCTCTTACGGATTACGGCAAAAATGGTTGTACAGCTTACCATCGAACTCAATTAAAAGATGGGAAGAATTCGTAAAAGCATTCTTAAAAAAGTTTTACGCTTTTGAAAAAACGTGTAGAATCCGAAACGAAATTGTAAATTTTCATCAATTCAAGGGAGAACCATTCGGAAAATATTTTGAAAGATTCAAAGATCTTTTGATAAAATGTCCACATTATAATTTTGAGAAATGGACGATTTGCCAAATCTTATATGATGGACTCGAAAACAGCTTACAAACCATGCTCGAATCAATGTGCCAAGGCAATTTTCTTGCCCAACATCACGCGGATGCTTGGCAATTTCTTGAAAACCTCATAGAAAAGTCATCCCGATGGGAACGTTCGAATGAAAAATCAACTTACTCACGATCGAGTGCACAATCGATAGGATCTTCTTTTGCTTTGGAAGCTAAGATCGACGCAATGATTAAAAAATTCGATAATGATTTCTCATCAAATGAACCAAGCTTCCCAACTGATGTGTTATAAATGCAACGATCCTAATCATACAACCGATCAATGTCCCAATTTTGTCGAACAAATAAATGCTTTCAATAAAGCCAAAAACGACCCGTTTTCTCCAACGTACAGCCCTGGTTGGAGAAATCATCCGAATTTTGCGTGGAACCAAAACAATCCCAACACGAATACTATTCGTCCCAATTTTCAAGCATTTCCAAATAATACTTCGAATCCTCCCTTTCAACCCAACAATTTTCAACCAAACTTTGCGGGTCCGGTTCATAATCAACCGCAACAATCAAATTTTCAACCAAATTGTGCTCATCCTCCCTAAGACGATAAACGTTTAAGTTCACTTGAGAAAACTATAGAAACGTTTGCTAATGCAACTACTCAAATCCTTCAATCAAACAGAAATTTGCAAAATTTATTGACTTCATATATGAAAAACAAAAACCAATCAATTGCAAAACTCGAAATGCAAATGAGTCAATTAGCTAAATCTGTAAGTGAATGTGAACGAGGAACATTCCCAAGCGAACCCATTTCAAATCTCAGTAATCAAAACGCAAATTCAAATCAAGCCCATGTTGTTCAAGATAGCAACGTCACCCAACTGAATGCTATCGCAACTTTACGTTCCAGTAAACAAATTGATAATCAAGTCGTTGACCCAAACGATTTACTGGAAACTTCTCTCGACACTTCTAAAACAACGAACGATGCTGAATAGAACGTGGAGCCAAACGTTGAATCGAATGCCAATCAAAATTCTTCTTCTTCTACTCGAGTAGACCCGCCTACCGAGTATCGTGTTCCATTTCCACATCGTCTTCGACCCAAGAAACACTCGGACAAAATGGAAAAGATGTTGGAAATTTTTAAACAAGTGAAAATGAACATCCTACTCCTTGACATCGTTCAGCAAGTTCCCACTTACGCGAAATTTTTTAAGGACTTGTGCACCCAAAAGCGACACACTCAAGTGCCCAAAAAAGTCTTCTTAACCGCCAGTTTGAGTGCAGTTTTGTCCCAATCCATGCCCATAAAATACAAATATCATGGCTGCCCTAGGATTTCGTGTACAATTAGATACAAGACAATTAACAAATGCTTGATAAACTTAGGCGCGAGTGTCAATTTGATTCCATATTCCGTGTACGAACAATTAGGCTTAGGTGAGCTCAAGCCCACAAAGGTTACGCTTCAATTCGCTGATCGTTCCATTAAGAAGCCTATGGGAGAAATCAAAGACGTGCTCATTCGAGTAGGGCAATTCATATTCCTCGTTGATTTTATCGTTCTCGAAACACAACCCATGACAAATCCCGCGAGTCAAATTCCATTGATTTTAGGCCGACCATTCTTAACCACCTCAAATGCCTTAATCAATTGTCGTAACGGATCGATGAAAATCTCTTTTAGAAACATGACTTTGGATCTCAACATTTTCAATCTTAAAAGCCAATCGAATGAACCTTGTGACCAAACATTGGAAGTTAGTGCCATTCATGAAAACTTTGAAAACGAGACACTTGATCTTAATGATGAACCAGAGGCCTAATTCGAAAAATTGTATCACGAAATTCCCAACGAGATTGAATACACTCTTCCTTTTGAATCACTTCCAGTTGAGTCCGAATCTCAACCCAATTCTTTGATCATAAAACTCCCAAAGTTAGACCTCAAACCACTTCCCTATCACCTTAAGTAAGCATACTTAGGTGATAACGAAACATTGCCTGTCATAATTTCTGCGACTCTCTCTCTTGATCAAGAAACCCCTTTACTTTCAATCCTGTCAAAAAACAAGGAAGCGATTGGATGGTCGATCTCCGATATTGAGGGAATTAGCCCTGTTATTGTTAAACATCGCATCCATTTGATCGACGATGCCAAGCCTGTTCGTAACATGCAACGAAGGCTTAATCCAAAAATGAAAGACTCGGCGCGTGATGCAATTCTTAAAATTCTCGACAATGGAATCATTTACCCAATCTCTGATAGTTCATGGGTTACCCCAATTCACGTTGTACCGAAAAAGTCTGGGCTAACCGTTGTCAAGAACGATTCAAACGAACTTATTCCAACTCGTACTCAAACGGGTTGGCATGTTTGCATTGACTATCGAAAACTAAATGCTGCAACACGAACAAATCACTTCCCTCTTCCTTTCATTGACCAAATGCTCGAACGTTTATCCGGCCACGAATTTTACTGCTTCCTCGATGGTTATTCCGGCTATAACCAAATTCCAATCGCTCCCGAAGATCAAGAGAAAACGACTTTCATGTGTCCATTCGGTACCTTTGCTTATCGACGTATGCCATTTAGACTTTGTAACGCTCCTGCGAGTTTCCAACGATGCATGGTTGGCATCTTTTCTGACATGATTTAACGCTTTCTAAAAGTTTTCATGGACGATTTCTAAATCTTTGGTGACTCTTTTTCCCAATGTTTACATCATCTCGAGTTGGTTCTAAATCAAAGTAAAGAAAAACATTTGACTTTGAATTAGGAAAAATGCCACTTTATGGTCAAACAAGGCATAGTCCTTCGACATATCATCTCAAATAAAGGCATTGAGGTAGATAAAGCGAAAATCGATGAAATTTCAGACCTACCCATTCCCAAATCCATTAAGGACATTCGATCATTTCTAGGACACGCTGGCTTTTACCGACGCTTTGTGAAAGACTTTAGCAAAATCGCTCGTCCTTTGACGACTTTTTTTGGAAAAAAACGTTCCTTTTGATTTTAACTCTAATTGTATCTCTTCTTTTGAACGTCTTAAGAGCGAACTCATTTCTGCTCAAATCATTTGCGCACCCAATTAGGATCTTCCTTTTGAAATAATGTGTGACACTTCGAACTTTGTCTTTTGTGCTGTCTTAGGAAAACGCATCAACAAGATCCTTCACATCATTTACTATGCGAGTATGACTTTGAACGACGCTCAACTCAACTACACAACAACCAAAAAAGAGCTTCTAGCTGTCATTTTTGCTCTCGAAAAATTCCGACAATACTTGATAGGTTCACACATTATTGTGTACACGGACCACTCTACGCTTCGATATCTCTTCGCTAAAAAGGATGCTAAATCCCGTTTGACACATTGGATCCTTTTACTTCAAGAATTTGACCTTACAATTAAAGACAAAAAAGGATCCGATAACGTTATAGCCGATCACTTGTCTCGTCTTCTGAACGCACCATCTTCTTTGCCAATCAATGAAAACTTCCCCGATGAACAACTTCTTTCAATTTTTATCGACCCATGGTACACTGATATAGTGAACTACTTAGTCACTAAAGAAACTCCCTCATCTTGGTCCAAACAAGACAAATACAAATTCATGTCCCAAGTGAAGTATTTATATTGGGACGATCCATACTTGTTCAAATATTGTCCTGACCAAATCATCCGATGTTGCATTCCGGATAATGAGATAAGGAGTGTTCTTTCATTTTGCCATGATCAAGCGTGGACGAATTTCAGTGTGGTTTCTATTGGACTTCTCGTTTTAAAGACTCGTTTGAATTTTGTAAAACTTGCGATCGATGTCAAATGCTTGGACGAATTTCTCGACGAGATATGATGCCTCTAAACCCCATTCTTACGATCGAAATCTTTGATTTTTGGGGTATCGACTTTATGGGACCTTTTCCCAATTCTTTTGGAAACTTGTATATCCTTCTTGTTGTCGATTACGTCTCAAAATGGGTCGAAGCCATTCCTTGCAAAACCAACGACCATAGAATTGTTGTGAAATTTCTCAAAAAAACATCTTTTCGAGGTTCGGCACACCTCACACAATAATCAGTGATAACGGAACCCATTTTTGCAACCGTTCTATTGAAACTTTAATTAAAAAATACTCGATAACCCACAAGTTATCCACTCCGTATCATCCTCAGACTTGTGGCCAAGTTGAAGTTTCAAATCGACAAATAAAACAAATCTTGGAGAATGTCAATAAAAGTCGAAAAGATTGGTCTCAGAAATTGACCGATGCGCTTTGGGCTTACCGTACTGCTTTTAAAACTAACCTTGGGATGTCCATATTTCGTTTAGTTTACGGTAAAGCTTGCCATTTACCCGTTGAAATCGAAAACAAAGCGTTGTGGGCAATTAAGAACTTAAACTTTGATCTTGAGAAAGCTGGCGAAAACCGAAAACTACAACTCAATTAACTAGAAGAACTTAGGAACGACACGTATGAAAACGAGAAAATTTACAAAGAAAGAACCAAAGTTTTTCATGACAAGTCGATCCTAAGTAAAACGTTTTTGCCTAACCAAAAAGTTATTTTATATGACTCAAGACTTTATTTATTCCCTGGGAAACTTAAATCAAGATGGACCGGACCGTTTGTGGTACGAACTGTGTTTCCACATGGTGCCATAGAAATTGAAAACCCTAGGGATGGATCGATTTTCAAAGTCAATGGTCATCGTTTGAAACCTTTCTTGGAATTGCCAAGTAACCAAGAGGAGGAGCTCATGATTCTTCATGAGCCAAGCTACGTCTAGTAAGAATGTTAACCCTCTTTTGTAAATATGTACATAGTTTTCCCTGTTACACTCATTATTTCATGCATCGACTGTGGGGTCACAGTCAAAATTAAGTGTGGAGGGAGTCACATTTTCATTTTTTTTAAGTTTCATGGCATTTTTAAATTTTCATTTTCCTTTATCTAAAAAAAATCAAAAAATTTCTAAATCCCAAAAACATTTTCTTTTTAGCATTTTGATTTATTTTTGAAGAAACACTATAGGATAAGTATAAGTTTTGGTTAATAAATTGAAATTTTTGAAAATTTATTTGTCTTAACAAAAATAAAAATGAAGTTTGATTACAAATAACAATGGTTTAACTAATATATAGGAAGGTTCATATGTGTTAGTATGAAGTATGTTCTAATTGACAATCTTTGTTTTAAAAAGTGGTAAATTTAAAGTAAAGGATATAACAATTTTATCTTCCAAGTTAAATGGTGCTCAGATGATTTTGCAAAACTCTCTCTTTCTAAATATATATATATATATATATATATAACTTTTGTATATATGTATATATTTTTAACACCTAGAGTCATGTGTTCACACTTTTGTGTTCACTCGCCATGCTCTGTACCCTTCTCACGTAAGCCCGAAAGGCAGTGCATGATCGGTATATCTGGCCTCAGTTTATCCAAGTTAGGTGTATGTATATAAAAATTCTTTTTAATAACGCCTACAGTCGATAAGTGTTCACACTTGTGTGTTCACTTGCCACGCTCTGTATTCCCCTCACATCAGTCCGCAAGGCAGTGCATGGGTAATATATCTGGCCTTAGTTTACCTGAGTTAGGCATATGTAAATATTGTTAATATCAATTTTGAGTAAGAGAGAGTAAGCATTTGAAATCCAAGCACCATTTTAACTTGTTTGATTTAACTTGTTATTGAAAAGAAATGAGAATACCACTTTGGCAAACTTTGATAATCAACTAAGGATCCATTTCCTAATTACATTGTGTTATCAACCGAAACAACGAGTTACTATTGTTTATTTGCTATGATAACTTGATTTTTGTTGGAAATTTTGATGAGTAAATGACTTAAATTTTCAAGACAATGACCAAAACCTATATTTAACTTATGAGCGTCGAATTGAAAGTGAATCCTTCGTTTGTAAATATTTTCAAAAACTTGCATGCATCCCATTGTAAATAAATCTTTCACTTTGTAAATATTTTCACTTTGCATTTTGATTTGTGGGTAGTATCCGCTGAAAACCCTCATGAGACAACACTCGTCCTATTGGGGACACCCAGAGGTTTAACGGCTTGTTGCATACGCTCAATGTAATCGTGCTCCCTACGAAAACGGATTTATCTTAGTTTTCCTTTATTCGAGGACGAATAAAAAGATAAGTATGGGGGTATTTGATGTGCACGTAAATGTGCATATATTTACATCCATATTTTATCTCTTTTTATTTAAATAAACATCATATTTGGGCATTTTTACATGTTAAAACCAAAATTCAATTATTTTCAAACCATCATATTTTCATCTTCATTCAGGGGCAAAATGGTAATTTTTGTGCATGTGTCAATTTAAGAATTTTACTTGACAATTTTTATGATTTTCATAGGATATTTTGATGCATATGGAAGTGGGATTCATGATGATATATGCATGCATAAGGAAATAAAAAGGAATGAAGAGGAAATAATTCAAGTTTAAGATCATGGAGGACCCCACCCACTTACCTAAATGTACAATTAGGAGCTAATGGACAACTAAGTGGAGGTTAAAGCTTCATGCACATCAAATGATGGATTAATTAGTGGTTAATGGTTACTTGATGGCCACACTTCCTAAAGGGTATTTTGGGAAGCTCCCTAAAAATGGAATTAGGGTTTTATGCATGTATAAATAACCCTCTTATGTACATGAACATATCTTCTACTCTTTCACATTACTTAGGAAATTAAAATAGCAAGTTGTAATGGCAATGTTTCATGAAATAAAAATGGCTTTCAAGCATCTTCTTCTTTTCTTTTCTAAATGCTTTTCTTTACTTTTATGTTAATGTTTATTTCTATGCTCTCTTTCTTTTAATGTTCATAGCTTAGATTTACATTTATGCAAGTAGTGTAGTTTTAATTTTTATGCAAATAGTTAGTAGTTAGTCTCTCTTTCTTCCATGCTTAGTTTTAATTCCTTTGCTTTTTAATGTTGAAATTTACAAGTGTTGATTTGATAACACAAATGAGTAGATAAACCCCTTCAATTTAGGGGTAATGAAGCTCTCTAACTTTATGTAATTTCAACATTTTTATGATTTATGATCTCTTTGTTTATGCTTCATGAAAGTGAATTTTGATGTAAGTTTATACAAGTGGGTTTGATAGCTTATATTGCTTATACAAATGAGCTATTCTTATTCAACATAAACACAATTTACATCATTATTTGCTAATCGGTTTTTGATTTTGAAATGAAAGTAAAATGAAATTTGATGATATATATTACTAGTTACAATAGTAAATAGATCATACTTAAAATAGCTTTTGCTTAGACTTCATTTTCAATGAGAATTTCTAAGTGGTATAACTGTTGTATTATAGTTTGATGGTTTGAGTTATGTTAATTAATAACATAAACAAACAATACTTATGATAAATACAACAATTATTTCACTTAATATCAAAGCTAGAGATCATAAATTGTTGTTTGTTGATTTACAAAAATATGAGAGTGGAATTATCCCTAAATTGTTGTCTAGTCTAATAGTTTTTAAATCACATTTTAATTCTAGGTTTAGCTTCTTTTTTGTAGTTAACAACTTCATCTCACTTTGGTCTAATTTGATTGAATTGAAAATTTTAAAATCTTAAAAATTCCCACTGATCGACCCGTACTCGCCACGTACTAACTTTTGTTCGCCATGCGCTTGTGGTAAATTTTATTTCGAAATTTATCAGCATTTTTCTAATGATAGAACATTTGCCGCTAAATAGCCAACTCGGTGTCACCCAATCGATGTGTCTTGGATGTAACATACATTGATATACACACGAATTCAATAGACTCAACAGGTTCAATCTTTCCATCTTTCAACCAAAAGTCTTATGTCCTTTCCTAGTCTAGTAATATCTATAGGGTCAAATCATAACTTTTAATAGAAAACTTATAACATCAATAAGAATTTTGTTGACAACAAACCCCATGACATTGTAATTAGTAGCCTTCAAAGAAGGAGATTGGTGTTATTAATACCTTAACACACATCCATGAAAAAATAAACTCACAAAATAAATATAAAATTCAACTTTACTTGATGATTATAATACTTCTATGACAACCATATATCCTAACATTGTCTGTTATATGCATTTAGTTAAATTTTTAACTAAGTTAACTTATACATTTGTAGTATGCCTTTTGATAATAGAGAATATAATTTTAGAATAGCCTATTTGTTTTCTTAGAGATGCAATAAATATTTTTCATATATGGTATAAGATTTTTAAAATAGCATGTCTTTAAATTATCCCCTAATTAATACTAATTTGTATATCTTGATACCATGACGTCGACAATAAGCCTTGTATTTCACATCATGGTCATAAATAGAGTTTTATGTTGTAATTTATGCTAATTAAGGCTTATTAGTTGAATGATATAATGGAATTATGTTGGCATTTTATAGTAACAACTTGACTGTTTTAACTTAGTGAAAAGAGGACTTATAATGTATTTGAATCATCAATGTAAGATAATTGTAAAACGATACCTATATATTTGGCATTCCAAGAAAATTATGATAATAAGTTTAAGCCTCAAATATTTACTTGATTTTGTTTCTTTTTCTTAGTTATAAAGTAGAGAGATATTGGAGTAACCATTGTTGCTTCAAAATTAGGAAAATACAAAATTATGTGATTATGCCACGTGTTGAGTGATGAGTTAATGCATCTTATATTTTGTAAATGGAAACATTTATGCTCAAATATGAAGAATATTCAAACCTAGATATTGAAAATATGTATACTCAGCTATGATAAATCTGTAAACTTCCTAAATATTATCATGGAAAGTAGGAATCCAATAAGGCATTTGTTTAACTCAAACATACTTCTTTCTGCTGCTCTTTAATCCCAGTATAGAACAAAACCGCATAATTTATTTCAAATCAATTTATAATTTCATTGTAATGATTTGAAATTAATTCATTTATTATGAAATATAGGTATTTAATTTTTAATCAAAAAGGTATGTTGACCAAGAAACACATGTGATCGTCATGAGCATAATATAAAAAAGCTACTGAACTAAACATACTAACCTCAATAAAGCTCTAGGGACAACAACCTTCACACAAACACATTCGACCTAGCATCAATTATCTCAAGGGTGAGAATTTTACACTAAATTCACTGGTAGAAATTTAGCAAATGAGTGTCACTTATCAACAATTAAATAAATAACATACATACATAATTTTCCATCAGACTTGGTGGTCAAGCAATAAATCCAGAGTTAACTGCAAATATTAAAGACTAATGGTAAAAGAGAAGTAGTTATATTATATGTCTCATGAAAAATATTTTCATACTGTAAAGGGAAAAGGGCAACACTACAACATGTTGGGTAAAGAATATTTCTTACCATTTATTGAGTGATTAAAGAAATATTTTATAGCTTCCAATGCTATATCAATATATTATACACAACATATGTTTATGTAGTAGAGCATAAATTGGCTGGTAAATTCATAATTTCACCCATTCGTGTATTAAAATAATGGTTGAGTTCATAATTTTGATTATAACACAAACTCAAAATTTTAAAAATCCATTAAATAAACAATCTTATGCCTAATACAAGCTTACTAGGTTTACCAAATTTTTTCTATAAAACAAAAACAAAGAAAATAAAATATATAAGTGCATACCTTTCAAGTTTTCATGACTTTCATGGTTTTCGCTACTTCTTTATCATCAAAATAAAACTAAACCGTTCATGTATCAGTATCAATTATGCTTTGTCGTAAAAATGTTGTTGTAAGAGTAGCCAAAATAATAGCACTCGATTTTTTTTTCATAACACAGTACCCTAACTTTCTACTCAATTTTAGAATTTATTTTATCATAAATATAAAGTTCATTTGACGATTGTATTTTTAAATAAACATAATGTCTTCAAGATGAATTTATAACTATTAGTAACAAATTTATCATTCATATTTGCAGGTAAGTAGTTCTCAAACACAACTATTAGTTAACCCACAAAAAGTCACCCTAACTAGAGAAATCATGCTAAATGTCCAAACCGATATAATTGGAAATTATTTTATTTACAAATGAAAACCAAAATCAAACGGTATTGTATCTAATTTTAAATTTTTAGTAATAACAAATTCAAATATTCGAAGATGAACACCAAAGTTATATGAATATTAAATGGTTTGAGCTTGGATTTGCGAGAACATCCAATATACTTGGTTTTAAAAAAATTCTATAATTTAAGAGAGTAAAAGCTTAAAGTTTAGAATCATAAAAGGAAACCTGAACTCTAATAAAAAATAGAATAACCAATGTTACTTGAAGGTCAAAAAAGTGATGATAGAGAAATTGGAAGAAAAGAACGGTGCAAAAATCAAAATAGAAAAGAGTTGCTAATTCAATGGTAGAAAAAGTTTGACAAAACTGTTGATTATCTATATAAGTCCACTAAAAATAATTTAAGCTCATTAATGCAAATTGTTAATAAATAAAGGCAGTACTTTTAGATTGAGCAGGGGAATTTGTTTGCATTTGTAATTAGATGTTTGAAGTCAAAGATTGATAAAAACAAATAATGTAGACAGATATACTCACTTCGCCATGACTCCATATTTAAAGACCCAAGGAAAATTAGAAGTGGGAATTCTAGAGAAAAATAGAATGAGAAATGTTCAAATATGGAATTAAAGAAGAATAACGATTTGGATAGCTAGTGAGGGACAAAGAGATGAAACAGAAGAATCTTGATTAAGGTAATTAATTTTTCCCGAAATATGCACTTCTTAATAATGGGTAATTAGATAGTTGATTTGCATAAAATAATTGAAAAGGGAAAGTGTTAAATTCCAAAATGGTGGAAAGAAAATATCAAATATAGTAATTAAATTGGAAAAAAATGGAAAATAAATAAAATATCGTTGAATTATGGCGAGAACTTGAAATTTGAAACTACTTAACTATGGGATGCAATGTTAATTTACCCAGGTTGTTTCCTTATTTTAAGTAAATGTAAGATTAACAATAACTTGAGAGTTATGTAAGATCATTTAGAAGAAGAAAAAGTAGTTAAACAACTGAGGGTTAATAATAATTGCCAAATACTCATAACAATTAAATACTCAAATGGCTTACAATGTTAAAATGCATAAACTACCAAGTTATTACAATTTCAAGGTTTATCAATAATAAAATAAATTGAGTACATAACCTATTATGAAGCCTATATTCCAGATTTATGTTTATTACTCATATTTTATACAATAATATACTACACCACCAACTATTGTACAATAATTTTATAGCATATTAAGAAATAAATGGTTGGAAGATTAGTATATACTGTGAAGCTGAACTATCTCAACAATATGTGAAAAGCAATCTCAAGAATAGCAAATGTTTTGAGTCAAACTATATATTTTCTATATGTAGGGATAGCCAATGTTAGAAAATAAAGCCAATAAATGTAAACAAACAAACAAAAACTTAACTTTGCAACATATTTTTTGTATAAGAATTTTATAATTTGACGTTCAATATTTTGTAACACTATAAAAGATGTTTATAGACCAAAATGTTGATATGGTTGATGCAAAATAATACTCTGAATGAAATCTAAAACAAAGCTTCAAAGCATCATTTGAAATAATTTTAGGAGCTTGATCAAATTTGCATACTTTTACGATTCTTTTGCCGATTTAATTCATAATCTATAGTACAAAAATAAGTGTAAACTTAACTATGTAATGGCTCTTGTAAAAGATTATACCGTGAATAAAAAATAATAAGAGCACCATAACCTGCCATTAGAACGCACTCAATGCGATATGCAGTTGTAATTTATGGATATAAAAGTAATCAAAAATCAAAATATAATTAGGTTTCAGTAACCAAACCAAAATAAATAATAGTCTACAAAGTACTGTTAAAAATTGAAATTCTTGGAATTGGTTGGGACTTGGTCGTCACCATGAAAGTAAATATAATAAACTGAAATATTCTCATAAATTCAATGAGAAACATAACTAAATAAATGCCTAAGGTTAAATCTATAAGGAGATTGAAAAAGTATAACTGGATTGTAGATGCTCTCTAATTCCAATTTAATATCCAAAAGCGGGAAAATGAAACAAAATCAAAAGGTGGTTGGCTGTTGTTCAAGCGAATATTTTGAGTTGAAGAGGTGGTGACGGTGTTGGAGGGGAGGTCAACATCGGCAGATGGAAAATGGTACAATTCTGAGGGATGTTAATATCTAGGGTTTGGAGAACAAAGAAGAAAGTGGCGAGCTGGGTACGAATAGAAAGAAATTAAAAACGCGAGTGTTCATTTAACAAAATATGAAGGAGGCTTGTGTGCTCTTGAAATCTAACTCAATAATAATAGTATAGTGTGTGTTTGTTAAGAGCCATAATAGCCAAAGAGTGCTTACTAAACTATTTTTATAAAGGGCGATGAGGTCCTTATCGCCGCTATTCAATAAAGTCGATGACCTTATATTATTTGGCAATGATGTTGTAATTCTTTCTTTAGCGTCAACTACTTTGATGGGAATAAAATATGTTTTACAAGAAATGAAGTAAACTATGTTCAAGAGGGTCGAAGACCCTATGTTTTGGTGGATAGCCAATTGTCTTCATAAACGTTGAAATCGTCAATCACGATGTGATCATTTATACTTAAGTTATGACTTCAACCTTTGATAGAGGCCGACGTCCTTTAAACCCACGTGTAAGTTTTTATTAAAGGCGGAGAGCCTTATGCTTCTATTTCGATGATGTCATTGGGGATACCAATGCCATTACAAATTATGAATTTCCACGTTGTTCAAAACTAAAACCTTGAATGGTGGCGCACCATGTACTATATGTTTTTGACTTAAACCTTGGGGATACCAAAGTACTTTTGTATTGGGTTTGACATAGATCGTGTGGGGATACCGATGTACGTCATTTTGAAATGTTATAATTATTATAGGGAGATAACTTAATTAGGATGCCAATAGATATATGTAATGAACCTGAACTCGGCCTTTGAAAATCGGCACCCGTACTTATGATATCCCGGATTTTCGGGCATCAGATAAGTGGATAGTTATCTGATTTAACTTTTAAAAATACTAATTTATAAATTGAAAAATTTAGATGTGATAATCTCCAGTATAAATTATTTAAAATTTGGCAAAATTGTTAATTTCAAATCAATAATAATAATGTGCTGTGTGTATATATATATATATATTAAATAGAATTATTATTACAAATTGAATTTGGGTTTTTTTAAAATATATATGTGTGCCGCTGAGAGCCAACAGTCTACGTTTGATTTTACATCGGTAGACTGCGACCTATGTGAGAGTGGAGAAGTTTCATTTTTGACAGCGAAAATCGAGGGCGCTAATGCCTACAGTTACATGGACTTTTGCTGTGATGGCAACATAACCCTGGAATGTAACTGCGATCTGTTGTGGGTTCCATGGCATAATCAAGGGGTGCGGAGTGCCTACAATTACATGGACTTTTGCTACGATGGCAACATAACCCAGGATGTAACTGCGACCATGGATGGGGGTGATGATTTCCAGAGCATTCTCACCAAAATGTTTCCTCTATTTTTTAAAAATGTTTTCTATATTTTCAATAAATTATTTTCCAAATATTTTCACTGGGTGTTGAAAACGGGTTTGCTAAGTACTTATAGATTTTCAGTCCTACGTCTGATCAATGTATGACTGAATTTCTGTAAGAACAAGGATGGACTTGTTGAGACATTGAGTTATAAAAGTATTTTTATAAAAAACTATTTTTGTAATATTATATAGATTTTAAAGTATTTTAAAATTTTAATATAAAGGGAGTTTATAGTTTAAAATGTTCAACAAGTAATTTATCTGATAATAAGTAAATAATAAATTTTGGCTTCGTTCCTTTTCGAGGACGAAAAGATTTAAAGGGAGAAGGAATGTGATATCCTGGATTTTCGGGCATCAGATAAGTGGATAGTTATCTGATTTAACTTTTAAAAATACTGATTTATAAATTGAAAAATTTAGATGTGATAATCTCCAGTATAAATTATTTAAATTTGGCAAAATTGTTAATTTCAAACCAATAATAATAATGTGTTGTGTATATATATATATATATAATAGAATTATTATTACAAATTGAATTTGGGTTTGTTTAAAATATATATGTATTGTTGACTTGATTTTAAATTAGATTTTCAAATTTAATTTGAATATGAATTTGGATTTATTAAGTAATTCAAAAGATAGACATTTAAAAAAATATTTAGATTTAAAATATATGTATAAGCTTTTATTTATATATATAATTTGTTTTATTACATTTTCTTTAAAAAGAAATTCATATATACATTTACATAACAATAAATAAATTAAGTAAAGGCTTTTACTAACATTTTAAAATTAAATATAAATTACTTAATTACAAGTGTATATATATTAAGGCTTCATTATAACAAGTGTTGATTAATAAACTATAGTGAATGACAAATGTAAAGATTTTAAACATGTGTCACTTTTTATTTTTGATTTTCTTTTATCTTAATTAAAATCAAAGTTCAGCCTATATATAAACATTTGCTTCTCACCTTCCTTTCTTTTTCTATCTTCATGATTCAAAAGCTAAAAAAAAACTCAAACCCATTTCTCAAACAAATATGAAAACCAATCACTCCTCTAATCAGAAATCAAAATTTAATCCTGTACATTTTCAGAATTCATCAACCTGTAACCATTTTCAAATTTAAAACCCTAAAACCTGTACAAAGCTTCTTCTTCAACCTGAGTTTCAAACTAAAGCATGCAAACTTGAGATTTGATCAAGAAAGTAACCTGGAAAATTGTCTAAAGCAAGCAATTTTCAGCATTTCAGCAACTCAAATTCAAAAGTTTTATTCAAAACAAAGAAGTGCTCTGTTCATTTTAACTGGTGAGTAAACTAATTTTTAAAAGCTAAATCTATTTATATCTTGATGCATGTGATAAATACTTGAAGTAAAGTTGTGAAAATGTTTGCATGAATGGATAATATGCTTGCATGTATATATATGTATGAAGTATTTGTGTGCATGTCAGTGTACAGTTAAGCAAGCCTCTGTTTTTGTTTTAGAGATCCAAAACAAATTCAAAAATCAAAATCTCTTCACTCATTCTCTTTCAGGTTAAGATGTATAAAGGAAATATGTTTGAATTTAATAGATCTTATTTTTAAAAATAATTATAAGTGTAACTAGTAAATGTTTTACTGAAAAAAAATATAAATTACACTAGAAGTGTATAAAATCAGAAAAACCCACCATTTTAATTTCCAGCTTCATCTTTGTAATCTGATTAATTATTAAATGTTATGATTTTTAATATAAAAATCAAGATTTTTAAGTTTGTAATTGGGTAGGATTTTTGGGTTGAATGGGAATCATATTTTGGGTGATCTCTAGCGATCGGCGAATGGTAGAGGGTCGTGATCATCGTTGGAGGAAGCTTGAAGGTAGGGGGTCTTGGAAATAATGGTCGCTGAATTTTCTGATCATTGTGGTGGCCGACCGTTGATAATCTAGGGTTTTAGTTCACGTTTTGGCATTGGTCGGAGTTCGATAAACTACGGCATCATCAGTGGATCGGAGGTAGCCGGACATTGGGGAATCGAGGCATTGGACATCGATGAAGGTTTGGGTACATTTGCGTGGCCTCTAGTGATCTAGATCATCGAAGCGAGGTGATTTCATCCATGGTCTGTGTTCCTGGAGGTGATAGCATAGTTCGATTGTGATTTTGTGATCGTTTCGATGATCTGGTTGTTTGTAGTGACTGAGGGGAGGAACGATGACTTGGTGGTGGTCGGAGACTTGATCGAAGGTGATCGGAATTCCTGTACACGTGCACGCGTGTGTGCTTGTGTCCGGGAGATGTGGTTGTTTGGGGAAGAATGTTATTGTCTCGGGTATATACTCAAAGAAGATGGTGGTTCGACTTGAAGGAAAGTGGAGACGTGAGTTTCTCGGGTATTAGCTCGGGAATGAAGTGTTTTGGCTCGAGTGTTTTTCACTTGTAAGTTAACCAAGCTAATAATAATAATAAATTCCTAAATGATTTTTAAATGAGATTTAGTGATGAAATTAATATAAGTAATTAGAGGATATTTAATTACTTAATGTCATTAATTAAGGTGATTAATTAATAAATAATTAGTGAATGTGATTAATTAAGGATGATTAATTAATGTGAATGGTTAAAGTATAATTAATTTATGTAATTAATTAGAGGATTAATTACTTAATGTAATGATTAATTAATTAATGTAATGAATTAAGGGATTAGTTTATGAAAGTAATTAAAATTACTTAAAAGATAATTACTTAAGGTAAGTAATTAAAGGATAGTTAATTAATGTGATTAATTTAAGGTTAATTAATTAATGTAATTAATTAAAGGATAATTAAGTAATTAAAGATTAATTACTTAATGTAAGTAATTAAAAGATAATTAATAATTAAAGGTTAATTAATTTATGATTAAGGGATAATTAATTTATGTAATTAATTAAGGATAATTGATAAATTAAAGGATAATTAATTATGGGTTAATTAATTAATAGAAGTAATTAAAGGTTAATTAATTAATGTAAGAAATTAAGGGTTAATTAATTAATGAGTTAAATTAAATTAATTATTAATTATGTGAAATTAATCTTGCTTATGGATGATTAAATTGTATTGAATACCTTTGATTGTTATTGACTCTGGTAGGTACTTTGTAATGTTCTGTGATATGAAATGTTTTGGTTGAACTATGATAAATATGAGTTATTTATCTATGATGGAATTGCTGTGAGAATATGACATTCTGAAGTGAAATTGAATTGTTTAAACTTAAACAACTTGGCTTAAAAAGATGGTATTGAATTCGAAGAGACCGGGATCAGATATCAGCGATATCCGAAACCACTTCGATTTGAAATCTATAATTCTTTATAGATTTGATATGTAAATCAAATAGGCTGGAATGGAATAAATTAAGTAAACTAGACCTTTGACACTAAGTAACGGTACTTAGATATTATTTGGTGAAATAAGTGTTTGACTATAACAAGATAAGAACTCATAGTGAGGTACGAGTTACCCTGGTTTCAAAGAAGTTTAATAACTTAGTATTTCAAGATATATGGGTTTACTCACGCTGGTTTCCAGCCTGACTTGGGTGTTACTTTAATGTAATGCTCGGGTCAGACCGAGTATTACATATTTTCAGGGAAGGACGTTCTGGAGCTCAGGAGGCGAGCTGGATGGCAGGAACGTATGGAGTGTATTCTGCTGTGATATATGGTAGTTCATTTGGGACATGTGATATTAACTGTCTAGTGTTTATGTAAATGTTGAAAACTCTGATGTATTAAAATGTATTTGACTGATACAACTTTCTTTATGTAAAGAATATTATTTGATATTATATTTCATCCGCTGCGAATGTGAGATTTTGTGACTTGTTTTCTGTTTCTTCTTCTATCTCTTTTCTTTTTTTCTTAACTATCTGAAATTTTCACGATCGAAAATTTTGGGTCGTTACAGTACTTCACTTGTACTCAAAATGCCGCAGATTCAAACGCCGAATCTGGATCACCGGAGCTTATAACACAGTAAGTATAACAACACAGCAGAAGAAAGAAATGAATGATATCATATACATCACAAATGATACAATATCCAGAATATGATATACACAATGATACAAGAATATCAGAGACAAATAATAATGCTACAGCGGAAACAACAGAATTGATAACTCTAAATGATCTGAAAAGAGAATGAGTTCAACAACTCCAATATCAAGCTCGAACCACCATCACATTTCACTAAGATAAGCAAGAGCGGTCAGTCATCAACTCCAAAAACTGAACTAGCTCCAACTAGTCCACTAAACCTGACTATCTGAAAAAAAAAACCCAACTCTAGGCTGCCCGTGTGGAAAATTTTGGGCACCCAGAGTTTAGGAAGGGAACAATAAACCCCGAGTCAGTCATGGGACTGGTGTGAGTAACAAAAACAGTTTATTTTTAAAACAAACAACAAAATAATTTTAAACATTGAAATCCGCAATGCTTTTTGGAAAATGAAACTACCATAAGACCTCCCGCCACACACACAATGCAATCGCAGACTTGGAGGAGATTTCTTCTTATGATAGTCAAATATGCTTACTACGCAAGAAAAACTCTTTTGATATTATTACTAGTGCATAGTGTAGGAAACGTTTCGAAAATATAATATTAATCTTAGCCAGCATAGACATTCCGAACTATGCCTACTATAGCTACCATCTAAACAGTGGTGACCACCATAATTAAATGGCAGGTTCTACAACTAAAACCGTACAGGGTTCGCATTGTTTGATTAGATTTCCAACAAATGGTCAGGCTAAGGAACTTCCTATGCCACATGGGTACGCCTCTGGAGGGACGCCCCGAGAGACAACTGCTCTCTACCAACACAAGGCAGGGTTACCACTTACTAGGTAACTACTACACGAATATGCCACCCCCCGGTCGTTTGCGACCTTTATCTGAGACCTCGATCACACAGCAACAATCACACAGTAAATGAGATTGGAGCAACCACACAGGAAAAAATCTGGGCTCCATACCATAATATCACCTTTTTCCAGAAGGAAATGACATACCCTAAAGGGAGAGACCCTCATAACCTTGCCGCATCTTTCCTCTTTCGACCACTTCCGGGTTGTGAGGTCCGATGAGGTCTCGTCCATAAAGCTACGCTTTTTTACAAAGCCATGCTTTGATCAACAAATGATCAGCAACACTCAGCATGCCACACTACCAAATTGGGAGTATATCACTGATAACCTTCAACTACATAACCTCTGAGCTCGTACGTCTCAGAGAAGGGTGTTAAGCTAAGAAAATGAATCTCCGACACTAAACAGAAATGTATTTGAAAGAAATCAGCTTTATATCTCAAAGTGTAGTGTCAGACATACAACCATACAAGTCTGTTCCGGGTTCGAACAGAACCGAAGGCACTTCCAAAGAAGCCCTTGCAAATCCGGATAATTTCTAATCACGTCCGGACTTCCCATCACAAAGGGTGATCAAATCTCTATATCGGGGATCAGCCGATGCAGAGACATTCGATGGTAATCCTTTCATTTTCGAAAGTATCCGGTCTTTACCACCGGTCTTCAAATGCTATCCATTTACATCGTATCACTATTCGGAATGGGTTATATGACACAAAGTCCTCTCCTGGCTAAACCGAATAATGAGCGCAATATTTAAAACATATGGATAATGAGATTTCAATTAAGTCACAACTTATTACACAAAACTTTTCTTTCAAATTGTTTAAACACATTACCATTTTAATCTTTTACATAAAAAGATTCATCTCACAAAGTTCACCCAGTTTCATAAAGATCTATTCATAGATTTTCCAAATCAATTTCCATTTCAATTGGATTAACTCATTAAATCATTATATCAAAGATTTAATTGATAGCTTTCAAAACAATTCCATTTTGAATAGTTTAAACAAATCACCATTTTAAATCTGTTAAAAATAAACATATTAAATTCACAAAGTTCACCCAGTTTCACAAAGATCTATTCATAGCTCGGAAAACCATTTTCATTTCAAACTTGAAATTATATTGACACAAATTGGAAATTCATTCCTTATATGAAAGCTTCTATTATTTGGAAACAAACATTTTTCATTTCAGAAGACCTGATTCATTTATACGAGTTAAAGTCCTTGGGTTAAATTCAAATTCTCAAAACCATACTTTTAAAATGTATTAAATTCATATAAACACATTTATAACATCTTAACCATAATTTCCAAATATGGAATTCAATTCCAAATTTTGAATTCAAATTCAAATTGAATTATTTAAATTTGAAGATATTCAAAATATCCTTAAAACTCCTTTTCAAAAGCTTTAACATTTAATCGAAATCCATTTCCAAAATCAATCGATATTAAATTTCAATCTCAAAAACATTAAATTTAAATCATCTGTGACTTAACCGATTTCCTCGTGAAATCCATATTTGTGTGTGTAAAAGTGTGGACCAGGGGTTTCACACACAATAGTGCAACATCATTCAATCATCACAGATTCAAACACAGAAATATAGTTGATAAGCGGTATAAACTATAACGCTTATCTTTCATTCACAGATCACAGATATATATATAAATGTATCACAAATAAATGAATAAATTATACACAGCTCAATCCACAGAACAAAGTATCACAGATCAGATAGGATAATCAATTCAAGGCATCTCATACAATACAATCATTTATAAGTAGGGTCAAGCATTCAATAATCATTTATAAGCAGGATTAATTAATTGTTTAATCCTAATTAATTCAATTTATTCCAATTAAATTAATTACATATGAATTAATTATCCAATCCTGATTTATTAATTACAATCATTTAATATAAATTAATTTATCAAACACCTTAATTAATTATTCTTAATTAATTACAATAACAAATTAATTACTCCTTAATTTATAATTATTTCTTAATCACTTGATTAATCAACTTTAATCATTAATTAATATTTAATTAATAATCCTTAATTCACAAATTAATTATTCCTTAATTAATCTCCATTTGATTAATTATATTAAAAATTTAGTTCCATTAATTACTTATATCAATTAAACTAACTCCTTGATTAATTACATTAATTAATCCTTTAATTACACTGAGTCATCATCACTTAATTACTTCCCTCCAGCAATTATCCTTTAATTACTATCCATCAAGTAATTTCCCTTTTTATTACATCCAGTAATTTCCATTAATTGCTTCACTAAGTAATTACACGTCCTTAATTACATTAAGTAATTATACCTAACCCAATATCAAGTAATTATCTTTAATTAATTGAACTTAATTAATTAATTAAAATTAACCACATTAACTTAATTAATTACATTGAGTAATTAATTACTTAAATTACCTTATTAAGAAGTTACCTTCACATTTTATTTCAAATTCAAGATTTAAAATGATTTCAAATTTAAGTTTATTAATTAATTATCCCTTAATTAATTATCTTAATTTATCAATTCTTCATTGTAAATCAAAACTTTATTGCTTTAGTTGACTATTGTTAATCACAAAGTGATTACAAATCAAAATTTTGTTTATTATTTAATTTTAAAAAATTTGTTCAAAACATCTTTAAACTTAATTAATTTCAAAATTTCCCAATACCATTAGCTTCATATTCCATTAATAAACAATTATTATTAAAAAAATTAAAGATCATTTAAACTTAAAATTTTAAAATTGAAATTTCTTTTTTCAATGGTCAACTCGAGGCTGCTTCGAGTATTTCCCAAGCCAATGTGCTCCTTGCTTCGAGTTTTATCAAAAATCAACCCGTATGCCATTTTTTCAAACTTAAATTTTGTTTAAGTGTTAACCCGGTGCAACCCAAAACTACACGAGCTCGAACTCGAGCCTGCACCCAATTTCCCCAAAGGTCACTTTGAGTTAAACCTTTCTTCCCAAACTCTTGTCTTCTGACACAAACCAAGGCCGTGTGCACGTACACAACTGCTTCGATCACCTCTGGTCGATGATACGTCCATCGACCAGTCGACGATCATCTACTCGACCCTTCAAACCACCCAGCAACATGAATCGACGACGAACCCGCGATTTGGCTACACGACCCAATCCTAGAACAAAACTGAGCCACCAAGATCATCTCGTACTCCCTCCTCCGACCATCAGAGGTCACGCAAATGTGCCTAAAACTTCACCGATGTTTGACGCTTCAATCCCCCCATGTCCAGTGACACTCGATCCACCAGAGACGCCGCAGTAGTTTGATTTCCGACCTCGACCCAAACTAGGGCTTAAACCTCATTCCGACCCAACACCGCCGCCACGATGGATGTTCAACCCATTTGACATTTTTTACGAGGTCCGCTAGTCTTCCTCCACCTCCCGGCAAAACACCGACCACCCCGAGTGCCTCGATCGCCAGAAAAGCCTCAAAAAAGACTTTCCATTCAGCTTACGAATGCTCGTGATTTCCCAACTTAAAATTCATGATTTTATTATTAAAAATCATAGTTTACGAAGACGAATCGGAACATGCAATCAAAACTTAGGTTTTAATCAATTAAATTTTTAAACAAAATTTGATTTTTCTGTGTTTTTATATTTCCAGTAAACCCATTTACTTTTAATACTTAAAAATATTTTTAGAATGGAGATCTTGCCAATCCTAACATATTTCATTTAGACATCAAAGTCTCAAGATGATCAGAGCGTGAGGTTTTGATTTTTCAAACAGGTTTTGAAACCTGTTATACTTAGAACAAAGACATTTTTCTATTCTTAGACTTGCACAGGCACATTTATATACATATATACACAGACTTGTTCACATGCAAATGGTTTTCAACTTCACTTCAGACATGATTACAAACAACAGTTAAAAACCTAGATTTATATTAAAAACTGAGCTTAAAACAGGGACAGAGATGTTCCAGGCATTAGCAAACATGCACACATTATACATTCATATATATATATATATATATATATATATATACACACACACACACACACAAAAACTTACTTATCTATATTCACACAAATCATAATTAACACAGGCATTAACATGCAACCATATTTATACTTAAGTAATTTAAAAAAAAATGTTACTCACCTGATTTTCCAGAAAAAAACAGAGTTCTTTTATTTTGAAACAGGCTGAAATTTGCAAGTTGAAATCTTCTTCTTTGATCTCTGATTTGAGTTGAATTTGTATTGTTTGTTTATGTTGAATTATTGTTTAAGTTTTTTTTTCTTTCCTTTCCAGATGTAGATGGACGAACTGAAATGAGGAAGGCTTTGATATAAATGAGTTACAGTGATGTATATGAAATGAGTTTACAGGTGATGATATGTTTTTGTACAAGTGATATTTTTCTAGTACAATATAGGACAGAGATTTTTTCTCTTTGGTGGCTGACGTGAAAAAATTTTGGCTTGCATTAATTGGGCTTGTACAATCTACTTATCCATTGTTTTTCATATATTTATCTTGATCCTTGTTTTGCAAGCTTACATAGATATTTATGTTTCTTTTCTCAGCCTACAACTTATCTCCTTTTGCAAGCTCATTGGTATATAGATGTGTTTGTTTCTAGCTTGCATACTTATCTATACATATGTTTTGTAAACATGAATGTATATTTCTTTCTTTTGCTTTGCAATATAAATGGATTCTATTTTTAACATGTCGTTATGATTTATTCATGTGTTTTATTTTACTTTGTAATACTTATTTTTATTTCTAAACAACAAATTTGATTTATACTTAGACTTAAGATTAATAAGATATAAATTCAAATTATTTATTATTTTTAAACCATTAACTTAAAATTCAAATTCAAACCCAATATATCTATATATAAACTCAAATCTACTCAGATATGTACTTATACATATATATATTAACACATATTTATTTGAATTTGGGGAAACTCAAATTAATTTACCAATTAATTTCACAATTTTTATTCAAAATTAAATTAATTATCAATTTAAATTTAATTAAAATCTGGGGTTGTTACAGGCTTCCCCCTTTTGAAAATTTCATCCTTGAAATTTGCCAAGGAGATACAAAGATAGATGAAGAATATCTCATCAAATCAACTGAATATCTATTCTGCATTTGGCTTACCAAATCAGAATATCAATAATAGATACTAGAACGAATATTTTTTAATTTTTCCACAAGATACTCGAGTTATCCAAATCTACGAAATATGCAGTGGCATTGGTTAGTTCGAAGGGATAACTAACCATTCGTAAAACATATCCGGACCCAAATTGTATTCATATATTTATCTATTTTTGGGTACAATCTCAAAACTTTTAGTTTAGAAACCAAGGTATACCTATCAACCATAGTAATCAAAGCAAACAATTCATCTAAACAAACAATTTTTGTCCATCCGGAGTTTATGTCCCATATTAATATATCGAATCTCTTCCTGGATCTACCAGGAACCATCAAAGAATTGAGAAGAGGTGTTGAACAAAAGAGATTGATAGAGATAAGATTGTTTTCTTGTTGTTATAGGGTATTGACCATTTATAGTCGTATTCCCCTATCCCCTATCTCATCCTCTTCTTGCACTCACACTTACTATCAGTGGATAGTAAGAGAATTTACTGAGGCATACAGACGGATATCTTAGGGATACTCATTCTAGGGTATACTTCACCCTATCTCTAATGAGTTACTTATTGTGTTATACTCCTGAGCTAAAGTTCAACCTTAGCTCTGATACCACTGTAATGAACCTGAACTTGGCCTTCGAAAATCAGCACCCGTACTTCACTTGTACTCAAAATGCCGCAGATTCAAACGCTGAATCTGGCTCACCGTAGCTTATAACACAGTAAGTATAACAACACAACGGAAGAAAGAAATGAATGATATCATATACATCACAAATGATACAATATCCAAAATATGATATACACAATGATATCTATATGATACAAGAATATCAGAGACAAATAATAATGCTACAACGGAAACAACAGAATTGATAACTCCAAATGATCTGAAAAGAGAATGAGTTCAACAACTCCAATATCAAGCTCGAACCACCATCACATTTCACTAAGATAAGCAAGAGCGGTCAGTCATCAACTCCAAAAACTGAACTAGCTCCAACTAGTCTACTAAACCTGACTATCTGAAAAAAAACCAAATTGTAGACTGCCCGTGTGGAAAATTTTGGGAACCCAGAGTTTAGGAAGGGAACAATAAACTCCGAGTCAGTCATGTGACTGGTGTGAGTAACAAAAACAGTTTATTTTTAAAACAAACAACAAAAGAATTTTAAACATTGAAATCCGCAATGCTTTTTGGAAAATGAAATTACCATAAGACCTCTCGCTACACACACAATGCAATCGCAGACTTGGACGAGATTTCTTCTTATGATAGTCAAGTATGCTTATTATGCAAGAAAAACTCTTTTGATATTATTACTAGTGCATAGTGTAGGAAACGTTTCGAAAATATAATATTAATCTTAGCCAGCATAGACATTCCGAACTATGCCTACTATAGCTACCATCTAACAGTGGTGACCACCATAAGTAAATGGCAGGTTCTACAACTAAAACCGTATTGGGTTCGTATTGTTTGATTGGATTTCCAACAAATGGTCAGGCTAAGGAACTTCCTATGCCACATGGGTACGCCTCTGGAGGGACGCCTCGAGAGACAACTGCTCTCTGCCAACACAAGGTCGGGTTACCTCTTATTAGGTAACTACTACACGAATATGCCACCTCCCGGTCGTTTGCGACCTTTATCCGAGGCCTTGATCACACAGCAGCAATCACACAGTAAATGAGATTGGAGTAACCACACAGGTAAATATCTGGGCTCCATACCATAATATCACCTTTTTCCAGAAGGAAATGACATACCCTAAAGGGAGCGACCCTCATAACCTTGCCGCATCTTTCCTGTTTCGACCACTTCTAGGTTGTGAGGTCCGATGAGGTCTCGTCCACAAAGCTATGCTTTTTTACAAAGCCATGCTTTGATCAACAAATGATCAGCAACACACAGCAACACTCAGCATGCCACACTACCAAATTGTGAGTATATCACTGATAACCTTCAACTACATAACCTCTGAGCTCGTACGTCTCAGCGAAGGGTGTTAAGCTAAGAGAATGTATCTCCGCCACCAAACAGAAATGTATTTGAAAGAAATCGGCTTTATATCTCAAAGTGTAGTGTCAGACATACAACCATACAAGTCTGTTCCAGGTTCGAACAGAACCGAAGGCACTTCCAAAGAAGCCCTTGCAAATCCGGATAATTTCTAATCACGTTCGGACTTCCCATCACAAAGGGTGATCAAATCTCTATATCGGGGATCAGCCGATGCAGAGACATTTGATGGTAATCCTTTCGTTTTCGAAAGTATCCGGTCTTTACCACCGGTCTTCAAATGCTATCCATTTACGTCGTATCACTATTCGGAATGGGTTATATGACACAAAGTCCTCTCCCGGCTAAACCGAATAATGAGCGCAATATTTAAAACATATGGATAATGGGATTTCAATTAAGTCACAACTTATTACCCAAAACTTTTCTTTCAAATGGTTTAAACACATTACCATTTTAATCTTTTACATAAAAAGATTCATCTCACAAAGTTCACCCAGTTTCACAAAGATCTATTCATAGATTTTCCAAATCAATTTCCATTTCAATTGGATTAACTCATTAAATCGTTAAATCAAAGATTTAATTGATAGCTTTCAAAACAATTCCATTTCGAATGGTTTAAACAAATCACCATTTTAAATCTGTTAAAAATAAACAGATTTAATTCACAAAGTTCACCCAGTTTCACAAAGATCTATTCATAGCTCGGAAAACCATTTTCATTTCAAACTTGAAATTCTATTGACACAAATTGGAAATTCATTCCTTATATGAAAGCTTCTATTATTTGGAAACAAACAGTTTTCATTTCAGAAGACCTGATTCATTTATACGAGTTAAAGTCCTTGGGTTAAATTCAAATTCTCAAAACCATACTTTTAAAATGGTTAAAATTCATATAAACACATTTATAACATCTTAACCATAATTTCCAAATATGGAATTCAATTCCAAATTTTGAATTCAAATTCAAATTGAATTATTTAAATTTCAAGATATTCAAAATATCCTTAAAACTCCTTTTCAAAAGCTTTAACATTTAATCGAAATCCATTTCCAAAATCAATCGATATTAAATTTCAATCTCAAAAACATTAAATTTAAATCATCTGTGACTTAACCGATTTCCTCGTGAAATCCATATTTGTGTGTGTAAAAGTGTGGACCAGGGGTTTCACACACAATAGTGCAACATCATTCAATCATCACAGATTCAAACACAGAAATATAGTTGATAAGCGGTATAAACTATAACGCTTATCTTTCATTCACAGATCACAAATATATATATAAATGTATCACAAATAAATGAATAAATTATACACAGCTCAATCCACAGAACAAAGTATCCCAGATCAGATAGGATAATCAATTCAAGGCATCTCATACAATACAATCATTTATAAGTAGGGTCAAGCATTCAATAATCATTTATAAGTAGGATTAATTAATTGTTTAATCCTAATTAATTCAATTTATTCCAATTAAATTAATTACATATGAATTAATTATCCAATCCTGATTTATTAATTACAATCATTTAATATAAATTAATTTATCAAACACCTTAATTAATTATTCTTAATTAATTACAATAACAAATTAATTACTCCTTAATTTATAATTATTTCTTAATCACTTGATTAATCAACTTTAATCATTAATTAATATTTAATTAATAATCCTTAATTCACAAATTAATTATTCCTTAATTAATCTCCATTTGATTAATTATATTAAAAATTTACTTCCCTTAATTACTTATAACAATTAAACTAACTCCTTGATTAATTACATTAATTAATCCTTTAATTACACTGAGTCATCATCACTTAATTACTTCCCTCTAGTAATTATCCTTTAATTACTATCCATCAAGTAATTTCCCTTTTTATTACATCCAGTAATTTCCATTAATTGCTTCACTAAGTAATTACACTTCCTTAATTACATTAAGTAATTATACCTAACCCAATATCAAGTAATTATCTTTAATTAATTGAACTTAATTAATTAATTAAAATTAACCACATTAACTTAATTAATTACATTGAGTAATTAATTACTTAAATTGCCTTATTAAGAAGTTACCTACACATTTCATTTCAAATTCAAGATTTAAAATGGTTTCATATTTAACTTTATTAATTAATTATCCCTTCATTAATTATCTTAATTTATCAATTCTTCATTGTAAATCAAAATTTATTGCTTTAATTAACTATTGTTAATTACAAAGTGATTACAAATCAAAATTTTGTTTATTATTTAATTTTAAAAAATTTGTTCAAAACATCTTTAAACTTAATTAATTTCAAAATTTCGCAATACCATTAGCTTCATATTCCATTAATAAACAATCATTATTAAAAAAAATATTAAAGATCATTTAAACTTAAAATTTTAAAATTGAAATTTATGTTTTCAATGGTCAACTCGAGGCTACTTGGAGTATTTCCTGAGCCAATGTGCTCCGTGCTTCGAGTTTTATATCAAATCAACCCGTATGCCATTTTTTCAAACTTAAATTTTGTTTAAGTGTTAACCCGGTGCAACCCAAAACTACACGAGCTCGAACTCGAGCCTGCACCCAATTTCCCCGAAGATCACTTCGAGTTAAACCTTTCTTCCCAATCTCTTGTCTTCTGACACAAACCAAGGCCGTGTGCACGTACACAACTGCTTCGATCACCTCTTGTCGATGCTACGTCCATCGACCAGTCGACGATCATCTACTCGACCCTTCAAACCACCCAGCAACATGAATCGACGACGAACCCACGATTTGGCTACACGACCCAATCCTGGAACAAAACTGAGCCACCAAGATCATCTCGTACTCCCTCCTCCGACCATCAGAGGTCATGCAAATGTGCCTAAAACTTCACCAATGTCTGACGCTTCAATCCCCCCATGGCTGGTGACACTCGATCCACCAGAGATGCCGCAGTAGTTTGATTTCCGACCTCGACCCAAACTAGGGCTTAAACCTCATTCCGACCCAACACCGCCGCCACGATGGATGTTCAACCCATCTGACATTTTTTCCGAGGTCCCCAAGTCTTCCTCCACCTCCCGCCAAAACCGCGACCACCTCGAGTGCCTCGATCGCCCGAAAAGCCTCAAAATAGACTTTCCGTTCAACTTACGAATGCTCGTGATTTCCCAACTTAAAATTCATGATTTTATTATTAAAAATCATAGTTTACGAAGACGAATCAGAACATGTAATCAAAACTTAGGTTTTAATCAATTAAATTTTTAAACAAAATTTGATTTTTCTGTGTTTTTATATTTCCAGTAAACCCATTTACTTTTAATACTTAAAAATATTTTTAGAATGGAGATCTTGCCAATCCTAACATATTTCATTTAGACATCAAAGTCTCAAGATGATCAGAGTGTGAGGTTTTGATTTTTCAAACAGGTTTTGAAACCTGTTATACTTAGAACAAAGACATTTTTCTGTTCTCAGACTTGCACAGGCACATTTATATACATATATACACATACTTGTTCACATGCAAATGGTTTTCAACTTCACTTCAGACATGATTACAAACAACAGTTAAAAATCTGGATTTAAATTAAAAACTAAGCTTAAAACAGGGACCGAGATGTTCCAAGCATTACCAAACATGCACACATCATACATTCATATATATATATATATTTATATATATATATATGTATGTATACACACACACAAAAACTTACTTATCTATATTCACACAAATCATAATTAACACATGCATTAACATGCAACCATATTTATACTTAAGTAATTTTAAAAAATATGTTACTCACCTGATTTTCCAGAAAAAAACATAGTTCTTTTATTTTGAAACAGGTTGAAATTTGCAAGTTGAAATCTTCTTCTTTGATCTCTGATTTGAGTTGAATTTGTATTGTTTATTTATGTTGAATTATTGTTTAAGTTTTTTTTTCTTTCCTTTCCAGATGTATGAAAGTGTGTACGCTTGTGCACACTGATTACGGATCGTGTAATATGGACTAATATATGCGGAATGTTATTTACAATTGCTATATAAGTAAATATTCAATAAACTAACTATATAGCAATTCACAGATATAGAATAGTAAATGCAGTAAACAGTAAAATCACACCAGGGATTTTTATACTGGTTCGGACCTCCCGTCCTACGTCCAGTCCCAGACTTCTATCTGGATTTCACTACCAACTACCTCGCTTCACCCGGAGGAACAGGTTTATAACACCCGAACAGCCGAACGGGATTTCGTGCCTCTTACAACACCGAGGACTTCAACAAAAATAAATACAATTGTCGTTGACAACTTGTGCTCTTGATAACACGGATTTGTCACTTGTAATACACCCTTCCTATAATCTTATCCTCAAAATATGTGAATGATGTTTGTGAAGATTGAAGGAAGTATATTACTTATAGAATCAAAAGATATGAAATGATTTCAATGATTCAATAAGCAATTGAAATGTTTGAGAGCTCAAGACAGAGATCAATAGAATAGAGATTAGAATAATAGAATTGGTTAATTGGAATAATGATTTCATGATGTTTATATAAGAAATAAACAGTTGTAACCCTTTGTGAAAAGATACAAACAAAGGTCATGATCATTGGTGAAGAGAAAGAGAAGCAACCGTTGAAGAAAAGGAAGTGTCTGTACGAAAGGTTGCTTTCTGTTTGAAAACGGTCGACAGGTCAAAATGGACCAGTAGACAAGAATTTGAATATATATACGTTATGTACACTTGTGCACGTTATCTGTGCATTCTGGGTAAAAACGGTCGACCGCCTTGTTTTAAACCGGTCGACCGGTTTAGCCCAGACTGCACAGTTAATGTGCACTCATACATATATACATTTATATTCAAAGATTGAAGGTATGAGATTATTTGAGGATAGATTTTAACATAAATAACACTACTAACATACCAAATAATCAACCTCTAATGTATGGAGCTCTTTGTGTCTCTTTAAAACAATGAATAACTTCTTTTTGTCGATCACGGCTTATCCCTTTGTCAGAAATCAAAACTCTATAAAAATCTTGACTCAACATTCTCCCCCTTTTTGATTGATGACAACATATATCTGAAACTCTGAATCTCCCCCTGAATATGTGATCTCCCCCTGAGATTTTGTCTGTATTCTTTATATAAATATATATATTCCTGCAGATAATTGTTAGCACTTTCTCCCCCTTTGTCATCGACAAAAAGGAGTAATAGATAATGGAATAATATAGGAATGTATCAACCAGAATATCCACTTTCCTCTTTTCTTAAGTGGGACCTGCAAAAAATAGAATTAAGTCCATGGTACCCACTTTTTATGGGGTCCTAAGAGTTAGGTCTTAGGAGTCCAAACCCATACGGGTCCGGTATCCCCTTTATATATATAATTAGTATTAAGATGTACAGTATTCATGAAATTCTGAATATATTTATTCCTAATCAAATTGTTATTTGTTTTAGGAACCCATATTTTGATAGTCTTGACATTTTTCTTCTGAAATTTCACAACTGGTTTTGGTTTGGAATATAATAAACTAAGATTTTTCTTAGCTTCAGTCTTTTGTATTTTCCTCTTCCTTTCATTACCAAGATGTTTCTTGGTTTCTTGTTTCCTATATCCCAAACCTTGTTTATTTGAAACAGATTGTGAACTTTCAATGATTTTTGTCAAATTTTCTCGACCTTTGTTAAAGTTAGAAACATTTTGAGTTATGTCATCTAACTTAGTTTGTAAGCTCGCCTTTTCTAGGTCCAGATTTTTGACTTTTGCCTTAAGCTCATGATTTTCAATAGTGAGAGCATCATTTTTCTCTTTTTGAGTTTCAATTTCTTGACTCAAAAGAGATAATTGAGAGTCAACATTAGATGATGATTCTTGAAGTTTTTCAAGTTCTTCTTCTAATATTTTCTTCTCGTCTTTTAACATATCTCGTTCAAACTCTACTCTACTCAAATCTGCTTTGGCTACTTTTAATTGACGTTTTATGTCTTTATATTTGACTATCAATTCAGAATTTATATCAAGTAATTCATCAAATGTAGGAATTTGTACCTCATCTTCTGTTGCCATAAAACAAACATTAGCTTGTTCATTCTCCTGATCACTTTCACTTTCAGATGAGGATGAGTCTGAATCATCCCATGTTACTGAGAAGGCTCGTTTCTTTGACTTGTCCTTCTTATGTTTGAATTTATCATTTTCTGACTTCTTCTTTTGTTCTGGACAATCCTTCTGCATGTGCCCCTTTTTGTGACAGTTGAAACATTCTATAGTTGATGAAGATGATTTGTTTGATCCAGATTTCCTTTTGTTGTAACGACTGGCTTTTCGATATATTAGGAATTTTTTGAATCCTTTTGCAATGAATGCCAAATCTTCATCTTCAGAATCTGATTCATTTTCATCTTTCTCAGCATGAAATGCTACATTTTTCTTTTCTTCTTTCTGTTCTTTTCTAGCCTGCAAATTTGCTTCATAGGACATTAAATTTCCTATCAATTCATCTGGCTTCATGATGGAAAGGTCATTAGCTTCTTCAATTGCTAATACTTTTCCTTCCCATTCACTAGTCAGAGAATGTAGGACTGTTGAAACAACATCAAAATCTGAATATTTTTGTCCTAATCCGATAAGTGCATGATGAATAGTTTGAAACCTTGAATACATATCATTGATTGTCTCATTCGGTTTCATTTTAAAATTTTGAAACTGACTCTTCAGCATGGCTATTTTGGCTTGTTTAACCTTGTTAGTACCTTCATGAGTGGTTTTCAGCGTTTGCCAAATTTGATATGCAGTAGTGCAGATACTAACACGATTATATTCATTTTGGTCTAATGCACAAAACAACATATTTATTGCCTTTGCATTTACGGCTGCTGCCGTTTTCTCAGCCGTTGTCCATTCTGAATATTCAGTTGTTGGATTTACTATTTCTTTTTGAGTAGCATTCCAAGCATCATAACTATTTGATTGCATGAAAAATGACATACGTGTAGCCCAATAGCTATAGTTGAGACCATTAAAGAATGGAGGTCTTTGTGTTGATTGACCTTCCGTGTAAGTGCTAGTGCTAGTGCTTGCGTTATTTGCCATATTACAAGAATATATCAAATAACGGTGTTACGGTTATATGATGACCGTGCTCTGATACCAAATGAAAGTGTGTACGCTTGTGCACACTGATTACGGATCGTGTAATATGGACTAATATATGCGGAATGTTATTTACAATTGCTATATAAGTAAATATTCAATAAACTAACTATATAGCAATTCACAGATATAGAATAGTAAATGCAGTAAACAGTAAAATCACACCAGGGATTTTTATACTGGTTCGGACCTCCCGTCCTACGTCCAGTCCCAGACTTCTATCTGGATTTCACTACCAACTACCTCGCTTCACCCGGAGGAACAGGTTTATAACACCCGAACAGCCGAACGGGATTTCGTGCCTCTTACAACACCGAGGACTTCAACAAAAATAAATACAATTGTCGTTGACAACTTGTGCTCTTGATAACACGGATTTGTCACTTGTAATACACCCTTCCTATAATCTTATCCTCAAAATATGTGAATGATGTTTGTGAAGATTGAAGGAAGTATATTACTTATAGAATCAAAAGATATGAAATGATTTCAATGATTCAATAAGCAATTGAAATGTTTGAGAGCTCAAGACAGAGATCAATAGAATAGAGATTAGAATAATAGAATTGGTTAATTGGAATAATGATTTCATGATGTTTATATAAGAAATAAACAGTTGTAACCCTTTGTGAAAAGATACAAACAAAGGTCATGATCATTGGTGAAGAGAAAGAGAAGCAACCGTTGAAGAAAAGGAAGTGTCTGTACGAAAGGTTGCTTTCTGTTTGAAAACGGTCGACAGGTCAAAATGGACCAGTAGACAAGAATTTGAATATATATACGTTATGTACACTTGTGCACGTTATCTGTGCATTCTGGGTAAAAACGGTCGACCGCCTTGTTTTAAACCGGTCGACCGGTTTAGCCCAGACTGCACAGTTAATGTGCACTCATACATATATACATTTATATTCAAAGATTGAAGGTATGAGATTATTTGAGGATAGATTTTAACATAAATAACACTACTAACATACCAAATAATCAACCTCTAATGTATGGAGCTCTTTGTGTCTCTTTAAAACAATGAATAACTTCTTTTTGTCGATCACGGCTTATCCCTTTGTCAGAAATCAAAACTCTATAAAAATCTTGACTCAACAATGTAGATGGACGAACTGAAATGAGGAAGGCTTTGATATAAATGAGTTACAGTGATGTATATGAAATGAGTTTACAGGTGATGATATGTTTTTGTACAAGTGATATTTTTCTAGTACAATATAGGACAGAGATTGTTTCTCTTTGGTGGCTGACGTGATAAAATTTTGGCTTGCATTAATTGGGCTTGTACAATATACTTATCCATTGTTTTTCATATATTTATCTTGTTCCTTGTTTTGCAAGCTTACGTAGATATTTATGTTTCTTTTCTCAGCCTACAACTTATCTCCTTTTGCAAGCTCATTGGTATATATATGTGTTTGTTTCTAGCTTGCATACTTATCTATACATATGTTTTGAAAACATGAATGTATATTTCTTTCTTTTGCTTTGCAATATAAATGGATTCTATTTTTAACATGTCGTTATGATTTATTCATGTGTTTTATTTTACTTTGTAATACTTATTTTTATTTCTAAACAACAAATTTGTTTTATACTTAGACTTAAGATTAATAAGATATAAATTCAAATTATTTATTATTTTTAAACCATTAACTTAAAATTCAAATTCAAACCCAATATATCTATATATAAACTCAAATCTACTCAGATATGTACTTATACATATATATTAACACATATTTATTTGAATTTGGGGAAACTCAAATCAATTTACCAATTAATTTCACAATTTTTATTCAAAAATTAAATTAATTATCAATTTAAATTTAATTAAAATCCGGGGTCGTTACAATAAAGGTTAAGCATGTGGGTAACATAGGTTAAATAGAGACATGTCGGCAATGTGAGTTAAAAGGCCAAGTGATAGGTTCATAGTCATCTTAGGAAAACTATGGAATATGTGATGGATAGTCTACATCGTGCTGAAGATGGATAGTCTCTATGAGAATAATGAAGGGTTTATGGTCATCCTAGGAAAATTATAGGATGTGTGATGGATAGTCCACATCATTTTAAGTTAAATGGAATATGTGTGATGGATAGTCCACATCATTTTAAGTTAAATGGAATATGTGTGATGGATAGTCAACAAAATTTTAAATGATTAAATCAAATGTGGTGGGTAGTCAATATGGTAGGGGATGGGTAATCCAAGTAATAAACACATATGAGATGGATAGTCCACATAGTTCTGAATATGTTTAAATGTGAGATGGGCAGTCCATATAATTATAAGACGGGTAGTCAAATTAAAATAAGACAGATAGTCAGTTTAAATTGTGATGGTTAGTCATTTGAAATTAAGATGGATAATCTAATGAATTGGCATGGGTAATCCAATATGTACTAATGAGTGGCCCGTGCTACGCACACGGGCAGTTGTTGAAATCCTAATTTCGGGTGATAAACTGTAAAATGTAGCTAATAATTTTTTCCCTTGTGTGTATGAAGTACACTTATATTGGTCAATTTTGTAATGTAACTTTGTTTTGATTGAATTATCTTGAAAAGGAGATGATTGATTATGTTTTTCTTACCTTTCGTTCTAAATGCAACATGGTGACTACGGTTAATATTGGGAATTTTTTTGCAAAACTCTATATGCGTTTGAAGTTTTCAATGACTGCCTTTCGTTTTTAAAATAAATATATAGTAATTATATGGACTATATCAGTAGATGCATGAGTATGTAATATTTTTTGGTGTTTGGGCGTCAAGTCCATATAAATAATTTAATATACAAAATACCTACCCTTATATTTTTATGTAAATTAGGTCCTTGGCCACGTTTTTCCTTTACGACCAGTTGATATTTTCATACCCATATTAATATTTCACATTCTATTTTGATTTCAATATTTGAAATGCAATAACTTTTTGTAGAAATATCGTATCAACAAACCATTTTTACCAATAAATCATAAATTCTATCATCTTTTAAACGGTACGTGTTATGCATACGTAAATATTTTGTCATCGATTTTTCTGAAGAAGTGTATTCTTTTCAATATAAATAACGCATTTAAAACTACATCTTTCAAAATGCAATTATAAGTGCATCATTCAAATTAGAACGTTCAAGGATAATAAATATGCTGAATTATAACTGCATTTTCTTAATGCAGTTAAATTCTACATTATCGAATATGCAGAATTATAACTGCATTTCCTTAATGCGGTTATAAATACAATTTCTTAATGCGGTTATAACTGCATTTTCTTAATGAGGTTAAATTATGCATTAAGATCAAATATGTAAACATATAACTGCATTATATTAATGCATTTATAACTGTATTTTCCTAATGCAATTATAACTGTATATTATTAATGCATTTAAATGCAGTTACAGAAAGGGATAATACAAACTGCATTAAATAAATGCAGCTAAAATTGTCATGCAAAATTATGATTTTAAAAATTTTAACAAATGAGTTGGCGGCTGAAGTTATTTGTTGGATGTGATGTTAAAGAAGTTGGGACCAAATTTACAAAAAATTAGTGATAGTTAGGGCAATCGGTGGATACCCGAAAAATCTGAAATCAGTGCGCATCTGCATCCGCATCCGCATTCGAAATGCGAATAAATATCCAACATCCGGAAAAACGGATGTGGATGCGGATACGAAGACATCCGCATCCAAAAATTATCCGTCCGGTTTTTATCAAAGCTTATAGTTCAAATTAAATGTATTTTAGTGCAGCGAAAGATATTCGTATATTAGTTTATTAAGTTAGTAATTTATATTATATGCATTCGATGTTTATTAATTATTTGAAACTATTTTTTATCATCACGTTTGTTAATTTTTAACACTTTTATAATCAGTGGTATGAAAAAATATTTATGTTAAACTAAAATTTTCATTTTATAATTCTAGATTTATCGTTGGTTAGCGATAGGATGATTATCCGATATTCGTCTGTATCCGCCGATGCGGATATCCGACATTCAAAAATAATTTCGCATGCAGATGCGGATATGACACTATACGCATCCGAAAGCATCTGTCGACGGACATAGTGATAGGGACTCGCTTTACATTTCAGATAACAAATAGTGATCTAAAGTTAATATAAAGGCAATTAATAGATGATTCAAAATATCAGTATATATAAAACTTAAGCATTGTATAACCGTCTCCATATTTCAACTATCAAACATTATACTACGAATTCTGAATAAACAAAAATTTGGATATTCTTTTAACTCATGTACATCCATCATTCACGGTTTCACATTATTGCACATGCGTATATAAAACTGTGCAACCTTTAGAAGAAGGAAATCATTCCCCTGGATATTTAAATAATATCACATTTTATGATTGTTAAGAGTTAGTGAAATAATGACATAAATGAGGACAAAGAAAGGGACATTTTTATATGATGCAACTAAATCTGACATTCTTAACTAATTTTCAACAAATTAGAAACTGATGCTACATATAAATAGCCGTTTCGCAAAATTTTTGTACATTGAACGTAACAACTATTTAGCTGACCCAAAATCAAAACAAAATTCAAGTAACACAGATCTATCACAGTATTTGTTGTCAGATGATGATAGGATAAAAATAAACAATGCCTCATAATAAATTTTTCATTTATTTCTATACAACCAACAAAAATATACTATGCATCATCTAACATCAATGATCAAAAATGAAAGCTACATAGACCTGTCAATTTTGATTGTCCCATCATTTACATATTTCAACTACAAAGTCGCTGTACATGGTTTATAAAAAAATCTCTCATCATATACATGCAAGAGCTCGCTTTCACTAATCCCTGACTTCTTGGAAACATGATTGCTGTACCCTTATAAAATAATAGGCTATCAGCATCATAGATTAACTTTCATGTTGGGTAAAAACAGGCGATCATAAACAATTGCTACCTTTGTTTGTAAAAAGGCAATAATTATGACAAATGGTAACTAAAAGAAATCAATTAGAAACATACAATTTGACTTTACAATGTATAAGGATGTACTGAATACTTACTTGAAACCAATGAGAGGATGCATGGAATCCACTATATTGAGAATCCATATGGGGTTATCAATAAGTTGAATAAACGGTCCAATTTTGAACTGCCCTACGGTCTTGAATAGAAGAGAAACAACATAAACCACTTATCTTTTACAGTCTTCCACTAAAGTTCAAGTAATTACATATACTAAAACATAGCATCAACCAAATTGATTCTAGTTTACAGTCAGACTAACATAATGAAAGTAAGAGTGACTACGATAATCAAACGAAAATTAGTTCAGGAATGAACTGAGATGATTATATCAACTGATTTGTCACCATTAGTATACCAACTCAAAGAATATGGAAAACACAAAATTGTTTTAATATAACTACATGAAAAGAAAAAAAATGATAGCTTACGTGTGCAGAAAATTCAGAAATATCAATGTTTAAAGATCGATGGGGAGTATCAATATGTATATACTTTTTTATGAATTGAGGTCAGTGCTTCATGTACTATATTATGCAATAGGAAATCAATTGACTTGAAATTTTGGTTTATGGAGAAAAATGGTATGATTTGTTCATGGAGATTATTATATTACGGTAATTTTTTTAAATTCAATATATATGTGGAAAATAACAAAAATTACAGCCATAATACGGTCTATTGCATTAAGTAAAAAAAAAATCAAAGATCGTGTTGTGAGATTGATTAGTTTTAAGAATAGAATGCATTAGCCTCATTATGATCTCAATATTTCTAGTTAAACTTCTCAGAATTTCAGAGCAACAGAAAGCCTAGTTTAGAAAATTAGAACTCTAACTGAATCCAGTCTCTTAAATGCAAAACTTAATCAACATAAGTATTATTTTGATAAAAACAACAATCCATAAATTACTTCACTTGTAACATTATTCAAAGCATACTTTTTAATTAAATATTATTGTTCATACCTAAAAAATGTTTGACATCAAGTGCACGAATAAGGCATTCCAGCATAGGAACCATGGAAAAAACTCATGCAGAAACCAATAGAGATGAACAATCAATGAATCGAGGGTACTCACCACTGTAGTTATCATATTATTAAAATTATTTAGTTGACACGTGTTATGCTTTTAAATGTGTGGTTTCTGTTTTCCTATTTAAGTAATAGATAATGGATCAATTGAGTAAAAGTTAGATATATTCGGTTTAAATTTGTTTCTATGAGGATTAAAGCTGTATTGCACGTGTGGATATGCTTAATTCATGAATATGGGATGATGCATGCATGATTACTAAATAATTATGTATGCTAATATATATATATATATTTCCATTTTGACATGGATCATTTTATTTTTTAAATTTATATCTTGTACTCTATTTTTAATGAAACTTTAAATAACTTGGAACATCATAATTTAGTTAGATAACACCTCGCTTTTGAAACTTGCTTTTCATCGAAATATAATATTATAGTATACAAAATAAATTATTCAGTGGATTACTGTTGGTTGGTTATTAATTTGACTACAAGTGTTATACAAAATGCATTCCCCTAAATCATAAAAGATAGTCATATTTCGACCATACTTTAGTAAGGATCATTTTCCTTTTATCCAATAGACAATAAGAATTCAACCACGGCACAATAAAAAGTGATGCATGTGCAAATTCATGCCAAACCATATTTTCCTGATTGCTTTGTAAGATATATAATATAAGGCTAAAAGCATACCAATATTGTTGATATATAACATAGCAAAGATAATCATCAATTGCTTCCAAAATATATAAAAAATTCTATATTAGTTTCACAGTTCTCTAAATCGCTAAAATTTACAATCTAAAATTTTGTTGATTGAATACTTGATGTTAGGTAACTAAATGCAGCATAGTATATGTAATATGAACTCGTGAAAATGTATTCATAATTAGTACATATACTAAAATAATGACATGTATGCATCCAAAAAAAATGAGATCGAAATTCCCACTACAAATTTCACCTTATAATCATGTATAATAATAGTCAATGATAAAGAAGAGCGCAATTTCAACAATTATTATCCACTTTTGTAATACTTTCTTCTATCATTGTGAATCCCTTATATATATATATATATATATATATATATTCTTTAGCATATGAGATATCTTCGTCATTTTCATATGTTGCCACTCTGAGTGAAATCATGAGATTAGGTAGATTTTCATCTTTAAAAATATATGGTTTAAAAATTATATTATCTATGACGTGCTTAGAGAATAAATATTACTTGGAGCTCCTAGATTAATAGTAGAGGTTTGTATATTATAGGAAATAAGAATGGTGCAAATGTTTACCGATGTCCATTTTTTTCCCGTATATCTAAAATTTTATTATGTATTATTTAATTTTTATATCAAATGTTCGATTTTAGTTTAGCATTGGACCATGAACTACATTCCATCCAAACTTATTCTATGCACATCAAATTGTAAAATAAATTAAAGCTACCAAAACTAACAAAATACTCAAACACATAATGCATAATTTTTACTTGTTAGTGTGTGAACTCCATATAATAAAATATTTAAGACTTTTCACAATTTTTATATTGCATATTTGCTATGAATCATAAAAAATATACTACTTAACAATAATACATTCTTAATTCAAGTAGATAATCTAAGAAGATGTGTTATAATGAACCTACTGTCACCAACATGAGACATTGTTTCCTATGTAGAAATACATTAAGCAATATAGTCGTTCATTTATTAAATTCAAATCATTAATCCAATAAAATCAAAAGGACCACGAAAATAATTATTTCAATTCTAAAAATGTAAATTCCCTTGGATGGTCCCAAGACTAAGGCTGTAATTACAGATAATTTTTTTATTGCTAGAACCGTACATAGTAAATTACGTATTATAACTCAATTTCTGTAATCTCGAGTAGAGCATCAGTTGAAAATGGAACGTTTCTTCGATTGCTTCATAAAAAGCGTATTCTCCTGCCCTAATTTGTCAGAAGTAATATTCACAAAAGCATACGAAGATGGTTCCCTTATGTAGTGAAATTTGTTTTAATTTGAGCGGAAGCGAATTATTTGATCAGGATCTAGTATTTCCTATTTAGATACCAATGGAACTTAAAAAATCAATTATGCAGTCTCACAGAAATAATAGCATAAATAAGAGACAGGGAAGATTTAACGTGGTTCGTATATGAATATCCTACATCCACGGAGACCCAACAACTTCTTTTATTTCACTAAAGAAAAGAGTACAAAAGAGAGGGAAGAATAATGGTGGATGCTCTCATACACTCACTTGCACACATATGAAGATGAACTTCCTTCATTTAAATAGACTTAATGAAGGAGTTACTTAGAGATTAAGAAAATTAATTTACAGATTATGGTTGAAACCTTTCCGAATATCCATGATTTGATTTCTATGTAAATGGATAATGGTATTCTTGGTTTCCATAATTTTCCTTGTTTGAATCAATCTCCATCAGCAATCTTTTCTTTCTTCATATAACAAATTCTTTGACTAATTAATTAGTTGGCTAATTAATTAGTTTTCTTCAAAATATCCTTCCATATACCAGCCAAATTAATTGATTTGAGTGAATCAATTAATCAATTTCTTTCCTCATTAACAAATATTTGAATCATCCAAATTTAACACCTTATTAGAATTAGACGAAGAAAATTAATAGATTTTGGATTCAATTACCTCAAGAGCAGCCACAAAGTCAATGTCATAAGGGTGGAGTTCCGTGACTTCATCGTTGTTGGAGACATTGAGATTTGGGCGATTCTTGCGGACGTCGCGAAGTTGTTTTTAAGGAAATATGATTCGTTACTATGACTGAGAATATTGATTTGGGATTTCTCACATTATTATGTTTTCTTTCACAATTTTTGGAACTAGTATTTGGCACATAGAGAGATAATAACTGTCAAATAGGTACGCTAAAGGAAGATGAAATGCACGTTTAAGGGAATGCTAATTTTTTCGGTTGTTTCTTAAGAAGAATGGACACGTGTCAAATAACCAAAGTGTGGATTCTCTTTTCCTATTTAAGTAATAGATTGCGTGATTATAAATGCTATTTTCTATGTTCTAACCATTGTGGTTGCAGGAGCACAATATATGGTTGTTATGTTTTGATAAGATACTAGCGAGGGGAAAACCCATTCCGCTCAGCCTCGTTGTCTCACTAGATATCTGTTTGGGTCAAGATGATAGGTTAACATTCACACCAAACTGTTGTCTGACCCAAAGTTTTTGTTTTTTCACTTAAATGCTCAGATACTCATTTGAGTAGATCGGAATTAATGGCATTCAGATTCCAGTTAGATGAATAAGCTTCCGGAGATGTGCATAAGGCAATCTAGCTATTAGGAGCTTTATCTATTTCTGCTTTGTAGTTTGGTTTTATCTATTTGGATGTAATGGCAAAGTTTTATAATTGCCAAGTATCTGACTCTGATCAACCAAGGAGGCAACTTCATATATCGCTCTTGAAGATTTTGTAATAACAATAATTTCTTTGAGCGTGGGTTTGTGAATGGGATTTCGTAATGAATATGAAATATCAATTGTGATATGAAATGTGAAAATTTGTTATTAAATTGTATTTGAATTTTTTTCATATTCATGTACTTCTGATTATTGATATGATTAACATAACCGCATTTTGTCGTCGAGAATTTATAACTATGGATGACTACAACATCCATAACAGTTAGTTTTGTGCTTCATAATGGGGGATGTTACAGTAGTCGTCAGGGCCTATTTGTTGAGTGAGGAAGAGAGGAGAAGAAGACTTGGAATCTTAAGGGGCGTTCCACGTCTAGGAAGCCCAAAAATGGTTGAAAAGGGAAATCTGGAGATGAAATTGTCACTATTGTAAGAAACCAAGCAACTGGAAGAGGAACTGTCTGGATTTGAAGAAGAAGGCTGAGGATGGATCTTCATCGATTGCGATGGAGAAGACCGTTTCTGATGATGTGTTGACTATCTCAGTATCTGATGAAACAGATCATTGGGTGCTTAACTCAGGGTCATCGTTCCATATGACGCTAAATAAGGATTATTTCAACTCTTTTGTTGGAAAAAGGGAAGTGCGATCCTTATGGGAAATGATGCTAGTTGTTGAACCATGAGCGAGGGTACAGTTTGAATTAGGATGTTTGATGGAGTGATACACACTTTAGCAGGTGTCGCTATGTTTTGGGTCTTCGGAAGTCATTGATTTCTGTAGAGCAGCTAGCATCCATGGGATGTAAGGTTTGTAACATCCCCTATCTAGAGGCCCAAAGCTAAGCACTACATATCCTGCAGTCATCTATAGTATTAACTTCCAACGATTAAATACGGCTAGGTTAATGGTATCTATAATATTAGAAGCACTTGAATATGAAACAAATCACAGATTTCAAAACAACATTTTTCCATTACATTTCAAAACAAATTTTCCATATTCAGATTACATAATCCCATAACGTTTCCCAGGCAATGATAAAATATACTTATTACAAAATACGCCAAGAGAGACATATGAAGATGCCTCCTTGGATGATCAGAGTCATATAGTCATAATTGACTTTATACATACACAGCGGAAATAAATAACAAAACAAAGAACTACAACTCCTAAATAGGTATCCATTAGCCTTATGCTCGCCTCCGGTAGCTTTATTCATCATCCTACTAAAAACCTAAAAGAACCGCAACCCTTAGCCCGCTCAAATCAATTTTGAGCACCCAAGAGTTTAATGGGAAAACATAAACTTTGAGTCAGACATAAAGCTTGGTGTGAATAATACTATATATCTTGGTTAATTGATATTAAGTAAGACCATGTCGCTTAGCGGAACGGGTTTCCCCTCACCAATATCATTTTAAAGCATATCTTTTGCAAACTTTTATCATGCAACCAAAACTGGTTAATATAGTAAAGCATCATTATGTAAACATACATATAAGGTAACAAATGGACTATCTGTCGAACATTATAGTTATCTTTGGCTTACAATTAACCATTGGCTGACTCGAGCCTACCAGACAATAAAATAAAATAATCTAACATCTGTTAGACACACTTCTTCTAGAAAATCCGTCCTTAACTATCTGTTAAATACTTCTCTTCTAGACGGTCTATCCCTAACTTAACATCTCCCAGGGTCACCTGATCCTAATGGTTTTGCGGGCTTATCAATAAACTATCTGTACACAGTCATATGTTCCCTTTTGTGTGTAATCATAATTTTAGTCTTACTTATGACAAAGCCCTACACACTAGAATTTTGGACTAAATTAACTTGGGCTAATAGCTAATGTATATGGTGCGACCCTATACCAGTCCCATCTGGTATTCTAATATCCGAGTCATTTGAAGCATGGAAAGCGCTAGTTGAGAATTAATCTAGTTGTAAGTTGAAGGTGCTTAGATTAGACACTAGAGGTGAATTTATTTCTAAGTAGTTCCTCAATTTTTGTAAGCAACATGGTATTCAAAGACATTTCATTACACCAGGATATCCGCAATCCAATGGGGTTGCTGAGAGGATGAATCAAACTCTACGTGAGAAGGTACATTGCTTTAGAATGACCGTGGGCTTGTCTAGAGGCTTTTGGTCTTAAGCTTTATCGACTGTAGTGCACATTACAAATCAGATTCCATGCTCAGCCATAGATGGGAAGATTCTAAAGGAGAAGTAGAGGGGTAAAGCAGTGTATCTTGGTTACTTTCATATTTTCGCTTGTCCTGTGTATGTTCACCATATAGGTGATGATAATTTGAAGGCTAGGGCATACAAGGGAATATTTATGGGATACACAGATGGTACCAAAGGGTATTGCATTTGGAACTCTATTGATAGAATGGTTGTGCATTCCAAACATGTAACTTTTGATGAGTCTACAATATTCAATCCTAAGGAGGAGTTACCTACCACATCAAATGACCCAGATAGACCTAAAGAGTTGGAAGAGGTTCCCATATTTCATCCTAGTAGTAGAGTTATTGTTGTTAAAGATGTAGATGAAGTTGAAGATGTTCAGACTTGGTTTTGATTCATGACTCAAAGCTATCACAATAACATACAGATTCTACGACTGTTACAACAAAAAGAGAATATATACTACATGGAGACAAGACATCAAAATCCATACATCAACTTTTATACTATTTAGTTTTGAGTCTTAAGTCAATATTGTTAAGATCTCTCCTCGTTTACGTATATATTAGCTTATATATATAATCTTCTCATTTTTAAATGATTTATACATATATAAGCATATAATATATATATATATATATTATCAAGTTTTTAAAGTTAGAATCATATATAATATATATATTATATATACTTGTGTAAACTATGTAAACTGCACATAAAATACCAGGTCAGTCGACTGACCTGCTACTTTCTGTGCAGTATGCACAAGTGCACAAGTATATATATTATATAATAAAAAACATTTGAATATTTAGTCGACTGACCCAGAGGCTCAGTTGACTGAACTTCTATAACAGCTATATTTTCTGAAAAGACGCGATCATTCGTGAAGAGTTATGACTCTCTACAAAGAGATTTGGATGCAACGCTTCAACCAGAACTCTTCGACAATGGTCGCTACTATTTAAAAACTATAAATACATATCCTAACTTCATTCCAAAGTACTTAATCTGCCTATTTCTCTTATCTAATTCTCTTGAATATTCTTCCAACTATACTCTCAAATATTCAGCATTCTTGAGCAATACTATTCCTTTCTAATTTTCATAAACTTCAAATATACATATTTATACTCGAGGAGAAGATCATAGGAAGGGTGTACTATAAACAGACTTATTAGTGTTACCAGAACACAAAAGTCAAACATTCTTTTGTATTTGTTAAAGTCGTGTTCTGCTGCTCAGGCATGTGAATTTCTCTTCGGCTGCTGAGGCAAAATCCTGTTCCACTGCTCATGTCCCTGTTCTGCTGCTCAAGGGTTGTATAGACCTGTTCCTTCGGGTTAAGTGAGGGTTGTTGTTTTAGTGAAATTCTAGAAGGAGTCTGGGACTTGACGTAGGACGGTGCTCTGAACCAGTATAAAATCTCTGGTGTTATTTTTATTATACTACCCTTATATTCCGCACTATTTACTGTATAGCTATCATCACTATATTCTTTATTATCGTATATCCATATTACACGATCCATAGCTCACTTACATTTGGTATCAGAGCAAGGTTCTTCAAATAACCATAACACAGTTATTTGATATTCTAATAATATGGAAACTAACACTAGCACTAGCGTTAACACTAGCTTCATAGAAGGACAATCCACTGCACGTCCACCACTATTCAATGGCATAAACTATAACTATTGGGCCACACGAATGAGAATATATATGCAAGCAAATGGTTTTGATTCATGGAATATTACTCAGAAAGAATACAATATTCCTACTGGGGAGTATTCTACTTGGACAAATACCCAGAAACTAGATGCCACAGCAAATGCAAAAGCCATGAATATGTTGTTTTGTGCCTTAGATAAAAATAAGTTTAACCGTGTTAGCATGTGCAACATTGCATATGAAATATGGAATACACTCAAAGCTATACACGAAGGAACTAGCAAGGTCAAACAAAGCAAGATATCCATGCTCAAAAGTCAGTTTCAAAACATTAGAATGAAAGACAATGAATCTATAAATGATATGTATTCAAGATTTCAGGATATCTATCACTCATTAGTAGGACTAGGAGAAAAATATTCAGATTTTGATATCGTATCCAAAATCCTTAACTCTTTAACGGAAAAATGGGAAAGAAAAGTTCTCGCTATTGAAGAAGCAAACGATATTTCCAAAATAACTCCGGAAGAGTTAATAGGAAATCTAATGTCCTATGAAGTGAATTTGCAGGCTAAACGAGTTCAAGCTCAAGATAGAAAGAATATAGCATTCCATGCAGAACAAGAAGAATCATATTCATACAAAGACGACCTAGCCTTTATTGCTAAAAACTTCAAGAAATTCTTGAAGTATAGAAAAGGGAACGGAAATAAAGGCAAGAGAAGCTCAAACAGTAATAAACCACCGTCTTCATCAGTTTTGGAGTGCTCTAACTGTCACAAAAAGGGGCATATACAGAAGGATTGTCCGGATCAAAAGAAAGAATATCGCAATAAAAGGAAGGACAAATTTAGAAGGAAAGCTTTCTTAGTTACATGGGATGATTCAGACTCCTCTTCCTCCTCAGAAAGCGAGACTGACAACGATATTGAACAAGCCAATGTATGCTTTATGGCCAAAGATAATTAGGTTAGTGATTTAACTTTTGATGATATGATAGAGATAAACTCAGAATTTTTAGATATTTTAAAAAGTCTCAAAAGAAAATATAAAGAGCCTATTGAAAATAAGAACAAGGCATAATTTGAAAGAGATATGCTTAAAGACGAGAAGAAAATATTGGAAGAAGAACTTGAGAAAACTCAAGAATCACTTTCAAATGTTAATTCTCAACTAATATTATCGAGTCAAGAAATTGAAACTCAAAAAGAAAAGAATGATGTTCTTGTTTCTAAAAATCATGATTTGAAAACTAATATCAAAATGGTAGAACTAGAAAACTCGAGTCTAAAGACCAAACTAGAAGGAATCGCTAAAAATGTCTCGAATTTTAATAAAGGCAAAGAAAATTTATCTAGATTATTGAAAATTCACAACTTGCTAACAATAAAAACGGACTAGGCTATAAGAAAGTCAAGAATCCACAATCCAGTAATTTAAACAATGTTAAGTCTAAATCTTCAAAAAGATTAACTTCTAAGACTATCAATATATGGGTTCCTAAAATAAATAACAAGTTAATAAGGAATAAGTATATTAGGTCATTCATAGAAAATGTTTATAATAATAAGAATTATATTTATAAAAGGGATACTGAACCCACCTGGGTTTGGTTTCCTATGATCTAACTCTTAGGACCCTATTAAAAAGGTGGATACCAACGTCATCTCATAATTTTTGCTGATCCCACTCAAGAAAAGAGGAAAATGGATACTCGATAGTGGTTGCTCAAAACACATGACAGGAAACAAAAATATGCTGACTAACATTTCATACTCAGATGGAGGTTCTGTCGCTTTTGGAGATAATTCCAAGGGATATATCATCAACAAAGGCGATGTGAGTAATTACGGTACATCTAATTTACCTCTTATTACAAACGTTATTAGTTAAGAATCTAAAACATAATCTATTAAGTATAGGTCAATTATGTGATAAAGGATTTAAAATATCTTTCTCTGAAAGTAAATGTAGTATCTTCGATCAAAATTAGAATCTTAATTTTGAAGGAAATAGAGATAGAAACATTTACGTTTTAAATATGAAAGTTAATCATAACTCAGACATGTGTTTAATAGCCAAAGAAAATGATCCCTGGTTATGGCACAAACGATTCTGTCATATCAATTTCAAAACTATAAATAAAATTTCTAAAAAATAATCTCGTAAAAGGATTACCAAAGATGAATTATAAAGTTAATAATATCTGTGACGCATGTCAATTAGGTAAATTAACTAAATCTTCGTTTAAATCTAAGAAAGTCATTTCAACATTACGACCACTTGAATTACTTCATATGGATTTATTTGGACCAACCAAAGTTCAATCCATAAATCACAATAAATACGTGTTTGTAATAGTTGATGATTTTTCTAGATATACGTGGACTATCTTTTGAAAAATAAAAGTGATACTTTTGAGAATTTCAAAACAATTGTTAAACGAATTCAAAATTTAAAAGGTACTAAAATTAAAAATATTAGAAGTGATCATGAAGGTGAATTTGAAAACGAACCGTTTGATAACTATTGTAAAAAGAAAGGAATATTTCATAACTTTTCGTTTCATAGAACTCCACAACAAAATGGAGTTTTGGAACGAAAGAATCGGACTCTACAAGAATGTGCTAGAACCTTACTAAACGAAAGCATGTTACCAAAACATTTCTGGGCAGAAGCCGTTGCAACTGCCTGTTATGTATTAAATCGTGTTTCTATTAGACCCCTCACTAAGAATACATCTTATGAACTTTTTAACGGTAGAAAACCAAACATATCTTATTTTAAAGTATTTGGATCAAAATGTTTTGTGTTAAATACCAAAGATCATCTTGGTAAATTCGATTCAAAATGTGATGAAGGAATATTTCTTGGATATTCGGATCGAAGCAAAGCTTATCGAATTTTCAATAAACAAACAAATACTATTGAAGAAACACTCCACATATCTTTTGATGAAAACTTAAAACATATTTCAAGTTTTAATAATGACGATGATTTACTTAATGATCACGAATATATAAACCAATAATTTAAGAGAAGATGTAAACATTATTCATAATTCTAGAGAAGATGAAATCATTATTCATAATTCTAGAGAAGATGAAAACATTATTCATAATTCTAGAGAAGATGAAAACATTATTCATAATTCGGAAAATAGAAATATCACCAATACAATAAGATCTCCTCCAAGAATCTTACGAAATCATCCTACAGAAAATATAATTGGAGAAATAAATTCAAATATTCGAACTAGAAATCAACAACATTTAATGGGTTATGTAGCTTTTCTTTCCACTATAGAACCTAAGAATACTAAGGAAGCATCATCCGATGAAAACTAGATTATTTCTATGCAAGAAGAACTAAATCAGTTTGAACAAAACGAAGTTTGGGAACTAGTACCCAGACCGACCGACTGATCAGACTGTTATTGGAACTAAATGGGTTTATAAAAACAAAGCAGACGAATTAGGAAATATAACTAGAAACAAATCCAGATTAGTAGCATAAGGGTATAACCAAGAAGAAGGAATAGACTACGAAGAAACGTTTGCTCCAGTCGCTAGACTAGAAGCAATACGAATATTACTGGCCTACGCTTGTTTTAATAACTTTAAACTCTATCAAATGGATGTTAAAAATGCATTTTTAAATGGTTATATTAAAGAAAATGTTTTTGTTGAACAACCATCTTTACATGTTTATGAAAAATATCCAGATCATGTCTATAAACTTAAGAAAGCTTTATATGGTTTAAAGCAAGCACCACGTGCTTGGTATGAACGTCTTAAAAGCTATTCAATTGAATCAGGATTCGAAATAGGAAAAGTAGATCAGACTCTATTTATAAAACATTCTAAAAATGATATTTTAATAGTTCAAATATATGTAGACGACATTATATTTGGTTCAACTAATAATAAATTATGTAAAGAGTTTTCTAAAACAATGACTTGAGAATTCGAGATGTCTCATATGGGAGAATTATCGTATTTTCTAGGTCTTCAAATAAAACAGCTTTCAAATGGAATATTTATAAATCAACAAAAATACTGTAATAATCTGATCAAGCGATTCGGAATGGAAAACACTTCTGCCAAACCAACACCTATGAGCACAACAGCACATCTCGATAGAGATGAAAACGATAAGAGTGTAGACCAAAAACTATATCATAGTATGATTGGATCATTACTATACCTAACAGTTAGTCGTCCAAATATAATGATGAGTGTATGTCTATGTGCAAGATTTCAAGCTGATTTGAAAGAATCACACTTACGAGCCATAAAACGAATACTATGTTATCTAAGTAATACTAAAGATTTTGGACTTTTCTATCTAAAAGATTACTCTTTCGAGTTAGTATCATATAGCGATGCTGATTTCGGAGGATCTCGAATGGACAGAAAAAGTACAAGCGGTATGTGTCATTTCATTGGAAAATCATTAATATCGTGGTTTAGAAAGAAACAAAATTGTGTCTCACTATCAACTTGTGATGTAGAGTATATATCTGTAGCATTAGCTTGTGCACAAGTAATCTATATGCAACAGACACTTAAAGATTTTGGAGTTAATTTATCAAAATCAACGATTTACTGTGATAATTCCAATGTAATTAATCTATCTAAAAATCCAGTAAATCACTCTAGAACTAAACACGTAGATATTCGACATCATTTTCTACGCGACAATATAGAAAAAGATGTGATAAATATAGATTACGTTCCATCTGAAAATCAATTAGCTGATATTTTTACAAAACCGTTGTTAGAAAACACATTTATAAAACTACGTCGAGAACTCGGTATAATGTCAATTAAAGATATATAAATAGTTCTAAAAATGATAAAATACTAAAATTATAGTCTAAAACTCAAAAAATATAATTTTTCACAAAAGTTCATTTTTCTGACCATGCTGAGACTCGAACCTATGACTTGTTGTGAATAGCCCAGATGTCTTAACCACCTGAGCTATTGATTATTTGCATTAAGGTCCAGGTATGGATTTTTCTTCTATGGCAACAACTATACACTAATTTATTTATAACTCTTACTTTTAATACATATGATTACTGTATATATAAACATATTACATTAACAAAAAGTAAAATTCAATAACAGGAAATTACCAAGCAATAGCAATGATCATCCTTAACTAACGAATTTGTTTTAACTACAAACAAGTCAATCCACTCATTTAATCCTTTTTATTCTCCATTATAGCATATAAATAGGCATTTCACTAATATTCGTATAAACAACAAAACTAAAAAATACAAAGTTCTACCGCTATGTCAAACTCCTCACATTCAACTTAATCCATTGAAATCATAACCTCCTCCGAATCCCCAACAAAAACACCTGTTCATCACTCTACACAACTTTCTACTCCTCACGATCATACCGGATACATTCCGGAGAGAAAGAAAGGAAAGAAAATTGTGTTTGACTACTCTCCAAAGACTAAACAAAAGATAAGTGATATACATCACTATCAGCAGGAGTCGTTGATGCTTCAGCGTGAAATGTATTATGACCAGAAAATCAATTCAAGACGTCTAGGTATTATAGAACATATTGCCATGAATTTCTGTGGCGCTTCATCCCATCCAATCGACGAACACGTGGTTACACCCATTCATCGTCCTTCTACTTCATCCCCACCGCGACCATCGGTCTCACCAAACTCATGGGATCGAAATGAAGCGTCCAACATTCGACGCAAAGAGCAACATGGCTACAAAACTCCTAGCCCTTCAAAATAAGGGAAGTTGTCATTATATTTTTATTTTCGAATAAGTTAATAAACCATGTACAACCTTTTAATATAAATAAAATAATCACCTTTTTTTTCTTTCATATATTCACAACATATATACTGGTACTAACAATCATATAAATAAAAATTAAATTTTCATTAATATGTCTAAATAATATAAACAAATATACAAAAACAGGTTTATTGGAAAAACTGGCACAGACCAATCGACTGAACCAGTGGGTAAGTCGACCGACTCCGTAATCAGAATATGATTATATAGCAGATTCATTCGACTTCCACAGTGGGTCATTCGACTAAACCAGAAATTAAATTTTTTTACCCCTAGATTAAGTCAACTGAATCAGACCTTCAGTTGACTGAACCAGAAGTTCAAAAATTTCAAAAACTATCTTTAATCGACTGAACACTTGATTCAGTCGACTGGTTCGTAAATCAGAGCCAAAATAACTGCTCCTACCAACCCAACCTCACCTTTTATCCTCCATATTCACCTTTACTCTTCACTTTCACTTCATATTTTTCAACTTTCCTCAAAACCTAAAACTTCAAAAATCAAAATTTTAAACTCCAAACTCAAATTCAATGGCTCCAAAAAGAAAAGGTCAAGCAACTTCTTCCTCTCACCCTCCTTTTGACGACCAAATCTGACAATGTATTTTCGACGATTCTGCGGTTAGACAATGGAGGATAATGCAAGATTCTCGTATCTTTGAAGTTTCATTCATGAAATTTGCCGATTTCTCTACTTATCGTATACAAGAATTGGCTCGTTGTAGCAATTTATAGTCTTTAATTAATATTGATGAAAATAAACACAAGATAAACCAAATTATGGTTAAACTATTCTATGCCAATCTTAATTTGGGTCACCAAAATATCCAAAATCAAGTTGATTGCGTATGGAGTATAGTTTGTGGAAAACCGGTATTTTTCTCTTTAGATCGCTTGGCTCACATCCTAAAATCTGAAAATAATGGAATTGAATTAAGTTATGTTGATTGTGATATGGTTGTTCGTAATCATATAAGTCATTTGTTTTTAGAAGATGATATGCATCAACTTAAATCTATGTCCTTAAGGCCTAAAGCTAGGATTATGCACCGTGCGTTAATGAAAACCGTAACTCCGAGAACCGAAAGTTACGAACTTGTTTATGAACACAATTTCAAAGCTTTATATGCCATCTTCGGAAATATCAAAGTTAATTGGCTCCGATTAATTCTTGATGAGTTTTTAAGTTTCAAAAATGGCCGCATGAATGTCATATATTACGGTGAGTACATTATGCGCTTACTAAAAGAATGTGAGATTCCGGAACCCGTCTCACTGGTCTCTACCATCGGCTGCTTAAACTCCCATACTCTAGCTTTGACGAAATTACTGGTTGCTCGACCTCCTCCCATCATTTCCTTTGAAGAATGGACTCAACGCCAACTACCTCAAGATCAACCACCTCAATAACAAGGCGGAGCATCATCTCACCGTCCGACTCGCCAAAGATCAACTATTCGACCACAAGACCAAATTATGATTCCAAATCCGGGTCTTCCTCCACATGAGTCTATTTCCATGATATGCCGTAACCAACAAATTCGTAACACACATATCACAAGGGTTGATAAAAAGCTTAATAAAGTAAAAGGATTTTTCACAAAGTTATGGCAAGCAATCTCGTGTTCATCTGGCTCTTTCATGACTACACTAGGTGATCCGGGCAAACAACCCGTCTTCACTTGGTCCTCCTCTTCCGATGATCAAGCAAGTAGTAGCGACGATGGTGGAAATGAAGACGATAGTGGTGGTATAGGTGGTCAAAGTTCTCATGGTGATAGGGGTAAGCGTATAATAGAGTAAGTTGTTGCTTATCTTATGATCTACAAACATTAGTCTTTCCTTTTAAAACATTAAAACATGACTTGTACTAAATAGCCAATGTTCTCGTAGTATTAAAATTCTTGTTTATGATGTTGTAATGTATGAATATTTGTTTCCTTTCACTACTATGATTTGAATATCTATACATGCATCATACGATTATTCATGCTCTTTATTCCTTTTTGTCGATGACAAAGAGGGAGAAAATTATCACTAGCATTAATAATACAGGATATATATCGTCAAAGATTCAGGGGAGTAAGTATTTATATTATATACAGTCAAAATCTATATCTATTTACAGGTTGTCATCAATCAAAAAGGGGGAGAATGTTGAGACTTGGTTTTGATTCATGACTCGAAGCTATCACTACAACATATAGATTCTACAACTGTTACGACAAAAAGAGAATATATACCGCATAGAGAAAAGACATCAAAATCTGTACATCAACTTTTATACTATTTAGTTTTGAGTCTTAAGTCAATATTGTTAAGATCTCTCCTATTTACGTATATATTAGCTTATATATATAATCTTCTCATTTTTAAATTATTTATACATATATAAGCATATAAAATATATATATACATATATTATCAATTTTTTAAAGTTAGAATCATATAATATATATATATACCTGTGTAAACTGTGCAAACTGCACAGAAAATACCAGGTCAGTCGACTGACCTGGTAGGTCAGTCGACTGACCTGCTACTTTCTATGCAGTATGCACAGGTGCACAAGTATATATATTATATAATAAAAATCGTTTGAATATTTAGTCGACTGACCCAGAGGCTCAGTTGACTGAATTTCTATAAAGGCTATATTTTCTGAAAAGACACGATCATTCGTGAAGAGTTATGACTCTCTACAAAGAGATTTGGATGCAACGCTTCAACCAGAACTCTTCGCCCATGGTCACTACTATTTAACAACTATAAATACATATCCTAACTTCATTCCAAAGTACTTAATCTACTTATTTCCCTTATCTAACTCTCTTGAATATTCTTGCAACTATACTCTCAAATATTCAGCATTCTTAAGCAATACTATTCCTTTCTAATCTTCATAAACTTCAAATATACATATTTATACTCGAGGAGAAGATCATAGGAAGGGTGTACTATAAACAGACTTATCAGTGTTACCAGAACACAAAAAGTCAAACAATCTTTTGTATTTGTTAAAGTCTTGTTATGCTGCTCAGGTATGTGAAGTCCTCTTCGGCTGCTAAGGCGAAATCCTGTTCCGCTGCTCAGTTCCCTGTTCTACTGCTCAAGGGTTGTACAGACCAGTTCCTCCAGGTTAAGTGAGGGTTGTTGTTTTAGTGAAATTCCAGAAGGAGTCTGGGACTGGACGTAGGATGGTGCTCCGAACCAGTATAAAAATCTATGGTGTTATTTTTATTATACTGCTCTTATATTCCGCACTATTTATTGTATAGCTATCATCACTATATTCTTTATTATCGTATATCCATATTCATGATCCATAGCTCACTTGTAGAAGAGACATTATAGAGTTGTCCATAGGTTTCTTCTAGTAGTGTGGGTGATGTGCATGAGACTAGAGGAAATTCAGTTTAAAGTGGAGCTGAAAGGAGTTTAGGTGAAGATGTACATGTTCGGGCCAGTTATAGGACTATTATGCTGCCCGAGATGTATGGTGATTGGCAGTATGCGAAATTCAACTTTGGTGATCAGTTTGATTATGCCCTACATGTGGTTCATAATGAGCCATTTGACCTTGAAGAAGATATAAAGTCGAGTGATAGCTCGAAATCAATATGTGCTATGGAAGAGGAGTTAGAACCGTTGAGAAAGAACAAGACTTAGGATTTGGTATCACTTCCTCAAGGAAGCCGAGCCATAGGTTTCAAATGGGTATTCAAGGTGAAGGATTATGGAAGTTACAAGGCAAGATTAGTTGCTAAAGAGTTTCACAGAGGAAGGGAGTGGAGTTTGATGAGATATTTTCTCTTGTAGTGCGGCATACCTCCATCTGCATTTTGCTTTCAATTGTTGCTACTCATGACTTGGAGCTGGAGCAACTTGATGTGAAGACTGTTTTCTTACATGGTGACTCGAAGGAGACTATTTACATTAAGTAGCCAGAAGGATTTGTTGTAGGTGAGAAAGAGAAACATGTTTGTAAGTTGAAGAAGTCACTTTATAGACTCAAGTAGTCGCCTGGACAATAGTACAAGAGGTTTGACTCTGTTTTGCTTTCACTTGGTTTTGATCGTAGTATCAAAAGTGCTTGTTTGTACTTCAAACATTTAGAGAGTGGTAGTTGAGTGTATTTACTATTGTATGTGGATGACATGTTGATTGCTTACAAGGATTAAGATTAGATTGATAGTTTAAAGATGAAGCTAAAAGCGGAATTTGAGATAAAAGAGCTTGGGGAAACAAGGAAGATTTTGGTATTGAAATCTAAAGAGATAGAAAACTAGGACTTCTGAGGCTCACTGAAAAAGAGTATTTTAGGAAGGTGCTTGCTCGATTTAGCATGGAAAGGGGAAAAGAAATTAGTACACCCATGCCTTTGCACATTCAACTTTCAAATAAAGGCTATTTGATCTAAGAGAAGGACAAAGCTTACATGGAGAAGGTGCCCTATGCGAGTGTAGTTGGTAATTTGATGTATGTTATGGTTTGCACTGGGCTAGACATTGCACACGCTATTGGATTGGTTTGTAGATATATGGAAAATCCATGAAAAACGCATTTAGAGGCAGTAAAATACATTTTCAGATATCTTAAAGGAACAGTAGACCATGGGATTGTTTTTTGTGATAGAGATAAATATTACTGTTTGGAAAGATTTTGTGATTCTGACTACGCCAACGATAGAGATCAATGGAAGTCAACATCAATTTATGTGTTTACTCTTGGAGGAATAGCTATTAGTTGCAGAGCGAGATTGCAGACTATTTTTACTTTATCTACTACAGAGCTAGAGCTTATAGCTGCTATAAAAGCGGCTAAGGAGACATTGTATTTAAGGCGGTTGATGTGTGATTTGGGCGTTATATTTATTGGAGTAGAAGTGAATTATGATAGTCAAAGTGCAATTCACTTAACAAAGAATCTGGTTTTCAGCTCAACGATGAAGCGTATAGAGGTGAGAGAATCATTTCTTGTTTCAATGAATGAAGAGAAGCTATTTCGTCTCAAGAAGGTTCACATAGTGGAGAATGCAACAGACATATTCACTATGTCTTTACCTATTGCAAAGTTCAAGAATTGCTTGAAGTTGATCCTCTTATCAAGGTGCTAGGTGCCACATGGAAGTGCGGAGGAGAGAAAATTGGTAGAAGGAGACGTTTGTTTTTAATGAGAAGATTAATAGATCCTACATGGGAAGAATATGTTAAACACATTAGTGGTGGGCGGTGGCATTGTTGGAGTTCATCGAAAAGTGTAATGGGTGATAGCATTGTCAAAGCTCATTTGGAATGTTTCCTTTATGCTCGAGACTGCTCAAAGTATGAAGATGTAGTTGGAGTTGGATGGCTTTGTTATAGATATATATTGTATCAAGGTGGAGTGTTGAAAATGGTGATACAATATTAGGGTTTTATATTTTTTAGTCTCACACCACGAGATAAGTTCAATCCCAAGTTCCGAAGCCTATAAATAAAGGAGCTTATGTAATAGAAATTATTTGTACCTCTCTCTGTAATCTTCTCTCTCGTATTAATAAAATTCTTTTTCCTTTAGTGGACATACACTATCACATTGATCGTGGAACCACTTTAAAAAAATTGGTGTGCTTCCCTTTCACTTATTATTGTTTAGTTAATTTTACCTTTGTCTTGAACAACCACAATAATTTTATTTGATTGTGTTACCATTCTATATTTTGATCTGATTTGTCTCCGCATCAGTGTTGTTCGGTTATATCTGCTTAAGAGGACAAACCCTAACAATCTGGTATCACAACATCTAGGTTGATTTATAGAAGGTGCAATGATGTATAACAGAAGACGAGCTACCCCTGTTGTAAACATACCTAATGTCGGAGGTTCTTATATTGCATTTGGATCACAACTGGTAGTAGAAAGGATGAACGGGGATAAAACATTCGAGAATTGGTAATGGAGGATGAAGGCTATTCAAAAACAAAATATGGTTCATCGGGTAGTTTTTGATACTTAAGAGTTACCAGCTGGAATTTCTACCGTGGAAAAGAAGGAGATGGAAGAATGGTTGTTTACTACTCTACAACTGGCCATAGGAGAAAATATTATCTCAAAAATTAGCATGGAAACCACTACAAAAGGAATTTGGACTAAGCGAAAAAATCTCTATCTGAAGAAATCACTCATTAACTGTTTGATTATACTAAAGACGTTTTTCACCATGAAGATGAGAGAGGGTTCTTCAGTAAAGGCACATCTTAGTTTCTTCAATGATCTTGTAATGAAGATGAAGACTGTGAATTTGAAGGTGAATGAAGAGCAGAGGACGATGATTCTTTTGTGTTCCCTTCTTGAGCGCTACATAGGTTTCGCTAACGATCTGATTTATGGTAGAGACACCTTAACTGTAGATGATGTGAAGTTGAGTCTTCTATATGAAGACTTGAGGGACCAGATGAAGGAGATGAGTGAAGGAAGAGAAGGGAGTAATAGTCAGGGCCTATTTGTTGAGAGATGAAGAGAGGAGAAGAAGAATTGGAATCCTAAGGGGCGTTCCAATCTAGGAAGCCTAGAAATGGTTGGAAAGGAAACTCCAGAGATGGAAAGTATCACTATTGTAAAAAACCAGATCATTGGAAGAGTGACTGCTTGGATTTGAAGAAGAAGAAGACTAAGAATGGATCTTCATCAATTCTTACGGAGAAGGCTGTATCTATTGATGTGTTGATTACTGCGGTATCTGATGTAACAGACCATTAGGTGCTTGGCTCAGGGGCATCGTTCCATATGATGAAAAACAAGGATGATTTCAGCTCTTTTGTTGGAAAAGAGGGAAGTGCAATCCTTTTGGGAATGATGCTAGTTATAGAGCGATGGAAGAGGGTATAGTTCATATTAGGATGTTTGATAGAGTGATACACACTTTAAAAAGTGTCTGCTATGTTCTGGGCCTTCGAAAGTCATTAATTTCTTTGGGGTAGTTGGCATTCGTGGAAAGCAGGATGACTATAGAGAAGGATGGTTTAAATGTTTCTAGAGGTGCACTTGTTCTGATGAAGGGAGATGTGTCCCGAGATCTATATCTGTAGAAGGGAACCATAATTCTAGGTGAGACCTATGTCGGTATGGATAGTTTTTGTGCTTTGGATGCCACTAGAATTTGGCATCTAGGATTGAGTCATATTTCGAAGAAGAGCTTAGAGTTGCTTTACAGTTGAAAGATGATCAAATGAGGAAGTTTCGACAAGTTGGAATTTGCCAGGAGAGTGTGCTGGGAAAGCAGACGAAGGTATCTTTTGTAGTTGGACTTCATAGATCAGAGAGAGTGCTTGATTATGTTCATAGATTTTTGGGGACCACTGTAACATCCCCCAACTTGGAGGCCCAAAACTAACGGCTATGGATGCTGCAGTCATCCATAGTTATTAATCCTTGACGACCAAATACGGCGTTGTTAGATTCATTGATACGCAAAAACACATGAATATGGAAAAAAATTAATCTTCAAACAAACTCACATTTCATTTCAAAACATTTCCAATTCATTACATAATCCCAGAATCGCAATTCACATTCAGAGAAAATATATTTATTACAACATACGCCAAGAGCGGCATATGAAGATGCCCCCTTGGATGATCCGAGTATAGGCAATTTAGCAACTTTGTGATTACTAAAAACACGATGGAATCGAATAAAAGAGAACTCTAAATACCTATCATGCCTCCTACACGTCTCCGTAAGCGTATTCGTCATAAGAGATACCTGAAAACCTCAACTCTCAAACTACTAAGAATCAATTGAGTACCCGAGAGTAAGGGGAATACATATTCGAGACAGACATAAAGCCTGGTATGAATAATAATCTACCATCTAAAATCATTTAGATATCTAGTGAGACCACGCCACTTAGCGGAATATGTTTTCCCCTCACTAGTACCTCAAAATCTTTATAAAACCATATACTGTGCACCTGCATCTACAATGGTTAAAACAATTCAAAACAGTATAATATGATGATATGCAAAACAACTGAATCAATTTTGGATTATCCATCCCCATTCGTTTTGACTATTTGTCTCAATTATAGTTTCTAGGACTACTATTAACATATTAGTTTTCATAGGCCTGACTAATAACCGGTAAAATATTTAAGGACTCCCTATCCAATTACATAGTTTTCATGGGATCACTAAGAACCTATTGGTAACTCCAATATCTTTACTCTTATCCTAGTTTTCATGGGTTGACTAGGAACCTATTGGTAACCCCAGTATCCTTTCTTCTTACCCTATTTTTCATGGGTTGACTAGTAACCTATTGACATCTGTCAATATCTTAATCCGGATATAGTTTTCATAGGCTATCTACAAACCTACTGTCCCCTACCAGTATCAAATCATAGTTTTCATGGGCTTACTATGAACCTGTCTTTTTGACATTTTCCCTTATACATAGTTTTCGTGGGCTAACTATGAACCTATTGGCCTCTTCCAATATCTTTTCCTATACATAGTATTCATGGGCTTACTGAGAACATATTGGCCCCTGCCAATATCTTTCTTTTTATATTTTAGCAATATTCTGGTCTACCTTACCTCGTAGGTGCAATTCTACTCATTAAGGAGTTAACTTAATTTATATTCACTACTGGGTCAACCTAGCTGGTTCTTCTTCCCTTTATCCTCAAAATGTAGTTATGGGTCCATTATAATGTGAATATATTTATATTTAAAGAAGCAAAAATAACAACATAGCAATACCACTCATGTGGGTTTAATATAAAACATAATTTACCATTTAACCTATTATTTTATCAAAGAAGGATTCTTCTCAAAACCTTTACAAAAACTCCTTTTATTTAGCCACGGTTTTGCTTTTAAAAAATGAGTTTGGGTTATAAAGCCTTTTGACACCTTCAAAACCTTGCTTTCGACTTCATAGGATGACCTCGTTCGAAAGCATTGAGATATATCTTCAAAACATTAGGCTCCTGCCTTTATAATACTTTAAAATCTTCCTTTCAAAACTTTCGATTATATTAAAGTGTTAACATTTTACTTTAGAGGCATAGCTTCGAAACCAGTTGAAAGTACCCCTTTCGACACCATTGGAAGTAACTCTTTCGAAACTATTGAAAGTCCCCCTTTCGAAACCTTGGGTTTATACTTAAAATATTATTTGGGTCAAAGTGAATATAAACGGAAGCAACACTTTCAAAACCATCCTTTATCATATAAATATATTGGGGAAAACATGATGGTGTCGGCACCATCCTTTCGAAAGCCTAAAACATCTGGGTAAAATATTAGAAGGTTGGCGTCGAAACCCCTTCCAAAACCATTGCCTTCGAAACCCCTGATCCCTTTCGAAAGCTAAAGGAAGTGGCTTAAACTTATAAAACAAAATACCTTTCGACAACATTGATATCTTCAATATCATCGAAAGGCTAAAGAATGGCAGCAGGGCTTCGACTAGGTCGGAACCCCTTCTTTCACAACATTCTTTCATAACCCATTCAAAAGCAAATTTATGTTATGGTAACCCTATCGAAACCTTTTAAAACCTCTTTCGAAACCCTACGCTTCGACTCCTTCGAAGGCTTAAACAAAACAAAGGCAGGTGCTTCTCTTTTTAAAATAAACCAATGTAGCGACTCCTTCAGAAGCTATGTTTTTGACACCTTACCTTTCGCCTTCCTCCAATCCACCACGTACCATCTTTGTGATACCTTGTGTATTGATTTCGGCTTAGTAGGTTTCGACTAGGTTGAAGGCGAAAGCTTTTGTGTGAAAGGTACTTCCAAAGTAGGCGAAACCCACTTTACTGAGTAAACTTGGTTTAATACTACTTAAAGCAAATCTTTTTCTAACTAACCTGCCACATGTCAACACCAAATTGGTTGCCATAATATTTTCAAATTATTTACTAAAATTACTACCGCTAATTTCAGATCTAAACCATGGTTAAGTTAATCAATTAAGCCCTTCCATTAAACAAAACCAATTTTGCAAAGAAGTCCTTCTAAAATAATTTAATTTGCATAGCAAATCACTTTGGAAAAAACTGCAGAAATTCCAGAAATTCACTTTAATTATGTTAACTCACAAATCAAAATTCCAAACCCAAAACCTTAATATATTTTCCAAAATAAATTTATAAACCCAAATAACCATATTTTCCTTTGAAAATTGATAATGATCTTTCCATAGCTTGGAAAATTATCAAAATTGAAACCCTACTCCAAAATTATGTTTCTCATAACATAAAATTTTCCCATGGCATTTGAACATCATTAAATCTCGGTTTTGCCCTAAAATCGTGCATAACCTCTTTTAAAAATCTTGTTTAAACCATGTAAATTATAAATCAAGCATATCATCATCCAATATATCATAAAAACGAATTTACCCTTAAATCCGAAATCATATGATTATAAAAACCAAAATAGAGATGGAATTATTATTCACCTTGGTTTAGATAAGGAGAGTGGATTGAGATTGATTTCCCCTAAGCTTGATTCTCCAGCTTTTTATTGAATTTCTTCTTCCTTAATGGCCGGCCGTTCTTTAAGTTTTTGATTTGCGTTTCAAAATGACGTGAGTAAGGAATGAAATGGTAGGAATGAAATATATATGAGTAAGGGTTATGGGCAGCGAATATCCTAATACCCTTATGTAATTTGATTAACCCAAAACCATTATTAAGCCCATTATTATTATATTAGGCTCGACCTTAAATAAATTAATTCAAGTCTCAATCCCCTTATCACTTAGCATTTACATTATTCTATTTAATTTGTCTAATTAAATCTCTTGAATAATGTTATAAAAAATTAGGGGTGTTACAACCAGTAGCTTCCACTTCCATTGGAGGAGCGAAGTATTTTATTTCCTTTAATGATGACTTTTCTCAAAATTTTGGGGGTAAGTGATGAAGGCCGAATCAAAAGGCTTTGAGAAGTTTATAGCTTGGAAAGCGCTAGTTGAGAATCAATCTAGTTGTAAGCAGAAGGTGCCTACATCTGCTACTGGCGATGAATTTATTTCTAAGGAGTTCCTCAATTTTTGCAAGCAGGATGCTATTCAGAGACATGTCACTACACTAGGAGATCCTCAATCCAATAGGATTGCTAAAAGGATGAATCGAACTCTACTTAGAAGGCACATTGCTTAAGATTGACGGCGGGCTTGTTTAGAGGCTTTTGGGATGAAGCTTTATCAACTACATCACATATTATAAATCAAATTTCGTGCTTGTTGTAGATGGGAAGATTCCAGAATAGAAGTGAAGGGGTGAAGCAGTGTATCTTGGTTACTTTTGTATTTTCGATTGTCCTATGTATGCTCATCATACACGTGATGTTAACAAGAAACTTTGTCAACACGCCAAAGTAGTATTTTAGATATAGATGTTCCAATTAAACCACCTTTCGAGTAAATAAGAATAGTTTGCTCCTTTCTATTTTCTTTTGATCTACCTTACGAATGGGTTATAATAGTTGGGATTACTTAATAGTGACCTTTAGACTTGGTCGAAACGCTTCAATCCTCTTTTGGATACATTTCAAAGTAGATGAACTAATCTAGGGACTTAACGAAATCCTCCTTCCAAACTGGTTGTGGTAACTTAAAGGTTAGCTCCAATGTTTAAGGATATGGGCTAGATGGATAGGTTTTGACTCTATCGAAAGCTTACTTCTTTGATAACCTTGGCTTGGGGTGTTAAAACTAAGGACTTGGACTAGTTTATTGTTCCAACTCACTCGTAAGATAAGCTTTTGGAGATTTGTGATTTAGAGCTAGATCTTTAGTGTTTTGGGCTTAGTATGGGGTTACGACTCAGTCAGAAGGGATCTTTCATCAAAGTCAGCATGGGCAGAACATATTCAAATCCAGTAGAAATCTCTAAATGGTAACATAATCAAATACATGAGAATCTCTTTTCATTAACTAATGAAGTACACAATGATCTAAATTCCTAATTCGATTCCCTAATTAGGGATCCAAGTTTACAATTGTATGAAAATATAAGAGTAGAGTGAATGAAATTCCGATCCCTTAAACCAAACCCATAAGGTCTTATTTATAGATGCGGGTTGGCACCTTTCGACTCAGAGCCTTCGACCTGGTCAAAAGGTGGCTTTAAATACCTTCTGCCTCCTTTCACACTTGCGCATCTCCTTGCAATGCTCTCGATTGGGTTTGAATGCTTCCGCCTTCGTCGAAAGGGTTGATGCGCCTTTTCCTTTGTGTTGTTTTTTGTTGCAAGTGTGTAGGAGTAAGAGCTTTCGACTATGTCGACAAGTTCTTCTCTGGAGTTTTGAAGGTATTGAATGGTTTTGACGCGGTATGTGGCTTTCGAATGCATGCTTGCGACTTGATATGGAACCTTCCCTAGATGATAAAGGCTTCGAACGGTTCGAAAGGCTTGATTATGCTTTCGAAAGAGCTATTCTGATCAAGGCATCATTCTTATTAGCTTGAATGAGGGCGAAACCTTTGGTTTCTAAAGTTTGGGCATGAATGCTGCCTTCGTAAGGTACTCCTCCTCTTATTCGAAATGTCTTCATGTAGGCAAAAGCGTCTCTTTCGAAAGGTAGTTATTTGACACGAAAGGGAGCTTTCGACCATGTTCACCCCTTTGAAAGCTTGTAACGCATCTTGCTTTTGGCTGTAGCATCCCTTCGACTCCTTCGATAGGTTTTGCTGGTGTTGTCATCTCTTGTTCATTTTTCCCTTTAACTATTTTGGTTTCAACAAGGTTGAAGTAGGAATTGGTAGTAACATTTGGCCCCCCCCCAATGGGATGCTCTTGACTTTCCAAGTCAACTCTCTCAAAACCTATCACACTTCCCGCCTTTTCATATTTAGGCGCAAATCCTGGCCATCCATTTAAATTTGATCATACAGCTCGCTATCCACACTGACTTTTCTTATAAAGCAGGTGCAAATCTTCCACACTTTCACCTATCTGAAATCAAAGAAATTGACAGCAAGAATCAAAGTTTCCAAATTTCCAAATATTTTCCATTTCCAACTGCAGAAATCTAAATCCAAAGTAAAATTTTAATATCTTGTTTTTCAAGTTTACTTTTCATGGTGAATTTTGATATATATAATTTTTTTAAACAATCCATCGTGTTTGGATCTGAATTTCTGCTTTGATTTAACAAAAAACATCTCGATTCTTATTTGTCTAAAAGCATTCTACAATTTACTTTTATGACTTACTTTGATTTTTTTTTCCTGTTAATTTTCATACTAGACCTATCTGATTCAGATTTTGCTATTATTATTATTTTTTAAAGAATTCGTGTTTTCAGCTCAAAGATTTTGCAATTATAAATGGTAAATTCGCGCTTGAATCCATTTTGTTATTGATTTTTTTTTAAATTTCTAGGTTAAAATTGGATTTTGGGGAAGAAGGAGATTTCTATTTACTTTGAGAATTTTTTAGCTGTACGAATCAAAATTAGGTGCTTCAATTTATCTTATACCCCTTCGAAAGGGATTAAGGCGGCAACTTTGGTTTCGCTTTTTTAACCTCTTTCGATAGGGTTGAAAGGTTGTCTAGCGCCTCATTTGATTGACCTCGTCGAAAGGTTGTGTAGTTAATAGGAAGTGAACCTCTTTGAAAGTAGTATTGTTCTTTAGCGTATTTTGATACCTTTCGAAGAAGTTGACTAATGTGTCTTATTAAATAATTATTTAATACATACTTTCGAAAATATAGTCCTGTTCTTATTGGTTTTGAAACCCTTAGTACATGCATACTTCCAACTTGTTTTAAGAAACTTGTGAAGTTTGAAATACATATATTTTATGAATTGGACTGAGGAAAACATACTTTATATAAGTGGTAAATCAAATCAAACGTTTCGACTTAATCGAAACCAATTGTATTAATTCAAAATTTTTTGTTGGTTTGCTTCCGAGACCATGTACCCCTTTTCGACTTTATCGAAACCTTTTATAATTAATTGAGATTCGATCATCATCTTTTACCAATATTGTCGAAACGTTCCAAGTCATTTTAATTTTATCAACATGATTCAAACTCAAAATCTTTCAACTTAATTGGCATGCAAGATTTCGATGGCATTCATATTCCCTTAGAAAAATTAAGTTCATGGCTTTCGACGCTGTCGAAAGGCTCTTTTGTCTTGTTTTTTGATTGTAGGTAGCATATATCTTTTTCAAATTTGTTGCATAAGTTTCAACTAATTTCTTTTAATAACAAAATTTACCATGAGCGTTTGACATTGTTGAAGGGAACTTTTTGGGAGTTAACTTCTATTTCCCCTTTTAGACTATGTCAAAAGCTTAATAAATTTTATTTTTCTAACTTTAACATTCTTTCAAGAATATGTAATTTCATGCTTTTGTTTGATATTCTAATTTTTGTAATAGGTTTCCAATATCTTTGAAAGAATGTCAATTTCATAACATACTATAATTTCTAACTGAAATGATTTCACCTGGTAGAATCATGAGTTCACCTAAGAAGATTGAAGCCACCTCCAAACATTCCTTAATATCCACCCAAGATGAGGTGGAAGTGATTCTCAATGACTTTGGCATTACTGAGGTGGAAAGCATCCCCCCTTTTGAAAACGACACAATTTACAGCCCTCCTGAAGGGTTCTTTGCCAACACAGCAATCCATATTTGGCATGGAGGATTCCTTCCCTTCCCGGACTTCTTATCCAAGTTCTTAAACTTTCTGGGTGTTGCTTCTATATAATTATCACCTAATGTATATACCTATCTTTTATCCCTAGAGCTTATGGCATTGGAATCCGACGTTCCCTCACTTAATGCTAAAGTGTTGAATTATCTCGTTCGATTGGTCAAGCTAAGCAACTTGAACAACCAAATCTTAAAAGCCAATCCCCCCAAATGGATAATATTTGAGGGGGTGAACAAATTTAGGGATTGGGAAACACAGTTCTTCTTTGTTAAGTTCTTTCCCAACATTAGTGGGGTTTTCTCTTCGATGTCACTAATTTGTTTACTTCTCTAATTTGGGGATTGGGAAATACAATTCTTCTTTGTTTACTTCTCTTCGATGTCACCAATTTGTCCCGATCAATCTGACAAGCTTAAATGCAGTACTTGTCATTTATTGCCGCGTTACTTCCCAAATTACTTTACTAACTTATAGTTTATTCGAATTTTCTATAGTTGCTCCTTAGGTTGAACAACCTATAGGTGATCCGGCTCTCCCTACTTCTACTTATCGTGTTTCATCTTTCTCTCAGGCTATAGCTAGGTCGAAGATGGTCGCTAAAAGAAAACTGGAAAAAGCGGCTGTGGCAGAATCATCCCAAAAGAAAGCCAAGATTGTAGAAGTTCCTGATTCTCCACCATGAGAAGAGGGGGAGTTTGTTGACATTAATAAATCCATGGAGAATCCAACTATCAAAGCCCCTCTTGATCCATCTAAGAAGACTCCCTCAAAAATTGATCCCCTCTCTCGCATTGTCATCTCGAGCTCTCCTAGTGTGGTTGAGCAGATGTAGAAAGATTTGGGAAATTCGATGCCCCGTCTCTAGAGCTGAATCCTCCTAGACCATCATCTCGTCCACCTTCAAGTGATTTTGAAAGGATAGTCCAATCAATCTTGAATTATTCATCTTTTACCTCCATTCACCCACCTTCCTCTGTTTTCGATATGGCGGGTCATTACCTGTCCCTTATAGAACAACAACCCTTGGTACTTTTCACTTCACTTAACTTCATTGTTATTGTTTTTCCTTAGGTTTTTTAACTTATGTGTTATCCATGAAATATTATTAGGAATAAAAGTATGAAAGAAGGAACATGAGAGCATTGATAAGAATCAAAAATGCACCAAGATGATCTAGTTAAACATAGCTTCCGACAAGGATGTAGCAGTGCAAGCAGTCCCTTTCGATTAAGACAAAGGGATGTTTCGACTGTGTCAAAGGAGAGCTTTCGACAAGGTCAGAGGCTACCTTTCAAAGGCGATAGGAAGCATGTTAACAATATCCAAATCACTCAAAATAACACCCCTCGAAGGAAATGGATAGCATACACTCTATATTTTGCGCCAAACCATTCGAAACGTCTTGGTTTTGCCTTCATTCATTTCCTCCAGAAAAGCATTCAACCAATTCAACACTTTTGAAAGAATATAGCCTTTCGAATGGTTAAGGCCACCCTCCCCTAAGAAAAAAGGAACTACGCGTCTGTTACCATCAGTGGGAGGGAGGCTTCCGAAATAGACCATATGTAGTAAAGGCTTTTCGGGTGTTTCGACTCATTCGAGACAAAAGGAAGACATGTTTCAACAGCATCGATGGCTGACACCCAAGTCAACTTATGCGGCACATCAACACTCAAGACAAAAGTGCCTCAGTAGACCCTTCGACGAGGTTGAATGTTATCAAGCAGCACCTGTCGACGAAGTCTAAAGGAAACAAAGAGGAAGAGTGAAGCCCAGCTTCAAGCGACAGCAGAAGGATAACTAAAACCCTTTCGACCAAGTCGAAATGTATGGCTCAAGAGACATTCACGAAAGCAGGAAGATTGACCTTTCGACCATGTCGAAAGCTGGATTTGAAAGGGACCCAACCCGCAGCTATAAATATAACCCCAGGGGTCAAATATATGGGATCCGATTTCTTTCATTTCTCACTTATATTCTCTTAAACTTGTAAACCCTAATTCTCAAATAAAATTTGGAATTGGTGAACTTGTACATCTCAGTTTAAATAAAGAGTGATTATGATGATTTTGATTATGCTACAATTATGGAGTCCTCATTTCATATGATAGCCATATTTCAACGCCTCAATTTAGTGGAAAGGTTACCTTTCGACTAAGTCGAAACCCTAGGTAAACGTTGTTTCTATAAGTTTCAGCTCTGATTCACAAGAATAAGAGAATTAATCCTCTCGAAAAACTCCAAACCCTCACTTTCCTACGATACCTGAACTTCAAACTTCTAATCTCCACTCACCAACTCACTACTTTTCGACTGTGAAGAAACCTATAGCTTGACATTTTCCCTTCGATTTAGAAAATGCCACCCAAGTTCTTATAAGTCTAGCTACCGACAAGGTCGAAACCTACCTAGCTCAACTATTTCAAGTAACCATTAAATCCCAAATCAAGCCATTTTATCAGTGTCGAAAGGAGGTCCCGACAAAGTCATTAATCAAGCAATTTGAATACCATTTTACATAATGAAGACATTCTTTCGACTGAGTCGAAAGGGGTAACAACTACTTAATCAAAGGATATAGGTTACCTTCATCAACGTCGAAAGAAGCTTTCGAAGAGGCCATGCAGTCTTCAAACTCAACTTTGAGGTGTTGACAAGTTTTCTTGTTAACTTTTTTGGCGCTAGAAGGAGGGCTCAAACCTCCGATCCCTGACAACTTTCATATCAAATTAATTACATAAAGTTAGTCGTTTGAAAGAAGAAAAATGGTAAGAGAAGGAGTAATAAGAACAACCCAAGCGAAGAACCTGCTTTAAAGTTAACTTTGAAAGATTACATGGTCTGAAACCCTAACTTAGGGAATACAGGAGTTCGGAAACCCTCGATCCGAACAAAATTGGAAAGTAATGTAATCAAGGTCCAGAATCAACGGGCACAAATGGTAGCAATAAAAGAGCATCCTAAAAGAGCTCTATCCTGAGAATCAATAAGAATTATGGAAATAGAGGACGAAGCATGACTTCTAAATGAGGGAGAGCATCACGAGTTAAGCCAAAAAAGTCAAATAAAAGGGTCCCTCGAGTGATCAAATAGCCCAGTCAATGGAAACAACGTGAGTGGTCATAGAAATGAAACTGGCCAAAAAAATGTCCAACACCAAATAATGATGAATACGCATAGAGAAAAGGAAATTTTTGATCCAGAAGATTATGTTATACTAAAAAGACTACCCTTTTCGAAGAAATAATGGCGAAAAATCTCCCCCCACACATCCAATTCCTTCACCAAAGTATGATGGAAAAACTGATCCAGATGACCATCTTGTCGTCTTTGAAAATTGGATGAACTTATATAACGCACCAGAGGCAGTTCGCTGTAAACTTTTTCCCATTAATTTTCAGGAAGTAGCTATCAAATGGTATAGGAGTTACCGAATGGAAACCATCTATTCTTGGGAACAATTTACTTGCGACTTCGTGGCTTAATTTTTATATTTAAAGATACAACTATGGAATTTAGCTTGATAGCAACCATCAAACAAAAACCAGGGGATCTACTTGGCGAATATTAGAACAGATTCAGCGTAGAAGCATTAAGGGAAAACAAGTACAACTGATAGAGAAAAGCCTATGGCAGTCCGATTAGGGCTAATTTGTAACACCCCAGATTTTTGGTAACATTATTTAGGAGATTTAGTTAGTTAAAATACATAAAATAATGTGTTGATTAGGGAATTGAGATTTGATTTTAATTAAGGTAGCCGTGCCTTTTTAAAATAAACAAATTAAAAGAAGGGTTTTAAGATGAATTAGTGGAGGGGTAATATAAGAAAGAGGCCATTCCTATATCTCTAAACCTAGGTCATGTATCATGTGCACGTTCATTTCATTTCAAAAAATTTATAAGCAAGGCCGGTCAGCATTAACAAGGAAAGAGGAAGGAGAAATTAAGAAAAGGTAAAGGAAAAGCAAATTCAAATCAATTCCATTCAAATCTCAAGCTCCTTAAATCTCTAAAGCAAAGGTGAATAATGTTTAAAACTCTAATTTTTATGGTCTCGGTTTTAAGGATAAATCCGAATGTTTTTGCAATAATGTGCCATGTTTTTGAATGATAAAATGATTATATATGCATGTAGATAATTTATGAATGTTCATATAGATTTTATTACATGTTTAAGATGAAAACCCTATTAAATGACATCCAATTGCCTTGCGAATTTTTATGAAGATCTACAATGATATTTTTTAGATGGGTTTCAATTTTTATATTTTTCTGATTTTTCGTGGATTTATTATGAATTTTCTAAGGAAGAAAATGGTATTTTGGATTATAAAATTATTTAGAGGATAATAATTTATTATTTGGGTCTGAAAAATTTATATGTTGGAAAACAAATATAAAACGATTTCTGGAATATGTCCAGATTTTTCCAAGATGTTTTAATAGTTATATAAAATTATTTAAGATATGGGACTTAAATGTCTTATATAATTATAAAGGAGAAGGGGCTTTTTCTAAATTGTTTAAATTTCTAAAAATGGAAAGAGGGCAGTACTTCTGAATATAAAAATCTGGTAGCCAATCAAATTTAGACAAATAAGGTAGGTTAGGTACAAAAGGACAACTTTAAGCTATAAATAAATAGGCTTTTTACTGTTTCGACTCCTTCGGCAACTAGGTTCCGCCTCTATTCCTCACCTTTCGACAAGGCCAAAAGGAAGGCTTTCGACAAGGTCGGAAGCTTAGCTTTTGATAAGGTCGAAACCAATGCACATGGTTTTAAGCAACTGGTACATAGTGAATTGGAAGAGTTCGAAACGTATAGGGTCGAAACCAAGGGGTTCCGAAAGAGATGAAGCTTTGTTTTGGTTTAAGGAAAATATGCCTGCTAGGTTTCAACAAGGTTGCTTTCGACCTAAATGCTTTAGACAAATTCAAATAGTTTAAAAGAAAAGGATTCGATTGGGTTGCTTTCTTGTTTTAAAATTGAGTGCTTTCGACAAGGTCGAATGCATGGTTTTCGACAAGGTTGAAAAGGAAGGCTTTCGACAAGGTCGAAACCATAGCTGCCACTTCTTACCTTTCAATCCAAATGCTTTCGAAGGGAACCTTTTGTTTTCTAAATTTGTCAACTTTCCATTGCTTTCGAAGGGATGGTTTCGACACCATAACTTCATTATTTATGAAATGGTTTTGAAAGAGTTGCTTTCAAAGGGTTTCGAAGCAGATGCTTATGACTCTAATGTTTTTCTGATCCTTTTGCTCTACTTGAAGGCATAATCCAAATGTTTTAAATCGAAATGTTTAAATAGTTTCGAAGTAGTCAACTTCGAATGGTTTCGAAAGGTTTCCACTTGTTTTAAATTGAGCCCAAAGTGCTTTCGAAAGAGTTTAGTTTGATGCTTTCGAAAGGTTTTATCAATGGTTTCAAAAAGGGGTGGTTCCCCAAGCTTGGACAAGGTCGAAAAGAAAGCTTTCGATAAGGTCGAAAGGTAAGCTTTTTCCAATGTTTTCGGAAGGCAAGATTTAAAAGGTTTTAAACACGGATGTCATTTATTTTAAGGCTTTTATTGGTTTCGAAGGGGTGACCTTCAATTTTTCGAAGGGGTTGTTTAAAGGTTTTAGACAAAGGTTTTGGAATATAATGACTAGGCAGATAGTCTAAGTGTTTTAGGTTATAAAGAACTTTAACTTATTTTAAAGGGATAGAAAATCCTTATTGAACATCATCAACATTATTTTTAGTAAAGTATATATATAAAATGGAAAAATAGCTTAGAGTAAAGCTAAAAGATATATTTTCCTTGTATATATATAAATGACGGAATAAATCATTTGAAAAAGGTTTTCAAGGAAAATTTAAAGGATAGTCAAATATTCAGGCAGTTAGCTCATTTATATTCGGACAGTCGGTCCATTTTGAGTGCAGTCAACCTAGAGGACAGTTAGTCCAGTTAAGAGCAGTTAGCCTAGATATGAACAGTTAGTTCATTTGTTAGGATAACAGACCTTGCTACTTCTTAAGGATAGTTAGTCCACCCTTTTTACTGGTTTTATGGAAAGATAGTCCATTATTTAACATAAAGGATATGGCTTTTTTGGTATAATTAGATTTAGGACGGTTAGTCTAGTAAAGAGCAGTTAGCTTAGATTTCACACATTTAGCCCATTTATTTCCTGTTTTAGCATAATGGATTTTGCTATATTATTATTATAATCAGTTGATTAACCAATTTGGTTGCAGGAAAGGATTTGCAAAATATATGTTTTGAAAAGAGATATTAGTGAAGGGAAACCCGTATCTCTAAGCGGCGTGGTCTCACTAAATATCAGTAAACAGAGATGTAATAGAAATTATTCATTCCAGGCTTTATGTCTAACTCGAAGTTTTTGTTTTCCCTTTAAACTCTTGGGTGCTCAAAATTGATTTGAGTAGGCCGAGGTTTTAGGTTTGCAGGTTTTAGCAGATTTTGGCGATTAAGCTTCCAAAGAAGAGCAGGTGGCTGACGGATAGCTAAAGTAGGAAATTTGTTTTTATGAGTTTCCGTTGTGTATTAAGACAGTTATGTCTATATTGCTTTGATCAACCAAGGGGGCATCTTCATATATCGCTCTTGGCGTATTGTTGTAAATTATATTTGATCATTGCTTGGGAATACGATTGGGGATTTTTGTAATTTGATATGAAATGTAATCACTAAAATATTGTTTTTGAAAATCTGTGATTTTTTTCATATTCAAGTGTTTCTGATATTATGGATACTATTAACATTACCGTATTCCGTCACCAGATGTTAATACAGTGGATGACTGCAGCATTCATAGCGCTTAGCTTTTGGCCTCCAGATACGAGATGTTACATAATTGAACAAACTCCATTTTGGAAAGATATTTATATCAATGGATGCAAAGACCTATAATATTTCTTTCTTCGAGCTGAGAAGTTTATTCAATTGGATGAGATGCACCATGCTAAGAAAGAATTCCAACGTGAATCCAAGGAAGAGAAATCTGATTTTAAGTGTCTTAACAAGAGACCAAGGGAAAGTGAAAACCCGTAGGGAAGTCGAAGAAAGAATTCCAAAACAAATTATGCGGTCCTAAACAAACCCCTCTCCTACATATTCACCAAGATTAAAGGGAATGAGAAATTTAATGCACTTCATAAGGTTCGGAGCGCCCCAGAGCCAAACAAAGGAGGAAGTTACTGCGAGTATCATAAAACAAATGGACATGAAATCGATAAATGTCGCGTCCTATCAGAGAAAATTCAACACATGATCAGGGCAGGGTTCTTGCAAGAGTTCATCAAAGAAACCTAAAGGATATCTTGATCAAGCAGAGAGGAAAGCAGCTCGGCAAATTCTAAATGCATATCTCAATCAAGTCATGAGGACTCGTGGCATTAGCTCAACTATGAACTTTCTCTTTATGTTTTCATATCATTTTGAACTCAATTTGTATTTTTATTCGTACTTAGATTTATGAAGTGTATTGACCATATACTGATTAAAAATCGAGTGCTATTTCAGGTAAAACCAAATTAGACCAAAGCATTCAACATGCTCTTAGAGAACAACGCACTCCTGGCTACTTGAAAAAGACAGCTCAGATGCCAGATAAGAAGTAATTATCAATATATCAGTCAACGCTATACAAAGGCTACCCTTCAAGAAATAGCAGGTCACTGTCAAATCCAACATCAGTTTAGGGGAAAGTCCATATATACTAACTCTATTTATAGCAAAGGATTTTGAAAGAAATTTCTCCAACATATATTCTTAAGAAAACTATTTCCAATTACCCCACGGCCTGGGAGAAAACAAATACCTATTTGTCCTAAAAAGCTGGTTTATGCGACATATTCGAGATATTATATAGCATTAGTGAATGCAAACCAAAAACTTCAAACCGATCGATTTCAATATTTCAAAGTTTTCTAAAAATTATGAGCAGAGGAAAACCTATTCATGCTTTTTCAGGAAAGATTTTGAAATCATCAAAAGTTTATTGAAACTCATATTGGATAATCCTTTTCTCAACTAAAAGACTATTGGTTCATGAATAATGACCTCCTAGTCTCCTATTTGAGATCTGTGTCTCTGTTATGAGAACAGCAACAAAGTTCTTCAAAAGGCCATACTAAGAAAAATTCTTTTATTAAAGAATTCATGAGTCTAAACTATTTTTCAAAAGATAACTCCTCAATATACTAAGAGGGTTTAATTATAAAATTCTTTATCTTAAAAGAGACTCCATTTTAATTAGCCAAAAATTGTTTTTATATATACACAAATACCCAAGCCTACGTTGCTATTCCGTAGCACCTCCTAGAGAGAGGGACATAAGCCCACGACGTTATTCCGTGGCACTTCTAAGAGGGAGGTACAAAAGCCTACGACGCTATACCGTAGCATCTCCTAGAGGGAGAGATAGAACCCCTAATGTCAAAACCACCTCTTAGGGAATGGGTCAGGATAGTACCCGTCAGCAACCTTATGGAGGAAGATCAACTCAGCAAGCACAATATCCCTTTGAAACAAGGGAAGCCCAAAGGAGGCTCATCAAACAATGGACGAAGATGTCCAAGCTTAGAGGAGGTTCATCGAACAATGGACTAAGATGTCCAAGCCCAGAGGAGGCACCAAACAAGAAAAGAAAGACATAGATGTCTACAACTCAAGACAAAAAATCAAAACCCAAGAGAATAAAAGGTCAAAGAAAGGAATCTATCCATCATCTGAAACAAAGATGAAACCCAAGAGAGGGAAATGAACAAAGGCAAAAGGGATAAAGGTATCCAACACCCAAAACTTGGAGTGGACAGAGAATCCAAAAGCATGTCCAGAAGGGACAGAATATGGAATAACAAATCTAAGAACATCCAATGTTTGAGAAGTAATTTCTATCTCAAAGGATTAAGAAACATGTGTCCTAAGAGATAACATAAGACAAAAGAATGGGTAAAAGGAATTTGTTACATGCCAAAAGCTCAGAACTATACAAGACCTAAAAGAGAGGAATAAATAACAAATTTTGCGGCAAAAACGAAAGTGACCTCATTTGAAAAATGGATTGAATACATAACTCTTGGATCTTCGAGAATAGGAAATCCCATAGTATAGGAAGAAAGCAATATATTAAACGAGGAGCCACTATTCCAAATGCTTGCAAGGCTTTACAGATACAACCCAACTCCAATGTCGCAAAAAACTCTACTAACCAATAGGTCTAGGAATTTGTTGTCTGGATTTACTGAATTTACTATGGCCAGGAAAATTTCTAATTTCAATATTGGAGGAATTTTTAATAATCTATTAGTCAGATGAGATCCTGACAAGATTTTGGTTACGTTTTTGATTACGTGATCTTTGATTCCTTTTCTTGAAAATTCCATTTCAGATTTAATCAATCCTAAACACCTACTTTGACTTTATAACGATTTATTAATTTTGCCTTCCTAATTCCATCTTTGAATTTACATAATAATTTCTTACTAAATTCTTGATTTTGGGAGTTCTGAATTTCCTATTTTTATTGATGCAGATTTCATTTGAGGTTTTGTGAATAACGAATTTCCATATCGCTTTTATGATGATTTGTAGATTTCATATTCGTGTTTCTTTTGTTGAATTCTCATGATAACTTTTAGTTGAATTCCAAGTTTCATAAAATTTTGAATTTTCCTATTGGTCTCTTATGATGATTTATGAATTCCAAATATTGAGTTTATCCCTATTGAATTTTCACGATGATTTCTTATTAATTGCTTGGTTTAATGAGTTTTCAATTTCCCCATTGAGTTTTTATGATGATTCAAAAATTTCTCATTTCTAGTTTCCTAATTGAATTTTCGATTTCCATGATTTTGTGAATTTTGGACTCCCTTGTCGATTCTCATAATGACTTATGAACTTTGCATTTATGGTTTCCTTATTGAATTTTTGATAATCTTATTGGTTTCCGGGTTTAGTGAATTCTACTCTTCTTTATGGATTTTAATAATGATTTATGGATTTTGTATGCTTGATTTCCTCTTCGAATTTCGGATAATCTCCTGTTAGTTTTCCAATTTTACGGATTTTAAATTTCCTTGTTGGTTGTGATGGTAATTTATGCTTTCATGTTTCTTATTCCCTTAGGGATCTCTTATTTAATTTTAACATTGAATTTTATAACGACTTGTGGATTTTTCATTGAATTTGAAATTAGGTTTTAGAGCAGAGTCCGCGTATCGCCAAGTGGCATCATTGTTAAGCTACTTATTACCTTTTCACTAATTGGAAATTACTAACCAATAGTATAAGGATGAGAGTAAAATTATCTTAAAGGGATAAGATAAGGGCCCCAAAAGCACAAAATTGATATCTACAGGTTGAAGGAAGCTCAGCTCAAGGAGAGGAATTGCCTAGAGTACATGGTTAACTTTTCCAAAGGTTCATTTATTTGAGTCAACATCTGCAAATCAAGTGATATAATTCCACATTTTCAATAAAAGAAGCTTAATCACGTATATTTCAAAATACATTATTCGAAAATGCTATTAAACAATATCTTGAATGCTAACTTCATAAGTTTAAGAGTACTCATTAAGGTCTTATAACAAGCTTACAATCTTAATAAAGGTTATTATCTATTTCACAGGAAATAAAGAAGGAATTTTCTTGGAGTTTTTGTCCTAAAGAACAAAAGCTTCTTTCATACGGGGGGGGGGGGGCTAAATGTAATCGATAAAATATTCTTAGGAATAAAAGTATAAAAGAAGGAATGCGAGAGCATTGGTGACAATCAAAAAGCACCAAGATGATCTAGTTAAACATAGCTTCTGACAAGGATGTAGCAGCGCAAGCAGTACCTTTCGATTTAGACAGAGGGATGTTTCGACTGTGTCAAAGGAGAGCTTTCGACAAGTTCAGAGGCTACCTTTCGAAGGCAATAGAAAGCATGTTAACAGCATCTAAATCACTCAAAAGAACACCTCTAAAAGAAAATAGATAGCAGACACTTTACATTTTGCGCCAAACCATTTGAAACGTCTTGGTTTCGCCTTCATTCATTTCCTCCAGAAAAGTATTCAACCCTTTCGAAAGCATATATAGCCTTTCGAAACGGTTAAGGCCAACTCGCCTAAGAAATAAAAACGAAACTACATGTTCGTTACCATGAAGGCATAAGGTTCCAAATTAGATGGGAGGGAGGCTTCCGAAAGAGTCCATGTGGAGCAAAGCCTTTTCGGGTGTTTCGACTCATTCGAAACCAAAGGAAGACAGGTTTCGACAGCGTCGATGGCTGCCACCCAAGTCAACTTATGCGGCATATCAACACTCAAGACAAAAGCGCCTCAGTAGACCATTCGATAAGGTTGAACGTTATCAAGCAGCACCTATCAACGAAGTTGAAAGGAAACAAAGAGGAAGAGAGAAGCCCAGCTTCAAGCGACAGTAGAAGGATAACTAAAACCCTTTCGACCAAGTCGAAAGGTATGGCTCAAGAGACATTCAGGAAAGCAAGAAGATTGACATTTCGACCATTTTGAAAGCTTGGAGTCGAAAGGGACCCAACCCGCACCTATAAATATGACCCCAGGGGTCAGTTGTTTGGGATCTGATTTCTTTCACTTCTCCCTTATATTCTCTTAAACTTGTAAACCCTAATTCTCAAATCAAATTGGGAATTGGTGAACTTGTACAAATCAATTCAAATAAAGAATGATTATGATGATTTTAATTATGTTACAATTATGGAGTCCTCGTTTCATATGATAGCGATATTTCAACGCCTCGATTTGGTCGAAAGGTTACCTTTTGACTAAGTCGAAACCCTAAGTAAACATTGTTTCTATAAGTTTCAGCTCTGATTCATAAGATTAGGAGAACTAATCCTCTCGATGAACTCAAAACCCCTCACTTCCCTAAGATACCTGAACTCCAAACTTCTAATCACCACTCACCAACTAACTACCTTTCGACGGTGACGGAACCTGTAGCTTGACCTTTTCCCTTCGATATAGAAAACGCCACCCAAGTTCTTATAAGTCTAGCTTCTAACAAGGTCGAAACCTACCCAGCTCAACTATTTCTAGTAACCATTAAATCCCCAAATCAAGCCATTTTTGCAATGTCGAAAGTAGGTCTTGACAGAGTCACTAGCAATCAATTTGAACGCCATTTTACATAATGAAGACATTCTTTCGACTGAGTCGAAAGGTGTAACAGCTACTTAATCGAAAGATATAGGTTACCTTCATCAACGTCGAACGAAGCTTTCAAAGAGGCCACACAGTCTTCAAACTCCACTTTGAGCTGTCGACAAGTTTTCTTGTTAACTTTATGTTATACTTTTTCTTTCAGATTTCCAAGAGTTGGCTCTCATTGCATGAGGATGCGTCAAAATCTTGCGCTAAATCGGCTAAACTTCGAGGATAAATTTCACACTTAAAGAGTCAAGTTTCCTTCCCATCCACAGAGAAAAATGAGGCTATGATAGAGTTAGAGCGATTGAGGACTTCTCTGGCCCAATCAGAATCTATTATTTCTGAGGATAGGAAAGCTCATCAACTACTCGCTGATGAGATTCTGGCCTTGAACATGGCCCTTAAATAATCCAAAGATGAAAATACTCGGATTGCAGCAAAACAATCATCTCTGAAGAAAAAATTGAAGAAGAATAAAGATTCTCTGAAATTGGCTATCGACACTATTTCTGATGTGAAGCAGTGGGTGTCTCAGTTTCTCAATACTTCACTTGAAGACATCATTGTTAATTCTTTTGAAGACGCTATGATGCTCTCTTATGCCGATAATGTCGATAAATGCCCTAAATTGAGCTTTCCCTCACTTGACTCTGCTCTCGTCAATAGGGTCATGGACAAAATTAAAAAGATGGATCCAGGGATTAAAGTCACTGAAAGAGAGGAGATCGACGCCTCCAAAATTCTATCTTTCGAAGTTCCTTACTTCGAAGAAGCCTCTGATTTCGAAGGTGAAGGTGACAGAGATGAAGTTATCGAAGATGAGGGTGGCAACAATGATGACGATAATGATGACGACAACGACAATGGAAATGTTGATGAGGGTGAAGGTTCAAGTAGTGATAGAGGTGGCCAAACTGATGCTACGGAAAAAGGCAGAGATGAAAATGCGAGGACTTCTGAAAAAGCCAATGCCGATCCATCTTCTCATGAAGAAATCCCATCTGTACCCCTTATGCCTTCAAACCCTCAAGAAGTACCTGCTTACATTAATGTTGAAGAATTAAGAGTGAAAGAGCAGGTTTCTCAAGTGTTAATTCCCGTCTCTCAGGTATGGGATTCTTTGTTTAAACAGCTTTCACTTTCGAGATAGTAATAATTTAAATCCATTATTTTAGATAAGAAGGAAACCCGTTCACCCCCGTAAAACCAAGCTTGAAAGAAAATGAGAGGAAATAAATAGTTTGTATAGAGAGTTAGATAAACAGCTGAGAGAACACAACATTCTTTCGAATAAATATCATAGGCTTAATAGGAGTGTGACAGTGTTAGTGTAACAACCCTGAATTTTTCAAATATTTTTAAATTGATTTTTCCAGATTCAAAAGCTATATTTATGAAAAAGAATAAATTTTGTTATTTTAAGTATAAACTTTGATTTTGATGTGGATTAGAATTCCTATGACTAGATTTAATATTTCCTGAAAATGTGAATTTTGGTCAATAGTCAAACTTTGACTTTTAAGTTTAAATTTTAAGTAGTTTGAAATTATAAATTTTATCTTTTATTATGAAAATAGATGTAGTAACTTGAATACTGCTTTTCATTTCGCTGAAAACGGAGTTAAACTGCAAAAGTTATGTACATTTCAATTTTTAGTATAATTTGTTTTATTGTGCAATTTTGCCTATTTTAATTTTTATAAATCATATTTCCTTTCTTATATTTTATTTTAATATGTGTCAATATGGTAATTTATGTATATTTTCATCTCTAAATTTTTTTAAAATAATAATAGAATTTTTCCAAAATTTACTATGATAATTTCCTATTTTTAAAGGCTGTTTTCCTATTTTCTGCTATTTTCTTCATTAAAAATTATATGTAAATTAAATTTTAAATATTTATTTTGTGAATATATTTTTATTTTATGTTATTATTTATGTTTAAAAATATATTACAAGCTCATATGAATTTTTCTAAAATTTATTCTATTCAATTTCAAATTTCTAGACTAGTTTACTATTTTAGCTATTTTCTTAATTTAACTTTATATTATTGATAAATATTTATATAAATTATTATATTTTGTTCAAATTTCGAAATGTTACCTGGGATTATTATCTTTTTCCAGAAATATAAAGTTATAAAGATAAAATAAAGTAATTTGAAAGGCCTTAAACTTTCTATCTTCCTATGGGCTTTTATCTTCCACCGTTTCTTTTTCAATCAATACATCTTTTATTCTGTTAACCCTAACTATTCCTCATTCTTTTTTTTTCAGCCATCTTCCTCATGTTATTCACAAATTTCCAAAGCTCCAAAACCCTAAAAAAAATCATGGCCTCCATCTTGCAAAAAAAAAAAGGTAAATTCATCTTCTTCTTCCTTTGTTTTTCCTAGTTTTCTATGAAATTTTGTATATTGTTCTCAACCTCATGGCTTAGCTCCTCTTCAACCAGACCCTCTCCGACCTGTTCCACCACCTTCCTCAGCCTCTTCAGCCTCCTACTCCTCTGCCATGATCAGGCCATGCCATTCCCTTGACCAAAATCCCACAAAACTTCTCAAAAACACCACCTACATCATAGCCGATCACCTTTTTGCACCATCACCTTCATTTGTCACCACCATCACCATCTTTGGCCGCCACCACCACCTCTGACATGACCACCACACACCCCTCCAACCTCTGTCAAGTAATGGTGCACCCTCTGGCCAAGCCTACTTCCTATGGCTGAACCAATATGATGACAAAACTCCACCATCCTTGACCAAAAACCCCATAAACAACTACATAGCCAAGCCTACCTTTATCTACCCTTCATCCACCACCAAGGCCACCACCTTGAGCCACCACCACCACCTTGCTACCACCTCTACTCACCACATAAACCTCTGTCCAGACCTGTACCTGATGATGGCCGAGCCATTTGACCCCTAGACCGAGCCAAAAGTTGAACCAAATCTCACCTTTTTGCCTTAACCATTTGTGTACTTCACTTTGCAACTCTCCTACCTCTTCACACTTATGTAGCCATGAGTTTTGATGCCATACCTGATCTAAATATAAGAAAAAACATGATCATGGCTGCGTATAATGTCCCTTTGGTAAAGCTTTTGAGTGGCTAAAGAAAGGTTTAAGTATTTTGTCCTTCGTTGCTTTTATTTCAATTCATTTCGATGTTGTTTTGTATTAGAAATTCATGTTTTATATTTTGTTTTGTTTTGGGTTGTAACACAAGTTCTAAGCTTGGATCCCTTCCCACTTGAGCCTATTGTTGTGTCATCGTGCCTTCTGGATCCGTTGTGTCATTCTAATTGATATCTCCAGCATAAAAAGGTGAGTTATTCTCACCAGACAATATGTACCTATATAACTAGTAAATTGACACCCTGTGAATCTGTAGAAATATATTATCATGTTATACTTGACTATGTTATGATCATATGATGTTTATACACCTATTATATCATATGTTACTGTTATTTAATGTTATTCTATTATTTATATCAGTTATCACCATTGCAAGTTCCCTGTAGACTAGAATCACTATGGGTTGAAATGATACATACCCGAACGGACTTTAGAATAGGGAAAAATCGTTATGGGCTGAAATGATAGGCCTGAATGATTTTTATTTAATTTATTTTAACTTGGGATTGCGGGTCTAAAATTATAAAACCCGGATTTTTCTTTTTAAACTACGGATTGAAATGATACATATCTGTATCACTTGACCTAGGCTAGAAAACTATATACAGGCCCGTGGTTATTTTATAAGGTGTTTTGGATATTTTTTAAGTATTTTAAAAATATAAATTTATGAAATTTGATTTAAACATATTTTGAAATATTTTGAATTAAAGAAATTATGATTTTTCTATGTGTTAAAAATGTAATAAATGAATGGTTTAACTGGATTTTTTGAAATATAACTCAAGTTTGGAAATTTGGAATTTTGGTTAAAAATGATATTTAAGTTATATAAATAAATCGAAATTTAATTATATTTGGAAAATGATAATTATGATAATTTGATTTAATTTGAATTTAAATGATTTATTAAAGTATTATTGATTTTTCTATGAATTTAAGTGGTTAAATAAATGAATGTTTAAAAGTGATCTTTTAAAATATAACTTGACTTGGAAATGTGAAATTTAGTTTTAATTTAAGGTTTAAGTTAATTAAATAAAATTTGAAATTTAGTTAAATTTGTGAAAAGGTAATTAAACTCTGAATTTGATTTGACAGCATTTTTGAAATGTATGTAAAAGATATTACAGCATTTTGCAAATGCTGTAGTTGTTTAAATGAACTAAAAACGTTAATTTGAAATAAAGGTTATTATAGCACTTTGTAAGTGCTTTAGTGGTTAAACTTAACATTTAAGTTTATTTTAAATTTAAGGGAAATATATTACAGCATTTAAGTGTTGTCGTTTTGTTAAATGAACTATTTTAAACTATAACTTTACGTAGCATTTTGTAAGTGCTACGGAAACTGTATTTTGTTGTTTTAATAAATTTTAATGAAAAATAATCTTTGGAAAATGATATAATTTTGGAAATTAAATGTTAAATTTCTAAAGATAATGAAGAGACATTTAAATGGTTTTAAATGGAAGAATTTGATTTTAATGTGAGTTTAAAATGGTATTTAAATTTAATAAAATGAATGGATTCAAATGGTATTTAAATGAAATATAAATGAATGATGCTTTGAATAATATTTTGATATTTTGAAACGTATATAAATGATTTTGAATTTATGAAATGTGGGATATTTAAGCTTTGAAATATACTAAAGATTGAATATTATATTTTGTGAATTAAACCTATATTTGAAATTATAAGATTTGAAATGGTTTGTTAGTAAACTGAATTTGAGTTGAAAATGATGGTTTGAATTAAATTTAAATTAAAATTTGGAATTTGGGTTTAATTTAATAAATTTGTAAATATGTAGAATTAAAAGATGATTTCAAATATATGTATTCGAAATGTTGTGATTTTCAAAGTATAATGATTTCAAATGTTTTAGTTTCAAAAGAATTATAACTTTGAAAGTATAGACTATTTGAAAGGTGAATATATGTTTGAAATGGAAATGATGTTGTTTTGAAATGAACATAGTTTTGAAATAAAAATGATTTTGATTTCGAAGTATAACAATCAAAATATGATATTTTGATATATTAAAAATGATTTGAAATGAAGTTTGAACTGATATGATATTTTATTATATTAAAATGATTTGAAATGAAGTTTTGAAATGATATGAAAATTTAAATATATGGAAATGGTTTGGAATTTGATTTAATCTCTATTTTGATAAAGATATGGTTTGAAATGATATTTATTTTGAAGTAAAGTATTGTTTTTAAAAGTTATAACCACGGGTTATAATAACGATTGGTTGGCAAAGAGACCGGGATCGGATATGGACATACTCTCTGTCGATACCGAAAACCACTTTGACAACCGTGTACGCGGTGGAGATTCCGGAATGAAGTAGGATGGTGGCGATGTTCTTAAGGTATGTTACGTGGACCCAACTCCCGTGAGTTGGCATAAGGTGGCTAAAACAGGAGCGATCTCGGACCAGTGAGGTAGCACCTCTTCTCGGACACATTTCTTCGAAATTATACTCTTACTTGTGATTGATTAGATGGCCATCCTCCGATTGGGAGTGTTGTTCGAGGTGGAACGGTAGTGGCTGCTATGCGTATCCATCAGTCCGTGTGCGTAATTGGTATATCTACCCTGGCATTGCCTTGTGTGCCGTGTCACCTATCATATCGAGCTTTACTACGATTATGATTTTAAGATCCGACCGCGTTAAGGTTCTCCATCCCCTTAATGCTATTTTCTATATGATTATACTTTACTAATTAGACACTACTGTATATAGCGTATATTACTACATAGTAAATAGTTTAACGGGTCCTTAAAGAATGGGCGATCCCAAGCATTCTTTAAGTTACTTGTACCTTTATTACAGTTCACTTGAGTTGGTTTACATTATATAAGTATATATTGTCCTGACTCGAGTGTTTTGTGTTTTGCTTTACGCTCGGGTCAGCCTGAGTTATTCACAGATTTGGATTTCCACTCTCTTGGAGATTTGAATCGCTGAGATTATCTGCTTGTCTTGTCCTATCTATTTCAGTTCCATTGTCCTACTCAGCTTGTACTTGGTTATTGTATTTAGACTTCTGTTGTACTCTATTTCTTTTGCTATATCTTATGTAACTCTGATATATTTATATAGTAGCTTCATGAACTACTATTTCTTTTACTTCCGCTGCATTATTTTTACTCTGTGTCTGTGATCTGTGATTATATTTATTTACTACATATTCTGAGATTTGCCAAATTTTTATTTACAACGCGGTATTTTGAGCAATTCAACTCCGGCATGAGTGTCTACCTATACACTTATAATGGATGCGAATGGTTGAAAATATTGGGTCGTTACAGTTAGCAACCTTCAAACGTCAAGAATCTACCCCACGACTGAGGATGGTGCGCCTTCGATACGATAGTCTTCTAAAAGAGAATCGGAAATTGATCATGCTCTTATGGATGTCGATTGAAAAAGAAACGGTTTAGTAGACTTCCTATACAAAGCTTGTTGTAGACACCCAACTGTGGATTTCTCATTCATTAGATGATTTTAGTGGAGGTCTACTTAGGCGTTTACAAAAGAGATACTTGGATGAATTTGGATCTGACCCGCATCTTTGAGCATGTTGGAACTTGCCACGAGTCAGATTGATTCCCCAAGGTCTACCTCCTGATAAACTAAAATACTATACAGACAAGTTTATTGCAGAATTATTTACAAAGTCAATTTTGTATGAACCAGATGAACAGTCATAATTGTGTAATAATATTGATTTGTGAATTTTTTCCTTAATCTTCCTTTTATACTTAGATGTATTTTACTATGTTATCACAGAATGAACGTCCCCTTGGTAGCCTTGTTTCTAAAGATTATCTATGCAAGTATGTTAAACTGAGAAGACATTATCTTGAAAAGGCGTCAATTTTGAAATCTTTAAAATTAAGCAGATATTGCTTTCTTAGAGATTTGCAAAAACTTTATATGGAACATCCTCGACTCTATTTCGATTTTCTCAGTTAAGAAAAAGAAAAGCTACGTAAAGAAACCTGGACATATCATACCAAATTAATATGTGGTCATGATAGTCCTCCTACCATGGAATGGGATTATAACAAATTTCCTCCGGTTATTACTCCGAAGGGACTTAATTTTCTTTTTGACTCAACAGTTATTCTTTCTGCTAATTCATTGAATAAAGTTAGAAATGTAGTTTCCCAACTTTAGATGTAAAACAAATGTCTAATTGTACTTTTTAATTTCATTTTTACTTAAGTTGTAATCTTCTATCATTATAATAAAGAGATGGATTACTTAAGCCTTGACTTTATTTTCTTTTTCTTTGTTTCTTTAAATAGGAGCTACAACTATATGCAATGCCACTCTCATTAGATTCAGCATCACGCTTTATCTATATTATAGATAGGTTGTTAGAAGATCTTGAAAAGAGGAAGCTCCTAGACGATGCTTTATCCACTCGTTTCTAAGACAACTCTGAAGCACAAAAATGGAATAGAAGATTTTTGCTTTAGAAAACAATTGTTTGAAATCTTAACGATCAGATCGTCAATCTAGAGGTGGAGTTTAAGGGAAAAAACGAAATGATTTCATCATTAAAGCGTCAAATTAAATCAAATCCATCAATAGATTTTGAAGTTAAAATGTTTGAACTCTTCCAGCAAATAAGCGATTTAGAGATGAAATTAAAGGATAATCAAGCTCAATGCGAATCGTTAGAATTCATTATGGGGAATAATATCTCAAGCATCGATTTACCAGTTTCTCCTGTTATTTCATCTGTTGCAAAGTCTACAAGCTCCATTTCCCTTGCTATCCAGAAGTTTCCCACTATAACTAATCCACCTCCTGGCTTTGACGAAAAGGTAGTGGGAGATTGGTGTAGAAAAGTTAAATTTGAAATGATGAAGTATTTTGATGAACAACAAAAGGTAAGATACTCGCAACGCATAAATGAATATGCAGCCAGGATTTAAAAGCTTGAATGCGACAAGTATCTTCTCTTGAAGCACATTGCTGATTTTGAAAGGGAGAATAAAACTCTTAAAGGCGCAAACAAAGCTTTTAATCGTGCTTTGAAAACCAACATCGAGGCTATTGATGATGAAAACAAGATGAGGAAGAAAGAGAAGAAACCTAAAGAGGTTCTTCGCATGGCTATTCATCACATCGTGGATCCTTTAATTGATGAGAATCTAAATAAAGTTGTTCAAGATTTATGAAAGATGTATATATTTGTTTTGTACACTTTTAAATAATTTCATTAATCATGTAAGTTATGAAAATTTTGTAAATATCACCTAATTTGTGATCTTTTCTTATAATGTTGTTTTTGATTGATAACTTATTCCATGATTTCTATATTTGTTGGATCATTCAATCCTTTTTACTATTCTTCTTTCCCTGAAAAGCACAAAATAGACAATATTTCTTATCGTTAGCTTGAAATCAATATAGAAGTCTATTCATGTCATTTGCAGAAATTAACAAAATCATCATGTTATCATATGAAAAGTAATCCCATAATTGAATATAACTAAATGTCATGAATCCCATCTTTGGTAATGATGAGAGATAATCAAGAATTCAAATTTGATTATATTGTGAGATTATCAGATGTTTGATGGTAGAAAACCATAGATTTAACCAAAAATTTAATTATAGATGTTTAGAAATCTAAATTTTGGAGATAATCAATAGAAAGTCAATAATGGTTATGTAATAGAAGTCTATCGACCCAAATTCAGGCATTAACGAATGAAATTTAAAAGTTAGAAGATTCGAAACCCAGGTTTGTGTATCTGTAGATGATAACCAGAAGTCCATAATAATAATCTTCTTAATAGAGATCTTTTGCCCAGATTCAGGCATTAATGAGTGAAGTTCAGTAAATAGTTATAGTTTCGAAACCCAGATTCGGGTATGATGAAGACCATGATTTAAAAGACCCAAAACCCAGATTCGGGAAGTCCCGAATCTTAATAATGAATGACCTGAAACCCAAATTCTGTTATTAATGAGTGGAGTTTGGAAATTCTTCTTTGATGATTTGTTGGAGGCTTCAGGTTCTTATTTAAGCTTTGTTTTTAAATGCTACTTGATCAGCTGCTTCTTGAGCTTGGATGTCTTAGTCCATTATTTGATATGCCACTTCCCGGGCTTGGACGTCTTAGTTTATTGTATGATACGCCACTTCTTCGGCTTGTACATCTTAGTCCATAGTTTGATATGTTGCTTCTTGGGCTTGGACATCTTAGTCCATAGTTTGATATGCTGCTTCATGAGCTTGGACGTCTTAGTCCATAGTTTGATATGCTACTTCTTGGGCTTGGACGTCTTAGTCCATAGTTTGATAAGCCACTTCTTGGGCTTGGACATCTTAGTCCATTGTTGTCCGGTGCGCTTCGTTAGCTTATTTTCAAGCTCAAACCAAGGACTTACCCAACCTCCCTCCATGAGGCACCTTGACCTGGCCATAGCTTGGCACGATCAAGGGCTTATTTGGTGCCATGGCTAGGCCATAGCGTTGCGAGACAAAGGTCTTACTTTGTCCTCCCTCCATAAGGCGCCTTGACCTGGCCATAGCGTGGCACGGTCAAGGGCTTGTTTGGTGCCTTAGCTAGGCCATAGTGTGGCAGGACCAAGGGCTTACTCTGTCCTTCCACCAAGAGGCACCTTGACCTAGCAATAGCATGGCGCAGTCAAGGGCTTATCAATGCTTTATCTTGGCCATAGCATGACGTAGATAAAGCTGTACACTCTTCCGTCCAGGAGGTGCTCTTCCCTAGCCAACTCGGCAAGGACAGAGGCTTTGACTGTTTAAGGTAATGTCCAAATGAAAGAAGCATTTCACTCCTAACCATGTAGATTCTCTTTAGTAAAGTAATTCTCTATTGACCTCATTCAGTATCCCTTTACAAACCCATTAATTTTTCCTTGTTTGAAAAAGTTAATGATCATTCCTTCAAGTGCTCTGTAGTGATTGGTTTCATGTCCATTCATCATATGGTAATGGCAATAGGATCATCCCAAGTTCCTTTCATATTTAGGCCTTTTCTTTTGGGATGACCAATAATTGAGTTTATCCTTTGCTAACAAGTAGACATTCTCTATAGATGTTGTTAAGTTGCATTCTTTAGGAAGTCTTGACTTGAAGCTTGTTTCTTGAGGATGGTTTCTAGTTCTTTTATTACTTGAGTCTGGAGTTCCACTATTGTCAACTGGTTTTCTCTTTAAAACTCTTTGTAGTTCCGGTGTAGGTAGTGTTCCACTTGTTACTTGATCCCATTTGTGTGCAAAGGCATTGTAATAAGCCATTATTCATTCTTCAAAGATTGTGCCTTTTGGTATATTGTTGAATTGTCTTCCTCATTTGATCAATCAAGTTGTCACTCCCATTTTCCTTTTCTCCTCTGGCAAAGGTTGGGGTAGGGCCAATACGAAAAGGATATAAACTCCATTTTAGTGGATCATAGGATTCAACTTTCTTATTCCTTATGATCCTCAAAGACTTCATCTTTAACGGTTGTTCTTCTTGTAGATTCCTATCATTAATCGTTTAATGGGAGAATCCAACTAAATATGGCTCCGAAGAACCTTGTGCAGATCTTTTGAATTTACCAATCATGATGAAGTAAGGTCTAAAGTGGGTAAGCTTGGAATAGAATTGGGTTAATGGAAAAGGGTGTTGGATGTTTAACAAGATCGGAGGTTCGAACCCTCCTTCCAGCGCCAAAATGTTAACAAGAAAACTTGTCAACGCCCCAAAGTAGTATTTTAGATATAGATTTTCCAATTAAACCACCTTTCGACTAAATAAGAATAGTTTGCTCCTTTCTATTTTATTTTGATCTACCATTCGAATGGGTTGTAGTAGTTGGGATTAGTAAATGGTGACCTTTCGATTTGGTCGAAACGCTTCAATCCTCTTTTCGACACCTTTCGAAGTAGATGAACTAGTCTAGGTGTAATGACCCGCTATTTTGAACCATTCAAATCGACAATAAACCACACAAGTCAGACTTGAATTGCTCAAAACGACAAATTGTTATTTATATTTGGCAAAACATAGCATATACAGTAAATAAATCAATTACAGTAAATAAATCAAATTCAGAATCACAGACACAGAGTAATACAACAATACGCAGCGAAATAGATAAATAGTAGTTCATGAAGCTACTATAGAACATCAGAGTCTAAGAACAAATACAATAGACATCCCAGATACATAAAAAACTCTAATACAAAAGAAAATGACAAGTCTAAACATAAATAACTAGAAATAACAGAAAAGCTGAATAAATAAAGATAGATCTCCAAGCAAAGCTCCAAGCTCCAAAGGTGAGTTTCAAATGCTGTGACACACAGGCTGACCCGAGCATAAAGCAAATCACAAAACACTCGAGTCAGGATTAACATTCTTATGCAAGTAAATCAACTCAAGTGAAATACAAATAACTTAAAGGATGTTTGAGATTTCCATCCTTTAAGGATCCGTGGAACTATCTACATACATAATACAATACGTTACATAGATAATGTTTATAGTAAAGTAAAATATTAAAATAGCGTTAAGGCATTACCCATATCTTCCTTAACACATTTTTATATAAATGCCATAGTTTATACAGTACTGTAATTCCTCCATAAATTGGAAGGCTATAAGAGGGAACTCCATAGTGTACGACACAAACCAAACTCGTAGTGGGCTCGATAAGGCATATGACAAGGCATGCGAGGCAATGCCCAGGGTAGGATACTACCATTTTGTGGATCCAGACTGGTGGTAATGGATAGCAGCTACTACCGCCCACCTCGGAACACACTCCCAAAATCAAACTGAAGGGTGACCACCAAATCAATCACAGAGTAATAATATGGTATCGAAGAAATGAACCCGATAGGGGGTGCGATCCCACTTGGCCCGGCATGGCTCCTGTTTTAGTCACATCAAGATTACCCGATGGGGTCAGGGCTGCATTCATACCTCATACAGAATCGTTCGCCAAACCATCCTACTTCGTTCTGGATTCTCCACCACGTGCACTGTTGTTAAAGTGGTTTTCGATATTGGCAGAGAGTATAATAATATCTGATCCCAGTCTCTTTAACAACCAAACGCTTATTTCACACTGGTTGGTTCTTTTACATTTCAAACAGGTTCATATTACATATCAAAATATCATATTTATTTCAAAATCATCATTTCCGAAATCATATTCACTTTCAAAATCATATCACTTTCGAAATCATATTCACTTCAAATCATATTCATTTCCAAAATCATAACCACAAAATAGGTTAAACCATCATATCAAAGTATTCGCATTTAAATCCATTAAATCTAAACCATAACAGTTCCATCTTAAACAGTTTGAATATTGAAAGGAGTTTATATATTGTAATAGTTATACATTAAAAATAGTTTATATTTAAAAATAGTTTATAGATCAAAATAATTTATATATTAAAAATAGTTTATATATTAAAGAGAGTTTGTATCGAAAATAGTTTCAAATTAGAATTGTTTCTTCAAATTTCAGAAATCAATTCAAATCAACCTTAGTTCCAAAATTTAATTTAAATTAATCTCAGTTTAACAATTTCAATTTAAAAGGTTAAAGGTTTAATTCAAATTCTCATTAAAACCATTTTCAATTTATATCGATTTCAATTCCAGGTTAGAACTACAATTTAAACCACTTCCAATTCAATATGTTTCAAAGTTTAAATATTCAAACAATTTACAATATCCCAATTTGATAAATTTCATTTATATTTCAAAATTCAAGTTTAATTTTGTTTAAATTTGAAAATATTCACTTAATCATTTTTAATAACATTTAAATAAAATCTCAAATTACAAATTTAAATCAATATTAAATATTAAATTTCAATTTTATTTAAAATTTAAAATATTCATTTAATTTGCCTTTAATTAAATCAAGTTATAAAATCATACCTTTCAAAATCTCAAAATCAATAAGTTTCCAATCAATTCTTATTTATATTCAATTCTCAAACAAATTAAATTACAAATTAACCTAATTTATCTTTCCAACCTTTGTTTTATTAAAGTTATTGCAAAACCTATTTTCAAAATATTAATATAGTTTAAATAAATACTCAAACATATTACAAATATATTAATTAAATTTTATTAAATTAAATTTTTTTATATAAATTTTTTTATTAAATTAAACCTTATTTTATATATATTTAAAAATAGTAAAATTATAAGTAAAATCTTAAAATTTGCATTTTTTTCAAAACTTAACTTATAAATTTAAAATTTCCAAACATATAATTTTGTCAAAAATCTAAATTTACACACAAATAATTATTTATTAAAACACGTATAGTTTCCTTCTCAAAAAATTAGAAATCATAAAAAAATAGACCAACGGTGTTCGTATATAGTTTTCTAACATATGGTCAAGTGATACGGATATTTATCATTCAATCCGCAATAATTTAATATTTACGGGTATATATCATTTCAACCCGCAATCCCAAAATTTAAAATCAATAAAATAGCTTGGGTTTATCATTTCAACCCATAATGACTTCCCTAATCTATAAGATCATTCGGGTATGTATCATTTCAACCCATAACGACTTCCCTAATCTATAAGATCATTCGGGTATGTATCATTTCAACCCATGGTGATTTCCTAAAGCTAAGGGAACTTGCAACATGATTTGCATAAAATAAAATTAAATAAAAACATAACATATAACTTGCATAACATATTACATAACATAGCATATAACTTACATAACAAATTAAATCACATAGCACATAACTTACATAACAAATTACATACCACAACACATATTACATTTTAACTTAGCATGTGACATAAGATTTTCTTATCATAACTTAATATAATATGTATCATTTCCTTTTTTTCTTTTTTTAACACATTATATTTTCTTTTCACATTATATTTCACATATCGTATTAGTGACATAATATTTTTTTACAATAACATGTGGGACAACTTTTAAATCAACATAACATTTTTCTCAACATAGAAATTTCATATTAAAATCATGAGACATATATCCTACGCATTTCATCACATCCTTTTTTTGTGAACATCATATTATCCATAACCATATCATGTCAAAATCATAAGTGAATATATATCATGTCAAAATCATATACAAACTATGAAAAATCCTAACTATCACAACATTCCATATGACATATCAATTGATGTATATTCACTTAACATAAGATTATCGATCGTGAGTGAATGGCTCACCTTTCAAGACTAGGAAAATTTGATAATACAAAGCTATGAATTTGAATCAAATTCCAAAGCAAAGCATGAACTAGAATCGATGGATCACAAAATATAAATATATAACTTTGTTTTTTTTATAAAATAGAGGAAGAGAGGGGCTAAGGGGGTTCGGCCTTGGGAGGAAAGGGGGCATGGCCGTGGATGTTGGTGGAGAGGGCGGCAAGAGGAGAGAGGGTGGAAGGGTTTTGAAGGAGGAAGGGATGGAGTTTGATTTGTGAATTTTTGAGTTTGGAGTTCTCTGAAGATTTGGGGAAGGAGAAGGAAGAGTACGTAGAAAGTTTCTCAAATGAGAAATTTCTATACGTACTTTGGTTTTAGTCAGATAAGGGAAAACAGAAGATCAAATGGGCGGGAAAAGGAAGGGTCCAAAGTCTTTTAGGGTTCCTAGGGTCTCTTGGTTTACTAAGGAGCCCCACAACACTTAGCCAAATTTACACAACTAAACACTATAAATTTATGTAAATTTTCCACTGTATTTTAAATTTTTAGAGCAATAGGAATTAAATTTTGATAAAACGAAGAATGGAATCATTCTTAAAATTTTGTGTAGATTTTTTCATGCAATAAAATTTAAATTTCAAAAAAATTCAAATTTTAACTTAAATTTGAATTTAGACCGTGTTTGACCAGAAATTTAGTTTTCTCAAAAAATTTCATTTTACTGAATTTGGTCAAATATAACACTCAACATCACAAATTTAAACTTTTTATTTTTATTTAAATTCGAAATACTACCATTTTAAAGTTGTTAAAAGTTACGAATTGTTACACTTTATCTTAATTAAAAGATTCAATATCAATTAATGTAATATAAATTTGTTTCCCCATTTATCTTATTTAAGATTCCATGTCAATTAATTCAATATATATTTCAAATTGAATGGTGGTTATAAATTTCCACTTTTATTGTTACTAACATATTTGTAACTTCTATTATCGTTATTAAACAGTTGTAATATTATATTTATATTGAATTGAAACGTTCATTGCATTAACAAAAGATATTCCTCTCTTACCAATTAATAGTTTACCTCTTTTCCGTTATTTGAAATCAAGTTGGTATGTTACCATTTAAATTGCGCATTTATTCTTCTTAAATAAACATGCATTTTATCGTTACTTACAATTTCCTTTATTATTCAATTCATGCTATTAACTACGCATCCAATTTTCATCTAATTACATTCAAATCTATGTTATCATCTTTATATAACTTATCAAAATTTGTTATTTAATAATTTGTTCTAGTTCGTATCAATAAATTACATAAATAAAACATCAAAAAAAGAAATTTATTCCTAACCAAATTCTATTCAACAATTATAATTTATATTTCTTTAAAAATTGTTCGAATTTACGAGTCGTTACACTAGGGACTTAACGAAACCCTCCTTTCGAATTGGTTGTGATAACTTAAAGGTTAGCTCTAATGTTTAACGATATGTGCTGGATGGATAGGTTTCGACTCTGTCGAAAGCTTACTTCTTTGATAACCTTGGCTTGGGTTGTTAAATCTAAGGACTTAGGCTAGTTTATGGTTCCGACTCACTCGGAAGATAATCTTTTGGAGATTTATGATTTGGAGCTAGATCTTTAGTGTTTTGGGCTTAGTATGGGGTTTTGACTCAGTCGGAAGGGATCTTTCGTCGAAGTCAACACAGGCGAAAAATATTCAAATCCAAAAGAAATCTCTAAATGGTAGTATAATCAAATACATGAGAATCTCTTTTCATTAACTAATGATGTACACAATGACCTAAATTCCTAATTCGATTCCCAAATTGGGGTTCCAAGTTTACAATTGTAAGAAAGTATAAGAGTAGAGTGAATGAAATTCGGATCCCTTAAACCAGACCCCTCGTGTCTTATTTATAGATGCGGGTTGGCACCTTTCGACTCAGAGCCTTCGACCTGGTCGAAAGGTGGCTTACCCAGCATCCTTTCACACTTGCGCATCCCTTTGTAATGCTTTAGATTGGGTTTGAATGATTTCGTCTTCGTCGAAAGGGTTGATGCGCCTTTTCCTTCGTGTTGCTTTGTTGTTTCAAATGTGTAGGAGCAAGAGCTTTCAACTATGTTGACAAGTTCTTCTCCAGAGCTTTGAAAGGTGTTGATGGTTTCAACGCGGTAGGTGGCTTTCGAATGCATGCTTGCGACTTGATATGGAACCTTCCATGGATGTTAAAGGCTTCGACTGGTTCGAAAGGCTTGATTATGCTTTCGAAAGAGCTGTTTTGATCTAGGCGTCCTTCTGAGTAGTTTAAATGAGGGAGAAACCTTTGGTTTCGAAAGGTTTGGCATGCATGCTGCCTTCGAAAGGTACTTCTCCTCTTATTCGAAACGTCTTCATGTAGGTGAAAGCATCTCTTTAGAAAGGTAGTCATTTGTCGCGAAAGGGAGCTTTCGACCATGTTGACCCCTTCAAAAGCCTATTACACATCTGGATTTTGGCTGTAGCATCCCTTCGACACCTTCGAAAGGTTTTGCTAGTGCTGTCATCTCTAGTTCATTTTTCCCTTAACTATTTTGGTTTCGACAGCGTTGAAGTAGGAATTGGTAGTAACACGTGATGATAAGTTCGAGGCCAGAACGTACAAGGGCATATTTATAGGATACGCGGATGGTAACAAAGGGTATCGCATTTGGAACCCTATTGGTTAAAAAATTGTGCATTCCAAATAAGTAACTTTTGATGAGCCTGCAATGTTCAATCCTAAGGAAGAGTTATCTCCACATTAGATGAGTCTGATAGACCTAAGGATTTGGAAGAGGTTCCCATATTTCAACAAAGTAGTAGAGTTGTTGCTATGACAGATGTAGATGATGTTGATGAGACATCAAAGGGTTGTACACAGGTTGCTCTAGCAGTGTGGATGATGTACATAAGACTAGAGGAAATTCGGTTCAATGTGGAGCTGAAACGATTTTATGCGAAGTTGTACATATATGGGCTAACCATAGACTATTTAAGTGCCTGAGAGGTATGGTGATTGGCAGTATGCGAACCTTAGCCTTGGTGATCAGTTTTATTATGCCCTACATGTGGTTCATAATGATCCATTTAACCTTGAAGAAGATATGAAGTCGAGTGATAGCTCGAAATAGATGTGCGCTGTGGAAGAGGAGTTAGAGTGGTTGAGAAAGAACAAGACTTGGGATTTGGTATCACCTCCTCAAGGATGCTAAGCCATAGGTTTTAAGTGGGTATTCAAGGTGAAGGGTGATAGGAGATACAACGCAAGATTAGCTGCTGAAGGGTTTTCACAAAGGGAGAGAATGGAGTATGATGACATATTTTCTCTCTTAGTGAGGCATACATCCATCCACATTTTTCTTGTTATTGTTGCTACTTATGACTTGGAGTTAGAGCAACTTGATGTGAACACCGATTTCTTACATGGTGACTTAGATGAGACCATTTACATGAAGCAACTAGAAGGATTTGTTGTACGCGGAAAAGAAAATGTATTTTCACATTGAAGAAGTCACTTTATGGACTCAAACAGTCGCCTAGATAATGGTACAAGAGCTTGAATCCTTTGTTCTTTCACTTTGTTTTGATCGTAGTTTCAAAGACATATGTGTGTACTTCAAGCATTTAGAGAGTGGTAGTTGGGTGTATTTACTCTTAGATGTAGATGACATGTTGATTGCTTCCAAGGATTAAGCTGAAATTGAAAGTTTTAAGATGAAGCTAAAGGTGGAATTTGAGATGAAAGACCTTGGGGAAGCAAGGAAGATTTTGCATATGGAAATGTAAAGAGAGAGAAAATTAGGACTTCCAAGGCTCACTCAAAAAGAGCATTTTAGGATGGTTCTCAGAGAAGGACAAGGGGTACATGGAGAAGGTGCCCTATGCAAGTGCAGTTGGTAGTGCAATGTATGCGATGGTTTGCACTAGGCCTGACATTGCATAGGCTGTTGGATTGGTTAGTAGGTATATGGAAAATCCAGGAAAAACACATTGGGAGGTAGTAAAGTACATTTTCAGATATCTTCGAGGAACACTAGAGCATGGGCTTGTTTTTTGCGGTAGAGATAGATATTTCATCTTGGTAGGATTTTGTGACTCTGACTATGCCAGCAATATAGATCAAAGGAAGTCAAATTCATGTTATATGTTCACTCTTGGAGGGACAACTATTAGTTGTAAAGCAAGGTTGCAGACCATTGTTGCTTTGTCTACTATAGAGGCAGAGCTTGTAGTTGTTGTTGAAGCGGCATAGCAGGCGCTGTACTTAAGTTGGTTGATGTGTGATTTGGGCTTCATGTATAATGGAGTAGAAGTGAATTGTGATAGTCAAAGTGTCATTCACTTAGTATAAAATCTGGTTTTCAGCTCAAGGACGAAGCATATAGAGGTGAGAGAATCATTTCTTGTCTCAATGAATGAAGAGAAGCTAATTCGTCTTTAAAAAGTTCACATAGAGGAGAATGCAATAGACATGTTCACCAAGTCCTTGCCTATTGCAAAGTTCGAGCATTACTCGAACTTGATCTGCTTATCAAGGTTTTAGGTGCCAGATTATGGCACGGAGGAGAGTGAATAGATAGATGGAGCCGTTATTTTCACTGAGAAGATTTATAGATCCTACATGGGAAGGATATGTTTAAACACTTTGTTGGCGGGCGATGGCGTTGCTGGAGTTCATCGAAAAGTATAATGGATGATGGCATTGCTAAACCTTGGAATGTATCCATTATGCTCAAGACTGCTAAGAGTATGAAGGTAAAGATGGAGTTGGATGGTTTTGTTATAGATATATATTGTATCAAGGTGGAGTGTTGAAAAAGGTGATACAATATTGGGTTTTTATGTTTTTTTAGTCTCGCGTCGCGGGATAAGTTCAATCCTAAGTTCCAAAGCCTATATATAAAGGAGCCTATATAATGGAAATTATTTTTACCTCTCTCTATAATTTTCTCTCTCGGTATTAATAAAAAATTCTTCTCCCCTTAGTGGACGTACACTATCACGTTGATCGTGAAACCACTTTAAAAAAATTGGTGTGCTTCCCTTTCACTTATTATTATTTGGTTAATTTCATCTTTGTCATGAACAACCCCAATAATTTTATTCAATTATTTTACAATTCTATATTTTGATCCTATTTGTTTCTGCATCAGTGTTCTTTGGTTATATTTGCTTAAGAGGATTAACCTTAACACAATTTTCAACAGCTTAAACATTTCCTTAGCTCTAATATTTCTTCAGTGAAGCTCATTTAGTACAACATATCTCCATTTTAGTCAAAAATGCTCCTTCAATATTTTACATGCACTTGCAAGTGCACAATTCTTCAAATGGCCTTCTCTTATTAACAAAATGGCTTTTTAGGATTTTAATTTGATGATGAAGAAAAACAATATAAATTTTATTCACACAAATCGACAACAAAATTGATGTGTATAGACTTATGCGCACACATATGGTGATACCTGTAAACTAAACTGAAATAAAAGCAGGCAAAAGATCCACTTGACACTTAATAACAAAATATGAAAATACGGGTTTCTTAATGAAATGTCATATTCTCCCTAACCATTCACATATTGAAACAGAATTCTGCCCATGAAATCTTAGTGTAATAACTTAATAATAATATGAATCTACACTTTTGTAAGTATAATAGTATACTGTAAGGTAAGATGATAAAATTTGATCAAAAGCAATAATATAGAATAGACAACGGTGTGTATACGACAGATTTTAGATATCATATATAAAACGAATCTCTTACAATTTTGATTCATTAGAGGACACTTCCATTAAAGCAAAGTTCAAAATAACTAGAATCACTACTTGAAGGCTCTATTATTATCGTATTTTCATTGACAACTGCCAAGATAAGCAAGAAGAATATTTAAAAAAATTAAAAGTCATAGAAATATTTGGTAACAAAAAAAATATATGCTTAATATTTTTTTAAATTATCTTATTAGTAAATTAAGCATTATTTACTAAATATGTAAACAACAGTTATCAAAAGAGAGACATTTAAATTGAAGTGCGTAGTTGATTGAAAATAAATATTGTTGAAGTACTAATTTGTCTATGATAACAAATAGTAAACACAATGGTTTAATCATATGTGTTTTATGGCATTTATTCTACTGTAGACATGAGGGGAAAAAATGAAATACATGTCCAGCTTCTCTTGGTAATCTAAGATGTGCATAGATAGAAATGAATAATTATGCAAATCAATATTCAAATCAGAGATGTACCATATTATCAGCATTGCAAAAAATAATCCCATCTATTAAGAACCGACATGTGAAAAATAATGCAAGAATGTGATTTGTAAAGAAAACTGGTTGTTTGCTACCGAATACTTAATCAAATTGAAAGTTTTAGAATCAAATTGGCCATGCATAATTAAAAATCATAAGAAGAAGTAGTGAACCCTAGAGACCAAAATAAATCAAAAAATCCAACAACATAATGTCATGCTTATTTAAGAAATTAATTTATTTCTTTATAAGTACACTTCATAATAAAAAAGTGGATAGTTGTATATAACCATATACTTGAAAAACTAAAATCACCTAATCTTTCATATCCTTAAAAAAGTTCATTAATTGAACATTGAGAAATATAATTTAAAACAAAATTGTTATCATCCATCTTTATTAGTATCACAAATACTACACACATTAGCAAATATAAGTTCCATGTTCTTATCGCAAATAGGATATTTTCAAAAATTGCATACATATTTTGAATTTTGCAACAATGGATTTTGTATTATAAGAGAATATAACTTAGTAAAGTTAAACTATATAATATTGAAAACATGTTATTTTACTACACAAAATAACATCATTACCAATGTGAATAGGACAACCCTCTATATTTTATAGCATTTATATTATTTAACATAAATATACACAACACATATAACCAATGAAAGTAAAGAAGGAAAAAGCACACACCCACATATATATATATCACATACATATACATACATATATATATATATATACATGCATGTGTGTGTATTTGTGTATATGTGCGTGTGTGCGTAAAGTTAAAAACTCTAGTGAGGTAAAATTAAGTTTTATTCCAAAGAGATGTGCATACATTTTGTGAACATGGTAGGTATTAAAAATTGAATTCACAATATTTTGGATAGCTTGTGATATAGAGTTAAGTTATTCTTTCATCAATTAGAGAAATTTTTTATTATATTAAATAATAATACTTGGAGGATTGTGTGTTCCTATTTACTTCAAAATAAATTCTTATAAGTAATGCTCTCTTTTATAAGAGCACTTTGATTACTATAATATCCCCCATTCTGAGGCCCAAAATAAACTGCTAAGGATGCTGAAGTCATCCATAGTTATTAATTCTCGACGACAAAATGTGGCTATGTTAATCATATCAATAATCAGAAGCACATGAATATGAAAAATTTTCAACAAAGTTAAATAACAAATTTTCTTATTCATTACATAATCCCAATTGTGAACCCATGTTCAGAGAAATTATAATTATTACAAAATACTCCAAGAGCGAAATAGGAAGATGCCCTCTTGGTTGATCAGAGTCAAATAGTTGGCAATTGTACAACTTTTCCATTGCATCCAAATAGACAAAACCAAACCACACAACGGGAATAGATATAGCTCTTAATAGCTAGATTGCCTACTACACGTCTCCGGAAGTTTATTCGTCAAACTAGAACCTAAGAGCTCTTACTCTTGACCAACTGAAATGAGTACCCGAGAGTTTAAGGGGAAAATCAAAAACTTCGGGTCAAACAATAGTCTGGTGTGAATAACAACCTACCATCTCGAACCAAAATAGATATCTAGTGAGACCACGCCGTTGAGGGAAACGGGTTTTCCCCTCACTGCTATCTTAACCAAAACATAACCACCATATACCGTGCTTCTGCAACCATAATGTTTAGAACATAGAAAATAAAATTTATAATCATGCAACATATATTTGATTACCCATCCCAATTCATTAGATTATCCATCTTAATTTCAAATGACTATCGGTCACAATTTAAACTAACTACCCATCTTATTTTAATCTGACTACCGATCTTATAATTATATGGACTACTCATCTCACATATAAGCATATTAAGAATTATGTGGACTATTCATCTCACATGTAATTATTACTTGGATTACCCATCCCCTACCACATTGACTACCCATCACATGTGGTTTAATTATTTAAAGTTATGTGGAGTATCCATCACACATATTCCATTTAAGCTACAATGATGTGGACTATCCATCACACATCAATAGTCATCCTAGAATGACTATGAACCCTTCATTATCCTCATAGAGACTATCCATCTCCAGCATGATATGGACTATCCATCTCACATCCCTTGGTTTTTCTAGGATGACTATGAACCCATCATTACAATTTAATTCATGTTACACACATGTTTAACTTATGTCTATTGGTGTTCCCAATTAGGTTATCTCCCCTTAAAGTTAAAACATTTCAAAGTGACACACATTGTATCCTCAATTAATACATGTCAAACTTATTAAAAACAAATAATGTTATCCCTAAGGTTTAAAGTCAAAGTTAATAATATATGGCTCACCACCATTAAATAATATACGTTTAGATCAATGCCTAAGTTCACCCACATTGGTGTCTCCAATGATAGTATCGAAGTTTACAATTTCAAATAACATTGGTATCCATAATGACGATGTCGAAGTAGAAAACTTAGGTTCTCCGCCCTTAATAATTTAGTATAGATCAATGTCGACGGCATTAACAACATCGACATAGAGGTCTAAGGCTCTTCATATTTAATCATAACACAAATGCATTTTTAAAACAATGTCAACCTCTATCCAAGGTCTAAGACAAAAACTTAAAATTCTTTCAAGTATATTATTCAATATCGAAGATGATGTTGTCGACCTTCATAAACTTTAGGCTATCCACCTATTAAACAAAACTTAAAACCTTCATAAGTTATATGGCTAACTACCGAAGATATGGGACCTTCAATGCTCTTAAAACATAGGCCTTTTCATCCCTTTAAAGAATATCAAATTATATAAAAACAAGCCTCTTCGGTTTTCAAAGATGAAGTGCGATGTCATGGACATGGGGCATCGTCATCGACCCTAAGACCGTCGACGTCATAATAAAATCTTTACATTTAAGTTACTTCGGCTACTATGTCGCTTTTTATATAGAGTCAAAGACATAATAGCGGTGTCATTGCCTTGATTTGGAAAACAAATGAAGAGATGCAACAATAATTAAAGCAGTGATGAAGATATGCGACGTCATCAATGTCGACACTAAAGCTTTTAAACGACTAAAAGAATCACGACAAGGCTATGTCACCAGCATCTTATGCCGCTTTAGTCTACTTTGATGCCATTGGAATCACTCCATAACTACCTAAGTAGTTATCATGTGTTTCCTTCTTCATCGACGTCGATCTTCATGAATGCGGTGTCATCTTTAAGCTGATGACGTTATGGTTGCATGGCGTTGTCTTAATTCTTATGAAACTGTTTTATTTCTAATTTAAGCTAAAAAAAATTTACCAGATCTTATTTCTTGTCCAATTTCTATTGGATAATACAACTTCTTTACAAATCCTTTTAAGAAATACTGCCACACTCATATTTTAAAGTCCCAAATGCACTTCAAATTAATTAATATCAATTCTAAAAATTCATAGAAATTAGAGAATACCCTTCCCTTTATCATATAAAAATTTTGGAACCAAAAACCATATTTAATTATTTTAAATAATTAAAATCGAAATTAAGCTATTTCCTCCTTAGGAAATTCGTAAAATAATCTATATAGCTTGAAAAACTATGAAATTAAAAACCCATCTCCAAAATAATGTTTTATACAACATATCAGAAAATCAAAACATTTTGAAACTAAAATCTTAGGTTTTACCCTTAAACAATCTCATAAAAACTCCAATAACCACTATTATATTCAAACAATGATTAAACAACCATATCTTGGCAAAAAAACACCAATCATTTGGATTTATCCATGATCGAATTCAAAAGTAAAAATAGAGAGGAAACGCTTATTATTCACCTTTAAAATTGATGTTGGAGTTGAAATTTGATTTAGCTCTTGAATCCTTAAGCTTTAGTTTGCGAATTTCCTTTGATTTCACTCTCCCTAGGTTGATTAATTGTTGGCCTTGTAATCTCTTTCTTTTGATTGATTTTGTATGAATAAAATGAGAATGATATGAGGGGGAGAGGGTTTAAAGGAATAAAAGATGTATCTTTCTATTTTGCTCTCCTCATATTTCCTCTCATATGTTAAGCTTAAACAATCTTACTTAATTAATTAAGTATGGCACAACCTTATTAAGTTTCAAATCACATTCTCCTTAATCGTCTACATTATTCAGTTTAACCTATCTAACAAAATGTCATAAATGATGTTAAACAAAAATTAGAGGTGTCACGGGCTTCCCTCCTTAAAAAATTTCATCCTTGAAATTCAGTAAGGACTATAAAATAAGCATATCAAACATCCAACCGATGCTAGTATATCCACTAGCTACTAAGTCTACATACAATCAAATATAGAACACGCCATTATAACAGCTCAGGATAAATATCCATAACCTTGACTTCTGTGTCCCAAGTACAGTTTTTCTTGTTGTCACTCCACTGATCTTTCACTAACTTGATTGTCTTGTTCCTTAACCTCTTCTCATCTCTCATTACAACTCGAACTGGTTGTCCTACAAAAGTCAGATCCGGTTCTACTACTAAATTTTTCAATGTCGTCGAAGCAATAGTAGTCTCTGGATCATGCACATACTTCCTAAGATGAGAAACATGAAACACGTTATGGACTCCTGTCAAACTGCTCGATAACTCTACTCAGTATGTGCGCTATTCGATTCTCTTTATAATAGAGGACGGTCGAACATATCTCGGTGCTAGTTTCTATGACTTTCCAAATTGTTCCATACCATTCATTGATGATACTTTAATGAAAACACGATCTCTAACTAAGAACTCTAAGTCCTTATGCCTTTTATCTGCATAACTTTTCTACCTAGATAGAGCTTCTCTCATCCTATCCCGGATTAACTCAATGTTCATTGTGGCTTCTCTCACCATATCTGGACCAAGAACCAATCTGTCTCTGATCTCTAACCAACATGCTGCTGATTTGCACGGTCTTCCATACAAAGCATCGAAAGTCACTATTCCTATACAAGCCTGATAGTTGTTATTATAGGCAAACTCAACCAAGTGCAAATAGTATTCCCATGACCTACCAAAATCTAGTACACAAGCTCTTAAAAAATCTTTGAGAACCTTATTGACTCTCTTTATCCGTCCATCTATCTGAGGGTGATAAGCGATATTCATCTTAAGCTTGGTACCTAACACTTCCTATAGACTATTCCAAAATTCACTAGTGAACAATGCATCTTTGTCATTGAATGTACTGCTAGGAATCCTATGCACTCTAAATATGTTCTTTATAAATAACATAGCCAATACAGGCGCCGTCCTGGTACATTTAACAATAATGAAATAGGCACTCCTAGCCAATCTATCTACCATAACCCATATACTTTCATTTTCCATGGTTGACCTTGGCAACCCATCAATAAAATCCCATTTCCAAACTAGTATATCCAAAGGCTGAAGTAATCCATTTGGCTTTTGATGCTCGGCTTCGACTTGCTGGCAATTTGCCTATTGCTTTACCCATAAGCCTACATCCCTCTTTATACCTTCCTAGAAGAAACTTCTCTTCATATCCTGATACATCTTGGTTCCCCCAGGATGAATCATAAACTTCAATCGATGACACTCCCTAAGAACTTCCCTTCTTAGGTTTGCAACATCCGTAACACATAACCGTCCCATCTTCCTTAACAATCCTTTCGGTTCAAGATTAAAATCTTTTAGATCATCGATCTCGGTTCCACCTTCCAATCTTCTAATCATTTTGGCTAAGAATGGATCATCTCCCTACTTTGAAGCAATTCTTTTGATCATCATTGGTCGAACTTCCGAGCAAGATAACATGGTTGTACTTTGACTAGAACTAGTAGTCGATCTCAAGTGCACACTAAAAGAAGTCAATGCTTCTAAATCCTTCCATTCAACCAACATAGCCAACACCACATTCTGATGTTTCTGCTAAGTGCATCTGCAACTTTATTTCCTTTCCCTACTGTATACTCAATACCAAAATAATAAGATGCCAAATATTCAAACCACCTCTTCTGTCTCATATTCAAATTTTGCTGAGAGAATAAATACCTTAAAGACTTATGATCTATATACAACTCGAATCATTCACGTAAGAGGTAGTGTCTCCACACCTTCAATGCAAAAATTACCGCTGCCAACTCCAAATCATGAGTCAGATATCTAACCTAATGTGGTCTGAGCTGGCGAGAAGCGTAGGCAATTAATTTACCCTTCTACATCAATATAGCTCCTAATCATATTCCACACGCATTTGCATACACCAACAACTCCTGATTTCCATCTAGAACAACTAACACGGGGGCATTAGTCAACAAATGCTTCAACTTATGTTATGCTTCCTCACATTTGCTAGATAAAATAAACTTCATGTCCATTTTGGTTAGCTTAGTCAAAGGCGCTGCTATCCGGGAGAAATCCTTGATTAATCTTTTGTAATAGCCATCCAGTCTAAGAAAACTTCTTATCTCAGTCACCGTCTCGAGCCTATTCCAACCGTTAACAACTTCGATCTTGGCTGGATCGACTAACAACCCATTTTTAGAAACTACCTGACCAAGAAACTTCACCTCTTTCCTCCAAAAAAATAACACTTTGAAAACTTCGCTTTAAGTTGAAGCTGCGTCAACATATCAAGTATTATTCTAAGATGAATCTCATGATCCTTTTCATCCTTCAAATATATCAAACTGTCGTCTATGAATACAGATACGAACCTATCTAAATGCTCTTGGAAATTCTGGTTCATTAAGTCCACAAAGAAAGCATGCACATTAGTTAATTTGAATGGCATCACTATCCACTCGTATGAGTCATACCTCGTACGAAACACCGTCAAAGGAAACTGGCCTCCACCACTCTCAATTGATGGAACCCTATCGCCAAATCCAACTGGGAAAATACTTTGGCTTTACTCAACTGATCAAATAAATCATCAATTCAGGGAAAAGGATATCGATTCTTTATCCCCTTTTCATTCAACTTATGATAATCGATGCACAATCTTAACGGCCTATCCGATTTCTTCATGAACACCGCAGCTGCTTCCCAAGGTTACTGCTTGGTCTAATAAAATTCATTCCTTCTAAGTCCACTAGCTACACCTTTAACTCCATCTCAGTAGGTGTCATCCTGTTGGGTGGTCTACTTACGGCTTCAGCTCCTAGTACAAGATCTATACGAAACTCGATAGCTTATTTTGGTGGTAGTCCTATAACCGGCCCAAAAACATCTACAAATTCCCTTCCAACTAAAACTCGATTCAATTCGTCTTCCACTTCTATAGAACCAAATAAAGCACAAATTTCTGACTTGTATTCTCAACTGAGTATACTATTCGGTCACTACTATCAGGATGTCTTAATGATATTTTCCTATCCTAGCATCATATCTGCTCAAGCAATCCATATCCAAAACAATACCAAAACCGCGAAATCAAATACATACAAACTGCAGGCAAAAGCATAACCTAGCAACTCAAACTCTAGATGGTCACATCTCATCCCTAGATTTGTGTACCCTCTCATTAGATTAGCTATCCTTAAGGAAGCAAAAAGGTATTATGGTTCTAAACACAACTTATTTACCAAACACTGAGATATAAATGAATGCGATGCACCGGTATCAAACAGTACCCTAACTGGTATGATAAATCAAAAGTGTACCTTCCATCATCGACTTTCCCTTCTCAGCTTCTATTGGTCTTGATGTAGATGGTTCTAAAGCAAACACATTTCCTTTGTTAACCTTGGACGCATTTGGAAATTTGTTCTTATAATGCCCTACCTAGTCGCAATTAAAGCACTTCACATTTTGCTTCCCTACAACCACCTTGTCATCCTCAGATTGACACTCGTTAGCATAGTTCCCTATCTTGTCACACTTGTAACAAACTATATCAGCCTTTCTCTTTTTGGCGGCCCCACCTTTCTGAGCTCTCTTCTTTTTAAAGAATTTCCTCTTCTTTTTTCGAGAATTCTAGTTCTCCACCGACTTCTCTTTCCAAAAGGTCAAAAGAATGACTTCATTCCTAACAACCATCTCCACCACTACATTCGATGGATCGCTAAGATGTGACATAGTTGCCCTAGCAATCTCTGATCAACCCCTGGATAAACTTCTCATTCCTTTTGATAACAATTTCAATAGTGGCATATCCATACTTGGATAGCTCATCACATTTAGCAGAGTAATCCAACACTGTCATTTCCACCTGCTCCAGCTCCATAAACTTCCTAAGCAAGGCTAACTTGGCTACTTCAGACAAAAACCTTTCCTCGAAATTCTGCCCAATTTGACTCCTCCTCGGGTACTCCTACGGTAACTCCATTCCACCAAAATAAAGTGGCTCCCTGCAACTGTCTCGAAGCCAATCTCCTTTTTTGCTATTCATTTAGACCCAAATCAGCAAAAATCCTTTCACAATGTAACAGCCAGTTCTCCGCTTCTATTGCATCCTTGATCCCCTGAAAAGGCTTCCCACCCACACTGGTGTAATCTAGACTTAGCTTAGCATAGTTATTACCAACATGCACTACGGGATTGACTCCTCCCGCATTTGCAACATTTCCTTGAGCTACTCCTACAGCTGCTCCAGCTTGCATCAAATTAACAAAGAATTGATTCATAGTCCCCATATCCACTGGTGGGTTCCCAACACCTACATTGACATTTGCATTTTGATTAGCATTTTCCTGTCGATCGTGGTACCTCCTAGTATTGGGCCAAGCATTTCCATTGGTTGTGTTGCTTCCACCACCTAGATTCACTCTTCCATTTCCTGCCTCCATATCTTTCTTTCTCGTAAATCTGCATATAAGCCTTAGTAAGATACAGAAGAACGGTTTAAGAGAGAAGGGAGAATAAATACTTATATATAGCAAATACAAGTACATTATTATAGCGTTATCCGATATCCCAATCTTATTCTTTGATTCATTAGGATTATGTTTTCAAAAACTCTTTAGGTTTAAAACTCTTTTAATCATAAACCTATCCTTTGATTCGAACTTGTAACATCCCACTCTGAGGCCCAAAACTAACTGCTGCGGATGGTGTAGTCATTCATAGCTATTAATTTTCAACGAAAAATATGGCTATGTTAGTCATATCAATAATCAGAAGCACATTAATATGAAAAAATTTCAACACGGTTTAATTACAAATTTTCATATTCATTACATAACCCCAACCGTGAACCCACATTAAGAGAAATTATAATTATTACAAAATACACCAAGAGTGACATATGAAGATGCCCCTTGGTTGATCAGAGTCAAATTCTTTGCAATTATACAACATTACCATTGCATCCAAATAGACAAAACCAAACCACATAGCGGAAATAAATATAGCTACTAATAGATATATTGCCTCAAGCATATCTCAAGAAGCTTATTCATCAAACTGGAACCTGAAAGCCCTTACTCTCGACCTACTCAAATGAGTACCCGAGAGCTTAAGCGGAAAATCAAAAACTTCAGGTCAGACAAGAGTTTGGTGTGGATAATAACCAACCATCTTTAACCAAAATAGATATCTTGTGAGACCACGCCGCTAAGCAGAACGGGTTTTCCCCTCACAGTATCTTAACCAAAACATAACTACCATATACCATGCTCCTATAACCAATGGTTACTAAATAGTGTTAATAAGAAAACTTGTTAACATCCCAAAGCTATGGGAAATAGGACATGATTATCGAAAGAAGATCGAAAGAGACAACTTCCTTTGAAACCCCTTCTTCGATCAAGTTGACTTGGTCGAATCACTTTCGTAGGAAGATTGATATATTGCTAATGAAACATTGATCAAATAGACCTCGTCAAAAGGAGTAAGCATCTTATTTGAAACCTACTTTCGTATGAGTTAAAAACAGCTATTTATGCTATATACCCATCCCTTTCGACTATGTCGAAAGTTCCATTTTATTCCTTTCGACTACGTTAGAAGGTATGTTTGGTCTATCAAAAAAAGAAATAACTGCTTTCGACTTCGTTAGTCTCATTTCTTCTATGGAGGAACCTCATCGAAAGGATTGCTGATGTAATTGGGTGTAGGTTCCTTTTGAATGAACTCCTTCATTCATGATTGCTTGCCAATTACAAACCAAATTCTTCGCGACATCCCTTTCGACTAGGTCGAAAGGGATTTTGTCCTTTCGAAACAGATCTAATTTTCAAATGCTCAAGCTTTATTCAATATACTCGATATAAGACCGTCTTGGATACTTATCGATGTCAAAACATCATCACTGTCCTTATTTATCATAATATGGTGTTTGTCACGATGATGATGTGTTTCACCTGTACGTTATCCAAGTCAATCCTATTGACTTGCATAGACAAAACGAAGTTAAGAAAATAAGATAGCATCATGTGCAGTTGAGCATTAGTCTAGCTAATGATCATAATGATCTTCCTCATAATCGTAATCCTTAATGAATTCATGCATTTCTCCTTCATTATTAATCAAAAATAAGTTACAATTTTGAGTGCTTTTCCCCAAATTGATTTAGGGATACAAAGATTTTGTTGTTTCTAAGAAACAGAAAAAAAGAAATTAGATTTGGATTCCAAAATCTGGTCCCCAAATCAGACCCCTTGGGTCTTATTTATAGATGCAGGTTGGCCCTCTTTCGTGCAAATGCTTTCGACCTAGTCGAAAGGTCTCGTTTTCTTTCACACCATTCCTTTCGACATGGTCGAAAGGCCTCGCCTTCCTTTGACGTTGTCGAAAGGTTCTCCTTTTGGAGTTTCTAACTAATCCTTACGCTACTCATCTTCTTATTCTAGACCTTTCGACCTTGTCGAAAGGGTTCTTTGTCCACCTTTCGTTGTTTTCAATTTTTAAGTGCCCCTTCTCTTAGCTTTTCCTTGAACTGCTGTCGACGTCGTCGAAAGGGACTCAAATGCACTTTTCTCTTCTTGTTGCTTTGTTATCATAAGAGGTATAGATAAGAGCTTCTGACTCTGTCGATAGGTTGTTTAATAGAGTTTCGAGAGTGTTGAAGTATTGATGGTTTTGATGTGGTAGGCAGCTTCCGAATGCTTGCCTGTGGATTGATCTGGAACCTTCCTATGATTTTATTGGCTTCGACTGGTTCGAAAGGCTCGGCTATGCCTTCGAAAGGGTTGTCTTGGGTTATTTGAATGAAGGTGAAACCTTTGGTTTTGAAAGGTTTGGCGTGCATATGGAAGGCTATTATTCATTGCCGTCGAAAGGAGTTCCGAGCTCGTCTTTGCTTTTTCTATATGCACAAACCCATCTGCATCGAAAGGCTTGAATGAGGTGGAAAGGTAGCCCCACTTTCTTTTTCATCTTTTTCAAAAGCTTTTAGACTGCTTATCTCTAGTTAGGGCACCTGGTGCTTGCGACTCCTTCGAAAGCCTTCTCAATGCCTTTGAAACGTTCTTTCATGATCCTTGCCGAAACCCGTGCTTGTTATTTCAATAGAGCCTAGCATTTTCATTAACCTTCTTTCATACCTTCATTCTTAAGTGTTATTTATGGTTAACATTTTTCCCCCTTGTATGAAAGAAGCTTTGTTTTTTTGGACAAAAGTTTCAGAACTTCTTTGCTCCTAATAACTTTGTTTTCCTGCAAAATTCAAAGCAAGTGACATTTTTATTGCTATCTCATTATATGCTGCATGATAAACCTGTATAGCAAAGCTTATAGATTTAAATGGTTAGTTGATCATAATCCTAATTTAATAAAGGATATGAGGTCTGTAATTAATTGTTATCCATGCATATAAAGATTGTAGTCTGCGAACTTCCTTTGGGAAACAGTCAATGTTTGGAAATAGGCGGTCATAAGCTATTATTTGGAAATTAGTCTTTGCAAACCGTAAATCTTAATATGTATTTTGAAACTCTTCTTGGAGATAAGAATGATCCTGGAGCCTGAATTCAGATGTCGGTGAACATCGTTTAGAGTTGCAATCCAATAACACTGATTTGGGTATTAAGAAGACCAACTCGAAGATTTTGATTGATGACTTAGATGTCTATTGTAGTTTCAATACTACTGCTTTAAAACCCAGATTTGGGAAACGATAGACAGAATCCAAAACTGATGATAAAAGACCTGAAATTCAAATTCTGTAATTGAAAATTTATGTTGTCTTAACCCATATTAGGGTATCATCAAGTGAAGTTTAGAGGTCAATAGTAAGATGTCCAGAACGCGGATTTGGGTTTTAATAAGTGAGATTCAGAAATAGTCTTCATGATAGAACTTTTAAACCAAGATTCGGGTATTTGTGTTGGATAATCAAAAATCCGTAATAACTATCTTCATGACAAAAATCTCGAGCCCAGATTAGAGCATATGTCAGATAATTAGAAATCCACAATAAGTTTCTTCATAATAGAAATATCTAGCTTAGATTTGGGCATATATTGGATAATCAAAACTCCTAGTAGTTATCTTTATAATAATAATCTCAAGCCCATATTTGGGCATTAATAAGTGATGTTGGATAATAGTCTGGAAACCCAGTTTCAAGTATGAGGAAGACCATAAGTGATTAGTCATGACCCAAAACCCATATTCGGGTATTGAAATATAAAGTCCAGAAGAGAGAGACATTAAACCAAGATTCGGGTATTAATAAGTGGATTTCTATTCTGCTTCTTAGATTTTGTCTTCTTCGACATGCGTAAACGCTTTTAGGCCTCATATGTAGTTGTAGTTTGATTGACCACTTCTCAAGCTTGGACATCTTAGTCCATCAATTGATATGCCACCTCTTGGGCTTGAACATCTCAGTCCTTTGTAGATATACCACCTCTTAGGCTTGGACATCTCAGTCCATTGTTTAATGAGCCTCTTCTTTTGGCTTGGAAATCTTAGTCCATTGTTTGATGAGCAGCTTCTTGGGCTTGGACGTCTTAGTCCATTGTTTGATGAGCCGCTTCTTAGGCTCGGACGTCTTAGTCCATTGCTATTTGGTGCTCTTGGTTAGCTCATCTCAGAGGGTAGAACCAAGGACTTACACAACATCCCACTAGGAGGAGCCTTGACCTAACCAGAGGCGTGGTTAAGGGCTTGTCGATGTTTTAACCTGGCCATAGCATAACGCTGATAAAGGTTTTCACCCCTCCCTCTAGGAGGTGCCCTGCACTGGCTATAGCGTGGCGCGGACAGGGGCTTGTCGATGCTTTAACCTCGCCATAGCGTGGCACGGATAAAGGCTTACACTCCTCCCTCCAGGAGGTGCCTTAACCTGACCAGAGGCGCGGCCAAGGGTTTGTCGATGCTTTAACCTGGCCATAACATGGCGTAGTTAAAGGCTTACACTCCTCCCTCTAGGAGGTGCTCTACCCTGGCCATCTCGACATGGACAGAGGCTTTAACCATTAAAGGTAGTGTCTAAATGCAAGGAGAATTCTACTTCCAACTATGTAGATTTTTCTTTCTAAAGGAAGAGATGCTTTATTCATTCATCGTAGGAAAATATGGTTTCAAATGTTCTGCATTTCATGTTCTAAAAACCATATCATTGTCTGGTCGGTGCAACTTGTAAGCTTCTGGGGGATTACTTTGCAAATGATTAAGGGTCCTTCCCAATTTGGTCCTAGCGATCCATCCGCGGGATTTCTTGTGTTTTCCATTACTCTTCAGAGTACCGGATCTCCTTCTTGAAATGATCGTGTTATTACTTTTGAGTTTTAATACTTTGAAATCCTTCTTTGATATTCTATTGTTCTGATTGCTGCTTCATCTCTCAACTCCTGTATCAAATCTGTTGATTCTCTTTTCAGTTCTTGGTTTAAATCGATTGTATATGCGGTTCTTCGATGTGAGGGTATTTCAATCTCAGTTGGTAACATCGCCTCACAACCATATGTCAACGAATAGGGAGTATGACCTGTAGCCGTTTTGGTAGATGTTCGATAAGCCCATAATACAAGTGGTAGCTCTTCTACCCAGTTTCCTTTATCTTTGTTTAGTCGCTTTTTTAAAATTATATTTATGGTGTTATTTGCAGCCTTAACTGCCCCGTTTTCCTTCGAATGCATAACGGAGGAAAAACTCCTAATAATTCCATTCTTATGGCAAAATCGAGAGAATTGTTCACTCTCAAATTGTGTTTCATTGTCGGAGATAATCTTATAAGGGTTTCCAAATCTGGTTATAATATTTTTGATGACAAATCTAAGTACTTTTCGAGAAGTGATCTTGGGGAGCGGTTCTGCTTCAACCCATTTAGTGAAATAGTCTATGGCCATCACAACATATTTTGCTTCCCTTTTAGAAATGGGCAACGGGTCGATTAAATCTATTCCCCACACATCAAAGGGCCATGGACTTGAAATTGAGATTAACAGACTTAGTGGCAATCGAGGGATCTTCGAGTACTTTTGTCATTTCTCGCATCTCTTTACATATTCTATGGCTTAACTCACCGTATGAGGCCAATAAAAACCCTATCTCATTATCTTTTTTGCTAATTTTATTCCATTAGAATGGTTTCCAACGAATCCTTCATGTGCTTCTACCAGCAATTTCATCCCATCCTCCAAGCTTACACATCTTAAATAAGGCAAGGCATATCCTTTCTTGTAATCCATCTGCTATCATGAAAGTTGGTGATTGTCGCTTGATATTCCTAGCCTCCCCCTTGTTAGGTGGAAATTTCTCCATTGAAAGAATATCGACAATAGGTGACATCCAACTGTTATCATAATAGTTATCTGCCCTTGGTTGGTTAACCCTCTCATTAGGGACTTCCCCATTGACTTCCTTTTCTTTTCTTTCTCATGTCATGGTTTGGGATATTTTTAAGACTAGTAGTTCCTTTCCTTGTCCGGATGTCCCCTCTTTTATACTTGGATTTGCTTGATATACTACTGGCACAATCCGAGTTTCTAAGGCTCCCCTCGCACTAGCTAATTTTGCCAAAGAATCAGCTTGTGAATTTTCCCCTCTCGGAACTTGATGTATGGAATAGTCTTCAAACAAAGCAAGCATTTTTAATATCTTCTTTACATATAAAGGTAGCTTGGAGTCTTTTGTCTGATATATCTGTTTCACTTGATTTACCATTAGTTGGGAATCACTGAAGATCTGAATTCGTGGGATTTTGAGCTCTAATGCCAAAGTTAACCCTGCCACCATCGATTAATATTCAGCCACATTGTTCGTTGCAGGAAACCCTAACTTCATGGCATAATGTAAGCGGCGTTGGTCTGGTGTTATTATCACATATCATGCACCGGCTCCTTGTTCATTTGATGCACCATCGACGGATAACTGCCACATAGGTGTCTGATCCCTTTCTTTTTCTGATTGCTCTTTAATGAAATTAGTGCATTCGTTAATGAAATCTGCCAATGCTCGCCCTTTGATTGTGGCTCACGGCTAAAACTCTATATCATATTGGCTAAGCTCAACTCCCCATTTTACCAACCTTCCCAAAGTTTCCGGCTTACTGAAAACTTGTTTAAGCAGGAAATTGGTCAATACCCTGATCAGATGTGCTTGAAAGTATGCTCTAAGATTTCGTGCTATGAGGATCAAGCAATAAGCTAGCTTTTCTATCACTGGGTATCGAACTTCCATATCCTTCAAACGTATGCTTACATAATACATGGAAAGTTGAGCTACACTTCCTTCTCTAATCAACACCGAACTGACCGCATGTTCTGAAATTGCCATGTACAAGTATAAGCTTTCTCCATTCTTGGGACTAGAAAGTACCAATGGCTTTTCCCAATGGTTTTTTAACTCCTGAAAAGCTTTCCTACAATCTTCCCCCCATTTAAAGTTTTTCTTTTTCTTAATTACGTCGAAAAAGGGGATACATTTATCAGTAGCTTTGGAAATAAATCTGCTTAGAACGGCTACCATCCCATTCAAACTCATTACCTCTTTACTGGTTTTGGGTTCGGCCATGTTCTCAATGGCTTGAATTTGGTCAGGACTAGCTTCTATCCCTTGGGCACTCACAAGATAGCCTAAAAACTTCCTCGAATGGACTTCGAAGGAGCATTTCTGTGGGTTCAATTTCATTTGGTTTTTCCGTACTATTTTGAACATCTCTTCTAGATGCTCAAGATGATTCTTAGCCTCTCCAGACTTCACTAGCATGCCATTAACGTAAACCTCCATATTTCAACCAATTTGTTCTTTAAACATTTTGTTGACCAGCCTTTGATAAGTAGCCCTTACATTCTTTAGCCCGAAAGGCATTGCTTTGTAATAGTAGATTCCTCTTTCAGTAATGAAGCAAGTGTGTTCCTCATCCAGCTTGAACATGGATATTTGATTATATCCTGAATATGTGTCCATGAGAGATAATAACTTGTGACCACTAGTTGCATCAACTAACTGATCAATTCACGATAGTGGGAAACAGTCTTTCGGACAAGCCTTGTTCAAGTCAGTATAATCAGTGCAAGTCCTCCATTTTCTTTTCGATTTCTTCACCAAAAATGGGTTTGCTAGCCATTTTGGGTAGTATATTTCCCGAATAAAACCATTTTTGAGGAGTCTCTTAACTTATTCTTTGAATGCATCAGACCGTACTCTATCTAATTGTCTCTTTTTCTGTTTTATGGGTGTTGCTTCTGGATTGATGTTAAGTGCATGACACATGACCGTCGAATTGATTCCCACCATATTTGAATGAGACTGGGCAAATATGTCCATTTTAATCTTAAGAAATTGGATTAAACCTTTCTTCAAGTCGCTATCCAATTCCTTTCCCACTTTGACTACCTTTGTAGTATCATCTGAATCCATGCATGCTTCCTCAAGGTCTTTTATGGGTTTTATTCTTTATGTTTCTCCTCGAAAATCATAATCAGTGACGATTGGGCTTTCTTCAGTAGAATAAGCATCAACTCTCTTCCTTTTGCCTCTTGGAGGAATGTACCCTTCATACATGCCCTTGTTAGACTTATTAATTTTATTATTTGCTTTGAATGTTGGATGTAAAAATCCATCATCCGAAGGCTAAAAAATAGTGGAAAATTCGAAGTAAGCAGAATACTCCCTTTTATATTGATAATCACAAAGAGAGTCTCGAAAGTTTTGCAAAATGGTGGCACCCCTATTTGCACCAGCAATTTTACTTGCCCCATCGAAGTTGACCCTTTGTTGTTGAGTCTGAAAATTGGTTCCATGCTGGGCACTAGCTTATCTTCAGTGATGTACATCTGATCGAAGGCATGCTTAAAGACAACATTGACTGCATTACCTGTATCTATGAGAATTTTGGACATGATTGAGAGTCCAATTTGAGTTGTGGTTATTAAGGGATCGTTGTGTGGATGATGAACTCCCTTCTTCATCTCTTGAGGCGTGATGAAAAGATTTGGCATTGGGATTTTGAGTTGCGGATTCTTCAATGGGGGCTCTTCCTACACTGAGAACACACCCTCTCTAGCCTCTTTAATATATCTGTTTCTTGCCCCTTAAGGTCAAAGGGTCCTTTTCTTCCAGAATATTAACAACATTATTAGAAAGCTTTTGTTGACCATCTCTCGTCCATGGGGATTTCTGCTTGTCTTGAATGAACTCTTTTAAATGACCCTCATGAATCAGCTTTTGGATGATTCCTACTAAGACTCTGCTGCACTGGTCGGTTTTGTGACCATTTGCTTTGTGGTATGCACAGTAGTCATCTCCCTTTCTTTGCTCTGGGTAATTCTTAGCCTTGAAGGAAGTTGGGAAATTAACTCTTTCTTTTGCCACAACGTAGACGTAAGACAACGGCTTGTTCAAAGTGATTGAATTAGCAATAGGTTCTTCCCATCTTGATGTTTTATGCCCTCGATCCAGTCCAAATCTTCCTCCTTCCTTTTTTGGCATTGCCTTTCTTTTTACATGATACAGCTCATTTATTTGAATGAAATTTTCAGCTTGAAAAATGGAAATCTTGCAGATCTTTGTATCCATTACCAAAAAGTTGCTTCCAGAATGGAGTATTTTCTATCAACCCAAAATTTACTGCTATGAGCTTATCTCGGTCATTCATGTCCTTGGCCTTTAGCGCCTCAGTGTTCAACCTTTTAAGATAGCCTCCCAAGGACTCTCCTAGCCTCTATTTTATGTTAGCCAAGATGGTGTAATCAATGTTTGGGTCTTTGCATATGCAGAACTGGGCAGAGAATTCATAAGAAAATTGCTTCCACGAGTAGATGGTCTTTTCTCGGTATTGTCTATACCATTTAGCTGCAGCCCCTTGGAGAGTGATAGGAAATAATATGCAGCATACTGCCCCTGATGCATTATATAAATCCATCTGGCTATCGAAAGCCATTAAGTGGTCATCTGGATCAGTGATTCCATGATATTTCATAGTCAGAATCTTCACATAAGATGGAATAGTTATTGCCATAATTTCATCTATGAAGGGCGGCACTCGCTCGTTGCCATTCACGTTTTCGTCCATGGTCCTCTTCCACTTTTCATTCATCACATCTTTAATCGCTTTCTCCACTACATCCTTTAGATAGGCTTCGACGTTATGATAGTTTTTCTAGTCTGGATAATATACTTTTGACGTTGAGCTAACAGATTGGTCAAGTGTTTTATTCGGCACCCTTCCTTGATGATCAGCTTTAGTTTGAGGAAGTTCCTCCTTTTTTGAAGATGTAAGATCAATCTTGCTCTTGTTTTCATTTGAATGAGACTTCAAGTTACTTCTTAATGAGACCACCTCATCCCCCTGCTTTGGCCTCGCTATTTTTGAGGACTTTTGAGATAACGCCATTTTGAGAAGTTCTTGCATTTTCTGCAGTTGCTGCTCTAAGTGCTTGATTTTGGCGGTGTTATCGCCCTACTAAGCTGATGCTGAAGGTTGCCCTTGAACAACCCCATTCACGTTGAAGGTTGGAGTTATGTTCTCTTCTAGGGTTCTAGTATGGATGGCCTCTTCATTCATTCTACTGAGTCTCTTAGATTTTATTTTCCTATGTCAAGTCAAACAATCCATAATTAGTCTATAAGATAGTAACATGGATGGAGGTTCGAGTCCTCCTTCTAGCACCAAAAATGTTAACAAGAAAACTTGTTAACATCCCCAAAGCTATGGCAAATAGGACAGGATTATCGAAAGAAGATTGAAAGAGACTACTTCTTTCGAAACCACTCTTTCGATCAAATTGACGGTCAAATCACTTTCTGAGGAAGATTGATATATTGCTAGTGAATCGTTGATCAAATTGACCTCGTCAAAAGGAGGAATCATCTTATTCGAAACCCACTTTCGTATGAGTTAAAAACAGCTATTCATGATGAATACCCATCCCTTCCGAATGTTTCGGAAGGTCCATTTTATTCCTTTCGACCACATCGGAAGGTATGTTTGGTCTTTCAAAAAATAAATAACTGCTTTTGACTTCATTGGTCTCGTTTCTTCTATGGAGGAACCCCATCGAAAGGGTTGCTGATGTAATTAGGTGTAGGTACCTTTCGAAAAAATTCCTCCATTCATGATTACTTGCCAATTACAAACCAGATTCTTCGCGACATCCCTTTCGACCAGGTTGAAAGGGATTTTACCCTTTTGAAACAAATCTAATTTGCAATTGCTCAAGATTTATTCAATATACTCGATATAAGACCATCTTGGATACTTATCAGTGTCGAAACATCATCACCATCCTTATTTATCATCATATGGTGTTTGTCACGATGATGATGTGTTTCATCTGTACGTTATTCAAGTCGACCCTATTGACTTGCATAGAAAAAAAGAAGTTAAGAAAATAAGATAACATCATGTGCAATTGATCATTAGTCTAGCTAATGATCGTAATGATCTTCCTCATAATCATAATCCTTAATGAATCCACGCATTTCTCCTCCATTATTAATCCAAAATAAGTTACAAATTTTAGTGCTTTTCCCCAAATTGATTTAGGGTTACAATGATTTTGTTGTTGCCAAGAAATAGAAGTAAAAGAATTGAGCTTTGGATTTCAAAATCCGGTCCCTAAATCGAACCCCTTGGGTCTTATTTATAGATGTAGGTTGGCCTCCTTTCGCGCCATTACTATCGACCCAATCGAAAGGTCTCTTTATCTTCCACATCATTCCTTTCGACATAGTCGAAAGGCCTCGCCTGCCTTTGACGCTGTCAAAAGGTTCTCCTTTCAGGTTTCTAACTAATCTTGTGCTTCTCATCTTCTTATTCTAGACCTTTCGACCTTGTCGAAAAATCCTTTGTCCACCTTTCGCTGTTGTTAACTTTTAAGTGCCCCTTCTCTCTTCTTTTTCTTGAACTGTTATCGACATCATCGAAAGGGACAAGCACTTTTCTCTTCGTGTTGCATTGTTGTCGTAAGAGGTACAGATAAGAGCTTCCAACTTTTTCGATGGGTTGTTTACTAGGGTTTCGAGAGTGTTGAAGTATCGATGGTTTCGATGCGGTATGTAGCTTTCGAATGCATGCCTCTGGATTGATGCGGAACCTTCCCCTGATTTTATCGGCTTCGACCGGTTCGAGCTATGCATTCGAAAGGGTTGTCTTGAGTAAATTGAATGAAGGCGAAGCCTTTGGTTTCGAATGGTTTGGCGTGCATATGAAAGGCTATTATTCATTGCCTTCGAAAGGTGTTCCAAGCTTGTCTTTGCTTTTCTTATATGCACAAACTCATCTACATCGAAAGGCTTGAATGAGGTGGAAAGGTAGCCCCGCTTTCTTTTTCATCTTTTTTAAAATCATTTAGACTGCTTATCTCTTATAAGGGTGCCTGATGCTTGCGACTCCTTCAAAAGCCTTCTCAATGCCTTCGAAATGTTCTTTCGTGATCCTTGTCGATACTCGTGCCTGTTATTTCAATAGAGCCTGGCATTTTCATTAACCTTCTTTCATACCTTCATTCTTAACTGGATTTTATGGTTGACAAATAGAACATAACATTTATAATGATGCAACATATATTTGATTACCCATCCCAATTCAATTGATTATCCATCTTAATTCAAATGACTACTCATCACAATTTAAACTGACCATCCATCTTATTTTAATCTCACTACCCGTCTTATAATTATGTGGACTGCCCATCTCATATATAAACATATTAAGAATTACATGGACTATCCATCTCATATGTAATTATTTCTTGGATTACCCATCCCCTACTACATTGATTACCCATCATATATCCTTTAATTATTTGAAGTTATATGGACTATCCATGACACATATTCCATTTAACCTACAATGATGTGGACTATCCATCACACATCCATACTTTTCCTGGGATGACTATGAACCCTTCATTATTCTCATAGAGACTAGCCATCTCCAATATGATGTGGACTATCCATCTAACATCTCATAGTTTTCATAGGATGACTATGAACCCATCATTTACAATTTAATTCATGTTACCCACATGCTTAACCTATGTCTATTAGTGTCCCCAATTAGGTTATCTCCCCTTAAAGTTATAACATTTCAAAGTGACATGCATTGGTATTCCTAATTGATTCATGTCGAACTTATTAAAATCAAAAATGGCATCCCCAAAGTTTGATGTCGAAGTCAATAACATATGTCTCACCACCATTAAATAATATACATTTAGATCAATGTCGAAGTTCACCCACATTGGTGTCCCCAATGATAGTGTCGAAGTTTACAATTTAAAATCGCATTGGTATCCGTAATAACCACGTCAAAGTAGAAAACTTAGGCTCTCTGCCCCTAATAAATAGTATAGATCTATGTCCATGACATTAACAATGTCGATATAGAGGTCTAAGGCTCTCCGCCTTTAATTATAACACACACGCAATTTTAAAAAAAGGTTGACATCTATCCAAGGTCGAAGACAAAAACTTAAAATGCTTTTAAGTTTAATATTCAATATCGGAGATGATGTTGTCGACGTACATAAACTATAGGCCATCCACCTATTAAATAAAACTTAAAACCTTTATACGTTATATGGCTAACTACCGAAGATATAGGGTCTTCGACCCTCTTAAAACATAGGCCTCTTCAGCCCTTTAAAGAATTTTCAAATTATATAAAAACAGGCCTCTTCGGCTTTAAAAGAGGATGTGCAATGTCGTGGGCATGAGGCATCGACATCGATCCCAAGACCCACGACGTCATAATAAAATCTTTACACTTAAATTACTTCGGGTACTATGCCAATTTTTATATAGAGTCGAAGATGTTAGTCCATGAGATGATGGTTTTGATGACAACAACCTTAGAATAGATTATAAAATATAAATACTAACATTACAAGTTTAGATATATATGTATATGCAGGATCTAACCATGCAGGTATCAAGAATGAAGACTGTACATTATAGAGATTTAAGATATAGAGATAGAAGACTCATGAGTATCAAGATTATCAAGAGTTCAAGAGTTCAAGGTGAAGTTTGTTTTATTAGGAATATTTGTTAAAACTCGTAGAAAAGCACTGGCATCTTAATATCCAATTTATTCGTGGAATGGAATCCACTTCAAGCCCGTTAAAGGGATGGAACCCTAAGTAGGATGGAACCTACGAAAATCTAGTGGGACATTGTTTTGTATCCACTAATTTTAATTCAAATGATTTTACAAAATTATCTTGTTTTCAAAATGATTTCAAAACTTTCCTTTTAAAAGATTCAAAACTCTCTATCCTGATTTTAAAGAATTTTAGCCTCAAAAATCTTTATTTTCAGAGTCAAAATTTCTTCTGATTTTAAACTATCTTTTCAAATAATATATTTAACTTTTAAGTTATTTATACTTTGATTTAAATTATAGTTAAATAATTTATATATTGTTCTTTATATTTACTTATGAATTTCAACTATATTCAAGTATATTTATAAAGTTTTAAATAGTTTTTATATAAGATAAATATTATTTTTATAGAAATTCAAAACATCAATTTTGGCTGAGGGATGTCGACATTCCCCTAGGTACTATGTCGACATGGTGACAGTTGAAGTTCAAAATTAAAATTTCGAAAGAAGTGTCTATTCGCCATAACTTTTCATGAATGGTCATGGCTGTTGATTTTCTATAAATAGGGGTCAGTTTCAATGAATTTTTAATCACTTTTTTCTGGTTTTCTCTCCTCTTCTTCTTCCACATTTCTTAATACAAAATCATACCATTACTCTGCCGAAATCAACATCGAATCATACTCGATTACTTCTAGTTTGATTCTCCATCACTATCTCTACAAGGTTCTCAGTGCTATTCAGAGTTATAGACTTCTTTGTAATATATTAGCGAGAAAAGGTGTGATTGTAGCCCTAGAAATCAGTTGGGTGAACTTGTTGCCCCGGAAATCAAGTATCTCTACCCAGAGGATTGTCATTCTAGAGCGTGTACTTCGTAGCCTTGAAACCGAGGGTTGTAATTGTTGAATTGTTGTTGAAAGGAAATCCATACTTGTGTTGCGGGACTGGATGTAGGGTAACTCCGAACTAGTATAAAATACGGTGTGTTCTTTCCTTTACTGCTTTTACTTTATATTTGCATCTGTGTTGGATTCTATGTTCATATCTGTGTCTGATTAGTGTATACATTGTTAACAAATTATGATAAACTCAAAAAAATTAACAAATTTCTTAAAACACTATTCACCCCCCTCTATTGTTAATTCTAGCCTTAAGATCCTTAATCCGCATTCCTCACATTTGGCATCAGAGCCAGGTTTTCAAAAGTTTGATTATCTGAATTTTGAAAATTTTCAAAATGGCTACTAACATTAGTACTGCTATTACCACCAACACTAGTTCATTTGTAGAAGGTTAGTCTACTGCCAGACCACCACTTTTTAATGGCAGTAACTATGCATATTAGGCATGTAGGATGAAAATATATTTACAATCTGTAGGATTAGATACTTGGAATATCACACAAACTGAATATTCTGAACCCACAACTAATTTTGCACAGTGGACCACTGAGCAAAAGACTGTTGCACAAAATAATTCTAAAGCAATGAATATTCTGTTTTGTTCACTTGAAAGAAATGAATTTAATAGAGTGTCAGTTTGTAAGTCTGCATATGAAATCTGGAAAACTTTGCAAGTAACTCACGAAGGAACAAGCAAAGTTAAACAGACCAAAATTTTCATGCTCATAAATCAGTTTCAGTTATTTAAAATGAATACTAATGTGTCTATTTCAGATATGTATAGTCGATTTCAAGATATTGTGCATTCTTTAATATCTTTGGGAAAGGAATTTTCGGAAGAAGATCAAGTCAGAAAAATTTTAAAATCTCTCACTCCAGAATGGGATCAAAAGACACATGCAATTGAAGAGGCAAATGACATCAGTACTTTAAAGATAGAAGAATTGATTGGAAATCTAATGTCGTTTGAAGTTCAAATGATCGGGAGAAGAGAAAGCAAAGCATCTGAAAATAAATCAATGGCATTCAATGCATTGACCGATGGATCAGACTCAAACAGTGATAATGATGAAGAGATAGCATTTATGACCAGGAATTTTAGGAAATTCTTGAAGTACAGAAAATTGAATAGTTCCAAGATAAACAACTTTAAGAATTCCGGTAATCAGACTACAGTACCAAACTTTATCAAATGCTTCAATTATGACGAACCGGTCATATCAAAAGAGACTGTCCGTATCTAGATAGGCAGAATCCTCCTATGAACAATGAACCAGCAAAGAAACGGAAGCATGCATTTACTGCTACTCTAGATGACTCAGACTCGTCCTCAAGTGATGATGATCAGAAGACGGATAATTCGACTTTGTGTTTCACTGCAGTTCACGACTCCGACGAATTCAAAGAAACGGACTTAGAAAAAGGTACACGTTTACAATACAATTGGTTGAAATTGCATGCATAGAATTAGTTGCTTAATTGTTTGATTGATTGATTTTGTATTGATATGCTGTTTGAATTTTAAATTTTATTTTCTATTTTTACTATTTTATTATTATTATTATTATTATTGACACATTCTGAAATATATTATAAGTACAATAATATTTCAGAAATATAGACATTAATAATAATATTTATATATATATATGTATATTATATAACTTAGGAAAAATCATGTCATGAAAATTCAAAGGCACATGTCGACATGGCCCCTACCACGATGTCGACATGCCTACCTGAATTTGAATTTCAAATTTTGAATTCAAATGTTTGAATTTCTCTCCACCTTTTCACTTCATTTATTTCTCTGAAAAGATACCTTTTGACCAGAGAATATGTCCTTTGAAAGTCTATTTATTCACTATCTTTTATCATATCTTTTCACTTTCATTTTCAAATTCAAAACTCTCTCTTCATATCTTCAAGCTCTCTACTCTCTACTCTAATGGCTTCTTCAAGCAACCCCTCAACCATGAGAATTTCCAGAAAAATCAAAGAGCAATTATTCAATGATCCGGAGGCAATTAAAGCATACATCAATTATGCTAATTATTCCAAAGTCCATCCCGGAAAATTTGCTATTTTTCAAGATTTTTCTTCTTATGAAATTGATTCTCTTTTTGCAAACAATGGTGTTTTAAGTCTTATTGACTCTTCTCAAAATGATTTTGTTTGCTATCCTAATCTTGTCAAAATCTTCTATGCTAATTTAAACCATGGTTTTTATAATGGAAATGAGAATGAAATTTGGAGTAGTGTCAAAGGCACTCAAATTGTTTTGAATTGTGATCTTTTGTATACCATTCTTAATTGCAAAAGCACGGGAATGGATCTTTCTAGTTTTAAAATCGATGAACATGATCATGAGACATTTCATCATATTTTTGAAGGAGATGAAAACTTTGAATTTAAAAACCGAAACTTTCGTCCTAAAGCAAGAATTGTCAATCTGCTCTTACAACATACTTTGACCCTAACATCGGGAAATTTTAACAATCCTACCTCAAAAGTGTGCAAAGCACTTTTTGCTATTTTCGGAAATTATGATATCAATTGGGCGCAAGTTATTTTGGATGAACTTCGTCCTAAAAATTTTGAAATGGGAGAAAACACTTTATATCATGGAATTTACCTTACTCGGATTTTCAACTATTTTGGAGTGGATTTCAAAGGTGAAGAATTTGTCTCTAGAAAAGTTTTTAATATCTCAAACATTTCTCTCATGAAAATCCCATATGTTTTTCAACCTTATGAGACTCTTACCGAAAAGAAAGAGCGTTTGGCTCATGAAGAAATGGAAGAGGAAGAAGAAGAAGAAAGGGATGAAATGGAAATAGAAGAAGAAGAAGAAGAAGAAGAAGGTGAAACATCCTTAGAAAGTTTTGAATATCCTTCCAATCCATCCAACAAAACCCTTCTCAAAAACCAAAAGATAATTGTGGAGAATCAACGGATTTTAAAACGATCCTTTAGTAAGAAGTTGGATAACATGTCTTCGAAGATGAACAAGTTCTTTTCAAAAGTAAGCAAGAAACTTGGACTATCTTCATCATCTTCATCTTCTAACTAGTTTTATCTTTTAGTATCTTATTGTATTTGTCTTAGTTTGTTTTATTTTGAATGTTCGTGTAGTTCATTATGCTTAATCTTTGTATTATCGTAATGAAATGAAATTTCCTTTCTGTAATCTACCTTATCTTATCTTTAGAATAAATGTTAGTATATTATAGAAATATATATACATCATTATTCACAAAATAAAATTATCATCAAAATTCACTATAGTATGTCGACATACCCCCCTTGACCATGTCGACATATACTGGTCAGAAGTGATTATTGATTTTGAATTTGAAATTTGAATAACTACCAAATGTCTATTCATTTCAAACGAATTTCTACACCTATATATACCTTTTTCTTCCAGAAATCTTCACTAAAATTTATTTCTCATTATCTATATCCTTCATTTCTTTCTCTAATTCAATTATGGCCAATCCTATTCACAATCTATCTGAAAATCTTGAAGAAACACTAAATTCATTCAAGAATATTCTCTCTATCATCCTTCGTATTCAACGTCACTTAGAATTGAGTATTTGAGTCAAATGTAGATGATCAAGGAACAAGAGAGAACTTCGATGCAATACGATGGATGATCTCCTCCCTGCACAAGGATGATAATGAAGCACATCCTCCTGTTTCTCTATCTGTTGATAATGAGAATTGGGATGCCATCAAACAAGACCCTATCTTTGGAGAAGAAGGATGGGTTGATGTTCCTCGTAACGTTTAATTTTCTTTGTTTGTTTGATTTGTCTAAATTAATTTGTTTGATTTAATTTGGTTTGAATTGATACTTTGTGTGGATTGATTTTATTTGGTCTGAAGATTGGTGTATGAAACATATATATATATATATATATATATATATATATACTGAAATGAGTATAGTCTTTAATTAAGTTATTATGCTCATAAGTATCATTATTTCTTAATCTATATATTATATATTCCGTTGTATAGTTTATCAATGCAGGTACTAAAGTCCAAGAGTAAGGGGGAGTAAATTTTTTGTTGATGACAAAGGGGGAGAAATATAAAATAGGGTAGCTAGGCATAGATTAAGGGGGAGTTGTTAGTTTTAGGGGGAGTTATTAGGATAGAAGGAATATTTTATAAACAAAGGTTGTCATCATCAAAAAGGGGGAGATTGTTAGTCCATGAGATGATGGTTTTGACGACAACATCCTTAGAATAGATTATAAAATATAAATACTAACATTACAAGTTTAGATATATATGTATATGCAGGATCTAACCATGCAGGCATCAAGAATGAAGACTGTACAGTATAGAGATTCAAGATATAGAGATAGAAGACTCATGAGTATCAAGATTATCAAGAGTTCAAGAGTTCAAGGTTAAGTTTGTTTTATTAAGAATATTTTTTTAAACTCGTAGAAAAGCACTGGCATCTTAATATCCAATTTATTCGTGGAATGGAATCCACTTCGAGCCCGTTAAAGGGATGGAACCCTAAGTAGGATGGAACCTACGAAAATCTAGTGGGACATTGTTTTGTATCCACTAATTTTAATTCAAATGATTTTAAAAAATTATCTTGTTTTCAAAATGATTTCAAAACTTTCCTTTTAAAAGATTCAAAACTCTCTATCCTGATTTTAAATAATTTTAGCCTCAAAACATCTTTATTTTCAGAGTCAAAATTTCTTCTGATTTTAAACTATCTTTTCAAATAATATATTTAACTTTTAAATTATTTATACTTTGATTTAAATTATAGTTAAATAATATATATATTGTTCTTTATATTTACTTATGAATTTCAACTATATTCAAGTATATTTATAAAGTTTTAAATAGTTTTTATATAAGATAAATATTATTTTTGTAGAAATTCAAAACATCAATTTTGGCTGAGGGATGTCGACATGCCCTTAGGTATTTTGTCGACATGGTGACAGTTGAAGTTCAAAATTCAAATTTCAAAAGAAGTGTCTATTCGCCATAACTTTTCATGAATGGTCATGGCTGTTGATTTTCTATAAATAGGGGTCAGTTTCATCGAATTTTTAATCACTTTTTTCTGGTTTTCACTCCTCTTCTTCTTCCACATTTCTTAATACAAAATCATACCATTACTCTGCCAAAATCAACATCGAATCATATTCGATTACTTCTAGTTTGATTCTCCATCACTATCTCTACAACGTTCTTAGTGCTATTCAGAGTTATAGACTTCTTTGTAATATATTAGCGAGAAAAGGTGTGATTGTAGCCTTGGAAATCAATTAAGCAAGAAAAGGTGTGATTGTAGCCCTGGAAATCAATTGGGTGAACTTGTTGCCCCGGAAATCAAGTATCTCTACCTAGAGGATTGTCATTCTGGAGGGTGTACCTCATAGCCTTGAAACCGAGGGTTGTAATTGTTGAATTGTTGTTGAAAGGAAATCCGAACTTGTGTTGCGGGACTGGATGTAGGCTAACTCCGAACTAGTATAAAATCCGGTGTGTTCTTTCCTTTACTGCTTTTACTTTATATTTGCATCTGTGTTTGATTCTGTGTTCATATCTGTGTCTGATTAGTGTATACATTGTTAACAAATTAAGATAAACTCAAAAAGATTAACAAATTTCTTAAAACACTATTCACCCCCCCCCCTCTAGTGTTAATTCTAGCCTTAAGATCCTTAATCCGCATTTCTCACAGAAGACATCCTAGCAACGTCATTGCCTTGATTTGGAAAACAAACGAAGAGCTGCAGTAACATTTAAAACAGTGATGAAGATATGTGATGTCATCAACGTCGACATTAAAGCTTTTAAACGTTTAAATGAATCACGACAAGGTTATGTCACCAACATCTTATGCAGCCTTAGTCCACTTCGATGCCATTAGAATCACTCCATAACTACCTAAGTGGTTATCATGTGCTTCCTTCTTCAACGATGTCGACCTTCAATAATACGGTCTCATCTTTAAGCTCAATGACATTATGGTTACATGGCGTTGTCTTAATTTTTATGAAAACTATTTTATTACTACTTTAAGCTAAAACTTTTCGACATATCTTATTTCTTGTATAATTTCTATTGGATAAGATATTTTCTTTACAATTTCTTTTCATAAATACTACCGCACTCAAATTTTAAAGTTCCAAATGCACTTCAAATTAATTAATTAATTATTCTTTTAAATTCTTATCTAGCATAATAATTTTACAGTAAATTGAAATCACTTGGGAAAACTCCCAAAAATTCAAAGAAATTAGAGAATACCCTTCTCTTTACCATATAAAAATTTCGAAGCCAAAAACCATATTTAATTATTTTAAATAATTAAAAATCAAAAATTAAGCTATTTTCTCCTTAGGAAATTAATAAAATAATCTATATAACTTGAAAAGCTATAAAATTAAAAACTTGTCTCCAAAATAATGCTTTATACAACATATCAGAAAATCAAAACATTTAGAGATTAAAATATTAGGTTTTGCCCTTAAAACCCGTTTAAACAATTTCATAAAAATTCTAATAACCATTATTTTATTCAAACAATGTTTAAACAACCATATCTTGGCAAAAAAACACCAATCATTCGGGTATTATCCATGACCGAATTAAAAAGCAAAAATAGAGGTGGAACACTTATTATTCACCTTTAAAATTGATGTTGGAGTTGGGATTTGATTTAGCTCTTGAATCCCTAAGCTTTGGCTTGTGAATCTCCTTTGATTTTGCTCTCCCTAGTTTGATTAATGGTCGGCCTTCTTATCACTTTCTTTTGATTGTTTTGGTATGAATAAAGTGAGAATGATATGAGGGGGAGAGGGTTTAAAAGAATAAAAGATGGATGTTTCTATTTTTCCCTCCTTATATTTCTTTTTATATGTTAAGTTAAACAATCTTACTTAATTAATTAAGAATGGCACGACCTTATTAAGTATCAAATCTCATTCTCCTTAACCCTTTACATTATTCTATTTAATATATCCAATTAAATGTCCTTAATAATGTTAAACTAAAATTAGGGGTGTTATAATTACCTTAAGTACAAAGTACCTTCATCTTTTGAGCAAATAAAGCATGGTAAGAAATAACCTAAAATGAAAGGCCAACCTGGTATCATATTCAATATTTATCATTGCTTCCTTAATGCAAAATATGTTTTTCATAAACGCGCTCGTAAATGGTTCATAATGTAATTCTCTCTCAAGGTCAAAAATCAAACCCAAAATTGAATAATATAATATAAAAGTGACATTATGGGAGTTCAATAAAAAAATTCTTCTCAAGAACCCTCTCTAGTTCTAATTAGAGTTAAAAGTAAAACATTAATTTTTTTTTTAGTACCGTGGTCCAAAATTCTGGTTGAATTTTGGTTATTTAGGTAATTCTGTTATAGTTCCTCTCATAACCGGAACGAAATCCAGTCAAAATTCCAGTTCCAGTCAAAATTTCGGATTTCCTCTTCAAATATTGAAAAAACTCTAAAAAAACAAAAAATACAATAAGCATATAGTAAGTAAAAAAAGAAAACAAATTCAAAACGGCAATAAATAAATGAGCAAGAAATCAAATAGTTCTAGAGGAAAAGTTGTGCTTTTTAAAATTTGTTTTTGTGAAGAGACAGTTGTGTATTTTGAAACTTTAAAGAATGTTTTACAAAAGTTCTCTTATATTATTATCTCATATATGTTCCTCTAAATTTATATTATTATCTCGTAGTTGCTCCTATTTGAATCTTGACCATGGCAGTGTATTGTGATAAGATTAAGTAAAAATAAAAATGGTAATAACAAAAAGAAAAAAGGTTTACATATCGACAATGTAAAGGGAAAGGATTTCGATATAGGTTTGCGGCATGATTGTGGCTGAGATTGAGAACTATAGTGAGAAGAATCATTCTCAATCACCAATTCAAGCATTAGAACCACAAATTAGCTAGTAAACTATTCTCTGGAGATTCATCCCAAACTTAATACAAAATCAAACATTTCGCCTAAAACGAATCGGGTTTACAATTTTTTCTAATTAGAATTATGGTTATTTTTATTTGAATTTAGATAAATTTCATACAGAATTAGGACTAGAGAAGATTATGGAAGAGTGGAAATAAAGATGAAGAATGAGATTTGTTTTGCAAAGTAAATTAGAAAAGAGCTAACTCAATTCATACACTTATTATCTTTTAACATACACCGGAAAATATAATAAACTAGCATAAACCAAAAATTACTTTACATACTCCTTTGCCACTAACCTTACTTTTTATTTGGAATCACGATTACTGCCATCTTTCATTCTATAGATCCACTTACATCCAATTACCCTCTTATCAATGGGAAGAGAAACTAAATCATAAGTATGAATTTTCTGCAAAAATTAATCTCCTCTTCCATAGCAACTAACCAACTGAAACTATGAACTGATGCAATAACATCTCTTTTATCTCTAGGCTCATCGTAGACAACATTCAATGCATGTGTTGCTATGTCATCGAAGTTAACATCTTCAATGCACAATCCAACAAAATCATCAAGCCACCTAGGCTTCTTCGTCTGTCTAACAAGCCTAGTCTCTAAACGAGTTCCACCTCGAGTCTAATCCACTGTACTAACATTTGTACATCCTCATCAACCATGGTGCTATCAGATACACCATATGTACTTCTATGGAAATAATCCGAATATGTCTTGCCTTGTGTTTGGTATTCTTAATCTGTCATCATGCTGTCATCGAATGAGTAAGGCTCCACCTTCAACTTAGCCTTCTCATTAAAAGTAACATGCCTACTGATAATAATCTTCTTGCTGATAGGACACCGCATCATATATCCCTTCACTTCTCATCAATAACCTAGAAAGATATACTTGCAAGCTCTAGGTTCGAGCTTACCTCTGCTCTCATACACATAAGATGGGCATCCAAACACTTTGAGAAACAAATTGCTAACAGGCTCTCCTTTCCCTACTTCTTCAGGGATCTTCATGTCTATGGTAGTAGAATCTGTGCAGTTAATGAGGAAAGCTTCCATAGATAAAGCTTTATCCCAAAATCCCTTCTTCAAGTTAGCAGTCAATCTGGGACAATGAGTTCTCTCCATTAATGTCTAATTAATCCTTTCAGCAACCCCATTAGATTGAAGCTCGCTAAATGTGGTGTAACAACCCGCACATTTTACGATTGAGTATTTATATATTTCATCGTTAGTCGGATTATAGTCCGAAAAGCTACTTTTTGCAAACTGTCAAATTTGGACTCGAGACCACCCCGATTGAGTTCAAAATGATGTTTGCGATCTTTTTGAGTATAAACTTTGATATGTTTGGAGTTAGTGGAATTTTGCTACTTTTTCACTTAGGGCTTTGGTTTTGTTTCAGCCCATTACACCCAAGCTTCACCCCTCTTCTCTTCATTACTTCATTTCTATTTTCCTAATACTCAAGCATTAGCAACAATGGAGAGAGGAATGGAAAATTAAAACTCCAAGCCCTAGTTTCCATTTGTAAATCAAGTTCTAGCTCCAAATCAATAGAAGAAGCTTTGGTGAGCCTCATCTTCTTCTTCTCCAACTCATTCTCTTATCAATTTCAGAAATTCCTAAACCTAACTTAGGAAATGTTTCTCTTTTAAGCTTAGTTTCAAGCTTGTTGGGTTGGAATTGAAGAGTGATTGTCCTTGCCATTGCTCTATAGCTTCTTCTTCGTTTGTTTTGGGTTTAAAAGTGAGATTTTTTATCTCACATCTTAGTCTATAATTATCTTTGATTGTTAGGTATGAATTCCTAACACTTATTCATGTGCATTTGATTTTGGTTTGGATTGATTTGGTGTATATTCCAATTTTTGGTGTTTTGAAATCAAAATCTATGAAAATCCTATTATGGATATTTGGGCATTGATATTCGAGGCGTATCGAAGGGCCAATTAGGACTGGGTTGTCGCTTGGCGTAAATCCTTAGTCGTCGTTGCTCGTCCGATCGCTTCCGATAATCGTTTGGCCATTTTTGGCCCAGGTTCAGGGAATGCCCTGAACTTCAGTTTTAGACGTCTGAAACGTATGGTTCAGACGTCTGAATATTATACTGGGAATTTTTATTCTCCAGTATTTAGACATCTGAATCCAAACTTCCAGACGTCTGAATTAGCTCGAATGCAACCAGAAAGAAAATAGGCTTAAAAATCCATTTTCAGACGTCTGAAATCTATGGTTCAGACGTCTGAATAACTGTTCTGGAAAACATTTAATTTTCCAGATTTAGACGTCTGAATCCTTGATTTCAGACATCTGAATCTGCTATTTAGGCTCTATTTGCCTATTTTGGCTTGAGAATTCCCATTTTATCGGTTCTTGATTATCCGATTTGTTGATTATCATTTATTATCAACTTTGGTGACTTTTATATCGGGATTTTCGGGAATATTCATTTTTGATGGATTCGGTATCGATTTCTTTGAATTTAACACGTCTTCGAATGTGGATTCTTATGATTGATTGTTTCTACAATCATTTTGTGATTTGTCACTTCTAAATACAAAGGTTTCTATACTAGTAGTAAATATTCAAACTCTTTTACAAAGATGATTTCAACTCTATTTTTAATACAAAGCTCTTTTATAAAACTGTTTTCTAATCTATTAGTATATACAAACCTTTACCTCATTCGTATGAGAAAATATAATTAAACGGCTTAGCAAAACAAGTGGTATGAAATGCTTGCGTTTACTTCGTCGGTTAATTTTTGGACTTGTTCGATTGAAATTCTTGTGACAATTTTCGAGTGGAAATCTACAATTTGTTCGTAAATATTTAAGTTAAGCTAGTGGTTATGGGACATGAAGCTAAACTCATATATTTACTAGCTTAGTGTAATTAACACTTTTTATTGATCGATGATGACCATTTTGTGATTTAGACTAGCGATGTGTGATGTCTATTTGTCTGCGAGGGAGACTAAACCCCGTTTCTGTGGAACTTCGGTTCAATTTGGCGGGATAGCGAACCGTGGTCTTCGGGCCGTTTTGTGGAGCCTTGGCTCAAAATTAATGGTTAGCAACCATGGAATAGCGTTTCGTTTTGTGATACACGTGTGTGGTGACCCTCACTCTAAAACACATAGATTTTTTTTCTTCTAAACATTCAAGAGGAATTCACCACTAAACCCCATTTCTTTTATATTTGAATATTTATATAATTTCCAAATATTTTTCCCAAGACCCTGGACTTACCAATATAATCATATCAGTGTACAAACAAATTAAGACATTCATATATTTGATGATATACAATTGTTTTTTTTATCAAAGGGAATTTAAATCAAACAGAAATCAAAATACCATACAAGTTATTGACATAGCCATATATTTCTTTTCTAGGTCTTGTTTTACTGCCAGAGGTACATTTTGGCAAATTATAACACTATATATATATTTGACTTGCAGAGCACAGTACATCTTTTTTTTTTATGCCATCTAGACTTTCTGCCTAACTAATTCTATTAACACTAAAATAATATTTAATTGACCTTATGATAGTCATCAAGTGTTTGCATGAGATTACTTACAAATTGTACTTGCAGGCATAGATATTGGAACTAATTTCCACTTATCATTTCAGGTTGAACAATTGAAGTCATTTTGCATTTTTAAGTTTAACATGGTGCAGACTTAAATACTTGGTGTTTTACTGGAAATGCTTGGTGTTATTTAAGGGCTGCTTGGTGTTTTCTTTGTTTTGTCCCGGGAGCACTTACACTTCATTAATTGAAATGAAGTGGTTCCAGGCTCAAAGAGTTTGACCCATGGCCATCTAGGCCGGCCATAGTCCCTTATTTACCACTTTCAGACCCATGTTTCTCTAATAAACTTCTTCAAAAGCTTCTCCTAACACCAGCGTATTTCTTCCTTATGTATGATCCTGGGAATTCATCCATTTATGCTAACAACCAAAAACACAAAATGCTTCCAGGTTTGTTTCTTTTGTAATCTTTTTATCTTGAAATCAGGTACATTAATGCAATGTTATAGACTCATCAGAATATATGCACAAATCAGTATCAATTATCTGCCATGCATACATTTATTCCACTTGAATAATTCTTATCCAAATCTTGTCAACTCCATCATTTTAAAAAAAAAATATATATATATAATAAGCTCTGGCAATAAAACCAGAGATCATCACATACACATTTTATATTTATGTGTTATGTCCATCCCCTTGTTTTCTCCAAATCAGATAATCATAAAATCAATAAGTAATCAAACTCCATCAAAAATCATTTAAAATAAGTTTTACTTAAGTACAAGTTTTAATCCAAATACTCAAAAAAAACTCCCTACAATTTAACTCCAACTACCACATGTGATCTGACTATTAACATCATTACAAGCATCTGCAAATTTAAAACAAGTCTCTTTTATTTATACTAGCAGCTAATGCCTTCTTCACTCATCAAGCCAACTTCAATTTCCTACAAGCAATTCAATTAGCTGCCCCAAAGTATTTTTGAGACACCCAGATGATTGCACGGGCAACCAAAAGGGTCAGTTTATACTGGTATGAACATTAATCAAAATTTTATACACATATTCATACTTCCATTTCTAGATAAATAAACTCAGATTTTTATTCTCCCAATTTCACCCAGCAATTAATCAGAACATCATATTAATCCTGATTAATTTAACTCCCTGTCTAGATATTCATAACCCAAATTTATAAATCCCATTCCTTATTTATTTTATGGTCTACATCTCCTTGTTAAATGAACACTATGTATGCATTGTGAAGGAAACTCCCAGGTTACTTAATTTATTCCAACACACAAAGGCCTCAGGGTGCAGTTGTGTAACAACCCTGTATTTTGTGATTATTTTAATTATATATATATATTAATTTCTTTAATTTAATTTCCTGATTTAAAAACTTTATTTTATTTATTAAAATGAATAAATTTTGTTATTTTAAATATAAATTTTGATTTTGATGTGAATTAGAATTCCAAACATGACTAAAAAGAATATTTTCCAAAAAAGTGAATTTTGGTCAATATAGTCAAACTTTGACTTTTAATTTAGAAATTTGAAAGTTTGAAAATTTGAATTTTATCTTTTATTATGAAAGTAAATAAAATTTTAAGAATAATGCTTTTCGTTTCGTTGAAATCTGATTTATAATGTGAATGTTATGCCTTTTTCAATATTGTGTGTAATTTGCTGTATTTAACAAATTGTTTATTTTAAATTGTATAAATAATATTTTATTTGGTCATGTAATGTTCTAATTTATATTTATATGGGTAAAATAACATGTTATGCATATATTTTGGTTTTAAAACATTTTTAAAAGTATAATTGACATTTTCCAGTGTCAGTTGTATTTTTGCTTACAATTTCTAATTTCCAGTTTCAATTAATTAAAGTAATTCTTTATTTATTTTTCTATTTTTTTCTTAAAATATTATTTTATTCTCATTCCCACTTTATTTTGTTCCTCATTTATTTTATTTATTTGACCTTTTATTTGTTTTAAAGTGAAATAGAAATTTTCTAAAACTAGTGATATTCTATTTGTAAATTTTAAGTCCTGTTTTGAATTTTTAAACAATTTCTTTAGTTCTTTTTCTAATTTCTCTAAATTTAATTAATTATTTCATTTTTAAAATATAAATTAATTATTTTACTTCACATTTTTTTAAAATATTTTTAAAATGAAGTTTTTAATTTTCCAAAGTCAATAGTGATTTATTTGTAATTTCTGGACCCTGTTTTCAATTTTTAAGCAATTTCTTATATTCTTTTTCCATTTTCTTTAAAATTAATTAATTATTTTTATTTTATATTACTTTGTTTCGGTTTTAAAGTCAATTTACTGATTTTATTTTTGTTTTATTTGAATTTAAAGAAAAAGAAATATGAAGAGTTTTAAAAGCTTATTTACCTTAAGTCCTTTCATCTCCTTTGTCCTTTCATTTGCCATAACTCCTCAATTACTATCTTGGCTGTGCATTTTTGGTTTGTAGCCATGATTTTTCAGCCTCCATTCACCCAAAAACATTTTACCTTCTCATTCATTCATGGCTTCAAGAAAAATCTATGGGTAATGGCTACTTTTTACACTTTTCTTCTCATTTTTCATGTATTTTGCCTTGTTTTCTTTGCTTCTTTGAATGGCCTCCACTCCATATCCATGGCCACCACCCCCTACATCTCTTCCCTGCCATCACCACCAGCTACTCCTCTAGTCTTGACCAAGGCCGAGCCACCATGATGCCAAAACTCCACAAAAATTGCAACACAAGCCATAAAAACATGTTGTTTGACCACTATTTGTTCACCACTTCATTTTCCACCACCACCACCACCTTAGGCCGCCTCCACCACCTCTGGCCAGACCACCACACACCTTTCCTTCCACTGACCTGATCCATACCTCTGTGACCTGACCACACAAGCCCATGGCCGAGCCATTTTTGTGAACAAAACCCACCAATTTTGCCTTAAACTCTTCATATTCCTTTGTATAAACTTTCTCCTCATATTCTACTACCTAGGCCATGCATACACATGACCAAACCTGAGCCAAACTTGTTCAAACCAGAGCCAAAAACATCCCTAGGCCATGACAAAAGAATAGAGAAAGCAAGGCAAAAGATTTGGCATTCGTATCTCTTTTTATTTAAAAGTTATGTCATTTCTAGTGTATTGAAATTTATGGTTTGCTTTGATTTTTGTTTGGGTTGTAACACAAGATCTATATCATTGGATTTGCTCTCCACACTCAAATTGTATTAGAGTTGTCGTGCCTTCATAATCTTTGTGTTGTGAGCTTTGTTGGCAAATCTCCAGCTTAACAGGTGAGTTATTCTCACCAGACAATATGTACATATATAACTAGTGAATTGACCCCTTTGAATCTGTAAAATGCATTATCATGTTACACTTGCTATGTTATGATTTTATGATGTTCACCCATGCTTAAACACCTATTATATTATATGTTACTGTTAGATTATGCTGTTCTATTATTTTTATCAGTTTATCACACTGCAAGTTCCCTTTAGATTAGAATCACTATGGGTTGAAATAATACATACCCGAACGGACTTTAGAATAGGAGAAAATCATTATGGGCTGAAATGATAGGCCTGAATGATTTTCAATTATTTTTCATTTCCTTGGGATTGCGGGTTTGAAATGATCAAACCCGGGTTTTCATTGTAAATTACGGGTTGAAATGATATATTACCCGTATCACTTTACCTAGACTAGAAATGAAATACAGACCCGTTGTTAAAATATGTTTTTATAAAAATCTTAAAAATATTTTTGAAATGTAAATATTATAATATTTGATTTAAACTAAATAAAAAAATGATTTATGTAAGCATTATTGATTTTTTGAAAATTTATAAGTGAAATAAATTATTGGTAAAACTAGAAAATTTGAAATGTAAGTTATTTTGGAAAATTTTAATTGGGTGATAATTGGAATTTAAATTAAATATGAAATGTGATAACTTCATGATAATTTGGATTAAAGTGAATTTAAATGATTTTTATATTATATTAATGATTTTGAATAAAGTTAAAATGTGAAATGAATGAATATTTAAGTTGAAATTTTGAAATATAACTAAAATTGGAAATTTGTGAATTTGGCTTAAGAGTGAATTTTAAGTTAAGTAAATAAAAATGGAATTAAGTTATATTTGAAAATTTAAAATTAAGTGTTAAGTTAATTTAATTTAATGAATTTATAATTTAAATTGGAATTTAATAAGTGAATTATTATTAAATTTTGATTTTTGAATGGAGGTTTAACTTTATAAAATCATGAATATAAGGGTATTTGAATGATTATATATGATTTTATAAGTTAAAAATGATTTATATAAAAATATAATTGTTTGTGAAATTATACTGAATATTTGAAGTTAATTAACTGCATCTCTGAAATGCTATTAATTCTAATGTAAATGATAATACAACATTTGTAAATGCTGTAGTTGATAATAATGAACCAAAGGGCTAAATTTAATTAAAGGCTATTATAGCATTTTTGTAATGTTATAATGGTTGAATTTAACTAAGTTTATTTGAAACTAATGTAACCCTATTACAGCATTTTAAATGCTGTCTTTTGTTAAATTGAACTGTTTTAAATGTGACTTTCCGTAGCATTTTCTAAATGCTGCAAAAGTTGAATTTTCATTGTTTTAATTAATTTAAGTGAACGAATGAAAGATTAAAATTTTGGAAATTTAATAATTTAATTATTAATAATAACTTTATTTTTATGATTTAAAATAAAGTAATTTGTTTCGAAATATAAACTATTTTGAAATATGATATTTTGATATTTTGAAATGGATTTTTGAAGGATATTGAATTTTGAAATGATATTTGATTTCGAAGTATAAAATACCATTTTGAAATTTTAACCACGGGGTGTATTTAATTTATAGTTTAACTGATCCTTGAAGGATGGGCGATCCCAAGCATCCTTTGAGTTATTGTGCATTTCTACTACAGTTCACTTGAGTTGGTTTACATTATATAAGTATATATTGTCCTGACTCGAGTGTTTTGTGTTTTACTTTACGCTCGGGTCAGCCTGAGTATTTACAGCTTAGCTTTGGATCTCATTCTGGAGCTAGGAATCGCTGGAGATTCTGCTTGTCTAGTTATCTGTTCCTTTCAGTTCAGTTGTTCTATTCTAGTTCTGGTATTTATAAACTTCTATGTATTTGGGATTTCTATTGTATATGTTTTCAGAATGATATTATGTATTATGTTTTGAGAGTTTGTATATAGTAGCTTCATGAACTACTATGGTATTTTATTTCCGCTGTGAGTTATTCTGATATGTTCTGTGTCTGTGATTCTGTGTATTTGATTTCATTTGCTCCAAATTTATTTACAATCTGTTATTTTGAATTATTCAAGTCAGACATGTGTGGATTATTGTCGATTTGAATGGTCCAAAATAGTGGGTCGTTACAAGTTGCACCATGCATATACTTGCTCCCACCTGAAGCAAGCAGATCATTGACTAACTCCCAAGTGACCAATTTAGTTTCTCTTTCATTCATTCATATTTCAGAAAGATATCACTGCTTGTATACTTTCTGGTTCAACCCCATGATTTTTATTTATTAGCCTTATTACAGGAAATACAACATTCCTTTGGTCTTCCTAAAAATAATTTGAGCATCATGATCCTGCTATATTATTGTGAATAAATGGATAAGGGTTTTATTAAGGAAGTCCCTCAAAAACCCAGAAATTCTCTTCTGACTTGTGATATGAATATTGAGCTTCATGCTTCATTATCTAAGAAATAGACATAAGCTAGATCATTGTCTTGCTGCCTATTCCCTAAATAGTGTAGATCCATACTTCATAATAATAAAGCAGAACAAAAGTGCCCAAACCATTTTGTCTTTGAAAAACCCACATATAGATTTAAAAACTCCAAACAATAAAGCACAACCAAACAAGAATACAAAACCAAACATCCATCTCACCCATAATAAATCATTTCAAGGATCTTTTTCTTTTAAATGAATCATAACATTATAGGCTGCCTACCAGAGGACTTAGTGCCATAGCATAAAAAGGATTAATGCTCACCTAGTGTTTTTCTTTTACTGTCTTAATCCCTTGAACAGCAAATCCTCCAAAGTCTCAAGCTAATGTTTCTCCTAGTTTACTTTATTTTTGTTTTGATCCCGAGAAAATGATGGATATGGTTATGTGCAGTTATTTATAAAATCATTCTAGGGTTTAAGAAAATGGGTAATTCCCCTGATACCCTTAGATGTTCATGTACATATCACATTCCTGTGTGGTCCTAAATTGGAAATGCACACATTAGGTTACTTTAATTGGTTATTTCGGGAATCAAACATTTTAAACACTGCATGCTATTTTCATGTCTCTATTTTATTCATGCCATATGCATGTGATCCTTTATTCATTCCTTTTTTTTTCTAAGTTTAAAGAATTTGTAAACTTTTTGTGTTTTCTCTGCTATTATCCTCATTTAATCAGGTACACTAACATACATAATCATGTGATGTAAGAAATCTGTCTCACTATATTGTTTGCTGGGAATGATTATTAGATATAGAAATTCTTATTTGATCATGCATTTGTTTTTATTCTGACTTTAATTGAAAACAACAACTCCTCATACACATTTATGTGGTATAAATCACATATATCATGCTAATTACTTCTAGCATAAATACATAAGTCATTTGGTCCTTATAAAACTCTATTTTATTTTATTTTTTAAATAAAACAGGAAACTCCTCATATATTAAATATATGTATTTATGTAGTTTTTTAGGCATGAAACTATATTTATTTTAAATCCCAATTTTTAATCACCTTAACCCCTTGCATTTTTGTCCAGCAGAACTCCCATGCATATTTAATTTATTAACAAGCTTTTCCATTTTAATATGTCATTTAATATATATATATATATATATATATATATATATATATATATATTTCTCTACTCTTTTTTTTTCTTCAGAAATTCTCAAAGTAAATATAACTTTCATTTTTAGGGTCATTACAACGTGTTGAGAGTTTTCATGCTCTCGTTTTGTGATAGGCCTTCCCCCCCTTTTTGTGATTTCTGGATTTCTGTCGATGATTTCTAGAATTTGTGTTTCACCAACTTTTGTGATTTACATTGGTAAGTTTTATCAATATTTGTGCATTGGTGAATTTGTGTGTCATTAACTTTTGTGATTGTCATTGATATAACTGTCAACATTTATGGTTTGGTGAATGAAATAAAGAGTATGACATTCCTTTTTATCTTTGAGAAGATTCTTGTGATATTTATTAATCTCTTGTTGATTTTCAAATTACGTACTTATCACAATATGGCATTATGGTTATGATACGTTTTTGTCATATCTCTTATTATATATCATTTCATCTTATATTTATAGTTAGACTGATCCGTTTATTATTTTCTTATTAAATAATACTCGGGTCAGACCGAGATGTTACAGGTGCTTCAACTTGACTCCTTATCTGGATCATCTTCTGACTTTTGTCTAACTACAGAATAGTTGTAGTTTTTGGTTGTATACATTTGTGATATAGACTCCATGATGTATACATATTCTTTTGTGTAGCACTTGTAACTATTCTTTTGTGATATTGTGGATCTTGTAGACCACTAGTCTGATAAACACTTTTAAGTGTTATATATTCATATCTATTTCCGCCTTTGTGATATGGATGTCTATGATTGATTTGTGTTATGTTTATTTCTATATTCGTTTTCGAAGATATTATAGCCACTGTGTAGTAGCTTTGAGTTTTGTATCGGTATGTCGGATTCCCTCTTGAAATAAAATGCATGTTATACTATCTGACATATCGGTGCTCGCACAAAGCAATTACACGGATGGTCGCTCCTTAATAGCCTTATTCTCCATGCTAGTTGACGACATTACTCCGTAGTGTCCTTGGCTAGCGTGGGTATAGAGGTGGGGCGTCACAGCTTGGTATCAGAGCCAAACTTCGGAACAATGTAGAATAATCTAATAAGGATCATATTTCCTAAGTCCATCTTAGGAGTCGTGCCTTAGGATTTTATTCGAGTCAATTGGACCCGTTTTATCCTATTTTCTTTTATGATTCCTTGTTTTAATCAATCGAGTTTGCTTGATATTTGTTTTGAGAATAACCTTTTCTTTTTCTTTCTTTCTTTCTTAAGAAGGGAAATGATTAGACCTGGCCGCCCCAGCGCCGGTCAATCTAGTGCTACTCCCCAGGATGGAGTTTTTATGTCTACCCAGCAGCTTCTTGATCTTGTAAAGAATGCTCAAGCAGCCGGTTCTGTTCTGGAGCCTACTCACCCTAAGTCTGGATTTGCACGCTTGTGCAACGATTATACCAACTTTGGTGGAAAGCCATTCAAAGGTTCTAAAACCATTATTGAAGTCCAGGCTTGGCTAAGAACATGCGACCGCATCTTTTCTCGCATGAATCTTATTGATCTTCACCGAGTTCAGGTGGCCTCTAGTATGCTCCAGGAAAGAGCATTAGACTGGTACGAGCTTTTGATTTGTGAAATTAATGAAACGGATCTTACTTGGGAGCAATTCCGGGAACGATTCGAATTAAAGTTTGTGCCAGAAGCTGAGAAGGTGACTTTGGCCCGTCGTTTCATAGACCTTGTTCAAGGTGAATCCTCCATGGCAGATTATGTCGCATCCTTCAAGTCACTTTCTAAATACGGGGTCGAACACATAAACACCCCATTGAAGAAGAACCAAAGATTTGTCTATAGCTTGAACAAAAATCTCAAGAAGCCATTACTTCTAAAATTAGAAGTTTCTTTTGATCAACTCATTGATATCGCTCTTCGTCTTGAAGAGGCGGATAAGGAGAGTGATGTTGAAGTGGTGGGTGCCAAACCAAACTTCAACAACAACAAGAAAAGGCCTATAAAGTCCATAGGCCTGTATCCTAATAAGAAGGGAAAACAAACAACTTCTGTAGCAAAGACTTCTTCCTCTAGTAGTGGGCAATGCTACAACTGTGGTTCTAAGGACCATTATGCGAATAAGTGTACAAAGCCCCGCGCTTGTCGCTATTGCAAAAGCCTGGATCATTATTTATCTGCATGCCCCAAACTCCAAAACAAGAAAGAGGGAAAGTTAAATGTTGCTCAAGCCCCTGGCAACACATCTCGTGGTCAAGGTATATCTCATTCTATCTCTGATGGCATTATTATATTTCGTGATCATCCTATTCGAGTTCTTTTTGATACGGGTGCGTCCCATTCCTTTATATTAAAGGAACTTGTTGATACTTTTTCTTTAAGTGTTGTTGCTTTAATGACTTCTTTGAGAATCGTGAATCTGGTTGGTGGATCCGCAACCCTCAGTTTACTTTGTAAAGATGTCGAGATTGTTTTATGTGATTTTTCTTTCCAAGCCGATTTGCATGTCATGCGTTACTTAGGCTTCAGAATGATTTTGGGAATGGATTGGCTTAACCGTTATGAAGCTCATATCCTATGTCCTGAGCAGACTATTTATCTTCGACATCCTTTATCTGTTAAGCAGATTTCTATTATTCTTAAAGATTCGGATTCCACTTTGGCGACATCTTTATATTCTTTAAATCCTCATGATAATGATTATGATGATGAGGAGGATGTCATTTCTCTTATTCACGTTGTTCGTGAATTTTCCAACATATTTGAGCCCGTTTTAGGACTACCACCTAAGCGAGCAATTGAGTTCAAAATTAATCTTATACCTGGAGCTCAACCTATCACTCGTCCTCCTGATCGCATGTCCAATAAGGAAAATGAGGAGATGCGCAAACAATTATCCGAATTGGAGACGAAGCAATTTATTCGCTCTAGTTCCTCGCCTTGGGGAGCTTTGGCTATTTTTGTGAAGAAATCCCATGGTACACTTAGGCTCTGCGTTGACTACCGCAAGCTTAATGATCTCACTATCAAGAATAAATATCCATTGCCTCGGATTGATGATCTATTTGATCAACTTAGTGGTGCTAGAGTCTTTTCACAATTGGACTTAGCAAATGGTTTTCATCAGCTTTGTATTGCAGAAGATAGTATTCCTTTGACATCATTCCGTACTCTTTATGGATCGTATGAATGGCTTGTTATGCCATTTGGTTTGACAAATGCTCCAGCTTATTTTGTTGACCTTATGAATCGAGTTTTCAAAGATTTCCTCGATCAATTTGTTCTCATCTTTATTGATGATATTCTTGTGTATTCAAAAACCGAGGAAGAACATGAAGAGCATCTTTGGATTGTGTTGGAAATTCTTAGGAGCAATCAATTAAAAGAAATTTTTTCTAAATGCCACTTTTGGCAATCCTGTGTGAAGTTTCTTGGTCACATTATTTCCGAATCCGGAATTTTCGTGGATCCTTCAAAGATTGAAGCGATTCAAAATTGGAAGAGACCGGAGAGTTTGACGGAAATCCGTAGCTTTCTCGGATTGGCGGGCTATTACCGTTGTTTCATAAAAGACTTTTCTAAAATTTCCATGCCTCTTACTAGTTTGACAAAGAAAGGAGTTAAATACATATGGTCCGACAAATGTGAAACTTCTTTTCAGAAACTAAAAGAACTCCTTTCTGATGCTCCTATTCTTGTGATTCCCGATGGGAACCAAGAATTTATTGTTTATACCGATGCTAGTCGTGTTGGTTTGGGAGCCGTTCTCATGCAAAAGGAACGTGTTATTGCTTATGCTTCTAGGAAATTAAAGCCTGCCGAGACTAGATATGCCACTCATGATTTAGAGCTCGCGGCTATTATTTTCGCCCTTAGAATTTGGCGCCATTATCTTTTGGGAGAGAAATTTGTTCTCTACACCGATCACAAATCTTTGAAGTATTTGTTTTCTCAAAAGGAACTTAATTTGCATCAACAACGTTGGCTCGAGTTCCTGGCATCTTATGATCTTGATATTCTTTATACTCCCGGAAAGGGAAATCGTGTTACCGACGCCCTTAGCCGAAAGCAACAAGCGGTTGTTTCTATGATGATATCCGAATGGAACAATTTCGAGACTTTGTCTACTTGTGAGATTCGAGATCGTGTATCTGATTTATGTTCATCTCTTGTTTTATGTAGCCTTGAGGCTCATCCATCTCTTTTGGACCGCGTTATTGAAGTTCAAAAACTAGATCCCGAATTGGTTCTTCTTGGGCTAAATTTGAGGGATAAAATTGATATTGAAGGTATGAAAGATTTTGATATTGATTCTCGTGGCGGTATTCGAAAATTTGGTAGACTTGTCGTACCAAATATTAGTGATCTTCGCAAAGACATATTAGAAGATTCCCATCGTTCTAAATTCACCAGTCATCCCGGTAGTAGTAAAATGTACGCGGATATGAAGCGACTTTATTATTGGGAGGGAATGAAATCTGATATTGCTAACTTTGTTAAGCGTTGCATGACTTGCCAACTCGTTAAGGCCGAGCATCAAAGGCCCGGTGGGTTATTGCAACCTTTGGAAATTCCAATATGGAAGTGGGATCAAATTTCCATGGATTTTATTGATGGTCTTCCCCGTTCTCGTTCCGGTCATGATAGCTTGTGGGTGATAGTTGAAAGACTTACTAAATCCGCCCATTTTATTCTCGTTTGGTCTAATCGGACCGTTCCTCTTTTGGCCAAACTCTTTATTAAAGAATTTTTTAAATTGCATGGAGTTCCTACTTCTATTGTTAGTGATCGTGATCATTGTTTACTAGTGGATTTTGGAAGAGTCTTCAAAAAGCTTTGGGAACGAAGCTTAATTTTAGCACCGCTTATCATCTGCAGTCGGATGGACAAACCGAGCGTGTGAATCAAACTCTTGAAGATCTTCTTCGTGCATGTGTTCTTGATTTTGGTGGAAGTTGGGAAGATCATATTTCTCTTGTTGAATTTTCCTATAATAATAGCTTCCAATCTAGTATTGGTATGGCACCTTTTGAGGCACTCTATGGAAGGCCATGCCGTTCTCCTTCTTGTTGGCTTGAGGCCGGTGAGAAGCTGGACTTAGGTCTAGACTTTATTCGTGATTCCACAGAAAAGATTGACCTTATTCGTCATAGGATGAAAGAAGCCCAAAGTAGACAAAAATCCTATGCCGATAACCGAAGAAGGAGATTAGAATTTTCTGTGGGAGATTTTGTTTTTATTCGTGTTTCACCTATGAAGGGTGTTATGCGTTTCAATCGATCGGGAAAATTAGCACCTCGATATATTGGCCCATTTCCCATCACCGAACGCATTGGTTCCGTGGCTTATCGCCTCTCATTACCGACTCAGTTTTCTGCTATTCATGATCTCTTTCACGTTTCTCAATTACGAAAATGCCTTCGAGATTCCGATTCTATGCTTGAGCCCGGTGTTGTTGAACAAATTGAAGTTTCACCTAACTTAACTTATGAGCAACATCATATTCGAATTATTGCTTCGGAGGTCAAACGCCTTCGGAATAAAGATGTTCCGCTTGTGAAGGTTCAATGGTCCTCAAATCCTAAGGATTGCTCTTGGGAATCCAGAGAATTCATCGAGCATACACATCCGGACTTACTTTCTTGTGCTCTTTGAGGTGAACTTCTTATTTCAAATTTCTTTTGTGTTGATATGCTTTTTGGTTGTTACTTATTATTTCCATCTTAAATATTGCGTGGACGCAATTTCTTTAAGGAGGGGAGTCTGTAACAACCCGCACCTTTTACAATTGAGTATTTAAATAATTTATTTAAATATTTCATCGTTAGTCGGATTATAGTCCGAAAAGCTACTTTTTGAAAACTGTCAAATTTGGACTCGAGACCACCCTTATTGAGTTCAAAATGACGTTTGCAATCTTTTTGAGTATAAACTTTGATATGTTTGGAGTTAGTGGAATTTTGCTACTTTTTCACTTAGGGCTTTGGTTTTGTTTAAGCCCATTACACCCAAGCTTCACCCCTCTTCTCTTCATTACTTCATTTCTATTTTCCTAATACTCAAGATTTAGCAACAATGGAGAGAGGAATGGGAAATTAAAACTCCAAGCCCTAGTTTCCATTTGCAAATCAAGTTCTAGCTCCAAATCAATAGAAGAAGCTTTGGTAAGCCCCCTCTTCTTCTTCTCCAACTCATTCTCTTATCAATTTCAGAAATTCCTAAACCTAACTTAGGAGATGTTTCTCTTTTAAGCTTAGTTTCAAGCTTGTTGGGTTGGAATTGAAGAGTGATTGTCCTTGCCATTGCTCTATAGCTTCTTCTTCGTTTGTTTTGGATTTAAAAGTGAGATTTTTTATCTCACATCTTAGTCTATAATTATCTTTGATTGTTAGGGATGAATTCCTAACCCTTATTCATGTGCATTTGATTTTGGTTTGGATTGATTTGGTGTATATTCCAATTTTTGGTGTTTTGAAATCTGAAAATCCAATTATGGATATTTGGGCATTGATATTCGAGGCGTATCGAAGGGCCAATTAGGACTGGGTTGTCGCTTGGTGTAAATCCTTAGTCGTTGTTGCTCGTCCGATCGCTTCTGATAATCGTTTTGGCCCAGGTTCAGGGAATGCCCTGAACTTCAGTTTCAGACGTCTGAAACGTATGGTTCAGACGTCTGAATATTATACTGGGAATTTTTATTCTCCAGTATTCAGACGTCTGAATCCAAACTTCCAGACGTCTGAATTGGCTCGAATGCAACCAGAAAGAAAATAGGCTTAAAAAGCCATTTTCAGACGTATGAAATCTATGGTTCAGAAATCTGAATAACTGTTCTGGAAAACATTTAATTTTCCAGATTCAGACCTCTGAATCTGCTGTTTAGGCTCTATTTTCCTATTTTGGCTTGAGAATTCCCATTTATCGATTCTTGATTATCCGATTTGTTGATTATCATTTATTATCAACTTTGGTGACTTTTCTATCGGGATTTTCGGGAATATTCATTTTTGATGGATTCGGTATCGATTTCTTTGAATTTAACACGTCTTCGAATGTGGATTCTTGTGATTGATTGTTTCTACAATCATTTTGTGATTTGTCACTTCTAAATACAAAGGTTTCCATACTAGTAGTAAATATTCAAACTCTTTTACAAAGATGATTTCAACTCTATTTTTAATATAAAGCTCTTTTATAAAACTGTTTTCTAATCTATTAGTATATACAAACCTTTACCTCATTCGTATGAGAAAATATAATTAAACGGCTTAGCAAAACAAGTGGTATGAAACGCTTGCGTTTACTTCGTCGGTTAATTTTTGCACTTGTTCGATTGAAATCCTTATGACAATTTTTGAGTGGAAATCTACAATTTGTTCGTAAATATTTAAGTTAAGCTAGTGGTTATGGGACATGAAGCTAAACTCATATATTTACTAGCTTAGTGTAATTAACACTTTTTATTGATCGATGATGACCATTTTATGATTTAGACTAGCGATGTGCGATGTCTATTTGTCTGTGAGGGAGACTAAACCCCGTTTCTGTAGAACTTCGTTTCAATTTGGCGGGATAGTGACCCGTGGTCTTCGGGCCGTTTTGTGGAGTCTCGGCTCAAAATTAATGGTTAGCAACCGTGGAATAGCGTTCCGTTTTGTGATACACGTGTTGAGAGTTTTCATGCTCTCGTTTTATGATAGGCCTTCCCCCCTTTTTGTGATTTCTGGATTTCTGTCGATGATTTCTAGAATTTGTGTTTCACCAACTTTTGTGATTTACATTGGTAAGTTTTATCAATATTTGTGCATTGGTGAATTTGTGTGTCATTAACTTTTGTGATTGGCATTGATATAATTGTCAACATTTATGGTTTGGTGAATGAAATAAAGAGTATGACATTCCTTTTTATCTTTGAGAGATTCTTGTGATATTGATTAATCTCTTATTGATTTTCAAATTACGTATTTATCACAATATGGCATTATGGTTATGATACGTTTTTTTCATATCTCTTATTCTATATCATTTCATGTGATATTTATAGTTAGACTGATCTGTTTATTATTTTCTTATTAAATAATACTCGGGTAAGACCGAGATGTTACAAGTGCTTCAACTTGACTCCTTATCTGGATCATCTTCTGACTTTTGTCTAACTACAGAATAGTTGTAGTTTTTGGTTGTATACATTTGTGATATAGACTCCATGATGTATACATATTCTTTTGTGTAGCACTTGTAACTATTCTTTTGTGATATTGTGGATCTTGTAGACCACTAGTCTGATAAACACTTTTAAGTGTTATATATTCATATCTATTTCCGCCTTTGTGATATGGATGTCTATGATTGATTTGTGTTATGTTTATTTCTATATTCGTTTTCGAAGATATTATAGCCACTGTGTAGTAGCTTTGAGTTTTGTATCGGTATGTCGGATTCCCTCTTGAAATAAAATGCATGTTATACTATCTGACATATCGGTGCTCGCACAAAGCAATTACACGGATGGTCGCTCCTTAACAGCCTTATTCTCCGTGCTAGTTGACGGCATTACTCCGTAGTGTCCTTGGCTAGCGTGGGTATAGAGGTGGGGCGTCACATGTGGTGTAATGCCTCTTAATTCCTTTAGACTCACAAAAATAGATGAATCCCTATGATACAAATTCACTGCCATTATTGAAACGGAGAACTTTCAACTTCTTTCCTAACTGCTTCTCAACAATATATTTCCACCTTCGAAACCTATTAAAGGTTTCATCCTTAGATTGTAGAAATTATACCCAAATTCTACAAGAGAAATTGTCTATAAATGAAACTAAATACTCGGAACCATCCAAAGATGGGCGAAGGGAGATCCCCTAAACATCTGTATAAACATACTTTAAAACAGTCTTCAACTTATGCTCTTCAGTATCAAAAGAATCTTTGTCTGCTTTCCAAGAACATGCTCCTCAAAAAGCTAAGCTTTAAACGATGAACATCATCAATCAAACCTCTCTTTCTCAACTCATCCAAACTATGCTCACCAATATGGCCCATCCATAAATCTGGAAGAATCTGAATTAGCTGTTGTAACAGAAGCTGATTCACTAACTGTAGTAGTGCCCTTCAATTAATAAAGATTTCCTAGCCTCGTCCCTTTCATAACAATCATGGAACCCTTTGATATCTTCATTTTCTCTCCCTTAACTACAATCTTCAACCCAAACCTACTCAAAGCCCCAATAGAAATCTAGCTCCTCCTCAAATCAGCACATGTCTTACGTTAGTAATCGTGCGAATAACACCATAAAACATTCTAATCTTCACACTACCAACATCAACCATAGGATAAGAAGCACCATTGCCCATTAGAAACTCTCCTCCATCAATCTCATGGTATGTAGAGAAATAGTTCCTACCAGTTGACATATGATAAGATGCGCCGGAATCAATGAGCCATAAGTTGCTCTTCCTAAAAGAGCTAAAAGTTGTAAACACATTGGTTACACTCTCTGTATTTAATGTCGCTGCAGTAGACACTGAAGCTTGCTTTAGATCTTTTCTTTGTCCTATAATCTTGGGATATTGATCTACAAAGTGCCTCAATTTCTAACAATAATTACAAGTCAATTGATTAGACCCCCTAGATTGAGATCTTGACTTATTTCGACCTTCACCATACTTTGACCTGCTTTGACTTCTACCTCTTTGAATAGATAAGCCCTTTGAGTCACTGTCTATATTAGTTCTCGCTAATCTATCTCTCAATACCTCATTATAAAGACCAACTATAACATCCGATAGACTACTCTTACTAGGACCATATATCATGGAGTTAATAAAGCAGTACACTCCTTAGGCAAAGAACACAAGAGGATCATTGTTTAAGCCTTATCTTCAATCTCAACGTCTATTGCCTTAAGGTTCATAACCAAGGTAGTAAGAGAATCAACATGCTCAGTAAGATCGGCTCCAGGCTTCATCTTAGACGAATACAACTGTTGTTGAAAAATAATCTGATCTGTGAGAGACTTGTCTTGATATGCATCAGATAATGCATCCCATAATTCCTTCACCATCTTCTGTTCAGTAAACTCTCTAAGGACATCTGAAAAACTCAACTGGAATGTTGTAAGAGCTTCATCTTCTATTTCTTTCAAAACATCCACCTCAATATCCTTCAATTTCTCAAACGCGGAAACAATCTTATAAGTCTTCTCTTTCTTCAACACTGCCTCCATTTTCATCTTTCAAGTTCCAAAATCTCCCATTCCATCAAAATGTGTAACACCATAATTAACACCAGATATACCAATAGATTTTTTAGAATTCACCATTAATGTCCAAACAAAAAAAACATTGACTCTGATGCCATATTGTGTTGTGAAAAATGTAGGGAATTATTTACTACTAACAAGTAGAAGCGATTAACTAGGATCTAGTTTTATCGATTGAACACCAATGCAATTTCAATATCAATTACGGTATAACGCAAGATCTAATAACAAAAGGAAAAGACAAAGAAAATTTAAGGTAGTTCGGATTTGTATCATACATCCACAAAGACCCAACAACTTTATTATTTAACCAATTTAGAGAGGAGAGAGTACAAAATGGTAGAGATTTCTTAAAAAACAGAAATCTTATCTCTACAACAAATCTATAGAAGAGTATTTAAGAGGAACTAATATTTGAGAAGAATGAGATACTTTTCTAATAGCTTGAGGGCTCTTTAAATAGGAGTAATATGAAGCTGAATCTTGGAAAGAAATGAAATTAATTAGAAAAGCAGACAATCAATTTGGTATAAATTTTGAAACATTTCCATTTTTCCCAAGATTTGATTTGCTATTAATTTAATGTAGATATCTATCTCCTTCTATGAAAAGATGCATATATATATATATATATATATATATATATATTTGAGTCATATTTTCAACAGTGTATATGTAAGGATTGGCTACACCTCTACTCCTCACTGATGTCAACCACACATTCTGACTTACATGATATAATGAGGTGACAAGAGAGTATTTTAGTTAAATCAAAATATGAGACTGAAATCAAGGAGGAATGGAGGCGTAGCAGAAATATAATGTAGCTTATACATGCATACATATACATACATATATGTATGTATATTCATCTAAATGACATTTTGGACGATATGGAAAAAGTTTCAAGTTTAAATTCATTCAGTTTTCAAAAGTTAGGTTTTTAAGTTGTTTGTTTAAATCAGCTTACACGGTTGAAATCAATAAACTAAATTTAAATTCAGGTTATTACAAGCACCTATATGATGTTGTTTGTTTTTAGTACTACCTTCGAACATGTTGGTATTTCATTGTTGCTTGTTTCTTTATGAAATCCACTAGCATTATCTTATTACACTTAAGAAAAAACAATTGAAAATAAAGAGGGAAAAAAGGAGACAATTATAACTACCTCTACACGAATGGTTATTTTTCGACAATCTATAAGACAACCATATCCTGAACATGGTTCCAATAAATTTTTTTTGAATATACTAAGAAGAACCTGGCAGATCGGTAAACTCCTGATGAGAATTAAATTGTGTTTGTCCGCTACAATTTATGACATTTATAATCCTAGATTCTATTTTTTGTAAGAAGTGTATGGAAGACAAGGCTCGAACCTGGGTCTGCTACTAGATGACATGGTTCTAACAATTACTTCTTCCTTTTTTCTTGTTCTTCTTCTTCATTTGTTTATTTATTTACTTATATACATGAAATTGGGTACTTGTGATCTAAAGCGAGACTGAAGAAAGGAGATATGATATGGCAAATAGCGTTAGGGAACGAGTGTAAGCGCAATTGTATTGTGTGGAAGTGCATTGAGAGTGTGAAGCAATTATGAAGACATTTATGAAGACTAAAATCATGTGTGGTATGGTTATATAAAATGTGACGACCGCCCATGACCCCTGCACCGAATCTAGAGATAGTGCGCTGTAAAGTGTGCCAGGCGACCATGGACGATTGTCAGGGTAGATTAAAACAACAGAATCTATCGTATTTCTCACAGCGCATGGACAAAATACAATAGAACATATGTATAGTGAAGCTTTACAGAACAAAATGACATCATATAAAACTCCATAATAGTTGAATACAAGCATCCTCATAGTCAATACATCAAGCCTCACTACATATCTCTCAGAGAATACAAAACAGCGGAATATCCAGTACATATAATAAGAAGATAATATGCAACCCTCCAGCTCGTCTTCGATATCAGCATCGTGAGAAGAGAACAGCACCTGTCACCTGCTACCTAGTCTGCCCGTCCCAAAATGGACGAACAGCCCAAGGCAATAAGAATTAAAACATAAAGCCTTGAGTCAGACAACAGTCTTAGTGAGCAGTAAATTAACTAACAACATACCAAAAGAGCATAAAGGAAAAGGAATAGGAATACAACCCTCCCACTCCAACCTCATTCTACAGTGATAGCCCCCAGCACACACTAAGCAGAAGCAAACATAGCAGAGCATACAATTTAAAGTAAAGCTATTATCACTCGAGTCAAGGGCGATGTTTTCCAAGTACCAAGGCCTAAATCAGATAAGCACCCAGAAAATACCGCTCTTGAGTCCGAAATGACGTTACAACCAAACATCCATGACTCTGGCTATCACTGTTATCATTGCTTCGATATCACCGTTAATTGAATGACCGGCACATTCTTTCAGCCGTCCGTCAAGGGCTAATGGAAACCCCGGTTCTAGACATAACTCCCGCACGTCGTCGCAGCCCGTGCCTAGGACTATCGAATCTGCCCAGAGTACTCGACCATCAACAGTTAGTCGTTGGGACTATCGAATCTGCCCAAACGTACTCTTGCTTAGAGCATGCTAGAACCTTCAACAACGATGCTATCCAAACCTCCTAGTCATCCTCCTCGACGACTATTCTCATATCCATTCATTATCCTCAACTCGAATCATATCACCGAGTTATCAACATGCTTGGAATGATCCCGTCTGGATTAGACCAAGTCTTCATCACATGATGACTCGCTTCATTACATCCTCGCAAAGCCTCATCTCAACATCACATCATCGAATCTATGCATAAGAGCTTCATCATCCCGCTACAAATGCCACGAGCAGCTTTCCCAATTCAAGAGCCTTTCCCTTAGCTCTTGAATCGTCTTCGGTCTAAATCTAATCATCAATCATCTAGTTCATAACAATCAATCAAATCAAACATCAATCCAAACAATCAAGCATTCAAATATGATCTAAGTAGACAATTATAACAATAATGGCATTTTCGTAATTAAAGGGTTGAAAGTACAATAAGCATGAAAACATGGATTATATCTCTACAAACTTGATGAATGAACTTGCATAGGTTAACATATGATAAAATGGATGTAACATCATCATGAACAATGGATCTATATGGATCTACACTTTGGATGAAGAAAATGCATGGAAATCCCTATTTTAACACCAAATCGAGCCAACAATCCGATATACTCCTTTGGATCCGTGTGAGAGATAATCACCACTCACCAAATCACCAAAACAAACCCTAATCAACACACTTCAGATCTGGACAGCGAAGGATCGAGCTTGATCTATCACGAATCCGCTTCAAACGAAGAAATCTCTCTTGAAAAGATGAAGATCTTCAATCTAAGCTCTTGAATCTTCAATCTTGATCTTCGATTTGGATGGATGGAAGCACTAGATTAGAGTGGAGAAAAGAAGTGAAGAAGTGTAGAAGTCGAGCTCTCAAAATGGCAGCACTTCGTCGCTCCAAAATCCGGATCCCAAAAATGAAGCCAACCCCCTCTATTTATAGGCAGAAAATCTCTTAAGTCGTAATCTGGTTATCTCCTTAAGTCGTTTCCGACTTACGACCTAGGACCTTGCCGACCTAAAACCCACCGACCTAAGCCTAACGACCTACAACGATGCGCATCTGCGACTTAACACATAGGCGCGACTTAACTTAGGTCGTTGCCTACCTAACTGCCTACAAAACACACATGTCTTAACGCGACCAAACACTTAACTGCCTTGCCGACCTACGACATAACGAGGTTACGACTTAATACCTTAGACTCCCACGCGACCTAACGCTTAAGCCAACACGCGACCTAACGACTTACTAAGCTACGTCCTAAGACTTACAAAACCCTGCGACCTAACCACTTAGCACCCACGCGACCTAACGGTGTTACGACCTACCACTCAACTCTTAGGTCGCTCACTACAGCCCCAGCTTCCTTAGGTCGTTGCCGACCTAACTATATACTAGGTCGCTAACTCGCTACCACTAGGTCGTAAGTTCCTTAGCTCGCGCTTCCCTTAGGTCGCAAACATTCTGTAGGTTGACCCAAACTAACTCGCGACCTAAATCACTACGCAATCTAACTGTTGGTCCTCCTTAGGTCGTTACCGACCTAACTCTACCCCACGACCTAACCCCAGAATACTTAGGTCGCCTACTCCTCTTCCTTAGGTCGCCTAAACCTCTTAAGTCGGTCTCGACTTATCACCTAGGTCAGTCACTACCTTAAGTCGGTCAACCCCACTTCCTTAACTCGGTTAATTCCTTAAGTCGGCAACTCGACCCAGACTTACCTCTTAACTCGTCCAAACCGACTTAGGACATAGAAAAAATTCTGCCAAAATCTGAAACTTAACAGAAATGCAACCAAAGGCCAACTCCTTTACGATGTTTCGATCCGTGAAAATACGGGTCGTTACATTCTCTCCCCCTTAGGAATTTCGCCCCCGAAATTCCAAACAACCAAAGAAATCAAAGACTATTCTGTACGCCTACCAACCATAACAATCAGCAAACCATGCATCCAATTCTAGCTTAGCGTACAGAATTCTAAAATTAGAACAAGTTACAATATCGCGAGATGACACGACACCTTAGGGCCATACCTTGAAGAGTTCAGGATGAGCTGCTTTCATCCTCTCTTCCACCTCCCACGTACAGTCGTTATCATCGTCACTCCATTGTATCTTGAGTAACTTAACTACCTTCCTCCTAAGCTGTTTCGTGTCGGTTTCAACAACACGAAGCGGCTTACGAGGTCTTCTATCGACTGGATCAACTTCGAAGTCTTCACAGCTATCAGTAGAAACCACTGTATTCGAGTCGTGCACATACTTCCGTAGATATGATACATGAAAAACATTGTGCACACCTGACATCTTCTCAGGTAACTCCAACCTATAGGCGAGCTTTCCAATTCGCTCGATGATCGGGAATGGTCCAACAAATCTCGGGGTCAATTTTCCTTTCTTCCCGAATCGAATAACATTCTTCAGTGGAGAAATCTTCACAAAAACCGTATCTCCTACGTCGAATTCCAAATCCTTACGACGCTTATCGGCATAACTCTTCTGACGGTCTTGGGCTGCCTTCATTCGTTGCTGAATGATCTCTATGCAATCTGAAGTCTGCCGAATCATCTCTGGCCCAAGCATCAGCTTTTCTCCAGTTTCCAACCAACATGTCGGAGAGTTACACGGTCTTCCATACAATGCCTCATATTGTGCCATACCAATACTTGATTGGTAACTGTTGTTGTATGCAAACTCCACCAAATGAAGGTGATCTTCCCATGATCCTCCGAAGTCCAAAACACATGCTCTGAGGAGATCTTCCAAAACTCGGTTGACTCTCTCGGTCTGACCATCCGTCTGAGGGTGATAAGCTGTACTCAAACACAACTCGGTTCCCAAAACTTCCTGGAAGCTCTTCCAAAATCCACTAGTGAACAATGGATCTCGATCGCTCACTATACTTTTCGGAATACCATGGAATCGAACTATCCACTTAACATACAACTCAGCCAACTTTGATGCAGTCCTAGTCGATCGAACAGGAATGAATCGTGCACTCTTAGTCAGACGATCCACAATGACCCAAATCCCTTCATTTCCCGTCCTGGTTCTAGGCAATCCATCGATAAAATCCATCGACACTTGTTCCCACTTCCATGTAGGAACTTCTAATGGCTGAAGCAATCCACTTGGCTTCTTCTGTTCGGCTTTTACCAACTGGCAGTTCATACATTTGGAAATAAAATTTCCAACATCCTCCTTCATACCTTCCCAGTAGTAGGTTCTCTTCATATCCCGATACATCTTATTTCCACTTGGATGAATTGTCAACTTCGAGTGATGACTTTCCTTCAAAACTTCACTCCTCAATTCATCTATATCGGGAACAACTAGTCGTCCTTGCTTTCGAAGCCAACCCTCTCGATCGACCTCGAATCCTTTATCCTTTTCTGGATCCACTCCAGATTCCAAATCACGGATAATCTTGACAAGCTTATCATCTCGCTTTTGACTCTCGCCAATCCTTTCCACAAGAGTCGGTCTTATTGATAAGTTTGCCAACATCTCAGGTTCCAATTCACATCTAGGCCTGAAGTCAAATCCAGCTAAATACTCGAGACTCTTCCATTCTGAAAACATGGATCCCAATCCTGCATGTCTTCGACTTAACGCATCTGCCACTGCGTTACCTTTTCCCGGAGTATAAGCTATACCAAAATCATATGATGCTAAAAACTCTATCCAACACTGCTGCCGAAGATTCAAATCCTTTTGGGAGAAAAGATACTTCAACGACTTATGATCCGTAAACAACTCGAATCGAACTCCCAACAGATAATGTCTCCACATCTTCAGAGCAAATACAATCGCCGCTAACTCCAAATCATGAGTCGGGTAATTCCTTTCATGCGGCTTTAGTTGTCGACTGGCATACGCAACAACTTTATCCTTCTGCATCAGCACTGCTCCAAGTCCAGTACCACATGCGTCGGTGTAAACCACCATCTCATCATTCCCACTTGGAATAGTCAAAACAGGAGCACTCGTCAATCGCTCTTTCAGGATTCCAAAAGCTTGCTCACACTTAGCATCCCAACTGAACACTTGGTTCTTTTTCGTCAATCCTGTTAACGGTGCAGCTACCTTGGAGAAGTCTTTGATAAACCGTCGATAATATCCTGCTAATCCAAGAAAACTTCTCACATCAGATGCATTCTTAGGTCTAACCCAATCCTGGATTTCTGCCACCTTAGCGGGATCAACCGCTATTCCACTTCCAGAAATCACATGGCCTAAGAACCTCACTTCACTCTTCCAGAAGTGACACTTCGAAAACTTAGCCTTCAACTGATGTTTCCGCAAGATTTCCAAAACCATACGCAAGTGCGTCTTGTGCTCTTCTTCAGTTCTGGAATAAATCAGAATATCATCCACGAACACGAGTACGAACTTGTTCAACTGATCTCTGAACACTCTATTCATAAGATCCACAAAATATGCTGGCGCGTTAGTCAATCCGAACGGCATTACCAGCCACTCAAAGAAACCAGATGGTGTCCGAAAAGCAGTCTTCGGCACACTATCCTTAGATACTCTCAACTGGTGAAATCCCGTTGCCAAATCCATCTGAGAAAACACCTTCGCTTCGTGAAGCTGATCAAACAAGTCATCTATCCTCGGCAATGGATACTTGTTCTTCTTAGTCACCTTATTCAACTCACGATAATCCACACACAATCTCAACGACCCATCTGCCTTGGTTGCGAACACAACTGGTGCACCCCACTTGGACACACTACGCCGAATGAATCCTTTCTGTAAAAGGTCATCAACTTGCACCCTCAACTCCTGCTGTTCCCTAGGCGCCATCCGCCTAAGAGGCATCACAATAGGTCTGGCTCCTTCTACTAGATCTATTCGAAACTCGATCTCTCTATGCGGCGGCAACCCTTTGACTTCGTCAAAGACATCCTCGAATCCATTTGCGATAGGCACTAAAGACAGTCCATCCCGTGGAACAACTAGCGAATACATGAAGCTCATGAAGACGCCTTCCTCATGCTTACATCGTATCACAATCTCTCGCCCCTCCACATTCTCGACCGTCACCTCCAGCCACTCACAATCAACCTTTGCCGCATACTTCCTAAGCCAGTCCATACCCAAAATAATTCCGAACCCCGCAAAGTTCAGAACAAAACAATCACAAACAAAAGAGCAACCATGACTCGATACAACTAGACCACGGCATAACATACACAAACAAGACGAACCCCTAACTGGATTAGTCACAACCAATGGCCTATCAACAATATCCGGTTCCAAACCCAACCGGCCTACGAGTTCACTACAAACAAATGAATGCGACGCTCCAGTATCAAACAGAACTCTAACTGGAACACCACATAGGAAAAGAGTACCTTGAACAACCACACTCTTTCCCTTCTCTTCAACAGTAGGAGCTTTCGAAGACGACGGAACAGCTCCTAAAGCATAGGCTTGCACAATCTGCCTGTCCTTCCTCGGTTCTGGACAATTCTTCCTGAAATGCCCCGGCTTGTCACAGTTGTGACACTTCATCGGCACCTTAGGATTCTTACAATCCTTCGAGAAATGGCCCTTCTGTTGACAATTGTAGCAAGTCACCTCGCCTTTCGGCTTCTTCTGGCCATCCTTACTCTTTTGCTGCTGCTGCTTCCTCTTCTTGTTTCCACCCTGCTGGGGTTTAGACTCTTCCCTGGTCACAGCAACAACAGATCCTTCCTTAGGAAACAGACTCTCATGCCTAAGAGCTTTCTCCACAAGCTTCTCAAATGAATCGTCCAAATGATCCACCAACTGTCTCCCAAGATAGCTGTCCAAGCCTGTCACAAACTTCTCATTCTTCTGATAAGCAGACTCAATATATGACCGGGCATACTTGGACAAAGCTTCAAACTCAGAAACATACTCCAGAACTGATCTTCCACCTTGCTTGAGCTCCACAAACCTCTTGAACAGAACAGACTTCTGAGCTGTAGAAATGAACTTAGCTTCAAATCTAGCTTGGAATTGCTCCCAAGTAATCTCTTCCTCCGCAGTATTGATGGTAATAGAGTTCCACCAATCAGAGGCTCTCCCTTGAAGCTGCCTTGATGCCAACTTCCTCTTAGTTGCATCGTCAATTCCCAAATCACCAAAGATCCTTCTACAAGCATCGATCCATCTCTGGACTTCAATAGTTGATTCTGTTCCCAAGAAAACCTTTCCTCCAAGAGCAGTATAATCCTTGCACAACTTAGCAAAATCCACTGGTTTCGGAGTTTGGACTTGAACTCCAACATCAACTGCCGCCCCCGGAACTGGTATCCTCCTCATGATCGAAGTCATCATAGCTTCGAACATGGCTGCATAATCAGCAGTCTCTTCAGTAGCACGGCCTTCCCTAGCAGCTGGTCTCCCTCTTCGACTCATTCTCAATATCTATAAAAAGGAATGATTAGAACATCTAGAGAAACAACTGCATAAAGGATTCAAACTCTACTAAGCTACTATATTATATATAGTAGTCATCCATCAAAATTACAATTATGTCTCTCATACGTAGTTACGACAGCGAGCGTTGGGTAAAATCGATTAACCAATGCTCTGATACCAAATGTGACGACCGCCCATGACCCCTGCACCGAATCTAGAGATAGTGCGCTGTAAAGTGTGCCAGGCGACCATGGACGATTGTCAGGGTAGATTAAAACAACAGAATCTATCGTATTTCTCACAGCGCATGGACAAAATACAATAGAACATATGTATAGTGAAGCTTTACAGAACAAAATGACATCATATAAAACTCCATAATAGTTGAATACAAGCATCCTCATAGTCAATACATCAAGCCTCACTACATATCTCTCAGAGAATACAAAACAGCGGAATATCCAGTACATATAATAAGAAGATAATATGCAACCCTCCAGCTCGTCTTCGATATCAGCATCGTGAGAAGAGAACAGCACCTGTCACCTGCTACCTAGTATGCCCGTCCCAAAATGGACGAACAGCCCAAGGCAATAAGAATTAAAACATAAAGCCTTGAGTCAGACAACAGTCTTAGTGAGCAGTAAATTAACTTACAACATACCAAAAGAGCATAAAGGAAAAGGAATAGGAATACAACCCTCCCAGTCCAACCTCATTCTACAGTGATAGCCCCCAGACACACACTAAGCAGAAGCAAACATAGCAGAGCATACAATTTAAAGTAAAGCTATTATCACTCGAGTCAAGGGCGATGTTTTCCAAGTACCAAGGCCTAAATCAGATAAGCACCCAGAAAATACCGCTCTTGAGACCGAATGACGATACAACCAAACATCCATGACTCTGGCTATCACTATTATCATTGCTTCGATATCACCGTTAATTAAATGACCGGCACATTCTTTCAGCCGTCCGTCAAGGGCTAATGGAAACCCCGGTTCTAGACATAACTCCCGCACGTCGTCGCAGCCCGTGCCTAGGGCTATCGAATCTGCCCAGAGTACTCGACCATCAACAATTAGTCATTGGGACTATCGAATCTGCCCAAACGTACTCTTGCTTAGAGCATGCTAGAACCTTCAACAACGATGCTATCCAAACCTCCTAGTCATCCTCCTCGACGACTATTCTCATATCCATTCATTATCCTCAACTCGAATCATATCACCGAGTTATCAACATGCTTGGAATGATCCCGTCTGGATTAGACCAAGTCTTCATCACATGATGACTCGCTTCATTACATCCTCGCAAAGCCTCATCTCAACATCACATCATCGAATCTATGCATAAGAGCTTCATCATCCCGCTACATATGCCACGAGCAGCTTTCCCAATTCAAGAGCCTTTCCCTTAGCTTTTGAATCGTCTTCGGTCTAAATCTAATCATCTAGTTCATAACAATCAATCAAATCAAACATCAATCCAAACAATCAAGCATTCAAATATGATCTAAGTAGACAATTATAACAATAATGGCATTTTCGTAATTAAAGAGTTGAAAGTCCAATAAGCATGAAAACATGGATTATATCTCTACAAACTTGATGAATGAACTTGCATATGTTAACATATGATAAAATGGATGTAACATCATCATGAACAATGGATCTATATGGATCTACACTTTGGATGAAGAAAATGCATGGAAATCCCTATTTTAACACCAAATCGAGCCAACAATCCGATATACTCCTTTGGATCCGTGTGAGAGATAATCACCACTCACCAAATCACCAAAACAAACCCTAATCAACACACTTCAGATCTGGACAGCGAAGGATCGAGCTTGATCTATCACGAATCCGCTTCAAACGAAGAAATCTCTCTTGAAAAGATGAAGATCTTCAATCTAAGCTCTTGAATCTTCAATCTTGATCTTCGATTTGGATGGATGGAAGCACTAGATTAGAGTGGAGAAAAGAAGTGAAGAAGTGTAGAAGTCGAGCTCTCAAAATGGCAGCACTTTGTCGCTCCAAAATCCGGATCCCAAAAATGAAGCCAACCCCCTCTATTTATAGGCAGAAAATCTCTTAAGTCGTAATCTGGTTATCTCCTTAAGTCGTTTCCGACTTACGACCTAGGACCTTGCCGACCTAAAACCCACCGACCTAAGCCTAACGACCTACAACGATGCGCATCTGCGACTTAACACATAGGCGCGACTTAACTTAGGTCGTTGCCTACCTAACTGCCTACAAAACACACATGTCTTAACGCGACCAAACACTTAACTGCCTTGCCGACCTACGACATAACGAGGTTACGACTTAATACCTTAGACTCCCACGCGACCTAACGCTTAAGCCAACACGCGACCTAACGACTTACTAAGCTACGTCCTAAGACTTACAAAACCCTGCGACCTAACCACTTAGCACCCACGCGACCTAACGGTGTTACGACCTACCACTCAACTCTTAGGTCGCTCACTACAGCCCCAGCTTCCTTAGGTCGTTGCCGACCTAACTATATACTAGGTCGCTAACTCGCTAACCACTAGGTCGTAAGTTCCTTAGCTCGCGCTTCCCTTAGGTCGCAAACATTCTGTAGGTTGACCCAAACTAACTCGCGATCTAAATCACTACGCAATCTAACTGTTGGTCCTCCTTAGGTCGTTACCGACCTAACTCTACCCCACGACCTAACCCCAGAATACTTAGGTCGCCTACTCCTCTTCCTTAGGTCGCCTAAACCTCTTAAGTCGGTCACGACTTATCACCTAGGTCGGTCACTACCTTAAGTCGGTCAACCCCACTTCCTTAACTCGGTTAATTCCTTAAGTCGGCAACTCGACCCAGACTTACCTCTTAACTCGTCCAAACCGACTTAGGACATAGACAAAATTCTGCCAAAATCTGAAACTTAACAGAAATGCAACCAAAGGCCAACTCCTTTACGATGTTTTGATCCGTGAAAATACGGGTCGTTACATAAAAACATAAATCACACATTTTACATTTTATTTTGGTGGTGGGTGTGTTTTTATTATAAATATTGGTCATTGTTAGTCCAAAATTTTTGATATCCGATCCAAGCTTGGTAATAAATGTACAATATAATTATATGAAAATATTACAGAAGAAACATGATGTGTAATTTTTAATTTCTTTTGTAGCATGTTGGTTTTAATGATACAAATACTACTCTCATTCCAGCTATGAAAACCCAATGAATAACTGTAAATTATTTCCAATCATGTAAAGAAAAGATACATGCGCATTTTCAAGATTTGTATTTTTATACCATAGGCAAAAACATATGATTATGTACCATACACAAATTCAAATCATAAAATATATATTTTATTATTTGAATTTGTATAGAGAAATAGTTACAACCTGACAAAAAGCAATCCATATAACACTGCTTTTAATGCTTGCTTGCCATGTTGCACTGCTTTTACTGCTTGTCGCAACGAGGATGTTGCTTATGACACCCCCACAGATGCATTGGACGATGCATATCAAATTGCGGAAAGTACCGCATTAGAAACCTTTAATAGATTTTGCCAAGCTGTGGTGGACGTTTTCGGCACCGAGTACCTTAGATGTCCGAATTAGGATAATGCGATGTGGATTAGAGAAATGCACGAGAGCAGAGGATGACCTGACATCCTAGTATGTCTCGACTGTATGCATCAGGAATGGAAGAACTACCCCAAAGAATACCATGGAGCTCACAATGGTAAAGAAAGTAGACCAACTATTATTTTGGAAGTCGTTGCATCGTACGATTTATGGATATGGCATGCTATCTTTGGAATCTCTGGATCTAACAATGACTTAAATGTTATTGAGAGGGCAGACTTATTCAATGATCTGGCACTTGGCAGAGTAACTCCGGTGATATTTACTCTTGGGAAAAACACTTACAACCACAAATATTATCTTGACGATGGGATTTATCCAAAATGGAGTACCATTGTGAAAACGTGTCCAAATCTGATAATAGCAAAGTTTGCTGCGATGCAAGAGGGACAAAGAAAAGACGTGTGTTACTACCAAGTATCCTTTTGACCTTGTCGAAACCCTAATGAATAGAAGGCAAAGAAGAACAAGAGAAGAAAGCTCTAGCAAGAGCTTTCGAAGGAGTCGAAGGGATTCAACAGCCAAAGACTAGAAGTATCAAAAGCTTACAAAGAGGTTGAAAGGATCGAAAACACGCTTTTGCTTCAGTGAACACCTTTCGAAGCAGGTGCTTTCGCTTGCATGAAGACCTTTCGAATGTGTTAAAGAAATAGCTTTCGAAGAAAATGCATAACAACCTTTCATATGCGCGCAAAACCTTTCGAGTCATAAGGTTCCACCTTCACTCAAATCACTCAGAAGCACACCTTGGTCAAAACAACCCTTTCGGAAGAAAATTCAAGCCTTTCGAACTGGTCGAAGCCTTTGATATCCAGGGAAGGTTCCGCACCAAGTCGCAAGCATTTGTTTGGAAGCTACAAACATCAGCGAAACCATTACCATTTCAACACCTTCGAACCCCCTGGAAACAACCCATCAACAGAGTCGAAAGCTCTTACAAAGCAACATAAAGAATAGAAAGTGCAACCGCCCCTTTCGATGAAGATGGAGGCATTTGAGCCCATTCGAAAGCATTGCAAAAGGGAGCACAAGTGCCGAAGGAGTTTGAAGGCACCTGAAGCCATCTTTCGACCAGGTCGATTGGTGCCAATCCGCATCTATAAATAAGACCCAAGGGGTCTGGTTTAGGGGATCCGAACTTAGTCATTCTACACTTGAACTTTCTTAATTATACAAAATTGTAAACCCTAATTTTTAAATCAAATTAGGTAAAATTGATCAATAAAGACTTCGTTGAGTTAATAAAGGGAAGATTTCAAAATTCTTGATTACTTAGTTGTTTTGAAAGCTTTTATTAGTTCTAACACTATTTCCCAGCTATAGTCCCCATCGAAAGACATCTTCGATCTGGTCGAAACCCCAACAATTTCAAGTAATCCCAGTCATTTACTCCAGGCCTCCTTTCACTGGACCTCTACCTTCTAAAGGATCGAAACCTTAACTCAAGCCAGTTTTACCTTTAATTCAAAGTTCAAACCCAAGTCACTTAAGATTCTAGCTTTCGATAAGGTCGAAACCATTCAGAACAAATCATAGCCTAGAACCTTAGAGCCATTCTTTAAGCTTCTGCAACCGCTTCGAAGGATTGTTTCGGAGGGATAATCAATCTATTCCATTCAATTCGAATGACCTTAAAGAGGAGAATTTAAGCCTTTTGACCAAGTCGAAAGGTTAATAAGAAGAAAATTACACATAAGGACTGATTTGAAAGGTGATCTAAAGAAGACATTCATATCCTAGCCCTTGCCAACAAATCAAAAGAGACCTAAAGGGCTAACCTTTCAACTTTGTGGTGTTGACAAGTTTTCTTGTTGACATTTTGGCACTAGAAGGAGAGCTTGAACCTTCGTCTCTATTTTACACCTAACACCACATCCCACTAACCCAACTATTTCCAAGCTCTCTAACTCAAGGCCTTACTTCATCATGGCCAGCAGAATCAAAAGATCCGAGCAAGGACCCTCCGAACTACACTTAATTGAATTCTCCCAAGAGATAGCTAATGATAGGAATCTTCGAGAAGAGCAACTATTAAGGATGAAGGCTTTAAGAATCATAAGGGAAAAGAAAGTTAAAGCTTATGATCCACATAAATGGAGTTTAAACCCTTTTCATGAAGGTCGCACCCCAATCTTTACCTTAGGAGAAAAGAAAAAAGGAAGTGACAATTTATTTGACCAAATGAGAAAAACAATTCAGCACTATACCAAAGGCACAACTTTGAAGAAGGAATAATTACATATTACAAAGCCTTTGCACATAAGTGGGACAATACCTACACCAGAACCCCAAAGAGTTTTAAAGAGAAAGCACGTTATCAAAGGGGAAACTCTAGGGCCAAGTAATAAAAGATTTTGAAGCCATCCCCAAGAAACAAGTTTCAAGTCAAGACTTCCAAAAGTGTGCAACCTAACGACATTTATAGAGAATGTCTACTTGCTAACTAAGAATGAGCTCAATTATTGGCCATCACAGAAAAAGAAACCAAAATATGAAAGAAATTTTGGGGAATCCTACTGCCATTTCCATATGATGAATGGACTAACCACTACAGAGCCTTGGAAGGGATGATAATCAGCTTTTTCCGTCAATGCAAAATCAATGAATTTGTAAAGAGATCATAAAAAAGGTCAATAAAGAATTACTTTCTAAGAAAGATCTACATGGTTGGGAGTGAAATGCTCGTTTCATTTGGACATTACCTTAAATAGTCAAAGCCTCTGTTCGCGCCTAGTTGGACAGGGTAGAGCATCTCCTAGAGGGAGGAGTGTAAGTCTTTAACCGCGCCATGCTATGGTCAGGTTAAAGCATCGACAAGCCCTTGGTCGTGCCTCTGTCAGGTCAAGGCACCTCCTGGAGAATGAGTGTAAGCCTTTATTCGCGCCATGCTATAGCAAGGTTAAAGCATCGACAAGCCCCTGTCCGCGCCATGCTATGGCCAGGACAGGGCGCCTCCTGGAGGGAGGAGTGTAAGACTTTATCCGCACCACACTATGGCCAGGCTAAAGCATCGACAAGCCCTTGGTCGCGCCTCTGGTTAGGTCAAGGCGCCTTCTAGAGGGAGGTTGTGTAAGTCCTTGGTTCCAGCCTCTAAGAATGAGCTAACCAAAAGCACCAAACAACGGACTAAGACGTCCAAGCCTAAGAAGAGGCTCACTAAACAATGGACTAAGACGTCCAAGCCCAAGAAGAGGCTCACCAAACGATGGACTAAGACGTCCAAGCCCAAGAAGCGGCTCATCAAATAAAGGACAAAGACGACCAAGCCTAAGATGCGGCATATCTACAAGGGACTAAGATGTCCAAGCTCAAGAAGTGGCATATCAAATGATGGATTAAGATGTCCTAGCTTGAGGAGCAGCCAATCAAACCGCAACTACAAAGTAGAACAGAACTTCGCTTATTAACACCTGAATCTGGGTTTCGAGTCTCTCATATCTGAACTTCATCTATTAATACCTGAATCTGGGTTTCGGGTCTATATCAATCACTTATACTCTTTATCATACCCGAATCTGAGTTTTAAGACTATTGCATAACTTCACTTTAATGCCCTAATCTGGGCTTGAGATTTCTATTGTGGATTTCTAATTATTCACTTCTAATACCCGAATTTGGGTCAAATACTTCTATCAAGAAGATCATTATTATAAATTTTTGGTTATCATACACTAATACCCGAATCTAGGTTTCGGGCTTCTAAACTTTCAGATTTTATTCATTAATGTCTGAATATGGTCATTGGACTTCTACTACAAATTTTCAGATAATAGTTTCTGGACTTCTATCACTTAATCATTATTAACCCTCTATTAGTAATCTTCAGAGGATGATTTTCTAATACATTTATACCCTTGGCTGAGGATAGAATTTTCTACCAATAGACTTCAGATATTCCAGCAATATGGTTAAAGTTAAATTCTTAATTATTTCTCATCATGGTCAAAGATGTGTTTCACGACATTTAACCAAATACAATTACCGTTCATTTATTACCATACGGTTGACATAATGATTTTCTAATCTATGCGAATGATATAGATAGACTTTTATATCAACTTCAAGCTAACAATAGGAAATATTGTTTGCTTCATACTTTTCAGGGAAATAAGAAAAGTAAAGAAGAATGAATGATCCAGCAAACAGAGAACTTAGTGAATGAACCATCAAACAAATGTTTCAGAGATAACATTATAGGAAAGGATCACAAACCAAGTGATATTTACAAAATTTACATGATTTACATAACTTATAAAATTATTTACAAGTTTATAGAACAAATATACACATTTCATAAATATGTATCTTTCATAAATCTTGAGTAGCTTTGTTCAGGTTCTCAGCGATCAAAGGGTCCACGATATGATGAATAGCAATGCGAAGGACCTCTTTTAGTTTCTTCTCTTTCTTCCTTATTTTATCTTCATCATCGATATTTTTGATATTGGTCTTCAAAGCGCAATTAAAAGTTTTATTTGCTCCTTTAAGTGTTTTGTTTTCCCATTCTAAATCAGCAATGCGTTTAAAAGAAGATATCTATCATGTTCAAGCTTTTGGATCCTGGCCGCATATTCATTTATGCATTGTGAATATTATACTTTTTGTTGCTCGTCAAAGTATTTCATCATTTCAAACTTAACCTTTATGCACCATTCTGCCACTACCTTTTCATCTAAGCCTGGAGGAGGATTTGTAGTAGTGGGAAATTTCTGAATAGCAAGGGAGGCGGATCTAGTAGACTTTGCGACCGATGAGATAGCAGGAGAAACTGGTAAATCGATGCTTGGGATAATATTCCCCATGATGAACTCTAATGATTCACATTGAACCTGGATATCTTTTAATTTCATCTCTAAATCACCTATTTGTTGAAGAAGTTCTGACATTTTGTGATCAAAGTCAATTGAAGGATTTGACTTAACTTGAAGCTTTAACACAAAATCGCTTCATTTTTACTATTACATCTGCTTCTAAGTTGGCGACCTAATCATTAAGATTTCTAGCAATTATTTTCCAAAGCAAGAATCTCTTATTCCATCTTAATGCTTCGGTATTGCAATGAAAACGAGCAAATAAAGTATCTTCAAGAAATTTGCTCTTTTCAAGATCTGCCAACAGCTTATCCTTGAGATTGATAAAGCGAGATGCTGAATCTAATGAGAGAGTCGCTATGGATAACTGTAATTCCTATTGATAAAAAAGGAAAAAGTACGAAGTCAAAACCTGAATAAATAATCTCTTTATTACTACAATAAAATATTACAACTCAAGTAATATTGAAACTAAAAGATATGATAGACATTTGTTTTATATCCAAAGATGAGAAACAGCATTTCTAACTCTATTCAATGAATTGGTAGATAGAGTAACTGTAGAGTCAAAAGAAATGTTAAGTCCTTCTGAGGTAATCACCGATGGGTATTTGCTATAGTCCCATTCCCAATTAGAGGGTTGTCACGACCGCAAATTAGTTTAGTATGGAATGTCTGGATCTCCTTAAGTAGCTTTTCTTTCTCATCACCAGGGAAATCGAAGCGGAGATGAGGATGTTCCATGTAAAGTTTTTGTAAATCTCTAAGAAAACAATATCTTGCTCATTTTGAAGAGTTTGTAATTGAAGCCATTTCGAGGTAAAATCTTCTCAATTTGACATATTGACTTAAGTAATCTTTAGAGATAAGATTGCCTGAGGAACATTCTCTCTGTGATAACATAATAAAATACATCTAAGTATAAAAGGAAAACTAAAACAAAGGTTTACAAATTAACATTATTACATATTCACGGTTATTCATCCCGTTCTTACAAAATTAACTTGGTAAATAATTCGGGAATAAATTTTTCCTTATAATACTTGAGTTTTTTAGGAGGTAGATCTTGGGGAATTGATCTGGCTCATGGCAAGTTCCAACATGCCCCGGGATGCCGGTCAGATCCGTATTCGTCCAAGTATCTTTTGTGGAAACGCCTAAGTAGACCCCCGCTAAAATACCTAAATATGAAAAATTAGCAGTTGGGTGTGTACAATAGGCCTTGTACAAAAAGTTAACCGAAATGTCTTTCTCTTCTATCAACATTCAAAAGAGGGTAATCGATTCTCGGTTTTCCTTCAAAAGAGCGTCATATCGAAGGCGCACTCTCCTCAACCATGGGGCAGCTTCTTGATGCGTAAAGGATGTTAACACTGCCGCACTTGTATCGAGTCTATGATATTTATCAGAAAGAATGTTGTGCTCCTTCAATTTTTTGTCTAACTCCCTATATAAACTATTTATCTCCGCTTGTTTTCTTTCAAGCTTGATTTTATAAAGGTGGATAGATTTCTTCCTTATCTAAATAAAAGATTTACACTATTATTATCTTCGAAGTGAAAGATTTTTAAATAGAGAATCCCATACCTGAGATACCGGGACTGATGCTTTGGAAACCCGCTGTTTTTCTTTTGGCACTTCCACTTCAACAAAAGCAGGCTCTTCTTGAGTGAAGGAAGGTGCAGGAGATTTAGGTGGAATCGCTTCATGAGGAGACGAGTCCTTTTCAGAGGTCTTCTTATTATCATCTTCGTCTTTTTCAGAGGCTTCAGTTTGGCCACCTCCATTTCTACCTAATCCTTATCCGTCGTTGATGTTATCATCCCCGTCATCATCGTTATCATCATAATTATCACCCCCCTTCTCTTCGACGGCCACATCTTTGTAATCCATGTCTTCGGAGTCAGATTCGACTTCAAAGGAGAGAATTTTGGAGGCATCAATCTCCTCCTTTTTGGCAGCCTCAATTCCCTGCTCCATCTGTATGATCTTGCCCATAACCTTATTGACAAGAGCAGGGTCAAGCGAGGGAAAACTTAATTTAGGGCACTTGTTGTTGTTATCAGCATAAGCGACGAGCACTAAAGCATCTTCAAAAGAGTTCATCATAATATCTTCAAGAGAGGTGTCAAGAAATTGTGACACTCGCCTCTTTGCATCGGAAATAGTGTCGACTGCCAATTTTAGGGAAGCTTTGTTCTTTTTTAACTTCTCTTTTAGAGAGACTTGTTTTGCCATCATTTGGATTTTTTCCTCCTCGGCTTCTTTTAAAGTCATCTTCATTGCTAAATTCTCATCGGTGAGGAGTTGGCGGGCTTTCTTTTTCTCAGAAATGATAGATTCTGACTGGGTAAGAGAAGCTCTTAGTTGCTCCAATTAAGTCATAGCATCATTCTTCTCTATGGATAAAGTAGAGACTAGATTCTTTAAGTCGAAAATTTCCTCCTGAAGTCTAGAAATTCGGACACATATTCCTTTAAGGAGAGCCAACTCTTGGAAATCCGAAAGATGAAGTACGGCATAAGTCAAAAAATTTAAAAAATAACAGTAACAATAAAGTTAATTGAAGAATAACTTACCAAGGGTTGCTTTTCAATTAAAGAACGATAATGACCCTCCAAGTTAGTAACAGAGGAAGGTGGGTGCGTGGAGGAAAAAGTTAAAGAGCTTAAAATAGATGGGACTATCCTTTAAAAATTATTTGAGGATGTAGGAGATGATGACCTAGAAGGAATGAGCTTTTGAGAAGGGGTCGTAATCTCTAAAGCCTTCCGCATCTGCTCAATCGCACTTGGAGTGCTCGAGAAGACGATGTAGGAAAGTGTATCAACCGTCGGTGGGAGTCTTTTTGGGTTGATCGAGAGAAACTTCAATAGTTGGACTCTCCATAGCATTACTAATATTTAAAGACTCCTCTTCCTCTAGTGGTGGAGAATCAAAAACTTCCACTATTTTTTCTATCATTAGAGGTGGTTCCACCACAGACGATTTGACCAATTTTCTCTTGACGGCCATCTTTGTCTTAGCGAGGGCCTGAGAAAAGGATGGTGCATGAGAAGTCAAAGAGGGGGGAGCAGGACCACTGATGAATTTTTCCCCCTAAGGAGCAGCTGAAGAGAATTCAAACGGATTATAAGTCAGCAGAATAATTTGAAAAGCAACACAACAATAGATAACAAGTGCAGCATTTATAACTTACCGAAGTGGTCAGGACAGATAGGTGACATTGGGGAGAAATTTATAGAATCTCCCAAAGAAAGGAAGAATTTGCTTCGAGATGTGTGTTGGATCAAAGGGGGTTTGCCTAGAATCCTTTGACCAATCGGCAGAGTACTTCTGCAAATTTCTAGGATTCTAAGGCATTAACCTATTCCCAATTTTGCTTGAAGTTATAGTTAAGGACTCCACTATTCTCTTATCCTCCTCATTTAGTCCTTTAGCAGGAGCACTTGAAAAAAAGCATAGTTCAGTAGAAAAAGATAACTATATAAAAGGAAAATAATGAAATATGAGCATACATGGAGTAGAGAAGGTCCCGCTAATGTGGGGGAAGCATCTAACAAAAAAGAACTGGTTCTTTCAGTCTCTGAACTTGTTCACTCCTTCGGATATCAGTTTCTTAGGAGGATTTGCGTAACATCCCCCTATTTAGAGGCCTAAAACTAACGACTACGGATGCTGCAGTCATCCATAGTTATTAATCCTCGGTGATTAAATACGGCGACATTAGATACATTGATACACAGAAACACAAGAATATGGAAAAAATTTAAAAAGCAAACAAATTACACATTCCATTACAAAATATTCCAAATTGTTTACATAATCCCAAATCCCAAACCACGTTCAAATAACATATAATTATTAAAAAATACGCGAAGAGCGACATATGAAGATGCCTCCTTGGTAGATCAGAGTATATAGATAGATAGGAAAACAATTTGCCTTTACAAACAAAACACACAACGGAAATAAAAGAACTCTAATAACAAACTTGCCTCCTGCATGTCCTCGGAAGCTTTATTCGTCTAAAACAACAGTTGGAAACCTTAACCCTCAACCTACTCAAAATCAATTGAGTACCCGAGAGTTTAAGCGGAAAACAAAAACTTCGAGTCAGACATAAAGCCTAGTATGAATAATAATTTACCATCTCAAACCATTTTGATATCTAGTGAGACCACGCCGCTTAGCGGAACGGGTTTTCCCCTCACTAGTATCCCAAAACATTTATAAACCATATACTATGCTCCGGCATCCACAATGGTTCAAAAATAGTATTTCAAAAACTTTATGATGATATGCAAAACAAGCAAATCAAATTTGGATTACCCATCCTCATTCATTCTGACTATCTGTCTCAATTATAGTTTCTAGGATTACTATTAACTTGTTAAATTTTTATGGACTATCTGTCCAATATCATAGTTTTCATGGGATCACTAAGAACCTATTGGTAACTCCACTATCTTATCTCTTATCCTAGTTTTCATGGGCTAACTAGGAACCTATTGACTGACTATCAATATCATAATCCGGATATAGTTTTCTGGGATAACTACAAACCTACTGGCCCCTGCCAGTATGAAATCATAGTTTTCATAGACTGACTATGAACCTATTGGCCTCTACCAATATCATATAGTTTTCATGGGCTTACTATAATCCTATTGGCCACTGCCAATATCTTTAATTAAGATTTTAACATCTGTTAAGTTATATTCACTACTGGGTTAACCTAACTGGTTACTCTGCCCTTCCCCAAAATATGGTTATGGGTTAATAATAATGTGAATAATATTTCCAAAATCTTTATTTATGCCATGGTTTTCCTTTAAAAATGAGAATGGTTATTTGTTTTGAAACTTTAAAACATCACTTTCGAAACCACTAGATGAGCTCCTTCGAAAGCATAGAAAACCTCTTTTCAAAACTCTAAGTATATACCTTTTGAAACCAATGATACCGCTCGATGGCATCAGGAAAACATTCTTTAAAACATAGCTTCGAAACAAATAAAGTACCCTTTCGAAAGCATTGGGTTTACTCTTTAGAAACAACATTTGGGTCAAAATGGTTATATACGAAAGTATCTCTTTAGAAACCAACTAGAGTTAATTAGGGAAAAGTTGACGGTGTCGGAACCATCTAGTTGAAAGCAAAGACCTTTAAAAATTAAAACTTCAAAGGTCAGAGTCGAAACCCCCTTTCGACTCCATTACCTTCGAAACCCTCAACCCCTTTCGAAAGCAATTAGGAAGCGGCTTAACCTAGGAAAAAAGACAAGATAGCCTTTCGAAGGCATTGATGACTTCAATACTTCGAAAGGAAAATAGAGGCTTGGTTTCGACTAGGTCGGAACCAGCCCTTTCAAAAGCTCTTATTTTAAGAAAAAAAACACCCCCTTCGAAAGCTGATACTTTAACATAATATGACAACCTTCTTCGAAAGCTATTTATAAAACCCTTTCGAAAGCATGTGTTTCTACTATGTCGAAGGCTTTAAGTAAAAAAAGGCAAAACTTTAACTTTTGAAATCAAAGCAGGGTTTCGACCCCATCGGAAGCTTACCTTCCGACACCAAGACTTTCGCCTTCCTTCTGATCCACTGCATACCACTAGGTGATACGTAGGTTTCGACTATGTGGGTTTTGAATAAGTAGGTTTTGACTAGGATGGGGTAGAATAATTGGATTTGAAAGGGCTACTAATTCTGGCGGAACACCTTTTTCTGAAAATAAGGCTGAAATGTTGCTTCTTTAGTAATTGCTTTATAACAACTTGCCTATTTGTAAACCATTGATTGGCTACCATAAACCTTTTCAAATACTTGACATTTAATACTACAGCACTTATATCAGATTTAAACCATAAAAATGTAACGTTTAAACTCTTCCATATACCAAAACCAATTATTTTAGAAAAGTCCTTCTTTTAAAATAATTTACTTTCCTTAGTAAACCAATTGGGAAAAATCCCAACAAATCTAGAAATTTGACTCCATCATGTAATCAAACATATTAAAATTTTAGATCCAATTTCTTCCTGAAATATTCAAAATAAATTTTTAACCCAATTACAACATATTTATCATCAATAATTCAAAATAAAATTTTCATAGCTTGGAAAATTCTGAAAATTAAAACCCATCTTCAAAATCATGTTTTACGTAACAAAAAAATTTTCCATGGAAATTTAAAATCAGTAACTCACGGTTTTGCCCCTAAAACAGTACGAATTTCACAAAAAAAAAATTTGTTTAAATCAAGCAATTCATAAATTAAGCATATCATCATCCAATATAAATTAAATACTCAAATTTGAAATCATATGATTATAAAACCAAAATGAGATGGAATGAATTTATTCACCTTAGATTTGATAAGGAATTTGAGATTTGTTGTTGTTAATCCTTTCTAGCTTTGATCCTTAGCTTTAGATTGAAATTTCTCCTTATTAATGGCTGGCTCTATTTAGTTTTGATTTTCGTTTGCGAAAAGATGAAAATGGAACGTGAATAGGCAATTACAAAAGGTCATAGCCGTGTATAATAGATTGGATAATTTATTGATATGCCCATGTGTAACTTAATTAATCCTAAAAACCAATTTTTAGCCCATTAAATATTATTGTTAAGTATGGCTCATCATATAATTTGTTCAAATCTCAATACCCTTATCATCATTATTCTACTTAATTTATCTAATTAAATTTCTTGAATAATGTTATTAAAAATTAGAGGTGTTACAGGCTCCCCCCATAAAGAATTTTGTCCTCGAAATTCACTGAGGACTAAATACTAAACACAACAATCATCTATAACAACTCCTAATAACCATACTATCCTAACTGACTAGCAACCATCTATGTAAATCTAATATAGACATACCCTCAAAGCAGATCAAGATAAGTATCTCTAATCCTGTCCTATGTCTCCCAAGTACAGTTTATCTCGTGGTCGCTCCACTGAACTTTCACCAACCTGACTGTCTTGTTCCTTAATCTTTTATCATCTCTAGTTAAACCCGAACTCATTGTCTAACAATAGTCAAATTAGGCTCTACCACTAAGTCATCCAACCCTATCGGAGGAATAGTAGCCTCTGGATCATGCATATATTTACGAAGATGAGACACATGAAATACATTATGGACACCTGCCAAACTGCTCAGCAACTCTATTCTGTATGCGAGCTTTCCAATCCTCTCAATAATCTGGAATGGACCTACATATCTTGGGGATAACTTCCCTGACTTTCCAAATCGTATCACACCTGCATTGGCGATACCCTAATGAAAACCTTATCTCCAACTGAGAATTCTAAGTCCTTACACTTCTTACCTGCGTAACTCTTCTGTCTTGACTTAGCTTCCTTCATCCTTCCTCGGATTAATCAATCTTCTTTGATGCCTCTTTAACCAAATCTGGACCTAAGACTAATCTGTCTCCATTCTCCAACTAACATGCTAGTGATTTGTATGGTCTTCCATACAAATCTTTTAACGGCGCCATTCCTATAATAGTCTGGTAATTATTATTGTAGGAAAACTCAACCAAATGTAAGTGATCCTCCCAAGATCCACCAAGGTCCAATACACAAGCTCTCAGTAGATCCTCGAGTACTTTGTTGACTCTCTCTATCTGTCCATCTGTCTGATGGTGATATGCAGTACTCATATTAAGCTTGGTACTCATTACTTCTTGTAGACTCTTCCAGAATTCACTAGTGAACAAAGCATCTATGTCACTGACTATACTACTAGGAACTCCATGCAATCTAACTATGTTTTTCAGGAATGACTTAGCTAAGATAGGTGCCGTTCTGCTTGACTTAACTGGAATGAAATGGGCACCCTTGGTCAATTTGTCCACTATAACCCATATACTTTCATTACCTCTATTTGACCTTGGAAACCCGTTTATAAAATAAATAAATATCGAATCCCATTTCCAAACTGGAATCTCTAAAGGCTGAAGCAACCCACTAGGCTTCTAATATTCAGATTTCACTTGTTAACAGTTTGCACACAGCCTTACCCACAAGCCAACATCCCTTTTCATGCCTTTCCAATAGAAGCTTCTCTTCATATCCTGATACATCCTAGTTCCTCCAAGATGAATAGTAAACTTGGATCTATGACATTCTTCAAGAACTTCTTTCATCAAGTCCTCCACATTCGGAACACACAACCGTCCCTTCTTTCTTAGCCATCCTTTCTGGTCAAGGCTAAAATCCTTTAAATCATCGATCTCTATTCCAACCTCTAGTCTTCTGATCCTTTCAGCTAATACTGGATGCTCCTTCTGCTTTGAGCAATTTTCTCAATCAATACTGATCGGACTTCTAAACAAAACAACCTGGCGGAACTCTGACTAGAACCAACAGTCGATCTTAACTGCACATCGCAAATGACTAAGGCTTCTAAATCCTTCCACTCCATCAACATTACTAACACCACATTCTGATGTTTTCTGCTGAGAGCATCTATTACCTTATTATATTTCCCTGGTGTGTACTCTATACCAAAATCATAAGCGGCCAAGAACTCCAGCCACCTCTATTGTCTCATATTCAACTCCTTCTGGGAGAATAAATACCGTAAAGACTTATGATCAGTATATAACTCAAATATCTCCCCTAAGAGATAATGTCTCTAGATCTTCAATGTGAAGATCACTACCGCTAACTCCAAGTCATGAGTAGGATATCTAACTTCATGCGGTCTAAGCCGCCTAGTTGCGTAGGCAATAACTTTACCATTCTACATCAGTACCGCTCCTAATCCAGTTCCACATGCATCAGTATATACCACCAACCCATGGTTTCCATCTTGAACTACTAACACAGGCGCATTGGTTAACAAATGCTTTAAGGAATGCTTCCTCACATTTGTCGGACCAAATAAACTTACTTCCTTCTTGGTTAGCTTAGTTAAGGGTGCTTCTATCCACGAGAAATCCTTAATGAATCTCCGATAGTAGCCAGCAAGTCCAAGAAAACTCCTGATCTCAATCACTGTCTCCGGTCTCTTCCAATTATTTACAACTTCGATCTTATCTGGACCGACTACCAATCCTTTCGCTGAAACCACATGACCAAGAAACTTAACCTCTTTCTTCCAAAAATGACACTCGGTTAACTTAGCCTTTAGCTGATTCTGCCTCAGCATCTCAAACACGACTCTAAGATGAACTTCATGCTCTCTCTCATCCTTAGAGTACACTAGAATGTCATCTATAAACACTAGTACAAACCTATCCAAGTACTCTCGGAAAACTTGTTTCATCAAATCTACGAAGAAAGCATGTGCATTCGTCTGTCCAAATGGCATCACCAACCACTCATATAAACCATATCTAGTCCGAAATCCTGTCAAAGGAATATTGTCCTCTGCAACCCTTAACTGATGGAACCTGGTCGCTAAATCCAACTGGGAAAACACTCTGGCTCCATTCAACTGATCGAGTAGGTCAAATATTCTTAGCAAAGGATACTTATTCTTGACCGTCCTTTCGTTTATCTTATGATAGTCGATGCACATCCTCAATGACCCATCGGTTTCTTCACAAACACCGCGGTTGCTTCCCAAGGCGAACTTCTTGGTCTAATAAAATTCCTTCTTTCTAGATCTATTAGTTGCACTTTCAATTCCTTCATCTCAGTAGGTATCATCCTGCTAGGTGGTATACTCATAGGTTCGGTTCCGGGCACAAGATCTATTCTAAACTCAACCGCTCTTTTAGGGGGTAATCTAGTGACTGGCTAAAAGCCATCTGCAAACTCTCTTGCTACCTGAACCTGACTTAACTCATCTCCTGTCTCCATAGCATTAAGAAAAGTACTAATACTCCGGTAAGTATTCTCTACTAAGAATATCACTCGGTTATGACTATTAGGGTGTCTCGGTGATATCTCTCTATCCTGGAAAAATATTCTAGCCTCATACCTACCCAACCAATCCTTACCCAAAATGATCTCGAAATCTATGAATCAATAATATACAAATCGCATGCAAATTTATGACCTAACAAATCAAGTTTTAACTGGTCACATCTTAACTCTAGAGTTGCATACCCTCCTATTATATTTGCAACCCTTAAGAAAGTAATAAGGTGGGTGGGTTCTAAGCATAATCTATAAAATAAACACCAAGATATAAATGAATGTGATGCACCGGTATAAAAAATTACTCTAACTGGAATGCTCTGTATCAAAAGCATACCTTCCATCACAGTCTTTCCTTTATCAGTTGCGGTAGGCCTAACTGGTCCTATTGCAAAAACTTTTCCTTTGTCCTCCCTAACTGGCTCTGGACATTTATTCTTTTAATGCCCAACTTGATCACAGTTGAAGAACTTTACATTCTTCTCATTTGCAGCTTTCTTCCCATTTTCTGACCGACATTCATTAGCAAAGTGACCCTTCTTATCACACTTATAGCAAACTAGCTCAGCCTTTGACTTCTTAGCAGTATCTCCCTTCTGGGCTCCCTTCTTTTTAAAGAACTTCATTTTCTTCCCCTGAGAACCCTGAGTTTCCACTGACTTCTTTTTAGCTAAATCAACAACTCCTCATGGAGAATGACCATCTCCACCACTATATTACAAGGATCACGGACATGTGTCATGGCCATTCTAGCAAGCTCGAGCCTCAATCCTCAAATGAATTTCTCATTCCTTTTGATATCAGTATCTATAACAGCATATTCATATCGAGACAGCTCTTCAAACTTCTTAGCATACTCGACTACTGACATCACTCCTTGCACTAAATCCATAAACTTCCTCATCAGCTCAGACTTGGCAAACTCAGATACAAACTTCTGTTCAAATCTCGTTTTAAAATCAACCTAAGTTAACTGCTCTTCCGGAACTCCAGTAGTGACACTATTCCACTAACGTAGAGCTGATCCCTACAACTGTCTAGAGGCCAACCTTCTCTTTTGCCCATAATTCAGACCCAAATCGGTATATATATACTCATAATGCAACAGCCAATTTTAAACCTCTATGGCACTCTCCGTTCCCAAGAATGGCTTCCCACCCAAACTGATGTAATCTCTACTCAGCAAAACAATATTCCTAACTGGAGCCACAGGATTAGCTCCTCCTACATTTCCAGCAACTCCAACAGCAGCCCCTGCTTGCATCAAACCAGCAAAGAACTGATACATCACCCCCATGTCTACTGTGGATTTCCAGCACCCACATTGGCTTCAGCATTTTGGTTAGTAGCATTAGCCATTCGACCTTCTCCTGGTAGTGGGTCAAGCATTTCCATTAGTTGTGGTGCTTCCTCCACCGAGATTTCCTCTTCCGTTTCCTGCTTCCATATCTCCTTTCTCGTAAATCTGCATACGAGTCTTAGTAAGATATAGAAGAACAGTCTAAGAGAGTAGGGAACACGTACTTATATATATATATATATATATATTTGAAAAACTAGGAGAACCCGGCGGACCGGTAAACTCCTGAGGAGGATACAGTAAAGCCGTCCGCTGATCCAAGCCCCCATACCCCCGGGTAAATTTATATAGGATAGGGAAGCGCATGGTAGGAATCGAACCTGGGTCTTTTTACCAGAACCCAAGCCTCCTTTCCACTGTGCCGCACCTGTGGACACGTACTTATATATATATATATATAGCAAATACAAGTATGTTACTATAACGTTAACCCAAACCTCAATCTTATTATCTGATTTATTGGATTATGATTGGAAAAAAATATTTTAGGTTTAACTTTCTTTTAAAGTTTCATAAACATCTCCTCTGATACTAACTTTTAACATTCCCCTATTTAGAGACCCAAAACTAACGGCTACGGATGCTGTAGTCATCCATAGTTATTAATTCTCGACGATTAAATACGACGACATTAGATACATTGATACCCAGAAACACAAGATTGTGGAAAAAAATTAAAAAGCAAACAAATTCAACATTCCATTTTGAAATATTCCAAATTGATTACATAATCCTAATTCGCAGACCACGTTCAAATAACATATAATTATTAAAAATTATGCCAAGTGCGACATATGAAGATGCCCCCTTGGTAGATCAGAGTATATAGATAGGCAAGAAAACAATTATCCTTTACAAACAAAACACACAACAGAAATAAAAGAACTCTAATAACAAGCTTGCCTCCTGCACGTCCTCGGAAGCTTTATTCGTTTAAAAGAATACCTGAAAACCTTAACCCTCAACCTACTCAAAATCAATTAAGTACCCAAGAGTTTAAGGGGAAAACAAAAACTTTGAGCTAGACATAAAGCCTGGTATGAATAATAATTTACCATATCAAACTATTTAGATATCTAGTGAGACCACGCCGCTTAGCGGAACGGGTTTTCCCCTCACTAGTATCATAAAACATTTATAAACCGTATATTATGCTCCTGCATCCACAATGGTTCAAACATAGTATTTCAAAAACTTTATGATGACATGCAAAACAAGCAAATCAAATCTGGATTACCCATCCCCATTCATTCTGACTTATGTCTCAATTACAGTTTCTAGGATTACTATTAACATGTTAAATGTTTATGGAATAACTTTCCAATATCATAGTTTTCATGGGATCACTAAGAACCTATTGGTAACTCCAATATCTTATCTCTGATCCTAGTTTTCATGGGCTAAATAGAAACCTATTGACTGACTGTCAATATCTTAGTCCGGATATAGTTTTCATGGGGTAACTACAAACCTATTGGCCCTTACCAGTACCAAATTATAGTTTTCATGGGCTGACTATGAACTTATTTGCCCCTGCCAATATCATACAATTTTCATGGGCTTACTGTAAGTCTATTGGCCCCTGCCAATATCTTTAATTAAGATTTTAACTTCTGTTAAGTTATATTCACTATTGCGTCAACTTAACTGGTTACTCTGCCCTTTCCCCAAAATTCAATTATGGGTTAATAATCATGTGAATAATATTTCCAAAATCTTTATTTATGCCATGGCTTTTCCTTTAAAAATGAGAATGGGTAATTTGTTTTGAAACTTTAAAACATCACTTTCGAAACCACTGGATGACCTCCTTCGAAATCATAGAAAACCTCTTTTCAAAACTCTAAGTATATACCTTTCGAAACCAATGGTGCCTCTCGATGGCCTCAAGAAAACATTCTTTAAAACATAGCTTCAAAAAAAATAAAGTACCCTTTCGAAAGCATTTGGTTTACTCTTTAGAAACATCATTTGCGTCAAAATGGTTATATACAAAAGTATCTCTTTCGAAACCAACTAGAATTAATTTAGGAAAAGTTGACGGTGTCGGAACCATCTAGTTGAAAGCAAAGACCTTTAAAAATTAAAACTTTAAAGGTCAAAGTCGAAACCCCATTTCGACTCCATTACCTTCGAAACCCTCAACCCCTTTCGAAAGCAATTAGGAAGCGGCTTAACCTAGGAAAAAAGCAAAGATAGCCTTTCGAAGGCATTGATGACTTCAATACTTCGGAAGGAAAATAGCAGCTAGGTTTCGATTAGTTCGGAACCAGCCCTTTTGAAAGCTCTTATTTTAAGAAAAAAGACACCCCCTTCGAAAGTTGATACTTTAACATAATATGACAACCTTCTTCGAAAGCTATTTATAAAACCCTTTCAAAAGCATATGTTTCGACTATGTCGAAGGCTTTAAGTAAAACAAGGCAAAACTTTAACTTTTGAAATCAAAGTAGGGTTTCGACCCCATCGAAAGCTTACCTTTCGACACAAGGGCTTCCGCCTCCCTTCCAATCCACTACGTACCACTTTGTGATACCTTATGTATTGGGTTCGACTATGTGGGTTTCGACTAAGTAAGTTTCGACTAAGATGGGGCAGAATCAATTGGGTCGAAAGGGCTACTAATTGAGGCGAAACACCTTTTTCTCAGTTAAAGGCTGAAATGTTGCTTCTTTTTAGTAATTGCTTTATAACAACTTGCCTATTTGTAAACCGTTGATTTGCTGTCGTAAACATTTTCAAATACTTTACATTTAAAACTGCCGCACTTATATCAGATTTAAACCATAAAAATGTAACATTTAAGCTCTCTCATATGCCAAAACCAAATAATTTCAAAAAAGTCCTTCTTTTTAAAATAATTTACTTTCTTAGTAAATCAATTGGGAAAAATCATAGAAATTCGATTTCATCATGTAAACAAACATATTGAAAATTTAGACCCAATTTCTTCTTGAAATATTTAAAATAAATTTTTAACCCAATTACATCATATTTATCATCAATAATTCATAATACAATTTACATAGCTTGGAAAATTCTGAAAATTAAAATTCATCTCCAAAATCATGTTCTACTTAACATAAAAAAAATTCATGGCATTTTAAAATCAATAACTCACGGTTTTGCCCCTAAAACCATACAAATTTCACAAACAAATAAATTGTTTAAATCAAACAATTCATAAATTAAGCATATCATCATCCAATACAAAATAAATACTAAAATCCAAAATCATATGATAACAAAATCAAAAAGAGATGTAATGAATTATTATTCATCTTAGATTTGATAAGGAATTTGAGATTTGTTGTTGGTTAATCCTTCCTTGCTTTGATCCTTAGCTTTAGATTGAAATTTCTCCTTGTTAATAGTCGGTTCTATTTAGTTTTGATTTGCGGTTGTGAAAAGATGAAAATGGAACGTGAATAGGTAATTACAAAAGGTCGTAGCCATGGATAATAGATTGGCTAATTTTCTAATATGCCAATGTGTAACTTAATTGATCCTATAAACCAATTTTTATCTCATTCAATATTATTGTTAAGCATGGCCCATCATATAATTTATTCAAATCTCAATCCCCTTATCATCATTATTCTTTTTAATTTATCTAATTAAATTTCCTGAATAATGTTAACAAAAATTAGGGATGTTAGAATTTGCTCAAAAGATTTGGTTGTTTAAGTTGCTGATCTTAACCAACCGGACAAGGTGATTAAGAACTTCATCATTTAAGGAGGGAATGTCGGACTCCAGTGCCATCAACTCCAAAGATAAGAGATAAGTGTACACGTTGGGAGATAGCTGAATCAGAGCATACCAAGATAAGCTACGAACTTAGACAAGAATTCCGGAAAAGGAAGGAATCCACCGTGTCAGATGTGGAATGCAGTGTAGGCGAAGAACCCTTCAGGATGGTTGTATATGGTATCATTTTTAGTAGGTGGAATGGCTTCCACCCCGGTGATCCCAAAGTCGTTAAGGATTGCATCCACTTCATCCTGAGTGGATATCAAGGAATTCTTGGTGGTAGCTTCAGCCTTCTTTGGGGAACTCATGATTCTGCCAGGTGAAAACGTTCCAGTTAGAAATTACAATTTGTTATGAAAGTAACATTCTTTCAAGGATTACTAAAAACCTATCACAATAATTTGAAAATCAAACAAAGCATGAAACTACATATTCTTGAAAGAATGTTAAGGACTAAAAATGAGATTTACTGAGTTTTCGACAGAGTCGAGAGGGAAATAAAAGTTAACACTTAACGGACACCCTTCAACAATGTCGAAAGCCTAAGTATAAACATCTACTGAGCTTTCGACAGGGTCGAATGGGAGGAAGGAAATATATGTCCAACCAACCCACTTCAACAATATTGGAAGCTCAATAGAAGCTTGTATTATTAGAATAGTTAAAACCTACGCAACAAAGTGGAATAAAGTATACACTACTAATATTAAATAAACAAGAGAAAAGACTTTTCGACAACGTCGAACCTATAATCTTAGTTTTTGTGATATCCCGGAAATTTTGGCAATATCAATTTGATAATCTGCATTAAAAATTAAATTGATATGATAATAATTATTAATAAGATTTGAATTGATTTAATAATCTTCTTTTGAATAAATATTTAACTGATAATTTATCTTTTAAAACCTGATAAATTGTTTCTATTTATGATGTATATATATTTGTATACATAGTAGATAGATAAGCTTTTTTAAAGTTAATGAATAAAGGCATATTTTCTTAGTTTAATATTTTTGGTAATTACAATGTGATTTGATTTAATGTTAATATTAAATAAATAACCATTTGTTTTTGAAATATACATAAGATTTAAAGTTAAAATTTGTTTAAATGATTTTAGCTTAAGTTTAAATTTAATAAAAGGTTTGTTTATTCTTTTTAAATATAGCCTGATGGAAATAAGTAATAAAGTGATAATTTCTTTTATGAATTATTTTAATTTAATAACGAGTTTTATTAATAATGTAAATCTTTACAAATGGGGTTTTAATAGAATTTGTATTTTAAAACTTATGTGTGTGTGTGTGTATGTATTTTTGAGAAACTATGACTTGTAAATTTGAAATGAGGTCTTTCAAAAAATGTTTTAAATTAAAATAAACCTTATAAATATTTAGCATAAGTGTAAAAATAAATAATAAATAAATTTAGCTTTTGATAGTCTAAGTTTTAAACTAAAAGAGGAATAAAATAAACACTTGTGTTAGGATTAAAACTAAAGTACATAAGTTAAAAATTTATAACATAGCTAAAACAAAGGTATATATATGTACATAGAATATAAAGTATAAAAACAAAACAGGTAATAGGATATAACATACCCAGGCAAGAAAAAAATAAAATATGCAGGTAGCTTCTAAGTAAATAAAGGCAAGAAAAATGCAAAGCAAAGTAACAAAACATCATATACATAAAAATATCTATGAACATGAAAAGATAAGATAAGGTAAGTAGGACATAAAGTACGCAAAGCATTTAATGCTCTGTTCATTATCAAAACAAGTAATCAAATTCGAATTGTTTAGAAACAATTCAGCCTCCAAAAGAAAATATCACTGTCAAATGTTTGTACCAGTATACACTTTAGCCTGTACAAAATATTGCAACTCTATGGCTTATGCTACAAGCTTAGTTTCTCTTATATATTTATATGCCCTATGACTTACCCACGCATAAGAAAAAAAAGGTATAAAACTAAAATCAATAGCAGATCAAAAGCAATAATAATTCAAAACCTGGAAACAAAAGTAAAGATCTCAATCTAGAATCAAGCAAGCATTCAGATCAATTCGAACTTCAACAAATAGCAAGTTTCAACAGATCAAGTTCTTAAGTCTGGAAACTAGGATCAAAAACAAAGTAGGTATAAATCAAAGGTCTGGTTCTAGTTTTCAAATATCAAGTTGCAGTTCTCTGTTCTTCATTTTGAGGTGAGCAAACCCCTAAACTAAATTCCTTTATCTGTTGTTGCTTGTGAGTGAAAATCCTTTTTAAAATAGAAAAATCAAAACTGTTCTCTGTTTTAAGCTGATCAAGTGAGTAAACTACTGGCTAAATTTAATCTGTTTTTATATGTGCTGTAAGTGATAATCCTTGGAAACTATGATGGGTGGTATATTTCATGTTTGTTTAGAGGTGATTACATATAGATATGTATGTGGAAAACCTTGATTTAAAGACCTGGAAATGAAATATCATGTTTCTCTGTAGTAAATATTTAGATCATCCCAGCATTCAAAAATCCATATCTCATCACCTAGATCGTTTTGCATGTTGATATAAACTAGGAATATGTTCATTTTCTAGTGTAGTATTTGTTAAAAATAGTTTGGAAACAATTTTGGTTGTGTAGTTCATCAGGGTTCCATTTTACAGTGAAAAATCAAAATTTAAGGGAAAATAAATGTTTTAAATTCTAGTTTTCAAACATGCAGCTTTAATTGTTGTAAGAAAATAGGAATTTTAGTGATAGAATTATAATTTTTAGTGTCCTATATACGGAGATATGGTCAGATGAGCGTTTTGCGTTCAAAAATTTATTTCCGTCAACTTCGTCGACGAGGGGTGAAGCGACCGATGCTGGAAGAGGCAGATGATCGTAGAGAAGGGGTTGACCGTGACGGAATCTTTAATTTGAACTTAGATTGGTAATGTGAGTCGATTTTAGGGTTTAAAGTTGATTTTTTCTTAGGGTAGCATCGCATGGGACTGGAAGCAGAGTTCGTCACCGGGTCTCATGATTTTTGGCAAAAAGGTGGTGTAGTGGAAGGGCTTTCATTCGAAGTAGATGGAGTGCGAGGTAACGACAGGTCGTCGATGCGGTGGGTTGATTCGTGGGGTAGTTTCGTTGCTGGTTTTGGGTTTGGGGTCGAGAAATGATCGATTTTTGACCCGAGGTGTAATAACCCTAACCTAAAGGCTATGATGAACAGGGCCTGCGGTGAGAAATCTGAGAAAAGAGGAGGGATTGCAACTGAATTGTGTTCACGAGAGGAGACCACAGTGATCGAAGAATAGAGAACGACACATCAGAAATAGGCATTTGATCTTGAGAGGCATATCAGTGTGCATGTGTCAAAGTGTTGTGTAATATCAGTAGTGCTGGGCTTATTACTTGTGCTTGTATCTTAAGTGTTTGATTTGTAATTGGGCCGAGTATGTGTGGCTTGCTTAAATCTATAAATACTGTTGATAAGTGTTGTAATGACAAGAGAGAAATTGATGAAATAAAATTCCATTGCTTCATTTTGTTACTGTGTTGTATATCTCTATTCTTCATTTTCCAGTTTGTACTTTCTTTAATTCTTTTCCCTTTCCTTGTATTTTGGTACTTAGTTTAATCTTTGATAACTTTACCTTCAAGCTAATTCTGTTCTTATTATTCAGTTGTATACATTTCTCATTTTTTTGTTCATTGTTCTTGATTCAGTTTTTAAAAAGTTGTGTATGTTTGCAATTGTGTTCTTGAATCTACATTCATTTTCCAGTTTGTTAAAACTCATTTCATTTCTTGATATTATCAGCCATCATTTACTTGAATCCTGTTCAAATTGCAATTAGGAATGTTGTTTTCTTTGATATTCTGACAATTATCATTTCCAGTTCTTGATAGTTCTTCTTTCCAAGATAATGCTCATTTCCTTTCTTGCTTTACAAGTTCATTTTTGAACATTGCAAACTGTTATCACAAAATCTGGTATCTTCTTCCCGTAACTTCGTCCTTTCTTCGAGTAAAAACCCTGAATTCCCCTATTCTTCCTTTGAGTCATCCAAAAGATTGCTGCGAGTTCTTGATATTACCAACCCCTGTTATTTTCATTGAGAAAACTGTGTACAGAAGCAATTTGTGCACGTGCACACACCCTATTCAACATCTTCTTCCCAAAACTTATCATCTCCATTTCAGAAATTCCCTAAAAACACCATGGCCAAGAATTCAGATCAACCTGGGCCTTCCAATTTGGTATCAGAGCAGTCGACGGAATTTAACAACGATCCCTCACTCGATCCTGATCTTGGCCAAAACCCAAACCAAACCCTAAATTCAACTTCTGATGATCCATGGCTGAGGCAAGAAGAAATCAACGATCGCACTACCTTTGCTCTAAGGAATTTGGAAGTTACCACCCGAAATCTTGAATTTGCAGTTCAAAAATTGGACAGAAAATTCGATCAATCTGCCAAAGATCTGAATACGAAGTTTGAAGGAGTACATAATATGTTAACCACCCTTGTTAATGAAAGTCGTACTGACCGGAGCTCTTTCCAACCACCTCCCACAGCTTATCCACCTCAGACAACTTTCCCACCTTACCCTCCTCCTTCCGTACCTTCTGTACATCCAACACAGCCACCACCTCCCAGAATTCCACCACAACACCACCAAACACCTATGCCACCACCCAGGAATGCTCCTTTCTTCAATGCTCCACCAAGATATCCCCAAGAACCCTTGTTTCCTCATCAACACAGAAATCCAATTCCTGACCATCATAACCATTCATCATATCCTACCATCAAACTTGATTTCCCCACCTATTCAGGTGAAGAATCAGTAGCAGACTGGCTGAGACAAGTCGAGCAATATTTCAAATTTCATCACACTGAAGAGTACCAATGGGTCGAAATTTGTTCTTTTGCCTTGAAGAAAGAAGCCTTGCAATGGTATCATTGGTATGTTAACACAGTAAATAATAATGGATCATGGGTAGTTTTTAAAGACGAGATAATGGTTAGGTTTAATTCGGAGGAAATAGAAAGGCCCTTTGAGACATTGTCCAAACTCAGGCAACTTACAACAGTGAGAGCTTACCTGAGTAAGTTTGAGCAATTGCAAGCTGTAGTGGAAACTTTACCTCCACGATATTTACTTGATAGATTTATTGGGGGTTTAAAGGAAGAGATTAGATATGATGTTCTTACTTCCCGACCGGTTGATTTCAGAGAAGCAGTTTCTCTTGCCAAAATGTTTGAGAGTAAATGTCTTCAGACCAAGAAGCTTAAGTATCCATCATCCAATATTTCAACTACCAGTTCCAAAACAAATCAGATACCACTGTCAAAGTCAAGCCAAGAATCAACTACCTCTTCCCCAAATAACCATACCACTAACTCTAAGGACACCCAACTTGAATCACTGGCAAAAAGTAAGGGACTTACCCCTAATCAAATCATTGAGATGAGAAGGCAAAATTTGTGTTACGGTTGTAAAGAAAAATGGTCAAGAGACCACAAATGTAAAAATTCTCAAATCTATGTTTTGGAGGGCATGATGCCACTACACAACTGGACAGATTCTGATGAAAGTGAGATATCCACAACTGAATCTGAGGTGCAAGTAGAAGAGACTTTAGCAATCACATTGCAAGCTTTATGTGGAATTCCTGCATTATCTACCATCAAGGTAAAGGGAAGTATTCAAGGCAAACCAGTACACATCTTAATTGACTCGGGCTCTACTCATAGTTTCATCAATGACAAACTTGCGAGAAAGCTGAACTTAAAAATTGATGGGACTAAATTGTTTGAAGTAATGGTAGCTAATGGAGATAGGTTAACTGGTTCTGGAGTTTGTAATGATGTAGTGTTGAAATGCCAAGGCCGTATCATGACAGTAGATTTACTTTTGTTTCCATTAGATGGCTGTCAAGTCGTGCTCGGAGCACAGTGGATGAAAAGTTTGGGTGAAATAACTCTCAACTTAGATCAGTTGCAGGTGAAATTTGTTTATAATGATAAGCCATATGTATGGCAAGGGCTGAAGCAAGATGAGTTGAAGATTGTTGACAAGAAAAAGTTAAATAAAGAATATGTACATGGCCAGATAGCCATGATGGTTTGTTGCCAATCTATGCAATTAGAAAATGATTCAACCCCTATTCCATCTGAGATTGATACCCTGCTACAACAATTTCCTCTGATTACTAACCCTTCTCCCAGTTTACCACCCACCAGATCCCATGACCATCGAATACCCCTCTTACCGAATACTAAACCAGTTTGCCTCAAACCTTACCGGCACTCCCACCAAGTAAAAAATGAATTGGAAAAAATAATTCAAGACATGTTAAAGTCTGGCATCATTAGGCCTAGTCACAGTTCCTACTCGTCTCCGGTTGTTATGGTGAGAAAGAAGGATGGATCATGGAGATTATGCGTTGATTACCGAAGATTGAATGCACAAACTATTAAAGACAAATTTCCTATTCCACTTATTGAAGAGCTTTTTGATGAGTTGCATGGTTCTCAATATTATTCCAAGTTAGACTTAAGATCTGGATATCATCAGATCAGAATGATTGAAGAAGACATCCACAAAACCACCTTTAGAACCCATGATGGCCACTATGAGTTTGTGGTGATGCCCTTTGGTTTATCAAATGCTCCCTCCACTTTTCAATCCCTTATGAATGATATCTTTCGAGCTCATTTGAGAAAATTTATTCTAGTATTTTTTGATGATATACTCATATATAGTAGAACTTGGGATGACCATATTAGGCATCTTAAAGTGGTCTTTCAACTTTTACAAAAAAATGCTCTGGTAATCAAACTTTCTAAATGCAGGTTTGCCCAGCAAGCTATTGATTATCTGGGTCATGTTATATCTGTTGAGGGTCTCTCTGTTGATTCCAGCAAAATACATGCAGTTCTTACCTGGCCATTACCTCAAAGTTTGAAGACTTTGAGAGGTTTTTTAGGTCTTACTGGATATTACCGTAAATTCATCAAGGGCTATGGTGTAATTGCTAAACCTTTAACTTCAATGTTGAAGAAAGATGCCTTTAAATGGAGTGTTGAAGCAAAGGAGGCCTTTGAACAGTTGAAACAATGCTTGGTTTCACCACTAGTATTAGCCATGCCAGATTTCACTCAACCTTTCATTTTGGAGTGTGATGCCAGTGGTAAAGGGGTAGGTGCAGTTCTCCTTCAAAACAAAAGACCCATAGCTTACTTAAGCAAAGCTCTCCATGGGAGGAATCTGGCATTGTCAACTTATGAGAAGGAACTTCTTGCTATTATCATTGCTACCAGAAAATGGTCACAATACTTGATGGGTAGACAATTTGTAATAAGAACTGATCATCAAAGTTTGAAATACTTGTTAACACAGCAATTACACACTGGTGTACAAGGGAAATGGTTGGCTAAGCTTCATGCCTTTGACTATAAAGTGGAGTATAAAAGTGGAGAGGAAAATAAAGTGGCTGATGCATTATCCAGGAGGGATGAGAGTGAAGCAACTCAAGTTCAAGTTCAAGCAATATCTTCTGTACAAACTCCTTGGTTACCAAAACTCAAAGAGGCTCTGCACCAATCTTCATGGTATCAACAGCTGTTGGCAAAAGTACAAGCAAAGGAATTACCAGAAAGTAAATACAGGGGGGTTGAAGATTTGATTTTCAGAAAAGGAAAGATTTTGGTGGATCATCACTTAAACTCTCTGACGCAGTTTCTTGTTAAGGAATATCATTCATCTCCTTTAGGAGGACACTCTGGCATTAAAGCAACCTTGCATAGGTTAAGGCAGGTTTTTCACTGGAAAAATTTAAAAGCTAGCGTTGAAGAATTTGTCAGATCTTGTGAGGAATGTCAACGAAACAAGCATGAGAATATCCTAGTGCCAGGGTTACTGCAGCCTCTTCCCATACCTGACAATGTTTGGACTGACATTTCGATGGATTTTATTACATGCCTTCCCAAGAGTCACAAATATACTGTCATATTTGTGGTAGTAGATAGGTTAAGTAAATATGCTCACTTCTTTCCACTTCAACACCCTTATACTGCAAAGGATGTGGCCATGATATTTTTCCAAGGAGTCTTTAAATTGCATGGCCTACCAAAGTCTATTGTAAGTGACAGAGACCCTATCTTCACAAGTCTTTTTTGGCAAGAACTCTTTAAACTTCAAGGAAGCTCACTTAAACTCAGTTCGGCCTATCATCCCCAAAGTGATGGCCAAACCGAAGTAGTAAACAAAATTCTTGAATGTTATTTGAGATGTTATGTGTGTCACAAGCCTAGTGAATGGTTTAAATGGCTACCTTTAGCTGAATACTGGTATAACACTACTTGGAAGACCTCTACCAAAACTACTCCTTATAAAATTGTGTATGGTATTGACCCACCCACCTTGCTTTCTTATGTGCCTGCCACTGCCAAGGTTGAGCAAGTTGAAGAAGAGTTATTCACTAGAGACATTATGATTCAATTTCTTAAAGACAGTTTGAAGGCATCTCAAGACAGAATGAAGAGATATGCAGATCTTAGAAGGACTGAATGACAGTTTGAAGTAGGGGATTGGGTGTTTCTTAAATTGCAACCTTATAAACAGATCACTGCTAGAGAGTATAAGACACACAAGCTTTCTCCCAAGTTCTTTGGCCCTTATCAAATCATAGAAAAAATAGGAACTGTAGCTTATAGGCTTCAACTTCCTGAAAATACTCGAATCCATAACGTATTTCATGTTTCGCAGTTGAAAAAGAAGGTAGGCACTACTATAGTCATCCAAGATGGCCTTCCCAGTTTTACAGAAGAGATAGTTGAACAACTAGAGAGAATACTTGATCGGAGGATGGTTCCTAGAAATAATGATGTGGTGGTGCAGATTTTGGTTAAGTGGAAAGACAGATCTGAAGAAGAGGCTACGTGGGAGGATTATTAGCCAATGGTCAAGAGATTTCCTACCCTAGACCTTGAGGCAAGGTCTGTTCTAAAAGTGCAGGGGAGTTGTAATAACCCTAACCTAAAGGCTATGATGAACAGGGCCTGCGGTGAGAAATCTGAGAAAAGAGGAGGGATTGCAACTGAATTGTGTTCACGAGAGGAGACCACAGTGATCGAAGAATAGAGAAGACACATCAGAAATAGGCATTTGATCTTGAGAGGCATATCAGTGTGCATGTGTCAAAGTGTTGTGTAATATCAGTAGTGCTGGGCTTATTACTTGTGCTTGTATCTTAAGTGTTTGATTTGTAATTGGGCCGAGTATGTGTGGCTTGCTTAAATCTATAAATACTGTTGATAAGTGTTGTAATGACAAGAGAGAAATTGATGAAATAAAATTCCATTGCTTCATTTTGTTACTGTGCTGTATATCTCTATTCTTCATTTTCCAGTTTGTACTTTCTTTAATTCTTTTCCCTTTCCTTGTATTTTGGTACTTAGTTTAATCTTTGATAACTTTACCTTCAAGCTAATTCTGTTCTTATTATTCAGTTGTATGCATTTCTCATTTTTTTGTTCATTGTTCTTGATTCAGTTTTTAAAAAGTTGTGTATGTTTGCAATTGTGTTCTTGAATCTGCATTCATTTTCCAGTTTGTTAAAACTCATTTCATTTCTTGATATTATCAGCCATCATTTACTTGAATCCTGTTCAAATTGCAATTAGGAATGTTGTTTTCTTTGATATTCTGACAATTATCATTTCCAGTTCTTGATAGTTCTTCTTTCCAAGATAATGCTCATTTCCTTTCTTGCTTTACAAGTTCATTTTTGAACATTGCAAACTGTTATCACAAAATCTGGTATCTTCTTCCCATAACTTCGTCCTTTCTTCGAGTAAAAACCCTGAATTCCCCTATTCTTCCTTCGAGTCATCCAAAAGATTGTTGCGAGTTCTTGATATTACCAACCCCTGTTATTTTCATTGAGAAAACTGTGTACAGAAGCAATCTGTGCACGTGCACACACCCTATTCAACATCTTCTTCCCAAAACTTATCATCTCCATTTCAGAAATTCCCTAAAAACACCATGGCCAAGAATTCAGATCAACCTGGGCCTTCCACGAGGAAATTTCTATCCTTGGTGAAGGAAGTTTGGATCGATTGACGTCGTGTGACTGGGTGGAGGTGTCACGGCAGTGAGTTTGTCATTGGCGAAGTTGTGCATGTGCACCGTGTGCATGAATGTATTCCGGTGTTGGGTGAATAGTGAGAACGATGTTAGGCTTCGATTCCAGATTTTGAATTTTGTTCGCACGCATCATTGTTCGAATGATTGTTAATGGGTGATCGGAGCAGTTTCCTTTCATCTTGCAGCATCGATTTTGGATGAACTGCTGGTAGATCTGAGGAGGTGAAGTGATTTGGGAAGCGTAGTTTTGAGGATCTGGGCTTCGGCCCGTTTGGCTTGTGGACTTCAAATGTGGAATCTGACTTATGTTTGGGATTGTGGGCTTCAGCCCAATGGGTTTTGTTTAATGAAAGCAAGATTTTATTGATGAAGGAATTTGGATTAAAAATAAAACAAAATCCAAAATCATGTTACTGAAATAAAATTTATAATAGGCATGTTGTTTAAAAATAAATATTCGAAACCAATTTAATTTAATGTAAATGTTTATTTAAAGATTCATATGGATGTAGGAAATTGGAATAAATTTGCTTTGTTTGAAATTTTTATTTAAATTGGGTATTTGAATAAGTTATTTATCATTAAGAAATCAAGTTTTCTTTATAACTTATTTATACATTCTTTGGAGTTTTTTTTGAATAAGTGAAGTATATTTAAGATAAATGATAATTAAATGGGGTTATAATTAATTATTGTTAAGTAAGCAGGATTAAGGGTAATTGAGGTAATTAATTTAATTCGTTTAAATTAATGGTTAATTTATCTTGTTTATGAATGATTGAATAATATTGTATGCATTAGATTGATTGATACCTTGGATATATGGTTGTGATGCTATGTGATTATATATGTTGGGTTAAACAGGGATATCCTGTATTCAAGTTTTAAATAGTATTTCATTTAAATAACTTGTATTAAGATGACATGGGATTCGAAGAGATTGGAGTCGGGTATTTGTAAATACCCGAAACCACTTCGATTTGTAAATCTTTTATAAATTCCTTATGGTATTGATATGTGAAATCAATAGACTGGAATGGAATGATTTAAGTGAATTGGACCATTTAATCTAAGTTTGGCGCTTAGAAATTGATGTGTGAAATAAGTAAAGTTTATAACAACTTGTAAAGTTGTAAATTGATATAAGTACCCCGAGTTTATATGAATTGTATACTTTTGTATTCCATGTTAGATGGGTTTACTCACGCTGGTTTCCAGCCTGACCCGGGTGTTACTTTGATGCAATGCTAGGGTCAGATCGAGTATTACAGATTTTCAGTATTACAGTTTTTCAGGTAAGGACGTTCTGGAGCTCAGGAGACGAGCTGGACGGCAGGAACGTATGGAGTGTATTCCGCTGTTATACATGGTAGTTTGTCTAGGACATGTTGATTGTATCTGTCCAGTGTTTGAGTATATGTTGTAACTCTGATATATTAATGTGTAATTTGACAAGTACAGATTTCATTTGTATAACTGTTATTATTTGATATTATATTTTGATCTGCTGCGAATGTGAGATTCTGTGTTTTATTTTCTGTTTCTTCTTCTATCTCTTTCTTCTTTCCCTAACTATCTGGAATTTTCGGGATCGAAAATTTTGGGTCGTTACAGTTGGTATCAGAGTTGAAAGGTTAAGCGAGAACCTTGGCTCTGTTGGGTGTACTCATAAGGATAGGGACAATAGTACCCTGGAATGAGTTAAGTGTATATATATATATATATGAGAGCGTACTTGTTATTTTCATATATAAAGATTTTAATGATTTTATATAAGAATATAGTTTGATATATAAAGCAATATTCCTTACTAATAAATGTTAAGGTAATTGGTTGTTAAATTATTGAATTAAATATAAGAAGTAATAGAAATACAACCAAATTGAAATTAAATAAAGGTAAGTTTGAAATGGATTTAAACCGAAATTAAATCTTGAATTTGGTAAAATATTTCAGAATAAGATAATAATGAATTGGTTTCTAGATATGATAATCTTGGTTATTATCATAAATGGTTGTAGTGTTTAATAATGAAGTGTTGTTAATGAGTAAGCAAGATGAAATGTTTTAGGGAAGTAAAACATTTAGGCAAGTATGACTTATAAATTGGAATTAAAGATGATATAAATTGTGAAGTTTTAAATTTGAGCCCAGAATTTGAAAAATTGTTTCAAAATGATAAAGAAATAATAAATAATATTATTTGAATGATAAGGCTTGATTCAAACAGGAATTGTTTGAAAATTTAAAGGAATTTGTTTGAATTAAAAACCCAAGGTGGTTTAAAATTTAAGGATAACTTAGTGTGTAAAGGAAATAATATGTATATAGGAGGAATATACATAATCTGAAATAAACTCTAACTGTTGAGTTTAAAATTGGGAATGAGATGTGATATCCAAGGTGATAAGTTTTTGAACTTATAAGATTATTAATGTGAAGTTTAAAGTTTGAAGTGGGAATTCAAATTTGAGTAAGTTTGACGGGATTAAATTGAATTTAACTTAAAGGAAGTTAAATAAGTTTGGAATAAACAACCTGAATTGGAAATTTCAAGATGAAATTGAGAATTAACTTAGGAAAGTTAAATGGGTTGATTTGGTAGGAAACTATATGTGATCTCAAATGGGTTTGAGATCTAGAATGGGTAGTGGATGATGAATGTTTTAAATAAATTTGATGTTTGTTTATCTTAATATCATCCTATTATTATCAGTAATTATGAGACTGTGAATTAGATGGTTTAAATGAATTAAGAAGTAGATTGAGGTAATGTCTAGATCATTATTGGAATTAAGTGGAATTAAACTTTAATTTGGGATTACTTAAGTAATTTTGATTTTAAAGATAAAAATTAAACTTGAGAAAATGAGATCACTTTGAACATTAAGATTTGAATGTTTAAAATGAACATGTGAACTGAAATGATTAAGGATTGGTTCCAAGATTGAAATTGGGTAATAAATTGAATTTTTAAGATAAAATTGTTTTGAACTCTTATTTGAACTTTGAAATAAGTTAAGTAAAGATAACTTAAAATGGAATTTTGAGAATTGGACTCAGAATTAAATTGTTTAAAGATTTGGATTATTAATTTAAAAATAAAGGTTGATTTGATTTGAGGGGTTAAATCGACCTTTGGAAATTTAACTCGAATTTATATAATTCAAGATGGTTTAAAAATTGAGATTTAAATTGAATTAGTTCAAACTGAATTTGATTTGAATTAACGGGAATTGTGATTTATGATGGATAAGTATAAAATTCAAATGGGAAATTTGAATTGGATTAATTTGAAATAAAATTGAAGTTATTCAGATTGGGATTGAGTCAATTTAAATGAAAGTGGAAATTTAAATTGAATTGATGGAAATGGAGATGGGGTATTAAACAGTTTGACTCTGGACTATTTTCAAAATAAATTGTTTTAATATAAATCTATTTTTCCAAACTATTTACTACACAACTTTTCTTTTTAAAAACCTAAAACTATCTTAAGCTTGTTTTACAATTACTTTTGGAACTATTTAATAATTTTACAACTGATTTATAAACTGATTACTGTTTTTCAACTATTTTATAAATAATTACTATTTTTCAACTATCTTACAATTACTTAACTGTTTACAGCTATTTTACAAACTAATAATTATTTTTCAACTACTCATCTATTGTTAAAAAATTTCAAGCTATTCTCTAAGTATAAAAAGGGTCGGAGTTTGAACTGTTTTTGATTAAATACCCAACTGAGATAAGAATTGAAGTGATAATCCAAATGTGGATTAAGGCAAATGTGGATAAGTGAATAAAATCAAAAGTGAGGGTGAATAGAAAAGGGAATTGATTTAACTAATAATCAATGAAGATAAATACGTAGGATGTACGTGTATTATTCTATTCGCATAGTGATTTGATCCAGATTCGAGCATAGAATTTCGAGATAATATTGTCGATCCGAGTTGGGATTTTTCGCTCGATTTTTGACGGCGAACCTGGATATGGATTTTTGATTGGTTCTGGATATTCTCTATCATAGCTACGACTATGTGAGGAGAATGACGGGTTCTGATCAAGGAACCAGATCTGAGTCCGGACTAGGAAGTCGGGTGGACGATACTAGTTCGGAAGTGAAATTGTGTGATCCAGTGAGCGATCAGATTGATATTGCGTACGGATGGTATGGGTACATCGTACGGGTTTGAATAAAATTGATATTAAAAATTTGTGGATAAGAAATGTAAAATGATTTTTGAAGTGAAAAGTATATTTGTGAAATATAATGAAACTGGATATTTTTATGGTTAAAATTTACTTTATGAAAGCAAGCAATATGGAGAATGACCTTACAAAAGAGTAATCAAAATTTGAATATTGATTTGGGCTAAAGAAAGTTATATATCTTTGTTATATATATGGAAAACTCCACTTGTTGGATCTATTGCCAGAAGAAAATCATTTTTGAAAGTATTTGAAGTATAAAAATGAATTTATACAAGTAAGAATTGAATCGAAGATTTTCCAAGATTATTATATATATGTATATATATAAAAAAAAAGGGATTTGTGAAAATGATTTTGAGAAAGGTTTTGGGAACTTTTGGATTTGGAAAGTCTTTTGATTTTTGGGAAAAATCAATATTGGAATTTGGGAAGCCTACTTTGAGAATTATCGATTTTGGGAATCGATTTTGTGTAAAAACACTTATATGTGATTCATACTAGGTGTATGATTTGGAAAATACTATATGTGTATAGTATAAAGTGTTTTGAAAGTGGCTCTGGGGAAAAAGGCGCTCCCTTGAATGAACTTCTTAGGAGTGCCACTGAGTGGTACTGCCTTGAGCCTTTAAGAGGGAGGTTCTAAAGTTGATCCTATGAGGAGTCCGGACAAACTAGTTCCTGAGGGTTATTTGGTAGCAAAAGTCGATGGCGCTGATGCCTACAGGGGCATTTGGGTTATGCTGTGATGACAGTGTAATTCGATGTCGCTACGATCTACTGTGGGGACCATAGCAAAAATCGTGTGGATGATGAGTGCCAACAGTCTACACTTGATTTTGCCGGGATGGCAACGCAACATCGGTAGACTGCGGTCTATGGTCAAGTGGAGGAGTTTCATTCTTTTGGCAGCGAAATTCGGTGGCGCTGATGCCTACAGTTATATGGGTCTTTGCTGTGATAGCAACGTATAGCCCGGGTATAACTGCGATCTGTAGCGGGTTCCATGGCGTAATCGAGTGGCGCGGAAACCTACAGTTATCTGTGGATTTTGCCGGGACGGCAACGTAACCATCGGGTTAACTGCGACCATGGATGGGGGTGATGATTTCCAGAGCATTTTCACCAAAGATAATTCCCCTATTTTCGAAACCATTTTCTATATTTTCAATAAAATTATTTTCCAAAGTAATTTCACTGGGTGTTGGAAACGAGTTTACCAAGTACTTATAGATTTTCAGTCCTACGCCTGATCAACGTATGACCGAATTTCTGTGAGGACAAGGATGGACTTGTCGAAACATCGTGTTATAAAAGTATTTTTATAAAAACTATTTTAGTAATATTATATGGATATTTAAAAGTATCTAAAAATGATCAAAGAATATTTATCTGATTTTAAACATTTTCATAAATTCTGGTTTCGCTCCTTTTCGAGGACGAAAAGTTTTAAGGGGGGAGGAATGTGATATCCCGGAAATTTTGGCAATATCAATTTAATAATATGCATTAAAAATTAAATTGATATGATAATAATTATTAATAAGATTTGAATTGATTTAATAATCTTCTTTTGAATAAATATTTAACTGATAATTTATCTTTTAAAACCTGATAAATTGATTCTATTTATGATGTATATATATTTGTATACATAGTAGATAGATAAGCTTTGTTTTAAAGTTAATGAATAAAGACATATTTTCTTAGTTTAATATTTTTGGTAATTACAATGTGATTTGATTTAATGGTAATATTAAATAAATAACCATTTGTTTTTGAAATATACACAAGATTTAAAGTTAAAATTTGTTTAAATGATTTTAGCTTAAGTTTAAATTTAATAAAAGGTTTGTTTATTCTTTTTAAATATAGCCTGATGGAAATAAGTAATAAAGTGATAATTTCTTTTATGAATTATTTTAATTTAATAACGAGTTTTATTAATAATGTAAATCTTTACAAATGGGGTTTTAATAGAATTTGTATTTTAAAACTTATGTGTGTGTGTATATGTATTTTTGAGAAACTATGACTTGTAAATTTGAAATGAGGTCTTTCAAAAAATGTTTTAAATTAAAATAAACCTTATAAATATTTAGCATAAGTGTAAAAATAAATAATAAATAAATTTAGCTTTTGATAGTCTAAGTTTTAAACTAAAAGAGGAATAAAATAAACACTTGTGTTAGGATTAAAACTAAAGTACATAAGTTAAAAATTTATAACATAGCTAAAACAAAGGTATATATATGTACATAGAATATAAAGTATAAAAACAAAACAGGTAATAGGATATAACATACCCAGGCAAGAAAAAAATAAAATATGCAGGTAGCTTCTAAGTAAATAAAGGCAAGAAAAATGCAAAGCAAAGTAACAAAACATCATATACATAAAAATATCTATGAACATGAAAAGATAAGATAAGGTAAGTAGGACATAAAGTACTCAAAGCATTTAATGCTCTGTTCATTATCAAAACAAGTAATCAAATTCGAATTGTTTAGAAACAATTCAGCCTCCAAAAGAAAATATCACTGTCAAATGTTTGTACCAGTATACACTTTCCTGTACAAAATATTGCAACTCTATGGCTTATGCTGCAAGCCTAGTTTCTCTTATATATTTATATGCCCTATGACTTACCCACGCATAAGAAAAAAAAAAGGTATAAAACTAAAATCAATAGCAGATCAAAAGCAATAATAATTCAAAACCTGGAAACAAAAGTAAAGATCTCAATCTGGAATCAAGCAAGCATTCAGATCAATTCGAACTTCAACAAATAGCAAGTTTCAACAGATCAAGTTCTTAAGTCTGGAAACTAGGATCAAAAACAAAGTAGGTATAAATCAAAGGTCTGGTTCTAGTTTTCAAATATCAAGTTGCAGTTCTCTGTTCTTCATTTTGAGGTGAGCAAACCCCTAAACTAAATTCCTTTATCTGTTGTTGCTTGTGAGTGAAAATCCTTTTTAAAATAGAAAAATCAAAACTGTTCTCTGTTTTAAGCTGATCAAGTGAGTAAACTACTGGCTAAATTTAATCTGTTTTTATATGTGCTGTAAGTGATAATCCTTGGAAACTATGATGGGTGGTATATTTCATGTTTGTTTAGAGGTGATTACATATAGATATGTATGTGGAAAACCTTGATTTAAAGACCTGGAAATGAAATATCATGTTTCTCTGTAGTAAATATTTAGATCATCCCAGCATTCAAAAATCCATATCTCATCACCTAGATCGTTTTGCATGTTGATATAAACTAGGAATATGTTCATTTTCTAGTGTAGTATTTGTTAAAAATAGTTTGGAAACAATTTTGGTTGTGTAGTTCATCAGGGTTCCATTTTACAGTGAAAAATCAAAATTTAAGGGAAAATAAATGTTTTAAATTCTAGTTTTCAAACATGCAGCTTTAATTGTTGTAAGAAAATAGGAATTTTAGTGATAGAATTATAATTTTTAGTGTCCTATATACGGAGATATGGTCAGATGAGCGTTTTGCGTTCAAAAATTTATTTCCGTCAACTTCGTCGACGAGGGGTGAAGCGACCGATGCTGGAAGAGGCAGATGATCGTAGAGAAGGGGTTGACCGTGACGGAATCTTTAATTTGAACTTAGATTGGTAATGTGAGTCGATTTTAGGGTTTAAAGTTGATTTTTTCTTAGGGTAGCATCGCATGGGACTGGAAGCAGAGTTCGTCACCGGGTCTCATGATTTTTGGCAAAAAGGTGGTGTAGTGGAAGGGCTTTCATTCGAAGTAGATGGAGTGCGAGGTAACGACAGGTCGTCGATGCGGTGGGTTGATTCGTGGGGTAGTTTCGTTGCTGGTTTTGGGTTTGGGGTCGAGAAATGATCGATTTTTGACCCGAGGAAAATTCTATCCTTGGTGAAGTGGCAGTTTGGATCGATTGACGTCGTGTGACTGGGTGGAGGTGTCGCGGCAGTGAGTTTGTCATTGGCGAAGTTGTGCATGTGCACCGTGTGCATGAATGTATTCCGGTGCTGGGTGAATAGTGAGAACGATGTTAGGCTTCGATTCCAGATTTTGAATTTTGTTCGCACGCATCATTGTTCGAATGATTGTTAATGGGTGATCGGAGCAGTTTCCTTTCATCTTGCAGCATCGATTTTGGATGAACTGCTGGTAGATCTGAGGAGGTGAAGTGATTTGGGAAGCGTAGTTTTGAGGATCTGGGCTTCGGCCCGTTTGGCTTGTGGACTTCAAATGTGGAATCTGACTTATGTTTGGGATTGTGGGCTTCAGCCCAATGGGTTTTGTTTAATGAAAGCAAGATTTTATTGATGAAGGAATTTGGATTAAAAATAAAACAAAATCCAAAATCATGTTTCTGAAATAAAATTTGTAATAGGCATGTTGTTTAAAAATAAATATTCGAAACCAATTTAATTTAATGTAAATGTTTATTTAAAGATTCATATGGATGTAGGAAATTGGAATAAATTTGCTTTGTTTGAAATTTTTATTTAAATTGGGTATTTGAATAAGTTATTTATCATTAAGAAATCAAGTTTTCTTTATAACTTATTTATACATTCTTTGGAGTTTTTTTTGAATAAGTGAAGTATATTTAAGATAAATGATAATTAAATGGGGTTATAATTAATTATTGTTAAGTAAGCAGGATTAAGGGTAATTGAGGTAATTAATTTAATTCGTTTAAATTAATGGTTAATTTATCTTGTTTATGAATGATTGAATAATATTGTATGCATTAGATTGATTGATACCTTGGATATATGGTTGTGATGCTATGTGATTATATATGTTGGGTTAAACAGGGATATCCTGTATTCAAGTTTTAAATAGTATTTCATTTAAATAACTTGTATTAAGATGACATGGGATTCGAAGAGATTGGAGTCGGGTATTTGTAAATACCCGAAACCACTTCGATTTGTAAATCTTTTATAAATTCCTTATGGTATTGATATGTGAAATCAATAGACTGGAATGGAATGATTTAAGTGAATTGGACCATTTAATCTAAGTTTGGCGCTTAGAAATTGATGTGTGAAATAAGTAAAGTTTATAACAACTTGTAAAGTTGTAAATTGATACAAGTACCCCGGGTTTATATGAATTGTATACTTTTGTATTCCATGTTAGATGGGTTTACTCACGCTGGTTTCCAGCCTGACCCGGGTGTTACTTTGATGCAATGCTCGGGTCAGACCGAGTATTACAGATTTTCAGGTAAGGACGTTCTGGAGCTCAGGAGACGAGCTGGACGGCAGGAACGTATGGAGTGTATTCCGCTGTTATACATGGTAGTTTGTCTAGGACATGTTGATTGTATCTGTCCAGTGTTTGAGTATATGTTGTAACTCTGATATATTAAAGTGTAATTTGACAAGTACAGATTTCATTTGTATAACTGTTATTATTTGATATTATATTTTGATCCGCTGCGAATGTGAGATTCTGTGTTTTATTTTCTGTTTCTTCTTCTATCTCTTTCTTCTTTTCCTAACTATTTGGAATTTTCGGGATCGAAAATTCCGGGTCATTACAGTTTTACCAGAGGAACATGAATGCTCTTGAAACCTTATATGTTAACTAAGTCGAAACGTGTAAGTTTGAATCATGTTAACAAGAAAATAAAAACTTGGGACGTTTCGACGATGTTGGGAAAAATGAAATGATTATATCCCAATTAGTTATAAAGTGTTTCGACAGAAACGAAAAGTTGTATATGGTTTCGAAGGCATAACTACAATAAAATTTAAATCAACGTAGTAGGTTTCGACTGAGTTGAATACTGTAGGTTTCGTCTAGGTCGAAACGTTTGGTATGCAACTTATACAAAGTATCTTTTCTTTAATCCCCTTTATAAAAATATGTATTTAACTTAAATAAACTGGGAATAACTATGTTCTAAAGGTGTTGAAACCTATGTAACAAATTTTTTGCTTTCGAAAGAGTGAATTATAAAAGCCAACTTCTTAGAAAGGTGTCTGAATATGCTAAAACACAAAATTGCTTTCAAAAAAGGTTGACTGCTGCTACTTTAATAAGCAACCTTTCGACAAGGTCAACTAAATAAGGCGCTAGTTTACCTTTCGACCCCATCGAAAGGGGCTAAAAAAGCAAAACAGAAAAATGTCGCCTTAATCCCTTTCGAAGGGGTAGAAAGGTAAATTCTAGCGCTAATTTGTGATTTGTACATCTCAAAACTTCCAGGCAAAGTAAACTTAGGATTTCTTCTTCCCCAAATTTGATTTCAACCTAGAAATTCAAAAATCTATTACGCGAGTGGATTCGAACGTGAATCAACTACTTAAATTTTAGAAATTTTCGAGATAAAAATTCGAATTCTATAAAAAAACGTCGTAACAATGAAAGTCAAACCAGGTAGGATTATAGGAGAATTAATAAGAAAAGTAAATCAAATCAAACCATGAAACTAAATAGAATGATGCTTTCAAGCAAACAAGAACTCAAATAGTTTCCAGCAAATCAAAACAGTAAGTAAAAATCCAAACCGTGAGAGTTTGTGAAATTGAGATTTGCTGTACAATAAAGAAGGGAAATATTCGAGAAACGAGAAAACATAAACTTACTTTAGATCTGAATTTTTTAATTGTAGAAAACAAAGTTTATTTGACTGTTTGAGGACATTGATTTTGTTCGAAGTTTATTTCATTTGAAGATGAATGAAACATAAGAAGAGGAGAACATGGTTTATAAGAAAAGTCAGCAAAGACGGCAGGTTGTTCGATTAGATTTAAATAAGTGGCCCAGTTTCATGCTAGAATACCAAAAGGCGAGAAACATTCAAGGTTTCCAAACGATTGACTTGAAAAGTAAAGGGCATCCCTTCGCTGGAGAGGGGGCAGGCAAATGTTACTACCAAGTATCCTTTTGACCTTGTCGAAACCCTAATGAATAGAAGGCAAAGAAGAACAAGAGAAGGAAGTTCTAGCAAGACCTTTCGAAGGAGTCGAAGGGATGCAACAGCTAAAGACTAGAAGTATCAAAAGCTTACGAAGAGGTCGAAAGGGTCAAAAGCACGCTTCCCCTTCAGTGAACACCTTTCGAAGTAGGTGCTTCCGCTTGCATAAGACCATTCAAATTAGTTAAAGAACAGCTTCCGAAGACAATGCATAGTGACCCTTCATATGCGCGCCAAACATTTCGAGTCCAAAGCTTCCGCCTCCACTCAAAACACTCAGAAGCGCACCTTAGTCGAAACAACCCTTTCGGAAGCAAATTCAAGCCTTTCAAACCAGTCGAAGCCTTTAATATCCAATGAAGGTTCCACATCAAGTCGCAAGCATATGTTTGGAAGCTACAAACAACATCAAAACCATCACCATGTCAACACCTTCGAAGGCCCTAGAAACAACCCGTCGATAGAGTCGAAAGCTCTTCAAAGAAACATAAAGAAGAGAAAGCGCAACCGCCCTTTTCGATGAAGACGGAGGCATTCGAGCCCATTCGAAAGCATTGCAGAGGAGAGCGCAAGTGCTGAAGGAGTCGGAAGGCAACTGAAGCCACCTTTCGACCAGGTCGAAAGGTGCCAATCCGCATCGATAAATAAGACCCAAGGGGTCTGGTTTGGGGGATCCGAACTCAGTCATTCTACACTTGTACTTTCTTAATTCTACAACTTTGTAAACCCTAATTTGTAAATCAAATTAGGGAAAATTGATCAATAAAGACTTCGTTGAGTTAATAAAGGGAAGATTTCAATATTCTTGATTACTTAGTTGTTTCGAAAGCTTTTATTAGTTCTAACATTGTTTTCAAGCTATCGCCCGCATCGAAGGACATCTTCCGACCTGGTTGAAACCCTAGCAATTTCAAGTAATCCCAGTGATTCACTCCAGGCCTCCTTTCATTGGACCTCTACCTTCTAAAGGATCGAAACCTTAACTCAAGCCAGTTTTACCTTTAATTCCAAGTTCAAACCCAAGTCACTTAAGATTTCAGCTTTCGATAAGGTCAAAACATTCAGAACAAATCATACCCTAGAACCTTAGAGCCATCCTTTAAGCTTCCACAACCGCTTCGAAAGGATTGTTTCGGAGGGATAATCAATCTATGTCGTTCAATTCGAAAGACGTTAAAGAGGAGAATTTAAGCCTTTCGACCAAGTCGAAAGGTCAATAAGAAGGAAATTACATAATAAGGACCGATTCGAAAGGTGATCTAAAGAAGGCATTCATATCCTAGCTCCGGCCAACAAATCAAAAGAGACCTAAAGGACTAGCCTTTCAACTTTGGGGTGTTGACAAGTTTTCTTGTTAACAACGTGGAAAGAGCTTTTGGTGTTTTTCAATCCAGATTTGCAATGATTAGTAATTCTTTTCGATTGTTGTCTCGAGAAAAATGTCCACGATCATGTTTGCATGTATTATTATGCATAATATTATTATTGAAGACGAAAGAGATATGGATGAAGAACACTGTTACTACGAATATGATGGTGTAGTACAAATACCAAAAATATTCTGAGATGATATTCTTATTACCGAAGAAGCATTCAACATTCACGTGGAACATTAACTTTCATTCCGAGATGCACAACTTCAGAACCGACTACAAAAGGATCTTATGAATCATATTTTGAATTACTTTGGAGATTGTTAGTTCAATTTTAAATCTAATTAGTCATGTGTGTATGCGTTTGTCTTGTATTCGTATGTTAGTTAACCTAGCAACTATAATGCATTTCCTTCAAAATGTTATTTAGCTTGGTTATAGACTTTGTATGAATGAAAAAAAGAGTTGAACATCAGTTAATAACAAAACACAACAGATTGACATAAACTTAAAGTAAATTGAAAATAATACAACTTATACAGTGCTACGATTAAAACAAACGAAAGTTGAGGGAACTTAGGTATAAGTACTTATCTTTTGCGCTCCATCCAATATTGTGTTTGAATTTCATCCATTCATGTTAAATCTTTATCCATAACCATTTGTTCTTGTCGTTCAATCTACAACCTTTGGTTTTCTCATTCAATATACAACTTTTGTTGCTTAGTATCTGCAAATTTACGCATTACATTTATCTTCTCCTGAGCTTTCCTGCGTCTATCTTGATGTCTTCTTTCATGTATTCCATGAGCGACATTCAATTTAGCGGTCACAGTTACATCAACTATATTCATTCACTTTGCTGCTTTGATGCCCATTGGTCTATAATCTTCATCGGGTCTCTAAGTGAGCACATCCATCTCGTTTTCTCCATCAATTTTGGTTTCTCTACATGATGAATCTCCCAGACTAGTCGAGTATGATGATTCTAATGCTTTGTTCTTTCCCTTCGTCTTTGTTTGAACGTCTCAGAGGCTTTCGTATTATCGGATTCCACTTCGGTGTGCTCGTCAGTAACTCATCAATTCAGGAATTGATAATAGTGTGGTTTTCTAGCACCGTTTTCCTTGCAAAAAGCTTTATGAATTCTTCGTTCGTCATTCTTTTCCGATAATCAAAATAGAAATAAATTGATAATAAGTTAAAACACTAACAAAGTAGTAAAATTAAAAATCATACCAAATGCTCTTCGCCCCCCATTTTGCTAGGATTTACTTTCTTTATTTTATAAATCTACGATTCATAAAATTGAGTTTGACGATTGATTTTTTTCGAATCGACCTTGAAATGCCACCGAAGATCGTGTGGTTTCAGGATGCTTAAGGTTGAAGGTATTCATTATTTCCTCCAAAATTTGTCGCCGCTTTGGTCATTATCCCTAATCGAGTCTTTGGTATAATGACAGTAGATATTACATAAGTCGAAGTCCTCGTTGTTTCGCTATAAGTCAGATGAATGCTGACTCGAAGGAGTACTTGGTTGTGGCTCGTTGTAGTCTTCGAAAATGTAGTTTTGAAAATTGGAAGGATGCTTAGAATTTCAAAACAGTGAAGACATTTGAAGATAATGCGGATTAGAGGAGGAAGTAGTAAAGAGTTTTGTGTGGAAATGAAGAGTGAAAGTAGTGTATTTTAAGGAGTTGAAGAGGAGGAATATAGCCGTTCGAGGGAAGAAAAGAGCCGTTGGGATGTATTCGTTGTGTTGCAACAGCTACACCTCCAGACATTGATTTAATCAACGTTCGGAATCAGTTCAGAATCCTGAATTGGTCCTTAAATATTATCTTTATTATTAAGGGTAATTTGATTCATTAGATTGCATTTTCTTAATATTCAAGTTGAATTTGGCACCATTGGAGATGCTCTAAGAAGTTCCAAATTTTGCCGGAGTTCTACTATGGTGATTTGGTCAAAATTAACATATGTGATTATTGTTAACATGCAGCTAAACATTGTAATTTAGTGGAATCTTCGGTGAATACGGATGCGTCCTAGTGATTTTGACTGGACCTAGCTACATGGTACCACAACTACCCAACCGAACAGGATCAATTTCGTAAATATTCATGTAGGATCTTTTTCGTATATTTTCAATAGTTGAGTTTAGAACATAGCAAAATAAACCCATTATATGTAAAACCACTAGCTATCCATTTTTAGTGCAAATATTTGAAATTAAAATGGTAATTTTATAAAACTTGTTTTTGAAAAGGATGGAAGTGTATTTTGGAAATATTAGATTAGGTCCATTTGGTTTGCTATTTTTAGTTTTGTATTTTCGTTAAAAAAATGTACACAATGCACGTATTTTTGAAAAACAAACGATTTGAAAAATGAAGCCAACATATAAATTAGAAAATAAATTTATTTTGATTTTTGTGTTTGGAAAAATAACGAAAGAATGGAAAACAATCCATTATCTTCACCCGTTCATCCATCCCCTCCGTCGTCCCTCCATCGTCATCGCAATAGTTTAAAATTTTATATTTCTTTTCCATCATTCTCATATTTTGTTATGAATTTTGAAAATGCAAAACACAAAAACACAAAATTAAACCAAACAGACCCCTATGTTTTACAAAACATCCATATTTTTAATCCAATGGTTAAATGTTGGTTGAGATTCAAGGAACAACAGATCTTAATGATATTAAAATACATGTTTAATGTCATGGAAAAGAACAAGAAAAAAAACTCAAGAAAACAAGTTGCTTTAGAAGACTGTAACGTTCCGTTAACAGAATTCAATTATCCACGACATAATATAATACTTGTTTTGCCTGGGTCTGGTTCTTGTGTTGTAGTTTGTACTTAAAAACATTTAAGGATAATATTGATGAGATTAAGCATGCATCTACGTGATAAAGTAATAGAGTTAGATAGAACTATAGTTTTAATTATGCACCTAATTTTCACGGACAAGAGTTTGGAAGGACGTTTAACGGTAACGAATTTTTACGTCCAGGATAATATAAAAGATAAGCAAAGCAGATGTCATTGCTTTCATCATTGCTTCTACATGATCAGTTTCTGTCATTTCTTTTCATTCATAGTCAGAAAGTCAATATTTTGAAGTTTTGAATATATTGCCAGAATGCTTGAGCAATGATTTGGCTAAACTTAACATATGTAATAATTGTTAACATAAAGTTACATGTTGTAACGGAAAAAAGTTTGATCTTTGATGCTGCTGTATCGAGGTTTTGGTGGAGCATACTTACATCTGTGTCACTAGACTCACTACATGCCAAAAAATTATGCACTTTAAAATTTTGAAGTTTTGAATATATTGCCAGAGTGCAAGTGCAATTGTGTTGTGTGGACGTGCATTGAGAGTGTGAAGCAATTATGAAGACATTTATGAAGACTAAAATCATGTGTGGTATGGTTATATAAAAACATAAATCGCACATTTTATATTTTACATTGGTGGTGGGTGTGTTTTTATTATAAATATTGGTCATTGGATATCCGAAATTTTTGATATCTGATCCATGTTAATAAATGTACAATATAATTATATGAAAATATTACATAAGAAACATGATGTGTAATTTTTAATTTCCTTTGTAGCATGCTAGTTTTAATGATGGAAATATTACCCTCTTTCCAGCCATATAAAGAAAAGATACATTTTCGAGATTTGTAGTTTTATACCATAGCATAAAATATGATTGTGTACCATACACAAATTCAAATCATAAAATATATATTTTATGATTTTATGTTTCGAATTTGTTTAGAGGATCAGTTACAACCTGACAACAAGCAATCCATATAACAAAGATCAAACATCAAAGTAATTCAACAAGAAGGCCTAGATTTCCTGACATTTTCCAGTTGAACCTTGCAATACTCAACCAGCTTGTTATGTTCAGGCAGTACTCCCTTCACCATATCATCTGAACTGAATCTATCTGCCCACTTCACTAAATTTGGCAGCTTTACCTCATCTAACACTTTAACACTTTCGATTTCTTCGGCTACTTTGATCCAATATAGTGAAGCTCCAAGTACAATGTCCACATAACCAATGTTATCTCCTCCAAAAAAAGGCTTCTCTGCTATATAATCTTCCAGTGGTTTCAACCCTGAAATTGTCTTTTCTACTGCTTGCACTTTATCATCTTCAGTCGTATTGGCTGTTAGTATGCTAATGAAGTTGGTTACCAACTATAGTAAAGTAACATCAATTAGAAATGAATTAGGTGAATAATGACATACGTATATAAAGTTAGAAGATATTCATACCGTGTCATCAATGTAATAGGCCCAAAATCTGGCTTTAGAGCGTTCAAGAGGATCTGAAGGGAGAATGGAGGGTCCGTCAAAAACTTCATCGATGTATTGAACAATGATCATCGACTCACAAATAGGTTTGTTGTTATGAATCAAGACTGGAATCTTTTTGTATATGGGGTTTGACTTCAGAAGCAAATCGCTCTTGTTGTCGCGAACTTCTTCTTGATACTCATATTGGACTCCTTTGATGCTCAAAGCGAGTTTGGCCCTTAGTACATATGGGCTTGCCCACATTCCCAATAGTTTCACATCCGCAGATGCCATTGTGCTCTGAATTTTGATTAATTTTTATGTATATATTTTTTTCCAAGAGATATAGATTTATGATGAAGACGGTGATCAGGAGAGCTATTTATAGAGGAGTTGATGCGGTTGGATTTGTGGTAGTCAACTTGACTTTGATAGCTGAGAAAATAAGAAATGAATTGGAAGCATCCGATATAGATTAGTAGTAAATAAATACAATAACGGCTTTTGAACTTTGAATGATAATACAAAAGATAGCAGATAAGTTGTCATTGCTTACGTCATTCCTTTTGCTGCTGTATTTTTTATTTTCTCATTCTTAGTCAGAAGAAGTTCAATATTTTGAAGTTTGAATGATCTACATACACCAGAGTGCTTCTGCAATGATTCGACCAAAATTTAACATTTGTGATTAGTAAATATTGTTTGAACTACCGTTGTAAAAATGAGGGTAACAGGGCCAATGTACACATAATTTCGATATCAAAACAATCCCACTAAATACTGGACTAAGTCGTATATTTAGAATATTGGAAGATTGCAATAGTATTTGTCCCACGTTGGCAAATATTATAAACTATATCTTCATATATAGTAATGATTTGAATTGGATATTGCGAAATAACTTAGACTTGAAGATGGACACAATGACATGACTTGAGCTAAAAGGGTTTGGGCCTATAAAATATTATTACCGGTCAAAGATGGGCACATGGGGCATGTTCAAACAAACGGTCGTGTCTTAGCAACTGCTTCCAACGGTCATGACCTTTCAGCCTTTATATATACTTCTTCTTCTGCTTATTCCAATGGCGGTACCAACTGGATCAGACTCCACTTACAAAATAATGAATCAGGAGTTTACCAAACTGGATCGTTTTGACAGCACTAACTACACTCGCTGGCATTCTCACCACTCTAAAGATTGCGTATGTCCTCGACCCCTGATCTGCAGCCCATTCCAGCACCTGATGATAAGGATAGTGCAGAACTTATTGCGCAGAGAAAGAAAAGGGAGGAAGATGAAGTCGTATGTAGGGGACACATTCTTAATACCCTGTCCGATCGATTGTACGATCTTTTTACTTCTGTCAAATCGCCTCGGGAAATCTGGAAAGCTGTTAACGTTAAAAAGTGAACGCTAACACCCGGTGTGTGTAGTAGAATCGTGAAAGCACCACCCGTGTGACGGGAACAAGAAGCAAGCAGTAAAATAGCGAAAAAGCGGTAAAAGACAGCAGTTTATAGTGGTTCGGCTTGAGATCGAGCCTACGTCCACTTTGAATCTCTTTATTACTGAATTTGGTTACAAAACGATACAACACACTCGTGAAAACAATACAATTTGATCACAAAGACAATCTCGACTACTAGCTCAAACTTCGATGATGGAACTTGATGAATCCGTGTTGGATGTAGGAAATTCCTCTCGAAGCTTGTTGTAGTGTCTCGAATGTTCGAAGATCTTCAGTTGTTGGGTGAGTTGAGAGTTCGGCAGAGTAACGACGCTTCAAGAAATGATCGGCCAAAAAGTCCCTTTGTCGTTGGAGTTTGGGGGGTATTTATAAAGAGGGTTTCTGAGCAGAATTTTATCAAGTGATAAGTCGGTCACGACCTAGGGTAGGTCATAGATCGTAAGTCGGTGACGGTATAGGGGATCACTTCGGCTGTACTTGATTCTTCTGAACGAGTTGATAAGTCGCGCGCGACTTAGTATAAATCGTAAATCGGAGGCGACCTAAAAGATGCGGCATAGAACATGTCTTCACTTTGCTTTAGCTCGTTAGGTCATTCACCTACTTAGGTCGGTAGATCGTAAGTCCTTTTAAGTCGTTGGCTTCTTAAGTCGGTCAACATCTTAAGTCGGTATGCTCCTTTGTTAAGTCGGCACGCCTCTTAAGTCGACATGCTTTTTAGGTCAGCATGGTTTTAGGTCGTAAGTTCCAACTTGTTAAGTCGGCAACCATTTTAGGTCGGCAACTCTTAAGTCGTAACCTATTAAGTCGGTCCTGGTCTTAGGTCGTACTTTACCTTAGGTCGGAGCCTGTTGAGTCGTGAACAAAAGGGGATTAACATTTGCCCCTCGAAGTGTATGCCTAGGTCGTAGGTCATATGCTTCGATTCTTCTTAACTCGCTCCTTTGTTAGGTCGTGAACGACATAAGTTAATTCGTAAGTCGTGGATCGTGGGTCGATTCACCTTCCAATACCTCAGTGTATAAATAGCTTAGGTCGTTCCCTCTTTCACCTCACCTGTCTTATTGTTCTGTCCAGCCATTAGCAAACACTCGAGCTCTCGGGAACGAATCTTATTACTCGATTATCAGTTACCCTCGGCATTACATTGCGTAAGTGAATTCAACCGATATCCAAACGTAATCATCATTGAATCGAAGATCCGATTCTTGACATTATGCTTTATTACGATTTGTGTTACATCCGATTCTTGACTTTCTTTAATCGCGATGTCATTATGTTCCTCGAATACATTGCCACATACCGGTTTCATGATGGATTTGGGATGATTTGATGATGTTGTGAGATACGATTAGGAGACGTAACTTAGGGTTTCTGATAGGGGATAGTTCGAAGTTACTGGGTTCATGGATCTCAAGCTAGCTGACGAGTTACTGAACTTCTCAAAGGAGAGGAAGGTGATCGGCAGGAGGAGATGAGTTTTTGGTTCAAGCAGGAGGCAACTTGAATTTCCATCGGAGATGATCCAAAAAATTTACGACCTAACACTTTGTCTGGTTCAAGAACCCCTGCGGCCAAACTTTCCTACGACCTAATTGGCTTGTGGCATAGACCTTAAGTCGCGGTCGATCTTGGACTTAGGAAAAATCATGCTGATCAGACTCGAAGCCTTCATATGTATCACGACTTAGAGTCAAATAACTTAACCTAACTCGTAGCATTTCCCTTTAACAGTGAACGAGCCACTGCTTGCATATTGTAACTTGAGGGATCTCCGACCCATACTAAGTCGCGACCGAGTTAGAACTTAGCATATTTTTCACTGCCTTGAACTTTAAGACTTGAATTGCTTGAACTTCTTTGCAGATTATCTATAATTCTAATTGCCTGTTATAACATTTACAGAAAACTGGGACGAATATAATGCCACTGACTGCCCACATCAAATGACAGATTAGTTGATAAAGAAAAAATCAAATTAAATGAACTGTATGAGTGAAATGCTATACAATAACCAATTCAAGTGAAGTATTAAAGCAAAATCGTAATAGTCAACTGAAACTGATTTGTTTGCATTAACACTGCACTTGAGCATTAACAAGTTCTGAAATCATGTAATCGACTGATTGTCAGCTAGTTTAATTCCAGTTATGTTTGCTTTTTTTATTTTTTTTAGTTTTGCACAACACTTCACACTTTTTAGGAAACGTGCACCTTCACATTTGAACATTCAGTTGATTGTGTAGAATGTCTTCTCCACAAGAAGAAATAGAGCAAGTTGAAGAGATTTTTCCAGTTGCTGTTCCATTGAATGATCCTCCAGAAAGGGTCTCGACCACTTTGAACTACAGAACCTTTAACCAGTTGCGTATTCAATTCGGAATTGCTGAAGCAGACGCACAACTACCCGGGAAGCCTGATAATGCTGACGGACCTCCTCGTGGTTTTGTTGCGGTAAATCGACAAATGTGCCAAAATGGAGCTATCCCTCCTTTTAATGACTTCTTGCGAACACTACTTCTACGATTAACCATCTCCCCTTTCCAGCTGCATCCCAATGGATAAGCTATCTTAACGGGGTTATGTGTGCTTTTTAGGAGGACACTCGATCGTCTTCCAAGCTTCGACGAAATTTGTTATTTGTGCACTTTCGCAAAAAACAAAGATCATCCTTCTATCACAGTCGTGAGAAGTGCTAGAAACCGTAAGTTGATCATCGGTCTCCCTGACAGTGTTCATAGTTTTCTAAGCCAGTTTTTCTATGTTCGCTGTCCCCCGGGGTTTTACACTATCTGGAGAGTAGGAAGTAAGATCACTTGTCTCTGTTTCTTATGTTCTTTCGAACTTGCCGAAGTCTGAATTGTCAAGTGCTAACTTTGCCTTTTTCTTTTCAGCACTTCTTCCTCCTTCTAGAGATCCTGGTCACAAAGCGACTTTTGAGAGGCTTATGGCGGTGCCAGTTGAGGAGAGGAGTATCCAATTTCTATTGACAGATGAATTTTTACATCAATTCGGGCTTTTACACTCTTCCCGCTTTACTCAGCCTCGTGAAGTTTCTAACTTTCCAGCACAGACATCAGATGCCCCAACTTCAACGGAAGAGATGGCTCCAAAGGAGCGAACTGTAGACACTGCATTAGTAAAGTGTTCTACTTCTATCGATGTTGCGGGATCGTCCAGCAAGTTAACGCTTTCTCCAGTTATCGAAGAGAAGGAAAATCCTCACATTTCTGAGAAGACGACTGACGTGGAAGTCGGAAAAGAGAGTTCTGCCGGGCATTACGGCGATGACATTTTTGATAATTTGAGCGATATAATGATAACTTCTCAGGAGCTTTTTAAGGATAATATTTCAAAAGCGATCTCTCCTGTCGTTGAAGCGACTTCCTCTTTGAAACAAGCTTTGACACCCTCTACACCAGTCGTCTCCGTTTCCACATTAAAGCGTGGTCGTGGTTTGTAGTTCGACGCATGTAGTTTGCACGCCGCACACACTTAGGATTTTTCAGCACTTATAAGCACTTATCCTTTTTTCTTGGAAATTTCTAAACTTCATTTCTTTTCCATTTTCAGATTCTCCGATGGGGCGATCTGGCTCATACTACGACTCATTTCAGCGCCGTGGAGGCCGCGGATCTTATGACTTTAGGCGATACCTCGATGCCCCTAGAGAGACAGATGAAGAAAGGGCTAGAAGGAAGGCTCAAGAAAGGCGGGACCATGAAGAGCGCCGCAAAAGAGAAGATGAACAGCACTATAGGAGTAGGGATGAGCGATATGACCCTTCCCACAGAAGTGACGATTCTCATAAAAGGAAATCTTACGATGACAAGGGGAAGAGTCATATTGCTGACGAATCAAGCAAGCGGTCCAAGCATAGTGATGCATATGCAATTTCTGAGAAGACTGATGCTCCCATTTTTCCTAATATCCCGTCTGGCTCTCCTCCTTTAAAGAAGTCTGATATCCAAGCGATAATCAACAGACCCCAGTATCAGGTTAAAGATGGCCCTCCAACGCTTCAAAGCCGATTTCCGAATTGGTGCTTAAAAGGAGTGCGCTTTGACCTAGATTTGGTCCCGATCGATAAGCAAGACATGCTGAAAAGTCTTGACGCAGTTAGGCTTAACATTGAGAGGATGTCGCAATGGCAGAAACTTGTTGATGAACTCCAAAGGGTCAACCATATGAATCTTGAAAACATGCTGACTATGGAGAATGATAAGACTGAATGGGCTAAAATCTGCAAGCAGCATGATGCCGAGATGACGAGCATTGCTGATGATAATGCGAGACTTCAGTTCGAGGTCGAAAAACTGAAGGAAGATCTCGCCGCTTCTTCCGCTTCGCAATCTCAGAAAGAAGAAGTGTTTCAAAAACAAGTGCGGGATGCGCACGCTGCTCAGAGGGATGCTGAGATGAAATATGCGGCTGAGTAGTTCGTTGTTGAAGAATATCGCAAAAATAACGCTCAGTTGCAGGAAACAGTTAGCTCCTAGAACGTGGAGATTGAATTGTTAAAGTCTTAACTTGCTAAAGCTGAAAAAGAGCGTGATGAGGCTGTTGCTGGTCAAGTTGCAGCCGTTGCCGAAAAGGAAGCGGCCGAGCAATCGCATGAGGCAACAAAAGCTAACGTCAGCTCTACCTTATTTGACTTTTATTTGCACAGCGTTCTGGGTCGTGGGAGCCTTGCTTTTCTGGGTCCTGAATATGAAGTTACCCTGGCTAAAGTGTGGGAAGCAGCAGTTGACATGCTTGGCGGGGCCGGCTATGATAAAGCGGAACTTGAGGCACGCTATCTTGACGAAGAAGCTCGTGCTGCTCTTGCTAGGGGAAAAGAGCAATTCGCTGAAGCTAGAGCTGGAATAGTGGCAGAAGAACATCCAGAGAAGAAAATATCTTTAACTGCCCCTGTCCGCACTTCGATTTCGACCGACGTCGATATCGTTGGTTCCAGCTCTCACTTTTCTTCTCCTGCAAAAACCATCGAGGCTAAGTCCGTCACAACCGAGTCTCCCCTTACTCAAATCGAGGAGCAGAGCCAAGAAGACACTGAGGCTGATAAATTTGAAATTGACTTGTCAAAACCGACTTCTCCAGGTAACTTCGATTCAGATCTGGCTCAAGTGGATTATTCATTCGATTCAACTGATCTTGATGACTTTCTCGCTTATTACTTAAGTCCTGGTGATCCAATATCCTCTCTTTTTTCGGAGAGTACTGACTTTAACTTCTTTTCTTCTATAGCGGAGGTACCGAATACTGCACAAACTTCCACTCCTCTAGTTGCCGTTCCTCCAACTTCGCAAATTACTCCTCCTTCTGCTTCCCAACCAGGATCACAGGCAGAGAAAATTGAAGCTCTTCAAGGCATGGATGATTCGGCCGCTTTGCAGGAGCAGAAGGCAGAGGATCTTGATGACATCGAGAAGACCCCGGAGCGGTCTCTTGATGATGACACAAAGCTTTCGACACAGCTTGCTACTCCAGGAAGTGAGTCTTCCTCGAAGAGGAGAGGGAAGCGTGTCACGAAGAAGGTGAAGAAAAGTACTCCCGCTGGAGAAGAAGCGGAGGTTGATCCCGCTGTGCCTCTTTCTCCTTCCTCCCCAACCTGTCCACCACGGCTTCAGAAATTAATCATTAGGTCGGGTAAAGGCTCCAAAGGTGGGAAGAAGGAGAAATCAGCTTGATCTTATTTTCTTCGTTTTGCTTTTTCATGTGTTGACCGGAGATTGTGTGAGTATCGGTCCTCGCTTTCTTTTTGCGACCTGCACAATGTATAGCTATTTTACTTGTACAAATTCTTGTGTATGTGAGAACGCATTTGTTTCTCATTTTAGTGTAGAATAAACGATTCTTTTTACTTGTACAAACTTTTTGTCTGTGTTTGAGAATGAATTTATTCCACATCCACTTTTCGTGATATTGCAATGAACTTGCGGTATGTTGCTTGCATATTCCTTTTATTAATGTAACTGAATTTTATAGTATTGCCCCCATACCACAAGTGCATTGCAACATTTCTGGCTTTTACAAGACTGATACTCTTATTTCAGAGAATAACTATTCCACTTTTAAGGGAAGAATCATTCTGCTTTTAATAGATCATATCTCGTTTTTTGGAGAAATTTTTACTTTTTCTTTCTTCCTTAAAGAACATTTCAACTTTCGGAGATGATCACTTTTATTTGTTGAAAAATATATTTTTCCTACACAGTGAAATGAGCTTCTGAAGAAAGTTTTGATTTTGTGCCCCAATAAAGGGCTTATTTTTGGTACTTCAAGCATGGTGAAGTGTGCCTCTGAAGAGAGCATTTCAACTTTTTAGGAGGAACTTTTTGAGATGAATAAGTTAACCTTCCTTCGGGAGTTGAAATGTGCTTCTGGAGAAGGCTTTTTTGTTTGAGTATTCTATTTTGGGACATGCCTCCGGAGAGGGCTCCCCTTTAAAAAGTTGTGCCTCCGAAGAGGGCTTGTGCCTCCGGAGAGGGCTTCTGCCTCCGAAGAGGGCATGTGCCTCCGAAGAGGGCTTGTGGTGCCTCGGGAGAGGGCTTTTGCCTTCGAAGAGGGCATGTGCCTCCGAAGAGGGCTTGTGCCTCCGAAGAGGGCTTTTTGATTGCCTGGAAGTTACTTTTTCATGGTTGGATGGATCCACGGGGCGGACGCAAGTTGTTTGATTGGATGTTCGTTTGCACAAACGATTGCAATCAATTAACAAGGGCCCTGTTCCTTCAACTTGGGAAGGTGCCCCTCCGGTGGTTCCACCAATCTTTTTTGATTGAGAGAAGCACTTTCATTTTTTGGCGTGCCTTGTTAGAGGGCTTTGTTGACCTTTGGGAAGGAGCGTCGGTTGGTTGGTGTGCCAGGAAGGTTGCGTCTCAGGGACGAGTAGATCCACGGGACGGACGCAAGCTGCCTGATCGGATGCATCACGATCAGTTAGCAAGGACCCTGTTCCTTCTGCTTGGGAAGGTGTCCCTTTGGTGGTTCTACCGGCCCTTTTATTGAGAGGCATACCTCCTTTTGGCTGCTTCTTTGTTTGCTTGGCCATGTTCTCTCATCATCTGCTCATTAGCGATCTTTTATTGTCGTTTCCAAGCGCATCTTCTTTCCTTTTGCAAGTAAATTGCCTCATCCGAAGAAGTGGACTTCACTGTTGAACGACTTCATGGGACAAACGCGAGTTATCTAGTTGGATGTCTGTTCATATCGACAATCACAACCAGTTAACGAAGGTTTGCCACAGTGGAGTCGCCAACTTTTTATGTGAAGTTCTCCTTGTATAGGATTTGAATTTGGAATTTTTTGTCGCTTGGTATTTGCGTAATAGGTGATTTATAGAGGTCGCTTGGCTTTGTGATGAGCAAGCCTTGTTTTAATGTCCTGCAATTTTGAATCGACATTTTAGCAATACATTTAAAGTATTTACATATCGAAATGAAACAGGCATTATGAAATAGTAAAGAACACAAGATTTATAGTGGTTCGGCCAAGAATCGGGCCTACATCCACTTTATAGCTTTCATTCATTTACACTGATTTACAATATCTTTCAATACAACTGATACATTCATCACTATTTTACAATTTTGAGCAAAGCTTTTTCTCAAGTAAAATAAGGACGTAAGTGGTTGCTGTTCCAGGCTCTTGAAATTGGATCTCCTTCAACAGTTATGAGTTTGAAAGTTCCATCAAGAAGTTTACTGCCTATGGCATATGGTCCTTCCCAGTTTGGCCCAAACACACCAGTTGCTGCCATGATCCTTTTCAAAACTAGGTCTCCGACTTCAAAGCTGCGTTGGCGAACTTTAGAGTTGAAGTGCCTGGCTATCCTTTGCTGATAAGCTGAAACTCTGAGCCTAGTTTCTCCTCTTTTTTCATCAAGAAAATCAAGTGCTTCAAGTGGCAGCTTTTCGTTTTCGGCTTCATTGAAATGAATTCTCCTGTGTGAAGGAACTTCTACTTCCACTGGAATCATTGCTTCTGACCCGTATGCCAGTGAAAATGGAGTGTGCCTAGTCGCAGTTTTGTGAGTAGTTCTGTATGCCCATAGTGCTAATGGAAGCTTATCGACCCAACCACTTTTTGCTTTTTCGAGTTGCTTTTTGATGGTTGACTTGATAATTTTGTTCACTGCTTCCACTTGCCCGTTTTCCTGCGGATGAGCCACTGCTGAGAAGCTTTTTCGAATTCTGAACCATTTGCAAAAATCCTGGAATTCTTCACTTTCAAACTGAGTGCCGTTATCTGTGTTTATCTTCTGCGGCACACCATACCTACAAATGATATTTTTAGTTACGAAATTTATCATCTTTTTAGAAGTAATGGTGGCCAAAGGTTCTGCTTCAGCCCACTTAGTGAAATAATCAACGGCAACAATAGCATATTTGATTCCTGATTTAGCGATCGGTAGTTGTCCAATCAAGTCTATTCCCCAAACGGCGAACAACCATGGGCTGACCATTTGTGTGAGTTCGGTGGAAGGCGCTTTTGGGATTTTTTCGAATCTTTGGCATTTGTCGCACTTTCTGGAGTAAGTAGCGGCATCTCGATTAATATCCGGCCAGAAATACCCATATCGGAGAACCTTCTTGGCTAGAGTTTGGCCACCTGAATGATCCCCGCATTCTCCTCCGTGTACCTCAGCTAGAATTGTCTTAGCTTCTTCTTTAGTTACACATCGGGGCAATGGCATTGAGAATCCCCGTCTGTATAATCGGCCATCTTGAATTATATATCTTGATGCTTTCCTCAATAGTTTTCGGCGTTCTTTAGAACTTTCTGGCAGGGAACCATTGAGTAGGTATTCTTTGATTGGAGTCATCCATGATTCGTGCTCTTGAGACGCAGCCATAATCCAATCAACATCCATTTCATCAATGCTTGGAGCTGACAGAACTTTCACAGAACTAGTCCCAGTAATTGAGCTTCTCCAGAACTTGAGTACTTTGCTAGAGAATCCGCTTTCATGTTTTCTACCCGAGGAATATGACTTATCGTGTAATGATCAAAATCTTCGAGAAGTTCACATGCCTTTGACAAGTATGCGGGCAGATTTCCACCTTTAGCTTGAAACTCTTTCTTTACCTGGCAAACGATAAGTTGAGAATCGCTGAAGATCTGTAACACTTTGATGTTTAGTTCCTTGGCAATTTTTAAACCTGCAATGAGAGCTTCATACTCTACTTCGTTGTTTGTTGAAGGAAATTCCAGTCTCAATGCATAACACAACGATCGTCCTTCGGGGGTTTCGAGCACAACCCCTGCCCCAGAACAGTAATCATTTCTCGATCCGTCAACATACAACTTCCACTAGATTGGAATGCCATCAGTTATTTCATTCTCACTATCACTTTTGTCAGTAGATTCTACGATGAAATCTGCTAAAGCCTGTCCATTGATTGCTCTCCGGGGATGGTAAGTGATGTCATATTGGCTGAGTTCAATGTTCCATTTCAAAAGACGACCCGAAGTTTCAGGACGAAACAGGACTTGCTTTAGAGGTTGATCAGTAAGAACCTTGATAGGATGGGCTTGAAAGTATGGCCTCAATTTCCTGGAAGCGATTAGCAAACAATAAGCGAGCTTTTCTATCTTCGAATAATTCATCTCTGCCCCAGTGAACCGTTTACTGATGTAATAGACTGGATGCTGTACTTTCATATCTTCCCGTACAAGTGCTGCGCTGAGAGCATGAGATGAAATTGCTAAATAGATGAAAAGATCCTCACCATCACTTGGCTTGGAAAGAACTGGAGGTGTTTCCATATGACGAATTAGTTCATCGAAAGCATTCTGGCATTCGGGAGTCCATTCAAAAATTTTCTTTCCTTTCTTTAGAGCGTCAAAGAAGGGAATGCATTTGTCTGTGGCTTTGGAAATGAAACGACTCAGAGCGGCGACTTTTCCATTGAGACTTTGCATTTCTTTCTTTGTTTTAGGGGCTTTAACCTCTCTTAGAGCTGTGATTTGAGTAGGATTGGCTTCGATGCCCCTAGTGCTCACAATGAAACCCAAGAATTTCCCGGACTCTACTCCGAACGAACATTTCAATGGATTGAGCTTCATTCCATACTTTCGAAGAATTGCAAACATTTCCTCCAAGTGACCCATGTGGTCTATAGCTTTCTTTGACTTTACCAACATATCGTCAACATAAACTTCCATGGTTCTGCCAATCTAAGGTTTGAACATTGCATTGACGAGCCTTTGGTAGGTTGCCCCAGCATTCTTCTATCCGAAAGGCATAACTTTGTAGTAGTAGAGACCCACATCTGTGATAAAGCTTTTGTCTTCCTGATCCGGCTCATGCATCATAATCTGATTGTATCCGGAGTAAGCGTTCATAAATGATAATAACTCATGCCCAGCTGTTCCATCAACCAATTGATCGATTCTGGGCAGTGGGAAGCAATCTTTGGGGCAAGCCTTGTTTAGATCTGAGAAATTGATGCAAACTCTCCACTTCCCATTTGCCTTCTTAACCAGTACTGGATTTGAAACCCAATTTGGATAAGTGGAGTTTCTGATGAAGCCGTTTTCCATGAGCCGGTCGACTTCTTCCTTTAGTGCTGTCGACCTTTCTGGGCCTTGGGTTCTTCTTTTCTGTTTTACTGGTGTGAATTTTGGATCGATATTCAGAGTATGTACAACAATTTCTGGGGAGATCCCACACATATCAGCATGACACCAAGCGAACACATCCAGATTGGCTTCTAAGAATGATATCAGCGTGTTTTGAACTGCTACGCTCAGCTGTGAACCCACATTGAGTACTTTGTTCGGGTCTTTCGAGTCAACAGATATTGGTACCGTTACTTCCATGGGTACCACTCTATTCTCCCCTGTACTGGCTTTCCTGGGGTCCATTCCTTTCCTTGCATTGCTGTGTTCGCCAGTACAGGGGCCACTCTGTAGCTGCTACAAGGTTGGTTCTTTGATGCGGAGCGGAGATGCCGCATCTTTTCCCATTTCTCTTTTCCTGGCCTCTCGGAGCTCTACAAGATAACATTCTCGCCCCGCGTTCTGATCTCCCTTAATGACAGCAACCCCATTATCAGTGGGAAATTTCATTGTTAGGCACCACGGAGCGAGGATGGCCCTGAAAGCAGCAAGGGTAGGCCGTCCCAAGAAAGCATTATAGGCGGAGAATCCATCAACAATTACAAAAGTTTGTTTCCGAACCAACTTCTTATGTCCTTCGCCCATTTCAACAAACAAGTCCACCGTTCCAATTGGCTGTTTCAGCTCTCCTGTAAATCCGGCAATCTTGTGCGAAGAAGCTTGTACATACGTCATTGGAGTTTTCATTTGGTCGAATGTCTTTTTAAAGAGTATGTTGCACGAGGCACCACTATCAACCAACACTCTTCTGACAATAGCCGGCCCAATACCGATAGAGACAACTAAAGGGTCCTTAGTTGGAGCTTCCACATCAATAGAATCCCTGGTTCTGAACATAATATCATCATGAAAAGTCTTTTGCTGCTTTAGAGGTGCAGCGTCTTCCAAGATTAAGACACTTTCTTCAGTTGGGGCATACTTCAAAGCTCTAGCATACCTTTCCATCTCACCCCAACTCCTGCCAGCCGGATGAAGTCCTCCTGTGATCACATTGATAACAGGTCTTTCCTTTTCAGCAGGCCTCTCTCCTGAACCGGATGAATGAGCTGGGGGCAGTTGCCCTTGGTTAGATGAAGATGGGTCTTTTCTATTCCTTTTAACGTACTGCTGCAACTTATTCTCTCTTAACAATTCTTCAATCAGGCTTTTCAAGTGGCGGCATTCGTTGGTATCATGGACTGGTTGGTTATGAAACTTGCAAAATCTTCCGCTTTGAGCAGCATTTTTCCCAACTTTTACTGTTGGTGGTTTTGGAAACTCAATAGCATCCTTAGTGGCGATGAAAATATTCTCCGATGTATCAGTCAGAGGGGTAAAATCAGAAGGTTTGAGGAAGCGGGGCTTTTTGAGATCTTTCTGCTTCTTTCCACCATTACTTTCCCTCTTCGGATTTGCAGATTCTTTCTTGTTCTAAACTGTAGCATTATTTTCCACCACTGTTGTCACAACTTTAGCTGACGCGGAGAGATTCTCTAGGCGCATGAACTCATCAGCCTTTTTGTAGAACTTTTCGAGGGAGTTTGGTTCCTTCATTTTTAACCATTTTCCAAACTCGCTTGACTTGTCAATAGCCCGCATTAAGTAGGTCAAGATCATTCGCGGTTCCGCGTTATCAACTTCTGCTAGGGCTAAATTAAAGCGATTCAGGAAGGATTTGATGGGCTCTCCAAGACTCTGCTCAAGACTTGAGAGAGACATTATATCCTTTGCTCTTGAAATGTACAATCTGAATTGTTCCTTGAATTTTCGAGTCAGATCGGAAAATTGATCAACAGATCGCACAGGAAGTTTGGTAAACCAAAGTAACGCCGCTCCTTCCAAGTATACCGGGAAATACCGGCATTTAATCTCGTCAGTTGCTCTGGCGCCAGTCATGTGCCAATCATATTTATAAAGGAACTGATTCGGATCACTTGTTCCTCGATAAGGAGGAATGGTAGGCGGAATGAATTTTCTGGGACACTCAGCTTTTAAGATCCTTTCAGTAAATGGAGTTTTACTCGGAGCGAATCCCCAATCATTCTCATCTTCGTTTCTCTGCATGCTTTCCTTCATTATTTGCCGAACCATGCTAGAGAGATATTCCTCATTGTTTAGAGACTTCGCGGAATAGACTTCGGCCATTTTCTCAGAGGTTTGCCCAGGTAAATGCTCACGGAGAACCGGTGACGGCCTGGATCCTTCAGCCTGGAGGGGTGCCCCTTCAGCAGCACCTGATCCCACTTGAGGAATATTTCTCCCTTCGGAATTGTGAGCAGCATTAGCAAAGTTTTCTTCATTACTTACTGGTCTTTGATTAGCCCCGAGCAGAGCATTCAACTTTTCCATCATCAGATTATTCTGAGTTTCAATCTGCTGGTACAGTCCCGTCACAGCAGCATCCAACTCTTCTCGCGTCACCCCGACGCTTGGAGCTGCCTGATTTGGAGAAAGAGAAGTGGCAGTATTATCGCGGTCATCATCAGTTCTGACAGACTTACGTTTCCTTCCAGGAGCCATTATGTCTGATAGACTTCTGGTTTTGTAGGAAATTCTTTCAACAAACTTCCGTGAAGCAATGGTGAATGATCGCCTGAGTTGGCCTCTCAATAAAAGCACCAAAATGTTAACGTTAAAAAGTGAACGCTAACACCCGGTGTGTGTAGTAGAATCGTGAAAGTACCACCCGTGTGACGGGAACAAGAAGCAAGCAGTAAAATAGCGAAAAAGCGGTAAAAGACAGCAGTTTATAGTGGTTCGGCTTGAGATCGAGCCTACGTCCACTTTGAATCTCTTTATTACTGAATTTGGTTACAAAACGATACAACACACTCGTGAAAACAATACAATTTGATCACAAAGACAATCTCGACTACTAGCTCAAACTTCGATGATGGAACTTGATGAATCCGTGTTGGATGTAGGAAATTCCTCTCGAAGGTTGTTGTAGTGTCTCGAATGTTCGAAGATCTTCAGTTGTTGGGTGAGTTGAGAGTTCGGTAGAGTAACGACGCTTCAAGAAATGATCAGCCAAAAAGTCCCTTTGTCGTTGGAGTTTGGAGGGTATTTATAGAGAGGGTTTCTGAGCAGAATTTTATCAAGTGATAAGTCGGTCACGACCTAGGGTAGGTCATAGATCGTAAGTCGGTGATGGTATAGGGGATCACTTCGGCTGTACTTGATTCTTCTGAATGAGTTGATAAGTCGCGCGCGACTTAGTATAAATCGTAAATCGGAGGCGACCTAAAAGATGCGGCATAGAACATGTCTTTACTTTGCTTTAGCTCGTTAGGTCATTCACCTACTTAGGTCGGTAGATCGTAAGTCCTTTTAAGTCGTTGGCTCCTTAAGTCGGTCAACATCTTAAGTCGGTATGCTCCTTTGTTAAGTCGGCACGCCTCTTAAGTCGACATGCTTTTTAGGACAGCATGGTTTTAGGTCGTAAGTTCCAGCTTGTTAAGTCGGCAACCATTTTAGGTCGGCAACTCTTAAGTCGTAACCTATTAAGTCGGTCCTGGTCTTAGGTCGTACTCTGCCTTAGGTCGGAGCCTGTTGAGTCGTGAACAAAAGGGGATTAACAAAAGCATTAGAGACAAAATACAGCAACGAAAAGCAAGGCGCAGATAAGTTTTTAATTTTCGAATTCTTTGACTTTAAGATGCTTGATAACGCCTCTGTTCTAGACCAAGTGCATGAACTACAAGTAATCTTCAACAAATTAAACGATGTGAAAATCAACATCCCAGAGGCTTTGCAAGTTGGGGCTGTACTGGCCAAACTCCCTAAGAATTGGAATGATTATCGAAAAAAGCTTATGCATTCTACGGAGGATTTCACAATGGAACAGATTCAAAAGCATCTTCGTATTGAAGAAGAAACCAGAATTCGTGAGAAAAGGGTTTTTGAATCTACTCCTGCTTCCAATATTAACAATGTTGGAAATGACAACAAGCCCTCCGGAAAACGCAAAAGAGATAACAACAGCAAAGGAAAGGGTGACTGCTACTTCTTTGGCAAACCTGGGCATTACAAACGCGACTGCGGATTTTTCAAAAAGCAGAAAAAGGAGCAAGGATAAAATACTAACCAGGGTAAAAAGAATAATCAAGGCACCGCCAACAAGGCAAACATGGTTGAACACGAAGAATCAGAGATCGTTGCCCTGGTTTCAAAATTAAACATCGATATGATCACAGAATTGAACATGGCAGATGCTACCAAAGACAATGATTGGTGGTATGACTCTGGTTCTACTATTCATGTATGCAACAACTAGTCATTGTTCAAATCCTATGAGAAGGTTTCTGATGATAGCAAGGTTCTTATGGGAAACCATAATTCTTCAACTGTCGTTGGAAAAGGAACCATAGAATTGGAATTCACTTCTGGCAAAAGGATTGTTCTTGTTAACGTTTTACATGTTCCAGAAATCAGAAAAAATATGGTTTCTGCAAGTCTCCTATGTAATAAGGGTGTTAAGGGAGTTCTAGATGGTAATAGTCTTATTCTGTCTAAGGGTGGTATGTTTGTTGGGAAAGGATATGCTTGTAATGGTATGTTTAAATTAAGTATTAATAAAATGACCGAATTTGCTTATGTTGTTGATTCATTTCATTTATGGCATAATAGATTAGCACATCTAAATTACAAAAATTTGCAATTTATGTATAAAGAAGGAATGATTTCATATGATAATGTAAACCAGTCTAAATGTGAAATTTGTATTGAAGCAAAGATGTGCAAAAAGCCGTTTCCAAAATCTGAAAGAAATACTCAACTACTTGAACTAATTTATTCTGACATTTGTGAATTGAATGGTATATTAACTAGAGGTGGTAATAGATATTTTATTACATTTATAGATGATTATTCTAGATATACACAAGTCTATTTAATGAGATCAAAAGATCAAGCTTTTGAAATGTTTAAACGTTTCAAAACCAATGTTGAGAATCAAAAGGAAAAGAAGATTAAGGTACTACGAAGTGATAGAGGTGGGGAATATTTTTCCTTCGAATTTTCATCCTTCTGTGAAGAAAATGGAATCATTCATCAATCGAGCGCACCTTATACCCCACAACAAAATGGGTTGGCTGAACGGAAAAATAGAACTTTGGTTGAAATGACTAATGCTCTAATTTTAAATGCTAAACAACATGTCAGTTTGTGGGGAGAGGCACTCTTAACATCGTGTCATTTGCATAACAGAATTCCATCAAAGAAAACCAAGACTTCTCCTTACGAATTATGGAAAGGAAGAAAACCAAACTTGAAATATCTAAAGGTTTGGGGATGTTTAGCTTTTTATAGGGTCACGGATCCGAAAAGAATAAGACTTGGACCAAGAGCATTAAAAAGTATATTCGTAGGATATGCTGAAAATTCTAAAGCATACAGATTATTAGATGTAGAATCTAATGTGATTGTGGAATCAAGAGATGTAGAATTCATCGAAAATAAATTTTTATGTGATTCCATGACGGTTCAAGATCCTGCACAAATCGTCTACAAAAGGAATGATGAAAACATTGAATATAATTCTCCAAATAAAAGAAGGCTTCAAAATGTACCTGATGAACCTAGAAGAAGCCAAAGACCAACGAAAGCCAAAGTCTTAGGTCCAGATTTTGTCTCACCAGATGACATAGTTCACCTTGTTGTTGGTGATAGAAATAAATTACTTGATGAGAAAATTTATATTTTGAATAACGAAGAAGATCCTAAAACTTTTAAAGAAGCTATTACTTCAAGAGATGCTGTTTTCGGGAAAGAAGCAATACAAGACGAGATGGATTCAATTATATCTAACAATACTTGGTTTCTAACAGATTTATCGGTCGGATCCAAGCCAATTGGATGTAAATGGCTGTTTCGAAAGAAATACAACACAGATGGATCTGTTCAAACTTTCAAAGCAAGGCTAGTAGCCAAAGGATTTAGGCAAAAGGAAGGCATTGATTACTTTGATACATATGCTCCAGTTGCTATACTAACATCAATAAGGATTCTTTTTGCTCTTGCATCTATTCATGGATTATATGTACATCAAATGGATGTCAAGACTGCCTTTCTTAATGGAGAGATAGACGAAGAAGTGTATATGGAACCGCCAGAAGGATTCGTCCTGAATGGAAATGAAAATAAGGTTTGCAAACTAGTCAAATCATTATATGGATTAAAACAAGCACCAAAACAATGGCATGAGAAATTTGACTCTGTAATTTTGTCTAATGGCTTCAAGCATAATAATGCTGATAAGTGCATCTATTCAAAATTCATAGATAAATATGGTATTATAATATGCCTATATGTGGATGATATGCTCATATTTGGTACTAATATGGAAGGAATAAATGAGACAAAGAAATATTTAACTTCGTGTTTTAAAATGAAAGACCTGAACGAAGTTGATACTGTTCTAGGAATAAAAGTGAGGAAACATCGTGAGGGATATGCTTTATGTCAGTCTCACTACATTGAAAAGATACTTGTTAAGTATAAGCATTTAAATTTTAAAGAAGCAAGTAGCCCTTATGATTCTTCTATTAAAATATTTGCAAACTCTGAAAGAGCAGTTGCTCAACTAGAATATGCAAGTGTAATTGGCAGTCTCATGTATGCTATGCATTGCACTCGTCCTGATATTTCTTATGCAGTATGCAAACTGTCTAGATATACAAATAATCCTTGTATTACACACTGGAAAGCAATCGGTAGAGTTTTAGGTTATCTTAAAAGAACAAGTAATTTAGGACTCTACTATGGAAATTTCCCAGCAGTTTTAGAAGGATACTCGGATGCAAGTGGTTCGACTCCTGAAAACGAAAATAGAGGAACTACTGGGTGGATTTTTACTCTTGCAGGAGGTGCCATATCATGGGCCTCTAAGAAACAAACAATTATCACACATTCTACAATGGAAGCAGAATTTATTGCTTTAGATGCATTAGCAAGAGAAGTAGAATGGTTAAGAAATTTGTTAACAGAGATAAAGTTGTGGCCACAACCATCATCAGCCATTTCTGTTTACCGTGATAGTGAAGCTACAATGTCTAGAGCATATAATAAGATTTATAACGGAAACTCTAGACATATAAGCTTGAGACATGCATATGTTAGGGAATTAATTGTGGATGGCGTCATCACAATTACATATGTAAGATCAAAGGAAAATTTGGCAGATCCATTAACCAAAGGATTACCAAGAGAAATGATAGAACAACTAGTTGTCAAATGGGTCTAAAACCTTTTTAAATCACCTGTAATGGAAACCCGACCTTATGCTCCTTAAGTCTAAAGTTTAATGGGTAACAACAAGTTGCAGTTAAGTGGTTGCCAAACATGAGGAATTCAATGTTTGTATTGTTACGTTTTGTGGTGATCATTTGTCCATAAGTAACAAGGACGGAAAGAATGGACACCTATATGAACATAAGAAAAATGTTTCAATAAAGTTTGGATATAGCTTTATAAATGTTCATGAAAACCAGGAAGAAATTAATAACCAATCTACGGTTATGAAATTTTACAGAAGCATGATAATATTTATGTGTTCATAGATTTCGCTTCATCGTATAGGATTTTGGTTTAAGTATTCACTACCAAATATTCTGTTGAAGTTTAAATATATGGACTAAGGAGAAAATTTTAAACCAAAAGGTACTTTCTCGAATACATAAATAAATAATATTACAATCTTGTGGGGGATTATTGGAAGATTGCAATAGTATTTGTCCCACATTGGCAAATATTATGAACTATATCTTCATATATAGTAATGATTTGAATTGGATATTGTGAAATAACTTAGACTTGAAGATGGACACAATGACATGGCTTGAGCTAAAAGGGTTTGGGCCTATAAAATATTATTATAGGTCAAAGATGGGCACTTGGGACACGATGCCGCGTGCATGACCGTATGGAACAGGTTCGACTGTTTCCAACAGTCATATTTTCAAACAAACGGTCGCGTCTTGGCAACTGCTTCCAACGGTCATGACCTTTCAGCCTTTATATATACTTCTTCTTCTGCCTGGCCAAATTCAATTCATTAGAACTCTCTTCTTCCTTTTGCTTCTGTAATTTCTAATTGTTGTATCCTGGAGGAATTTCGCTACATACTTCACTGCAAATAGTGGGGGCGAATAATTCCTTAAGGAAAACGTATTACGTGCCTCAAAGGTTTCCTGATTCACTGTACAATATCTAACAATCTTAAGGAATTATTCCAATGGCGGTACCAACCGGATCAGACTCCACTTACAAAATAATGAATCAGGAGTTCACCAAACTGGATCGTTTTGACGGCACTAACTACACTCGCTGGCAGGATAAACTGTTGTTCCTTCTCACCACTCTAAAGATTGCGTATGTCCTCGACCCTGATCTGCAGCCCATTCCAACGCCTGATGATAAGGATAGTGCAGAACTTATTGCGCAGAGAAAGAAAAGGGAGGAAGATGAAGTCGTATGTAGGGGACACATTCTTAATACCCTGTCCGATCGATTGTACGATCTTTTTACTTCTGTCAAATCGACTCGGGAAATCTGGAAAGCATTGGAGACAAAATACAGCAATGAAAAGCAAGGCGCAGATAAGTTTTTAATTTTCGAATTCTTTGACTTTAAGATGCTTGATAACGCCTCTGTTCTAGACCAAGTGCATGAACTACAAGTAATCTTCAACAAATTAAACGATGTGAAAATCAACATCCCAGAGGCTTTGCAAGTTGGGGCTGTACTGGCCAAACTCCCTAAGAATTGGAATGATTATCGAAAAAAGCTTATGCATTCTACGGAGGATTTCACAATGGAACAGATTCAAAAGCATCTTCGTATTGAAGAAGAAACCAGAATTCGTGAGAAAAGGGTTTTTGAATCTACTCATGCTTCCAATATTAACAATGTTGGAAATGACAACAAGCCCTCCGGAAAATGCAAAAGAGATAACAACAGCAAAGGAAAGGGTGACTGCTACTTCTGTGGCAAACCTGGGCATTACAAACACGACTGTAGATTTTTCAAAAAGCAGAAAAAGGAGCAAGGACAGAATACTAACCAGGCTAAAAAGAACAATCAAGGCACCACCAACAAGGCAAACACGGTTGAACACGAAGAATCAGAGATCGTTGCCATGGTTTCAAAATTAAACATCGATATGATCACAGAATTGAACATGGCAGATGCTACCAAAGACAATGATTGGTGGTATGACTCTGGTGCTACTATTCATGTATGCAACAACCAGTCATTGTTCAAATCCTATGAGAAGGTTTCTGATGATAGCAAGGTGCTTATGGGAAACCAAAATGCTTCAACTGTCGTTGGAAAAGGAACCATAGAATTGGAATTCACTTCTGGCAAAAGGATTGTTCTTGTTAACGTTTTACATGTTCCAGTAATCAGAAAAAATCTGGTTTCTGCAAGTCTCCTATGTAATAAGGGTGTTAAGGGAGTTCTAGATGGTAATAGTCTTATTCTGTCTAAGGGTGGTATGTTTGTTGGGAAAGGATATGCTTGTAATGGTATGTTTAAACTAAGTATTAATAAAATGACCGAATTTGCTTATGTTGTTGATTCATTTCATTTATGGCATAATAGATTAGCACATCTAAATTACTAAAATTTGCAATTTATGTATAAAGAAGGAATGATTTCATATAATAATGTAAACCAGTCTAAATGTGAAATTTGTATTGAAGCAAAGATGTGCAAAAAGCCGTTTCCAAAATCTGAAAGAAATACTCAACTACTTGAACTAATACATTCTGACATTTGTGAATTGAATGGTATATTAACTAGAGGTGGTAATAGATATTTTATTACATTTATAGATGATTATTCTAGATATACACAAGTCTATTTAATGAGATCAAAAGATCAAGCTTTTGAAATGTTTAAACGTTTCAAAACCAATGTTGAGAATCAAAAGGAAAAGAAGATTAAGGTACTACGAAGTGATAGAGGTGGGGAATATTTTTCCTTCGAATTTTCATCCTTCTGTGAAGAAAATGGAATCATTCATCAATCGAGCGCACCTTATACCCCACAACAAAATGGGTTGGCTGAACGGAAAAATAGAACTTTGGTTGAAATGACTAATGCTCTAATTTTAAATGCTAAACAACATGTCAGTTTGTGGGGAGAGGCACTCTTAACATCGTGTCATTTGCATAACAGAATTCCATCAAAGAAAACCAAGACTTCTCCTTACGAATTATGGAAAGGAAGAAAACCAAACTTGAATTATCTAAAGGTTTGGGGATGTTTAGCTTTTTATAGGGTCACGGATCCGAAAAGAATAAAACTTGGACCAAGAGCATTAAAAAGTATATTCGTAGGATATGCTGAAAATTCTAAAGCATACAGATTATTAGATGTAGAATCTAATGTGATTGTGGAATCAAGAGATGTAGAATTCATCGAAAATAAATTTTTATGTGATTCCATGACGGATCAAGATCATGCACAAATCGTCTACAAAAGGAATGATGAAAACATTGAATATAATTCTCCAAATAAAAGAAGGCTTCAAAATGTTCCTGATGAACCTAGAAGAAGCCAAAGACCAAGGAAAGCCAAAGGCTTAGGTCCAGATTTTGTCTCACCAGATGACATAGTTCACCTTGTTGTTGGTGATAGAAATAAATTACTCGATGAGAAAATTTATATTTTGAATAACGAAGAAGATCCTAAAACTTTTAAAGAAGCTATTACTTCAAGAGATGCTGTTTTCTGGAAAGAAGCAATACAGGACGAGATGGATTTAATTCTATTTAACAATACTTGGTTTCTAACAGATTTACCGGTTGGATCCAAGCCAATTGGATGTAAATGGGTGTTTCGAAAGAAATACAACACAGATGGATCTGTTCAAACTTTCAAAGCAAGGCTAGTAACCAAAGGATTTAGGCAAAAGGAAGGCATTGATTACTTTGATACATATGCTACAGTCGCTAGACTAACATCAATAAGGATTATTTTTGCTCTTGCATCTATTCATGGATTATATGCACATCAAATGGATGTCAAAACTGCCTTTCTTAATGGAGAGATAGACGAAGAAGTGTATATGGAACCGCCAGAAGGATTCGTCCTGAATGGAAATGAAAATAAGGTTTGCAAACTAGTCAAATCATTATATAGATTAAAACAAGCACCAAAACAATGGCATGAGAAATTTGACTCTGTAATTTTGTCTAATGGCTTCAAGCATAATAATGCTGATAAGTGCATCTATTCAAAATTCACAGATAAATATGGTATTATAATATGCCTATATGTGGATGATATGCTCATATTTGGTACTAATATGGAAGGAATATATGAGACAAAGAAATATTTAACTTCGTGTTTTAAAATGAAAGACCTGAACGAAGTTGATACTATTCTAGGAATAAAAGTGAGGAAACATCGTGAGGGATATGCTTTATGTCAGTCTCACTACATTGAAAAGATACTTGTTAAGTATAAGCATTTAAATTTTAAAGAAGCAAGTAGCCCTTATGATTCTTCTATTAAAATATTTGCAAACTCTGAAAGAGCAGTTGCTCAACTAGAATATGCAAGTGTAATTGGCAGTCTCATGTATGCTATGCATTGCAATCGTCCTGATATTTCTTATGCAGTATGCAAACTGTCTAGATATACAAATAATCCTAGTATTACACACTGGAAAGCAATCGGTAGAGTTTTAGGTTATCTTAAAAGAACAAGTAATTTAGGACTTTACTATGGAAATTTACCAGTAGTTTTAGAAGGATACTCGGATGCAAGTGGTTCGACTCCTGAAAACGAAAATAGAGGAACTACTGGGTGGATTTTTACTCTTGCAGGAGGTGCCATATCATGGGCCTCTAAGAAACAAACAATTATCACACATTCTACAATGGAAGCAGAATTTATTGCTTTAGATGCATTAGCAAGAGAAGCAGAATGGTTAAGAAATTTGTTAACAGAGATAAAGTTGTGGCCACAACCATCATCAGCCATTTCTATTTACCGTGATAGTGAAGCTACAATGTCTAGAGCATATAATAAGATTTATAACGGAAAGTCCAGATATATAAGCTTGAGACATGCATATGTTAGGGAATTAATTGTGGATGGCATCATCACAATTACATATGTAAGATCAAAGGAAAATTTGGCAGATCCATTAACCAAAGGATTACCAAGAGAAATGATTAGAACAACTAGTTGTCTAATGGGTCTAAAACCTTTTTAAATCACCTGCAATGGAAACCCGACCTTATGCTCCTTAAGTCTAAAGTTTAATGGGTAACAACAAGTTGCAGTTAAGTGGTTGCCAAACATGAGGAATTCAATGTTTGTATTGTTACGTTTTGTGGTGATCATTTGTCCATAAGTAACAAGGACGGAAAGAATGGACACCTATATGAACATAAGAAAAATGTTTCAATAAAGTTTGGATATAGCTTTATAAATGTTCATGAAAACCAGGAAGAAATTAATAACCAATCTACGGTTATGAAATTTTACAGAAGCATGGTTATATTTATGTGTTCATAGATTTCGCTTCATCGTATAGGATTTTGGTTTAAGTATTCACTACCAAATATTCTGTTGAAGTTTAAATATATGGACTAAGGAGAAAAGTTTAAACCAAAAGGTACTTTCTCGAATACATAAATAAATAATATTACAATCTTGTGGGGGATTATTGGAAGATTGCAATAGTATTTGTCCCACATTGGCAAATATTATGAACTATATCTTCATATATAGTAATGATTTGAATTGGATATTGTGAAATAACTTAGACTTGAAGATGGACACAATGACATGGCTTGAGCTAAAAGGGTTTGGGCCTATAAAATATTATTATAGGTCAAAGATGGGCACTTGGGGCACGAGGGCGCGTGTGTGACCATACGGAACAGGTTCGACTGTTTCCAACAGTCGTATTTTCAAACAAACGGTCGCGTCTTGTTAACTGCTTCCAACGGTCATGACCTTTCAGCCTTTATATATACTTCTTCTTCTGCCTGGCCAAATTCAATTCATTCAAACTCTCTTCTTTTTGCTTCTGTAATTTCTAATTTGTTGTATCCTGGAGGAATTTCGCTACATACTTCACTGCAAATAGTGGGGGCGAATAATTCCTTAAGGAAAACGTATTACGTGCCTCAAAGGTTTCCTGATTCGCTGTACAATGTCTAACAATCTTAAGGAATTATTCCAATGGCGGTACCAACCGGATCAGACTCCACTTACAAAATAATGAATCAGGAGTTCACCAAACTGGATCGTTTTGACGGCACTAACTACACTCGCTGGCAGGATAAACTGCTGTTCCTTCTCACCACTCTAAAGGTTTCGTATGTCCTCGACCCTGATCTACAGCCCATTCCAACGCCTGATGATAAGGATAGTGCAGAACTTATTGCGCAGAGAAAGAAAAGGGAGGAAGATGAAGTCGTATGTAGGGGACACATTCTTAATACCCTGTTCGATCGATTGTACGATCTTTTTACTTATGTCAAATCGCCTCGGGAAATCTGGAAAGCATTGGAGACAAAATACAACAACGAAAAGCAAGGCGCAGATAAGTTTTTAATTTTCGAATTCTTTGACTTTAAGATGCTTGATAACGCCTCTGTTCTAGACCAAGTGCATGAACTACAAGTAATCTTCAACAAATTAAACGATGTGAAAATCAACATCCCAGAGGCTTTGCAAGTTGGGGCTGTACTGGCCAAACTTTCTAAGAATTAGAATGATTATCGAAAAAAGCTTATGCATTCTACGGAGGATTTCACAATGGAACAGATTCAAAAGCATCTTCGTATTGAAGAAGAAACCAGAATTCATGAGAAAAGGGTTTTTGAATTTACTCCTGCTTCCAATATTAACAATGTTGGAAATGACAACAAGCCCTCCGGAAAATGCAAAAGAGATAACAACAGCAAAAGAAAGGGTGACTGCTACTTCTGTGGCAAACCTGGGCATTACAAACACGACTGTAGATTTTTCAAAAAGCAGAAAAAGGAGCAAGGACAGAATACTAACCAGGGTAAAAAGAACAATCAAGGCATCACCAACAAGGCAAACACGGTTGAACACGAAGAATCAGAGATCGTTGCCATGGTTTCAAAATTAAATATCGATATGGTCACAGAATTGAACATGGCAGATGCTACCAAAGACAATGATTGGTGGTATGACTCTGGTGCTACTATTCATGTATGCAACAACCAGTCATTGTTCAAATCCTATGATAAGGTTTCTGATGATAGCAAGGTGCTTATGGGAAACCAAAATGCTTCAACTGTCGTTGGAAAAGGAACCATAGAATTGGAATTCACTTCTGGCAAAAGGATTGTTCTTGTTAACGTTTTACATGTTCCAGTAATCAAAAAAAATCTGGTTTCTGCTAGTCTCCTATGTAATAAGGGTGTTAAGGGAGTTCTAGATGGTAATAGTCTTATTCTGTCTAAGGGTGGTATGTTTGTTGGGAAAGGATATGCTTGTAATGGTATGTTTAAATTAAGTATTAATAAAATGACCGAATTTGCTTATGTTGTTGATTCATTTCATTTATGGCATAATAGATTAGCACATCTAAATTACTAAAATTTGCAATTTATGTATAAAGAAGGAATGATTTCATATAATAATGTAAACCAGTCTAAATGTGAAATTTGTATTGAAGCAAAGATGTGCAAAAAGCCGTTTCCAAAATCTGAAAGAAATACTCAACTACTTGAACTAATACATTCTGACATTTGTGAATTGAATGGTATATTAACTAGAGGTGGTAATAGATATTTTATTACATTTATAGATGATTATTCTAGATATACACAAGTCTATTTAATGAGATCAAAAGATCAAGCTTTTGAAATGTTTAAACGTTTCAAAACCAATGTTGAGAATCAAAAGGAAAAGAAGATTAAGGTACTACGAAGTGATAGAGGTGGGGAATATTTTTCCTTCGAATTTTCATCCTTCTGTGAAGAAAATGGAATCATTCATCAATCGAGCGCACCTTATACCCCACAACAAAATGGGTTGGCTGAACGGAAAAATAGAACTTTGGTTGAAATGACTAATGCTCTAATTTTAAATGCTAAACAACATGTCAGTTTGTGGGGAGAGGCACTCTTAACATCGTGTCATTTGCATAACAGAATTCCATCAAAGAAAACCAAGACTTCTCCTTACGAATTATGGAAAGGAAGAAAACCAAACTTGAAATATCTAAAGGTTTGGGGATGTTTAGCTTTTTATAGGGTCACGGATCCGAAAAGAATAAAACTTGGACCAAGAGCATTAAAAAGTATATTCGTAGGATATGATGAAAATTCTAAAGCATACAGATTATTAGATGTAGAATCTAATGTGATTGTGGAATCAAGAGATGTAGAATTCATCGAAAATAAATTTTTATGTGATTCCATGACGGTTCAAGATCATGCAAAAATCGTCTACAAAAGGAATGATGAAAACATTGAATATAATTCTCCAAATAAAAGAAGGCTTCAAAATGTTCCTGATGAACCTAGAAGAAGCCAAAGACCAAGGAAAGCCAAAGGCTTAGGTCCAGATTTTGTCTCACCAGATGACATAGTTCACCTTGTTGTTGGTGATAGAAATAAATTACTCGATGAGAAAATTTATATTTTGAATAACGAAGAAGATCCTAAAACTTTTAAAGAAGCTATTACTTCAAGAGATGCTGTTTTCTGGAAAGAAGCAATACAGGACGAGATGGATTTAATTCTATCTAACAATACTTGGTTTCTAACAGATTTACCGGTCGGATCCAAGCCAATTGGATGTAAATGGGTGTTTCGAAAGAAATACAACACAGATGGATCTGTTCAAACTTTCAAAGCAAGGCTAGTAACCAAAGGATTTAGGCAAAAGGAAGGCATTGATTACTTTGATACATATGCTACAGTCGCTAGACTAACATCAATAAGGATTCTTTTTGCTCTTGCATCTATTCATGGATAATATGCACATCAAATGGATGTCAAGACTGCCTTTCTTAATGGAGAGATAGACGAAGAAGTGTATATGGAACCGCCAGAAGGATTCGTCCTGAATGGAAATGAAAATAAGGTTTGCAAACTAGTCAAATCATTATATAGATTAAAACAAGCACCAAAACAATGGCATGAGAAATTTGACTCTGTAATTTTGTCTAATGGCTTCAAGCATAATAATGCTGATAAGTGCATCTATTCAAAATTCACAGATAAATATGGTATTATAATATGCCTATATGTGGATGATATGCTCATATTTGGTACTAATATGGAAGGAATATATGAGACAAAGAAATATTTAACTTCGTGTTTTAAAATGAAAGACCTGAACGAAGTTGATACTATTCTAGGAATAAAAGTGAGGAAACATCGTGAGGGATATGCTTTATGTCAGTCTCACTACATTGAAAAGATACTTGTTAAGTATAAGCATTTAAATTTTAAAGAAGCAAGTAGCCCTTATGATTCTTCTATTAAAATATTTGCAAACTCTGAAAGAGCAGTTGCTCAACTAGAATATGCAAGTGTAATTGGCAGTCTCATGTATGCTATGCATTGCAATCGTCCTGATATTTCTTATGCAGTATGCAAACTGTCTAGATATACGAATAATCCTAGTATTACACACTGGAAAGCAATCGGTAGAGTTTTAGGTTATCTTAAAAGAACAAGTAATTTAGGACTCTACTATGGAAATTTCCCAGTAGTTTTAGAAGGATACTCGGATGCAAGTGGTTCGACTCCTGAAAACGAAAATAGAGGAACTACTGGGTGGATTTTTACTCTTGCAGGAGGTGCCATATCATGGGCCTCTAAGAAACAAACAATTATCACACATTCTACAGTGGAAGCAGAATTTATTGCTTTAGATGCATTAGCAAGAGAAGCAGAATGGTTAAGAAATTTGTTAACAGAGATAAAGTTGTGGCCACAACCATCATCAGCCATTTCTGTTTACTGTGATAGTGAAGCTACAATGTCTAGAGCATATAATAAGATTTATAACGGAAAGTCTAGGCATATAAGCTTGAGACATGCATATGTTAGGGAATTAATTGTGGATGGCATCATCACAATTACATATGTAAGATCAAAGGAAATTTTGGCAGATCCATTAACCAAAGGATTACCAAGAGAAATGATTAGAACACCTAGTTGTCAAATGGGTCTAAAACCTTTTTAAATCACCTGCAATGGAAACCCGACCTTATGCTCCTTAAGTCTAAAGTTTAATGGGTAACAACAAGTTGCAATTAAGTGGTTGCCAAACATGAGGAATTCAATGTTTGTATTGTTACGTTTTGTGGTGATCATTTGTCCATAAGTAACAAGGACGGAAAGAATGGACACCTATATGAACATAAGAAAAATGTTTCAATAAAGTTTGGATATAGCTTTATAAATGTTCATGAAAACCAGGAAGAAATTAATAACCATTCTACGGTTATGAAATGTTACAGAAGCATGATAATATTTATGTGTTCATAGATTTCGCTTCATCGTATAGGATTTTGGTTTAAGTATTCACTACCAAATATTCTGTTGAAGTTTAAATATATGGACTAAGGAGAAAAGTTTAAACCAAAAGGTACTTTCTCGAATACATAAATAAATAATATTACAATCTTGTGGGGGATTATTGGAAGATTGCAATAGTATTTGTCCCACATTGGCAAATATTATGAACTATATCTTCATATATAGTAATGATTTGAATTGGATATTGTGAAATAACTTAGACTTGAAGATGGACACAATGACATGGCTTGAGCTAAAAGAGTTTGGGCCTATAAAACATTATTATAGGTCAAAGATGGGCACTTCGGCACTTGGGACACGAGGGCGTGTGCGTGACCGTACGGAACAGATTCGACTGTTTCCAACAGTCGTATTTTCAAACAAACGGTCGTGTCTTGGCAACTGCTTCCAACGGTCATGACCTTTCAGCCTTTATATATACTTCTTCTTCTGCCTGGCCAAATTCAATTCATTCGAACTCTCTTCTTCCTTTTGCTTCTGTAATTTCTAATTTGTTGTATGCTGGAGGAATTTCGCTACATACTTCACTGCAAATAGTGGGGGTGAATAATTCATTAAGGAAAACGTATTACATGCCTCAAAGGTTTCCTGATTCGCTGTACAATATCTAACAATCTTAAGGAATTATTCCAATGGCGGTACCAACCAGATCAGACTCCACTTACAAAATAATAAATCAGGAGTTCACCAAACTGGATCGTTTTGACGGCACTAACTACACTCGCTGGCAGGATAAACTGCTGTTCCTTCTCACCACTCTAAAGATTGCGTATGTCCTCGACCCTGAGCTACAGCCCATTCCAGCGCCTGATGATAAGGATAGTGCAGAACTTATTGCGCAGAGAAAGAAAAGGGAGGAAGATGAAGTCGTATGCAGGGGACACATTCTTAATACCCTGTCCGATCGATTGTACGATCTTTTTACTACTGTCAAATCGCCTCGGGAAATCTGGAAAGCATTGGAGACAAAATACAGCAACGAAAAGCAAGGCGCATATAAGTTTTTAATTTTCGAATTCTTTGACTTTAAGATGCTTGATAACGCCTATGTTCTAGACCAAGTGCATGAACTACAAGTAATCTTCAACAAATTAAACGATGTGAAAATCAACATCCCAGAGGCTTTGCAAGTTGGGGCTGTACTGGCCAAACTCCCTAAGAATTGGAATGATTATCGAAAAAAGCTTATGCATTCTACGGAGGATTTCACAATGGAACAGATTCAAAAGCATCTTCGTATTGAAGAAGAAACCAGAATTCGTGAGAAAAGGGTTTTTGAATCTACTTTTGCTTCCAATATTAACAATGTTGGAAATGACAACAACCCCTCCAGAAAACGCAAAAGAGATAACAACAGCAAAGGTAAGGGTGACTGCTACTTCCGCGGCAAACCTGGGCATTACAAACGCGACTGCAGATTTTTCAAAAAGCAGAAAAAGGAGCAAGGACAGAATACTAACCAGGGTGAAAAGAACAATCAAGGCACCACCAACAAGGCAAACATGGTTGAACACAAAGAATCAGAGATCGTTGCCATGGTTTCAAAATTAAACAACGATGTGATCACAGAATTGAACATGGCAGATGCTACCTAAGACAATGATTGGTGGTATGACTCTGGTGCTACTATTCATGTATGCAACAACCAGTCATTGTTCAAATCCTATGAGAAGGTTTCTGATGATAGCAAGGTGCTTATGGGAAACCATAATGCTTCAATTGTCGTTGGAAAAGGAACCATAGAATTGGAATTCACTTCTGGCAAAAGGATTGATCTTGTTAACGTTTTACATGTTCCAGAAATCAGAAAAAATCTGGTTTCTGCAAGTCTCCTATGTAATAAGGGTGTTAAGGGAGTTCTATATGGTAATAGTCTTATTCTGTCTAAGGGTGGTATGTTTGTTGGGAAAGGATATGCTTGTAATGGTATGTTTAAATTAAGTATTAATAAAATGACCGAATTTGCTTATGTTGTTGATTCATTTCATTTATGGCTTAATAGATTAGAACATCTAAATTACAAAAATTTGCAATTTATGTATAAAAAATGGAATGATTTCATATGATAATGTAAACCAGTCTAAATGTGAAATTTGTATTGAAGCAAAGATGTGCAAAAAGCCGTTTCCAAAATCTAAAAGAAATACTCAACTACTTGAACTAATACATTCTGACATTTGTGAATTGAATGGTATATTAACTAGAGGTGGTAATAGATATTTTATTACATTTATAGATGATTATTCTAGATATACACAAGTCTATTTAATGAGATCAAAAGATCAAGCTTTTGAAATGTTTAAACGTTTCAAAACCAATGTTGAGAATCAAAAGGAAAAGAAGATTAAGGTACTACGAAGTGATAGAGGTGGGAAATATTTTTCCTTCGAATTTTCATCCTTCTGTGAAGAAAATGGAATCATTCATCAATCGAGCGCACCTTATACCCCACAACAAAATGGGTTGGCTGAACGGAAAAATAGAACTTTGGTTGAAATGACTAATGCTCTAATTTTAAATGCTAAACAACATGTCAGTTTGTGGGGAGAGGCACTCTTAACATCGTGTCATTTGCATAACAGAATTCCATCAAAGAAAACCAAGACTTCTCCTTACGAATTATGGAAAGGAGGAAAACCAAACTTGAAATATCTAAAGGTTTGGGGATGTTTAGCTTTTTAATGGGTCACGGATCCGAAAAGAATAAAACTTGGACCAAGAGCATTAAAAAGTATATTCGTAGGATATGCTGAAAATTCTAAAGCATACAAATTATTAGATGTAGAATCTAATGTGATTGTGGAATCAAGAGATGTAGAATTCATCGAAAATAAATTTTTATGTGATTCCATGATGGTTCAAGATCCTGTACAAATCGTCTACCAAAGGAATGATGAAAACATTGAATATAATTCTCCAAATAAAAGAAGGCTTCAAAATGTACCTGATGAACCTAGAAGAAGCCAAAGACCAAGGAAAGCCAAAGGCTTAGGTCCAGATTTTGTCTCACCAGTTGACATAGTTCACCTTGTTGTTGGTGATAGAAATAAATTACTCGATGAGAAAATTTATATTTTGAATAACGAAGAAGATCCTAAAACTTTTAAAGAAGCTATTACTTCAAGAGATGCTATTTTCTGGAAAGAAGCAATACAGGACGAGATGGATTCAATTATATCTAACAATACTTGGTTTCTAACAGATTTACCGGTCGGATCCAAGCCAATTGGATGTAAATGGGTGTTTCGAAAGAAAAACAACACAGATGGATCTGTTCAAACTTTCAAAGCAAGGCTAGTAGCCAAAGGATTTAGGCAAAAGGAAGGCATTGATTACTTTGATACATATGCTCTAGTCGCTAGACTAACATCAATAAGGATTCTTTTTGCTCTTGCATCTATTCATGGATTATATGTACATCAAATGGATGTCAAGACTGCCTTTCTTAATGGAGAGATAGACAAAGAAGTGTATATGGAACAGCCAGAAGGATTCGTCCTGAATGGAAATGAAAATAAGGTTTGCAAACTAGTCAAATCATTATATGGATTAAAACAAACACCAAAACAATTGCATGAGAAATTTGACTCTGTAATTTTGTCTAATGGCTTCAAGCATAATAATGTTGATAAGTGCATCTATTCAAAATTCATAGATAAATATGGTATTATAATATGCCTATATGTGGATGATATGCTCATATTTGGTACTAATATGGAAGGAATAAATGAGACAAAGAAATATTTAACTTCGTGTTTTAAAATGAAAGACCTGAACGAAGTTGATACTATTCTAGGAATAAAAGTGAGGAAACATCATGAGGGATATGCTTTATGTCAGTCTCACTACATTGAAAAGATACTTGTTAAGTATAAGCATTTAAATTTTAAAGAAGCAAGTAGCCCTTATGATTCTTCTATTAAAATATTTGCAAACTCTGAAAGAGCAGTCGCTCAACTAGAATATGCAAGTGTAATTGGCAGTCTCATGTATGCTATGCATTGCACTCGTCCTGATATTTCTTATGCGGTATTCAAACTGTCTAGATATACGAATAATCCTAGTATTACACACTGGAAAGCAATCGGTAGAGTTTTAGGTTATCTTAAAAGAACAAGTAATTTAGGACTCTACTATGGAAATTTCCCAGCAGTTTTAGAAGGATACTCGGATGCAAGTGGTTCGACTCCTGAAAACGAAAATAGAGGAACTACTGGGTGGATTTTTACTCTTGCAGGAGGTGCCATATCATGGGCCTCTAAGAAACAAACAATTATCACACATTCTACAATGGAAGCAGAATTTATTGCTTTAGATGCATTAGCAAGAGAAGCAGAATGGTTAAGAAATTTGTTAACAGAGATAAAGTTGTGGCCACAACCATCATCAGCCATTTCTGTTTACTGTGATAGTGAAGCTACAATGTCTAGAGCATATAATAAGATTTATAACGGAAAGTCTAGACATATAAGCTTGAGACATGCATATGTTAGGGAATTAATTGTGGATGGCGCCATCACAATTACATATGTAAGATCAAAGGAAAATTTGGCAGATCCATTAACCAAAGGATTACCAAGAGAAATGATTAGAACAACTAGTTGTCAAATGGGTCTAAAACCTTTTTAAATCACCTGCAATGGAAACCTGACCTTATGCTCCTTAAGTCTAAAGTTTAGTGGGTAACAACAAGTTGCAGTTAAGTGGTTGCCAAACATGAGGAATTCAATGTTTGTATTGTTACGTTTTGTGGTGATCATTTGTCCATAAGTAACAAGGACGGAAAGAATGGACACCTATATGAACATAAGAAAAATGTTTCAATAAAGTTTGGATATAGCTTTATAAATGTTCATGAAAACCAGGAAGAAATTAATAACCAATCTACGGTTATGAAATTTTACAGAAGCATGATAATATTTATATGTTCATAGATTTCGCTTCATCGTATAGGATTTTGGTTTAAGTATTCACTACCAAATATTCTGTTGAAGTTTTAATATATGGACTAAGGAGAAAAGTTTAAACCAAAAGGTACTTTATCGAATACATAAATAAATAATATTACAATCTTGTGGGGGATTATTGGAAGATTGCAGTAATATTTGTCCCACATTGGCAAATATTATGAACTATATCTTCATATATAGTAATGATTTGAATTGGATATTGTGAAATAACTTAGACTTGAAGATGGACACAATGACATGGCTTGAGCTAAAAGGGTTTGGGCCTATAAAATATTATTATAGGTCAAAGATGGGCAATTGGGCACTTGGGGCACGAGGGCGCGTGCGTGACCGTACGGAACAGGTTCGACTGTTTCCAACAGTCGTATTTTCAAACAAACGGTCGCGTCTTGGCAACTGCTTCCATCGGTCATGACCTTTCAGCCTTTATATATACTTCTTCTTCTGCCTGGCCAAATTCAATTCATTCGTACTCTCTTCTTCCTTTTGCTTCTGTAATTTCTAATTTGTTGTATGCTGGAGGAATTTCGCTACATACTTCACTGCAAATAGTGGGGGCGAATAATTCCTTAAGGAAAACGTATTACGTGCCTCAAAGGTTTCCTGATTCGCTGTACAAATGAGGGTAACAGGGCCAATGTACACATAATTTCGATATCAAAACAATCCCACTAAATACTGGACTAAGTCGTATATTTAGAATGACAATGCAAATTGTATAACCAAAGGTCCTAAACAATTTGGATCCATGGACAATTAGTTGCATGTGAGTCATACATGGATTACTCAGGGTTCTTTTGGTCACCTCGCTTGAATAATAATTATCTAAGACAGACAGCATACAATTACCTTGGCAGCGTAAAAAACAAAATGAAAGCATGTTTAAATTGACTATTCCAGCAATGACACTAAGTAAGGTTGTAATAAGTGTCCGAAAAATTTCAAAATCCATCGTATCTGTATTTAGAATATGAAAAATAATCCATTACCCGAAAATGAATACAGATACGGATATAACTACATCCACATCCGTTAAATATCCATCCGGTTTTTATCAAGATTATAGTTATTTTTTTGTATTTTAGTAAATAAAAAATTATCCAGCCTTCTGACCAAGCAGTGTTTTGACGAGTTTGACGGGTCGGACTTAGAAGTTATTGAAACAAGAAACCTAGAGATATAGCCAACAAACCCATGAGCCAAGTACAACCAAGGCCCCAAACCAAAATCAGAGCCGTCATTAAAAATCAACTATCTGAATCCATCAAAGTGATGGATCGGTAGTGATCCATCCCTATGGATCGGTATCGATCTATAAAACTCCACCCAAATCACCTCAAACCTCCTCTACTCCCAAGTCACGGTGATAGAAACTTATTCCAAGCCTTAGTGGATAGGTCGCATGTGCCATTCCTTCGAACATCTCGAGCACCTAAAACTAGGAACTACATTCCTCCACTGATCCAACTTATTACTACAAGAATAGCTGGAAATACCGATGACACTTGACGACGGCTTCCGACGACCAAAGTGCGATGGTTTCCGACGGCTTTCGACGGGCCGTCGGAAGCCGTCGGAAATTCGTTTTATACAGGTCTCGTCCGAGACATTTCTTCCTCATTCCAGTTGAACGAAAAAAAATATTCTAAAATCCGTAAAACCTATTTTCAAGTTCCCAAACCTCAAATTCAAGCTTCCGGATCTTGCAAGGCTTCTTAATCACTCTCCATTGCTTCCAATCTCAGGTATAATCTCTAATTTTTGCGAAAAACCTCATTTTAAACTTAAATCTAGATTTGCCTAATTTGATAAATGAGGGATAATTAGTGATTCAAACTGTTTCTAATAGCCTAATGATGGTATATAGTATCCCATGGAATGCCTATTTCATTTGTTAGCTTTAAATTGTGAAAAGTGGGTATAATTCGTGAATTTGTGTATGTGCAAACCATTATATATGTGTTATTTTTAGCATTGTCTTGTGTTAATTGAGATGTTGATGTGTTCATATGTGTGTGTGTGTGTGTGTTAATCATTATACACACACACGCACACTAATAATTAAATAAATTGTTTTCTATCGAAAACGTTGTAAAATATAATTTACACATTTACTATAATACACTGAATTAACTTTGTTCGATAAAATAAGCGGAATGTGGTAAATTAATAATTTTTCGATATATATAAAATTAGTAAATTTTCAACCGTTTACAAACAATAATATATTATATAGTAAATAAGAAGACAAACTATAAAACTTTCAATTTTTGTATAAACTACTTTTTTATTATGTCCTTTTGGGAATAATTTTTGTATAAACTTCAAAACGACATATGCCGTCCGATAATTTAATGTGTGAAAATCACTATGAAGTTAAAAAACTTCTGTCGGCTTTTGGTTTACCATATCAAAAAATAGATACATGTTTAAATGGCTGCATGTTGTTTTGGAAAGAGGACATCATTCTTAGGAAGTGTAGAATATGTAATGAGGAAAGGTATATGGCAGGATTTGAAATCTTCAACTTTTCTTGTACTATCACCGTGCAAGTAAATCTACGACTGCACTACTATTCTACAACATCGATTTTTGAAAGTTAATTGACAACTGTTTATTTTTCTTTGTTAAGTAAGTTTTGGTCGCTTGTATTAAAAGCATATCAGCACGCATACCAAGCTTGTAATGATGACACTAGAGTTTCTCTATCATATTTTTCAACATAAAGACATCTATATGAAAAGTTGAATTGTTTTCTTAATGTATTAAAGACTTTTCAACTACCTCCAATCCAGTTATTAAATTTTTAATCAAACATCAGTCAAAGCACACATTTGAAGCCATGGATGCAAACTCCATGAATAATGAAGATGGAAATCAAAATCCTCCCTCTGTACTCAAACTAAAAGCCATAGAACTTGAAATCAAGTTACTTATCGAAAAACAGAGATACACATTCTACTTCAATCAAAGTTAGAATCATCCATGTCCATTGCTTCTAAACATCTTGACTTGTATAAAGATGAATGCATGAATCTTAAAGAGAAATCAACTGCATTGGAAAATGACAACAATCTGCTCAGAAAAAGGAGCTAAAAAGTCAAGAAACCGTAAAGAACTTGCTAAATAAGACTAAAAGAGTTGATAACGAATATGACTTTGAGAGTCAAGAAGAAATGTGAATATTTGAAGAAAAATGATAATGAACTAAAGAAGAAGGGGGATGTGGATGATATTAATGCAATGGAGAATGAAGAAGAAAATAAGCATCGAGAAGGTGGACGTGTAAGGAACAGGAATCATGTCACTCATCGAGGAGGGTCTAAGTCGTTTCAACAATATTGCCAAGAGTTGGTAAATTTATTAACTGTGAATTGTAAATAGTTATTATGCCATATAATTTTGGATATAGAATAATAATAATCAATTTTAGGAAGCGAAGGCACGGGGTCCCGTATCGTACATGGATGTATTTACCCGTAGTCATGCCGTCGAGCATGTAAATCCAAACGAGACTGTTTCATATACATGGCATGACGATAAATCGCGGGAGAGCCATGTAAGCATATTTTAGTTTATATACTATTAGTAATTGTTTTAATTATTAAAGTATAATGAATTAAGATATTATGCTATTAATTTCAAATGTATTTTTATTTGTTCATACAGGCACGGTTTATGGAACAAAGATAGAAACTCTTGGAGGAAACAGGTTGAGAAAGTTGACTATGGATGAGGAGGATGTCATTTTTGAGTCAGTCATGGATCCACCTTCACGGAACATGCATTGTGGTTTTGGCAATCAAGTGGTAATGAATAATATATTTCGATATAACAATTTAGTAATCTTTCAGTTCTAAAGAACTTCACATCACTTTAGTTTCGATAATAAGTTTATAAATATAACAATTAAAATATTATGTTGTAGCTTCGATAGTAAGATTATAGTAATTCAACTTTTATTAAATTAAATAAGTATTGCAGGGTAGAAAGAGGATAGCCAGCCAAAGCAAAGCTTAAATCGATCCAATAGAGATCGAGGAATTGAGAGTTACGGTGGCACAGCTGAAGGAGCAGAACCGTCGGTAGGCCAATGAGTTGACACAGCTGCTGGACCAGCATATTGCTAAGTACATGCATCAGTTTGGTGGTAGCTTTCCATTTTCAGCTGGTTCCGGAGGTTTTGGAGGTGATTGACAAGATCAATAGGTATGTTTTTTTGTTATGCGGCATTGTTTAGTATTGTTTGATGATACACTAAGATGGCGTGGTTTGATACTTTAAGATGTTTTGTATATTATTTGATGGTACATTTGGTGATGGTTAGTTTGACATTTGTGAGTTGATGGTGGTAAGTTATTGATGATGACACTTGAGTTGTTGATGGTGTGAGATTTTTTAGTGTTTCACAGTGTATATATTGTATGATGACATGTATGTATATTATGTTAACGAAGTGTTGGTTGGTTTGATATTATGTGAGTTATGGTTGGTTTAATTTTCTTTATATGATTTGAGTATATTTGTATGATTTGAGATTATATTGAATATCTGAATTTGATACGTACTTGTGTCTGACTATATTATATTTCTAAATTGTGTATGTGAGGCTAGCATGTAGCAGAAATCCGAATTGATTATATTTTATTTTCTGACAGCTTCCGACGGCTAGTAGTGGTTTTCTTGCTTCCTCTTGATCGGCCACGTGTCTTCAGCGGCCGTCTAGAGCCGTCGGGTTTTCTATCGGTAGCCGTCGGAAAGTTTATGACGAAGGCTGTTGGAAGCCGTTGGAAAAACTGTGCGGCGATGGAACAAATTGCGATGGCTTTTCACGTCGCTTTCCGACGGCTACCGACGGCCGCCAACGGTTTTCAGCCTTCGAAAATCGTACGTTTTCTTGTAGTGTATTGACCTAGAAACAAGCCTCTAACAGAGCAATCAAGGTAGAAAACATGAAGTTAACGGCAAGTCACACCTAAACTAGGCAATTGAAGAAGTCCATAAGGCAATCTTATGGATCGGTACCGATCCATCATAGTGGCTAATATGGCCACATTTTCTCGAGCTCAACTACCGTTGGTCATGGGGGATATGGTGGAAATCGTGGAGGAGCAAATCTCGACGATCTACGACTATAAGTAGAAGGTTAGCAGGTCATTTTAAAGGATCTTATTGCTTATTTACGAATTTTTTGCAATTCTCTTGTAATTCAGAGGATCAATATCAATGCATAAGAACAAAAGTTGTAAACAACCATATAATCAATAGAAAACCTAAGTGGACGTAGTCATTAGTTGGCCGAACCAATATAAACTCTGTGTGTGTTCCGTTTTGACTTCATTTTCATTTAATATTCTTTATTTTATTCTCTACATAAATCTTTTGGTTATTTGTGTCATAGTTTGATATAAACAATTTGATGCTTTCATTGAGAGCATAATTCTCAGAATGTTTGGATCCATCATCTACTATTAGATTGTCTAAACCCAAGAGATAGATCATGTATTCTTTATTTTTGATATTTTAACTTACATAGATTTTCTGAAATCTATATAAGTTGCTTTCAACTATGGCCTCACGACGAGACCGTTCTACCACTTCCAGAGTTGCAAATAATGTTGAAAACATTGGCATTTAAAACCATGAGGAAGTTGCACACCAGGCACTTTCGAGGCCTAGAACTCAACTAATGTGATAACTAGAGTCGAGATGGACCGCATGATGAAACAAATGGAAGATAGTTGCAGGAAAGTCGCAACGAGATGAACAGTAAACGCATTAAAGCCTCAAATTGCTGAATGAGCTAACAAAGAATTGCCTTAGAAGCAAGAGGGATTTCCCACCTTCCAATTTCAGAATCCAACCATTCCTCTTTATCAAGCCAGATGCAGAGACGAAGGAAGTAGAGAAGGGTCAGGGAAGAGGTTGGCACATCGAAATAGAGGTCGGACGCACACCATGGCCATAGCCTGAGGATCAATATCGATCCATCCTCATGGATCGATATCAAACCATCTACCCCTGGGATGGTAGCTCATCAAGTTGGAGGGAATGTCAGACTTGTGGCCACGTTGTGGATGATCAAAATACTGGATATTTGGCGGCTGCTATAGATCCATCGCGTAGGAATAAGATAACCGTATCTGTTCAAAGAACGGTTTTCCCGAAGTCAGGAGAACTCAGGTATTGCGAATCTGCCCGAGAGCATTTGCCCGGCCAAACACTCAGGATAGACCTCGATTACCACCGTTCGGCAGAACCCATGGGGCTCGAGTATTTGGCTGAGATAGTAAGGAAGTTAGTAAGCAAAAATCAGCATCGGGGCAATGATGGATGGGGCATTACCTCTAGTTGGAACCCTTTCACTGAGGAGATACTATGCGAAGAGTATCCCACGAGATTCGTAATGCTGACGACGCCATCATATAATGGAAAGACATATCCGAGGTAGCACTTGACAAAATATGACCGACATATGGATTCTGCCAGAGCAACTGATGATGTTAGATTCGTTGTTTCTCAATTTTCCTTGAAGGGGTTGTAACGATGTGGTGCACCCACCTTTCAGTAAGATCCATATCATCTTTTGACCAGTTGGCATGAAATTTTATCGAGAAACTCCACTTACACACTACTTGTCCCAAGGATGTGATGTCTTTATCAAATCTCTTCCAAGAGATGTGAGAGTCATTAAAGGACTTTCTAAGCATGTTCCACATGGTTATGATTGAAGTAATCAATGCCCGGGAAGACATCATTTTGATGGCATTTGTTATCCCGCCTTTTGGCAAGTCCATGACATCGAGGACTTGACTGGAAACCAAAGAAAGTCCGTCCCAAGATCGGTTATACGTAGGTTTACTATGAATACCGGCAAATTTGGTCCAAGCCCGGATCGAGCTACAATCGATGTGGTACGACAAGTAAAGCTATGAAAGCCAGCGTTCCAAATTTCAAGTCGATCGGAGTTTGTATGCTCAAGATATGGATCAATCAAAATCAAGGAAGTAAATTTCATTCGGATCCATAGTGTTCGTATCCATCACAGGCTAACCTCTTTCGTATCCATCAGAGTCAGCTTCGTTCGTATCCATCAGTAGTCATTATTTCGTATCGATCGAGTTTTTACGCACTTCGTATCGATCCTCCTATTCATGCAGTTTGTACCAATCGGCAAGTGATCGTTACGAAACATACCACCCATAATCGTTACAAAATGTGTCACGTTACATCGATACGAGATCAACACCAACGATCGATACAAAAGGATCCCATAAACTTCGATATGTAGGAGTCTTTTGATCATTGATACGAATTGAAACAGAAGCTATCGATACGAAGCAACTTCAAGGAAATGATACGAATGGTGTTACATTGGGTGGACACGAACAAAGCACGTTCAAATGAAGGAAACTGTCACTCGGCACGAAAAGTGGATCGATCCTGGAATATAGCACAATGTCATCTTTATCGATACGTATAGCATCGATACGAACTGTCATGGATAAAATCCATCGATACAAACTCGGCATCCTTTTACAAATCCAAACTTGGATCGATCATAACTCAAAATCTACAAGTCCAAATGCCACCAAATTTTCACAAGAGCTTGCGTGTCACCTCAAGAATGTTCTTGATCGATCTCAGGCCAAATGGAGGTGTTTTTGATCGATACGAAATGTACACATATCGATCAGGAATCGATCCCAATCTACCTCGGATCGATCACGTGGGCCCACCCACATGTGAGAAGGAGTATTCCAAGATCTAAGTCAGATTTTTCCAGCCTACGCCTATAAATAGCAGCCATATGCTTCCAGAAAAGGGACTTTTAGCTTCTCTACGCTGATACTCTGTCGGAATCATTATTATACTTCAGTTGTACTGTTGTAATCTCCTGTAATCAAATGTGAATAACCCGTCCTCCTCTCTTTGAAACAAGGGGCGCTTCCGGTTCTGTGCGTGCTTCAAACAATTTTGTCTCATGATTTGTATTCTGATCTAGGAACAATACCAAAGTGTTTCAAAGAGGGATTTTGCTTCTAAAAAAAATATCGATGTTTTTTCGAAATGTAATGACAGCAAGTCAAATTCAATAAACATCAATCATTTCATAGTGGACGTAGGAAATACGCCGAACCACTCTAAATTTGTGTGTTTCTGCATTTTTTCTTATCTTTTGATTGGTGTGTTTGTTAGATCTGCCTCATTTTTCATTAACTTTCTTCATTTTATCTCTTCAAACACATCCGAAGAGTGTTGTGCCCAATTTTGGTACAAACACTTTGGTGCTTTCACTAAGATAACCCAGCTTTTCTCCTACTCATTGGATCTACTGCAGATATTGGATTGCAAGAATCTAAGGAGAAGATCCAAATCTCAAGCCTATAAGTTCTTCCATCCTATTTAGATTTTCACCAAGTCTAGGAGAGAACTTCGCTACTCACCATAGTCGCTACTAGGAACTCCTTAACCGCTGCAGATCCAGAAGGATGGGATAGGCAGAACCTCACACAACTTCCCTCTGCAGACCAGAACGCTGCTGGACCTTCGGATTCATAAGGCTTTGTCACTAGGGAGGAGTTCCAACTACTGATGCAGGAGTTGACTCAAAGCCGCCAACAGCTCCGTACCAACACGGAGTTAACCAATCGACTGAACTGGGAAAGACGAAGGAGATCCAGACGAGAACAGGATTCCTACTCATCTACTGAAATTTTAGCTTCCTCTGATTACAATCATAGCGCCCACAGCTGGACGAAAGCTATACACAGGCTACCGGACATCGGCGCACTTTGACTATTGGACAAGCGAGAGTTGGTCCATCAACCAGCCATCAGACCAGACCCTCCTCCCGAGGAGGGACGGTTCCTTCTCACACTGCTGATAACCGCACTACTGCCACTGCCACCGAGTTGGAAGCTGACACTCGGAACCAAACAGATCCGAACCTTCGCCAACGTGATTATACACCTGAGCCTTATGTTCCCAAAGACCTAGAGCCAAGGAGGCGAGGTATGGACCGTCGACCGCGCCTGGTCCATCCTCGCATTGTGGAACCTGACAATACCTTGGCCCAGCATGCCCAGAATGTCCAGATGCCAGACATCCCGACAATGATCTGCCAAATGATCTGTGAGAGTCAAGGCCTCATCAATGACGATTGGGAATCTCCCAAAGTCACACCCCGTTCACCGATGGCATTCTCTACACTGAACCGCCTCGGCGATTCAGAATGCCAACCCTACCTTTTTATGAAAGGAGCTCTGACCCTAACCAACACATTTTGAAGTATGAGTGGTTGATGAACGCCGCACAGGCTGATGATGCGGTAAAATGCCAAAGTTTCCCAATTTCCCTAGGGGGCATCGCAACTATGTGGTTTACTCGCCTGCTCCCTCGATCTATTTCATGTTTTGACCAGTTGGCTACAAAATTTGTCGAGCAGTTTCGCATGCATGTCACAAGGCCCAAAGATGTTAATACCTTGTCCAGTGTTACTCAAGCTCCCGGTGAGACACTTAGCCGTTACCTGGAAAGGTTCCATGCCGCATGCGCAGAGATTAGTAACCCTAATGACAATTCCATTCTGATGGCACTGACTAAGGGGATCGATCCTGATTCTGAATTTGGCAACTGGTTGGCTGGAAAACCGCTTACGTCATTAGACCGTTTCTATTCCAAGGCAGCTCGGTTCTTGAGAGGAGAGGATGTGAAACAGTCTAGGAAAAAGGGTGATGCATGGCCCAGTGTGGAAGGAATCCAGAGCAATGTCGCTGTGAAACAAACCGGGGAGAGTTTCAGGAAGGTGCAGTTAAATATACAGAATAAGCAGAATCAGCAGAAAGGCGATGGAAATTAGTGTAAGAAGCAGGATCGGAATCGCGGACCGCAACGTAGAGCTCCCATGTTTGACACTTATACTCCTTTAAATACATCCCTGTAGAATGTGTACTTGCAAACTTATAATACTATCTAGTATAAGAAACCTGCTCCGAAGCAATCGTCAAAGAGATAGTTTCAAACTGGGAAGTTTTGTAGGTTCCACGATAGTTATGGCCACAACATGAATGAGTGTCGTCATCTACAGGATATTATCGAGAAGTTGATCCGAGAGAGAAAGTTGGAGCAGTTCGTTCGGGCGCCGCAGGCTGGAGGTGTGGGCCCGTCGAATCAAAACAAAGTACCAAATCAGGTTAGACCAGAGTAACCCGCGCGTACTGGCGGGAGGTTAGTGATTAACACTGTTAGTGGTGGTCCTCATCCAGTGGATCAGAGCTGGAGGGAAATGGAGTCGTATGCCAGCTCCATTAGGCATGCGAGCTTCGAATGTTGCAGTAACTTGGAAGATGGGGCTCCGGCCAAACAACAGAAGATGATGACAGACGACATCGTTTTCCGAGACAGGGATGCCAACAGAATTGAAGCCCCTACCATTGATCCACTAGTCATTTCAGCTCAGATAGGTCTTGCTTGGATGAAGAGGATCTTAGTGGATAGTGGAAGTTCAGTGAATATACTCTTTAAACGAGCTTACGATCAAATGCAGATGGAAGCGAAAGATTTGAAGCCTTGTCAGTCTCGTATTCATGGCTTCAATGGAAGTGCAACTATACCCACTGGGATGGTGGAGCTACTAGTGGAGTTGGGAGTTGGAGAACACCGGAGAGTTCGGATGTTGCAGTTCATTGTATTGGATATTGATTCACCGTACAACGCTTTCTTGGTCGACCGACCCTAGCTGAGTTCAGGGCTGCTATCGCCCTTTGGTGTCTGACTTTGAAATTCCCTACCGACAATAGAGTCAGAGTTATTCAGGGAGACCAGGCTGCTGGATGGGGCTGTTATGTTGCTGAGCTGCGGGAGGCGCAGCGAAAAGAGAAGGGAAAGGGCGTAGAGGAATCTCTCTGCGTCTGCGTTGCAAATAATTGACAGCTAACGCCTGGGCCTAGGCCCGGGCACCACAACCAATTCCCAAGAGATCTTGACCCAAGAGATACTGAAAGCGAGGACAAAGTCAAAGACAGTCATGCTTCTCCATTAAAGCTGACGATCGATGTTCCGATTGATAATAATGAAGATTCTAGAATGATAAAGATTGGATCTCATCTAAGCCAACAGATGAAAGAGGAATTAGTTGAATTTCTCCGGGAAAACCTCGACCTGTTTTCCTGGATGCACTTTGACATGTGTGGGATCTCGCCGGACATCATGAGCCACACCCTGAATATTGACCCGCGGCATGTTCCGGTAAGGCAAAAAATGCGTGGTATGGATCCAGAGAGATCTTCCGCCCTAAAGAAAGAGGTAGATAAACTCAAGTCGAACGGGTTTATCCGAGATGCGCTATATCCAGAATGGGTGTCCAACCCTGTACTTGTCAGGAAACCTAACGGTAAATGGATAACTTATGTTGACTACTCAGATTTGAATAAAGCTTGCCCTAAAGATAGTTTTCCACTTCCCTAGATCGATTAGCTTGTAGACTCAACGGCCAGACATGAGCTCTTGTCTTTCATGGATGCATATTTCGGCTACAATCAGATTCCCATGCACCTACCCGATCAGGAGCCCACCAGCTTCATCACCAATCTAGGACTTTACTGCTACAAAGTCATGCCGTTTGGACTCAAAAATGTCGGAGCAACTTACCAACGGCTAGTTAATCGAATGTTTGCCAACCAAATTGGAGAGACAATGGAGGTATATGTGGACGACATGCTTGTAAAGTCACGATTCTCTACCAGTCATATCAAAGACCTGGAAACGATGTTTAACACCCTTCGAGAGTATAAAATGAAGCTTAACCCGTTGAAGTGTCACTTTGGGGTCGCGTCCGGAAAGTTCCTTGGATTCATCGTCAATGCTCGAGGAATCGAAGCCAACCCCGAGAAGATCTGGGCAATTAGGAATCTTGAAACTCCAAGAACCGTAAAACAAGTTCAGAGTCTCAACGGGAAGGTAGCAGCACTGAGCAGGTTCATTTCAAAATCCACCGACAAATGCATTCCCTTTTTCAATCTAATCAGAAAAGGGAAACAGAACTTTGAATGAACTACAGAGTGTGAGGGCGCATTCCGAGCACTGGTTTAACACTTATCCACACCACCTATTCTGTCAAAGCCTATTGATCATGAGAGACTGTATATCTACTTAGCGGTGTCAGAAAACGCAATCAATGCTGCTTTGATTGGAGAGGAGAATCAGATACAATGGCCAGTCTATTACGTCAGCAAACGATTGACCGGAGCGAAGAGAAATTATCCGAAGTTGGAGAAGATAGCTTACTATCTTGTCATTGCCTCAAGGAAGCACCGCCCGTATTTTCAGGCTCATCCTATCACTATCTACACCGACCAGCCATTACGACAGGTCCTTATGTGGCCTGAGACGTCTGGTAGGTTACTCAAGTGGAATATCGAGCTGAGTCAGTTCGACATCACTTACACACTGAGGCAAACTATTTAAGGACAAGTCCTAGCCGACTTCATCGCCGAATTCACTACCCCGAAGGACTTGCCCAGAATAGTGAATCTCCCAAATATGTCTGGAAGCTACATACCGATGGTGCATCAAATGACCGCTGCTCAGACGCTGGGGTTGTACTTGAAACTCTTGAAGGCCGATCTATACGCTATGCTTTGAAGTTCGATTTCCATGCGACCAACAACGAGGCCGAATATGAAGCCCTGCTCACCGGACTAAGGCTTGCCAGAGATTTAAGAATTATTGCTGTGGAGATTTACTGCGATTCACAATTGATTGTGTGCCAAGTTCGGGGGGAATACCAGGCCAAAGACCAAAGACTGACTGCTTATCTTGCTCGGTTCCAGGAAATATCGAATTAGTTCAATTATTATGCCATATATTGCATACCCCGAGAACATAATCAGAAAGCCGATTCCTTAGCAAAGTTAGCCAACACAGGTGAGGCACAACAAATGGGACTCGTTCCCATTGAGACACTATCTTCCCCGAGTATTGATCAAATGGAGACCAACTGGGTACTTGAAGCCGTACCCGATAAGGAATCATGGATAACTCCGTTCAGGAACTATCTCTAGCATGGGACCCTGCCAGAGCGCAGAAGTGAGAAAAGACAAGTTCTTCGAAAGGCTTTGCAGTTCACTATTCAGAATGGAGTCATGTATAGAAGAGGGTATTCTATTCCTTTACTCCGTTGTATCGTCTACGATGAAATCAAACGAGTGTTACATGATGTGCACGAAGGAGAATGTGGCGATCACACCGGAGGGCAAGCTCTCGCTAAGAAAGTACTCCGATACGGTTATTATTGGCCGACTGTAAATCGTGACACATCAGATTAAGCCAGGAAATGTGACAGATGTCAGAAACATGCTCGGATTCCAAGAGCCCCGCCTACCAAAATAACTCAGATGGTCAGTCCATGGCCGTTCACAATATGGGGCATCAACATTATTGGGTCTCTACCTCTAGCTAAAGGTGGCGCGAAGTACGCCATCATTGCAGTTGATTACTTTACCCAAAGGGCGGAAGCCGAGCCCCTTGCTACTATCACAACGAAAAAAGTGATCAACTTTGTGGTGCGCAACATTATCTGTCGATTTGGTCTCCCACATACCATTATCACTGACAACGGAGCCCAATTCGATAGTCTCAAGTTCAAGAATTTCTATCAGCAATTCCATATCCAAAAGAAGTTCTCTGCAGTTGCACACCCTCAATCGAATGTACAGGTCGAAGCTGTTAATAAAGTTATAAAGCCCATTCTGAAGAAACAATTGGAAAAAGCCGAGGGCAAATAGGTCGAAGAACTTCCTATGGTCCTATGGGCTTATCGAACAACCCACAAGTCCGCGACCGGCCACACCCCATTTTCACTTTCCTACGGTTCAGAAGCCGTTATTCCAGTCGAGTTGGAAGTGCCTTCTCATCGTGTGACATATTATGATCCGAAGACCAATGCTATATTGCTTGCCGAATCTCTGGACTTACTAGATGAGAAACGTGAAGAGGCTGATTTGAGGGCAATTGCGCACCGAAATCGAGTCGCCCGATTGTACAACGCTAAGGTCCGACCCTGAACCTTTGAACTTGGCGATCTCGTGCTCAAGAGGATTTATCCGGTCCCTTCGCATATGAAACCTATGTGGGAAGGACCATATGTTATTGAATGGAGACTCAGAGACGGCACGTTTAAATTATCAACCGTTGATGGTCTCACTTTGCCGAGAGCCTTGAATAGCGAGAGTCTTCATCACTACTACACTTAGCAGGCTTTATTTATTCATTCAGTTTGCTTTTCATCTGCAATTTGTTTATGCATTTCGAAATTTGAACTTGTAAAAAGGTAACTGACTTTGCCATATTTTCTTATTTCAGCAATAAAATGCAATCTCTTCGAGCCAGAGCAGCGATTCTTAAAATGCGTCATATGACCATCACGATGCACGGAGAGCTAAGTTCCATTCTACGGTGGGACTTATTCAAATAGGGAGTGAATGTGATACGACCGGTCACTCACTAAGTGAAACCCGAGCTCGAGGGCAAGCCATAACACTGAAGCCAAAAAGGATTGATACACGACAATCCTCTAACTAACTCCGGCTCCCAGAGTGCGAGCTGGAGTATAAACTTACCAATATGGGCTCGAAGAGGGAGGATCCGTCCACCTAACGACTTCGCCCATGTTAATCCAAGTCTGAGGAAGATGGATCCATCCGTCTAACGACCTTACTTGTTAACTCAGGGTGGATGTGACTCGACCATCCACGATCCTGATGAATCTATCGTTCCCAAAGTGCGAACGAAATCCTAAAACTCAAAACAGATGTGATCGACCGTCTGTTGACCCACTCCAGATTCCCAGAGTGCGAACTGGAGTATAAACATCAAAATGGGTATAACTGACCACCTATTGACTAACTCTAAGTCCCCAGAGCACGGACTGGAGAATAAACACAAGCCGAGTGTGAACCGACCGCCCATGCGACAAATCCGAGTCCCCAGAGTGCGGACCGGAGTATAAACACAATTTGGGTGTGATTGACCACCCACAAATCAATCTAAGTCCTCAGAGTGCGGATGAAATTCTAAATATCAAACGTGTGTGACTGACCGCCCGTAAAATAACTTAAGTCCCTGGAGCACGGACGTATCTTTAAACACTGAACGGGCATGACCAATCACCGACATACAAGTGCAATCCCCAAAGTGTAGATGCGATTGCCGATAGATGAGCGAGTGTGATCCGACCACTCAAGTGCGGATGAAATTCTAAATATCAAACGTGTGTGACTGACCGCCCGTAAAATAACTTAAGTCCCTGGAGCACGGACGTATCTTTAAACACTGAACGGGCATGACCAATCGCCGGCATACAAGTGCAATCCCCAAAGTGTAGATGCGATTGCCGATAGATGAGCGAGTGTGATCCAACCACTCGAATTCGTCTTGTTTCCACTTCGTTTCAACTAAGTTGAGCTTGATTTATCGAAGGCGGAAAGCGAGTGCTGACTCTAAATATCAAACGTGTGTGACCGACCGCCCGTAAAATAACTTAAGTCCCTGGAGCATGGACGTATATTTAAACACTGAACGGGCATGACCAATCGCCGACATACAAGTGCAATGCCCAAAGTGTAGATGCGATTGTCGATAGATGAGCGAGTGTGATCCGACCACTCGAACTCGTCTTGTTTCCACTTCGTTTCAACTAATTTGAGCTCGATTTATCGAAGGCGGAAAGCGAGTGCCGACCATTTTAATTTATCCCCGGGACTGGAGGAAAAACTCAAGTACCAGCTACTGATCGAGACAGTGCAACATTGGGACTCGACTTGACGTTTAATTATGAATTGAAGCCATAACTTCTGGACTTAACAACCAAACTCAGTTCCGACTCAAAAACTAAAGCCTCACAAGTACACTGAATGGAAATTCGAGCGCTAAAACACTTAAGCAAATGAACACAAAATTATGCTGAAAACAAAATGGAATTTCATTTCAACTATTCTTTGAAAGGGAAGGATAAGTACAAAAATTATTCCAAAAATTCCTAGAAGCAGGGGCCGAACCCGCATCTATACACGGCCTACAAGAAGCAAAAAGAGATTCCCATCCATCTACCAAAAAAGGAAGCAAGAAGACATGTCTGCTCCCTCGGTTTCTTCTTCTTCTTCCTCGGCTTTGACCCACTGGAGTTACCGCTCGGATGCCTCTTCGAGCCTTTGCCTTTTGGTGGTTGGTCCCCAGCCAGAGGAATTATGGTAATCTCTTCCTCCGAACTTACGGGAATTGGAATAATTTCTGAATACGGAGCCGAAGGAATAGGAACACTCTCGGTATGGAAAAACAAGAGAGGCACACTGGTATCGACAACTGTACCACCGGGAGAAATCATTCACAGAGGAGTTAGGCCAGGACTAGCTATACCACCTCCAATACCACTGGCCTGTGCGGCTGCTTCCATCTCGGCGTTAATCTCTGCCATTATCTCTTCCTTATGAATTGCATCAGCGTCCATGAGAATGCTGCTAGTTGGGCCTGAAGAGCTGGCTGTGAATGCGCCTTCGCCCATGATGAATGGCAGGCCGGTAAGTGGGTCACTTTGGTGACCAAGGAGCTCCTCCATCATTTGTTCGTTAAAAATAAAAGCGCTCCCCTGCACTTCTTCAGTTGGTGCAGTGGCCGTTGTGGTTTCCTCCGTCATAAGGGCCTCCTGCTCATGATGCTGCATTTGGGTTACAAGGGGCACGACCGGTGCCACTCCTATCACTGGATTAAGATAATAAAAAATATTAGTGACTTCTTCTGATAATACTCCAAACTTGGAATGAATTCAAGAAGTGTTCAGAGTACCCTCCTCAGATTGGCTCACGGGTGGAGCCGGAGTAGCTTTAGGAATGTGCTCGGGAGCTGGAGACAATTGCAGTTGATAAGGATTGTAAGCAGGCACAGATATAGGATCAACTGCAGGAGTAGATTCAGGCTGGTTTGGCATAGGAATCTCAGAGCTCGTATCATGATGCTCAACGCAGAACCCTCTCCAGCCTCCGGATGCTGAGTGACAAGTCTCTCTTTTTCAAATATGATAGTGGCATCATGGAGAACTCTTCTCTCGTCCTCAGTCAACACCCGGTTCTCCAATTCGAACTCATTAATGGATTCAGTGTGATGCTCTACTTTTTCATCTTCAACCAAGTAGCACCAAGCATTATATAGATGCGATGGGTAATCTTCGTGCCAGCTCAGATTTCGATGCTACAGAACATTGACATTATATGTAATGAGGAGATCTTCAATGCCACCCTCCAACCTGGTCTCCGCCGCTCTCACTTCACCCTCAACCTTGGCCTCGGCTTCCTGAAACTTTAGCGTTGCCGCATCCCTCTCATCCCTGAGCGCCACAGCTTGCTCGCATGCTTCCTGAGCAGCTTTATTTGCATCGTCTTTTTCTTTGACGACTTTAGAAAATTTAGCTTTAAGCTCCTCAAGCTCCTTTAGCGCCGCACCTATTTCAGCCATGACTGTGGTGGTCCAGTGCCCCATTTCCTCGACCAAGGCTAAATGTGTTCACCTCATTTCCTCCATCTTCCGGGTTGCTTCATCGGGTCTTTTATTAGCCTCCGTTTCTTAATTTCTCGAAGACTCGTTTTCATCGTTAAGCACCTGAATTATGCGGTCTTTCTAAGTGAGATCAGTTCTTAGTTTCTCGATTGTCTTCGCCCGCTCAAAGGCCACCGCTGATACTTTGTCTGCGGTCTTCATCCATTCCTGATATTGGCCATAAACATCGTATATGTAGTCATGCATCGTCCGTTCTACCTCATTGGGAATTCGCTTTAAGTGTGAGGGAAATATGAAGCCGTCGAAGCAGATATTCAGAAAATCCTTTTTCAACTTAGCAATTCTAATCACTCTATCCCCGGTGGGTTCTGTGATGGCTTGTTCTGTGGCGACGAGGGTTTCAGTTTCAGTCCTCCGATGCTGGTTGTCAGGCCTTGAAGCTTGGGAAGGTGATACTTGACGCGAAGATTCAAGGGGTTGTTTGCCAGAGCCAGAAGATTGTGTTGGACCTCTAGGTGGCGGGGAGCACGACCGAAAACAGCGGCTGTACTGTCTCTCCTTATCCCTCTCCCTATCCCTTTCCCTCTCGTAGCGCTCCCTCTCTTGACTAGAGTAGCCGCGATCGCGGTCTCTATCGGCCTCACATCTACGAGACTCAGAATATGAGCTAGGTGAATGGCATGCAAAACAGAGACTACCAAGCATAGATCCCTTCCTTGACATCGTATCTGTAAAATGAAAAGAGAAACAGAGTTGGTAATCTTCAGAGATGAATAGCTTGTGATTAGAAACTGTGTGGTGCCGTGGAGTGTGTGTATGTATGTGCAAACCTCCCAACCAACCGGTTGTAATAGCCGTACTCGAAAGAGTTAGCTCTCCTATGTCTAAGGCGCTTTGGAGCCCCTCTAATCCGGTATCTTGGTGCAAAGGCAAGTAATCCAGAATGGGGATGTCCGCTAGTTCCCTAAAGGAGCTCTCCATCTTCGAAGGAGGAATCTCTTGACTAATAGTAGGCAAAGAGACTACGATGGTTTTGCGCCTTACAGATTTTCGAGCAGTAGACTTGCCTCTTCTCTTCCGCTTTAATGATTGAGAACTTTGCGAAGGCCCGGGCACGGGCTCATTCCCAACAGACATATTCTAATCACCGCCTTGCTCAGTAATTACTATCCCGGGGGCTCTCCTTCAAGCTTGCCTCACCGGGGCCGTCCTAAGAACTCATATGAGTCCAATGCTTTGATCTCTGTCAATCAGCCCAATGGGAAACAGATTCTCATCCGTAAGGACTTCATCAATCTCTCTGTACTCGGCGGGCACGTCTTGAAGAACTCTTACTATCTCTTTGAACTAAGCATCTTCAGGTCGCGGAATAGAAGCTATGAAAGAAAGAAAATGTTAGATTCGACATCAACCACGCGATTATCCAATTAATCAACAAGGAGGCTAGGGCGCTTACGTCTTACTAGCCACCATCTGGCGAACCCCGGTGGACACCGAACGTAGAACCATTTGGTCTTGAAATAGCTCAGCTTGCTTCAAGCCCCGACCACGATCTGACAATTCCTAACTGCCTCTAAGAAAGTGAAGGAAGGATTATCTCTGCGACTCTTTTTATTGAATAAGTATCTGATCTCTTCTACTGTCGGAGGACGGAAGAGGTGTTCCCTGAAGATGACAAACAAACTATTGAGAAAAGCATATCCATTCGGGTGCAGCTGAGAAGGAGCGATCCTTAAGAAAAGTAAAACTTCTCGGATGAACTGGATGAAAGGAGGAAGTGTCCCGGCTACACACATAAATCTATTGCAAGCCGTGTATCCCTCCAGGGGGTTGTGAACTCTATCTTCCGGCCCTGGTAATAAGACATCATTTAGCGGCAACCCATGCCTTAGGCAAATCCGGCCTAACATATCTTCGGAGATATTAGAGTGAACAGAATCCTATGGGTTCATAATAAAGACTGCTCCCGGTAATTCATCCGGAGCAGGGTTAATTTCTTCAGCTGCAATAGCTGACATTTCAATTACGTGAAGAGGCGGACTCTAAACATCCCGCGACTGAGAACTTCCGGGTTCCATAGCTATTGAACTCAGTAAAAATCATCTTTAAATGACAATAAACCTATGTTCCCCCCAGTGTGAAGTGCGTGAATGTGTTATGCAGTGCAGTGCTACATAATACTTAAGAAATTCTACGAAATTTGTGAGATATTCAAATGATAAGACTTCGAGATTCAACCGGAGTGACCGTCATCACCGACCATCCCAACCGTGCCATCCAGATTTCAGAAAATGATCCAAGTAAAAGTTCATCAAAAATTTCAAGTTACAGTTCCATCGACGAGCTTCGAAGTGCAGTTAGATATGTAGTGAAATAGTTAAGTTCAGATATGCAAGACCAAAGCTTGTCGCAGTCAAATATTCAAGTGTGCATGAAGTTTCATATCCATCGAGGTTCAGACTTGGACCGATCACCAGAACCCCCATTCGTACCGATCGCGGAGGAAAAGAATTCGTATCGATCACCTTAAGGCCAGTTCGTATCGATCCAAAACCCTTCACCTCGTATCGATCACGGACCGCGTCTCTGTATCGATCGGCAGAACCGATACTTCATATCGATCACAAAGTTAATTTTTTGTATCGACCACTCTGGATCGATACGAACCCCCACCATCTCCAATCAATACGAAGCCACTCCCTCCTTCGATACGAATCTCAACTATTTTCAATCGATACGAATTTCAATTATTTTCCGATCGATACGAATCACTCCTCCTCAATCGATACGAGAGATCCCTTCGTATCCATCTATTCTTCTTCTTCAAATAGCATGAATATCATTTCCCCCTTTCCTCAACCCTGCTCCGGCCTAACCTCAGACTCGACACCGCTAGAATTGACCACGAATGAGAGTGGAATGGCGCCAGAATTCAAGTCTCATCGTTTTATATTGGTTTTGGTCAATTAATTACCTATTTCGAGCAATTAATTCAGGGGATTAGAGTTTTTTCGATTCAAAGGCAAAGACAGTTTTCTTTTCTCGAGCTTTTGATCGATACGAAAGCGATTTTGTAGAAGTGAAAACGGATAAAAATTTGGCTAAGTACCGAGCGTATTTATATGGATAAAAAACCAAGAGAAAAGACGATTTGCCTCCCAATCATGTTAACCGGTAGGAACGGTCTCCCCTTCGGTCGATGCGAAGAAGCCTTCTTCGTATCCATCCATCATCGATCTAAAGCAACAGTTGTTCGTATCCATCGGCTTTCATCGATACGAACGCCACTACCAAGTCATATTTGGATTGTTCGACTCCATCGATACAAAGTGACAACTTCGTGTCCATCACTTTGAAGACCACCAGAACTCGTATCCATCGATACGAAACATTTTAAAGAGCCAATTGATTCGTATCGATTACCATCGATACGAAGGAGATTTTTCAGCCTCTCAAAGTCGATCCAGGAGAGGATCGATACGAGGGGGTACTTTAAAATGACCATCAAGCGTTGTTACAACTCTAATTTCACATCGATCCAGGAGAGGATTGATACTAAACTCGATTCAAAAAAAACTTGACAACGACTCGTGAACGCGCAAACGTTAACGGGAGTCAGGTTAACATACATGCATGTATGACGGGCTAATATTCAATTTTCAAAATTTACAGGAATTGAATGCTCACCTAACGACAATCACAACAGTGGACGATGAGTTACTAACACTCGACACTCAATTACAACAAAATGCTACATGAACATTGGCAGTCAACAACTCAGCATTTATATATTGGGAAATCAATCGAAGGTTACATCTTTCGACAAAAAGATGACAACTATTCAGCGAATCGGATAAGACTTTTCAGAATGAAGGTTGCAGCTTTTCAAAGCACATCGTGTTCTCACAAGACGTACTTTGGAGGGCAAATGTTATCCCGACTTTTGGCAAGGCCGTGACACCAAGAACTTGAATGGAAACCAAAGAAAGTAAGTCCCAAGATCGGTTATACGTAGGTTTACTATAGATACCAACAAATTTTTCCGAGCCCGGATCGAGCTACAATCGATGTGGTGCGACAAGTAAAGCTATAAAAGCCAGCGTTCCAAATTTCAAGTCGATCGGAGTTCGTATGCTCAAGATATGGATCGATCAAAATCAAGGAAGTCAATTTCATCCGGATCCATAGTGTTCATATCCATCACAGGCTAACCTCTTTCGTATCCATCAGAGTCAGCTTCGTTCGTATCTACCAATAGTCGTTATTTCGTATCGATCGAGTTTTTACGCACTTCATATCGATCCTCCTATTCATGCAGTTCGTATCGATTGGCAAGTGATCGTTATGAAACGTACCACCCATGATCGATACGAAATGTGTCACTTTACAGCGATACGAGATCAACACCAACGATCGATACAAAAGGATCCCATAAGCATCGATACGTAGGAGTCTTTTGATTATCGATATGAATTGAAACGGAGGCTATCGATACGAAGCAACTTCAAGGGAATGATAGAATGGAGTTACATTGGGTAGATACGAACAAAGCACGTTAAAATGAAGGAAACAATCACTCGACATGAAAAGTGGGTAGATCCTGGAATATAGCGCCACGTTACCTTTATCGATACGTATAGCATCAATAGGAACAGTCATGGATACGAATCCATCGATACGAACTCGGTAGCCTTTAGCAAATCCAAACTTGGATCGATCATAACTCAAAATCTACAAGTCCAAATGCCACCAAATTTTCACAGGAGCTTGTGTGTCACCTCAAGAATGTCCTTGATCGATCTCAGGACAACTGGAGGTGTTTTTGATCGATACAAAATGTACACGTATCGATCATGGATCAATCCCAATCTACCTCGGGTCGATCACGTGGGCCCACCCACATGTGGGAAGGAGTATTCCGAGATCTAAGTCAGATTTTTCCAGCCTACGCTTATAAATAGCAGTCATATGCTTCCAGAAAAAGGACTTTTGGCTTCTCTACGCTGATACTCTGTCGGAATCATTATTATACTTCAGTTGTACTGCTGTAATCTCCTGTAATCAGCAAGTCAAATTCAATAAACATCAATCATTTCTTAGTTGACGTAGAAAATACGCCGAACCACTCTAAATTTGTGTGTTTCTGCATTTTTTCTTATCTATTGATTGGTGTGTTTGTTAGATCTGCCTCATTTTACATTTACTTTCTTCATTTTATCTCTTCAAACAACCGAAGAGTGTTGTGCCCAATTTTGGTACAAGCAGCATTAATAAGGGGGTTCATCCTGATACCAATTTTGGGAGATGGCTTAAGATGAAACCCTCATCAATGATGGATGTATTTTACAGAAAAGCAAACCAATTATTACGTTTAGAAGAGGCAAGTGCTATTACCGTAATGGTTAGTGCTGGAAAGCCAGCTGAAGTTATTTAAAGTAATGTTGCTGTGAAATAGTCCGGAGGGAGTTCTGGAAACGTCGATGTAAATGTTGAAAACCAGAGTGGTGGCTAGAAAAGGAATCAAAGTGGGGCCAAAAATCGAAAGTCCAACGATAGGAAACATCCCAGGGTCCAAAATATGACGACTAAACTGAAATGAATAACTCAATCGAGAATATCCACCTTGCGAACCAAGATACTGAACAGTATAAAAAACCAGATCAGAGGGATTCAACTAAGAAGGAAAATAAATTTGGAAATTATTGTAGATTTCATATGATATGTGGTCACAACACAAACGAATGCAAACACTTATGTGATGTGATCGAAGACTTAATACAAAAAAAAGAAATTGCACATTTCATGAAAGTCCTTCAGGATGGCGTGCAAGGAAGTTCTAATCGCTAAGGATCGTCATTCCAACATGGGCAAGTCGAGATTGGTGATGATGAGCCCAAGCAGTTTGAGAAGTGATTAATCATTAATACCTTTCATGGAGGACCATACCCAATGGAGAAGAGTTGGAACGAAATGGAGAGATATGCTAATTCTTTAATGCATGCTAATAGTGAGAGTTGTTTTGCCATCCAAGATGGAGCTCCAACGTAACAACTCAAGACTATGACTGATGACATTTCATTTTAGAATAGGGATGCCGATGAGATAAAACCCCAACATTGGATCGCTTGGTGACATCGGCCATGGTTGGGCCAACGATTGTAAGTAAGGTGTTGGTTGACCATGCTAGTTGGTCAATATTCTATTTAAGAAGGCTTATGGTCAGACGATGTTGGATGGCAAGGATCTAAAACCATGTAGATCTCATATCCAAGGATTTAATGGCATGGCGATGGAACCTATTGGATGTATAGACTTACGAGTGGAATTAGGAGAAGATAAACAGAAGAGAGTGTGGGTTGCGACCTTCGTTGTGTTATATATTTTTTTCTTCTTATAATGCATTTTTGGGCCGATTGACATCGATTGATTTTCGGGCAGCCATTGCCCCGTAGTGCCTAATGATGATATTCCCGATGTAGAATGGAGTGGGAGTTATGCAGGATTGCAGGGGGACAAAGGGTTGGACGTGAATGTTACGTCATAGAGCTGAAAGAGATAAAGCGATGTGAGAAGGGAAAAGATATGGAGAAAACTCTTTGCATCAAATCTTTGGACGCATAACAACCACCACCCGAGCCCTGGCTTGTGTAGCACAATCAGATCTAGATCCGAGAAAAGAGACAGAGGATGTAAGGATGACTCCTGCAGATTTGACAGTCAACATCCCCATTAGTCAAGACAATACTATACGGGTTCTAAAGATCGGGTCTCAACTCGGCACAAGGATGATGAAAGAATTGATTAGTTTTCTTTGGACGAACTTGTATGTGGTCAACTGGAAGCATTCCGACATGTGTGGAATGTTGCTGGAGATAGCATGCCAGGAATTGAATGTAAATCTAAAATTTGTTCCTGTGAGTAGAAATGTCGTAGCTTGGGTTCGGAGAGTTCCGCTGCACTGAAAGAAGAGGTGGATAAGCTATGGAACAACGGCTTCATCAACAATGCTTTATACCTTGAATGGGTATCCAATCCAGTTTTGGTGAAGAAGTCCAACGGAAAGTGGAGATCATGCGTCGATATCCGAATTTGAATAAGGCATCTCCGAAAGACAACTGCCCGCTCTAAAAAATCAATCAACTACTAGATTCGACCATTGGACATGAACTGCTATCATTTATGGATGCCTACTCTGGTTACAACTAGATTCCAATGCACATCCTAGATTTGGAATACGCCAGCTTTATAACTGACATGGGATTGTATTGTTATCTTTCCATGCCTTTCAGTTTGAAAAATATCAAAGCAACTTACTAGAGGCTAGTGAATTCAGTGTTTAAGGACCAAATTGGGCGTTCAATGGAAGTCTACATGGACGATATGCTTGTGAAGTTATGACGATCAATGAGCCATGTTGATGATTTTGCAAAGATGTTCGTCGTTCTATGCAAGTATGTTATGAAGCTTAATCTGCTAAAGTGTTCATTTAGGGTTGCATTTGGGAAATTCTTGGGTATCATGCTAAACTTGAGAGGAATAGAAGCCAATTCGTAGAAGAATGGGGCACTGAGGGACGTAGAAGCCCCGAAGTTGGTCAGGGAAGACAATAGTTTGAATGGGTAGGTCGCTACGTTGAGTCGCTTCATCTCTAGAGCAACTGACAAGTGTATCCCTTTCTTCGATGTCATCAAGAAAGCAAAGAGGAACTTTATTTCTACATAGGAATGTATAGATGATTTCCAGGCTCTCGTAGATCACTTGGAAAATCCTTCTATGCTATCTAAGCCGGTGGAAGACGAGGACTACTTTGTTTATCTGGTGGTGTCGGTGCATGCTTTGAGCGCCGCACTTATACATGAGGAGTCTTGAATCTAGAGGTCGGTGTATTACATTAGCAATAGATTGGCAGTGGCAGAGAGGAATTACCAAAAGCTAGAAAAGTTGGCATATTTCCTGCCGATCGCTTCGACAAAACTCCGCCTGTATTTCCAAGCTCATCCAGTCAAGGTTCTTACTGACTAGCCTTTGAAATAGGTCTTACAATGATCTGAGACTTTTGAAAGGCCATTGAAAGGAACATCGAACTGACCTAATATGACATTACATACCATCTCCAGAGACCAATCCAACACCAGGCATTGGTAGACTTCATAGCCTAGTACATTGCGTGATATAATACTTCGAACAGCAATGGAGAGCTGAAACTAAGTAGAAGACATATACCGATGGGGCATCTAACAAGCGTTGTTCCAGGGTAGGGTTTGTGTTGATAAGCCTTGTAACACCCCATCTCTATACCCATACTATTTAAGAATATTACAGAGTAATACTGTCAGATAATACGGTGAATAAGGTTATAAGGGGTACACACGTGAATATTCCTTTGGATTAACGCTGGTACGTATTAAAACATCAAATATATAGCTCATCTATACATATACGGTCTAATATACATCATATGAATATACATACATGAAATTATATAATATGTATGGTATACTATAGTGCTACATCCTAGTTTTCTCTATGCCCACAACTCAAGCTGGTCTCACTATCCCTGAACCTGTAATGTCCTGGATTGACCCAAATACTATAAAATAACACACGGATTAGACTGTGTCTAATTAAGGTTCATAAATAAGATGATACAGCTTAAATAAGGAAGAATCATATGATATCACTATAAAATAAACTCAAAACATCTGACGACATATATATAAATATATAGAGTAATTCTCAAGACATCACATAACTCAAATATGTCAATTCCATAAAAACAATTAGAACTGATATCCCATCTCAAATATAAAACAAATAAATAGAAATCAAGAAGACTATGTCCAATGGGTGAATAATCCATATAATACAACCTTATCATATAAAATGAAATCATCAAGTGAATAGGCCTAGCGCACATCCATGCCCTAATATCATAACATCATAAATAAATAGATAATGTTAGATAGCCTATCAAATCATTAAAATATTATCTGATACTACACAAATCACAAAGATAATCCAGCATAATCCAAATCACAATCAATAAATAAGACTATCTCAAAAATATCAAATCATCAAAGAGTATGGATATAATGGGAACGGACTACACTTTGGACATACAGTCTCTAGAACTGTCAACTCATTATAGGATATGGACATATATGCCAATCCACTATCACACAGATATACCAAAACCAGAAGGGATACTGGTAGCACATAGCAGGATCCAGGAACCTAGGGTCTACTAGCATATAGCAAGTAGTCGGATCCGTTCCTACAGTCTTCAGTCACCTCGACGGGCATTGTGACCCCATCCACCTATGACTCATCTACGTATAGCCTTGGTCACGACCCTTCACTTGCCCTAATGATAGCAGACGCTGGCCTAGATGACACATGGGCATTCACATACATCAATAGCATATGAATATATAAAAAGTAAGTGTCATGGATCTGGGGCGCGACCCCACGATCAGGCCGCCAAGGTAGATACTGGCTAATTTGGACCACTCCCGAACCATAATGCAGTTGGTCATAAAGTGGATGACATATAGTACGTATATCCTATATCTACATATAGCTCTAGACGTAAGCTAACACATGACACCAAATAAGTAAACAAATGAATATAATATACAAGAGCTTCTAATCTCTCGTCGACACACGGCTCCAACCATAAACAAACACATGGCTATAATATACTCCTACCACAATGGGTATCATAATATATAGATGAGTGTATCCCCGTTTGAGTGACATTTACTAACAAGGAATAATCAAACAAATAACATAATGGCGTCCCATGCCACCGCATGTTATTCAAATAATTATTCAATGCTCATAAATTACACTCGATCCACACTAAGTATCTCTATATGACAAGTCCAATAAATAACCCAAAAAGTGTTACCGAAAGTTCCATACCAAACCATATCACGAATTCGTTTATTCAAATTTCTCATCGCACCGAAATGAAATCTCATAAAATCAATGGAAAGATGTCATCATCATATCATCAGAAATCACTAAACTGATCCATATCAACGGTGAATCTTTTATGTAATTTGATCCAATTGATAAGACGAAGTAAAATCAGAAATATATGATAAAATAAATTAACTAAAATCACATATTCAAACAAAACAATCAAATTAGTATTTAACAATAAATCAATTCAACACATAATCTTACATAACAAAAACTAATACTTAGAAATGGATAATAATAATAAATGATAAAAAATATATATTAGATTTAAATAAATAGTTTATTAGGCTATAATATAATAAATATATTCTATATCAATAATAGCCAATTTCTTAAGTATTTATGAAATTAGGTAATATTAAATATTTGTTAATAATATTGGAACACTCATTTTAAATTCCCAATTTAGTTTATAAAACTAAAGATTACATATATGAATTATGTTATATAATCCAATTCACTAAATACTAAAAGGATTATTATAATTGTAATGTAAAATAGGTAATTCAAATGAACATAAACATAAAATAAAAGTTCCACTATCTAAGTATATAAATGTAAGTACTGCAGGGATATCAAACATTGTACAAAATATATTAGTAATTTATCGATTTTCATTATTTAGCCTAGCATGCTCTCACATAAACACACATAAATAACTTTTACACACTCACCCAGTAGGCACATCATGCAACATAAAAAAAATATAGATATACTCACACCAAAATGCACCACACAAGCATATACACATGCAAATTTACACACACTTGCACTCGTTAGTACCCAAAGTTCCCTACACACACGATCTATACATACCTATGCACCTGGGTTGCCAACACAACCCTGTACCATCACCACTGGTTTACCAGTCGTTCTTGACCAGTGGACCAGTTGTGCATCACCTGGAGTGAATACGTTCTTGGTCGGCTCCTCCTACCCCATTTTGAACTCTCTCAATGTCGTTAATAACTCCGATTTTAGCATGCTGAATTCAACTCACCCATCAGCCAAACAATGTTAATGCTATGAATTTTAAATGAAGGTATAGGTGTGTGAGTGCGAAACAAACTTACACATCGCGTTCTCTTTATGTTTCTTCCTTTTCCACCCCAAACGTACGCACTTAGGCTTCCAAATCTTCAATGAAACCCAATTCTCTTCCACGCATGAGTGTATATTGATGTGGAGAAACATATACGGAAATTTGGGAAATTATAAGTTTGTTTTTGATTTTATTTTGAATTTATATGTAGGAAGGGTTTGGGAAAGGAGATGAACTAAAGTGATTAAGCATTCACGTTTATGCTTTATTTATAGATGTGTTGGAAACATCAGGAATTGGAAACATCTTGGGAGTGAAACATCTAGAAATAAGAAAACAGGTTTGGGTTTAGCGAGTATGTTGGGCTTTGACTTTAATTCTTTTATTTCTCATTTTCTTTCTTTCTTTACTTCTTCTGTTTGCTATATGAAATAAATACATTCAAGCCTAAAATAATCTCCAATTACTTCATCAAATCACTTTCTAATTAATTACAACTTTATATATATATATATATATATATATTACAAAATAACTTTCTATATTAATTCAATTAATCATTTTATTTAAATGATTTACTAATATAATTCAAAAACTAAATTTATTCTTTACAATCCAATATTTTTTTTAGTTCCAATATTATTACCATAATTCTAATTCTAATTACCTTGCAGTAAATTCCAATATTCAAAAATAAATACAAACTATTTATTTTAAACTTCCAAAACTCATTCCGTTAATTAATTATTTATCCAAAAATCGGGTTGTTATAGTCTCTCTCCATAACAAAATTACGTCCTCGCAATTTCTTATAGAGAAAATTCATAACAAGCTAAAATAATTAACTATACTATACCTTCTTAGTTGAAATCTTTATACATAATTATCAAAATAATACAAACTCATCTAAAATAACATCAATTAACAAATTCCTCGGTGAGCTCAAAATACAGTGGCTTATCATACCATGCCCAATTTCATGGTTGTGAGCTATGTGTTGATTAACACATTTGGAATAATACCCAAGAATTATAACAAAATAATTCAAATATTGAAATTCTTGAAAAAAAATGGTGTATATTTCATGGTTCAAATATTTTCTAAGAAATCCACAATACTCAAATAAAATATATTTACATAAATACACTCTCTTGTAAATTTATATCATTACTTCAACATATAAATCTTTATGATAAAGATTTCATAATACATTTCTAACTATTTACGCATTTTGTTATCATTTACGATACTCAAAATAATGATATAAAATAGTCTATAAGATTATCTTCTTCAAAACTTTTCTAGGATATATATACAATACCCAAACATTTATAAGTATTAAAATTCCTAATTCTAGAGAATCAATAATTTACAAATCAAATGTTCTGCTTCAAATTCTAGTTTCACACAGTAATTGTAACACCCCTTAATTTTAACGGTTGAATATTTAAATGATTAATTTAAATATTTAATCGTTAAGTGATGGAATACTTCTTATACTCGATTTTTACAAACGAGCGAATTAGGTTTCAATACACTCATGGTTGAATTTTCTTTTTCGATGCGAGTTAAATGAGTATAAACTTGTCTATGTTTGGAGTCGATAATTTTCGGGGATGAATAGTGCCGGATGGAGAAGATTTGGGCTAAGCCCATTTACTAGCCTACAATTGACTAATTTCTCTCATTTCCTCTCATTCACCCTTTCATTCACGTTAGTTCTTCCTCCTCCTCACTAATGCATCCTAATCACCCCTTAATCCTCTTCCAATCCCCAAACCCTTAACCCATTAAATAAATTTCCTATAATCAAATAAAAATCACTATAATTCTTCTCTTTCAATTGCCTACAAAACCTAAGAAGGAATGGCATGAATCAGAGTATTGGTGTGGATTTCAAAATTTAAAATAAGTAAGAATTGGGTTTCTGGTGATTAGAGCTTAGCTTGGGTTTAAGTAACGTGAGTGGGATGAGTCCTCTATCAAATTTGTGTATTTTACTTCATTAATTCATTCATTTATAATTATGAAGTAGTATGGAATGATTAGGGGATTTATATGCTAGGGTTTAGACTTGTATTCGTGTTAGAATCATGTTTTCCTTGGCTAATTAATTTTTTAAGACCCTAATACTATGTTTTGAAAATAGCTAGTAAGCTCTAGATTGGATCTGGACCGATTGGATGATTGTTTATGATGTTATTGTTTGATTTGGATTAATTATGTAGAGTAATAATGTGCACATCATTAGTAATAACTAATTAATCCATTTGAATAGGTTAACAAAAGGTTGTAGACTATTTAAAGGGGTTTAAGAGCGCTACATCCCTCATTAAAACGATCAGAGAACTAATGAGCCTAAATTAGTATTTATAAAATGGTTTGTAGATTTTATAAATGAAGATTATATTTTATAAAATAGATATGACATTTTATAAAATAGTAAAATGATGAATATTTGATTTTTAATTAAGCAAACTAAGTATTTTAAAAGAGCTAAATCAATTTAAAAGACAGTATTATATTTTTAAAATGGTTTGAGATTTTATAAAATAGTATAAAGAGGTAATTTACTCTTATTGAAAAGATTAGTAAGTAAAAGTAATATTTGATCTAGTAAGGGTCGAATTGCTCACTTGAATGCACATGTGTGAATATGTGCATGAGTAGGTATACGTATATGTGCATTTGGAGCTAAGCGACAATTAAAAACAAAGATAGTATTATAGATAGAATTGCTGTATAATTGTTTGATTATATAGAAATCTAATTGATTACAAATCTATTGTGGGCATTTCACCTAGCTATAGCGATTATCGCGTCGCTATGTTACATGAGAGTATATCGGACCGAGCGATCGTTCCAATGAAGTTCGAAATGAGATTTTGTGTTTTGTTGTGCGTTACGTGACTATGTGTGCATAAGTGTGCATGAGTGAGTGTATCGACACACATATAGGCTACACATAAGGTAAAGAGGGCAGGTATGTCATTTCGGTGTGTTAGAAGAAGCTAGATCGCTATAATTGCTATAGAACTCTACTCGTGCAAAGAGTGGATTTTGGTATCAAAACCGGTGTTCTTATACTTAAGAAACCATTTTCAAAACAACATTAAATTAACCCTAGTAGATGTCCGATGGGATGAAGGCGGGCTCTAGTAGCAAAGCGACCCATCGAGCAAAGCATTGGAGGAAACGACGCGCGAATTGGCGATCGTACAGGGAATCTACTCCATGTCCAGGCTCATGGCCTGGAACCTATCAGTTAAGTCGACTGACCTAGTTCATTTAGTCGACTGGTCGAGGGAAAATAATTAATCCTATCCCTGGTTCAGTCGATTGAATGGGACTCTTCAACTGACTGACCTACCGTGCTTTTTGTAACTTCAAAACGTGATAACTTATGCATGCAAAGTTAGAATGAGGTGAGTTTTGGATAATTGTTCACCATTTTTCAAGGGCTACAGCCAGTGAAATTTTGTTAGATTTTGGAGTATTTGATTTCGAGGCCCACGAGAGACCGACCCCAGCACGTATTTCAAAACTATAGATTTGAGGTAGACTGAGAGGGTATACTGGAAAAGTGTTATGACATTGAGGTCATGCGTTCCATTTGGAATGAGATTTGGGTTAGTTAGAGTTGTTCGGTGGGTTTTTAGGCCATGTCGACTGGAGTCGTGCGTGGCGAGACTCCGCACTTTAAGATTTTGACCTTAGAGTAATATACGATTTGTTTGGTGTTAACATGTCGTGACACACTAAGGGTATGAACTTGTGTGACCTACCCAAGGTATGGACTTATGTGACCTACCCAGGTATCGACCTTGTTGTGGTGTACCTAGAGTGTTAATGATGGCTATGACACACTCGACACGATCTTTTTAGACCGTGAATAGCTTTATCTTGTAGAGATCGCTCGGACATTTTTGGGTCCGACAATTTGGTCTTAGGACTAGTACCCGTATGCATTATGACGTACCTATTTCATCTTAGAAGTTGTGACCATACGCGTTGTGGCGTATGTGTTCATTCTTAGCAGTAGTGACCATGCATGTTAGGCTGTATCTTATCGATCTTAGCAGAAGTGATTGTTTGTTTGGGATCGCGGTTTGATCACGGAATATTTGTACTACATTATTAGTAGTTTTGGGCAAGTGTAGTGCAATAGAAGATATTGTGCTAACTTATCGTTACAGGAGATGAGTAGGTTATGGTATGATCCCCAACTTTTGAGATTAATTTATTATACTGGTTTATAGGCAGTCCGAATTAACCCTGAGCCACGTTTGTGGAGAGGGCCGGCTGTGATTTAGTAGTTCCTGTTTATTTGTATATAGTTTTAATATACAATATTTTGAGATAGTTCTCCTCACACTAGAATTAATGTCTAACCCACGTTTTGTCTTTGTCTGCTTATGTCGTGACAACTTTCAAGTACTCAATTTTATAGTTCAGAAGTCATGTGCTTTTGAGGATACGCTAGTAGAGTGTACAGCTGGAGCATTTTGGAGGCGTGGCATTGATGTTTTGAGATATATACACTTGTTATTTTATTATAGATGATAGACCTATTATTTATATACGAGACTATTATATCAAATATTTGTTCAGAACTCCGCGCTTTTCGAGTTGATGTATTCTGACTATTCTGTATTGATATTTATTTGTTAGTTGCTTCCGCTTGTGCGGTCTCTTATTTATTGTTATTCTGTTCTGTTCATGTATATTCAGTATATTATATGTTGGCATTCTGTTGTGAGATCTTATCGATGTCTTAGTTTAGTGTTTTGTTCTAATTTTAATGCAATGATCTGTCTTTTATAATATTCAGAAGTTGTGCAATGGTGTAAAGTGTCGATTTCTAGATATTACGAGGGCCGGGTGGTTGTAGTTGTTATTAGAGCTTAGGCTCAACAGTCAGACCAAGTAGATCGGTTTGAGTTATTCAATTTGGTCAAAGGATATACGTTGAGAGAGCGTACTTGTATATTTCTACTATATAATACTGTATACACCACTAATCTTTTGAAATTAAATTATTTCTACTGCTAGTTGCTAAGGTATTTTCATCAGGCTACCCGTATGACCAGATGAAATACAGGAGCGATTATGGTTGGACAGTCTAAGATGCCTGATCTGTTCAGAGACTATTTAGCTATCGCAAAAGATGTTCCGTCGCATGTGAATGTTTCCAGCAGATTGCGATAGGCGCCAGGAGTGGTGTGGCCATTTCGGCATTAGTATTTTTAGCTCCACCAACTTTAGACTCTTTGAAGCAGTGCCGAAATTTCCTTAGCCTTGGAGGGGAGCCATATATGAGTCCTGAGACTGCTATTGAGGCGGGGTCTTGGACACATTCATGAGTAGGCTTTCATTGATATAAGTTGGGGAATGTTCTCGTGAGTGAGATTGTTTCTCGGTATTTGGGGAAGGGAGACTATGTCTGGGTAGGATGCAGAGTTTATGTGCTGATAAGCAGAACCATGATTCAAAATTTATTCATGCGTCACTTTAAGTTCTCAGTTCATTTCTGAGATCGTGAAGAGCATGTAGTTTTAGTATTCCATTAATCTTGAGTAGGACAGCTTGTCAGCGAAGGAGTATTGACCCACTCAACCTTTTGTTTTAGGCTTTGAGATAGTCGATACACCGTTGTTTGTAGGCCTTATAAATGAAGATTATATTTTATAAAATAGATATGACATTTTATAAAATGGTAAAATGACGAACACTTGATTTTCAATGAAGCGAACTAAGTGTTTTAAAGAGCTAAATCAATTTAAAAGATAGCATTGTATTTTATAAAATGGTTTGAGATTTTATAAAATACTATCTAGTAACTAAAAACAATAATTTATCTAGTAAGGGTCGATTTGCTCACTTGAATGCACGTGTGTGTACACATGTAAGAGTGGGTATACGTATACTTGCATTTGGGGCTAAGCGACAGTTAAAAACAAAGATAGTATTGTAGTTAGAATTGTTGTTTAATGTTTTGATTATATAGAAATATAATTGATTACAAGTCTATTGCGGGCATTTAACGTACCCATAGCGACTATCGCATGCGCTAAGTTACGTGAGAGTATACCAAGCCTAGGAATCATCCTGGTGAAGTTTAAAATGAGATTTTGGCTTTTGTTGTGAATTGCATGAGCAAGCGTGCATAAGCATGCATGAATAAGTGTATCGATGGACGTATAGGCTACGCACAAGGCTAGGAGGCTGGATATGTCGTTTTGGTGTGTTAAAGGAAGCCGGGTCGCTATAATTACCGTAGAACTATACTCGTGCAAAGAGTAGATTTTGGTATCGAAACCAGTTTTCATATACTTAAGAAACCACTTCCAAAACATCAACAAATGAACCCCCGTAGATGTTCAATGGGATGGAGGCAGGCTCTAGTAGCAAGGCGACTCATCGGGCGAAGCGTCCGGGGAACGACACGTGAATTAGCGATCATTCGAGGAATCTACTCCCTGTCCAGGCTCATAGCCTAGAATTTGTCAGTTCAATCGACTAAATTTATCCATTCAATTGATTAGTCATGTGGAAATAAGTAATCCCTGCCCTGGTTCAGTCGAGTGAATGGAACCCTTTAATCGACCGACTTAATGTGTATTTTGCAACTTCAAAACATGATAACTTTCGCATACGGAGTCGGATTGAGGTGAGGTTTGAACCACTTTTCATCATTTTTTTATGGGCTAAAACCTATAAAAATTTTGTAGATTTTGGAGTAAATTTATTTTGAGTCATGTGGGACCCACCACGGCACGTATTCCAAAGTCTTAGATTTTGAGGCAGACCGGAGGGTATACTAGAAGAGTATTATGACATTGAGGTCATGCGTTCTATTTGGAATAGGATTTAGGTTTGATAGGGTTTTGTTAGAGTTGTCCGGTGGGTTTTTAGGCCGTGGCGACTGGAGTCGTGCACGATTCCATATGTTATAGATGGAGTGAGTCCATATTTAAAGATTTCGACTTTAGAGTAATATACAATTTGTTCGGTGTTAACTTATTGTAACACACCATGGGTATGAATTTATGTGACCTATCCAGGGTATGGACTTCTGTGACCTACCTAGGTATCGACCTTGTTGTGGTGTATCTAGAGTGTTGTTGATGGCCATGACATACCCGACACGGTCTTTTGATACTGTGAATAGCTATATCTTATTATAGTCACTTGGAGGTTTTTGGGTCATACAATCATTATCTTAGGAACGTTTGGTCTTAGCAATAGTGACCATACACGTTGTGGCGTATCTATTTTGCCTTAGAAATAGTGGCCATATGCATTTTGCCATACCTATTCGTCTTAGCAGTAGTGACCATATGTGTTGGGACATATCTAATAAATCTTAGCAGTAGTGATCGTTGTTATAGGATCACAGTTTGATCATGGTATATTTGTACTAGTAGTTTTGGGCTAGCATAGTGTAAGGAAGATATTGTGCTAACTTGTTGTTATAGGAGAAGAGCAGGTTATGGTATGATCCTCTACTTTTGAGATGGATTTACTATACTTGTTTATAGGCAGTCTGGAGAGGGTCGGCTGTGATTTAGTAGTTCTTGTTTATTTGCACATAATTTTAATGTACAGTATTTCGAGATAGTTCCCCTCACACCAGACCTTATGTCTGACTCGTGTTTTGTCTTTCTCTGCTTATGTCATAACAATTCTCGGGTACTCGATTGAGTTGTTCGGGAGTCAGGTGCTTTTGGAGATACACTAACAAAGTGCGCAGCTGGAGCATTTTTGAGGCGCGACACCAATATTTTGAGATATATATACTTGTTATTTTATTGTACATGACATACTTGTTATATATATATGAGACTGATGTATCGAATATTTATTCTGAACTCCATGCTTTTGGAGTTGATGTATTCTAACTATTCTGTATTGATATTTATTTTTCAGCTGCTTCCGCTAGTGCGGTCTCTTATATATTGTTATTCTATTTTGTTCATGTATATTTAGTATATTATATGTTGTCATTCTATTGTGAGATCTTATCGATGTCTTGGTTTAGTGTTTTGTTCTAATTCTACCGCGATGATTTATCATTTGTAGTATTCGAAAGTCGTGCGATGATATAAGGTGCCGATTTTCGAGTATTATGAGAGAAGGTTTGTTACAATAATCCTAAAACTCATTTAATATTTAAACAAAATGTTATACTCTATGTCCAAAAATCCTAAAACCATAAATTCTATTTCAAAATTCTATTTCTCCTATCAAAATATTGAAAGGTTTACTAAAATTCTATTTCAAAATCATATTTCTCCTATCAAAATATTTAATATCACTTCTTAAAATTTCACTTAAATTCTTTGCAAACCATGATTCAATTTTTTTTTCAAAATTATATTTCTCCTATTAAGTATTGAAAGGTTTACTAATTTTTTTCTTTAAAATCATATTAAGTATTGAAAGGTTTACTAAAATTCTATTTCAAAATCATATTTCTCCTATCAAAATATTTAATATCACTTCTTAAAATTTCACTTAAATTCTTTGCAAACCATGATTCAATTTTTTTTTAAATCATATCTTTCTTCCAAAGTTAACAAAGTACAAACTAAACTTTTATAAAAATATTTTACTATTTTCCAAACTATTTCATCTCTTTATATAACTTCTACAAATCATTTAAGAATTTTCAAAACTTTTCAAAACTTTTCCAAAACTCTTTATCCATATGCCTCGTCATAGTGTTTAGAAATCCATATCAATAACGTTGATCAGGCGCATCAACGTGAATTCTTAAAGCATTCAATGGACAAATTAACACAATTAAATTTTTAAAGATTCTTCAAATCTATTTTTTATATAAAATAATATTACATATAATATCTATTAGACTGAAATTTAATTAAAGGCCACTTTTGTAAAAGAAGATTACATCAAAAGCCTCTTAATTAAGGCACCTTCTTATTATATATATGTATAAGTCAAAATCATAAACTTACTTACATTTAAATATTTGCTAAAACCCATTAATAATAAATTATTTCCAACAATTCAAATCCCATCAAGCAATCATCAAACTTTAAAATTACTTTGCAAAAGTATATAATGCAAACATATAAATAACATACCATAAAAAATTTCAAAATTACTAGCGGTAAACCCAATACTATAGATTTAATGTCAATAATTACAAAATACAAACAAAATAATCAAACAAATAAGATGCTCAGCGAAAAGCAGTATATACATTTACGCCGAGCAGTTTGATCAATAACACGCCTAAATATAAATATTTACATCAAATCACCAGAGGTAAAACATTTTATATTCACATTTAATAAATATATGTAAAATGATATTTTTATGTATATGTAAAATACAAATACGCTTTGTGATGAGTACCCCTAAGTGATCATTATATACTAAGTAATATATATATATATACATATACATATATTATATACATATACATACACACACATATACATACACACACACATATACATGTACATATACATATATATACACACTCTTTTATTATGTCTTACTATAAACTAAATTCCCAACACACATAAGGGACAGAGTCATTAAGTACAATCTAGGCCAATGACTCGTTTCTCATATATACAATGTATTGTTTTAAACCTGCTTTGATACCAATTTGTGACACTCCACCTCTATACCCATACTATCTAAGAGTATTATAAAGTAATACATTCAGATAATATGGAGAATGAGATTATAAGCGGTACATACGAGAATATTCCCTTAAACTAACATTGGTACGTATTAAAACATCAAATTTATAGCAAACCTAAACGTACACAATATCGATACAAAGCAATAGACGTGTGCCTCCAGGAACAAAATAATACATAATATACAATATCATACAGAGGACATAAAGTCAATCGCAACAATAATATATAATATAATAATATACGTAGTATGTCTAATATACATCATATGAATATACGTACATGAAATTATATAATACCGATGGTATACTATAGTGCTACATCCTAGTCTCCTCTATGCCCACAACTCAAGTTGGTTTCACTGTCCCTGAACCTTTAATGTCTCGGACTGACCCAAGTATTGTAAAATAACACATTGGTCAATCTATGTCTAATCAAGGTTCATAAACAAGGTGATACGACTTAAGAAAGGAAGATTAATATGATATCACTACTAAGAAACTCAAAACATCTAACGTCATGTCAAAGTATATATATGTAAATATATAGAGTAATACTCAAGACATCACATAACTCAAATGTCTCAATTCCATAAAAATAATTAGAATTGATATCAAAAGATGTCATCACCCATAAAAAAATAGAAATCAAGAAGACTGTATCCAATTGGTGAATTATCTATATAATACAACCTTATCATATATAATGAAATCATCAAGTGAATAAGGCTAACACACATTAATGCCCTAATATCATGAAAACCATAAATCAATGATAATGTGAGATATCCTATCAAACCATCTAAATGATATCCAATACTACACAAATCACAAAAATAATCCAGCACAATCCAAATCACAATCAATAAATAAGGCTATCTCAAAAATATCAAATCATCAAACAATATGGATATAATGGGGACCAACTAAACTTTAGACACATAGTCTCTAGAATAGTCAACTCATTATAGGATAGAGACATATATGCCAATGCACTATAACATAGATATACCTAAACTAGAAGAGATACATATAGCACACAGCAAGCTCCAAGAACTAAGGGTCTACTAGTACACGACAAGTAGCTGGATCTGTTCCTACAGTCTTCAGTTACCTCGACGGACATCATGACCCCATCCACCTATCACTCGTCTATGCCTAGCCTCGGTCACGATCCTTACTGGCCCCTATGGTAATAGACTACTAGCCTAGGTGACATATGGGCATTCGTACACAACTTTATAAGAAAAAGGTATCATGGATCTGAGCTGCGACTATACGATCAGGCTGCCAAGGGGATACTGGCCAATATGGTTCACTCCTGAATGATAAAGGGAGTTGGTCACAATGTGGATGACATATAGTATGTTTTTCTTATATCTACACATAGCACTAGACGTAAGCTGACACACTACACCAAATAAGTTAACACATAATTGTAATATGCTAAAGCTTCTAATATCTTGCCGACACATAGCTCCAACCATAAACCAACACATGGCTATAATACACTCCTACCACAATGAGTATCACAATATACACATGAGCGAATCCCCGCTTGAGCGACATTTCTTAACAAGGAATAATCAAATAAATAACATAATGATGTCACATACCACCATATGTTACTCGCATAATTATTCAATGGTCATAAATTACACTCGATCCACACTACGTATCTCTATATGACAAGACCAACGAATAACTGGAAAAGTATTACCGAAAGTTCCATACTAGACGATATCGCTAATCCATTTATTCAAATTTCTTGTCACATAGAAATGAAATTTCATAAAGTCAATGGAAAGATGTCATCAATGTATCATAAAAAATCACTAAACAGATCCATATCAATGGTGAATCATTCATATAATTTGATATAATTTATAAGACAAAGTAAAATCATAAATATAAGATAAAATAAATTAACAAAAATCACATATATGAATAAAAAAATCAAATTAGTATCCAACAATAAATCAATTGCAAAACATAATCCTACATAAAAAATAGTACTTAGAAATAGATAATAATAATAAATAATATATATAAATATTAGATTTAAATAATTATTTTATTAAGCTATAATATAATAAATATATTCTATATCAATAATTGCCAATTTCTTAACTATTTATGAAATTAGGTAATATTATGTAACATGCCGTATCTGGAGGCCAAAAGCTAAGCGCTATAGATGCTGCAGTCATCTATAGTATTAACTTCTGGTGATAAAATACGATAATGCTAATGGTATCCATAATATCAGAAACACTTGAATATGAACAAAATCACAGATTTCTAAAAGCAATATTTTACTGATTACATTTCAAAACAATAATTCATATCTAAGTTACATAATCCCATTACATTTCCCAGGTTTTGGATCAAATATAATCATTACAATAAATATGCCAAGAGCAACATATGACGATGCCCCCTTGGTTGATCAAAATAATCTAGTCATATCTGACTTAATATACACAGCAAAAATAAATAGAATAAACAATAACTCCTAAATAGCTATCCGTCAGCCACCTGCTCGTCTCCGAAAGCTTTATTCGACAAAACTTTAACCTATAAACCTCAACCCTCAGCCTGCTCAAATCAATTTTGAGCACACGAGAGTTTAAGGGGAAAACAAAATTTTTGAGTCAAACATAAAGCCTGGTGTGAATAATATTGTTACATCTTGGTTTACTGATATTAAGTGAGACCATGCCGCTTAGCAGAACGGGTTTCCCCTCACTAATAATCTTTTTAAAACATATATTTCACAAATCTTTTCCTACTACCAAACTGGTTAATCAAACTGATTATGATAATAATAATAGCAATATCCATTATGCTATAAACAGGTAACCAATGGACTATATGTCCACAAGTAATAAATGGACTATCTGTTTGAAAACTGGGCTGACTGCCCGCAAACTGGACTAACTGTCCGCTAACTGGACTAATTGTCCGAATCATTTTCTTAGGGTTAACTATCCTTTATCTTTTTCCTTGGAAACCTTTTCAAAATGATTTAACCTTTTAAATCATACTTATACAAGTAAAATATATTCTTAGCTTTACAATAAGCTATTTTGCCATGTTACTCAAAATAATGTTGATGGTATTTCAATGAGGATTACCTATCCCCCAAAATAATTTAAAACCCTTTTTAACTTAGAAACACTTAGGCTACACTGCCTAGTTAATACATTCGAAAACCTTTGTTTAAAAACATCAAACAACCCCTTCGAAACCCTTGAAAGTAACTCTTTCGAAACCATTGAAAGTACCCCTTTCGAAACCATTGATAGTAATATTCTTTTTGAAACCATTGAAAGCCTTTCTTTCGAAAGCTTTAAAACATTAGACATCCTTCTTTAAAACCTTTAAATATTGCCTTTCGAAAACATTGGAAAACCTTCACTTTCGAACCTTTCAAAACCTTGGGGAACCACACTTTCGAAACCTTTCTTTAAAACCTTTCAGAAGCATCGAAACCTACCTTTCGAAAGCACTTAGGTTTAATTTAAAACATGTGGAAACACCTTTTGAAACCAATAAACTATCTCTTTCGAAACCATTTGGGTTATACTTCAATCAGAGAAAAAGGGTTATTAAAACATTTAAGTCAAAAGCATTCTCTTTCAAAAACATTTCCTAAGTAAAGAAGTGATGGTGTCGAAACCATCACTTCGAAAGCATTGGAGAAGTGGCCAAGTTTTTAAAAAGCAAAGCAACCCCTTCGAAACCAATTTGGGTCGAAAGGTAAAAGCAGCAATTAAAGGTTTCGACTTAGTCGAAAGTAGTTATTTAAAACAAAAACACAACCCAATCGAAACCATTGCTTTAAAACCAATTGACCTAGCCGAAAGCTAACCAAGTCGAAAGCTATTCAGTCGAAAGCAAGCTGGCGCATTTTCATTTAAAAGCAAAGTAGTGCTTCAAACCCTTCGGAACCCCTTGTTTCGACCTTATACCTTCCGCCTATATCCAATTCATTACGTAACAGTTACCTGATACCATGTGCATTGGTTTCGATGGAGTTGGAGGTGAAGGTAAGGAGGCGAAAGCCTGGTGCCAAAAGCATCAAAACAGTAAAAACCTTGTAGATTTCTCCTTTTTAAACTATTTCTTTGTACCTAACCTGCCTTGTTTGTCAAATTGCGATTGGTTGCAATTTTACTTCTCCAAAAATACTGCCAATTTCCAAAAATAACAAATTTGATTTATTTACAAAAAGCCCCTTCTCCTTTCTTAAATGTATAAAACATTTAAGTCCCATAACTAAAATAATTTTATATATCCATTAAAACACTTAGTAAAATTCTACAAAAATTCCAGAAAATCAATTTTAACATGTTTTCTAACATATATTAATTTCAGAGTCAAACCATTAATTATTTAACCGTAAATAAAATTTAACCCAAAATAAAATTTTCTTCACTAGAAAATTCATAAAATTCTAAAAATTGAAACCCATCTCTAAAATATCATTTCGGATCTATATAAAAATTCACAAGGCATTTGGATGTTATTTGATAGGTTTTTCATATCACAACATATCATAGTATCTATATGAACAAGCATAAATCATCAACAAGTATATATAATCATTCCATCGTTCGAAAACATGGCAAATCATTGAAAATAAGTTCAGATTTCCTCTTAAAACCGAAAACAAAAGGAATAGAGATGTAATCATTATTCACCTTAGCTTTAGAGATTAAGGAGCTTGAGATTTGAATGAGTTTGATTTGATTTAGCTTCTTCCGTAGCTTTTCTTAATCTTCTTCCTCTTTCTCTTGTTAATGGTGGTCGGCCTCAAGTTTAAAATTTTTGATAAATGAAAAATAAACGTGTATGGAGATACATGGCCAAGGGTTATGGATATAGGAATGGCCTCTTTTCTATTTTATCTTCCTCTATTTCATTTTAACTCTTCTTTTAATTCATTATTTAAATGGCACGGCTACCCCTTAATTAAATCAAATCTCAATCCCCTAATCAACACATTATTTTGTTTAATTTAGCTAATTAAATATCCTAAATAATGTTACCAAAAAAATGGGGTGTTACAAATTAAATATTTGTTAATAATATTGGAAAACTCATTTTAAATTCCCAGTTTAGTTTATAAAACTAAATATTACATATAGGAATTATGTCATATTATCTAATTCTTTAAATCACATCGTGCTCCGCGAAGCCTCTCCATCGTCCATGTTAAAATATGACAACTTGGCCAACATTAATAGTGCCACTCCAACGTAATAGATAATGACCACTTTGGTCTTGTATTTAACCGAAAGTGGTTAAATACAAACCAAATAAAAACGTCCAACATCTTCACTGATGTCCAAAGAACATATCCAAGTCTATCATCCTTCATCTTCAGATTAGACTGTGTGCACGATACTCTATGCATGAATTCTTATCCTATGAGAAATATTCTAATCCTATATCGCCTTCGAACGACGTTTTCAACCAACTGACAAATAAACTAGCATACATGCAACCAATAAGCATACTAACATCTATAATAGCTTACATACGTCTATAGTAATACAATACAATACATACTAGTAACCAATGTGGGATTAATGTAACAAATAGCATAAATCCACCAATGGGAAAAATGTGATATTTAATTTAAAATCATTTTAAAACACTTTTAATTCTTTTTATAACATAAGTGTTAACCCACCTTTTGGCAAGGCTGTAGGCAGGCGGATTAAACTAAGTCGATTTCTTAGTTATCAAGGATGGAATGTGGTAGGTTTGAGTCGACTGGATGAATAGGTAACGCAGCAGCACGTTTGGAAGTCATGCCGTTCAGCATGGAAGTCGCTCGGCATGGAAGTCGTTCGGAATGGAAGTCGCTACAGGAAGTCGCTACAGGAAGTGGCTACAGGAGGTCGTACCATTCGGCATGGAAGTCACTCGACATGGAAGTCGTTCGGCAAGGAAGTCGCTACAGGAAGTCGTGCCGTTCAGCATGGAAGTCGCTTGGCATAGAAGTCGTTTGGCAAGGAAGTCGCTATAGGAAGTCATGCCGTTCGGCATGGAAGTCGCTCGGCATGGAAGTCGTTCGACATGGAAGTCGCTACAGGAAGTCGCTACAGGAAGTCATTACAGGAGGTCGCTATAGGAAGGCGCTACAGGAAGTCGCTCGTACCATGATGAAGGATGTTGGCTCGGCTATGGCCCTAATGGGCCCGGACTGCTAAGGAAGCCTAGTAACTCGGGATTTTCCTATAAATACAGCATAAGGGGGTTCAGAAAGGGGATCTTCCTTCGGCTCTCTGGTTTTTTATTTTCTAAGACTAGGACTACTCTGCAGTGTTGTAACTGTAAATGATTATTACAGCAATAAAAAGAAAACTTCTTGAGTGGATGTAGGCCGGAGTTAGCCGAACCACTATAAAATCTGTTGTTCTTTACTGCTTTCATTTTAATTTTGACTGTTCTTTATATTATAACTCTCTACATACATTCTATATGTTATCGGCGACTATTAGTTGGTGCTTTCATTTACATTTGGGTGTTAGTGACCAATTTTGGTGCTAACAATAAGGTATAGATTTATCTATTTTAAGAGTCCCATTTTAAAGTTAGAAAACGTTTCAAAATGTCATTTTAATACTATACTAGCAATCATAGTATGGTGAGCGACAATATCACTCACCTCAATCAACTCTAACCAAAAACATTGCTAAGTCATAGAGCTATCTATCATGAGCGCAATGCAAGAAACGACGTCTAAAACGAACCTTGTAGGCAAAAGATACGCAAAATATCAAAAATGGAATTAATTTAAATAATTCACTAATCACAATATTAATTACCAAATCCACTTCCATAATTATCTTCCCCAAATGTTATTTACCGTGCACCAAAACTTGTATATGAACCCACCATGCTCCATACCTTCTCTTTTCAATATCTCGGCCAACACTCAACGAAATGACATGTCGTCTTCACCAATGCTTTCCGATATGCAAGAGCTTTGCAATGCACTCAAAGAGATCTCGACCGCATGCACATGGTAAAGTGCAACCTTCGCACGTGGTCCCCTCCTATGGACGCTTTTGGACGTGCTCGACCGGATCCATCCAAATTTTGTGAGAAGGCGCCATTTTCAAGAAGAAATCCAATGCTCCAGACGCCTTGATCTATCTCGCCTTAAATTAAAGGCAAGGTAAAACCCTAGTTTGTGATCATTATACATCGATGTAGCCAATGATGATCGATCAAAATTCCACCAGGTCATCACGTAGATCTCTTTAATATAAACTCAATGAAACCGGTCTCATGATTTTTTGTGGATCAGATCTTTGGATATTACTTTTTTGAATGAGAAGAAGGAAGAGGCCATGGATTTCTAATGTAACAATAACCGTGAATCAAAAATGAGAGAGAGAGTGATTTGGGGATGTTTATATTAATATCTCTGTTTATTTGATTTCTTAAATAAACGGTCATGCCTTTCTAGCTCGCATGATCAAACGACGCGTCCGATCATCATGAAACTCGTCTGCATGCATCACTTAATTTTTTGGTCCCGAAGGTATAAATTCCGTGGTTATTCGAGACAGCGCTCCTGGAAGATAATTTTGTTCTTTTCAAAACCGTTTCGACCATCGGGTCATCCGATCTCCAAATATAGTGATCCTTATATTCATTAAATTCACAATGTCATTCCAAACTCAACGGAAGAGATCTCAAGTCCTGATTCGATCGTATGTGAAAAATCATATTTTTGGGACCGTCAATTAATTAGCGATTCAATATTTAAATAAATTATTTAAATATCCAACTGTTAAAAATAAGGGTCGTTACATTCTCCCATCCTTAAAAGGATTTCGTCCTTGAGATCCCAAGGACGAAGCAACACAACCCAATATCCTCACTAAGCAATGATATAAGAGAAATTATCACTTATCAACTCTCAATAATAACCATTGAAAGTGATCGCAACAAAGGAAATACACTCAGAATCAGCTGGAGCCATCATCCACATCCCTAAGTACAATAATATCAAATCCAAAATCAGTGTGGCTTACCAAATGTCTAGATTACGAACTTATTTCCAAAGAAATGGACTATGAAAAATAAAAGTGCCAACTCACTAATTGAAAGATAAGTTGACTAAATATCATATATTACTGACTCTCTCACTATCGGCAACATCTAATATCATATACACTGACTTATCTCTCTTTTTTGGCTTATGTCATAGAAAATTTCGGCACCACCTCTTTTGTGCGGCTAGGTCTGGGAAAAATCCCAATACAACATAAATATATATATGCATATATACATCTTATATCTGAGGCATCTCATATCCGAGTAATCTCGTTTTCTAGGGCAATCTAACATATATACCTAAATCTGCACTATAGATGTTACATACCTCTTTTATAGCAAGAGCATAGCATTTAGATGTGAATAAAAGCGAGCATGCATCCAAATAGCCAACACTTACTTCTATGTACCTAATCAAGTACTCAACAAAGAGGATTAAGCACGATAATAACATCATAATCTAAATGGGCATATTAGATCATATATATGGAATTTGTCTCAAATACGTTATATCAAACCATAATTATCCCGCATACCTAACGACCATATAAGAAAAAATAATTGTATCAAAAGCCAACAATCAAACATCAATAGGCACATATAAGATCAACCATCAAAAATAACATCCATATATATCCTAACATGCAGGATACTAAAACATCTAGTATAACATCCAATATTATATCCGATATGAAAGATGACAACAAAATGGAAAACGACTACATTTTCACTCCGTTGAACCTTTACTACTATGTCGCCTTCCTTCTAACTTGCTTCGTATCATGTCTATTGGTACAAATAGGCCTACGAGGTCTTGGATTTCCTAGTCCAGTCTTGATATCATCTAGTCAATTTGGTGCAAAGTTCCCCAAAATGCCTCTTGTAAGTTCTCCCAAAACTCACTGGTGAACAACATGTTTTGGCCACTTACGATGCTCTTGGCACACTATGGAATCATACTATCCATTCCTACTCCATTAAGGAATCTTAAGGGTTGTAGTAACTACATGGCTTATTTTGTTTAGCAGTTACTAGCTGACAATTCACTCATCTCAAAATGAATGTCCGACATCCTTCTTCATCCCTTCCCAATAAAATATCTTTTCATATCAGGGTGCATTTTGTTATCACTGGGATGTATAGTCAATCTGGAACGAGAGCACTCTAATAGTACCTTATTCCTTAATCCATCAACATCGGAATATCTCATCCCTACGGAGCCAACCATCTTGATCGAGTTCATACTGCATCTCCTCTACATACACTACTCATTCCTCTAATTTAGGCATGATCTTTGCTAGTCTAGCTTCATGCCTTTGACTAGTACCGATCCGCTAAATCATAGTAGGTCAGATAGTCAAACTAGCCATCATATTTAGCACTAGCTCACATCGAGTTCTGAAGTCATAACCAGTGATAAACTCAAGCAATGTCCACTGTAGGAATATTGCTCCTAAATTGGTATGTCTTCCACTCAAGGCATCAACAACTACATTTCCCTTATGGACGTATAGGCAATGTCAAAATTGTTGGAGGCAGCCATCAATGCTGACAAAGGTTGAGATCCTTCTCGGAGAAGCGGTACTTCAATGATAACGAATCACTGAACAGCTCGAACTCCTCTCCTAATAGATCGTGCCTCCAAATTCCCAAAGCTCGGAATGATTAACATCGATGCACTCGTCAACCTCTCGGTCATACTCACTAATAGGTCTCCGCACCTCGCATCTCAAATAAAAGTTTGATACTCTTTCGTCCAGTTAACGGTACTACTACCTTTGAGAAGTCCTTGGTAAAGCATATATAACATTTCGCCAATCCGAGGAAACTTCTCATCATCAGTCGGTGTTTTCTCAACACCTACTATACAATCATCAATTGTGTCTTGTGTTTCACTTTCATCCATGGGCAGATGAAAGTATCATCAATGAACATAAGCACAGACTCACTCAAGTGATTCCTCGAAACACGGTTCAAGAAAACAACAAAGTATGCCAACTCCTAGGTTAGCACGAATGGCATAACCAACCAATCAAATATCAATGCAGCATACTAAATGCAATTATCAGCACACTCTTTCTAGATACTCTTAGTGAGTGAAACCTCATCGCAAGGTCCAACTGAGTGAACACCTTCATGAGCTGATCGAACAAGCCACTCAGGTCACGGTAGTCACTATACAACCTCAAAGAGCCATCTGTCCTAGTGGCGAACACTGTAGGTGCATCCCACTCAAATATGCTCCTACGAATGAACATTTACATCACTGGTGTCATCCACTCGCACCTTTAGTCTCATCTGCTCTTTGGGCATCATTTGCTTAAAGGCATAACTGCTAGTCAAGCACCTCTAACTAGATCGATACAGAACTCTACCATATATAATGGTAATCTGGTTACCTCATCGAATATATCTGAATAATCTCTAGCTACAGGCCTAGATGACAACTCATCATATGGGATATTGAGCGAATATAGAAAGCTAACCATTACCTCATCATCAGATGGGTAGGCAAAAACTACCTTTCGCTCATCGTCATTCCCCATTGTCACCAACGACCTCTCTCCATCCACCACTATTTTGTACCCCTCCAGCCAGTCAATTCCTAGAATATAATACTGAACCTAATTAAACCTAAAGCAATCAATAGCAAATAGAAAAACATCTATGACTCGATAAGACGAAGTTTCGACAAACCATGTATAAGCCAAGTGTAGACAACCATGTGGTAACATTTCACATTTTAAGGCCTGAAACTAAGCACCATGGATGATGCAGTCATCCCTAGTATTAATTTTTGGTAACAAAATATAGGATGTTACACATGTATAGTCTGGCTAATCACCTAACAAGGTCCGTTATAATTTAAAGGTCGATCAAGTATTTCAAGTCTCGATCTTAATCTATCTATAAATCACTAGAAATGAAGAATGTGAAACCTCAATGTCAAATTAATCATGTATGGAATCACCATAAATAGAAAGTATACTCTAGATGGTGATGTAGTTTCCCTTCTGTTTTTTCAATGAAGCACTCGACGAAATCGAAACAGCATTCAATGCATATGCTTCCATTATTTATCCCTACTCGGCTGGTTTAGATAATCCTTTAACACTGGGTACAGGCTCTTACATCACAAAGCCTTTTCGATCATCTTCTTAAAGCTCTTGTTAATATGACCAATTAATCACTTCCCAAGATGATCGCTCAACCCAATGAAAAATTCTTTATCCTTTTGTGTGGAGTATCAATGACAGATAGACCATACTTTGACTACATATCGAATTCAACCACATACTCTAACATAGACATATCGCCCTACTTCAAGTCGCGAACTGCCAAAACAACGTCGACTTTTGAAAAGTTGAGATAAATTTCTTCAAAGACTATAAAGTAATCCTAAGTGTTAACCCGCCTTTTGGCAAGGCGGCATACAGGCGGATTTAACCCAATAGACTTCGCGGTTATCGAGGCTGGAATATTGTGGATTTGGTTCAAATGGATGGATGAATAATCAATTACGGATATGAAGCCAGGATTAAGCATAGTCGATGGATAAACGATGTAGGACTTGGAGAAAGGCGTAGCTCGGGTTAACTTCGGGTTCTACTTCGGGTCGGTATAGGGTTTACTTTGGGTTCTACTTCGGGTCGGCATGGTGTTTACTTCGGGTCGGCATCGTGTTGCTTCGGGTCGGCATTGGTTGAGTCACTTGGGGTCGGCATATGACTTGCTTCGGGTAAGCATAGGGTTCGCTTTGGGTTTTACTTGGGGTCGGCATGGTACTACTTCATGTTGACATTGGTTGAGTCATGTGGGGTCGGCATATGACTTGCTTTGGGTCGGCATTGGTATTGCTTTGGGTTTTGCGGGTCGACGCAGGCTTGACTTTGGTTCAGTGTATGGAAATGGCATCGGGTCGGTAGAGATGGTTTCACTTTAGATCAGAATTGCTTCACTTGGGATCGACATTGGTATCAACTTTGGGTCGACATGACTTCACTTGGGGTTGGCATTGGTATCAACTTTGGGTCGGCATGACTTCACATGGGGTCAGCATTGGTATCAACTTTGGGTCGGCATGACTTCACGTGGGGTCGACATTGGTATCAACTTCGGGTCGGCAAGAGATGAGTCACTTGGGGTCAGCATATATTTCACTTTGGGTCGGCCTATGACTTGCTTGGGGTTGGCATTAGTACTACTCCGGGTCGGCAAAGAAGGAATCAGCTCCAGGTCGGCATGTGGATCTACTTCGGGTCATCATAGGAATTACTTCTAGTCAGCACAGGGTTTGCTTCGGGTCAGCATACGAACTACTTCAAGTCGGCATAGATGGACGAGTTGGGCTCAACGATCGCTATGGTGGGCCTATGTAAGTGAGGAGGCCTTGTAGCCGGAGTTTCGCCTATAAATACAACAGGCGTGGCTTCAGTATGACTGGGAAATTGGCTCCTCGCTTTATAGGACCATTTCCTATTACTGAACGTATTGGCCATGTGGCTTATAGAGTTTCACTTCCAGCTCATCTATTTGGCATTCATGACATGTTTCACGTCTCTCAGCTTCGGAAGTGTCTTTGAGAGTTGGATTCTGTTATCGATACTCCTGATTTGCCAGAGCTTGAGATCTCACCAGAACTATCTGTTGTGCAGCAGCCTATTCGCATACTTGCTCCGGAGGTGAGATGCCATCGAAACAAGGACGTGCCGCTCGATAAAGTTCAATAGTACGCTAATCCCAATGATTGCACTTGGGAAACCAGAGAGTTTATCGAGCGATCCTATCCCGGTTTTCTATCTTTACATAGCGATGGTGAGAATGTCTCTTTATCTCAAGCTTATTTTCTTTTCTTTTTGAGTGATGAAATTAAATAGTTGAATACAAATTCTTCTCTAGGAATTGCGAGGACGCAATTTTGTTAAGGGAGGGAGTTTGTAACAACCCTGGTTTAGATATTCCCTATCAATATTGAATTATAATGGTAATTATAATTTAATATTGTGATTTAAATTAATATTGGAGAAATTAAATTGTTTATTTGGAATAAACAATGAATTTTGGAATTTAAAATGAGAAAATGAAATTCCAAGCTTTATTTTATTTTGTTTGGAGTGATAATAAATGAAATATGGGCTTTAAATAATGAAAATGATTTTGTTTTAGAGAAAATGCAATAATTATATTAATTATTGCCCATTTACTTCTTTTAATAATTTTTAAAGGAAGTAGTTGATTTTTAAAGGTGTTTAATAAAAAAAGTGGAATTTAGTTTAAAAATGAGTTTTAATTATAAATTTGAGTTTAGAATGGTTTGTTGTATTTTTCTAAGCAAGAAAAATATTTTTGTGGAATTTTAGAAGTTAAAAATGTGGATTTATGCATTTATTTCTATAAAATGGTGTATTTATGTAAAATAAGAGTTTTTAATAATAAAAATATTTTAAAAACTAAAATTATCTTTTTATATGTTGTAAAATATTTTATTTAGCATGCAAGTATGTGTGACGCCCCACCTCTATACTCACGCTAGCCAAGAACACTACGGAGTAATGTCGTTGACTAGAACGAAGAATAAGGCTGTTGAGGAGCGACCTTTTGTGTAATTGCTTTGTGCGAGTACCGATATGTCAAACGATATAACTTACATTTCATCTCAAGAAAAAATCCGACATATCAAATACAAACTCAAAGCTACCACACAGTGGCTAAGTGGACTTCGAAAACAAATATAGAAATAAACATAACACAAATCAGTCAGAGATGTTCATATCTCAAAGGCGGAAACAGATATGAATATAACACATAAAAGTGTACATTAGTGTAGTGGTCAAACAAGATCCAAAATATCACAAAATAATAGATACAAGTGCTAGACAAAAGAATATGTATACATCAAGGAGTCTCTATCTCAAATGTATAACAACAAAAATTACCAATCTAATGTAGTTAGGCAAAAGTCAGAAGATGATTCCAGATAATGAGTCAAGCAGAAGCACCTGTAATCTCTCGGTCTGACCCGAGTATTATTTAAGAAGAAAATAATAAACGGATCAGTCTAGCTATAATTATCATATATAAAATGAGATGTGAGTAGAGATATAACTTAAAACGTATGATAACCATAATGTCAAACTGTGACAAATATACTTTAAACAACAACAAAATCATACAATATCTCAAGAATCTCAAAGCACCAAAAGAATGCCATATTCTTTATTTTATTCACCAAACCCCAAATATTGATAAACATATCATTGCCAATCGCAAAAAGAGGTGAAACACAAATTCTAGAAATCATCAACTAGAAATCCAGAAATCACAAAGGGGGAGGCCTATCACAAACGGGAGCATGAAAACTCACCAACACGTGTATGACAAACGTAATGCGATTCCATGGTCGCTAACCATAAATTTTGAGCCGAAGCTCCACAAACAGCCCGAAGACCACGGGTCGCTACCCTGCCAAATTGAACCGAAGTTCCACAAACGGGGATTGTAATCCCCAAACAAACAAATAGACATCGCACATCGCTAGTCTAAATCACAAAATGATCGTCATCGATCAATAAAAGTGTCGATTACACTAAGCTAGTAAATATATGAGTTTAGCTTCATGTCCCATAACCACTAGCTTAACTTAAATATTTACGAACAAATTGTAGATTTCCACTCCAAAATTGTCACAAGAATTTCAATCGAACAAGTCCAAAAATTAACCGACGAAGTAAACGCAAGCGTTTCATACCACTTGTTTTACTAAGCCGTTTAATTAGATTTCTCATACGAATGAGGTAAAGGTTTGTATATACTAATAGATTGGAAAACGGTTTTGAAAACAAGCTTTATATTTTAAAATAGAGTTAAAATCATCTTTGAAAAAGAGTTTGAATATTTACTACTAGTATAGAAAACCTTTATATTTTAAAGTGACAAATCACAAAAATGATTGTAGAAACAATCAATCACCAAAATCCACATTCGAAGACGTGAATCAAATCCAAAGAAATCGATACCGAATCCATCAAAATGGATATTCTCAAAAGTTCCAAAAAAGAAATCACCAAAGTCAACAAAGGTGATTACAACAAATCAGATCAACACGAATCGATTAAAAATTGGAAACCCACATAAAGTAGGCAATTTGGGCCGAGACAAGCAAATTCAGACGTTTGAACCTGAAGCTCTGGGCAATATTTTGCCTAGGCCAATGATGGCCAAATCATATCGGAAGCGATCGAATGAGTGACAATTGCTAGGGGTTAACGCCAAATGACTACCCTACCCTAAAGACTCGCCAATACTCTCCGACCAACATGTCCAAACGTCATATAAGGATTTTCATAGATTTTGATTTCAAAACACCAAAAATTGGAATATTCATCAAACCAATTCAATTCAAAAGCAAAAGGACAAGAAATAGATGTTAGGAGTTAATACCTAACACTATCAAAGATATAGACGTAGATGTGAGTTCAAAAACTCACCTTTAAACCCAAAAACACAAGAGAGAAGCTATAGAGCAAAGCAAGAACAATCACTCTTCAATGTTAACCCAAGGAGCTTCAATCTAAGCTCAAAAGAAAAACATTTCCTAAGTTAGGGTTTAGGAAATTTCTGAAATTGAAGAGGAGAAGAGATGGAGAAGATGAGGAGGGAGCTTACCTAAGCTTCTCTTAGATGTTGGAGCTAGAACTCGAGTTTTCAAATGAATCTAGGGCTCAGGAATTTCTAATTCCTCTTCTCTTCCCCCAATTTTCTTTTAGCTTGAGTGTTAGGAAATATTAGAGTGAATGAAGAGGAGTTGGATGAAGGGTTAAGTTATTAGAAGGTTGGTGGGCTGAAACCCAAACCCAAAGCCCTAGTTGAAAACTTCAAAATTTTACCCAACTCAAAACATATCGATGTTTATACTTAAAAAAGTCGCAAACACCATTTTGAACTCAATGGAATTGGTCTCAAGACCAAATTGTTGAATCTCAATTTCAATCTTCATTCAGACGTCTGAAATTTCCAATTCAGACGTCTGAATCTGGAAAACCAGATGTTGTCTAGTACAATATTCAGACGTCTGACTCGGGGATTTCAGACGTCTTAAAATGGCTATTTTAGCCTGTTTTCTTTCTGGATTGACTCGAACAATTTCAGACGTCTGAACGATTAATTTCAGACAACTGAATTCTGTTTGAATGTGTTTTTTCAAATAGGTGCTTCCAATTAGCATGATCCACATAGACTTTTCACTAATTCGACTGTTCTTCTTCGAATAGTGACTTTTTCGGACTAAAATTCGATTAACGATGCTATATTTAAATTAAACATTTAAATATACGAATTCGTAAAATATGCGGGTTGTTACAGACTCCCCTCCTTAAAGAAATTGCGTCCTCGCAATAATTAAGAAGAAGTTAAAGAGTAACAACTATAAAAGCATATCAATACAAAGAGAAGAAAATTTGAAATAAGAAGTTCACCTTAAAGAGCACGAGAAAGTAATTCCGGATGTGTTCGCTCGATGAATTCTCTAGATTCCCAAGAGCAATCCTTAGGATTTGAGGACCATTGAACTTTCACAAGAGGAATATCTTTATTTCGAAGGCGTTTAACCTCCGAAGCAATGATACGGATAGGATGTTGCTCATAAGTCAAATTAGGCAAAAATTCAACCTCTTCAATAACACTGGGCTCAAGAAAAGGAATCGGAATCTCGAAGGCATTTCCGTAGTTGAGAGACATGGAATCCATCATGAATAGCGGAAAATTGAGCCGGTAACAAAAGGCGATAAGCCACGGAACCAATGCGTTCAGTGATGGGAAATGGGCCAATATATCGAGGTGCTAATGTTCCCGATTGACTGAAACGCACAACACCCTTCATAGGTGAAACAAGGATAAACACAAAATCTCCCACATAAAATTCTAATTTCCTTCTTCGATTATCAGCATAGGATTTTTGTCTACTTTGAGCTTCGTTCATCCTATGACGAATAAGGTCAATCTTTTCTGTGGCATCACGGATAAAATCTGGACCTAAAACCAGCTTCTCACCAGCTTCAAGCCAACACGAAGGAGATCGGCATGGCCTTCCGTAAAGTGCCTCGAAAGGTGCCATACCAATACTAGATTGGAAGCTATTGTTATAGGAAAATTCAACAAGAGAAATATGATCTTCCCAACTTCCACCAAAATCAATAAAGCATGCACGAAGAAGATCTTAAAGAGTTTGATTCACACACTCGGTTTGTCCATCGGACTGACGATGATGAGCGGTGCTAAAATTAAGCTTCGTCCCAAAGCTTTTTAAAGACCTTTCCAGAATCCACTACTAACAGTGGATCACGATCGCTAACAATAGAAGTAGGAACTCCATGCAATTTAACAATTTCCTTGACAAAGAGTTTAGCCAAAATAGGTACGGTCCGATTGGACCGAACGGGAAGAAAATTGGCGGATTTTGTAAGTCTATCTACTATCACCCATAGGCTATCATGGCCCGAACGAGAACGGGGAAGACCGTCAATAAAATCCATGGAAATTTGATCCCACTTCTATATTGGAATTTCCAAAGGTTGCAATAACCCACCGGGCCTTTGATGCTCGGCCTTAACAAGTTGGCAAGTCATGCAATGCTTAACAAAGTTAGCAATTTCGGATTTCATTCCATCCCAATAATAAAGTCGCTTCATATCCACGTACATTTTACTACTACTGGGATGAATTGTAAATTTAGAATGATGAGAATCTTCTATAATGTCTTTACGAAGATCAATAATATTTGGCACCATAAGTCTACCAAATTTTCGAATACCGCCACGAGCATCAATATCAAAGTCTTTTAAGCCTTCAATGTCAATTTTATGCCTACAACTTTGGCTAAGAAGAACCAATTCAGGAACATGCTTTTGAGCTTCAAGAATGCGATCTAAAAGAGAAGGATGAGCCTCATGGCTACATAACACAAGAAATGAACATGAATTGGATTCACGATCTCGAATCTCACAAGTGGAAAAAGTCTTGAGATCATTCCACTCGGATATCATCATGGAAACAACTGCTTGTTGCTTACGACTAAGGGCATCGGCAACACGATTTCCCTTTCCGGGAGTATAAAGAATATCAAGTTCATAAGATGCAAGGAACTCGAGCCAACGTTGTTGCCGCAAATTAAGTTCCTTTTGAGGAAATAAATACTTCAAAGATTTATGATTAGTGTAGAGAACAAATTTCTCTCCCAAAAGATAATGACGCCAAATTCTAAGGGCGAAAATAATAGTCGCGATCTCTAAATCATGAGTGGCATATCTAGTCTCGACAGGCTTTAATTGCCTAGAAGCATAAGCAATAACATGTTCCCTTTGCATGAGAACGGCACCCAAACCAACACGACTAGCATCGGTGTAAACAATAAAATCTTGGTTCCTTTCGGGAATCACAAGAATAGGAGCCACAGAAAGGAGTTCTTTTAACCTCTGAAAAGCAGCTTCACATTTGTCTGACCAAATGTATTTAACTCTCTTCTTTGTCAAATTAGTAAGAGGCACAGAAATTTTAGAAAAGTCTTTTATGAACCGACGGTAATAGCCCGCCAATCCGAGAAAGCTACAAATATCCGTCACACTCTCCGGTCCTTCCAATTTTGAATTGCTTCAATCTTTGAGGGGTCCACGGATATTCCGGATTCAGAAATAATATGCCCTAAAAATTTCACACGAGATTGCCAAAATTGGCATTTATAAAATTTTGCTTTCAATTAGTTGCTCCTAAGAGTTTCCAACACAATCCGAAGATGTTTTTCATGCTCTTCCTCGGTTTTAGAATAAACAAGAATATCATCGATAAAGATGAGAACAAATCGATCGAGGAAGTCTTTGAAAACTCGATTCATAAGGTCAACGAAATAAGTTGGAGCATTCGTTAAACCAAATGGCATAACAAGCCATTTATAAGATCCATAACGAGTATGGAACGATGTCAAAGGAATGTTATCCTCTGCAATACGGAGATGATGAAAACTGGTTGCTAAGTCTAACTGTGAAAAGACTTTAGCACCACTAAGCTGATCGAATAAATCATCAATCCGAGGAAAGGGATATTTATTCTTGATGGTGAGATCGTTAAGTTTGCGGTAGTCAACGCAAAGCCTAAGTGTACCATCAGATTTCATCACAAAAATAGCTGAAGATCCCCATGGAGAGGAACTAGATTGAATAAATTGCTTCGCTTCCAATTCGGATAATTGTTTGCGCATCTCCTCATTTTCTTTATTGGACATACGATAAGGAGGATGAGTAATAGGCAGAGCTCCAGGGATTAGATTAATTTTGAACTCAATTGCTCGCTTAGGTGGTAATCCTAGAATGGGCTCAAATATGTCGGGAAATTCACAAATAATGTGAAAGAGAGAATATAAGGATGCTTTCGAATTTGAATCTAAATCTTTAAGAATAAGAGAAATATACTTAACAGATTGAGGATGCCGAAGATATATAGTTCGTTCAGGACATAGGATATGGGCTTCATAACGGTTAAGCCAATCCATTCCCAAAATCATTCCGAAACCAAGGTAACGCATAACATGAAAATCGGCTCGGAATGCGTAATCACATAAAATAATTTAGACATCTTTACAAAGTAAACTGAGTGTTGCGGATCCACCAACCGGATTCGCAATTCTCAATGAAGTCATCAAGCCAATAACATTCAAAGACAAAGCATCAACAAGTTCTTTTGATATAAAAGAGTGAGATGCACCCGTATGAAAAAGAACACGAATAGGAAGATCACGAAATATAATAATGCCATCAAGGATAGAATGAGAAATACCTTGACCACGAGAAGTGTTAGTAGAGGCTTGTACAACATTTAGCTTGCCCTCCTTCTTGCTTTGAAGTTTGGGACACAAAGATATAGTATGACCCGAACTCTTGCAATAGCGGCAAGAAATAGACTTCAAACACTTGTTTGCATAATGGTCCTTAGAACCACAATTGTAACATTCTCCATGACGAGAGGTAGGAGTATTTACTACCGAAGTTACTTGCTTCCCTTTCTTGTTGGGATTAGGCTAGAACTTAAAAGGTCTCTTCTTGTTGATGTTTTGTTTGACCTCAACATCACTTTCTTTATCGGCCTCTTCGAGTCGAAGAGCGATATCAACTAGCTGATCAAAAGAAACTTCTAATTTCAGAAGTAATGGCTTTTTGAGATTCTTATTCAAGCCATAAACAAATCTCTGATTTTTCTTCTGTTAACGCTGAAAATTGAACGCTAACACCCGGTGTGTGTAGTAAAGTTGTGAAAGCACCACCCGTGAAACGGGAATAAGAAATAAGCAGTAAGATAGCGGAAAACGGTAAAAGACAGCGATTTATAGTGGTTCGGCTTAGGATCAAGCCTACGTCCACTTTGAATTATTTTATTGCTGATTCTAATTACAAGATGATACAATACACTTCAAAATGCGATACACTTTGATTACAACAACACTCTCGACTAATAGCTCAAACTTCGATGATGAAATTTGCTGAATCCGTGTTGGATGTGCGAAATTCCTCTCGAAGATTGTTGTATTGTCTTGAATGTATGAAGTTCTTCAAGTATCGGATGATTTTAGAGTTCTGCAGAGTAACGACGCTTCAGATAAATTATTGGCCAAAAGTCCCTCACTTGTTGGAGTTTGGGGGGTATTTATAGGAATTGAATTCTGGACAGAAGTTTTACCAAGTCTTAGGTCGCGTACGACCTAAGTTAGGTCGTAGGTCGCGAGCGACCTAAGCTAAGTCGCAGTCCACTAATGACTTAAGAAGCAGGCTGATGAAGTTGCACTTGGATTCATCTGAAGTGGTAAGTCGTGAGCGGGTTAAGGAGGGTACTAGGTCGTTGGCGACCTAGTGGGCTGGTAGGTCGCAAGCGACTTATAGGAAAGCGGCATAGGGAATTGGGTCGGTTTGTATAAACTAGGTAGCGGAGTTAGGTCGTGAGCGACCTAAGGTAGGTCGTGAGCGACCTAAGGTAGGTCATGAGCGACCTATGGTAGGTCGTAAGCCACACTGTCTTTTGAATCAGTTAGGCTGCTAGGTCATGAGGTCTCTGCAGTTAGGTCGTAAACAACTTTAGGTCGGTAGCTCGTAGAATCTGCTAAGTCATGAAGCCCTTAGGTCGTGACATTCCTTAGGTCGTTAGGTCGTGAAGTCTGGAGCCACTAGGTCGTGAAGTCTCTGCAGTTAGGTCGCAAAGTTCCTTAACTCGCAGCTACTTTAGGTCGCAGACTTCCTTAGGTCATTAAGTTCTTAGGTCGCAGATACCTTTTAGGTCGTTCAGCATGCTAGGTCGCAAGCTTCCTTTAGTAGTTAGGTCGCAAGATTTCTTAGGTCGTTAGGTTGTAGAGCCTGTTAAGTTGTGAAGCTCACTAGGTCGCGGAGTTTTAGGTCGGCACAAAAATATGAGTTAACATTTGCCCCTCGAAGTGCAGGTCTATGCCATAGGTCGTGTGCTTCGACTTAACCTTCTTAGGTCGTTAACGACCTAAAACTCGTGATAAATCGTACACCTGCTCGCCTTCCTCCCTTAGCCTCATATAAATAAGTTAGGTCGCTCCTTCCTCCCCATCTTACTGCTCTGAAATTCCATTGCCCTTGACGAATTTTTTCAATTTTTCGAAGGCGAATTCAATCCAGCCAAACATCGATTCATTCCTATCAGCATATTACGTAAGTGGATCAATCTCTACTCCACCATAATCGCTGCTCGATCGTGAATCCACGTTTTCCGACCTAAGTTTAATTTCATGCGCCATGCTTCATTTTTTGAATGGGATCGATTTTTGATTGTTGTTTGATATGTTGTGGTGATTCATGATCGCATGGAAATTTTCACAATGGATCGGTGGGATTCGCAATCGATTTGCTGGTCGATTTGGTGGCATGTGGAGATGGAACGAAGAGGATGACGAATTCTTTTTGTAATGGCGGTATTGGGTTATCGGATCCAGTAAGGTGTTGTGTGGAGAGGAAGTCAGCGACCTACCGGATTTGGACGACCTAAAAGTTAGGTCGTGCTGGGATTCTTGGCGACCTAAGCCTTGCGATCTAAGAACATCTGCGACTTAAACGAAACCGAACAACCCTTTTTTTTGCGACCTAAAGAGCTTCCGACCTATGATAAGTCGTGTGCGACCTAGGACTTGAACCAAACCTGTACTGCCTTAAAGATGCTTCGACCTATGATAGGTCACTGAACGACCTAGGACTTGAACCAAACCTGCACTGCCTTGAACGTCTTGATTTGCACAGTACGACCTAAAAAAGCCTCAACCTATGATAGGTTGCCGAATGACTTAGGACTTAGAGAAATTTGACCAGAAGTTGACTGAGCTTTCAAATTTGAACTGTGTTGTATTTCTTTTCAGATTGTCTTGACTTTAATGCTAATAACCTGTTTAAAAACAACATTTGCAGAAAAACGGGACAAATATACTGCCATTGACTGCCCACATCGCATGACAGATTAGTTGATAATGAATAATTAACTTAAATGAATTCTGCGGATGAAATGCTGTGAAATGACAAATTGTATTGAAACAAAGCTGAAATAATCAACCTAAGCTGACTTGTTTGCATCGACACAACATTGTATTTGAATTTGAAATAACAAGCCTCGAAATTTTATAATCGACAAATGTCAATTATCTCAATTTCAATTATACTTGCTTGTTATCGTTTTAGTTCTGCACAACACTTCACACTTTTTAGGAAACATGCACCTTCATATTTAAATATCCAGTTGATTGTGTAGAATGACATCTCAACAAGAAGATTCAGGACCAGTCGGAGAAGCTTTCCCGATAGCCAACCCACTAATCGATCCTCCGGAGAGAACTCCGACTACTCTGAGCCACAAAGTTTTTAGACAACTGTGTACCCAATTCGGTATTGTCGAATCAGATGCTATATTCCCTGGAGCAAGCGACATAGCTGACAGGCCACCTCTTGGCTTTGTCGCAGTGAATCGTCAGATGTGCCTGAGCGGAGCCATTCCGCCCTTTAATGATTTCCTTCGACAGCTTCTTCTTCGATTAACCATCTCCCCCTTTCAGCTGCACCCTAATGGCCATGCCATCCTAATGGGATTGTGTGTATTGTTCAGGAGGACGCTCAATCATTTTCCGAGCTTCGAAGAGATTTGTTACTTGTGCACTTTGCTAGAAACAAAGATCACCCTTCTATCACACTTGTGAGAAGTGCTCGAAACCGTAAACTGATTCTGGACTTGCCCGAAAGTGCTCATGGATTCTTAAGTCAATTCTTCTTTATCCGCTGTCCTTCGGGATTTTATGCCGTCTGGAGAGTCGGAAGTAAGATTGCCATTTTCCGGTCTCTTCATTTTCTGAACTTCTTGGAATTCGAATTGCCAAATGCTTAACTTCGTTCTTTACTTTTTGCAGCACTTTCTCCTCCACTTCGAGATCCCAGCCTTAAGTCGACCTTAGATACTTTGAGTGCCGTGGATGCTGAAGAGAGGAGTGCCAAGTTTTTGCTGAAAGATGAGTTCCTGCACCAATACGGACTTTTGCACTCCTCCAGATTGACTCAGATTCGTGAAATCTCTGGCTCTGATACAGAAACATTAGCTGCCTCGGGCTCTCGAGCAGAGATATCAAATGCCCCAGCTTCTGCAGAAGAAGTTGCATCGGAAGGACCTATTGTTGAGGCTGCTTTGGTAAAATGCTCCACATCTACTGATGTTGTGGGGTCGTCAGGCAAATTGCCACTTTCCCCGGTCATTGAAGAAGATGAGGCTTCTCAACATTCTGGAAAGGCGGTCAATGTGGGAATTGAAGGGAAAGGTCCCGCCGGACATATTGGCGATGATACCTTCGATGATTTGAGCGATATAATGATAACTTCTCAAGAACTTTTTAAAGATGATTTTTCAAAAGCGATTTCTCCCGTTGTTGAAGCAACTTCCTCTTTGAAACAAGCTTTGACACCTTCTACACCAGTCGTCTCCGTTTCCACATTAAAGCGTGGTTTGTAGTTTGGTGCACGTAGTTTGCACGCCGCACACACTTAGGATTTTTCAGCACTTATACGCACTTATCCTCTTTTTTTCTGGAAATTTCTAAACTTTGTTTCTTTTCCATTTTCAGATTCTCCGATGGGGCGTACTGGCTCATATTATGATAAATTTCAGCGCCATGGAGGTCGCGGGTCTTATGACTTTAGGCAATACCTCGATACCCCGAGGGAAACGGACGAAGAAAGAGCTATTAGGAAAGCTCGTGAGAGGCGGGAATATGAACGTCAACAGGGGAGGAGGGATGAGCGGTACGACTCTTCTTACAGAGGTGGCGATTCTCACAAGCGAAAGTCTTATGATGATAATGGGAAGACTTATATTGTTGACGAATCAAGCAAGCGGTCCAAGCCTAGTGACGCGTCTGCAATTTCTGAGAAGCCCCCTACTTCAATTCCTCATATTGTCCCTTCTCATTCTCCTGCTCTCGAAAAGTCTGATATCCAGGCGATCCTCAACAGACCCCAATATCAAGTTAGACAGGGTCCTCCAACTCTTCAAAGTCGGTTCCCGCAATGGTGCTTAAAGGGGGTACGCTTCGACCTTGACTTGGTTCCGATTGATAAATCGGCCATGCTGCATAACGTTGATGCCGTCAAACTAGATATCGAAAGGATGTCTGGATGGCAAAAGCTCATTGACGAGCTGCAAAGGGTCAATCGCGTGAACCTCGAGGCCATGCTGACCATGGAAAATGATAAATCGGAGTGGGACAAAATCTGCAAACAGCATGATGCCGAGATGACGAGCATTGCTAATGATAATGCGAGACTTGAGTCCGAGGTCAAAAAACTCAAGGAAGATCTCGCCGCTTCTTCCGCTTCGCAATCTCAGAAAGAAGAAGTGTTTCAAAAACAAGTGCGGGATGCGCACGCTGCTCAGAGGGATGCTGAGATGAAATTTGCGGCTGAGCAGTTCGTTGTTGAAGAATACCGCAAAAATAACACTCAGTTGCGGGAAACAGTTAACTCCCAGAACGTGGAGATTGAATTGCTAAAGTCTCGACTTGCTAAAGTTGAGAAAGAGCGTGATGAGGCTGTTGCTGGTCGAGTTTCAGCCGTTGCCAAAAAAGAAGCGGCCGAGCAATCGCATGAGGCAACAAAAGCTATCGTCAGCTCTACCTTATTTGACTTTTATCTGCACAGCGTTCTGGGTCGTGGGAGCCTCTCCTTTCTGGGTCCTGAATATGAAATTACTCTGGTCGAAGTGTGGGAAGCCGCAGTTGATATGTTAGGCGGTGCCGGCTATGATGAGGCAGAGCTTGAGGCATGTTATCTTGACGACGAAACTCGTGCTGCTCTTGCTAAAGGGAAGGAGCAACTTGCTAAGGCACGAGCTGAATCAACGGGAGAAGAACCTCCAAAGGAGGAAGCTCCTCTAACTGCCCCCGTTCATACTTCAACTTCGGCTGATGTTAACATTATTGACTCCAGTTCCCATTCTTCGCCTCCAGCTAAAGTTGCTAAAGAAACCGCGACCACTCCCACTGAGGATGAGGCCCCGGATGATATCGAGGCCGAGAAATTCGAGATCGATCTCGCCAAGCCCACTCCTCCAGGTAACTTTGGCGTCGACCCGGGTCCAGCAAATCATTTGTTTGATCTAACCGAGTTTGATGACCTTCTTACTCATTACTTAAACTTTAATGAACCAATACCTTCTCTTTTCTCGAAGAATATCGATTTTAACTTCTTTTCTTCTGCAGCGGAAGCAACAACCGCTATACACTCTTCCCCTCTTCCAGCTGTTCCTACTCCAACTCTTCAAGTAACTCCCGCTTCTCAACCGGGTTCGCAGGAAGAGCAGATAGAAGCCCTCCGAGGCTTGGAGGATCCACTCACTTTGCAGGAACAGAAAGTGGAGGATCTCGAGGATAGCGAGAAGACCCCGGAGCAGTCTCTTGATGATAATACTAAGCTTTCTGCGCTGCTTACTACTCCGGGAACTGAGTCTTCCTCGAAGAGGAAAGGGAAGCGCGTTATGAAGAAGATGAAGAAAAACACTTCCGCTGGAGAAGATGAGGCAGAAGAAGATCCAGCTGCACCCTCTTCTCCTCCTTCCCCGTCCCATACCCGCCAGATTCAGAAACTAATCATCAGACCGGGCAAGGGTACTAAGGGTGGTAGGAAGAAGGAGTGATAATCTGGATTCTCCTTTTCTCATTTTGCTTTTTGCTTGTATCGACCAGAGATTGTGCAGGTACCGGTCCCTGCTTTTTTTGGAGATCTGCACATGTAAAGAATTTTCACAATTTTGAATAAAATAATTCTTTTTGCACAAATTCTTGTATATGTAAGATCTATTTCTCATTTTAGTTGTAGAATAAGCGATTCTTTTTACTTGTATAGACTTTTTGTCTGTGTTTGAGAATGCATTTATTCCACATCTTTTTCGCGTGATATTGTAATGTGCTTGTGGTATGTCGCTTGAATACTACTTTTTATTGATGTAGTTGTATCGTATGATATTTATGATATTGCCCCTATACCACAAGTGCACTACAATATCTTTTTGCTTTGGCGAGACTTATACTCTCATTTTTCAGAGAATAACTATTCCGTTTTTGAGGAAATAATTATTCTACTTAAACGGAGCGTGTCTCATTTTGAAGAAGTTTTCATGCTTCAACCTTCGGAGATGGTCACTTCATGTTTTTGAGAAGTGAATTCTTCTACACAGTAAGGCAGGCCTCTAAAGAGGATTTTACTTAGCACTTCAATTTCCGGGGAAGAGTTTTTCAAGATGAACAAGTAGGTCTTCCTTAAGAACTGAAGTGTGCCTCTGAGGAGGGCTTTTTGATATTTCTAAGGAGTAGCATTTGCTTTGCGAAGTAGCATTGTGCCCCCAGAGAGGTCTTGTGCTTCCGAAGAAGTCTTGTGCCTCCGAAGAGGTCTTGTTTTTGTGTTTCCGAAGAAGTCTTGTGCCTCCGAAGAGGTCTTGTTTTTGTGCTTCCGAAGAAGTCTTGTGCCTCTGAAGAGGTCTTGTGCCTCCGGAGAGGTCATGCGTGCCTTGGGGAAGGTCTTCTGCCTCCGAAGAGGGCAGTGTGTGCCTTTGGGGAAGGCTTGTGCCTCGTAAGAGGGCTTGTGGTGCCTCGGGAGAGGTCTTATGCCTCCGAAGAGGTCTTGTGCTTCCTAAGAAGTCTTGTGCCTCCGAAGAGGTCTTTGTTTTTGGTTGCCTGGAAGTTACTTTCTCACAGTTAAATGGCTTCAATGGGCAGACGCAAGTTATTTAATTGGATGTTCGCTTGCACAAACGATCACAATTAGTTAACAAAGGCCTTGCCTCAGTGGTTCCATCAATCTCTTTGTTGAGAGAAGCATTTCCATTTATTGGCGTACCCCCGAAGGGGTCTTTATCCTCCGAAGAGTTGTGCCTCCGAAGAGGTCTTGTGCCTCCGAAGAGGGCTTGTGCCTCCGAAGAGGGCTTGTGTTGATCGGCTCGTCCATGTCTCTTTGTTGTATGCTCATTGATGATCCCCTGTCATTATCTCTGAGCCTATGTTCCTTTCCTTTGCAAGCAGTTTGCTCTATCCAATGGAATGTACTTTACTGTTGATTGATTTCACAGGACATGCGCCAGTTATTTAATTAGATGTTTGTTTATACAAACGATCGTGATTAGTTAACAAGCGTCTAGTTTCTTTTCTTTGGAAAAGTATCCCTTTGGTGAAATCATCAACTTTTGATGTAAAGTTCATCTTACGTTGGATTTGAATTCGGAATTTTGTATGGCTTGAAATTTGTTTATTGAGTGATTTACGGGGTTCACTTGGCATTGCGATGGGTAAGCTTTGTTTTAATGACCTGCAATAGTAAATCGATATTTTAGCAATACGTTTAGAGTATTTTTACATCGAAATAAAACAGGAATTTTAAAATATTAAAGAACACAAGATTTATAGTGGTTCGACCAAGAACTGGGCCTACGTCCACTTTATAGATCTTTCATTAATCATCACTGATTTTACAATGGTTTACAATACAGTTGATACATCCATAATCATTTTACAATTTCAAGCAAAGCTTTTTCAAGTAAAATATGGGCGCAAATGATTGATGTTCCATGCTCTTGGAATTGGATCTCCTTCGACAGTCGTGAGTTTGAATGTGCCATCAAGAAGTTTATTGCCTATGACATATGGCCCTTCCCAATTTGGTCCAAATACTCCGACTGCTGTCATGATCCTTTTCAAGACTAAGTCCCCGACTTCAAAGCTTCGTTGACGGACTTTAGAGTTGAAGTGCCTTGCAATTCTTTGCTGATGAGCCGCGACTCTGAGTCTGGCTTCTTCCCTTCTTTCATCAAGAAAGTCGAGTGCTTCGAGTTGCAATTTTTCATTTTCAGCTTGGTTGAAATGAACTCTCCTGTGAGAAGGGACTTCTAGTTCTACCGGGATCATTGCTTCCGATCCGTATGCCAATGAGAATGGAGTGTGCCCAGTTGCAATTTTATGAGTTGTTCTGTATGCCCATAGTGCTAGTGGTAGCTTATCAACCCATCCACCTTTTGCTTTTTCAAGCTGCTTTTTGATGGTTGACTTGATAATTTTGTTCACTGCTTCCACTTGCCCGTTTGCCTACGGATGAGCCACTACTGAAAATCTTTTTCGGATTTTGAATTGCTTGCAGAAGTCCTGGAACTCTTCGCTTTCAAATCGAGTACCGTTGTCCGTGATTATCTTCTGTGGCACACCATATCTGCAAATGATATTTTTCGTTACAAAATTTATCATCTTTTTAGAAGTAATAATGGCCAAAGGTTCAGCTTCAGCCCATTTGGTGAAATAATCAACAGCAACAATGGCATATTTGATTCCTGATTTAGCAATTGGCAAAGGTCTGATTAGGTCTATCCCCCAAATGGCAAACGGCCATGGACTGACCATCTGCGTTAGTTCAGTTGAAGGTGCTCTTGGGATTTTTGCAAATCTATGGCATTTGTCACATTTCCTGGAATAGATAGCAGCATCTCGATTAATATCGGGCCAGAAATACCCATACCAAAGAACTTTCTTGGCAAGTGTTTGACCGCCTGAATGATCCACACATTCTCCTCCGTGCACCTCTGCTAAGATTGTCGTAGCTTCTCCCTTGGTTACACATCGGAGTAATGGCATTGAGAATCCCCGCCTATACAACCGGCCATCTTGAATTACATATCTTGATGCTTTTCTTAACAGCTTTTGGCGTTCTCTAGAATTTTCTGGCAGGGAGCCGTTGAGCAGATATTCTTTGATTGGGATCATACATGACTCTTGTTCTTGAGATACAGCCATGATCCAATCGATATCCATTTCATCGGTGCTAGGAGCTGACAAAACCTCCACAGGAACTAATCCCAACAACTGAGCTTCTCCGGAGCTTGAATACTTTGCAAGAGAATCTGCTTTCATATTTTCCTCTCGAGGTATGTGGCTTATCGAATAATGATCGAAATCATTGAGAAGTTCAGAAGCCTTTGACAAATATGCGGGCAGATTACCTCCTTTAGCTTGAAATTCCTTCTTAACCTGACACACAATAAGCTAAGAATCACTGAAGATTTGCAATGCTTTGATGTTCAATTCCTTTGCAATCTTTAATACAGCAATTAGAGCTTCATATTCTGCTTCATTGTTTGTAGAAGGGAATTCCAGTCTTAATGCGTAACACAATGATCGCCCTTCGGGGGTTTCAAGCACAACCCCAGCTCCGGAACAATAATCATTTCTTGAGCCATCAATATATAACTTCCATTTGGTTGGTATGTCAACTGTAACCTCTTCCTCTTTGTCACCCTTATCTGTATACTCTGCGATGAAGTCCGCTAAGGCTTGCCCATTGATCGCTCTTCGGGGATGATAAGTGATATCATACTGGCTAAGTTCAATATTCCACTTTAGAAGACGGCCCGAAGTTTCAGGGCGAAATAGGACTTGCTTTAGGGGTTGGTCGGTGAGAACTTTGATAGGGTGAGCTTGAAAATACGGTCTCAGCTTTCTGGAAGCAATTAGTAAACAGTAGGCGAGCTTTTCTAACTTTGAATAATTCATTTCTGCCCCAGTGAGTCTTTTGCTGATATAGTAGACCAGACGTTGAACTTTTGCATCCTCTCGTACCAGTGCTGCACTTAGGGCATGTGATGAAACTGCCAAGTATATGAAAAGGTCTTCGCCGTTGCTGGGCTTGGAAAGTATTGGAGGCTTTTCCATATGACGGATTAACTCATCGAAAGCTTTCTGGCATTCTGGTGTCCATTCAAAGTTTTTCTTTCCTTTCTTTAAAGCATCAAAGAAGGGGATGCATTTATCAGTAGCTTTGGAAATGAATCGACTCAAGGCAGCAACTTTTCCATTTAGACTCTGTAGTTCCTTCTTTGTTCTAGGGACTTTGACTTCTCGTAGAGCAGTGATTTGAGCAGGATTGGCTTCAATGCCCCTAGCGCTTACAATAAAGCCCAAGAATTTCCCGGACTCTACTCCGAATGAACATTTCAAAGGGTTGAGCTTCATTCCGTATTTTCGGAGGATTTCGAACATCTCTGCTAAGTGGTCCATATGGTCAACTGCTTTCTTCGATTTTACTAACATATCATCGACATAGACCTCCATTTTCTTCCCAAGTTGCGATTTGAACATTGCGTTAACAAGCCTTTGATATGTTGCGCCTGCATTCTTCAATCCAAAGGGCATTACTTTGTAGCAGTAAAGACCAACATCTATGACGAAGCTCGTATCCTCCTGGTCCGACTCATGCATCATAATCTGGTTATACCCGGAGTAGGCATCCATAAAAGATAACAATTCATGTCCAGCTGTTCCATCTACTAGCTGATCAATCCTTGGTAACGGGAAGCAGTCTTTGGGACAGGCTTTGTTTAAATCTGAGAAATCAATGCACACTCTCCATTTTCCATTTGCCTTTTTAACCAGCACAGGATTTGAAACCCAGTTTGGATATATGGACTCCCTGATGAAATGAGTTTCCATGAGTCGGTCTACCTCTTCCTTTAGTGCTGCCGATCTTTCTGGACCTTGGGTTCTTCTCTTTTGTTTCACAGGCGTGAACTTTGGATCAATATTCAGGGTATGTACAGCAATTTCTGGAGATATTCCGCACATATCAGCGTGACTCCAAGCGAACACGTCCAGATTTGCTTTCAAAAATGATACTAGCATATTTTGGACTGCCATACTAAGTTGTGAACCCACATTTAGCACTTTGTTCGGGTCCTTAAGATCAACAGAAATTGGTACCGTTACTTCCATCGGCACCACTCGATTTTCCTCTGCACTGGCTTTTCTGGGGTCCATTTCTCTCCTCGCACCACTATGCTCGCCAGTGCAGGGACCGCCCTGTATTTGCTACAAGGTTGGGCTTTTGATGCGGAGGGAAGCTGCCGCATCTTTTCCTATTTCTCTCTTCCTGGCCTCTCGAAGTTCTATCAGGTAGCATTCCCGCCCAGCATTCTGATCTCCCTTAATGACACCAACACCATTGTCTGTAGGGAATTTCATAATCAAGCACCACGGGGCCAGAATGGCTCTGAATGCTGCTAAAGTTGGACGGCCTAGGAAGGCATTATAGGCAGAAAATCCATCCACAATTACAAAAGTTTGTTTCCGAACTACCCTTTTCTGCCCCTCACCAAGCTCAACAAACAAGTCAACAGTTCCGATTGGTTGCTGCGGTTCCCCAGTGAACCCAACAATCTTCTGTGATGAAGCCTGAATGTCATTCATTGGAATCTTCATTTGGTCAAATGTTTTCTTGAAGAGTATGTTGCAGGAAGCACCGCAATCAATGAGCACTCGTCTAACGATAGTTGGCCCAATTCCAGTAGAAATGACCAGGGGATCTATGGTTGGAGCTTCAATACCCATAGAATCGCTAGCCTTGAACATAATATCATCATTAGAAATTTTCTGCTGCTTCAGGGGTGCAGCATCTTCTATAGCAAAAACGTCCTCGTCTACTGGAGTGTATTTCAAAGCACGGGCATACCGTTCCATTTCACCCCATCTTCTGCCCGATGGGTGTGGGCCTCCTGTAATTACATTGATAACTGGCCTTTCGGACTCATGTGCGGCAGTGCTCTTACCAGAGCCAGATGGATGAGTGGGAAGCTGCTACCCCTGAGTAGACGAATTTGGGTCATTTCTGCCCTTCTTTACATACTGTTGCAGCTTGTTTTCCCTTAATAACTCTTCAATTAAGCTTTTCAAGTGACGGCATTCATTGGTATCATGACCGGGTTGGTTGTGAAAGCGGCAGAATTTTCCATTTCGCATAGCTCCTTTTCCCGGTTTTATCTCAGCAGGTTTGGGATAATTCACAACATCCTTGGTGGCAAAGAAGATGTTTTCAGGAGTGTCAGTTAATGGAGTGAAATCTGAGGGCTTGAAGAAGCGAGGTCTCTTTAGATCTTTTTGTTTCTTCCCATCATTACTTTCCCTTTTCTGACCTCCAGAATCTTTCTTAGCCAAAGTAGCAATGTTGTTCTCTACTCTTGTCGCCACCACTTTCATTGGTGCCGAGAGATTCTCCAAGCGTATGAATTCATCAGCTTTCTTATAGAATTTTTTGAGCGAATTTGGTTCTTTCATTTTTAGCCACTTCCCAAATTCACTCGACTTATTGATTTCTCGCATTAGATAAGTCAAGACCATTCGCGGCTCTGCATTGTCAACTTCAGCCAGAGCTATGTTAAAGCGATTCAGGAATGATTTGATAGGCTCCCCAGAATTCTGCTCAATACTAGACAATGACATGATGTCCTTCGCCTTTGAGGCGTACAGCCTGAATTGTTCTTTGAACTTTCGGGTCAGATCGGAAAACTGATCTACAGATCGAACAGGAAGCTTGGTAAACCAAAGAAGTGCTACTCCTTCCAAATATACCGGGAAATACCGACACTTAATCTCATCAGTTGCCCTTGCGCCGGTCATGTGCCAGTCATATTTATACAAGAATTGATTTGGGTCGCTTGTTCCCCTATAAGCAGGAATGGTGGGGGGAACAAATTTTCTGGGTAACTCAGCTTTTAGAATCCTCTCAGTAAATGGAGTTTTACTCGGTGCGAATCCCCATTCGCTCTCATCTTCGTCTCTCTGCATGCTTTCTTTCATTATTTGCCGAATCATGCCGGAAAGATATTCCTCATTATTCAATGACTTCACAGAGTAGACTTCAGCCATTTTCTCGGAAGTTTGTCCGGGCAGATGTTCACGGAAAACTGGCGATGGCCTGGATCCTTCAGCTTGGAGGGGTGCCCCTTCAGCGGCACCTGATCCCCCTTGAGGAACATTTCTTCCTTCGGAGTTGTGAAGAGCATCAGCAATGTTTTATTTATTATTAACTGGTCTTTGACTTGCCCCGAGCAAAGCACTTAGCTTCTCCATCATTCGAGTATTTTGAGTTTCAATCTGCTGATATAGCCCAGAAACAGCAGCATCTAACTCTTCTCGCGTAACTCCAGTGCTTGGGGCTGCCTGACTTGGAGAAGGAGAAGTGGCAGTATTATCTCGAGCATCTTCAGATCTGACAGACTTACGTTTCCTTCCAGGAGCCATTATATCCAACAGACTTCTGGTTTTAAAAGAGACTTTTTTAATGAACTGTTTTGGAGCAATGATGACAATCTTCCTAAGTTGGGTTCTCAGTGAAAGCACCAAAATGTTAACGCTGAAAATTGAACGCTAACACCCGGTGTGTGTAGTAAAGTTGTGAAAGCACCACCCGTGAAACGGGAATAAGAAATAAGCAGTAAGATAGCAGAAAACGGTAAAAGACAGCGATTTATAGTGGTTCGGCTTAGGATCAAGCCTACGTCCACTTTGAATTCCTTTATTGCTGATTCTGATTACAAGATGATACAATACACTTCAAAATGCGATACACTTTGATTACAACAACACTCTCGACTAATAGCTCAAACTTCGATGATGAAATTTGTTGACTCCGTGTTGGATGTGCGAAATTCCTCTCGAAGATTGTTGTATTGTCTTGAATGTATGAAGTTCTTCAAGTATCGGATGAGTTTAGAGTTCTGCAGAGTAACGACGCTTCAGAGAATGATTGGCCAAAAGTCCCTCACTTGTTGGAGTTTGAGGGGTATTTATAGGAATTGAATTCTGGACAGAAGTTTTGCCAAGTCTTAGGTCGCATACGACCTAAGTTAGGTCGTAGGTCGCGAGCGACCTAAGCTAAGTCGCGGTCCACTAACGACTTAAGAAACAGGCCGATGAAGTGGCACTTGGATTCGTCTGAAGTGGTAAGTCGTTACTCCTTAATTAATTACATTAATTAATCACTTCATTTATAATTAATTAATAATGATTTAAGCAGGATTTATAGATGTAGTAATTAATTTAATTTACTTTAAATTAATTAAAGATGAAATAATTAATTTAATTCATTTTAAATTAATTGTAGATGGTGATAAATAAATCATTGCTTATGAATGGATGATATTGTGTACCTTGAATGGTTTGAAATCTCGGATATGAGATAATTGATACTGTATGATTTGGATGCTTTGGTTGCATAGTGATGATGATATGGATTATCTGCTTATAATGATAATGTTGATTATCTATTGTGAATCTGTGAATTATCTATCTGTGTGTAAATAGATAGTAGAATTGAATTGTGTTAACCTTAAAACAACTTGGCTTTTAAAAGATACGTTTTGGATTTCGATGAGACCGGGATCGGGTTTCCGTATACCGGGATTCTAGGTCTGGAGACCCGAATACCACATCGATCCAAATTAACGATAGGTCGTGAATCTCAAGTGAAGATGAAGATTTAGAGTGCAAGGGTTATTGTCGTTAACTCTGAGGGTGATTCCAAAACGAGTGTAACGAGATAATGCCTTCGGTTTCGTTCGAACCCGGAACGAACTTGTATGGATTGAATGCTTTCAGCACATCGTCAGGCGGACGATGAGCATTCTAAGTGATATGTTCTGATTAAAGGTAATCGTAACCTCAAGCCTCATCAACCGGGAATGGCTAAAACAGGGGAGGTGCAGCAAGGCTTCGTGGGTAGCACCCACTGAGAGCAAGATAGATCCCTGTCTAGAGGTCCCTTTTCTTTTATTCGGCTTAGTGTGTGGTTGGTCGCGCCAACTACGGGATTATCTTGTTCGGAATTATCCAGTAAGGGATGGTTCCGGCTTTGTGTTGCAGGGGAGCGGGAGTACTCCTCGGTACGGTGATCTAGGCCACGTACTGTGACGGGCGGTACCCCAGTAGCCCTGCCATTGTATGGAATCCAAACTCCAATAAGTGCCGTACGTATTAGTTGTGCCCAACTATGTTGGAATGTGAGATGTAAGCATTTTAGCTATTTCTATATTTTACTTGAAAACCCTAGACCCTATTATAATAAAATCAGATTTCCTATCAAATGTTTTGGTTAGCGTAAGGTAAAAACTTACCCATGTTTATTTGTGGGGAGTCTTACGTGATACCTTTTCTTTCTAAAGGTTTTAAAGTTAAGCAAGTTTAACCTGTTACTCACACCAGACCCATGTCTGACCCAAGTGTTTATTTCTGTTTTATAAACTCTTGGGTACTCAAATTTTTACGAGTAGCCAAGGGATTCAGGTTTAGCTTTGACGAATATTCTGGAGGAGCAATGGAGCAGGAGGCTTCGGCGTTCGTAGATATAGTATTCCGCTGTGTTGATATCTGTGATAGTGTCTTGTCTTGTATTTGAGTTGTAATGTCTAGACAGATGATTATAACTGTCTAGTAAGTGATGTATACGCTGTGTAACTCTGTAAATTGTTGTATACTATGTAATAGTTTATGTTATTAATATAATTTATTCGTTCCGCTGTGAGATCGTTGTTGTTGTTCTTTCTTTCTTCTCTTCTTTTCTATTTTCTACCCCTTTCTTTCTTCATAATGATGCGACTTTCTGGGCATACATGTAACGACCCGACTTTCTTTGCCCAGAAAGACGCATCGTTATGAAGAAAGAAAGGGATAGAAGAAGAAAAGAAAAGAAGAGAGAACAACAACACATCAGAAATCTCACAGCGGAACGAGAAATATATTATCACATAAGATATTACATAGTATCATATACATCAGAGTACACAATTTATACATCACAGAATAGACAGTTATAAACTTCTGTCTATTATACAACACAAGTACATCAGTACAATACAGACTAATACAAACACAGCGGAAACTCTATATATCTACTCGCTGAAGCCTCCTGCTTCACAGCTCCTCCAGAATTCGTCAAGGCTATCCTGAATCCCTTGACTACTCAATACAATATTGAGTACCCAAGAGTTTAATAAAACAGAAAATAAACACTTGGGTACTCAATATTGTATTGAGTAGTCAAGGGATTCAGGATAGCCTTGACGAATTCTGGAGGAGCTGTGAAGCAGGAGGCTTCAGCGAGTAGATATATAGAGTTTCCGCTGTGTTTGTATTAGTCTGTATTGTACTGATGTACTTGTGTTGTATAATAGACAGAAGTTTATAACTGTCTATTCTGTGATGTATAAATTGTGTACTCTGATGTATATGATACTATGTAATATCTTATGTGATAATATATTTCTCGTTCCGCTGTGAGATTTCTGATGTGTTGTTGTTCTCTCTTCTTTTCTTTTCTTCTTCTATCCCTTTCTTTCTTCATAACGATGCGTCTTTCTGGGCAAAGAAAGTCGGGTCGTTACATGTGGTATCAGAGCATATCACTTAGAATGCTCATCGTCCGCCTGACGATGTGTTGAAAGCATTCAATCCATACAAGTTCGTTCCGGGTTCGAACGAAACCGAAGGCATTATCTCGTTACACTCGTTTTGGAATCACCCTCAGAGTTTACGACAATAACCCTTGCACTCTAAATCTTCATCTTCACTTGAGATTCACGACCTATCGTTAATTTGGATCGATGTGGTATTCGGGTCTCCATTCCCTTCGATCGAGAATAGATTTCTGGCCATCGAACCCAAACTGCACGAACACCATTGCCAGTAAATTCCATCACCACGCGCCGATCCCACCACCTCCGAGAGACTCCGATGCATATGTCGATGGAGCGGGTTAAGGAGGGTACTAGGTCGTTGGCGACGTAGTGGGCTGGTAGGTCGCAAGCGACTTATAGGAAAGCGGCATAGGGAATTAGGTCGGTTTGTATAAACTGGGTAGCGGAGTTAGGTCGTGAGCGACCTAAGGTAGGTCGTGAGCGACCTAAGGTAGGACGTAAGCCGCACTGTCTTTTGAATCAGTTAGGCTGCTAGGTCATGAGGTCTCTGCAGTTAGGTCGTAAACAACTTTAGGTCGGTAGCTCGTAGAATCTGCTAAGTCATGAAGCCCTTAGGTCGTGACATTCCTTAGGTCGTTAGGTCGTGAAGTCTGGAGCCACTAGGTCGTGAAGTCTCTGCAGTTAGGTCGCAAAGTTCCTTAACTCGCAGCTACTTTAGGTCGCAGACTTCCTTAGGTCATTAAGTTCTTAGGTCGTAGATACCCTTTAGGTCGTTCAGCATGCTAGGTCGCAAGCTTCCTTTAGTAGTTAGGTCGCAAGCTTTCTTAGGTCGTTAGGTTGTAGAGCCTGTTAAGTCGTGAAGCTCACTAGGTCGCGGATTTTTAGGTCGGCACTAAAATATGAGTTAACATCTTCAATGGGGTATTAATATACTCGACCCCATATTTAGATAGAGATTCAAAATAAGCGACATAATCCGTCACAGAAGATTCACCTTGAACAAGGTCAATGAAGCATCGAGCTAGAGATACTTTTTCAGCTTCCGGCACAAATTTTAACTCGAATCTTTCCCGGAATCGCTCCCAAGTAAGATCCGCTTCAATAATTTCGGAGATCAGAAGCTCATACCGATCTAATGCTCTTTCTTGGAGCATGCTAGAAGCCACTTGGACTCAATGTAGATCAATAAGATTCATGCGAGAAAAGATACGGTCGCATGTTCGAAGCCAAGCCTGGACTTCTATAACGCTCTCGGAACCTTTGAATGGCTTTCCACCCAAGTTGGTGTAATCACTGCACAAGCATGCAAAACCAGATTTAGGGTGAGTAGGCTCAGGAATAAGTCCGGAAGCTTGAGCATTTTTCACAAGATCTAGAAGTTGCTGAGTAGACATAAATACTCCATCCTGAGGAGTAGCACTAGATTGACCGGCGCTAGGACGGCCTGGTCTAACCATTTCTCTTCTTTAAGAAAGAAAGAAAAGAGGAAAAAGGTTATTTGACAAAATGATTATCAAACAAACTTGATTGATAAAACAAGGCATCACAAAAGAAAATAGGATAGAGCGGTACGAAGACTCGAATTAAATCCTATGGCACGATTTCTAAGGAAGACTTAGGACAATGATCCTTGCTAAATTATTCTACATTGTTTCGAATTTTGGCTCTAATACCAAGATGTGACGCCCCACCTCTATACTCACGCTAGCCAAGAACACTACGGAGTAATGCCATCGACTAGCGCGAAGAATAAGGCTGTTGAGGAGCGACCATCTGTGTAATTGCTTTGTGCGAGTACCGATATGTCAGATGATATAACTTACATTTCATCTTAAGAGGAAATCCGACATATCAAATACAAACTCAAAGATACCACACAGTGGCTAAGTGGACTTCGGAAACAAATATAGAAATAAACATAACACAAATCAGTCAGAGATGTTCATATCTCAAAGGCGGAAACAGATATGAATATAACACATAAAAGTGTACATCAGAGTAGTGGTTAAACAAGATCCACAATATCACAAAAGAATAGACACAAGTGTTAGACAAAAGAATATGTATACATCAAGGAGTCTCTATCTCAAATGTATAACAACAAAAACTACCAATCTAATGTAGTTAGGCAAAAGTCAGAAGATGATTCTAGATAAGGAGTCAAGCAGAAGCACTTGTAACCTCTCGGTCTGACCCGAGTATTATTTAAGAAGAAAATAATAAACGGATCAGTCTAGCTATAATTATCATATATAAAATGAGATGTGAGTAGAGATATAACTTAAAACGTATGATAAACATAATGTCAAACTGTGACAAATATACTTTAAACAACAACAAAATCATACAATATCTCAAGAATCTCAAAGCACCAAAAGAATGTCATATTCTTTATTTTATTCACCAAACCCCAAATATTGACAAACATATCATTGCCAATCGCAAAAAGAGGTGAAACACAAATTCTAGAAATCATCAACTAGAAATCCAAAAATCGCTAAGGGGGAGGCCAATCAATAACGGGAGCATGAAAACTCACCAACACGTGTATCACAAACGGAACGCGATTCCATGGTCGCTAACCATAAATTTTAAGCCGAAGCTCCATAAACGGTCCGAAGACCACAGGTCGCTACCCCGCCAAATTGAACCGAAGTTTCACAAACGGGGATTGTAATCCCCAAACAAACAAATAGGCATCGCACATCGCTAGTCTAAATCACAAAATGATCGTCATCGATCAATAAAAGTGTCGATTACACTAAGCTAGTAAATATATGAGTTTAGCTTCATGTCCCATAACCACTAGCTTAACTTAAATATTTACGAACAAATTTTAGATTTCCACTCGAAAATTGTCACAAGAATTTCAATCGAACAAGTCCAAAAATTAACCGACGAAGTAAACACAAGCGTTTCATACCACTTGTTTTACTAAGCCGTTTAATTGGATTTCTCATACGAATGAGGTAAAGGTTTGTATATACTAATAGATTGGAAAACGGTATTGAAAACAAGCTGTATATTTAAAAATAGAGTTGAAATCATCTTTGAAAAAGAGTTTGAATATTTACTACTAGTATAGAAAACCTTTATATTTTAAAGTGACAAAACACAGAAATGATTGTAGAAACAATCAATCACCAAAATCCACATTCAAAGACGTGAATCAAATCCAAAGAAATCGATACCGAATCCATCAAAATGGATATTCTCAAAAGTTCCAAAAAAGAAGTCATCAAAGTCGACAAAAGTGATTACAACAAATCGGATCAATATGAATTGATTAAAAATTGGAAACCCACATAAAGTAGGCAATTTGGGTCGAGACAAGCAGATTCAGACGTCTGAAATGAAATTCAAACGTCTGAACCTGAAGCTCTGGGCAATATTTTGCCTAGGCCAATGATGGCCAAATCATATCGGAAGCGATCAGATGAGTGACAATTGCTAGGGTTGACGTCAAACGACTACCCAACCCTAAAGACTCGCCAATACTCTCCGACCAACATGTCCAAACGTCATATAAGGATTTTCATAGATTTTGATTTCAAAACATCAAAAATTGGAATATTCATCAAACCAATTCAATTCAAAAGCAAAAGGACAAGAAATAGATGTTAGGAATTAATACCTAACACTATCAAAGATATAGACGTAGATGTGAGTTCAAAAACTCACCTTTAAACCCAAAAACACAAGAGAGAAGCTATAGAGCAAAGCAAGAACAATCACTCTTCAATGTTAACCCAAGGAGCTTCAATCTAAGCTCAAAAGAAAAACATTTCCTAAGTTAGGGTTTAGGAAATTTCTGAAATTGAAGAGGAGAAGAGATGGAGAAGATGAGGAGGAAGCTTACCTAAGCTTCTCTTAGATGTTGGAGCTAGAACTCGAGTTTGCAAATGAATCTAGGGCTTAGGAATTTCTAATTCCTCTTCTCTTCCCCCATTTTTCTTTTAGCTTGAGTGTTAAGAAATATTAGAGTGAATGAAGAGGAGTTGGATGAAGGGTTAAGTTATTAGAAGGTTGATGTGCTGAAACCCAAACCCAAAGCCCTAGTTGAAAACTTCAAAATTTTACCCAACTCAAAACATATCGATGTTTATACTTAAAAATGTCGCAAACACCATTTTGAACTCAATGGAATTGGTCTCGAGTCCAAATTGTTGAATCTCAATTTCAATCTTCATTCAGACGTCTGAAATTTCCAATTCAGACGTTTGAATCTGGAAAACCAGATGTTGTCTATTACAATATTCAGACGTCTGACTCGGGGATTTCAGACGTTTGAAAATGGCTATTTTAGCCTGTTTTCTTTCTGGATTGACTCGAACAATTTCAGCCGTCTGAACGATTGATTTCAGATGTCTGAATTCTGTTTGAATGTGTTTTTTCAAATAGGCACTTCCAAATAGCACGATCCACATAGACTTTTCACTAATTCGACTGTTCTTCTTCGAATAGTGACTTTTTCGGACTAAAATTCGACTAACGATGCTATATTTAAATTAAACATTTAAATATACGAATTCATAAAATATGCGGGTTGTTACAGAATGTTTACATGATTTGTTTGTGTTAAAAACTTGAAGAAAATGTCATTTGTTTTATTAACATAAGTGTATATATTTAGTTTTAGTGTTGAATTAATTAACATAGGCTTAATTAATTGATTTGGGTCCAAGGTCCATTAATTAGTACAAACCAGAAGAAAAGAGAAACATTTTCTCTTTTCCTATACGTACCTTTCTTCCTCTTTCAATAAGAAAACAAAAAACAAAGAAAACTCCACCATTTCAAACCTAAGGCTTCTATTCTCAAATTCCTTCAATATAATTGTTGTTTTAATCAATCTAAAGAGAATTCAATAGGTAATCAACTCCAAAATACAAATCATTTCATCAAAATATAGTTTTGAGATTGGGTTTGTATGTAATCTCTTCTTTTGGGTATGCATGCCTCTATTTTGATTTTTTACAGGTTCTTGAAGCCAAATCCATCTCCAAGCTCTCTCCTTTCAGCACAAATCTCGGTTTTTGATCTTCATTGCAAGGTGAGTTAACTGCTCACAAATGTTAGCTGAAGTAAAGCTTCAAATACCAAAAATATATGCAAAAATAGCTTCAATATATTGATTTCTGTTGATGTTTTTGTTTCTGTGAAAACTGTGTTTGGGTGTCACTCTGCATATAATTGTCTCTCAATTCCGGCAACGAAATGCTGCCAGATTTTCTTCTATTGATAGTTCATGTGTTGTCGTATATGTCTGCAAAATTTCATAGCAAAACTCTTTTATTTGATACTTGAAAACTTAGCTGCAAAATAAATACGAAGACTGGAAATCACCTATACATATTTCTGTTTCTGAGTTGCTGCAAACATGGCTTGTGTCCATGTTTGAGACAACATATCTCTTTCAATTTCTGTTAGAATTCATCGGTTCTTTTTTTGTTTGAAAGATGAATCTTTCTACTATGTTCATATCAATTTTCAGCTCAATCTGAGGTAATTTGGTCCTTTGTTTCATGCCTGGAAGTTGAACCTAAGATGGTTTTCAGGCCTGTACATTTTTGGTTTTTTTGAACTGTTGCAAACATGGCCTGAGTCCATGTTTGAGACAGTGTAACGTTTTCATTTTCAGTCGGAATTCATTGATTCTTTTTTTTTTGAAATATGAAGTTTTCTACTATATGCATACCAATTTTTAGCTCAATATGAGATCGTTTGGTCCTCTATTTCAGGCCTGTAAGTTGGACCCAAGATGGTTATCAAGCCTAGGCATATTTTTGTTTTTGAACTGTTGCAAACATGGCCTGAGTCCATGTTTGAGAGAGCGTAACTTTTTCATTTCCAGCCGAAATTCATCGATTCTTTTTGGTTTGAAAGTCGAAGTTTTCTACTATGTGCATACCAATTTTTAGTTCAATCAAAGGTTGTTTTGCTACCTGTTTCATGTCCGAAAGTTGAACCCAGAGAAGATTTCAGACCTGGGTATTGTGTTGCCGATGCATTTTTATGTTCTTTTTCCGTCCGACTTTTGACTTTTACTTCATGTTTTTATGCTATTTCTGAAATTTTTTGATGCCATGATGTCTATTGGTAGACTAGCCAAATTTTGGAGATTTTGAAATTCAAATTTTTGATTTAATTCGAATTTTATTTGAATTGAATTCGAATATCGATTTGAGTGATTTCTTGGGTTTTTATTCGTTTTCGAGCACGGGTTTTTCCAAACCTTTTTGAAATAATTTTTAAAATAAATAGGAATTTTAAATTATTATTATATGATATTTTTAAAGTATCTTCAAATATAGAATCTATTTATTCTCGATAATAAGGGAATTTTCAAATATGGCTTTCAAAATTGGTATTAAAAGCCTGTTTTCTCAAGTAAATTATTTTACATATAAAATACACGTTTTTGCACTATTCGAGCGAATGAGAAGGAGAATTAAATGGTTTGGTAAAACGCGTGGTATGGGACACATGCGTTTATCTTATCGGTTAATTCTTGACTTGTTCGTTTGATCGTTTTGACCTACGGGTCGAGTTTACCGATGAGATAAGGTAAACTTTTTACTACTTTGAGTGTGAAATTTACTAGCGGATAGTAAACCGTTTAGAGTGAACGTGTGGTATGGGACACACGTTAACACTGTTCGGGTTCCTATCCGAAAGTTTGTGACACGTTTGTTTAAGAGACGTATTTGCCAGTACTGGACCTTCAGATCATTTGTCCTTCGGGACATTTGTCTAAGAGACGTATTTGTCCATTGTGATGTATTTGTCCTTTGAGATGTTGTCCTTCAGGATGTTTGTCTAAGAGACGTATTTATTATCCTTCGGGACATTTGTCTAAGAGACGTGGTGCCTTATTTTGAGAGAGCGGTTCTTGGCGGGCTTCGGCCATAAGCACGTGCTATATCTTTGAGATGATTTCATTGATGTTTGTGATTTCCCTAGTGTATCACCCTTTTTCAGAATTGGTCCTTTGAACCATTCGATATATATTTGTGGCGATTACCTTTCGGGGTTTTGAACTCTGTGGCGATTACCTTTCGGGATTTTGAACTCTTGGAAGTTCTATTTTTGAGACTTGAATTGCCTACACTTGCATTATATGAGATTTGCCTTTTGGTGTTTACTTGAGATTTTATTCTCCTCTTTGGAGATATATTTGCCTTATGGCATGTTTGAGATGAGATCTCTTTATGTATGTTTTGGGTTTGCCAAGATGGCGGGTTTAGGTTTTCCCCTAAACCATATTTGATGTTTTATGAATGCCGATGATATAAGGCTCGCTACTTTTAGCACTTTATGGGTATTTTATCTCCTTTGAGATTATACGTTTGTGTACCATATTATCACTTGATGTAATCATACACTTTAGATTGTTCCTTCCTATTCGGGAATATTATCACATTATCCTTATGCTCATATTATCACTTATCCTTGTAAACTAATTTGTTTAGCTAGACTGACCCGTGTATTTTATACTCGGGTCAGACCGAGGTGTTTCGGGTTAGGTACCCTTTGGACTTAGCCTATTCTGCTTCCGCATGGACTTTTCTGCTAGCTCTTTTTGCTTTTGTGTATTCCTTTTTGTTGCTACTCTAATATGTATATTCTTTTGACTCGTGTTTGTATTGTGGTCGTCATACCACATATGTGATGTATCATTTTGTATACTCTGTGATGTATCTGTATATGTGTATATATCTGATTATCTGCTATTCTGTGATGTGTTTTGCATTTGAGTTGTTGTATTTTATTCTGATAGATCCTACAGCCACCTATGGCTTTGTATTAAGTATTTATTGGATATGTCGATCCACTTGAATTAGAAAAAAAATATAGAGCATTTATCGACGTATTCAATAGATATTTAAGGCAAGGCTATAGATGGTCGCTCCTAACCAGCCCTATTCTTCGCATTAGCGGATGGTATTACTTAGTAATACTCTTTGTTAATGTGGGTCTCGGGTGGGGTGTCACAGCATGGTATCAGAGCTGGGTTCAGAACAAATTATGATAAACACAGAACAGAAGCACATATTATGGTACATCTAAGAGTAATACAAGTTTTATGAATCCCTGAATCATTGTGCCTTGTACTTTTCATGTCCTTTAGGGTAGATAGAAGTTTGGGAATATGTTTAGGAATGAATTTAATTCTGTAGTATTCCTTATTGAATTGATTATATCTACCCTGTGAATAATCTTTATCTTATCTTAACTTTCAGCTAATGGCTGGAAGAGGCAGAGGACGACGCTCGGATGCTGGGCAATCCAACGGCTCGCATTCGGACGGCGTTTATATGTCTGCCGATTAGTTTATGGAGTTATTTAGGAGCTCTCAGCCTCCAGCTCCTACTCAAGCATCCCCTCTATGCAAGTCTGTCTTTGCGCGCTTGTGTAGTGATTTCTCTCATCTCGGAGGAAAGCCATTCAAAGGCTCTGAGTCTGATCTTGAGGTCCAAGGTTGGATTCATACGTGCGAGTGCATCTTCTCTTGCATGGATCTTTCTGACCATGACAGATTTCTTGTAGCATCTAGCCTGTTGCAAGAGCGTGCCCTTGATTGGAACGAGCTTCTTACAGCCAAGCTCGATGAGTCTACTCTTTCTTGGACTCAGTTTCGGGAACGATTCGAGCTCAAATTCATTCCTGAATCTGAGAAAGCTTTATTGGCCCGTCGTTTCCTTGAGTTGAAGCAACGGAAGTCCTCCATCTCTGATTATGTTTCGTCATTCAAGGCCTTATCTAAGTATGGTCTTGAATACATTAGCACCTCTTATAAGAAGAATCTGAAGTTTGTCTCTGGTCTTAAGAAGTATCTCAAGAAGTCTTTGATGCTCCAGCTCAAGCTTTCTTTTGAGGAGTTGGTTGACTCGGCGCTTCATCTCGAAGCCGGGGAGAAGGAGTGCGAGAGTGGTGATGAGGTTGAGGTTTGCAAGAACCCCAATAAGAAGAAGTTCCCATTTCATTAGCCGAAGTTTTTCCCCTCCAAAAAGAAGAAGCCTGTTGGATCTAGTCCTAGTTCCAAGCCTAGTGGAGCACCTCTACTCGGAAGGGGTGTTTCAATTATGGTTCTTCTGACCATATGATCGTGACTGCCATAAACCTATTATTTGCTGCTATTGCAAGAAATTGGGTCACTGAGTTGCCACTTGTCCTATTGCTCCGAATACCCTAGTCTGGGAAGCAGAATGTAGTGGATGCTTTTGGAGGGTCTTCTCAACGCAGAGGTACTGCTCCTTCTATTCTTGAAGGTTCATTGTTGTTCCATGATCATTCCATTAGAATCCTCTTCAATATGGGTGCGTCGCATTCATTCGTATCGAAGAAGCTCGTCGATGGTTTGTCTTTGGATGTTTCTTGTATGGTTACTTCATTGAGGATTGCGAATCCTATCGGGGGATCCGCAACCCTTAGCATGCTTTGTGATGATGTTGAGATTATTTTATGTGGCTTTTCCTTTCGTGCGAATCTGCACATTATTTCTTATTTGGGATCTGATATGATTTTGGGTATGGACTGGCTAGTGCGATACGATGCTATGATTATTTGTTCTAAGAGAATTTTATATCTTCGACATCTAGATTCGTCTGCTCAGCTATCACTTGTTCTTCGGAATGTGGATAATTTCGAAGTGGCTTTATATTCTCTAGACTCATAAGATGATGATGATATATCTCGTATTACTATTGTTTGTGACTTCTCTGATGTATTTGAGCCTGTTTCGAGTTTTCCACCCAACCGGGCGATTGAGTTCCACATTGATCTCATTCCAGGTGCGCATCCAGTTAGTCATCCTCCCATGAGGATGTCTACAAAGGAAAATGAAGAACTCAAGAAGCAGCTTTTAGAGCTTGAGTCTAAGCAGTTGATTCAGTCTAGTTTTTCACCGTGGGGTGTCGCGGTCGTCTTCGTGAAGAAGTCCGATGGAACTCTTAGGCTTTGCATCGACTATCGCAAGCTTAACCAGTTGACCATCAAGAATGCATTCCGCACTCGATATGAGTCTTATGAGTGGTTCGTTATACCGTTCGGAATAATGAACACTCCAGTCTACTCCATCAATCTTGAGGATCGAGTATTCTACAAATATCTCGATGAGCTCTATTTATGTTCCTTGATTTTGAGAATAAGTAATAAATTGTGTTTTCAAATTTTTCAAAAAATGAAGATATGTTTCTAAGAGAAATTGGATTTTGTTATTGGGAAAAACAAAGAATATTTTGAGTATTATATATGAGGTATTTCTTTTTAAAGAAAATGAATTTTTGTGTTGGGTTGTCCGTCTAGTGCTTCAAGAATTTTGGTCGATGCGTTTGGCCAACGTTATCGATAGGAATTTCCTAAACGTTGTGATGAGATAGTCAGACATGGTAAATTGAGTTTTAATAAGTAAAGTTTGAAAATAATTAATATAGTGGAGTACTTATTTTTATTCTAAATGTTAATGAAACCATTGAACCATAGTGATGTTGGATGAGTAGCGAGACAGTTTTGATCATTTGATCAACTCTACAGCCAATCGATGGGGCCATTCACTATAAAATCAATGGCGAGGCAATACCCTTATATTGTTTAAAATTTTAGAAATTGAATATGTGATTTTGGTAAGTAAAAGCGAATAATTCTAATTAACGGGATGTTTTAATTAGAAGAAAATACCATTTGATGCTTTGATTAATAAAATAATGTATTTAAGGTAAAAGAATACTTTGGTTTGAAAAATTAAAATATTAATTGAATGTTTTAGTACAAGTTATTAATGATGACTATAAAATTTGTTTTGGCACTTATTTATTTGAGTAATAGTAGAGGATAGATATAAAACTCTATCTTAAGAGAAAATAAAGAAGTGTTAGTTTAGAACATTTAGTATAAATTTGTAAGCTAGTTTTTGTTTTAAACTTAAATAGTATTAAAACTTGTGGGTTTGAAATTGAAAAATTCTTTTGAAAACAAGTTTGAATTAATTATCAACTTTAATTAGTTTTATGTTGATAATCAGATGGAAATTTAATTTTTGTGACAAGTGGAAATGTGAATTTGGATTGTTTTGATAAATGAACAATTCATTTAGTACAATCTTTTTAAATTGTGAGAATAATTTTAAACTTTATATATATATAACCCAAAAATTTATTTTGGTGGATAATCAATAATTATCTCTTGACAATGAAAGAGATTAGTTATCTCTTCCAAAATGAGTTTTCAAGTTAATTGTTTTAAAGTTGATTTTGGAAAGTAATGGTGATATTTCCACTTAATAAAATGTTTTATGATGATTAGATATAGTTGATCATAATTTTGTATGTCTTAGCTTTGCAGGGAAAAGGAGAATCATTTAACAAATGATTTAGCAAAAAAGCTTGTTTGGAAATGTAGTTTGAGCTTAAAGTGGTTTGGGTAAATTTCAAATTTTAAATTGATTTAAAAGCTGAAATTTTGTTTGGAAATGTGCTGTACTAAAACAGCGATAACTTGAGATTTATAACTTCAAATGAGTTCAATATTTTTGCAAATTAAAGATATTTCAGTAAGCTATAAATTTTCTTTTTACCACTTGAGAAGATTTTGCATTTTACTGAGTCTAAAATGGGTTTGAAAGTGGATAGGCAGTTCTGCCCTATTACAAAATTCTCTAAGATTTAAGCTGAAAGTAAATTTAACATAACTTTCAAACCGTAAATCTGATATTGATGATCTTTATATTGCTGGAAAGCTTAGACTTAGTAGAACAACTTTCATTTTATAATTTTTTTCTTCAGATTTGGTTGTTTTCTAGGTCAAAACATGTCTTCTTTGCAGCAGGTTTGAAATGAAATTGATCTATTTCCCTTAATAGTTAAGTGTAGTACTTCCTATTTATGAACATGAACTAATATCATCTATTTGAGTTAACTACAGGTGAAAAGAGGATAATTGGACTATATTTTAAGCAAAAAGATTATATTTAAGATTGTGCAAACTCACTTTAAAATGCAAAAAAGAAATGTATGTTTTCGGATTAATTTTAAGAGTTAAATGATGGTATATATTGTGTTTTCGACCTAATGGTCGATGTATATTATATAAATAATTTTTATAATATTATATACGACCCTCCATACAAAGGAGACTCTGCTAATTTTTCTGGAAATTTCTAACACTTAGAAAATTTGGGAAACAAATTAAAGAAAAATATAATATATGTTGAAAACTAGAGAATACCTATGGAAGAATTAGGGAATAAACAACTTAGTCATTTACCAATAGACCTAGCCCTATCAAATTACATGTGTTGATTTGATAACACAAATGAGTAGCTAAACTCTTCCAATTTAGGGGTAATGAAGCTCTCTAATTATGTAAATTCAACATGATTTGTGATTTATGATCTTATTTGTGCTTCATGAAAGTAAATTTTGCTGTAAGTTTATACAAGTGAGTTTGATAGCCTATGTTGTATCTGCAAATAGGTTATTCTTATTTAACATAAACACAAATTACATCATCATTTTCTAATTGGATTTTGATTTTGAAATGAAAGTAAAAACAAAATTTGATGATCCATATTACTAATTACAATAGTAAATAAATCATACTTAAAATAGCTTTTGCTTTTACTTCATTTTCCTGAGAATTGATAAGTGGTTTATTTGTTGTATTATAGTTTGATGGTTTAAGTTATGTTAATTAATAACATAAATAAACTATACTTATGATAAATACAACACTTATTTCACTTAATATCAAAAATAGAGATCATAGATGATTTGTTTGTTGATTTACAAAAATATGAGAGTGGATTTGCCTCTAAATTGTTTTCTAATCTCATAGTTTTTAATCCCATTTTCATTCTAGTTTTAGCTTCATTTCGTTTACAATTTTTAGTTAACAATCTTCTCTCCACTTTGGTCTAATTTGATTGAATAGAAAATTTTAAAATCTAAAAAAATTCCCTGCGGATCGACCCGTAATCGCCACGTACTAAAATTGTACGCCATGCGCTTGCGGTTAATTTTATTATTAATTTTTCGGTGATTTCTAACTCGATAGAAAATTCATTGTTGAACAAGTTTTTGGCGCCGTTGCTGGGCAATTGCTTTGATTTTATTTTCTATTCTTCGAATTATTTTCGTTTATTTTTTATTGTGTGTTTGTTTTGTGTGTTTGTTTGCATTTAAAAAAAATATATTTTATGTGTGATTTTTGATTGCATTTTGTTGTGTGATTGCTTTTCTAATTTCATTTGCATTTGCATATATTAAAAAATACACACACACACACACACACATATATATATATATATATATATTATACACAATTGCATTTGAAAAGGCAAAAAAATTATTCACTTTATTATCTATACATTGCATTTACTGTACATTTCATATATTTCATATATAAAACTTCAACTTTGCATTTGCTGTTGCACATACATACACTACACATTTCATTTTACTGCACAGCCACACTTGCACCATCCCTTTGCCCCATAACTTGTTGTACAACAACTCGAACAAACCATTCACCTGCCATACCAACCATACTATTGCAACCCCAAACATCTGTCTTCCATTCACTCCAACTATATCTCACTGCTTCTACATAATGACCCATGTCCACCACTGTTCCTCTGTGCCGATCATCCTACTGTCTTCCCATTACAACTGCATCCACGCCACTGTGAACATCACATTATAGCTGCATCAATATCACCATTCACTTGCAAACCCCTGGCCAAATTAGTTTACAAAACAGCACATATATCTGTGCACATCTGCACATTCTCCTCTTGATACAGCATTCCAACCACAAATCATTCAAACTGTTGCCTCGCAGCCATAACTCCGAACCACAACCATCATTTGCCTGCACCCACGCCAGACTTACAAATCACCACATAATTGCACTACTTCACCAGCTCAAATCTTCACATCCTACATGCCTCTGCACATAATCGATCAAAGCTACCCACTCATCAAAATCAACCTCTGACCATCAGGAACAACCAACCAACTCATATCACATCAACACCTTCCACATTCAACTCCTATCACAACAATTCAGCAACCTATATTTGCTATGATACACACCAATCCTCCATCCCCATGTTTTCCATTCATTCTGCCACAAGCACCACCCTTCAACAGTCACCATTCCCTCCTCTACCGACATACATAACTGCCCCTCCCAGACAACTACACTTGCCAACCACATTCACAAACTTCTACTCACTGCAAACAACATCACCCACCATCATTTAACAACACTTCCCCCATCAAAAAAAAGTACCCACTACACTGTTCTGCCTACAAACCAAACACAGTCACAATAACAAATTTGCTTCTAAACCATCACTCCATACCTGATCAATTTCATCACGCAAATCCCCAAAATTCGCAGCCTGTAGTCACCACAAGCCTCTTCTCAAACTCGAACAACACACCCTCCCCAATCGCATGACAGTAGCGAACAACTTCCTTTGTCCATCCATCCTTTAGTAGAACTCCTGCCATCAACCAGCATTCAATCAATAGCCACCTCTTCTCCACTACTTGTGCAACCCCAATCGACCACCAATCTCCTCAAATAATCACAATCGAACCCAAAATCGCCTGCAGAATACATTTCATCACAAGATCACCGCAACCCTGCTTCGAGAATCACAAAGCTGCAACTTCACCCGAAATCACCACGACTCCACGCGACACTCGAACACATCCTTCACCATCACCTCTGCTAGTAAATCCCACTACAACCGCCTTCAAATTGAACAAATTCAAATCAACTTGGTTTTTGGTTTTGATTCTGGAGTTGAAAAGTGTTTTTAATCAATTAAAAGAGGACGATTTGATTTATAGCGTATTTTTTTATAAAAGAAAAAAAAACTTGTTTACTTAGTTGGCTGAGTTTGGATTGTGAGCCTAAGTGAAATTTTTTTTATTCTCTTTTGTTTTGCTTTAATTTTATTTTGTTAAAATTGTTTTTAGTCCAATCAAGAAAAAAATAGTTTTTTCTTAATTTGTTTTGTTTACTTCGTTTTGAGTTTTGTTATACCAAATCGTCCCTTGAATTAGGTCCCTTGAATTAAGTTCCTGAATAATTGCATATATTTATGCAATTATCCAGTGAATAATTGCAAACATTTATGCAATTATATCCAAAAATTGTAGACATTTCCGTAATTATTCATTGAAAAATTATGAAAATTTCTGCAATTATTCACGAAAAAATTGCGGATATTTTCATAATTTTTTCAAAACATTACAGAAATTTCCGCAATTATTCACCAAAAAAATTACAGAAATTTCCGCAATTTTTCACTGGATAATTGCAGACATTTATGCAATTTTTGGATATAATTGCATAAATGTCTGCAATTATTCATTGAATAATTGCATAAATGTATGCAATTATTCGGTAACTTAATTCTAAGGACCTAATTTACAATCTTTTTTTGGGGAGGAGTTTTCGTGTATTAAGTTTGATTTTAAGGACCTGAGCCTAATATTCACTAAAATAAATCGCCGCTAAAATAGAAAATTGCTAATCATTCTACATGCTCTGGTATTGTGTTTTCATCTCTAGTTTTATTTTGAATTGCATTGTTGGTTTCTTGCATTTGCATTTATTAAAAAAAATTTCAAAAAAATATCCAAAAACAAAAACAAACTTCATTTTAGTTGCATTGTAAATTCACGTTTAATTTTTGCTTTGCATTCATCTCATCTTATTTTCTTTTCTAAGGGCAATACCCCAATTCACATAAGGTGGGAGATTTCATCACCCTTTTCTTAGCCCACAAATCGCATTTCATCGTAGAATTTGACTAATAATAAAGGTTAGACATTCGACTTAAGGGAGTCGCGAGCTCACCTAGAGCTTAACTGTATCTTGGCAAATGTCTTCTTTGAACAAGTTTATTTCTCGGTGTCTAGGCTACGGCAGAGTAATAACCATTTATAAATATTATGGTGATTCATAAATATTATAGTGGTTGTTTCACTGAAGGTACTTAAACCTTCGGTTGCATTAATACGGTGATTCGTGGTGCACCGATAACCCATGCCCGTTACCTGCCTAAGAAATATTTTTGTTGATTTAAGACAAAGTGTGATTATACAATTTTGGGTTAGATGCTACTAAGGACAGAAATTGTAATTAAGTCTTTTGTATTCATTTAGTTGCATTAGTTCATGTATATTTAAAAAAAACAAAAAATCCAAAATCCGAAATTCGAAAAAAAATTATAAATTTTACTTAACTTAGTTTTTAATCCAAAAAAAATCTTTTTTCCTTTCCTTTGAAATTTTTCAATCAAAAAGAAGAAAAATAAAAAAAAAATCTTTTCAAAAACAAAAAAAAATTTGTAAACTCAAATTCAAAAACAAAAATCAAATTCCCATTTTCTAAAAAAAAATCTTTTGGTAAATATTTGAAAGTTTGAAAATTCAAAAAAAAATATAAAAACAAAAACATATAAAAAAAATTGAAAAGCCAAAGCAAAACAAAAATCAAACTTCTCTTTTGAAAAATAAATTTCACTTGGTAAATATTTTTCTTCCTTTAGAAAAAACAAACAGCAAAAACAATTGTTCACTTCATTTTCCAAATCTTGTTTCATTCTCTAAATTTGATTCTAACTTTGTTTTCTTCTCAACTTTCACTAGTGCATGAGTACTTGGACTCGTGACACTTCTATGAATACTTGGATTCGAGACCCTTCTACAAATCGTTTAACCCGAACAAACAATCCTCCTGAAATGGCGAACGAGAACGCCCCTCGAACTCTTATGGATAGATCTTCCCCCAATCGAGTTTCTATCCCTTCTTGCATCACCTTGCCCGCCCCAACGGGCAATCACTTTGAGATTCATTCAAATCACATTAACACGCTTCCGAACAAGATGATCCTTATATCATTTTAACCAAATTTGAACAAGTTTGTGCAATTATTAAACTCCAACAACTATACGACGATGAAATCAAACTTAGGTTAATTCCATTCGCACTTACCGATTACACTGAAAAATGGCTGTATAGTTTGCCTTTGAATTCAATCAAAACTTGGGAAGAATTTACTAGTACCTTCTTAAAGAAGTTTTACTTGAAATGAAATTGTAAATTTTCATCAATTTGGGGGTGAATCATTTGCAAAATACTTTGAAAGATTTGAGGAACTTCATAACAATTCTCGGAATAATGCTAGAATCGATGTGCTAAGGAAACTTTCTAGCCCAACATCACGATGACGCTTGGAAATTTCTTGAAAACTTGTCCAAAAAATCATTACAATGGGAACGATCTAACGAGAAATCGATCTATTCTTGATCAAGTGCTCATTCGGTAGGATCCTCTTTGGCCTTAGAAGTGAAATCCGATGCAATGATAACCAAATTCGATAATGTCCTTTCCTCAAATCAAATGAATCAAGCTTCTCAAGTCCTGTGTTACAAATGCAATGATCCAAATCACATCGCCAATCAGTGTCCATATTCGTTAGAACAAATCAATGCTTTTAATAAAGTTAGGAATGATCTGTTTTCTCCAACGTACTATCCTGGTTGGAGAAATCATCCTAACTTCGCTTGGAATCAAAACAATTCGAACATGAGTTCGATTCGACCATCTTTTCAATCATTTCCGAACAGCGCTTCAGATCTGAATCCTCCTTTCCAACCGAAACAATTTCAGCAAATTTTTTTTCATCCTTCTAAAAACCAAGCACAACAATCTTTCGTTCCTCAAGATGAAAAACGAATGACCTCCCTTGAAAAGAGTATTGAAGCCTTAACTAATACGACAACGCAATCGCAAAATGTGTTAAATTCATACATGCAAAATACCAGCCAATCGATCTCTAAACTTGAAATGCAAATGAGTCAATTAGCCAACCTCGTGAGTGAATGAGAAAGAGGTACATTCCCAAGCCAACCAATTACAAACCCTAGGAATCAAAACGCAAACTCGAGCCAGGCTCATGTCGTTCAAGATAGCAATTTGAATCAAATGAATGCTATCACCACTTTGCAATCCGGTAAGATAATCAATAACCAAGTTGTTAATCCAAACGACTTACCGGATGTTCCACTCGACACTTCGAAAAACACAAACGATGCCAATCAAAACATCGAGTCGAACCTCGATCCAAATTCTAAGTCTAATTCTTTTCTAACTCAAAAAGACCATCCGACCGAGTTTCGAATCCCATTCCAAAATCGACTTCGACCTAAGAAACATTCGGAACAAATGGAAAAGATGTTAGAAATCTTTAAACAAGTCAAAGTGAAAATTCCTCTCTTAAATATCATCCAACAAGTCCCGACCTATGCTAAATTTCTCAAGGACTTGTGCACTCAAAAATGACACGCTCAAGTGCCAAAGAAAGTCATTTTAACCGCTGGTCTAAGCGAAGTCTTGTCTCAATCCATTCCCGTCAAATACAAAGATCCCGGTTGCCCCAACGATCTCATGTACAATAGGAGACAAGAGAATCAAAAAATGTTTGTTAGACCTAGGTGCTAGCGTAAACTTGCTCCCATATTCAGTTTACTAGCAACTAGGTCTAGGTGAGCTTATACCGACTAAGGTCACCCTTCAATTGGCCGATTGTTCTATAAAGAAACCGATAGGAGAAATCGAGGATGTACTCATATTCCCTGTCGATTTCATTGTCCTTGAAACTCAACCTGTAAACAATCTGACGAGCCAAATTCCTTTGATTCTAGGACGACCTTTCTTAGCCACTTTGAATGTTTTAATTAATTGTCGAAACGATTCAATGAAGATTTCTTTTGGTAACATGACCATCGATCTTAACATCTTTAATTTAGATAATTAGTTGAATGAACCATTCGACAGCACGTTGGAAGTTAGTACCATTCAAGAAAAGTTTGAAAACGAATCGATGAATCTTAATGATGAATGTGAGGCCGAGTACGAGAAATTGTTTCAAGATGTTCCTCATGAGATCGAAAACACGCTTCCTTTCGAGCCTCTCACGGTTGAGTCCGAATCTCAACCAATTTCTTTGATTGAGCCACCTCCTAAGCTAGAGCTCAAACCTCTTCCTTCTCACCTTAATTACGTACACTTAGGTGAAAATGAAACTTGTCCTATCATAATTTCTAACGATCTTTCTCTCGACCAAGAAGCTTCTCTTCTCTCTATTCTTTTGAAAAAAAGAGAAGCAATTGGGTGGTTCATTACCGATATTAAGGGAATTAGCCCTACTATTGTTCAACATCGCATTCACTTAATTGACGAAGCCAAACCCACACGTGATGTGCAACGGAGGCTTAACCCAAAAATGAAAGATGCGATTTGTGACGATATTCTTAAGCTCCTCGATAACGGTATCATATATCCCATCTCCGATAGCCCATGGGTTAGCCCAATTCATGTCGTGCCTAAAAAGTCCGAACTTACCGTTAAAACAAACGACGCAAACGAACTCATTCCTACTCGGACTCAAACTGGTAGGCATGTTTGCATTGACTATCGAAATTAAATGCCGCAACACGTAAGGACCATTTCCTTCTTCCTTTTATCGACCAAATGCTCGAACGTTTAGCCGGCCATGAATTCACTACTTTTTTGATGGTTATTCCGGCTATAACCAAATTCCAATCGCTCTCAAAGATCGAGAGAAAACGACTTTCAAATGTCCATTTGGTACCTTTGCTTATCGACGTATGCAATTCGGACTTTGTAACGCTTCTGCTACTTTCCAACGATACATGGTTGGCATCTTTTCTGACATGATCGAACGCTTTCTAAAAGTTTTTATGGACGATTTCTATATCTTTGGTGATTCTTTTTCTGATTGTTTACATCATCTTGAGTTGGATCTAAGTCGATGTAAAGAAAAACATTTGACTTTGAATTAGGAAAAATGCTACTTTATGGTCTAACAAGGCATAGTCCTTGGACATATCATCTCAAATAAAGGCATTGAGGTAGATAAAGCAAAAGTTGACGTAATTGCAAACCTACCCATTCCCAAATCTGTTAAGGACATTCGATCATTTCTAGGACACGCTGGCTTTTATCAACGCTTTGTGAAAGACTTTAGCAAAATCGCTAGTCCTTTGACTACTCTTCTAGGAAAAGATGTTCCTTTCAATTTCAATTCTGATTGTGTCTCATCTTTCGAACGTCTTAAAAACAAACTCTTTTCTGCTCCAATCATTTGCGCATCCAATTGGGATCTCCCATTTGAAATAATGTGTGACGCTTCGAACTTTGCAGTTGGTGTTGTCTTAGGACAACGCATCAACAAGATCCTTCACGTTATCTACTATGCTAGCATGACTCTGAATGATGCTTAGCTCAATCACACAACTACTGCAAAGAGAATTTAGCGGTAGTTTTTGCTCTCGAAAAATTCTGACAATATTTGACAGGGTCACACATTACTATGTACAAGGACCATTCTGCGCTTCGATATCTCTTTGCTAAAAAGGATGCTAAATCTCGCTTAATTTGTTGGATCCTTTTAGTACAAGAATTTGATCTTACAATCAAGGACCAAAAGGGATCTGACAATGTCATAGCCGATCACTTATCTCGTCTTCCCAACGCATCATCGCCTTTGCCAATCAATGAAAACTTTCCCGATGAACAACTTCTTTTAATTTCTATCGACCCATGGTACAACGACATAGTGAACTACTTAGTCCTAAAGAAACTCCCTCATCTTGGTCCAAACAGGACAAATACAAATTCATGTCCCAAGTGAAATATTTCTATTGGGATGATCCATACTCATCAATTATTGTCCCGACCAAATCATTCGACGTTGCATCCCGAATAATGAAATAAGGAGTTCCTTGTCGACTTTATGGGACATTTGACGCTGCATCATTCGACTGTATGGGACATTTTCCCAATTCTTTTGGAAATTTGTATATTCTTCTCGTTGTCGATTACGTCACAAAATGAGTCGAAGCCGTTCCTCGTAAAACCAATGACCATAGAATTGTTGTGAAATTTCTCAAAGAAAACATCTTTTTGAGATTCGGCACACCTCGCACAATAATCAGTAATAACGGAACCCATTTTTCCAACCGTTCTTTTGAAACTTTAATGAAGAAATACTCGATAACCCACAAGTTATCCACTCTGTATCATCCTCAAACTTGTGGCTAAGTTGAAGTTTCAAATCGTCAAATAAAACAAATCTTGGAGAAAGCTGTTAATAAAAATCAAAAAGTGTAACGACCCGGAATTTTGATCGTTAGATTTTGAACATTTAATTCAATTTAAATGTTGAATGTGAATTTTTATTTGATTTTGAAATACGAAGGTTTGGTTGAAGTAATAAATATGGGTTATAATTTCAAATATAATGATTTAATTGGATTTGGATAATAATAATTAAATATTTGAAATTGGGATAAATTGTGAATCTGGATGTAAATGGGTATGAAATAGTTTCTAAAAAATTATTTTTAAGTATATTTGTATTTAAATAATGTTGTTGGATTTTTGGATGAAATCAAAAGCTGATAAATTAAATTTGGGATTTTATGTTAATTTAATAGTGGTATTTAATAATATAATAATGCAAATAATCAGATTTTGACCCGCCATTTGTAGCTCGGTTGGTTTGGGAGCTGGGAGATGGGAACCAAAGGACTGTGTCCGGGCAGGTTCGAATCCCAGCGCCAAACCATCAGTGGGAGTTTCAACGTTAAGCATCCGTGTGCGACGACTAAATAAAAGCGGGGTAGACACACGGCGTGGGGTTTACTTAAGTGAGTATCAATAAATACCATGATCTTAAGGTTCCCCATGATCTCAAAAAAAAAATCAGATTTTGGTCCGGAATGAATCAGAATGATTTCTAATGTGAATATAAATTCTATATGATTTATAATTACGTTAGTAAAATTTTAAAAGTGATATTTTGAGTGATTTCGATGATTTTGGAAATCAGTCGAATTTATCGACGAGTCAAAATAGCCTTCCGGGGCACAGTCTCGGAATTCGATGAAACTAGTTCCATTGGATCCGTAATAGTTAATTATTATCGGATTTCAATTTTTGTAGCAATCGGAGTTGACGTTTGACCGTGGCAACTCAAAACGCATAGAAATTATTTTAATCGATTTAATTTAAAATTGATCGTTTATTTCCGAAACTCGCTTATATGACCGAATTAGCCTCCGAAACACGTGTCATTGTGTTCGGAACGTGGGAAAAACCTTATAAATGCCAGGTGGCACGTGTGATTTGGAGTTCATTTGAAAATTGAGAAAATTTGAGAATATATATATTATTAAATTAATACATTAATATATATATATACACATTATCGGCCAAACCCTAACCTTATTTCTTCCAGCCGCCACGTGACTGTTCAATGGCCGATAATGGCCTGTTTTCTTCCTCGATTATCTCTTGATCCTTCGAGTTTCAGAAAAAATCTTCAACTACTAAATTATTGAGCTCATCGAGTACGGTGTAATCAACGGAGGTGATCGTATGAAGTGTGGCGAGGAGGGAGAAATCGGGGGTCGAACGCCGGCCGTTCAAGTGCGTTTTTCTTGGAATTGGTGTAGCCGAGCTCCAAGCGGCTTCTGGCGTTGGGGTTGCTCGCCTAGGGCTTCAAGTTCACGAGGCTTGATCGAGCTCAGGTGGAGCGAGGTGGAAGCGGCGGTTGATTTTGCTTGGTGATGATGGATTCGTGTTCGCGTAGATAGCCTGGAGTAGAAACAAAGGGGAGAACAAAACTAGCAGCCCGATCTGTGTTTTGGTAATTAAAGTAAAAAAAGGATTTTGTTTCAAATTTTATATTCAAACTTTGTAATAACATATCTAATGCATCGAGGTCGGAATCGAGCAAAAGTGGCGGCGTTGGAATCGCAGCAACGAGCAGCCCGCTGTAGTGCAAATCTAGAATCATTTTAAGCAAGTGAAAATTTTGCATTAAATCGAACGTGCTCGATTTAATGTAAAATGGAACGCTCGGCATTTTTAAACTCAAGGTGAGATCTTCTCACTCAATCGAATTTTTCGATTAAATTTAAATAGTTGAATTTAAATTCTGGATGTGTTTGGATGGATTGGATGATTTATCTATTGATGATATTAGATATAGTAGGATATATATATATATATATATTTGGAGTTGTTGATTTCCCGCATTATATAGCGGATGAGACCCTATGCGCCGCATAATAGCGGATGATATTTTATAAATCCCATATACCGCGATATTCCACCTCGAAGTGGAATGGGTATTTAATTGTTGTGCTAACATCTGTGGATGTAGGGAAACAGGTTGGAGGGATTCAACTGGATTTCTCAAATTGTATGAATTTGTTTCATATGTTGTGTGATGATTTATTTATAATCTATGAATGATTTTATTGATAATTGAATTTGTTGAAGGCTCAAATTTAGCCGAATGTATTTTTGGTATCGTTGGATACCAGACATAAATTAAATTGGATTTTTAAAATTAGTAGGAAATTTTAAGTGAATTCTTTTTGAAAGAGTTGGTTGAATTTAAAAGAAGGAATTTAAAAGCATAAAGTTGATTTTTGAAATCTTATCGAATTAATTCCAAAATATGGGAAAAGATATTAATAAATGGGTTTTGAATAATATTGTTTAAAAGTTGAAGAATTTGTTGAAAATGGAATTTTAAATAATTTGGAAAGAATAAAGGGATTTATTTAAAAGGTGATAAATTTCTAGAAATCAATTTGATAATTGATTTGGTATTTGGAAATAAATCTTTGGGAAATCGATATGAAAATTTATTTGGTGTTGAATGAAAATGGATTTTGTGCTGAAATGAATTTGGAAATCGATTTGTAAAATGATTTGGTATTTGGAAATAAATTCAGAAATAAATTTGCAAATGGTTTGTTATTTGGAAATAAACTTAGAAATCAATTTGCAAATGTTCTATTCTATTGAAAGTAGACTTGGGAATCAATTTGTAAAATTGCTATGGTATTTGAAATAAATGGAAGAATCAATTTGAAATTTGATTTGGTGTTGAAATAAATTTAGAAATCAATTTGAAATTTGATTTGGGGGTTGAGAGTGAATATTTGAAAAATCGTATATAAGTGGATATTGGAAAATTTATAAAAGAAAAGGGAAATAAATAATATCGGGAATTTTATTCCGCGAGTGAAAATTGATTTGAAAGTGGTTTTCAAAATGTTGAAGTGTGGAAAAATATATATCTTGCAAAGATATTTTGAAATTTAATAATTTAGGAAAAATTATTTAGATTGGTTGATTGTTGTGAATGTTGTTTGATAGTTAAATAACCGACTATCAATATTTTCCTTTGAAATGGCATTTGAATTTGTTTTTAAAACAAGCGCTCATTATTCGGTTTAGCCGGGAGAGGACTTTGTGTCATATAACCCATTCCGAATAATGATACGACGTTATGGATTGCAATTGAAGACCGGATTTGCAAGGGCTTCTTTGGAAGTGCCTTCGGTTCTGTTCGAACACGGAATAGACTTATATGGTCGTATGTCTGACACTACACTTTGAGATATAAAGCAGCTTTCTTTCAAATACATTTCTGTTTGGTGGCGAAGAATTTATTCTCTTAGCTTAACACCCTTCTCTGAAACGTACGAGCTCAGAGGTTATGTTGTTGAAGGTTATCAGTGATATACTCCCAATTTGGTAGTATGGCATGCTAAGTGTTGTTGTGTGTTGATGATCATTCGTTGATCATTTGTAATCAAAGCATGGCTTTCGTGTAAAGCGTAGCTTTGTGGACGAGACCTCATCGGACCTCACACCCCGGAAATGGTCAAAACAGGAAAATGCGGCAAGGTTATGAGGGTCGCTCCCTTTAGGGTATGTCATTTCCTTCTGGAAAAAGGTGGTATCATGGTATGGAGCCCAGATGCTTTACCTGTGTGGTTGCATCAATCTTATTTACTGTGTGATTGTTGCTTTGTGATCGAGGGCCCTCGGATAAAGGTCGCAAACGACCGGGGGGTGGCATACTCGATCGTGTAGTAGTTACCTAGTAAGAGGTAACTCGGCCTTGTGTTGGCAGAGAGCTAGTTAGTTCTCGGGGCGTCCCTCCAGAGGCATACCCATGTGGCATAGGAAGTTCCTTAGCCTGACCATTTGTGGGAAAATCCAAAGAAACAATACGAACCTTGTACGGTTTTAGTTGTAGAACCTGCCATTTAACATGGCAGCTATAGCAGGCATAATATAATGGTACCTATGCTGGCTAAGATTAATATTATACTTTCGAAATGTTTTCCACACTAGGCACTAATGATAATATTAAAAAGATTTTGCGTATCAAGCATGTTTGACTATCATAAGGAGAAATCTCCCTCATGTGTGCGATTGCATTATGTGTGTGCCGGGAGGCCTTATGGTAGTTTCATTTTCCAAAAGCATTACGAATTTCTTTTATTTTCTTTGTGAAAATAACTGCTTTTAAGATCTCACACCAGTCCCACGACTGACCTGGAGTTTATTGTTTCCTTTCTAAACTTTGGGTGCCCATAATTTTCCACACGGGCAGCCTAGAGTCAGGTTATCAGGTCATTCTGGAATTCAGAAGTTACTATGGAGATCTAGAGGCGAGCTGGATGGCAAGACGTATCACTTATACTAGTATTATTCCGCTGTGTATTATGTTATGTGGACAAGTTTATATAACTGTCCAGTGTTGTTGTTGTAAACTCTGATGATGTATTGTATAAACTGATATAGTTTTTGTTTAAAGATTATTCATTTATCTATTATATATTGTTCCGCTGCGAATGTGAGATTCTGATATTGTTTCTGTTTCTTTTTCTATCTTCTTCTACCTCTTCTTCTTAACCTGAAGACTCGTACTTTTGTTCCACTTTGAGCTGAATTGTTGTGGAATTTTGTCGGCTCAAAGGGGTACGGATTTGCGGGCCTTCACAAAAAGATTGGTTTAAGAAATTGACCGACACGCTTTGGGCTTACCGTACCGCTTTTAAAACTAACATTGGGATGTCCCCATTTCGCTTAGTTTACGGGAAAGCTTGCCATTTACCTATTGAAATCGAACTTAAACATTGATCTCAAGAAATCTGGTGAAACAGAAAATTGCAACGCAAAGAACTAGAAGAACTTAGGAATGATGCGTATGAAAATGAAAAAATTTACAAAGAAAGAACAAAAGTTTTTCAGGACAAATCAATCCTAAGAAAAACGTTTTCATCAAACCAGAAAGTTCTTTTATACGACTCTCGACTTCATTTATTCCCTGGGAAACTAAACTCGAGATGGACTGGACCATTTGTGGTACGAACTGTTTTTCCACATGCTACCGTAGAAATAGAAAACCCCATTAATGGATCGATTTTCAAAGTCAACGGTCATCGTTTGAAACTTTCATGGAATTTCCAAGTAACCAAGAGGAGGAGTTCATGATCCTTCATGAGCCAAGCTACGTCTAGTAAGAATGTTAACCCACTTTTGTAAATATGTACATATTTTTCCCTGTTACACTTATTATATCGTGCATTGACTGTGGGGACACAATCAAAATTAAGTGTGGGGGAGTCTCATTTTCAATTTTTTTTTTCATGGCATTTTTGAATTTTCATTTTCTTTAAACCTAAAATTTTCAAAAAAAAGAAAAGAAAAATGCCAAAAACATTTTCTTTTTAGCATTTCGATTTATGTTTGAAGAAACCTAAAGGATGAGTATAAGCTCTGTTATTAAATTGAAAATTTTGAAAATTTATGTTAACAAAAATAAAAATGAAGTTTGATTACAAATAACAATGGTTTAACAAGTATATAGGAAGGTTCATATTTGTTAATTATGAAGTATATTCTAATTGAAAATCTTTGTTTAAAAAGTGGTAAATTTAAAGTAAAGGACATAACATTTTTATCGTCTAAGTTAAATGTTGCTAAGATGATTTTGCAAAACTCTCTCTTCCTAAACAAACAAAATATATATATATATATATATAAGTAAAAAAACATTTGTATATATGTATATATTTTTTAATACCTAGAGTCATGTGTTCACACTTGTGTGTTCACTCGCCATGCCCTGTATTCCCCTCACGTAAGCCCGAAAGGCAGTGCATGAGTGATATATCTAGCCTCGGTTTATCTGATTTAGACATATGTAAATATTGTTAATATCAATAAAATTTTCAAATAAGAGAGAGTAAGCAATTGAAATCCAAACACTATTTTGACTAGTTTGATTTAACTTGTTATTGAAAAGAAATGAAAATACCACTTTGACAAACTTTGATAATGACCATAACTTATGTTTAACTTATTAGTGTCGATTTGAAAGTAAATTCTTCATTTGTAAATACTTTCAAAAACTTGTATTCATCCCATTGTAAATAAATCTTGCATTTTGTAAATGTTTTCACTTTGCATTTGGATTTTGTGGGTAGTATCCGCTGAAAACCCTCACGAGACAACTCGTCCTACTAGGGACACCCAGAGGTTTAACTGCCTACTGCATATGCTCAATGTAATCATGATCTCTACGAAAATGGATTTATCTTAATTTTCCTTTCTTCGAGGACGAATAAAAAGATAAGTGTGGGGGTATTTGATGTGCACGTAAATATGCATATATATACATCCATAATTTATCTATTTTTATTTAAATAAATGTCATATTTGGGTATTTTAACATGTTTAAACCAAAGTTCAATCATTTTCAAATCATCATATATTCATCTTCATACAGGGGCAAAATGATCATTTTTGTGCATGTGTCAATTTGAGAATTTTTACTTGGACATTTTTTATGATTTTTATAGGAATTTGATGCATATGGAAGAGGGTTTCATGAAGATATATGCATGCACAAGAGGATACAAAGAAAGGAAGATGGAAATAATTCAAATACATGATCATGGAGGACCCCACCTACCCACTTACCTAAATATACAATTAGAAGCTAATGGACAACTAAGTGTAGGTTAAAGCTTCATGCATATTTGATGATTGATTAATTAGAGGCTAATGGTTACTTGGTGGCCACACTTCCTAAAGAGCATTTTGGGAAGCACCCTAAAAATTGATTTAGGGTTTTATGCATGTATAAATAGCCCACTTATGTACATGTAGAGGATCTTCTTACCCTTCTTATTACCTAGGAAATTAGCAAGTTGTAAACACAAAATCAAAGTGAAATAAAAATGGCTTCCTAAGCCTTCTCTTTTCTACATGCTTATCTTTACTTTTATGTTCATGTTTATTTCTATGCTCTCTTCTTTTCATTGTTAATAGATTAGATTTACATTCATGCAAGTAGTGTAGCTTTATTTTTTTATGCCAGTAGTTTAGTTGTTAATCTCTTTTCTTCCTTTGTTTAGTTTCTATTTCTTTTTGCTTTTTAATGTTGAAATTTACATGTGTTGATTTGATAACACAAATGAGTAGCTAAACCCCTCCAATTTAGGGGTAATGAATCTCTCTAATTATGTAAATTCAACATGATTTGTGATTTATGATCTTATTTGTGCTTCATGAAAGTAAATTTTGATGTAAGTTTATACAAGTGAGTTTGATAGCCTATGTTGTATTTGCAAATAGGTTATTCTTATTCAACATAAACAAAAATTACATCATCATTTTCTAATTGATTTTTGATTTTTAAATGAAAGTAAAAACAAAATTCGATTACTAATCACAATAGTAAATAGATCATACTTAAAATAGCTTTTGCTCTGACTTCATTTTCATGAGAATTGATAAGTGGTTTATTTGTTGTATTATAGTTTGATGGTTTAAGTTATGTTAATTAATAACATAAATAAACCGTACTTATGATAAATACAACACTTATTTCACTTAATATCAAAAATAGAGATCATAGATGATTTGTTTGTTTATTTACAAAATTATGAGAGTGGATTTGCCTCTAAATTGTTTTCTAATCTCATAGTTTTTAATCTCACTTTCATTATAGTTTTAGCTTCATTTTTTACAATTTATAGTAAACAATCGTCTCTCCACTTTGGTCTAATTTGGTTGGATAGAAAATTTTAAAATCTAAAAAAATTCCCTACAGATCGGCCCGTACTCGCCACGTATAAAATTGTACGCCGTGCGCTTGCGGTTAATTTTATTATAAATTTTTCGGTGATTTTCTAACTCGATAGAAAATTCGTCTTTGAACAATTCGCTCGATTTGAATTCGAAATAGTGTTCGAATCTCATAGAGATAATTTTAAGTATTTCGTTCATGAAAATGTCCTTCGATTTGTTTCTATGGATTCTCTTGTTTCATTTCTTATTCAATTTATTCTTTGAATTCATCTAAAAGGTAATTTTCTTATTATTTTTTTTATTTTTTTATTTCTTTTAAAAGGTTCGAAAATAAATTTCCTAGATTTTATGACTATTGAATGTAAATCCACGCTTAAATTAATTTTAATTTTTTTTGAAGTTCTGGGTTAAAATTGAACTTATGGAAGAAGGAGATTTCCAGTTACTTCATAGAGATGTTTTAGTAGTATAAATCGCATTTTGGCACTACAATTTTACCTTTCTACCCCTTCGAAAGGGGTTAAGGAGGCAACTTTTATTTTGCTTCTTCAACTTCTTTCGATGGGGTCGAAAGGCAGTCCAGCGCCTCTCTTAATTGATCTCGTCGAAAGGTTGAGGTTATTAATATGAAGCGGACTTCTTCGAAAGCATAGTTATACTTTAGTGTATTATGATACCTTTCGAAGAAATTGCCTAATGTGTCTTACTAAATAATTATCTAGTACATACTTTTGAAAGCATAATCTTTATTTTATAGGTTTCGAAACCATTAGTACATGCTTACTCCCAATTTATTTTAGGGGATGTGTGGAGTTAGAAATTCATCATTCATTTTTTTATAAATTGGGTTGAGAATAACATACTTTGTTTAAGTTGTAAATCTAATCAAACTTTTCGACTCTGTCGAAACTTATTGTATCGACTCAAATTTAGTTGTTGGTATGCTTACGAAACCATATACCCCTTTCGACTTTCTTGACACCTTTTGTAACTAATTGGGATTCGATCATCATTATATAGCAATATTGTCAAAATGTCCCAAGACCTTTCCATTTTTATTAACATAATTCGAACTTAAACCTTTCGACTCGATTGGGATATAGGGTTTCGACAGCATCCATGTTCTTTTTGTTAAACAAAGTTCAGGGGATTCGACAATGTTGAAAGGTCTATTTGTCTTGTTTATTGAATGTTGTTAGTGTACGTTTATATTTAAATTGGTTGTATAGGATTCAACTAATCCTTTTAATAACAAAGTTTTCATTGAGCTTTCGACATTGTTGAAGTGTGTTTGTTGGACGTCTTCTTCCATCCTCCCTTTTGACTGTGTCGAAAACTCAACAAATTTTATTTTCTAAACTAATTCCAACATTCTTTCAAGGATATAAAATTTCATGTACTGGTTGATGTTCAAATTGTTGTAATGGGTTTTTGATCTCCTAGAAAAAAATGTTGATTTCATAACAAATCATAACTTCTAACTTAAATGATTTTACCTGGCAGGATCATGGGCATGAAAAAGACTTCCCAAAAACTAGAAAATGACACGATGTCGATGATGGAATCTTCTCCTAAGAAGATTGAAGCAACTTCTAAGCATTCCTTGATATCTACTCAGGATGAGGTAGGCGCAATTCTTAGTGACTTCGGCATTACCGGGGTGGAAGCTATTTCCCCAAGTGATAGTGATACTATCCAGTGCCCACCTGAAGGATATTTTGCCTACACTACTATCCACATTTGGCACGGTGGTTTCCTTCCTTTTCCAGATTTCTTGGCCAAGCTCCTAACCAACTTGGGCATTGCTCCCATTCAACTATCACCAAATGTATATACCTATCTTCTATCTTTAGAACTCATGGCACTAGAGTCTAGAATTCCATCACTTAATGCTAAAGTTTTGAACCATCTTGTTCGATTAGTTAAACTCAGCAAACTAAACAATCAAATCTTTAGAGTCAATCCCCCTAAAAAGCTAATATCCGAGGGGGTAAACAAATTCAGAGATTGGGAGATGCAGTTCTTCTTCGTTAAATGCTTTTCCAACATCAGTGGGGTTCTCTTCCCCACATAAGTTGATCACAGTCTTTATTTTTCTATTTAATTACTTTCCTTTGCTAATATATACTTCCTTATCAGGTGCTTTCATTAAGAGCTGAATGAAGAAGATAAGAAAACTATAAAGTTGCTGATTACCGCTTCAAGTAGGATTGGGAATAGATTAACTCTATCGAATCCCTCAAATCTAAAATAGCATTACCTCCTACCAGAAGCTTAGAGGGTACTTGGTCAACCTCCTTTAGTTCAACACACATCTCAGAGCAAACGCTTGCTTTCTTTGGGTGATCCGAAGAATTTCTCCCCAATGTCACCAATTTGTCCCGATCACTCCGGTAGGTTTAAACGTAGTACTTGTAGTTTGTTGTTGTGTTACTTTTTAAATTTCTTCACTGACTTGTAATTTTCTGAATTTTTAGAAGCTTCTCCTCAGGTTGAACCGATTATAAGTGATCTGGCTCTCCTTACTTCTACATCCCATGCGTCATCTTTGTCTCGGGCCATTGCTATGTCAAAGATGGCTGCTAAAAGGAAACTGGGTAAAGTAGTCGTGGTGAAACCATCCCCTAAGAAAGCCAAGATCGTTGAAGTTCCCGATTCTCCGCCGCTAGCAGAGGGGGAGACTGTTGATATTAACAAATCTTTGGAAAGTCCAACTGTCGAAGCTTCACTTGATCAACCCAAGAAGACTCCCAAAGGTTGATCCCTTATCACGCAATGTCATTTCCCGCTCTCCTTGTGTAATTGAACAAATGCAAAAAAGACTTGGGGACTTCGACCCCCTCTCAGGAGTTGCACTCTTCCCAATCTACATTATCTGTGCCTCCAAGAGATTTTGAAAAAATAGTCAGTCTATCCTAAATTCTCCATCTTTTGCTTCTATTCACCCTCCTTCTTCTGTTCCTAACCCAATGGACCACTATCGTTCTCTAGTTGAACAACAACTTCTAGTATACTTCATATCGCTTAACCTTATTATTAGTGTTTCTCTCCAAGCTTTTGACTTATATTGTACTTCTCTTTTTAGATTTCCAAAAGCTGGCTCTCATTGCAAGAAAATGCATTAAAATCCTCCACTGAATCATCTAACTACGAGAAGAAATTTTAAACTTAAACAGTCAAGTTTCCTTCCTGTCCGTAGATAAAAATGAAGCTATGATGGAATTAGAGCGATTGAGAGCTTCTCTTGCTCAATCAGAATCTATTATTTCTAAAGAAAGAAAAGCACGTCAACTGCTCGTTGATTAAAATTTGGCCTTGAAAATGGCCCTGAAAGAGTCCGAGTATGAAAAAGCTCAAATGGCGGCTAAACAATATTCTCTAGTGAAAAAGTTGGAGAGAAAGAAGAATTCTCTACAGTTGGCTGTCAATGTTATTTCTATTGCAAAGCAACGGGTGTCTCAATTCTTTGATACTTCCCTTGAGGACATCATTGTTAATTTATTTGAAGACGGCATGATGCTTGCGTACGCCAACAATATAGGTAAATGCCCAGATTTGTGCTTTCCTTCACTTGACCCTGCTTACATAAAAATGATTATGGAATTGGAATATACGTATTATGGTTTTATTACATAAATAATTTAGGATTCATTGAATTTAGAAATGTTGTTTTAAAAAGTATAAACTTAGTTTATTTTTAAATAAAATGGTTATATTTTAATATGGATTTAGAAGAGTAATAAATATGATTTTAAAAATATATTTTTGTGAATAATACAACCATATGGAAATTTGAGACAACTTTGTGTATACAAATAAATCTTGACAAATTCAGAGTTATGGAATATTTTAACAAATCTGTGAATATTTTTACAAAGTTGAATAATAAATGGATTTATGGAAAATTATAATAAGCGTTTTAAATAATAAACTTAAAAGAGAAATATGTTTTGAGAACCTTAATTCTATAATTTAAGGAGTACTAATAATCGACTTAGTGTCATCGATTGGTTTAAATGCTTTCGAATAACTCTTCGTTGAATATGGTATAACTCAATGAATAGAATATTTGAGTGGAATTTACTAGCCTATTAACGAATACTCGAATTTCACCGGGTAGTATGGGATGCCTTGGTTAAATTCTTGTGATCGTATTTGGGAAAGTACTTAACACTTTAGAGTTGTATTCTCTTCTGGTGTGCGACAAGTGGTTGCTAGATCCTTAAGAGAATATGGTTCAGGTTTTCCAGTGGCATCCGTAATAAGTGATATTTACTAGCTTTTCGTAAATACTTGAGTTTCACCATACGGTATGGGACGTACTGGTTAAATTCTAGTGATTACTGAAGGTGACGGTATTTGGCACTTTAGAGTTTACTCTCTTTTGGTGTGCGGCAAGTGGCTGCTAGATCCTTAAGAAGTTTATTCTTGGATTTCTTTTCAAACATAATAATTTAATAATATTAAATGTGGAATTATCGAGTCATGGTTTTTACGATCACCGTGATTGGTATGGACTATCCTTGAGATCATTCTGTGATTCTGTGATTCTGTGTTCCCGGTCAGAGTACGATCCTTGGTATCGGATCGGTTCGAGTGATACCAATTTGTTTGTTTGTTTGCCACGGGTTTTGAGTACAATCACTGCGATTGTTTTGGACGATCATTACGATCGGTTTGGATTAAGATCTCTTGGATTCTGGGACTATTCTGTGTTAGTGAAATATGTATATATTCTTTTGTCGTGTGTTCGTGAAATAAATATATGTTTTTATGTCTTGTGATGGATGTTAAGTTAATTCTAATATTTTGTGTTTAGTGACTAGTTCGTGTTTGTGACGCAAACTTACAACCTTGTACTGAGTTAATCACTGATATTTGCGTGCTTAGAGATATTATGTTTTGTTCTGTGAATTCAATCCTGAACATCTGTATTTACTTATATGTTGTTTGTTCTTGTGCTATATCTTGTTCTCACCCGATTGGATATTTAGAGATAGTCTTACCCGGGTGTTATTTTGCTCGGGTCAGGCCGAGACTTTTCAGGTTATGGGACAGGTTGACCTTTGAATGGTTGTGCTAGCAAGGAGATAAACATTTGGACTTTTAGTTTATCCCATTTAGGAATTTGGACCTTGTATATAAAATGTATAATTGAGATTAGAAAATTGTTAAACTTGTATAACAATCGAGTTTAGTATTTCATTTTGTAAACTAAATAATTTGTATTGTATAAGTTGAGATTTATTCAACTATGATCTGTGACTGTTATTTATATGATATATTGTTCTGATTCTGAGAAATCGATGTGTCTATTACTTTGTATTAATATTGTACACGTCAAATTCAGTTCAGATATTAAGGGAAAAGGTATAAATGATGTGTCAGCATTAGTATAAAGATATATTCACATTCGATCGCCGTTAACAAGCTGTATTCTCCGGATTAGCAAACGACGTTACTTGTAATGTTCTTTGCTAATCTGGGCATCGCGGTGGGGTCATTACAGTTTGGTACAGAGTTATGGACAAATTTAAAAGAATAGAGTAATGGGTTGAAGTTTTTGAAAGACAGGAGATCGAAGCCTCTAAAATCCTATCCCTCGAAATCCCTTCTTTTAAAGTAGACTCTGACTCTGAAGATGAAGGTAATAAAGATGAAGTCGCCGAGGAAGAGGGCGATAATGATGATGATGATCATGATAATGATGATGATGACAATAATGATGACAATATATATGGAGGTCAAGGTTTAGGTGGGGATAGGGGTGGTCACACTGATGCTCCTAAAAAAGATGACGACGACAACACCAGGGCTTCATAAAAGGTCAGTCCTGATCCATCTATTCGTGAAGCAAGCGCACCTGAACCCCCTGCGCCTTCTAACCCTCAAGAGGAGCCTGCTTACATTAACGTGGAAGAACTAAGAGAGAAGAAGCAGGTCCCTAAAGCATCAGTTCCCGTCTCTTAGGTATAGGATTCTTTGTTTAAATGGCTTTCACTTCCAAGATAATAATAGTTTAAATCCTTTATTTTAGATAAGGAGGAAACCCATTCACCCTTATAAAACCAAGCTTAAAAGAAAACAAGCGGAAATAAATAGCTTGTATAGAGAGTTAGATAAACAATTGAAAGAACACTGCATTCTCTCCGATAAGTATCATAGACTTAACAGAAGTGTGGCAGTGTTGGTGTCTTTCAAAAATCAGGAAGCTGCCCCACGACTGAGGATGGCGCACCTTGTATATGATAGTCTTTTGAAAGAGAATCGGGAGTTGATTACGCACTTTTGGATGTTGATTGAAGTGAGGAACATCTTGGTAGACTTTTTATACAAAGCCTATTGTAGACACCCAACTGTAGATTTCTCATATTTAGGTGATTTTAGTGGGGGTCTACTTAGGCGTTTACACAAGAGATATTTGGACGAATTTGGTTCTGATCTGCATCCTGTAGCATGTTGAAACTTACCACGAGTTAGATCGATTCCCTAAGAGTTGCCTTCGGAAAAAAATTAAATATTATAAGGGCAAATTTGTTTCAGAGTTATTTACAAATTCTATTTTGATGAACCATATGATCAATCATAATTATGTAATAATATTGGTTTATGAATTTTTTGTTCTAATTTCATTTTATACTCAATTGTATTTTATTATGTTATCATAGAATGAATGTCCCCTGGCAGCTTTGTTTCTTGAGACTACTTAAGCAAGTATGTTAAATAAAGAAGAGAATATCCAGAAAAGGCTTCACTTTTGAAATCTTCAAAATTAGCCAGATATTGCTTTCTTAGAGATTTGCAAAGACTTTACATGGAATATCCTCGTCCTCGCTTCGGTTTTCTCGGTGAAGAAAAAGAAAAGCTTCTTAAGGAAATCCGGACATATCATACCAATTTAATATGTGGTCGTGCTAGTCCTGCTGCTGGGAAGTGGGACTATAGCAAATATCCTTCGGTTATTACCCTGGAAGGACTTAATTTTTCCTTTGACTTGACAGTTATTCTTTTCGCTAATTCCTTGAGTAAAGTTAGAAATGATGTTTCCCAACTTTAGATACGAAACAAGTGTCTAATTGTACTTTTTCATTTCATTTTTACTTGAGTTGTAACTCTTTATTGCTATAATAAAGAGATTGATTATTCTAGTCTTCACTTCAGTTTCTTTTTTTTTGTTTAAATAGGAGTTATATTTATCTATACTGCCATTCTCGTTAGATTCTCCATCTCGTTTCATCAGCATCAAAGATCGTCTGTTAGCAAACATTGAAAAGAGAAAAACTCGCTAATAATCCTTTATCTTCTCGCTTCTAAAACAATACCGTGGCTCTTGAATGGTACATAAGATATTTGCTTCAAAAGACAATCGTTAAGAACCTCAATGATCAGATTGCCAAACTTGAGGTGGAGATTAAGAGTAAGAGTGAAACGATCTCCATATTGAAGCGCCAAATTAAGTCAAATCCTTCAATTGACTTTGACTATAAGATGTCGGAACTTCTCCAACAAGTAAGTTATTTGGAGATTAAGTTGAAAGATAGTCAAGCTTGGAGTGAATCGCTTTGAATTCATTATGGGAAATAATATTTCAAACATCGATTCACCAGCTTCTTCCATTGTTTCATCTGTTGCAAAATTAACAAGGTCTAGTTCCCTTGCCATCCAAAAGTCCCCTATTATGACTAATCCTCCTCCTAGCTTAGAAGAAAACATAGTAGGAGAATGGTGCAGAATATTCAAATTTGAGATGATGAAGTATATCGATGAACAACAGAAAATGAGGTACTCGTAGCGCATAAATGAGTATGCTGTTAAGATTCAAAAACTTGAACGCGAGAAGTATCTTCTTCAGAAGCATGTCGCTGATTTGGAAAGGGAAAATAAACTCTTAAAGGCGCAAACAAAGCTTTTAATCGTGCTTTAAAGAACAATATTGAATCTATTGATGACGAAGATAAGATGAGAAAAAAAATAGAAGAAGCTTAAATAAGTTCTTCGTATTGCAATTCATCGCATTGTCGATCCTTTAATTGCTGAGAATCTAAATAAGGTTTTTCAAGATTTATGAACAGTTTATATTTGTCCGTATACTTGTAAATAATTTCTCAAATTATGTAAATTATGAAAATTTTATAAATACCACCTGGTCTGCAGTCCTTTCCTATGATATCATTTCTGAATTTGCTTTCTGATAGCTCGGTCTATGGTTTTTGTATTTGCTGATCCATTCAGTCTTCCTTTTTTGATCTCCCTTTCCTGAAAACACGAAGTAAACATAATACTTTATCGTTAACTTGAAATCTATATAAAAGTTTATCCACATTACTTACGGAGGTTAACAGATAATTGTGTAAATAGGAAATAACTCTATAATTGAATAATTAAGTGCCATGAAATCCATCTTTGATAATGATGAGGGAGAAAGCCAAGTATTCAACTTTTATCATATTGATAGAATAACGAACATCTAATCATAGAAGTTTAAAAAACTATCTTCCGGGGATTACTAATAGAAAACCAATAATTACACATGTGATTAAAGTCCAAAATTCATTGTTTGAAAGTTTGTAGTAAAAGTCCTGTGACCCAAATTTGGGCATTAGTAAAATTGCTCTCAAACATCAGTTGCTTTGGAATCCCAGATTCGGGCATTACCGAGTGAAATTCCAAAAGTTAAAAGATTCAAAACCCTGATTTTGATATTAGAGGATAATGACCAACAATCCATAATAATTTCAATAATAGAAATCTAGAGCCCAGATTCGGGCATTAAGGAGTGAAGTCCGGAATTATTATTAATTGTCCCGAAACCCAGATTTGGGTATTTGTGGATGATAACCATAAGTCCACAATAATAATCTTCTTATATGAATCTTTAGCCTAGATTCAGGCATTAATGAATGATGTGACGACCCATATTTGGAAGGTTTAAATCGACAATAATCCACACATGTTAGACTTAAACAATCCGAAACGCAGATAATCAATGGGGTTAATTAAGAAAAATAAGAAAAGAAGAAGAAAACAAACACATAATCTCACAACGGAACGATAAAGCATAATAATCAAATAAACAGTTCATGAAGCTGTTTACTATACATTTGATTATAATCTATACACATTTATCAGAGTTATATATATACATCAGGGCTAAATAAAAATAATATAGCAGACAATGTGATGCAGGACTAATAATAGTAATAAAATACCAAATCTTCGTCTTCGTCCTCCGACGAATAATCTTTAATGCACTGGAAAAAAACTCAGGACTGACCCGAGCGTAATGAAAGGACAAAACACTCGAGTCAGGACTAAAATACTCTTATGTATGTCAAATCAATATCATGAAATATGAGTGCAATAACTTAAGAGATGTTACAGGATTTTCCATCTCTTAAGGATCCGTTAAACTATTTATATATAATAGTATACGCTATAATAGGTAATGGCTATCAGTAAAATAAATATCAAAATAGCGTTAAGGCTCTACATTGATCCACCTTAACATATTTTTACAGTTCGAAACGAAAGTCATAATGGGCTCGTATAGGGATAAATATGACAAGGCACGTGAGGCAATGCCCAAGGTAGGATTCTACCTGTTTACCCTTTCTGGCTGGTCGTAACCCATCCATGGGCGACCATGACAATCAATCCAAACGAACAAGGTGCACCCATCGAATAAGAAATCACAATAGTAATACGAGGGATCAACGTCGCTAGAGGTAGCTAATCTCATTGGCCAGACATGGGCTCCTGTTTTAGTCATTTAAATTATGACATGAATGTCTAAGCTATCCGTCATCATTCTCTTACTTCATTCCAATAAACGTCACCAATTCAACCACTACATTCTGGATATCATCCACCACGTACACGGTTGTCAAAGTGGTTCCAATATTGGCAGAGAGTATGCCAATAAGAAGCCCCGGTCACTTTAACAACCAATCGTCATTTTACAGAATGGTTGGTACTTTTATATTTCGAAAACAATTCGTACTTCATATCAAAATATCATATTCGCTTCAAAATCAAATCCATTTGGAAATCATCATATTCACTTCACAAATTATATTTTTACTTCAACATGTTAATTCAGTTTGATATATCGATTTCAGTTCAAAACATGATGTGAATTACAATTTTGGTTATAATTCACTTTAATCCAATTCGCATTTAAATCCAAGATTTAAATATAAACATTCCACCCTTTGACCAGTTTGAATTTTTAGAAAATATTTTAAATAGTTTTAAAATAGTTAAAATAGTTTAATAGAAAATATTTTGAGTATTAAAAATGGTGTATATAGTAAAATATTTTAGAAATCAAATTAATTTCAATATTTAAAGAATATAGATTTTAAACTGTTTATACTAAAATAATTTATTTAAAAATAGTTTCAAAGTCAAATCGGTTCACTTTCCAAATTTCCAATTCAAATTAGTTCCAATTTCCATTTCGATTTAATCGATTCAATACCGATTTCAAGTCGAATTTACTTCGATTTCAAATTAATTTCAACTCCAATTCCAAATTAATTTCAATTCCAATTTCAAATTAATTTCAACTCTAATTCCAAATTAATTTAAATTCCAATTTCAAATTAATTTCAACTCTAATTTCAAATTAAACCATTTTGATTTATATCAATTCCGAGTTCGATTTCCAAAATATCGATTCAAAACACTTAAATCAAATTTTCATTCAATAAACAATTTAAAATCCAAATCTTCAAAGTACGAATAAAAGTCCAATCTTTTAAAACAAATCAATTTCTATAATTCACGTCATATTTCGATTATAACTTTAAAAATCTCAACTTTGATTATTTAAAATGATTTCCTTTTCCAAATTTAAATTTCAACATTTCGAGCTCCAGTTCAAAAATAATTTGATTTCCATAAATTCAATTTTTACTTGCTAAAACCAAATCATTTAAATAATTTCAAATCAAAATTTAAAATCATTTAATTTAACCAACCCGGTGTCCGTATATAATTCTCTATCCTATGGCCAAGTGAATCAACTATTTCAATTTAATTGCAGGGATGGATATATATCATTTCAATCCAAATTAAATGCCATAGGTATATACCATTTCAAACTATTTCTTAATTTATTCGAAATAATTCAATTTACAGTTCTATATACTGTAAATAATATACAGGATGATAACATGATATATCAAAATAAATAAACATCCAAAATATCAACCAATAGCATCCATCACAACCAATCATCCAACCGTCAATAAAATTCACAACAATTTCATAATTATCAATATTCGGTATTTTACGGGCAACTAAATTCTAATTTAATTAAACTATCAATTCAAATCTTATCAACTAATTCAGATGTCAATTTAAATGTCAGTTAAATTTATCAAGCAACAATCAATAAATTCAATTCACTTCACGATATAATTCAACTAATTAATAATATGAGCGAGTTCGCTCGTATTAAGCAAGCAAAAGCAAAATAATGCGCAATCGAGCTCAAAAAGTGAGCATATGCCCTCTGTACCTACTAAACACTCAATAGTAGATGAGAATATGTCTATGGAAAGAGAAATCAATATATATAACATAACTATACAACAACCATATAAGCAAATATAGCCAGACAATAAAAGAAACATCCAAACAATCATATTCATGCAAGTTTTATTCATAACCATACTATTATTCAATGTCCACATTTCAATTCATACCCTTCCATTTCTATTAACATTAATTTCATTTTCCATTTATTCATATTTGTTTTATTTACATTGAATCGACTTATATTCAATTTCATTTGTTTCCAATTGATTGACATGCACTTATCAACATTAATGAATTCACATTCTATTAGTTTACATTCGTTTATAGTTACATTCATTTTTTTTTGCAGCAATATATGCTTATTTTAGTTTTTAAGAAACTTCCTCAATAAATGGTTAGACATTACATTTTATATCGACTTATTTCATCAATTTTTATTTTTATTTACTTTTTTTAGTGTATGTTACTAAAAAATAAATAGTTCATTGTGACATAAGCTATATTAATCAAAGATAACTCATTAACCATTTTGGGAGGACTGACCATCACATACATACTAGCACAAAGATAAATAGTTAGTTTGGAACATGCAGTAGCAAATTTTTCTTTCCTATATCACTGTTATCATATGAGAATACATGAAGCTACCTGAAATCTACGTGATCACATAAGTTTTGGTTTCATGTTGTGTATTATTCAATCAAGCATTTTATTCTTGATAACTATTTGTACGTTAGGATGTATTTCATTTCATGTAAATAAATTTTAAGTTCAAGTTTAGAGCTTTGAAAATTATGTCAAGTGTCACCTTAGGCATTTATTAATCTGTTTCAGCTGAAGGTACCTATTAGCTGGATTGACATTGTGAGACTGCTCATTTTGGATTGTAGCAAAAACTATTCGGTTGACATTTGTGAGACTACTCATTTTGAATTTTGTTTCTAGTAAACACTATCTTGACTTTACAACCTGATTTTCCACCATTTTGTTTTTACCATAGAATTTTTAGACTTGAATATATCCCTGAATGTACCTAATTGGTCTCTGACTACAGAAAAATATAATAGTATTTGAAGTTGCTCTTTCCATTCATTTCATATTTAATTTGCTGAAGGTTGCTACAATTCAGTAGATTTGCATACAGATGTCTATTGCATAGCAAACAGTCATACAAAAAATAAGGAAAAAAAGAAACAAATGAAATAAAATCATACCACCAAATCAGTGAATCACATGATGTACCATACTTCGGGAGTAAACCAAACCTTTTTTTTTGAAACCCTGCTCTTGGCTTTGTTATTTTATATTTTTACTGAATGGAAATTTACCTTCCTTTCTAATCTTCAGATTAGATACACCTTCTACTCATTCTTTTATTTTCTTCACTGGGTTTCATTATTTATTTTCTTTAATTTTAATTGCAGTATAATTAAGTTCATGTAGTTGTCTAGATTTACTGCCACATGCTGATAACTCAAGCTGTGATCTAATTTAACAACAGCATATGGTAGTTGAAGAAGTCATTTGTAGGCTTTTAGCTTAGTCAATTTATAATTTAGTCTAATAACTTAGTCCATACTATATTGGTTAACATTCAATTTTTATTGAAACTCGTTCCATTTGCATTTAATTTATTTACATCCAATTTAAATTAAATTCAATTACTCACATTAATTTTTACTTATACTCGTTTATTTTTTTCAATTTCTATCACAAATTAAATTACATTTCATTTTAAAATTCAAGTTCGTATTCGTTTTTAATCCATTTTAGCTCAAGTGAAAATAATTCACTTTACTACTTCTTCTAGTTTCGCTTAATATCTAATTCAATTTTATTTAATATTAAGTTAAACTTCATTTCATTTCAATCTATTACTCATTTTATTTAATCTTATTCAAGTTAAATTTTCTTATCATTCACATTCAACAAATTTAAATTTGTTTTTAACTTACTAATCTCAAATCTATAAGTTATACAAATTAACTTCTTAAAATTTCATTTCGTTATTTTATCTACTTCATTTCAAATGCAATTCATTTTTATCTAAGCTTTCATGAGTTAAATTATGTTTTATTTACTTCATTTCACTAACCCAATTAATTTAACATTTCTTCAGTTAATTATTTTTTCATTTCTTGAATTCAAATTTCTTTTATTTGCTTAATCAAAATATTCAACAGTTTTAAAATTTAAATTTACTTTCCTGTTCAAAACTATAAGTTACAAACTTATTTAATCTATACTATTTTCAATTATAAGTTCAAAACTATTTTCATATATTTATCAAATCACACTTGGAATATTTTTCACATCAAAACTTGTTTTAATCGAAAATAAATTTCTTTTGGTAGCAATTCTCACTCAGAAACTTGGAAATGAATACTGGCAATGCTGCAGTCATCCCCAGAATTATTTCCCAGCGACCAAAGCGAGTTTAATACTTTTATTTCGTTAAAATATTTTTCTAGTCAAAACTCTTCCAAATAATATTAATATTAATTTTAAAGTCTTATGAAACAATTTTGAAAAAAAAATGATTTTAAATTCTAAAATTCTCAATTTTTAAAATCACTTCTATTTATATGCTATATTTAAATATACTCATACAATTTCATTACTTCATTACGAAAATATTTCGTTAATTTACAAATTTGTTATTCCAAACAATTTTAATTTTAATTGGATTTCAATTTAATTTTAATTATCGAACACTTCATAAAATAAAATTCATTAAGTATTCGTTTTATATTAATTCAACTAATAATCGATGATAACTAAATATTATAATCTCCTAATAACTTCGTTCATTAAAAATTGTCATTTTATATATAAAATATAATTTAGATAAAATTATTTCATTTACTCGATTTTAAAACAATATTATGTCGACTTGCCTCATTTAAGTGTTTAGAAACTTCTATCAATAACACGGCGTACCACGCATCGACCAGAATTCATAAACAACTCAACGGATAAGTAAACACAATATAAAACATTTTATAACACTAACAAGTATGCTCTCTCATATATATATACACTCAAACAGACTCATTATAGGGTATTACTACCCTATATCTAATGAGTCAAACCCCACAAAGCCAAGGTCATCGCTAAACCTGGCTCTGATACCAACTGTGACGACCCATATTTCGGAAGGTTTAAATTAACAAAAATCCACACATGCCAGACTTAAACAATCCAGAACGTAGATAATCAATGGGGTTAATTAAGAAAAATAAGTAAAGAAGAAGAAAACAAACACATAATCTCACAACGGAACGATAAAATATAATAATCAAATAAACAGTTCATGAAGCTGTTTACTATACATTTGATTATACTCTATACACATTTATCAGAGTTATATATATACATCAGGGATAATAAAAATAATATGGCAGACAACGTGATGCAGGACTAATAATAGTAATAAAATACCAAACCTTCGTCTTCGTCCTCTGGAGAATAATCTTCAATGCGTTGGAAAAAAATTCAGGACTGACCCGAGCGTAATGAAAGGACAAAACACTCGAGTCAGGACTAAAATACTCTTATGTAAGTCAAATCAATATCATGAAATATGAGTGCAATAACTTAAGAGATGTTACGGGATTTTCCATCTCCTAAGAATCCGTTAAACTATTTATATATAATAGTATATGCTATAATAGGTAATGTCTATCAGTAAAATAAATATCAAAATAGCGTTAAGGCTTTACATTGATCTACCTTAACACATTTTTACAGTTCTAAACCAAAGTCGTAATGGGCTCGTATAGGGATAAATATGAGAAGGCATGTGAGGCAATGCCCAAGGTAGGATTCTACCAGTTTACCCTTTCTGGCTGGTCGTAACCTGTTTGCACCAAAATTGGTCACAAACACCCAATTATCGATGAAAGCACCAGTTCACAATCACAAATTACAGATAACAAGTATGTAGAGAATTAAAAATGAAGAACACTCAGAAAATAAAAAGGAAAGCAGTAAAGAACACAGGGTTTATAGTGGTTCGGCAATCCGGCCTACATCCACTTTGAAGTTGATGATTTTATTAATGTTTGCTTGCTGACTACAACGAGTTACAACTGATTACAACAGCAAGTTTCGAGTACAATGATGGTTCCTGCAGAGTCTGGACATAGAAGAATCAAAAGTTCCTTTTCTGTAGACTTTGGGATGCTATTTATAGGCGTAGGCTGCAAGTATCTCGCTCAGATCTCGGGAGACCTCTTTTGGCACGTGCACGGGCCCACGCGTTTGATCCCATGCAATTTTGACTCGATCTGTGATCGATACGAATGAATTTCGTATCGATCAAGATCTTTGTAACGACCAGAAATTTCCAACCATTCGCATCCATGCATGTCGGATTTGAATTGCTCAAAATATCTGATTGTTAATATAAATTTGGCAAAACTCAGCATATACAGTAAATAAAAATCACAGATCACAAACACAGAGTAATATAACAATAATGCAGAGGAAACAAAAGAATAGTAGTTCAGGAAGCCACAATATATATATAGCAGAGTTAAACAAGATACAACAGAAGTCACGAATACATAGATGTCTCAATATAATAATCAAATACAAGGTCTGAATACATCACTGGAATCACCTGAACAACTGAAAGTAGGATAGATAGCTGAATCTCCAAGAGAAGCTCCAACTCCAAAGGTGAGTCTCGAATACTGTATCACTCAGTCTAACCTGAGCGTAAAGCAAAACACAAAACACTCGAGTCAGGATTAACATTCTTATATCAATAAATCCAACTCAAGTGAAATATCAACTGAAATACAAGTAACTCAAAGGATGTTTGGGATAACCATCCTCTAAGGATCCATTAAACTATCAACTATGTTGTAATATATGTTATTATAATAATGTCTATAATAAAATAAACTTACTTTTAAATAGCGTTAAGGAGTGACCCAATATTACCCTTAACACATAATAGTCCGAGTAGTCTATCCAGTATTAGCATACTCCCAGATCGGGGGCTACCCTCAATACTCCACAGGCTACGGCACAAATCCAAACTCGTAGGAAAGCTCGATATGGTAGGTAACACGGCACAACTAGGCAATGCTAGGGTAAATATACCAATTACGCATCCGGGCTGGTGGAAACGCATAGCAGCCACTACCGCCCACCTCGGAACACACTCCCAATCAAAATCGAAGGGTGGCCACCAAATAAATCACAAAGTAATAGAATAATATCGAAGAAATGTGTCCGATCAGAGGTGCTACCTCATTGGCCCATCAATCGCTCATGTTTTAGCCACCTTATGCCAACTCACGGGAGTCGGGTCCACGTTCATACCTCAATAGGATCGTCGCCACCATCCTACTTCATTCTGGAATCTCCACTGCGTACACGGTTGTTAAAGTGGTTTTCGGTATCGACAGAGAGTATGCTCATATCCGATCCCGGTCACTTTAACAACCAATCGTTATTATAACACCGTGGTCATTTAAAATAGTTTATACTTAAAAACCAAAATATCATTTCATTTCAAAATAACCAAGTCAATACGATATCATTTTCACTTTCAAATATCCATTTCCGAAAATCATATCACTTTCAAAGTTATAACACTTTCGAAACCAAACATTGTAAATTATAATACTTTGGAAAACCTTAACTTTGAAATCATAGCTTCCACCCTTAAACAGTTTACATATTAATAATGGTATATAAAAATAAAATAGTTTATAAACTAAAATAGCTTATATTAAAATAGATATAAGTTGAAATAGTATACAATATAAAATCTAAATATACATAATATATAACGAATATATATATTCAAACCCCTTTAAACAAAGTATATATAACATATAAAATATATAAACAATTTCTTTCGGCGGAAACCACTTAACATACTAAGATATATATATATATATAAGACATTATACACATTATTATCAATACTATTTCAAATATACTCATGTCAATATAAGTATATATAATAACACATATAAACACTATTATAACTTACACATATTATAGTTAAAACCTTATAAGACACACATATACTATTATAAGTATAATACTACTACATAAATCTCTGCAACTTTCATCAGATCTCAGTAAAACATATACAGCTATATATGCCTATATCCATGCTACTCACAATACACACAAACTATATATATTTACAATATAAACCTGTAGACTAGATCATAAATTTAAACTATATTTATAAACAAATAAACAACATAATATATACCTTAATACATATATGAAAAAAACAGCCGAATCAGTAAAACTTGGGTGACTGGGTCGGTGGTTGGTCGGGAAGTACAACTGGAAGGTGGCGGCGGATAGGGGAAGTCGAACAGAGAGGGTGGTAGCAGGTCGGAGTGGAGGGTGGAAGAGGAAGATGGCTGCGAGGGCGGTGATCTCGGCTGTACGCGTGGGTGGAGGAAGAAGTTGGAAGAACGAATGGTGAAAAAATGAAAAATGGAGGTGCAGGCTTCAATATAGAATATACATTTATATTTTCAAGCAAGAGAATGAACCGTTGAAACATAAAAATAAATTTAGGAATATAAAAGGGCTACAGTTTGAATTTTTGAGAATTGGAAAGGCTAACGGCTATTGAAAAATTAAACGGTGGAATATGAAAGAGACTCTGGAAACCAAAAGTTAGAATTGGATACCGGTACGATCACCCTCTCCGTGGATTCCGCTGCGTACCGGATTTCAAAACACATAATTGAATATGTCGCAGAGATCAGCACGACGAGACGATCATAACGATATACAGATATCGGTGGTACGATCATCGTATCAAAAGTCGATAATCAGTACTGAAAATGTTGCAATTTTGTCAGAAATAAGATGAACAGAGCAATAGAAGTCCAATTTTTGAGAAGCGAAATATGACGTCTCACTCAGAAGATGATTTACAAATTTTCTGTAGAAAAATATTTAGGTTTTGAAAACATTTTATTATCATCAATTTTAACTGATTTAAATTTGGGATGAAATTACACTAGAAAATAAACTTTCAAGTTATTTGATGAAAATTTACCAGTTGCTATGTTAAAGAAGACGCATTCCAAATATCAAGTTTATATTTCAAAATTTTATTATTTAAAATTTCACAAAATTTAAATTAATCACGTTATTAAAGTAGTTAAAAATTTACGGGTCGTTACATTCTCCCCCACTCAAAACTTTTCGTCCCCGAAAAGGAAGAATGTAGGAGAATAAAACTACCAAAAGAAAGAATAGATCTGAAATTCAAAATAAACAATAAATTTAAAATCGTATAAATTTCAAATTAAACTATTTAATATTCAACATTTTGGTTTAATCCATTTGAGTTCACTTATGTTAAATCAATCTATCTATTTCTAAATTCATTATCTTCTTGTCTAGTCATCCTCAATTAACAATTTCTAAATCATCAATTTGTATAATCATTTATTATATTCATATTTTATTCAACAAATTTAATTCTTTTATTCCAAATTATTATTAACTTTATTCCACTTAATATATCTTATCACATATATATTTAAACCATATAAATTAATTTAAACCATATAAATTTCAATTTAAATTCATTTATATTCAATAATTGATTTTAAATTCAAGGTATTTCCATAAGTTAATCTAATTTCAATTTATTAATTCCTACAAAACAAATTTATTTGTCACATCTACTATTCAATTAACTTATTATTCTATTTATCTCTATTAACATCTTTATAAAAAAAATTAAGTGTATAACATTTATTATAACACTCAAATCTTTCCTTATAAAGTCATTTTATATTGTATATTATCCAATTACATTTTTAACTTCTGAATAATTTAGGTAAGTTATATTGAAATGTAATTTAGTATTATACAGGTAAAATTTTCTCATTCAACTCATTTCAAGTTTAAATATTTATTCAAAATTTTGGCTTTATTTTATACTTGAAATCACCTTATCAAAATTTAAGAATAAAATTTCCGGTTTCAATTCAAACATTTATAGATAAATATATATACTATATATATCAAATCAAATCTATGATCATATACCAATATATATATATTATAAATCAAGTCATACTTCGGAAATTCAAATCAAATAAATTTTCCAAAACAAAAATGTAGCAAAGCTACAGAATGGTCTCTCCACTTCGAAACTCGAAAATGAATGTCGATGATGCTGCAGTCATCACCGAAATTATTTTCCAACGACAACAGAGGAGAGTACTGATTTAGACTTTTAAAATTCTTTAACAACAACTTCTATTCGAAAATACTTTCAATAATATATACTTTAAAATATAAAACCAAAGTTCGAAATCACCGGAAATTAAATTCTCAAATTCCTGAATTAAATTCATTTCAAATTCCAAATCAATTTATAAACCGTGTTTATAAATTCATTTATAGAACAATAAATGATAATCAAATATTATCATTTCAAACAACCAATTTAATTAACTTATTAAATTCCAGAAAATCATACTTATATATATAATATAATCGTACAAATTTATTTAATTTACCCAATTTGAAAATAATATTGTGTCAGTTTGCTCTGTTCAAGTGTTTTGGAATTCCTATCGATAGCGTTGATCAGACGAATCGATTGAAAACCCAAATCAACATCAACAACTCAAACAACACACTATGAAACATTTTAATATTAATTACAAATACACTCCCTCACTCGATAATACAAGAATAGATTCCAAAACAAGGATAGAGATTCAAATTTAGAGGAATTCTAATCAAAGAGAATTCTAACTAAAATATGATGCAGCAGCGGATAACTAAAATGATGAAAACGGTGAAAGTAGGAATCGGTGGATTGAAGAATACCAAATGCCCAAATCCATTGATCCAAAGATGCCGGATTCTAGCTATCTCAAACACGTTGATCGCGCACGATACCGTGTTTAAAGATCTACAATTCTTCAGACGTTGATCAAGCGCACTTGATACCGTGAATTGGCTTCTACGATCGTTGATCCGAGCGCACTCGAATGCCGAAGGAGGAGATAGGAGATTACACTCAACTACCAATTTAAGAAGTGGCACAAAGCACACAAACAAGTTTTTATTCAAAATCAACTAAACTATTACAAATGACACCACCATCCCTATTTATAGGGTTACAAACACACACGGCACAATACTTGACAACACTTAGGTCGTGAACAACCTAACATAGACAAACGACCTACGACCTAAAACAATGCGACTTAAAAACAAACAAGTTTACAACACACGCTTACATCACAAAACATCCGACCAAAAACAGGCCTGCGACCTACGACCTAACATAGGTCGTTAACGACCTAAAACATTACAATACAACAAAGTACAACATCACACAAGGTCGAGCGACCTAAAAATACACGGCAGCGATCCATCTTGAGCGACCTAAAGAAGCGGCTTCAAGAAATCTTCGAGTGACTTAAAGTTGAGCGACCTAATAGTTGAGCGACTTAAGTTAGGTCGTTCGCGGCCTAAAGAAAACTGTGGCATACTGAGTGAGCTAACTCGTTAGGTCGCTCGCGACTTATCATAGGTCGTTAGCTTGCTTTGAGCGACCTAAGTAACCCAAGTGATATGAGAATTGCTTTAGCCCGTTAGGTCGTTCCAACGACTTATCCCACTGATTTAGCTTGTTAGGTCGTTCCAGCGACTTATCCCACAGCTTTAGCATGTTAGGTCGCTCGCGACCTAAGAGTTCATCAGGCTGGGCTGCATCATCCTCCCCTGGTTGGGAAAAATTCGTCCTCGAATTTGCGCCTTCCTCTTCCACAACAAGTGCATCCCCATGGAACGGAATCAAGTATCTGACGTTAAAAACGTCTGCAGTATGAATATCATCCGGCAATTCCAGCTGATACGCATTATCGTTGACCTTCTTCAAAATTTTCACTGGGCCAATTTTCCGAGCTTTCAACTTGTTGTAAGTTCCAACAGGAAAACGATCTTTTGTCAACACGGCATAAACCAAGTCACCTTCTCTGAAATTCACACTCCTTCGCTTTTTATCTGCCCGTTGTTTATACTTTTCATTCGCCTTTTCTAATCGTTCCTGAACGATTTTATGGCATTCTGTCAATCCGTCAACAAAATCTACAGCCCGCTTAACTGTTCTGTTTGGTTGTGGTACTATCGTCAAATCCAACGGACCCTTTGGCACGCTTGAATATACCACTTGAAATGGACTGAAACCAGTACTTTGATTAACAGCATGATTATGTGCAAATTCCGCCTGACACAACTTCATATCCCAACTCTTCAAGTTATCCTGCACAAGACATCGCAACAAGTTTCCCAATGATCTGTTCACCACTTCTGTTTGCCCATCTGTTTGCAGATGATAGGCGCTACTAAAATTCAACTTCGTTCCGACCATCTTCCACAAACTCAACCAAAAATGGCTTAGAAATCTAGTATCCCGATCAGAAACAATAGATTCAGGTAGCCCATGTAATCGATACACCTCTTTAAAGAGAAACTCAGCAACACGGACGGCATCAGCTGTCTTCTTACAAGCGATAAAATGTGCCATATTGGAAAATCTATCTACCACCACATAAATGGAATCATTTCCGCGCTGAGTTCTTGGAAACCCCAAAACAAAATCCATGCTGATATCAACCCATGGTCTGGTAGGCATAGGTAATGGCATATACAATCCTGCATTCGTCGCTGTCCCTTTGGAAACTTGGCATATATGACATCTTTCCACAAATCTTCCAACCTCTTTCTTCATTGATGGCCAAAAATATGATTGAGAAATTAACTGCAATGTACGGTCTCTTCCCACATGTCCTTCCTCATGCAACTCCTTCACAATCTTCATTCGTAAGCTGCCTTCTGGTATACACAATCGATTTCCTTTGAAAAGAAAACCATCCACCAATACAAACTCATCAGTCTTTCCCTCCTTGACTTCATCTACAAACTTCGCAAAGTAAGGATCATCAACGAATAATTCTAGCAATACATCAAACCCCATCACTTCAACCTGTATTGTAGTCAACAAATGATTTCTCCTGCTTAATGCATCTGCCACACGGTTCGTAATTCCGGACTTATGCTTCACTACAAATGTAAACTATTGCAGGTATGCGATCCACGAAGCATGCCTGGCTGCAATTTTGTCCTGCCCCTGCAAATGTTTCAGTGCTTCATGATCAGTATATAGAACAAATTTTTTATGGAACAAATAGTGTCTCCAATGTTTTATAGCTTGCACGATAGCATAAAATTCCACATCATATGTATTATATCTCATCTTTGCTCCCGATAGCTTCTCACTGAAATATGCAATAGGACGTCCCTTCTGACTCAACACCCCTCTAATTCCAACCTTTGATGCATCAGTATGTAACTCAAACATTAACTGAAAATCTGGTAATACTAGAATTGGTGCGGTTGTCAAAAGCTCCTTGATCCGCTCAAAAGCAAGTCCCGCTTCCTCTGACCATGAAAATTGCTTTCCCTTCATACAATCAGTGACTAGTGCCATCACGCTACTGAAGTGTGGAATAAACCTTCGGTAGAATGATGCTAAACCATGAAAACTTCTAACTTCTGTTATCGTCTTGGGTTGCGGCCAATTTCTGATTGCTTCAACTTTATTCTGGTCCACCTGTATACCTCCTTCAGATATAATATATCCCAAAAATAAAACACTATGCGTCATGAACACGCATTTCTTCGTTGCAGCATAAAATTGTTCTTGTCGCAGTATCATCAATACTTCTCTCAGATGATGCAAGTGTTCTTCTGTGCTTCTACTATATATCAGTATATCATCAAAATACACCATTATGAATTTCCCAATGAATGGTCTAAAAATCTGATTCATCACCCGCATAAATGTACTCGGTGCATTCGAAAGACCAAACGGCATAACCAGCCATTCGTACAACCCTTCTCTCGTCTTGAATGATGTCTTCCATTCGTCCCTTGGTCTGATTCGAATTTGATGATAACCACTCTTCAAATCGATCTTCGAAAAGATAGTAGCCCCGCTCAACTGATCCAACAAATCATCAAGCCTCGGCATCGGAAATCTGTATCTGACAGTTATTTTATTGAGTGATCTGCTATCCGTACACATCCTCCACGTTCCATCTTTCTTTGGCACCAACAAAGCTGGTACAGCACAAGGACTCAAACTTTCCTGCACACGCCCTTGTTCAAGCAACTCTTCCACTTGCCTTCTCAACTTCTCATGTTCCTTTGGACTCATTCTGTAATGTGGTCTATGAGGTAAAACAACTCCTGGAACAAGATCAATTTGATGTTGAATATCCCTCAACGGCGGCAACTCCGTTGGCAACTCTTCAGGAAATACATCTTCAAATTCTTCCAGCACTGGCTTTACTTCTTCAGGAATCTCAACCACTTCATGACTCTCCCGTCCAATCAACAAAAATACTTCAGGTTCCTCCTCTACTTCCTTAACAAACTCCTTCAAAGATAGTAAAGTTTTAAGCTCTTCAATCTCCTCCAACTTGTTTTCTTCGTGTTGTCGCTTCTTAGGAATTAAAGTGATTTTAGTACCTTCAAACATGAAACTATAACTGTTAGTACGACCATCATGTTGCACCGCTCTATCATATTGCCATGGTCTCCCCAACAACAGATGGCATACATCCATATCCACAACATCACACCAAATTTCATCTTTGTATTTCTTCCCAATTGAAAAATTCACACAAGCTCTTCGTCCGACCTTCACCTCCCCACCTTTCCTCAACCAAGCTAACTTGTAGGGTTTCGGATGCTTCTCAATCTTCAATGCTAACTTCTTCACAGCCTCTGTAGAGATAATATTGTCACAACTTTTTGCATCAATAACAAACTTGCAAACCCTTCCTAAGATAGTGCACGTTGACTGAAAGATGTTACTCCTCAACCAGCTAGTTTCCTCCTCTTGCTTTGGTGTCAAACACGACCTCTTCATCATCAATGAATACCCTTCATCTCCCGACACATTTTCTTCCTCCTCAACATGTGGTGAATTCGAACATTCAGCTTCTACCTCCTCATCCTCTGCCTCAACAACCATCACTCGCTTCTTTGGCTTTGGACATTCATTGCTTTTGTGACCAATCTCTTGACTATTGAAACATTTGATACCACTATTGATCCTGGTCTTAGCAACTTCATTAACAATAGGTTTTGCAATAGCCTTCGAAACATTCGCATTGCTACTAGCCCCTTTCATTAGATTGTTGGAATTTGTAAACACACCACCACCTCTCCTGCCTTGTTTCTCCCAAGCTAGAGCCTTTTGATGTGATTCAGCAACAGATCTGGGATCAAACATGTTCACCATATCTTGAATCTGCATTCTCAACCCTCCAACAAATCTAGCTGTCAACTGCTCCTTTGTCTCCATGATATCATTCCTGGCAATAAGTTGATAGAACTCATCGGCATAATCATTAACTGACTTTGTTCCCTGCCTCAAGTTCTGTAAACGTTGATACATAAGAGATTGATAATTGTAAGGTAAGAAAGTAGCTTTCATCAATTTCCTCATCTTCTCCCAAGATTCAATCTTTGACTTCCCCATTCTCTCCCGTGTAAGTTTAGTTTGCTGCCACCATGCCATAGCTCTCCCTTTCAAACGAGTAGCAACTAACTTCATTCTTCGATGCTCGGGAACCTCCTTAAAGTCAAAAATTTCTTCCACATTAGACAACCAATCCAAAAATTCCTCCGTTACCATTCCACCCTTGAATTCTGGAATTTCAGTTTTCATCCCCGACTCCCATCGGCGATCATCTTCTACAACCCGATATGCATTTCGCACTAGGTCTCGATCTCGCGAATGAACACTACATCTACCACCATCTTCATCAAAAACAGATGTACTTCGATAACGATCTCGACCATTCACATTCCTATGATCACGCATATCTCTTCGACTTTGTCTTTCATCATCACGGTATGGTTCATGTTCAAATTCACATGGAGTTCTTCTCTCTTCATCTCTATACTCATGATGTTCTCTTCTCATTGAAACTGAAGATTCTCTTCTTCCTCGGAAAGATTGTGGCGACACCCTCCTCGCTTCCGTAACCGATGGCGAAACACTGTTTCCTCCATGGTTCGAGATTGGCGACCTTCTCCTTTGACTTTGGTTCATATCATTCATCAGTTTCTCTAACTTCCCAATGCCTTCATCAAACTTTTCATTGATGCATTGTTCCATTTGCTCGGCTTCTTCTCTTCTATACAACGCTTCAACATTCTGATGGCGATTAGCTCTCCTCGGTGGCATTGTCAAATCTCACAAACTTCAACTCTCGGCTTGTACTTCAATTGAACTTCACACTTCAACTAGCTCGGCCTAACTTGATTGGCTCGGCTTGAACTAACTCCTCAAACTCTTTTATAAAAAATTGGCTCCAAGACTCGGCTTAGCTATGATTGGCTAAGTCTAGCTCTGATACCAAATGATGCAGCAGCGGATAACTAAAATGATGAAAATGGTGAAAGTAGGAATCGGTGGATTGAAGAATACCAAATGCCCAAATCCGTTGATCCAAAGATGCCGGATTCTAGCTATCTCAAACACGTTGATCGCGCACAATACCGTGTTTAAAGATCTACAATTCTTCAGACATTGATCAAGCGCACTTGATACTGTGAATTGGCTTCTACGATCATTGATCCGAGCGCACTCGAATGCCGAAGGAGGAGATAGGAGATTACACTCAACTACCAATTTAAGAAGTGGCACAAAGCACACAAACAAGTTTTTATTCAAAATCAACTAAACTATTACAAATGACACCACCATCCCTATTTATAGGGTTACAAACACACACGGCTCAATACTTGACAACACTTAGGTCGTGAACGACCTAACATAGACAAACGACCTACGACCTAAAACAATGTGACTTAAAAACAAACAAGTTTACAACACACGCTTACATCACAAAACATCTGACCTAAAACAGGCCTGCGACCTACGACCTAACATAGGTCGTTAACGACCTAAAACATTACAATACAACAAAGTACAACATCACACAAGGTCGAGCGACCTAAAAATACACGGCAGCGATCCATCTTGAGCGACCTAAAGAAGCGGCTTCAAGAAATCTCCGAGCGACTTAAAGTTGAGCGACCTAATAGTTGAGCGACTTAAGTTAGGTCGTTCGCGACCTAAAGAAAAATGCGGCATACTGAGTGAGCTAACTCATTAGGTCGCTCGCGACTTATCATAGGTCGTTAGCTTGCTCTGAGCGACCTAAGTAACCCGAGTGATACGAGAACTCCTTTAGCCTGTTAGGTCATTCTAACGACTTATCCCACTGATTTAGCTCGTTAGGTCATTTCAATGACTTATCCCAGAGCTTTAGCATGTTAGGTCGCTCGCGACCTAAGAGTTCATCAGGCAGGGCTGCATCAAAATAGATAGGCTCGAAAGAGAGATAAGAAAATCAAATTGCAAAATAGGAAGATGGATAGACTTACATAAATTGCGGGCAACCTTAACCGGGTCAACCATGACTTCAAAAATAAGATCGAGGTAGAATTCTGGAGCAAATCGACATTCGATTGCCAGAGATAGAATTCGGGTATACCAAAAGATATATAGCATCGTAAACCGAGGATACAGAAATCTCCGGTAAATCAATGTCTATTGTAAAGGAGTTTCACCCCTTTACAAATCATTCGAAGATTGGCGAGACCGCCAATTTATTATAGAGATCATTCGAAGTGGAGTTATGGGATACTCCAAAATCAAAAGACACAAATAGGGGAGACACGAACGCACTTTGGAACCGAAGGGAATGTTCCAAAATTCAAAGAAACCGAGTCAAAGAAGAAGGAATTCAAGCTCGAACGAAAGTGATTATGTAATTGAATTTTACTTTATGTTAACGCTGAAAATTGAACGCTAACACCCCAGTGTGAGTATTAGTAATGTGAAAGCACCAGCCGTTGGTACGGGAATAGAATATAAGCAGAAAATAGCAGAAATGTAAAGAGACAGTAGTTTTATAGTGGTTCGGCTCAAAATTAAGCCTACGTCCACTTTATCTTCTTTATTGCTAATTCGATTACAACTTTTTACAACAATTCCTCGATTACAACTTGATTACAACATGCTTGAGACAAGTAGCTAGAACTTTGATGCAAGAGAGCTTTTTGAATCCATGTCGGATGTAGTAGATCTTCTCTTGAAGTTCGTTGAAGTGTCTTCGGTGCTTGAAGTGTTGGTTGAGTCGAGAAAGCAGCAGAGTATAGGCGCTTTGGAGAATGATCCAAAAAGTCTTTTTCAAGTTGGAGTAGGTAGGGTATTTATAGGGAGGTTTTGGAGTTAGGTCGTAGGTCGTGAACGACCTAGGGGTAGGTCGTAGGTCGTGGGCGACCTAGTGGGCATGGTTTGTGACAATAGTTTTGTATTTGTTCTGTCTGAATGAGTTGCTAAGTTATAGGTCGTGAGCGACCTAAGATACGTCGTAGGTCGCTTTAGCCTTTATGTCGTTATCCCTCTTTCTGGAGTTAGGTCGCTAGCCCTTTTCTGGAGTTAGGTCGCTGCATCCGGTAGGTCGCTATCCCTTTTGGAGTTAGGTCGCTGGGTTCTTTCTAGAGTTAGGTCGCTACCCTCTTTCTGGAGTTAAGTCGCTAGACTTTTTAGGTCGTTATGTATTTTAGGTCGCTAGGTAGTTGAGTGCTTTAGGTCGCTAGGTCGTTGGAGAAGTTAGGTCGCTAGGTTGCTGAGCGTTAGGTCGCAAAGTTTTAGGTCGCCCCAAAAGAGGAGTTAACACTTGCCCCTCAAAGTACATGCCTATGTCATAGGTCGTGTGCTTCGATCTAACTCTGCTAGGTCGTGAGCGACCCAAAACATGTGCTAACTTGCGTGCCTATTCACCTTCTTCTCGTTGAACCATATAAATTGTTAGGTCGCTGATTCTTCCTCACTCACCTACTTCGATTTCCCGCTCTGCCATTAACAGAACTTTGTGATTTCAAAGGCGAATTTGAGTTAATCATTCAACAATTCATCCTTGCTATCATATTACGTAAGTACACTCGATCTTTATCCATTCCACGATCACCATCGAACCCCGAATTCTAATCTCCGAACCCCAGGCCAATTTTGTACGCCGTACTTCATTTTGAGTCGCGTTGTGATCGACTTTTGATCGTTATTAGTGATTGTTGTTTGTTGTGATTCATGAATGCACAGCAGCGAGTTGGATCTATGATAGATCGGAGATATTTTGAATCGGTTTTCGGGTGATTTGATGGTATGAAGAGATGATGAATTTTACAAGGAGGATGATGGATTTCATTGTATTGGCGATAACAGGTTATCGGGTCTGGTGAGTTATTGCGTGGAGGGGAAGTTAGCGACTTAGTAAATTTGAGCGACTTAAGACAACTCGCGACCTGAGAAGCCTGGCCGACCTAAGAACTCTTGCGACCTAAGGATCTTTCGAATCTGCGACTTAATTTTTAGGTCGGCTAGGATTCCAGCGACCTAGGACTTGGTTGAATTTGCATATGAATTCCAATCAGAACGACTTAACAAATTAACGACCTAATTTTTAGGTCGCGCTGAGATTCAAATGACCTATGACTTAACAGCTTGGACATGAATTGCACGACCTAACTTTTTGTGGCATAGGCTTTAGGTTGCGGCCGAGCTAGGATTTGGACAAATTTGCATTGCCTTGAATCTTTTGACTTGCACAGTGCGACCTAAGGAAGCTTCGACCTATGCTAGGTCGCTGGACGACCTAAGACTTGTAAAATTTGGGTAGAACTCGATTGAACTGCTTGGACTTGAACTGTTTGAACTTTGTTACAGATTATACTAATCTTTTAATCTAACAACCTGTCAAACACAACATTTGCAGAAAACTAGGGCGAATATACTGCCATTGACTGCCCACATCGAATGATAGATTAGTCGATAAAGAATAATCAACTTAAATGAACTTCGTGAATGAAATGCTGTGAATCAACATATTCAAGTGAAGTATTAAAACAAAACTGAAGTAATCAACTAAAGCTGATTCGTTTGCATCAACACTGTACTTGGACTTAAAATAACAAGCCTTGAAACTCTATAATCGACACACGTCAACTAATTTGATTCCAGTTATATTTGCTTGTCATTTTATTAGTTTTACACAACACTTCACACTTTTAGGAAACGTGCACCTTCATATTTGAATATCCAGTTCCTTGTGTAGAATGACTTCTCAACAAGAAGAAACAAGACAAGCTGGGGAGGCTTTTCCGATTGCTAACCCACTGATTGATCCTCCGGAAAGAACTTCGACCACCTTGAGCCATAAAGTTTTCAGTCAATTGTGTATCCAGTTCGGTATTTCCGAAGCAGACGCTTTGTTTCGTGGAGTAAGCGATACTGCTGACATGCCACCTCTTGGTTTTGTCGCAGTTAATCGTCAGATGTGCTTAAGCGGAGCTATTCCTCCCTTTAATGATTTTCTTCGGCAGCTTCTTCTTCGATTGACTATCTCTCCATTCCAGGTACACCCCAATGGTTATGCCATCTTGATGGGGTTGTGTGTGCTGTTCAGGAGGACGCTTGACCGTCTTCCAAGTTTTGAAGAGATCTGTTACTTGTGCACATTCGCAAAGAATAAAGACCATCCTTCTATTATACTTGTGAGAGGTGCTAGAAATCGTAAATTGATTCTGGACTTACCCGAGAGTGCACACGGGTTCTAAAGTCAATTCTTCTTTGTCCACTGTCCCCCAAGATTCTACGCCGTTTGGAGAATCGGAAGTAAGATTGCCTATTACCGTTTGCTTCATTTTTCCTAATTTTCTTGAAACTAGAATTGTCAAGTTCTGAACTTCATTCTTTACTTTTGTAGCACTTCCTCCTCCACTTCGAGATCCCAGCCATAAGCCAACCTTAGAAACTTTGAGTGCTGTGGCTGCTGAAGAGAGAAGCGCCAAATTTTTGCTGAAAGACGAGTTTTTGCACCAGTTCGGACTTTTACACTCCTCTCGATCTACCCAGATTCATGAAGTGTCTAGTTCCGAGACTGAATTATTAGCTGCCCCCGGTTCTCAAACAGAGACTTCAAATGCCCCAGTTTCTGCAGAAGAAACTACATTGGGAGAACCTGTTGTAGAGGCTACATTGGTGAAGTGTTCTACTTCTGTTGATATTGTGGGACTGTCTAGTAAACTTTCGCTTTCCCCGGTGATCGAAGAAGGAGTTGAAAAAGAAGACTCCGCTGAGCACGACGATGGAGATACTTTTGATGATCTAAGCGACTTAATGATAACTTCACAAGACCTCTTCAAGGATGACCCTATTACTACCAAAGTTATTTCTTCAGCAATCGAGGCGACATCCGCCTTGCAGCAAACTCCATCAACCCAAGAGTTAACGCCGGCTGCAAAAGTTGACGTTACCCCCAAGCCGAAGAGTGGTTTGTAGCTCGATGCGCATAGTTTACACGCCACACACACTTAGGAATATTTAGCAGTTACTCGCACTTAATTTCCTTTTCCTGGAGATTTCTAAATTTTATTTCTTTTTCATTTTCAGATTCTCCGATGGGGCGAAGTGGCTCGTACTATGACAATTTCCAGCGTCATGGAAGCCGTGACACTTACGACTATAGGCGATATCTTCCTGCCCCGAGGGAAACCGATGAAGAAAGAGCTGCCAAAAAAGCTCATGAAAGAAAAACTTATGAGGAGTGGCAAAGAAGAAGGGATGAGACTTCCATAAAAGGAAATCTTATGACATTAAAGGGAAAGGTCACGTTGCTGAAGATCCGAGCAAACGGACCAAACTTAGCGAAAAGGACGCGTCTGCAATTTCTGAAAAGACTACTGCTTCTATCCCTCTTGACATCTCCTCCAGTTCTCCTGCTCTTAAGAAATCTGACATTCAGACAATTATCAACAGGCCTCAGTATCAAGTCGGGGATGGTCCACCTACACTTCAAAGCTGATTTCCAAATTGGTGCTTAAGAGGAGTGCGCTTCGACTTGGATTTGGTTCCTATTGATAAGCAGGATATGCTAAGGAACCTTGATGCCGTTAAGCTTGACATCGAGAGAATGTCTGGATGGCAAAAGCTTGTTGACGAGCTTCAAAGGGTCAATCATATGAATCTCGAAGCCATGTTAACTATGGAGAATGACAAGTCGGAGTGGGATAAAATTTGTAAGCAACATGATGCAGAAATGACGAGCATTGCAGATGATAATGCGAGACTTAAGTCTGAAGTTCAGAAACTCAAGGAAGATCTTGCCACCTCTTCCACTTCTTTTACTCAAAAGGAAGAGGTACTTCAAAAGCAAGTACGGGATGCTCATGCCAGTCAACGGGATGCTGAAGCCAGATATGAGGCACAAGAGAAAATTGTCGAGAGTTACCGCACTGATGTGGCTCGGTTGCGATAAAAAACCAGCTCCCAGGACATGGAAATTGAAATGTTAAAAGCTCGACTTCTTAAAGTTGAGAAAGAGCGTGATGAAGCAGTTGCTGAAAAAGAAGCGGCCATCGCTGGAAAAGAAGCGTCTGAGCAATCGCATGAGGCGACGAAGGCCAAAATTAGCTCTACTTTATTTGATTTTTACATCCATAGCGTCTTGGGGCGCGGGAGTCTCTCATTTCTGGGACCGACATATGAAATAACTTTGGCTGAAGTGTGGGAAGCGATAATTGACATGTTCGGAGGTGATGGCTATGCAGAAGCGGATCTTGAGGCGACCTATCTGGATGATGAGGCACGTACCGCCCTTGCCAGGGGAAAAGAGCAGCTTGCTAGGGAGCGAGCCGAAGCAGCAGGAGGAGAGCGTTTAGAGAAAGCGACTTTAACTGACCCCGCTCGTCCTCCGGCTTCAGTCGGCCCTGATACCATTGGCTCTAGTTCTTATTCTCCACCTCCTGCAAAAGTCGGAGTTAAAACCGCAATTACCGAGCCTCCCACTGTTCAAGCCGAGGAGAAAACCCATGATGACACCGAAGCCCAAGACTTTGAAATTGAAGTGATTAAACCGACTTCTCCAGGTAACTTCGATGTTGATCCAGGTCAAGCGGATTACTTGCTTGCTTCACCTGAGTTTGATGAATTTCTCGCTGATTACTTAAGTCTCGATGAACCAATATCTTCTCTTTTTTCGGAGAATACTGATTTTAATTTCTTTTCTTCTATAGCGGAAGTACTGAGAGCTGCGCAAACTTCTCCCCTTCCAGCTGTTCCTCCTCCATCCCTTCAGATCACTTCTGCTTCTCAGCCGGGATCGCAGGAAGAACAAATAGGAGCCCTTCAAGGCTTGGATGATCCACCTGCTTCGCAAGAGTAGAAGACTGGGGAACTTGAAGAAGGCGAAAAGACCTCGGAGCAAACTTATGATGACGACACAAAGCTTTCTGAGTTTTTTACTCCGGGCAGTGAGTCTTCTTCGAAAAAGAAGGGGAAGCGCGCAATTGCGAAGAAGAGAAGGAAAAGCGCTTCTGCTACTGGAGAGGAAGCGGAAGTTGACCCAACCATACCTCCTTCTCCTTCTTCCCCGTCCCGCCAACGCCGGCTTCAGAAATTAATCATCAAGCCGGGCAAGAGCTCCAAAGGTAGCGGGAAGAAGGAGTGATGAGCTGACTTCATGCTTACCATTTTGCTTTTTTGCTTTTATTGACCGGAGATTGTGCGGATACCGGCCTCCGCTTGTTGAAACCTGCATATGTACAAAAATTTCATAGTGTGGAATAAAATGGCTCTTTTTACTTGTACAATGTCTTGTTAGTATATGTGTGAACGCATTTATTCCTTGTTTTTGCACAAGTTTCTTTATTTACTTTATATGATAATGCAATGGGCTCGTGGTATGATGTTTGAGCGTTGTTTTTATTAATATAGCTATATGCCCCCATACCACGGCTCATCGCAATATTCTGAAAAGACTTGTACTCTTATTTTAGAGAATAATTTTTCCGTTTTGAGGAAACATTATTCTGCTTTCAATAGAGTATGCCTTGTATCGGAGAAGTTTTTCTTTCTCCTTCTTTTTAAAGAACACTTCTACTTTCGGGGATGATCACTTTTATTTGTTGAAAAGTGGATTCCCCTACGCAGTGAAGCGAGCTTCCGAAGAATGTTTTGATCTGTTTGTCAGAAAGTTGTATTTCATCGTTGAATGAGTCCACGGGACTGGCGTTAGCTGTTTTACCGGATATTTGTATGTACAAATAATCGTAAGTATTCAGCTGCGGCCTGGAACCTTCTTTTTGAGAAGGTATCCCTTTAGTGGTTCCATCAACAAAGTTTTTGGATGTGTCTTGTTAAAAAGGCTTCACTTGTTTGGTGCTTTTGAAGAAGGCTTTGTGCCTGCAAAGAGGGCTTCTTAATTTGTGCCTCGGGAGAGGGCTTGTTTTGATATTCCTTTGGAAAGGGTTTCTGCCTCCGAAGAGGACTCCTCCAAAGAGTTATTCCTCAAAAGAGGGCTTTTGCCTCCGAAGAGGTCTTTGTTTGTGTGCCTCTGGAGAGGTCTTTTGGACTCCGAAGAGTAGCACGAGGACTCGGAGGAGTAGCATGGACTCCAGAGAGTAGCACATTGACTCTGAAGGGTAGCATTTGGACTCCGAAGAGTAGCACGAGGACTCGGAGGAGTAGCATGGACTCCGAAGAGTAGGACGTGGACCCTGAAGAGTAGTATTTGGACTCTGAGGAGTAGCATGGACTCCGAAGAGTAGCATTTGGACTCCGAAGAGTAGCACGAGGACTCAGAGGAGTAGCATGGACTCCGAAGAGTAGCACGTGGACTCTAAAGAGTAGTATTTGGACTCTGAGGAGTAGCATGGACTCCAAAGAGTAGCATTTGGACTCCGAAGAGTAGCACGAGCACTCGGAGGAGTAGCATGGACTCCGAAGAGTAGCTCGTGGACTCTGAAGAGTAGTATTTGGACTCTAAGGAGTAGCATTGACTCCGAAGAGTAGCATTTGGACTCCGAAGAGTAGCACGAGGACTCGGAGGAGTAGCATGGACTCCGAAGAGTAGTATTTGGACTCTGAGGAGTAGCATGGACTCCGAAGAGTAGCATTTGGACTCCGAAGAGTAGCACGAGGACTCGCAGGAGTAGCATGGACTCCGAAGAGTAGCACGTGGTCTCTAAAGAGTAGTATTTGGACTCTGAGGAGTAGCATGGACTCCGAAGAGTAGCATTTGGACTCCGAAGAGTAGCACGAGGACTCAGAGGAGTAGCATGGACTCCGAAGAGTAGCTCGTGACTCTGAAGAGTAGTATTTGGACTCTGAGGAGTAGCATGGACTCCGAAGAGTAGCACGAGGACTCGGAGGAGTAGCATGGACTCCGAAGAGTAGCACGTGGACTCTGAAGAGTAGTACGTGAACCTGGAGAAGTAGCATTGTTGCTCGTGTCCTTCCACCATCTGCTTCCTAGTGATTCCTCATTATCACTTCAAGTGCATGTCCCATCCTTTTGCAAGTTGTTTGCTTTTTTCCAGAGTAGTATACATTATCGTTGAGTGAATCCACGGGGCAGACGCAAGCTACTTTACCGGATGTTCGTTTGCACAAACGATCGCGATTGGTTAGCCAGGGTCTAGAATCTTCTCGTCAAGAAGATGCCCGCTTTGGTGGAATCACTAACATTTTGAATAGCACTTCTTTTGTAGGAGTTGAATTTTGGAACTTTTGTGGCTTGGCATTCATTTGCTGAGTGATTTGTAGGAATCGCTTGGCTTTGTGATGTGTTGAATAGGTAAGCTTTGCTTTGACAGCCTGCAATGTTAAATCGACATTTTAGCAATTTTTTAAAGATACTTGCATATCGAAATGAGACAGGCATTTTATAGTATTAGAGAATACAAAATTTATAGTTCTTTATTATTGATTCACACTGATTTCTCAGTGGTTTACAATGCTAGAGTTATACATCCGACATCATTTTACAAATTTAAGCAATGCTGTTAAGTAAAAATTGGATGCGAGTGATTGTTGTTCCAGAATCTCGGGATTGAACTTCCATCTCCGCTGGAATCATTGTTTCTGATCCATATGCCAATCAGAATGGAGTGTGGTCAGACGTTGTGTGAGAACCCCCTGTGACAACATTAATGACAAGCCTCTTTGATTCCTGCTCTGTAGTTTCGTCTTCTGAGCCGGATTGATGGGTAGGAAGTTGTTGCCCCTGAGTGGATGAGGTTGGGTCGACTCTGTTTTTCTTCACATATTGTTGCAGTTTATTCTAATTCAGCAACTCTTCAATCACATTCTTTAACTGGCGACATTGGTTAGTGTCATGGCCAGGTTGATTGTGGAATCGACAGAATCTCCCATTATGCATTGCCCCTCTCCCCATCTCAGGTGGTTTGGGATAATTGACAACATCCTTTGTTGCGAAGAAGATATTTTCCGGTGTATCAGTTAAGGGAGTAAAATATGAAGGATTAAAGCGGCGAGGTTTCTTCTCATTCCCCTGCTTCTTTTCCCCGTCATTTTCCCTTTTCTGGTTTCTAGATTCTCTCTTGTTAGAAGCAACATCGTTATTCTTGACTTCGGCAACAACTACTTTCGCTGGAGCAGAAAGGCTTTCTAGGCGCATGAATTCATCGGCCTTCTTATAGAATTTCTCAAGTGAGTTTGGCTCCTTCATTTTTAACCATCTTCCGAATTCACTAGATTTGTTAATGGCTCGCATCAGGTAAGTCAGGATCATACGGGGTTCTACATTATCCACTTCGGCCAGGGCTATATTGAAACGGTTCAAGAAAGATCTGATAGATTCTCCGGAAGCTTGTTCAAGATTGGACAGTGACATTATATCCTTAGCTTTTGAAGCATACAACCTGAACTGATCCTTAAACTCTCGAGTTAAGTCGGAGAATTGATCTACGGACCGAACTGATAGCTTTGAGAACCAAAGTAGAGCCACTCCTTCCAAGTACACTGGAAAGTATCGGCATTTAATCTCATCTGATGCTCTTGCACCGGTCATGTGCCAGTCATACTTATATAGGAAATGATTAGGATCGCTCGTCCCCCTATAGGCTGGGATAGTAGGAGGTACAAATTTTCTTGGAAATTCTGCTTTCAAGATCCTTTCAGTAAACGGAGTCTTGCTTGGAGAAAATCCCCAGTCGTTATCATTTTCTTCCTTCTGCATGCTCTCTTTCATCATTCGACGAACCATCCCTGATAGGTACTCCTCATTGTTCAGAGGCATCACCGGGCAGACGTCAGCGATTCCTTCGGAAGTTGGCTGCGGCCTTGAACCTTCAGCTTGGAAAGGTGGCGCTTCGGTGGTGCCAGCTGATCTTTGAGGAATATCTTTATCTTGGGAATTATGAGCATCTTCAGCGAAGGCTGTTTCATTGTTTTCTGGTCGTCGATTTGCCCCAAGTAGAGCGTTTCATCTGTCCATCATCAAAGCATTTTGAGCTTCAATTTGTTGGTATAATCCAGATACAACATCGTCTAATTCAGCCCTTGTGACTCCAATGGTGGGAGTTGCTTGGTCTGTTGTTGGGGAAGCGGAGGTTCCCTCATGAGCATTTCCGGATCTGGTAGATCTACCCCTTCTTCCATGAGCCATGATCTCAGATAAACTTCTGGTTTTTAGAGAGATACTTTCGGAAAACTTTTGCGAAGCAATGGTGGAAAAATTCCTGAGTTCAATTCTCAGTGAAAGCACCAAAATGTTAACGCTGAAAATTGAACGCTAACACCCCGGTGTGAGTATTAGTAACGTGAAAGCACCACCCGTTGGTACGGGAACAGAGTATAAGCATAAAATAGCAGAAATGTAAAGAGACAGCAGTTTTATAGTGGTTCGGCTCAAAATTAAGCCTACGTCCACTTTATCTTCTTTATTGCTAATTCGATTACAACTTTTTACAACAATTCCTCGATTACAACTTGATTACAACACGCTTGAGACAAGTAGCTAGAACTTTGATGCAAGAGAGCTCTTTGAATCCATGTCGGATGTAGTAGATCTTCTCTTGAAGTGTTGGTTGAGTCGAGAAAGCAGCAGAGTATAGGCGCTTCGGAGAATGATCCAAAAAGTCTTTTTCAAGTTGGAGTAGGTAGGGTATTTATAGGGAGATTTTGGAGTTAGGTCGTAGGTCGCGAACGACCTAGGGGTAGGTCGTAGGTCGTGGGCGACCTAGTGGGCATGGTTTGTGACAACAGTTATGTATTTGTTCTGTCTGAATGAGTTGTTAAGTTATAGGTCGTGAGCGACCTAAGATAGGTCGTAGGTCGCTTTAGCCTTTATGTCGTTATCCCTCTTTCTGGAGTTAGGTCGCTAGCCCTTTTCTGGAGTTAGGTCGCTGCATCTGGTAGGTCGCTATCCCTTCTGGAGTTAGGTTGCTGGGTTCTTTCTGGAGTTAGGTCGCTACCCTCTTTCTGTAGTTAAGTCGCTAGACTTTTTAGGTCGTTATGTATTTTAGGTCGCTAGGTAGCTGAGTGCTTTAGGTCGCTAGGTCGTTGGAGAAGTTAGGTCGCTAGGTTGCTGAGCGTTAGGTCGCAAAGTTTTAGGTCGCCCCAAAAGAGTATTTAACACTTTATATGGTGAGTTTGCCTAAAACCGGAGCTCTGATACCACAGGTAACGACCTGAAATTTCCAACCATTCGCATCCATGCATGTCGGATTTGAATTGCTCAAAATATCATATTGTTAATTTAAATTTGGCAAAACTCAGCATATATAGTAAATAAAAATCACAGATCATAGACACAGAGTAATATAACAATAATGCAGCGGAAACAAAAGAATAGTAGTTCAGGAAGCCACTATATATATAGTAGAGTTAAACAAGATACAACAGAAGTCACGAATACATAGATGTCTCAATACAATAATCAAATACAAGATCTGAATACATCACTGGAATCAACTGAACAACTGAAAGCAGGATAGATAGCTGGATCTCCAAGAGAAGCTCCAACTCCAAAGGTGAGTCTCGAATACTGTATCACTCAGTCTGACCCGAGCGTAAAGCAAAACACAAAACACTCGAGTCAGGATTAACATTCTTATATCAATAAATCCAATTCAAGTGAAATATCAACTGAAATACAAGTAATTCAAAGGATGTTTGGGATAACCATCCTCTAAGGATCCGGTAAACTATCTACTATGTAGTAATATACGCTATTATAATAATGTCTATAATAAAATAAACTTACTTTTAAATAGCGTTAAGGAGTGACCCAATATTCCCCTTAACACATAATACTCCCAATAGTCTATCCAGTATTAGCATACTCCCAGATCGAGGGCTACCCTCAATACTCCACAGGCTACGGCACAAATCCAAACTCATAGTAAAGCTCGATATGGTAGGTGACACGGCACAACTAGGCAATGCCAGGGTAGATATATCAATTATGCATCCGGGATGGTGGAAACGCATAGCAGCCACTACTGCCCACCTCGGAACACACTACCAATCAAAATCGAAGGGTGGCCAACAAATAAATCACAAAGTAATAGAATAGTATCAAAGAAATGCGTCCGATCAGAGGTGCTACCTCATTGGCCCATCAATCGCTCCTGTTTTAGCCACCTTATGCCAACTCACGGGAGTCGAGTCCACGTTCATACCTCAATAGGAGTGCCGCCACCATCCTACTTCATTCTGGAATCTCCACCGTGTACACGGTTGTTAAAGTGGTTTTCGGTATCGATAGAGAGTATGCCCATATCTGATCCCGGTCTCTTTAACAACCAATCGTTATTATAACACCGTGGTCATTTAACATAGTTTATACTTCAAAACCAAAATATCATTTCATTTCAAAATAACCAAGTCAATACGATATCATTTTCACTTTCAAATATCCATTTCTGAAAATCATATCACTTTCAAAGTTATAACACTTTCGAAACCAAACATTGTAAATTATAATACTTTGGAAAACCTTAACTTTGAAATCATAGCTTCCACCCTTAAACAGTTTAGATATTAATAATAGTATATAAAAATAAAATAGTTTAAAAAGTAAAATAGCTTATATTAAAATAGATATAAGTTGAAATAGTTTATATTAAAATAGTTTATATTAAAAATAGTTTATATTAAAAATAGTTTATAAAATAATGTAAAACAGTTTAAATATAATTTAAATACTTTATATAATAAAGATAGTTTCCACAATGTCACAAATCGATTCAAATCAACTCGACTTCCAAAATTAAAATTTAATCAAATCTCAAATCATCAATTTCAACTCGATTCAGCTTCTCAATAAACCATTTCAAATTATATCGTTTTCAAATACAGATTTGAACCACAAAATAAACCATTTAATTTCAATATATTTCAAAGTCAATATATTCCACAATTTCAAAACTAAATTCGATAATTTCTATATATATCAAATTCAATTTACTATTATTTAGTTTTTGAAATATTTACTTAATCGTTTCAATAATATCTAAATACAACTTCAATTTACAAATCTAAATAAACAAAATATCCCATTTAAATTTATATAAGTTTGAAATGTTCATTAAGTCACTTTTAATCAAATTCAAGTTATAAAACATATCTTAACATTTTAAATTTAATAAATTTCAAATCAACTTATTTAAGTATAGTTCTTAAATATTTAAAATTCCAAATCAATATCAAATTTATCTTTCAACCTGAAACATTATAAACTCTATATTTGATAATATAAATTTTACATAAATACTTAAACATATTTTATATTGATTAAATCAACTTTATTTAATCAACTTTAATAAATCCTTAAAACCAATATTTATTAAAACCATATATTTCTTTTAAAAACCATAGGAATCATTTTCAAAATATTTATATATATAGACCAACGGTGTCCGTATATAATTTTCTACCATATGGTCAAGTGATACGGATATTTATCATTTCAATCCGCAATTTAAATATATACGGGTATATACCTTTTCAACCCGCAATCCCAAATTCAATTCAATGAAAAATCGTTTGGGTTTATCATTTCAACCCATAACGATTTCTTCCTATTCTATAGATCGTTCGGGTATGTATCATTTCAACCCATAGTGAATTCTATACTAACAGGGAACTTGCAGAGTGATAACAGATATAATAATAATACAAAAATCAGTAACAGACGTATATCATCAGTGATAATAACAGATAATGGTGTCAGATGTCACAGGTGAACCGATACATATAATGGCATATATATATATATAATAATGTAAATAACTAGTAGCGGCATATTTCAATTGACGTTTCAATTGAAATCAAATTTAATAAATATAAGAACGTTAATCTGAGTGATTACTCACCTTTCGAGGCTAGAGATTACGGAAGATGACACAGACCCAGGTACACATACGGAACAGCGACAGGCTAGAAATGACTGCGACAATTTCGATATTGAAATGATAAGTCAAGATAGGCACGAGATTTGATGAAACAAAGTATATTACATATATATAAAAAAAATTCAAAAATCAATTTAAAACATATATTTGCAAATAAAAATATATATTTATTTCCAAATCCATATTAAATCTCAACACATAAAATATCCATATATTTAATTTAAGATCACAGTTATTAAAAATATATATCTAAACTTACTTTAATATTATTATAAACACAATTGTAATTAAACCCAACATCAGCAGGCACAGGAAAGAATGGTATATAATGCAAACTTAATATGTATATATATTAGTATATATGCTGTAACCAAATGTACATTTACTTATATAACTAACTGTACATTACTATATGCTTATAACCAAAACAAACATATATTTTAATATAAGCTGATATATATAAAACTTTTATATATTGTATTCTCAAACCAATATCATTCAGATACATCGTAACATCTGCACTTATATATATAAACAAACTGTGAACCATATTTTTTTCCACTGCTAAGCAAATAAAACTTTTGAAAACATATATATACTAACTTTATATAATAATATACAGTTCTTCGCTTTGCAGCAAGCCCAGACCCCTATATATAACTTACATAATAAAAATATATGTTAAACTATGCAAACTGTAAACATAGATTATATACAAATTTCATATAAAATATATATTAAAAACGTACATATAAACAGCACTAACAATATATACTATCTGTCGCCTCATCATATAACTTGTATATATGCTTTTATCATGTCAAAAACAAAGTCGATATATATATATATATTCAAAGTTAACAAAATAAAACTATACTGCAATAGTGTATATAACAAAGCACGTATACAATATAAAATCTAAATATACATAATATATAACGAATATATATATTCAAACCCCTTTAAACAAAGTATATATAACATATAAAATATATAAAAAATTTCTTTCGGCTGAAACCACTTAACATACTAAGATATATATATATATATAAGACATTATACAAATTATTATCAATACTATTTCAAATATACATCATGTCAATATAAGTATATATAATAACACATATAAACACTATTATAACTTACACATATTATAGTTAAACCTTATAAGGCACACATATACTATTATAAGTATAATACTACTACATAAATCTCTGCAACTTTCATCAGATCTCAGTAAAACATATGCAGCTATATATGCCTATATCCATGCTACTCACAATACACACAAACTATATATATTTACAGTATATATACCTGCAGACTAGATCATAAATGTAAACTATATTTATAAACAAATAAACAACATAATATATACCTTAATATATATATATGAAAAAAAACAGCCGAATAAGTAAAACTTGGGTGACTGGGTCGGTGGTTAGTCGGGAAGTACAACTGGAAGGTGGGGGCGGATTGGGGAAGTCGAACAGAGAGGGTGGTAGCAGGTCAGAGTGGAGGGTGGAAAAGGAAGATGGCTGCGAGGGCGGTGATCTCGGCTGTATGCGTGAGTGGAGAAAGAAGCTGGAAGAACGAATGGTGGAAAAATGAAAAATGGAGGTGCAGGCTTCAATATAGAATATACATTTATATTTTCAAGCAAGAGAATGAACCATTGAAACATAAAAATAAATTTAGGAACATAAAAGGGCTATAGTTTGAATTTTTGATAATTGGAAAGGCTAACGGCTATTGAAAAATTAAACGGTGGAATATGAAAGAGACTTTGGAAACCAAAAGTTAGAATTGGATACCGGTACGATCACCGTCTCCGTGGATTCTGCTGCGTACCGGATTTCAAAACACAGAATTGAATATACCGCAGAGATCAGCACGACGAGACGATCAAAACGATATACAGATATCAGTGGTATGATCATCATATCAAAAGTCGATAATCAGTACCGAAAATGCTGTAATTTTGTCAGAAATAAGATGAACAGAGCAATAGAATTCTAATTTTTGAGAAGCGAAATATGACGTCTCACTCAAAAGATGATTTACAAATTTTCTGTAGAAAAATATTTAGGTTTTGAAAACATTTTATTATCATCAATTTTAACTGATTTAAATTTGGGATGAAATTACACTAAAAAATAAACTTTCAAATTATTTGATGAAAATTTACCAGTTGCTATGTTAAAGAAGACGCATTCCAAATATCAAGTTTATATTTCAAAATTTTATTATTTTAAATTTCACAAAATTTCAATTAATCACATTATTAAAGTAGTTAAAAATTTACGGTTCATTACACTATCCCCCACTCAAAACTTTTCGTCCCCGAAAAGGAAGAAGGTAGGAGAATAAAACAACCAAAAGAAAGAATAGATTTGAAATTCTAAATAAACAATAAATTTGAAACCGTATAAATTTCAAATTAAACTAATTAATATTCAACATTTTGGTTTAATCCATTTGAGTTCACTTATGTTAAATCAATCTATCTATTTCTAAATTCATTATCTTCTTGTCTAGTCATCCTCAATTAACAATTTCTAAATCATCAATTTGTATAATCATTTATTATACTCATATTTTATTCAACAAATTTAATTCTTTTATTCCAAATTATTATTAACTTTATTCCACTTAATATATCTTATCACATATATATTTAAACCATATAAATTAATTTAAACCATATAAATTTCAATTCAAATTAATTTATATTCAATAATTAATTTTAAATTCAAGGTATTTCCATAAGTTAATCTAATTTCAATTTATTAATTCCTACAAAACAAATTTATTTGTCACATCTACTATTCAATTAACTTATTATTCTATTTATCTCTATTAACATCTTTATAAAAAATTTAAGTGTATAACATTTATTATAACACTCAAATCTTTCCTTATAAAGTCATTTTATATTGTATATTATCCAATTACATTTTTAACTTCTGAATAATTTAGGTAAGTTATATTGAAATGTAATTTAGTATTATACAGGTAAAATTTTCTCATTCAACTCATTTCAAGTTTAAATATTTATTCAAAATTTTGGTTTTATTTTATACTTGAAATCACCTTATCAAAATTTAAGAATAAAATTTCCGGTTTCAATTCAAACATTTATAGATAAATATATATACTATATATATCAAATCAAATCTATGATCATATACCAATATATATATATATTATAAATCAAGTCATACTTCGGAAATTCAAATCAAATAAATTTTCCAAAACAAAAATGTAGCAAAGCTACAGAATGGTCTTTCCACTTCGAAACTCGAAAATGAATGTCGATGATGCTGCAGTCATCACCGAAATTATTTTCCAACGACAACAAAGGAGAGTACTGATTTAGACTTTTAAAATTCTTTAACAACAACTTCTATTCGAAAATACTTTCAATAATATATACTTTAAAATATAAAACCAAAGTTCGAAATCACCGGATATTAAATTCTCAAATTCCTGAATTAAATTCATTTCAAATTCCAAATCAATTTATAAACCGCGTTTATAAATTCATTTATAGAACAATAAATGATAATCAAATATTATCATTTCAAACAACCAATTTAATTAACTTATTAAATTCCAGAAAATCATACTTATATATATAATATAATCGTACAAATTTATTTCATTTACCCAATTTGAAAATAATATTGTGTCAGTTTGCTCTGTTCAAGTGTTTTGGAATTCCTATCGATAACATTGATCAGACGAATCGATTGAAAACCTAAATCAACATCAACAACTCAAACAACACACTATGAAACATTTTAATATTAATTACAAATACACTCCCTCACTCGATAATACAAGAATAGATTCCAAAACAAGGATAGAGATTCAAATTTAGAGTAATTCTAATCAAAGAGAATTCTAACTAAAATAGATAGGCTCGAAAGAGAGATAAGAAAATCAAATTGCGAAATAGGAAGATGGATAGACTTACATAAATCGCGGGCAACCTTAACCGGGTCAACTATGACTTCAAAAATAAGATCGAGGTAGAATTTTGGAGCAAATCGACATTCGATTGCCAGAGATAGAATTCGGGTATACCAAAAGATAGATAGTATCGTAAACCGAGGATACAGAAATCTTCGGTAAATCAATGTCTATTGTAAAGGAGTTTCACCCCTTTACAAATCATTCGAAGATTGGAGAGACCGCCAATTTATTATAGAGATCATTCGAAGTGGAGTTATGGGATACTCCAGAATCAAAAGACACGAATAAGGGAGACACGAACGGACTTTGGAACCGAAGGGAATGTTCCAAAATTCAAAGAAACCGAGTCAAAGAAGAAGGAATTCAAGCTCGAACGAAAGTGGTTCTATAATTGAATTTTACTTTATATGGTGAGTTTGCCTAAAACCAGAGCTCTGATACCACATGTAACGACCTGAAATTTCCAACCATTCGCATCCATGCATGTCGGATTTGAATTGCTCAAAATATCAGATTGTTAATATAAATTTGGCAAAACTCAGCATATATAGTAAATAAAAATCACAGATCACAGACATAGAGTAATATAACAATAATGCAGTGGAAACAAAAGAATAGTAGTTCAGGAAGCCACTATATATATATATATATATAGTAGAGTTAAACAAGATACAACAGAAGTCATGAATACATAGATGTCGCAATACAATAATTAAATACAAGAACTGAATACATCACTGGAATCAACTGAACAACTGAAAGCAAGATAGATAGCTGGATCACCAAGAGAAGCTCCAACTCCAAAGGTGAGTCTCGAATATTGTATCACTCAGCCTGACCCGAGCGTAAAGCAAAATACAAAACACTCGAGTCAGGATTAACATTCTTATATCAATAAATCCAACTCAAGTGAAATATCAACTGAAATACAAGTAACTCAAAGGATGTTTGGGATAACCATCCTCTAAGGATCCGTTAAACTATCTACTATGTAGTAATATATGCTATTATAATAATGTCTATAATAAAATAAACTTACTTTTAAATAGCGTTAAGGAGTGACCCAATATTCCCCTTAACACATAATAGTCCCAGTAGTCTATCCAATATTAGCATACTCCCAGATCGGGGTCTACCCTCAATACTCCACAGGCTACGGCACAAATCCAAACTCGTAGTAAAGCTCGATATGGTAGGTGACACGGCACAACTAGGCAATGCCAGGGTAGATATACCAATTACGCATCCGGGCTGGTGGAAATGCATAGCAGCCACTACCGCCCACCTCGGAACACACTCCCAATAAAAATCGAAAAGTGGCCAACAAATAAATCACAAAGTAATAGAATAGTATCGAAGAAATGCGTCCGATCAGAGGTGCTACCTCATTGGCCCGTCAATCGCTCTTGTTTTAGCCACCGTATGCCAACTCACGGGAGTCGGGTCCACGTTCATACCTCAATAGGATCGCCGCCACCATCCTACTTCATTCTGGAATATCCACCGCGTACACGGTTGTTAAAGTGGTTTTCGGTATCGACAGAGAGTATGCCCATATCTGATCCCTGTCTCTTTAATAACCAATCGTTATTATAACACCGTGGTCATTTAAAATAGTTTATACTTCAAAACCAAAATATCATTTCATTTCAAAATAACCAAGTCAATACGATATCATTTTCACTTTCAAATATCCATTTCTGAAAATCATATCACTTTCAAAGTAATAACACTTTCGAAACCAAACATTGTAAATTATAATACTTTGGAAAACCTTAACTTTGAAATCATAGCTTCCACCCTTAAACAGTTTAGATATTAATAATAGTATATAAAAATAAAATAGTTTATGAAGTAAAATAGCTTATATTAAAATAGATATAAGTTGAAATAGTTTATATTAAAATAGTTTATATTAAAAATAGTTTATATTAAAAATAGTTTATAAAATAATGTAAAATAGTTTAAATATAATTTAAATACTTTATATAATAAAGATAGTTTCCACAATGTCACAAATCGATTCAAATCAACTCGACTTCCAAAATTAAAATTTAATCAAATCTCAAATCATTAATTTCAACTCGATTCAGCTTCTCAATAAACCTTTTCAAATTATATCGTTTTCAAATACAGATTTGAACCACAAAATAAACCATTTAATTTCAATATATTTCAAAGTCAATATATTCCACAATTTCAAAACTAAATTCGATAATTTCTATATATATCAAATTCACTTTACTATTATTTAGTTTTTGAAATATTTACTTAATCGTTTCAATAATATCTAAATACAACTTCAATTTACAAATCTAAATAAACAAAATATCCCATTTAAATTTATATAAGTTTGAAATGTTCATTAAGTCACTTTTAATCAGATTCAAGTTATAAAACATATCTTAACATTTTAAATTTAATAAATTTCAAATCAACTTATTTAAGTATAGTTCTTAAATATTTAACATTCCAAATCAGTTTCAAATTTATCTTTCAACCTGAAACATTATAAACTCTATATTTGATAATATATATTTTACATAAATACTTAAAAATATTTTATATTGATTAAATAAACTTTATTTAATCAACTTTAATAAATCCTTAAAACCAATATTTATTAAAACCATATATTTCTTTTAAAAACCATAGAAATCATTTTCAAAATATTTATATATATAGACCAACGGTGTCCGTATATAATTTTCTACCATATGGTCAAGTGATACAGATATTTATCATTTCAATCCGCAATTTAAATATATACGGGTATATACCTTTTCAACCCGCAATCCCAAATTCAATTCAATGAAAAATCGTTTGGGTTTATCATTTCAACCCATAACGATTTCTTCCTATTCTACAGATCGTTCGGGTATGTATCATTTCAACCCATAGTGAATTCTATACTAACAGGTAACTTGCAGAGTGATAACAGATATAATAATAATACAAAAATCAGTAACAGACATATATTGTCAGTGATAATAACAGATAATGGTGTCAGATGTCACAGGTGAACAGATACATATAATGGCATATATATATATATAATAATGTAAATAACTAGCAGCGGCATATTTCAATTGACGTTTCAATTGAAATCAAATTTAATAAATATAAGAACGTTAATCTGAGTGATTACTCAACTTTCGAGGCTAGAGATTACGGAAGATGACACGGACCCAGGTACACATACGGAACAGCGACAGGCTAGAAATGACTGCGACAATTTCGATATTGAAATGATAAGTCAAGATAGGCACGAGATTTGATGAAACAAGGTATATTACATATATATAATTTTTTTTTCAAAAATCAATATAAAACATATATTTGCAAACAAAAATATATATTTATTTCCAAATCCATATTAAATCTCGACACATAAAATATCCATATATTTAATTTAAGATCACAGTTATTAAAAATATATATCTATACTTACTTTAATATTATTATAAACACACATGTAAATAAACCCAACATCAACAGGCACAGGAAAGAATGGTATATAATGCAAACTTAATATGTATATATATTAGTATATATGCTGTAACCAAATGTATATTTACTTATATAACTAACTATACATTACTATATGCTTATAACCAAAACAAAAATATATTTTAATATAAGTTGATATATATAAAACTTGTATATATTGTATTCTCATACCAATATCATTCAGATACATTGTAACATCTGCACTTATATATATAAACAAACTGTGAACCATATTTTTTTTCTCCACTGCTAAGCAAATAAAACTTTTGAAAACATATATATGCTAACTTTATATAATAATATACAGTTCTTCGCTTTGCAGCAAGCCCAGACCCCTATATATAACTTACATAATAAAAATATATGTTAAACTATGCAAACTGTAAACTTAGATTATATACAAACTTCATATAAAATATATATTAAAAACGTACATATAAACAGCACTAACAATATATACTATTTGTCGCCTCATCATATAACTTGTATATATGCTTTTATCATGTCGAAAACAAAGTCGATATATATATATATATATATATATTCAAAGTTAACAAAATAAAACTATACTACAATAGTGTATATAACAAAGCACGTATACAATATAAAATCTAAATATACATAATATATAACGAATATATATATTCAAACCCCTTTAAACAAAGTATATATAACATATAAAATATATAAACAATTTCTTTCGGCTGAAACCACTTAACATACTAAGATATATATATAAGACATTATACACATTATTATCAATACTATTTCAAATATACATCATGTCAATATAAGTATATATAATAACACATATAAACACTATTATAACTTACACATATATAGTTAAAACCTTATAAGACACACATATACTATTATAAGTATAATACTACTACATAAATCTCTGCAACTTTCATCAGATCTGAGTAAAACATATACGGCTATATATGCCTATATCCATGCTACTCACAATACACACAAACTATATATATTTACAATATATACCTGCAGACTAGATCATAAATTTAAACTATATTTATAAACAAATAAACAACATAATATATACCTTAATATATATATGAAAAAACAGCCGAATCAGTAAAACTTGGGTGACTGTGTCGGTGGTTGGTCGGGAAGTACAACTGGAAGGTGGCGGCGGATAGGGGAAGTCGAACAGAGTGGGTGGTAGCAGGTCGGAGCGGAGGGTGGAAGAGGAAGATGGCTGCGAGGGCGGTGATCTCGGCTGTACGCGTGTGTGGAGGAAGAAGCTGGAAGAACGAATGGTGGAAAAATGAAAAATGGAGGTGCAGGCTTCAATATAGAATATACATTTATATTTTCAAGCAAGAGAATGAACCGTTGAAACATAAAAATAAATTTAGGAATATAAAAGGGCTACAGTTTGAATTTTTGAGAATTGGAAAGGCTAACGGCTATTGAAAAATTAAATGGTGGAATATGAAAGAGACTCTGGAAACCAAAAGTTAGAATTGGATACTGGTATGATCACCGTCTCCTTGGATTCCGCTGCGTACCGGATTTCAAAACACAGAATTGAATATACCACAGAGATCAGCATGACGAGAAGATCAAAATGATATACAGATATCGGTGATACGATCATCGTATCAAAAGTCGATAATCAGTACCGAAAATGCTGCGATTTTGTCAGAAATAAGATGAACAAAGCAATATAAGTCCAATTTTTGAGAAGCGAAATATGACGTCTTACTCAGAAGATGATTTACAAATTTTCTGTAGAAAAATATTTAGGTTTTGATAACATTTTATTATCATCAATTTTAACTGGTTTAAATTTGGGATGAAATTACACTAGAAAATAAACTTTCAAATTATCTGATGAAAATTTACCAGTTGCTATGTTAAAGAAGATGCATTCCAAATATCAAGTTTATATTTCAAAATTTTATTATTTAAAATTTCAAAAAATTTCAATTAATCACGTTATTAAAGCAGTTAAAAATTTACGGGTCGTTACAATCTTTCCCGATCGAGTCGAGATCGATCATTTACATTATTTAGGTTGTACGCAAGCTCCTGTGAAAATTTGGTGGCATTTGGACTTGTAGATTGTGAGATATGATCGATGCAAGTTCGTGTTTTCCAAAGGCTGTCTCCTTCGCATCGATCACCTCTGCCTTGTTCGTATCGATCACCATTGCATTGTTCGTATCGATTGTGATGGATACGAAATGGCGACCACTTGATGGATACGAACAGTTGAGGCTTGATGGATACAAACAAGACCTTTCAGTTGATGGATACGAATAGTTGAGGCTTGATGGATACGAACAAGACCTTTCAGTTGATGGATACGAACAGTTGAGGCTTGATGGATACGAACAAGACCTTTCAGTTGATTGCTTGAATTGCATCGATCATATCTTGAGTATACGAACTCCGATTGACCTGAAATTTGAAACATAGCCTCTCCTATCCTTGTGCATCATTCCCAATCGATCCTGTCTTGATTGAAGCCCGGTCAAATTTTGATGACATCGATCGTAGCCTTATTTCCAATTGATCTCCATTCATGATATCCATCCTTTCCAGCCAATTTGTGGATATCCCGGCCTTGACCAAAAGGCGGGATAACATTTGCCCCCTAAAACATGCCTTGTGGTAAAAAGGTGTGTTTTGAAAAGCTCCAAATCCGGCATCCGAAGTGCATATTTCATCCATAGCCATATCATCTGATTCTTAGTCCAATCCATTACCAAGCCATCCTATCCGAGTGCCGCAGCCATAACCTGATCCAAATTCGCGACTGCTCCGAGTCGATGTCCGATTCCGAATTCAGTAACCAAATCCTTAGCCAATTCCATAACTATCCAAATCCATCAACCGATCTTTAATCCATCTATATCCAATAGCCAAATCCATAACATTTCTGAGTTGATATCCAAATTCGGGACCGCACCGAGTCCTTTGCCAAATCCAAGACCCCTCCGGGTCCATTTATCCAAAGCCGAAATTAGAATCCATGATCTCTCTGGGTTTGACTTCAAAACCATAGACCTCGCCGGGTCGCGTTATTCTGCTCTGATCCCGACTATCCAGTCGAGGGCTTCTATGCTCTCCGGCCTTAGCCCTCCGGTCAAGGACTTTTTATATTCGCCAGCCTCGGCTCTCCGGCCAAGGACTTTTATATTCTCCAGCCTCGGCTCTCCGGCCAAGGACTTTTATATTCTCCGGCCTCGGCTCTTCGGCCAAGGACTTTTATATTCTCCGGCCTCGGCTCTCCGGCCAAGGATTTTTATTTTCTCCGGCCTCGGCTCTCCGGCCGACCAAGGACTTTTTATATTCGCCAGCCTCGGCTCTCTGGCCAAGGACTTTTATATTCTCCGGCCACGGCTCTCCGGCCAAGGACTTTTATATTCTCCGGCCTCGGCTCTCCAGCCAAGGACTTTTATATTGTGTTTGAGTCCATTCCATCGCTCTCCGACAAAGGGACTCATAATTCGCGATTACTGCCCCGTCTCTTCGGTCGGGACCGTAATCGCGAGACCTGTATTATTCATTACATTGATCCAAATCCAACCATTCAAAATAAGAGTTTTTACAACCAGGGAAAACCAAATAAATGTCTGTACATCCAAAGAAAAAACAAAAATTTTCAGGAAAACGAAAAAGAAAAACAGGATTTCACAGACTCGAGCAACACGGTTTATCATCGTCTCAGAGCATGCCTAGGAACCGTCTTCGATCCCATACATGTGTAAGTGATTTAGTCGCATTACTTCGAGTTCTATTACTTATTCCAAGCCATAAATCTATTTAGTTGATAACAAGTTTACGCTGCCTAGGTCCAATGCCATCCTCGTTCGAGGTGGGCGGTGGTCGTTCCTGTTCCACTGCCACAGCTCGATTCCTTATATACCGCTGTAGATGACCATTCCTTACATGCTCCTCAACGATATCCCTCAAATGCCTGCAGTCGTTCGTGTTGTGCCCATCCAGCTCATGAAATAGGCAATGCCTTCCCGATGCCCGTTCATAATTAAAAGGTTCCCTTCTTATTGGCCTTCGATACTGGAGGCGCCCTCGAGTGTCGAAATAAATCCTATCCAGAGTTTCAGTCAGATCCGTGTAAGAAGAAAACTTTGACTCCCTCTATGGCCTTTTTGAAGTGCTACCGTTATCATTCGTTTTCCTTTTGCCTTTGTCGTCTTTGTTTGGATTTTCTTTGGGTGGACCTCCATCCCTTACCGCATAAGCTTCAGCCTCTCTCCCTTCTCTCTCAGCCTACGCATCTTCCTGCCTTAGAAATCTCTCTGCCTCATGATTGAACTCCCCAAGATCCCTCGGTGGGTCCCGTTCCAATGATATTTTGAAATCTGAATTGTCTACAATTCCTGAAACCGCTGCCATCAAAACCATCGACGGATCAGGTCGATCCATCGAAGCCACTACTACATTGAATCTTGTCAAGAAATCTCTAAGTGATTCTCCTTTCCATTGTTTCATTGATGTTAAAGTCATCACGTTCTTGGGTCTGGCTATGTGGACCCGAAATTGTCTCATAAACCTTTCAATCAACTCCGTCCATGTGCCAATAGTGTCATCACCAGCTATCTGAACCATAACGCCGCTATATCCGTCAGATACAAAGGGAAGCATCGCGCCATGACCTCCTCTGATGCTCCCAGTACTTCCATATGCCTTATGTACCTTGTCAAGTGAACAACGGGATCTGTTCTCCCGTCATACATCTCTAGTGTTGGTAACTTGAATTCTGGTGGATTCCTAGATTGCCTGATCGTAGGAGCAAAGGGACTCCTATTCACATCTTCCAGATCTCTATTCACTAGTCCGCCTCTCATGGCTCGTCTGACCATCTCCGCCAATCTGTCACTGTCATCAAGTTGTAGCCCTTGTCTGTTGCTTCCGACCTGGCCCCCGAGTTCACGAGGGAATCTTGGAATCTGGTCTCCTGGATGGGCATCCATTCCTCTACCAAAGCCATGTAGAATAGCTCCACCTGGTATCCTGCCTGAGGTTGGATCAACGTCCTCCGGATGTGTGCCCCTAAGTTCTAGTGCCGCTCCTGACGGTCCTGCTCCATTCTAAACTCTGGTTGCTCCGTGCTCCCGATCCCTATCTCCAGCATCTTCTGTAGTTGCGTTAACTTGATTCTGCACTCCAACTTGTCCAACTTATCGAAGTAGGTTCTGCATCATCTCCTCTTATCTCTTGAGCATCGTTTCCATCTCGTCTCTGATGATGAAGATCGACGCCTGATTCGCTCCTGAGGAAGTCTCCTGACTCTCTTCATGCTGACTCCTTGCAGTCCTTTCTCTTTTTACTGATTGCTTTGCCATAGCTTTCCAGATCCAAGTCTTTAAGCTTTCAGATCCGAAGTCCTGGTTGTAGAATTCCTGAGTTCAATTCTTAGTGAAAGCACCAAAATGTTTACGCCAAAATTAGTCACAAACACCCAATTGTCGATGAAAGCACAAGTTCACAATCACAGATTATAGATAACAAGTATGTAGAGAATTAAAAATGAAGAACACTAAGAAAATTAAAAGGAAAGCAGTAAAGAACACAGAGTTTATAGTGGTTCGGCAATCCGGCCTACATCCACTTTGAAGTTGATGATTTTATTGATGTTTGCTTGCTGACTACAACGAGTTACAACTGATTACAACAGCAAATTTCGAGTACAATGATGGTTCCTGTAGAGTCTGGACGTAGAAGAATAAAAAGTCCCTTTTCTTTAGACTTTGGGATGCTATTTATAGGCATAGGCTGCAATTATCTCGCTCAGATCTCAGGAGACCTCTTCTGGCACGTGCACGGGCCCACGCGATCGATCTCATGCGATTTTGACTCGATCCGTGATCGATACAAATGAATTTCGTATCGATCAAGATCTTGCCCGATCGAGTCGAGATCGATCATAAACATTCTTTAGGTTGTACGCAAGCTCCTATGAAAAATTGGTGGCATTTGGACTTGTAGATTATGAGATATGATCGATGCAAGTTCGTGTTTTTCAAAGGTTGTCTCCTTCGCATCGATCACCTCTGCCTTGTTCGTATCGATCACCATTGCACTGTTCATATCGATCGTGATGGATACGAAATGGCGACCACTTGATGGATACGAAGAAGACCTTTCAGTTGATAGATAAGAAAAGTTGAGGCTTGATGGATACGAACAAGACCTTTCAGTTGATGTATGCGAATAGTTGAGGCTTGATGGATACGAACAAGACCTTTCAGTTGATTGCTTGAATTTCATCGATCATATCTTGAGCATACGAACTCTGATTGACCTGAAATTTGAAACGTAGCATCTCCTAGGCTTGTGCATCATTCCCAACCGATCCTGTCTTGATTGAAGCCTGGTCAAATTTTGACGACATCGATCGTAGCCTTGTTTCCAATTGATCTCCATTCCTGATATCCATCCTTTCCAGCCAATTTGTGGATATCCCGGCCTTAACCAAAAGGCGTCGTGGCCGACCGCGACAATCAATCCAAACGAACAAGGTGCACCCATCGAATACGAAATCACAATAGTAATCTGAGGGATCAACGTCGCTAAAGGTAGCTACTTCATTGGCTAGACATAGGCTCATGTTTTAGTCATTTTAATTATGACACGAATATCAAAGCTATCTATTATCGTTCTCTTACTTCATTCCAGTAAACGTTGCCGATTCAACCACTACATTCTGGATATCATCCATCGCGTACATGGTTGTCAAAGTGGTTTCAATATTGACAAAGAGTATGCCAATAAGAGGCCCCGGTCTCTTTAACAACCAATCGTTATTTTACACAACGGTTGGTACTTTTATATTTCGAAAACAATCCGTACTTGATATCAAAATATCATATTCGCTTCAAAAATCAAATCCATTTCAAAATTATCATATTCATTATATTTTTACTTCAACATGTTAATTCAATTCGATATATCGATTTCACTTCAAAACTTGATGTGAATTATAATTTTGGTTATAATTCACTTTAATCCAATTCGCATTTAAATCCAAGATTTAAATATAAACATTCCACCCTTTAACCAATTTGAATTTTTAGAAAATATTTTAAATAGTTTTAAAATAGTTAAATAGTTAAAATAGTTTAATAGAAAATAGTTTGAGTATTAAAAATGGTTTATATAGTAAAATAGTTTAGAAATCAAATTAATTTGAATATTTAAAGAATATAGATTTTAAACCGTTTATACTAAAGTAATTTATTTAAAAATAGTTTCAAAGTCAAACCGGTTCACTTTCCAATTCAAATTAGTTTCAATTTCCATTTCGATTTAATTGATTCAATTCCGATTTCAAGTCGAATTTACTTTGATTTCAAATTAAACTCCAATTCCAAATTAACTTAAATTCCAATTTCAAATTAATTTCAACTCCAATTCCAAATTAATTTAAATTCCCATTTCAAATTAATTTCAACTCCAATTCCAAATTAAACCATTTTGATTTATTTCAATTCCGAGTTCGATTTCCAAAATATCAATTCAAAACACTTAAATCAAATTTTCTTTCGATAACCAATTTAAAATCCAAATCTTCAAATATAATAAAATTCCAAGCTCAATTTCAAAATATCGTTTTATATCACTTTTACTTAGCAATATTCAAAGTACGAATAAAAGTCCAATCTTTTAAAACAAATCAATTTATGAAATTCACATCATATTTCGATTATAACTTTAAAAATTTCAACTTCGATTATTTAAAACAGTTTCGTTTACCAAATTTAAATTTCAACATTTCAAGCTCTAGTTCAAAAATAATTCGATTTCGATAAATTCGATTTTTACTTCCTAAAACCAAATCATTTAAATAATTTCAAATCAAAATTTAAAATCATTTAATTTAACCAACCCGGTGTCCGTATATAATTCTCTATTCTATGGCCAAGTGAATCAATTATTTCAATTTAATTCCAAGGATGGATATATATCATTTCAATCCAAATTAAATGCCATAGGTATATATCATTTCAACATATTTCTTAATTTATTCGAAATAATTCAATTTACAGTTTTATATACTATAAAAAATATACAAGATGATAACATGATATATCAAAATAAATAAAAATCCTAAATATCAACCAATAGCATCCATCACAACCAATCAACCAACAGTCAATAAAATTCACAACAATTTCATAATTTTCAATATCGGGTATTTTATGGGCAATTAAATTCTAATTTAATTAAACTGTCAATTCAAATCTTATCAATTAATTCAGATGTCAATTTAAATGTCAGTTAAATTTATCAAGCAATAATCAATAAACTCAATTCACTTCACGATATAATTCAACTACATAACAAAAAAATATTTTGGTGCTTGTGAGCGTATAAACACTCACCTTTTATTTAAAACTGAAATTATTTTAGCTCTAAATAAATCCCATATCAATCCCATCCCAAAGCCTTCATCAATATGATTCCAACGTGATTTGATTCATTCAAAGCGGTCCTTGTACGCAAAAGATATACGGTAATTAATATAACGATATAATTTAACTTAATTTAACAAAACAAATAAAATAAAATAATAAACAAAACACGCTACCTATGTTCCAGGCAATCCCGAACACGCGACCTAGAAACTCTATATCGCGATCGACCTCACCATCCACCGCCGCCTATCTTGCCACCGACCACCATTCGTACGCGCGTGCACGTAGCTCCCATCACCGTTCACCATGCAGCTAAACCCTAACCGCCTCTACCTCCATCAACGAGCACGATGCTTGAAACCCTAAAACCCAACTCACGAACGAGTTGATGCATGCGAGCTCCAGCTCGATGATGCCGACGCATCGCCTTTATGCTCGACCTCGCTCGCGTTCATCCTTTCTTTTTTCATCGAGGCTTTCTTTTTTTTGAGCAGTTTCTTTTTTTTTGAATGTCTATTTTTATTTTGGTTTGAATTTGGCAGTTGAAAACTAAAGAGGGGGAGACGAGAGGGTTATACGGCTGAAGTGGTATGTGTTTTTGAACAAGCTCTGAGATATTTTTATTTTTATATTATATTATAATAATTAGAAAAATATCTAATTCGAACGACCCGCGAAGTCACGAACTCCAAACGAAGCGTGCCGCCTGTCGTTTATAATGTTTTACCCCCATACCGAACACAATGGAACTAGTCCTGAGGCCTAATTCGATCGTATGCGGAAGATAGCCTTTCAAAATCAATTAATTTAAATCGAATTCCTTAAATTAATTTCTACGTGTTTCAAGCTCGCATGGCCAAATGACAAGTCTGATCGCCACGAAACTTGAAATCCTACAATAATCACTACAACGGATCTGAGAAACCGGTTTCGTCGAAATCCGAGACAGTGGCCAAAATGGCTATTTTACTCGTCCAATATAAAATTTCCAATTTCTAATTATTCACTTTTAATTTCAAATTTTAAAAATAAACGATCTTCATTCATATTTAAATAAAATTCAAATCAATTTCCGATACCGTTTTCATTCATAATAATTCAAGATTCCATCATTTAAATAATTGCAACATAAATTTAAACAATTTAATTACCTAATACATCAATACTAATAATTCATTAAATTTTATTGTTAATCATTTTTATTCAATAATTATATCAAAATCCTAAAATTTAAAATAGTTAAATATATGGGTCATTACAAATGAAGTTTTGAATAATGAATGACCCGGAACCCAGATTCGGGTATTAACAAATGAAGTTCAGAGATTCTCTTCTTGGGAATAAATCGGAGGTTGTAGATTCTCATTTCAACCCTCTGTGTTGCACCGCTCTCTGCTTATGAGTCACTTGATTTGCCGCTTCCCGGGCTCGGACGTCTTACTCCATTATTTGATATGCTTCTTTTTGTGCTTGGACATCTTAGTCTGTTGTTTAATATGTCGCTTCTCGGGCTTGGACGTCTTAGTCCATCGTTTGATATGCTGCTTCTTGGGCTTGGACGTCTTAGTCCACTGTTGTCTGGTGCGCTTGGTTAGCTTATACACAAGAAGGACACAAGGACTTCCCAACCTCCTTCCAGGAGGCGCCTTGACCTGGCCATAGCATGGCGCAGCCAAGGGCTTGTCGATGCTTTAACCTGGCCATAGCGTGGCGTGGATAAAGGCTTGCTCTAACCTCCCTCCAGGAGGCACCTTGACCTGGCTATAGCATAGCACGGCCAAGGGCTTGTCGATGCTTTAACCTAGCCATAGCGTGGCGCAGATAAAGGCTTACTCTAACCATCCTCCAGGAGGCGCCTTGACTTGGCCATAGCATGGCACGGCCAAGGGCTTGTCGATGCTTTATCTTGGCTATAGCGTGGCGCGGATAAAGGTTTACTCTAACCTCCCTCCAAAAGGCACTTTGACCTGGAAAACTCGGCGCAGACAAAGGCTTTGACCGTTTAAGGTAATGTCCGAGTGCAAGGAGTATTTCACTCCCAACCATGTAGATTTTCTTTAGTAAAGTAGTTCTTTATTGACTTCATCTAGGATATCTTTACAAACCCATTAAATTTTCCTTGTCTGAAAATTTTAATTATCATTCCTTCAAGTTCTCGGCATTGATTCGTCTTATGTTCATTCATCATGTGATAGTGGTAATAGGATCCTCCCAGATTCCTTTCATATTTAGGTTTTTTCTTTTGTGGTGGCCAATAGTTAAGCTCTTATTTAGTTAGCAGGTACACATTCTCGATTGATGTTGTCAAATTGCATTCCTTTGAGAGTCTAGATTTAAAGCTTGTCTTTTGAGGATGGTTTCTAAATTTTTTATTACTTGTTTCTAAAGCTTCACCCTCAATGACCAACTTTCTTTCCAAAACCCTTTGAAGTTCATGTGTTAGCAATGTCCCACTCGTTGCTTGATGCCATTTATGTGCAAAAGCATTGTAATCAGCCATCATTCCTTCTTCAAAGATTGTGCCTTTGGTGTAGAATTGAATTATTTTCCATATTTGGTTGAACAAATTATCACTTGTATCCTTTGTTTTCCCTAAGGCAAAGATAGGTGTGGGACCAATGTGGAAAGGGTTTAAACTCCATTTTTCTAGGTCGTATGATTCTGCTCTTTTCTTCTTCATAATCCTTAGAGCTTCCAGTCTTAGCATTTGCTCTTCACGTAGTTTGGAATAATTAGTTGTTCTTGGGGAGAATCCAATTGAATGTGGTTCTGAGGACCCTTGTTCGGACCTTTTGATCTTGTCAAACATGATGATGGAAAATTCTACAGTAGTTAGGCTCGGAATAAAATTGGGTTAGAGGAAAGTGAAGTTGGAAGTACCACAAGGTCGAAGGTTCAAGCCCTCCTTCTAGTGCCAAAATGTTAACAAGAAAACTTGTCAACACCCCAAAGTAGAGTTAAAAGTGTCGTTATGTCTTTCTAAACCTCTTTTGATTAGGTTGAGGCTGTTAGGTTCTTATTGCTTCCTTTGATTCACCTTTCGAATCGATCTTGGTTATGAAATCCTTCCTTGTCCTACCTTTCGAACCACTCGAAAAACTTATACCCCTTTCTTTTTAAGTCTTTCAAACCAGCCTAGTTGGCTTATTTATCGATTCGAAACACCCTATTGAAACAATGGTGGTAACCTAATGGTTGGCTCTAATGTTGTTGGGTATCCACTAAATGATGGGTTTCAACTTCATCGAAGGCTTGCCTCTTTAATGGCTTTGGTATAGATTTTTAAGTCTGGTGACTTTGGTCGAATTTGAGGTTTCAACTCGCTAAAAAGGTGAGCTTTTGGAAAGTAGTGCTTAGGAGCTAAGAACCTAAGTGTATTGGAAAAATAAGGAGTTATGACTCACTCGGAAGGTATCCTTTCGATTAAGTCGACACAAACAGAACACAATTGAATCCCATAAATGTCTCAAAATAGTTGCATAACCAAAAGCATCAAAATCTTGTCTTCGTTAAACTAATGATGTACAAACCAATCAATTTACCCAATTTGATTTCCAAATTAGGCTTACAAATTTAAGAAAGTGAATGAATCTGGATCCCCAAAACCATACCCCTAGGGTCTTATTTATAGGTGCGGGTTGGCACCTTTCGACCTGGTCGAAAGGTGGCTTTGTAGACCTTTCATCCCTTTGATACTTACACATCCCTCTGCATTGCATTTGAATGAATTTGAATGCCTAAGTCTTCATCGAAAGAGGCGGATGCGCCTTTTCCCCTTGTGTTGCTTTGTTGTTGCTAGTGAGAAGTAGCATGAGCTTTCAACTTTGTCGGTAAGGACATCCTTGGGGTTTTGAAGGTATTGAAATACTCTAGGTTTCGATGCAAAAGGTAGCTTTCGAAGACATTCTTGCGGATAGATGCGGAACCCCTCTTAGTTGTGAAAGGTTTCGACCGGTTCGAAAGGCGTAGTTATGCTTTCGAAGGGTTTTGTTCTAACGAAATATTTTTCTAGGTAATCCGAGTGAAGGCGAAACCTTCGGTTTCAAAAGGTTTGGTGCACATGTATATGGTTGTTACTAGCTGCCTTCGAAAGGTATTCCTCATCCCATTCGAAACATCTTCATGCATGCGAAAGCATCTCTTTCGAAAGGAAGCAATTGAAGTACAAGGGTGCTTTCGACCCTTTCGAAAGCTTGTAACACATCTGACCCTTGACTGTAGCATCCCTTCAACTCCTTTGGAAGGCCTCGTTGGTGCTATTATCTCTTGTTCTTCCTTCTCTTCTATTCATTTTGGTTTCGACAAGGTTGAAGTGGTAATTGGTGGTAACAAATAAAAAGGAATTAAATATTTTTATTTAATCCATCTAGTTAATATTTAATTAACAGTTCGAATATTTAAATAAAATTCCTATATTTGTTTATAGATTTTTTATCTTTTTTCGGGATGTCAAAGTTATTGGACTAGGAGAGGAATTAATGCAGGAAGGCATAGTGGTTGCATATGCTAACATATATTTGATGTAACGACCCGTAAATTTTAACTGTTTTAATAACGTAATTAGTTGAAATTTTGTGAAATTTTAAACGATAAAATTTTGAAATAAAAATTTGATATTTGGAATGCGTCTAATTAATCATAGCAACTGGTAAATTTTCATCAGATAATTTGGAAGTTTGTTTCTAGTGTAATTTTATTCCAATTTATATCGGTTAAAATTGATGATAATAAAATATTTTCCAAACCTAAATATTTTTACATAGAAAAATTCTAATCCATCTTCTGACTAAGACGTCATTTTTCATTTTTCCAAATTCGGATTTCTTTAGCTCCGTCAATCTTATTTTTCTACGTTTTTACTGCATTTTTCGCTAGTAGAAAATTAGAATTTTTATAATTCAATCATACCACTGATATCTGTATACCGTTTTGATCGTCTCATCGTGCTGATCTCTACGGTATATTCAATTGTCAATTTTGATGTCTGATGCACGGTGAAATCTGTGAAACGCTAACTGTATCGGTAACCGTTTTGAACTTTCTGTATTCCTTTGTCAGTTCATTTATCCACCGTGTCATTTCAAATAGTCACCTGCTTTTATTTTTCCAAAATTTTAAGTTGTGACTTTTGTGTTTCCAACTTGTTCAATATTATTTTTCCCATTCGTTTCATTTGCTTTTTCGTTTATCTGTTACCCTTTTGGTTCATTCTCTTCCTCCCACTCTGCTTTCTTTTCTTTCACCTCCCAGCTTGCTTCACTTTCTTCTCCCTCCTGCTCTTTTTCTTCAAACCCTTCTCACCGTCCATGCTTGTACCTTCCTCTACTTCGTGCATCCACCTCTCACCGCCATTGTTCCTCCTTCCAGAATCTTGCTCATCACCTCACTGAAGCCACCCAAACCTAGGCTTCCCATCCTTCGCGCCTAAGCCCGCTAGCCTGCTCCCAACCGAACTCCTCCACAACCCACCATGGCCGAACACCCATGCATTATCCTCCACTGCCTCCTCTCACCTACCAAAGCTCGCTCACCATGGAGGTGTATGCTTGCTTGTATTCGCCTATGAAGCTTACCTGCTTGTGTACCTACTCCATCTCATGCGGCCGAACACCCTTTCTTAGGTTAAGGTAATATATTACTTTATTTTAATATTTAAATTGTTATGTATATGTATATATTTTTATGTAAGTTATGTAAGTATTTATCTTATATTATATATCTATCTATATTTATGGTTATAAAAGTTTACTTTACATATATATATGTTTTATATTATATGTATTTCGAGTTTCATATACATGTTTATGTTTGTATATAATAATAAAATACAATGTTTTGTATATTTAGCTTAGTCTGCATATTTTCCTTTTCTGTACTAACATTTATTTTGAGTGAAATTTATATTAGTTATAGTATATTAGTAAATTTTATGTCAGTTCGGTTTATATAAGTTTGTAAGGTTATAGAGTTGTATAGATATAAAGTTATACATTTTAGTTTCTTTTGTTCGTACGTATATTATAAAAAAAAATCATATATGAAAGTATACGAGTTATATATGGTTACTGCGCAGATTGTATGAGAGCTTGGTGTTATATAGTTTATGTAGGTGGTTATAAAAATCGCATTTTTATATATAATGTTGCAACAGTATAAAGGAGTATGAGGTAATGTCAGTAATATGTGTTATTATGTGTATTTTGTAACTACTTTCGGCAGGGTCACATAAGTATAGGTATATAGATATATATATATATATATATATTTATAATTTGTTAGATTATATGTTTGTTGATATGAGTTTAAAATTATACATTAGAATTTAAAACAAACATACGTGAGTTTCGATGATCAGCTGCATATATATATTTCCTATATATATTATAACCTACTCTGGATTTTTGAAATAGTAAATTTTATACTGTTATATATATATATCTGCCGGCATGACTATTTTCATATATATGTTATAAAGAGCAGTTGATAATATGATTTGAGGCCATTTTGATATTTGGAAATAGTTATTATATAGGAATATATGTTTGTTGTGAAGGATTCTATTTTGATTTTGGTTTGGAAGAGATATATGTATATACAGTTTCAGATCTATATAGTTATTCATGAGTTATGAACCATGTTATCTGTATACAGATTATATATACTATATCAATATCAAATTCACTTATATTAACTATCTTCGTCAATCCAATTCTGATTGATCTGGTCAAATTCTATCCATCAGCTTTGTTCGTCGAATTTGTCTCCATCTAGCGTTGCTTTGGAATCTGTAGATTGTTCTTTGTCAAATCTATCTAGCCTTGAAAGGTGAGCAATCACTCACGATTAACGTTCTTTTATTTATTAAATTTGATTTCAATTGAAACGACAATTGAAATATGCTGCTGCTAGTTATTTACATTGCTATATATACACCATTATCTGTATCTGTTCATCTGTGACACCTGACACCATTATCCGTTATTTATATTGATGATATATGTCTGTTATATTATTATCATATCTGTTATCACTCTGCAAGTTCCCTGTTAGTATAGAATTCACTATGGGTTGAAATGATACATACCCGAACGATCTGTAGAATAGGAGAAAATCGTTATGGGTTGAAATGATAAACCTAAGCGATTTTCATTTGAATTGAATTTGGGGTTACGGGTTGAAAAGATATATACCCGTATATATATTTAAATTACGGATTGAAATGATAAATATCTGTATCACTTGACCATAGGCTAGAAAATTATATACAGACATCGTTGGTCTATATATAAATATTTGAAAAATGATTTCTATGGTTTTGAAGGAAATATATGGTTGTAATAAATATTGATTTCAAAGATCTGATAAAGTTGATTTAATAAAGTCGATTTAATCAATATAAAATAATGTTTAAGTATTTATGTAAATTTATATTTTCAAATATAGAGTTTATAATGATTCAGGTTGGAAAGATAAATTGAAATTGATTTGAAATTATATTTATTTAAGAATTTTACTTAAATAAGGTTGATTTGAAATTTATTAAATTTGAAAATTGAAAGATATGTTTTATAACTTGAATTTGATTAAAAGTGACTTAAATGAATATTTCAAACTTATATAAATTTAAATGGGATATTTTGTTTATTTAAATTTTTAAATTGAAGTCGTATTTAGATGTATTGAAATGATTAAAGAAATATCTCATAAAAAATGTAATGAAATTAAGTTGAGATATAAATGGAATTATCAAATGTAGTTTTGAAATGTGAATATTTAAAGCTTTGAAATATATTGAAATTGAAATGGCTTATTTTGTGGTTCAAATATGTATTTGAAATTGATAATTTGAAATGGTTTATTGAGAAGCTGAATCGAGTTGAAATTGATGATTTGAGATTTGATTAAATTTTAATTTTGGAATTCGAGTTTATGTGAATTGATTTGTGAAATTTGAGGAAGCTATTTTATATAAAGTATTTTAAACTATATCTACAACTATTTATATTTTACTTTAAAAATTATTTTAATATAAACTATTTTATATAAATCATTTTCAATATATATTATTTTATTATAAACTATTTTAACTTATAACTATTTTATATAAACTATTTTTATTTTATAAACTATTTTATTATATACACTAATTTTAATATCTAAACTGTTTAAGAGGAAAGTGTTATGAATTCCAAAATGTTATGATTTCAAACTATAGATTCAAAGTGTTATGAATTTCAAGGTTTTGATTTCCAAAGTGTTTTGATTTTAAAAGACTTACGATTTCAAAAGCGATATAACTTTGGAAAGTGATATGATTTTGGAAATGGATTTATTTAAAGTGAAATTGATATCGTAGGGATATGGTTTTGAAATGGCAATGATATTTCGGTTTGAAAATATAAACTATTTTGGAAGTTTACTAAATAACCATCGGTGTAATTAATACGTAGTTATTAAAGAGACCGGGATCGGATATGGACATACTCTCTGTCGATACCGAAAACCACTTTAATAACTAATATACGCGGTGTTTTGATCCAGAATGAAGTGGATGGTTTGGTGAATGTGTTGACTGAAGAAAGAGAACGATATTGGATGACCCCTGACATGACTAAAACAGGAGCCGCGCCGGGCCATTGAGGTTCGCCACCTCTAGCGAACACACTTCTTTGATACCATATCTATTACTTTTGTGATTCGATTTGGGTGCACCCCTCGATTATGGGAGTGTTGTTTCGCGGTGTTGAGGTAGTAGCTGCTATGCTCAACATCAGTCCGGATCATGCAACTACTAGTATCCTAGTTGGTATCGCCTCATGTACCTTGTCATACTGATTATCCTATTCGCGACCACTACGATTTGTTTTGTGTTATACCTATGGGGTACCCTCTAATAACCACTAGTTTACGGTGGGGCTTACGGTGCTGTATAGACTATGACATGGTAAAAATGTGTTAAGGGTGAAATGGGCCATGACTTAACGCTATTTTGATATCGTACTTTACTGATTAGACATTATCTACTTAGCGTACACTACTACATATAGATAGTTTAATGGATTCTTAGAGGATGGTTATCCCAAACATCCTTTGAGTTACTTGTATTTCAGTCGTTATTTCACTTGAGTTGGATTTATTGATATAAGAATGTTAATCCTGACTCGAGTGTTTTGTTTTTTCTTTACGCTCGGGTCAGACTGAGTGTACCAGTATTCGAGACTCACCTTTGGAGTTGGAGTTGGAGCTTCGCTTGGAGATCCAGCTATCTATCCAGCTTTCAGATATTCAGTTGATTCCAGTGATGTATTCAGATCTTGTATATTGACTATTGTATTAAGATATCTATTGTATTCGAGACTTCTGTTGTATCTTGTTTAACTCTGTTATACATATAGTAGCTTCATGAACTACTATTCTTTTGTTTCCGCTGCATTATTGTTATATTACTCTATGTCTGTGGTTCTGTGATTATTTATTTACTATATATGCTGATTTTTTCCAATTTAAATTAACAATCTATTGTTTTGAATTATTCAAGTCCGACATGTGTGGATTTATTGTCGATTTGAATGGTCCAAAATAGTGGGTCGTTACAGTTGGTACCAGAGCTCTGGTTTTAGGCAAAACTTAGCATATGTAGTAAATTTGATTACAGAATCACTTTCGTTCGTGCTGGAATTCCTTCTTCTTTGACTCGGTTTTCTTTGAATTTTGGAACGTTCCCTTCGGTTCCAAAGTCCATTCGTGTCTCCCCTATTCGTGTCTTTTTAATTCTGGAGTATCCCATAACTCCACTTCGAATGATCTCTATAATAAATCGGCGGTCTCGCCAATATCTGAATAAATTGTAAAAGAGTGAAACTCCTATACAACCAGCATTGATTCACCGAAGATTTCTGTACCCTCGGTTTACAATGCTGTTATCTTTTGCTATACCCGAATTCTATCTCTGGCAATCGAATGTCGATTTGTCGCAGAATTCTACATCGAATTTATTCTTGGAATCACGGTTGACCCGGTTAAGGTTACCCGCGATTTATATAAGTTTGTCCATCTTCTGTTTGAAAACTCAATTATCTTATCTCCCTATCGGGTCTACCTTTTAGTTGAATTCTTTTAGTTAGAGTTTCTCTAATCTGAATCTCTATCTTTGTTCTGAAATCCATTCGATGATATCTGAGTGAGGGAGTGTAACGACCCGTAAATTCTAACCGTTTTAATAACGTAATTAATTGAAATTTTACGAAATTTTAAACGATAAAATTTTGAAATATAAATTTGATATTTGGAATGCGTCTAGTTAAACATAGCAACTGGTAAATTTTCGTCCGAAAATATGAAAGTTTATTTCGTGCGTAAATTTACTTCAATTTAATCAGTTAAAAAGCGATGAAAAATAAAATGTTTTCGAAACCTAAATATTTTTATATGGAAAAATTCTAAACCATCTTCTGAGCAAGATGTCATTTTTCGTTTTTTCCAAATTCGGACTTCTTTAGCTCCGTCGATCTTATTTTTCTACGTTTTTCCTGCATTTTCAGCTAATAGAAAATTCGAATTTTTATAATTCAATCCTACTACTGATATCTGTATACCGTTTTGATCGTCTTGTCGTGCTGATCTCTATAGTATATTTATTTCTATGTTTTGAATTTTGGTTCGCTGCAGAATCAATGAAACAATTTTCGTATCGGTTCCTCAACCTGCCTTTTTGGTTGGTCTGGCACTATTCAATTTGCTTCGTGTAATTCGAGCAGCTACCTTTATTTAATATTTCTCGAATTCAACCTGAAAATTTTGGTTATTTCAATATTTTCTGTTCCCAATGCATTGTGCCAGTTCAATTTGCATTCTACCTTTCATTCTACCTTTCCTCTTCTCATTTCTTCACATATTGAAGCCTGCCAGTTTATTTTGGTGCTCTGTTCAATTCTTCAATTTGCATTCCTCTCTTTTGTATGTGTCCCCTCTCCCCCTCCAAGCCCAGCATGGCCAGCGACCACTCAACGCCCACCTCCTCTCCTCCGACTTGTTTCCATTCCCTTGTTCTCCCTGGCAGCCCCTATAACCAAACCCGATAGCAACCCAAACCCGCAAGCATCTCCTCAGCCACTTCGCCCTCCACCTTGCATCCTCCGACCATCCACCCAGCTTGCTCTGACCCGCCTTCCTCCCTTGAACCACACAACACCTAACTTTCCATCTCCGTCATGACCACGCCCAAAACCACCGAGCCACTCGCATGCGACGGACTGCCCATCCACCCGTTCCTTCTTGTTCTTCCCTCTGGCCGAACCTTCACCAATCTCCCTACTTCCTCCACCCGCTCGCATCCACTTCGGCCACTGAACTACACATCACCGAACCCATGCTTCCTTGTAGCCTGCACAACCCAGTTCGACCTTAACCCTCCACAACCCAGTTCGACCTTAACCCTCTGCAACCCAGTCGGCCACCATGTCCACCGAATCTCCTCCACATCCTCCATCGTCAGCTTGCTGCCACCATTTGCCGAAGCCCAGAGCCGCTCACCCCTTCTATTCCTCCCTGATGTTGTAGCCTCCACAACTTCCACTACTCCTCTGTTACTTGAAGGCTCCGCATCAACTTGTCGTGCTCACATATCTCTCCTCCATAACAATCGGCTAACTCTGAGCTCAACAGCTCCTATCACCCTGACACGACTTGCTGGTTCCTAGCTCAAGCTATAGCTTCTCTTGTTCATGTGAGTTGTAAGTTGAATAAAATATTCTGTTTTTTTTACTTTGAATTTTTATATAATACTAGTTTACTAGTACTCATTGAAATTTTTATGGGTATATGCTGTATTTCTTGGAAACAGTATTATATATATTTTATTTTGTTAGTTATATATATATATAAAGTTTACAGTACAATATATAAGTATTTCAATCTTAAAATGTATAGCAGTATAGTAGTGTTTCGTTGATGTGAGGCTGTTGGAATTTTGTATTGATTTTTAAATCTGTCTTGGGTATAAAGATTTTTCAATACTTGGTGGTTATATATGCAAGTTGTTTGAATATATTTTATTAGTTGTATATAGTGTGTTTATATAAACTCAACTTTGATATGTGGTATATGTATACGTGGATATATATATATATATTAGTTTAATATGTATTTTTAAGTCTAATAACAAAACAAGATTTGGTTGTCCATATCAAAACTATATGCATCTTGTTTAAAGTATATGGTCTGCCTATTTTTCCATAACCTGTTTGTTTATATAACTTATAATTTATATATGTAACAGTTTACATGGGATTTTTATACAATAAGTTATGAATAGGTTCTGTTATATATATATATATATATATATATATCTTTTGGAATCAGAAAGAAAAATACTTTATATATATATATATATTATATTATAAAAGCTTAGTCTGTTTTATGGTATGATAGTGTGTAGGTATAAGTTGTTGTTTTATATTTATAAGCTCTTAGTATTTTGTAAGTACTATATATAAGTCTTTGATTTGAAAGATATGTTGTGTGCATATAGCTTATACCTGTTGCGTGCATATATAGATATGTTACAGTATATATTTTATAATATATTTTATATGTAAGTTGTTTATAAAGTTGTTTATAATAAATATAAATAATGTATATGAACGTATATAAAAGGGTTGTTAGAAAGAAAAATTATACAAGTTTTGTTGTAGACTCTTTTATAGTTAGTATATACATGAGTTTGGGTTTTCAAATTTTATTGATTTCAGAGAAAAATATATATAAGTATTTTGATTTTAGTTAATGGGTTAAGAAAGAATGATTTCTAAAAGGAAGTAATGTAAAAATACATATATTATACTCTTCGTCTTAGTTATAATCAAGACTGATTCAATTTGTTATCATAAATTTCTTTTATCAGCTTTGATCGTCGATTTGTGCAAATCTTACTTTGCTTTGAGATTCGTGCTTGGATTTCGTAACTCAACTTCATTGTCTATCTCTCTAGCCTCGAAAGGTGAGCAATCACTCACGATTAATATTCTTTTATTTGTTAAATTTGATTTCAATTGAAACGACAATTGAAATATGCTGATGTTAGTTAGTTACACTGTTATATATGCTATTATCTATATCTGTTCACCCATGACATCTGACACCATTATCTGTAATTATTTATGCGATGATAATACAGTTTGATTGATTGATTGTTGTTTATATTGGATGTTAAATTGTAATGTATAAAGTGATAAATTGTATGCAATTGAATTTGACGTAGGATAATTAAAATTTGAATCGACATATATGTTGAATTTGATTAGTTGAATATGACCCCTTTTAATTGTTAAATTAACTGGCATGAAGAATAGTGATAATTACACTTTGAACCATTGAACGTATATTGGATTAATTTTGTAGTGTAAAAATTGAAAACGAATGACAAGTGAAGAACCGTATTAATATTATTGTAATAATCTTTAATCTACATGAAATGATAGTGTAGATTCTAGAAATAATTATATTAATTTGCACAAACAACAATGTGAATTAATACGATTATTTCGGGATTATTTGAATTGATTATTGGATTGATATTGATTGTTGTTATTGCTTGTTTATTTACTTTGACACCATCCCGGTTATCACACTGCAAGTTCCCTTTGGTATGTTTTGATTTTGAATTGAATTGGAATCGGGTTGAAATGATAAATACCCAAATTAAACTTTGACCTAGGATAGAGAATTAAATAAAAACCCGATTGGTCAATAATTTGATTTAAAAATAAAATGAAGATTTTATTTGAATAAATAATATGGTTTTGAAACGAAGTTGGAAATTGAATTTTTATGAAATTTAAATGTGAATATGTAATAATCTGAAACAAAAATTTAATAAAGAAATTGATGGAAGAATGTTGTTTAACTTAAGAAATGATTGAATTAAGTTTTGTAATTATTTAATGATTTAATGAGATTGAATTATTAAATAATTAAATAAAATTGAAACCTTTGATAATTAAAATTGAATTTTTAATTTGAGAAATTTAGTTCTTTATTAATTGAGCTTTGAATTGTAACTAAGTAAATGAACACGTGAAATTGAATCTCTTTATCAAGAAATGAAAATGGGATATTTTTGAAATTAATGTAAGTCTTGAAATTTAAAGAATTTGATTTGATGAATTTAATTTAATTAAATTTGTAAGAATTGATCTAATGAGGTTGAATTTAAATAATGGATTTAATGAATTGGAAATTTAGTAGAAATTGTTTGAATGATAAATTTACTTGACGAATATTGAATGAAATCGATAAATGAATTCAAATTGATTTAAATGTTAAATTAAATTAATTTAAATGATTTCGGAATGAAACTTATATATGAACTTGAATCAATATTTGAATTGTTTAAATAGAAATTGAAAATTTTATTATAAGATTTTGAAATGGTAACTTGGACGTTTTGAAACGTAAAGTATGGAAATTGGTTTAGAAAGACAAATGAAATGTTGATTTACAAATTCTAATTGAAATTGAATTTGATTGCTTTTGAAATATATAAACGACCAATCGGGGAAATAATTACGAAAGTTATTAAAGAGACCGGAATCGGTTATGGACATACTCTCTGTCTAAACCGAAAACCACTTTAATAACTATGCGCGGAGTTTGATCCAGAATGAAGTGGTTGGAATGATGTATGTGATGACTGAAGAAAGAGAACGATAATGGATAGCCTTGACACTTGTGTCAAATTGGAAATGACTAAAACAGGAGCCGTGCCGGGCCAAATGGAGGTCAGCTACCTCAAGCGAACACACTTCTTCGAAACTATTCATTACTTGTTGTCGATTGGTGCACCCTTGATTTTGGGAGTGTTGTTTCGCGGTGTTGCAGTCGATGCAGCGATGCGTTCTCACCAGTCTGGATCAGGCAAACGGTAGTTTCACTACCTTGGGTATTGCCTCATGTGCCTTGTCATACTTGTATCCCTATACGCGACCACTACGATTTGTTTTGTGTTATACCTATGGAGTACTCCCTGATATCCCACTAGTTTACGGTGGAGTTTACAGTGCCGTATAGACTATAACGCTTATATAAAATGTGTTAAGGGGGATAATGGTAACGCCTTAACACTATTTTGATACCTTATATTACTGACAGACATTATCTACTTAGTGTACATTACTACCTAGTAGATAGTTTAACGGATCCTTAAAGGATGGTTATTCCAAACATCCTTTGAGTTACTTGTATTTCAGTTGCTATTTCACTTGAGTTGGATTTATAAATATAAGAATGTTAATCCTGACTCGAGTGTTTTGTGTTTTCTTTACGCTCGGGTCAGACTGAGTGTACCAGTATTCGAGACTCACCTTTGGAGTTGGAACTTTGCTTGAAGATCCAGCCATCTATTCTGCTTTCAGTATTCGATGATTCCAGTGATGTATTCTGATTTGTATCTGATGTATCATATTACTCTTCTGTTGTATCTGGTTTAACTCTGATGTAACTTATACATTTATATAGTAGCTTCATGAACTACTATCTCTTTTATTTCCGCTAGATTTATTACTCTGTGTCTGTGATCTATGATTACTTATTTACTGTATATGTTCAGTTTTGCCAAATTTAAATTAACAACGCGGTATTTTGAATTATTCAAGTCTGACATGTGCGGATGCGAATGGTCCAAAATATCGAGTCGTTACAGGGAGTGTATTTGTAATTAATATAAAATATTTTATGTTTATAATGTGTTGTTGGAGTTGTTGATGTTGGTTTGGATTTTCGATCGATTCGTCTGATCAACGCTATCGATAGGATTTCCAAAACACTTGAACAGAGCAAACTGACACAATATTGATTTCAAATTTGGTAAATGAAATAATTTTGTATGATTATATTATAAAAATATAAGTAAAATTTTCTGGAATAAAAAAAAGGGGTTAATTAAATTGGTTGTTTGAAATGATAATAAATTGATTATCATTTATTGTTCTATAAATGAATTTATAAACATGGTTTATAAATTGATTTGAAATTTGAAATAAATTCAATTCAGAAATTTGAGAATTTAGTTTCCGGTGATTTCGAACTTTGGTTTTAATTTTTTAAAGTACATATTATTGAAAGTATTTTCGAATATAAATCATTTTCAAAGAATTTTAATGTTTAAATCAATACTCTTCCCTTTTGTCGCTGGAAAATAATTTCGGTGATGGCGGCCGCATCATCGACATTCATTTTCGAGTTTCGAAGTGAAGAGACCATTCGGTAGCTTTGCTACACTTTGTTTGGAAATTTAATTTGATTTAAATTTCTATGGTATGACCTGATTTATTATATATATAAAGATTTAATTTTGATCTGATATATACTATATATATTTATCTCAAAATTGTTTGAAGTAAATCGAAGATTTAAATTCTTAAGTTTATGATTTAAAGATGATTTCAATTATAAACTGAAGTCAAAAATTTTGGATAAATATTTAAACTTGAAATAATTGAATTTGAAAATTTTATTTGTATAGTACTAAATTGCATTTCAATATAACTTACCTAAATTATTCAGAAGTTAAAATGTAATTGGATAATATACAATATAAAATGATTTTATAAATAAAATTTGAGTGTTTATTATAAATGTTATACACTTAGATTTTAATTATAAAAAAATGCCAATAAAGATGATAGAATAATAAGTTAATTGAATGAGATGAATATAATAAATTTTGTTCTGAAAGAATTAGCAAATTGAAATTAGATCAACTTATGGAAATACCTTAAATTTAAACCAATTATTGAATATAAATTAATTTAAATTGAAATTTATATGGTTTAAATTAATTTATATGGTTTAAATATATGTAATAAGATATATTAAGTGCAATAAACTTAATATTAATTTGGAATAAAAAAAATTAAATTTGTTGAATAAAATAGGAGTACAATAAATGATTATACAAATTGTTGATCTAGAAATTGTTGATTGAGGATGACTAGATAATAAGATAATGAATTTAGAAATAGATAGATTGATTTAACTTAAGTGAACTCAAAGGGATTTAACCAAATTGTTAAATATTAATTAATTTAAATTGAAATTTATATGGTTTAAATTAATTGTTTACTTGTATTCCAATCTATTTTCTTTCAGGTTGTTCCTATTCTCCTACCTCTTTCCTTTTCGGGGACGAAAAGTTTTGAGTGGGGGAGAGTGTAATGACCCGTAAATTTTAACTGTTTTAATAACGTAATTAGTTGAGATTTTGTGAAATTTTAAACGATAAAATTTTGAAATAAAAATTTGATATTTGGAATGCGTCTAATTAATCATAGCAACTAGTAAATTTTCATCAGATAATTTGGAAGTTTATTTCTAGTGTAATTTTATTCCAATTTATATCAGTTAAAATTGATGATAATAAAATATTTTCCAAACTTAAATATTTTTATATAGAAAAATTCTAATTCATCTTCTGACTAAGACGACATTTTTCGTTTTTCCAAATTCGGATTTCTTTAGCTCCATCGATCTTATTTTTCTGCGTTTTTGCTGCATTTTCCGCTAGTAGAAAATTTGAAATTTTATAATTCAATCATACCACTGATATCTGTATACCGTTTTGATCGTCTCATCGTGCTGATCTCTACGGTATAATCAATTGTCAATTTTGATGTCCAATGCACGGTGAAATCTGCGAAACGCTAACCGTATCGGTACCCTTTTGAACTTTCTATATTCCTTTGTCAGTTCATTTGTCCACCGTGTCATTTCAAATAGTCACCTGCTTTTATTTTTCCAAAAATTTAAGTTGTGACTTTTGTGTTTCCAACCTGTTCAATATTATTTTTCCCATTCGTTTCATTTGCCTTTTCGTTTATCTGTTACCCTTTTGGTTCGTTCTTTTCCTCCCACTCTGCTTTCTTTTCTTTCACCTCCCAGCTTGCTTCACTTTCTTCTCCCTCCTGTTCTTTTTCTTCAAACCCTTCTCATCGTCCATGCTTGTGCCTTCCTCTACTTCGTGCATCCACCTCTCACCGCCATTGTTCCTCCTTCCAAAATCTTGCTCATCACCTCACTGAAGCCACCCAAACCTAGGCTTCCCATCCTTCGCGCCTAAGCCCGCTAGCCTCCTCCGAACCGAACTCCTCCACAACCCACCATGGCCGAACACCCATGCATTATCCTCCACTGCCTCCTCTCACCTACCAAAGCTCGCTCACCATGGAGGTGTATGCTTGCTTGTATTCTCCTATGAAGCTTACCTGCTTGTGTACCTACTCCATCTCATGCGGCCGAACACCCTTTCTTAGGTTAAGGTAATATATTACTTTATTTTAATATTTAAATTGTTATGTATATGTATATATTTTTATGTAAGTTATGTAAGTATTTATCTTATATTATATATCTATCTATATTAATGGTTATAAAAGTTTACTTTATATATATATATATATATACGTTTTATATTATATGTATTTCGAGTTTCATATACATGTTTATGTTTGTATATAATAATAAAATACAATGTTTTGTATATTTAGCTTAGTTTGCATATTTTCCTTTTCTGTACTAACATTTATTTTGAGTGAAATTTATATTAGTTATAGTATATTAGTAAATTTTATGTCAGTTCGGTTTATATAAGTTTGTAAGGTTATAGAGTTGTATAGTTATAAAGTTATGCAGTTTAGTTTCTTTTGTTCGTACGTATATTATAAAAAAAATTCATATATGAAAGTATACGAGTTATATATGGTTACTGCGCAGATTGTATGAGAGCTTGGTGTTATATAGTTTATGTAGGTGGTTATAAAATCGCATTTTTATATATAATGTTGCAACAATATAAAGGAGTATGAGGTAATGTCAGTAATATGTGTTATTATGTGTATTTTGTAACTACTTTCGGCAGGGTCACATAAGTATAGGTATATAGATATATATATATATATATATATATATATATAATTTGTTAGATTATATGTTTGTTGATATGTCAGTTTAAAATTATACATTAGAATTTAAAACAAACATACGTGAGTTTCGATGATCAGCTGCATATATATATTTCCTATATATATTATAACCTACTCTGGATTTTTGAAATAGTAAATTTTATACTGTTATATATATATATATCTGCCGACACGACTATTTTCATATATATGTTATAAAGAGTAGTTGATAATATGATTTGAGGCCATTTTGATATTTGGAAATAGTTATTATATAGGAATATATGTTTGTTGTGAAGGATTCTATTTTGATTTTGGTTTGGAAGAGATATATGTATATACAGTTTCAGATCTATATAGTTATTCATGAGTTATGAACCATGTTATCTGTATACAAATTATATATACTATATCTATATCAAATTCACTTATATTAACTATCTTCGTCAATCCAATTCTGATTGATCTGGTCAAATTCTATCCATCAGCTTTGTTCGTCGAATTTGTCTCCATCTAGCGTTGCTTTGGAATCTGTAGATTGTTCTTTGTCAAATCTATCTAGCCTTGAAAGGTGAGCAATCACTCACGATTAACGTTCTTTTATTTATTAAATTTGATTTCAATTGAAACGACAATTGAAATATGCTGCTACTAGTTATTTACATTGCTATATATATGCCATTATCTGTATCTGTTCATCTGTGACACCTGACACCATTATCTGTTATTTATATTGATGATATATGTCTGTTATATTATTATCATATCTGTTATCACTCTGCAAGTTCCCTGTTAGTATAGAATTCACTATGGGTTGAAATGATACATACCCGAACGATCTGTAGAATAGGAGAAAATCGTTATGGGTTGAAATGATAAACCCAAGCGATTTTCATTTGAATTGAATTTGGGGTTACGGGTTGAAAAGATATATACTCGTATATATATTTAAATTACGGATTGAAATGATAAATATCCGTATCACTTGACCATAGGGTAGAAAATTATATACAGACACCGTTGGTCTATATATAAATATTTGAAAAATGATTTCTATGGTTTTGAAGGAAATATATGGTTGTAATAAATATTGATTTTAAAGATCTAATAAAGTTGATTTAATAAAGTCGATTTAATCAATATAAAATAATGTTTAAGTATTTATGTAAATTTATATTCTCAAATATAGAGTTTATAATGATTCAGGTTGGAAAGATAAATTGAAATTGATTTGAAATTATATTTATTTAAGAATTTTACTTAAATAAGGTTGATTTGAAATTTATTAAATTTGAAAATTGAAAGATATGTTTTATAACTTGAATTTGATTAAAAGTGACTTAAATGAATATTTCAAACTTATATAAATTTAAATGGGATATTTTGTTTATTTAAATTTTTAAATTGAAGTCGTATTTAGATGTATTGAAATGATTAAAGAAATATCTCAGAAACAAAATGTAATGAAATTAAATTGAGATATAAATGGAATTATCAAATGTAGTTTTGAAATGTGAATATTTAAAGCTTTGAAATATATTGAAATTGAAATGGCTTATTTTGTGGTTCAAATATGTATTTGAAATTGATAATTTGAAATGGTTTATTGAGAAGCTGAATTGAGTTGAAATTGATGATTTGAGATTTGATTAAATTTTAATTTTGGAATTCGAGTTTATGTGAATTGATTTGTGAAATTTGAGGAAGCTATTTTATATAAAGTATTTTAAACTATATCTACAACTATTTATATTTTACTTTAAAAATTATTTTAATATAAACTATTTTATATAAATCATTTTCAATATATATTATTTTATTATAAACTATTTTAACTTATAACTATTTTATATAAACTATTTTTATTTTATAAACTATTTTATTATATACACTAATTTTAATATCTAAACTGTTTAAGAGGAAAGTGTTATGAATTCCAAAATGTTATGATTTCAAACTATAGATTCAAAGTGTTATGAATTTCAAGGTTTTGATTTCCAAAGTGTTTTGATTTTAAAAGACTTGCGATTTCAAAAGCGATATAACTTTGGAAAGTGATATGATTTTGGAAATGGATTTATTTAAAGTGAAATTGATATCGTAGGGATATGGTTTTGAAATGGCAATGATATTTCGGTTTGAAAATATAAACTATTTTGGAAGTTTACTAAATAACCATCGTTGTAATTAATACGTAGTTATTAAAGAGACCGGGATCGGATATGGACATACTCTCTGTCAATACCGAAAACCACTTTAATAACTAATATACGCGGTGTTTTGATCCAGAATGAAGTGGATGGTTTGGTGAATGTGTTGACTGAAGAAAGAGAATGATATTGGATGACCCCTGACATGACTAAAACAGGAGCCGCGCCGGGCCATTGAGGTTCGCCACCTCTAGCGAACACACTTCTTCGATACCATATCTATTACTTTTGTGATTCAATTTGGGTGCACCCCTCGATTATGGGAGTGTTGTTTCGCGGTGTTGAGGTAGTAGCTGCTATGCTCAACATCAGTCCAGATCACGCAACTACTAGTATCCTAGTTGGTATCGCCTCATGTACCTTGTCATACTGATTATCCTATTCGCGACCACTACGATTTGTTTTGTGTTATACCTATGGGGTACCCTCTGATAACCACTAGTTTACGGTGGGGCTTACGGTGCTGTATAGACTATGACATGGTAAAAATGTGTTAAGGGTGGAATGGGCCATGACTTAACGCTATTTTGATATCGTACTTTACTGATTAGACATTATCTACTTAGCGTACACTACTAATGGATTCTTAGAGGATGGTTATCCCAAACATCCTTTGAGTTACTTGTATTTCAGTCGTTATTTCACTTGAGTTGGATTTATTGATATAAGAATGTTAATCCTGACTCGATTGTTTTGTGTTTTCTTTACGCTCGGGTCAGACTGAGTGTACCAGTATTCGAGACTCACCTTTGGAGTTGGAGTTGGAGCTTCGCTTGGAGATCCAGCTTTCAGATATTCAGTTGATTCCAGTGATGTATTCAGATCTTGTATATTGACTATTGTATTAAGATATCTATTGTATTCGAGACTTCTGTTGTATCTTGTTTAACTCTGTTATACATATAGTAGCTTCATGAAATACTATTCTTTTGTTTCCGCTGCATTATTGTTATATTACTCTGTGTTTGTGATTCTGTGATTATTTATTTACTATATATGCTGAGTTTTTCCAATTTAAATTAACAATCTATTGTTTTGAATTATTCAAGTCCGACATGTGTGGATTTATTGTCGATTTGAATGGTCCAAAATAGTGGGTCGTTACATTTGAAGACCCATGAGAGAGATTATCTAACTCATGATCTTGATTTTGCAGCGATTGTTTTTGCGTTTAAGTCTTGGAGACATTATTTGTTAGAAAAGAGATTAGAGTTGTATACAGATCATAAATCTCTCAAATGTTTTTTTTCTCAAAAATATCTAAATCTGAGGCAGTAAAGGCAGCTAGATTTTATTTTTGGATTTGGTTTCAGACCATCATCGGAGTTAGTTCCTGGTTTGTTGGCAACCTTAGAGGTTAGACCAGCATCGATGGATCATATTGGTTCTAGTCAGAGGAGTAATAGGGTATTGGAAGGTGTCTTGGGTCAGTTAAAGAGAAGAGAGAAGTCTTCTCATTTACATAGCTACTCTATTAATTCGAGGGGGTTAGTAAATTCTATGTACCAAAGATAAGAGAGCCGATTGGTAAGGCTGTGTCAGTATCACCATTCAAGGATGACTATTCATCTCAATGAAGACAAGATGTATATGGATATGAAGAGAGTATTTTAATGGCCAAAGATGAAGAGGCAAGCGGTGGAGTTTGTTGCTAGATGCTTGACTTTCAAAGAGTTAAAGCTGAGAAAAAAACAAATGGACTTTTACTTCTCTTAGACGTTCCACGATGGAAGTGAGAACAAATTTTAATGGATTTCGTAAATGACTTACCTAGGAGTAGAAGAGGAAATGAGAGTATTTAGCTCATTGTTGATCGTCTAACCAAATAAGCGCATTTCATTCCAGTACGGATTATGTGGACATAGCATTATTGGCTACCTAATATGTTAGAGGGGTCATTAGATTGCATGAGATTCCGGTGAGCATAGTTATAGATCCACCATTTGCTAGCGAATTTTAAAGGAGTCTTCAAGTTGCCTTAGGGAGCCAGTTGAATCTTAGCACTACATATTATCCATGAACATATAGACAAACAGGGAAGATGAATAGGTGTTGGAGGATTTGTTGAAAGCTTGCGTTCTTGACTTTGGTGGAGCATGTGAATATCATTTACCATTAGAGAAATTTACTCATGATGATAACTACAAGATGAGCATAGACATAGTCTTATGTGAGGCTTTGTATGGAAGGCCATGAAAATCCTCATCTTGTTGGTGGTAGGTGTTCGATATTAAAGACAGTAAGTGAGTTAGCTTATATAGTAACACTTCCTAAAAAGTTGGAAGGATTTCACGTCGTCTTTCATGCGTTGGACCTATGAAAGTATGTTCATGATTCAATCATTATAGTTGAGCCATATCAACAAAAGGATGTGGAAGTGGAGTCAGAATCTGTTGCACCCTATGGACTTATTCGTATAGTATAGCATGGAGTAAAAAGCCTTCAAAATAAAGAAGTTAAGTTGATTTGAGTACAATGGGGAAAGGATCTAACGGAGAGCACTTGGGAACTAGAGGAGAAAAATTGTTCTCATCCCGAACTCTTTACTAGTACATTTTCTATTTTATTGTCTAGGATACGTAGGTTAGGTAATTTCTTTTAGATAATTAGTTGGTTTGTGATTGTCTTGGATTATGGGATTGATTGTTCGATTGTATGTACATGGTTGCTAGGACTATATTGTGTTAAAAGCTAGGATTAGATTACCTAGCAAATGTTTGTATTACATTTGTATAACTGATTATGTCATGCTTATATTTTGAGATGATACTTTGATATGGCATGATATATGCTTGCCTTCATATAAAAGTATATGCTTGTGAATTTAGGATGTTTAGTATACATTTCTACATGTCATACTATTTGCATACATATAGAGGCCATTAATTGCATTGTTACATTATATCATGTCATACTCATCCCATACTCATATCCATGTGTTGTTTTTCCGCATACACACACGCCCTTTTGGTGAATGTTAGTGGATATTTTGTTGTTTGGATGTATATATGTGTGTATGGATGCATCGATGTATGTTAAACATAATAACTATGTAATGTATGTTAAACCGCTATAGAATGAGTTACATTTTTCTGTCTTTTGCAATTTCGAGGACGAAATTCTTATAAGGGGTAGAATATACCACCTCATAAATTTCAACAATAAAATAAAATATTTATTAAGGGGTAACATAATAATTATACTACTATAAAATATAAATTTATATAAATGAAAGAGTTAAACAATGAAATTGCACCATTGCATAAAGCGTATTTTTCTAGTCAGGATTCAATACAAATATATTAAAAATGGAAACACCTTTAAAAAATTATACAAAAAGAATAAATTAGGGAGAAAGGGCATGTTAGACCTAACAACCCATTAGTATCAATTAAGGTATTAGTATCCCTTCTCGGTACAGATAGAACTATTCGTTCCTATCATTTCTTCATCTCCTTCTCATCCTCTAAACAAATCCTAGATCTAAAACTAAATCAATGATTCATAGCAAAAATTAACAGATAACTAGTCTAAATTGAAGAGAAAGAAGAGAGCGCCTAAAATCTATAAGCATCTTAGTTTTTATGGGTTTTGGAAGCTAGGGAAAATCGGGAGAGCAAGAGGGAAAGAGGATTTCTAAGCTCTTTGGGTTAAACTGATGCAGCCCAGAATGACGAAGTCTTAGGTCGCGAGCGACCTAACGTTCTGTTAAGTCAAGTACGACCTAACAAAGAAGATAACGAGCTAAAATTATGGGATAAACCGTTGGAAGTTGAAGTCTTAGTTCGTGAGCGACCTAGCAAGTTAAAACAGATCACATATCACTCCTTGTCCTTAGGTCGCTCAACGATGAATCTTTGCGACCTACGACCTATGATAAGTCGCGAACGGCATAACGAGTTAACTCACTCAGCAAAGCCACATTTTCCTTTAGGTCGCGAACGACCTAACTTCAGATGCTCAATTCCTTTAGGTCACTCCGATAGTTCGAGTAAAGACTGTTCGAGCTACGACCTAAGTTAGGTCGCGTAAGCGAGTTACGACCTATGTTAGGTCGCGGGAAGATTTAGGTCGCGTGAAGAATTCCAGAAGCTGATTCCTTAAGTCGCTGAAGGTTAAGCCGCATCCACCTTAGGTCGCTCGACCTTATGCACTGAGAAGTTAAGTCGCTGCCTTACATTTTTAGGTCGCTCATATGTTAGGTCGTAAGTCGTGATGGTTTGTAATGTGTTGAGATGTAAATATTGTAAGTCGTGTGTTTTCTTATGTCGCTTGTATATAAGTCGTAGGTTGCGATCCTTGTTAGGTCGAGTACTTTGTTAAGTCGCTGGTCTTTGTTAGGTCGTAAACGACCTAAGTGTTGTACAGTTTTGTGTTGTGAATTGTAAGCCTATAAATAGGCAGGTGGTCTCATTTGTAAAGGTTACGTTGATTTGAATAAAAACTTTTGTTTGTTAGCTTTGTGCTTTCATTAAATTGGTAGTTGAGTGTAATCTCCTATCTCCTCTTTCGGCATTCGAGTGCGCTCGGATCAACGATCGTAGAAGCCAATTCACGGTATCAAGTGCGCTTGATCAACGTCTGAAGAATTGCAGATCTTCTTTCACGGTATCGTGCGCGATCAACGTGACGAAGATAGCTAGAATTCGGTATCTTCGGATCAACGAATTTGGGCCATTCAGTAATTTTCATTCCATCGGTTGCTACTTTCACATAATCATCATTTTGTAATTCCGCTGCTGCATCATTTGGTATCAGAGCGAGACTTAGCCAATCATAGCTAAGCCGAGTCTTGGAGACAATTTATTCGAAGAGTTTGAGGAGTTAATTGAAGCCGTACATCATTTAGAGAAGTTGGTTGTTCATCGCGTTCATCACAAAGTTACAACAAGTTTGGAGTTTTCGATCCATATCATTTCGGATCTAAGGAGGAAAAGTGTTTGAATTTTGCGTGGAAGCTTTGCACGCCAAAGATTGAAGTTGAAGGCCGTGCCTCATATTTGTTCACACCGAGAATTAAAGTGTTTGTGAAGTTTCAAATCATGCCGCCGAGAAGAGCTAATCGCCATCAGAACGTAGAAGCATTGTATAGAAGAGAAGAAGCTGATGAGATGGAACAAAGAATAAACGAAAACTTTAGTGAGAAGCTTAATGAAGGGATTGGTCGATTAGAGAAGATGATGTTGGAGATGAATCAAAATCGGAGAAGGGTTTCACCTGAATCTAACCATGGGGGAAGTAGAGTTTCACCACATTCCAATCGAGAGAGAAGTGTTGATAATGATCATAGAAGTGTCAGTCGAGATTGTTATAGAAATGTTGATGATCGAAGTCGTGATAGGAATGTGAATGATCGAGATCGGAGGAATGTAGATAGAAGGGATGTGGGTGGAAGAAATGATGGTAGTAGAGATGTTGGTGGTCAGAATCGACATCGATATACATCAGATTTCGAGGAGGAGTTTGAAGGTGGTAGTGTTCATGGACGAGGACAAGGAAGAAATCGGTCGGAGTATGATCACAGGTGGGAGTCTGGAATGAAGACTGAAATACCAGAATTCAAGGGAGGTATGCAAGCCGAGGAATTCCTTAATTGGTTAGCTTATGTTGAGGAAATATTTGACTTCAAGGAGGTTCCGGAGGATCGCAAGGTGAAGTTGGTTGCTACTAGGTTGAGGGGGAGAGCTATGGCATGGTGGCAGCAAACCAAACTTACTAGAGAGCGGATGGGGAAGTCAAGGATTGTAGCTTGGGAAAAGATGAAGAAATTGATGAAGGCTACTTTCTTACCTTACAATTACCAATCACTAATGTATCAGAGACTACAAAACCTGAGGCAAGGAACGAAGACTGTTACTGATTATGCAGATGAGTTCTACTAATTGATTGCTTGAAATGACATTATGGAGACAGAAGAACAATTGACCGCTAGGTTTGTTGGTGGACTTAGAGCACAAATCCAAGATATGGTGAACATGTTCGACCCTAGATCTGTGGCAGAAGCACATCAAAAGGCGTTGGCTTGGGAGAAACAAGGTAGACGTGGGGGAGGTGTGTTTCCAAGTTTTACAGGGCAGAACAAAGGAGCGGGTAGTAATTCTAATCTTCCTAAAGCATCGAGTAAGCCAGTTGTTCATGAAGTGGCTAAAACAAAAGTCAACACCAATTTCAAATGCTATAATTGTCAAGAAGTGGGTCACAAGAGCAGCGAATGTCCAAAACCAAAGAAGAGAATTATGATTGCTGAAGTGGAAGATGAGGAGGCAGAGGCTGAATGTTCTAATTCATTACATGATGAGGAGGGAAAAAATGTGTCTGGAGATGAAGGGTATTCATTGATGATGAAGAGAACTTGTCTAACGCCAAAACAGGAGGAGGAAACTAGCTGGTTGAGGAGTAACATCTTTCAATCAACATGTACTATCTTGGGAAGGGTTTGCAAGTTTGTCATCGATGCGGGGAGCTCTGATAATATTATCTCTACAGAAGCTGTGAAGAAGTTATCATTGAAGACAGAGAAGCATCCGAAACCTTATAAGTTAGCTTGGTTGAGGAAAGGTGGGGAGGTGAAAGTTGGACGAAGAGCTTGTGTGAATTTTTCGATTGGGAAGAAATACAAAGATGAAATTTGGTGCGATGTTGTGGACATGGATGTATGTCATCTGTTGCTAGGGTGACCGTGGCAATATGATAGGGCTGTGCAACATGATGGTCGTACTAACAGTTACAGTTTCATGTTTGAGGGTACTAAAATCACTTTAATTCCTAAGAAACGACAACCCGAAGAAAGCAAGTCGGAGGAGATTGAAGAGCTTAAAACTTTACTATCTTTGAAGGAGTTTGTTAAGGAAGTAGAAGAGGAGCCTGAAATATTCTTGTTGATTGGACGTGAGAGTCATGAAGTGGTTGAGATTCCTGAAGAAGTAAAACCAGTGCTGGGAGAGTTTGACGATGTATTTCCTGAGGAGCTACCAACGGAGCTACCAACGGAGTTACCACCGTTGAGAGACATTCAACATCAAATTGATCTTGTTCCAGGAGCAGTGTTACCTCATAGACCACACTACAGAATTAGTCCAAAAGAACATGAGGAATTGAGAAGGCAAGTGGAAGAATTGCTTGAACAGGGGCGTGTGCAGGAAAGTTTAAGTCCTTGTGCGGTGCCAGCTTTGTTAGTACCGAAGAAGGATGGAACATGGAGGATGTGCACTGATAGTCGAGCACTGAATAAGATTACAGTGAGATATAGATTCCCTATGCCTAGATTGGATGATTTGTTGGATCAACTTAGTGGAGCTATTATCTTTTCGAAAATTGATTTGAAAAGTGGTTATCATCAAATTCGAATTAGACCAGGGGACGAATGGAAGACAGCATTCAAGACGAGAGAAGGGTTGTACGAATGGCTGGTTATGCCGTTTGGTCTTTCGAATGCACCTAGTACATTCATGCGGGTGATGAATCAGATTTTTAGACCATTCATTGGGAAATTCGTGGTGGTGTATTTTGATGATATACTGATATATAGTGGAAGTCCAGAAGAACACTTGCAACATCTGAAAGAAGTGTTGATGGTACTGCGACAGGAACAATTTTATGCTGCAACGAAGAAATGCGTGTTCATGACGCATAGTGTTTTATTTTTGGGATATGTTATATCGGGAGGAGGTATATAGGTGGATTAGAATAAAGTTGAAGCAATCAAAAATTGGCCACAACCCAAGACGATAAAAGAAGTGAGAAGTTTTCACGGTTTAGCGTCATTCTACCAAAGGTTCATTCCACACTTTAGTAGCGTGATGGCTCCAGTTACTGATTGTATGAAAGGGAAGCAATTTTCATGGTCGGAGGAAGCAAGATTTGCTTTTGAGAGAATCAAAGAACTTTTGACGACAGCACCAATTCTAGTGTTTCCAGATTTTCAGTTGCTGTTTGAATTGCATACTGATGCATCGAAGGTTGGAATTGGAGGGGTGTTGAGTCAGGAAGGACGACCTATTGCATATTTCAGTGAGAAGCTATCGGGATCGAAGATGAGATATAATACATATGATGTGGAATTTTATGCTATCGTGCAAGCTATCAAACATTGGAGACATTATTTGTTTCATAAAGAATTTGTGTTATATACTGATCATGAGGCGTTGAAGCATATGCAGGGACAGGACAAGATTGCGGCAAGGCATGCTTCGTGGATTGCGTACTTACAACAATTTACATTTGTGGTGAAGCATAAATCGGGAATTACGAATAGAGTGGCAGATGCATTGAGTCGAAGGAATCATTTGTTGACTACAATGAAGGTTGAAGTAACGGGGTTTGATGTGTTGCCAGAAATGTTTGTTGATGATCCTTACTTTGCGAAGTGTGTAGATAAAGTCAAGGAGGGAAAGACGGATGAGTTTGTATTGGTGGATGGTTTTCTTTTTAAGGGAAATCGATTGTGCATACCAGAATGCAGCTTACGTATGAAGATTGTAAAGGAGTTGCATGAGGAAGGTCATGTGGGCCGAGATCGTACTTTGCAATTGATTTCTCAATCTTATTATTGGCCTGTTATCCCACTTTTTGACAAAGCTGGAATACCCAAAAATTAACTGAAGTCAATATTAATCAGCCATGAATATTAAATATGCATTGCAGGATGATCATGGATATCGATGAATTTTGCCCAAGTCCGGATCGGACCGCAATTGACAAGACATGACAAGCAAAGCCATGGGAGCCAACGTTTCAGATTTCAGGATAATCGGAGTTCGTATGAATGAGATATGATCGATACAAGTTTGATACAAGGTGTTGTTCGTATCCATCAGAAAAACAAGGTAGCGACCTGTTCGAATCGATCAGATTCGTATCCATCAGGGAGACATCGTCGAGTTCGAATCCATCAGGGCTGGGCGACTTCGAATCGATCAGGCACGAATCGGTCTGTGGTCATGAAGCTCGAATCCATCCGTTCGTATCCATCACCACACCTTGGTTCGTATCCATGAACTTCGTATCGGTTGACCGATGATTAGTTCGAATCGATGGACGAGGCGTTCATTTGACCATCAGGAAGCTTTAGTTCGTATCCATCACGTCTCCATCGATATGACCTAAGCTGCATACCTTGATTTGAACTAGACGTTGACAACTGATACGAGATGCACGGAGTTGGTTGATTCAAACAGGATACCAGTGCTCGATACAAACAAGGCGAAGTTCGTGGATACGAATCGGTCAATACGCCACTTAAATCGGATCGACCCAGGAAACTCGTTCCATATCTCTCCACGTCACCTCCCGCGCATGTGCCTCGATCGAGTCGAACAGATGGATGCGAAAGTATGGATTCGAAAGCGGCAGACTACGAAAAACATGACCTTGAATCGATCATATCTCCCAAGCCACAAGGCCAAATGTAATGAAATTTTCACAGTAGCTTCCACACAAGGTAAAAAGCAATCCTGCCAAGTTTCAGCTCGATTGGAGCATTTCCTGATCGATACGAAGTTGATTCGAATCGATCACAGATTGAGTTGAAACTTGGTGGGACCGGCCGCGTGGGCCCACTCACGTGGCAGAAGAAGTCTCCCGAAGTTTAGGCGAGATCTGAGCCTCCTACGCCTATAAATAGAGCCCCAGAATCAACAGAAAAGGGGGCTTTTCAACCATTCAACGTCCAGACTCTGCCGGATTCAACTCTACTCCTTGCCATTGCTGTTATATTCAGATTCATTCATTGTATTTGCTATAATCATCTGTAATCAGCGAAGAACATCAATAAAAGATAAAAATCCTTGAAGTGGACGTAGGCCGGAGATAGCCGAACCACTATAAATTGCGTGTCAATGTTCATTATTTCTGGATTGTTGTTTGTTGCTTGCTTAGATCTGATATTTGTGTTTGAATATTGCTGATTTGTATTCATACACTAGTGCTTTCACAACACTTGGGGTTTGTGACCATTTTTGGTGCAAACATGGCCTTCGTTGAAACGGGAAGTTGGGAGGTTTGTGGAGAGATGTCATATTTGCTAAATTTCCAAAGGGACAGCGACGAATGCGGGATTGTATATGCCGTTACCCGTGCCGGTTAGACCATGGGTTGATAACAGTATGGATTTTGTTTTGGGATTACCGAGAACTCAGAGGGGGAATGATTCGATATATGTTGTAGTGGACAGGTTTTCGAAGATGGCACATTTCATCGCTTGTAAGAAGACAGCTGATGCCGTCCGTGTTGCCGAATTATTCTTTAAAGAAGTGTATCGCTTACATGGTTTACCAGAATCCATTGTTTCTGATCGGGATACTAGATTTCTAAGTCATTTTTGGCTGAGTTTGTGGAAGATGGTGGGAACAAAGTTAAATTTTAGTAGTGCTTACCATCCGTAGTCCGATGGTCAGACTGAAGTTGTTAACAGATCTTTGGGAAATTTATTACGGTGCCTTGTGAAGGATAATCTGAATAGTTGGGATATGAAGTTCTGTCAAGCAGAGTTTGCTCATAATCATGCTATAAACCGTAGTACGGGTTTTAGTCCATTTCAGATAGTGTATTCAAGCTTACCAAAGGGGCCATTGGATTTGACGATAGTACCACAACCAAAGAGAACCGTTAAACGGGCTGTTGATTTTGTTGATGGATTGGCAGAATGTCATAAAATCGTTCAGGAACGATTGGAGAAAGCAAATGAAAAGTATAAACGATCTGCGGATTTGAAACGAAGAAGCGTTGAATTTAAGGAAGGAGATCTAGTATATGCTGTACTAACGAAGGATCGTTTTCCAGTAGGAGCATATAATAAACTTAAAGCTCAAAAGATTGGTCCTGTAACGATTGTGAAACGGATCAATGAAAACGCTTATAAGTTGAAGCTGCCGGAGGATGTGTATACCTCTGACGTGTTTAATGTTAAACATCTTATACCATATCATGGGGATGAGCTTGTTGTGGAAGAGGAAGGCGCAAATTCGAGGACGAATTTTTTTCAACCAGAGGAGGATGATGCAGCCCAGAATGACGAAGTCTTAGGTCGCGAGCGACCTAACGTTCTGTTAAGTCAAGTACGACCTAACAAAGAAGATAACGAGCTAAAATTATGGGATAAACCGTTGGAAGTTGAAGTCTTAGGTCGTGAGCAACCTAGCAAGTTAAAACAGATCACATATCACTCCTTGTCCTTAGGTCGCTCAATGATGAAACTTTGCGACCTACGACCTATGATAAGTCGCGAACGGCATAACGAGTTAACTCACTCAACAAAGCCGCATTTTCCTTTAGGCCGCGAACGACCTAACTTCAGACGCTCAATTCCTTTAGGTCGCTCCGATAGTTCGAGTAAAGACTGTTCGAGCTATGACCTAAGTTAGGTCGCGTAAGCAAGTTACGACCTAAGTTAGGTCATGGGAATATTTAGGTCGCGTGAAGAATTCCAGAAGCTGATTCCTTAAGTCGCTGAAGGTTAAGCCGCATCCACCTTAGGTCGCTCGACCTTATGCACTGAGAAGTTAAGTCGCTGCCTTACATTTTTAGGTCGCTCATATGTTAGGTCGTAAGTCGTGATGGTTTGTAATGTGTTGAGATGTAAATATTATAAGTCGTGTGTTTTCTTATGTCGTTTGTATATAAGTCGTAGGTCGCGATCCTTGTTAGGTCGTGTACTTTGTTAAGTCACTGGTCTTTATTAGGTCGTAAACGGCCTAAGTGTTGTACAGTTTTGTGTTGTGAATTGTAAGCCTATAAATAGGCAGGTGGTCTCATTTGTAAAGGTTACGTTGATTTGAATAAAAACTTTTGTTTGTTAGCTTTGTGCTTTCATTAAATTGGTAGTTGAGTGTAATCTCCTATCTCCTCTTTCGGCATTCGAGTGCGCTCAGATCAACGATCGTAGAAGCCAATTCACGGTATCAAGTGCGCTTGATCAACGTTTGAAGAATTGCAGATCTTCTTTCACGGTATCGTGCGCGATCAACGTGACGAAGATAGCTAGAATTCGGTATCTTCGGATCAACGAATTTGGGCCATTCAGTAATTTTCATTCCATCGGTTGCTACTTTCACATAATCATCATTTTGTAATTCCGCTGCTGCATCATAAACAGTGAGTGTGATTCGATTTTCTATGTTATATGACCATATTCATGCTATTATATCAATATTGATTGTCTATAATAAATGAATGTTGGATATTTGTAACACCTCTTAATTTGGCGTTAGTTATTTAATTAATTAGTTGGTTAGTTAATTAATTAGGCTCCAAAAATGAAAATTGTGCAAACAATGGAATTTGACCATGAAACTTGCACCATTGCGTTCGTAGCGAAATTCTGAGCAACTTTCATATTTGGAGTTTTGCAACCGGAGTCTGAACGAAGAAGTTACGGACGAAAAATGAATGCAAAATGGAAATAATCCGATTAGAATTAATTAATGTTTATATATAGTTTTATCTAGGGCCCACAGGTCGACCCATATATTGGAGTAGTCGACCCCTAGGTAGGGGGCGGTCGACCGCTCCCTGTGTGGCGGTTAGGGTTACCTAGGCCCAATGGTTCGGATTTAATATATTCGATCTAACTACTGTGGTTGATTCTGGCACCTATAAATTCAGGCCTAATCCTCTCTTCTTGTTATCCCGCCTTTTGGCAAGGCCGTGACACCAAAAAGTTGACTGGAAAACTAAAGACGGTTCGTCGTAAAAGCTCATTATACACTGTTTTACTATGGATATCAATGAATTTTGTCCGAGTCTGGATCGAGTCAAAATTGATAGGACATGAAAAGCTAAGCCATGAGAGTCAACGTTTCAAATCTCAAGTCAATCCGAGTCCGTATGTTCAAGTTATGATCAACGCAAGATAGAAGAATCTATGTTCGAATCCATCAGTGTAGTCATCATTCGAATCCATCATCCCTGCCTTACTTCGAATCCATCGATATCGTCTTCTTCGTATCCATTGGCAGGGTTCATGTTCGAATCCATCTAAGACATCGCTAGTTCGAATCCATCAAGTTATCCCTGTACGAAACCATGGCATTCGAATCGATCGAAAGGTAAATAGCCTCGCCTCCATCAGGTTCGTATCCATCAAACTAAAGGTCCTTCGAATCCATTCAGACGGCTAAGCTTCGTATCCACCATCCAAGGCAGCATGTTCGACTCGATGGAAGTTTCCCCTGGTTACTTCGAATCCACGGAGCTGCAGATACTTCGAATCCACACTGCTTGAAGCAACTTCGAATCGATCGACTTTACACCTAGATCGATTCGAACAGACCTTCGTTCATTCGATTCGGAGAGGGATGTCTTCGAATCCACTACCACGAATCCACCCAGTCAAAGCGGCAAAGAACATGGAGTCGACCCAGTCAATCCGGAGTGAGAAGCGGATCGATGTGAAGCATGCGCACCACGCCGTAGTCTTCGCGTAGAGGAGGATCGATTCGAACGAATGGATTCGAACGTATCGATTCGAACGACTCCAGGAAACGAAAAACACCTACTTGAATCGATCATAACTCGAGTTCTACAAGTCCAAATGCTATGAAATTTTCACAGAAGCTTAAGCACATGATGAAGAATGTCCACGCCAAATTTCAGCTCGATTGGATGATTTCTTGATCGATTCGAACCTAGGGTCGAATCGATCCCAAAGTGGGCCCGGTTCTCCAGATTCCGGCCATATGGGCCCCCTGACGTACCAGAACTGGTCTCCCCTCAATTTAGGCGAAATATCAGCCTCCTACACCTATAAATAGAGCCCCTGGTCACTCAGAAAGGGGGTCGGATAATTCTAAGTAAAAAAGAGCGCCCGGTTTCTGCCAGATTTACTCCAGAACGCCACCGCTACCTTAGATTGAGACTTAGCATATAATTTCAGTTGTACTACATTAGAAGAGATTGTAATCATCGAGTGAACATCAATAAAATCATCAACTTCAGAGTGGACGTAGGCAAGATCGCCGAACCGCTATAAATCTCATGTTTTTGTTCATTATTTCTGAATTGTAATACTCTGTTTGCTTAGATTTGAGATTTGTGTGTGAATATTGTTGATTTATATCCATACACTGGTGCTTTCACAACATTCGGGGTTTGTGACCAATTTTGGCGCAAACACTTTGGTGCTTTCACTGAGAACTGAACTCAGGAGTTCTATCATTTGAAAGTTGAATCAGAAGGCTAAGAAATTCAGATCCGAAGAACCATGACAAGACAAACAAGTAAAAGGCAGAGGCCAGAGCGAAGTCAGCACGAAGGGAGTCAAGAGGCTTCCTCAGGAGCAAACCAAGCTTCAGTTTTCATCACTAGGGAAGAGATGGAGACAATGATGAAGAGACAAGAGGAAATGATCCAGAATTTGCTTCAGCAGATCGGACAACTTGGAGCACAAAATCAAGGAGCAACCAGAATCCAGAACGGAGCAGGACCATCTAACGCAGCGCCGGAGCTGGGGGGCACACACTTAGGACATGTTGATCCAAACCTGGGAAGAGAGACAAGGACATCCGAGCAACCTGGCGGCAATAGAGGGATGAACGCTCAGCCAGGGGGGCACACACCCGAAAGCTCACACGGACTCGGGGGGCAGATCGAAGGTAGTGAACAAGGACTCCAGCTTGGAGATAATGATAGATTGGCAGAGATGGTCAGGCGAGCCATGAGAGGCGGATTAGTAAACAGAGATCTTGAAGACGTGAACAAGAGTCCCTTTTCTCCTGCTATTAGATTGGCTAGGAACCCACCAGAATTCAAACTGCCAACAGTAGAAGGGTATGATGGGAGGACGGACCCTGCGGTCCATCTAACGAGGTATATAAGGCACATGGAAGTGCTGGGGGCATCACAGGAAGTCATGGCCCGGTGCTTCCCATTGTATTTGACAAACATAGCAGCATTATGGTTCAGACAGCTAGAGAGCGGCTCCATTGGGACATGGACCGATTTGATTGAGAAATTTATGAGGCAATTCAGAGTTCATATTTCGAGACCCAAGAATGTGATGAGTTTGGCAACGCTAAAGCAGAAAGCTGGGGAGTCTTTGAGGAATTTCTTGACGCGATTCAATGCGGCAGCAGCATCGGTGTATCGGCCAGATCCATCCATGGTTATGATGGCAGCTGTGTCCGGAGTAGCTGATGGCACGGAATTCAAAAATTCATTAACTAAGGATCCTCCAATGGATCTAGGAGAATTCTATCACGAGGCAGAAAAGTTTTTACGATTGGAAGATGCTAATGCTGAAAGAGAAGAAGGAGAGGGAATAGAAGTTTATGCACTTAAAGACAAAAAGCCTCTCGAAAATGATTCAAGCAAGGATAAAGGAAAACGAAAGGCTGAGGACAATGGTGACAGGTCAAAGCGACTGCGGAGAGAGCCACGATTCACCACTTATTCAGAGCTGAATGAGAGTTTGGAGCGAATCTACCAAGATACACGAGAGCAACTTCCCTACCGTAGGCCAATACGAAGGGATCCCACTGTTGACGAGAGGAAATCAGACAGATACTGCTTATTCCACGAACTGAATGGTCATAACACTAACGACTGTAGACATCTGAAGGATGAGGTGGAAGGGCACATCAGGAACGGTATGCTACTTCAGTATGTGAGGAGGCGAGCTCCGGCGGTGGAGCCAGAGCGACCACCGTCTACATCAGCCAGGGGTGCCCCCGAGCCAGGACATCGTATGATTATCAATTAGTTGAAATAACGATGGACAAGTTGTAAACTTCTCACCAACACGGGTAAGTCATTTACACATGTGCGAGATCACGAACGGTCCATAGGCATGTTGTGAATGACTACTAACCCTATCGTTGTGGGAGTTTACACTTTGACATCCTTGCTTTGCTTTTGTTTCATCTTGATTTGAATATTTGAACTTGACTTTGTTTAACATTTCTGCTAAAGACTTATTTTCAATGAAAAAATACTACTTGTGATTTCATAGCGGCTGAGCCACTTACACATGTACGGGATCACGAACGGTCCCTATGCATGCTCTGAGATGGCAATAAACCGTTGCAAGAAACAATCCGGGGATTCACCTGAACGTGAAACCTGGTATTGATGATACTAAGTCCCTCCCGGGCACACTCAATTCGCCTCGAACGGCACCCGACCACGAACGGTCACGATTCGCCTCGAACGGAATCCGACCGCGAACGGTCACAATTCGATCGCGAACGATCACACTTCGCCACGAACGGCACCCGACCTCGAACGGTCACCATTTGCCTCGTACGGCACCCGACCACAAACGGTCACACTTCATCTAGTATAACATTCGATCACGAACGATCACATTTTTGCCTTGTACGGCACACGATCACGAACGATCACATTCTTCTTTCCACGAAACCCGATCGCGAACGGTCACAACTCGCCTCGAATGGCACCCCTCACCTCAAATGGCTTGATCACGAACGGTCATCATTTGGGGCCGTAAAGAAATGCTAGATCGCGAACGGTCGCATTCCACCTCAAAATGGCTAGATCGCGATCGGTCATCACTTAAGGTCAGATAAAACTATCAATGTCTTTGCAGGTCATCAACAGGATATGAACATCCAGCTAATGGCATTACAAAACACACCTTCCTATCGCAAGGCATGTTTTGGGGGGCAAATGTTATCCCGCCTTTTGGCAAGGCCGTGACACCAAAAAGTTGACTGGAAAACTAAAGACAGTTCGTCGTAAAAGCTCATTATACACTGTTTTACTATGGATATCAATGAATTTTGTCCGAGTCCGGATCGAGTCAAAATTGATAGGACATGAAAAGCTAAGCCATGAGAGTCAACGTTTCAAATCTCAAGTCAATCCGAGTCCGTATGTTCAAGTTATGATCAACGCAAGATAGAAGAATCTATGTTCGAATCCATCAGTGTAGCCATCATTCGAATCCATCATCCCTGCCTTACTTCGAATCCATCGATATCGTCTTCTTCGTATCCATTGGCAGGGTTCATGTTCGAATCCATCCAAGACATCGCTAGTTCGAATCCATCAAGTTACCCCTGTACGAAACCATGGCATTCGAATCGATCGAAAGGTAAATAGCCTCGCCTCCATCAGGTTCGTATCCATCAAACTAAAGGTCCTTCGAATCCATTCAGATGGCTAAGCTTCGTATCCACCATCCAAGGCAGCATGTTCGACTCGATGGAAGTTTCCCCTGGTTACTTCGAATCCACGGAGCTGCAGATACTTCGAATCCACACTGCTTGAAGCAACTTCGAATCGATCGACTTTACACCTAGATCGATTCGAACAGACCTTCGTTCATTCGATTCGGAGAGGGATGTCTTCGAATCCACTACCACGAATCCACCCAGTCAAAGCGGCGAAGAACATGGAGTTGACCCAGTCAATCCGGAGTGAGAAGCGGATCGATGCGAAGCATGCGCACCACGCTGTAGTCTTCGCGTAGAGGAGGATCGATTCGAACGAATGGATTCGAACGTATCGATTCGAACGACTCCAGGAAACGAAAAACACCTACTTGAATCGATCATAACTCGAGTTCTACAAGTCCAAATGCTATGAAATTTTCACAGAAGCTTAAGCACATGATGAAGAATGTCCACGCCAAATTTCAGCTCGATTGGATGATTTCTTGATCGATTCGAACCTAGGGTCGAATCGATCCCAAAGTGGGCCCGGATCTCCAGATTCCGGCCATATGGGCCCCCTGACGTACCAGAACTGGTCTCCCCTCAATTTAGGCGAAATATCTGCCTCCTACACCTATAAATAGAGCCCCTGGTCATTCAGAAAGGGGGTCGGATAATTCTAAGTAAAAAAGAGCGCCCAGATTCTGCCAGATTTACTCCAGAACGCCACCGCTACCTTAGATTGAGACTTAGCATATAATTTCAGTTGTACTACATTAGAAGAGATTGTAATCATCGAGTGAACATCAATAAAATCATCAACTTCAGAGTGGACGTAGGCAAGATCGCCGAACCACTATAAATCTCGTGCTTTTGTTCATTATTTCTAAATTGTAATACTCTGTTTGCTTAGATTTGAGATTTGTGTGTGAATATTGTTGATTTATATCCATACACTGGTGCTTTCACAACATTCGGGGTTTGTGACCAATTTTGGCGCAAACACTTCTATTCTCATATATTTTTTGAAAGCAGCGAAGCTCTGCCATTTTTTCTTCTCCACTATTTTCTAAACTATAAAATAAAACATTTATATTTGTATATATACAAATTAGAGAAGAATAGAAATTAAATAAGAGAAGAAGAAGAGTGAATCAACACTACGCGATAACGAGGTGATACATGTATCTATAGTTCTATTTATATATTTATATTTCCTTTAAATCCCAAACCTCTTTTCAGATATAATTATAATATATGCATATACCTTTTTTATACATATTTCTTGAAATAAGAAGGAAATGGAGGTGAATCAAATGTTTTACTTCAGATCTGGATATTTGGATCGCTTTTAAAAGGTGAGTGGGAACTTTTATATATTTTTTATGATTTTAAATCTATTCCGTTGGCATACGTTTAATTTTTATGCCTAAACCAATTTTAGTTGTGAATTGTATGCTTAAATTAGTGTAGAAAACTATTGCCTACATTTCTTGTTTTAGACCTAATTTGAAATATGTTTACACTTAGATCTGGAATTCAGTTCCAAAGATTTTAGAATTTAAATGTTGTATATTTTTATTCTAGATCTGTATTTGGGTGTAGAATAGGACTTTTGGATTATCGCTTAAATTGTGTTATGTTGTAGATTTTCCATAGTTTAATTTGTGGGAAGAACACCCATTTGATTTTTATAAATTTGTTTACATTTTCCACTTTTCATTCAAAAGGGCGACGTTTGATTTAATAAGGAATACCCACAAATAAGAAGTAAGATATGTTAAAGTATAGATTTATTCTCCATAGTTTACATTGTCTATTCCAATTAAAAAGAAATTATCCATTCCTTGTAATTTGAAACGGAGTCAATCTTTCCTTTTTGTGTTTAACCAATTTATGGAAATCATAGCAGAAAATATTCCTAAGGAATTTAATTCTAGCAAATTAAATATGGAAAGCATATTCTAGTTACGTATTTATGACTAGAATATATTTAATTACAAATAAGTAGCTTTATTAGGCAGTTTATACGTATTAATTGTGTTAATAAAGAAGACCAACGTTTATTTGTGCGTTATTTATGTTTAAAGTTCGCTAGTTATTATTATATTTAGAGAAGCAAATAGGTAGAGTTAGGAAATGTTGTAATTCATATTTGTAGGCAATAAATTAGGAATTGCCAATAATTAATAGGAAATAAAAGAACGTAACCCCAAATTAATGGGCAATTAATAGGAATTAATGGATAAGATTATATTAGCGGTTACAATTGGTTAGTATGGGAATTAAAGGCTATAACTCCAATTAATGGAAATGAATTTGGAAATTGCAATTAATAGAGACAAATGGATAAAAAAGGAGTGATACAAATGGAATAGATATAAAAGGTTTCTAATTTGAAATCAGTAATTATACATAAATGTCTTAGGAAATGTCCGTTAGGATTTTATGGACAAGTTGAAATTTATGAGCATTAAAAGGGAATTTATAGGTATATAAGTATTTAAGATAAATATTATTGCCTTAAATAAAAAGGGATTAGTAAGCTATGTCCAATGTCTACCTAAGATAATATAAGTAAAGACTTAGGATGATTAATTGGACTTAGTAGGTTAGTGATGCAAGTTTGGTAGAGTCACTTGACGAAAGATTTCCTTCACTTTGAGGCTACTAGTAGTCAGGTGCACTTACTACTGATGTGAGATATCACTAATCCTAGGACCCATGACTTTGCGAGAGATAGGGCCTGCTTTAGGGTCTGAGGTATTAAGCAGTTGTTTGAGGGCCCGCCTCTTTCCCAATTAAAAAGTATTAAATGGTCCATGTTTGGAATTAGGAGCGGTGATGGATATCTCCATAGGGGTTCGCTTCTGGTTTGAGGTATTAAGTGGTTGTAGGGTTCGCCTCTCTCCTAAAACAAAGTATTAAGTAACCTAGTGAGATTCCAAATAAATAATGATGTCTTTAAAAAGGTTTACTTCAACGTTGAGGTATTAAGTGGCTATCCTAGGGCCTACCTCCCTATCGAAAGAAGTAACCTAATGAGATTCCATATTTATAATTAAGAGTGATAGTGGATATCTCGGGAAGGGTTCGCTTTGGGTTTGAGGTACTAAGTGACTGATCTAGGGTTCGCCTCTCTCCTATAAAAGTACTAAGTAGCCTAATGAGATTTCCAAGCAATGTCAGCTAGATAGTACCAGTGGGGAGTTCGCCTTGGGTTAGGTATTAAACGGCAAAGACCTACCTATAAATTGATGTTAAATGATCAAAGGTCTGCCTAGCCCTTGTTAATGAGGTATTAAGTGGCTTAGGTATAGTCTCTTACATTGTTAAGACTTTAATAATGATGTATCCACTAGTAGTATGACTATTATAAATTATAAGGCCATAGATAGTGGTCAAAGGTCTCTGTAGCTAGGGCCAATAAACTAATAATGACGATGCTAGAAATCCACCTTAGGAATAGGTCATAAATGATGGGGTCAACCTCGAGTGAGTTCTTAAATGGTAGAGTCTGCCTATTTCTCTTTTAAAAGTATTATGTGGTGATAGTAGAAACCCGCTTCATATTTAGCAGTATTAAGTGGCAAATGGGTATGGAAGTATTGGGTGGCTGATAAGACTTTGTTGGTATTTTATACCTTGGGAATGGATAGGTAAGTACTCGTGTGTGCAATGCAAGGTTAGATTAGAATTGTTAACCTTAATAGATATAACAATTAAATGGAAATCAATCAGTATAAATTTATGTTATGGACAGTTTATAGATTTTCCAGTCACAAGAATGTTGTTCTAACCCCTTCTCATTACAACCCACAGGATAAATTTAGAGGAACATGTCACTGGAGCTGGACATGTTTAGTTGTTGGAAAAGTCTTCTTTTATCTCATGCTCGATGCTGATATAACAATCTACTATCCAAGGAATACCATTAATTCCAAGGTAGTAGTCATAATCAGTATTCTTATCCTATTATTGTTTTTGCTGTGAGTTTAGATTTCTATCAATTTCTGATAATGTTCATGCTTATTTGCAGGTACCAAATACAACGTATGTGCTTTGATGGACCTGGGATTCGAATTTTGTTGAAATTTAGGACCATTAAGGTATAGGTTGTTAATTTGGTATCAGAGCCTAGGTTAATAGATCAGAGGAATTAGGATAAATTAAGAGAATATATTCGTACTTTCCTATCTAGTATTATTATATTTTTACGTTAGATTCTAAGAATTGCGACTATAAAAGTAGTTGTAGTTCCACTTTAAAGGAATGGGTAAATCAACCATAGGTTAGAAATATCATAGAGTTAAGATTTTCATGCCGAATCAGAAGCACCCCACGGAGTTATGGCGATGCGTAAGGCACTATTGATAAAGAGAATGAGTACGACATATGGCAGAATCCCAGAGACTGAAGGTGTTCGACTTAATCGTTGAAATCTAGCTACCTTGTAATTTTGGATTTTGATAATGAGTTCCAGTCATGAACATACAATTATTCTAGATGGACAAGAAGTTGGAGTATGTATGTCATAATTGTACGAAGGCAAGTTCTTGCTATGGTGTATCCACTGATCACCTCTTTAATGGAAAACCGGATTTTTATTTGGATAATTAATGTCAATTCCTTAGTCTAAAACCTGTGAGAGAATTTTTATAATGTATATTTTGGAAATGCCTTAGATTTTGAAAAACAGGTTCTCAAAGGATCTCTTTTTCCAAGGATTTATTATGGAAATTTTGTTTAGGGAAAGTTTTGAAATTTTAATTTTTAAAGAAACACGTATACTACTACATTGGTCGTGTTAAGGATTTTTAGTTTATAAAAGATTAATTTTTGAAATCCTTAAATATTTATATATATCAGTAAAGGCTTGATTTTGATTTTTGGCAAGGAAATAGTTTTCCAATTTGGAAATTTGTGTTTTAAAAAGATTTTTAGAAACCTTGAAATATATATATATATATATTATTTTTAAGGGAAGTTTTGGTATGAAATAGTTTCTTTTATTTAGAAACAAATATAGATGAGCATATATTTAGCTCAGTGATTTTTCGGTTTATAAAATTGAGGTTTTTAAAATCTTTTCTCTTTAAGATACAGAAAAATAGGAATGATATTCAATTTTATTGGAGTGTGTAGTTTGAAGTGTTGTTGTACCTCCAACTATAGGAAGAAATATAATATTTCCATGCGAAGTAGGTAGGAAATAGCAGCTGGAATATTTTTGGGTTTTTGGATTTTTTGTTGGTCGCAACAGTTTTGTTGGGACTATTGTGAATTGCTGGAGCATGGTTTGGGACTAGTTGGTAGGCCTTGACACCGCTGTGATGAGGACATGAATTTTTAGGATCGTGTCTAATCAAAGGAGACAGTGCGTAACGATTATTATTATTTAATCCGACCCCAATTGGGTCTAGGTTCAATTAACGCCCAAAACCCATCTAATGGTTGACCACCTAGCGGTAAACCTAGAGTGGTCTACCAGTTAACGAGTTTTGGCACAACTTTAACCTAGAACAGAACTATAAAAGTCACGTTTGAATTCCCACAATTTCCTTCTTTCGTTCCTCTTTCCTCAACAAGCCGAACCCAATCCCCATCCTCCTCCTCCAAGTAACAGTGATGCAGTCCAGAATGGTGAAGTGATAGGTCGCGAACGACCTAACCAATTCTTGAGTCGAGAACGACCTAACGGGTCGCGAGATAAGGAGTTGCAACCTAACTTCGAAGATGTAATGCGAGCTAACAGAGTCCTAGGTCGCGAGCGACCTAACCATGCAGTGCAAAATGAAGCAAATTTAGGTCGTGTACGACCTAAGTCCAAGGTCGCTGAAGAAGGGTGCAAACGACCTAATTCACATGCCGCTTCAGTAAGTCGCGAACGACCTAATTCACATGCCGCTTCAGTAGGTCGCGAACGACCTAACTCGCATACCATTCCTTTAGGTCGCGAACGACCTAATGATTAGGTCGCTAATTCTTGAAGGTCGCTGATTCTTAAGTCGCTGCTGGATGCTGAAGCTTATGTACTAGGTCGCTACATTTTTGGGTCGTGTTTGTTTAGGTCGCATTTATTTTTAAGTCGCATGGGTTGTATTGTTAGGTCGCTGCCGACCTATGTGTGTGTTGTATATATATTTTGAGTCGCATTGTTGTAAGGTCGTTTGTACTGTTTGTTGTTTAGGTCGTGTGCGTTGTAAATAGGTCGTATGATGTTGTATTTTGTTAGGTCGTTGTGATGTACATTCTTTAGGTCGTAGGTCATGATGTTTAGGTCATGAGCGACCTAAGTGTTGTCCAGAATTGAGTAATGTTGGGTTGTAAGCCTATAAATAGGCAGGTGGTGTCATTTGTAATAGTTTAGTTGATTTTGAATAAAACTTTTGTTTGTTAGCTTTGTGCTTTCATTAAATTAGTAGTTGAGTGTAATCTCCTATCTCCACTTTCGGTTATTCGAGTGCGCTCGAATCAACGATCGTTGAAGCCGATTCGCGGAATCAAGTGCGCTTGATCAACGTCGAAGAATCGTAGATCTTTAAACACGGTATCGTGCGCGATCAACGTGTTTGGGATAGCTAGATTCTGGCATCTTTGGATCAACGGAGTTGGGCATTTGGTATTCTTCAATCCATCGATTGCTACTTTCACTGATTTATCCATTTCAGTTATCCGCTACTGCGTCATTTGGTATCAGAGCTAGACTTAGCCAATCATAGCTAAGCCGAGTCTTGGAGCCAATTCTTATAGAAGAGTTTGAGGAGAAGAGTTTGAAACCGTGCATCATTTTGAGAATCAAAGCCGAGAATTAAAGTTTGAAAATGCCGCCGAGAAGAGCTAATCGCCATCAGAATGTTGAAGCGTTGTATAGAGGAGAAGAAGCCGAGCAAATGGAACAACGCATCAATGAAAAGTTTGATGAAGGCATTGGGAAGTTAGAGAAACTGATGAATGATATGAATCAAGGACAAAGAAGGAGGTCGCCAATCTCGAACCATGGAGGAAACAGAGTTTCGCCATCGGTTGCGGAAGCGAGGAGGGTGTCGCCACAACCTTATCGAGGAAGACGAGAATCTTCAGTTTCAACGAGAAGAGAACATCATGAGTACAGAGATGAAGAGAGAAGAACTCCATGTGAGTTTGAACATGAACCATACAATGATGATGAAAGACAAAGTCGAAGAGATATGCGTGATCAGAGAGATGTGGGTGGTCGAGATCGTTATCGAAGTACATCTGTTTTTGATGAAGATGGTGGTAGATGTAGTATGCATTCGCGAGATCGAGACCAAGTACGAAGTGCATATCGGGTTATAGAGGATGATCGACGATGGGAGTCGGGGATGAAAACTGAAATTCCAGAATTCAAGGGTGGAATGGTAACGGAGGAATTTCTAGATTGGGTTTCAAATGTTGAGGAAATTTTTGACTTCAAAGAAGTTCCCGCGGATCGAAGAGTAAAGTTAGTTGCTACGAGATTAAGAGGGAGAGCTATGGCATGGTGGCAGCAAACAAAACTTACACGGGAGAGGATGGGGAAGTCAAAGATTATCACATGGGATAAGATGAGAAAGATGATGAAAGCACTTTTCTTGCCGCACAATTATCAGTCCCTTATGTATCAACGATTGCAGAATCTAAGGCAAGGGACGAGAACAGTGAATGAATATGCGGATGAATTTTATTAATTGATTGCAAGGAATGACATTATGGAAACAGAGGAACAGCTAACAGCTAGGTATGTTGGAGGGTTGCGAACACAGATTCAAGACATGGTGAATATGTTTGATCCCAGATCTGTTGCTGAAGCACACCAGAAAGCATTGGCTTGGGAGAAAAAAGGAAGGAGAGGAGGTGGTGTGTTTACAAATTCCAACAACCAGAACAAGGATGTTAGTAACAGTGCGGATGTTTCGAAAGTCATCAGTAAACCGATTGTGAATGAAGCCAGCAAAGCAAAGTCCAATAGTAATCTCAAATGTTTTAATTGTCAAGAGTTTGTCCATAAAAGCAATGAATGTACAAAGCCAAAGAAGCGGGCAATGATTGCGGGGATTGAGCATGAAGATGCAGAGGTAGAGTGTGTCAATTCAATACCTGTTGAAGAGGAAGAATTATTGTCTGGATATCGTGTTGTAGTTTGTTGTAGTTTGTTGTTGAGGATATCGTGTTTGACACCAAAGCAAGAGGATGATTCAAGTTGGTTGAGGAGTAACATTTTCCAGTCAACATGCACGATCTTTGGAAGGGTTTGTAAATTTATCATCGATGCAGGAAGTTGTGACAACATTATTTCTTCAGAAGCTGTAAAGAAGCTGTCATTGAAAACCAAGAAACATCCAACTCCCTACAAATTAGCCTGGTTGAGGAAAGGAGGGGAGGTGAAGGTTAATCGAAGAGCTTGTGTTAATTTTTCCATTGGGAAGAAATACAAAGACGAAATTTGGTGTGATGTGGTTGACATGGATGTATGCCATCTGTTGTTGGGAAGACCATGGCAATACGACAGGGCTGTGCAACATGATGGACGCGCAAACAGTTACAGTTTTATGTTCGAAGATACACGAATCATTTTGGTTCCTAAAAGGCGTCAACAGAGTGAAAACAAATTGGAGGAAATCGAGGAGCTAAAGACTTTGTTGTCTTCAAAGGAATTTGTTGATGTGGAAGATGAGGTCGATTGTTTTCAATCACCAAAGTTGGACGGAGACGAAGTTGTTGAGTCTCGATCAACAAAATATGATGAACATGAGGTTGAAAGTTCATAGTCAGCAAAGTTGGATGAGGGTGAAGCAAATAAGTCAGGAGATGAAGAGGGTAATTTACTGATAAAGGAAGTGGATTCGACTAGTCTACAATCTACAGGAGAGCTTGTTAAAGAAGTGGAGGATAGCGCAGAAATATTCCTGTTAAATGAAAATGAAACCAGTGAAAGTGTTGAAATTATCGAAGAGGTTAAGTCAATGTTGAATGAATGTGAAGATGTAATTCCTGCGGAATTATCCAAGGAATTACTGCCAAGGGGAAATGTACATCATGTTAATCAAGTGTCAAGTGCTATTGTACCGTATATGCCACGTAACCATGTGTGTCCGACAGAGCAGGTAGGATTGAGAAGATTGGTTGATGGGTTTCTGTTCAAAGGAAGGCAATTGTATACTCCTAATCGCAGTTGGCAAATAGAAGTTATCAAAGATGAGCGTGTAGAAAGATACGTGGACAGTGACCATACCATGCAAATGGTTACAATGTTTTGTTTTGGGTCGTCAATAAGGAAAGGGGTTGAAAGGCGTGTTTAGAAGAATCAGAGTTATCAAATTTCAAAAGAGACCGCGACGAAGTCAGGATTATGTATGTCATTACCTATACATACTAGATCATGGGTGAACGTAAATATGGACTCTGTATTGGATTTGATGAAAACACAAAGTGACAACGAATCTATCTACTTGATGGTTGAACGATTTCTTGTTGGTACGTACAATAAACTAGATACCGGAGGAATGAGTCGTTTGGAAATTATGAAGACAATTTGTGAGAATGATTGTAAGATGAGCTTGCCGGATCATCGTCCTATGGCTAATATTGACAATATCAAACACTTGGTTCCATTTCACGAGGATCAGAGTATCGAAGACGAAGAGCTGTTAAATTCGAGGACGAATTTCTTCCAACAGGGGGAGGATGATGCAGCCCAAAATGGTGAAGTGATAGGTCGCGAACGACCTAACCAATTCTTGAGTCGAGAACGACCTAACGGGTCGCGAGATAAGGAGTTGCGACCTAACTTCGAAGATGTAATGCAAGCTAACAGAGTCCTAGGTCGCGGGCGACCTAACCATGCAGTGCAAAATGAAGCAAATTTAGGCCGTGTACGACCTAAGTCCAAGGTCGTTGAAGAAGGGTGCAAACGACCTAATTCACATGCCGCTTCAGTAAGTCGCGAACGACCTAATTCACATGCCGCTTCAGTAGGTCACGAACGACCTAACTCGCATACCATTCCTTTAGGTCGCGAACGACCTATCGATTAGGTCGCTAATTCTTGAAGGTCGCTGATTCTTAAGTCGCTGCTGGATGCTGAAGCTTATGTACTAGGTCGCTACAGTTTTGGGTCGTGTTTGTTTAGGTCGCATTTATTGTTAAGTCGCGTGGGTTGTATTGTTAGGTCGTTGCCGACCTATGTGTGTGTTGTATATATATTTTGAGTCGCATTGTTGTAAGGTCGTTTGTACTGTTTGTTGTTTAGCTCGTGTGTGTTGTAAATAGGTCGTATGATGTTGTATTTTGTTAGGTCGTTGTGATGTACATTCTTTAGGTCGTAGGTCGTGATGTTTAGGTCATGAGCGACCTAAGTGTTGTCCAGAATTGAGTAATGTTGGGTTGTAAGCCTATAAATAGGCGGGTGGTGTCATTTGTAATAGTTTAGTTGATTTTGAATAAAACTTTTGTTTGTTAGCTTTGTGCTTTCATTAAATTGGTAGTTGAGTGTAATCTCCTATCTCCACTTTCGGTTATTCGAGTGCGCTCGAATCAACGATCGTTGAAGCCGATTCGCGGAATCAAGTGCGCTTGATCAACGTCGAAGAATCGTAGATCTTTAAACACGGTATCGTGCGCGATCAACGTGTTTGGGATAGCTAGATTCCGGCATCTTTGGATCAACGGAGTTGAGCATTTGGTATTCTTCAATCCATCGATTGCTACTTTCACCGATTTATCCATTTCAGTTATCCACTGCTGCGTCAAACAGCCTCTCTCTTATGTTCCTCCCCTAGGCAACACCGTTTTTCCCTAGGAGAAGCAACCTCACCTCCCCCTCATGCTGGTTTTTCACATCAGATCTCGCCCCACCACCACTCCAAATCTAAACCTTATTTCCTCCCTCCGACCACTTCTTAGCCCAAGACACCTTCCTGCACTGTTGGTTCTTCCTTGCACCATTCTGGCCTACCTCTAGAGGCCACTTGGATGGACCGAAATGAGCAGAAGGTTTCGTCGCTTTTGGGTTGGAAGTGCTATTCGTCGTGGTAGGATTTGCACCGATCCTCTACTTTGAGACCTTTGAGCGGGAATGTTACCTATGTTGCATCTGGCTTTTCGATGTCCTGTTGGCGTAGAATTTCGATGGAGGCGATATTTTGGTTCATTCGGAGGTGAAGGATGTCTTAATTAAGCTGACTAATGGTGATCTCACTGAGAATTCGGAGGATCCAGCGAAGGACGTGGACTTAGATGATTTTGAAGTGACCGACTCAAAGATTTTGCAACAGATCTTTTTCCAGGATGTCGGTGTTTGAAAGATGGATGATCTATGTCTGAGTGCCCATCAGGTTATGAGCATCATTCAACATAACGTCATCTCTAAGAAGGGAAGTTACACCAGATTTATCCCATAGTGTGGAAAACCACCTATGTTAGTATTGGTGGCATCGTCGTCAATTAGACCCGCACCTTTATGATGCAATTTGTTGACTACTCCACAGAGTCACTTTTCATATTTTCACCTATCCAGTCTCATCTTTAGGTAATACAGATGAATCTCCATGGAGAAGCAGTTTAGTTAGATCCTCCTTTAGGAAGATGGTAATTTCGAAGCCGTCAGCAACATCAACAGCGCTAGCGGTACGGCCGCCATGCTATGACCTTTCAAAGGTCGCAACAATGGATCAAGCTTCAGCTGCGGAGCAAGACATCTCATAGTATGTAGGCATTATTTTAATATTTATGGTGTTGTTTTCTTTTCCCATCCAACATTTTTTCTTTTCTTTTAGGTTGTTTGGGTGGTAACTATTAGTTGTCTCTTGTAAAAGGCACGTACGATATTATGAGTTCCTATTTATTTACAGTGTTATTGTTTTTGGACATGCAAACCGCTCTTATATATACATAGTGAAAAAGCAGTATAAATGTGAAAACCTCAAAAAAGACGCTTAACTAATGGTAAATGCAATATAAGACTCGAAGTTTAGAATAGTTGGAAAATTTTAACGAAGGATATGGTAAAGTTATTTTGGTATCACGGGTCATTGCTCATGTTCCTTATAAGCTAAAAAATTTGAATAATTGATGTGTTGATATTTTTCTTTATGTAAAGTGTCAAGTTTTATGGGTGAAGGTTAGTTGTAGAACTTTAGAATTTGGTTTATGCGTTTGGTGCATAACCGACTTCCGACTACGCTGAATTGTGGCATGATTTATCAAAAATTTGAGAAGAAAAATATTTTGAAAAAGTTTCCCCTTGCTTCTCTTTCAAAAAGAATTATTTGTGTTATAGTTATTTTTTGAACTTAAATTATTTAGAGTTTTCATCCAAAAATTTGATTTTAGGGGAAAATGCGCATCTAAATATTTTTCCATTTTATTTTTCAAATAACATAGAAATTTGAAAAGTGGGAGATTTTTGTGAAATATTTGACTTTGAAGGCCACATGTTAGGCGTAGGGAAGACAAATAGAGTTAGAATTTGTAGATATAACGGTGCATTAGGATCGACGATGCAATAGAAGCAAACGGTAACAAGAGAAAAACTATTTAGCCTTGTAATTTCTATTTCCATACCTTGTCGACGACGGGCGAGAGTCTATTTTTTTAGACTTAATTTCATTTTAGAGCTTGAAATAAGTCTCCTTATGCATTTTTTACGTAAACTTTTTGGAGTAAATCCAGGGAAGCGAAGTAAATTCCACTGTAATACGGTAATATGAAGATTATAAAATGGTAAGAATGTTAAATTCTCCACCAAAATTCCTTTTTTGGCATAAGAGTAAAGTTTAGGAAGTGATTTTTCGATGCGTTAGATTATTGGATGGTATGAAGTAGATACAAAATTGGTTGCTTCATACTTCTATTCATAGGAGTATGGGTTTTGATTGAAAAGATTTTTCAAAAGCTACATACATATAGAATGCCAATATATATAGGTTGTTTGCATCATATTTCAAAAAAATGTTTTCAAAGAAATGCATTGATATAGGAGGATCCGATTTAGAATTATTCTACTATTACCACAAATTCCTACTTCAACCTAGTCGAAACCAAAATAGTTAAATGGAAAAAGGAACAAGAGATGACAGCACGAACAAAACCTTTCGATGGAGTCGAAGGGATACTACAGCCAAAAGCCAGATGTGTTTCAAGCTTTCAAAGGGGTCAATTTGGTCGAAAGCTTCCTTTCACATCAATGTCTACCTTTCGAAACAGATGCTTTCGCCTACATGAAGACGTTTCGAATAAGAGGAGGAGTAACTTTCTAAGGCAGCATGCGAGCCAAACCTTTCGAAACCAAAGATTTCGCGTTCATTCCAACTACTCAGAAAGATGCTTTGATCAGAACAACCCTTTCGAAAGCATTATCAAGCCTTTCGAACTGGTCGAAGCCTTTAACATCCAGGGAAGGTTCTGTATCAAGTCGCAAGCATGCATTCAGAAGCTACCTACTGCGTCGAAACCATCAACACCTTCGAAACTCCAGATAACAACCTGTTGACATAGTCGAAATCTCTTACTCCTACACACTTGCAACAACAAAACAATACAAAGTAAAAGGGGCGTCTACCCCTTTCGACGAAGATGGAAGCATTCAAACCCAATTGAAAGCATTGTAGAGGGATGCGCAAGTGTCAAAAGAGATGGAAGGTATATAAAGCCACCTTTCGACCAGGTCAAAAGCTCCGAGTCAAAAGGTGCCAACCCGCATCTATAAATAAGACCCAAAGGTTCTGGTTTTGGGGATCGGAATTTCATTCACTCAACTTTTATACTTTCTTACAAATCGTAAACTTGTAACCCTAATTTGGAAATATAATGGGGGAAATTGATCGTAGTGTACATCATTATTGAAGGAAAATAGATTCTTATGTTTTTGATTATGTTGCTGTTCAAAGATTTCTACTGGATTTTATTATGTTCTGCCTGTGCCGACTTCGTTGAAAGGATCCCTTCCAACTGAGTCGAAACCCTTTACTTAGCCCAAAACACTTAAGATCTAGCTCCAAACCTCAAATCTTCGAGAGCTTATCTTTCTAGTGAGTCAAAACCATAAATTTGGCCAAAATCCCGAGACGTAATAATCCAAGCCAAAGTTAACAAAGAAATAAGCCTTCATCAAAGTCCAAACCCATCCATTCAGCCCATATCCTTAACCATTAGAACCAATCTTTGAGCTACCGCAACTGTTTCGAAAGGGAGGTTTCGATAAGACCTTAAATCAGTTCACCTATTTTGAAAGGTGTCGAAAAGAGGATTGAAGTGTTTCGACCAAGTCAAAAGATCACCAAGAAATTCCAACTATTACAACCCATTCGAAAGGTAAACCAAAAGAAATAGAAAGTTGCAAACTACTCTTATCTAGTCGAAAGGTGGTTTAATTGGAACATCTATATCTCAAATTCAACTTTGGGTGTTGACAAGTTTTATTGTTAACATTTTGGCGCTAGAAGAAGGGCCCGAACCTCCGATCTTGTTAAACTTCCACACCATTGTCCTCTAACCCTATTCTCTTTCAAGCTAACCCATTTTAGACTTTGGAAAAATCAAAAGATCCAAGCAAGGTTCCACGGAGCCACATCTGATTGGATTCTCCTATAAAACAATCAATGATAGGAATCTACAAGAAGAACAATTGTTAAGGATGAAGGCTTTTAGGATCATAAGGAAAAAGAAAGTTTAAGCCTATGATCCACTTAAATGGAGTTTAAACCCATTTCATATTGGCCCCACCCCAATCTTTGCCTTAGGAAAAAAGAAAAATGGGAGTGACAACTTGTTTGATCAAATAAGGAAAACAATTCAACATTATACAAAAGGCACAATCTTTGAAGAAGGAATAATGGCTAATTACAGTGCCTTTTCACATAAATGGAGTCAAGTGACAAGTGGGACACTACCTACACTAGAGCACCAAAGAGTTTTAAGAAGAAAATCAGTTGTCAAAGGAGGAACTCCAGAGCCAAGTAATAAAAGTCCTAGAAACCATCCTCGAGAAACTAGCTTCAAGTCAAGCCTTCCTAAAGAATGCAACTTAACAACATCTATAGAGAATGTCTACTTGCTAACCAAGGATGAACTCAATTATTGGCCATACCATAAGAAAAAGCCTAAATATGAAAGGAACTTGGAAGGATCATGTTTCCATTACCATATAATGAATGGACATGAAACCAATCACTACAGAGCGCTTAAAGGAATGATAATTAACTTTTTCAAATAAGGAAAAATTAATGCATTTCTAAAGAGATCTTAAATGAAGTCAATAAAGAACTACTTTATTAAAGAGAATCTACATGGTTGGGAGTGAAATACTCCTTTCACTTGGACATTACCTTAAATGGTCAAAACCTCAGTCTGCGCCGAGTTGGCCAGGGCAGAGCATCTCCTGGAGGGAGGAGTGTAAGCCTTTATCCGCGCCATGCTATGGCCAGGATAAAGCATCATCAAGCCCTTGGCCGCGCCATGCTATAGCCAGGTCAAAGCACCTCCTAGAGGGAGGTTAGAGTAAGCCTTTATCCGTGTCATGATATGGCCAGGTTAAAACATCGACAAGCCCTTAGCCACGCCATGCTATGGCCATGTCAAGGCGCCTCCTGGAGGGAGGTTTTAGTAAGCCTTTATCCATGCCACGTTATGGCCAGGTTAAAGCATCGACAAGCCCTTGGTCACGCAACGCTATAGCCAGGTTAAGGCGCCTCCTGGAGGGAGGTTAGAGTAAGCCTTTATCCGCGCCATGCTATGGCCAGGTTAAAGCATCGATAAGACCTTGGCCGGGCAACGCTATGGCCAGGTCAAGGCGCCTCCTAGAGGGAGGTGGGGGTAAGTCCTTAGTTCCATCTTGAGAATGAGCTAACCAATCGCACCAGACAACAATGGACTAAGATGCCCAAGCCTAAGAAGCGGCATATCAAACTATGGACTAAGATGTCCAAGCCCAAGAAGCTGCATATCAAACTATGGACTAAGATGTCCAAGCCCGAGAAGTGGCATATCAGACAAAGGACTAAGACGTCCAACCCCAAGAAGCGGCATATCAAATGATGGACTAAGACGTCGTAGCTCAAGAAGCAACTGATCAAATAGCAACTACACATAAGGCTTGAATAAAAATCTACAGCCTTCGACAAATCATCAAAGAAGAATTTCCAAACTTCACTTATTAATACCCAAATCTGGGTTTCAGGTCATTCATTACTGAGTTCGGGACTTTATTTATACCTGAATCTGGGTTTCAAGTCTTCTAATTTACGGTCTTCGTCATGCTCAAATCAGGGTTTCAGGGCTTTAACTATTTACTGGAATTCACTCATTAATGCCTGAATCTGGGCTAAAGATCTCTATTAAGAAGATTATTATTATGGACTTCTGGTTGTCATCCATAAATACTCGAATCTGGGTTTCGGATCTTCTAACCCTTAAATTTCATTCATTAATGTCCGAATCTAAGTCGATGGACTTCTAATATATGATTATTATTGATTTTCTATTAGTTATCTCCAAAAGTTGGAATTCTAAACATCCATAATAAAATTCTTGGTCGAATCAATGATTTTCTACTATCGAACTTCTAATAATATTGCAAAATAATTGAAGTTGGATTATTGGCTATCTCTCATCATTGCCAAAGATGGGTTTCAAGACATTTAATCATATTCAATTATGGGATCACTTTTCATATATTAACATAATGATTTTGTTAACTTCTGCAAATGACATGAATAGATTTCTTTATAGATATCAAGCTAACGATAAGAAATATTGCTTACTTCGCTTTTCAGGGAAAACATATCAGTAAAAAGGACTGAAAGGTCCAGCAAATATAGAAATCATAGTATAAGTTATCAAAGAGATGATTCAAAAACAACATTACAAGGAAGGATTACAAACCAGGTGATATTTACAAAATTTTCATAATTTACATAATTTCTAAAATTATTTACAAGTATACAAGATAAATCTATTCATTACATTAATATAAATTGTTCATAAGTCTTGAACAACCTTATTCAGATTCTCGATAATTAAAGGATCTACAATGTGATGAATATCGATACGAAGAACTTCTTTAAGTTTCTTTTCTTTTTTCCTCAACTTGTCTTCATCATCAATAGCCTTGATGTTGGTCTTCAAAGCACGATTAAAAGCTTTATTTGCTCCTTTAAGAGTTTTTTTCTCCCTTTCCAAATCAGCGATGCGCTTCAGGAGGAGATATTTCTTACGTTCAAGCTTTTGAATCCTAGCTGCATATTCATTTATGTGTCGTGAGTATCTTACTTTTTGTTGTTCATCGAAATACTTCATCGTTTCAAATTTAACTTTTCTGCACCATTCTCCTACTACCTTTTCATCTAAGCCCGGAGGAGGGTTAGTAGTAGTAGGGAACTTCTGGATGGCAAGGGAAGTAGACCTTGTTGATTTTGCGACTAATGAAATAACAGGAGAAATTGGTAAATCAATGTTTGAGATATTACTCCCCATAATAAATTCAAGTGATTCGCATTGAGCTTGACTATCCTTTAACTTAATCTCCAAGCCACTAATTTTCTTGAGGGGCTCAGACATCTTATGGACAAAATCGATTGATGGATTAGATTTAATTTAAAGCTTTAATGAGGAAATTGTTTTGTTTTTGCTTTTAATATCCGCCTCTAGATTGGCGATCTGATCGTTAAGATTTCTAATAATTTTTTTCTGAAGCAAAAATCTTCTATGCCATTTTAGTGCTTCAGTGTTACTTAGAAATGAGTGGATAAAGGATCGTCGAGAAGCTTCCTCTTTTCAAGATCTGCCAACAACCTATCTTTGATATTGATAAAGCGTGATGTCGAATTTGGCGAGAGTGACATTGCAGATAGTTGTAACTCCTATTTAAACAAACAAAGAAAAGGAAATAAAGTTAAGACTTGAATAATTCATTTCTTTATTATAACAATAGAAGATTACAACTTAAGTAAAAATCAAACAAAAAAGTACAATAAGACATTTGTTTTACATCTAAAGTTGGGAAATAGCACTTCTAACTTTATTCAATGAATTAGCAGAAAGAATAACAGTTGAATCAAAAGGAACATTAAGTCCTTCCAGAGTAATAACCGGAGGATATTTGCTATAGTCCCATTCTTCGGCAGGAGGACTATCACGACCACATATTAATGGTATGATATATCCAGATTTCCTTAAGCAGATGCTCTTTTTCTTCACTGAGAAAATCGAAACAGAGATGAGGATGTTCCATATAAATTTTTGCATATCTCTAAGAAAGCAATATCTGGCTAATTTTGAAGATTTCAAAATTGATTCCTTTTCAAGATAATCTCTTCTTAGTTTAACATACTTGCTTAGATAATCTTTAGAAACAAAGCTATCAGGGGGACGTTCATTCTATGATAACATAGTAAAATACAGCTAAGTATAGAAGGAAGATTAAAGCTGTTACCCAGCCTTTTGGCCAAGGCCGAGATATCAACAAATTGGCTGGAAAGGATGGATATCAGGATTGGAGATCGATTGGAAATAAGGCTATGATCGATACCGTCAAAATTTGACTGAGCTCCAACTAAGATGGGATCGATTGGGAATGATGAACAAGGCTAGGAAAGGCTACGTTTCAAATTTTAGGTCAATCGGTGGTCGTATGCTCGAGTTATGGATGGATCAAAATTCAAGGAAAGGAGGTTCGTATCGATGTTTCGTATCGATCAGGATGGAAACGGCAGCATACTTCGTATCGATGGTTTCGAATCAATGGTTTCGTATAGATGCAACGTGCATCAATTTGATTGGACACAACAAAAGGAAGGCAACATGTTTCGTATCGATCAAGGCTGGGATCGATACGAAGAGTGGATCGGTGGTTTCAATCATTAGGATGGACATTTCATATCGATTACTTATCGATCAATACGAAGAAGGTAGTGGACATGGACCGATACGAAGAGCATGACACTAGATCAATATGAAGGTAGTGCAACCGATGGATACAAGAGCGTATGTTTCCAGAGCAGCTGATGGATATGAAGGAGGTTGGTCGATGGATACGAACAGCCTATGTTGATGGATACAAAAGCTCTCTACTTCATATCGGTGGATACTAAGGAAGCGGTCGAGGTGGAGCAAAGGATATGGATCAGAGCGCATGAAGTCTGGATCGATGTGAAGGCTGCGGCGATGGATATGGGGGTAGAATCGATACCAACGGGATGGAGGGAGCAGATCGATGTGAACGATTCAGCCTTCATGCAAACTACAACTTGGATCGATCATAACTCGAGATCTACAAGTCCAAACATCACGAAATTTTCACAGGAGCTTTCTTATGCACTCAAGAAGGTTCGTGATCGATCTCGGCTTAATTGGAGCCAAATTGGATCGATGCGAATTGAACATGGATCGATCCCAAACGACTCCAGATCGATCATGTGGGCCCACCTGCGCAAGAGAAAAGGTATTCCAGGTTTTGAGGCGGATATTTTCGGATCTACACCTATAAATAGAAGTGTTATGGCAACTAAAAAGAGGATCTTCTCCTTCTCTGACGCTAAAGCTCTGCCATTTTTGTGATTGATACTAAAGGCTTGTAACTGTAACTATAGTACAAAGGGAATAAAAAGGATTGATTCAAAGTGGACGTAGGCTGGATTGCCGAACCACTATAAACCTTGTGTTCTTTCCTGCTTTCTTCCATTTTAACTTTACTATTTCTTCATCTTTATTCTCTACTTTATCTAGATCTGAGATTTGTGTCAGAATATTGTGAATCTGTGTATATACACTGATGCTTTCACTACTTCTGGGGTTTGTAACCAATTTTGGCGCAAACAAAAGCAAAAATTCACAAATCAATATTATTACATAATTATGACCGTTCATCTGGTTCATACAAAATTGACTTTGTAAATAATTCGAAATAAACTTGTCCTTATAGTATTTGAGTTTATCAGGAGGTAATTCTTGGGGAATCGGTCTGACTCGAGGTAAGTTCCAACATGCTCTAGGATGTCGGCCGAATCCAAATTCTTCCAAGTATCTCTTCTGTAAACGCCTAAGTAGACATCCACAAAAATCACCTAAATATGAAAAATCTACAGTTGGGTTTCTACAATAAGCTTTGTATAGGAAACAGTGTTTTAAATCTCGGATTTTGGCCAATATCTCGGGAAAATATCTCGGCTATCTCGGGCGATATTTAAAACACTTATAACTAAATAGGCTGCCAAATCTCGGATTTTGGCTGATATCTCGGATTTTTCATCTCGGCCATCTCGGGGAGATTTAAAAGCCTGATAGGAAATCTACCAAGATGTTTCTCTCCTTGATCAACATCTAAAAGAGCGTGATTAACTCCCAATTCTCTTTTAGAAGACCATCATATTGACGGTGAGCCCTCCACGGTCGTGGGGCAGCTTCTTGATGTTTGAAGGATGCTAACACTGCCACACTTTTGTTAAGCCTATGATATTTGTCGAAAAGAATATTGTGCTCTTTTAGTTGTTTATCTAACTCCCTACACAAATTATTTATTTCCGCTTCTTTTCTTTCAAGCTTAATTTTATAGGGGTGAATGGGTTTCCTCCTTATCTAAAATAAAGGATTTAAACTATTACTATCTTGGGAGTAAAAGCTGTTTAAACAAAGAATTCCATACCTGAGAGACGGGAATAAATGCTTGAGAAGCCTGCTTTTTCTCCCTTAATTCCTCCGCACTAATGTAAGTAGGCTCCTTCTGAGGGCCAAAAGGCATAGGGGGTTCAGATGGGCTCGCTTCATGAAAAGATGGATCAGGATTGACCTTTTTAGAAGTCCTTCTGTTGACATCGCCATCTTTTTCAGGAGTGTCAGTGCGATCCCCCTATCGACATTTTATCCTTGACCTCCATCTATATTGTCATCATCGACATCGTGATCATTATCATCATCATCGTTGCCATCCACTTCCTCGGCAACTTCATCTTTGTCACCTTCATCTTCAGAGTCAGAGTCAATTTCGAAGGAAGGGACTTCAAAAGATAGAATTTTGGAGGCGTAAATCTCCTCTCTTTCAGCGACTTCAACCAGCTACTCCATCTTTTTCATTTTTCTATAACCCTATTGACAAAAGTAGGGTCGACCGAGGGAAAGCTCGGTTCTAAGCATTTATCAACATTATCAGCATAAGCGAGCATCATAGCGTCTTCAAAGGAATTGACAATGACGTCTTCAAGAGAAGTATCAAGGAATTGAGACACCTCTATTTTGCATCAGAAATAGTGTCGATAGCCAATTTTAGAGAACCTTTATTCTTTTTCAGCTTTTTCTTTAAAGAAGATTGTTTTGCTGGCATCCGAGCTTTTTCGTCCTCGGATTCTTTGAGGCTATTTTCAAGGTCAGATTCTCGTCAGCGAGGAGTTGATGAGCTTTCCTCTCCTTAGAAATAAAAGACACTAAATGGGCAAGATAAGACCTCAATTGCTCCAATTCTATCATATTTTTCTCTACGGACAAGGAGGAAACTTGATTGTTTAAGTTTGAAATTTCTCCTTGAAGTTTAGATGACTCAACAGAGGACTTTGTCGCGTTTTCATGCAATGAGAGCCAACTCTTGGAAATCTGAAAGAAAAAGTACAACATAAGTCAAAAACTTAAGGAGAGACAGTAGCAATAAAGTTAAGTGAAGTTAAATGTACCAAAAGTTGTTATTCTATAAGGGACCGATAATGACCCGCGGGATCAAAAACAGAGGAAGGCGGACGAATAGAGTCAAAAGATGAAGAATTCAAGATAGATTGGACTATCTTTTCAAAATCTCTTGAGGGCGTAGGAGATTATGGTCTAGAAGGAATCAGCACTTGCAAAGGGGTCGAAGTCCCCAAATCTTTCTGCATCTGCTTAATCACACTAGGAGAGCTCGAGATGACAATGCGAGAAAGAGAATCAACCTTAGAGGGAGTCTTCTTAGTTCAGGAACTTTGATAGTTGGACTCTCCAAGGATTTATCAATGTCTCCAAACTCCCCTTCTTCCCATGGTGGAGAATCGAGAACTTCTATAATCTTGGCTTTATGGGGAATGGTTCTGCCACGACCACTTTTTTCAATTTTCTTTTAGCGGCCATCTATGACCTAGCAATGGACTGGGACAAAAATGGTGAGCGAAAACTAGAAGAAGGGAGAGCCGGATCACTTGTAAGTTGTTTAACCTAAGGAGCAGCTGCAGAAAATTCAAACAAATTGTAAGTCAGTAAAGTAATTTGAGAAGTAACACAGCAATAAATTACAAGTACAACTTTTAAGCCTACCAGAGTGATCGGGACAAATTGGAGACATCGGGGAGAAATTCTTTGGATCACCTAAAGAAAGGAAGCGCTTGCTCCGAGATGTATATTGGACGAGAGGAGGTTAGCCAAGTACCCTCTGACTAGCTGGCAGGATGGAATGCTTTTGTAAATTGGAGGAGTTTAACAGAGTTAATCTGTTTCCAATCCTACTTGAGGTGGTGATTAGCGACTTTACTATTTTCTTATCTTCTTCATTTAGCTCTTTAAATGTAGCACCTGACAAAAAAGGAAGGATTAGCGAAGGAAAATAATTAAATGGAAAAAAATAAAGTCTGAGATCAACTTACAGGGAGAAGAGAAAACCCCACTAATGTTGGGAAAGCACTTAACAAAGAAGAACTGTGTTTCCCAGTCCCTGAATTTGTTCACCTCCTCAGATATTAGCTTTTTAAGGGGATTGGCTTTGAAGATTTGGTTGTTCAAGTTGCTAAGCTTAACCAATCGAACAAGATAATTCGACACTTCAGCATTAAGAGAGGGAATGCCGGACTCCAATGCCATGAGCTCCAGGGATAGAAGATAGGTATACACATTGGGTGATAGTTGTATAGGAGCGATACCCAAATAGGTCAGAAACTTAGATAAGAAGTCCGAAAGGGAAGGAATCATCCATGTCAAATATGGATTACTATGTAGGAAAAGTACCCTTCAGGAGGGTTGTGAATGGTGTCGTTATCACTAGGGGGAATAGCTTCTACCCCATTTATGCCAAAGTCATTAAGAATCGCATCCATCTCATCTTGGGTGGATATTAAGGAATGTTTGGAGGTGGCTTCAATCTTCTTGGGTGAACCCACGATTCTGCCAGGTGAAATCATTTCAGTTAGAAATTATAATTTGTTATGAAATTAACATTCTTTCAAAGATATTGGAAACCTATTACAACAATTAGAATATCAAACAAAACCATGAAATCACATATTCTTGAAAGAATGTTAAGGTTAGAAAAATGAAATTTATTGAGCTTTCGATAGAGTCGAAAGGGAAAATATAAGTTGACTCCCAACAAGTTCCCTTCAACAATGTTGAAAGCTCAAGGGAAGCTTTGTTATTAAAAAGAAGTAGTCGAAACCTACACAACAAATTTGAGTAAAATATACGCTACCAACATTTAATAAACAAGGCAAAAGAACCTTATGACACTGTCGAGACCTGTGAACTTAATTTTTTTAAGGGACTATTGAAATGACCCTCCAGATTTGCCTTAGTTTTTTTTTGAAATTTTTTTTTCTATAATTAATATTCTCAGAGTCATTTTCTTTTTCAAACAAATTGTCCAGGATTTAAAATTCCTATTAATATAAGTATATTAATTTAATCATAGAAATATACATATACATGTGATGATGTATATGTCCCTCTTGTTTAAATCAGAGTATACATATATTTAAATTTTGTAAACAAGAGCATATTCTGTTTGATTTGAATTTTGAATTTCTCATTTAATTATTAATTTTCATGTCTTTGATACTTATAATATATGAGCAGATCCTGCTCATATCTATTTATTTTGATAACTTTTAATTATTCAAAATTAAGATTTATCAATAATTTATCTTGACAAGATAATCTCTGAATGTTTGAGATTATATTATTATCTTTGTATAGTTCGGATGTTTGATATCTGATTAAGACCAGAAAATGATATATACCTATATCATTTTGGCTCATAATCTTTTCTTTGAGATTTATCTGTTTTTAACTTATCCCATAAATTAATCCCATGCTTGGTTCTCATGCATATTGGTTTCTAAATTTTTCTGAAAGTATTTGTAAATGGTGCAATCCCTGGATTTTTGGTGAGCCAGGTTTGATTGCAGAGTGTTCTCTGGTTTGATAGTGCAAACCAGTTCAAAAATGCATATGTGTGTAGCATTTTAAAAGAAGTTCTAGTTTATGCACTTGTTAAATTGACAAGAGGTTTTGTAATGCATTTCACCACTGAAATGCAGACCAATATGATCAACCAGAAAAATATCAACCATGTCTCTTAAAATGTTATTCATGTGTAAACTACTAGATGCCTTATTTAAGATATATATATACATTTCTCAAAACAGTTCACAATGGGCTTGAATTCTTTTACAAAATTTTCCAATGAAAAGGTAACTAAATGCTTGGAAGATTACCCCGGGATAGATCATATCTTATCCTAAACTTTATACCTTTAAACAACATCAGATTGTTCAATGCATAGTATAGAATGTGTTGGTTAATTGCTCAAGTATATATATATTTTCTTTCAGATTTAGGTAGATAATACTCTAAACTGGTTCTCTTGTTCATAACTCAAATAATCTCTAAATTCTCAAACCTTAACACATAACAAAATATAACATAAAACATCCAGTTCAGACCAACATAGCAAATTCATTACATAACAAGAAATTTTAAAAACTCTATTTCCATGAAATACATGCAGATAATTCATCCTATGCTCTTATTAAAACTAACAAGCATGCTTTTCCATTTTTCTCATTAGCCAATTCTCCTTTCCTACTTATGTCTTGCATCCCCTGAAAATGCATTAGTGGCTGCCTCAGTTTGAATTGAGACACCCTCATATGCCATGAGCAAATAAGGGTCAGATCTATGATCTGGTATGAGCACATCAGTATATTCATGATATTAAGCAGATAAAACATATGCACTAACCAGTGGCTTAAACAATTTCTTATATCAACTATGTTACTATATTTCAGGTAAACTGTTATGCAAATGCAAGGACTTCATAAATTAACCATTAGCACAAGCATGATTATGCAAGCATTCACAACAATCTGCTGCAATCAGATGCCTTGGAACACTCATGGTTCCAAATCAACAATCTAAGAAATATTCATTTTCTTATTTCATAACTTTTGCATAGCCTTTACAATATACCATTTTAATCCTAGCATCATCTGCTATTAAGAAATCACAGGGGCACATTGCAATGAACTAATTCACATCATTGCACAAAGATCTCAGGGCTTAAACAAACCATGTGCCAAACTTGCATACTTCAAATATGACAAGCACTCCAGCAGCCTTCTTGGCTTACAGTTCCTTATTCATTTACTAATTTGTATTTATTTAATCCTATTATCGGATAGCTGAGTGAACATGTCACTGTGTTCATGGAAACACCTCTGTAATACTGCAAGCATATTTTCCAAACAAATAATTATTTTCAAGGATACTGCTAACATATGGCCAGATCTTTGAATTAAGTACAAGGATATTTATACTGAGAATAAGAACATGGCATAATGAATTTTTATGATCTACAAATAACTATGATTAAACCAGATTCAAGATCTAGCTGAATCATAATTTTTGTCTTGTAGATTTTTACTATTTGATCAGGGATTCAGCACATAGAAATTTCTATTGCATCCCTAATATCTTTTCTAAAGCCCCAGCACTTATACAATGTATATTGCAGCTTATTTTTATTTTTCTTTGTTGAAATTTACTTGCCATGATTCTATGTCAGATATAAGTATTCTTCCCCTGATTCCAAGATCTGATGTCTTGGCTTTTACAAAAATTAAAAAGTAGCTTGCACATCCATAATAAAACATCTTATCAGATCAAGGCCATCCAAAGAGCATCCATAACAAAGCATTACATCAAATCAAAACCATTCAAAGAATGTTAATAAAACTGATTTTAATAAAAACCAAAAAGTATCAAATAGTAACATAAGAGTTTGGCTGCCTCATATCAGGTCTTAATGCCATGAATCTAGTGAGATTACTCACCTAAATTCTTCCTGCCTTTGCTCAAAAATCCCAATATGTTTTTCCCTCTTCTTTTCTTCTTTTTTATTTTATTTTATTTTAAGCAACTCGGGTAAAAATGATTTTCTGGTTATAACTACCTATTTATAAGCATTTTCACTAGGGTTTTTATCAAGATAAAATTCCATTTCTGTCCTGGCCAGTATCATGCATTTTGTACCCACATTTCCATCCTTAATACCCCGGCCATACTTGTTAATTAAGGTCAGTACTTTCTTCCTTTTGCTTTTCCAGAAAATTGCTATTTTTGAATACTTGCTCAAGTCATGTTAAATGTGTGACTTCACTATATTTTATATTTTATTTATTTCTGAAAATCCTCTTTACTATTTTTACCTATACATACTTACTTACTTATTATTATATCTCCTACCATTTTAATGTTGCTTTTCTTGCTCAGTTCCAATATATTCCAGCTTCAAAGAAAATGTATCCGGGTATAAACATCTATGTATTTTTATCTGATTTTTTCCTTACTTCCTATATATATAAAAAATATTCATATGTTTTTTTTTTCAACATACTAATATATTTTTAATTTCAGCATGTATGCATATCCAATTTTATAAAGAGTATTTAATTTTAATTTTCACAGGAAAAATATATTTTAATTGGTTTAATAATACATATTTCAAAATCATATTTGAAATGCTTCCTTTCTTTGTTTATCTATTTTATTATTATATTATTTATTTTTATTTTTCCAGAGATCTTAAATCTTTTTCCCCTTGTGCTATTTCCAGTGTGCACGTGCACACATACTCTTGCACATCATTTCATCAAGAAATTCTTCAACATTTTATCTAAATATTTTTAGAACTGAATTACTTTATTAAAATAATTTTCCTTAAAATTTTGGGGCATTACATTCACCCCTCCTTTTAGGAATTGTGTCCTCACAATTTCTCTAATACTTATAACAAGCATTTACTGATTCTAAGGAATCCATCAAACATAAGCAAACAAATTAAATCATAACAACCATATGTATTAGATTTTCCAGAAATTTTTAAAAAAAAATACCTTTAATCTGCAAAAAGCTTAGGATAATCTATCCTAATCTTGTCCTCTAACTCCCATGTGCAGTCATTTGGATCAAGACTCCACTGGATCTTCACCAGTTTCAAAGTTTTGCTTCTTAATTTCTTTTCTTCTTTAGCTAAAATCCCCACTGGTTCTTTCTCATAAACCAAATCAGGATTTATTTGAATTTGGGTAGGCTTTTCCAGAATTTCTTCTTTATCATGTACCCACCTTCTAAGTTGTGACACATGAAACACATTATGCATTACTTTCATTTCCTCTGGCAGTTCTAATTTGTATGCTAAAGAGCCTATTCTTTCTAGAATCTTATAGGGTCCAACATACCTTGGTGTGAGTTTTCCCTGCTTGCCAAACCTCAGGACCTTCTTCATGGGTGAAACCTTTATGAAAACAAAGTCTCCCACTCCATATTCCACTTGCTTTCTCTTCATGTCTGCAAACTTCTTTTGCCTATCTTGAGCTGCAGCGATCCTTCTTCTTATTAGCCCAATCTTCTCTGTAGTTTCTTTTACATATTCAGGCCCTAAAACAGTCCTCTCTCCTGTCTCTACCCAACATACAGGTGATAAACATGGCTTGCCATATAAGGCTTCAAATGGAGCCATCCCTATGGTGCTTTGATAACTATTATTGTAAGTAAACTCAGCTAGATGGAGATGATCCTCCCAGTTGCCTCCAAAATCCAATGCACATGCTCTCAATAAGTCTTCTAGAATTTTGTTCACCACCTCAGTTTGTCCATCTGATTGTGGGTGCTAGGCAGTGCTTAAGCATAACTCACTCCCCATGGCCTCTTGAAAACTTTTCCAGAATCTTGAGGTGAAGATGGTATCTCTATCACTCACAATGGTTTTGGGAATGCCATGTAGTCTTACCACCTCTTTCATGAATATCTGAGCCAGTTTTGGTGCATTTCTTTCCGATTTCACTGGGATAAAATGTGCTACTTTAGTTAGCCTATCCACTATTACCCAAATGCTTGTGTTTCCTCTTTTAGATCTAGGCAGGCCATCTATGAAATCCATAGATATATCCTCCCATTTCCACTGTGGTATGCTTAGAGGTTGCAACAACCATGATGGTCTTTGTGTTTCTGCTTTAACTTATTGGCAAGTCATACATTTTGCAACATGCTTGGCCACATCTGATTTCATTCCCTTCCACCAAAAATTTCTTTTCAAATTTTGATACATTTTTGTACTGCCTGGGTGTATGGAGTACTTACTCCTGTGATATTCATTTAAAATTTCCTCCTTTAATTCTGTGTTTTCTGGAACACATATCCTATTCTTGTTTCTCAAATAACCATTTTTATCAATGTGATAATTTGTCACTTCTTCCCCCTTTGATATGAGAGTTTTCTTCTCAACTATATTAGAGTCTTGGTCTTGCATTTTACTTACCTTCAAAATTAATTCAGATTGAAGTGTCATCAAACTCAATTTCCCTCTATTTTCCTGTGCACCATGCACATGCACATCCATGTGCACACAGCCATTCTCCCCAATTTCTAATTCAGTAAGTAAAGACAAGTCCTTAAACCCTTCTATCATCATCATAGCTAACTTAGCATGTTGTCTACTTAAGGCATCTGCAACTTTATTTGCCTTTCCTGGTGTATAAAGTATATCTAGATCATAGGCAGCTAGGAACTCCACCCATCTATGTTGCCTCATATTCAAATCTTTTTGTGAAAATAAATATTTCAGTGCCTTATGATCAGTGTACAAAATAAACTTTGCACCTAACAAATAATGTCTCCAAAGTTTCAAAGCATACACAACTGCTGCTATTTCAAGATCATGGGTTGCATATCTTGTTTCATATGGCTTTAATTGTCTAGATGCATAGGCTACCACCTGGTCTTGCTGCATCAATACAGCCCCTAGCCCAGAGCCACTTGCATCAGTGTACACAATTAAGTTTTCATTTCCCTCTGGCACCCTCAATACTGGTGCATTAATCAGAGCTTCTTTTATTTTGATAAAAGCTTGCTCACATTTTTCTGTCCATACAAAGGCTTGGTTCTTTCTAGTTAAATTGGTAAGTGGTGATGATATTTTTGAGAAATCTTTTATAAATCTCCTATAATATCCTGCCATCCCCATAAATGATCTAATCTCACTGATTGTGCTAGGCCTTTTCCATGCTTGGACAGCTACTACCTTATTGGGGTTTACTGATATTCCTTTGGCAGAGATAACATGCCCAAGAAAATGTACTTCTTCTTTCCAAAATGCACATTTTAAAAAAATTTCCTTTAAATCATTCTCCCTTAATCTTGACAAAACTAAATGCAAATGATTTTTATGCTCTTCCACTGTTTTGGAATAAATCAAAATGTCATCAATAAAAATCAGTACAAACTTGTCTAAATAATCTCTAAATATTCTATTCATTAAATCAACAAAATATAAAGGAGCATTTGTCAAGCCAAATGGCATAACCATAAATTCATATAAGCCATATCTAGTGTTAAATGCAGTATACTTAACACTTGAGTCTTCAACCTTCATTTGATGGAATCCTGATGCTAAGTCTAGTCTAGAAAATATTTTAGCTTCACTGAGTTGGTCAAAGAGATCATCTATTCTAGGCAGTGGGTATTTGTTCTTGATGGTTACTTTATTTAGTTCTCTATAATATATGCACATTCTCAAAGTATCATCATGTTTTCTTACAAACACTACTGGAGCACCCCAGCATGAATTACTTGGCCTTATAAATCCTTTGCCTTCTAATTCTTCCAACTGATTTTTCAATTCTTTTAGTTCACTTGGCCCCATTCTATAAGGTTTCTTGATTATTGGACTTGCTCCTGGAATGAGATTAATTTGAAACTCAACTGGTCTGTGGTGTGGAACACCCTTAACTTCCCCAAACACATCCAAGTATTCATTGACTATGGGAATTTCTTCAATGGTTAGTTCACTGAAATCTTTTTCTAAGTTAACTAAATGATATAATTTCCCTTCCTTAGCTACTGCACATAAAACTGTGATCCTCTGGCCTCTAGAATTTTGTAATGATATGGTGGATGAGTCTAAATTAATTATGGCTTTAAATTGCCTTAACCAGTCTACCCCCAATATAATAAAACATATAAATTGGAAATAAAAATATTTCCTCCTATGTTTAACTCCACATCCACACAATTCATGTTCAAAACACTAGAACTCCCTAGTGGACTTTGTACAAGCAATGGGGTTTCAACCAATATGCAGTTTAATTTTAACTATTTCATAAGAAATCAAAGAGTGAGTTGCTCCAGTATCATATACTACTGCTATGGGTATGGAACAAATGAGTAATGTACCTTCCACTTGGCCATGATTTTCAGCATCAATTTTCACTGCAGATTTGCCTTTGCCTTCCAAAGTTGCCAATTTCCCTTGCTGTTTATACTCAGGGCAGTTCCTCTTCATATGCCCCTCTTTCCCACATAGGTAGCATTTGAAGGCTCCTCCTTTTAACTCTGGGCACCTTGGTTTGATGTGTCCTTCTTTACCACAATGATGACAAACCAGTTTTTTCTTAGCATTATTGGCTTTAGTGTCTTTGTCCTTCTTGTTGTCTGCCTCCTCCTTCTTTTTATCATAAGGATGATATCTTCCCTTATTCTTCTTGTTGTTGTTGCTCTTAAAATTCCTATACTTCTCTCTTTCCTTGTCATGTTGTTCCAGTTTCAATGTCAGATCAATTGCTTGATCAAAAGTTCTATCTGCATATGGTAGCATAGCTCTGCTAAGCCCTGGGTTCAGACCCTTTATATACCTATAATTTTTGGATGCTTCATCTGCCACTAGCATTGCTCCATAATTAGATAGCCCCTCAAACTTTTGAGTATACTCGGTGACATTCAAAGTTCCCTGCCTAAGTTTGATAAATTCTTCAAGCAAAGTGGTCTTGGCTGATGCTGGTACAAATCTTGCCTCCAACATCTCCTTGAACTGATTCCAAGTGATTTCATTTTCATTTCTTCTAGCTATGATCACCCCCACCAGCTTAAAGCTACTCTTTTCAGTTGTCTTGAAGCTACTTGCCTCTTCCTCTGATCATCTAGCTGCATGTCATTGAAAATTCTATCCAGTGTTCTCAACCATGCTTGAATTTCCATCACATTCTCAGTCCCTTCAAAACTTCTGCCTCCCAAATTGGTGTAAGTCTTCAGTAGTTTTGAAAGCTCTTCATGTGGGTTCTCAGGCCTATGCCCAATTCCATCTCTTAAAACCCTTACAAATTCTTGCATATCAAGCATTTGTGGTGCACTTGTTCCTGCATGATGTGATCCCCTTCCTACCATGGTTTGCTAACCAAATTATGGGCAATTAGTATTAGTGTACTGTGAGTATTTTCTATGGTTAATATTTTCCTATTTAAATTATTTCATCCAAAGCAAACAAATATAATACATTTCTAAGTATTCAACAATCAATGCAACCATTTGCTCTGATACCAACTGAAATGACCCTCCAGATTTGCCTTAGTTTTTTTTTTGAAATTTTTTTTTCTATAATTAATATTCTCAGAGTCATTTTCTTTTTCAAACAAATTGTCCAGGATTTAAAATTCCTATTAATATAAGTATATTAATTTAATCATAGAAATATACATATACATGTGATGATGTATATGTCCCTCTTGTTTAAATCAGAGTATACATATATTTAAATTTTGTAAACAAGAGCATATTCTATTTGATTTGAATTTTGAATTTCTCATTTCATTATTAATTTTCATGTCTTTGATACTTATAATATATGAGCAGATCCTGCTCATATCTATTTATTTTGATAACTTTTAATTATTCAAAATTAAGATTTATCAATAATTTATCTTGACAAGGTAATCTCTGAATGTTTGAGATTATATTATTATCTTTGTACAGTTCAGATGTTTGATATCTGATTAAGACCAGAAAATGATATATACCTATATCATTTTGGCTCATAATCTTTTCTTTGAGATTTATCTGTTTTTAACTTATCCCATAAATCAATCCCATGCTTGGTTCTCATGCATATTGGTTTCTAAATTTTTCTGAAAGTATTTGTAAATGGTGCAATCCCTGGATTTTTGGTGAGCCAGGTTTGATTGCAGAGTGTTCTCTGGTTTGATAGTGCAAACCAGTTCAAAAATGCATATGTGTGTAGCATTTTAAAAGAAGTTCTGGTTTATGCACTTGTTAAATTGACAAGAGGTTTTGTAATGCATTTCACCACTGAAATGCAGACCAATATGATCAACCAGAAAAATATCAACCATGTCTCTTAAAATGTTATTCATGTGTAAACTACTAGATGCCTTATTTAAGATATATATATACATTTCTCAAAACAGTTCACAATGGGCTTGAATTCTTTTACAAAATTTTCCAATGAAAAGGTAACTAAATGCTTGGAAGATTACCCCGGGATAGATCATATCTTATCCTAAACTTTATACCTTTAAACAACATCAGATTGTTCAATGCATAGTATAGAATTGGTTGGTTAATTGCTCAAGTATATATATATATATATATATATATATATATTCTTTCAGATTCAGGTAGATAATACTCTAAACTGGTTCTCTTGTTCATAACTCAAATAATCTCTAAATTCTCAAACCTTAACACATAACAAAATATAACATAAAACATCCAGTTCAGACCAACATAGCAAATTCATTACATAAAAAGAAATTTTAAAAACTCTATTTCCATGAAATACATGCAGATAATTCATCCTATGCTCTTATTAAAACTAACAAGCATGCTTTTCCATTTTTCTCATTAGCCAATTCTCCTTTCCTACTTATGTCTTGCATCCCCTGAAAAAGCATTAGTGGCTGCCTCAGTTTGAATTGAGACACCCCCATATGCCATGAGCAAATAAGGGTCAGATCTATGATCTGGTATGAGCACATCAGTATATTCATGATATTAAGCAGATAAAACATATGCACTAACCAGTGGCTTAAACAATTTCTTATATCAACTAGTTACTATATTTCAGGTAAACTGTTATGCAAATGCAAGGACTTCATAAATTAACCATTAGCACAAGCATGATTATGCAAGCATTCACAACAATCTGCTGCAATCAGATGCCTTGGAACACTCATGGTTCCAAATCAACAATCTAAGAAATATTCATTTTCTTATTTCATAACTTTTGCATAGCCTTTACAATATACCATTTTAATCCTAGCATCATCTGCTATTAAGGAATCACAGGGGCACATTGCAATGAACTAATTCACATCATTGCACAAAGATCTCAGGGCTTAAACAAACCATGTGCCAAACTTGCATACTTCAAATATGACAAGCACTCCAGCAGCCTTCTTGGCTTACAGTTCCTTATTCATTTACTAATTTGTATTTATTTAATCCTATCATCGGAAGCTGAGTGAACATGTCACTGTGTTCATGGAAACACCTCTATAATACTGCAAGCATATTTTCCAAACAAATAATTATTTTCAAGGATACTGCTAACATATGGCCAGATCTTTGAATTAAGTACAAGGATATTTATACTGAGAATAAGAACATGGCATAATGAATTTTTATGATCTACAAATAACTATGATTAAACCAGATTCAAGATCTAGCTGAATCATAATTTTTGTCTTGTAGATTTTTACTATTTGATCAGGGATTCAGCACATAGAAATTTCTATTGCATCCCTAATATCTTTTATAAAGCCCCAGCACTTGTACAATGTATATTGCAGCTTATTTTTATTTTTCTTTGTGGAAATTTACTTGCCATGATTCTATGTCAGATATAAGTATTCTTCCCCTGATTCCAAGATCTGATGTCTTAGCTTTTACAAAAATTAAACAGTAGCTTGCACATCCATAATAAAACATCTTATCAGATCAAGGCCATCCAAAGAGCATCCATAACAAAGCATTACATCAAATCAAACCATTCAAAGAATGTTAATAAAACTGAGTTTAATAAAAACCAAAAAGTATCAAATAGCAACATAAGAGTTTGGTTGCCTCATATCAGGTCTTAATGCCATGAATCTAGTGAGATTACTCACCTAAATTCTTCCTACCTTTGCTCAAAAATCCCAATATGTTTTTCCCTCTTCTTTTCTTCGTTTTTTTATTTTATTTTAAGCAACTCGGGTAAAAATGATTTTCTGGTTATAACTACCTATTTATAAGCATTTTCACTAGGGTTTTTATCAAGATAAAATTCCATTTCTGTCCTGGCCAGTATCAAGCATTTTGTACCCACATTTCCATCCTTAATACCCCGGCCATACTTGTTAATTAAGGTCAGTACTTTCTTCCTTTTGCTTTTCCAGAAAATTGCTATTTTTGAATACCCTCTCAAGTCATGTTAAATGTGTGACTTCACTATATTTTATATTTTATTTATTTCTGAAAATCCTCTTTACTATTTTTACCTATACATACTTACTTACTTATTATTATATCTCCTACCATTTTAATGTTGCTTTTCTTGCTCAGTTCCAATATATTCCAGCTTCAAAGAAAATGTATCCGGGTATAAACATCTATGTATTTTTATTTGATTTTTTCCTTACTTCCTGTATATAAAAAATATTCATATTTTTTTTTCAACGTGCTAATATATTTTTAATTTCAGCATGTATGCATATCCAATTTTATAAAGAGTATTTAATTTTAATGTTCACAGAAAAATATATTTTAATTGGTTTAATAATACATATTTCAAAATCATATTTGAAATGCTTCCTTTCTTTGTTTATCTATTTTATTATTATATTTTTTATTTTTATTTTTCCAGAGATCTTAAACCTTTTTCCCCTTGTGCTATTTCCAGTGTGCATGTGCACACATACTCTTGCACATCATTTCATCAAGAAATTCTTCAACATTTTATCTAAATATTTTTAGAACTGAATTACTTTATTAAAATAATTTTCCTCAAAATTTTGGGGCATTACAACTATGAATGTTGTCGAAACCTTATATGTCAATTATGTCGAAAGGTTTTGAGTTTGAATCATATTGATTAAAATAAAAGGACTTGGGACGTTTCGAAAATGTTGGTAAAAGGTGATCGAATCTCAATTAGTTACAAACGTTTCGATAGAGCCGAAAAGGGAAAAATGGTTTTGAAAGCGTATCAACAACAAAATTTGAATCAATACGGTAGGTTTCGACTAAGTCGAAACGTTTGATTTGATTTACAACTTATACAAAGTATGCTTTCTTCAATCCAATTTATAAATATATGTATCACTAACTTTACACGTTTCCTAAAATAAGATTGGAAGTAAGCATGTACCAAAGGTTTCGAAACCTATACAACAAAGATTATGCTTTTGAAAGTATGTATTAGACAATCATTTGGTAAGACACATTAGCCAACTTCTTCGAAAGATACCAGAATACACTAGAGTATAATTCTACTTTCGAAGAGGTTCACTTCATATTAATTACACAACCTTTCGACGAGGTCAATTAAATGAGGCGCTAAAATACCTTTCGACCCCATTGAAAGGGGTTGAAAAAGAAAAACAAAAGTTGCCACCTCAATCCCTTTCGAATGGGTAGAAAGGTAAAATTGTAGCGCCAAATTTTAGTTCGTACAGCTCAAAACTTCTTTGCGAAGTAATTAGAAATCACCTTCTTCCCCAAATCAATTTTATAAAAATTCAAAAAAACAATAATTAAGTTGATTTAGGCGCGAGTTTACAATCGATAACCTTCAAAATCCCCAAAACTTAATTTTAAACCTTGTTTTCTTTTCAAAAAATAGGATAACCATGAAATTAAAAAATTACTTTTCGGATGAATTCGGAAAATGAATTAAAGGAAGAAATGGGACAAGATAAGCCATACAAACAAATTAACACAAATTTTCATAAACAAAAACTTGAAATTATTTCTACGTGATTCATGTAGAATTTTGAATCAAAAATTGGGCGAATGTAGAAATCAAAGATTAATATGAAAAGTTAAGCAGAGATAATAAAAACTTACTTTGGATTTGAATTTTTGCTGTTGGAAACAGGAATTATCTGAGAATTTGAAAACTTTAATTCTTGCTGTAAATTTCTTTTAATTGCAAATAAGTGAAAGAGAGGAAGAAGAGAACTTGCTTTATAAGAAAAGTCAGCATGGATGGCAAACCGTACGATCGAATTTAAATGAACGGCCAGGATTTGCGCATGAAAAAGGCGGGAAGTGTAATAGGTTTCGAAAGAGTTGACTTGGAAAGTCAAGAGCATCCCTTCGCCGGGGGGGGCAAATGTTACCACAAATTCCTACTTCAACCTAGTCAAAACTAAAATAGTTAAAAGGAAAAAAGAACAAGAGACGACAACACCAACAAAACCTTTCGTAGGAGTCGAAGGGATGCTAAAGCCAAAAGCCAGATGTGTTACAAGCTTTCGAAAGGGTCAATATGGTCAAAAGCTTCCTTTCGCGTCAATGTCTACCTTTCGAAATAGATGCTTTCGCCTATATGAAGACGTTTCGAATAAGAGGAGGCGTACCTTTTGAAGGCAGCATGTGCACTAAACCTTTCAAAACCAAATGTTTCGCCTTCATTCCAACTACTCGGAAAGATGTTTTGGTCAGAACAACCCTTTCGAAAGCATAATCAAGCCTTTTGAACCGGTCGAAGCCTTTAACATCCGAGGAAGGTTCCGTATCAAGTTGCAAGCATGCATTCAGAAGCTACCTACTATGTCGAAACCATCAACACCTTCGAAACTCTAGATAACAACCCGTCGACATAGTCGAAAGCTCTTACTCCTACACACTTGCAACAAGAAAACAATACAAAGGAAAAGGCACGTCTATCCCTTTCGACGAAGATGGAAGCATTCAAACCCAATCGAAAGCATTGTAGAGGGATGCGCAAGTGTCAAAGGAGATGGAAGGTATATAAAGCCATCTTTCGACTAGGTTGAAAGCTCTGAGTCAAAAGGTGCCAACCTGCATCTATAAATAAGACCCAATGAGCTTGGTTTTGGGGATCGGAATTTCATTCACTCTACTCTTATAATTTCTTACAAATCGTAAACTTGTAACCCTAATTTGGGAATAGAATAGGGAAAATTGATCATAGTGTACATCACTATTGAAGGAACATAGATTCTTATGTTTTTTATTATGCTAATGTTTAGAGATTTTTACTGGATTTTATTATGTTCTGCCTGTGCCGACATTGTCGAAAGGATCCCTTGCAACTGAGTCGAAACCCTTTACTTAGCCCAAAACACTTAGGATCTGTCTCCAAACTTCAAATCTTCGAGAGCTTATCTCTCTAGTGATGGGAAACCATAAACTTGGCCAAAATCCCCAGGCTTAATGATCCAAGCCAAAATTATCAAAGAAATAAGCCTTCGTCAAAGTCGAAACCCATCCATTCAGCCCATATCCTTAAACATTAGAGCCAATCTTTGAGTTACCGCAACCATTTCGAAAGGGAGGTTTTGATAAGATCCTAAATCAGTTCACCTATTTTGAAAGGTGTCGAAAAGAGGATTGAAGTGTTTTGACCAAGTTGAAAGGTCACCATTAAGAAATTCCAATTATTACAACCCATTCGAAAGGTAAACCAAAAGAAATAGAAAGGTGCAAACTACTCTTATCTAGTCGAAAGGTGGTTTAATTGGAACATCTATGTCTCAAATTCAACTTTAAGGTGTTGACAAGTTTTTTGTTAACATCTGCATACATATTTTCTGTGTGGTGATATAGTGATACACTATGCACTTGCATACATTTAGTTGCAAAATTGATTATACATGTTACTCCAAATACTCACCTTTCGACCAAGTCGAGACCTCCTTAAGCAAAGAGCAAGAGAGAAGAGCTTCAGACAAACCTTTCGAAGAAGTCAAAGGGATGCTGCCATCAAATTTTAGGAGCCTCAAGGCCTTCCGAAGGTGTCAGAAGGTTCCTTCTATCAATATCCAGAGGGTTTCAACCTTTTGAAGAAGATAAAGGGGTCGAGAGCACCTTTCCGCTGTCATAAGATGGCCAAACTATTCGAAACCATGGTTTTGCTATCATTCAAGCTGCTAGGAAGCAAGTATTGTCTAGAACAACCCCTTCAAAAGCCATAATAAGCCTTTCGAATCGGTCGAAACCAATGTGGAACTGGAAGGGTTCCGCATCTGATCAGGAAAAGAGCATGAGCGAAACCAGCATCATCGAAACCAATGACTGAAGGCTAATGACAGAGTCGAAAGCATTCACAAGATAACTCAAGGATGCACCTCATACCTTTCGACAAAGGCGATAGCTTGCTTAGGTCAATCAATAGCCACCTTCCGACCCGGTCGAAGGCATTAGGTTCGAAAGGTGCCAGGCCGCATCTATAAATAAGACCCAAGGGATCACATTTGGGGGATCTTATTCTTCTCATTCTGAACTTGTATTCTCTTAAGAAAAGCATTGTAACCCTAGTTTGTAAATCAATTTGGGAATTTAGAGAAATAAAGCCTTTGGAGTTGGAGAAAGGGAAGTTTCAATTACATCATGCTATATTACTATTTCATTTTAGCTTTTGCTAGATTAACTTCTATATCTCAGGTTTCACCTCCAACGAAAGGCTACTACCGACATAGGCGAAACCTCTTTAAGTTCTAATAACTTTTGTAGCCAACTCAGAACCATCTTTTCTCTAAGTTGAAGTCTTCAATAAAGTTGAAACCAAGCTAAAATCCACTAAAGGTTTTCATCCAATATAAAGAACTCAAGTTAAGCTTTCGACAAGATCAAAACCCATCTTGTATCCATTGCATCTTAAGGTTTCCTACTTATACACAAGAAGGACAAATCCTCAAGCTTTCGACAAGGTCGAACCCCCAATCTCCGCTCAAGAACCCAAAACTCAAGTTAACTAATAACCTAAGGCCTCCATCTCGGTCAAAACATAAACTTAGGATATTTCAACTGGATTGAAAGGAAGGCTTTCGAAGGAGAAGCCATACTTACCTAACTGAATCGAAAGGTCATATAACATAGAATCCAACCCTTTCGACATGGTCGAAAGGCCTGCTTGATGATTGTTATCAAATAAGGCTTGATCGAAAGGCAGTCTTAAGAGGATTCATACCTTCTTTTCTGCACGGCTTGTGTAAAGAATTATTTACCTTTCTCAGCTTCATTTCGGGGTGTTGACAAGAAATTTTGTTAACATTTTTGGTGCTAGAAGGAGGGCTCGAACCTCCGACCTTTTGGTTAAACCCGCAACACTGCTACTCTCTAACCCTGCTTAGTTCAATTCTATTCCAAGTTTATCTACTTTGATAAATCATGTCTAGAAGGATCATGAGATCGGAACAAGGATCCTCTAAGCCGCATGAAATAAAGATCCCTTCAATGCTCATCAAGAACTCCAATCAAGATGAAGAGCAAAGACTGAGGCTAGAAGCTCTTAGAATTATAAACAAGAAAACGGCAAAGTCTTATGATCATGAAAAATGGAGTATAAATCCTTTTCATGTTGGCCCTACCCCCATCTTTGCACTAGATATGAAAACAGATGGAAGTGACAATGTCTATAATCAAATGAGAAGAGCCATTCAACATTATTCCAAAGGCACAATCTTTGAGAAAGAAATAATGGATGATTCAATGCCTTTGCACACAAATGGCAACCAATTACGACAAAAGCACTTCCAACTCAAGAAATACAAAAGGTAGCGAAAAGAAAAGCAATCTAATAGCATGAAATAATAAGGCCAAAGAGCAAAAAGTCAAAAGGTCATCCTCAAGAATCAAACTTCAAATCTAGACTTCCAAAGGAATGCAACTTAACAACATCTATGGGAAATGTCTACTTGCTTACTAAGGATGAGTTCAACTATTGGATGTCATAAAAGAAAAAGCCAAAACATGAAAGGAATTTGGGAGGATCCTACTGCCACTATCATATGATGAATGGTCATGAAATCAACCACTATAGAGCCCTGAAGGGGATGATCATAAACTTCTTTCATCAAGGAAAAATCCATGAGTTTGTAATGAATTTGAGATAAAGTCAATAAAGAGAAACTTTCTATAAAGCGAAAATCTACATGGTTGGGAGTGAAATACTCCTCATATTTGGATACTGCCTAAGATGGTAGTCTACCTAAGATGGTAGAAAAGCCTTTGTCCGTGCTGAGATGGCCAGGGCAGAGCACCTCCTGGAGGGAGGGTGGGTAAGCCTTTAGCAACGCCATAAGATGGCTAGGTTAAAGCATCGAACAAGCCCTTGGCCACGCCTCTGGTCAGGTCAAGGCACCTCCTGGAAGGAGGACGGAGTAAGCCTTTATCTGCACCATAAGATGGCCAAGGTAAAGCACCAAACAAGCCCTTATCCACACCGCAAAAGAGCCAGGGTAAGGCACCTTCTGGAGGGAGGACGGAGTAAGCCTCTATTCACGTCATAAGATGGCCAGGGTATAGCACCGAACACGCCCCTGTTTGGGCCGCAAAAGGGCCAGAGCAGGTCGCCTCTTGGAGGGAGGTCGGGTAAGTCCTTGGTTCTAGTCTCTAAGATGAGCTAACCAAGAGCACCAAACAACAATGGACTAAGACGTCCAGGCCCAAGAAGAGGCCAGCTAAACAATGGACTAAGACATCAAGGCCCAAGAAGAGGCCCGCTAAACAATGGACTAAGATGTCCAAGCCCAAGAGGAGGCACATTCAGCAATAGACTAAGATGTCTAAGCCCGAGAAGAGGCTTGTCGGATCATGAACTAAGATGTTCAAGCTCGAGAAAGAGGCATTTCAAATTACGGACTAAGACGTCCAAGCTCAAGAGGCAACTAGACAAATTACTTATATACAAGACCTGAAGGGTTCACTCATCAAAGGAGTAGAGCAGGGTTCCGCCTATAAATACCCGAATCTAGGTTTCTGGACTTTCGTTTTTTAACATCATCTATAAATACCCGAATCTGGGTTTCCGGTCTCTCATACGGGAATTTCATCCATTAATGCCCGAATCGGGGTTTTGGGCCTTTCATATATAAATGTCGTCAATTAATACCTGAATCTGGGTTTTGGGATATTCATTTTAGAACTTCATTGTTTAATACTCGAATTTGGGTTTTGGGCCTTTATCAACCACTGATTATCTTAAGATACCTGAATCTGGGTATCAAGACGATTACTTATCTGAACCTTAATCTGGGTGTGAAATTTCAATAATGGAATTCTATTTTCCTATCACAAAAGCCTGAATCTGGGTCAAGGAATATTGTCATGAAGATCACTGTAAAGAGTTCCTGAATTTGAGTTTTTGATATCTAATTTACCAAGTCCCGTTAATGACAAGGAATGGGTCGAAGGATTTCTACTTCTGAAATTGAGATGGTAATTTCTGAATTTAGTTCTTTATTAAATATATCTTAAAGGTTACATTTCATCATTTATGCCCTTGTGACAAGGTAGGGTTTTCTATCAGCAAATTTCAGACATTCCAACCAAATAACTGAAGTTAAATTCTCGAACATTTCTCATCTTGGTTGAAAATAGGACTTAAATATTTGATATAGGGATATCAGCACAGCAAAGAGAAATAAAAAATTCAGCAAATATGGAAATAATGAATGAGCCATCAAAAGCACCCCAGAAATGGCATTACAGAAAGGAATCACAAACCATGATATATATACTAAGTTTATATAATTTACATAAGTCTTGATATGATTTACAAAACTATGAAGATAATCATATCTTTATACAAAACAAGTCTATCCAAATCAGACATACAAATAAATTACAACTCTTTAGCGGCTTTGTCAAGAGTTTCAGCAACTAAGGGATCTACTACATGACAAATCGCAGCGCTGAGAACTTCTTTAAGTTTCTTTTCGTTCCTCCTTACTCTATCCTAGTCATTAATTGAGTCGATATTCGTCTTCAAAGCACGGTTAAAATCTCTGTTCGCACCCCTAAGAGTCTTATTGTCCTATTCTGGCTCCGCAACACGTTTCTGAAGGAAATACTTATCACGCTCGAGCTCTTGAATTTTGGTAGCATACTCATTGATACTCTGCGAGTATTTCGCTCTTTGTTTCTCATCAAAATATTTAGAAATTTCGAATCTCACACTTCTACACCAGTTACCCACAACGTTTTCATCCAAGCCAGGAGGAAGGTTGAGCATTATAGGAAAGTTCCGGGAAGCAAGGGAAGTGGATCTCGTAGGTCTAGAGATAAAAGGAACAGTGGGAGGAAATGGTAATTCAATACTTGGGAGTTTGGTCACCCATGATATATTCTAGTGATTTGCACTGCGACTGACTACCTTTCAATTTCAACTCTAAATCACTTATTTGTTGAATAAGTTCAAACATTTTGTGATCAAAATCAATGGTGGGATTTGTCTTCACTTGTCGCTTAAGTGTGATGATTATTTCATCTTTACTTTTTATTTCACCATTAAGATAGGCAATCTCATCCTTTTGATTGTTGGCGATGGTCTTTTGAACAAAGTATCTTTTATGCCATTTTAAGGCCTCAACATTCCCACCAAAGCGTTCCAGTAAGACATCATCGCTGGGCACAATCCATCCATTGGTTTGCAACAATTTTTCTCTAAGAGCATCGATGTGTGACGATAAGTTATAAGGAAGAGAAGTTGCAGATAATTGTAGCTCCTATTTAAGCAAAAGAAATAAAATAAAAGTCAAGATCAAGATAAAAAATATATCCTTATTATTATAATAACGAATTACAACTTAAACTACAACAAAGTTAAAAGATACAAAAAGCAACTGGATTACATCTAAAATTTAGAAACTGCTTTTCTAACTTTATTTAGTAAGTTAGCATAAAGTGTAACTGTTGAGTCGAAAGGAATATTGACTCCTTCTGGGGTAATGACCGGCGGGCATTTGCAATAATCCCACTTCCCGGCTGGAGGACTATCATGACCACAAATTAATTTTTTATGAAATGTTCTGATCTCCCTAAGAAACGTTTCCTTCTCGTCCCCAAGGAAATCAAAGCGAAGGCAAGGGTATTCCAAATAAAGTTTTTATAAATCTCGAAGAAAGCAATATCATGCTAATTTCGAAGTCTTTAAAAGTGATGCCTTTTCGTGATAAAATATCCTCAGTTTAACATATTAGCCTAAATGATCACTAGGAACAAGTCGGCCTAGTGAATAGTCATTCTGTAATAGTATAATAAAGAAAGGCTAAACATAAAAGGCAGAGCTAAAACATATATTCATAAATCTATAAACTGTTACACATTTACAATCACTCATCTAGTTCATACAAAATAGACTTAGAGAAAAAATCAGTGACAAATTTATCTTTATAATACTTAAGCTTTCCAACGGGGAGATTTCGAGGAATCAACCTGACCCGTGGTAAATTCCAATAAGCTCCATGATGCGGGTCAGATCCAAATTCGTCTAAGTATTTTTTGTGTAAACGTCTAAGTAAACCCCCGCTGAATTGGCCTAAGTACGAAAAGTCTATAATCGTGTGTCTGCAATAAGCTTTATACAGAAAATTAACTAAAATGTCTCTTTCTTCAATCATCATCCAAAATAAAGTAAGTAATTCTCGATTCTCCTTTAAAAGAGCGTCGTATCGGAGGCGCGCTCTCTTTAATAAGGGGGCGGCCCTCTGATATTTAAAAGACGCTAGTATAGAGGTACTCCTGTCGAGATTATGATACTTCTTTGAGAGAACATTGTGCTCCTTTATCAATTTGTCTAATTCCCTATATAACTTGTTAATTTCTGCTTGTTTTCTTTCAAGTTTAGTCCTATAGGGAAAGGTGGACTTCTTCCTTATCTAAAACAAATAATTTTTCACTGATTGTTATCTTCGAAGTAAAAGGTATTTAAACAGAGAATTCCATACCTGAGAAACTGGAACAGAAGCCTGGGAGACCTGCTCTTTCTCTTTCGGATCCTCAGCTTGAGCAGGAGCAAGCTCACCTTCAAGAGCAGCAGAAGGCCCGGGGGATGCAGGTGGAATATCCTTTTGAGGGAATGGCTCTGTTTCAGGGAATTCAGCCTGGTCACCACCATCCTCTTCAGAAACTCCAGAAGGACCCCCTTTGTCCCCATCAAGACCTTGACCTCCAACAGGGTCATCATCATTGTCATCGTCGTTGTTATCATCATCACTGTTGTCGCCATCATCATCATCCTTTTCTTCGGTGGTGTCATCTTTGTCACCCTCCTCCTCAGAGTCTGATTCGATTTCGAAGGAGGGGACATCAAAGGAAAGAATCTCAGAAGCGTTAATTTCTTCTTCATCCGCGGGCTCAATCCCCTACTTCATATGGTCGATTTTGCCTATAATTCTATCAACTAAGGCAGAATCAAGCAAAGGAAAGCCGAAGTCAGGGCATTTCTTATAATTGTCGGTGTATGCAAGCATAAGAGCATCTTCATATGTTTTCAGCATCATTGGCCCCAAAGTGGGGCTAACAAATTGTGACACTTGATGTTGACTATCGATGATGGTGTAGACAACAAGTTTTAACGAGGCTCTGGTCTTCTTGAATTTTTCCTTTAAAGAGATGTTCCGTGCGACCAGGCGAGCCTTCTCTTCTTCTGAATCTCTTAGAGTGAGCTCTACTGCAAGTTTTTCATCAGATATGAGTTAGGGAGCATGCCTTTCTGTTTCTAGATCGGTTTCAGCTTGGTCAAGAGAAGCCTTAACTAGTTCCAATTCTGTGGAAACAACATTTTTGGCAATGGACAGAGAAGACGCCTGATTTTTTAGTTTGGTATTTTCCTTCTGGAGCTTAGAGGATTCAGCAGAGGACTTTGAAACATGTTCGTTCAAAGCCAACAAACTCTTAGAAATCTAAAAGAAAAATGTGACACAAGTTAGTGATTTAAGAAAAAACCGATGGTGAAAAAGTCAGTCAAAATAAAATTTACCATAAGTTGTTACTTAATCAAGGAACGACAATGCCCTGCCAAATTTGGGACAGTTGAAGGCGGGTGGATAGAGGAGAAAGATTCAGAATGCAAAATGAACTCAATTATCTCTTTAAAATTTGTAGATGGAGGAGTAGAAGACGATGGCTTCGGAGGAATTTGTTTCATGGAAGGAGTCATCAATAAAGCCAACTGCATCTGCTCAAGTGCAGTTAGGGAATCAGAGATAGAGATGCGTGAAAGAGAGTCAGGATTAGGCGGGGTTTGCTCTGGTTTATCTTTAGGGACTTCAACAATAGGGCTCTTCGGAAATTTTTCAGAAGATAAGGGCTCCTCCTCTTCCTCCACATCTATAACTTTAGTAATTTTCTTCGAAGGCTCATTTACGGAAGATCCATTAGCTTCCTTTTGAAAGTTTGCTTGGAATTTGCAAAGGAAGCAATAATTGATGTTACTTCAGAAGTTGATGGCGGAGGGGCAGCACTGCTGACAGACATTGTAACTTGAGATATAGCTGGAAAATGTTAGAACGGATTGAAGTTAGCATAATAATTTAGGAAGCGATAGAGATAGAAGACAAATACTTAAACTATAACATACCAGAGCGGTCAGTGCAAATAGGAGACATGAGAGAGAAAGTTAATGAGTCCCTCGGAGAAAGAAAACGTTTTCTGCGAGAGGTGTGCTGAACAGAAGGTGGAATTCCCAAAATCTTCTGGCCTGCCGGTAGAAGAGAGTGTTTTTGTAGATTAGAGGGAGTCAGTAACGTCAGCCTGCACCCAACTTGACTTGAAGCTGCAATTAGACATTCGACCATTTTCTTGTCGACATCACTAAGTTCTTTAGCAAGCACGCCTAATAAAAATAGAGATTAGGCAATAGAAAACATCGAGTAAGGAAAAACAACACAAGTCAAGACTTATGGGGAGAAGCGAAGGTCTCGCAGATGTTAGAAAAGCATTTGACAAAGAAGAACTAGTTTTCCCAGTCTCTGAACTTGTTAACCCCGTCTGATATTAACTTTTTATGGGGATTGGCCCTATAAATTTGGCTGTTGAGGTTGCTCAACCGGGTCAAATGATTTAGCACTTCGACGTTAAGAGAAGGAAGGCCAAATTCAAGTGCCATCGCTTCCAAAGATAGAAGATAAGTATAAACATTCGGTGACAGCTGGATTGGAGCGATCCCGACATGAGAAAGATATGAAGATAAGAACTCTGGGAAGGGCAGGAATCCACCATGCCATATGTGGATGGCAATATAAGAAGAAAAAACCTTCAGGGGGGTCGTTGATGGCGTTGGTTTCTCTTGGAGGAAGGCTTCAATTCCGATAATGCCAAAGTCGTTGAGGATGGCATCAACCTTATCATGAGTCGCTATGAAAGAACGCTTGGATGTGGCCTCTGTCTTCTTCGGAGAACTCATAATTCTGCCAGATGAAAATGTTTTAGTTAAACTTTTGGAGTTAATTATGCGTTTAGCAAACTTCCAAAGATTAATTAGAGAAACATACTTAGATAACTTAAACATAAAAGCAAACATGAAACTTTAAGTTTGTACAAATAGTTTGAGTTAAAAGTTAAAAGACATTGGGCTTCCGACAAAGTCGAAAGGAAGAGGACATCAACATTAACAAGCATATCTCAATATTGTCGAATGCCTAAATATAGGTATTTCCATAGCTATCGATAAGGTCGAAAGGATAGGACATGATAATCATTCATTCATAACTTTTCAACAGTGTCGAAAGCTCTATAGGAACCTAATTGCTAGGGAAAGATAGTTAGGATCAACTCAAAAATTTACACTATAAACATTTCATAAACCAAGCAACAAGACCTTTCGATACTGTCGAAACCAATAACTTAGGTAGTTTGAGAAAGATACTAATGTTGGCAAAACCTAACCTACTCATTAAAGTTGAAAGGTTCCAAGTTAAACCCATATACACTTAGAACGTTTCGACAAAGCTGGAAAAAAACAAATCTAAGAGGTTTTGACCTAGAAGGTAAATGTGGTGTCGAAGGGGTTGAAAGGATTTGGTCATTCCAAAAATTAACTAAGGAAAATGGATTGCAATCAAAATAAGGGGTTTCGACTAAGTCGAAACGTTTTGTTATCGAAGGAGTTCCTACTCCCTACCTAATAGCATAACCTTTCGACAAAGATGATCTAATTCACATTACAACACCTTTCGACCCCATCGAAAGGGGCTAAGGAAGCAAACCCAATGTATCCGCCTCAATCTCTTTCGAAGAGGGTAGAAAAGTTGTTTTGTAGCACCGAATTTATCATCCGTACTCATGAAACTTCTAGGTAAAGGAATCATGTTTTTCTAAACCCCAAACCCGATTGCGAATCCAGGTTTCAAAAATTTCTTAACGAACAAGAAAAACCCAAATCTATTAAGGAAATGAATTCAAACCGAAATCAACCTGTCTCGAATTCAAAAGTATAAAAATAATTATCAAATTGAAGACCCAGATTTCTTAACAACGAACAAAAATAGAAAATTTTGAAATAAAGTCCAAACCTGATAAGGGGATGGGTTTAAGTATCATCCATTAGCAATTTTAAAATCCAAAATGAAAAATCAAACTTTAAAAATTCTTGAAACTGAATTAGGAAAAAACTTCTCAATAAGTCAATTGGAATCTACCATCAGAAAAAATGAAATTCGCCTTTAGAATGTTCGAATCTCAATTTTAAAATCTGGAAGGGTAGAATTCATTTGAAGTTAATAAAATGAAGTTAAATCTTAACTTACAAATTGGATTTGATGACTAATTTGGTTTTTGGAAGTAAACTAAGAGCGTGAAAATTTTTAGAACAGTTTTCTCGTGTTTGAAATTTCGATTACAGGAAGAGTGAAAAAGGAAGAATACGAAAGCGTATTTTATAAGAAAAGTCACCTAGAATATCAACCGTTGGATAGGATTTGAATGAACGGCCCAGATCCATGCGGGAAGGCTAAGAGGCGGGAAGCTTCTAGGTTTTGGCAAAGATGACTTGGAAAGTAAAGAGCATTCCTTCACGGGGGGAGCAAATGTTACTCCAAATACTCACCTTTCGACCAAATCGAGACCTCCTTAAGCAAAGAACAAGAGAGAAGAGCTTCAGCCAAACCTTTCGAAGAAGTCAAAGGGATGCTGCCATCAAAGTTTAGGAACCTCAAGACCTTTTGAAGGTGTCGGAAGCTTCCTTCTATCAATATCCAGAGGGTTTCAACCTTTCGAAGAAGATAAAGGGGTCGAGAGCACCCTTCCACTGTCATTGACAACTCTTCAGCTAGATGAATGTCTTTCGATCAAGTCGAAGCCATACCTTCCGAAGACAATGAAGAATAGCCCTTTGAATATATGCCAAACCATTCGAAACCAATGGTTTCGCTATCATTCAAGCTACTAGGAAGCAAGTATTGTCTGAAGCAACCCCTTCGAAAGCCATAGTAAGCCTTTCGAATTGGTCGAAACCAGTGTGGACCAGGAAGGGTTCCACATCTGATCAGGAAAAGAGCATGAGCGAAACCAGCATCATCGAAACCAATGATTGAAGGCTATCGACAGAGTCGGAAGCGTTTACAAGATAACTCAAGGAAGCACCATCATACCTTTTGACAAGATGGTAGCTTGCTTAGGTCAATCAATAGCCACCTTCCGACCCAGTCGATGGAATTAGGGTCGAAAGGTGCAAGGCCGCATCTATAAATAATACCCAAGGGGTCACGTTTTAGGGATCCGATTCTTCTCATTCTGAACTTGTATTCTCTTAAGAAAAGCATTGTAACCCTAGTTTGTAAATCAATTTGGGAATTTAGAGAAATAGAGTCTTTGGAGTTGGAAAAAGGGAAGTTTCAATTACTTTATGCTATTTTACTGTTTCAATTTAGCTTTTGCTAGATTCACTTCTAAATTTCAATTTTCACCTCCAATGAAAGGCTACTAACGACATAGACGAAACCTCTTTAAGATCTAATAACTTTTGTAGCCAACTCAGAACCATCTTTTCTCTAATCTATAGTCTTCAATAAGGTCGAATCCAAGCTAAAATCCACTAAAGGTTTTCATACAACACAAAGAACTCAAGTTTAAGCTTTCGACAAGATTGAAACCCATCTCGTAATCATTGAAGCTTAAGGTTTCCTACTTATACACAAGAAGGAAAAATCCTCAAGCTTTCGACAAGGTCGAAACCCCTAATCTCCGCTCAAGAACCCAAAACTCAAGTTAACTAATAACCTAAGGCCTCTATCTAGGTCGAAACCTATCTAAGAAAGTCTAACTCAGGATATTTCAACTGGATTGAAAGGAAGGCATTCGAAGGAGAAGCCATACTTACCTAACTGAATCGAAAGGTCATATAACATAGAATCTGACCCTTTCGACACGGTCAAAAGGCCTGCTTGATGATTGTTATCAAATAAAGCCTGATCGAAAGGTAATCTTAAGAGGATTCATACCTTCTTTTCTGCACAACTAGTGTAAAGAATTATTTACCTTTCTCAACATCATTTCGGGATGTTACAGAAATCTTGTTAACAATACACTCATTGGCTGTGTAGTTTAGGATAATTAGGAGCCAAAAGCATGGCTTATTCATTGGCGAAATTTCAAGGACAAATTTATTTTTAAGGGGGGAAGAATGTGGAAGAATGTAACATTCCATAATTTGGCATATTTAATTAACTTGTTAGTTAGTTAATTAATTAGGCTCCAAAAATGGAATTTGTGCAAATGATGGAATTTTATTAGGAACTTGCACCGTTGCGTTTATGGTGAAATTTTGAGCAAGTTCCATATTTGGAGTTTTGCGATCGGAGTCCAAACGAAAAAGTTACGGATGAAAAACGAATTCAAAATGGAAATAATTTGATTGGAATTAATTAACATTTATATATTAGTTTTATCTAGGGCCCACAGGTCGACCCACATATTGGAGCGGTCGATCAGCGGCGGTCGACCACTCCCTATGTGGCAGTTAGGATTAGCCTAGGGCCAACAGTCCGGATTTAATATATTCGATCTAATGGGTGTGGTTGATTCTGGCGCCTATAAATTCAGGCCTAATCCTCTCTTCTCTTCTCATATTTTTTATGAAAGCGGTAGCGAAGCTTTACCATTTTCTCTTCTCCACTATTTTCTAAATTAAAAAATAAAACATTTATATTTGTATATATAGATAAATTGGAGAAGAATAGAAATCAAATAAGAGAAGAAGAAGAGCGAATCAACACTACGCGATAATGAGGTAATATATATATATATATATATATATATTTGTACTTATATATTTATATTTTCCTTCAACCCCAAATCTCTTTTCAGATCTATAATTCTAATATATGCATATACCATTTTTATACATATTTCTTGGAATAAAAAGGAAATGGAGGTGAATCAAATGTTTTACTATAGATGTGGAGATTTGTATCGCTTTTAAAAGGTGAGTGAGAAATTTTATATATTTTATGATTTTAAGTCTATTCTATTGGCATACGTTTGATTTTTATGGCTAAATCAATTTTATTTATGAATTATAGGCTTAAATTAGGTAGAAAACTATTGCCTACATTTCCTATTTTATATCTAATTTGAAATATGTTTACACTTAGATCTGGAAATCTGTCCCAAAGATTTTAGAATTTGAATGTTGTATATTTTTATTTCGGATCTGTACTTGGGTGTAAAATAGGATTTTTGGATTATTGCCCAAATTGTGTTGTATTGTAGATTTTCCATAGTTTAATTTCTGGAAAGGACATCCGTTTGATTTTTATAAATTTGTTTGCATTTTCCACTTTTCATTTAAAAGGATGACGTTTGATTTAACAAGGAATACCCGCAAACAAAAAGGGAAGATATGTGTAAAGTACAGATTTATTCTTTGTAGTTTACACTGTCTATTCCAATTAAAAAGAGAATATCCATTCCTTGTAATTTGAAACAGAGCCAATCTTTCCTTTTTGTGTTAAACCAATTTATAGAAATCATAGCGGAAAATCTTCCCTAAAGAATTTAATTCCAGCAAATTAAATATGGAAAGCATATTCTAGTTATATATTTATGACTGGAATATATTTTGTTGCGAATAGGTGGCTTTATTAGGCAGTTTATACGTATTTATTGCGTTAATAAAGAAGAACAACGTTTATTCGTGCGTTATTTATGCGCAACATTTGTTAGTTATTATTATATTTAGAGAAGCGAATAGGTAGAGTTAGGAAAGGTAGTCAATAATTAATAGGAAATAAAATATTGTAACCCCAAATTAATGGGCAATTAATAGCAATTAATGGATAGGATTAGATTAGGATTATAATTGGTTAGTATGGGAATTAAAGACCGTAACCCCGATTAATGAAAATGAATTTGGAAGTTACAATTAATAGGGATAAAAATGGAATAGATATAAAAGGTTACTGATTTGAAATTAGTAATCGTACATAAATGTCATAGGAAATGTCCTTTAGGATTTTACGCACCAGTTGACATTTATGAGAATTAAAAGGGCATTTATGGGTATATAAATATTTAAGGTAAATCTTATTGCCTTAAATAAAAAGGGAATTAGTAAGCTAAGTCCAATGTCTACCTAAGATAATATAAGTAAATACTTAGGATGGTTAGGTGAACTTAGTAGGTTAGTGATGCTTTAGGGTCAGAGGTATTAAGCCGTTGTTAACCATAAAAATCACTTAGGAACAAAGGTTTATGGAAGGATGTTTCAAAGGCAATAGGAAGGCTTTCGAAGGAGTCCCAAGCACCAGGCGCCATCACAGATGATTAAAATAGAACAAAAGTTTCCGAAAAGATGAAAAGAGCAAAGTTGATTTAACATCTTCAAAAAAGTTTCCGAAAAATCCTCTAAAACAGTAAGACCAACAAATGGAGACGAAGTGATCTCTTCGAGGAAGAATTCAAAGGCTTATGCAAAAGAAGAAAAGAGCAAAGTTGATTTAACATTTTCAAAAAAGAAAGGTCAACTTCCAACCAAAGCTAATCATCAAGAAAGAATGTTAGATAAATCTCTTGAACAGTCTGGTAGCTCCACATCGAAAGAATACTATCCAGACCAGAAAAAATAGCAGAAGCCTACCTAAAAGATGCAGCAGAAAAATTAATTAAAGATGTGTTGAATGCTAAAGGGAAGAGGACCCTCGACGAGAATGTGAATGATAACGAGCGTGTGCCACCTTTTATAGACGAAATCATGGCAATAGCCATTCCATCTTATGTGAAGATCCCAACAATGAAGTATCATGGGATCACATATTCAGACGACCACTTGATGGCTTTCGATAGCCAGATGGACCTATATAACGCATCAGGAGCTGTCTGGTGCAGGTTATTTCCAGTGATTCTCCAAGGTAGGGTTGTCAATGGATACCCGAAAAATCCAAAATCCGTCCGCATTCGCATCCTAAAAGCGGATAAATATTCGATATTCGAAAAAACGGATGCGGATACGAAGAATCCGCATCCGAAAATTACCCGTCCGGCTTTTGTCAAGATTATAGTTCAAAATTATGTGTATTTTAGTGCAGTGAAAGATATTCATTTATTATTTTGTTAAGTTAGTAGTTTATATTATATGCACTTAATGCCTATTAACTTCTCAAAACTATTTATTATCATCATATTTGTTAATATTGAACACTTTTATAATCAATGAGATTGAAAAAAAATTATGTTAAACTAAAATTTTCTTTTTATAATTCTTGATTGATCGGTCGTTAGCGGATAGGATAATTACCTGATATCCGTCTGTATCCACGGATGTGGATACCCGATATCCAAAAATGATTTTGGATGCAGATGTAGATATGACACTATCCGTATCTGAAAGCATCCGTTGATAGGCCTACTCCAAGGTGTTGCAGCTAAACGGTATCGGCAATATCGAGAAAAGACCATCTACTCGTGGAAGCAATTTTCCTATAAATTCTTTACTCAATTTTGCATATGCAAAGACCCAACCATTAATTACACAGTCTTGGCTATCATAAAACAGAGGCATGGAGAGTCTTTGCGAGACTATCTTAAAAGGTTCAACACTGAAGCGTTAAAGGCAAAGGACATGAATGACCATGATAAGCTCATTGCAGTGCATTCAGGATTAATATAAAATACCCCATTCTGGAAACAACTCTTTGTTAATGGGTGCAAAGATCTGCAAGACTTCCATTTTTAAGCTGACAAGTTCATTCGAATGGATGAGCTATATCACGCTAAAAGGAAAGCAATCCCTAAAAAGGAAGGTGGAATATTTGGACTGGATCGAGGGCATAAAAGAGCAAGATGGGAAGAACCTATTGCTTATTCAATCGCTTTGAACAAGCTGTTGTCTTACGTCTATGCTGTGGCAAATGAGAGTGTTAATTTCCCAACTTCTTTCAAAGCCAAGAACCACCCAGAGCAAAAAAAAGGGGACGACTACTGTGTGTACCATAAAGCAAATGGTCACAAGACCGACGAATGCAGAGTCATGGCAAGAATCATCCAAAAGTTGATTCGCGGTGGTCATTTGAAAGAGTTCATTCAGGATAAGCGGAAAGTTCCACGAATAGGAGATGGTCTGCAAAAGCTCCCAAATAATGCTGTTAATATTCTAGAGGAGGATGACCCTTTGAGATTAAGCCCGCTGCTGAACAGGATTGATGTAATTCATAGTGGGCCACATCCAGTAGGGACAAGTAAAGGGGCAAGGAACAGATATATTAAGGAGGCTAGAGAGGGTGTCTTCTCAGTCCAAGAAGAGCCCCGGTTGAAAAGTCCGTGTTTCAATATTCCAATGCCAAATCTTGTCATCACCCTCCAAGAGTTAAAGAAGGGAGTTTATCACCCACATAACGATCCCTTAATGATCACAGCTCAAATTGGACAGTCTATCATGTCCAAAATTCTTGTGGATACGGGCAGTGCAGTCAATGTCATTTTTAAGCATGCCTTCGATCAGATGAACATCTCTGAGAACAAGCTAGAGCCCAGCACGGAACCAATCTTTGGACTCAACAACAAAGGGTCAACTCTAGTGGGTCAAATAAAATTGCTAGTGCAAATGGGGGTGCCACCATTTTGCCGAACATTCAAGACTCTCGTTGTGATCATCAACCAGCCATCCTACTATAACGTCTTCTTTGGTAGACCTGGGCTTAATGAGGTAGATGCTTTAGTCTCGCCAAAGTACCTGATGGTGAAATTCTTGATGAAAAGAGCCTGGGGCACAGTCCGTGGGCAGCAATTCAGCTCACGAGAAATGTATTTCGCTACAACTAATCATTATAAAAGGGAGTCTTCTGTTTAATTTGATTCTTCCACTGTTTTTCAGCCTTCGGATGATGGATTTTTACATCCAGCATTCAAAGCAAAAATTAAATCTAATAAGACCAACAAACGCATGTATGAAAGGTGCATACCTCCTGGTGGTAAGAGGAAGAGAATCGATGCTAATTCTGCTAAAGAAATCCCGATCGTCACTGAATTTGATTGCCAAGCGGGAACAGAAAGAATAAAACCCATAGAAGACCTTGAGGAGACGTGTATATATTCAGATAATTCCACTGAGGTAGTCAAAGTGGGAAAGAAATTGGATAGCAACTTAAAGAAAGATTTAATCCAATTTCTCAAGACCAATAAATGTGTATTTGCTTGGTCTCATTCAGATATGGTGGGGATTGATCCATCGATCATGTGTCATGCGTTAAACATTAATCTAGAAGCAACCCCCATTAGATAGAAAGAGAGACAATTAGACAGAGTACGATCTGATGCCTTGAAAGAAGAAGTTAAAAGACTCCTTGAGAATGGATTTATTCGGGATATTTATTACCCAAAATGGCTAGAAAACCCTGTGTTAGTAAAGAAGTCGAATGGAAAGTGGAGGACTTGCATTGATTATACTTACCTGAACAAGGCTTGTCTGAAAGACTATTTCCCATTACTGCGAATTGATCAGTTGGTTGATGCAACTAGTGGGTACAGATTATTATCTCTCATGGACGCGTACTCTGGATATAATCAGATACCCATGTTCAAGCCGGATGAGGAGCACACTAGTTTCATTACTGATTGGGGAATCTACTGCTACAAAGCAATGCCTTTCGGACTAAGGAATGCAGGGGCTACATATCAAAGGCTGGTCAATAAGATGAATTGACCGAAATATGGAGGTTTATGTGGATGACATGCTAGTGAAGTCCAACGAGGCTAAAAATCATCCTAAAGATCTAGAAGAGATGTTTATGATACTGCGGAAATACCAAATGAAACTAAACCCACTGAAATGCTCATTCGGAGTCCATTAAGGGAAATTTTTAGGCTACCTTATGAGTGCTCAAGGGATTGAAGCTAGCCCAGACCAAATTCAAGCTACCAAGGATATGGCCGAACCCAAAACTAGTAATGAGGTAATAAGTTTGAATGGGAGGATAGTCACTCTAAGCAGATTCATTTCCAAAGCGACTGATAAGTGTATTCCCTTTTTCGATGTAATTAAGAAGAATTGAATGGGGGGAAGATTGTAGGAAAGCTTTTCAGGAGTAAAAAAGCCATTTGGAAAAGCCATCGGTACAATCTAGTCCCGAGAATGGAGAAATTTTGTACCTATACATGGCAGTTTCAGAACATGCGGTCAATTCGGTGTTGATTAGAGAAGGAAGTGGGGCTCAATTTCCTGTATATTATGTAAGCAAGCGATTAAAGGATGCAGAAGTGCGATATCCGGTTATAGAAAAACTACCTTATTGCTTGATACTCACAGTGTGAAAACCGAGAGCATACTTTCAAGCACATTCAATCAAGGTGCTGACCCACATTCCCCTCAAACAAGTTTTCAGTAAGCCAGAAACTTCGGGGCAGACCGGTAAAATGGGGAATTGAGCTTAGCCAGTATGATATTGAGTTTCAACAGCGAGCTGCTATCAAAGGGCAAGCATTGGAAGATTTTATTAACGAGTGTACTAACTGTATTAAGGAGCAATCAGAAAAAGAAAGGGATCAAAGACCTATATGGAAATTATTTGTTGCTGGTGCATCGAATGAACAAGGAGCAGCTACGGGATATGTGATAATAACACCAGATGGACACCAACTACATTATGCTATAAAGTTAGGATTTCTCGCAACGAACAATGTGGTCGAATATGAGTCAATGATGGCCGGGTTAACTTTGGCATTAGAGCTCAAAATCCCATGGGTTCAGATCTTTTCTGACTCCCAACTAATGGTAAATAAAATAAAGAAGGTATATCAGATGAAAGACTCCAAGCTATCTCTATATGTAAAGAAGATATTGAAAATGCTTGCTTTGTTTGAAGACTTTTCCATACATCAAGTCCCGAGTGGGGAAAACTCACAAACAGATTCTTTAGCAAAATTGGCTAATTCAAGGGGAGCCCCAGAAAATATGATTATGCTAGTGGGATATCAAGCAAATCCAAGTATAGAAGAGGGGACATCCGAACAAGGAAAGGAACTGCTAGTCCTAACAAGATCCCAAACCATGCCACGAGAAAGAAAAAAAAGGAAGTCGATGAGGAAGTCCCAAATGAAAGGGTTAACCAGCCAAGGGTAGATAACTATTATGATAACACTTGGATGTCACCTATTGTCGATTATGTTTCAATGGAGAAATTTCCATCTAACAAGGGGGAAGCTAGAAAAATCAAGCGACAAGCTCCAATTTTCACGATAATGGATGGAATCCTTTACAATAAAGGATATGCATTGCCTTATTTAAGATGTGTAAGCTTGGAGGATGGGATGAAATTGTTGGTAGAAGCACATAAAGGATTCTGTGGAGACCACTCTAATGGGACAAAACTAGCAAAAAAGATAATGAGACAGGGTATTTATTGGCCTCATATGGTAAGTCAAGCCATAGAAAATGCAAGGAGATGCGAGAAATGCCAAAAGTACTCAAAGATCCCTCGATTACCACCAAGTCAGTTAACCCCAATTTCAAGTCCATGACCCTTTGACGTATGGGGAATTGATTTAATTGGCTCATTGCCTATGTCTAAAGAGGGAGCAAAATGTGTTGTAGTCGCCAAGACCATTTCACTAAATGGGTTGAAGTAGCATCGCTCCCTAAGATCACTTCTGGAAAAGTACTTAGATTTGTCATCAAAAACATTATAACCAAATTTGGAATTTTCCACAATATTATTTCCGATAATGGAACGCAGTTTAAGAGTGAATAATTCTCTCGGTTTTGTCATAAAAATGGAATCAATAAGAGTTTTTCCTTTGTTGCGCATCCAAAGGCAAATGGGGCCGTTAAGGTTGCAAATAAGACCATAAAGACTATTTTGAAAAAGTGACTGAACAAAGCTAAAGGAAATTGGGTAAAAGAGTTGCCACTTGTATTATGGGCTTATCGAACATCTACCAAAAGAGCAACGGGACATACTCCATATTCATTAACATATGGGTGTGAGGCAATGTTGCCGATTGAGATTGAAATACCCTCACGTCAAAGGATCGCATATGCATTCGATTTAAATCAAGAGCTAAAGAAAGAATCATTGGATTTGATACATGAGTTGAGAGATAAAGCAGCAATTCGAATAGCAGAATATCAAAGAAGGATTTCAAAATATTACAACTCAAAAGTAAGAACAAGAACATTTCAAGAAGGAGATCTAGTGCTCCGAAGAGTAATGGAAAATACAAGGAATCCTGCGGATGGATCGCTGGGACCAAATTGGGAAGGACCCTAATCATATGCAAAGTAATTCCACCGGGAGCTTACAAGTTATGCTGACCAGACGGCGATATGGTTCCTAGAACATGGAATGTAGAACATTTGAGGCCATATTTCCCTACAATTAATGAATAAAGCATCTCTTTCATCAAAAAAAGAATCTACATTGTTGGGAGTGAAATGCTCCTTTTATTTAGATGTTACCTTAAACGGTCAAAAGCCTCTGTCTGCGTCGAGTTGGCCAGGGCAGAGCACTTCCTAGAGGGAGGAGTGTAAACCTTTATCCGCGCCATGCTGTGGCCAGGATAAAGCATCGACAAGGCCCTATTCGTGCCACGCTATGGCCAGGGCAGGGCACCTCTTGGAGGGAGGAGTGTAAGCCTTTATCTGCACCATGCTATGGTCAGGATAAAGCATCGACAAGGCCCTATTCGTGCCACGCTATATCCAGAGCAGGGCACCTCTTGGAGGGAGGAGTGTAAGCCTTTATCTGCACCATGCTATGGTCAGGATATGTCTGCTCCATGCCCCTGTCCGCACCATGCTATGGTCAGGGCAGGGCACCTTCTGTAGGGAGGAGTGTAAGCCTTTATCCGCGCCACGCTATGGTCAGGTTAAAGCATCTACAAGCCCTTGGTTGAACCTCTGGTCAGGTTAAGGCACCTCTTGGAGGGAGGTTGGATAAGTCCTTAGTTCCAGCTTGAGAATAAGCTAACCAAAAGCATCATACAACAACGGACTAAGATGTCCAAGCCTAAGAAGAGGCTCATCAAATAATGGACTAAGACGTTCAAGCCCAAGAAGTGGCTCATCAAACAATGTACTAAGACGTCCAAGCCCAAAGAGGGGCTCATCAAACAATGGACTAAGATGTCCAAGCCAAAGAGAGGCTCAACAAACAATGGATTAAGATGTCCAAGCCTAAGAAGAGGCATATCAACATCGGACTAAGATGTCCAAGCCTGAGAAGCGGCATATCAAATGATGGACTAGGATGTCCAAGCTCGAGAAACGGCCAATCAAATCACAACTTCATACAAGGCCTAAGGGGTTTATATATGTCGAAGAAGACAGAATTTAAGGAGTAGAATGGAATTCCACCTATTAATACCCGAATCTTGGTTTCGGGTTTCTTATTTCTAAACTTCATTCGTTAATGCCCGAATATGGGTTTCGAGTCATTCATTATTGAAATATGAGACTTCACACATTAATACCCAAATCTGGGTTACGAATTTTTCAACTCATCATACCCGAATCTGGGTTTCGAAACTACTACCATAATTCACTTATTAATGCCCTAATCTGGGCTTGAGATTTATATTATGAAGATCATTATTATGGATTTCTGATTATCCAACATATGCCCTAATCTGGACTCGGGATTTTTGTCATGAAGATAATTATTATGGATTTCTGATTATACACCACCAATATCTGAATCTGGGTATGAGAGTTCTATTATGAAAATTGTTTTTGATTCTCACTTATTAAAACCCGAATCTGGGTCCTAGACATCTTACTATTAACATCTAAACTTCGCTTATTGATGCCTTAACCTGGGTTTAAACTTCTTAACTTTCTAATGCTTGAATTTGAATTTCCGGTCTTTCATCATCAATTTTGGATTCCATCTATCGATTCTTGAATCTGGGTTTTAAAGCAGGAGTATTAAAACTACAATAGACATCCACGTCTTCGACCAAAAACTTTGAGCTGGTCTTCTTAATACCCAAATAAGGGTTATTAGTTTGCAGCTCTAAACAACGTTCATCAACATCTAAATTTAGACTCTGGGATTATCCTTATCTCCAAGAGGAGCTTCTAAATACATATATCTTATCCCCCCAAATAAAAAAATTATGGATTACAAAGACATACTTCAAGATAATAGTTTGTGACCTCCTATTTCCAGACATTGGTTGTCTTCGACAGGAAATTCTTAAACTGTAATTATTGTATGCATGGATAACTATTAATTACGGAGCTCATATCCTTTATTAAATAAGGGTTATGATTAGCTAACCATTTAAATTTAGAAGCACTATTATACTGACTTATCATGAAGCATATATATAAGAATGGGTTAGCAATGGTAAATGTCATTGCTTTGAATTTTACAAGAAAACAGGGTTATTAAGAGAAAAGAAGTTACGAAATTTTTTTCCTAAAGAGCAAAAGCTTCTCTCATACAAGGGGGCAAAATGTTAACCATAAAAATCATAGGAAGGCTTTCGAAGGAGTCACAAGCATCAGATGCCATTACAGATGATTAAAAAAGCTCAAAAGCTTTCGAAAAGATGAAAAAGAAGGCTCCGCCACATTCAAACCTTTCGACGTAGATGGATTCGCGTATATAGGAAAAGCAAGAATGGGTTTGGAACCCCTTTCAAAGGCAATGAATAACCAACCTTCATATGTGTGCCAGACCTTTCGAAACCAAATATTTTGCCTTCATTCAGACTACTCGGGAAGATACCTAATCGAAACAACCCTATTGAAAGCATAATCAAGCCTTTCGAACCGGTCGAAGCCTACAATATCAAGAGAATTTTCCGCATCAATTCGCAAGAAGGCATTCAGAAGCTATCAATCGCTTCAAAACATTCAGCACTTCGACACCTTCGAAACCGTAATAAACTACATATAGATAGAATCATAAGTTCGTACCTTTACTTCTTATAGCGCACAAAGCAACACGAAGAGAAAAGCGCATCTGCAGCCCTTTCGACGACGTCAAAAGCAATCCAGGAAGAAGTAGAGAAAAGGAACACTTAAACCTTAACAATAGCAAAAGGTGGACAAAGGACCCCTTCGACAAGGTCGAAAGGACTAGAGTAAGAAGATGGGAAGAGTAAGAATGAGTTAAGAACTCGAAAGGGAAACCATTCGACCACATCGGAAGCAGGCAAGGCCTTTCGACCACGTCGAAAGGATTGATGCAGAAGATAGAGGGACCTTTCGATTGAGCCGAAAGCTTGGGCATGAAAGGAGGGCCGACCTGCATCTATAAATAAGACCCAAGGGGTCTGATTTTGGGGACCGGATTTTGGAATCCAAAGCTCATTCTTTTTACTTACTTAACTTCTTTGCAACAACAAAATCCTTGTAACTCTAAATTGATTTGGGGAAAAAGCTCTCAAACATGTAACTTTTCTTGGATTAATGGAACAGGGAGAAATGCGCGGACTCATTAAGGATTTCGATTATGAGAAAGATCATTACCATCATTAGCTAGACTAATGATCAATTGCACATGATGCTATCTTATATTCTTAACTTCTTTCTGTCTTTTGCAAGGCCGTGGGATCAACTTGGATAGAATATATGCGAAACACATTATCATCGTGTTAAACAAAATATAATGACAAATAAAGATGATGATGATGTTTTGGTATTGATAAGTTCATAGAACTTATAGATATCCAAGATGATTTTTTATCGGATATAACAAATGGAGCTTGCTCAGTCGTGAATTAGATCTGCTTCGAAAGGATGAAATCCCTTTCGACCTAGTCGAAAGGGATGTCATGAAAGATATCTGGTTCATAAATGACAAGCAATCATCTAAAGATGGATTCCTTTGAAAGGAACGTACACGCAACCACATTTTCAACCCTTTCGAAGGAGTTCTTCTATATGAAATGAATCCAATGATGTCAAAAGCAGCTACTTCTCTTCAAAGGCGGAGCTGACCTTCCGACATGGTCGAAAGGGTTTGAGTAGATCTTTCGTCGTGGTCGAAAGGGATGGATTTTAATATAAATAGCTATTTCCGACTCATTCGAAAGAGAGGCTTCGAATAAGATACTTCATCATTTACCTTCTTTTTGATGAGGTTAATTTGATCAATGATATGCTAGCATTATATCAGTTATCCTTTGAAAGTAGTTTTACCAAGTCAACCAGATCGGAAGAGGGGTTTCGAAGTGAGCGATCATTTTCAATCCTCTTTCAATAATCTTGTTTCGTTGCAAAAGTAATCCTATTTGCTATTCACACAGCTTTGAGATGTTGATAAGTTTTCTTGTTAACAATGATTGTTTTATTTTGATGAACTTGGGTTTTGATTTGGAATTAAATGGTACAAATTTGGAATAAGGAGCAGTGATGGATATCTCCATAGGGGTTAGCTTATGGTTTAAGGTATTAAGTGATTGTAGGGTTTGATCCGCCTCTCTCCTAAAAGGAAGTATTAAGTAACCTAGTGAGATTCCAAATAAATAAGAATGTCTCTAAAAAGTTTTACTTCAGTGTTGAGGTATTAAGTGGCTATTCTAGGGTCTTCCTCCCTACTGAAAGAAGTAACCTAACGAGATTCCATATTTATAATTAAGAGTGATCATAGATATCTCGAAAAGGGTTCGCTTCTATTTTGAGGTACTAAGTGGCTGATCTAGGGTTCGCCTCTCTCCTACAAAAGAAGTACTAAGTAGCCTAATGAGATTTCCAAGCAATGTCAGCTGAATAGTATTAGTGGGGAGTCCATCTTGGGGTTAGGTATTAAATGGAAAAGGCCTACCTATAAATAGGTGTTAAATGGTCAAAGGCCTACCTAGTCCTTGTTAATTAGGTGTTAAGTGGTTTGGATACAGTCTCTTACATTGTTAAGACATTAATAACGATTTGTGCACTAGTATTATGACTATTATAAATTATAAGGCCATAGATAGTGGTCAAAGGTCTTTGTAGCTAGGACCAATAGACCAATAATGACGATGCTAGAAGTCCACATTGGGTATAGGTCTATTATATAGCATAGTCTGCCTATTTCTCTTTTAAAAGTATTATGTGGTGATAGTAGAAGCCCGCTTCATATTTAGAAGTATTAAGTGGCAAATGGGTATGGAAGTATCGGATGGATGATAAGGCTTCGTCGGTATTTTGTGTCTTGTGAATGGGTAGGTAAATAATCGTGTGTGCAATGCAAGGTTAGATTAGAATTGCTAACCTTAATAGATATAATAATTAAATAGAAACCAACTAGTATAAATTTATATTATATATATTTTATAGATTTTCCAGTCACTGGAACGTTGTTCTGACCCCCTTCTTATTACTACCCATAAGATAACACTACAAGAAAAGATGCATTTGCTTGCATTGTTTAGTTGCGTTTCATTCTTTGCAACTATTAGCCCAATTTACATAAATAAAAAGACATAAATGCGGCAATTGTTTTCGTCTACGCGGCAATTGTTTTTGTTTAAGCGTCATTTAATTTTATTAAACGTTCCATTACTCCGTGAATTTTTTTCTTACCTCTTCTCCCCTTTATTCCCCTCCTTCCTCCTATCACCAATCATGTTTAACTCTTTCTGTTTCATTTTGTCATGCCCGTTCGACCATCATATTTTTCATTTCACTTCCTCCTCCACCATTCTTTCTCTACCTCTATGATTTGGTGAAGCCTTAATTCATCAACCTAGTAGAAGCCCTATTTTAGGGCAGTTACACCCAATTATAGCCATGTCACTCTCATCTGAAACCAGTGAGCTCTATCTTTCTAGAAGTGTCATTTTCTGATGTACTAGCTTTCAAGTTCCATAGATTCTTTAGGAAGATTGTATTTTTACAAGGCTACTTAGGTTGAGACATCAGGTGAGTAATTTTGAGTATATACCCAAGCATTTTCGGAAAGAAAATCTCAAGAATAATTATGAGTTCATAATTTTCCTCTTTTGTATTTGTTGATAAGGCATTTTTCATCTTTATCTTAGGATCTGTAATTAAAGATTATTTATCATAAGTTCTTTATTTATAAATATTTGTGGTAATATTGTATATAAACGTAATTTTGCATTAGTTATAACACATAAGACGAGATTCTATATGATTGTTTTCTATTTGGCTCAGATTAGAAGATAAAACATCAAAACGATCATCATGTTGTGTAGATAACTACTAATTTTAGGTTTCTCTTGTTATTATGAGAACTATATATTCAAACTAAGCTAAACCATAAGTAATGCGGCATAGGTGATAATAAAAAGTGTTTTCATGCAGCCATGTATGGGACAACTTGAAATGTAGGAACCTTATTCTAACACATCAATTTCTATGGCTTTGTTGGACAGCTCAGTACTTATGTAAGTTATCTTTCTCTGATTTATTTTTTACAGTTACCTTTCAAACGTAAAATACACATCTCTAAATAGGATGAATTGTGAAGAACTTCCATAGCAGTCAATACTCCGAACCATAGTAAAATGAATAACCATGCATGACGGGTGTTGGGGGGAGCCTTGCATTAGATGAGTGAATATTAGGTGCAGGTTGGACAAGAAATCTTATATTGTGGAAATTAGTGAAGGTGGAGTATATAAAGTGATTTACCCTATATATATTTATGCATTTATTTTGTTACAATAATGTAGCAGTCAATTAAAATTTACTTCTTATCGTGCATGCCTTGTTTCTTATACATTGTTTGATATTTTGATTCCTTGTATATGAATATGTATAAACAGTTTAGTACTCCTGGGGTGTATTTTTGTTGAATAAGCAAACAACAAGAAAATACCAGAAAGGCGATTCATTTGAAATACCAAATACTAAAGTTGAAAATTTGAATTCTTAATATCAACAAGATTATTTGATTACCAATTTTAACTCTTGTGATTAGAAATTTGTTTTAGTAAATAAATACCCATTTTGACAGTATTTTATGCATTAATATAAAAAATATATTATGGATTAGATGATGCTAGTTCAATTTCTCTTCACAAATAAAAATAAATGTTACTCATTCATTTAAAAGTAGTGCCTATATATTCAATTTTTTTTTATATTCTAACATAGAGCCATAATTAACACCGAGGGATACCTATGCATTTTCCCAACTGTAAGAACTCCTACGTGTATAGATTAACTATAGTATTGAAAATTGATACCTTGCCTTGAAGCTCGTGACAAGTACAACCATTCATGCAAATCACTGAATTTGCAGAATCCAGTATTGGCAAGCTTGAACCAGCTTTGAGGGAAAGTTCTTTACCAGTGAAACAATAGCTGAATTTTGCATAAAAGTTTCCAATTTATGCTCTATTTGCTTCTTAATTCTCCATGTACAATCATTGTTTTCATGTTTTTTTTTTGTATCAGCTTTCAAATTTTGGAGCTGTTCTAACTATGTTCTCACTTCTGTGTGCTGATATGACTAGACCATGACATAATAATGCAGCTCAAACGAGGCCACATAGATTCATAAAACCACCATGACAATACAAAGATTAATGCATATAATTGCAAGAAGTTATCATGGATCATTCATATTACTTTTAGTTTAGCATTAGTTATCATGAAATTTAATTTACAGTGTCTTGGGCCTTTAAGTTTCTTCACTTTACATTTTCTATGCAGATGACAGTAAGGTTTGGCCTTATTCTTCTTTCTCTTTTTTTCCCAATTCAATTTTCATATTATTCTCTAATAACATTTGTTTACAACGGTAGTTTATCCTTCATGAATTCTAGCAAATAGTGTGTGATATGAATTTTGTCAAGTCTAGGCTTGGTTAAAGTGAGTTTGCGATCAGAAATGGAGTTCAGCCTCCTCCCGGTGAACTTATTAATGTAAAACTTATGTTCTATGTAGCAACACGTGGATGTCTGGGTTGGTTGTTTATTTGTGGTTTTCTAGAGGCAGGAACCTTATAAAATTTGTAAAAGATAATCCATGAATCCAAACACACCCACATGTGTTTGTTTTTCTTCTTCTGTAGTTTGTGGCTATTAATGATTTGATATGGGATAAAAAATGAACTTATGTAGACATGCTTTAATTGAGTTGAGTCATGCACAAGGAACAACTTTAAAGTTATAGTTGTAAAATAAGTGTATTTAAAATAACCCATTTAATTGCAAGAAATATTGTTTTAAAGCAGGAAAATTTGTGCTAGAGAAAACTCAAATAAAATATGTAAAGGGACAAGATACTTAAGAGAGATTGGTTTCATTCTTGTTATCATGGAAAAACCACCTTTATTATAATTTTTCATCCAGTACACAATATGTGATGACCCAAATATAATGACTGTGTGGATACATTCGTTGGTGTTTAATAACTAATGATTTATACAATAACATGTCCAATTTTTAGTTTCCAGCTTAGAAACAGGTTAGTATATCTGCTGCAACTTAAACTTCATAGTTAAAGTTAAGGTTTTTTTTTTGTGTGTAAACTTGTTTCCTATCACTTTAACATTTAATACTTTGGAAAAATCATTTTCATTTTGATATGTGAGTCCGTTTAGGAACAACCTTTTTTATTGTCATTTAGAAATGGTTTTGATTAGTAACTTTTAAGTATGTTAAACAAATAGTACAATATAAAAATATTTGGAATGTATAGTAGACAGTTTGATGGAATTTATTTGTAAAATATGAATTGAGTCATAAACAAGTTTTTCTCACTTGTGACTTATCAACTTAATTGATACTTGGTCAAAAAAAATCATCAAACTACTTTAATTTACATTAATAACCTACGAGCTATTTTTACTGTTGTCAAATGCACTCTAAAATGCGACTAACGAGATGAACCAAAATTAAATATTATGACTTTTGTGGGCATGTGACATATGTACCAGGTGTACCCAGGAGCTTGGACAGCAGTGCTGGTGCCATTAGACAATGCAGGAATCTGGAATCTTAGAGCAGAGAATCTAGACGCTTAGTATCTAGGGTAGGAGGTATACCTGAGAGTTGTCAATCCAGAAACTAACAAAACTGAGTTGCCCATGCCAAGTAATGTACTATATTGTGGTCTCCTCCAAAAATACCAAAAGTAAGTATTTTCTTAAGGAAATATCTATGATAGTCTACTGTAAATTTCTAAACACATTTGCTCAAAACATGCTTCTCATTCAAAAATACATGGATCAAGATCATCACAAGGGATCGACTTCTTCAGTTAGGGTTGAATCGAAGAGGAAGCTAAGGTTTGTAGTATTTTTGGTAGCCTTAAGTTTCTTAATATAGTACAAAGTTTAGTTTATTGGATCGTCTATTCGGATCCTTTCAATTTAATTTGTAGTTTCCGGATAATTTTTGTAGAACTTTTTTCTAGTACTTCAATTGTTAGTGAGTTAATATGAGTGCTCATATCTTAATATCAGTATCATGTGTGTGGTTGTATAAGAAATTTTGCTGAGAAATCATATTATGTTGAAGGACATGCACAGAACGTTATTAGCTAATATTTGTCACTATTCCCAAGATGGCAGGAATGTCTCTAACATTAGTGAAGTTGAATGGGATCTTATTTACAAGGCAACGGATGGAAAAGTGAAACTACTTTTGTTCTCCTTTTTACTCTTAAAGTCTTCATTTCGATCATATGGGAATAAAGAAATGCAATTATTTTTAAAGCTAAGAGGAAAACTGTTCTGCAAATGAAAGAAAGTATTAAGTGTGCATTGAGGTCTGGATTTGCTGCTTCTATGAATGCTTTTGATCCTGGCATACTGGGTGCTTTCTCCTAGTTTGCTTCTCTGCTTGCTTTTGCTCCTGTTCTCCTGATTGTGTTTGTGTGTTTTTTTTCTGTCTGTTCTCCTTGATATGCCATGTTTTCCCTGTTTGTTTTCTTGTTCCTTTAATCTCTTGCTTGCCTCTGTTCGGGAAGCAATTGTTTTTCCCCTCTTTGTATTTTCCTTCCTTGGTATATCAATAAAATGGTAGGGGTCCATTTAACCCCGCTGGCCTTGCCAAAAAAAGATGTATTTAGTTGGTGATGCTTGTCTTAAACGTGGGTTGTTATAGTTCCAGATAATTTGATGTCTTCATTTTGCGTTTTTTACAATACGATGATGGATGGACTTGTTTTTAAAGGTCAACAGTCTCAAAAGAAATTATTTAATCACAATTTTTTTACTGTTTTATCACTCAAAAATTCTTTATATTGGTTATTTTGAAGTTCACAGCAGAATTAAATATGGCATGTATAGGTTAAATATGGAGATCCCTGCTTTATGGTAAAACGTGAAAATTTTGAGATGTCAAGATCAACAGTGTTTGTGATAATTTTTATTTGAAGGACTGTAGCTCGTTAATAGCATGTGCTTATTTTCTTTACATCTTATTAAATGATGGATCTCTACTAAGTGTCCACCATACTTGTTTTTTGTTTTGACGAAATTGCATTTCACTGAGTGTTGCTTTATACTTTATCTGGCATAATTCGTGTATTTTAATCTTTAAACTTTTAACTGCAGGAATGTAATAGAAGAGGTAGAAGATGAAGAACCTTCACCAAAAAGCGCCAAAGAATCAAAATCTAAATATTCAAAGGAAGAAAATGGACCAGATTCTAGGAAAGCTCCTAGTCTTATGTTCAAGCTAACTAGCAAGGTTGCCTACAAAACTGTTCTGAAGGGTATGTCTTGATTGTAATTTTTCTTTACTTGCATTTTGTTTACTTATTTCTCAACTAAATAGTTGTCATGTTGCTGTTATAGATTATAGTGCAGTTATATTGAAGGCCGAGAACATGGCTAACAAAATTGAATGGATGAACGAAATAAGCAATCTAACACATCAAAAGGGAGCAGTGAAAGGGGCACAAGGAACTTAAATTACTTCCTCCATGAGACAAAAACATTCAGATGGTTCCCTAGTAAGTGTAAATGCTTATTATACCAATAGTTTTATGTTAGAATAGTGGTAAAACCTTGATCCATTTGCTGGGCATTCTTCATTGAGATCAAACCTCCAAGTGTAAATATTAAACGCAAGGCTTTCAATAGCGGACTTAAATTGTCAATCATGAATGTAAAAATTTCTTAAGAAGAAATTTTATTTGGGTAGAAATATTAATTAAGTTAACATAGTGTTTTTAAAAGTTTACAAGTTTATAATAATAAAATAATAACAATAATTAATTGAGGTTGATAAAATTAACTAGTTTATAATAATAATAATAATAATTAAAAAACTGACTAAGTTTATAAATATTAAACAAGTTAATTAAGATTTATAAAAATTAACCAAGTTCGACAAAAAATAAATAAGTTTATAAAAATCGACTAGGTATTGTAAGATTTTAACTAAGTTAACTAAGTTTTTTTAAAATTAAAAAATTTGAAATAATAATAATAATAATTATTATTATTAATTTTGATCAAAATTTACTAAGTTTATAATAATAATAATAATAAATTAACTAAGTTTATAAAAATTAAACAAGTTAACTAATTTTTATATAAAACTAACTAAATTTTATAAAAATAAATAAGTTTATAAAATTATTCTAAATAAAAAAGCCTATTAAAATTAACTAAATATTATAAAAATGTAACTAAGTTTTATATAAATAGTAGGTTTATAATAATAATAAACTATAGTTTAACAAAAATTAACTAAGTTAATAATAATAATAATAAATTAATAAAGTTCATAAATTTTATAAAAATATCTAAGTTTTATAAAAATTAACTAAGTATTATAAAATTTTAACGTAGTTAACTAAGTTTATAATAATAATAGTAGCAATAATATTAAAAATAAATTAATTATGTCTATAAAAATTGAACAAGATAACTAAGATTCATAAAAATTAACTAAGTTTTTATAAAAATTAACTAAGTATTATAAAATTTTAACTAAGTTAACTGAGTTTTTTAAACATTAACAAGTTTATAATAATAATAAAAAAGTAAGATTGATAAAACTTAGCTAAGTTTATAACAACAACAAAACCAAAAATAATAATACATGAACTAAGTTTATAAAAATCAAACAAGTTAATATGTTTTTTAAGGATTAAATAAGTTATCAGGCATTTGATATTGAACATTGGTGAGTTTACTATTTTAAAAATTTTGCAAGCTTATTATATTTATTATCATTTCAGTTTTGTATCTGTATTCAGTTACTGTTGCAATGCTGCAACCAGGCAGTAATGGTTGTTATGGTGATGTCAGCTTTAGTATTCTGGATCCGAAGTCCAAAATAAAACAATATGTAATATTCAATTAAAATGATTTGAATCAACCAATCCCCAATTAAAATGCTTTTGTGACATTGTTCCTGGGAGTTGTACAATGAATCATATGCATATAATTATGCTTCTTCATTGGATTCAATGGTACATTTGAGCAGTTCAATTGCCTTCTATCTAAATCATACACAAATAGCTACAATGAATCGCATGCATATAATTTATGCTATGGTGGGCATTTTATCTGAATGTACAATTCAAAAAATTAATTCTTCATTGCACAACATCTTTTATATTGACATGTTTCTAAATACTTTTTTGTACAGCATCTTTTATATTGACATGTTTCTTAATACTTTTCTTTTATTCTAGAAATTTTGAATATGCGTTTCTTGCAACCAGGCTTGTAACAAATTAAAGAAATGTCCATTGTTGCTAAATCAACTAGATTGCATAGTTAACTAGCAAAAATACACTATTTTTTGTGACTAGCAAAAAATGATATTCATTTACAATATAATAATTATGATATTTACCAGGAAACCGACTGTAGCACTCTACTGATTAAGAATCAATTACAACACTTAAACCACTACACTACTTCACCAATCAAGAAGCCAAAACAAAACTACATTGCACGGTTAACTAATCTAAATGTAACATAAATGTGTAGTAACCATGTAGCTTTGGCTATTGAATGCTGACCATTGGCACTGCAGGAAAATATAAAAATAAAGAAATGATAAATAAAATTAGAAAAACATTTGAATTTTATTGGCTCTTTACTGTCTCCTATAATTGTAATAGAATCCATATTATTTTATAATACATCTTTAGTACTATTTTAGAAGACCACTATATTTTAATGCTTACAAATTGCACAGTTTTGCATCTGCTTCATTTTTATTTCTGTATTATATTGAGAATGACCATAATGTTGATAAAACATTTAGTATTTTTTATAGTTTCATGTTCTGTACATCAGACAGCTTTTGGTACTGATACTACATTAAATCAATATGGACTGTGCATTTAAGTATGATAGAAAATTATCATGCCTTTTGGTTTGACTAGAAAAGGAGATGGAGGACTTTCTTAATACGGGACTGAGTGAGAATCTAAGTAGTAAATAGGTGAATGGGCTAAGTACTCAGTTACTTGCTTTACCTGAACTAACATACGTGAAAATCTAGGAAGTGAGTTACTTGCCTTACTTGTAGTTGGTAGAATGCGTGATAGTATAGGTTACTGAGTGCGTTACCTGCAGTTGTATATCAAAAGGAAACTAAATCACGTATTGGTGGGGACATGTAATCATATAATTTTGTGTAAGTAATTAGTATTTATACCTGATCTTCATATCTAAGTGAGCATGAGTCAGACCTAATGCACTGAGCACACATTACCCACTAATTACACTGAAAAAATAGATATAACATAGTTCCAAATAAAGCTAAGTAAATTAGAAAACATTTATAGTGTGTATATTAGTAAATCAGGAATCATATAATCAGTTTCATGTTCATATGCTATTAGTCAGTGTTCTCCATGTGGGTTCAGGTGATCCATTTAAGTGGTTACGTAAGTAAATCTGAAACCTTGCTCAATTAAGCCTCACTCTGTTATATCTAAGCTCTGATCTCAGCTAAGCATAGCTTTGACCAGACAATATCTTACTTTCTAAAAGCTTGGTAAATACAACAACACAATTGCAATGACCAAGATGACATAGGTCTTTCAATAAGAGAAGTTTTACTTGACTTTGACAGAACTGGATAAAACTACTATTTTGTATAAGGTACTTCTGTTGTATAGTGGTAGCTTGTCAGACAAAAATAACAACTGCTATTTTGTTTTTCAGAGCATGTATACATGAGTTATCGGTTAATATTGGGGCATGAAAGTTGTTTCCTAGGAGTTGCTTTAAATTCAATGAAGTTAGTAGATAATGTGGATTGTATAGTGTAAATTTTTTGAATGTTACTTGATAATTCATGGTTGAATGCATATTTTTTAATGTCACTGATAATTCATGTCTGTAATTCTAATTATTGACTATTGAACTTGTTATAGGTTTAGAATTTCTGAAGTGAAGACCAGCCGCAACAAAGAATTGTCGGTAATCAAGCAATAAACATGACTTTAATTGTTATATATATATATATATATATATATATATATATATATATATATATATTATAATATTTTTTAGTACTAGTTGTGTAAACTTGTTTGTGAATGGTTGTGGTATGTGAATTCGCTTATTTTGTCAAAAAACTATTATTGAAATGGTTATGGATATTATACTTGATTATGTGATTAACGTGTTTTTTTAATTATTTGAATATGATGATTATATGATTGATTGTTGGTTTGAATATGATAATTATGTGATTGATTGTTGGTTTTAATATAACTATTATATAAGTGATTGATGGAAATGATACAAGCTATTGACAGTAAATAGTTGCTTTTGAAACATACTCAAAACCGTCAACAACTTTTAGTAGCGTTTCAAAAATGCTACATAAATGTAAAATGCAAAATGTATATTGTTGTAGAGGAAAAATGCAATAAAAAGTTGTAGGAAAAACAATCAATAACTTTTAGAAGCATTTCGGTAAAGCTGTAGAAAAACTTTTGTAGCGTTTCAAAAACACTACAATATGTTAATTTTTGGTAGCGTTTACTACAACCCAACAAAAAGTTTCAGACTTTTAGTTGCATGTCGTATCGCAGCGTTTATTGAAACGCTGCTAAAAGTTTTGGTAGCGTTTTTTCAACGCTACGAAAGACCTTTTCTGGTGTAGTGTAAATTTAGAGGAACATGTCACTGGAGCTTGACGTGTTTAGTTGTTGGAGAAGTCTTCTTTTCTCTTATGCTCGATGCTGAAGTGACAATCTACTATCCAAGAAATACCATTAATTCCAAGGTGGTAGTCATGATCGGTATTCTTATCCTATTATTGTTTCCGTTGTGAGTTTAGATTTCTATCAATCTCTGATAATGCTCATTCTTATTTGCAGGTATCAAATCCACGATATGTGCTTTGATGGACTTGGGTTTCGATTTTTGTTGAAATTTAGGCCCATTAAGGTATGGGTTATTATTAAGCTATATGTATATAGTTGGGATATAAACATTATAAACTGAGTTTCATGGCAATAATTAGCCATTGAAATTTGATTTGGACCATTATGGATAAAAATAAGGACGATTTAAAAGACGTAGACAAGCTATATGAAATGGTAATCAAGCCAATTAATAGGAAAAAGAGTAGATTGATCGTAAGTTGATAATGAAAGAATTTATATTAGTTTTGGGTATAATTGAATTGATTGATAATTGAAGAAGATGATGAAGTGGAAGAAAAACAATGAAAGTAAGGAAAACATTAAATATAAAGAGAAGATTGAAAGTAAACAACCATTAAAAATGTAGTGCAACCTTCCTATGACATAGGTAAGAGCAAAATTACCGTCAAAGTGAAATTAGACGATTGGGTAAGAAAAAAATACATTAAAAACACGAAAAAAAACATTAACAGGTAAACAATCAAGTAATTAAATCCCATTGATCGACTAAATGTTAACCCAGAAAATGGATCAACTCCCAGAAATTAGATAAAAGCACCGGATCTATTCAAAATAAAAGAAAACATAGACAAATAAAAGGAGAATCAAGAATTTTTGTAGTGGTTCGGCGTGATCTCCGACCAACATCCACTTCAATCTTTGTTATTAATTATTATCTCTTTGGATTACAACTAGTTATATCAGATCTGACCACTATCTAGTGGATCTCAGATTTACAATGAGCTTTCAGAGTGTTTTTGTGGTAGAGGATAGGAATGAAGAAGGAGGAGGAGTTCCAGATCCAAAAGTTGGAGAACTGGAGTAAATCCTATTTTGGTTGCAGATAGGCTGGTATTTATAGGAAATCAGGTGTACAAGTCTATAAGCTTGCTTGCACTGGAGTCCAAAAGGCGGCTCGAAGTTGCCCAAGTAAAACAGAAGACCCATGAGTCAATGGAATAACTCAGTACCGAGTCAAATAACTCGGTGCTGAATTATTTTTACTCATCCAAGTTGAACTTTGTCCATTAGCTAGCTTTCCTATCTCCTTCTTGAGTTGTTCTAAGTCCTTTTCCATCAACTTTGAGTTGATTCTAACAATAGCTGCTTCTTTTGCTTTCTTCTTGCTAATTCTTGGGATTGCTCGTCCAAATCATTGGAAAATCACTTGACCGTGATTTATTGGAATAGCACAAGAGGTATATGGTGTTCGGGAAGCAAAAAAAGGGCAGGAATAGGTCACTGTCGACCTAAACAACTCGGGCTGAGTTATTTCCTTAGCCAATTTTCCACTTAAACTTTTGGAGTCGATCGTGTTTCCAAGTTCGTGAATCACTTCGCCCTGGTTTTGATCTTCTAAGTCCAATTGAAATCTGCTTAGGTTAAAACGTGGGTTAACACTTTCCCCCTAAAGTACGCCTTTCGAATGTAATGTGTGTTTTGCTCGAGAACAAGTTCTAAAAATTAGTCTCCAATAGTTGAACTCTCCAGCTATTCGTTGATCCTAATCTTGGCGAGTCGTCCGGTTTCTTTAGGTTCTCTTGCAAATCAAAGATCATTCCAAACTGGTTATAGCTAAGGAATCCAGCCCTTGCTTAAGTGCCATCCATACATCATAATCATTCCTTCATTCGGAGTTATTTCATCACATATCAAGAAATCGTCTTGTGTTCATGAAAGACTTATCTGTTTTATTCTAATTACAAGACGTTCAAACCCTTTTATCAAATATGCATCTACTCCGGGCATAGTCTCGCCGGACCGTTCATCGCCCAATCTAGGGTTTGATCTCTTCATATTGTTGTTGAGCCCAATCCGCTCGCTCTTCGACGAGGGGACCTAAAGACCAAGCAAGCCCATCCACTCACTCTCTGATGAGTGGACTTACTTTTCCTACAAGCCCATCTACTCGCTTCCGGGCAAGGGAGCTTGCACCCTACACTCCGGTCCGTCTCTCCGGACGGGACTTAAAGCGATCAATATTGTACTAGTTTATCCACTCACTCTGCCAAGGGAACTTGCACCTTGCACTCTGATCCCATCTCTTCAGACGGGACTTAAAGCGATAAATATTGTACAAGCCCATCCGCTTGCTCTCCAATGAGGGGACTTGCACCCTACACTCCGGTCCTATCTCTCTAGAAGGGACTTAAAGCGATCAATATTGTACGTGCCCATCCGCTTGCTCTGTGATGAGGGGACTTGCACCCTGCACTCCGATCCCATATCTTCGGACGAGACTTAAAGCGATCAATATCAACCATCACATTCAAATGGATTTTTCAAGAGTCAAGTACTTGAATCGAAGAAAACAAGCAAAAATCCTAATTATCCATCCTTGACATCCAACTTAAAGCATGCCTAGAGACCAATCTAGGTCCCATACATGTGTAAGCGGTCCGAGGTTATTACCTAAACATCTGACTCAGAGCATGCCTAGAGACTAATCTAGACCTCGTACACATGTAAGCGATCTGAGGTTATTTTTATCCTAATTATTCAAAGAAAGAAAAAGTAACGCGGGGGAGTCGAACCTAGCTCCCAACCATACCGATCATGGGATTTCGATTCTCGAACCAGATCCCTAGTTGTCCCTTGATGCATTCGTTGCATAAGGTGGTGGCTCCGGCCACACCATCGCAGTTTGTTTCCTTACGTACAATGCAGCTGGTTGCTCCAAACTGTTTCCTCTATCAGATCATGAAGGTGTCGGCACTCGTTTGTTTCATGTCCCTCCAACTCATGGAAGATGCAAAACTTTCTAAACCTCCTCTCCCAATCAGTGGGTTCCCTTCTAGCTAGCTTTTGGTAGGGGATCTGCACCCTGATGTCTAGATTTATCCTCTCTGGGGTCTCTATTAAATCAGTGTAGGAGGAGAATTTTGACTCTCACCTTTGTCACTACGGTTCCTCAAAGTCATCATTGGCTCTTCTTTTCGCTTTGTCTTTTCCATTTAATGCTCTGGACAGTCCTCTATCATCCACATCAATAATTTCAGCATCCTCAGCTTTGGTGTCTTCCTAACAAAAATATCTTTCGGCTTTATGGTAGAATTTTGTGAGATCTATCGGTGGATCCCTTTCCAAAGCAATCTTGAAGTCGGTCTTAATTGCAACTTTAGATACTGTCGCCGTTAAGATTATAGATGGATGTGGCTTATCAGCGGCTGCAGTTGCCGCATTGAATCTTGTCAAATAGCTTCTTAAGGTCTCTCCAGGCCTTTGTTTCATGCTTGCCGACGTCATCACATTCTTCGATCATAAGACATGAACTCTGAACTGTCTTTAGAACTTATTCACCAAATCGATATACGTGCTTATGTACCTATTCTCCAACTGTCTGAACCACATCATCACCAAGTCCATTAAGTATAATGGAAAGCACCGCCCTGTTACCTCCTCAAAAGCACCCAACATCTCTATATGTCGGATGCATCTCATCAGATGAGCCGTCGGATCCGACTTTTCATCGTACATTTCCAACATCGGAAGCTTAAAATCGGGAGGATTCCTCACATTATGGATATTAGAAGTGAATGGATTCTTGTTCACATCCTCTAAACTCTAGTCTGAGGGTTCGCCTCTAACTATTCTTCTGATCATCTCAACCATCATGTTGTTATCATCTAATGGAAGTCTTAGAGCACCAACTGCATTCTACACCCTGCTTATGTGGGGTAACTCTGGCACATACTCCTTTGACTGCACATTCGCATTATGACCAGCTCCTTTGGTCTTATTCTATCCTCCATTCCTATGAGGTAGTTTTGGCTATATTCCTCTGGTTGTTGACTGTTCACATTCTGATTCGCATTTCTAGCTTCAGCATTATCCATTCCCGGCATCCTAGCAGCCACTCTAACTTTGCCTCCTAGTATAGTTCTCTCGGTACCAAGTAGATTTGGGTCGGTACCTAGTTGTTCTGTTCATGCGGGCATCACTCCAGCTTGCCCCGCTCCAAATCCAGATGCTCCTACATTAGTTCTGTGACCTTGGTTCTGAATTCCAGCAGCTCTAGCTATTCTTGTCATCCTATCCTTTGGAGAAATCCTTCAAGCATTTCTTGTTGTCTAGTTATCATTCCAGCCTACATCTCCTTTATCATTCTTTCCATCTCTTCTCTGGTCACATAGATGGATTGATGAGAATTCGAGGACACCTCCTGGCTGCCCCTAGGCTCCGGTTGGCTTCCTCCAGCCTTAGATATGGTGTTAGGCCTCTTTATCTTCTCCAAATCTCAGATTCAAGCTTCAAGTCTTCAAATCTAGTTCTTTCTCGGTGAAAGCACTAAAATGTTAACCCGGAAAATGGATCAACACCTAGAAATTGGACGAAACCTCTAGTTCTATTCAAAATAAAAAAAGGAAAAAAGTAAAGGAGACTCAAGAATTTTTATAGTGGTTCGGCATAATCTCTGGCCTACGTCCACTTCGATCTTTCTTATTAGCTGTTATCTCTTTGGATTACAACTAGTTATATCAGATTTGACCACTATCTATTATGTGAATCATGGCTGTTGATTTTTCTAGTATGTGAATTTTGATTGATATTTTCTTTGGCTTGTGATTGTTGACTTGTTCAACTTTGTACTTTCTTCGACTAGAGATTTTCTTAATTGTTCAATATTTTAACTTCGACTTTGAATACTTCAATGCTGATTATTTCCTTACATATTTGCTTATGTGCATGACTTATGATGTTGCATCTGAGTTGTTCGTCTCTTTTATGTTGCGCTGGAGTGTGTTGCTGCACATGACTCTGTACTTGCTATGTTGAGTTTCCCCTTGGGTATCTCTTAGTTATGCATTGCTTGTGTGTTTCTGGCCTTGATTGTATGCGTATGTTGTGCTTGTGAACATCTAAGTTTGGTGTTGCTTCATTAGCTTGGTTTTGTGTGTGTTTGTTGCTGGATATGGTTGTGTTGTACCTGACTGTGTACTTGCTGTTGCACTTGTGCACACTTTCTAGTCTTAATTTTCTTGCACACTTACCTTGAGTGTGATCTATGTTTGGCATATATGTGCACTTTCACTCGAACAAGATTTGCGTTTAGCCTTGTGTTAGCCTTGTGTGCACTTGCACTTGTAAACTTCCTTGTCCATTTGCCTGAACTTGTTAGTGTGTTGCATATTTCCTTTGTTATTTCACCTTTGTGTACATTGTGTTACACTGAAGTCCCTTGTGTGAGTGTGCCTGCCTGTTGTTATGTGATTGCTTTTGACTATGCACCATATATGCTTTGTACTCTGGTTTGGCTTGTTTGTGAGTGTTGTGTGCTTACTGCTTCTGATGTGAATTTTTTGTGCATGTTGTGTGTATTCACTTGTTGGTGCAAGCAAGCATGCTGTGTGTATTCACTTGTGAGCTTGCCTTTGTTTGCCTTGTGTACTGGTGTTTGACCTGTGCTTTATTGTTGTGCATTATGTTGCATCTTATTTTTGTTGCACTTGACCTTGACTTGTTGTGCACTTTTGATGTTGTGCATTCCTTTGCTGCCTTGTTTTGAGTCTGAACCATTTGGCTTGACTTTACTGGTTTGTGCACACATGTATAATTCCTGTATTTTGATTTGTTTTTGTGCGTGTGTGCAAGTGTGATATATTCTTTTATGTTATTTGTATACAAGTGATATATGCACATATGCATAGCCTTTTTTAATATGCTTGTTAATTTTAAATTGCTCGGCCTTAAGGCATGTACAGTGATACACTGTGCATGTCTTAAGTTGCTGGTGCACATTTTGACTTGATTTTAAGTTTTTGTCCCACATGAACATGTTGTGCCGGTTCTTGTATATACCTGTTGTACTGGTCCACATTCATTATTTTTTGTGCCTATTTAAAATATGAAAAGAGCAAAATCAATAAACTGAGGCAATGTCGAGCTTAAATATATTTATATTTTTAAAGTGTCAACTTGTTTCTTTTTTACTTTTTACTACGTTGTTATTTGATAGGCAAAGCAGATGTCTAGGTAAAAACTGGAGCAAGAAGATAAAGATCGTATTCGAGTGAGTGAGGATAGAAATGATTAAAAAATTATTGTGTTTAAAAGAGTGTTGTATATGAGAGTGTAAAAATTGTTGTATGTTAATAGTGTACATAAAATACTGTGGAAGCTCTTGTTGTAATCGTATGTACTATTGAAATTTTATTGAAATAAAATATTTGTTGAAATAAAATTTTTATTTGTTTATTTCTTTCTATGATATTGTAATAGTACTGCTACAAACACATTTAAAAAATATATGTGTGTGTGTATGTATGTATGTATGTATGTTTATTATCATCGAACAAAAATCATAACCTGCTATACTCTACAAGTGGTTCTAAGATGGAATCAAGTGCATCGTGTTGTCTTCGATACACATTTGTTGTCAGTGAATATCTTGGATATTGAGAAAGAGGAGACGTAAGAGTGGGCATATGTTATAATTCAACTTGCTATGGATGAGAATACAATCTTTGAAATTAATGGTGAAACCACCGCTAAGGGTATATAAGATGTGTTGGAGAGTCATACATGAAATTTTCACTAACTAATTGTTTTATATTATTGCAAACATTCTTCACCTATAAAATGAAGGAATGAACTTCCCTAAACTGCACACTTAAATATATTGATGGGTTGCTAATGAAGATGAAGGTAGTAAATTTGAAAATCGAGGAGGAACAAAAGACAATGATTTTGTTATGCTCATTATCACAACATTATACGTGGTTCTCGAATAGTTGTATCTATAGTCTGGATACTTTGACGCTTAGTTATGTCAAAATGGATATTCTTAGTGAGAAGTTGCGGTATCAAACGAAGGAGTTGAATGATAGTAGTTGTGATACTACAAGTAATGGTCATGGCTTGTTTGTATAAAGAGGTAGAAGTGAGAATAAGAGGGACTATGAGCTTTGAAATCAAAGACGCCCGAAGGTCAAGGAAAATCAAAAGGTAGGAATTTTAAGTGCTTTATTTGAAATAAACCCAGTCATTGGAAGAATGAGAGTCCAAAAAAGAAGAAGGAAGTAGTTGCTTCTTCAATGGTGGTAGTGGAGAGTGTTGTTAGTGAGGTAGATGATAAGGTATGACGACGGTAGCATTAGGTGTTTTGGGTGAAGAATGGATACTCGATTAGGAAGCATCTTATCATATGATGTTGAATAGGAAATTTTTTTCATCCTATGTCCAAAAGTAGGGAAATGATATTATTTGTAACTCAATAGGAGTTGGTTCCATGCAGATTCGAATATTTGGTGGAGTAATATACTCCTGATTGTATATAGCTACAACCATGAAAAATCCAAGTATGCATTAATAATATTAGCTCGATGAATTCCTCTACAAGTTAACATTGAAAAAGATGCAGTTAGTTAACTACTCAAGACCTACGATGTCCAGACACATTTAGGCTTCATTAATAAGGAAATTACTCTAATGTGCTTGATAAGGTAATATTGTATGTTGGAAAGACCCTTTGCCATTCAGTTAGTCCATTCAATTGGGTTTAATTATCGGTCATCACAAATGCCTCCTCATATATAGTAAAATGAATGAGCCTTCTAAGGTTACCGTAACATCAACCTAAAATATTTCCCAGCGGATATGTGCATCATCAAAAGAGTAAAATATAATATCTCACATATTATATAAAATTAAGCACCATTATGCGAGCTCACAAATTTGAGCATAACAAACCATATGGTATGGTCGCCAGACCATTAATTTACACACAAAATGCATTACTTAACCTCAAACATAAAGGATAACTATGTATGATTCATCATAATGGTCTCTTCCTCTTCATGCATCTCTTTGATCTTGTTAAATCTCCTTACACCTTATAAATTTGTTCCATTAAAACTGTTCATCCAAGAGTACCTAAGAGATCACATAAAAAAAATAAATGGATCGGGAACATAACTATAAGAGAAACTATACATAGACCTATCAATGTTTTCAAAAGTATATTTGTAAAATGGAAGAAGAAACGAAAATATGAAAAAGGGTATTTTAATTTAAAATTAAACGTGGTATGGAAGGAGAATCTTCCAAAACAAACAATTTATTTCATATCATTAGTAACAAGAAATCGAATTGTCATTAGCAACCCATTAAAACAAGATGTGTTTAAGCTTTTTTTGGTTTGGAGAAGAGACAATTTTTGTTTGAGAAGAGACAGTTTTGGGTTGTTTAAATTATTATTTTTTAAAGCAAACTTCAAATTATGAAAACGACGCGAATAGATTCCCAAAAAAGATGAAAATTGCGATAAAAAGTCCCTGAATTTGAAGTTGTTACACGACATCCTCTTTGTCGAATTTTATATGAAACAAAAGACACTTAACCTATGTAAAAATCTTGATACCCTACAACATAGCGCTCTCTCTCTCTTTTGGCCATCAAAAACAAAGAAAAACCACCGAAAACTAAAAGTATAATAACCTCTCATCTTCATTCACGTATCCATCAATCTTTAAATTTTCGTCTATATGTGCATTTTTATGATAAATTCTTTACTCAACAAAGTTAACCGTTCACCTCTAAGATTCAAATCGCTTTTAAGTTAGGAGCTAGGATTAAGAATAAGATCTTGAATTTTAGAAAGTAATTAGCTTTTTTTTTTTTAATAAAAGTATTTTCATTATTGTTTTTTCTTCGTTTTAAATGGAATTATTAAGGAAAAATGTACTATAGACCCCAAATAATACACTCCTGATTACAGTACAGTTAAATACTCATCCAAATGGCTGCCGCAGCCGCGAGATCAGCTTTCCGGTCATCATCTATCCGCACCGCCGCTGCTAAAATCGCATCTAAACCCAGTTCTCCTCATCCCTCCTTTCGCTTCCCGAAGCCCATGGCCGCTCCCCGTATTTTGAGGTTGTTTCATTTTCTTATCAGTATGTACTACAAAGTGTTATTCCTTTTGTTTATCTCCGATTGATTGAACTAACAGGTCCCCTGTTGAGATGAGCTTTTGCGTTGAATCGTTGATGCCGATGCATAGTGTGACGGCAGCGGCGCTGATGACATCAAAGCTGTCCGTTACACGTGGCCTTTTTGGATGGTTTGCTGAAGGTAATTTCTCTTTTTAACTATTCTCATTTGTGTATATTTGTTTATGTTCTGAATGATTTCCCCTAGTACTTATGTGTGAGCAATAATTAATTATGCTAATTGGTGGGGTTGCTGATGATAATTAGGTTTATTTGGTTGGCAACTTGTTTGAAAGTTGTGGATGTAAATCTGGTAATATTTTTTTGAAATGAGTTTTGGTGAAGTTTGGTTTAGGAATTAGGGTAGAATCAAGGCTACTTACCTTGTAACCTAGGTAATTTCATTGCAAGCCGAAATTTACAATTTCAGTGACACTTTTTCAAATGGGTATTTATTCATGTATCTCGTCCATCCACGAGATGAACTTCTTGCAGTAAAGAACAATCATATTTGTTTTTAGCTATAACAATAAAATGTTGCGTGTGTGGTTTTTGTGGGGGGGGGGGGGGCGAAGAAAAGCAATCAAGCTTTCAAATCTCGGATTTTAGATGAAATCTCATATTGACATCTCGGTCGGTCTATATCTCGGATTAAGATCCTAAGATCTCGGGTTAGATGGATGTGTAATCTCGGGCGAGATGAAGATTCAAAACTTGCTTGAGTGTAAAAGGTGGTTCTGGGTGAAATCTCGGGCGAGACGAAGGAGATTCAAAACTTCGGAAACAGTATATACAAAAATGGTCCATATAAGTTGTATTCTTAGCTTTTTTTTTCTTCTGAAAATCAAAGTCATATACAAATGAACATTGATAAGAATGATAAAGAATATTAAATGGAGAGATAATATTTGAAGACAATACCAGAGCAGTCTGCTTTGTTATTTAAGTGTGTAAGGATATAAGCAAAAATTACTAATGTATTCGGTAGGCAAAACGAAGGTTTTAAAACGAGGTTCGAACAATAGATCATGAAGTTTTAACTTTGAATTGACATAGGTTTAAGTAGATCTTAGGTTCAAAATATCCATATTTTGAGGTTTATACCGGGGTTCAAAGAAATCAATTTTGGTATCGGTTTTGGTCATTTAATTTTTTTATTATTTTTGGACGATTTCAAAATTTTCAAATTTTCGATTGTGGTTTCAGTTTCGGTTCTGGTTTCGATTTTCAATGATTTGTTGATGAAATTGTAACGATGATCTTTGTAAATAAAACATAATATATAATCTATAAAGAAATAGTATACAACATAAAACATTAACAATTAAATTAAACTTAACATCTAAATTAAATTGAACTTAACATCTAAATCTAAATTAGATTGAATTTAACAAGAGTTGAACTTAATAAGTAACTCAAATTAAACATGACAATTAAATTGAACTTAACAAATAAACTAACGCCTAATTACTTTATAGTCCTAATTGACGGTTACTTAATTAAAATTGAAAATTAATTGTTAGCCCAATCCAACCTAATGTCCATACCTTTTGAACTCTGTTAGGGCAAGGAGCCACAAATTAACTCGATCTTTTGAGCTCAAATGCTAGGGCAAGGAGCCAGAAAAAGAAGAAGATGAGGTTGTTCGTGAGTCGATGTCAACTGCTAGGGGAAGGAGCCAGAAAAAAAAGATGAAGTCGACCGCGAGACGAAGTCGACTGCCACTACCTTCATCTCAATCATCAATTTGCTTTGCTGAAGACGAAGTATATTGCAAGAATTTGCTTTGCTGACGATGAAGTCGACTGCGATAGGTCAATTTGCTTTTGATCTTAATTTTTTACCCTAACCGGAACCGAATTTCATGCTCAGTTCCGATCAATTAGCGACAATGTCGGTATGGTACTACTGAAATTTAGGTGTATCGTCATATACCTCACTCAAACCCTGTTGTATACATATTTTGAATTGATTTTGACATATGAACTTCTACATTTGTAGCTAAAACTCACTTTTTTCTTTAATTCCATTTTTATTTTGTTTAGAAAATATTAAAATTAGAATTGTGGATCAAAAAAATTGAACATATTAGTATGGGTCGAATATTTTTTCCCCTAAATTGTTGTATTAACTAAGTTTTAATTGGAATGTAAATCAAAGCATAAAAGGAGAGATTTGATGAGATTCAAACCATACAATTTTATGATTTTTGACAGTAATAGGCAAAGCTATGATTAGTTGTAATCATAGTTATTAATGGTGCACGGCGCAAAAAGGCGCAAATCCTTCCTGGAGCCTTAGCGCATGATGCGGCAAATGGAGCGTGTCTTTTTAATATGCTGTGCATGTTTAGAATTTTTTTATGAATTTAATATATATAACAATTAATTTAAAAAGTTCAATATAATTCATATTATTGTTTACTAAAACACACATATACACACACACGCACATATATACAATAAAGATGTTTTTGCAATTTGTGAAAAAACATAATCAAATATAATATCATAAGCATAAAACTTCAAACATAATAGTGGTCAAAATCCAAATCCAAATCCAAGATAATAGTACATATTACTTGTTAACAAGAAAACTTGTCAACACTCCAAATAAGAATTTAAGGAAAGAGAGAGTTCTTTTAGGTCTCTTTTGGTTAAATAAAGGGAGCAAGGATGTGAATACTTCCTTTGATTCGCCCTTTTGAATAGGTTTTTATTGCAAAACTTTCTTTTATTGACCTTTCAATCTAGTCGAAACACTTTTATTCTTTTCCTTGGGCCTTTCGAGCTTACTGAAGCTGTTTGATTATCCTTTCGAAACCTTCCTTTCGAAACTGTCATGGAACTCTTAAGGATGGGTCTAAGGATTCAAGGGTAAGGTTTGTTTAGTCCTTGTCGAAAGCTAGCTTTTTAAATGACTTGAGACCGATTCTGAAATCCAGGGAAAACATCTTAGGTTTGAGGTTTCGATCCCACTAAAAGGTGAGAGTTTGGCAAGTGATGATTTAGAGTTGAAGACTTGGATTACTTGAAAAAACAGGGGTTTCTACCCACTCGGAAGATTCCTTTCGATGAAGTCGATACATGTAAAACACGGTTAAATCCAAGAATAGTCTTCAAACAACTATATAATCTAAAATATTGAAATCTTCCCTTTATTTATCCAATTATGACAATGCTGGTCAATTTTTTCAATTTGATTTACAAATTAGGATTTATAAATTTGCAAAATTAAGAAAATACAAGTATAGAGTCAATGAATTCGGATCCTCTAAACCAGACCCCTTGGGTCTTATTTATAAATGCAGGTTGGCACCTTTCGACCTGGTCGAAAGGTTGCTTCAGATACTTTTCGACTTCTTTGACATTTGCGCATCCCTCTGCAATACTTTCGAATGGGCTCGAACGCTTCCGCCTTCGTCGAAAGGGATGCTTGCGCCTTCTCTCTTTGTGTTGTTTTGTTGTTATAAGAAGCAAAAGTACAAGCTTTCGACTATGTCGATAGGTAGTTTCCTGTAATTTCGAAGTTGTTGAAATGTTGATGGTTCTGATGCGGTAGGTAGCTTTCGATTGTATGCTTGCGAATTGACGCAGAACCTTTCCTTGATATTAAAGGCTTCAATCGGTTCACAAGGCTTTATTATGCTTTCGAAAGAGTTGTCCTGACCAAGTCATCTTTCCGAGTAGCTTGAATGAAGGCGAAACCTTAGGTTTCGAAAAGTTTGGCGCACATATGAAGAGTTGTCACTCATTGTCTTCAAAAGGTGTTTCTTCAACTCATTCAAAAGGTCTTCACGGATGTAGAAGCACCTTCTTCGAAAGGGAATCACTGAAGCGGAAGGGTGCTTTCGACCCCTTCGAAAGGTTGTGATACTTCTAGTCTTTGGCTGTAGCATCTCTTCAACTCCTTCGGAAAGTCTTGCTGGAGCTCTTTTCTCTTGTTCTACTTTGTCTTCTACTCATTCTGGTTTCGACAAGATCGAAAGGATTTTTGGTATTAACATTACTGATAAACTAGAAATTTGAATCTGATTCAGCAATCATATTTTTTAAATCAATATCTGCATTATCGGATTTGTAAACTTCACCATCTTCCTCATCTGTCTCATATCAATTGATAATTCAGTCGACTGTAACATGAACATAATTCAAAGTTTGGTGGAGATTAATTTGAAAAAAGTATCCATTCGAGACTATTTGTTTGATGCAACAGTAATTAGAACAGATAGTTCGAAGTTTGTTTGAGATTGATTTGGAGAATTCGATCATTCGAGATTATTTGTTCGATATAGGGATCTGGCGGGTTGGATTTGGACCCGACCCGGGGGGTCTCGATTCTATTTGGGTGACAACACTAAAAATACATATATTTTCTAGTTATTTTGTCTAATCTTTTGGAGCGGATCGGTTCTTCATATTATTTTTCATCATCAATACCTGACCTGGGATCCTTTCGGTTCAAGTAGAGTTTGGATTGGTTTGGTTCAGAGTTGTGAATCTCGATTCTAATTTCGAATAGATAGTTCAAAGTTTGTTGAAAATTAGTTTGACGTATAATCACATCATCGTATAAAAAAGTATAATACATTTAACTATTGTTGGGTACTAGTTTTGATTGTGAAAAATGAATAAAAAATAAAAACAATAAAATAACGAAAAGACATGTCATTTTTGCGCCGTTCTTCATTTGCATCATTCACTGTGCATTTCCATATGCGCCGCGCCATACGGAAGAATGACGCAAATGTCGCACCACGCCGTGCATTGCGCCATGACGTGCAACGTAGTGCGACTTTCATAACTATGATTGTAATAGTAATGAAGTCTAATTGTATTTCATCGACTTGGCTTACCTATTTTGCCTTGCTGTTTTATTTTTAAATACCATTATTTTTTATATATAAAAAAGTTTTCATATGTAAGATCATTATGGTACGGATTTTTCCACGTGAAAAGAGAATCATTTGTTACAATAGAATCAGAATCGATGTGGATCGTTCAATAATCAAAGTCGATTTGCTTTGTAAAAGGAAGTTATTAATGAAGATCTGTGAAATAGTTTCACGAGTTTCAATCAATTGTCTTGATCATGGGATATGATTGAAAATAAGATTGGTATTATCAAAGGATTTTCCGTAATTATTCTACATAAAACATTTAAAAACATGAGCATATCAGTAATCATTTTTAATCTTCATATCACTCCAATATTTATCAAAAGAAATCATTGACTTTTCACATTTAAAAAATGAAACAATAAAGATAAACATTAGTTGAACTTAAATGAAAATAAATGAAATATTATTCTATTCAAAACATAATTTTGATTAATTTTCTATTTTTTCATTTTAACATCATAGATTCACATGTTCTTTTCGTGAATGTTAATTTTTAGGATGATGAATCTGATTAGTTTATAAATTTCATTTTAAATAGTATCGTTATCTGGATAAAGATTTTGATCGATAGAGAAGAAAGAAAGATGAATATAAATGATACTATGTAGAAACAAAAGTTGGAAATTTAATTTTTGTAGAAAAAATGGTGGTGGTATTTTAAGTGATTGTTGGTGTTTGGTAAATAGTCTTTAATATTGGTTTTTGGTGGCTGTATGATATTTGTGGATATTTGATCAAATGTAGTCAATAGCAAATTGCGCAAGGCTTGCGCTATGCGTTATTTTGTACTATGCGCTATAGCGCGCTATTTTGTTCACTTTTGTAAATTTTGCATATTTTATATTATAATAAATGGAACTAAAGTAGACATAGTCCATGTTTACATAAATATCAAATCACTAATTTATGATTATCAGTATTTTTTTTAATTTACAATTTAATTTAGTTATGGATTGGAATTTAATTCAAGTTGTGGTACACGGGAAAAGAACGTAACAAGAACGGGATAGGCGTCTTAATTGACAAGAACCTTAGGAACAGAGTTGTCGATGTTAGGAGACAAGGGGACATGATCATCCTAGTCAAGCTGGTAGTGGGTGATATGATTTCGAACGTCATTAGTGCCTATGCCACACAAGTAGGTCTAAGTGAAGCCGTCAAGAGGAATTTCTGGGAAGAGCTAAATATTATGGTTAGAGATGTGCCTAATAGCGAAAAACTTTTCATAGGAGGAGATTTTAACGGGCATATTGGTACAACTAGTGGTGGGTTTGAGAGTGTATGGTGATTTTGAATATAGCGATAGGAACCAAGAAGGAGAAGAAATACTGAATTTCGCTATTGCTTATGACCTCATGATAGTTAATACCTTCTTTAGAAATAGACAGTCACACTTAGTTACTTTTAGTAGTGGTCAACACTTTAGCCAGATTGACTTTGTCCTTACTAGAAGAGATGACAAACGAGCTTGTGTAGATTGTAAAGTCATACCTGGAGAATGCTTCGTCTCACAATATCAGCTTCTGATATCCGAGTTTCGTCTTCGAATACGTGCTCGACGGGATAAAGGAGTCAAGATTAGTCGGACGAAATGGTGGAAGCTCAAAGGAGACGCTTCACGGGTGTTTAAGGATATGGTGATGAGAGAAGGGGCATGGAATTTGGAAGGAGGAGCAAATCACATGTGGGATGAGATGGAACACGCATTCGAAAGTGGTTACTGAGGTGTTTGGGGTAATGAAATGAAATAATCGCGAACCTAAAGATTCGTGGTGGTGGAACAGTGATGTGTAAAAAGCTATCAAAGAGAAGGAATGCTATAAGTGCTTGCATCATCACATGAGCGAGGACAACATGCAAAAGTACAAAGTGGTAAAGAAGAACGCAAAGAGAGCGGTGAGTGAAGCGAGGGGTCGGGCGTATGAAGACCTGTATCATAAGCTAGGTACGAAAGAAGATGAAAAGGACGTTTATAGAATAGCTAAGCTCCGTGAGAGGAAGACAAGAGACTTCAATCAAGTTAAATGCATCAAAGATGACAATAATAGACTTTTGGTAAATGACGATGAGATAAAAAAAAATGAAGAGATTACTTCGACAAACTATTTAATGAAGAAGGTGATAGCACTATGATCGAGATAGACGACTTTTTTGATGACACCAATGTGCATTTTATTCGGAGAATTCAAGAATCCGAGGTAAAGTAGGCGCTAAAACGAATGAAAGCAGGTAAGGCATTGGGGCCTGATGGCATTCCCATTGAGGTGTGGAGATGCCTTGAAGATGCAGGGATAGCTTGACTAACTAGGTTGTTCAATAATATTTTCAAATCAAACAAGATGGCAGGTGAGTGGAGGAGAAGCATATTAGTTCCAATTTTTAAGAATAAAAGAGATATCCAAAGTTGCACAAACTACAGAGGAATTAAGCTTATGAGTCATACGATGAAGCTTTGGGAGAGTCATTGAACATCGATTAAGAAGAATGACAAACGTTTCAAAAAACCAATTTGGCTTCATGCCTGGGAGGTCAACCACAGAGGCGATTTTTTTGATAAGACAACTTATGGAGAGGTTTAAGGAGCAAAAGAAGGATCTTCACATTGTATTTATCGATCTGGAGAAAGCTTATGACAAAGTACCGCGAAAGGTGATTTGGTGGGCTCTGCAAAAGAAGAGAGTCCCAACAAAGTACATTACCCTTATCAAGGATATGTACGATGATGTTGTGACTAGTGTCAGAGCATGCGATGGTGTAACCAGTGACTTTTCCATTAACATAAGATTACATCAAGGGTCAGCTTTGAGCCCCTACATTTTTGCCACAATGATGGATGAGGTTACGAAGGGTATACAAGAGGAAATTCCTTGGTGCATGCTATTTGCTGATGTTGTTGCGCTAATTTATGAAAGTAGGATTGAGGTTGATAAACAACTTGAGCTGTAGAGACAGACTTTAGAATCAAAGAGATTTAGGCTTAGCAGAACTAAAACAGAGTATCTGAAGTGCAAGTTTAGCGGTGTCAGATCAGAGGATGGAGATGTCACTCTAGCTGGACAAATAGTTCCCAAAAAGGAATCCTTTCGATATTTAGGATCAATGTTGCAGTCTAATGGTGAGATTGATGAAGATGTTAGTTTTAGAATTCGAGCGGGATGAGTGAAATAGCGACAAGCGTCTGACATTCTCTATGACAGGAAAGTCTTACAGAAGCTTAAAGGAAAGTTCTACAGAACGGCAATCAGGCCTGCGATGTTGTATGGTGCAAAATGTTGGCCTATTAAAAGCCAACACGTCCAGAAGATAAGCGTAGCAGAGATGCGTATGCTGCGATAAAGTTGCGGTCATACAAGAAGAGATCGAATTAGAAATGATGGTATATGTGAAAAACTTGAAGTAGCACCAATTGAGGGGAAGCTAATTCAACATCGCTTAAGATGGTTTGGACATCTCCAACGAAGGCCGCTCGAGGCATCTGTGCGTGCTGGAATGATAGGCCGCGTCGTATGCACAAAGAGAGGTAGAGGTCGACCAAGGTTGACATGGGAGGAAGTAGTAAAAAAGGACTTGAAGGATTTGAATATATCCGAAGAGCTAGTAACGGATAGGAGCGCGTGGAAGTTAGCGATTCATGTACCAGAACCATGAGCTATGAGTTTTATAAGTTTTAAATTATAGGACTAGGGAAAATGAGCCTAAGACATAGCGCGTGGAAGTTAGCGATTCACGTACGAGCACCATCATTACTATTTATACTATTATCATCATTTGGTTTTTTTTTACATATATATGTATGTTTATCTTTATTTTTACTTTACTTGGTTACTATTATTATTAATTTATTTATTTTGACTTTATTTTATTATTGCTATTGCTATTGTTATAACCTTTAAATTAGCTTTGTCATTTAGTTTTGGGTTTCATCTCTAGCCGACCCCAACTTGTTTGGGAATAATGACTTTGTTGTTGTTGTATGGATTAAAATTTACATTGTAATTTACACGGTAAATGTTAGTTGGTGTGCCTCCTATTCAAATTAGAAACTCTAGAACTATGCTTTGAAATTCTTAACACTGTATCCTGAAGTAAATTCGTTTAACAATTTATTTGTTATTTTCAGGGATTTATCATCCTCGCCATTTTTATTTGTTTTTTAGTTGAGATCAACTATTTAAATTGTTATTTTTCATAAATTTCTGTGTTGGATCGTAATTTTGTTAAATTTAATATATCTTAGATTATATTAATATATTTTTTGATGTTGATTTCGAAAAAAATTTCTCAATTTTTAACATAAATTTTGATTTCATATGGTTCGAGATTTTTGGCATTATAAAAATTATACTTATCAAAACATACTTCTTACATGTTTGGTGAATGTAAAAAAGTGATATATAATATCAAAACATATGTATATTTTAGATTCTTACAAAAATAAAAGAGGTGAAAGTGTATTCCCATTATTACGTCTTTCATCTAGTTAAGTTGGTATGAAATAGGGACTTGAGTCACATACGAATTTACGCATTAGATCATATATTAAAACATTTGTTACTCGGTTGGATGACTAATTTTTCATGAAAAATAATTTAGAAAATACTGTCATTGATTAGATACCAAAATTTGGTATCTTGTACGACATAGTTTGCTTTTTTATACAACCAAAATAAACTAGTCCATAAGGTCATTATCAAAGTATTTGTAAAGTAGCATTTTTGATGTATGAAAGGTGAAATTTTATGATGATTTATCGAATAAAAGAACTTTGCTTTCAAGAATTTATTCAAAAGAATAAAATAAAAAGATGTTCAGCCTTCATATTTTTTGTTTTTCAGCGTTAAAAACAAAGTCCAATATTGCAAACCATTAAGTTCTATAAAGTAAATAAAAACATTATATGGGGTAAGTAACACAAATTTTAAATGATTCTTTAAAGTTAGAAAGTTTCTACCTATTGATACAGCTAGAGAAAGACAAAAGTCGTTTTTTTCTTTTCTATGTAGACGTTTTGAGTATGATACGTTTACCAAGCACCTACATTCAGTTTTATTTGAAGGAATCATGGTCATTCTTGGATAAATGATTTTGATTTATTATTGAAGATACATGATTAGTTAGTGTATCTCTGTCATAGTCTGTGTCACTCAATTTTATTTGAACTTTTTAAATGTACATATCTAGAATAAATAAATATAAAAATAACACGCTATTTTGCGCTTTGATAAAATAGCGCGTTATTTTACGCTATATATAACATGTTCGCTATTTGAGGTTAAATAGCGCAACTTGTATTATGGGCAATTTTATGTTATAGCGCACTATAGCGCGCTCTATGATAACTCTGTATTTGGTTAAAATATAGTTGGTAAACTACCATCACCATTCCTAAAATCTAAAATATCCGTAGTATTTACTATAATTTTCTACTTATAATTTCTTGATTGATCAAGGCAACCAATATACAATTATGCAAGTGTTTTTCCTTTTGTTTATTTCTTTCTTGTTATATAGTATAGAGATTTGGTTTTCAACCCCGTCGAACTTAATTTAGTACAACACGCATTAACACTACCCTAAGGAATGAATATTGACTCAACGAAATATCTCCAATTACCGTCCAAAAATTTAGACTGTGAATTATACTATGATTATGTTAGCTTTTGGCGTACTGAGATACGAGATCAACTCTCTTATATGTTCTATGGTTTTTGACCTGATTAACTTTTACTCATAAACAATTATATCATGTGTTTTCAAATATAATTCAATCTAATGTCTTGCACTCTGAACTATACTATAATTGGATTTAGAAATGAGTTCACTTATTTTAAACGTTTGGAGTAATTTGTCAACTATGCACAGAACTGAAAGTCAGAATTCCCATCAAACTAGTAATAGAGTGAAACCATTTGTAATGCAAGATACAACCCTTTTTACTTGTTTATGACCTATGATCTTAAGCTTTTAATGATTGAAAATGATATTTTAGTTTTGGTGGACAGTTTCCACCATCCACCTATTACTATCCATTGAAATTTGAATACATCATGCATGTTCCTTTTGTCTATTTCTATGTATTCAACTTTTGTATTGGGTGACTAGATCCAGGGTTGAAGTCTAGATTAGTATCATTGATTGATGTCTGGTTATGTCTTCATATTTATCGTACTAAACCTATGAAATTTTCACAAAATACTGATGAAACAATTCCACTTTTTTAGTAGGATATGTATAAATCTATATCAAACTGAATTTAACTACTACCATCCTCTATCAAATGACAGGGTTTACTAACGATTCTTAAAGCACCTGCTGACCCACTCTACTTCGGCAAATCTCAAGTATGCCACCATCTTACATGTTTTTTAAAAGATAAAGAGATTATAGGCATTTTGAAATGTTATATGTTGCTTCTTAAGTCACACTTGTCTGATCGATAGTTCTCGTAAGTCCTCCTGTAATATATTATAGTTTAGAACGTTCGAGCTTGAGCTGAATCGTAGTACGGTAGCAATTTGAAACAACTTGTAGTGTTCTGATATTTAAAAGCGAAAAGAAAAGTAAACATAGAGAGAATAAACAACAAATAAAGTTGAAAAATGTAGTCACCTAAGGAATACATACATAGTTTTTTGAAATGTGTAATACATATTCGTGGCATATGAAAGAAAAAAACTGGAATGTGTAATTCATACATAGTTCTTTGAAATTCATGTTGATTAAGCCTAGGCCAAACATACAACATTCTGCATTATAAAATGTTACATTTCATTCTTTTTACTGGTGCATCATCAATCTACAATATTAGCAGCGACGAAAGCAGGAATTATTTTTGTGACCATTAAAATAGCATATTATATGATTTTTTTTTTTACAAGTGAATTCATCTATGAATGGAAGTTTATAATATATTTGGGAAGTAACACATAACTGGGAAGTCACATACGAAAGTAATGTTCAATAAACGTGCATATCCACAAAAAATGCAAAGGCTATCAACAAGCTATATTAATTATACTATCTTGTTCATATCTGAATAGGTACGGTAAGATATGTTATAACTTTTTAAGCGAATGTAATAAAGAACTATGGATGCATCCACATAGATAACTGATACTGTAATTAGATTATCAACATTAATTTTATATATTAAATTTTCTGTGGCAGTGATGATAATTTTGGAACCACCTATATTTACAAAATTCAATCAAACTTGTTAATATCTGTGGAAGCTTACCCAGACAAAAGATCGAATGATATCTATTTGAAACGTTGAACCAAAATTAATGTATAATTAATGTAGCGAAATTGAAGTGCTGTTTATACTGCGCCGTATTAGAATTTCAATTATGTAAACTTGGAAGCTGTCATTAACGAACAGTTGATTCTTTCAGGGTTTCCTTTACCCGATCACTGAATATGGATTTGTTTGGAGCAGAAGAAGAATGTAGCTGACAAAATTAGTGTAGCTAAAATCAAGATGTTATTCCAGCTTCTTTGTTACATTTTAAGTTTTATTATAGTGTTCTTCTGTTATGTATTCTTTTTAAATGAGTGAACTGGGTTCTGTATATGTTCCTTTGACTATGTGCTTCATTTGTTTTAATTTTTCCTTTTTCGATTTTAATTTTGATTTTGTACCGAATAAATGTAGTTCCAGTGCAGTGGTTGAACACTTTGATTTTTGCATTGTAGATGGTTGATAAATTACGTATTGGTGGCCATGCGGAACAAGGGCATTGTAAGCTTCATTTCATCTGGTGTTCGATGTGTACTATTGTTAACATGCAAATTTCATTTTATTTTATTTTTATTCTGAATTGCTGTTATTACTTTCTCCTTTTCATTTTCTTTTATGGGGGGGAATTTGTTATTCCTAAGTGTCTGTACATGTATTCAACAATTTTAGCTTGTTGCTGAATCATGAGCACTTGAAATGTTCTTTGTTACCGTGAATTCTTCGATTGCTAGTTAGCATGTCAGTGATGCTTGAATGAGGTTACACTGGAAGCTAGTTAGTTTACTACATCATTGCTGAACGTGGAACTTATAAAAGTTAATATGTTCCTCAATAATTTAACAGTTAATATGTTGCAAGACACTGAAAAGGACAAATTTATAAGACTTGAGAACGTATTTACAATGTGAAGTTCCAATCCGGTACAAATTTATAAAAGAGAAGCTAAATTGCTCGTTTGATCCATGGTTTTTACAAAAGCCTCTTTCATACACAGATATAAAAACTCTTCTTACAGCGAGATTTTTGTACTGAAACAGTGATACTGGTAAACATAAGTTTCTCAAAATATTGAAAGATGCAGTCTGGAAATATATTCTGTGCTCTTAGCAACAATAAAATAGGAAGTTATGTCAGAAGCACTTCTAGAAGTTTCAAGAAATAGTTTTTATCCCTTGGCAAATTTTGGTGCAAACATTTGCAAAAAGCTACAAATATTCATACTAAAAACTGCAAAATATTTGCTACTTTTTTTTTTTTACAAATGTTTGCACTAAAATCTTCAAATTTTCGTTGGAAATAATTCCTGAAAGAACAAGAACAGTATAATTCCTGAAACTTCTCAGCACAAAATAAATCACAACCATGTACACCAAAATCTGAAGATAGAAGTTTCTACATAAACTTGACTATCTTGGTTCAAGCATTGTAATACTGAGTTCATTAGAACAAGAATCTTGATTGCTCGACGAGTCCACTGAACGGGGATGCCTCCTTGCTGCATAACCAGGCTGCTTTGGTTGCGGTATTGTCTTTATATCACTACCGAACATTTGTACTATCGATGACATTAAAGGCCTATCTTCCGGATGCTCTTGTACGCATAATAATCCGAGTTTTATACACCTTAAAAATTCATCACTCGAGAAGGAGTCACTCATTGAATCGTCTGCTAATTGCATGCCGTTTCCTTCTTTCCATAAACTCCAAGCCTGTTTGATCGGAAAATGTTTAAAATTAAAACCACAATACAAAATTATGCATTATGTGTCCATGAGCAAAATGTAATAAGTGGAAATTATGAACACATCATTATTTTCTAACTTATTCCACTTTTGTCCTCTTTCAAAAAAAAGTTTCACATAATTATGAAAATTTATACTAAAAATTGCAAATGTTATGAAATTAGTTTTAGAAGGGTTGCGTGAAACATGTTTTGGAAAGATATAGAAGAGTATTTTGAAACTATTTTTTTATATACAATATTAAGAGTGATACTTTATTCAAATAGAACATTCATCACTCTGTTCAAATAGAACATTCATTTTGATGTTTTAGATGTTTCAAATCCATAACTTTTTTCAGTTTCAAACACAGAGCAAATATTAGTTTTGCTCTCGGGATAACAGTCAAAAAATTTGATTTTGACATAGCTAACCTCAAAATTATAGAAAACTCTATACATGAAAGTTGTTGTACATGATTTGTGCTTTTCGGAACATTAAAAATCATCAAATTCCGATCAAAAACGAGAAAGATATAGCTCAAACAACATCAGATTCAAACTCACGATATTCTGTCAAAGACAGAACCATACTTCTGTTTTCAAATCTGTTTTAGGTCAATCAAATGGAAAAATATCGAAATATAATCTGAAGAGAAATTAATACTTGTTGAATCTAGTTTCCAGAAAATTTTTTTGACCTAAATCAAATAAGAAACGAGTAACTTATAGCTAAAACACTTCTCAGGCCTGTGATTGTTTGTTGTTGCTGTACAAAAGGGTGTTTGACAAAATTTCTAATAATAATGGCAAACTATTATGTTGTGCTAAAAGCATTACCAAAATGGTACCTGGCCTTGGAACAATGATAACTCTACATTGTTTATCTACAGATCTTAGCATCGTCCACAAATGACATCAATTAACATATGTCAAAAAATTAAAAAGAAAAAAAAAAGCACTAGCAAAATGGCAATTTATGAATAATGCTACGATTAAGGTCAAAAAGACGAAATATTGGAGACTTACATGAGCAAGTAGATTAATATGAGGAGGTATAGCATAAACTCCTCTATTCTTTTGTCCACTTATGATTTCTAGAACCAACACGCCGAAGCTAAATACATCTGATTTTACCGAGAATGCTCCATCCATAGCATACTCTGGAGACATGTAACCGCTACAATGTTCAACAGTGTAACGTTTAATTTCAGGAATCTAAGTAGTTTGTGTAAAAAATTAAGAACTGAAATGCTTACTATGTGCCAACAATTTTTCTGGTATTGAAATCTGTTTCATCGCCACTAAAGATTCTAGCCATACCAAAATCAGATATTTTAGGAATCATTTCCTTATCAAGAAGAATATTTCCAGCTTTGAGATCCCTATGGATGATTCTGAACCTGGAATCTTGATGAAGATAGAGAAGTCCTCGAGCAATTCCAGTAATGATTCTGTATCGAGTGTTCCAATCCAGCAGTGATTTTTTCTCTTGATCTGAATGCAAAATTTGAAGAGTCAGATATACACGAAAATCGTAAAAAAAAGGTTTAAATATATGTACTAAAGAGATGATAATTTACCAAATAAGAATGTATCTAAACTATTGTTGGGTAAGTATTCGTATACCAGCATCCTCTCTTCTCCTTGAATGCAACAACCGAGAAGGCGAACGAGGTTTCTATGTTGAAGTTTTGCAATGAGCATGACCTCATTTTTGAACTCTTCCGAACCCTGACTTGATGTTTTCGAGAGTCTTTTTACTGCTATTTCTTGATCATCTTTAAGTTTTCCCTGTTATGATAGAGGTTTTCGAAACAGGATTCAGATCATATAAATTGGAACGGGATTTTAATCGTTAAACGGAGATTCAAAAGATCAATATTTTAAGACTTTGAATTTTGAAATTGGTTTTGGCATTCAACCTTCAAGACTTGCTATGTCTTGATCGTCTTTAAGGTTTTCCCCTGTTATGATTTAACCTATCAAATTTTAAATCAACATATAAGCACATTTTATGATATGATTTTGTAAAAGACTAGATATACAAATACTTGTTGAAATCAGTTCCTACTCGGCTGAAAACAAGCTGAACAGACAGACCAAATTCATAATATTCAGTACTGAAACACAGTTGAAAAAAGAAGTAGAAGAGCAGCCTTTAAAAGCTGCTTCATCAAACATATTACAGAAACCAAAAACTGCGGATTCAATACTAAAAACCAGTCCAGATTTAATACAATATCAAAAATTTATGATATAAACCTTATATGTAGTTTGTTTATCAGAATATCATAATAATGCACAAGGGGAAAAAAAATGCTAACCTTGTAAACAGGACCAAATCCACCCTCTCCGAGTTTATTATCAGATGAGAAATAGTTTGTAGCGGTGATGATTGAATCAAATTCGAATATTGGAAGGTCTATTGATTCACCTCTCTGTTCTTGCTTAAATTGTTTACTATAAGAGTTCACTGCACCCAAGAGCACTGAAAAGGAAAAAAGAAAATGATAAGATTTCTGAGGAGAATTTATCCCACAAATTTACACACTTCAAATATCATGATAAATAGGAACTGCTATCTTACATTTTCTTTTCTTCTTCTTCCTTGTGCATAGAACACAACCAACACAACTCATCAACATTATTCCAGCAAGTAGACTAACCACAACAGCCATAACAACTCTGCCATGAGATCTGCCACCTGCTGAACCTGTAAATTCGACAATGTAGACATATTCATACATGAAGTCAAAACAAAATGAAGAGCACACGTATGAAACTTGATCATACAAACTGTTATAATTCCACACATCAAACAATTTCCCAATGCAAATCATACACCCACAAATTGATAATATTAGTTCTAAATCCCAAAACAATAGCTATCAATTTTCAAATACATTGCTTTTCAAGCGCAAGTGCGTGCACACACACTGTATGTATGTATGTATGTTTATGTATGTATATGTACGTGTAATATGCGTGCACATACATACATACATATGCTTATATGTGAAGAGGCACCCAAAAATGAAGAGCAATACATACCTTTAGGCACGTCGATAGCATTCAAACGCACATACAAATCCTGCCCATAAAAACTATTATAATTCCTCACGTCGAACAGCATCCCAAACCAAATCACACATCCGCTACCATTACTTGCAATGGCACTAGCATAAGCAGTACAGGAACAGTTCCTCAAACACAAACTCCTACACTCATCAAGACTCAGACTAAAATCAACCGTACAATCCTCACTCTGCGGTACCTTCACGTTTTTCACAACCCCAAACCCATCTGTTCCGTTCTTACAATCCAACCCGTGCTTTCTAACGCATCCGTCGCTCCCATCCCTCAAAGTGTTCCAGTTAAACGGGTTCTTGGGTTCGAAACCCATTAAGCAGTTGCACACCGGCGAATCATTCATGTCGCATAATCCGTAATTCCCACACGTACCGACTTGATCGCATGGCTCCTTCGGCACGCTCCAGTAGTAGTTCCACTGTTGTCTGTCCTTCACCCAAATCGCCCTCTGGTAGCTTCCGGAAGAAGTTACAAAAAGTCTCGATATAATGGATGGTTCGAGTTGGTAGGAGTAAATCACCCCTGACTTATTGCTGATGAAAGTGAAGTTGAAGCCTTGATACGTCCACATGTTGGGCACCCCGCTAAAGTGGGCCCCATCCCAAGGCCCGGTTCTCCATATTCGGGTTGTACCATTCGTAAGGAAGACTTCAGGGTCTCCTCTTGTTTCTACGTATATTTGAAACGAGCCCACGCTCGGGTCGGTTGGGCTGGTCCAGGAGGTTAGGGTACGATTCAAGCCCGTGGTGAAGTCCACGCCCACTTTCATGTCACCTAAAAGCGTGTCGGTTGGGTAGTCAAAACCTTGCCATGCGTAGTTTAAGGCGTTTAGTCCTTTGACTACGAGATTGCCATTGTCTAGGAGTTGGGCTATTGGGTTGGTTAGTTTAGTTGACGTGTTAGATGACCAAACCACCCTTGAGTCTTTGTCTGTGATGGTAAGGGTGCCATTGGGTGCGAGGGATAGGACTCCAGACGAGTTTACTAACGGGTTCGCCCGGTTTGCTACCCATACTACTGTTTTTTCGGGTATTTGGTTGTACCATAACCCGATGTAGCGGTTTATCGGGTTTGGGTTGAAGAACCCAAGAGCGAAGGTACTGGAAGCGGAGACTAGGGTTTCGTTGTCGAGTAAAGGGGTGGTGGGAGTGAGGGTGTGCCTAGCAACTGAGGGGGAGATGAGGATGAGCAATGTGGTGAATATGAATAATATTTCGTGGTGGGGTGTCATGTTTCTTTTGTTTAGGGAGGAAGGTAGATAAGTATGCGAAGTAGTTGAAGATGAGGAGGAAATTGTCAAACAATGTAGGCATATGGAATCAACAATTATATTGTTGAGTAAACTCAAAATTCAATGACATATTGACAGTGATATAACTATTAATCGATTCAAACTTCCCAACCACAGAAAAAAATATCATAAATAAAAAGATTTAATTAGTGATATTTTATACCAACTGTCGACATGTGTATGCATGAACTAATGAACTATAAGCAGTAGCAATCTGCTGGTTGGTTAAGTACGATATGTTGACATATATAAGTTGTCCAAAGTTATTATTTCCTAATGTTTTGTGCGAATTGTTTACAAGTTCAACCTAAAACTAGTCGAATGAAGTTAGTGTCTTTTAATTGTGAATTGAATACTTTTTCATACTGAATCTGTGTGTGTGTGTGAGAAACATCTCAAAAAGGTTGCTGTTTTGTCAAAACATTTTAATGAAAGATGCAAGAATATATCAAGAAGCATGTCCATTACACACGCACGCACGCACGCTGTGGATTACAAAGATATTTCAGAGCAAAAATGTCTCTTTTCCTTCATATTTTATACTAGAATTGCATGATAATATTTATGAAGAGCTTGGCATTATTTGAAGGTAGGTATCATAACAAAACTAAATGGTTCATTAATGCACTATATTCAACTACCGTATAAATGATATGATTCGGAAATAAAGTATGGGGAATTAATTATTTACAGGAACATAGAGAAAGGGATATGCTTCAGATGTCAACCTTCAATTCAAGATAATATATTTTTCACAATGGTCCAACTGTGAAGAATGGAAATTCATTTACTCTGAAAATAACACACGGGTCGGCATAATGAATGCAAGTAATTTATCGAATAAAATAGCTTAGGTAATGTAGGGACATAGAAGAAAACTTACTGTGGCCTTATTACCAAACAAATTTCAGCCCTGGTATGGATGAATACTCGTGTAGTTGTCAAGATTATTGCTGCCTTCCACGTTCCTGTAATAAAAACTTTGTTGCTGCCTTGCACGTTCTTTTTGTATTGTTTCTCAAATGTCCTTGTTGAAGCCCACAGTAAGAAAAATGGTCAGCAGTTCAATGTTTTATTGCTCGACCGCTCTCGCAACGGTTTTCTTTAATCATTTCGGTCCACTTTTTTAAAGTTACTTATGCTGCTGCTATTTGAAATAAGTTTCCTTTTTTAAGCCTACAATAAGAAAAACCTTTAACCATGTTTAGACAAAAACAAATTATCACACCGCCGCTATTTAAAACTAGCGTAAATTGCACGTAACGCGGAAGTATTTATTTTCTATTTAATAAAAAAATTTATGGACGGATGTGTGCTATAAGTACAAAAGTTTTGGTGGTAACGACACTTTTATTTTAAGTAAATTGACGGTGAAATTCCGTTGATGGATGGCTGGTAAGGGATTGGTGATGAAGGTTGCAAAACAATGTTGAGATTCCGTTGATGGATGTTGGATATTTTGAAAATTTCAAAAGGACGTCGTGGAAATCATATTTATTGAATTCTCTTTACTAATACTAATGCAAATTGCATGTACGTGTATCTAATGGCTAGAAATATTTGTTTTTTATTTAATAGAAAGTCTATGGATGGACATGTGCTATAAGTGCAAAAGCTTTGATTATCGCAAGACTTTCAATTCAAGCAAATCGAATCGATAGTGAAATTCCGTTAACGGATGGTTGGAAAGGTAATGGTGATGGTGGATTCCGTTGATGGATGTATAATATTTTTGAAATTTCAAAACGACACCATGAAAATCATATTTATTAAATTCTCTTTATTAATAGTAGAGACTAGTATAAAACGCACGTATGTGCATCTAATAGGTAAGGATATTACATTTTGTTTAATATAAAAATTGGGTGAACTAATGTGCGTTGTAAGTGTAAATGTTTTGATAGTCACACCGCTTTAATATCAAGTTGTTTAGTGTCTGTGATAAGTTGGTAGTAAAATTCCGTTGATAGGTAGTTGAGAAGAAAATGTGGCGGAGATTGCAAACCAATTGTAATGACTCGTCTTTTCGACCATCGGAAGTCGACACTGAATACATTCATAGTATTCAAATGTTGAACATCCAATCGTTATAAAAATTGGATGTTATAAACTATAATATATAATATATAAAAATTGGATGTTATAAACAAAGAACGGAGGAAACAAAATCTCACAGCGAAAACGATAATATATAATATAACAAAGACATTATAAACTATCATTCTCAAATACAAAGTACATCAGAATTAAAAACAAATCTTATCAGCTGGGCAGTTATAAAATCCCGACCTTACAATTGCTGATAGGTATACAATATAACACAACGGAAAATAAAATACTACGATATGTGAACATCCACCTCTTCTCCAATAACTCCATATCACCAAAGCCAACCTGGAAAAATGCTCGGTCTGACCTAAGCATTATAATAAAATAACACGCGGATCAGTTTGGAAAACAATTGCGATAAAACTCAAGTAATATGGTGAACATGTAATAATTCTATGAGACCACGCCGAAAAATGCAGAACGAGTTTTCATCTCACAAGAACAACATCCATAGATGAAGAAATTGGAGAAAAAAATCAGAACAAAGTCCAATCAAGAAAGAATGTAAATAAACAACATAAACAAATTCAAATAAAAAGGGTGGGTACAAGTAAGAATAAATTCTATACTTAATGAATGCCACAAATAATAAAAAAATTCAAACTTGAAAGAATGGACACAAAACATTTATCGATGCAACTAAGGAAAACAATTCAAAGAATTTGAATCAAAAGAAGGAAAGGAAAATTTCCAACAAATGACTAGGAGGGTGCGCCTCCTTACCGAAAGTATATCTCTAAAAATATACTTGAGAGAGCCATATACTCTGTGACACCTCTCAGAAATGTACTGGCCAGACCCTGCCAACCTTACCGAATATCCAAATATTTCACATCTCAATGCGTAAAACTGAATCCAATCTAGTGTGAATGTGAAAATACCCTAATGGGAGCAACCCCACATACATCCACTTGCAATTTGGGTTTAGTCATTTTCGACAAAGGATAACAAAGCTTAAAAGAGCAACAAATCATCTTAAATAGACGAAACACATAGAAGAAAGTAGAATCAAAGTCGATAGTCGATAAATCAACTATCATATGATAAAATGGTTGTTCACACTTGCGCTTGATTTTCGCATCACAATCTAGTAAAAACATTTTAAAAATACTCTTTTTAAAATATTCTTTTAAAAAGAACAAATTATATTACTAGGCGTATAAGAAACATGGGTCAAAAACAAATGTTAATAACACATTATTTGCTATAAACTCTAAACAATTTACACTCGGCTTTATTTATAAACGGCTCCTTTTTAAAGGATTTTCTCATTTATGGAATATCATTTATAAATTTAAAACAATATTTATTATCCCAAAAGATAATAAACTAATTAAATTACCTTTATAAATTTTAATTCAAATGTTAGTCATCTCAAAGGATAATTTATATAACCTTTAAACCCACATAAAATTTTCCCAAAGAAAATAAATCAAATTTAAAATCCCTTTTATAAATTTAAACCAACATGAATTATCTGGAAAAGTTAATTAATCACATTTATAATCTTCTATAATTTTAAAAACAATATTAATTATCCCGAAAGATAATTAATCAGATTTATAATCTCTTTTAATAAACGAATTGGTTCTCTTTATTAAAACAGTTAATTATCTCTAAAACACTTTTATTTAATCAGTAACTTAACTTAAAAATGTTTATTAAATCAACTAATTAACTTTAAAACACTAAATCAGTTAATTCACTCAAACCACTTTCATTAAATTAGTTAATTTACTTAAATCGCTTTTATTAAATCAATTAATTAACTTAAATACCTTTGTTAAATTAATTAATTAACTTTAAATATCATTAGTTAAAATGATTAATTACATTCAAACATCATTAATTAGCATGACTACTATAATTTCAAATATCATTAATTTAAAATGATTAAATAAATTCAATCATCTTTAATTAAAAAGATTCAATTAAGTTCAAACATCATTAATTAAAATCAAATATCATTAATTAAAATCACTAACTAAATTAAAATATCATTAATTATCAAAATGATTAATTAAATTCAAATCTCATCAAATAAAATGATTAATTTCAAACATCATTAATTATTATTTTTATTAAATTCAATTAATCATTAATTAAAATGTTTAATTAAATTAAAATATCATTAATTAAAATGATTAATAAATTTTAAACATCTAAGTTTGTGTACAAGCTCAAGTTCAACGCGCACAAAGGGTTTAGGAGATGATATTCAATAAATGATGGTACGCGAAAATTGTTATAAGGACACTTAATCAATTTAAATGGAATATCACGATTAATTTCAACTAAACATCAATATAAGCAGCATAAGAAGATAAATAATAGTTATTGACGAGAAACCCCTTTAGAGTCCCTCTACCAATATTCCCTGCAAAACAATTGTTACAGACAATATATATAATCATATAGGTTCACAGCAATTAAGTTAATATGTCATTCGTTTTCCAAAACAGGATTTCAACCAAACAATCAAACAAATAACAACAACAATAGCTAAACTATCAACCAAGCATTTAATAGTAAATTTATAGCATCATAGATATTATATATTTTATTTTAAAGGTGAGTGAACTCACCGAAATTCTAGTTATCGCCGAAGCGTTCCGGTTTGAACTAAAATCGAACAGGCGTTCGATTTTAGCACAAATTTCTACAAGCTCCAAATCTAACCAATCCAACGCGTAGCTAATGATGATACGAGTACAACGCAACTCACCGCGTTCAAATCTGACCTCGTACGAAAGAGATATAGGTTAATGAACATTCAACACTTAATCAATTAAATTAATTACAAAATAAATGTTAATTACTTCATTAACCTGCTAATCCTATCTTCTTCAAATCTCGACCGCTATTATTCGAAACCACGACAACCCACTTCTTCAACCACCTCCATCACCACGCCTCATCAATCGCTATCGCGTTCCTCAAGTTGACAGCCCCTGCCAATGCATGCCGAATGCCACCGGTCACGTCGCCTCCTATTCCCGCAATCTTCCCCCACTGAACCCAAACGTCATCCATGTTCAAACCAAGATCTACGTTGTCTCACACCACTCTAAGACGATCCAATCGGTCGTTGCCTTCATCTCATCGTCCTGAACATTTTCCATGTTGGCCACTTCGCTTGAAACAACCTTGTATGGCTCCAATCATCGTAGGCCATTGAATGCGGCTGATTAGATTAGGGCTTGGATTTCTAGTTGGAAATAAAATAGAAAAAAAGGAAGGCAAGGGTCTTTATATAGATATTTCAACCGATGCTATTCACAAACTCCAAATGAGGCGTGCTCACTGGAGTTCCTAGCCAAATACCCTAATTCCGAACTCTATTGATTTATTTTCGGGACCTAATTCCATCATATACAAAAGTTAGCTTTTTAAATCAAATTATATTATATATTAATTCTTGAAATGAATCACTACGTGTTTCAAGCTCCCACGATCAAACGGTATGTCCAATCGCTACGATACTCGTCCCGATCGCAGTAATTTCATCAAAATCCATGACAATGCCCCGGAATGATAATTTCACACATTTAAATATCATTTTATATTTTTTGATCCAATTATCGATATTTATTCGATCGATTTATTAATTAAAAGGAGGTAAATAAAATTATTAAATCCATTTAATTAATATTTAATTCACAAATTCAAATATTCAAGTGATCCATATATATGAATATAAGTTTTAAATTCCAAAATCCAATTGTTTAAATATTTAAAATTAATTAAATACTTAAAATCCAATGACCAAAATTTTGGGTTGTTGCATTCTCCCCCCTTAATAGGATTTTGTCCCCGAAATTCCCAAGGAAGAAAATGTCACCAAACCCTTAAGGTTTAAAAACTTATTGATTAAAATGAGTTATCAAGTTATTACTTAATTAATTTTCAAATATTACGGAAAATTTCAACAACACTTCCTTTCTGCGGCTCGAGCGAAAAAACTATAAATTGCCTCTACAGGCCAAAAACTGACAATAGGCAAAAAAAGCCAAGTGGCCTCCCATATCTGTGGCATAAAATCATCAATCAACATCAATTTCTAAATCCACTACATACCACTTATGCGTTTGATTTATATTTTTGCAAAACTTATTATCTCGATGCAAATGTACTTACACAATCTAAAAGAGAGTCGGGCTGACAAAAGAGCAATACACTAACTATTTCTATCATAAGCTCAAACAGTATAAACAAGGTAACAATCATCTGCAACTAGACAATATGATGCAACTCTACATGCAAAAACTAGCATGATATAAATCTACATGCAACACCAATGAATAAAGCTAAATGCAAACAAAAGCTACACACCAACCATATGCAACAAAATACAGAGAATACTCTGTAATAAATGTTATGCATCCAATATTTTCAAAAGAAAAATTTAGAACTAAATGTCTGGGTTTTATATTCAAAATATTTTCAAATTTCTCCAAAGGGAAATATATCAAAACCAAAATCAATAATGACAACGAGGGACTGATCCTCTCGAAGCATGGTATAACTCTAGAATTAAACCAATATGGAGCATCTAGTGGTATTCTGGTTCCTCCTAAAAGAACAACTAGAGTAAATTAATATACCCAGCGAGTCTCCCGAATCGGAAAACCCTAAATTACCCAACTTTAGTCACAACAAAACATTTGAAAGACCACTATACAAATATTCTTTTCAAACGTTGAAAATAACACTTTACAAACTCCTCTCAAATATTTTGAAATAATAATACTTCCCTAAAATTTTTTAAAATAATAATATATTATTATTTTTTCACAAATTCTTTCGAAATAACCTTTTTCAAAAGCACCGAGATTTAAGTCCTAACAAACAACAATTTTATAAATTGTAATCTACAAAATAACACTAACAATCAAATCAAATCAATCAAATTCCGTAAAGGAATAAACTAACACTATCAATCAATCAAATTCCATAAGGGAAAAATCTAACACTTAACATTATTTAAAATATCAAATGACTTACAACAAGATTTAGAATTTTGCTTAGACTCACACTTCCTTATGTCACACACCAAATATACAATTATACTTAAGCGCGTATGGTATACATAAATCATCCGTACGCTATATTTAATCTGATCACTTGCTCGGATACATAGACTTCTACTTTCGGACTAATATCGCTCACTCGACCTCCCTAGTGCGGAATCCGATTAGGTTCCTCGATTAGGAACCTTCGTTCTCCTTACATAGCCATAAACTATGATAGAAAACTTTAGTATCATATCGAGAATCCAGGTCAAGTGTTCGCTGACAAGAATCAAGTGAGAAATCCTTTTTTAGACTAGTGTGAATCGCCCCAAAGTAAGCCTAGATCCAGAACCGTACGAATAAAATGGTCTACGTATAACTTACGTACTTAATTTGATTGATTTCTTATTTATACCAATCTCTTTCTAAATATATATCATTTTCACTTATATTTTCATTCATAGTATTCCATTCAATACTAAAATTATTTATGAATTACTTTATAAATTTTTCACTTAAGTTTATAGACTTTATAAACACACAACTTTATAAAACATTAGATCAATAAACTTATTTTACTCTTATTTACTTATATAATACTCATCTACATCCTAAGAGTATATACAAATATAATTTTTTTTATTTGTTTTTTTTCCAAAGTTTAATTGGAGGCCCAAACAAAATATGGGTCTTTAAAACCGAGTTAACCCTTTGACCATTTTTTCTTAGAGTGTGCTAAGGAAAGATATACAGGTTGGCCCAATATCACCAATTAGTTTACGCAACTTAGATGATTAACAAAACTATGGTTTTAATAAAACAACGCTTATTAAAACCTTCATATCCAATTTAACTCATTTACAACTTGAGTTAGAATATCATTTTTCTATTCAAGAGTTAGAAATTTCTCATTTATCAAATTATTATCCAAAATAACTTTTTTATTTTAAATTAGTTTCCATTAAGGAAACTTAGGAATTAAATACGCGACTTTTATTTTAATCATTTTTGAAATAGTAATAATTGTTATCCCGCCTTTTGGCAAGGCCGAGATACCAAGGAACTAACAGAAAAAGAAACAGGATCACACGTCTTCAACTTCAAATGATTGTTGGGCAACTACAAATAACGATGAATTTTGTCCGAATCCAGATCAGGCTACAATTGATAAGACACGTCAAGCAGAGTAGTAGAAACCAACATTCCAAATTTCGAGGCAATCCGAGTTCATATGCTCAAGTTATCGCCAATGGAAGATGGAAGAGATAGTATAGGTTCGAATCCCTCAGAAATAGGCTAGGGTCGAATCGATGAGGAAAGGCTGGTTCGAATCGATCAGAGGAGCATTGCGTCGAATCCACGAAGAGCACATTTGCTTCGACTCCATCGAGCAAGTCCTCATATGCCTAAGTTCGAACCCATCCTCGCATACCCCAGTTCGAATCCGTCGAAGGAAGGATCCTTCGAATCGATGAACGTGGAGGAGCTCCGACTCAATTCCAAAACCTGTTTTCGAATCCCTATGCTCAAACGACTTCGAATCGATCCACGGCAGCACACTTTGACCGATTCAAACAAGCACCGACATCATCAATTCGAAGGAAGCTAACCTTCGAATCCAGTACCTTCGAATCCCCCAAGTCCACATAGCTAAAACCAAGGATATGACCCAGAAAACTCGGAGAAAAAGGAGGATTGACCCGAAGCATATGCGCCATGTCATCGCCTTCACGTACAGGAGCATGGATTCGACCCTATGGATTCGAACCATATCGATTCGAACGAATCCATGGGGCGAAAAACTCCAACTTGAATCGATCATAACTCGAGATCTACAAGTCCAAATGCTATGAAATTTTCACAGGAGCTCGAGCACATGTTGAAGAATGTTCACACCAAATTTCAGCTCGATTGAACAATTTCTTGATCGATTCGAACATAGCTTCGAATCGATCCCAAAGTGGGCCCGGACTTCCAGAAAGCGGGCATGTGGGCCCCCTGACGTACCAGAACTGGTCTCCCTTCAGTTTAGGCGAAATATCAGTCTCCTACACCTATAAATAGAGCCCCTGGTCATTCAGAAAAGGGGTCGGATAATTCTAAGAGCTAAAGAGCGCCCAGACTCTGCCAGATTTACTCTGAATCACCACTGCTTCCTTAGATTCAGACTTATCTCACAAAACCAGTTGTACTGCATTATAAGGAATTGTAATCTTCAAGTGTCAAGTAATAAAAATCATCAAACTTCATAGTGGACGTAGGCTACAAAGCCGAACCACTCTAAATCGCTTGTCTTTGCACTTTACTTTCTGTCATTTTGGAGTTTTTGTTAGATAATCCACAGCGTTAATTTTCATTCTCCGTGTTTATCTCTTTAAAGACTTCCGAAGAGTGTTGTGCCCATTTTTGGTACAAACACTTTGGTGCTTTCATTGAGAGAAACCAGCTTTTTCTCCTGCTCTTTGGATCTACCACCGATACCGGATTGAATAAGTCCAAGAGGAAGATCCGTATCTCTACTCCAGAATCCTTCCACTCTATTCAGATTTGCATAAAATCTAGGAAAGGAATTCACTACTCAAAATGGTTAGTACAAGAACCACTTCTACAGCTGCTGACCAAGAAGGTCGAGACCGACAGAATCCTGCGCAGTTGCCTCCATCCAACCAAGGCAACACTGCTCATTCAGATCCGTCTGGGCCAGTAACCAGACAAGAGTTCCAGGCATTACTCCAGGAACTGACCCAAAGCCGGCAACAGTTGGCTGAACAGTTGCATGTCAACATTGAACTAACTAACCAACTAAGCCGCCAAAGCTACAGAAAGTCCAGGAGGGATGATGTATCCCACGCATCTACCGGAAGTTCCGCTTCGTCTGATTATCACCACAGGTCTACCCGCCCCCGGTTAGAAGGGAGTCACGCACAGACTACTGGATATCAACCCGCTTTAACCGTTGGACAATTAAGGACGGGGCCGTCGACTAGCTTCCAAACAGGACCGTCAACACGAGGAGGCATTGCTCCACAATATACCACAGACAACCGCGCTGCAACCGCCGCGGAAGAAATGAGGGCTGATACCCGAAATCTGTCAGAGCCGAACAATCAACAGCGCGGGCATACTCCTGAACCATATGTCCCAGAAAATGCCGAGCCAAGGAGGCGAAATACGGACCATCGACACCGCCCGGTCCAAACTCGCGTTGTGGGACCCGACCACGCCTTAGCTCAGCACGCCCAGAATGTGCCAGCATCAGATATCTCGACCATAATACGCCAGATGATACGCGAGAGTCAAGGGCTCACTACTGATGATTGGGGGATCTCCCGTGGTCATACCCCCTTTACAGACGAAATATTACGCGCTGAACCCCCTCGACGATTCAGGATGCCAACTCTCCCCATGTACGAAGGGAATAGTGACCCGAATCAGCATATTTTGAAATATGAATGGTCGATGAGTGCTACGAGGGCTGATGATGCAGTGAAGTGTCGAAGTTTCCCCATCTCTCTGGGGGGAATTGCAATAATGTGGTTCACAAGGTTGCCACCAAGATCCATCTCATCGTTCGATCAGCTAGCTAAGAAATTTGTCGAACAATTTCACATGCATGTCGCCAGACCGAAAGACGTTAACACCCTGTCCAGTGTTACCCAAGCACGTGGGGAAACGCTCAGGCGTTATTTGGAAAGGTTCCACGCATCATGTGTTGAGATCAGTAATCCCAATGATAACTCAATCCTGATGGCGTTAACAAAAGGGATTGATCCTGATTCTGATTTCGGAAACTGGTTAGCTGGGAAACCACCTACGTCGTTGGACCGCTTTTACTCCAAAGCCGCTCAATTCCTACGGCAGGAGGACGCAAAACAGTCTAGGAAATAGGACGATGCAATACCCAGAACTGGTGGAATAGAAAATAATGTGGCGGTTAAGCAGTCCGGTGAAAGTTCCGGAAAAGTTCAGTTGAACATACAGAACAAGCAAACTCAGCCAAGGGGCAACCATGTTCAGGACAGGAGAAGAGATCAGAATCGAGGCCCACAGCGTAGGACCCCAATGTTTGATAATTATACGCCACTGAATACATCGCTGGAAAATGTGTATCTGCAAACTTGCAACACTGTGCGATATGATAAACCTGCTCCGAAGCAATCGTCAGAGAGACAGATTCAAACAGGAAAATTTTGTCGATTTCACGAGAGTTATGGCCACAACACCAATGAGTGCCGACATCTGTAGGACCTCATTGAAAAACTGATCAGGGAGAGAAAGTTAGACCAGTATGTACGAGCGCCGCAGTCTGGTGGAGCGGGCCCTTCAAACCAGAATCGTACACGAAATCAAGAAGGACAGGAGGAACCCGCTCATGCGGGCGGAAGGCTAGTTATCAACACGATAAGTGGTGGTCCCCACCCAGCAGACAAAAGCTGGGGGGAAATGGAGTCGTATGCTAGTTCGATCAGGCATGCGGACTTCGAATGTTGCAGTAATTGTGAGGATGGAGCTCCGGCTAAACAACAAAAGATAATGTCTGATGACATCGTATTCAGAAGCCGAGACGCTGATAAAGTCAAAGCCCCTACAATAGACCCACTAGTCATATCTGCTCAGGTAGGTCCTGCTTGGATGAAGAGGATCCTGGTCGACAGTGGGAGCTCTGTGAATATCTTGCTTAAACGGGCTTACGATTTAATGAAGATGGAAGCAAAGGATTTAAAACCCTGCCAATCCTGAATCCACGGTTTCAACGGGAGTGCCACGATACCCATTGGAGTGACAGAGCTACCGGTAGAGTTGGGAGTGGGAGAACGCCGGAGAGTCCGAATGCTGCAGTTTGTCGTTTTAGATATTGATTCACCTTACAATGCGTTTTTGGGCCGTCCGGCCCTTGCTGAGTTCAGGGCAGCCATTGCCCCATGGTATCTAACTCTGAAATTCCCTACTGATCATGGAATCGGAGTCGTTCAAGGAGACCAGGCAGCAGGAAGAGCTTGTTATGTTGCTGAACTACGCGGGGCGCAGAGGAAAGAGAAAGGAAAGGGCGTAGAGGAATCACTCTGCGTCCGTTTTGCGGATAATTGACAATCAATGCCTGGGCCCCGGCCTGGGCACCCTGACCAATTCCTTAAAGATCTTGACCCCAGAGACAACGAATATAAAAGCGAATCTAAAGAGAGTCAAGCTTCCCCAGCCGAACTAACTATTGACGTTCCCGTCAGTGAGGATGACAATTCAAAAGTACTAAAAGTTGGATCTCAACTGGGAAAACAGACACAACAGGAATTGGTAGAGTTTCTCCAAGCGAATCTCGACGTTTTCGCTTGGACACACTCTGACATGTGCGGAATCTCACCAGACATCGCGAGTCACTCCTTGAATATTGATCCGCGACACGTTCCAGTCAAGCAGAAAAGGCGTGGTATGGATCCGGAGAGATCTGCTGCCCTTAAAGAAGAAATTGATAAGTTGCAATCGAATGGATTCATCCGAGATGCCTTGTATCCGGAATGGGTGTCCAACCCCGTACTGGTTCAAAAGCCGAACGGAAAATGGAGAACTTGCGTCGATTACTCCGACTTAAACAAGGCTTGTCCAAAGGATAGTTTCCCACTTCCTCGAATTGACCTGCTCGTGGATTCGACAGTCGGACATGAATTACTATCTTTTATGGATGCTTATTCTGGCTACAACCAAATACCCATGCATTTGCCAGATCAAGAACATACCAGCTTCGTAACTGATCTGGGGCTTTACTGTTACAAAGTCATGCCATTTGGTCTAAAGAACGCCGGAGCAACATACCAACGCTTGGTCAACCGGATGTTCGCCGATCAGATCGGAAAGACCATGGAGGTTTACGTAGATGACATGCTAGTGAAATCTCGATTCTCCACAGATCATGTCAGAGATCTAAATTCAATGTTCAGCATTCTTCGAAAGTACAAGATGAAGCTTAATCCATTAAAGTGTCACTTTGGTGTCGCCTCTGGAAAATTCCTCGGGTTCATTGTCAACGCTCGGGGGATAGAAGCGAATCCCGAAAAAATCTGGGCAATAAGGGACTTGCAAACCCCAAGAACCATAAAACAAGTCCAGAGCCTCAACGGGAAGGTAGCAGCATTAAGCATGTTCATCTCGAAGTCAACCGACAAATGCATTCCTTTCTTTGATCTAATCCGAAAGGGAAAGCGAAACTTTGAATGGACCATAGAGTGTGAAGGTGCGTTCCGATCGCTGGTTCAACATCTTTCTACACCACCAATTTTGTCAAAACCAGTTGACCATGAACAATTGTACCTCTACCTAGCAGTATCAGAGCATGCAATCAGTGTTGCTTTAGTTCGGGAGGAAGACAAAGTGCAGAAACCAGTCTACTATGTTAGTAAACGGCTGACAGGAGCTGAAAGAAATTACCCAAGATTAGAGAAGCTAGCTTACTGCTTGGTCATTGCCTCAAGAAAGCTTCGACCTTATTTCCAAGCTCACCCTCTTACTGTATATACCGACCAGCCGTTACGACAGGTCCTCACGCGGCCTGAGACGTCTGGTAGGTTACTCAAATGGAACATTGAATTAAGCCAATTCAATATCACTTATACTCCACGGAGAGCCATTCAAGGACAAGTCCTGGCAGATTTCATAGCTGAATTTACCATTTCATAGGACTTGCCCGAAACCAGTAAATCCCCCGAATACATCTGGAAGTTACATACTGACGGTGCATCAAACGACCGGTGTTCGGGCGCTAGTGTTGTTCTTGAGACGCCCGAGGGCCGATCTATATGTTATGCTTTAAAGTTCGATTTTCATGCACCAATAACGAAGCTGAATATGAAGCCCTCTTAAACGGCCTAAAGCTTGCCAGAGATTTGAGGATTATCGCTGTGGAAATTTATTGTGATTCACAGTTAGTGGTGTGTCAAGTACGGGGAGAATATCAAGCGAGAGATCGAAGACTGGCTGCTTACTTGGCTCAAGTTCAGAAAGTACTAGATCATTTTGATTATTACGCCATTTATTATATACCTCGAGAACGCAATCAAAAAGCCGATTCATTGGCAAAGTTAGCCAGCACAGGTGAAGCACAACAAGTGGGACCTGTCCCCGTCGAAACTTTGTCCTTCCCAAGCAGCGATCAAATGGAGATGAGTTTTGTATTTGAAACAACTCCCGAAAAAGAATCCTGGATGACTCCATATCGAAACTACATCGAGAATGGGGCATTGCCTGAGAGCAGAAATGAGAAGAGACAAATTCTACGAAAAGCTTCACGGTTCATAATTCAAAACAGAGTCATGTATTGAAGGGGTTATTCTGTTCCTCTCCTCCGGTGTATCGCACACGATGAAGTTAAACGAGTGTTACATGACGTACACGACGGAGAGTGTGGCGATCACACCGGTGGGCAAGCCCTCGCCAAGAAAATACTCCGGTATGGTTACTACTGGCCGACAATAAACCGAGATGCAGCAAACTATGCTAGAAAGTGCGATAGGTGCCAGAAACACGCCCGAATTCCAAGGGCCCCACCTACCGAGATAACTCAAATGGTCAGTCCTTGGCCATTCGTGATGTGGGGCATCGATATCATCGGCGCTTTACCTCTGGCGAGAGGTGGCGCGAAGTACGCCATCGTCGCCGTCGACTACTTTACAAAATGGGCTGAAGCAGAAGCCCTCGCGACGATTACGACAAAGAAAGTAATAAATTTCGTAGTTCGCAATATCATCTGTCGATTTGGACTCCCACATACCATCATCACCGATAATGGAGCCCAATTCGAAAGTGCAGAGTTCAAAAATTTCTGTCAATGGTTTCATATTCATAAAAAGTTCTCGGCAGTTGCACATCCTCAGGAAAACGGACAAGTTGAAGCTGTCAATAAAGTTATAAAATCCATTATGAAAAAGCGATTGGAAAAGGCCGAGGGCAAATGGGTTGATGAACTCCCTATGGCATTATGGGCTTATCGAACGACTCACAAGACCGCAACCGGACACACCCCGTTTTCCTTATCTTATGGCTCAGAAGCCGTTATTCCCGTCGAGACAGAAGTTTTTTCCCATCGCGTGACTTATTATGATCCGAAAACCAACGCCATACTGCTTGCTGAATCTTTGGATCTACTAGATGAAAAGCGGGAAGAGGCCGATTTGAGAGCGGCCGCACATCGGGGTCGAGTCGCCCGACTGTACAATGCCAAAGTTCGACCTCGAACCTTTGAACTCGGCGATCTCGTTCTCAAAAGAATCTATCCGGTTCCTTCGCACATGAAACCAAATTGGGAGGGACCATAGACAATTACCCGAAGACTCGGAGATGGCACATTCAAACTATCGACCGTTGACGGTCTTGATTTGCCAAGAGCCTGGAACAGCGAAATTCTCCGTCGCTATTACACATGACATGCTCTATTTGTTTCATTATATTTTTCCATTTAGTCATTCGCTTTTGCATCTCGAAATTAGAATTTGTAATAAGGTAACTGACTTTACCATATTTTCTTATTTCAGCAATAAATGCCATCTCTTCGAGCCAGAGCTGTGATTCATTAAAAACAATGTACAACATCACGATGCACGAAGAGCTAAATTCCATCACGCAATGAGATTTATTCAAGAAAGAAGTGGCTGTTATACGACCGACCACCCGCTAAGTAAAGCCCGAGATCGGGGGCAAGCCATCCCGTCGAAGCTAGAAATGGGTTAATACACGACAATCCATCAGCTAACTCCGTACTCCCAAAGCGCGAGGCGGAGTATAAACATTCCTTAACTCCGTACTCCCAGAGTGCGAGACGGAGTATAAACATTCCTTAACTCTGTACTCCCAGAGTGCGAGGCAGAGTATAAACATTCCTTAACCCCGTACTCCCAGAGTGCGAGGCGGAGTATAAACATTCCTTAACTCCGTACTCCCAGAGTGCGAGACGGAGTATAAACATTCCTTAACTCCGTACTCCCAGAGTGCGAGACGGAGTATAAACATTTCTTAACTCCGTACTCCCAGAGTGCGAGGCGGAGTATAAACATTCCTTAACTCCGTACTCCCAGAGTGCGAGACGGAGTATAAACATTCACTAACTCCGTACTCCCAAAGTGCGAGACGGAGTATAAACATTCCTTAACTCCGTACTCCCAGAGTGCGAGGTGGAGTATAAACATTCCTTAACTCCGTACTCCCAGAGTGCGAGACGGAGTATAAACATTCCTTAACTCCATACTCCCAGAGTGCGAGACGGAGTATAAACATTCCTTAACTCCGTACTCCCAGAGTGCAAGATGGAGTATAAACATTCCCTAACTCCGTACTCCCAGAGTGCGAGGCGGAGTATAAACATTCCTTAACTCCGTACTCCCAGAGTGTGAGACGGAGTATAAACATTCACTAACTCCGTACTCCCAGAGTGCGAGACGGAGTATAAACATACATCAGTTCCATACTCATCCCCAGGACTGGGGACATGACCAAAGCAAAGCACACCGGTTGGATGTTTATCTAAGAGAAGATTGCAAAAAAGACGGCTGTCAAGCGATCAACTGAACGGATATATCCAGCACGAAAGACTGCAGTTATTCAAAGCACGTCATGATTACACAAGACGTACTTTGGGGGGCAAATGTTATCCCGCCTTTTGGCAAGGCCAAGATACCAAGGAACTAACAGAAAAAGAAACATGATCACACGTCTTCAACTTCAAATGATTGTTGGGCAACTACAAATAACGATGAATTTTGTCCGAATCCAGATCAGGCTACAATTGATAAGGCACGTCAAGCAAAGTAGTAGAAACCAACGTTCCAAATTTCGGGGCAATCCGAGTTCATATGCTCAAGTTATCGCCAATGGAAGATGGAAGAGATAGTATAGGTTCGAATCCCTCAGAAATAGGCTAGGGTCGAATCGATGAGGAAAGGCTGGTTCAAATCGATCAGAGGAGCATTGCGTCGAATCAACGAAGAGCACATTTGCTTCGACTCCATCGAGCAAGTCCTCATATGCCTAAGTTCGAACCCATCCTCGCATACCCCAGTTCGAATCCGTCGAAGGAAGGATCCTTCGAATCGATGAAGGTGGAGGAGCTCCGACTCCATTCCAAAACCCGTTTTCGAATCCCTATGCTCAAACGACTTCGAATCGATCCACGACAGCACACTTTGACCGATTCAAACAAGCACCGACATCATCGATTCGAAGGAAGCTAACCTTCGAATCCAGTACCTTCGAATCCAGTACCTTCGAATCCAGTACCTTCGAATTCCCTAAGTCCACATAGCTAAAACCAAGGATATGACACAGAAAACTCGGAGAAAAAGGAGGATTGACCCGAAGCATATGCGCCACGTCATCGCCTTCACGTACAGGAGCATGGATTCGAACTATATCGATTCGAACGAATCCATGGGGCGAAAAACTCCAACTTGAATCGATTATAACTCGAGATCTACAAGTCCAAATGCTATGAAATTTTCACAGGAGCTCGAGCACATGTTGAAGAATGTTCACACCAAATTTCAGCTCGATTGGACAATTTCTTGATCGATTCGAACATAGCTTCGAATCGATCCCAAAGTGGGCCCGGACTTCCAGAAAGCGGGCATGTGGGCCCCCTGATGTACCAGAACTGGTCTCCCTTCAGTTTAGGCGAAATATCAGCCTCCTACACCTATAAATAGAGCCCCTGATCATTCAGAAAAGGGGTCGGATAATTCTAAGAGCTAAAGAGCGCCCAGACTCTGCCAGATTTACTCTGAATCACCACTGCTTCCTTAGATTCAGACTTAGCTCACAAAACCAGTTGTACTGCGTTATAAGGAATTGTAATCTTCGAGTGTCAAGCAATAAAAATCATCAAACTTCATAGTGGACGTAGGCTACAAAGCCGAACCACTCTAAATCGCTTGTCTTTGCACTTTACTTTCTGTCATTTTGGAGTTTTTGTTAGATAATCCACAGCGTTAATTTTCATTCTCCGCGTTTATCTCTTCAAAGACTTCCGAAGAGTGTTGTGCCCATTTTTGGTACAAACAATAATAACATACAAATCTCCCTTTTGTATATAAATCATACTTTTGGAGTTTAAAGAAAAATTTATTTTTTCCCAAACAACCCTATAGCAAATTATTATGGTAGCATTTTGCCCACTTAGAAATTCAAAAATGAATGCTGTGATGCTGTAGTCAACACAAGAATTATTTTCCATCGGCAGAAGTGAGTTTAGTGCTTTCTTATCTCATTTTAAAATTCTTTTAAAATATGTCTATTCACGAATAATTTAAATAATACTATTATTATTTCCTTCCAAAACTTTAGAAACAACTTTCGAAATTATCAGGATTTAAAATTTTCAACAACTCTTTTTATAAAACATAAACTAAATTTATATAAAATGGCCTTTATATAAAATTATCTCATATTATAATAATCCTCCTTTATTAGAATAAATATTTATTCTTTAAATGTCTTATCTTCCTATTTAGATTATATTAAACAACTTTTATTTAAAGAATTTACCTTTAATTCCACATTATTAAAAGATGATTTTAACTTAGCATTTTCTCCAAACACTTTATAGTCAAATTGTGAAACTTAATTCATAAAGGGGTTCGTTCTAGTGTACTTACAATTATCAAACAATAGTCAATGCTCTTACATTAATCGAGTACGACCTGTCAGACAATAACGATAATAAATAAATATTATCATTTCCAAACAATCACTTTAAATAACTATATAAGTCTTAAAATTATTCTTTTAAATATATATAATATATTCCTAGGTAAAATATTTCATATACCCAATTTAAAAAAATTAATATCATGTCTGTTAGCCTTGTTCAAGTGTTTATAAATCCCTACCAGTATCGTAGCATCCTACGTCTCGGCTAGAATTCATAAACAACTCAATAAACCAATTAACACGATACCTTTTTATAGCAAACAACAACTATGCTCTCATATATATAATACTCTCAAACTCATTCTAGCGTGTCAATTACCCTATCTCTAATAAGCCATACCCTACTAAAGCCAAGGTTCTCGCTTAATCTTCAACTCCGATACCAAAATATAGTGACCCGCCTTTTCGACCGTCGAAAGTCGACAATGGATACATTCACGGTATTGCCAATCGTTAGGAAGGCAGATTGTTAGGGTAGAATAAAAAGAAAAGAACAAAGAACAGGTAAAATATAATATAACAAAGACAATATAAACTATCACTTTAAAATACAGAGTACATCAGAGTAAAAAACTATAACAACCCAGAATTTTAGTTATTTGAATTTGAAATATTTAATTTTATAAGTTAAATAACTTGGATTTCAAATATAGCGATTATTTGATAATTAATCTGTTAAATTTAATATTTGGAATTGTTTGAATATTTGAATTGGAGGAATTAATATTCCAATAATGTTTCAAATATCTGGATCTTTAAATTGAATATTAATTCAATTTATTTAATGGACTTGTTTGACTATTTCGAATAAATAAAAATAACGGTGAATTCAACTGTTAATTTATTTACATTTATAAATGGCCAAATTAAATAATCAAAAAATAAATTATTATTTTTACGACTCGATTTCTATTGACGTGTTTTAATATTATTTTATTTGATTTTTCCTTAATTTTTAATTTGGGAAATATTTAAAATTTTCATTTGATGATTTATCAGTCAAATTTGCAGTGTTTTTGTGGTTATACGGAATTCAATATCCAGTGTATATTACTATTGCTCCGAGATCACATTGTTGTGCTAAGCTCGATCATATATTTGCTTTGCCGTTCGGAGTCCATACCTGTAACGAGAATCTGTGCGGCTAGATGCCGGAAATTTCAAAATTTAAATAAACCAACACTTAACCATTCGTACTCAAGCGCACACATATTCATTTCTTTGTCTGCCTCCATGTCTCCTTTCGTACCAAGAAGTTGGCTGCTCTAAACATTTTTATGGCTCAACGATATTTATTTGGCTTTAAAATATATATAAAAAGAAAATAGCGGAACACTTATACAATTTCTTTTTTCAATTGCTCGACATTCCCTCCTTATCTCCAGTATCCTCAAAAACATGGCTGATTGATTTAAAAATCCAAAATCAATTCACAAAAAAATAAGAAAACATAAAACGAAATTCTTTGAACTTGTTTGAGGGTATCTACAAGATGATGTGTGTTTGGATGGGACCGATTGGGGGTATAGAGGATTGGCAGTGGGTTAACAAGACTAGGGTTAAGGTTTTGGAATAAAATCGGAGATGGTTTAGGCGAAGTTGAGGTAGATTTGAGTTTTGGGAGTCGAGGAGCTGTATTTGGCCGAGGTTTGGAGGCGCACGATGTGCTGTTGGAAGACGCGTTGACGGTGGCTATAGGATTGTCGCTATCTATAAAGGGAAGGCGGGATCGTCGTTTTGGGCAAATGCAGGTCGAGTGCAAGGAGTTGAAGCTGATGGCATCGTCGAAATTCGATTTTGAGGAGCGGTGCTCCGTGTCGTTGGTTGAGATGCATGGTTAATGAGGCGTGCGTATTAGAGTAGAAGGAGATAGTTATTATTGGAAAGGATGGAGAAGGATTAGCAGAGTTAATAGGTAATTAAGTGAGTTAATTTGTAATTAATAAACTGATTATTTTTATTTTAAAAAGTGATAATTTATAAATTTAATATCTTATCCATACGAGGCCCAATCAAGACGTAGATTTTTGCATTACGCTCGTAATGACTATTCCTTCGCGATGGAACTGGGTTAGCTGAATTTGAAGGTCGTTGAAATTTAGGCTAAAATCGAACGTTCGATTTTAGTTCCAAGCTGGAACACCTCGGCAACTACTAAAATCAATGTGAGTTAATCTCACCTTTTTGGCTAATCAGATAATTAATATAGTCAATAAATATTATTTATTGGATGTTTGAATATTTATTCCTGATCATTATTGATTGTTGGATAATTTACTAATTATTATTAGTTGGATATATTCCCGCCTATTGGAGAGGATGAGACCCTATTACGTTCCCGTATAAGAGCGGATGACCCTTTGTTTACAAATCCCGCCTCGAAGTGGTTGATATATATTTTTATGATTATATACTATTTGTGATGCAGGGGGACATGTTGGAGGGGTCCAACGGGATTCCACACACTGTTAATTTTAATTTTCATATATATTGTGATATACGATATGTTGGATGTTGTTGGATGACATGAATATGATTTTGTTTATTTAGGGCTTTAGTAACACTGGGCCTTGTTTTTGGTATTTTTAAATGTTATAAAATAATGATTTGATCTAAAAAGGGATTCCAAAGTGATATCGAAAATTTTATATGTTCAATAATTTTTATAATAAAAGTATGATTTTTAGATATTATAAGTCAATTGTTTATGAAATATTTTAAAAAGAGATTTTCAAATTGTAAAATAAAGATTTTTAAAATCTTAAAATAAGTCTGTCTTTTATAATTAAGGGATATGTTTTAAAGGAGAAATAGAAATACTTTTATATAAATATTATTAACCATTTTATATAAAGTTATATATATATACATATATATTATATTGAAATTTATAAATTTGATAAGTTATAAAAGTGAGATTTTACAAAAGAAGTGAAGATTTGCAAAATCATATTTTGTTAATAAAGGTATGGGTTTATAAACGATGTTTATAAATAAAAGGAAACTATTACCGTTTAATAGATTGGAGAAATAAATCAAACGATGGATTTATTTTAAGATGTGGAAAGTTGTTTTAGAAAATAGTTGATTCTATTTTTGGAAATTGAAAGTGACGGTAAGATGGGATTGTTAACATCATTTTATAAATTAAAGAAATTTATGAAAGAAAATTTATAACTATGGAAGCGAGTTTAAAAATGGTTGAAATTATGTTTGAATGAGACTTTATGAATAAGTGGGATTTATAACGGAATGGAGTTATTAATGGAATTCGGAAATAAATGGATTTTCTGAAAGGAAGTTTCATAAAATAGAGAAGATTTATAAATATGGAAATGGTCATGTTGAAAATTAAGTATGGATTTGTATCATGGAAATATAATAATGTTTTAAAAGTTATTAATTTACGCTAATATTGTTTTAAAAGCGATTTATCAATATTTTAATATTTTGAAATGTTAACTATTTAAAAATTATTAGTGTGGTTTGAAATTAAATATAATTATTTATAAATAAAGTTTTGTAAATTTATTATTAGTGTTTATAAAAATGTTATAGATAAATTATTCTTGTTATTTAAGAATGTTTTGAAATTATTAATTATTATTTTAAAATGTTTTAAATTTAGTATTTATTTATTTATAATGTTTATTATTATATAATAGTGTTTTAAAGTAAAAGTTTAGAATTTATTAAAATTGTTTTCAAGATTTAGAAATGGAGTTTTATAAACAGGTAGGGTTTTATACGAGGAATCTTATAACAAGTTTTGGAGAATATAAAGGAAGATTGCTTTAAAAAGGGTAAAAGCGTTATATAAATGATTTTAGATATTTATATAAGAATATTAGAAATGGGTTTATAGAGTTATAAAATGAGTTTTATAAATGGTTTTGTGAATTATAATAGGGTTTATAAAGTGTTTTTGAGTTGAATAAGAAAGGGAAATATTCCCAAGTGTTGGTGGATATACTTATACCGTTGAGATAAGTATATGAATATTTTTTTCAAGTATTGAAAATATAAGGGTGGTGAATGAATCTTTGTAAAAGTATTTTGGTTCAAATATTTACAAAGTGATTTGAGTTAATGGAAGGATTTATTAAAAGAGGCCTAGTGTTGCTTGGTGCTTAAAAAATGTTGGTTTTTTCCTATGGATTAAATTCCTGATTGAATATTTGTTATTCGATAGTTAAATAACCGACTATAGAATTTGGACCCAAACGTAACTTTGGAAATATCTAGGCGAAGCACGTGAGTTATATGACACAGCCATCTCCGATGATGCTATACTGTGCGTATAAATCTCATTTCGTTCTCCTAGGACAATGACAAGGAAATCCGTCCACTAACAGTTAGGCGGTGATCTCTCCTCTTATCTTTGACTGTTTATTTCCTAAAGAACCGAGGTTGAGTTTACCAGGAATTACCGAAAGTTGTTTTGAAGAGACCGGGATCGGATATGTTATTTGAAAACCACTTCGATCCAACAAATGCGTTTCGAAGTGAAGACATCTTGAAGATGATGGAATTAGAGATGGAGCTCTCAAGTGTTTCGTTCAGTCCTAGAACGAACTTGTATGAATGAATGCTGGTATTGCATTGTTGCCTGGAGGGTAGTATTAGCATTCCAAGTGGGAAGTGCTATATAAAAGGTAAAACATAGCCTCCAGCCTCATCAAACGGGAATGACTAAAACATGGGAGATGTAGCATGGCTAAGTGGGTCACTCCCAAGTAGGATACGATCACCCCAATATAGAGTCGCTATTATCTCTCATTTGTATGCTTCAGGGCCTACTAACGGTGGGGTAATCATATTCGGTACTATCCAGTAAGGGGTAGGCCGGTTCTGTGCTGGCAGGGGATCCAAGCAAGGTACTTGGTTTTATTTTATCTAGAGATGCACCGTGATAGGCGGTACCCCAGTAGCCCAGTCATTGTATGAAATCCATTTTCCAATATGAGCCTTTACGGTTTTTGTTGTATACCTATTATGCTGGAATTTAATTAATGTAACAGTTTCGGCTAAGATTAATAAGTATTTGTATTTAGATACTATTATAATATCAGAGAATTCCATATAAAATGTTTTGGTCATCGTAAGGTAAAAACTCGTCCGTGTTTATGTGTGGCGTGGTCTTACGAGATACCTTTGATTTCAAAGGATTTTATAACTTAATAATCTAGTTAGGTGTGTTTTCTCATGCTGGTTTTCCAGACTGACTCGGGTGTTATTTATTATAGTGCTCGAGTCAGACCGAGTATATTACAGATTGCTTAGTTTAGTTGGAGCTCGGGAGACGAGTCGGAGGACTTCTAGTCATATTCTCATATATGTTTTATTTTTCGCTATTTTGTTATGAAAATTATCAGCAATTGTGAGTACATGATGTTATAACTGTCAAGGCTAATGATTGTGATTGTTGTTGTACTCTAATGGATGTGTGTATATAACAGTTTCTCTTTGTAAAGATCATTAGTATTATATTATATATTGTTCTGTTGTGACTGTGAGATTCTATGTTGTTTTTAGTTCTCTTCTCTTCTTCTTCCCTCTTTCTTTCCCATAACTATCTGTCTTTCCGTTCGATTTGGGTTAGACATGTGTGGTTTATTGTTAGCTTGAATGGTATGGATTGGCGGGTCGTTACAAAAACAAACCTTGTCAGCTAAGCAGTTATAAAATCTAGACCTTACAATTGCTGGTTGGTATATAATATAATGCAGTGAAAAATAAAATATTACGATAGCTGAACATCCAGTTCTTCTCCAAGAACTCCATATCACCAAAGCCAACCTGGGAAAATACTCGGTCATACCTGATCATTATAATAAAATAACACCCGGATCAGTTAGGAAAACCAATGTGAGAAAACTCAACTAATACGGTGAACATGTAATAATTCCATGAGACAATGCCGTAAAACGCAGAACAACTTTTTACCTCACAAGAAAAACATCCTTATATGAAGAAATGTGAAACAAATCAGATCAGCAATCCAATTAAGAAAGAATGAAAATAAATAACATAAAAAAATCCAAATAAAAAGGGTGGGTACAAGTAAGAATAAATTCCATACTTAATGAATGGGCATAAATAATATAAAAATTCAAACTTGAAAGAATGGACACAAATAATTAAACGTAGAGAATGGCATAAAACACTTATCGATGCAATTAGGGAAAACAATTCAAAGAATTTGAATCATAAGAAGGAAAGGAAAGTTTTCAATAAATGACTAGGAGGGTGTGCCCCCTTACCGAAAGTATACCTCTAAAAATATACTTGAGAGGGTCATATACTCTGTGACACCTCTCGGAAATGTACTAGCCAGACCCCGCCAACCTTACCAAGTATCCAAATATTTCACATCTCAATGCGTAAAATCGAATCCAATCTAGTGTGGATGTGAAAATACCCTAATGGGAGCAACCCCACATAGCTAGACATCTACTTACGTTCTGGGTTTAGTCATTTTCGACAAAGGATAACAAAGCTCAAAAGAGCAACAAATCGTCTTAAATAGACGAAACACAAAGAAGAAAGCAAAATCAACGTCGATAGTCGATAAATCAACTATCATGGATGATAAAATGGTTGTTCACACTTGTGCTTGATTTTCGCATCACAATCTAGTAAAAACATTTTAAAAATAATCTTTTTAAAATATTCTTTTAAAAAGAGCAAATTATATTACTGGGCGTATAAGAAACATGGGTCAAAAACAAATGTTAATAACACATTGTCTACTATAAACCCAAAAAAAATTTACACTCGGCTTAATTTATAAACACCTCCTTTTTAAAGGATTTTCTCATTTATGAACTATCATTTATAAATTTAAAACAATATTTATTAACCCAAAAGATAATAAACCAATTAAATTACCTTTATAAATTTTAATTCAAATGTTAATCATCCCGAAGGATAATTTATATAACCTTCACTACAAGAAAAGTTATTTATAACAACACCGAAGCTCAGCGTTTGGACGCCTACTGCAGTTGAAAATCCTTTTATAAATGAAAAAAAACAAGACAAAATATAGAACGTTGTATTAAGCACACTGTCTAGTAAATTTCCAACCCCGCTTAAGTTCCCTCCCTGTTTTCATTCACCGCTTAAAACATGTCATCTTCTTCCCCATAACAACAAACCCAAAATCTCAAATTCGCAGTTGGTCTCTATAGATTTTGCCAAACATCTAGAGTAGCGACTTCATCAGAAATCCTTACCATGCCCTACCATCACGACTTCATTAAATTATTCTAATTAATTTTAGCAATTTTAGGAGTCAATCCCACACACCTCATCCCACTTCCGCAACATGATGACTTCGCGATTCGGACTTTAACACTTTTAAAACCCCTGTATACCTCCCTTATATTTGATAAATTGAAACCCCGCATCGACAACCTAAATAACGCCTCCAACCTACATTAAATTATTCCAGTTTGTTGTTTGGTGCCTAGCCTCCAATGTCAACCCACTATCACATCAAGTTATGATTCTTCAAGGTAAAATCTAATATTGGAGCCTTTTATTTTATTTGTGATTTGTTGAGGCATTATGTTATGGTAAAGTGAATTGAGATATTATTTGAATGACGTCCGTTGATTATCTAGATCAATATATGGTTAGCATGAGCATTTATTATGCTGCTGACTGAAAGGAGACTTCTTTATTGTTTGTTTAAACTTTTATTTAGCTTAATGATGGTCTGTAGCCGAAATAATTGATATCGATGCTTGAAATAAGCCATGCTTATAAATTTGTATGAATTTGTACCTGCGGGTTATTAAGTTGGATTGAGTTAATCTATGTTATTTATTAGGTTAGGATTGACTAATGATGAAATTTGGATTTTGGAAAAAGTGCCAGCTGAAATGATTAGACGTGCGGTGAAAACATATGAAACATGAAGTATATCCGTAACGATAGCATGAATAACAATTATAAGCATGTAGTTGAATGGAAGTGAAGTGCAAGTCAGCTAGAATATAGTGTGGACATTTTGCTTGATAGAAGGAAGTGTACAGTGGTGGTAGTCTAATCTAATGTAGCAAAAGGCTTTACTTGGACAGCGACATCGATAATATCAGCCTGATCGGTGAACTATTTGTGAGAATTACAACATCACTGATTATTTTCTTTTTTATATCTACGTTAAATGTAAGTGATTATTTTCTCCATTATATACTTCGTACATGATTATTTTCTTTGATATCTGTTTTAAAACTTATTATTTAGTTTTAATTAAAACATAACTCATCTAATAAAATCTGTGAGTGCATATCTAAAGTAATGTTGCTTTATTTTATGATGTTAACATATGCAAAAGGATTATGACTGTACTGGACTTTAATTTTTTTCACTAAAGCTTTTCATCTAAAAATATTAGTTTAAGGGTTAGAAATGTAGATATAAGTGGTTAGAACGGCACATAGAACTACTTTGCATATATTTTCTTTTGTTATTATATCTTATCTATACCATGCAGGTTGATATATAAACCAAATTTTATGGTTGGGCATTTTCATATTATGATAATGTGGCATAAGGGACAAGAATAATGAAGGATAAGAATGAGATAAAATGGTTCCAAATGGCTACATCATTAAGCATAAAAGACAGGACTGAAGGCAGGAAGACCACTAAGGTTAAGGCGCATCAAACTCCAAACCATCGCTGACCATGCAGGTACTCCTGAGTTTGCATAAAATGGAATTTATCCAATACCTTCTTGATATTTAAATGCAGCAACTATTTATGACACTGCATATTTCACATTATACTTGTTTCATAGATGAAAGCCATTCTTGGTCCCAATGATGTGATAGATTATAAATAATTAGCCTTAGACTATGACTTCAAGGTTATAACCTTGCAAGAATATATTTTTTAGTTAGAGTCATCGTTCAACCGCGTTTAAAAATAGATGTTAGTAAGCTCTAATAGATACTATATTTGTGACATGAACACTCTCTTTAGCACGACCAACTGATTTTAAAATAAGAATTTGGAAACATTTTGCACATGTTTGGTAAAGAAAAAGTGCATTATAAAAGCGTAGAGATTAACTTGAAATAGACCATGTTGAATACAAATTCATTACTATGCACTGATCAGGAGACATTATTAGGCAATTATTGTTTATTATTTCTATGCATCAATGTATTAATGTATTTTACATTTTCTAAATATATTCTACATCAAAGTATTTAAATAACATTCATTTTTGTATGGACAAAAATAAATAGTTTATTAACAAGATTATTACATTAGGAGATAGAGAAAGAACGCGTTTTAGAAAAGTTTAAGCATTTTAACTGTATAACTAAATAAATTTTATAATATAATATTTGATTTTAATTCTCTAACTATGGAAACATAAATTTAGGATATGATTTTGTTGCTATCACTACAAGAAAATATATTATTGATTGCCCATTGGAACAACATTGTAACTGAACTTGCTATCTTTTGGTTCATTAGGGTTTGGAAAATCAACTAGTCGTGCTATAATTTGACCTCACCCGCAAAAACATAAGAAAAGCGGCAACTTTTTTTATCCCTCTCATTTCTCTACCTCGTTTGAATATTTATTTATTGTGTTTAAACTGGAATTCAAACTAGGATGGATGCATTTATGTATTTGTGTTAACTAATACGTGTAAGTTCCTAATATATTTGTGTTAATCTTGTTAAATATTTCTTTATCAATACCAAGTTTCCTATGCAATGATTAGGGTTGTTTTACTCATTTCATCTACAGCAGAGAAGAAAAATCATTTATTTTGCAGTATGCACTAGTTTGTAGAAGAATGTTGGCATTAGATTGGATTACGACTTATCATTGATAAAGTTGGTTGTATAAAATATTTTTTAGGCTGGTCTTTTAATCCATGGATAGTATAGAATGAAAACACTTGGATGATACGATTAAGTTGATATGCATATGATGTTGATTCCAAATGGGTATAACTGAGGATGGGAGTGCAAACACTTTATTAACAAAATTAGGTGTTTCATTAACTTTTGTTATTTATGAAATTTGTGTGTTATTGGGTTAGATATTTCTAAATTTGCATGTTAGATGCTTTGCAAAGTGCCATGTTAACTTTATAACTATACTTTCTCTTCATAAATATTTACTCCAATTAAAAGTTATCCTTTACATATGTATTTGATTATCATTTTCTCAGAGGGTTTGGAGCTTGTTAAAGAGGAATTGATAGAGCTGGATATCATGGTAAAATCAAATTATCTCAAGATGATGTTGTAACTGAATTTTTCATAGGTAAACTATTGCCTCATTATCAATATTGTTTGGCTTGAAACGTATACATGGCTTACAATATTTCATTTTTCAAAGGTAACCTACAACAAACTTTCAGTTTTTTATATCATATGTTTGTGTCACGTATTATTGGTAATTTCAAAACTAGAGAAGAAATGATAGAGATGTATACACAACTTTGTGCAGGTACCCACTCGGGTGAAGTAGCAATGTTGAAGGGAAAAAGGTTAAATCTGAAGAGAAAGTCGTTTCTTTGGAATAAAAACTCAAGTTGCAAAAGGCAAAGGCAATGAAGTCAAGTGGTTAGGTATGAAAACATTTGACGTGGTTTGTTACAAACTTTATGTTTCTATTGACACCTCTGCAACTGCTTTGGTCCATCCTTGTCATCAACTGCGAGCCTGATTAATGTAAAACACTACAAGAAAAACCTATTTTAATTGCAGCCTGGGATGACGTTGTAAGCGTACCCAGTATATTTGCAGACTTAAGCTTTCTGCTTTCTGCTTTTACCTATGCAGACTAAAGCTTTCTGCTTTTACCTATGCAGCAAAGAATTCCTTGAAACACTACAAGAAAAGCCTGATTAGGTACTCACTCACCACTTATGATAGTTGCAGACTTAAGCTTTCTGCTTTTACTTATGCAGCAAAGGATTCCTTGAAATTCCTGCAAAAATGGTTCAAGAGATTTCCTCGGAATATTGGGCGTGATTTTTATATAACTGGAGAGATCTATGCAAGTGATTCAGTAATAAAATGACGCATATATGAAAGTTTTATACAAACATCTCGTATAAATGTTACAATTTCAGGACAATATGTTCCTCAGTTGGCACAAGCAATTGTGCAGGCTCAAAAATCAGGAGGAGATGAGTTGATTAATTTAAAAGGTTATATGGTATGTATCAATGGTTCAAACTCTTTACACTGACAACAAAAATCAACTTTTTTTAACTAGCACTTATTGAAGAACTACATATGCAGGTTGGAAATGCGCTAACAAATGATTTTCATGATTATCTGTGAATTTTTCAGTTCTTATGGACTATTGGATTGATCTTTGATCAAACTTATAAGCAACTGAACATTATTATGCCTTTAATTCTGGGGTGCATCCATCAGAAGAATGCAACAAGTCTATTGGAGTTGCTAGATATATGAGTGTGGAAATATAAATCCTTACAGCATTTTCACTCCATCTTGTCCTGTTACCCCAACATTGTCAAGGAATAATCTTTTCAACATACTAAATGTAAGTAATCTACTTCAGCTTCATGCAATAAGTTTTTCATTTGTTGAACTTTCCACATTATGTCATCTTCACTAGTAGTTCCTTGGTTCAGAGTTTCTTTAATATTTTCATTGTTGCAGTTTCACCAACTACGGACCCTACTTTATTAGCTTTGGGTCTTCGTACTTCCCCAAGTTTAGATACACACTTTCGTGCCCAAAGCATAAAAAGTTTTGGCAATATATGCTGGGATAAGCTCATATCCTAATTTTCGTAAAAGGGAAAAAATAATAATAAATAAATAAATTAGAATACGATCTTTGCCTGAACATTTAACTTGTGCCTCATCTTCAAATGCACAACCAACTTCAACATCTACTATTACTCAAGCATACAAAGCCTCTATTTACGTTTCATAGGTTCATCCATGCACCTTGGCTTCTCAATCACACTATTGATCGTATTAATCGATTGACTTAAGATTCCAATAGGCTAAGTTCAACCATGATATTGATCACATTTCATACCTATTATCACACTATTGGTCATACTAATCGACTTATTGTTGAATACTGACCATTCTCTGTTGTCTTCCTTTGAAATTGTTCCTGAAAAAATCAAACGTTGGAAGTGAAATGATTATAAACAAACCGACTGGTGGTATAATTTCTAGGCTGTTTCAAGTTTCGCCTGTGAAGCCTTCACCTATGGTAGTCAGAGTTGATGGTGATCGTATGGTTAGGATCATAGGGTGCAGATGTCTTCGCCTCGTGTTCCTCCAGGAATGATCAAGAGAAGGTAAAGTATAAAAATTATTTTACAGTTATTTTACATTACAACAAAATAACATATCAACGACAAAATAGTACATCGTTTATTATTTAACTGCTGTTGATTTTTCTTTCCTTTTCACTTTCTTACCACAAACGCTGAGATAGTTATTTTTACTCGGTTCACAAATACACGCTTTTCAATTTTTACTGGCTGCCTTTTTCTTAATTTACTCTTCCCTAAATTTTCCATTTCCCTCTTCGATAACCCTAACTTTAGTTCTCATCATCTCTATCTTTATTCATGTAGCAACATCCTCCACCTCCATCTTCACCTCCACCTCTATCTTCACCTCCACCTCAGGTTCCATTTACACCATCGCCAGGGCTGGCTATTTGGCAAGGCCCTATGCACCACCAAATAGAGAAACCCCAAGGGCAATATCGACCGAAAAAACCACCAATTACAAATCGCGACCTGCTCAATAGCTTCATTCAAATCGCACGACGTGGTTGGCGACGACGCCACGCTAGCTCCCGCGGTGCTCCTCCAGACTTTGCACCTATAGGCTAGTCGACTCCAACAACTAATATGATAACGATGTGCCAATTCCTCTCTGGCTGTCGGCGAATTTGATTACTGAATGAGGTATATTTTTTGTATTTATATAATTCGTTGTGAATATTTTGTTGTCCTTCCAATCAAGCTGATTTAATTTTTTATGCCTTGTCAAATTTGGAAAGTGAACAGATTTAGAAATATGCTGTTATTTTTGTCTACAAAGTTCACACCTTATCATCCATGATTTCCATATGTAAAATAGTGTGTAAGGGAAAAGATCTCCCTTCTGATTTTAAAATGTGAAAATTATTTACATTTTAAGAATCAGTTTTCATTAGTTGAAACATATATTATATTTTCTTAATATTCTCATTTGTTATCAGGAAAAAGATAGTTGAAAAAATAAAATGACCAAAAAACAATGGAAAGATGCTCCTATTACTAGTTAATATATTATTTGACCAATTGGTATATTTGATATGTTAATTTTGAAAATTTTGACAAATCAAGTACTCCCAAATTATTTATCTCTTTTATTTCTATTATTAATAGAAATATGTGCAGATATGACCCTTATCATGAGCGGGCTGGGTGAAATGCATAGGTTAGTAAAAACTAAAAGCACTACTGCTTTATTTTCAATGCGGGTAATAAGGTTGCAGATTTTTTTGCAAATCACCCAGTTTATTGGTCTTATGATATTTGATGGAATGGTGATCTTGCTCTAGATTTTTGTACCCAGATTTTAGACGATGAATTTGTTAGCATTTACTTTTTTATGGCATATGCGCCTGTCTCTGTGTGATGTGTTGGAGCATTTTGCTTGCGCTTATTAACCATCACATTATAATATGCACAGAATATGTTATGTATCATCACCAACTATATGTTCCATTATAGCCAACTTTACGCATGTTTATATAATGACATACTTACCTGAGAAAGTTGTACCTTCATTTTATATGCAGCGCTCTCAACCAAGTCATTAAATAATAATACAATAGAGGGAAGTAGCAGCCATATACGAAAGAAGTTCATATGGTCAAAAAATTTCCTTTCATTTCCAAATTAACTGATTGTGCTCCATCATTTACCAATGAGAAGGTTCATAGGTTTAGAATCAATGGATGGACAACAATAGTGAATACAATGAGAAGATTTCAGGAGCGCATATTAGGTGAAAGCAACACTAACATGACAAGCTCAATAAGTGAAATATGGCTTCTTGGCACTTGCTATAAAGCTTCACATGTTGAATCATCTTCTATTGCTACTCATGATACGTAGCTGACTTTCTGCATGATTTTTCGTCAAGAATTTGGATAACATATAGAAAAGGTTGTTACTTTAGAGAATCTGAGATCCGTAGGATGCTCATCTAATTGCTTAAGTGTTCAATGGCTTTTTGCATGTTGAAGACTAAGGAGATTGAATGAGCATACTAGATACTTCATATCACATGTAACACAAGGCTATGAAGAATTAATGTTATTCATAGGTTATGTTTTGTGTGGAGATACCTCATGAGCTTATTTGTTATCCTGCCAAAAAAAGGAAATAAAAAATGTTCACTAGTTTGTTGTACCATGCAATTTATATGTACATTGCATTTTCATTCCAGGTTTTCAAACTATAGTTAATTAGAAGTTAACTAGCAATGTTGGATGTGTGAAATGACCCTAACTAACTCCACCTAATTTTTATAAGGAATTTTTTTTTACATCAATAAGTCTCTTAGAGTCATTTAGCCTTCTTACTAAATAATCCAGGATCCTCCTTTTTCTACTAATATATTTATATCAGTTCATCAATAAAAATATTCACATACATATGAAGATGTATGTGACCCTCTTGCTTGGATCAGAGTGTTGTTTAGCAAGAGTGTATCCTGATTGAATTTTGAATTTCTAATCAACCAGCACATAGCTCATTTTCCATACCTTTTGATTTTTTAAGTCCGGGTAATTAATCCCATAATCATATGCAGTTGCTACTTAGTAATTTTTGACACTTCTTTTCTACAATAGACAAATTAGGCAAAATCAGCAGTTTAGACGTCTAATTTTTTTTTATGACAGACGTCTAAATTTGATCTCAGACGTCTAAATCTTTATGACAGACGTCTCAGAGTGTCTAAAATTGAAACAGAGAGTGAAAACATTTTGAACTAAATTCAGACATCTAAATTTTTATGACAGACGTCTAAATTTGATCTTAGATGTCTAAATCTTTATGACAGACGTCTCAGACTGTCTAAAATTGAAACAGAGAATAAAACATTTTGAACTAAATTCAGACATCTAAATCTTTTTTCTTAACTTATACATGGATTTTCTTATGTCAGTTCTTTGTATATACATTCAATCCGTAAATCCTTTATTCTCAAATTTTCTACCATTATAGCCTGACTGTTCTTGAAGCTTAAAATTCATTTTTCTTAGCAAAACATCTTGTAAAAACAAAGCACATAGTCTCAGCTGATACATATAAGTTCAACAACTACAAAACAGCAGTTAACAATACATTGGTTTCTCAAAGTAACTTAAACAAAAGGTCTTAATCTAGTTCATCATGAATGTTTGATTTACTTCAGCAAAGTCTTTTTTAAACATAGCATCCAAATCTTTAAGTAGTTAACTCATCCAATTCCTGATCAACCAAGTTCTTATTTACCTGCATAATCACCATGAACTGCCTCATACAAAGATGAGACACCCAATGGTGCACAAACACAAAAGGGTCAGACTAATTGTCTGGTATGAATAATCTAACTGAAAACATGATCATATTCAATTCCATTTATATTCCAGTGCTTTGTATGAATAAGAAACTCAGTATCTTCTTTGTACATGTTTTTGTGAGGCATGTGCATTCATATCAGTGTTAAACAAATTATTTATATATGATCACAATGACTTAATTCATAGAAAACAATCATAAGATTCATCAATAAAACATCATAAGCCAACCAAATGCAATCATCAATTCAGTCATCATGCCCGTTTTCAACTTTACTGACCATCAGGGATTTTGCCCAGGCCTCTCCTGAACCTATTTCTAAAGTTCATTATCAAATATAATAGGTTCTTTAGCTACTTTCTCTTTTTAAACACACATTGCCTGGGACATCTCTCTGTTAACCCAGCACACTCAGGCCCCTGGGTATAAACATACCATGTGTGAGCTTGCAATGTTCCCCTTGCCAAGCTATATTTTGTAGCCCTAAGATCCCAAGTCCTTAGTTAAATTACTAAGTGTTTTTTCCCTTTCTTTTTAACTGAGCTAATCCCTTCTGCATCTCACTTTTTCAATCAGAGAAAAATAAACAATTCAACCAATATGTATTCATTCAGGGTCTGGTAAGCTATATTCTCAGAAGCAATCATTTAATCATGAAAACAGATGTGATTTCTTAGTATATCATTTCTCCCATGGGTTACAATGGGTCCAGTTGCACACATATGGTCCTAAGTAGTTTACTAGTTATCTTTTCTTACCTCTGGTTCAATCAGATTCATGATCTGGCTAAACCATAAGTATATTTTGATTTGGGTAATTCATAAAACAAAGAAGCTCAGCACATGTACAACATTGCACTCCTATATTTTCTTTTGTTTTAATTAATATGAGACATAAGCAACAACACAATGTTGCAGCCCCATATTTCTTTCTATCTTCAGACCATATGTCTACCACATGACTCCGGGGATTTTTTTATAAGCAACTTTATAAAGAAAACTTATAAAAGAAATCACTCCATCTCAAAGCTAACCCATATCACAGATGAACATTTTTAAAACATGAACCCATGACTCTTATCATTCTGGGTAAATCACAGTGAGGGGTTTTACACTTAAGCAGATCATTAACAAACCAAGGTCATCAAATCATAAAACATAACTTGTAAAAAGAAAATGAATGATTAGTTCAAATAGGCTGCCTCAATCTTCAGGACTTAATGCCAAAGTTTTCAGTGAGGTTACTCACATTAATCCTTCTTCTTCCTATGCCTTATGAACCCCTTTTAGTCTTCTGCCTTCTCCTATTTTCTCTGGTTTATGTCTTGTATATTATTTTCTTTAAGTGGTGAGGAACAAAATGGGTATGATCTCACTACCCCCAAGCCTCTTTATATAAATCCTGGCTGTTACTAGGGTTTATGGAATTTACCCAATGTCAGTTCTACCCCACACATAACATAGCCTGCCTTCAAGAAATAAGAGGGTATGTGGTCCTTGTTTTCATTTTCAGAAATAAGCCTCATTCTTTTAATCTTTTCCCGGGTCATGTTATATCCATGACTTCTTATTTCCTAAATTAAAGAAATTACTAGAAATGGATAAAGTGTTTGTTTAAGGACTCATGCCATTTCTATGTAACTTCTGTTTTCTTCCAGAAATTGGTTGACTGTATACATGTATAACACATGCATACCTAAGTCTTTTATTTTTCTTTCTTTCCTTAAATAATTTTAAGTTTATTTCTGCCTAGCTTTTATTTTCTTTGTACCCTATTTTATTTAAAGATAAAATTCTATCTTCATGCATATGTATTTCTAAATCAGTTATTTTAATTTATCTATTGATTTCTGCTAAATTTTTATTACACAGAAATCTGTGTGCATGTGTGTACATTGTCTTGTGCACATGTACATGTTTTAAACCATGTATCTGCAAATCAATTTCCTATTCCTATTTTTTTCAATGCAATTTCAAACAAACACAAACTAAATTAAATCATGAAATTACTCACAAAAATCAGGGTTATCACATTTACCCCTCCTTTTAGGAATTGTGTCCCACAATTCTTTCATACTTAACTTAAGTACCATTACTCCAGAAAATCAACTTCTGATCTCAAAACCATTCTCAAGCCAATCACTTAATTAAACACTATGCATATTAAAACAAAAATCATAATGCATATTTCAATCAAAACATTCATTAATATAAATAAATTTACCTTTCATTTAATCAAACAGTTGTTGATAATCATTTCTGATTTTATCTTCCACTTCCCATGTGCAATCGTTTGGGTCAAGACTCCATTGCACTTTTACTAATTTAATTTCTTTATTTCTCAATTTCTTGGTTTCTCTAGAAATTATGCCCACTGGTTCCTTTTCGTAGATCATTCTAGGATCAATCTGCACATCCTTAGAGGATTCTAGGATTGCCTCCTTGTCATGAACCCATCTTCTAAGTTGAGACACATGAAAAACATCATGCATTACTCTCATTTCTTCTGGCAACTCTAATTTATAGGCTACTGTTCCTATTCTTTCTAGGATTTTATATGGTCCTATATACCTAGGAATCAACTTCCCTTGTTTCCCAAACCTTAGAACCTTTTTCAAGGGTGATATCTTGATGAATACATAATCCCCAACATCATATTGTACTGCCTTCCTTCTTTGATCTGCATATTTCTTTTGCCTATCTTGGGCAGAAGCAATTCTTCTTCTGATCAAAGTTATCTTTTCAGAAGTCTCCTTCACATTTTCTAGTCCTAAGACCACTTTTTCTCCATATTCAAGCCAACTTGAGGGTGATAAACATGGTCTCCCATAAAGAGCTTCAAAGGGGGCCATGCCTATACTACTATGATGGCTATTGTTGTATGCAAATTCAGCTAAAAAGATATGATCCTCCCAACTTCCTCCCCAATCCAATACACAAGCTCTTAACATGTCTTCAAGCAATTTGTTCACAATTTCTGTTTGGCCATCAGTTTGAGGATGGTATGCTGTGCTTAAGCATAAATCAGTCCCCATTTCCTTGTGAAAACTCTGCCAAAACTTTGAAGTGAAGATGGTATCTCTATCACTTACTATAGTCTTTGGTATACCATGCAGCCTGACTACTTCTTTAATAAACAACTGGGGCTAGGGTATTTGCATTTCTTTCTGATTTTACTGGTATAAAGTGGGTTGACTTGGTTAGCCTATCAACCACTACCCAAATACTATCATTTCCCCTCCTAGTTCTAGGCAAACCATCAATGAAATCCATTGATATGTCTTCCCATTTCCACTGTGGTATTTGTAAAGGTTGAAGCATCCCTGAGGGTTTTTGATACTCAACCTTCACCTGTTGGCAAACCATACATTTAGATACATAGGTTGCCACTGCTCTCTTCATACCACTCCACCAATAATCTCTCTTGAGGTTGTGATACATTCTTGTGCTTCCTGGGTGTATAGTATATTTACTTTTGTGGTAAGCATCCAAGATTTCTTGCTTCAACTCATCAACTGCTGGAACACATATTCTTCCTCCTTTCCTCAAATGGCCTTGATCATTCAACTGAAAACCTTCCACTGCCTTACCACTTAATATTTGAGTCTTCCTTTCAAATAAAAATGGATCTTGGTCTTGTAGCTTTACAACTTTATTTTTCAATTCTGATCCCAGAGTAATAAAACTTAATTTTCCCATTTCTACATTCTCACTGCATAACCTCATGTTTTCTATATTATCACTTTCTATCTCTGAATCAATCAATAATGATAAAGTGTTAAACTCTTCTATCATTAATCTATCCACTTTAGCATGTTATCTACTTAGGGCATCTGCTACTTTATTAGCTTTACCAGGTGTGTATAGTATTTCAAAATCATATGAGGCTAAGAGTTCAATCCATCTTTGCTGCCTCATATTTAATTCTTTTTGTGAAAATAAATATTTAAGTGATTTATGGTCTGTATACACTTCAAATTTTGCTCCTAACAAGTAGTGTCTCCATAACTTAAGAGCATACACTATAGCAGCCAATTCAAGGTCATGAGTAGCATACCTTACCTCACTTGATTTCAACTGCCTAGAAGCATAAGCTATTACCTGATCTTGTTGCATCAACACTGCCCCAAGCCCTTGTCCACTTGCATCAGTATACACCACCAAGTTTTCATTTCCCTCAGGTACTTTAAGAATTGGAGCTTGTACCAGTGCTTCTTTTAATTTCCCAAAGGCTTTTTCACACTCCTCAGTCCAAGTGAACACTTGATTTTTCCTAGTCAATCTGGTTAATGGAATTGAGATTTTTGCAAAATATTTTATAAATCTTCTATAGTAACCAGCCATTCCCATGAATGATCTGACTTCAGTGACATTAGTAGGCCTTTTCCAAGCTTGCACTGCAATGACTTTATTGGAATCCACAGCTATTCCTTTTTCTGATATGATATGGCCTAGAAAATTCACTTCATTTTGCCAAAAAGTGCATTTTGAAAACTTTGCTTTCAAGTCTTCCTGTCTCAATTTCTCAAATACCATATGCAAATGGTTTTCATGCTCTCTAACTGACTTAGAATAAATTAGTATATCATCAATAAATATTAATACAAACTTATCCAAGTATTCTCTAAAAATCCTATTCATCAAATCAACAAAATAGGAAGGAGCATTTGTCAAACCAAATGGCATTACTAAAAATTCATAAAGTCCATATCTGGTGTTAAAGGCTGTATACTTTATAGTTTCCTCTTCTACTTTCATCTGATGAAAGCCTGAAGCTAAATCAAGTCTAGAAAATATTTTTGCACCACTCAATTGATCAAAGAGATCGTCAATTCTTGGTAAGGGATATTTATTTTTAACTTTGACTTTGTTTAATTCCCTATAGTCAATACATAACCTAAGGGATCCATCTTGTTTCTTAACAAAGACTACTGGTGCTCCCCATGATGAGCTACTGGGTCTAATAAAACCTTTTTCTTCTAGTTCAACTAATTGCTTTTTCAGCTCCATCAACTCCTTAGGCCCCATTCTAGTTGGTCTTTTAACCATTGGGCTAGCTCCTGGAATTATTCTAATTGAAAATTCAACTGGTCTGTGGTTTGGAACTCCTCTTACTTCACCAAACACATCACCATATTGATTCACTATGAGGATTTCTTCTAAGGCAGGCATGGGTTTTCATTAGACAATGTAGAAAGGTTGGCTATACCTCTATTCTTGTTTGCCTCACAAAGAACAACTATTCTTTGTCCATCTGAAACTTTCAATGATATGGTGGATGTCTCCATATTTATGATAGCCTTATATCTACTCAACCAATCAACTCCTAAAATAATCCCTATGTCCGGATATTGCAACACATATAGGTTTGACTCAAACACATGTCCTCCTATATTTAGTCCCAGTTGCATGCACATCATACCCATAACACATGAACTACCTATAGGGCTCCTAATTAACAGTGGCTTATCAACAATCATACAATTCAATTTTAATTGTTGTGCAATATCATGAGAGATCAATGAGTGTGTAGCCCCAGTATCATACACTACTGCTAAAGGTATTGAGTGAATAAGCAAAGTACCTTCAACTTGACCATGCTTTTCAACACTTGATCCCTCAGCTGCCTTGCCTTTCCCTTCCAAAGCCCCTAATCTTCCTTGCTTAAAGTCTGGACAATTCCTCTTTATGTGACCTTCCTTCCCACAATGGTGACAATTGAAGGATGCAGGCCTAACATTTGTGCATCTATTCTTCATATGCCCCTCTTGGCCACAGTTATAACAAGTGATCTTCTTCTTTACTTCAGTAGCCCTGACTTCTTCTGGTTTCTTGGTGGAAGCTATGTCTGTTTTCTTCTTATCATAAGGGTGAAATTTACCCTTTCCCTTCTTGTTTTGGTTATTCTTGAATGCCCTGAAATTCTCTCTGACTTTATCATGTTGTTCAATGCTCAAAGTCAAATCCAAAACTTGATCAAAAGTCTTGTCCTTGTATGGCAGCTTGGCTCTACTAAGGCTAGGGTTCAACCCTTGAATATATCTGCCATTCTTAGCCTCCTCAGTAGTGATGAGCACTGCACCATACTTTGCCAATGATTCAAACTTCTGAGTGTACTCAGTGACACTCATAGCCCCTTGCCTTAATTTGATAAATTCTTCTAGCAAAGATTCCTTGGCTGATGCAGGGACAAATCTACCCTCCAACATTGCTTTAAATTGATCCCATGTCACTTCCCCTTCAGGTCTTCCAGCTATGATAACCTCCCACCAATCCAAAGCTGCTCCTCCTAATTGCCTGGATGCAATTTGCCTCTTCCTTTGGTCTTCAACTTGCATGTCTGCAAAGATTCTTTCCAAAATTCTGAGCCAATTTTGAACTCCCATAACTCCTTCTATGCCATCAAAAGTTTTGCCTCCAAGATTGGTAAAAGTCTTGAGTAGTTTGGAAAGTTCCTCATGTGGATTTTCCTACCTGTTGCCTACTCCATCCCTTAGGGCTCTCATGAATTCTTGCACATTCACCATGGGTGGTTCACTTGTTCCTACATTTTGATGTCTGGGTCCTACCATAACTCTATGGATATAATACTTAGGTTAGTCTGTTTTGTCTAATATTCTATAGATTAACTCAATTTAATCTATCACTTATTCTGTCATAATAGATATCATTAGTGTAATCATTAACAATCAAAACACCCAAAGCAGTCAACACTTCTATACATCCAATGCAAACAAGTTCATACAAAATTTTGCTATGTTATTTAACAACATAGCTCTGATACCAAATGAAATGACCCTAACTAACTCCACCTAATTTTTATAAGGAATTTTTTTTTACATCAATAAGTCTCTTAGAGTCATTTAGCCTTCTTACTAAATAATCCAGGATCCTCCTTTTTCTACTAATATATTTATATCAGTTCATCAATAAAAATATTCACATACATATGAAGATGTATGTGACCCTCTTGCTTGGATCAGAGTGTTGTTTAGCAAGAGTGTATCCTGATTGAATTTTGAATTTCTAATCAACCAGCACATAGCTCATTTTCCATACCTTTTGATTTTTTAAGTCCGGGTAATTAATCCCATAATCATATGCAGTTGCTACTTAGTAATTTTTGACACTTCTTTTCTACAATAGACAAATTAGGCAAAATCAGCAGTTTAGACGTCTAATTTTTTTTTATGACAGACGTCTAAATTTGATCTCAGACGTCTAAATCTTTATGACAGACGTCTCAGAGTGTCTAAAATTGAAACAGAGAGTGAAAACATTTTGAACTAAATTCAGACATCTAAATTTTTATGACAGACGTCTAAATTTGATCTTAGATGTCTAAATCTTTATGACAGACGTCTCAGACTGTCTAAAATTGAAACAGAGAATAAAACATTTTGCACTAAATTCAGACATCTAAATCTTTTTTCTTAACTTATACATGGATTTTCTTATGTCAGTTCTTTGTATATACATTCAATCCGTAAATCCTTTATTCTCAAATTTTCTACCATTATAGCCTGACTGTTCTTGAAGCTTAAAATTCATTTTTCTTAGCAAAACATCTTGTAAAAACAAAGCACATAGTCTCAGCTGATACATATAAGTTCAACAACTACAAAACAGCAGTTAACAATACATTGGTTTCTCAAAGTAACTTAAACAAAAGGTCTTAATCTAGTTCATCATGAATGTTTGATTTACTTCAGCAAAGTCTTTTTTAAACATAGCATCCAAATCTTTAAGTAGTTAACTCATCCAATTCCTGATCAACCAAGTTCTTATTTACCTGCATAATCACCATGAACTGCCTCATACAAAGATGAGACACCCAATGGTGCACAAACACAAAAGGGTCAGACTAATTGTCTGGTATGAATAATCTAACTGAAAACATGATCATATTCAATTCCATTTATATTCCAGTGCTTTGTATGAATAAGAAACTCAGTATCTTCTTTGTACATGTTTTTGTGAGGCATGTGCATTCATATCAGTGTTAAACAAATTATTTATATATGATCACAATGACTTAATTCATAGAAAACAATCATAAGATTCATCAATAAAACATCATAAGCCAACCAAATGCAATCATCAATTCAGTCATCATGCCCGTTTTCAACTTTACTGACCATCAGGGATTTTGCCCAGGCCTCTCCTGAACCTATTTCTAAAGTTCATTATCAAATATAATAGGTTCTTTAGCTACTTTCTCTTTTTAAACACACATTGCCTGGGACGTCTCTCTGTTAACCCAGCACACTCAGGCCCCTGGGTATAAACATACCATGTGTGAGCTTGCAATGTTCCCCTTGCCAAGCTATATTTTGTAGCCCTAAGATCCCAAGTCCTTAGTTAAATTACTAAGTGTTTTTTCCCTTTCTTTTTAACTGAGCTAATCCCTTCTGCATCTCACTTTTTCAATCAGAGAAAAATAAACAATTCAACCAATATGTATTCATTCAGGGTCTGGTAAGCTATATTCTCAGAAGCAATCATTTAATCATGAAAACAGATGTGATTTCTTAGTATATCATTTCTCCCATGGGTTACAATGGGTCCAGTTGCACACATATGGTCCTAAGTAGTTTACTAGTTATCTTTTCTTACCTCTGGTTCAATCAGATTCATGATCTGGCTAAACCATAAGTATATTTTGATTTGGGTAATTCATAAAACAAAGAAGCTCAGCACATGTACAACATTGCACTCCTATATTTTCTTTTGTTTTAATTAATATGAGACATAAGCAACAACACAATGTTGCAGCCCCATATTTCTTTCTATCTTCAGACCATATGTCTACCACATGACTCCGGGGATTTTTTTATAAGCAAATTTATAAAGAAAACTTATAAAAGAAATCACTCCATCTCAAAGCTAACCCATATCACAGATGAACATTTTTAAAACATGAACCCATGACTCTTATCATTCTGGGTAAATCACAGTGAGGGGTTTTACACTTAAGCAGATCATTAACAAACCAAGGTCATCAAATCATAAAACATAACTTGTAAAAAGAAAATGAATGATTAGTTCAAATAGGCTGCCTCAATCTTCAGGACTTAATGCCAAAGTTTTCAGTGAGGTTACTCACATTAATCCTTCTTCTTCCTATGCCTTATGAACCCCTTTTAGTCTTCTGCCTTCTCCTATTTTCTCTGGTTTATGTCTTGTATATTATTTTCTTTAAGTGGTGAGGAACAAAATGGGTATGATCTCACTACCCCCAAGCCTCTTTATATAAATCCTGGCTGTTACTAGGGTTTATGGAATTTACCCAATGTCAGTTCTACCCCACACATAACATAGCCTGCCTTCAAGAAATAAGAGGGTATGTGGTCCTTGTTTTCATTTTCAGAAATAAGCCTCATTCTTTTAATCTTTTCCCGGGTCATGTTATATCCATGACTTCTTATTTCCTAAATTAAAGAAATTACTAGAAATGGATAAAGTGTTTGTTTAAGAACTCATGCCATTTCTATGTAACTTCTGTTTTCTTCCAGAAATTGGTTGACTGTATACATGTATAACACATGCATACCTAAGTCTTTTATTTTTCTTTCTTTCCTTAAATAATTTTAAGTTTATTTCTGCCTAGCTTTTATTTTCTTTGTACCCTATTTTATTTAAAGATAAAATTCTATCTTCATGCATATGTATTTCTAAATCAGTTATTTTAATTTATCTATTGATTTCTGCTAAATTTTTATTACACAGAAATCTGTGTGCATGTGTGTGCATTGTCTTGTGCACATGTACATGTTTTAAACCATGTATCTGCAAATCAATTTCCTATTCCTATTTTTTTCAATGCAATTTCAAACAAACACAAACTAAATTAAATCATGAAATTACTCACAAAAATCAGGGTTATCACAATGTGGATGCATGATACGAAGTAGCTAAATGCTTGTTGCTCGAGTATTTTAAACCATAAATACAATCTTTTGACATCGTTTGATTACTTTTCATTTGCTTTTTCGTAAGCACATGAAGTGAATTTCTTATCTGATTTGTGAAGGATTAAACTCTCAGGCTCTTCTTGTTCATCACTTTGGGATAGCTTGGAGGAGGCACTTTTCTACTTTTAAGGTATTTTTAAAATTCTAGTCCTGTTTTCATTTTTTATTTTGAGTTTTTATTATTAAGTTAACAGAATATGAATTTTCTATGACTTATTAAACAATTATATGTCTTAAATTATACTGCAATGCACATAATATGGTGATTATTCTCTTACTCACACTTTGCAGACGTGTGTAATGGATAAGCTGGTTGTGAAACAACACAACCTAGAATATAATAGAGGTCCTTAGCAATAGTATCAAAAATCATAGGAACCATGATTTGTGTGACTTTATCACTTGATTCTATTATGAGTTATAGTATAAAGCATAGAAATGTGAATATTTGTACACATTGTCAATACTAAAAAAAGAAATTTGTATAATTCATCAATCAAATATCGATGGTCAGTTTATTTGTACACTCAAACAACCATTACGTTTTACATCATAAGCACTAGGGAAAAAATGACAAGTTGAAAACTACCTTATGTAGGAAATTATTTCATATTTTTGTAGTGAAATACAATGTATTTCAATCTTCAAAATCATATACCAATAGTCAATATAAGCATAATAAGCAAATTTTCAAGCGTAAATATTTGATAAAATTTAATAGTTTGTCAGTTGTTGATTCATGTTTACTCTGAGTTCTAATTGGTATTTTTTTATGGTTGGATCATATTTTGTGCATTATTAAATGATAAATTTTTCGTATTTACACCTTGGGTCATACCCAGTGCATCAGTAAATGGGTTATGAGAGCTTTTACATAAAATTGGAGTAGAGTCAATTAGTTGAATACACAGTAGAAAACACGTAGTTTTCTGTGCCAGCACGTTCTATTTTAGACTGAAAATAGTACTTCAAGCCATGTGCATGTTCTGCTATGTATAGGAATTATAATATTTGCTAAATGTTTCCCTACATATTATATTGGAAGCTAGCTCAATCGATTCCTGATTATATTGGATATCAGGGCTTAGTTTTTTTTATATCATGTTGTTAGTATCGATAACATGTTTATCATGATGCCTGTGGAGAGTGGGATGATGCTAACAGATATGATACATAATGCAGCAAAAGAAAAAGCAAGTAATATGCAAGTATATATTTTATCTAATATTTTCAGTCGTTAGATTTATACTCTTTGGGTGAAGTATTTAACATTGATTCATTGCAAATGACTAATTGGTACCGTTACATCAAAAATATTATTTATATCGGTAATTCCTTACTATTCTGTGTTGTCTAAAAATCCCAGTTGCATGATTTTATTGTTATGGGTGAAGTGCATGCTGAAGTTTTGAAATGTTACGGGTGTTATTATAATTTTTTCCTATCATGATGGATTACATTGTTTGAACTGGACACTTAAGATTTCTTAAAGGAACTCTCCTTTACATGTTACTAGGTATGGCATCATCATATTTATGAACTTTGTTTCATGCATTTTTGCTTCATACTGTTACCGTGATGTTATATCAATAATCATGATGTTAGCACATATTCAAAATAATCTATATAAACGAATACTTTTAACTTTTGTTAATTCCTATATTGGATTGCTAATTTATTTTTCAACTTATAAATGCCAGGAAAAGATAACTATTAGTTATATTTGGAGCATGCATTTGGTCAGAATGATTACCAAATTCTCTCATTACATACCACTTGAGAAAGGTTAGTTGTTTCTCTCTTACTCATATTGTGGTAGAGTGAATTTACTTTATATTTCTTCATATATGGTCTTCTTTAATTTTTATTCTCCCACTTATAGGCTTCACTGAAATGGTTCTATTTGTAGTTTTTCTTGCCATCCACATGCTTATTAACTTTGCAGCGGTTAATTCATTAACTATTAGTTACATCCGTATTTCTTGTATGTATGTCCTTATTTCCCCTTATTTTTATTTGATTTTATATTTATAATTGGGGTTGGATGATATAAAATGGAATTCTTAGTCCCAGTGCATAATACATACGATGAATTTACATTTATTTATGTTCTTAGAACATTAAAATTGATCCAAAATCATCTAATCACCATATCTACTTTGGTTTATCAAGTGCAATGTATAAGTTCAACCTTTTCGAAAAATTATTACTACACAGATTTAAGCAGCAAGATCAAAATCTTATTCTGTAAATAACCAAATATCTAATTTATTTTGTAACTAATTGTTTTCACTTAAATCATTATTTTCTTTTGAAAAAAAAATTGTAATGACAAAGTATTTCACGAATAATTTTGATTTCACTTGTGTTGTCATAGCTGATAATTCAAAATTGTTATAAACTAAAAAGAGATAAGAAGCCATTAGAAAAGAGGAGAGAGAGGAGAAAATGTTATTCACACTGATATCAGTTACATAGAGATTGATTTATTCAATTACATTACATAGGCTCATTTATATATAGGTCTTGGAGTATGAAATTGAATATATCTCATGATGTGGGACTAAATAGAAAAACACAAAAGCATATTCACTTTTATATTTACATATATTATAACACTCCCCCTTGAATATGCGTCTTCAAAATCTTGGATGCTCATATGGTAGCTACAAATTGTTCCTTTTGAAACGTCCATGACAATTGCTCCCCCTCATTATTATCTTGCTTTCATACATCCATTCAGTCGTTATGAATATTGTCAGTTGTCTCATTAAAAACCTCTGTTAGGAAAACCTAATGAAAAAATCTTGAACGAGAAAAAGAGTGCAACTTGAAATCATAGATATCATACAATGATATTCCTTTTAAAGAGTTTGATACTCCAGGATCAAAATAATGCCTCATTAAAACCTTACTAAGAAAAACCCAATGGGAAAAATCTTAGTGAAGGAAAAAGTGTACAGTGACATATTTTATTTTCTTATTTCTTCAAATGAAGCTAGATACTTCTGGATCAAACTAATCTCTCGTTAAAACCTTACTAAGAAAAACCCTATAGGAAAAATCTTAGTTAAGTATAAAAATACAATTTAACTTAAATAACATATTTGAGATGTTATTTCTTGAAAAGACGTTTGATTCTTCTAGATAGAAATAATGCCTCGTTAAAACCTTAGTAAGCAAAACCCAGTAGGAAAAATCTTAAACAAGGAAAAAGAGTACATTATAACTTATTTTCAAATGTTATTGGGGAGTTGATACTTCTGAATCAAGATAATGCCTTCATTAAAACCTTACTAATAAAAACCTAATGGGAAAAATCTTAGTTAAGGAAAAAGAGTGCATTATAAAATACTTATGGATGCTCCCCCTGATTTAAAATTTTTCCTCTGAATTCATATTCGTCTTTCGATAACTCAAATTGGTTATAGATACTTATGGATCCATAAATATGAATCTCATTAATAATACAATTTATTAATAGTTTCATTCGATACAATCAAATTTTCTAAGATTGTTTCTTCCAAATATAATTTGCATTTTATGCATTTTGTATGCTACTTTTATGAAAAACACTTCATGTGCTTTCATTTTTGTGCTTCAAATCAGTTTTGTGTATTGCAACTATACATCTTTCATGAGTATTAAAAATTTCACAACAACATTACTAAAAAGCAGGAAGTAATCTACTCATCTTGAAGTATATCAAGATTTTCATTACAACAATACTTAGAAGAAGGTTGTAATCTACACTTCATGTCTTTTTCATTCTTTATAACTACAAAAGTTATATATATTCTTCAGGAATTTGTATACTTTAATAAGTATTTGCATATTGCAACTACCACTTCAATGGATATTAAGAGTTTCATTACAACAATACTTAAAAATAGAAAGTAATCTACTCATCATGAATTATATCAAGATTTTCATTACAACAATACTTAAAAGGAGTTGTAATCTATGCTCCTTGTTCTTTACCTTCTTTATAACAACCAAAGTTATTTATATTCTTCAGGAATTTGTGTACTTTCATTGTTTATTATGATTTAAACAATATTTATACCTTCAGGGTATTTTAAGTGTTTCAAACACTTTCACTGCTTCAATTAATTCAGTTATCTCAAAAAAAACAACATGCCCATGGCACTTAACCTGTAGTTGATACTATATGTGCTTTAATAATTTTAGTGTGCTTTTGCCACTTTATATACATGTTTCTAATTTTATTTTGTGGACTACAGGTCCAGATTTCTTATTTTGAAGAATTTCATGATGGCCAATCATGTTTTTCTCTAATCCAGGATCTTTAATCCATTTATAAACATAAGCACTTTATCATTTATAAATTTATAATCCATGATTATTTATTGTCAGTTCTAGATATGATTTATTGAGATCTCTTTATTTATCATATTTTAGGTACCTAAACCACTTCTAGGGTTATTTGACAATCATGTCATGGATCTCTTCCAGAGCATCCTTAAGTGTTTCTTCAAGAACACTCACCTCCTTTATTTGACATCTTTATTACTTAATCCAAAAATATTTTGAACTGACTTTTGAACCACATTTCAGATGTGGTTTATACATTTTGATCCTTCAGGGATTCAAATCTATATTGGAGAAAGTCTACTAGGGATATTATTGATAATATATTCAAGTTACTTAATATTTTGCATCATTGTATATTTTAACAAATATTTAATACTGATGATCAAAATGAGCTTATATCCCTTTATCCTCCCTCTCAATGTTGACAAACATTGTCTCATTAAATAATAATCATCTTTGGATTCTCATTGTAACGAACCGCTATTTTGGACCATTCGCATCTGCACATGTCGAACTTGAATGATTCAAAATACCGAATTGTTAATTTAAATTTGGCAGAACTGAACATATACAGTAAATAAATAATCACAGATCACAGACACAGAGTAATAAATGCAGCGGAAACAAAAGATAGTAGTTCATGAAGCTACTATATACATATCAGAGTTAAATAAGGTACAACAGATGTCTCGGATACAATAATCAATTACAATATCAGAATACATCACTGGAATCAACTGAATATCCGAAAGCTGGATAGATAGCTGGATCTCCAAGCGAAGCTCCAACTCCAAAGGTGAGTCTCGAATACTGGTACACTCAGTCTGACCCGAGCGTAAAGCAAAACACAAAACACTCGAGTCAGGATTAACAATCTTATATCAATAAACCCAACTCAAGTGAAATAGCAACTGAAATACAAGTAACTCAAAGGATATTTGGAATAACCATCCTTTAAGGATCCGTTAAACTATCTACTATGTAGTAGTGTACGATAAGTAGATAATGTCTAACAGTAATATAAGTATCAAAATAGTGTTAAGGCGTTACCATTATCCCCCTTAACACATTTTACATAAGCGTTATAGTCTATACAGTACTGTAAACTCCACCGTAAACTAGTGGGATATCAGGGAGTACTCCATAGGTATAACACAAAACAAATTCGTAGTGGTCGCGTATATAGGAATACAAGTATGACAAGGTACATGAGGCAATACCCAAGGTAGTGAAACTACCGTTTGCCTGATCCGGACTGGTGAGAACGCATCGTCGCATCGATCGCAACATCGCGAAACAACACTCCCAAATCAAGGGTGCACCAATCGACAACAAGTAATGAGTAGTTTTTGAAGAAGTGTGTTCGGTCGAGGTTGCTGACCCCATATGGCCCGGCACGGCTCCTGTTTTAGTCATTTCCAATTTGACACAAGTGTCAAGGCTATCCATTATCGTTCTCTTTCTTCAGTCATCAACGTACATCATTCCAACCACTTCATTCATTTGTCTTTCTAAATCAAATTTCCATAATTTACGTTCAAAACTTCCAAATTACCATTTCAAAATCTTATAATTAAATTTCAATTTTTATGTAAAAAAATTCAAATATTGATTCAAGTTCGTATATAAGTATCATTCTGAAATCATTTAAATTAATTTAATTTAACATTCAAATCAATTTAAATTCATTAATCGATTTCATTCAAAATTTGTTAAGTTAATTTATCCTTCAAAACAATTTCTATTTAACTTCCAATTTATTAAATCAATTATTTAAGTTCAACTCCATTGTATCAAATCTTACAAATTGCATTAAATTTAATTAATCAAATCAAATTCTTTACATTTCAAGTCTTACATTAATTTCAATAAAACACATCTTATTTCTTGTTAGAGAAATTCAATTTCACTTATTTATTTACTTAGTTACAATTTCAAAACTCAATTAATAAAGAAACTTAATTTCACTTATTCAAGAAGTTCAATTTCACTTAATAAAGAATTCAATTTTATTTAATTTTTAAATAATTCAATCTTATTTAATTATTAAATAATTTCAAAACTTTAATTATTAACTAATTTCAAACTTAATTATTAATAATTCCAAATTTTAAAACAACATTCTTTCATCAGCTACTATGTTAATATTTTGATTCAGATTATTAAATATTAACATTTTCTTTCATTAAAATTCAATTTCTAACTTCGTTTCAAAACCATATTATTTATTCAAATAAAATCTTCATTTTATTTTTAAATCAAATTATTGACCAATCGGTTTTTATTTAATTCTCTATCCTAGGTCAAAATTTAATTTGGGTATTTATCATTTCAACCCAATTCCATTTCAATTCAAAAATCAAAGCATAACAAAGGGAACTTGCAGTGTGATAACTGGGATGGTGTCAAAGTAAATAAACAAGCAATAACAACAATCAATAACAATCCAATAGTTAATTCAAATAATCCCGAAATAATCATATTAATTTACATTTTGTTGTAAATGCAAATTTATATAATTATTTCTAGAACCTACACTATCATTTCATGTAGATTAAAGATTATTATGCTAATATTTATACAGTTTTTCACTGGATATCTATTATTCAATTTCATACAACATTAACTTAAACAACAAACATTTAAATGGTTCAAGGTGTATTTTACCAAATTTTCTACGTGTCAATTAATTCAACATTTAAAGGGTCATATTGTGCAAATGTCATCTAATCAAATTTAACATATATCAAATCTAACTATCCTACGTCAATTTCAATTTCAAATTATTTATCACTTACTACATTAGCAATTTAACGTCCAATGTCAACATCAAACAATCAATCATTTATCAACCAAACTGGATTATCATTTCATAAATAACAGATAATGGTGTCAGATGTCACAGGTGAACTGATTCAGGTAATAGCATATATAACAGTGTCAATAACTAACAGCAGCATATTTTAATTGTCGTCTCAATTGAAATCAAATTTAATAAATAAAAGAACATTAATCGTGAGTGATTGCTCACCTTTTGAGGCTAGAGAGATTTGACGATGAAGTGAGTTACGAATCCAAGCATGAATTCCAAAACGAAGTGAGATGGGCACGCATTGATGAAGAAAACAGGCACAACGGACAAAACTGATAAATGGAAAATCGATAAACAAATCAGAATCAGTTTTGATGTAAACTGAGTAAAATATATATAGCATTTTACATTTTTTAAAACCAATATTAATTTTAAGACAGAAAAAATGAAATCTATTTACTATAACCATATATGCAGATATACAGAAGCCATGTAAAACAAATATATATATAAAGCTTAATATAATACATTACTTTAACATAATAACTATACTTCAATTCTATTAAAACAAAATATATTACATGATATTAACAGGCCTTTTATAAACATAAACTACAAAAAAATCTTTTCATAAACAAATTTAACTAATATAGAAATACTAACGTATAACTGAACTGCTCTATATATACTATTATTTTATACCTACTGACTACAAAATATAATATTCTATACAGGCACCATACTAGAAATCTATATAATATGTAAATGTTGCTGTACATATCTCACAGTAATATATACAATATATATATCTTAAACTCAAAGTTCATATAGACTTAGGAGACTATATACATAGAAAATCAGACATAAATTATATACATATATACTCGAAATTCATATATATAATTATTATAATATAATGCTGTAGCTTTATGTAAAATATACAGCAACTCATATAACCAAAATATTAAGTAGAAGTTTATATAGACTAATATACTGACACTATATTATAGCCTCTAAAACAAGACAGGCTGATACAAATTTACTTATATAACAGGCTTCCAAAATCATCACAAATCGAAACTATACATATATATCCTTTTCCTTTTCTTTTCTATAAACTTTTATAAAGAAAGAATCAAAACATATGTATCATATATAGCTTGTATATATACACAAAGAAACCGAGAGGGTGCGAATATCACACTATTCAAACTGTTAGCAACCGATAATATACTCTTACCAAAACACAAAAGAGGCAGGAGAGATGTCCATAGCATGGAGGCAAGGCAAGCGAAGGCTGGCCAATAAGAAGGGTGGTCGGCATGGGTTCGGGTCGCTGGGCTTTTGAGGAGGAGCTTCGGCACGGGATGGTTGCATAAGGAGGGGAGGCGGAAGAGGGAGAATGTGTTGTTTGCATGGAGTTCGACGCGAGTTGAGGTCGGAGCACAACTGCTCGAGCTTGCATGCGAATGAAGGTACTAGAGTGGATCGGAGAGAGGGGATATGGGCTGGCTGTGGTTGCAGGCGGAGAGTGAAGGACGTGGGTAGGCGGAGCTTTGGTGTGAGGCTGCTATGGCCGAGAAGGTGGCGATTCGAAGAGGTGAGGCCGAGCAAGGGAGAGAAGGTATTTGCGGTGGTGGGTGATTGGGGTGTTAAGGCATGGAGGGTGGTAAGCATGTAGGATGGTTAGGAAATGAAGTGGATGGTCTCTGTGGGAAGAAGAAAAGGTCATAGGCAAGTTAAAAAAAAATATGTGCCACAAGAAGAGAAAGGAATGAATCAGTAGAGGACAATATAACTAAAAGTTTTATTTATTCTTTTCATGAAACTAGAACAAATTGAAAAAGTGGGGATGGCAACAGACGTGTACAATAATTCAAGGAAAAGAAATCAATAGGTCAGAAGTGAATTTCTAGAAAATATAAAATATTAAATGAACAATTGAAACGAAGGGTCAGTGAAAAATGGATCCGTAAATAGATATTGGAACTATTGGAAAAGAAAGATCACACTAGTTCAATTCAAGAATATTAATGAAAAATGTCAAATTGATGTGTACGGTGGAAATTACTGGCCAAAGAATAAAAAACCAAAAGACTCAATACGGTAACCGATACGGATGACCGTTACACGATTTCGTCGCATCGGACGTCAAATTGCACAATCGACTATAGTATGGAAATCATCTCGATGAGACGAACAGAATGGTACACAGATATCAGTGGTACAATTGAATCATAAAAATTCGAATTTTCTACTAGCGGAAAATGCAGCAAAAACGCTGAAAAATAAGATCGACGGAGCTTAAAAAGTCCAAATTTGGAAAAATGAAAAATGACGTCTTGCTCAGAAGATGTTTTAGAATTTTTCTATGTAACAATATTTGGGTTTCGAAAATGTTTTATTTCCATCAATTACTAACTGATTAAATTGAAATAAAATTACACACGAAATAAACTTCATATATTTGGATGAGAATTTACCAGTTGCTATGTTTAACTAGACGCATTTCAAATATTAAATTTTTATTTCAAAATTTTATCATTTAAAATTTCACAAAATTTCAACTAAAACAGTTAAAATTTACGGGTCGTTACACTCTCCCCCACTCAAAACTTTTCGTCCCCGAAAAGGAAGGAGGTAGGAGAACAAAAACAGCCAGAAAGAAAATAGATTGGAATACAAGTAAAACAATTAATTTAAACCATATAAATTTCAATTTAAATTAATTAATATTTAACAATTTGGTTAAATCCCTTTGAGTTCACTTAAGTTAAATCAATCTATCTATTTCTAAATTCATTATCTTATTATCTAGTCATCCTCAATTAACAATTTCTAAATCATCAATTTGTATAATCATTTTTTTTGTACTCATTATTTTATTCCACAAATTTAAATTTTTTATTCCAAATTATTATTAAGTTTATTCCACTTAATATATCCTATTACATATATTTAAACCATATAAATTAATTTAAACCATATAAATTTCAATTTCAATTAATTTATATTTAATAATTGGTTTAAATTTAAGGTATTTCCATAAGTTGATCTAATTTCAATTTGTTAATTCTTTCAAGCCAAAATTTATTAAATTCATCTCATTCAATTAACTTATTATTCTATCAACCTTATTAGCATTTTTTTATATAATTAAACTCTAAGTGTATAACTTTTTTATATGCACTCAAATTTTATTTATAAAGACAATTTATATTGTATACTATCCAATTACATAGTTAACTTTTTGAGCAATTTAGGTAAGTTATTTTGAATGCAATTGTGTATTATACAAGTAAATTTCCAATTCAATTTTTTCAAGTTTATGTATTAATTCAAAATTTTGGTTTCATTTATAATTGAAATCATCTTTACCCAAATGTTAAGAATTAAATTTCCGATTAACTTCAAATAATTTAGAGATAATTATATACATACAATATATCCAAGTCAAATCTAAATCAAATAATTATATATATATTTTAAATCATGTCATAATTTAGAAATTTCAAATCAAATTCATTTCAAAACAAAAGTATAGCAAGCTACTTATGGTCTCTCCTCTTCGAAACTCGAAAATGAATGTCGATGATGCGGCCGTCATCACCGAATTTATTTTCCAGCGACAAAAGAGAAGAGCTCTAATTTTAGTCATTTAAAATTCTTTGAAAACTATTTCTATTCGAATTTTTTTTATATAATATACATTTTAAAACTTTAAAACCATAGTTCGAAATTATCGAAAATTAAATTCTCAAATTCTAATTTTAAATTCATTTCAAATTCCAAATCAAATTATAACCAAGTTTATAAATTCTTTTATTTATTATTTCTGACAACAAATTCATTATCAATTTAATTTCAGAAAAAATTATATTTATATAAGATAATCATACAAATCTATTTTACTTACCAAATTTGAATCAATATTGTGTCAGTTTGCTCTGCTCGAGTGTTTTGGAGATCTTATCGATAGCACTGATCAGACGAATTGATTGGAAACCCAAAGCACATCAACAACTCAAACAACACAATATATATATATATATAAAACATTTATATATTAGTTTACAAATACATTTCTTTGCTCGACGATGCAGTAATGAATTTTCAAAATAAGGATAGGGTTTCAAATTTGATGGACTCAAATCAAAGAGAAATCTGATTCGAAGATAAGTTCGAAACAAAATAAGATGATTTAAATAACAAATAGGAAGATGGATAAGTTTATATAAATCGCAGGCAACCTTAACCGGGTCGACCGTGACTTCAAAAATAAGATCGATGCAGAATTTCGAGGCAAATCTACATCAAACCTCAAGGAATAGAATTTAGGCATAGCAGGAGATAGATAGCATCGTAAACCGAGGATACATAAATCTTCGGTAAATCAATGCCTATTGTAAAGGAGTTTCACCCCTTTACAAATCATTCGAAGTTTGGCGAGACCGCCGATTCATTATAAGGGTCATTCGTAGTGGAGTTATGGGATGCTCCAGAACTGAAAAAAGACGAATAATGAGGGACACGAATGAATTTTGGAATCGCAGGGAATGTTCCAAAAATTCAAAGGAATCGAGTCAAAAGGAAGAGATTCAAACTCAAATGAAAGTGATTCTGTAAATACATTTACCATATATGCTAAATTTTGCCTAGAGCTACCAAAGCTCTGATACCAACTGTAACGACCCGCTATTTTGGACCATTCGCATCCGCACATGTCGAACTTGAATGATTCAAAATGCCAAATTGTTAATTTAAATTTGGCAAAACTGAACATATACAGTAAATAAATAATCACAGATCACAGACACAGAGTAATAAATGCAGCGGAAACAAAAGATAGTAGTTCATGAAGCTACTATATACATATCAGAGTTAAATATGGTACAACAGATGTCTCAGATACAATAACCAATTACAATATCAGAATACATCACTGGAATCAACTGAATATCTGAAAGCTGGATAGATAGTTGGATCTCCAAGCGAAGCTCCAACTCCAAAGGTGAGTCTCGAATACTGGTACACTCAATCTGACCCAAGCGTAAAGCAAAACATAAAACACTCGAGTCAGGATTAACATTCTTATATCAATAAACCCAACTCAAGTGAAATAGCAACTGAAATACAAGTAACTCAAAGGATGTTTGGAATAACCATCCTTTAAGGATCCGTTAAACTATCTACTATGTAGTAGTGTACGATAAGTAGATAATGTCTAACAGTAATATAAGTATCAAAATAGTGTTAAGGCGTTACCATTATCCCCCTTAACACATTTTACATAAGCGTTATAGTCTATACAGTACTGTAAACTCCACCGTAAACTAGTGGGATATCAGGGAGTACTCCATAGGTATAACACAAAACAAATTCGTAGTGGTCGCGTATATAGGAATACAAGTATGACAAGGCACATGAGGCAATACCCAAGGTAGTGAAACTACCGTTTGCCTGATCCGGACTGGTGAGAATGCATCGTCGCATCGATCGCAACATCGCGAAACAACACTCCCAAATCAAGGGTGCACCAATCGACAACAAGTAATGAGTAGTTTTCGAAGAAGTGTGTTCGGTCAAGGTAGCTGACCCCATTTGGCCCGGCACGGCTCCTGTTTTAGTCATTTCCAATTTGACACAAGTGTCAAGGCTATCCATTATCGTTCTCTTTCTTCAGTCATCAACGTACATCATTCCAACCACTTCATTCTGGATCACACTTCGCGTATAGTTATTAAAGTGGTTTTCGGTTTAGACAGTGCGTATGTCCCTAACCGATTCCGGTCTCTTTAATAACTTCGAAATTATTTCACCAGTTGGTCGTTTAATATATTTCAAAACCAAATCAAATTCAATTTCAAATAGAATTTGTAAACCAACATTTCATTTGTCTTTCTAAATCAATTTCCATAATTTACGTTCAAAACTTCCAAATTACCATTTCAAAATCTTATAATTCAATTTCAATTTTTATGTAAAACAATTCAAATATTGATTCAAGTTCGTATATAAGTTTCATTCTGAAATCATTTAAATTAATTTAATTTAACATTCAAATCAATTTAAATTCATTAATCGATTTCATTCAAAATTTGTTAAGTTAATTTATCCTTCAAAACAATTTCTATTTAAATTCCAATTTATTAAATCAATTATTTAAGTTCAACTCCATTGTATCAAATCTTACAAATTGCATTAAATTTAATTAATCAAATCAAATTCTTTACATTTCAAGTCTTACATTAATTTCAATAAAACACATCTTATTTCTTGTTAGAGAAATTCAATTTCACTTATTTATTTACTTAGTTACAATTTCAAAACTCAATTAATAAAGAAACTTAATTTCACTTATTCAAGAAGTTCAATTTCACTTAATAAAGAATTCAATTTTATTTAATTTTTAAATAATTCAATCTTATTTAATTATTAAATAATTACAAAACTTTAATTATTAACTAATTTCAAACTTAATTATTAATAATTCCAAATTTTAAAACAACGTTCTTTCATCAGCTACTATGTTAATATTTTAATTCAGATTATTAAATATTAACATTTTCTTTCATTAAAATTCAATTTCTAACTTCGTTTCAAAACCATATTATTTATTCAAATAAAATCTTCATTTTATTTTTAAATCAAATTATTGGCCAATCGGTTTTTAATTAATTCTCTATCCTAGGTCAAAATTTAATTTGGGTATTTATCATTTCAACCCGATTCCATTTCAATTCAAAAATCAAAGCATAACAAAGGGAACTTGCAGTGTGATAACTGGGATGGTGTCAAAGTAAATAAACAAGTAATGACAACAATCAATAACAATCCAATAGTTAATTCAAATAATCCCGAAATAATCGTATTAATTTACATTTTGTTGTAAATGCAAATTTATATAATTATTTCTAGAACCTACACTATCATTTCATGTAGATTAAAGATTATTACGCTAATATTTATACAGTTTTTCACTGGATATCTATTATTCAATTTCATACAACATTAACTTAAACAACAAACATTTAAATGGTTCAAGGTGTATTTTACCAAATTTTCTACGTGTCAATTAATTCAACATTTAAAGGGTCATATTGTGCAAATGTCATCTAATCAAATTTAACATATATCAAATCTAACTATCCTACGTCAATTTCAATTTCAAATTATTTATCACTTACTACATTAGCAATTTAACGTCCAATGTCAACATCAAACAATCAATCATTTATCAACCAAACTGGATTATCATTTCAAAAATAACAGATAATGGTGTCAGATGTCACAGGTGAACTGATTCAGGTAATAGCATATATAACAGTGTCAATAACTAACAGCAGCATATTTTAATTGTCGTCTCAATTGAAATCAAATTTAATAAATAAAAGAACATTAATCGTGAGTGATTGCTCACCTTTTGAGGCTAGAGAGATTTGACGATGAAGTGAGTTACGAATCCAAGCATGAATTCCAAAACAAAGTGAGATGGGCACGCATTGATGAAGAAAACAGGCACGACGGACAAAACTGATAAATGGAAAATCGATAAACAAATCAGAATCAGTTTTGATGTAAACTGAGCAAAATATATATAGCATTTTACATTTTTTAAAACCAATATTAATTTTAAGACAGAAAAAATGAAATCTATTTACTATAACCATATATGCAGATATACAAAAGCCATGTAAAACAAATATATATATAAAGCTTAATATAATACATTACTTTAACATAATAACTATACTTCAATTTTGTTAAAACAAAATATATTACATGATATTAACAGGCCTTTTATAAACATAAATTACAAAAAAATCTTTTCATAAACAAATTTAACTAATATAGAAATACTAACGTATAACTGAACTGCTCTATATATACTATTATTTTATACCTACTGACTACAAAATATAATATTCTATATAGGCACCATACTAGAAATCTATATAATATGTAAATGTTGTTGTACATATCTCACAGTAATATATACAATATATATATCTTAAACTCAAAGTTCGTATAGACTTAGGAGACTATACACATAGAAAATCAGACCTAAATTATATACATATATACTTGAAATTCATATATATAATTATTATAATATAATGCTGTAGCTTTATGTAAAATATACAGCAACTCATATAACCAAAATATTAAGTAGAAGTTTATATAGACTAATATACTGACACTATATTATAGCCTCTAAAAGAAGACAGGTGATATAAATTTACTTATATAACTGGCATCCAAAATCATCACAAATCGAAACAATACATATATATCCTTTTCTTTTTCTTTTCTATAAACTTTTATAAAGAAAGAATCAAAACATACGTATCATATATAGCTTGTATATATACACAAAGAAACCGAGAGGGTGCGAATATCACACTATTCAAACTGTTAGCAACCAATAATATACTCTTACCAAAACACAAAAGAGGCAGGAGAGATGTCCACAGCATGGAGGCAAGGCAAGCGAAGGCTGGCCAATAAGAAGGGTGGTCGGCATGGGTTCGGGTCACTGGGCTTTTGAGGAGGAGCTTCGGCACGGGATGGTTGCGTAAGGAGGGGAGGTGGAAGAGGGAGAATGTGCTGTTTGCATGGAGTTCGACGCGAGTTGAGGTCGGAGCACAGCTGCTCGAGCTTGCGTGCGAATGAAGATACTAGAGTGGATCGGAGAGAGGGGATATTGGCCGGCTGTGGTTGCAGGCGGAGATTGAAGGACGCAGGTAGGCGGAGCTTTGCTGCTTTGGTGTGAGGCTGCTATGGCCGAGAAGGTGGCGATTCGAAGAGGTGAGGCCGAGCAAGGGAGAGAAGGTATTTGCGGTGGTGGGTGATTGGGGTGTTAAGGCATGGAGGGTGGTAAGCATGCAGGACGGTTAGGAAATGAAGTGGATGGTCTCTGTGGGAAGAAGAAAAGGTCATAGGCAAGTTAAAAAAATAATATGTGCCACAAGAAGAGAAAGGAATGAATCAGTAGAGGACAATATAACTAAAAGTTTTATTTATTCTTTTCATGAAACCAGAATAAATTGAAAAAGTGGGGATGGCAATAGACGTGTACAAGAATTCAAGGAAAAGAAATCAATATGTCAGAAGTGAATTTCTAGAAAATATTAAATATTAAATGAACAATTGAAACGAAGGGTCAGTGAAAAATGGATCTGTAAATAGATATTGGAACTATTGGAAAAGAAAGACCACACCAATTCAATTCAAGGATATTAATGAAAAATGTCAAATTGATGTGTACGGTGGAAATTACTGGCCAAAGAATAAAAACCAAAAGACTCAATACGGTAACCGATACGGATGACCGTTACACGATTTCGTCGCGTCGGACGTCAAATTGCACAATCGAATATAGTATGGAGATCAGCTCGATGAGACGAACAGAATGGTACACAGATATCAGTGGTACGATTGAATTGTAAAAATTCGAATTTTCTACTAGCGGAAAATGCAGCAAAAACGCTGAAAAATAAGATCGACGGAGCTTAAAAAGTCCAAATTTGGAAAAACGAAAAATGACGTCTTGCTCAGAAGATGATTTAGAATTTTTCTATGTAACAATATTTGGGTTTCGAAAACGTTTTATTTCCATCAATTACTAACTGATTAAATTGAAATAAAATTACACACGAAATAAACTTCATATATTTGGATGAGAATTTACCAGTTACTATGTTTAACTAGACGCATTTCAAATATTAAATTTTTATTTCAAAATTTTATCGTTTAAAATTTCACAAAGTTTCAACTAAAACCGTTAAAATGTACGGGTCGTTACACTCATTTTGATCCATTATGATATTGCTACTAGCAAATACACCATACATATTAATAATAGGAGAATAATTCTTTTATTAGTTGATAAAATGTATTCAATTGATATTTCTTATTAGAGTTTGTTCTCATTCATTGATCTAGCCAATTGGAGGAATTTACTTATTGTGTAGATCATTTGAATACATACATGACTTCAGGTCATTCAACATTTATGTTGATTGAATTTTAAATCACTAAATAATATCTATGCATAATCTATAAAATGAGCTTATAACAAACTTCAGGTTGTTAGCTGAATATTTACATATATGGATGTATACGTGCGTCCACGTATTACACATATATTATAAATTTTCATATTCTTTCTTATTTGAATTAGTGATTTTTTTAGAACAAATTATTGCAAGGATCCAAACTATTAATTTCTATTTATAAATCAATGTCAATGTGAATCCATCAAAACCACATGATAATGTTCAAAACATTTGGTTTGGAACCATATCGAACTTCTGGTTCGAACAAAATATACACACAACTTCAAGTTGTTAAATTTTTATTCCTCAATTATATCTCAAATATCAGTTTTGAACATTAATTATGATTACTTATCAAAGAATAATTTATAATTGCATATAGACATTTCTACACATCTCTTTTGAGAGTTCTGCAAAAAAAAATTACAGCAAAATAATAGTAAGTGTATCTTCTGGATACTTGGAATGTTACAGATACAAATCTCCTCAAGACCGTATGTATAGCTTGCATGAAAATTATGATATGAAATATAGACTATCTCTTCAGGAGAATATTTAAAGATATTTCTTCAAGAAATGATTATGCGTGTAATATTTCTTATGAAATAATAAATAGGAATATGACCTTTATGATATAATTAGACATATGAACAAAGAACAATATATTCTAGAGATAATTTAATTTCTTACCTATTTGGGAGGTTTGATATAATTATAATGAAATATATGATACACGCTGCATAGCTCTTAATCTTTTAGGATCTAATCTAAACTAACTTAGGATCCTTCATAATCAAATTTCTATGCATTTATTTGGTTTAGTAAAATTACCAAATATATAAACAACTCTCTTCTGGAGATATGTTATCATTTCCTAATTTATTAGTCTCTTTTAGGGATATTTTATTATCACCACTTCTGGAGTGAATTTATCTCTTCTAGAGATATATATGCACTATTGGAATGCCATATCAATGTACAATATTTCTTTTATAAATATTACATAATTACACCTTTACAATAACATAAAACATCCCTACTGGAGATTTTTGTTGTAACTGTCTTTGAAATGACATATCAAACTTTAAACACAGTAACAAAATTAGATGCACCGAATGAAAGTAAGATGCGAAGATTAAACCACTACTTCTGAAGTGTAATATTGGTATACAATTCCCATTTTTTTAGGGATAAATTATTGTTATTACTTCGAAACTTTTATATGATATTCCTTCAAGGAATATAATGTTTCCTTTTAAAGAATTGCAATGTAACAAAAATAAAATTCTTTTAACATCTCTTCTGGGATGTTGGATTTTGCAATATAAATATAAATAAATCTCTAAAACATCTCTTTAGGAGATTAATACACACACACCCGTGTATATAAATAGTATGACATATAAATTATCTATTATAGAGAATGTTCAAATATATTTCTGTAACTAAATAGCTAGCCATATGTACATAGAAGTAATTTGTCAAAACATCAGGATTTTTTTTTCATGATTAGAAAAAAAACCAGATTTACTAAATATTTTATAGTACTTATCAAACTTCAAGTTTGAGTTATCATAGTTTATCAATGAGAAAACAACAAAGAGAATAATTAAATTACAGTTACTCATTGAAATGAAATTAGACTTTGCATTGCGCAAAACCTGTTAATTGATCATGTATACTTTTCCATAATTGGAAGTAAATAATTAGAAAAAATAATTTAAACTGACAACATATAAATTGAAATGTTATTTAAATTCATAGCAAATAATAAACATCCCTTTCCAAGACTAAATTAATAGTCACTTTTTCAATTCGGTGATGTTTGAAATATCATATAACATAATATCTTCAGGATATTTGGTTAATATAATGTAAATGTGAAGATATAAGGTAAGGTATAACTCATTTGAAGATTTTTGTAATCTCTTGAATGCAGCATCATTATCTCATATAATGATTCATTAATTTCCTTTAACTTCTTCAAGAAGTACAATCTTATCATTTTACACAATTTCAATAGAGCTTCGGGCTTCTAATTCACGAACTTCAAGTTCATTAATTTGTTATGAACTTCAGGTTCTCAAATTTTGTGTAAATTTCTCCTTTTTTTTAGCTTGTACATTTTGACAAATTTTAAAAAATACTGATAAGAATTCGAAATTGTCAACTTTATCAGAAAGTCTTTTCATAATTCAGGACTTCGGGTCTTGAACTTTGAGTTATACAACTTCTATTAAAATAATTTCTTTGCATAACTTCAGCTTGTTGTCAAAACCTATTTCCGTTTGACGATTAAATTTTCTGATCCTCTTTTTTTTAATTAGAACTTGTGGTTCTTTATTTTGAGGAAACTTGTAATTCACCGATTTATGGAAACTCAACCTTTTATCAATATAGAAACTGCAGGTTCTCAATTCTTATTTCCTTTTTCTTTTTTTTAAAGGAAATATTGGAAGATATTAAGCTTACCGTGTAAGTTTTTATTAATGTTTCCATTCATTTCAGATGTGCAAAATCAAAATCAATATTAGATCTAAACTTAATACGATCTTCTAGATACGTATTATCTTTATATCTATTTCTCTAAGAAGCAATATAATATTTCTTTTGGAAATATAAATCATATATCAAAATAATTTTCAAAGCCTTCATTCAAATCTAAATCAAATCAAATGGTTTTCAAAATGAAAACCCCATTTACCAACCATGTTTGATTTCTCAAATTTATGTCCAAACTAAATACAATCAAATTCAATAAATTTGTTTGAATCAACGACATCAAATTTTGTCAAGTTCAAACTTGCATTCCAAAACAAATGAACTCAAAAACATTAAAATAAGCATGATATTGAGATCTACAATGTAATAAGATCATAAAAATAGCAACAAAAAAAAATAGATCTGTGATATAATAACTAATAAGAATGAGATCTCAAAGTTTAGATCTATATAAGATCTAAAATTACAAGACTAATATAATAAAATCTAAAAGATAAGACAATAGATTCAGATCTGAAGAAGTAGATCTAGAATGGAACGAGATCTAAAAAAAATGATTTGGAAGATTAGATCAATCAAATCAGACGAATGACTTACCGTTTTGAGATTCATAATTGGATCTGGAAAAGAATAGATCTGATTTCATAGATTATCACAATTGTAGATCTATAATTTTTTCTGTAGAGATCGTGCTGATAACGTGTTATAAACTAAAAAGAGATAAGAAGCCATTAGAAAAGAGGAGAGAGAGGAGAAAATGTTATTCACACTGATATCAGTTACATAGAGATTGATTTATTCAGTTACATTACATAGGCTCATTTATATATAGGCCTTGGAGCATGAAATTGAATATATCTCATGATGTGGGACTAAATAGAAAAACACAAAAGCATATTCACTTTTATATTTACATATATTATAACAAAAATAATGTTACAACAGCCAATTAACAATGGCACAAATAATTGGATTACACAAAAGATTTCAATGATAATTGGATGAAACAAAAGAATATTTTTCTCCTCACATTTATATGTGGTCAGTAAGAATAATTAGTCATGTATACTGTTAGCCTAATGTTTGGTGCACGTGGATTCGCCAAAACCATTCACAGGTGCACGTGGATTGAGTCTAGGCCTGATTGTACACGACTTTGACCATGATAGTTAAGCTAAGTTTTGTTCATGTTTCACTAGAAGTAACCATGCTATGTTCCCTACAGTTGTATTTTCTTCCATATCGATGTATCTGTGTATGTGGGTGGGGTATTTAACTTCACAAATCATTTTTATTTGACAGGCTCTGCGTGATTTGTGATACTTATTCAAGGGTAGAAGGTTGAAGATAATATGGTGGTTGAGAATGGTTGAAGAGATGTTGTCATACTTAATGAGGTACGTTCTACTGTTGTCATTATACTTTTGCATTATACTATTTTGTTCATACTCCCAGTCCATTGATTATATTAATGGTTTAGTGCGCTAAGTTTATGAGCCTACAAAGTTAACGTCATGTATACTAAAGTTTTAAATACAGCGACTGTTATTTTATGGCTCATCATGATCTTTTTACGAGTTGTAAAGAGATTTAAAGCATTCATCCTCCATCTTTGTATTGTTATGTAGTGATGTAGACTTATGCACATCAATTACACTATCATTTGAGATAATTCCATTACTTTTGCTTTACAGATAGATAGATGACTGTGATGCAAAAAAAGGTTGCAAGGAGTTATGGATCGAAGTTATTTTTGCTGCTAGAACTACTTTTTGGTTTTAACGTATGTACTACTTGCTTTTGTTTTGCTATTGCTACTTGTTCTATATTTTGTTTATGAACTATTGATGACGAACTATTTATGTTTGGTGTAAGAATATTGTGTATTTTGATTATGAAATTTCATACGTTGGTTATCAAATATGTGTCCAAAATGTGGTATTGTTACAATATGTTGATTTTGAAATATGGTATTGATATAATATGCTAATTTTGAAATGTGGTATATATACACATTGTGACTGATGTTTACTGAAATGGAATTTACAAAAAAGTCGAAAAAGCCTAATTGACTTAGCATTGTATACAATTTAACAGCGTTTTTAAAACGCTGTTAAAACATTCCACGGCGGTTTTTAAACGCCGTTGAAAGTTTTAACAGCGTTTTAAAAATGTCGTTGAATTGTTTTAACAGCGTTTTTTTAAAATGCCGTTAAATTAGACCAAACGATGTTAAATGATTTCATGACACCAGGGAAACACTGTAAAAAGGACATTTAACAGCGTTTATTCCTTTTCATTGTATATCTTTGACATGTAACTGCATGTCGATATACAACGTATGTAAAAACGCTGTTAATAGCTTTTATAGCGTTTTTGAAACGCTGTTAAAGCCCCTGTTTGTTGTAGTGCTTTTTATAACTTTTAAACCCACATAAATTTTTCCAAAGAAAATAAATCAAATTTAAAATCTCTTTTGTAAATTTAAATCAACATGAATTATCCCGAAAGATAATTAATCAAATTTATAATCTCTTTTAATTAACCAATCAGTTATCTTTATTAAAACAGTTAATTATCTCTAAACCACTTTTATTTAATCAGTAAATTAAGTTAAAAGCCTTTATTAAAACTGCTAATTAACTTTAAAACACTAAATTAGTTAATTCACTTTCAACCACTTTCATTAAATTAGTTAATTTACTTAAATCACTTTTGTTAAATCAATTAATTAACTTAAATACCTTTGTTAAATTAACTAATGAACTTTAAATATCATTAGTTAAAATGATTAATTACATTCAAATATCATTAATTAGAATGACTATTTAAATTTCAAACATCATTAATTTAAAATGATTAATTAAATTCAATTATCTTTATTTAAAAAGATTCGATTAAATTCAAACATCATTAATTAAAACAATTAATTAAATTCAAATATCATTAAGTAAAATGATTAACTAAATTAAAATATCATTAATCAAAATGATTAATTAAATTCAAATCTCATTAATTAAAATGATTAGTCAATTTCAAACATCATTAATTAATTTTTTTTATTAAATTCAAATAATCATTAATTAAAATGATTAATTAAATTAAATTATCATTAATTAAAATGATTAATTAATTTTAAACATGTATTTTTATGAAAATACAAGCTCAAGTTCAATGCACACAAAGGGTTTAGGAGATAATATTCAATAAATGACGGTAGAGCGAAAATTGCAATAACGACACTTAATTAATTTAAATGGAATATCATGATTAATTTCGACTAAACATCAATATAAGTACCATAAGAAAATAAATAATAATTATTGGTGAGAAACCCCTTAGGGTCCCTCTACAAATATTCCATTTAAAACAATGGTTATAGACAATGTATATAATCATATGGGTTCACAACAATTAAGTTAATATGTCATCTATTTTTCAAAACGGGACTTCATCCAAGCAATCAATCAAATAACAACAACATTATCTAAACTATCAAACAAGCATTCAACAGTAAATTTATAGCACCACATATATTATATAGTTTATTTTAAAGGTGAGTGAACTCATCGAAATTCTAGTTATCGCCGAAGCGTCTCGGTTTGAACTAAAATCGAATGGACGTTCGATTTTAGCACAAATTTCTACAAGCTCCAAATCCTACCAATCCAACACGTAGCTAATGATGACACGAGTACAACACAACTCACCACATTTAAATCCGACCTCGTACGAAAGAGATATGGGTTAATGAACATTCAACACTTAATTAATTAAATTAATTACTAAATAAATGTTAATTACTTCATTAACCTGCTAATCCTATCTTCTTCAAATCTCGACCGCTATTATTCGAAACCATGACAATCCACTTCTTTAAATATCCCCCATCACTACGCCTCATCAATCGCCGTCGCGTTCCTCTAGTTGACAGCCCCTGCCAAGACATGCCGAATGCCACCGGTCACGTCGCCTCCGGTCACCGTAATCTTCCCCGCCAAACCCAAACTACGAGTCAGCGAAATAGGGATCTTAAGGCTAAATTAACACTAGAGGGGGGGGGTGAATAGGGTTTAATGGATTATATGAATATTTTTCAAATTCTTTAAGATTTCTACTTTGAATGATGTAATTAACAATCACAGAATCAAAATGCAGATAAAAGTAAATGCAGTAAAAGTAAAAAAAAGGAAAGAACACACCAAAATTTTATACTGGTTCGGAGTTACCCTACATTCAGTCCCGCATAATTTCTTGTACGGATTTCTTTTCAACTAGTAAATGCAAATACAATCTCAATTTCAAAGCTACGAGACACACCCTCCAGAATTCCAACATCTGGATAGAGTCACTTGATTTTCGGGCTACAAGAACACCCACTGGATTTACGAGCTACTAAGCACACCCAATTGATATTACTGGCTACAATCACACCAACAAGTATAACAGTATGATTTGGTAGAGTTTTATAGACTCAGATTTTTGATCTTGATTACAATTGATCCTTAACTCTTGAATAGCACTTTGATCTTGGTTTGAGTAAGAGAGATGATAGAAATCAGAGTGTTGATGAAAGAGAATCAAACAAGTAATGATTAAATTTGATTTTGGTTGAATTTCGGCAGAGTTTGTGTATATTTTGATTTAGAAATCAAAAGAGTGAAAAGATAAAAGACAAATTTCAAAAGTAGTTAATCAAAATTTGTTTGAAAGTCTGGTATGTATAGGAAAGCAACGGTCATATCCATTTGCGAAGAGATACGATGAAAAGACACTTCCGTTCAAAATTTGAATTTTAAATTTTACGTCTAGTATGTCGACATACTTGCAGAGGATATGTCGCCATATCCCTTTGTATTTTGAAAAATCACTTAATAAAAATTGTTTTGAAAATATTAAGTTTTGTAAAATATTTTGAAACTTTGTACAAACATTTAAACATAGTTTATACATATTTTAATCATATTAAAGCTTAATGAATATTTATAAAATAATTTTGAAAGATTCAATAAGAATATCCAATGTATTGTAAATAATATATATAAAATCAATATAGTTATAAATTATTAAAGTATAAACAAAAATTCAATATATATAAACTTAAAAACATTAAAATAATATCTTTATAAGTATAAGAGATTGATTTTCGAGAAATATTATGAAAAGATTATTTTAAAACCAGGATATTTGAAAAACAATTTTAAACAAAATTAAAGAAGGCGAGAGAGATGAGGGAAGTGATATCAAGGTTTTAACATAAATTCTACGACTCTATAACTTATCTGGAATATCTTGAAATCATGAAATCTTCAATACTCATGAGTCTTCATTCCCTAACTCTTGAAATTTATATTAGCATCTTGAATCTACTCTTGATACTATACAGTCTTCTTTATTAACACCTGACTAATATCCTGCATTATATACTATATATAACTTGATAAAACATTAGTATTTATATTTTATATAATGTCCTATAGTTGTTATCATCAAAACCAAAACCTAAGGTATTGACAATCTCCCCCTTTTGATGATGATAACTCTGTATATAAAATATAATATAACCCCCCACCCCCCCACCCCCCGCCCGGGTTACAAAATTTCCCCTTAATCTATGCCTAGATTTTATATATTTCTCCACATTTGTCATCAACAAAAATAATTACCTAAAACTATAACTCTAACACTAATTCTTACTCTAACTCCCCTAATTAAACTACTAATTGATATGTATATAAGAATTATATAAAATGATGATGAGAATGATTGTATAAAAATAATAAGTATTATGTAAAATTAGACAATCATGAAATAATCATAATAAATCTAAATATTCATCCAATCCAACAAAGTAAACGTCAAACAACATTCAACCAAATCTACACAAATCAAATCAATCAAATCCAAACCAAATCAAGTATTATTATTTATATACAATCAAACCTATTTAAACTAGATATTTTGATGAACTTCAACCAATCCATCAGCGCCAAAGATTGGACCTGCTTTGATAGCATCCCAATCTTCATCATCTTTGTGGATGGTGCACTCTGGATTGGTGGTTGGTTCTTCTTTGTTCAAGATAGAAATCATCCACCAAATCGCATCGAAATACCTTTCTTACTCCTTGATCATCTTCATTTGACTCATTTCTATGTGTCAACTCAATTCTAAGTGTCCCTGGTTTCTTAGTATGAAAGAGAGAATGTTCTTGAATGATTCAAGAGTTTGTTCGAGGTTTTTGGTTAGTTTTTTGATAGGAGAAGCCATTAATTTTTATTGAGTTTAGGAATGAAAATGGGTGAATATAGAGACTGAAAATAATGATTTTTTGGAGCGAATAGATATATATAGGGGTAAGAAGTTGTTTGAAATGAATTGGTGTTTGGTAGTTATTATTTTTTAATTTTTAGAAAATTTTGGAAAATGGTCGTTATATGTCGACATACATGCTTGGCATATGTCGACATATGCACTATAATTTTCAAAACCATTTTATTTTACTTTTCTATTGTATTTGGTCTACACTATTATATTTGTATGACTTTCCAGAGATAATTGACAATGTATAATAGAATTTTCATTAATAATAAGGATAAGTACAATAAATAAAAGAAAGATACATGAGATTCAACATAAACTAAAAACTAAAAAATCCAAATACAAAGATAGCTTAAACAAACAGCTAGAAAGATATGGATGAAGATGAAGAAGAACCACCAAGCTTGCGGTGTTGGAAATTGAGGTAAATCTCTTTGACATTGATTTCTTAAGAGTCCTTTAGTTGCGAATGATCTTCTCTTGATTGTTGAGAAGATCTTTGTTGGATGGATTAGGTGGCACATTGATACTTTCTAAAGAAGTATCCTCCTCATCTTCTTGTTCTTCCTCCTCAACTTCCATTTCCTCTCATTCCTCTTCCTCCTCTTCTCTTATTTCTTACTCCTCTTCCGAAACCAACATTTGTTCCTTTTCCACAATCATTTCATTAGGCTCAAAAAAGGATGAAATATGCATAGTGAAATGTTGACCTTGTCAAATATTTTTCGATAAATTGTTTCCTCTCCGTTAAGGTCAATACTAAAATAATTGAAAACACGAGTAAGATACAGACCACGAAATAGCGTGTTTTCATGTTTAGAAAGATTTTTAGGAAAAAGTTCATCCAAAATGACTTGAAATCAATTTACGTCGTATTGACCATAAATAGCGAAAAGAGCTTTAAAAACTTTTTGTGTCGGGTTATTATAATTACCATTTTAGAAGTGATACTTTGTTGCAAAAGAAGGCTTAAAATTCTTTCTTTTGGACGCAAATTTTTGTTTTTAAATTCAAAATCATCATCAGTTTCAAAAATGTCATGAATTATTTCACGATTCTGAAAATCAATTTGAAAAGTTGAAGGGTCCATTCCACTAGATTTGCATTCGAGAATGTGACCCAAAAGTTCACAATTGAAAATAATTTGTGTCCCCTTGACACAACTTCAAACTTCTCTCTCTCTCTCTCTTCCATCATAAAACTTTTCTTTTAAATTTGCATAAAACATTTTCACCAATTTTGGATAACAAACGAAATCATTTTGAGAAGCATTGATTAAACCAAGAATTTCTATTTGCAAACAAAGATTAAAAATATCACAAGTAGGAAAATATTCAAAAATAGCAAATCCTCCGGGAAAGACTTTTTTCGAAAGATATATACTCAATATAGGCTTGCATGACTTCTTGATCATTGAAAGTTATTCTTTTATTTTCATAGAAAGCCTCATGGTTGCCTTAGTATTGCTTGAGGATGCCATTGAAGAGTAGTTTGAAGAGATAAGAGAGTTTATGACTTTTGGATTTGAAAATGAAAGTGAAAAATGAATGGATGAAGATATAGTAAATAAGTAGAGAACCAAAGGACATGTTCTCTGGTCAAAAGACAACTTTTCAGAATATTGGAGTTGGTGAAAAGCTGGAGGGAAATTCAAATTTTGAATTTAAAATTGAAATTCAAAATCTGTGTACATATGTCGACATATGCAAGTGGGGTATGTCGACATATATGTCGAAATTTTCAAAAATGATTTTTTTTGCAAGTTAAGCGGGGTTAATCTGGGCCCCTACCAAATTTATTAAAGAAAGGCAAAAATACAGGGAAGAGAAACAAAACCACAAAAGAAAACAAGAAAGCAAAAAACACGACAGCACAGGGAAAACAAAAGAAAGAACACAAAAGAAAGAAAGAAGGAGAAAAAAAGAAAAACTACGGAATCCAAGGAACAAACTGATTGTCAAGAAAACCGTGCTTGCTGTCATGCATCCCCTTATATATTTCATTCTTCAACACAGCCCAAACCCTATCCTTGCTACTGCACTTCCCTTCGAAAACCCTCATATTTCTTTCGTTCCAGATGACCTTTAGAAGCTTTTTAAGAATGAAGAAAAAGTATAATTTATGTTCATCCTTCCATCCAATCGCATGCTCAATAAGCAACCATTGATTAGTGAGATTGTGAGAAAGCATCATCCCCTGCATACAACTTAATAACTTGGTCCATAAATGAAGAACATAAGGACAATTAAAGAATAAGTGGTCTACACTCTCACAATGCTGATCACACAGCTCACAAAAAGGTTGAACAGGCATACCAAAAAGAACAAGTTTATCTCTTGTCATCAGGGCATTGTTTATAACCTTCCAAAAGATTAAATTATCACCACCACTTGACACAGCAGACCAAGTGACATGATTCCACTTGCAATCAGGCATTACATCCAGACCAAGCAAGGCACTATACACACCACTAACAGAATGAGCCCGATCATTCCACATCACCGTGTCTTGCTCAGAATGGACAAAGGTACAAGAATCATAAAGCCTCCAAAATGCACAGACAAATTGATTACTAGAGAAAGGAACTACTAGATTACCATGAGCAATATGATCAACAGCAAGAGCATTACCTCCAATGCCCGATTGTTGCTTCTGCTGAAAAGTGAAGAGATGATCAAGCACGATTCCCTTTCCAAGCCATCGCACTGACCAAAACTTGCAAACACTAGCTTCAGCCAGTTTAAATTGAACAAATGGTTTGAATGTGTGCCTGAGCTTAAGAATACTCCTCCATATCCAACTACAGGAGAGCGGAACCTCCATAAGCCAGAAGTTTTTGGTCCCAATGTTGTACCTGATGGTCCATTTCACCCATAAAGTGTCATGCTTGAGTAACAACGCATTAATGTGTTGACTGTAAGCGGCCTTGTTCCAAACTTCAATACTATGCAGTCCCAGACCACCTATGCACTTCGGCTTCTCAAAGGAAGAGAAAGAGCAAGGCAGAACTTTCCTCGTGTGTATTGTACCAAACCAAAAAAATCTTAACATCGCACGTCTAACCATTTTCAAAAGCCGACAAGGAAGAATGAACACCCTGGCCCAGTAAACCATTAAAGAGAAGCTCACAGATTGAACAAGAACCAACCTACCAGCTTGAGTCAAGAACTTGTTAGCCCAACAATCTATGGCACCAGTGATTTTTTCGTACAACGGTAGGCAGTTAGCATGAGTAACTCTGGAGGAGCAAAGAGGCAGCCCAAGATAATACATATCAGAAGCCATAGACTGCATACCAGCAAAAGAGGAGAGGCTGGATTCCTGATGGCTAGTAATCCCAGCGAATAAAATGCTAGATTTGTTGAAGTTCAGCTTAAGACCAGATATCCTGTAGAATATGTGAAGCACACTTTTAATACAATCAATAGATTGCAGGTTAGGTTTTGTGAAAATCATGATGTCATCCGCAAAGAGAAGAGATGTTATTTGCAGTTCCTTGCATTTAGGGTGGTAGTGTATCTGCTTATTTTGAAAGTGAGGCCTTAACAAACAGGTGAAGACCTCCATGACCAAGATGAAAAGATAGGAAGATAGTGGATCCCCCTACCTTATTCCCTGCTTTGAAGTAAAGTTGCTTGAGCTAGCACCATTGATTATCAGCGAGAAGGTGGGTGTAGAGACACACTCGTACACCCAAGCAACAAAGACTTTAGGAAAGCCCATCAGCGACATTATCCTAACTATTGACTTCCACTGTATCGAGTCATAAGCTTTCATCAAATCCAGCTTTAACATGGCACGCGGCGAAATATTCACATGGTTGTATCCATTAAGGAGCTCATGAGCTAGCATTATGTTATCAAGAATGTTTCTATTCGGCAGGAAAGCCACTTGATTGTTGGATATGATTCTTTGCAAAACGGAGACAAGCCTCGTTGCAATAATCTTAGAAATGCACTTATAAACCACGTTGCAGCAAGAGATAGGCCTGAATGAGGAACCAGAAGAGGCTTGCTTGCTCTTGGGGATGAGCACCAAATTAGTAGCATTCGCAGATTTCAACATCTTGAACTTGTTAAAGAAGTTGTGCATAGCCAAGGTAAACTGGCAACCCACAATTTCCCAGCTAGAAGTAAAAAAGACCACATTGAAACCATCAGGACCACCAGAGGAGCACTTTTTCATAGCAAATAGAGTATTCTTAATTTCAGCATCAGTTACTTTGTCAACCAGACAATTAGCTTCATCAAGAGTTAATTTGGGAAGAGTTATCGCAGACAAGAGATCCAGCTCCGGTTCAAAATTGCTCATATTTCCAAAGAGGTTAGAGTAAAACGTGAGAAAAGCCTTTTCAACAGTTTCAGGGGTAGTGTTCAAAATACCTGCTTCATCAATGATGGCAGAGATGTTGTTTGTTGAGTGCTTGACTTTCAGGGAGGCATGAAAATACTTAGTATTCCGATCACCATCAGCAGCCCATTTGATCCGAAGCTGTTGCTTCCTCATATCACATTCTTTAGAAAGAGCAAGATTGAGATCACTGAATAGGACAACTTCCCTTTGAGCCTTGTCAGCATCATTAGGATGAGCCATCATAAGAACCTGAGCTTCCTTAAGCTGCTCAATAAGCTTGGTTGATTGTAGATTGCCATTCCCATACTTCGCTTTAGACCAAGTCCTTAAGCACTCCTTCGTTGCTTTCAATTTCGTGCAAAAAACATACATAGGATTTCCATAGTACTTATATGACCAAGCATTTTTAATTATATTATTATACTCAGGGTCATTGACCCAAGCATTATAGAATTTAAACCCCCTTTTAACTCCAATAGGCTTCTTCCCAGTGGTTAGGATAAGAGGAGAGTGGTCAGAAAGGATTGGGTGGGGAAGATGAGTGGAGAGAGAAGGCCAGGTATAAAGGGCTTTGAAGTTAGAGAAGGAGTGATCAATGTTGGAGAAAATACGCGTACCGTTTCTCAACCTATTGTTCTAGGAGAAGAGAGCACCATTCCTGCAGATAGGGATTAGAGACGAATCAAATACAGCAGAGTTTAATGGAAGGATATCATTAGGCACAAGGGAGATACCCCCTTGCTTGTCAGTCAAGGAGAGACAACAGTTGAAGTCTCCAAGAACGACCCAAGGATGAGTTTCTTGCCTAAGCGCAGGAATAAGCTTGAGAACATTCAGCCTAGATGAGGGGGAGTTATTAGCGTAAATAAAGGTGATGTAGAAAGAAGAGGAAGAATTGTGGTATTTAGCATGATAATGCATTAATTGAGGGGTGGATAGAATAAGCTCAAGAGAAAGTTGAGCAGGGTTATGTAATACCAAAATACAACCGTAGCTCACTTCAAGAAGGTTATGAGACAGCAGCCAAGATGGATTAATGTACTTAGCAGCAGAAATAGTCAGAAGAAGATTCAATTTGGTTTCAAGAATAGCAAAAATTGAAAGCTGATGTTCGTTAATTAAATGCTTAACCTGATCAAGTTTGAGGAAATTATGGGATCCTCTGATATTCCATGCTCCAATATTGTGTGACATTATTAAACTATGTATGGAGATCCCCTTCTTTCATGCTCCTAGTAATAGGAGAATTAATTCTATTATGACTTGGATTTAGCATCATGTTTTTCTTAACCCTCTTGCCTTTGTCAATTGTAGTAGATTGGCATGGGTTCGAAGCTTGTTCAATAGGAGGTGATTTCCAACCAGGTATGGATCCTAGATAAACATACGGATGACTTGAAGATGTAATGGCAGGAGGAGGAGGAGAAGGAGAGGTCGGGGAGGCAGTAGGGAATGAGGAAGATTGTATCACTAAATCGAAAATTTGAGCTTGCGTAGTGTTACAGAATACCTCCTCATGAATGTCTTAGGATATGATGGCATTGGAACGAATTGAAGATAAATTGAGAAGTTTGGTGGGACTGATTTCAGTTTGCTGAGCTAACATGTGATCATTTGTACGCAGTTGAGAATCAAGGACATGCACAGATCGGTTTACACTCTCCACCCCCTGAAACTGGGTTCTTTGCATTACTTCAGCAGATGCATTAATCAAATCTTGATCATTTTCGTTAGAAAGAAGAGGTGGTACTGAATTGAGATTGCTAATGCAGATATCAGGTTGGGGAGTTGCCATAGATTTAGAATTGATATTTGCACGATTTTGAGTATCAGTGACATGCACAGGTTGTATTCCACTGTCTTGAAAATGATTCTGAGAACTAAGTTTAGCTTTAGTAGAAAAATTGGACTGTACGTGACCAAGTCCCTTAGTTAAATTACCACAAGACGCCGAGGAAATCAAACCAGGTATACTACTGTCAAAAACAATAGTATGCTCCCTTAAAATAACAGCAGTGTCATCATATTCCTCGTTTTGTATATCATTTAACACATCAAATCTGTTTTGTAATAAAGTATTGCCTTGGTCATTGACAGTATCACCATTAACCACAGGCATTTCATTACCACTGGTTCCATCAATATAAATTTTATCTTTTTGCAGCTGTAATACTTTTAAGGTAGCCACCTCATTATCAACTTTGGCTTTTGCAATTGTAACTTGCTCTTTCAAATTATTTCCAATTCCATCCTTAGCTTTCCTGTTGACAACTCTCCGCCAAGCCCGATTGATCTTACTTGCTTGCTTTCCATCCCTCTGCTCATATATAAACTCATCTTGATTTTTCGTTTTTAACACCTCCTCCACCTCCTTCTTATCCTTTTCTCCAACTGCTTTTAAACATACATCAATCACGTGACCAAATTCTTTACAGAGGGGACAAATTTCAGGCTTCCAGAGGTAGCCGACCTTCACCATTTGCATTGATCCATCAATTAACTTTACAGGAAACTCATCAACCAAATCTTGATTAGGAGTGACATCAACCAAACACTTAGCATAACCTATTCTCTCCATTTTATCAGTGGAAGAGTCAAGACAGAGCAGCCTACCAATTCTTGACGCAAGCCAATTAATGCCAAGATGAGACCACGCGTACAGAGGAATATTCGATATTCTAATCCAAACAGGCACTAATTTTATGGTGCTACAACTGTTGCCAATGTAAGGATCCCATGCCTTGATAATGAATATCTTGTTCCTAAGGAAAATTGGGTCGGCTTCAACTATTTTCCTTCTATCCTCAGCACAGGAAAGATGGAATAGGAACAAGATACCATCAGACTTTATTTTAATTTCTCCTTTTAGTTTCCATAGCTTCTTAAGGTGGTTGATAACTGTCAAATATGAGAGAGGCTTGTCAAGGAAAAAACCTACCAACCAATCTTCCCAAACAGCATTCCCAGCTTCAATAACTTCTCTAGGAGGTACCATAGATAGACCATCAAACGCTAGCGGGATTTGAACAGGAGCGTAATGACCAGCATTACGAGGTCTGTTTTTGAAAAGCGAGGACCAAGGAAGAGAAGAGGGGTCTGAGTGGAGACGGGAGGAAGATTGGATAGGGGGTGGGGGTGGGACCGGCGGAGGCAAGGATAGAGGTGAGGTGGGCAAGATGGACGAGCTAAGAGAAGGAGAGGGAACAGATGAAAGAGAGGGAATGGCAGGTTGAAAAGACAGGGCATGGTGGGAGATATGGGCGGGAGAGGCCATTGGAGCAGAAAAAGGAAGTCAGGTATGTCTGAAATTATATATAATGTTATATATCATATTTTATTATATATATAGTTATTCTATTTACAGAAAAATTATTTTAAACATTTTATATTACTATTATATTATTTAAATATATAAAATATTTAAATTTAAAATATAATCATACAATATTCAACCAATATTATTATTAATCTATAGGGTATTCCTAACAACAAATAAAGCAACAAAAAATTCATTCAAGAAATTAAAACTTTTGATATATTAAAAGCGTACCTTTTTCTGATCCATTTCACCATTTTATTCTGAATTATGTATTGCTATGAAGTACATATTAGCAATTTTTGTATTCGATTCATTATCGCTTAAGGATGTGTCTGCATCGTCTATTGTTGTAGTATAGGTTCTTTTCCATTTTCTGGATGAATTAGTATTTGGTATAGTTTTCAGTTTATCGGGATGTGGAAAGTCTCTTTTTAAATGGCCAGGTTCATCGCAGTTATAACATCTACTGTCATTTTCGATTTCACTTCCACTTTCTGGATTTTTGTTATCATTTCTTTTGAAATTTTTCATCTTCCTATATTTCAGAAATTTTCTGAAATCTCATGTCATGAAAGCAATTTCTTCATCCTCATTCATATCTAAATCCAAATTATCCGTCATTGCATTAAAAGCTGTAGATTTCTTCTCTATTGCTTTGCTTTCTCTCCTTCCCTGCCTTTGTGCTTCAAAAGACAGGAAATTTCTAATTAACTCTTTAATTTTTAGAGTGCTAATGTGATGACCCGACGTTTTGACCCTCGAAAATCAACACTAATACATTCTCGGTATCCATGTGCCGCAAATTCAAGTGCTGGAAAACCCGACCGTTAAGGGTAGAAAGAAAATAAAGACAGAACAAAATCTTACATGAATGGAATAACATATATCATTTCAATATATAATCATTATAGAAGAAAATTTAAAATACATTTATCAGAGTTTAACTTAACATTAACATGGACAATTATAAATATCTGTCATTACAAACGTGGAATACAATAGTACATGAGTGTGGTGGAAATGGATAACAATCTTCAAAAAATCTTCTAACTCCATGCTCCGAGCTCTCTCAAAATGCTCCAAACTAAACCTGACTACTAGGCTGCCCGGAAAAATAGGGCACCTAGAGTTTAAGGAAAAAGGAATAAACTCTGAGTCAGTCATTCGACTGGTGTAGGAAACTCAAAATACAAGTATTTAGGAAAGAAAGCGTATCTTATAGGACCACGTTGCACATAAACACGAAACGGGTTTTTACCTTATGATAACCAAAGCATTTCTATTCGAAATCCAGTGATATTATTTTTAATGACATTCTTTGAGAACCTTTTGAATAAACATATTCAATTAGCCGAAATTGTTACATTATTAAATTCCAGCACAATAGGTTTACAACTAAAACCAAAGGCACTTATTAGGGATTTGAATTTCCAAGTGCATAGCAAGGTAAGGGACTACCTCCCGTATAGTGCATCTCTAGAGGGATGCACCGAGGATCGACATCTTCAAAACTTATGCGAATTAAGACCGGCCTACCTGTAGACCCATCCGATGGTAGATAGAACCGAATATGATATCACCCCAACCGTTCCCGACCTATCCGAGAACTCTCATAACATACACCACATTTTTTTTACTTGACGTCATAGCGGGCGCAAAATAAATCTAAAAAGGTGATATCATACCCTAATGATAGCGAACCACTTAGTCCTAAAGCAACCCCTATTTCACAATTCCCCAGGCGTGAGGCTCAAGGTAACGTTTACATTTCTTAGAACATTTTCACTTAAAATGCCACATTGCCATTTCCAACAACAAACTTGATTTCCAAAAAAGTACAACCTCTAAGCTCATACGTCTCAGAGAAGGGTGTTAAGCATAAGAGGGGTTACCTCCTACACCACCAAACAAATGAACATTTGAAGAGATCAACGCACTATGATCTTAGAAATGCAATGTCAGACATTCATCCATACAAGTTGGCCAAGAACCGGACAAACCGAAGGCACTCCCTTACCACATCCTGTCTGGAATTATTCCTAGGATTAGTAGTGAGTAGTCCTTGTATATGAAGATCCCAGAACGAAGGGACAACTGCTATTATTTATCTCATGAGCTAATATGAAATTATCAACAAGCAATCCTTCCATTATGAAGATCCCCGCCTTCGACTTCATTATCTTTAACAAGTCTTCACTTTCGAACTCGTAAATTGGTTTGAAGTAGTTTTTGGATAAGAATCACTCAAATCCGACCCCGTTTCCTTCGTACCAATCATCGATAAAAAGACGTTAAGTAAATAGGTGCTTATCATTTGATTATTAATTTTCTCTTTATCGAAAATATCTTCTAGAGATATATATCTTTAAAACATTTCTTTTCAGTATATACGGGATCATTATACCTCATTTATCAAATCTTTGCTTAATTAAAACCTTTTTAAATCTTGGAGAAATTCTAAATCATTCCATCCTTTACTTAGGAAAATATCCTCAAATCATTTATTTAAATCTTAACAAAGATTTCCAAATCATAACTTTTAAACAGGTCAAAAACAATGTTATTTAAGACATCGTTTACTGTAAACCCGAAATAATTAATTTTAAGTAAAAGGATCCGTAGGAATTAAAATAATTCCAAATCAATTATTTAAATCTTCACAAAAGATTTCTTATTTTCAAATCATAACTTTTTAATAGGTTTAAACCATGTTATCTAAGATGGTAAATCCAAATTAGTTAGTTGATCCATAAAAATTATACTAATTTTACTCGACATCAATTTTCGTATTTAACATTTACTATCCGTCGAATAACGGTGAAATGACCTTTTAAATTCACAGGGGTAGTACGGATTCACTCCTCGGAATTTAACACCAAGTATAAGAAGATTTTCTCTATTCAATCCGAGTTATAATTAATTAATTATAAAAATTAAATCTTTAGACTTGTCTCGTTTCTAACATTTCGACTTTATCTATTCCTCACCCAAGAAAGAGGCCAGGTGTGCCAGGGTACTGGTTGCTCCTAAACATCTCCTTAGTTTAAGCACCTCCGATCCAGATCTTACGAATACAAAAATCCAGTCTACTCATCGGCTTTTAGATCCAAGATTAAATCACTTGATTATAATAGCTTTTCTTTAAATCATTTATTTAACTCCTTTAAAATAAATTATAAAACCTTAAAATCTTATTTAAAATACTTAGTTATTTATTTGAAAACATTTATAAAATATTTGGGAAAAAATTCTTAAGTTTAAAGCCATATTTCAAAAGTTATTAAAAGTGCTGCAAAAAGTGCTGCGAATAATGTTGCGGATAGTGCTTTTAAGATTATTTGATCCAAACAACTTTTCTATCAGTTAGAAATCCAATTTTATAACTAAAATCTCTTTTAAAACATTTTAAAATATTTATATAATTTATTCCATTTTTCTAAAGAATTTAAATATCATTTATAAAGAATTTGTTGCTTCGGTTTCCGAACTGCCATCTTGATCTTTTTCTTTTGTTTGAAAACTATGATTATAAGAGTTCGGAAAATTCTCATTCCAAAGAATTTCGACTCTGAATCCATTGTCTAAATGGATTTAACTTTCTACGGCGTGAAATCGTGAACTGCCGTTACCCGACGCGTCTATTTTTGACTTAATTTTTATAACTTGTCAAAACATTACCAAATTTGATTTTAGCGTTTATAAAACATTTATAACCATTTTAAATCATTTCAAAGGAGTTTAATGATTCCGTATCACTTTTATAACTTGATTCGGAAAGCGATTTCCTTGTGTAATATCGACGTGTATTTAACATGACTTGTTTACACAATTCAACAATTATATTTAAACAACCAAACTTGATGATCAAAGCATAGTAAACATCCATAGCATTCACATCACATCATATATATATATGTATGTATGAATGTATGTGTGTGTGTGTGTGTATTTTCTCACCTTCATTGGTTTCTAACTTCTCAAAAATTCGCTATAACTTCGCTACGATCGAATTAAAGCCTACAGAATCGAGCCTTGGACCTTAGAAAGGGCACGGCCTATGCTTGAAGAGGTGGAGGGCTCGGCCTTGGTTGTAGGAGGTGGTGGCCATGGAGTTTGAGTGAGGAAAGGAGGTGATTTGCCTTGGTTTTGAGTGGATTTCTTATGTATATATACTTATATAAATTTAATTTCTTTTTGCAATATTTTTTGTCGTAATTTCCTTAAGGTAGGAAGCCATGGAAAAGCTTGAGAATGACGAAGAAGATGAAGTAGAATAGCATGTAAAATTATGAAGAGAATGGTGGGTATTTATAAGAAAAAATTGAAAATAAATATGTAAATGCATAATTACACTTTTGCCCCTTTCCCACACCCCCTCCATCCCCTCTAAACGCACGACAAAGCCACCACCCCTTGTGCTTCCATGTGTGGGAAGATGATGGTGTGTAAATGAGTTGATGTTTGAGGATAGAAAATACCTTAGATATTTATACTTTTTACTATATGGAAATTCGAATGTAAATGTTAAGTATATTTGTATGTATATGTGACGACCCGGAATTTTTGTATATTTGAAATGTGAATATTTAAGTTATTTTAAATATTCGAAGGTTAAATTTTAACTTTAATTTCAAATATACAGTATTTATTTGGATAATTAATTATTAAATTTAATTATCGGGATTGGGTAAAATATGGAATCTCGATTTTAAGCCTGTTAAAAATAGTTCAAAGGTTCAGAAAATTTATATTGTTAATACTGAAGATGATAGAACTTTTAAAATGGAATTTTAAAGAGTTTTGTTCAGTTTTAAAAATATATCGTTGAAATTGAATTTAAAAATAGCCGTCCGAGGTACAGTCTCGGAATGCGACGAAACCAGTTCCATTGGATCCGTAATATTGTATTATTATTGGATTTCAATTTTCGTAGTGTTTGGAGTTGTCGTGTGGTCGTACGGAATGTAAACGCACTGAAATTAAATCGAAAATTCAATTTAATAACTGAATCCAAAAGGTTATCTTCTACTTACGATCGAATCGGGACTCGAGACCTTTTCCTTTGCGTTCGTAATAGGGGTTTAATATTAAAACATCTGGCGGCACGTCTCGATTGGAGGTCGAGACTGTAAGTTGCGTAAATCAGGACGATTTCAATATAAAATAAAATAAATGATTAATTATATTGCAAGCTTCTGAAACACGCCTCAGAAATTTACCACTTGTCAGATTTCGTGAACACGCGTCCTCACCTTTTTGTTTTCAACCGAATACTTCACAGTAAAGGTAAAAATGAAATCAACTTCAAAATAAAACAAACAAAAATAGAGACCGCCTCTTTCCTTTCCCAAATTGAACCCAGAAAACAATATTAATGGAAACCGAGTTCAAACCCACTTCCTCTCTTCCTTTGATTCAAATCGAAACCCTTCCCTCCTTCGTGAATCGAATGATATTGAAGCGACGAAATCGACTTTGATTTCGTATCGCCATCGCGAGACACCCCGAAGGAGTGTGGCCGAAGCAGATTTAGGGGAACTCGCAAGCACGATCTAGAGGCGCGATGGTTTAGGGAGGAGGGCCGACCGATGGTGATGGAATCGCGAGTTGAGGGAGAGCAACGATTTGGGTTCAGTTGGGCATCGCGAGCGTCGTTTCATGTCTGGGAGTGTTCGCGCATGGTGGAAGTAGAGCAGGTCGTCGTGGTTGCCTCGTCACCGATCGATGGGTTCGACGATGTGGTCTCGGCTGGGGTTTCTTGACGTTTGCGAAGTCGGCGAGCTTGAGGAAGTCAGGGATGAACTCGTGGCTCGAGTTCGAGCAAATCAAGTGACGCGTGAGGGTCACAATTTGGTTCGCGACGTGAAGGTGATGTCGGCAGTAGCGGGGTGACGAGATGGCAGCGAGGTTCGTCTTTGTTTTCTGTCAATTTTGAATTGATTAAATATATATATTTGTAGAGGTAGGGTTTTGAAAGTGAAAATTTTAAAGGTTGATAGGTTCTGCATAGAACTAGATTTATAAAAATCTATATAGATTATTTTTGATATACATATATATATGAAGTTCAAAAATAAAAATATATGTGTACACAATTTAGATGTTCTGGTTTATTTTAAATAATGGATTTAGTAAAGATGGTTTAACTAATTCATTTAATTTTTTTTTATTATAAGATTTTTATAAAGGAAAAAATTAGTTTGAAATTAAATTATTAGTTCAGATTAACATTCTTAGTTAATAAATTATTAGGTTAAAACTGAATCATTAGTTTAAAGTAAATAAATAATAATTAAAGGTTAAATCAATTCAAATATTAACAAACCTTATATTGTTGACTCAAGGTCTAGAAATCATGAAGAAAACTAGTCTGGAATGGAAACAGATTGCAAATATCAACAATAATCAAAGGTGAGTTAATCTCACTCAGCTGAATTTTTATTTTAAATTTAATTGGTTAAATTTAAATAATTGATTGGATGATTGCATTGGTTGATATGATACTATATATAGTAGTATATAGCAATATATACATATTGGCATATGTATATATTGGAGTTGTTGATATTCCCGCATTTATATAGCGGATGAGACCCTATGCGCCGCATAATAGCGGATGATATTTTATAAACCCATATACCGCGATATTCCACCTCGAAGTGGAATTGGTATTGTGCTAACGTCTGTGGATGCAGGGAAACAGGTTGGAGGGATCCAACTGGATTCCTCAAAATATTTAATTTTTGTTTAAATATTCTGTGATATGATTGTTGTTATCCTGTGATAATTTATATTGGATAATCTGGTTGGATTGAATTTCCCAGTATAATGAGTTATCAAAAGCAATTGAATTGGATTTTTGGAAAATATAAAGGAGTAAAATTAAGTTAAGTAATTCTAGTGAATTCGAATAAATTAAATATGGAAAAGAGGAATTTTGAATAAATAGAGAAATGTTGAATTTAAAGAAGACTTATGTGATGTTATTTAAAGGGATAAAAATTTATTTTAATTCAATGTTTAAATGTAATTAAAAAGAGAAGGAATTTGGGAAATCTGAAACTTGTGTTTCGATTTAAAGATTTTAAATCATAATGAGAAATAAAATCTGAAAGTTAATGAATTTGGGAATAAATGGATTAAGTGAGAAAATTTATTTCAAAGTAAAATAAATTGGGAAATCAATTATAAATTGATTTAAATACTTTGGAATTTGAATTTTAAAGAGAAATGAGATTTGGGAGAGATAAACTGGGTTTGTAAAGTAAAATAAAATATCAGAGGATATTTGAAATATAATTTCAAAGTGGGAATTTATAAAAGGATATGGTTTGGTTTAAAAATAAATGTTATTTTATTTTTTAAAGATGGGAGTGAGAAGGATATTTCTCTGTATAGCCAAGTACGTTTTCAAAGCAATTTTAATATAAGTTAAAAGTTCTAATTGTATTTTTAAAAGCATATTTTAGAAAATTTATTATTTCTAAATATTAATTTCCTAAGTAAGTATGTTTTAGGAAACCTATTCTTTTTAAATATTTAAACTTTAAAGTAAGTATTTTTCAAAGATCTATTATTGTAGTAATTATATAAAAGTGATTTGCTATTATGTTTTAAAAGGAGAAATTTAGTTTATATTTATAAAGTGGTTTATTTTAAAGTATATATTTTTAATAAAGTATTAAAGTAGTTTAATTTCAATGTTATAAGATATATTTAAAATAAAGTGTTTTTAAATTATTTTAAAATCTAAAAGTGTTTTGTACTTGGTGTTTCAGAGAAATAAATATTTGGAAATGTATTCCGTAAGCGGAAATTGTTTGAAATTGTTTTCAAAAGGAGTTTGAAAATTTGGAAATATATCTTGGAAAGATATTTGGGCAAATAAATAATGTGGGAAATTATTTATTGTGTGATGGTTGCTTGTGGATGTTAATTGATAGTTAAATAACCGACTATCAATATTGGCCAAATGCGCTGATCGTTTCGAAGAGACCGGGATCGGGTTTCCGTATACCAGGATTCTAGGTCTGGAGACTCGAATACCACTTCGATCCGGTTTGTACGTTTCGTGTAACGATTTCGGAGTCGAAGATGGAGCTGTGAAGTGCAAGGGCTAGTCGCTACTAATCCTGAGGATATTTCCAAAATGGATGTAGTAGGAGTAGTGCCTTCGGTTCCGTTCGGACCCGGGACGGACTTGTATGGACGAATGCTTTCGTGACATCGTCAGGTGGGCGATGGGCATTCTAAGGGATATGTTCTATAAAAGGTATCGTTTAGCCTCGAACCTCATCAACCGGGAATGACTGAAAATCAGGGGTTATGCAGCAAGGCTTCGTGGGTAGCTCCCACTGGAGGGTAAGGTCATCCCTGTCTAGATGTCCCTTTTTATTTCGGCTTAGTGGTGCGGTTGCTGATCCCAACCGTGGGGTGATTTTATTCGGGATCATCTAGTAAGGGATGGTTCCGGCCTTGTGTTGCAGTGGAGCGGGCGTACTCCTCGGTACGGTGATCTAGGCCACGTACTGTGATAGGTGGTACCCCAGTGCCTAGTCATTCGTTGGAAATCCATTCTTCCTACGTGCCTTGTACGGTTTTGATTGTGCCCAACTATTGTTGAAATGTGAGATGCAAGCATTTCAGCTAGATTATATTTTACTTTCTGTAGACACTATTATAATATCAGAGGATTTTGATATAAAGTGTTTTAGCTATCGTAAGGTAAAAACCCGACATGTTTATTTGTGGCGTGGTCTTACGAGATGCTTTTGTTTTCAAAGGATTGTGAAACTTTAATAATAAATTTGAGTGTGATTTTCTCACGCTGGTTTTCCAGACTGACTCGGGTATTGTTTTATATGATGCTCGGGTCAGACCGAGTATTATAGGTTACAGGATATGATGCTGTGGAGCTCAGGAGATGAACTGGAGGGCGAGACGTATCTTCCGTACTTGTTTATATATATATTCCGCTGTGTTGATTGTTGTACTCTGTTGTATTGAGGACATGATATGGTTATTGTCCAATTGTATGTTATGTATTCTCTGGTGTATACTCTGATGCTATATTATATAAAACTGATATAGTTTTGATTTGTGTAAAGATCTGTTATTACCTATTATAGTTTATTCCGCTGCGATGGTTAGATTCTGATTTTGTTTTCTATTTTTCTTCTTCTACCTCTTCTTTTTACCCAAATGGTCCGGTTTTTCGTGTTAGAAAAATCGGGTTGTTACAGTATATATGTGTTCATGTATATGTTAGGGTGTGTATTTGTATGTTAGATATGTGCTCAAGTGATATAAACAAGGTTGCAACAACTTTGAACAACTTCTGTTCATTAAACCGTTGAAAATCGTAAAGCCGATTCCCGGTCACATTTTCACTTATAAATTAATTTACATATAAATATAAACAAAATTTGAAAACTAATTTCTTATCGTTTACTAATTAAAATGATCACATTTGATTTATAAAACCATATAAATTAATATTAAACATTTGTTTTCAAAATGTGCTATTATACTGATAAAGTGATAAGAATTTTCTTATATTTCCAAATCAAATATATCTCTTTATAAAACTATTATAAATGATTTATTATCACTTCATAACTAATCAAAATGAATTATTATCATTTAGAAACAATTATTTGAATAATTATAATAATTAATAAATCACTAAATCTCAATTTAAATTCATAAATCAATTATTAAATACGATGTCATTATTGATGATGTCATAAATACATTTTATTTTAAAAAAAATAATTTTATTTCATATTCTTGGTTAAAAGAATAGATAAGTGTATGTATCCAGCTCCGTGCGCGACTTTTGATAAATATAGAGCTATTTCTTGATAAAACGGTTTTCGATCATTTTATCGATATTTTTCCAAAGTATATATTTTTGTAAATACTTATTCAAAATAAGATTATCATCATTATTTATTATTCAAGACAACATAATCTATGATAAAAAACTTATATTTGAAAATTTTAAAAATAAATATAATTTATCAAAGTGATAAATTTGCGGGTCGTTATAGCTAATGTAACGACCCGGGATTTTTGACATTCCGAGTTGTGAATATAAATTTATAATATTCAAAAATATTGTATTTTAATATTCAAAAATCCCAATAACTAATAATAATATACCAATTTTTCAAAACCAGTATAATTTTAATTTTTAAATCTATATTAAATTATAGATTGATTTAAATGGAGTTCCTTACATATATATATATATATGTATGTATATGTATATGTACATGTATATTGGTTTAAAAGTAGAATATACGTATTTTGTTTTGGATGTAATATATGTATTTCATTTAAAATTTAATGTGTATATTTTACTCTAAAGATAAAATATATATTAGAGAATTGAAATTTATAAAAATCAAATAAACATATCCTTATATATTGTAAACGATAAGATTTATACATAATAAGATCAGGAATTCATGGCATTAAATTAAATTTAGATGTATATAAAGTTTGGATAGAAATTCAAAATAAGTAAAGAGTGATATTTTGATTTTGGGTATATAAACAATGTTGTTTATATTAAATAAAAAGAAGTATTAAGATTTCTAAGTTGTTGATATATATACACACACATTGTAATTAGAAAAAGGGTACTTTTGGCACAGGTCCTTATTAAGTTTCAAAATTCACGAAAAGTCCTTCACTAAATTTCAGTGTAAATTAGATCCCTGTTTTTTATTCACGATTATTGCAGAGCATGATGCAACATTTCATAAAAGTTGCTTACATTTCCGCAACATTTCTGTACACTATGAACATAGTGTATGAAAGTTTCTGAAATATCAACACTTATTTATAAAAGTTGCTGATATTTCAGCAACATTTATGTACACTGTGAACACAGTTTATAAAAGTTGCTGAAATATCAGCACTTATTTATAAAAGTTGCTGACATTTCAGCAATAATTTTTCTTTGTTTTTACAATAAAACTTTGACATAGATAGTTGCTGAAATATCAGCACTTATTTATAAAAGTTGCTAACATTTCAGCAATAATTTTTCTTTGTTTTTACAATAAAACTTTGACACAGATAGTTGCTGAAATATCAGCACTTATTTATAAGAGTTGCTGACATTTCAGCAATAATTTTTCTTCGTTTCCAGAAAACAGGGACCCTCTTTACAATGAAACTTTGACAGGGACCCGCTTTACAATATGAAAGTATGATAGGGATGCCTCCCTAATTTCCACTTAGAAAAATTGTATATATGTAAGAATAAGTTAAAGAGGAAATGTGTAATTATTAAATTAATAAAATGTTATAAATAAAAGATGGGTATAATAAACACTTTAGTGATTTAAGAAAAACTATATATATATATATATATAGACGTAGATGACAAATGAATTTAGTTCATTTAAAAGAAATGAATTTCCATATTTTAAATTAAAAGGGGTGTGTATATGGTTATATATATATATATATACATAAAGGCTTGGAAATAGTTTAATGTCACTTTGTAATCCTTGTTTTAATGTAACGTATGTATATTGGGAATGTTATTTCATTTTGTTTAAAATACATATACATTTATATAAGACAAATTAACCAAGAGTGTTAAAATCTGTTATTTTAAACGATCAGTTTCCCATCTTTATTTTATAGTTTAAAAGAATGCATACCTTAAGTATTATTTCAATATAGTTTCTTTTTTTTTAACTGTATAAGAAATAAAATGCAAACACTACTTTGGCAAATAATGATATAAAAAGTGTTTATAAAGTGTTAATTTATATTTTAAATGACACATTTCATGTTTAAATTTGTGTGAAAATATAGAATGCAAACACTAATTTTGTTAAAACAAAAACAACTATAAGTTATCAATTCTATACTCACATATATACCTTAAAACATTTTATAGTTATGTGTAGATAAGATTTCAAAATTATTTACTGTTAAGTGGAAAACAGTTTTGATGAAGATTAACTATGGGTAAGTTGGTAAAATTCTAAATTAGTGAACAAGGAAGAAACTATTCTTAAGCAAACAGATAATGGATAAGCAACAAGTACTTGAGTCAATAAGTATGTGAACACTCTCAGCAGTACAATCCTGGGAAGAATCCAACACCATTATTATTCTTCCTTACAAAATCTTCCCAGTAATATAAAAAATAAATAAATAAAATAAATATCAGCTCAGCCACTTTTCAAATCTTCCTCTCTCAGCTCTATAATATTTCTTAGCCGCCAAAATGTTATCCTGTTTCTTTTCTAGTAAGCTTTCCAGTTCAGTGTTGAAAATATCAGCCTCTGTACAAATTTGTAAGCATAAAAAAATATCTATATAAGGATAGGAGAAGAGGAGGTAAGACTCAGTAAAATAAAGTCTGGAAGCATCTATGTTTTCTTTCAAAACCAGAAAACTCAAAGGCAAGTTCAGAAATTCAATTTAAAGATTTCAAAACATCGAAATTAAAGACTTCACCATCATATTTTAGAGCTTCTGGAATCAATGTTCAAGGTGAGAAACTTAAATTCTTAAACCTGGAATTTAATTACTCTGTTAACTGAATATTGTTCATCCAGTAATTCAAAAATCAATATCTTTTTATCTAGATTATAATTGAGGATATTGTAAACTAGGAATCTGTTTATTTTCTAGTATAGGTTATGTTAAAAATAGTTCGAGAATAAAATTATGCTATATAATTAATAAATGGTAGAATTTACAATAAATAACCAATTTTGGTGAAGATTCAATATTTTTAATTCAAAGATTTATGCATGTAATTAGGATGCTTGTATGAAATTATGAATTTTAGCAGTTAAATTGTAATTTTTAGTAATCTATATTTTGAGAAATTAATAATGAATGTTTTTCGTTCAAAAAATTATTTCCATCGACTTCGTCGATGAGAGGTGTTGCGGCTTGTTCTAAAAGGGGCAGGTGGTCATAGGGGAGGCGTCGACCATGGCCAAATCTTGGTTTTGGACTTAGATTGGGAGAACGAGTCGATTTTAGGGTTTAAGGGTGGTGTCAGCTTGGGTGATGTCGCGATGGTTTCGAGAAGTGGTGGTGCGACCGGAGTATGGGTGTTTTGGCTCGAACATAGCTGCATGGTAGGGCCTTCATCGGAGGTAGGTGACATGTGCAGTAATGGTCGATCGGCAATGCATTAGGTTGATTAGTGGTGAGAGTTGGTTTCTGGTTCGAGTTGGGGTTGCGCTGATGATCGATTTTTGATAGGAGATGACTTTTGCATCGGCATAGTGGCAAGTCTGGATCAGGTGCCGACGAGGGACTGGGTGGTGGTGTCGCGGCGGTGAGATGGTCAGAGGCGAGGGCGTACACGTGCACATGTCATAAAAGGTTTTTAAGGAAACAAAAGGTTTTTAAACTTCTAAATTAATCTAAGGTCTTAATTGATTTTATATATAAAATCCACATGTCATAAAATAAAGTGTTATTGAGTGGATGGTTCGTATCGACGGATGCTACGCCGTCGTACGATCCACTGTGAAGTTAAATAAGTAAAATTTTATAAGCCTGTTCAGATTGAATTTGATTACCGTTTAGTAATGAATACCGTTTTATAATTTTCTACGGCCTATCTGTTAAGATGTTCCCAAACGAAGAGTTGTGTAGATTGTAGATTATTCTACTGGTTGACATCTGGACAGCGGAAACAGCCACCATTCCGCTGAATAATTAATTTAACCTCTGTAGATAGTATAAGTCATCTATCTGATATTATCTGTGTAAGTGATACTAGCAATGATAATCTCTGATCTGTTATCCATGCATATATCTGTTATATTGTTTGTTAATTATATTCGAGAATGTAGTGTGAATCGATCTATGGAAGCTGATTGATTTGAATATCGGTGAATTGTGAATTGTGAATTGATAAGTACCGTTGAGACCTGATAAGCCTTATTCGGTTTGGTTTGATTTTGAAACTAGTTTTGTTTGGGATATAAATATTATTTTTAGAAATTTTTTAAAGGAATGGATAAATATTTTGAGAATATCAAAAGTAGATATTTACTATTATTTTGGAAATCCTTATAAAGGTATTATTTAAACTATTTTCAGGTATTTAACTATTTTGTAATGGTCCTTTAAAGATTAATTTTTATTTAATTTTTGTTTAAGTATATTATGTTTAATATAAATCTATTTAATATAAATTTTGTTTTGAATAATATTTTATAATAACTTTCATAAAGAGAATTTTATTTATTTAAACTTGAAATAATATTGAAAATTTATATGTATGATTTAGAAAGAAATGCTTTGGATATATATATATTTCAAATGAAATAAGCTTTGTGAGTAAAGTGAAATCCGTTTGTATTTTTAAAGGTGAACAAGACTTAAAGGTTGTAACGAGAAATAACTTGGTTGAATTAATTGATTGTTTGATAGTTAAATAACCGACTATCAAATTGGACAAAACCTAACTTTGGAAATATCTAGAGGAGACTCGAGAATTATATGGTACGGTTACCATTCGAGGTGCTATACCGTATGTATAAACTCGTTTGTTCTCTAGGACGAATTATAAGGAGACCCATCCACTAACGGTTAGGAGGTGAACTCCGATCTTGTATTTCGTTAGTGTATTACCTGAAGAACCGGGGTTGAGTTTATCGGAAAATAGCGAACGTTGTTTCGAAGAGACCGGGATCGGATTTGTAATCCAAAAACCACTTCGATCCAACGAGTACGTTTTCGTGATGAAGACAAGAGCTTGGAGTCGAAGATGGAGCAGTGAAGTGCAAGGACTAATCGCTACTAATTCTGAGGGTGATTTCAAAATGGATGTAGTAGGAGTAGTGCCTTCGGTTCCGTTCGGACCCGGGATGGACTTGTATGGATGAATGCTTTCAGAACATCGTCAGGTGGACGATGAGCATTCTAAGTGATATGTTCTAAAAAGGTAACGCTTAGCCTCGAGCCTCATCAACCGGGAATGACTGAAAATCAGGGGTTATGCAGCAAGGCTATGTGGGTCGCAACCATTAGGGTGAGGTCATCCCTGTCTAGATGTCCCTTTATATTCGGCTTAGTGGTGCGGTTGCTGATCCCAACCGTGGGCTGATCTTACTCGGAATTATCCAGTAAGGGATAGTTCTGGTCTTGTGTTGTAGGGGATCGGGCGTGGTCCTCGGTACACTGATCTAGACCATGTACTGTGACAGGTGGTACCCTAGTGCCTAGTCATTAGTTGGAAATCCATTCTCCCTACGTGCCTTTACGGTTTTGATTGTAGAACCCACTTTGTGGCTAGTATGCTGGAATTTAATCATGTAACAATTTCAGCTATTTTAAATAAATATTTGTATATAGATCCTATTATAATATCGGAGGATTTTGATATAAAAATGTTTTAGCTATCGTAAGGTAAAAACCCGACATGTTTATTTGTGGCGTGGTCTTACGAGATGCTTTTGTTTCAAAGGGTTTTCAAACTTTAATAATCAAGTTGAGTGTGTTTCTCACGTTTGTTTACCAGAATGACCCGGGCTTAGTGTTTTCCTATATGCTCGGGTCAGACCAAGCATATTCCCAGGTTTAGTTGGAAGAGTTGAAGCTGTTCTGGAGAGGAACTGGATTCAGGAGACGTATTGACGTAGATGTATATATTCTGTTGTATTTGTTGTGTGATCATTGTTGTAAGAGCAGGATTGATAGAACTGTCTGAGTATGTAGGAAAGAAAAGATAATGTAGGAAAGAAAAGATCACAACGAAACTTTTTATTAACTGCTGTTGTACCCAACAAACAAGAAAGCACTACATACATAAAGCAAATTGACCTGAAAGTTCTCCTGGTTTTGTGGCACAAACACAACACCATGCGGCAACATAAAGCACATGCCTAAAGATTGATTCAACAAACTTATTTAACACAAACAAAACACAGAAATTAAACACCACAAATTGCATTTCCAGTTTGAGTTTATTTCAAACTCCAACAGCCCCTCTTAAACTCAAACTTTCGAAGCTACAGACTCCCATCTTCTTCTTCAAAGCGTAGAAAGCCTCAACTTGTAATGGCTTGGTGAGAATGTCAGCAACTTGCTCCTCGGACTGACAGAACTCCATCTGAATTTCAGATTGATAAAGAGTCTGTATATGTTATATAAAGCAACAGTTTTGGTTTCATGTAAAGATTTGTTTATATTATAATTTATTTGTTCCACTGTGAGATTCTGATTTGTTCTCTTTCTTCTATTTTCTTTCTATTTCTACCTTCTTTCTTTCACTATCCGTCTTCCCGTACTATTTAGCTGACAAGTGTGGTTTAAAGTCGGTTTAAACCGGTACAGAAAAATGGGGCGTGACATTGTGGTATCAGATCCTAGGTTGAGTGAATACCTAGGTTCGGAAGAGTTGCTCATTAGGAGTAGAGTTTATGGCAACCTGTTTGAGTTTGAGTATATATATAGTTACGAGAGCGCGTATTTGTTAATTTTATAAAAATAATTTTTATATATATTGTGTTAATTGATCGGTTAAGTGGCATATGGATTCTGGTCAATACGAGTAGCTAACGTTATTGATAGGGATCTCTAAACACTTGAACCAGGCCAACGGACACAATATTGTTTTAAAGGGGTAGATGAAATAATTTTACCCAAATATATTTTCTATATAAAAGGGGTATGATCTTTAAATAAATGATATTTAAATGACTGGTTGAGATGATAGTAATTTATCATCTAGGATTTAAGAGGTCTTAGCCGTCAACCTTGTGTATTTTTACTGGTTGCCTTTTTACTTTAGTATATACCCTTAGATCCTTAGAGATCTGAACCCTTTAGGATTTGAATCTTTGGAAAATGGAGTTTCTTTAATAAGTTATTTACTAAAGGATTTAGAAAAACTTTAAACTAATCTTTTAGAAGAAAATTGTAACCCTTTTAAAGAAATTTTCATAATTATGAACTTCTAGGAAGGGATATTTGAGGATTAAAAAAAACCTTATAATAATTTATTGTTAAATATTTGGATTTATAAATTGAGGAAATAAATTGATTTTTTTTAAACTTACTATATATATATATATTCTTCTCTACTTATAATCATTTTTCAAATATATACTTAAATTATTTTGGAAAGATGATTTTATGAGATTTTGGATAATAGAGAAGTCAAAAGAATAAATTTTAAAGTATAGATCTTGATATACTCTTAGACTATAGAAGTCTAAACCTTAGATCTCATCTTTGGATTTTGGTATTGATTGTAGAGAACCCGTAGCGTCTGTCGGGGAGCCCTGGCTAAGGCAAGAAGAGATGGTGATGTTGATAAGGTCAGAAGAATTTTAGCAGAACTTAGCCAACCGTCCTTATATGCAGAAGAGCCAAAAGAACAAATAGAGCCTGATGAGCAGCCTCAGCCTCCAGAAGAAGATCCTGTGGAGGATTCTGGAAGTGAAATTGAGGATAAAGAAGAGGAATTTAAGGACGAAGAGGAATTCAAAGTAGAGGAAGACTCCGAATCAGAGAAAGATGATGCCATCATTTGGGATTTAGATAATGGTATAGAAAGGCCAGCTAATAGTGTGAGTTTCATTCCTCGAGTACCTGGTCTAGAGTGTAACGACCCAGAATTTTCGATCCCGAAAATTCCACATAGTTAGGGAAAGAAGAAAGAGGTAGAAGAAGAAACAGAAAATAAAACACAGAATCTCACATTCGCAGCGGATCAAAATATAATATCAAATAATAACAGTTATACAAATGAAATCTGAACTTATTAAATTACACTTTAATATATCAGAGTTACAACATATACACAAACATTGGACATATACAATCAACATGTCCCAGACAAACTATAGTATATCGCAGCGGAATACACTCCATACGTTCCTGCCATCCAGCTCGTCTCCTGAGCTCCAGAACGTCCTTACCTGAAAATCTGTAATACTCGGCCTGACCCGAGCATTACATCAAAGTAACACTCGGGTCAGGCTGGAAACCAGCATGAGTAAACCCATAATATGAAATACCAAGCTATACAACTTGAGTGAACTACCAGGGTAACTCGTACTTTTCTCTACGAGTTCTAATCTTATTTAAGTCAATTATTTATCTCAAAATAATATCCAAGAATCGTTATTCGGTTTAAATATCCATGATACGTAACTTATTTCATTCCAGCCTGTTTGCTTCCAAACTCACCTTTATAAAGAATCGAAGTGGTTTTGGGTATTTACTGATACCCGACCCCGGTCTCTTCGATTTAATGTTATCTTAGTTGTTTAAGTGGATAGAATTCAATTCCAATTACACGATGTCATACTTACACAGCAATTCATCATCGATAGATAACCCACAATATCACGGTTCAACCCATCATATCATGTCACAGTATATCACAATTCTTATAACAGGGATATTCAGACAAACCGAGGTAATCAATTCAAGTTTATCATCCATAGGCAAGATTAATAGTTACATAATTCTTAATTAATTTAATCACTTAATATAAATTAAATTAATTACTTTTAATCCTGCATAATTAACTTTAATTAATTATAAACCATTCCTTAAATTAATTACATTGGTTAATTATCCTTAATTTATTTCATCGATTAATTAACCTTAATTAATCAGCCCTTAATTAATTAATCTTCAATTACTAATCAATTAATTACTTAATTAATTTTTTATTTACTCAATCCTTAATTTATTTTAAGATAATTCATTCATCTTAATCACTTTTTTTATCATCATTATAATTTAATAAACTTTGGGATTAATTATCATTAACTTGTAAATTAACAAAAGTCCTTAAGTTTAATTAATAATAAAATACTTCATCTTTTAAATTTCTACTTAATTACATTATTAATTTAGTTTTAATTAAACTTAAGAATTAATTAAAGTTAGAATAAATTACACCACTTTTAACTAACCAATCATTTAAATAAACAGTTTTATTTGAGGAAATTATTTTAAGAATCTAGTTTAAAACTTGATTTTCGTTTGACTTAAAACTTGTAAATTTTCAATCATTTTACCCGAGCCACGCCCACAAATTCCTGATGTCGTCCTGAGCAAATCATCACCTTCCACTCAAATAAACTCGAGCTCGACTCGATACAAAACTCCATCTTCCCCGAAGCCCAACACGTCGCAGCACCCCAGTGACACAGGGATACTCGTGCACGTGCACAGACGCACGCGTCCACTCCGATCATCGATGCCATCACCGATCAGTCAACTCTGACCTCTCTATTCGACAACGACCACCCAAGCTTCAACTCGAACACAAAAACGAGATCGAACCTGTGACCCTAAATCTGGAACGAACCATCACCCAAGATCCTTCCTGTGCTGCCACTTCCGATCACCAGGCATTTCGATACTCCGACCAACTCTTCTCCAAAGGCCCACACACCTATCCCCCTACTCGCGATCAAGCCCGAAGCTTCCACATTGGAGAAATCGATTCGAATATGCTGACGAACCCAACATGGCTTAAAACCCTACGATCATCTCGCCGCGCCACCATGACGAGTTATAAACCCACAGACTATTTTTGCCGCGATCTTCACCCTTCCTGCTTGCTCCAGTTCTGACCTTGAGACCCTTAACCTCGCCGATCACCAGAGAATGTTCGAAATCCAAAATTCATTCGTCTCTCGTTATCTCTTGGTCTAAACACCTAAAAATCATGATTATTTTTCTAAAAATCCTAGTTTTCGAAATCGAAACTGATTATACACCTGAATCAAACATTTATTATGGTTGGGACTTTGACATGTATTCGAGTTCTACTGTTCTTGTTCCATTTTTTTTCTAGCTTCAGACTTAATCCTGGAAATATTTTTAAACTTGATATCTCGATGTAACAAACATATTTTGTTTACATATTAAGGTCTAAAGAATATCAGATGAAGAGCAGTTAAATTTTGAATCCTATTTGCAACCAGGAAGATGAAGAACAGAACAACATGCTGAAGCACAAACATAAACACAGATATCTATATACCTATATTCATGTATTTATCATAAAACCATCATGCAATCATTTCTGTAAGCATTTACCACAGTCCTACTTCAAGAATTTTCCACATGCATCAAATTTCAAACTGTTTAAAACTTTAGTTTACTCACTTCTTTTGTTTGAATAGAGAGGGTCTGGAAATTCTTTTACTTTTTTTTAGTAGTGAAGAACAGAGAAAATTTACTGATGCTCATACATGCTCTCAGATATATTCCTATATATGCACAAGAAATCATATAAAACACTCAAGCAAACAATTTTTTTTTTCTTTTTAACAAACATTGTTTATTCTCCTAGCTATACCCTGGTTTGACAGAGAATTCTGAAATATTAACTAAATAATTTCACCTGAAACTATTTTTAAAAGTGAATTTACATTGTTCTAATCATTTTCCTTTTTATGATCATAACTAGATAAAGACTGAGAAGAAAAGTATTTGTTTTTGAACTTATTTCCTAGCCTGTTAAACAACATAGGGGTGTTCTTTTCAATATGCATACAGATATATACACAGGCACAAACATATATACATGCATTCACACTCATCATATGCAAACTATATTCCTACAACAATCCATTCCCAAGCATTTAGTCAAAATCACAGATTTAAACTTTTTTTAAAATAAATGTTTACTCACCTTATAAATTGAATAGAGATGGTTTTTGGAACACTGCTACTTGCTTTGATCTGGTTTTGATCTGGATTGTTGTAAATTGTTTCAGGTTGTAGCTTATTTCTGCTTTTCTTCTTCTTCTTTTTATTTTTATTTTTATATATGATACACAGCTTGTTGATAAACGAGATATGAAGATGGTGTATATAAGAAGATAATGTACAGGCTGAGTATGATACAGGTACAAGAGATTTTTAGTTGTACTTGAAATATTTTGTTTATTTGTTTGACTAAATATTTTTTTCTTCTTTATAGGGCGGCTGATATGATACTAGTTGTGCTTGCATTAATTAACCTTGGCTTGTTACATAAGCTCATACTTATTTTTTATACAACTTGTGTTTATTTATATCATTCTTTTGTCTTCATGTATCTTAACAGTATATATGTATTGCTCTAGAATGAGCTTATGTTCATTTATATATTTACTTAACCATAGATGTATTTGAGATATTATTGATTGCTAATATAAATCCTTATTTTTATGTCTTTCAAAAGTTAAACTATCAAACATTTAATTGCTTATTTATTGTTTAGTTTTATACTTGTATCAATTACATCCTTCTAGTGGTAATATATTTATTTTTATAACCATATTTTATTTTCACCTATGTTTAAATATTGATAAGGTATATTTTATTCACTTTAAAAGACATATATATATATAGCTGTTTTAGTTAATATTTAATTAATCTGATTAAATACTCATTAATAAAATGTTGCAAAATTTTCGGGATGTCACACATTTCCTATAAGATTTATCATATCCAGAGGTTTTATAATTTAATATATATATATATATTATAGTTTTCAAACCAATTTATATATTCAGATATTTATAATTATCAGAAATTCATTTGTTTGACCCACCAAAATTAATATTCTGATATTTTAAACTAGTTAATTACCAATTAACATCCGTTAAAAATCTGGGTCGTCACATTCCTCCCCCTTTGAATCTTTTCGTCCTCGAGAAGGAACGAAGCCAGATTTATTGAAAGTGCTTAAAATCAGATAAATTTTCTTTAATCATTTTTAAACTACTTTAAAAATCTGTATAATATTTCTAAAATAGTTTTTATAAAAATACCTTATAACTCGATGTTTCGACAAGTCCATCCTTGTCCTCACAGAAATTCGGTCATACGTTGATCAAGCGTACGACTGAAAATCTATAAGTGCTTGGCAGACCCCACTACGCCATAAATGGCCCACTGCAACACAAAAAAAATGTTGGCTCAGGCCCGAAAAATGTTGCCATAGGTCTATGGCAACACTTTTAGGGTGATGCAATTTTTGCCGTTGCCTTAGACCTCAAAGGCAACATTTTGACTATCTAAGGAAACATAAGTAATATTGTTGCAATAGAACCCTATTTGGGTCTATGGCAACACCCATAGGTATCTGTAGCAACATTCCAAAATGTTGCTATAGATATTAACTTTCTGAATTTATGGGGCCCACAATGTAGAGCATATTTGATTTTTTAATAAAAATAAATATTTATTTAATAAAATGCTTTTGCATAGAATTTGATATTTAAACAGTAATTTATTTAAATAAATATTTTATTTCAACATTTGAAATAGTACAAATTCCTGACTCCACTATTTTACAATTCAATGATATAACACTGATATTCACATATACAGATATTCCTCACTACATCACTTAGTTCACTCATTACATATGCAGTTTCAATTTATACAGACACCGACACTGACAAATATATGACGAGCTGAGTGCCGAGCCGAGTGCCGAGCCGAAGGCGAGCCGAGTGCCGAGCCGAAGGCGAGGCGAGAAGCGGGTCCGGGCGCAGCGCCGGCGGGGGTCCGGGGCACCGCAGTCCCGGTGGGAATCGAACAAGTGGGCACCGCCCGATTCATCCGATTTCGGAAGATCGAGCCTTCTTTGGAACGACGTAAAATGATGCACAAATGAACACCTCCTGCGAATTTGAACACCTCCTCGATGATTGAATTTTGCAACTCTTTCATGGCTTCTTCTGAATCATCCGACCTTACTTTTAGCTCTGCCTTGGTAAAAGACCTGAAACCATGATAAATAAAATTTGACATTTCATCGAACAGGTTGCGTGTTAATAAGTAATACATTACCACAGTTCACTCATCTAAACATCCTACTAGACATCAACTCCTTCTCCTTGAATACTACCAAACTTCAACCTCTACACTGCCACCATCCACTCCCCAAACTGCTGCAACTTACATCCCCTACAGCCCTTAACAACAGTTGGTACATTTTGATTCAGGATATGAAATTGCAGCCTGCAATCTAGTTGGCTGCTTTCTAGTATAAGCACGTGCAATCTATACTGAGATTGGAACTGAATGTAATCAAAGAGCTAATCATAGCAGCAGTATGTTCACATAATTAGTCATAAGCCAAGAGGAGGACAAAGTGGCAACTCGTGCTGAACTAGCATATCACCACAATTACCAATCAACAAAAACATGTAAGCCTATTCGTCGGTAAATGTAAATCCAATGTTAAAGTTCACAACTTTTCCATAAATATAACAAAACATCACCTGGCCAACACAGAGAGTAGAGACGGGACATCGAATATACTGCATAGTATCATAAATTGCCAACCCAGCCATCACGGAACCACTAGGTGAATTGATATAAAGAGAAAGCGGCTTAGACGGATTCTCAGATTCGAGGAACAGCAGCTGAGCCACCACTATCGCCGACGTATCATCCTCGATGGGTCCGTTAAGGCAGATGACGCGCTCTTTGAGAAGCCGGGAAAAGATATCGTAGGCACGCTCGCCACGGGATATGTGCTCGATGACCATCGGAATTAGGCTGTAGAAACGGTGGTGGGGTAGTGGAGTTTTGTTGGGGGCTGTGGTTGGTAGGATTTGGGAATTAGGGATTTTTGGAAGAAAAAAAAGAAACGAAAATATGATTTGGAAATTAGGGATTTCGGAAATTGGGGGTGAGAACGAAAATGATATGAAAAGTAAAGCGGGAAAACGAAAATTTGTGGCAAATTGTAGCGGTGATCCAGTTTAACAATCAGATTAAATGTAGACCGTTGGATCGTATTCACGCGGATTGCTAATTTTATTAATTTTTTAATCTGAATACATCTATAGCAACACTATAAAAAAATGTTGCATCGTGTTACACTTGTTTAGCTAGAGCAACACATTTTTATGGCTAAGGTAACACCATAAATACAACGTTACAGTAGGACCAAAATTTTATATCTATCGCAACATTTTAGCTGGCAACACCTTGCAAAAATGTTGCAGAAGGTCATTTATGGCGCAGTGCCCGTTTCCAACATCCAGTGAAAATATTTTGAAAAATAATTTTATTGAAAATATAGAAAACAGTTTTTGAAAATAGGGGAAATATCTTTGGTGAGAATGCTCTGGAAATCATCACCCCCATCCATGGTCGCAGTTAACTCGATGGTTGCGTTGCTGTCCCGGCAAAATCCATAGATAACTGTAGGTCTCCGCGCCCCTCGATTACGCCATGGAACCCGCTACAGATCGTAGTTATACCCGGGCTATACGTTGCTATCACAGCAAAAACCCATATAACTGTAGGCATCAGCGCCATCGAATTTCGCTGCCAAAAGAATGAAACTCCTCCACTTGACCATAGATCGCAGTCTACCGATGTTACGTTGCCGTCCCGGCAAAATCAAGTGTAGACTGTTGACACTCATCCTCCACACGATTTTCGCTATGGTCCACACAGTAGATCGCAGCGACATCGAGTCACACTGTCGTCACAGCATAACCCAAATGCCCCTGTAGGCATCAGCGCCCTCGACTTTTGCTACCAAATAATCCTCAGGAACTAGTTTGCCCGGACTCCTCACAGGATCAACTTTAGAACCTCCCTCTTAGAGGCTCAAGGCAGTACCACCCTGTGGCACTCCTGAGAAGTTCATTCAAGGGAGCGCCTTTTTCCCCAGAGCCACTTCAAAACACTTTATACTATACACATATAGTATTTTCAAATCATACACCAAGTATGAATTTCATATAAAGCTCCTTTATAAAATCGATTCCCAAAATCGATAATTCACAAACTAGGCTTTCCAAATTCCAAATTTGATTTTCCTCAAAAATCAAAAGCCTTTTTAGAAATCCATAGGTTCCCAAAACCTTTCCTCAAAATCATTTTCACAAATCCTTTATATATATATATATAATAATCTTGGAAAATTTTTGGTTCAATTCATACTTTGTATAAATTTCCTTTTTATACTTTAAATATTTCCAAAACCCTTCTCTTCTGGCAATAGATTCAATTAGGGGAGTTTTCCATATATAACAATGATATATAACTTTGTTTATTCCAAATCAAATATTCAAATTTGATTACTCTTTTATAAAGTTATTAACCACATTACCTTCTTCATAAAGTGAATCTTAAACCATAGAAATTTCCAATTTCCATTTTACCTCATCATATATTTCACAAAATATACTTTTCATTTCAAAAACCATTTTACAATTCTTATCCATAAATTTCAATATCAATTTCATTCAAACCCGTACGATGTACACATATCATCCATACGCTATATCAATCTGATCGCTCACTCGATCACACAATTTCACTTCCGAACTAGTATCGTCCACCCGACTTTCTAGTGAAGATTCAGATCTGGTTTCTTGATCAGAAACCGTCATTCTCCTTGCATAGTCACAACTATGATAGAGAATATCCAAAACCCATCAAAAATCCATATCCAGGTTCACCGTCGAAAATCGAGTGAAAAATCCCAATCGGATCGATAATACTATCTCGAAATTCTATGCTCGAATCTGGATCAAAGCACTATGCGAATAGAATAATATACGTACATCCTACGTATTTATCTTCATTGATTATCAATTAAATCAATTTCCTTTTTATTCATCCTCACTTTGATTTTATTCACTTATTCACATTTGCCTTAATCCCCATTTGGATTATCACTTCAATTCTTATCTCAGTTGGGTATTTAATCAATAACAGTTTGAACTCCGACCAGTTTATATTTAGAAAATAGCCTGTAAAATTTTAAAAATAGATAAGTAGTTAAAAATAATTATTAGTTTGTAAAATAGCTGTAAAACAGTTAAGTAATCGTAAAATAATTGAAAAATAGTAAAATAATTGCAAAATAGTTGTAAAACAGTAATCAGTTATAAAGTAGTAGAAAAATAGTAATTAGTTTATAAAACAATTGTGAAATAGTTAAATAGTTCCAAAAGTAATTGTAAAACAAGCTTAAGATAGTTTTAGGTTTAAAAGAAAAGCTGTATAGTGAATAGTTTGGAAAAATAGATTTATATTAAAACAATTTATTTTGAAAATAGTCTAGAGTCAAACTGTTCAACTTCCCAATCTCCATTTCAATCAATTTCCCATTAAATTGATCCAGTCCCAATTCAAGTTGAATTATCCACAATTTCTTTCCTAAATTTAAATCGAATCCCATTTGATTTTAAACATATTACAATTTCAAATTATTTAAATTAATTTAGACTAATTCCAAATTGAATCCACTTCAATTTCAAATCATTTCAATTTCCTTATGAATTAATCCCAATTCCCATTTGAATTTGAACTCATCCAATCTTCAATTTTATTTCAAATTAATCCAATTCAAATTTTTCATTTGAATTTTTAAACTTATCCATCTTAAATCAAAATTCCCATTAATTCAAATCAAATTCAGTTTGAACTAATTCAATTTAAATCTCAATTTTAAACTATCTCGAATTATATAAATTCGAGTTAAATTTTTAGATGTTGATTTAATCCCTTAAATCAAATTGACCTTTATTTTTAAATCAATAATCCGAATTTTTAAATAATTTAATTCTGAGTCCAATTCTCAAAATTTCCATTTTAAATTATCTTTACTTAACTTTTTCAATATCCAAATAAGAGTTCAAAACCATTATATCAAAAATTCAATTTATTACCCAATTTTTATCTTCCAGTTTTTGAAACCAGTTCTTAAACAATTTTAATTTACAAATTCCATTATTTAAATTTCTGGTTCAAGAAATTCCATATTCTTAATTTCAATTTGAAATTAAATTTCCCCTTTATCCCAATAATGGATAAATTACCACACTTTCTTTCTTGTTCTTTTAAACAAATCCAATTCACAACTTAAAGATTATTAATAACAATAGGGTGATATCATCCGATTTATTTTTAAAACATCCATCTATTTCCAATTTCCAGATCTCAAACCCATTTTGAGATCACACAAACTCCCAATTCAAATTAACCATTTAACTTCCCAAGCTAAATCCCAATTTCATCTTGAAATTTCCAATGCGGGTTGCTTGTTAACTTATTTAACTTTCCCAAAGTTAAATTCAATTTGCTTAGCTCAGCCAATCTTACCCCATTTGAATTCCTACTTCAAATTTTAAACTACACATTAATAATCTTATAAGTTCAAAAACTTATCACCTTGGGTATCACATCTCACTTCAAATTTAAAACTCAACATTTAGAGTTTATTTCAAACCATCTTTGATATTGTTTGTATTCCTCATATATACATATTATTTCCTTTACACATGAGGTCATCCTTAAATTTTAAACCACTTTTGGTTTTTAATTCAAATCAAATTTTCAAACAACCCATTGTTTGCAACAAGTCCCTTTTATTCAAATAATACTTATTCATTATTTCTTTTAGCACTTTGAAACAATTTTCAAATTTCTGAACCCAGATTTAAAATTTCACAATTTAGGTATTTCAATTTCAATTTATAAGTCATACTTTACCTAAATGTTTACTTCTTTAAAATATTTCATTTTGCTTAATGCACATCTTATTATTAAACACACAACAATCATTTATGATGATAACCAAGATTATCATATCTGAAAACCAATTCATTATTATCTTATTCTGAAACTTCTTCTTAAATTCAAGATTTTAATTTTAGTTTGAATCCACTTCAAACTTACCTTTATTAAATTTTAATTTGGTTATATTTCTATTACCATTTAATTTAATTCCAATAATTTAACAACCAATTACCCTAATATTAGAAAAATATTGCTTTATGTACTAAAATATAATCTTAATAATTTAAAATCTTTATATAAGAAAATAACAAGTACGCTCTCATATATATATATATATATATACATACACTCAACTCATTCTAGGGTGCTATTGACCCTATCCTTAATGAGTACACCCACCAGAGCCAAGGTTCTCGCTTAATTTTCGATCCTGAAAATTCTAGATAGTTAGGGAAAGAAGAAAGAGATAGAAGAAGAAACAGAAAACAAAACACAGAATCTCACATTCGCAGCGGATCAAAATATAATATCAAATAATAACAGTTATACAAATGAAATCTGAACTTATCAAATTACACTTTAATATATCAGAGTTACAACATATACACAAACACTGGACATATACAATCAACATGTCCCAGACAAAGTACAGTATATCACAGCGGAATACACTCCATACGTTACTACCATCCAGCTCGTCTCCTGAGCTCCAGAACGTCCTACCTGAAAATATGTAATACTCGGTCTGACCCGAGCATTACATCAAAGTAACACCCGGGTCAGGCTGGAAACCAGCGTGAGTAAACCCATAATATGAAATACCAAGCTATACAACTTGAGTGAACTACCAGGGTAACTCGTACTTTTCTCTACGAGTTCTAATCTTATTTAAGTCAATTATTTATCTCAAAATAATATCCAAGAATCGTTATCCGGTTTAAATATCCATGATACTTAACTTATTTCATTCCAGCCTGTTTGCTTCCAAACTCACCTTTATAAAGAATCGAAGTGGTTTTGGGTATTTACTGATACCCGACCCCGGTCTCTTCGATTTAATGTTATCTTAGTTGTTTAAGTGGATACAATTCAATTCCAATTACAGGATGTCATACTTACACAGCAATTCATCATCGATAGATAACCCACAATATCACGGTTCAACCCATCATATCATGTCACAGTATATCACAATTCTTATAACAGGGATATTCAGACAAACCAAGGTAATCAATTCAAGTTTATCATCCATAGGCAAGATTAATAGTTACATAATTCTCAATTAATTTAATCACTTAATATAAATTAAATTAATTACTTTTAATCCCGCATAATTAACTTTAATTAATTATAAACCATTCCTTAAATTAATTACATTGGTTAATTATCCTTAATTTATTTCATCGATTAATTAACCTTGATTAATCATCCCTTAATTAATTAATCTTTAATTACTAGTCAATTAATTACTTAATTAATTTTTTATTTACTCAATCCTTAATTTATTTTAAGATAATTCATTCATCTTAATCACTTTTTTTTATCATCATTAGAATTTAATAAACTTTGGGATTAATTACCATTAACTTGTAAATTAACAAAAGTCCTTAAGTTTAATTAATAATAAAATACTTCATCTTTTAAATTTCTAATTAATTACATTATTAATTTAGTTTTAATTAAACTTAAGAATTAATTAAAGTTAGAATAAATTACACAACTTTTAACTAACCAATCATTTAAATAAACAGTTTTATTTGAGGAAATAATTTTAAGAATCTAGTTTAAAACTTGATTTTCGTTTGACTTGAAACTTGTAAATTTTCAATCATTTTACCCGAGCCACGCCCATGGATTCCTGATGTCGTCCTGAGCAAATCATCACCTTCCACTCAAATAAACTCGAGCTCAACTCGATACAAAACTCCATCTTCCCCGAAGCCCAACACGTCGCAGCACCCCAGTGACACAGGGATACTCGTGCACGTGCACAGACACACGCGTCCACTCCGACCATCGATGCCATCACCGATCAGTCAACTCTGACCTCTCTATTCGACAACGACCACCCAAGCTTCAACTCGAACACAAAAACGAGATCGAACCTGTGACCCTAAATCTGGAACGAACCATCACCCAAGATCCTTCCTGTGCTGCCACTTTCGGTCACCAGGCATTTCGATACTCCGACCAACTCTTCTCCAAAGGCCCACGCACCTATCCCCCTACTCGCGATCAAGCCCGAAGCTTCCACATTGGAGAAATCGATTCGAATATGATGACGAACCCAATAGGGCTTAAAACTCTACGATCATCTCGCCGCGCCACCATGACGAGTTATAAACCCACCGACTATTTTTGCCGCGATCTCCACCCTCCCTGCTTGCTCCAGTTCTGACCTTGAGACCCTTAACCTCGCCGATCACCAGAGAATGTTCGAAATCCAAAATTCGTTCATCTCTCGTTATTTCTTGGTCTAAACACCTAAAAATCATGATTATTTTTCTAAAAATCCTAGTTTTCGAAATCGAAACTGATTATACACCCGAATCAAACATTTATTATGGTTGGGACTTTGACATGTATTCGAGTTCTACTGTTCTTGTTCCATTTTTTTTCTAGCTTCAGACTTAATCCTGGAAATATTTTTAAACTTGATATCTCGATGTAACAAACATATTTTGTTTACATATTAAGGTCTAAAGAATATCAGATGAAGAGCAGTTAAATTTTGAATCCTATTTGCAACCAGGAAGATGAAGAACAGAACAACATGCTGAAGCACAGACATAAACACAGATATCTATATACCTATATTCATGTATTTATCATAAAACCATCATGCAATCATTTCTGTAAGCATTTACCACAGTCCTACTTCAAGAATTTTCCACATGCATCAAATTTCAAACTGTTTAAAACTTTAGTTTACTCACTTCTTTTGTTTGAACAGAGAGGGTTTGGAAATTCTTTTACTTTTTTTTAGTAGTGAAGAACAGAGCAAATTTACTGATGCTCATACATGCTCTCAGATATATTCCTATATATGCACAAAAAATCATATAAAACACTCAAGCAAACAATTTTTCTTTTCTTTTTAACAAACATTGTTTATTCTCCTGGCTATACCCTGGTTTGACAGAGAATTCTGAAATATTAACTAAATAATTTCACCTGAAACTATTTTTAAAAGTGAATTTACATTGTTCTAATCATTTTCCTTTTTATGATCATAACTAGATAAAGACTGAGAAGAAAAGTATTTGTTTTTGAACTTATTTCCTAGCCTGTTAAACAACAGAGGGGTGTTCTTTTCAATATGCATACAGATATATACACAGGCACAAACATATATACATGCATTCACACTCATCATATGCAAACTATATTCCTACAACAATCCATTCCCAAGCATTTAGTCAAAATCACAGATTTAAACTGTTTTTAAAATAAAAGTTTACTCACCTTATAAATTGAATAGAGATGGTTTTTGGAACACTGCTACTTGCTTTGATCTGGTTTTGATCTGGATTGTTGTAAATTGTTTCAGGTTGTAGCTTATTTCTGCTTTTCTTCTTCTTCTTTTTATTTTTATTTTTATATATGATACACAGCTTGTTGATAAACGAGATATGAAGATGGTGTATATAAGAAGATAATGTACAGGCTGAGTATGATACAGGTACAAGAGATTTTTAGTTGTACTTGAAATATTTTGTTTATTTGTTTGACTAAAGATTTTTTTCTTCTTTATAGGGCGGCTGATATGATACTAGTTGTGCTTGCATTAATTAACCTTGGCTTGTTATATAAGCTCATACTTATTTTTTTATACAACTTGTGTTTATTTATATCATTCTTTTGTCTTCATGTATCTTAACAGTTTATATGTATTGCTCTAGAATGAGCTTATGTTCATTTATATATTTACTTAACCATAGATGTATTTGAGATATTATTGATTGCTAATATAAATCCTTATTTTTATGTCTTTCAAAAGTTAAACTATCAAACATTTAATTGCTTATTTATTGTTTAGTTTTATACTTGTATCAATTACATCCTTCTAGTGGTAATATATTTATTTTTATAACCATATTTTATTTTCACCTATGTTTAAATATTGATAAGGTATATTTTATTTACATTAAAAGACATATATATATATATAGCTGTTTTAGTTAATATTTAATTAATCTGATTAAATACTCATTAATAAAATGTTGCTAAATTTCCGGGATGTCACACATTTCCTATAAGATTTATCATATCCACAGGTTTTATAATTCAATATATATATATATAGTTTTCAAACCAATTTATATATTCGGATATTTATAATTATCAGAAATTCATTTGTTTGACCCACCAAAATTAATATTCCGATATTTTAAACTAGTTAATTACCAATTAACATCTGTTAAAAATCTGGGTCGTCACACAGAGGATGTTTCGGAACCCGATAGTGATTCGGAGGACAGGGTATTGTCAGGGCCCAAAGGGGAGGACTCTAGTAGTAAGAGTCCATAGCTTATTAGGTTGTTTCCTTTTTGTTAGTATGTGCTATGTATGTGTTTTGACCCATGGACGTCATGGATGTTAAATGTTTGGTAGGGTGATGTATGTATCCATATGTATATATAAGATTGAATGGATGACTCTAACTTCAGTTGGAATATTATGGGTGATACTTAATGTAATATATACCAGTATGAATCTATGTGTTTACCGGTGTAGTCTGAGTCATTATTGATCTGATTTTTGTGTATGGATAATTCATAAACTAGCTATGGAATTTCGGGGACGAAATTCATTTAAGGGGGAAGGAATGTAACGATTCAGAATTTTTGACATTCCGAGTTGTGAATATAAATTTACAATATTCAATAATATTGTATTTTAATATTCAAAAATCCCAATAACTAATAATAATATACCAATTTTTCAGAACCAGTATAATTTGAATTTTTAAATCTATATTAAATTATAGATTGATTTAAATGGAGTTCCTTACATATATATATATATATATATATATATATTGGTTTAAAAGTAGAATATACGTATTTTGTTTTGGATGTAATATATGTATTTCGTTTAAAATTTAATGTGTATATTTTATTCTAAAGATAAAATATATTAGAGAATTGAAATTTATAAAAATCAAATGCACATATCCTTATATATTGTAAATGATAAGATTTATACATAATGAGATCAGGAATTCATGGCATTAAATTAAATTTAGATGTATATAAAGTTTGGATAGAAATTCAACATAAGTAAAGAGTGATATTTTGATTTTGGGTATATAAACAATGTTGTTTATATTAAATAAAAAGAAGTATTAAGATTTCTAAATTGTTGATATATATATATATACACACATTGTAATTAGAAAAATTGTATATATGTAAGAATAAGTTAAAGAGGAAATGTGTAATTATTAAATTAATAAAATGTTATAAATAAAAGATGGGTATAATAAACACTTTAGTGATTCAAGAAAAACTATATATATATAGAGATGACAAATGAATTTAGTTCATTTAAAAGAAATGAATTTCCATATTTTAAATTAAAAGGGGTGTGTATATGGTTATATATATATATATATATATATATATATATATATACATACATACATAAAGGCTTTGAAATAGTTTAATGTCACTTTGTAATCCTTGTTTTAAAGTAACGTATGTATATTGGGAATGTTATTTCATTTTGTTTAAAATACATATACATTTATATAAGACAAATTAACCAAGAGTGTTAAAATCTGTAATTTTAAACGATCAGTTTCCCATCTTTATTTTATAGTTTATAAGAATGCATACCTTAAGTATTATTTCAATATAGTTTCTTATTTTATTTTTTTTAAACTGTATAAGAAATAAAATGCAAACACTACTTTGGCAAATAATGATATAAGAAGTGTTTATAAAGTGTTAATTTATATTTTAAATGACACATTTCATGTTTAAATTTGTGTGAAAATATAGAATACAAACACTAATTTTGTTAAAACAAAAACAACTATAAGTTATCAATTCTATACTCACATATATACCTTAAAACATTTTGTAGTTATGTGTAGATAAGATTTCAAAATCATTTGCTGTTAATAAAAACAGAATAACAGGACAACAAGTTTGCAAATCATTTACTGTTAAGTGGAAAACAGTTTTGATGAAGATTAACTTTGGGTAAGTTGGTAAAATTCTAAATTAGTGAACAAGGAAGAAACTATTCTTAAGCAAACAGATAATGGATAAGCAACAATAAGTACTTGAGTCAACAAGTATGTGAGCACTCTCAGCAGTACAATCCTGGGAAGAATCCAACACCATTATTATTCTTCCTTACAAAATCTTCCCAGTAATATAAAAAAAAAAAATCAGCTCAGCCACTTTTCAAATCTTCCTCTCTCAGCTCTGTAATATTTCTTAGCCGCCAAAATGTCATCCTGTTTCTTTTCTAGTAAGCTTTCCAGTTCAGTGTTGAAAATATCAGCCTCTGTACAAATTCGCAAGCATCAGAAAAATATATATATCTATATAAGGATAGGAGAAGAGGAGGTAAGACTCAGTAAAATCAAGTCTGGAAGCATCTCTGTTTTCTTTCAAAACCAGAAAACTCAAAGGCAAGTTCAGAAATTCAATTTAAAGATTTCAAAACATCGAAATTAAAGACTTCAGCTTCATATTTTAGAGCATTTGGAATCAATGTTCAAGGTGAGAAACTTAAATTCTTAAACCTGGAATTTAATTACTCTGTTAACTGAATATTGTTCATCTAGTAATTCAAAAATCAATATCTTTTTATATAGATTATAATTGAGGATATTGTAAACTAGGAATCTGTTTATTTTCTAGTATAGGTTATGTTAAAAATAGTTCGAGAATAAAATTTATGCTGTATAATTAATAAATGGTAGAATTTACAGTAACTAACCAATTTTGGTGAAGATTCAATATTTTTAATTCAAAGATTTATGCATGCATTTAGGATGCTTGTATGAAATTATGAATTTTAGCAGTTAAATTGTAATTTTTAGTAATCTATATTTTGAGAAATTAGTAAATGAACATTTTTCGTTCAAAAAATTATTTCCGTCGACTTCGTCGACGAGAGGTGTTGCGGCCTGTTCTGGAAGGGGCAGGTGGTCATAGGGGAGGCGTCGACCGTGGCTAAATCTTGGTTTTGGACTTAGATTGGGAGAACGAGTCGATTTTAGGGTTTAAGGGTGGTGTCGGCTTGGGTGATGTCGCGATGGTTTCGAGAAGTGGTGGTGCGACCGGAGTTTGGGTGTTTTGGCTCGAAGATAGCTGCATGGTAGGGCCTTCATCGGAGGTAGGTGACATGTGCAGTAATGGTCGGTTGGCGATGCATTAGGTTGATTAGTGGTGAGAGTTGGTTTCTGGTTCGAGTTGGGGTTGCGCTGATGATCGATTTTTGATAGGAGATGACTTTTGCATCGGCATAGTGGCAAGTCTGGATCAGGTGGCGACGAGGGACTGGGTGGTGGTGTCGCGGCGGTGAGATGGTCAGAGGCGAGGGCGTACACGTGCACGCGTGTCACCGTGCACGAAGGATCCAGGTAGCAGCGGTGTTCGTCGATGCAGAGGGTGATGCGAAACGTTGGGCTCGACGATTGGTTTCGAAGTTTCGCGAATGAATTGTTGCTCGTTGTCGATCGTGTGGAATTATCGTTATTGATACTGGAACCGGAGATGATGAGTTTGGGGGAGAGGGAAAATAGGATGGTTATCGGGTTTGTGGTGAAGATTGTAGGCTTCGGCCCGTTTAATTAAAAATTAAAAATGAGGTTTTAAAATAGAATCAAATTTAATAAGTATAGTTTATAGTAAAAAACTATTCTCCAAGGTATGTAACATGCATGTTGGATAAAGAAAATGTTTTTAAAACAAAATTTCTTTAATATTAAAGGTTTAATTAAAGTTTAAACATAGATAAGAAATTTGAAAGGAAATAAATTTGTTGAACTTTAAGGTATTAAGTTAAGATCAAATAAATTATTTTATCATAAATTAGTTAAGTTTAAAAGAATAATTTTATTATATGTCCATTTCTTAAATTAATTCTTGAGATTTATTAGGATAATTTGAAGTACAATTAAAAGAATTAAGGAAACAAAAGGTTTTTAAACTTCTGAATTAATCTAAGGTCTTAATTGATTTTATATATAAAATCCACAAGTCATAAAATAAAGTGTTATTGAGTGGATGGTTCATATCGATGGATGCTACGCTGTCGTACGATTCACTATGAAGTTAAATAAGTAAAATTTTATAAGCTTGTTCAGATTGAATTTGATTACTGTTTAGTAATGAATACCGTTCTATAATTTTCTACGGCCTATCTGTTAAGATGTTCCCAAACGAAGAGTTGTGTAGATTGTAGATTATTCTACTGGTTGACATCTGGACAGCGGAAACAGCCACCATTCCGCTGAATAATTAATTTAACCTCTGTAGATAGTATAAGTCATCTATCTGATATTATCTGTGTAAGTGTTACTAGCAATGATAATCTATGATCTGTTATCCATGCATATATTTGTTATATTGTTTGTTAATTATATTCGAGAATGTAGTGTGAATCGATCTATGGAAGCTGATTGATTTGAATATCGGTGAATTGTGAATTGTGAATTGATAAGTACCGTTGAGACCTGATAAGCCTTATTCGGTTTGGTTTGATTTTGAAACTAGTTTTGTTTGGGATATAAATATTATTTTTAGAAATTTTTTAAAGGAATGGATAAATATTTTGAGAATATCAAAAGTAGATATTTACTATTATTTTGGAAATCCTTATAAAGGTATTATTTAAACTATTTTCAGGTATTTCAATTATTTAACTATTTTGTAATGGTCCTTTAAAGATTAATTTTTATTTAATTTATGTTTAAGTATATTATATTTAATATAAATCTATATAATATAAATTTTGTTTTGAATAATATTTTATAATAACTTTCATAAAGAGAATTTTATTTATTTAAACTTGAAATAATATTGAAAATTTATATGTATGGTTTAGAAAGAAATGCTTTGGATATATATATTTCAAATGAAATAAGATTTCTGAGTAAAGTGAAATCCGTTTGTATTTTTAAAGGTGAACAAGACTTAAAGGTTGTAATGGGAAATAACTTGGTTGAATTAATTGATTGTTTGATAGTTAAATAACCGACTATCAAATTGGACAAAATCTAACTTTGGAAATATCTAGAGGAGACTCGAGAATTATATGGTACGGTTACCGTTCGAGGTGCTATACCGTACGTATAAACTCGTTTGTTCTCTAGGACGAATTATAAGGAGACCCGTCCACTAATGGTTAGGAGGTGAACTCCGATCTTGTATTTCGTTGGTGTATTTCTTGAAGAACCGAGGTTGAGTTTACCTGAAAATAGCGAACGTTGTTTCGAAGAGACCGGGATCGGATTTGTAATCCGAAACCCACTTCGATCCAACGAGTATGTTTTCGTGATGAAGACAAGAGCTTGGAGTCGAAGATGGAGCAGTGAAGTGCAAGGACTAATCGCTACTAATCCTGAGGGTGATTCCAAAATGGATGTAGTAGAAGTAGTGCCTTCGGTTCCGTTCGGACCCGGGACGGACTTGTATGGATGAATGCTTTCAGAACATCGTCAGGTGGACGATGAGCATTCTAAGTGATATGTTCTAAAAAGGTAACGCTTATCCTCGAGCCTCTTCAACCGGGAATGATTGAAAATCAGGGGTTATACAGCAAGGCTATGTGGGTCGCACCCATTAAGGTGAGGTCATCCCTGTCTAGATGTCCCTTTTTACTCGGCTTAGTGGTGCAGTTGCTGATCCCAACCGTGGGGTGATCTTACTCGGAATTATCCAGTAAGGGATAGTTCCGGTCTTGTGTTGCAGGGGATCGGGCGTGGTCCTCGGTACACTGATCTAGACCAGGTATTGTGACAGGTGGTACCCCAGTGCCTAGTCATTAGTTGGAAATCCATTCTCCCTACGTGCCTTTATGGTTTTGATTGTAGAACCCACTTTGTGGCTAGTATGCTGGAATTTAATCATGTAACAATTTCAGCTATTTTAAATAAATATTTTTATATAGACCCTATTATAATATCAAAGGATTTTGATATAAAAATGTTTTAGCTATCGTAAGGTAAAAACCCGACATGTTTACTTGTGGTGTGGTCTTACGAGATGCTTTTGTTTCAAAGGGTTTTCAAACTTTAATAATCAAGTTGAGTGTGTTTCTCATGCTGGTTTACCAGACTGACCCGGGCTTGGTGTTTTCCTATATGCTCGGGTCAGACCGAGCATATTCCCAAGTTTAGTTGGAAGAGTGGAAGCTGTTCTGGAGAGGAACTGGATTCAGGAGACGTATTGACGTAAATGTATATATTCTGTTGTATTTGTTGTGTGATCATTGTTGTAAGGGCAGGATTGATAGAACTGTCCGAGTTGTATAGTTGTAACTCTGATATAGAGTCTGTATATGTTATATAAAGCAACAGTTTTGGTTTCATGTAAAGATTTGTTTATATTATAATTTATTCGTTCCGCTGTGAGATTCTGATTTGTTCTCTTTCTTCTATCTTCTTTCTATTTCTACCTTCTTTCTTTCTTTCACTATCCGTCTTCCCATACTATTTAGCTGACAATTGTGGTTTAAAGTTGGTTTAAACCGGTACGGAAAAATTGGGCGTGACAGCTAATGTCATCGGCCTCTTCGATTGCAAGAGTCTTTTGATCACATTCAAGAGTAAGTGAATTGAGGATTTTTATAACTTGATCCTCCTCAAAAAAACTTTTACCCAGTACAATAAGTGAGTGTACTATGTCTTTGAATCTACTATACATATTAGATATGGACTCATTTGGACCCATTTTGAATAATTGAAGCTGGTTTGTTAACATGGAAATTTTAGTCTGTTTAACCTTACTTGTGCCTTCATGTGTAACTTCCAAAGTTCTCCAAATTTCAAATACAGACTTACATATAGATACTCTATTAAATTCATTTCTATCTAGTGAACAAAATAATATATTCATAGCCTTAGAGTTACTTTGTGCAACTACTTTTTGGTCAGTAGTCCACTGTGCAAAATTAGTCTCGGGTTCAGTGTACTCAATTTGTGTGATATTCCAAGTATCTAAACCAATTGACTGTAAATAAGTTTTCATTCTACATGACCAATATGTGTAATTACTATCATTAAAAAGTGGAGGTCTAGAAATAGATTGTTCTTCGACAAATGAGTTACTAACAAGTGTATTAACATTGTTACTAACAGTACTATTACCAGTGTTGGTAGCCATTTAAACTTTTTCAAAAATCAAATGATGAATACTTTGAAAACCAATGCTTTGATGCTAAAGGTGAGTCAGCGGAATATGGATCTTAAGGCTAAATTAACACTAGAATGGGGGTGAATAGTGTTTAATGAATTATATGAATATTTTTCAAATTCTTTAAGATTCTACTTTGAATGATGTAATTAACAATCACAGAAGCAATCAAAGAATAAGAATGTAGATAAAAGTAAATGCAGTAAAAGTAAAAAGGAAAGAACACACAAGGATTTTATACTGGTTCGGAGTTACCCTACATCCAGTCCCACATAATTTCTTGTATGAATTTCTTTTCAACTAGTAAATGCAAATACAATATGGATTTCTAGGCTACAAGACACACTTCCAGAATCTCGACATCTGGGTAGAGTCACTTGATTTTTGGGCTACAAGCACACCCACTATATTTATGGGCTATTAAGCACGCCAAATTGATTCTACGGACTGCAATCACACCCACAAGTATAGCGGTATGATTTGATAGAGTTTTATAGACTCAAATCTTTGATCTTGATTACAATTGATCCTATAACTCTTGAATAACACTTTGATCTTGGTTTGAGTAAGAGAGATGAGAGAAATCAGATAGTAGATGAAAGAGAATCAAACTAGTAATGAGTGAATTTGATTCTGGTTGAATTTCGACAGAGCTTGAGTATATTTTTATTTAGAAATCAAAAGAGTGAAAAGAGGAGAGAAAAATAAGAAAGTAGTTGATCAGAATTCGTTTGGAAGTCTTGTATATAGAGGGAAACATTGGTCATGTCCATTCGCGAAAAGATACGACGAAAAGACACTTCCATTCAAAATTTGAATTTTGGAATTTAAGGCTAGTATGTCGACATACTTGCATAGAATATGTCGACAGATCCCTTTGTATTTCGAAAAATCACTTAATAAAAATTGTTTTGAAAAGATTAAGTTTTGTATAATATTTTCAAACTTTGTACAAACATTTAAACATAGTTTATACATATTTTTATCATATTAAATCTTAATAAAACTTTATAAAATAATTTTGAAAGATTTAGTAAGAATATTCAATATAATGTAAATAATATATATAAAATCAATATAGTTATAAATTATTAAAGTATAAACAAAATTTTAATATATATATATATATAAACTTAAAATCATTAAAATAATATCTTTATAAGTATAAGAGATTGAAAATAATTTTGAGAAATATTTTGAAAATATTATTTTAAAACCAGAATATTTGAAAAACAATTTAAAACAAAATTAGAGAAGGCGAGAGAGATCAGGAAAGTTCTATCAAGGTTTTAACATAAATTCTGTGACTCTATAACTTATTTGGAATATCTTGAAATCTTGAACTCTTCAATACTCATGAGTCTTCATTCTCCAACTCTTGAAACTTTATATCAGCATCTTGAATCTGCTCTTGATATTGTACAGTCTTCTTAATCAACACTTGTCTAATATCCTGCACTATATACTATATATGACTTGATAAAACATTAGTAGCTATATTTTATATAATGCCCTATAGTTGTTATCATCAGAACCAAAACCTAAGGTACTAACACAAACATCGGCCGTGTTCAAACCAAGATCTACGGCATCTCGCGCCACTCCAAGATGATCTAGCCGGTCGTTGCTGTGACGACCCATATTTTGGAAGGTTTAAATTGACAATAATCCACACATGTCCAACTTAAACAATTCGGAACGTAGATAATCAATGGAATTAATTAAGAAAAATAAGAAAAGAAGAAGAAAACAAACACAAAATCTCACAGCGGAACGATAAAATATAATAATCAAATAAACAGTTCATGAAGATGTTTACTAAACATTTAATTATAATATATACACATTTATCATAGTTATATATATACATCAGGGATAAATAATCAATACAGCAGAATAGCATGATGCAGGGGATAATAATAATAGTAATATACCAAATCTTCATCCTCGTCCTCCAGAGAATAATCTTCAATACGCTGAAAACTCAGGACTGACCCGAGCGTAATGAAAAGACAAACACTCGAGTCAGGACTAAAATACTCTTATGTAAGTCAAATCAATATCAATAAATATGAGTGTAACAGAGTCAGAGATGTTTATGGGATTTTACATCTCATATCTAGTGTATAATATGCATGCAATAACTTAAGAGATATTACAGGATTTTCCATCTCCTAAGGATTCGTTAAACTATTTATATAATAGTATACGCTATAATAGATAATGTCTATCTGTAAAATAAATATCAAAATAGCGTTAAGGCTTTACATTGATCCACCTTAACACATTTTTATAGGTAAACCAAAATCGTAATGGGCTCGCATAAGGATAAATATGACAAGGCACGTGAGGCAATGCCCAAGGTAGGATTCTACCAGTTTACCCTTTCTGGCTAGTCGTAACCCATCCGTAGCCGACCGTGACAATCATTCCGAACAAAAGGGTGCACCCATCGAGTACAAAATCACGATAGTAATACAAGTGATCAACGTCGCTAGAGGTAGCTAACCTCATTGGCCAGACATAGGCTCATATTTTAGTCATTTTAATTATGACACAAGTGTCAAGGCTATCCATCATCATTCTCTTACTTCATTCCGGTATGCGTCGCCAATTCAACCACTACATTCTGGATATCATCCATCGCGTACACGGTTGTCAAAGTGGTTCCAATATTGACAGAAAGTATGCCAATAAGAGACCCGGTCTCTTTAACAACCAAACGTCGTTTTACACACTGGTTGGTACTTTTATATCTCGAAAGCAATTTGTACTTGATATCAAAATATCATATTCGCTTCAAAATCAAATCCATTTTGAAATCATTATATTTGCTTCAAATTCAAATCCATTTCGAAATCATCATACTCGCTTCAAAAATCATATTTTACTTCAAAATGTCAATTCAGTTTGATATATCGATTTCACTTCAAAATTTGATTCGAATTACGATTTTGGTTATACTTCACTTTAACCCAATTCACATTTAAATATAAAAATTTCACCCTTTTGACCAGTTTGAATTTTAGAAAATAGTTTAAATAGTTTTAAAATAATTAAATAGTTAAAATAGTTTAATAGAAAATAGTTTGAGTAATAAAATGGTTTATATAGTAAAATAGTTTGGAAAATCAAAATAATTTGAATATTTAAAGAGTATAGATTTTAAAACATTTATACTAGAATAATTCATTTAAATAGTTTCAAAGTCAGACTGGTTCACTTTCCAAATTTTCCAATTCAAATCAGTTCCAATTTCCATTTCGATTTAATCGATTCAATTCCGATTTCAAGTCGAATTTTACTTCAATTCCAATTCCAAATTAATTTAAATTCCAATTCCAAATTGATTTCAACTCCAATTCCAAATTAATTTAAACTCCAATTCCAAATTAATTTAAACTCCGATTCTAATTAATTTAAACTCCAATTCCAAATTAATTTAAACTCCAATTCCAAATTAATTTAAACTCCAATTCCAAATTAATTTCAACTCCAATTCCAAAATAATTTAAATTCCAATTTCAAATTAATTTCAATTCCAAATTAATTTAAATTCCAAATTTAAACCCTTTCGATTTATATCAATTCCGAGTTCGATTTCCAAAATATCGATTCAAAACAATTAAATCAAATTTTCCTTCAATATCCAATTTAAAAACAAAATCTTCAAATATAATTAAATTTCAAACAATTTCGAAATATTGTCTTATATCACTTTTACTTAGCAATATTCAAAGTTCGAATAAAAGTCCAATCCTTTAAAAAAATCAATTTCTGAAATTCAAATCATATTTTGATTATAATTTAAAAATCTCAACTTCGATTATTTAAACAATTCCTATTATCAATTTTAAATTCCAACATTCCGAGCTCAAGTTTGAAAATAATACGATTTCCATAAATCCGATTTTTATTTCTTAAAATCAAATCATTTAAATAAATTTCAAAAAAATATATTAAAATCATTTAATTTACCCAATCCGTTGTTTGTATATAATTTTCTATCCTATGGCCAAGTGGATCAGTTATTTCAATTTAATTCAGGGATGGATATATATCATTTCAATCTAAAATAATTGCCATAGGTATATATCATTTCAACCTATTTTTTAATTTACTCAAATAATTCAATTTACAGTTTTATATACTGTAAATAATATACAAGATGTTAACATGATATATTAAAATAAATAAACATCCAAAATATTAACAAATAGCAGCCATCACAACCAATCATCCAAACAGTCAATAAAATTCACAACAATTTCATAATTATCAATATCGGGTATTTTACGGGCAATTAAATTCTAATTAAATTTAACTGTCAATTCAATTTCTATCAATTAATTCAGATGTCAATTTAAATGTTAATTAAACTTATCAAACAATAACCAATAAATTTCAATCACTTTACGATATAAATTTAACTAAATAAAAATTTATTTCAGTCAATTGTGAGCGTATAAACACTCACCTTTTATTTGAAACTGAAAATATTTCAGCTTCAAATAAATCTCACTTCAATTCCATGCCGTAGACGACGTCGACACGATCCCAACACAATTTGTTCCGTCTGAAACGGACCTTGTATGCAAAAGTTACGCAATAATAAGCATTAACGATATAATTAACAATTGAATTAGCCACTTAAGTAAAAAAAATTAATTAAATATTCCTAACCTAATCTCTTCCATCGTTCGATGTTCCAGGCGAGTGCAACCTCCAAGTCGTTGCCCTTCCTCCAGCCGTGACCTAGTCTTCTTCCTTCATCTGATTTTTTTTCTAGATCTACGCGATCGATTTGCTGCTTGATCAAGCTCCAGCCGTCGCCGCCAATCATCACCGCAGCCTCGCCACGTCGCTCTCCTCCCCTCGTGTGCGTGCTCGTGTGTCTACACTGCCAAACCCCAATCGCGGTCGCACCTCCCACCCTGACATTGTCCAGGTTACCAAGCTCGAACGCGAACTCTTCTTCTTTTTTTTCAATCGATCGTCGCTTTTGATTTTGTTATTGTTTTTATTTTTTAGATCGGCAGTTTTTTTCTTCTTTCTCGAATTGGATCTGTGATTCGAATAAAAAGGAGAAGGGGGGAAAAGGAAATGGTATACGATGGAGATAACGACGTGGCTTGGACGAGTAGAAAAAAATAGAAAATATATTATTATATTACAAAAATATCTAGCTTACAACGTCCGAAACTCTCGAGCTCCAAACGAAGCATGTCGTTTGGCGTTTATAATGTTTTACCCCATTCTGAACGCAATGGAAGTAGTTTTGAGTCCTAATTCGAGCGTATATGGAAGATAGCTTTTCAAAGTCAATTTATTTTATCGAATTCCTTAAATCGATTTCTATGTGTTTCAAGCTCGAACGGTTAAACGACAAGTCCGATCGCTACGAAACTTGAAATCCTACAATAACTCACTATTACGGATCCGATGAAACTGGTTTCATCGACATCAGAGACAGTTGCCAAAATAGCTATTTTTACTCGTTAATTAAAATATAAAATTTCCAATTTTTAATTATTTACATTTATATCCAATTTTATATGCTAAAAATCTTCATTCATACTTAAATAAAATTTGAATCAATTTCCTATACCATTTTAATCATATTAAATCCATAATTCAATTATTCAAATAATCTCCAATATTAAATTTAAACAAATTAAATTATCCAATAAATTAATATTAACAAATCATTATATTTTGTTTTTACCCATATTTATCCAATAATTTCATTATATTTAATAACTTACAATAGTCAAAAGTACGGGTCGTTACAGTTGTCTTCATCTCATCGTCCCGAACATTTTTCATGTTGGCCGCTTCGCCTTAAACGACCTCGTTTGGCTTCGATCATCGTACGCCGTTGGATGCAGCCGTTGCATGCAGCTGATTAGATTAGGGCTTGGATTTCTAGTTGGGATATAAAAGAGAAAGAAAGGAGGGCAAGGGTCCTTATATGGATATTTCAACCGACACTATTCACGAACTCCAAACGAGGCGTGCTCACTGGGGTTCCTAGCCAAATACCCATATTTCAAACTCAATTGAACTATTTTCGGGACCTAATTTCATCATATACAGAAAGTTAGCTTTTTAAATCAAATTATATTATATATTATTTCCTGAAAGTAATCGCTACGCGTTTCGAGCTCGTACGATCAAACGGTATGTCCAATCACTATGAAACTCGTCGGCGTACAACGCCTTATCATTCTAGTCCCGAAGGCACTAGTTTCGTCAAAATTCGAGACAGTGTCTCGGAATGATAATTTCACACATTTAAATATTGTTTTATATTTTTCGATCCAATTATCGATATTTATCTTATCTATTTATTAATTAAAAGGAGCTAAATAAAATTATTAAATCCATTGAATTAATATTTAATTCACAAATTCAAATATTCAAGCAATCCTTATATATTAATATAAGTTATTAAATTCTAAAATCCAATTATTTAAATATTTAAAACTAATTAAATATTTAAAATCCAATGATCAAAATTATGGGTCGTTACACCGATAGTAAGGTCTCGTCGATAGATGAGGTTATTTTTGAAATTTCAAAAAGACACCGTGGAAATCCTATTCATTGAATTCTATTTAGTAATAGTAGAGATGATATAAGTGGTAGTTTGTTATGATTGGGTTGGGCTGGAATTGTAAACGATATAGGTTAATATTTTAATTTTGCACTGGATTTGTATGTATTTAAATTTAGATATGTAAATATGTTAGTTAATAATATTTAAAAATGCTTGATTAAGCCTAATTTGGGATTAATTAGTGTAAAATATTTTAATGTCTAAAAATATCTCGAAATCGAAACAGAAACGGAAATTTTCGAAATTTCCGAAATCGATCGAAATTTCAAAATTTTCAGATGATCAAAACCGAGATGATCAAAACCGAGATCGAAACTGAAATCTTGAACCTTGATCCAAATTCTCAAGCAACAATGAAATTTGGCCATTATATAGAATAAAAAGATAAAAGAATTATCATCAACTTTCAGTTATATTATTCTTTCCGGACATATACGAGGAATCTTGTGTTCATTTTAATCTCATAGAGATCAAAACAACTCAATCAGTGACAAAAGCAAAAAAACTGGACCAGCCTTTGTGTATAGGAGTATGTATGTGTGTGTGTGTATATATATATATATATATATATATATATATATTTTTTGAAAACCCAGGAGAACCCGGCGGGCCGGTAAACTCCTGAGGAGGGTATAGTAAAGCCGTCCGTTGATCCAAGCCCCCATACGTGTACAGGAGTATATGAGTTGTGAATGTTATCAATATGGCTTTTGAACAGAGAAAGGGTATGTAAAAAGTTCAAGTTGTACAAAACTAACAATAATATAATATTATACTTGCCGTTTTCCTTTCTTAGTTGAAATATAAAATTCTAGTTATCTGTCCAGATTTCTTCTTTTTTTTTATCAAATTTGAACACTTGCAGGGGTGAAAGATATACTTTTTCTCAACAAAAAATAAGTAAAACAAAAGTTTTGTTTGCCTTTTCACTGACCCTTCTTCTACTCAGCCTCCATGCAGAGAATATGAGCAAAAAATGGAAAAGTAGAGAAAAAAATAAGTAAAAATTATATTTAAAAAATTGTATATCAAGCTTTTATTGATGTCTAAAATAAAACAAGGATTGCATTGTGAATGTGGATGCCAGGGATGGTATTGCATAAACCTATCTATTCTTTCTTTTCTGGTGTCAAAATACTTTCATCTTCACCACTGATTCATGCCATACCAAATTTTATATGCTGCGTGGTAAAGTAAGCATAATCTAACTACCGAATAATAGAAAGATAATAAAAAATGAAGTGCCAAAGTGCAAAGTAATAGGACCTCTTGTGTTTACCACAATTACTAAAACAGATACCTATGTGTTGCAGTATTTTGTCTTAAAATAGCCTAGAATAAATGTCTACAAGATATCAAACACCAAAAGCTCAAGAGGTCTTATTTTGTTTCCTTATGTATATTATTGGTGTTCCTATGAGATTACTTTATCCAGCAATATGCAACTCGAGGAACGTACCAGAAATCAAGTGAGTTCATGAACGCCAAAGATAAAGATTTCTCACTCCAGATTTAACTTGGAAAAATGCATAGTTAAGATCCATGCCTTCTGAAAAATATTATATATTTTATGAGATTTCATCATGTATTATATACAGTCAAAGTCTTCTCAAATCTCAATCTCCTTTTCTTTTCTTTTAATTTGAACTATCATACTGACATTGTATTCTTCGGGGTTATTTTATATACACACACGCGCGCTTTGGGCCTGATTTAATGGCAGGCCAGCCCTGTAAGCCCTACTTACAGACAGGCTAACCTTTTCCATTTACATGTCCTATTGTGTAGTTATAGTCAAGTACAAAAAATACATAAATTCATCAACCACTATCTAGGTTCAACTATAGTTATAGTCAGGTCATCACACGAACAAGAGCCATGATTACTCAATGAGGAGAGTACTCTAGCAAAACCCTTTTTTACTGCAAATCCAGGTTGTTTAGGCGGAGGCAGAGAACTGATCTCACTACTGAACATTTGTACTACAGATGACATCAATGGCCTGTCTTCTGGTTGTTCTTGTACGCATAATAAGCCAAGTTTTATACATCTTATAACTTCATTACTCAAGTATGAGTTTGTAACTGAAGCATCAAGCAATTGGATGCTGTTTCCTTCCTTCCATAAGCTCCATGCCTATAATGGTATAAGAAATAGTCAGGAATATAGTTCATGTGATTTATCATAGTGATTGGTAAATGATAAAGTTGACATAGTGCTGCCTTAATATTAGAAAGCAAGAAGAAGAAAATGCATCTTTTATTGCGCTCGTATCAGATCAAGTAAGTAAAAAAAAAGGGAGTTTATACTCTTCTATGAATTTCTGAACACACTTTTGCCTCTTTCAACAAAAAAAAAGTTTCATGAAACACATCTGGAATTATTTTCAGAAAATTTAGCACTTTTTCCACAAATATTTACATAAAAACTGCAAACTTTCACCAAAGATAATTATAGAGGTGCTTTGTGAAACTTGTTTTCAAGAGGGGCAAAAGTGTAATAAAGTTTGAAAATAAGGGTGTGTGCCTGATTTGTTTGAACATAAGTTTGAAATTGTATTATAACTAATTTGTTGATTAATAAATTTGAACTGTATACAGTAAGGATATTCTAGTCTTTACCATAGAGTAAAAAGAAAAAACCCGACAAAACAAATATCCTTACAGCAATAAGAATATAGCAAGTACTATGCAATCTCAACTAACCACGCTGATTTTGCTAATCAAAATAAAACAAGCAATCACTACCAATACAAGCAAGAAATAAAAGTGAAACAATAACGAATATGTAATCTAGAAGTTTAGGAATATAATTGTCTACGGGGAAATTTGTGCACTTAGGACTGATTTCATTTGTTTAACGATAAGTTTAAATGCCTTATACCAAAAAAGTTTCCATGGAAAGAAATATTTTGCTACATTCTTTGTGTAAAACTCAAACATATTTACACATAATTTTATCCAAAGTTAAAAACAAAAACACAAAGTAGAATGTAAGCTCACCCACGCTAGAAGATTTATATGTGGAGGTTTTGCATACACTCCCTTGTTTCTCTTTCCACTTATAATTTCTAGAACCAACACACCAAAACTATATACATCTGATTTCACCGAAAAAGTACCATCCATTGCATACTCAGGTGACATGTATCCACTGCATATATCAATGTAGTAACTGTTAGTTCTATTTTTTTTTTCTTTTCCTTAAACTGAATATAAGCAATGCCAGTAACATAAACAAGAATCAATATTTGTAGTGATTTACTAAGTTCCGACAACTTTTTTGGTATTGTAATCTGTTTCATCGCCACTAAAAATTCTTGCCATGCCAAAATCAGAGATTTTAGGCTTCATTTCTGTATCAAGAAGAATATTTCCAGCTTTAAGATCTCTATGGATGATTCTGAATCTGGAATCTTGGTGAAGATAAAGAAGACCTCGAGCGATCCCAATAATGATTTGGTATCGAGTATTCCAATCCAGCAATAACTTTTTCTCTTCATCTGAATGCAAAATCGAAGTTTCAAATTTACACGAAGAGCTTGTTTGGGACCATTATTTGGTAACTGCTCAATAGTAATTTTACATTATAACTTTTGAGTAGTTCTAAGTAAATAGTAAATAGTAAATAGTGAAAGTTTTTTGATACTTAAGATGAAACATTAATGCAGTTTTGTTGAAAAATACAAAATATGTCATAAGCATGTACTTGTTGTTTATGACTTGTTTACTTTTAGATAACTTGTTTTCCATCATTATATGTTGTTTTCAAACATGTAACACAGAAAAGTAACTTATAAGGATTGCTGAGTACGTATAAATAGTTCAAGATCAACAGAAACAAGATAATATGCACTCAAATGGGACGAAAATTTACCGAATAAGAATGCATCCAAACTATTGTTGGGCATGTATTCATATATCAACATCCTTTCTTCTCCTTGAATACAACAACCAAGAAGCCGAACGAGGTTTCTATGTTGAAGCTTTGCAATAAGCATAACCTCATTTTTGAACTCTTCTATACCTTGATCTGATGTTTTGGAGAGTCTCTTTACTGCTATTTCTTGATCATCTCCAACTTTACCCTGTTTGTCTACGTTCAGTTTTAATTTTTAATGGAGCACAGCTTTCTACTTCAATATACAAGGATATTTTACCATTTTGGTCATTATTTTCAGTTATTACAAATTTAGCCCTGTTCTAAAGCATATTACAAATATAATCCACATTTTGCCAGTACTATAGAAAATGGTTATTTTATTTGTACCAGCGCCAGTTCAAATAGGACTAGTAACATTTTCTTTCCAAAAAATTTGCAATAGCGCTATTTGAAACAGCTTGGAATATGTTTGCACTAGGCCTGTCAACGGATACTTTCGGATGCGGATAGTGCCATATCCGCATCCGCATCCGAAATGATTTTCGGATATCGGATATCCGCATTCGCGGATACGGACGGATATCGGATAATTATCCTATTCGCTAACGACCGATAAATCAAGAAATATAAATATAAATTTTAAGTTTAACATACATTTTTTTCAATCCAATTGATCATATAAGTGTTAAATATAAACAAATATGACGATAATAAATAGTTTTGAGTGGTTAATAAGCATTAAATGTATATAATATAAACTATTAACTTGATAAAACAACAAATAAATATCTTTCATTATACTAAAATACACACAATTTGTACTATAATATTGACAAAGACCGGACGGATAATTTTCGGATGCGGATGTCTTCGTATCCGTATCCGCATTCGTTTTTTCGGATATCGGATATTATCCGCTTTTCGGATACGGATGCGGACGGATTTCGAATTTTTCGGGTATCCATTGACAGCCCTAGTTTGCACTATCGGTATTTCATGCTATTTCAAACAGCATCGATACAGTTAGTCATTTTTTGTCATGCTACCAGAAAGCGGACTATGCTTGTAATTTGTATTCAAAATTGACAAAATCTATTACAACTTTTCACTAGTGGCTTAAAGTGAAAAAAAGAAAAAGACAAAAAGGAAAAAAGAAAAAAGAAAAAAGAGGAAAAAATGATATTTAATAGATATATAGATATATGATTTGAGTTACATAGACTAACAATGCACAATGCTTAAGACAAGATGTTAACCTTGTAAACAGGACCGAAACCACCTTGTCCGAGTTTATTAGCAGATGAAAAGTAGTCTGTTGCTGCGGCAATTGTCTCAAAATCAAATATTGGAAGATCAATTGCTTCACCACTTTGTTCGTGATTAGCATCCAAGAATTCTGGATAAAAGAAATGAATTTAAGAAAATGTTACTATAAATTTTAAGCTTTATATACAGTTACATATGACATCAACACAATTTCTTGTGTTATCTTACGCTTTCTCTTCTTCTTCCTTTGCCATATGCAACAACCTGCACAACCTAGCAGCAAAAATGCAGCTACTAGACTGACCACTATAATGACTACTTCACCACCATGTGATCTCTCACCTAGCAAATTGAAACATGTTAGTTACTTTTAGTATGTCTCACGAATCATGACTTTCATACACACAAAGATGTAATAACAAAAGCTGCTGTTAATCAAGTTTGGAACAAACTTGTACACATTCGCTTTATGTCTGGTCAAGTATGCACTTGTTCACAACTGATAACTCGATGGAGTTCAAATATATTCATGTTAATATGTATCACTTGTTTAGTTTCTTAATATTAAACCCAAGTATTTTGAAAAGAAAAAAATACTCCATTTTACTATACTGCATTAAATGCACCATTGATACAGTTAAGTTTGCGGAACGTGTTCAGATTTTTCATTAACTGACAACAAAATTTCGACATTGAATGATATTAAATTGAGACATAACTCATTCATTGACTTGGACTGATTAACGGGTGCGGATTTGTATTTGAGACGAGTAGAAATGTGCAAAGAATTTCCAATTATAATTACATAAACTAATGACAATGATGTAGACAGATATGAGAAGAAATATTAGTCTGAACTTTCACATTTACAAATAAAATGTTGTATTTGTCAAACTATAAGTAGAAATTACGTTGTAAACATCTACAATTGTCAAACTTCAATACCCACCCAGCATTGATTAGCCTCTAGTAATCTATTTTATCTCTATATATTTAACACAACCTTAATTGAATTAGATTTCTTGGTCTGCTTTTTGAAAGTTAGTAAAGTTGAATCATTTTGTAAAATATATTACACTTACAGTCAACTTTCTACCATTCACTAGGTTTAAAGTTTCAAATCCCATATTTTGATCACATCCCATTTCACGGATTTCATGGACAGCGTATCAGGTGAGATCTCCAGTAGGACAAGTGTATCTCAGATGTACATCTCGGATTGACATATCAGATCTTAAAGTACATATCGTGAGTATGTCATAGTAACTTATGTATTTAAAATTAACTTTTTAATGATAGTAATCTAAAAGTAAAGGTTGAACCCAGTGCACGAGACTCCCGCACGATAGCGGACTCTGAGGATATCGATAATGTATGCAACATTTCTCTCGCATTACAAAGATGCTGTTTTCGGACTTGAACCTGGGCGCCCAGATCACCATGCGGATGACCTAACCGTTGCGTCAAGGCTTCATCTCAATGATAGCAATCTAAAATAATAAAAATTATACCATGCTCGTTTACATAGAAAGAGGTAGTAGATACCCTAACAAGAGAAGATTAAATTATCGAATTTGGAGGAGAGTAGTAGCTTTGATTAATTTGGCAATAAATGAAGAATTCTTCTCAATAGGAAAAAATATATATGAAATCACTTGTCGTAATTTATCTGGAAAAAAAAGTTAAAAAAAACATTAGAAGAATAATCAAATAATAATTGGTAGGATAATTTTGTTTGAATCCACTTTTAAGGTTAAAAAAAAATTTACAAACAAAACATATAGTTTTGGTTGAGATCTCGCATTAGGATTTTGCTTCATATATTGATTGGGATATGAAGAAGTTTTAATGTTTCGTCTCACCCGTGCAAAACCAAGATGTTGAATGAGATCTCAAGCGAGATGGATGAGATTAAATTCCTTACAATGTTATTTCAAATTGAATTCTTGCTATTAAAAAAATTGCATTGTGATATTTACAGTTAGTGCAAAGTTTTAAAAACAAAACGTATTTCCGCTACTTCAAATGACGTTGGTGCAAGTAGCCACTTTTTACTATGCTACAAAAAGTAAACTACGTATATAGATGGTTTTTAAAATGATCCAAATGGGTAATATATCCAAAATACTCAAAATCCAATCAGAGGTCAAAATTCAACAACATACCTTTAGGCACATCTACTGCAGCAACACGTACATACAAATCCTGACCGAAATTCTCAAAACTCCGAACATCAAACAAACTCCCAACCCAAATCCAGCATCCACTATTATCCCTAATATCGGCACTAGCATACGCAGTACAATTGCAACTCCTCAAACACAATTGTCTGCACTGATCAAGATTCAAGCTCAAATCAATGTTGCAATTTTCAGTTTGTGGCACCTTGACATTTTTTATGATCGCAAATCCATCAGTTCCACCTTTACAATCCAACTCGTGTTTTCGGACACATCCACCGCTTCCATCTCTTAATACATCCCAATTCATTAAATTTTTGGGCACAAATCCCGTCAAACAATTACACATTGGAGACCTGCTCATGTCACATAAACCATAATCTCCACAAGTCCCTATATGGTCGCACGTGTCGCTTGGAGCAACCCAGAAAGCATTCCATGAGGTGCTATCATTTATCCAAAGTACCCTTTGTATATTCCCAGCTGGACTAATGACTATTTTCGACAAAATGGGTGGATCAAGATGAAAAGAATAAGTCACCTCTGACTTATTACTAACAAAAGTTATGCTGATGCCTTCAAATTTTCCTAAGTATGGTATGCCACTTAACTCAGTTCCATCCCATGGTCCTGTCCTAAATATTCTCTTTCTACCATCATCCATAATCATTTCAGGGACTCCTCCAGTGTCCATATATGATATATACTCCCCTGGGGTAGGGTCACTAGGACTTCTCCATGCAGTCAAGGTACGGTTCACACCTGTAATAAAATCTACTCCAAACTTCATATCAGCGAGCAGAGTATCGGTTGGGTAGTCAAAGCCTTGCCATGCATAATTTGAGGTATCATCTTTAAGTTCTTTGACTACAAGATTTCCATTGTCTATAAGTTGAGCTACAGGATTGTGTAGCTTTGTTGTCGTGTTTGCTGACCAAACCACCCTCGAGTCTTTGTCAGCAATGGTGAGTGTTCCGTCTGCTGTAATGGATAAGACTCCGGGTGAGTTTGATAACGGGTTTGCCCGATTTGCAACCCATAATATTGTTTTGTCTGATATTGTGTTATACCATAGACCGAAGTATCGACTTTTTGGGTTTGGACTGAAAAAACCAAGACAGAAAGAGCCGGAATCAGAGACTAGAGTTTCATTGTCGGCTAATGGGGTGGAAGGAGTTATGGTGCTTCTACCAACTGAGAAGGAAAAAAGTATTGATATTAGAATTGTGAAAAGGAGTAATTTTTCATGGTGTAAAGTCATTTCTTTTAACGGAAACGAAACACTGATATCAGGTCTTATAATCAATACGATTATAGATTTTGTAGATGGCAAATAATGAAGTTAACAGAGATCTTAAAATCAAAATAATCAATGACAGTGACTGGTCCTCATTCGTTTGCGTTTGGTCTTTGGTTCTAAAAACATATCAAATAGCCACATTTACTGAAGTGCAACCTTTTCATACGCAAGTAGAAAACAGCAGTCAGCTTCATTAAGCATTCTAATGATAATGTAGAGAATATGCGATAGACGAGAACTACTACTAAATCATGAAATGGAAATGTTAATCTATTTATTTCATAACATTGGTTACTGGAATAAATTTGTATGGAAATACTAATGATACGACTGATTTTGCTAACAGCATACTAGTTTGACATAGTTTGAAGAAAAATATCAGCTTTGAGGACAGTTCAGTGTAAGATATGAACGAAGGATAAGACTTTGAATCGAAACAGTGACATAAATTTTATCCACATATGTGTAGGGTTGGCAATATCGAGTGTTTACCTACGAAGCCCAATCCTTCCAACAAATATATAACAATTTAAAGCTTTACTATACATAAAACTGGAAAGTCTGAAATAACTACTTAGACAATTTAGCTCAAATAAAAAAGTAGCAATAAAAACAATCCCCAAAATTTACGAGACCGGAGTTTGTATCAAGGCTGATTTTCGTCACTCGGCATACAAATCCAATATTCAACCACCAAAGTCATAATAAGTAGTTTTGGAAGCAAGCCAAATTTAATATGAGATTCATACTTAGCTGTGGTTACAATACTCCAGAATCAGTCGCATGAATATAAAATGTAAAGTTGATTTTGGAAGAAAGCTCAATTTTAAATTTTGATCCGGCATTAGCAGCACTTTGAAAGTTAGGGCGTAAAAATTGAATACTAGGATTCAAGTTTGAATTTTGTTCATGTCGACGGGAAATGTCTGGGTACGTCGTCTATTTTAAAATGGTTCATGGACCTAAAAAAATAAAAATAAAATAGAATAGGATAAATAAATTTAGTGAGCTGCTGTTAGCACCCATATTTACTCTTCTGGTCACCTTTAAAAATTTAATACAGATGATTGTTTTTTATACACTTCTGGCCCCTACACCATATTTCTTCATTCAGCTGTTTACCGTCGTACCTTTTTAAAAAAAAATACGTACTTATGTAAAATTTCAAACCCTAAACCCTACCAGAAGAAGATATTCTTTTTTGCCTAATAAACGATGGAAGATGAAGATCAAAAAGAGGTTAGATTTCTTTTCTCATGATTTTATTGTTTTCTGTTGTTTTGTAGAAAATGTTATTAGGGTTTTTATTGGTTAGGGTTTTGTAATGCGTTTTAGGATGTTTTTTCATCTCCGTTGGATAGCTTGGAGAACATTAAATTTGACGACGTTGTAATAGAGAATGACAATATAAGTTATTGACTTTTAGGGTTTTTCTCCATACAACTTACATGTCTTGATTTACAGTTTGATGACATTAACTTTTTTTTCTTTCATTTTTAGACTGAAAATTTGAATGATAATAAACTGGAGAATGTTCTTATTGTTTCGGATGAAAAATATGTTGGTTGTGACAATATGATGCAAGATGCTCGATCGAATGACCCAGAAGACATAAATGTCGATATGACAAATCATTTTACAACCGACCAAGCAAGTATTTTAAAAAAGCGCTAATGTTGTTATTAAAATGAATTATGTTAATTTTTTGTTTAACTATATGATTTCAGGTATTTGATTCGTAGAGTACATTGATCCGATGGTGTAAAACAACAGGAAAAAAGTTGAATACCATTGTTGTATTTTAAAGTCTGATAAATTAGGACCTGGAAGGAAACCCAGGTTGCAATTGGGATGTGAAAGGGCTGGATTTTATCGTAGTCATATGGCAAAGTCAATAAACAAGGAAAACAATGTAAAGCGAAGTAGACCTAGCGCCAGTAGAAAATGCAATTGTCCTTTTAGATTGAAGGGCATGTATCTAGACGAAGATAAATGGAAAATATGTGTTATCAACGGAGTACATAATCACGAACTTCCTTATTCTTTAGAAGGACATCCGTATGCGGCACGGTTGATTGATACGAAGAAAAAAATCTTAGAAGACATGAGTATTGCAAGCGTTCCTCCAAGAGAGGTGTTAGTAACCATCAAGAAGTCATTTCCAAAAAATACATCAACTTTGAAAACCATCTTCAATGCCAAATATAAAATGCAGTTGTCATCTATGGAATGTAGATCCGCCATGCAACATTTAATGAAATTGCTTACAGAGAAGCATTATGTGTATTTTGACAGGTCTGATATGGAAACTGATCATTTGATAGATATAATGTGGTCTCATCCGGAATCGTCTGTATTGTGTAAGTGTTTTTCATCCGTTCTTTTGCTTGATTGTACTTATAAAACAAACCGGTATAATATGTCTTTACTAGAAATGGTTGGTATGACTTCTACGGGACGAACATTTAGTATTGTGCATGCATTTCTAGCGTGTGAGAGGGAGGAGAATTACGAATGGGTGCTAACCAAGTTAAAACATTTTTATATGCCCGATAAACTACCCGAGGTAATAGTAACCGACAGAGAGTGAGCATTGATAAGTGGAATTAAGAAAAAAATTCCACAATCAACGTTGATGATGTGTTTATGACACATGTGAAATAATGTCATTACGAATTGCAAACTAGAGTTTAAAACAAACGAAGTTTTCGAGATGTTTTTGCCAAGTTGGAAGAAGGTGGTTCACGCACCGACCGAAGATGAATTTTGGATATATTGCAATGATTTTCAAAAAGATTGGATAGATTACCCCAAAAGCTTGAAGTATATTCATGATAATTGTTTGGAATACAAAGAGTATTTTGCTTATTTATGGACAAAAAAAATTAAACACCGTGATAATAGGACAACGACTAGAGCTGAATCTTCCCATGCGCAATTGAAAAAACATCTTGGTACGTCTAGAGCAACATTTGCTGTTGTATGGTCGAAAATGGATAATATGTTGTGTCTACAACATACAGAAATAAAAGCCACTTTTGAAAGAAGTTTAGGAGCCGTACGGACTGCATATCAAGTTCCATTGTTAAAACATTTACGAGGCAAGACATCTTTTTTGCATTGGATTTGATTGTGAAAGAAATGAGAAAAATTAGTTGTGTTGCTTTGGATGCTTCCGCTTGTGACCATTTGAATCGTCTAGTATATGGTATTCCATGTGCACATGAAATATACCAATATCACATTGATGGTCTTCCAATCCCGATTGAACTAGTAGATGAACATTGGAGACAATTGAACTATATTCCACAAGTTGAAGAGTCACTTGAGTTAATCCATACACCCGAGTTTGCTTATGTAAAAAAACTTTTTGATTCGAGTACGCCCGAGGAGAAGAAAGTGATATTATTGAAGCTAAGAGAAATTGGATTGCCGGCCACGACATCCACTCTGGAACGAAAATAGAGAAACACAAAGGTAGACCAATTGGTAGTAAGAACAAATTAACTAGCAAACAAGCAAAACGTCAAACATCTACAAAAAGGAATCCCTCCGTGTTTGAAAAAGCGAAAACTAGTAACGAAATTCTTTCTCAAACTAGCGTGAACAAGAAACTGCCTTCCAAACGGAAAAAGCCCGATGTGACATTCGATAAGGCTGATGTAAATACAACAAATAGCGGTTTCAAGTATTTAGTGTATCTACCAGCTTTCCTACACAAATATATTATTAACGTTGAAGATGTTATAGCAGATGGCAATTGTGGATTTCGTTGCATAGCTGAACAAGTTGAGGAATTAAATTCTGATCGGAGAGAAGCAAGAAAATCAATTTTAAAGGAGTTGATGAAAAATTGGGATTTATATGTTAAACATTTCGATATAATAAACTGCGAAGAATTAAAGTCAGCTACAGATTGTGAATCTAGTCCTTGTTCTAAAGCTAATTGGATGGTAATGCCTGAAACTGAATACTTGGTTGCAAATGCATTCAATCGAGTTGTTGTCTATATATCCACTCTTCAGAGTTTGACATTTTTTCCACATGAAAGAGGCCCTAGTCTTGGAGATGAGCAATAATTCATTATTTTTGCAAATATTTTAGACTATCACTTTATTAAATTGGCGTTGATGAAAAATGCACCCATTCCACCGGTTGCTAGCATTTGGCTTAGATTGGCTACTGATGAAGCTAAACTATGGAGCGAGCTGTACGTTGATCGGCAAATTGAGTTTGTTAAACTTTGCCCACCGTATATGGCCACAAAGGATGCTCACATTTAACTCCAATATACTTGCTTTTTATTTTTAGCAAACACCGATGTAATTGCATATAAACTTGAAAATTTTGTGTACTCATTCAAGTTTAGTGAAAATCAATTACGTGTTTGGTGTTTCATTAATTTGTTGTTAATTGAAAATTAATTAACATTGTTATGATTGCATATAAACTAGTAATTGATGTTTGTGAAAATTAACTATGTATTTATATATGAATTGTCAAAACATAGGAAATTGCATTAATCTTAGCAATTAGCATACTTACGGCTACACACCATCGAAATTTTTTGTCAAACCCGACTGTTAGCAACCGAACGGAACAAGTATGGCCAGGGAAATTAAAAGTTACAGCGTCACGATGGTTAGACGCCGTAATAAATAAAAAAATTCGGCGAAACACCACCGTGGCATTCAATATATATCGTATGGTTCTCCCTAGCAGAGCTTCGGCAGAAAATAGCCGCAATTATTAACCCAGGTCGGTTGTTAGTAAGCGAACAGAAAACTGCAGCGTTTGTGCCAAAGTTGTTCGGTGGTTACCCACCGAAAGATCTTTAAATACTCGGTATAACACCACCGTGGAAATTTAACTAACATTATTTACTTTCGATCGAATTCTCTATTCAGTTTCCAATAACCGTTGCTATGGAAAATTTTCGGTTGGCCAAAACCGTATGGAGAATTTTGTTCTGTTTAACCAATCAATTGCACAACCTTTAGAAAACGAGCATTTATATTTATTTCGGCGGATGGTAACTGATCAGGAGATGGATCAAAGGTTTTAGTATCGACATTGCCACGGTTGTTTACAGTCGGCATTTTTCGAAAAGGTTCGGTCGTCGACGACCGAACAAAGCATTGATGAATTATTTACTAACAACTTCATGGCTATTCAAAACTGAGTACTTATTTTTTTTCGGCTGTTGGTAACCGACCAGAAGATGGAGCTTATAAGTTATTTAATAACTGCATTGGCATGGCTGTAAACGACCGGGACATTTTGAAATTCTTCGGCCAATTACGACCGATCGAAGATTATAATTTGTTAAATTCATTCTGCAAATATATAAGTACTTCCAACAATTCATACTACACATCTATAAGTACTTCCATCTATTTCAACATAAACACAGTTCAGACGTACATCCATAAGTCAACAAGCAACAGCTCGATCCATAAGTCAACACAGTTCAAAAGTACATCGCAGGTTCATCCAAAAGTACATCGAAAGTTCATAAAAAAGTACATCCAAAACAACATACAAAAGTACATCCATAACAACATACAAAAGTACATCCATAACAACATACAACAATTAAACAATCACATCCGACGATCATTCTTTCTTTTTGCACGTTTTTTCCTTTATCCGGTTCATTCAACGCTTCCTCCAACAAGTCCACTGCTGCACGTTCCACATCAAGACACCGACCAATTGATTTTTGTTGAGAACTCAGATTTTCTTTCAACTTTTCTATTGCTTTCCCCACAACAACTCTCTACAACATTTGCAAATATATATATATATATATATATATATATATATATATATGAATAAAAATTCATTTTCATGTCAATGTATAACACAGGATTGCTATTCTTACCAACTTCTCATTGTTATCCACTTTCCTTGAACCGCTTTTACTCACGTCCAGGTGTTAAACAATGGGATGAGAAATACTCAAATACCAGGTCATATATTTAGCGGTACAATTCCATGGATCAATTACACGAGTAGACCGTGATTTCATGGATATGACATGATCTTGCCAATTTTATGAATACCAATAACTGTTGTCAAATTCAACTTTGTATTGGTTAGCATTTTTACCTCTACGACATTTACGTGGTGCCATTGGATTTGATGGAATTCGTTGAGCGATACCAAATTGACAGAGCACTCAGTTAGGATAGTATGGTTCCGCAATATCAAAACATAGAATGGCACCATTATAAAAAGCAACTTCGGGCAAGGGGTACTTTGACCTCACGTTATGATATGAATCCCAGCATACCTAATAGTTCATTTAAATAACAATTCCTTTAACTACTAGGTTATTTCATAATTTGCTTGAAGAAAACAATTGACAAACTTACATCTTGTACAGTTAAATCGTCTAGCTGCTCTCGTAACCGTATTATACCCGAAGTTTTATCACTGGATTGTTTCATAGGTTGCCATCTGCACATCCTAGGCATCGTGTCATTATAGTCTTTACTGGGAATGACATTTGGAAGCATAGGAAAGTGATCATAAATCCAAGCCTGTATGAAAATGCATTTATTTGAGTATACCGATTGAAAAAATTAAACAATAAGTGAAATACTTACAATCAACAGTGTCTAGTAACCGGCCATTTGTCTGACATCCGATCTAGAAGCCAGACCTAACTGTCGATATAAGAAGGCTAATGCTCCCATCCCCCAAGCTTGTTCATTCAACTGATTGACGTTCTCCAAACATTCCAAGTAGTTAACGGAAACTTTAGTGCCTGACTTATCACAGAACAAAGTACAACCCAATAAATAAAGAAGGTAGGCATGGACAACAACTTCATAATCACCTTCACTTGCATCGTCTTTCTTTGCCTTCTCTTCAAAATTTTCCAATAAAAAGTTAAGCTTCACCGAATTCGAATAATTTAATTCTTCCCTAGCTACATCTTTTCCAACGCCAAGATAATCAACAAAAAGATCGATCGCATTACGATCATTCAAGTCCTTATAAATACAGCTACCAACAACAGGAATTTTCAAAATTTATGCCACATCATCTAATGTTATTGTCATTTCTCCGAAAGGCATGTGAAAAGAGTTAGCTTATGGATTCCATCTCTCTACGAAAGCGGTAATTTTTACATAGTCAACATGCTTGTATGAGTATTGTGCCAATGAATACAAACTAGAATTTTTAATTTTCTGTGCAACTTGAGTTGGCATATCGTCGATACTCCATTCCTTCAACTTCGTTGTATGTGAAATGCATTTGAACGAGCCTCTCTCCTAAATCAAAACAAATTATAATTTGTAATATATTAAAATATTATATGACAGACTGATTGTGAAATCAAACTAACATGTTCCTTACTCCAAATAGCAAATGCAATATGCGATTCAAAGCTTTTTAATATGGATTTATTCACCGGTATAGGAGCAATAGCTTGGCTAGAAGAGGGACGATCTGAAGGAGGCAAATTTGTTACCATTTCCGTTTATGCATTGTTCGAAGCATCTTTCTCCAATCCTTCTCCAGAACCATCAGAACCAGACTCATTTCCCGATTCATCTTCACAAGACCCATTTGTCGGTTCTTCATCATTCTTAATTTCCTCTTCTACATTTTCGATTTCTACTAATTGCTCCTTTTTTTTCTTCTCTTGCTCCGCAGCACGTTTACGTCTCAACGAAGTTGTCATTGCTTGCTTCTCCTTTTCTATAACAAATATAATGATATTTACAATTATATTGCATGATTGCTAAATTTACAAACACAACAATATTCATAGCACATCCAGATTTACTGTATATTGAAGAAAAAAATTGAAATTCGTAGCACAACAATATTCACATTAATATTTATAGTGCACCAATCCATATTTAGTGCGTAGATTAGATTCAAAATTTAGTAATTCATAGTAATTTAAAAAAGTAATGAAATTCATAGCCATGCATAAGAAAGTTGATCTTCTCAGCCATGTTCAACCGAAAATTAAATTTTATTTCGGCTATAAACAACCGACCAAATATCAGCTAGTACCTCCAGCTCAAAAGTAAACTGTTCGGCGACGTTCAACCGACAAATAAATCTTTTCTCGGCTGTACACAACCGAGTAAGTTTTACACCAATCCCCAACTCAAAAAATTAACTGTACGGCTGCGTTCAAACGAACTAAAAGTAGGTTTTCGTCAATTCACAGCCGAATAAGTAGTAGACGGTCACTACAACAATCGGCTTTCAGTATTATCCATATTCCGTATTACAAAGCGAATGCATTCAATCGACTACAACGTCTAATACTTGGTTGCAAATGCATTCAATCAAGTTTGCAACGCAAATGAAAAATATGGTTTTTGACAAACGAGAGTGAGAAATTCAGAACTAAATAACGAAAATTAAGGTTTAGAGACTTACTCGAATTTGTGGGCTGTGGAGAAGCAACGTCGGTCTGCGAACTGAGCTTCTTCATTATCGGCGGCGGCGGCGGTAGGATTCAACGACGAAGGGAGCTTGCGTTTTGATCTAAGTGAAGGAGGAAGACTGCGTTTTGATGGGTGCCTCTCCATTTTCGTTGATTTGAATTTTTGTGGTGTTAGGAAGAATAGATTATTATTATAAGAGGTGGCCTTGAGTTTTGGTAGCCAGAAGAGTAAATAGGGGTATGAATAGCAGCACACTAAATTTATTTATACCCATCCGTTAATACCTCGTCAATGTCAGTTATACTAAAAGAACTGAACCGAAACAATTCAAACTGTCACCGTTGTTATACTCAAAATGTTTAAATCTTTGCAACTCACAAAAAAATTTCATTTTGAATTTATTTATCAAATCAAGTAATCGCTTCTTTTTGCAAACAAAACAAACTATTATTATTTTGTACAGACAAACAAATTATGTAGTGGTCATTCACTTGTGAGACATATATATTCAACAACTATGTAAACAAGCAAAGTACGGTAGCAAGACTACAATGTCAAAACCTACAGGAAATACATGCTAATCTCCTTGCGTAGAGGAGGAATCAGTGTCGTCCTTTGACGAATCACACCCAATTACATTAACATATTCACTAAACAACTTAACAATGCTAGCGCCATTATCAATTGACTCCTACCAGTAAATGTATCTCATATTCCAAGTTTCATCATGTAGAATCTCACATGTCACAGTTGTGTTCTCCATATTTCTCATTTACAGATAGTGATAGTATGTCACAAGATACGTGATAGAAAAATGATCCATGCTCACCTTCATCCTCAAAAACGTACTTAAAGTAAGTATTAGACATAGGAGAGAAGCAGAATTATGTCACATCATGAACCCAAGTCTTTTCTACTGAATTCGAAGCTATAGGATTAGAAACGGAGCTAGTGCAAGAGCTAGTTACATTAGGTTGATCAACGGCATGTCTGATGCTTTCAAAGGAAGAAGTGGCAACTGCAGGAACTATCATAGGATTACGAGAAGCATGTTTAAGCTTAGGGACCCATTTACGAACAGGAAGGCGTGGGAGTGAAATTTTTACAGGAATGGGCGGAGGTGCATCGACAACAATAGCAGAATCAAGAAGCATAGCATACTTACATGATCTGAAGTGTGACCAAAAGAGTGACAAGTCATATAAATATAAAGAGCCCAACTGTAATGGACATCAACAACATCAACATGTCTCTCGGCAACCTCGACTCTGAGATTTGTAGGCAGAGTCTTATCCCGTCAAATTTCAATCAAAACCTTCGCAATATAAGTCTTCTCCTAACGACGTAGTTTGCATTAAAACATTTTAGTTTTCCAACAAGCCTATCTAACCAATTTAACCTAATCATAGGATGAAGAACATATAGGATATGGTTGAAATGTGCCTAGATCAGAATAGATAAAACATGTTCTCTTGTGTTTTCAATCAATGGGTTCCAAGGAGTAATGATAAATGGCTTGCAGCTGATGAGGGAAGGCTCTTCTTCTAGAATGTGTCGTCTCTCTTCATTATTAGAGAATTTGAAATGAACATTGAGTCATTATAATGAACCTCGATAAAGTTTCCAGCATGACAGCAATGTCCTCTAACAATGTTATATTTTTGGCTTGAATCCAGGGAGAAGCCAACCAAGTAATCAGACCAAAAATCTGTATCCTCTTACACAACTTTAGCCGAAGGTACAATAACCCCATCAATCTCGCCTATATCAGATGATCGAGGAGTGTAATCTCCCACGACTCGTGGCAATGAAGTAAAAAGAGAGGAGCACGGTTTAGTAGTGGTAGGAGTTGATGAAATAGGTGCCTTGATGGCTTCAGACTGAAGGTTAAAAGTAGCATGCATAACTGGAAGGGGCGACAAGCATTAGGAAAAATGGTTTGAGAATTCCATCGAACATCATGTATGCATTGATTAACTTCCAACATTTTCTCATACATTGGCATAATATCAACATCCATACCCACATCAATCCTAACATTCATAACACGTCCAATTTCATTCAATGGAATACACACAATATCTATAATCGCTGAATCAAAAGTATGGCTCAATACAGGGATTTTAGCAGTATACAAGGTATCATAGACAAAAGCGGGGTTAAGCCATAGGCAGGAAGGCATGGAAGAAATTCAGTGACGGTGGGCAGCTTGGTTTGAATAGAGCAAGAAGCAAGGATGAGGGGAAGCGAGGGTTGTTATAACATATCCCAAAATTTTATCGTCTTGATTTTGAATATTTAATTAAATAAGTTAAATAATTTGTGTTTAAAGTTTAATAACTTATATTAAGATATAGTGATTATTTAGATATTTGAATTGTGAATTAAATATTGATTAAATAGATTTAATAAGCTTATTTAACTCCTTTTAATTAATAAGTAATAAGGGTGAACTCATTTTGTAAATTTATTTACAATAACAAATAATTCAAATAAATAACAAAAATCTATTGTTAATAAAACGACTTGATTTTTATTGTAGTATTTTTAATTTAAATTACATTGTTTTTCCATAATTTTTAATTTGGAAAATATTTAAACCGTCGTTTGACATATTTTACGGCAAAGAATGATATTTTTATGATTTCATATATTAAAATAATCTGTGTATTTTATTGTTAATTTGTGATCGTGTCATATTTTGATGCACGATTGTATTTTCATTTCTATCATTTATGGTTCGTACGCGAATGGAATATAATGTAGCGGAATACTGCAAAACCTTCTTTCAAAACTTTTTAAATCAAATCAAAATTCAGAATTTTCAACATAACTTCATAGTGATGTGATGGGTGGCTTGAGAATTTTGGTTTCCTTGGAATCTTTGGTTTACATGTGTTTGAAGTAAGGTAAGAAATTGACTATTTTTATAAATTAAATAAATTAAACATTTTGACATTCACCCCCTCTACTTTTCACTTCCCCTCTTCTTCTCTAGTAAACAAAGAAATCAAGCTATGACCACTAAAACTAAAACCGTCGGATCCGTTGGGTTTGTGTGCTCGATGGCTTCAAATTCGTAGCCTCCTTGTTTCATGCGATCAGTTTTGGGAAGGAGCTACAGTACGTGGCCTAAACTATGGTTAACTATTTTCGGCTATAAGGGAGGAGTTAGGCAACGAGGCATGTGTGAATGCGCTTCAATTGGAAAGATGCTTGAGTGGTAGGGTCTCGGAAGGGTGCGGCTCTATATTGATGAACGCACCAGTTTAGGGTCACGGCAACAAGCTGCAGGTCGGTTATCATTTGAGGCGATCGAGCTTCAATTAAGTGGGTGCATCGCGAAGCACGTGGGAAGTGGGAGTCGTTGGCGTGAGCGGATTTCGATTTCATGGAGTAGGATGGGAGATTTCACATGCATGTACGGGGGTAATTCGTGCACATGTACAGGCGTGATTATTATAGATGGGGAAAAAAGGTTTATGAGGGGTAATTAAATTTTAATTAAGTGATTAGTTTAATTAATTATTTTAATTGATTCAAAACTTATAAAACCAATAACTATTGCATACGAGGTCGGATTTGGACGCGGTCTTTTGCTTAGGCTCATATCGATGTTATATATGTGTTGGAGTTGGATTTCTTGAATTTGAAGCCAGTAGAATTTTGAGCTAAAATGGAATGTCGTTCGATTTTAGATCAAACTAGAACACGAAAGCACCAAATGGAATTTTGGTAAGTTTACTCACTTTAAATAAACTATATGATTTCTACAATGCTGTAGATTATTGTTGAATGTTTGGATGATAGTTGATAGTTTTAATGAAGTATAAATTAACGATAAAATTATATTGATTTAATTTAATTACCTTTAACATAGTTAAATTAGTTATACTTTGTTTGTAATATCTATTTAGTAGAATAAAACACCATCTGATATAATTAAACTGAACATATTATTTTGAACATCTACCGAGCAGAATAAATCACTGTTATATGCTTGTAAAGTAAAAATATTATTTTTGAAGTTAATTAATATATGGATTAATTAATAAAAGACATGTTAGCTATCAATTACTAATTGCTGATAATAATATGTTTGTTATTTATTTGATTATTCATTTGGATTTCAATTCCTGCTTGAAAAGCGGATTGCGTAAATAACTATTGTTTTACAGGGGACTTTTGTAAAGAGACCCTAAGGGGTTTCTTGCCATTATTAATTTACCGTTATATGTATCGTACTTATATTTGTATGTTGCTTATATTGATGTTTAGTTGAAGTATTTATGACCTACAGTTTGATTTGTATAAGTGTCGTTATAACAATTATCGCTATACCGTCACTTATGAAATTTCATCTCCTTAAACCTTAGTGTGTGTTGAACTTGTTCTGGTATTGTAACCAAATAAATGATTGGTTACGTTTTTGCACTTTTAAAGTTGTTTAAACTATATTTTCAAGTATTTTTGAGAATTTTGAAATAAAGGGTAAGTGTTGTTTAAAATTTATAAAAGGGGTTATAAATTGGATTAATTATCTTTCGAGATGGTTAATATTGTTTTAAATTAATAAAAAGATTATAAATTGGATTAATTATCTTTCAAGATAAACAATGTTATTTTAAATTAATAAAAAGATTTTAAATTTGATTAATTATATTTTGTGAAATTAATGTTGTTCTAAATTTATAGAAAGATTTTAAATTTGATAATTTTCTTTTGGGATAATTAATATAGTTTTAGATTTATAAAAGATATCAATTAATTTTCGAGATGATTAACATTATTTTATATTTATAAAAATATTTTAATTTGATTTATTTTCTTCTAAGATAATAAAATGTTGTTTGAATCAAGGTTTGAAGAAATTTTGATTTACAAAGCAAATATAGAGGTTATGGTCCATATATCGATAGTCGCTATGGATGTAGTTCAGAGATATTTGTTTTTCGTAATGTAAAAATAGTTACTTACTTTAAATATTTTGTAAATTCTTTTCAAATGGTTCATAAAGATTTTACAAGTATTTGGAAGGAATTTGGGGTTTTAAATATCTTTTAAATTTTTATTTTATCTTAAAGTAAAAGGTTATTTTAAGATATTAATATTAAATTATTTTAACCAATCCTTTTAATAATGATGTTTAAAGTTAATCAATTACTTTAATAAAGCAGTTTAAAGTTAGTATTTGTGATTTTAAGACCAAGTACAAATTCAGTTTTAAAAGTTTAAAAGTTCGATTCGATTATGGAATGTATAAGAAGTTAAATTTCTATAAACGATATCACTTATATGGAAAGGATTTAGTCATATTCTTAGCACTAAACGTCGAGGTATGGAAACTAGTTTCTATCTCGAAGGTTAAAAATGTCGTCAAGGCAAGACTTAGAGGTAACACTACCTTAATTTACCCGGCTTCATTTCAACCGAGGGATAGTACGAGTTTTAAATCGACGAGTAGTGGTAAGGGAATGAGATTTAATTTCCATATACAATCATTTTGATTATTCTCGATAGTTGATTTATTGACTATCGATTCCGCTATCTTCTTTGTGTATCGTCAATCTAAGGCCATTTGTTGCTTATTTGAGCATTGATATCATTTATCGGAAATGACTAAAATCAAAGCGCGAATGGACGTTAAGCTGTATGGGGTTGCTCCCATAAGGATATATTCACATCTACTCTAGTTTAGGTTCGGTTGCATGCATGCGGAAATGTGAAATATTCGGATACTCAGTAAGGTTGGCGAGGTCTTACTTGTATATTTTCCGAGAGCCATCGTTGTTCTCAAGTATATTTTTAAGAGGTATACTTTTGGTAAAGGGGTGCACCCTTCTAGTCGTTATTGGAAAATTTTCTCCTTCCTTCTTTTTGATTCAAACCTTTGAATTATTTTCTTAATTGCATTGAGAAGTGCTTGGATCTCTTCTCGATGTTTAATTATTTGTGTCCATTCTTTAAGTTTGAATTTTGATCCTGTTTATGCCCATTCTTTCAAGTTTAGGTTTCGTGTTTAGTGGCATGGTCTCACAGAATTATTAATGTTCACCATATTTCTTGAGTTTTCTCATGCTGGTTTTCCAGACTGATCTGAGAGTTATTTTATTATAATGCTTAGATGAGACAAAGTATTTTTCCAAGTTGTCGTTAGTTAGACATGGAGCTTATAGAGAGCTAGAGATTCACCTGCCATAGTATTTTTTATTTCTATTGTATTATTATATATATACCCATCAGTAATTGTAAGGTTAGGAAGTTATAACTGTCCAGACTGACGAGGTTTGTTTTTAACTATGATATATTATGTGTTTTAGGGTGATAGTTTTTACTGTCTTCGTTATATTATATGTTGTCATTCCTTTGTGAGAATCTATTTCCCCATGTTCCTTTTCTTTTTCTTTTTCATTTTACTATAACAATCTGCCTTTCCAGCACTTAGATGCTCGACATTTGAATACCGTGGATGTATTAAGTGCCGACTTTCAAGGGTTGAAAAGGCGGAGTGTAACATTGGTATCATAGTTGAAGGTTAAGCGAGAACCTTGGCTTTGGTAAGGTAAACTCATTTGAGATAGGGTAAGTGACACCCTAGAATGAGTTGAGAGTATTATATATACGAGAGCGTATTTGTTATTGCTATTAAAACGTATTGTGTTAATTGGTCTACTGAGTTGTTTATGAATTTTGATCGGGACGTGGGATACCACGATGTCGATAGGGATTTCTAAATACTCGAATAGGGCAAGTAGACATGATACCGATTTTTGAAAATTTGGTTAATGAAATAACCTAGGATTATATATATTATACATATAACGGAATAATTTTCAAATTGATATAGTTATTTATGTTGTGTTTGATTGTTTGAAAATAATAATATTTATTTATTATCATTGTTTTTTGATTAGTCATGCTAGGTTAGTTTAGGATCATTGATTGTTGTTTGTTGATTGCTGAATATTTATACTCATTTTATTCATGAGAATTTATTTCTTTGATTTTAAAACGACTCCCTTATGAATTAAGTTTCACAATTTGACTATAAAGTGTTCGAAGAAAATGTTAAGTTAAAAGCCATCTTTTAATAATGTTGAGTTAAAAGTAATACTTTTAGTAAAAGTTGTTTAATATAGTCTAAATTGGAAGAAAAGACATTTAAAGGATAAATATTTAAGAAAATTTTATTATAACAAAGAAAAATTATTATAATATAAGATGATTTGTATAAATGTGTTTTAAAAAGAGTTTTTGAGAATTTAAATCTCAATATTGAATTGAAATGATTTTAAAAAGATTATTGAGAAAAGTAATAACGGTATTACTTGGAACTATTTATTAGAATAAATATTTCAAAGAGAATTTTTAATGAAAATACATTTTCTTTAGATAGTTCGGGGAAAACATCTCGATTAGTTTTATGGTAATCTGAATAATCTTCTAAGTGATGATTGAATGTTTTCTTAGGTCAATGTTGTAGTGCACTTAGTAAATTATTCTCTTTATCATTGTCTGATCGAAATAAGTTCAAACCAAAATAAATCCAAAGCGAGTGTTAGCGAATAAATTGTTAAAGTCATTATATATACAGAAATATATGTAGTATGATTTCAAAAAGGGTTTCGAAATAAAAACCGAGTATTTAGCTCTCAAGTTCCCTTAAAGGAAATTAATTTAAAATAAAAAGGTATTTTGATAACAGTATGTTTTGATAAACAAAAATTTTCAACTCTTGGATAAAAGAGAGATAATTTAACTCAAGTTTTTAAATGGGTTAAATTGGATAGGAAGGTTTTAATAAGCATTGTTTTATTAAAACCGTGGTTTTCGTTAATAATCTAAGTTGTGTAAACTATTTGATGTTGCTGGGCCAACTAAATAAACATCTTTACCTTAGGGATGTCTAAGGAAAGTATGCTCATGGATTGAGTTTGGATACCATCATCTTACTCTTCTTAGCTACTTATCGAACCAAATAAGTAAAGAGGTCGAAGTAGTCAACTCGATTCTAAGACCCACATTTTGTTTAGGGCCTCCATTTGAATTTTGAAAAATGAAAATAAATAATGAATAAATAAAATCAAATTGACATTTTGTATATATTCTTAGGATGTAGAAGAGTATTATACAAGTAAATAATAGTAGAGTAAGTTTTTAATTTAATATTTTATAAAATCGTGTCTTTATAAAATGTTTATAAACTTAAGTGGAAATTTGTGAAATAATTCATAAATAATTTTAGTATTGAATGAAGTACTATAAATGAGAATGAAAGTGATTTAGAAAGAGATTGGTGCAGTTAAGAAACCAATCAGATTAACTACATCAGTTATACGTAGATCATTATATTTGCACGGTTCTTGATCTAGGATTTGGATACATAACTTCGGGGTGATTCACACCAGTCCGAAAAAGGATTTCTCACTTGTTTCTTGTCAACGAACAATTCTTGATTTGATACTGAGGTTTCCTATCATAGTATAAATATATGTAAGAAGAACAGATGTTTCTAATCAAGAAACTTGATCGGAGTCTGCACTAGGAAGGTCAAGTGAGCGATACTAGTTCGGAAGTAAAGTTTCTGTATTCGAGCAAGTGGTTGGATCAGATATAGCATACAAATGATTTATGTATATCATACGGGCTTAAATATATTTGTATGCTGTGTTTTGGTGGCTTAGGGAAGTTTAGGAATGACTTTCAATTTTGTTCTAAGGTAGCTTAGATAATCTTCTAAGAAATAACCAAAGGCCAAAGAGCGTAATGGTATGCTTATGAAATATCCATGTCTTTGAATGATCGAGAAAGTTGTAAACCTGAGAAAAATTTCAAAATCTTGTTTGTAACGACCCAATTTTTCGACTTCCGAAAATCGACATCAATATGTCCACTGTATCAAATGCCGAATAATCGAATGCCGGAAATCCAAACCATTAGGGTTAAAGAAGAAGAAGATAAAAGAAGAAACAGAAACAATAACAGAATCTCACGTTCGCAGCGGAACAATATATAATAGGTAAATGAACAATCTTTAAAAGAACTATATCAGTTCATACAATACATCATCAGAGTTTACAACAACAACACACAACACTGGCAGTTATAATAACCTGCCCATATGATTGAATACACAACAGAATGATAATAATATACGGAAGTACGTCCCGCCATCCAACTCGCCTCCTGATCTCCACATCATACTTTCTGACTTCGCTCCAGAACAACTAATAACCTGACTCTAGGCTGCCCATGCGGAAAATTATGGGCATCCAGAGTTTAGAAAGGGAACAATAAACTCCGAGTCAGTCATGGGACTGGTGTGAGATCATAAAACAGTTATTTGCACAAAGGAATAAAAAGAAATCCGCTATGCTTTTTGAAAATGAAACTACCATAAGTAAATGGCAGGTTATACAACTAAAACCGTACAGGGCGCGTATTGTATCTTTGGATTTCCAACAAATGATCAGGCTAAGGAACTTCCTACACCACTTGGGTACGCCTCTGAAGGGACGCCTCGAGAACCTAACCGGATCTTTACCAACACAAGGCCGAGTTATCTCACGCTTCTGGTGCAATGAAGCTGTAACTAGATAACTCCACACACGAGTATGCCATCCCGGTCGTTACTGACCTTTATCCGAGATCCTCAACACAACAACCACAAAGTAATAAATTTGCAGCAACCACATAAGTTAAGTATCTGGGCTCCATACCATGATACCACCATTTTCCAGAAGGAAATGGACATACCTTGAGGGCGCTACCCCCAAACAACCTTGCAGCATCCTTCCTGTTTCGACCATTTCGGGTTGTGAGGTCCGACAAAGTCTCATCCACAAAGCTACGCTTTTCACAAAAGCCATGCTTCGAACAACAAATGATCAGCAACACTTAACATGCCACATTACCAAATTGGGAATATATCACTAGTAACAATCAACTACATAACCTCTGAGCTCATACGTCTCAGAGAAGGGTGTTAAGCTAAGAGAATAAATTCTCCGCTACCAACAGAAATGTATTTGATAGAAACCAGCTTTACATCTCAAAGTGTAATGTCAGACATACAATTATACAAGTCCATCCTGGGTCTGAATGGAACCGAATGCACTTCATAAGAAGCCCTTGCAAATCCGGGTATCCACAATCCCGATCGGACTCCCCATCACATATGGAGAATTCTATACCGGAGCAACTCGGTGCAGAAACAATCGACATGTAATCCTTTCGTTCTCGAAAATCTCCGGTCTTCACCACCGTCTTCAAATGCACTCCAGTTCGTCGTATCATTAATTCAGAATGGGTTTTATGACACAAAGTCCTCTCCCGGCTAATCCAAATAATGAGCGTTTATTTTTAAAAACACATGGATACACAAGTCACAAAGATTCACTATTAAGATTCGATGTGGGTTTCGGATAACCATCTGGAATCCGACCCCTTTCGCATCGAAATTCAAATGCCGTTTAAAGGCCAATATTGATAGTTGGTTATTTAACTATCAATCACTATTCACAACAATCACCAGATTTTAAATAATTTTTTTACCCAATTATTTATTTTCAAAATATCTTTGCAAGATATATTTTAACACTCCAACACTTTGAAAACGAATTTCAAATCACTTTTCTTTTGCGGAATAAATTTCCAAATATTTATTTACTTCCACTGAAAATTTGCCGAGTCTGAATACTTCAAAATGATTTAAATCACTTATCCAAATATATGTACTTGGATACATTAAAAATAAAAAATATTTTTAAACACTTTATTTAAAACATTAGTTATAAAATTTAATATCAATATCTCATATAAAAACTCAAGTCCAAATAATTTTAAGAATAAAATTATTAGATAAAGTGTAATTATTAAAATATCCATTTTCTAAATCAAATCTCAATTTGATCTTTAAAATAATCACTTCTATAATCAACCAAATAAATCTTTACTTTAAAGATTTAAAAACAACTTAAGAAAATAATTTCTCCAAAGTATCCCTTTTAAAACCATCCTTAAAACTTTCAATTTATATTTATCAGCTACTTTGAAAACATACTCGGCTTTCCAGTGAAAATACACTTTCCATTTCAAAATGGTCCTTTTAAATCAATTAATAAATCCTTCTTGACTTATTTCAATTTACATTCCAAATCCGTAATTTCTTTCCACACTTTAAAAATAAACCAACATTTATTTTTAAAACAAATCTCTCTTTCCTTTATAAATTCCATTGTAAATTTACATTTCCAAATATCCAATTTTATTTATTTCTGGTATCCTATGATACCAAAAATATATTCGGCTAAACTATAGCCTTCAAATAAATTCCATTTATCAATATAATCATTCACACCAATATAATCATTCACAGATATATCACATCACAACATATACAAATAAATTCAACAATGTGAGGAATCCAGTTGGATCCCTCCAACCTGCTTCCCTGCATCCACAGATGTTAGCATAACAATTAAATACCAATTCCACTTCGAGGTGGAATATCACGGTATATGGGATTATATATTATCATCCGCTATTATGCGGCACATAGGATCTCATCCGCTATATAATGCGGGAAATCAATCACTCCAAATATATATATATATATATTATCATATATACTATCACAACCAAACAATCAATCAATAACTGAAATTTCAATTATTTTAATTTGAGTGAGAAGTCTCACCTTTGCTTATGCAGGCAACCCATTTTATTCCAGATTTTTTTCTTCACAGTTCTTGACCTTGTATAAATAATTTATACAATTTATTAATATTCGAATAAATCGAACAATCACTTATTATTAAATTATTTAATTGACTAACAGTTTTATTCAAACTGATAATTTCCTTTTTAATGAATAATTTGGTAACTAAAATAAGTTAAATAAATAAATCACTTTAATAAATTATTTTAGAATAATCTTGTAAGTTGAAATATGTTTAAGTATATTTATTCTTATCTTTATTATTTTTATTCCTGAAAATACATATCCATTTGAAAATAGTCTATATAGATTCAAACATCAGTATTTTTATATAGTCTGAAACATTTAAAATATCCTACTCTTCCAAATTTTCTGCATATATATTCATTTATATTTTCCTCTAATCTATATATGTATTTATTGATTAAACTAAACAAAACTGTGATTACCTGTTGCTCAAACTCTCGGCCTCGCGATCATCTCAACCATTCGAGCATCTTGGCATCGCGCGCGCAACCCCAAATCAGTCGTGCCTCTGGAATCGACCACTATTACGTACGCAAACTGCCATCTCCTTGGATAGGCCTTCCTCCTCGCCGGTCATCGCACGCTCGATTCCCACGGTCGCCTCGCGCGCGACCTCCGATTTGAAAAGCAGAAGGGAAAAAAATGGAACTTATGCGATTTAAAATGTGGCAGTCGATTTTTTTTTATTTTTTTATATCGATTTGGGAATTATTCGCGATTTCAGTCGCCATTTTTTTCATTTAAATTCAAACTAAAGGTTTTTAAAAGGAAGAAGAGGAGAACAACACATTTTTTTTGTTTATTACTATTGAGTTATTATATTTTTTTCTTTATTTAACAGGAAGAAAACAACACGTGTAAGGGAAAGTAGTAGACGTGTAAAGAAAAAGATACGTGTCTTCAAAGGTCTGCTATTAAATGCAAAAATATTATATTTAAATTCAAATCGTCTCGATATGACCACTCAAAATTTTGACTTCCTATCGAGGTGTGCCGCCAGGCGTTTATAATGTTAAACCCCTATTTTGAACGTAATGGAAAAGGTTTCGAGGCCAAATTTGATCGTATGGAAAAGATATCTTTTGGACCTAGTTATTATACTGAATTTTCAATATAGATTTCAGCGCGTTTACTTATCGTACGGCTAAACGATCACTCCAAACACTATGAAAATTGAAATCCGATAATAATATACTATTAGGGATCCAATGGAACTGGTTTCGTCGAATTCCAAGACTGTGCCTCAGAAGGCTATTTTTAAATATCGATTTAAACGATATAAATTCAAAACTGAACAAAACAGTTTCAAATTCAATTCTGAAGCTTTTATTATCTTCAGTATTATCAATATAGAATTTACAAGACTTCATATTATTGTTAACAAGCTCAAAACCGAAGATACAATATTTTACCCAGTTTCAATAATTAAATTTAATATTTTAATTGCCAAATAATTCATGATATTTGAATTTCAAGTTAAACTATCTTCCAAATATTTAAAATCAATTAAATATTTCAATTTCAAATAACCAAAAATTCCGGGTCGTTACATTCTTCTCCCCTTAAAAGATTTTCTTCCCGAAATTACTAGTTAAGAAGAATGTTCCATAACTTGTTAATTATTTTCTTCAAAACCAAACCGTTTTATCAACTTTCCAAAACAAATTTTTTTATTGATGACACATTAGCCCTCTTATTAACCTCCCAAACTCAACCATAAGTTTCAAACAATATTATTTTCTCAACAATTCAAATTTCAATTCAAATTCAAATTTTAAATTCAAAATTTTCTCAAAATTTTTCTAACTCTCTAAATTTTTGAAAAATTTCGCCAGCGTCTCCTTTGTGCGGCTAGTTCGATACGACTACAAAATGCCACAACGGGCCCCAGATTTCAAAAGAAAACAAAAGGCCAAGTGGCTAGATCAGAAAAGGATCAAATTTCATATTGAAATTTAAATACATACCTTTTGTCGAGCAATTAAATTTTATCTTCGAAATCAAAAATCTAATTCCTTTTGCTTTTAAAACACCTGTATACTACTAGCAATAATTTCCAATCATAGCTTTCAAAATCATTTTATACATTTCTTTACTAAATTTTCAATATCCATTTCATTCAAATCCGTACGATGTTCATATATCGTTCGTACGCAATATCAAATTCCGATCGCTCACTCGATCACACAATTTTACTTCCGAACTAGTATCGTCCACCCGACTTCCTAGTACGGACTCAGATCTGGTTTCTTGATCAGAAACCGTCATTCTCCTTGCATAGCCGTAAACTATGATAGAGAATTTCCAGAATCAACCAAAAATCCATATCCAGGGTTCGCCGTCGAAAATCGAGTGAAAAATCCTTACTCGGATCGGTATAACTACCTCGAAATTATGTGCTCGATTCTGGATCAAATCGTTATGCGAATAAAATAATATACGTACATCCTACGTATTTATCTTTAATTGATTATTAGCTATATCAATTCTCTTTTATTCACATTTATTTTCATTTCTATCCACCATTTTACTACTTCCAGTTTAATTTTCATTCACTTATTAACTTAGAATATTTCCTCAATTCTAAATTTTACTTAAGAATTTCACCATTTATTTCTTAAGTTCAATATAAATATTCTATATACTTCTTATATTTATTTTCAATTCACCACTTATGTTTAAACTGGATTTCTGATTCCACATGAATTCAATTTACCTTTCAGTTATAAATATTGAATTCAATTCATTTCAAACCATATTTAATTTTTCATTCCTTCAATTAGTTTCACTTACTAATTTTATTTCAATACTTTACTTCATTTGATCCAACTTGACAAATTTCCACTTCACTTTGTTTATCACAGATCAAATTCAATTTCCAATATTCAGCTTCAATTTCATTTACTTACAAATTCAAAACAAATTTCAACATTCAATTTCAATTTCATTTACTTGCAATTGTAAATTCATTTATTCATTCAGAAATTTATTTCCACCTTAAATTTTATTTGAGTAATCATTTCACTTAGTCTCCTTAGACCTTTCTTTCAATTCACTTTTACTTAACTATATTTATTTATACTCCAATTCAATTTAAATTTTAAACTTCTATAAGTTTCCCAAATTTAATTTCATTTGCTAATTTCTTTTGATTCACCTCAATTAATTAGCTTACCTTCCCACTTATTTGGGTTTTACACTTACTTTTGTTTATCCCTTTTCAAGTTGGATCTTATTCCAATAAATTTCAAATTTTTGTTATCAAACTTATTTATATTCCATAACATTTTAAATTCCAAATCCCACCAGATTTTTAAATCCAATTCAAAATATTTCCCAAATAATTTCACCATTATTTTTTTCCAAAACTTTTGAAAACTATTTTCAAACCCGAAGGAATTTAAACTTTTACCAAATTTTCAAACTTCAAACTTCAAAACCTTCCACTTTTTTTTATTCAAATATTTCTCTGGAAGTTCAAGTTATAAATCCCATTTATAATTCATATTCAAATTTCATTCTATTCACTTTTCATATAATAATGATAATAATTCAATATTACCACTTCCTAACAACCAAGCAACCATATACTACAATAATTTTTGGAAAATTATTTCTTTTATATACAAAAATAATTTGCGTAAAATTATTTCATTTACCCTATTTTAAAACAATACCGTGTCGGTTTATTTTTTTAAGAGTGTAGAAACCCCTATCGATACAGTTGGGCAAACTACACCGACCAGAATCTATAAACAATCAACCGATAAGTCAACACAATACAAAACAATTTTTTTATATTCACTAACAAATACGCGCTCATATCTATTATTACACTCACACTCATTCTAGAGTACTACTGACTCTATCTCAAATGAGTAATCCCCACCAGAGCCAAGGTCGTCGCTTAACCAATTGCTCTGATACCACTTTGTAACGACTCAATTTTTCGACTTCCGAAAATCGACATCAATACGTCCACTGTATCAAATGCCGAATAATCGAATGCTGGAAAACCGAACCATTAGGGTTAAAGAAGAAGAAGATAGAAGAAGAAACAATAACAATAACAGAATCTCACATTCGCAGCGGAACAATATATAATAGGTAAATGAACAATCTTTAAACAAAAGAACTATATCAGTTCATACAATACATCATCAGAGTTTACAACAACAACACACAACACTGGCAGTTATAATAACCTGCCCATATGATTGAATACACAGCAGAATGATAATAATATACGGAAGTACGTCCCGCCATCCAGCTCGCCTCCTGATCTCCACATCATACTTTCTGACTTTGCTCCAGAACAACTGATAATCTGACTCTAGGCTGCCCGTGCGAAAAATTATGGGCACACAGAGTTTAGAAAGAGAACAATAAACTCCGAGTCAGTCATGGGACTGGTGTGAGATCTTAAAACAGTTATTTGCACAAAGGAATAAAAAGAAATCCGCTATGCTTTTTGAAAATGAAACTACCATAAGTAGATGGCATGTTATACAACTAAAACCGTACAGGGCGCGTATTGTATCTTTGGATTTCCAACAAATGATCAGGCTAAGGAACTTCCTACACCACTTGGGTACGCCTCTGAAGGGATGCCCCGAGAACCTAACTGGATCTCTACCAACACAAGGCCGAGTTATCTCACGCTTCTGGTGCAATGAAGCTGTAACTAGATAACTCCACACACGAGTATGCCATCTCGGTCGTTACCGACCTTTATCCGAGATCCTCAACACAACAACCACAAAGTAATAAATTTGCAGCAACCACATAAGTTAAGTATCTGGGCTCTATACCATGATACCACCTTTTTCCAGAAGGAAATGGACATACCCTGAGGGCGCTACCCCCAAACAACCTTGCTGCATCCTTCCTGTTTCGACCATTTCGGGTTGTGAGTTCCGACGAAGTCTCATCCACAAAGCTACGCTATTCACAAAAGCCATGCTTTGATCAACAAATGATCAACAATACTTAACATGCCACATTACCAAATTGGGAATATATCACTAGTAACAATCAACTACATAACCTCTGAGCTCATACATCTCAGAGAAGGGTGTTAGAATAAATTCTCCGCCACCAACAGAAATGTATTTGATAGAAACCAGCTTTACATCTCAAAGTGTAATGTCAGACATACAACTATACAAGTCCATCCTGGGTCTGAATGGAACCGAAGGCACTTCATAAGAAGCCCTTGCAAATCCGGATATCCACAATCCCGATCGGACTCCCCATCATATATGGAGATCTCTATACCGGAGCAACTCGGTGCAGAGACAATCGACAGGTAATCCTTTTATTATCGAAAATCTCCGGTCTTACCACCATCTTCAAATGCACTCCAATTCGTCGTATCATTAATTCAGAATGGGTTTTATGACACAAAGTCCTCTCCCGGCTAATCCTAATAATGAGCCTTTATTTTTAAAAACACATGGATACACAAGTCACAAAGATTCACTATTAAGATTCGATGTGGGTTTCGGATAACCATCTGGAATCCGATCCCCTGTCGCATCGAAATTCAAATGCCGTTTAAAGGCCAATATTGATAGTCGGTTATTTAACTATCAATCACTATTCACAACAATCACTAGATTTTAAATAATTTTTTACCCAATTATTTATTTTCAAAATATCTTTGTAAGATATATTTTAACACTCCAACACTTTGAAAACCAATTTCAAATCACTTTTCTTTTGTGGAATAAATTTCCAAATATTTATTTACTTCCACTGAAAATTTGCCGAGTCTGAATACTTCAAAATGATTTAAATCACTTATCCAAAAATATATGTACTTGGATACATTAAAAATAAAAACTATTTTTAAACACTTTATTTAAAACATTAGTTATAAAATATAATATCAATATCTCATATAAAAACTCAAGTCCAAATAATTTTAAGAATAAAATTATTAGATAAAGTGTAATTATTAAAATATCCATTTTCTAAATCAAATCTCAATTTGATCTTTAAAATAATCACTTCTATAATCAACCAAATAAATCTTTACCTTAAAAATTTAAAAACAACTTAAGAAAATAATTTCTCCAAAGTATCCCTTTTAAAACCATCCTTAAAACTTTCAATTTATATTTATCAGCTACTTTGAAAACATACTCGACTTTCCAGTGAAAATACACTTTCCATTTCAAAATGGTCCTTTTAAATCAATTAATAAATCCTTCTTGACTTATTTCAATTTACATTCCAAATCCGTAATTTCTTTCCACACTTTAAAAATAAACCAACATTTATTTTTAAAACAAATCTCTCTTTCCTTTATAAATTCCATTGTAAATTTACATTTCCAAATATCCAATTTTATTTATTTCTGGTATCCTATGATACCAAAAATATATTCGGCTAAACTATAGCCTTCAAATAAATTTCATTTATCAATATAATCATTCGCACCAATATAATCATTCATAGATTATCACGTCACAACATATACAAATAAATTCAACAATGTGAGGAATCTAGTTGGATCCCTCCAACCAGTTTCCCTACATCCACTGATGTTAGCACAACAATTAAATACCAATTCCACTTCGAGGTGGAATATCGCGGTATATGGGATTATATAATATCATCCGCTATTATGCGGCGCATAGGGTCTCATCCGCTATATAATGCGAGAAATCAATCACTCCAAATATATATATATACACACACACACACACACACTATCATATATACTATCACAACCAAACAATAATTGAAATTTCAATTATTTTAATTTAAGTGAGAAGGTCTCACCTTTGCTTATGCATGCAACCCATTTTTATTCCAGATTGTTTTCTTCACAGTTCTTGACCTTGTATAAATAATTTATACAATTTATTAATATTCGAATAAATCGAACAATCACTTATTATTAAATTATTTAATTGACTAACAATTTTATTCCAACTGATAATTTCCTTTTTAATGAATAATTTGGTAACTAAAACAAGTTAAATAAATAAATCACTTTAATAAATTATTTTAGAATAATCTTGTAAGTTGAAATATGTTTAAGTATATTTATTCTTATCTTTATTATTTTTATTCCTGAAAATACATATCCATTTGAAAATAGTCTATATATAGATTCAAACATCAGTATTTTTATATAGTGTGAAACATTTAAAATATCATACTCTTCCAAATTTTCTGCATATATATTCATTTATATTTTCCTCTAATCTATATATGTATTTATTGATTAAACTATAGAAAACTGTGATTACCTGTTGCTCAAACCCACGGCCCCGCGATCATCTCAACCATTCGAGCATCTTGGCATCGCGCGCGCAACCCCAAATCAGTCATGCCTCTGGAATCGACCACTATTACGTACGCGAGATGCCATCGCCTTCGATAGGCCTTCCTCCTCGTGGGTCATGGCGCGCTCGATTCCCTCGGTCTCCTCGCGACCTCCAATTTGAAAAGCAGAAGGGAAAAAAATGGAACGTATGCGATTTAAAACGAGGTAGTCGATTTTTTTTATATCGATTTGGGAATGATTCACGATTTTGTTTCCGTCGCCATTTGTTTCCGTTTAAATTCAAACTGAAGGTTTTAAAAGGAAGAAGAGGAGAACAACACTTTTTTTTTCGTTTATTACTATCGCGTTATTATATTTTTTCTTTATTTAACAGGAAAAAAACAACATGTGTAAGGGAAAGTAGGAGACATGTAAAGAAAAAGATACGTGTCTTCAAAGGTCTGCTATTAAATGCAAAAATATTATATTTAAATTCAAATTTAAATCGTCTCGATATCACCACTCAAAATTTTAACTTCCTATCGAGGCGTGCCGCCAGGCGTTTATAATGTTAAACCCCTATTTCGAACGCAATGGAAAAGGTTTCGAGGCTAAATTTGATCGTATGGAAAAGATATCATTTTGGACCTAGTTATTATACTGAATTTTCGATATAGATTTCAGCGCGTTTACTTATCATACGGCCAAATAATCACTCCAAACACTACGAAAATTGAAATTCGATAATAATATACTATTACGGATCCAATGGAACTGGTTTCGTCGAATTCTGAGACTGTGCCTCAGAAGGCTATTTTTAAATATCGATTTAAATGATATAAATTCAAAACTAAACAAAACAGTTTCAAATTCAATTTTGAAGCTTTTATTATCTTCAGTATTATCAATATAGAATTTACAAGACTTCAAATTATTTTTAACAAGCTCTAAACTGAAGATACAATATTTTACCCAGTTTCAATAATTAAATTTATTATTTTAATTGCCAAATAAATCTTGATATTTGAATTTCAAGTTAAAATATCTTCCAAATATTTAAAATCAATTAAATATTTCAATTTCAAATAACCAAAAATTCCGGGTCGTCACATTGTTGTTAGTCATTTAGCATTTTAAATAATGTTAAGTATCAGCTTATTCCTTTATGGGATTTGATTTGGTTGATAGTGTGATTTTATAGACTATGGTTAATAAAGTTGTTGTTTGTTAGGACTTGTTTCCCAATGCCTTTAAAAAAACCTAGGTATTTAGATCTAAATTTATCATTTGAAAAAAATTGGATGCTTAGTATTTTATTACAGAGTATCCTCTGTACTTTTTTTATGGTTGTTATATTGCTTTTGGATTGCATGTGGCTTTATATCACACTTTAGTTGCATATAGATTTATATTATGCTAGTCTTTGCAGGTAGAGTTGCATCATATTTCCTTGTTGCATGTGATTGTTATATTGTTTGTGTTGCCAATATATTGCTTGTCAACATGATTCTCTTTTGGATTATGAGTACAAGATAGGTACAATGAAGCAAGAGATTGCTAGTTGATTTCTTGTGTGCCTACATTTGCATCAAGATAGTAAGTTGCTTGCAAAAATAAAAATCAAACGAAAAAGTGGTATGCAGTAGAAATAGAAATTGGTATTGATTGATGATTTTATGTCCCGGATATGGAAGGCCGCTTGGCTTTTGTTTCTTTGTTGATTTGAGCCAGTTGTGGCGAGTTATGGTTTTTACGGATCTAGCTACGTAAAGGAGGTGCTGTCGAAATTTTACATAATATAAGGGACCTTAAAAACCCGATAACTCATTTTAATTAATAAGTCTTTAAAATCCTAAGGGTAAGAGGACATTTTCTTCCTTTGGGAATTTCAGGGATGAAATCTTTTAAAGGGGAGAATCTAACATCTCGGAATTTCGTTATCTTGAATTTGAATATTTAATTAATTTTAAATATTCAATTAATTGGTTATAAAGTTTAATAACTTATATTCAGATAAAGTGATAATTTAGATATCTGAATTGTGAATTAAATATTAATTAAATGGATTTAATAACCTTATTTAACTCCTTTTAATTAATAAATAATAATGACGAACTCATTTTATGAATTTATTACAATAATAAGTAGTCCAAATAAATAATAAGAAAATTAATTGTTAATAAAACGACTTGATTTTTATTATAGTATTTTTAGCTTAAATTATAGAATTTTTCTATAATTTTTAATTTGAAAAATATTTAAAATGTCGTTTGATGTATTTTACGGCAAATGATGGTATTTCTATGATTTCACAAAATAAAATAATCTGTGTATTTTATAGTTGATTTGTGATCGTGTTTTATTTCTGTCGTTCACGGTTCATACGCGAACGGAATATTGTATAGTGGAATAGCACAAAACCTGTTAATACCCTAGTGTTAGCGCCAAAATTGGTCACTAACCCCCAAATGTAAATGAAAGCACCAATCTAACAATCACAGCTCACAAATAGAGTATATGCGGAGAGTAATAATGTGAAGAATAGTAAAAATTAAAAAGAAAGCAGTAAAGAACAACAGATTTTATAGTGGTTCGGCTAACTCCGGCCTACGTCCACTCCAGAAGTTTCCTTTTTATTGATATTCGAATCAATTATAGTTACAAAACGGCAGAGTAACCTCAGCCTTATAAAACAGAAAGTAAGAGAGCAGAAAGAAGATCCCCCCATCTGGAGACCCACATGTTGTATTTATAGACAAATCCTGAGTTGTTGGGCTTCCCGAATGATCCGAGCCCATCAAGGCCTTCCACCGAGCCACATAGAATGCCGAACCACATATGCCGAGCGAGAATGCCGAGCGAGGTCACCATGCCGAACAACACTCATATGCCGAGCTACTTGCCTATGCCGAACGACACTCGTATCCTGAGCGAGAATGTCGAACGGCATTCGTATGCCGAACGAGGTGAGATGCCGAACGACCCCTCTATGCCGAACGAGGTGAGATGCCGAACGACCCCTCTATGCCGAACGAGGTGAGATGCCGAACGACCCCTCTATGCCGAACGACCTCTAGTGCCGAGCGACTTCCTATGCCGAGCGACTTCCTGTGCCGAGCGACTTTCAGTGCCGAGCGACTTCCAGTGTCGAGCGACTTCCAGTGCCGAGCGACTTCCAGTGCCGAGCGACTTCCTGTGCCGAACGACTTCCAGTGCCGAGCGACTTCCAGTGCCGAGCGACTTCCTGTGCCGAACGACTTCCAGTGCCGAGCGAGGTACAATGCCGAGCGACACTTATGACGAGTGACAATGTTGATCGCCCTTATTTCCAGACCGAGCCGTCCATGCCGAACGACCCCTGACCGGACCACCAATATCGAGCCACAGATGTCGAGCCACCTAGGAGACTCGAAGAAATCATCCACACAACTCGAAGCTTGACTCCATACGACTTGAAGCAAATCCGGGGTGACTTGCGACTCACCGAAACCCAAGTTTTAAGTATCCAATAACCAACGTCCATCGACCATGCCGAACCCCGACTGTAGATCCATGATTATTATCCATGCTTGATCGTCCATCCATCAAGTTGACTAAATCCATCATGAACCAACCTCGACGAACAAATAGTCAATTTAATTTAGTCCGCCTATCTACGGCCTTGCCAAAAGGCGGGTTAACACCTAGGTATTGATTGTGATGACAACGACCATATAAATAGTACTGCTAACGTATCTTCGAGTTGTGCAGTACCTTTAGATATATTATGGAGACATTAACAAAGATAAACAAAAATACAGTGGAAGCAAATGAATTATATATGAAGGTTAATCAGAGCAATGGAAAAATAAAACTGATTGAAGAAGAATGCTGAAATGACAGAGGTATTTGAGGTGATGATTAGTTGGTTGAACCTTAGAATCAGTTGTTAAAGACCTCATGGAAATTATACTTGAAGATCATCAACCATTGACCTCAACCGAATCACAAAAATACGCAAATATGAGGTACTTTTGAAATTTAAAAATCTGTAACACCTTATTGGTGTTACTATTTCTGAAGAAAAAAAGCATGTCGATATATCACATTTAAGTATGTCGACATATCTTCATTTTTCATATGTATATGTCGATTATGAACACCAAGTATGTCGACATACTGCCCGTTTTTCAAAATTTTAAATTTTAAATGAAGAGACATTTTCCTCTACCTCTTCGCCAAAGATATGTCTCTTCAACCACTATATAAAGGCCATGGAAAATGAATTTTCAAATAAATAATTTTCATTTTCTCTTACTCCTTCTTCTCCAAACATTTATGAGAGAAATCCAGCAATACTCTTCCGTTCTCTTTGCAAATCCATACCATCTCACTGCGATTCTTCAAGGATTTGCAAACCACACAATATCAGAGAGTTTCTACTTAAATTCGTATCATTCTCTCCCTGATTTGATCTTATTCCTCAAATAATTCAAAGGTATATTGCTATTGGATATAGGATCACTATGCCGAATCTACAAGAATTTGTATTAAAGATATAACTACTTGCCATACTCTGCTGTTGTTTATGAAAAGGAGAAGGTGTTCTTGTAGCTTGTGAAATCAAGAGGGCATTTTTATAGCCTGTAAATCAAGTGGGTGCATCTTTTAACCCTTGAAATCAAGATTGTAAAGGTGTTCTTACCACCCATGGAAAGCAAGTTGTGATAGTGAAATTTTGTACGGTGCAGACAAGACTGGATGTAGGATTGGTTAATCCGAACCAGTATAAAAATCCCTGGTGTATTTACTTTATTGCTTACTTATTCTTTGATTACTTGTTTCTATTTGCAATTAGAGTAGGTAAAGATTTAAATTCACAAGTAAGTAGTTAATACACACTTCACCCTCTCTATTGTTTAAATAGCCATAAGATCCATTCCGCATTGTGTTATAGACACCCTTATTTTCCAAAAAAACCTTCTTTTCAAAAAATTTAAATCAAATAAAAAATCAAAAATTTCAAAATAACTTTATGGTGATGTGATGGGTGGCTTGAGAATTTTGGTTTACTTGTGTTTGAAGTAAGGTAAGAAATTGACTTTTGTTTATAAATTAAATAAATCGAACACTTTGACATTTCCCTTCTTTTACTTTTCACTTCCCCCATTCTCTAGTAAACAAAGAAACCAAGCTATGACCTTTAAAATTTAAAATCAGGAAGTATATACCACTAAAATTAAAACCGTCAGATCTGTGGGGAGGAGCAAAAATACATCCTTTTAGAGGACTTTTCATTTCCTGCATCCCTTTAGAGGACTCACTATCCTGCATAACCTATTAAACTGCATAATGACTATCTCCGAACAAGGATCCTCCAAGCCTTGCATGACCAAGTCAACTTATCAAGTAACCCATATCTTCATTTCCATATGGAACATGTGTTAAGAGAGTTGGCACTAATAACTCTAGCTGAAAAAAGACGAGTTATCCCTTATGACCTATATAAGTAGAGCATAAAACCTTTTCGCATAGGACCTACCTCGGTCTTTGCTTATTATCCTACTTTGAAAAAAGAGAATGAAAGAAGGATGGCCCGTTCTCAAAAATGAGGAAAACCATTGTAACATTCCCCCTTCTGACCGCCTCCAGTCGGTAATTAAACCAACTCGAAACATTCAAAAAGGCGAATTGTTATTTAGTTTATAAGGTTTAAACAGAATCAGCCACAGAAACACAGAATAATAACAATGAATTTAAAACAGATGAACCTTTATTTCATTACTATAAATCTTTTTTACATACATCAGAGTTTATACCATTTTAATACTGATACAGCGGAATATCTTAAAATACAATTTTCTTCTGAAAACTAAAGTGATTCTTTACTCTCTCTCTCTAACTTCGCTGCTCGAAAATCTTCAAGCTGTAAAAATACTCGGTCTGACCCGAGTATTATATTCAAAAGAAAATAATACACAGGTCAGTCTAATTCAAACCAGTTATTAGTGCATATAGGCAGTAATAATCAAATAGATGACAGTCAAAGAAATTCTCTGTCTATCCGATCCCTTTAACAAAGAAATCGGATAACGGTAATTTTAACACTAAACAGTGTTAAACAAAAATCAGCAGATTTAAATCATCAACAGAGATAAATAAATAATTTATCAAATCGACTAAATCAATTCCAAAACAATCGATTCTGGGTGGCTGCAGTGCACGCACGCATGCACTGCCTCGCCACTACAGTGCGTAGAAACTGCAAAGGTCAAACCCAAATTCGGGTTCAACTCAAGTGTAAGAAAAACAAATGCAGCAGTGGATAAGGTTACTCAGTGTAAATGGTATGCAAACTGTCTCAAATGGTCAAGACAACTGTAATGAATGACCAAACTCGATGAAACCCCACTGCAGATGCAGCATGGCCCACCTAAATGCCCACCCAAATAAACTACATGATATACGAGAGTGCAGTGACTACATTAATGAGTATATGTAGAGTCAAGGCCACAATGAAATCACAAACTAAAGGAGTGATACAAACAAAGATAAAACATGTATGCACTGTAAACTGGATAGTGCAACTATCTTACTCACGACCAAAGGCCGTAGTACATCTCAACTCGACTGCAGGTGAGTTAGTGAAACAACAAAGCCCAAAGAAACTGGACTAGTAAACAAAACCCAAGTCAGGTGGATAACCAATGCAACAACTCAGGTCAGTGAGTACTTCATAAATGCAGACCGGATCAAACAAGGGACTACAAGACGTTTTACAAGCATATGAAATGCAGTACAACATGCAGTATCAAAGGCAACAAGATAGCTTCACAATGCCACAATGAAATAAACTAATATCAACAATATTTGGAATGAATGCAGAAGGTAATGCGAAGACCAGTGATAAACAAATGGTCAAGAGTGTCAAGTCTGGACAACAAGAATGCAGACTCAACAAATATCACAATGCAACTAGAATTGTCTCGAAAACAAGTGATTCTAGGAGACATAAAAAAAACATCGATGTGCACAGGGAATCACATGAACAAGCCACAAGCTACTGACCGGAGTCACTGAATACAAAGGACATTTACAACAACAATGGATGCAGACCAACCAAAGAACTTAAGACCCACTACAGACCAGACTACACAAAGGTTCAAGTGAATCGAGTTCAGATATGCAACTCAATATAGCAACACAGTGAACTGCAGTGAAACTACAGCAATGACCAAAGCCAGACATAATGAAGTCGAGCAAGTCGAACTACCACAAGTGATCGAGAGGGAACATGATCAGCAGACCAAAGTCCACGCCATAAAAACATTAAAAATGCAGACGACCAAATATGCAAACCAGATAGCGATGACTGGATAGGTGAAGTGTAAAAGATCAAAGAAATACAACTTAAAATGAATCAGTGAAGCAAGCATTGGTCGAGCAGACAAAGCTCAGTAAAACTCAAGAATGTACACAAGTTTGACCAAAGACCCAAGAACAGCAACATTTTAAAAATGACACAGTGAAATGCCCAAATCAAAATAGATCAAGTGACGTGATGAAGCACTACAACTCAAAGATAACAAATGGTCAAGACCAACAGCACAATACATCTCAAGTACAAAATGATCAAATGCAACTGGAAACACATCAGCTAGGGTCAAACATGTGGAATATGGAACCAACTATACAAGTGCAGACTATAATTTCAAAATATACACAACTACCATCATGTGTACACAACCAAAGTTAAAGCTTAAATCCAGAACAAGGCTACACAGTATGAAAACACAACATGAACTCGACCAATGACCAGAGGCAATGAAACTACATGTTGATCAATATGCAACAATGACCAAATGCACAGTAGTTCATGTATATAGACAACATATACAATGCAGAAGCAAAACACTGACTCCAGCGAAACAAGTCTCTACCAAAATCAGTGACTCATTACAAGCTACACATGATTTAGCAACCAAAATATACAAGACAAAGATGGTTGGACCAAATGCGTATGGATACTATGCAAGACTGGGATCAATGTCAGTAGAAACCAATTTCAAAACAAAGTCAACTGTAGTATAATCGAACCAAAAATGCCAGCAAAGCCGAGTATTTTAAAGTCAACAGAAAAAGATCGTAGCCGTGAGTCGAAGAAGTCAAAGCAAGAAGTTCACGGAGATCAACATTAGACAAATCATAACAAGTCAAAGGAATCACGAAATCGCGAATTCGAATCGAACAAAACAGAAAGTTTGAACTAGATGTGAGCGAATGAATCACTCACCTTTGCCACGAATTGGACGCGAGCGAGGCGAAGGAAGTCGAAGCCTTTAATTCGCCAGAGGATCGAGATCGCCGAAAACCGTAGTTCCAGTCGAGGCAAGTGTTGAAGAAGTCGAAGCTCAAGCACAGATCGAAATCTCAAGCAAAGCCGAGCACAAAGGGAACGAAGCCCCAAAATTTGAAAACCCTAAATCTCGTAAGCCTCAACGAGCAACCGAAGAAGACGATGCCGCCCTTCTTTTTTAAATTCGAGGAACAAATGAGGTAGAACGAGCCAGATTTGCAAGAGAATCAAAGAAATCGCCGAAGCCCTAAATTTCGAGCAAACGAAGAATCGTGGCCGCCATTTATTTTCTTTTCGTTATTTCGTTTCTAGGGTTTTGAATGAATGGGTAAAGGGAAACGGGTTTGGATTTATCACGGTATCAAAGAAAATGAGGGCAGCATATATTTTTTTTTCAAAGCCCACCAACACTTCACAAATTTTTTTCAAAAGAATTTTAACCGATTCAAAAATTCCAACAACAATTTTTATTAAACGAATTCCAATTCGAATCGAAACTCCTATAAGCAATTAGCTAGCAGAGAAATCGTTTAACGATGATATCAAATCGATGCAAAAACCCCGGTTGTTACCGAAATTCAAATTGAATTCGATTTAAATCTTTACGCGTTTATACGTCGTGTGTTCACACAACAATTCTGATAAATACGAAAATTGAAATCCAGTAATAATTCAATATTACGGACCCAATGGAGTTGGTTTCGTCAAATTCCGAGACTCTGCCTCGGAAGGCTATTTTTTAAATTAAATTTAAACGATACAATTTCAAACTGAACAAATCGCTTCCAAATTCAATTCTGAAACTTCTATTATCTTCAGTATTATCAATATGAATTTTCTAAGCCTTTAAATTATTTTTAACCGGCTTAAAATTGAAGATTCAAATTTTATTCAACTTCAATAGATTAAATTCAAAAATTTAATCGCCAATTCATTCTGATAATTTGAAATTCAAGTCAAATCATCATTCAAATATTTAAAATTCATTAAATATTTTCAATTTGAATTATTGAAATTTCAGGGTCGTTACAACCATACAGCTCCAAGCTAAAGGGAGTATCTTTCAAAATGAAATACAAGGGATTTTCATGAGTTTGCCCAAAAATGGAAGGGAATAGTCAATTGCTTTTCCACGCCAGTCAGAGCTCGAGATTTTTCAAAGAGAAACTTGCCATTAGAGCCAATTAATCTATTCAATGTTACAAAAAAGCTAAATGGGAGCCAAAAATGAAATCTCTTGAGAATTCCCGATATGTTAAAGCTAGATCCTTTACCACCTCCAATGAAAACATTTATCTCCTAACTAAGGAAAGGTTGAACTATTAGCCTTCAAAGAAGATGCAACAATGAAATGAAAGGAACCTATGGGGTGCTTACTGCCATATTATAGAACAAATGGGCATGAAACTAAACAGTGCCGAGCCTTACAGGGAATGATTGAGAATTTCTCAAGAAAAGGATAGCTTCAAAAATTTGTAAAACAAAATTTGAGCAAGTACATAATAAAGCGGAAATAATTCCATTGAAAGGATTTATAAAATAGAGGAAAAGCCTTTAATCCCGCCACAAGGGCCTGGTCAAAGCAACTCCTTGAGGTAGATCAAAGTAAGCCTTTGGTCTCGCTTATAAAGCCTGGCTAGAGCATTACAAGCCTTTGGTCCCCCCTACGTGGCCTAACCGAAGAACAAGCCTTTGGTCCTGCCTACACGGCCTGGCCGAAGCACCATCTAGAGGGAGGTTAGAGTAAGCCTCTGGTCCTGCCTATAAGGTCTAGCAAGAAATCTACAAGCCTTCTATTCCGCTTACGTGGCCTGGCCGGAGTGCCTCATAGAAGGATGATGGAGCAAGCCTTTGGTCCTGCCTAAGATGGCCTGGCCAAAGCACCAAACTAATCTTCGGTTCCACCTATAAGGCCTGACGGAGCGCCTCCTAGAGGGAGGATGGGTAAGGCTTTGGTTTTGCTTAAGATGGCTAACCATATGCACCAACCAACCTAAATCATTACCTATAGGTAATAAAGGGCTCAGTCAAAGCCTAATCATTACCTAAAAGGTCATAAGGGATAGAGTAAATCAATCAAGCAAAGTCTAAAGCCATCTTAAAGATGGGTTAAATTAATCTACTAGAAGGAGAGCAGTCAAACACAATTAGTCTTGCACCAAGGCAAAATTAAAAAACCTTAAAAGGATGGGTTAAAAGCTACATATTACCCTTGAATCGAGGATTTTAATGTTAGACATGGACATTTGAGAAATTATGATTTCTTACTTGGGCCCGGGGCTTCAGTCTTCGATATATTGAATTAGCTCTCGATCTTTGATTTCTAGATTGGAATTCAAATTATCAAATAATAGGAATCTCCGTTAATAATTGAATTTCTAATCCTCTTACCAGATGAAATTTTAGTCTTATTATTAGATCTTCTTACTATACGGAATTCTAGTCTTATAATCAAAGGTATTGTTTATTTTCCTACCAGATGAAATTCTGGTCCTATTGACAGTTTTTTTAAAAAAATCTTCTTTAGCATTTACAAAACAAAATGATCAATTTGAAAAAGAACTAATTTCTTAAAATCATGGAAATCATCATTATTTAGTTTATGTTTTATAGAATAAAAGGAAAGAGTCTTATAAAAAAGCGTGAACCAAAAAAGGCCAATCTAAAGCATTCTGCAAGGGAATATAGAGCAAGCAAATCTACGCTTAATCAAAGACACAAGTATTTAGAGTCAGACTAAAGCACTAAAGTGAACTACAATTCTCAAACAACTCAATGAGTTTAGATACAAGACAAAGAGTAAGGAATAAAATATAAGATCTATTCTAAAATATTAGTTATTTAGGTACAAAGCTATTTATCAAGTTACATATATACAAAAATTGCAAATATTAAGAAAGACCATCCTAGTCTTCCTGAGGAGGTGGTTGAGGGAGTGGTTAATGTTAATACACCTTTTCTTTCCCTTTTCCCTCCACCTCAAGAAGACAATGGTGGCTTTCACTTGAAGAAGGCCCATCCCTAAGCAAATGGGGAGAGCCTCCAGTATTCTTGAGGTAGTCGGAAACACCCATATAAAAAGAAATGTTGGTAGCATCTATATCTCGCTTCAGCTGCTCTACTCAACCCCACGTTCATGTGTAGGCCTAAAAAGGAATAGTCAATTTCTAAACCAAAAGCCACTATAACTTCAAGTAAATAATTTACAAGAGAATCCCATCGAGAATTTTCTAGCGACATCACTTCAGTTATTTTCAGTTTGAGACTAGAGGACTTGTACTTTTTCCTTCAAAGCTTCAGCGACCAAAGAAGGTTTAATGATACGACGAATTACCATGTCCAGTAATTCTTTTAACTCTTTCTCCTTCTTTTGAATAATGATCGTACCATTGATGGAGCTAATTTGAATCTTTAATGTGTAATTGATCATCTTGTTTGCCCCTGTTAAAGTCTTAACCTTTTGCTTAAGGGCATATTTCGCACGTCCCAGCTCCTCAACCTGACATTGATACTTATTGAGATGTTTTGAAACTTTTTCATCCCATTTTCCTATCAGGAACTGAGTGCATTCATATTTGTACGCTCGACACCATCTGGAAATTTCTCCATCATCCACGCCCGGAGGCAAGTTCTCGGAGGAAAATTTCTTTTTGCCAACTACAAATTGAGATCAAGTTGTCCTTGCAGGTGTAGGAGTAGGAAGACTGAACTTATGTTCACTTGTAATAAGTTCTAGAAATTGACAACTTGACTTTTTAACAAGTCCACTTCAAGGTCCACAATCCTTTGATATAATCGAACAATTTTTGCATCAGCATCGATTCTTTGATCTGAAAGACTAGATTGGCCAACCACATTTATGCTCACTTTTAGCTCTTGAATTCTTTATCTTTCTCTTTAATTTTCTCCTCTAAGCTCGAGCTCATCTCTTCCATCCCACTTAATGTTGACCTTAATTTATAATACTTGTTGTACTATTTCCATGCTTCTGAGTTATTCGGAAGTGGCAAGACCGAAGCAGCTTGGGAAGAACATCTCTTCTTGATATCCAACATTAGTTTAGTTTAATGTTGTCTAGGGAAAGTAACCCGGATCACTGGATGCAAGTATTAATTGACTTTCCTGTTAAAAATTAATAAAAGGGAATGAACATCGATACACAAAAAATGTGCTCTTTTATTAATAACAGTAAGGTTTATAAGCAAGACAAGTTCAAATTACATTAACAATCAATGTCTTATATATTTAATTCTTAAGTTTAGAAGCAATAGTTTGAGATTTTTTGCATGAACCAACAGACATAGGGATAGTAGAGTCGTAGGAAACATTAAATCCTTAAGGAGTACTAACTATAGGGAATTTGTGATAATCCCATTTTTCAGCAAGGGTACTAGCTTCTCTGCATAGCATTTAGCGTAACTAGATCATACTTCTTTAAGTAAATTGTCCTTTTCATCACATAAGAAATCAAAGTATATGTGGGGGAGTTGTGTGTAAACTTCTTCATGGTCTCTAAGGAAGTAGTATTTTGCTAGCCGAGAGGTTTTGAGAATAAACGATTTCTCCTTAAAGTCCAATTTTAGCTTGACAAATTTACTTAAGAGTTATTTTGAAATAGGAGTACCTAATGATTCCTTAACATGAATATTTTAAGAAAGACAAATTAAGCAACAAGGTAATGAGAACATTGATATTCATAAATTGTCTGAATTACATATTATAACAACAAAAGTTACTTAGGTTCATACAATATTGACCCTTTATAAAACTCAGAAATGAATTTCTCTTTATTAAACTTAACTTTCTCGGAGGGGGGGGGGGAGTGCTAGGGGAAAGTGGGATGGTCGCGACCTTGGGAAGATTCCAGCATTCCCTAGGATGGGGATTGGCGTTATGGTCATCTAAATATCTACTATGGAAACACCTAAGTAATCCCCCACCGTCCTTCCCTAAGAAGGAAAAATCGATCAAAAGATTCCTAGAATAGACTTTATAAAGGAATTCCACTAAAGTGTCCCTATCCTCCATAAACATCCAAAAGAATGTGGTTAAATCCATATTCTCCTTTAAAACTCCTTCCCGATGAAGGCAGAACTTTTAAAGAGCTAAGCTGCCCGTTTTTCTTTAAAATCTTTTAATCCATTGGCATAAATGAGAGGACGCCCATACTTCTTAGGTAAACTGTTCTAATCTTCAACCGCTTTCTTTATTTCCCTTAATTGCTGCATTATTCTTTCACTCTTCTCATGTAAAATCTCAAAGTGATATTTGTTTCTTTTCCTTAACTAAAATAATAGATCTATATTATTATATTATTACCGAGTTTCATTTCAAAGGCACAGAAGCCCCATTAGTATTTTTTGAAATGAATGGTCACGTTTTTTTCCTTTTCCCTACTTCTACCCAGCTATCTCCTTCCTCCTTACTTTTCATAGTTTATTTTCGAATCCAAATCTTTTTCCTTCAGAGATCCAAAAGTCTCCTCCCCCAAACCCTACCTAACCCAAATTTCCCCCAAGAAGCAACCCAAATCTATCGCTTGCTTAATTCGATGATGAATTAGAAAGTGTCCTCCTTCCAGCCCTAGATCTGTTTCATAATTTCAAAGCATTGATGATTTCGTCTGCCTCAACTGCTATGTCGTGACAAGGTAAATTATTTGCTATTTTTATGCTAGACTAACGCTGATTTTGTAAATTTTAGATCAAAATTTTCTTTCCCAATTTTATGTAATTGAATTTCATCTTTACGTGATGATTATTTTGTATTTTAATTCATTGCGTTCTGATGATCAGTAGTAGCTTGGTTTCAGGGTGGACAAAATTGAAGTTGGGATAATTATAGAGGTTAAAGTGAAAAAAGTAATTTATTTGTAGGTTGTATGTGAAACGTAGAAATTAGAATGCAATGTGGTATTATAATGTAATATGCTATTATGTTTAATGATTTAGCTGATCCTTAATTGGTTGATTATTGGACAAATGTTTTCTGTGATTCCAAGTACTGAAATGTTATCACTCACAACTCATTTCTAGCAATTACATAACTGTCACTTGATATAGTTGTATAACCATTTCATATTTGGTTTATCTTCTATTAAAGTTTGTTAACTAGGATTATAGAGTATCTTCGTCTATCAAATTAGGTGGTTTTTGAGGACCGGCAATCCACAAGCATTGGGAACAAAGCATCACAAGTAAGCATCTTCCTAACCCTTAGTTTTCTTCTACAATATCTTTTAACTACCAAAGTGTACAAAATGCATAGTTCGAGCCTATTGTAACTTCTATTTACTGCATACAGTTTTCAAACTAATGACATTACACAAATTATATTTGCTCCATATGGTTTTCAAACTAAGTGACATTATATTAAAAGTTTTGCAAGGGTATCCCAACTTTCAAGATACAGGGAGTTTGAGTGGATATAAGTCTATCACCGTTGGCATGTTACCAAGGTTTGTTGGACAGCTTTTTTGTATGACCATCAAAGAAACCCTAGGTAATTCAATATTTTTTTTATTAATTAGCTTAGAGAAAGACTAAAGCTTTTTGCATGATCATGCCAACATGTTAGACATTGAATGCAGGAAGCTTTTAATCAATTAGGTTGAGGTTGAAAGTTTAAACACTTTATCTTACATGCAACATTTTGAAAGTTGAGATTTGAAAATTTAACGATCAATAATTAAATATTTTTGGTTATAAGTTATACCAAAACAATGGATTGATCATTGATGTGTAGTTCAGATAGAAGTATATTATTAGAACATTGATGTTTGTTCATAAATCAAAATTAGTAATTTGTTGAATTTTTCAACTGAAGTCATTGCAAAATATATAGTTTGGAGTAATTGATATACTAAATGATTAAGATCAATACATCGCTACTGTAACCGAAATTTGCATCATGTAATTGCTTATAGTTAGAAGTAATGGTGCATCATGTTGGTTCTCTGTATTCGTTATTGCTGCATGTTAATACCTAAACAATACATGAACTTTTGTAATGTAGGTAGAAAGAATCCTTTTTAGTTTTTCCATTATACTTACCATTTCATACATCCTTCATGAACCAAGCATTGCCTCTGATTATTTTGATGTTTACAAAACATTCTGCTTAAATTTGTAGTTGAATTGCCATTTTTTCAATATCATTTTTTTGTTTTTATTGGCTGCAACATGGGTTCATGAACGTGTTATTGGTCTTTTATAGTACAAACAAAAGCCTGTATATTATATTACAAAATGAGTTATTGGTGCATGAGCTTTTATATTACAAACAAAAGTCTACATATTATACTACTAAACTTTTACAAATTTATGTTCCAGGATCCACATTTATAACAACTGAGAATTACTTCTTACAGGCTAGAAGAAATGGCCATGTATGCAAACTAATTGCAGCAAATTCAAGTTCAATATTCAGAGGCTTCTCCACTTCTACAAATATTCAGTACCAATTTGTTGTTGGAAATTTAATAGTCAGGATATGCATATTAACAAACATTATGGTCTTTACTATTTTGATTATGCTCAATTTTTATACATTTATTTCAGATTGTAATAAATTGTTTTCACTAAGTTAATATTTTTCTACTATGGTTGGATTACAGTAAATTCCTAGAAAGGCAAGACTAAGATAAAAAGCACAATGTAATATGTACAACGTATGGTATTTTTAATGTTTTTTAATATACTGAAAAGCACCATTTTTTTGGATAAAAAGTTAAATTTATTATGACTCCCTTTTATGGATGAAAAATGGATTATGTAGTTAGATTTTTTTTGGTATGCTAAAACACCATGTCCAAAACATGACTACTCCAGACTATATTCGTTTATGAATTTTTTTTTTCAACCATTAGACTATTTGTTTTGTCTATGTTTTGAAAATATTTAAAAAACAAGGTTAACACGTGCAAATATAGGTCATGTTTTGTGTGCTACATTAGAATAGGATTCTATTTAATGAATAACATAATATATAGTGGAAACATTATTTTATTACAGACCTTTAGTCTTATTTTTTAATCGACCTATGTTTTTAACTACTTAGTGCATCTGCATTTTCTTTTCCTACTGACAAGTACATTTGGTCTTTAAAAACCTTTCATCCACATATATGTTTGAGAGCATTTAGTCCTATTACTACATTGTCTCAATAATGATTGTGTACTAATTTTAATACTTATATTTGATATTGTAACAATGTTTCTAATTCCTTACTATAAATAATATATTCTAGTTATTTTACAAATTAATTTAATTTTCTTACTATAACTAAAGTTTTTTGCCATGCCCGTGTGCGACGCACGGGTTCACACTAGTTTATTAACTAAAGCTAACAAATACTTATGAGCATGTAAAGGTAACAAACTCTATAACTGTACCGCGGGAGCTTGTGAAGCTGAAATCAAGGTTTCCTCCTTTTATGATTCTTTATTAGTAGCTTGAGCATCTTTTGCTGGGATGTCTTTGTGAGAAGCATCATGAGGTTCGGGAAAATTGGGGAGATTTGTATCATGAGTAGATGGGCCTACATCATGACCACCCGATCCACTACCACCATTTCCTAGTCCTTCCGAATGCTTGTTACCATTACCTTCGTTTTCATCATCATTTTCATCATTATCATTGTCATCATTTTCATCTTCCTCGTCGTCCTCCCTTTCATCATTATCTTCATTTTCTCCAAGGGAGGATCATTAAAAGCAAATAGCTCTTGAGGTTTAATAGGAGCTTCTTCAGGGAATTCATCTTGAAGTGACCCAGAAACTCTTCCTAGCTTGAGGTCAAACTTCCTTTTAAATTTTCCATTTAAATCCAGGAGTGAAGGAAAGTCCAAGCCTAAATACTCCCTTATGTTATCAAAGTATGCAATATAAAGGGCATCTTCATTGCATCGTTCCCTAATTTTGGGGAGGGAAAATTTTCGTTTGGCATCTCTGACAATGTTGTTCGAATAGACGAGGGCAGCATCTTTGCTTTCCAGCTGATTAGTCATTTGAGCCTTTTCTTTTGAAGCATGCTCAAGCTTTGTCTCTAGGGCCTTTACCCTCTCTTAAGTCATTAGCCTAGCTTTTATCTCCTCATCAAAGTTAGAGGCAAGCTTATCGTTCTCTAGGATAACATTACTTCTCTCCACCACAACATCTAAAACTTTGCGCTTAAGGAACCTAACTTTAGTTGTTAATGAAGAAATCTACTCTTTAAAATCTAGAACCTGGTTGATAGATTCTGGAGAGGCTTATTGGAGGAAAAACATATGTTTGGCAACATAAAATATATAACATACATATAATAAATAAAGGTATACTGAACCAAAAACTCTACATAAAGAGACATACCATAAGAAGTTGTTGAAAAAGAATGTGAAGGTGATCCCTAGAGATGTAAGAAGGTGGTACTGGCATTAGAGAAGCCACGGATGAGGATTGAATAACTGAATGAATTAAACCCACAAAATCGGAAGGGATATTTTCAGAACTTCGAAGGGAAGAGATTCGAGAATCGAATTGAATTTGAATGGTAACTTAAATTAGTAACATTGGGACTGCTAAGCCTCATTTGGAATTTATAAAGTATGGTTTCGAATTTATTTAATTTTTTAATCAATTTAAGACTAAGGATTTATAAATGGTTTTTCAAGTTATATAATTCTTATAAAGGTATTTATAAATGATAACTTGTTGTAGAAAGGGGTTTTTACTAACGAAAAAGGTTAATAAGGTGTTTTACAAATTATGTTCTGTAAATGATATTTATAAAGGATATATCATAAAGGAGTATAGAAAGGTTTATATAAAGAGTTTTATAAATAGGAAAAAGGTTTATAAATCATTTCAGAGATTTGGAAAGAGGCTTATAAATTAACTTAAGGGTTTATAAAAGTGGGTTATAACTTTATTTTGAAAGTTATAAGTTAACTGAAATATGAGATGAGCTTTTAAAAAGGGAATTTTTGATAAAGGATGAGCATGATGTTTTATTTGGAAGAAATGTTTGGTTATTTAATATGGGATTTGGAAAGAAGAAAACTTTGAAAACTTTGTAGATATACTTATACCGATAAGATAAGTATATAATTTTGTTTTCAAGGCATGAAAAGTAAAATGTTTTGGTAATATACTTATACTGTTGAGATAAGTATATAAATGTTTTCCAAGTATAAAGGAAATGTATGGGGTTTGAAAATAGTGTTTTGAAAAGATCTTTTGATAAAGTTTTATAAAGTGGTTTTATTAATTAAAGAGAATTAATAAAGGCTTAGTGGATCCTGTATGGAAATTAAACCATGATTGGATGTTGGTTTATTTAATAGTAAAATAACCAACTATCGAATCTGGACAAAAATGCAACTTTGGAAATATCTAAGAGAAACGCGGGAATTATATGGTACAATTATCATCGAAAAAGCTATACTGTACGTACGAACTCGTTTCATTCTTCTAGGAAAATGATAAGGAAATCCATCCACTAACGGTAAGGATGTGAACTCCGCTGTTATCTTTGTCAGTTTATTTCCTAAAGAATTGGGATTGAGTTTACCGGTATCGTCAAAAGTTGTTTCGAAGAGATCGGGATCAGATATGTTATCCGAAAACTACTTCAGTCCAACTCAATGTTTCTTATTGAAAACATCTTGAAGAGCATGGAATAGAAGATGGAGTTTTAAAGTGCAAGGCTATTTTCTATTTTCCATGGGAGGGATTTCTCATAATGATTGTAATAGAAGTAGTGCCTTCGATTTCTTTCAGTCCTAGAATGAACTTATATGGATGAATGCTAGCACTGCATTGATGCCTGGAGGGTAGTGTTAGTATTCCAAGTGGAAAGTGCTAAAGAAAGGTAAAACGTAGCCTCAAGCCTCATCAACCAGAAATGACTAAATATGGGAGATGCAGCAGGGCTATGTGGGTCACACCTATTAGGGTATGTCATCGCCTTTCTAGATGACCATTCATATTTCTAGATTCATTTGTGCCTATGAACTCGGTAAAACGGTTGGGAACAATAGGGGTGATGACATATTCGGTACTATCCAGCAAAAAGTAGGCCGGTCCTGTGTTGGCAGGGGTTGCTAGGTACGATCTCGGTACATTGTTCTAGAGGTGTACTTTGATGGGCGGTACCCCAATAGGCCAGTCATTAGTTGAAATCCATTCTATAAAAAGTGTTTTGGTTATCGTAAGGTAATAATCCATCCGTGTTTATGTGTGGCGAGGTCTTACGAGATACCTTTGATTTCAAAAGAGTTTTAAAAGTAATAATTCAGTTGCATTGAGTTTATTCACACCAGACCCATGTCTGACTGGAATTTTATTTTCTTACCCTAAAACTCTTGGGTGCTCAAATTTTTATAAGCAACCAAGTAGTCCAGGTTTCTACGAATGCATTTTGGAGGAGCTAGGAGCAAAAGGCTTCATCGATAGATAGTTATCATCTTTTTTCCGCTGTATATTATATACTCTATATCTGTGTATAAGGACATGCTATTATAACTGTCATAAGCTAGGAATTGTATTATTATGACTCTGATGTATCATTTTGTAAATGACTTTGTAAACATCATGTTAATTAATATATGTTATTCCATTGCATTGTGAGATTCTATGTTTTTTCTTAGTTTTTCTATCTTCTATCTTCTTTCTTTCCCCCAACGAACGGTGTTTTTCGGCACTTGAATACTCGATATGTAATATAGTGGATGTATTAGTGTCCATTTTCGAGGATCGAAAACCCGGTTCGTTACATTTGGTATCAAAGTTGAAGGTTAAGCGAGAACCTTGGCTTTGGTGGAGTTAACTCATTAGAGATATGGTAAGTGACACCCTAGAATGAGTTTGAATGTATATATATGAGTGCGTATTTGTTAGTGATTATCAAATGTTTTATATTGTGTTGATTTATCGGTTTAGTGGCTTATGAACTTAGGTCGATACAGGGTGTACAACTGTACCGATAGGGGTTTCTAAACACTTAAACTAGGAAAATTGACTCGGTATTGTTTTGGAATTGGGTAAATGAAATAATTTTACCCTGGATATATATTATATATAAAAGGATGATTTTCACAAATAGTGTGATATAGTTAGTTGAGGTGTTAGGACATAATAATATGTTGTTATTATTATCATTTAGCGTTTGTTTAATCATGCTTGTCTAGTTGAGCATTGACTATTGTTAGTATGTTCCCTTTTTAAGATATGGGTTGGGTAGATAAGGATTGGGAATAATATGGAAACGAACAACTTGTGAATTAAGTTTCATAGTTTGACCAAAAGGCGTTCGAAGTTAATGTTGAGGTAGAATTTGATTTCAAAGTTAGAATATCTTGGGATAAATATTTAAAAATGGTTTAATAGAAGTGATTTATAAAATGAGTTTATAAAAATGTATCATTTAAGTTGGAAGAAATTTAGGTTGAAAACTTGAAAACCTAAATCCCGGTGCTTTTGAAAAATGACTTTCAAGGTTTTGGGAAAATAGTAATAATTATATTTGAAACCAATTAGGTTTAAGTATAAATTTTTGGGAATAAAAGTGTAAGTAAGAAGTGTTATCTTTGGATTGGTACGGGGAACAAGTCTTGATTGTTTTGTGATGATCTGAATAATCTTCTAAGTGAAGATCATATGTTTGCATAGGTGAACGTTGTAGGGTACTTAGTTAATTATTCTCTTTATCATTGTACGATCGAGACAAGTTCAATCCGAACAAACCCAAAGTGAGTTGGTAATATAAATTGTTGGAAGTGTAAAGTATTGTTCCAAAAATGAGAATTTGGAAATAAAAGAAATATTTTTAAGTTAACTAGTTCGAGTGGCTCAAAAATAACTTAAAATTGGGGAAGAGATGTGTTCAGATTGTAAACACTCCTCTTGAGTATTACCCTTCTTAGTAAGGGAATGTATGATACTGTTTGGTGATACCCAGTTCCTTAGTATCATTTTGAAGTTACTCGGGCAATGTCTATACATTTGTGTAATTTAAAGTGTAGAGTTCCATTTTAAAAAGTTTTTGAAAATAAAAGCCGGGTATTTGGATCTTGAATTTTCTTAGGAAAATAAAAGCAAAATGGAATAATGGAATCAGATAAGGATATATGATATTAGGATGTAGTGGAGTAACATACAGGTGTAACCTAAGAATAGTTTATGAAACATTTTCATAAATAATTTCGTGGAAATAGAATTGATATACGGGATAACTAATCAAGTAAGTGCGTAAGTTGGATATAGATCGTTTCTCTTTCCATATAGAGCGATCCAAGATTCGAGTACATGGCTTTGAGGTGTTGCACCATTCCGAATAAGGATCTATTTCTCGACCTTTGACGACGAGTACTTGATGAGGGTTCTTGGTGTGTGACCAAGCTTTTCTATCATAGTTACAACTATGTAAAGAGAATAGAGGTTCTAAATCAATGAGTCTGATAGGAGTCCGCACTAAAGAATCGAGTGAGCGATACTAGTTCGGACGGAAAGTTATGTATTCGAGTTGAGATCGAATCAGATTTTGCATAAGAATAATCTATGTACATCATACATACTGATGTATAGTGTTAAGTGTTTTCTGGGATAGGTCTAGGTGTAATTTCGGGGACAAAATTATTTTAGAGGGGGAAGAATGCAACGACCCGGAAGTTCAGTGCTTTGATTAGTGAATATTTAATTGATTTTAAATATTCAATACATAGGTTTTCTAATGAAAATAAACTCATTTTAATTAATTAATTAATAATGATGGTAAAATCATTTTCAATTTTTTTTTGCCAAATTAAGTAGTTCGTAGAAAAACAAAAAATGTGACCGAAGAACGTTTTCTGAAATTTCGACCTATCGACACTGGAAAGTTGTCGGGAACGTTGTTCGCCTTGGTGCATCATATATACACATGTATAAGAGTTAATTAATTAGATAATCATATACTTAAGAATATTATCTTATAATTAATTTTAAATAACAAGTGATGTGACAACTCATAGATTTAAAAATAATAAATTTTTTATATTAATATATATAGATAAGTATTGTCATTAGCCATAATTACATGTATGAGTTGACTAGAGAGTAGAAATGTGATGCATGAGAGGGAGGAAATGAAGTTGATTCGATTTTACATAATGATGATATAGGAAGAATTGTTTAAAAATAGCTCCAATTTCCTTTCATTTTTACCACTTCTTTCTCCTACCATAACTTCTTCATTCTGACCTCAAATGGTGATCTTGTTCTTTCAAATGACCTAAAATTCCAGTGGCTACAATATTCTAGTTGAGCATTTTTTCCAATTTCAACTACGGCTATGTCAAAATACCCAATCCTTGCAAAGCAATTTTCACCCAGAATTTCAAGTCCTAAAATTACCCTTCTTCTTTGAACATAAATCCTTCAAAAAAAATTGAAAATGAGTGATTCTTTTTCTAAAATGATAAAGGAAAGAAATTCCTACAACTTTCCTTCTGACTACTTTCCCAAATTTCGTGAGTTGTGGCCCGAAAACTAGTGGGAAAATGACCTAATTTTGGGTTCATTTTTCGACAAATCGATGATAACCCGAAGCTCCTCTACCTTTTGCTACTATCCACATACACACCCTGGCCGAGCCTACATACACCCAGGCCAAGCCCGTTTTGAGGGTTGCTAGCACCTAAAGCCTTTATTCATCAAAACTAGTGAGTCGTTGGCAAGTTTAGCTTAAGTTTGGATAGTTTTTATGGAAGTTTGGTTAGTAAATTCCTAATCTTTTGAAAAGAACTTTCCTTTATATGTTGTGTTGATCCTTAGCTATATGTATGTTATATATATGTTGGATCTTGGCATGTTTGAAATGTGATGATAAGTGCTAATGTATGGGTTAGTATTAGCACTCGAATGGATGTGTTATTGCAAAATTAGAAATTGTATATATATTGGTATATGTATACAATTTGTTGTATGAATGTGATGTGTGAATATAAAGGGTTGATGATGAACTTGACTATAGTCATGATGGGTTGAAGACAAAGTTGAAACTTTGTATGTGGCCGTGATAGATTTGAGGTCGGATTTGAAATCAAACTCGTTCCAAGAGTTTAAAGTTTAGATTTCGGTTAAAGTTTACGTAATTGGTTTTAAAGTGTGAAAATTTACTAAGGTCTGTATCAATCATGAAATAGTATGTTTTAGTAAAGTGGTTTCTCTTAAAGGTGGGTTAGAGCAAACTGCACTTATAGCGACAGCCGCTATGGATGTTGTTCAACAAAAGTTTGAATTTCTAATTCAAATTTGTTTTATTTTGAAATTAGTTTACAAAGTTTTTCAAACTTAACTAGTAAAATTAAAAAGTGGTTAAGTTTAGTAATTTATTGATTAACCTCTAATCACCTCCTTAATTACCAATTAAGTGCTAATTACCTTTTAATTAACTAATTAATTAATTAGTTAATTAAAAGGTAACTAGCACTTAATTGGTAATTAAGGAGGTGATTAGAGGTTAATCATCACTTAAGTTAAGTTAATGACTATTAATTGATTAATAAAGTTTTAATTAGTGATTAATGGGGTTAAGGAGTAATTAAGTGATTAATAATTATTTAATTAAGATTGATGGTTAGTTAATTATTTATTTAATTAATGGATTATTTAATTAATATTTATTAATTAGGGTTTAACTCTTAAACAATTTGGTTTAACCTTAACCAAGTTGCATTAGGAAGTTAATTAGTACTTAATCAAGTTCATTAAGCCTAATTAGAGTTTAATTATGATTTAATCTTGATTTAAATTGGATTAATGAAGATTTAGCTAGGGTTTAAGCTAAGTAAATACACCTTTAAATTTTCAAAGGTGATTTTAAACTAAACGGAATGTGTTTTAATAAATTTTCTATTTCAAAGTAAATCGATTCCATATCAAATGATCTCTTGTCCAGACCCTTAAGTAACCCATATGATTACGAGAATTAAATGACATCCGTTAGCAGATAAAACACTATTCTGCTATAGTGAAAGTGACTTGATTGTGTTGACATGTGTTAAGCAGAATAAATCCCCGTTTTGCTATAAATTGATTGAATTATTTGGACATCTATTTAGTAGGATAAATCACCATCCTGTGTTATGTTATTTGGTTTGTATATGCCAATTAGTTATATTGACGTGTTATTCCCATGTTGGATATGAACTGCATTTACATATATGGTAGCTTATGTAAATAATTGTTAAGTGACTTGGGAGTCGAATTGAATTTGAATGGTAACTTAAATTAGTATCATTGGGACTGCTAAGCCTCATTTGGAATTTATAAAGTATGGTTTTGAATTTATTTAAATTCTTTAATCAATTTGATACTAATGATTTATAAATGGTTTTTAAAGTTATATAATTCTTATAATGGTATTTATAAATGATAACTTGTTTATAGAAAAGGGTTTTTACTAACGAAAAGGGTTATTAAGGTGTTTTACAAACGATGTTCTGTAAATGATATTTATAAAGGATATTTTATAAAGGAGTATAGAAAGGTTTATATAAAGAGTTTTAAAAATAGGAAAAAGGTTTATAAATCATTTCAGAGATTTGGAAAGAGGCTTATAAATTAACTTAAGGGTTTATAAAAGTGGGTTATAACTTTATTTTGAAAGTTATAAGTTAATTTAAATATGAGATGAGCTTTTTAAAAGGGAATTTTTAATAAAGGAAAAGCGGGATGTTTTATTTGGAAGAAATGTTTAGTTATTTAAATATGAGATTTGGAAAGAAGAAAACTTTGTAAATATACTTATGCTGATAAGATAAGTATATAATTTTGTTTTCAAGGCATGAAAAGTAAAATGTTTTGGTAATAAACTTATACCATTAAGATAAGTAGATAAATGTTTTCTAAATATAAAGGAAATGTAAGGGGTTTGGAAATAGTGTTTTGAAAAGATCTTTTGATCAAGCTTTATAAAGTGGTTTTATTAATTAAAGAGAATTAATAAAGGCTTAGTGGATCCCATATGGAAATTAAACCATGATTGGATGTTTTTTTTATTTAATAGTGAAATAACCAACTATAAAATCTGGACGAAAACATAACTTTGGAAATATCTAAGAGAAACGCGGGAATTATATGGTACAGTTACCGTCGAAGCTGCTATACTGTACGTATAAACTCGTTTCGTTCTTCTAGGACGAATGATAAGAAAATCCGTCCACTAATGGTTAGGATGTGAACTCCGATCTTATTTTTGTCTGTTTATTTCCTAGAGAACCGGGATTGAGTTTACCGGGACTGTCGAAAGTTGTTTCGAAGAGACCGGGATCAGATATGTTATCCGAAAACCACTTCGGTCAACTCAACGTTTCATATTGAAGACATCTTGAAGAGCATGGAATCGAAGACTGAGTTTTAAAGTGCAAGGGCTATTTTTTATTTGCATGGGTGGGATTCCCCATAATGGATGTAATAGAAGTAGTGCATTCGGTTTTGTTTAGTCCTAGAACGAACTTGTATGGATGAATGCTAGCATTGCATTGATGCCTGGAGGGTATTGTTAGCATTCCAAGTGGAAAGTGCTAAAGAAAGGTTAAACGTAGCCTCAAGCCTCATTAACCAGGAATGACTAAAACATGGGAGATGTAGCAGGGCTATGTGGGTCGCACCTTTTAGGTTATGTCATCGCCTTTCTAGACGACTGTTCATATTTCCAAATTCAGTTGTGCATATGAGCTCAGTAAACGGTTGGGGACAACTGGGGTGATGACATATTCAGTACTATCTAGCAAGGGGTAGGTCGGTTCTGTGTTGGCAGGGGTCATTAGGTACGATCTCGGTACGTTGTTCTAGAGGTGTACTGTGACGGGCGGTACCCTAGTGGTCCAGTCATTAGTTGGAAACCATTCTCTAGTACGAGCTTTACAGTTTTAGTTGTATACCAAATATGTTGAACGTGAGATGCAAGCATTCCAGCTATTTCGATATTTTACTTTAAACCCATGGACTTTGTTATAATATCACTGAATTTTCTATAAAAGTGTTTTGGTTATCGTAAGGTAATAACCCGACCGTGTTTATTTGTGGTGAGGTCGTACAAGATACCTTTGATTTCAAAAGAGTTTTGATAGTAACAATTCAGTTGCATTGAGTTTACTCACACTAGATCCATGTTTGATCCTGATTTTTATTTTCTTTCCCTAAAACTCTTAGGTGCTCAAATTTTTATGAGTAACCAAGTAGTCCAGGTTTCTATAGATGCATTTTGGAGGAGCTTGGAGCCGAAGGCTTCATCGATAGATAGTTATCATCTTGTTTCCGCTTTATATTATGTACTCTATATCTGTATATAAGGACAGGCTGTTATAACTTTCTTAAGCTAGGAGTTGTATTAGTATGACTCTGATGTATCATTTTGTAAATGACTTTGTAAACATATGTTGATTAATATATGTTATTCCATTGCATTGTGAGATTCTATGTTTGTTCTTAGTTTTTTTATCTTTTATCTTCTTTCTTTCCCCTAACGATCGCTAATTTTTGGTACTTGAATACTCGGCATGTAATACAGTGGACGTATTAGTGTCAATTTTCGAGGATCAAAAGCCCAGTTCGTTACAATAGTAGTTACAAAGTGTTGTAACCATGAGTAATTTATCAAAATGAAAACAAATATACCATTTAAATTGTGATATCCCGGAAATTTTGGGCAATAATCAATTTAATAATCTGTTTAAAAATTTAAATTGATTTAATAATCTTTGTTAGTAAAGATTTAAATTGGTTTAACAATCTACTTTTATAAATATTTAATTGGTAAATATTATCTTTTAAAGGCTAATTAAATTGTTTTCTATTTATAATGTATATATATAATTGTATATATTGTAAATAGAAAAGCTTTAGATGAATCTAACAAATAAAACATAATTTTCAAATTCTAATATATTTTGGTAATTTGGGATTTATGATTTAATTTAATATAAAGCTTTTCAAAGTTATTTAATAAATAAATTATATGGTTTTTGAATACTCAAGATAAATGTTAATTGTTTAAATTTATTTTAGCTTAAGTTTAAAATAGAAATGAATTAACAAAAAGGTTTGTTTTATTTTATTTTTATTTTTAATATAGCTTGCTAAATATGATTTGAATAATGTATATATATAGTTTAAAATACAATTTTATAAAAGAAACATTAATTCATTTGTAAAGATAGTAAAATAAGTAATTTATATTAAGGAATAATTTCTTCTATAAATTATTTAAGTTTTGATAAATTGTTATTTCAAATTGAATTTGTGTAGTTATATGTATATATATAACTTGATTTTTAAATTAGATTTTCAATTTTTTTTTATTTGAATATGAATTTGGAATTTATTTTTGAAATTCAAAGGATAAATATTTAAAATGTTTTGGATCTTAAAAATATTTGGATAAACTTTTATTTGTATATATATATAATTTGTTTTATTACATTTTCTTTAAAAAGAAATTCATATATATATTTACATAAGAATTAATAAATTAAGTTAAAAGCTTTATTTAACATTTTAAATTAAAATAAATTACTTAAAGAACAAATGTCATCATATTAAAGCATAATAGTACATGTGTAATAAAACTAATAATGGTAAAAGACAAGTGTCCCCTACTTATTTTATTTTCTTTAATTTTTGATAAATCCAAAATTAATCTATATACACACATCTCTTTCCTCTTCTCATTCCTTTTCTCATTTTTCCAAAAGCAAGAAAATTCAAAACCATTCTCAAAAACAAAATGAAATCAATAATCAAACTATTCAAATCCTCAAATCAAAATGCAAACCAAAACCTATAGTTCATTTTTTCAATCTGTTCAAGCCTGTAACTTTCTTCAAACCTGAGATGAAAATCAAAAGCCTGCAAACACTACTCAACCAGAAATCAAATTCAATAAACTGAAAACAAGTTTGCAAATCAAAATCAAATTCTTCAACCAGAAAATAAAAAGCCTGTTTCTGTTTCAAGCCTGTAATCAATTTCCCAAGTTTTCAAATGCAATCTGGAAATCAGAGCATGCATGCAAGTTTTCCAGCAAGCAATTCAAGTTTTAATAGCAAAGGCATTCAGATCTTAAAAGTTCAAAAGCACAAATGGAGGCTCTGTTCTCTGCTTTATTAAAGTGAGTAAACCTTTCTTTTAAAAACAGTTTTTTTTTTAAAAAAAATCTATGATTAAACTTTAATACAAGTGATAATTTGTGTTGTGATGATATATATATTGTTGCATGACTGTTGGCTATGAATGCATGTTTGTAAATGTGATATGTTTATATATATATGAGTTCTATCTTCTCTGTTTTATATTACAGAGATTATATTTAGTTCAAATTCCAATTTCCCCTCCTCTGATCTCTGTTAGTCTGTAGTTTTCAATCGAATTAAGTTTGTTTAAACTTGAACCTGGATCTAAAAAAATGTTTTTAAAAATGTTTAGATAGATATAGTATCTGGAAACTAAGATTTACAGTACAATAAAAATAGAAATATAAACATGTTAAAAATCAATGGTTATAATTCTCTGATTTAAGTATATAACTTGAATCGGCTTGGGTAAATATGATTTTTAAGATATAAATTATGATTTTTAGATTGAAATTGAGTGTGCATTTCTGAATTGTTTGGAATTGGGTTTTTGGGATAATTCTGGTGGTCGGAATATCTATGGTGGTCGTGGCTTCGGCTGGAGAAGGATGGAAGGTGGGGGAACTCAGGAAAAATAGGTGAAGATTTTTCTGATCATCGTGGTGATCTGAGATTGGCGAAGTAGGGTTTGATACCTAGTTGAAGCTGTCAATGTTGTGGGGATGCGTACGACAACAAGAGTAGATCGTGATCGATCGCATATGGGGGAATCTTCGCTAGAGATCGTAACGCGGCTCTGGTCAAGGCGGCGACTTTTCTGGTGAACGAGATCATCAGAGCGAGACGTTTTGTCGAAGATGTTGGGTTCCTGGAGTCGATCACTTGGTTCGATTTTGATTCGTTGTCAGTTTCGTCGAATTTGGAGGTCAGGTGAGTCGGGTTGATGATCGTCGACTTGTTGGTGGTAACGGTGATGGTCGGAGAAGCTCCGACCATGTGTGCACGTGCACGATTGGATTGGGTTGTTATCTGGTGTTGTGTTTGGGGAAGAAGGTCAGGACTCGGGTAGAGCTCGTTATTTTCGTGTGTTCGACTCGAAGGAGAGAAGGAGAGGGAGTGCACGGAAGGTTACTCGAGTAAATATAGGGGTTAGCTCGGGTTTTTGTGAGTGTCGTATTGTCTTGTTTTAAAGGATGGTACCAGATTTTTTTTTAGCAAAGGAATCATAGTTTAAAGGTATTTGAATAATTTGTTTTAAAAGCACAAATGGATGTTTAATGATGTAATTAAGAATTTAATAAAGATAAAGAATTTATCTTTAAATTTAATTAAAGTTGTGGTTAATTAAGGGTAACTAATTAGTAAGATTAATTAAAAGATTAATCACTTAATAAAATTAATTAATGTAATTAATTTATGATGAGATTAATTAAAATTACTTATGGTAATTAGTTAATGGGAAGTTAATGGGTAGTTAATGATGGGATCATTAACTAGTGATTAAGAAGTGATTAATTTAGGTAATTAAATTAACTTAATTAATTAAGGTAATTAATTAAGGATAAACTTTGAATTTAATTAAGTGTTAATTACTTAATATAGTTAATTAATATAATTAATTAAGTAATTACTTAGTATAAGTAATTAAGGTGTAATTACTAAATGTAATTAATTAAAAAGAATAATTACTTTTTGGAAGTAATTAATGAAAGGTAATTAAGGATTAATTACTTAGATAATTAATTAAGGATAATTAATGTGATAAATTAAGGTTAATTAATTAATAAATGTGATTAATTAAGGTTAAATTAATCAATGTGATTAATTAATGGATAATTATTAAAGGTGATTAATAATTGATTAATTTAATTAGTGAATAATTAATAAAAATAATTTGTGGATAATTACTTAATGGAAATGATTTAAGGATAATTAATGGGAGTAATTAAGAAATAATTACTTAGTATAATTAATTAATTAAGGTTTAATTAATTAAAGGTAAGTAATTAATAGTTAATTGATTTCTGTAATTAATTAAAGAATAATTACTTAATGTAATTAATTTGAATAGGATAATTAATTAAGAGTAATTAAGGATTATTAATTAATATAATTAATGATGTAATTAAAGTTGATTAATTAAGATTAATTAATCAATAATAAGTGATTATAGAATAATAAATTAATGTAATTAATTAAAGATAATGTAATTAATTATAGTTAATTAATTTATAAAGTAATTAAAGGTGAATTACTATAAATGGTTATGAATAATTAATTTGTGAAATTAATTAAAGGCTAATTACTAGAATGTAATTAGAAGATAATTACTCAAGGATGATTAATTGAAATGAATAATTAAAGGATAATTAATTAATTAATAATTAATTAATGGTTAAGTAAGCAGGATTTATAGAATGAAGTAATTAATTTAATTTATTTTAAATTAATTAGAGATGGTATAAATCATTACTTATGGATGGTTGAATAATATTGAATGCTTTGCATTGTTTGATATCTCTGATGAGATATGTGCTGATCTGTGATATAAATGTTTGGTTGAATGATAATGTGAATTATCTATTTGTGATAATAGTGTAGATTATCTATTGTGAATTATCTATCTTTGTGTATATAGATAATAGAATTGAATTGTTTTAACTTTAAAACAACTTGGCCTTAAAAGATACGCTTTGGATTTCGATGAGACCGGGATCGGGTTTCCGTATACCGGATTTCCAGGTCTGGAGACCCGAATACCACATCGATCCAAATTAACGTTAGGTCGTGAATCTCAAGTGAAGATGAAGATTCAGAATGCAAGGGTTATTGTCGTTAACTCTGAGGGTGATTCCAAAACGAGTGTAACGAGATAATGCCTTCGGTTTCGTTCGAACCCGGAACGAACTTGTATGGATTGAATGCTTTCAGAACATCGTCAGGTGGACGATGAGCATTCTAAGTGATGTGTTCTTTTCTAAGGTAATCGTGACCTCAAGCCTCACAAACCGGGAATGGCTAAAACAGGGGAGGTGCAGCAAGGTTAGTGGGTAGCACCCAAGTAGGACAAGATTACCTCTGTCTAGAAGTCCCTTCTTATTTCGGCTTAGTGTGTGCGGTTGCTGATCCCAACCGTGAGGTATCTTGTGCGGGAATTATCCAGTAAGGGATGTTCCGGCCTTGTGTTGCAGGGGATTGGGAGTGATCCTCGGTACGGTGATCTAGGCCACGTACTGTGACGGGCGGTACCCCGGTAGCCCTGCCATTGTATGGAATCCAAACTCCAATAAGCGCCGTACGTATTAGTTGTGCCCAACTATGTTGAAATGTGAGATGTAAGCATTTCAGCTATTTCTGTATTTTACTTGAAAACCCTAGACCCTATTATAATACAATCGAATTTCCTATCAAATGTTTTGGTTAGCGTAAGGTAAAAACTTTTCCATGTTTATGTGTGGGAAGTCTTACGTGATACCTTTGTTTTCAAAAGGTTTTGAAGTTAAACAATTTAAACCCGTTTACTCACACCAGACCCATGTCTGACCCAAGTGTTTATTTTCTGTTTTATTAAACCTTGGGTACTCAATTTTTACGAGTAGCCAAGGGATTCAGGTTAGCTTTGACGAATCTATGGAGGAGATATGGAGCAGGAGGCTTCAGCATTCGTAGATATATAGTATTCCGCTGTGTTGGTTTCTCTGAGTCGTTTGTTTGAGTTGTATCTTGTGTTGTATAATAGACAGGTTTTATAACTGTCTATTTTGTGATGTATAAGTTGTGTACTCTGATTATGTAAAGACTATGTAATAGTTATGTGATATATTATATTTGTTTCGTTCCGTTGTGAGATTCTGATGTGTTGTTATTCTTTCTTTCTCTTCTTTTCTCTTTTCTATCCCTTTCTTTCTTAATAATGATGCGACTTTCTATGGAGAGAAAGTCGTGGTCGTTACAGTGGTATCAGAGCAGTAGGTTGAGTGAATACCTAGGCTCTGAAGTGGTGTTTATCTTGAGAGAGCGTAATTGTTAGTTATATAAAAATGATTTTATATTGTGTTAATTGATCGGTTGAGTGGTATATGGATTCTGGTCAATACGAGTAGCTAACGTTATTGATAGGGATCTCTAAACACTTGAACCAGGCCAACGGACACGATATTGTTTTAAAGAGGTAAATGAAATAATTTTACCCAGAAATAATTTCTATATAAAAAGTATCATTTTAAATATATTTATGTATTTCTACCTATTTATTGAGTTACCTGTTCGGGTTTTCCAATATAAGTTATAAAGGTAGATAAGGTGGTAGTGTGTGTAACACAATTACCAATAGTTGGAGTTTGAATGTTTGAGGTTGGAAGTATATATCGAGACTGTAAACCCAATACCGTCTCGAGTAAGCTTTGCTGTGGTGAAGGATTTCATCGATCTCCGAAGGAAACTGTAATGGTTCGGAGTTTATCTTTGAAGTGAAAGTTTGGATGAGTAGAGTTGGATCTGTCGATGAGGCAGAAATGAGTGATGGTATCTTGATACCTTAGGTAATAGTAGCTGTGTGATGAGATGTAGTGACTTTGGATGTTTCCGAAGATGTTTTTCTTTGGAACAAGATTAAGGAAGTGTGTATGCTTCAGTATTTTGGCTGAGTTCAGTATGGTGTTTCTGCTTTGGTTTGGAGTCCGAGTTTCTCGAAGAACTTTGGATAGGAGCATCTGTGGCAGCAGTGCAGCTCGGAGTGTTCTGTGCATTGGCAGGAAGTTTTCTGGCTGAACAGTTTTTTTCTGAAGATGAAGTTCAGAAGCAGTAGAGTGGATCCATTTCTTCGATGGATTGGATAGTTAAGTATGAGCTGTTCTGATTTATTAAGAGAGAACAGTTTTTCTTTGGAAATAGGTTGGGTTGATCGCAAAAGTGACTTGCGAATTGCTGAGTGTTCTCTTGGGTTATCAGAATTTTTTTGGATGTCTTCAGGGAAGTTTGAGGTTTGTCCGCAACTGAAGATTTAGTTTTCGTATCGACTAGGATCCCAGGAGTGGAACCGGTGATTCAGCTAGTTGAAGGATGGTTCGTTGAGATGGAGTTTAGCGAAGCAGCTCAAGTTTTGTTGGAGTATCCGAGTTCTCTTTAAGGATTTGTGGGACCATATTCCGGGATGTGCTATCCAGTTTATGCTCGATGTTCTTCATCAGCATTTTCTTCTGCTCCAGATCAGAGTTGTGTAGCAGAAGCAGTTTTGGCGAGTGCTCCTGTTTATCCTTTCTGGATTAAAGGAGTAAGTTTAATCTTCTGTTTGAGAAGTAGAATCGGTGTTTTGGTTTTGGTTGATCTTGAGGAGATCAGTGTGTTGGGTTGTTTTTGGTCCAGTTTGTTTCTAGAGGCATCAGCGAAGGTTGAGCTGATCAGGAAAGTTATAGGCAGCCCAGGATCGTAAGAAGAATTTTGTGGATAAGAGACGAAGGAATTTGGATTTCGAAGATGGAGATTTGATTTTGGATAAGTTTTCTCCGATCATGGGAGCTATATGATTTGTTAAGTCTGGGAAGTCAGCTCTGAGGTATTTTGGATCTCTTCTGTGTTCTGATTTGGATAAGAGCTTGATCTACAGGGTTGAATGGTCAGTTTGGATAACTGGATTCATTATGTTTCCGTATCTCTAAGAAAGTACGAGTTTAATCTATCTCTGGTTTTGGAACCAGCAGTTCAAGGAGATGTGGTTGTAAGTCAGACTCGTCTGTAGTCTGATATTCTATTTAGTTTTATAGATAGATGAGTAGGAGCTCTGTAACTTCGTAGTTTAGATTGTTTGTAAAGCGAGTATTCCGGTATATATATATACTTGGGGAAACTCGAGTAAATTCTATCCAAAAATTTTCTCTGAATAGTTAGAATTGTTTGTTTGGATGATTGGTTGCTATGGTTGAAAACATATGATTGTGTTTTTTAAAAGTAAAATCTTAAGTAGATTATTAAATTACCTTTGCTTTAAATTTCGGGGACGAAATTATTTTAAGGGGAAAGGAATGTGATATCCCGGAAATTTTGGGCAATAATCAATTTAATAATCTGTTTAAAAATTTAAATTGATTTAATAATCTTTGTTAGTAAAGATTTAAATTGGTTTAACAATCTACTTTTATAAATATTTAATTGGTAAATATTATCTTTTAAAGGCTAATTAAATTGTTTTCTATTTATAATGTATATATATAATTGTATATATTGTAAATAGAAAAGCTTTAGATGAATCTAACAAATAAAACATAATTTTCAAATTCTAATATATTTTGGTAATTTGGGATTTATGATTTAATTTAATATAAAGCTTTTCAAAGTTATTTAATAAATAAATTATATGGTTTTTGAATACTCAAGATAAATGTTAATTGTTTAAATTTATTTTAGCTTAAGTTTAAAATAGAAATGAATTAACAAAAAGGTTTGTTTTATTTTATTTTTATTTTTAATATAGCTTGCTAAATATGATTTGAATAATGTATATATATAGTTTAAAATACAATTTTATAAAAGAAACATTAATTCATTTGTAAAGATAGTAAAATAAGTAATTTATATTAAGGAATAATTTCTTCTATAAATTATTTAAGTTTTGATAAATTGTTATTTCAAATTGAATTTGTGTAGTTATATGTATATATATAACTTGATTTTTAAATTAGATTTTCAATTTTTTTTTATTTGAATATGAATTTGGAATTTATTTTTGAAATTCAAAGGATAAATATTTAAAATGTTTTGGATCTTAAAAATATTTGGATAAACTTTTATTTGTATATATATATAATTTGTTTTATTACATTTTCTTTAAAAAGAAATTCATATATATATTTACATAAGAATTAATAAATTAAGTTAAAAGCTTTATTTAACATTTTAAATTAAAATAAATTACTTAAAGAACAAATGTCATCATATTAAAGCATAATAGTACATGTGTAATAAAACTAATAATGGTAAAAGACAAGTGTCCCCTACTTATTTTATTTTCTTTAATTTTTGATAAATCCAAAATTAATCTATATACACACATCTCTTTCCTCTTCTCATTCCTTTTCTCATTTTTCCAAAAGCAAGAAAATTCAAAACCATTCTCAAAAACAAAATGAAATCAGTAATCAAACTATTCAAATCCTCAAATCAAAATGCAAACCAAAACCTATAGTTCATTTTCTTCAATCTGTTCAAGCCTGTAACTTTCTTCAAACCTGAGATGAAAATCAAAAGCCTGCAAACACTACTCAACCAGAAATCAAATTCAATAAACTGAAAACAAGTTTGCAAATCAAAATCAAATTCTTCAACCAGAAAATAAAAAGCCTGTTTCTGTTTCAAGCCTGTAATCAATTTCCCAAGTTTTCAAATGCAATCTGGAAATCAGAGCATGCATGCAAGTTTTCCAGCAAGCAATTCAAGTTTTAATAGCAAAGGCATTCAGATCTTAAAAGTTCAAAAGCACAAATGGAGGCTCTGTTCTCTGCTTTATTAAAGTGAGTAAACCTTTCTTTTAAAAACAGTTTTTTTTTTAAAAAAATCTATGATTAAACTTTAATACAAGTGATAATTTGTGTTGTGATGATATATATATTGTTGCATGACTGTTGGCTATGAATGCATGTTTGTAAATGTGATATGTTTATATATATATGAGTTCTATCTTCTCTGTTTTATATTACAGAGATTATATTTAGTTCAAATTCCAATTTCCCCTCCTCTGATCTCTGTTAGTCTGTAGTTTTCAATCGAATTAAGTTTGTTTAAACTTGAACCTGGATCTAAAAAAATGTTTTTAAAAATGTTTAGATAGATATAGTATCTGGAAACTAAGATTTACAGTACAATAAAAATAGAAATATAAACATGTTAAAAATCAATGGTTATAATTCTCTGATTTAAGTATATAACTTGAATCGGCTTGGGTAAATATGATTTTTAAGATATAAATTATGATTTTTAGATTGAAATTGAGTGTGCATTTCTGAATTGTTTGGAATTGGGTTTTTGGGATAATTCTGGTGGTCGGAATATCTATGGTGGTCGTGGCTTCGGCTGGAGAAGGATGGAAGGTGGGGGAACTCAGGAAAAATAGGTGAAGATTTTTCTGATCATCGTGGTGATCTGAGATTGGCGAAGTAGGGTTTGATACCTAGTTGAAGCTGTCAATGTTGTGGGGATGCGTACGACAACAAGAGTAGATCGTGATCGATCGCATATGGGGGAATCTTCGCTAGAGATCGTAACGCGGCTCTGGTCAAGGCGGCGACTTTTCTGGTGAACGAGATCATCAGAGCGAGACGTTTTGTCGAAGATGTTGGGTTCCTGGAGTCGATCACTTGGTTCGATTTTGATTCGTTGTCAGTTTCGTCGAATTTGGAGGTCAGGTGAGTCGGGTTGATGATCGTCGACTTGTTGGTGGTAACGGTGATGGTCGGAGAAGCTCCGACCATGTGTGCACGTGCACGATTGGATTGGGTTGTTATCTGGTGTTGTGTTTGGGGAAGAAGGTCAGGACTCGGGTAGAGCTCGTTATTTTCGTGTGTTCGACTCGAAGGAGAGAAGGAGAGGGAGTGCACGGAAGGTTACTCGAGTAAATATAGGGGTTAGCTCGGGTTTTTGTGAGTGTCGTATTGTCTTGTTTTAAAGGATGGTACCAGATTTTTTTTTAGCAAAGGAATCATAGTTTAAAGGTATTTGAATAATTTGTTTTAAAAGCACAAATGGATGTTTAATGATGTAATTAAGAATTTAATAAAGATAAAGAATTTATCTTTAAATTTAATTAAAGTTGTGGTTAATTAAGGGTAACTAATTAGTAAGATTAATTAAAAGATTAATCACTTAATAAAATTAATTAATGTAATTAATTTATGATGAGATTAATTAAAATTACTTATGGTAATTAGTTAATGGGAAGTTAATGGGTAGTTAATGATGGGATCATTAACTAGTGATTAAGAAGTGATTAATTTAGGTAATTAAATTAACTTAATTAATTAAGGTAATTAATTAAGGATAAACTTTGAATTTAATTAAGTGTTAATTACTTAATATAGTTAATTAATATAATTAATTAAGTAATTACTTAGTATAAGTAATTAAGGTGTAATTACTAAATGTAATTAATTAAAAAGAATAATTACTTTTTGGAAGTAATTAATGAAAGGTAATTAAGGATTAATTACTTAGATAATTAATTAAGGATAATTAATGTGATAAATTAAGGTTAATTAATTAATAAATGTGATTAATTAAGGTTAAATTAATCAATGTGATTAATTAATGGATAATTATTAAAGGTGATTAATAATTGATTAATTTAATTAGTGAATAATTAATAAAAATAATTTGTGGATAATTACTTAATGGAAATGATTTAAGGATAATTAATGGGAGTAATTAAGAAATAATTACTTAGTATAATTAATTAATTAAGGTTTAATTAATTAAAGGTAAGTAATTAATAGTTAATTGATTTCTGTAATTAATTAAAGAATAATTACTTAATGTAATTAATTTGAATAGGATAATTAATTAAGAGTAATTAAGGATTATTAATTAATATAATTAATGATGTAATTAAAGTTGATTAATTAAGATTAATTAATCAATAATAAGTGATTATAGAATAATAAATTAATGTAATTAATTAAAGATAATGTAATTAATTATAGTTAATTAATTTATAAAGTAATTAAAGGTGAATTACTATAAATGGTTATGAATAATTAATTTGTGAAATTAATTAAAGGCTAATTACTAGAATGTAATTAGAAGATAATTACTCAAGGATGATTAATTGAAATGAATAATTAAAGGATAATTAATTAATTAATAATTAATTAATGGTTAAGTAAGCAGGATTTATAGAATGAAGTAATTAATTTAATTTATTTTAAATTAATTAGAGATGGTATAAATCATTACTTATGGATGGTTGAATAATATTGAATGCTTTGCATTGTTTGATATCTCTGATGAGATATGTGCTGATCTGTGATATAAATGTTTGGTTGAATGATAATGTGAATTATCTATTTGTGATAATAGTGTAGATTATCTATTGTGAATTATCTATCTTTGTGTATATAGATAATAGAATTGAATTGTTTTAACTTTAAAACAACTTGGCCTTAAAAGATACGCTTTGGATTTCGATGAGACCGGGATCGGGTTTCCGTATACCGGATTTCCAGGTCTGGAGACCCGAATACCACATCGATCCAAATTAACGTTAGGTCGTGAATCTCAAGTGAAGATGAAGATTCAGAATGCAAGGGTTATTGTCGTTAACTCTGAGGGTGATTCCAAAACGAGTGTAACGAGATAATGCCTTCGGTTTCGTTCGAACCCGAAACGAACTTGTATGGATTGAATGCTTTCAGAACATCGTCAGGTGGACGATGAGCATTCTAAGTGATGTGTTCTTTTCTAAGGTAATCGTGACCTCAAGCCTCACAAACCGGGAATGGCTAAAACAGGGGAGGTGCAGCAAGGTTAGTGGGTAGCACCCAAGTAGGACAAGATTACCTCTGTCTAGAAGTCCCTTCTTATTTCGGCTTAGTGTGTGCGGTTGCTGATCCCAACCGTGAGGTATCTTGTGCGGGAATTATCCAGTAAGGGATGTTCCGGCCTTGTGTTGCAGGGGATTGGGAGTGATCCTCGGTACGGTGATCTAGGCCACGTACTGTGACGGGCGGTACCCCGGTAGCCCTGCCATTGTATGGAATCCAAACTCCAATAAGCGTCGTACGTATTAGTTGTGCCCAACTATGTTGAAATGTGAGATGTAAGCATTTCAGCTATTTCTGTATTTTACTTGAAAACCCTAGACCCTATTATAATACAATCGAATTTCCTATCAAATGTTTTGGTTAGCGTAAGGTAAAAACTTTTCCATGTTTATGTGTGGGAAGTCTTACGTGATACCTTTGTTTTCAAAAGGTTTTGAAGTTAAACAATTTAAACCCGTTTACTCACACCAGACCCATGTCTGACCCAAGTGTTTATTTTCTGTTTTATTAAACCTTGGGTACTCAATTTTTACGAGTAGCCAAGGGATTCAGGTTAGCTTTGACGAATCTATGGAGGAGATATGGAGCAGGAGGCTTCAGCATTCGTAGATATATAGTATTCCGCTGTGTTGGTTTCTCTGAGTCGTTTGTTTGAGTTGTATCTTGTGTTGTATAATAGACAGGTTTTATAACTGTCTATTTTGTGATGTATAAGTTGTGTACTCTGATTATGTAAAGACTATGTAATAGTTATGTGATATATTATATTTGTTTCGTTCCGTTGTGAGATTCTGATGTGTTGTTATTCTTTCTTTCTCTTCTTTTCTCTTTTCTATCCCTTTCTTTCTTAATAATGATGCGACTTTCTATGGAGAGAAAGTCGTGGTCGTTACATAAATGTTCCTAGTTAAGATGTATCGAGACTGGATATCGATGTATCCGTTGAGACAATAATGCTTAATGCTCTCTAAATGTTGGGTTGTGTATTACTCATGACTGTTGGAGGTACCTAGAAGTTATGTACCGATAGTTATTGGATAATTATGGAACGACCCACTCGATAGTTTTCTTTTGGTTAATATAATTAAGGTCAACCAGAAAATATTAATGCAACTGATTTACACAGTTATCTCGACTTGAGAATACTGTTGATCTTCAACATGAAAGCCCCGCTTTGATTACAATCAAATCATCGCACAACATCTATTGAGTGGCTATAGTTAGGTCGAGCAGAAGTATTGGAAATGAAGCACTATTCAAGAGATGATTTGTCTCCTCAGTTATATGGGGTTAGTATAACGATCAATTCAAACTCAATGTCTTTGGCTAGAGCATTTCTGTTAATAATAATTGTTATTTTGAACCAAGGACTTTGTGTTTGGACTGTAGTGTTGAATATGGGCGATGTTAGAATTTGGATCGATACCAAATTCCATAAGTTCAAAGTGATGTAGTTTTGACGAAGAGAATTGGTGCAAAATAAAAGCCACAACTGGGTAACGCTTAACAAAACGAATTTGGATAAGCAATAAATTTGACTAGAACGTCACACTACCGGATAAGTGTTATGTGGATATTAATATTTGAATAGTTCGATATTAATCGCTCACCAAATTTACACCCAACGAGTCACACAATCGAAATGATGAATTCTCCTTTGATCAAATGATTTGATTAGCCTATAATTGTTATAAATTAATTAAATTAAATAATATTTATAAATCTGATTTTGATTTGATAGATGAATATTAAATGTATATATAAAAGCTATAAATACATTAATCAATATACGATATCGATAAGCGTTTTAAATTGGATTTAAAATGCAAAATATTCATTCTAATTCTAAATGGGTTTATACCCCAACATGGGCATGATAGGATTGGTTGGAATAAAAGGGTGAGAGGTGGTTAGTTGATGAGCTATAGAGGAGTGAAAATGGGTGGCTGAGATGGAAGGAGACTGAGTAAAAGATATGGGCTTATACTCTCTCCTTTCCTTCCTCTATTTAGACATCATTCTTTCTATTTGATAAGGATCTTTTGGAGCCTCCATCCATATTCCTTTGCTGGCCAACCAACCCTCTCCCATCTCTATAATATCCTAAGCTCAAACCAATTCAGTTGTCATCCAATAGCTGAAGATCAACGGTTCTAGGACTAGCAATCTGTCGAATTGGAAAAGGTTTCAAAGGGGAGAGTTCATCCTATCAAAGTGTACTTCAAGGCATTGTCTCTTAGGTATGATTTCCATTAAATTATAGTTTATAATCTTTTGAATAATATTTCATTATGTATATATTATTATTATTGTTAGTTTAGTGATGATTCTGATTTGTATTAATATTGTCACGAGTTAGTTTGGTTATATGTATGTATATACTTATAAATTAAAAAAAATCAATTTTTTATATATCAGATCTATACAACCACCTATTTTATATATATTAATTATTATTTTATTGGTTTATATATATATAATTATACATATATGGTTTATATTTAAATACAATATGATTCTATGATTAAAATTGATCATACAGTTGTTTATGTATAACTATACAGCAACGGTAATTTTTGATAGTTAAAAATTAATTTTTGTAATTATTTATTATTATCTAATATTATTTAAGTAAATATACTACATAAACAGATCATATAAAATAAAATATGTTACATAAATTGTTTTGTAAAATTTATAAATGTAACATATCATATGATAAGCTCTCGGCCAAAAATTAAAAAAAATCAATTTTTCCATTTTAAAAAATTATTACCATAATAGGCCAGAAATTAATAAATGAGTAAAAAATTAAAAGTTGATGGAAAAAAATATGGAAAAATTTTTCAAACTTTAAAATATCATATATGACTTACTGGAAATTTAAAATTTGAACAATATTTCGAAAATAATTTTTTATTAATATTTTATGTTATTTCAAATAAATAAATAATTAATTAATTAAAAATATATTTTAAAATAATAAATTTAGTAATAAATTTTTTTGTGCTATACACACGATCTGGAATTTATAAAATAAAATTTAATTTTGTTAATATATATATATATATGTATACATCTTTATATATTATAATTATATTTTTGTACATATATATACGTATGATTTTAAATAAAAACTTATTTATCATTGTATATATTGGTGCATATATTATTCGCGGTTGAATAAAAAATTATATATATACATATTATTTTAATATTTAAATAACTTATTTATATTTAAACAGATATTATGTAATAATGTGCATATATATATATATATTATATTTTATTTTATTTATAAATTTTATATGTATAGAAATACATATACATATACATATATTTAAATATTTTACATTTATATAAAATTATTTAAACAAACTTAACATATACATCTATACATATATTTATAATATTTTATATACACGTGTATATTTGGACAACATACATTACATAACGGATGAGCTAACGTAACCGTTGTGATATAAATTCCAACATTTATATATGGGCATGTTGTACCTTGCACTGGTTATCATGTTACACATGCACACACATACATATATGTATATGATACATATGTGTATTTTTATATGTATTAATATATAAATTAAATAAAACTATATTATTTATAAATTTAAATAAAATTATAGAGTCAAAATTTATGCAATAATGGCTTCCTCACCTTCCCCTCGCCCTCCCACCCCCTTTGCCCCTTCTCTATCATTCTCAGATATCTCCTTCGTCCCTCCTAAATACCTCCGTCAGCCCCATCTCCCTCCTGTCCCATTACCTGACACCCCCTCGTCACTCCATGCAAATACAACACGGCCCATTCCTCCTGGCTCGGGTTGTGGCCCTCCTGATCACACACGGTCAATACCTAGCAAGACTAGATCATATGCACAGGTGGCGGCCACCCCTGCTCCGCCTAACCAGAAGCCCCTCCTCCCGACCCCCCGCAATTTCAACCGAAGGCGCCTATTCCCGACTTTTGAATCTTACCGCCAAACGTTCAAATTTTTAAAATCAAATAGAAGATGTTTCCGATGCGCTGGCAAGGGTCACGTGGCGACGAAATGTAGGGAAGCGAAGATTTGCTACTTCTGTGGTTATTTTGGACATTATTACTCCCGCTGTCCTTCCAGGATTTCTGCATCGGGACTCGCCAAAAAAAACTCTTCGATTCCCACAAACACTCATTCCTCCCTCGCTCTCAGTGACAAAGCATCATATCCACCTTTTGTCGTTTCCACTGTTGAAGCCCCTCGTGCCAAGCCATCTTTTCAATCCCATCCAGGTCACACCTCGAAAACAGCTGAACCCCTCCCACCCAATCATTCTTATTCCCGCCTCTCCTCTCTCTATCCTATCCATTCTGTATCCCCTACCCTCGAAGCTCCCTCAAACCACTTCCCAATGGCAGATTTTTCACTATACATCACCGCCACAATTATTGATGGCACATGGACGGCTGAAGTCCTCAGTAAAGTTCTACAATCCGCCTTTGAGCACAGTGAATGGGCAATCTGGTTTCTTGATAACAATCGTTTTCTTATTGCCTGTCCTTCCGAAGCCATCAAAACAGCGGCCCTTACCATAAAAATTTTTACCAAGGCAGGGGGATCCATCTTCCTAGAAGCCTGGCCAGAATACGAGCAACCAGCTCCCATCGATCTTGAACCTTCAAGCTGGGCCATGGTCAAGGGAATCCCAAAATTTCTTAGGCATAAACCAGATGTTATGCAAGCTTCCATAAATCCGGTGGGCAGATTCACGGAGTACGACAGATGTGAATGGTCAGAGTTTGACCGTCGACATCTATATATTAAAATGCAGTTCCTAGTGGGGGTTCCTTCTTCATCGTCTTACAGGGTCCGTCTCAATGACGCTGACTATCTTATTACGGTATCCAGATGGGAGCACGTCCATCCGCGCAACAGGCCGGAGACATATCTTTTAGGCCTAGACTATGAAAGAGACATGAAATGCTTCAGTGATCCGCTGGGTATGCCATCGGATGAACTAGACTCGGAAGATCGTTTTGATGTGATGAATTATGAGCCTGCTTCGCCCATCTTTCCCCTTTCCAAGCATCAGATGCCCAATATGGAGGCTGAAGCTAACCCCGTTGCTGACCCAGACCCCCAGCGCTGGAACCCACTCTTAGACCTGGACCTCTCGGTGCCCTTTCACCTCCAAGCTCTTGCTCAAGAACCTGTCCCCTTTGATGATCACTGCCCGACGCCCCATACCCTGCATGACCCCGCACCTGAAACCGCCTTTTTCAACTCCTTGCGCCCCTCCACTTCCAAACCCCCATCCCGGATCCCTCCCCTATGGTTGATCATAATGTGGCATTTCCTATATCACCGTTGCCGGCGCATCTTGTGAGGTAAGATCTAACCCCGGCTCGGGTCAGAAGAAGTGCGAGGAACTCAAGATCCTTGCCTGATCATACAGGTAGTTACTATAAAACTGTAGTCTTTTCTTCTGCTAATTCTAGATTAAACAGAAAGTTAGCATGTTGCATGGTGGTTACCATACAAGATGAGCATTACTCTGCCATGCAAACCCTAGAACAGAAGAGACTGTCCTTTTCCCAATGAAAATTGTATCATGGAATATTCGTAGGCCAGGGGACCCCTCAAAGAGACATTCAACCTATCTTTCCTTGTCTCCCCTCAACATAGACATCCTTCTGCTACAAGAATCTAAACTGTTTGATCCATCTCCTTCTCAGATTAGACAATTAGGTGGTTCTAATCTTACAGGCTGGGCCCACTCCAACTTTATTGGCTCCAGGGGGGTTTAATCACCATGTGGAATGAATATGTATGGTCCCTTAGTCAAATCATATCTCTTCCCTCTGTCCTCCATGTAGCACTCAGGCACGTGTAGTCCGACACTATTTACTTTTTCTCAAACATATATGGCCCTCAAACAGTGTAAGAAAGGCTGGACTTTGGTCGGCTGCTTGGACTTTGCATTAGCTATTTATGGTCCCTGGGCAATTGGTGGAGACTTTAACACAACAAGATATTCAAATGAAAGAAACTCGGGCATTCTTTCATTTGACTTAGAAGATTTCAATGCATTCATCAACTCCTGCTCTCTTATCGAGCCTCCAATCAATAACCGTCATTTTACCTGGTCCAATAAGCGTCAACTGCCTTCCCTAGCTAAGCTCGATCGCTTCCTCTTCAATCCCACCTGGGAAGAAATTCATCCTCTCACCAATAGTCTTGGCCTTGCAACCATCCTATCTGATCATTGTCCCCTCTGTCTCGACTCAGGCACCCTTCCCACTTCCAAGCACCCTTTCAGATTTGAGCGGCTCTGGCTGCTAGAACCATCATTCGAAGATTTTATCAAATTGGCATAGGACCAGCCCTCCAGGTCCACATCTGCCATGGCACGTGTAGTAGGTAAACTCAGATCCTTAAGAAAACTCCTCAAGCCTTGGGCGAAATCTATCTGGGGCTCTCTCCGTAGTCGCATTGCCGCCATTCAAAATGAAATCCTAGCCCTAAACATCCAGGAAGAATCTCATCCCCTAGACAATAGCGACTCCCTCAACCTCTCGAACTTAGAGGCTGAGCTTGAAAGACTCTTAAAGCAAGAAGAGATTGGATGGAAACAACGGTCAAAAGCCAAGTGGCTGAAAGATGGCGACAAAAACACATCCTATTTTCACAAATTAGCCAATGGCCGCCGCAGGTCTCTATTCATCCCTGAAATAGTGCATAATAACAATCCGATTTCCGACCCCATCGCAATTTCGAACCTCTTTTCTGACTTTTACCGCTCCATCCTCGGCAAATCCTCTCCTCCTCTTCCCCCCATAGATTGGAACCTACTCTACCCTAACCCATCGCCCATCCTAATCGACTCCCCCTTTTCAGAAGTTGAGATCCTAGCCGCCCTCAATGATATGGACGACAAAAAATCCCCGTGGCCAGATGGTTTGGGCCCATTTTTCTTCAAGCACTTCTGGAGGGTTGTCAGGGAAGACATCCTTGACATGTGTGCCGAATTTTGTTCCAACCCCATGGCCATTGCTCGCCTTAACTATGCCAATATTGTCCTCTTGCCTAAATACGATGGAGCCAATTCCCTTTCAGCCTTTCGACCCATTAGCCTTTTGAACACCACTTTTAAACTGATTACCAAAGTCCTTGCCAATCGCCTCTAAAATCATATGGAGTCGCTAGTTGGAGCAGAACAGTCAGCCTTCATTCAGGGTAGGAATCTCTTGGATTGCGTTGTGGCTACACAAGAAGTAATCTCCTTCTGTCATTCATAGAACATCCTAGGGGTCCTTCTAAAACTAGATTTTTCCAAGGCCTTTGATTCAGTTAACTGGAATTTTATTATTGAGCTTCTAATGCACAGAGGTTTCCCTCCTAAATGGTGCAACTGGATCAAATGCATCCTAAATTCGAGCGTTTCCACCATCCAGATTAGCGGCTCTTCTGGAGGGCTCATCAAATCAGCAAGGGGTCTCAAACAGGGAGACCCTCTCTCTCCGCTTATTTTCGTCCTAGTGGCGGATGTATTTAACCGCATGATCAAACTAGCGATAGCTGGTAACTATCTAGCTGATATTTGGCCCCCTAACTCCTACCCCAACCAAATGATATCCAATCTCCAATTCGCAGATGATACTATCCTCTTCGTCTCCCCCTCTCCTGAGCACATCCATTGCCTTAAAGCCCTCCTTTAAACTTTCGAACTCATTTTTGGCCTTTCAATCAATTTTAATAAAAGCTCTGTTATTATGCTTGGAAACGCTGGTCACCTCGGCCCCTCTATCTCCGCCTCCCTCAACTGCAATATTGCCTCTTTTCCAATATCCTATCTAGGCATCCCTCTGCGTCCCACTAAGCTTCATCATTCAGACTGGACCCCCCTTATTGTTGATACACGAAGATTTTGATCAATGACAATGAGCTTCAACAAAAAGGAAGAAATATATTTGAAATCAGAGGAAGATCGATGAAGACCAAAGTGTAAAACATGAGTATGATTTTTATGGGTCTAAGTCTAGATTATTTTGTTAAAATCTATCCTCAAGAGATTTGCACGAACACTAAAACACTTCCTTTAAACTTGATTTTTATAAATACTTTTAGTGTGCAAATTTTCACAGTTCAGTCGACTGAACAGGCATGGCCAATCGACTGAAACTGGCACAGAAATAAAAACATACACAGTTTCAGTCGACTGAACTCACTGTACAGTCGACTGAACACAGACCTGAAAATTTTCCTTTATAATTTCAGTCGACTGAATTTACTGTTCAGTCGACTGAATCTGTAACTGCGAATTTTCTATGAATAGACACCTTCTTCCTCCCAAGAGTTGCAACCATTCTTCAATGGAAACAGAAGCATCTCTTCCCTGCATCTCTAGCAAACAAATGCAACTATTCTACAAGTATAAATACATGGTTTTAACAATTGCAAATTACCAAATCTACTTGCTTTAATCTCTCTATTTACTTGAACATACTTTCATATTCTTTTAAGTTTTCAAAAGCAAACCAATTGCTTGAATCTCTGTTTTAACTATAACATCTCTTGATTCATAGCAATTCATATTTCCTAAATCTTCATAAACACTTTTGTATACTCTCGAGGATAAGATTATAGGAAAGTTGTACTAAAATTGACTCATTAGTGTTATCAAGAACACATCAAGTCAGAAATACCTTTTGTATCCAAGTTGAAGTCCTCTTCGGCAGTTGAGGCAGGAAATCTCGTTCGGTTGTTCGGGTAAGTTGTAAACCTATTCCTTCGGGTTAAGTGAGGGTTGTTGGTTAGTTGAATTCCTAAGAGGAGCTTAGGGACTGGACGTAGGACAAGAGGTCCGAACCAGTATAAAGTCTTGGTGTCTACTTTACTTACTACTTATTACTATCTACCTAGAGCACTTTACTATTCCATATTATACGATCCTACCGCATAGACTCTTTCAATTGGTATCAAAGCAAGGCCGTCCTATAACCATAAAACCGTTATTTGACATATTGATAATATGGAAAACAACACAAGCACAACATCTACCTATAACTCTACATTTGCGGAAGGACAATCTACTCAAAGACCACCTCTATTCAATGGACTAAACTATAATTATTGGGCTACAAGGATGAGGATTTATATGCAAGCAACAAGTTTTGAAGCCTGGAATGCAACTCAAGCAGAACTCATTGTACCCACAACGGATTATTCTACATGGACGCAAGCTCAGAAAAATGAAGTTAGTGCAAATACCAAAGCTATGAATATGCTATTTTGCGCTTTGGATAGAAATGAGTTCAACCGTGTAAGCATCTGTACTACTGCACATCAGATATGGAGTACACTTAAAACCATACATGAAGGCACAAACAAGGTCAAGCAAACTAAGATCTCCATGCTAAAGAACCAGTTCCAAAACTTTAGAATGCGACAAAATGAATCCATCAATGACATGTACTCAAGGTTTCAAGATATTCATCATGCCTTAATAGGACTAGGAGAAAAATACACGGATTTTGATATTGTATCTAAAGTTCTAAATTCACTCACTGATGAATGGGAGAGAAAAGTCTTAGCAATCGAAGAAGCAAATGATCTATCTACAATGAAACCAGAAGAATTAATTGGAAATCTTATGTCATATGAAGTTAATATGCAAGCTAAGAAAGATCAAGCACAAGAAAGAAAAAATGTAGCTTTTCATGCGGAAAAGGAAGAATCAGAGTCTGAAGATGAGGATTTAGCATTTATAGCCAAAAATTTCAAGAAATTTTTAAGATTTAGAAAAGAAAATAAAAACGGATTCAAAAAGAATTTCTTGAACAAACCTTCATCCTCAAATATAGAATGCTTCAACTGTCACAAGAAAGGTCACATGCAGAAAGATTGTCCAGAGCAAAAGAAGGAGAATCAGAACAAAAACAAGAAAGAAAAATTCAAAAAGAAGGCATTCTCTGTAACATGGGATGATTCAGATTCATCTTCGTCTGATAGTGAAAATGATAGCGACAATGAACAAGCAAATGTATGCTTTATGGCTCAGGAATCTGAGGTTAGTAATTTAACTTTCGACGATTTAATTGATTTAAACACTGAACTTTTGAGTACAATAAAAATTCTTAAAAAGAAACTTAAGGAGACACGTGAAAATCAGAACAAGGCTGAGTTTGAAAGGGATATGTTAAAAGATGAAAAGAAGATTTTAGAAGAAGAACTTGAAAAAGTTCAAGAATCTCATTCAAATTCGGAAACTCAAATATCACTTTTAAGTCAAGAAATTGAAACTCAAAAGACAAAAAATGATATAATTGTCTCTGAAAATCATGAATTAAAAACTCAGATTAAACAAGTTAAGTTAGATAATAATAGTCTTCAAGTTAGATTAGATAACATCACTAAAAATGTCTCTAACTTTAACAAAGGAAGAGAAAATTTATCTAAGATTTTAGAAAATTCTCAATCTTCCTCAAATAAACATGGATTAGGATACAAAAAGGAGCCAAAAATTTCTAAAAAGACAAAAACAAATTTTAAGAGGAATATTGACTCTAAACAACAAGTGTTATTAAGAGAACCTATTAGAACAAGAGAAGAAACTAAGTTTGTTAAAATTTGGGTTCCAAAGACTAATAATATTTTAATTAGAAATAAATATATTAAAACATTTATGGATAGTGTTCATAATAATAAAAACTATATTTATAAAAAGGATACTGAACCAAATTGGGTTTGGTTTCCTAAGTATTAACTTATTAGGACCCTATTGAAAAGTGGGTACCAATAATTTTATATTTATTTTCAGGTCCCACACAAAAAGAAGAAATGGACATTAGACAGTGGTTGCTCAAAACACATGACCGGTGACAAAGATATGCTTACAAACATCACATACTTTGATGGTGGCTCGGTTACCTTCGTAGACAACTCAAAAGGCTATATCATTGGCAAAGGAGATGTGAGCAATTACGGTACATCAAATTTACCTTTTATTACAAATGTTTCATTAGTTAAAAATCTAAAACATAATCTACTAAGCATAAGTCAACTTTGTGACAAAGGTTTTAGAATAACGTTTTCGGAAAATAAATGTAGTATTTTTGATCAAAATCAAAATCTTGTTTTTGAAGGAAATAGAGATAGGAATATTTATGTTTTAAATATGAAAATAAATCATAATACGAATATGTGTTTATTAGCAAAAGATAATGATCCTTGGTTATGGCACAAAAGATTTTGTCATATTAATTTCAAAACTATTAGAAAACTTTCTAAAAATGAATTAGTAAGAGGATTACCTAAGATAAACTTTAAGATAAAAAATCTTTGTGATGATTGTCAAATAGGAAAATTAACAAAATCATCTTTCAAATCTAAGAAAAATATTTCAACTTTACAACCATTAGAATTACTTCATATGGATCTTTTCGGACCAACACAAGTTCAATCCATTAATCATAATCGATATGTATTTGTAATAGTTGATGATTGTTCAAGATATACATGGACCATTTTTATGAAAAATAAAAGTGATACATTTGAGAACTTTAAAACATTTGCCAAAAGAATTCAAAACACTAAAAATTTAAAAATTAAAAATATCCGAAGTGATCATGGTGGTGAATTCGAAAATGAAGTTTTTGAATCTTTCTGTAAAAAGAAAGGAATAAATCATAACTTCTCATTTCCTAGAACTCCTCAACAAAATGGAGTAGTGGAAAGAAAGAATAGAACATTACAAGAATGTGCAAGAACATTATTAAATGGAAGTTATTTACCAAAGCATTTTTGGGCAGAAGCTATAGCTACTGCATGTTATGTATTAAATCGTATTTCTATTAGACCATTAACTAAGAATACTTCATATGAACTTTTTAACAATAGAAAACCAAATATATCATATTTTAAAATATTTGGATCAAAATGTTTTATTCTAAATACAAAAGACCAACTAGGAAAATTCGATCCAAAAGCTGATGAAGGAACTTTTGTAGGATACTCAAAACGAAGTAAGGCATATCGAGTTTTTAATAAACGAACAAATACAATTGAAGAAACTTTACATGTATCATTTGATGAAAATTTTAATAAAAAATTGAGCACAAAAGATGATGATGAATTTATAATAAATACAGATAATACAAATATTGAAAATATAAATAATACCGAACTTAGATCTCCACCTAAAATTTTACGAGATCATCCTGTACAAAACATAATCGGTGAAATAAATTCTCAAGTTAAAACTAGAAGTCAACTAAACCAAATGGGACATGTTGCTTTTATTTCTACAATAGAACCTAAAAATCCTAAAGAAGCATCAACAGATGATTACTGGATTATTGCAATGCAAGAAGAATTAAATCAATTTGAACGTAACGACGTTTGGGATTTAGTTCCTCGTCCTAATAATCAATCTGTTATAGGAACAAAATGGGTTTACAAAAATAAAATAGACGAACAAGGAAATATAACTAGGAATAAAGCTAGACTAGTAGCACAAGGATATAATCAAGAAGAAGGTATTGACTTTGAAGAAACATTTGCACCCGTTGCACGACTTGAAGCAATACGTATTTTATTAGCCTTTGCGTGTTTTCATAATTTTAAACTTTATCAAATGGATGTTAAAAGTGCTTTTCTAAATGGTTTTATAAAAGAAAATGTGTACGTAGAACAACCTCCTTTATTCATACACGAAAAATATCCGGATCATGTATATAAATTAAAGAAAGCTCTATATGGTCTTAAACAAGCACCTCGTGCTTGGTATGAAAGACTTAAAAGCTATCTACTAGATTCGGGATTTCAAATCGGAAAAGTAGATCAAACTCTATTCATTAAAAACACTACTAATGACATTCTAATAATTCAAATATATGTAGATGACATCATATTTGGTTCAACTAATGAAAACTTATGTAAAGAATTTTCGAATATAATGACTAAAGAGTTCAAAATGTCACACATGGGAGAATTATCTTATTTTCTTGGATTACAAATTAAACAATTAACAAATGGAATTTTCTTAAATCAAGAAAAATATTGTGCTAATCTGATTAAACGTTTTGGACTAGAAAACACTTCTGGAAAGCCTACTCCTATGAGTACCACAACTCATCTTGATCGAGATGAAAGTGGTAAAAGTATCGATCAAAAATTGTTTAGAAGTATGATAGGTTCCTTACTCTACTTGACCGCTAGTAGACCAGACATAATGATGAGTGTATGTCTATGTGCAAGATTTCAATCTAATCCTAAAGAATCACATTTAAGAGCGGTAAAACGAATTATACGATATCTTAACAATACTAAAGATTTTGGTCTTTTCTATCTAAAAGAATGTCCATTTGAGTTAGTATCATTCAGTGATGCTGATTTTGGTGGATCTCGAACAGATAGAAAAAGTACAAGTGGTACGTGTCATTTCATTGGAAAATCACTTGTATCTTGGTTTAGTAAGAAACAAAATTGTGTTTCGCTTTCAACTTGTGAAGCAGAGTATATATCAGCCGCTTTAGCTTGTACTCAAGTTATTTACATGCAACAAACACTCAAAGATTTTAATATAAATTTAACAAATTCAACAATATATTGTGATAATACAAGTACAATAAACTTATCTAAAAGTCCGGTAAATCACTCTCGAACAAAACATATTGATATTCGTCATCACTTTCTACGTGACAATATCGAAAAAGGAATCATAAACTTAGAACATATTTCTACCAAAAATCAAATTGCCGATATATTTACTAAACCTCTATTAGAAAATTCCTTTGTAAAATTACGACGTGAATTGGGAATATTGTCTTTTAAAGATATCAATTAAAGAAAATTAAAAAAGAAAAATCTACAACATCATATGGAATACAACGTTATATGGATATTATAAAAACAAAATGGTTACCATAGATTATTAACAAACCCATATTAACCATTAAAATGCTAAGTGGTTAAAAATCATTTTTAAATGGTAGCCACTAGATGTTTAGAATATTTCTACTATAAATAAATCCTTAAATAAAATTCTTTTGACCAATTCAATTCACATATAAAAGAATTAAAACTTTTAAAAGATGTCTTACGATAGCTCAAACTCTCACATCGATTTCACCTCCCCGGATGATAACTCCCCAATTACTCCAAAGCTTCCAACACCAACACCAACGCATGAACCGGTGTACAAGTGGGAAAACTATCGCACTGGTTACACACCAGATTCGAAAAAGGCAAAACGAAGTCTTTTTACCTCCCCTGACACAAAAGGAAAGATTGACGAAATTCATCATTTTCAACAGCAACAAATTAATCTTCAAAGAGAATTATATTTTGAACAGAAAGTAACAGCACGACGGCTAAGTTTTCTGGAGAAAATTGGATTACATTTTTGCAGTTCAAAGAAAAATGAAGTGACCGAACCCTTACCTCGATCAAGTAATGTGTTCGATCCATCTTCATCCTACCATACACCAGCTGATCCCTTGAATCCTTGGACTTCCCCAAAAACTCCTCATTATACTCCAAATTCATGGGATATAAATTATGGGAAGAACGAAGGAAAAACTCCAAGTCCATCCCCGAAGAAATAGTCAATTCTAATAATTATTCAATATTTCATCTATATAATTGTAATCTGTTTCTTTTAATATATAAATTAATTACTTTTATATCAGGAGAAATAACAAAAATTAATATCCAGTTTAATTGTTCTAATGTTTTTAATTTGATAAAACTCTGTCTTAATTATGCAAACTCTGTTTTATTTTTCTATGCTAATCGTAGAATTCTATTATTCAGTGGTTGTTTTATATATATCTATGATTATTACTTCCTTTTTGTCGATGACAAAGGGGGAGAAATCTGTGTAGCTAACTCTATTTTGTAGGAAAGGTAGGTGCATTCATTCAGGGGGAGAAAAATAGCAAATACATCTCTGTAACACATTAATGTTGTCATCAATCAAAAAGGGGGAGAATGTTGATACACGAAGATTTTGATCAATGACAATGAGCTTCAACAAAAAGGAAGAAATATATTTGAAATCAGAGGAAGATCGATGAAGACCAAAGTGTAAAACATGAGTATGATTTTTATGGGTCTAAGTCTAGATTATTTTGTTAAAATCTATCCTCAAGAGATTTGCACGAACACTAAAACACTTCCTTTAAACTTGATTTTTATAAATACTTTTAGTGTGCAAATTTTCACAGTTCAGTCGATTGAACAGGCATGGCCAGTCGACTGAAACTGGCACAGAAATAAAAACATACACAGTTTCAGTCGACTGAACTCACTGTATAGTCGACTGAACACAGACCTGAAAATTTTCCTTTATAATTTCAGTCGACTGAATTTACTGTTCAGTCGACTGAATCTGTAACTGCGAATTTTCTATGAATAGACACCTTCTTCCTCCCAAGAGTTGCAACCATTCTTCAATGGAAACAGAAGCATCTCTTCCCTGCATCTCTAGCAAACAAATGCAACTATTCTACAAGTATAAATACATGGTTTTAACAATTGCAAATTACCAATTCTACTTGCTTTAATCTCTCTATTTACTTGAACATACTTTCATATTCTTTTAAGTTTTCAAAAGCAAACCAATTGCTTGAATCTCTGTTTTAACTATAACATCTCTTGATTCATAGCAATTCATATTTCCTAAATCTTCATAAACACTTTTGTATACTCTCGAGGATAAGATTATAGGAAAGTTGTACTAAAATTGACTCATTAGTGTTATCAAGAACACATCAAGTCAGAAATACTTTTTGTATCCAAGTTGAAGTCCTCTTCGGCAGTTGAGGCAAGAAATCCCGTTCGGTTGTTCGGGTAAGTTGTAAACCTATTCCTCTGGGTTAAGTGAGGGTTGTTGGTTAGTTGAATTCCTAAGAGGAGCTTAGGGACTGGACGTAGGACAAGAGGTCCGAACCAGTATAAAGTCTTGGTGTCTACTTTACTTACTACTTATTACTATCTACCTAGAGCACTTTACTATTCCATATTATACGATCCTACCGCATAGACTCTTTCACTTATATCCAAAATTGAATCAAGACTTGCAGGCTGGAAAGAAAACACTCTATCGACTTCGGGAAGGCTGGTCTTGGTTAAGGCAGTACTGTCGGCGCTCCCCCTTTACTGGCTCTCTTTTCACAAAATTCCCAGCTGGGTATCCAAAAAATTGATTCTATTAGACGATCTTTCCTTTGGAATGGGGGGAGAGCCAAATGCCTAATTGTTAACTGGAAAAGTTTATGCTTGCACGAGGACCACGGTGGATTAGGTATCACCAATCTGACTACTTTCAATCAGGCGCTTCTAGCAAAGTGGCTCTGGCGTCTCCTCTCTCCGGGTCAGTTCATATGGAAAGACTGGATCCTGGCTTCACACTACGATGCTGACCCATTCTGTGCTCTTCACTTCGCTCCACTTGTCAAGCCCTCCCCCTTTTGGTCAGGTGTTCTAGCATCAGTGGGCCGCATTAAACCTCTACTTCAGGTGAGCCTAGGTAATGGCTCTAACTGCCTTTTCTGGTTTGACTCCTGGCACAGCCTTTCCCCTCTTAATCCTTCCTTCCCATCCCTCTTTTCCTCCACCAACCTCCCTCTCTTGACAGTGGCTGATGCTGTCAACCTTGGCCTACCCAGCTTTGGTCCACCTTCCCTCTTCGCCGACGACACCCTCTCTGAGCTCCTAGCCGCCCTCAGCCTGATGCAATCTGTAACCCTTAACCCTTCTTCACGGGATCAATATCTATGGGCTCTATCTACCTCCAAAGGCTTCTCTGTATCACAATGCTACTCTTTCCTTAATCAACCTGGTAGGCTATTCTCCTTTGCTCGCGTCTGGAAATGCCGCATTCCTCCCCGCATCAAATTCTTCCAATGGTGTCTCATCCATGGCCGCATCAATACCAAAGATCGCCTCTCTCGCTTAAACATCTCAGCTGACCAAAACTGTGTCTTTTGTAACTCGGAAGCCGAATCAATCCATCACCTTTTCTTCGACTGCGATACATCAATCCACATATGGGTTTCGGTCTGCATTCACAATCTAGGGCAAACCCACTCAATCACAGATTTTTTTGAACATTAGCAATATAGTGCACCTAATCACCATCTTGATATCCTTCTAGCCATCTTCAGCTTGGTCATTTGGAAAGAAAGAAATGCCTTTGTATTCAACAAACCCACCAACTCGCGGTTTAGCATATGCTGTAAAATTTCTAATATCTTTGCTTACTGGACATGCACTTCTTCCTCGGCCCCCTTTAGATATCATCTTCCATCTGTGCGATCCCCATCAGAGGAATTGGTAGGCAGTGCATCTTCTGCTGCACCGACTGGCCACCCTAGTTCCGACTGAGGTTTTGCTCATCTTTTCTTTCAGTGTTTTAGGATCTCTCTCCGCGACAGTTTTTTTCTGGATAAACTATGACTAATCATGTATATTAGAAACTTTCTGATCTGTATTTTGATGCTGGTATGCTGTTTGTAACCTTAACTCTTATTATGCTATTTCATATTTGCCATCGATCAGGCCTGTTGATCGAAATATTTATATCTATATATATTTTTAATCGGCTGTGTAGTGCCATGCTACACAACCGTTCTCCTAAAAAAATACGATATTTTATTTAAATAAAATTTAGAAATGTTTTAAAGAAATTAGACTTCATAGGTCCCATATAGATCCAATAAGGAAAAAATTCTTAAATTCACCTATAACTTCCGCTACGGGCTGGCCCAATTCTAATAGTGTATATTTTTTTCAGTCTTTTTGGTGTCGTCGTCACCGTAAAATGGCTAGTTAAAGTTGGCGTTGCGTCCGACGTTTTGGATGCATCAGGCACATCAAGCGTGGGGCCTACGCTTTTGCCACGTTTGGATGAACCATTAGAATCGAACGATTGACATTCGACATATCAACCACGTTTAATGCATCGGACACCGCTACCATTTTCTAACGATCACCCCTTCCCCTTCTTTATATTTCCTCCTTCTCCTTCATTTCTCTTTACCAAATCACACTTCTTCTCCCTCAATCTAAAAATTCAACCATTTTTTAGCGATTTTACATTACTATTCTAAGGTAAATTTCTTTGAATTTGCGTTTTTCATACTAATATCTACTTCATTCATTTCTCCCTATTTTTTTTAACTTTTTTGAAGAACATCGACCCATGAATCTTCCAATTCTTCTTTCTGCCATATTGTAAAGTGTACCAAGGAACATATGTTGGCCTTTATCGATATTTACTTCACTAAGATTGGATCTCGCAAAGGTTAGTGACTATTGATACGATGAAATCTCCAAGCCTTCAGCATAGAGATGGACGTCGATTATAATCCTAGTCAAATGAAAAACAAGATTGGCGACCTCAAGCATGACTGGAACCCCTAAAACTGACTGTTGCAGATTGAAGGCGGGTTCTGGAATATGGAGGACACTGTTGGAGGAGATGATGAGTGGTGGGGCATGGCTACTAAGAAGTAGAAATTTAAAGTTTGCTCGTGTCTACAATTTAGGGAGTGGAATGTGATATTTGAAGGCTGCATCGAAACTCCTTCCCAAAGTTCACAATTCTGAAGGCTCCATCTACCAATGTCCAGTTCGACACCCAGATGTATGCCGACTTTCTCATGGGCTATACTACTGAGTCAGCTCTCACACTCCCGATTCTCTACACAACCGCATCATTCTGGTACTACTTCCGCTCTTCATAGATGTTAGCAGAGTGGAGCTTCTTCAAATGATGAGAAGATGGTAAAGACTATTGATATATGTATGGATATGTGGTAGGAAGATGACTTATTTTCCAAATGGGAAATCACATACATTCTGGTTAATAGGGAGGTGTTTGACCTCAATTTATGCATTAACTTTATGTATATTTTACATTAAAAATAGTACTACACATTGCATTTTGTATGTGTTTTACAAGATTTTAAGGCGAGACCAAAGACTGAAGAATCATAAAGAAAAGCCACAAAATTGAAGATTTATTATGCAAAAACTTCAATGGTCCGGTGGTTATGCTTCAAATTATACACCAGGAGATCAAGTGTTTGAGGCCTGGATAACGCATTATTTTTGTTGGAAATTCATCAACAAAAAAAGTGAAGATTCTTCCATAGATGGCATGCGTTGATGAGATATTATATACATAGATTTGAGTAGATTTCATATCCACCTTTTTGGTAAGGAGATATCATTTTTATGAAGGAAAATATACTCATGAATTTGATTAGAGCCAATTATGGATGTATCTATTGGAGAGGATATCTCATGAATCTACCAAATCAATCAAAATCAAAACTTGCCATTTTCTACATTATTAGATTAATTTTATAGCCATATACATTGCTTTTCACTTTGATGATATTTGGGCTAGATTCATTACTTCTACTTTAAGAAAAGGGCTTTCCACACCTATAAAGACTCTCAAATGAAGACCATTGAAGTATCCTGTTTTTAGAATAGTCTTTGTTCTTGTTTTTATTTTATTCGCTTGTAATAGTACTTGGTTAACAATGACTGCCAATTAGGTTTGACGGCATTTTAACTGCTACTAAGTTTTTGTTTTATTCTCAATCATTGTTATTTTCTTTTATGCAAACTTTAATAAAGTTTTGTTCTTCTTTTGCATTTTTCTACATAGTCAATTGTGTTGTCTAGTCAATTAGATTTGCTAGAACACAATTACTATTTTATTTTATGTTCTCTATTCTTCTGTTTAATTTTTTTTATTGTTTTGACTAACTATTGTATTCGATAAAGGTCCAATTAGGGTTCGAATTTGTTTCAAATATAATGTTTGTTTTTATTGATTTTGTTTAAAAATAACCTCTCAATTTAGTTTAACATGCCTAATGTTACTCCAAAAATCATCTTTCGACTTGATTGAAGCTTTTCCAAGTAGAAAGCAAAATAAAAGAAGATAGAAAGACACCAGATAGACCTTTCGAAGGAGTCGAAAGGATGCTGCCATCAATGACTGGAAGTAACAAGACCTTTCGAAGGTGTCGGAAGGTTTCTCCAGTCATCATCCAGAGGGTGCTTACCTTCCGAAGAAGATGAAGTAATCGAAAGCACCCTTCCTTCTTCATTCACAGCCTTTCAACCAGATGAGGACCTGTCGATTATGCCAAAGCTACTCCTTTCGAAGACAATGAGGAATAGCTCTTTGAACACATGCCAAATCATTCAAAACCAATGGTTTCGCCTTCATTCAGACTGCAGGAAAACAAGAATTATTTTGAACAGCCCATTCGAAAGCTGTAATAAGCCTTTCGAATCAGTTGAAGGCAATGTGGTCCAGGAAGGGTTCCGCATCAGATCAAAAACAAGAGTACATGTGGAACCAACTTCACCAAAACCAATGAGCGAAGGCTATCGACAAGGTCAGAGGCACTTGCAAGACAACTCAAAGAAGAGAAGCACCACCATGCCTTTTGATAAAGGTAGCAACATGCTCAAGTTTCTTAGCAGCCACCTTGCGGCCCAGTCAAAAGCATCAGGGTCGAAAGGTGCTGAGCCACATCTATAAATAAGACCCAAAGGGTCAGTTTTAGGGGATCTGATTCCTCCCATTCCAAACTTGTATTTCTTTAGCGAAAAAGTCTTTCTACCCTAATTATAAGATTAGTTGGGGATTTGAAGCATTAAAGCCATCTTTTGCATAAAAAAGGGAAGTTTTAAGTATTTTAGATCACTTTCATTTTATTAAAGTTCTTGCCAGTTTCACTCTTGTGTTTTAGGTTTCGCCTTCATCGAAAGGCCGGTGTCGACACAGTCGAAACCAAGCAAGATGTAAACAACTTCAAGTTCATACTTTGAGTAACTTACCTCTGAGTTTTAGCTTTCGACAAGGTCGAAACCCTTCACCAAACACTAAAGCTTGAGATTACTAGTTCAAAACCAAGAAGGTAAAGTTCACAGCTTTCGATGGAGTCGAAACTTCTATCTTAAATTCCTCGAACAAATTTTAACACCAAAACACCTTCAATTTCGACAAAGTCGTAACCTCTGTCTCAGATTCAAAGATAGAATCCATCCAACCAATAGCCAAGGCTTTCGACAAGGTCAAATCCAATTAAAAGAATCCTTATCCAGGGTACCTCATCTGGTTCGAAAAAGGAAAACTTTTCAGAGAGAATCTACACTAACTCGACAGGGTCGAAAAGTCATTAAGCATTGAAGCTCACCCTTTCGACTAAGTCGAAAGGTCATCCTGGTTATCTCTCGACTACTAAAACCTATATGAAAGGAAATTAAAGAATAATACATTCCTTCCTTTCCACACTATTTTCCAGAAGAATAATCTTCATTCTTTAGCACAACTTTGGGGTGTTAACAAGAAATTTTGTTAACATTTTTGGCGCTAGAAGGAGGTCTTGAACCTCCAACTTGGTTAAACCCCTAACACTACTATTCTCTAACCCCATTCAACGGTATTTTAAGTTCATCTACTTTGGTTTAATCATGGCCATAAGGATAAAAAGGTCTGAAAAAGGGTCGTTTGAACCTCATTTGGAAAAGTTCCCTCCAATTATCATCAAAGATTCCAATCCAGATGAAGAGCAAAGATTAAGGCTAGAAGCTCTTAGAATTATAAACAAGAAAAAAGCAGAATCCTATGATCCTGAGAAATGGAGTCTAAACCCTTTTCGGGTTGGCCCCACACCCATCTTTGCACTAGGGAAGAAAACAAATGTAAGTGACGATATCTTTAATCAAATGAGAAGAACAATCCAACATTTTTTCAAAGGCACCATCTTTGAGAAAGAAATAATGGATGATTACAATGCCTTTGCACATAAGTGACAACCAACTGCAACAAAAGCACTTCCACCTCAAGGAATTTAAAGGGTGGTAAAAAGAAAAGCAATTAAAGAATGTGAAATAATAAAGCCAAGAAATAAAAAGTCAAAAGGCCATCCGCCAGAATCAAGTTTCAAGTCTAGACTTCCAAAAGAGTGCAATTTGACAACTTCCATAGAGAATGTCTACTTACTTACAAAGGATGAGCTTACTACTAGCCATCACAGAAAAGGAGGCTAAAACATGATAGAAACCAAGGAGGATCCTATTGTCATTACCATATGATGAATGGTCATGAAACTAATCATTGTAGAGCCCTGGAGGGGATGATCATAAATTTCTTTCGACAAGGAAAGATAAAAGAATATGTAAAGAAGATTTGAGAAAGAATCAATAAAGAGTTGCTTTTCAAAGAAAAATCTACATCGTTGGGTGTGAAATGCTCCTTATATTTGGATACTACCTAAGATGGTAGAAAAGCCTATGTCTTCGTCAAGTTAGCCAGGGCAGAGCACCTCGTGGAATAAGGGCAGGTAAGCCTTTAGCCGTGTCATAAGATGGCCAGGTTAAAGCACCGGACAAGCCTTGACCGTGCCTCTGGTCAGGTTAAGGCAGCTCCTGGAGGGAGGACAGAGTAAGCCTTTATCTGTGCCATAAGATGGCCAGGGTAAAGCATCGAACAAGCCCTTATCCATGCTGCAAAAGGGCCAGGGTAAGGCACCTACTGGAGGGAGGACAGAGTAAGCCTTTATCCGTGCCATAAGATGGCCAGGTTAGAGCATCGAACAAGCCCATGTCCGTGCCGCAAAAGGGCCAAGGCAGGGCACCTCCTGGAGGGAGGTCGGGTAAGTCCTTGGTTCCAGTCTCTAAGATGAGCTAACCAAGAGCACCGAACAACACTGGACTATGATGTCCAGGCCCAAAAAGAGGCCCGCTAAATGATGGATAAGATGTCCAAGCCCAAGAAGAGGCATATTCTATAATGGACTGAGGCGTCCAAGCCCAAGAGGAGGAACATTCAGTAATGGACTAAGATGTCTAAGCCCGAGAAGAGGCTCATCAGATCATGGACAAAGGCGTCCAAACTCAAGTGGCAACTAGACAAATAACTTTTACACAAAACCAGAACGGTTCACACGTCAAAGGAGTGGAACAAAGCTCTACTTATAAACACCCGAATCCGGGTTTCAAGATTTTCATTTCTAAACATCATCTACTGATACCCGAATCTAGATTTCGGGTCTTTCATTTCTAAATTTCATTTATTAATACCCGAATCTGGGTTTCAGGAAGTTTGTTTTAGGGCTTCAGTTATTAGTACCCGAATTTGGGTTTCGGGTCCCTATCGATCACTGATTATCTTAATATACTCGAATCTGGGTATCGAGACAGTTACTTATTTGAACCTTAATTTGGGTGTGAAATTTCTATAATAGAATTCTATTTTTCTATCACAAATGCCCGAATCTGGGTCAAAGAGTATTGTCATGAAGATCATTGTAAAAGTTTCTAAATTTGAGTTTTGGATTTCTAATCTATTAAATCCCATTAGTGTCAAGGAATGGGTCGAAGGACTGCTGAAATTTAGATGGTGATTTTTGAATTTATTTCTTTATTAAATATATCTTAAAGGTTACATTCCAATATTTATACCCTTGTGATAAGGCAAGACTTTCTGTCAACAAATTTCAAAATTTCCAGCCAAACGGTTGATGTTAATTTCTCAAACATTGCTCATCACGGTTAAAGACGGGATTTAAATGTTTGATATAGATTATCTCTCATGTAACTAACAAGATGATTTGTTAATTTAAGCAAATAATATACATAGACTGGTATGTCAATTTTAAGCTAACAATTAGAAATATTGTTTACTTCATGCTTTTCAGGAAAATCAGCACATCAAAGAGAAATGAAAGATTCACCAAATTCGGAAGTGATGAATGAGCTATCAAAAAGCACATCAGAAATGACATCACAGAAAAGGATTGTAAATCAGGTGATACTTTCCAAATTTATATAATTTAAATAAGTCATGAGACGGTTTACCAAACTATGAAGATAATCACATCTTTATACAAAACAAGTTTATTCAAATCAAATATACAAATAAATTACAAGTTCTGTGTAGCTTTATAAAGAGTCTTAGCGATTGAAGGATCTACTACATGGCGAATCGCGGCACAGAGAACTACTTCGAGTTTCTTCTCTTTCTCACTTACTTTGTTTTCATCATCAATGGCATCAATGTTAGTTTTCAGAGCAAAATTGAGGCTCTATTTGTTGTCCTAAGGGTCTTGTTATCCCTTTCTAACTCCGCAACGCACTTTTGGAGGAAATAAATATTGTGCTCGAGTTTTTGATTCTTGGCGGCGTAATTATTAATAGTCTGAGAACATTTAACTTTCTATTGTTCGTCAAAATATTTGGCTATCTCAAATTTAACTCTGCGGCACCAGTTCCCCACAACATTATCATCTAAGCCTGGGGGAGGGTTGAGCATGGTAGGGAATTTCTGTGCTGCAAGAAGTTTCAACCTTGTAGGTTTAGTGGCTGGAGGAGTAGCATGAGGGACCGGTAGATCAATGATTAAAGTCTTCTCCCCCATAATGAACTCCAAAGAAGCACATTATGCCTGACTGTCCTTTAATTTCAGCTCCAAATCACTTATTTGTTGAATAAGTTTAGACATCTTGTGATCAAAGTCAATTGTGGGATTTGTCTTCACTTGTCGCTTATGTGCGGTAATCGTTTCATCTTTACTTTTAATTTTATCCTCGAGATAGGTGATGTGATCTTTTTGGCCGCTGGCGATGGTTTTCTAAATAACATATCTTTTGTGCCATTTCACAGCCTCGATATTACCGCCAAAGCGTTCTAATAAGATGTCGTCGCTAGTATTTCTAGGAATTGCTTTTATCTCGAAGAAAGCAATAAAATCTCCTCAGTTTAACATAGAAGAAAAGGCATTTATTGCTTTCATTGAGATGAAAAGGAAATACTTTTAATTAAATGCCTTTTCATAAATAAAATATCCTAGAGACCATCTAATTCAATGCCTTTTCATGATAAAATCTCCTCAGTTTAACATATAGGCTTAAATGGTCTTTAGGAACAAGTCGACCTAGTGAACAGTCATTCTGTAATAGTATAATAAAGAAAGGCTAAACATAAAAAGCAGAGCTAAAACATATATTTATAAATCAATAAACTATTACATATTTACAACCACTTGTCTGGTTCATACAAAATAGACTTAGAGAAAAACTCAGAGACAAATTTATCTATGTTGTACTTGAGTTTTTCAGTAGGGAGATATGGAGGAATCAACCCGACCCATGGTAATTTCCAACAAGCTCCCAGAGCGGGTCAGATCCACCTTCATCTAAGTATCTTTTGTGGAAACATCTAAGTAAACCCCCATCAAATTCGCCTAAGTACGAAAAGTCTATAGTCGAATGTCTACAATAAGCTTTATATAAAAGGTTAACTAAAATGTCTCTTTCTTCAATCATCATCCAAAATAAAGTAACTCTCGATTCTCTTTTAAGAGAGCATTGTATCAGAGGCGCGCTCTCTTTAATAAGGGAGCAACCCTCTGATATTCAAAAGATGCTAATACAGAGGTACTCCTATCGAGGTTATGATACTTTTCGGAAAGAACATTATGCTCCTTTATCAGTTTGTCTAATTCCTTATATAACTTGTCACTTTCTGCTTGTTTTCTTTAATGTTTTTCTCTATAGGGAGGGGTGGACTTCTTCCTTATCTAAAACAAATAATTTTACACTAATTATTATCTTCCAAGTGAAAGATATTTAAATAGAGAATCCCATACCAAAGAAATTGGGATGGAAGCTTGGGAGGCCTGTTCTTTCCCTTTTGGAACTTTAGTATGAACAGGAGCAGGAGCGGCGGAAAGCCCGAGGGATGCAGGTGGAACATCCTTCTAAAGAGATATCTTATTTTCAGTAAATTCAGCGTTGTCACCACCATCCTTCTCAGAAGTCCCAGAATGACCCCCTTTACCTCCATCAAAACCTTGGCCGCCGGCAAGGTCATCATACCATCACTATCATTCTCATCATCACTGTCATCACCACTATCGTCACCTTCTTCTTCAGCAACGTCATCTTTGTCACCCTCCTCCTCAGAGTCTTATTCGATTTCAAAGTAGGGGACATCAAAAGAAAGAATCATAGAAGCATTAATCTCTTCTTCATTTGCAGGCTCAATCCCCAGCTTCATCTGATTAATTTTTCCCATCACTCCATTGACTAAGGCAGAATCAAGTGAAGGAAAGCCAAAGTCTGGGCATTTCTTGTAATTGTTGGCATATGCAAGCATAAGAGCTCTTCATAAGTCTTCATCATCATTTGCCCTAGTGTGGTGCCGACAAATTGGGACACTCACTGCTTGACATCAGTGATGGTATGGACATCAAGTTTTAACGAAGCTCTGGTCTTCTTGAATTTTTCCTTCAGAGAGATGTTCTTTGCGACCAAGCGAACCTTCTAGTCTTCAGAATCTTTCAAAATGAGCTTCACGGCAAGTTTCTCATCGTTAAGGAGTTGATGAGCCTGCCTCAATGTTTCTAGATCTATCTCAGCTTGGGCAAGAGAAGCTTTTACTCGTTCCAACTCCGTGGAAGCATCATTTTAGCATCAGAAAGAGAGTACACTTGATTTTTAAGCTCAGAATTTTCCTTCTGAAGTTTGGAGGATTCAGTAGAGCACTTTGAAACATGTTCATTCAAAGCCGCCCAACTCTTGGAAATCTGAAAGGGGAAATATAACGCAAGTTAGTGATTTAAAGAAAACCAATGATAGTAAAGTTGATTGAAATGGAAATTACCAAAAGTTGTTGTTCAATCAAAGAGCGGCAGTGTCTCACCAAATCAGGTATAGCTGAAGGTGGATTGATAGAAGTGAAAGATTCAAAATATAGGACGGACTCAACTATTTCTTCAAATTTAAGGGAAGGAGGAGCAGAGGATGATGGCTTTAAGCGAATTTTCTTTATGTAAGGGGAAGCCTCCAAAGCCAGTTGCATTTGATGAAGTGCAGTTGGAGAATCCGATACAGAAATTCGAGAAAGAGGGTCGATTGCAATTGGAGTCTGCTCCAGCTTCTCGTTAGAAGCTTCTATAATAGGATTTTTTGGAGCCTTATTAAGTAATGATTCCTCCTCTTCCTCAATGTCAATAATTCCGGTGACCTTCTTTGGAGGCTCAACTTCAGCTGGTTCAGTTAACTTCCTCTTAAAAGCTTTTATGGATTTTGCCAGTGATTCTATAACCGACGACACTCCGAAAGCTAGAGAAGAGGGATAGCACTACTAATGGGAGCTGTGACTTGAGTAGAAGCTGAAATAAGTTCAAATAGATTTAAAAAAGTAAGCCAAATAGTTCAGTGAATGCCAGGTACGAAAAGCGAATACTTGAACAATAACATACCGGAGTGATCAGTGAAAATGGATGACATAGAAGAAAAAGTTGATGAGTATTCTAGAAAGAGAAAGTGTTTGCCATGAGAAGTGTGTTAGACAGATGAAGGAATTCCCAAGATCTTCTGGCCTGTTGGCAAAAGAGAGTGTTTTCATAGATTGTTGGGAGTCAGTAGCGTCAGTTTGCTCCCAACTTGGCTCGAAGCCACAATTAAAGATTCAACTGTTTCTTATTGTCATCGTTAAGCTCTTTAGCGGGGACACTTGATAAAAGCATAGATTAGGCGACAGAAAACATTAAGTAAGAGAAAGCAACAAAAATCAAGACTTACGAGAAGAAGCAAAAGTCCCGCAAATGTCAGAAAAGCACTTGACGAAGAAAAACTGGTTTTCCCAGTCCCTGAATTTATTAACCCTGTCTGAAATCAACTTTTTCTGGGCCTGTATATCTGATTATTAAGATTAGTCAACTTGACCAGCCAGGTCAAGTAATTCAATACTTCGGCATTGAGAGGTGGAAGGCCAGATCCCAATCCCATCATTTCAAGAGAAAAGAGATAGGTATAGACATTTGGTGACAACTAGATTGGAGCAATCCCAACTAAAAAAGGAATGTAGATAAGAATTCTGGGAAGGGAAAGAATCCACCATGCCACATGTGGATGGTAATATAGGCAAAAAACCCTTCAGGAGGGTTGTTGATGGTGTCAATCTCCATTGGGGGAATAGCTTCAATACCAGTGATGCCGAAGTCACTAAGGATGGCATTGACTTCATCTTGGATTGAAATGAGAGAGTGCTTCTACTTTCTTTGGGGAACTCATGACTCTGCCAGGTAAAAGTATTTCAGTTAAGATTTTTAAGTTTGATATGGATATAACATTCTTTTAAGAATTAAACAACCAACTCAAAAGACTTAAACAAAAACCGAATATGAAACTTCAAATTTGTGTGAAAAGTTTAAGTAGAAAATTAGAGACATTAGGCTTTTGACGGAGTCGAAAGGAAAAGGACATCAACACATATCAAATACATCTTGACATTGTCGAAAGCCTAAATAAAAGTATTCGTTGAGCTATCGACAAAGTCAAAAGGATAAAAAATATATTTATTTAATACTCACTTTTCAATAATGTCGAAAGCTTCCCAGGAATCAAATTGCTAAGGAAAAATAGCTAAAAGCAACTTAAAAACTTAAACGAAAATATATACTACAAACACTCAATAAATCGAGTAATAAGACCCTTCGACGCCGTCGAAGCCAAAAACTTAATTTTCCTGAGAAAAATACTGATGTTGTAGAAACCTAATATACTCATTGAAGTCGAAAGGTTCTAAGTTAAATTCATATGCACTTAGAACGTTTCGATAAAGCAGGACAGAAACAGTTCTTAGGGGTTTCGACCTAGTAGATAATGGTGATGTCGAAGGGGTCTGATGATACCAAACATTAATTAAGGAAAATGGGTTACAATCAAAACAAAGGGTATCGACTAAGCCGAAACATTTTGCTATCGAAGGAGTTCCTACTTCATAGCATAACTTTTTGACAAAGATGATCTAATCGACACAACAACGCCTTTCGACCTCATCAAAAGGGGATAAGGAAGTAAAACTCATGTTGCCACCTCAATCCTTTTCGAAGGGGTAGAAAAGTCATTTTATGACGCCAATTTTTTTCATCCTACGTTTAAAATTTCTAGGTAAAGAAAAAAAGATCCACTATCTTCCCCAAACTAGATTACAAATGCAGGATTTCAAAATCTCTTAAAGTAAACAATTAAACTTGTTAGGAAAATGAATTTTAACAGAAATCGATCTTTGTCAATTTCAAAAGCATAAAATTACTATTAAACTGGAAATACTGATTCACTAACGATGAACAAAAATAGAAAAACTTTGAAATGAAAACCCAAACCGGTTAAGGCGACGGATTTTAGTGTCCTCCATTATCAATTTCAAAATCATAAACAGAAAGTAAACTAACAAAGTTCCTGAAACTGGATTAGAAAGAGCTTCCCAGTAAATCAAATGAAATCTACCTTCATAAAAGTTGAGATTCAAATATTCCATAAAATTGAGTTTCAATTTTGAAATCTGAAAGGAAGAACTCGATTAAAATTAACAAAACAAAGTTCAGTTTAGACTTACGAATGAGATTTGAAGATCGCTTGAATTTTGGAAATAAACTGGAAGTTTGAGAATTTTTTGAACTACTTTACTCGGACTAGGAATTTTGATTGTAGAAAGTAAAAGGGGAAGAAGAAGAAAAGCGTAATTTATAAGAAAAGGCGCTCAGATTGTCAATTGCTAGATAAGATTTGAATGGACGCCTAGATCCACGTGGGAATGCCAAGAGGCGGGAAGCTTTTGGGTTTCGACAAGGTTAACTTAAAATGTCTAGTGCATCCCTTCGCCCGGGGGGAGGGGGGTGAGGGGCAGGTGTTACTCCAAAAATCTCCTTTCGACTTGATCGAAGCTTTTCCAAGCATAAAGTAAAAGAAAAGAAGAAAGAAAGACACTAGATAGACCTTTCAAAGGAGTTGAAGGGATGCTGCCATCAATGACTAGAAGTAACAAGACCTTTTGAAGATGTTAGAAGTTTCTCCAGTCATCATCTAGAGGGTACTTACCTTCCAAAGAAAATGAAGGAGTCGAAAGCACCCTTCCGCCTTCATTCACAACCTTTCAATTAGACGAAGACCTTTCGATTATGTCAAAGCTACTCCTTTCGAAGACAATGAGGAATAGCTCTTTGAACACATGCCAAACCATTTGAAACCAATGGTTTCGCCTTCATTCAGACTGTAGGAAAACAAGCATTATCTTAAACAGCCCCTTTGAAAGCTATAGTAAGCCTTTCAAATCGGTTGAAGCCAATGTGGTCCAGGAAGGGTTCCGCATCATATCAGAAACAAGAGTACAGGTGGAACCAACACCATCAAAACCAATGAGAAAAGGCTACTGACAAGGTCAGAGGCACTTGCAAGATAACTCAAAGAAGAGAAGCGTCACTATTCCTTTCGACAAAGGCGACAACATGCTTAAGTTTCTCGGCAGCCACCTTCTGACCCAATCGAAAGCATCAGGGTCCAAAGGTGTTGGGCCGCATCTATAAATAAAACCCAAGGGGTCAGTTTTAGGGGATCCGATTCCTCCCATCCCAAACTTGTATTTCTTTAGTGAAAAAGTGTTGTAACCCTAATTAGAAGATTAATTTGGGAATTTGAAGCAATAAAGCCATCTTTTGCCTAAAAAAAGGGAAGTTTCAAGTATTTAGATCACTTGTCATTTTATTAAAGTTCTTGCCAATTTCACTCTTGTGTTTCAGGTTTCGCCTTCATCGAAAGGCCACTGTCAACACCATCGAAACCAAGAAAGATTTAAACAACTTCAAGTTCATACTTCTAGTAACTTACCTCTGAGTTTTAGCTTTCGACAAGGTCAAAGCCATTCATCAAAACACTAAAGCTTGAGATTATTAGTTCGAACCCAAGACGGTAAAGCTCACAGCTTTCGATGGAGTCGAAACCCCTATCTTAAATTCATGGAACAAGTTTTAACACCAAAACACCTTCACTTTCGATAGATTCGAAACCTCTGTCTCAGATTCAAAGATAGAATCCAGCCAACCAATAGTCAAGGCTTTCGACATGGTCGAATCCAATTAAGAGAAACCTTATCCAGGCTAACTCATCTATTTCCAAAAAGGAAATTTTTTAAGAGAGAATCTATACTAACTCGACGGGGTCGAAAGGTCATTAAGCATTGAAGCTCACCCTTTCGACCGAGTCGAAAGGTCATCCTAATTATCTCTCGACTACTAAAACCTATATGAAAGGAAATTCAAGAATAATACATTCCTTCCTTTCCACACTATTTTCCAGAAGATTAATTTTCATTCCTTAGCACAACTTTGGGGTGTTAACAAGAATTTTGTTAATACCTAAGGTTATGTTTTAAACATAATGAATATTTAATAACTCCCTGTATTCGACCTGCATACTACACATCATAAAGAAACGTCCCTCAAGTTTTTTTTACAGGTTTTTAAGGCGAGACCAAAGAATGAAGAATCATAAAGAAAAGCCACCACACTGAAGTCAAACAAAGTGAAACACTATTTAATAGAGGATCTGTCTCCTCAGTTATATGAGGTTAGTATCATGGTCAACTGAAGTCAACTCAAAGTTAAAATCTCTAACCAGAGTAGTTCGGTCAATAATAATTGTTATTATTGAACAAAGGACTTTGTTTTTGGACTATCAATTTGAATTTGGAAGATATAGGAATTTTGACCATTACCAATTCCGTAAGTGCTAATGTGATATAATGAATATAATTGGTGTAAATAATTGTCACTAGCGGGTAATGCTTTAAATAAGTAAAATTGGATTTTATTGAATCTATGTAAGCGATAAATTTGATCATAATGTTACGTCACTAGCTAAGATGACACGTGAACGTTAATATTCGAATTGTTTGATATTAATCGCTGATCGAATTTACACCTAAAAGTCATACAACCGAAATATTGAATACTCCAACTACCACCTAATTTAATTAATTATAATCGTTATAAATTAATTAAAGTAATTAATTATTATGAAATATTAACTATAAAATTTTATTTAATTTGTGTTGATCAGTATTAAAATTGTGCATATATAAAAGTTATAACCACACATATCGATATACGATATCGATGTGCGTTTGAATTAGATTCGAAGGCACAATTATTTGATCAGGCTTGAAGAAGTTAGGAGGCCCAAATAAAGGAAATAATGGCTGACCATGGTGGTGGAGTTTGGGTTTAAATAATGATTCAAAAAGGTGGGAAATAGTAAGAGGAAAATGTGGATCTGGATCACCTTTTTGCTTCTATAAATCTCTTTTATTTAAACACCTCAAATCTCATTTTAGAAACTCTTAATTCCATCCTCCATCTTCGTTATTTATAACCGGCCTCCCCTACAAACCTCCTCCATTGTTTTGAAAATTTTAAAACACAAATCTAATACAAATAGTAGATTGGTGGTTGGTGCTTTATGTTTGGTAACTCATCCTGGAAGTTTGGATACTGATTCAATAAGTTCTTCGATTAAACGTTCAAAGTGTCACAACAAGGTTTTACTCAAGGTAAATATTTTATCCACACTTATATATATTTCTAAATATGTTATTTGTGTTCTTTAGATAATGTATGATTTATCATAAATCTACATATGTCTGTGCTGTCTACATTGGATGAAATTTATATATGTATGTATGTGTATATATATATGTATGTACGTATATATGTATTAAAATTATACACACAAACACACAAAATAGCCATAAAAATATTTTTTTTGGGAATTTTATAATATTTGATTTTTAAATTAAAAATTGATTTTAACATACAAACATAATTATATAAAATTTATATTTATATTTTATTAATATATATATATTTTGTTTCCAAAAACAAAAAATATTTATATATGTACAATTAAATCCATATACATATATTATATAAATATAATTCATTTAAATATTATATCTAATTATATATAAAGTATATGTATATATATATATTTTATGACATATATATGTAAATATTTAATAAAATATGTATATGTTTTAAAATTATTTCCGGAAGAAATATTTTTTTATGATTGCTGTTTGGAAATAAATAATTACAAAAATTAAATAAAATCGCAAGCATTTTTTAAGAAGGGAAAAAAATATTTTATAAATACTATTATAGCCAAGTGTGTATAAATATACATGTATATATATATTTAATTATTTATTTACATTAAAGCGCACATACAAACACACACACACAAATTTATATATCAATTATACATAAAGTTTCTAAATATCAATTTAATATGTATACATAAGATTGTATGTATATATTTAAATAAAATTACTTTCAATATATATATATAATTAATATATTGATTTGAATTTGAAATTACTGGATATTTTATTATACAGATCTAGATTTAAAATTTAAAATTTGAATTTAAATTTAAAATTACTTATATTAGTATTTATAATTACTTTATATTATAATTTCGATTATATATATATATATATATATATATTTATATTTACATCATCAAGTATGATTTTATATCACATAAAACCATATATATACATATACATACATATATATATATATATATATATTAGACAACACATACGTATATGAAGGGGTAATCTGTCTGTAACGGTGTAAATCGAAGCACTTACAAACAAGCTTGTTGAACCATGCAGACTGTTTTTGTTGTACATGTATGTACACACATATGTGTACATGATATGCATGTTATATTATATAATATAAATATAACATTAAATAAAACATTATTTACAAATCAAATTTATTGATTTTATTTAAAATTAATTCAGATCGAGTCTAACTAAATTTAGACTTCATATGCCCAACAAGATCCAAAATGGAATAATTTTTTTTTAAAATTTACTCTTTTACCCCGCTGTGTGCTGGCCAGGATCCAATAGATGCCTCATGTACAATTCTACCTGTAGTTTTTCAACTCGCACAACCTGCCAACTCCTTGACCTAGCATATGTTAGGTTTCTTATAAACTCTTTTCTTATATGATTTTGCAAACTATTCTTTAGATGAAATTAGTTTTAACTTTATGTACTACACATAAGTACACGACCTTTGTAACAACCTTGTTTTTGAAATCATATTATACAAATTTATTTAAAATAAAAATTTCCGTATTTGATTTTTGATAACTATTATTTTGAAATTTCACTTTTTACTTAATTGGAGCCTATTTAAAATAGATTTTTTAACAATTTGAATTAATTAATAAATTCTTTTTAGGAAATATATCAAATTGGATATAGTGTTATTGTTAAATATAAAATATTTTAAAATGTAAATAAGTTTATATGATTGGAATAGATGAAAAGTAGTTTCATTGATATTTAGTAAAATCATTAAATCGACGAAGATGAATAAATTTATTATCAATACAATGAATAATTCAATAGAATACGGTTGTCAATATATATATATATATATATATCTGTATGCACATATATATATATATAGTAAATTGAAGTGTAAATCAATTTAAAATTTAAATTTGAATATAGTTATAAATAAACTAAAATGTGTTACTTAAAAGAGAAGAGAATAAATAGAAATAAAAATAAACAAATTACTTAAACAATTAGGCCTAAAGCCCATTCAATCTTTTAAACAACCCTATTAACCCCTACACCATCTCATTAGTTAGCTAATTCCCAAAGCCTTATCCCCAAAATACTTAATCCCTAAATAAAAAATAGAACGAAAAAAGGGGCGCGAAACGTTGTTGCTCGCCGACGCTAGGGAGAGAACCGCACATGACATGGACAAGCCGTGATGAAGTGCTTTGGCGTTGGCTGGTGTTCTGGTGCTAGGCGAGATCGACATGCGCACATGATTCAGCCTAGAAGAGGCTGCACACGATTTGGGCAATGGAGGCTGTGACCTAGGTGGTCGAGGTTGGGTTTGGCAGCAAGCTTCGAGGCTGCAATTCGTGAGGAGATGAAGCGGTGGCTGCAACTAGGACTAAGGTCGATCGAAGCTGATACTGCAATCTCGACAGTGGTTCGTCAAGCGTATTAACGTGTGCAAGCAATGATTTGGTGAGATAACATTCTCACTCATCTATATCTATAATTACTGATTCTTTGAATTGAATTACTGTATTGGAATAATTGCTGAATGAATTGAATTGCCTAGTTGAAGTAGAAACTTAATTTTAGAAACCGTATATTGTTTATTGGATTTGAGCACAAAAACACATAGTAAGCACATATGTGAGTTATTTATCTAACTCATACACCTATATCTAAATTAGTTATATCCCTATTCATGCCTTACTTAAATTACGAATTTGCGTAAATCTTTAGCAGTGATTAAATGATAGGAATGAAATAATATTATATGCTATAGTTTTAATTGGTTCATGCTTGAATTGGTTGAATAGAAAGTTTGAAATATTGGATTTTAATCGATAGTTAAAATTTATATTGTTTATTTTTAAGTTAGGTTGATGGTTTAAAATACATACATTGTCGTATGATCGGAGTTTGCCGAAAAGGAACTCAGATTGATAAATAATTCCATATTATGGAATGATATATTATAGAGCCGTAATGGCTTTAGAAGTTGAAAATATTGATGAGTTTATTGTTTAAATTATTTAAATTTTTTAAAAGAACCCCAAAGATGAGATTTTATTCATTATGATCCTTATTGGAATTTTGTTTATAGAATATATAGTTAAATTATATTATATTCTTCAACTTATTTCTTATTTAAAAATTTCTATTCTAAATATTTTTGAAATGAGTAATATTTATTTATAATTTTTTTTAAATTTACTATCATAAGTATAAAATATTGGAAATGTTTTAGAGGCAAAAGATAAAATACAGTATTATTTTATAAATGATGTTATTAAAGTAATAATTTTAATTTTAAGTGATTTTAGTTATAAAAGAGGTTTAAATGATTTAAAAGAGTTCCAAAAGCTTTTGTAAATAAGCAACTCTTCTTTAAAATGAATTTATGGATTTAAAAGTGATTTTGGAAAAATTATATCTTGGTATATATAAAAACTAATTTAAAACTCTTTTAATTTATTTATTATGGATTAACAAAGGTGAGAAGTTTAAAAGTGAATTATAGATAAAATATTTTAGAAATCATGTTCTATATGATAAAATTATATTAATTACTTTCAACCTATAAACCATTGTTGGTCTTTATTGTATTTAGCTTTTGACTATTTTATGCAAGTTTGAATTGGATTTCTGTTGAATTTCATGATTTTCTATGAAACAAAGAATTTTAATAAACAATTGAATTGTCTAGTGGTATGAGACACTTTGTACAATTCTTTCGATTATTATTATAATTCGTTAAATAGAGTTTGAGTAGAAATTACTAGCTTTTAGTAAATACTTGAATTTACTTTCCGGTATGGGACAGTTAGTTAAATTCTTATGATTACTGGAGTGACCGTAATTAACACTTAGAGTTGTATTATCTTAGGGTGTTCGGATTTCAGACCGATCTGTCCTCGAGATAAGATAAATCATTTTTCATCGTTCTGAGAATCAATACATTTTTAGATTTGGGTAGGCAGGTCTCTTTCGGAAGATCTGTTATGGTGTAAATACGACTGTCTCTTTCGAAAGGCAGATTTTTACATGCATCGTAGTCTATAGATACTACAACCTATCAGTTTATTTTTTTATATATAGTTAGACTATGTTTACCTCTTTCGAAAGGTAAATTTGCATAGGACAGATTAGGTACAAGGCTGCTCTTTTCTTTTAGCGGTGTCCTTAATCTGCAGTCTCTTTCGGTAGGCTTCCTTTCTATGTAGCGGGTCTCTTTCGGTAGATTTCATGTCACAGTATTAAACCGATAGACGACTACCATTATTATTTCATTATTGATGATTATTTCTTTAGAGATTTTTAGTATGGATATTCTATCCTTTATGGCTCTGAGGAATTTTGAATTAGTTATCACCATATTTTGAGATGACAGTTTATTGAAACTTGATATGTGTTTATGAAATGGTGATTTGTTAGACATGCCTTATTTGTGTATTTATTTTGTGCATATTTTATTTATGACTTATTTTGTTGTTGATAAGTCAAAATTTTGAGATCTTTATTTATTGGTTTGATATGCCTTTTTGAATTTTTGGGTTTTAGGCATATTTTGGGATGACTTATTTTAGGAGTTAAGTCATTTATGGAATTATAAAATAGTGAATTTAAATAATATGCCTTATTATGATTGTCTGTTTGACATATTTTATATGACTTATTATTTTAAGTCATATATTTATGATATTAATATCTCACCTTTTTAGTTAGATATATTCTGACTTGTTTATTATTTAATAGTCGGGTCAGGCCGAAACTTTACAGGTACAGGGACTCATTAACTCTTATATTTTGGGTTAGCTTTGGAGTAGAATATTTTGATAGTTTCAGTTTACTTCATCATTATGTGTATTGGCATCTAGTAGTTATGTCATGTATTTTATTCAGTGGTCATTTTGTACCTGATATATTGTATGAGATACGATGTATATTAGAGTGAGTCTAGTATTGACATTTTGTAGACTCGCATCTTATTATGAAATATGTTGTATTTTAGTCCGCTGAAATCCATGACTTTGATTCTAATTTATCTATATTATATACTGTTCTGAATATTTTAATCGGTGTGTTTATTATTTTGTATTAATATTACACATGTCAAATTTTTAGTTCAGATCCTCAAAATGGTAAATAAGATGTGTCAATGTTAGTATAAAGATATATTCACATTTGATCGCCCTTAACTAGTCGTATTCTTCAGATTAACAGACGATATTACTTGTAATGTTCTTTGCTAAACTGGGCATAGCGATGGGGTCGTTACAACCTTATAGAAAGAAGTTAACTCAACTTCACTCACCATGAATAAAACTTTGTTAAACAAAGTTTGACTACTCCTTATCGATGAATCATGATGTATCACAAGGAAGAGTGACTATTGAGATTGAATTTTTATTCATTCTTTGGTATGTTCGGAACTCCTTCCAGTATACTCACTTATTAGATCAAATCGAATCATTTTATTTTCTATCGCAAGTTATTTTATTTACTTCTGTTTATATTATATGAACTCATCATTAACATACCACATGTGTATCGTATACACTTGTTCATGTTGTGATAATTCATTGGTGAATAAAACAAAGTACGTGGAAGCATTTTGAAATTAATTGACTTTTGATTGCATACATCTATATGTATTAATGCATAGAGTTCATAAACTCTTATGATGCTCCCAGTGAATGTGTGCTTTCCCCTTGAGTGTCTGAGATTTAATTTACTAGTACCATGTAATTCATAATAATATAATCAAAAATTATTTCACAAAACCGTGGCTTAGTCCATAATTCCAAAATGATTGCAAATAAATTTAGATGCTTCTGTATTTTCCAATGCATTACAAATACCAGTACTATAGTTTTATTTTATAAGAATTTTCATAATATTGATATTGAAATAAAACAATGTCTATTTTTAAATCGATATTGAAACATAATTATTATTTCTTATAAAAAATGTTTAGTACGTTATGAAAACAATTTTCATAACTTGATGTGACCAATAAGCATTATATGGCATGCTCCCTCGATTTCCGCCGTCACTATTATGAAATATAAAGCTCTATTCAACTACTTAATATAGGCTGTTTATTTTATTTACTGTCATTTGTTTACAGTCAAGAATTTTAGATCAAATATCTTAAATTCAAAGAAATAAATATCATAGAAAACAATTTTCTATGTGAAAATACTTTTGGAATATAAATTATATTTCTCATTCTAATGTTAAGTATCTATTATTATTTTACAATTCTCATTTTCGATGTCTCTTTATAAGTAGAAGTGACAATTTACTCTTTTCATTCCAACCGTGCCTTAGGTTACATTCAGTCTTATACTTTTGATTTACTTTCAAAATGGTCGAACCACTCAAAGGAAATCCTTACTACAATATAGTAACGAACTTTTTATGAATGTGCATTTGGTCATCCTTAACTTTTAAGGTTATCAAATAAATTGCACTTTATGTAAACTGATCAAACTGACATTTCGGTGATCGAATTCTCAAATTTTTCTTGTAGCCTTTGGTCTAATGTTATGTTTAAGACAACAAGATCATTATTGTAATCAATCATATTGAATGCACGATCTCATACTACAGTTTACTTGCTTATTTCAATGAACTAATTTCATTGAGATTTCGTACATTACGAATTATGACCGTTCACCATATAACATCTATATGTGATCGTATATGGATCAAATGACCATATTCTTGTATCGCTTTTAATGTTCGAAACTCATCAGACAATACGCAATATTGGGTAAGTAAACTCGTAAATGACCAAGTTATGAACGTATTTAGTTGTTGTATAATCAGGCACTTGCATAGTCAACCTGCAAAATATTATTGGTAAGTATATTTTATATTTCTATTTTTCAATATTAATTCAATTCATTTATATATTTTAATTGATAAAAAATTGATCAATTATATTAATTGCACAAATTTATCAATGTAGATTATTGTAACTTCATATAGCGGATGTTCTTATAATACTAGAAAGATTAAATGTTACCATTTCATTAATCTAATAAGACTCCTACTAGTCTTTTATGTTTCCTCCAAACCCTAAACCGAAACATAGAAGTCTTTCGACTTCACTAGTGGGTGTTAGGACTCGTCTTTCTTGGGATTTTGACCTTGAGTTTTCTTAATAAGCCATAGCTCCACAAATAATGGATAACTCCTTATCAGTTGTATCATATACAACTCCTAATCTATGGTTCCTTATCCTAATCTCATTTCGACCTTGAGTTTGCTCAATAGATCGAAAGGAATTATTCACTCATACCTATATTTTCACGATGGCCTAAGTATAATATACATACCTTGAGATTTCTCAACAAATACATATAGTTATCTTACATTATAGTCAATATATTAGTAATACTACATATAGCTTGAGTTTTCTCAACAACCAGAGAGTATGCAAATAATTTATTAATATATAAATGGTAGAGGAGAACACTTATATTAAAGACTCATATTCTTCAATATATTTAATTAAGTGATATCGACTTATGGAATAATATATTTCTTATGAAATACCCTCATGATTCAAGTATTGAACACATTAGAAATCACAGTATACATACTTTGACGCATAAATTTACTCCTTAAGTCTATTTAGGGTTTCTTTAATGTTCCACCTTTAGTTTATACATTTGTATCATATAAGTTTTATTATTATATAAAATTTGTATTTTATTTAACCTATATAATATTTTATGTATAACATTATATGAATTAAATCTTATTTAATTAATTAACACTTGAATTAATTGCTATATTATTCAATCATGACATATTATATTGAATATTTACTATAACCTTTATAATAATAACATATAACTTATATATATATGTATGTATTTTAATTTATTATTTGACTTTCACTTAATCTATTTAATTAAACAATTTTAATTAAATTTTATTAATTTCAAAATTCTTTACACACACGTATACTCATATTGTCTTAAACAATTCAAGACAACATAACATCTATTATTGTATATATAATACATGTACATATATATATTTAATTAATTAACTTAGTTAACTAATTCACTTATTATATTAATCTTATTGATAAATAATATTTTTTAAATTAACTTTACAACATCTTCAAATATTTTAAAAATTATATTATAATTTTATAATATGTGTTTTATTTTTAATTTCCAAAAAAAATTATTAATATATTTTTGTATTAAAATTTTGCATCAAATATTCTATGTTAAATAATTATATATACATAAATTTAATAATTGCATAACTAAATTTAAATACATAAAATATATACTAATATGTATATTATATATATATATATATGAAAAATATATTTTTATTAAATCTAAGGGATAAGTCATCATCATGTATTATAGGAAGCTAATTTTGATGCATTCATTCAAACTTGAGATACGATATTGTTACTACTATAATTATTGATCCCAAAGGTATGCAGCATATCGACATAACCTTGATCTCACATCAACAAGTAATGTTGAAAGTGTGGAGATAAGCCAATGCTGAAAGCATACAATGCTGCCCCTCATCAACAAGGGTTAATAGACAATGTCGTAGGTCAACAATGAAGCTAAGGATATCGAATGTCATCAATGCCGCATATCACTTATAGAGTTGAATAAAGGATGCCGAATCTCTCATACCACTAAACAATCTTGAATGGAACCAATGTCGTATCTGATCAAGGAAGTAATGATGTCGAAGAATACTATATTGAAAGCCATCAATGTTATAGTGACATGCTTTATCATCCATGTTGCCCCTCATTGATGCTGTGTTATATTAGTATAATGTTACCTCCATGAAGCCAGAAGAATCAATGTCGCTTCAGATTAATACTGCGTTTCTCCAATGATATTGCCTTTTATCAATGCCTCCATTAATAACGCCTCTCATTAATGTTGTCTCCTATCAATGTCGTCTCATATCAATGCCACCTCTTATAGATATCGCCTCCCAAGCAATGCTATGTCTCTTCAAGATTGCTGATTGTCAATGTTGCACCTTAGTGATGGTGCACTTCATCAACCATTAAACGATACCATAGGTCCTCAATGCGACATTGATGCCAAATGTCATCAATATTAATGAAAGTTGCTAAGGCGAATTGGATGTTAAGTTTTACTACATGATGCCGTAATCCATCATCATACAAAAGAATGCGAAAGTTATCAACAAAAAAGCATGAAGCCTAGCGCCATTGAAGTAGCCGATGATATTACAAGCTATCCATGCCGAAAGTAATTCGTAGCAGCCATGCCGCATTTCTTCCCTTATAAATACGAACCTAGGGGCATGGAGGAAGGGGAGAATGATTCTTTTCTCGATTTTTACATTTTAAACTTTGTAACCCTAAACCAATTTAGGGATTTCTAGTGATAATGAGTTCTTGTGACATGTGCACATAAGGCTATGTACATTCAACTATTTCATAGCATATGAATAAACATCTCATGGTTTGTGACTTGTTTTGAATTCCAAATCACTTGTGATTTTTAATCATAACTTGCTTTAAAATTCTTGAACATCCATTGTCTTAATTTATATTTCCATAACATTGTTCTACATTGATTTCAAGATGACATGGCTTCAATGTGAGTTTGGACATTACTTCGACATGAATAATTATGACTACATCATGGACTTGAACGTACTAAACCTACTTACCTAAATCCTTTCTAAACCAAGTATCGCTTTTGCCAACACTCGTTGAGGTCTACAAGGGTCAACCAAGCACTCTCTTAACCAAATTCCTCTTTTCTACACTTTTCAGGTGTTATAGCGAAGAAATTTGTTTACATTTTGGAGCTAAATGGAAGGCTCGAACCTTCGATTCCTTGAATATCCCTATAAAGAACTGTCTTCGGCTTGCATACGTAGGGTATGGAGAATTTAGCCTAACCCTCATATCATCTATTTGACTTTATTTTCCTTACATATAAAGGACTCTCCCTAGCTTTAACATAAAAGACCTTTTTAAATCCAACATAGCCCATTGAACTACAAAATGGATATTTCCGAACAAGGATCTTCCGAGTCTCAAATAGTTTGGCCAACTTACCAAATCACTAGCGATCCCCGACTTCATAAGGAGTAAGTATTAAGGCTCATGGAATTACAAATTCATGGAAGATAAGAGAAGAAAAGTAACTCCTTATGATCTAGATAAATGGAGCCTAAACCCCTTCCATATGGGGCCCACACTAATTTTTTCTTTGGAAAAGAAAGATGAGAAAGACAACATCTTTATAAAAATAAGAAAGAGAATTAAACTCCAAGCAAGAGGAACCATCTTTGAAAGAGAGATAACAATGGACTTTGACCGAGCACTCAAAAATGGAAGAATGTGCTTAACCGATCCCATCGTTTGAAGGAGAATCAAAGTTCTTCTAAAGAAAATTCACTGCAGAGGCTAAAAAGTCCATCACATACAACAAAAGAGCTAAGAGGAATTCAAAAGAATCATTTTCCAAAACTTCATGGCTTTCAAAGGACCATTTTCTTGCTACTTCTTATAAGGATATTTACTTCTTGACTAAGGCAAGGCTAAACTATTGGCCCTCTAAAAAGAAATGAGCAAAGGCTGAACAAAATCTTGAGGACAATATTGTCATTATCACCACTCAAATGGCCACGATACTAATCAGTGTCGAAGCTTGGAAGGAATGATCAAGGGAAGCTCAAAGAATTTGTAAAGAGAGGTTGAACAAGTTGATAATAAAGGAAAATGCTTCAAATAAAATAAGTATACATACTGACTCAGTCATAGAAAGGAGTGAGAATCTCTAAAAATCATAAGCCATAAGCCCTTATTTCCACCTGAAAACAGCTTGTTTAAGGCACCTCCTGTATGGAGGTCAGAGTAAGTCTTTGGTCGCGCCTGATAACAGCCTGGCCAAAGCATCTACAAGCCTTCGGTCTCGCCTACGTGGCTTGGAGGAGCACCTCCTGGAGGGAAAACAGAGTAAGCCTTTGGTCCCGCCTAAAAATGGCCTAGCTAATGCATCGGACTAGCCTTCAATACCATATATGAGGCCTAATTGAAGCACCACCTAAAGGGAGGTCGGGTAAGTATTTGGTCCTTCTTGAGATAGCTAACCAAATGCAATGGACAAATCAATCCAAATCTGTTGCCTATGGTGGTAATCAGAGATCATTACCTATGATGGTGACAATCAAACTCTATCCAAAAGAATGGATCAGATCAATCTTCTAGAGGAAGATCAATCAAAAACAAGTCATTCATGCTCCAAAAGGAAATCAATTAATCTTCTAAAGGAAGATCTGTCATATATGAGCTATAGCATGCTAAGGCAAAGATAAACAACCATCAATTACCAGAATGGTTTTCTAGTCTTCTATTTCAGCAATTATTCTCTGGTCTTTTTTATATTATTACCACAATTGGTTTTTTGATTCTTATTTATATTGTTATTGCCAAAATGGTATTTTGGTTTCCTGTTCATATTATTACCAGATGGGTTTTCTAGTCTTCTATTCGAATTAATATTTCCAGAAAATTTTCTGGGCTTCTAAAAACATTATTACTCCAGATGGATCTCTGGCATTCCGTCACTACACCAAATAGGCCATTTTGTCACACTTTTTTCGTTTCATTTTGTCACGGTTATTATTGTTGGAAATTTGTAACGGTTATTACTGTTATATTATTTTGTCACGGTTATTTCCGTGACAAAATTTGGGCTTTTCGTAAATAAGCTGAAGACATTGGGAAGAGTTGTCATTTACGTTCCACTCCCTAGCTTCAGATGTTTGTCACGGTTCTGGCTTGTATCTTTCTTCCTAAAATCTAATTAGGTTAAAGCCTTCCTTCATTGAGTCGCAGCCTTCCTTCATTGCGAGTAGCCCTATCGCCCGCCGATTGCAGCTTACTTCCATTTGCATACAAACCTACTTCCTCGTCGCAGCCTTCCGATTTCTTCCTAAATCTTCCTTTGCGAGTCGCCCGCCTCAGGTAATAATTTTCGTTTTTGATTTGCTTTTGTATGTTTTAATAATTCTTTCTCCTCTAATAATTACAACAGAAAACAAAATATAAAAAATCGAAATAGGCAAACACTTATCGCTGAATTATTGTAAAAAAATTGATAATGGGTTGCGATTCGAAGTTTAATTTTGGTCAAAAGGCTGAGGTTGCGGCGGTTGATTGGGTTGGGCGTAGATGAAGGAAGGTTGATTTGGTGATTGATTTGTGATTTGGGGTTGTGTGAGTGTACGATGTAGTGAGGAGGTGATTGTTGCTGGTCCATGAATTTCCCAAAGGGATTTGACCTCCGTTCTTGTATCGTACAATTGCTTTGTACACATAAGGAATAAGCCCTTCCATTTATAGAAAGAAATAGATTTTTGAACAATAAATGACAAAGTCTACACTCCTTTTCCGCTTGTATAATAAATCATCTGGTGATTCTGCTATAGAATAGCTTGTTAATCCATGGTCCTTTGAACAATAAATAGAGAGCGTGATGATACATGTTTTTGTATTTATCATAGTACAAACACAAATTTTACTTCTAAAACTATATGCAGGCCTACTTTGTGATCAACTATTTTCTACAGAGAACTGCAGAATGTTTTAGCGTTTATTGGTTGACCATGCAGTATATTTTTTTGTTAGTGTAAATGAAAATTCAAGGCTAATAACTAATATCATTGCATTTCTGTTTTTAATACATGGATCAAAATAGCAACTTTTAGTTCTCTGCTGGTAACTCTATTATGTCTATAGCCATCATTTCTTAATTTTTTTTAAAGTTATTTCTATACTATAAAACTCTGATTACTTGTGGACTCGTATATGAACAAGGAGAAATAATTTCTCGGCGTTGACAAACGTTTTTTAGTTCCTTTCGGTGATATACTGCCTTGAATATTTGAAGGTTGATGCCTTTTAACCTTAAGCTGGTTAAAAGATAATAGCAGTATTTTTCTTGATTTGGGAAGTCCATGTGAATTCGAGTAAGCCTAATGCTTTAGGTTTCTATCTTTTGTTTTGTTATGTATTAGAAAAATTTAGAATACACACAAATTTGTTAAGCCTAATGCCTTTTAACCCAGTTTCTTTAGAGAGTTTACACACAAATTTGTTTTGAAGAAATTATTATCAGGTTTCAACTCTTGCAACAAATTAGTCTACTTTATGAAGAATTTCACGCTGTAGATTTAGGATGAGACTGCAAAGAATATGCCATGAAATAACAATACAAGTCTAAAATAGGAAAAATGATCAGGAATTGGTTACATGTTTGAGAGGGAGGGAGGGAGGGAGAAGGGGGTAAAAATTAAAACTAAAAATGATGACAAATCAGCTACAAGTTTGCAACGGTCTATATTTGTGAATTAAAGAAGTGAAAAAGCAAAACAAAAGCGAACTGTAACCAGGCACAAAAATTAAAACTAAAAATGATGACAAATCAGCTACAAGTTTGCAACAGTCAAAAATAGGAAGGAGAAGTTGTTTGTTCTAGACTGCAGTTGTTGTTTGTTGTATAAATTATTTTTTAGCGAAATGTTATGTTAGCATGTTGTTTAATGCTTCGTTTATGTATTAATGTTGTATTTACTTAAAATTGTAGGAACAAATAAATTTTCTTGCTAATGTCGAATCCTACATCGAGAGAGTGGATTAGAATTCGGCATAGGAATACCAATGAATATATACAAGGAGTTCGATATTTTATGGAATTCGCGAAGAGTCATTCACCACCGAACTTTGGACTATGCAGCTGTCCTTGTATAAAGTGTAGGAATTCAAAAAAGTTGGCTTTTAAATTAGTAGAGAAACACTTGATCATTCATGGTATGGATCCAACATACGACGAATGGTTTTTCCATGGCGAGAGAAGCGACAATGATGTGGTGGTCAATACTACGCGACATAATACCTATGAGGCTTACAACTCTAATCAATTTCAAGAACAGAACCATGTAGGAGATGCGCTTGAAGACCTTGTTGATGATGCATATAGAGTATATGGTAGCGTTGAAGGCGTCGGTGATGGTAACCATTGGAAAAAGTATCAGGAATACAAAAGAAAAGCAAATGAAAAATTATACCCTTCTTGTGAAGATGGTCTTACAACATTAAGTGTCATTATAGAGCTTCACAATTTAAAAAAAGATTTTAATTGGTCAGGAAACAGTATGACCGAGTTGTTGATACGATTGAAGCAGTGGCTTCCAAAGGAAAATACAATACCGGAGAAGTACTCGACAATGAAACAAATGTTAAAGGATTTGGGAATGAAAGTAGAGTGTATACATGCTTGTGAAAATGATTGTATATTGTTTTGGAAGGAATACAATGATGCGTTGGAATGTCCACGCTGTCATACGTCCAGATTTAAAGTTAAAAATCAAGGGGAAGTGGTGAAAATGACAAAACAACCTCGAAAAGTTTTGAAATATTTTCCAATAACTCCGAGATTAACAAGGTTGTATACTATACCATGGATAGCTCGAAAGGTGTTATGGCATAGTGAAGCAAAACCTTGCTGGAATTCCATGTGTCATCCTATTGACTCAGCCGAATGGAGATCGTTGAAGAACAAGTGGCCAGAGTTTGGTAAAAATGGACGAAATGTTTGGCTTGGTATTGCTACTGACGGGTTTAACCCTAGTGCAACACAATCTAGTAATTATAGTTGCTGGCCTGTGTATACGGTTCCTTATAACTTACCCCCTTCATTATGTATGAAGTCGGAGTTTCAAATGTTATGCTTGTTAATTCCTGGACCAAGAGCACCTAGTAAAGATATTGATGTGTATTTGGAACCCCTTGTCGATGAATTGAAGCAGCTATGGACAGAGGGAGTGCCTGCATTTGACATGGATAAGAAAGAGCATTTCACTTTGAGAGTAATGCTATTATGGGGAATTCATGATCTACCTGCATTTGGAAATTTATCTGGTTGTGTAACACATGGTTACAAAGCATGTCCTGTTTGTGCTGTGGAGACTGAATTAGAACGCATTGGAAATAAGATTGTTTATACGAAGTATAGAAGATTTTTAAAGAATGGTCATCCATATAGGGCATTGAAACATGGATGGTATAAGAATATAGAGGATAAGGAACCTCCAACACGATTGACGGGATCAACTCTTTTAGAAAAGCTTGCTCATATCAAATATGTACCCGGTAAAATAACAAAAAACAAAAAAGCATAGTAGATGATATCGACCTTGACGATGAACATTTTGTAAACGAAAATGGCGATGATGAAAGACCAGCATGGTATAAGAAGTCGATTCTTTTTGGCTTAGAGTATTGGAGTAGTCATAGAGTGCGACATACTATTGACGTGATGCACACTGAGAAGAATGTATCGGAGCATTTCATTAACTTGTTGTTTGATAGATACAAACAATCTTCCAAATTTGCATTTGATAAAACATACAGGATGCAATGTTGTCAAGTTCTAAAAGATGCAAAACTTCCATCATGCTTTGGGACTAAGTTAAGCAACTTAGTAAATATTCAACCACCCAGTTTGAATATTAGAAAGTCATATGACTATCATGTTATTATCCAGTATTTTTTTCCTATCATGGTTCAACATGCTTATCCAAAGTGTCGTGACTTAAGACGTGCGATATTACAAGTATGCTTGTACTTCAATATTATTTGTTCGAAGGTTTTAATTCGAGAGCATGTCCAAGCTGCCAAAGATATGATTGTCGAGGCATTATGCGTGTTGGTGCATTATTTTCCCTCCCAATTTTTTGACATAAGCATACATCTAATGGTGCATTTAGCTGATCAGGCACTACTATGTGGACCAGTTAGTTATACATGGATGCATCCATTTGAAAGGTGCGACATTTTTTAAATATAATTATCACATGATTCTTTTTCAATAGTAACATAAATGATGTATTTTTATATTAGAGCTATGAAGGAATGCAAAGACATACCAAGCAATAAACGCTACGTGGTGGGATCAATTTCCGAAGCATATCTTGTTTCAGAATCCGTTAAATATGCCATGGAATATATGCCAAATCCACGTACTGGTAATCATAGCTCTAAACAAGCACCATTTTTAGATGAGAACGGAGATGACATTTATGAACGTTCCATCATTGAGGGTAAAACTATCAGGTTATCCGGCATACAACGTACTCAAATTCGAAGGTGGATACTTTTTAGGATGGAAATTCCAGACCGAGATGATTATTATAGGTTTGCATTTTTTTTCTACACGCTATAAGATGTAACTTTAATATTTACTTACGCCACCATATATTGGTTTGTAGCGAATACCGATCATCGTTAGAAGATGCTCAACGAAGTAGAAAGAAGCTCCATGCAAGGACGGAAGTAGTAGTGCAAACTGAATTCATTGAGTGGTTATACAAGAAGGTTTGTGAAATTCCACAAAGATCATAATTCGATAACCAAATTAACATTATTTAACTTAATTTTTTTTTATAGTTAATGGAAGAAAAATGCATGGATTCATTGTTATGGTATTACATTAGTGGACCAGCGTGGGAAGCCAAAACTCATCTTAAGTATAGAATAAATGGTTATGTATTTTCTCCGCAGCGCTATGATGACACCCTTTCAACACAAGATAGCGGTGTTTGTATGGATGCAATAACAACATTTGTTGCAAGTGCGAAAGATTTGAATCCTACAGATGATGACACCACTTGGTATGGTATTATCAAGGAAATCATTGAAGTTGATTATTATGAATTTTCACATGTAGTATTCTATTGTGAGTGGGTCAATATTGCTGATAAAATGCATGGTTGTAAGATTTGTCCGGACTCTAATTTGTTGATGGTGAATCTAAAAAAACTTAAAAGTAGCGACGGAGAGTATGATGAGCCTGCAATTCTTGCATCAGAAGCAAGTCAAGTTTTTTACATACCAGACATACAGAATCCCGATTGGTCCATTGTACGACGTTCACCTAAACGCTTGACTGATAGCGTGGATGATTACGAGATGCCAACAAACTTCCAGTCAGTTTTAAAGGAGCAATCTAACTTAACAACGTTGTTGAAATGTATTGAATCCAAATAGATGAGCTTGATTGAAGTAGTAGTTGCTTGTTTTGTAACTTTATTAGTATTCTCAGTCATTATTTGACATTTATCATGTTGCCATAGATCAGAAATTTCAACAAATTTAAAATATAAAGACATTTTTTTCTTCCCTGTATACTCATTTGTTATCATTCATTAAATCTTCACATGGCATATAAAACCATCCTTCTAAATGCAGCAGAGATAGTATATTTCAATGCAAATACAAGTGACATGCAAGTATGCAAGTATGTGTGAGCTTTTAAAATGCGTGAAGCTTTCCATTCATATGAATTGAGATGTAAAAATTCAAAATTAATGAATATGAACAGAAAGCATGGCAGACTTTTGGAAATATGTGAGTTTTAAGTGGCAGTTTTAAAATGTATATAGTTCTTTATATAATTTTATGGAATTATATTTTGTAGATAGGTTGTTATATCTCTTGCATTATATTTTGGTAGTATGTCGGCTAGTTGTAGTAGACATATAGAAAGCAGAGAAGGAGAAGTTCCTCCTCCCCCACCAAATAAAAAGTACTGGATAATTGTTGAGATGGATGGTGCTAAAGGCGACGATGAAACAAAGTGGAGTTCCTGTTGTGGCACTCTGATTTGAAGGCATATTCCCATTAGCTATGATGATTGGAGGAAAGTTGATGGGTTTTTCAGGGATAATTTATGGAAAGCACTCATGGTATTTGAATTTACAATTTTTTGTGCATATTTGAAGTACAAAATCATAATTAGAACATTTATTTTACCTTTTTATAGAAGGAGTTTGATTTGAATATAAACCACGATTTAGCTCGACCTATTTTGGAGAAGGCGTTTTCACAGTACTTCAGAACATCAAAAGCGAAATTGAGAAAGCTATATCTTAAAACAAAAGAAGGAGAGTTATTGCCTAGGCGTCTTGCGATTGATAACCGACCCGAAGACATTGATAAAGTTCAGTGGGAGGGGTTCATCGACATTGAATATGCTGATAAGAAGAAAAAACAATGCAAGACGAATGCTGATAATAAAAGAAAGAACACCATAAATCATACATTGGGAAGAAAATCTTATAGTAGACTATATGAAGAATTGGTACGTAGTAATTCTTTCACAACTAATAGCGATAATATTGTATAATTGTTTAATATATTTACATTTATTTATGTAGGAAACTGATAATCCCGAATGTAAAATTACACGAGCAAAGGCATGGAAAGTGGCGCACACAAGTAAAAAAACCGGAGAGGTGCTTCCTTGCGCCGCTGAAAAATATGCAAGTCATTTACATTGCATTTTCTTATACAAATGATTTATAAACTGAACACCTGCACATACATTCAACCTCTAAAACTTCTACATATTCTCCATCCCATTCTAATTCAACTTCTGCACAACCACCCCTATACAGTGCACTGCCTTCATCTGCACCCTTCCACCATAATTTCCTTGTTGCACATATAAGTTCAAATTTGTTACTAACGCACTGATAATTTCCTTGTTGCACATATAATTATCCATGGATCCATCCATAAGTCGGTGTCATAACCGTTGACAATATGTTTTCCAATTAGACCCTAGCTATATTGTCTTGCTTTAAGGATTGTTTTCCAGGTTGTTGATCCTTTTGTTGCCAACTAGAATAATTTGACAATATTGGCTTGATACAAATCTTTCAATTTTTATAAGCCCGTCCCCCTTCTGATTTTGTTTTACATACATTGGACCAGCTCATATATTGTAGGATTTATTATGCTAAAGGAAGTTGGCACATGATGAATTGATCTGATGTATGATGGTGTAGTTGGGATTTGACAGAAATGAACCCAAAACTCACCGATTAGAAATATAATAAACTTGATTAATTTTAATCTTTTCCCTATGCTTAATAGTCTATAATTCTAATTATTGAGGTTTTTCTTTATTTTGTCTAATAATGGACCGAAGTACCTAGTTTTCAGTTTATGTATAGATAATGGAATGCCTAGGTAAATAATAGGCAAATTCCCCTCTGCACATTCAAGATATTGCTAATTTGTTCTTTGTTTCTCACTTCTTTTCCAAGAAAAAAAGTAGAATTTTGGTCATTCATTTTTAAGCTGAAGTTTTGATAAACTTTTCCTATTTTCTATTTAACTAAGTTAGCATTATTAAGACGTGCTTTAGATAGAAAAAGGACGTCATCTGTATATAGTAAGTGTGTTAAGTTTGGTTCTACTTTATGGAGAAACCACTGGACATCTTTATTTTTAAGCTGACTCTGTTATAAGCTTTATGTAAAGCAATCTTAATACAAAAATCACTGGACATCTTTTTGTTAAAACGTCTAACTAGTTCATGTGCCAATACTGAATTTTTTTTGTTATATTTCTGCCTGGTATTAATGCATTTTGGTTTAGTGAAATAAGATCATTCACTAAATCTTTCATTCTACCACACAGCAAGCTAGCTAATATTTTGTATAGAATATTACACAATGATATTTGTCTATATTCCATAAAAGACTCTGCTTTTGTTTTTTGGTGTTAAGCCATCTAAATTTATTGCGTTGGAAACTTTGAATTGATTTATTCTGGAATTGCATTTTGCTCCTAAAACAGTGCTGTTGAGGAAAGATTAATTTGTTACAACATTTTGATGTTTATTTGTTAGTGCTAAAAAATTTGTTATAGATTAATAGTGATTGAGCATCTATCTTCTTCATTGATTCAGTGATCAGTTAGTAAATATTTATTGGTCAACATTAAATGAATATAAAAATTATGCAGCAAAATAATTCTGGTTTCCGTAAATATGCATTTATTTGATTAGAATATGTATATTGTACCAAATTATTTATCAATGTAGATGTATTGTATGTAGAGTTAGTAGTTATCAAAATTTATATATCAAAATGGTTGTCTTTACCTCAGTACCTTAAACAATTTCATATAAATTTCAGATGGCGTGATAATAAGTCACAATACAACATATAGACACTTCAGCATTGTTTGTAAACATCAATTGTTGTACCTTAAATTGATTAGTCAACATAGTAGACGAATGAAGACATCTTCACCAATCTTTATAATCATAATCTTGGTAGGCAAACTGTTTAAAACAAATAATCATTGTCGTTCAGGTTCTGTATCTCCTTTATATATCGCATCTGCAAACTCTCTTCCATAGGATTTTGGTAAAGTTGTTGGACAACATACACGATTGTATGCAGTAACATCTGAATTTCACTTTGAATCGCTCTTAACTACTAAACTTAATTACATTCAATTTTTTCTGTTTTCTTTTCCCTTAAATTTTTCATGACATCTTTAGTGGCTTGCTGCCATAACTCTTTGAACCTTTTCTCAACGAACTTACATTTGATGCTTATGTTATAATTAGTTTACCAGGTACCAAAAATTTATTCCAAGTCGCTTTTATTTCCATTCAATTGTACATAAAATCAAAAAATTTATTCATCTAGAATACTAAAGTCATTGAAATGTTTATGTAGAAGTCAAATTATACAAGGATTGATGTCTTTATGTTTATGTAGAAATCAAATTATAAAATATGACACTGTCAATTTTTTGAATTGTGTAGGCATTGATAGAAGAAGCCGAAGAAAGACAAAAATCGGAAGCTAGTGTTAATGGAGAAGATGGAATAAGAAGTTTAGAAGATTTTGAAAAAGATCCCGTTGCCGAAGCTTTTCGGGATGATAAAAAGCGAAGCTATTGCCGAGCTATTAGCTCTACGTCTACTGTAAAGCAAGTAAGACTCTCTCAAGCTTTAAAAGCCATTACCAATTACAAAGAGAATGCAAATCAATAATGGAAAACAGAAATGCGTGAAGAGATGAAAACAATGAGTTTAGCTATAAATGATATGAGACAATGTATAAAGATGCTTGTAAATCATATTGGAGGAAATGTGCCGACACCAAGAGGAGAAGCCGCTTCTAATATAGAGCAAAATCTCAACAGTGCTGGAGATAGCTTAGGTGCTCCACTAAATGGAATAATAGGATCTTCTACGAGAGAGAAACAACCAGTAACGCTATTGTCAGTGGATTTGACGGAAGTAGCAAAAGGACACATTGGGACACAACAGATATGTCATGGTAGAAAGGTGGTTGAAGGAGAGCAAGTTGTTTGGGTGGAGAATGTTTACGATCCAGAAGCTTCAATTTATGAAGCACCACAAAATGGCCATTACACACTATCTGAATTGGTTGAAGGGGGGTTTGTGATTTGGCCCGAGTATCGTTTGCGTTATTAGTAAGTTACTGAACACTAGTAGTTATATTCTAAAACTGTGTTTTAAAGTTTGTTATATATACTATGCATTCTGAAACTGTGTTTTAAAGTTTGTTATATATACTATGCTTGGATGCTATAATTTGTGGTGTTGGTATGAAGTATCCTTTGTGGTGTTTGAATGAAACATAAATGTTTGGTGTTGTTCTAATTATTGATCGTATGTTTTCTTAATGTTAATACTATATATATTTTGTATAGATTGTTTGTAGCTGTAATAAAATATTGGTGCTATATAGTTTGTTTGATACTGTTTTAGTTGTCACGGTTATAAGTGTGAGAAATTACTATTTTGTCACGGTTATAACCGTTAGTAAATACTATTCTATCACGGTTATAAGCGTGAGAAATTACTATTTTGTAATGATTATAACCGTTAGTAAATACTATTCTGCAACGGTTATAAGCGTGAGAAATTACTATTTTGTAACGGTTATAACCGTTAGTAAACACTGTTCTGTCACGGTTATAAGCGTGAGAAATTACTATTTTGTCACGGTTATAACCGTTAGTAAATACTATTCTGTCACGGTTATAAGCGTGAGAAATTACTATTTTATCACGGTTATAACCGTGAGCAAATGTGTGACTGAATTTGCCCACGGTACCTATTTTCACGGTTATAACTGTGACAAAATAGTTTTGTCATGCTTATAACCGTAAGGAAATTGCCTTTCTGGTGTTGTGCGTTATTAGTTCAGTCAGTGTTAATCAGTACTAGAGGGATATCTAGTATTCTATAATGGACTTCTTCAAGTTAAAAGGACAAACCAATGTTCAATCTACAAATCATATTTCAACGAATTAAAGTGCTAGGAAGCAAGCTATACATCTCAAATAATTCAACAAACTCAAAAGAAAAGTGCATATGGTACATTCAAGGTAACATTCATTCAGAGACAAATTTATCTATTATATGATGCATTATATACAACAAGTCACATGTATAAAAATTGATTAACAAAAGGACCTATTTAAAGATTTACGAGCAATTCTCCATTAAACGTCAAGGCTCAGCGCCATCCTCTCCAGATCTTCAGCAACCAACGATGAGTCAGTAATATGGTGAATGGCCACATCCAAAAGTTCTTTAAGTTTCTTTTCCTTTTTCCGAACATTGTCCGCATCATCAATTGAATCAACTTGAGTCTTCAGTGCATGCTTGAGGGTCTTATTGGCTCCTTTTAAAGCTTGAATCATGGTATTTAAGTCCTTAATCTCCTGCTCGAGAATATGTTTTTCGCAATCGAGCTTTTCAACCCAACTTTCACAATCGTTGAGACATTGATAAATTTTCTCGTCCCATTTCACATTAAAAATCCACATGTACTCAAATTTGACTTTTCTACTCCATTTGGAGATCATTTCATTATTCAGACCCAGAGGTGGGTTTAATAAGGTAGAAAACTCCTTGCTGGCTAAAGATTGAGATGTGTTCGTCCTACCAGGAGTAGAAGTAGGAAGGCTAGACTCGCCTCCGCTTGCAATAAGTTCCATGGATTGGCAGGACACTTGACTTTTTAATAGATCCACTTCAAGGTCATTTATCCATTGGTGTAATTTAGCCATTTCTACATCCATTTCAACCGAAGGTCCAAATCATAGTACTATATCTACTTTCACTTTCAGCTCTTGAAATTCATTATTCTATCCTTTAACATTCTCCTCTAGGCCGGAGGTCATTTCTTTTAAACATCTAAATGTTGATCTTAATTTGAACTATTTCCTATGCAATTCTTGCGCTTCCAAATTATTCAAAAACTATGAAGCTGAAGCATCTTGGGAAGAGCGCTTCTTTTCAGTATTAACTACTAGTCTATCTTTAATATGGTTCAATTGAGAAATGACATTTAAAGGACCACATGTGAGCATTAATTGGTTTCCTATTCAAAATGAATAAAAAGAAAATTAATACATGGAAAGTAAACTTTTCATTAGTAATAGCAAAAATTTACAAACAATAAAGAATTTAAATTACATTACAATTCAATTTTGAACATTTAACTAACTCTTAAAGTTCTGAAACAGCAATTTCGGCCTTTTCAAATGACCCAATAGATAAAGTAAATGTAGAATTAGAAGAAGCATTAATCCCTTCAGGGGTATTAATCGGAGAAAATTGATGATAGTCCCATTTCCCAATCGGGGGATTAGTATGACCATATAACAATTTAGCGTGATAAGTTCGAATTTCACTAAGTAGATTATCCTTCTCATTGCCCAGGAAATCAAAATGGAAGTGACGAAATCGCCTGTAAACTCTTGTAGATCTCTAAGAAAACAATGTTTTGCCAACCAAGATGTTCTGAGAGTTAAAGACTTCTCTTTAAAATCCTTCTTTAACTTGGTAAATGTACTCAAGAATTCCATGGGAACAGGACTACTTAAGGATTCTTTAATTTGTATAATGCATAAACAGTAGACTAAGAACAAGGAAACAAAAGTGGTAAAGTTTACAAGGTACTCGAATTACAAACTACAATTATACAATTATTTGGGATCGTATAATATTGACTCTTTATAACTCAGAAATATCTCTCTCCTTGCTATACTTAATCCTATCAGGAGGAAGAGAGTAAGGAGAAAGTGGAATGGCCACAACCCTGGGAAGATTCCAGCAATCCCCAGGATAAGGATCAGACTGATGTTCGTCCAAATATTTTTATGAAAAGGCCTAAATAAACATCCACTATTCTCAGCTAAGTAAGAAAAATCAAAAAATGAGCCCCTGGAATAAATTTTATAAAGAAACTCAAACAAAGCATTTCTATCATCGACTAACATCCTAAAGAGAGCCATCAATTCCGCATTCCTTTTCATAATCCTACCTTGATGGAGACGAGCTCTTTTCAAGCAAATGGCAACCTATTTTTCCTTAAAAAACTATAACTATCAAGTGTCACCAGAAAGGCGCTTATATTTGTCAAATGAATCATTATATTCTTTAACTAGCTTTTCGAGTTCCATATTCAATTGATGCTCATTATTCATACTCTTTTCATAAAACATCTCATAATAATACTTGTCCTTTTCCTTAACTAAAATAGTAAGCTTATCAATTGGAGGCTAAGCAAATATTCTTAAGCTTTTAAATAACGAGTTCCATACCTAAGAAACTGGGACTTGAGAAGTAGAAGTATAAGTCTTCCCTTTTTGTTGGTGGCTGAGAGGAGTGCTATCATTGGAAGTAGAGTTCTTCTTTGTGGTGTCTTAAGGATCAAGGAATTTGGTCAAACCTGCACCATGGGCAGATAAGTCTAAGTTAGGATCACCCGATCCATCTTCCCCGTCTTTTGGATTTGAAGGAACCTTTACATTAGCATTGCCATCATCATCGTCGTCGTCATTATCATCATTGTCAACGTCATTGCCCTCTCCCTCCTTAGAATCTGTCTCCACTTCGGGCAGAGGGTCATCAAAAGTTAATAACATTTTAGCGTCAATCTTCTCCTCGGTAGGAAACTCTTTTTGAAGGGACCCCTGAGCTCTCCCCAATATAAGGCTAAACTTCCTTTTGAACTTTTCATTCCAATCTAAAAGAGAAGGAAAGTCTATTTTTGGACACTTTTGGATGCTATTGCCATATACCACGAGTAAAGCCTTTTCGAAACACTTCTTAGCAATCTTGATGAGAGCTTTATTGAGAAAAAGGAGAAATTTCTCCTTTGCATCCCTGATAATGCTGTTTGAGTAGGTCAGGAGCTCCTTTTTCCTCTTTAGCTTGTCTTTCAGAGATTTATTCTCATTAGCCAGCTCAACCTTCTCTTTTTAGCCCACCTAACGTCCGCTTTTAGTATTTTCACTTGCTTCTCAACCAATTCGGCTTTCTCTTTGTTGACATTCTCGAGGCATGCTTTTAATGCCTTCTCCTCCTTTCCTAGCAATTACCTAGCATTTTTCTCCTCATTGAGTGAGGAGGCAAGTTTCTCTTTTTTGGTAACCGCTTCATCTCTTGCTGTTGTGATATTAATTATGTGGTGATCAAGCAAAGAGATCTGGCCTTTGAGCTCAGTTCTTTCATAAGAAGGCCCTTAAGAAGCCTCTTGGAGGAGAAACATATGCTTTCCCACCTGGAATGTATAACAAAAGTTAAGATGGGATCTACATAGGTAAAAATTAACTAAGAAAAAGGAAATACATACCGATAGGAGCTGTTTAAGAAGAATGAAAAGACAATCCTTGGAATATATTGAAGGCTGTGATGACCCGAGAGAAGTAATAGATGGAGATTGGACAACCAATCAAACAAGATCATCAAAACTTGCCACATGAGATTAAACTTGGGCCTTTGAAGGAAGAGGATCTTTTGGAGAAGGAGACAGACCAAGATCAGTGTATAAATGGCTAAAAGATGTCAGAGAAGTAGGAAGAGAAATCTGAGAAGGGGATCTGGGGAGTGAGCCACCTCAGTTGATCCTTGAACTTCATGTCCAAGAGATTCCAGATTGGAAACATCACGGCTTAAGTCAATATTCACATGTGCCTCTTTAACTATAATAACAGGAGTATAATTACCCACAAGCTTCGACTTTTTACTCAGGGGTGGAGGTCGAATATCAGCAAGGGCATCGCCACCCTCTTTTCTTTTAAGAACCTCTATTGCCTTATCAATAGAATCCTCATAAGAAATAGGTTCGCTTGATTCAATTAAGGCGGGAGCACCTTTTTTAGCCTTTTTCTCTTTGGAAGCGATAATGATAGTAGAATATCCTAAGTCAAAGATAGAAGCTTATGAGACAATATCATAAGAGGAATTATACAAGTTGTAATGAAAGCTTACCAGAAGATTCAAGTTGAATTAGAGAGAGAGTAGAGAAAGTATTCTGATTAATGAAAACCAGCGATCTTTTTCCTTGAGCGTTTCCTTTCATAACAAAGGTTCCCCAAGTATTATGTGATTATCTAAAATCAGGGAGTATTGACGAGGATTTACTTTCGTCAAAAGGGTAAGGCTATTGCCCATGCACTGGGAAGCTTGAATCAGGGATTGGATAAAGTTATTATCGGAGGAGTTTAACTGCTTAGAGGCTGGATCTAAAAGAAAACATTTACCACAAGAAAATGACAGACATAACATAAATGATAGAAAGTAGAAATTAATAATAACAGAGAAAGTTCCCCTAATCTTCGAGTAGCATTTGACATAGAAAAACTGATTTTTCCATTCCATTGTCTTATTGATTGGGTTGGTGATTAAACTTTTTAGAAGGGGACAAATGCAATATAATGGATAATCCTGCTGCTCATCTATTCTTGTAGGGCTAGCTATAGTGTGGAGTGTTTCAACATTTAGAGAAGAAAGTTTGGCCTCTCTAGCAAGAATTTCTAAGCAACTCAAATAGGTGTACGAGTTTGGAGCTGGGTAGATTGGAGCGATGTTTAGGTGCTCTAGGAATCACAAGAGAAAGTCAGAAAAAGGAAGATATCCTGAGTGTCATATGTAAATTGGTGTGAAGGCAAAGAACCCTTCTGGAGGGTTGTCTATCCTACTAGAAGGACCGGCAGGCCTGGCTTCTATATCTGTGATACCAAATTGCTTGAGAATGGTGTCCACTTCTTGAGTGGTAATATATTATGGTTTAAGAAGATGATTCCCTTTATTAGTAGATGAAGAAGCTTTAGGAATCTTACCGATCTTCTTGATTCCTTTTTGGACTGCTTTCTTACCTTCCATTTATTTGCCAGGTGATTTTATTCCAAATTAGAAAGGTGCTAATTAGAATGCTCATTATATAAATAGGATATTATATTCTAAAACAAGGAATAGCTACTTGATTCCCTAAATTATGACATCAAAATGTTAAAAGTCTAAAGTCCTACATAACACTTACAACAATTTAATGACCATTGAATAGTCAATGTTGAATTAATTCATATAAAACTTAAACTTTTAGGTAAATTAAGAGTGTACAAATAAATGTTAAACTTATGGTAAGAAAGTATGCCTATAGGTGTTTACAAGAAACTTAAAATAAGAATTATCATGAGAATATCCTAAGTATTATGTTGCATCAATAAATCCATAATGAATGGGTGAATTAATGTCCAATGCCACAGTAGTTACGCTATAAAATTGTAATGTAATGTAGAAACCATGGTCAATGTCGAAAAGATAAAATAACCAACGTCAATGAGTAATGTCAACATAGTTTAAAAATGCTAAATGTATAAGTAGACTATAAAATTACTATGACAAATATGTCCTAAGATAACAATATCATAAGGATATTGGAAATGATTACCTAAGAAAGATAATAACATACAGTAAGGTTATCAATATCGTATAATAATCTCATAAATTAAAATCGATTCTAAACGACAATGCTTTTAGTTAATGTCGAATTCACGTATGTCACATCAATAGTTAGTGGCCGACATAAACTCTCTCATGACAGTAACTCTTATGTTTCTAAATAGGTTGCCGCACCTCTTTTCAGTCACTGATGACATAAGGGTTTTATACTAAGTTTTTTAAACTTCGAAATTGATTATCAACATAATAGACAAAGAGAAAACTTAATTGACATTGAACATTAGAGTGATGTCATAAAATATTAATCTCGAAGTAAACAAGGTAAATTAATCAATATCGAACATTCTAGTAATGTCATGAACTTCAGTGTCGATATAGAGCAAGACGATATTGGGTATTGGTTTTGATAGATTGTTCATTTTATCATTAAACTAGAAATGTCCAGGCTTCCAAATCAATGTTCCTAACTATTAATTAGTTTAAAAATAATCCAAGAGACATAGAAATTTGTCGATAGTTAAATCTATAAGCACAATTGATCATTAATCTAAATGATTTTATGAATATTAACATCAAAATCATGTAATTAAAACCAAATGTCAATTTGAAATCGATAAAACCCAAAGAAATCTAATAATGATTTTGGTACAAAGCTTCTTAGTTCTAGTTAATTAATGCAATTAGAATCAAAAATCATATCTTAATAATGGTTCGGATGCCTGAGATTTGAAGTTTTTAATTTTTGTGAACTTAAAAGCCTTTTTGCTTGAGTTTGAAATGAAGGTAAAAGAGAAGAAGAAGAAAAGGCTTGATTATTTATAGTGGAAAGGAAGAAGAGCAGTTGCCATTGATTAATTTTAAATAGACGGTTGGATTTACATAGAATACCAATTGGCGGCAAGCACTATTTTCGAGACTATTGACTTAAAAAGTCAACGATTCCTTTACATTAGGGGGAAAATGTTACTACTATCATTATTGATCCTGAAGGTATATAGCATGTCGACATAACCATGATCTCACGTCAACAAGAAATGTTGAAAGCGTGGAGATAAGCCAATGCCGAAATCATACAATGCCGTCTCCTATCAACAAGGGTTAAGAGACAATGTCGCAAATCATCAATGAAGCTAAGGATATCAAATGCCATCAATCTTGCATAACACTTATAGAGTTGAATGAATGATGTCGAATCTCTCATATTACTAAACAATATTGAATGGAACCAATGTCGTATCTCATCAAGGAAACGGTGATATCGAAGAATTCTATATTGAAAGCTATCAATGTTACATGGTTTATCATCCATGTCGGCCCTCATTGATGCCGTGTTCTATTAATATAGCATTTCCTCCATGAAGCCAAAAAAATCAATGTCGCTGCAGATTAATGTCGCGTTTCTCTAATACTACTGCCTTTTATAAATGCCTCCATTAATACCGCCTCTTATTAATGTTTTCACCTATCAATGTCATCTTATATTAATGCTACCACTTATTGGTATCACCTCTCATGCAATTAGGGCTGTCAATGGGTCGGGTCGGGTTTGGGTCGGGTAAAGTCGGGTTCAGGTTGATTTTAAATGGGTCGGGTCAACCCGTTTATTAAACGGGTCAGAAAATCTCAACCCGAACCCGACCCGTTTATAAACGGGTTGACCCGATCCGACCCGTGTAACCCGATTATAAACGGGTCGGGTCGGGTCGGGTCGGGTCATAAATGGGTCGGGTCAACCCGTATAAGGTGTAAACGGGTCGCAAACAGGTCGTAAACGGGTTGGGTCAACCCGTATAAGGTATAATTGGGCCGTAAACGGGTCGGAACAGGTCGTAAATGGGTCGAGTCAACCCGTATAACCCGTATAAGGTATAAATGGGTCATAAACGGGTCGGGTTGGGTCGTAAACGGGTCGGGTCAACCTATATAAGTATAAACGGGTTGTTAACGGGTCAATTTCGGGTTAGCGGGTCAACCCGAAACCCACCCGTTTATAAACGGGTCAAATTTGGGTTGACCCGAAAATGACCCGCCAAATTAACGGGTCGGGTTAACCTGCTAATTTCCGTGCGGGTTTCGGGTCGTGTTTTGGGTCGTGTAGGAAATTGACAGCCCTACATGCAATGCCGTGTCTCTTAAAGGTTGCTATTGTCAATGTCGCACTTTAGTGATGGCGCACTTCATCAACCATTACAGGATGACGTAGGTCCTCAATGCGGCATTGATGCCAGATGTCATCAATATCCATGAAAGTTATCAAGGCGGATTGTATGTTAATTATTACTACGTGATGCCGCAATCCATCAGCATGCAAAAGAATGTCGAAGACAAAAAAACGAAGCATGAAATCTAGCGCCATTGAAGTGGCCGCTGATATCGTAAGCTATCCATGTTGAAATAATTCATAACAACCATGCCGCACTTCTACTTCTATAAATGCGAACCTAGAGGCATGGAGGAAGTGGTGAATGATTCTTTTCCCGCTTTTACATTTTAAACTTTGTAACCCTAAATCGATTTGGGGATTTTTCTAGTGATAATTGAGTTCTTGTGACATTTGCATATAAGGCTAGGTACATTTAACTATTTCATAACATATAAATAAAGATCTCATGGTTCATGACTTGTTTTGAATTCCAAAGCACTTGTGAATTTTAATCATAACTTGCTTCGAATTCTTAAACATTCATTGTCTCAATTTCTATTTGCATAACATAGTTATACATCGATTTCAAGATGACATCGCTTCAATGTGAGTTTAGGCATAGCTTCGACATGAACAATTACGACTACATCATGGACTTGAACATACTAAACCTACTTACCTAAGCCCTTTCTCAACTAAGTGTTGCTTTTTCCAACACTCCTTGAGGTCAATAAGGGTCAACTAAGCAATCTCTCAACTAAACTCCCTTTTTTATACACTTTTAGGTGTTAGCAAAGAAATTCGTTAACAGTATAAAACACAAAATTGATAAAATATATTGTGACCTCAAATGTAATCACATTGAAATACAACGGCCAATATTTGGTGCTAAATTTACCACATTGGATACTTTGTTTTAACCAAGAAATTCATTCGGCAGTAAACCACCAAGTGGTTGTTAAGTAAGCTTGGTGTCATTCCATCGAATGAAGTAAAAATTCTCATTTTATAAACTTAATTTCATTCAAATAGCTTGTTATGCTCAAGCACTACTCCCTTCAGCACGTCATCTGAATTATGCACTGAATCTGTCTGCCCACTTCACTAAATTTGGTAGCTTTACCTCATCTAACACTTTAACACTTTCTACTTCTCACTACTTTGATCCAACATAGTGAAACTCCAAGTGCAATGTCTATATAACCAACGTTATCTCCTCCGAAAAACGACTTCTCTAATATATAATCTTCTAGTGGTTTCAACCCGGAAATAGCCTTTTCTACTGCTTGCACTTTATCTTCTTCTGTCATATTTGTTGTTACTATGCGAATGAAGTTGATTATCAACTATATTATTTAAAATAAATTATAAATGAATAAAGTGAATAATGATGTACGTATATAAAGGTAGAAGTTATTCATACCTTGTCATCAATGTAATAAGCCCAAAATTTGGCTTTAAAGCACTCTAGAGGATCGGAAGGGAGAATGGCAGGTCCTTTAAAAAGTTCATTAATATATTAAACAATGATCATGATTTACAAATAGGTTTGTTGCTACGAATCAAGACTGGAACCTTTATGTAAATAGGGTTTGAATTAAGATAACTAGCGCAAATGTCATTGCTTTCATCATTCCTTCACTTTAGAATTCCATTTCATTTCATTCCTTAGACATCAAAAATGAATTATTTACTTGAATAAAGTGCAACTCTTACTACCAAAATATATTTTACAATGAAAACTGGGAGTTCAATTCAATAAAACTGAAATGTGAAACAAGTTTATAACTGAAACCAATGAAAAATTACAATAAATATTGTTTTCACAATTACATAACCGATTTATGTTTTTACACCGCTATGCAGTTGTATTGGTTATTTCCATTTTATTTTTTGTTCCTTGGTACTCACATATATTTTCACAATTTTGAGTATCATCTGCTATATTAATTTGTAATTTCATAGATATAACATGCATTTTAATTTATTTTTAGTCGCAGAAGTTAAATTGCTTCATATTTATTAACAAAAACGATTAAAATAACAAAAATTTATGCACCCAAACATACAGGAATAAGTAATAAAATTTATTGAAACATAAAATGTAGACACAACTGATGACACAATGGATATGCACTATTGGATTGCCTCATGATTTCCAACTTCCATGTAAGAACAAAAAGATTCAACGATTAAACGGTTCAGATCTTCTAGGTGATTAATTTTATTTTATGTTGAAAGAGCCGGTGCCTTCTTCTTTACCTACTGCCTGTTGAGTTTACAAATGTACAACTATTGGCTTCTCAATTAAGACATAATCCTTTTATCATCTACTAGTTTGAAACATCTTCATCATTATTGTTGTAGTGGAGCTCTGGATTTATCTGAACAAATAAGCATATTTTGACTGCATATGTATTAAAAGAAACAAAACATATACATAAATTCAAGTCTAAAAATTACAGGAAAATAAACTTCAATACTGGAATATATATATATATATATATATAACTTTATAAAAGTGTGAAAACAAATCTCAAATGCAATGTAGATTCAGCTACAATAACAGATCATCCAGAGAAAAAAAACAAAACAAAAAAAATAAGAAAAAAAACTTAGTTTTAGGCCTAGATTGACTACTAGATCATGATATGGACGGGTTTGTGATGTGCACGTAAATGTGTATATTTTTACCATCATATTTAATCTATTTAAATTAAATAAATGATCATATCGGGTATTTTAACTTGTTTAAACCAAAATTCATATTATTTTCAAATCGTTAATATTCATCTTCATCCAAGGGAAAAATGATCATTTTTGTGCATATATTAATTTGAGAAAATTTAATTGGAAATTTCTATATTATTTTATAGGAATTTGGCTTCGTATACAAGTGGTTTCATGACGATGTATGCATGCACAAGAGTGAAGATAAAGAAATGAAGATGAAAATAATTCAAAGTCATGATAATGGAGGACCCCACCTACCCACCTACCTTAATGTACAAATTAGAGGCTAATGCACATGCTTATGGAACTAATAGCTTCATGTACACTTAAATGATGATTAGTAGAAGCTAATGATTACTTGGCCTCCACACTTTCTCAAGGGTATTTTGTGCATTCCCCAAAAATATGAATTAGGGTTTAACACATGTATAAAGACCCATTATGTTTTATGTAACCCTCTTCTTAGTCTCTCTTAGTTAGTTTTAGCTTAGAAAATAAATCAAAGCTCTCTTTCTTTTCATGGCTACTTAGCCCTTTCTTCTCTTATGTAACTCCTGTTTTTTTATGCAATGTAATTATTGTTTCCTTTTAATTACATGTTCATTTCCTTTCATGCTAGTAGTGTAGATTTTATTTTATGCAATTAGAATAGTTTTCTTTCATTTAGCTTTCATTTTGCTTTCATGTTGCAAGCTACATTTGTTAATCCAATGACAAATATGAGAGGCTAAACCCCTTCAATTTAGGGGTAATGAAGCTATCTAATTATGTAGCTTCAACTATTTGTTAATTCATGCTCTCTTTTTGTGCTTAATGATGATCAATGAAGTGTTTTATTTGTTGTTCTTGCTTGAATTTGATAGCCTATATTGTTGACACCAAATAGGCTATGCTTAAACAATCACTAACACAATTGCCTCTTCATCAAAATATGATTATGGCATAAGAAAGTGATTTGAAATTAAAATTTGATGGTCTATATTTCTAATCAATAGTTAATAGGCCATACTTAAAATAGATTTCATTTTCATTGTCAAATTTCATGAAAGTTAGTAAGTGGTTTAAGGGGTGTTTTATAGTTTGATGGCTTATGTTGGCTAATCAATAGCACAAATATGTCATACTTATGAAAAACACATCAATTAAAGCACTAATGACCATAAAAGAGAGATCATGATTTTATATGTGTTGAACTACATGATCTAGAGAGTGGATTTATTCTCTAAATTTTCATTTAACTCTTATGTTTGCATCTCATTTCTTTTAGTTAGTTAGTTCATTCTTTAATTCTCTAGCTTAACTTTCGCTCGACTTTGATTTAATTTGATTGAATAGATTTTTAAAATCATCAATTCCCTGCGGATCGACCCGTACTCGCCACGTACTTCAATAGTACGCCGTGCGCTTGCGGTTATTTTTATTAAAAAATTCGTTCGGCTATTTTCTAACCCGATAGACATTTAGCCGTTCGAACAGTTTGCGTGTTAGTCAAAATGTTGATCATGATCAGCAAGTGAGAAATGTATTTTATGCATCCTATATTGATGTTATCCCACCCTTTGGCAAGGCCGAGATATCAAGAAATTAATTGAAAATCAATGATTACTCATCTCAAATATCGATAATACATCGCAGGTTCACTATGGATATCGATGAATTTTGTCCGAGTCCGGATCGCGCTGCATTTGACAAGACATGACAAGCAAAGCTGTGAAAGCCAACGTTCCAAGTTTCAAGTCGATCGGAGTTCGTATGTTCGAGATATGATCGATACAAGTTAAGGATAGCAAGTCGTTCGTATCCATCATGAAGCCCTGTTCGAATCCACCCATAGAAGTCCTGTTCGTATCCATATGTTCGAATGTCCTGTTCGTATCCATATGTTCGAATCCATCCAGAGAAGTCCTATTCGTATCCATATGTTCGAACCTATCGTGCTATCCATCTGTTCGTATACATCGTATCCCATTGGTTCAACTTTATATCGATCAACTGGAATGAATCTTGATCGATACGAACAAGACCAATTCCCTCGATACGAACAGGAGGGCTACTCCTCTCGATATGAACAACACCACTTTGATCGATACGAACATGACCACCACGATCGATACGAATAGGACCAATATGCATGATAACTTCCATCGATACGAACGGGGTGCTACCGATCGATACAAACAAGGCTTATGCGCAAAGAAGACTCGATCGTTCGGCACAAAAAGTGGATTGATCCAAGAATCTTGCACCACATCACCTTGCAGGCACGTGCTCGAGATCGATTCGAACAGATCGATATGAAATGTATCGATACGAACGCGACAGCCTAGGGAACACATGAGCTTGCATCGATCATATCTCGCAATCCACAAGTCCAAATGCTATGAAATTTTCATGGAAGCTTACGAACAAGCTAAAGAAGGTTCACGCTAAATTTCGACTCCATTGGACAGAATCTTGATCGATACGAATTACGTTCGCATCGATCACGAATCGAGTCAGAATCACCTGGGATCGATCGCGTGGGCCCACTCACGTGCCAGAAGAGGTCTCTCGAAGTTTGAGCAAGATATTTGCTTGGAGCACCTATAAATAGCACCTCAGAGCCTACGGAAAAGGGATCTTTTTGGTTATCCAGCGTCTAGACTCTGCCAGGAACACCTTGGCATTACTAAGCTACTGTTGTACTCAAATTTCTTCATTGTAATCCACTGTAATCAGCTGGAACCAACAAGGAAAGTCAATAAAAGATTAATTTTTGGAGTGGACGTAGGATGGAGATAGCCGAACCACTATAAATCTTGTCTCTGTCTATTTCTTTCCGTTTGAAACTTATTATTCTTCATTTTTTTATCCTCTACATTACTTAGATCTATGATTTGTGATCATTTATTGCCGATCTGTGTTCATACACTGGTGCTTTCACGATATTTGGGGTTTGTGACCAATTTTGGCGCAAACAATTGACTACTAGAGGACTTGCAATAATGGTTTTGAATACAATGTACAATGATAATATAAAAAAATAAGCAGATCGGATGTCATTGCTTTTATCATTCCTTCTGCTTCTGGTTTTTCATTCGCTTCAGTCCTACTAAGAAGTTCCAAATTTTGCCAAAGTTCTACTACGGTGATTTGATCAAAATTAACATGTGTAATTATTGTTAACATACAACTAAACATTATAATTTAGAGGAATCTTCGGTGAATATACTGATTTTGATTGGACCTATGATGGTACCTCAATTACCGACCCTACAGGATCAATTTCTTGAGCATCACATTCTTATAGTTTTTAGTGCAACCATTTGTTTTGCAAACAGTTTCACTTTGATCTATAAATAATTTCAATTTATAATGCAAATATTGAAAGTTAAAATGGTAAATTTTATCAAACTTGTTTTTAAAAAGAGTAGAAGTGTATTTTGAAAATATAAGATTAAGTTTTACATGTTGGGAAATTTCTATAGGAAGAAGAAGTGGGGAGAAGTGACTCCTAATTTACTAGTGGATATTGAGAGAATATTTTATAAAGGAAGAAATAAGCTTTATTTTCTTTGCACTTTTCTTTTTTTTCTTGCTTACAAAGGAAGAGAAAACATTCTTATTTATAGCGTGATACAATATTTAGACTTTTCCTCAATCCTCTATTTTTTAGATTTTTCTTGACAAGAATATTATAGAATTCTCCAAATTACATATCAGGTAAGTCTAGATTTTTCTCTATGCTTAATTTTATATTTCCATGAGTACAAAGATTATAATTTTCAACATAATCAACGTTTCCTATGAACCAAGTTTACTTCCAACATCCCCTCATAAACTTGGTTTTGTAACTCCAAGAATGTCTCGTAATCTTTCAAAGTCATCACGCTTCAATGCTTTTGTGAAGATATCTGCAGCTTGGTCTTTTGAATCGATAAACTTTGCTTATACCTCTTTTTTGCAATCTTTTCTCAAATAAAGTGGTAGCATGTATAAATATGTGAATTTCGATTATGAAAGACATGATTCTTAGCGAGTGTTGTGGCCGACTTGTTATCCATAAATATTTCCGTTGCATTGTGCTGTGACATTTGCAACTCCTTCAATAAATCTCGACGCCAAATTGCATGGCATACACAAGTTGAACCGGCAACATACTTAGCTTCACAGGTTGATAGTGTCACGATTGGTTGCTTTTTTGAGCTCCAAGTGAATGTTGTATCTCCCATGAAGAAAACAAATCCAGTTGTACTTTTATGGTCATCGATATCTCCAGCCCAATCGCTATCACTATAACCAATCAACTTGAAATTATTAGAATGTGAATACAATAATCCAAAATTAGTAGCACCTTTAATATATCGAAGGATTCTTTTTACTGTCTTCAAATGCGATGTAGTAGGAGCTTCCATGTAGCGATTAATAAGACCCACTGCATAAAGTATATCCGGCCTTGTGCATGTTAAGTATCTTAAGCAACCAACCATGCTCCTAAATAAGGTAGGATTGACATTCTCTTCTTGCATATGTTTTGAGAGCTTTATAACATTTTCTACTGGAGTGCTTATGGGTTTACATCCATCCATTTTGAATTTCTTCAATATTTCATTTGCATATGATTCTTGAGAAATAAATATACCATGCTCACTTTGAATCACTTGGTTTCCAAGATAATATGACATGAGTCTAATGTCCGTCATCTCAAATTCTAAACTCATCTCCTTCTTGAAATCATCAAATGCTTTTAGATTATATCCAGTAAAGATTAAGTCATCCACATATAAACATACAATTAAAATTTCCTCATTCTGATTTCTCTTTATGTAAAGAGCATGTTTATGGGGGCATTTCACAAAATTATTTAAAAAAAATACTTATCAAATCTTATATTCCATGCTCTTGGGCTTGTTTTAAACCGTAAAGTGCTTTATTCAATTTTAAAACTTTGTCTTTATGTCCTTTAACTTTATATCCTGGTGGTTGCTCCAAATAAACCTCCTCTTCTAATTTACCATTTAAGAAAGAAGATTTCACATCCATTTGAGGTATTTTCCATTTGTTTTGAGCTGCTAAAGAAATTAATAATCTTATAGTTTCTAAGCGAGCAACAGGAGCAAATACTTCATCAAGTCTATACCTGCTCTTTGCTTGTATCCTTTAGCTACCAATCTTGCTTTGTATCTTTCAACTTCTCCTTTAGCATTGTTTTTCACTTGATATACCTATTTTGCACCAATAGCTTTATGTCCTTTAGGTAAAGTATCTAACTCCCATGTATTGTTCTTTACAATTTCTTTGATTTCTTCATCCATAGCTTCCCTCAATCTTTTGTCTGGTTTTTCTTCTTCAAACTCTATTGGCTCACAATTGGTAAAAAGACAAAATAAAGTAGTATCATCGAAAATTGGAGTTACTTTATATAATTCTTGCAAAGATCTCATATGTGGTGGTCTTTTATTTGAGCTTTCTTCAAATGGATTTTCATGATGGATAGTTGAAGGAGATGGCGGCGTTGGACTAATGGATTCTTCTTCCACATCATCATTGAACTCCTCTTCATAAAGCGGAAAGAAACTATAATCATCTTCTAGTTTGTTCCAATTCCAAGCACTTTCTTCATCGAACTCCACGTCTCGACTAACAACTTTTTCATTAATAAGATTATATAACTTATACCCTTTTGACTATGAGTCATAGCCAATGAAAATGTATTTTTCGCTTTTGTCACCTAATTTGGAGCGTCTTTGATCTGGCACATGGGCATATGCGATGCTTCCGAATACTTTCAAGTGAGATATACTTGGCTTTCTACCACTCCATGCTTCTTCGGAGGTTTTGTTTCATACACTTCGATTTGGAGAGCGATTCGATAAATACATCGCACATTGGATGGCTTCAGCACAAAACTCTTTTGGAACATTTTTGCTTTTTAACATGCTTCGTGCCATGTTAAAAAGAGATATGTTCTTTCTTTATACAACTTCGTTTTGTTGTAGAGTGTATGGGACTGTTAATGGACGATGAATTACATTTTCTTCACAAAACTTCTCGAACTCTTTTGATGTAAATTCTCCACCCAGTTGGATCTCATGGCTTTGATCTTATAACCACTGTCATTTTCACAAAGGCCTTAAATTTCTTAAAAGCATCAAATACATAGGATTTTTGTTAGAGATAATAAGCCCATGTTTTTCTACTAAAATCATATATAAAAAGTGCAAAATAATCACTTTTTCCAATTGAGAATGGTTTTATAGGGCCACAAATATCCGTATGACTTAATTCTAATGGTTCTTTGGCTCTTATGGTTGATTGTTCTGGAAAAAATTTTATTGGTTGTTTTCTAAAAAAACATCCTTCACATAATTGGTTCTCGTGATTTATTGATGGTAATATTGAAATTTGGTGACACTATATGAAGAGAATTAAAGGAGTTGGAAGTAGCTTGGTGAAGAAGAAAACGGTTTGCAAATCGGAGCTCAGAGTAGGAAGTTATGGCGAAGAAGGTGGAGTGGTACTGAGAGACTCAACACAGACATTTGAAGTTTTGGTTAGACGTCTGAGCCTGCTGCAGAATTCTCCAGAGAGCAAGAACAAACGTCTGTCACTTTGGACAGACGTCTAATGTCTTAGGGAAAAATTTCCCGAGATCTTGGACAGACGTCTGTCCCATTGTGATAGACTTCTGTGGCGACTTCCGCGTCTTTTCAGGCCTGGGCTTTGTATGAAGATTTGTGATGTATAAATGGGCAATTCCGGAACTTTGCCTAGGTTTTCTATTCTCCTATATAAGCTATTTCCTAGATCTAGTTTCTATGCGACTGAAAGCGACTACAAGGGTTTTAGCCTCCACTAATTAGGGTTTATCAAAACCTAATTTTCTTCAATTCTCTTCTCCACAAATCAATTCTATAAGAATTTTGATCATTCTAATCAATCTTTTGTACTTTTCTCATCGATATTAATAAAATCTCTCTCTTAAAATGGATGTATAGTAACACATGTTAGTGGAACCACTATAAATCGCTGTGTGAATTATTTTTCGTTATTGCTTTGATTTATATATTGCTTGTTTGGGAATTGTGGTTTCTTTTGAATTGGATTACTTGAAATTGAGATATTGATTGATTATTTATACACTTCATACCAGGATCTCGCTTTTCCACTACATTGGAATTTTGATTTAAGTGGTCTTGAGTTAGAATTCCATCACAACATTTGGTATCGGAGCATTGGAGTTGGTAGGTGGTTGTAGAAATGCCGGAATTAGATAATACCTCAAGTAGTTCCTTTATGGGTAATCCAAGTAGTGTAGCGCCTTATGTACGTGGTTCGTATGTAGCTTCTAGATCATAATTGGTTATCGACAAGTGGAATGGCGATAATGATTATGAAAATGGCAATGGAAGATGAAAATGGTTCTAAGGAGGAATTGGGTGCATCGGGTAGTGTTTGACACACATTTGTTGTCAGCGGACATCTCGAATATTAAGAGAGAGAAAATGGAAGAGTGGGCATTCACTATACTTCAACTTGCTATGGGGGAAAATGTTATCTCCGAAATTAGTGGTGAGACTATCGCTAAGGGTATCTGGGACAAGTTGGAGGAGTTGTATATGAAGAAGTCACTAACTAATCGTTTGATATTATTGCGAACGTTCTTCACCTATAAAATGAAGGAAGGTACTTCGCAAAAGGTGCACTTGAATACTTTTGATGATTTTCTAATGAAGATGAAGGCAGTAGATTTGAAGATTGAGGGAGAGAAAAAGGCGATGATATTGATGTGTTCGTTGCCGTACCGCTATACAGGTTTCTTAAATAGTTTGATCTATAGCCGGGATACATTGACTCTTGATGATGTCAAAACAGGTGTTCTTAGCGAAAAGTTGCAGGATCAAATGAAGGAGTTAGATGATGGAAGTAGTGGTACTAGTAGTGGTCGTGGTTTATTTGTGGAGAAGGAGAGGTATGTGAAGAAGGAGAACCGAGGGCGTTCTAAATCAAGGAACCCCGGTTGGAGAGGAAAGTCGAAGGAAAGAAAATGCAAGTGCTACATTTGTAAGAAGCCCGGTCATTGGAAGAATGAGTGTCTGGACAAGGAGAAGGGAAAGAAGGAAGTAGCATCTTCATCTGTAGTAGTGGAGAGTAGAGTTGGTGAGGGAGACATAGATGTTTTGTCGGCGGTAGCATCGAATGTTTCAGGTAGAGAATGGGTGCTCGATTCGGGGGCGTCTTATCATATAACGCCAAATAGGAATTGTTTTTCTTCTTACATCGACAAAGAAGGAAATTCAATTGTTATGGGAAATGGTGCTATTTGCAAGTTGAAAGGCATTAGTTTCGTGCAAATTCGGATGTTTGATGGAGTGGTTCATACTCTCACTAATGTGCACTATGTTCTGGGACATAGGAAGTCTCTTATCTCTTTGGGACGGTTGGATTCTTTAGGTTATAAGATATCTTTTGCGAGTGATAGCTTGCGGGTTTCGAAGGGTGCGCTTGTGGTGATGAAGGGTGCTAGGACTCATGGTATTTATTTGCTTCAAGGAGTGACTTTAGAAGGTGAAACTTGGGTAGGAGTTGATAGTTCTTGTGGCTTGGATGCGACTAGGTTGTGGCACTTGAGGTTTGGTCATGTCTCGGAGAGGAGTTTGGATATTCTTCAAAAGAGGGAGATGATCGATGGAGAGATTTTTAACAAATTAGAGTTTTATGAAGAATGTGTCATAGGGAAGAAAACTAGAGTTTCATTTGGTGAGGGAAAACATGATTCGAGAAGGGTTCTTGAGTATGTTCACATGGATTGTGGACCGACACCGGTAGCTTCTTTAGGTGGAGCTCGCTATTATATTTCTTGTATTAATGACTTTTCTCGAAAAGTTTGGGTGTATGTAATGAAGGCCAAGTCGGAGGCATTTGCAAAGTTCAAAGCATGGAAAACTCTTGTTGAGAATGAGAGTGGTAAGTCTTTGAAGATCTTAAGGTACGAGAATGGCGGAGAGTATGTTTCTGGAGAATTCTTAGAGTTTTGCAAGCATCTTGGTATTCGAAGGCATTTTACTACACCAGGAGATCCGCAGTCGAATGGTGTTGTAGAAAGGATGAACTGTACTCTACTTGAGAAAGCTCGATGCTTGAGATTGACATCGGGTTTAGCTAAGGGATTTTGGGCTAAGCTTTGTCAACCGCAGTGCACATTATTAATCGATTTCCGTGCTCAGTTATTGGTAACAAAATTCCAGAGGAAGTGTGCAAGGAAAAGAGCATTGACTTGAGTTATCTTCGATGTTTGGTAGTCCGATTTATGTGCATGACCCTGAAAATGATAAGCTTGAACCTAGAGCTTTCAAGGGGATTTTGATTGGTTATACGGATGATGTAAAAGGCTATTGGATTTGAAATCCGGAAACGAAGAAGGTAGTGAATTCTCGTCATGTTATTTTTGATGAGTCAGCATTGTTCAAGGAGAATAAAAGCTCATCGGATGTTCCGGATTTGGTTCATGGTGAATCAAAGGAGAAGGAAGTTATTTCCATATTTTGTCCAAGGGGTAGAGAGAGTAGAGTAGTTGGAGATGCTTGCAAGGAGGTAGTGGTTGTTGTAACATCACATAGTCCACAGGGTTCCTCTAGTAGTGTTGGTGATGTGCATGATTCTAGAGTAGATTCAGTTCAAGGTGGAGCCGAAGGGAGTTTGGGTGATGGTATTGCTACTCGGGTTGGTCGTCATACTATAAGGTCACCCGAAAGATATGGTGATTGGAACTATCTTAGCTTCTGTTATAATTTGGACTATGCTCTTCTTGTAGTCCAAGATGAGCCGATGGATTTGATGACGTCATGGACTTGAGTGATAGCTCGAAATGGATTTGTGCCATAGAGGAAGAGATGCAACCATTATTGAAGAATCAAACCTGGAATTTGGTTCTACTTCCTGAAGGAAACCGTGATATTGGGTGCAAATGAATATACACGATGAAGGATGATGGGAGATACAAAGCTAGGCTAGTGGCTAAGGGGTTCGCACAAAAGAAGGGGAAGGAGTATGATGAGATATTCGCACCGTTTGTGCACCATGCTTCTATCCGGATACTACTTGCCATAGTTGCTATTCATGACTTGGAGTTGGAGCAACTTGATGTGAAAACCGCCTTCTTGCATGAAGACTTGGATGAAGACTTCTACATGGAGCAACCAGAAGGTTTTGTTGTGGATGGTAAGTCAGACGTGGTTTGCAAGTTAAAGAAATCACTATATGATTTGAAGCAATCACCCAGACAATGGTACAAGAGATTTGATCATTTTATGCTTGAAAATGGTTTTGATAGAAGCGTCAAAGATGTCTATGTATATTTCAAGAAGTTGAAAAATGATTGTTATGTGTATTTACTCTTGTACGTGGACGACGTGCTCATTGCTTCTAAAGGTAAGAATGAAATCAACAAGTTAAAAATGAGTTTGAAGTCAGAGTTCGAAATGAAGGATCTTAAATAAGCAAGAAAGATATTGGGCATGGAAATAGAAAGGAATGGAAAGCGTTTTGAGTTGAAACTAACTCAAAAGGAATACATACAAAAAGTGATTTGCCGGTTTAGCATGGAGAATGCAAAGGTGCCAAATATACCTTTACCTTTGCATATGAAGCTTTCGAGTAAGGGATCACCTATTTTGGAGAAAGAGAAGGCTTATATGGCAAAGGTGCAATATGCTAGTGCGGTTGGAAGTCTAATGTATGCTATGGTGTTTACAAGGCCCGATATTGCAAATGTCACCGGGATGGTTAGTCGATATATGGCTAATACGGGGAAATCGCATTGGGAAGTCGTGAAGCTTATATTGAGATACCTTAGAGGCATATCATCCATGGTCTTGTTTTTGGCGGTAGTGATATAATGGATTGCAAGTTAATTGGTTATTGTGATTCGGATTACGTCGGTGATAGGAATCGAAGAAAATCAACTTCCGGATATGTCTTCACACTTGGTAGTACCGCCATAAGTTGGAGATCGAGATTGCAGACCGTAGTTGCTTTATCCACTACAGAGGCAGAGTTGATAGCTGCGGTAAAGGCAGCAAAGGAGGCACTTTACTTAAGGCGATTGTTGTGTGACTTGGGATTCGAGCATGATAGCATTGATGTTCGATGTGATAGCCAAAGTGCTATTCACTTGGCGGAGAATTTGACATTTAGCTCACGGACTAAGCATATTAAAGTGAGAGAGTCATTTTTAGTAGCCATGGATGAGGATAAGCAAGTATATCTTCGAAAAGTTCACACAAAGGATAACGCATCGGATATGCTCACTAAGGCATTGTCAGTTGGAAAGTTCGAGCATTGTTCGAACTTGATTCGCTTGGAGAAGTGCTAGGTGCAATGGGGTGGCATAGTTGAGGGAGGAGCTTGGTTATGGATGCGGAAGAGTATCGGTGAGAGATTGAGGTGTCTTTGGTGAGACGGTTTAGGATTTGGATGTTTTCAACACTTTGTTAGAGGGGGGGCTTTGCCTGAGCTTGTTGATGGAGTGCAATGGGCGGTGACTTTGTCGGAGCTCATTGGGAAAGCATTCACGTTTGGTTGAAGGTAGAATGGTGATAGTTGGTGCTATCGGATGATGGTATGGTACTATTGGAGTTGGAGATGAAAATAGTGTCAAGGTGGAGTGTTGAAATTTGGCGACACTATATGGAGAGAATTGAAGGGGTTGGAAGTAGCTTGGTGACGGAGAAAACCGTTTGCAAATTGAAGCTCGGAGGAGGAAGTTATGGCGAAGAAGGTGGAGTGGTGCTGAGAGATTCAGCATAGACATTTGAGAGAATGGTCAGATGTGTGAGGCTTCAACAAATCTATTCCAGAGACTCAGCATAGACGTCTGAAGTTTTGGTTAGACGTCTGAGTCTGCTGTAGAATTTTCCAGAGATCAAGAACAAATGTCTGTCACTTTGGACAGACGTCTGATGTCTTAGGGAAAATTTTCCTGAGACCTTGGATAGACGTCTGTCCCATTGTGACAAATGTCTATGGCGACTTCCGCCTGTTTTCAGGATTGGGCTTTGTATGAAGATTTGTGATATATGAAGGGGAAATTCCGGAACTTTGTCTAGGTTTTCTATTCTCTTATATAAGCTATTTCCTGGATCCAGATTTCTATGCGACAAAAAGCGACTGCAAGGGTTTTAGCCTTCACTAATTAGGGCTTATCAAAACCTAATTTTCTTCAATTCTCTTCTCCACAAATCAATTCTAATAGAATTTTGATCATTGTAATCAATCTCTTATACTCTTCTCATCGATATTAATAAAAGCTCTCTCTTAAAGTGGATGTATACTAAACACAACGTTAGTGGAACCACTATAAATTGCTGTATGAATTATTTTTCATTATTACTTTGATTTATATATTGCTTGTTTGAAAATTACGATTGATTTTGGATTGGATTGCTTAGAGTTGAGATATTGATCGGTTGTTTTTACACTTCTTACCACGATCTCGCTTTTCCACTGCATTGAGATTTTGATTTGGGTGGTCTCGAGATAGAATTCTGTCACAACAAGTAAGCCTTTCACCATGTTATTGTTTTTTAATAATTTTAAGCCCCCAAAATTAAGGTGTCCAAACCTTAAATGCCAAAGCCATGATAAATATTTGTAGAATGATTTTAGGTAATTAGCAACATTATTCGAGATATTTAATGAAAACATTCTATTTTTTGACATCTCCACTATAGCAATTAAATTTTCTTCCCCATCTCTCATTAAAAGACTTTTATTTTTCATGTGTATATCATATCCTTTTTCCAAAAGTTGCACCAAACTTAATATATTTGTTTTCATTTTAGACACATAATAAACGTTAGAAATAAAGTCATTCTTTCCATTCTTCAAATTAATTTGTATGTTTCATTTTCCTTTAACCGGAATTTTAGATTCATCTCCATAATTAATGTTTCCACTTACCGATTCATCAAGCTCCGTAAACATGCTCTTCCTTCCACACATATGATTACTTGCCCTCGTGTCCAAATACCATGTATTATTATTGCTAATTTCAACTCCTCTATGTGCCAATAGTAGTGCAGGATTTTCATCATCTTCTTTAGCAAAATTTGTTCTCTCTTGGACTTTATAAAAAGTGGATCTATAATCGGAAGTAAAATGCCCAAATTTATTACAGTTATAACATTTTATTTGTGATTTATCATACCTTGGTCTTCCATTTTCCTTTATATTTCCTCCTCTTCCTCAACCTTTTGGGTTATATGTATTTTGCCTTTTCTCCTCTCTATGATAGTCATTTTTTACATAGCTTTGACCGCGACCTCTTCCGCTTGGGTTTCGACTTCTTCCATTTTTAAATGTTTCATTTTCCCTCAAGGTGAGTTTTGTTTGAAGAGCATGCTCTAATGACTCTTCTTTAACCTTTCTCTTCAATTTTTCTTCACAGGCTTGAAGTGAACCCATGAGTTGATCAACAGTTATGGATCCTACATCTTTAGATTCTTCAATTGCTACGACTATGTAATCAAATTTTGAATCTAAAGATCGTAGAATTTTCTCAACAACTCTAGAGTCTTCTATCTTTTCTCCATATCTTTTCATTTGATTTACAATAGAAAAAACTCGAGAAAAATAATCATTAATTGATTCTGATGATTTCATATATAAAAATTCAAACTCATCTCGCATAGTTTGTAGTCTAATTTTCTTCACTTTATCGATTCCCTAAAAAGTGTTCTTCAAAATCTCCCATGATTCCTTACTAGTTTATGCATTAGCTGTCTTCTAGAACATTGCATCATCCAAACTTTGATAAATGAGCGTAAGAGCCTTTCGATCGTTCTTCTTCAAATTCTTCAAATTATCCCTTTCAATTTGGGATAAAGTGGAAATATCGGCGGGTTCTTCATACCCATTTTCTGCGATATCCCACGCATCTTGCGATCCAAGCAGCGTCATCATGCGAATGCTCCAATTTTTATAATTCTCCTTCTTTAATAAAGGAACTTCAAAAAGAGTCGTTCCATTTACCATCTTCCTTGATTAGTAACCGAGCTTCGATACCACTGTTGGGAAATTTCTATAGAAAGAAGAAGTAGGGAGAAGTGACTTCTAATTTTCTAATGAAGATTGAGAGAATATTTTGTAAAGGAGAAAACAAGTTTTATTTTCTTTGTACTTTTCTTTTTTTTGCTTGCTTACAAAAGAAGAGAAAACATTCTTATTTATAGTGTGGTGCGATATCTAGACTTTTCCTCAATCTTCTAATTTCTAGATTTTTCTTGACAAGCACATTTTAGAATTCTCCAAATTGCATATTTGATAAGTCTAGATTTTTCGATATGCTTAATTTTATATTTCCATGAATACAAAGATTATAATTGTCAACATAATCAACGTTTCCTAAAAACAAAGTTTATTTTCAACATTACATAACTTCCATATATTTAATCCAATAGTTAAATATTGGTTGAGATTCAAGGAACAACAGATCTTAAATGATATTAAAATACATTCCGAATATCATGAAAAAAAGAAAGAAAAAAACTCAAGAAAACAAGTTGTTTCAGAAGACTGTAACGCTGTATCCACAATATAAAATAATACTCGTGTTACCTGGGTCTGATCCTGGGTCTGATTCTTGTGTTGTTTTTAAAAACATTTAACGATAATATTGAAGAGAGTAAGCATCTATGTGATAAAGTAATAGAGTTAGTTAGAACTATAGTTTTGATTATGCACCTCTTTAATTAATCCAAACATGCAAGCAAAAGATACATTCCCAAGATTCATGCCATGGGCATAAACATATAGTTGTGTACCTTACATTAACTCGATAAATACAAACATATTAAATACTAGAAAATATGTAAATCCAGGAATTACAAAACCAACCACACAATACAGAATCAGTTACAAAGTGATCATTCAACATCATTCACTTCGAAAATAAGAAATTCATATCACAAAGTAAGATTAAACTTCAAAATATCTTCAGTTTGCAGGCCTAGATTTCCAGGCTTTTTCATGGAGTTTCCAGTACTCTACCAGTTTGTTATGTTCAGGCACTACTCCCTTCAAAATATCATCTGAGCTAAATATCTCGGCCCACTTCACTAAATTTGACAACTTTTCTTCATCTAACATTTTAACGCTTTCAACTTCTTCCACAACTTTAAACCAACATAGTGAAGCACCAAGTGCAATGTCAACATATCCAATGTTGTCTCCTCCAAAAAATGGCTTCTCTGCTATATAATCTTCCAGTGATTTCAACCCTGAAATAATCTTTTCTACTGCTTGGACTTTATCTTCTTCTGTCATATTCATTGCTACTATGCTAGCTAAGCTGGCTAACAACTATAGTAAAGTAACATCAATTATAAATGAATAAAGTGAACCATGATACACGTATATAAAGTAGGAGTTTTTCCATACCTTGTTATCAATGTAATAAGCCCAAAATCTGGCTTGAGCACGCTCAAAAGGATCAGAAGGGAGAACGGAGGGACCTTCAAAAACTTCATCGATGTATCGAACAATGATCATAGACTCACAAACAGGTTTTTCTTTATGAATCAAGACTGGAACCGTTTTGTATATCGGGTTTGACTTCAGAAACAACTCGCTCTTATTTTCCAGTACTTCTTCTTGATAGTCGTAAGGGACTTGTTTGATGTTCAAAGCGAGTTTGGCCCTTAGTACGTATGGGCTCGCCCACATTCCCAACAGTTTCACATCTCTAATTGCCATTGTGTTCTGATTTTTGAGTAATTTTTATGTACTTTTTTTTTCTCTAGTAGGGATGGATTTATGATGAAGATAGTTATTGTGAGAAGTATTTACAAAGGAAATAATATGGTTGGGTTTGTCATAGTCAACATGCATGACTTTGATAATAAGGAAAATAAGAAATGAATTGAAAGCATCCTATATTGACTGCTTGTAAATATAATAATGGGGATGATATGGACCAATTTGTGTTTTAGTCAAAATGTCTTGATCATGATCAGAAAGTGAGAAATGTATTTTATGCATCCTATATTGACTACTAGAGGACTTGCAATAATGGTTGTGAATACAACGTACAATGATAATATAAAAAAATAAGCAGATCATATGTCATTGCTTTCATCATTCCGTCTGCTTCAGTTTTTTCATTCGCTTCAGTCCTAAGAAGTTCCAAATTTTGCCAGAGTTCTACTACGGTGATTTGATCAAAATTAACATATGTGATTATTGTTAATATTAGATTTTGACAAACTGATGTAATAGAGAATAAAGAAAGAAATGATTTTATTGTATTGATCAGAATAGAATACAATGTATTGATACAGTTCTGCTTATATAAAGAATACAAGTACTGGGTGTACTGGGTTGTTTAGAAACAAAGCCCAGGCCCGTTTAAGTAATATGCTGAATTACTTCACAGAGCAGTGTTAGGGTTATTCTCGTATTCTAACTCGCCCCCTCAAACCAATATTAGGGTTATTCTCATGGCAGCTTCTCCTTGCGCTGCCTCAATTTAAACGATGATTTTTGCTTCGATCTAGAGTGAAATTGTATAGTTCTGAGAGAGTCCATCATTGTAGTATGCTCCTTCAAGCAGATTAGAGTGATTTCACTGATCTGGACGCCGATTCTGGTGATGGATCTCCTCTTGACTTTTGTCGATTGAACTCTATGGCTTCTTCAGTTGAGTTTGTGAGAGTCGTAGCCACATTTAATTCTTCTCTAAATCTGATGAAGCTTTGCTTTGACAGAGCTTTGGTAAGTGTATCGCCCCTTTGGTAAGCTGATGGTAAGTGATTTACTTGCAAGTTCCCTTTTTGTATTTGTTCTCTGACGAAGTATAGATCTATTTCTATATGCTTCGTCCTTGAGTGTAGTATCGGGTTTGCTGAAATATATACTGTACTTTGGTTGTCGCACCAAAATGTTGGTTTGGCTTGTGATTTGATGTTTAGCTCATGAAGTAGAGACTGTATCCACATGATCTCTGCAGTTGCACTTGCAACGCTTCTGTATTCAGCTTCAGTGCTGGATCTTGATATTACTGATTGTTTCTTTGAACACCACGACACTGGATTGTCTCCTATATATATACAGTACCCTGTAGTTGATCTACGATCATCTGGATTGGTTCCCCAATCTGCATCAGTATATCCAGTTATGTTTAGATTGTTGCTTTTCTTCATTAGGAGTCCATAATCTGTCGTTCCCTTTATGTATCTCAGTATTCTTTTTACTGCTTTCCAGTGATCATCTTTTGGTTCCTGCATAAATTGGCAAACTTTGTTAACACTGTAAGATATGTCTGGCCTTGTAATAGTTAAGTATTGTAAAGCACCAACAACACTTCTATATTGTTTAGTGTTTGTTATGTATTCTCCCCTGTTTTTAGATAAGTGTTGATGGCTTATCATTGGAGTAGGCTGAGGCTTGGCATTGTCCATCTTGGTCTTTTCCAATAGCTCTAGAATATATTTTTTTCCAACTGAGGATAATCTCTGACTTTGACTTCCTCTTCACCTCTATGCCTAAGAAATAGTTTAGTAAGCCCAAATCTTTGATGGAGAATTCTTTGTCTAGATATTGAGCAAGACTTTTGATTTCATTCTCATCATTTCCTGTAATGACAAGATCATCAACATATACTAGAATGTAGACACATGTTTTATTATTATTTTTAATAAATAAGGAGTTGTCTGATTTTATAGACTGATAGCCAAGATGAGTTAGTGTGGCTTTCAGTTTATCAAACCAGACTCTTGGAGCCTGTTTAAGGCCATATATAGCCTTTTTTAGTTTGCACACATGACTTGCATTTTCTCTGTACCCTTGTGGCTGCTCCACGTATATTTCTTCCTGTAATGTTCCATTCAGAAAGGCATTATTGACATCATATTGTCTAATATTCCACTGATTATATAGAGCAATACTTAGAATAATTCTTATAGTGGTTGGCTTGACAACAGGAGAAAAGGTTTCATTAAAATCAAACCCATATTGCTGTGTGTAGCCTTTTGCTACCAGTCTTGCTTTGTATCTTGACACTGTTCCATCAGGATTCTTTTTCAATTTGTATGTCCATCTGCACCCTATGATGTTTTTATTATCTGGTGGGTGTACAAGTTCCCATGTATTATTCTTCATCAATGCATTATATTCTTCATCCATTGCTGCCTTCCAGTTATTGTCCTTTGCATCTTGCTCAAAATTTTCTGGTTCCTCTAGATTTGATGCAGCTGTGTATAGTTTTGGTTTAAAGATTCCACTTTTTGACCTTGTAATCATTGGATGACCAACTCTATCCTGTGGTGATATACCTATACTTGTTTGATTGTTGTTATCTTCTGATTGTACTGGTATGCTTTCAGCTTCTATTTCATCAACTGATTCTGTTTGATGTCTTGAATATGCAGGAGTTTGACTGAGATAGCTGGGTGAGTTTGATGATTCATGACCTGGTTGGCTTGACATTGTGAGTTGTGGATCATGACCCTCAGTAGTCCTTGCAATCTCCTCAGGATGGAGATCATCATTGTAGACAAGTATACTAGGTACAGAATTCTTTGGATTCTGTACCTTTTGAGTTGTTTTAATACCTGTACTTTTAAAAGGAAAAACATGCTCGTTGAACACAACATGTCTACTAATTATGACTTCGCCACTTTCATCTAGACATTTGTATCCTTTTTGATTTGACACATATCCTATAAAGGTACATGGTTTGGCCCTGAAACACAACTTATTGTTGTTGTATGGTCTTGTATGGAAAAAGCACAAACATCCAAACATTTTTAAACTCTGATAGTCTGGCTTAACACCTAATAGCATTTCTACTGGATTGATTCCTTTAAGAGTTTTTGTGGGTAATCTATTAATCAAATACACAGCAGTATTAAAGGAATCAAGCCAGAATTTTAGTGGTAATGATGCTTGAGCAAGCAGTGTTAGTCCTGTTTCGACTATGTGTCTGTGCTTTCTTTCTATTATACCATTTTGTTCAGATGTATAGGGACATGTGATTCTGTGTACAATTCCCTTTTTGGCAAAGTAATTTCTAAGGGTTTTGTACTCAGTACCACCATCTGACTGAATAATTTTAACTTTATTTCCAGTTTGCTTTTCAGCTAATGATATGAAATGTATTACTGCATTATACGTTTCTGATTTAGCCTTTAAAAAATAAATCCATGTATATCTAGAATAAGCATCAATAAAAGATATGTAATATTTATAACCATGGTCAGAATAGATTGGGGTAGGTCCCCATAAATCAGTTGTAATCAATTCTAAAGGTTTTGAATACTTGGTTAATGAGTCATTAAAGGGTAACTTATGGCTTTTGCCCATTTTACAATATGTACATACATATGGTAAGGAAATATCATCAAACACAATTTTATTTTTCTCAAGTACTTGCTTCACAACATTTGTGTTTGGGTGGCCAAGTTTGTAGTGCCACAAATCAAACACACTTCCCTTTTCTTTAGACTGACTCATTTCACCTATATTACAACACCTCTGATTTCTCTCAGACTCGCCATTTTTTTTTAAGATTGAATCTGTATAATCCTTTGACTGCTTCACCCTACAAAAGATTTTCATTAGTTAGTATGTCTTTAACTAAGCAGTAATCATGATAAAATTCAAAATATACATTATTGCCTTTTGCAAATTGTGACACACTCATAAGATTTTTCTTTATTTTTGGTACTCTTAATAAGTTGTTTAAATATAGTTGTCTTTTCCCATTAATACTGGTTCTTCCAGTATGAGAGATGTTGACTAACTCACCATTCCCCATGCATATGGACTGTTTACCTCCATATTCCTTATTGCTAAGGTTTAAATTGTCAAGATTATTTGTTATATGATTGGTTGCTCCTGAGTTTGGGTACCATGCTTCATCATGTATGTGTTCTGATGTTGTGGTTGTGCTTTGATTGACTTCACCATTATTATTAGTGTCTGACTGTATTTGAGCCATATTAGCACCAGACTTTCCATTTCCTTGATTATTTGGATTTTGATTTGGTACATAGTTGGCATTGAATCTAAAGTAGCACTTAACAGCAGTATGACCAATTTTCTCACAAATTTGACATTTAGGTCTGTTGTTGTTGTTGTTGTTATTCCATCTGCCTCTACCTCTGGATCTGTTTGAGCTGCCTCCTCTTTGATAAGATTGACCTTGCTTGTTTTGATTCTGCCCTTTGTTTCTTGAGTTGGAGGCATAATTGATTGACAGGTCTGTTTCTTGAGATCTTTTATGATCTATTCTTGCTTCATGTGCAAGAAGTGTGGCATGAACAAACTGTACAAGAGGTAAACTTGGTTGTGATGACACAACTGCAACAACTGCTTCATATTCCTCACCGAGTCCATTAAGGATACTTAGGACTTGCTCTGTTTCAGATACTTTGTGTCCTGTTGCTTCTAACATATTGCAGATGTTGTTGACTTGTGACAGATAATCTCTCATTGACTGATTTCCTTTAGTGATATTTTGCAGCTGTCTTTTGTAATGCATGATTTTAGCGGCAAACTGAGTGTTGAATATTCTTTCAACAATGATCCATATATCATTTGCTGATTTGCACCCTATAACTTGTGACAGTAATTTTGTGTCAATTGATGATAGGAGCCAAGAACTTATCAGTCTATCTTGCCTATAAAATTTTGTGTATTCTTCATTACTGATCATCTTATTTTGTGAATCAGTGATGAATTTTGGAGGAGTTGGAATTGAGCCAAGAATAAATCCTTCCAGTCCATATCCTTGCATTGCTGTTTCAACTTGTAATTTCCATAAGAGATAGTTGTCTTCCTCTAGATGCACAGTGATTAGCTGTCTTTGAGGACTAATGACTGTTTTGATCAACTTCTCTATTGCATCAGTGAACTGCTGTGGATTGTTGGTGTTGTCTGAAGTTGCTGAAGCATTATCTTCTTCAGCCATGATTAAGAATGAAGATGACTGGTGTAAGAAATCAATAACTCAGAAAGTTTGCAAATTCAAGATTCCTCTGTTACAGACAAGAACATGTTAGTTGCAGCCAAGATTTAGATGATGAGTTTGTTCTGATAAATCTTGGCACGACAATTGCTTTCTTTAAGTCTTTGACAACTTTCTTGAAATGATTTTTTGATTTTCTGAACTTTCTTGCAAAGAATTTGCTTAACTTTTGATGAAAAGCTTGTTGCAATCAGAAATCTAAATGATTTCCTGGTATGGTACCTGTTTTTCACAAACAATGCAAATTCTATAATTAACCCAAATGATGAGATATGACCTGATGAGTTAAGATGCCTTCAAATGATGATATCTTTCTGATGAAGAGTTGTATTGAGATTACTGCCGTTAGGCTTCTAAGGATTGCTTTGAATTCAAAAGTTGATGTTGTTGCCGCAAGGCTTGTGTGGCTCTGATACCATATTAGATTTTGACAAACTGATGTAATAGAGAATAAAGAAAGAAATGATTTTATTGTATTGATCAGAATAGAATACAATGTATTGATACAGTTCTGCTTATATAAAGAATACAAGTACTGGGTGTACTGGGTTGTTTAGAAACAAAGCCCAGGCCCGTTTAAGTAATATGCTGTATTACTTCAGAGAGCAGTGTTAGGGTTATTCTCATATTCTAACTGTTAACATACAGCTAAAAGCTATATAATTTAGAGGAATCTTCGGTGAATATGGATGCTTCCTAGTGATCTTGACTGGACCTAAGATACCTCAATTACCAACCGTATACCTAGGATTTTGTTTGTATATTTCCAATAACTGAGTTTAGAACATAGCAATCAAATAGACCATTATATATAAAACCACTAGCCAGCAGTATTTAGCGCAATCACTTGTTTTGCTGATAGTTCCGTTTGATCTACAAATATTGACGGTTTTTAGTGCAAATATTTGAAGTTAAAAAGGTAATTTTATAAAACTTTTTTTTGAAAAGGGTAGAAGTGTATTTTGAAAATATTAGATTATGCTTTACTAAACTTCCATATTTTTAATCCAATGGTTAAATATTGGTTGAGGTTCAAGGAACAACAGATCTAAACTGAAATTAAAATACATTTTGAATATCATGGAAAAAAGAAAGAAATAAAAGTCGGAAAAACAAGTTGCTTCAGAAGACTGTGACGTTCAGTTAACAGAACTTATGTGCCCATAGTATAAAATAATACCCATACGTTTTGCCTGGGTCTGAATCTTGTGTTGTTTTTAAAAAAATTTAATGATAATATTGATGAGATTAAGCATCCATGTGATAAAGTAACGGAGTTAGAACTGTAGTTTTGACTATGCACCTCTTTAATTAATCCAAACACGCAAGGAAAAGATACATTCCCAAGATTTCATGTTATGGGCATAAACATATAATTGCATAGTTTTCACGACCATGCCATGCCTCAAACCGTGATGATTGAAGGTTTAAGGTTTTGATGGTTCAACCGGTCGAACCGTCGAAACCGTGATTTATTTTTTCAAAAAATTTGCACAATTAACTCCAAACTATACACAAAAATATTAAAATAATAATGCTATGTACACAAGTTGTAAATGGTCTTCAAGGTCTATAACCGAAGTTGTGTGTTGTTGCAGTGCACAACTACAACTTTGTATATAGTAGAGTAGTGCACAACGATAGAAGATTAATGATAACAAACTTGACGATGCTTACAGTGGTATTAGAAGAGTTTGAAGCAGTGAAGAAAAAAGTGATGAAGTTAGTGGTTTAGATTTTGAAACAATTATGATTTTTGAAATATATATATTTACTTATTTTTTTCAAAACAATGCAAAAGATCGAAATGAGAGAGAATTACACGATGAGAAAGTAGAAAAAAACAAAAGAACCGTGGTTCAACTAGGTAAAATTGACGGTCAGACCGTTGGTTTTAAGGTCCAACTAAGGTTAATGGATGAATGAGGTCCGATTGAGTAGCGCTGTCAACGGATGCAAACGGATGCGGATATGGCTGTATCTGCATCCGCATCCGAAAATTTAAATCTGTATCCGAATCTGCATCCGTTATCCGTGGATATCTGAGAATTAACATCCGTATCCGTGGATATTTTTCGGATATCCGAAAATATTTGTAACCGAAAATAAAAAGCGGATATTTTCGGATATTCGAAAATATCTGAAATATCCGCATCCGAAATTGAATAAGATTTTTATTATACTAATGTTTTTGAACTAAAACAATCACTTTCTCAAATGACAATACACACGCTACAATACTAATCAGTTTTTCAAATGACGAAATGGTAACACACAAAATATCAAACAAGTTTACATGATATTACATCAATTCAAATGATAAAATAGCAACATACATAATGACAAAATGGAAACACACATAAAATTTCGGATCGGATGTATGTTTTTCGGATACGGATATTCTCATATCCACATCCGCATCCGATTTTCTTTTCGGATATCCGCATCCGCTTTTCGGATATCGGATAATATCCGTTTTTTCGAATACGGATCCGGACGGATTTCAGATTTTTCGGGTGTTCATCGACAGACCTACGATTGAGTTTCGGACCGTGATAGTCCAAGATTCAGGGTTATTCGAGGTCGGACCGAAGCAGTGTTGAAAAAATGAAGTGCAGTTAAAATAGAAAGATAAAAAATAGCAGCACAGTACGATTAGGCAGAGGAGAAACAAAACTGAATTATTTTTTATTTCATGGAGGAGATATATTAACTTATTCAACTAACTACATCATAGCAACTAACACCTAGAAAACAGGATCTCATGCTAAAAATAGGACCACATGCAAAAAAATAAGGAACTGACTCGGTAATGTAGCAAACTGAAACTGATGTTGCATTTTAACACTCCCCATCAACATCAGTTTTGATTATTTTTCTACTAGTCCAAGTTGCTTGCGAAAACTATCAAATTTTCCACCAGTCAAGCCTTTTGTGAACAGATCTGCAGCTTGATTTTCTGTGTTAGTATATTCTAACACTATCTCCCCCAGCAAAACTTTTTCCCTGATAAAATGATAATGCACCTCCATGTGTTTAGTTCTTGCATGAAAGATAGGATTCTCTGCCAAACGTATTGCCGACAAGTTGTCACAATATAAAGGAACTGCATAATTCACAGGTTGACACAAATCCCTTAGAAGTTGTACAAGCCAAGTGCTTTCCTGAGCTGCTACTGCTGCAGCTCGGTATTCCGCCTCTGTTGTTGATAAAGATACCGTTGGCTGCCTTTTACTGCACTAAGAGACTGCTCCAAACCCAAGCATGAAAACATACCCAGAGGTTGAACGTCGAGTATCCTGATCACCTGCGTAATCCGCATCACAAAAACCAGCTAATTTGCAGACTCCGCCTCTTTCATATGAAATACCATACCTAAGTGTGTTTTTCACATATCGTAAAGTTCGCCGAACAGCTTCCAAGTGAGGCTTCTTTGAATTTTGCATATATCGACTCAATATTCCAACGGCATATGAAATGTCGGGCCTAGTCAAAGTTAAATAAATCAAACTTCCAATCAATTTACGATACATCGTTGCATCTTCTAGATCTCTCCCTTCATGCACACACATTTTAGCATTCAGTTCTCTAGGAGATGAAGTTGGTTTGCATTCTAGCATTCCAAACTTCTTCAACAAGTCTTTGGAATATTTTTGCTGACTAAGAAATATGCCTTCACTGGTGTGTTCAATCTCAAGGCCAAGAAAATACTTAAGTTCGCCAAGTTCCTTCATTTGAAAGCGAACTGACAAATTTTCTTTTGTTTGAAGAATCTCATCTTCATAATCACCCGTTATGATTAAATCGTCCACATACACTAACACAATGGCTAGTCTTTTTCCATTGCTTTTAACAAATAAACTAGAATCTGCAGAAGTCACTAAATAACCATCATGAACTAAAAACTCAGCATTTTACCATACTAGGCTCTCGGTGCTAGCTTTAGCCCATAAAGTGCCTTCCGCAATTTACATACATATTCAGGATGGTTCTTATTTTGAAAGCCTGTGGGTTGACACATAAATATCTCTCGATCCAACTCTCCATGTAGAAACGCATTCTTTACATCCATCTGCCAAAGCATCCAACCTTTGTTGGCTGCAAGTGCTAATAGGACGCAGACTGTGGTAAGCTTCGCAACTGGACTAAACGTTTCATCATAGTCCACCCCATATTGTTGAGAAAATCCCCGAGCTACCAACCGAGCTTTACACCTCTCAATTGCTCTATCTACATTGCATTTTATTTTATATACCCATTTGCAAGAAATAGGTTTAACATCTCTAGGCTTAGGTACGAGTTCCCAAGTTTGATTTTTTTCTAATGAAGCAACCTCCTCAGTCATTGCTTTCTTCCACTCTGGAATTTGAACTACTTCTTCAAATGTTTCTGGTTCATTTTCTATTGCTATGGCAGCATTAGCATACTTAGGATTTGGCTTTCTTGCTCTACTTGATCTCCTATAAACTGCAGGCACTTCTTCGCCATCATGTCTTTCTTTGTCCCTGTCATGCATACCAGTTTGCCATGGACTTCGTGCTCTGGCTTCTTCATGATCTGGACTGTCAGTTTCATCTTCAGGTTCTTCCGGATTCAGTTGAATTACTGCAGGCTGCAACTCATCTTTTATGGCATCTGACTCATGTAGTGTCTTATTATCCGAAGACCACCACGAAGATGTTTCATCGAATACTACATTTCGAGATGTGTAGCACTTTCCGGTCGTAGGATCACAACACCTCCAACCTTTTCTTGTACTATCATATCCTACAAAAATACATTTAATGGCCTTTTTGTCCATTTTGCTTTGTAAATGGTCAGGCACAAAAACATAGCATACACATCCGAAAACACGAAAATAACTAACTGTAGGCTTTTTATTCCATAATTTTTCAAAAGGAGATAGAAAACATAACCTTCGCTGCGGGAGCCTATTGATTACATAAGCTGCAGTGCTCATTGATTCTGCCCAGAATTGGCCTGGAACATTTTTCGCATGAAGCATACTTCAACATATTTCAGCTAGATGTCGGTTCTTTCTCTCAGCTACTCCATTTTGCTGTGGTGTATAAGGGCATGTAAACAGACGGCGTATATGGTGCTCTCGAAGAAAATTGCATAGCTCATCTGACATGTACTCGCCTCCATTATTAGTGCGTAGACATTGAACCCTTTTACTAATTTCTCCTTCTGCTGCCCTCTTGAACTCTTTGAACTTTAAAATAGTTTCAGATTTTTGTTTCATGAAGTAAACCCAAACGTACCTTGTGAAATCATCAATAAATGTTATCATGTACTTCATCCCCGCGACAGACGCCTGCTTGACAGGTCCAAATACATCAGAGTGTATTAATTCTAGTGGCTCATTTGCTTTAAATTTGGAATCTTCATATGACAGTTGATGTGCTTTACCATACTGACAACCGCTGCATACAGTATCCAACTTCACCTCAAGTTGTGGAAGTCCTTTCAGCGTCATTCGTTTTATCATCATGTTCAGCTTGGAATAGCTAACATGACTTAATCGCATGTGCCATAACTCAGCCGTTTCATTCTTCCTCGTTTTGTCCACATATGCATTTTCTACGGACATTACATAAACCGATTCCACTCTTCGCCCTTTCATCACCGGTTCTTTCATTATCTCCAGGTTGCGATATACTTTGACATCATGCGGGCCAAACAAGACACAATGTCCAGAGGATGTTAGCTGAGAGACAGAGAGTAGATTTTTCTTCATACCTGGGACATGATATACATTTTGGAGTTGTAGCATATCAGCATTATATTGAGAGGGAACTGCTGTAGTCTCGATGTTAGCTATTGGCAACTTTGAGTTGTTTGCTGTCACTACAATTCGATTTTCCTTATACTTGGACAGATTTTGTAACTTTTCTTTATCACCTGTCATATGATTTGAACATCCCAAATCAACGATCCAATCTTTTTTATGATCGACATATTCGGACATAGTTGTTGCAACAATAGAACTTTCTTCTTCGGCTGCAAACAATGCTTCAGCATCCCATTCTTCCTCACTTTTAAATGTAGCTGCGTTACTTTCTACCGACTTCTTCGACCAACAAGCTTTTGCCATGTGTCCCTTCTTCCCACAATTGTGGCACTTACCTGCAAACTTCCTACCAATGCCATGAGTCTTCGAAGCTCCCCTTGCATGACTAGTTCCTTCTCCTTGATGAACTACTGTCTTATCCTCATTCTTCTTATACCCGACAAATGCATGTTGCTTAGAGTTCCTTCCGCCTTTGTTGGTGTAGAGTGCTTCCTCCTCACCTTTCAGATGGACTCCTCCCAATTGCTTAGCTAGTGCTTCTTGTCCAGCAAGCAAATTCTCAAATTCAACAAGTGATGGTTGATTTTGCCATCCTTGTACAACAGCAACAAAGCCCCTATATTCCGGTCTCAAACCATGAATGATTATTCTCTTCATTCTGGTTTCTTCAATTGGAGCCTTCGGGTCCAACTCAGAAATTTCATGGCAAAGCATCTTCACCTTGTGAAAGTATTGAATGATAAACATGTCATGTTGTGTTAACGACAAAAGTTCACTCTCTAAAAGTTTGAAGCCTCGTGTCATTCCTTTTTGAGAATAGCATGGCAAACGTGTCCCAAGCTTCTTTTGGTGTTTTGGCATCTCGAATATGCTCTAGCACATCTTCTTCAACCGTAGTCTTTAAGGCAAACATTGCTTTGCCTGCTTTTATCTTCCACTTCCGTAGAGTATGATTTGCATCTTCTGCTTCCGGTTGCATGACTTCACTTCCATTGATAATCTCCCACAGATCTTGATCCTGTAAGTAAGACATTATACATGTGGACCAAGTGTTGTAATTATGGTTGTTCAGCTTCTTGATTCCGCCGACAACTTGGAGATCATTCATCTTGTCGAAGTGAGAGTTCAAGAATATATAACACCGAAGGAAACCTGGCTCTGATATCAAGTGTTGAAAAACTGAAGTGCAGTTAAAATAGAAAGATAAAAAATAGCAGCACAGTACGCAGAGGAGAAACAAAACTGAATTATTTTTTATTTCATGGAGGAGATATATATATTAACTTATTCAACTAACTACATCATAGCAACTAACACCTAGAAAACAGGATCTCATGCTAAAAATAGGACCACATGCAAAAAAAATAAGGAACTGACTAGGTAATGTAGCAAACTGAAACTGATGTTGCATTTTAACAAGCAGGACATGGTCGTGAAAACACTTTATAATTGGCTGCTATACATAAATTCAAAAAATATAAATATATCAAATGCTAGAAAATATGTAAATCCAGGAATTACAAAACAAACCACACCATACAGAATCAGAAAGATTGAAGTTCTAAATAGCTCAGTTTGCAGGCTTAGATTTCGGGCGATTTTCCAGTTTATACTCAAGCAGCTTGTTATGTTCGGGCACTACTCCCTGCAAAATATCATCTGAGCTAAATCTCTCTGCCCACTTCACTAAATTTGGCAACTTTTCTTCATCTAACACTTTAACGTTTTCAACTTCTTCCAAGATTTTGAACCAACATAGTAAAGTTCCAAGTGCAATGTCAACATAACCAATGTTGTTTCCTCCAAAAAATGGCTTCTCTGCCATATAATCTTCCAGTGATTTCAACCCTGAAATAGTCTTTTCTACTGCTTGCTCTTTATCTTCTTCTGTCATATTCATTTTTACTATGCTAACTAAGCTGGTTAACAACTATAGTAAAGTAACATCAATTAGAAATGAATATATAAAGTGAATAATGATACACGTATATAAAGGTAGGAGTTTTTACATACCTTGTCATCAATGTAATAAGCCCAGAATCTGGCTTGAGCACGCTCAAAGGGATCAGAAGGGAGAATGGAGGGACCTTCAAAAACTTCATCGATGTACTGAACAATGATCATCGACTCGCAAACAGGTTTTTCTTTATGAATCAAGACTGGAACCTTTTTGTTTATCGGGTTTGACTTCAAAAACAACTCGCTCTTATTGTCGAGTACTTCTTCTTGATATTCGTATACGACTCCTTTGATGTTCAAAGCGAGTTTGGCTCTTGCTACGTACGGGCTTGCCCACAATCCCAATAGTTTCACATCTGTAGATGTCATTATGTTCTATACTTTGATTGATTTTTACGACTATTTTCAAAGAGAGATGGATTTATGATAAAGATAGTGATTCTGAAAGGTATTATAAATACGATAACGGGAGTGATGGATATAGACAAAGGGTGTACTACTTAGCCTGTTGAACAGTGCATGATAGTATAAAAGATAAGGAGAGCAGACGTCATTGCTTTCATCATTCCTTCTACTTTAGCCTTTTTAATTCCTTCAACTTGCAGATGTCAGTAATTCCACGGATGCGCAAACTTTGTTGGTACGGATTCTACCAGAAAAAGTGCTCTTTAACAAAAGTGTTTTGGGTTAATGGGAAAACTAATTAAACATACTACAACATCACCGGATAATAAGTAGCATATTAAGTCTCTTTGGAATGACAATGCAAATTGTGTAACCAAAGGTCCTAAACAATTTGGATCCATGGACAATTAGTTGTGAGTCATACATGGATACTCATGGTTCTTTTGGTCACCTCGTTTGAATAATAATATAATCTAAGAGAGAGACAGCATACAACTGACATTTAAGGCTGTTACGGTAATCGTAAATTTTCTATTACTATACCGTTATCAGTTAATCGGTTATCCATTTTACATGAAATCGGTATACCAGTTTAATTAGTATGATAACAGTAAATTTATCATTATTTACGATAAATCATTAATAATTTTACCAGTCAAATTATAATACACATATATTTATGTAATATGTTTTATTAGAGGTATTTAGAACCAAACAAATCGGTAATTTACTATTAGCAGTGTAACGGTTACCAGATTATCGTTATACCAATCTATCGGTAACGCTAGCGGTAACTGTAAGCAATTTTAGTTTGCCAATAAAAACGTTGCGGCCACGGTATTTGTGAAATGCTTATGGTTTCCCTTACCATTACGGTCATACAACTTACCGAATGTTAATGACATATTTATAAGCAGCTGTTTATAACCAGGTTAAGTGACTTTGGCATTAAAAAAAGAAAAAAAACACAACGAATATTGGCTTTTCAATAAAGACCTGGATATAGTTTCGTTTACAGTAATTTGTATGACAAGGTAACATATTAACTACACTGTTTTTACCATCATGTACATAGTACATGGATGTACCTTCAATCACTGATCCGTAATTGCAAGCAACCTAACTTCTAACAATTTGCATTTCAATCAATGTTCTAGAATGTACCATTTGAGATCAATGAGTAAACGGCTAGAAAATACCCTAGTGTGATATATAACCCACACTTATATCAAATTTCCTAAAGTAATTTGTCTTAGAGGTCCTTTATAGTGAATGAGATATTGTCCCACATCGCAAAAAATAAGTTAATATTCATGGTTATATACTATTTTTTTCAAACTCATATTTTCCCTTAGGGTTAGGTAATTTTGTATGAGGAGAATAACCTATATGGCCATAAACTAACACGCGCGTGCCACCCGTCTGTATCGGGTCGGGTGCGGGTCCAACGAGAGTGGACCGTGTAATGTTTTTGCTGCACAAAAGTGAATAGTTTTTCTACCGTTTAAATTCAAACAGAAGCGACTGTTGGATTTGAATGGACGCGGATTTCCCAACGGAATGGCTGTTGCGAACTGTTTGAACAGACGCTGCTTTTCAAACAGAAATAGCCGTTGCAAACGAAGAGACGCGACTATTTCCAATGGACATAACACTTGGGAATTCGTCTATAAAAGGAGCAGGAAACCTGATCAGTTTCTCACTTGAATTTTTCTTCTCTTCCTCCTCGTTTCTGAAAACTCTAAAATCCAAACGGTCATGCGTATCACACAGAAGATCATACACACCACAATCTCGAGCAGATCACATCTGTTGTATCTTGTGAGACTTCGAATAAAGTCATAAGGAAATTGTTACGGTAAGCCTTAGACGAAATTTCCTTCTTCATCCGGTTATGTTTATTTATTTATTTATGTGTGTGTATGTGTGTATATATATATACACACACACACACATCATTCTGTCATCTTTCCGTTTCGAAGTTGTGCTATTTCTACGAAGTAGTATAACGATTGTTTGTTGCTATAGTTTAACGCAGCACTTAGTTGTTGCTATTGTTGTAGTTTGTTGTTGTTAATTCATTACAACAATAGTTATTGTTCAAAATAACTGATATACAATTCCAAACTAGTGAAAATCTGATTTGTAAACTTGAGTGAGAAGTTTATAAGTGATTCATCTCTGTTTTTGTATATTGATCGTATAACACTTTGTAGTCTACCAGTCACCTTATTTCCGGTGTTTAATTTGCTTCCTAAGCAATAGGTTTTAAACTTTGAATTGAAATTGCTTATCCTTAGACTCCGCTTGGAAGTTTTGTAGCATCGATTATGAGATATTTTGAGAGTATCGATTTGACCATGATCGTAGCGATTTTGATTGGTTTACATGAAGTGTTGTTATAGCCGATGCATACATACTTGATCGTCATTAACATGCACTAGTTGTAATTCTACTAAAGTAATATTACATGTATACCTTTATATTTATTATCTAATTTTTTGAAGACTAATTATCCAATATAATTAGTATGAGGATAATTGAAAAAAAGTTATAACCCCTCAAAATACCACAATTTGATGGGTTAAAAATTGACATTAAAATTACAGTATACTGGTTTTCATCGGTTTTGCAACCAACAATAACCATGTAAAAAAAACTTACAAGTAAGGGTTATCACAACACTCGAAATACAGAGTCGTTCAAAACTAATCAAAAACAGTAGAAAAAACTTACAAGTGGAGCCTCAACGCATACGAAGGATAAATTGTGGACTAGTTTTCCAATTGGATTTTGGTATTTTGATAACATTAAAAAAAACGTTCTACAGATGAACCCCCAATGGTTTGGGCAAAAGTATTGAGTAGCGTGGCTAATTTTGAAGTTTTACAAGTAAACGTGTGCGCTGTTACATCAAGTAAACAATTCACGTTAAAATCGATAATATGGAATGAGAAAGTACAAAATGACAAAGAATAAAATTAAGCCTTTATAGCAAGTGAGACTGTTGACAGTAGTTTCATAATTGCTATTTGGTTACCAAATAAATGTCTACTGGTATAATAAGAAGCAATGATGATGCATCTGCATATACAGAAGTTAATCCATTACCTGGATCTAAGAAAACTGTGTACATGCATTAGACACAAAATGATATAGCTCACAACTATGTACGCTTAGAGCGTTCCCAACCGTATAGGTATCCAGATATCAATTCAACCCCAACCAACCTCCATCCAATCTCAAAAGCAAAAAAACAAAAATCCAAAGGGATCAAATTTTGTGTTTTTCGTCGATTTTTATAAATCCGACTAAGACACATCATGTTGTTGGATTGCAATCCATGTGATGGTGTGGATTGCAATCCATAACATTAACATAGTAGGTTTTTATAAAGCCGGCTACGTTAACACACAAAGGCGGCTATAAATAGACCAAATATTGTGCATTCAGAAAGCACAAAGCTTTCTTCTTCCTCCTCGCCATCTCCACTCTATTTTCCGTGTGAAAAAAATAAGGGAAAAAATCCGAAAAAAACAATGTTAACAAGAAATTTTGTTAACACCTCAAAGCATAACTTAATGAATGACTAACCTCTTCGAAACCCCTTTTCAAATGAGTTGATAAGGACCGCATGTCATAGAAAGGCGTCCCTTTGAAGATGTTAATTGTTGATGAGAAATCTAATCAACATTCAAAGCAAAGTTTAAGAAAGGAACAACTCATTCGAAACCCCTAAGTGTCGAAAGGGTCATGACACCTTTAAAGGAGGATCCCTTTCGAAAGCACAGGTTCTACAATCATGGTGAAGGTTCCTTCGAAAGGGGTTATATATTTTAAAGTATCCAAGCGCCTTTCGAAGGAGTCCTTCCAGCTAATATAACTTCAATAATCATATAGTGAGTCCCTTTGAAACCCCTTTCGATCGAGTCGAGAGGATCTTTATTCTCTAGAAGGGACTTGATGTTCAATTTATATAAAAAATAAGATTTAAACTCAATATGCAATGGAATCTTATCTCGGATAATTGATACAGATTCAATTGATTTATTGTTATTTAATTATCATCATCATGTCAATTTAATATTTCATATCATGAAACGTGATGATAATATGATTCGAAATCAAAATATCCAAGTAGACTATGTACCATTGCATAAGTCAAATAGGGGTTAAGAAAATAAGTGAGTATCATGTGCAATTGGTCATTAATTGAGCTAATAGCCGAAATGATCTTCCTCATATTCGAAATCGATATTGGATCCATGCATCCATTCCTTTTTATTTATCGAATTGGATTACAAATAAGAGAATTTTCCCCAAATTGATCTAGGGTTACAATAAATTGATTTTTCTATGAAGTAAGAAAGAAATTCAAAAATTCAAAATTTGGTCCCCAACTCGGACCCCTAGGGTCGTATTTATAGATACGGATTGACCCCTTCCGCTCTCATCCTTTCGAAGCTGTCGAAAGGTCTTTCTCTCAACCTCTTACACCCTACCTTTCGCCTTTATCCTTTTGCTTCCATAGCTTTGAAGGCGGATGCAAATTCTTATTATGCTTGAATTAGTCCTTTCACCTCCATCAAAAGTGCATTAACAATGGATACTGTTCCATCATTCCTTAATACTGCTTTCGTGTACTTTTGGAACCTTTCGACACCTTCGAAAGGTATGCCTCTTTTAGTAGCGAAAGGGTCAAGGTTCCCTATCGTGTTATTTAGATGTAAGCGGAAGCACTACCAACTCCTCCTTTTCCTTTAAAACCTCTCCTTGGTCACTTCGGTCTAGTGCTAATAATAATGAGTGATTATTTGAGTGGGTGAGGAATTGCTTTCAAATTGTTTCGAAGAGACCAAAAGGTGACGAAAGGATCATTGCGAAAGGTCACTTGGTCTCATGTGAAGTATTCTTTATGCCTGTGAAAAGGTCCAACCATTTCGAAAGGCTTATCTTTGTTTTCAAAAGATACACTTTGGTAAAATGCCCTTGTGTGGAAGATTAACAGTGGCAAAACCAACTATTTCGAAGGGTTTGGTTCTTGTGTGCGAGTCTGTAATTAGATACCTTCTAAAGGTGTTTCGAACTCATATAAGACTCTTTCATGCATGCAGAATTTACTGCGTCGAAAGGATTAGCTGTGGTGGAAGGGTGGTCTTGCCTTCCTTTCGACTCCTTCGAAAGCTCTTATTTTACTCAATACTTGTAGGTGCATCAGATGCTTGCGACACCAAACTAATCCCATCGAAAGTTACGTCAATGCCTTCGAAACCCTTCTTTTCAACTCTTGTGAAGATTTATCAACACTTTTATGAGCCTTCTCTCATGTCTTTGTTCTTGAGTGAGTTTTATGGTTAACATTTTGCTCCCTCCTTGTATGAAAGAAGCTTTTGTTCTTTAGGACAAAAATCTAATAACTTTCCTTTTGCTCTAATCCATCCGGAATGATCTTATTCCCCTGCAAAGTATATAGTAGGTAACTTTCTTTATTGTTAGTTCAAAATTTATGTAAAAATATATTCAGTGATTTGCCCGTAATATGATTGAAGACAATATTAGCATTTTTAACAATAGAATTCCTGGATTCTAAATTCGGAAATAAAGAAGATAAATAGGCCATCATTTGGTGTTAATAAGTGATAAGAAATCCCCAGATGTGGATTCTAAATTTCTTATCTGGCAAAAATAATAGAAGTCCCAACATCCAACTTTGGTATAATGAAAGATGTTCAGAAATTAAATCCTTGCTATACTAGTAGAAGATCAAGCATATAGTTTTGATATGGCATCAATAATTGAAGTTCAGAAGTTTTCTTCTGGTGGTAACAATTGTTTGGTAAAAATGTCTAGAAATTATCATTTAGAAGTAAGTTATAGAAAACCACGAATCCACATCTGGGGATAAATAATGGAAGTATAAAAATCCTCTTTTGAAAATAACTAATAGAAAACCAAGAATAATCGTTTAATAATAAAAGTCCAAGGATAATTATCTGGAAATAAGTTATCGAAGACTAAGAATCCTCTTTTGGGAACGAATAATATGGGTTCAGAAATCTTGTACTTAAATTATTGGCTACATACTGTACTTCATTCATTTGCATTACTAGAATGTAAGTAATATATGAAATAAAGAAAGTTGTTACAACAACTTCTGTTGTCTTCTTCTGCATTTATATTTATGTTTTATGTTGGTGCACTAATCTACTTAGTGTGCAGGCAGTTGACTGATAACTCTGGAGCATTCTGGAATAGCAACTGCAGCATGTGATAAGTTAACCGTATGATAAACCTGCATGTCTACTCCTTGTCCTTTCTGTGCCTTTATTTGTTCGTCAATCCCCTCATCGACTAACTTCTTGTCCATTTCATTTTGTCGTATGCATATAGATATCTAGAAAAAAGATCTTCACCCTCCCTACAAAATAAGATGTCGACCTCGTACTATCACTATAACAAAATGACCCTATTACAAATTTTCATTTACAATGTTCACTTAGCGAAAGTTTTAATAAAAGTTTTTAACTACACTTTTTTTGAAAAGCCGTAATAAAGTCGTTTTTTAACGGTTGTTTGCATTTTGCAGTTGTAATAAAGGTCTTTAACAACTTTTAATTTATGACATTGTAAATATTAATTTATAATGACATTTATGTATTGGCTTCTTACTCATAGGATGCAAGTGATCGTTTAAGCACTTTCAAGGAACGTAAACAACAAACAAAAGTTCTAAGTTGACACAAACATCCCTGCTTGGTGAATTTAATGTTCGTGCTCATCAATCGTGCGAAAAAATAAAGGAGCTTATGAAAGTGCAAAAACATTGTTATTTTAGAATAACCTTTAAAAAATTATAAATTTTCTAAAATTTCACGATTTCAATTTTTTCAAGCAATTAAAGAATTAACCAATTCATAAAAGCTTAGGAAATCAGTAAACAAACTTCATAATAAGGATGGATACTTAACCAATTTAACCAGCGTAATTAACCCGGCTTTGCAACATATTCAACAAACTTAGTTCTGTATTCTATTCCTTGACTACATTCAACATCTCCTTCTCACTTAACCTGGCCTTACAACGTATTTACTGCCCAAATTTCATAAAATAAAAATAAAATACCATAGCTCCTAAAATCCCTGGCTTCTTCCCTAAGAACATCGCCAATGGTGCCAAATTCATCCTTTATACCAAGCAATCATAAAAAGAAGCTCTTAACAAAGTAAATGAAGTCGAACTGTTATCCGACCTTTTAATCAAGCAGCCTTTAGACAAATCCGGACGTCATGACGAAGTTGAAATGATTCATGTACTTAGGAACACAAATAGAAGGACAATAGAAAAGGTCTCGAGAGTTTGGGGAGTGATTGAAGTTAAGGAGAGTGGTAGGTATCAACTAGAAGCACTCGGTACCGAGCTCTTTTTAGGGCTACTTTTGGGTTTTGGAGCTATGGCATATGGAAAATGGCTTGTGTGATTGCCTTGAGGTACATTTCACGAAGAATAGACGAACAAACTCTAGGGAATTTCCGATGAAAAGCAGACAAGTTCAAGTGATATCAGAACCTCTCGAAAATAACAGGATCTTTAAGAAAAAGTACTCGAAACACATTTAATCGGAGATAGAAGACCTAAAGGGGAAATGAGTGATCCCCCATCCAAGAAACAAGTCGGTACCGACCGTTTTGGTCAGTAATGATTTATTTTTACGGCTTTGGGGACTCCATATTTCCCTCCTGTTTCTTTGGATCTAAAGTATGACCGTGCATATTCGGATCTAGCGACTCTACTGGATGGTTTCCCTATAAATACAACACTCTTAGCATCTAGAGAAGGACTTTTAGCACTTTTCTTTTTTGCCTTCTATCTCTCCTCCATCGTAGCCATTAAGGAAGCTACTATTTGTTGTTTTGGGCTGTTAGAGTAGTAAAACTCTTGTACTAGTGACTCTTAAATCGATAATCAATAAAAACTACAGTGGAAATATGCCAGAAATTGTCAAACCACTTTAATAACCTTAGTGCCCTCTCTATTTTTATATATTTTCTGCTAGATTTCTATATTTGTATAGGATTATGGGTGTTATGTCATTTGTAGGCTAAAAATTTTTGTGCTTTCACTAAGAAAAAAGATTCAGGCATATAGATCTAGCTTTCTATTTTGGATTAGAGAATCTAGAGGTTAGATCTAGAAGATTTTCATTACGGAACTTAAAAGGATTTGCATTCAGGAATCAATGGCATAGGAGATTTGGAAGATCATCTAAAATAGTAGCTGGAGCGGATTCTCATCACGCGGTGGTTAACAACCAACAAGCATTGCAGGGACCATCTGCTCCTTAAGAGATGGTTACCAAAGTGGAGTTTGAAAAGATGATGCATGAGTCGAATTAGAGGTTGGCTAATAGTCAGAAGGCTCTTTTGGACAAGATGGATGCTAGCATAGCTTTGTTGATCCACCAGTCGTAGAGATCTAGGAGGAGCAGGAGAGTGACTTCTCTTGCTGGATCTGAAGATGAGAACTTATATATTTTTGGTCAGAATGGACGAGCTGGGAAACAAAAGAAGAAGGAAAAGACATCTGGAGTAGTAGGAAAAGTGGCTTAAGGAATTCGAAGGGTTCCCCAGTACCGACAAGAATATACTCGCTACAAAGAAGAATTTAAACACTTTGAGGGGATAGGAAGATGAGGTCATAGACTTGTCTGATTCAGAGGATGATATGTAGCAAGATGGTGATAATTACAAGCTTGATGCTAGAGTTCAAAGTGCTGGTGTGCAGACAACTGCTATGAACCTGGTCAGGCAGCAGAGAAGACCTGAAGAAGTAGTTATTCCAAAGACTGGAGAACCTAGACATCAACGAGCTAACCAAGACCATTTACAGATTCAAACATTTGGTGAGCTCCTGATGGTCAACTTTCAGAGCCTCAGGCAAGTGAGGAGTATATAGTAGACATGGTTAAGCTGTTGGTAGAAGAGAATCGATGGAGAAATAATGAGAAATGGGGTTTCACGTCAAGCAGAACTCCGTTCATGGAGAACCTTTCGAGGGAGGAGTATCCCAGGAGATTTATGATTCCGATGCCATCGTATAACGGGACTACCGATCCCAAGCAACACTTGTTTAAGTATGAATGGCACATGGATGGTTCCAGAGCAATGGATGCAGTATAGTGTAGGTGCTTTACTAGTTTTCTAGAAGGCATTGCATTTATTTGGTTTACTAAGCTCATGCCGAAATCCATATCAACTTTTGATGAGTTGGCAAAGAAGTTTATGGAGCAGTTCAGGCTTCATGCTGCTTGGCCTAAGGATGTAACTATATAGACAATATGAATAATAAATTAAATGTGAAATCATACTATGTAGATCTAATGATGACAAAATAAATAGGTAAGCAGTTAAAGTATATCTTTAAACAGATCCAAATCAAAATAACATGGTGAACAAATATAATTAATTAAGACACAACAAAATGGGATTTAATCTATGTAACCAAATACACAAATATTCAGATGTGATTAGATATGTGATGGATTCAAATCATATGATCAAGATGAATGATGAATAAATGAAATTAGAATTATTACCTTATGATGTTGCTAAGAGAATGTACCTTGAATGAAGAAATCTCCTTAGAACTCCAATATCCGCACCCAATCCTTGCAAGAGATGGATGAACCACTTGTGTTTTATTATTTTGATGTTTGGAGTTAAAAGTTTTTGGAAATTATTTTTTCATTTTCTGCCATGAAAGGTCGGGAGAAGAGATGGGAATAAAATGAATGAGAAAGAATGAATTGTCGATAGAAAATGAATTAGTGGATATGTTTTAATTGAAAGAATAAAACATTTCCCCTTATTTAATTAAAACTTCTCTAATTAATTCACTTGATTATTTCTCTCTCCCTTCACTCCTCTCTCTTTATATTATATAGATGAAATCATATACCATCAAACGACATAAAATTTTCATAAATTACTTCATGCAATTATCTTTTATTTAAACCCATTTAAAATTACATTGATATCGCATATCAGTGCGCGCAAATATAACTTCTATAAATGCATTCAAATAATTACAAACAACTCCCAAACATCAACTAATTTAAATAATAATTAATATTTCTTAAATGTTAATTAATTTAATTATTTTACAACATTTTATAAATTAATTAAATCAAGTGGTTTTTCGGAGAATTCATTATTACGGTTGTGCGACTTAATGGTGTAAATTTAATCAGCGATTAATATCGAAAATTCGAATATTAACGCTCATACGTCACCTTAGCTAATGGTGTGAGATTCTGGTTGAATTTATCACATATGAATCTTTTGGTAAAATCCAATTTAATTTATTATAAGCGGTATTTGATAGTGAAGATTATTCACAACAATTCTCTTCTTCAAAACTGTATCATTTTGGACTTATGGAATTTGGTAATGGTCAAAATTCCACTAACGTCCATATTGAACTTCATATTCCTAACACAAAGTCTTGGTTCAATAATAACAATCATTATTAACCAAACTGTTCTAGCCAGAGATTTTGATTTTGAGTTGACTTTAGTTAACGTGATACTAACCCTATATAACCAAGGAGACGAATCCTCTCTTGAATAGCATTTCACTTCCAATACTTCCACCCAAACCAACTGTAGCCGTTCGATGGACGTCATGCCACATTTTAACTATAACCAAAGAGGAGCTTCCATTTTGAAGATTAACTGTATTCTCAAGTCAAGAGAACTGTGTAAATAGTCACTTCGATATTTTTGTTTAACCTTAGTTATATTAACTAATAGAAAACTATCCGGTGAGTCATTTCATAGTTATTCAATAACTACCAATACGTAACCCCTTGGTGTCCCCAACAACCATGAATAATACATTACATAAAATTTGGAGAGTGTTACCTACTATAGTCTCAACGGATGCATCGATGTCCGGTCTCAATACATCTTGGGTAGGAATATTTAAAATGATGTGCTTATCATATTGTGATACAATACTCGTGGTTACAACTATTTGTAACTGCTATCATAAACACATCATTTTATGGAATTTTTGACATATATACTTAAATTAACTAATTAATCATCTATAACATTTTATAACAAGTACATAACAAAAAGAAAACACCTTTTGTTTTGAATATGATTGGTTATCGAGTTAGACTTATATACAAAATTACATAATTGCCCTTAGGACATACCCCTAACTCTATCAATCTTTCTATAAAAATAGCATTTGTAAATATTTACAAAAAAAACTACATGAAAATACAAGCATCTATCATTTCAAAAGACTTTGCATATATAGAAAAATATTTCTGAAATTTAAGGCTGATAGTAGGATTTCTAACTTAGACCTAAGTCAAATAAGATTATTATAAAATTAATATAATCCAAGCACCCCATAATTATAGTCCTATTACCCTGATGTTATACCCATATTCTTCAAACCTTACTAAAGGCAAGTCAAAGGAGGTGCAAAGCCTACAGAACTGCCCTCACAAATAAAGCCGAGATATAAAGAGAAGTAATAAAATGATTCAACTGACACCGCACAAAAAGAAGTCAGAAATCGCAAATAGTCGCAAGATAACTGCACTCAGTTATTCAATCAAAGTCTTAGTACTGCCTCCAAGAGTGGCTACAAAGTGTGAGAACCAACATGCGGTCACGATGTTTGGTCCAACTAACAGAGCTACAACCAAAAAAGCATGAAGTTGTAACGAGATGATGTACTGCGCTCATAAATCAGGGTAAAAAGAATAACAAATCTATGCCAATGATCTTGCATCAGAATACCAACATGATAAGCCACCCCAAACTGACAAAGGAATGCGCTACCATCAGAACATGTTAATAAATATATGCGCCACTATCAGGACATAACAAACATGGAGGTAAAAAAAGAAAATGACGATAGAAGGAAACTGCTCTACAACCAAAGGATTTAATAAGACCAATTATAATTCTTAAAAGCTTTTGCATTGCTAACTCTTTCAAGTACAGATCTGCCATGTGATCACTGAGGACTCTCTAAGCAGTACCACAAGGAATTCAAAGCATTCGAAGGGCTAGGCATAGGGTTACCCAAACATCACTCCACTGTAGGCCTACACTTGCTAAACAAACAACAAAGAGATAAGCATCCAATCTTAGTAGCTTGCGCATCCTCACACCAAGAGTAGTTTGAGGCAAGTGCAGACCTATATTAAGGTGTAGTAGGCAAATACAGGCAACCCAAATGACTCAACCCTAGCATAAAGTCAAGCATATGTTATGAATCAAGTAAGACGACATGACTTCAATCATCCCAGTGCCAAACAATGCAAGCTAAGCACAACATATAACATATGTTAGCCTCGTGAGTATCAACAATGCCTAAGGAAAAATGGAGGCATAACTCTAAACACCATCACAACAAAAATGATCAAGGTGGAATAGCTCTTCCCGTGGAAAAAGGGGGAGTGTATATTAGATACGAAACTCATTCAAATTTGAAGTCTCTTGCCACAATTTCAAATGTCCTCACTTCAATTTCATGCTTCCCTCCAAAACTTAGAATTTAACCACTCAAATCAAAGTTTCCCACCAAAGATATGTCAGCAATCCACAAGCATCAAATAGACAATGTGGATGGATGACACATGGTATGATCCAAAGGCGAAAACAAAACGGCGGAAGAAGGATTGTGGCGATCCACATGCATCTCCATACCATAAATAGAAAAAGCACTATAGTAAGAAGATGATATTTCTTTTCCATTTTGTTATTTTTAAGGTTTAGAAAGGGAAAGCACTATACTCTCTACCATTAAAATCTATACCAAGAAATATAAAGAAGAAAGTAGCATTTCTCCATGGTCGTAGGATTCCTTAACATTCGAACCATGTAAATTCTTTATGTCTTTTACTTTTATGCAACTTTTTTTATCTTCACCTAGATTTTAGTGTTAGATTTTGTTCAGTTTTTACGTGAATTAAATACTAGAGTAACTTGACATTTAATAAATTGTTAAGATGCAACTTCATAATCATGTAAGCTTACAACAACACATTTACTACATAAAGGAAATTTTAATATCACTTAAATTTGTTGATTCTAAACCATCGAATTAATTAACACTAAAGTTACTACACATTCATTTTGGATGTTGTGAGACAAAAATTCTCTCTAACATTTTGGCGCTAGAAAAAGGACCTGACCCTCAATTCCTAATTTCCTATTTCCAGCCTACCAATACTTCCCTTATACATCATGAATCCCACCAATTCATCTACTCCTCCTACTCAAGAACGTTTACACTTGAATTCGATAGCTACGAAGAAGCCACTCATAACTTTGAAAGATCAAACTAAAGTAATAACTTCAACTAAAGTCCCTATGGACCCCCTCTTCGTCGCATTCCAATCCTTCATAAACCAAATGAACCAACGCATGGAAGGGTTGGAGAAAACAATAGCCTAACATGTTACTCATAGACCATCCCCACCTCCATGGTCCGCATCACACCATCATCGTTCACCTACTGCGCTGGCTATTTAGCGAGGGAATGATAATGACACTCCTAGAGATGGGAATAGATATGGTGGCCTAAAAATTAATACCAAGCTAAAAAGTAGGTTCCAGGCCAATCCATAAATTAAATCTAAACAAGCCAATATTAATCCTATGCTGTTGAAGAAACAAACTCAATCTGCTCATGAGGATGATGATGACGCTTAGTTATATGAGGATGACTCATCCTATTTAGACCCTAGGGAAGATGAATTTTGCCAGCTAAAAGCATGAGTGGAGCAATTGGCTAAACACTAGCAACAAGGTACCAGGGAGAAAGTTAGGGAAGAAGGATCTTCCTCATACAACGAAACTATAATTTAAGCAGACTTTCCCAACAGCTTCAAAGCCCCATCAATTGTCAAGTTCGATGGGACCAGAAATCCCAATGATCATCTTTGCACATTTGAATATTATATGACCATCTTGAAAGTGGGAAGGATGGCTAGGTCTATACTCTTCCCAATTTACTTAGTCGGTGCTACCTTTAGGTGGTTTAGGAGGTTCGGACCATGGGTGGCCTAATCATGGTGACATCTATCTACCAATTTTCTGAGGCAATTCAATTCAGGGAGAGAAGCCTCCCCGAATGTAAACACGATGTTGTGTGTTAAGCAGGGCGAGCATAAGATCCTGTGCAGCTTTATAAAACATTTTAAGTCTAAGGCTCTCAAGATAGGGGTAAGTGGTGAAGGAGCATTACTGACGGCAACTCATGCTGGAATCAGAAGCGGCAATCCCATATGGGATAAAAAAAGCAAAACATCATGTCATAACATGAAGGATCTCTACGAAAGCGAAAGTGATACATCATGATGGAGGAATCTGGATCTGCAGCACAATCTCAAAAAGCTTCTGCCCCCATCTTTGACAAGAAAAGGGGGCAGAGGGATAACACACACCTATGAAGTGACAAAAGGAATTAAAACTCACTACAAAAACCTCCCTCACTCACACCTATTATCCACATATTTTCTAAGAGGATGAAGAAGAGGATATTAAAGTACTACAAGATAGTGTTACGACTAATGCATATATCAAGCACCTAAAGAAAGCATATCGGGCCTATAAATACATGTCAAATTAATAAGCATATGATTATAGATTGAGCTTCCAAGATAAATGTAGCGAAAAGATGTCGAGCCATAAGGGATATTGAATTCAAAGGAAAGAGGGATATTGAGACTCTGTAACCAAAAGAGATGGTATCAAATCAAACATAGAAGTAGTTTAGAGAGGTAATATCGAGTTTATAAAATGACATGGTTGTCGAACCTATAAATACAAAGCATCTCAAGCTTATAAAGGTGCAGATAGCAAGCTTCTACAACGGCAAGAAGGATATCGAATTACCGTAATGAAGGATGTCACCAAGCATGGAGATAGAAAATGCTTAATAAAGATATCAACTTTTAAGGAGATGTTGAACGTTTAAAGGGATTGAAGAGTGATGTCGAATCCCTAGAATTATCGAATCTCTACAAAGTAGTTGTTATCGAACGTTTACCAAAGAACAAATGATGTCGAACTTCAATGCTGAAAGGAGAATTGAGCACTTAACAATAAGAAGACATCGAATCTTTATAGGCTAAAAGATATTGAATCTTTATAATCTAAATGTTATCGAGCCTCTATAACATAATGTTGTAGAGCATAAAACAAAGGAGGAATGTGAACCACTTGATGATGCTAAATATCTAAACATAAGGGAGGATATCGAGTTTTTAGAAGATGTCAAGCCTTTACAATTACAACAGTTGTAAAGCACTTACATGCGGCAAGTAGTTCGAGCTTTTACATATAACAGAGGATGCCGTAAATCATCAGTGTGTAGAGGATGCCGTAAATCATCAGTGTTTAGAGGGATGCCGTAAATCACCAATATTCAGAGGGATCCCATAACTCATCAATGTAAAGAAGATTGGCGCATATCATAAACACAATGAAGGATGCCGAAAATCAACGATGCCGAAGGCACATGCAGCCATGTCGCCTACTGCCACGCCTATAAATAGACCCCCTTAGCCATTCAAAAAAGGTGAATCATTTCTTTTGCTCCTTTCAAAAATCAAAGAATTGTAACCCTAAATTGATTTAGGGCCAATAAAGAAACGATTGTAATCTTTGAAACTTATGCAAGCAAGGACTTGAACAAATAATTTTGCATAGCCTATTTCCCTTGAATTGTGCATATTTAACTATCATCGAACTATGGATGTGCATATGACTACTTTTGGACTTGGACTTGGATATGGACTTACATATAAAATAAAGCCATTTATGCCCTTATTTAAATTAATGAATTCTTTACATATCGACTATCATGTCTATCGACATGTTAACAAGGAATTGAGACTCACATGAATTGCATATTTGGCCCATTAATATGTAATTGATGGACTATTACACATTAATGGAAAATTGCACGTTATTATGACTTGCTCATTTTACCCTTAGGCATATAACTCAACCTTTTGACTTTATAATTTAATTAACTGTCTTTGGGAATCATAGGACCATTCCGAATAATATTACTTTGTACAACGTCTTGGATGTTAAACCAATTTTTTTGTTAATATTTTAGCGTTAAAAGGATGGTCCGAACCTCCAGGTCGTTATAACTTTACCTTAAAACTAATTTCATGAAGTTTTGTATAAGGAAAATGGTGAGAACTAAGAGAGTTAACGTCCTCAATGAGAAGATAACACAACGAACAACATTGGAGAATGATATCACTCCAAGCTTTAATCCATAGAATTTGGAGCCTGGGCAACCATCAGAACCAGCAAGGCCAAAGAGAAGTGAAGCCAAAATTAAGGACTTAACACAACAAATAAAAGCAGTGCAAGAGCTACAAGAGAAGGTCTTTTCACAAAAGTCTTCTAAGACAACAATGCTCATTGGAGGGGAAGTGGTCGAATCTCCCAGAAGAAATATGGATACCTCCATGGTTAGAAGAAAGGATAAAGGAAAAATTGCTATGACCCCATAGAAAAGAAGAGGAATCCAAGAGGATGAAGCTGCATAATTCTCTCCAAAATTGCTAGAGGACAACAGAGTTAAAGCAAATCATCAGGTGCAAAGCCAGCGGAAAGGTCCAATGAACAGTTAGGAAGCTCAATCTCACAAAAAGAGTATAGGCCTTATAGAAGCAATTACCGCAATGATGCAGTTACTTAAGAGATGTGGCTGATAAAATAGCAAATGACATGCTTGATATCTAATGAAAGAGGATCCTTAATCCTAGGGTCAACAACCATTTCCGTGAAGCCCCTTTCATGGAGAGAATAATGTCTATCAGAATTCCATCACACATCACGATCCCATCTCCCATATGTAATGGGAACACTAACCCAGATGATCATCTTCTAGCCTTCGAGTGTAAAATGGACTTTCATAATGCTCCTTTAGTTGTGTGCTGTAGGATTTAAAAACTACTTTTCAAGAAACGGCTGCTAAATGGTATAGACATTATAGGGAGAAAACCATTTATTCTTGGGAGAAATTCTCTTACGAATTTTCAGCATAATTCTGTGTGTCTAAGGACCCAACTATTGACTCTAGTGTATTGGCCAATGTTAAGCAGAGACCAGGAGAACTGGTTAATGAGTACTTAAGGAGGTTCAATATGGAGGTGCTGAAGCCAAGAACATGACTGACAGAGAGATGTTAATGGCGGTGCATTTTAGACTAATTGAGCAAACCCCCTTCTAGAAGGAACTTTAAATTCATAGGAGCAGAGACCTTCAGGACATTCACTTCCAAGCCGATAATTTCATCCATATGGATGAAATGTATCATGCTAAGAAAAAGTCTAGGCCAAAGAAGGAAGCTAGAAAATCTAGCTTTGATCATCCCAATAAGAAGCCAAGATAGGACGAGAGCAGGAGAAGAAGATGGGAGGAGATCCCAAAATCTAACTACGTGGCTTTGAACAAACCGATCTCCTATAATTTTGCTACAGCTAAAGATGGAGTCAACTTCCTAACTTCTTATAAGGCAAGGAAGAACCTCAAACCAGGAAAAGAGGTAGATTATTGCTCCTACCACAAGGCGAATGGACACAAAACCGACGAATGTCGTATTTTGGCTGGAATCATTCAAAATATGATCTGATTAAGGGTCCTAAAAGAGTCCATCAAAGAGAATCAAAAAATTTCCTATATCGAGGAGAGTAATCAGAGACTTCCAAAAAATGCTACGAATTTATGGAAAACAACTCTCAGCAAGACCTTATTCCACTGATTAACCAAATAAACATTATCCATGCAAGTCCACCTATAGCCGGAAGTAGCAAGGGAACCAGGAATAGGTACATCAAAGAGGCAAGAGATGGAGTCTTTTCCATCCAAGAAGAACCCTATTCAAAAGCCAAAAATTTCTATTGTAAATGCATAATCTAACGGTAACCTCGTAGGAGTTAAAAGGGGTTCGCCACCCACACAATGATTCGCTAATGATAACTTCACAAATCGGGCTTTCTGAAGTGAACAAAATCTTAGTTGACACTAAGAGCACAGTGAATGTTATCTTCAAACATGCTTTCGATCAGATGGACATTCCACAAGAGAAATTAGAGCCAAGCTTCGAGCCCATCTTAGGGTTCAATAACAAAGGGTCCACTCTGGTAGGGCAGATAAAATATCTAGTGCAGATGAGGATTCCATCATTTTTAAGAATTTTCAAAACTTTGTTCGTCATAATAGACCAACCCTCCTACTATAATTCCTTCTTTGGGAGACCATCCCTGGACGAAGTAAATGCATTCTTATTAGCAAAAAATTTAATGGTGAAATTTCTAACTAAGAGTGGATGGGGGACGATAAGAGGAGAGCAATTCAGCTTTCAAGAATTGTATTTTTCTACACTCGATCAATTCAAAAAAGATAGTGCTTCTTGTTATGATTCATAGAAAGGTGAATTAGTCAAAACTAAAATCAGAAAGCCCTTGGATGATGGTCCTCCAAGCTAACCATCCAAGGCAAATAAGAAGAAAAGAGAAAATGGGAAAGCTAAGAATGTGCTAAATAGATTTAATTTTTTTCGAGAAGAAAAGAAAATGGAAAGAAGAAAGATGGTAGACGAAGAAATAGATATTGAAGAAATTGTCATTAAGTTAGGTTACAAAGGCAATATAGAGAGAGTAAATCCGACTAATGACCTAGAGGAGATATGCATAGATTAAATGGATCCAACCAGAATAGTAATGAATGAAAAAGAGCAAGGTAACAAGCTTAGATGCGAACTTGTCCAATTTCTTGAATCCAACAAGGATGTATTTGATTGGACCTATTCAGACATGGTCGGGATAGACCCAATGGTCATGAACCATGCACTAAACGTAACCTAAATATTACACCCATTTGACAAAAGAAAAGGCAATTTGATAAGGTCCGAGCTAATACTTTAAAAGAGGAAGTCAAATGGCTACTCGAAAATGGGTTCATTAGAGAAGGGCTCTATCCAAAATGGTTAGCTAATCTGGTACTAGTCAAGAATTTAAAGGGAAATGAAACACCCCTAATTTTATTAACATTATTCAGGAGATTTAATTAAAATAAATTAAATAGAATAATGTAGATAAGGAGATTTAGGTTGATTAATGAATTAGATTGTCGTGCTTATTAAAAATCTAATGAACTTATATAAATGGTTAAGTAATTGAACACAAGGGCATTAGGGTAAATAGCCGCCCATATTTCTCACCCTTATACTATCTCCCTTAGTCATACACGTTATTTTTATCAAAACAAAAATTTATACCCGTGAGAAGCAAGCAAGGTCGGCCATTAGGAAGAGGAGAAGAGAAAAATAAAAGTAAAAGCTTAGGATCAAGCTAGAAGAAATCAATCTCAATCAAACTTCAATTTCCTTATCTAATCTAAGATGAATAATAATTTCTACATCTCTATTTTAGTTTTATGATCATATGGTTTCAGATTTTAGTGTAAATATGTTTTTATGATATATTGAATGATGATATACTTGAATCATGATTTATATGGATTAAACAAGTTTGCTAAAAAGGAGATATACATGGTTTTAGGGTAAAACCAAGATGAAATGATTTTTAAATGCCATGAGTAAATTTTATGTTGTAGAAAGCATGATTTTGGAGATTGGTTTCAATTTCCATAATTTTTTGAATTAGTGTGGATTTTATATTAATTTTCTAGTGAAGAAAATGATTTATTGGATTATAAATTATTTACGGCTAAAATAATAATTATTTGGATTTGAAATTTTTATATGTTGGAAAACATATTAAAACAGGTTTTTTGGGATTTGTCCAGATTTTTCCTAAGTGATTTGATGAATATGTAAAATTGTTTAAGGTATGAGACTTAAATGTTTTATATATTTAATTATGGAGAGGGGGCATTTCATAAAATAAAATTATTATTAAATTCTGAAATTAGTGGTAGTTTTTTTTAAAAGTAATTAGTAACCAATGAGAATTTGATAAATAAAGGCAGGTTAGGTGAAAAGTTATCTTCTTTAAGTTAAAAATAAGAAAATCATTTTTTAGCATGTTTCAGCCATTTTAGGCATCAAACCTTCTGACCCAGACCTTCCAACACAATCGAAAGGTTATAGCTTTTGACAAAGTCAAACCAATGCATATGGTATCAAGTTACGTGGTACGTAATGAATTGAACAAGGTCGAAGGGTACTTAGTCGAAAGGTTGGTTGCCAAAGAGGTTGGAGTATGTTTGTTTTATAAACCAAAAGAGTCGCCTGCTTTTCTTTCGAATAAGAGCTTTCGACTTGGTTGCTTTCGACCAGGTCAATTATCTAAAATAAAGGTTTTAAACCTTTTGACACAGTCGAAAGGTTACTGCCACATTATCATTGTTTTGTTTTGAAGCTTCCGACACAGTCGAAAGGTTATTGCCGCCTTTTTCCAAATTTCAAAGTCATTGCTTTCGACAAAGTTGAAAGGTTTATTTGTTTCAAAACCGCCCGCTTCTCCATTGCTTTCGAAAAGTTTGAATTTTAATGATTTCGAAAGGTTTTCCAATGTTTTCGAAAGGTATCTAAGCTTTTGACTTAGATGTTTTACCTTGCTTTTCTAATTGAAATATAACCCAAAGCTTTCGAAGTAGAGCTTTCGACTAAATCGAAAGGTAGCTTCCAATGAAGTTGAAATGAAACACCCCACACCCCTTAGAATTCCCAAAAAGGCACACCAAAGGATGTGGTGCGTTATAGGTATAATTAAAGCATCATAGAGACTAAGATTCACAAGATAAATAAGTAAAAACAACGAAAACATTTAAATAATAACTATCATTCAAAACTAAACTTCATCTCAAAGTAAGTCATAAAACCATAATGTATCTCAAAAACTCAAAATGTCTCATGTCTCATGAAAATACATCTCATTCTCATAAAATCGGAGTATAAAGATAACAATAATAATCATCCCTCTCACAAGTGCCAATCCATCATAAGCCAAATGAAAACGATGAAAAGCAGAAGAATACATCTAAAATGAGAAAACTCCGAGAATGAATCTCCAAGCAACCTGAATCAACTATTCTCAACTCTGTTGGCCTATTGGGGGAAAAGGGGAAAGATAAAGGAGTGGGTCAGACAATAAGTCTAGTGAGTGAAAGTAATTACTAGCATTTCTAAGTAAGATAAAGATAATAGACTAAGCAATAGTTCTATCATGAAAGGAAAATACAGAAAAGATAAAACTCGGATAAAATATTATTTTCGATTCTGTTTGACTGTTTTCTTTGATTGTTTGATTGTTTGCACTTGTCTTAAACTGCTGTGATTAGGCTGAAACCCTAATCCTATCTCAACTGCTAACTTGACTAGGCTAAAATCCTAATCCTACCCATTGATCGGCCTTTCCTATCTTTGTTGTGCCACTGCGAACCAATCCTGTTGGTTACAGCAAAACGACACCTCTTTAGCGCTTAGGAAGCTGTAGCGAATTATTTACCCTAATCGATGCCGCACGCTTGGTCATCGCCGGTACACACTAACTGTCGCCCCCTATTTGACCCTTTATTTACCCTAATCAGCAAAAGCCTGTCCAGCCTCACCTACGTGTGAGACCATCAGTCCTCGACTTGAAAGGGAATGCTGCAGGTACTGGTCCTAACAAACAAATCTTCTAGCTTTGCGCCCCTTGCCCAAATCCCCAGATTTGAGCTTCTATCTATTGGTTATTTATTTACCCTAATCAACATAAGCGTGTCCCAGCCTCACCTACGTGTGAAACCATCAATCCTAGACCTGAAATGGAATGCTGCCGGTACGGGCCCTACTTCTATATTTGCTTATTAACTTAATCTAAGATCTAAGTTTTAAAATAAGCCTCTTCTGTTATTTCTGCTATATTTTATTATCAATATAATCGAAGATCTAAGTTTTAAAATAAGCCTCTTCTGTTATTTCTGCTATATTTGCTTATTAACAAGATCTAAGTTTTAAAATAAGCTTCTTCTGTTATTTCTTTCTTTCTAATTATAACCTATGTGTTATAATTGTTTTTGCAACTGTTACTCTTCTATTTTCTCTTTTTAGTTATAAACTCTTGTTATAATCATACTTGCAAATATCTTAAATTTGCCTATTTCAGTCCATCTCTATTTTTATTTTAGTTTTTCTCATTTTACATCTGATTTCTGTAAATTTAGTGTTATTCTATTTTAATCCATATTTGCAAATTCTTCTCTTCTTAATATTTTATTTGCGTCAAAAAGGATTATATCTCTATAAAAAGAAACTAACATTTACAGGCTAAATTCCAACTTAAAACAGATGTAAATAACTATAAATAACTGCAAATAACTGAATAAAATAGCCGAATAAAAATAGACTGAAATGAACTTCTGAAATTTACTTAAAAACTGACTGTAAATAAACTTACATAAAAACTGTCTCAATAATCTAGAAAAACTACAACTATTGAGAACCCTATTATTATAAATTGCTTATAAATCAAAAATAATTACAAAACACTCAACTGTGGTCCTTAGCTCTATTCCTGGATCCGCTTCTAAGGTGTAAAATATTTTTATCAAAAAGATTTCCTCCCTAGAAAAATTTTCTATTTAGGATTCTGCCTCAGGCAATGAACCCAATTGGGAGAAAATCTGAATGAGAAAAATAGCTGGGCCTAGGGTAATATTTATAGCGTGGCTTAGGGATCTCAGGCCGTTGGATTTGAAGATTAAATCTGGTGCAACCATGTCATAGGCTCACTAGGAACCGTCGGATGCAGCTACGAACGCACATGATTAACCAAAAATCAAATTTTAAGGTGTTCGGCTCTTACCTGGATGAAATATCGTCCAGGCAGAAGTGCGGGTTGACCCATGTTCATTGGGGGTCGACCTGACCAAGACAAGGGTCGACCCTTAAGGGTCTTGTTATATTCTTTTTTTCGTTTTTGTTTATTTAATTCTGATTTATTGTTTCTCTCATAACTTCTCCATATTAGCTCGGATTTAGACAAGTTATATATGGAAATTGATTAGAAAATTACCAAGGACCCGATGGTGCAACTTCCGTGGCTCAATTCTGAAAATTTCACAAACTTATTTTATTGTTAAATTAATTCGTTAATTAATATTTATAGCTAAAATTTAGGGTTGTTACATTCTTCCCTCCTTAAAGGATTTCATCCCTGAAATCTCCAATGACAGAAGAATGAAATAAATATTTTCATCCAAATTCTATAACCACATATTCAACCATCATCCATTACATCCATTGTCCTTAAGCTTTCTAATGCAATTTATGATATATGCAATAGTGTAGTGTCAATGTCCCTAACTAATGCAAAAGATAGGCGGTCTATTGATTCAGTCGATCTCCTTTTTATGCAATCATGTCTGTGCCATGTATCCAAATGAATACAAATATCCTAATGATAACTGATAGTTCTACATGCGTGCTACAATCATCATCCAAATGCAACAATCATATGCTAATCACTCATTATAGTGACCATGGAAATAAAATAAAAATGCAAGTGCATACACATCCATATGCATATGCTTTAGTGACCTAGTTAGGCCGATCTCTAAGAGATAATAGTGCCTAGTGTGTGGATATGCGTCCAATAGCATCCACTAGCAAACACTTTCAACCACTAGCGTCCATCATACATAACATGCTCTAGTAACATGTTTACATTTAGTCCTACAATCCATAGGTTAAATCCTAAGATCTACCCTCCCAAAGGATACTAAAGAAAAGAACCTATTCAAAACTAAAGATGGAAATAGGAAATTCAAGACGTACTATCGAAGAGATGCGGATAAGAGGTATGTATTTTCTCCTCAGCCTCCCACGTAGCGTCCTCAATACTATCTCCCCACTGCACCTACAACATAAAGATTTCTACTTGGTCCCGACATGGTTAGAGAGACTTCAGAAAAGATTGATTTGATTAGAAAAAGAATGAAGATTACCCAAGATAGATTGAAATCCTATGCAGATAAGCGGATAAGGGATATTGAGTTCAAGGAAGAAGATTTGGTTTTTATTAAGGTGTCTTTGCTAAGAACGGTAGTGAGGTTTGGATCAAGTGAGAAACTTGCTCCCAGATTCATAGGACCGTTCCCCATTGTGGAAAGGGTAGGGAAGATGGCGTATCAGATAAAGCTACCGGAGAGGCTCGCGGGAGTTAATGATGTTTTTCATGTTTCACATTTGAGAAAGTGCTTACATGATTCAGCAGAGGTAGTGGAACCTAGCCAACTTGAGGAAGTTGAAGTGGAGAGAGAAGCTTATCTCAATACTATCTCCCCATAGCAATACATGTTAGATTGTTATTCATACCAGGATTTATGTCTGACTCGAATTTTTTGTTCTCCCCTTAAACTCTCGGGTACTCAATTGATTTTGAGTAGCTTGAGATTTAAGGTTTATAGGTTTTCTTCTTAGACGAATAAAACTTCCGGAGGCGTGTGGGAGGCAGATAGTTATTAGAGTTTTTCTTTTTCGATGTGTGATTTGTGGTGAAGGTAGATTTATTAGCCTTATTATATACTCTAATCTACCAAGGAGGCATTTTATATATCGCTCTTGGCATATATGTAAAAATTATATTTTGTTGAACATGGTTAACGTATTTTGGGATTATTTAATGAACATGAAAGGTTTTGAATTGAATGTGGAAATTTGATTTTTGAACTGTTAGAATTTTTCTATATTCTTGTAATCTGTGTATCAATGTATCTAGCACCGCCTTATTTGGTCGCCGAAGATTAATAACTATTGATGACTACAGCATCCGTAGCCGTTAGTGTTGGACCTCCAAGTAGGAGGATGCTACAAGTTGGTATCAGAGCATGGATTTATGAAACTTTAAAAGAAAAGTTAAATCAAAACGCTTTTTGAAACATAATACAATGAATTTGAAAATAAGATCGGTTTAGGTTAATGCTATAGTACCGTACTTGTATTTGATATATAGGTATATATCTATGTACGTATTCCCCCCTCTCTTAGATCGTTCTTCTGTATCTTACTAAGGCTCGTATGAAGAGATACAACAAAGAGGATATGTAGGTTGGAAACGGAAGAGGAAATCTAGGTGGAGGAAGCACCACAACCAATGGAAATGCTCGACATAATACTCGAAGGAACCAAGGTCGACGGGCTAATGCTAACCAAAATGTTGAGGCCAATGTAGGTGCTGGAAATCCACCAGTGGATGCGGGGATGGTGTTTCAGTTGTTGGCTAATCTTTTGCAAGTAGGAGCAACTGGTAACGTTGGAGGAGCTAATCTTGTAGTTCCAGTTGGATATAATTATGCTAAACTAAACCGGTACTACATCAGTCTTGGTGGGAAGCCGTTTGTTGGAACAGAAGATGCAGATGAAGTTGAGAACTGGCTGTTGAACTGTGAAAGGATCTTTACTGATTTAGGCTTGGGGATGGAGAGAAGAGAAGGCTAGCCTCTAAACAGTTGCAAGGGTTAGTGCTTCATTGGTGGAACAGTGTGACAGCTGGAGTTTCGGAAGAAGAGCTTACATGGGCTGATTTCAGGAGAAAGTTTGAGCAGAGGTTCTTGTCTGAGGTTGCCAAATCAGCATTAATGAGGAAGTTTATGGATCTTGTCCAAGGAGATATGTCTGCGATCGAGTATGCTGCTAAGTTTGATAAGCTATCTCAATATGGTTATGCTTTGGTTGACACAGATGTCAGAAGGAATGAGAGGTTCATTATAGGATTGAGGCCAGAGCTAGGCAGAATGACTATGGCCCATATCTAATATCCTTCTAATGTGGTGGTGGAGATGGTCATTTGTTATAAGGAAATGCTTGATATTTCAGCTAGAGAGAAGCCGATTGAATCTTAGGGTCCTCAGGGGAAGAAGAGGAAGTTTTTCAAGAAGAAGGGTGCTTAGAAAGGAGGAGCAGCCAAGAAGGGGAAAGCACATATAGTTTGCTATAAGTGTGATAAGAAGGGTCACTATGCAAATGAGTTCCATTTGGGAGACGGAAGGTTGGTTGTGGGGAAGCAGAATGTGCAACGCTATAATTGCAACCAGATGGGGCATTACATGAAAAAGTGTCCTAAAGCTACCAAGGCATGAAAAGGAAAGGTCTTTGCTTCGGAACCATCATCTTCTAAACCAACTACTGCTGAGAAAGGAAACTATGTGATGGAAGATACGCTTTTGATTCATACCATACCAGTTAGAGTATTGTTTGATACCGGAGCATCACATTCATTTATATCTCAGTATTTGGTTGATAGGTTATTTATAGAACCCACATACCTTGTTACTTCCTTAAGGGTTGTGAATCCAATAGGAGGATATGCAACTCTTGGGATGAGATGTGACTAGTTAGAACTTGATTTGTTAGGTCATAAGTTTGCATGTAGTTTGTATGTTTCTGATTTCATAGATTTCGAGACCATTTTGGGTATGGATTGGTTGGGTAAGTATGAGGAATTTTGCCAGGATCAGGAAATATCATTGAGGCACCCAGATAGTCATAACCGAATCATTTTCTCAGTGGAGAATTCCAGTAGAAGTGTTGGTGCTTTGTTAAGTGCCATGGAGGTTGGAGATGAGCTTAGTCAAGTTTGTGTAGCAAGAGAATTTGTCGATGTATTTGAGCCGGTTACTGGATTTCCCCCAAAACAAGCTGTTGAGTTTTGGATAGACCTTATACCGGGAGCTGAACCTGTTAGTAGACCACCTAGTAGGATGACACCGACAGAGATGAAAGAATTGAAAGTGCAGTTAGTGGATCTAGAGGGAAGGAATTTTTTAAAACCAAGCAGTTCAACTTGGGAAGCAGTCGCGGTGTTTGAAAAGAAACCCAATGGGTCGTTAAGAATGTGCATTGACTATCGTAAGTTAAACGAAAGGACGATCAAGAATATGTACCCTCTGCTAAGGATAAATGATCTGTTTGATCAGTTGAGTGGAGCCAGAGTATTTTCCCAATTAGATTTGGCAATGGGTTTCCATCAGTTGAGAGTGGCGGAGGATAGCATTCCTTTGACGGCATTTTGGATTAGATATGGATCGTATGACTGGTTGGTGATGCCATTTGGATTGACTAATGCGCCAGCTTTCTTTGTTAATTTGATGAACCGGGTTTTCCAAGAGCACATAGATAGGTTAATATTGGTGTTTATAGATGACATTTTGGTGTACTCTAAAGATGAAAGAGAGCATGAGGTTCATCTTAGAGTGGTGTTGGAGACACAGAGGCAGAATTAGCTGAAGGCGAAGTTTTCCAAGTGTCACTTTTGGAAGAAAGAGGTTAAGTTTCTTGGTCATGTGGTTTCAGAGGAGGGATTAGCAGTCGATCCAGTTAAGATTGAAGCTGTTAATGGTTGGAATAGGCCAAACACGGTAACCGAGATCAGGAGTTTTCTTGGACTTGCTGGCTATTGCTGGAGATTCATTAAGGATTTCTCGTGGATAGCAGCACCTTTGGCTAAGTTGACCATGAAGGATGTGAAGTTTGTTTGGTCCGACAAATTTGTGTAAGCATTCCTTAAGTTAAAGCATTTGTTAAACAATGCACCACTGTTAGTAGTTCCAGACGGTAACCTAGGGTTGGTAGTATACACTAATGTATGTTGCACTGGATTGGGAGCAGTATTGATGCAGAAGGGAAAAGTTATTGCTTATGCATCTAGGCATCTTAGACCGCACGAAGTTAGATATCCTGCTCATGACTTGGAGTTAGCTGCGGTGATCTTTGCTTTAAAGATTTGGAGGAATTATCTTTTGGAAGAGAGATTTAAGTTATTTACCGACCATAAGTCATTAAAGTATTTATTCTCTCAGAAGGAGTTGAATATGAGGCATCAGAGGTGGCTGGAGTGTTTGGCTGCTTATGATTTTGGTATAGAGTATATTCCTGGAAAGGGAAATAAGGTGGTAGATGCTCTCAGTAGAAAACATCAGAATGTGGTGTTAGTGATGTTGGCAAAATGGAGGGATCTAGAAGCTTTAGCTAGGTGTGGTGTGTAGTTGAGATCTACTACTAGTTCTAGTCAGGGTACTGCCATGTTATCTTGTTTAGAGGTTCGACCAGTGCTGATCGAGAGGATAGCTTCTAAGCAAATAGAAGATCCAGTTTTAATCGAGAGGATTAGAAGGCTTGAGGAAGGATCAAAGATTGATGACCTAAAGGATTTTTGTCTTAACCAAAGAGGATGGTTGAGAAAGAAGGGACGATTGTGCATTCCGAATGTAGAGAACTTAAGGAGGGAAGTTCTAGAGGAATGTCATCGATCGAAGTTTACGATTCGTCCTGGAGGGACCAAGATGTATCAAGACATGAAAAGAAGCTTCTATTGGGAAGGCATGAAGAGGGATGTTGGCTTGTGGGTTAAGCAGTGTGTAAACTATCAACAAGTGAAAGCCGAATATCAGAAGCCAAGTGGGTTACTTCAGCCTTTAGATATTCCAGTCTGGAAGTGGGATTCGATATCGATAGATTTTATAGATGGGTTGCCAAGGTCAAGGAGAGGTGAAAGTATATGGGTTATTATGGACATGCTGACCAAAAGTGCCCATTTCATTTTGGTAAAGTCAACCAGGACAGCACCTGTTTTGGCCAAGTTGTTCATTAAGAACATAGTTAGACTTCATGGGATTCCTGTAGCATAGTCAGTGATAGAGACGCATTATTCACTAGCGAATTTTGGAGGAGTCTAGGTATTAGGTACCAAGCTCAAGATGAGTACAACATATCACCCACAGACAGATGGGCATACAGAGAGAGTCAATAAGGTGCTTGAAGATTTATTGAGAGTTTGTGTATTGTACTTTGGTGGATCTTGGGAAGATCACCTACATTTGATTGAGTTTTCCTATAATAATAGTTATCAGACTAGTATAGGAATGGCATCTTTTGAAGCTTTGTATGGAAGACTATGAAAATCGCTAGTATGTTGGTTGGAGACTGGAGACAAATTGTTCTTAGGTCCAGATTTGGTTAGAGAGGCGTCAGAAAATATTATCTTAATACGAGAACGAATGAAGGATGCTCAATCCAGGCAGAAGAGTTACGCAGATAAGAGGCGTAAAGAACTAGAGTTCTTTGTAGGAGATAGGTTTTTCGTTAAAGTATCATCGATGAAGGGTGTGGTACAGTTTGGAAAGTCGGGAAAGCTGGCCCTAAGATATGTTGGACCATTCCAGATTATAGAAAGGATTGGAAAGCTCGCATACAGAGTAGAATTGCCGAGCAGTTTGGCAGGTGTCCATAATGTATTCCATGTGTCTCATCTTCGTAAGTATGTACATGATTCAGAGTATACCATTCATCAGACAGAGTTAGAGGATTTGGTAGTAGAGTTTGATTTGACTTTTGTTAGACACCCAGTTCAGATTGTAGCGAGGGATGAGTAGAGATTGAGGACCAAGACAATCAAGTTAGTGAAAGTCCAGTGGAACGAAAACGAGAAGTACTGTACTTAGGAGACAAAAGATAGGATTCGAGAGGCTTATCCTGATCTGCTTTGATGGTATGTCTATATTGGATTTATATAGATTGTTGCGAGACTAGTAGGCTAGTAAGGTTGTACCAGTCTAGCAAGGTTGTTAGGAAATGTTATAGATGATTGCTATGTTTGCTTGTTAGTCCTTGCTGAATTTCAAGGATGAAATTCTTTAAGGAGGGCGGCCTGTAACACTCCTAATTTTATTAACATTATTCAGAAGATTTAATTAGAATAAATTAGAATAATATAGATAAGGAGATTGAGGTTGATTAATCGATTAGATGGTCATGTTTATTAAAAATCTAATGAACTTATATAAATGGTTAAGTAATTGAACACAAGGGCATTAGGGTAAATAGCCGGCCATATTTCTTACCCTTATACTATCTCCCTTAGTCATACATGTTCATTTTATCAAAACAAAAATTTATAACCATGAGAAGCAAGCAAGGCCGGCCATTAGGAAGAGGAGAAGACAAAAATCAAAGTAAAAGCTTAGTATCAAGCCAGAAGAAATCAACCTCAATCAAACTTCAATTTCCTTATCTAATCTAAGGTGAATAAAAATTTCTACATCTCTATTTTAGTTTTATGATCATATGGTTTCTGATTTTAGTGTAAATCTATTTTTATGATATATTGAATGATGATATGCTTGAATCATGATTTATATGGATTAAACAAGTTTGCTAAAAAGGAGATATACATGGTTTTAGGGTAAAACCGAGATTAAATGATTTTTAAATGTCATGGGAAAATTTTATGTTATAGAAAACATGATTTTGGAGTTGGGTTTCAATTTCCATAATTTTCTGAATTAGTGTGGATTTTATATTAATTTTCTAGTGAAGAAAATGATTTATTGGATTATAAATAATTTACGGCTAAAATAATTATTATTTGGGTTTGAAATTTTATATGTTGGAAAACATATTAAAATAGAGTTTCTGGGATTTTTCCAGATTTTTCCTATGCGATTTGATGAATATATAAAATTATTTAAGGTATGGGACTTAAATGTTTTATATATTTAATTAAGGAGAAGGGGCATTTCATAAAATAAAATAATTATTAAATTCTAAAATTAGTGGTAGTATTTTTCTGTAAAGTAATTGGTAACCAATGAGAATTTGATAAACAAAGGCAGGTTAGTTGAAAAGTTATCTTCTTTAAGTTAAAAAAACAAAATCATGCTTTTAGCATGTTTCAGCCATTTTAGGCATCAAACCTTTCAACCTAGACCTTCCAACACAGTCGAAAGGTTATAGCTTTCGACAAAGTCAAACCAATGCATATGGTACCAAGTTACTTGGTACATAATGAATTGAACAAGGTCGAAGGGTACTTAGTCGAAAGGTTGGTTGCCAAAGAGGTTGGAGCATGTTTGTTTTATAAACCAAAAGAGTCGCCTGCTTTGCTTTCGAATAAGTGCTTTTGACTTGCTTGCTTTCGACCAGGTCAATTATCTAAAATAAAGGTTTTAAACTTTTTGACACAGTCGAAAGGTTACTGCCGCTTTGTCATTGTTTTGTTTTGAACATTCCGACACAGTCGAAAGGTTATTGCCGCCTTTTTCCAACCTTTCGAAGTCGTTGCTTTCGATAAAAGTCAAAAGGTTTACTTGTTCAAAACCGGCCGCCTCTCCATTGCTTTCGAGAGGTTTGAATTTTAATGTTTTCGAAAGGTTTTCCAATGCTTTCGAAGGGTATCTAAGCTTTCAATATAGATGTTTTACCTTGCTTTTCTAGTTGAAGTATAACCCAAAGCTTTCGAAGCAGAGCTTTCGACTAAATCGAAAGTTAGCTTCCAATGAAGTCGAAAGGTTTTTAAAAGAACATTTTCCATATGTTTTAAATTGAACCCAGTAAGCTTTCGAAAGGTTTATGTTTAAAAAGTTGGTTTCGAAAGGTTTGTTTTCCAATGGTCCCAAAAGTTTTGATTTTCAATGCTTTCGAAAGGTTTACTTACAAATGGTTTGGAAGTTAGGCTTCCACTCTTACTTAATGATACTTCAACTAAGTCGAAAGTTTATGAAGGAGGGGTTTTAAAGTATTATAAAGGCTGAAACCTATTGTTTTAGAATTTATGGTTTATGCTTTCGAAGGGGTTGAAAAGGTTGCTTTCGAAAGGACCGAAAGCAAATCTTTCGAAGGGGATACTTTAGAAGGGGTTGAAAAATTGTTTTCTTTTAACCTTATAAAATAAATGTTGATTAATCTTGGGGATACCGGGGTGGGTTTAATGAGTTCAACACAATATTTGGGGATATCAACACTTACATGTTATGACAATCATTGGGGATACTAATGTAAATTATAAATGGACATAACCTAAATTAGGGATACTAATGGCAATAGGTTAATCATGTGGATAGCATGAGATAATTAGATTCATGTGGATAGCATGAATTAAATGTTTAAGTGATGGGTTCATAGTTATCCTAGGAAAATTATGGGATGTATGATGGATAGTCAATATCAAGTTAGAGATGGATAGTCTCCATATGATTGAAGAAGGTTTCATAGTTATCCTGGAAAACTATGGGATGGTTGATGGATAGTCAACATCATGTTGGAGATGGATAGTCTCCATATGTTTGATGAAGGTTTTATAGTCATCTTAGGAAAACTATGAGATGTGATATGGATAGTCCACATCCACTTAAGAAGAATGGAAATAGGAAGGATAGTCAATTGAGGCAAATTAAAATCTAATAGGGGATGAGGAAATCCTAAATGTTTGTAAGCATGCATATCATCATAATATTTTGAAAATGTATGTTTTAACCATTGTGGATGCATGAGTATAGAATATGGTTTTATAAAAGTTGTAGGATACCAGTGAGGGGAAAACCCGTTCCATTGAGCTGCGTGGTCTCACTAGATATCTAAAAAGAATTAAGATGTTAGATTATTATTCATACCAGGCTTTATATGTGACTCGAAGTTTTTGTTTTCCCCTTAAACTCTCAAGTACCCAATTGATTTTGAGTAGTTTGAGATTTAAGGTTTACAGGTTTTCTTTTTAGACGAATAAATCTTCCAGAGGCATGCAGGAGGCAGATAGTTATTAGAGTTTTTCTTTTCCGCTGTGTGATTTATTGTGAAGGTAGATTTATTAGCCTTATTATATACTCTGATCTACCAAGGGGGTATCTTCATATGTCACTCTTGGCATATATGTAATAATTATATTTTGTTGAACGTGGTTAACGTATTTTGGGATTATGTAATGAACATGAAAGGTTTTGAATTGAATGTGGAAATTTGTTTTTTGAACTGTTATGTTTTTCCATATTCTTGTGATCTGTGTATCAATGTATCTAGCACCACCGTATTTGGTTGCCGAAGATTAATAACTATGGATGACTGCAACATCCATAGCCGTTAGTTTTGGGATTACAAGTGGGGGGGATGTAACAGGAAATGTAGAACATGTGTCGATTACACTGATCTAAACAAGGCATGTCCCAAAAATTGTTACCCTCTTTTGAGAATAGATAAATTAGTTGACGATACAAGTGGACATAAATTCTTATCCTTTATGGATGCATATTATAGATAACCAAATCCCTATGTTCAAGTCGGATAAGGAAATATGATTTTTAAAATAGACTGGCTACAAATTAATGCTCTTTGGGCCGAAGAATACTGGAGCAACATATCAAAGGCCGATGAACAAAATGTTCAAAGAACAAATTGGGCGAAACATGGAGGTATATGTTGATGATATGCTAGTCAAGTCTCAAGAGGCGGGTAGTCATCTAAGTGATCTCGAAGAGATATTCGGGGTCCTAAGGAGGTATCAAATGAAGCTTAACCTACAAAAATGTTCCTTCGGAATCCAATTTGGGAAATTCCTAGGATACATTGTTAGTACTTGAGGAATTGAGGTTAATCCTAACTAAATTCAAGTTATTAAAGACATGGTAGAGGCAGAACAAGTAAGGATGTAATAAGCTTAAATGGAAGAGTGGCAGCACTTAACAAATTTTTCTCCAAGTCCACTGACAAATGCATGCCATTCTTTGATATGATCAAGAAGAATAAAAACTTTGAACGGGGGGAGGATTTCCAATAGGCCTTTAAGGAGCTGAAAGATCATCTTGAAAAGCCTCCAATCATATTTAGCCCACTAGAAAGGGAGAGTCTATCTCTACATAGCAGTTTTAGAGCATGCAGTAAGTTCCATTTTAATAAGGGAAGATAATGGATTTCAACTTCCAATATATTATATTAGCAAAAGGCTCAAGGATGCGGAAGTTAGATATCCGGTCATAGAAAAGTTTGCATACTGTTTAATGCTTACCTATTGAGAGCTAAGGGCCAATAAAAGTCTTAACCAACTTTCCACTTTGATAAGTCTTCAGTAAACCTGAGGCGTCAGGAAGATTAGTGAAAGGGGAATAGAATTTAGTAAATATGATATTGAGTTCTGACCCAGAGCAAGAATCAAAGGACATGATCTGACTGACTTCATAAACGAATGCACAAGATTCATTAAAGAACAATCAGAAAAGGAATGTGATCTAAAACCCAAATGGCAATCGTTTATTGATGGAGCTTCAAATGAACAAAGGGCAAGCGTAGGGTACTTGATCATTACTCCTGACGGACATCGGTTTCATTATGCAATGAAATTAGGTTTTCTTGGTACCAATAAACCGGTTAAATGTTTATGGACTACCTATTTGAATTCATATTTTTCATGGGATCACTAAGAATCCATTGGAAACTCTAATATCTTTTCTTTTATCTTATTTTCCATGGGCTGACTAGGAACCTATTGACTAACAGTTAATATCTTAATCCGGATATAGTTTTCATTGGCTAACTATAAACCTATTGGCCCCTACCAATATCAAATCATAGTTTTCATGGGCTGAACCTATTGGCTCCTGCCAGTATCTTTTCCTTTACATAGTTTTCATGGGCACACTGTGAACCTATTGGCCCTTGCCAATATCTTCAATAAAGATTTTTAACATTTCTTAAGTTATATTCACTACTGGGTCAACCTAGCTGGTTATTCTGCCTTTCCCTAAAGTACAGTTATGGGTTAATTACAATGTGAATAAATATATGAAGAAGCAATCATAACAACAACAAAATAATACCAACACCTTTGGTTTAATATCCTTGAAAACATTTTATATAAAACTTGGTTAATCCCCTCAACCTGTTATTTCAAGGAAAACTTCTTCAAAAACTTCATTAAAAAATCTTTATTTATGCCATTGTTTTTACTTTAAAATGAGACTGGGTTATTTGTTTTGAAAACCTGAAAACATCTCTTTCGAAACCCCTAGATAACCTCCTTCGAAAGTAAAGAAAAGTCCTTTTCAAAACATTATGAATATACCTTCTGAAGTCCTTGTTAAATAATCTCTTTCGAAACCAAATATACCTTTCGATGGTATCAAAACATTACTCAAAATCTTTAGAAACATAGCTTCAAAACAAGTGAAAGTACCCCTTTCGAATGTATTGGGTTTTGCTTTGAAAAACATATTTTGGGTCAAAGTGAATATAAGCGAAAGCATCTCCTTCGAAACCATTGATAAAATTGTTTTGGGGAAATTTTTGATCGTGTCGGAACTATCTATTTTAAATCTCAAAACCTTTAAGTAAAACTTAGAAGGATAATATCGAAACCCCCTTTAGACACCACTGCCTTCGAAACCCATGACCCCTTTCGAAAGCATCTAGGAAATGGCTTAATGTAAGTTTAAAACAAAAGCACCCTTCGAAAGCATTGATGACTTCAATGCCCTCGAAAGGTAAAAGAAAAGCGGCTGGGTTTCGACTGGGTTGGAACCACTACTTTCGAAAGCATTCTTTTATAAATAAAGTAACCCCTTCGAAAGCCTGTAAACATAAAATGGCAACCTCCTTTGAAGGCTATTTAGAAAAACCCCTTTCAAAAACATATGCTTCGACGACGTCGAAAGCTTTAAGTAAAATAAAACAGGCACTTAACATTTGAAAACAAAACTAAGGTTTCGACCCCATCAGACGCATTGCTTTCGACACCATGGCTTCTACCTTTCCTCCAATCCACTACGTACCATCTAAGTGATACCTTGTGTATTGGCTTCAACCAGGTGGGTTTCGGCTAGGTTGGTTTCTACTGAGTTGGAGCGAAAGCATTGGAGTCGAAAGGCACTACTATAGGAGGCAGAACCAACTTTTCTAAATAAAGGCTGAAATTATGCTTTTTTTAATAATTGCTTTATAACTACCTGCCTATTTGTAATCCTTTGATTGGTTGCCTTAAATCTTTTCAAATACTTTACAAAATAACTGTCGCATTTATCAGATCTAAATCAAGGGAAAAGTAACATTTAAGCCCTTCCATTAAGAAAAACCAAATTGTAAATAAGTCCTTCTTTTAAAATAATTTATTTTCCATAGAAAATCAATTATAAAAAATCCCCAAAAATCACAGAAATTCACTTTCATCATGTTATCAAATATATTAAAATTTTAGACCCAATTTCTTCTTGAATAATTGAAATAAATTTTAAACCCAAATATATTATATTATCCTTTATAAATTCATAATAAATTTTCCATAATTTGGAAAATTATGAAAATTTAAACCCATCTCTAAAATCATGGTTTGCCTAACATTTAATTTTTCCATGGCATTATAAAATCAATAACTATTCGTTTTTCCCTTAAACCGTGCAAATTCATATGTAAATGAATTGGTTTAAATCAAGCATATAATTCAAGCATATCATCATCCAAAACATCATAAAAACGAATTTAATCTTAAATCCAAAAACATATAATTATAAAAACAAAATAGAGATGGAATGAATTATTATTCACCTTAGATATGATAAGGAATTTGAAATTTGTAGAAGATTGATTCCCCTAGCTTTGATCCTTAGCTTTGATTTAAGTTTTCTTCCACTTTGCCCTTATTAATGGCCAGCTCTATTATAGGTTTTTGATTTGCGTTTTTGAAAATGAAAAGTGTACGTGAATGGGCAAGACTGTGGAATGTATAGCCGTGAGTAATAATGGTGCGGCTATTTACTAATATGCCTATGTTTAATTAAATACATAAAAGCCAATTTAAGCCCATTTAATTAATTGCTTAAGCACGACCTTCTTATAGTTTTATTCAAATCTCAATCCCCTTATCATCATTATTCTATTTAATTCATCTAATTAAATCTCTTGAATAATGTTATCAAAAATTAGGGGTGTTACAGGCTCCTCCTTGAAGAATTTCGTCCTCAAAATTCAGTAAGGACTAAATACTAAATATAGCAATGATCTGTAACAACTTCTAACAACCATACTAGCATACCTGACTAGTAGATATCTATATAAATCTAATATAGACATACCTTCACAGAAGATCAGGATAAATATCTCTAATCGTGTCTTCTGTCTCCCAGGACAGTCCTTCTAGTTTTCGCTCCACCGAACCTTCACTAATCTTACTATCTTGTTCCTCAATCTTTTCTCATCCCTCGCTACGACCCGAACTGGTGGTCTAACAAAAGTAAAATTATGCTCTACCATCAATTCTTCCAACCCTGTCGGAGGAATAGTAGTCTTTGGATCATGCACACTTGCGAAGATGAGACACATGAAATACATTATGGACACCAGCCATACTTCTCAGTAAACTCTACTCTGTATGCGAGCTTCCCAATCCTCTCTAGGACCTAGAATGGGCCAACATATCTTGGTGCTAGTTTCCCTGACTTTCCAAATCACACAAAACCTTTCATCGGTGACACCTAAATGAAAACCTTACCTCCAACTGAGAACTCTAGGTCTTCATTCCTCTTATCCGCGTAACTCTTCTGTCTGGACCGGGCTTCCTTTATCCTTTCTCGGATCAACTCAATCTTCTCTGACGCCTCCCTAACCAAATCTGGACCTAAAACTAGTCTGTCTCCAGTCTCCAACCAACATACTGGTGATTTGCATGGCCTTCCATACAAAGCTTCAAAGGCGCCAATCCTATAGTAGTCTGGTAACTATTATTAAAGGAAAACCCAACCAACTGTAGCTGATCTTCCCAAGATCCACCAAAGTCTAAGAAACAAGCTCTCAATAAATCCTCGAGTACCTTGTTGGCTCTCTCTGTTTGCCCATCCGTCTGAGGATTATATGCAGTACTCATATTAAGCTTGGTACCCAATACTCCTTGTAGACTCTTCCAGAATTCACTAGTTAACAAAGCATCTCTGTCAACTATGCTGCTAGGAACTCCGTATAGTCTAACTATATTCTTCAGGAACAACTTAGCTAAAATAGGTGCCGTCCTGTTGAGTTTACTGGAATGAAATGGGCACTTTTGGTAAACCTATCCATTATAACTCTATACTTTCATTACCTCTATTTGACCGTGGCAACCCGTCAATAAAATCCATGGATATCGAATTCCATTTCCAAACTGGAATCTCTAAAGGTTGAAGCAACCCCTTGGCTTCTGATGTTCAGCATTCACTTGTTGATAGTTTGCACATTTCCTAACCCACAAGCCAACATCCCTTTTCATACCTTCCCAACAGAAGCTCCTATTCGTATCCTGATACATATTGGTCCCTCCAGGATGAATCGTGAACTTGGATCAATGACATTCTCCAAAAACTTCATTCCTCAAGTCTTCCACATTCGAAACACACAACCATCCCTTCTTTCTCAACCATCATCTTTGGTCAAGACTATACCCCTTTAGATCATCGATCTTTGTTCAAACTTCAAGTCTCCTAATTCTTTCGGTTAATACTGGATCCTACCTCTGTTTAGAAGCTATCCTCTCGATCAACATGACCGAACTTCTAAATAGGACAACATGGCAGTACTCTGACTAGAACTAGCAGTCGATCTTAACTGCACACCACAATTGGCCAAAACGTCTAGATCCTTCCATTCTGCCAACATAGCTAACACCACATTCTGATGTCTTCTGCTAAGAGCTTCTGCTATTTTATTACCTTTCCCTGGCGTATACTCTATACAAAAATCATAAGCAGCTAGAAACTCCAACCACCTCTGATGTCTCATATTCAACTCTTTCTGAGAGAATAAATACCGTAAAGATTTATGATCGGTATAAAGCTCAAAACTCTCCCATAAGAGATAATGTCTCCAAATCTTCAATGCAAAGATCACCGCAGCCTACTCCAAATCATGAGTAGAATACCTCACTTCATGCGGTCTAAGCTGTCTGGATGCATAGGCAATTACTTTACCCTTTTGCATCAATACTACTCCCAATCCAGTTCCGCATTCATCGGTATACACCACAAACCCTTGGTTTCCATCTGGAACTACTAAAACTGGTGCATTGGTCAACAAATGCTTTACCTTAAGGAATGCTTCCTCACATTTGTTGGACCAGACAAACTTCACCTCCTTCTTGGTTAACTTAGTCAAAGGTGCTGCTATCCGCGAGAAATCCTGGATGAATCTCTAGTAGCAGCCAACAAGTCCAAGAAAACTTCTAATCTCAGTAACCATATATGGTCTCTTCCAATCATTCACAACTTCAATCTTATCTAGATCGACTGACATGCCTTTCTCTGAAACCACGTGACCAAGAAACTTAACCTCTTTCTTTCAAAAATGACACTTGGTAAACTTCGCCTTTAGCTGATTCTGCCTCAGTGTCTCCAGTACCACTCTAAGATGAACTTCATGCTCTCTCTCAACCTTAGAGTATACTAAAATGTCATCTGTAAACACCAATACAAACCTATACAAGTACTCTTGAAAAACTCGGTTCATCACATCCACGAAGAAAGCAGGTGCATACATCAATCCAAATGGCATCACTAACCAGTCATACGAACCATACCTAGTTCGAAATGCCGTTAAAGGAACACTATCCTCTGCCACTCTTAACTGATGGAAACCTGTCGCCAAATCCAACTGGGAAAATGCTTTGGCTCCACTCAATTGATCGAACAGATCGTCTATTCTCGGCAAAGGATACTTATTCTTAATCGTCTTTTCGTTCAACTTACGATAGTAGATACATATCTTCAATAACCTATCTAGTTTCTTCACAAACGCTACGGCCGCTCCCCAAGGCGAACTGCTTGGCCTAATAAAATTCCATCCTTCTAGATCCACTAGCTGCACCTTCAATTCCTTCACCTCAGTCGGTGTCATCTTGCTAGGTTGTCTACTCACAGGTTCAGCTCCGAGCACAAGATATATACGAAACTCAACTACTTGTTCGGTGGTTGTCCTGTGACTGAACTCAAAGACATCTGCAAACTTTCTTGCTACTCGAACCTGACTTAACTCGTTTCCTATCTCCACAGCACTAAAGAAAATACCAACACTCCGGTCAGAATTCTCCACTGAGAATATTACTCGGTTATGGCTATCAGGGTGTCTCAGTGATATCACCCTATCCCGGCAAAATATTCTAGCCTCATACCTACCCAACCAATCCATACCCAAAATGATTCCAAAATCTACGAAATCAATAACATAAAAACTGCATGCAAACTTAAGACCTAACAAATCAAGTTCTAACTTGTCACATCTCAACCCTAAAGTTGCATACCCTCCTATTGGATTCACAACCCTTAAGGAAGTAACAAGGTAGGTGGGTTCTATGCATAATCTATCAATCAAACACTGAGATATAAATGAATGTGATGCACCGGTATCAAAAAGTGCCTTAATTGGAATACTCTAAATCATAAGCGTACCTTCCATCATATTCTTCCCTTTATCAAATGCAGTAGGCCTAACTTGTCCAATAGCAAAAACCTTTCCTTTGTCTACCTTGACTGGCTTTGGACACTGATTCTTGTAATTCCCAACTTGATCATAGTTGAAGCACTTCACATTGTTCTTACTTGCAGCCTTCTTCTCATTACCTGATCGGCACTCATTCGCATAATGACCCTTCTTGTCACACTTATATCAAACTAACTCTGCCTTTGCCTTCTTGGCAGCATCTCCCTTTTGGGCTCCCTTCTTCTTTAAGAACTTTCTCTTCTTCCCCTAAGAACCCTGAATTTCCACTTGCTTCTCTCTAGCACCACTAGCAAGCATCTCCTCATGGTGAATGGCCATCTCCACAAATAAATTACTAGGATCATGAAGATGTGGTAGGGACGCCCTAGCAATCTTGGGCCTCAGCCCCCTAATGAACTTCTCGTTCCTTCTGATGACGATATCTATAGTATTATGTCCATAACGGTACAGCTCCTCGAACTTAGTGGCATACTCAACAAGCGACATCTCTCCCTGCTCTAGATCCATAAACTTCCTCATCAGCTATGACTTAGCAAACTCAGACACAAACTTCTGCTCAAATCTCCTTCTAAAATCTACCCAAGTCAACTGCTCCTCTGGAACTCTGATAGTAACACTATTCCACCAATGAAGCGCTAACCTTTGTAACAGCCTAGAGCCCAGCATTCTCTTTTGCCCATCATCTAAACCCAAAACGGCAAAGATATGCTCATAATGCAACGGCCAATTCTCTACCTCAATAGCATTCTCCATCCCCATGAATGGCTTCCACCAAGACTGGTGTAGTCTCTACTCATCTTAGCATAATTATTCCCAACTGGAACTATAGGATTAGCTCCTCCTCCATTTCCAGCAACACTTGCAGCAGCTCCAACTTGCATTATATCGACGAAGAACTGATACATCGTCCCCATATCTACTGGTGGATTTCCAACACCCATATTGGCATCAGCATTTTGGTTATTAGCATTAGCCGGTCAACCCAGGTTCCTCCTGGTGGTGGGTTGAGCATTTCCATTAGTTGTGATGCTTCCTCCACCGAGATTTCCTCTTCTATTTCCTGCTTCCATATCTCCTTTCTCGTAAATCTACATACGAGCCATAATAAGATACAGAAGAACGATCTAAGAGAGCGGGGAATATGTACTTATATATATAAATATATATCAATTACAAATACGTTACTATAACGTTAACCCAGACCCCAATCTTGTTATCTAATTCATTGGATTATGATTGGAAAATATTTTAGGTTTAAGTTTATTTTAATGTTTCATAAACCTATGCTCTAATACCAACTTGTAACATCCCCTACTTGGAGGCCCAAAACTAATAGCTACGGATGTTACAGTCATCCATAGTTATTAATCCTCAGCGATCAAATACGACAATGTTAGATACATTGATACATAAAAATACAAGAATATGAAATAAAAAATAAAACAACAAACAAAATCCACATTCCATTTCAAAATATTTCAAATTCATTACATAATCCCAATGCACAGACCACGTTCAGACAAAATATACTTATTACAAAAGACGCCAAGAGCGATATATGAAGATGCCCCCTTGGATGATCAGAGTATATAATAAGGCAATAAAACAAGTTTGCCTTTATAACCAAACATAGCGGAAATAAAAGAGCTCTAAGTAGCTAGCATGCCTCCTACACATCACCAGAAGCTTTATTCGTCTAAAAGAACACCCGAAAACCCTAAACCCTAAACCTCAAACTACTCAAAATCAATTGAGTACCTAGTGTTTAAGGGGAAAACAAAAACTTCGAGATGGACATAAAGTCTGGTATGAATAATAATCTACCATCGCAAACCATTTAGTTTATCTAGTGAGACCACGCTGCTTAGCGGAATGAGTTTTCCCCTCACTAGTATCTTAAAAAACTTTATAAAACCATATACCATGCTCCTGCATCCACAATGGTTAAAATAATTCAAAATAATATAATGATATGCAAACAAATAAGTTAATTCTGGATTATCTATCCCCATTAATTTCGACTATCTGTCTCAATTATAGTTTCTAGGATTACTATTAAGCTATTAGTTTTCATGAGCTCACTAATAACCGGTTAAATGTTTATGGATTACCTGTCTGATTTTACAGTTTTCATGGGATCACTTACAACCTATTGATGACTCCAATATCTTTTCTCTTATCCTAGTTTTCATGGACTGACTAGGAACCTATTGACTAACTGGCAATATCTTAATCCGGATATAGTTTTCATCGGCTAACTATAAACCTATTGGCCCCTGCCAATAACAAATCATAGTTTTCATGGGCTGACTATGAACATATTGGTCCTAACCAATATCTTTTCCTTTACACAGTTTTCATGGGCTTACTGTGAACCTATTGGCCCATGCCAATATCTTCAATTAAGATTTTTAACATTTCTTAAGTTATATTCACTACTGGGTCAACCTAGCTGGTTATTCTGCCCTTCCCCAAAGTACCATTAGGGGATAATTACAATGTGAATAAATATACGAAGAAGCAATCATAACAACAACAAAATAATACCAACACCTATGGTTTAATATCCTTGAAATCATTTTATATAAAACTTGGTTAATCCCTTCAACTTGTTATTTCAAGGAAAAATTCTTCAAAAACTTCATTTTAAATATCTTTATTTATGCCATGGTTTTTCCTTTAAAATAAGACTGGGTTATTTGTTTTGAAAGCCTTAAAATATCATTTTCGAAACCCCTGGATAACCTCCTTTGAAAGTAAAGAAAACTCCTTTTCAAAACACTATGAATATACCTTTCGAAGTCCTGTTAAAAAATATCTTCCAAAACCAAATATACCTTTTGATGGTATCAAAACATTACTCAAAATTTATAGAAACATAGCTTCAAAACAAGTGAAAGTACCCCTTCGAATGTATTGGGTTATACTTTGAAAAACATCTTTTGGGTCAAAGTGAATATAGGCGAAAGCATCTCCTTCTAAATCATTGATAAAATTGTTTTGGGGAAAATTTTGATAGTGTCGGAACCATCTATCCGGAAGCTCATAACCTTTGAGTAAAACTTAGAAGGATAGTATAGAAACCCCCTTTCAACACCATTGCCTTCGAAACCCATGACCTCTTTCGAAAGCATTTAAGAAATGACATAACATGAGTTTAAAACAAAAGCACCCTTCGAAAGCATTAATGACTTCAATACCCCCGAAAGGTAAAAGAAAAGCGGCTGGGTTTTGACTGGGTCGGAACCACTACTTTCGAAAGCATTCTTTTATAAATAAGGTAACCCCTTCGAAAGCCTGTACCATTTAAACATAAAATGGCAACCTCCTTTGAAAGCTATTTAAAAAACCCTTTTCGAAAACATATTCTTCGACTACGTCGAAAGCTTTAAGTAAACTAAAGTAGACACTTAACATTTGAAAACAAAACTAAGGTTTCGACCCTATTGGACGCATTGCTTTCGGCACCATGGCTTCCGCCTTTCCTCAAATCCACTATGTACCATCTAAGTGACACCTTGTGTATTGGTTTCAACCAAGTGGGTTCCAACTGGGTTGGTTTCGACTGAGTTGGAGCGAAGCATTGGAGTCGAAAGGCATTACTATAGGAGGTGGAACCAACTTTTCTGAATAAAGGCTGAAATTATGTTATTTTTAATAATTGCTTTATAACTACCTGTCTATTTGTAATCCTTTGATTGGTTGCCTTAAAACTTTTCAAATACTTTACAATATAACCGCCGCATTTATCAGATCTAAATAAAGGGAAAAGTAACGTTTAAGCCATTCCATTAAGAAAAACCAATATTGCAAATAAGTCCTTCTTTTAAAATAATTTATTTTCCATAGCAAATCAATTAGGAAATATCCCCAAAAATCATAGAAATTCACTTTCATCATGTTATCAAACATATTAAAATTTCAGACCCAATTTCTTTCTGAAATAATCGAAATAAATTTTAAACCAAATATATCATATTTCCTTTAGAAATTTATAATAAATTTCCCATAGCTTGGAAAATTATGAAAATTTAAACCCATCTCTAAAATCATATTTTACCTAACATATAATTATTCCATGGTATTCTAAAATCAATAACTATCAGTTTTCCCTTAAAACCGTGCATATTCATATGTAAATGAATTGGTTTAAATCAAGCATATAATAATTCAAGCATATCATCATCCAAAACATCATAAAAACGAATTTAATCTTAAATTCAAAAACATATGATTATAAAAACAAAATAGAGATGGAATGAATTATTATTCACCTTAGTTATGATAAGGAATTTAAGATTTGTAGAAGATTGATTCCCCCAACTTTGATCCTTAGCTTTGATTTAATTTTTCTTCCTCTTTTCCCTTGTTAATGGCCAGGCCTATTATAGGTTTTTGATTTGCGTTTTTGAAAATGAAAAGTGTATTTGAATGGGAAAAAACGTGGAATGTATAACCGTGAGTAATAATGGTGCGGTTATTTACTAATATGCCCATGTTTAATTACATAAAAGCCAATTTAAGCCCATTTAATTAATTGCTTAAGCACGACCTTCTTATAGTTTTATTCAAATCTCAATCCCCATATCATCATTATTCTATTTAATTTATCTAATTAAATCTCCTGAATAATGGTATCAAAAATTAGGGGTGTTGCAGTCTTCTAGAGGGAGGACAGAGTAAGCCTTTGGTACCGCCTAAGATGGCCTGGCCAAGCACTGAACCGACCTTTAGTTCTGCCTATAAGGCATGACTAGAGCGCCTCCTAAAGGGAGAACATATAAGACATTGGTTCTGCTTAAGATAGCTAACCAAACGCACTGACCGAAATCTAAATCATCACCTAAGATGGTGATAAGGGGTTCAATCAAAGCCTAAATCATTACCTAGAGATGGTAATAAGGGATTCAATCAAAACCTATATCATCATCGAATATGGTGATAAGTGGTTCAATCAAAGCCTAAATCATTAACTGGAGATGGTAATAAGTGGTCCAATCAAAACCCAAATTATCATTGAAAATAGTGATTAAGGGTTCAATGAAATTCTAAATCATTACCTAGAGATGGTAATAATGGATTCAATCTAGTTCTAAATCATTCCCTAAAGACGGTGATAGGAGGTAAAAGAAATCAATTAAACACTATCCTAAAGAATGGATCAAAGCAATCTTCTCGAAGAAGGATAATCAAGTTCGAGCTACTCTGCTCCAAGGCGAAGGTAAAGCAATCTTCTAATGAGAAATGTAATTAAATATGGACACTCGAAAGATCATGAACCTTTTGGTCAGAAAACATTCTGTTAAAAAACAGGATTCTCCGTTGTTACTTAAAGTATCAGTCTTCAGCAAGTTGAGACTTGCCAAATGGATTTCTGGTCTTCTATTCAATTAACATTATTGCCAGCTGGTATTCTGGCCTTCTATTGAAGTAATATTATTGCCAGATGGATTTCTGGTCTTCTATTCAAGTAATATTATTGTCAGATGATTTTCTGGTCTATTGCTCAAGAAATATTATTACCAGATGATTTTTCTGGTCTTTAATTCAAGAAATATTATTGCTATATGGTTATCTCATCTTCTATTCATGGAATATTGTTGCCAAATGGTTTTTTGGTCTTTTATTCAAGAAATCTTATTACTAGAGAGATTTCTAATCTTCCATTAATATTATTACCAGACAAATTTTCGGTCTTCAATTCTAGTGCAATTATGGATTCCTTATCAGATGGATTTCTAATCCTCTATTTATTTACATTTATGGTCTTCCCATCAAGCAGACTTCTAGTCTTCTCAATTAGACTTGGCCTTTTGATGAAATACAAAAGGTTCTTTATAGAAAGAAGGGGACAAGATGATCTATTTTTCTTATCAAATCTAAGAGGGTTTGACTAAATTTCAATTTAAAAAAAACACTATAAATTTATCAACACTTATCTTATGTTTTCCAGAAAACCCAGATCGAGGAGAAACAGAAAGTTGGAAAGGTGAGAAAATACCTGGTTTTACACTAAAGTGTAAAAATTTCTTTTATAGAAGGAGGGGGCAAATAATATCCACATATTTTTTTAATAGGATGAAGAAAAGGATATTAAAGAAATAGAAGATAGTGTTACGATAGATGCGTACATCGAGTGCCTAAAGAAACCATATCATGCATGTAAATACACGTCGAATTAGTAAGCCTATGATTATACTTTGAGCTTTCGAGATGATAACTTAGCAAGGAGAAGTCAAGCCATAATGGATATCGAATTGAAAAGCAAGATGAATACCAAGACTCTGCAACCTAAAGAGATGGTATCGATCTATAAATATGGAAGCAGTTTATAAAGGTAATATCGAGTTTATAGAATGATAAGGTTGTCGAACTTATAAATAAAAAGCGTCTCAAGCTGATAAAAATGAAGCTAGCAAGATTCTATAATGGCAAGAAGGATGTCGAATTAATATAATGAAGGATGTCCCCAGGTATGGAGATATCGAAATTTAACACAAGTAACGACTTTCAAGGAGATGTCGAACGTTTAAAGGGATTGAAGATTAATGTCGAATCCGAAGTATCGAATCTTAACAAAGTAGATGTGTTTAACGACTAATTTTCCATCGAATTAGAAAATAGCCAAAAAAAATTTATAAAATAAAAGCAAGCGCACAACGCACAATTTTAGTACGTGGCGAGTACGGGTCGATCCGCAGGGAATTGAAGTGATAAAATTTTTTGCTCAATAAAATTATCCAAGAGTTTGAAGTTGTTTAAGCTAAAAAATGTAAATAAACTAGCAAAAGAAAAGTGGATAAAAATATGAGAGTTGGAAGGCAATTTAGAGACAATTTCCTTCTTATGATCACATAAATCAACATAATGAAATTATGATCTATCTGTTTTGGTCATTAGTGAATTTAGTTAATGTTTTTATCATAAGCATGGCCTATTTGTGCTATTAATTAGCCCAACATAAAGCATCAAACTTTAATACACCCTCCAAACCACTTTTTATCTCTCATGAAAATGTTAATGAACTTGAAAATAAAATCTATTCTAAGCATGATATATTTACTATTGATTAGTAATATAGACCATCAAATTTTGATTTTAAAATTCACTTCATTACCATAATCATATATAGATAAAGAGGTAATTTTTCTTTTTGTTTGTTTAAGCATAGCCTATTTGATGTCAATAACACATGCTATCAAATTCAAAGCTAAATAACAAAATATTTACCACATCAAACATTCCATTAAGCACTAAAAGAGATAAAAAATTAGCAAAATGTTGAATCTATATTATTAAGAGAGCTTCATTACCCTTAAATTGAAGGGGTTTAGCTTCTCATATTTGTTATCAATTTAACAAATGTAGAGTTCAACATAACATAAAAAACAAGCAAAGTAAGAAGAGAGCTAAAATGAAAAAGAGCTAAACTACTTGCATAAGAAATAAAACTAAACTACTAACATAAGAAGAAATAAACAATAAAAGAACTTGAATTAAAATTGCATAAAAATAAATTACATAAAGAAAATTCTAAGAAGCCATTGAAAAGAGAAAGAGAGCTTTTGTTTATTTTTGAGTCTAAAACTAAACTAACTAGAGAGGAGGCTAAGAACTCATTACATGAAACATAAGGGTTATTTACACATGTTTGAAACCCTAATCCATATTTTTGGGAACTACCCAAAATACCCTCTTAGGAAATGTAACCTTCAAGTAATCATTAGCATGAGCATAATCCTCCATTTAAATGTGCATGTAGCTTTAATCATGTGCATTAGCTCTTTATAGGGGATCACAGGGTAAGTGGGTAGTTGGGGTCCTTCATATTGCATGAAATGATTTATTTCCATCTTCATTTTTCTTTCTTCACATGTGCATGCATATTTTCATGAAGACTTCATCATATTTCCAATCAAATTCCTAAAAATAAAAATAAAATCATGAATAAATATTCTCAAAATTAATACATGCATAAAATGACCATTTTGCTCTTATATGAAGATGAATAAATGATGACTTGAAAATAAATAAAATTTTGGTTTAAACATGTTAAAATACCCTATATGCTCATTTATTTAATTAAATTAGATTAAATATGGAAGTAAAAATATGCACATTTATGTGCACATCAAATACCTCCACACTTTTCATAGGAAACACGATTGCATTGAGCTTATGCAACAAGACGTTAAACCTCGAGGTGTCCCTAGTAGGATGAGTGTTGTCTCGTGAGGGTTTTTAGCGGATACTACCAACAAAATCCAAATGCAACTTGAAAATATTTACAAAATAAAAAAAATTCCTAAATGCAAGATTTATTTACAAAGATATGAGTGCAAGTTTTTTGAAAATATTTAAAATGAAGAATTTACTTTTAAATTGACATGAATAAGTTAAATATAAGTTTTGGTCATCATCATGAAATTTTTAGTCATTTTACTCGTCAAAACATCCAACAAAAATCAAATTATCATAACAAATAGACTCTAGTTTGGCTAGTTGTTTCGGGTGATAACATAACATAACTATGAAATGGATCCTTAGTTGATTATCAAAGTTTTTAAAGTGGTATTTTCATTTCTTTTGAATAACAAGTCAAATCAAATAAGTAAAAATAGTGCTTGGATTTCAATTGCTTACTCTCTCTTTATTTGAAAATTTTATTGATATTAATAATATTTACATATGCCTAACTCAGATAAACCTAGAACAGATATATCACCCATGCACTGCCTTGCGGGCTTACGTGAGGGGAATACAAAGCATGGCGAGTGAACATACAAATGTGTACACCTATCGAATGTAGCAATTATTAGTAAAAGAATTTTTATATACATACACCTAACTCAGATAAACTGAGGCTAGATATACCAATCATGCACTGCCTTTCGGGCTTACGTGAGAAGGGTACAGAGTATGGTGAGTGGACACACTTGCGTGTAACCACATGAATCTAGGTGTTTCTTATTTTTATAAAAACCAATTTTTTATATATACATATGTTTTTTTCTTTTTTTTCTTTTTTTCAAGAGAGAGTTTTGCAAAATCATCTTAACACCATTTAACTTAGAAGATAAAAAAATGTTATATCCTTTATTTTAACTTCACCACTTTTTTAAACAAAGATTTTACTTTAGGATATACTTCATAATTATCACCCATGAACCTTCCTATATACTAGTTAAACCATAGTTACTGGTAATCAAACTTTATTTTTATTTTTGTTAAGACAACTAAATTTTCAACAATTTCAATTTAATAACCAAAATCATGTATTTATCCTATAGTGTTTCTTTAAAAGTAAATCACTATGCTAAATTTTTTTTAATTTAATTTTATTTGTTGCGTTTATTTTTTAGTTTGAGTTTTGGAAATAAAAATGAAAAAAATAAACCATGAAAATTTTAAAATGAAGATGAGACTTCCTCCACACTTGATTTTGGCTGTGTCCCCACAGTCAACCCAAGCGAAAGGAGACAAATAAAAATAAAAATATGACTTATATTTAAATGAAAGTGAATGATGATTATTTACAACAACATTAGAAAATATACTATTAAAGAATAATTGAGACAGTCTTCCAAAGACCAATTCATTTGTCTCGTCAAGTATGAGAGACAAAGCTTAAGTGCAGAAAACCAAACCATAAAAGATTTCAAAGTTGAATGTTGATTTGGAAAAATGAACGTCGTTTTTATTAAAATCGTATGAGTTCGATGATTTTTGGGGTAGATAGAATGATTGGTTGAAGTTCAAATTTATTTTCACCAAATTGAAATTCAAAACTCATCATTGACAAATTCTTCAAAATTATTGATTTCAAAATCAGCATGTGATTTAAGTCTACCCTTTCAGAATCCAACAACTCATCTTCGAAAAGTCCAAAAAATTTGTGTCCAAAAAATTTGTCTTCCTTTGTTGGATTATCAAAAACTTCATTGCATGTATGAATTTCAAAATCTAAAGTTGTATTCAAAATTTCAAAATCGACAAAAAGAAAGATCGAATATTAAATATGATTCCACACTCTCAAAAGAATTGAAATCCAACTCCATTACCGCATTTTCAAAAACTTCATTAAGATTGTCATTTTCAATTTCAAAAGTTGTTATTTGAAAATCATCGATTTTTGTAAAAGGTGGATTATTATTTGACTCGTCATACATTGGAAGTTGATTTTTTTATCACGTTGTTTCATATATGTCTCAAACAACAAATCTGTGTAATCTTTGTGAATTTTTTCCATTTTCTCAACAAAATTAAATTTATAATTATTAATTTGAGAATTTTCAATTTGAAATTGTTGAGAACAAAAATTTCCACCATGATTGAAACAACTCTCATTGCCAAAATCATTTAAACAGTTGTTTCCATTTTTGTATTGATTTTGAAATTCATTTTGGAGTTCGAAATTGAATTGGCATGGGTTATAATCGAAATCATTTGAATTTTGAAGTGAATTCATATTTTGATTATTTTGAAATCCTTGACTTGAATTATTTCACAGATATGAATTACTCAAGTTATTTATCATTTGATTTTGTTGTTCAAGTAAAGACCAAATCGTTATGATACTATTTTCCAGAGTTGAGGGTTACTAATCATTTTGAAAACTTTGTGGTTCAAAATTCGAATTGTTTACAAAATAGTTATTAGAATATCCATAAGAGTTTCGTGTGAAATTATATGGATTATATTGATTTTCACAACTATTGTAAAATTCTTGAGAATAGGGAAATTCCGATATTTCAAAAATGTTTTTTTAAAGGAAAAGTATTTACCAAGGAGAATTTTTTTTCAAAAGGAAAATTGATTTTTGTTTTGGTTTTTTGGATTTTCAAATTTATTTTTCTTTGAAAAGATTATTAATGTTTTTTGACTTTTTGCTTTTCTAAAAAAAACCAACTTAATTTTTTTTTTGGACTTTTGAGTTTGATTGAAAAATTTCAAAGGATTTAAAAACTAATTTAAGAAATATTTACAATTTTTTTAGTTTTGGCTTTTGAATTTTTTTAAATATGCATGAACTAATGCAACTAAAGGAATGCAAGGGCTTAATTACAAATTTTCTATCCTAAGTAGCTCCTAACCCAAAATTGTATCATCACACTTTGTCTTAATCCAACAAGATAGTTCTTCTCCAGGTAACGGGCATGAGTTATCGGTGCACCACGAATCACCGTAGCAATGCAGCCGAAGGTTTAAGTACCTTCAGAGAAACAACCACTATAATATTTACGAATCATCGTAATATTTATAAATGGTTATTGCTCTTCCATAGCCTAGACACTAGGAAATTAAATTGTCGAAAAAGGACAATTTGTCAATATACAATTAAGCCTAGGTGAGCTCGTGACGCCCTTAAGCCAAATGTCTAACCGTTATTATTAGCAAGTTCTAAGATGAAATACAATTTGTGGGCCAAGGAAGGGATGATGAAACCTCCCACCTTATGTGGATTTGGGTGTTTAACTTAGAAAAGAAAATAAGATGAGATGAATGCAAAGCAAAAATCAAATGTAAATTAATGATGCAACTACGAATGAATTATTTTTTTTTTTGAATTTTTTTTGAAATGCAAGCAACAAACAATTCAAAGTAAATAAAAACAATAGATAATGGCACGATACCAAAGCGTGCAGAATTATTAGCATTTATTTTAAATGACGATTTTTTTATAAGCAAGCAAGGCAAAAATTATTTTTAGCAAGCAAATCCTTCTGCTTTTGCAACCTAAAAAAGAGAACGAAAAAAAAATGAAAGCAAAATTATATATATATATATATATATACACACACACATATATGACCAATACCAAATGAAAATGAAAACAATTCTTTTTATTTTTTTTCTTTTTGTTTTTTTTTTAAAACAAAAAGAAAGAATTTGTTTGAAACTTAAATAAAAATAATTAAACTAAAATTCGAATTATCAAGCCAAATGAAAACAATATTTTTTTAGAGAGCTAAGAAAAAAACAAAAACAAAATGAATTTACACTCAAACAAAAAAAGTACTCTTTTTTTGTGAAGATCTTTTTTTTTAATCAAAGAACAAAAGTAAACACCCAGCCCCATTAAAATCCTCCCAACCCAACTTCCCTTAATAGATCTTTTGGTTGAGGGCTTGGAGAGTATGAATTGTGGTTGATTGGCAATTGTAGAGGCAGTGTTGGTTTTGGTTGCGGTGGGGTAGAATGGGTTGGGTTTGGCTGCAGTGCAGTAGCTGTTAGGGGTAAGAAAGTGACAGTAGCTAGTGGTGATAAGAGGTTGTTGTTGGAAGTATTTGTGGAGGTGATATTAGAAGTTGAGATATGGAAATGGAGTTGCGGGTCGCTATTTGAAGATGGAGGCGAGGCGGTTTCGGCTGACAGTATATGTGGAATTATTGACAATAAGGAGGAACTGTGGTGGTAAGGGTTGATGGTACTGTGAGTTGTGTGAATGTATGGTGAAGCTATCGGGCAGATGATAGATGATGGATACGGGAATGATGTTAGTGTAGTGAAGTTGCTGTTGCAGTTTTGGGATGAGAATGGTTGACAGTGCTATTGCACTATGCAGGTGAATGTTGATTGGAAATTTGTACTGTAGTTGCTTATGACAGTGTGGATATGAGTAATGGCTTTAGAAGGTTGCAGTGTGTAGTTTAGGTGGAGTATGGCAGTGAAGTGATTGAGGTAGAGGTGGGGAAATATGCAGATGTAACAGTGGCAACAGTTGTGGTGACATATGCACAGAACTTGTTGAAAGCAGAGATGATGGGGAATTGTTTGAAGTGGTTTGTGAGGCTGTTTGTAAGAAACTGTTGTTTGGATGGAATGAGGACAGATGGCAGGCGGATGTTGTAGGAGGAAGGTTTGTGGAGCAAGATAGGTCATGGACAGGGGAAGAGTGACAGTTGAAGTAGTTGCAGTGAAGAATTATGGTGAATGGCACAGGCAGTGTAGTGGCCAGAAGTGATTAGGTGGGCAGTTGTTGATGTGCACAGAGTTATAGCTGAACTATTGCATAGATTTGCAAGGAGGAGGAATTGAAAGGTTTGAAGGGGATTGTAGGGATGAAGTAGTTTTTGTACACTGATTGTTGAGAAGTGCACTGAATGCTGAGAAGTGTAGTTGTTGTTGAATGCAAGTGGAAGCAGAGTTTGTAACAGTGGCAGCAAAGTAGAAAAAGGATGGTTTGTGGTTGTTTAATGAAGATGTTGCTTGTTGTCAGTTATGGTGGAGGAGGTGGATTGCTTACAGTAAGGAGGATGGGTTGGCAGTCAATGTTATGAAAAAGCAATGGGTGGTTTATAGTGCACAACAGTTAGATGGATATGAAGAAGTAAGGCAGTTGTAATAGTTGCAGCAAGGAGTGATGAAACTGTATGTATGTTTATTTGTTGTGGTTGGTGAGTGCACTGTGCAGTTGAGTGTTGATGGGTGGTTTCTATGTTGATGACTGTGATATGATGTATGAACTGGAGTAGAGATGGTTGCTGATGGTATATCAAGTTGCTGATGACTGCGATGTGAAATGACTGGAAATGAAATAACGAAGGGTGAAGCAGTTGTTATGTATGGCAGTGGTTGATGTGGTATCTGATGTTGCAGTGATGAGGATGTAAGTTGTGATTTGTGAGTTGGTTATGTGTGATGTATGTATGTGGTGTGCAGGCACAGTTGATTGGATTGGAGTGATTGTAGGGTAGAGTTGTGCACACAGAGCAGTGAAGTGTTGTGCACTGATATGCACTAATGTAGAAGTGCACAAAGGAGGAGGATGAGGATTGTGTGCGGTGGTTGCAGCGGTAATGAAGCACGGATGAGGAGTGTAACACTGATGCAAGGTAGGGCAGTGGTGACGGGGCTGCAAGGCAGCAAATAAAAGAGGAAGCTAGGGGAATTTGTAAATGTAAAATAAAAAAAGAAATGTAATGAAAATTAAGTACAAATGAGATGTAACTACGAATGTAATCGAAAATGAAATGGAATAATTTTTTTTAAATGAATTTGTGTATTTTTTTTATAGAAATGCAAATGCAAATCAAACAAAAAAAAGCACACAAATCAAATCACACAACAACCATACACACAAATATTTTTTTAAATGCAAACAAACATACAATAAAATCAAACAAAAATAATTTGAAGAATAGAAATAAAATCAAATTAATTTCCCGGCAATGGCGCCAAAAACTCGTTTAAAGACTAATTTTCCATCGAATTAGAAAATAGCCGAAAAATTGTAATAAAATAATCGCAAGCGCACGACGTACAATTTTAGTACGTGGCGAGTACGGGTCGATCCGTAGGATATTCAAGTGATTAAAAATTCTACTCAATCAAATTAACCAAGAGTTTGAAGTTTTTTAAGCAAAAAATGTAAATAAACTAGCAAGAGAAAAGTGGATAAAAGTATGAGAGTTTGAAGACAATTTAGAGGCAATTTCCTTCTCATGATCACATAAATCAACATAATGAAATTATGATCTCTATTTTTTGGTAATTAGTGAATTTAGTTGATATGTTTATCATAAGTATGACCTATTTGTGCTATTAATTAGCCCAACATAAATTATCAAACTTTAACACACCCTCCAAACCACTTGTTAACTCTCATGAAAATATCAATGAACTTGAAAATAAAATCTATTCTAAGCATGATCTATTTACTATTGATTAGTAATATAGACCATCATATTTTGATCTAAAATTCACTTCGTTAACATAATCATATGTAGATAAAGAGGTAATTTCTGTTTTTGTTTGTTTACCGAATCCCTAGAAGTATCGAATCTCAACGAAGTAGATGTTATTGAACATTTAACAAAGAACAAATGCTGTCGAACTTCAACGCTGAAAGGAGTGTCGAGCGCCTAACAATAAGAAGATATCGAATCTTTATAGGCCAAATGATATAGAATCTCTACAATCTAAATGGTAACGAGCCTTTATAACGTAATGTTGTAGAGCATGAAACAAAGAAGGAATGTGGAACCACCTAAGGATGCCGAATATCTGAACATAAAGGAGGATATTGAGTTTTTAAAAGATACCGAGCCTTTAAAATTATGATCGTTGTAAAGCAACCACATGCGACAAGTAGTATCAAGCTTTTATATATTGCAAAGGATGTCGTAAATCATCAGTGTAAAATAGAGGATGCCGTAAATCATTGGCGTTCAAAGGGATGTCATAAAACACTAATATTCGGAGGGATGCCGTAAATCATCAATGTAAAGAAGGTTGTCGCATATCATCAACACAATGAAGGATGCCAAAATCAACGAGGCCGAAGGATACGTGGCACCCATGCCACCTACTGCTACCCCTATAAATAAACCCCTTTGACAATTCAAAAGGGGGCAGATCATTTCTTTCTCTCAATCTTAAAATCAATGAATTATAAACCCTAAATTGGTTTGGGAAAATCAAGAACCGATTGTAACCTTTGAAACTTATGCGAACAAGGACTTGAATAAATAATTTTGCATAGCCTATTTCCCTTGAATTGTGCATATTTAACTATTATCGAACTATGGACAGGCATATGACTAGTTTTGGACTTGGACTTGGATATGGACTTACTTATAGAACAAGACCATTTAAGCCCTTGTATAAATTAACAGATTCTTTGCATATCGACTATCATGCCTATCAACATATGAACAAGGAAACGAGACTTAAGTGAATTGTCTATTTGGCCGATTAATGTGCAATTAATGGACTATTTTGCATTAATGGACAATATCACATTATTATGAATTGCTAACTTACCCTTGGGCATATAACTCAAGCTTTTTTACTTTATAATTTCATTAATGGTCTTTAGGCTTTATAGTACCATTCCGAATAATATTACTTTATACAACGTCTCGGGTGTTAAACCAATTTTTGGATTAACAACACCGTTGGGCAAATATATGAGATGACCAAGGCTGATTTTTCATAGAATGTGCAAAACTAGGAGAGTAAACCAGAACAAAACCGAGGTGGAGCATACTACCGCTTTCATTGGGCTAATAGTCCGACAATTGCCGACATCTAAATAATGAGATAGAAAGGTTGATCCAGAAATGTTACCTTGGTAGCTTCCAAAAGGCAACCAATAAAGATAAGATAGGAAACCTAACTCCAAACCCAAATGAGAATAAAGCTAGAAACATCTCTAACCTTATAACCTTGATTCATAGAGGACGACATCCTGCTGGCGCAAGCAAAAAAGCATAGGAGAAGTATGTGCAAGAAGCCAGAATCTAGCAAAAGTTAGTTTTTCATGTCAAGTAGAAGCTTGCAATGTGCTTAACATTCATAGCAGCTGATGTGGCAGGAGTCGTGTTTTCACACCAATATGCACTTATTTATTATCACAATGCTGATATCAAACTGTACTATGAAGAAAGTCTTCATTGATTCTGAAAGATCAGTCAACGTCATTTTCAAGTCTACGTATGATCAAATGTAAATGCCACTAGAGATCCTAAAGCCTAGTCCTGAATTGTTCTATTGCTTCAATAATACTGCCACCATCCTAGTGGGATCAGCACGTTTGCTTGTTATAGATGGAACTACCCTACTACACTAGTCATTTTATGCGAGCTACTTAATCATCGATCGACCCTCGCCATACAATGCTTTCTTGGGAAGACCTGATCTAATTGACTCGAAGGTAATTATCTCTCAGAATGATCTGGTTATGAAATTCAACACTCCTGCCGAAACAGGGTCAGTGAGAGGGGAACAATTTTTAGCTAGGGAACTATACAATGTAACTCTTAACTTCTACAATTAAATTGTTCCAAAATATTCTGGTGTTTCTTCTGATATTTGCATTAATAGTAATAAATAAGAAACTAAATCAGTTCAAAGAAGTGCATCAGTACAAAGTACTAAATCCAGTACTAAGGTAGACCGTCCTACGAACTCAACATTTACAAAGGAAAGGAAAAGAAAATGACATATATGCACATGTTCAACACTGATGAATATAACTCGATCTACGTGCAATACTTCTCCAAAGAAGCCCAAAAGCATGCATCATCAGTTAACTCACAACCAGTAGAGGAAGCAGAAAGTGAGATACCCAAGATTAAGGGCAATAAGGAAAGAATTAGAGCCAGTAGATGACTTCGAAGATGTACAAATAGATTCAAAGGAACCTACAAAAGTTTTGAAAATAGGAAAGAATCTCAATGTAGAGGCCCGAGTTGAGCTAATAGAATTCTTGAAGAGATCAATAGATGTATTTTCCTGGACTCATTTAGATACGGTAGGAATAGTCCTAGTCATCATCTATCATGCACTAAAAATCAATCCTGATGTGCATCCATTCAAACAAAAGCGCAGAACCTTAGAACAAGCAAAATATAATGCTCTGCACGAAGAAGTTAAAAAGTTGAAAGAAAATGGATTCATCAGGGATATAAATTATCCAAAATGGATCGCCATCCTAGTACTTGTAAACAAACCTAATGGGAAGTGGAGAACTTGCATTGATTATACCATCCTCAACAAAGCCTGCCTGATAGACAACTTCCCCTTACCAAGGATCGATAAGATGGTGGATGCAACCGGCAAACATGGACTGCTCTCGTTCATGGATGCATATTTAGGGCACAATCAGATAGCTATGTTTGAACCAGACCAAGGGCACACCAGTTTTGTAACAGACAAAAGATTATATTGCTACAAAGTCATGTTAATTGGACCAAAAAACGTCGGAGCAACCTATCAATGGTTGGTTAATATGATGTTCTCAGATCAGATAGAAAAGAATGTTTAAGCATATATGGATGGTATACTGGTCAAGTCAAAGGTATCATCGAGTCATGTTCAAGATCTAGAGCAAACATTTGAAGTACTAATGCAGTACAATATGAAGTTGAATCCTCTAAAATGTACCTTCGTTATTCTATCAGAGAAGTTCCTAGGGTATATAGTAAGTGCACGTGGCATAGAAGCGAATCCCAAGATTATCAAAGCTATAAGGAAAATAGGGATCCCTGAAGAACTAGAGTATCCGATGAGCCTAAATGGTGGAGTAACAAAATTGAGCTGATTCATATCAAAAGCAACAGACAGTGCATCCTGTTCTTCAACCAGGTAAACAAGGGTGAAACTTTGAATGGATTGAGGAATGCGAAGCCGCATCCAAAACCTAAAGGATCATCTGGTCAACACTCCCATATTATCTAAACCGGTAACATGTGAAGACTTGTATGTTTATTTAGCTGTAACCGATAAAGTTATTAGTGTTGCAGTAATACGAGAGGAAAAAGAGACCCGAAGACCCATCTTCACAAGCAATCAACTATCAAAAGCAGAGTTGAACTATTCAGTCATTGAAAAGCAAGCTAACTTGCTCCTTATAGCAAGGAAGCCGCGACCCTATTTTCAAGAGCATCCCATCAAAGTTCTCATAGCTAAACCCTTAAGGCAGATACTGCAGAAGCTTGAAACATTATGCCACTTACTAAAATTGGCAGTGGATCTCAGTCAATACAACATCACTTATTATCCTCGAAAGGAAATCAAAGGTCAAGCACTGGAAGACTTCACCGCTGAATGCACATTCCCAACCAAACCTCAACCAGAGGAAGAAGCCTAAACCCCTCTGTTCCGGCAATTATTCATGGATAGGGCATTAAATGAGCATGGGCATGAATTGGGTATGTACTGATCACTCCAGATGAGCAGTTATAGGAGCAGTGCAGCTTGGTTTCAAAGCAACAAACAATGTTGCATAATATGAAGCTCTCCTTGTAGTTATCAGAATGGCTTAGGTAATGAAGGGAAATCACACTAAAATTTATAGCGATTCTCAATTAGTTATGAATCGAGTGCAGGGCAATTATCAAGCAAAGAAACCAACCTTGGCCAAATATGTGGAACATTCTAAGAAATTACTATAGTAGTTAAAATAGTTTAGCATAAAACAAATTCCACGTGAAAATAACTCGTCTGCCGACTCGGTAGCCAAACTTGAAGCAACAAAGTGGAAAATGAAATGAAGGATGTACCAATATAACATCAGGCGGAGCTAGCATAGCAAAATCAATCAAATACTGGTCCTAACCTAAGCATAGAGGGCAGTAATTCAAGGGACTCAAGATTAAGAAACAACGGAAAATTGGGAATAGTTCCCAGTTGAATCCATGCTTTAATAAACCGAGGAGAACAACTGGATGACTCCCATCAAACAATTCCTACTAAATGGAACCCTACCCCAAAACAGAAATGAAGCCCAAAAAATAAGATACCAGGCTCCATACTACTCCTTCTTTGGTGGCACATTATACAAGATAGGGTCTTCAATCCCTTATCTTAGGTGCGTTTCCAAAGAAGAGGGAGTACGGGTCACGAGGGAAGTACATGAAGGCCAATGCAGGGACCATTTAGGAGGGACAAAGTTAGTAAATAAAGTATTAAGGCACAGTTATTACTGGCCCATGGCACTTCAGGAGGCGAGTGAATTCATAAAAAGATGTGACAGATGTCAATAATTTGCAAATATCCGTCGACAGCCATCCCACAAGCTTATACCACTAGAGATGCACTGTATGTTGTGTATGCTATGAGAGCTCTCGGATAGGTCATGAATGATCGGGGTGATGTCATAATCGATTCAATCCGCCACCAGATGGGTCTGAAGGTAGGACGGTCTTGCCAGGTGTAGAGGTTTCAAAGGTGTTGATCCTCGGTACACCCCACTAGAGATGTACTCTATAGAAGGTAGTTCCTTACCTTGCCATTGTATCGAAACCCATTCTCCAATAAGTGCCTTCGGACTTGATCGTAAAACCTATTATGCTGAAATTTAATGTAACAATTTCGGCTTAGATTGTATAAGTTTACTTGGAAAGTTTTTTTTGAAAGAATGCCATTAAAAACAATATTCCCAGATTTTGCGTAGCAAATGCTTGGTTATCATAAGGTAAAAACCCATTCTGTGTTAATGTGCGGTGTAGTCTTATGAGAAACCCTTTGTTTCAAATATATGTATTTTGAGTTTCTCAAACCAGTCCCATGACTGACCCAGAGTTTATTTTCTTCTCCCTTAAACTTTGGGTGCCTTATTTTTCCAGGCAGCCAAGTAGTCAAGTTTAACTTTGAGCATTGTGATGGAGCTTGAAGTCTGGAGCTGACGATGTTCCTGTAGATAGTTCAAAATTTCATTTTCGTTGCATTAGATTATTGATTATATTCGATATTTTTATGGACAAAGATTTATAACTGCCCAAGCTGATTTATAAGATAAACTCTGATAAATGTATTTAAAATTTCTTTTGTAAGGATTTATATATATATATATATTGAAATTATATATGTTATTTCATTCATGTAAGATTATGTTCTATCTTTATTTTCTTTTACGCATGATAATCTACTTCTCCGACACTTTGATTTACGGCACGTGAATACCGAGAATGTTTTTGTGTCGATTTCTGAATTTCGAGGAGGTAGGTCATCACTAGATTGTTAGTACCTTAGGTATTGGTTTTGATGACAACAAACATAGATACTTATATTTTTATCAAGTTATATATAGTATATAGTGCAGGATAATAGACATGTGTTGATATTAGAAGAGTGTACAGTATCAAGGGCAGATTCAAGTGGCTGATATAGGGACTTAAGAGTTAGAGACTGAAGACTCATGAATATTGAAGATTCAAGATATGCAGATTAGTTATAGACTCATAGTTTATTTTGTTAAAACCCTAATAGCACTTCTTGAACTCTCTCCTCTTTTTCAAAAAGTTTTTAAATCTATTCTCAAATTTATAAGGTTTTCAAATATTCTGAATTTCAAAAATAATTTTCAAGGATCCCTGTTATCAAAATGATCTTTCAGAATAGCCTTCAAATAATTTCTAACTTTTAATTTTATTTATACGATTTTTATATTTTGAGTAATTATATTTTTAAGTATTTTATAATTTAAAATATACTTTTAAATCTATTATGCTTTCTTCTATTTTGAGTTTTATGCTAAATGTTTATGAGTATATTATAACATTTATTATAACTTTAATTTTAAATAAATGTTTACTTATACCTTATACATATTATTTTCAAGAGAAATTTATATTTAACTCCTTTATACATTAAAAATATTTCAAAATAATTTTATAATGTTTTCTTAAATTTTAATATGATTAGAATATGTATAAACTATGTTTAAATGATTTCACAAAGTATCAAAATATTTTTACAAAGTTTAATATATTCAAAACAAAATTTTAAAAGTGTTTTTCAAAATTACAAAGAGTATGTCGACATACTCTAACTCTATATATCGACATATAGACCAATTTTTTCAAAATTCAAATTTGAAGGGAAGTGTCTGTTCATCGTATCTCTTCGCTAATGGACATGACCATTATTTCTCTATAAATAGGGGTTAAACCAATGAATTTTTTTAACCACTTTCTTATTATTTCTCTTATCCTTTTCTCTTTTGTTTTCTAAAAGATATTCTACTCAAAATCTACTCAAATTCAATAAGAATCAAATTCAAACTCAAATGTTTAGATTCTTTATTGATTACTCTCTGATCTCTATCATCTCTGTCACTCAAAACAAGGTCAAGTGCTATTCAAGAGGTTATATGATCCTTCATACTCAAGATCAAGAAACTGGGTCTGTAACTCTATTAAATCATACTCTTATATTTTGCGGTATGCTTGGTGTCCTTGAAATACAAGTGGATGTGCTTGTGTCCCGTCTAAATCAAGTGGGTGTGCTTAGTGTCTTGGAAATCCAGGTGGGTGTGCTAGTGTCTCGTCCGAATCCAGTGAGTGCACTTAGAGCTCAAAAAATCTAGAGGCTGTGTCATGTAGCCTTGAAATCAAGATTGTAAAGACTTTTATATTTGAAAAGAAATCCGTACAAGAAATTTTATGGGACTAGATGTAGGGTAACTTCGAAGCAGTACAAAATTCCTGGTATGATCGCTCCAACTGTTTGCTTTTTATTTTAATACATTTATATATGCTTGTGTTTGCATCTATGATTGTTGATTCTGCACTGTTTAAGTTATAATCTTAAATGACTTTAAAAGATTAATAAAAATTTGTAAACACTATTCAGCCACCCTCTAGTGCTAAATTTTCCTTAAGATCCGTTATTCGCAAACTAACATTTGGTATCAGAGCATTGATTTTCAAAGTATTCATAATTTTGATTTTTGAAAAGTTTATATGGCTACCAATACTAGTAATAATTCTATTAGTTGGCATATTAGTAATTCTTTTGTCGAAGGACAGTCCCCTGCTAGACCCCCACATTTAAATGGCAGTAATTACACATATTGGTCTGGTAGAATGAAAATCTATTTACAATCAACTGGTCTAGATATTTGGAACATCACATAGAATGAGTACACTGAGCCTCGGACTAATTTTTCACAATGGACTACAGAACAAAATGCAGTTGCATAAAGTAACTCTAAGGCCATGAATATTTTGTTCTATTTATCAGATAGCAATGAATTCAATAGAGTGTCTTTTTGTAAATCTACATATGAAATTTTGAGAACTATACAAGTTACACATGAGGGCATTAGTAAAGTTAAACAGATCAAAATTTCTATGTTATCTGATCGGTTCCAATTATTTAAAATGAGTCCAAATGAGTCTATTTCTAATATGTATTGTAGATTTTAAGATATAGTATATTCACTAATTGCATTAGGTAAAAGTTTTTCTGAAGAGGATCAATTTAGAAAAATGCTCAATTTACTTACTGTTTGTGCCAAAAATGGGCACAAACCCCAAATGTCGTGAAAGCACCAGTGTATGAACACAGATCGACAGTAAATGATCACAAATCATAGATCTAAGTAATGTAGAGGATAAAAAATGAAGAATAATAAACTTAAAACAGGAAGAAATAGACAGATACACAGGATATATAGTGGTTTGGCTATCTCCGGCCTACGTCCACTCCAAAAGTTAATCTTTTATTGACTTTCCTTCCTGATTACAACTGATTACAGCAGATTACAATGAAAAAATTCGAGTACAACAACCGTTATGGAGTGCAATGTTGGATCGGGCAGAGTCTGGACGTTGAGAAGCCCAAAAGATATTTTTCATGTAGGCCCTAGGGTGCTATTTATAGGCGTTCCATGCAAATATCTCGCTCAAACTTCGGGAGACTTCTTCTGGCACCTGAGTGGGCCCACGCGATCGATCCCATGAAGTTTCGGCTCGATCCATGATCGATACGAACGTAATTCGTATCGATCAAGATTTTGTACAATGGAGTCGAAACTTGGCACGAACCTTCTTTGGCTTGTACGTAAGCTCCTGTGAAAATTTCATAGCATTTGGACTTGTAGATCTCGAGATATGATCGATACGAAATGTAGTGTTCGCTTGGTACTTTGTTCATATCGATCAATTTCGTATCGATACCGGATCGTATCGATACATTGCACGTGCTTGCCGATGACGTGGCGCTAATTCCAAGGCTCGATCCACTCTCCATGTCGTGTTGAACGTTTCTTCCCTCGAATCATGCACATTCTTCATTCGCATCCATGCGTCGTGCTCATTCGTATCCATCTATCTGCATTGGTCATGTTCGTGTCCATCAATCTGTATCCACTATTTCGTATCGATAATGTGACATGATCGATACGAATTTGCATCGAGTCAAACAGCATCGAGTCTAACATCATCATATCCTTCTCCCTGATCGATACGAATGCCTTGTTTGTATCCATGGGTATCGATACGAAATGCATGGATACGAACAGTATTGATACCAAACCTGTTTCTTCCAACATTGATCCATCCATATCTCGAGCATACGAACTCTGATTGGCCTGAAATTTGAAACGTAGCCTCTACTAGCCTTGATCATCGTTCCTAATCGATCCCCCCTTGATTGGAGCTCGATCAAATTTTGACGACATCGATCATAGCCTTGTTTCCAATCGATCTCCAATCCTAATATCTGTCCTTTCCAGATAATCTGTTGATATTCCAGCTTTGACCAAAAGGTGGGATAACATTTGCCCCCCAAAACCTGCCTTGTGATAAGAAGGTGTGTTTTGGATAGTTCTGAATCCGACATCTGAAGTTCATGTTCCGTCCATAGCCATACCATCCGATTCATAATCCCATCCATTACCAAGCCATCCCATCCAAGCGCATCGTTCTAGACTGCTCCGAGTCGATGTCTCATTCCAAATCCATTAACCAAAGCCTTAGCCAATTCCTTTTCCATCCGTACTCGATATCCGAGTCCTAATCCATTCTTATCTAATAACCAATAACCGAATTCAGGACCTCTTCGGGTCGATGTCCAAATTCTTTGCCGTTTATAGCCGATATTCGTATCCATAACCTCTCCGGGTTCTTGCCAAGCACAATCCACACTTGACGACCGTGGTCCAGTGTCCCTGAACGTTGAGTAATGCCATGGCTTAAGTCCTAGGCCGAATCCTGGTCGCTCCGGACCCTTGTCGAGCATAATCCATACTCGACGACCTGAAATAATAACCGATAGATATTGTGGGGCCTAAGTCCTAGGTTGAATCCTGATCTCTCTGGAACCTTGCCGAGCATAGTCCATACTCGACGACCTGAATAAGCGAATTCGCCACGTTCGAACGAAGAGTCTTACCCCTTGCCAGGCATAATCCATACCCGACGACCATTTACCGAAAAACCAAATGAAAATCCAATCAAAATCCAATCCAAAATCAATATCAAATCGGAAAACCAAAAATCCACATCCGAAATCAAAACCAATATCCAAACATGAAAACAATCATCCAAATGAAAGTCCAAACCAGAAAACAAACAACATGAGTAGTTCAAACCAAACTCCAAAACCAAGCCAGAAAAAACAAATACCCAAACCAAAAGAAAAAGCAAATTTCACAAACCATAGCGTCGCGGTTTATCATCATTCAGAGCATGCCTAGGAGCCATCTCCCTCCCCGTACATGAGTAAATGATTTGGCCGTTTGTCAGCAGTTCGCTACTTATTTCATATCATCCCTGTCAGTTGATAACCAATCGACCATCATTCCTGGGCCTCGCGCCATCGTTGTTTGAGGTAGACGGTGGTTTCTCCTGCTCCACCACCGCATTCTGGGCCCCGACATATTGTCGCAACTGTCCATTCCTTACATGCTCCTCAATTATGTCCTTCAGATGCCTGCGACTGTTGGTATCGTGTCCGCCTAAATCGTGGAAGAGACAGTGCCTTCCTGATGCCCTTTCACATTCCGAGGGTTCTCTCCTAGCTGGTCTTCGGTAGGGAAGGCGATTCCGAGTCTCCATAAATATCTGTTCCAACGTCTCGTTCAATCCTGTGTAAGTGGTGAATTTTGGCTCTCTCCACCGTTTCCTAGCTTTTCCTGATTCGTCATCCAGCTTCCTCTTCCCTTTATCTTTATCTTTAGCTGAGCCACTGCTGGATGGCCCACCATCCTCCGTTGCGTTCACCTCCTTTAACTTCATATCTGAACATGCATCTTCCTGCTGAAGGAATCTCTCAGCTTCGTGAAAGAACTCCCCGAGATCTAGTGGTGGGTCTCGTATTAGAGATACTTTTAAATCTGAATCCTCTCTGACTCCTGAAACTGCTGCCATTAAAACCATCGATGGATCCAGCCGATCTACCAAAGCAACCGCCGCATTGAACCGAGTTAAGAAAGCTCTGAGTGATTCATCTGCTCTTTGCTTTATTGACGTTAGCGTCATCACATTCTTCGGTATCTTAACATGAACCCGAAACTGCTTCAAAAACCTATCCACCAATTCTGTCCATGTCCTAATAGATCCTTCTTCCAGCTGTCTGAACCACATAGTAGCTATATCCGTCAAGTACAGAGGGAAACATCGGGCCATAACTTCCTCCGATGCCCCCAGCACTTCCATATGTCTTGTGTACCTCATCAAATGGTCAGTCGGATCAGCCTTCCCATTGTATACCTCTAGCATGGGCAGCTTGAACTCTGGTGGGTTCCAAGCCATTCTATTTTCATGAGTAAATGGACTCCTCTTTACTCCTTCCAGATCCTTGTTTGTCAATCCTCCGCGCATAGTTCACCTGATAATCTCCGCCAATCCAGCGTTGTCCATCAAGGGCTGCCCCCCATGTCCTTGAGGGAATTCCGGTACGTATTCCTCATCACGTGCTCTTGCATTCCTGCCAGCATCTCGTTGTGTAGTGTCAACTAGAATTCCTCCATGAACTGGTCCATCATTGCTGGGCGGTGCGCCCCCGAGCCTGGATCCATCCATGTTGGCAGTTGTGTGTTGATCAGAGGCTGTGCCTTGTTGAGCTGCTCCATTAGATTGCCTGTTTGGTCCTTCTGCTCCAGCTCCGTGGATTTGAACTCCTGAAGCTCCAGCTGTTCCTACTTGTCCAAACTGCCTGAGGAGGTTCTGCATCATCTCCTCCTGCCTTTTCAGAAACTCTTCATGCATAGCTCTCATCATCATCTCCATCCCGTCTCTGGTGATGAAAGCTGAAGCCTGATTAGCCCCTGATGATGCCTCCTGGCTCCCTTCATATTAACTTCTCTCAGTTCTTTGTCTTCTACTTGATTGCCTTGTCATAGCTCTTAATCTGAATCCTTAAGCCTTCAAATCTGAACTTCAAATCTGGTATAGCGGGTGCTAGTCATTCTCAGTGAAAGCACCAAAGTGTTTGAGCCAAAAATGGGCACAAGCCACAAATGCCGTGAAAGCACCAGTGTATGAACACAGATCAGTAGTAAATGATCACAAATCACAGATCTAAGTAATGTAGAGGATAAAAAATGATGAATAATAACTTAAAACAGGAAGAAATAGACAGATACATAGGATTTATAGTGGTTCGACTATCTCCGGCCTACGTCCACTCCAAAAGTTAATCTTTTATTGACATTCCTTCCTGGTTACAACTGATTACAGCAGATTACAATGAAAAAATTCGAGTACAATAGCCGCTATGGAGTTCAATGTTGGATCGGGCAGAGTCTGGACGTTGTGAAGCCCAAAAGATCCTTTTCCTGTAGGCCCTGGGGTGCTATTTATAGGCGTTCCATGCAAATACCTCGCTCAAACTTCGGGAGACTTCTTCTGGCACGCGAGTGGGCCCACGCGATCGATCCCATGAAGTTTCGGCTCGATCCGTGATCGATACGAACGTAATTCGTATCGATCAAGATTTTGTCCAATGGAGTCGAAACTTGGCACGAACCTTCTTTGGCTTGTACGTAAGCTCCTGTGAAAATTTCATAGCATTTGGACTTGTAGATCTAGAGATATGATCGATACGAAATGTAGTGTTCGCGTGGTACTTTGTTCGTATCGATCAATTTCGTATCGATACCGGATCGTATCGATACAGCGCACGTGCTTGCCGGTGACGTGGCGCTAATTCCAAGGCTCGATCCACTCTCCATGCCGTGTTGAACGTTTCTTCCCTCAAATCATGCACATTCTTCATTCGCATCCATGCTTCATGCTCATTCGTATCCATCTATCTGCATTGGTCATGTTCGTGTCCATCAATCTGTATCCACTATTTCGTATCGATCATGTGACCTGATTGATACGAATTTGCATCGAGTCGAACAGCCCCTTATCGAACAACATCGAGTCGAACAACATCGTATCCTTCTCCCTGATCGATACGAATGCCTTGTTCGTATCCATGGGTATCGATATGAAATGCATGGATACGAACAGTATCGGTACCATACCTGTTTCTTCCAACATTGATCCATCCATATCTCGAGCATACGAACTCCGATTGGCCTGAAATTTGAAACGTAGCCTCTACTAGCCTTGGTCGTCGTTCCCAATCGATCCCCTCTTGATTGGAGCTCGTTAAAATTTCGACAACATCGATCACAGCCTTGTTCCAATCGACTTCAATCCTGATATCCGTTCTTTCCAGATAATCTGTTGATATTCCGGCTTTGTCCAAAAGGTGGGATAACACTTACTCTTAAATGAGACCAAAAGGCTCTTGCAATTAAAGAGGCTAAAGACACCAGCACTCTAAACATTGAAGAGTAAATTGGCAATTTAAAGTCTTTTGAAGCAAAAATGTAAGGCAGGAGTGAAAGCAAGACAATAGATGTTGACAAGAAAACTTGTCAACACCTCAATATGGAGTTGAAGAATATGTGGCCTCTTCGAAAGCTTCTTTCGACGTTGATGAAGGTAGCTTACATCCTTCGATTAATGACGTGCACGTAAATATGCATATTTTTACCACCATATTTAATCTAATTTAATTAAGTAAAGGATCATATTGGGTGTTTTAACATGTTTAAACCAAAATTCAAATTATTTTCAAATCGTCACATATTCATCTTCATATAGGGGCAAAATGATCATTTTTGTGCATATATTAATTTGAGAAAAATTAATTTATAATTTCTATATTATTTTTGTAGGAATTTGAACTCAAAGACAACTGGTTTCATGAAGAGAAATGCATGCACAAAGAAGACACAAAAGAATGAAGATGTAAATAATTCAAACTCATGATCATGGAGGATCCCACCTACTCACCTACCTTAATGTACAAATTAGAGCGAATGCACATGCTAATGGCCATTAAAGCTTCATGCACACTTAATATGATTATTTGATGCTTATGATTACTTGGCCACCACACTTCTTAAGTGGTAGTTTGGGTAGTTCCCAAAAAATTGATTAGGGTTTTAAAACATGTATAAATACCCGATATGTTCATGTAACCCTCCTCTCTTCTCTTAGGCTCTCTTCCTCTTAGTTAGTTTTAGTTTAGGATCAAAAATAAAAAGAAATCTCTCTTCTCTTTTCTTTTCATGGATACTTAGCCATTTTTATTTCATGTAATTTTTTTTATGCAATGTTAATTAGTGTTTTATTTTATTTACATGCTTCTCTTCTTATGTTAGTAGTGTAGTTTATTTTTAATGCAAGTAGATTAGTGTTTATTTCTTTTTACTTAGCTCTTCTTTCATTTAGCTCTCTTTTTCCTCTTCTTTTTGTTTCATGCTGCAAGCTATATTTGTTGATTTGATAACAAATACGAGAGGCTAAACCCCTTCAATTTAGGAGTAATGAAGCTCTTTAGTATGTAGCTTCAACATTTTGATGTTTATGTTCTCTTTTTGTGCTTAATGGAAATATTTGAAGTAGTTTAACTTATTGTTTTAGATTTGAATTTGATAGCTTATATTGTTGACACCAAATATTCCATACTTAAACAAACAACAAACACAAATTGCCTCTTCATCTAAATATGATTGTGGCAATGAAGTGAAATTAAATCAAAATTTAATGTTCTATATTTCTAATCAATAGTTAATAGGCCATGCTTAAAATAGATTTTATTTTCAACTTGTTGTCATTTTTTATGAGAATTAGTAAGTGGTTTAAGGGGTGTGCTATAGTTTAATGGCTTATGTTGAGCTAATTAATAGCATAAATAGGTCATACTTATGATAAACATATTAATTAAACTCACTAATGACAAAAAAAAAGAGATCATAATTTCATATTTTGTTGAACTATATGATCTAGAGAGTGAAATTATCTCTAAATTGTCATTTTATTTTCATAGTTTTCATTCACTTTTGTAGTTGTAGTTTCTACATTTTCTTTGTAGTTAAAACAATCTCTCGACTTTGGTTTAATTTGATTGAGTAGAAATTTAAAAATCTTAACAATTCTCTGTAGATTGACCCATACTAGCCATGTACTATAATTGCATGCTGTGCGCTTGCGGTTATTTTTATTATAAATTTTTCGGTGATTTTCTAAACCGGTAGAAAATCCGTCATTAAACAAGTTTTTGGCGCCGTTGCCGGGGAGTTGCCTTGATTTTATTTTCTATTCTTCGAATTATTTTCGTTTTATTTTTGTGTGTTTGTTTTGTGTGTGTTTGCATTAGACAAATAATAATATTTGAGTTGTGTGTTTGTGTGATTTTTGTTTGCATTTTGTTTGTATGCTTGTTTTCTAGTTCTAGTTGCATTTGCATTAGCATATGTCAAAAAAAAAATATACACAATTTTATTCCAAAAAGGAAAAAAAATTTCATTTCAAGTTTTGTGTTACATTTCATTTCTAGTTACATTGTGTTTGTGTTACATTTTTTTTCTTTCTTTCAATTTTCCACTTTCTGTGTACATATAAAAAAAAACCTGTTATCACTTCAAACATACTCCTCAACACTTTCATTCTACTACTTGTATTCCCCATCCACCACCACCAACATACTCCTCCACCATACAATCAACCTTGCCGTCAGCTTCTACTACCATTCTCACCTTCACCAATCACTCATATATCCATTGACATCATCTCCTACTACAACAAAACTCACTGTCTGTCAGCACCTCCATTACAAACTACTGTCTCCCCTTACCACTTCAAACTTGTTCGACCGTTATCAACATTCTCCATTACCTATCTACACACCATTACATCAAGTCACCCCTATCTGACATTGTGAACACAACACCATCCTGCCTTGAGCCATAATTTTTGCTCCTACATCAGCCTTCTCCTACAACAGCCTTCACTGCTGCTCCGACAATAGCCTAACACATACATGTGTTTGAACAGCCTAACACATACAACAGCCTAACACATACAAACCAGGACTTCACTTCCCCTGAACATCCCTTCCAGTCACACTTGCCTACAAGAGCACACCACCATCTACAATCAGAAACACCACACCATCCATACAACACCATCACTACTAAATCACATCCAGTCATCCACTCCACAGTATACCACTGGTGACACCACAATACTAGCAGCAGTTCCCCTCTGACCCTCTGACCTAGTTAACCAGTGACTTACTTACATCAAAACTATTCATTTGCTTCTTATTGCTACATAACAACCGCCACTCCACAAACATTTCCACCACCACCAAACTTCAAACTGCAATTACCATTTGAAACCACCACCGTCTTCTAACATATAATCCAAACATCATCACTTGCTACCACTTTCTACTGCTAGCAGCCACCAAAATACCGCGACCACCAAATCGCCTCCCTCAACTATATTTCAACCAACATCATCGCTCAGCACTTCACATCCTCCATTTCTGCCCACCAATATAACAGTCAAAACACAACTTGACTTTCAAATATTTCAATCATTCAAATCCACAATCAAATCATCTTCCAGCAACAATCCCTTCATACAATACTGCAATCTCCATCAAACATCTTCAACAATCGGCCTCTGAAAACAACTGCAGCAGCCTCTTCATGAAAAAAAAATTGAATTGCGACAATACTCCACCTGCCGACACATACTCTACCTGCAGTTTTGGGGTGGAACAGTTCCTATACACTTACAAATCCCTGCAGTTCACAATCATACTCCACCTGCCGACAAGCTTGAACTGCGGCAGTACCTTCAGAGCATCGAATCCTCTGCTACTTCACCCAAATTCGCAATCAACAACACAATCGCCTCTTTCGCCTCAACCAACTCCGCAACCAACTCCATTACAAACTTCACCACTTTCTGCTTAACAGCCATAATCGAAACCCAATTCGTGACCTGCATCCACCCAATCGCAAATCCCCAAAACTCGAAATCGCCAACAGATTTCGCCCCAAACGGCCACCGCGACACCCAAAACAGCAGCGCGACCATCTCATCACCATCGCCCAAAGTCGAACTGAAGCACTTCGACTATCCTCGAATCGACATCTTCCCCAAATCGAACTCTGCAACATCTCTAATTCCAACTCACGACTCCGCCCTCTTCCACTCTGTCCATACCCAATTCGAGAACCAGGATCGCTGATTCTAAAGTTCATGATTTTCATTTTCGTTATTTTTGTTTTTTTAGTTTGTGTGTACGTTTGAGATAATGTTCAAACTCGTTTTAGCAGATAGGAAGACTTAGGGAATTTGCAATTGATTAGTGGGTTTGGGCCGGGTATAATTTATGGGTTGTGTGTGTTTAATTTTTTTTTTAAGGTTTGAGCTAAGCTTTTCTCTTAAATTCTTTTTAGTTTGCAATTTTTTTAGTCTAGTTTTAGTTGAGTTTTTTTTTAAAAAAAAATTGCTTTCATTTGGATTGGTAAGTCTAGTTTTAGTTAAGTTTTTTTTATTTAAAAAAAAGAGTTTGTTTTCTTTTAGTTTAGTTTTTCTTTATTTATAAAAAAAATTGTTTTAGGTTTTATTAGTGTAGTGAATTTGGTTTTAGCAAATTGTTTTGTTTTCAGATTTTTCTTCCTTTTTTAAAAAAAAACTATATTTTTTTTGTTTTTTTCAAGTTACTAAAGCAGATAGGAAGAGTTGCTTGCTTCGCTTAGCTTGCCAAAAAAATAATTACTTGCTTATAAATGTTTTTACTGTTTTTAACCCCTATCCTATCTAATGTTTTTATTTGCCTTGCATTATTATTTGCTTGCATTTTCAAAAAAAAAATTTCAAAAACTAAAATCCAAATTCCATTTGTAGTTGCATTGTTAATACATGTTTAATTTCTGCTTTACAATTCATCCTAGAATTTTGATTAATAATAACGGTTAGACATCGATAACACTTAATTGTATATTGACAATTTGTCCCTTTTCGATAATTTAATTTCTTGGTGTCTAGGCTACGGCAAAGCAATAATCAGTTATAAATATTACGGTGATTCGTAAATAATATACCGAATTTTTTGTGTTACATTTTTTTTCTTTCTTCCAATTTTCCACTTTTTGAGTACATATAAAAAAATCAGTTATCACTTCAAACATACTCCTCAACACTTTCATTCTACTGCTTGTATTCCCCATCCACCACCACCAACATACTCCTCCACCATACAATCATCCTTGCCGTCAGCTTCTACTGCCATTCTCACCTTCACCAATCACTGATATATCCATTGAAATCATCTCCTACTGCAACAGAATTCACTCTCAGTCAGCACCTCCACCTCAAACTACTATCTCCTCTTATCACTTCAAACTTGTTCGACAGTTATCAACATCCTCCATTACCTACCTCTACACCATTACATCAAGTCACCCCTATCTGACATTATGAACACAACATCATCCTGCCTTGAGCCATAATTTTTGCTCCTACAACAGCCTTCTCCTACAATAGCCTTCACTGTTGCTCCGACAACAGCCTAGCACATACATGTGTTTGAACAGCCTAAGACATACAACAGCCTAACACATACAAACCACGACTTCACTTCCCTTGAACATCCCTTCCGGTCACACTTGCCTATAAGAGCACACCACCATCTACAATCAGAAACAGCACACCATCCATACAACACCATTACTACTAAACCACATCCAGTCATCCACTCCACAGTATACCACCAGTGACACAACATTACTAGCAGCAGTTCCCCTCTGACCCTCTGACCCTCTTAACCAGTGACATCCGGTCATCCACTTAACCCACCACATACTTATATCAAAACTGTTCATTTGCTTCTTATTGCTACACAACAACAGCCACTCCACAAACATTCCCACCACCACCAAACTTCAAACTGCAATTACCATTTGAAACCACCACTGTCTTCTAACATACAATCCAAACATCATCACTTGCTACCACTTTCTACTGCTAGCGGCCACCAAAATATTGCGCCACCAAATCACCTCCCTCCACTACATTTCAACCAACATCACTGCTCAACAATTCACATCCTCCATTTCTGCCCACCAATATAACAGTTAAAACACAACTCGACTTTCAAATATTTCAATCATTCAATCGTTCAAATCCACAAACAAATCATCTTCCAACAACAACCCCTTCATACAATACTGCAATCTCCATCCAACATCTTTAACCAGTCGGCCATTGAAAATAACTGCAGCAGCCTCTTCACGAAAAAAAATTGAATTGCGACAATACTCGACCTGCCGACACATACTCCACCTGTAGTTTTGGGGTGGAACAGTTCCTATACGCTTACAAATCCCTATAGTTCACAATCATACTCCACCTGCCGACAAGCTTGAACTGCAACAGTACCATCAGTGCATCGAATCCTCTGCTACTTCGCCCAAATTTGCAATCAACAACACAATCGCCTCTTTCGCCTCAACCAATTCCACAACCAACTCCATTAAAAACTTCACCACTTTCTGCTTAACAGCCATAATCGCAACCCCATTCACGACCTGCATCCACCCAATCGCAAATCCCCAAAACTCGAAATCGCTAATAGATTTCGCCTCAAACGGCCATCGCGACACCCAAAACAGCAGCGCGACTATCTCATCACCATTGCCCCAAAGTCGAACTGAAGCACTTCGACTATCCTCGAATTGACATCTTCCCCAAATCGAACTCTGCAACATCTCTAATTTCAATTCACGACTCCGCCCTCTTCCACTTTGTCCATACCCAATTTGAGAACCAAAATCGCCGATTCCAAAGTTCGCGATTTTCATTTTCGTTATTTATTTTAGTTTGTGTGTACGTTTGAGATAATGTTTAAACTCGTTTTAACAGATTGGAAGACTTTGGGCATTTGCAATAGACTAGTGGGTTTGGGCAGGGTATAATTTGTGGGTTGTGTGTTTAATTTTTTTTAAGGTTTGAGTTAAGCTTTTCTCTTAAATTCTTTTTAGTTTGCAATTTTTTAAGTCTAGTTTTAGTTGAGTTTTTTTTAAAAAAATTGCTTTCATTTGGATTGGTAAGTCTAGTTTTAGTTAAGTTTTTTTTATTTAAAAAAAAAGAGTTCTTTATTTTTCTACTTAAAAAAAAAGAGTTTGTTTTCTTTTAGTTTAGTTTTTCTTTTTTTATAAAAAATAATTTTTTAGGTTTTATTAGTGTAGTGAATTTGGTTTTAGCAAATTGTTTTGTTTTAAGATTTTTCTTTTTCTTCAAAAAAACTGTATATATTTCTTTGTTTTTTTTTCAGGTTGCTAAAGCAGATAGGAAGAGTTGCTTGCTTCGCGTAGCTTGCCAAAAAAATAACTGCTTGCTTGCTTATAAATTTTTTTGTTGTTTTTAAGCCTTATCCTATATATTGTTTTTATTTGCCTTGCATTTTTGTTTGCTTGCATTTTTCTTAAAAAAATTTCAAAAACAAAAATCCATTCGTAGTTGCATTGTTAATACATGTTTAATTTTTTCTTTGCATTTCATCCTAGAAATTTGATTAATAATAACGGTTAGACATCGATAACACTTAATTGTATATTGACAATTTTTCCTTTTTCGACAATTTAATTTCTTGGTGTCTAGGCTACAAAAAAGCAATAATCATTATAAATATTACGATGATTCGTAAATATTATACTGAATTGTTTCTTTGAAGATACTTAAACCTTCGGCTGCATTGTTAAGTGATTCGTGGTGCACCGATAAATCATCCCTGTTACCTGGCTAAGAACTATCTTGTTGAATTAAGACAAAGTGTGATCATACAATTTTGGGTTAGGAGCTACTTAGGATAGATAATCCGTAATATACCTTTGCATTCATTTAGTTGCATTAGTTCTTGCATATATAAAAAAAATTCGAAATCCAAATGTTGGCTTGGTATTTTGGCATGTAAGGAAGACAAAAGGCAAGGAAAAGAAAAGGCAACTGGGATGCCGAACCAGGTGTTTGGTTCGGCATCCCCAAAAAATGCCGGACCAAATATCTGGTATGGCACGGAATTGAGATGCCGGACCAGATATCTGGTCCGACACGACATTGAGATGCCGGACCAGATATCTGGTCCGGCAAAACACTAAGATGCCGAACCAGATATCTGGTCTGGCACAATACTGAGATGTCGGACAAGACATCTGGTCCGGCACGTCACCGAGATATCGGAGCAGATATCTAGTCCGGCATAACATAGAATTACCGGACTAGACATTTGGTCCGACACAACACCTTAACACCAGCCCAAGGATTTGGTCCGGTGCTTGGAGCAGCCAAACCAAATGTTTGAACCGGCAAGATGGCGCGCCGACCTTAGGACAGAAGCGACTCCAGGAGCTCCACATCCCTCATCATCGAACCAAAACCAGAAGAATTCCATGCCAAACCAGATAAGCTTTCATCATGCTGAACCAAGCTTGGGAGGTTGTATCTCCACCTGCACCCTTCACAACATCCATCTGTAAATACCAGAGCTCTAAAACAACAATGTGGATGGAATTTTGGAGAAAAGAGGGAAAACTCTGCTGAGACTTAACAATCCCGATTACTCTAAGTTTTTCTTTTACTCCTTCTGATCAAACTTGTATCTGTAATCAAATCAAAGGAGCATAATAAGATGGACAGTGGATGTAGGCATGTTCTGGCCGAACCACTATAAAATTTTGTGTGACTTATTTCCTTTAACTGCTTTCCAATTATGAGCTTATGAACTGTTCTATGACTATAAAACTATCTGTTAACGGATTGCAACATTAAAAACTCCATATCAACCAACTTAAACGTGACTTAGACAAATTCGAACTTAGAGGTGTTTGCCCAATTTTTGTGCAAACATTTTTGTTGCTTTCACTGAGAGTGGCGTGGAGAGCCGAACTCTTCCGTCCTTCCAAGCCTTAACTCAACATTAGAACATGGCTCCCTCTAGGTGTAACACCGATAAGGGTAAGAGCACGACAACTGCTAGTACACTCAATCCCATCCAAGAAGATCAAGGAAACCCAACCACCCAGTCTGAACCTCCAGGCTCAGCTGTCACCCGACAAGACATAGATAGGGTTGTGAATGAGATGACTGACCGCTTTGCTGCCCGGCAAAAAGCTTTAGCGGACCAACTCATGACACGCTTGAGAGGCACGGAGGAATCCACTCATAACACTGAATCTCGAGGTGAGTCTCAATCTGGAGAGTCGCGTAGATGGAACAGATCCCCTGCAAATGAAGAATTCAATCAAGAAGATATCAGAACTCGAAGTCGAGCCAGGACTCGGCCCGAAGCCGATCCTAAAAGAGCATCAAGAGCTGGGCCCAATCAAGAGTGCCCCAGTCAAGGACCGACTATGGTTGACCCTGTCATGCTTCGAGCCAACCATCGCCAATCCATCCTCAACCAAGGTTCCAAACGTCATCAGTATCAAAGGGAAGCCCCCACTTCTCCCAGGGCTGCCCCAGAATCCGAGGAGAGGATGACACGCCTCTTTAAGGAATATCTCAGGCGCGAACAACTCGAAAGAGGGATAGGGGCAAGGGTGTCCAGCCCCTTCACCAGGGATATAGAAGCGATAGCCACTCCTCGAGAATGGAAGATGCCCCCCATGGATGCCTACAAAGGCACATCCGACCCAATCATCCATTTGCAGCGCTACACCAAGCACATGCTCATGAATGGAGCAATAGAGGGTGCGCTGTGTAAATGTTTTCCGTTGTTCCTGTCAGACTTAGCAACCACAAGGTTTTGTTGCCTGCCTCATGGCTCTATTTGCTCTTGGAAAATGATGAAGGAAAAATTCATAAGTTAATTCTGAATCCACGTGGAACAGCCCAAGGATGCCTATTCCCTGTCAGATGTAAAACAAAAGGCAGGAGAACCTCTGCAGCAATATCTTACCCGTTTTCACACTACCGCGTCAGTAGTGCAAAACGCCGATGAAAGGCTTACATTGGTGGCGCTGTGCAGAGGCGTCCACCCAGATTCAATGCTCGCGAGAAGATTGACGAAGGAAAAGCCTCTAACTTTTCTGGATTTCTTTCATGAACCTAGAAAGTACATGAAATTGGAGGACGCGGCGGCCCACCGACATAGTGAGCAACCCGCAAAGGTTTCTAGCGTCCATGGAAAAATGGGTGCCCTACTACGAGCGGAGGGGAATAAACAGAACAACGAAGGAAAAAATGGTCATCAAGGCAACTAACTGAAAAAGGCAACAAGCGACGATACTGACCTGGAACAAGATTCGATTCATACACTCCTCTAAACGACACCGTGGAGAACATTTACATGGCTACTCAACACGAGTTGAAATACAAATGCCCTCCATATAAAAAAGTGTCAGAAGCCACAATTAGAATAGGAAAATATTGTCGCTTCCACGAGTCTCATGGTCATAACACTGAAGAATGGTAGCATTTGCGGGATGTCGTTGAGGAATACATCCAAAAAAATAAACTAGAGCGATACGTGCAGAAAGGGCGCAACTCTCCTTCTCCAGTCCACGAAGGATCTAGGCAATCCCTGCAAGGGAACAACAAGGAAGGAGCAGGTACGAGCCGCTCCAACCAAGAAAAGATAAATTTCCGCACCATATCTGGAGGCTCGCATATAGCCGATGGAAGTTGGGCCAAAATGGAGAGGTATGGGAAATACTTGAAAGACAGGGAAGGATATGTTCATTCCATAATTGAAGGACGCACCGCAAAACAGAGAGAAAGAGTCGACATAACCTTCAATGATGAAGATTTGGTTGGAAAACAGTATCCGCACACCGATCCCATGGTTATCTCTGCCTGGATCGCCCCGACGGAGGTGTTTCGCATTTTGATCGATATAGGAAGCTCGGTGAATATTTTATTCAAACATGCATTCAATTAAATGAAGTTATCAATGAAATATGTATCTCCGTGCAATAAGCCCTTGCATGGGTTCACTGAGGAAGCCATGATGCCACTTGGACAACTAGACTTGTTCGTTGAGCTAGGAAGTCACCCTCGATCGGTTGTCCGAAAGCAAACATTCATGCCGGTAGACGGACACTCCGCCTACAATGCCTTCTTGGGAAGGCCCGCGTTGTCAGACTTCCAGATAGTCTTGGCACCATGGTGCTTGAAGATGAAATTCCCAACTGATAACAGAATAGGAGAAGTAGAAGGTGACCAAGACGTAGTTCGCGATTGCTACGTGACTGAAATTCGCCAAAACAAGAAGAAGGAAAAAGGGAAAGGCGTGGGGATCGCCCTCTATGCCAAAAATGCGAAAGCATAGCAATTAAAGAAGGCTCCTCCTTTCGAATATACTAGCGACCCATTCAACGAGTTGGACCCCAGAGATAGAGAGGAGGAGGTCAACGCCGAGCCTATGGAGGTTATGGAACATGTGATGGTAGACAAACGCGACAAAACAAGGCTTTTAAAGATAGGTTCTCAGTTGAACCAGAATCTCAAAGTCCAACTGATAGGATTCCTGCGAAAGAACTTGGATGTATTCGCCTGGACCCATGGAGACATGGTGGGGATATCCCCAGAAATAGCTTACCATTCCCTCAATATTGACCCAACCAAGATCCTAATCAAATAGAAGAAAAGAAGTATGGGGATAGAACGATCAATTACTCTGAACGAAGAGGTGAAGAACCTGCTTGCCAATGGCTTTATCCGCAAAGCCATTTACCCAAAATGGATCTCCAACCCGATCATGGTGAAGAAGCCCAATGGAAAGTGGCGGACCTGCATTGACTTCACCAACCTCAATGATGCTTGCCCCAAATACTATTTTCCTTTACCCCTAATCGACGGACTGGTGGACGGAACCGCAGGGCATGAGTGTTGTCATTCATGGACACATATTCAGGATACAACTAGATTCCCATGCATGTGCCAGATCAAGAACATACTAGCTTCCTCATGGATCTAGGACTGTATTGTTACAAGGTCATGCCATTTGGGCTTAAGAACGCCGGCGCTACTTATCAACGTCTAGTTAATAAGATGTTCGAGCAACAAATTGGTCACTCCATGGAAGTATATGTAGATGACATTCTTGTCAAATCAAGAAGAGTAACAGATCATTTGAGCCACCTAGACGAAATGTTCCAAGTATTATGCAAATACCAAATGAAGTTAAACCCACTAAAATGCTCTTTCGGGTATCTTCGGGCAAATTCTTAGGTTTCATTGTACACGATAGAGGGATAGAAGCGAATCTTGAAAAGGTACAAGCTTTGAGGGATGTCAAAATCCAGCAACACGAAGAGAAATGCAGAGCCTAAATGGAAAGGTAGCTGCTATGAGCATATTCATATCCAAAGCAACGGACAAATGCGTCCCATTCTCCGAAGCCCTTGAAAAGGACAAAGGGAAGTTTGAATGGACTTACAAGTGCTATTCAGCTTTCAGAATTTTCTTGAACATCTGCAGAAGCCGACAATACTCTCCACTCTGGTGGATGGAGAGAGTCTTTACTTATACCTAGCTGAATCCTCCCACGCCCTAAGTGTCGCACTAATGCGAGAGGATGATTGTGTCCACAGACCGGTATACTTTATTAGCAAAATATTCATGAGAACAGAAGCTAGATACCCTAAGATCGTAACGCCCCACCCCGAGACCTACCTTAGTAAAGAGAATTAATGTGTAATTCCGTCTACTAAAGCGGAGAATAGGGTTGGTTAAGGGCGACCACCTATAATTTTGTCTTAAACATCTACTGAATACGTCGATAATTGCAATATAATTTTTCTTTTCTATCTCAAGTGGATCGACATTCCTAGTAAATGCTTAATTCAAAACTATAGGTGGCTAACGGATCTATCAGAACAAAATACAATAACTAAATGTAAATCACATCACAGAACAGTAATCAACATCATATATATACATATACACTGATACATGTTTAGTACAATACAATATAAATTCAATAAAGGTGGTACTCAACTGCACCATAAACATCGAATTAAATATAAATACATCAGAGTATGCGAAAGAACAGAAACTATTTAAGTGAAAGAAGAGCTGATATCCAACATCAACTTCAAGCTAAGTCCAATAGATGATACCTGAAACAACTCGGTCTGACCATCAAAAAATTGGCTTATGGTCTGCTCACAGCATCCAGGAAGTTATGACATTACTTTTAATTACACACCATTAGGGTTCTAAGGATCAACCCTTGAGACAAGTCTACATTAAATAAACACGTCAGGGCGCCTGTTAAAATGGTGCATTGAGCTAAGCTAGTACGACATTACTTACCATCCACGCACCGTGATTAAAGGACAAGCCTTGGCTGAATTCATAGCCGAGTTTACAATGCGAGATGTGGAGGCAGTGGCAAAAACTGAGGAAACTGTCATATGAAATATGTTCGTTGATGGAGCATCAAACGAGCTCGGCTCAGGGGAAGGAGTCATAATAGTCACACTCCGAGGGAAAAAGTTAAGCTACGCGCTAAGACTAGAGTTTGCTGCAACCAATAATGAAGCTGAATACGAAGGAGTGATAGCTGGCTTAGAGATCATTAAAGAAATCGGGGTCAAATCGATACGTATTCTCAGTGACTCACAGCTGATTGTGAACCAGATCCTTGGAGAAATCCAGACTCGTGGACAAAGACTTGCATCTTACCTCAAAAGGGACAAAACCCTCCTTTATGAGCTAGACCACTATGTAAGAAAACACATCATGCGAGGGGAAAATCAAGAGGCAGACGCCCTCGCCAATGAGGCTAGCGTAAGAACCGAGCCAATGCTGGGGGCAACCCCCGTCATGAGTCAACCCACACCAAGTTTCGAGTGTCTACAAATCACAACGATCGTAGACAGGGAGGAGACATGAATGACCCCCATCATTAGATACTTGCAAGAAGGAACCTTACCAATAAAACGGAATGAAGTCAGGAGAATCCTATGGAGGGCATCCCGCTACACCATCTAGAACGACATACTGTATCGTCGTAGTTTTTCTAACCTACTACTAAGATGTATTGCTAGGAACAAAGCAAAAGATATCCTTAATAACATCCATCAAGGGATTGCGGCAATCACACTGGAGGATAAACTCTAGCCAGGAAGATCCTATGCTATGGATAATTTTGGCCCACACTGAACAAGGATTCAACCGAGTTTGCTAAGAAATGTAACAAGTGCCAAAGATTTGGCAAAATCTCGAGACTACCACCTACCGGTTTAATCCAGATGGTTAGCTCCTGGCCCTTTGCATTTGTGGAATTGATATGATCGGGAAACTCCCCATGGGTCGAGGAGGAGCAAAATACGCCATAGTGGTAGTGGATTATTTCACCAAATGGGTAGAAGAGGATCCTTTGAAAAAAATTTCATCTACCAAAGTGATAAACTTTCTAATACGTAACATCTTGTGCAGGTATGGGATGCTGCTGAAGATCATATAGGATAACGGACTCCAATTTGACAGTGAAGAATTCTCTAGTTAGTGCCATGAACATGGGATTGCTCGAAGCTTTTCGGGTGTAGCATATCCCCAGGAAAATGGGTAGGTCGAGGCAGTAAACAAGGTTTTGAAAACATTAATCAAGAAGAAGCTTAAGAAGTCCAAAGGGGCATGGGTCGACGAACTGCCTACTGCACAATGGGCCTATCGAACTTCCTACAGGACCACGGCAGGGCATATGCCATTCACATTGGCATACAGGGCCGAAGCCATGCTCCCCGTCGAAACAGTCGTCCCCTCGCACCGAAGGATGCATTACAAATCAGAAGAAAACGAAGAGCTCGAGATCATATCACTCGACCCGATCGAGGAGAAAAGGAACGACGCCGCCCTCTAAGTTGCCGCTTATAGGCAAAAGGCGGCCATGCAATACAACTCTAAGGTGAACCCTTGAGCGCTGCAAGAGGGAGACTTAGTACTCAAGCGGGTCTTCCCAGGACCATGAGCACTAGATCCCATTTGGGAGGGGCCATTTGTTGTTCATAAGGATCTTCATAATGGAGCTTACATCTTATCAAACTTGGTAATATTTTCGTATAAAATATTCTGAAACATATATGATCAAACTTCTTCTAATAATAATGTGGAATAATATCACTTGATTTGCAGACAATAGGTCAAATAAATGAAGCTTGGAATAAGGTCTACTATATACTCTAGATAATATTTCCTTGAGTAGAGACTCCTTGAACCTGTAGTTATCAACTTTATGCTTTAGGTGACCTTATCTAGTCTATAACACCCCGCATTTTCGATAATTAAATAACCAAATAATGATGAATAGTGAAAATAAACATTTTTGGAATTGTCAAAATATGGCCTTGAAACTTATACCATTGTGTCCGTGGTGATTTTCTGATCAATTTCCATATATAACTTGTCAAAATCCGAGTTAATACGAAGAAGTTACAAAAAGAACAAGAAAGCATATATATATATGGGTCGACCCACAAAGCCACAGGTCGACCCTAAGGTCAACCCAAGGAGAACACAGGTCGACCTGCATTTTCCCCTGGACGTTAAATTGTCCAGGGATGTGCCGAACCAAATATATTTGATTTTTATTCAATCGGAGCAATATGTGGATGAATCTGATGGCTTCAAACAACCCTGTGATGTGGTGGCTTCAGATTCTTCTCCCCATTGGATTCGTTGCCTGAGATTGGACCCTAAATAGAAAATATTTCTAGGGAGAAGGTCTTCTTAATAAAAATATTAGACACCTTAGAAGGGGATACAAGAAGGCCATGGAGCAGAGCAAAGACCATGGAGCGAAATAACTTGATTTACTGCACAGATAACTAATAACTTGATTTGGAAGTTAGTGATATATTAGTTGGTTGGTTTAGAAAAGAGAATACATTTACATAGTTTAATATTGCAAAAATAACGATAAACGTAATTGCAAGAATAAAAGAAAGAAAAATGGAATTAGTTTAAAATAGAGACATTTTTGTATTTTGCATTACCCAATAGTTAAATAAACATTGCAATTTCGAGTTATTGTTTATAGCATTATTTAGTATTAAAATATGGAAATGGATTTTTAGCACAGTTTTTGTAACCAACTAAATAGAATAGAAATACTTCCTAGAATAAAAGAGAATAAAGTGAAGAGTTAAAGAAATTAAAGAAGAAATCAAGTTAATTATTTGAGAAGACTAGAAACAATAAACAAAAATGTGTCTAGATCTGCATTTACTACGCAGATAGTAGAATAAAAGCAAAGCGGTTATTATGAGAAGTAAATTAGTGACAGTCACACATAGTCCCAAGCCAAGATTGTCATATAATATAAGAGAACTAAAGAGAATTCAATATAATAACAAAAGAAGACAGACTAGAATCGAAAAGAGACGCTTGCAATTATATTTATAACATGTAGATTAGAAAAGAATATAGAAGTAACAATTGCAAGTATAATTATAACATAGGTTATAATTAGAGATAACAGAAAAGACTTATTTTTTTAAGGTAAACGGGTTTTTATACTGGGCCCCTACAATATCTTGATTAAAAAAAAGTATATACATACAACAAGTAAGAAAATAGCAATAGACCAATTTAATTAAATAAGGATTGAGGCCTAAAAGAGCCCAAATACCAATTTAATTAAAAACGCCAATCATAGCCCGACCCAGTAGATTGCAAGAATCTCATTCTCCTATTAACAGCACCTCTAACTTCTGCAATTAACTCACGCTTTTTTCTACTTTTGTTCTCGAATATACGTTGATTTCACTCCCGCCAGACAACAATAAGGAAGCATTTCACACTACAACAAAAATACCCTATTACAACAGTATTTTTACAACTGTCCCAAAATTCCAGTTGTATTAATGGTTTTTTACAACTTTTTTATTTAGAAAGTTGTAGTAAACGTATTTTCAACAATTCTTTTATTTTGCCAGTTGTAATAGATACCTATTACAACCTTTCTATTTTGTCAGTTGTAATAGATGCATATTTGTAACAACTCTTCTTTTTTGTCAGTTGTAATAGATGTCTATTACAACCTTTTTCGTTTGCCAGTTGTAATAGATGGCATATTTTTAACAACTCTTTTTTTTCCAGTTGTAATAGGTGTCCATTACAACCTTTTTCATTTTCCCATTGTAATAATTAATTAATAATTATAATTAGATAAAAATACTTAATAATAAATAAATTAATAAAATTTATTAATAATTAATAATTACTATTAAATAATAATAATTAACAATTAATTTGAAAATATGAAATAATTAATATTAATAACCACTGTTCAATAATTAATAAATAATTATAATTATTAAATAATTAATAATTAATAAATAAGAATTAATTTTTAATAGTGAATAATGAATATTAATAATTAAAAATTAAGAAGTAATAATTAATATTAATAATTAAGAGGTAATAATTAATATTAATAATTAATAATTAATACTTAATAGTTAATAATTAATAATTATAATGTTTTTTTTCAAAATGTGGTGTAAACTTATTTTCAATTGCTTTTTTTACCAATGTAATAGAGACCTATTAAATAATTAATATTTAATAGTTAATTAGTAATAATATTTATATTTAAAAATATTTAATATTTAATATTTTATATTTAACAATAACCTTACAAATTATTAATAATTAATAATTACTATTAAATATTTAATAATTATTATTGGTAACATATACATAATAATTAACTTTTAATAATTAATATTCATTATAACTAAGAAATAATAAGTAATAATTAATAATAATTAAGAAGTAATATTTAATATTTTAATAAAAATTAATTTTTAGATACATAGCATATTTAATATAATTTTTTACCTATTAATTCTAATCTATAATATTTATTTTTATACATTTTGATGAAAATTTGACCATGGCTCATGGAAAATTGGCTGCTACCCATGAAATCTTGGCGGCAATGGCATGAAATTTAGGCGGGAAAGGGCAAAAAATTGGCTCCAAGATTCACATTTTATATTCCTTGCTTGAAGATGTACTCATGCAAATCTTTAATAAAATATTAAATACTAATAAATAATATTAAATATATAATAGTTAGTAATTAAATATTTTTATAATTAACATTTTATAATAACAAGTCTTTAATAACTAAGTTGTAATATTTCCCCTAAAATCTAAATATTTTCCCTCCAATTTGAAATTTTGGATCCAACCTGGATATTTTCCCTCAAATCCGAAACTTTTTTGGCTCCAATACTAAATTTTTTTCCCTCCATGTGCCCCTTGCTTTATGTTATCTCCTTAAATAATATCCATATATCTCTTCTCCAACAAATCAAAGCTTCCACGTCCAGATCTAAATATATCCCACAGGAACATCTTCCTTCACCAAGCCTCTAGATCAAAATCCAAATCAAAACCAAAACTTAATAAAAATTCATTTCCAAAAATAATGTCTTTACGCACTCTCTTTATATTTTATCCTCGCTCATGGCCATCGATCTGGAGATGCTCGAGCTTTCGTTCGTGTTGAATATGGAGATAATGCCTTGCTTGGATACTATGCCTAACGCCGCCTGGATCTGAAGCTTCGCCCACTGACTAATGTCGAGTTTAGCTGAAAGAATTTGGTATTAATAGAATTTGATATTATAGAACAGAAGTAAAGAGAAGAATGTATTTTATTGATCTTTTATTAATTATGAGATACAGTCTACACAGTGTTATTTATAACAAAATAAACACTAATGGGCTTTGGGTAGGCCCAATACAAATATACCCAAACAGATGAAATAAGAGAACGCAGTCTCCATAACTCTTCACTTTATACCTCCCCTCAAACCGAACATAGGGTTAGGGTTTGTGAAAAGCTTCAGCTGTATCAAAAATTAAAAAGATCTCTCGATTTCGATCAAGTGAATCCAGATTATACAGAGACTTGGTAAAGATCTAGCCTTGTAAACTTCATCAAGGAGATTTCACTTGATTACCAGGTGAAATCTCTTTTAGATTGAAGTAATAGGTGCTGTCAAGCTTCAAGAGATGTTCGAGTTGCCATAGATCTTGTCTTACATGTTGCTGTTAGCTTCGAAGTTGTTCGAGTTGCCACAGATCTTGTCTTTCTCGTTGTTGGTATGCTCGGCTACCTTTAATTCCAGCTTGAAGAGAACAAAATTCTTCCTTGATAAAGGTTTTGTCATAATATCAGCAACTTGGTAAGATGATGGTAAGTGATTTATGTTGAGTTTTCCCTCTGCTACCTTTTCTCTGACAAAGTAGAGATCCAGTTCTATGTGCTTGGTTCTAGCATGTAGAACTGGATTTGCTGAGAGCAGTACAGTGCTCAGATTGTCGCACCAAATTGTTGGTTTTTCTGTGACTTTTACATTAATTTCACTGAGTAAAGACATTATCCATATTATTTCTGCGGTTGCATTTGCGACACTTCTGTACTCGGCTTCGGTACTAGATCTAGATACCGTAGGCTGTTTTTTTGAGCACCATGAAACTGGATTGCTGCCTAGGAATATACAATAGCCAGTGGTAGATCTTCTGTCATCCATATCTGTGGCCCAGTCTGCATCTGCATACCCCTTAATATGAATAGATTTACATGCTTGTAGCTTTAGTCCATGATTTATGGTGCCCTTGAGATATCTTAAGATTCTCTTGACGGCTTTCCAGTGTTCATCAAGTGGATTTTGCATATATTGACTCACTTTGTTAACACTGTATGAAATTTCAGGCCTGGTGATAGTTACATATTGCAATGCTCCTACAATGCTTCTGTACTGTTTGTCATTTAATATGGATTCTCCTTTATACTTTGACAGATATGAATTGCTTGCCATAGGTGTAGATATTGCATTTGCTTCATCCATTTTTGCTCTCTGTAGAATTTCTGAGATGTATTTTCTTTGACTTAGATGTATTTCTGCCTTAGAGATTCTTTTGACTTCAATACCAAGGAAGTAATTCAAGTTTCCCAAGTCTTTGATTGAAAATTCCTTATTTAAAAGTTTTGTAAGATTGTTGATCTCTGATTCACTGCTTCCTGTAATAATAAAATCATCAACATATATTAGTACATAAGTAGTTACATTATTATTGAACTTTGTAAATAAGGAATTGTCTGATTTTGTTGAGCTGTAGCCAAGTCTCATAAGTGTTGACTTCAGCTTCTCAAACCAGACCCTTGGTGCTTGCTTGAGCCCATAGATAGCCTTGTTCAATTTGCATACAAGCTTGTCACTCCCTTTTTGTTCAAAACCTGGAGGCTGTTCCATATAGACTTCCTCCTGTAAAATACCATTCAAAAAGGCATTATTTACATCTAGTTGCTTGATGTTCCAATTTCTGTGTAAGGCAATAGTAAGAACAATTCTAATAGTTGAGGGTTTCACAACTGGTGAGAAAGTTTCAGTAAAGTCAAATCCATTTTGTTGTGAATACCCTTTGGCTACTAGCCTTGCCTTATATTTAGAAATTGAACCATCAGCATTCTTTTTTATTCTATATGTCCATCTACAGCCTATAACATTTTTGTTGCTTGGCAGAGAGGTTAGATTCCAAGTTTTGTTTTTTATCAAAGCATTGTATTCCTCCTCCATAGCAGATTTCCAGTTTTCATTCTGCAAGGCTTGATGATAAGTATTTGGTTCCTCTGTATCCACGATAGCACTGTATATCTTTGGTTTGAATATACCACTCTTGGCCCTTGTTATCATGGGATGTCTAGTTTGTGCAGGTGGTTGATTTGGCTCTTCTGCTGCAGCTTCCTGTTGATCATTAGATGATTGGGAATCATCTAATGATTGATTGCTGTTTGTCTGATAGGCAGGACACAGATGAGATGCCTGACTTGTATTTCCAGTTTGCTCAGCATCCTCATGACCTGGCTCAGGTTGAAGCACAGTGTGTTGTGAGGTAGTTCTGGCTAAAGACTCTAAATTGATGTTTTCCTGCATACTTTCTCCTTCAACTTGAGTTATGACATCAAGTTGCTCAGGTATTGGTGGTATAGAAAGTTTTGAATTATGTACTTTCTGAGAAGTTTTTATATTTGATTGACTAAAGGGAAATATCCTTTCATTAAATACAACATGTCTAGAAATAAAAAATTTACCATTGCTATCCAGACATTTATATCCCTTTTTATTAGCTGTATAGCCTAAGAAAGTACATGGTGATGACCTAAAGTTTAATTTGTGTGTGTTATATGGTCTTAGATAGGGAAAGCATAGACATCCAAAAACCTTTAAATTGTGATATTCAGGTTTAGTTTTGTAAAGGATTTCTACTGGGCTTTTAAATTGTAAAATTTTTGTGGGAAGTCTATTAATTAAGTACACAGTAGTAGCAAAAGCATCAGGCCAAAACTTTAGAGGAAGAGATGCTTGAGCTAATAATGTAAGCCCAGTCTCAACAATATGTCTATACTTTCTTTCAACCAGCCCATTTTGTTCTGATGTATATGGGCAGGTTGTTCTGTGTATTATTCCTTTCTTTTGAAAGTATTCTTTAAGTGGTTGAAACTCAGTTCCACCATCAGTTTGCAAGACTTTTAGTTGACAATTTGTTTGCCTTTCAGCCTGTGAAATGAATTGTAAGACTGCATCATAAGTTTCAGACTTTGATTTCAAAAAATAAATCCAAACATATCTAGAATATGCATCAACAAATGATATGTAATATTTATAACCATAGTCTGTATTAACAGGAGATGGACCCCATAGATCACTAGCAACTAATTCTAAGGGTTTAGTATAACTTGTTGTTGAGACTGGAAATGCAAGCTTATGGCTTTTGCCCATTTGACAGAAAGTACATACATAAGGCATTGTAATATCTTTAACAGAAATATTATCATTACTTAACACCTTTTTTACAATGCTTACACTTGGATGCCCAAGCTTGGAATGCCAAATATCAAAATCTTTACATTTATCTTCTTGTTCAATTTCAGTAACATTACACCATTTTCCTTGAAATTCAGAGTTTCTTGGTTTAGCTACATCGAATTTGTATAACCCTTTAAATTCTTAACCCTGCAAAATTATTTCTTTAGTTAGAATATCTTTAATTAAACAGTATTTGGGATAAAATTCGAAATAAACGTCATTATCCTGGGCAAACTGAGATACACTCAGTAAGTTTTTTTTAATGGATGGAACTCTCAACAAATTTTTCAGAAAGAGTTCTTTTCTACCAGTGAAACTTGCATTTCCAGTGTGTGTAATTTTGACTGACTCACCATTACCTATATGAATTAATTGCTTACCTCTGTACTCCATGCTTCCCAAGTTTAGATTATTGAGATTATTTGTAACATGATTGGTAGCTCCAGAGTCTGGGTACCAGCTTTCGTCCTGAATATCATCAATCTTTGCAGTCTCTGTACTTTTATTGTCTGCTTGTTCTTTAGAGTCTGGATAAGCATTTACCATGTTTGCACTGAGATTCTGGTTTCTAGTATTGTTGTTGTTTTGTTGAGATGGTATGTAGTTGGCATCAAATCTGAAGTAGCATTTGTTGGCTGCATGACCAAATCTTTCACAAATCTGACATCTTAGCCTGTTATTGTTGTTGTTGTTATATCTTCCACTTCTTCCCCTGGATCTGGAGGATTGACCACCTCTTTGAGAATTAAACTGGTTTCTGTTATTGCTGTTTCTTTCTTGATTCTTGAGTTTGTTGTTGCTGGTGAAGTTTACAGTTAGATCTGAAATAGTTGATCTTCTTTGCTCTATTCTCCCTTCATGGGCAAGAAGAGTGGAGTGAACATATTGAATATTTGGTGTTGTTTCCTTTGATGATATAACAGCTACTACTGCCTCATATTCTTCATTTAGTCCACCTAAAATGCATAGAACTTGCTCTGTGTCGGAAATTTTGTGACCTACAGAAGCAAGTTGATCACACAATGTCTTGATCTTGGTTAAGTATTCTCTCATTGGCATGTTTTCTTTTCTAATGCTCTGTAGTTTCCTTTTGTAATACATGATTTTTGCTGCAGATTGTGTGTTGAAGATCTGCTCCACCGTTGACCATATCTCATGTGCACTTTTGCACCCAATTAGTTGTGGTAGAATATTTGTACTCATGGATGATAGAAGCCATGCACTAATTAGACTGTCTTGTCTTTGATGAGTAGTATAATCTTGATTACTCACTAATTTTCCATCTTTATTTGCAGTGTATTTTGGTGGGGTGATTAATGTTCCAAGAACATGATCCTCAAGACCATAGCCTCTTATTGCTGTTTCTATCTGAAATTTCCAGAGCAGATAGTTGTTTTCATCTAGTTGAACACTGACTAATTGACTTTGAGGCTTTATAATGGCTTTGATGAGATCTTGGGTGTTGGCAGTTTGAGATGCAGAATTGGCTGTTCTTGATTCAGAAGTGGCTGAGTTATTGATATCTCCTTCAGCCATGTTCAAGAACTTGAGAGATTAAAGAATTTATGTAGAGAAAGAACAAGAATCAACACTCTTGGTAAAGAAGTGCAGCCAGAGATCAATTGTATGATGAGATTGTCTCTGACAACTGAGTTCTTGGCGAGGCACTGATCTCTCAGATGATCAAAGATACCGACCGAAGAGAAAAAGATGATCAGAATTGATACAGAACTGGTAAGGATGACCGAATCACAATCAGATGATGAGAATGTTAATTCTCTGATGATCTTTATCGCAGCCTAATCTCTATGATGAAAAAGCATTTCAAAGAATGCAAGTCTGAGAGATTAATGGCACGACGAGCTTTTGTTTTCTTTCCTTCTGTTGATTTTCTGATGATCTTCTCTTTTGCTGTTAAGAAATTTGTAGTGGCTCTGATACCATGAAAGAATTTGGTATTAATAGAATTTGATATTATAGAACAGAAGTAAAGAGAAGAATGTATTTTATTGCTCTTTTATTAATTATGAGATACAGTCTACACAGTGTTATTTATAACAAAATAAACACTAATGGGCTTTGGGTAGGCCCAATACAAATATACCCAAACAGATGAAATAAGAGAACGCAGTCTCCATAACTCTTCACTTTATATTAGCACTATCGTGCCTAGAGTTGATTAACACACTGCTGATGTCAACTTGAACGGAGTAGCCGAAACTAGAGCTAGAATCACACTCTGTTTCTAGATGAATTGGAGATTTGTTACTTCATATCGGTCGGCTTCCTAGAACTAAAGCGATGATTTCACGGTTTGGTTGTTAGATCAAGTTTGCCTCTTGATGTTTGATGTGATGAATACAGCATCTGCCTAAAATTAGAGATGAAGAAATGATCTAAAATGATCGTTGTTGATTTGCAGAGGTCTGGCATTGATGTTGTATAAATTTGATGCAATGATTTGTTCAAGGTACAGATGTTGTTGAGTTATGAAGTTGGTCGTGATACTTGAGTTTGGCTTGGATTAGGTGTTTTGAATGCTTTAAAGTGCAAGTTAATGCCGAAATACTATGTATATTGAGATGCTTATTATTTTAAAAAAATGCGAAGAAGATTGTCTGGAAGCTAGGTGGTTGCGGTGGTCGATGGGTGATGAAGTAGTTACGCCTATTTAAGCTTGTGACCAAAAACTAAGCAAATGAAAGTTGATACTACATTTGATTTTGTTTTGATAAATTTTGATGTTATATTTTGTGGAAATTTTGACTAAAATTTACACATGATTCATGTGAATAAATTGTTCTTGATTGATTTTGGTACTAGTTAGTGTTTATTAACAAATTTGAGTACTTTAGATTATGCTTAGCATATCCTTTAATGTTGATCATATTTGTTGGATATGATTATTTCATGTTACCATAAGTTTAAATCTTATACAACTGTGAAAAGCAGTTGCAAAAGATACTATTGCGGCTGCAATTAGTAGTTGCAAAAGTGACTTATAACAACTGTCAATGCAATGACCATTAACTGTTGCGATAAACTTTACCACAATTGCTAAAAGCAGTTGTAAAAAAGCTTTTTACAACTACTCCCGCAACTGTCGGTGACCGTTGTAAGAATCGACAACTCTATTACAACTTCGGATATAAAGACTGGCGGACGCATGTTGTAATAGACCTATTACAACTGTTTTTAGCAAGTGCGAAAAAGTAATTTTGTTGTAGTGTCAAAATGATAAGCATTCGATCACTCCACTAAGTTCTCCACCTCGATTTCTTGAAGATTTCAAACCATTGTTGGTTGCGGTTAACATTTCCATAGTATATACTAGCCTGCATAATTATAGATTTCCAGAGTTGATAAGTCATCATACATTTGAAGAGCAAGTGGTCTCTACTTTCAGGTTGCTCATTACAGAAAGTACATATGTTATATATGATGAATCCCCTTGCCATTAACTTATCACGAGTGAGTAAGGAGTTATTAATAGCCTTCCAAAGAAGAAAGTTATCTTTTTCAGATCCCTTGTAGTTCCATATTCCTCGATACCACGGCGAGTTAGGTCTAACATTGTCAGGAAGAAGGTCTTTATATATAGTAGCAATGGAATGTGCACAATGCTTATTAGTCCATTGGATCTTGTATGTAGTGTTAATGTGTCTTTCTTTCATGATCATATCCCAAACCTTTCTAACCGCCACAGAGCTTGCAGTAGGTGTAATGACCTTACCTTGGAATCTGAAATGTCGAATAGTAACATTGTCTAGGATGCCAGTGGATGTCTTTTGCATGTTGTCCAGTATGTTGTTCAGAATAACACCAGTGGAGGAGCATGGGGAGTGCCAAAAGGGTATCTGGATGTCAGAGAAAATATTGTATTTAACAGCTGGTAGTATAATATATCTAATGTTAAGCAAACTTTTCCAGAACCAGCTAGTAGTGGAGGAAGCAGACATTGACCAAATATTTTTCCCGAATAAGTAATTCTTAGTAATCCATTTAACCCAGAAATTTGGTTTGTTACTCAGAATATCATTGATATGTTTCGTAGCAGCTGCCTTATTCTAGTAGTGTAAGTTAATAATGCCTAATCCTCCCTTTCTCCTAGGTCTGCATATCTTGTTGAAGGCAATAGGGATGGATTTACGTGAATTGTAGTCACCATGCCATAAGAAATGATTCATAGCAGCATTGATCGTAGTTATTAATTTCTTAGGTAAAATGTATAGACGAGACCAGTAAGAAGTCATATCGAAAATGATAGATTTTACAGCTGTAATTCTCCCTGCCCGTGACATGAGATGGGTAGGTCAATTCCTAAGCTTAGATAAGGTTTTTTCATACATAGGCAAGCATTGTGTCGTGGAAATTCTAGAAGTGGTAATAGGGATACCCAGGTAAACAGAGTTCTCCGACATAGCATGAAGACCAGAGAGATAGGTAATGTTGTCTCTTGCATTGGTATGAAGTCCAGTGATGATAATGTGAGTTTTGTTTTTATTAATATGTAGTCCAGTAATGTCATGGAAGTGTATGAGTACTGCATTGATAGTGGCTATGGTACTATCATCATGTTTTGCAAATATAACAATATCATCCGCAAACATAAGTGATGTGATAAGGGGTTGTTTGCACTTAGGATGAGTTTTTAATCTGTTTGCACGTGTATGGGTATGAAGAATCGAGTTCAATAGCTCCATGACCATGATGAAAAGATAAGGGGATATTGAATCATCTTTCCTGATTCCCTTAGATGATCTGAAGTATCCAGCACCGTGTCCATTGAGTTTAATAGTATATGTAACAGTGGAAATGCACATGTGTATGAGTGTATCCATGCCATGTATGTCTCCAGAAAACCCATCTTTGTCATGATGGCAATAATAGATATCCACTCTATAGAATTAAATGCCTTTTGTATATCTAATTTCATCATATGTCTAGGTAATACATTTTTCTGGTTGTAGCCTCTAAGTAATTCATGCATCAGAAGGATATTGTCTGTAATATTTCTGTTCTTAAGAAAGGAAGTTTTATTGGGAGAGATGATATTGCTAAGGATGGGTTTGATCCTCTTGGCTAGAATTTTTGTGATGCATCTGTATATGACATTGCAACATGAAATGGGGTGGTAGTGTGTAACATAAGTTGGTGAATCAATCTTTGGTATTAATGCAATGTTAGTAGCATTTATATCACCGAGGAGAGTATTAGCTTTGAAGAAGTATTGGATAGCCCTAACAAATACGATTCAATGATAGGCCAGGTAGATTTAAAGAAATGGGTATTGAATCCATCAGGACCACCAACACTGTTAGGATTAAGATCAAATAAAGCCTCCTTTATCTCATTGTATGTGATTATATTGATAAGGTTCATGGCATCTGTATCTGTGATTTTTGGTAATTCGAAAATAGAGATGTCAGTGAGGTTAGGTCCAGTGAGTGATGTAGAAAAACATGAATTAAAATAATCTATAAATGCCTTGTCAATATGTTGCTCCTCAGTCTGTAGTGATTCTTCCTAGTCTTCAATAGCTAGAATCATTCCTCTGGCTCTCTTGATAGTTAAGGCATTGTGAAAGAAGGATGTGTTTTTGTCACCATGGAAAAAAAATCATTCCCAAGCTTTTCTTTGGTCATGTCAATTTCAAGTTGCAGCGTATCAATGAGTTATTGGTTTAAAATATGTTCTAACTCAGATAATTCTGCATAGTGTGGATCCGCAAGCATATCAGTTTGAATTTTGCTGAGTTCATCACGAAGCTTTTTAGATTTGGTTGCAACATGTCCAAAAGTGGATTTTGCCCATAGTTTTAAACATTGTTTGACATTCTTAAGTTTCTTCAGCAATATGTACATAGGATTCCCAAAAGTCTCAATGTTCCATCCCTACATAAAAGTGCTACGAAATTGTGTATGGTTAGTCCAAAAATTAAAAAATTAAAAAATTAAAAAGAGGCATGGTAATTAATAGGTTTCGTACTCCAAGAGAGGATAAGTGGGATATGGTCAGATAAACCAGGTTGTAGGATGGTGGATGTAAGGTTCGGCCAAGATGCAAGGGCTAGAGGTTGAAAAGAGAGTGGTCTAAAGTACAGAAAGTACGTCTGCCATGTCTATGGCTATTCCATGTATATAGTGGACTAATCAATGGGATCTTATGTAATGCAGTAATGTGTATAGATTGGGACAGTGGATTAATGTCATGGTATGTAAGTGGATTGCCTCCAACTTTTTGAGAAGAGCCATACATGTAGTTGAAGTCACCAATAAGTATCCAAGGAAGGGAGACATTATTATTAGACTGTATATATGAGTGCAGTCTGTTTCTAGTGTCTCTATTACATGATGCATAAATAAAATTTATGTTGAATTGAGTGGATGATGATAAGTGAGTAACGAGAAGATGGATATATTGGTCAGAAGATGTGACAGTGATGGCATTGAAAATGAGAGGATTCCATAACACAACAATTCTATCATATGGAGCATGTATCAAATTATGAGTATATTGCCATAGAGGATTGATAATAGTGCACATGTTGATGGTAAGGCTTTCATTTAGTTTTATCTTTAAAATACCAAGCATTTGTAATTTGTTTTGAAAAATCAAAATTTTGACTTCCTACAGTTTTAAGGGCAGGTGGGCACCCCTTATGTTCCAAGCTCCAATGTTGTTAAGCATTTGAACAAATTTGTTTTTTCTTTCTACCCGATTTTCTTTGCCCAATATTGCTTCCTTGCTGAGTAATTTCTTCATCATCCTTATTATTTGAGTTGTGTTGTTGTATTTCTGTTATTTGGTATTCATGGCCATTGTCATAGTCCTCATATTCCTTGCCTTTTCTATTTTTGTTATTATTTTTGTTCTTCTTTTTCTTATTCTATTGTTTTGGTGAAGATAGACAACCTTGGGGAGTTTGGGATGTAGATGGATGGTTGATATTATGGTCTGGTGTAGAATGTGTAGGTGAAACTTGTTGAAAAAGTAGTTATAAACCTGTGTTTTGATCATCGAATGAATCATTTTGGATGATGTTATGGTCAATGAGTTGTTCAGTGATGGCATGGGGAAGGTGGATATGCTTGTATGGTGGAGTGTTCGAAGGAATAATAGGAATATCAGGATTGAGTTCATGAGTAGGAGTGGTGTTAGTCAAATCAGGTAGGACATTATTGGTAGTGGTCGTAGGTATAGTGGTAGATAAAGAAAGTCCAGAATTATTTGGTATATTAGTCAATGTAGTGGAACATGGATTGGTGGTTTATCTGTGAGAATGTCAAAACTATTAGGTAAAAGGATGGTGGATTCAGGTGGGAGATGATCAGTGGAAGTGTTATGGTTATGAGTATTGGTTAGGTCAGTGGCAAGATTAATAAAAAGTGAAGGTGAATGAGTAGAAGTGGATGTAGTGATCTGAGTAGCATCATATTTATCATCCATGTATTCATGTGCATGTATATGAATAGGGGCTTTAACTGTATTTGCATTTGACAGTGTTGTTTTGTAGCCTTCCTTATCATTAGTTCTCCTCTTAATCCAATGTTTTTATGGTCGAGTCTTCCATATTCCAGCATCATGTTTTTTGGTGCCACCTTATAATTTTTTTTCTTTTCAATTTCCACCATATTTTGATTCATCTGTTGAGACAGTGTGCCAACCACCACCTGTTTTGTACACATAGTATCATTGTGCATGTATTGTTGCTTATCAATGCAATTCGAAATATCATGGCCAAAGCATTTACAATGCACACAAATTTTTGGTCTCCAATCATAATATACCTCAACATAAACAACATCATCACCTTCTCCACATTTTATAACATCTGGTAGCTCTTTTTCCAGTGTAATTTCGATCAAACATTTTGCATATTCAAACCATTGCATTTTTTCAGTTGCTTCATTGTAACAAACTAATGAACCCAAATGACACGCAAGCCAGTTGATACCCAGCAAAGTCCATGCCAAGATTGGTATTTTATGAAAGTGTACCCATATAGGCACCAATTTTATTTGACACTGAGCTCTTTTGAATGTGAGTTTCCATGACGTGATTATAAACATCTTGCCTCTAAAGAAAATAGGATCACTTTCAAGGATCTTTTGTCTGTCGGTTGCATCAGAGAATTCAAAATAAAAGTTTGAGTTGTCATATTTCACCTTATATGTTCCTTTAAGCTGCCAAATCTTCTGTAGGTAAATAACAACATTGTATGGCAGCTTATCGTCCAGGAAAAACCCTACCAAATGTTGGTTCCAAAAATTAAAACCCTCTTGCTGGACTTCAAATGGCATCGGTAATGGAGACCCCTCATAAGATAACTTGAAAGCACGCGGTGTGTATCTACCGGCATTACGCCTCTTTGACTTGAACAAGGAAGTCCATGGCAAGGAGGAAGCTGATGCCAAAGAGGTGTTGTGTATCTGTTGGTTGGTAGATGGTTGGTTAACTGTAGTAGGAGGTGTAGGAGCATGGTTGGTAGAAGATGGAATGGTAATGATGTCCGGCGGTTTTGGATCAGGTGGTGTTGGCACTAGAGGTAGAGTTGTAGGGACAGTAAGGCAATTGGTATGGTCAGTTGGTCCGGGAGCGGTACTGGAGTTGTCATTAATAGGATGCATCTGGTAAGTAGAATGTACATTATAGGTAGTGTGGTCAACAGGTGGCACAAAGAATTGGGTATGGTGTTGTTGGTATGGTAAAGTGATGGGTGAGGGAAAAGGGACGGGTGGAGTAGAAACCATTTTTTCGATTTTATCAAAAACGAACTGAAAAAAGAAAATGCTTATTTTAAGACTTACACTAAGTTAATAAGCAAACATAGAAGAAAGGCCCATACCGACAGCATTCCCTTTCAGTCAGGAACTGATGGTCTCACAATAGTTAGGTGAGGCTGGGACACGCTTATGCTGATTAGGGTAAATGAGTAGCCAATAGAATTAGAAAAGTAAACCAAACACATAATAAAAGATTAGACGTAGGTTCTAATAAAATGGAAAGATGCATTTGAAGCAGCCCAAAGGATGAAGAGCCTAACGAAGCAGTTCATCACATATTTTTAGCATAGAAATAGCACGTCCAACTTAGTTAATTTGGGCTAGAAGGAAGTATGAGACTTCAACGGGACGTTAGGGTATTGTAGGATGGCCCTTTGGGTAGGCCAAATGAAGCTGCATCCCTGGAGGCAGGTCTATAGGTGTTCCATCAAGAGAGTATGCCTTGACTGCTTTTGCATTGCAGGCCTAACGAAGCAGACCTTTGTAGGCAGTCAAAAGGTTGATGAATGGAGTAGGTTATTGGTATGACACCGTACTCCGACTTGCGAGTAGGTTTTAGTGGGCATGACCCAAAAGGATAGTCGCATGTGGAGATCAAGCCATTATCAACCAAGAGCGAGTTCGAGAAAGACTAGAGTAGACCAATAGTCCAATGATTCTTTCACTATCGAGACATTGGATGAGAGGCACAACCAATTGGATGATAGATTATTTGAAGTAGAGCACAACCACTTAGTTCTTTAGAGGTCTTTCGATTAGTTGAGGGTTGGCTACATGGGGCCATAGCCACGATGAGAAAGGAGACAGAACAAGTAGAATATCTGTATTGTAGGACTAACGAAGCTATCCTTTAAAGATATAGAAAATCCCCGACTGAGTTCTGTACAAGGTAGACCTTGTTGGCGGGATTCAGGGAGTAGACAGAACGATTACGTATGGTCCTCAAGGTAGGCACTAGGTGGTACATTGTGGATGTCCGAGCATTAGTATAGGCTAGTGCGAACGCAGTTTTACATTTTCATAGTAGACGATGGAACATATGTATTGTAGGCCTCACGAAGCTGTCATTTACATATATAGTTATAGAACGCTCTAGGAGCAAGATGATGGAGTCCTTTGCGAGGAGGATACGGAAGGTACGGTGGGTAGTACCTAGGACCAATACGGTCATTGGGCATATAGCTATATATATATTAGTTATTAGGTTTTAATCTACTAGGAAGTAGATGGGTACGATTCACGCATAGAGGTGAGAGTATTATAAACCCAGTAAACCTAATATAACAGAAAATGGAAATAAAACGGTATATGTAGAATTAAGCTTAGAGGTGTATAATTTGTCCATTCACCAGAACTTCATTACACAAGTTAGGTAGATGGAAGAGACTTTCCAGCTTTGAGACACTTGTTTAGAAAATGTTATTATCTTGGTGAGTATTTACTTACTATTATATTTTAGTCAGATCCGCTGTGAGATATTTAACTGAGTTCTAATATATGTGTCTTTGCATATTTGCAGGATAGCAGATACCCAACTCGGGCTTCAGTGGGCTTGGGTTTTAGCATTTTTGTGAAAAATCCGGACCTACTGGAATTCGGGTTGTTACATAGTCCCTTTAAAATTACTTTATTTTCATCCTTATACTATTGGTTAGTAATTCTCATTTAGTGAAAAAGTAGTGAGTAGTTTAATAATGATGTCCTTTGGTGATATAAAGATTTTGCACTGAAACCAAATTTTTAATCCCATGAAAAAATTCACAAATCATCATAAAATTCAAAGTTAAGAAATCAATAAGAGACCCATAAGGAAATAATAAATATGAAATCCATAAATTACCATCAAAACCCACAAGGAAATTTAAAATCTGTAGAAGCGGAAAACTAACAAGAGATCATCCAAAACACGAAGAGGAAACCAAGCATGCGAAATTCATAAATCATCATGGAAACCCACAAGGAAATTGTAGAATCGGAAATTCAATAAGTGATCATCAAAAATTTCAATACGGAAATCAGGAACATGAAATTCACGAATCATCATGAAATTGAATAAGAAAATCCAGGGTTCACAAAGTCAGAAATCCAACATGAGATCATTGAAAATTCAAAAGGCAATCAGGAATTCGAAATCCATAAATCATCATCAAAATCCATAAGGAAGAGTAGAATTCACTAATCCTAAAAACCAATGAGATCATCAAAAATTCAATAAGGAAACCAAAAATACAAAATTCATAAACCATTATGAGAATCGAAAAGGAATTCATAATTCACTAAATTGGAAATCAGAAGTTCAATAAGGAAACTAGAAATGGGAAATCTTCTAATCATCATAAAACTCAACAGGGAAATCAAGAACTCATTAAACCAAGCAACTAGTAAAAATCATCACGAAAATTCAATGGGGAGAAACTCAATATCTGGAATTCATAAACCAACATAAGAGATTAATAGGGAAATTCAAAATTCATAGAACTAGGAATTTAATTAAAAGTTATCATGAAAATTAAACAGGGAAGATATGAAATCTATAAATTATCAATATGGAAATTCCGAATTCACGAAATCCAAAAATGAAATCTTCGTCAATATAAATAGGGAAACTCAAAATTCGCGAAACCAAGAATTTATCCGAAGTCTCATCAAGATCTCATCTAAGGAATTAACTATTCAAAACTCCATTCAATATAAGTATGAAACCATATGAATGTTTAATAATGGCATACCTAGTAGATTTCAAATAAAAGATAGCTAAGTTTATCTACTTTTAATTCTATGGTTATTCACAGGAAAGTTTCCTGTTAATAAATGTGTTGCTCCTAAAGTGCCTATAAGTTAGCGTATCTATATATGTATGTATATAGGTATAATAGACTCTTCTATCCAAACAGTCACTTTATCTCAAAGGATTCAGGAGTGGCTTTCTTAACCTGCTCTTGGAGTGAAGTAATTTATCTTTGTAGCTAAAAATTTGTTATCTATTCCACTCCTTTGGATTTCGTATCACTCTTTACTTTTTTTTCATCTAATAGATTCTTTCATCCATTTTTTGGTCTCGTGCTTTTCTGTGGTATGAAAGTTTCTTAATCCTTTGATGTACAAATCATATTTCTAGGATTGGAATTTCTATAATTTGTTCGCACATATTTTTCCTTTTCTAGATATGATTCTAGACACTTAGTTTGTTTTTTATTATAACGCTAGATATCTTCATCCTTTTGCCTCTATATGTATCCGTCTCTAGGATTCCAACTTTGTCTCTGTTTGCGCCAAAATTGGTCACAAACACCCGATTATCGATGAAAGCACCAATTCACAATCACAGATTACAGATAACAAGTATGTAGAGAATTAAAAATGAAGAACACTCAGAAAATTAAAATGGAATAAGTAAAGAACATAGAGTTTATAGTGGTTCGGAAATCTGGCCTACATCCACTTTGAATTTGATGATTTTATTGATGTTTGCTTGCTGACTACAACGAGTTACAACTGATTACAACAGCAAATTTCTAGTACAATGATGATTCCTGCAGAGTCTGGACGTAGAAGAGCCAAAAGTCCCTTTTCTATAGGCTTTTGGATGTTATTTATAGGCGTAGGATGCAAATATCTCGCTCAGATCTCGGGAGACCTCTTCTGGCACGTGCGTGGGCCCACATGATTGATCCCACGTGATTCGCACTCGGTTCGTGATCGATACGAACCAATTTCGTATCGATCAAGATTTGGCCCAATCGAGTCGAAATGGAGCATGAACATTGTTGATGATGTACGCAAGCTCCTATGAAATTTTGGTGGCATTTGGACTTGTGGATCGTGAGTTATGATCGATGCGAATTCGAGTCTTCGGTAGGCTGTTCAGTTCGAATCGATCCTTTCGTATCGCTCTGTTCATATCGATTGGTCGCACTGCTATTTTCGTATCGATCAAATGTGATGCCTCGTTCGTATCGAGTGCCGCGGCTCTGTTCGTATCGATCTAAGTTGAACTGTTCGCATCGATTGTGTGGTTTTGTTCGTATCGATCGAAGTCGTTCCACCTTGATGGATACGAACGACTGAGGATGTGGTGGATACGAACAGATAGTGGCCTTGCTTGGCCTTGAATATGAACAGTGGTTTCCTGGATATGAACTACCGAAGCTTGATGGATTCGAACAAGGCTCTTCAGTGGATGGATACGAACAGATGGATGGATGATGATGGATACAAAATGATGCGATTGTGTTGATTTCCTTAGTTTGCATCGATCATATCTTGAGCATACGAACTCCGATTGACTTGAAATTTGGAACGTCGACTTTTATAGCTTTGCTTGTCATGTCTTGTTAATTGCAGCTCGATCCGGACCCGGACAAAATTTACCGATATCCATAGTGAAATAGTGTATAACCAATCTTTAGGACGAACTGTTCTTGATTTCCAGTCAACTTTTTGGTGTCATGGCCTTGCCAAAAGATGGGATAACACTTGCCCCCCAAAACATGCCTTGCGATAGGAAGGTGTGTTTTGTAGTTCGCTAAGCTAGATGTTCGTATTCTATTAATGACCTGCAAAGAAATTGATAATCTTATCTGACTGTGAATAACGATCGTTCGCGATCGTATGCCGTTCGGGGCGGTATGTGACCGTTCGCGGTCGGGTGCCACTCGAGGCGAATTGTGACCATTCACGGTCGGATGCCATTCGCGGCGAGTTGTGACCGTTCACGGTCGAGTGTCGTTCGCGGCGAGTTGTGACCATTCGCGGTCGAGTGCCGTTCGCGGCGAGTTATGTGAGCCCTGGGGGGACTTGGTATCATCAACGTCAGATTTCCCGTTCGAGTGAGTTTCTGAGTTGCTTGTTATGGCGGTTTATCGCCATCTTAGAGCATGCCTGAGGATCGTTCACGATCCCGTACATGTGTACGTAGCTTAGCCGTTATGGAATCACAAATAGCGGACTTTCATTCAAAATGAGTATTTCAACAGAAATGATCAACAAAATCAAGTTCAAACGTGCGAAATAGAAAACCAAAGCAAAACAGAGACGTCAAAGTGCAAACACCTACACTGACGCCATTGGTAGTCGTATCAAAGCATGCCTGAGGATCATTCGCGATCTTGTACTTGTGTAAATGACTTAATCATATTGGTGTGGAGTTTGCTACTTATTCGTCATTATTTCGATCAGTTGATGACAAGCTGACGCCTCGATCCTGAGCTGTTCCCAGTTGGTGCAGGTGATGGTTGTTCTCGCTCCACCGTTGTGGCTCGCTTCCTTACATATTGCGATAGCAGGCCATTCCGGATATGTCCCTCTATTTCATCCCTCAAGTGCCTGCAATCATTGGTACTATGGCCACTTAGCTCATGGAATAAGCAGTACTTGTCTGATTTCCTCTCATTGCTGGTCGAGTCCCTTCTCATTGGCTTCCGATAAGGAATCTGCCCCCTGGTGTCCTAGTAGATCGGTTCCAAGGTTTCGCTCAGCTCTGAATAGGAAGTAAATCTCGGTTCTTTTCGTGATCGCTTTGGTCCATTATCGCTATCCTCGGCTTTTCGTTTTCCTTTATCCTTGCCTGAATATCTTTCGGGAGGATTTCCGCCTTTGACTGCATAAACTTCTGTTCCCTCTCCTTCCTCTCTTTCAGAATTTGCGTCCTCTAATCGCAGAATCCTTCGGTCTCATGATAAAATTCTCCTAGATCCATAGGCGGATCCCTTGTCAGTGAATTTTTAAATTCTGTTCCATCAGCTATGCCAGATACGGCTGCCATCAAAACCATGGATGGATCTGGGCGATCCACCAATGTCGCTGCTGCATTAAATCGTGTTAGAAAATTCCTCAAAGATTCTTCGGTTCTTTGCTTCGGTGTTGCCAAACTCATCACATTCTTAGGTCTCGAAATGTGAACTCTGAACTGCCTCATAAACTTCTCAGTCAAATCGGTCCATGTTCCAATGAAGCCGCTCTCCAGTTGTCTAAACCATAGTGCTGCAATGTCCGTCAAATACAATAGGAAGCACCGGGCCATGACTTCCTCCGATGCCCCCAGTACCTCCATATGCCTCATGTACCTTCTCAGATGAACTGCAGGATCCATCCTCCCATCGTACATCACCAGTGTTGGTAGCTTGAATTCTGGTGGATTCCTAGCCCGTCTAATTGCGGGAGCGAACGGGCTCCTGTTCACATCTTCCAGATCTCTATTAACCAGTCCGCCTTTCATGGCTCGTCTTACCATCTCCGCCAATCTTTCACTGTCGCCAAGCTGCAGCCCTTGTCCGTTGCCTCTGATCTGCCCCTCGAGTTCACGAGGTATACCTAGAGTCTGCTCTCCTGGACGAGCATCCATCTCTCTATCAACGTCGTGTTGCACAACTCGACCTGGTGTCCTGCCTGCGGTTGGATCAACATACTCCGGGTGAGTGCCCCTAGCTCTGGTGCTGCTCCTGGTGGTCCTGCTCTATTCTGAATTCTGGTTGCTCCATGCTCCCGATCCCTATCTAAAGTATCTCCTGCAGTTCTATTCCCTTAATTTTGCACTCCAACTTGACCAACTTGTCAATGTAAATTCTGCATCATCTCTTCTTGCCTTTTTAGCATTCCCTCCTGCATGGCTCCCATCATCATCTCCATCTCATCTCGGGTGATGAAGACCGAGGCCTGATTCGCTCCCGAGGAAACTTCCTGACTCCCTTCATGCTGACTCCTTTCAGTTCTTTGTTTGCTTGTCGATTGCTTTGCCATAGTTCTTCCTAGATCTGATTCTCTAGCTCTCCAAATCTGAACTCCAAACTTTAGAATCCCTGAATACTTTGCCTTTCTCAGTGAAAGCACCAAAATGTTTGCACCAAAATTGGTCACAAACACCCGATTTTCGAAGAAAGCACCAGTTCACAATCACAGATTACAGATAACAAGTATGTAGAGAATTAAAAATGAAGAACACTCAGAAAATTAAAATGGAAGAAGTAAAGAACACAGAGTTTATAGTGATTCGGCAATCTGGCCTACATCCACTTTGAAGTTGATGATTTTTTATGTTTGCTTGCTGACTACAACGAGTTACAACTGATTACTACATCAAATTTCGAGTACAATGATGATTCCTGCAGAGTCTGGATGTAGAAGAGCTAAAAGTCCCTTTTCTGTAGGCTTTAGGATGCTATTTATAGGCGTAGGATGCAAATATCTCGCTCAGATCTCGGGAGACCTCTTCTGGCACGTGCATGGGCCCACGCGATTGATCCCACGTGATTTGCACTCGGTTCGTGATCGATACGAACCAATTTCGTATCGATCAAGATTTGGCCCAATCGAGTCGAAATTGAGCATGAACATTGTTGATGATGTACGCAAGCTCTTGTGAAAATTTGGTGGCATTTGGACTTGTCGATTGTGATTTATGATCGATGCGAATTCAAGTCTTCGGTAGGATGTTTAGTTCGAATCGATCCTTTCGTATCGCTTTGTTCGTATCGATCGGTTGCATTGCTTTGTTCGTATTGATCAAATGTGTTGCCTCGCTCGTATCGAGTGCCATAGCTCTGTTCGTATCGATCTAAGTTGAATTGTTTGCATCGATTGTGTGGTTTTGTTCGTATCAATCGAAGTCGTTCCAACTTGATGGATACGAATGACTGAGGATGTGGTGGATACGAACAGATAGCGGCCTTGCTTGGCCTTGAATACGAATAGTGGTTTCCTGGATACGAACTATCGAAGCTTGATGGATTCAAACAAGGCTCTTCAGTGGATGGATACGAACAGTTGGATGCATGATGATGGATACGAAATGATGCGATTGTGTTGATTTCCTTAGTTTGCATCGATCAAATCTTGAGCATACGAACTCCGATTGAGTTGAAATTTGGAACGTCGGCTTTTGTAGCTTTGCTTGTCATGTCTTGTCAATTGCAGCTCGATCCGGACTCAGACAAAATTTACCGATATCCATAGTGAAACAGTGTATAACCAATCTTTGGGACGAACTGTTCTTGATTTCCAGTCAACTTTTTAGTGTCATGGCCTTGCCAAAAGATGGGATAACAGTCTCAGATGATGGATAGGTTCTTTCTTGAACCCTTTATTCTTTTGGGTTCTGACTTTTGTTTTGAGTTGTAGACATCTTCGTCTTTCTTTATTTTTTTGGTGCCTCTTCCGGGCTTCCTTTTGCTCTAAGGGTTATAGTATATGTTATGTTGACCTTCCTCCATAAGGTTGCAGATGGGTGCTTATCTTGACCCTTCCCTTAAGAGGTGATATGGATGTTAGGGGTTTTGTTCCTCCTTTAGGAGGTGCTCCGGGTTGGACGTCGAAGGCTCATTCTCCAAAACATTTTTTGTGCTCCGGATTGGACATCGGAGGTTGATTCTCAAAAACATTTTTTGTGACGTCGAAGGTTGATTCTCAAAAACATTTTTTGTACTCTGGATTGGACATCGGAGGTTGATTCTCAAAAACATTTTTTGTCTTATATATATATAAATTATTTTCAAAGTTTGTATTCTTCTTCTTAAGAGACATTTCCAAGGAACGATAGAATAGTTTTGTTCCCACTTTTTTGAGGTATGAAAGTAATTTTGATCCTCCTTCTAAGAGGTATAAAAACATTTTTGGAAATGTTTGTGAAAATCTCTTTTGGTCCATTGAGCCTTTTTGGAATATATATATATATATATATTTTAGAAATTGATGAAGAACTAATAGCAGTCCAAGGTTTCGTGAGAACTGATATTTGTATAGCATTGACTAAACATTGATAGTTGCTTTGTATCAGGCATCTGAGCCGTTTTTCTCAAGCAGCTAGAAATTTTTCGTGCTCAAAGGGTGTGCTAAATGTCATGGACTAGTTTTGTTTTATCTGTAATGACACTCGAATTTCAAATAAGTACATGATCAATTTTAAAATACAAATCAAATTTTGAATTTTATGACTAAAAAAAGTTCATAGTAAACAAATGCCACTAGACTTGATGGCTCAAAAGACTGTTAATCTGCCATTCTTTTGCAGAAAAAGTTAGTTCTTGAGTATCCAGGAAATTCTCTTATTTGCATAGGAAGATATTCAAATTTCTTTAATGAATTCTTTTAAAGATCCCGACTTGATCGCGTTTTGGACCAATCTCGATAGGGCGCAACATTCATCAGTCTTATACCCATTCATTTTGTGGTAGTCACAATAATCATTCCCCTTGCTTGGCTTAGGGCGGCTGGAAATACTTTGAGTAATTGAAAAGCTTTCAGAATTTTTTGCAAAAGCGAAAATATGAGAAAGGGGCTTGTTCAAATTCATAAAATTAGATCCAGTAATCTCTTTTTGAATTTTCGTCCTACTTTTCCTTCCCTCCAATTTTCACTAGGGGACTCAAAATTGATTTCTTCTATCCTTTGTCTTCGTTGGGATTCCCTTGTCGTAGAATATTTTTCCTCCATCTGAATAAATTTCTCGTCTTGAAAATAGAAGTTTCGTAGATCCCTACATTCATAAATATAAAGTTGTTCCCAGAAAGGGGTTTGTTCGATTAGCCCGAATCAAACTGCTATTAACTTGTCTCTATCTGTTGCATTTTATGCTTTTAATGCAGTATTGAACCTCTTTAAATACTCATTTAGTTGTTCTACTGGTTTTTGTTTTATTATAGCCAACAGGCAAAAGCTCATAGTTTGATCTTTGAATATGTAAAATTGTGTCACAAAGTCGTAAGAAAATTGTTCCCAAGAATAAATGGTCTTCTTTTGATAATTCCTACACCATTTGATAGCTGCTCCTTGAAGAGTAATCGGGAAATGTTTGCATCGAACTGTCCCAGGAGCATTATACAAGTTCATCCAATTTTCAAATGTTGTAAGGTGATCATATGGATTAGTAGTTCCATCATACTTTGGTGGGGGAAGCTGAATGTGAGAAGGGATGCTAGTTGCCATAATTTCTTCTGAAAATGGAGCCTTTTGCAGGATAACATATTTCCTTAATTCGTCGAGTACATTTTTTATTGTATCCTCTGTGACTTGGTTGTGAATGTTGTCATGGTGACCTTCGTTGTTTTCTATGTTTAAGCTATTTGATTGCTCAATGGTTCTCTTAGCCCGACTTCCTTGATCCTTATATTAATCTATATTTGGATGTTGTACCTCACATTCTCCTTCCATAACCTTTAGCGACCCTTGAGACAGTTCTCTTTCAAGAAATTCCAACATGGCTATCATTTGTTGTTGAAAATGCTGGACTTTAATTTCATTATTTTCCAACCTCATTAACGTCGAAGGTCGCCCAATTTCCATATTCTCCAAGTTGAAGTTTGGGACTATATTGTTTTCTAAAGTTGATTGTGGTTTAACTTCTTTGTTTGAGATATCAATATCATTCATGACTCCTTCCATTTTCTTCTTTTTGAACGAAGTACTCTATTAATCCTTGGTGAAAGTGATTAGGGATCGGAGGTTCGAGCTCTCTTTCTAGCGCCAAAAATGTTGACAAGAAAACTTGTCAACACCTCAATGTGGAGTTAAAGAAATGTGACCACTTCGAAAGCTTCTTTCGATGTTGATGAAGTTAGCTTATATCCTTCGATTAAGTAGAGATGGTTGTTACACTTCTGTTATACCTTTCGACTCAGTCGAAAGGTAGATAGTTGATAAGTGGTGATTTTAGGTTAGGAATTAGGATATCTTGGGAATGTGAGGGGTTTCGACTTCGTCGAGAGGGCAAGTTCTCTTGATCTTATGAATCGAAGCTGAAACTTATGGAAACAACGTTTATTTAGGGTTTTGACTTAGTCGAAGGGTAAAATTTCGACTAGATCAAGACGTTGAATGATAGTAGTCAAATGAAATATGGACTCCATAGAGGTAACATAATCAAAATTATCATTATCTCTCTTTTTAATGAACTAAGATGTACAAGTTAACCAATTCCCAATTTGCTCTAGGAATTAGGGTTTAAAAACTTCAGAAAGTATAAGGTGGAAGTGAATGAAAAATTGGATCCCCTACAACTGACCCTTGGGGTCATATTTATAGTTGTGGGTTGGGAGCTTTCAACCCCAAGCTTTCGACATGGTCGAAAGGTCATCCCTTCTACTTTCGTGAAGGTCCACTGTGCACACCTTTCAACCTGGTCGGAAGGGTTTTATTTATTCTTTAGTTGCCGCTGGAGGCTGGGCTTCCCTTTCTTGCTTCCCTTTCGACTTCGTCGAAAGGAGTTGCTAGATAGCCTTACGACCTTTTCGAAAGGTCTATTGTTGCGGCTTTGACTTGAATGCTGATGTATCAAATGAGTTAACCTAGGTGCAAGCCTTTGACACTGTCGAAACAAGCCTTCTTTTTGGCTTCGAGTCAGTCGAAACTCCTAAAAGGATTTATTGTGAATGGTCTCTGTCGAAAGCCTCTGCCCCAACTGATTCGGAACCTTATGCCTTTATGGAAATGGACGTGTCGTTCTTCTTCTTTACATGAGAGTGGCCCTAACCATTTCGAAAGGTTATATATGCTTTCAAAGTGTCGAATTTTTTGATAACTTTTCTGGCGGAAGTGAATGAAGGTGAAACCAAGATGTTTCGAATGGTTTGGCGCAAAATATAAAGTGTCTGCTATCCATTGCCTTCGAGAGTTGTCTTTTTGAGTACTTTGGATGTTGTAATCATGTTTGCTATTGCATTTGAATGGTAGCCTCCAACCTCGTCGCCGACTCTCTTTTGACATAGTCGAAACGTCATTCTAACCTATTCGAAAGGTGCTGCTGGCACTGCCACCTCCTTGTCGGAAGCTACGTTTAACTTGACCATCTTGATGCTTTCTGACCTTTATCAATTCTCTTATGTTCCTTCTTTCATACCTTTATTCCTAGTGATATCTTATGGATAACAATATAAAAGAAATACATCGTCTTCAATGCCATAACAAATGATCTAGATTTAGACAATGATAATGATCAAGAAATAACCTTCATAACCAAAAATTTCAGAAAATTTCAGAAATACCCAAAAATAAATAATATCAGAAGGAATGATAAAAAAAATCTCGGAAGTGGAAGTGGAAATACTGTTAGATGTTTTAGCTATAATGAAATTGGCCATACGGAGAGAGTTTTTCCAAACCTAGAGAAACCAAAAAACTCACCAAATACAGGTTCATCCAAAAAACGAAGGACTTATACTACAAAACTAGATTATTTAGATACTTCATCAAGTGATAATGAACCAAATACAGAAAATGCTAATATGTGCTTCACAACATAATCAATATAGAAAAGTTTGAAGAAAAGGATAAAAAAATAGGTACGCATTTCAAATTTAAAATTTGAGTTTTGAATTGGATTTTTGATTGCTTGAGATCGTTAGGAATAACCTACAGATAAATAATAATGTTGAATGAATATTGTGCGCATATATTTTAATATTGATTATTTTATACTTTTTTAGTAGTATAATATTAAATAAAATAATGTAAAATATATTTAAAATAATTTTTTTAAAGTTATTTACTACATATAAAAATTAGTAATAATAATGAGATAATTATATATATATGATAATAGGAATAATTTATTCATTTTCTACTTTTGAAAATCATGGTGTATATGTCGACATACCCACTCTGCATATGTCGACATATGCACTTGAATTCAGAATTTGAATTTCCCTCCACTGTTTCACCAACCCAAATGTAATGAAAAGATGTAACGACCCTACCGCTATACTCATATTATTAAAGAACATTATAAGTAATGTCATCTATTAACCCGGAGAGTATGGCTGGTAAGGGCGATCGAATGTGAATATTTCTTTATACTAACACTGACACATCTTTATTACCTTTTGAGGATCCGAACTGAAATTTTTTGATGTGTATAGTATTAACACAAAGTAATAAACATGCCGATTAAAATATTCAGGACAATATATAATCTATATAAATCAGGATCAGAGTCACAAATTACGGTGGAATATTATACATCATATACATAATAAAATTTGAGTCTACAAAATATCAGTACTAAATCCACAAAAATATACACATCTCATCTAAAATACAATATTAGCTATACATCGACTATTAAAGAATATACATGACACATCCTCTTAAATGTCAATATATACAATGATTAAGTAGACCTAAATAGTCAAAATAGTCTACTCTAGTGCTAGCACAAAATCCAAAGGTCATCAAGTCCCTGTACCTGTAGTGTCTTGACCTGACCTGAGTATTATAAAATAAATGGGTCAGACTATATCTATTAGAAAGGTGAGACGATATTGAAATCATAAATACATGACTTAACCATAAATAAGTCATAATAAAAATTTGCCTGGACAAATGATCATAACAATGCATATTAAATAAAATCACTCTTTCATAATTTCATTTATGACTTAACAATAAAATAAGTCATTTCAAAATATGCCCAAAACCACTAAATTATAATAAGACATATCAAAAACCAAATCTCCACTTCATAAATCCATATCAAGTATCAAATGGACTATCATTAAAAATATGGCGATGCCAATTCAAAATATCTTCAGAGCCAAAAGATACCAAAAGTTCTAATAACAATCTCTAAAGAAATAATCATCACCAATGAAATAATAATGGTAATCATCCATCAGTTTAATACAATGACAATATTCTACCGAAAGAGACCCGCCACATAGAAAGGAAGTCTACCGGAAGAGACTGCAAATTAGGAACACCGCTCAAAGAAAAGAACAGCCGTGTATGTATTCTGTCCTACGCAAATTTGCCTACCAAAAGATGTAAACATCGTCTAACTGTATAAAACAAAAAAAACTGATGGGTTGTAGTTTCTATAGACAAAGATGCATGCAGACATATGACTTCCGAAAGAGACATCCGTATTTACACCATAGCAGACCTATTGAAAGAGATCTGCCTACCTAACTCTAAAAATGTATCGACTCTCAGGTCGATGAAGAGTTATCGTCTCTCAGGGATCTATCGGCCTGAAATCCGAATACTCTAAGATAATACAACTCTAAGTGTTAATTACTATCACTCAAGTAATCACAAGAATTTAACTAATCGTCCTATACCAAATAGTAAATTCAACTATTTACTAAAAGCTAGTAAATTCCACTCAAACTCTATTTGACAAATTTTAAAAATAATCTAAAGAATTGTACGAAATGTCACATACCAATCTGATAATTCAATCATTTGTTAAAATTCCTTGTTTCATAGAAAATCACAAAATTCAATAGAAAATCAATTTAAGCTTGTTTAAAAATAGCCAATGGCTAAACACGATAAAGCCAATAAAATATTTATAGTTTAAAAGAAAATAATATAACTTTATCATATAGAAAATGATTTCTAATTGCTTTATAATTGCTTTATATATATATAAGTTTATGGATTTTAAAGGTGATCAGTTTGAAAGTAATTTATAGATAAAACATTTTAGAAATCATTTATACATATATATAGACACACACTTTTCATAAAATCATAGAAACTTTAAAACCTTAATTACTTATTCCTTTTTAAAATAAAACCTTTTATATATATAGAATATACATTAACTTTTCAAAATTAATTATAAATTTTTAAATTCTTATTCTCAATCGCCTTAAACAAAACTCTTTATATACTTAATAGTATATATATTTAATTTAAAATAAATCAACTAAAGGGAATTGCAATTATAATAATCAATTGCTATTAGAAATCAGAAGGTATCATAGTCCAAAACAAGCTCAAGATTCAACCAACGTAGCAACCGAATTCAAACTAGTTTACGTAAAAGAAACTGATTAAATTGCCCAGAATTTAGCTTCACCGATCGACCGACAGTAACAGACCGGTCGACTGGTCGACAAACTGCCTGGGCAATTCATGCCCAGATGATTGTCGAGTTTATCTCTAATGGTCAATGTTTCTTTGATTTAGATTATTTGCAAAATACATAATGAATACTATATCAGGTCTAACCAACATCCAAACACAATTAATATCAACACTGTATGCATACAAGAAGGGTTTGTGCTCAAATAAGGCTAACAGTGTTAAATTTATACTAACAATATTCAGACTTTCATCATTCAGAATCTTATTTAACAAACAACCCCTTTATTCACTTATCAATCTACCAAGCAATCAATTCAAACATTCAAGCTAATAGGTATAGTTGTATGAGATTAAAAATCTCACCTTAAATCCAAAAAGAGAACGAATGAATTGAAAATGGAATAAGTTGAAATACTGACTGCTATTGATTTCTTCTCCTACTTCAAAATTCTTATTTTGTTTATCAAAACCCCAAACACTTTGAACAACTCTAATTCCAAATTTCAAAGATTAACATCAACTAAAAATGTTAAATTGATTACCTAGAAAGGTAGAATAGATGATAAGGAGTGCATACCTATCCTCCTTTTGATTTATGGAACTTTCTTTGAATTTCTAAGATTTAAATTAGGGCTGAATTGGCTTTGCTTCTTTCTCCATTTTTGTCTAAGCTTGTAAAAGAAGAGGATGGTGGAGAAAATGATATGCAGAGGTTTGATTTGGCTTAGACTAAGGAATTTGGTTAAGGAATAATTATCCTCTTAGACTAATAGACATAGGATTATAAGAATTACTAATGAGCTAGAGAAAAGGTTATGTCCAAAAGTTCACTAAAAAATATTATTAAATTTCTTTAAGTTAACTAATCCTTTTTGATTAATTATACTTTAATAAAGATTTCAAACAAATATCCTAAACCAAATGAAAATCTAAATTCCCATTTGAAAATATTGCTTCTTACTTTTAAATCCAACTTCTACAGACATTATAATAATATTATCTAAATTTCAAATGAACTTCTCTAATCAATTATTCAAGTTTAAATTTAATTTCTCAATTAAACCCTTTAAATCCACAATTAAATTTATTAGTCATTTAATAATTAGATAACTATTAACAACGTTGTTGCAGAAGGTGTCTTTTGACTAGAGAACATGTCATTTGATTCTCTACTCAATTACTCTATCTCCATCCATTCATTTGACTTTCATTTTCAAATTCAAAAATTCATTAAATTTCTTATCTCTTCAAACTTTTCTTCAGTGGCATCCTCAAGCAACACTCCATCAACTATGAGGCTTTCTAACAAAACAAAAGACTATCAGTTTCATGATAATGTAGCCATACAAGCCTATATGGAGTATATGTCTTTCGGAAAAGTCTCTCCTAGAGATTCACCATCTTCGAAGACTTTCCTACCTATGATCTCTATGATCTTTTTGTGTAAAACGAAATTCTTGGTTTACTAGATGCTTCTCAAAATGATTTCATACGTTTTCCAAATTCAGTTAAAAAAATTATGCAAATTTAAATAGAAAGTTTTATGATGGAAACGAAAATGAAGTTTGGAGTAGTGTCAAGGGCCCTCAAATCGTTTTAAATTGTGAAATTTTAGGTAATATTCTCGGATGCAAATTTAATGGAATGGACCTTTAAAATTTTAAAATTGATATTCACAATAGTGAAGTTTATTATGACATTCTTGAAAGTAGTGATGACTTTGAGTTCAAATACAAAAATTTGCATCCTAAAACAAGAATTTTAATCTTTTGCAATAAAGTATAACCGGAGGATGAAAAGTTACAGTAACCCGACTCAAAATGTTTTCAAAGCACTTTTTGCAATTTATGGTCGTTACGACTTAATTGATCTCAAGTCATTTTAGAGGAGTTCTTTCCTAAGAATCTCCATTGGCATGAGAACACACTATTTCATGGTGTGTATTTTACTAGAGTGTTCACATATCTTTGGTGTTGACCTTAAAGGAGAAGAAATCTTTTCTTGAAAAGTTTTCGAAAAGGCCAACATATCTCTTATGCATATTTCACTCATATTCGAGCCTTAAGAAACACTTGCGAAAAAGGAACAAAGATTGGCTTAGGAAGAGAAATAAGAAATAAGACAAGAGGTGGAAGAGGAAGGAGAAGAAATGGAAGTGGAAGAGTAGGAAGAACAAGAAGAAGAGGAAGATACTTCATTGGAAAGTTTTAAAGGTCATCTTGTCTATCCACTAAGGAGATTATTAAGAATCACGAGAAGCTTCCTAAGAATCAAAAAATGCTTAAGAATTCATTTTCTACTCTTTCCGACAAAGTTGATAAGTACTTTGGAAAGATCTATCGCAAGCTAAGTGGAAAATCTTTAACCTAGTCTTCTTCTTATATGCATTTCTATGTTTTCAACCTTTTGGTTTGAGTTTGCTAGTTTTAAATTATGTATCTTTTGTTTTTTCCTTTGAATTCCATGTACTCTTCCTTTATTATTAATGAAATTTAATTTCTTGCTATTATGCATTGTTGTTAGTCTCAAGAAGTTCACACAAGTGCAATAGTATAGGACAATTACAATAGTATAACAAATAAGATAGTTTTTCAAATTATGGCACATATGTTGACATATGCCTACTCTGTATGTTGACATATAACGGGAAGAAACCAATTTTTTTTTTAAATTTCACAAGAAAATAACTATCAAACATCTATTCATTTCAAACGACTTCTTACCCCTAGATAAACCCATTCACTCCAGAAAAACATCATTTAAATTTTCTTTCTTCTCCCTTTTCACTTATAAACTTATATTCTCAAAAACGGCTTCTCCACACTAGAAATTGTGTGAAAATCTTAAGCAAACCCTCCAATCGTTCATGAATAGCCTTACTTTCATTCCTAGAAATCAAAGACACTTAGAATTGAGTCAAATGCAGATGATAAATGAGAAAGCAAAGCACTTTGACGTGATTAGATAGATGATTTCTTCCCTTATCAAGGATTAACCAACCAACAATCTAGATTGCGCCGTCAACAAAGACGATGAAGATTGGAATTCCATAAAAGAAGATCCAATTTCTGGTTCTGATGGTTGGGTGGAAGTTCCTAGGGAAATTTAAGTTGTTTTGTTAGTTTTAATATATATATATATATATAATGTAATATATAAATAGTATATTAATATACTACAAAGTATGAATGAGTGTATGTAACATTATTGATTTGGATTGATTTGTCTGATTGGTTTGATTGTATGGATTGTTTTGAAAGTATGTTTGAAAGTGACTTGGATTGGTGTACGTACTGATTTGAATTGCTTAAATAAAATTGGAATGTGCTATACTTATTATTTACCATCTTTTATATATCGTATAGTATTTTAGTTGGGGGGTATTTAGTTAGATTTTTGTTGATGACAAAGGAGGACAAATATATAAAATCTAGGCATAGATTAAGGGGAAGTTTTTTAACTCAAGGAGAGTTATATCATACTTTATATACAAGGTTATCATCATCAAAAATGGGAAGCTTGTTAGTACCTTGGGTACCGGTTTTGATGACAACAACCATATGACATTATATAAAATATTGATACTGATATTTTTATCAAATAATATATTGTATAGAGTGCATCTTATTAGAAGACTGCACAATATCAAGAGCAGATTCAAGAGGCTGATATAGAGACTCAAGAATTAGAGGTTGAAGACTCATAAGCATTGACGATTAGAAAAACCCAGATAAGTGATGGAGTCATAGATTATTATGTTAAAACCCTAAGAACACTACTTAATCGCTCTCTTCTTTTTTTTAAAAGCTTTAAATCTATTCTCAAATTTTATGTGGTTTTCAAATATTCTGAATTTAAAAAATAATTTTATGAATCCCTGTTTTCAAAATGATCTTTCAAAATAGCCTTTAAATAATTTCTAACCTTTAATTTTATTTAAAATATTATTAAATTTTTAGTACTTAAATTTTTAAATAGTTTATATTTTAAAATATACTTTTAAATTTATTATACTTTTTTATATTTTTAGTTTTGTGCTTTCTAAATGTTTATATGTGTATTATAACATTTGTTATAGCTTTGATTTTAAATATATGTTTACTTATACTTTATATATATATATATATTATTTTCAAAAGAAATTTATATTTAAATCCTTTATATAATAAACATGTTTCAGAATAATTTTATAAAGTTTTCTTAAGTTTTAATATGATTAGAATATGTATAAACTATTTTTAAATAATTTTATAAATTATCAAAATATTTTATAAAGTTTAATATATTCAAAATAAAATTTTAGAAGATTTTTTCAAAATTACAAAGAATATGTCGACAAACTCTAACTTCATATGTTGACACGTTGGCTAATTTTCTCAAAATTCAAATTTGAATTAAAGCGTATTTTCATCGTATCTCTTTGCTGATGGACATGACCGTTGTTTCTCTATAAATAGGGATTAAACCAATGAAATTTGGTTATCACTTTCTTATTATTTCTCTCCTCTTTCTCTCTTTTGTTTTCTAAAAGAAATCCAACTCAAAATCTAGTCAAATTCAATCCGATCAAATTCAAACTCTATTGATTTGATTCCCTATTGATTACTCTTTGATCTCCCTCGTCTCTGTCACTCAAAACAAGATCAAGTGCTATTTAGGACGTTATAGGATCATTTGTACTCAAGATTAAGAAACTGAGTCTGTAAACTCTATCAAATCATACTCTTATATTTTGTGGTGTGCATGGTATCCCTAAAATCCAAGTGGGTGTGCTTGTGTCCCGTATGAATCAAGTGGTTGTGCTTGGTGTCTCGAAAATCTAAGTGGATGTGTCGGTGTCCCGTCTTAATCCACTGAGTGTACTTAGAGCTTGGAAAATCTATAGGGCGTGTCTCATAGCCTCAAAAACCGAGATTGTGAAGACTTTGATATTTAAAAAGAAATCTATATAAGAAATTTTATAGGATTGGATGTAGGGTAACTCCGAACCGGTATAAAATTCTTGTTGTGGTCTCTTCAACTCTTTACTTTTTACTTTTACTGCATTTATATCTGTGTTTGTTTGAATCTATGATTGTTGATTCTGCATAGTTTAATTTATAATCTTAAAATAATTTAAAAAGATTAATAAAAATCAGTAAACACTGTTCGCCTCATCCCCTTTAGAGTTAAATTAGCCTTGAGGTCTATCTTCCGCAAACTAACAGGTTTAGGGTTTTATCACAAGCACTGCCATCCATTATCTGATAATTCCACTCCCCATCCGCTTAAAAATGCAATCCCATCTTCACTATAAAGCTGTCTATCCCTTAATCAAATAGCTTTGCAAATCACCTCTTCCAAAATCATAGCGCTTGTAGTTTGTTGGATTCCTTCTTCTCAAAAATTCTTCAATTACACTCTAAGTAAACGTGATAGATGGTGGAGATGATCGCAGTGGAAGTAGTATATCATTGAATGCTGTTAGAGTGAAATAGTTGTAGGAACATTCTTAGCACCTCATTCAGATCGCTGGTCGTCAAAGTAGGAATGACGAGCTTCAACATGATCAAGGATAGAAAATATCCACTGTAGGAGCATCTGAAAAATAAGAGATCATGCAATTTTGGCTAGCTATGACACAGTTGGCATCAGCTATCGAGTTGAATACCCTAAGTGGATGATCGATCCACTATAGGTAGCCTATTATTTATGGGTTTATATGCACACAGCGACATTTTCCTTGCACTTGAGTTGTTCCAATATTTGATGCCAATAAATAGTAGGGTTTTTGATACGTATTTCATCATAAAATGGAGAGAATAAAAATTGATTTGCACCACACAGCTCCCAGTAGTCAGTCTGTTTGTTAGCACCTGATGCAGCGCCCATGCCAAGAAATCGCGAAGCCAAGAAAGGAATCGCGAACGAACGACATACCTTAAGACGCGACGAGATCCAAAGTCGCTCCAGATTTCAGCTTAGGTCGCTCCTCCTCCGTAAGTCACGGCGAAACCCTAAATCGCGCCAGATAAGTCGCAAGCGACATTCCTTAAGTCGTGGTTCCAGTAGGTCGCTCCTCCTCTTCCTTAAGTCGCGACGATCCTTATGTCGCAAGATCCTTATGCCGTTTCAGCTTGAGTCGCCTCCAGTAAGTCGCGAACGAAGTTTAGGTCGCGAAGCTTTAGGTCGCGCCATTCCTTAGGTCGCGCGCGTTGATACTCTTCATTAGGTCGCTGATTGAATGCCGCCTTCCTTGAGTCGCTTCACTTATGTCGTTAAGTCGCGAAGTCATTCCTGAAGCTTATGCCGAAGTCTGTTAAGTCGTGGATGTTATATCGCAGTGTTCTTAAGTCGCAAGTTCTTAAGTCATTTATTGTTATGTTGTATGTCGTTAAGTCGTTCTTATGTCGTTTGTTGTTATGTCGCTGTTATTAAGTCATTTTATGTTGTTAAGTCGTATGTGTTAGGTCATGAGTCGCCTGTGTTGAATCGTGTATGTTAAGTCGTGAGTCATGTGGAGTTGTGAACGAGTTATGTGTGTTGTAAGCCTATAAATAGGCGGGTTTGGGTCATTTGTAAAGTGATTGATTTTTGAATAAAATTTGTTTGTGTGCTTTGTGCCACCATTAAAATTGGTAGTTGAGTGTTATCTCCTATCTCCACCTTCGGCATTCGAGTGCACTCGAATCAACGATTGTTGAAGCCAATTCACGGAATCAAGTGCGCTTGATCAACGTTCGAAGAATTGTAGATCTTCTCTCACGGCATCGTGCGCGATCAACGTGTCGAAGATTGCTAGAATCCGGTATCTTCGTGATCAACGGATTTGGGCATTTGGGTATTCTTAAATTCACCGATTTATCATCGATTCACCGATTATTTCCGCTAATCGTGTGAGATCCTGGACAGATTCGATTTACATTATCGAATTCGCTTCCTTGGCTGCATCAGTTTGGTATCAAAGCTAGATTGCAAGAAGTTTGCATCAGTTGGAGAATTGGGTTTCGAGAATTTGAAGTTTGGAGATCGGATTTGCATTGTTGAGAAGTTTGGTGTTCATCGTGTATCATTTTTCGTGAAGTGTTCGTGTTAGCAGTGTGAAGTTTGAATTTTTGAAGATTTGTTTGAAGTTCAATCATGCCATCGAGACGAGCTCAACGTCATCGCAATGTTGATGCTTTGTATGGAAGAGAAGATGCTGAACAAATGGAGCAACGAATTAGTGATAAATTCAATGAGAAGTTTGATGAGGGAATTGGTCGATTAGAGAGAATGATGCTTGAAATGAATCAAAGTAGAAGAAGGGTTTCACCTGAATCGAGCCATGGGGGAAATAGAGTTTCACCACATTCAGATCGGGAGAGAAGAGAAGATCATGATCGTAGAAATGTTGACGATCGTGATAGGAATGTTGATGATCGAAATCAGAGAGATGTGGATGATCGTGATTGGAGGAATGTAGATCGAAGGGATGATGGTGGTAGAAATGGTGGTGGTAGAGATGTGGGTGGTCATGATCGACATCGATATACATCAGATTTTGATGAGGAGTTTGATGGTGGTAGTGTTCATAGTCGAAATTGAAACCAAGGAAGAAATCATTCAGAGTATGATCACAAATGGGAGTCCGGAATGAAAATTGAAATTCCAGAGTTTAAGGGTGGTATGCAGCCTGAAGAATTTCTAGATTGGTTATCTAATGTTGAAGAGATCTTTGATTTCAAAGAGGTTCCGGAAGATCGTCGAGTGAAGTTGGTTGCTACTAGGTTGAGAGGGAGAGCTATGGCGTGGTGGCAGCAAACCAAACTTACACGAGAACGAATGGGGAAGTCAAAAATTGTTGCTTGGGAGAAAATGAAGAAGATGATGAAGGCTACATTCTTGCCTTACAATTATCAATCACTCATGTATCAGAGGTTGCAGAATCTGAGGCAAGGGACGAAGACTGTTAATGATTATGCTGATGAGTTTTATCAACTGATTGCTCGAAATGACATTATGGAGACGGAGGAACAGTTGACTGCTAGGTTTGTTGGGGGGTTGAGGATCCAGATCCAGGATATGGTAAATATGTTTGACCCTAGATTTGTGGCTGAAGCGCACTAGAAGGCGTTGGCTTGGGAGAAGCAGGGAAGACGAGGAGGTGGTGTGTTTCCAAGTTCCAATACTCAGAGCAAGGGTGGTAGTGGGAGTTCCAATGTTTCTAAAGCTATCAGTAAACCAGTTGTGAATGAAGTTGCGAAGGCGAAGGTCAACAACAGTTTCAAGTGTTATAATTGTTAGGAAGTGGGTCACAAGAGCAATGAATGCCCAAAACCGAAGAGGCGAGCTATGATTGCTGAAGTGGAAGGTGAGGATGTTGATGAAGGTTATTCTAGTCCAGTTGAGGAGGATGAATAGGATATCGCGTCGGGAGATGAAGGATGTAATCTAATATTGAGGAGATCATGTTTGACACTGAAGCAGGAAGAGGAGGCTAGTTGGTTGAGGAGTAATATCTTTCAGTCGACATGCACTATACTGGGGAAGGTGTGTAAATTTGTGATTGACGCGGGAAGTTGTGACATTATCATTTCTACCGAAGCTGTGAGAAAGTTGAAGTTGAAGACGGAGAAGCATCCAAATCCTTACAAGTTAGCGTGGTTAAGGAAAGGAGGAGAGGTGAAGGTGGACAGGCGAGTTCATGTTCCATTTTCTATTGGGAAGAAGTATAAAGATGAGATCTGGTGATATGGTGGAGATGAATGTTTGTCACTTGCTTTTGGGAAGACCATGGCAGTATGACCGAGCAGTGCAGCATGATGGTCGAACCAATAGCTACAGCTTTATGTTTGAGGGTACTAAGATCATTTTAGTTCTGAAGAAGAGGCAGCAAGGAGAGAGCAAGTCAGAAGAGATTGAGGAGCTGAAGACTTTGTTGACTTTGAAGGAGTTTGTTGAAGAAGTAGAGGAGAGTCCAAAGGTGTTTTGAATTTCAGCCACAACCACCTTTGCTGGTGTAGGAAGATTCTCCAGACGCATAAATTCGTCAGCCTTCTTAAAAAATTTCTCAAGTGAATTTGGTTCCTTCATCTTCAACCATTTTCCGAACTCACTTGTTTTATCGATAGCTCGCATCAAGTAAGTTAGAATCATTCGAGGTTCAGCATTATCCACTTCAGCCAAAGCTATATTGAAGCGGTTCAAGAATGATTTGATAGATTCCCCAGGAGCTTGTTCAAGGTTGGACAATGACATTATGTCCTTAGCTTTTGAAGCATACAATCTGAATTGATCCTTGAATTTACGAGTTAAGTCAGAGAATTGATCCACAGATCAGACTGGTAGCTTTGTAAACCAAAGTAGTGCCACCCCCTCCAAATAGACAGGAAAATATCTGCATTTAATCTCATATATTGCCCTGGCACCTGTCATATGCCAGTCGTATTTGTACAAGAACTGATTTGGGTCGCTTGTCCCTCGATAGGCTGGGATAGTAGGAGGAACAAACTTCTTTGGAAATTCATCTTTTAGAATTCTTTCGGTAAACAGAGTCTTACTTGGAGCAAATGCCCAGTCATTTTCATCTTCGTCTCTTTGCATACTTTCTTTCATAATTTGGCGAACCATTCCTGATAGGTATTCCTCGTCGTTCAGAGGCCTTGCCGGGCAGACGTCAGCCACTTTTTCGGAAGTTTGCCTGAACAAACGTTCACGAAGAGGTGGCTGCGGCCTTGAACCTCCAACATGGGGAGGTGCCCCTTCGGCGGTGCCAGCTGCCCTTGGAGGAATACTTTTCTCTTGGGAGTCATGAGCATCTTCAGCAAAGGTTGGTTCATGATTTTTTGGTTGTTGGTTAGCCCCAAGCAGAGCGTTTAACCTGTCCATCATCAAAGCATTTTGAGTTTCCATTTGTTGGTATAACTGAGACACAACATCATCAAGTTCGGCCCTTGTGACTCCAATAGTAGGAGTCGACTGATTTGGCGCTGGAGAGGTGGCAGTCCTGTCATAAGCATTTCTGGATCTCGTAGATCTACTCTTTCTTCCAGGAGCCATGATTTCAGATAGACTTCTGGTTTTTAAGGAGATTCTTTCAACAAATCTTTGCGAAGCAATGGTGAGAACACACCTGAGTTCGAACTTCTCAGTGAAAGCACCAAAAATGTTAACGTAAAAATCGAACGCTAACACCCCAGTGTGAATATTAGTAAAGTGAAAGCACAACCCGTTGGTACGGGAACTAAAACAAGCAGATAATTGTAGTAAAAGTAAAGAGACAGCAGTTTTATAGTGGTTCGGCTCAAAATCAAGCTTACGTCCACTTTATCTTCTTTATCACAAGTTCGATTACAAGCTTTACAAGAATTCCTTCGATTACCCAACAATCGATACAAGTAATTAGCACTACAATGCAAAAGAGATTCTGGAATCCATCTTGAATGTAGTTGATCTTCTCTTTGGGTAGTTTGTAATGTTTTGTGGTAGTATAGGTGTTGTAGAAGTCGTGAATGCAGCAGAGTTTCGGCACTTCAAAGTCTCGAAAGAAGTCCCCCTCGAATGTGGAGTAGGCGGGGTATTTATAGAGGAAATCTGTAAGTTAGGTCGTAGGTCGCGAGCGACATAAGGATTATCCCAAGTTAGCTTAAGTCGTTGGCGACTTAGTGGAGCCATTCTGGGTGAGATACTGAGTGTGAGCGACCTAATGTTGTAGATACAGAAGTTATCTTGGTCGGATTAGGTCGTGAGCGACCTAATAGAAGAGGTAGGTCGTATGGCTTTACTCCGGAGCATGTTAAGTCGTTCCCTTCTCCTGAATTGCTAGGTGGCTAGGTCGCTAACTCGTTAGGTCGCTAGGCCGCCAACTCATTAGGTCTTAGGTCGCTAGGTCACTAACTCGTTAGGTCGCTAGGTTGCTTTTCTGGAGTTAGGTCGCTAACTTGTTAGGTCGCAGCCCTCTTATCTCGTTAGGTCGTGAGGTTGCTTTCTGGAGTTAGGTCACTAACTCGTTAGGTCGCAGCCCTCTTATCTCGTTAGGTTGTAAGGTTGCTTTCTGGAGTTAGGTTGCAGGAGATTTCCTTAGGTCGTTAAGTCGTAAGTCGTTGGGTCGCTGAGTCGTAGAAAAAGAGGTGTTAACACTTGCCCCTCGAAGTATATGCCTAGGGACTAGGTCGTGTGCTTCGACAACTTTTAACTTGTGCCATTTGAACTGCTAAGTCGTGAGTCGCTCGGGTTGTTAGGTCGTAAGCCGCTTGAGTTGTTAGGTCGTTTTAGGCCGATTCGAATTCCACCTTTCCCGCCTATAAGTTGCTTAGCTTCTCCTTCCTTCTCCTCACTTGCTCTATTATCTAAAACCGCCATTGACGTTCTCTCCAAGCTTTCGAAGACAAATTCGAATCTTCTCGTCGTCGATCATTCCTCTGTCCAACTACGTAAGTAATTCCGGCCATCACTCACCTACACCCATCGTCAAATCTCCGGTTTCCATTTTCTGACTTCAATTCGCTTTCTTTTGCTGTATTTTGTCGAGAATCATGTTTCGACCAACTTGTGACCGCCATTGACCATGTCGTGGTTGTGATTCATGATAAAACAGTGATATTGAATTTGTGGCGAATCTGAGACGATGTTGATGGTTTTTGGGTGATTTGGTGGTATTGGAGAGACGATGGTTTTTTGTTGTGAAGGCGCCGATGAATTAGCGGGTTATCGGGTTTGATGCCAGGCGAGTTAACAACCCGAGGAAGATTGAGCGAGTTAGGGAGTTGGTGAATTGATGTATTGGGGAGTAGTGACGGGATAAGGCATTAGGCGAGTTAAGGATCTGAGGAGGAGCGACTTACAGTTTAAACATGAATCACACGACATAACTCAGCAAACAGTTTAAGGAAGCAAACGATTTAACCAAGCAAACGACATAACCATGCAAACGACTTAACCAAGCAAACGACTTAAACTTGAGCGACTTAAAGAATCTGAACGACTTAAGAACTTGCGACTTAAGATGTGTAGCATATTTCTTCGGATGTGATAACTCTCCTTACGACCTGTCGTTGGATCGCACTATGATCTGGGCGACTTAACTTCTTGCGACATAACTTTTTAGGTCGCGGGTGTACTTGGACGAGTTAACGCTTAAACAATATTTACCATGTCCTGGCTTAAAGCCTTATGTCTTAACTTGCAGTGCAGCTTTAACTCGTAGGAACATGACTAATGAATTCCATAACTCGAGCAAAGAAACTTAAGGAAGGTTGACTTATGTTAGGTCGTTTGAACTTGATCTGGATGACCTAAGTAACCCCGAGCTAGTCTTAAGTCGTTCCTGCGACTTAAGGACTTGAACACTTGCAAACTTTTCACAGAACTTGACTGAACTGCAAATTTGAACTGCTTGAACTTGTAACTTTTTCTCAGATTGTATTGATTTGACTATTAATAACCTGTTAAATACAACATTTGCAGAAAACTGGGACGAATATACTCATTATTGACTGCCCACATCGAATGATGGATTAAATCAAGAGACAATATTCTACTTAAGTAAAATAAACTGAATTTAATCGAGTGTGAAATGCTGCGAAACAACTAATTTGAATAAAGTGTCAACACAAAATTCTCAGAGTTAGAACTGCTTACTATCGAATGTTATCTGCATTGACACTACTCTTAGTTTTAATTCAATAACAAGTCTTGAATTTTCCTGAATCGACGTATGCCAACCAGTATTATTATTTTTATTTACTTGTTATTTTATTAGCTTCGCACAACACTTCACACGCTTTTAGGAAACGTGCACTTTCATATTTGAATGTCCAGTTCCTTGTGTAGAATGACTTCTCAACAAGAAGAGATAGTAGGGCAAGCTGGAGAAGTCTTCCTAATAGCTAATCCCTTGGATGATCCCCCGGAAAGAACTTCAACCACTCTGAATCAACGGGTGTTCAATCAATTATGTGTTCAGTTCGGTATTGCTGAAGCGGATGCTTTGCTTCCGGGGGTAAACGATACTGCTGACAGGCCGCCTCTTGGTTTTATCGCAGTTAATCATCAGATGTGCTCAAGTGGAGCTATTCCTCCCTTTAACGATTTTCTTCGACAACTCTTTCTCCGATTAACTATCTCTCCTTTCCAGTTGCATCCCAATGGCTATGCCATCTTGATGGGACTGTGTGTACTGTTTAGGAGGACACTTGACCGTCTTCCGAGCTTTGAAGAGATTTGCTATTTGTGCACATTTGTGAAGAATAAAGATCATCCTTCTATTGTACTTGTGAGGAGCGCCAGGAACCGTAAACTAATTGCTGATCTTTCCTGAAAGCGCCCACGGGTTTTTGAATCAATTTTTCTTTGTCCGCTGTCCCCCGGGATTCTACGCCATTTGGAGAGTAGGAAGTAAGCTTGTCTATCTCTGTTCTTCCTGTTCCTGAACTTTTCAAAATCCAAGTTGTTAAGTGTTTAACTTCATTCTTTACTTTTACAGCACTTCCTCTTCTTTCTAAGGACTCTAGCCACAAGCCAACTTTTGAAAGGCTAAGTGCTGTTGCCGCCGAAGAGAGGAGTATCAAATATCTTTTGAAGGATGAATTTTTACATCAATTTGGCCTTTTACATCCTTCCCGATCCCTTCAACTTCGCGATGCCCCTACTTCTCAACCGGAAACATCTGATGCCCCAGCTCCCGTAAAAGAACTTGCATTGAAAGAACTAGTTGCAGAAGCTTCATTGGTAAAATACTCCGGTTCTGCTGAGGGTGCAGAATTCTCTGGCAAGTCTAAACTTCTTCCGGTTATCGAAGAAGAGGAACTCCCTCAATGTCCCGGGGAGACCGCCACAGAAGTTAACGAGGGGACGGAGAAAGAAAGTTCTGCTATAAAAAGTACTGAACATGCTGAAGAAGGAGCTGCTGGTGTGACTCACTCGGCTGGGCATAATGGTGACGACATCTTTGGGGGGTTAAGCGATTTTTTGGTGACTTCTCAAGAGCTTTTTAAAGACGATGTCACCGCTCCTAAGCTTGTCTCTCCATCAGTTGAAGCAACATCTATCTTACGACCACTTCCGTCGACCCAAGAGTTGACCCCCATTGTAAAAGCCGACATCACTCCTAAACTAAAGAGTGGTTTGTAGCTTGACGCGCGTAATTTGCATGCCACACACACTTAGGATTTTTAGAAGTTACTCGCACTTAACTTCCTTTTTCTGGAGATTTCTAAATTCTATCTCGTTTTCATTTTCATATTCTCCAATGGGACGAAGTGGCTCGTACTATGATGATTTTCGAAGCTACGAAAGACGTGACTTTTATGATCCTCGACGCTATCTCCCTGCCCCCAGGGAAACTGATGAGGAACGAGCGGCCAGAAAAGCTCGAGAGAGACAGGCTTACGAGGAGTGATATGGGAGAAAAGATGATCGCCATGACTCCTCTCAAAGAGATGACGATTCTCATAAAAGAAAATCTCACGATGACCGGGGAAAGAGTCACTTAACACAGGATTCAAGCAAGCGGGCTAAATTCAACGACATGTCTTCTTCTGAAATCTCTAAAGTGCCCGCTGATCCTATTTCTTTAGACATCCCCTCCAGTTCTCCTGCCCTCGAAAGAACTGATATCCAAACAATCATCAATAGGCCTCCATATCAAGTCGAAAAGCCTCCGCCTACACTCCACAGTCGATTCCCGAACTGGTGTCTGAAAGGAGTGCGTTTTGACTTTGACTTGGTACCGATCGACAAACAAGCCATGTTGCGAAATCTTGATGCTGTAAAGCTCGATATCGAAAGAATGTCCAGCTGGCAGAAACTTGTCGATGTGCTTCAAAGAATAAACCACCTAAATCTTGAGGCTATGCTGACTATGGAAAATGAAAAGTCTGAATGGCAGAAAATTCTTGATCAGCACGATGCTGAAACGAAGAGCATCACTGCCTTCAATGAGGAGCTTGAGGCCAAAGTTAAGAAACTTAAGGAGGACCTTGCTACCTCTTCCGCTTCCCATTCTCAAAAGGAAGAGGTTTTTCAAAAGCAAGTGAGAGATGCGCATGCTGCTCAGAGAGATGCCGAGATCAAACTTGAGGCGGAACAACATGTTGTTGAAAAATACCGCAACGACACCGTCCAACTGCGGGAAAAAGTCAGCTCCCAAGACTTGGAGATCACTATGTTAAAAGCTCAACTTTTAAAAGCCGAAAAGGAGCGTGATGAGGCCATTGCCGAAAAAGCGGCTGCTGAAGAATCGCATGAAACAACCAAGGCCACCATCAGCTCCACTCTTTTTGAGTTTTACGTTCTCAGTGTCTTAGGGAAAGGCAGCCTCTCTTTCTTGGGCCCAAAATATGAAATTACTTTGGCTGAAGTGTGGGAGGCAGTAATTGAAATGTATAAAGATGCTGGCTATGTGGAGGAGGACCTAGAGGCTTGTTATTTGGACGACGAGGGTCGTGCTGCCCTTGCTAGAGGGAAAGAACAGCTTGCTAGGGAGCGAGCCGAAGCAGTAGGAGGAGAGCATCTGGAGAAGGCGCCTTTAGCCGACCCCACTCGTCCTTCAGCTTCGGTCGACCCTGATACCATTGGCTCTAGCTCTCATTCTCCACCTCCTGCAAAAGCCGAAATCCAAACTAAAACTTCTCACACTGAAGAAGAGGCCCAAGAAAGTACTGAAGCCCAGGATTATGAAATAGAAGTGATCAAACCAAGCTCTCCAGGTAACTTCAATTCCGATCTGGCTCAAGTGGACTGCTTGCTTGCTTCACCTAAGCTTGATGAACTTTTTTCCTATTACTTAAGCCTTGATTGGCCACCATCTCCTCTCTTTGCGGGAGATACTGATGTTTTTAACTTTTCTTCTACTATAGCAAAAACAACAAGTGATGCACCAGCTTCGCCTCCCCCAGCTGCTGTTCCTCTACCTCTTCAAGTTACTCCTCCTTCTGCGTCTCAACCGGGGTCGCAAGAAGAAAAAATAGAAGCTCTCCAAGACTTGGATGATCCGACCGTTTCGCAAGAGCAGAAGGTGGAAGGACTTGAGGAGGGCGAAAGGTCCCCGGAGAAATCTTATGCTGACGACACAAAGCTATCTGAACTTATTACTCCGGGCAGCGAATCTTCTTCAAAAAAGAAGGGGAAGCGCGTGATTTCAAAGAAGAAGAAAGACGCTCCCGTTGAAGATGAGAAAGCAGAAGAAGACCCAGTTGCACCTCTTTCTCCTTCTTCCGCGACCCGTCCAAGCCGGCCTGCGAAGTTAGTCATTAAACCAGGTGAAGGCTCCAAAGGCGACGGGAGGAAGAAGAAATGAGTTTGGTTCTATCTTTCTTGTTTTGCTATTTTGCCTTTTGTCTAAAGACTTGTATCGACCGGGGATTGTGCGGGTACCGGCCCCCGCTTTTTTGAAACCTGTGCATGTATAAAAAATTTGATAGTATGGAATAAAAATGACTCTTTTTACTTGTACAATCTCTTGTCAGTATTTGTGAATGCATTTATTCCTTGTTTTTGCACAAATTTCTTTACTTTCTTTGTACGATACTGCAGTGAACTCGTGGTATGCTGTTTGAGCGTTGTTTCTATTAATATAGCTATATGCCCCCATACCACGGCTCATTGCAATATTCTGAAAAGACTTGTACTCTTATTCTAGAGAATAATTCTTCCGTTTTGAGGAAATATTATTCTGCTTTTGTCGAGTGTGCCTTGTATTGGAGAAGTTTTCTTCTTTTTTCTTTTCTTTTTACAAAGAGTTAACACACTTCAATCCATGGAGATGGCCACTTTTACTTTCTGAGAAGTGGATTACTCTTTGTAGTGAAGCGGGTTTTTGAAGAAAACTTTTATTTTTTGGACGTGCCTCTTTAGAGGGCTTTGTTTAGCACTTCACTGTTGAGGGTAGGAATGTGCCTCTGAAGAGGGCTTGTGCCTCCGAAGAGGGCTTTTTTGTTGTGCCTCGGGAGAGGGCTTTTCTGTTGTGCCTCGGGAGAGGGCTTGTGCCTCCGAAGAGGGCTCCTCCGAAGAGTTGTGCCTCCGAAGAGGGCTTGTGCCTCCAAAGAGGTCTTTTGCCTCCGAAGAGGACTCCTTTGAAGAGTTGTGCCTTCGAAGAGGGCTTGTGCCTCCGAAGAGGGATTTTTGGTTTTGCCTGAAAGTTATTTCTCACAGTTGAATGGATCCACGGGGCGGACGCAAGCCGCTTAATTGGATGTTTGTTTGCACAGACAATCATAATTAAGCAGCAAGGGCCCGGTGCCTTCCTTTGGGAAGGTGCCCCTCCGGTGGTTCCATTAACCTTATTGGTTGAGAAAAACATTTAATTTTATAGCGTGCCTCGTTGGAGGGCTTTAAGTTGTGCCTCTAGAGAGGGCTTTGAGTTGTTTGCCAGGAAGGTTGCGTCTCACGGTTAAGTGGTTCCACGGGGCGGACGCCAGCCACCTAACTGGATGTTTGTTTGCACAAACGATCACAATTAAGCACCAAGGGCCCAGTGCCTTCACTTTGGGAAGGTGCCCCTCCGGTGGTTCCACCAACCTTTTTGGTTGAGAGACAAGATTCCATTTTGGCTGTTTTTTGTCTGCTTGCCAATACCTTTTCATCATCTGTTCCTTAGCGATCCCTTGCTATCACTTTTGAATACATGTTCCTTCCTTTTGCAAGTTGTTTGATTCTTCCAGAGAAGCGCACTTCTTGGTTCAGTGGATCCACGGGGTAGACGCAAACTACTTAATCAGATGCTTGTTTGCACAAACGATCTTGATCAATTAGCAAGGGCCTGGAACCTTCACTTTTGGAAGGTGCCCCTTCGGTGGAATCACCAACTGTTTGTGAGTAGTACTTCTTATGTAGGAATTGAATCTGGAATTTTTGAGGCTTGACATTTGTTTGTTGAGTGATTTATGGAATCGCTTGGGTTTGTGACGTATTGAATAGGTAAGCTTTGCTTTGATTGCCTGCAATATTAAATCGATATTTTAGCAACATATTTTAAAATATCTGCATATCGAAATGAGACAGGCATTATATAGTAATAGAAGACACAAGATTTATAGTGGTTCGGCCAAGAATTAGGCCTACATCCACTTTATAGTTCTTATTGCTGAGTCACACTGATTTTACAATGGCTTACAATACAGGAACGATACATCCATAATTATTTTACAAATTTAAGCATAGCTTTTTAAGTAAAATATGGACGCAAATGGTTGCTGTTCCAGGCTCTCGGGATTGGATCCCCTTCGATAGTTGTGAGTTTGAAAGTGCCATCAATAAGTTTTTTGCCTATGACATACGGCCCTTCCCAGTTTGGCCCAAACACTCCTGTTGCTGTCATGATCCTTTTTAAGACTAGATCCCCAATTTCAAAGCTGCGTTGACGAACTTTAGAATTGAAGTGCCTGACTATCCTTTGCTGTTGAGCCGCAACCCTGAGTTCAGCTTCTTTCCTTCTTTCATCAAGCAAGTCAAGTGCTTCAAGTTGCAGTTTTTCATTTTCAGCTTGGTTGAAATGAATTCTCCTGTAGGAGGGGACCTCTATTTCCACGGGAATCATTGCTTCTGATCCATATGCCAATGAGAATGGAGTGTGCCCAGTCGCATTTTTGTGGGTAGTCCTATATGCCCATAATGCTAGTGGCAGCTTATCAACCCAACCACCTTTTGCTTTTTCCAGTTGCTTTTTGATGGTTGATTTGATGATTTTGTTCACTGCTTCCACTTGCCCGTTTTCCTGCAGATGAGCCACTACCGAGAAGCTTTTTCGGATCTTGAATCGCTTGCAAAATTCCTGGAATTCTTCGCTTTTGAATTGGGTACCATTGTCTGTTATTATCTTCCGAGGCACTCCATACCTGCAAATGATATTTTTAGTCACAAAATTTATCATCTTTTTAGAGGTAATATTAGCCAATGTTTCAGCTTCAGCCCATTTAGTGAAATAGTCAACATCGACAATGGCATATTTGATTCCAGATCTGGCAATCGGCATAGGCCCAATGAGATCTATTCCCCAAATGGCGAATGGCCATGGACTGACCATCTGTGTTAGCATGGTGGATGGTGCTCTTGGGATTTTTGCAAATCTCTGGCATCTGTCACACTTTCGGGAGTAGCTAGCAGCATCTCGATTAATGTCCGGCCAAAAATACCCATAGCGGAGAATTTTCTTTGCAAGAGTTTGACCACCTGAATGATCCCCACACTCTCCTCTGTGCACCTCAGCCAAAATTGTCTTAGCCTTTTCTTTGGTTACACACCAGAGTAATGGCATCGAGAATCCTCGTCTATACAAATGGTCACCTTGAATTACATATCTCGGGGCTTTTCTTAACAGCTTTTGGTGTTCTTTTGAGTTCTCTAGTAAGGAGCCGTTGAGTAGATATTCCTTGATAGGGGTTATCCATGACTCCTGTTCTTGAGATACAGCCATGATCCAGTCAATATCCATCTCATCAATACTTGGAGCTGTCACGACTTCTACAGGGACCAATCCCAATAATTGAGCTTTGCTAGAGCTTGAGTATTTCGCGAGAGAATCTGCCTTCATGTTCTCTTCCCGGGGATATGGTTTATTGTATAATGATCAAAATCATCGAGAAGCTCACAGGCTTTTGATAATTAAGCAGGCAGATTTCCTCCTTTTGTTTGAAACTCTTTCTTGACTTGGCATACAATTAGTTAGGAATCACTGAAGATCTGCAATACTTTGATGCTCAGTTCTTTAGCAATCCTCAGACCGGTAATAAGAGCTTCGTATTCGGCTTCATTATTTGTCGAAGGAAATTCTAATCTCAATGCAAAACACAATGACCGCCCTTCGGAGGTTTCAAGCACAACCCCAGCTCCGGAACAATAATCATTTCTTGCACCATCAACATATAATTTCCATCGGATCGGAATGTCTTCAGTTACCTCTTCCTCACTGCCACCTTTATTTGTGCATTCCACAATGAAATCTGCTAAAGCTTGTCCATTGATTGCTCTTCGGGGATGATAGGTGATATCGTATTGACTGAGTTCAATATTCCACTTCAGAAGACGACCCGAAGTTTTAGGGCGGAATAGGACTTGCTTTGGAGGTTGACCAGTGAGGACTTTAATAGGATGAGCCTGGAAGTATGGCCTTAACTTTCTGGACACGATCAATAGACAATAGGCGAGCTTTTCTAACTTCGAATAATTCATTTCTGCCCCAGTGAATCTTTTGCTGATGTAATAAACTGGACGCCGAACTTTTGCGTCTTCTCGTACCAACGCTGCACTGAGAGCATGAGATGAAACTGCTAAGTATATGAATAGATCTTCACCATTGTTGGGTTTAGAAAGTACTGGAGGCGTTTCCATATGATGAATCATCTCATCAAAAGCTTTTTGACACTTAGGAGTCCATTTGAAATTCTTCTTTCCTTTCTTCAGAGCATCAAAGAAGGGAATGCATTTATCTGTGGCTTTGGAAATAAATCGACTCAAAGCAGCGACTTTCCCATTAAGACTCTGCAATTCCTTCTTTGTTCTAGGGGGTTTGACTTCCCTTAAGGCAGTGATTTGAGCGGGATTAGCTTCAATGCCACTAGCACTCACAATGAAACCTAAGAATTTTCCGGACTCAACCCCGAATGAACATTTCAGAGGATTCAGCTTCATCCCATACTTTCGGAGGATTGTGAACATTTCTGCCAGATGATCCATGTGGTCTACTGCCTTCTTCGATTTCACTAACATATCATCAACGTACACTTCCATAGTTTTGCCAATTTGAGGCTTAAACATGGCATTAACGAGTCTTTGATAAGTTGCCCCCGCGTTCTTTAGTCCGAAGGGCATGACTTTATAGCAGTAAATACCAACATCAGTGATGAAGCTTGTGTCCTCCTGATCCGGCTCATGCATCATGATTTGATTGTATCCTGAGTAAGCATCCATAAAAGACAATAATTCGTGCCCGGCTGTTCCATCTACCAATTGATCGATTCTAGGAAACGGGAAACAGTCTTTGGGACATGCTTTGTTCAAGTCTGAGAAGTCGATGCATACTCTCCACTTTCCTTTTGCTTTTTTAACCAACACTAGATTAGAAACCCAATTTGGATAAGTGGATTCTCTGATGAAACCATTCTCCATGAGCCGATCTACTTCTTCTTTCAATGCTGTTGACCTTTCAGGACCCTGGGTTCTTCTTTTCTGCTTTACGGGTGTGAATTTTGGATCAATATTTAAGGCATGTACTGCGATTTCTGGAGATATTCCACACATGTTAGCATGACTCCAAGCGAATACATCCAGGTTTGCTTTCAAGAATGATATTAGCATATTCTGAACTGTCATACTGAGTTGTGAACCCACATTTAACACCATGTTTGGATCTTTCTGGTCAACAGGTATTGGCACCGTTACTTCTACTGGCACCACTCTATTCTCCCCTGCACTGGTCTTTCTGGGATCAATTTCTTTTTGCGCACCACTATGTTCACCAGTGCAGGGTCCACCCCGTACTTGCTACAAGGTGGGTTCTTTGATGCGGAGCGGAGCTACCGCACCTTTTCCCATCTCTCTCTTCTTCGCCTCCCGCAACTCTATAAGATAACATTCCCGCCCAGCATTCTGGTCCCCTTTCAAAACACCAACGCCGTTATCAGTGGGGAATTTCATAGTTAGGCACCACGGGGCGAGAATAGCTTTGAATGCTGCAAGAGTTGGTCGTCCCAAGAAGGCGTTATAAGCAGAAAATTCATCAACTATAACAAAAGTTTGCTTACGGACCACTTTTCTTTCCCCTTCACCAAGTTCTACAAATAAGTCGACTATTCCAATGGGCTGCTTTGGTTGCCCAGTGAACCCCACAATTTTTTGCGAAGAAGCTTGAACATCAGCCATCGGAATTTTCATTTGATCAAAGGTCTTTTTGAAGAGGAAATTGCAAGAAGCGCCGCAATCAACAAGCACTCTTCTTACAATAGCTGGTCCGATACCGTCGGATATTACCAAAGGATCCATGGTGGGAGCCTCAATTCCCACAGAATCTCTAACTCTGAATAAGATGTCATCGTGAAAAGTTCTTTGCTGTTTTGAAGGCATAACATTTCCCAAGGCAAAAACAGTTTCTTCTTCTGGGGCATGTCTTAGAGCATGAGCATACCTCTCCATTTCTCCCTAACTTCTGCCTGTTGGGTGAGGACCCCCTGTGATTACATTAATAACAGGCCTTTCAGGTTCCTGCACCACAGCTTTTTCTCCTGAGCCAGTTTGACGAGCATGAAGTTGCTGCCCCTGAGTGGATGAGGCCGGATCACCTCTGTTTCTCTTGACATACTGTTGCAGTTTATTCTCTCTCAACAGTTATTCAATCAAGTTCTTTAGATGGCGATATTCGTTGGTGTCATGGCCAGGTTGGTTGTGGAATCGACAGAACCTTCCATTAGGCACAAAATCTTTCCCGAGCTTAATCTTAGGTGGCTCAGGGAACTCGACGGCATCCTTGGTTGCGAAGAAGATGTTTTCTGGAGTATCAGTTAGAGGAGTAAAGTCTGAAGGCTTAAAGTAACGAGGTTTCTTCACATCTTTCTGTCCTTTCCTACTGTTATTTTCCCTCTTCTGACCACCAGATTCTTTCTTATTAGAAGCTTCAGCCACATTGTTGTTTTGAATTTCAGCCACAACCACCTTTGCTGGTGTAGGAAGATTCTCCAAACGCATAAATTCGTCAGCCTTCTTATAAAATTTCTCAAGTGAATTTGGTTCCTTCATCTTCAACCATTTTCCAAACTCACTTTTTTTATCGATAGCTCGCATCAAGTAAGTTAGAATCATTCGAGGTTCAGCATTATCCACTTCAGCCAAAGCTATATTGAAGCGGTTCAAGAATGATTTGATAGATTCCCTAGGAGCTTGTTCAAGGCTGGACAATGACATTATGTCCTTAGCTTTTGAAGCATACAATCTGAATTGATCCTTGAATTTACGAGTTAAGTCAGAGAATTGATCCACAGATCAGACTGGTAGCTTTGTAAACCAAAGTAGTGCCACCCCCTCCAAATAGACAGGAAAATATATGCATTTAATCTCATCTGTTGCCCTAACACCTGTCATATGCCAGTCGTATTTGTACAAGAACTGATTTGGGTCGCTTGTCCCTCGATAGGCTGGGATAGTAGGAGGAACAAACTTCTTTGGAAATTCAGCTTTTAGAATTCTTTCGGTAAACGGAGTCTTACTTGGAGCAAATCCCCAGTCATTTTCATCTTCGTCTCTTTGCACACTTTCTTTCATAATTTGGCGAACCATTCCTGATAGGTATTCCCCGTCGTTCAGAGACCTTGCCGGGCAGACGTCAGCCACTTTTTTGGAAGTTTGCCTGAACAAATGTTCGCGAAGAGGTGGCTGCGGCCTTGAACCTCCAACTTGTGGAGGTGCCTCTTCGGCGGTGCCAGCTGCCCTTGGAGGAATACTTTTCTCTTGGGAGTCATGAGCATCTTCAGCAAAGGTTGGTTCATGATTTTCTGGTTGTTGGTTAGCCCCAAGCAGAGCGTTTAACCTGTCCATCATCTAAGCATTTTGAGCTTCCATTTGTTGGTATAACCCAGACACAACATCATCAAGTTCGGCCCTTGTGACTCCAACAGTAGGAGTCGGCTGATTTGGCGCTGGAGAGGTGGCAATCCTGTCATAAGCATTTCCGGATCTCGTAGATCTACTCTTTCTTCCAGGAGCCATGATTTCAGATAGACTTCTGGTTTTTAAGGAGATTCTTTCAACAAATCTTTGCGAAGCAATGGTGAGAACACACCTGAGTTCGAACTTCTCAGTGAAAGCACCAAAAATGTTAACGTAAAAATCGAACGCTAACACCCCGATGTGAATATTAGTAAAGTGAAAGCACCACCCGTTGGTACGGGAACTAAAACAAGTAGATAATTGCAGTAAAAGTAAAGAGACAGCAGTTTTATAGTGGTTCGGCTCAAAATCAAGCCTACGTCCACTTTATCTTCTTTATCACAAGTTCGATTACAAGCTTTACAAGAATTCCTTCGATTACCCAACAATCGATACAAGTAATTAGCACTACAATGCAAAAGAGATTTTGGAATCCATCTTGAATGTAGTTGATCTTCTCTTTGGGTAGTTTGGAATGTTTTTTGGTAGTAGAGGTGTTGTAGAAGTCGTGAATGCAACAGAGTTTCGGCGCTTCAAAGTCTCGAAAGAAGTCCCCCTCGAATGTGGAGTAGGCGGGGTATTTATAGAGGAAATCTGTAAGTTAGGTCGTAGGTCGCAGGTTGTAGGTCGTAGGTCGCGAGTGACCTAAGGGTTATCCGAAGTTAACTTAAGTCATTGGCGACTTAGTGGAGCCATTCTGGGTGAGATACTGAGTGTGAGCGACTTAATGTTGTAGATACAGAAGTTATCTCGGTTGGATTAGGTCGTGAGCGACCTAATAGAAGAGGTAGGTCGTGTGGCTTTACTCCGGAGCATGTTAAGTCGTTCCCTTCTCCTGAATTGCTAGGTCGCTAGGTCGCTAACTCGTTAGGTCGCTAGGTCGCTAACTCGTTAGGTCGCTAGGTTGCTTTTCTGGAGTTAGGTCGCAGCCCTCTTATCTCGTTAGGTCGTAAGGTTGCTTTCTGGAGTTAGGTCGCTAACTCGTTAGATCGCAGCCCTCTTATCTCGTTAGGTCGTAAGGTTGCTTTCTGGAGTTAGGTTGCAGGAGATTTCCTTAGGTCATTAAGTCGTAAGTCGTTGGGTCGTTGAGTCATAGAAAAAGAGGTGTTAACACCCATAAGGATTGCTTGGTCAGGAGAGTCCAACAAAGCTTTAATATTGATGTAGCTCTTAGGTCTGTTAGTAGTCTCAACCCTATGCCACCTTCCCTTTTTGGTGTACATAAAACATGCCAAGCTATTTTATGTGTCCTCCTACCCCAAAAAATTAGCATATAAAGATTCAATTTTATTGAGAATAGATGAAGGTAGGTGGTAGATAAGCAGTCAGTATAGTACAATTAGGATGATTACACTTTGAATAAGTTGTGCTCGTGTCTACACTAGATAACAAATTATTATCCCAACTTTCAAGCGTTGTTGAAATTATTTGAATACTGGATTACAGTAGGCTGCATTCACATAATCAGAAGAGAGGGGAACACCTAAATATTTGACTGGGAAATAACTTTCATTCACTTCCAGAATGTGTAATATTTCTATTTTCTAGGGGACAACCTTAATAAAGTAGACTTTAGATTTCAATTGATTAATGTGCAGTCTTCTAGTCCAACTTAAGTCCCATAAAATGCCTCCGATTTCTGTAGCATTTGTAGGAGGAGCCTCTAGGTAAAACATTACATCATCTGCATATAATAATTGAGAGACAATTGGGGTATCTTTTGTAATAGGAAGTAGGACATTATGTGTTATACTTTCTTCCATCCTTAATGATTAAAAACTCCACCGCAATATTAAACAAATTAGATGATAGGGGATCACCTTGTCTCATGCTTCTATTAGATTCAATAAATCCTTTAGGGCTTCCATCATTTAGGATTGAGAATGATAGGGTGTTGATTGATTCATAGATTAAGTAAATAAGAGAGGTAGGAAACCCCATAGCGGCCAACATATGACATGTAAATTCTCTATTTATCATATCATATGCTTTTTGCAAATCAATTTTAATTCACATCCTTGGCTTTCCGGATTCCTTTAAATCTTAATAAGTTCATGGGCTAATAAAATATTCTCTCCTATGTTCCTTCCTAGTATAAATGCTAACTAGTTTTTTGAAATCAAATAAGGAAGCAATTATTTAATTCCATTGCATATAATCTTGGCTACAATTTTATAAATGATGTCAGCACATGCAATAGGCCTATAATAAAAAATGGATTTAGGCTTATCTTTTTTTGGGATGAGAATTATAAAGGTATGATTCAGTCCCTTAACTAATATAGATTGTTGAAAATTTTATGTTATAACCAAGAACAATTCATCCTATAGCAGATCATAATGCAATTTGAAAATTTTGGCTGAGAAACTATCTGGGCCTGAGCTTTCTGCATCATGAATAGACCATAAGGCAGCCATTATTTCTTCTGCAAGAACAAAAGAAGAATAGTATTTCTTCCCATTAGCATTAATATTCATTCCGGGCTCAGTGTGGAAAAATAAAGCACCAATTGCCCCATATAAAGGTTGTAATAATAGCTGAGAGATTTCTCAGTTATTATTTCATTATCAAATATATATTCTCCAGTTGGGGATATTAATGCTTGAACTTTATTTCGATGTCTTCTCATAGACATTCAGGAATGAAGGAACTTTGAGTTTGTGTCACCCTTTACCAGCCGAAGGGTTTTAATTTTTTGCATGAGTTCTTCATTCTGTATTTTGAGTTACTTCATTAGATCAAGTTTAGTCTGCAACATGTTATTTTATAAACTAAGGTTCTCAGGTTCACCATCTATTTCCAAGAATACTGTTTTATAATCATCAGACAGCTTGTGCATCGCATCAGATTTTTTAATTTCTTTATTCCTCTTTTTTAGATTTTCTTTGATTTTCCTGAGTTTGGCTATAAATTATGTGTATGAAGCCCCCAAATAGTAGCTTTGAACCCTTCTATAACACACTATTGATTTCTATTTTTATAGAATCAAGAATTCACACATCTAAATGCCATATTATTTTGTTGAGACCTGCTTTCTTTGAAATTAATTAAAATTGGGGTATGATCACTAGGAGTAGTAGGTAGTGCAACAGTTGATATTGTAGGAAATAATTGCATGAACTTTTGATTCACCAAAACTTTAAATCTATTGCTAGCCATGCCCCTTTTTCTCCAAGTGAATTTGCAACCCTCTATATTACATTCGATAAGGAAACACTGTAAAATAAAGTTTATAAAACCAATATGATAAGAAAAAGGGATGGGAAATCCTCCCTTCTTAACTTTAGGGTTCAAAACATTATTGAAATCCCCGATGACAATCCAAGGTATGTGAATTGAAGAAGCATTAAGAATAAGGTTACTTAACAATTTCTCCCTTTCTAAATAAGTATTACTGCAATAGATGAATGAGAATATGTGTTGAAAGCCCCTTAAGTTAGTTAGAATAATAGTGATATGTTGATAACTTCTATTTGATATATGAATGCTCCACGCATTTTCATCAATGATGACCAAAATTCGACCTTCTATACCCATATCGTTATTTTGCACAGAAACTTGTGAGATGGAAATTTTGACATAAATTTTTGAATGGCATAACCATTAAGTTTAGTCTAATATAAAGCTATCAAAAATAGCTTGTGAGACTTGAGGATTTTAAATACAGATAGCATTTTACTATCGGTATTCAAACCTCTAACATTCCATGCACATACATTTATGACAGTAGAAGAACCCCTTGCATGTCATTTAGGAGGGGCTGGTAGAGTAGTTTTTTTTCTCCCATGTTTCTTCTTATATTTTGCATTTATCTCTATCATTTATGAGAATTTTTTAGAGGATTTTCAAAATTTCCAGTTTCTTCAATGTGTTGAGTAACCTCCTCCATAAACTGTTGTTGCTCATCAAATATTTCTGAAACAATAGTGTAATCTTCTAACCGTCTAAGTGTATAAGAACCGATGTATTAAAATTTCCTTCATCTTTATTTTGTGAAGGTAAATTTGAAGTGTGACAAACATCTGTTGGCACTTGCATGTCATGTTTTACATGAGTATAGTTAGAAGATTGTACAGTAGAAGTAGAAGTGGGAACATCCTCAGAATCAAGGCAGGAAAACTTATTGGAAATAGGAACCTCTATAACCCTTTTTCTTTTATGTACATTCGGTTGATTATGTTCTATATCCATTATAGTAGACTTCTCATTAGTAGTTGTTGAAGTTCTATTCCACATGTGTGTAAGAGCATATTGGGCTCCTCGTTAGACATTGAATCATTTGTACTTTCTATTTTTTTAACATTTTCAGCATATTTGTGTTTTGGTTGTGATGCAGCGCGATACCTTGAATCGAGAACGACATACGCGCACCCCATGCCAAACCCTGAATCGCGCTCCTCCATAGGTCGCGAACGAATCGCGCTCCTCCTTAGGTCACGAACGAAGACTAAGTTGTTCCAGCTTAAGTCGCGACCGAACCTTATGTCGCGAGCTTCCCTATGTCGCGCTCCAGCCTAGGTCGCTGCATTCCTTGAATCGCGAACGAGAAAATTCCAGTAGGTCGCAAACGAGCATTCCTTAGGTCGCGAACGAAGTTATGTCGCTACCAATTCTTAAGTCGCGAACATACTTAAGTCACGAAGCTCCAGTGAAGGTCGCGAACGGCATCTCCTTAAGACGCTCCAGATTTCCAATGCCGCATCTTCCTTATTTCGCGAACGACCTTCCAGTAGGTCGCTGTTGCCTAAGTCGCTTCTTCCTTAGGTCGCGTACGAATTCCAGTAAGTCGCGAAGTTGTTATGTCGCCGCTTCTTTAAGTCGCTCCTGATGCCGAAGCTTTTAGGTCGCGAAGAAGCTTAAGTCGCTGAAACTTTTTCTATGACGCGAAGCTTAGATCGCGAGAAGTTGTATGTCGCATTTGTTAAGTCGCTTTGCCTAATTTGTTAAGTCGTTTGTTTAGTCGTTGTTTGTTATGCCGTTTGTTTCTTAAGTCGCATTGTTTTGTTATGTCGTTTGTGTCTTAAGTCGAATTTTGTTAAGTCGTATGATGTAATTCGTGTATTGTTAAGTCGTATGTGTTGTAACTTGTTAAGTCGGGTGTGTTGTATTTTCCCTATAAATAGGGATGTGTTGTCATTTGTAAAAAAAGTTGATTTTTGAATAAAATTTGGTTTGTACTTTATGCTACCATTAAAATTGGAAGTTGAGTGTTATCTCCTTTCTCCATCTTCGGATATTCGAGTGCGCTCGAATCAACGAACTCGAAGCCGATTCACAGAATCTCGTGCGCGAGATCAACGTCGAAGAATCGTAGATTATCTAACGCGGTATCGTGCACAATCAACGTGTTGAAGATAGCTAGAATCCGGTATCTCGAGAGATCAACGGATTTGGGCACTTGGGTATCTTCAATTCATCGATTCATTTTGTTTCATCGATTCATTTTTCGCGAATTCATCAATTCGTGAGTTGTGTGATCCTGTAGGCTGCGTCATTTGGTATCAGAGCGAGGAAACGAACTTTTCCAAGTTCGTTGGATTTCAAGTTTGCGTGATTTGAAGTTTGTGGAATTCGAATGTGAGTTTGCTTGTCCTTTTGTGTTCGTGAAGATTCAAACAAGTTGGAAGTTTTGATTCTAAAAGTTTTGGATCGAAGTGGGAAAGTTGTACAGAGCTTGAAGAGCTTGTTGGGAGCTAGAAGTTTACATCTTTTCATATCAGAGCTAGAAGCGAGCTTGTTCAAGTTTGTGCGAGATTTGTTCAAGTCGTGAGCTAGGAGTTTGTGCGTAGATTCTGCATCATTGAAAGTTGCGCTAGTTGAAGTGTTCATTTTGAAGATTCCAACAAGTTGGGGAAGTTTGATTCGAATTTTTTTTAATCAAAGTGAAGTTTGTGTTTGGATCTGTTGAAGATTTGAGCATGCCTCCGAGACGTGTTAACCGTCATCATAATGTTGCAGATTTGTATGGGAGTGAAGATCCTGAACAGATGGAACAACGTATCGATGAAAGGTTCAATAAGGGTTTCGAGAGAGTGGAGAGAATGATGTCTGACATGAATCGAAATCAAAGGAGAGTGTCGCCACATTATGATAGGGAAAGAAGAGACCCATCTTTGTCGATAAATCGAGATCGTGGATTTCAAGACAATCATGATTATCGGAATGAAGAAAGAAGAGCTTATCATGGTTACGAGCATGAGCCATATTGTGATTATGAAAGATTTCGAGTAGAGGAAAGAAGAAGTAGAGAGGACGTGCATGGACATAAAAGAGTCAATGTTCAGAATCGACATCGAAGCTCATCTAATTTTGAAGAAGATAGTTATGGTAATAGTGTTCACTTTCGATATCCAGGTCAAGGGCCAAATCGACATAGGAATGTTAAAGAGAATGGTCATAAACGGGAGTGAAGGATGGACACAGAGATTCCAAAATTCCGAGGTGGTCTACAAGCAAAGGAATTCTTTGGTTGGTTATCAAAGGTTGAAAAGATTTTTGAACTTAATAACGTGCCTAAAGATCGTCAAGTTAAGTTAGTTGCTACAAGATTGAGAGGAAGAGCTATGAATTGGTGGCAACAAACTAAATCAAACAGAGAGAGAATGGGGAAATCCAAAGTTGTCATGTGGGATAAGATGAAAAGGATGATGAAAGCAAATTTATTACCCTACAATATCAAGCTCATATGAACCAACAGTTGCAGAAGTTGAGTCAAGGGAGTCGAGGAAAGGGTGTAGTTACAAGCCCCAGCAATCAGAATAAAGGTGTTAATTGCAGTATAAATGTTTTTAAGAGAGTCAACGAACCCGTTGTACATGGAATCACTAAGACAAATGTTGATGATCGAATTAAGCATTATCATTATCAGGAGTTTGACCATATAAGTATTGAGCCCAAGAAGAAAACCTTAGTTGTAGAAGAATGTGAAAACGAGGATGTGGATGATTCTACTGAAAGCGAGCCGGAAAAGAAAGAGGAACCGACTAGTCCATTATTTTTCAACGAAAGTGTTGAAGAAGCGAAAGGTAGTGCTGAATCGTTCGTTAGGTATGAGGCAAGTGAAGAGCTTAAAACTTCGGAGGAGGTTAAACCAATGTTAGAAGAGTTTGAAAAGGTCGGTCCTATGGAATCGTTCGAAGAATTACCACCAAAGTTTGACAACGAAGATGAAGAGGTCGAGTTAGAAAACGATGAATGCAATTTGTTGATGGAATTTTATTCAACGTCAAAGTATGTGGATGTAGAAATTGATTACTCTTCACCACCAAAGATTGATGTCGATAGTATGGAAGAAGAAATTGTGTTCGGAGTTGAGGAAAATAACTTGATGATGGAGGATTCTTGCTTAACACCAGAGCTTATGGATGAGAGCCAGCCAAGTGTAAAGTCCTTAGTTTTCGAGAAGCCCGAACAAAGTGAAAGTGAAACAGAAGAGAAGGCAGAATCAGATAGTTTATTATCTTTGAAAGAGTTCGTCAATAAAATGAAAGATAGTGATGAATTATCAATGTGGATTGAATCTGGAGAAAGTTCTGATTTTGAGAAACCTGAGGAGGTTGAAGTATTTGAAGAGTTTGAAGATGAGATTTCCGAGGAGCTGCCTGAAGAAACTATGCTTGTATTTTTGGAAGAGTCTGTTGAAAAGGTGAAGAATAGTAATGAATTGTTTTAGTTGACCGGACAAGGAACGAGTAAAGATCTTGAGGTTTTTGAGGAAGTTGGATCAGAATTCGATGAGTCTGAAGTCGAATATCCTGCGGAATTACCCGAAGAGTTACCACCACTACAGGACATTCAGCATCAAACTGAACTAGTAACAGATGCTAATTTACTGCGGGGATCATATGATCTTGTGAATCTGAAAGAACAGGAAGAGTTGAAAAGACAGGAGGAAGAGAATGATTGTCAGTTGGAGTTGCCTGATCATGTCCGCACTGCTGACGTTGTCAACGTCAACTGCTTGGAACCGTTTCATGAAAATAAACATGTCAAAGAAGAAGCAAGTGGGAATCCATTTCAATCAGGGGAAATTAATGCAACACATCAAGGGAATATTCTAAATGATGATACACCTGAACGAGATAAGGAAAGACAAGAATCTGGGCATGAGTCATCACACTTCTTCAGTCGTGACTTCCTAAGTCGCTCCGCGATTTTAAAATTCCTTATATCGTCTCGCATTTTGTCACGATTTGGTTCTATATCACACCTTCCTATTGGCACAAGCATCATGATGTCATCTCCCTCAGATCACTTCCTTATGCCGCCTGCCTAATGCCACGTCTGCTTATTGCCATGCGTTCCTTATGTCGAGCCACATCTTCAAAGGGTCAAGACAAGATCAATCTCAAGAGTGGTTATCACCAGAGCCGCATCAGACCAAATAATGAATGGAAGACAGCGTCTCAAAGAAGAAAAAAATGTGAATTCGGGACGAATTCTTTTCAACCAGGGGAGGATGATGCAGCGCGATACCTTGAATCGAGAACGACATACGCGCACCCCATGCCAAACCCTGAATCGCGCTCCTCCATTGGTCGCGAACGAATCGCGCTCCTCCTTAGGTCGCGAACGAAGACTAAGTTGTTCCAGCTTAAGTCACGACCGAACCTTATGTCGCGAGCTTTCCTATGTCGCGCTCCAGCCTAGGTCGCTGCATTCCTTGAATCGTGAACGAGCAAATTCTAGTAGGTCGCAAACGAGCATTCCTTAGGTCGCGAACGAAGTTATGTCGCTGCCAATTCTTAAGTCGCGAATATACTTAAGTCGCGAAGCTCCAGTGAAGGTCGCGAATGGCATCTCCTTAAGATGCTCCAGATTTCCAATGCCGCATCTTCCTTATGTCGCGAACGACCTTCCAGTAGGTCGTTGTTGCCTAAGTCACTTCTTCCTTAGGTCGCGTACGAATTCCAATAAGTCGCGAAGTTGTTATGTCGCCGCTTCTTTAAGTCGCTCCTGATGCCGAAGCTTTTAGGTCGCCAAGAAGCTTAAGTCGCTAAAACTTTTTCTATGTCGCGAAGCTTAGGTTGCGAGAAGTTGTATGTCGCATTTGTTAAGTCGCTCTGCCTAATTTGTTAAGTCGTTTGTTTAGTCGTTGTTTGTTATGCCGTTTGTTTCTTAAGTCGCATTGTTTTGTTATGTCGTTTGTGTATTAAGTCGAATTTTGTTAAGTCATATGATGTAATTCATGTATTGTTAAGTCGTATGTGTTGTAACTTGTTAAGTCGGGTGTGTTGTATTTTCCCTATAAATAGGGATGTGTTGTCATTTGTAAAAAAAGTTGATTTTTGAATAAAATTTGGTTTGTGCTTTGTGCCACCATTAAAATTGGAAGTTGAGCGTTATCTTCTTTCTCCATCTTCGGATATTCGAGTGCGCTCGAATCAACGAACTTGAAGCCGATTCACGGAATCTCGTGCGCGAGATCAACGTGGAAGAATCGTAGATCTTCTAACGCTGTATCCTACGCGATCAACGTGTTGAAGATAGCTAGAATCCGGTATCTCGAGAGATCAATGGATTTGGGCACTTAGGTATCTTCAATTCATCGATTCATTTTTTTTCATCGATTCATTTTCCACGAATTCATCAATTCGTGAGTTGTGTGATCCTGTAGGCTGCGTCAGGTTGCCACGTTTTTCTGAAAGTTAGTCGATAGTTTTTTGTGCTATGACCATATATATTGTAGTTTTCACATGGATGTGGTCAGTACTCAAATGCAACTTGAATATCTATTTCCTCTCTGTCGTAATTCAATCCTTGTATTGATGCAAGTAATGTAAATTTTGAATCAACCTCTACTAAAACTCTTGCAAATTGTAGATGAATTTCTTCTGCTGTATTGTTTTCCATTCTGATAGGCTTAACCAAAGTGCTTGCAATTCGACTTATGGCCTCTTTATTCTAAAGTTCCAAGTTTAAATCTTTTAACCTTATCCAGATTGGGATTGAAAACAATTATTCTCTAGTTAATTTCATGCCAGGCTTCCACATCTTCATAATGATAATCCAGGAATTAAACGTATAAGGGCCTGACTTGATGATGCATGTATAGTCTTCCTCTTTATCAAAACGAACAAGTATAGGTCCACTTTTTTATATATAGAAAATTGATACTTTATTAACATAATGCATATACTTCGATAATATTTGTTATTTAAAATCTTACAACCCCGTAACCTAAATGGTTGCCTTACAAGGAAAAAAGTACATATTATGTTCATATATTAACTTACGACGAGATAAATACTCTTCTTTAAATTCCAAAACAAGAGACGACTATGCCAAGAAATCTCTCATACTAGAACTCTTTAAAACTAAGTAAACAATAATACAAAAACAAAAAATCAAAGCAAAAAAGGAAAAAGGAGGAATGACAGGCACATGCTCTGTGACCCGACTTCTCAAATCTTCTGCCCTAACATTGCAACATGGTTAAGAGACCGCATTCAATGGTCAAAATACTTCTTCTAACCTTATTCAATGCATCTGACGTTATCACTCCTATAACAACCCTGTTGTTAGTTAGCCGATAAATTAAATCTACTTTGGTATAATTAATTCTAAATCGTGATTTGTGAAATGTAACTTTGAAACTAAATCTAGATTTGTGAAAATTGAATTGTTTATCTTAAATAATTTTAAGATAACTTTGGAAAATGTTGTAAATTGAGTTAAGTGTTAATATTATGATTTATTATTTTAAAATGAGAATTTTTAATCAATAATTTATTCTATTTTAATTAAAAATAATAAGAATAATTTGTATTTCAAAAGTTACACTTAGTTGTACAAAACATTTCTATATTTATATAAATGGGAATTTCTAGCTTGTGAATGAGTTTGATAAATTTTGAGTGGTTAAAACTATTTTAAATAAAACCTTTGTTAAAATGTAAAATAATGCTTTATAAATTAGTAACACTTGGGATTTTTGTAACACTTGGCAATTGGGTCCATATCTCAACCCATTTAACCCATTTAAGAGAAGCTTCCTTCTCATTTTATGTAAACGGTACGTTCAATTCTAAAAGCTGAGAAAACTAAAGAACTCAATTCCTCTTTCAAAACTTAGAAAACAAAAATCAAAACTCTTCTTTAATTCATGGTAAATTAAACATCTTTAGGAGCTTATTTGTTCTGGTAATCATCTCTAGCTTAAATACATCTCAATTGAGTTTTGAATTCCCAATTTACTGTAAACTAAATTAGGGCTTTTGGGTGTATTTTGGATTGATTTTTGTTTAGGGTTTGGTGGTTTGAAAATTTGGGCTGAAGATTGAAGGATAGAGGTGAGCTAATCACTCACAAATCTATTTCTAAATCTTTATTTAATGTATATAATTGTTTGGATGATTTGTTGAATTGAATTGGTAAAAAATTGATTGCAAACTTGTATGATAGTTGTGTTGTTTTAATTGGAAATTTAGTGTGAAGATCGCTGTAATAAAACAACGATATCCTAGTGCAAAATGATCCTAATCGACTCAATTATTTTGTAGGAGAAATGTCTTTCAGTTAGCTACAAATTCTCTTTTAAATTCATTACAAAATTCTGTAGTTTAGAGCTTCAAAATTGAGTTTGAAAACGATGGTGTAGCTCTGCCCTGTGCAATTTCTTTAAGTTGAAACTTGATATTAAAATTATCATAAATTTTAATTGGTAGATCGAAATTGAGTGAGCTTTTTTTCAGTCGAAAAGTATTTTTATAAGAAACAACTTTTATGTTTATCATTTTTAAATTTGTAGTTTAATAAGAGTGATGTGGGTTTGAAGAAGAGGCAACCTCTCTGTCCTATGTTTAATCTGAGAATTGAAACATAGAAATTATTCTGGGCACAACTTTTTCATTACTTATCGGAATTGGATAGTTTTTGAAGTTGTGGAAAGCATAGACTTTGTGCTTCAATTTCTTTTTGTGAGTTTTGCGTAATTTTGAAGTTAAATGGTCAAAAATTCATTTCTTTTTCGCTGCCCTGTCAATGAAAGACAGAGTTAATAAATTTAAATCTGAAAGTTATTTCGGTCACAACTTTTAAATCGTAAGTCCAAATTAGATGATATTTTTCTTGTTTGAAAGCTAAGACCTTTGTCTACAACTTTTATCTTTTAATTTTTGTGAAATTTTGAGATTTAGATGGTCGAAACTGCATATATTTAAATCATAAATTTGAGTTAAAAGAAGTAAATAGACAAGCTTCGTATACAAGTAATTTTACGAAAGAGAATTATTTTAAATTTATATATCTTAGAATTATTTCTAAATTAAGTTAATAAATATTAAAAATGATTTTTTAGCAAGTTATTTTACATATTAAGCATGTTTAGTAAAATATTTATTGATTTAGAAATATGACTTTGGAAATACAAATCTAAGATAATTTTACATAAAAGTGATTATGGATTTGGAATATAAGTATTACGATTTATTAAATAGATAATATAGGATTCATGGAATTTGGAAATGTAGTTTTGAAAAGTATAAACTTAATTTTTTTAAAATAAAATGGCTATATTTTAATATGGATTTAGAAGAGTAATTAAATATGGTTTTAAAGTATAGTTTTGTGAATAATACAACCATATGGAAATTTGAGACAACCTGGTGTATATAAGTAAAATCTTTGAACAATTCAGAGTTATGGAATATTTTAAAAAATCTGTGAATATTTTTATAAAGTGAAATAATGAATGAATTTATGGAATTATAATTGTGAGGAATGCGGAATATGGATCTTAAGGCTAGGAATAACACTAGAGGGGGGGTGAATAGCGTTTTTAAGAAATTACTAAATCTTTTTGAATTTATGTTAATTTGAACACAAATGTATGCAATATTCAGACACAGATATAATTACAAAAACAAACATAGATGCAGAAATAAAGTAAATGCAATAAAGGAAAGAACACACCGGATTTTATACTAGTTCGGGGTTACCCTACATCCGTCCCGCACAACTAAGTATGGATTTCCTTTCAAAAGCAATTCAACAATTACAACCCTCGGTTTCAAGGCTACGAGGTACACCCTCCAGAATCACAATCCTCTGGGTAGAGATACTTGATTTACGGGCGACAAGTTCACCCAATTGATTTCCAAGGCTACAATCACACCTTTTCTCGCTTGATTGATTTCCAAGGCTACAATCACACCTTTTCTCGCTAGATAGATTACAAAGAAGCCTATAACTCTGAATAGCACTTAGATCTTGTTGAGATAGTGATAGAGAATCAAACCAGAGATGATCTAGTTAGATTCAATGTTGATTTTGGCAGAGTGATGATAGGATTTTGAATAAGAAAATGTGGAAGAAGAAGAGGAGTGAAAAACCAGAAAAACTGATTAAAAATTCGTTGAAACTAACCCCTATTTATAGAAGAACAACAGTCATGTCCATTCGTGAAGGGTTATGATGAATAGACACTTCTTTTGAAATTCAAATTTTTGGTCCTAACTGACACTATGTCGACATGGGGTACTAGGGCATGTCGACATCCCAAAGGAAATTTTGATGTTTTGTTTTTCTTTGAAAATAACCTTTATCTTATATTAAAACTATTTTAAACTTTACAAATATACTTGACTATAGATAAAATACATAGATAAATATAGAGAATAATATATATATAATTTTACTATAATTTTATATTTAAATCTAAGTATAAAGATAGTTTAAAACAAACGAAGTTTAAAAACACGAGTTTATTAAAAACAAAGACAAAGAATATTTTAAGGCTAAAACATATTTTTGAAAATCATTTTAAAAGATAATTTTTAAGGCTAAAACATTTTGAAAAGCAATTTTGAAAATCATTCTGAGGTAGTTTTGAAAATCATTTTGAAGTAGTTTTGCAAGCTTCTTCCTGCAGAATATCTCATCATGTCAGGACTCGAGAACTTGTACAAAACCAGGATGTTCGAGGGTTTGTAAGCCACTTGTCGTAGGTTTGTAAGCTACTTATCGTGGGTTTGTAAGCCACTAAAAAGGTAGAAATGGGTTCCATCCCAAAAGAAAAATGGAGTGAAGATTTCAGTGCTATTGTGAAGTTTTAACATAATTCTAGACTCAATACTTATCTTGAAATCTTGAACTCTTGATAATCTTGATACTCATGAGTCTTCAATCTTGATATCTTGAATCTCTATACTGTACAGTCTTCATTCTTTATACCTGCATGGTTAAATCTTGCATATACATATATATCTAAACTATAATGTTAGTATTTATATTTTATAATCTTATTCTAAGGTTGTTGTCATCAAAACCATCAACTCATGGACTAACAATCTCCTCCTTTTTGATGACGAGGACCTTTGTTTATAAAATATTACTTCTATCCTATTGATTCCCCCTAAATCTAATAACTCTCCCTTAATCTATACCTAACTCTCCTATTTATATTTCTCCCCCTTTGTCATCAACAAAAACAAACAAACTCTAAACTATATAACTCCGCCTCATTCTTTTACTCAAGTACCTGCATTAATAAACTATATAATAGAGTATATTAAGAAATAACTATACTTATAGACATGATATTCAATCAACGATTATAAATATATCAATGTATATTTATACATTCATCAATCCACACCAATGTATAAATCAAATCAATCAAAACAACCAATTTCAATCAAAACAATCAATTCAAACAAAGTAATTAAATAAAGCAAACAAATTAAACATTACGGGGAACTTCCACCCATCCTTCTTCTCCGAAAATAGGGTCTGCTTTGATGGCATCCCAATTTTCATTGTCATTTGTGAGAGAGAGAGGAGGATGTGCTTCATTATCATCCTTGTGCAGGGAAGAAATCATCCATCGAATTGCATCGAAATGCCTTTCTTGCTCCTTGATCATCTGCATTTGACTGAACTCTAAGTGTCGCTGGTTACGAAGAATGAACGGGAGAATATTCTTGATTGAATTAAGAGTTTCTTCAAGATTCTCAGATAAGTTATGAATTGGATTAGCCATTTTTGAAATTGTGAGAAGAATGAGAGATAGAATAGATAAGAAATAATATTCAGTAATGAATTCTGGAAGAAATGGGTATTTATAGGTGTAGAAATTCGTTTGAAATGAATAGACATATGGTAGTTATTCAAATTTCAAATTCAAAAATGAAGTGTCATTTCTGACCAGTACATGTCGACATGGTCAAGGGGGGATGTCGACATGAGGTAGTGAAATTTGATGGTGATTTTGATTTTGTGAATAATTGTGTGTATATATATATATATATTTATATAATATACTAATATTTATTCAAGAGATAAGATAAGCTAGATAACAGAAAGGAAATTTAATTTCATTGCATAATAGGATAATAAAATGATTAACCACGAAGAACTACATAAACACTCAAAAAAAATTTAAACTAATTCGACATGACATGAAAATATAGAACTAGTTAGAGGATGATGAAGATGAAGATAATCCAAGTTTCTTGCTGACTTAGGAGAAAAACTTGTTCATCTTGGATGATATTTTGTCCAACTTCTTACTAACAGATCTTTTAAGAACCCGTTGATTCTCAACAATAATCTTTTTGTTTTTGAGAAGGTTTTGTTGGTAGGATTGGAGGGATATTCAATACTTTCTAGGGATGTTTCTCCTTCTTCTTCTTCTTCTATTTCCATTTCATCCCTTTCTTCTTTTTCTTCCTCTTCCTCCTCTTCCATTTCTTTATGAGCCAAACGCTCTTCCTTTTCGGCAAGAGTCTCATAAGGTTGAAAAACATATGGGATTTTCATGAGAGAAATGTTTGAGATATTAAAAACTTTTCTTGAAATAAATTCTTCTCCTTTGAAATTTACTCCAAAATAGTTGAAAATCCGAGTAAGGTAAATTCCATGGTATAAAGTGTTTTCTCCCATTTCAAAATTTTTAGGACGAAGTTCATCCAAAATAACTTGCGCCTAATTGATATCATAATTTTCGAAAATAGCAAAAAGTGCTTTGCACACTTTTGAAGTAGGATTGTTAAAATTTCCCGATCTTGGGGTCAAAGTATGTTGTAAAAGAAGATTGACAATTCTTGCTTTAGGACGAAAGTTTCGGTTTTTAAATTCAAAGTTTTCATCTCCTTCAAAAATATGATGAAATGTCTCACGATCATGTTTATCGATTTTAAAACTAGAAAGATCCATTCCCGTGCTTTTGCAATTGAGAATGGTACCCAAAAGATCATAATTTAAGACAATTCTAGTGCCTTTGACACTACTCCAAATTTCATTATCATTTCCTTCATAAAATTATCGATTGAGATTTGCATAGAAAAATTTAACAAGATTTGGGTAACAAACAAAATCATTTTGAGAAGAATCAACAAGACTAAGAACTTGATTGTTTGCAAAAAGAGTATCAATTTCATAAGAAGCATAATCTTGAAAAATAGCAAACTTTTCGGGATGGACTTTTCCATAATTAGCATAATTGATGTATGCTTTTATTGCCTCCGGATTATTGAAGAGTTGCTCTTTCAAGTTTCTGGAAAGCCTCATGGTGGAGGGGTTGCTTGAAGAAGCCATTAAAGTAGAGGGTAGAGAGCTTGAAGTTATGAAGAGAGAGTTTGAATTTGAAAATGAAAGTGAAAAGTTGTGATAAAAGATAGTGAATAAATAGATTTTTGAAAGACATGTTCTCTGGTCAAAAGATGCCTTTTCAGAGTATTGAATGAAGTGAAAAGATGGAGGAAAATTCAACCATTTGAATTCAAATTTTGAATTTCAAATTCTGGTACCTATGTCGACATCAGGGTAGGGACCATTTCGACATATGCCTATGAATTTCTATGCTTTATTTTTCCTAAGTATTCTAATATATATATATATACTTATTATTTTAATGTATATATATATATATATCTGGAGTATTCTTATAGTATATTCCAGAAAATATTATTATATTAAAAAATAATAATAATAATAATAAAATTATAATAATAAAAAATAAATTTAAAATTCAATCAATACACCAATTCAAAATCAATAAATCAAGCAATCAATCATCTAATTCTAAGCATGCAATTTCAATCAATTGTATTGTAAATGTGTACCTTTTTCTGAGTCCGTTTCCTTGAATTTGTTGAAGTCGTGAACTGCTTGTGAAACACAAATTTTAGTTATCTGTCTTCTGATCATCATCGCTTGAGGACGAGTCTGAGTCATCTAGAGTAGCAGTAAATTCACGCTTCCGTTTCTTTACTGTATCATTGTTTATAGCAGGATTCTGCCTTTCTGGATACAGACAGTCTCTTTTGATATGGCATGGTTCATCACAGTTGAAACATTTGACATTGTTTGGCACTACATTCTGATTTCCAGAATTCTTATAGTTGTTTCTCTTGAGATTATTCATCTTTCTGTATTTCAGGAATTTCCGAAAATTCCTGGTCATAAATGCTATCTCTTCATCATTATCACTGTTTGAGTCTGATCCGTCGGTTAATGCATTGAATGCCATTGATTTCTTTTCAGATGCTTTGCTTTCTCTTCTCCCGATCATTTGTACTTCAAACGACATTAGATTTCCAATCAATTCTTCTATCTTTAAAGTACTGATGTCATTTGCCTCTTCAATTGCAAGTGTCTTTTGATCCCATGCTGGAGTGAGAGAATTTAAAAATTTTCTGACTTGATTTTCTTCCGAAAATTCCTTTCCCAAGGATATTAAAGAATGCACAATATCTTGAAATCGACTATACATGTCTGAAATAGACTCATTAGTATTCATTTTAAATAACTGAAACTGATTTGTGAGCATGGAAATTTTGGTCTGTTTAACTTTGCTTGTTCCTTCGTGAGTCACTTGCAAAGTTTTCCAGATTTCATATGTAGACTTACAAACTGACACTCTATTAAATTCATTTCTTTCAAGTGAACAAAATAGAATATTCATTGCTTTAGAATTATTTTGTGCAACAGTCTTTTGCTCAGTGGTTCACTGTGCAAAATTAGTTGTGGGTTCAGAATATTCAGTTTGTGTGATATTCCAAGTATCTAATCCTATAGATTGTAAATATATTTTCATCCTACATGCCCAATATGCATAGTTACTGCCATTAAAAAATGGTGGTCTGGCAGTAGACTGACCTTCTACAAATGAACTAGTGACAGGGATACTAGTGTTAATAACAGTACTAGTGTTGGTAGCCATTTTGAAAACTTTTCAAAATTCAGATTATGAAACTTTTGAAAACCTTGCTCTGATTTTTGGTCCTAACTGACACTATGTCGACATGGGGTACTAGGGCATGTCGACATCCCAAAGGAAATTTTGATGTTTTGTTTTTCTTTGAAAATAACCTTTATCTTATATTAAAACTATTTTAAACTTTATAAATATACTTGACTATAGATAAAATACATAGATAAATATAGAGAATAATATATATAAAATTTTACTATAATTTCATATTTAAATCTAAGTATAAAGATAGTTTAAAAAAAACGAAGTTTAAAACATGAGTTTATTAAAAACAAAGACAAAGAATATTTTAAGGCTAAAACATATTTTTGAAAATCATTTGAAAAGATAATTTTTAAGGCTAAAACATTTTGAAAAGCAATTTTGAAAATCATTCTGAGGTAGTTTTGAAAATCATTTTGAAGTAGTTTTGCAAGCTTCTTCCTGCAGAATATCTCATCATGTCAGGACTCGAGAGCTTGTACAAAACCAGGATGTTCGTGGGTATGTAAGCCACTTGTCGTAGGTTTGTAAGCTACTTGTCGTGGGTTTGTAAGCCACCAAAAAGGTAGAAATGGGTTCCATCCCAAAAGAAAAATGGAGTGAAGATTTCAGTGTTATTATGAAGTTTTAACATAATTCTAGACTCAATACTTATCTTGAAATCTTGAACTCTTGATAATCTTGATACTCATGAGTCTTCAATCTTGATATCTTGAATCTCTATACTATACAGTCTTCATTCTTTGTACCTGCATGGTTAAATCATGCATATACATATATATCTAAACTATAATGTTAGTATTTATATTTTATAATCTTATTCTAAGGTTGTTGTCATCAAAACCATCAACTCATGGACTAACAATAATAGCTGTTTTAAATAATAAACTCAAAAGAGAAAAATGTTTTGAGCACCTTAATTCTATAATTTGAGGAGTATTAATAATCAACTTAGTGTCATCGATTGGTTTAAATGCTTTCGAATAAGACTTTGTCGAATATGGTATACCTCATTGAATAGAATGTTTGAGTGAAACTTACTAGCCCATTAGCGAATACTCAAATTTCATCGGGTAGTATGGGATGCCTTGGTTAAATTCGTGTGAGTGCTATTAGGAAGTATTTTATACTTTAGAGTTGTATTCTCTTCTATTGTGCGACAAGTGGTTTGTCGATCCTTAAGAGAATATAGTTCAAGTTTTTCTGTAGTATCCGTAATAAGTGATAATTACTAGCTTTTAGTAAATACTTAGATTTCACCATACGATATGGGAAGTAGTGGTTAAGTTCTAGTGATTACTAAAGGTGATAGTATTTGGCACTCTAGAGTTTACTCTCTTTTGGTGTGCGCCAAGTGGCTGCTAGATCCTTAAGAAGTTTATTCTTGGATTTATTTTCGAACATAATAATATAATAATATTAAATAAATGTAAATTTATCGAGTCATGGTTTCTACGATCACCTTGATCGGTATAGACTATCCTTGAGATCATTCTATGATTCTGTGTTCGCGGTCTGAGTACGATCCTTGGTATCGTATCAGTTCCAGTATTACCAATTTGTTTGTTTATTTGCTGTGGGTTTTGAGTACAATCATTGCGATTATTTTGGACGATCGTTAAGATCGGTTTGGATTAAGATCTCTTGGATTCTAGATTTTGTGACTACTCCATGTTCGTGAATAAATATATATTCTTGTGTCTTGTGGTGGATGCTAAATTAAGTTAATTCTGTTATTCTGTGTCGGTGTGTTTATTACTTTGTATTAATAATGTACACTTCAAATTCAGTTTAGGTATTAAGTGAAAAGGTATCAATAACGTGTAAGTGTTAGTATAAACATATATTCACATTCGACCGCCCTTAACAAGCCATATTCTCTGGATTAGCCGACAGCATTACTTGTAATGTTCTTTGATAATCTGGGTATCGCAGTGGGGTCGTTACAACTCCACTCAAGAAAGAAAAAACAAAATCTACCTTTTACAATCTAATGTAGGGAAGCTCAAGAAAAACACGAGGCTTTATGCAGTTTTTTGAGAGGATTAGGGAGCATGCATTTTTTAAGGCTATGGGAACTAGCTGAAACTTGCAAGAAGATATATAATCCCAAAATTAGAAAGTTCGTCGATGCTCTTCGCAAAATCCAAGTTGTAGTTAGATAAGTCCAACATTTCCCTTAATTTCCGCTTCACTGATACTTAAAATGTCTATAAATTTTGGTTTGCTACTTATTAACATACAATCATTTTATATAAATTCTGTTATTATTTGTGCTGGGATGAATTAATTTTTAAATATTTGATGATTTCATTCAATCCATAAATGCCATATTGTTGTGTTGATAACAACATCCATACTGTCGTATGTAAAATTCTTATTGGTTATGCTAGAGTCCAAATAATTTAGAAAGTCATTAAGATTATCATTAAGAACACCATCAAGTTTTAGCTTTTGTTTGATACCCGCTAGATCTGCTTAGATTAGTTGCATTTGAAAAATAGATGTTCATGAGATTCATCCTCTATATTACATAGGACACATTCTGTGCTTTGAGTGCTATTCTAGTTTTTGATTCGGTCCATTGTATTTAACATGTTCATGCATGCTAGATATAGACATGTAGACATTTTAGGTGCATTATTATTTTTCCATGTATGATGATTTATGTTTCGAACTGGTTCATGAACTCAAACGCTTTCCTAGGAAGATCTAAAACTAAATTCCCAGTTGTGGTTTGGCTTTCACACCAGAAATATGTTGTTAAGTTATTTTGGATATAAATGCTCCTAATTTTATTACATATGCCACTGGGTAAGGGGAGGTTATCGAGGCTCCATTCTGAATTGCTGATTAGGGCTGACACCTCCTTGTTCGCATCTCTCGAATATATAAGTTGTTGCCATCCTACTATATTGACCAATGAATCTCCATTCAGCCATGGGTCGAACCACAAACTTATATTGCACCCATTAGCTACTTTTCCCTCGATAATTCCTTGATTTAAATTCCTAGATTTTTATGAAAACTTCAAGGTATATGAGGAGTTATTATATTCTTGTATCACCCAAAATTGTTTTTATCACAATATCTGTTGTGCATCCGTTATGACAATAAGTTTTTCTGCTCTAAGTATTTCTACAACAGTTTGATAGATAATGCCTTTGCAGTCTCTTGAAGATTTCTTAGGCCTAAACCCCCTTCCTCCTTTGGCTTGCAGATATATTGTCTATTTGGTCCATTACATTCACTAGCATTTGACATATTTGCATATAGAAAAGCACCATAGGATAGATCACCGTTCTAAGTAATTCGATTCTACTACTTGAAGTTAACAATCTACCATTCTAGCTGTCAAATCTCTTTTTTATTTTGTCGACGAGGTCATTAAAACCAGCTCTTTTTAAAGTTGTGATTCTTAGGGGAATACCTAAATATTTGATTGGTAAATTTTGGGGTTCCACTTTAATGATACTAGCAATAACTTTTTTCTGACTAGCTCCTTTGCTAAAAATTATTTTTGAGTTTTGCTCATTGAACACCAGTCCCACCTATTTCTCCAGGTCTTCTAAAACTCGCTTGATGCTATATGCATTTTCTGTAGTTGCTTTTGCAAATACCAAAGGTCATTAGCATATATTAAGTGATTCATTGCTGGATTATTTTTATAGATAGGGGTTAGTTTTACCTCTAGATGCTCTAGTTCAAAAAGAATAGAGAGATATTCCATAGTAAGGATAATATAAAAACTCGACTTTTTGTGGCCATAAAATTGTCATATGATGAAAATTCGAATCATTATAAATAATTACAATAGTATAGAAAGAGCTATTTAAACTAACTACACTTTAATAAACTCATAGCGGAAAGAAACAAACATAATATATACTTCAAATTTCAAATCGTATCCTAGTACACATGATCAAATCCAAATCCTTATACATAAATACATCATATATTAATACTGCCAGGTGATAAATACAACACGCTATATACATAAGCAATGCCATCATCACCGGCACCGTCAATGTCACTCAAGTCCACCATCATGACCTATAAACCATAAAAAAAGGAACATAGGTGGAGGGCGTCGGACATGAGTCTAATGAGTGAAAAATAGTTGTAGATATGATCGCATAACGTTATATAAAGATCTCATCTAAACAAAGACGTACCTCAACCTATATCATCTGCATTAACAAATTTAGCCTAATATATTAAACATAACACGAGGGCCTAAAGTACTTTACGAATAATAACACCATAGCATAGCATAACGTAGCGTACAACATATAAGTTAATTAAACATAGACTAACCCATAAATAAACGGTGGTTAAGTAAACATAAACATAGTCCAACCACTAATAGTTAAGTATTAACTGATATAAACCAAAATTATATTAGATAAACATGGTCTAAGAACACACGAATATAGAAAACTAGTTAGACATGGACTAATCTCGAAACACACTAGCATTAGTTAAATAATACTAACACTCGAACACGCATCCCTACACATATCAAAATATTATACAACGATAGGTAAATCTTCATATAAACTTCTTATGATATCTCACATTGCATATAAACTCAAAACGAAAATGATCGCTACTCGATTCGGCTCTAGGTAGGTCTAGGTTCAACCTGTCAATTACAGTTTGCACCGGTCGTCCGGTGGGCATCACCGGTGGATCGGTGAACATTCCAAGTAGAAAAACTACATGTGGCGTGAAACCATTTCACTACCGATTCTCACCCATTTTCATTCAGATCATCTTATTTTCAATTTCTAAAGTTATCTACATGTTTAGGTTATTATTCTACCCATTTTCAATCACTTAATCTTCATACTATCATTCTATATTATTAATTTTGCCTAAATCTAATTATTTCAACATTTAAACACTATTAATTTTATTTCAATCCATTCAAATCATCATGTAGACATTTCCTAGGGTTATCAGCATATATTTTGTCTCAGATATGATAAACATTTCATTTTCGTATATATTTTATTAATTTTTTAAACCCTAACAGCATTATAGAATGATATACTCTCATATAGATATTAAAATAGAAGGAGATGTTTCCCACTCACCAATCTACGCCTCCAAACACAAGAATTCCCTTAATTTCTCTCTGATTCCTTCGTAGCCAGAAACATAGTATTCCAAAAATTCCCAAATCGCCAAATAGATAGTATAAATAGACTCCTCTTCTCGTGCTGATCGATTTATTACATTTATTTGTTGAATTTGGTTAAGGATTGAAAAGGTTATCGGAAGAAAAAGGAAGAGGGTTTGTACAGAGACAGAGTAAGAAGATGAAACTGAATTATATGTGAAATGAATTTAAAAACTCCTCTGCCCGCTTCTTATAACTTCTAAACCGACGCTTAAGCCTAACAGGCTTAGGCCTGTTTAAAAAACTCCAAACCCATTAACTTAAAAATGACATAACCCCTCCATATGGACTCTGTTCTGGAAACCCAATATTCTGTTTGACCATAAAATGAGATCTTTGCATTGGTACAATTCTCATCATCTAATTCTAATGTTTGTTAAAATACCATTTTGCCCTTTTTAGTTTAAAATTACCAAAGTACCCTTTATGTTATTCTCTAAAAATTATAGGGTAATACATTTATCCCCTCTTAAAAGAATTTCGTCCTCGAAATTCCCAAAGGACGAAAATGCTATGCGCACACTCACGTATCTCATAACATACATGACCTATGCATGAATATAGCCGCATATGTATATCCATATCATACAAAGTCATATCATAATTTATTAAAAAAACAAATAACACACCTTCAATTCTATGCTAAAGTCGGGCTTTCTACTTTCATATGCCCCATCTGTTTGCATTTATAGCGTTTGATCTTCGCGATGTTCACCCTATAGTCTTTTACATCGTGTCCACTCCTATTACGCCTTTTACAATTATCATCTTGTTTCTTAACTTGACCACCATGATTTTCACTTTCCTTACATTATCCTAAACATGTATTCTTCTTAAACTGTCAAATAAAAAATCATGTAGCAACAACGTTCAACAATGCAGCTTCCACTAAACTCTTGAATGTCACTCCCATAGGAATCTGACTGTTAACCTAAATGGATCAACACTCTGGAGTGTGAATGTGAAAGCACCAGCCCTGTTAGAACAGAGCAAATATAATAGAAAAGTAGCAGAAAACTAAATAGATATGGAGTATTTTATAGTGGTTAAACTGTTAACTAAGCCTACGCCCAACTTTTAAGCTTTGATTAATGATTTTATATGATTACAAAGTGTTTTGAGATTGATCAAGTCACAAGAACATGTGTCAGACTAATTTCAAGTCCTAGAATTACCTATAAGAACTGCCTTGGTGACTATTATGTAGAGAGAGTTAAAGAGATGATATGGTTTCTGCATAGTAATGGCAGAAACCAGATCCCCTCTCAATTGCTCTTTGGTTTCTATTTATAGTGCAGCAACCATATTGGATCAGAAGCCTGCTACCAGAAAAGTCCAAAGAGTAGCCCAAGTTCGCATAAGGAAAATGGCTATATTCGGTACCGAATTAAGACCATTAATTCGGTACCGAATATAATCCTTGGTCATTGGGTGGCCAAACTCTTTTGTATTGAGTTTCTTACTTCATTTAGATGCTTTTCATGTAATTTGGTAGCTTGTTGATGAGGGTCAGTCATTATTCTTCCACGACTTAGATTATCATGCCGTTTAGATCATTATGTCTTCATTCTTGATGGTAGGCTCTCTGAAAATCTATGAAACTTCTTGAATATGCATAGGATGATTAGTAGATCACTTCTCAAGAGTATGAAGTTGCCAAGGTCAAACACTTATATTCAGCATCGAATTAAGGCTCCATAATTCAAGGTAAATTAGAGACTTAGCTCCTTTTTGATCCATACTTTAAAGAGTTCTTTCGTTTGCCTTTCGAAGTGTTATTGCCAAGTTTCTCATCGTTCCGTCTTTGTATTGATGCTCTAACTCTTATTGATTTGTGTTGGGTTAAAATCCTGGTCAACATTTGCCCTCTAGATTATGCTTTAATTGAAAACAAAGTGTGCTCTACAACAAGGCAACTTTCAGCTTATCACCCTATGAATTCTAGTTGGTCGTCCAATTCCATCCAGAGATGTTGTTTTTCATGGGCTCACTTCTAACTTGTTACTCATCCTGATTTTGGTTTAAATCTCAATTATTTGTACTGACAAGGCAACCTTGGCTCCTAAGTTCATGCAAAGCTATAAGTCGATTTGCAGTGTCAATGTGATGAATTGGAGTTGTCCAGGGTTTATGGTATTAATTCAATTCCGAATTAAGAGGGTTAATTCGGTTCGAATTAAACACTTAGCATATTTTGGAGAATTCTTATGTACTTATACGTTTTCCCCTTCTAATGACTCACCGAATCCATTCCTACTTCGAGTTTACCATTCTCCAGCATATTCAAACCCTTGAACCCTAGTTCTATCGATTTGGAGTATCGCATGGCCAGCATTCGCCTTCTGCCACCGCTTGATCGAGGCGCCACTGCTCAGTTCATTGCCTGGAAAATTTAGACCTGAATTACCTCAAACCCTAAACCGAAAAAGCCAGCAACTAGACTTGAAGGTTAGTGATGGCGATCATGTACTTTGGTGGTGGTGAAGATGGTGTTTGGGCTTTGGTTGATTGTGATTTTGGAGAAGGAGATGGTTGAACGCATGCTTGACTTGTTAGTGATATAGCTAGGGTTTAGTTTCGTGTAGAACACATATGATTCAGGATTGGACACACCTTTTAGTTTTAACCATTTTTTCCTGTGGAATCGACCTAAATTTGATTACTGAATTGACTTCGATATGATGACTTTCCTTAGAGTCGAACATATCGGATAACTAAATTGCATTGCATTTCTGCACATCTAGTGTATCTAAAAAAGAAGGAGCATTCCATGTCAGTTCAAATAACGGATACATTCTCGATCGTCGATCGATTATGAGCAAGTACAAAAAAGTAATTTCAAAGGACGATACAGATTGTTCTTTCACTATAAGCGAGCTATCTAAATGGGATAGATCGTTCATAGTGTTCGGGACACTAGACTCATTCCATATGGATAACACACGGTACTTTCTCCAGTCAACACTTAGAACCCGATAGGTCGACAAATGTCGATGTCCTTTGGTTTTCAAGCATTAATCACATCGGAATTCTAGTTAGAAATAAAGCATACCTGACTATAATCAATAAGTTTTATTACCTAGAATGACATGTCACTTAGCATGCCGCAAGTCAGTTGACGAAGCATCTACACCTTTAGGAGCAGAGCCAATAAATGCTGCAACGGTTGCTCCATCTATTCTTGTAGGGTCAAGCCAACCTATACCCTTTGTTTTCTACGGCCCAATAGTTCCAGTTGGACATGTACTTAACCAATTGCGAGAATTCTGACTTATCCTCCAGAGTACTCGCCTTTGATTTTAATAGCTAAAATGCTTGGGAATAAATGCATACAACACGACATCCTCGATGGTGACGTTCATCTGTCTACTCGAACTGAATTTGCATATAATGCTCCAGACGGTTTTATTGTTTGCAATTGGTACATGTGCTTGGGTGGTGCGGTTCCACCATTCAACTAGTTCTTGTCCGTAGTGCTTTAAGATTTCAGATTGGCACCGTTTCAAATCCATCCTAACGGCTTTGCGCACTTAAGTTCACTTTACATTTTGTTCACATGAACACTTAGGTGTCCCTCAAGGCCAAATGAGCTTACGTTCCTTTCACACTTTAGAAGGAGGTAGGACCGCCCATCTTTCTTAATTATCGAAGCCTGGAGCGGATGTACGTTAATAAGAGACCTCCCTAACAAACATTTAGCTTTCAAGAACGAGTTTTTCTTTGTTAGGCTTCCAGAAGGCTTCAACCGTAATTGGCTATTCAAAAGTAAGTATCGTTTTCCTTGAGTTTTCCATTTTAACTGGTTTCCCACTTGCTTATCCTATCGTGTATTATTGCAGTCATCCCAAAACGGGAAAGCAAGGACAAACTCGAAGAGATGCCCAAGACTCTCAAAGTTGTACCAGCTTCCAAGTGTTCAATAGATTTTCTCTTGACAAAGGAGAACCTCTGACAGCTTGGCTTACAACACCCCGATAGATTCGCCGTAGATAATGAACCGCTAACTTCAAGTGGCCCCAAAAGGTGCACTCATTCTTCCGCCCACACTCATGATTCTGACAAGGATGTTTAAGGAGAAGAAGAAGAAGCCGTAACAAGGGCTAGTGAGCCTATGCAAGTGGACACCCTTACTCATAGAGGTGAAGATGCTAGAATGCCCACTATATCGGAGGGATTAGCTGGTGAGACATAGAGAAGGAAACAACCAATGGCCCGGGAGAAGGGAGAGATTTCAGATGATGGAGAGGATCACGATCATAGCGCTAGCGAGGAAGGAGAAGAATCACTTGGCGAATCTCCAGAGATGGGTCCTGACTTTCGGAATCTTCCATACCCAGATCTATTAACCATAGAAAAGCCGAGTCTTGAACTTCCTATCTCCCCTCCTTTGAATAGCTGGTTGTAGAAGCTCCGTATTCTATAGGAGACCAAATCAATATAGCTCGTGTCGATGATACAACGAGTTTCGATTTTTCAAGAGACATTGCCATCTATAGAAATGAAGCTGGGGACCCTTCGATCGTTGAAATTATTGGATTGATTGGATCACATGTCGACTTCCATTCTAGTGGATTCAGTGGATTTGATAGTAGTGGTGGAAGGAGCCCGACCTTTAGACTCTGTCAATATAGTTGGTAGAGTGCATAAGGGAGCATCATCACCATACACTCCACTTTAAAACAAGGGACACACAGTTTTGCATTGAACCAAGTCCTTGAGTTCAATTATTAATTTGATTCTTGTTTTTGTTTTAGGTACCATGGGATGTGGGATATATCACCATTTACACCAAGATTCTAGTTCCTAAATTAGTAAGACTACCTCCGATCTGGCTTATTGCCCTCCTTGTGAGACAGATGAGGAAAGGAGAAAGAGGAAGGATGATAAGGCTCATCACTTGGAGTGAGAATGGGAGAGAGGAGATAAAAGGAAGAGAGATGATGAAAGCGGTGCCCTGGACGTTGCACATAAGTGTTAGAAAGACTTGCATGACCGCCACTGGCCTTTATAATCTATTACTTATCCTCATTCCAATGTCCCAACCACCATGTCTCAGGCAATTCCACCTTCTCGGGAGGCGAGTACTGCATTAGCTCCTACCTCTTCCAACCGAAGAGAAACGTATGTGTTTTCTCCTGCTCCACCCTTGCTTTAGGCTTCTTTTTGAATCTAATCTTGAGGGGAATCAAATTTGACAAAGCAATAAAGCCGCTCAATAGAGCCACTTCTCTTGGCAACTTAGAGACGGTTCGTAAAGACTTGGAGGCTGGATGTGATTCTCAGCATCTCATAAAGGCCTTATCGGATGTAAATTGCATTAACTATTAAGAGATCCTCACATTTGGGTCCGAAAGAAAGAACACGCCAGGGCAATCAAAGATCATGACGATGAGATGGTTAAGTTGAAGGTCGAGAGGGATGCATCTCTGAAGGGCAAGGCTACTATTGACAACTTAATAGTCGAGGCAAACCGGGCCCACAACCAACCGATCATAGTGATAAAAAATCAACTTAAAGATGCTTACGTCGAATCCGGGAAGTTGAAGGAGCAACTCACTGAAACTAAGAAGACCAGTAAGTCTAGGGATCAAACCGTCGTCGGTCAAGCCACTGTTATCATTGACCAGACTACTGACCTCTCCTAGCTTCGTGATGAGAATTAGCAGCTAGTGAGAAATGTGAAGCCATCTCTGCTAAGCTAGCGAAAGAGATTGATCACTTAACCACCAGGGCAAAGCTTGTTGATATCCAGAAAGAATAGATGACGCGATGGGCGATAAGGTAGCAGTGTGCTCCACCTGTACACCAGCTGCATGATGAATAAGGGGAGCATGAAGTTGCTTGGTTTCAACTACCCCCAGACCCTTGCCATGGAATGTGAAGAAGTATTAATTGGGTTAGAGCAAGCAAATGATATGCTTTCGAAAAAGGAACCGATGATAGACTATTTGACTTCTGAAGACATAAATTTCTTGGCTGCTAGCAAAGTTATGCTTCGAGAAAAGGAAGCCCAGATGCTGCAGCAAAAGTTCTTGCTGGCCCAAGCTCTCCAGTCAGCACCAAATACTTGTTCCTATATCTGAAGAACGAGTAACATCCATGGTGAAGCCACCTACACCCATGGGACATCCAAAGGCCTGGGTGTGCCATACCCCATTCCAACTATAGTGCGACCCTTCGAGGTGGGGACCGGTGGTGAAGATTTCAAGTTCAAGTTCATTACCAAACTCCTGGATCAGGTACTTCTCTTGTCTCTCCAATGCTTAAGCCAATCTGATTCACTCCAGAATCCATTTCTAAATTGTGCGCTTCCCGTTTTGAACTTGTATGTCCACTATCTCTTTCACCTCCTCCGACGATGACACAAGGCTCAAGAGCCACTGATATCTTCATTGCCTCCACCATTGTCTCTGTAGTGCCTTTTGGTGCAATCTAAGTTTCCGGATCTAAGCCCGGGCCCAATTCCGAAAAGATAGGCGCACTACAGAGACAAGAGGACGTCTTAGCATCCATGGATGACGAGGTGTTTATTACTAGGGAGTCGAGGCCGACAAGCAAGATCACCATAGTAGAAAGACTGTAGGAGGAAAGGAAGAAGCTGGAAGTAAAGAGGGAAAAAGAGAAGTGGAAGCGCAAAACTCCCATTGCTATCATGCTAAAGGTGTCAAAGGAGGTTGGTGCAGCTACCGGAGAGTCTGAGGGGTCTGGCCCTCCTGTTGGAGGAGAAAACGAGAAGGGGAGAAAAAGTGCCCAATTCGCCTAGGTCAGGGCAGCAAAGTATACAGAAAAGGCAGAAAGAAATGATGGGCTCGTGCATCATTTGAGTCAACCTTTTGTGGTATTTTGTTGGTTTTTGAGTCTTGTATAGTGCAGAGTCTACGCTTATTATTTCTTTTGTTGTTGCTTCGGTAAAGTCTATACTTTTGCTTTTTTGTGTCCAAACAGGCTGACATTGTGCGGGAGCAGCCTCCGTTGTTTGATTATGCACATAAAGTGATATAAGCAATGAAAAGAATAGTATATGTACTGTTATCTCTTCTGTGTACTTTTTACATTCTATGTACCACGCCTGTTTATATACCACTGATGTGCACGTAAATGTGCATATATTTGCATCCATATTTTATCTATTTTTATTAAAAAAATGTCATATTTGGGCATTTTAACATGTTTAAAACCAAAATTCAATTATTTTCAAATCATCATATATTCATCTACATATAGGGTCAAAATAGTCATTTTTGTGCATGTGTTAATTTGGGACTTTTTACTTGGACATTTTTCATAATTTTTATAGGAATTTGGATGCATATGGAAGAGGGTTTCATGAAGATATATGCATGCACAAAGGAATACAAAGGAATGAAGAGGAAATAATTCATGCTTATGATCATGGAGGATCCCACCCACTTACCTAAATCTACAATTAGAAGCTAATGGACAACTAAGTGGAGGTTAAAGCTTCATGCATATTTAATGATGGATTAATTAAAGGCTAATGGTTACTTGGAGGCCACACTTCCTAAAGGGCATTTTGGGAAGCACCCTAAAAATTGAATTAGGGTTTTATGCATGTATAAATAGCCCTCTTATGTACATGTAAATATCTTCTACTCTCTTAAAATTAGTTAGGAAATTAAAATACAAGTTGTAAGCTCTATGTTTCATGAAATAAAAATGGCTTCCTGGCCTCTTTCTCTTCTCTTTTCTACTTGTTTTTATTTACCTTTTATGTTAATTTTTATTTCTATGCTCTCTTTCTTTTCATGTTCATAGCTTAGATTTACATTCATGCAATTAGTTTAATGTTATTTCATACAAGTAGTTAATCTCATTTCCTTTGTTTAATTTCTACTTCTCTTTGCTTTCCAATGTTGAAACTTACATGTATTGATTTGATAACACAAATGAGTAGCTAAAATCCTTCAATTTAGGGGTAATGAAGCTCTCTAACTTTATTTAATTTCAACATTTCTATGATTTATTATCTCTTTTAATTATGCTTCATGAAAGTGGATTTTGATGTAAGTTTATACAAGTGGGTTTGATAGCTTATGTTGCATTTACAAATGAGCTATTCTTATTCAACATAAACACAATTTACATCATCGTTTGCTAATTGATTTTTTATTTTGAAATGGAAGTAAAAAAAAATTTGATGATCTATATTACTAATTACAATAGTAAATAGATCATACTTAAAATAGATTTTTGCTTTGGATTCATTTTCATGAGAATTTATAAGTGGTTTATTTGTTGTATTATAGTTTGATGGTTTAAGTTATGTTAATTAATAACATAAATAAACCATACTTATGATAAATGCAACAATTATTTCACTTAATATCAAAACTAGAGATCATAAATTATTTGTTTGTTGATTTACAAAAAAATGAGAGTGGATTTGTCTCTAAATTGTTCTCTAACCTCATAGTTTAATTCTAGCTTTAGCTTCATTTTTCTTGTGGTTAACAATTTCCTCTCCATTTGGTATAATTTGACTGAATTGATATATAAAATCCAACAATTCCCTGCGGATTGAGCCATACTCGCCACGTACTAAAATTGTACGTCGTGCGCTTGCGGTTATTTTAATTTGAAATTTATCGACGATTTTCTAGTCTGATCGAAAATTCATCGTTAAACAAGTTATTGGCGCCGTTGCTGGGGAATTGCGTTGATTTTGATTTTCTATTCTTCGGATTATTTTCGTTTGATTTTCATGTGTGTGTTTGTTTTCATATTAAAAAAAATTGTGTGCTAGTATGATTTTTGTTTGCATTTGATTTTGAGTTTATTGTTGTTCTAGTTTGCATTGCATTTGCATTTCATATTAAAAAAATAGACACAATTTCATTTGCAAAGAGAATTTTTTTTATTATTCCATTTCATTTTTCAATTTACATTGTGAAATTACATTCTTAATTTAAAAACTGTGCACTGTGTTTGCTTCCAACTGCGCAGTATTGCTCCTCTCAACAATTCCTCTTGGTCAACCCCGTATACATACTACTTCCATACAATCCCCTTTCACCAAACTGTCTAATCACCATCACATAACTCCTTCTCCTCCGCAAGCAACTTACTATCATTTCTACATATACAACTTCCTCTTTAACATACCCACCTCCCCCTGACCATTTTTCAAAGCACAAAACACTGCTCTGTCATCCACCATTTCTCCTTTCCTTCACCACTGACCATAGCACATTCATTTCTATTTGCCTTCACTAGTGCTTTGAACTGCAAACCCACATCCCCTTCCCATCACAAACAAGTCCCCCTCCACTCCACTGACCAATTTAATAAACTAGTCCTTCCAACACTGCGCAACCTCATCAACCAGACCAATCACCATTCAACTACAATCATCTGCCTCCATTCTACAAACCCCTCCCTGTCTGTCCATACAGTATCAATAAGCACACAAATCTATTACTTCACAAACAAGTCCCCCTCTACTTTACTGAATGCAGAAACTTCATCACAATCCAACAACCATCTTCCATTCAAACATCACAATTTACAGAAAACTGCAAAATCACTATGACCAAATTCACAAATCCCACCCTTCAGACCTCAGTGCACCACTGTGCGTACAACCTTTTCCAAACTTCCATTGCAACTAGTTCCTTACACAATCTCAACTCAACTCCTTTTAACAAACTTCCATTGCAACCTGTTCCACATACACAGTACATACACCTCCATATAACCAGACTTCAAAACATTCAATTCATATAAAATACACTTCCAGACTTCAAAACATACACTTCCAGTCTGCCTCATCTTACTCCTGTCAACTTCAACTTGCACTGACCAACTGTGCACACAACCAAACTCTTCACCACATCCACCATAGTGCTCAAACAATTCCACTTCAACTTCCACTTCTACTACATATCAATCTCCACTACTTCATTCTATACCATTCCATTCAACACTGCTGATCAATCTCCATCTGCTGCCGACCAAAATAATTTCTCTTCACAGTCAACTTCACCATCATACTGCCTCTTCTTTAAACATACCATCACCACTGCCACATAAACCGCCGACCACTCCATTTCATACAAACCTCCCACTACTGCTACATCCACCATATCAACTGTCATTAAAATAAAATATACTGCATACCCATCTCACATACAAACCACCATACCAGAGACATAGCAACCCGTTGACGACATCAGCAACTTAATAATTTTGCAACTACCTGACAGCCTCCTTGCCTACAACAACAATACAAACCCCACAACCACTTGTTCCTCCTACATCATATCCACATCAATCTTTCACAACATCCCCAAACACACTGCTGCTAAGCTGATGCTTTCGAACTAAACCACTGCACCATAACACACATCCCTCCCCTGATCGCCATCTGTTGTGCTGTCGCTAATACCACCCAATTCCCTTCAAGCTCAATCGCTTGCGCCTCCCAGTAGCACTTTTCTTCCTCCTCCACCAATCGTGACTCACAACTGCAGTCGCGACCCACCTCGAATACCTTACAACCCATCGCCGATCCATCACTCCAAATTCGCGACCTCGACCTCGAATAAACCCTAAAACTCAATCCAGACCCGCGACTAAAACCATGGGCACGAGCTTTGATTTTGAAAATTTGATTTAGGAAATTGAGATTTAATATTTATTTTGGAGCGAACGAGAATCTGGGATAATTCGATTTTGCTTCTGAGTTTCTTTTCTTTTCTTTGGGTTTGTGTCGAGTGTTCGGATAAGTTCTGTCAAAAAAAATTTAATTTAGGCAGGGCCCTAGTAGATTGTTTAAACACTACGCCATAAATGGCCTTCTGCAACACAAAAAAATGTTGGGTCAGGCCCAAAAAATGTTGCCATAGGTCTATGGCAACACTTTTCGGGTGATGCAATTTTTGTCGTTGCCTTAGACCTCAATGGCAACATTTTGACTATCTAAGGCAACATAAGTAATATTGTAGCAATAGAACCCTATTTGGGTCTATAGCAACACCCATAGGTATCTGTAGCAACATTCCAAAAATGTTGCTATAGATATTAACTTTCTGAAGTTGTGGGGCCCACAATGTGGGGCCCATGACTCAACTGGGTCCATCCCTATGGCAACACCTTGTATGACTATTGCAACATTATTTCAAGCAACATTTATAACCTGGTGGCAACACTATTCTGAAGCTACTGCAACACTATTCTGAAGCTACTACAACACTATACTGAAGCTACTGCAACACTATACTGAAGAGACACTAAGAGCACATAGAACAGTACAATATCACATAGAACACTTGCATAATACACAGTACAATATCACATAGAACACTTGCATAATACACAGTACAGATAACAATTCATACAGCAGTACACATCACAATTCATGTCAACAACTCCAAAATATCCAGTACTAACTTAAACTACTACAAAGCTACCCCAAAATATCCAGTACTAACTTAAACTACTATAAAGCTACCCCAAAATATCCAATACACATAACAATTCATAAATGAGACACTTAAGAGCTGGTGCCTCCAGTCAGATTTTCAGTCTCACTGGACATGATTGTGGAAGTTAGATCCTCTACATTGATGTTCATCTCCGGGTTGGCATCACCTACATCAAGACAAAATTGGAGACTTTACTTGAATTTAGCTGAACATAATTATTTTTTGGTAGTAGTTAGCTTTCATGATACCGAAATAAAAAAATCATCATGTGCAAAAAAAGCCTTTAGGGAAGCGAAGTTATATTCAGCTTGTCCAAGTTGTAATAGTCACTGAATATTCGTGTGAAACATAATGCATTTACTAAAATGTGAAACAACTAACCTCAAACTGTTCAAATGTAAGATAGCGCCCACTTGCAAGCTTTTTTCTTACAGTGCCAACGTACATTGGATGCTCAATCACATCATGGTAATCTGGTAACTGCACTAGTAATGAAAGAATTGAAAAACAAATTCTACAGCTACAATTACCCGACTTATCAAATATGAAATAGAATTCAAGTAATCATACCTCATCTGGACTCACAGGCTCAGCAAACACTCCATAAGTGTCTTTTCTACAAAATTGAAAAAACATCAAATTATTTAACTTAAATGAAATCAAAAATGTGTAGAGATCATTCAATAATTCACACTTTTGAAGCTTATCCAGAATGGGCTCCAAATCACTTTTTCCTGGCATTGACGTTCCTAAGCAAACAAAAACAGCATAAATATCAGCTTAGTTAGCAACAAAGACTAACTAATTAAGAAAATTAGTAATCAAAACGCAAACCTGAAACATCTCTAATAGTTTTCTTTATCACATTTTTCTTGCTTTCCTGTTCAAATGAAGCAAAATAATGAGCCAAGTGTCCCCAATATAGTTTGAATTCAGTAAAAATCTAGAAGAAGCATAAAATTTCACCAAAGTAGGTTTTAAAATCCCACCTCTCGATGATTACATCCATTTTCAAAATCATCTTCATCTCCACCAAATCACTTACCAGCCTTCACTTCCTCGTCTTCCGATGACGTGGACCCTTCCAGCATCGACGCGCGTCGTTTGAACTCGACTTTCCTATGCTTCCTCGACCTAGGCATGGTTCGCGGAGTCGAAATAGGCAGTAACTTCACCGGAGCTTTCAACCTACTTCGCTCCCTTGTTCCTCTCTCTATCTCCTCCTCGTCCAAATTGGCCTCATTTTCCAAATCGGCTAGGTAGCGAGTCTGACGTGGACGCAGGCTCCGTCGCGGTCCCGAATCGGGTTTGGTTTTTGTTGGGTTTGGATCTGAATGCCTCTTTTCGATGTGGTGATTTTTGTTGAGTTTGGATCCGAACGACTCTTTTGGATCCCACTACTGGAGCAAAAAGGAATGTTGGGGGAAGCCTTAATTTTTTGTTTCTGTGATTGGGAGAACGAAATGAAAAGGAAGCGCGTGAATGAAAATGTTAGCGGGAAACAGAGGAAGCGTTGTAGATAGCAGATGAATGGTTGAGATTTTGTTTTAACTAATGTTGTGGATCGTTGAGGTGTAATTTTTTTTAATTTTTTCAATTATAATATATCTATAGCAACACTATATCAAAATGTTGCATCGTGTTACACTTGTTTAGCTAGAGCAACACATGTTTATGGCTAAGGTAACACTAAAAATACAACGTTGTAGTAGGACCAAAATTTTATAGCTATCGCAACATTTTAACTGGCAACACCTTGCAAATCTGTTGCAGAAGGCCATCTATGGCGTAGTGAAAAAAAAAGTTTAGTTACTTTAAGTTCCTCCTTTATTTTGTTTCAATTTTTTCCTTTATTTAACAAAAAAAAGTGAAGGGTTTTGTTCGATTTAAATAATTGGGTTCAATTCAAAAGTTTGGGTTTGTTTTAGTTTGTTCGTTTTCAACTCTTGTTTGATTTAAAAAAAAGGATTTTAGGTTATTCTTAATTGTTTTTAGTTTAATTTGTTTTAGTTTCTTCTTTGATAAAAAACTGTATATATATCTTGTTTTTATTTTCAGGTTGCCAAAGCAGAATATCAAACAGAAGAAGTGTTTGCCAAAAATAATTGCTTGCCTGCTTGCTTAAAAAAAATTGCTGCTTAAAAATAAATTGCTAATAATCTGCACGCTATGGTATTGTGCTTTCATCTCTTGTTTTTAATTTAATTTGCATTGTTGGTTGCTTTCATTTGCATTTATATATAAAAAAATTCAAAATCCAAAAACAGAAAAATAAACTTCATTATAGTTGCATTGTAAATTCACGTTTAATTTTTGCTTTTCATTCATCTCATCTTATTTTTATTTTCTAAGGGAATTACCTCAATTCACATAAGGTGAGGGATTTCATCACCCTTTCCTTAGCCCACAAATCGCATTTCATCGTAGAATTTGACTAATAATAAAGGTTAGACATTCGACTTAAGGGTGTCACAAGCTCACTTAGGGTTTAATTATATCTTCACAATTATCTTCTTTGAATAATTTTATTTCTTGGTGTCTAGGCTACGGCAGAGTAATAACCATTTATAAATATTATGGTGATTCGTAAATTTTATAGTGGTTGTTCCTTTGAAGGTACATAAACCTTCGGTTGCATTGCTACGGTGATTCGTGGTGCACCGTAACCCCTGCATGTTACCTGGCTGAGAAATATTTTTGTTGATTTAAGACAAAGTGTGATTATACAATTTTGGGTTAGGAGCTACTAAGGACAGAAAACTGTAATTAACTCCTTTGCGTTCATTTAGTTGCATTAGTTCGTACATAACTACATATTTAAAAAAAAATCCAAAATCCAAAAAAAATTGTAAATTTTACTTCACTTTTTTCCTTTTAAATCCATTCCTTTGAAAATTTTCAATCAAAAACAAAAATTCCAAAAAAATAAATAAAATATTTTCAAAAACAAAAAAAAATTGAAAATTGAAAAACAAGAACAAAAATAAAATTCCCATTTTCCAAAAACAAAAAAAAATTTGGTAAATATTTAAAAATTCAAAAACTAAAACATATAAAAATTTGAAAAGCAAAAAAAAAACAGAAAAAACAAAAACAAAAACATTTTTCACTTCATTTTTCAAATCCTGTTTCATTCTCTAAACTCTATTCTAACTTCATTTTATTCTCAACTTTTACTAGTGCATGAGTACTTGGACTCGTGACACTTCTACGAATACTTGGATTTGAGACCCTTCTACAAATCGTTTAACCCGAACAAACGATCCTCCTAAAATGGAAAATGAGAACGCCCCTCGAACTCTTATGGATAGAATCTTTTCGATAGAGTTTCTATTCCATCCTGCATTACGTTACCCGCCCCTACAGGTAACCATTTCGAAATTAACTCGAACCATATTGCCACGCTTCCAAAATTTGGAAATTTTGAATACGATGACCCATACATTTTTTTGACGAAATTCGAACAAGTTTGCGCAACAATGAAACTCCAACAACTTTCCGATGACGGAATCAAACTTCGATTAATCCCATTCGCTCTTACGGATTATGCTGAAAAATGGTTGTATAGCTTACCATCGAACTCAATTAAAACTTGGGAAGAATTCATAAAAGATTTCTTAAAAAAGTTCCACCCCTTTGAAAAAACGAGTAGAATTCGAAACGAAATTGTAAATTTTCATCAATTTCAGGGAGAACCATTTGGAAAATATTCTGAAAAATTCAAAGAGCTTTTGATAAAATGTCCACACCATAACTTCAAAAAATGGACAATTTGCCAAATCTTATACGATGCACTCGAAAACAGCTCATGAACCATGCTCGAATCAATGTGCCAAGGCAACTTTCTTGCCCAACATTATGACGATGCTTGGCAATTTCTTGAAAATCTCGCTGAAAATCATCCCAATGGGAACGTTCAAACGAAAAATCAATTTACTATCGATCGAGTACACACTCGATAGGATCTTCTTTTGCTTTGGAAGCTAAGATCGATGCAATGATTAAAAATTTCGATAACGTTTTCTCATCGAATCAAATGAACCAAGCTTCCCAACCGATGTGTTATAAATGCAACGATCCTAATCATATAGCCGATTAGTGCCCTAATTCTATCGAACAAATCAATGCTTTCAATAAAACCAAAAATGACCCGTTTTCTCCAATGTACAATCCTGGTTGGAGAAATCATCCGAATTTTGCTTGGAACCAAAACAATCCCAACACGAATATGATTCATCCCAATTTTCAAGCATTTCCGAATAATGCTTGGAATCCTCCCTTTCTGCCCAACAATTTTCAACCAAGCTTTGCGGGTCCGTCTCATAATCAACCGCAACAATCAAATTTTTAACCAAATATTGCTCATCCTCCCCAAGACGATAAACATTTAACTTCGCTTGAGAAAACTGTTGAAATGTTGGCTAAAGCAACTACTCAAGCCTTCAATCAAACAGCAAGTTGCAAAATTTATTGACCTCATATATGCAAAACACAAACCAATCGATTGCAAAACTTGAAATGCAAATGAGTCAATTAGCCACGTCTGTAAGTAAACGCGAACGAGGAACATTCCCAAGCCAGCCCCTTCCAAATCCCAGAAATCAAAACGCAAATTCAAATCAAGCCCATGTTGTTTAAGATAGCAATGTCACCTAACTGAATGCTATCACAACTTTATGTTCTGGTAAACAAATCGATAATCAAGTCGTTAATCCAAACGATTTACCGGAAATCTCTCTCGACACTTCTAAAACAATGAACGAATCTGAACAGAACGGGGAGCCAATTTGAGTGAAGTGTTTCCCCAATCCATGCCCGTAAAATACAAAGATCCTGACCGCCCTACGATTTCGTGTACAATTGGAGACAAGATGATTAACAAATGTTTGATCGACTTAGGCACGAGCGTCAATTTAATTCCATACTCTGTGTACGAACAATTAGGCTTAGGTGAGTTCAAACACACAAAAGTCACGCTTCAATTTGCCGATCGCTCCATTAAGAAGCCCATAGGAGAAATCGAGGACGTGCTTATTAGACTAGGGCAATTCATATTCCCCGTTGACTTTATCATTCTTGAAACACAACTCGTGACAAACCCTGCGAGTCAAATTCCATTGATTTTAGGCCGACCATTCTTAGCCACCTCAAATGCCTTAATCAATTTTCATAACGGTTCGATGAAAATCTCTTTTGGAAACATGACTCTGGATCTTAATATTTTCAATCTTGAAAACCAATCGAATGAACCTCGTGACCAAACGTTAGAACTTAGTGCCATTCACGAAAATTTTGAAAATGAGACACTTGACCTTAACGACGAACGCAAAGCTGTATACGAAAAATTGTTTCATGAAATCCTCAATGAGATTGAATATACTCTTCCCTTTGAATAGCTTCAAGTTGAGTCCGAATCTCAACCCAATTCTTTGATCAAGCAACTCCCTAAGTTGGACCTCAAACCACTTCCCGATCAACTTAAGTACACATACTTAGGTGAAAACGAAACTTGTCCTGTCATAATTTCTAACGATCTTTCTCTTGACAAAGAAGCTTCTCTTCTCTATATTCTTTTGAAAAATAAGGAAGCGATTGGATGGTCGATCACCGATATAAAGGGAATTAGTCCCGCTCTTGTTCAACATCACATCCATTTAATCGACGATGCCAAGCCTGTTCGTGATGTGCAACGAAGGCTTAATCCAAAAATGAAAGATGCGGTGCGTGATGAAATTCTTAAACTTCTCGACAACAGAATCATTTACCCAATCTCTGTTAGTTCATGGGTTAGCCCAATTCACGTTGTACCAAAAAAGTCTGGGCTTACCGTTGTCAAGAATGATTCAAACGAAACTTATTCTAACTTGCATTCAAACGGGTTGGCGTGTTTGTATTGATTATCAAAAACTAAATGCCGCAACACGTAAGGATCACTTCCCTCTTCCTTTCATCGATCAAACGCTTGAAAGTTTAGCTGGCCACGAATTCTACTGCTTCCTGGATGGTTATTCCGGCTATAACCAAATTCCAATCGCTCCCGAAGATCAAGAGAAAACAACTTTCATGTGTCCATTTGGTACCTTTGCTTATCGACATATGCCATTCGGACTTGGTAACTCTTCTGCTACTTTCCAACGATGCATGGTTGGCATCTTTTCTGACATGATTGAACGCTTTATAGAAGTTTTTATGGACGATTTCTCTATCTTTGGTTATTCTTTTTCCGATTGTTTATATCATCATGAGTTGGTTCTAAATCGATGCAAAGAAAAACATTTGACTTTGAATTGGGAAAAATGCCACTTTATTGTCAAACAAGTCATAGTCCTTGGACATATCATCTCAAATAAAGGCATTAAGGTAGATAAAGCAAAAATTGATGTCATTGCAAACCTACCCATTCCCAAATCTATTAAGGACATTCGATCATTTCTTGGACACCCTGGCTTTTATCGACGCTTTGTGAAAGACTTTAGCAAAATCGCTCATTCTCTGATTGTATCTCTTCTTTCGAACGTCTCAAAAACGAACTCATTTCTGCTCCAATCATTTGCGCACCCAATTGGGATCTCCCATTTGAAATAATGTGTGACACTTCTAACTTTGCGGTTGGTGCTGTCTTAGGACAACGCATCAACAAAATCCTTCATGTCATTTACTATGTAAGTATGACTTTGAACAACGCTCAACTCAACTACACAACAATCGAAAAGAGCTTCTAGCTGTCTTTTTTGCGCTTGAAAAGTTTCGACCTTACTTAATAGGTTCACACATCATGGTCTACACTGACCATACTGCTCTTCGATACCTTTTTGCCAAAAAGGATGCTAAATCTCGTTTGATTCATTGGATCCTTTTACTTCAAGAATTTGACCTTACAATCAAAGACAAAAAGGATCCGATAATGTCATAGCCGATCACTTGTCTCGTCTTCCAAACGCACCATCTTATTTGCCAATCAATGAAAACTTCCCCGATGAACAACTTCTTTCAATTTCTATCGATCCATGGTACGCTGATATAGTTTACTACTTAGTCACTAAAGAAACTCCCTCATCTTTGTCCAAACAGGACAAATGCAAATTCATGTCCCAAGTGAAATATTTCTATTGGGACGATCCATACTTGTTCAAATATTGTCCCGACCAAATCATCCGACATTGCATTCCGGATAATGAGATCAAGAGTGTTATTTCGTTTTGCCATGATCAAGCATGCGGTGGACATTTCGGTCCTCGAAAAACTACGGAAAAGGTGCTTCAGTGTGGTTTCTATTGGCCTTCTCTTTTCAAAGACTCATTCGAATTTTGCAAAATTTGCGATCGATGTCAAATGCTTAGACGGATTTCTCGACAAAATATGATGCCTCTAAACCTCATTCTTACTATCGAAATCTTTGATGTTTAGGGTATCGACTTTATGGGACCTTTTCCCAATTCCTTTGGAAATTTGTACATACTTCTTGCGGTCGACTATGTCTCCGAATGGGTCAAAGCCGTTCCTTGTAAAACCAATGACCATAGAAATGTTGTGAAATTTCTTAAAGAAAACATCTTTTCGAGGTTCGACATAGCTCGCACAATAATCAGTGATAACGGAACCCATTTTTGCAATCGTTCTTTTGAAACTTTAATAAAGAAATACTCAATAACTCACAAGTTATCCACTCCCTATCATCCTCAAACTTGTGGCCAAGTTGAAGTTTCAAATCATCAAATAAAACAAATCTTGGAGAAACTGTTAACAAAAATCGAAAAGATTGGTCTCAGTAATTGCCCGACGCGCTTTGGGCTTACCGTACTACTTTTAAATTTAACCTTGGGATGTCCCCATTTCGTTTAGTTTACGGAAAGCTTTCCATTTACCCGTTGAAATCGAAAACAAAGCGTTGTGGGCAATAAAGAACTTAAACTTTGATCTCGAGAAAGCTGAAGAAAACCAAAAACTACAACTCAACGAACTAGAAGAACTTAGGAACGACACATATGAAAACAAAAAAAATTTACAAAGAAAGAACAAAAGTTTTTCATGACAAGTCAATCCTAAGAAAAATGTTTTCGCCTAACCAAAAAGTTCTTTTATATGACTTTAGACTTCATTTATTCCCTCGGAAACTTAAATCGAGATGGACATGACCATTTGTGGTACGAACTGTTTTTCCACACAGTGCCATAGAAATACAAAACCCTAGGGATGGATCGATTTTCAAAGTCCACGGTCATCCTTTGAAACCTTTCTTGGAATTTCCAAGTAACCAAGAGGAGGAGCTCATGATTCTTCGTGAGCCAATCTATGTCTAGTAAAAATGTTAACCCTCTTTTGTAAAAATGTACATATTTTTCCCCATTACACTCATTATATCGTGCATTGACTGTGGGGACACAGTCAAAATTAAGTGTGGGAGGGGAATCTCATTTTCATTTTCATTTTTTTTAATTTTCATGGCATTTTTGAATTTTCATTTTCTTTTAACTCAAAAAAAATCTCACTTTCTAACAATAAAATTTATTTGTCTTAACAAAAATAAAAATGAAGTTTGGTTACAAATAACAATGATTTAACTAGTATATAGGAAGGTTCATTTGTGTTAATTATGAAGTATATTCTAATTGGAAATCTTTGTTTTAAAAAAGTGTTAAATTTAAAGTAAAGGATATAACATTTTTATCCTCTAAGTTAAATGGTGCTAAGATGATTTTGCAAAATTCTCTCTTTCTAAAAAAATAGAAAAAAAACACAAAATAATATATAAGTAATTTTTTTTTTTATATGTATATATTTTTAACACCTAGAGTCATGTGTTCACAATCGTGTGTTCACTCGCCATGCTTTGTACCCTTCTCACTTAAGCCCGAAAGGTAGTGCACGATCGGTATATCTGGCCTCAGTTTATCTATGTTAGGTGTAAGTATATAAAAATTCTTTTACTAATAACGCCTTCAGTCAATAAGTGTTCACACTTGTGTGTTCATTCGCCACACTCTGTATTCCCCTCACTTAAGCCCGAAAGGCAATGCATGTGTGATATATATGGCCTCAATTTGTCTGAGTTAGGCATATGTAAATATTGTTAATATCAATAGAATTTTCAAATAAGAGAGAGTAAGCAATTGAAATCCAAACACTTTTTGACTTGTTGATTTAACTTGTTATTGAAAAGAAATGAATATATCACTTTGACAAACTTTGATAATCAACTAAGGATCCATTTTATAATTACATTGTGTTATTAACCGAAACAACTAACCAAACTATAGTCTATCTGTTATGACAACTTAATTTTGGTGGAAATTTTGACAAGTAAAAGGACTTAAATTTCTTGATAATGACCGGAACTTATATTTAACTTATTAGTGTCGATTTGAAAGTGAGTCCTTCATTTGTAAATACTTTCAAAAACTTGCATTCATCTCATTGTAAATAAATATTGCATTTTATAAATATTTTCACTTTGCATTTGGATTTTGTGGGTAGTATCCGCTGAAAACCCTCACGAGACAACACTCGTCCTACTGGGGACACCCAGAGGTTTAACGGCTTTTTGCATACGCTCAATGCAATCGTGCTCCTTACAAAAGCGGATTTATCTTAGTTTTCCTTTATTCGAGGACGAATAAAAAGATAAGTGTGAGAGTATTTGATGTGCACGTAAATGTGCATATATTTGCATCCATATTTTATCTATTTTTATTTAATAAATGTCATATTTGGGCATTTTAACATGTTTAAAACCAAAATTCAATTATTTTCAAATCATCATATATTCATCTACATACATGGGCAAAATAGACATTTTTGTGCATGTGTTAATTTGGAACTTTTTACTTAGACATTTTTCATAATTTTTATAGGAATTTGGATGCATATTGAAGAGGGTTTCATGAAGATATATGCATGCACAAAGGAATACAAAGGAATGAATAGGAAATAATTCATGCTCATGATCATGGAAGACCCCATCCACTTACCTAAATCTACAATTAGAAGCTAATGGACAACTTAGTGGAGGTTAAAGCTTCATGCATATTTAATGATGGATTAATTAAAGGCTAATGGTTACTTGGAGGCCACACTTCCAAAAGGGCATTTTGGGAAGCACCCTAAAAATTGAATTAGGGTTTTATGCATGTATAAATAGCCCTCTTATATACATGTAAATATCTTCTACTCTCTTAAAATTAGTTAGGAAATTAAAATGCAAGTTGTAAGCTCTATGTTTCATGAAATAAAAATGGCTTCCTAGCCTCTTTCTCTTCTCTTTTCTACTTGTTTTTATTTACTTTTATGTTAATGTTTATTTCTATGCTCTCTTTCTTTTCATGTTCATAGCTTAGATTTACATTCATGCAATTAGTTTAATGTTATTTCATGCAATTAGTTAATCTCATTTCCTTTTTTTAATTTCTACTTCTCTTTGCTTTCCAATGTAGAAACTTACTTGTGTTGATTAGATAACACAAATGAGTAGCTAAACCCCTTCAATTTAGGGGTAATGAAGCTCTCTAAGTTTATGTAATTTCAACATTTCTATGATTTATGATCTCTTTTTATTATGCTTCATGAAAGTGGACTTTGATGTAAGTTTATACAAGTGGGTTTGATAGCTTATGTTGCATTTGCAAATGAGCTATTCTTATTCAACATAAACACAATTTACATCATTATTTGCTAATTGATTTTTGATTTTGAAATGGAAGTAAAAACAAAATTTGATGATCTATATTAAACAAAATTTGATGATCTATATTACTAATTACAATAGTAAATAGATCATACTTAAAATAGCTTTTGCTTTGGCTTCATTTTCATGAGAATTTATAAGTGGTATATTTGTTGTATTATAGTTAGATGATTTAAGTTATGTTAATTAATAACATAAATAAACCATACTTATGATAAATGCAACAATTATTTCACTTAATATCAAAACTAGAGATCATAAATTATTTTTTTGTTGATTTACAAAAATATGATAGTGGATTTGCCTCTAAATTATTCTCTAATCTCATAGTTTTTAATCTCATTTTAATTCTAGCTTTAGCTTCATTTTGGTTGTAGTTAACAATTTCCGCTCCATTTGGTATAATTTGATTGAATTGATTTTTAAAATCCAACAATTCCATGCGGATCGACCCGTACTCGCCACGTAATAAAATTGTATGACGTGTGCTTGCGATTATTTTAATTTGAAATTTATCGGTGATTTTCTAATCCGATAGAAAATTCATCGTTAAACTACCACTATCTGTGTACATAATATGATTGCTTATCTCGCAATTTCCACATCATATACTGCTGTGTTTTGCGATATACGATGTAGTTATTTAGTTTACTACTTTACTTAGTCCTATTGTGGTTGCCAAACTTTTTTGTTTAGCACAACAGAACTGTGGAGTAATTCTTATTTTGACCAAGTGTTGGTATGTGTATGCCCCCAACTTCGTGGGTCTGCTTACTCCAAACACTGGATATATGATCGGATACTCCGGGCGACTCTCCAATTGCCCTCAGTCAAAAATGTACTAAATCTCCTATCTCTGGGAATTTGAAGTCTGAATGCTCGATTTCGACCACCTCGTATTCTGGTAATAGTTAGTTTTCTCTAAGTCTGGTGTCGAGGTTCTATCCGTACATCGGTTTCTATTTTCAGAGACCTACGGATAGCTCGATCCCTATGGGTTTCTCTCAAAACTGCCAATATCCGGGCAATGTTGAGTTTTGAGAGATGGGGATTGAATTCTACCAATCCTGCTATTAACATATTTCCCGATGTTGCCGGAGCATCGTGGTACTTAGGAAATTTCGACAAATTGTTAATGTTACCGAAGTTTCATTGATGATTTAGAGTGTGTTTAAATACAGTTCCACCAGTTCAAGAAGCGGAGGAATGGAGTGCACTTGAATGCAGTTCAACTGGTTCAAGTGGCTAAATAATTTGGCATACCTGAATGGTGTTCCATTGATCTGGACATTGAATAAACGGAGCGTACTCGAGTGCTGTTCCATCGGAACAAGAAGCGATTGAATGAGTGCTTACTTAGACGCAATTCCATCGGTCCAACAAGCAAAGGGGTAAAGCACACTTGAACACAGTTCCATCAGTTCAAGTGGCGAAAGAATGGAGCATACTCGAATGTAGTTCCGTTGGTTCAAGCAGCTAGTGAACAGAGCATTCTTGGAAGCAGTTCTATCAGTCTAAGCAACAAGAAAGTGGAGCGTACTTGAGCACGGTTCCATGGGCTCAAGCAGCTAAAGAATGGATGCTTACTTGGATGCGGTTCTATTGGTCCAGGAAGCTATACACGGCTTATGGCGTGCATAAGAGTTATGGCCTTCCCATCGTTGCTAGAATGACACCGGTTCTTAGAAGCCATGGATCGATTTTTACGCATTGATCCAGTGGTTTTAGCCGATTTGCGTCCATCGACTCGTTAGGTTGCTCTTAAGAACACAGTTTAATCGATTGAAGAAGAATGATGATGGAGCATACTTGGATGTGGTTTCATTGGTCCATGCAGCAAGTGATTGGTTTTCGAGTCAATCTAACCCCATCTACTCAACAGGTTGCTTATATGAACATGGTTTCATTAGTTCAAGAAGCAAAATAACTTTATTGATAAAATAAAGAGAAAGAAAAATGCTGCCAATTTATAATGCCCCCAATATCCATGGGTGGCTTATTTGTGAAACTTGAAAGTACATAGATAAATGTTAAATAAAGTAGTGCCACAGTGAATTGCTATTCCAAGCACGGAGAATCAGAATCCCGTCGACCGTTGTCAGATTGAAAGTTCCGTCTCCAAGTTTCTAGCCGATTGCGTAGGGTTCTCCCAAATTGGGACCAAGTTCTCCTGTAGTTGGGTAGGTTTCGTTTTAGGATGAGATCTCCTACTTCAAATGTATGGTTGCAAAACGATGTTGAAATGTCATGCTGCCCTCTTCTAGTGGGCGGTGGTCCTTAGATCCACTTCCTCCGACTTCTCATCGATCTAGTCAAGTGACTCGAGTAGAAGCTATTCATTCTCGGTTTGGTTAAAATTTCATCTCCAATGAGAAGGGACTTCCAGTTCCATTTGGATCATTTCTTTTGAACCATATGCTAAGGCAATTGTCAAGTGCCCGGTTGTAGTTTTGTGAGTCGTCCTATAAGCCTATAGTGCAAGCGAAAGCTCATCGACCCATTTTCCTTTAGCTTTAGTAATCTGCTTCTTAATGGTGGATTTGATGATTTTATTTACTACTTCCACTTGCCCATTAACCTATGGGTGCACTACCATGGAAAAGCTCTTCTCGATCTAGTAACGATTGTAGAAATCCTTCAATTCAGCACTTTCGAACGGAGTTCCGTTGTCCGTGATGCTTTTCTACGGCACTCCAAACCTGCAAATAATATTATTAGTAATGAAGTTAATTACTATTTTAGTGGTGATGGTGGAAAACAGTTTCGCTTTAGCTCATTTTGATAAAGTAATTGACTGCTACTATGGCATATTTGGTTCTCCCTTTGGCAATTGGGAGTATGGTAATCAGATCGATTCCCCAGATCGCAAACGGGTAAGGGCTGACCATCGAAGTAAGTTCTGAGGATAGGATTCTTGAGTTTTTGCAAATCTTTGGCACTGATCACAATGCCTGGCATTGTCCGCTGCATCTCGGCTGATTGTTGACCAGAAATATCCATAACAAAGAACCTTCTTTGCCAATGTTTGCCCTCCTATTTGATCACCGCAGCTGCCTTAGTAAACTTCCCTGAGGATCCTCTTGGCTTCATCATTGGTTAGACACCAAAGTAAGTGGGAGGAGAAACCTCTCCTGTAGAGCATGTTGTTATGGATCACGAATCGCAAGGCTTTTCGGTGAAGTTTCCTTCGATCATCTCGGTCTCTTGGGGTGTCCCTCTAAGTAGATAGTCCTTGATTAAAATCATCCATGATTCCTCTTCTTCTATGGTCTCTAATATCCAATTAATTTCCATCTGATATATGCTTGGAGTCATTCGTACTTCAACTAGAACTAATCAAATCGATTGCGCTTCTTCAGAAGTGGTTATTTTAATTAAATAATCAACCTTCATGTTATATTCTCTGAGAATATGGGTTATGGTATACTGTTCAATATCATTTAGCAATTCCCATGCTTTGGATAGATCTGGGGCGAGATTTACTTCTTTAGCTTGGTAGTCCCTTTTTACTTGACAAACAACAAGTTAAGAGTCATTGTATATATGCACAGCTTTTTTTCCATTTCTTTCATGATTCTCAATCTTGCTATTAACGCTTCGTAATCCACCTTGTTGTTAGTAGCAAGGAATTCCAGCCTCAAAGCGTAGCAAAACGAACGCCCTTCGGGAGTCTCTAGGACCATTCCCGCTCCTGAGCAATAATCATTAGATGCACCATCAACAAATAGCTTCCATTGCAATACCACTTATGTAGTGTTTTCCTCTTCTTCACCATCTCAAAATGTGAATTCTATGATGAAATCCGCCAAAGCCTGTCCGTTGATCGCTCTACAGGGATGATAAGTTATTTCGTACTAACTTATCTCAATGTTCCACTTCAGAAGCCATCCTGAAGTCTATCAACACTTTGATTGGAGTATCCTGGAAATACAGTCGTAACTACCTTGATGCTATCAACAAGCAATAGGCTAGCTTTTCTAATTTCAGATAGTTTTTTCTCAGCTCCAATGAATCGCTTCCTGATGTAGTAAACAGGTCGCTGGATTTTAGCTTCATTACGTACTAGTGCAGCGCTTAAGGCATGAGTGGACACTACTAGGTAGGCGAATAAGTCATCTTTATCCACTAGTTTAAGGAGGACCGATGGAGTCTCCATGTGTCGGAGTGACTCCTTGAAAGCAGTTTGACAGGCCTGTTTCCATTTGAAATTCTTTTTTCCCTTCTTCAATGCATCAAAGAATCGTATGCACTTATCAGTTGCTTTGGAAATGAATCGACTTAATGCAACAATTTTTTCATTTAGCCTCTGCAGTTCCGTTTTAGTCGTCGGGACTGTAACATTTCGCAAGGTAGTAATTTGCTCGGGATTAACTTCAATGCCCCTAGCATTAACAATGAAACCTAAATTTTTTCCCAGAAACCACATTGAAGGAAGATTTCAGCGGGTTAAGCTTCATTCCATACTTTCAAAGAATTTAGAACATTTCTGAGAGGTTATCAAAGCGATTTCCAGACATGCGTGATTTAACCAGCATGTCGTCCATGTAGACTTCTATTGTTTTTCCCAATCTGGTCCTTAAACATCGTGTTCACCAAATGTTGATAGGTTGCTCCAACGTTCTTCAAACCGAATGGCATCACTCGATAGCAATATAGTCCGAGATCGGTGATAAAGCTGGTAATTTATTGAACGAGTTCTTGCACCATAATTTGGTTATATTCCAAGGTCCGTGTATGAAAGTAGTTCGTGCCTTGTAGTTCCATCCAGAAGATGGTCAACCCAGGGTAATAGAAGTTGTCCTTCCGATAAGCTTTGTTATACTCTACGTAGTTTACACAAGTTTACCACTTCCTGTTAGAGTTTTTGACTTGAACTGGATTTGACAACCATTCAGGAAAAGAAATGTCGTCGATGAAGTCGTTTGCCAACATCTATCCACTTCCTCTTTCAATGCAGCAGATCGTTCCAGACCCAGACTGTGCCTCTTCTGCCTCAGTGGTTTATGCTTGGGACCAATATTAAGTGCATGACACGCTAACTCCGATGATATCACACACATATCAGAATGTGTCCAAGCGAACACGTAGAAATTTCATTAATTCTTGTTGCATTTTGGCTCCAAGTTTTGACTCTATCTTTAGAATTGGAGTTGGGCCATCCATGTCGAAAGGGACAAACACCATAATCTCCACTAGTGCTGCAGGCTCCTCCCTTGAACTCTTCTTCCTAAGGTCAACAGCCTTGTCGAAACGACTATGGTCCCCGAGCTAAGGCGGCTCTATAATTGCTATGCTAATGGTTCATAAATGTGGAGAGATATCCCCACATTCTTCTCTTTTTCGTTTTGCTTTGGTTCACACAATTCAGTGACATAACATTCCCTTGCGGCACTTTTGTCCCATTTTACCACTCCAAACCTATTATATATTGCTAACTTCATAGTGAGGCACCATTAGGCTAAAACAATTCTAAAATCAGCGAGGGCCGGTTGTCCCAAGAAAGTTGTTGTAAGCTGACATTTCATCCACGATCATGAAGGTTTGGATAAGGACCACCCTCCAATCTCCTTCCCGGAGCTCCATATGTAAATCAATCATTCTGACTGGCTATCTTGATTTGCTTGTGAATCCTTGAATCTTAGTCCGGCAAGTAGTTACGTCCTTTATACTGATTTTCATTTGGTCGAACGTATATCGAAACAAGATGTTAATGGAACTTCCACTATCAACCAGAACTCGACGAACAACTGCCGATTTAATCCCAAACGTCACTACCATCGGGTCGAGAGTACGCACATCTACTACTTAAGTGTCTCGGTTCTGAAACACTATGTCATCATTGAGTGTTCTATGTTGCTTGGCCGGAGTTCCGTCTTCCACTACAAAGCAAGTGTCTTTCGGAGCATGCTTCAACGAACTGGCATATCGCTCCATCTCGCCCCAGCTATTTTGTGTGGGGTGAGGCCCTCCTGAGATAGTACTAATAACAAGTCTCTGTTCTGTCTGTCTAGACCCCTCCCCACTGGGTCCAGTTGGTTTCCTTGAGTACTTGGTACTTGGGGTGTAGAAAGGTTATCAGGGTTTTTCGATTTCTTCACAAACTGTTGAAGCTCATTGTTGTTTATTAATTTCTTAATCAAATCTTTCAAGTGTTGGAACTTATTCGTATAGTGCCCATAAGTTTCATGAAAGCGACAGAATTTCCCTGATTGCTTCTATTGTTTAGATTCCTCCTTGCTAGAAGGTTTCTTATAGTGCTCGGTTCCCTGAGTCGCCAAGTAGATGTTCTCCAACCCATCATTCAATGCCGTATACTCCTCATGTCTCATATTCTTGATTCGTTTTCCACCCCAGTCACGCCTTTTAGAGCCCTGGTTCTTCCTTTTCTTGCCTCCATCTTTTCCTATACCTCCAACTGTATTTTCATCCTAATTAACTACTAAATTACTCTAGACAACTTCGATTGGTTGTGCATTGACAACATTACCCTCCAGCACATTAGCTTCTACCAATCTTAGGAATTGACTTGTCTTTCGTTCAAACGCCTTTATGGTAGTTGGCTGCTTCATTTGATCCACCTCCAGAAGTCCGTGTCAGGGTGAATAGCTCGGACCAAGGCCATTTATATCATATTTTATTGGGATTACTCACTTCAGTGACTGTAGTAGTGAAGTGGTTCATAAAAGATTTCAAAGATTTGTTGGGTCTTGGTAAAAGTCGGACAGAGACGGTACGTCTTTTGGCTACGCTGTGTGAAGTCTAAACTGTTCCATGAATTTTCTCTCCAACTCATCAAAGGTTAAGAGATCTTGGTGGGACCCTAGTGAACCACATTGAGGAAACTCCTTCTAAGAAGATAGGGAAACATCAGCAGAGGACATCATCCATTTCCCTTGCTCCGTCCATATGCCACCCCTACTTGTACAAATGTTGTTGTGGATCCATCATTCCGTTGTAGGATGGTACGGTATTATGAATTTTTTAGGATATTCTTCTCTTAGGATGCTTTCGATGAATAGGGTTCGACTAGGCATAGATCGCCAACCGTCATTTTTCCTACCTTTACTTTCCTCCATTAAGCATTTGAAGATGTCTGCAATATATTCCTCACCAGCATGGAAATTTCCAGGTTGACTATCAGTACCCTAAGTGTTTGGCTTGGCAAACACCTTGGTTTGCTAACTGAAGTCTAGGTCCTCCATTCTTCAGGAAGACTACTCCTACAGGGTTCCGTTGAGGTGCAGTGGGTCTTGTTAAGGTAGGTTGAACTTCGTTTCTATCAGTTTGCCTATTTAGACAGGTATTCAAGTCTAGTTTGTCATTCTACATGTCATCACCAGAGTCGAGTCAAGCATAGCTGGTGTCCCTTGTGAAGTGTTTGCTCTAAGATTGCGGTTTGTAGTAGGTTGCACTCTGATAGGTAGAGTACTTCTATTTCTTTCAATAACTATTCCCGCGGCCCCACCTACTATTTACTTTTGCTTCTGCTTGTTGTTCTGTCTATCCAAGCCTGAAGCGGAGGAATGCTCCTGTTCAGTAGCGGTTGCAATTTCCAGCCAAACCCTTGGTGGAATGGGTGGTTGCGGTGCAAGTAAAGCGTTTATTTTGTCCATAAGGGCCTTTTGACCATCGGCCATCTTCTGGTTAATCTCATCAACCATCTGGTTGAATTCACCTTTAGTTACCACCTCTTCCCGATTGAAGGATCCTAGAGTTGGGTTGCTAGCATGATTCACTTCAGTTTGGGGGTTTGCTACATTACCGCCAACAGTCGCTCCCGTGGATCTTCCAAAGGCAGTTTTCTTTTTGGCCGCCATTGGTCTCTAACGGAAAATCTTTAAACTCTTTTCAAAGTAGGATTTGTTGATCTAACTTCTAAATCTATTTAATCCAAAGTTGATAGCTAGATCAAAGCCTAGGTTCATAGGTTCTCAGTGAAAGCACCAAAATTTTAACCCAAAATGTAGATCAACACCTTGGAGTGTGATTGTTAAAGCACCGGCCTTGTTAGAACAGAGAAAATATAATAGAAAAGTAGTAGAAAAGTAAATAGACATAGAGGATTTTATTGAGGTTTGACTGTTAACTAAGCTTACGTCCACTTTATAACTTTGATTATTGATTGTATATGATTACAAAGTGTTGTAAGATCGATCAAGTCACAAGTACAGTTGTCAGACTGATTCTGAGTTTTAGAATTGCCTATAGGAAATGCCTTGGTGACTATTGAGTAGAGAGAGTTGAAGAAATGATAGGGCTTTCACTTAGTAATGGCAAAAATAAGATCCCCTCTTAGTTGCTCTTTAGTTTTATTTATAGTGGTAGTGGTCATATTGGATCAGAAGCCCACTACCATGGAAGTCCAGAAAGTAGCCTGAGATTGCATAAGGAAAATGGTGACCACCAATATTAAGAGCTATATATAGTGGCGAATTAAGACCCTTAATTCAGTATCAAATATAATCCTTGGCCTTTGGGTGGACAAACTCTTTTGTGTTGAGTTTCTTGCTTCATTTAGATGCTTTTCGTGTAATTTGGTAGCTTGTTGATGAGTTTTGCTCATCACTCTCCCATGACTTAGATTATCCTTTCATTTAGATTGTCATGTCTTCATTCTTGATGGTAGGCACTTTAGAAATTTATGAAACTTCATGAATATGCATAGGATGGCTAGTAGATCACCTTCAAAGAGTACGAAGTTGCAAGGGTCAAACACTTATATTCGACACCGAATTAAGGCTCCTGAATTTGGGGTGAATTAGGGACTTAGCTCCTTTTGATCCATACTCTCATGAGTTCTTTCTTTTGCCTTTCGGAGTGTTATTACCAAGTTTCACGTCATTCTATCTTCATATTGATGGTCTAACTCTTATTGATTACTACAAGGTTAAAAACCGAGTTAACACTGACTAAATGCCAATTCTCTTAATGGAGAATTCAATCCTTTTGCAAATTTCATAGCTTTCTTCAAGGCAGCATCTCCTAGTCAAAACCAAACCATGCTAGTTCATTAAACATATTCATATACTCCTTCATAGTCATTTTTCCCTAACGAAGATTGATAAACCTTTCGAGCATCACTTCCGTTAGCACCAAAATTGGTCACTAACACCCTTGATAGAGTTATGTAGAGAGATTAATAAAGAAAGTAAATTAAAACAGAAAAATAACGCAATTGAGTGCAAAAAGAACAACAGAAACGAGAACACCAGATTTATAGTGGTTCGGCGTAATTGCCTAGGTCCACTTTGAATATGATCTTTATTACTTTCCCTATCACTTGAATACAGATACAATCCGTAAAAAAACCACTTGAATACAAGTTTGGATCGAAAATAGGAGAGTATAACAAATGGCAGAGTTTCCATGGAGTTCTCCTAAAAGAAGGTCCTTTCAACTGTACCACTGCCTCTGTATTTATAGACGAAGATATGCTAGACTCCCTTTGCAGGCCCAGGAACAAGGTACTTCAGCTCATAGTAGGCGACTTCTGTGTGCTGAGCCAGTGATACCGAATGGTGGTTGCCGAACGATGGTGGCCGAACGGTGGTTGCCGAACGAAGGTGGCCGAACGGCAACCGGCCGAACGGTGGTTGTCGAATGAAGGTGGTCGAACGGTGGTTGCCGATCGAACTTGGCCGAGCGACCTATCCTTGGACGCCTAGATTGAGCCATCTCGTTTTCCCATTCTTGACCGAGCTATATGCGCCATCCTTCAAGGCCGAACCATACTCTTAGGCCGAGCAATGTACATAGGTCGAACCGTACATATAGGCCGAACAATGCACATATGCCGGACTACCCAAAACAGATCAATCCATTACATCTCCAATCTCTAACTAACTCAAGTCTTATCCAGACTCAATCAAAGCCTTTGTAATTATCACCTTGTAGCCGGGCCAAGTGACCAGATAACACTTGTCCCCCAAAGTGCGTCGTGTGAACCAACATGACGCGCTTTGAATCGAAGCAAGTTAGAATCTCCAGAAAGAGATCCATCATGTTTCCTGAATAGTCATTATCCTTCAATTTTATCCTCCAAAGTTTTGTATCCTTCTTCCGCCGTCATGATGCTTGGTCGATTCCCAATAGTATAAATTCAGGATTGTAGTTCATCAGTGGCCATCTATGTCTGATTCTACAGGGCTACTAAGCTACTGCTATTTGATCCAGTTGTTTCTTAATAACCCTAAGTGAAAATTCAATTTCTATTGATTTCAAGAAGTCAAATTTTTTCGAATATACACGTGCATGTTCGGGCACATGTTCTTGTCATTGGCTCTCAGATGCGTTTTATATGCTCATAAGTCGTCACCAATTCCATCTAGTTTAATTGCAATTCGATTAAAGTTCCTAGTTTATATTTTTTGTGAAATAAGGGTTGTAATCAGCCACTTGATGAGAGGGGACTTCAAGTTCCACATGGATGACGACCTCGGAGCCGTAAGCAAGGGTGAAGGGAGTACGACCAGCCATGGACTCATGGGTAGTTCTATAAGCCCATAATGCTGTTGAGAGTTCATCCACCCATTTACCTCTAGCCTTTTCCAAACCTCTCTTCAGAATAGACTTTATGATTTTGTTCATAGCTTCAACCAGTTATAATGGATCGTGGAAGGTCATAAGGACAAATGACGTTACGGACGACAAAGTCGATTATTTTCTTCATCTTGGTTGTGTTTAAAAGTTCTGCATCTACCCATTTGGTGAAGTAATCAACTGCTACGATGATGTATTTCGCACCACCTTTAGGATCAACAAGGAGACGATGATGTCAATGCCCCCAAGTGGAAAACGATTATGGACTAGCCATTTGAGTAATTTCCATCGGCAGGGCTATCGAAATTTTTGCAAACATCTTACACTCAGCGCATTGTCTAGCATGATCAACTGTATCTTGATTGATAGTCGACCAGTAAAACCCATAGAAGAGTATTTTCTTTGTCAGGGTTTGCCCCTGATGTAATCGCCGCATTCTTCTTCATAGACTTCACTCAAGACTCATTTGATATCATCATGGGTGATACACCGAAGCATGGGAATGGATAAACTCCTTTCTACACATGACATCTTCTTGGTTGATTTGGTATGAAACTTTGAGGAGGATCTGTCGTTTTCCATTCCTCTGTTTAGTAAGAATTCCTCACTATAGATAGTCTTTGATAGGAGTCATCGATGACCTTTTTTCTGGCTCTGTCTCCAAGATCTAGCTGATCTCCATCCGTCAATGCTTGGAATATTAAGTACTTCAACCGAAATAAAGTATGTCCATTACACGTCCCTGAAACTGGCCAGCTTGGCCAGTGACTTGAATCTTTTCATTTCGTTCGCTGAGGATGTGTGTAATGATGTAATACGTTAAGTCGGCTAGTAGCTCTTGGACCCGGTCGAAATAAGGAGCAAGACAATACCCCCAGACAAGAACAACATCCCTAACTTTGCATACTATTAATCAAGAATCACAAAAGATATTTAAAGTTTCCACTCCAAGTTCTCTAGCAAGTTTGAGGCTAGCGGTCAAGGCTTCATACTTAGCTTCGTTGTTTGATACAAGGAAATCGAGTTTCAGGGCGTAGCAGATCGATAGTTCCTCAGGAGTCATTAACATGATTCCTACGCTATAACAGTGATCATTGGATGCTCCATCCGTGTACATTTTCCATTTGTTGGTTGTTTCTCAACTACTCTTTGAGTAGTCGTTTGATGTAGTGAATTCAGATATGAGGTCTGCTAATTTTCGTCCTTGGATAGCTCTTCGAGGGAAATAAGTGATATCGAATTGGCTTCAGGTCGATATTCAATGCATGGCTCGCGATAGTTGGTGAAATCACACACGCATGTAAGAATGGGTCCAAGGGAACATATCATCATTTATTTAGAGAAATCCATCTAATTCTTTTATCATCATTGCACTGAGCTGTGATCCGATCTTCTACACCCGTGAAGGGTCACCATGGCTGACTGTAATGTTGACTGTCAGCTCAGCGGGTGTAATCTCAGATTCAGATGTAACTATTTTGTGTAACATTCAATGTGAAATCTGGTTGGGACGGTCAATGTTGATAGATACTCTGGTCGAATCCTAGAGTCTTGTCATGAGTTATTAAGTCTAATAGTGAAGGGCTCGAAATGCTTTGATCGATTGTCTGCAAATGGCCAAAGATCAGGCTTAGAAGCACGTTGAAGAAAATGTCGAGTAGGGGTTAGCCTCGAGTTGCGTGAAGTTGCACAGCTGGATCTTGCTTTGAGTTTGAATTTGCTTGTATATTCGAGTAATGCGCTTTCCATTCAATGCATTCATGTTCCTTTACCCGTCCTTTAGGTTGGAGTGATAGTTAGTTGGCCATGAGCTTAGGCATCGATTTAATGATTCTATCGCTAGGCATTCTTCCGGTCGTAGCCTTGAGTAGTTGTAAACACTATATACAAGTTTCAATATTGAGCTATCGTAGCCAGTCTTTGGATGATCACGCTTCTACTCCCAGTCTCGGGTTGATAAATGTACTGTGTGGATGGTTGAGTTTCATCCTATCTATGTTTATACTCCCACCTAAACTCCAAAGACATAGAGTCGATCGGTGAATAATCGGTTCACATTCATCCTGCTTCTCTCTCGTGCCCCCAAGTCTGGGGCATATACCGATAAGCAAGAAGGCCAGCCATGCCCACTTCAGCTTTACTCTCTTTCCCGTTGAATCGTGGGATCAGGTTAGTTGATGGGAGGCTGAGTCTCGCCTATCCTGGATTATATTGTGGTTTTTCATTCCAAGGGGAATACTCCGATGGCTCGTCAGTTTAAGGGCGTAAGTTGGGTACTGAACGGTCAGCCACGACCACTTTGGTTCATGTTCTATGATCGGATCTCAGGGTAAAGTTGGCTCAAGTGCAGTCGGGTCATGCTCATCTAGTTTCATACTTCTCCTTACAGATTGAAGGAGGGTGCTGGAGAATTAATGACCAAATCTTCATGGTTTACTCCCCTTTCCACACTCTGGTAGTCATAGTTTTTCAAGGGAAATTCGGGTCACATTCGTATGTGCTTGGTACAGATCGATATTGACTCTCGATCTGAGGTATGATATAGTCGGTCGCCCGTAGCTTTGGATGCCATTTCGATTGATTCTGTGTGGAGGCCTCCTTGCAATCGTTGCCTTAAGTTGTAAAGGATGCCATGCTAGAGCTATAATGAGCTGTCATATTTATCTTTTAGTGATTTGTACTTCTGGTCCTAGCATTGATTTGGCCAGGCCATAAGTCGGATGGTCGAACTCCATCCTTAGCAAGTTAATATTCCTCCTGTCGATTTCCGGCTGAAGTTTGCGGAATAGAGAACGATCAGAATCCACTCATCTATTTATCGGTGTTTAAATGCCACTCTGCATTCTGGTGACTTAGAGTTATTCTTTCCTCGGTCGAATCGCGCCCAATTTGTGTTCATGCTTTGGCCCACGCTCTAGGAACTTAGAGATTTGTCGAATGGTTTATGCTCTAGTCCACAGTTTGGGACGTAGAGATTTTCGTCATGTCATTTATACTCTAGTCCACGCTCTGGGGACTCAGAGTACTCTAGTCCACTTCAAGGACTTAGAGATTTTTGTCAAGTCGTTTAAACTCTAGTCCGTGCTCTTGGGACTTAGAGTACTCTAGTCCGCTTTAGGGACTTAGAGATTTTTCTCAAGTCATATATACTCTAGTCCGCACTCTGGGGACTCAGAGTACTCTAGTCCGCTTCAGGGACTTAGAGATTTTTTTGAAGTCGTTTATACTCTAGTCCGCGCTCTGGGGACTCAGAGTACTCTAGTCCGCTTCAAGGACTTAGAGATTTTTCTGAAGTCGTTTATACTTTAGTCCGCGCCCTGGGGACTCAAAGTACTCTAGTCCGCTTCAGGGACTTAGATATTTTCTCAAGTCGTTTATAATCTAGTCCGCGCTCTGGGGACTCAGAGTACTCTAGTCCGCTTCAGGGACTTAGAGATTTTTCTCAAGTCCTTTATACTCTAGTCTGCGCTCTAGGGACTCAGAGTACACTACTCCGCTTCAGGGACTTAGAGATTATTCTGAAGTCGTTTATACTCTAGTCTGCACTCTAGTGACTCAGAGTAATCTAGTCCGCTTCAGGGACTTAGAGATTTTTTTGAAGTCGATTATACTCTAGTGCACGCTCTGGGGACTCAGAGTACTCTAGCCCACTTCAGCGACAGAGAGATTTTTGTCAAGTTGTTTATACTCTAGTCCGCGCTCTGGGAACTCAGAGTACTCTAGTCCGCTTCAGGGACTTATAGATTTTTCTCAAGTCGTTTATACTCTAGTCCGCGCTCTGGGGACTCAGTGTACTCTAGTCCGCTTCAGGGAGTTAGAGATTTTTTTGAAGTCGTTTATACTTTAGTCCGTGCTCTGGGGACTCAGAGTACTCTAGTCCGCTTCAGGGAGTTAGATATTTTCTTGAAGTCGTTTATACTCTAGTCTGCGCTCTAGGGACTTAGAGTACTCTAGTCCGCTTCAGGGAGTTAGAGATTTTTCTGAAGTCGTTTATACTCTAGTCCACGCTGTGGGGACTCAGAGTACTCCAGTCAGCTTCAGGGACTTAGAGATTTCTCTCAAGTCTTTTATACTTTAGTCCGCGCTCTGGGGACTCAGAGTACTCTAGTCCACTTCAGGGACTTAGAGATTTTTCTCAAGTCGTTTATACTCTAATCCGCGCACTGGGGACTTAGAGTACTCTAGTCCGCTTCAGGGACTTAGAGATTTTTCTCAAGTCTTTTATACTCTAGTCCGCGCTCTGGGGACTCAGAGTTCTCTAGTCCGCTTCAGGGACTTAGAGATTTTTCTGAAGTCGTTTATACTCTAGTCCGCGCTCTGGGGACTCAGAGTACTCTAGTCCGCTTCAGGGAGTTAGAGATTTTTCTGATGTCGTTTATACTCTAGTCCGCGCTTTGGGTACTCAGAGTACTCTAGTCTGCTTCAGGGACATAGAGATTTTTCTCAAGTCGTTTATACTCTAGTCCGAGCTCTAGGGACTCAGAGTACTCTAGTCCGCCTTAAGGACTTAGAGATTTATCTCAAGTCGTTTAAACTCTAATCCGCGCACTGGGGACTCAGAGTACTCTAGTCCGCTTCAGGGACTTAGAGATTTTTCTCAAGTCATTTATACTCTAGTTCGCGCTCTGGGGACTATGAATACTCTAGTCTGCTTCAGGGACTTAGAGATTTCTCTGAAGTCGTTTGTACTCTAGTCCGCGCTCTGGGGACTCGAAGTACTCTAGTCCGCTTCAGGACTTAGAGATTTTCGTCAAGTCATTTATACTCTAGTCCACGCTCTGGGGACTCAGAGTACTCTAGTCCGCTTCGGGGACATAGAGATTTTTCTCAAGTCGTTTATACTCTAGTCCGCGCTCTGGGGACTTAGAGTACCTAGTCCGCTTTAGGGACTTAGAGATTTTTCTCAAGTCGTTTATACTCTAGTCCGCGCTCTGGGGACTTAGAGTACTCTAGTCCACTTCAGGGACTTAGAGATTTTTATGAAGTCGTTTATACTCTAGTCCGCGCTCTAGGGACTCAGAGTACTCTAGTCCGCTTCAGGGAATTAGAGATTTTTCTGAAGTCGTTTATACTCTAGTCCGCGCTCTGGGGACTCAGAGTACTGTAGTCCGCTTCAGGGAGTTAGAGATTTTTCTGAAGTCGTTTATACTCTAGTCCGCACACCAGGGACTCAGAGTACTCTAGTCCGCTTCAGGGACTTAGAGATTTTTCTCAAGTCGTTTATACTCTAGTCCACGCTCTGGGGACTTAGAGTACTCTAGTCCGCTTCATGGACTTAGAGATTTTTCTGAAGTCGTTTATACTCTAGTCCGCGCTCTGGGGACTCAGAGTACTCTAGTCTGCTTCGGGGACTTAGAGATTTTTCTCAAGTCGTTTATACTCTAGTCCGCGCTATGGGGACTCAGAGTACTCTAGTCCGCTTCAGGGGCTTAGAGATTTTTCTCAAGTCCTTTATACTCTAGTCCACGCTCTAGGGACTCAGAGTACACTACTCCGCTTCAGGGACTTAGAGATTATTCTGAAGTCATATATACTCTAGTCCGCACTGTAGGGACTCAGAGTACTCTAGTCTGCTTTAGGGACTTAGAGATTTTTTTGAAGTCGATTATACTCTAGTGCACGCTTTGGGGACTCAGAATACTCTAGCCCGCTTCAGGGACTTAGAGATTTTTGTCAAGTTGTTTATACTCTAGTCCGCGCTCTTGGGACTCAAATACTCTAGTCCGCTTCAGGGACTTGGAGATTTTTCTCAAGTCGCTTATACTCTAGTCCGCGCTCTGGGGACTCAGAGTACTCTAGTCCGCTTTAGGGACTTAGAGATTTTTCTCAAGTCGTTTATACTCTAGTCCGTGCTCTGGGGACTCAGAGTACTCTAGTCCGCTTCAGGGAGTTAGAGATTTTTTGAAGTCGTTTATACTCTAGTCTGCGCTCTAGGGACTTAGAGTACTCTAGTCCGCTTCAGGGAGTTAGAGATTTTTCTGAAGTCGTTTATACTCTAGTCCGCGCTCTGGGGACTCAGAGTACTCTAGTCCGCTTCAGGACTTAGAGATTTTCATCAAGTCATTTATACTCTAGTCCACGCTCAGGGGACTCAGAGTACTCTAGTCCGCTTCGGGGACATAGATATTTTTCTCAAGTCGTTTATACTCTAGTCCGCGCTCTGGGGACTTAGAGTACTCTAGTCCGCTTCAGGGACTTAGAGTACTCTAGTCCGCTTCAGGGACTTAGAGATTTTTCTCAAGTCATTTATACTCTAGTCCGCGCTCTGGGGACTCAGAGTACTCTAGTCCACTTCAGGGACTTAGAGATTTTTAAAAAGTCATTTATACTCTAGTCCGCGTTCTGGGGACTCAGAGTACTCTAGTCCGCTTCAGGGACTTAGAGATTTTTATGAAGTCGTTTATACTCTAGTCCGCGCTCTGGGGACTCAAAGTACTCTAGTCCGCTTCAGGGACTTAGATATTTTCTCAAGTCATTTATAATCTAGTCTGCGCTCTGGGGACTCAGAGTACTCTAGTCCGCTTCAGGGGCTTAGAGATTTTTCTCAAGTCCTTTATACTCTAGTCCACGCTCTAGGGACTCAGAGTACACTACTCCGCTTCAGGGACTTAGAGATTATTCTGAAGTCATATATACTCTAGTCCGCACTCTAGGGACTCAGAGTACTCTAGTCTGCTTCAGGGACTTAGAGATTTTTCTGAAGTCGTTTATACTCTAGTCCGCGCTCTGGGGACTCAGAGTACTCTAGTCCGCTTCAGGGAGTTAGAGATTTTTGTCAAGTTGTTTATACTCTAGTCCGCGCTCTTGGGACTCAGATACTCTAGTCCGCTTCAGGGACTTGGAGATTTTTCTCAAGTCGCTTATACTCTAGTCCGCGCTCTGGGGACTCAGAGTACTCTAGTCCGCTTCAGGGACTTAGAGATTTTTCTCAAGTCGTTTATACTCTAGTCCGTGCTCTAGGGACTCAGAGTACTCTAGTCCGCTTCAGGGAGTTAGAGATTTTTTGAAGTCGTTTATACTCTAGTCTGCGCTCTAGGGACTTAGAGTACTCTAGTCCACTTCAGGGAGTTAGAGATTTTTCTGAAGTCGTTTATACTCTAGTCCGCGCTCTGGGGACTCAGAGTACTCTAGTCCGCTTCAGGACTTAGAGATTTTCATCAAGTCATTTATACTCTAGTCCACGCTCAGGGGACTCAGAGTACTCTAGTCCGCTTCGGGGACATAGAGATTTTTCTCAAGTCGTTTATACTCTAGTCCGCGCTCTGGGGACTTAGAGTACTCTAGTCCGCTTCAGGGACTTAGAGATTTTTCTCAAGTCGTTTATACTCTAGTCCGCGCTCTGGGGACTCAGAGTACTCTAGTCCACTTCAGGGACTTAGAGATTTTTAAGAAGTCGTTTATACTCTAGTCCGCGTTCTGGGGACTCAGAGTACTCTAGTCCGCTTTAGGGACTTAGAGATTTTTATGAAGTCGTTTATACTCTAGTCCGCGCTCTGGGGACTCAGAGTACTGTAGTCCGCTTCAGGGAGTTAGAGATTTTTCTGAAGTCGTTTATACTCTAGTCCGCACTCTAGGGACTCAGAGTACTTTAGTCCGCTTCAGGGACTTAGAGATTTTTCTCAAGTCGTTTATACTCTAGTCCGTGCTCTGGGGACTTAGAGTACTCTAGTCCGCTTCAGGGACTTAGAGATTTTTCTGAAGTCGTTTATACTCTAGTCCAGGCTCTGGGGACTCAGAGTACTCTAGTCTGCTTCAGGGACTAAGAGATTTTTCTCAAGTCGTTTATACTCTAGTCCGCGCTATGGGGACTCAGAGTACTCTAGTCCGCTTCAGGGACTTAGAGATTTTTCTCAAGTCATTTATACTCTAATCCGCACACTGGGGACTCAGGGTACTCTAGTCCGCTTCAGGGACTTAGAGATTTTTCTGAAGTCGTTTATACTCTAGTCCGCTTCAAGGACTTAGAGATTTTTCTGAAGTCGTTTATACTTTAGTCCACGCACTGGGGTCTCAAAGTACTCTAGTCTGCTTCAGGGACTTAGATATTTTCTCAAGTCATTTATAATCAAGTCCGCGCTATGGGGACTCAGAGTACTCTAGTCCGCTTCAGGGGCTTAGAGATTTTTCTCAAGTCCTTTATACTCTAGTCCGCGCTCTAGGGACTCAGAGTACACTACTCCGCTTCAGGGACTTAGAGATTATTCCGAAGTCATATATACTCTAGTCCGCACTCTTGGGACTCAGATTACTCTATTCTGCTTCAGGGACTTAGAGATTTTTTTAAAGTCGATTATACTCTAGTGCACGCTTTAGGGACTCAGAGTACTCTAGCCTGCTTCAGGGACTTAGAGATTTTTGACAAGTTGTTTATACTCTAGTCTGCGCTCTTGGGACTCAGATACTCTAGTCCGCTTCAGGGACTTAGAGATTTTTCTCAAGTCGTTTATACTCTAGTCCGCGCTCTGGGGACTCAGAGTACTCTAGTCCGCTTCAGGGACTTAGAGATTTTTCTCAAGTCGTTTATACTCTAGTCCGTGCTCTGGGGACTCAGAGTACTCTAGTCCGCTCTAGGGAGTTAGAGATTTTTTTGAAGTCGTTTATACTCTAGTCTACGCTCTAGGGACTTAGAGTACTCTAGTCCGCTTCAGGGAGTTAGAGATTTTTCTGAAGTCGTTTATACTCTAGTCCGCGCTCTGGGGACTCAGAGTACTCTAGTCCGCTTCAGGGACTTAGAGATTTTTCTAAAGTCGTTTATACTCTAGTCCGCGCTCTTGGGACTCAGAGTACTATAGTCCGCTTCAGGGGGTTAGAGATTTTTCTGAAGTCATTCATACTCTAGTCCGCACTCTAGGGACTCAAAGTACTCTAGTCCGCTTCAGGGACTTAGAGATTTTTCTCAAGTCATTTATACTCTAGTCCGCGCTCTGGGGACTTAGAGTACTCTAGTCCGCTTCAGGGACTTAGAGATTTTTCTCAAGTCGTTTATACTCTAGTCCGTGCTCTGGGGACTTAGAGTACTCTAGTCCGCTTCAGGGACTTAGAGATTTTTCTGAAGTCGTTTATACTCTAGTCCGCGCTCTGGGGACTCAGAGTACTCTAGTCTGCTTCAGGGACTAAGAGATTTTTCTCAAGTCGTTTATACTCTAGTCCGCGCTATGGGGACTCAGAGTACTCTAGTCCGCTTCAGGGACTTAGAGATTTTTCTCAAGTCGTTTATACTCTAATCCGCACACTGGGGACTCAGGGTACTCTAGTCCGCTTCAGGGACTTAGAGATTTTTCTTAAGTCGTTTATACTCTAGTCCGCTTCAAGGACTTAGAGATTTTTCTGAAGTTGTTTATACTTTAGTCCACGCACTAGGGTCTCAAAGTACTCTAGTCTGCTTCAGGGACTTAGATATTTTCTCAAGTCATTTATAATCAAGTCCGCACTATGGGGACTCAGAGTACTCTAGTCCGCTTCAGGGGCTTAGAGATTTTTCTCAAGTCCTTTATACTCTAGTCCTCGCTCTAGGGACTCAGAGTACACTACTCCGCTTCAGGGACTTAGAGATTATTCCGAAGTCATATATACTCTAGTCCGCACTCTTGGGACTCAGATTACTCTAGTCTGCTTCAGGGACTTAGAGATTTTTTAAAGTCGATTATACTCTAGTGCACGCTTTGGGGACTCAGAGTACTCTAGCCTGCTTCAGGGACTTAGAGATTTTTGACAAGTTGTTTATACTCTAGTCTGCGCTCTTGGGACTCAGATACTCTAGTCCGCTTCAGGGACTTAGAGATTTTTCTCAAGTCGTTTATACTCTAGTCCGCGCTCTGGGGACTCAGAGTACTCTAGTCCGCTTCAGGGACTTAGAGATTTTTCTCAAGTCGTTTATACTCTAGTCCGTGCTCTGGGGACTCAGAGTACTCTAGTCCGCTTCAGGGAGTTAGAGATTTTTTTGAAGTCGTTTATACTCTAGTCTACGCTCTAGGGACTTAGAGTACTCTAGTCCGCTTCAGGGAGTTAGAGATTTTTCTGAAGTCGTTTATACTCTAGTCCGCGCTCTGGGGACTCAGAGTACTCTAGTCCGCTTCAGGGACTTAGAGATTTTTCTAAAGTCGTTTATACTCTAGTCCGCGCTCTTGGGACTCAGAGTACTGTAGTTCGCTTCAGGGGGTTAGAGATTTTTCTGAAGTCATTCATACTCTAGTCCGCACTCTAGGGACTCAAAGTACTCTAGTCCGCTTCAGGGACTTAGAGATTTTTCTCAAGTCATTTATACTCTAGTCCGCGCTCTGGAGACTTAGAGTACTCTAGTCCGCTTCAGGGACTTAGAGATTTTTTTGAAGTCGTTTATACTCTAGTCCATGCTCTGGGGACTTAGAGTACTCTAGTCCGCTTCAGAGAGTTAGAGATTTTTTTGAAGCCGTTTATACTCTAGTCTGCGCTCTAGGGACATAGAGTACTCTAGTCAGCTTTAGGGAGTTAGAGATTTTGCTGAAGTCGTTTATAATCTAGTCCACGCTCTGAGGACTCAGAGTACTCCAGTCAGCTTCAGGGACTTAGAGATTTCTCTCAAGTCTTTTATACTCTAGTCCGCACTCTGGGGACTCAGAGTACTCTAGTCCGCTTCAGGGACTTAGAGATTTTTCTTAAGTCGTTTATACTCTAATCCGCGCACTGGGGACTTAGAGTACTCTAGTCCACTTCATGGACTTAGAGATTTTTCTCAAGTCATTTATACTCTAGTTCGCGCTCTGGGGACTCAGAGTACATTAGTCCGCTTCAGGGACTTAGAGATTTTTCTGAAGTCGTTTATACTCTAGTCCGCGCTTTGGGGACTTAGATTATTCTAGTCCGCTTCAGGAACTTAGAGATTTTTCTCAAGTCGTTTATACTCTAGTCTGCGCTATGGGGACTTAGAGTACTCTAGTCCGCTTCAGGGACTTAGAGATTTTTCTCAAGTCGTTTATACTCTAGTCCGTGCTTTGGGGACTCAGAGTACTCTAGTCCGCTTTAGGGAGTTAGAGATTTTTCTGAACTCGTTTATACTCTAGTCTGCGCTCTGGGGACTCAAAGTACTCTAGTACGCTTCAGGGAGTTAGAGATTTTTCTGAAGTCATTTATACTCTAGTCCGCGCTCCGGGGACTCAGAGTACTCTAGTCAGCTTCAGGGACTTAGAGATTTTTCTCAAGTCATTTATACTCTAGTCTGCGCTCTGGGGACTCAGAGTACTCTAGTCCGCTTCAGGGACATAGAGATTTTTATGAAGTCATTTATACTCTAGTCCGCGCACCGGGGACTCAGGTCCGCTTCATGGACTTAGAGATTTTTCTGAAGTCATTTATACTCTAGTTCGCGCTCTGGGGACTCAGAGTACTCTAGTCCGCTTCAGGGATTTAGAGATTTTTCTGAAGTCGTTTATACTCTAGTCCGCGCTCTGGGGACTTAGATTACTCTAGTCCACTTCAGGAACTTAGAGATTTTTCTCAAGTCGTTTATACTCTAGTCCGCGCTCTGGGGACTCAGAGTACTCTAGTCCGCTTCAGGGACTTAGAGATTTTTCTCAAGTCGTTTATACTCTAGTCCGCGCTCTGGGGACTCAGAGTACTCTAGTCTGCTTCAGAGACTTAGAGATTTTTCTCAAATCGTTTATACTTTAGTCCGCGCTATGGGGACTCATAGTACTCTAGTCCGCTTCAAGGACTTAGAGATTTTTCTCAAGTCGTTTATACTCTAATCCGCGCACTGGGGACTCAGGGTACTCTAGTCCGCTTCAGGGACCTAGAGATTTTTCTGAAGTCGTTTATACTCTAGTCCGCGCTCTGGGGACTCAGAGTACTCTAGTCCGCTTCAAGGACTTAGGGATTTTTCTGAAGTCGTTTATACTCTAGTCCGCGCCCTAGGGACTCAGAGTACTCTAGTCCGCTTCAGGGACTTAGAGATTTTTCTCAAGTCGTTTATAATCTAGTCCGCGCTCTGGGGACTCAGAGAACTCTAGTCTGCTTCAGGGACTTAGAAATTTTTCTGAAGTCGTTTATACTCTAGTCCGCGCTCTAGGGAATCAGATTACACTACTCCGCTTCAGGGACTTAGAGATTTTTCTCAAGTCGTTTATACTTTAGTCCGCGCTATGGGGACTCATAGTACTCTAGTCCGCATCAGGGAGTTAGAGATTTTCTGAAGTCGTTCATACTCTAGTCCGCACTCTAGGGACTCAGAGTACTCTAGTCCGCTTCAGGGACTTAGAGATTTTTCTAAAGTCGTTTATACTCTAGTCCGCGCTCTGGGGACTTAGAGTACTCTAGTCCGCTTCAGGGACTTAGAGATTTTTCTAAAGTCGTTTATACTCTAGTCCGCCCTCTGGGGACTCAGAGTACTCTAGTCCGCTTCAGGGACTTGGAGATTTTTCTCAAGTCGCTTATACTCTAGTCCGCGCTATGGGGACTCATAGTACTCTAGTCCGCTTCAGGGACTTAGAGATTTTTCTCAAGTCGTTTATACTCTAATCCGCGCACTGGGGACTCAGGGTACTCTAGTCCGCTTCAGGGACCTAGAGATTTTCTCAAGTCGTTTATAATCTAGTCCGCGCTCTGGGGACTCAGAGTACTCTAGTCCGCTTCAGGGACTTAGAGATTTTTCTCAAGTCCTTTATAATCTAGTCCGCGCTCTAGGGAATCAGAGTACACTACTCCGCTTCAGGGACTTAGAGATTATTCTGAAGTCGTATATACTCTAGTCCGCACTCTGGGGACTCAGAGTACTCTAGTCCGCTTTAGGGACTTAGAGATTTTTTTGAAGTCGATTATACTCTAGTGCACGCTCTGGGACTCAGGATACTCTAGCCTGCTTCAGGGACTTAGAGATTTTTGTCAAGTGGTTTATACTCTAGTCCGCGCTCTTGGGACTCAGAGTACTCTTGTCCGCTTCAGGGACTTAGAGATTTTTCTCAAGTCGTTAATACTCTAGTCCGCGCTCTGGGGACTCAGAGTACTCTAGTCCGCTTCAGGGACTTAGAGATTTTTCTCAAGTCGTTTATACTCTAGTCCATGCTCTGGGGACTTAGAGTACTCTAGTCCGCTTCAGAGAGTTAGAGACTTTTTTGAAGTCGTTTATACTCTAGTCTGCGCTCTAGGGACATAGAGTACTCTAGTCAGCTTTAGTGAGTTAGAGATTTTTCTGAAGTCCTTTATAATCTAGTCCACGCTCTGAGGACTCAGAGTACTTCAGTCAGCTTCAGGGACTTAGAGATTTCTCTCAAGTCTTTTATACTCTAGTCCGCGCTCTGGGGACTCAGAGTACTCTAGTCCGCTTCAGGGACTTAGAGATTTTTCTTAAGTCGTTTATACTCTAATCCGCGCACTGGGGACTTAGAGTACTCTAGTCCACTTCATGGACTTAGAGATTTTTTCTCAAGTCATTTATACTCTAGTTCGCGCTGTGGGGACTCAGAGAACTCTAGTCCGCTTCAGGGATTTAGAGATTTTTCTGAAGTCGTTTATACTCTAGTCCGCGCTCTGGGGACTTAGATTACTCTAGTCCGCTTCAGGAACTTAGAGATTTTTCTCAAGTCGTTTATACTCTAGTCCGTGCTCTAGGGACTCAGAGTACTCTAGTCCGCTTCAGGGACTTAGAGATTTTTCTCAAGTCGTTTATACTCTTGTCCGCGCTCTGGGGACTCAGAGTACTCTAGTGTTCTTCAGATACTTCGAGATTTTTCTCAAATCGTTTATACTTTAGTCCGCGCTATGGGGACTCATAGTACTCTAGTCCGCTTCAAGGACTTAGAGATTTTTCTCAAGTCGTTTATACTCTAATCCGCGCACTGGGGACTCAGGGTACTCTAGTCCGCTTCAGGGACCTAGAGATTTTTCTGAAGCCGTTTATACTCTAGTCCGCGCTCTGGGGACTCAGAGTACTCTAGTCCGCTTCAAGGACTTAGGGATTTTTCTGAAGTCGTTCATACTCTAGTCCGCGCCCTAGGGACTCAGAGTACTCTAGTCCGCTTCAGGGACTTAGAGATTTTTCTCAAGTCGTTTATAATCTAGTCCGCGCTCTGGGGACTCAAAGAACTCTAGTCTGCTTCAGGGACTTAGAAATTTTTCTGAAGTCGTTTATACTCTAGTCCGCGCTCTAAGGAATAAGATTACACTACTCCGCTTCAGGGACTTAGAGATTTTTCTCAAGTCGTTAATACTCTAGTCCGCGCTCTGGGGACTCAGAGTACTCTAGTCCGCTTCAGGGACTTATAGATTTTTCTCAAGTCGTTTATACTCTAGTCCATGCTCTGGGGACTTAGAGTACTCTAGTCCGCTTCAGAGAGTTAGAGATTTTTTTGAAGCCGTTTATACTCTAGTCTGCGCTCTAGGGACATAGAGTACTCTAGTCAGCTTTAGGGAGTTAGAGATTTTTCTAAAGTCGTTTATAATCTAGTCCACGCTCTGAGGACTCAGAGTACTCCAGTCAGCTTCAAGGACTTAGAGATTTCTCCCAAGTCTTTTATACTCTAGTCCGCGCACTGGGGACTCAGAGTACTCTAGTCCGCTTCAGGGACTTAGAGATTTTTCTTAAGTCGTTTATACTCTAATCCGCGCACTGGGGACTTAGAGTACTCTAGTCCACTTCATGGACTTAGAGATTTTTCTCAAGTCATTTATACTCTAGTTCGCGCTATGGGGACTCAGAGTACTCTAGTCCACTTCAGGGATTTAGAGATTTTTCTGAAATCGTTTATAATCTAGTCCGAGCTCTGGGGACTTAGATTACTCTAGTCCGCTTCAGGAACTTAGAGATTTTTCTCAAGTCGTTTATACTCTAGTCCGCGCTCTGGGGACTCAGAGTACTCTAGTCTGCTTCAGGGACTTAGAGATTTTTCTCAAGTCGTTTATACTCTAGTTCGCGCTCTGGGGACTCAGAGTACTCTAGTCTGCTTCAGAGACTTAGAGATTTTTCTCAAATCGTTTATACTTTAGTCTGCGCTATGGGGACTCATAGTACTCTAGTCTGCTTCAAGGACTTAGAGATTTTTCTCAAGTCGTTTATACTCTAATCCGCGCACTGGGGACTCAGGGTACTCTAGTCCGCTTCAGGGACCTAGAGATTTTTCTAAAGTCGTTTATACTCTAGTCCGTGCTCTGGAGACTCAGAGTACTCTAGTCCGCTTCAAGGACTTAGGGATTTTTCTGAAGTCGTTCATACTCTAGTCCGCGCCCTAGGGACTCAGAGTACTCTAGTCCGCTTCAAGGACTTAGAGATTTTTCTCAAGTCGTTTATAATCTAGTCCGCGCTCTGGGGACTCAGAGAACTCTAGTCTGCTTCAGGGACTTAGAAATTTTTCTGAAGTTGTTTATACTCTAGTCCGTGCTCTAGGGAATCAGATTACACTACTCCGCTTCAGGGACTTAGAGATTTTTCTCAAGTCGTTTATACTTTAGTCCGCGCTATGGGGACTCATAGTACTCTAGTCCGCTTCAGGGACTTAGAGATTTTTCTGAAGTCGTTCATACTCTAGTCCGCACTCTAGGGACTCAGAGTACTCTAGTCCGCTTCAGGGACTTAGAGATTTTTCTCAAGTCTTTTATACTCTAGTCCGCGCTCTGGGGACTCAGAGTACTCTAGTCCGCTTCAGGGACTTAGAGATTTTTCTTAAGTCGTTTATACTCTAATTCGCGCACTGGGGACTTAGAGTACTCTAGTCCGCTACAGGGACTTAGAGATTTTTCTCAAGTCGTTTATACTCTAGTCCGCGCTCTGGGGACTCAGAGTACTCTAGTCCGCTTCAGGGACTTAGAGATTTTTATGAAGTCGTTTATACTCTAGTCCGCGCACCGGGGACTCAAAGTAGTCTAGTCCACTTCAGGGACTTAGAGATTTTTCTGAAGTCATTTATACTCTAGTTCGCGCTCTGGGGACTCAGAGTACTCTAGTCCGCTTCAGGGACTTAGAGATTTTTCTGAAGTCGTTCATACTCTAGTCCGCACTTTAGGGACTCAGCGTACTCTAGTATGCTTCAGGGACTTAGAGATTTTTCTCAAGTCGTTTATACTCTAGTCCGCGCTTTGGGGACTTAGAGTACTCTAGTCCGCTTCAGGGACTTAGAGATTTTTCTGAAGTCGTTTATACTCTAGTCCGCGCTCTGGCGACTCAGAGTACTCTAGTCTGCTTCAGGGACTTAGAGATTTTTCTCAAGTCGTTTATACTTTAGTCCGCGCTATGGGGACTCATAGTACTCTAGTCCGCTTTAGGGACTTAGAGATTTTTCTCAAGTCGTTAATACTCTATTCCGCGCACTGGGGAGACAGGGTAATCTAGTCCGCTTTAGGGACCTAGAGATTTTTCTGAAGTCGTTTATACTCTAGTCCGCGCTCTGGGGACTCAGAGTACTCTAGTCCGCTTCAAGGACTTAGAGATTTTTCTGAAGTCCTTTATACTTTAGTCCGTGCCATGGGGACTCAAAGTACTCTAGTCCGCTTCAAGGACTTAGATATTTTCTCAAGTCGTTTATAATCTAGTCCGCGCTCCGGGGACTCAGAGTACTCTAGTCCGCTTCAGGGACTTAGAGATTTTTCTCAAGTCCTTTATACTCTAGTCCGCACTCTAGGGAATCAGAGTACACTACTCCGCTTCAGGGACTTAGAGATTATTCTGAAGTCGTATATACTCTAGTCCGCACTCTAGGGACTCAGAGTACTCTAGTCCGTTTCAGGGACTTAGAGATTTTTTTTGAAGTCGATTATACTCTAGTGCACGCTCTGGGGACTCAGGGTACTCTAGCCCGCTTCAGGGACTTAGAGATTTTTGTCAAGTTGTTTATACTCTAGTCCGCGCTCTTGGGACTCAGAGTACTCTTGTCCGCTTCAGGGACTTAGAGATTTTTCTCAAGTCGTTTATACTCTAGTCCGCGCTCTGGGGACTCAGAGTACTCTATTCCGCTTCAGGGACTTAGAGATTTTTCTCAAGTCGTTTATACTCTAGTGCATGCTCTGGGGACTCAGAGTACTCTAGTCCGCTTCAGGGAGTTAGAGATTTTTTTGAAGTCGTTTATACTCTAGTCTGCGCTCTAGGGACATAGAGTACTCTAGTCCGCTTCAGGGACTTAGAGATTTCTCTCAAGTCTTTTATACTCTAGTCCGCGCTCTGGGGACTCAGAGTACTCTAGTCCGCTTCAGGGACTTAGAGATTTTTCTTAAGTCGTTTATACTCTAATTCGCGCACTGGGGACTTAGAGTACTCTAGTCCGCTACAGGGACTTAGAGATTTTTCTCAAGTCATTTATACTTTAGTTCGCGCTCTGGGGACTCAGAGTACTCTAGTCCGCTTCAGGGACTTAGAGATTTTTTTGAAGTCATTTATACTCTAGTCCGCGCTCTGGGGACTTAGATTACTCTAGTCCGCTTCAGGGACTTAGAGATTTTTCTCAAGTCGTTCATACTCTAGTCCGCGCTCTGGGGACTCAGAGTACTCTAGTCCGCTTCAGGGACTTAGAGATTTTTCTCAAGTCGTTTATACTCTAGTCCGTGCTATGAGGACTCAGAGTACTCTAGTCCGCTTCAGGGACATAGAGATTTTTATGAAGTCGTTTATTCTCTAGTCCGCGCACCGGGGACTCAGGTCCGCTTCATGGACTTAGAGATTTTTCTGATGTCATTTATACTCTAGTTCGCGCTCTGGGGACTCAGAGTACTCTAGTCCGCTTCAGGGACTTAGAGTTTTTTCTGAAGTCGTTCATACTCTAGTCTGCACTCTAGGGACTCAGAGTATTCTAGTCCGCTTCAGGGACTTAAAGATTTTTCTCAAGTCGTTTATACTCTAGTCCGCGCTCTGGGGACTTAGAGTACTCTAGTCCGCTTCAGGGACTTAGAGATTTTTCTGAAGTCGTTTATACTCTAGTCCGCGCTCTGGGGACTCAGAGTACTCTAGTCTGCTTCAGAGACTTAGAGATTTTTCTCAAATCGTTTATACTTTAGTCCGCACTATGGGGACTCATAGTACTCTAGTCCGCTTCAAGGACTTAGAGATTTTTCTCAAGTCGTTTATACTCTAATCCGCGCACTGGGGACTCAGGGTACTCTAGTCCGCTTTAGGGACCTAGAGATTTTTCTGAAGTCGTTTATACTCTAGTCCGCGCTATGGGGACTCAGAGTACTCTAGTCCGCTTCAAGGACTTAGAGATTTTTCTGAAGTCGTTTATACTTTAGTCCGCGCCCTGGGGACTCAAGTACTCTAGTCCGCTTCAGGGACTTAGATATTTTCTCAAGTCGTTTATACTCTAGTCCGCGCTCTGGGGACTCAGAGTATTCTAGTCCGCTTCAGGGACTTAGAGATTTTTCTCAAGTCGTTTATACTCTAGTCCGTGCTTTGGAGACTCAGAGTACTCTAGTCCGCTTCAGGGAGTTAGAGATTTTTCTGAAGTCGATTATACTCTAGTCTGCGCTCTGGGGACTCAGAGTACTCTAGTCCGCTTCAGGGAGTTAGAGATTTTTCTGAAGTCGTTTACACTCTAGTCCGCGCTCCGGGGACTCATAGTACTCTAGTCAGCTTCAGGGACTTAGAGATTTTTCTCAAGTCATTTATACTCTAGTCCGCGCTCTGGGGACTCAAAGTACTCTAGTCCGCTTCAGGGACTTAGAGATTTTTATGAAGTCGTTTATACTCTAGTCCGCGCACCGGGGACTCAAAGTAGTCTAGTCCACTTCAGGGACTTAGAGATTTTTCTGAAGTCATTTATACTCTAGTTCGCGCTCTGGGGACTCAGAGTACTCTAGTCCGCTTCAGGGACTTAGAGATTTTTCTGAAGTCGTTCATACTCTAGTCCGCACTTTAGGGACTCAGCGTACTCTAGTATGCTTCAGGGACTTAGAGATTTTTCTCAAGTCGTTTATACTCTAGTCCGCGCTCTGGGGACTTAGAGTACTCTAGTCCGCTTCAGGGACTTAGAGATTTTTCTGAAGTCGTTTATACTCTAGTCCGCGCTCTGGGGACTCAGAGTACTCTAGTCTGCTTCAGGGACTTAGAGATTTTTCTCAAGTCGTTTATACTTTAGTCCGCGCTATGGGGACTCATAGTACTCTAGTCCGCTTCAGGGACTTAGAGATTTTTCTGAAGTCGTTTATACTTTAGTCCGCGCCCTGGGGACTCAAGTACTCTAGTCCGCTTCAGGGACTTAGATATTTTCTCAAGTCGTTTATAATCTAGTCCGTGGTCTGGGGACTCAGAGAACTCTAGTCTGCTTCAGGGACTTAGAGATTTTTCTTAAGTCCTTTATACTCTAGTCCGCGCTCTAGGGAATCAGATTACACTACTCCGCTTCAGGGACTTAGAGATTATTCTGAAGTCGTATATACTCTAGTCTGCACTCTAGGGACTCAGAGTACTCTAGTCCGCTTCAGGGACTTAGAGATTTTTTTGAAGTCGATTATACTCTAGTGCACGCTCTGGGGACTCAGGGTACTCTAGCCCGCTTCAGGGACTTAGAGATTTTTGTCAAGTTGTTTATACTCTAGTCCGCGCTCTTGGGACTCAGAGTATTCTTGTCCGCTTCAGGGACTTAGAGATTTTTCTCAAGTCGTTTATACTCTATTCCGCACTATGGGGACTCAGAGTACTCTAGTCCGCTTCAGGGACTTAGAGATTTTTCTCAAGTCTTTTATACTCTAGTCCATGCTCTGGGGACTTAGAGTACTCTAGTCCGCTTCAGGGAGTTAGAGATTTTTTGAAGTCGTTTATACTCTAGTCTGCGCTCTAGGGACTTAGAGTACTCTAGTCCGCTTCAGGGAGTTATAGATTTTTCTAAAGTCATTTATACTCTAGTCCACGCTCTGAGGACTCAGAGTACTCCAGTCAGCTTCAGGGGCTTAGAGATTTCTGTCAAGTCTTTTATACTCTAGTCCGCGCTCTGGGGACTCAGAGTACTCTAGTCCGCTTCAGGGACTTAGAGATTTTTCTTAAGTCGTTTATACTCTAATCCGCGCACTGGGGACTTAGAGTACTCTAGTCCGCTTCAGGGACTTAGAGATTTTTCTTAAGTCGTTTATACTCTAGTTCGTGCTCTGGGGACTCATAGTACTCTAGTCCGCTTCAGGGACTTAGAGATTTTTCTGAAGTCATTTATACTCTAGTCCGCGCTCTGGGGACTTAGATTACTCTAGTCCGCTTCAGGGACTTAGAGATTTATCTCAAGTCGTTTATACTCTAGTCCGCGCTCTGGGGACTCAGAGTATTCTAGTCCGCTTCAGGGACTTAGAGATTTTTCTCAAGTCGTTTATACTCTAGTCCGTGCTTTGGAGACTCAGAGTACTCTAGTCCGCTTCAGGGAGTTAGAGATTTTTCTGAAGTCGATTATACTCTAGTCTGCGCTCTGGGGACTCAGAGTACTCTAGTCCGCTTCAGGGAGTTAGAGATTTTTCTGAAGTCGTTTACACTCTAGTCCGCGCTCCGGGGACTCATAGTACTCTAGTCAGCTTCAGGGACTTAGAGATTTTTCTCAAGTCATTTATACTCTAGTCCGCGCTCTGGGGACTCAAAGTACTCTAGTCCGCTTCAGGGACTTAGAGATTTTTATGAAGTCGTTTATACTCTAGTCCGCGCACCGGGGACTCAAAGTAGTCTAGTCCACTTCAGGGACTTAGAGATTTTTCTGAAGTCATTTATACTCTAGTTCGCGCTCTGGGGACTCAGAGTACTCTAGTCCGCTTCAGGGACTTAGAGATTTTTCTGAAGTCGTTCATACTCTAGTCCGCACTTTAGGGACTCAGCGTACTCTAGTATGCTTCAGGGACTTAGAGATTTTTCTCAAGTCGTTTATACTCTAGTCCGCGCTCTGGGGACTTAGAGTACTCTAGTCCGCTTCAGGGACTTAGAGATTTTTCTGAAGTCGTTTATACTCTAGTCCGCGCTCTGGGGACTCAGAGTACTCTAGTCTGCTTCAGGGACTTAGAGATTTTTCTCAAGTCGTTTATACTTTAGTCCGCGCTATGGGGACTCATAGTACTCTAGTCCGCTTCAGGGACTTAGAGATTTTTCTCAAGTCGTTAATACTCTAATCCGCGCACTGGGGAGACAGGGTAATCTAGTCCGCTTTAGGGACCTAGAGATTTTTCTGAAGTCGTTTATACTCTAGTCCGCGCTCTGGGGACTCAGAGTACTCTAGTCCGCTTCAAGGACTTAGAGATTTTTCTGAAGTCGTTTATACTTTAGTCCGTGCCCTGGGGACTCAAAGTACTCTAGTCCGCTTCAGGGACTTAGATATTTTCTCAAGTCGTTTATAATCTAGTCCGCGCTCCGGGGACTCAGAGTACTCTAGTCCGCTTCAGGAACTTAGAGATTTTTCTCAAGTCCTTTATACTCTAGTCCGCACTCTAGGGAATCAGAGTACACTACTCCGCTTCAGGGACTTAGAGATTATTCTGAAGTCGTATATACTCTAGTCCGCACTCTAGGGACTCAGAGTACTCTAGTCCGCTTCAGGGACTTAGAGATTTTTTTTGAAGTCGATTATACTCTAGTGCACGCTCTGGGGACTCAGGGTACTCTAGCCCGCTTCAGGGACTTAGAGTTTTTTCTGAAGTCGTTCATACTCTAGTCCGCACTATAGGGACTCAGAGTACTCTAGTCCGCTTCAGGGACTTAAAGATTTTTCTCAAGTCGTTTATACTCTAGTCCGCGCTCTGGGGACTTAGAGTACTCTAGTCTGCTTCAGGGACTTAGAGATTTTTCTGAAGTCGTTTATACTCTAGTCCGCGCTCTGGGGACTCAGAGTACTCTAGTCTGCTTCAGAGACTTAGAGATTTTTCTCAAATCGTTTATACTTTAGTCCGCACTATGGGGACTCATAGTACTCTAGTCCGCTTCAAGGACTTAGAGATTTTTCTCAAGTCGTTTATACTCTAATCCGCGCACTGGGGACTCAGGGTACTCTAGTCCGCATCAGGGACCTAGAGATTTTTCTGAAGTCGTTTATACTCTAGTCCGCGCTATGGGGACTCAGAGTACTCTAGTCCGCTTCAAGGACTTAGAGATTTTTCTGAAGTCGTTTATACTTTAGTCCGTGCCCTGGGGACTCAAGTACTCTAGTCCGCTTCAGGGACTTAGATATTTTCTCAAGTCGTTTATAATCTAGTCCGTGGTCTGGGGACTCAGAGAACTCTAGTCTGCTTCAGGGACTTAGAGATTTTTCTTAAGTCCTTTATACTCTAGTCCGCGCTCTAGGGAATCAGATTACACTACTCCGCTTCAGGGACTTAGAGATTATTCTGAAGTCGTATATACTCTAGTCTGCACTCTACGGACTCAGAGTACTCTAGTCCGCTTCAGGGACTTAGAGATTTTTTTGAAGTCGATTATACTCTAGTGCACGCTCTGGGGACTCAGGGTACTTTAGCCCACTTCAGGGACTTAGAGATTTTTGTCAAGTTGTTTATACTCTAGTCCGCGCTCTTGGGACTCAGAGTACTCTTGTCCGCTTCAGGGACTTAGAGATTTTTCTCAAGTCGTTTATACTCTATTCCGCACTCTGGGGACTCAGAGTACTCTAGTCCGCTTCAAGGACTTAGAGATTTTTCTCAAGTCTTTTATACTCTAGTCCATGCTCTGGGGACTTAGAGTACTCTAGTCCGCTTCAGGGAGTTAGAGATTTTTTTGAAGTCGTTTATACTCTAGTCTACGCTCTAGGGACTTAGAGTACTCTAGTCCGCTTCAGGGAGTTATAGATTTTTCTAAAGTCATTTATACTCTAGTCCACGCTCTGAGGACTCAGAGTACTCCAGTCAGCTTCAGGGGCTTAGAGATTTCTCTCAAGTCTTTTATACTCTAGTCCGCGCTCTGGGGACTCAGAGTACTCTAGTCCGCTTCAGGGACTTAGAGATTTTTCTTAAGTCGTTTATACTCTAATCCGCGCACTGGGGACTTAGAGTACTCTAGTCCGCTTCAGGGACTTAGAGATTTTTCTTAAGTCGTTTATACTCTAGTTCGTGCTCTGGGGACTCATAGTACTCTAGTCCGCTTCAGGGACTTAGAGATTTTTCTGAAGTCATTTATACTCTAGTCCGCGCTCTGGGGACTTAGATTACTCTAGTCCGCTTCAGGGACTTAGAGATTTTTCTCAAGTCGTTTATACTCTAGTCCGCGCTCTGGGGACTCAGAGTATTCTAGTCCGCTTCAGGGACTTAGAGATTTTTCTCAACTCGTTTATACTCTAGTCCGTGCTTTGGGGACTCAGAGTACTCTAGTCCGCTTCAGGGAGTTAGAGATTTTTTCTGAAGTCGATTATACTCTAGTCTGCGCTCTGGGGACTCAGAGTACTCTAGTCCGCTTCAGGGAGTTAGAGATTTTTCTGAAGTCGTTTACACTCTAGTCCGCGCTCCGGGGACTCATAGTACTCTAGTCAGCTTCAAGGACTTAGAGATTTTTCTCAAGTCGTTTATACTCTAGTCCGCGCTCTGGGGACTCAGAGTACTCTAGTCCGCTTCAGGGACTTAAAGATTTTTCTGAAGTCGTTCATACTCTAGTCCGCACTTTAGGGACTCAGCGTACTCTAGTATGCTTCAGGGACTTAGAGATTTTTCTCAAGTCGTTTATACTCTAGTCCGCACTCTGGGGAGTTAGAGTACTCTAGTCCGCTTCAGGGACTTAGAGATTTTTCTGAAGTCGTTTATACTCTAGTCCGCGCTCTGGGGACTCAGAGTACTCTAGTTTGCTTCAGGGACTTAGAGATTTTTCTCAAGTCGTTTATACTTTAGTCCGCTCTATGGGGACTCATAGTACTCTAGTCCGCTTCAGGGACTTAGAGATTTTTCTCAAGTCGTTAATACTCTAATCCGCGCACTGGGGAGACAGGGTAATCTAGTCCGCTTTAGGGACCTAGAGATTTTTCTGAAGTCGTTTATACTCTAGTCCGTGCCCTAGGGACTCAAAGTACTCTAGTCCGCTTCAGGGACTTAGAGATTTTCTGAAGTCGTTTATACTTTAGTCCGTGCCCTAGGGACTCAAAGTACTCTAGTCCGCTTCAGGGACTTAGATATTTTCTCAAGTCGTTTATAATCTAGTCCGCGCTCCGGGGACTCAGAGTACTCTAGTCCGCTTCAGGGACTTAGAGATTTTTCTCAAGTCCTTTATACTCTAGTCCGCACTCTAGGGAATCAGAGTACACTACTCCGCTTCAGGGACTTAGAGATTATTCTGAAGTCGTATATACTCTAGTCCGCACTCTAGGGACTCAGAGTACTCTAGTCCGCTTCAGGGACTTAGAGATTTTTTTTGAAGTCGATTATACTCTAGTGCACGCTCTGGGGACTCAGGGTACTCTAGCCCGCTTCAGGGACTTAGAGATTTTTGTCAAGTTGTTTATACTCTAGTCCGCGCTCTTGGGACTCAGAGTACTCTTGTCCGCTTCAGGGACTTAGAGATTTTTCTCAAGTCGTTTATACTCTAGTCCGCGCTCTGGGGACTCAGAGTATTCTATTCCGCTTCAGGGACTTAGAGATTTTTCTTAAGTCGTTTATACTCTAGTCCGCACTCTAGGGAATCAGAGTACACTACTCCGCTTCAGGGACTTAGAGATTATTCTGAAGTCGTATATACTCTAGTCCGCACTCTAGGGACTCAGAGTACTCTAGTCCGCTTCAGGGACTTAGAGATTTTTTTTGAAGTCGATTATACTCTAGTGCATGCTCTGGGGACTCAGGGTACTCTAGCCCGCTTCAGGGACTTAGAGATTTTTGTCAAGTTGTTTATACTCTAGTCCGCGCTCTTGGGACTCAGAGTACTCTTGTCCGCTTCAGGGACTTAGAGATTTTTCTCAAGTCGTTTATACTCTAGTCCGCGCTCTGGGGACTCAGAGTATTCTATTCCGCTTCAGGGACTTAGAGATTTTTCTTAAGTCGTTTATACTCTAGTCCATGCTCTGGGGACTCAAAGTACTCTAGTCCGCTTCAGGGAGTTAGAGATTTTTTTGAAGTCGTTTATACTCTAGTCTGCGCTCTAGGGACATAGAGTACTCTAGTCCGCTTCAGGGTCAGCTTCAGGGACTTAGAGATTTCTCTCAAGTCTTTTATACTCTAGTCCGCGCTCTGGGGACTCAGAGTACTCTAGTCCGCTTCAGGGACTTAGAGATTTTTCTTAAGTCGTTTATACTCTAATTCGCGCACTGGGGACTTAGAGTACTCTAGTCCGCTACAGGGACTTAGAGATTTTTCTCAAGTCATTTATACTTTAGTTCGCGCTCTGGGGACTCAGAGTACTCTAGTCCGCTTCAGGGACTTAGAGATTTTTTTGAAGTCATTTATACTCTAGTCCGCGCTCTGGGGACTTAGATTACTCTAGTCCGCTTCAGGGACTAAGAGATTTTTCTCAAGTCGTTCATACTCTAGTCCGCGCTCTGGGGACTCAGAGTACTCTAGTCCGCTTCAGGGACTTAGAGATTTTTCTCAAGTCGTTTATACTCTAGTCCGTGCTATGGGGACTCAGAGTACTCTAGTCCGCTTCAGGGACATAGAGATTTTTATGAAGTCGTTTATACTCTAGTCCGTGCACCGGGGACTCAGGTCCGCTTCAGGGACTTAGAGATTTTTTTGAAGTCATTTATACTCTAGTCCGTGCTATGGGGACTCAGAGTACTCTAGTCCGCTTCAGGGACTTAGAGATTTTTCTAAAGTCGTTTATACTTTAGTCCGCGCTCTGGGGACTCTGAGTACTCTAGTCTGCTTCAGGGACTTAGAGATTTTTCACAAGTCGTTTATACTTTAGTCCACGCTATGGGGACTCATAGTACTCTAGTCCGCGCACTAGGGACTCAGGGTACTCTAGTCCGCTTCAGGGACCTAGAGATTTTTTTGAAGTCGTTTATACTCTAGTCCGCGCTCTGGGGACTCAGAGTACTCTAGTCCGCTTCAAGGACTTAGAGATTTTTCTGAAATCGTTTATACTTTAGTCCGCGCCCTGGGGACTCAAAGTACTCTAGTCCGCTTTAGGGACTTAGATATTTTCTCAAGTCGTTTATAATCTAGTCTGCGCTCTGGGGACTCAGAGTACTCTAGTCCGCTTCAGGGACTTAGAGATTTTTCTCAAGTCCTTTATAATCTAGTCCGCGCTCTAGGAAATCAGAGTACACTACTCCGCTTCAGGGACTTAGAGATTATTCTGAAGTCATATATACTCTAGTCCGCACTCTAGGGACTCAGAGTACTCTAGTCCGCTTTAGGGACTTAGAGATTTTTTTGAAGTCGATTATACTCTAGTACACGCTCTGGGGACTCAGGGTACTCTAGCCTGCTTCTGGGACTTAGAGATTTTTGTCAAGTTGTTTATACTCTAGTCCGCGCTCTTGGGACTCAGAGTACTCTTGTCCGCTTCAGGGACTTAGAGATTTTTCTCAAGTCGTTAATACTCTAGTCCGCGCTCTGGGGACTCAGAGTACTCTAGTCCGCTTCAGGGACTGAGAGATTTTTCTCAAGTCGTTTATACTCTAGTCCATGCTCTGGGGACTTAGAGTACTCTAGTCCGCTTCAGAGAGTTAGAGATTTTTTTGAAATCGTTTATACTCTAGTCTGCGCTCTAGGGACATAGAGTAATCTAGTCAGCTTTAGGGAGTTAGAGATTTTTCTGAAGTCGTTTATAATCTAGTCCACGCTCTGAGGACTCAGAGTACTCCAGTCAGCTTCAGGGACTTAGAGATTTCTCTCAAGTCTTTTATACTCTAGTCCGCGCTCTGGGGACTCAGAGTACTCTAGTCCGCTTCAAGGACTTAGAGATTTTTCTTATGTCGTTTATACTCTAATCCGCGCACTGGGGACTTAGATTACTCTAGTCCACTTCATGGACTTAGAGATTTTTCTCAAGTCATTTATACTCTAGTTCGCGCTATGGGGACTCAGAGTACTCTAGTCCGCTTCAGGGATTTAGAGATTTTTCTGAAGTCGTTTATACTCTAGTCCGCGCTCTGGGGACTTAGATTACTCTAGTCCGCTTCAGGAACTTAGAGATTTTTCTCAAGTCGTTTATACTCTAGTCTGCGCTCTGGGGACTCAGAGTACTCTAGTCCGCTTCAGGGACTTAGAGATTTTTCTCAAGTCGTTTATACTCTAGTCCGTGCTCTGGGGACTCAGAGTACTCTAGTCCGCTTTAGGGAGTTAGAGATTTTTCTAAACTCGTTTATACTCTAGTCTGCGCTCTGGGGACTCAGAGTACTCTAGTCCGCTTCAGGGAGTTAGAGATTTTTCTGAAGTCATTTATACTCTAGTCCGCGCTCCGGGGACTCATAGTACTCTAGTCAGCTTCAGGGACTTAGAGATTTTTCTCAAGTCGTTTATACTCTAGTCCGTGCTCTGGGGACTCAGAGTACTCTAGTCCGCTTCAGGGACATAGAGATTTTTATGAAGTCGTTTATACTCTAGTCCGCGCACCGGGGACTCAGGTCCGCTTCATGGACTTAGAGATTTTTCTGAAGTCATTTATACTTTAGTTCGCGCTCTGGGGACTCAGAGTACTCTAGTCCGCTTCAGGGACTTAGAGTTTTTTCTGAAGTCGTTCATACTCTAGTCCGCACTTTAGGGACTCAGAGTACTCTAGTCCGCTTCAGGGACTTAAAGATTTTTCTCAAGTCGTTTATACTCTAGTCCGCGCTCTGGGGACTTAGAGTACTCTAGTCCGCTTCAGGGACTTAGAGATTTTTCTGAAGTCGTTTATACTCTAGTCCGCGCTCTGGGGACTCAGAGTACTCTAGTCTGCTTCAGAGACTTAGAGATTTTTCTCAAATCGTTTATACTTTAGTCCGCGCTATGGGGACTCATAGTACTCTAGTCCGCTTCAAGGACTTAGAGATTTTTCTCAAGTCGTTTATACTCTAATCCGCGCACTGGGGACTCAGGGTACTCTAGTCCGCTTCAGGGACCTAGAGATTTTTCTGAAGTCGTTTATACTCTAGTCCGCGCTATGGGGACTCAGAGTACTCTAGTCCGCTTCAAGGACTTAGAGATTTTTCTGAAGTCGTTTATACTTTAGTCCGCGCCCTGGGGACTCAAAGTACTCTAGTCCGCTTCAGGGACTTAGATATTTTCTCAAGTCGTTTATAATCTAGTCCGTGGTCTGGGGACTCAGAGAACTCTAGTCTGCTTCAGGGACTTAGAGATTTTTCTTAAGTCCTTTATACTCTAGTCCACGCTCTAGGGAATCAGATTACACTACTCCGCTTCAGGGACTTAGAGATTATTCTGAAGTCGTATATACTCTAGTCTGCACTCTAGGGACTCAGAGTACTCTAGTCCGCTTCAGGGACTTAGAGATTTTTTTGAAGTCGATTATACTCTAGTGCACGCTCTGGGGACTCAGGGTACTCTAGCCCACTTCAGGGACTTAGATATTTTTGTCAAGTTGTTTATACTCTAGTCCGCGCTCTTGGGACTCAGAGTACTCTTGTCCGCTTCAGGGACTTAGAGATTTTTCTCAAGTCGTTTATACTCTATTCCGCACTCTGGGGACTCAGAGTACTCTAGTCCGCTTCAGGGACTTAGAGATTTTTCTCAAGTCTTTTATACTCTAGTCCATGCTCTGGGGACTTAGAGTACTCTAGTCCGCTTCAGGGAGTTAGAGATTTTTTTGAAGTCGTTTATACTCTAGTCTACGCTCTAGGGACTTAGAGTACTCTAGTCCGCTTCAGGGAGTTATAGATTTTTCTAAAGTCATTTATACTCTAGTCCACGCTCTGAGGACTCAGAGTACTCCAGTCAGCTTCAGGGGCTTAGAGATTTCTCTCAAGTCTTTTATACTCTAGTCCGCGCTCTGGGGACTCAGAGTACTCTAGTCCGCTTCAGGGACTTAGAGATTTTTCTTAAGTCGTTTATACTCTAATCCGCACACTGGGGACTTAGAGTACTCTAGTCCGCTTCAGGGATTTAGAGATTTTTCTTAAGTCGTTTATACTCTAGTTCGTGCTCTGGGGACTCAGAGTACTCTAGTCCGCTTCAGGGACTTAGAGATTTTTCTGAAGTCATTTATACTCTAGTCCGCGCTCTGGGGACTTAGATTACTCTAGTCCGCTTCAGGGACTTAGAGATTTTTCTCAAGTCGTTTATACTCTAGTCCGCGCTCTGGGGACTCAGAGTACTCTAGTCCGCTTCAGGGACTTAGAGATTTTTCTCAAGTCGTTTATACTCTAGTCCGTGCTCTGGGGACTCAGAGTACTCTAGTCCGCTTCAGGGAGTTAGAGATTTTTCTGAAGTCGATTATACTCTAGTCTGCGCTCTGGGGACTCAGAGTACTCTAGTCCGCTTCAGGGAGTTAGAGATTTTTCTGAAGTCGTTTACACTATAGTCCGCGCTCCGGGGACTCATAGTACTCTAGTCAGCTTCAGGGACTTAGAGATTTTTCTCAAGTCGTTTATACTCTAGTCCGCGCTCTAGGGACTCAGAGTACTCTAGTCCGCTTCAGGGACTTGGAGATTTTTATGAAGTCGTTTATACTCTAGTCCGCGCACCGGGGACTCAAAGTAGTCTAGTCCACTTCAGGGACTTAGAGATTTTTCTGAAGTCATTTATACTCTAGTTCGCGCTCTGGGGACTCAGAGTACTCTAGTCCGCTTCAGGGACTTAGAGATTTTTCTGAAGTCGTTCATACTCTAGTCCGCACTTTAGGGACTCAGCGTACTCTAGTATGCTTCAGGGACTTAGAGATTTTTCTCAAGTCGTTTATACTCTAGTCCGCGCTCTGGGGACTTAGAGTACTCTAGTCCGCTTCAGGGACTTAGAGATTTTTTTGAAGTCGTTTATACTCTAGTCCGCGCTCTGGGGACTCAGAGTACTCTAGTCTACTTCAGGGACTTAGAGATTTTTCTCAAGTCGTTTATACTTTAGTCCACGCTATGGGGACTCATAGTACTCTAGTCCGCTTCAGGGACTTAGAGATTTTTCTCAAGTCGTTAATACTCTAATCCGCGCACTGGGGAGACAGGGTAATCTAGTCCGCTTTAGGGACCTAGAGATTTTTCTGAAGTCGTTTATACTCTAGTCCGCGCTCTGGGGACTCAGAGTACTCTAGTCCGCTTCAAGGACTTAGAGATTTTTCTGAAGTCGTTTATACTTTAGTCCGTGCCCTGGGGACTCAAAGTACTCTAGTCCGCTTCAGGGACTTAGATATTTTCTCAAGTCGTTTATAATCTAGTCCGCGCTCCGGGGACTCAGAGTACTCTAGTCCGCTTCAGGGACTTAGAGATTTTTCTCAAGTCCTTTATACTCTAGTCCGCACTCTTGGGAATCAGAGTACACTACTCCGCTTCAGGGACTTAGAGATTATTCTGAAGTCGTATATACTCTAGTCCGCACTCTAGGGACTCAGAGTACTCTAGTCCGCTTCAGGGAATTAGAGATTTTTTTTGAAGTCGATTATACTCTAGTGCACGCTCTGGGGACTCAGGGTACTCTAGCCCGCTTCAGGGACTTAGAGATTTTTGTCAAGTTGTTTATACTCTAGTCCGCGCTCTTGGGACTCAGAGTACTCTTGTCCGCTTCAGGGACTTAGAGATTTTTCTCAAGTCGTTTATACTCTAGTCCGCGCTCTGGGGACTCAGAGTACTCTATTCCGCTTCAGGGACTTAGAGATTTTTCTCAAGTCGTTTATACTCTAGTCCATGCTCTGGGGACTCAGAGTACTCTAGTCCGCTTCAAGGAGTTAGAGATTTTTTTGAAGTCGTTTATACTCTAGTCTGCGCTCTAGGGACATAGAGTACTCTAGTCCGCTTCAGGGTCAGCTTCAGGGACTTAGAGATTTCTCTCAAGTCTTTTATACTCTAGTCCGCGCTCTGGGGACTCAGAGTACTCTAGTCCGCTTCAGGGACTTAGAGATTTTTCTTAAGTCGTTTATACTCTAATTCGCGCACTGGGGACTTAGAGTACTCTAGTCCGCTACAGGGACTTAGAGATTTTTCTCAAGTCATTTATACTTTAGTTCGCGCTCTGGGGACTCAGAGTACTCTAGTCCGCTTCAGGGACTTAGAGATTTTTTTGAAGTCATTTATACTCTAGGCCGCGCTTTGGGGACTTAGATTACTCTAGTCCGCTTCAGGGACTTAGAGATTTTTCTCAAGTCGTTCATACTCTAGTCCGCGCTCTGGGGACTCAGAGTACTCTAGTCCGCTTCAGGGACTTAGAGATTTTTCTCAAGTCGTTTATACTCTAGTCCGTGCTATGGGTACTCACAGTACTCTAGTCCGCTTCAGGGAGTTAAAGATTTTTCTGAAGTCATTTATACTCTAGTCTGCGCTCTGGGGACTCAGAGTACTCTAGTCCGCTTTAGGGAGTTAGTGATTTTTCTGAAGTCATTTATACTCTAGTCCGTGTTTCTGGGACTTAGAGTACTCTAGTCAGTTTCAGGGAGTTAGAGATTTTTCTCAAGTCGTTTATACTCTAGTCCGCGCTTTGGGGACTCAGAGTACTCTAGTCCACTTTAGGGACTTAGAGATTTTTATGAAGTCGTTTATACTCTAGTCCGCGCACCGGGTACTCAGAGTACTCTAGTTTGCTTCAGGGACTTAGAGATTTTTCTAAAGTCATTTATACTCTTGTCCGCGCTAGGGGACTTAGAGTACTCTAGTCCGCTTCAAGGACTTAGTGATTTTTCTCAAGTCATTTATACTCTAGTCCGCTTCAAGGACTTAGTGATTTTCGTCAAGTCATTTATACTCTAGTCTGCGCTCTGGGGACTCAGAGTACTCTAGTCCGCTTCAGGGACTTAGATATTTTCGTCAAGTCATTTTCACTCTAGTCCACGGTCTGGGGACTTAGAGTACTCTAGTCCGCTTCAGGGACTTAGATATTTTTGTCAAGACGTTTATACTCTAGTCCGCGCTCTGGGACTCAGAGTACTCTAGTCCGCTTCAGAGACTTAGAGATTTTTCTGAAGTCGTTTATAATCTAGTCCGCGCTCTGGGGACTTAGAGTACACTAGTCCGCTTCAGGGACTTAGAAATTTTTCTGAAGTCATTTATACTCTATTCCGCGCTCTGGGGACTCAGAGTACTCTAGTCTGCTGCAGGGACTTAGAGATTTTCGTTAAGTCATTTATACTCTTGTCCATGCTCTGGGGACTCAGAGTACACAAGTCCGCTTCAGGGACTTAGAGATTTTTCTCAAGTCTTTTATACTCTAGTCCGCGCTCTGAGGACTCAGAGTACTCTAGTTCGCTTCAAGGACTTAGAGATTTTTCTCAAGTAGTTTATACTCTAGTCCGCGCTCTGGGGACTCAGAGTACTCTAGTCCGCTTCAGGGACTTAGAGAATTTTCTGAAGTCGTTTATACTCTAGTCCACGCTCTGGGGACTCAGAGTACTCTAGTCCGCTTCAGGGACTTAGAGATTTTTATGAAGTCGTTTATACTCTAGTTCGTGCTCTGGGGATTCAGAGTACTCTAGTTTGCTTCAGGGATTTAGAGATTTTTATGAAGTCGTTTATACTTTAGTCCGCACTCTAGAGACTCAGAGTATTCTAGTCCGCTTCAGGGACTTAGAGGTTTTTCTCAAGTCGTTTATACTCTAGTCCGCGCTCTAGGGACTCAGAGTACTCTAGTCCGCTTCAGGGACTTAAAGATTTTTCTCAAGTCATTTATACTCTAGTCCGCGCTCTGGGGACTCAGAGTACTCTAGTCCACTTCAGGGACTTAGAGATTTTTATGAAGTCGTTTATATTCTAGTCCGCGCTCTGGGGACTCAGAGTACTCTAGTCCGCTTCAGGGACATAGAGATTTTTTTGAAGTCGTTTATACTCTAGTCCGCGCTTTGGGGACTCAGAGTACTCTAGTCCGCTTCAGGGAGTTAGAGATTTTTCTGAAGTCGTTTATACTCTAGTCCGCACTCTAGGGACTCATAGTACTCTAGTCCACTTTAGGGACTTAGAGATTTTTCTCAAGTCGTTTATACTCTTGTCCTCGCTCTGGGGACTTAGAGTACTCTAGTCCGCTTCAGGGACTTAGAGATTTTTTTGAAGTCGTTTATACTCTAGTCCGCGCTCTGTGGACTCAGAGTACTCTAGTCCGCTTCAGGGACTTTGAGATTTTTCTCAAGTCGTTTATACTCTAATCCGCGCACTGGGCACTCAAGGTACTCTAGTCCGCTTCAGGGAGTTAGAGATTTTTCTCAAGTCATTTATACTCTAGTTCGCCTCTAGGGACTCAGAGTACTCTAGTCCGCTTCAGGGACTTGGAGATTTTTCTGAAGTCGTTTGTACTCTAGTCCGCGCTCTGGGGACTCAGAGCACTGTAGTCCGCTTCAGGACTTAGAGATTTTCGTCAAGTCATTTATACTCTAGTCAACGCTCTGGGGACTCAGAGTACTCTAGTCCGCTTCGAGGACTTAGTGATTTTTCTGAAGTCGTTTATACTTTGGTCCGCGCTCTGGGACTCAGAGTACTCTAGTCCGCTTTAGGGACTTAGAGATTTTTCTTAAGTCGTTTATACTCAAGTCCATGCTCTGGGGACTCAGAGTACTCTATTCCGCTTCAGGGAGTTAAAGATTTTTCTGAAGTTGTTTATACTCTAGTCCGCGCTCTGGGGACTCAGAGTACTCTAGTCCGCTTCAGGGACTTAGAGATTTTTCTGATGTCGTTTATACTCTAGTCCGCGCTCTGGGGACTCAGAGTACTCTAGTTCGCTTTAAGGACTTAGAGATTTTTCTCAAGTAGTTTATACTCTAGTCCGCGCTCTGGGGACTCAGAGTACTCTAGTCCGCTTCAGGGACTTAGAGATTTTTCTGAAGTCGTTTATACTCTAGTCCGCGCTCTGGGGACTCAGAGTACTCTAGTCCGCTTCAGGGACTTAGAGATTTTTATGAAGTCGTTTATATTCTAGTTCGTGCTCTGGGGACTCAGAGTACTCTAGTTTGCTTCAGGGATTTAGAGATTTTTCTGAAGTCGTTTATACTTTAGTTCGCACTCTGGAGACTCAGAGTACTCTAGTCCGCTTCAGGGACTTAAAGGTTTTTCTCAAGTCGTTTATACTCTAGTCCGCGCTCTAGGGACTCAGAGTACTCTAGTCCGCTTCAGGGACTTAAAGATTTTTCTCAAGTCATTTATACTCTAGTCCGCGCTCTGGGGACTCAGAGTACTCTAGTCCACTTCAGGGACTTAGAGATTTTTATGAAGTCGTTTATATTCTAGTCCACGCTCTGGGGACTCAGAGTACTCTAGTCCGCTTCAGGGACTTAGAGATTTTTTTGAAGTCGTTTATACTCTAGTCCGCGCTCTGGGGACTCAGAGTACTCTAGTCTGCTTCAGGGAGTTAGAGATTTTTCTGAAGTCGTTTATACTCTAGTCCGCACTCTAGGGACTCATAGTACTCTAGTCCGCTTTAGGGACTTAGAGATTTTTCTCAAGTCATTTATACTCTTGTCCGCGCTTTGGGGACTTAGAGTACTCTAGTCCGCTTCAGGGACTTAGAGATTTTTCTGAAGTCGTTTATACTCTAGTCCGCGCTCTGTGGACTCAGAGTACTCTAATCCGCTTCAAGGACTTAGAGATTTTTCTCAAGTCGTTTATACTCTAATCCGCGCACTGGGCACTCAGGGTACTCTAGTCCGCTTCAGGGACTTAGAGATTTTTCTCAAGTCATTTATACTCTAGTTCGCCTCTGGGGACTCAGAGTACTCTACTCCGTTTCAGGGACTTAGAGATTTTTCTAAAGTCGTTTGTACTCTAGTCCGCGCTCTGGGGACTCAGTGTACTCTAGTCCGCTTCAGGACTTAGAGATTTTCGTCAAGTCATTTATACTCTAGTCAACGCTCTGGGACTTAGAGTACTCTAGTCCGCTTCGAGGACTTAGTGATTTTTCTGAAGTTGTTTATACTCTGGTCCGCGCGTTGGGGACTCAGAGTACTCTAGTCCGCTTCAGGGACTTAGAGATTTTTCTGAAGTCGTTTATACTCTAGTCCACGCTCTGGGGACTCAGAGTACTCTAGACCTCTTCAGGGAGTTAAAGATTTTTCTGAAGTTGTTTATACTCTAGTCCGCGCTCTGGGGACTCAGAGTACTCTAGTCCACTTCAGGGACTTAGAGATTTTTCTCAAGTCGTTTATACTATAGTCCGCGCTCTGGGGACTCAGAGTACATTACTCTGCTTCAGGGACTTAGGGATTATTCTGAAGTCGTTTATACTCTAGTCTGCACTCTATGGACTCAGAGTACTCTAGTCCGCTTCAAGGACTTAGAGATTTTTCTGAAGTCGATTATACTCTAGTGCGCGCTCTGGGGACTCAGAGTACTCTAGTCCTCTTCAGGGACTTAGAGATTTTTGTCAAGTCGTTTATACTCTAGTCTGCGCTCTGGGGCCTCAGAGTACTCTAGTTCGCTTCAAGGACTTAGAGATTTTTCTCAAGTAGTTTATACTCTAGTCCGCGCTCTGGGGACTCAGAGTACTCTAGTCCGCTTCAGGGACTTAGAGATTTTTCTGAAGTCGTTTATACTCTAGTCCGCGCTCTGGGGACTCAGAGTACTCTAGTCCGCATCAGGGGCTTAGAGATTTTTATGAAGTCGTTTATACTTTAGTTCGTGCTATGGGGACTCAGAGTACTCTAGTTTGCTTCAGGGATTTAGAGATTTTTCTGAAGTCGTTTATACTTTAGTCCGCACTCTGGATACTCAGAGTACTCTAGTACGCTTCAGGGACTTAGAGGTTTTTCTCAAGTCGTTTATACTCTAGTCCGCGCTCTGGGGACTCAGAGTACTCTAGTCCGCTTCAGGGACTTAGAGGATTTTCTCAAGTCGTTTATACTCTAGTCCGCGCTCTGGGGACTCAGAGTACTCTAGTCCGCTTCAGGGACGTAAAGATTTTTCTCAAGTCATTTATACTCTAGTCCGCGCTCTGGGGACTCAGAGTACTCTAGTCCGCTTCAGGGACTTAGAGATTTTCATCAAGTCGTTTATACTGTAGTCTGCGCTCTGGGGATTCAGAGTACTCTAGTCCGCTTCAGGGACTTAGAGATTTTCGTCAAATCATTTACACTCTAGTCCATTCTCTGGGGACTCAGAGTACTCTAGTCCACTTCAGGGACTTAGATATTTTTGTCATGTCGTTTATACTCTAGTCCGCGCTCTGGGGACTCAGAGTACTCTAGTCCGCTTCAAGGACTTAGAGATTTTTCTCAAGTCGTTTATACTCTAGTCCACACTCTGTGGACTCAGAGTACTCTAGTCCGCTTTAGGGACTTAGAGATTTTTGTTGAGAGCAGTCGTATTTCCACCCGTTTAATTTGTATTTTGTCTACCGTATCAAGGCTAGTGTTATCGAATGAACGATCGAACCACGTTTGCTCATGGAATGGGACTCTGCCCCAGCATCAAGGATGAAACATGAAAAATGGACTGTCGATTCTCGTCCACTCGGTGATTTTAGCTCTTCCAATCAAGTCAAGGAAGGAGGTATATGATAGATGGTTGGATCACATCCATGTCGGGGTTGGATAATCAAGTCTCGCACAATTTGCTTCGTATCTCTTTCTAGAAATCGAGGATAATGGATTAGTGAGTAGACAAAGTAAGATGCATATGTTTTATGGTGCAGTCGTGTCCATGTATTGAGAGCGATGGTTAAAGAGTAGGCAGTCTATCACAGGTACTTCAAGTCGGGCTTTCGAACCACCTTTTGTGTTCAGGGTAGGATTTGATGTGTAGATGATCAAATCATATCTGCTCTCGTTAGATCCCAGCATCACTGAGCTTCAGGAGAGGCAAATGTATTTTATCGAACTTTACTTTATGACCCGAGGAGTGGATGATCGGGCCACAATCATTCCAAGCCTTGCTTAGGCCACCAAATCAAATATGGAGGTCGATGAATGGACGATCAATCATGTACGCTTTGTATTGGGCTTTGATCGTGATGAGATTTTCAATCTCTAATCCTTGGCCCCAAATCAAAGGCACGGGTTGATGATGAGCGATCGAATCATGCTCGTCTTGATGAAACTCCACAGGTCTGATCAAGGTCTGCGCGGATTGGTTGGCGGCCAACTTTGAGTACTTGGTTACCTGCATCGTTTTGGAAGAAGTTTAGTTCAAGTCGGTCATAATTCAAAAGCACAATTGAAACTGAAATAGAAATAATCCAAAGAAGATTGGTATAAATCTCATTGATAAGTGGAGCAACATCGTGTGCTCGCTATTCAACTCTGCCCCTAGCCCCTTCTAGCGGGATGTCGGCTGCCAACGGTCTAATTGATAATTAGAGTTCTTTATTGATGGGCATCTGAAGTTCCTGGCTCGCCATTCTACAAGGCTTGTATGTACTATTGAAGCTTTCCTTTCTGAATCAGCTTTTCGATCATACCTCGGAGGTGTTTGTAATCGCCAGTGTGAGGATCAGTGTGCATCTTGGAATATACAACATTCCCCTGATTTTCTCTGGAGTTCGGTGGACTCTCTCGAGGTTGGTTTTCAGTACCACTCTGAGTCGCGAGTCTCCAAGTAGAGGCTATCGATTGAATCTTTCAAGGAGCATATGGGTTGAACTTTGAGATCTTGTTTTGTTTACTGGAATCAAAATCCTTAGCCAACGGGTCTGCATTGTTATTTTTCCTAGCCTGCTCCACTCCTCCTCACTTCGGTTCTGATTCATTTTGTAACAGAAACGATCCATGGTCTTAGGAGGCTCACCAACTAACTAGCTTCCAAAATATATCTAGAGGTCGACTCCTCTAAATGCGATCATCATGGTATCCATATTAGCATTTGGAACAATTTGCTTGGAGCCCAACATTGGTTTGATTGAAGTCACTAAATTCGAAGTGTTGGGTCAGTGAAGAACGGTGCTTGGAGTCATCTTGGCATTTGGTAGGAGAAAAAATTTGTTTTACTCGAGTCTGGTTTTGGTTAAAAGTTTCCTGCATTTGCCTAGAGTCATATCATTTACGTTCTCCAACCTTTGGGAGTATCGTTTGAGTAGCGATTGCTTATCCGTTCCCTTGTTGCCATTCAGGAGCTGCCGCTTGAACCTTTATGCCTTGGTCGGTTATAGGATGTAAGGGAAGTGGATAGAATCTTCCTTCAGTAAGTTGAGTTTTGAATTCACTATGCGGAGGCACTGTGCTGCGGCTAGGATTCGGGCGGCAATGGGTCGTACCCGATTTTTTTTTTTGAAAATAGGGGCCGTACTCGAACCATATTTTTTTTACATGGACCGGTCAGATGTTTTTTAAGAAAGGGATCGGTATACAGTAGAGGGATCGGTATACACTGGGCCGGCATGCTTGTAAAGCACAAGAATAGAAGGTGGTCTGGTGTTGGAGTGTAGGCATGGTGGATCGGCCAAGAGTGGCTCGGCCAAGGCGGTTTGGCCAAGGCGGTTCGGCCAAGGTGGGTCGGCCAAGAGTGGCTCGGCCAAGGCGGTTCAGCCAAGGCGGTTCGGCTAAGGCGGATCAGCCAAGAGTGGCTCGGCCAAGGCAGTTCGACCAAGGTGGTTCGGCTAAGTGTCACTCGGTCAAGGCGGTTCGGCCAAGGCGGATCGGCCAAGAGTGGCTCGGCCAAGGCGGTTCGGCCAAGGTGGATCGGCTATACGGAGTATGTGGGCAATCGATATACAACAGTTTTGGAGCGGTCGGCATACGCCATTTCTGGAGCGGTCGGCATACGCCTTTTCTGGAGCGGTCGGCATACGCCTTTTCTGGGGTGGTCAGCATACGCCTTTTTTGGAGCGATCGGCATACGCCTTTTCTGAGGCAATCGGCATATACACATTTGCCTTGGTGAGGATTCGACCATATGAGAGATCGGCTGAATTGCCTTCAGAGAAGTGCTCGTTTAGCTTGAGTGCAAACTTCAACATCTAATCCCAAGAGGTTGCGTACATTAGTGAATCCAATCCCATGGCTAATAGCTTCCTTAGATCTCTTTCAAATCTGAGTAGAATAGGAAGTTTGCTGGTAAACAACTGGATCTATCTCGTGAATATGGAAATCCACTAGTAGACGATGAGATCCAATCAAGCTGAGAATTCAATTCTCAGTGAAAGCACCAAAATGTTAGCACCAAAATTGGTCAATAACACCTTTGAATAGAGTTATGTAGAGAGATTAATGAAGAAAGTAAATTAAAACAGAAAAAAACACAATTGAGTGCTAAAAGAACAGCAGAAATGAGAACAACAGATTTATAGTGGTTCGGCGTAATTGCCTACGTCCACTTTGAATATGATCTTTATTACTTTCCCTATCACTTGAATACAGATACAATCTGTAAACAAACCACTTGAATACAAGTTTGGATCGAAAATAGGAGAGTATAAAAAATGGCAGAGTTTCCCCGAAGTTCTCCGAAAAGAAGGTCCTTTCAACTGTACCCCATGCCTCTGTAGTTATAGACGAAGATAGGCTGGACTCCCTTCGCAGGCTCAGGAACAAGGTACTTCGGCCCATAGTAGGCGACTTTTGTGTGCCGAGCCAGTGATATCGAACGGTGGTCGCCGAACGATGGTGGCCGAACGGTGGTTGTCGAACGAAGGTGGTCGAACGGCAACCGACCGAATGGTGGTTGCCGAATGAAGGTGGCTGAACGGTGGTTGTCGAACGAACCTGGCCGAGCGACCTCTCCTTGGACGCCTAGATTGAGCCATATCATTTTCCCATTCTTGACCAAGCGATATGTGCCATCCTTCAAGGCCGAACCATACTCTTAGGCCGAGCGATGTACATAGGCCGAACCGTACATATAGGCCGAACAATGCACATATGCCGAAATACCTAAAACGGATCAATCCCTTACGTCTCCAATCTCTAACTAACTCAAGTCTTATCCAGACTCAATCAAAGCCTTTGTAATTATCACCTTGTAGCCGGGCCAAGTGACCGGATAACAACTTCCTTCTCGGCCTCAAGTATAGACTTAATCTCAAATCTTTTCTTAAATTCGGTCAAGGTAATTTCCTTCTTGTTAACCTCAGCTATTACAATTTTCCACCAATTACGTGTTTTCCTTATAAATATCAAGTTGCAAGATTCCACTTAATGACATCATCCAATCCAACAAAATTAAAAATCTCATCGCAGTTGCGAATCCATTCTCGAGTTTCCACAAATGACTATATCCTTTTAAACAGTTTACCTCTCAAACATGTAAACACCTTGCACAACTTAGGAAATTAGTGCGGGAGTCTGAGCAGCCACAACGTCTTGCAACGAAGATATAGGAACTTCAGAATTAATAGCACCTGATTCCTAGCTTATAGATAACGGTGAAACCGTAATGGAATGTTCACTCCTTGTATCTCTATAGCATCTTCTCCAGCGCCAGTTTCAGTCGGGTTACTCATCTCTACTATCTGCAAAATGAGATTCATTAGCAACTCCCCTAGAATAGTAAACAGAGAGGTAAATTTAACCCAAAACAAATAGTATTTACACATACCCTCTTTTATTTATTATATATATGTAACATAAAATCATATATATAAGCTCTCTCAATACGTCTTAACCTTAGCTCTAATACCAAAATTAACAACCCAGCTTTTCACGGTCATAAAATCGCCGAATGATGAAAAGTTGAATCGTTATAAATAATTTCAATAGTATACAAAGAGAAATTTAAACTAACTACACTTTCACAATCCCATAGCAGAGGGAAACAAACATAATATATACTTCAAATATCAAATCCCAGTGCACATGATCAAACCCAAATCCATATACATAAATACATCATATACTAATACTGTCAGGTGATAAATACAACATACTATATAAATAATCATCGCCATCATTACCTGCAGCATCAACGCATTCAAATCCACTATTATAACCTATAAACCATAAACAAAAAGGAGCATAAAAGGAGGTGGTTAGACATGAGTTTGGTGAGTGAAAACACTACTAAGAATATACAACAAATATGATTGAATAACATTATGTAAAGGCTACATCTAAATAAAGATGTACCTCAACATGTCTCATCTACATTCACAAAGTTAGCCTGACATAATAAACATAACATAAGGGCTTAAATTACTTTGCAAAAAATGGCACCACAGCATAACATAGCATACACCGTATAAGTTAGTTAGACATAGACTAACCCATACATGAACGTTGGTTAAGTAAACATAAATATAGCCTAATCACTACTAGTTAAACATTAATTGATATAAACTAAAATTATATTAGATAAACATTGTCTAACACAATACGAACACAAAGAACTAATTAGACATAGACTAATCTCCAGACGCACTAGCATTAGTTAAACAATACTAAAACTCGAACATGCATCCATACTCGCATATCAAAATAATATACAACGTTAGGTAAATCTCCATATAAACATCTTTTGTTTTCTCTCGTTGCATATGAACTCAAAGTGGTAAATGATCGCTACTCGATTTGGCCCTAAGCGGGTCTAGGTTTAACCTGTCAATTATAGGTTGCACCGATCGACTGGTGGGCATCACCGGTGGACTGGTGGACTGGTGAACATTCCAGGTAGAAAAACTACCTACGCCCTGAAGCCATTTCACTACCAATTCTCACCCAATTTTGTTTAGATAATCTTATTTTCAATTCCTTAAGTTATCTATACGTTTAGGACATCATTAACCCATTTTCAACCACTTAAACTTCGTGTTATCATTCTATATTATCGTTTTTTTCCTGAATCCGATTATTAAAACATTTAAACACTATTAATTTGAATTCAATCCATTATAATCATCACGTAAACATTTATTAGGGTTATTAGCATTTATATTGTCTCAAATATGATAAGCATTCCATTTTCACATAGATTTATTTAATTTTTAAACCCTAACATCGATTATAGAATGATATACTCTCATATAGACATTATAATCAAATGAGATGAATTCCACTCACCAATTTGATTCCTTGTTGGCCAGAAACATATACTAAAAAGATTCTTGAATCGCCAAATAGATGGTATAATTAGACTCCTCTTCTCGCGCTGATCGATTTACTATATTTATTAATTGAATTTGGTTGAGTATTGACAAAGTTGTGATAAGGCAGAGGAAGAGGGTTTGTAGAGAGATGGAGGAAGAAGATGAAACTAAATTGCACATGAAATGAATTCAAAATCTCCATTGCCCACTTCTTAGAACTTCTGAACCATCGCTTTAGCCGGCTTAGGCCCGTTTAAATAACTCAAAACTTACTAACTTAAAAACCACATAACTCCTCAATACGGAATTTTACTGTTAACAAGAAAACTTATCAACACCCCAAAATAGAGTTAAAAGTGCAGGTATGTCCTTCTTACCTCTTTTGATTAAGTAGGGAAAGTTGGGATCTTATTGACTCCTTTGATTCGCCTTTCGAGTAGGTCTTTGTTATGAAAACCCCTCCTTGTCTAACCTTTCGACCCAGTCGAAACACTTATATCCCTTTATTTTTAAGTCTCTCAAATAAGCCTAGTTGGCTTATTAATGGATTCGAAACACCATATTGAAATAATGATGGTAATATGACGGTTGGCTCTAATGTTGTTGGGCAATGACTAAATGATAGTTTTCGACTTTGTCGAAAGCTTGCCTCTTTAATGGCTTCGGTTTGGATTTTTAAGTTTAGGGATTTTGACCAAGTTTGAGGTTTCAACTCACTAAAAAGGTGAGCTTTTGTGGGTTGTGGTTTGGAGTTAAGAAATTAAGTTTATTGGTAAAGTAAGGGGGTTCGACTCACTCGAAAGGTATACTTTCGATTAAGTTGACACAAGCAGAACACAATTGAATCCAGTAAAAGTCTCAAAACAGTTGCATAACCGAAAGCATCAAAATCTCACCTTTATTAAACTAATGACGTACAAACTGATCAATTTTCCAATCTAATTTTAAAATTAGGGTTTACAATCATAAGAAAATACAAGAGTAAAGTGAATGAATTCGGATCCCCCAAACAAGACTCGGTGCGGCTTGGCACCATTCGACTCTGTGCTTTCGACCTGGTCAAAAGGTGACCTTGTAGACCTTTCGTCTCCATTGACACTTGCACATCCCTCTGCATTGCATTTGAATTATTTTGAATGCTTCCATCTTCATCGAAAGGGGTAGATGCGCCTTTTTCCCTTGTGTTTCTTTATTGTTGCAAATGAGAAGGAGCACGAGCTTTCGACTTTGTCAACAGGTACATCCTTGGGGTTTTGAAGGTATTGAAATACTCTAGGTTTCGATGGAGAAGGTAGCTTCCGAAGACATACTTGTGGATAGATGCGGAACCCCTCTTAGTTGTGAAAGGTTTCGACCTATTCAAAAAGCTTAGTTATGCTTTCGAAGGGGTTGTTCCAATAAACTATTTTTCTAAGCAATTTGAATGAAGGTGAAACCTTCGGTTTCGAAAGGTTTGGCGTACATGTGTGTGGCTATTACTAGCTGCCTTCGAAAGGTATTCTCAACCCATTAGAAACGTCTTCATGCAGGCAAAAGCATCTCTTTCAAAAGGAAGTAGTTGAAGCGCAAGTGTGCTTTTGACTCCTTTGAAAGTTTGTAACACATCTGACCCTTGAGTGTAACATCCCTTCGACTCCTTCGAAAGGCCTTGTTGGTGCTATTATCTTTTGTTCTTCTTTTTCTTCTATTCGTCTTGGTTTCGACAAGGTTGAAGTGAGGATTGGTGGTAAAAATTGCTCCCCCTTGCGAAGGGATGCTCTTGACTTTCTAAGTCAACCTTTTCGAACCCTATAACGTTTCCCGCCTTTTCATATTCTTGCGCAAATCCTGGCTGTTTATTTAAATTTGATCGCACAGTCTATTCTTCATGCCGACTTTTCTTATAAATTGTGCTTCTTCCTTCACTCCTTTCATTTACGTACGATAAGAGAAATCTCCATAAAAAACAAAATCCCCAATTTCTTAAATAATTTCTTATTTCCAGCAAATAGAAGCTTGAATTCAAAGTAAGTTCTCTTTATTTTTCTTTTCAAACTTACCTTTCACAGTGAATTTTGATTTTTAAAATCCACCATGCGTGAATCTAAAATGTTGTTTTAATTTTATAGAAATAACTTAGGATTTTTATTCGCTTGAAAGTATCCTCTAATTCATTCTCATGGTTTGCTTCATTTGATTTCCTTTGTTAATTTTCATTTTTTTAAAGGTTCGGATTTTTATCTCGAGATAATTTTTTAAAAGTTCGGACTTTTATCTAGAAAGCATAATTTTTTATTTCATAGGTTTCGAAACCTCTAGTACATGCCAACTTCTAATTTATTTTTAGGAATTATGTAAAGTTAGAGATACATACATTTTTTATATTGGATTGAAGAAAGCATACTTTGTATAAGTTGTAAATCAAATCAGACCCTTCGACTTGATGGAAACCTACTGTACCGACTCAAATTTAGTTGTTGGTATGCTTTCGAAACTATATACCCTTTTCGACTTTCTCGATGCCTTTTGTAACTAAATGGAATTCGATCATCATTTTATACCAATATTGTCAAAACGTCATAAAGCCTTTTCATTTTAATATAACTCAAACTCAAACCTTTCATCTCAATTGGCATATAGGGTTTCGACAGCATTCATATTCTTTTATTGATACAAAGTTCATGGGTTTTGACAGTGTCGAAAGGTTTATTTTTCTTGTTTATTGAACGTTGTTAGTGTACGTTTATATTAAAATTGGTTGTGTGGCCTCAAATACTTCTTTCAATAACAAAGTTACCCTTGAGCTTTCGACATTGTTGAAGGGTGTTTATTGGATGTCCACTTCCATTCTTTCTTTCAACTCTGTCGAAAGCTCAACAAATTTTATTTTTCTAAACCGACTCTAACATTCTTTCAAGGATATGAAATTTCATGTTCTGGTTGATATTTGAATTGTTATAATAGGTTTTCAATATCCTTGAAAAAATGTTAATTACATAACAAATTAGAACTTCTAACTGAAATGATTTCACCTGGCAGGATCATAAGCATGAAAAAGACTTCTCAAAACCCAAAAAAAGACGCTCTGCCGGTGATGGAATCTTCTCTCAAAAAGATTGAAGCAACTTCTAAACATTCCTTGATATCTACCCAGGATGATGTGGATGCAATTCTTAGTGAATTCGGCATCACATGGGTGGAAGGTATTCCCCCAAGTGACAGCGACACCATCCAAAGCCCACCTGACGGATATTATTCCTACACCGCTATCCATATTTGGCATGGTGGTTTCCTACCTTTTTTGGATTTCTTGGCCAAATTCCTTACCCACCTGGGCATTTCTCCCATTCAGCTATCACCAAATTCATATACATATCTTTTATCTTTGGAACCCATGGCGTTAGAATCTGCAATTCCATCACTTAATCCTGAAACTTTGAACTATCTTGTTCGATTAGTTAAACTCAGCAATCTGAATAATAAAATCTTTAGAGCCAATCCTCACAAAAAGCAAATATCCGAGGGGGTAAACAAGTTTAGAGATTGGGAAATGCAATTCTTATTCGTTAAATGCTTTCCGAACATCAGTGGGGATTTCTCTTCCCTTGTAAGTTGACCATGGTCTTTAATAATTTTTTTATTTAGTTTCTTTCCTTTGCTAATCTATGCTTCTTTGTCAGGTTCTTCTGTCAAAGAACTGAAGGAAGAAGATAAGAAAATTATAAAGTCATTGATTGTCGCCTCAAGCAACATTGGGAATTATTATCCCACCTTTTGGTCAAAGCTGGAATATCAACAAAATAACTGGAAAATGATGGATATCAGGGTTGGAAATTAAGTGGGAACAAGGCTGTGATCGATGTCGTCAAAATTTGATCGAGCTCCAATCAAGGTGGGATCGATTGGGACCGATGATTAAGGCTAGGAGAAGCTACGTTTCAAATTTCGGGTCAATCGGAGTTCGTATGCTCGAGATATGGATGGATCAATGTTGGAAGAAACAGGTTTGATATCGATACTGTTCGTATCCATGCATTTCGTATCGATACCATGGATACGAAAAAGGCATTCGTATCGATCAGGGAGAAGGATACGATGTTGTTCGACTCGATGTTGTTCGAATCGATGTTGTTCGACTCGATGCTGTTCGAATCGATGCTGTTCGAATCGATCAGGTAGGAAAGCTAGATGGATTTCGACTAGGTGGATATGAACTTGGATTAAGTAGATGGGTGCGCGATGGTTCATTTGGCTCGAAGGTTTCATCCCGATACATTTCGTATCGATATGTTTCGTATCGATAGAAATGGATTCGGTTACTCGCTTTGGGTCGATACATTTGTATCGATCAAGATGGTTTCAGGCTATAGATCTTGTATCGATACATTCGTATCGATGGATGGTGAAGCATAACGGTGCATTTCATGTCGATCAAGACTGGAATCGATATGAAGGATGGAGCAATGGTCGCAAAAACTGGGACAAACGTTTCTTGTCGATCGTTTAGAAGTAGTCAAGGCAGCGCAAAGCTTGGAGACGAACTAGGGATATGCATGATTTGAAGGGAGAAGCGTTCAACATGGCTTGGAGAATGGATCAAGCCTTAAGAATAGAGCCACGTCATCGGAGCGCACATGCTTGATATCGATACGATTGGGTACCGATACAAATTGATCGATACGAACGAAGCAGTATAACGAAAGTTCTATTTCGTATCGATCATAACTGGAGATCTACAAGTCCAAATGCTATGAAATTTGTTGATTCATTAGTTTTGATTCATGACACAAGCTTCAGAGATCATACGACGAGAATACTATACGAAAGCGACAAAAAGGAGAATAACCATATATTGCACACTACAAAGGAGACAAGACTAGAATCTAGATATTAGTATAAATAATTTATTTCATTGAGTCTTAGAATATTGTTAAAATTATTCCTCAAGTAGTCACACACACACACAAATTGATTTATACAAAAATAAGTGTGCACTGTGCAAATAACAACAGGTCGGCCGACCGACTAGAATCTTCGGCCGACCGACTCTGTGTCCAGTGCACAGATATGCACCGTTTTATTTATATATGTAAACTCAGCTGACCAGCCCAGGTTTCTCGGTCAACCGACCAGAACATAATGGCTAGTTTTCTGAAGAGGTGCAATTGTTCATGAAGAGGAATGTTCTTTAATCCAACAGAAATGGACACAACTCTTGATTGAAACTCTTCATGAAAGATTGTAACTATTCTACAACTATATAAACATATTCAATTCATTTCTACAATCACCGATTCTTGTTTATAATTCTGAAATCTATTCTCTATTCATTTCTGCAAATAAAAGCAATCATTCTTATTTAATATCACTAGAATCCTTGATTTAATTCATATACTTCGATTCTACGTGATCATATTCCTTCTAAATCTTCACACACATATATACTCTTGAGGATTTGATTATAAGAAAAGTTGTACTATCAAAAGACAATCAGTGTTATTCAGAACACATTCTTCAACAAACTATTTGTATTAAGTTGAAGTCCTCTTCGGTTGTTGAGGCGGAAAAATTCCTGTTCGGTTGCTCAGGTGTCGTATACCTATTCCTTCGGGTTAAGTGAGGGGTTTAGTTTAAATCCAGAGGGTATTCTGGGACTGGACGTAGAACGGGAAGTTCGAACCATTATAAAAATTCCTGGTGTGCTTACTTTAATTTTTATTTTACTGTTATTACCAGTTTCCGCATTTATATACCATATTACACGATCCTTAGTACTACACGTACACTTTCATTTGGTATCAGAGCAAGGAAATCCTATAACCGTCACAAAGTTATTTGATATCTATTTCTAGTAATATGGCAACAACACATACTAACGATTTTGACACTAATACTAGTTTCACAGAGGGTCAATCAACTTCACGACCTCCACTTTTTAATGGTATAAATTATAATTATTGGTCAACTAGAATGAGAATCTATATGAAATCTAGTGGATTTGATATCTGGAATATTATACAAAGTGAGTACACAACTCCTACTGGAGAATACTCAACTTGGAGTAACACACAAAAACTAGATGCTACATTAAATGCAAAGGCTATGAATATTTTATTTTGTGCATTAGATAGAAATGAATTCAATAGAGTTAGCATGTGCACTTCTGGTTATGAAATTTAGAGAACACTTAAGATAACACATGAAGGAACAAACAAAGTTAAATTAATTAAAATTTCTATGTTGAAACATCAATTTGAAAATTTCAAAATGAGGCCAAATGAATTTATAAATGACATGTACTCTAGATTTCAGGATATTTATCATGCTTTACTATCACTAGAACAAAAGTTTACTGATTTTGATGTTGTTACAAAAATCTTAAATTCTTTAACGGACGAATGGGAAAGAAAAGTTCTAGCCATTGAAGAAGCAAGCGATTTGTCAACATTAAAACCAGAGGAATTGATAGGTAATTTAATGTCCTACGAAGTAAATTTGCAGGCAAAAAGAAATGGAGCACAAGAAAAGAAAAATGTGGCATTCCAAGTAGAAAAAGATGACTCCGACTTGGATAATGAAGATATGGCAATGATCGCTAAAAATTTCTAAAAGTTTTTGAAATTCAACAAAAACAAATTCAAGGGAAACAAAAATAATTTCAACAACAATTCCAATAGCAGCAAACCATCATCTTCGGCAATGGAATGTTATGAATGTCATAAGAAAGGACACATGAAGAAGGATTGTCCAGAGCGTAAAAAGAATAATTTCAAGAAGGAAAAAACCAAACGAAAAGCTTTTTCTGTCACTTGGGATGACACTGACTCATCATCTTCATCAGAGAGTGAAAGTGATAACGAACAAGCAAATGTGTGCTTCATGGCTTCGTCAGACGATGTAAGTGATCTTACTTTTGAAGATTTGATTGAAATTAATTCTGAATTAGTAAATTTAGCAAAGCAACTTAAAAAGAAAAATAAGGAGTTACAAAGAAAGTTAGATAGAATAGTCTTAGAAGTAGATATGCTAAAAGATGAGAAGAAAATATTAGAAGAAGAACTTGAAGTTTCTCAACAATCAAATTCTAACTTATCTTCTCAAATTTCGTCAATATCTGAAGAACTAGAAATTCAGAAAAATAAAAATGATGTTTTACTTTTCAAAAATAATAGTTTAAACTCTAAGATTAAGAATTTAGAGTTAGAAAAATCTAGTCTTAAAATAAAATTTGATGATATTTCTAAAAATGTATCTAATTTCAATAAAGGAAGAGAGAATCTTTCTAGTATACTAGAAAATTCTCAATCCTCTAACAATAAATCTGGACTAGGATTTAAAGAACAAAATAATTTTGCTAAAAGTAGGGTTAATAATAATATTAAGAAAACAGTTTACCCAAATACTAAAACCATCAAGATATGGATTCCAAAAACAAATAATGTTTTGATAAGGAAGAAACATATCAAAATGTTTATGGAAACTGTTCATAATAACAAGAATTATGTTTATAAAGGGAATTCTGAACCCGTATGGGTTTGGCTTCCTAAGATCTAACTCTTAGGACCCTAAAAAATTGGGTACCAACTTTTTATAAACTTTTTGCAGGTACCACATAAGAAGAGAGGAAAATAGATTTTAGATAGCGGTTTCTCAAAGCACATGACTGGAAACAAAGAAATGTTGTCAAACATTATATAGTCAAATGGAGGAGCAGTCACCTTTGGAGATAACTCAAAAGGATATATCATCGGCAAAGGCGATGTTAGTAGCAACGGTACTTCTAATTTACCTCTTATTACTGATGTTTTATTAGTTAAAAATTTAAAACACAATTTATTGAGTATTAGTCAGCTATGCGATAAAGGTTTTAATATAACCTTTTCAGAAAATAAATGTAATATTTTTGATAAAAATCATACCACTATTTTTTAAGGAAAACGAGATAAAAACATCTATATCTTAAATATGAATGTTAATAATGATTCAAATTTGTGTCTAGTAGCTAAAGAAAACGATTCTTGTCTTTGGCACAAAAGATTTTGTCACATCAATTTTAATACTATCAACAAACTAGCTAAAAACAAATTAGTTAAAGGATTACCTAATATAAAATTCAAAACTAATATATTTTGTGATGCATGTAAATTAGGAAAACTAACAAAATCCTCTTTTAAATCAAAGAAAGTAATATCTATAGAAAAACCACTTGAACTGTTACACATGGATCTCTTTGGTCCAACTCAAGTGCAGTCTATTAATCATAATAGATATGTATTTGTTATTGTAGATGATTTTTCTAGATATACTTGAATTTTCTTTTTGAAAAATAAAAGTGATACTTTTGATAATTTTAAAGTTTTTGTTAAAAGAATTCAAAATATTAAAAGTTTGAAAATTAAAAATATAAGAAGTGATCATGGAGGAGAATTTGAAAATGAAGCTTTTGAATAATTTTGTAACAAGAAAGGTATTAACCATAATTTTTTGTTTCCTAGAACACCACAACAAAATGGAGTTGTAGAAAGGAAAAATAGAACGTTACAAGAATGTGCAAGAACTTTATTAAATGGAACCACTCGATCGAAACACTTTTAGGCAGAAGTTGTAGCTACTGCTTGTTATGTATTGAATCGTGTTTCTATTCGACCATTAACTAAGAATACTCCATATAAACTTCTAAATGGAAGAAAACCAAATATTTCATATCTTAAAGTTTTTGGTTCTAAATGTTTTATTTTAAATACTAAAGATCAGCTAGGCAAATTCGATCCAAAATCCGATGAAGGAATATTCGTTGGATATTCGGAACGAAGCAAGGCTTATCGAATTTATAATAAACGAACTCAAATTATTGAAGAAAGCTTACATGTTTCATTTGACGAAAATTTTAAAAATATAAATCCAATTGTTACCATTGACTCGGATGATGAAACTACTCAGAATGAAAATATTAATACAAATGAAAATTTTGAGACTCATGAAACCAATGAAAATACAAACATTACTCCTAATATAATAAAATCTTAACCTAGAATTTTACGAGATCATCCTATGCAAAATATAATTGGAGAAGTTAATACGAATGTTAAAACCAGACATCAATTAAATCAAGTTGGTCATGTGGCTTTTCTCTCTAACATAGAACCTAAGAATATAAAAGAAGCATCAACTGATGACTACTAGATACTTGCCATGCAAGAAGAACTAAATCAATTCGAACGAAACGAAGTTTGGGAACTCGTTCCTAGACCTAGTGATCAATCAGTCATCGGTACTAAATGGGTTTTCAAAAATAAAGCAGATGAACTAGGAAATATAACCAAAAATAAAGCTAGATTAGTTGCACAAGGATATAATCAAGAAGAAGGAATTGATTGCGAAGAAACGTTTGCTCCAGTCGCCCGACTTGAAGCAATACGAATCTTATTAGCTTTCGCGTGCTTTCATAATTTTAAACTGTATCAAATGGATGTTAAAAGTGCATTTTTAAATGGATACATAAAAGAAAATGTTTTTGTTGAACAACCACCTCTGTTTAATCATGAAAAATTTCCGGATCATGTTTATAAACTCAAAAAGCCGTTATACGGTTTAAAACAAGCACCACGTGCTTGGTATGATCGTCTTAAAAGCTATTTATTAGAATCTGGTTTTGAAATTGGTAAAGTAGATCAAACGCTTTTTATTAAGAAAACTAATAAAGATATTTTAATAATTCAAATATATGTTGATGATATCATTTTTGGCTCGACAAATGAAAAACTATGTCAGGAATTTTCAACTATAATGACAAATGAATTTGAAATGTCTCATATGGGAGAATTGTCATATTTTCTTGGATTACAAATTAAACAAATTGAAAATGGAATTTTTATTAATCAAGAAAAATATTGTTATAATTTAATTAAACGATTTGGTCTGGAAAACACTTCTGCTAAGCCAACTCCAATGAGCACAACTACTCATCTTGATAGAGACGAGGAGGGCAAAAGTGTCGATCAGAAGCTATATCGTAGTATGATTGGATCTCTACTTTATTTAACAGCGAGTCGACCCGATATTATGATGAGTGTTTGTTTATGTGCTCGATTTCAAGCAAATCCCAAAGAGTCACATATGAGAGCAGTTAAACGCATTATTCGTTATCTAACTAAAACCAAAGATTTCGGACTATTTTATCCGAAAGGATGTCCTTTCGAATTAGTATCCTATAGCGATGCTGATTTTGGAGGAAGTCGGACGGATTGAAAAAGTACGAGTGGAACGTGTCATTTCATTGGACGTTCTTTAGTCTCTTGGTTTACTAAGAAACAAAACTGTGTTTCTTTATCGACGTGTGAAGCAGAATATATATCTGCTGCTTTGACATGTGCACAAGTCGTATATATGCAACAAACACTACAAGATTTTAATTGTCATCTTGAAAAATCTATAATTTATTGTGATAATACTAGTGCAATAAATCTTTCTAAAAATCCGATCAATCACTCACGAACAAAACACATCGATATTCGTCATCACTTTCTTCGTGATTGTTTGGAAAAAGGATTAATAAATTTAGAATTTATCAATACTGAAAATCAAATTGCTGACATTTTTACTAAACCACTAAATGAAAATATTTTTATAAAACTTAGACGTGATTTAGGTATAATGTCATTTAAAGATTTATGAATAAATTTGCAAAAATATCGAAAAACAAAAATTGTTTTATTTCTGACCAAAGCGGAACTCGAACTCATGACCTCTGACTTGCTTGTTAGATGTTGTGTTATAGCTACTTGAGCTATGGGTGTTTCTTGTTTTAGTTCTCTTTAAAGTTTGTCTTATCTGTTTTGTTTTCAGAAAAAATATATTTAGTTCTTAGCTTATAAATCATACATTTACAAACAAATTTACTCTTAAACTTCTGTGATCATATTTAAAATTAGTTTCTATCCACTAATTTTTCAGCAAACAAGATGTTTAATTATATATACTATGCGTATCTTTCAAAACATATACTAAGAAAAAAAATTTAAAAAAAACAAAACTTGAAAAAAAAATGTTTTCAAACAATGACTACTATAATTTCGAAAACTCCCATCTATCATACACATCTCCAGACGATGATGGTTCCGACCGAATCCCTGAAAATGGCCCCATCCTACCTTTCCCATGCCTAAACGTGTTCTAGACTTCTCCTCTCCAGATAAAGACCCCCGACATGGGTGGAAACCATGGGAAGACTCCCATACAGGCTATACACCTGAAAAGAAAAAAAGGAAGAATACGATGGTTATATCTCCAACCACCAAACAAAAAATTGATGAAATTCATCACTACCAACGACAACAAATGGATATGCAACGGGAACTCTACTATAAACAAAAAGTCACGGCAAGACGTTTAAGCTTTCTAGAAAAGATTGCCATGAAAATTTGTTCATCAAAGAAGGATGATGTTGCTGAACCTTTTTATAGACCCTCATCCTCTTCAAACCCTGTTCAAACTCCAATAACTCCAAGATGGTCACCGATAGAAGATGTTCCGTCCCCAAACTCATGGGAACGTAGATTTTAACGAATGGTGGCTAAATTTTTATATATATATATATATATATATGTTGTTGTTTTCAATAAGATGTATAAATATAATGATATGATAATATAATTTATATTTCTATAATTTTTTGTTGAAAAACAGCAAAAATATACATTTCTACCAGGGTCGGTCGACCGAAAAGCCTGAGTCGGTCAACCGAACCCTTCCCGAGAGTTTCAGCAACTTTCAGATTACCAGTTCGGTCAGCCGACCTAGTGCCTTCGGTCGACCGAATGTATTTTCTGCCTGTCTTTTACTTCAGATTTATACCCCATCCCTTCACCTTTTCAACTTACCCCTTCACTCTTACTTTCCCAATTACAGTTTTTAACCCAGCCTCCATTAAAACTTCTCAAATTTTTAATCATTTCTTCCAAAAACAAATGGCTCCCAAGAAGAAATCAAAGACAACCGGTGGCTCTTCTTCATCTACTCCAGTGGATACACAAATTGCTTCATGGCTAGTTAATGATATAGCTCTTCAAAGATGGATACAACTTCAAGATGCCAAAATCTTTGAAGAATCATTTGTAAGTTATCCTGACTTTGCTTCCTACGGTATTGAAAATGCCGCCCTTGAGAGTGGTCTTGATACATTCCTTGACCATAGGAAAAATAACTTGAAAATCAATCATATTATGGTCAAGTTGTTTCTAGCGAACCTCAACCTTGTAAATCCGCCGAGAAACATTGAAAATTGTATTTGGACATCGGTTTGTGGCACTTCGATTTTCCTTTCCATTGATCGAATTAACCACATTTTGGATGCTAGACCGGGTGGTATCTCATTACACGATATAGATTGTAACATATCAACTCGTGACCGGATAAGCCATCTATTTTTCGAAGTTGATGCACCAGATTTTAGACAAACATCATCACTTAGACTAAAAGCTCGACTCCTTCATCGATTCATGATGAAATCTTTAGTTCCTAGAGGTGGTTCATATCATCACGTATATCCCGAAAATTTTAAAGCATTGTATGCTATTTGTAGGAAAATACGAGTTAATTGGTCACAACTTCTTATGGATGAATTTCTCTCTTTTAACCAAGGAAAGATGCTCCATATTTATTATGGAGAATACATAATGAGATTGATCAATAGTTTCGTCATCAATGCTCCAGAATTCGAAACCTCCAAAGTCCATATGTTTGATTCACGGACCATAAAGTTAATGAAATTACCTGATGTTCCACCTCGATTTATTAGATTTGAGCAATGGAGTGAGACTCCGAGAGAACAACTACGTCGTAGCTATTCTACACCTCAACCATCTACTCATGCTACGGAACGTATAACCCATCAATCCTCAATTCAACGACCAACTCCCGGAATGAGTACGGAAGCGGCCATTGATATTTTGGCACAAAATCAACTAGCCTTGGATAGCCGGCTACGAAAAATTGATGGTCGTTTCAAGAAAATCAAGGGCTTCTTCGTAAATTTATGGGATGCCTTATCATGTACTTTCGAAGCCGGTGCCTCCTTTGTTGCTCCAGGAAAAAGACCCACACCAAATTTCTCTTGGTCTACTTCAGATAACACAAGTTCCGGTACATCCGGAACTCATGCTCCTCACACTCAAAGATGTGGTAAGGAACATGTTCCTCCGGAAGAAAATATTCGACCAGAATTTTGGGATTCCGATGATGATGAGGAGTAATCGTATTGTTTTACAATTTAATTTCAAGAATTTATTTATGAACAATATGTTTTTTATTAAATGTTGTGTACTAAGCAAACATCTTTAATTATTCCTATTTTGGTTTGAAAATGTAAAATTCATTGATTCGCATTTCTTTTACATATTACATCTAGTAAGTATTCCTTTTTGTCGATGACAAAGGGGGAGAAATGTATGAAAGCTAACAAATTTTTTGCAGAAAAGTCGCCATATATTCAGGGGAGAATTATAATATAGATAAATTCTACTTCGTCACATAAGTATTGTCATCAATCAAAAAGGGGGAGAATGTTGATTCATGAGTTTTGATTCATGACACAAGCTTCAGAGATCATACGACGAGAGTATTATACGAAAGCGACAAAAAGGAGAATAACCATATATTGCACACTACAAAGGAGACAAGACTACAATCTAGATATTAGTATAAATATTTTATTTCATCGAGTCTTAGAATATTGTTAAATTCATTCCTCAAGTAGTCACACACACACACAAATTGATTTATACAAAAATAAGTGTGCACTGTGCAATTAACAACAGGTCGGCCGATCGACCAGAATCTTCGGCCGACCGACTCTTTGTCTAGTGCACAGATATGCACCGTTTTATTTATATCTGTAAACTCAGCTGACCAGCCTAGGTTTCTCGGTCAACCGACCAGAACATAACGGCTAGTTTTCTGAAGAGGTGCAATTGTTCATGAAGAGGACTGTTCTTTAATCCAACAGAAATGGACACAACTCTTGATTGAAACTCTTCATGAAAGATTGTAACTATTCTACAACTATATAAACATATTAAATTCATTTCTACAATCACCGATTCTTGTTTATAATTCTGAAATCTATTCTCTATTCATTTCTGCAAAAAAAAGCAATCATTCTTATTTAATATCACTAGAATCCTTGAATTAATTCATATACTTCGATTCTACGTGATCATCTTCCTTCTAAATCTTCACACACATATATACTCTTGAGGATTTTATTATAAGAAAAGTTGTACTACCAAAAGACAATCAGTGTTATTCAGAACACATTCGTCAACAAACTATTTGTATTAAGTTAAAGTCCTCTTCGGCTGTTGAGGCGGAAAAATTCCTGTTCGGCTGCTCAGGTGTCGTATACCTATTCCTCCGGGTTAAGTGAGGGGTTTAGTTTAAATCCAGAGGGTATTCTGGGACTGGACGTAGAACGGGAAGTTCGAACCAGTATAAAAATTCCTGGTGTGCTTACTTTAATTTTTATTTTACTGTTATTACCAGTTTCTGCATTTATATACCATATTACACGATCCTTAGTACTACACGTACACTTTCAAAATTTTCATAGGAGCTTACGCATAAGATGAGGAATGTCCACACCAAATTTCGACCCTATTGGATGAAATCCTGATCGATACGAATTACGTTCGTATCGATCACGGATCGAGTCGAAACTTCATGGAATCAGTCGCGTGGGCCCACTCACATGCCAGAAGGAGTCTCTCGAAGTTTGAGCGAGATATTTGCATGGAACGCCTATAAATTGCACCCCGGAGCCTATAGAAAAGGGATCTTTTAGCTTTTCAACGTCCAGACTCTGCCCGATTCAACTTTGCACTCCATAGCTGCTGTTATACTCGAATTTTATCATTATAATCTGCTGTAATTAGTTGTAACCAGCAAGGAAAGTCAATAAAAGATTAACTTTTGGAGTGGACATAGGCCGGAGATAGCCAAACCACTATAAATCCTATGTCTCAATCTGTTTCTTTCGGTTTTAAGTTTATTATTCTTCATTTTTTATCCTCTACATTACTTATATCTGTGATTCGTGATCATTTATTATTGATCTGTGTTCATACACTGGTGCTTTCATGACATTTGGGGTTTGTGACCATTTTTGGCGCAAACACTTTGGTGCTTTCACTGAGAACTAAGCTAGCACCCGCTATACCAGATTTGGAATTTAGATTCGAAGGCTTAAGGGCTCAGATCTAAAGAGCTATGAAAAGGCAATCAAGTAGATGACAAAGAGCTGAGAGAAGTCAGTATGAAGGGAGCCAGGAGGCATCATCAAGGGCTAATCAGACTTCAGCTTTCATCACCAGAAACGAGATAGAGATGATGATGGGAGCTATGCATGAAGAGTTTCTGAAAAGGTAGGAGGAGATGATGCAGAACCTCCTCAGACAGTTTGGACAAGCAGGAACAGCTGGAGCTTCAGGAGTTCAGATCCATGGAACTAGAGCCGAAGTCCCAAACAAGCAATTGAATGGAGCAGCTCAACAAGGCACAACCCCTTATCAGCAAACTACTGCTAATCTGGATAGATCTGGACATGGGGGCACACCACCCAACAACAATGGACCAGTTCATGGAGGAAGTCCAGTTAACACCACACAATAGGATTCTAGCAGGAATTTAGGAGCGCGGGATGAGCAGTACGTACCAGAATTCCCTCGGGGGCTCGGGGGGCAACCATTGGCAGACAACGCTGGATTGGTTAAGATTATCAGGCGAACTATGCATGGAGGTTTGACGAACAGAGATCTAGAAGGAGTAAACAGGAGTCCGTTTACTCATGATATCAGAATGGCTCGGAATCTGCCAGAGTTCAAGCTACCTACGCTAGAAGTATACAATGGAAAAGCTGATCCGACTGATCATTTGATGAGGTACACAAGACATATGGAAGTACTGGGGGCATCTGAGGAAGTTATGGCCAGATGTTTCCCTCTATACTTAACGGATATAGCCGCGATGTGGTTCAGACAGCAGGAGGAAGGATCTATCAGGACATGGACAGAATTGGTGGACAGATTTCTGAAGCAATTTCGGGTCCATATCAAAAGGCCGAAGAACGTGATGACGCTAACGTTAGTAAAGCAAAGGACGGATGAATCGCTCAGAGCTTTCTTAACTTGGTTCAATGCAGCAGTTTCTTCGGTGGATCGGCCGGATCCATCGATGGTTTTAATGGCAGCAGTATCAGGAGTCAGAGAGGATTCAGATTTCAAAGTATCTCTTATACGGGACCCACCATTGGATCTTGGGGAATTCTTTCACGAAGCTGAGAGATTCCTTCGGCAGGAAGATGCGTGTTCAGATATGAAATTAAAGGAGGTGAATGCGAACTGAGGATGGAAGGCCATCCAGTGGAGACTCGGATAAAGATAAAGGAAAAAGGAAGCTGGATGACGAGTCAGGAAAAGCTAGGAAACGGTGGAGAGAGCCAAAATTCTCCACTTACACAGGAATGAACGAGAATTTGGAACGGATATTTATGGAGACTCGGAATCGCCTTCCCTACCGAAGACCAGCTAGGAGAGAACCCTCGGAACGCGAAAGGGCATCAGGAAGGCACTGTCTCTTCCATGATTTAGATGGACACGATACCAACAGTTGCAGGCATCTAAAGGACATAATTGAAGAGCATGCAAGGAATGGACCGTTGCGACAATATGTCGAGGCTCGAAATGCGGCGATGGAGCAGGAGCGACCACCGTCCACCTCAAACGATGATGGTGCGAGGCCCGGGAATGATGGTCGGTTGGTTATCAATTGACCGGGATGATATGAAATAAGTAGCGAACTATTGGCAAACGGCCAAGTCATTTACTCATGTACGGAGACAGAGATGGCTCCTATGCATGCTCTAACTGACGATAAACCGTGACGCTATGGTTTGTGAAATCTGTTTCTTCTTTTGGTTTGGACATTTGCTTTTTCTGATTCGGTTTTGGAGTTTGGTTTGAACTCCTGGTTTTGTTTGTTTTCTGGTTTGGACTTTCATTTGGATGATTGTTTTCATGTTTGGATATTGGTTTTGATTTCGGATGTGGATTTTTGATTTTCCGATTTGATTTGGATTTTGGATTGGATTTTGATTGGATTTTTATCTGGTTTTTGATAAATGATCGTCGGGTATGGATTATGCCTGGCAAGGGGTAAGTCTCTTTGTCCGAACGTGGCGAAGTGGCTTATTCAGGTCGTCGAGTATGGACTATGCTCGACAAGGGTCCGGAGCGACCAGGATTCGGCCTAGGACTTAGGCCTTATATTATCGGTTACAATTTCAGGTTGTTGAGTATGGACTATGCTCGACAAGGGTCCGGAGCGACCAGGATTCAGCTTAGGACTTAAGCCATGGCAATTATTTAACGCCCAAGGACACTGGGCCACGGTCGTTAAGTGTGGATTGCACTTGGCAAGAATCCGGAGAGGTTACGGATTTGAATATCGACCCGGAGAGGTCCTGGATTCGGTTATTGGTTATTAGATAAGGATGGATTAGAACTCGGCTGTCGAGTTCGGATGGATATGGAATTGGCTAAAGCTTTGGTTACTTGATTTGGAATCAGACATCGACTCGGAGAAGTCAAGAACGATGCACTTGGATGATATGGCTATGGACTTTGGAAATTAGATTCGGAACTATTCAAAACACCCCTTCTTATCACAAGGCATGTTTTGGGGGGCAAATGTTATCCCACCTTTTGGTCAAGGCTAGAATATCAACAAAATAACTGGAAAATGATGGATATCAGGGTTGGAAATTAAGTGGGAACAAGGTTGTGATCGATGTCGTCAAAATTTGACCGAGCTCCAATTAAGGCGGGATCGATTGGAAACAATGATCAAGGCTAGGAGAAGCTACGTTTCAAATTTCGGGTCAATCGGAGTTCGTATGCTCGAGATATGGATGGATCAATGTTGGAAGAAACAGGTTTGATATCGATACTGTTCGTATCCATGCATTTCGTATCGATACCCATGGATACGAACAAGGCATTTGTATCGATCAGGGAGAAGGATACGATGCTGTTCGACTCGATGCTGTTCGAATCGATGCTGTTCGACTCGATGTTGTTCGAATCGATGTTGTTCGAATCGATCAGGTAGGTAAGCTAGATGGATTTCGACTCGGTGGATATGAACTTGGATTGAGTAGATGGGTGCGCGATGGTTCGTTTGGCTCGAAGGTTTCATCCCGATACATTTCGTATCGATACATTTTGTATCGATAGAAATGGATTCGGTTACTCGCTTTAGGTCTATACATTCGTATCGATCAAGATGGTTTCAGGCTACAGATCTTGTATCGATACATTCGTATCGATGGGATGGTGAAGCATAATGTACGGTGCATTTCATGTCGATCAGGACTGGAATCGATATGAAGGATGGAGCAGTGGTCGCAGAAACTGGGACAAACGTTTCTTGGCGATCGTTTAGAAGCAGTCAAGGCAGCGCAAAGCCTGGAGACGAACTAGAGATATGAATGATTTGAAGGGAGAAGCGTTCAACACGGCTTGGAGAACGGATCAAGCCTTAAGAATAGAGCCACGTTACCAGAGCGCACATGCTTGATATCGATACAATTGGGTATCGATACGAACGAAGCAATATAATGAAAGTTCTATTTCGTATCAATCATAACTGGAGATCTACAAGTCCAAATGCTATGAAATTTTCACAGGAGATTACGCACAAGATGAGGAATGTCCACACCAAATTTCGACCCCATTGGATGAAATCCTGATCGATACGAATTACGTTCGTATCGATTACGGATCGAGTCGAAACATCATGGAATCAGTCGCATGGGCCCACTCACGTGCCAGAAGGAGTCTCCTGAAGTTTGAGCGAGATATTTTCATGGAACGCCTATAAATAGCACCCCAGAGCCACAGAAAAGGGATCTTTTGGCTTTTCAACGTCCAGACTCTACCTGATTCAACTTTGCACTCCATAGCTGCCGTTATACTCGAATTTTATCATTATAATCTATTGTAATCAGTTGTAACCATCAAGGAAAGTCAATAAAAGATTAACTTTTGGAGTGGACGTAGGCCGGAGATAGCCAAACCACTATACATTCTGTGTCTCAATCTGTTTCTTTCGGTTTTAAGTTTATTATTCTTCATTTTTTATCCTCTACATTACTTAGATCTGTGATTGGTGATCATTTATTATTGATCTGTGTTCATACACTTGTGCTTTCACGACATTTGGGGTTTGTGACCATTTTTGGCGCAAACACTTAGGAATAGACTAACTCTGTTGAATCCCTCAAATCTTCAAAAACATTCCCTCCTACCAGTAGGTAGGAGGGTACTTGGTCAACCTCCCTTAGTTCAACACACATCTCGGAGCAAACACTTCCTTTCTTTCGGTGATCCGTAGAAGTTCTCCCCGATGTCACAAATTTGCCCTGATCACTCCGGTAGGTTTAAATATAGCACTTGTAGTTTTTTATTGCGTTACTTCTCATATTACTTCACTGACTTATAAATATATTTTTTGTATCTTCAGCAACTGCTCCTCGGGTTGATATAATTACAAGTGATCCGACTCTCCCAACTTCCACATCTCGTGCATCATCTTTGACTCCGGCCATTGCTAGGTCAAAGATGGCTGCTAAAAGAAAATTTGGTAAAGTGGTTGTAGCGAAGCCATCCCCTAAGAAGGCCAAGATCGTTGAAGTTCCCAATTCTCCCCCGCTAGAAGAGGAGGAGACTGATGATATTGACAAAACTCTTGAGAGTCCAACTGTTGAAGCTTCTCTTGATCAACCCAAGAAGACTCCCTCAAAGGTCGATCCCCTATCACGCATTTTCATCTCCTACTCTCCTTGTGTGGTTGAGCAAATGCAAAAAGACTTAGGGACTTCGACCCCCTCTCAGGAGTTGCACTCTTCCAGATCCACATCACCTGTGCCTCCAAGTGATTTGGAAAAGATGGTTCATTCTATCTAGAGTTCTCCATCCTTCACTTCTATTCGCCTACCTTCGTCCGTTTCTAATCCAATGGATCATTGTCATTCTCTAGTTGAACAATAACTCCTGGTATACTTCATGTCACTTAACCTTATTGTTATTATTTCCCTTTAAGTTTTTGACTTATGTTATACTTTTTCTTTCAGACCTCCAAAAGCTGGCTCTCTCTGCAAGAGGGTGTGTTAAAATCTTCCATAGAGATAACACAACTTCGAGAAGAAATTTCAAACTTAAACAACCAAGTCACCTCCCTGTTTGCAGGCAAAAATAAAGCTATGATGGAATTAGAGAGATTAAGAGCTTCTCTTGCTCAATCAGAGTCTATTGTTTTTGAGGAATGAAAAGCACATCAACTCTTGGTTGACGAAAATTTGGCTTTGAAAATCTCTGTGAAAGAGTTCGAGAATGAAAAATCTAAAATGACGGCCAAACAATCTTCTCTAATGAAAAAGCTGAAGAAAAATAAAATTTCTCTAAAGTTGGCTATCAATGTTATTTCTAATGCAAAGCAACGGGTGTCTCAATTCCTTGGTACTTCCCTTGAGGACATCATTATTAATTCTTTTGAAGACGCAATGATGCTTGCTTACGCCGACAATATAGATAAATGCCTAGATTTGAGCTTTCCTTCACTGGACCCTGCTCTTGTTAACAGAGTTATGGACAAAGTTAAAAGAATGGAGCAGGGGGTTGAAGTTTCTAAAAGAGAGGAGATCGATGCGTTTAAAATCCTGTCCTTCGAAGCAGACTCTAACTCTGAAGATGAATGTGATAAATATGAAGTCGTCGAGGAAGAGGGCAGTAATGATAATGAAGATCATGATATTGATGATGATGATGATAACAATGATGATAATGTAGATGGAGGTCAAGGTTCAGGTGGAGATAGGGGTGGTCACACTAATGCGTCTGAAAAAGATGATGATTACAACACCAGGGCTTTAGAAAAGGTCAATCCCTATCCATTTATTCATGAAGCAAGCCCACCTAAACCCCTTGCACCTTCTGACCTTCAAGAGGAACCTACTATCATTAATGTGGAAGAACCGAGAGAGAAGAAGTAGGTCCCTCAAGCATCAGTTTTCGTTTCTCAGGTATGGGATTCTTTGTTTAAACGACTTTCACTTCCAAGATAATAATAGTTTAAATCATTTATTTTAGATAAGGAGGAAACCCATTCACCCTTATAAAATCAAGCTTGAAAGAAAACAAGCGAAAATAAATAGCTTGTATAGAGAGTTAGATAAATAATTGAAAGAACACAATAGTCTCTCCGATAAGTATCATAGACTTAACAGAAGTGCGGAAGTGTTAGCGTCTTTCAAAAATCAAGAAGCTGCCCCACGACTAAGGAGGGCGCACCTTCGATATGAGGGTCTTTTGAAAGAGAATGGGATTTGATTACACTCTTTTGGATGTTGATTGAAGAGAGTAACATCCTGGTAGCCTTTTGATACAAAGCCAATTGTAGACACCCAACTGTAGATTTCTCATACTTAGGTGATTTTAGTGGAGGTTTGCTTAGGTGTTTACACAAGAGATACTTACACGAATTTGGATCTGATCCGCATCCTGGAGCATGTTGGAACTTATCACGAGTCAGATCGATTCTTCAGGAGTTGCCTCCTGAAAAGCTTAAACATTATAAGGAAAAATTTGTTTTAGAGTTATTTACAAAGTCGATTTTGTATGAATCGGATGAACATTCATAATTATGTAGTAATGTTCGCTTGCGAATTTTTTTAAGTTTCCTTTTATACTTAGCTGTATTTTATTACGTTATCATAGAATGAATGCCCCCCCGGCAACTTTATCTGTAAAGATTATCTAAGCAAGTATGTTAAACTAATAAGAGATTATCTAGAAAAGGCATCACTTTGAAATCTTTAAAATTAGTCAAATATTGCTTTCTTAGAGATTTGCAAAGACTCTATATGGAACATCCTTGTCTTCGTTTCAATTTTCTTGGTGCAATAAAAGAAAAGTTTCTTAAGGAAATCCAGACATATCATACCAAATTAATATGTGGTCATGATAGTCCTCCTGCCGGGGAGTGGGACTATAGCAAATATTCTCCGGTTATTACCCCGGAAGGACTCAATGTTCCTTTTGACTCAACAGTTATTCTTTCAGCTAATTCCTTGAGAAAAGTTAGAAATGCAGTTTCCCAACTTTAGATATCAAACAAATGTCTAATTGTACCTTTTTGTTTCATTTTTTACTTGAGTTGTAACCCTTTTATTACTATAATAAAGAGATTGATTATTCGAGTCTTGACTTTATTTTCTTTTTTGTGTGCTTAAATAGGAGTTATAGTTATTTATAACGCTATTCTCGTTAGATTCTCCATCTCATTTCATCAGCATCAAAGATCGGCTATTAGTAGACATTAAAAAGAGAAAACTTACTAATGATCTTTTATCTTCTCGCTTTCAAAACATTACCCAACTCTTGAATGGTATAGAAGATATTTTCTTTAAAAGACGATCGTTAGAAACCTTAATGATCAGATTGCCAATATTGAGGCGGACATTAAGAGTAAGAATGAAGCGATCTCCATACTGAAGCACCAAATTAACTCAAATCCTTTAATTGACTTTGACCACATGATGTTAGAACTTCTTCAACAAGTAAGTGATTTGGAGATTAAGTTGAAAGATAGTCAAGCTCAGTGTGAATCACTTGAATTCATTATGGGAAATAATATTTCAAATATCGATCCACCAGCTTCTTCCATTGTTCCATTTATTGCAAAATTAACAAGGTCTACTTCCCTTGCTATTCAAAAGTTCCCTACTATGACTAATCCTCCTCCCGGCTTAGACGAAAAAGTAGTAAGAGAATGGTGCAGGAATGTCAAATTTGAGATGATGAAGTATTTTGATGAACAACAGAGAGTTAGATACTCGCAACACATAAATAAATATGCAGCTGTGATTCAGAAACTTGAACGCGAAAAGTATCTTCTTCAAAAGTGTATTGCTAATTTAGAAAGGGAAAATGAGACTCTCAAGGACGAAAACAAAGCTTTTAATTGTGCTCTAAAGACCAACATTGAATCTATTAATGACGAAGATAAGATGGGGAAAAAGGAGAAAAAGCTTAAGGAAGTTCTTCGTATTGCTATTCATCACATTGTTTATCCTTTAATTGCCGAGAATTTAAGAAGGCTGTTCAAGATTCATGAACAATTTATATTTGTACTATATAGTTGTAAATAATTTCTCAAATTTTGTAAATTATGAAAATTTTGTAAATATCACCCGGTTTATAATCCTTTCCTATAACATCGTTTCGGAATTTGCTTTCTGATAGCTTGGTCTATGGTTTTTGTATTTGCTGATCCATTCGGTCTTCTTTTTTTATCTCCTTTTCCTGAAAAGTGTGACATAAACAACATTCCTTACCATTAACTTGAGATCTATATAGAAGTTTATCCACATTATAAACCGAGGTTAACAAATCATTATATAATAAATGGAAATAATTCTATAATTGAATATGGTTAAATGCCATGAAACCCATCTTTGATAATGATGAGGCAGAAAGCCAGGAATCCAACTTCTATCATATTAATAGAATACTGAATATCTAATCATAGAAGTTTAGAAATTTTATCTTCCAAAGATAGCTAATAGAAAACCTGTAATTAATCATGTAATTGAAGTCCAGAAATCATTGTTTGAAAATTTGCAGTGGAAGTTCAGTTACCCTAATTTAGGCAATAGTAAAATAGATCTCAAACATCAATTGCTCTGGAACCTAGATTTGGGCATTAACGAGTGAAATTCCAGAAGTTAAAAGATCCAAAACCCAGTTTCGGGTTTTAGGTGATGATAACCAAAATTCCATAATAATTTCGATAATAGAAATCCAGAACTCAGATTCGGGCACTAAGGAGTGAAGTCCAGGAATCATTAGTAATTGTCCCAAAACCCAGATTCGGGTATTTGTGCATGATAACTAGAAGTTTATAATAATAATCTTCTTAATAGAGATCTTTAGCCTAGATTCGATCATTAATGAGTGAAGTTCTGAATAATGAATGACCCGAGACCCAGATTGGGGTATTAATAAATGAAGTTCATAAATTCTCTTCTTAGGAATAAATTGGAGGCTGTAGATTCTCATTTAAGCCTTCTGTCTTGCACCGCTCTTTGGGTATGTGCACTTGATTTGCCGCTTTCCAAGCTCGGACGTCTTAGTCCATTATTTGATATGCCACTTCTTGGGCTTGGATGTCTTAGTCCATTGTTGTCATGTGCGCTTGGTTAGCTTATCCATAAGCAGGACCTAAGGACTTACCCAACCTCCCTCTAAGAGGCGTCTTGACCTGGCCATAGCGTGGAATGGCTAAGGACTTGTCGATGCTTTAACCTGGCCATAGCATGGCGCGGACAAAGGCTTACTCTAACCTCCCTCAAAGAGGCGCCTTGACCTAGCCATAGCGTGGTGCAGTGAAGGGTTTGTCGATGCTTTAACCTGACCATAGCGTGGAGCAGATAAAGGCTACTCTAACCTCCCTCCAGGAGGTGCCTTGACCTGGCCATAGTGTGGTGCGGCCAAGGGCTTGTCGATGCTTTATCCTGACCATAGCGTGGGGTGGCCAAGCGCTTGTCGATGCTTTATCCTGGCCATAATGTGACATGGATAAAGGCATACTCTAACCTCCCTTTAGGAGGCGCTTTGACCTGGCTTACTCGACGCGGAAAAAGGCTTTAACCATTTAAGGTAATGTCCAAATGCAAGGAGAACTCTACTCCCAACCATGTAGGTGTTTCTTAGTAAAGTAGTTCTTTATTGACTTCATATAGGATCGTTTTACAAGCCCATTAATTTTGCCTTGTCTGAAAATGTTGATTATCATTCCTTCGAGTGCTCGACATTGGTTCGTCTCATGTCCATTCATCATGTGATAGTGGCAATGGGATCCTCCTAGATTTCTTTCATATTTAGGTATTTTCTTTTGTGATTGTCAATAGTTTAGCTCTTCTTTAGTTAGCAGGCAAACATTCTCGACTGATGTTGTCAAATTGCATTCCTTTGGGAGTCTAGATTTGAAGCTTGTCTTTTGAGGATGGTTTCTAGACTTTTTATTACTTGGTTCTGAAGCTTCATCCTCTACGACCAAATTTTTTTCCAAAACCCTTTGAAGTTTGTGTGTTGGCATTGTCTTACTCGTTGCTTGATGCCTTTTATGTGCAAAGGCATTATAATCGGCCATCATCCCTTCTTCAAAGATTATGCCTTTGGTGTAGAATTGAATTGTTTTCCTCATTTGGTCGAACAAATTATTACTTTATCCTTTGATTTCCCTAACGCAAAGATAGGCGTAGGACCAATGTGGAAAGGGTTTAAACTCCGTTTCTCTAGGTCATATGATTCTGCTCTTTTCTTCTTCAAAATCCTTAGAGCTTCCAATCTTAGCGTTTGCTCTTCATATAGTTTGGAATTATTAGTTGTTCTTGGGGAGAATCCAATTGAGTATGGCTCCGAGGACCCTTGTTTGGATCTTTTGATTTTGTTGAACATGATGATGAAAGGTCCAAAGTAGTTAGGCTTGAGGTTTGGAATAGAATTGGGCTCAAGGAAAGTGAGGTAGGAACTTCGACAAGACCAGAGGTCGAGCCCTCCTTCCAGTGCCAAAATGTTAACAAGAGAACATGTCAACACCCCAAAATAGAGTTAAAATTGCAGGTATGTCCTTCTTAACCTCTTTTTCTTAAGTAGGGAAAGTTACGATCTTATTGCCTCCTTTGATTAGCCTTTCGAATAGGACTTTGTTGTGAAAACCCCTCTTTGTCTAACCTTTCGACCCAGTCGAAAACACTTATATCCTTTTCTTTTTAAATCTTTCAACTAAGCATAGTTGGCTTATTAATTGATTCGAAACACACTATTGAAATAATGATGGAAATCTAATGGTTGGCTCTAATGTTGTTGGATATTGACTAAATGATAGGTTTGGACTTTGTCAAAAGCTTGCCTTTTTAATGGCTTCGGTTTGGATTTTTAAGTTTGGGGATTTTGGATGAGTTTGAGGTTTCAAATCAAAAAAAAGGTGAGCTTTTGGTGAGTAGTGGTTTAGAGCTAAAAACTTAAGTTTATTGGTAAAGGGGTTCGACTCACTTGAAAGATATCCTTTCGATTAAGTCGACATAAGCATAACACAATTGACTCCAGTAAAAGTCTTAAAATAGTTGCATAACCAAAAGCATTAAAATCTCGCCTTTATTAAACTAATGATGTACAAACTAATCAATTTCCCCAATCCAATTTTAGAATTATGGTTTACAATCTTAAGAAAATATAAGTGGAGTGAATGAATTCAGATCCCCCAAACCAGACACCTAGGGTCTTATTCATAGGTGTGGGTTGGCACCTTTCGACTTAGTGCTTTTGACCTGGTCGAAAGGTGGCCTTGTAGACCTTTCATCTTCATTGACAATTGTGCATCCCTTTGCATTGCATTTGAATGGATTTGAATGCTTCCGTCTTAATCGAAAGGGGTAGATGTGCTTTTTCCCCATGTGTTGCTTTATTGTTGCAAATGAGAAGGACCATGAGCTTTCGACTTTGTCAACAGGTACATCCTTGGGGTTTCGAAGGTATTGAAATACTCTGGGTTTCAATATAGAATGTAGCTTCCAAAGACATACTTGCGGATAGATGCGGAACCTCTCATAGTTATGAAAGGTTTCGATGGTTCGAAAGGCTTAGTTATGCTTTCAAAGGGGTTGTTCCAACATAATATTTTTCTGAGTAATTTGAATGAAGGCGAAACCTTCGGTTTCGAAAGGTTTGGCGCGCATGTGTGTGGCTGTTACTAGCTACCTTCGTAAGGTATTCCTCAACCATTTTGAAACGTTTTCATGCAGACGGAAGCATTTAGAAAGGAAGTAATTGAAATGCAATGGTACTTTTGACCCTTTCGACCCTTACGACCTCTTTGAAAGCTTGTAACACATCTGACCCTTGACTGTAGCATCCCTTCGACTCCTTTGAAAGGCTTAGTTGGTGCTATTATCACTTGTTCCTCTTTCTCTTCTATTCATCTTGGTTTCGACAATGTTGAAGTGAGAATTGGTGGTAACACTGACCTAGTCAAACCAATATATCATTCTAACAAAAAAACTCTTCGCAATGGTACAATTCTCACCATATAATTCCAATGTTTGTAAAATTATAATTTTGCCCTTTTTAGTTTAAAATAACTAAAATACCTTTTATGTTAGTCAAAATTTACGAGGAATTACAAAAAAAATAGGGAGATAACAAATCACCTTGTCTTAGGCCCTATTGATTGTTATAAACCTGAAAGGAGAGTCATTGATCAATATAAAGAAAGTGGGGGTGGAAATACAATTATAGATTATTGAAATTAAATTTTCAGGAAACTGCATTGCTTGAAGAATGTGCATACAAACTATCTATTAATTTTATCATATGCCTTCTGCAAATCCACATTGAGACAAAGAGTTTTAGAGCCTTTCCTATCGAAGGTTTTGACCGTTTCATAGGCTAGTAGTGAGTTTTGCATTTATCTTTCTACCTAGGATAAAAGCGTTTTGATATGTCAGACTAATCATTCATATATCCCTTAATTCTGTTGCAAATTATATTAGCAATGATTTTATATATTATGTTGCAACATATGATGGGCCTGAAATCTGATATGGACCATGGGTTATCCATTTTGGAACTAAAGTAATGAAAGTATGGTTGATTTCATTGATGAATTGGCCCGAGGAAAATAACTCATTAATCGCCGCATGAAGATCTTCCTTAACTAAGTTCCATTGCATTTTATAGAGCTTAGAGACAAAAACATCAGGTCCAGGACCGCTATAGTCATCTATTTGAAACACAACAATTTTATTTTCCTCTTTAGACACCTCTTTTCCCATTTTTATTTTAGCTTGATTAGATAGTATTTTTTACATGTGATTGTTGGGAAATTTCTTGCATTACTTGAAGAATTAAAGAGATCGGCATAGAAATTTATAGCAATGTTTTTTAAATCAGTAAGTTCAGAGATAGTATTACCTTTTTGATCAATGAGTTGATTAATATGCTTCATGTTCTTTGTGGTTGACGTATGAGAATAGAAAAACTTTAAACATTGGTCACCCTCTTTGAATCATCATATTTTGTGCATGGTTGTGTATATGATTTTCCAACAATAAATTGTCTTTGTATTGTTGAATTATGGCATTGTTCCTACGGTTAGCAAGTGCTCGTTCACAGAGGTCATTGTTTGCTTTTCTGAGTTGGTCTATCAATGCATGCATTCTAGTTCTTCCTCTGTTCCAACCTTTCACATGTCTTTTAGTATTTTTTTTAGTTTACATAAACCTAAAATACAAGGTTGCCTGTACTTGTAATATTCCATGCATTCCACACTACATTATTATATCCATTGTAATCTTTCCATATGTTGTTGTATCTAAAAGAAACAATGGCACCAGCACTTTCCTATTTTTGTAATGTAATTAATAGCAGGCACTTACTTAGCACCCATACATTATCTAATCCACTTTGTTTCTAATATATATTAGTGGTTCCTTGTGGTTTCCATATGTTTTCAACAAATTTGCTGAACTATGCATACAACTGCCTACTCCCTATCACATAAGCAATGACTGAATTTTTCCACATTGATTCCATCATAGTCTCCTTGTTTGATTCAGGAATATGAGAAACTAGGCACCCTTATCTAATTACGGTTGAACAAAATGAATGTTCGCATCTTCTTTCGTAGATTCCTCGTTGTTAATGCCTATAACTACCTCCACCCATGATCTACTCCATATTGTCGAAGATGGCTGTGCAGGTAGATCTAGAGGTTTGGGTGGTGGTTTCTTATAAGTAATCGTTCCCTCTTCTTTTTCGTGTTCACCATTTTCAAGGGAGTTACATTATATTTTATAATAAATATATTTGCATGGTTGTTATCCTCAAAAAGAGGGATATTGTTAATACCATAGATATTGATTTTGTTGAAACCAACCAAAGTTATACATAATATTTTGTAGGATATTGTACAGGTTTATACAAGTATATGGTAATCGAGTTTGAAGACAAATCATTAAAAAGGATAGAGATCAAGATTGAGAGATGATCAACATATTTGAAGACTCATGAGTTTAGAGACAAAGACATGAAGAGTTAAAGACTATAGTTTATAGTTAATAGACAATAGATTAATTCGTTAAAGTCCTTGAATAACAACTTTCTTTCCTTTGAATACTCGCTTAACAAATTTTATATTTTATTATCTAAAAAATTACTTTAGTTTCAGGATATATTTCTACTGATATTTTATAATAGTTTTATATATTAAAGCATTTAGAAACTATGTATAAATAATTTTACAAGAGTTCAGAATTTTGAAACACATTAAATGTATTTCTGTTTTTCAAAACATACACAAGTATGTCGACATAGGCTACATAGGTATGTCGACATATGTACCTTTGAAGATGTGTCTTTTGAATTTTTAATTGTTGTTATTTTTGGTTACATCTCTTCGTGAATAGGCGCGTCCCTTCAAACACTATATAAAGGGGACTAGAAAATGAATTTTAACAGCTACTTTCTCTATGTTCTTCTTACTCCAAATTCTCATTACATATTTCACAAAATCTCCTTCTATACTCTTTAAATTCAATCAAATTCAATCTCTACTTTACTATATTAATTCTCTACAATCTATTCACTGATTTGAAAGTATTCTCTCATTAATTCAAAGATCAAAGTGTTATCAAAGGGCTATAGGATACTTTGTATCAAAAGTACAACTATTTGTAGGTTGAATCAACAAATCTCTATTATTATTTGTACGGCTGTGCTTGCTGCCCATTCAAATCAAGTAGATGTACTTGTTGCTCATTCAAATCATGTGGGTGTGCTCGTTGCCCATTTAAGTCAAGTGGGTGTGCTTGTTGCGCGTTTAAATCAAGAGAGTGTACAGTAACGACCCTATAATGTTTCGAATGAGAATATTTAATTTATTTAAATATTCAAATTTGATTAAGATGTAATAGATAATAAGAAAATCGATTTTTAATAAAATGACTTTATTTTCAATATTGTATTTTAAAATGATTTTATATGCTTTCCATAATTATTAATTTGACAAATACTTAAATTTTAGTTTGACGTATTTTATGAAAAACATTGGTATTTTTAAAAGTTGCACCTGTTTCTTTTCAATGTTATCTTTCATGAATGGTTGCAACTTTTTAATCTCTATAAATAAATGAAAGCGACTGTGCTATAGGATCATGTAATATGGATAAACTATTTGTGTGGAATAATAATTAAGTAAGTAAATAATTAAAGCAGTAAGGTAAATGACACCAGAGATTTTTATACTGGTTCAAATTCCCATTCTACATCCAGTCCCAGACTCATTCTGGAATTAAACTAGCAACCCTCACTAAACCCGGAGGAATAGGTTTAAATCGCCTGAGCAACCGAATATGACTTCTACCACCTAGGCAACCGAATAGGACTTCTACCACTTGAGCAACCGAACAGGACTTCTTTACAAATAAGCAAAAGTATCTGACTGTAGTATGCTCTTTAAATTGCACTGATAAGTCAATTAAGTACAATCTTCCTATAATCTTCTCCTTTATGATATATAGTGTGATGTGCTTGAAGAATGTGGAAGATAGAGTGATCAATGATCAGAGATTGTATGTAGTTTGAGTGCAAATTGAAAATAGAGAATAAGAGATAAGATTTCAAGAATATTAAAATCGGATTTTTTGGTGAATTGTTTGTTGAATTCTGAAATCTATTTATAGAGTATAAAGAGTTGCAAAATTAAATAAAGAGAAACGATGAATAAAATAGATGCAACTGTTTGTTTTGAAGATATCTCTCTTTGATGAAGAGAAGTGTCTTTTTATAAAAAATAGCCATTGTAAATATTCAGCCGGTTGAAAATATAATTCAGCCTTATGAATTTGTTAATTTCAAAAACAGTAAAGAAATAGGCATTTTCATATCAATTTATGAAATGTTTCAGCATTCAGCCGTCTGAATGGTATTATTCAGCCGGTTGAATTCTATTGATAAACAAAAGTTACCATAGCTCATTTGGTTAGAGCACTTGCCTTTCAAACTAGTGACCCGGGTTCGTGCTTCGCTCCATGTAATTTTTGAAAACTTGATTTTTCATTTTAAATATGAATGTATATGTGTGTATACCATTTTGATGAGATTTTAACATTTGTAAACTCTAGACACGACACTCTTTGACTAATAATACTTTGTTTGTCACCTTCGTCTTGTCACTATTGTGTATATCTCTTCTTGTATCTCCATATACATACTTTCAACCTTTTTGTATTATGTATCTTCATTTTGGACGTATTTGTTTGTCTCTTTTTAATGCTCATGTACCTGCAGATTAGCTTAGAGATTCTTTGGCATGATTGTATGTTGTTGTCATTAAAATCCAACAATAGAGGTTCTGATATTCTCCCCTTTTTTGATGATGACAACTATACAATTTTTTTTTAAAAAATATTCATTCTATATATAAAATAATATTAATATGTTTAAAGCTCCCCCTAAATATAACATCTCCCCTTAAGTATCTCCCACTATCAATATGCATATGAATTTCTTCCCCTTATTATCAAAAAGAATGAGGGAATATAATAAATTTTATAAAAAAAATTGTAAATAGCAGGACAAACCCAATATTAATTATGGAAAGAAAATTAGATTTTACCTTATTTTCTTAATTCCACGTTTCATTGTAAGCACGTAATTATATTAAATGTATGGAACTTCCTTTAAAATTCCAAAATCTATCCTTTTCCTTTTGTTTCCCCAAGTACCTACAATAAATAATAATCATTTTTAGCACCCACTTACTATATTAGGGTCTAGGGGGTTAGGTCCTGGGAAACCATACCCATTTGGGTGTGGTTGAACCTTTATAAATATAATTTTTATTATTAACTACTATATCAAAATAATCATCAATGTATTTTTATATATTTTTCCAATTAGCAAGAACCCAAATACTTAGATAATTTTTATTCATATTTCTGATCAATGATTTTGTACTTCTAGAGATATTATAAACATTATTGGTCATAGCAGTACTTGAATTTCTATAAAAATTGGATTTAGACTTTACTCGAGATTTAGTACTAGCGCTAACATTTTTACTATACATGAAAGCATATCTAGTGCTATTTCTACGATTAGTTTTATTATATCCTAAACCACTTTTATCATGCAAAGGAGGCCTTCTTCGCCTTCCACCTAAGCTGTGCAGGAAAGGCCCAAAGCCAATCCCAGGGAACAGTGAAGCTTCATAGGGTCTTTCTGTCCAGGTGCAGGTAGTCCGCATCTTCACAGACATGTCTATTTCACCGAGCCTCTCTCCGAGACAGTGCCCAGATCGTTACGCCTTTCGTTCTCGAGTTGGCCCATGTCCATTCAATGGTTCGAAATATAACATCACGGCAAAAGAATTGAATCCCATAATTCTAATTAGGGATTTGTTGGTCTTATTTAGTACCAAAAAAATGGCAAAATAGGGCCAACCAATGTCGTATAATTCAAAAAAAAGACTCAACGAAATCGGATTTATATAAAAAAGAAAAAGACCAATTAATTCATTACATGAAAGAAAATTAGTTGCGGTCAATAAGGTAGGGATCATCAAAACACCGAACCATCCGATGTAAAAAAAAAAGAGTTAGTAGTAGAAATAGAATATGGCTAATATTTTTATCCATTTTATTTTGGATCGAATTTGGCGGCCCGCCTGGGGAGTACGTTCGCAAGAATGAAACTCAAAGGAATTGAGCATATTTGTGTTTTACTCCCCGTAACTCTTCCTCAGCCAGGCTTGGGCAGAATAGCAGAGCAAGTACAAGTATTAGTAGCATAGCAAAAATGCGTTCCTCGTCATTAATATGTTTGCTCGCGTTAATTGTGGTCTATCGGGAGAATCGATGACTACATCTTTATTTCTTTTCCATTAGGAAAAGAAATAAAATAATACTCGAGAACTAGATAAAATCATGTTTAAATCATTTTGACCTTTATTAAATTTTGTGACTTCAGTGTTAAGTTTATCAATTTTAGCTTTAAAGTCATAATTATTATTTTCAAAAGAAATATTACTGTTTTTCAAAATATCAATTTGCTTGTATAATTCGGAATTCTCCTTTTTTAACGTACAGTTCTCATTTTCGAGAAGAAAAATTCGAGATTCTGATTTATCTAAAGATGATTGTAATAAATCATTTTGTATTTTCAAAACCGTAATTTCTTTTGAAATTTTTTTCTTTTTCAAACACAGTATTTTGTTTATCTAGAAAATCTTTAAGAGCCTCAAAATTATTTTTCAAAACATCATATTGATTTTCTAAATCTAATTTCTCATTTTCAATTTTGATTGATTTCGTCTTTTCTAAAATAAGAAAATCATGCTTTGAGATTTTATCGCATATAGTAACTAATTCATTATTACCATTTACTGAAATTTGTAAATTAGAAAGTACCTTTTTGTAGTCCTCATTGGTGGCTTTGACAGGGATTTTTCTTATTGTATTTCGATTAGATCTTATTCTGGCCATTATTCTATCATGTTGTGACGATCGATAGAATTCCAGGCTCTGATACCAAATGAAAGTGACTGTGCTATAGGATCGTGTAATATGGATAAACTACTTGTGCGGAATAATAATTAAGTAAGTAAATAATTAATGCAGTAAAGTAAATGACACCAGTGATTTTTATACTGGTTCGAACTCCCGTTCTATGTCCAGTCCCAGACTCCTTTTGGAATTAAACTGGCAACCCTCACTTAACCCGGAGGAATAGGTTTACACTGCTTGAGCAACCGAATAGGACTTCTACTGCCTGAGCAACCGAACAGGACTTCTTTACAAATAAACAAAAGTATCTGACTGCAGTATGCTCTTTAAATAGCACTAATAAGTGAATTAAGTACAGTCTTCCTATAATCTTCTCCTTTATGATATATAGTGTGATGTGCTTGAAGAATGTGGAAGATAGAGTGATCAACGATCAGAGATTGTATGTAGTTTGAGTGCAAATTGAAAATAGAGAATAAGAGATAATAATTCAAGTATATTAAAATCATTTTTTGGTGAATTGTTTGTTGAATTCTGAAATCTATTTATAGAGTATAAAAGTTGCAAAATTCATTGAAAAGAAACGATGAATAAAATAGATGCAACTATTTGTTTTGAAGATATCACTCTTCGATGAAGAGAAGTGTCTTTTTATAAAAAATAGCCGTTGTAAATATTCAGTCGGCTGAAAATATAATTCAGCCTTCTGAATTTGTTAATTTCAAAAATAGCAAAGAAATAGGCATTTTTCTTCCTAATTCAGCCGGCTGAATGAAACCATTTGGCCGGTTGAAACTTCATATCAATTTATGAAATGTTTCAGCATTCAGCCTTCTGAATGGTATTATTCAGCCGGCTGAATTCTATTGATAAACAAAAGTTACCATAGCTCATTTGGTTAGAGCACTTGCCTTCTAAACTAGTGACCCGAGTTCGAGCCTCGCTCCATGCAATTTTTGAAAACTTGATTTTTCATTTAAAATATGAATGTATGTGTGTATACCATTTTGAGAACATTTTAACATTTGTAAACTCTAGACATGACACTCTATGACTAATAATACTTTGTTTGTCACCTTCATCTTGTCTCTATCGTGTATATCTTTTCTTGTATCTCCATATACATACTTTCATCCTCTTTTGTACTGTGTATCTTCATTTTGAACGTATTTGTTTGTCTCTTTTTGATGCTTATGTACCTGCAGATTAGCTTAGAGATTCTTTGGCATGATTGTGTAGTTGTTGTCATTAAATCCAACAATAGAGTTTCTAACAAGAATAATATAACAAGTGTATTTTACTGTTGTTTTGGGATCATGTTGAATTTGTTGTGCACGATCACATTTCATTTCTAAAGTTAGCGGTTTACACACGAACAGGATATTGTGTATCAGAGTATCATGAATGTTTCTTTTCAAAACTTTTATAAATCAAATCAAAACCTTTTTTTAACAAGCCATTAATGTTGATTTTCTTTTGATGTGATGGACTCTTGAATTTTGGTAATTTGCTACATGTGGAGTAATGTATTGGTTTTGTTATAAGCATGCATCATCATTTCACTTAAGTTCAACTTCTCACTCACTTGTAACGACTGCCTTTCTTACGCCGAAAGACGAGCCATTAAGGGTGGAAGAAAAAGGAAGATAAGAAGAAAATACACAATCACAGGATCTCACCAGCAATCGGGACAACATATAATAGATAACATAAGATATTACATGGTCATTTCCATATAAATGATACATCAGAGTCATTACATTACAACTTCAACTGGATAGTTATAACTACCTGTCCATCTCAAAATACATAGATCATACATAAACAAAGTGGAATAAATTATAACTAGCTAACGGTGAAGCCACCTGCTCTAGCTCCTTCAAAATGCTTCTATAAGAAAGCTGGATCACTTGGCTACTCATATAAATTTGAGTACCCAAGAGTTTTAGGAAAAGAAAACTCTGGGTCGAACATGGGTCTGGTGTGAGTAAATTCAAACAACTTAATTTTTAAATTTATAAAGCGATTGAAAATCAAAGGTATCAAGTAAGACCACGCCACACATAAACACGGACTTGCCTTTACCTTACGATAAACAAACACTTTATACAGAAATTCAATGATATTATCATAATGTCTAAGGTTGTCAAATAAATAATTCACATAGCCGAAAATGTTACATTAATTAAATTCCAGCATAATAGGTATACAACTAAGACTGAAGGCACTTATTGGAGAATGGATTCCATGCATTGGTTGGACTACTGGAGTATCGCCCATCATGGCGCATATCTAGAGAAAAATAACACCATGGTCAAAACTATCAACCCCTGCCAACACAAGAACGGCCTACGCTTTACTGTACCGTATTGAAGCATTAATGAGTTAATAGTAGGGACTCTATATAAGGATGACCTTACCCTCATGGGAGCGACCCACCTAGCCTTGCTGCATCTCTCCTATTTTAGTCATTCTCGGTTGATAAGGCCTGAGTCTACGTTTACCTTTATTTTAGCAGCTACTTGGAATGCTAATATTGCCTTCCATATGTTGCCACAATGTCAGCACTCATCCATACAAGTCGTTCAATGGATGAACGAACCAAAGGCACTATTTCCATTACACCCATTTTGGAATCACCCTCAGGGTAAGTAGAAAATAGCCCTTGCGCTTCAAAGTCTTTATCTTGGACCTTGCCTTTACTATTTCCAATTCGAACGTTTATGTTAGTTTGAAGTGGTTTTCGGATAACAACTAATATATGATCCCAGTCTCTCTAAACCAATATTGTAATTTAGAAGGTCAAGTTGTTTATAATGGACGATCCTACTATTCTACTACAGACAGATCCCCCTGCTTCAAGTCCATGAAGTTGTGGTACATCCTTGTCTTTCCCGCTGTTGGCAAGAATTGGTCCTCAAAAACTTCTTTAAATTGGGCCCATGAAAACTCTTCTTCTGGAACATTTGTAGCACGAGAGTCCCACCAAGCTACAGCTCCCTCTTGCAGTTGCCATGGTGCTAAAACCTTTTCTTTTCATTGGATAAATCAACACCTTAAAAAATCTTTTTGCAAGGTCGCAACTAGGCTTTCTCTTCCATGATAGACTCAGTCCCCTAAAATGGTTTCCCTTCGAGGTTAGTGTAATCCTTGCATAAGGTTACGAAATTCACTCTTGGCTACTCTTGCGCTACCTCTTCGTTAATTTGAACTCCCCCAGGATTTTGGGTTCAACCATTTGTAGTCGTAGTGCTACCTGCTCCCTTACCTCGTCTGCCTCTATTACTCTTATCGTACTACCTGGACATTATAAGATAATCTTAAAATAATTGGATGACATAAATCTTTAAAGAAGGGTACTAAGAGATCAGGTGGTTGCCTAAGCTTCTAGGCAGTTGAGACCGAACGAGATTCGATATGCTACCCACGATTTGGAGTTAACCGCCATAGTCTTTGCCTTAAAGATTTGGCGACATTCTCTTTTGGGCGAGCGATTTGTTCTTTTCACTGATCACAAATCTTTGAAATATTTATTCACTCAGAAAGAGCTTAATATGCGACAAAAGCGTTGGCTCGAGTTCCTTGCTACTTATGATTTCGATATCCAGTATACTCTTGGAAAGGGGAACCGAGTTGCTGAGGCATTGAGTCGCAAACAGCAAGCCGTCGTTTCTATGATGTTAGTGGAGTGGAATATGTTGGAAGCTATATCTTCTTGCAATATTCGTGATCATGCATCTACATCTAATTCTCCAGTTCTATTATTCAGCATGGAAGCTCGTCCTAGTTTATTGGATTGTATTGCCGATGCACAGAGGCAAGATCCTGATCTTGTTCATCTTATTCAGCTTTGTAAATCGGAATCCCGTGGTGATGATATGAAGGATTTTGATATTGATGCTCATGGTTGTATTCTTAGGAAGGGTAGGTTAATCGTGCCTAATGTTGCTGATCTTAGAAAAGACATTCTTGATGAGTGTCACCATTATAAGTACACTATTCATCCCGGTAGTAGTAAGATGTATGCCGATATGAAACGTCTATACTATTGGGAAGGTATGAAGCGAGATGTGACAAGTTATATGAGCAATTGCATGACTTGTCAACTTATCAAAGCCGAGCATCAACATTCTAGTGGTCTTTTGCAGCCTCTTGAAGTCTCGTTGTGGAAATGGGATCAAGTCTCGATGGATTTCATTGATGGTTTACCTCGATCGAAGTCTGGTCATAACAGTGTGCGGGTGATTGTTGATCGTTTGACTAAATCAACCCACTTTATTCCTATTAAGTCCAATTAGACTACTTCTCATCTAGCTAAGCTCTATATTAAGGAATTCGTGAGACTTCACGGAATTCCTGGTTCTATTGTTTATGACAGAGATCCAATTTCACTAGTGAATTCTGGCAGAGTCTCCATAAAGCTTTGGGTACAAAGCTTTATTTCAGCACAGCTTATCATCCACAGTCTGACGGACAGACTGAACGGGTGAATCGTATTTTGGGAGATCTCCTTCGTGCTTGTATTCTTGATCTTGGTGGTAATTGGGAAGACCACCTACCTCTTGTTGAGTTCACCTACAACAAAAATTTCTAGTCTAGTATCGGTATGGCTCCTTTCGTAGCCTTATATGGAAGGCCATGTCGATCACCATCTTGTTGGTTGGAGTCAGGGGAGAAGTTGGTTTTAGGCCCCGACTTTATTCGTGAAGCTTCTGAGAAGGTTGATCTCAACCGACAGAGAATGAAAGAGGCTCACAGCAGGCAGAAATCCTATGCGGATAACCGTAGGAAACCATTAGAGTTCTCTATTGGTGATCTTGTGTTCATTCGAGTTTCTCCTTTGAAGGGGGTAATGCGTTTCAGCCGGACCGGAAAATTAGCTCCTCGATATATAGGACCATTTCCTATTACTGAATGCAATGGCCAAGTTGCATATCATTTATCACTCTCATATCAGTTTTCTGGTATTCATGATGTATTCCATGTATCTCAACTCTGGAAGTGTCTTCGTGATTCCGATTCAGTTGTTGATCCTCATGTTTTGCGAGAGCTTGAGATCTCACCCGATTTATCTATTATGCAAAATCCTATTCGTGTGCTTCCTTCGGAGGTTAAGCGCCTTCGAAATAAGGATGTTCCGTTTGTGAAAATTCAATGGTCCATTAACCCCAAGGATTGTACTTGAGAAACCAGAGAATTTATCGACCGAACATATCCTGGTTTTCTTTCTTCTGCTGTTTGGGGTGAATATTCTTGACTCAAGCTTATCTTATTCCTAATTCGTGATGAAATAAATGTGTTATAGATGACTCTTTTATAGAAATTGCGAGGATGCAATTTTTACAGGGGGAGTCTGTAACAACCTTGTTTTCGTGATTACCTATGAAAATAAATTATAACGATTGTTATAATTTAAAATGGAGAAATAAAAATAAATTTGGAGATGGGAAATTTGTTGAAAATTGTTTATTTTAAATAAACAATGGGTTTTGAATAAATAAAATGTAGTTAAGTTGGGTTGGTTGAAAATTAAGGTTGAATAAAAGAAATATGTTGATTTGGTGGTTAACTGAATTAAATAAAGATAAAAGAATTTAATTCAACATTAATTTGTTGAAAGAAATATAAAATGTTGAAAATAAAGTTTTAAAAACTTTATTAGGTTAGTTTGGGGTAAAAATGAGCGTTAAATGGTTTTAATTTGTTGAAATGTAATAATTATGGAAATAACGATCAAATAGTGATTTTTGTTAGTTTTAATGTTGTGTTAAAAATTAAATATGGATAATATTGTAAATAAAAATGTGGAATATTGGTTAAAAACAATATTTGGGTGTAAAAATATTTTTAATATGGTTTGTTATGATTATTTAAACAAGAAAATTAATTTTGTGGAATTTTGTTGTTAAAATGTTAATCTATTTAAATAAACAATTTAAATTAAAGTATTTAAGCAAAAATAGAATTTTAGTGATGGAAATTGGTTTTTAATAGCTAAAATAACTTTTATATGTTGTTTAACAATTTACTAAACATAAAACATGTAGTTGTGTTAATTATTTGGTTTAATAAAGTGATATAGTGTAAATAACTTAACTAAATTGGTTTATATGTTAATTAATAACATAATTAACATTATATTTTATCACATGGCTTAGTAGGTAGGGTTATTGGGTTCAAACTCAAACCCAAATGAAATATCTGGAACAAGGCAGAAATGAGATAGTCTGTACGTACAATTTTCACTTCTCATTTCTTCCTCTTCTAGAAACAAGGTCAGTAATGGCTTCTTCTCCAAAGCTCTAAATCAAATTTCTAAGCCTCCAGACTAAATTAAAATATAAGAGAAATTAGAGAATTAACATCTCCTATAGGTAATCTCTCCAAAACCACAATCTATTTCATCCATTTTCTGATTTTGAAAAATTGTTTACTGTAACTAGTTTTGTTTGGTTTGCATGTAAGTTTTCTCCTTCTCTACCGGTTCCTAGCTTCCTACCTTGGCCTAAAGAGTCCAGCTTGCTTGCTAAATTGCTCAAAAATCAAATAAGGTGAGTTTTAAACTCACTCTTCTAATCTAAATAAGATCTGGATGTTTATGTTGTTGAATTGTTGAATTTTGAGTTTACTGTATAAACTAGTGAAAATAGTTTTTACAGTAAGTATATAATTTCTGACTATCACTTTGCAATCCAATTTGTTGTTGGATCTTGCACCAAATCCATGCTGGAATTCCTCCGGATTGTTGTTTGTGTACAGTTGTATTTGCACGCCATATTTTACGTTTCAGTTCGTCCAGAAACTATGTCGAAATCTACTCAGAAAATCGAATCGGAGCATGTAGAGAAGGCATGGAGGAAGATCGACCTCAGGTCGACCTTCCACACACCTAGGTCAACCTTCAAGGTCGACCTAGAGCACTTGATGGTCGACCTTCATGGTCGACCTAGCCAGGTGTTGGGTTGACTTGTAGGTCGATCCATCTATGCCTTGTTCTATGTCCTTTTCTGGTCTATTTCACTGATTTTTGCTGCATTTTCCTGCTGATTTTTGTACTGATTTCTGAGGGCTTCATCATATGAATGAGAAAGCCTATATTTAGTGATGTTTTCACATTTCAATGTTGTTGATTTAATTGAGTTTGTAATTAAGAAACTATGTTGAATTTGTTGTGATTTCGATGATTTCGTGCATGGATTTTATAATCGATTTCAAAGTGAATTTTCGACTTAAAAACTGGATTTGAAGTAAATATTTTTCCAAATCGATTTTATAAGTATGAATTTATTTCCGAGCCTATTTTAAATATTAAATAATCTAATTAACTATTTTTAAAGGGATTTTAAAGAGTAATAATTTCCAAATATTTTCAGAAAATCGTTTTTAACTCGTTTTCTCGAAGCAAATTATTTTCTATAAAATTACACGTTTTTGCACTCTTTGAGAAAAACGAGGAAGTGACTTAAATGGTTTAGTAAAAGATGTGGTATGGGACACATGCATTTACTTTTCTAGTTAATTCCGGACTTGTTCGATTGAGGTCATACACGAGAGTGAAATTAACTACCTTATAGTAAACGGTTAAGTGAGAACGTGTGGTATGGGACGCACTGTTGTCACTGATTTGGTTACTCTCTGGAAGTTGGTGACACTTTATGTTGGACCTTCGGGTATGTTGATTATGAGTACTAGACCTTCGGGTCATTTGTTGGGCTTTCGGGCCATTTGTTGGACATTCGGGTCATTTGTTGGGCTTTCGGGCCATTTGTTGGACATTCTGGTCATTTGTTGGGCTTTTGGGCCATTCGTTGGACCTTCGGATCATTTGTTGGGCACCAAATTTGTTGTTGATAAAACTTGGCAGGTTTTGGCCATATGTTTTTGATGCACGTGTGGCGTAGCTTAGACTCGTCATTTATTAGGATATACCTTTTGTTTTTTTTTCTAGATTTCATTATTTTTTATTTCTAGAATTTGTTGATTTTCGAATGTTTTCACCATTTTTTGGATGTTAGAGTTATACATAGCCTTTGTGCTATTTGATGATGATGACATGGCGATTACATTTTTGTTGTTCTGAACTCCTTAGTGAGTTCGATATGTTGAGATTTATGTTGTTTTGGTGACATGGCTTATACGCCTTATGTTGTTTGATGTTTTGGCATTTACGCCTTATGTTGTTTGGTGATATGGCTCACAAGCCTTATGTTGTATGTTGATTTGGCTCATATGCCTTATGTTGTTGCATGATTTGGCTTATATACCATATGTTTATTTGAGAACATGAAGTTCATCTCCATGGCGAGTTATTATCCTTCTTGTGTATCTTATCTTCACCTATCATGTACTAACCTTCTTGTTTAGGTTAGACTGACCCATGTGATTATATTTTTATATGATGCTCGGGTTAGGCAGAGTCATTACAGGTCAGTAGATTGCAGTTTGACCTCCACCTTGCTTTGCTCTGTTGTAATCTTTCCTCTTTATTGCTTAGTGTATGTTTTGATGTAGCCCCTTTTTGTTGTAGTATTCTGATGTATATATTCTTTCGTGACTCTGATGTATATTTGGTTCATAAGAACCAAACTCTTGTAGCATGTTATGTTGTACTTTTGCTGACATTGTATATGTGTGTGTGTGTGTGTGTATATATATATATATATGTGTGTGTGTGTGTTTATTCCTGTTCTGTGATATGTGGTATTTGATGTTATTATATTTGTTCTGAATACGATCCTTAGCCACCGTAGTTTTGTGTTAAACCTGAATTGGATATGTCGATCCACTTAAGAAAGAAAGAATGGAAAAAATGGACACTCAATCGATGTATTCGATATTCATTTAAGAAAAAGCTCACGGATGATCGCTCCTAACCAGTCCTATTCTTTGCACTAGCAGACAGTATTACCTAGTAATGCCTTTTGTTAGTGTGGTTCTCGAGGTGGGGCATCACACTTTTCCTCTTAATTCTTGCTTATCTTCCCCTTACTTCTCTTTAATGGTGGGCGGCCTTTGGTTTAGCTCTAATTTGCTTGTGAACGTGAAAATAATATAGTATGAAGGTTTAAGGTATAAGAATATAGCTTATTCCTATATTGCCTTTATCTTATTTTCCTTCTCCATTTCATTTTAATTCCATTTACTTCATTAGTTTAGCTAGGGAACCAACATTTTATTTACAACATTGATTACTTTACACCATGTTAGCGTGTGAGTTGTTATCACCCATTAACGCCATCGATCTCACCTATTTCTAACATCCAGCTAGCATGATAAAACGTCATAAAAACTTCTCCTTCATTCACCATCTTCTCGCCCGTCTCCGCTCCCTGGAAATAAAAATTCATAGATTTGGATGAATTCGAAGTTGACTAAGATGAATTCAAAGCAGATCTAGATGAAGTCGAACAAGATCTAAATAATTCCCAAAAGTGATTTGGGTTGATCAGAGTATGAGTGGTGATGAAGACTTATTGATGCTGAAGTAGTATCAAAGGCAGTTATTTCAGACTAATTTCGTGATTAAGGATTAGTGTCAATGAGGTTAGTGGTGCTGCAAGTGAACGATGTCAAAGGTATTTATAGGAATTAATGCCCTGAATGGTCGATGCAACAAATCAGTTAATGTAGTTATTGACGCCATGAATTAATGGTGATGTCAGGATTATTCGATCGCGGTGAGTTAACAGTGCCATGAGTAAGCTATACCACAGGATATTGACACCAGCAACAAATCAATGTCGTAAGTTATTGATGTCGGCTGTATCTCAACGCTACAAGTATCTGATGCTGTAAATGGGCGACGTAGCAGTACTTGATGCCGGTAGAATCTGGTGCTGAGATTAAGTGACACCGTAGTTAATAAATTTCACTATCCAAACCCGAGGCCCATATTGAATTTCAGATTTGTATCAAAATTTAGATCGGCATCAAGGTTTAAAGATTGATGTTGAGGGAAATGATGATGACCTCTCATCACATCTACTATATCATATGCTAAACACTTAAGCATTTCCCTTTATGAACACTTCTCCTTTATGTCACTTCTCCTTTAGGCTAATTACCTTTATACTATCACCATGATAATATCCCTTAACCATTAGAACATTCTAGAACCTTCCAAGCTTAATGAAGAGGTGTGTATTAATTAGTTGCAAATGTGTTCATTTGATCATTAGCTTAACAGTTAAATGTTTGCTTATTTTCCTTTTTTGCTCAGTTTTAAAATATCTTATGACATCTTCACATTTAGTTAGCCATAAAAATGAAAATATTTTCAGTTGCTAATTACCTCCTTAGTGATTAATTAGATATGCACAAAAAGTTCATTCAATTTTTGTCGAAAAAAGCTGTTTATCAATAATACGATTTTCGGTCACATTATCGATATGTTTCCAAAGAATATATTTTTGTAAACATTTTTCCAAAACAAGTTTACCATCATTACTTAGACTTTGAATGGGAGTTAAGAAGCTTATTAAATCATTTTAATAACATTTAATCTATGATTCAAATATTTAAATAATTCAGATATTTAATTACGAAGTGCTCGAAATTTCGGGTCGTTATACTATGTAAAGTTAATTTCATAATGCCTTATATTAAAAAAACTTCAAGTGTTACAGTCTGCTCTAAAAATCCCCAAATCAATTTAGGGTTACAACTTGAAAAGGTAAGAAATTAGGAAATAATCATTTGCCTCTCTCTAGGTGTTGACGGAGGCCTATTTATAGGGATGTTAATCATGCGGGATGATTGACATATGGCACAGCTTTTAATCCAAAGGCTCTGATGGCACTATATTGATGAAATCTCGGCATCCCATTGTTGAGATTCGACATCAATTACTTACATAAGTTAAACAACATAATATTCCTTGTAGAATCTCGACACCTTTTACATCTTTAAAGCCTCGGTATCCCTTGCCACTTGTAAAAACCTACAATCCTTTGCTAATGTTGAAGCTCGTCATTCGTTATCCTTGTAAAAGCTTGATATCACTTGTTGTTTATAGATGCACTATAATAGTTACTATTATAAAGGCTCGATAACAGTTGCTATATCAAAGGCTTGCTTCCCATAGAAAATAAATATCCTCCATTTGTGATTGGATGGTCGACATCCTCTAATGGTGCGGCATCCTACATTTGTTACATACTCTACGACACTTTGTATTGTAAAAGTTCGACATCTCTTCCTATGTCATTGAAAATCTTCTATCTTTAGACTTGGGAACCTTCTTTCTGTAGAAGGTCGACATCTCTTTTTCTTCCAAGTTTGTTGTAGCTCGATACCTCTAAGCATTTTACTGGTTCGATATCTTTACCTTCTCACAAGTTCGATAGCCTTCTTCATTGCTAATGTTCGACATCACCTTCTACTATTAAATGCTTGACAACACTTGCTGTTTTAGAGGCTCATCACCCCATAGAGACTCAGCACCTTTTTGTTATTAGATATTTGATGTCCTTAGAGACTCGACACCTCTTTGTTATTATATATTCAATACCCATAGAGGCTCGGTATCTCTTTCCTCGATAACTATACCTTCTTTAAACTCGATATCACTTGTTATTTTCAAGATCGACATGTTTCCTTTAGAGGCTCGATACTCATGTTTGTAGTAACATTTACCCCTCCTTGTGTAGAGGAAGCATATTATAATTTAGTATAATTCCACTTTTCATTTTGTCATCTATTGGTATTCCAAAGCCTTTAATCTCGTTCGTTTATTCAAATAGGAATCAACGCTTCCTATCGTTTCCCTCTTCTTCTATAAATACATTCCTTTCCTTCTCCCAAAAGCATTACCCAAAACATAAAAACTCACATTGCAATTATAATTTTTCTTTTTAGTCTTACAATTTCAAAATGAAGCTTTCAATTCCTACCATATTCAAACTTCATTTAAGGTACGATTACTATTTCAATCGACTTAAATATAGAAAGAGGGGTTTTTGATTTTAAAATAAGGTTTTATGAATCAAGTACTTTTGAATTGCTTGGGTTTGATTAGTAATTTAAATTCAATACTCTCGTGATTTGGGCGTTCTAGTGTTTGAATCCAAAAGTTTTTTGCAATTTGTATCTTTAGTGATTATCAAAAATTTGATGATAAATAGAGTTTTGATAACCATCATAATCTTGAAAACTTTTAAGAAATTCGATAATTAATTTGGTTTGATAATTATTAAAGACCCAACATCCACCTAGAGACTCTATAATTATTTGAGACACGATACCCTACTAGGGACTTACTAACTAGTTATAGGCTTGCCAACTAGTTATAAATTCGACAATTAGTTAGTGACTCGGTAAATTGTTATGAACTCGGTAACTACATAGAGAATTGCTAATCCATTACAAACTCGACATTATTTATAGAGTTGTTTACTAACTCCAAATTTGACAAACCTTGATATGTTTGACATAAAGTCATGAACTTAATGACTAATTGAAGAATCTCTAACTAGTTACGACCTCAATAACTATTTATGAATTCGATACCTATTTCTATACTCGATAACTAGTTATAAGTCCGTCGTCATGTTATGAACCCAACAACTTGTTAAGGAATATCTATGAACTACCTAACTATTTGTAAGTTCAATATCTGATTATGAAGTCAATAACATGTTGTCGGTTCGATATTTTATCATGAACTCGATAACTATTTAGAGAATCATCAACTTGTTACAAACTCGATAATTATTTATGAGTTTGACATTTAGTTGTCCATTTTTCCTTAGCGTTTTCTTAACTATTTTAAAATTTTATAAAGTATACAGTACTTCATTGACTTTTGTATTATATTTTCTGACAGATAAATGCCTGGCAAGAAAGATTCTAAACCCTCTTCTTCTCAGACGCGCTTGAAATCTCATACTTCAGAGAAAGAAGACTATAGACTCATTCAATCTTCTATAACTTCTCAAAATGAAGTAGATACTATCCTTCAATAGTTTGGCACTATTAACTTGGAAGCTACGGTGGCTAGCCCTCCAAAAGGACAGATAATCCTTTAGAGGGATTCTTTGCTTTCACTCCAATCCATATTTAGCATTCAGCACTACGCCATAAATGACCTTCTGCAACATATTTGCAAGGTGTTGCCAGCTAAAATGTTGCGATAGATATAAAAATTTGGTCCTACTGCAACGTTGTATTTATGGTGTTACCTTAGCCATAAAAATGTGTTGCTCTAGCTAAACAAGTGTAACACGATGCAACATTTTTATACAGTGTTGCTATAGATGTATACAAATTAAAAAATTAATAAAATTAGCAATCCGCGTGAATACGATCCAACAGTCTACATTTAATCCGACTGTTAAAATGGATCACCGCTGCACTTTTTACCAAATTTTCGTTTTCCCGCTTATGTTGGTGTAGATCCCCTTTCAGTTTACCATATTCACGAAATCCCCAAATTCATACTTCCAGCAAATTCACGAAATCCCCAAATCAAAAAGCAAATTCACGAAATCCCTAAATTCATACTTCCAGCAAATTCACGAAATCCCCAAATCAAAAAGCAAATTCACGAAATCCAGCAAATTCTCAAATCAATTCGCGTGGAGATGGAAGATGATTTCAGGCGATTAGAATAAATCAAGTATCAAGTTCCAATTCGCGATTCATCTTCTTTGGGGATCCGCAAGTCTGATTGATGAAGTCGCCTGCTGCTTCATGTTGCGTTCAGTGCTTGGAAAGTTTGCTGAAGATTGCCGAGATAGAGGCTTGGATACTACTGAGATTACGATGCCACTGACCGGTGATGATGTGTTTCAGATCTAGAGTGGCTCGCAGTGCCATCATTCGGTCTAGAAGCGAAATTAACAACAGACAACGAATGTTGTGTTTCAGATCTAGAAGCAAAATCAAGGGCGTCATCTTCAAATTCAGTATCTCAGACTCAAGCATCTTCACAGCAGCAATCTGTTTTGCATATGAAGGCTTCTGGTTTGTTTTTTTTAATATTATTTGTGCTTTTTTATGATTTCTTCTTCAGTTTTTGAAGCTTGGGAATATGTTAGCTTATTAACTTTGGATGTTTTGCAGCTCCTAAGAGAAAAATTCATTTTATAAAAATATGTATCCAAATGAGTTCAGATTCTTGATGGATACTAGTTTTGTTGTACAGTCAAATTTGGTATTCACGCTCAACTTATATATTTAGTTTGTTAGATATATATCTAACCTTAAGTTTGTTAATATGAACTGGTGCTCCAAGTCATGCTAACCTTATACATTTTGGTCTGGACTGAACTGGTACCATGCTAACCTTGTTCTTTAACATGAACTAATGCTCCAAGTCCTTTGTATATCATATTACTGTCTATGTTTCTCTTGTACATGCCTGATGCATTCACTGTTTTTGCTTGATAGGCTGCCTATGTGTTGATGATGTAATTTGATGAGGCAGTGAGTGGGTGTTTTGTGAAAGAGGTTGGGAGTGTGGTCAGTGTTTGGTAGATGGTCAGTGTTTCAGGCAATTGTGTTTCAGGTAAGTGGTAGATGGGCAGTAGTTTCGATGGGTGATGAAGTTGCTGAGGATGGGGTTTGCTAAGTTCAGTCTTCATTTGTGCATCATTTTACGTCGTTTCAAAGAAGGCTCGATCTTCCAAAATCGGATGAATCGGGCGGTGCCCCGGACCCCCGCCGGCGCTGTGCCCGGACCCGCTTCTCGCCTCGCCTTCGGCTTGGCACTCGGCTCGCCTTCGGCTCGGCATATATTTGTCAGTGTCGGTGTCTGTATAAATTGAAACTGCATATGTAATGAGTGAACTGAGTGATGTAGTGAGGAATATCTGTATATGTGAATATCAGTGTTATATATCATTGAATTGTAAAATAGTGGAGTCAGGAATTTGTACTATTTCAAATGTTGAAATAAAATATTTATTTAAATAAATTACTGTTTAAATATCAAATTCTGTGCAATAGCATTTTATTAAATAAATATTTATTTTTATTAAAAAATCAAATATGCTCTACATTGTGGGCCCCACAAATTCAAAAAGTTCATATCTATAGCAACATTTTGGAATGTTGCTACAGATACCTATGGGTGTTGCTATAGACCCAAATAGGGTTCTATTGCAACAATATTACTTATGTTGCCTTAGATAGTCAAAATGTTGCCTTTGAGGTCTAAGGCAACGGCAAAAATTGCATCACCCTAAAAGTGTTGCCATAGACCTATGGCAACATTTTCCGGGCCTGAGCCAACATTTTTTTTGTGTTGCAGTAGGCCATTTATGGCGTAGTGCAGGTTATCCTACCTTTCTAGAGTTCCTTGTACAATTTTTGGGCCACCTAGGAATTGCTCCAATACAATTGCCTCCTAACTCCTATACCTATCAGAGTTGCTTGGAAATACAAGCTCGGAAAGCTGACCTCCCCTCACTTGATGTTGAAACTCTTCATTCGTTGGTAAATCTTGTTAAAGTGGGGGAAACAGCTAGTTGGTACTCTATATCGCCTTCTTCTGCATCCAAAGATCTTGATCACCAATTTATCAATTGGACTAAGGATTAGGAGAACTAACTCTTTTATATTAAGATCCATACCCCTATAATTATCTCTATTCCTAGTAAGAACTTGTTGCTTTTTTCCTATTTTTTATGCTATATTCTGTTGTTCTCTTATAATAGTTACTCTCATTTAGAACCTGCCTCTAAGAGGATAAATCCTTCTGTTGCTAGCATAATCGGTGCTTTTTGATCCTGGCATCTCAAACTATGGGAAACCGACTAAAACTCTTAACCGAAGCCAACCTTTGAAAGTACTCTTTGATCTTAGAAAACAACAAAGTTCTTGAAGAGCCCCTAATGGTCAAGAAGGTTTCCCATGGAAACCAAGCTCTGGTTATTGGCAATCAAAATGCCTTATCTCCATATTCTCCCATCCAACATGGCTCTTTTGGTAATATCCTAACATGGTTTTACTATGACTTCTTATACCATCATCTTATGATTCATTCTTTTACTTAATTCTGACTTCTACCTCCTCCTCGGCTGTAACTATTAAAGCTTTCCCTATTGCGAGTTCTATTGCTGACACCCTTAGTGCTATTGAGGATTGCAAAAGGAAGAAGGATTCTGGTAACCTGTCTGGTGCTCTAATTCCTCCTTTAGGTAAGAAGGTCAAACTTGGAGAAGATCAAATTCTTCTTGCTATTAGTGAGGAATCAAGTGTAATTACGGCCACCATTAACCAAGACTATAGTTTTGTGGATTTAAGTTTATCAGACCAGGATCCTCAGAATCAAACATACCCTTCTCACACCCGAGCCTTACTATAGATATCATGAATCTCTTGTCTGTAACTGTCATACAACGTTTGTATTAGGAGGTAGGCCTGAATCCCCCTCCTCCCGAATATCCTCTTTGCGAAGCTCCGACTTAAACCATCCCTTCATGTTTCAATGATTTTGTTCGTTTAGTCATCCAATCCTTAACTATCGAATCTCTAGTGCTACTACAGCCTTTTGCTTTTCCTAAGGATCATCTCCACATTCTCATTCAGTAGCTTCTTGTGGTATGTATCTTCATGTGTTTGGCTAATACAAATGTTGGATTCATATATCTTTATTTATCACATATTTTAGGTAGACAAGCACATGTTCTTCCTTCAACAAGCCTTTCACGAATCTGTTAGCCAAGTCTCGGATTTTAAAGAGAAAATTTCATTATTGACAGATAAAATTAGGTTCCTTAAGGGCCAAATCTTTCAAGTCGCAGCAAAAAAAGATGAAGTTATTTATGAAAAGCACAATCTTGCCTTCGACTTGGATGAAGAAAGAAAAAGGAGGCCAGCGACTAAAGAAAGAGTGAAATTGCTGGAAAAAGGACTTAAGTAGGCCAGAATTAAAATGTATAAGCAGATGCTCAAGTTACAACTTTAGAAGGAAAGCTAGAAAGTGAAGAGTTTGCACTATCCTATACAAACAACATCATTTAGGATGCAAAAAAAATGTTTCCTTCTTTCTAGACCAAGCCCTTCCTCGAATAAGGAAGCAGTGCATTGAGGAGGCCCTCTTCATCACATATTTCGATAATATAGACAACTATCCAGAGTTGGATTTTTCTTCACTGCCAACATTAAATTACAAGTTCAAGAGGAAGTTTGATCTTAAACTGGGAAGAGTTCCTGAGTCTTTACGAGACGTTCCCAGAAGAGGAAACCATCAATCCTTAGGAATTACTATCTTTTGAAGATCCTCTACCTGATGAAGACCAGGATGGTGATGATAGAGGGGACGATGATGAAGATGACAATGAAGATGAAGAGGACAACAACGATGATGATGATTTCAGGAAGGATGGGGGTGATGGTCAAAAAATTTCATCTAATTTCAATACACTAAAACCTGAACCATATTATGGATTGAAAAGGATAGTTATTGATAATTATCTAGAAAAACGATTCTCATTGATACGGACAAAAATATGGATAGACTATTTTTAAATTATAAAATCCCCGATTTATGTATTAGAAATAAAAATTATGCTTTTCTTAAAATATCATGAATAGTTCCTGTAGGTTGAGCACCTTTATTTACCCTAACGGACCAGGAATTTGCAGCAGTGGGTCATGTGGTTATGACTTGGGCCCATCTACTCATAATATGGATTTTCCTAACCATCCTGAGTTCAAGAATGCTCCTCAGGGAGCATTTCATCAAAGCATATCCATGCCTCCAATGATCATGGCAAAGATAAAATTCAGGCCTCTACCTCACATAATCCCCTAGTACAGGTTTAAAATTTATCCTCTTTAAATGCTTACAATTATGCATTAGTTTAGTGAATAAGTTTACTATTTTTATTTAAGGAAAAGAAATAAATATCACTTTGAGACTTTTCATGAGAAGAGTGAGAAGTATGTGTTGCGATTAAATAGAGAAATTGAGAAACTTATTGAAGATCCTAATAGTTTATCTAAAAAGTATAGGTGTCTTCTTATTTATGCCAAACGATTAAAAGATTTCAAAGAAAAACGGGTAGCCCAGCTCTTGAAAAGATCCCGCCTTCATCGGGAAAGTGTATAAAAGAAGAACGCAGAATTAAACACACTCTTTTTTATGCTTATTGAAGACGGGGATAGTTTAGTGGAAATGGAAATTAGGATGAAGGGCTTCTTATTTCAGGGTAATAAGTTTTAAGGAATATACTTATGGATAATTAGTTTTAAGGACAATTTACAGGAAAATGATAAATTCATTTATCTTATTAAGTTATACAAGAAAATGATAAATTCATTTATCATTATTTCTGTATATGTGAAAATGATAATTTCGTTTATTATTTTCCTATAAATTGTTCTTAAAACTAATTTTTCAGAAGTGTTGTCCTTAAAACTTATTACCTTGCACAAAGAAGCCCTTTGAGTGAAAATCCCCTTAGTGGAATTTTCCTATAAAATCTATACTAGGAATCTTTTTACCGACTTTTCCTTCTTAAGGAAGGAGAGTGAGGGTTTACTTAGGCGATCGCATAGTATGTATTTGAATAATCATAGGACCGATGCTCATCCTAGGGAATGTTTTAATCTTCCTAAGATCGCGACCGTTCCACTTTCCCCCAACACTTCCTCCTTAGAAGGTCAAGTTCAATAAAGAAAAATTCATTTTTGAATTTTACAAAGGGTCCGTATTGTGTGAAATTAAGTGATTTAGTGGTTGTATTATGTAATTCAGACAACTTTAATAAGTTTCAACGATCTTATCCCTTTATGGCTTAGTTTTTTTTTCTTAAAATACACAGGTTAAGGAACCATTGAGCACTTCTGTTTTAGGAACTCCTAAGTAAATTTACCAAGTTAAAAGGGATGTAAAGGACAAAACATTATTTCTCAAAACCTCTCGATTAGCAAAATACTACTTTCTTAGGGATCTTCAAGAAGGTTACACGTAACTCACCCACCTATATTTTATTTCTTAAGTGATGAAAAAGGCAGTTTACTTAAAGATAGCTAGTCTAACTACATTAAACTATTATATAAAGAAACTTGGCCTCCTGCCTAGAGATGGATTATCACCAGTTTCCCTAAGTTCATACTCCTTATGGATTTAATGCTTCTTCTGACTCTTCTTTCCTTACGTCCATGGGTTCACTTAAAAAAGCTCATACCGCCATTTCCAAAATTAAGGATCGAATTTATGAAACTCGAATCAGTGATGTAATTTTAAACTTGTTCATGTTTGTAGTACTTTGTCGTTGTTAATGAAAGAACATATTTTTCCTAAGTATTGATTTTTCTTTTTTTTCATTACTATTTACAAGGAAAAACAACCGACACATGCATCCGACGGCCTCGACCTCTTCTCTGGACTAGTTAAATTCGAAACTGGGTTGATGTTAGATATTGGGAAGTGCTCTTTTAAAGAAGCTTCAGTCACACCATTTTTGGACAACCCCGAAGCATGCAAATGGTATAATAAATATTGAGTTTGTTGTTGTTGGTACCATTGTTCATAAGTTGGAGTAGTAGTGGATGGTCTGAGAGCTGCAACATTTTCTACTACTTGAAATTGTATACCTTGAGTTATTAAGGCATGCCCTTGGACTTAGTGATGAATACCGTAAGCAACTAAGCCAGTTGAGTTACTTGTAGAAATACACTCTTCGGTGGATGAATGTACCCATCCTGGATGGTGTGGCAATGACGCACTATCACACTGATCAAGTAGTGGAGGAAGAGAGTAGTGTTATCACCAAAACCCATTTCAACTTTGTTGAAACCGTGAAGAATACAAAAGAAGGATTCATAAAGAATAATAGCAATAACAAGTCCTTTCGAAAGAGCCGAAGTGATGCTTCTGCAAAATGTTGGACGAGCAATGGACTTTCAAAGAAGCCAAAAGGGGATGAGGTCACTATTCCGCTTCAGTTAATTCTATTTGAAATAGTTGGTTCCACATGCATAAAGGGGTTTCGTATGAGTTTAAAGCACCTTTCGAAGGTATTAGATAACAAGCTTCCGCATATGTGCCAAGCCTTCCGAATCAGTGGGTTTTGCCGTTCTTTACCTTCCACGGAAGAACATTTGGCCAAAATGACCCCTTCGAAAGCATAGATCGGCCTTTCAAATTGGTTGAAACCTTCCACGAAAAAGAAAAATATTTCGCATATGACCAATATTGCTTCCTCAAATACCAGAAGATGGAGGTTCCACATTAATCAATGGGAATGCTTTCGAAAGCTACCTTTTGCAACTAAGCTTTCTACTATGCCTTAAGTCATTCGAGGCCCCGAAGATACCCCTTTTGACAGTGTCGAAAGCCAACATCCTTTCCAACTCATATAGCACACCAACAAAAAGGTGAAGGATGCTTTTAAACCTTTTGATGGAGTCGAAAGCACCCAAGTTTTATTCAAAGCCGAGTTAGGAGGGTGCCCTAAATTCAACAGCGATTAAAGGTCTTCGAGGTATCCTTTAGACTAATTCGAAAGGATCGATGCAAAAGGTTCCAACCTGCGCCTATAAATAAGACTCAAGGGGTACTGAAAAGAGGATCCGAATTCATTCATTCGAAACCTGTTCAATTCTTGAATTTGTAAACCCTAATTCTTAAATCAAATTGGGGATTTTATTTCTTTGTGATACTTAAGCTTCTTGGATTCAAGAAAATTATTAATAAACCAAGTACATGGCATTTCCGAATACATTAATACCAATATGTTGCTTCTATACGGTTCTGGTTATGGACTACATGTATCAATGCCAATCGAAAGGTTACCTTTCAAAGGAGTAGAAACCTATTTATTCAATTAATACCCTTAGATCCATTAGGTCCCAACCTTTAGTCACCTCAACCACTTCGAAAGGAGGTTTCGAAGGGGTCTTAAGTCATTTCAACTAATTCAAAAGGTGGATTCGAAGAAGGTCCAATCACCTTGACCATTTCTAAAGGTGGTTTCAAAGGAGTTTTAAGTTACCTTGGTTGATTCAAAAGGTGGTTTCGAAGAGATCGTTCAAACTTTTAATCCTACTTTGGGGTGTTCGTAAGATTTCTTGTTAACATTTTTGGCACTAGAAGGAGGGCTCGAACCTATGGCTTTGTTGGATTCTCAACCTTACTTTTTTCTATCCCTATTCCATCCTAAGTTAATCTTAGACCCTACAACATAATGCTTAGCAAAGTCAAAAAATCCAAGAAAGGATCCTCAGAGCCACACTTGGTTAGGTCTTCTAATAAAATTATTGAATATTCTAGGTTATATGAAGAACAAATGTTAAGATTAGAAGCTTTAAGAGTCATGAAAAAGAAGAAAGATGAATCTTATGATCCAAACAATTGGAGCCTAAACCCATTCCACATTGGCCCTACATCCATCTTTGCTTTAGGAGAACCAAGATGTAAAGGTGATAATTTGTTTGTTCAAATGAAGAAGGCTACCCAGTGCTATGCAAAAGGGACAATTTTTAAAGAAGGGATGATAGCTGATTATTACATCTTTGCTCAAAAATGGCATCCAACGACTAGTGGATCATTACCTACATTCGAGCTTCGAAAGGTTTTAAAAAGGAAATTGGTCATTGAGATTGAAGTTCCCGAATCAAGCAATAAAAAAGCTAGGAATCAACCTCAAAAGTCAAGCTTCAAATCAAGACACCTTAAAGAATGCAACTTGACTACATCAATTGAGAACATCTACATATTAACAAGGGAGGAACTCAACTATTGGCCATCCAAAAAGAAAAGGCCCAAATATGAAAGGAATATGGGAGGATCTTACTGTCACTATCACACGATGAATGGGCATGAAACAAATCAACGTAGAGCTCTTGAAGGAATGGTCATTAATATTTCGGACAAGGAAAGTGATGCAGGCCAAGTACTAAGTCGTCACCGACTTAACATGATGGAAATGAGTCGTGACCGACTTAACAAAGTTCAAGGCATGAGTCGTGACCGACTCAAGGAAGCAGAAGACATAAGCGTAAGTCGTGACCGACTTAACATAATGGGGGACTTAAGTCGTGACCGACTTAAGAGAGTGGAAGACCTAACTCGTGAAGAGGTACGGGTTATCAAAGAACTTAAGTCGCCAGGACGACCTACCGAGTTACTCAGAGAGAAAGCAAAGCAAACTGTTGAAGTAATAGGTCGTAAACGACTTAACGAGTCAAACGATAAGTCGGAACCGAGTTACGACTTAGTTAAGTCGTACCATCTTAGGTTGCAGAAGCCTGAGCCATTGACTCCTCTGTCGAGTTAATCTCTATCGTGGATTTCTTAAGTCGTAAATCTGGGATGCCGCATGTTTTAAATCGCTGAAGCTGTTGCCGTTGATCTTTATGCCGAGTTAATCTGGACCGCTATTCTTAAGTCGTTACTAGTTGGGTCGCGTAGAGTTGTTAAGTCGGCAACGACTTAAGTGGTTCTGTTTGTAATAAGTCGTATGCTTTGGAGGTGTCATAAGTCGGAGTATTTTAAGTCGCAACTGTTATAAGTCGTAAGTCGTCTGTTTCCATATGTCGTTTGTTGTAAGTCGTATGGTCTGTATTCTGTAGAGTTGTAAGTCGTATACGACTTATGTTGAGTCGGAGTCTTTGTTAAGTCGGAACCGACTTAGGAGATGTAAATTTTTGTTGTAATTTCGTGTGAGTTGTAAAATGCCTATAAATAGGCCGTGTGAATCATTTGTAAAGGTTGTTGATTTTTGAATAAAATTCTCTTTTGTTAGCTTTGTGCTTTCAATTTCAATTGGTAGTCGAGTGTATCTCCTATCTCCACTTACGTCATTCGAGTGCGCTCGAATCATCGTTTGTTGAAGCCGATTCACGGTATCTTGTGTGCAAGATCAACGTCGAAGAATCGCAGATCTCTTTCCCGGTATCTTCGGATCAACGAGTCAGAGATAGCTAGAATTCGGTATCTTCGGATCAACGAATTTGGGCATTTCAGTATCTTCCAATCCACCGATTTCTACATTCATCGTATTATCTTGTTTTGTTATAATCCGCTGCGTCAGAAAGATTAACAGATTTGTAAAGTAACCTAGGGAAATTCAATAAAGCATTTTTTTAAGAAAATCTACATGGTTGGGAGTTGACTTCTCCTAAAAATTGGAATTACCTTAAACGGTCATAAGTTTTGTGTACACCGAGTTGGCTAGGTGAACGCGCCTCATAGAGGGAGGTTAGAGTAAACCTTTATTCGTGGCATGCAATGGCCAGGTTAAAGTATCTACAGGCCCTTGATTGCACCATGCTATGGCCAGATCAAGGCGCCCCTTGGAGGGAGGACGGAGTAAGCCCTTGAACACGCCACGCTATGGCTAGGTCACGACACCAACCAGCCCTTAGTCCGCCTATAAGGCATAGCTGGAGCACCTCCTAGAGGGAGGACGGAGTAAGCCATTGATCCCACCACGCTATGGCTTGGTCAAGGCACCGAACAAGCCTTCAGTCCCGTCTATAAGGCCTGGCTAGAGTGCCTCCTGGAGTGAGGTTGGGTAAGTCCTTGGGTCATGCTTGTAGATAACTAACCAATCGCACCAGATAACAACGGACTAAGATGTCCAATCTCGAGAAGTGGTACATAAAATAGCAACAACATACAAAGCCTAAAATATGACACATGTCGAAAGAATCAAAAAGCAAAGAAGTGACACGAAGCAAAGGATTCGAATAATCAGAGTCCAAAGAGAAGTACAAAACAAAAGGCTTAAATAAGATTTTATAACCATTAGCTTATTTCCGAAAGATGATTTCTGGAATTCACTTATTAATACCCAAATCTGGGTTTTAGGTCTCCTACTATTAAATTCTAGACTTCACTCATTAATACCTGAATCTGGGTTTCGGGACCTCTATTATTGAGATCTTTACTATGGGTATCTGGTCTTCTACTACTAACTTTTGGGACTACACTTATCAATACCAGAATTTGGATTTCAGGTCTTCTATTATTTCTAAGTAGCTTATGGACCCTTAATATATGTTCCCAAAATAGGATTCTTAGTCTTCTATGACTTATTCCAGATGAAGATCTCTGGACTTTTATTATTAAACAATTGTTCTTGGTCTTCTATCAACTATTTCCAAAAGAGGATTTCTAAACTTCTACTAATGCTAGATTTGGGTTTCTGGTCCTTTACTATTAAATTTCTGGTCTTCACTCATCATTTAAAAGTTGGATCTCAGGACTTCTATTATTATCAGACAAGAATTTTCGGCCTTCAATCGCTCCCAACTTTGGTTTCTCATCACTTATAATCTTTAGATGAGGATCTATTAATTTCCTTTATTTAGATTCTATTATCAGGGATCCCTATACTATCTCCAACGATATAGACAAACTACTGAAACATATTTCAAACTAATGACAAAACATGTTGCCTACTCTGTACTTTACAGGAAAATAAGATTAAGGAAGGCCGAATGATTCAACAAATACAAAAGCCGTAGTCAAAGCTATAAAGAGGTAGACTCAGAAACAATACTACAAGTACATGAAGACTACAAACTAGATGATATTTACATGAACTACACAATTTACAAAATTATTTACAAGTATATTATATAATACAAGTGTATGTTTCAAAGATCCTGGACAACCTTACCTAAATTCTTAGCAATCAAAGGATCAACAATATAGCGAATTGCTATACAAAGAATTTCTTTTCCTTCTTTTTAATCTCATTAGCATTATTAATAGATTCAATATGAGTCTTCAAAGCATGATTGAAAGCGTTGTTAGCACCTTCAAGGGTCTTGATTTGTCTTTCTAAGTTGACGATACGCTTTTGAAGAAGATATTTTTCATTTTCAAGCCTTTGAATTTTAGCTGCATATTCATTAATCCGTTGCGAGTTTCTCACTTTCTGTTGATCGTCAAAATATCTCATCATTTCAAATTTAACCTTTCTACACCAATTGCCTACTGCCTTCTCGTCTAAACCCGGGGGAGGGTTTGTTGTAGCAGGAAACTTTTGAACAGCTAAGGACGAAGACCTTGTTGATTTCATAACAGATGAAGTGATCGGAGAGGTTGGTAAATCGATATTTGAAATGTCGCCTCCCATGATAAAATCCAAGGATTTACACTTAGCTTGGATATCTTTTAATTTTATCTTCAAATCGCTTATCTATTGGAGAAGCTTAGACATCTCATGATCGAAGTCGATCGAAGTGTTTGATTTAATTTGATGTTTTAATTGGGAAATTGTTTCATCTTTATTCTTTATATCCACTTCAAGACTAGTGATCTGACCATTAAAGTCTCTAACAATCGCCTTCTGAAGAAAAAATCTCTTACGCCATTCCAATGCTTCAGTGTTACCTTAAAGCCGGGCAGACAAAGGATCTTTAAGTAGGCTTCTCTTTTCAAGATCTACTACTAACCTATCTCTAATACTAATGAAGCGATCTAGTGAGAGCGGAGTGGTGGTTAACTATAATTCCTATTCAAATAAACAAAAAATGAATTAATACCCAGAGAAAAAATTTCTTTTATTACAATAGTAGAAGTTATAACTCAAAAGAAAATAAAACAAAAAGTACAATAGCAACATTATAGTCAAATACTGGCTTTGCCCTATCACACTTGAAGTCTATAAACATCATTTTTAACTTTATTCAATGAGTTAGCCAAAAGAGTGATTGCTGATTCAAAGGTGGTATTAAACTTTTCTAGGGTAATAACTAGGGGACATTTGCTATAATCCTATTCTCCGGCTGGAGAACTATCACGACCGCAAATCAATTTTGTATGATATGTTCGAATCTCCTTAAGGAGTTTCTCCTTTTCTTCGCCTAGAAGATCATTGCGAAGGTGGGGAAGTTGCATATAAAGCTTCTGTAGATCCCTGAGAAAGCAATATCTAACAAATCTTGAGGATTTCAAGAGCGAGGCCTTTCCAAGTAATCTCTTCTTAATTTGATGTATTTGCCTAAGTAATAATCTCTAGAAACAAGGCTGCTTGAGAGACATTTATTCTATAATAACGTAATAACATGTGACTAATTATAAAAGAAAACTAATATAGAAAATTCACAAATCGGTATTATTACATGATTGCAAATTTTCATCTGGTTCATGCAAAACTGATTTTTTGAATAAGTCGATAATGAATTTATCCTTATAATATTTGAGTTTTTCTGGAGGCAATTCACGAGGGGTTGAATTGACGCGCGGTAAATTCAAGCAATCCCCCAGACGAGGATCAGATTCAAATTCATCTAAGTACCTCCTATGTAGATATCTAAGTAGACCCATACTTAACTCACCCAAGTATGAAAAATAAACAGTTGGATGTCTGCAATAAGATTTATATAAGAAGTTTACCAGGATATCTCTATCCTTGATCAACATCCAAAAGAGTGTTATCAATTCCCTATTCTCTTCTAAGAGCTTGTCATAACGAAGGCATGCCCTTTTCAATCGAGGGGCCGCTTCCTGATCTTTAAATGACGCTAACACTGCGGCGCTTTTATTAAGCTTATAATACTTGTCAGAGAGTGCATTATGTTCTCTTAGTTGTTTATCTAACTCCATATACAGGCTATATAATTCCACCTGTTTTCTTTCAAGCTTTGTTTTATAAAGATGAATGAATTTCTTGTTTATCTAAAATGGGAAAATATCAGTTGTTGTTATCTTGGAAGTGAAAGCCATTTGGACAAAGAATTCCATACCTTAGAAACAGGGATTGAAGTTTGTAGGGTCTGCTTTTTCCCCTCTTGTTCTCCAACATCGGTATTGGCGTCTTTTTCATGGAGATTAGAGCTTTCAGGAAGTTCTGTTTGACTCGCTTCATGGGCATTTGGATCAGGGATGACATTCTCTGAAGCCCTAGAAGTATCATCGTCACCTCCTCTTTGATAACCATCGTGATCATCCCCATTACCACCAGAACCCTAACATATATCATTATTATTAGGGTTATCGTCGTCATTGTCATCGTCATTGCTGCCTTCTTCAACAATGGCTTCATCCTTGTCATCGTCCTCCTCTTCGTCGGAATCAGAATCTCCTTCAACATGAGGGACTTTGAAAGATAGAAGCTTTGAGGCATCAATTTCTTCTCTTTCAGGGACCTCAATCCCTTGCTCCATTTCTTTAATTTTGTCCATGAATCTTTTGACCAATACAGGATCGAGTGAGGGAAAGCTTAAGTCGAGGCACTTCTCTATTTTATCAAAGTAAGCAGCATGAGTGCATCCTCGTAAGAATTTACAATGATATCATTTAAAGAATTGCTAAGAAATTGAGACACTTTTCGCCTAGCGTAGGAAATGGCCTTGATGGCCATGGCTAAGGAATTCTTTTTCTTCTCCAATTTCTTTTTGAAAGATGTACTTTTCTTCTTGAGAGAAAAATGTTTAGCACTCATCATGGCCTTTTCATCCTCTGACTCTTTCAGAGTCAGTTTCAATGCTAAAATCTCATCGGCTAAGATTTGTTTCGCCTTCCTCTCCTTGGAAATTGCAGATTTTGCTTGAAGAAAGGAAGCGCTCAACCTTTCTTGTTCACTCACTACGTATTCTTTAGCAGTGGGGGGGGGGAGTAATCTGGTTACTTAGAGTTGAGACTTTTTCTTTAAGCTTATATGTCTCAGCGGAAGACTTTGAAACATTTTCCTGGAGGGAGTACTAATTTTTGGAGATCTAAAAGGAAAAGTAAAACGTAAGTCAAGATTCAATATAAAATGGCAATAAGAAAACCAAGTAGTATGGAACATACCAGAAGTTGTTGTTCAATAAGGGATCAACAATAACTTGTCGGATCAGATACAGAGGAATACTTTTGAATAGAGGTGAATGATGGAGATTTCATAATTGATTATACAATCTTATCAAAGTCATTAGGAGAAATCGGTGATTGGGGTCTAAACAGGTTCAACTTCTAAGAGGGAGTTGAAGTGTAAAATCCTTTTGCATCTGCTCAATGACGCTGGGAGAATAGGACACAACAATGTGAGACATGAAGTCATCCTTTGAAAGAGTTATTCTAACACTACGCCATAAATGGCCTACTGCAACACAAAAAAAATGTTGGCTCAGGCCCGAAAAATGTTGCCATAGGTCTATGGCAACACTTTTAGGGTGATGCAATTTTTGCCGTTGCCTTAGACCTCAAAGGCAACATTTTGACTATCTAAGGCAACATAAGTAATATTGTTGCAATAGAACCCTATTTGGGTCTATGGCAACACCCATAGGTATCTATAGCAACATTCCAAAATGTTGCTATAGATATGAACTTTTTGAATTTGTGGGGCCCACAATGTAGAGCATATTTGATTTTTTAATAAAAATAAATATTTTATTTAATAAAATGCTATTGCACAGAATTTGATATTTAAACAGTAATTTATTTAAATAAATATTTTATTTCAACATTTGAAATAGTACAAATTCCAGACTCCACTATTTTACAATTCAATGATATATAACACTGATATTCACATATACAAATATTCCTCACTACATCACTCAGTTCACTCATTACATATGCAGTTTCAATTTATACAGACACCGACACTGACAAATATATGCCGAGCCGAAGGCGAGCCGAGTGCCGAGCCGAAGGCGAGCCGAGAAGCGGGTCCGGGCGCAGCGCCGGCGGGGGTCCGGGGCACCGCAGTCCCGGCGGGGATCGACCCTTCTTTGAAACCTGTCTTCAAGCTCATGCACATTTGATTTGACTCTGTCTTCAAGCTTATATCCAGCTGTCCAGTCTTCAATACCTGTCACATATAATTCAAAAGCAGTAATCTGGAAAATAATATTTAACTCGAACAGAAAATGAAAATGTTTTTGTTATATTATTTGCCTCAGGTATTTGGGTTGTTTCTTTTCATAAGTGCATAAGCCAAACATGAATGCAACACATGGATACAAGGCAGTATGGAAGACAGCAAGCAACAGTTCAGGCAAAAATGCACAAAGGAGAAGCCAAGTGCACAAAGTAGTACTCAACACAGCAAGCAACATAACATGACCAAGAAATGCATGTACATGGATGAACATACATGCATCATAAGGCTTGGTACAAGAAACTACTCAAGTGCAACTACTCAAGTGCAAGTTCATACTCAAGTGCAGCCAGATATGTAGACAAGCCAAAAAAACGGACACGGCACAAGGTCAAACCCGAGTCATCGACTGGATTCAACTCAGGGCCAAGCAACCAACAAAACAAACAAGAACCAGGTTCAGCAAAATATAGACAAGCCATTGCAAGAAACACAGCAGTACACATAGGCAGCCCATCAAGCAAAAACAGTGAATGCATCAGGCATGTACAAGAGAAACCTAGGTAGTAACATGATATATAGAGGACTTGGAGCATCAGTTCATGTTAAAGAACAAGGTTAGCATGGTACCAGTTCAGTCCAGACCAAGCAAAACCAACAAAGCTCAACACACATATGTTTGTATTCATCATTGCAATCCAACATACCAGATTTCTCAAAGTCCAACAGAAAGATTAAACTCAAGATTATAGGAAATAAAGCCTATAAATAAATCCCAATTCATCATCGACAAAAGCGTGCGAGTGTAACCAATATCAAGAATATTCAAGTAAACCTGAAGGCAGAAAACATACCAAATAATATCACATCGCACCCGACGACGAAGTCAAAGCAATTCGAGCAATCAATCAAGGAGAACGAAGGAGCAAGCTACCAGGAACGTTTCTCACACTAGATTCGATCAATCAGAGCATCAATGCAATTAGAATCGCGTGCCCTAGTTTTCACCGAAACCAATTCGACTACCCCCTGCCACTCTGACATCAGGCCCCAACCACGAAATTGCGACCAAATCAGCAACTCCCTGAACCATCGCAATCCCACAACCTTACCTCGAATCACCAGAATCGCCAAAAACCTGAACAAAATCGCAAATCCGGAAGTAGTGAGGAAAACTGACGCGAGGCGAAAGAAAATAACGGAAATTGATATGGCCGACAAGGGATAAAAGCAAAGCCAGTTATTCTCCAGATCGAAGAAACAAGGAGGAGCGGAATAAAAATTAGGGATTGGAAAATTGGGGCTGAGAAACGAAAGCGGATGAGTGAAAAGTAAAGCGGGAAATGGAAATTGGTAAGGTGTGGATCGATGGTGTGAATCGACGGTTGAGATTTTGTTTTAAATGGTGGTGTGGATCGCTGAGGTGTAATTTTTTTTTTAATTTTTTAATCTGAAAACATCTATGGCAACACTATATAAAAATGTTGCATCGTGTTACACTTGTTTAGCTAGAGCAACACATTTCTATGGCTAAGGTAACACCAAAAATACAACGTTGCAGTAGGACCAAAATTCTATAGCTATCGCAACATTTTAGCTGGCAACACCTTGCAAAAATGTTGCAGAAGGTCATTTATGGCGTAGTGTAAGTTGGTCAGCAGTAGCATAAAGAGTAGGACCCTATAGAGCTTTTCCTACATCAACAGATTCACCCTCTTTTGGAGGAAGAGAAGACCGGACATCAGCAGTTTTAATTTTCTTAGAAGAGAGACCTGCTGCAATCACTCCGCTCAATTTCCTTTTAGCGAGCATTCTCAACCTGGCAATGGCCTGGGTCAAAGCTAAAGCACTAGATTCAGAAGGTAGAGGAAGTGGATCTCTTATGGATAGTTCAGACGAAGGAGCAGCTGTTAAGATTAAAAAAGCATAGATTAGCAAAGCAATCTAAAGAGTAACACAACGGTAAGTTACAAACGGTACACTTAAGTTTACCAGGTTGATCGGGACAAATCAGAGACAAAGATGAGAAATTTGTGGGATCACCCAAGGATAAGAAGTATTTGCTCTTGAAAATATGTTGGACAAGAGGAAGTTGTGCGAGAATCCTTTAGCCTTTTGGAAGGAGAGAATATTTTCGAAGGTTGTTGGGGGTCAGCAATGTGAGCCTATTCCCGATATTGTTTGAGGCAGCGGTTAATAGCTTCGCAATTCTCTTACCTTCGTCATCAAGATCCTTGGGGGCAGGGCCTAATAAGAAAACGTAATTTAGCAAAAGTAAATAATTTAATAAAAAACAATGGTATGTTCTACTTACAAGGAGAAGAGAAAGCTCCACTAATATTTGGAAAACATTTGACATAAAAGAATTGCATCTCCCAATCTTTGAACTTGTTTACTCCATCTGAAATTAGCTTCTTATGAGGGTTAGCCATGAAAATTTGGTTGTTCAGATTCCTAAGCTTGACTAGACACACCAAGTAATTGAGAACTTCAGCGCTTAGAGAGAGAATACCCAATTCTAAGGCCAAGAGCTCTAAGGAGATGAGATATGTATATACATTTGGCGATAACTGAATAGGTGCTATGCCAAGGTGACTTAGGAATCTTGACAAAAACTCGAAAAATGGAGGTTTCATACCAAGGCATATAGTTCCCTAGTAAAACCATGAAGAATACAAAAGAAGGATTCACAAAGAATGATAGAAATAACAAGACCTTTCGAAAGAGTCGAAGAGATGCTTCTGTAAAATGTTGGATGAGCAATGGACTTTCAAAGAAGTCGAAACGGGACGAGGCCACCTTTCCGCTTCAGTTAACTCCTTTCGAAATAGTTGGTTCTGCATGCATAAAGGGGTTTCGTACGAGTTAAAAGCACCTTTCGAAGGTATTAGATAACAAGCTTCTGCGTATGTGCCAAGCCTTCCGAATCAGTGGGTTTTGCCATTGTTTACCTTCCGTGGAAGAACATTGGCCAAAATGACCCCTTCGAAAGCATAGATCGGCCTTTCGAATTGGTTAAAAACTTCCACGAAAAAGAAGAAGATTTCGCATATGACTAATATTGCTTCCTTAAATACCAGAAGATGGAGGTTCCACATTAATCAATGGGGATGCTTTCGAAAGCTACCTTTCAAAACTAAGCTTTCTACTATGCCTTAAGTCATTCGAGGCCCCGAAGATACCCCTTTCGATAATGTCGAAAGCCAACATCCTTTCGAACTCACACAGCACACCAACAATAAAGTAACGGATGCTTTTAAACCTTTCGATGGAGTCGAAAGCACCCAAGTTTTGTTCAAAGCAGAGTTAGGAGGGCACCCTGAATTCAACAGCAACGAAAAGTCTTCGAGGTATCCTTTTGACTAAGTCGAAAGGACTGATGCCAAAGGTTTCAACCCGTGCTTATAAATAAAACCCAAGGGGTATTGAAAAAAGGATCTGAATTCATTCATTTGATACCTGTTCAATTCTTGAATTTGCAAACCTTAATTCTTAAATCAAATTGGAGATTTTATTTCTTTGTAATACTTAAGCTTCTTGTATTCAAGAAAATTATTCATAAAGCAAGTGCATGACATTTCCATATACATTAATTCTGATCTGTTGCTTCTATATGGTTCTGGTTATGGATTACATGTATCAATGCCAATCAAAAGGTTACTTTTCGAAGGAGTAGAAACCTATTGATTCAATTAAAACCCTTAGATCCATTAGGTCTCAACCTTTAGTCACCTTAACCACTTCGGAAGGAGCATTTGAAGGGGTCTTAAGCCATTTCAACTAATTCGAAAGGTGGATTCGAAGAAGTTCCAATCGCCTCGACCATTTAGAAAGGTGGTTTCAAAGGAGTTTTAAATTACCATGATTGATTCATATGGTGGTTTCGAAGAGGTCGTTCACACTTTTAATCATACTTTGGGGTGCTGACAAGATTTCTTGTTAACAAGTAGATTGTCGGAACTTTAGGCGGTGGTGGGTGCGGAGATGGAAGATGAATATGGTGCGATGGAGGGTATTGGCTGTGGTGAAGTGACTACAGCGGTGGAGGAGCATATGATTCCAAATGATGATGAGGTGGATAGTTATGATATGAAGCAGGTGGTAAAGGTTGGTTGTGTTGGTAGTTGTATGGGTACGAATCCATTACTGCTGAAAATGAAAGTTGTATTTGAGGATCATCGCCAGAATCTAATACCACTTGTAAGGTGCAAAGTGGGTTTGCCTTGGTCGTTTTAGACATGTTGATGGTTGAAGTGGAAGGGATAAGAGAAGGTAGAGCAGAACAAGGAAGAAAGTGATCATTTGCCATTAATAAAAAAACTCAAATGCAGAAAAAGAAAAGGAAATTCAAAAGGAAATTAAACTAATTCATTTTTCATTTCATTGATGCTAAACATTTATAGAACTTCATATATATGAGAATACCAGCCATTGCCTAGCTAATGGAATTTAGACAAGTGTCCTTTCTTTACAACTAATACATGATAAAATAATCTAGCAATTCCTAGTGCATGTGCTCCATAACAAAAAAGATTCCTTTGTAACTAATTAATGTTGTTATTCATGTGCAAGTGAAAGCTTTTTGGTGCTTTGCTGCTTGCTATTCTGACTATCTCCCCTCATTCTTGCATATTATGATCCCTATACTACCGATTTGGTATGTAACATGCAAATGGTTTCATTTTTTACTATAAACATTTATAGTTTTTAGCATAAATATTTACTATGAAAACGTTAAATTTCTACCGAGTGTTTAGTGAAACTTGTGTTTGGAAAAGGTGCAAGTGTATTTTGTAAATTTAAGAGGATGTTTTACAAAACTTCCATATATTTAACAAGGTTGTAAAAATCCTATGCGGATGCTAGGCGGTAAGCATTGACTAGGGATTAATCGTCTAGGCGTGGATTAATCGGAGCTAGGCTTTTATGATAAATTCATGCATTTTGAATAAAATTGTAGTATTTTGTTTAGTATTAACTGATTCACAATAGAATATCATAGATCTGGATGGGTTTGGAAGTAACCATGGAGACAAAATCGCTTGAAACAAACATTTTGATGCTTATAGGAGACATCAAACCTAAATTGATATATAGATGGTGCATATAAACCTATTTATATGCTTAGATAATGCAGTAAGTCTCATCTATGCGGACTAAGCAAAAATTTAGACGATAAGACTATTCTAACGTCTAGGCAGGGTCTAGACGGGAGCCTAGAAGTATTTTTACAACAGAGATATTTAATCCATTGTTAAATATTGGTTGAGATTTAAGGAACAACAGATCATAACCGATATTAAAATATGTTTTGAATATCATGGAAAGAAGGAAAAGAAAAAACTCCAAAAAAACAAGTTGTCTCATAATAAAAATGGATCATGTTAAATTCTGAATTCAGGGGTAGAAATGTAAATTTATGTTGTGTACTACGTGGAAACTCCGCATTTTTGTTTTTCAGAGATTTTGACATAATAAGGGCCCGTTTGGTTTCGTTTTGTATTTTGAGTTTTGTGTTTTCAAATTGTACTAAGAAATAGCAAGAAATAAGAAGAGAAGACTTATAATTCTTAGTCGTTGTAGCGACCAACGGACAACAAAAGAGTTTGATTGTACTTCGTGCTTTTATTATCTCTCGAAACACGAAAAAAAAAATAAACTTGTTTTCTATTTTATATGTTAATTTTATTTTTCAAAATTATTTATTTTTCAACTATGCATACAACAGACGCGTTTTCGTATAGACGAAAACACAAAATTAAAAACGACAAGCCAAACGGGGCCTAAGTTTCTGGTGTGATCGCTTCATCTATGTGATAGAGTACTAGAATTAGAACTATAGTTTTGATTATGCACCTCTTTAATTAATAGCAAAAGATACATTCCTAAGATTCATGCTATGGGCATCAACATATAATTAATGGTGTACCTTACATTAATTCAAGTTTTAAAACATAAGAAAATAAATATAAATACTATAAAATATGTAAATCCAAGAATTACAAAACAAACCACACAATACAAAATTAGTTAAAAAGTGACCATTCAACATCATTCACTTCCCAAATAAGCGATTCATATAACAAAGAAATATTAAACTTCTAAATAACTCAGTTCGCAGGCCTAGATTTCCAGACTTTTTCCTGGAGATCCTTGCAATACTCAACCAGCTTGTTATGTTCAGGCAATAATCCCTTCACCATATCATCTGAGCTAAATCTCTCTGCCCACTTCACTAAATTTGGCAACTTTTCTTCATCTAATATTTTAACACTTTCGACTTCCTCGGCTGCTTTGAACCAACATAGCCAACTGCCAACTGCAATATCTACGTAACCAATTCCGTCTCCTCCAAAAAATGGCTTCTCTGCCAAATATTCTTCCAGTGGTTTCAACTCTGAAATTGTCTTCTCTACCATTTGCAGTTTATCTTCTTCTGTCATGTTCTTCGCTACTATGCTAATGATGCTGGTAAACACCTACAGTAAAGTAACATCAATTAGAAATGAATAAAGTGAATAATGATATACGTATATAAAGGTAGGAGTTTTTCCATACCTTGTCATCAAAGTAATAAGCCCAAAATCTAGCTTTAGAGCGCTCAAGAGGTTCAGAAGGGAGAATGGAGGGTCCTTCAAAAACTTCATTGACGTATTGAACAATGATCATCGACTCACAAATTGGTTTGTCTTTATGAATCAAGACTGGAACTTTTTTGTATATTGGATTAGACTTTAGAAGCAAGTCGCTCTTGTTGTCGCGTGCTTCTTCTTGATAGTTGTATGGAACTTCTTTGATGCTCAAAGCGAGTTTGGCCCTTAGTACATATGGGCTTGCCCACATGCCCAATAGTTTCACATCTCTAACTGCCATTGTGCTCTGACTTTTGATTAAAAAATTTATGTGTTTTTTATATCAAATAGAGTTGGATTTATGATGAAGATAGTGATTCCGAAAGGTATTTATAAAGGAAATGACTTCGATAATCAAGAAAATAAGAAATGAATTGGAAGCATCCAATATTGACTGCATGTGTATACAATAATGGTTAGCAAGATTGTATACACATATAGTTTACTGTTCAGCCTATTGAACATTGAATGATAATATAAAAAATAAGCAGAGCAGATGTCATTGCTTTCGTCATTCCTTCTACTAATTTAGTTTCTTAATTTCTTTCAATTCGGTAATTTGACAAAAATTAACATATGTAATTATTGTTAAGAGTTACATATTGTTTAACAGATGAGTCGTCATTACCATGTATCACAGAACGCTCACTGTGATCAGTGTGATGCATCCCATGAAACCCTGACAAGAGCTGCAAAACAATGGTGCCTCAGGTACTGATCCTGCTGGACTAATTCCCAGTCCCAGTCTTCCACTCTATTTAAGAAGCTGTTTTACTTTGTGCTGAGAAGCAAATCGCCCAACTAACTAGAAACATGAAAAAAATCAGTTGATCAAAAGCTTTATGATTATGAAGCATTCAACTAGGAGAATCAACGGTTGTTCTGACCTTTATGCGAATTAAAATCCCATTTTGGAAAAAATTTACACGAGAAATGCTATGATATCATTAAGGACAAATTTTAGTAAACACATGTGAATTATTGGTTAAAAATTTCAACATGTTACTGTGTGCATGGAAAAAAAACAGATAATGTAAATTAACTGCATCTAATTGCATGCATGAACCCGCAATTCCACGTGCATCTAATCCTTGTTGCTTCCATCCATTGGATTATTGGTTTCACGTTTACAAGCATGTGAAGGGACTCCAACAATTTTATTTTATTTTATTTTAAAAAAAACCCAACAAATATTGGATTTCTACTGAACACTTGGATATAGTTTCATTTACAGTAAGTAATATGATAAGTTAATAACTGTTGAAATTGTGACTTCGATGTATATTAAATAATATAAATTGCCTTTTAATTCTATTATTTTATTAAACAAAAGGCAAGAAATTATTTATAGGAAAAGCAATAAATTTGAAAAAAGAAGTCAATTAATCATTACCATAATCATAAAAGAATTTGTTACAATACCTTTTTATAATACTGTATTGCTTTTACAAAATGATATTCAGATACAAAGATTTATTACAACGGCTATATTTATACTAAAAGAATACATGGGCTGGAAAGCCCAGCTAAGAGTCTTGCAATCCATGTGCTTATGTGAGATGGAATGTGTACCGTTGATATGATCCAGTGGCTGTGATTCACTGAGGCTGGTGATTCAGATTAAAAGAATGAAAACCTATCGGTTGGGTGCTTTATTACGCTCCCTTAAACAAAACTAGGGTTTCATTCCTCTTTCTCTTCCATGGCGGCTGGGCCAACTCTGAATTCGTCCCTAAAGCGAGTGATTTTTTTTTGATGAAATTGCCTTAGTTAAAACGTCTGCGCGTTGATAAAAGGAAGGAACATGTTGAATCTGTAGCTTTCCACTTCCTGTCTGTTCTCGAACGAAGTGCAGATCCACCTCTAAGTGCTTCGTTCTCGAGTGCTGAATGGGGTTCATGGATAACGATATGGCGCTCATATTATCAACCCATATTATCGATTTTTGATTGAGCTCAAACTCTAACTCTTTAAGTAAGATGTTGATCCATATAACTTCAGCTGTGGTGCTTGCAGTGGCGCGATATTCCGCCTCCGTGCTCGATCTCGAAATCGTTGCCTGCTTTTTGGTGCACCAAGATATGAGATTTTTACCGAGAAACACACAGTAGCCAGTGACTGATCTTCTGTCATCCAAGTCGTTAGTCCAATCTGAATCACTGTAAGCTTGTAAACTTAGATTTCTGCAAGGTATGAATCGTAACCCATAGTCGATTTTCCCCTTTATATATCGTAAAATACGTTTGACTGCACACCACTGTTCACTTGTTGGGGCTTGCATGTATTGACACACCTTGTTAACACTGAAATTGATGTCGGGTCTAGTGATAGTAGCGTACTGAAGAGCCCCAACAATACTCATGTATTGTTTGACATTTTCAATATGTTCACTTTTGTTCTTTCTTAATTGAAGACCGCCTGTCATAGGAGTGGGAAGTGCCTTTGCCTTATTCATGTTAGCCCTAACCAGTATGTCCAACATGTACTGTTTTTGTGATAAAATGATGCTTGAATCTGCTTGTCTTTGAATTTGTATGCCCAATAAATAGTTTGCATCACCCATGTCTTTTATGGCGAATTGTCTGTCCAAATATTTTATAACAAGTTCAATCTCTTGTTGATTGTCACCTGTGATAAGGATGTCATCAACATAAACTAAAATGTAGATGTTATTTTCCTTTTTTCTTCTTGTATAAAAGGAGTTGTCAGACTTAGTAGCTGTAAATCCTAATTTTACCAGTATGCTTTTCAATTTCTCATACCAGGCCCTTGATGCCTGTTTTAAACCATAAATGGCTTTATGTAACTTGCATACTTTACTGCTGTTGGCTTCAGTGTTGTAACCTTTAGGCTGTTGCATATATACTTCTTCCATCAAGTCCCCATTTAAGAATGCATTGTGCACATCTAATTGTCTTATCTTCCATTGTTTATGCATAGCAATGGTTAATATAATTCTGATGGTAGTTGGTTTGATGATAGGAGAGAATGTCTCTTTGAAATCAAACCCGAATTGTTGGGTGTATCCCTTTGCCACAAGTCTGGCTTTGTATTTGATGGCATTGCCATTAGCATCCCTTTTGATTTTGTATGTCCATTTTCTTCCTACAACATTCTTATGCTTTGGTAGGTCGACTAAAGTCCATGTTTGATTTTTAATTAGAGCACTATATTCTTCATCCATAGCTCTTTTCCACTTTGTATTTCTAACTGCTGAGTCATATGATGTTGGCTCTATCTCATCAAGTTGAGTGTTGTATATTTTGGGTTTAAAAATCTCACTTTTGATCTGGTAATCATGGGATGTTGAATAGTAGTTGTCTTTGGCTCATGATGTTCTTCAATATTGACATCCTTGGTCTCATTTGTCATGTCCTCATTGTTATGACTTTGTTGATCACCCACTTCATGTTGTTCATAGTTTTGATATTGTTGTGCATCTGTTTGCTATTGTTCTTCATGCTGTAGATTCCTTGTAGTAGTTTGTTTGGAATGATTATCAAGTTCACTTGTTTCTGTGCTAAACCACTCTGATAGGTCGGATATATGACTTGTGGTAGCCTGGTTTGTATTAGTTCCTTGATTATGTTTCTCCTTCCCTACAAAAGGAAAAACATCTTCATTAAAGACAACATGCCTAGAAATATAAATTCTGCCTTGATCATCTAGACATATGTACCCCTTTTGATTATTTGCATATCCTAAAAAGGTACATTGGCTAGATCTTAGGCTTAATTTGTGTTTGTTATAGGGTCTGAGGTAGGGAAAACACAAGCAACCAAAGGTTCGTAAGAATTTATAATTTGGTTTAATGCCAAACAATTTTTCAAAAGAAGAAACATGGTTTAACACTCTTGTTGGCATTCTATTAATAAGGTAAACTGCTGTAGCAAATGCCTCTCTCCAATATTTCATTGGCAGGCCTGCTTGTGACAAGAGTGTTAATCCAGTTTCTACTACATGCCTGTGTTTTCTTTCAACCAATCCATTTTGTTCTGATGTGTGTGGGCATGTTGTTCTATGTATGATTCCTTTTGTATCAAAGAAATCCTTTAAGGGTTTGAATTCTCCCCCACCATCAGTTTGTATAACCTTTACATTGCTACTGAGTTGCTTTTCAGCACAAGTAATGAAATGTTTTATAGCACATGTGTCTGATTTGGATTTTAAGAAGTAAATCTATGTATATCTTGTGTGTGCATCAACAAGAGATAGATAATACCTGTCTCCTTTGGTTGAATTATGCGGTGATGGTCCCCACAAATCTGCTGCAATCAGTTCCAGTGGCTTTTCATAGATTGTTTCAGAGTTTTGAAAAGGTAATTTGTGACTTTTACCAATTTGACAGTGTGTACATATAGATAAATTGTTCTAAAAAGGAATTTTATTATCATTCAATACTTGCTTAACTACATCATAACTAGGATGCCCTAGTTTGCAATGCCACAAAAAAATATCATCATGTTTGTTATGATTCAAACTAGCACTATTGCATACAACATTGTTACAAATGTTTTTGTTTCTCATATTGCAGAACTTGTATAGGCCTTGTTCCAGTTTACCCTGTAACAATATATTTTTGTTTAGCAAGTCTCTAACAAGACAAAACTTGGGGTGAAACTCAAAATATACATTGTTTTCCCTAGCAAATTGAGAGACACTAATTAAATTCTTTTTGATACTTGGTACTCTTAGTAAATTATTAAGGTAGAGCAACCTTGTACCTTTTATAGTGTCTGTCCATATGTGAGATATATTTGCAGTTTCACCATTGCCCATTAAGACAGAGTTTTTACATGTGTAGCTCTTGTTCCCCAAATTGAGATTTTGCAAATTGTTGGTGATATGATTTGTGGATCCTGAGTCTGGGAACCACTCAGCTGTATTGATGTCATCAGTCTTGTCATCACCATCCCCTGAGTTATCTGAATTTTTCCTTGCTTGATTACTGGTCTGTGCCACATTTGCTGTTGGTTGCCTGCTAGACTGACCTTGTTGTGTTGTGTTGTAGTCTTCCTTAAATCTAACGTAACATTTGTTTACCATATGACCAAACTTTTCACAGATTTGGCATTTTACTCTATTGTTGTTTGAAAATCTTCCCCTACCTCTGCCTCTTTGAGTGCTGCCTCCCCTTGAGTTTTGATTGCTCTGGTTGTTTCTTTGACCTTTGTTCTTTGTGGTTGAAACATAATTTGCAGAGTAATCTTCTTGCATATGTTTTCTTTGTTCAACTCTCCCTTCATGAGCAAGGAGGGATGAGTGCACATAATTCAGGTCAGGTAGGATTTGTTGTGTGGCAATGAAAGTTACTAAAGATTCGTAGTCTTGATCTAGACCATTTGTGATGATGAGAATCTGTTCACTGTTAGAAATTTCATGACCAACCGCCTTTAATTTGTCACAGAGATTCTTAATCTTGGCAAGGTATTCTCTCATGCTCATATCACTTTTTCTTGCATTTTGTAATTCTCTTCTATAATGCATGATTCTTGCTGCTGATTGAGAGTTAAAAATTCTCTCAATTGATGACCATATCTCATATGATGTATAGCATCCAACAAGTTGCGATAAGAGATTCTGACTGATTGATGATAGTAGCCATGATGCGAGCAAATTATCTTACTTTTGATATAATGAGTAATCTGGGTTGCTAATAGTGTTGCCTTTGTCATCTGTTGTGTTGATGGGTGGTATCATCATGGTTCCCTTGACATAGTCTTGCAGATCATACCCTCTTAATGCTATTTCAACTTGATATTTCCATATGATATAATTATCCTCATCTAATGGTGTACTTATTGCTTGGTTTTTAGGTCTGATCAGGATGCAGTCGTGTTTTTGATCATCCCTGAGTTTGTTGCCAGTGTTAGCTGATGTAACGACCCGATATTTTGGACCATTCGCATCCATTATAAGTGTATAGGTAGACACTCATGCCGGAGTTGAATTGCTCAAAATACCGCGTTGTTAATTTAAATTTGGCAAAACTGAACATATACAGTAAATAAATAATCATAGATCACAGACACAGAGTAATAAGTGCAGCGGAAATAAAAGAGATAGTAGTTCATGAAGCTACTATATGAATATATAAAATACATCAGAGTTTACAACAGAAGAATAATACAATACATCAGAGTTAAACCAGATACAACGGAAGAGTAACACGATATATCAGATACAAATCAGAATGCATCACTGGAATCATCGAATACTGAAAGCCGGATAGATAGCTGGATCTCCAAGCGAAGCCCCAACTCCAAAGGTGAGTCTCGAAAGCTGAACCACTCAGTCTGACCCGAGCGTAAAGCAAAACACAAGACACTCGAGTCAGGATTAACATTCTTATACTAATAAATCCAACTCAAGTGAAATAGCAATTGAAATACAAGTAACTCAAAGGATGTTTGGAATAACCATCCTTTAAGGATCCGTTAAACTATCTACTAGGTAGTAATATACGCTAAGTAGATAATGTCTATCAGTAATATAAAAAGATATCAAAATAGCGTTAAGTCATGGCCCATTCCACCCTTAACACATTTTTATTCCCAAAAGCATATACAAGACCGTAGTTTCCCCAAAACCGGAAGTCACCAGAGGGCAATCCATATACTAAAGGTACAAATCAAAATCGTAGTGGTCGCGCATAGGATAATCAGTATGACAAGGTACATGAGGCGATACCAACTAGGATACTAGTAGTTGCCTGATCCGGACTGATGTTGGGCATAGCAGCTACTACCCCAACACCGCGAAACAACACTCCCAAATCAAGGGGTGCACCCAAATCGAATCACAAAAGTAATAGATATGGTATCGAAGAAGAGTGTCCGCTAGAGATGGCGATCCTCAATGGCCCGGCGCGGCTCCTGTTTTAGTCATGTCAGGGGTCATCCAATATCGTTCTCTTTCTTCAGTCAACGCGTTCACTAAAACCATCCACTTCGTTCTGGATCAACACTCCGCGTTTAGTTATTAAAATGGTTTCGGTTCAGATAGAGAGTATATCCATTACCGATCCCGGTCTCTTTAATAACTTTCATAATTATTACACCGATTGGTCGTTTATATATTTCAAAAACCAAATCAATTTCAATTTCAAATAGAATTCGTAAATCAACATTTCATTTGTCTTTCTAAACAATTTCCAAATTTTCGTTTCAAAACTTCCAATTTTCCGTTTCAAAATCTTATAATTCAATTTCAATTTCTATTTAAAACAATTCAAATATTGATTCAAGTTCGTATATAAGTTTCATTCCGAAATCATTTAAATAAATTCTATTTAACATTCAAATCAATTTAAACTCATTTATCGATTTCATTCAATATTCGTTAAGTTACTTTATCATTCAAAACAATTTCTATTAAATTTCCAATTCATTTAATCAATTCTTAAGTTCAACTTCATTAAAACAAACTTACAATTTTGAATTAAACTAAATTCGTCAAATCAATTCTCCAATTACAAGTCTTACATTAATTCTAAAAATATCACATTTCATTTTTGTTAAAGAAATCCAATTTCACTTATTTACTTCCTTAAATAATTTTCCAAACTTAATTAATAAAGAAACTCAATTTCAATTCTTTACGAAGTAAAATTCACTTATTCAAAAGTTCAATTTTTCTTATTAAAGAATTTCAATTCAATTTAATCATTTAATAATTCATTATTAAATAGTTCAAAACTTAATTATTAAATAATTTCAAAGTTTAATAATTTCAAACTTAATTATAATTTCAAACCTAATTATTAAATCATTTCAAACTCAATTCAATCATTTCTCAAATTAAACAACATTCTTTCATTGATTACATTGTAAATCTTTTGTTTCAGATTATTAAATATTACCATTTTCCTTTCATCAAAAATTAAAATTTCAATTTCATTTCAAAACCATATTCTTTATTCAAATAAAATCTTCGTTTATTTTCAAATCAAATTATTGACCAATCGGGTTTTTTAATTAATTTTCCATCCTAAGTCAAAGTTCAATTTGGGTATTTATCATTTCAACCCGATTCCAATTCAATTCAAAATCAAAACATATCAAAGGGAACTTGCAGTGTGATAACTGGGATGGTGTCAAAGTAAATAAACAAGCAATACAACAATCAATAACAATCCAATAATCAATTCAAATAATCCCGAAATAATCCTATTAATTCGCATTGTTATTTGTACGAATTAATATAATTATTTCTAGAATCTACACTATCATTTCATGTAGATTAAAGATTATTACATTCCAGTTTTTCACTTGTCATCTATTACGATTTCATACATCATAAATTTAACATCATACATTCAGTGGTTCAAAATGTAATTAAACAAATCATACGTGTCAATGGATTTAACAGTTAACGGGGTCATATTATACAAATGTCAGTTAATCAAATTTAACATTTAACTATCCTATATCAAGTTCAATTTCATACTATTTACCATTTTAACATTAACAATTTAACGTCCAATATAAACATCAACAATCAATCAATTATCAGCCAAACTGTATTATCATCACATAAATAATTAACAGATAATGGTGTCAGGTGTCACAGGTGAACTGATACAGGCAATAGCATATATAACAGTGTAATTAACTAACAGCAGCATTTCAATTGTCGTTCCAATTGAAATCAAATTTAATAAATAAAAGAACGTTAATCGTGAGTGAGTGCTCACCTTTCGAGGTTAGAAGAATTTGATGACTCGACAAAATACGAATTAGATCACGATCTAGACCGTCTAACAATCCGAGCGACAATCCAAAACAAAGTAAGCTGAAAGCGGATTTTGACGGACAATGCTGAAAGATAGAAATTTATGAAATAAATCAGGGCTGGGTCGATGAAGAAAATTGGTATCCGTGAACATATATATAACTAAATATAACTATTTATATAAAGTCGTATTCCGAATTTTCAAACACATATTAATTTAAATTTCATATACACGCTTGTTTAGAATTATAAATGCAGACTTAACTTACATATTACACTTTACATAACTAACATTTTATATATATATTATATATATAAATGCAGACAACTAACTTAAGATCATATACGTAACTAAGTGCATATTGTATACATACTACGACACTGTGCTGTAAATAGTATGACATAGCATAAAACTGGACTGTAAACATGCGTCAGATATAAAAGGAATTTTTTTAAAAAAAAATATTTGTATGTTCACTTATAACCCACTGTAAAGTCAGTATAATATTTCAAAATAAAGTATATAAAAAAAAAATCTCACAAAGTAATTCCATGATGCCTACACTATATAAATACTGTCAGATTAGAAAACTTTATTTCCCAACTGCAAACTACAACTTAATACACGCAATAGGTCTTATAGCATACATCATGTCAGCAACAAAGCCTATACGTCCTTATCTATATAAAAACCATGCACCCAAATCACATACATTTATTAGAGGTATTGACTTGAATAAAATCTGACACATATCCTTATATAAATAGCTATCGGAAAATACATACAAATGCATACATATGTAATCAAATTATCAAAGAACAATATATTAAAGAAAGAAGGGAGGCAGTACCCAGGTGGATGAGGAAAGGCGGAGGTGGAGGGTTGACGTGGTATGGCGACACTCGAGTATGCGTCGGGCGAGGCATTGGGTTTGAGGAAGGCGACCGTTGTTGCTCGGAAGAGAAGGAGGCGGGCAAGGGTGATGGGCCGCGTACACGCGAGGAGGAGGTGGATGTGTTCGATGGCGAATGGAAGCTTCCGCGGAGGAGGGGAAGAACAGGTGGTGAGGCGGGTTGAGGCTTCGGCTAGGGAGATCTAATGGTGTGCGTGAGTACGGACGTCGCGATGTTGAGAGAGGGCGGAAGTGAGAGGGCAGAGATGAGGAGATGAAGGCGGAGGGAAGAAGGAGTGGCTGCTATGACGTGATGTTGCAAGGCGAGGCGAGGCGGAGGTATGGTGGCTGGTGTGTTCGGCCGCATGGTGGTGATGAGGTGCATGGGCGTTGGTGGTGGTCAGGTCGTTGTCTGAAGGTTGCTGGAGGTGGTGGCTCGGTTGTTGTCTAAGTGTAAATTGCTATGGGTTTAATGGAGAGGGTAGGAGAAGGTTTGGTGAAGAATGGGAGAGGGTTGCAAAGGAAAGAAGGAGGGGAAGAGGAGAAATATGTAACAGGTAGGAAATGAAAGAAGAATGCAAGTAGAGGTGAGAGAGAGTAGCAGGCTGGGGAAACGTGGTATATATTTATCACAAATCAATGCTATGTGCTGGCTTTGGAATAGAAATGAATAGGCAGTAAAATATAAACCAATTTTTTTGTCAAATGAAGGAATAGCTTGGATTTTATATAATATATTTACATCTGAACCAATAAAGGAAGAGAGCGTACTGAAATTGAAGATGCCAGACAACAATATCTTTGCAGTGGGAAAGTTATAAAGCAAAAGTGAACCGTTCAAAATAAATAAATGCAAACGTATATAATTTTCATATTTCAAAACTGATGGAAATAAAGGCAGACATCAATGCATCGAGAAGATGGAAAGGTAACAGCGGAAAATAAATGCCTACGGTAGTTTGAAATCTGAATGGGCATCAAAAGTGGTACCGCTACGACGAGCTGTTTTATCGCTTCTGTTGCATACCGGACCTCAAAATACGGAAATGAATATATCTTAGAGATCGGCACGACGAGACGGTTAAAACGGTATACAGATATCAGTGGTAAGATCATCCGATAAAAATCGATATCGGTACTAGAATGCTGCTATTTTGCAGAAAATAAGAACGACGGAGCAATAGACGTCCGAATTTGGAAAAATGACAAACTGACATCTTGCTCAGAAGATGGTTTAGAATTTTTCTATGTAAAAATATTTAGGTTTCGAAAACATTTTATTTTCATCGCTTTTTAACGATTAAATTGAAGTAAATTTACGCGCGAAATAAACTTCCATATTTTCGGACGAAAATTTACCAGTTGCTATGTTTAACTAAACGCATTCCAAATATCAAATTTATATTTCAAAATTTTATCGTTTAAAATTTCACAAAATTTCAATTAATAACGTTATTAAAACTAGTAAAATTTACGGATCGTTACATTCTCCCCCACTCAAAACTTTTCGTCCCCGAAAAGGAACGAGGTAGGAGAATAGAAACAACCCGAAAGAAAAACAGATTTGAAATACAAAATAACAATTAATTTAAACCATATAAATTCAAATTTAAATTAATTGATATTCAATAATTGATTTAATCCATTTGATTTCACTAAAATCAATCTCAACTATTTCTAACTTCATTATCTTATTATCCAATTATCCTCAATTTACAATTTCTAAAACCATAAATTTGAATAATCTTTTATTATAATCATATTTTATTTTCAACAATTTAAATTCTTCTTTACTCCAAATTACTGTTAAATTTATTCTACTTAATATATCTACTCACATATATTTAACCCATATAAATTAATTTAAAACATAAAAGTTTCGATTTAAATTAATTTACATCTATTAATTTCTTTTAAATTCAAGGTATTTCATATGTTGATCAAATTTAAATTTATTAATTCTTTCAAAAAAAATTTTATTTCATTATTAACTGAGTTTACTTATTATCCCATCTAACTCTATTAACATCTTTATAATCAAAATTTAGTGTATAACATTTATTATAAACACTCAAATTTTATTTATAAATTCAATTTATCTTATATATTATCCAATTACATATTCAACTTCTGAATGATTTAGGTAAGTTGTATTAGAATGTAGTTGAACAATATACAAATAAAATTTTCAAATTCAATTATTCAAGTTTAAATTTTTATTCCAAATTTTGGTTTTTATTTATAATTAAAATCATCCGTTAACAAAATTTAAGAATTTGATTTCCGATTAACTTTAAACAATTTAGAGATATATATAATATATTTATATCAAATCAAATTAAATTTTAAAATAAGATACATATATATATATATATGAATCAAAATATACTGAAGAAATTTAAATCAAAATAAATTTTTTTTTTCAAAACAAAACCGTAGCAAAGCTACAGAATGGTTTCTCCACTTCGAAACTCGAAAATGAATGTCGATGATGCGGCCGCCATCACCGAAATTATTTTCCAGCGACAAAGAGAAGAGCACTGATTTCGACATTTTAAAATTCTTTGAAAATGGTTTCTATTCGAAAATACTTTCAATACTCTATACTTTAAAGTTTTTAAAAAACCAAAGTTCGAAATCACCGGAAACTAATAAATTTTCAAATTTCTGAATTAGATTCATTTCAAATTCCAATAAATTTATAACCAAGTTTATAAATTCATTTATTTATATTATGCAATAGTCAATGGTTTACAAAACAATAAATGAAAATCAAATATTATTATTTTCAGACAACAAATTTATTAACAGTTTAATTTCAGAAAACTTATATTTATATATAATATAATCATTCAAAACTATTTTGTTTATCAAATTTGAAAACAGCATTTTTAATATAAATTTAGAAATACATTTCTTTACTCGACGATACAGGGATGGATTTTCAAAATAAGGATAGGGATTCAAATTTTTGTTGACTCAAATCAAAGAGAATTTTGATTCGAAAATAAGTTTGAAACAGAAGATAAGATAATTCAATTACCCCAATCGTAAGATGGATGATTTTATTTAATTCACGGGCAACCTTAACCGGGTCGACCGGGACTTCAGAATAAGATCGATGCAGAATTCCAAGGCAAATCTGCACTCGATCTCAAGAAATAAAATTCAGGTATAGCAGGAGATAGATAGCATCGTAAACCGAGGATATAGAAATCTCCAGTAAATCGATGCCTATTATAAAGGAGTTTTGCTCCTTTACGAATCATTCGAAGTTTGGCGAGACCGCCGACCTATTATAGTTATAATTCAAAATGGAGTTATGGGGTGCTCCAGAATTTGAAAGAAGACGAATAGTGAAGGACACGAATGAATTTCGGAACCGAGGGGAACGTTCCAAATTCAAAGGAATTGAGTCAAGGGAAGAGATTGAAACTCGAATGAGAGTGATTCTGTAAATACATTTACCCTATATGTTGAGTTTTTCCTAGAGCTACCAAAGCTCTGATACCAACTGTAACGACCCGATATTTTGGACCATTCGCATCCATTATAAGTGTATAGGTAGACACTCATGCCGGAGTTGAATTGCTCAAAATACCGCGTTGTTAATTTAAATTTGGCAAAACTGAACATATACAGTAAATAAATAATCACAGATCACAGACACAGAGTAATAAGTGCAGCGGAAATAAAAGAGATAGTAGTTCATGAAGCTACTATATGAATATATAAAATACATCATAGTTTACAACAGAAGAATAATACAATACATCAGAGTTAAACCAGATACAACGGAAGAGTAACACGATATATCAGATACAAATCAGAATGCATCACTGGAATCATCGAATACTGAAAGCCGGATAGATAGCTGGATCTCCAAGCGAAGCCCCAACTCCAAAGGTGAGTCTCGAAAGCTGAACCACTCAGTCTGACCCGAGCGTAAAGCAAAACACAAGACACTCGAGTCAGGATTAACATTCTTATACTAATAAATCCAACTCAAGTGAAATAGCAATTGAAATGCAAGTAACTCAAAGGATGTTTGGAATAACCATCCTTTAAGGATCCGTTAAACTATCTACTAGGTAGTAATATACGCTAAGTAGATAATGTCTATCAGTAATATAAAAAGATATCAAAATAGCGTTAAGTCATGGCCCATTCCACCCTTAACACATTTTTATTCCCAAAAGCATATACAAGACCGTAGTTTCCCCAAAACCGGAAGTCACCAGAGGGCAATCCATATACTAAAGGTACAAATCAAAATCGTAGTGGTCGCGCATAGGATAATCAGTATGACAAGGTACATGAGGCGATATCAACTAGGATACTAGTAGTTGCCTGATCCGGACTGATGTTGGGCATAGCAGCTACTACCCCAACACCGCGAAACAACACTCCCAAATCAAGGGGTGCACCCAAATCGAATCACAAAAGTAATAGATATGGTATCGAAGAAGTGTGTCCGCTAGAGATGGCGATCCTCAATGGCCCGGCGCGGCTCCTGTTTTAGTCATGTCAGGGGTCATCCAATATCGTTCTCTTTCTTCAGTCAACGCGTTCACCAAAACCATCCACTTCGTTCTGGATCAACACTCCGCGTTTAGTTATTAAAGTGGTTTCGGTTCAGATAGAGAGTATATCCATTACCGATCCCGGTCTCTTTAATAACTTTCGTAATTATTACACCGATTGGTCGTTTATATATTTCAAACCAAATCAATTTCAATTTCAAATAGAATTCGTAAATCAACATTTCATTTGTCTTTCTAAACAATTTCCAAATTTTCGTTTCAAAACTTCCAATTTTCCGTTTCAAAATCTTATAATTCAATTTCAATTTCTATTTAAAACAATTCAAATATTGATTCAAGTTCGTATATAAGTTTCATTCCGAAATCATTTAAATAAATTCTATTTAACATTCAAATCAATTTAAACTCATTTATCGATTTCATTCAATATTCGTTAAGTTACTTATCATTCAAAACAATTTCTATTAAATTTCCAATTCATTTAATCAATTCTTAAGTTCAACTTCATTAAAACAAACTTACAATTTTGAATTAAACTAAATTCGTCAAATCAATTCTCCAATTACAAGTCTTACATTAATTCTAAAAATATCACATTTCATTTTTGTTAAAGAAATCCAATTTCACTTATTTACTTCCTTAAATAATTTTCCAAACTTAATTAATAAAGAAGCTCAATTTCAATTCTTTACGAAGTAAAATTCACTTATTCAAAAGTTCAATTTTTCTTATTAAAGAATTTCAATTCAATTTAATCATTTAATAATTCATTATTAAATAGTTCAAAACTTAATTATTAAATAATTTCAAAGTTTAATAATTTCAAACTTAATTATAATTTCAAACCTAATTATTAAATCATTTCAAACTCAATTCAATCATTTCTCAAATTAAACAACATTCTTTCATTGATTACATTGTAAATCTTTTGTTTCAGATTATTAAATATTACCATTTTCCTTTCATCAAAAATTAAAATTTCAATTTCATTTCAAAACCATATTCTTTATTCAAATAAAATCTTCGTTTATTTTCAAATCAAATTATTGACCAATCGGGTTTTTTAATTAATTTTCCATCCTAAGTCAAAGTTCAATTTGGGTATTTATCATTTCAACCCGATTCCAATTCAATTCAAAATCAAAACATATCAAAGGGAACTTGCAGTGTGATAACTGGGATGGTGTCAAAGTAAATAAACAAGCAATACAACAATCAATAACAATCCAATAATCAATTCAAATAATCCCGAAATAATCCTATTAATTCGCATTGTTATTTGTACGAATTAATATAATTATTTCTAGAATCTACACTATCATTTCATGTAGATTAAAGATTATTACATTCCAGTTTTTCACTTGTCATCTATTACGATTTCATACATCATAAATTTAACATCATACATTCAGTGGTTCAAAATGTAATTAAACAAATCATATGTGTCAATGGATTTAACAGTTAACGGGGTCATATTATACAAATGTCAGTTAATCAAATTTAACATTTAACTATCCTATATCAAGTTCAATTTCATACTATTTACCATTTTAACATTAACAATTTAACGTCCAATATAAACATCAACAATCAATCAATTATCAGCCAAACTGTATTATCATCACATAAATAATTAACAGATAATGGTGTCAGGTGTCACAGGTGAACTGATACAGGCAATAGCATATATAACAGTGTAATTAACTAACAGCAGCATTTCAATTGTCGTTCCAATTGAAATCAAATTTAATAAATAAAAGAACGTTAATCGTGAGTGAGTGCTCACCTTTCGAGGTTAGAAGAATTTGATGACTCGACAAAATACGAATTAGATCACGATCTAGACCGTCTAACAATCCGAGCGACAATCCAAAACAAAGTAAGCTGAAAGCGGATTTTGACGGACAATGCTGAAAGATAGAAATTTATGAAATAAATCAGGGCTGGGTCGATGAAGAAAATTGGTATCCGTGAACATATATATAACTAAATATAACTATTTATATAAAGTCGTATTCCGAATTTTCAAACACATATTAATTTAAATTTCATATACACGCTTGTTTAGAATTATAAATGCAGACTTAACTTACATATTACACTTTACATAACTAACATTTTATATATATATTATATATAAATGCAGACAACTAACTTAAGATCATATACGTAACTAAGTGCATATTGTATACATACTACGATACTGTGCTGTAAATAGTATGACATAGCATAAAACTGGACTGTAAACATGCGTCAGATATAAAAGGAATTTTTTTTTAAAAAAAAATATTTGTATGTTCACTTATAACCCACTGTAAAGTCAGTATAATATTTCAAAATAAAGTATATAAAAAAAAATCTCACAAAGTAATTCCATGATGCCTACACTATATAAATACTGTCAGATTAGAAAACTTTATTTCCCAACTGTAAACTACAACTTAATACACGCAATAGGTCTTATAGCATACATCATGTCAGCAACAAAGCCTATACGTCCTTATCTATATAAAAACCACGCACCCAAATCACATACATATATTAGAGGTATTGACTTGAATAAAATCTGACACATATCCTTATATAAATAGCTATCGGAAAATACATACAAACGCATACATATGTAATCAAATTATCAAAGAACAATATATTAAAGAAAGAAGGGAGGCAGTACCCAGGTGGATGAGGAAAGGCGGAGGTGGAGGGTTGACGTGGTATGGCGACACTCGAGTATGCGTCGGGCGAGGCATTGGGTTTGAGGAAGGCGACCGTTGTTGCTCGGAAGAGAAGGAGGCGGGCAAGGGTGATGGGCCGCGTACACGCGAGGAGGAGGTGGATGTGTTCGGTGGCGAATGGAAGCTTCCGCGGAGGAGGGGAAGAACAGGTGGTGAGGCGGGTTGAGGCTTCGGCTAGGGAGATCTAATGGTGTGCGTGAGTACGGACGTCGCGATGTTGAGAGAGGGCGGAAGTGAGAGGGCAGAGATGAGGAGATAAAGGCGGAGGGAAGAAGGAGTGGCTGCTATGACGTGGTGTTGCAAGGCGAGGCGAGGCGGAGGTATGGTGGCTGGTGTGTTCGGCCGCATGGTGGTGATGAGGTGCATGGGCGTTGGTGGTGGTCAGGTCGTTGTCTGAAGGTTGCTGGAGGTGGTGGATCGGTTGTTGTCTAAGTGTAAATTGCTATGGGTTTAATGGAGAGGGTAGGAGAAGGTTTGGTGAAGAATGGGAGAGGGTTGCAAAGGAAAGAAGGAGGGGAAGAGGAGAAATATGTAACAGGTAGGAAATGAAAGAAGAATGCAAGTAGAGGTGAGAGAGAGTAGCAGGCTGGGGAAACGTGGTATATATTTATCACAAATCAATGCTATGTGCTGGCTTTGGAATAGAAATGAATAGGCAGTAAAATATAAACCAATTTTTTTTTCAAATGAAGGAATAGCTTGGATTTTATATAATATATTTACATCTGAACCAATAAAGGAAGAGAGCGTACTGAAATTGAAGATGCCAGACAACAATATCTTTGCAGTGGGAAAGTTATAAAGCAAAAGTGAACCGTTCAAAATAAATAAATGCAAACGTATATAATTTTCATATTTCAAAACTGATGGAAATAAAGGCAGACATCAATGCATCGAGAAGATGGAAAGGTAACAGCGGAAAATAAATGCCTACGGTAGTTTGAAATCTGAATGGGCATCAAAAGTGGTACCGCTACGACGAGCTGTTTTATCGCTTCTGTTGCATACCGGACCTCAAAATACGGAAATGAATATATCTTAGAGATCGGCACGACGAGACGGTTAAAACGGTATACAGATATCAGTGGTAAGATCATCCGATAAAAATCGATATCGGTACTAGAATGCTGCTATTTTGCAGAAAATAAGAACGACGGAGCAATAGACGTCCGAATTTGGAAAAATGACAAACTGACATCTTGCTCAGAAGATGGTTTAGAATTTTTCTATGTAAAAATATTTAGGTTTCGAAAACATTTTATTTTCATCGCTTTTTAACGATTAAATTGAAGTAAATTTACGCGCGAAATAAACTTTCATATTTTCGGACGAAAATTTACCAGTTGCTATGTTTAACTAAACGCATTCCAAATATCAAATTTATATTTCAAAATTTTATCATTTAAAATTTCACAAAATTTCAATTAATAACGTTATTAAAACTAGTAAAATTTACGGATCGTTACAACTGATGTGACTTCATCTTCCTCATGAGCCATGGTGAATCAAGAACCCTGATTTGCCTGATTTCTTGATCAAGAAGCAGATCTTGGTGATGCAGTTTGATTGGGTCACAGTTTTCTTGTGGGTAATGAATACGAAAGTAATGTGTATTACTGTTTTATTGCAAATCAGTAATGCACATAACAAACAGAGATCCTTGTAGAATCTTGGCCGAGAATAAAAATAATGCAACCAGAGGGAGAGATGAAGATCTTGAATCTGATCTTCTTCTTGGATGGCACAGATAGTAAGTTGATACTGATAAGATCAGAAATTTACACAGATATTGAGAAGGTAAGCCTCCCCGATGATGACACTTTTCTGAGGGGAGCCAAATGTGATCCAAACTCTTAATCTTTGAGGATTGTTTGAGACAAAAAATGAGATGATTTAGCCGTTAGGCAGATAGCTCTGGTACCATAAAAGAATTTGTTACAATACCTTTTTATAATACTGTATTGCTTTTATAAAATGATATTCAGATACAAAGATTTGTTACAACTGCTATATTTATACTAAAAGAATACATGGGCTGGAAAGCCCAGCTAAGAGTCTTGCAATTCATGTGCTTGTGTGAGATGCAATGTGTGCCATTGATATGATCCAGTGGTTGTGATACACTGAGGCTGATGATTCAGATTAAAAGAATGAAAACCTATCGGTTGGGTGCTTTATTAAATCAGTCCTTAATAAAGGCATGTAATCATGTGCATGTATATCTGAACTGAAAAATGGAATATATATACATGTTCATATGAATCGACAAATTGATGTGGCCAGACCCGATCTTCCATCAAGGGCAGACCATCGGCTTGGGCAACCCTCGATACCGGGCAAATTATTCTGATTAAAAGCCCTAAATCAAAAAGGGAAAAAAAACAACAACTTTTCCGCTAAATCAAGAATTGCAGTCGTAAAAATCCAAGGTTTCCTTTCAGCCATGGGGGAAAGCTACCAACCTCTCAAAAATTCCTTAAACTTTTCTGATTCATCAAAATTAGTTAGACCAGCTAATTATAATCATAATTCTCATATCAAAAAACCATCGAGGATCATCATAGATCAGTACGGATTTTAATTGGTCCAAAATAGGACAAGTAGAAGGATAGAGGCCAAGACTATTCAGAAGTTGCCGCCGGCTCAAGGCGCTAGGGGCAATAGAATGGAAAAGGAGGTACCCAGTTCCTCAATTCCGCGGTATAATGGAGTCAGATCGACGCCAGGTGAAGCCAAGAAACTGGCTACCATCTCACTGAATAAAGCACAAGGGCCTAAATCTTGAGAAGAAATTGTTACAGAGGAACCAATTGAAGAAAATGTGATCTTGAATACACAATGTCGATAAAAATCAGTAACAAAACGATTGGAGTGGTTAAAGAAGCAGTGTGTAAACGGTCAGATGAGTATTGGAGTAATTCTATTCTTGCTTATGTTGTTGGAACCAAACCTTACCTTTTATATTTTAAATCATATATTCCAAGAGTTTGAAAACCACTAGGCAGATTTAATATGTATTCAAGAGAAAATGGGCTTTTTCTCGTTAAATTCAAAGATCCCAAAAATTATGATTTGATTTTAAAAATAGGTATGTATTTTTATGATGGTAAACTTATCATTATGAGAAGGTGGACTAACACTTTGAAATTAGACAGAGATCTACTCACATTAATGCCGATATGGGTTCGACTTCCAAGTGTTAATTTGAAATTATGGGACCGAGAAGCATTTAGTGTCATGGCAAGTATAATCGGAAAACCTTTGAAAATGGATGCAGCCACGGCAATGAAAACGGGATTGAATTATGTTCGCTTTCTAATAGAAATGTCTGTAGAGGACGTACTTCCAAATGAAACATCTTTAACTTTATATAATGGTGAAACAATCAATGAAGAAGTCCTATATGAATGGCTTCCACCAAAATGTGATATGTGCAAATGTTTTGGGTACACAAAAGAGCTGTGTAGCATAAGAAAAGTATGGGTACCAAAATTTGGTAGTCAAACAAATCAAGGCATTGCTCAAAACAATAAAGAAAGCATTATGGAACCGCAATTATCAAATTCAGATCAAGAAAAGCAAAATAATGAGATACCGCAAAAGATTCAAGATCAGCTCAATCAAGAAAGTACATCATTGATCAAGAAAATATTCAGGTCAGCTCCCTGATCTTATAAATCAGAAAATGGCAGAGGAAGTTCATCGTCCAACTAATAGAAAGGATAATGCAGAAACAGAAAATAAACAAAATTCAGTAATGGGGGAGCAAGGCAATTCATAGGTCTTAGAATCTAGGTTCCCTAACCTCCAGATTCTTATTTAGTTACAAACAACAATGGCATAATAATGAATGAATACTCTCAAATTAACAAAGAGAATATAGATATGGAGATAGTCACTGGTCCAGATCGTGTTGTAGAAACTGAGGATAGTGAGAGAATCAACCCAGTTTTGCCTCGTAAGTCCAACCTAATTGGTATTTCAGAGAAGTATAAGGCCAAGAAAGGGGTTAGAGCAAAGAACAAAGATCTAAGAAAAAATACATTCAAATAATCTAGAATGGACTGAAGCAACTACAAGGCTTAAGGAAAAAGGTACAGTATGTATGAACAGAAGTAGGGCTGGTCCTATGCCAGGTGTGAAATCTAGAAACTCCTTTTAGATTTAGTTTATCATATGTTGATTATAGCCTGGAATGTTAGGGGAATGAATTACCCTTCAAAACAATTAGATATTATTCATATGTTGAATGTATATAATCCAACTATTATTGCACTAATTGAAAATAAGATGAATGATGAAAATTCCAAGAAATTTTGTAGAAAATTAACGAATAATTGGAAAACAGTAATGATTTTGGAGGCAAGGAAAGAATTTTAATGATATGGGATTCTAATATTTGGAATGTTAGTAATATTAATAAAGGCCTATAGTACACTGATTGCAGTTTCAAAAATATAGGTTGTGCAAGTCTACGAGTTACTAGTGTATATGGTAGTAATTTTGAGATAGAAAGGAACAGTATATGGTGTAGACTTTTGAGGGAAATGTGTGATCCTCTACAGGAGAGGAGAGCACACATATACGTATATATAACACCAGTAATAAAGGAGCAGCCAACAAGCCTGGCAGGTAGCCAAAAAACCCCATACAAGAAGACATAAAAATAATAAACCCACCCAAAAACCTAAAAAACTAAAGACTCACCCTAAACAAGCAACAAAAACAAGAATCAAAACGCCAGGAACGCCTCCATGAAAAGAGAAGCCATCTATAACAACTCCCACAACCTCAACCTCAACAACCATACTAGAAAAAAAATCTTAAGAATCATACCATATCTGCACAATCCAGAAACGGTCTCTAAAACGACAAAACCTAAAAAAAACTCCCCAAATAAGTCAACAATCCTCAAGCATATGACTTAGAAGCTTTGTGTTTCAATCGAGGACTTCTTCTAATGCTAACTGCTGAAGAACACCTACTACTTCTTCTACCAGCTTTAGGCGAATGAGAAGAATCACGAGCATGGACGGTAAATGGCAAAGATTTTCTTTAAGATGCGAGGCAGTAGTACACAATAAATTTGAAAGGCCCAATGTAATAATAAATGACCTTTTTAGAGTCACTACACAAATCTCTTTCCGAATATAGCCTCCCTATATTTACTTCTAAACCCAATCTCACCTGAAATCTCATCATCCTATTTACAACAAAACTCGATGAACTCAACTCATTAGACCAAAACCTATCACCTAAAACTGACCACAAAACTTGCTGATCAGATCTCCCAACCATCAGTTCATCAACCATCAAATGATAACTAGAGCAGTTGCGCCAGTCTAAAACAAAAACATGCACAGTCCCCATCCTATACACACACTGACCCCTTACTAAAGCAGCAAAAACCAAAAAAATGCACCAAAGAAAGATGAGCATCTCCATGCCAACCGCAAGAATACAAATCATTATCTATTAAATCAAAACACAACTGAACAGCAACTCTACCAAAGAAAAGATCATCAAAATCCATACTACTACCAATACAATTCAAAATTCCCGAGACCCCTTCATTCAAGACAACAGAGCAGCCTTCACTGACCACATCACTCTCAACTTGTTCATTAACATAAACAACCAGAGACAAATCATTATCCTTTACAGTAATACCCAACTGAACTTCATCACTACTGAAAGAAAAACTATCACAAATCTTATTACTACCAATACAAGTCAAAAGCCTTGAATCCCCTACACGCAAGTCAACAATAGAGAAGTCGTTGCTCACATCCCTATCATTAACATACTCCTCCATACTCAATGACAAATGCCCAACTCTACCCAAGCTCATTATATCATTTACAACAAAATCATCATCAATCATAGACAAATTTATCCCTGCTTCACCATCAAAACACTGATTCTGGCATTAATAATCACAGCCTCAAGATTACCTTCAATAGAGGCCATATTCTTACTCGATTCAAGAAAACCAATCGAACAAGATGCCTGATTATTCACATCTAAATTTAACATTGAGGGATCATAAACCATACAGTCAAAAGACAATATCTTAGAAGACTCAACTGCCACTAATTTACCAGAAACGGAATGTGAATAACCATCGGGAAATGAATTAACCTCCATACAAACATCAAGTTAATCATCAGAAAAACCTAATCCATCATCATTTAAATCATTTATTATCTCAGAGTCACCAAATTTCTTCGAATAATTCAATCCAATGTTCACTAAATTAATGGCATCAAAATGAATAAACGCTTCTTCCAAGAGATTTATACCCTCATTTCTAAGAACCCATAAATGATCAAAAAAATTCTTTTTAATTTCATAAACTATAAAAAAAATTGAAAACCATGTTTAGGTATACTTAACTGTTCGAAGAAACCAAAAAACGACTCTTTAAAATCCCTTAAACAACGATCTCTTCTATGCCCAAACAAACCACACTTGAAGCACCGCATCGGCTTCCTACATTCTCTGGCGAAGTGCGAATTACCCCCACACCTATAGCAGAAGAATTTTGATCTTTTGGAATCGATCCAGTTCTTGAAAGTCAGCTTAGAAGGGTTCTTGGCAAATCTTGCATGAGGATAAGAATTGTTGGATGATTTACGAAATGAATTATACTACTGATTGAATTGTGTATTCAATCGACAATAAGAGGAAGATTGATGATAATTTGGGAAAGAGGCGGAAAAGTTAGCTGATGTGGACGCCATTTTATTGTTATTATTTCCCCTCGATCATGATAACTTTAGTCTATGGTGTAGACCTAAAAGTATGAATTATGTTTATAAATCCCCCGGCTAATAATTGGGAATTTTAGCACTGTTATGCACTCATATGAAAAGTTCGAAGGAAATGCTATCCCATTTGTCAAACTAGATAGAATTAATAATTTTTTAATTGAAATGGGATTAACTAAACCACTAAATAATGGTAATAAGTATACGTAGAGGTCTGGTATTGAAAGAATATACATTATAAACAAGATAGAATATTAATAAATAAGGAAATTTCTATCATATTCCTCATCTTTTAATGTAATACATTGGAACAAAATACAAGGGACCATACTCCTTTATTAGTCAGATTTTTTTATGATGATGATAATGTAATTAAGAAAAAGTGTTCGTTGTATGGATTTCTTTTCAACTAATTAATGCAAATACAATCTTGATTGCAAGGCTATAAGACACACCCTCCAAAATCTCGATCTCTGGGTAGAGTCACTTGATTTTCGGGCTACAAACACACCCAATTGATTTTACGGACTACAACCACACTCAATTGATTTTACAGACTACAATCACACCCACAAGTATAGCAATATGATTTGATAGAGTTTTACAGACTCGGATCTTCGATTATGATTACAATTGATCCTATAATTCTTGAATATCACTTTGATCTTGGTTTGAGCGAGAGAGATGAGAGAAATCAGAGAGTAGATGAAGGAGAATCAAACTAGTGATGATTAAATTTGATTATGGTTGAATTTCGGTAGAATTTCGGTATATTCTGCTTTAGAAAATGAGAGTGAAAAGAGGAGATAAGAATAAGAAAGTAGATGTTAAAAATTCGTTTGGAAGTCTGTATAGAGAAACAACGGTCATGTCCATTCGTGAATAGATACGACGAAAAGACACTTCCATTTTTGAAAATTACAACCACTATGTCATCATATCATCATATATAGTCAGAGTATGTCGACACACTCTTCATAAAATTGAAAAACACTTTAAAATTATTATTTTGAAAATCCATTGCTTTGTAAAATAATTTGATACTTTGTAGAATCATTTAAATATAGTTTATACACATTTTAATCAAAATATAATTTAATAAAACTTTATAAAATAATTTTGAGAAATTTAATAAGAGTATTCAATATAATGTAAAGAATATATATAAAATCAATATAGTTATAAATTATAAGTAAATATCTAAATATCAAAAATCAACATAAGGAAGATATAAACTAAAATATCAAAAAATATAATAGATTAAAAAATACTTAAAAACTTAAAATAATATCTTTGGAAATTTAAAAGATTGGAAATCATTTTTAGAAATATTTTTAACAGATTATTTTAAAACCAGGATATTTGAAAAACAATTTAAAACAAAATTTAAAGAAGGAGAGAGAGATTGGGAAAGTGCTATCAAGGTTTTAACATAAATTCTACGACTCTATAACTTATTTGGAATATTTTGAAAGCTTGAACTCTTCAATACCTAGTCTTCATTCTCCAACTCTTGAAACTTTATATCAGCATCTTGAATCCACTCTTGATACTGTACAATCTTCTTAATTAACAACTGTCTAATATCCTGCAATATATACTATATATAACTTGATAAAACGTTAGTATCTATATTTTATATAATGTCTATAGTTGTTATCATCAAAACCAATACCTAATGTACTAACAATCTCCCCTTTTTTATGATGACAACTCTGTATATAAAAATAATATAACTCTCCCCAGGTTACAAAACTTCCCCTTAATTTACGCCTAGATTTTATATATTTCTCCCTCTTCGTCATCAACAAAAATAACCACCTTAAACTATAACTCTAACACTAACTCTTACTCTAATTCTAACTCTAACTCTAACTCCCCCTAAATAAAATACTAATTGATATATATAAGAATTATATATAATGATGATGAGAATGATTGTATAAAAACAACAAGTGATATGTAAAATGAAATAATCATATCAATCTAAATATTCATCCAATCCAACAAAGTTAATGTCACACACCATTCAACCAAATCCACACAAATCAAACCAATCAAGTCCAAACTAAATCAAGTATTATTATTTATATACAATCAAACTTATTTAAACTAGACATTTCGAGAAACTTCAACCCATCCATCAGTGCCAAAGATTGGATCTGCTTTTATTGCATCCTAATCTTCATCATCTTTGTTGATGGTACACTCTGGATTGGTGGTTGGTTCTTCTTTGTTCACGGAAGAAATCATCCATCGAATCACATCGAAATGCCTTTCTTGCTCCTTGATCATTTGCATTTGACTCAATTCTAAGTGTCTCTGGTTTCTTAGGATGAAAGAAAGAATGTTCTTGAATGATTCAAGAGTTTGTTCGAGGTTTTCGCAAAGTTTTTGATGTGGGGAAGCCATTATTGAAGAGATAAGTTTATATATGAAAAAGAATTAAAATATAGACCGAAAATAATGATTTTCTGGAGTAAATAGGTATATATAGGGATAAAAAGTCGTTTGAAATGAACTGGTAGCTGGTAGTTATTAGTTTTTTTTGTTTTTTTTTAAAACTGTCCGTTATATGTCGACATATGCAATATATTTTTCAAAACTACTTTATTTTACAATTCTATTGTTTTGGCCTATACTATTATATTTGTATGACTTTTCAGAGATAATTCACAATGTATAACAGCAAGAAATAGAATGTTAATAAGGATGAGTACAAGAAATAAAAGAAGGATACATGAGATTCAACATAAACTTAAAACCAGAAAATCCAAATACAAAGATAGCTTAAACAAACAAATAGAAAGATGTGGATGAAGTTGAAGAAGAACCACTAATTTTACGGATGATCTTTCTAAAGAATTTATACATTTTGTTGGAAATTGAGGTAAATCTCTTTGAGAATGATTTCTTAAGCTTTCTTTGGTTATGAATGATCTTCACTTGATTTTTAAGAAGATCCTTGCTGGATAGATCAGGTGGCATTTTGATACTTTCCAAGGAAGTATCCTCCTCTTCTTGTTCTTCCTCCTCAACTTCTGTTCCCTCTCCTTCCTCTTCCTCTTCCTCTTATTTCTTACTCCTCTTCCCAAGCCAACCTTTATTTCTTTTCCACAATTGTTTCATAAGGCTTGAAAAAGTGTGAAATATGCATAAGTGAAATGTTGGCCTTGCCAAATATTTTTCGAGGAATTGTTTCCTCTCCTTTAAACTCAACACCAAAATAATTTAAAACACGAGTAAGATATACACCATTGAAAAATTTGTTTTCATGTTGAGAAAGATGCTTACAAAAAAGTTCATTTAAAATGACTTAAGATCAATTTATGTTGTATTTGTTAAGTTTTGTGACACTATATAAAGGTGAATTGAAGGGGATGGATGTAGTTTGGTGTCGGAGAAGACGGGTTGCGAAACGAAGTCTGGAGGAGCAAACTGGAGTGGTAGCAGCATTCACTGTGCTGGTTATAAGCAGCCAGACGTCTGCTGGCATAGGCCAGACATCTGGTCATACAGGGTTCGGTTTCCCGAATGTTCGGCCAGACGTCTGGAGCCCTGTTCCATACGCCTGAGCCGGCAAGCTATAGTTTTTTGGGCTGGGTTTTGTGTTGTTTCGTTCAGGGGCAAGTTCGCCTTTTGCCAGGGTTTTCTCCACCAGTATATATGCTCTCTTTCCTTTTCAAAGAGGGTCAGGGTATCAAGCAATTATCTAAGGAAGGGTTTAGTCCTCCATTAATTAGGGTTTTAGGAAAAACTCTATTTCTTCAATTCAAATCTCCGCAAACATTGATTCTCGAATAGATCATTGTAATCAATCTCTTGTACTCTTCTTATTTGGTGATAATAAAAGATATCTCTCAAAGTGGATGTACACTAACGCGACGTTAGTGGAACCACTATAAATCGGTGTGTGATTTATTGTTTTCGTTATTGCTTCTTATCATATATTGCTTGTGGTGTTATTGTGATCGTGCTTTGGTTTTGGATATATTGAATTCTAGTGGTGATAGGTTGTTTTTCACTATCTATCACGATCTAGCTTTTCCGCTGTGTTTGGGGATTTTAATTTGAGTGGTCTCAATTGCAATCCGCTACAGCATTTGGTATCGGAGCTTTGGAGTTGGTAGATGGTTGTTGAAATGCTGGAAACGAATAACTCTAGAAATTCAATGGTTAGTCCAAGTAGTATAGCGTCGTATGTACGTGGGTCGTATGTGGCGTCGGGATCACAATTGGTTATCGACAAGTGGAATGGAGATAATGATTTTGAAAAATGGCAATGGAAGATGAAAGCAGTTCTAAGGAGGAATCGGGTACATCGAGTGGTGTTTGATACACATTTGTTGACGGCGGACATCTCGGATGTCGAGAGAGAGGAAATGGAAGAGTGGGCATTTACTACACTTCAACTTGCTATGGGAGAGAATGTGATCTCTGAAATTAGTGGTGAGACCACCCCTAAGGGAATTTGGGACAAGTTGGAAGAATTGTATATGAAGAAGTCTCTAACTAATCGTATGATCTTGTTGCGAACGTTTTTCACCTATAAGATGAAAGAAGGAACTTCGCTAAAGGCACATTTGAATGTGTTTGATGATTTGCTAATGAAGATGAAGGCAGTAGATTTGAAGATTGAGGAAGAGCAAAAGGCGATGATATTGTTATGTTCGTTGCCGGACCGTTATACGGGTTTCTCAAATAGTTTGATCTATAGCCGGGATACATTAACGTTAGATGATGTCAAGACGGGTCTTCTTAGTGAGGAATTGAGAGATCAAATGAAGGAGTTGAGTGTTGGTGGTAGTAGTGCCGGTAATGGTCAAGGTTTGTTTGCGGAGAAGGAAAGGTATGTGAAGAAGAACAACCGGGGGCGTTCTAAATCAAGGAATCCCGGTTGGAGAGGAAAATCAAAGGAAAGGAAAGGCAAGTGCTATATTTGTAAGAAACACGGTCATTGGAGAAATGAATGTCCGAACAAGGAGAAGGGTAAAAGGGAAGTACCATCTTCATCTGTAGCGGTGGAGAGAGGTGTTGGTGAGGAAGACGTAGATGTGTTGACGGCGGTAGCATCGGATGTTTCCGGTAGTGAGTGGGTGCTCGACTCGGGGGCGTCGTATCATATGACGCCTAATAGGAATTGTTTTTCTTCTCTTGTTGATAAAGAGGGAAATTCAATTATTATGGGAAATGGTGCTATGTGTAGGTCTCAAGGCATTGGTTCCATGCAAATTCGAATGTTTGACGGAGTGGTACGTACTCTCACTAATGTATGCTATGTTCCGGGACTTCGGAAGTCTCTTATCTCTTTGGGGCAATTGGATTCTTTTGGATGTAAGATCACTATTGAGAGTGATTGTTTACGGATTTCTAAAGGGGCACTTATGGTCATGAAAGGTGCTAGGGCACATGGTGTTTATTTGCTTCGTGGAGAGACCGTAGAAGGTGAAACTTGTGTAGGTGTTGATAGTTCTCATGGCTTGGATGCGACAAGGTTGTGGCATTTGAGGTTGGGTCATAGCTCGGAGAGGAGTTTGGAGATTCTTCAGAAGAGGGAGATGATCAATGGTGAGAGTTTCAACAAATTGGATTTTTGCGAAGAGTGTGTCTTGGGAAGCAAACAAAAGTATCATTCGGTGAAGGAAATCATGATTCAAGAAATGTTCTTGAGTATGTGCACACGGATGTATGAGGACCGGCACCGGTAACTTCTTTGGGAGGAGCAAGGTATTATATTTCCTTTATAGATGATTTTTCTCGTAAAGTTTGGGTGTATGTAATGCAGGCCAAGTCGGAGGCATTTGCAAAGTTCAAAGCATGGAAGGCTCTTGTTGAGAATGAGAGTGGTAAGTCTTTGAAGGTTCTTAGGTCCGACAATGGCGGGGAGTATGTTTCCGGAGAATTCTTAGAGCTTTGCAAGCATCATGGGATTCAGAGACATTTTATTACACCGGGAGATCCGCAATCAAATGGAGTTGCGGAGAGGATGAATCGTACTCTACTAGAGAAAGCTCGATGCTTGAGATTGACATCGGGTTTGTCTAAGGGATTTTGGGCCGAAGCTTTGTCAACCACGGTGCATATCATTAATTGAATTCCGTGCTCGGCTATTGATAACAAAATTCTGGAGGAAGTGTGGAAGGGAAAGAGTATTGACTTGAGCTATCTTCGTGTCTTTGGAAGTCCAATTTATGTGCATGATCCGGGTAATGATAAGCTTGAACCAAGAGCTGTTAAGGGGGTCTTGCTTGGCTATACGGATGGAGTGAAAGGCTATCGGATTTGGAATCCGGAAACGAAGAAGGTGACAAACTCTCGTCATGTTACTTTTGATGAGTCGGCATTGTTCAAGGAGAATGAGAGTTCATCGGATATTCCGGTCTTGGTTCATGATGAATCGAAGGAGAAGGAAATTATTCCACCATTTCGTCCCAGTGGTAGAGGAGGTAGAGTAGTTGAAGATGCTTGTGAGAAAAATGCGGTTGATGTTACATCACAAAGTCCACGTGGTGCCTTTAGTAGTGTTGGTGATGTACACGAGCCTGGAGAAGTTTCGGTTCAAGGTGGAGCCGAAAGGAGTTTGGGTGAAAATATTGCTACTCGGGTTGGGCGTCGTCCCATAGGACCACCCGAAAGATACGGTGATTGGAACTATCTTAGCTTTTGTGATAAGTTGGACTATGCGCTTCATGTAGTCCAAGATGAGCCAATGGACCTTGATGACGTCATGAATTCGAGTGATAGCTCGAAGTGGATTTGTGCCATGGAGGAAGAGATGCAATCACTAATGAAGAATCGAACTTGGAGTTTGGTTCTGCTTCCTAAAGGAAACCGTGCTATAGGGTGCAAATGGATTTACAAGGTGAAGGACGATGGGAGATACAAGGCTAGGCTAGTGGCTAAGGGGTTTGCACAGAGAAAGGGTATGGAGTATGATGAGATATTCGCACCGATCGTGCGCCATACTTCCATACGGATATTACTTGCCATAGTTCCTATTCACGACTTGGATTTGGAGCAACTTGATGTGAAGACCGCCTTCTTTCATGGTGACTTGGATGAAGACATTTACATGGAGCAACCGCAAGGTTTTGTTGTAAATGGTAAGTCATATATGGTGTGCAAATTGAAGAAATCACTATATGGGTTGAAGCAATCACCTAGACAATGGTACAAGAGATTTGATCATTTTATGCTTGAAAATGGTTTCAATAGAAGCGTCAAGGATGCTTGTGTGTATTTCAAGAAGTTGGAAAATGATTGTTGGGTGTATTTACTCTTGTATGTGGACGACATGCTCATTGCTTCGAAGGACAAGAATGAAATCAACAAGTTGAAATTGCAATTAAATTTGGAATTCGAAATGAAGGACCTTGGAGAAGCAAAGAGGATATTGGGCATGGAAATAGAAAGGGATCGAAAGCATTTTGAGTTGAAATTGACTCAAAAGGAGTACATTAAGAAAGTGCTTTGCCGGTTTAGCATGGAGAATGCAAAGGCGTCAAATACACCTTTACCTTTGCATGTGAAGCTTTCGAGTAAAGGGTCACCTATCTTGGAGAAAGACAAGGCTTATATGGCAAAGGTGACATATTCAAGTGTGGTTGGAAGTTTGACGTATACTATGGTGTGTACAAGGCCCGATATAGAAAATGTCGTCAAGGTGGTTAGTCGTTTTATGTCTAATCCGGGAAAATCGCATTGGGAAGCTGTGAAGCTTATATTGAGATACCTTAGGGGTACGTCATCTCATGGTCTTGTTTTTGGTGGTAGTGGGAAAATGAATTGCAACTTGGTTGGTTATTGTGATTCGGACTACGCCGGTGATAGAGATAGGAGAAAGTCAACTTCCGGTTATGTCTTCACACTTGGTGGTACGGCCATAAGTTGGAGATATAGATTGCAGACTGTAGTAGCTTTATCCACTACGGAGGTGGAGTTGATAGCCTCGGTAGAGGCGGCGAAGGAAGCACTCTATTTGAAGCGATTGTTGTGTGACTTGGGTATTGAACACGATAGCATCGATGTTCAATGTGATAGCCAAAGTGCTATTCACTTGGCGGAGAATTTGGCGTTTAGCTCACGGACGAAGCATATAGAAGTGAGGGAGTCATTCTTGGTAGCCATGGATGAGGATAAGCAAGTATATTTTCGAAAGGTGCACACAAAGGAAAACGCGGCGGATATGTTCACTAAGGAATTGCCAGTTTGGAAGTTCGAGCATTGCTCGGACTTAATTTGCTTGGAGAAGTGCTAGGTGCCACGGGGTGGCACGGTTGAGAGAGATACTTGGTTGTAGATGAGGAAGAGTATTGGTACGAGATTGTGGTTCTATCTTCTTAGTGTAGTGCTAGTTTGCACTCCTAGTGCTCTTGTCTTAGGTGAGGCGGTGTTTGAATGTTTTCAACATTTCGTTTGCGGGTAGGGGCTTTGTGCCTAAACTCGTTGATGGAGTGCAATGGGGGGTGGCTTTGCCTGAACCCATTGGGAAAACATTCATGTTTGGTTGAAGGTAGAAGTGTTGGTAGTTGGAGCTACCGATTGTTGATGGTATGGTACCATTGGTGTTGGAGATGGATATAGTGTCAAGGTGGAGTGTTAAGTTTTGGACACTATATGAAGGTGAATTGAAGGGGATGGATGTAGTTTGGTGTCGAAGAAGACGGGTTGCGAAACGAAGTCCGGAGGAGCAAACTGGAGTGGTAGCAGCATTCACTGTGCTGGCTACAGGCAGCCAGACGTCTGCTGGCATGGGCCAGACGTCTATTCATACAAGGTTCAGTTTCTCGAATATTCGGCCAGACGTCTGGAGCCCTGTTCCAGACGTCTGAGCCGGCGAGCTGTAGTTTTCTGGGCTGGGTTTTGTGTTGTTTCGTTCAGGGGCAAGTTCGTCTTTTGCCAGGGTTTTCTCCACCAGTATATATGCTCTCTTTCCTTTTCAAATAGGGTCAGGGTATCAAGCAATTATCTAAGGAAGGGTTTAGTCCTCCATTAATTAGGTTTTTAGGAAAAATTCTATTTCTTCAATTCTAATCTCCACAAACATTGATTCTCGAATAGATCATTGTAATCAATCTCTTGTACTCTTCTTATTTGGTGATAATAAAAGATATCTCTCAAAGTGGATGTACACTAACGCGACATTAGTGGAACCACTATAAATCGGTGTGTGATTTATTGTTTTCGTTATTGCTTCTTATCATATATTGCTTGTGGTGTTATTGTGATCGTGCTTTGGTTTTGGATATATTGAATTCTAGTGATGATAGGTTGTTTTGCATTATCTATCATGATCTAGCTTTTCCGCTGCGTTTGGGGATTTTAATTTGAGTGGTCTCGATTGAAATCCGCCACAACAGTATTGACCATAAATGGCGAAAAGAGCTTTGAAAACTTTTTATGTCGGGTTATTATAATTATCCGTTCTAGGAGTGATACTTTGTTGCAAAAGAAGGCTTAAAATTCTTGCCTTTGGACGCAAGTTTTTTTTTAAATTCAAAATCATCACCACTTTCGAAAATGTTATGAATTACTTCACGATTTTGAAAATCAATTTGAAAAGTTGAAAGGTCCATTCCACTAGATTTGCATCCAAGAATGTGAACCAAAAGTTCACATTTTAAAACAATTTGTGCCCCTTGACACTACTCCAAACTTCTTCTTTTCCATCATAAAATTTTCCTTTTAAATTTGCATAAAACATCTTCACCTATTTTGAATAACAAACAAATTTATTTTAAGAAGCATCAATTAAACCAAGAATTTCATTTTGTAAATAAAGATTAAAAAGATCATAAGTAGGAAAATCTTCAAAAATAGCAAACCTTCCGGGAAAGACTTTTCCAAAAGATATATACTGAATATAGGCTTGCATGACATCTTGATTATTAAAAATGTATTCTTTTATTTTCTTAGAAAGCCTCATGGTTGCCTTAGTATTACTTGAGAATGCCATTGAGGAGTAGTTTGAAGAGATAAGAGAGTTTATGATTTTTAAATTTGAAAATGAAAGTGAAAAATGAATGGATGGATATAGAGTAAATAGATGGAGAATCAAAGGATCTGTTCTCTGATCAAGAGACGTCTGTTAAGAACATAGAAGTTTGTGAAAAGGTGGAGGAAAATTAAAATGTTGAATTTGAAATTCAAAATCTGTCTACATATGTCGACATATGCATGTGGAGTATGTTGACATATAGGTCGAAATTTTCAAAAATGATTCTTGTTTAACTATATCCTATTTTATTATACATACATATATATATTTATAGTTATTCTATTTACAGAAAAAAATTAAAAAATTATTTTAAATATATTTTATATTATTATTATATTATTAAAATATATAAAATATTTAAATTTAAAATATAATCACATAATATTCAACTAATATTATTATTAATCTAGAGGATATTCCTAATAACCAATAAAGCAACCAAAAAAAATTATTCAAGAAATTAAAACTTTTGATATATTAAAAGCGTACCTTTTCCTGATCCATTTCACCATTTTGTTCTGAATTATGTATTGTTGCGAAGCACATGTTAGCAATTTCTATATATGATTCAATATCATCTTAGGATGTGTTTGAATCGTCTAATGTTGCAGTATAGGCTCTTCTTTGTTTTCTGGATGAATCAGTGTTTGGTGTAGTTTTTGGTATATCGACATGTGGACAGTTTCATTTTAAATGGTTAGGTTCATCGCGGTTATAACATCTAACGTCGTTTCCACTTACTGGATTTTTGTTGTCATTTCTTTTGAAATTGTTCATCTTACTATATTTTAGAAATTTTCTAAAATTCCTTGTCATGAAAGCAATTTCTTCATCATCATTACTGTCTGAATCCAGATTATCCGTCATTGCATTAAAAACTATAGGTTTCTTCTCTATTACTTTACTTTCTCTCATGTCCTGCATTTGTACATCAAAAGACATTAAATTTTTAATTAACTCTTCAATTTTTAGAGTGCTAATGTCATTAGCCCCATAAGAGTCTTTTGATCCCATTCAGGAATAAGTGAATTGGAGATTTTTCTAACTTGATCCTTCTTAGAAAAAACTTTTACCCAATGCAATAAGTAAGTGTAATATATCTTAGAATCTACTATAGATTTCAGATATGGATTCATTTTGAATAATTGAAACCGGTTTGTTAACATGGAAATTTTGGTCTGTTTAACCTTACTTGTACCTTCATGTGTAACTTGCAAAGTTCTCCAAATTTCAAATGCAGACTTACATATAGATAGTCTATTAAATTCATTTCTATCTAGTGAACAAAATAATATATTCATAGTCTTAAAGTTACTTTATGCAACTGCTTTTTGGTCAGCAGTCCAATGTGTAAAATTAGTCTCGGGTTCAGTTACATAGTTTGTGTGATATTCCAAGTGTCTAAACCAGTTGATTGTAAATAAATTTTCATTCTACATGACCAATATATGTAATTACTGCCATTAAAAAGTGGAGGTCTAGCAGTAGATTGTCCTTCGGTAAATGAGTTACTAACAAGTGTATTAATAGTGTTACTAACAGTACTATTATCGGTGTTGGTAGCCATTTAGACTTTTTCAAAAATCAGATAATGAATACTTTGAAAACCAATGCTCTGATACCAAATGGGAGTCAGCGGAATAAGGATCTTAAGGCTAAATTAACAATAGAGAGGGATGAATAGTGTTTAATGGATTATATGAATATTTTTCAATTTTTTTAAGATTCTACATGGAATGATATAATTAACAATCACAGAACAATAACATAATCAAAGTGCAGATAAAAGTAAATGCAGTAAAAGTAAAAAGAAAGAACACATCAGGATTTTATACTGGTTCGGAGTTACCCTACATCCAGTTTCGCACAATTCCTTGTACGGATTTCTTTTCAACTAGTAAATGCAAATACAATCTCGATCTCAAGGCTACGTGACACACCCTCCAAAATCCCGACCCCTTGTAAAGTCTCTTGATTTCTGGGCTGCAAGCACACCTACTAGATATACAGGCTACTAAGCACACCCAATTGATTTTACGGGTTACAATCACACCCACAAGTATAGCAATATGATTTAATAGAGTTTAACAGACTCAAATCTTCGATCTTGATCATAATTGATCCTATAACTCTTGAATAACACTTTGATCTTGGTTTGAGTGAGAGAGATGAGAGAAATCAGAGATTAGATGAAGGAGAATCAAACTAGTGATGATTGAATTTGATTCTGCTTGAATTTCGACAGAGTTTTAGTATATTTAGAATTAGAAAATGAGAGAGTGAAAAGAGGAGAGATGAATAAGAAAGTAGATGTTAAAAATTCGTTTGGAAGTCTGGTATATATAGGGAAACAACGGTCATGTCCATTCGCAAAGAGATACGACAAAAAGACACTTCCATTCAAATTTGAATTTTGAAAATTACAGCACTATGTCGACATACATAGATAGAGTATGTAGACATACCCTTCACAAAATCGAAAAACACTTTAAAAGTATTATTTTCGAAAATCTGTTGATTCGTAAGATAATTTAGTACTTTGTAGAATCATTTAAATATAGTTTATACACATTTTAATCAAAATATAACTTAATAAAACTTTATAAAATAATTTTGAAAGATTTAATAAGAGTATTCAATATAATGTAAATAATATATATATATAATCAATATAGTTATAAATTATAAATACCTAAATATCAAAAATAAACATAAGGAAGATATAAATTAAAATACCAAAAAATGTAATAGACTAAAAAATACTTAAAAACTTAATATAATAACTTTATAAATATAAAAGATTGAAAATCGGTTTTAGAATGATTTCAAAAAGATTATTTTAAAACCAGGATATTTGAAAAACAATTTAAAACAAAATTTAGAGAATGAGAGAGAGATTGGGAAAGTGCTATCAAAGTTTTAACATAAATTCTATGACTCTATAACTTATTTGGAATATCTTGAAATCTTGAACTTTTCAATTTTCATGAGTCTTTATTCTCCAACCCTTGAACTATATATCAACATCTTGAATCTACTCTTGATACTGTACAATCTTCTCCATCAACATGTGCCTAATATCCTGCACTATATACTATATATAACTTGATAAAACATCAGTATCTATATTTTGTATAACGTCTATAGTTGTTATCATCAAAACCAATGCCTACGATACTAACAACTCATACATTCCATCGAACAGGTGTCGGGCATGAAGCTTGTCGAATAGTTTGAAACAAAAAACCTTACTCAAACACTCCAGCCATCGAAGGAAGAATTAAGGAATGAGAAGTCATGGTAGCATGAAGGAGAAGACTCAAAAGAAAAGACATCGGAATGAAAGGAGATAGAAGAGGAATCAAAAAGAGGAAGCTGTGCAAGAGTAAACCAACTAAACCATCCAAATTTGAAACAAAAATACCAAATTTGATTGCAAAATCTGTTAATGTGCTGCTATTGGCATCCGGTTTTTTTCCTGGCTAACATAACTAAAGACTACCTCAATAATTTCTATTCCATGCTTCTTAACATCAAGCATTATTTTTTCATCGACCAAGCACCCAAGCATTTCAAAGTCTCCATACTAAACCTTAAATCAAACTAAATCCCGCCTCTTTCTCTAATTGCCAAGAGAAAGTCTGGCCATTCATCCCCACCCAATCCCGAATACACACGAAAAGTAAACAAATCTCTTTGCGATCATCATAATTAGGATTATTCATTAAACCTTTTTGATCATCACAAATAAGATTATCCACTAAATTTTCACTTTCCTTCATCTATTAGGCAAAAAGCAATGTTTTTTTAGTTCTAGAGTTTGGAATTTTTGAATCAAAGTACATGAGATTTTCCTGAAAGAGATAGAAATGTACGGCTGTTTAGTAGTGAAAGAATAGAATATGATGGCCAGAAGTTCATAAAACATATTGATATCTACTAACGTTATAATGGTGGCTGAAAGAAAAAAACTGGATGCCAACAGCAGCACACAATCTGTTATGAGCGCCTCATCGAAAAATAATGATAATTTGTACAATAAATTTACCTGACATGATTCAAGTTAGGTAGGGACCAAATTTTCTTTTTTGAGCCATGAGATCCAAAAATGAAATCAAGATGGCTACAGTGAAGGATGGTTAGGGATCGACTTTGGGGAAAAAATGGTACAAGACATGGAGATGGATTTTCTCTAGATAAATTTGGAAGAAGAAAAGGCGAAACATGAGATGATGGAGCAGTTGTACAGAGGTAGTGGTGAAATGGATTTGGATGCGTGAGTGCATGGAAGAACGTTATAACGGCGTGAGATGAAATTATTACACCGTTTATAAAAATACAAATCGCATGTTACTTGCCTTTGGATGTTTTTGTTTTCTTAAATCATAGCTCTTCCTTTTCTTTTGTTTGTCTTCACCGCTAAGTACGACCAATTTTATTATATAGATAGCTCGGAATAAATGTCTTATTTTGTTTTCTTCTGTATATTACTAGAATGGGACCCGTACTTCGCACATTGACAATTTATAGAATGAAAGAGTGATAATTGTTAGATTAATAAGTTTAATCACATATTGAAGGGTGGAATTACATTACTGCTCAAGTCCAGTATAACTATTGCTGTAGAATGAACATCTTGTGTCTAATAAATCTTTTATATGTACAGACAGATCAAACTTTTAAAAGCAATTGAATCTATTGTGTTTAATAAGTAGAAGACTGGTAATGGTTCCCAACTAGGTCTGAATTGTCAAATTTATCCATTTGTGCAGCTTTTATGTATAAATGATAGAGATGTACAACTATTTGTATGTGTAATATGGAAAAAAGAATGCAGATATGAAAAGTAGAACAACAAGCTAAGTTATTTGTATATTTTACAGTCTTTTTTTTTGAAATGGTACTTATATACAACATGTCACGGAGACAACATAACACAAATCACATGTCAATATATGTTCGAATCACGCTACGCAAGTTTCGAACTTGTGACCTCTCGCACCAAAGCCGAATCACTTAACCACTAGGACAATGGTGCTTGTCTATATTTTACAGTCTTGTGCTAGGAAAAGGAAAGCTGTGGTTACACATTAATTTCCTCAACATCCAGTAATCAATGGTTACTACCTCAGTTCAACTGCTAAGGCCATTGGCAATGTGCGTGGAAGAATTATGAGAAAGTTATAAATAATTTTCAGCTTGCTTGGGATATTGCTTACATTTAACAATTATATTCCTACCTTGTTTCACACATCTTTTGTTTCCCAAATGTTTTATAGTCATTTGAGCATCGTCCATATAGTTATAACTATGCTAGACCATTGAATCACATACCAGCTAACTTTTGACCTGAAGCACATAAAATTGATATGTGTACCTTTGGTATGGCCATATAATGAAGCAACAAGAAACATTATTAGATAAGAAAATGACTTTTGATTCAAGCATAATGAATCTCCATGGGTGTATAAAATATTTTGTATTATTTGCCAATAAATAAGAAAAAACGTATGATGGTAGCAAAAGAATGTTTGATAACTTAGTCACCCAAGTACATGATGGCTTTAGCTGAATTATTTAGTTTGTTCAGATCTACTATTCAAGTTTTTTGTTCATAAGTTTTCCTTCAAAGTATTAGATAGTTTACTGACAGGCCATAATTTTAGCTCATGTAGGGCTGTCACTAGATATCCGAAAAATCTGAAATCCATCCGCATCCGTATTCGAAAAGAAAATAAATATCTGTTATCCGGAAAAATGAATACAGATGCGGATATGAAGACATCTGCATCCGAAAATTATCTGTTCGGCTTTTTCAAGATTATAGTTTAAATTATGTATATTTTAGTACAATAAAATGCATATATTTATTGTTTTATTAAGTTAGAAGTTTATATTATACGCACTTAATGCATATTAACTGCTCAAAAATATTTATTGTCATCGTTTTTGTTTATTTTTAACACTTTATTAATCAATGTGATTAAAAAAAGTTTATGTTAAATTAAAATTTTCCATTTATGTTTCTTGATTTATCGGTCGTCAGTGGATAGGATAATTATCCAATATCCATCTGTATCCGTGGATGCGGATATCCGATATTCAAAAATAATTGTGGATGCGGATACGGATATGGCACTATATACATCCGAAAGTATCTGTTGATAGGTCTAAGCTCATGTCAAATAATATCACATTCAATCGGCACCACTGAATTTCTTGCATATAGCCAGTAGAAAATATGAAAAACCATAATGTTGACACGAGACAAAACTTAGTAAGATGTGGCAAGAGAATACGTACATGTATACTGATAGAGTTAATTTTTCCTTTGTAAAATGCATATAGGGTACAAGACCACCGACTTTTTATAGTTAATGATTGAGATACCACCACTAACTTGGTGTAATTCACAAAAAAAATACAAGACCACGGACTTGGTGCAATTCAGTATTAAAAGAAGGCATCATGAACAGTCATTTCAAGGTAATTATGTTAAGCATTCCTAATCAATTGATTAATCATCAAAAAAAATTCAAATTATATGCAACGCCATAAAAATTTGAATAGTGTGGAATGATTACTAAGGCCTACAATGAAATATGGAAGACAAAAAATAATCTGATACTGTGTGCAGTAGGTATTGAAGCCACACATCCCATTTCCAAATTTGAAACTTTTTGCTTCATAAACCTTGACCAAGGTTTGTTGCTACACTCCAGCTTCCAGCGCTTGGTTCCCTATTTCGGAAAGGCGTACTTCCTAAAATATATAACCAAGCTGTAAAACTGTATTATCAATACTATTTCATATTAAACAAATTCCTAAAGCCACCATCTGGATCCAAAGTTGCACTTAAATAGCATTTTCCAGTTACCAAAGGTTCAGGCAGCACCGGTACTCTAAAAACATTAATGAACGAAACATACAAACTTCCAGTTTCATTAAACAAAACATCAGTCAGAAGTTAAGTTGACCGCTTATATTTATTAATTGCAGTGAAAAAAAATGAAAAGTAGAATTATATGCACATACTTGTATGGCTTCTCACTGCTTGGTGCTTGATGTTAAAATTATTGAGCTGCTTAATGAGATAATATTATGAATTCAGTTCTACTTATATTATCAAAGCTCCATGACTGCATCACTACAGCAATAATATATATATAGATCCGCACCATATGTTACCCGATTGAAGGTGCAACAGAAAAACATGTTCAGAATCAGTTAGGTCACGCAACCCAGATCATGTCAATTCAGACTATGCCAACACAGTTCAGCATGTTGGAACTAACATCAAAGTTTCCTTCTAGCTACTGGAAATGTTTGAAATGTCTTAAATATTGAGATTTAGCTCTTTAGAATAGATTAATTTAATTGCTTTACGCCAAGGATTGCTCCTATGTGATGGATATTAAGGATTTTTCTAAGGTTAGACGTAATAAATAATACAGTGCAAAAAAAAGTATACCTTAATGGTATTTTGATCAGATGCTCATGTTCCAGTCCATATGAACATAAATTGTAAAAGCAAATGGAGCGAAAGCTAAATTTATTAACAAACTTTGTTGACAGTTACAGGGAGTACATAAACTGAAAATGATACACATTTGAGTACATAATAATATTCAGAACTGAATAAAACAACATACAAATAAAAAGTACATGACGTCACTAAGTTACGGTAAATGGTTTGATGCTTATCCAGTAGTCGTTGTGACCTGGTTACACAACGTCACTTTCGATGCCTCGAATGTCCTTCTTTCGACGTTTACTGGCTTGATTGTTGTTGTTAGAATCATTTCTTGTTTTAGCTTCTTCAACATCCTTTTATTAGTATACCAGATCAGATTCTGAAACAATGGGAGAAATTACTTTTTTAGTTTGTGTATTTGCAGATGTGAACAGATTTTTTCAATGATACAATGATACTTACATCAATCAGAATACCTTGCCGTCCACCCTTATGTCCACATGGCATTACAGTTTGACACTTCAGTTTGTCCTTATTAACAGCATTTTCATCATCCTAACAACATTTTCACAGTTCACAGCTCTACTGCGGTTGGTAAGGGTTCCTATCACTTCAGTAAAAGGAGAGGGGTCGAGCCTTGATAGCCGCACTTTAGTGGCCTGGTATATATGAAAGCATGTAATAATCCCTTAAATAAGTTAAAATCTCGGAATCAAAAAGTACCTCTGTGGGAGTTAAAAGTGGATGGGGGCATGCTGCCAATACTTGCCATATCGATGTTTAATTTTTACTTACATCACAATAAAGTAAACAGACATACATATAAAATATCAGGTGAAAATATTGAGAAATCATATAATGACATTGAGTTACTTAATTTGCTGTAAGTAGTTAGTGTAGTCATGTTTGGAACACAGGTAATCAACCTAACATGGAAATGTGCAGGTAAGAAAGCATTAAAAAAGTTACTACATAAGCACCTACTGTAATATCGATCAAGGGTAGCGCCAAGCAATGTGATTGTAACTGCAATCCTTTAAGCACTAGTATGTGAGTCAAAACTATACAGCAATTACTCCAACCATTTGTTGAACAGCACAAACATCGGCCGATTTAAATAAATAAAGAAAACAGTATTCAAACATATCCAAATCTCACTAATTAACCCAAATCTGTGAAAATTTATGTGACAACTAATCGGTATTGTTGACGGCAAAAATGACCACCAAATAATGTGAAAGCACTAACAATCCAATATCTAAATCCAAACAAAGTGATATAAAGAACAAAATATGAAGAATGATAAATTAAAAACGGTAAGAAAGTAAATGAACAAGAGGATTTATAGTGGTTCGACAAACTTTGGTCTACGTCCACTCCAAAAAAAATTCTTTTATTAATTTATACTGCTAATTACAGTTACAATCTATGTAAATTGAGAATAAAAATGGTGAAGTATAGCCTAGTAAAGAAGATGAAGAGAACTGGAAAAAAAATCCTCTGCAATGAGCCATTGATCATGTATTTATACGAGAAGACATGCAAATATCCACTTGAAAATCCACGTGCAAAAGACCGAAGCCAAGAAGGACTGATTTAGAAAAAATGGAGCCCACCAAGGGTCATATAAACCGATTGGCGCCGATCCCTATAGGGGCGATCGACACCGATCGGTGTAGATCTCACATTGGGGGTCGACGATCCCCCATATAGGTCCCCCTCTTTTTGCTCTTCATATTTCCGTAGTTGTTTCCTGAGTTGATGCGGCGTTCATCGAGTTATTGAGCAATTATCGTTGAATTGAACTGTCGATCCAAGTGATGCATAGCCATGGTGATCTGATCTGATCCGTTCCTAGCCATATTGATCTAATACGATCCCCTGCCAAGAGGAAGTATAAATCCTTACTTAGCCATTTCTGGGATGCTATTCGTTTGAATCCGCTTAACTGTCACCCATAGTATTGTTTATAACTGATCTCCGTTCCTGATAATCATCTCTTCAGGCTTCCTGTCTTAATGATCATGAAATCCATTTAGCCAACTCCATGGTATCACAGCCTTGTCAAAAGGCGGGATAACATTTGCCCTCAAAAACATACCTTCCGATAAGAAGGTGTGTTTTGAATTGCCATAATTTCCATAAGTCCAAAATCCATAATTCATCGATAGCCGAATTTTCCAATCCGAAATCCAATCCTCTGTCAAGCTGAATCCTCCATCTCTCTGGGTCGTTGTTGAGATCTGCGACTACTTTGAGTCGATATCCAATTCCGGAATTATTCCAAATCTTTAACCGAATCCATATTTATCCTAAGCCGATAACCAAATCCTTGTTCTTTCCAGATCATTATCCAAAGCCTTGATCTCACCGGATCATTATCTCAAGTCCTTGATCTCTCCGGATTAATATCCAAGTCCGCGACCTCTCTTGGTTGATGTCCAAATCCATAACCGTTTGAAATCCTGGATATCAATAAGCCAATCCACTATCTCTTTGGATCGTTATCCATGTTCACGGTCTCTCTGGACCGATCGATGGTCTCTCCAGGCCCTTGTTAAGTCTAATTCAAACTTAACGATGAGTAGGCCGATGCCGTAGCTCCCCGACAAAGTGACCTACTCCTTGCACTCCGGTCCTTTTAGGGCATATAGCGATGTCTTGATCCTCCTGGACCGATCATAGCCTCTCCGAGCTCTTGCTGGACCCCATCAAGTCATTCTTCGGTGAAGGGGGAACAACGACAAATAAGCCGATCATGTTGCTCTCTGGCGAAGCGGCGTTACTTCCTGCACTCCGATTCAGTGTTCCTGAACACAAAGCGATGTCATGGTCTTCCTAGGTCGATCATGCTCTCTCCGGACCTTTGCTAGACCACATCCAGTCGCTTTTCGGTAAAAGAGGAACAACGATAAGTAAGTCGATCATGTCGCTCTCCGGCGAAGTGACTCACTTCTGTACTGACTTCCTTTCTCCGACCTCGACTCTCCGGTCGGGGGCTTGATCCATGACGTATGAGTCCATCCTGTCGCTCTCCGACAAAGGGACTCGCACCTTGTGGTTATTACCCCGTTTCTCCGGTCGGGACAACCACAACCTGTATTGTTCATCGCATTAATGCGGATTTATGTCTTTTAAGATCCATTTATTATGGCGGTTCATCGTCATCTCAGAGCATGCCTAGGGACCGACTTCGATCCCGTACATGAGTAAGTGACTTAGCCGCTTTATTGTGGAGTTTATTATTTATTTGTTTCATGTCATCCCGATCAAGAGACGACGATCAGTGCCCTTGACCGGGGCTCGCTCTGATTTGTGGTGGATGATGGCTGCTCCTATTCCATCCCCATTATCCAAGCATCAAATCTTTTCCAAATCAGCGGGTGCTAATGTTCTTAGTGAAAACACCAAAATGTTGACGCCAAAAATGACCACCAACACCCAAATAATGTGAAATTATCAACAATCCAATATTCAAATCCAAACAGAGTGATGTAGAGAACAAAATATGAAGAATAGTAAATTAAAAATGGCAAGAAAGTAAATGAACATGAGGATTTATAGTGGTTCGGCTGACTCTGGCGTACGTGCACTCCAAAAGTTTTCCTTTTATTCATTTATACTACTAATTACAATTACAATCCGTGTAAATTGAGAATAGAAATGGTGGAGTACATCCTAGGGAAGAAGATGAAGAGAGCCGAAAAGAAGATCCTCTGCAATGAATTAATGATCATGTATTTTAGGAGAAGACGTGCAAATATCTAGCTGAAAATCTGCATGCAGAAGACCGAAGCCAAGACGGACCAATCCAGAAAAAATGGGGCCCAGTAGGGCTATATAGACCTACCGGCACCGATCCCTATAGGGCGATTGGGAACGATTGGTGTAGATCCCACATTGGGGACCGACGATCCCACATCTGGGCCCCCCTCCTTCTGCTCTTCGTATTTTCCTAATTGTTTTCTGAGTTGATGCAGCGTTCGTGGAGTTATTGAACGATCATCGTTGAGTTGAACTGCCGATCCAAGTGATCCATAGCCATAGTGATCTGATTTGTTCCTAGCCATATTGATCTGATCTAATCCCCTGCCTAGGGAAAGTGTAAATCCATACTTAACCATTTCCGGGATGCTATTCGCTTGAATCCGCTTGACTGTCATCCATAGTATTGTTTATAACTGATCTTCGATCCTAGTAATCATCTCTTCTGGCTTCCTGTCTTGATGATCACGAAATCCATTTAGCCAATTTCATAGGCGGGATAACATGTATAGCACATCAATTTGCAAATTAATTGTAAAGGAGGCAGAAAAGTTATCATAACCATGAACTAACCACAAATCTGTCGTCAGTCCATACACGTTCAATATGATACGTAGCAACTGCCTAGTTTGGAATCCAACCCGCGAATAGACCTTAAACGGTCACTGTATTCGTTGGGAGATGTAAATCCGAGTTGCAGTATGGTACTAACGGGAAAGTGGAAGAGAGTTGGGTGGAATATTCGATTAATTAGGAATCGGGATAGAAGAAGCAATGATTGAGAAGTTGAAATCGCAGAGCTTATGGGTTCGATCGGTAGGAAAAAGTAAAGGAGGAAAAGGTAAAAAAAAAATTTGGGAAATGGAAACGAACGAAGCAGTTTTAGTTACCAAAGGAAACAGTAGAAGTAGAGGTTATATTTCACATTTTACATGTGTGTAGACCGGAACTTTGAACAGGATGGCGTTAATTTGAAATAGCAGATTATAACGCTTCCACGTCAGCAATGATGGGTTCGTGGAAACATCCCAGAAATCAAGTGAGTTCATGAACGCCGTATATAAAGATTTCTCGCAATAGATTTAATTTGGAAGAATGCATAGTTAAGAATCCATGCCTTCTGAAAAAATATTATATATTTTATGAGATTTCATAACATAGTGATATGTAGATGATACTTATAACACTGAAAAAGACAACGTCACTATGATAATTCTATTAAAAATAATAAGAAGAAGAAGACTTTGACTATGCATGCTTCTACAAGTAGAAATTTCAAACAAAAATACATACGATCTTTAACCGCTACCTAGGTTCAACGACAGTTATAGTCACGTCATCACAAGAATAAGAATCATGATTACATGATGAAGAGAGTACTTCAGCTAAACCCTTTTTTACAGCAAATCCAGGTTGCTTAGGCGGAGGCAGAGAACTGATCTCGCTATTGAACATTTGTACTACTGATGACATCAATGGCCTGTCTTCTGGTTGTTCTTGTACGCATAATAACCCAAGTTTTATACACCTTATTACTTCATTACTCAAGATTGAGTTTGTAACTGAAGCATCAAGCAATTGGATGTTGTTTCCTTCTTTCCATAAGTTCCATGCCTATATATATATGATATAAAAAATGGTTAGGAATATAGTTTATGTGATTTATCATAGTGATGTGTAAATGATAAAGTCGTCATAATGTTGCCTTAATTATACAAATTAAGAAGAAAAAAACATCTTTTATTGCCTCTTTCAAAAAATGCGTTTCACGAAATACCACTGGAATTGTTTTCAGAAAAAATTCCTTTTTCTCCTATAAATATTTGCAAGCTGCAAATATTTACAATTTTAACTATAATATTTGCAGAAAAAAACTGCAATTTTTCATTGAAAATAATTATAAGAGACTTTCATGAAACTTGTTCTTGAGAGGGACCCAAAGTGAACAAAGTTCGAAAATAAAGTTGCGCGTCTAATGTTTTTGAAAATAAATTTGAAACTGTGTTACTAATTTTTGGTTTATAAATTTGAAGCATGTGTACTATTAGGATTTTCTAACCTTTATCAGAGAGTAGAAAAAACAAACCCAACAAAACAAAGATTTATGGCCTTTTTTTTCAGAAGATTTAAACTACACAAACAACAATAAGAATATAAAAAGTTCTCTGCCAAAGCCAATAGCAACCAACCGTGCGGCTGGGCAGATTTTTTACTCATCCGTTTTCCTTATAAAAATATATTAATAATAACAAATAAATTAATAAAATAACAGCAACCAACCAATCAAAATAAAACAAGTAATCACTATCAATACGAACAAAATATTCACCTAACCACCATTTGTTATTTCCAATTACGAAATAAAAATGAAAAAAAAGTAATGAACACGTAATTCAGAAATTAAGAATACAATGAGGTCCCATGGAAATTTATGTACTTGGACTGATTTCATTTGTGTAGAAATAAAATTTAAATGCCTTATTTAAAAACAAAACAAAATGTTTCCATGGAAATAATTTTCTTGCTATATTCTTTGTATAAACTCTATACAATTTTTTTTTTTTTTTGAAAACCCAGGAGAACCCGACAGGCCGATAAACTTACATGCAATTTTATCCTAAGTTAAAAAAAAATACAGAGGTGGAGCCTTAGCGCAACGGTTAAGTCACCCGCATGGTAATCTAGGAGTCAGATTCGAGTCTCGAAACAGCCTCTTCACAATACGAGCAAAAAGCTGCGTACAACCTCCGCAGAGTCCGCTATCGTGCGGAAGCATCGTGCATTGGGTTTCACCTTTAAAAAACAAAATACAAAGTAAAATATTCACCTGTGCTAGAAGATTTATATGTGGAGGTTTTGCATAAACTCCTTTGTTTCTCTTTCCACTTATAATTTCTAGAACCAATACACCAAAACTATATACATCTGATTTCACCGAAAAAGTACCATCCATTGCATACTCAGGCGACATGTATCCACTGCACATATCAATGTAGTAACTGTTAGTTCTATTATTATTATTTTTCCTTAAGCTGAATATAAGCAATGCTAGTAACATAAACAAGAATCAATATATGTAGTGATTTACTATGTTCCGACAACTTTTTTGGTATTGTAATCTGTTTCATCGCCACTAAAGATTCTTGCCATGCCAAAATCAGAGATTTTAGGCTTCATTTCTGTATCAAGAAGAATATTTCCAGCTTTAAGATCTCTATGGATGATTCTGAATCTGGAATCTTGGTGAAGATAAAGAAGACCTCGAGCAATCCCAATAATGATTTGGTATCGAGAATTCCAATCCAGCAATAACTTTTTCTCTTCATCTGAATGCAAAATCGAAGTTTCAAATTTCCACGAAGAGTTTGTTTGGGACCTTTTTTTTTGTTGCAACTGCTCAAATGTAATTTTTCATTGTAACTTTTGAGTAGTTCTAAGTAAATAATAAAAAGTAAAAGTGTTTTGAAACTTTGATATAATGTGGTTGAGAAATACAAAATATGTCATAAGTATGTACTTGTTTATGACTTGTTACTTTTAGTTAACTTACTTTCCCTCATTATAAGTTGTTTTCAAACATGTAGCATTGATAAGTAACTTATAAGGATTTTTGAGTACTTATAAATAGTTGCCAAATATGTTTAAAATGGGAAAAAGAAATTCAAGATCAACAGAAACTTGTTAATATGCACTCAAAAGAGATGAAAACTTACTGAATAAGAATGCATCCAAACTATTGTTGGGCATGTATTCATATATCAACATTCTTTCTTCTCCTTGAATGCAACAACCAAGAAGCCGAACGAGGTTTCTATGTTGAAGCTTTGCAATAAGCATAACCTCATTTTTGAACTCTTCTATACCTTGGTCCGATGTTTTCGAGAGCCTCTTTACTGCTATTTCTTGATCATCTCCAAGTTTACCCTGTTTGTTTACATTCGGTTTTGATTTTTGATAGAGCACAACTTTCTACTTTAATATACAAGAATATCTTATCATTTTGGTCATTATTTTCAATAGTTACAAAATTTAACCATGTTCTAAAGCATATTACAAATATATTCCACCTTTTGTTAGCATTATAGAAGATGGTTATTTTATTTGCACCACGCCAGTTCAAATATCAATAGTATAAATATTTCTTTTCCAAAAAATTGCAATAGCACTATTTGAAATAGCTCGAACTATGTTTGCAATACCGGTGTTTGTCGATATCTTGAATAGCATCAACACAGTTAGTCCTTTTTTGCCATGCTGGCAGAAAGTGGACTATATTTGTAATTAGTATAAAAATTTGCCAAAATCATAAGCGGTTTAAATGATGAGTAAAAAAATCAATATTTTATAGATATATGATTTGATTTACATACACAAACAATGCGCAATGCTTAACACAAGATGCTAACCTTGTAAACAGGACCGAAACCACCTTCTCCAAGTTTATTAGCAGATGAGAAGGAGTCTGTTGCTGTGGCAATTGTCTCAAAATCGAATATTGGAAGATCAACTGCTTCACTTTTTTGTTCGTGATTTGCATCCAAAAATTCTGGATAAAGGAAATGAATTTAGAAAATGTTACTGTAGAATCTAAGCTTCATATATGCCATCACAATTTCTTGTGTTATCTTACGTTTTCTCTTCTTCCTTCGCCATATGCAACAACCTGCACAACCTAGCAGCAAAATTGCAGCCACTAGACTGGCCACTATAGTGACTACTTCTCCACCATGTGATCTTTCACCTAGCAAATTGAGACAAGTTAGTTGCTTTTAGTACGTCTCACGAATTATGACTTTCATATCATGGTTTGAAATTCATAAGCACAAAGACGTAATAATAAAAGCTGCTGTTAATCAACTTTGGAACAAATTTATACACTCACTTCATATCTAATCAAGTATGCACTTGTTCACAACTGATGAATTGATGGAGATCAAATATATTCATGTTAATCTGCATCAATTGCTTAGTTTAGCATTGTAAAACCAAGTATTTTAAAATGAAAAAATAAATCCATTTTATTATACAGCTTTAAATGCACATTGATACCAGTTAAATTTGAGCAATGTGCACATATTTTTTGATTAAATGACAAGAAATATCATTTTGAACTTTAACATTTACAAATATAATGTCATACTTGTCAAACTATCAAGTAGAAATTACATTGTAAACATCCGCAATTGTCAAACTTTAATTCCCAGCCAACATTGATTAGTCCTAACTAAGTAATCTATTTTATCTGTAAATTTAAACACAATCTTATAAAATAAGAATTTTTTCTGGTCTACTTTTTATAAGTTATTAAAGTTGAATGATAATGTAAAATATATTATACACACATACGGTCCACTTAGTATTAAAGTTTCAAATCCCATATTTTGATTACATCTCATCTCACAAAAAGCATATCAGATGATATCTCAAATGGTGTTAGTGCATCTTAGGTGTACATCTCTGGTTGATATATCAGATCTTAAAGTACATTTCCTGACAATCTCATAGTAACTTATGAGTTTAGAATTTAACATTTAATGGTTGTTATCCAAAAAAATAAAAATTATAACATACTCAATTACATAGAGATAGTAGATGCACTAAAAAGAGAAGATTAAAATTTCTTTTTTTGAAGGAGAGTACTAGCTTAATTAATCCGGTAGTAACCGAAGAATCACATTAGAAAGAAAAAAAACGAAATCATTTGTTGTGATTTATCCAAAAAAATGATTAAAAGAATAATTAAATAATAATTGGCTGGATAATTTTATTTGGACCTACTTAAAAGGTAATAAAAAATGTACAAAAAAGAACATATAATTAGGGTTGGGATCTCAAATTAGGAACTTGGTTCAGATTTCGATTGAGATTTTAATATGTTAGTAGAGAAAAATATCATATGAGATATGAATAAGATTTGACATTCCGCCTCGTCCATGCAAAAAAATTCGGACAAAATCTCAAGCGAGATGGACGAAATTAAAATCTTTGCTGTGTTATTTCAAATTAAACATTTGCTATTTAAAAAACTGTACTAGTGATGCTGATATTTAAAATAGCGTTAGTGCAAAGTTTTAAAAACATAACGCACTTGCGCTATTCAAAATAATGCCGGTACAAGTGGCATCATTTTACCATGCTACAAACAGTTGGCTATGTTTATAAACGGTTTTAAAAATGATGTAAATGGGTAGTAACACATCCTACAAAATACTCAAAATCTATTTTGAGGTCAAAATGGGAAGCAACACCAACAACATACCTTTAGGCACATCTATCGCAGCAACACGTACATACAAATCCTGACCGAAATTCTCGAACCTCCGAATATCAAACAAACTCCCAACCCAAATCCAACATCCGCTATTATCGCTACTATCGGCACTAGCATACGCAGTACAATTGCAACTTCTCAAACACAATTGTTTGCACTGATCAAGGTTCAAACTCAAATCAACCATACAATTTTCAGTTTGTGGCACCTTGACATTTTTTACAATCGCAAATCCATCGGTTCCACCTGCACAATCCAACTCATGTTTTCTGATACATCCATCGCTTCCATCTTTTAATACATTCCAATTCATTGAATTTTTGGGCACAAATCCCGTCAAACAATTACATGTCATGTCACATAAGCCATAATTTCCACAGGTCCCTATATGATCGCACTTGTCGCTTGGATTAACCCAGAATTGATACCATGAGGTGCTATCATTTATCCAAAGTAACCTTTGTATATTCCCAGCTGGACTGATGACTAATTTTGACAATATGGATGGACTAAGATGAAAAGAATAGGTCGCCTCTGACTTATTACTGGCAAAAGTAAAACTGATGCCATCAAATGTCCCCACATATGGTAAGCCACTAAACTTGTTCCCATCCCAAGGTCCTGTCCTAAATATTCTCTTTCTACCATCATCCAGAATCATTTCAGGGACTCCCCTAGTGTCCATATATGATATATACTCCCCTGGGGTAGGGTCACTACGACTTCTCCATGCAGTTATGGTACGGTTCACACCTGTAATAAAATCTACCCCAAACTTCATATCAGCCAGCAGAGTATCGGTTGGGTAGTCAAAGCCTTGCCATGCATAATTTGAGGTGTCATCTTTAAGTTCTTTGACTACAAGATTTCCACTGTCTAGAAGTTGAGCTACAGGATTGCTTAGCTTTGTTGTCGTGTTTGATGACCAAACTACCCTCGAGTCTTTGTCGGCGATGGTGAGTGTTCCGTCTGCTGTGATGGATAAGACTCCGGGTGAGTTTGATAACGGGTTTGCCCGATTTACAACCCATAATTTTGTTTTGTCGGATATTTTGTTATACCATAGACCAATGTATCGACTTTTTGGGTTTGGACTGAAAAAACCAAGACAGAAAGAGCCAGAATCAGAGACTAGAGTTTCATTGTCGGCTAATGGGGTGGAAGGAGTTATGGTGCTTCTACCGACTGAGAAGGAAAAAAGTATTGATATTAGAATTGTGAAAAGGAGTAATTTTTCACGGTGTAAAGTCATTTTTTCTTTTAATGGAAACGAAACACTGATATCCGGTCTTATAATCAATATGATTATAGATTTTGTAGATGGCAAATAATGAAGTTAACGGAGATCTTAAAATCAAAATAACCAATGACAGTGACTGGTCCTCATTCCTTTGCCTTTGGTTCTAAAAGCATGTCAAATAGCCACTTTTAAAGAAGTCCAACCTTCTCGTACGCAAGTGGAATCAACTTCATTAAGCATTCTAATGATAATGTAGAGATATGCAATAAACGAGAACTACTACTAAATCATGTAATGGAAAAGTGAATCTGTTTATTTCATAACATTGGTTACTGAAATAATCATGATATAAATGATTTTGCTAAGAGCATACTAGTTGATACAGTTTGAAAGAAAAATACCAGCTTTGAGGGCAGTTCAGTGTAAGATATGAATGAAGGATCAGACTTTGAATCGAAACAATGACATAATTTTTATCCAGATATGTGTAGGGTTGGCAATATCAAGTGTTCACCTACGAAGCCCGATCCTTCCAACGAAAACTTAACAATTTTAAGCATTACTGTACATAAAACTGAAATAACTACTTTAGACAATTTAGCTCAAATAAAAAAGATGCAATAAGAACAATCCCCAAAATTTACGAGGCCGAAGTTTGAATCAACGCTGATTTTGGTCACTCGGCATACAAATCCAATATGGAACCCCAAAAGTCACAATAACTAGCTTTGGCAGTAAACCAAATTTAATATGAGATCCATACTAATCTGTGGTTACTATGCTCCAGAATCAATCGCATAAATATCAAATATCAAGCAGATTTTGGAAGAAAGCTCAATTTTAAATTTTGACCCGGCATTAGCGGCACTTTGAAATTTAGGGCGTATTTATTGAATATTTCTCAATTCAAGTTTGAATTTTGTTCATGTCCACACGAAATAACCGGGTCCAGAGGTTACTGTTCACAACCATCTAGGAGCATTTTTAAAAGATTGGCACAGTACGTCCTAAATATTGACGGGTAAATTCAGCAGTCAGCGTCTAGGCTATGACCTAGACGCCGATTAAATCAGCGTCCAGGCTGGACGTCTACAAATTAGACGTCCAGCCTCTTTTTCCTCGTAATTTTTTTTATTTTATTTATAAAATCGTTGAAATGCCGCCATATGTAACCAAAATTGTAAAATGTACCGTTTGACATCGGACAGAGAAGCTTGCAGGCCCAGCACACATTGCTTCAGCACCAGAGACGACGATTTTTTAGCTACAGATTCTGCACAAGCTGCCAGAGGGATAACCTCATCGTATCTTCACAGCATTTGATGCGGGCGAGGTACAATTCTAAATAATAAATAATTATGAATACATGATGAATACATTTGTCGTATATTAACCATGAAATAATGTTTATTAGATAGATATGTGATATTATAAAGTGTATTAGTTAGTTGTTTGAATTTAAATTGTACAATAATCCCGAACAACTCTTTAATTTTTTAGTCACAGTACGTCAGCTATTGAGGTAGTTGGGTAAAGTGTATAGCATAGCAGTATGGCACACTACCTTAGGGTTTAGTAGATAGGCTTCAGACTAGTCCTTTTGCATATTTCTTAAAAATTAGACCTTCATATTTATTTGATCGTCCACTCATATCAGCCCTAGTTGAGAGGTGGTGACCTACAACACACACTTTTCATTTTCAAGATTTTGAGCTCGGCATTAACCCCGCTGATTTTTATATGTTTACCGGGATTGAGATCGAAGGCCCAGACATGATACCATTTCCTTTTGATCATACGTTTGAGAGCCCCGAGGTTTTCACTATTTATCTACCCTAGTTTGAGGAGGGTCATGTTGCCTCCAACGCGGTCCCCCTTACATATTTACAGGAGTATATTGCAGCTCATATGGACACTGATGCTATGAGTGACGTCGTACTTAAAGCATTTTTGTTGTACTTATTTGGTTCGACTTTCTTTTCGAACCAAAAGAGTACCATTAGATTAGGTTACCTTGCAGCGGTAGCCGATTTAGATCAGCTTCACACTATTGATTGGGGTTGCTCTATACTTGGATATTTGTACATCGCTCTTGATTCTTATGCTTTGGGGTAGGTTAGACAGGTGTTTGGATTTTGGTATATTCTGTCGTGCCGGTACTACGAGTACACGACGAACATGCATCCACGTATTGTTGAGAAAGTTAGTCATGGAGCAGAGACATATTTTCCACACATGAGATGATGGGAGCGTGTTCAGTTAGTTTCTCGCGCGCCTACGGGGATTAGACATGACTTGATGTAGGCCTGTACTCAGATTGATCTGAGGTGTAGGGCTATTATTTTCCGGGCACCATGGGCTTCATATTGGATTGTCCTAACACATGCGGGCCAGATGCATGATGGTTATCCTCTTTCTATTTCTTATCATTTGGGTTTGCAGAGGACGATCTTACTCCCATCAGCGTTTCTTCCTATTTGGTATTTAGGGGAGAGATGCTTGTTCCAGACTACTGGAGAGTTAGTATCCTTGGAGATCCATTATCTCGTGAAAACATGTTCGGCAGACATCGAACCATTGGATCACCGTATATACATGGATTGAAACAGACTGGATGGGTAGATGCTACTGCATTTTTCTTAGTCGATGGAGATTATGACCGTTACTGGGTTAGAGTTGCTCCTCGACGATACATGTTATCTGACAACGCTCGAGGAGTGAACTCCGATCATATAGGCCCACACGTAGCCAATGGTAGAGTTCATGCACCTCCATTTTCTTTTGATCCCACTCCATCCCAATACTCTCAACAGCCCATGAACTTCGATCTTGACGCCTATTATAGAGTGTATGATATTACCGGTACTCTTATCGAGCAGCCGATAGTTTATCCTCCGGATCATAAGATTGCTGGTATCCCACTGCTGGACTATACCCGCCTTTTGAGGTTATTCATTGTATTAATAATTCATTGTATTAATAATTCATTGTGCAGTATTAGTTGAGTAAACGTATATTGATATATTATATGTAATTACAGTTTGCGGGTAGGTTAGACGAGCATAGGCGATATATTGCCCTCATTCAGCATATGACATTCATTCATACTCAGGCGGTTAGTCATTAGGCTCAGCAGACTCAACAGGCGATGCAGACACAGATTGATGATTTGCAGGCTCAGCTGGCTGCATTTCAGTATGATCATGGTAGTCCTGCCTATTTTGATGACATAGCGGACGACGACGACGATGATGGTGCCATAGACTTAGGATGATCACTTACTGTACTGGTACATTTATTTTACCATTGTTTGTCTTTATTGATGTACTTCTGTATTATACCATGGACATATTTTACTGTTGTTTTGTTACGTTATACAGCTTTATTTACATTTCATATCTGTATTAAATTTTCAACACACTGACAAACGACTTTTGATGTTTTATTTATAGTGTCACGTCATATCAAGCACTGTTTGCATGTTGCACTACTTTTGATGTTTGCATAGCTTTATTTAGAGCACATTTAAATTGCATAGCTTTATTTATAGGGTCACGTCATATCGAGCAATGTTTGCACGTTGCACTACTTTTGATGTTTGCTAGCCTTAGCACTGTAGCCACGTTGTAGTACTTTTGATGTCAATGTTATTACAAAGTGGTACAGTATTATGTATTATTTGAACACTCTAGCCATGTTGAACAGTTTTTGCCATATAACATCTTCTTACTGCTATATATTCCATTGCTTGGCAAATCGTTCTGAATTCATTTTATCCCATTAAGCAAAAAATGGTGGATCACAACCATATTTCCTTACCATAATCATACTCATATAAAGGTCCTTTAAGTCACGAGATCCCTCCTAATCCGTCTTACCCTGAAGAACCAAGCGGATGGTATGTTGAAATGGAGGAAAGATATTATGAAGATGTAAGAGAGCATAAGAGAGCTTTGCAAGAGTAGAGGCTTTTGGAGGAGGGAAGAAGACATGGGGAGGAGCGGAGGAGCAACAATGGGAGAAGGCAAAGAATGCATGAAATACGACATCAACTACCTCAACCAGAAGAGGAGGTTGATTCTGGAGAAATATACTACAACTGTAGAGTTAATGTTTTGTATCCCGTCATAAGACACATATCTGACATTGGTCGACGCCACTATAGATGCCATAATTTTTTGGATGGTTGTGGACTTTGGCAATGGTTGGACGATCCTTTACCTCATCGTGCAGTAGTGTATGCAACTGAACTTGAAGAAGAAATTGAAACGCTCAGGAGGACACTTGGTTCAGTTCAGTTATCACGTGATCGAAGATAGTTTTTTATATCATCCTGTGTGTGTTTGTTTTAGATCTTGTTTGCATCGTTTCAATTATCAGTTTGGTTCCGCTGTATCGGTTAATTTCAATGTTGGTTGCCCTTTCTATATTAGTTTATTTCAATGTTTGTTGTCCTTTCTGTATTAATAGATAGTGAAAGTGTATACAACTTACTAAAGAACTAAAAGAAAATACATAAAACTTAAAGAACATACATTGAATTAAAAGAAAATACATGGAACTGAATCCTAATACATTGGATTGAAAGGAAATACATAGAACTTAAAGAAAATACATTGAACTGAAAGAAAATACATAGAATTGAAAGAAAAACACATAGTATTTAAAGAGAAATACATAAAACTTCATTCAAATTGTCTAATATAGCTAACTCATAGATCATATGCAGCATGTCCAACAATACTAGTACGATACTCCTAGGAATAGCGTGAATCATACCTAGCTCGTGTTAACTGAAATTGGTCTTCTTCCTTTACTGTGTTTATAACGCTTCTGTATCGTTGACAAGCTATAGTAAATATGACATAAGTACTGCGAGTTTTCAGAATCCGTCAAATTAATCTACAATCAGGATGATTATTAAAGGCTTTGTTTAGAGTAACCCAGAAATCTTGCTTAATCTCCTCTTCCATATGTCTTGTATTGGCTTCTATGTACGCTTTGATTAGTACCAAATAATCCTGGGGAGTTCAACTTTCATTTGCCATGGAATTTTTTGTACACTTCCACTCTAGAATTTTCAGTTAAATAGGCAATTCATAATCATCATTATACAAATCAATGCTTGTTCCTTCACAATCAATAATGCCTGCTACTTGCTAAAGTCGAGCTGATAACACTAATTATCAATAATGTCTACCACTTGCTACAGTTGATTTGACTGCACTCTGCATTTTTTGTCTATCACTTGCTAAAGTCGAGCTGACCACACTAAGTATCAATAATGTCTGCCACTTGCTACAGTTGATTTGACTACACTCTGCATTTTTTGTCTGCCACTTGCTAAAGTCGAGCTGACCACACTAAATATCAATAATGTCTGCCACTTGCTAAAGTTGATTTGACTACACTCTACATTTTTCTCTGCCACTAACTCTACATATCGTATCACTTCTATATAAGGACTTAAACTTCCATTCCATAAATCACATTTAACATCTTCTTTCTTTCTCTCATAGTATTAAACTAAATACAACAATGAATACTTTATCTTTTCTCAATTGTGTTATCGCATTCGATAGTGATTCCGATGAGGAAGAGATACTCCAAGAGGAAGCCAAAGAATTGCAAGAAATAGTTGACATATGCCATGAAGCTTATGGCTCCACATCACCAAAACACGGTGGATCGATCATGGGTTCGAAACATGTAAACCATAATCAATTTGCCTTCCACAAAACTCTGATGCAAGGCAACTTCAATCCAAATTGCACTTCTAGACCTGATATGTTCTGGAGAAGATACAAAATGAGAAGAGATCTATTTTTAAGAATTTTAACAGGTATACAAAACTATGACAAATATTTTATTTAAAAATCAATTGCTGCGAAAACACAGTGGCTTAGCGGTGAACAAAAAATGACTGCTGCACTGAGGATGTTAGCTTATGGAACCCCCGTAGATGTATTGGATGATGCATATCGGATCGCAAAGACTACTGCATTAGAAACTCTGGACAAATTCTGCCAATCTATGGTGGACTTTTTCGGCACTGAGTATTTTAGATCTCCAAATGACGATGATGTGGTGTAGATTCGAGAAATGCACGAGAGAAGAGGATGGCTTGGAATTCTTGGAAGTCTCGATTGTATGCATTGGGAATGGAAGAACTACCCCAAAGCATACCATGGAGCTTACAATGGTAAAGAAAGAAAACCAACTATTATTTTGGAAGCCGTTGCTTCATATGATTTATAGATATGGCATGCTTTCTTTGGAATGCCTAGATCTAACAATGATTTAAATGTTATTGAGAGGTCACACTTATTTAATGATCTGGCACTTGGTCGAGTAACCCCAGTGTTATTTACTCTTGGGCAAAACACTTATGACCACGGATATTATCTTGGTGATGAGATTTATCCAAAATGGAGCACTATTGTGAAAACATGTCTAAACCCAATAACAGCAAAGCAAGAAAAGTTTGCTGCGATGCAAGAGGGACAAAAAAAGATATAGAAAGAGTTTTTGACGTTCTTCAATCCAGATTTGCAATGATTAGTAATCCATGTCGACTGTGGTCTCGAGAAAATATGTCCAGAATCATGTTTTGATGTATTATTATGCAAAATATGATTATTGAAGACGAAAGGAATATGAACGAAGAACAACATCATTACGAATATGGTGGTGCAAGGCAAATGCCAGAAGTATTCTGAGATGATGTTCTTATAACCGAAGAAGCATTCAACATTCACGTGGAACATCAACTTTCGTACCGAGACGCAAAACTTCACAACCGACTGCAAAAAGATCTTATGAATCATATTTGGAATTATTTTGGTGATTGTTAGTTCAATTTTATATTTGATTTGTCATGTGTGTATGCGTTTGTGTTGTAGTCGTATTTTAGTTACCTTATTAATATGTATTGCATTTCCTTCAAAATGTTTTTCAGCTTTTTTATCAACTTTGTCTAAATGGAAACAAGAATAGTACAACATTAATTAATAACAAAATACAGCAGATTTAAATAAACGATACAGTACACCGAAACTAGTACAAATTATACAATTCTAAGATTGAAACAAACTACTTTGAGCGAACTTAGAAATAAGTATTTTTCTTTTGCACTCGATCCAGTACTGCTTTTGAATGTCATCCATCCCCATCATATTTATATCCATAATCATTTGTTATTCATTTTCCCATTCAATATCCAGCTTTTGTAGCTCAATTTCTACAAACTTACGCATCACATCGATCTTCTCCTACGCTTGCTTGCTTCTATCTTGATGCCTTTTTCGTGAATTTCAAGAGCGGCATTCACTTTAGTGTTCGCCATGACATCAAGCTTATTCTTTCTCTTTGCTGCTTTGACTCCCATTGGTCTATAATCTTCATCTGGTCTCTGGTTGAGCGCATCCGACTCATTTTCTCCCTCGAATTGAATTTCCCTACAAAATGAGTCTCCCGGACTAGACGAGTATGATGATTTCGATGCTTTGTTCTTTCCCTTCCCTTTTGTTTGAACTTATCAGAGGCTCTTCGCATTATCGGAGTTCCATTTCGGTGTGCTTGTCAGCAACTCATAACAGTTCAAAATTGGTAATAGTGTGATTTTTTTACCACGGTTTTCCCTTGGAAAAAGCTTTATGAATTCCTCGTTCGCCATTCTTCTCTGAAAACCAAAGAAGGAATAAATTAATGATTAGATTAAATACAAAAAACTAATAAAAACAAAGAAACATACCAAATGCTCTTCGCCTCCCATTCCACTAGGGTTTGCTTTCTTTATTTTATAAATATATAATTCATAAAACTGAGTTTGACGATTGATTTTCCCAAATCGACCTTGAATTGTAAACAAAGATCGAGTATTTTCAGGATGCTTGAGGTTAAAGGTACTCATTATTTTTTTCCAAAACTTATCGTCGCTCTAATCGTTGCCTCTAATCGAGTTGGTCGTATAATGACAGTAAATGATGCATAAATCGTAGTCCTCGTCGCTTCTCCATGGGTTGGGTGAATGCTGTGTTGGAGGAGTACTCGATCGTTGCTGGCTGTCATCGAAAAAATAGTTTTGAGACTAAGAAGGAAGCGTAAAATATCCAAAATATGAAGCCATTTCAAGATTAAACAGGTTAGAGAAAAAAGGAGTGAAGATGTTTATGTAGATATGAAGAGTGAACAGAGTGTATTTATGGAGTTGAGGAGGAAGAAAGTAGCCGTTGGAGGGAGGTCGAAAGGAGCCATTGGGGTAAAGTGCCGTTATAGCTCTGGGCGTTGATTAAATCAGCGCCCACAGTTGAGCGCTGATTAAATCAGCGCCTACAGTTGAGCGCTGATTAAATCCGCTCGGGGCTAATTCAGAATCCTGAATTGGCCCTTGAATATTACCCCTAATATTAAGGGTAATATGATTTGTTGGAGACCATGGGCTTAATATTAAGCCTGAATATGGCTTTGTTGGAGATGCTCTAAACACACTTTCTCCCTCGTTTATCCTCCACCTAATCAAATACTTCACTAATCCACTCACACTCACCTTCACTTTTTATTGTTTTCTCAAACCTATAACTCAACTTGTCCTCTTTCTTTTTTCAAACAAAGAAAGCAAAATCTCTCAGTCCAATTCTTCGCCGATATTTTTTCACCTAATGCTTCATTAGTACATCGGAATCCAACTAACTTGACTGTGACTAAGTTGTTATCAACTTTAATTATAAATAGATTTGCTATTTTTTTAAATTAAGCTCTAACTAATATTAAGATAATAAAGAATACTTTGCAGCTCAAATTTGATGCAATGGTAAGGCATGGTAAATAACTTTATTATTACTTCGATCTAAAATTTCCAATCATTATTGTTTTTTTCATCGTTTAACAAGAAAACAAGAAAAGAACGAAGAAACCAATTGTAATAGAAAACAACATGCTATAACCAAAATAACTAATTATCGTTATTATTTCCCTATAAATTAATGAGATTATAAAAATATTGATTTAAATGCATATACTAAATATAATTAAATATCTTAACTCATCAACTCCTAATTTGAAACTCACAAAATATTTCTACTTACATTGTTTACCGTATCATCTTCTATCATTAGTGGTTTAGACGATTGCAAATAATTATTTTTGAAGACTAGTTTTTCATTCTATTTCTACGTTTATGCATAATTGTGCATGTTTACTTTAAGATCCACTTTTGAGTTCAAGGTAGGTTTTTGAAATAGTTTATTAATTAAAATTTTAAGTTATGCTAGTAAGTGTTTGTAGATATAAATAGTATCACTCATTTTAAAATGCCTCATGGACTTTGTGATGACTCACCTTTCGGACCCTTCGGAATGGCACTTAATACATCCATGGTATTCGTGTGTCGTTGCCTAAGCATTTGAAAGACGAGTTGTCGTGGGGTAAAATAAAAGAAAAAAATGTAAAATCTCACAACGGAATGGTTAATTATAATATAACAATACGATAGTGCATAAGGTTACTCCTCAACATGGAGTTATCAAAGTTACAACAAAAGTACTACCATCAGCCTAGGCAGCTATAACAACCTACCTTTACACTTGCTGATACAAAATACACATATGTAAATAAACATAACAGCGAAAATAGTTAGCTAGATAGATGTTAATGCTAAAAAGTATAACGCTAGCACCCTGGTGTCTGGAGTTATCTAGTGAAAGCACCACCCGTCTACACGGGAACTAAAAGTAAACAGAAAAAGAGAAAAACAGTAAAAGAGACAGCGATTTTTATAGTGGTTCGGCCTAAAGTTAAGCCTACATCCACTTTACATCCTTCATTATGTTCTTTGAGCACACTTTTACTAGATTACAACACTTTTACAACACGATTTCTTGATTACAACACCTTTACAACACTTTTCAATGATTACAACACAATCGAAGCAAGAGATTAGAACTTTGATGATGGATTGCTCTTTGGATCCGTGTTGGATGAAGTAGAACTGTTGATGATGAATCTTTGATGATTGAAGTGTTGGAGTTGTCCCAAAAAATGGCAGAGTATCGGCGCTTCAGAGAATGATCGGAAAGTCCTCATCAAGTTAGAGTTATGGCTGTATTTATAGGGGTGATTCTGGGCGGAATTCAGTCTCCATGTGTTAAGTCGTGGTCGACCTAAGGTAGGTCGTAGGTTGTAGGTCGGCGACGACATAAGAGATGGGATGGGATCCGACTTATTCTGATTGCCTTTGATTCTTTTCTTGAGCGAGTCATTAGGTCGTGAGCGACCTAAGATAGGTCGTGTAACTTTCATCTGCTTTAGCTCGTTAGGTTGTTGCATTCCTTAAGTCGTTAGCTTCTTGGGTCGTGGCATATCTCAGGTCGGCAGCTTCTTAAGTCGGTTATTATTTTTAGGTCGGTATGCTTTTTAGGTCGGTGTGTTTTTAGGTCGGAGAGTGTTAGATCGGAGGAAGTTAGGTCGGAAGAAGTTAGGTCGGAGGGAGTTAGGTCGGAGGGAGTTAGGTCAGAGGGAGTTAGGTCGTTCCTCAGTAGCAAATAAAACGTACTGTTTTGGACGGGGCGCTGCCCCGCACCCCGCCGGGGGCGCTGCCCCCTGGACCACTGCGACCTAACCGGGCAGGTCGAACCCCGTAGCGGGGGTGTTGCCCCCGCACCCCCACCTTGGGGGATTGCCACCCCTCCTCCGTAGGGGATCTTATTTGAACAAACAATCAGCAGGACTTGCTCTGTTGAGATGTTGAATTGACCATTCTTCAAGACGAACTATCTTTGGTTTCTCGGCCGATCTTTTGGTATCACGGCCTTGCTGAAAAGGCGGGATAACACTTGCCCCCCAAAACATGCCTTGCGGTAGGAAGGTGTGTTTTGAAATGCCATAAGCTGGATGTTCATATCCTGTTGATGACCTGCAAAGGAATTGACAGTTTTATGTGGCCCCAAATAATAACCGTTTGGGATCGAGCTATTTGGGATGGAATGCGACTGTTCACGGTCAAGCGCCTAACTTCAAATGACGATCGTTTGGGATCGAGCCATTTGAGGTGAAGTGCGACCGTGCGCGGTCAGGTGCCGTTCATGGTCAAGCATTTTACTTCAAATGATGATCATTTGGGATCGAGTCATTTGTGGTAAAGTGCGACCGTGCGCAGTCAAGTGGCGGAGCTCAGATGACGACCGTTCGTGGTCAAACGCCTTACTTCAAATGACGACCATTCGAGGTCGAGCCATTTGCGGTAAAGTGCGACCGTGCGCGGTGAGGTGGCGGGTCTCAAGTGTCGATCGTTCGGGATCGAGCTGCTTGAGGTGAAGTGCGACCGTTCATGGTCAAGCGCTTTACTTCAAATGACGATCGTTTGGGATCGAGCCATTTGTGGCAAAGTGCGACCGTGCGCGGTCAAGCGCTTATCTTCATGTGATAATTGCTCGGGATTGAATCATGTGAGATGAAATGTGACCGTTCACGGTCAAGCGCCTTACTTCAAATGACGATCGTTTAGGATCAAGCCATTTGTGGGAAAACGCGACCGTGCCCGGTTAGGGGTGGACCCCAAATAATCGATCGTTTGAGATCGAGTTATTCGAGGTGAAATGTAACCGCTCACGGTCAAGCGCCTTACTTCAAATGAAGATCGTTCGGGATCGAGCCATTCGAGGTAAAGTGCGACTGTTGGCGGTCAGGGGGTGGACCTCAAATGACGATCGTTCGGGATCGAGCCATCTGAGGCATGTTTTTTGCCGTTCCAGGCGAGTTTTTTGCCGTTCCAAATGACGATCGTTCGGGATCGAGCCATTTGAGGCGAGTTTTTGCCGTTCCAAATGACGACCGTTCGGGATCGAGTCATTTGAGGTGAGTTTTTGCCGTTCCAAATGACGACCGTTCGGGATCGAGTCATTTGAGGCGAGTCTTTGACTGTTTGAAGTCGGGTGCCTGTTCATAGGGCTTAATCATTGCAAAATCATCAAAATCAAATATTCAACTGAAAAGTTGTCAAGTAGAAATGTCTGAAAAAGTCAAATCCAAACATCAGAAGCAAATCATATCATGAAAGCAAAGTAGGATCAAACTCAAAACACCAGAAGCAAAGCATGAAAGCAATGTAAAGTTACAAACATTGGTAGCAAAACATGAAAGCAATGTAATCAGTCATCTGAAGTAAAATACGAAATTAAAGTAGTCAATCATCAGAATTAAAATTCAAAAAAAAAAAGAATCGACGTCCAAGTGCAAACATCTACATCGATATGATTTTATAGTTATATCAGAGCATGCCTGGGGATCGTTCGCGGTCCCATACATGTGTGAATAACTTAATTGTGTTGATGTAGAGGTTTCTACTCATTCGTCGTAACCTTAGTCAGTTGATAACAAGCTGACGCCTTGATCCTGAGTCGTCTCCAGTTGGTGCAGAAGGTGGACGTTTTAGTTCCATCGTTGCAGCTTTCTTTTTTACATATTGCGGTAGCAGACCATCCCGGATATGTCCCTCAACTTCGTCTTTCAAGTGTCTGCAGTCATTTGTGCTATGACCATTTAGCTCATGGAACAAGCAGTACTTGTCCGACTTTCTCTCGTTGTTAGTTGGATCTCTCCTAATTGGCTTTCGATAAGGAACCTGTCCCTTAGTGTTCTAGTAGATATGCTCCAAAGTCTCATTCAATTCTTTGTATGAGGTGAATCTCGGTCCCATTCGCTGTCGTGTTGATCTATTGTTGTCATCCTCAACCTTTCGTTTACCTTTGCTAGTTTCTGCACCTTTTTCAGGAGGATTCCCACCTTTGACTGCAAAAACATTAATTCCTTCTCCTTCTTCTCTTTCAGCCTTTGCATCTTCTAATCGTAGAAATCCTTTAGTCTCATGGTAAAATTCCCCTAGATCCATAGGGGGATCTCTTGTCAGTGAATCCTTGAAATCTGTACCGTCAGCTATGCCCGACACAGCTGCCATCAAGACCATAGATGGATCTGGTCGATCCACCGATGCCGCAGCTGCGTTGAATCTCGTCAAAAAACTTCTCAAAGATTCTCCAGCTCTTTGCTTCAGCGCTATCAAACTCATAACATTCTTGGGCCTCGAGATGTGAACCCTAAATTGCCTCATAAACTTCTCAATCAAGCCATTCCATGTCCCGATTGATCCACTTTCCAATTGCCTGAACCATAATGCCACAATATCTGCCAAGTACAACGGAAAGCACCGAGCCATAACTTCCTCTGATGCCCCCCGCACTTCCATATGCCTCATATATTTTGTCAGATGAACTGTAGGGTCTGTCCTTCCATTATACATATCCAATGATGGTAGCTTAAAGTCTGGTGGGTTTTTAGCTCGCCTGATTGTCATGGTAAAAGGACTCCTATTCACATCCTCCAAGTCTTTGTTTACCAAACCGCCTCTCATAGCCCTTTTGACCATTTCCACCAATCTATCGTTGTCTCCTAGCTGTAGTCCCCGCCCATTGCTTTCGTCTTGCCCCCCGAGTTCACGAGGGGATAATGGAATCTGTTCTTCTGGCTGGGTTTCTGTTCCTCTCTGATTCTGTGCTCCAAGTTGCCCAATCTGGTGAAACAAACCCTAGATCAACTCCTCTTGCCTTTTCATCATTGCCTCCATCTCATCCCTGGTCATGAAGGCTGAAGTTTGGTTTGCTCCTGAAGAAGCCTCTTGACTACCTCTCTGCCGACTACTCTCTGGTCTTTGTAATCTACTCGATCGCCTTGCCATAATTCTTCGGATCTGAACTTTTAAACTTTTAAACTCAACTTCCAAGCAGTAGAATTCCTGAGTTCAATTCTCGGTGAAAGCACCAAAATGTTAACGCTAAAAAGTATAAAGCTAGCACCCTGGTGTCTGGAGTTATCTAGTGAAAGCACCACCCGTCTACACGGGAACTAAAAGTAAACAGAAAAAGAGAAAAACAGTAAAAGAGACATCGATTTTTATAGTGTTTCGGCCTAAAGTTAAGCCTACATCCACTTTACATCCTTTATTATGTTCTTTGAGCACACTTTTACAAGATTACAACACTTTTACAACACGATTTCTCGATTACAACACCTTTACAACACTTTTCAATGATTACAACACAATCGAAGCAAGAGATTAGAACTTTGATGATGGATTGCTCTTTGGATCCGTGTTGGATGAAGTAGAACTGTTGATGATGAATCTTCGATGATTTAAGTGTTGGAGTTGTCCCAAAAAATGGCAGAGTATCGGCGCTTCAGAGAATGATCGAAAAGTCCTCATCAAGTTGGAGTTATGGCCGTATTTATAGGGGCGATTCTAGGCGGAATTCAGTCTCCATGTGTTAAGTCGTGGACGACCTAAGGTAGGTCGTAGGTCAGTGACGACATAAGAGATGGGATGGGATCCGACTTATTCTGATTGCCTTTGATTCTTTTCTTGAGCGAGTCATTAGGTCGTGAGCGACCTAAGATAGGTCGTGAGCGACTTAAGATAGGTCGTGAGCGACCTAAGATAGGTCGTGTAACTTTCATCTGCTTTAGCTTGTTAGGTTGTTGCATTCCTTAAGTCGTTAGCTTCTTGGGTCGTGGCATATCTTAGGTCGGCAGCTTCTTAAGTCGGTTATTCTTTTTAGGTCGGTATGCTTTTTAGGTCGGCAGCTTCTTAGGTCGGTATGCTTTTTAGGTCGGTATGTTTTTAGGTCGGAGAGTGTTAGATCGGAGGAAGTTAGGTCGGAGGAAGTTAGGTCGGAGGGAGTTAGGTTGGAGGAAGTTAGGTCAGAGGGAGTTAGGTCGGAGGAAGTTAGGTCGTTCCTCAGTAGCAAATAAAACGTACCATTTTGGACGGGGCGCTGCCCCCTGGACCCCTGCGACCTGACCGGGCAGGTCGAACCCTATAGCGGGGGTGTTGCCCCCGCACCCCCACCGTGGGGGGTTGCCACCCCCCCTCCGTAGGGGATCTTATTTGAACAAACAATCAGCAGGACTTGCTCTGTTGAGATGTTGAATTGACCATTCTTCGAGACGAACTATCTTTGGTTTCTCGGCTGATCTTTTGGTATCACGGCCTTGCTGAAAAGGCGGGATAGCAATAGATAAGAAGCCTCCTGCTCATCCATCATCTTCAAAAGAGCCCAAAGAAACATGCTACTCTCGGACTACTCAAATATAAATGAATACCTGAGAGTTTAGGGAAAACAAACAACTCGGGTTAGACAATAAGTTTGATATGAGTAAACTCTAAATAAAGGGTGGAAATAAACAAACAATATGTGAAACCAAGCCGCCAAATGCGAAACGAGTTTCCCCTCACAAAAACAACATTCAACCACAAGTAATGGGTATGAATAATTAAGCATCGCGAAATGCGCGAGACACTTCTCGATGCAATTAAGAAAGAAATAAATCTAAGGGTTTAAATCAAAAACAAGAAAAGATAAATTTACCAATAATGACTTGGATGGTGCACCTCCTCTTACCAAAAGTATACCTCTAGAAAATATACTTGAGAACTATGATGGCTCTCAGACACGTCCAAGCTGGACTCCGCAACCTTATTGAGTACCCGAGTATTTCACATCTCAATATGCATATAACCGAAACCAATCTAGAGTAGATGTGATAATACCCTAATGGGAGCAACCCTACATAGCTTGGCTTCCGCTCACTCTTTGTGTCTAGTCATTTTCGATAAAGGATTTCGATCCTCAAATTGAGCAAAAAATCGTCTTAGATTGACGATAAACAAAGAAGATAGCGTAATCGATAATCAATAAATGAACTATCAGGAATAATTAAAATGATTGTATATGGAAAGTAAATCTCATACCCTTACCACTACTCATCGATTTCAAACTTGTATTATCCCTCGGTTAAAAATGAAGCTAGGCACGTGTAGGTAGTGATACCTCTATGCTTTGCCATGGCGACATTTTTAACCTTCGAGAGAGAGACGGGCTTCCATACCTTGATGTTTAGTGCTGAGAATATGACTAAATCTTTTCCATATAAGCGATATCGTTTATGGAAATTAAATTTCTTATCTTTTCTGTAATGACCTATAAATTTAGCCATCTGAATTTGAAATATTTAATTGATTTTAATTATTGAAAAGTTAATATTACAAGTTAAATAACTTGAATTTCAAATATAGCGATTTATTGGATAATTAAATTGTTGAATTTAATATTTGGAATTGTTTAAATAATTAAATCTTGAATTTAATATGGATGAAAATGATTTTGAAAGTTAATTTAAATACTATTTTGATTGAAATGAAGATAGTGAAGTTTTGATTTAGATTTAAAAGTGATTTATTTGGTTTTAATAATAACTTAATCTAATTAACGTATAAAAATAGCCTTCTGGGGTTGTCTCAGATTTCGATGAAACCAATTTCATTGGATTCGTAATAGTGTATTATAGTATGCCAATGAATTTTGTGGCAATTGGGCATATCGTTTGGGCATGCGAGATCGAAACGCGTAGAAATTAATTTTAGAAATTTATATAAATAATTGGGTTTGAAAAGCTATATTCTGCATACGATCGAATTAGGCCTCGAGACTAGTTCCATTGTGTTTGAAAAAGGTGTATAGCATATACAACACTAGGTGGCACATATAAATAGGAGTTCGTAATTTTTCGACGTTTAAAAGCACGATAGTTTTAATTTTAAATAAAACACACACACACACAAATATATATATCTATGTGTGTGAGTACTATTTTATTACCATGCCCAAACCATACCAAACGTTCAGGCACCATACCCTTGCCCACATTCTAAGCCATACATCTCTCCCTTATAATCGCGTTTATATCAAAAACGTTCACAAATTTTCAAATTTTTGCCCTCCTTGAATCCAACGGCCCACGTTGGTTCGTCTTGCTAGAGGCCGAGTTGCTCGAAGTTGTCAACTAAAGAAATGCTCGTGTGGGGAGCTCGACTTGATGACCAGAGGAATTGAAGGGCGATCGCCTGCGGCAACGTGGATCTAGAGGTGAAGTGGTGGTGGTTTTGGATTCAATCGCGTTCATACGCGCGCGCGCGTGGGAAGCTGTAGTGAGGCGGAGCAGAGGAGGAGCGATGGTGCATGGTGGGCGGCATGAACAACGATGGTGACTGGTGGTTGAGCGGCGTCGTTCGTTCGATAAAATATATATATACATATATATATAATAAACATGGCCTGTTTGGGGAGATTATCTGGTAGGTTTCTTCCTTGATAAACCCCTTTCTTATCTCACTGTTATAGCCCATATGAAAAAAGTTTGGAAACTAAAAGGTTCAATAAAAGTCAAGTCCGATGGTTACTTGTTCCTATTCAATCTATCTTGCGATGAGGATAGAAGGAAAATAATTGCAGCTGATCCAATTATCATGAGGAACAAGTTATTCATTGTTAAACAATGGGATCCAAATGTTGGAAATAGTTGTAGTACTATAAAATCTGTTCCGGTGTGGATTAGGTTATCGAATATACCGTTATATGCTTGGTCACACATTGGCATCAATTGGCTAGCTAGTCGAATTGGAACCTTTATGTGTATGGATGAACAAACAGAGAAGTTGGAAAGAATAGGTTATACAAAATGCATGGTAGAAATCACACCAGCAGTTGAGTTATTGGATGAATTTTCTGTCAGATTGTTGGATGGATCAGAGCAGATTGTTAAAGTTGATTATTTATGGAAACCTGAGGTATGCAGTGGGTGCAAAGAATTTGGCCATATGCCTGAAATGTGCATGAAAAAGAAAACAAAGCAGGAAGAAAATGCTAGAACAGTAGCAATGTCTAGTAAGGAAAGAATGGTTAGTGAAAATCAAAATGAAAAGAACAAAGTTGACACTAAGAAAAAGCAGGAGTGGAAAAAGGTTGTAAGTAAAGGAACAAAGATCAATAAAGGTAAGGAAAAAGAAAATAGTGTTGAAACTCAGATAATTGAGGAGGTTAATATAGTTGCTGAACCAAAAAATAGTGATGAACTGGATGTTATTGCTAGCATAACAAAAAAAGATGAGTTGGTGGAGTCATATGAAGATATAAGAACTGAAACAAATAAATTTTATGTCCTGTTGGAAGGAAATGAGATTGATTCATGTAATGACACAAGTGATAATGATCTATGCAATGAAAATGGTGACAAGGAAGAGGAAATTGAGGAAGGAGAAATTATTGCAAGCAAGAAAGATCAATTTTGTGGAGTGCATGGTAGATCCCTTCTAAATAAACAAAATGTTCAAGGAAAACGGGGAAACAACAGATCAGGGATTGTTCCTTTGGTTGATATTTCAAATCCTGATGATCAGAGTCTCAAATCCACATCCCCAGCTGACAATGCTATGGCCATTTCAAGTGAAGGGTTATCCAAGCAAATCAGTGGTATGCAAGTCTTTAAACCTAATAAAGGAAGTATAAATGTTAATACTCAGCAAGTTGAAGCACAGTTTAAGGAGGAACTTGAAAAGGAAATAATGGACCTAATCATAGCTGATCATTCAAATGCTTCCCCCCCCCCCTTATCTGGTGGATACTCCTTCTCTGGACATCTGCCTGGATGGATATCATTGCCAGCTGCCTCTCCAAGGAAGGCAAAAAATAAGGGTAAGTGTCTGAATGATGGCACTGAACCAGTTGTTGACTTAAACAATGTTCAAAGAGATTATCCTGCAACTAGGAGCATGAAAAATGTGGTACATCAATCTCTGAAGTATACCAAATGATGCACAGCTATGCAATATGGAATGTCAGAGGAGCTCATTCTGACGCTAAGCTTGATCAAGTGAAATATATCATCAACCAGCACAAAATCTCCCTTTTTGCTATTCTGGAAACTAAACTAAATGAGACCTTAACTTCAAAAGCTACAAAGCATATTAATCCCAGCTGGTCTCTTAATCATAATTTGAATCAAGCCCCGTATGGTAGAATTATGGTCATCCATGATCCCTCTGTCTTATCCCTTTCTCCTGTCCTTTCCACTGATCAGCTCATCCATTTTCAGGCCAAATATGTTGATTCTCCCCTCTCTTTTTATATAACTATTGTCTATGCTCATAACTCCCCATCTTCAAGGCAAAATTGTCTTAATCTCCTTCCTGCTTTCAGGCAAAACACCCATCCTTGGCTTGTCTTTGGGGATTTTAATTGCTGCTTATCATTGAATGATAAACATGGCGGGCTTCCGCTTCTCCCTAATGATATTTATCCTCTAAATAAGGCCATTGAGGACTCAAACTTGCTTTCAATCCCATCTTCTAGGGCTGAGTTCACATGGAACAATAGGAGCAGATCTGGTGTCAGAACTTACTCAAAAATTGATCATTCCTTTGCCAATCTCAATGCTATAACCTCTTGGCCAACTCTGTCCACTTTTATCCCTCACCCTGTGCTTTCAGATCATTCCCCTATCATTTTCTCTTCTGGTCAGAAGATGTTGAAAATTAAAAGAAGCTTCAAATTTTATATTGCTTGGGTCCATGAACCTGAGTATAATAATATTATTAGCAAAGCTTGGAATGAAAAGTTTGTTGGTAACCCAATGTTTATATTTTGCAGGAAATTAAGAGCTACTAAATTAGCATTAAGAGAATGGGCCAAAGGTAAATTTGGTGATGGCAACCTAAATTCTGCTTTGATCAGGAGCAAACTCATTCTTGCTCAGGAAGAAATGATGAATAGTCCTGACAATCCTGAAGCTGCTGCTGCTGAGAGAACTCTTTTTGATCAACTTTCTGCTGCCTTGAAGTCTAAAGGCAATATGAAGAGACAACAATTGAGACAAAAATGGGCTACTGAGGGAGATATAAACTCGGCATATTTTCATGCTGCTATCAAGGTAAAGCAATCTAAGGAGCATATAATTAACATTTATGATGAAGAAGGAGAATTGCACTCTACTCCTGCTACTGTTGATAAAGCACTCCTTTCCTATTTCAAGAATTTGCTAGGTAACAATAATGGCTTCATTCCTTATATTGCTGATCTATCCCATATTCATCTTCCTGAAGTGTTACCGGATGAAGCTGACAAACTTGTTGACAAGGTGTCTGATAATGAAATTAAAGATACTTTATTTGCAATGAACAAGCATTCTAGTGGTGGCCCTGATGGTTTCAATGTCATCTTTTTTACCCATAGTTGGGATATTATCAAGAAGGATTTTTTAAAGGCTGTCCATAATTTTTTCAATACTTCCAAACTTCTAAAACAAGTGAATGCTACTAATCTAGTTCTTATTCCCAAATTCCATCATCCCACATCTGTTACTTCCTTTAGACCTATTTCCTGTTGTAATGTCATGTACAAGTGTATTTCTAAAATCTTGGCCTCCAGACTTGTTATAGTCCTAAGCAGAATCATCTCTAATAATCAGTCTGCCTTTCTTCCCAACAGAAATATTCTTGATAATATTTTGTTATCACATGAATTATTAAAAGGCTATGGTCGAACAAAAGCTCCCAAAAATGCCATGCTTAAGGTGGATTTGATGAAAGCCTATGATAGTGTTCACTGGACTTCAATTGTTAGAATCATGGCCCTGATGAGGTTTCCTAAAGTATTTGTGGCTTGGATTTACAGCTGTATCTCCACTCCAACTTTCTCTATTAAATATAATGGTTTTACTTCTGGTTTTTTCAACAGCAATCAGGGGATCAGGCAGGGGGATCCTATCTCATCATATATTTTCATTTTAGTTATGGAAGTTTTTACTAGTTTGCTGTCTTCCAAATTTTTGCTGGGAGATATTCTGTTCCACTCCAAATGTAAACCTCTCCATATTTCAGCTCTGTTATTTGCTGATGATATCATGATCTTCACTAAGCCAGACCAAAAATCTATTGAAAATATTAAAGCTTCGCTTGATAATTTTTACCTCATGACTGGGTTGAAACTTAATGCCAATAAATCTCAAATTATCACCTCTGGAGTTTCCACTGAGGAAGCTAATACTATTATTGGAATCTCCGAGCTTCAACATATGGAAAATAACATGTACTACCTAGGCATTCCTCTGTGCTCTTCAAGAATCACCACTAGACACTGCCTGCCCTTGTATACTAAAATATGTAATTTAATGAACATATGGGCTAATAGGTATCTCTCTCAAGCTGGTAGACTTGTTCTTATTAAGTCTGTCATCACCTCTATGATGGTGTATTGGTCTAGAGTATTTATTCTCCCAAAAAAGCTGGTGAACATGGTTCGAACTGCTATGCTTCGTTTTTTTGGACAGGCTCTGTTTTGTCAAAAAAACTCATACCATGTTCCTTTGCTAAAATGGAATTGCCTAAAAGGAAAGGAGGTCTTGGGATAATTTGCTTGTCTAAATGGAATAAAGCTGCTATCAGTGTACATATAAATTCTCTTCTTACTGGTGCTGATTCTTTATGGGTTGATTGGACCAAAAAGTATAACTTGGGAAGTAGGAATTTCTGGACAATGCCAGTTCCTCAGAGTTGCAGTTGGACTTGGAGGTGTTTATTGGGCTTGAGATCTGAATTCTCTCAACACATTAAGTATGATATCTCTTGTAACAGTAGCATCAAGTTTTGGAATGAACCATGGATGGATGATGGCTTGGTTCTTGTCAATGTCTTCTCTCCTCACCAGATAGCTCAGGCTGGCATTGGTAGACTTGATATTGCTGCTGACTACGTGAATGAGGGCAAGTTGGTGCTCCCTTATACTAGTAATCAGGAAATTAGAGCTTTCTGGAAGTTATATCAAACTCATCAATATGGATTAGCTGAAAGTGATGTTGTTTTGTGGAAGGGGAAACAACACTCTATATCTGTAGCATATGATCTCTTATCTAATGTGACTAGCAGTAATAATTCAGTTTGGTACAAAGTTATATGGTCCACTGCCTCTCCTGCTAGGGACAATCTGATGTTGTGGAAGGTGATCATGAATGCACTGTTAACAAAGGAAAAAATGTTGAGTTATGGCATGAACATTGATCCCCTTTGTATTTTCTGCAAGCTGAAGATTGAGTCAGTTGCTCATCTGTACTTTGAGTGCAGTGTATTACTTGGTATATGGGGGAATTTAGTTGCTAGAATTGCTGATGATCATAGGTTTGGTAATTCTGAAGTTGAATGGGATCTGATTTGCAAATCAACTAGGTGGAAGAAGGATAGAAGAACTATTTTCTTTTTCTTCATTAAGAAGTATCTTAGCATTGTCTGGGAGGAAAGAAACTTGAGAATTTTTGAAAACAAATGTAGAAGTAATCAGCAATTATGGGAAGTGCTCAAGACATCTATCATCATCGGTATGAAGGATAGCAATTTTGCTTTCAGTCCTTCTGTGGCTGATGCTTTGGTCTGATGTTTTTGTTTTTTCTTTTTTTAGCCTCTTTTGTTTTGTCTCTGTTTTTCTGTCCTTCTTTGTTTCTGTTTTTCCGTTTCTTGGTATCTATGAGCTTGTTCATAGATATGCTTTTTATTTTCTTTTTTAATAAACTGGTAGGGGACCAGTTAACCCCGCTTGCCATGCAAAAAAATAAAATAAAAATAAACATGGCCTGTGTATGAGATTGAGGGAAGAGGAGAGAAAGGGTATAGTTTTTTAATTGTTAATTAAGTTTCGTTAATTTTAATTATCTCGAATATTAATTAATCCATAATTAACTCGTACGAGGTTCAAATTAAATGCAACGAGTCACGTTGCATCATATTGACGAAGGCTACGCCATGGAATTGGACTGGATGGATTCGGAGCTAGTGAGAATTTTGAGTTAAAATTGAACGACTATTAAATTTTAATTCGAACTGGAATGATTTGGCGACTATTATAATCAATGTGAGTTAATCTCACCTTTTTGGTTAACCATAAATATTTTTAATTGATAAAATTATTTATTGGATGTGTGAATATTTTATTGTTGGTTGTTGTTGACTGTTTGGATAATTTACTAATTATTATTAGTTGGATTGGATATATTCCCGCCTATTGGAGCGGATGAGACCCTATTACATTCTTGTGTAAGAGCGGATGACCCTTTGTATACGAATCCCATCTTGAAGCGGTTGATTTATATTTTTATGATTATATACTATATGCGATGCAGGGGGACATGTTGGAGGGATCCAACACGATTCCTCACATTATTGATTTTATTTTTCATATATATTGTAATATATGATATGTTGGATGACATGGACACGATTTTGTTTATTTAGTGCTTTAGTAGCACTGGCCTTATATTTTGGTATTTTAAAATACCATAAAATAGAGATTGATTTTGAAAAGGGATTTCAAAGTTATTTTAGAAATTATATATGTTTTAAGTAATTATGCTTGAATTATTTGAAGTAGTAATTAATTTTAAAATCAAAGGTATGGTTTTGGATATTATAATTTAATAGTTTTTTAAAATATTTTAAATAGAGATTTTGAATAGTAAATAAAGATTTTAAGATCTGGGAAGACAAGTCATCCTTTTATAATAAATGGATATTGTTTTAAAAGTAAAATAGAAATATTTTGATATGAATACTTATTAACCATTTTATATAAAATGATATATACATAGGTACATATATTATAATTTATTTATAAAGGTGAAATTTATAAATATGGTAATTTATAAAAGTGATATTTTACAAAGAAAGCAAAGATTTGTAAAATCATATTTTTGTTAGTAGAAGTATGGATTTATAAATGGTGTTTATAAATAAAGGGAAACTATTATCATTGGATAGATTGGAAAAAAATATAGATCGAACAGAGGATTTATTATAAGACGTGGAACAATATTTAGAAAATAGTTGATTTTATTTGGGAAATTGAAAGTGAGGCTAAGTTGGGACTATTAAACGATATTTTATAAATTGAAAGAAATTTATAAAAGAAAGTTATACCTATCGGAGCAAAGTTAAAAACAATTGAAAATTATGTTTGAATGGATTTTATCAGTAAGTGAGATTTATAAAGGGATGGAATTATAAATGGGGTTCATAAATAAAAGAGATTTTATGAAAGGAAGTTTCATAAAATAGAAGAGATTTATAGATATGGAAATGATCACGTTGGAAATTAAGTATAGATTATTAACAAATGAATATAATTATGTTTTAAAAGTTGTTTATTTATATTAATACTATTTAAAAGTGGTCTATCAATATTTTAATATTTTGAAAAGATTATTATTTAAATTGTTAATATGGTTTGAAATTAATTTTAATATTTATCAGTAAAGATTTGGAAATTAATTATTAGTAATTATAAAAATGTTGAAGATAATTTATTATTGTTTATTAAAAATGTTTGAAATTTATCATTTACCATTTACCATTTTTAAGATGTTTAAAGTTAATACTTATTTATTTATAATGTTTATTATTATATAATAGTGTTTTAAAGTAAATGATTATTATTTATTTATAAATATTTTCAAGATTTATAAATAAGGTTTTATAAATAGATTTGGCTTTAAAAGAGAAATTTATAAAATGGTTTGGAGACTTAAAGGAGAATCATTTATTATGTATGAAGAGAGCTTTGCAAATGATTTTAGATAATTATAGAGGAGATTTATAAATGGGTTATAGGTTTATAAGAAGAGCTTTATAAATAATTGCATGGATTATAAAAAGGTTTATAAATGACTCGAGAAATGATTTTTATTAATGGTTTTTAAAGGTTATAAATGGTTATTGAGATTGGTAAGGGATTTGTAAATGATTTTTGAATTGTATAGAAAGGAAATCTTTCTCAGTTTTGTGAATATACTTATAGCATTGAGATAAGTATATAGATATTCTCCAAGTATTGAAAATATAGGGATTGCGGATGTGTGTTTGTATAAATATCTTTGAAAAAGGATTTTTGAGATGAATATTACAAAATGAACTTAATTAATAAAAGATTAATTAATAAAGGCCTAGTGTTGCTTGGTGCTTAACCAATGTTGGTTTTCCCTATGGAATTAAATCTCTACTTGAATGTTTGTTAGTCGATAGTTAAATAACTGACTATCGGAATTAGACCCAAAACATAACTTTGGAAATATCTAGGAGAAACAAGTGAGTTATATGGTACAGTCGTCTTCGATGATAATGTACCGTGCATATAAATCCCGTTTCTTTCTCCTAGGACAATGATAAGGAAATCCATCTACTAACGGTTAGGAGGTGATCTCCGATCTTATCTTTGACTATTTATTTCCTACAGAACCTTGGTCGAGTTTATCGGGAATTATCGAAAAGTTGTTTCGAAGAGACCAGGATCGGGTATGTTATCCGAAAACTACTTCGATCCAACAAATGCATTTCAAAGTGAAGACATCTTGAAGATGATGGAATTTGGAGAAAAAGTTCTCAAATGTTTCGTTCAGTCCCAGAATGAACTTGTATGGATGAGTGCTCATATTGCATTGTTGCCTGAAGGGCGGTGTTAGCATTCTAAGTGGGAAGTGTTATATAAAGGTAAAACGTATCCTCAAACCTCATCGACCAAGAAATGAAAAAAATCGGGCATATAGCAGGGCCAAGTGGGTCGCTCCCAAGTAGGGTGTGGTCATTCCAAATCTAGGTCAGTTACTATCTATTCTTGTATGCTCGGGGCCCAAAGCGGGATGATCATATCCGGTACTACTAGTCAAGTGGTAGGCATTTCCTGTGTGGCAGGGGTACAAGATGTTCTTATCAGACCCCAGTGCATTTATCTGGAGATATACCTTCGGAAGGTAGTTCCTTAGATTATCATAGTATGGAATCCAATCTCTAATATGTTCCTTTACGGTTTTGGTTGTAGAACCCAGTATGTTGGAATTTAATTAACGTAACAATTTCAGCTAAGAATAATAGGAATTTGTATTTAGACACTATTATAATACCAGAAAATTTCATATGAAATGTTTTGGTTATCGTAAGGTAAAAACTCGTCCGTTTTTATGTGCGGCATGGTCTTACGAGATACTTTGGATTTTTAAAAGGTTTTCTATAGCTTTAAAAATCCAGTTTGGTGTGTTTTGTCACGTTGGTTTTCGAGACTGACTCGGGTGTTATTTTATTATAATGCTCGGGTCAGACCGAGTATATTTACAGATTACTTTGGATGCATTAGAGCTCGAGAGATGGATTGGAGGTCTTCAAGTCGTATTTAAATATATGTTTTATTTTCGCTGTTTTGTTCTTGAAATCATTAGCATTTGTGTGGATAGGCTGTTATAACTATCCAGACTGATGATAGTGAATTGTTGTTGTACTTTGATGAATGTATGTATATAACAGTTTCTCTTTGTAAAGATCATTAATATTATATTATATATTGTTCGGCTGCGATTGTGAGATTCTGTATTGTTTTAATTTCTTTTCTCTTCTTCTTCTCTTCTGTTCTTCTTTCTTCTTTTTTCTCATAACTATCAGTCTTTCCGTTCACTTTAGGTTAGACATGTATGTTTTATTGTCAGCTTGAATTGTACGGATTGGCGGGTCGTTACACTTGGTATCAGTGCTTAGGTTGAGCAAACACCTAGGCTTTGTTGGGAATTTACTCATTTGAGATAGGATAAGCGAGACCTTAGGATGAATTTGAGTGTATATATATATGAGCCCGTATTTGTTAGTGATGATAAAAATGTTTTATATTGTATTGATTTATCCTTTGAGTGGCTTATGAATTCTGATCGATACGTGGGATACCACGTTATCGATAGAGGTTTCTAAATGCTTAAACAAGGTAAACCAACACAGTATTGTTTAGAATTGGTAAATGGAATAATTTTACCTAAATTATATTTTATATATAAAAGAATAATTTTTCAAAAATTATTATAATTATATATGGTGTGTTTGGTTGTTGGTGGATGATAATATTTGATTATTATCATTTATTGTTGTTCTAATAAAAGTTGTCGTTGTTATAATCTAAACAAAGATGAACATTCGTAGATTGAATTACATAAGAAGTGATATTTTATACATATGATTTATAAATGTGATTTATAAATGAAAGGGAAATGAAAATTGTATAAGTATATTTATAGAGTTGATTTGTAAATGGAAATGGATTTTAAAACAAGGAATTTGATAATTTAAATTCCATTGATTTGAAAATGGTTTTTCAAAGGGTTTAGAAAAATAATAATAGTATTATTTTGAGAATGTTTGACTAGAAATGTTTTAAAAGGGATTTAAAATATAATAGAAAGCACTGAACTCACTTCAGTCGCTGGAAAATAATTTTGGTGATGACTGCAGCATCACCAGCGTTTATTTTTGAGTTTCTAAGTGATGGATTGCTACCATTGAAGTTTTATTTTGGTGAAACAAATTTGTTTTAGATTCTAGAAGAGTAATTTGAAATATAAAGGAGTTATGTATATATATGATTTCAAAATGATTTGAAATAAAACCAGGTGTTTAAAATTCCTAATTTTTTTATCTAAATGTTTTGAAAATAGAAGATAATAAGTTTTAAACTTTGAAAATGGTATAGATGAGAAAAGAAAATATGGGATTGAGATATGAAAATTAAAATTTAACATAAGTAAATGTGAACAAAGTGAATTGTATAAGACGAAGTTTAACTTAATAAAGGTTAAATGAAATTGAATTTGATTTGAAATAAATTAATGAAATGGATTAATGAAGTAAATCAGTGATTTAAATATGGTTTAAAATGTTGTTTAATAAAATTAAATATGAACTTAAGTTATGAAGAAATATAAAAATGTGTTGTGTATTATGAAATGTTTGGAATAAACTTAAGTAATTGTTTTATGGAAATAGTCCATAAACGAATTAGTATGCAAAGAATTGTTGCTAACCTTAAATTGAATTTAAGGGGAATGTAAGAAAATGAGAATAAAATGAATGTTAACTAATTAGATGCAAATCAATTACAAGTAAATGAATTGAATGATGATTAATTGAATGTGAGTTAATTGGATGAAAGTTAATTGGGCATGAATAATTTGGATGTAAATAAGAAATGTAAATAAACGAATGTAAATGAATCGTTGTTAACCGTAGATTGAATTTAAAGAGAATGTAAGCAAAGTAATGGGAATAAAGTGAATATTAAATCGAATGCAATTGATATGATGGTAAATTAATTGGATGAATATTATTTGGTTAATGGTTTCCCTTGTTGCATTTGCTAAAATTGCATATAGTTATGGTATAGCCTATGTTATATAGTGATATTATTTTCTATGTACATGCTTGTTCTCATTGTTGTTGAGTGATTAGTAGGTGCGGATGGCATATGCTTCGCATTTGGAGCCCGCTTTCGCATTATATTGATTGTATATGCTTGCTAATATTAAAATAAGGTACAATCTCGGATTACATATCATATTATATTTTTTCCCTACGGGATGCCTCATCCTAGAATATGGGATGTATTTTTGTGATTATATATATTGTAAATTTTTACGATCGAGCCGCGCAAAGGAGACGTTGGCAAAAAAATTTGTAAATTTAAGGCGTTAGAAATTTTTGAGAATTCTGGAAATATTTTTGATAACTAAAGTTTGGTTTGAGTTATAACCTAAAATGGTTGAATGAATGATACTAGTTGATTTTTGGAAAGGTATTTGTTAATAACCATGAATGAATTGGAAGACTTAAATTTTTTTTTATAAGAAGTTACAACTATTTGATTTTGAAAAGTTAAACGACTTAAAAGGATTTGGAAATAAATTGCGAATTGGTTTTGAAAGTTAATGAGTTGGGGCATTTTTCTTACTTCCTAATTTCGGGGATGAAATTCTTTCAAGGGGGGAAGAATGTAACGATCTAGAAATTTAGTTATCTAAATTTGAAATATTCAATTGATTTTAATTATTGAAAAGTTAATATTATAAGTTAAATAACTTGAATTTCAAATATAGTGATTTATTGGGTAATTAAATTGTTGAATTTAATATTTGGAATTGTTTAAATAATTAAATCCTGAATTTAATATGGATGAAAATGATTTTGAAAGTTAATTTAAATTCTATTCTTATGGAAATGAAGATAGTGAAGTTTTGATTTATATTTAAAAGTGATTTATTTGGTTTTAATAATAACTCGATCTAATTAACGTATAAAAATAGCCTTCCGGGGCACTGTCTCGGATTTCGACGAAACCAGTTTCATTGAATCTGTAATAGTATATTATAGTATGCTGACGAATTTCGTGGCGATTGAGCGTATTATTTGTGCATGCGAGATCGAAACGTGTAGAAATTAATTTTAGAAATTTATATAAATAATTGGGTTTGAAAAGCTATCTTCTACATACGATCGAATTAGGCCTAGAGACTAGTTCCATTGTGTTCGAAATAAGGGTTAACATATACAACGCCAGGTTACACGTCTCGATAGGAGTTCGAAATTTTTCGATGTTTAAAAGCACTATATTTTTAAATTTAAATAACATATATATGTACTATTTTATTGCCATGCCAAAATTATACCAAACGTACAGGAACGATACCCTTGCCCACGTTCTAAGCCATAAGTCTCTCCCTTATAATCGCGTTTATATCAGAAACGTTCACAAATTTTCAAATTTTGCCCTTTTCGAATCCAACGGCCCACGTTGGTTTGTCATGCCAGAGGCCGAGTTGCTCGAAGTTGTCAACTAAAGAAATGGTCACGTAGGGGAGCTCGAGTCGATAACTGGAGGGATTGAAGGGCGTTGAGGCGTCGTGGATCTCGAGGTGAAGTAGGGGTGATGCAGCAGCGGAATAACAAAATGATATGATTCTGTGAAAATAGAAATCTATGGATTGAAGATGCTGAAATGCCCAAATTCGTTGATCCGAAGATGCCGAATTCTAGCTATCCCGAACTCGTTGATCGCGCACGATACCGTGTTCAAAGATCTGCGATTCTTGCATGTTGATCTAGCGCACTAGATTCCGTGAATCGGCTTCTAAAGTCGTTGAATCGAGCGCACTCGATTAACCGAGAGAGGAGATAGGAGATTACACTCAACTACCAATTTGGCGAAAGCACAAAGCTAACAAAACAAGAGTTTTTATTCAAATCAACTAAACTATTACAAATGGCACCACCGGCCTATTTATAGAAGTTACAAATCAAACAAAAATCTTGTACAACTCTTAGGTCGTTTCGGACTTAACAAGACTCCGACTTACGACTTAACCAATACCTGCAACTTACGACTTAAAAACAGAAAATACAAACAGAAATTACATCACTTAGGTCGTTGCCGACCTACAACTTCTCACGACTCAACTTAGGTCGTAGGCGACCTAACTTCAATGTTCCAGCTTCCATCAGCGACTTAAAGAATCAGCGGCAGAGATTAACGCGGTCTAAGAATCAGCGGCATCAAGCTTCAGCGACTTAAAAGATTTCTGATGACTTAACTAAGTCGTAACTCGGTAACGACTTATCACTTGTTCCGTTAAGTCGTACACTACCCAAAACACTTCCCCTAAGTCGTTGCCGTCTTAAGCCTTCAACTTGTGTTGCTCCTCCTGTAGTTTTAGGTCGTAACCCACTCGAGTTAAGTCATGGACGACTTATGTCTTCAACTCCGATAAGTCATGGGCGACTCATGCCTTTGCCTTGGTTAAGTCGTGGACGACTCATGCCATTTTTGTTAAGTCGGTCACGGCTTAGACCTTCAATTTCCTTAAGTCGGTCACGACTTAGTACTTGGCCTGCATCATCCTCCCCAGGTTGAGAAAAATTCGTCCTCGAATTTGCGCCATCCTCTTCCACCATAAGTTCATCCCCATGATATGGTATGAGATGTTTAACACTAAACACATCGGAAGTATACACATCCTCTGGCAGCCTCAATTTATAAGCGTTTTCATTGATCTTCTTCAAAAATTTTACTGGACTAATCTTCCGTGCTTTCAATTTATTATATGATCCCACCGGAAAATGATCCTTTGTTAACACTGCAGAAACCCAATCACCTTCATTAAATTCAACACTCCTTCGCTTCAAATCTGCAGATCGTTTATACTTCTCATTCGCTTTCTCCAATCGTTCCTGAACGATTTTATGACATTCAGTCAATCTATCAACAAAATCAGCAGCTTTCTTAACTGTCCCCTTCGGTTGTGGTACTATCGTCAGGTCCAACGGTCCCTTTGGTAAACTTGAATATACAATCTGGAATGGACTGAACCCTGTACTACGATTCACCGCATGATTATGAGCAAACTCTGCCTGGCATAACTTCATGTCCCAACTCTTCAGATTATCTTTCACAAGACATCGTAACAAATTTCCCAACGATCTGTTAACCACCTCCGTTTGCCCATCAGTTTGTGGATGGTAAGCGCTACTAAATTTCAGCTTTGTTTCGACCATCTTCCACAAGCTTAGCCAAAAATGACTCAGAAAACGAGTATCCCTATCCGACACAATCGATTCTGGCAATCCATGAAGTCGATATATCTCTTTGAAAAACAACTGAGCAACATGAACAACATCTGCCATCTTCTTGCAAGCAATAAAATGTGCCATTTTCGAAAATCGGTCAACCACCACATAAATGGAATCATTACCACGCTGCGTTCTCGGCAACCCCAACACAAAGTCCATACTCACATCAACCCATGGTTTAGTTGGTACAGGTAACGGCGTATATAATCCAGCATTAGTCGCAGTTCCTTTCGAAACCTGACAGATATGACATCGCTCAACAAACCTCTCCACTTCTCGCCTCATCGACGGCCAATAGTAAGAATGAGAAATAAACTGTAAAGTTCGATCTCTGCCCACATGTCCTTCCTCATGTAATTCTTTCACAATCTTCAATCGTAAACTGCAATCAGGTATACATAATCGATTTCCCTAATAATAGAAAACCATCTATCATCATAAACTCATCCGTCTTTCCTTCCTTGACTTTATCAACAAATTTTGCAAAGTAAGGATCATCGACAAATAATTCTGGTAGCACATCAAACCCCATCACCTCAACTTTCATTGTTGTCAATAAATGACTCCTCCTACTCAAAGCATCAGCCACACGATTCGTCACTCCTGACTTGCTTGTGTTTGACAACAAACGTAAACTGTTGCAGATATGCAATCCATGATGCATGTCTCGCGGAAATCTTGTCTTGTCCTTGTAAATGCTTCAATGCTTCATGATCAGTGTAAAGAACAAACTCTTTCTGAAATAGATAGTGTCTCCAGTGTTTAATAGCTTGCACAACAACATAAAATTCCACATCATATGTACTATATCTCATCTTTGCTCCTGAAAGCTTCTCACTGAAATATGCAATAGGACGTCCCCTCTGACTTAACACCCCTCCAATGCCAACCTTGGATGCATCAGTATGTAGTTCAAACAATAACTGAAAATTTGGTAATGCTAAAACTGGTGCTGTCGTCAAAAGCTCCTTGATCCGCTCAAAAGCAACCTCTGCTTCCTCTGACCATGCAAACTTTTTGCCCTTCATACAATCTGTAACTGGCGCCATCACACTACTAAAGTGTGGAATAAACCTTCGATAGAATGAAGCCAACCCGTGAAAACTTCGAACTTCTGTTATAGTCTTGGGTTGCGGCCAATCTCTGATTGCTTCGACTTTACTCTGGTCTACCTGTATTCCTTCTTCCGACACAACATACCCCAGAAATAAAACACTCCTCGCCATAAAAACACACTTCTTTGTAGCAACATAGAATTGTTCTTCTCGAAGAATAATTAACACTTTCTTCAAATGCTGAACATGCTCTTCTGTACTAGCACTGTAGATCAGAATATCATCAAAGTAAACCACCACAAATTTCCCAATGTATGGCCTGAAAATTTGATTCATCACCCTCATGAATGTACTTGGTGCATTCGATAGACCAAACGGCATCACCAGCCATTCATACAATCCTTCCCTCGTCTTGAATGCTGTCTTCCATTCGTCCCCTGGTCTAATTCGAATTTGATGATAACCGCTCTTCAAGTCAATCTTAGAGAAGATTACGGACCCACTGATTTGATCCAATAAATCATCAAGCCTCGGCATCGGAAATCTGTATCTGACTGTGATCTTATTCAATGCTCTACTATCTGTGCACATCCTCCACGTTCCATCCTTTTTGGGTACCAATAAAGCTGGTACAGCACAAGGACTCAAACTCTCCTGCACACGCCCCTGTTCAAGTAATTCTTCCACCTGCCTTCGCAACTCTTCATGTTCTTTCGGACTCATTCGATAACGTGGTCTATGTGGCAACATTGCTCTCGGAACAAGATCGATTTGATGTTGAATGTCTCTTAGTGGCGGTAACTCCTTCGGTAACTCATCTGGAAATACATCCTCAAATTCTTTCAAAACTGGCTTTGCTTCTTCTGGAATTTCAACCTCTTCACTACTCTCTCGCCCAATCAACAAAAATACTTCTGGCTCTTCCTCAACCTCCTTAACGAACTCTTTCAGAGATAATAAAGTTTTCAGCTCTTCAATCTCTTCTGACGTACTTTCTCCCTGTTGTCTCTTCTTTGGAACTAAGATAATCTTCGTGCCTTCAAACATAAAGCTGTAGCTATTGGTCCGACCGTCATGTTGTACTGCTCGATCATACTGCCATGGTCTTCCAAAAAGTAAGTGGCAAACATCCATCTCTACTACATCACACTAGATCTCGTCTTTGTATTTCTTCCCAATAGAGAATGGAACACGAATTCGTCTATCCACTTTCACTTCTCCTCCTTTCCTCAACCATGCTAGCTTGTATGGATTCGGATGTTTCTCTGTCTTCAACTTCAACTTTGTCACAGCCTCGGTTGAAACGATATTGTCACAGCTTCCTGCATCAATTACAAATTTACACACCTTCCCCAGTATAGTGCATGTCGACTGAAAGATATTACTCCTCAACCAACTATCTTCTTCCTGCTTCGGTGTCAAACACGATCTCCTCAGCATTAGGTTACAACCTTCATCTCTTGACGCAATATCTTGTTCATCCTCCTCAACTGGACTAGAATAATCTCCATCAACATCCTCAACTTCTGCAACCATGGTTCTCTTCTTTGGCTTTGGACACTCATTGCTTTTATGACCCAATTCCTGACAATTGTAACATTTGAAACCATTGTTAACCTTCACCTTCTCAGCCTCCTTCACCACTGGTCTACTGATAGGTTTAGAAACATTAGAACTCCCACTTACACCCTTTACTTGATTGTTGGAATTAGTAAACACACCACCTCCTCGTCGTCCCAGTTTCTCCCAAGCCAACGCTTTCTGATGTGCCTCCGCTACAGACCTTGGATCGAACATATTCACCATGTCCTGGATCTGCATCCTCAATCCCCCAATGAATCTAGCAGTTAGTTGTTCTTCCGTTTCCATAATATCATTCCTCGCAATAAGCTGATAGAACTCCTCTGCATAATCATTCACTGATTTCATCCCTTGTCTCAAGTTTTGCAACCTCTAATACATAAGCGACTGATAGTTATAAGGTAAGAATGTTGCTTTCATCAGTTTCTTCATCTTCTCCCAAGATTCAATCTTTGACTTCCCCATTCATTCACGTGTAAGTTTGGTCTGCTGCCACCATGCCAAAGCTCTACCCCTCAACCTTGTAGCAACCAACTTCACTCTACGATGTTCTGGAACTTCTTTGAAATCAAAAATTTCTTCAACATTAGCCATCCAATCCAAAAACTCCTCAGCTTGCATACCACCCTTGAATTCAGGAATTTCAGTTTTCATCCCAGATTCCCACTTGTGATCATACTCAGAGTAATTTCTTCCTTGACCTCGTCCTTACCCACGAACACTACCACCGTCATACCCCTCTTCGAAATCAGATGTATATCGATGTCGATCCTGACCACCAACATCTCTACTACCTCGCATATCTCTTCTATTTTGTCTATCATCATATCGATATGGTTCTTCTTCGAATTCTCTATGACTTCTTCTTCTTTGATGAGATTGTGGCGATATTCTCCTTCCTCCCGAAACCGATGGCGAAACCCTGTTTCCACCTTGGTTTGAAATTGGTGATGTTCTTCTTCGGGGTTGATTCATATCCATTATAAGTTTCTCTAACCTCCCAATTCCTTCATCCAACTTCTCATTGAATTTGTTACTAATGCGTTGTTCCATTTGTTCAGCGTCCTCTCGCTTATACAAATCTTTAACATTTTGATGGCGGTTAGCTCTTCTCGGCGGCATACTTGAAAACTTCTCAAACACTTCAAATTTCAAACACCTCTTGAACTTTGATCCAAAATGATGTGGATCGAAAACTCCACTCTTGTTGCAAAATAGGAAGAACACGATGAACACAAACTTCTTAAAATGATGCAAATTTGATCTCCAACTCTTCTACTAAGCTCGGCTTCTTACTTCAAGCTCGGCTATCACTTGATCTTCAAAATTCTTCAAAAGAATTGGCTCCAAGACTCGAGTTAGCTATGATTGGCTAAAACAAGCTCTGATACCAAACTAATGCAGCAGCGGAATAACAAAATGATATGATTCTGTGAAAATAGAAATCTATGGATTGAAGATTCTGAAATGCCCAAATTCGTTGATCCGAAGATGCCGAATTCTAGCTATCCCGAACTCGTTGATCGCGCACGATACCGTGTTCAAAGATCTGCGATTCTTGCACGTTGATCTAGCGCACTAGATTCCGTGAATCGGCTTCTACAGTCGTTGAATCGAGCGCACTCGATTAACCGAGAGAGGAAATAGGAGATTACACTCAACTACCAATTTGGCGAAAGCACAAAGCTAACAAAACAAGAGTTTTTATTCAAATCAACTAAACTATTACAAATGGCACCACGGGCCTATTTATAGAAGTTACAAATCAAACAAAAATCTTGTACAACTCTTAGGTCGTTTCCGACTTAACAAGACTCCAACTTACGACTTAACCAATACCTACGACTTACGACTTAAAAACAGAAAATACAAACAGAAATTACATCACTTAGGTCGTTGCCGACCTACAACTTCTCACGACTCAACTTAGGTCGTAGGCGACCTAACTTCAATGTTCCAGCTTCCATCAGCGACTTAAAGAATCAGCGGCAGAGATTAACGCGGTCTAAGAATCAGCGGCATCAAGCTTCAGCGACTTAAAAGATTTCTGACGACTTAACTAAGTCGTAACTCGGTAACGACTTATCACCTGTTCCGTTAAGTCGTACACTACCCAAAACACTTCCCCTAAGTCGTTGTCGTCTTAAGCCTTCAACTTGTGTTGCTCCTCCTGTAGTTTTAGGTCGTAACCCGCTCGAGTTAAGTCATGGACGACTTATGTCTTCAACTCCGATAAGTCGTGGGCGACTCATGCCTTTGCCTTGGTTAAGTCGTGGACGACTCATGCCATTTTTGTTAAGTCGGTCACGGCTTAGACCTTCAATTTCCTTAAGTCGGTCACGACTTAGTACTTGGCCTGCATCAGGGGGCAGTTTTGGGTTTGATCGCATTCGTACACGCGAGCATGTGGGAAGATTTTGCGAGGTGGAGCAGATAGGAAGCGGCGATGCACGGTCGTGGTGGGCGGCGCGAACGACGATGGTGGCTGGTGGTTGAGCGGCGTCATTCGTTCAATAATATATATATATATATATAATAAGCACGACCTGTGTACGAGATTGAGGGAAGAGGAGAGAAAGGGAAATTTTTTTAATTGTTAATTAAGTTTAGTTAATTATAATTTTAATTATCTTGAATATTAACTAATCCATAATTAACTCGTACGAGGTCCAAATTGAACGCGACGAGTCGCGTTGTGATCGTATCGATGAAGACTACGCCATGGAATTGGATTGGATGGATTCAGAGCTAGTGCGAATTTTGGGTTAAAATTGGATGACTATATAATTTTAATTCGAACCAGAACGATTTGGCGACTATTAAAATCAATGTGAGTTAATCTCACCTTTTTGGTTAACCATAAATATTTTTAGTCGATAAAATTATCTATTGGATGTGTGAATATTTTATTGTTGGTTATTGTTTACTATTTGGATAATTTACTAATTATTATTAGTTAGATTGGATATATTCCCGCCTATTGGAGCGGATGAGACCTATTACGTTCCCGTGTAAGCGCGGATGACCCTTTGTATACGGATCCCGCCTCGAAGCGGTTGATTTATATTTTTAAGATCATATACTTTATGTAATGCATGGGACAGGGTGGAGGGATCCAACAGGATTCCTCACACTATTGATTTTACTTTTCATATATATATATATATTGTGATATATGATATGTTGGATGTTATATTGGATGACGTGGACACGATTTTGTTTATTTAGTGCTTTAGTAGCACTGGCCTTATATTTTAGTATTTTAAAATACCATAAAATAGTGATTGATTTTGAAAAGGGATTTCAAATTTATTTTGGAAATTATATATGTTTTAAATAATTATTCTTGAATTATTTGAAGAAGTGATTTATTTTAAAATCAAAGGTATGATTTTGAATATTATAATTTAATAGTTTTATATAATATTTTAAATATAGATTTTGAATAGTAAATAAAGATTTTAAGATCTGGGAAGACAAGTCAGTCTTTCTTAATAAATGGATATTGTTTTAAAAGGAAAATAGAAATATTTTGATATGAATATTTATTAACCATTTTATATAAAATGATATATACATAGGTACATATATTATAATTTATTTATAAAGGTGAAATTTACAAATATGATAATTTATAAAAGTGATATTTTACAAAGAAAGCAAAGGTTTGTAAAATCGTATTTTCGTTAGTAAAAGTATGGATTTATAATGGTGATAATAAATAAAGGAAAACTATTATCATTGGATAGATTGGAAAAAAAATATGGATCGAACGGAGTATTTATTATAAGATGTGTAGTGATATTTAGATAATAGTTGATTCAATTTTGGAAATTGAAAGTGAGGGTAAATTGGGACTATTAAACGATATTTTATAGGAAGAAGCTTATAAAAAGAAAGTTATACCTACGGGAGCAAGGTTAAAAATGGTTCAAAATTATATTTGAATGGATTTTATGAATAAGTGAGATTGATAAAGGGATGGAGTTATAAATGGGGTTTATAAATAAAAAGGATTTTATGAAAGGAAGTTTCATAAAATAGAAGAGATTTATAAATATATTTTTATAAACATGGAAATGACCATGTTGGAAATTAAGTGTGGATTTTTATCAAAGGAATATAATTATGTTTTAAATGTTGTTTATTTATATTAATATTATTTAAAAGTGGTTTATCATTATTTTAATATTTTTAAAAGATTATTATTTAAATTGTTAATATGGTTTGAAATTAATTTTAATTATTTATCAGTAAAAATTAGGAAACTAATTATTAGTAATTATAAAAATGTTAAAGATAATTTATTATTGTTTATTAAGAATGGTTGAAATTTATCAATTACTATTTTTCATATGTTTAAATTTAATACCTATTTATTTATAATGTTTATTATTGTACAACAGTGTTTTAAAGTAAATGATTATTATTTATTTATAAATATTTTTGAGATTTATAAATAAATTTTTATAAATAGATTTGGGCTTTATAAGAGAAGTTTGTAAAATGTTTTGGAGACTTAAAGGAGAATCATTTATAATGCATGAAGAGAGCTTTGCAAATGGTTTTAGATAATTATAGAGGAGATTTATGAATGGGTTATAAGTTTATAAGAAGGGTTTTATAAATAAATGCATGGATTTCGAAAAGGTTTATAAATGACTCGAGAAATGATTTTTATAAATGGTTTTTAAAGTTTATAAATAGTTATAAATGGTTTTTGAGATTGGTAAGGGATTTGTAAATGATTTTTGAATTGTATAGAAGGAATATTTCTTAGTTTTGTGAATGCACTTATAGTGTTGAGATAAGTATATGGATATTCTCCAAGTATTGAAAATATAAGGATTGTGGATGTGTGTGTGTGTGTATATCTTTGAAAAAGGATTTTCGAGATGAATATTACAAAGTGAATTTAATTAATAAAAGATTAATTAATAAAGGCCTACTGTTGCTTGGTGCTTAACCAATGTTGGTTTTCCCTATGGAATTAAATCCCTGATTGAATGTTTGTTAGTCTATAGTTAAATAACCGACTATTAGAATTAGACCCACAACGTAACTTTGAAAATATCTAGGAGAAACACTTGAGTTATATTGCACAGTCATCTTCGATGATGCTATACTGTGCGTATAAATCTTGTTTCATTCTCCTAGGACAATGACAAGGAAATCCGTCCACTAACGGTTAGGAGGTGATCTCCGATCTTATCTTTGACTGTTTATTTCCAAAAGAACCGGGGTTGAGTTTACCAAGAATTATCAAAAAGTTGTTTCGAAGAGACCGGGATCGGGTATGTTATATGAAAACCACTTCGATCAAACAAATGCGTTTTGAAGTGAAGACATCTTGAAGATGATGGAATTTTGAGACGGTGCTCTCAATTGTTTCGTTCGGTCCCAGAACGAACTTTTATGGATAAATGCTGATATTGCATTGTTACCTAGAGGGCAGTGTTAGCATTCCAAGTGGGAAGTGCTATATAAAGGTAAAATGTAGTCTCAAATCTCATCAACCGGGAAATGACAAAAATCGGGCATGCAGTAGGGCCAAGTGGTTCGCTCCCAAGTAGGTTATGGTCATTCCAAATCTAGATCGGTTACTATCTATTCTTGTATGCTTCGGGCCCTAAAGCGTGGTGATCATATTCGATACTACTGGTCAAGTAGTAGGCTATTCCTATGTGGTAGGGGTACAAGATGTTCTTGTTAGACCACGATGCATTTATCTGAAGATGTACCTTCGAAAGCTAGTTCCTTACCTTGTTATAGTATGGAATCCAATCTCCAATACATGCCTTTACGGTTTTGATTGTAGAACCTATTATGGTTGAATTTAATTAATGCAACAATTTCGACTAAGATTAATAAGAATTTGTACTTAGACACTATTATAATACCAGAGAATTTCATATGAAATGTTTTGGTTATCGTAAGGTAAAAACCCATCCATGTTTATGTATGGCGTGGTCTTACGAGATACTTTTGATTTTTGAAAGGTTTTCTATAACTTTATAAATTCAGTAGGGTGTGTTTTCCCATGTTGGATTTCCAGACTGACTCAGGTGTTATTTTATTATAATGCTCGGGTCAGACCGAGTATATTTACAAATTACTTTGGATGCATTTGAGCTCGAGAGACGGTTTGGAGGTCTTTAAGTCGTATTTACGTATATGTTTTATTTCCACTGTTTTGTTCTTCAAATCATCAGCATTTATGAGGACAAGCTGTTCTAACTGTCCAGGCTGATGATAGAGAATTATTTTTGTACTCTGATGAATTATGTATATAAAAGTTTCTCTTTGTAAAGATCATTAATATTATATTATATACTGTTCCGCTGTGATTGTGAGATTCTATGTTGTTTTAATTTCTTTTCTCTTCTTCTTCTGTTCTCTTCTTTTTTCTTCTTCTTTCCCATAACTATCAGTCTTTCCATTCACTTTGGGTTGGACATGTGTGTTTTATTATCAGTTTGAATTGTGTGGATTGGCAGGTCGTTACATTTTCCATAACCGAATCAAACTTTTAAACTTTTAAACCAAACTTGTGCTTTTATTTCACATCACAAATATTAAATTTAAACAACATTATTAAAAATGGTCAGTTAACTTTAAACATGATTAATTAGTTCAAACATCATTATTTAAAATGATTAATTAACTGTAATCATCATTATTGAAATAATTATCCATAACACATCATTATTAAAATGGTTAATTAACTTTAAACCAACATTATTAAAATGATTAATTAACCTTAAACATCATTACTAAAATGATTAATTAACTTTAAACATCATTATTAAAATGATTAATTTACTTAAACATCATTATTTAAAATGATTAATTTATTTAAACATCAATATTAAAATGATTAATTAACTTTAAAACATTATTAAAATGATTTATTAACTTTGAAACATCATTATTAAAATTATTAATTAACTTTAAACATCATTATTTAAAATGATTATTTAATTTTAAACATCATTATTAAAATAATAATTAATTTTAAACATCATTATAACAATGATTAATTAACCTTATTTTTGTTTTGTAAAAACCCAAGATGAGATCAACAAAAAGATATTACAAAGGTGATGAAATTTTCAAAGTTTAAATATAGCGATAGTCGCTATACGGGGACTTCCATAAACATTTTATATGTCTTATATATTCATCCAAACATCTCATAAACATAAGCATATACACATATACACTTGCAAATAAAATCCATCCATCATGGGGAGAGCATTACCTGTAAATATTTACTTAAAAATTTCGGCTAAATCTTAAGTCATTAACTAATTATTATAGATGTCATCCACTTCAAGCGGGAACTAAACCAAACAATCATTACTTTCCAACAAATTATAACATAAGTAACTAACATCTATTATTATCACAAAAAATAAAGTTTAAATCTTTCTTTTTTAAAAGTGAGATTTACTCACCGAAGTCCACACAAATGCAAATCAAAGCTTCTACAATCTAACACCAACACTCGGATCCACTTTTCTTTTACTTCATTTTTAAGGGCTAGTTGGGTCAGTATGGTTCGGCCTAGGTGCCTAGGGGCTTGGCCTTGCCTTGGTTGGGAGTGGTTTTTGGGTCTTGATGTGGAGTACATGAGCTGTAGAGAGAAAGGAAATATTTTGGCTATTGTTTTGAGATTTTAAAGTGGAAAAGAAGAAAAAAGTTTAACTTATAAATTTTTCAAAGAGGCCACGGAAATAAAAATGAAGCTTGAAATGGAATAATTAAAAGTTTTGAAAATGAATGAAGTGGAGTAAAATGAGAATTGAAACAAGAAAAGTTGTTTTTATATAAGTTGAAGTATAGAAATTACCTTTTTACCTCTTGGCCATTACTATTCACCAAAATCAAGCCACATCATCTCCCCTTACCCCCTTACCCCCTTACACACACAACTAAGCTCCCCTCCCTCATTTCCATCACTTCAGATGATTTGACATTTCCTCATTTTGTACCTTTTCCATTGAATTTTATAAGATAAGTCAAAACTTACTAAATTTACTTAAATATAAATTTAAACTTATTTAACTCCAGCCACTTTGTAGCGACCCGACCTTCTACCACCAGAAAGTCGCATCATCTTTAAGAAAGAAAGGGATAGAAAAGAGAAAAGATAGAGAAGAAAGAAGAAACAACATCAGAATCTCAACAGCGGAACGAATAAATTATATTAATTACATAAATATTACATAATATACAACATCAATCAGAGTTACACAGATAATACATCAGATACTAGACAGTTATAAACACCTGTCTAGTTAATACAACTCAAATACAACACAGAGATACCAACACACCGGAACACTACATATATATCTACAACGCTGAAGCCTCATGCTCCATTGCTCCTCCACAATTCGTCAAAGCTAACCTGAATTCCTTGGCTACTCGTAAAAATTTGTGTACCCAAGAGTTTATGAAAAACAGAAGATAAACTCCGGGTCAGACATGGGTCTGGTGTGAGTAACAGGTTAAAGTTGTTTAACTTTGAAAATCCTTTGAAAACAAAAGGTATCACGTAAGACTCCCCACACATAAACATGGGTAAGTTTTTACTTTACGCTAACCAAACATTTGATAGGAAATTCAGTGATATTATAGTAGGTCTAGGGTTTTCAAGTAAATAAGAAATAGCTGAAATTGTTACATCTATTAAATTCCAGCATACTAGCCAACATGTGGGTAATACAATCAAATCCGAGGGCACTTATTGGAGTTTGGATTCCATACAATGGCAAGGCTACTGGGGTACCGCCCGTCACAGTACGTGGCCTAGATCACCGTACCGAGGATCACTCCCGACCCCCTGCAGCACAAAGCCGGAACCATCCCTTACTGGACAGTCCCGAACAAGACAACCCCGCGGTTGTAGCTAGCAACCGCCCACACAGCCAAAATAAAAAGGGACTCTAGACAGGGGTATATCTCGCTCTCAAGTGGGTGCTACCCACGAAGCCTTGTTGTACCTCCACTGTTTTAGCCATTCCCGGTTGATGAGGCTTGAGGCTGCGATTACCTTATCAGAACACATCACTTAGAATGCTCATCGTCCACCTGACGATGTGCTGAAAGCATTCAATCCATACAAGTTCGTTCCGGGTTCGAACGAAACCGAAGGCATTATCTCGTTACACTCATTTTGGAATCACCCTCAGAGTTAACGACAATAATCCTTGCATTCTGAATCTTCATCTTCACTTGAGATTCACGACCTATCGTTAATTTGGATCGATGTGGTTTTCGGATAATCAAATTTGATTCCTGATCCCAGTCTCATCGAAATCCAAAACGTATCTTTTAGGTCCAAGTTGTTTTAAAGTTTAAAATAATTTCAATTCATTATCCATATACACACAGATAGAAAATTCACAATATCACAATAGATAATCAACATTATCATCATAAACAGATAATCCATCATACTTTAATCAAAGCATCCATTTCACATAGCATCATTCATCTCATATCTGAGCTTTCAACCATTCAAGGTAAATAATATCATCCATTCATACATAAGCAATGATTAATAATCATACCATCTATAACTAATTTAAAATGAATTAAATTAATTACTTCATCTCTAATTAATTTAAAGTGAATTAAATTAATTACTTCATCATCATCAAACTTGCTTATATCCTCATTAATTAATTATCAATCAATTAATTAATCATCATCCAATTATTCATTTTAAATTAATCATCCCTGATTAACTAACTTTTATTACATTTAAGTAATTATTCTTTAATTAATCCCACAAGTTAATTATCTTTAACCAAAAATTGGAGTTAACCTTTAAATTACTAAATTTACCTCTTAATTAATTACATTAATAAATCCCTTCATTTACTAATTATTTCCAAATAAATCCATTCTAAATTACATCATTAATTATAATAATTAATGATCTCTAATTACATTTATTTTAAATTAATTACATCAAGTAATTAATCTTAAATTAAACAAATTGATAATCATCCTTGATTAATTCCATTCAGTAATTAACTACCCTTAATTACTTCATCAATAAATTAATTACCCCTTTATTAATTTCTCCAATTAATCCCTCGATTAATTTCACAAAGTAATTATACTCAAATTACTTTCATCATTAAATCATCCTTAATAATTACATCCAGTAATTATTATTAATTACTTCCCAAAGTAATTATACTTATCACACTATCAATGGTTATTTAAATTAATTAAACTTAATTAATTAACTTAAACAATTCATATTTAAACTTAATTAATTACAATGAGTAATAAATCTCTTAATTACTTTTATTAAGTAATTATACTTAAACAATTTACAATTAATTATCTTTAAATTAATTAAACTAATTAATCATTCTAATTAATCACATAAATAAATTGTTAAAATAAAATCCTTAGTTAACGACCTTCATTTACTAATTACTTTTCTCAAAGTAATCAACTAAGATTAATCATTGTAAATTATAATTTAATTAATCTTAATAACCCATTAATTAATTCTTAATTTCTTGATTAATTAATTACTAATCATTAATTAAAATTTAAATGATCTTTAATTACTTATTAATTTATCCTAAATTAATTAGTCTAAACCTTAATTAAACTCCAAATTACTAAATTAATTAATTCAAATCATTAATTATCCATTTTAATTAATTTAATAATTACAAATCATTAAACCCTCATTTATTTAAAGATAAGAATATTTTTCTTATTAATGATCAAATTATCATTAACAAGGTACTTAAAACAACAGACTTTCAAAATTCACTTTTACATTTCATTTTAAATTTAAGATTTAAAATAAATTAACTTTAACAAGATTCAAACAAATTTCAAAATCCTTTTTTTTTTCAAGTTAAAGAATTATTTATTTTACACTAGAAGCCCAGAGAATTTAAAGCCCAATTTCATTTATATTCAAATCAATTTACAAATTTATTTTATCATTTAAACTATTTAAAACAATTTAAATTTAAAAACTTCTTTTATTTCAAGACTAAGATTCAAATTTATATTTGAATTCAGATTTAAACCTCTGATTTTAAACTTCACTTACAATTCAACTTCCCCTTAATAATTCAAACTACTTAAACCTTTTAAAAGTAGTTAAACAAATTTAAATTTAAAAACTTTATTTATTTTTAAAACTGAGATTCAAATCTACTTAAACCAGATTTAAACTTGAATTTAAACTCATTTTAAAACTTACTTTCCATTTAAACTAGCTTTTAACTTTTATTTTGAAAAACAATTCAAAACTGTGTAACAGGTTTGTTGTAAAACCTGTTGCAAGCAAGACATCCCGAGACTCCACATGATGCTTCAAGCAAAACACCAACCAACTTCGAGCAAAACCTTAGCTTGCTCGTGACCCACACTCGAATTACTCGAGTGAATTAGAACAACCCCCTGCTTCCCAAAACCATCATCACCAGACAAAACACTTCACCATGCATATGCACGGTAGCTCCGGCCACCATTGACCACCAACGACGATCGCAAACCATCATAAATCGACTCGACATCCCAACTCGGTCATCAAATCACGTCCAACAACCCATAATCAAAATCGAGCGCCCCATTCAAAACTTGGAACTCGAGACTATGACCAACCCAAACCTTTCAACGGTTCGTTCACGACGCCTCGACCACTACCGGCTACACAACTCTGGCCGTAGCTTCGACTACCATCCCTCTGCCAATCCCCAAAAGCACGTTGAACTCGATCTTCTCTCGGCGATGGACGAAACGAAAACCTCCGACCCCTTAAAACTAGGTCACCAGACTTTGAGAGCTTCCCGCCGCCGCCTCAATCATCTATACGCGACCGCTCCATTTTTCTCGCAACCCCCGATCGCTCCTCTACCATCAGTAAGAATCCCGGCGCCTCCAGACATATAGATCACCAGAAAAACCCAAACTTCCCATTCCCGTACAAACCCAAACTGCACCTTCAATGCTTAACTAAAAATTATAGTTTTTGTTTTAAAAATCATAAGTTTGGATGGAGTTTCAAATTGCATGCCTGAAACATTGAATCATGATGTTTGGATTTTCACTTATTTAAGGTTTGGTATGTTATTTTGATTACCAGAGACAATCCATATTTCTTTAACTTAAATAAAATTTTTAAAACTAAAATTAGTGATGAGATACACAAGTTTTACTTGAAACTTAAATTGAAATAGGGACTACATCAAGAGATATAGAATTTAAATAAAACAAGAACCTGGAACTATGAGCAGAGAGTACCCAGATGGAAACAAAATATGCATATCATACATTCATATATATATATACAGAGAAAAGCACCAATATATACATGCATTCAAACATAATAATTCCAGAGATTTCATGCAACCAGATAACTACTTAAGTTTTTAAAAGTGAAGTTACTTACCATTGATTTGAGAAGTGGGACAGAGCACATCTAGTTTGCAAACAGCTTTGAATTTTTTTAAAAAAAACTGGAAATTATTTTTGCTTTCATCTTCCTTTAAATCATCTAGCTTGCTTGTTGTTTTGAATTTGTAGAATGATGCTTCAGTTTGTAAAAAGAAATGCTTGCTATGTCTTGAGAACGAACTAAAATAAGGAGTGATATATAGAAAGAAAAGATGGCATAGGGTAGGTGTTCTGGGTTTTGCAATTTAGCCTGGTACACTTTTTTTTTATTATATAAACATAGCTCAGAGATTTCTTCTTGCTTTGGAGGCTGAGTTGATTTTAAAACAATATGAACTGACTAATGTTATGCTAGCATTAAATGCTTAAGGTACTTTATGCTTCATCCTAATCTTCTTTGTACATAGATGTATAATATTTTTACTTCTTGTCTTGCCTGCATACTTTATTTACATCTACAAACATATTTTACTTGCCTTGCTTTACATAACTATTTACAGGTTTTATTCATATTTACTTTGTCTGGTTTGTGCTGTTGCCTTCCTATTAACTTACATCTACATTCAAATTTATACAAAGCCTGGTTTGCTTTTAGTCTTTGTTATTTAAATGCTACTTATTTTTCTTTTTACTTTACTTTGCTTTTGTACTTTACATACAAATTATAAAATTGTTTTAGTCATTTGTATTGGTTTATTACTTAATTTATAAGATTTATTTTATTTTAAATATTTTTGAAAGATTTTATTTTACATTTACAAATCATAACTTCCCTTTTAAAATAACAATTTCTATAAAAAAAACCCATTTGTAAAGATATTATATTATTAATATTGTCTAAATATAACTCATTATTAAATTAAAAGAATTTATAAAAGAATTTATCTCTTTATTAATAAATTACTTATTTTATCAAACTATATTTAAAAAGAACAAATGACCTTTTTGTTTAAATTTAAACTTAGGCTAAAATCATTTTAAACAAATTAAACTTTTATCTTGAGTATTTTAAAATCATATGGTTATTTATTTAATATTAAATTAAATCAAATTTCCAAATTACCAAAAATATTAAAATTAGAAAACATGCCTTTATTTATTAAATTTAAAACAAAGCTTATCTATTTACAATATATACAAATATATATACATTATAAATAGAAAACAATTTATTAGCTTTTAAAAGATAAATTATCAATTAAATATTTATTTAAAATAAGATTACTAAATCAATTCAAATCTTATTAACAAATATTATCAAATCAATTTAATTTTTAATGCAGATTATTAAATTGATATTGCCCAAAATTCCGGGATATCACATTCCTGCCCCCTTAAAAGAATTTCGTCCTTGAAATTTAAAACAAAGGTAATTTAACAATCTAATTAAGGATTTAAATTTTAAAACACAAGCATATATCAATCATATGCTAGCAACTACAGCAACCAATTCATCCAATCAAACAAATCTAACTATCCAGACAAAATTCTGGATAGAATTCTCTCGAGTTTCCCAAGTATAAATACCAGGATACTCGCTCTACAGAATTCAAACAATCAATACTACTAAGCTACAGAGCTTCCTCTCATCTAGATCTACAAAACAAGGCAGGATATCAGACTACAGACAAGTCTGACTCAACATCCAAAACTCCCTGAACTGCTGGCTCTACAACCAGAGATAGATCTTACACGTACTCCCTCAGAGATACGTGAAACACATCGAATCCCAGTTATCCAAACTGGCAATTCAAACTTGATGACCAAACACTTAACCAAAATCAAATCTCCGACTTCGGAATCCAAATTCCTCCGTCTCTTATCCATAAAACTCTTTGGACAATCCTGGGCTGCCTTCATCCCTACTGATTAGCTCAACCTTCGATGATTCCTCACAAAACAACTCATCAAAATGATCCACTCATAATCAATCCAAGAACACAAACTCTACTCCCCAAACATCAGAAGACTGAACTTACTTTTCCTATCCGAAAAGATAAAACAGATGCACTCCCAAACGCTTCCGCTGCAAAACTCTGATTTGGAGTAGATGAAAATGCTGATGATACACACGAGCACAAACTGGACAACACATCCCATAAATATAGTTCAACAGACCCATAAAGAGGAAATTCAGAAATTCCATGATATCCTGATCTGCTTCACTCAAAACTCCTCTCCAGGAACCCTCCTTCAACTAGCTGGACCATCGGTACCACTCCTGGAATCCTAGTCGATATGAAAACTCAATCTCCAGATGCTAAGGCAAACCACTAACCTTTTCAAAGACAACCTGAAAGATCTCTGACAAACCAAGAGAACACTCAACTATCGCAAGTCACTTTTGCGATCAACCCAATCTAATATCCAAAGAAAACTGTTCTCTCTTTATCAATCAGAACAACTTAAGCTTATCTAGCCAATCCATCAAAGAAATGGGTCCACACTTGTAACAACCCGCATATTTGTCGATTTTATATTTAAATATTTTATCGTTAGTCGGATGTTAGTCCGAAAAGCTACTTTTTGCATACGGTCAAATTAGGACTCGAGACCACTTCCACTGAGTTCAAAATGACGTTTGCGATCTTTTTGAGTGTAAACTTCGATATGTTTGGAGATAGTGAAATTTTCGACACTTTTTCCCGGCTTTGACTTTGGTTTGGACTTCACCCCTTTAGTTCAGCCCAACCCTCTTCCTCACTTTATCAAAACACTTCAAGCTTTGTCAAAAATGGTGGTGGGAAGTGGAAATTAAAACTCCAAACTCAAATTCTATTGCAAATCCGAGATTCAACTCCAAATTCAAGAAGAAGATAGTGGATTCAAGCTTTGGATTTGCTTCTCCTTGCTTTCAATCTCCATCTTTATCCATTTTAGTGAAAAAGGTGAGATTATTAATCTCACATCTTGACTATAACTGTCATTGGACTGATGGTAATGATTCCCTATCGCATTTGAATGAACATTTGCTTTTGGTTTGGATTGGATTGGCGAAAAGCCCCGATTTTCAGTGTTTTTGGTAATTTTCTAGCACTAGGTCGCTCTGGACTGTTAGCTCGCATGGCCTTAGGTCGTTTCCGACCTACTATCACTCGGCAAACTTTAGGTCGCTCGTCCCCGTATAAGTCGTAGGTCGCTTGGCCTATAAGTCGATAGGTCGCTCGGCTTAGTCTTTAGGTCGCTGGCCTTAACAGCGATAGGTCGCGAGTTTTAAGTCGCGTTTCCTTAGGTCATGATTTTAGGTCGCGTGCCCTTAGGTCGCGAGTTTTAGGTCGCGTGGTTTTAGATCGCGTATCTTTTAGGTCGCTCGCCTTTAGGTCGCAACCATTAGGTCGTTCTGCCTTGAATACTTAGGTCGTTCGTCTTTAGGTCGCGAGCTTTAGGTCGCGAGTTTTAGGTCGCATACCCCTTAGGTCGCGAACCACGTTAGGTCGCGTACCCTTAGGTCACGAACCACCTTAAGTCGCGTAACTCTGTTAGGTCGCAAGGCCTTTACTTCTAAGGTCGTATGGATTTAACTCCGTTAGGTCGCAAGATCTTGTTTCCCTTAGGTCGTAAGGCCTTAGGTCGCGCCTCACTGTTAGGTCGCGCACTTCCTTAGGTCGTGCCTCACTGGTAGGTCGCGCACTTTGTTAGGTCGCGCACTTCGTTAGGTCGCTCGCGAGTTAGCACTTAGGTCGTTTGACCTGTTTTCCCCTAGGTCGTTCGACCTGTTCTTCTGCTAGGTCGCACGGCAGTCTTCCCTTAGGTCGTTTGGCTTCTCGAGGCCGCTTGCCTTCACTAGGTCGTACCGTTTTGGACGGGGCGCTACCCCGCACCCCGCCGGGGGCGCTGCCGCCTGGACCCCCATGACCTGACCGGGCAGGTCGAACCCCGTACCCCTCTTCGTAGGGGATCTTATTTGAAAAACATTCAACAGAACTTCCACTTTGATGATTTTGATTCACGTCTTCGTATGTGGATTTCTGTGATTGATTGTTCTACAATCATTTTTGTGTTTTGTCACTTTAAAAATATGAAGGTTTCAATACTAGTAGTAAATATCAAAACTCTTTTATCAAAACATTTTCAACTCTATGTTTAAATACCAAACTCGTTTATCAAACCGTTTTCCAATCTACTAGTATATACAAGCCTTTACTTCACTCGAATGAGAAATCGAATTAAACGACTTAGTAAAACGAGTGGTATGAAACGCTTGCGTTCACTTCGTCGGTTAGCTCTTGGACTTGTTCGATTGAACCCCTTTTGTGACAATTTTCTAGTGAAGATCTACAGCTTGTTCGTAAATATTTCAGTTAAGCAAGTGGTTATGGGACATGAAGCTAAACTCATATATTTACTAGCTTGGTGTGATTGACACTTCCTTATGATCATGACGATCATTTTTGTGATTTAGACTAGCAATTGAGCGATGTCTCTTTGTCTGCGAGGGAGACTAGACCCCGCTTTTGTGATGTTTCGCCATCACTTATATGGGGTAGCACCCCATGGTCTTCGGGCCATTTCTGTGTGGAAATTTAATGGATAGCTTCCATGAGATAGCTTCTCATTCATGTGTTTACGCGTAGGTGAGTTTTCATGCTCCCATTCATGTGTTAGGCCTCCCCCTTTTTATGTGTTTTCTGCATTTCTGGTGATGATTTCTGGAATCTTGTGCTTCACCAATTTTCATGATTTTCATTAATATGATATCAGTTTTTATGCATTGGTGAATTTATGTGTTATTGACTTGTTATGAATACAAGTTTAGGGTATGATACCCTATTTCATCTTTGAGAAGATTCTTGTGATATTGATTGATCTTTTGTTGATTATCATTTACATACTTATAGTAGTATGCCGTTATGGTTGTTACATGTTCATGCCATATTATCTATCCTATACCTTATCATCTGATATTTATAGCTAGACTGATCCGTTTATTATTTTCTTATAAATAATACTCGGGTCAGACCGAGATGTTACAAGTGCTTCTGCTTGACTTCTCTTCAGGATTATTCTGACTTTTGGCACTACTTAGATTAGTAGTTTTTGGATGTACGCATTTGAGATATAGACTCTATGTTGTGCACTTATTCTTTTGTATAGCACATGTTGCTATTCTTTTGTATTATCGTGGATCTTTCTGACCACTACTCTGATGTACACTTTCATGTGTTATATATTTATTTCATATCTTCTTCCGCCTTTGTGATATGGATGTCTGTGACTGATTTATGTTATGATTATTTCTATGTTTGTTTCCGAAGATTATATATAGCCACCGTGTGATAGCTTTGTGTTTGTATCGGTATGTCGGATTTCCTCCTTAAAAGATATGCATTCTATTCTATCTGACATATTGGTGCTCGCACAAAGAAGTTACATGGGTGGTCGCTCCTCCACAGCCTTATTCTCCGTGCTAATTGACAGCACTACATCGTAGTGTTCTTGGTTAGCATGGGTATAGAGGTGGGTCGTTACAACACTGCTGCTTCTGAACTTCACCTCTAGAAAACTGCTGACAGATGACCTCCCTACCTGCACACCAAACAAATCTGAGCTGCGACGCTGCCACTGATGCCAAAGACTTCCTAATCCAAACTCCTCGAGAAACTCAGGCCTCAAAGCCAAACACAAACACCCAGCTGAACTTAGCCTCAACACCGATGCAAACACACTTCCTTATCCAAAGCTCCTTGAGAAACATCTTCGGAAACACCCCATAGCCACTGCATTTCATCACACAACTACTACTTCCTGGGTTACTAAGGTACCATTACTAGCTTCTGCTCATCTGACAGAATCCAAATTCTACTCATCCAACTTGCACTTCAAAAATGGACTCCGAACCCTAACAGGTTTCCTTCAGAGATTGGTGAAATCCTTACACCACAACAAAAATTCACTCGAGACGGTAGTAGGTCTACAGTCTCGGCAGATACACTTCCAACCTCAACAAACTCCAATCATTAGTAGTCGTGCTACACACACCACTACCCTATCTACCTTATAACTTATACTGGAAAACCCGAACATGTAACCCAACAGATAGGTAGAAATATATAAATATATATTTATATATATCAAAATTACAAATACGCTCTCTCAAGAAAGAAATCACTCAAGAGCCTAGGTATTCGCTCAACCTAGCGCTCTGATACCAACTGTAGTGACCCGACCTTCTACCACCAGAAAGTCGCATCATCTTTAAGAAAGAAAGGGATAGAAAAGAGAAAAGATAGAGAAGAAATAAGAAACAACATCAGAATCTCAACAGGGGAACGAATAAATTATATTAATCACATAAATATTACATAATATACAACATCAATCAGAGTTACACAGATAATACATCAGATACTAGACAGTTATAAACACCTGTCTAGTTAATACAACTCAAATACAACACAGAGATACCAACACACCGGAACACTACATATATATCTACAATGCTGAAGCCTCCTGCTCCATTGCTCCTGCATAATTCGTCAAAGCTAACCTGAATTCCTTGGCTACTCGTAAAAATTTAAGTACCTAAGAGTTTATGAAAAACAGAAGATAAACTCCGGGCCAGACATGGGTCTGGTGTGAGTAACAGGTTAAAGTTGCTTAACTTTGAAAATCCTTTGAAAACAAAAGGTATCACGTAAGACTCCCCACACATAAACATGGGTAAGTTTTTACCTTACGCTAACCAAACATTTGATAGGAAATTCAGTGATATTATAACAGGTCTAGGGTTTTCAAGTAAATAAGAAATAGCTGAAATTGTTACATCTATTAAATTCCAGCATACTAGCCAATATGTGGGTAATACAATCAAATCCGAGGGCACTTATTGGAGTTTGGATTCCATACAATGGCAGGGCTACTGGGGTACCGCCCGTCACATTTGGTGGCCTAGATCACCGTACCGAGGATCACTCCCGACCCCCTGCAACACAAAGCCGGAACCATCCCTTACTGGACAGTCCCGAACAAGACAACCCCGCGGTTGTAGCTAGCAACCGCCCACACAGCCGAAATAAAAAGGGACTCTAGACAGGGGTATATCTCACTCTCAAGTGGGTACTACCCACGAAGCCTTGTTGCACCTCCCCTGTTTTAGCCATTCCCGGTTGCTGAGGCTTGAGGCTGAGATTACCTTATCAGAACACATCACTTAGAATGCTCATCGTCCACCTGACGATGTGCTGAAAGCATTCAATCCATACAAGTTCGTTCCGGGTTCGAACGAAACCGAACGCATTATCTCGCTACACTCATTTTGGAATCACCCTCAGAGTTAACGACAATAACCCTTGCATTCTGAATCTTCATCTTCACTTGAGATTCACGACCTATTGTTAATTTGGATCGATGTGGTTTTCGGATAATCAAATTTGATTCCCGATCCCGGTCTCATCAAAATCCAAAACGTATCTTTTAGGTCCAAGTTGTTTTAAACTTTAAAACAATTTCAATTCATTATCCATATACACACAGATAGATAATTCACAATATCACAATAGATAATCAACATTATCATCATAAACAAATAATCCATCATACTTTAATCAAAGCATCCATTTCACATGGCATCATTCATCTCATATCTGAGCTTTCAACCATTCAAGGTAAATAATATCATCCATTCATACATAAGCAATGATTAATAATTATACCATCTATAATTAATTTAAAATGAATTAAATTAATTACTTCATCTCTAATTAATTTAAAGTGAATTAAATTAATTACTTCATCATCATCAAACTTGCTTATATCCTCATTAATTAATTATCAATCAATCAATTAATCATCATCCAATTATTCATTTTAAATTAATCATCCCTGATTAACTAACTTTTATTACATTCAAGTAATTATTCTTTAATTAATCCCACAAGTTAATTATCTTTAACCAAAAATAGGAGTTAACCTTTAAATTACTAAATTTACCTCTTAATTAATTACATTAATAAATCCCTTCATTTATTAATTATTTCCAAATAAATCCATTCTAAATTACATCATTAATTATAATAATTAATGATCTCTAATTACATTTATTTTAAATTAATTACATCAAGTAATTATTCTTCAATTAAACAAATTGATAATCATCCTTGATTAATTCCATTAAGTAATTAACTACCCTTAATTACTTCATCAATAAATTAATTACCCTTTTATTAATTTCTCCAATAAATCCCTTGATTAATTTCACAAAGTAATTATACTCAAATTACTTTCATCATTAAATCATCCTTAATAATTACATCCAGTAATTATTATTAATTACTTCCCTAAGTAATTATACTTATCACACTATCAATGGTTATTTAAATTAATTAAACTTAATTAATTAACTTAAACAATTCATATTTAAACTTAATTAATTACAATGAGTAATAAATCTCTTAATTACTTTTATTAAGTAATTATACTTAAACAATTTACAATTGATTATCTTTAAATTAATTAATATAATTAATCATTCTAATTAATCACATAAATAAATTGTTAAAATAAAATCCTTAGTTAACAACCTTCATTTACTAATTACTTTTCTCAAAGTAATTAACTAAGATTAATCATTGTTAATTACAATTTAATTAATCTTCATAACCCATTAATTAATTCTTAATTTCTTGATTAATTAATTACTAATCATTAATTAAAATTCAAATGATCTTTAATTACTAATTAATTTATCCTCAATTAATTAGTCTAAACCTTAATTAAACTCCAAATTACTAAATTAATTAATTCAAATCATTAATTATCCATTTTAATTAATTTAATAATTACAAATCATTAAACCCTTATTTATTTGAAGATAAGAATATTTTTTTTATTAATGATCAAATTATCATTAACAAGGTACTTAAAGCAATAGACTTTCAAAATTCACCTTTACATTTCATTTTAAATTTAAGATATAAAATAAATTAACTTTAACAAGATTCAAACAAATTTCAAAATCCTTTTTATTTTCCAAGTTAAAGAATTATTTATTTTACACTAGAAGCCCAGAGAATTTAAAGCCCAATTTCATTTAAATTCAAATCAATTTACAAATTTATTTTATCATTTAAACTATTTAAAAAAAATTAAATTTAAAAACTTCTTTTATTTCAAGACTAAGATTCAAATTTATATTTGAATTCAAATTTAAACCTCTGATTTTAAACTTCATTTACAATTCAAACTTCCCCTTAATAATTCAAACTACTTAAACCTTTTAAAAGTAGTTAAACAAATTTAAATTTAAAAACTTTATTTATTTTTAAAACTGTGATTCAAATCTACTTAAACCAGATTTAAACTTGAATTTAAACTCATTTTAAAACTTACTTTCCATTTAAACTAGCTTTTAACTTTTATTTTGAAAAACAATTCAAAACTGTGTAACAGGTTTGCTGTAAAACCTGTTGCAAGCAAGACAACCCGAGACTCCACATGATGCTTCAAGCAAAACACCAACCAACTTCGAGCAAAACCTTAGCTTGCTCGTGACCCACACTCGAATTACTCGAGTGAATTCGAACAACCCCCTGCTTCCCAAAACCAACATCACTAGACAAAAAACTTCACCGTGCATATGCACGGTAGCTCCGGCCACCATTGACCACCAACGACGATCGCAAACCATCAGAAATCGACTCGACATCCCACCTCGGTCATCAAATCACGTCCAACAACCCATAATCAAAATCGAGCGCCCCATTCAAAACCTGGAACTCGAGACTATGACCAACCCAAACCTGTCAACGGTTCGTTCACGACGCCTCGACCACTACCGGCTACACAACTCCGGCCGTAGCTTCGACTACCATCCCTCTGCCAATCCCCAGAAGCACATTGAACTCGATCCTCTCTCGGCGATGAATGAAACGCAAACCTCCGACCCCTTAAAACTAGGTCACCAGACTTTGAGAGCTTCCCACCGCCGCCTCGATCATCTATACGCCACCGCTCCATTTTTCTCGCAACCCCCGATCGCTCCTCTACCATCAGTAAGAATCCCGACCCCTCCAGACATATAGATCACCAGAAAAAACCAAACTTCCCATTCCCGTACAAACCCAAACTGCACCTTCAATGCTTAACTAAAAATTATAGTTTTTGTTTTAAAAATCATAAGTTTGGATGGAGTTTCAGATTGCATGCCTGAAACATTGAATCATGATGTTTGGATTTTCACTTATTTAAGGTTTGGTCTGTTATTTTGATTACCAGAGACAATCCATATTTCTTTAACTTAAATAAAATTTTTAAAACTAAAATTGGTGATGAGATACACAAGTTTTACTTTAAACTTAAATTTAAATAGGGACTACATCAAGAGATATAGAATTTAAATCAAACAAGAACCTGGAACTATGAGCAGAGAGTACCCAGATGGAAACAGAATATGCATATCGTACATTCATATATATATATATATATATATATATACAGAGAAAAGCACCAATATATACATGCATTCAAACATAATAATTCCAGAGATCTCATGCAACCAGATTACTACTTAAGTTTTTAAAAGTGAAGTTACTTACCATTGATTTGAGAAGTGGGACAGAGCACATCTAGTTTGCAAACAGCTTTGAATTTTTTTAAAAAAAACTGGAAATTATTTTTGCTTTCATCTTCCTTTAAATCATCTAGCTTGCTTGTTGTTTTGAATTTGTAGAATGATGCTTCAGTTTGTAAAAAGAAATGCTTGCTATGTCTTGAGAACGAACTAAAATAAGGAGTGATATATAGAAAGAAAAGATGGCATAGGGTAGGTGTTCTGGGTTTTGCAATTTAGCCTGGTACACTTTTTTTTTATTATATAAACATAGGTCAGAGATTTCTTCTTGCTTTGGAGGCTGAGTTGATTTTAAAACAATATGAACTGACTAATGTTATGCTAGCATTAAATGCTTAAGGTACTTTATGCTTCATCCTAATCTTCTTTGTACATAGATGTATAATATTTTTACTTCTTGTCTTGCCTGCATACTTTATTTACAGCTACAAACATATTTTACTTGCCTTGCTTTACATAACTATTTACAGGTTTTATTCATATTTACTTTGTCTGGTTTGTGCTGTTGCCTTCCTATTAACTTACAACTACATTCAAATTTATACAAAGCCTGGTTTGCTTTTAGTCTTTGTTATTTGAATGCTACTTATTTTTCTTTTTACTTTACTTTGCTTTTGTACTTTACATACAAATTATAAAATTGTTTTAGTCATTTGTATTGGTTTATTACTTAATTTATAAGATTTATTTTATTTTAAATATTTTTGAAAGATTTTATTTTACATTTACAAATCATAGATTCCCTTTTAAAATAACAATTTCTATAAAAAAAACCCATTTGTAAAGATATTATATTATTAATATTGTCTAAATATAACTCATTATTAAATTAAAAGAATTTATAAAAGAATTTATCTCTTTATTAATAAATTACTTATTTTATCAAACTCTATTTAAAAAGAACAAACAACCTTTTTGTTTAAATTTAAACTTAGGCTAAAATCATTTTAAACAAATTAAACTTTTATCTTGAGTATTTTAAAATCATATGGTTATTTATTTAATATTAAATTAAATCAAATTTCAAAATTACCAAAAATATTAAAATTAGAAAACATGCCTTTATTTATTAAATTTTAAAAAAAGCTTATCTATTTACAATATATACAAATATATATACATTATAAATAGAAAACAATTTATTAGCTTTTAAAAGATAAATTATCAGTTAAATATTTATTTAAAAGAAGATTATCAAATCAATTCAAATCTTATTAACAAATATTATCAAATAAATTTAATTTTTAATGCAGATTATTAAATTGATATTGCCCAAAATTCCGGGATATCACACACTTCCTTAACTAAAGTATATATTATTCATTTATGTATGTATGTATATATATATATATATATATATATATATATCCTTGCATAAACAATATGTTCGACAACATTTAGACAATAAAAAGTAGAAAATCCGAAAAACGATTTTCAGTCATATTTTTGATTTTTCTCCGAACTACTTATTTTTGTAAACCAAATTTTAAAACAACTTTTCCATCATCAGTTATTACTAAAAAGAGGTTTATTTGAGTTATAAAATCATCAATTTAAATATTTAAAAATATATTAAATATTCAAATTCAAAGTGATTAAATTGCGGGTCGTTGCATCCTCCCCTCCTTACAGGAGATTTCATCCTCGAAATTAATCACACAAAACAAAAGGTATCAAAAGAAACCCAAATGTATCATTCAACAAATAGGTACAAAGGAAGTGACTCCACCACAACTGGTGAGTACACTAAAAAGATACAACAAAACACAAACAATTACAACAACGACTTAAGATAAGAATCCCTAACATAGTCCTCGGTTTCCTATGTACAATCTCTATTTTCCCTACTCCACTGACCCTTAACAAGATTCACATCCTTCATCCTCAATCATTTTATATCTTGAGCGATGATACGAATAGGCTGCCTAACAATGGTTAGGTTAGGCTGAACTTCCAAATCCACTTGTTGTGCCGATTCTACTATCTTCGAAGGGCCATGTACATGATTACATAAATGAGATACGTGAAATACATTGTACACATCTAGTAGACTATCTGGTAACTTCACTTTATATGCAAGTCTACCAATCCGATCTAGTATTGAAAAAGGGCAAATATAATGGAGGGCTAGCTTCCCCGATTTCCCAAACATCACAACACTTCTCAATGGAGAAACTTTCACAAACACTGAATCTCCAACTGAGAACTCTAGATCCCTGCACCTTCGATCTGCATAACACTTTTGCCGATCCTGTTCCTCCTTCATCTTCTGTCTAATTTCAGCTACCTTCTCACTGGCTTCTAAGATCATGTCAGGCCCAAGAATAATTCTATCACTAGACTCAACCCAACACGAAGGAGAACGACACAGACGACCATAAAGAGCTTCGAAAGGGGCCATACAATTACTTGCCTGATAGTTGTTATTGTAAGTGAATTCGACTAAGGGTAAATGATCATCCCAAGAACCCTTGAAGTCGAGAATGAATGTTCATAATAAATCTTCCAAGATTCGGTTCATTCTCTCTGTTTGGGGATGGTAAGTTGTACTAAGACTTAGCTCGATCCCTAAACCAGTTTGCAGTCCCTCCTAGAAACTACTAGTGAATATCGGGTCTCGATCATTTACAATATGACAAAGAATACCATAAAGTCTCACAATCTCCTTCACATACAAACTCGCCAGACTTGCAGCCGTCTTAGTTGGCTTATGTAACACCCTTAATTTTTTTTATAACATTATTCATGATATTTAATTTGATAAATTAAATATAACAATGTAAAGATTACAGAGATAAAGGGATTGAGATTTGAAAATTAATTAAAGGCTGAGCTTAATTGAATAAACTAAAAGAATAGGGTTTATGTAAATGGATTTTTAATAAGAGAATAAAGCCAAGGGCAATATATGGATTAGCCGTTCACTACATCCCTTAACCTCTAAACCCTTAGTCCATTTCTCAATTCTCACGTTCGAAAATATAAACCATTAACAAGAGCTCAAAGCCGACCATTACAATAGGAGAAAAGAAGAAGAAAATTCAAGTAAAGCTAGAGAATCAAGCTAGAAGAATCAATCAAGTTCAAATCTCAAGTCCTTATCCAAATCAAGGTGAATAATAATCCAAACCATCTTATTTTTTTTTTCAATGAACAAATGTTTTCGGGTTTTAGATTGAAAACCTTTATGAAGATTTTAATGATGATATGCTTAGTAAATATGATATGATTGATTCAAACGAGATTGTTTGATAAATGTTTTACATGATTTTAAAGCTAAAATCATTTATTATGGGCTTCGAATGCCATGAGGATTAAATATGTTATGTAAAGCATTATTTTGAAGATGGGTTTAAATTTTGGTAATTGTCCAGGCTATGGATAATTTAATATGAATTTTCAAAGGAAAATATACAATTGGGTTTAAATATTATATCGGCTATTTTATGAAAGATTTGGGTCCGAAATTTATGTATGTTAGATAGCATATTAAAAGTGAATTTCTATGATTTTGGGTTTTTTCCTAAGTAGTTTACTATGGAAATTAAATTATATTAGAAAGAAGACTTAAATGTCTTAATTGTTTTGTTAAAGGGAAGGGCTATTTTGCTAATTATTCTTAATTAATTTCTTATAAATTTCGGCAGTCTTTTTATAAATATTTTGATAAAGTTATGGCAACCAATCATTATTTTACATTTAGACAAGTTAGTTAAAAGGTGTTTACCTGAAAAGGCAATAAAACAGTTTTTCCATAAGTTTTTGGTTTCGATACTTCCAGTAGCTACCCTTTCAACCTCATGCTTTCGCCTTTGACCATGTTGGAAATAATACACATGGCATCAAAGCTTTGGTACGTAGTGGATTAGGGAAAAGCGGCAAGTATGGAGTCGAACCTTGCTTTCGATGGGGTCGGAGCGTTCATTTTGCTTACCAAAGAAACGTCGCTTGCCTTATCTTCTAAAGAATGCTTTCAAAAGGATTTATCATAGCTTTCAACAAGGTTGTCGCCTTTTTGGTTTTGAATAGGTAGCTCTCAAAAGAGATGCCTTATTTTCAAATTAAAGCTTTTAAATGGGTTGATAGAACCCAATCGAAACCACCCTCCCGACTTTATACCTTTCGAAGGGATTGAGGTCACCAATGAGTTCGGAAGGTAACCCTTGTTTTATTAAATATTTAGCCATTTCCCAATGCTTTTGAAAGGGTCCTAGTGGCCAACTATTTTAAAGGTTCGAAGGCAATGGTGTCAAAAGGGGTTTCAACACTGTCCTTCAACTTGTTTTACTTAAGTGATCAATCGAAAGGATGGTGCCGAAGCCATCTGTTTTTCCCAAACACTTTTTTTTATGGTTTTGAAAGGGGTACTTTCGCTTATATTCACTTAGACCTAATAAGATATGTTTTAAATTAAACCTAATGGTTTTGAAAGGGGTACTTATAAATAGTTTCGAAGCTATACTTCTATAATTGAATGGTACTACTGTAATACATTCGAAAGGTTTCGAAAGAAAGGTTTTAAAGTGTTTTGAAAGGCAGGTGCCATGAGTTTTGAAAAGAAGATTTGAACTTTCGAAAGGAAGTTTTCCAATTGTTTCAAAAGTAAAGATTAAAGGTTTTGAAAGCCTTAGTTTTCAAAATAAAGAACCCAATCTCAATTTTTAAAGGTAAAACCCATAGCTTTATAAAAGAGCTTTTAAATGCTTTTAAATCGGAGGTTTGAAGAAGCTTTCATTGGTAAAATAATAGGTTAAAGGGATTAACCATGCTTTATATGAAATTAATTTCAAGGATATTATACCAAAGGTGTTGATATTATTATGTTATTATGTTTGCTTCTTCTAATATACATATTCACTTTAATATGGACACATAACTGTATTTTAGGGAAAAAGGGGTAGAATAACCAGCTAGGTTGACCCAGTAGTGAATATAAAGTGAGTTAACTCCTAAATGAGTAGAATTGCATTAAGGAGGTCAGGTAGACCCGAATATAGGATGCCTAAATACTAGTTAAAGAAGTTGTCACAGGGTAATAGTAAACCCATGAAAACTATGTATAGGAAAAGTTAACAGAAGTTAATAGGTTCATAGTAAACCCATGAAAACTATGATTAGAAAGAGTTATTGGCAAGGGGCCAATAGCTTTGTAGTGAACCCATGAAAACTATATCCGAGTTAAGTTATTGATAGAAGTCAGTAGGTTCATAGTCAACCCACGAAAACTATGACAATAGGGAAGTTATTGGTGATACCAATAGGTTCACGGAGAACCCATGAAACAATGAAGTTATTGGTAGGGGCCAATAGGTTCTTAGTGATTCCATAAAAACTATGAAACTGGACAGGGAGTCCTTAAGTATTAAACAGGTTATTAGCCAGTCCACGAAAACCGGTAGGTTACTAGTGACCCTAGAAACTATAACTGAGACAAATAGTCAAAATTGAATGGGGATGGGTAACCCAGAATTGATTTACTTGTTTTCATATCATCATAATATTTTGAAATTGTTGTGTTTTAACCATTGTGGAGCTGGAGCATAGTATATGGTTTTATAAAGTTTTGAATAAGATACTAGTGAGGGGAAAACCCGTTCCGCCAAGCGGTGTGGTCTCGCTAGATATCTAAATGGTCTGAGATGGTAGATTATTACTCATACCAGGCTTTATGTCTTACTCAAAGTTTATGTTTTCCCTTTAAACTCTCGAGTGCTCAATTATTTTTGAGTAGTTTGAGAGTTAAGGTTTTCAGGTACCTCTTTAGACGAATAAGCTTCCAGAGACGTGTAGGAGGCATGATAGCCATTTAGAGTTCTTTTCTATTTTAATTCCGATGTGTTTTGTTGTAAAGGCAAAGATGTTTAATTACCTAGTTTTATACTCCGATCATCCAGAGGGGCATCTTTATATGTCACTCTTGGCGTATGTTGTAATAATTATATTTTCTCCGAACGTGGTTCTCGTATTGGGATTATGTAATGAATTTGAAATGTTTTGAATTGGAATGAGAAATTTTTTTGTTAATTTTAAGTTTTTTTCCATATCCATGTGTTTCTGTTATATCAATGTATCTAATATTACCATATTTGGTCGCCGAGGATTAATAACTACGGATGACTGCAACATCCGTAGCCGTTAGATTTTGGCCTCCAAGTGGGGGATGTTAGAAGTTGGTATCAGAGCATAGGTTTATGAAACATAAAAGAAATTTAAACCTAAAAGATTTTTCAAAACATAATCCAATGAATCAAAAAATAAGATCGGGGTTTGGATTAACGCTATAGTAACGCACTTGTGCTTGATATATAGATATATATAAAAGTACGTATTCCCCTCTCTCTTAGACCGTTCTTCTGTATTTTACTAAGGCTCGTATGCAGATTTACGAGAAAGAAGATATGGAGGTAGGAAATGGAAGTGGAAATCTCGATGGAGGAAGCACCAAAACTAACGGAAACGTTCAACCCACCAGGAAGAACCCGGGTCGACAGGCTAATGCTAACCAAAATGCAGATGCCAATATGGGTACTAGAAATCCACCAGTGGATATAGGGATGATGTATTAGTTCTTTGTCAATCTGATGCAAGTAGGAGTTGCTGCTGGTGTTGCTGGGAATGTAGGAGGAGCTAATCCCGTGGCTTCAGTTGGGAATAATTATGCTAAGTTGAGCAGAGACTACACCAGTATTGGTGGAAAACCATTTTTGGGAACGGAGGATGCTGTAGAAGTTAAGGATTGGTTGTTGCATTGTGAGAGGATCTTCACTTATTTGGGTTTGGATAATGAGCAGAAGAGGAGGCCGGCCTCTAGGTAGTTGCAAGGGGCAACACTTCATTGATGGAATAGAGTTACTACCGAGGTTCTGGAGGAGGAGTTAACTTAGGAAGAGTTTAGAGGGAGATTTGAACAGAGGTTTTTTTTCCAAAGTTGCCAAGTTGGCATTTCTGAGAAAGTTTATGGATTTGATGCAGGGAGAGATGTCGGTAATCGAGTATGCTACTAAGTTTGATGAGTTGTCCCGATATGGGCATGCTACCATAGACACCGATATCAGGAGGAAGGAGAGGTTCATTCGGGGATTGAGACCCGAGATTGCTAGGGTAACCCTGCCACATCTCCATGGTCCTTGTAATGTAGTTGTGGAGATGGTAATCCAACATGAGCAGATGCGTGCTATTTGTGCGAGAGAAAAGTTGGTTGAAACTCAGGGTTCTCGGGGAAAGAAGAGAAAGTTCTTTAAGAAGAAGGGTGCCCAGAAGAGGGAGGCTATCAAGAAGGCAAAGACTGATTTAGTTCGCTTCAAATGTGACAAAAAAGGTCATTATGCTCATGAGTGCTGGCTAGGCAAGGGGAAGAAGGCTGCAGAAAAGAAGGGTGTGAAGTGCTTCAACTGTGATCAAGTGGAGCATTATAAGAATCAGTGTCTAGAGCCAGTCAGGGCGGACAAGGGAAAGGTTTTTGCTATTGGACCATCATCTGCTAGACCAACTACAACTGAAAAAGGGAAGACTGTGATGGAAGGTACGCTTTTGATTCAGAGTATGCCAATTAGGGTACTATTTGATACCGGTGCATCACATTCATTTATATCTTAGTGTTTGGTAGATAGGTTATGCTTAGAACCACATACCTTGTTACTTCCTTAATGGAAGCGAATTCAATAGGAGGGTATGCAACTTTAGGGATGAGATGTGACCAATTAGAACTTTATTTGTCAGGTTATAAGTTTGCATTCAGTCTGCATGTTTTCGATTTCGGAATCACTTTGGGTATGGATTGGTTCGGTAAGTATGAGGCTAGGATATTTTGCTAGGATAGGGAGATATCAATAAGACACCCTGATAGTCATAACTGAATCATATTCTCAGTGGAGAATTCTGACCCGAGTAGTTGTGCTTTGTTAAGTGCTATGGAAGTGGGAGAAGAGTTAAGTCAGGTTCGAGTAGCAAGAGTAATTGCAGATGTCTTTGAGCCGGTTGCAGGACTACCATTAAAACAAGCAGTTGAGTTTCAGACAGATCTTGTGCCAGGATCTGAACCTATAAGTAGACCCCCTAGCAGGATGACACCGACCGAGATGAAGGAATTAAAGGTGCAGCTAGATCTAGAAGGAAGGAGTTTTATTAGACCAAGCAATTCGCCTTGGGGAGCGGTCGCTGTGTTCATGAAGAAACCAGATAGGTCATTGAGGATGTGTATCGACTATCGTAAGTTGAACGAGAGGATGATTAAGAATATGTGTCCTTTTCCAAGAATAGATGATCTATTTGATCAGTTGTGTGGAGCCAGGGTGTTTTCCCGATTGGATTTGGCGATAAGTTTCCATCTGTTAAGGGTGGAAGAGGACAATATTCCTTTGAGAGCATTTCAGACTAGGTATAGTTCGTATGAGTGGTTGGTAATGCCGTTTGGGTTAATGAATGCACTTGCTTTCTTCGTGGATTTGATGAACCGAGTTTTCCAAGAGTACTTGGATAGGTTTGTGTTAGTGTTTATAGATGACATTTTAGTGTACTCTAAAGATGAAAGAGAGCATGAGGATAATCTTAGAGTAGTCTTGAGACACTGAGGTAGCATCAGCTAAAGGCGAAGTTTTCCAAGTGCCATTTTTGGAAGAATGAGGTTAAGTTTCTTGGTTACATGGTTTCAGAGAAGGGCTTGTCAGTCGATAAATATAAGATCGAAGCAGTTAATAATTGGAAGAGACTAGAGACGGTGACTGAGATTAGAAGTTTTCTTGGATTGGCTGGCAATTACCGGAGATTCATTAAGGATTTCTCACGGATGGCAGCACCTTTGACTAAGTTAACCAGGAAGGATGTGAAGTATGTCTGGTCCGACAAATGTGAGGAAGCATTCCTTAAGTTAAAGCATTTGTTGACCAATGCACCGGTGTTAGTAGTTCCAGATGGAAACCAAGGGTTGGAGGTATTTACCGATGCATGTAGGACTGGATTAGGAGCTGTGTTGATGCAGAAGAGTAAAGTTATTGCCTACGCTTCACAATAGCTGTGACCGCATGAAGTAAGATATCCTACTCATGATTTTGAGTTGGCTGCGGTGATTTTTGCATTGAAGATTTGGAGATATTATCTCTTAGGAGAGAGATATGAGCTATACACGGATCATAGGTCATTAAGGTATTTATTCTCTCAGAAGGAGTTGAATATGAGACGGCAGAGGTGGTTGGAGTTTTTGGCTGCTTATGATTTCAGTATAGAGTACACACCTAGGAAAGGAAATAAGGTAGCAGATGCTCTTAGCAGAAGACATCAGAATGTGGTGTTAGCTATGTTGATAGAGTGGAAAGATTTAGAACCTTTGACTACTTGTATTGTGTAGTTAAGTTCGACTGCTAGTTCTAGCCAAAGTACCGCCATGTTGACCTGTTTAGATGTTCGATCGGTGTTGATTGAAGGATTTCTTCCAAGCAGAAAAAGGATCCAGTGTTAGCCGAGAGGATTAGAAGGCTTAAGGTAGGATCAGAGATCGATGATCTAAAGGATTTTAGTCTCGACCATAGAGGATGGTTGACAAAAGAAGGGACGACTATGTGTTCCGAATGTTGTGGACTTAAGGAAAGAAGTTCTTGGGGAATGTCATCGATCCAAATTTACGATTCATCCTGGAGGGACCAAGATATATCAAGATATGAAGAGGAGCTTTTATTGGGAAGGTATGAAGAGGGATGTTGGCTTGTGGGTTAATTAGTGTGCAAACTATCAACAAGTGAAAGCCGAGTGGGTTGCTTCTACCTTTGGAGATTCCAATTTGGAAATGGGATTCGATATCCATGGATTTTAGAGACGAGTTGCCAAGGTAAAATAGGGGAAATGAAAGTATATGGGTCATAGTGGACAGGTTGACCAAGGGTGCCTATTTCATTCTAATTAAGTCAACCAGGACGGCTCCTGTTTTAGCTAAGTTGTTCATGAAGAACATAATTAAACTATGTGTAATTCCTAGTAGCATAGTTAGTGACAGAGATGCTTTGTTCACTAGTGAATTCTGAAAGAGTGTACAGGATGTGTTAGGCACTAATCTCAAAATGAGTACTGCGTATCACTCACAGACGGATGGGCAGACAAAGAGAGTCAATAAGGTACTTGAGGATTTATTGAGAGCCTGTGTATCAGACTTTGGTGGATCTTGGGAAGATCACCTACATTTAGTGGAATTTTCCTATAATAATAGTTATCAGACTAGTATAGGAATGACGCATTTTGAAGCTTTGTATGGAAGGCCATGCAAATCACTAGCATGTTGGTTGGAGACTGGAGATAGATTAGTCTCAGGTCCGGATCTGGTTAGAGAGGCGACAAAGAAGATTGAGTTGATCCGAGAAAGGATGAAGGAAACACAGTCCAGACAGAAAAGTTATGCAGATAAAAGGTGTAAAGACCTAGAATTTTCAGTTGGAGATAAGGTTTTCATTAAAGTATCACCGATGAAGGGTGTGGTACGATTTGGAAAGTCAGGGAAACTGGCACCGAGATATGTCGGTCTGCTCCATATTATAGAGAGGATTGGAAAGCTCGCATGCAGAGTAGAGTTAACGAGCAGTATGGCGGGTGTCCATAATGTGTTTCATGTGTCTCATCTTTGCAAGTATGTGCATGATCTAGACTACTATACCTCCGACAAGGTTGGAAGATTTGATAATAAAGCCTAATTTGACTTTTGTTAGACAACCAGGTTGGGTTGTAGCGAGATATAAGAAAAGATTGAGGAACAAGACAGTCAAGCTGGTGAAAGTTCAATGGAGCAACAACGAGAAGGACTGTACTTAGAAAACATAAGACATGATTAGAGATACTTATCCTGGTCTGCTTTGAGGGTATGTCTATATTAGCTTTATATAGATAGTTGCTAGTCAGGTAGTCTAGTATGGTTGTTAGGAATTGTTCCAGATGATTGCTATGTTTAGTATTTTGTCCTTACTGAATTTCGAGGATGAAATTCTTTAAGAAGGGGAGCTTGTAACACCCATAATTTTTTTATAACATTATTCAGGATATTTAATTTGATAAATTAAATAGAATAATGTAAAGATTAGGGAGATAAAGGGATTGAGATTTGAAAATTAATTAGAGGCCGAGCTTAATTGAATAAACCAAAAGAATGGGGTTTATGTAAATGGATTTTTAACAAGAGAATAAGACCAAGGGCAATAAAGGGATTAGCCATTCACTACATACCTTAACCACTAAACCCTTAGTCCATTTCTCATTTCTCACGTTCAAAAATATAAACCATAAACAAGAGCTCAAAGCCGGCCATTACAATAGGAGAAAAGAAGAAGAAAAATTCAAGTAAAGCTAGAGAATCAAGCTAGAAGAATTAATCAAGTACAAATCTCAAGTCCTTATCCAAATCAAGATGAATAATAATCTATACCATCTTATTTTTATTTTCAATTAATAAATGTTTTCAGGTTTTAGATTGAAAACCTTTATGAATATTTTAATGATGATATGCTTGGTAAATATGATATGATTGATTCAAACGAGATTGTTTAATAAATGTTTTACACGGTTTTAAGGCTAAAATCGTTTATTATGGGTTTCGAATGCCATTAGGATTAAATATGTTATGTAAAATATTATTTTGGAGATGGGTTTAAATTTTGGTAATTATCCAGGCTATGGATAATTTAATATGAATTTTCAAAGGAAAATATAGACAATTTGGTTTAAATATTATGTCGGCTATTTTATAAAAGATTTAGGTCCGAAATTTATATATGTTAGATAACATATTAAAAGTGAATTTCTATGATTTTTGGGGATTTTTCCTAAGTAGTTTACTATGGAAATTAAATTATATTAGAAAGAAGACTTAAATGTCTTAATTGTTTTGTTCAAGTGAAGGGCTATTTTGCTAATTATTCTTAATTAATCTATGGTAAATTTCGGCAGTCTTTTTATGAAGATTTTGATAAAGTTATGGCAACTAATCATGTTTTTACATTTGGGCAAGTTAGTTGGAAAGCGTTTACCCTAAAATGGCAGTAAAAAAGTTTTTGCTTAAGTTTTTGGTTTCGCCACTTCCAGTAGCTACCCTTTCGACCTCATGCTTTCACCTTCGACCATGTCGAAACCAATACACATGGTATCAAAGCCTTGGTACGTAGTGGATTGGGGAAAGGCGGCAACTATGGACCCGAAACCTTGCTTTCGATGAGGTCGGAGCCTTCATTTTGCTTACCAAAGAAATGCCGCTTGCCTTGTCTTCTAAGGAATGCTTTTGAAAGGGTTTAACATAGATTTCAACAAGGTTTCCCTTTTTTGGTTTCGAATAGGTAGCTCTTGAAAGAGATGCCTTGTTTTCAAATTAAAGCTTTTGAAAGGGTAGATAGAACCCAATCGAAACCACCCTGCCAACTTTATACCTTTTGAAGGGATTAAGGTCATCAACGAGTTCGAAAGGTAACCCTTGTTTTATAAAATACTTAGTCGTTTCCCAATGCTTTTGAAAGGGTCCAAGTGGCCAACTATTTTAAAGGTTTTGAAGGCAAAGGTGTTGAAAGGGGTTTCGACGCTATCCTTTTACTTGTTTTACTTAAGTGATCGAAGCTTTTGAAAGGATGGTGCCGAAGCCATCTGTTTTCCCCAAACTCTTTTTTATTGTTTTGAAAGGGGTACTTTTGCTTGTATTCACTTAGACCCAATAAGATATGTTTTAAATTAAACCCAATGGTTTTGAAAGGGGTACTATTAAATGGTTTATAAGTTATGCTTCTATAGTTGAATGGTAATACTTTAATACATTCGAAAGGTTTCGAAAGGCAGGTGCCGAGAGTTTTGAAAAGAAGATTTGAATTCTTTTGAAAGGAAGTTTTCCAATGGTTTCGAAAGTAAAGATTAAAGGTTTTGAAAGCCTTAGTTTTCAAAACAAAGAACCCAGTCTCAATTTTTAAAGGTAAAACCCATGACAATATGAAGGAGCTTTTAAATGCTTTTAAATCGGAGTTTTGAAGAAGCTTTCCCTGTTAAACTAATAGGTTAAAGGGATTAACCATGTGTTATATGAAATTGATTTCAAGAATATTAAACCACAAGTGTTGGTATTATTATGTTATTATGTTTGCTTCTTCTAATATACATATTCACTTTAATATGGATCCATAACTGTATTTTGTGGAAAAGGGGCATAATAACCAGCTAAATTGACCCAGTAGTGAATATAAAGGGAGTTAACTCCTAAATGAGTAGAATTGCATTCAGGAGGTCAGGTAGACCGAAATATAGGATGCCTAAATACTAGTTAAAGAAGTTGTCAGATAGACAGGTTCATTGTAAACCAATGAAAACTATGTATAGGAAAAGTTATCGACAGAAGTCAATAGGTTCATAGTAAACCCATGAAAACTATGAATAAAGAGTTATCAGCGGGGGCTAATAGGTTTGTAGAGAACCCATGAAAACTATATCTGGATTAAGTTATTGATAGAAGTCAATAGGTTCATAGTCAACCCATGAAAACTATAATAAGTGGGAAGTAATCGTAGATACCAATAGGTTCACGAAGAACCCATGAAACAATGAAGTTATTGGCAGAGGCCAATAGGTTCTTAGTGATCCCATGAAAACTATGAAACTGGACAGGGAGTCCATAAATATTAAACAGGTTATTAGCCAGCCCATGAAAACTAGTAGGTTAATAGTGACCCTAGAAACTATAACTGAGACAGATAGTAAAAAATGAATGGGGATGGGTAATCCAAAATCGATTTACTTTTTTGAATATCATCATAATATTTTGAAATTGCTATGTTTTAACCATTGTGGATGCAGGAGCATGGTATATGGTTTTATAAAGATTTGAGTAAGATACTAGTGAAGGGAAAACCCGTTCTGTTAAGCAGCGTGGTTTCACTAGATATCTAAGTGGTTTGAGATGGTAGATTATTATTCATACCAGGCTTTATGTCTGACTCAAAGTTTATGTTCTCGCCTTAAACTCTCATTTGCTCAATTGTTTTTGAGTAGTTTGAGAGTTGAGGTAATCAGGTCTCTCTTTAGACAAATAGCTTCCGGAGACATGCAAGAGGCATGATAGCTATTTAGAGTTCTTTTCTATTGTAATTCCGATGTGTTTTGTTGTAAAGGAAAAGATGTTTAATTTCTTAGTTATATACTCTATCATCCAAGAGGGCATCTTCATATGTCGCTCTTGGCGTATATATTGTAATAATTATATTTTCTCTAAACGTGGTTCTCGTATTGAGATTATGTGATGAGTTTGAAATATTTTGAAATGGAATGAGATAGTGTTTGTTGATTTTAAATTTTTTTCATATCTATGTGTTTATGTTATATCAATGTATCTAACATTATCGTAATTGGGTGCCAAGTATTAATTTCTATGGATGACTGCAGCATCCGTAGCCGTTGGTTTTGAGCCTCCAAGTGAGCGATGTTACATCTTAACTAGAATGAAATGAGCACTCTTGGTCAGCCGATCGACTATAACCGAAACACCTTCTTTCCCTCTTCTTTACCAACGAAGTCCATCAATAAAGTCCATAGAGATCTGTTCCCACTTCCACTTTGGGATCTCAAGTGGCTGAAGCAGTCCAGCTATTTTTTGCTGGTCACTTTTAATCTTCTAGAAGTTAGCACACTAACTCATAAAGATCGAAATATCTCGCTTCATTCCCTTCCACCAAAATACCCTCTTCATATCTTTGAACATCTTGCTCACTCCTGGATGGAAAGACAATTTTGAATGGTGACCTTTGGCTCACTTATTGCCTAGGTCCGTTAATATTTGGAACACATATGCACCCGTTCATTTTCAATACGCCTCGGGGATCAATCTCAAAGCTAGAAACAACACCTTCTTGAACATTATTCTTCAGGCGAGCCAAAATAGGAACTGCCTCCTAACTAAATGCAATCCTCTCCATCTATACTGGCTTAACTTGTAAGTTTGCAACCATTGCTACATTTCTACTTGTTAACAAGAAAACTTATCAACACCCTAAAGTAGAAAAATGAGTCTAGCTCCTTCGAAAGCACCTTCCGATCCAGTAAGGGTAGTCCCGCAAATGTTAACAAAAAAACTTGTCAATATCCCAAAGTAGAAAAGTGAGTCTAGCTCCTTCGAAAGTACCTTTCGATCCAGTAAAGGTAGTCCAAAACTCTTTTAAAAGGACCTTTCGAAATCATTAATATGTTTAGAATTCCTTTGAAACCTCCTTTCAAACTAGTTACAATGACTTAGAATCCCTTCGAAGCCCCCTTTCGAGGTGGTTGAAGTGACTTAAGGTTGGGACCTATTGGCTCTAAGGATTTTAATTAATCCACTAGGTTTCTTTTCCTTCGAAGGGTAGTCTTTCGATTGACATTGATGCAAGTAAACTATGACAAGAAACATAATGAAGCCACAGAACATTCAGTATATTCAAAAATGTCGTATACTTCTTTTAATAATAATTTCCTTGAATTCCAAATACCTAAGTATTACAAAGAAGTAAAATCCCCAACTTAATTTCAGAATTAGGGTTTACAAATTTAAGAAAGAATAAGTATTGAGTTAATGAAATCTGATCCCCCAAACAATACCCCTAGGTTCTTATTTATAGGCATGGGTTGGACCCTTTCAAATCAGTCCTTTCGACTTGGTCAAAAGGATACCTTGAAGACCTTCCGTTGCAGCTAAATTCTGGGTGCCTTTCTTATTTTTCTTTTGAATGGAACTTGAGTGCTCTCGACTTCATCAAAAGACATAGATGCGCCCTCTACTTCGTCGTTGATGTGCTGTTGCAAGTAGGAAAAGATACGGGCTTTCGACACTATCAAAAGGTGTATTTTTCGGGCTTCGAATGAGTTGGAATATAGTAAAAGGCTTCAATGCAGTAGGTGGCTTTCAAATTCATTCTTTTTGGTTGATGCGGAACCCCCATCCTTTTATTAAACTCATGTAAGCTTTCCTTTATAATTTTGGATGGTTTCAACAGATTCGAAAGGCTAATCTATGCTTTCGAAGGGGTAGCTCTGTCCAAATGTTCTTTCGCAGAAGGTGAATGATGGCGAAACCCACTATTTCGAAAGGTTTGGCACTCAAGCGGAAGCTTATAATTTATTGCCCTTGAAAGTGCCTTTAATACATTCGAAACATTTCTATGCATGCGGCAGCAACCGTTTCGAAAGGTAATTAATTGAAGTGAAAGGGTGTCCCGATCTTCTTTCAACCTCTTCGAAAGTGCGTTACTCATTCAATATTTTGCAAAAGAATCCCTTCGACTCTTTCGAAAGGTCTTGCTATCCCTATCATTCTTTATGGATCTTTCTTTTGTGTTCTTCAAGGTTTCGATCAAGTTGGAGTGATTTTTGATGATAACACTTGCCCCTATAGCGAAGGGATGCTCTTTGAATTTTCAAGTCAACTGCTTCGATACCCATCTTTATTTCAGTACAACAATTTCCCGCCTTCTTATATTCCTAAACGAATCTTGGCCATTTATTTGAATTTGATCGAATGACTTTCATTGTGTTCACTTCTCTTATAAATCACGCTTCCTTCTCTCTCCTTTTTCTTTTACCTGTGATTAAGAAACTCATAGCAAAAATCAGAAATCCCAATTTCTTACCGAATTCCTAATTTCAGCGGACACAAGTTTAAATTTAGGGCATGCATCTATTGTTCTTATTTAGTTTTAATTCTAAATTTTTAGGGTTTGAATTTGCGTTACTGTTCCAATTTTTTTAAGATTGAATTTAGTTCATCGTTCATATAATTAACGTTTAGATTCATTTTTATGTTGATTTCGATTAGTCTATGATATCAATTTATGGTTGAACTTGAATTCGTTAAATTTAGTGTTATTTGCCATTGTTTGTATGTGAATTCAAGTTCAAGTCCTATTACACTCAATTCTAATTAGTTCGAGAGAATTATTTATTTTTATTTTTTTTATTTTGATTAATCTATGGAGCTAATTATGGTTCAAGCTTGAATTTTCTAAGTTGTGGTTTTCGTTGTTGTTGGATGCAAATTCAAGCTCAAATCAATACTGTTGTCAGTACCTGAGAAGCATTAGGTAACAATGAATCAGGAAGGAATTCCCTCCTGGTAATTCCGAAGAGAAGGCTGAGTCCTGTATATCAATAAAATAATATTAGAATTTAATTTTCCAACCTTTCGAAAGGGGTTAATGCTACTAACCCCTCTTCCTTTTCTAACCCCTTTCGAAGGAGTCGAAAGGAAGTCAAGTGTCAACTTTAAATGGATCCTTTAGAAGGGGTTAACATTGTTGTCATGATATAGACTTCTTCGTAAGCTACATTATGTTTTGATGTATTCTAACACCTTTCAAAGAAGTCATCTTGTGGGGTTTAATCTAATGGCTACACGGTGTATCTCTTCGAAAACCCAATTCTCTTCGAAAGGGTTCAAAACTCAACGTATATAAATGATGAATAATGCCTTGTTTTAATTTATCTCAGAGGATACTTCAGATTGAGAATTAACGTTTCTCATTGAATTAAAAATATACTTTTTGTTATTGTCGAAACCTTTAACTAATCTTTCGATTTAGTCGAAACTTCATAGTTTAGATAACCATATTTGTTTCTATTATCCCAACTTAGTGTTAACGCTTTTACAGTTCTACTATATCCTTTTAGCTTATTCGAAAATCAAAATAGTTAATTGGAGTGTAACTATCATCACTTCTCCATATAAACATTATCGAAACATCTTAGATGCTTTTTCATTATTGTCAATGTCTCTTTGTTTCAAATCCTTTCAATCTAGTTGAAATATGGTGTTTCAACAAAGTATATACCCAAATTGGTACATGTAGATAGTTTCACTTATTAATGATAAAAACTCTTTCCTGGGCTTTCGACATTGTCAAAGGGTGTATTCGAGTGCCTGGATTCCATCCTTCCTTCCAACACTGTCGAAAGCTCAATCAATTTCATAATTTTCATTAACTTCAATCCTCTCCCGAAGGTATGAAACCATATATTATGGTGGATATTTAATCCGTTGTAGTAGGCTTTCGATGCATTTAAAAGGCTTTAGTAATGGAATAAACCATAACTTTAATGAAATTATTTCACCTGGCAGGAACATGGGTTTGAAAAGGAAATCTAAGAAACCTAAAAAGGAAGTAGCTTCAGAATTAGAGTCTTCCCCAATGAAGGCCGAAGCAATTTTGAGGCACTCTCTTATAGCCACTCAAGACGAAGTTGTCACGATCCTCGACGAAGATCACAGGAGTTGAAGCCATTCCTTCTGGTTAAAATGACACCATCAAAGTCCCCATAAAGATTACTTATACTGCCATCCACATCTGGCATGGTGATTTTATTCCATTCCCTGATTTCTTGTAAAGATTCTTGAGTCATCATGGCATAACTCCAATTCAATTATCTCCAAATGTATATACATACCTTGTCTCTTTAGAGCTCATGGCCTTAGAGTCAAGACTTCCTTCGTTTAGTGCTGAAGTTTTGAATATGTGGTGCGTCTAGTCAAGCTGAACAACTTGAATAGCTAGATTTTCAGAGCTAACCCTCACAAAAAATTAATTTCTAAGGGGGTAAACAAGTTTAGGGAATGGGAGACTCAATTCTTTTACGTCAAATTTTTTCCTAATATCAGTGGAGTTTTCTATTCTCCTCATAAGTTGATCATTATTTTCATTGTTATTAAATTATCTTCTTTTCTGCTAAATTATGTTTTCTTATTAGGTCACACACCTAAAGATCTCAACGATAAAGGAACGTGAAATTGTTAACTGCAGATTAGGGTAGCACTAGGAATAGTCTTACTCTATTGACACCAAGCAATCTTCAAAAGCATTCCCTCCTTCCCACAAGTTAGAGAGTTATTCGATAATCCCCTCTTGTCCAACACACTTCTAAGAGCAAGCGTTGCTTTTCCCTGGGTGATCCTAAAAATTTCTCTCCTTTGTCTTCAATTTGTCCGGATCAACCTAATAAGCTTAAGTGTAGCATTTGTAATTTACCGTCATGTTACTACTTAGATTGTTTTACTAACTTATACTTTTTGGAATTTAGCAACTGCTCCTCCGACTAAATTGATCATAAGAGATCTAGTCCTTCCAACTTCTAAATCCAGCGTATCAGCTCTGACCTAGGCCATCGCTAGGTCAAGGATGATTGCCAAAAGAAAATTGAGCGAGATGACTGCAGTAGATACTTTTATCAAGAAAACTAAAATTGCTGATGTCCAGTCTTCTCTTCCTTCAAAAGAGAGTGGGTCTATTGGTGTAAGCAATTCTCCGTAAATTTCTACGCTTTATGCTGCTACCGACCCTTCTAGAATAGTTCCTTCTAAGGATGATTTCATGTCCCGCATTGTTGTGTTCAATTCTCCTAGAATCAATGAGAAGATGCAAAAGGATTTGGGCACTTCAACTTTTCCCCAGGAGTTGAATCCTTTTAGACCTACATCTCCAATGCCTCCCCATGATTTTGAGGAGATTATACAGTCAATTTTAAATTCTTTGTCATTCACTTCCATTCATCCGCCTTCCTCTATACTTGACCCAACAAGACATTGTCAGTCTCTAATTGTGCAACAACTTCTAGTATGTTTCATACCACTTGACCTTCTTATTACCATTTCATATTGAATTTTGACTCACGTTGTACTTTTCCTTTCAGATTTCTAAAAGCCGATACTCCCTCCAGGAAAGTGCTTCAAAGTCTTCCATTGATTACATCCCTCTCTGCTGCTAAAGATAGCGCAGTGAGGGAGCAAGTAAGGTTGATCGCTTCCCTTGCTCAAGCAGAATCTGCTATCTCTAAGGAGAGGAAGGCAAGATAACTCTTAGCTGATGAGAATTTAGCTTTAAAAACAACTCTAAAAGAATCAGAGGAAGAGAAGGCCCGAATGGTTGCTAAACAATCTTCTCTGCAAAAGAAATGCACTCTTTTCAAGAAGAAGTTGGAGAAGAAGAAAAATTCTTTAACTATGGCCCACAAAACCATTTTCGAGGCCAAACAAAAGGTGTCGCAATTTTATAATACTTCTCTTAATGAAATCATCGTGAATTCTTACGAGAATGCTCTAACGCTTGCTTATTCCGAAAATATCAAAAAGTGTCCAGACTTAAGCTTCCCCTCACTCAATCCTGCTCTAGTCAAAATGGATAAAATTAAGAAATGGAGCAAGGGATCGAAATTCCCAAGAGAGAAGAAATTAACGCCGCAAAACTTTTATCTTTCGAAGGAGATTCTGATTCTGACGAAGAATTTGATGACGATGAAGTCGATGTTGAGGAAGGCGGAAACGACGATGATAATGATGATGATAACCCTGACAATGAGGATAGTGGTTAGGGTTTAGGTGGCAGCGGAGGTGATCATGATGGTTCTCATGGAAGGGATGGCGATGATATTCCCGAGGCTTCAGAAAAGTTAACCCTAATCCTAGTGGTCGTGAAGCAAGCCAAACTAAACTTCCTAAAGCTTCTGATCTCTACAAAGAAGCCGCCAATATTGATGTTGGAGAACAAAGGAGGAAAAGTCAGACCCCACAAACTTTAATTCCTATTTCTTAGGTATAAGATTCTTTGTCTAAATGGCTTTCACTTCCAAGATAACAATATTTGATACCTTTCTATTTTAGATAAAGAAGAAATCCATTCAACTTTACAAAACAAAGCTTGAAAGAAAACAAGTGGAAATAAATAGCTAGTATAGGGAGTTAGATAAACAATTAAAAGAACATAATGCACTCCCTGACAAGTATTATAAGCTTAATAAGAGCTTCGAATTGTTAGCGTCCTTTAAAGATCAGGAAGCTGCCCCCTGACTGAAAAGGGCACACCTTCGGTATGACAAGCTCTTGGAAGAGAACCAGGAATTAATAACACTCTTTTAAATGTTGATTCAAGAAAGGGACATCCTAGTAAACTTCTTATATAAAGCTTATTGCAGATACCCAACCATAAATTTTTCATACTTGGGTGATTTTAGCGGGGGTCTACTTAGACGTCTACATAGGAGATATTCAGATGAATTTGGATATGATCCACATCCGGGGGCTTACTGGGATCTACCGCGAGTCAAATCAATCCCTCGGGAATTGCCTCCAGAAAAACTCAAATATTATAAGGATAAATTCATTTCCAAGTTATTCAAAAAATCAGTTCTGTATGAACAAGATGAATATTTGTAATTATGCAATAATATTGATTTGTGAATTTTATATATTAGTTTCCTTTTATACTTAATCGTATGTTATTACATTATTACAGAATAAATGTCCCTCAAGCAGCCTTATTTCTAGGGATTATTTAAGAAAATATGTCAAATTAAGAAGAGATTATTTAGAAAAGGCTTCACTCTTGAAATCCTCAAAGTTGGCTAGATATTGCTTTCTTAGAGATCTGCAGAGGCATTATGTGCAACATCCCCGCCTTCATTTGTATTTTCTTGGTGAAGAAAAGGAAAGGCTTCTTAAGGAAATTCGAACATATCATACTAAATTAATATGTGGTCGCGATAGCCCTCCTACCGGAGAATGGGATTATAGAAAATATCCTCCAGTCATTACCCAAGAAGGATTTAATGCCCCCATTTGATTCAACAATTACTCTTTCAGCTAATTCTTTAAACAAAGTCAAAAATGATATTTCCTAACTTTAAGGGTAAGAAAACTAGTATTTGATTACAACAATGAGATTATACCTTTTGTTTTATTTTCCCTTGAGTTGTAACCTCTACCATTGTAATAAAAGAAATTAGTAATTTGAGTATTAATTTTTTTTTTAGTTTTTTTAAATAGGAGCTACAATTATTTACCACACCGTTCTTATTAGATTCATCATCTCGTTTTACCAGCATCAGAGATACGTTGGTAGTGGATATTGAAAAGAGGAGCCTCCTAAAAGATCCTCTGTTTGCTTATCTTCAAAGCAATACTGAAGCTTTATAATGGCGCAAGGAATTTTTGCTTCAAATGACGATTGTTAGGGACCTTAACGATCAGATAACTAGTCTCAAAGCGGACATCAAGAATAATGGTGAAACTATTTCTCAAATAAAATTTCAAATTAAATCAAACCCTTCGATTGACTTTGATCAAGAAATGTCTAAGCTTCTTTAACAGATAAGCGATTTAGAGTTAAAATTAAAAGATAGTCAAGCCTAGTGCAAATTTCTGGAATTTATCATGGAGGGTGACATCCAAAATAACAATTTACCAACTTCTCCAATCGCCTCGTATATTGTGAAATCGACAAGGTCTTCATCCCTTGCTATTCGAAAAATTTCCACTACGACTAACCCTCCCTAGGTTTAGCTGAGAAGGTAGTGGGTGAATTGTGCAGGAAGGTTAAATTTAAAATAATGAGATATTTTGATGACCAGTAGAAAGTGAGATATTCACAGTGCATTAATGAGTAAGCAGCTAGAATTCAAAAAATTGAGCATGAAAAATATCTTCTCCGAAAGCACATTGCCGATTTAGAACTGCAAAACAAAACCCTTAAAGGTGCGAACAAAGCTTTCAATTATGCTTTAAAGGCTCATATTGAATCCACTGATGATGCTGATGTCATTAAGAAAAGGTAAAGAAGCTTAAAAAATACTTTGTATAGCGATTCACCATATTGTCGATCCTTTAATTGCCGAGAATCTAAATAAGGCTATCCAAGATCTATGAAACATACACTTACACTAATATTTGTATATGATTTTATCAATTATGTAAATTATGTAAATATCACTGGGTTTGTAGCCTTTGCTTGTTATTACAATGTTATTTTTGAATTTGCTTCCCGATAACTTTGATTATCACTCCAAATTCTCATTATATATTTCACAAAATCTACTTTCTATACTCTTCGAATTCACTCAAATTAAATCTCTACTTTACTACATTCATTCTCAACGATCTACTTTCTGATTTGAAAGTATTCTCTCATTAATTCGAAGATCAAAGTGCTATGGAAAGGGCTATAGGATATTCTACATCAAAAGTACAACTGTTTGTATTTGAAATCAACAACTCTCTACTATTAGTTGTCTGGGTGTGCTGCTTTTCCATTCAAATCAAGTGGGTGTTCATGTTGCCCATTCAAATTAAGTGGGTGTGTTTAAGCCCGATCAAATCAAGTGGGTGACCTTGTTACCCGATTAAATCAAGCGAGTCTTCCCTGAACTCATAAATCAGAAGGGTGTATCTTCTTGCCTTGAAATCGAGACTGTATTCTAGTTTGTTTGCTACCTGTTTAAAGTAGGTGTTGGAAAAGAAATATATGCATACACTGTACAGGATTGGACGTAGGATTGGTTAATCTGAACTAGTCCTAGTGTCATCTCACTTACTTTTACTTTACTTTTACTACATATATATTTGTGTATGTATGTGTGTGTGTGTGATTGATTATCTATGCTTGAATATAAATTTTTAAATAAGTTAGGAAATTTCCATATAAGTTATAAAACACTATTCACCCCTCCTTTAGTGTTAAAGTAACCTTAAGATCCATTCACAATAGTAGTACTACACCATTTCCCACAATATATAGATATATCATAAGACGTATATATGCACATACAGTACTTGAACACAAATTTTAAAAAAAATGAATAAATATTTTATACACACAATATTACAATAATTCGTTGCTAAACATTTTAGCATTCAACCTGTTAAGAAAATAGCTCTATTGAGATTCATATTTATGTTGAGCTTAGAAACTAAAAACTCAAAGCGTGTCACCGTACTGTAAAATAAACAATTGACTAAACTAAAAAGAATAAACTTGTTAGGTAATTATACATATTCTCTAATAAATATATAAAAATAATTTTTCTGATATTTTAAGAGTAGTTTTAAAATATAAAGTATCATTATTTCGACATCATTGCAATTTGAGGAAAAACCATATATGCACAATAACATTTTCAGTTTGCAAATATTTAATGAAATGATGATGACTAACTATAAAAATATATCACACAACCTATAAAAAATATATCACACCACCCATATTATTCTAATATTTAAATATGTAAAAAATACCATGTGAGAATGAATTTATATTTAAATTCATATGGAACTAAGAGTGGAAGTAAATTATGATAAAGATATTTACTTATTCAAACTAATTTAGAATAAATTACGATACGAATTTATGACACATTTATTTCCAAATTAAGTGACAACCAATTACACATTATTCTTGATTTGTACTCCTTAATGCTAGTTAAATGAATTAACTGTCATAAATTTGGAAATTCATTTACATTATTTAGTTGAACGTTGAAAGTAGAAAAAATATGAAAATATACGTCGCCAATGAAACATGGCTTTAAATTATTAGTAGTATCAATAATCAGCCGGACCTTAAATACAAACACATTGTTTTAAATTAACCAAGTTATATATATTATGTAATATTTATATATTTACGAAAACCAAGTGTAGTTTTTTATATTTTCAAAATTGACTCAAGTTAAAAGTAAGAGTTTTAGAAACTTAATGTATTGAAAATAACCAAAACTAACATTAATTATAATACCGAATTCATAGATAATTTATGCTTTCATAAGATGAGAAATTCATTTTTGAAGCAAGCGTGCAACTTAAGTTTATTGATGTAATAGATTCAATCCACTCCAAGATAATTAAAAGAAAGTACCAAATCATACAAAACTCATTTTAGTTTTTAGATATTAAATAACTTGTAGATGATTAAAACATATATAAAACTTTCAAATAAAAATTAAAATACTCATATTTATTGTTACATATAAATACAAAGTTGTATCTTTAGGTAAATTAATATATATTTATTAGCACATGCAATAAAATAGAAATTATGATAATACATTTACTATTTTATATTTTAATTCAAACCAACTAGAGAATTAATATTTGTGAATTCTAATTTATTTCTCTTTGTTTTGATTTCAATTTTTAATCAGATAATTAACCACGTATTAATTCTCATATTAATTCTCATTGATGTTAGCTAAATGAATTAATTATCACTATTGGAAATATTAATTAAGTTACAATCATATAACAAAATATTAAAGAACTAAAAATACAAACATATAGTAAGAAAATCTATTTTTATAAGCTAAGATTTCAGGTTTGAAACTAAAAGTATAAAAAAACTAGACATATTATTATTTTTTAAATCTAAAAGCATAGGTGTGAATTAATAGTTTCACCACATGACCTACAAACTTCTAGAGCTAGTGTATCATTAAGTTTATAATCATTTCTGGTATATGAGCTTCCAATAGTAATTGGCTATATAATTATGAATCTTCCAACTTTGATGATTCCAAGTTTTCAACAACTTGAACACAATTCTAGTTTGTACCAAATGTAAATAATATGAATATTAACAACTTAACATGATTTAATAATGTAAACTTCAAGAATGTGTAATTATGTGGAACTAAAAGTTAATATAATAGAAAAATTATGATTCTTTGGGGTATTGTAGATGAAATAAATATGTTACAAGGAGAAACATGTGAGATAAAGGGTTAATCATCCGCACTACTCAACACTATCCGAATTAGAAAAATATAACCATAACTTATAGTGTCATGTTTTCTAATACATATATCATAACATAATATAACAAATACATAGAACATAAACCATGTATAGTCTAATTTTTGGAAAAGCCAAATAAGTTTTACATTTACTTCAAATATACATGCAAATATAATAACTGAAATAATAAAAAATTAACATAGGTACTTGAGGATACACATAAAAATATGACTGAAGACATTACATGTGAAATAATTACTTTTATAATTTATTAAAATTATAGAGAAATAATATGTAACTAATTTCCTTATTAAATTTAATTATGATTAAAGTAGAATCACATATAGATACTTCTCCAACTATTTTTGGATTCAAACTAAAATAATTAAAAGCAACTAATTTTTCTTTAACGGTGCATGGTAACAATATTCGATATGATCCTACATTTTTGAAATATTATTCTTATAAATATTATAAATAACTACATCTCTATTGTATAGTTATCTTTGGACATTTCTATCTGCATAAAAATTCAAAACATTGTAACTCAAACAAACTACATAAAAAATCACAAATAATTACCTCATCTATTCATAATACAACAAAGAGTTTGGTGGAAATCATGAATGTGAGTTTTTTATGAACATTTTATAGTATATCAACCAATATAGTAAATGAAATGTAAAGTGTAGTCTAGTTTAGAAGGATAATACCCAAATTTACAAAAAAAAGTGATTAAGACTACATTTTTTTAAAGAAAATTAGTTTGCAATATACAAAATCAAAATCAAACTTTTGATGTAATTTCGAAGTTGCAACGAAAATGTTGGTTGTACATTTATATTTTATCCTGGAATATTTTACAAAAATGTATTTTATATATAATATTTTACTTTAGACATAATTTTTTCTCCAAAGATTTTTCTTATGTCCTTATGATTTAGAATTGAAAAAAAAGTCTAACTTTACCTCTATTTAGTTATAGAACAACATTAGCTTTTGGTATATAACGCCAAAAAAATAAATGATCCTGTGCAAAATAAATGATAGAAAGAAAATCCATAACCTTCAACAAAACCAAAAATAAATGATGATACGAAATGCAAGTTTAAAAAAAATAGATTTACCGATAACAATGTTTTTATAACAGCTGAAGGTTTTAGAAAACTTTTGCATCAGTGGATTTAATAAACTCATGCAAAATAAATGAAAAATAAATAAATTCATAAACATACTAATCGAAACAAAATAAAAGAAAAATAGAATTTATACATAAAATATAAACTAGAAATTGGAGTCATAAATTTAGGCCAAAAAAAAATTCAAAATCAAATTATAAAAGGTAATAAAATAAAAAAACTAACTTTTACTTTAAGCTTGTCTAGATATTTGTAGTAATAAAAATCCCAAACCTAAATACACTAGGTAGAAATACAACCACTGCAAAACATTAATAGAATCAAAAATTATTAAGGAGAATACAAAGGTAAAGAACTATTGATGGATTCAATTATATTATAATTAATTAAAAAAATTGATATTGATAGATAAATTTCTGAAAAGGGCACTAATTTGTTTTATATTAAGAATATAATATTGTCCATATAAAACTAGAGAAGGGGAAGAAACAAAGTAATGAGAAATAAATATTGTTCATTTAAAACTAGAGAAGGGAAAGAAATGAAATTGCGAGAATTGAATATTTTTATGTAAGAAACCATAGAAAGGGAAGAACCAAAATTGTGAGAGGAAGAAGGATAAAGTGAAGTTGTGAAATAACCAAAGAAATATTATATTTTTCTATCATAGAAAGTGTGAAGAAGAGGAAAAGAATATTAGTTAATTATTTAAGAAGAATTAATGCAAGGAGTAGGATAGATGTGAATTTGAAACAAAGTTATAATATGTATTTGAGAAATGGTTATCATTTAAATAAATTTCTTCCTAAATGAGCATATTTACTTTTGTTGGGTAAATGAATTTTTTCTTCTAAACTGATGAGAGAAGAGTATTTTGAGTGAAAGTGAATGAGAGAGAATAATATAAAGAGTTAATTATTCTCTTTTTTATTTCTATATAATAGATTAATAGAATAGGCAAATACTATTAATAATCTAGAGGCTACCAGTACGTACAAAAATTCATTAAGAATTCATAAAGACCGACAAAAATATATACAAAATATGTCAATATAAAGATTGACACATTCAGTTGCCAGGCTACATTTTTAACACTATCTTCACTTGGCTGGCATCATTTTTAATCGAGGAATAGTACAAGTTTGAAATCGATGAGTAGTGGTAAGGGTATGAGATTTACTTTCCATATACGATAATTTTAATTATTCCCGATGGTTGATTTATTGACTATCAATTTCGCTATCTTCTTTGTGCATTGTCAATCTAAGACGATTTGTTGCTCATTTTGAGTGTTAATATCCATTGTTAGAAATGAATAAACCTCAAAGAGCGAGGGAAGCCAAGTTATGTGGTGTTGCTCCCATTAGGGTACTATCACGTCTATTCTAGATTGATTTCGGTTATATGTGCACTGAGATGTGAAATACGGTAAGGTTGGCATGTTGCGGCTTGGACGTGTCCGAAAGCCATTGTAGTTTTCAAGTATATTTTCTAGAGGTATGCTTTCGGTAAGAGGGGTGCACCCTTCTGTTCATTGTTAGAAAATTCCCTTTCCTTGTTTTTAATCTAAACCCTTGAATTTATTTCATTCTTAATTGCATCGGGAAGTGTCTTATGCACTCCGCGATGTTTAATTATTTATACCTACTACTTGTGATTGGATGTTGTTCTTATGAGGGGAAACTCATTCTGCATTTGGCGGTGTAGTCTCACATATTGTTGTTTATTTTCACCCTTTATTTAGAGTTTACTCATACCAAACTTATTGTTTGAACCGAGTTGTTTGCTTTCGCTAAACTCTCGGGTACTCATTTATATTTGAGTAGTTCAAGAGTGGTAGGTTACTTTGGGCTCCTTTGAAGATGATGGACGGGCAGAAGGCTCCTTGTCTATCAAGCTATCTATTTCCGCTCTTATTTTTATGTATGTGTATTTTGTTTCAACAAGTATAAAGGTAGGTTGTTATTACCGCCTAGGCTGATGGTAGTACTTTTGTTATAACTCTAATAACTCCATGTTAAGGAATAACCTTATGTACTATCGTATTGTTATATTATAATTAATTGTTTCGTTGTGAGATTTTCTGTTTTGTTCTTTTATTTTACCCAATGATAACTCATCTTTCGGATGCTTAGGCAACGGCACACGAATACTGTAGATGTATTGAGTGTCATTGCCAGAGGTCCAAAAGGTGGGTCATCACAATTGGCATCGGAGCTTTGGTTGAGCGAACACCTTAGCCTGATTGGGATACAATTCATTAGAGATAGTAAGTGATGCCCTAGAATGAGTTAATCTTGAGAGAGCGTATTTGTAATTTTTATAATAATAATATATATCCTCTAAATTCTCGTTCTAGATCCTTTGGTGTTGTTTTCCTTAAATTATTTTGATCCTATCATTATATTCTAAAGACACCTATTATTTGTTCAGGCAATAGAGGATGAATACAAGAAGAGGAGGAAGGAGAGGATCTGGAAATAACACGGCTACCAATTGCAGGGCACCTAGAAATGCTACTATGCCAGCTGTAGATCCGGTAGAGAAAGTGGTAATGCAAGTTTATCCCCTATGAACTTTGTGGCTTTGTGTAAGAATTTTACCACTTTGGGTGGGAAACCGTTCCATGGAATTGAAGATATTCTTGGAGGCAGAGGTGGCTTCGATCTTGTAAAAGGATATTTGGAGGTCTTCGGCCGGAGGACGCGGAGAAATGGCTATTGGCATCGTAACAACTTCAAAAGTTGACGATGGATTGGTGGGATTCAATAATAGCTAATACTCCGGAGGAGGAGTTTTCTTCAGCTCGATTTAAGGAAGTTTTTGAAGCATGGTTTATTCAGAAGCTGGAAAGACTCAGTTGTTTAAGGGTTTCCTTGATTTAAAGCAAGGTGATTTGACAGTGGCATAGTATAAGCATAAGTTTAATGCATTGTCCTGCTTCAAACCAGGATTAATAGACACACCACTCAAAAGGAATGAAATGTTTGTGAAAGGGATGTGGACAGAGTTCCAGCATGAAATAACCAATCATCTTGCGGATACATTCACCAACCTTATCACTATAGCTTTGAGGTTTAAAGCTTTCGATATTAAGGAAGGAGTCATGAAGGGAGTAATGCCGGTAGTCAGTGCTAAGCCATTATCAGTGATACGGTTAGAGGAAAGCCAAAAATTCAAGTGTAAGTTTAAGGGGAAGAAATAGTGGGCAGGAAAAAAACCCGAAAATAGGGCACCAGCATAGAAGAAGCAGCGTGACTTGGCCAATATTCTTTATTTCAAATGCAACAAGATGGGCCACTTTGCAAACCATTGCCCAATCACTACCCGTTTCAACTGCAACCAGCAAGGACACATGAAGAATGAGTGCACTTTTCCAAAGAAGGGGTCTAAAGGACAGACTTTTGCCATAGAAGAGATACCATCCACTTCTTCAAGATGGAAGGGGAAGTAGGTGTTGTAAGGTACATTATTCATCGATGATATTCCTATAAGAGTATTATTTAATACGGGCGCTTCCCATAGTTTTATCTTGTAGGACCTGATTAACAAGCTAAACATTAGATATCTTATTCTAAATAATCCTCTTTGTGTGGCAAACCGTGTTGGGGGTTCGACAAATCTTGACACTAGAAATAGTCTCTTTCCTTTTGACTTTTTTGTTCTAGGGTTCATGTGTTTTGGAGTGTTGTTGGGACTAGATTGGCTATTTAAGTTTAGAGCTATCTTGAATTGTGTTAACGGAATTATCATGGTAAAGGATGTAGTAAGAAGAAGTGTAGATATATTTTGTGAAGAGCATAACGAGTTGATGAGCAGTTTTTTTTGTTCACTCGAAGTAGCTAAAGAGGAGCTTAGGGATATATTGGTTATTCAGGATTTGACTGATATTTTTGATGAAGTGCAAGGTTTACCTCCTCACCATGAAGTGGAATTCCATATTGATTTGATTCCAGGAATAAGACCTATTGTACGACCCCCATGAAGGTTGGCTCCAAAGAGAAGAGGGAGTTAGAAGGGCAGACATTTGACTAATTGCAAAAGGGTTTGATAAGATGTAGTTTCTCGAGTTGGGGATCGCCAGTCGTCTTTGTTACAAGGGGGACAGTTCTATAAGGTTATGTGTAGACTATCGAGAGTTGAACAAGAGGACTATCAAGAATAAATATCCTTTATCAAGGAACGACGATATGTTTGATCATCTTCATGGCGCTCAGATATTATCTCAATTAGATCTTACCATCGGTTTCCACAAATTGAGGGTAATAGAGGAGAGTGTGCCCTTAATAGCTTTTAGGACTCCATATAATTTGTATGAGTGGTTAGTCATGCTATTTGGGCTGACTAATATACCCGCTAATTTTATGGACTTAATGAATCAAGTGTTTCAAGATGTTCTTAATAATTTGTTCTCGTCTTTATTGATGACATTCTTGTCTATTCGAAAACGGAGGAGGAGCACAAATATCATCTCTATGTCACACTGAATACCTTAAGAAGCCATGTGTTGAAGGCTAAGTTTTCTAGGTGCCATTTTTGAAAATCCAAAGTTAGGATTCTAGGGCATGTATATTCATTTTTCACCTTGATTTAGACTAAGAAAGTTAAGATTTGTATTTGGTTGTCTTTCCTTAAGCTTCCCTTTGATTTTTCCTAGCTCTTCTCTTTTGTTTTCTTCCTTCCAATGGCCGGGCTTACTTAGGCTTAGTTTGTGAGAACGTGAAATGAATAAGAGAGAGAGTGGATTTAGGGGTTTTTATTAGGAAATTAGACTCTTTTCCTATTTTACCCCTTGCTTATTTCCCTCCTCTTATTTAAGTTCAATTATTTCCATTAGTTCATTCATTAAGGCACGACCTAAACTTAATTACCAAAATTCAATTTCCTTATCCCTTTACATTATTTTATTTAATTTATCTAATTTAATTTTCTAAATAATGTTACTCAAAATTAGGGTCATTACATAGAAGATGAATACAATAAGAGAAGGAAGGAGAGAATCTGGAACTAGCATGGCTACCAATGGCAAGGCACCTAGAAATGCTACTATTATGCCAGCTATAGATCCGGTAGAGGAAGTGGTAGCACAAGTTCATCCCCCTATGAAATTTGATGAACTTTGCGGCTTTGTAAAAGAATTTTACCACTTTGGGTAAGAAACTATTCCATGGAACTGAAGTTATTCTTGGAGTGCAGAAGTGGCTTTGATCTTGTGAATGGATATATAGAGATCTTATGTTGGAAGATGCGGAGAAATGACTATTGGCATCGCTATAATTTCAAAAGTCAATGATGGATTGGTGGGATTTAGTAATAGCTAACACTTCGAAGGAGGAGTTTTCTTGTGCCCAGTTTAAGGAAGTTTTTGAAGAACAGTTTGTTCCAGAAGCCGAAAGGACTCGGTTGTTTAGGGGTTTCCTTAATTTAAAGCAAAGTGATTTGACAGTGGCGTAGTAAGAGCATAAGTTTAATGCATTGTCCTGCTTCAGACCAGGTTGATAAACACACCACTCAAAAAGAATGAAATGTTTTTGAAAGTGAGGCGACCAGAGTCCCAGCATGAAATGACCAATCATCTTGTGGGTACATTCACCAACCCTATCACTATGGTTTTGAGGTTTGATGCTCTCGATATTAAGGAAGGAGTCCCAAAGGGAGTAGTGCCAGTAGTCAGTGCCAAGCCATTGTTAGTGATATCAGTTGGAGGACAACCAAACTTTAAGCATTAGTTTAAGGGGAAGAGATAGTAGGCAGGAAAGAAACCTAGAAATTGGGCACCAACACAAAAGAAGCAGCGTGACTTGGCCAATATTCTTTGTTTCAAATGCAACAAGATGGGCCACTTTGCAAACCATTGCCCAACTACTACTTGTTTCAACTTCGATCAGTAAGGACACATGAAGAATGAGTGCACTTTTCTAAAGAAGGGGCCCCAAAGACAGGCTTTTACCATAAAAGAGATACCTTTCGCTTCTTCAGGAAAGAAGGGGAAGCAGGTGTTGCAAGGTACATTATTCATCTATGATATTCCTATAAGAGTATTACTCGTTATAGATGCTTCCCATAGTTTTATCTCATATGACATGATGAACAAGTTAAACCTTAAATATGTTAAATGATCCTCTTGTGTGGAAAACACTATCGGGGGTCCGACAAATCTTGACACTATGTCTAAATGTACCTATTTCTTATTGAAATCGTCTCTTTCCTTTTGACTTGTTTGTTCGGTGGTTCATGGGTGTTGGAGTGTTGTTGGGAATGGATTGGTTATCTAAGTTTAAAGCTGTCTTGAATTGTGTTAAGAGAATGATCGTGGTAAAGGATGTACTAGGAAGAAGCGTTGATATATTTTATGAACAGCATAACAAATTGATGAGCATTTTTATTTATTCACTCGAAGTAGCTAAAATGGAGTTTAGGGATATACCAGTTGTTCGAGATTTCACTAATATTTTTGATGAAGTGCAAGGTTTATCTCCTCACCGTGAAGTGGAGTTCCGTAATGATTTGATTCCAGGAACCAGACTTACTGTTCAACCCTCGTGAAGATTGGCTCCGAAAGAGAAATGGGATTTAGAAGGATAGATATTTGACTCATTGCAGAAGGATTCGATAAGACATAACATCTCGAGTTGGCCAACCGTCTTTGTTACAAAGGCGGACGGTTCTCTAAGGTTATGTAATGACTATCAAAATTTGAACAAGAGGACTATCAAGAATAAATATCATTTACCAAGGATCGACGAGATGTTTCATTAGCTCCACAACGCTCAGATATTTTATCAAATAGATCTTACCACTGGTTTCCACCAATTAAGGGTAGAAGAGGAGAATCTGCCCTTAACAACTTTTAGGACTCCAGATAATTTCTACGAGTGGTTAGTCATGCTGATTGGGCTGACAAATGTACCCTCTTATTTTTTTGACTTAATGAATCGAGTATTTCGAGATGTTCTTAATAATTTGTTCTTGTCTTTATTGATGACATTCTTGTCTATTCAAAAATGGAGGAGCAGCATAAATATCATCTCCGTGTTGTACTCAATAACTTAAGAAGCCATGTGTTGAAGGCTAAGTTTTCTAAGTGCCATTTCTGGAAATCCGAAGTTAGATTTCTATGGCATGTTGTTTTAGGGAAGGCATATCAGTTGGCCCAGCTAAAGTTGTTGCAGTTCAAGACTGGAAGAAGCCCAGAAGTGCAACAGAAGTTAGAAGTTTCTTGGGATTGGCTGGTTTTCACCGAAGGTTCATCAAAGACTTCTCGAAGATTGCTTCTCATCTAACAAAATTAACAAAGAAAGATATTAAGTTCGTGTGGATGCCTAAGTGTGATCAAACATTCAATGAATTGAAGGAGAAGTTGACTAGCACTTCTGTTTTAACTATTCCAGATGGGAGCAGAGGTTTAACTATGTATACAAATGTTTGTGATACCGGTTTGGGAGCAGTTCTAATGTAACATGGGAAAGTTATTGCATATGCGAGTCGACAGCTAAAGCCACATGAGAATAATTATGCTACACACGATTTAGAGCTTTTGGCTATTGTCTTTGCACTTAAGATATGGAGGCATTATCTTTTAGGTGAAAAGTTTGAGTTATATACGGATCACAAATGCTTAAAATACCACTTTACCTAGAGGGATTTGAATTCGAGGCAGCAAAGATGGTTGTAGTTTCTCGTTTCTTATGATCTGGAGATTCTGTATACCCTTAGGAAAGCAAATGCCACTGTGGATGCGTTGAGAAGTTTTATCATCAAAAATCACTCTAACTTGATTAGAATCTAAAAGAATACAAAAGAAAGATCCATAAAGAATGATAGAGATAGTAAGATCTTTCGAAAGAGTCGAAGGGATGCCTTTGCAAAATATTGGATGAGGAATGCACTTTCGAAGAGGTCGAAAGGGGATTGGGATACCCTTTCACTTCAATTAATTACCTTTCTAAACGGTTGCTACCGAATGCATAGAGATGTTTCGAATGTGTTTAAGGCACCTTTCGACGGCAATAAATTATAAGCTTCAGCTTAAGCGCCAAGCCTTTCTAGACAGTGGGTTTTGCTATCATTCACCTTCCACGGAAGAACATTTGGATAAAGCTACCCCTTCGAAAGCATAGGTTAGCCTTTCAAATCAGTTGAAACCATCCACAATTATAAAGGAAAGCTTACATGAGTTCAATAACAACGATGGGGGTTCTGCGTCAATCAACAAGAATGCGTTCGAAAGCCACCTACTGCATTGAAGCCTTCAACTATATTCCAACTCATTCGAAGCCCGAAAAATACACCTTTCGATAGTGTCGAAAGCCTGCATCTTTTCCTACTTGCAATACCACATCAATGACAAAGTGGAGGGCGCATCTATACCTTTTGATGAAGTCAAAAGCACTCAAGTTCCATTCAGAAGCAAAATAAGAAAGGCACCCAGAATTTAGCTGCAACGGAAGGTCTTCAAGGCATCCTTTCAACCATGTCGAAATGACTAATTCGAAAGGGTCTAACCCACGCCTATAAATAAGACCCTGCGGTATTGTTTGTGGGATCCGATTTCATTGACTCGATACTTATTCTTTCTTAAATTTATAAACCCTAATTCTAAAATCAAGTTGGGGACTTTACTTCTTTGTAATACTTAGGTTTCTGGAATTCAAGGAAATTATTATTAAAAGAAGTATATGACATTTCTAAATATACAGAATGTTATATGGCTATGTTATGTTTCTTGTAATAGTTTACTTACATCAATGTCAATCGAAAGATTACCCTACGAAGGAAAAGAAACCTAGTGGATCAATTAAAATCCTTAGAGCCAATAGGTCCCAACCTTAAGTCACTTCAACCAACTCGAATTAAGGAGGGCTTCGAAGGGATTCTAAATCATCGTAACTAGTTTGAAAGTGGGTTTTGAAGGAAATCTAACCATATTAATCATTTCGAAAGGTCCTTTTGAAAGAGTTTTGGACTACCTTTACTGGATCAAAAGGTACTTTCGAAGGAGTTAAACCCACTTTTCTACTTTGGGTGTTGACAAGTTTTCTTGTTAACATTTTTGGGACTACCTTTACTGGATCGAAAGATGCTTTTGAAGGAGCTAGACCCACTTTTCTACTTTGGGGCGTTGACAAGTTTTCTTGTGAACACTTTTGGGACTACCTTCACTGGATCGAAAGGTGCTAGAAGGAGGGCCTGAACCTCCATCCTTGTTGGACTCCCAACTTTATTTTCCTCTAACCCTATTCTATTCCAAGCTTACCTACTTTAGACTTTACACTACATTGCATTGTAAAATTGGAAATTTCGAGCAAGAATCCTCGAAGCCACACTCAATTGGATTCTCCCATAGAACTATTGAAGATTCTAAACTATATGAAGAGAAAATGTTGAGATTGGAAGCTTTAAGGATCATAATGAAAAAGAGAGCTAAATCTTCTGACCTAGACAAGTGGAGCTTAAATCCCTTTCACATTGGCCTTACACCTATCTTTGCTTTAGGGGAACAAAAGATAAGAGTGATAAATTTTTTGATCAAATGAAGTAGACAATTCAACTCTATACCAATGGAACTATCTTTGAAGAGGGGATGATGGCTGATTACTACACCATTGCACAGAAATGGCATCAAGCAACAAGGGGGACATTACCTACATGTGAGCTTCAAAAGGTTTTGTAAAAGAAATTGGTCGTTGAGGGTGAAGCTTTAGAATCAAGCAATAAAAAAATATCTAGAACTCATCCCCAAATGACAAGCTTCAAGTCGAGACCCTCTAAGGAACGCATTCCGACTACATCAATTGAGAATGTTTATTTACTAACCAAGAAGGAACTCAACTATTGACCATCCCAGAAGAAAAAGCCTAAGTATGAAAGGAATTAGGGAGGATCCTACTGCCACTATAATATGATGAATGGGCATGAGACAAATTAATGTAGAGCACTTAATGGAATGGTGATAAACTTTTTCAGACAAGACAAAATTAATAGATTTGTAAAGAGATCTTAGTCGAATTCAATAAAGCACCACTTTCTCTAAGAGAAATCTACATGGTCAGAAGTAGAATTCTTCTTAATCTTGGAAATTACCTTAAACGGTTGTAAGCCTTTGTCTGTGCCGAGTTTGCTAGGTCAATGCGCCTCCTAGAGGGAGGTTAGAGTAAGCCTTTGTCCGGCCACATAATAGCCAGGTTAAAGCATCAAAAAGCCCTTGATCGCACCACACTATGGCCAGATCAAGGCGCCCCTTAGAGGGGGGATGAAGTAAGCCCTTGATCTCGCCACGCTATGGCCTCGCCAAGGCACCAAGAAAGCCTTCAGTCCCGTCACGCTATGGCCTGGCTGGAGCACCTCCTAGAGGGAGGATGGAGTAAGCCCTTGGTTCCACCATGTTATGGCCTTGCAAAGGCACGACACAAGCCTTCAGTACCGCCTATAAGGCCTAGCTGGAGCGCCTCCTAGAGATAGGTTGGGTATGTCCTTGGGTCTTGCTTGTGTATAATGTGATGAACCGGAATTTTAGGGCAATATTTATTTAATAATCACTTAAAATTTATTTAAATTTGGCAATATTGATTTAATAATATCTTTTCTAACTATTTTAAATTTGGTAAAATTTATCTTTTCAAAGCTTATAATATTTAATTGATAAGATTTATCTTTCAATGCAAATAAAAATGTATTCTATTTATAATGTATATATATTGGTATATATATTTTAAATAGGAATGCTTTGGTTTTAATTTAATAAATAAAAACATGTTTTCAAAATTTAATATATATATTGTAATTTAGGAAATTAAGATTGAATTTAATATAAATGCTTTATAAAGGGTATTTGAAATATTTTATTTCTTAAGATAACATCTATATTTATATATATATATTTGATTTCTATTTGTATATATGATTAGTTTATATCATTTTTCTTTAAAAGATTATATATATATATTAATAAGGAAATGTATTAAATTAAATAAGAATATGATATAAATATATATTAAAACCCTATTAATGCATGTAAATGACAAATGTAAACTAAAGATATACACAATAACAAATGTAAGCTTATGGTTATATGTAATTACAAATGTAAGAAAATTATATCATGCTATAACAAGTGGCATCTTTTTTCTTATTTTCTTTTATTTTTAAAAATCATAAAATCAAGGCTATATATATCTTTAACCTTCATCTTCTCATTCCTTTTATCAAATCTAAGAAAAATTAAAAGTCTGTAACCACAACATTCTCAAGCCAGTAAGAAAATTTAACTAAAACAACTCTCTCCAAAAATATAAAACCTGAACTAAATCAAACAAGATCAGATCTACAACTAACAATCAAAGCTTCAGCAGTTAGACATTTCTAGATTCAAAAGATTTCAAGTAACTTTTTCAAGTGCTGTAGAAGTTTTCAAACAATCTGTTCCAAAACTTCTCTACTAATCAATTAAAGGTGAGTAAACATTTTCTTAAAAAAATTAAGTAATGTAAATCTGTTATATGTGAAATGTATAGATTTTATTATGCTTGCATGTCTATATAAGTGATTACAGTTTAAAAAAAAATCAGAGAACCTCAGTTTAAAAAACTCTGTTCAACATCAAAACAAAAAAATTAACAAGTTTAAACATTTTTGGATGATCTGATGCATGTTGAAATACTTGAATCTATGATGTGATATAATGCTTGCATGTTGTTTAGATTTGAATTGAATGAATATATGTAAATGTATGTGTGCATGTTTGAAATAGGGATATACCCTTTGTTGTTTTACAGGTTCAAAAACCTTTCAAAAATCTAAATCCCAATTCCCTGATTTGTTTTAGACTTTGTTGTACAAAAAAAATAGTTTAGATTTGTAAGATCTACATTTTAAAAATAGTTACAAGTTCAATTAGTTTATAAACATCTGGAATTTAGTAAAATACAGTAAAACCCAAAAATTGGCAAAATTCAATTTTAACAAATTAGTGTTTCAGGAATGTAACATAATTCATCATGGAAAATGATGGATTTAGGAACTAAAATCATGTTTTTTTAATCAAGTAATTGGTGAGGTATCTTGGGTTGAACAGAAAGTGGATTTCTGTTGACTGTTGGTGATCGCGAGGTGGATGGAGGCCGCAGTTAGGTCTGAGGGATGGTGGTTGGTCAGGGAGCATTAGAAAAATGGTGTGGCATTTTTAAGTTGACCGTGGTAGTCGAGGGATGGCGAAGTAGGGTTTGGAGACTGTTTTTGGTCGAGGGTGTTGTCAGGTTGTTTTCGCCGCCGGTAATGGTTCGAGTTGGACCGGACCAAAGGGGAACGTGGCATAGGGGTGTGTCTTAGCTTGGGTCAGAATCGCACGATGGTTGGTGGTCTAAGGCGACGGCAGGTGATCGTTTTTGGGTTAGCAGTTTAGGTTGCTGTGCGAATTGAATGGTTCGATTGGGTTTGGCTGGCGATCTCGTGGTGTAGTGTGTTCGAGTGGGTCGGTGAGGTCGTGGGTGACTGGACGAGGGTCGCGGTGATGATCGTCGTCGATTGGAGTTGGTGTGCAGGTGCACATGTGCATGGTTGTGTTCGTTTTGTTTTTGGCTGTGTGTTTTGATTAGGGAAGATAAATTAGGAAATTACTTAAAGGATTAATTAATTAATTAAAAGGGGTTAGTTAATCAATGTGATTAATTTAAGAATAATCAATGAAATTAATTAAAGAGTAATTACTTAATATGAAGTAATCAATGGATAATTACTTAATGAAATAATTAGGGGGTAATTAATAATGTAATTAATTAAGGGGCTAATATCTAAATGAAATTTGATTAAGTATAAGTTTTAAAAAGGTTAATTACTTAATGAAAAGTAATTAAGGATTAATTACTTAGTATAATTAATTTAGGTTGATTGATGAGTATAATTAATTAAGATTAATTAATTAACTGTGATTAATTAAAGGTTAGTAAATTAATTAATGAATGATTAATTAAAGGTTAATTAATTAATGAACGTGATTAATAAAGAATCATTAATTAATGTGATTACTTAATGGATAATTAATAAACGTGATTAATTTAAAGATAATTACTTAATAAAAAGTAATTAGTGGTTAATTAATGAAGTAATTTGAGGGTAATTACTTAATGGAAGAGATTTGAGGTTAATTAATGGAAGTAATTAAGAAGTGATTACTTAGTGTAATTAATTAATTAATTAATCAAGGTTTAAATAATTAAAGTAATTAATTAAAGGTAAGTGATTAATAACTGATTAATTAATATAATTAATTAAGAATAATTAATTAATGTAATTAATTATGATATAATTAATGAAATTAATTAAAGGTTAATCAATGTGAATGGTTTAAGGATAATTAATTTCTATAATTAATTAAAGGCTAATTACTTAATGTAATTAAAGAATAATTAATCAAGGATGATTAATTAAGGTGAATAATTAGAGATTGATTAATTAATTGGTTTGAAATTAATTAATGTTAAGAAAGCAGGATTTAATTGTAATTAAAGTAATTAATTTAATTCATTGGTGGTTAATTAAATTAATTAGAGATGGTGTGGTTGATCAATCTTGCTTATGGATGATTGAATGATATTGAATGCCTTGGATTATGTGATATCCCTGATATATGATATGTGCTGCATTGTGATATGAGATTCTTTGGTTGAATTGTGATAATGTAAATTATCTATCTGTGTGAATATGTTACCCTTAATATAAATTAAATTGTTTTAAACTAAAACAACTTGACCTTTAAGATACGTTTGGATTTCGATGAGACCGGGATCGGGAATCAAATTTGATTATCCGAAAACCACATCGATCCAAGTTAAACGATAGGTCGTGACATCTCAAAGAGAAGATCGAGATGGAGTTTAAAGTGCAAGGGTTATTGTCGTTAACTCTGAGGGTGATTCCAAAATGAGTGTAACGAGATAATGCCTTTGGTTTTGTTCGAACCCGAAACAAACTTGTATGGATTGAATGCTTTCATAACATCGTCAGGTGGACGATGAGCATTCTAAGATAGATGTGTTTTGTAAAGGTAATCGTAGCCTCAAGCCTCATCAACCGGGAATGGCTAAAACAGGGGAGGTGCAGCAAGGCTAAGTGAGTCGCGCTCAAGTAGGACAAGTTTTCCCTTGTCTAGAGTCCCTTTTTATTCGGTTGTGTGGGCGGTTGCTAGCTACAACCGCGGGGTTGTCTTGTTCAGAACTATCCAGTAAGGGATGGTTCCGGCTTTTTGTTGCAGGGGGTCGGGAGTGATCCTTGGTACGTTGATCTAGGCCACGTACTGTGACGGGCGGTACCCCAGTAGCCCTGCCATTGTATGGAATCCAATCTCCAATAAGTGATCTCGGAGTTGATTGTATACCTATGTATGCTGGAATTTAATCATGTAACAATTTCAGCTATGTGAATATTTATTTGAGAATCCTAGACCATATTGTAATATAACTGGATTTCCTATAAACGTTTTGGTTATCGTAAGGTAAAAACTTTTTCGTGTTTATGTGCGGGAAGTCTTACGAGATACCTTTTGTTTTTAAATGGTTTTCAAAGTTAAGCAACTTTAACCGTTTACTCACACCAGACCCATGTCTGACCCAAGTGTTTATTTTCTGTTTTATAAACTCTTGGGTACTCAACTTTTTACGAGTAGCCAAGGGATTTAGGTTTGCTTTGACGAATACTAGAGGAGTAATGGAGCAGGAGGCTTCAGCGTTGTAGATATATATAATAGTTCCGCTGTGTTGATCTCTGTGTAATTTTCTGTGATGTATTTTGAGTTGTAATAACTAGACAGGTGTTTATAACTGTCTAGTATGTGTTTTATAAGCTGTGTATCTCTGATGTATATGATACTCTATAATATTTATGTGATTAATATAATTTATTCGTTCCGCTGTTTAGATTCTGATGTTGTTTCTTCTTTCTTCTCTATCTTTTCTCTTTTCTATCCCTTTCTTTCTTAATAATGATGCGTCTTTCTGTGGAGAGAAAGGCGGGTCGTTTCACTTGGTATCAGAGCAAGGTTTGAGATAATACCTAGGCTCTAGAGTGGTGTCTATCTTGAGAGAGCGTATTTGTAATTTTTATATAACTATATATATCTATTCTACCTATCTGTTGGGTTACCTGTTTGGGTTTTCCAATATAAGTTATAAAGGTAGAAAGGGTAGTGGTGTGTGTAACACGACTACCAATGGTTGGAGTCTGAGTGTTGAGGTTGGAAGTGTATCTGTTGAGACTGTAGACCTAATACCATCTCGAGTGAGCTTTGCTATGGTGTAAGGATTTCATTGATCTCTGAAGGAAACCTGTTAAGGTTCGGAGTCTATCATTGTAGTGTAAGTTTGATCGCGCTCGTGTGAGCAGATTTTGGAGAGTTTGGATCTGTCGGTTAGGCAGAAGCAAGTGGTGGTATCTTGGCAACTCAGGAAGTAGTAGCTGCGTGATGTGACGCAGTGACTATGGATGTCTCCGAAAATGTTTTCTTTTGGAGCAAGTTTAAGGAAGTGTGTCTACTTCAGTGTTGTGGCTGAGTTCAGCAGGGTGTTTGAGTTTGGTTTGAGGTACGGGTTTCTCAAGAAGCTTTGGATAGGAAGTCTTGGCATCTGTGTCAGTGGTGCAGCTCGGAAGTGTTTTGTGTTCCAGCAGGAAGATCTTTTGGCTTTGCAGTTTTCTAGAGGTAGAATTCAGTAGTAGCTGAGTGGATCTGTTTCTTCGATGGATTGGTTAAATAGAATAAGCTGTTCTGATTGGTTAAGAGAGAATAGTATCTTTGGATATTGGACTGGATAGGATCGCAAAAGTGACTTGCGATAGTTTGAGTGTTCTCTTGAGTTATTAGATATTTTCCGGAATATGTTGTCTAGTTTGTGCTCGAGTTCATCGACGGCATTCTCATCTACTCTAGATCAGAGTTGTGCATCGGAAGCAAGGTGGCAGCTGTTCTAGAGTGGAAGCAACTGGAAGTTGCAGTATTAGAGAGTTTCTACAGGAAATATTTCTGGATTTGAGGCGAGATTGGCAAGTGCACCTGTTTTGTGTTTTTCGGATAGGAGAAGTAAGTTAAGTTTACTGATGTTGTGGAGTAGAGCTTGTGTTCTGGATTTCGATGGATTTCGAGAAGGACCATCTGGTTGGGTAAGATCTGGAGATTTGTCTTGTTCTTGGTTCAGATTTGTTTCGAGAGGCATCTATGTAGGTTGTGCTATTTAGGAAGGAATATAGGTCCTAGGATTTTTAGAAGGGTTATGAGGATAAGAGACGGAGGAATTTGGAATTCGAATTTGGATACTTCGTTTTTGTTGAGGTTTTCTACGATCAAAGGAGCAATAAGATTTGGTAAGACTAGGAAGCTAGCTCTGAGGTATCTTGGATTTTTCCGTGTTCTTATAAGAATAAGTTTTTGGTCTACAGGATTGAATTGCCAGTTCGGATAGCTGGAATTCACAGTGTATTTCATGTATCTCGTTTGAGGGAGTGCGTGTATGATCCATCACTGGTTGTGGAACCAGCAGTTCAGGAGTTGGAAGTTGAGCTGGATTGACTGTGGTCAGTCATTCTGTTTAGATTGTAGATTGAGGTGAGAAGGAGCTCAGGTGCTAGTGGTGTTGCTAGTTTGGATTCTGTAGGGTGAGTATCCCAGTGATTTGTATCTGGGAAAATCTGGATAGTATTAGGAAGATTTATCCTGAATTGTGTCAGGATAATTAGCTAGTTTGTTTGTTTAGATGAATTGGTTGCTATGGTTGTTAGTATGGCTGATATGTATGCTTGATGTTTGAAAATTAAAACCTTTACTAGATTATTAAATTATCTTTGCTTTTAAATTTCGGGGACGAAATTCTTTTAAGGGGGAAGGAATGTGATGACCCAGAATTTTGGGGCAATATTTATTTAATAATCACTTAAAATTTATTTAAATTTGGCAATATTGATTTAATAATATCTTTTCTAACTATTTTAAATTTGGTAAAATTTACCTTTTCAAAGCTTATAATATTTAATTGATAAGATTTATCTTTCAATGCAAATAAAAATGTATTCTATTTATAATGTATATATATTGGTATATATTTTAAATAGGAATGCTTTGGTTTTAATTTAATAAATAAAAACATGTTTTCAAAATTTAATATATATATATTGTAATTTAGGAAATTAAGATTGAATTTAATATAAATGCTTTACAAAGGATATTTGAAATATTTTATTTCTTAAGATAACATCTATATTTATATATATATATATATGATTTCTATTTGTATATATGATTAGCTTATATCATTTTTCTTTAAAAGATTTTATATATATATTAATAATGAAATGTATTAAATTAAATAAGAATATGATATAAATATATATTAAAACCCTATTAATGAATGTAAATCATAAATGTAAACTAAAGATGTACACAATAACAAATATAAGCTTATGGTTATATGTAATTACAAATGTAAGAAAATTATATCATGCTATAACAAGTGTCATCTTTTTTCTTTTTTTCTTTTATTTTTAAAAATCATAAAATCAAGGCTATATATATCTTTAACCTTCTTCTTCTCATTCCTTTTATCAAATCTAAGAAAAATTAAAAGTCTGTAACCACAACATTCTCAAACCAGTAAGAAAATTTAACTAAAACAACTCTCTCCAAAAATCTAAAACCTGAACTAAATCAAACAAGATCAGATCTACAACTAACAATCAAAGCTTCAGCAGTTAGACATTTCCAGATTCAAAAGATTTCAAGTAACTTTTTCAAGTGCTGTAGCAGTTTTCAAGCAATCTGTTCCAAAACTTCTCTGCTAATCAATTAAAGGTGAGCAAACATTTTCTTAAAAAAATTAAGTAATGTAAATATGTTATATGTGAAATGTATAGATTTTATTATGCTTGCATGTCTATATAAGTGATTACAGTTTAAAAAAAAATCAGAGAACCTCGGTTTTAAAACCTCTGTTCAACATCAAAACAAAAAAATTAACAAGTTTAAACATTATTGGATGATCTGATGCATGTTGAAATACTTGAATCTATGATGTGATATAATGCTTGCATGTTGTTTAGATTTGAATTGAATCAATATATGTAAATGTATATATGCATGTTTGAAACAGGGATATACCCTTTGTTGTTTTACAGGTTCAAAAACCTTTCAAAAATCTAAATCCCAATTCCCTGATTTGTTTTAGACTTTGTTGTACAAACAAAAATAGTTTAGATTTGTAAGATCTACATTCTAAAAATAGTTACAAGTTCAATTAGTTTATAAACATCTGGAATTTAGTAAAATACAGTAAAACCCAAAAATTGGCAAAATTCAATTTTAACAAATTAGTGTTTCAGGAATGTAATATAATTCGTCATGGAAAATGATGGATTTAGGAACTAAAATCATGTTTTTTTTAATCAAGTAATTGGTGAGGTATCTTGGGTTGAATAGAATGTGGATTTCTGTTAACTGTTGGTGATCGCGAGGTGGATGGAGGCCGCGGTTAGGTCTGAGGGATGGTGGATGGTCAGGGAGCATCGGAAAAATGGTGTGGCATTTTTAAGTTGACCGTGGTAGTCGAGGGATGGCGAAGTAGGGTTTGGAGACTGTTTTTGGTCGAGGGTGTTGTCAGGTTGTTTTCGTCGCCGGTGATGGTTCGAGTTGGACAAGACCGAATGGGAACGTGGCGTAGGGGTGTGTCGTAGCTTGGGTCGGAATCGCGCGATGGCTGGTAGTCTGAGGCGACGGCAGGTGATCGTTTTTGGGTTAGCAATTTAGGTTGCTGTGCGAATTGAATGGCTTGATTGGGTTTGGCTGGTGATCTCGTGGTGCTGTGTGTTCGAGTGGGTCGGTGAGGTCGTGGGTGACTGGACGAGGGTCGCGGTGATGATCGTCGTCGATCGGAGTTGGTGTTTAGGTGCACACGTGCACGGTTGTGTTCGTTTTTTTTTGGCTGCGTGTTTTGATTAGGGAAGATAAATTAGGAAATTACTTAAAGGATTAATTAACTAATTAAAAGGGGTTAGTTAATCAATGTGATTAATTTAAGAATAATCAATGAAATTAATTAAATAATAATTACTTAATATGAAGTAATCAATGGATAATTACTTAATAAAATAATTAAGGGATAATTAATAATGTAATTAATTAAGGGGCTAATATCTAAATGAAATTTGATTAAGTATAAGTTTTTAAAAGGTTAATTACTTAATGAAAAGTAATTAAGGATTAATTACTTAGTATAATTAATTAAGGTTGATTGATGAGTATAATTAATTAAGATTAATTAATTAAATGTGATTAATTAAAGGTTAGTAAATTAATTAATGAATGATTAATTAAAGGTTAATTAATTAATGAATGTGATTAATAAAGAATCATTAATTAAAGTGATTAATTAATGGATAATTAATAAAGGTGATTAATTTAAAGATAATTACTTAATAAAAAGTAATTAGTGGTTAATTAATGAAGTAATTTGAGGGTAATTACTTAATGGAAGAGATTTGAGGTTAATTAATGAAAGTAATTAAGAAGTGATTACTTAGTGTAATTAATTAATTAATTAAGGTTTAATTAATTAAAGGTAAGTGATTAATAACTGATTAATTAATATAACTAATTAAGAATCATTAATTAATGTAATTAATTATGATATAATTAATGAAATTAATTAAAGATTAATCATTGTGAATGGTTTAAGGATAATTAATTTCTGTAATTAATTAAAGGCTAATTACTTAATGTAATTAAAGAATAATTAATCAAGGATGATTAATTAAGGTGAATAATTAGAGATTGATTAATTAATTGGTTTGAAATTAATTAATGTTAAGAAAGCAGGATTTAATTGTAATTAAAGTAATTAATTTAATTCATTGGTGGTTAATTAAATTAATTAGAGATGTGGTTGATCAATTTTGCTTATGGATGATTGAATGATATTGAATGCCTTGGATTATGTGATATCCCTGATATGTGATATGTGCTGCATTGTGATATGAGATGCTTTGGTTGAATTGTGATAATGTGAATTATCTATCCGTGTGAATATGTTACCCTAATATAAATTAAATTGTTTTAAACTAAAACAACTTGGCCTTTAAGATACGTTTGGATTTCGATGAGACCGGGATCGGGAATAAAATTTGATTATCCGAAAACCACATCGATCCAAGTTAAACGATAGGCCGTGACATCTCAAAGAGAAGATCGAGATGGAGTTTAAAGTGCAAGGGTTATTGTCGTTAACTCTGAGGGTGATTCCAAAATGAGTGTAACGAGATAATGCCTTCGGTTTCGTTCGAAGCCGGAACGAACTTGTATGGATTGAATGCTTTCATAACATCGTCAGGTGGACGATGAGCATTCTAAGATAAATGTGTTTTGTAAAGGTAATCGTAGCCTTAAGCCTCATCAACCGGGAATGGCTAAAACATGGGAGGTGCAGCAAGGCTAAGTGAGTCGCGCTTAAGTAGGACAAGTTTTCCCCTATTTAGAGTCCCTTTTTATTCGGCTGTGTGGGCGGTTGCTAGCTACAACCGTGGGGTTGTCTTGTTCGGAACTATCCAGTAAGGGATGGTTCCGGCTTTTTGTTGCAGGGGGTTGGGAGTGATCCTCGGTACGTTGATCTAGGCCATGTACTGTGACGTGCGGTACCCCAGTAGCCCTGCCATTGTATGGAATCCAATCTCCAATAAGTGATCTCGGACTTGATTGTATACCTATGTATGCTGGAATTTAATCATGTAACAATTTCAGCTATGTGAATATTTATTTGAGAATCCTAGACCCTATTGTAATATAATTGGATTTCCCATAAACGTTTTGGTTATCGTAAGGTAAAAACTTTTCCGTGTTTATGTGCGGGAAGTCTTACGAGATACCTTTTGTTTTCAAATGGTTTTCAAAGTTAAGCAACTTTAACCGTTTACTCACACTAGACCCATGTCTGACCCAAGTGTTTATTTTCTGTTTTATAAACTCTTGGGTACTCAAATTTTTACGAGTTGCCAAGGGATTCAGGTTTGCTTTGACGAATACTGGAGGAGTAATGGAGCAGGAGGCTTCAACATTGTAGATATATATAATAGTTCTGCTGTGTTGATCTCTGTGTAATTTTCTGTGATGTATTTTGAGTTGTAATAACTAGACAGGTGTTTATAACTGTCTAGTATGTGTTTTATAAGCTGTGTATCTCTGATGTATATGATACTATGTAATACTTATGTGATTAATATAATTTATTCGTTCCGCTGTTTAGATTCTGATGTTGTTTCTTCTTTCTTCTCTATCTTTTCTCTTTTCTGTCCCTTTCTTTCTTAATAATGATGCGTCTTTCTGTGGAGAGAAAGGCGGGTCATTTCATATAAGCTAACCAAGTGCACCAGACAATAATGGACTAAGACGTCCAAGCCCAAGAAGCACCACACTAAACAATGACAACATACAGAACCTAAAAGATGGCACATGTCAAAGAAATCAAGACCCAAAGAATGGTGTAGGACAAAAAAACTCAAATAAGAATCTACAACCTTTAATTGATTTCCGAAAGGGGATTTGTAGACTTCATAATTACCCGAATCGGGGTTTCGTGTCTCTTACCATTAATTTTGGACTTCACTCATTAATGCCTGAATCTGAGCTTCAAGACCTCTATTATCGATTTCTAATATAGCTTACTAATATCTGAATATGGGTTTCGAATCCACTATTCTTTCCAGATAAGGATTTCTGGATTCAAATTATTTGTCCCTAGAAGAAAATTCCTAGTCTCCTATGAATTATCTCCAGATAATGATCTCTAGACTTTTATTATTAAGCAATTATTCTTGGTCTTCTATCGGTTATTTTCAGAAGAGGATTTCTGAACTTCCATTATCAAAGCAGGATTTGGATTTCTAGCTTTCCATTATTAATTCCATAATTAGATTTCTGGACTTCTATTAATATAACTAGATTCGGGTCTCTAATCTTCTCTTATCATGACCAAAGTTGGATTTTAAGACTCCTATTTGTTTCTACTATGGAATTTCTCTTCACTTGTTATTTCCATATGATGATCTATTAACTTTTATTGCCTAGATTTTTAGGAATTAGTAGGATTCCTCATACTATTGCCAATAATATAAAGAACTACCAAATATATTCTTGAATAGGTTTCAAATTAGTGATATAAAATGTTGTTTACTCTGTATTTTTCAGGAAAACAGGATCAATAATGAAGACTAAATGGGATGATAAATAGCAAAGAAGAAAGTGGAGAAAGTAGCCGATAAAATTCATTTTCCAATCCCCCTTTATATAGTGTATGAAGGGATGTGTCCATCCGTGAGGAGATGCAATTAAAAATCTCAACTATCCAAAATCCAAAAGAAACCTCTTTAACGGTCTATAAGTCGACATACATAGGGTATGTCGACATACCCTTGTTAGTTTTGAAAAACAATAATTCTTTTAAAGTGTTTATAAAATTCTAATAATTTATAAAACTTTTAAACATAGTTTTTAAATACTTTAATATATAAGAAAATTTATATAATATTTGTAAAATTATACTTTTAATACAATAAATATATAAAGTAAATAATTTGATAAGAGAGTATTTAAATAACAAATGGTTGCTATCCAAGGACCTTGACAAATTGTTCTAAGGGGCATTTCACCAGAAGGACAAACTTTGCAGTCCAATTAGTTTATAGGACACACATTCAAAGAAATTACTTTCAAGGCCAAAGTCAGCAGAATAATTATTTTCAAGAACAAAGTCAGCAATCCAATTACTTTCAAGAACATAATATCATAGATTTTTAGGCCCTAGAAACTAATTATTTTGCGTTTTGTCCTTGAAAGTAATTATTTCAGTTGTGCGTCCTAGAAACTAATTCCACCTGCTAAAGAGGCCCTTGTGGCTAATTTCCACTTGTTCTAATGTTTATTTCCTATGATCTATAGTCTTGAACTCTTCGTGTCTTTGTCTTTAAACTCATGAGTCTTCAAATATCTTGATCATCTGTGAATCTTGATCTTTAGTCTTTTTATTGATTAGTCCTCAAACATGATTATCTTATTCTTGTATAAACATGTGTAATATTCTTCAAAATATTCTATCCAACTTGGAAAATCATTAGCATCTATGTTTATATGGTTATTTTCATCAAAATAAATATCTTTGCCTGCAATGCTCTGCCCTTTTGACCCCCAAATATTAGCACTAATACATCCATGGTATTCATGTACCGAGCATCCAAGTGCTGGAAGGATGAATTGTTAGAGTAAAATAAAAAGAAAAAGAAAAGGAACAGAGAAGAAGGAACATGATATCAGTATCTCACAACGAAATGATCATATATAATACCAAAAGACAATATAAACTGTCATCCTAAGATACATTTTTTTTAGAGTTACAGTAATCAACCTAGATAGTTATAACAACCAGTCATCACAAATGCTGATATATACATACAAAGCAATGCAGCGTAAATAAATACTATGGTAGGAAATAATCAAACTCATTTCCAGAAACTCCAAAGCATCCACGGCTAAATCTAGAAACATACACGGGGCTGACCCGAGCATTATAAGAAAATAACACTCGAATCAGACTGGTAAACCAGCATGAGAAACACAGATCAAATAGATTTTTAACGTTTATAAAAACCTTTCAAAATAAAGTATCTCGTAGGACCTTGCCATACAAAAACACGAATGGCTTTTTATCTTACGATAACCAAACAGTTTATAGAGAATCTAGTGATATTATAATAATGTCTAAGGTTCAAAATAAATATTAATCATAGCTGAAATGGTTACATTGATTACATTCCAACATAATAAGGGTAAAACAAAAGGCGATAACGAATGTTTGCATAATGAATTTTCCACGGAGATCTCTTCAGGGAAGCTGAATCCAAACTCCATTCACAAGGATCATAAACCACCTTCCAAGCGTCATATATCTCTAGATAAATATATCATAAGATAAATACAAAGGCCCATGCCCGATCATTAACATGAACCATGTGGAACCAAATACCATCAACTCCTACATGAAACATCGATAATCATACTCTAGATAATGGAGTTCACAGTACCCTATTGGGGGACTACGAAACCCCATATTGTGCTTCCTACTCTGTCTATAGCTATTTTCGATGTTGAGGTTACGTTCAGCATCTTTGACACGAGTCTTCATCACTCAAATATAACATGAATCCCAAATTAGATCTTCACATCTTGAACAAATCATGAAACCACATATGGATTCCTATATGTCAAAAGATCTTAGAATCACACATGGATTCCCACATCCTGAATAGATCACGAACAACTACATGTGTTCGAGCATCATTAAAAAGATCTCAAATATCCACATAGATTCCATCATCTCAACATATCCAGTTCCAAGAGATAAAACATGTACCTCAGCCTTGACGTGGTTTTCGGTAAGCAAAACATGTACCGATCTCAGTTCCTCCAAGACTGAATCTACGAATTTGGTTGTTCTATTATAATGAGAGCGATCACATATGGAAACCAAGTCTCATATACTTATCACGTTTTCGATATTTTCATCTCACACCGTCCCTCGATCTAGAGTGAAGCTGGTAGGTTTGAGCTCTATTGCTCCATCCCTACGCGAATATCAATCTTAATTCACACAGATAGACAAGCCTTTTTCATCGGCTTTTAGTGCTAAGTATATGACTAAATGTTTTCCATAAACAAGGAAAAATACAAAGCACGATCAAGTCACACAAAGCACGATTAAGTACATAAGCGACTTCTAATCCCCTTTTTGTTTAATTAATCATTTATCAATTAAAACTTCTTTTATTAGTAAAACTCACTTTATCTAATAAAACATTGTTTATCAATTTATACTATTCATTTATACTCTTTTAATACTTCAAAAAGTATTCATGTGCTTATCTCAAATGGTATAAGTATATTCACAAATCATTAACAAGATTTCTTACTTTAAAACTTTACTTTTTCTATCTTTTTCATAAAGATTCCTTGCTTATAATTTCTTTCAAAATATCCATTTTAAAGATCTAAATACTTTTACAAATCCATTCAAAATGTTTAAGACTGCTATTATTTAAACATTGTCACTACAAACCCAAAACCATTTCACTTATGCTTATCTTTAAAACATTCTTTTAAAGATCTATTTTCATTCATAAGTATAATCAAAAAGGGTTAAAGGCGAATTTTATTAACACATTGTCACAATAAACCCAAAAACATTTCATACTTCTATTATCTTTAAAACATTCTTTTTAAAGACCTAAGTTTAATAATAGGTTAAGTTCAATAGTCGACTAATAAATTATCTAGTCAAAACAATTGCTTATACAAATCAATGTTCGTATACTTAACTCGTTTCCAACATTCCCCGACATAGCTATTCCTCGTTCAAAAGGGAAGCTCGGTAGGTTAGAGCTCTATTGCTCTGTCCCTACTCGACATTAATCTTTAACTCTAAGAAATAGACAAGCCTACTTCGTCGTCATTTAGTGTTAAGCGTAGTATTAATTATTTCCATAAACAAGTAACAAACAACGTTGTTAACCCATTATCGACATTCCCGACTTAACTATTCCTTGTTCAAGAGGGAAACCAGTAGGATAGACCTCTATTGCTCTGTCCCTACTCGACATCAATCTTTAACTCTTATAAACATATAAGCCTACTTCGTCGGCTTTTAGCATTTAAGCAAAGTCGGTTACCTTTTAAGACAAGTAAGTAAACAACAAGATTAACACGTTTTCAACATTTCAACTTATACAGTTCCTTGCTCAAGAGTGAAGCCAGTTAAGTTTGGGCACTGGTTGCTCCAAGCTTTTCTTAGACACCTCATTCTTGAATCTTACAAACAAACAAGTTTACTCGTCGGCTCTTAGTGTTAAGTCTAGTCAATCACCTTTGTCAAAATTGATATATATATATATATATAATACTATAGAAATACTTGTATATCTATGTAAAATTTTATATGAAAATAACTAATTTAGAAGTTTGATTAAAAACTTGTTTTACATCTTGCAGCACTTTACTTTCAAAAATTCATAAATAATTATTAAAACTGTATGTTTAAACTTCTATTCTCGTTTCATACACAAATACATTTTATAAGAACTTCCATAAAATGATTTTATAAAGAAAAGAATTTATAAACCATTTAAATCATGAAAAACTAGCCAAAACTTCGCGTTTTAAACATTTAAAACAATAAGCGACTTACTACAGCATTTAGAAATGCTGTTAAAAGTCCTTGTTAAAACAACATTGAAAAGCACAATCTTGACGACTAGTTTTAACCATTTAAAGAAATGATTTAAGACTTGAAATTTTTGTAGTAAGTACTACTATTATGGTGCTAAAAAACCGTGAAATGAAATCCCTAAGAATATCTTTCCATTTATTTATAAAAATTCCTGAAAACAAGGGATTTTGAAGTGCACTTATAACGACTATTATCGTTTCAAACACTTTCAGACTTTCTTCAATTTAACACACAAGTTAAACAACCATTTAAACATCAAGTCAAGGCTATGCGACATGCTTAAGAGGGTAATATAAGTGATGTTGTAAAATATAAAGTTACCATTTGCTTTCAAAAGCAAGAGGGGTCCAATGTTTATAACTTTATTTAGTTAATGTCACTTTAACTTCATAATTCAAACACAACATACACACACATAATATATACTTATAAGATAGTGAGATAACTCACTTAGAACCATTCCAAACCCAATCAAGCCATAAGAACCAAAAAAACAACCCCTTCCATCAACATAAGCCAAAAGGTCCAACCTTTAGCATTTCCAAACCAAAGCCAACACCTACCTCCTCATCCTCCATGCTTACAGCCCTCCTTGGATCCTCCTCTTCCTCTTACATACTCCCACTTTTTACTTGATAATCATGCCTCCCAAGATGTCTTAGGCCTACAGACGAAGTTTAGAAGAGAATTGAGAAGATTTGTTAACTTTTGAAAAAGTTAGAGAGTAATAAATGAATTAGTGCTTAAGCACTTCCACCATTTTCAACCCTCCTACTTCATCTCAGGCTTTGAGAATTGTTTGTGATTATTTCCTAAGGGTGCACCCTTCCTTATATAGGCTTAGGAATGTGATGGGAAAAGACCAAAAATCCCTCAAAACCCTTATGACTTTAATTACAAACATCACTTATCCTTTATCATTTACTTATCTTTTAAGATTTTCCATTTAAGCTCATTTACTAAATATCTTCCCTTACCTCAAGCATGACATCATCCATAAAGTTTATTTCCATTAATGGCAAAATATTTTAGTTTAATTTTCTTTAATTCCAAAGAAAATTAGTGTATGTAAAAAAAATCTGAACAACTTCTGATAGTTAAAAAGCTGTACATCGATAAAACAATTTTCGGTCACATTATCGATATTTTTTCAAAGTACTTATTTTTGTAAACATTTTTATAAAATAAGTTTACCATTATTACTTATGATTTAAAAGGAGGTCAAAATCTTATTAAATCATTTTTCAGATTATAAATATTTTAAAATGAAAATTTAGGAAAAATTAAAGCATATTGGTTTGAAAAATCCTGAAACCATATTTGAATTAATTTGAGATTAAATTTGGATTTTCAACGATTAAAGTTGAGTAATTTAATTTTGTTTTGGATTTAAAATTGAACTAAAAAGTTTAAAATACCTTTAAAGGAAGAGAAAGGAAATAAAATTCAAGATTATTCTTTTGAAAATTCCTAAGTATAGAGTTGAAATAATTTGAGATGAAATTCATAATATTAAAGTTTAGATCTGAATTAGTCATTATTGTTTTGAATTTAAACTAGGATTAAAAGAATAAATCCTAGTTAAATAATTCAAAATCCACTTTGATTGGAATAATATAGATTGGTGATTATATACTTGTTTAGATAATATTATACACATTTGTTTAGTTTAAATCCCATCTTTTCAGGTATTTACTTGATTTTAACTTGATTATTAATATTCAATATCGTGTTTAAAATTGTTATTATTATAAATAATGCCGTTATCTCCAAGTTAAACTATATTGCACAAATATGATAAATCAAATGGTATATGATAGGTTTAAAATGACATTTCGGGAAGAATGTCGTTTATGATGATCAATTTGTTTATAATTAACAAATTTACCATTTCTCAAGTTCAGCATAGGATTTGACTACTAGACTACTAGTATCCATCCTAGAGGACGATTCATGGGTTGCAACCCAAATCATGGCGACCTTGTCCCACGTCACTGTATCAAAATGATCTGTTGCTAGGGCATATAAAGACGTCAAGGATAATGAAGATTGTCGGAGGTCCAGTGTAAACAAAGAGAAGTAGCGCTATCGATGGAGATATGATGCAGCTGATGTAGTGGACTACAACACCAGTAAGATTTATCATGCCTCCAGACACCTAAAGGGTACGACCACTAAGGGATCATGCGAAGTGCACATCATAACTGACCGGAAGTGTATGGAAGAAATTGACCGAGTTGACTTACCGGAGCAAATTAGTCTATGTAGAGGGTAAATCCGCAGATGAGATTTACAAGCATGTAGTCCTCATGGGATTCAAAAGACAAGAAGATGATTTAAGCCTTCTCATAAGTATTAGTAAAAGTGCCATTTAACTTGAAAATGATCGTTTTTCAACATTGATTTAAATTTATGCAACACAAGGAAACTCATGAGTAAAATGATAGGACATGATATCCCAGTTGATTTGAGTTGCAACTGTGCATGTTATTTTGAATAGTGTCGTGACATGGGTGTTATAATCGATTTATGAAAATGAGGATTTGGGAATTTTTTTGGAGTGTGTAACTCTGTATGTAACTTATATACCCCATAGAACTCGATACGACACATTTATTTATATTCTATTCATGATTGTACTCACAGCTAGATGTCTAGCCTAACTCGGGGTTTGTTATTTATTTAACAACCTCAAGTTAGTCCAAGGTTGTTTTACAGGTCAATATTATGACTGTATATGCTTTGTGGGCTACAGTATGGAGTTGGAGCAGATGATAATGGTGATTATGTACTTTTCTTGTACTTACATTGAGGTTACATTATATTGATCGATATGATGTGATGAGTTGGATAAACATTTTTTTTTGAGGAGAACAGTTGTGTAGCAGGGAGCTACACAGCCGATTAGTAATATATATAAATAATAGTGGTTCAATCAACAAACCTGATCGATAGCGAAATCAGAACAGCAAAATAAGATTTTAGGTTACAAACATCATGCCAGTTTATAAATAGTGTTTAATATACATACTTAGCTAAAGATTATTGGAAAAAACTACAGCATAGAGTATTCGCAAATCATTGAAAGAGAAGACGATCATTCCCTTAGTCAGCTCCATGATGACCAGTCGGTGCAGCTGAGGACGCACTACCCACCGATTCATCCGAAGGGGACCTTGCTGGAGGAAGGCGAAATCTGAAAGGTGCCGAGGAGGAAGAGCCTGCCCAATAAGCAAAGATATTAGAAATTTTACTGCATATGCCGAAACGCGAGTTGGTGGGTTTGTTGAAGACGAAGGCGTTTCTCTCTTTCCAAATGACCCAGCAGAAGATGGCTAAAAGGATGTCAAGATGATGATTAGGTGAACTGTATTGCCAATGATCAAAGAAATCTGCGATTGTGTGGGTTTTCCCTAGATTGTGTATGCAAACCGAAACCCAAATATGGAGTGATATGTCGCAGTCGAAGAAAAGGTGTCGGATTGATTCGGTTTCAGTGTTACAGAAGACATAATTCTAGTCCGAAGTGATATTCAGGCGAGTGAGGCGATTTTTGGTATTAACACGTCCATGGATGAGACACCACTAGAAGAATTTGATTCGGGAAGGGATACGACATTTCCAGATGCGAGAAAAGGCGAACACCCTTCCAAGGTGGCTAAGGAAAGAGTAGCATTGGGATACAGTGAAGCCACCGGAGGGAGCAAGGGCCCAAGAATGGTGATCCGACAAAGCTAGGTTAAGGACAACAGATTGCAGGAGGTTGAGGGAAGATAGGAGCTCGGAGAGGGTGTCATCGTTGAAAAGGGAAGGGGGGCATAGGCTGGGCATGCCAAGATTGACGGCATCCGCTACTGACAAGAGGAGGAGATTAGAGGAGGAGAAAAGGGATGGGAAGGAGCGATTAAGTGAGGAGAGGCTGTGCCAGTAGTCATACCAGAAAAGGAAATTAGTGCCATTGCCTAGATTCACTTGAAGTAGGGGTTTAATGCGGTCAACTGATGCAAGAACTCCTGACCAAAAGGGTGAGGGCTTGGAGAGTTGAGCGAAGTAGAGGGCACAGAATGGGTCCGCATTGTAATGGTAAGCCAGGATCCAGTCTTTCCAGATGAACTGACCCGGTGAGAGGAGACGCCAGAGCCATTTAGCTAGAAGCGCCTGATTGAAAGTAATCAGGTTGGTGATACCTAATCCGCCATGGTCCTCGTGTAAGCATATGATTTTCCAGTTAACCAGACATTTGGCTCTCCCCCCATTCCAAAGGAAAGAGCGTCTAATAGAATCAATTTTTTTGGATACCCAGCTAGGAATTTTGTGGAAAGAAAGCCAGTAGAGAGGGAGAGCAGAAAGTACCGCTTTGACCAAGACAAGCCTTCCTGACGTCGAGAAAGTGTTCGCTTTCCAGCCTGCAAGTCTAGATTCAATTCTGGATACAAGGGGAATCCAGTTCGATCGATGTAGCTTAGTGGGGCGCAGGGGGATGCCTAGATAGGATATTGGAAAAGTGTCTATGTTACAGTTGAGAGAGGAGGCGATGGAGGGACCGAGATGATCAACATTTCCAAGCATGATGACAGAGCTTTTATTAAAATTAATTGAAAGACCAGAGATGAGTTCGAAAGTATAAAGAAGGACCTTAAGACAATGGATGTGCTCAGGGGAAGGGGAGACGAAGAGGATCGTGTCATCTGCGAACTGTAAGTTAGATATCATTAGGTCAGGGTGAGAGTTGGGGTTAGGATTGAGGGGACTGATACCAGCCAAGTGATTATCAGCTGTCGCCAGTTTGATCATACGGTTAAAGACATCCGCAACCATGACGAAAATGAGCGGGGAAAGAGGGTCTCCCTGTTTGAGGCACCTAGCTGATTTGATAAGTCCTCAAGAGGTGCCGCCGATCTGGATCGAGGAAAGGCTCGAATTCAGTATACATTTGATCCAATTGCACCATTTAGGTGGAAATCCTCTGTGCATTAGAAGCTCAATGATGAAGTTCCAATTGAATGAATCAAAGGCCTTGGAAAAATCCAATTTTAGAAGGACCCCTGGGATGTTGTTAGAATGACAAAAGGAGATTACTTCTTGTGTTGCCGCGACACAGTCTAGGATGTTCCAATTGACTGAGTTGGATAAACATACGAGACGATGTATTAAACATTTTAGATAGGATATAAAGTTCATTATTTTTGTTCACTTCAATTCTATTAGTTGGAATTTTTTTAATTATGTGTCTAATATTGTATTATTCATGAACTCGTGTACATTGCATTGTGTCGAGATGAGATACATTATTTTAGATATATTTAGGTACTGAAACGTGTATGTGTTAACCCAAAGTATTGTATATGAGGGAACTCTCCTTTCGTGCCCATTGATCTAAGTTATCGGATGGTAAACTCCCTCTGAAATTTCAGTCATTGGAGCCGAGGCATCACACATAATATATATTACAATGTTTACAATTTTTTTTATATCTAGATTATTATACTGTAATAATAATGTATATGGAAATATACACAGGTTGTTTAATTCAAATTTGTAAAATGGATCTTGTGTAATAATGTAAAGTTGTGGTCAAATCTTCCCTCAATATAAATTTAGTCTTATATGTCACATAATGATCAATTAGTCTAATTATAGAAAGAGAGGAATGAAAGGTATCTCTCTCTCTATACATAATGTCAATCTTCCCTCAATTAATCGTATAAGCTAAGATAGAGAAACTAAATGTTTCTTTATCTATATTATTTTGCCTGTTACTACTACCTAATGCTTATACATTGCACTTGAACATTATGTTGCACTTACATATTCACATATGAATGTATTGGATACATTCATTATAAAAGAAGTAAATTCAAATTAAATTTATAATTCCATTTTAATAATTTAAATAAAATAAGATTTTATTTAAAACTTTTTAGATTGGATCTAAACTCCATTTATAATTCATAAACTTAACAAAGATCCAAATTAGGATTTTTTTTTGAAATCTACCTATTTTACCCACTTTTGACTAGCCCGGTTCCTATAATTATAAAGATGACTTCAAATATATGCAAGCAAGGAGGTCTTTATTTATGCGTTTGACCATTGTTTCACAATATATAAATTTGCTTTCGGTTTTCTTTACACACGTCCAATGGATGTGCCTACCATACTAATATACAACAAAATGAATTTTCATAAATGGTTATTCACACACGTATAATGGATGTGCTTACATAGTACTATGTATATGTTTTCCAACTTCAAATGATCATATCAAATAATACTTAAAAAACTACAGAATTAGCTGTATTTGGTTATCATTATTTCAAATTAAATTTAATGAAGGAATCAGTTAGATATTAATCTTCTTTAATGCTAATAGATTAGAGAATTAATTTTAAACAATCATTTCCTTTTATGTAATTTCTTATATAGAAATATTGCCAATATATTTTGAGTTTAAGCTCTATAAGAGATATGCATTGTGTATCATTTCATAACTTTAACAAATGCTTCTTTGTTGTAAAGAGATGGTAAATTAGGAACTCACCAGCTAGTCATAACTACTACTTTTAATTCTGTTAGCAACAAACTAACCTAAGTATTGTAAGGGTAATATAGTTTTATGGTTTTGTAGGCAATACTATATTTTACACCTTTTTTATGCTTGAAAGGCAACAATATATATTCAATATATTATGGAACATGATTATACATTTTAACTTACATGAAATGATAAATATTAAAAGCATTAGTATTGGTATTGGATTAATATTCCGAAAAAGTTCATGTCACTTTCTGATCGGATCTTCAATGAAAACTTATGGTCAACATGTTCAACCACGAACAAAAAAATCATACACAAAAGTGAGAAATTTTTGAATAAAGAGTTTTTTTTGCCAAGGCAAATTTTTGAATAAAGAGTTGAAATTAGTTGAAAAACATATTTGAATGTAACATAAGGTATTAAGGGACATTAGTTTGCTGAAGGAATACATATATGGTAGGTGTTTTTATTTCGTAAAATATGATAAATAATTCGATGGAAAATAATGAAGGTATTTAATTCACATAATTCAAATGCAAGTTTTACTATTATTATTTTTTTGAAAAATCCATAATTGATCTCTTAGCAAGGTTTCCACAAATTTTAGTTCACATAAAACAAGTTAATTTATCTATTTCTTACATGATATAAAATGATTAATTTTCTAAAAATCCTGCTTTCTATGCCGTAAAATAAAAAAATTTAATTAAAATAAATTTCGAATTCGATTTTTGATAATCATTATTTTTTAAAATGATTTTTTACATAATTGAAGTCTCTTTAATAAAAGATTTTTCTTTTAATAAATTGAATTAATTAATGAATTCTTTTTAGAAAATATAATGAACTTGATTAAAACATTTTTAATGAATATAAAATGTTTAGTTGTGTAAATGATTTTTCTTATGGATATTTCTTTCTATATTAATAAAATAAGCGGGCATTGAATTGAATAAAATTGTCTAATTATCGAATTACAAATTTGTAGAATTGAAGAGTAAATAAATTTATAATGGATTGAAATTTATTTACAAATAAATGAAAGAGTCACCTAAAGAAAAAGTAAAGACAAGTAGAGAAGAAGAATTAAAACAAGGCCAAAGTCCAAACCCAAGCCCAAATTTCAAAACCCATCCTCCTTTGTTACTAAACCCGACCCGCTCTCCCCTTTTTCCTCTAAACCCAAATCAACCTGTGCCCTATTCCAAATTTCTACCTAAAATTCGAAATCGACTCCCGTAAAAAAGAAATGAAGTGAGCTAACGATAAGATAAAGGGATGAGGGGCCATGCATTGGTGCTCATGACGGGTTTGGGCTATAGTTTGGCATCACTCACATGGATGAAAAGGGGCATGTTCGACAGTTTTTAAGCAAGCGACAGGGATGGAAGAAGGTGCGATGATGAGGGAAGCAACGGTCGTGGTTGCAGGCTGGTTAGAAGTTGAGGCGGGGGTTTGTTTTGGAGCAACAAAACATGTAGTGGTGCAAGAGTTTTGGTTAGTGATTTGGGAATATTGGAGATGCTTGCTTGAGAGAACGAACCATCTATAAAGCGAGTTAACTCTATAACTCACAACTATAGTCTAGCATACCTTTTTTCTATGATTTTTCTTGAATTGTTATGTGATGAATTTGATTGTTTGATGATGATTGATGGTTGATATGGTTTGAATTAGTTGGAATTATGTTGCAAACAATGATTTGTTTGTTGTAGTGATGATTATTGGTCAAAATGTCGATTATACATCAATTGTGCGAAGTTTTAGTAATAAACGGATGGTCGAATGATACTTGAAATTGATCGGAAATAGGGTAAATGAATTAAAAAGTGAAGATTTGGAATAAATAAATTATTTTGGAAATAAATAGTGAATTTTGGAATGATTTTCTTATTTAATATTGAAGATATTGTAATTAATAGAAAATTTGAAGGTGGAATGATTTTGGAAAAACATAAAAGTGGAATAATTTTGAGTATTGTGTGAGTAGAAATTATTTGGTAAATTATGAGTTCCGCTATTTTATTAACTAAGTGAATTTTTTGAATTATTTTATTTTGATTTATTTATCATTGATCATAAGAGTATTTAAAGGGTATTTAAGAAATGATATTTGAAACTATATTTTTAAAATGATAAGTTAGTTTCATTTGGATTTAGTAAATTGGAAGTTTATAATAAAATATTTTGAAGTAATAGTAAGTTGAATACAATTTATTTATTGAATGGTAATCATCACTTATGGGATTTGTTACATATATTGTTAAGTGAATTTTTGGAAATAATAAATTATTGTGTTTGATCATTAAATTATTTTGGAAATGTATTATATAAGGTAGAATTTTAGTTGATGAACTTCTCAATAATAATAGCTTTTAAAGGATTTGAAAGGTAATGTGGGTCTTAAACAAATTGCTTATGAAATTTTATATTATGGTTTTGGGAAATTATTTTTAATTGAAAATTCATATTGGAAAAGTAGAATAATTTAAATCCGTTGTTTAAAGTAAATCATGAATCATATTGCATATTTGATATTATTATTATTTTCAATTATTAGAGAAGAACTTTAAAACGTACGAATTTTTTTAATGGAGTTTATGGGATTTGGAATTTAATGAAGTTTAATATATAAGTTTCCTTGTAATTGAATGAGAGGTTCACAAATATTTATTTTCAAAACTGTAGATGGATTTTAAGGAAAGAATAAGAATTTTATAATTCATTTTTTTTTCAATGGAATATTGATATTTGAGATTGTATTGAAGATTTTTCGAAAACATGAATTTTAAAAAACCTTCCAAATTAATAAATAGTAGTATTGTGTGTTTTGAATGATTTATATTTCTATGTTACGAGGAATCAGAATAAACAGAGTTATGATACTGTTTGGTATGGGACTTTTAGTAATATTTCTCCGGTTATTCTTTGAACTTGTTATATATAATATTATTGAGTGGAGTTCTGTATGATGAGAATTTTGAGTAAATGGATAAGTAACATCGTCTGATATAGGACATTCAGTAACATTATTCTGGTAACTCTTCTGATTTATGGTATAGAATATTATTATGGCTAGGGAGTGTAGTTTATAAGCATTGAGTAAATGAGAAAGTAACACTAGGTGGTATGAGACGTCTGCGTTGATATTTTTTTGATTACTTTTTGCGAGGGACACTCATATTGTGCAGGTTATTGTCTAGAAGAAGGATCTGTTGTTTGTTGTTTTCCAGAGAGACTAGACTCCATCCTAGTTGGCTGATCGCTGGTTGCGCCCTGGATTCATGACATTACCTTATTATACGTGCTATGTGTTGATATCTAGATTGTGTGATGATATGTCCCGATGCCATACTAGCCAAACAGTCTGTTACCGTTGGGCAGTAGGATGTGACCATAGTGTATAGATGGACATATGATGACCTAGAGTAACCAAGACCATGGGGTATATTGTGTGCTCTCAGTGTTGTGTGGTGTCCCCTGAAGTGTGTTGTATGCTGTGAGGCTCCCATTTGGAAGATACCCCTTCTAGACATCTATTCAGGGGTGAAGACCTCTTAACCCATTGGAGCGTGCTATGTGTTGTGAGGATCCCAAATGGAATATATGAATGAGATATATGGAGACATACAATACCATAATTGTGGTACCTCTTTTGGTTGGGTGTTTGTTGATAGATCGTTCCCTTTTTTGTGTTAGGGTGTGTTGGTTGATGATTTAAGATATTTGTTGATTCACCCACCTTGTTATGCTTCTATTGATTGGTAGTATGGTTTGAGATATACAATTATACATGTGATGGTTTTATGTTACCCTATGAGATACATGCTATATCATGCCAGTTATTATCACATATTGACATCTACATTCTAGACGTAGTCTAACCTGTGTGTTATTTATAAATTACTTCGGTCAATTCAAGACATTACCGATTCAGGGACAAAGTGATTGGCTTTTGGTTGTTGATCCTAAAGGAGGATAGTTATATACAGCTAAGGATCATTTTTCATATTTTTTGTAACGACCCAGAATTTCGCACACTTCGTACTTAAATATTGGAACCTTTGATTCAAATGTTATTAAAATGATTTAAAAAGTTTTTTAACCCCTTCTAAATCATAAGTAATGATGGTAAAATTGTTTTGGAAATTTTTATACAAAAATAAATACTTTGAAAATATATCGATAATGTGACTAAAAATCGATTTATCGGTAAACTGCTTTTCGATCGATATAAGTTGTTCGAACTCTTGTGCACTTGTCTAATGATCAAATGAACACATTAGCAAATAATTAACACACACTCTTCTTCATAAAGCATGGAATATTCTAGAACCTTCCTTTAGGATAAGAGATGTTATCATGGTAAGGGTAATGTAATTTGCATAAAGGAGAGTAACTTAAAGGACAAATGATGGGAGGTAAGGCTTCCATGGCATGGTGAGAGAGGGGAATGAATGCTAGCTCATGCAACACTATTTTGATCCTATATAAGGAGAGGCATACCCGTAGGAATTAATCACAAATTCACAAATGAAAACTAAGCTTTTTAATGGCTTCCTTCTCCTTCTTTTCCTCTCTAACTTTCTCAAATCTTATTCAAACCAAATCCAGTCACAACGAAACTTTCCCAAAGACTTTAGAATATCATTAGAACATGGTTTACCATCTAAGAAGTTAAAGAAAAATGGAGTAGAGGGGGGAACCTATCTTGGCCATGAGCGATGATGGGGTAGGAAGGCACATTTTTAAGATTTTGGAGGCAAAGGTAGTTGCTTTTGTGATGAGGTGACGGTAGGTAGGGTTGCCTTGGTTCTTTTACTTTGGTTTGATATTTAACTTGGATCTAAGTGAGTTATCTCATTATCTTATAAGTTCATATGGTGTATATATAAATTTTGTGCAAAGTATATAGTTAAAGTGACATTAACTAAGTAAAGTTATAAACTTTGGACCCCTCTTGCTTTTGAAAGCACGTGATAACTTTATATTGTATAACTTCACTTCTATTACCCTCTTAAACACGTGGTGTAGCCTTGACTTGGTTTTTAAATGGTTATTTAACTTGTGTTTTAAATTTAAGTAATTTTGAAATTGTTTGAAGCGAGAATAGTCGTTATAAGTGAACTTCTGAATCCTTTGTTTTCACGAATTTGTATAAAAAAAATAGAAGATACTCTTGGGGGTTATTTCCATGGTATTTATGCACCTAAAGTGTAGCACTTAAAATAAAAATTTCAATTCTTAAACCATTTATATAAGTGGTTAAAACTAGTCGCAAAGTTGGTGCTCTTTAATGTTGTTTTAACAAGGACTTTTAACAGCATTTATAAATGCTGTAGTAGGTTGTTTATTGTTTTAAGTGTTTAAAATACGACGTTTTAACTTTTTTTTTCATTATTTAAATGGTTTCTAAATTCTTTTCTTTATAAAATCTTTTTATGGAGTTTCTAATAAAATGTATTTGGGTATGAAAAAAAGATTAGAAGTTTAAATATAGTTTTAGTGATTATTTATGAATTTTGGAAGTAAAGTACTGCAAAATATAAAATATATTTTTGTTGATTTTTCATCAAATTATAATATTTTTATTTTGTAGTAACATTTTACATAGATATTTAAAACCTATTTACAAGTATTTTTAAAGTATATATAAGTTTTGGAAAAGATAATTGACTAGGCTTAACACTAAAAGTCGACGAGGTAGACTTCTCTATATTTGAGAATTAAGATCGATGTCGAGTAGGGATGGAGCAATAGAGCTCTAATCTACTAGGCTTCCCCCTTGAGTGAGGAATAGTTAAGTTGGAATTTCGGAAACATGTTAATCTTGTTGTTTATCTACTTATTTAAAAGGTAACCGACTTTGCTTGACACTAAAAGCTGACAAAGTAGGCATATTTATTTATGAGAGTTAAGATTGATTTCGAGCAGGGGCGAAGTAATATAGCCATAACCTAACGATTTTCCCTGTTGGACAAGGAATAGTTAGGTCAGGAATGTTGGAAATGGGTTAATCATGTTGTTTGTTACTTGTTTATGGAAATCATTAATACTATACTTACCACTAAAAGCCGACGAGTAAGCATGTCTATTTTTGAGATTAAAGAATAAAGTGTCTAAGTAAAGCAATGATGCAAGCAATGCTCTAAGTTACCTGGCTTCACTCTTGAATGAGGAATGGTTAAGTTGAAATGTCTAAAACGAGTTAAGTATACATTGATTTGTATAAGCAATTGTTTTAATTGGATAGTCGATTAGTTGACCATCGAACTTAACCAAATATTATTTTAGATCTTTAAAAAGAATGATTTTAAAGAAGATATAAGTATGAAATGATTTGGGTTTGTTGAGACAACGTGTTAATAAAATTCATCTTTATCCCTTTTTGATTATATTTATGAATGTAAATAGCTCTTTAAAATGATGTTTTAAAAATAAGTATAGGTGAAATGGTTTTTGGTTTTGTAGTGACAATGTTTAAGTAACTTTAATCTTAAACCTTTTGAATGGATTTTTGTAAGTACTTAGATCCTTAAAGTGGCTATTTAAAAGGAAATTATAAGTAAGGAATCTTTTTCAAAAAGACAGAAAAAGAAAAGGTTTAAAGTAAGAAATCTTGTTAATAATTTATGAATATACTTATACCATTTGAGATAAGTATATGAATAATTTTTGAAGTATTGAATGAGTACAAATAAATAGTGGACATTGATAAAAAATATTTTATTAGATAAAAGAAGTTTTACTAATAAAAGAGGTATTGATTAATAAAAGTTTAATAAAAAAAATGGGATTAGAAGTCGTTTATGTGACTTGATTGTGTTTTGTTTGTTCACTCTTTATGGAAAACATTTAGTCATGTACTTAGCAATAATGGCTGATGAAGTTGGCTTGTCTATCTGTGGGAATTAAGACCAATTTTCATGTAGGGATATGTGTAATAAAGCTCTAACCTACAGGCTTCACTCTTGATCGAAGGATGGTGTGAGATGAAAATATCTAAAACATGATAAGAATATAAGACTTGATTTTCATATGCAATCGTTCTCATTATCAATGAATGACCTCATCGATTTAGTTTTAAAGAGACTGGGATCAGTAAGCGTTTTACTTATCGAAAACCACTTCAAGACTGAGATACGTGTTCTATCTCTTGGATGTGGATCTGTTCGAGATGTTAGAATGTATGGTTTTGAGATATGGGAATCCATTTGGGGATTCGTGTTCTGTTCAAGTGATGAAGACTTGTATGAAAGATGTCGAACGTAACCTCGACATCTGAATTGGCTAAATATAGAGTAGGCCTCATATCCTAGGGTTTAGCTTACCCATGATAGGATATGTCAACTCTATATATAGAGATACTTATGGATTATTTGTCGACAGGAGTTGATGATATGTTGGATCACGTGTTCGGGCATGGACCAGCTATGTTAACCTAAAGGTATATTTTATCTTGAGATATATGTCGTTTGGATGTATTTTCTTACCCTTTTGCAGGAGATTAGATCCGGCACCACCAGTGGGATCTTCACGAAAAATCTATTATGCGAATGTTCATTATCGGTTTTGATTGTACCCTCTAATACGATGTTGAATGTAATGAATGTAACCATTCTAGCTATGTTTTATATTTATATTCTTCACCCTAGACATTATCTATTATATCACCTTATGTACTTATTAGATGGTGGTTCTTTTGACGGGATAACCATTATGGCATTCAATGCGGTCTCAAAAGTACTATTATATGTTAGCTGCATATTTCTTGAGTTTCTTATACCAGACTTATGTCCAAAGCTTAGTTTTTGTTTTCCCCTAGATTCCTAGCTTACTCTTTTGAGTAGTTTGAGAATGCTTGGTTTTCGTTGATGTTCATTGAAGCTCGAGAAGACGAGTTGGATGTTTTACCTACCATAGTTTTCTTATTTCCGCTGCATTACTATATTGTACATATTAGCATTTGTGAGGACAAGTTGTTATAGCTGTCTAGGCTGATGATGGTATATAGGTTTTGTAACTCCGAAATTTCTATATCGGAGTAACCCTTTGTACCGTTCCTTTATTGTGATATATTACCGTTCCGCTAGTGAGATTCTAATGTTGTGGTCTCTTCTTTCTTGTCTATTTCCTTTTATTTTTGATTTTTACCCTAACTTTTTGTCTTTCTGGCACTTGGATGCTCGACATGTGAATACCATAGATCTATTTGTATCGGCATTCGATGATTGAAAAGGCGAATCGTTGCACTTGGTATCAAAGCTGAAGGTTAAGCGAGAACCTTGACCTTGGTTGGGTATGGCTCAATAGAGATAGGGTAAGCAACACCCTAGAATAAGTTGAGTGCATTATACATATGAGAGCGTATTTGTATTTTTTATAAACATATACCTTAAAGGTAATTATAACTTCAAACTCTAAAGATCTTATATAAGGTACCTTATATATGCGTGAGTTATTAAAGTATATTTCAATTAATATAGGGATTAATTATGTTCTTTCGTTACCCCTCATTAATTTGTTTAGTCTTACGCGGCCAGTTTATGAGCATTGACCATCATTTGTCGATTGATGATTTGTGTTCAACTAGTTTATGGTTTTTTTACCTTTTCACTACATGGGTTAGTAGACAATATTTGTAGATGCATTGAAATGAACACCTTGTGAACTGAGTTTTACGGTTTGACTATAAGGTGTTGGTGATAATATCGGGTTTGAAGTTAACTGTTATAAAAGTTTAATTTAGTAAAAAATGTCTATTGTAATAGGAGAAAGATAAGATATTTAGTAAATAAACATTTGTGAAAGGATTTTATATAGGAAAGTGATTTTATATAAGTATGGTTTATAAAACATGATTTATAAACAAGAAGGATTTAACTGATATTTTGAAAATTTAAGTCCCGGTGTCTTTGAAACCGGTTTTCAAGATTTTGGAAAAATATAGTAGTATTATTTGAAAGTAAGTACGAGGTTGGAACATTAGTTTATGAAGTTAAGATCATGGTACTTAGTCATATTTACGAAGTATTTGATACAGTTTTGAAATGATTTTGGTTAAGTCCAAAAGGATTGAATTGGATGTACTGAACTCACTCCTATCGCTTAAAAATAATTCTGGTGATGACTTCAGCCTCATCGAAGTTCATTTTTGGGTTTCTACGTGGGAGATGTTAGAGGGTTGTTTTAGTAAAATAGATTCTGATTTGATTTCAAAAGTATGATTTGTTATACAAAAGATATATGTATGTATTATTATTTCAAAATGAGTTGAAATAAATCAAGATGTTTAGTTCTAAAGTTTTTCTTTAAAAGAATTTCGATAAGAACTTTTTAATATAGAAAAGTTTTGTATGTATGTTATGTAGGGTGCCTGAGTGGTAGTGGCATAGCCGGAAGGAAATGTTGGAACTTTTCATGTTTTCCATTTTTAGGTAAAGAGTGTTTAATAAATTATTGAAATTTGTTAAGCTATTTTAAGGACACATGTAGCTATGCATTATGATTGTATGGTATGTATAACATGTTATGATATGTTGTTTGGTAGATTTCATTTGTTAAAAATGAAATGGGATATTCGATAATTTTGGACAGTCGAAAACTTTCGAATTGTTTTTGAATTTGAAACTAAGTGTTTTGTGAAAATATAAAGATGAGTTTATATAACACTTGAATGGAGAAGATAGTTAGTTAAAACAAGTTTTGAATTTGTTGAACATCCTTGTTAAGTAAAGTGAGTTTGATGTTTTGTATATACTCTTAGGATGTCACGGAGTATAATACGAATATGAACTTAAGTTTAATAACTATTTATAAACTTGAAGTTATGTTTTATGAAATGATTCATAAATGATTTTAGTATAGAGACATAATATTTGTGTGGAAGAATGTGATAAAAGTTACTGGTATAGTTAAGAAGCCAATAGGATAAGTGCGTAAGTTGTACGTAGATCATTTTATTCGCATGACTGTTCTTGATCCAGTATTCGAGTATAATATTTTGAGGTGATTTACACTGGTGCGAACAAGGATTTTTCACTCGATTCTTGATGACGAACACTTGATACGGATTCTTGATAAGATCCAAAAGTTTTATATCATAATATATGGCTAGATAAGGGGAATAAAGGTTTCTGGTCGAGGAACCTGATCGGAGTCAGCACTAGAAAGGTCAAGTGATCTATACTATTTGGGAAGTGAAATTTATGCGATCGAGCAAGTGATCAAAATTAATATTGCGTATGGATGGTCCATCTGCATCGTACGGGTTTTAGTATATGAATACTATGTTTTGTTGGGTTATGTAGAGATTAGGTGATGACTCTTTGATTTTTTAGGGGATAACATGAATTGTCTACTAAGTAATTACACGAGGCTGTTGAGCATATGATACGCTTAGTAGGTCATTTATCATCCTTTTACGATAAGAGGATTTTTAACTTGGGAAAAATGTAAGCTATGTTTGCTAAGTGATTTTGAATATTGTTAAGTATTGATGTACGATTGATTCTTTGGTTGCTTGTGTTGGAATTTCGAAGACGAAAATTTCCAAGTGGGGGAGAATGCAACGACTCGGAATTTCGAACACTTCGTATTTAAATATCTAAACTATTTAAATATTTGAATCTTTGATTTAAATGTTATTAAAATGATTTAATAAGGTTTTTAACTTCCTTTAAAATCATAAGTAATGATGGTAAAATTGATTTGGAAAGTATATTACAAAAATAAATAATTTGAAAAAATATTGATAATGTGACCGAAAATCGGTTTATCGGTAAACAACTTTTCAATCGATATAAGTTGTTCGAACTCTTATGCACTTGTCTAATGATCAAATGAACACATTAGCAACTAGTTAACACACACTCCTCTTCATAAAGCATGGAACAATCTAGAACCTTCCTTTAGGATAAGAGATATTATCACGGTAAGGGTATAAGTGTAATTTGCATAAAGGAGAAGTGAATTAAATGAGAAATGATTGGGTAAGGCTTCCATGGAATAGTTGGTGGTGGTGGGGAGGGTGGTGGGGTTAAATGCAAGCTTATGCAATACCATTTTGATCATATATTAGCAGAGGCATACCCTTAGGAATTAATCACAAATTCACAAATGAAAACCAAGCTTTTTAACGGCTTCCTTCTCCTTCTTTTCCTCTCTAACTTTCTCAAATCTTATCCAAACCAACTCCAATCACAACCAAAATTTCCCAAAGACCTTAGAATATCATTAGAATATGGTTTAGCATTTAAGAAGTTGAAGAATAATGGAGTAAAAGGGGGAACCTATCTTGGCCATGAGCAACGATGAGGTGGAAAGGCATGATTTTGAGATTTTGGAGGTAAAGTTGGTTGCCTTGGTGATGGGGTAATGGTGGAAGGGTTGCCTTGGTTCTTGTGCTTTGGTTGGTTGTTAACTTGAATCTAAGTGAGTTATCTCGCTATCTTATAAGTATGTATTGTGTATATGTATGTCTTGTAAAAAGTATAAGTTAAAGTGACATTAACTAAGTAAAGTTATAAACTTTGGACCTCTCTTGCTTTTGAAATAAAATGATAACTTTATATTGTATAACATCAATTATATTGCCCTCTTAAACATGTAGCATGGCCTTGACTTGATGTTTAAATAATTTTTTAACTTGTGTATTACATTGAAGTGTTAAATTGAAGTAAGTTTGAAAGTGTTTAAAGCGAGAATAGTCGTTATAAGTTCACTTCCGAATTCCTTGTTTTAAGGAATTTTTAAAAATAAATTAGAAGATATTCTTAGTAGTTTTTTTCCATGGTTTTTAAGTACCCAAAGGGTAGTACTTACTACAAATATTTCAAGTCTTACATCATTTGTTTACATGGTTAAAACTAGTCGCAAAGATGGTGCTTTTCAATATTGTTTTAATAAGGACTTTGAATAACATTTATAAATGCTATAGTAAGTCGCTTATGGTTTTAAGTATTTAATATGCGACGTTTTGACATGTTTTTCATGATATAAATGGCTTCTAAATTCTTTTCTTTATAAAATATTATTGTGGAATTTCTAATAAAATGTATTTGAGTATGAAAAAAAGATAAGAAGTTTAAATATAGTTTTAATGATTATTTACGAATTTTGGAAGTAAAGAAGTGCTGCAAAATGTAAAATATGTTTTTGTTGATTTTTCATCAAATTGTAAATTAATTATTTTCAAGTAAAATTTTACATAGATATTTAAAACCTATTTAAAAGTATTTTTAAAGTATATATAAGTTATGGAAAAGGTAATCGACTAGGCTTAACACTAAAATTCGACGAGGTAGATTTCTTAATTTTTGAGAGTTAAGATTGATGTCGAGTAGGGACGGAGTAATAGAGCTCTAGCCTATCGGGCTTCCCTCTTGAATGAGTAATAGTTAATGTTAAATGTCGAAAACACATTAGTCTTGTTGTTTACTTAATTATTTAAAAGGTAATTAACTTTGCTTAATGCTAGGCTTATCTATTTGTGAGAGTTAAGATTGATGTTGTGTAACGACCCGTAAATTAATCATTTTGAATTTAAATATTTAAATCATTTTTAAATGTTTAAGTAATGGATTTTAATAACAAAATAAACCTCTTTTAAGTAATAATTAATGATGTTAAAATCATTCTCAAATTTTGTTTAATAAAATACTTAGTTCAAATAAAAACAGAAAATGCAACTAAAAAATGTTTTCCGAAAATTTGACTTTTCAGCATCGAAAAAAGTAATCGAAAACATTGTGCACATTTTTTATCACTCATATACACATGCGCGCATATGCACATATGTCATGTGATAAGATAATCAATGTGTTAAAGTTAATAATCAAGCTTAGTTTAAATATAAAACTTGATTTGACATTAAATGCGCAAAAATACATTAAATAACCTTAGGAAATTAATTAAATACCTAACCATAACATAAATAGTTACCTAAAGCATGATGTAGGTGGACCTAACGGGGGGTAATGTGAGCTATAAGGTGAGGGGAGACGCATGGAAGCATGTTACATGAATACATTTTGTTATTTTATATTAATAAATTATTTAAATCATCACTGCATCTCTTTTGCCTATAAATACTCCTCATCTCCGCACATTTTCCACTTTACATATTCATTTCTGTCTTCAATTATTTTCTCTTCATATACATGAATACTACCATGGCTTCCAAGAGAAATTCCCAAGCCAAAAACTAGTGAATACACTTCTAAAAATCAAGTTAAACTCCATATATTCACCTACAAACACTCCTCTACCAAAACCAAGGCCATTTCCACCTCAAAACCTCAAGGTCGAGCCCCATATTGGTCAGGCCAACCAAAACCATTCCCAATAAGAGCCCAAAAGTCCAAGTTAAGGTATGGTGATGATAGTGCGTGAGTTCGACAACTTGTTGTGGTGATCCAGTTAAGTTAGAAGTGTTTTTGTGAGTAAAGCTTCAACCTTTAAACCAAAAGTTTTAAATATATTTATGTTCATTATTTTTACCTATTAATTCTTGTTGTATTTGTATAGTGATGGTTTGAAGTTGGTTTGGTTCATGTTGCAAAAAGTTGTCGCATTAGGAAGTTAGTTTGCGTGTAGTAAGCAAAGATGAAAAGTTTGTGGCTAAAGTAATTATATTGCTAGTAAATACTTATTACATGTTGTATCATAGCGAATTATCTTGTATATGTATTCATACCCTTGCTCTATGACGGTTGGTTGTATTGATAATGTCATTACTCATATTCCGAACTGCTTATATAACGATAGTCCCTATATCGGCACTTTCGGAAAATCACCTTTTATCGAAACCATTTGGTTTCATTATCGTGCTTGGAATTATTTTACAAGTTAAGCAAGTTTTTGATTAATGGTGTTTTCAAAAATAATTAATTATTTCAATAATGATTATTTAGTTTAAGTAATTAATTATTTAATTAATAAGGATTAAGGATAACCAATTAACTTATTAATGATGTGTTTTTAACTTAATAATTACTAATTTAATGATGTTTTAAACTTAATTAATCATTTTATTTAATGATGTTTAATGCTAATTAGTCTTTTGAAAATGATGGATTAAAGTTAATTAATAAATTAATTAATGATGTTTTTTATTAATCTTTTTAAGTAGTGACTTTTAAAGGTTAATCAATCTGTTTAACCTTAATTAATCTTTTCCTTAATAAAGTTTTAAATTAATTATCACTTTTAAATAATGATATTTAATTATTTATTTATTAATTTTAATTAATTATGTCTAAATATTATTTATTAATTTAATTAATGATGTTTTAAAGGTGATTTACCTATTCAATTAAAGGCATTTGAAGTTAATATCAACTTAATTAATGAAGTTTCAAAAGTAAATTTATCAAAGTAATAAGGATGTTTGACTTTGTTATTCATTTTAATCAATGATAATAAATTATTTATTTAATTTAAATTAATTATAATTAGTTTTTAATTAAATTAATGGTGCTTTAAAAATAGTTAACTTCTTTTGGATTAAAGGCTATCGAAGTAAATTCATCAACTAAATTAATGAACTTTTAAAGTTAATTAATCAATATAATAAGGATGTATTTAAGTTATTAAATCATTTTTATAATGATGTTTCAAAGTTAGTAAACTCTTTTAACAAAGTGCTTAAAGCTACTATTTGTAATGTGGAGCCTAAGCACGAATTCAGTTTTAAAAGTAAACATTTGATTTAGTTATGGAACTGAATTAAGTTCCATAAAGTGATATCACTTATATGGAAATAATTTATTTGTGTATTTACACTAGCTGTCGATGAGGTAGACTTGTCCCTATTTTGAATGTTAAGAATGGTCGTAGGACATGACTTTGAGGTAACACTACCTTGACTTGTCCAGCATTATTGTTAACCAAGGAATAGTGCAAGTTTAAAATCGATGAGTGGTGATGAGTATACAAGACTTAATTTCCATATCCGATCATTTTATATCCTTGATAGTTGGTATTCCGGCTATCAGTTATTTCAGGTTCTTGATTTTCATCATTCAAAGACGATTTGTTGCTTCATTGAGCTTTGTTATCCTTTTTTGGAAATGACTAAATCAAAGCGTGTATTTGGGGGCCAAGTTATGTGGGGTTGCTCCCATTAGAGTATTTTCACATCTCATCTTGATTGGATTCGGTTTTGCATATTTAGATGTGAAATACTCAGATTTTCGGTAAGGATTGGCAGGATACTGCTTGGAGTTCACGGAGTTTTCAAGTATAGTTCTAGAGGTATACTTCTTTTAAGGGGATGCACCTTCCTAGTCATTTGTTGGAAATTTTCCTTTCCTTATTTGATTCGAACCTTCAAATTATTTTTCTGTAATTGCAATGGGATAAGTCAACCACTCTTTAAGATGTTTAATTATAAGTTTTTGTCATTCTATCAAGTTTGGACTACTATCTTGTTTTATCAATTCTGTCCAGTTTGGATTTTGTTCAGACTATTTCCATTCTTTCAAGGGTGGATCTTTATACTATTTTTGCCCATCATCTATGTTTGGGTTTGTTTATTATTGTTTTTTTTCATTCTTATGTTTGGTTGTTGTTTATGTGGGAGGAAACCTATTCCACGTTAGCAATGTGGTCCCACATATTATTATTAAATACATTCCCTTTTGTTTCAGAGTTTTACTCATGACAAACAAATTTTCCGACCCGAGTTGTTTATTTTCCCTAAAATCTTGGGTACTCAATTATATTTGAGTAGTCCGAGAGTAGCAGGTTTTTCTTTGGAGTTTTTTTAAGACGGTGATCGAGCTGGCGGCTTCTTAGTTATCTAGTTATTTATTTCTACTATTTGATTAAGTTGGTAAATTTGGTATCTAAAAAATGTAAAGTCAGAATGTATAACTACCAATCTGTTAGGTGTAGTACTTTTGTAAACTTTGATAACTCCATGTAAGGAGTAACCTTTTGTACTATATCATTTTGTATTATATGCAACTATTCCATTGTGAAGTTTTTCTATTCTTTCTTGTTCTGTTCTTTATTTTATGCTATGATAATTCATCTTTCCAGTGCTTGGGCAATGGCACACAATACCAAGGATGTGTTAAATGTCGTTCCTAAGTGTACAAAAGGTGGGTCGTCACAGATGGTATCGGAGCTTAGGTTTAGTGAACCACTAAGCCCTGGTGGGGTAAACTCTCTAAGGATAGGATTAGTAATGTCCTAGGATAAGTCTAAGAGTATAAATATATATATTGAGTGTGTATTTGTTAGTGTTATAAAAAGGTTTATAATGTGTTATTTGATCCGTTGAGTGGTATATGAATTCTGGTCGATGCGCTTGATCAACGTTATCAATAGGGACTCTTGAATAGATCTACCGATATAGTATTGTTTTATAATGGTAAATGAAATAATTTTACCTAGGAATATATTTTATATATACAAGAATGATTTTCAAAAATTAATATAGTGTATTGGTGAGTTGATTATTAGGAGATGATAATATTTTATTATTATTACCGTTTAGGATTGGTTTAGTTATGCTCGTCCAGTTTGAGCATTAACTATTATTGTATTAGTTCATAAGAGATTTTCCTTAGTAAGGTATATGTTAGGTAAATAGCAATTAGGGAACCTTGAGAACGAACCCCTTGTGAATTCAGTTTCACAGTTTGACTATAATGTGTTCGGTGAAAGGGTTAAGTTAAAAGTTATCTTTTAACAGTGTTAAGCTGAAAGTAAACTTTTAATAAAAAATTGTCTAATATAATCTGAATGATAGGATAATACATTTAGAGAATAAATAAATGATAAAATTTAGTTATAATAAAGGAGAATTATTTAAATATGAGCTTAATGCATGTTCAAAATTTACTATATCATATATATGATGCCATAAACTATTGTTGATTGATTAGATGTTAGTTAAATTGTTTGATTGATTGTTTGGTTGAATTTCCGTTTGAAAAATGGATATTTAATTGAAATTAATCTGGATATTCCATTTAAACTATTTAAGTGTCATTATAGCAATTTTCGCTATACCGATGTTTATTAAATATCATCCCCTAAACCCTTGTATGTGTGTTTGAACTTGAGCTTGTGTTTCCACAAAAGTGGATGCTTAAAATTAATTAATCATTATGATTAAGATTATTTTAAATTAATTAATCATTTTAACTAATGATTTTGGAACTAATTAACCAATTTAATTGAATATTGTTTGAAATTGGTTAATCTTTTGATTTAATGAGATTTCAATTTAATTAGATCAATTTAGGTAATGATATTTGAATTTAATTAATTATTTTGATTAATGATACTTAAAAGTAATTAATCATCTAATTAATGATTTTGAACTTTAATTAATCATTTTAATTAATGATTATTTTAAATTTAATTAATTGTTTTAACTAATGATTTTTGAAAATTTATTAATCATTCTAATTAATGGTGTTTGAGATTAATTATTCATTTTAATTAATGATTATTTAAATTTTATAAATCTTTTTAATTAATGATATTTAAAGTAGATTAATGAATTTAATAAAAGTGATTAAAGTAAATTAACTAATTTAATGAAAGTGTTTTAAAGTTAATAAACCAATTTAGTAAAGATTGTAAAGTTAATTTACTGATGATGTAAAAGTGTTTGAAATAATTAACTATTTTATTAAAGATCATGGATTTGTTTATTTAAAAGAGATTATAATTGTGATTAATTATCTTTCGGGATAATAAATATTGTTTTAAATTTATAAAGGTATTTAAATTATTTTATTATCTTTTGGGATAGTAAATATTGTTTTAAATTTATAAATAAAGCTAAGCGTAAATTGTTTAGGTTGTAATAAACAATTTTTTAATGACATTTGTTTTTATCCTTGTTTTAATACACTTAACATTATAAATTTGTCTTTCAAAATAACATTTTAAAGAGTTTTTGGAAATTTTAAATCCCGAAATTGTTTGAAATGATTTCAAAACATTTTGAGAAAAGTAATAGTGGTATTATTTGGAAATATTTCTAAATTATAAATATTTTGGAAAAGAAATATATGTAGTATGTTTATTTAGTTTTTAAGTTCTTTTAAAGGGAATTGGTTTCCAAATAAATAGTATTTTTTATTAAAGAATGTTTTAGATAAATGAATTTTTACCTTTAGAGAAGATAAGGGATAATTTAACACTATTTTCAATGGGTTAGATTGGATAAGAAGGTTTTGATAACATTGTTTCATCAAAACAATAGATTTTATTTAAAGTATCCAAGTAGTGTAAACTACTTGGTGTTATTGGGCCAGTCCATAAACATCATCCATTATAACACCTTAAGAAAAAAAGGTAGGAAGGTTTTAATAGACATTGTTGTATTAAAACCATAGCTTTTGTTCAAAACATGTAAGTGGTGTAAACTATTTGTTGTTTTGGATCAACCCATAAACGTCCATTTTAACACTCTAAGTTAAAGAGGTCGAGAGGTTGACTCAGTTTTAAAAGACCCAAATTTTGATTAGATCTAGACCTAAATTGTGAAATATAAAATAAAATTTGTATTTGTATGTACTCTTAGGATATAAAAGAGTATCATACAAGTAATTAAAGCGGACTAAGTAATTATTTGATGTTTTATAAAGAAATGACTTTATAATTTTTTTTAAATTTAGGTGAAAATTTATGAAATAATTCATAAACATTTGGGTATGGAATAAAATACTAAATGCAAATTTAAATGGTATAGAAATATTGGTATAATTCAGAAACCAATAATTTTAGAAAGTGACATTCAATTTTGTCTAAAGGAGCATAGGTAATCCTCTAAGCAATAACCAAAGGCTGATAAGCAATATGGTAAGCTTAGGAAATTATTTATATTCTTAGTCAATCAAAATGTTTTGAACCTAAGTTAAGATTTATTTGTTAGTCATTTGATATTTTAAATAATGTTGAGTGCTAGTTATTCCTTTATGGAATTTGATTAATTTGATTTAATTGAATTTGATTGATTAATTGTGTGATCTTATATACCATAGTTTATAAAGTTAAAATTTATAAACCGGGGTTTTTGAATTGTTGTTTATTTGGAATTAAATCCTAGTGCTTTTGGAAATGTGATTTTGAAATTTTTTGGGAAAGAAATAATAATTGTTTGCTCTAGTTGTTGTTTTAAGAGGAATAGGAACACCACTAGAAGCTCCATATTGTTTGATTCTAGAGGTAACATGTTTTGTTAGGAGAACCCCTCCTTGACATTTTTGATTTTGGTTTTTGATATACTTCTTTTTTTGAGGAATTCGAAAATAAATTTTGAAAATATTTTTATAAAACCTACGCATTTAGTTCTAAATTTTGGAAGTATTTTGAAAAATATTAGATGCATTGCATTTATTATAGAATATTCTCTTTATTTTATTGCATATGTTTGTTACATTAATTTTGGTTGCATCATGTTACCTGATTGCATATGGTTGCTATAGTGTTTATATTACATATGTTTATGATAGAAGTAATATAACTAAGGAAAATATAAACAATCAGATTTACAGAAAACTAAGTGATTAAATTATATTTTCTTAGGTTGGTCATTACTTCTTTCACTCCATAATAATTTCAAGGACGAAATTCTTTTAGGAAGGGAGAGTGTAACGACCCGTAAATTAATCACTTTGAATTTAAATATTTAAATAATTTCAAATATTTAAATAATGGATTTTAATAACCAAACAAACCAATTTTAAACAATAATTAAGGATGTTAAAATCATTTTCAAATTTTGTATACTAAAATAGTTAGTTTAAATAAAAACAAAAAATGTGACCGAAAAACATTTTCCGAAAATTTGACTTTTCGGCATCAAAAAAGTCGTCGAAAACATTGTGCACAATTTGTATCACTCATATACACATGCACACACATGCACGTATGTCATGCTATAAGAAAATCAATGTATTAAAGTTAATAATCAAGCTTAGTTTAGGTATAAAACTTGATTTGACATTAAATGCACAAAAATACATTAAATAACAATAGGAAATTAATTAAATACCCTAACCATAAACTAAACAAGTACCTAAAGCATGGTGTAGGTGGACCTAAGGGTGTGAAGGGGAGGGGTGTAATTTGTGCTCCAAGGTGAGGGGGAGGCATGAAAGTATGTTACATGAATACATTTTGTTATTTTATATTAACAAGTTATTTTAATCACCACCACACCTCTTTTTCTATAAATAATTCTTATCTCCACACATTTTCCACTTTACATATTCATTTCTATCTTTATTTCTTATCTCTTCATATACAATAATACTTCCATGGCTTCCAAGAGAAATTCCCAAGCCAAAAACTAGTGAATACACTTCTAAATGTCAAGTTAAACTCCATATATTCACCTACAAACACTTCTCTACCAAAACCAAGGCCATTTCCACCTCAAAACCCCAAGGCCGAGCCCCATATTTCTCAGGTCAAACCTAAACCCATCCCATTAAGGGTCCAAAAGCCCAAGTTAAGGTGTCGTGACGATAGTGCGTGAGTTCGGCAACTTGTTGTGGTGATTTAGTTAAGTTAGAAGTGTTTTTGTGAGTAAAGCTTCAACCTTTAAACCAAAAGTTTACAACTATATTTATGTTCATAATTACGACCTATGAATGCTTGTCATATATGTACAACGATGGTTTGGAAGTTGGTTTGGTTCATGTTGCAAAAAGTTGTCGCATTTGGAAGTTAGTTTGTGTGCAGTAAGCAAATATGAAAAGTTTATGGCTAAAGTAATTATATTGCTAGTAAATACTTATTACATGTTGTATCATAGAAAATTACCTTGTATATGTGTTCATACCCTGGCTTTGTGATGGTTGGTTGTATTGATAATGTCATATACTCAATTTTTGAACTGCTCTTATAGCGATAATCACTATATCGGCACTTTCGGAAAATCACCTTTTATCAAAACCGTTTGGTTTCATTATCGTGCTTGGAATTATTTTACAAGTTAAGCAATTTTTTGATTAATTATGTTTTCAAAAATAATTAATTATTTTAATAATGATTATTTAATTAATTATTTAATTAATAAGGATTAAGGTTAACTAGTTAACTTATTACTGATGTGTTTTAAATTTAACTAAGTGCTTATTTAATGATGTTTTTAACTTAATTAATCATTTTATTTAATGATGTTTAAGGTTAACTAATTTTTTGATAATGATGGATTAAAGTTAATTAATAAATTAATTAGTGATGTTTTTTATTAATCTTTTTAAGTAATGACTTTTAATGTTAATCAATCTGTTTAACCTTAATTAATCTTTTTCTTAGTAAAGGTTTAAATTAATTAATCACTTTTAAATAATGATATTTAATTATTTATTTATTAGTTTAAATTAATTATGTCGTAATCTTATACATTAATTTAATTAATGATGCTTAAAGGTGATTTACCCTTTTTAATTAAAGGCGTTTGAAGTTAATTTATCAACTTAATTAATGACGTTTCAAAAGTGAATTTATCAAAGTAACAAGGATGTTTTGACATTTGTTATTAATTCTAACTAATGATAATAAATTATTTATTTATTTAGTTTAATTAATTTTTAATTAAATTAATGGTGTTTTAAAAATGATTAACTTCTTCTGGATTAAAGGCTATCGAAGTAAATTCATTAACTGAATTAATGAAATTTTAAATTTAATTAATCAATATAATAAGGATATGTTTAAGTTACTAAATCCTTTTTATAATGATGTTTCAAAGTTAGTAAACTTTTTTGACAAAGTGTTAAAGCTAATACTTGTAATGTGAAGCCCAAGCACAAATTCAGTTTTAAAAGTAAACGTTTGATTCGGTTATGGAACTGAATTAAGTTCCATAAAGTGATATCACTTATATGGAAAATATTTATTTGTGTACTTAACACTAAATGTCGATGAGGTAGACTTGTCCCTATTTCGAAAGTTAAGAATGGTCATAGAACATGACTTTGAGGTAACACTACCTTCACTTGTCCATCATTATTGTTTACCAAAGAATAGTAAAAGTTTGAAATCGACGAGTGATGATGGGTATACAAAACTTAATTTCCATATACGATAATCATATATCCTCGATAGTTAGTATCTCAGCTATCGATTGCTTTAGCTTCTTGATATTCGTCATTCTAAGATGATATATTACTCAGTTGAGCTCTGTTATCCTTTGTCGAAAATAAATAAATCAAATCCCGTGTTTTTGGTGGATAAGTTATGTGGGGTTGCTCCTATTAAGGTATTTTCACATCTCCTCTAGATTGGATTCGGTTTTGCGCATTTATATGTAAAATTCTCAGATTCTCAGTAAGGATTGGCGGCATCTGGTATGGAGTTCCGGGTGTTTTCAAGTATATTTCAAGAGGTATACTTCTTCTAAGGGGGATGCACCCCCTAGTCATTTGTTGAAAATTTTCCTTTCCTTATTTGATTCAAACCTTTGATTTGTAATCTGTAATTGCAACGGAAGAGTCAACCAGTCTTCAAGAGTTTAATTATAGGTTTTGGTCCATTCTATCAAGTTAGGACTATTATCTTGTTTTATCCGTTCTATCCAGTTTGGATTTCGTTCAGACTATTGCCATTCTTTCAATTCTAGATATTTATACTATTTTTGCCCATCATCTATGTTTGGATTTGTTTTCTATTGTTCTTTTCCATTCTTATGTTTGGTTGTTGTTTATATGGGAGAAAACTCGTTTCGCGTTTGCGGCGTGTTCCCATATATTATTGTTAAATACATTCCCTTTTGTTTCCGAGTTTTACTCATGCCAGACATATTGTCTGACCCGAGTTGTTTATTTTCCCTAAACTCTCGATACTCAATTATATTTGAGTAGTATGATAATAGTAGGATTTTCTTTAGAGCTCTTACAAGACGGTGATCGAGTAGGCGGCTCATTGGTTATCTAGTTATTTATTTCCACTGTATGATTAAGTTGGTATATTTGGTATCTGAAAAGTGTAAAGTCGGAATGTATAACTACCAAACTATTAGGTGTAGTGCTTTCGTATAACTTTGACAACTCCATGTAAGGAGTAACCTTTTGTACTATATCATTTTGTATTATATGTAACCATTCCATTGTGAGGTTTTTCTATTCTATCTTATTCTGTTCTTTATTTTACCCCATGACAATTCGTCTTTCCAATGCTTGGGCAATGGCAATCGAACACTATGGATGTGTTAAGTGTCGTTCCCAAGGGTCAAAAAGGTGGTTCGTCACATGTCGAGCAGGGATAGAGCAATAGAGTGCTAACCTAACATGCTTCCCTCTTGAATGATGAATTGTCAAGTCGGGAATGTCGGAAACGGATTAATCATGTTGTTTTTTACTTGTTCATGGGAAGCATTAATACTATACTTAACACTAAAAGCCGACGAGTAAGCTTGTCGATTTGTGAGATTCAAGAATGAAGTGTCTAGGAAAGGCTTTGATGCAACCAGTGCTCTAACTTACCTAGCTTCACTCTTGAATGAAGAATGGTTAAGTTTAAATGTTAAAAACGAATTTAGTATACAGACATTGATTTGTATAAGCAATTGTTTTAACTAGATAGTTGATTAGTCGGCCATCGAGCTTAACCAAATATTATGTTAGATCTTTAAAAAGAATGTTTTTAAAGATGATATAAGTATGAAATGGTTTTGGGTTTGTTGTGACAATGTGTTAATAACATTCATCCTTAACCATTTTTGATTATACTTATGAAAATAAATAGATATTTAAAATGATGTTTTAAAGATAAGCATAAGTGAAATGATTTTTGGGTTTATAGTGACAATGTTTAAGTAACATTAGTCTTAAACCTTTTGAATGGATTTGTAAAATTACTTAGATCCTTAAAATGAATATTTTAAAGGAAATTATAAATTAGGAATCTTTTGGAAAAAGGTAGAAAAAGAAATGGTTTAAAGTAAAAAACCTTGTTAATGATTTATGAAAATACTTGTACCATTTGAGATAAGTATATGAATACTTTTTGAAGTATTGACAGAGTACAATGAATCGTGGAAATTGGTAAACAATGTTTTGTTTGATAAAAGAATTTTTACTAATAATAGAGGTTTTAATTAATAAAAGATTAATTTAACAAAAAGGGGAGTAGAAGTCGCTTATGTGACTTTATCATGCTTTGTGTGACTTGATCGTACTTTGTATGTTTACTTTTTTATGGTACACATTTAGTTGTATACTTAGCACTAATAGCCATTGAAGTAGGCTTTTCTATCTATGGGAATTAAGACTAATGTTCATGAAGGGATTTGAGCAATAGAGCTCTAACCTACCGGCTTCACTCTTGATCGGGGGATGGTGTGAGATGAAAATATCGAAAACATGATAACTGTATAAGACTTGTTTTCCATATGCGATCGTTCTTATTATCATTGAATGACCAAATTTGTTGATTCAATCTTGAAGAGACCGGGATCGGTAATTGTTTTACTTATTGAAAACCACTTCAAGGCTGAGATACATGTTTTATCTCTTGAAATCCGTTCGAGGTGCTGGAATCCATGTGTGGTTTCGAGATCTATTCGAGATGTGGGAATCCATTAGGGGATTTGTGTTCTGTTTGAGTGATGAAGACTCGTGTGAAAGATGGAAAACATAACCACAACATCATAAATGGATAAAAACAGAGTGGGCCTCATAGCTTGGGGTTTAGCTAACCCACAACATGATATATCAACTCTATATCTCACTACAAGAAAATGTTCTATTAATAGCAAGCGGGGATAGCACAGAAACATAAATTGCTATGGTTGGGCGGTCAGTGGTCATTTAGGTTAAAAGATGGCTCCTGATCATGCTATTATTAACAAAAAACAAAAAATTGGCGGTATAATTTACTCTTCCCTCCTTCATACCGCCAAGAACCCCTCTTTTTACCTAAAACTTCCAAATCCAAAATTACAAAGTTACGAACTTCACAAATCCCTCTTCGCTTAAAAATCCACAAACTTCATGATCGTCCTTCTCTTGTCCAACCTGCCAAAGCTCGATTACTCCACCTCGCTTAAGCTCAATCCCTCCAACTCGTTGAAGCTCGATTCCTCCACCTCACTTAAGCTCGATTCTCAATTTCGTTGAAGCACGATTCGTCAACTTAGTCGAAGCGTTGAGTGGTACTGAACTCGACACTTTAGGTATATTTTTCAATTTTGCTTTTTTTATGGAGCGTTGAGTTCCTTTTAGGACGTTAGTTATTACTAGACAAAACTGAATGCGCGAATTACATACCATATTATTAAATACACACTTTGCATTTGTATTATTATTATTGAAGGAGATAAGATTGCTAAGATTTATTCCAGCAATTTTTTCTTTTATGATAATGTTAAGAAGAATTTTCCATTAATACTTAGTCTTGATTTAGTGAAGTTACAGTACGCACTTGCGATTAAAGTGTTTTTTTGATAATTTTCAAAAGAATTTTCCAATATTAAGACAAAGTCCAAAATAATGTTATAGTACACACTTGCGATTCCTTAACTGCACTGAAGCATTTGCTGAAGAATGTTTTTATTTTTTGCATTTGCTTCTTCGGTGTGGCTTCCATATTCTAGATGGTAGAAATGAAAATTTAAGTTTATTTTTTTGTGAGTTAGAAAGAGTGAATGCAGATATGTATTTAAAGTTTATATTTGTAAGGTATATTTATCAAGATTATCATAAGTACCATTTCAAACTGAATGCATTTCGCTATAAATCAACACTTAGATTGTTTTTTGGTATGTACAAATCTAGATCATATTTGTTGTGATGATAAAGTGGTTGTATAAGGCATGATATTTGAAATACTGTATAACTTCGACTATTTTGTATCTATTTTATTCTGATTTTATAAGATATTTTTTGTTATTTCATTCTATGAGCCACCAATGCTATGTTTTGCTGAGTGATAATCATCATGATGTATTTTTAATCTTTATGAAATTAATTTAGTTTTTTGAACACTTCATGGTTGAGATTCTGCATTTATTTGTATATACAAGTAGTTCTGAAACTTATATATTTTAAGCAGTTACCTTGACCATTTAAGTTAAAATAGGTGCTATTTAAATATTCACTCCTTTTTCCTGGATGATGGTCTTGGTATAAAAAATTGATACAGCTACATCAAAGAAAAATATGTGAGGGTAGTATAAGGAAGAATAATGAATATTATAGTATTTTGAATGTATGCATTTAGCAAAAATTAAGATGATTTATTAATATATAGGACTTAAGATTATGAGTTTAATATGCTGTAAAATGCCAAACAATGTATAGACTAAGGTGACCTGTAACATAATGCAAAAAGTCAATATATTTTAATGAACCTGCCAAAATTCTTATTATACAAGAAACCTATGTTTAACACACAACTTATTAATAGAAAAATAAATAATACTGAGAAAAAGTCTAGGAATAAATAATACTGAGCGTGAATCTTCAAGGTAGCTTTTCATTTGATTTTTTAAAACCATTTGATTGAGTTACATTCACCGAACCAAAGTAAAAGATAACTTTTATACATATTACGTTGAGAGTTTCAAAATATAACTTTTATGTCATGTCAGGGTTCCAAAATTAGAAAATATCAGCTCCAAATCTAACATCATCAAACATAATATGTGTATATAACTAAATACAGTATCAACCAACACGTGATGCCTGAATTCTTTATGCTAGTTTGTAGCATCATACCGAGCGTCAAAGAGAATATAGCCAATAAACATGAGAATAGCTCCAATGAAAGGAGATGTTATTAGAAAGGAGAAGACCTAAAATAGCATTATTTTGAAACAAACAATACAAGTATACTACATATGAATCGTATGACATACCAGAATTATTTTAAAATTAAGTTTAAGTTATAATTTATAAAATTTTGATTTTAAATCAAGTCTAAGTTAGTTTTATATAATTAAATTAAGCTTACTTTACATGTTTTGATTTAGCTTAATCATAATTGAATCTTAATTTTGAAGTTCTATATTAAAATTTTAAATTGAATATGAAGTTTTCTGTTAAAATTTTAACCTAAAATTTAAAAATGCAGTTTTTGTTTTTTTAAATGTAATTTAAAACAAAATTAAAATGCAGTTTTTCTTTTAAATACAATTTCTGTTTTTTTTAAATGCAGTTTCTGTTTTTTTTTTGAATGTAGTTTTTTAAAGTGATCAAAAGTTTATGGAATTTCGAAAATTTATTTAAGACTAAGTACTGATGTTGCAGTTTCTTTATTTTAAGTATGTTTTTTTGTTTGTAGACGTGAATTGAACGCCTTGTTGCCTTCTTAATTGAGTTTATGATGGTCGTATGTTAATTTATTCTCAATATTCCAAAAAATCCTCAGGCATCAAAAAGCGTGAATATGCAATTTATTTAACATGAAAACAACTCAGTTTACAATTCAGTCGAATCATTGCCAAAATAGCAACTTAGTTGACAACTAAACCCTGCTGCAGAATGCTATTTTATTATGAATTTGAAGTAAACTCAGTTGACATAGTATGCTAAACTCAGTTGACATAAGAAATAATATTTAACTTTTGTTTTTTTAGAAAATTTTCCCTCTAATTTGATAGATTGTGCATCGGTAATAAAGTCTTCCTCACATATTGTGCTTCTGTTTTTTTAGAAATTTGCTTGTTGCAATATTATATATGGCGATGGAAAAAGATTGGGTGCATTTGCATAGGTAAGAATACAATATTTGGATTAATATTTAACTTGGAAATTAATATTAAAATTTGATTTTTTATGTCAATAACTATGTTTTTTAATTTTAATTTTAATTTAGAACTAGTAAGGAGTACGAGCAAGGAGCATGGAATTTTGTGCATGCCGCTAAGAGAAATTTAGGAAATATGAAAAAAAAATTGTGTCCTTGCTTAGATTGTCGAAATCTTACTCATCAATATGATAACATTGTTTTTGAGCATTTGATTATTAGAGGAATGGATCCTTTATACAAGTGCAGTAAGTGGTATAGTCACGGTGAGCAAATAAATGTAGCTAAAAAAGTGAAATTGGATGACACATATGAGTTACTTCAAGCCATTCACTTTGAAGATGAAGAGTTTGTCAACCATACTTTTTTCTCCGAGAATAAAAACGATGATGATGCACAAAAGCGAACAAATGATTTCCTTAAAAATTTGGAAGGTGCAGAAACTCCACTGTATCCTGATTGCGTAGATCAAACAAAATTATCTGCTATCACTACGTTGTATAATTTGAAATGTGAAACCGGATTATCTGATACTGGTTTTGAAAAGCTTCTAAGCGTGCAGCAATTGTTATTACCCAAAAATAATGTCCTTCCGAAGACTTTATATGAACTAAAGAAGTTCCTCAAAGTATTCGATATGGGATTTAAGAAGATTCATGCTTGCAAAAATGATTGTTGTCTTTTCAGAAAAGAATACAAAGATTTGACTAGTTGTCCCAAATGAGGTTCTTCGAGATGGAAGATAAATGAGCGGACGAAAGAGGTAATGAAAGATATTCCAGTCAGAGTGTTGAGATATTTTCCAATTATTCCAAGATTTAAAAGAATGTTTAGATCTGAGCAGATGGCAGAAGATCTAAGGTGGCATTTTAGTAATAAAAGTATCGATGATAAAATGCGTCATCCTGTGGATTCTTTGACATGGAGCATGGTGGATGATAAATGGAAATCATTTTCAAGTGATCCACGCAACCTTCGACTTGGTCTTGCTACCGATGGATTCAATCCATTTTAGAAATTATAATAGACACTGTGAGAAAACCGGATGCTTTCTTGTGGAGACCTTCACTTTATTTGACACGTATTGGAGAAGTTGAAGGTGATATAGTAGCGTGGCCAGCTACTAGAGTTGTTTTGCATAACTTAGATAACTTTGACAAAGAAGATCATACGGTAATCTTTCATCTTTATATTATTTAAGTTTTAGTTTGAATGTATAAAAATAATAACCAATATGTTTTTTAATAGAGTAAAAGTAGCAGCACACATCATAAATGCAAATTAATCGATTGGAGTGAGAGCGAAAAATTAGTTGCAGAAGGACAAATACTTTCGAGTGATCCAAAACAACTTGTGAATGATCTCCCTCTTGGACCGGATGCCGTTGCAGTTTGGATAGATAATGCAAAAGTGGAAGATGCTTTTCTATGGAGGCCCACTAAAGGTTTGACACGAGTTGGGGAAGCCGTTGGTATCAAAGTCGCATGGCCTGAGTCAAAAGTAGTTATCGAGACCGTTAACGGTGCATCATCAAATGATCATAGGAGTAATGCCGGAGTTGTCGAGAAGGTAAACTATTTATAATCGATTCACTTTTTTTTCATCTTACGAATTGTTGAAGCACATAATAAAATAGCCTTTTTATTTATTGATAAAGTACAAATTTTATGGTAAATGGTAAATGCAAGCTGATCGATTGGTCGGGAAAGAGAGAAATAGTTGCATTAGGACGCGTGTCTTCAACCGATCCAACTTCAATGGTTCATTGTGTTCCTTTGGGGAAAAATGCAATTAAAGTTTGGGTAGAAATTGTAAAAATTCCAAAAGCACATCTATGGAAAACAACATCCGAATTAGAAGTCATTGAAGATGCTCTTGGCACTATGATAGCTTGGCCTATTGCGAACGTTATACTGGAATCAAATTTTAGTAAGTATAACTTCTTTAATTTATTTTTATTTTATTTTTCAGTTCATGTGTCAAAATTTGAAACATAAAAAGGCATCAATGTCAGTTTAATGATACCTTAAGAGGGTTAAGTTCGAGTTTGGCATATGGCATTTGCGACTGTGAGAGGAAGTGGGTGATTGGGTTTGCGACGGCCCATTCGTCATAGGGTAGCGACGACTATTGACCCCTAATTGGTATGTACGTGATGGACAGATTCATTTCACGTGTACACCAATTGTCATCGGTTAGCGATGATTAAGCCGTCTCTAGCTGTCGAAAAGTTAATTACATGACCGTCGCTAAAGCCATCATTTTTTCTTCGATCGATGCTTAAAAAGCAACGGCTATTTTCATCGATTAGCGATGGCTAACAGCGGCCGTCGATGATAAATTGTCGTCGCTAAACCTTATGTGTCTTGTAGTGCCTCAGTTAAATCAGCGTGGAAAGTTAAAAGCAATATTATAAGATAATCGACCAAGTATAATAATTAACTCGCTATTTTTTATCCATTAATCAGCTAAATCCTAGCTATTAGATTCTACTGGTATTGGTAACCCATGTACTTGAATTCAACTAGAGTAATTCATCCAGCATATGCCAAATAAAAATGAGAACATATAAGAAGATCATAGAGATCATAAGCTATACATTAAGAACTCCAGTTTTATTCAACGTATTTCAGGAGTAATCTAAGGTTACGTTCGGAAGTTTCAAAAAAGGAATGGTGTTAGTAAATTTACAACATCAAAAAGCTTTATAAGAAAAACCTCACAGATTATCAAAAAGCTGCCAGCTAGTACATCCAAAATAGATAAAAAAGAAAAGCATTATTTACCTACACCAATTCTCACCAATGCCAAGAAAGCAACAAGCCTGCATACTATGAGCATGGAAAACATTATTACAACCGACAACCACAATTGAGTAAATCCAACTAGTTTTACCGAAGGTATATCTACGACTCTACAAATTCCTGTACCGGCACAAGGGTACGTAGTAGTAGCAGTATATTGTGCAGACACAGCAAGCTTATACCCATGATAGTTATATGAAATATTGTGCAGACACAGCAGTATATGAACAAGAGTTTGTATTGCTTTGAACAATGGGATGTAACCCCTGAAGCTCAGCATGTAGTAAAGAAATCCAACCTGCCATACATTAGTACTGAAGTTTTATAAAAAAATGAGCAATATTATTTGTGTAATGACACATCAATTTTGCATGTGTTATACTTATACCACATAAAATTATTACTGTTTTGGAACAAATTCAAGCTTTTCCGTATGATGTAGATAGGAGCCTATTCAAATTATAGAAGTATACGGTTGCTTCTGTTTGCTGAATATGCAAAGTTTTTAAAATATGCGTTGTGTAAAATTTAATCCTAAATCAGTGAACCTTTCATGTATGGATACTGAAAGACGGTGAATATATAATAATAATAAACCAAGAAGATAGAAAGAATATTTATTGGACAAAAAAAACCTGATCCTGGATTCTATCTTGCGACTTCCACCAAAAAGCACAAATGAAAAATGTGATGGCAAAAATATGCACAACCATAGGTACTGAAAGTGAGTTATTTTTGTTTTATTTCACGTCAATGTCTGTTTAGTTAAACTGATGTACTGGCAGTCTATTTAGTTAAAATGATGTACTAACAGTCTTTATCTTTTTGTTATGAAAAATTATATAACTTGCGGATGATGTTTGGATTTGAAAAATAACTTATGTGCTTCGTTTTGACAGGTGCTGTATGATGATACCGGGGTTACTACAAGCTGGAAGGAAGGAAAAATTATTTTGCTGCATTCATTCTCTTTCAAATCGGTTATGCTTGGATTAACGTATTTTGTATTGACGTTCATATATCTTTGCTTTTAGTATGTATCGTTTTGGTCAGCTATGGTTGTATATATTGTTTTTTTTAAGATCACAAATATTTGAAACTTTGTGTACGAAATATTATGGATATATATTTAAATATATATTGTGGTTTGGCTTATGTCTTCATTTGATTACGTACATCATTATGTGATAATTGTGTTTTTTGAAATTTTATAATATATTAGTAGAATTGTAAGCTTGGATGTACCTAGTAAAAAATCCGCAGGGATAAAAATTTATAGCGTTTTAACTGTGCTATGGAAAGGTTGTTTTTTCCAGTTTTATATACTACAGCATTAAGATAGTGCTCTAAACAGTTTTCATAACAAAAAACAACGCAATAAAAGACAACAAACCGCTATAGAAAGTAGCTGTACTTATACATACAATGTACTATTGCAGTAGATAACGCTGTAAAATATTATGTTCTATAGCGTCTATAGACGCTGTTGTATATTTCATATGTGTGCCAGCCAATTTTTACATATCAGTCAAGAAAACGCTATAGTTTCACTTAATAGCGACTTTCCAAGGCTATTAAAAGTCATGTTTACATCACTCATAAAACGCTATGAAATGTCCTTGTCCATAGCGTCTCTTATAGCGTTTTGTATGTTGCTGTTATAGGTCACTGACCTATTACAACATGTTAATATACAGCGTAAGAAAAAACGCTATAATAGCTTCTAATAGCGTTTTTTAAATGCTATTGAAGGGTCTTTTTGTTGTAGTGTCTAGAGATTCTTATCGATTATTAGTCGGCCGGAGTTAATGATTTGTGGGATCATGTGTTTGGGTGTGGACCAGCTATTTTTACCTAGAGATATATTTTATCTAGAGATATACGTTGTACAAAGGTACATTCTAATCCTTATGCAGGAGATTGGATCTTGCTCCATGGGAGAGATCTCCATGGAGAGTCCATTATTTGAACGTTACTTAACAGTTTTGATTATCCTATCAAGTATGATGTTGAATGTAATGAATGTAACCTTTCCAGTTATGTTATATATTTATATTCTTCACCCTAGACATTATCTATTATATCACCTTATATACTTATTAGATAGTGGTTGGGATAACTGTTATAACATTCCATGTGGTCTCAAAAGTACTGTTATATGTTGGTTGCATATTTCTTGAGTTTCTCATTCCAGAATTATATCTGACGATAATTTTTTGTTTTCCCTAAAATCCTCACGTACTCTTTCGAGTAGTCTGAGAAAGCTAGGTTTTCATTGATGTTAATTGGAGATCAAGAAGATGAGCTGGCTGCTTCACCTACCGTAGTATTCTTATTTCCGCTACATTACTAAATTGTACATATATGCATTTACGAGGACATGTTGTTACAACTATCCAGACCAATGATGGTACTTAGGTTTTGTAACTCCAAATTAATTTCTATATCAGAGTTACCCTTTGTATCGTTCCTTTGATATTATATATTACCGTCCTCTAGTGAGATTCTGATGTTGTATTCTCTTCTTTATTATCTATTTCTTTTTCTTTTTACTTTTTATCCTAACTTTTTGTTTTTTCGACACTTGGGTGCTCAACAAGTGAATACCATGGATGTCTAGTGTCGACATTCGAGGGTCGAAAAGGTGAATTGTTACAATTTTAGGTACATGCATTCATATGTTTTGAGATGTATTTATTTGGACATGTTATGTATATTTTTGATGATACTAGGCATTTGGCTATTTTTGTAGACCCACCTGGACTCGTGTATGTTTATTATTATATGTTATTGCTATGTGGATGACTTTTTGTTCTTTGTAATTTATTTTATATTGTAAATTATTCCATCTTGGAAACACATGTGTTTATTGCTTTTTGCCGATATCAAGTATGTATAGGTGAGTTGTTTATTTGATTATTAAATATGTACCGGTATTAGTCCAAGGGAATATTCACATGTGACAGCCCAATATCACCTCATTCTCAGTATTATTATATAGTGTTACCTAGTAATACTCTTTGGTAGTATGGTTATAGAGGTGGGGTGTTACAGTTGGTACCGGAATAGGTTTAGAACAATATAAAGTATAAGAGAAACGAGTCATGACCTTAAATGAGGCTTAGAGTCCATGTCCCTATAGGTGTGTGGTAGATTATTGTTAATACTTAAGTGATAGTAAGAGTATACGATGATTACTGGGATAATCATTTGGGGACATATTTGTATTTTTCTTATTATATAATATATTTCTTCTACCTTTTTCTGAGTGTAAGTCTGTATATGAGATACAGAGTAGCTGATGAAGGTAGCGAAGGTAAAAGTAGTTAGTTCGGCCAGTAGTGTCAGTATTGATGGTGAATTTTAAATCTTTCTGTGTGGCTTGAATGAGAATGAAGTTGTTCGATTAGGGAAGCTAGGAAAGACCCAAATTTGAGTCTCGTATTGAATACTTTACCATCAAATTGTAATGATGCGAGTTGAGCAAGAGGACCCAGTAGTGATCGGAGTTGTTCAGTGGAAATTGATTGATAGTTTTCCGCTGAAGGAGTTTGTTTGCTTGTATAAAAATGTGTATATTGTTGTATAATGTTTGTTTGATATTATGATGAATGATATGTGATAATTTTCAATGTAGTTGATGGTTGATGAATTGGATATATATATATGAATTTCAAAATTAAATATTTTTATACAAGCAAGCAAATGATTTTATAAAATACGAGTTTTATTTTATAAATTAATTGAAAATGTTTTAATTGTTTAAATTGGTGTTAATTTGTCCATTGAGTGCTTTAAGTATTTTGGTCGATACATCTGATCAGCGTAATTGATAGGAATTCCTAAAACGCTTATACGAAGCATCACGACCCAATATTTTTATATTGATACAAGAAATATTTTATGTAGAATTGTATATTGTTTTATAAAGTAATATATTATTTTGGTAAATAAAGATATTATTTTTCTTTATTTAAATATTTTGGAACAACGCTTGCAGCCATTAGATATTAGTGTGAAGTTGAGATCAATGGTGAGGTGATGTTGATATATCATCCTGGATAGTCAACATTTCAGCCATTTAGCTAGACATATCACCAAAAATTTATGGCGTGACAACATTGTGTATTTTAATACAACTTAATTCGTGGATTATTCTAAGTGGATATAAATTTGTTTGAGTTTGAATTAAAAGAAATTCTCTAATGAATTATATTTATGGATACAATAAATTTGTTTAAGTGAACAGACCTAACGTTGAAGCTATTAAGGTTGATAGTTAAATTCTCTACACCATTGTTTTCTTTTCCTGATGCAAGGTTCTATGTTTAGTATGTGTTGATAATGGTGTGTAAATTATGTACTATGCTCTTTCCAACTATCTCTGGAGAAATGAAAAACAAGGTTAGGAGTAGAATTCTCCTTACACTTAGAAATTACCATAAACGGTCAAAGCATTTGTCCATGTCGAGTTGGCCAGGTCAAAGCGCCTCCTGGAGGGAGGTTAGAGTAAGCCTTTAACCACGCCACGCTATGGCCAGGTTAAAGCATCGACAAGCCCTTGATCGCGCCACGCTATGGCCAGATCAAGGCGCCTCCTAGAGGGAGGTTAGATTAAGCCTTTATCTGTGCCACGCTATGGCCAGGTTAAAGCATCGACAAGCCCTTGATCGCGCCATGCTATGTCCAGGTCAAGGCACCTCTTTGAGGGGGACGGAGTAAGCCCTTGGTCCCGCCATGCTATAGCTTGACCAAGGCACCGCATAAGCCTTCAGTCCCACTTATAAGGCCTGGCTAGAGCGCCTCCTGGAGAGAGGTTGGGAAGTCCTTGGGTCCTACTTGTGGATAAGCTAACCAAGCGCACCAAACAACAACGAACTAAGATGTTCGAGCCCGAGAAGTGGCATATCAAAAAATGACAAGAATGGACTAAGATATCCGAGCCCGAGAAACAGTGTATCAAAATTATGACAACATACAAGTCCTAAAGGGTGGCACATGTCAAAGGAATCAAAACACAAAGAGTGGTGCAGAACAAAAGGCTTAAATAAGAATCTACAACCTCCGATTGGTTCTCAAAAGAAAATTTTAGAACTTCACTTATTAATACCTGAATCTGGGTTTTGGGTCTTTTACTATTAATCTCTAGTCTTCATGATACCCGAATCAGGGTTTCGGGGCTCTTACTATCAAATTTTGGACTTCACTCATTAATGACCGAATCTGGGCTCTACACTTCTATTACGGAGACTTTTATCATGGATTTTTGGCTATCATTCACTAATACCTGAATCTGGGTTTCAGATCTTTTAACTTTCGAATTTCACTCGTTAACACCAGAATCTGGGTTTTGGATCTCTTATTATAAAGATTCTTAATCTTCTATGATTTATTTCCAGATGATGATTTCTGGAATTTTATTAATGATTATTATTTGCTTTCTATTAGTTATTTCAAAAAGAGGAATTTATAAACTTCTATAATTGAAACCAGAATTGGATTTTTGGTTCTCTACGATTAAATTTTTGGTATTCTATCAATATAAATGGAGTGGGATTCTTGGCTCTCTCTCGTCATTACCAAAGATGGGTTTCAAGATATTCAACCGTATCCTATTATGGAATTACTTCTCACTTATTATTGTTATTTTCACATAATAATCTGTTAACTTCCATTACTGGGATCTTTTAAATTCTTAATACTATTACAAATGATGTGGACAAATTACTGAACATATTCTTATATAGATTTCAAGTTAACGATAGAAAATATCATTTACTTTGTACATTTCAGGAAAATGAGATCAGCAAGAAAGAATGGGCCAGCAATTTTAAAAACCATAGTCTGAGTTATCAAAAAGCGGATTTAGAAACAACGTTGTAAGAAAAGACTATAGATCGGGTGATATTCGCATAATTTACATAATTATTTACAGGTATACAACCCAAGTATATGTTTCACAAGTCCTGAACAGTCGTATCTAGATTTTCAGTAATTAAAGGATCAACGATATGCAGAATCGCTATACAAAGAATCCCTTTAAGCTTCTTTTTCTTTTTCTTTATATCCTTAGCATCACAATGGATTCAATACGAGCCTTCAAAGCATGGTTGAAAGTTTTGTTAGCGCCCTTAAGGTTTTGTTTTGTCTCTCTAAATCAGCGATGCACTTTTGAAGAAGATGCTTTTCACGTTCAAGTTTTTTAATCTTGGTTGCATATTCATTGATGCATTGTGAATATCTCTCCCTCTGCTAGTCGTCAAAATATCTTATCGTTTCGAATTTGACCTTCCTACACCATTCTCCTACTACCTTTTCATCTAAACCAGGAGGAGGGTTAGTTGAAGTTGGGAATTTTTGAATTGCAAGAGATGAAGATCTTGTTGATTTTACGACAGATGAGGTGATTATAGAAGTTGGTAAAACGATATTTGGAATGTTGTCCCCCATGATGAATTCCAATGATTTGCATTGAGCTTTACTGTCTTTTAACTTAATCTTCAAATCGCTTATCTGCTGAAGAAGCTCAGACATCTTATGATCAAAATCAATTGAAGGATTCGATTTAATTTGGCGCTTCAATATGAAAATTGTTTCATCCTTATTCTTTATGTCCACTTCAAGATTGGCGATCTGATCATTGAGGTTTCTAACAATTTTCTTTTAAAGCAAATATCTCCTGTGCCATTCCAATGCTTCAGCATTGCCTTGAAAATGAGCAGATAGAGGATCCTTCAGTAAACGCCTCTTTTCAACAAGACTCAAATAACTAATCTCTTTTATTACAACAATAGAAATATCAAGAAGAAATAAAACAAAAGGTACAATTTCATTATTATAATAAAATACTTGCACTACGCCATAGATTACATACTACAACACCCAAGAAGTGATGTAGGAAGTGCCAAAAAATGTTGCTGTAGGCTAAAAAAGGGCAAAGGCAACACTTTCTTGGTGATGCATTTTGCCGCGTTGCCCTAGAGTCAAAGGCAACATCTTTGCGGCCCTAGGGCAACATCGGTTTTGTTGTTGCCACATGTAACAAATTTACTAAAAAGTGGGCCCCACAATCTGGGCCCCAACATGTACTATTTTATTTTCACAGATTAAATAAATATTTGCTGAATAAAATAAATAACACGGAATTTAAATTCAAACGGATATTTTATTCAAATAAATATTTATTACAATTTTGAATAGTACAAATTCAAGCTCTCATTATATATATACAATTTCAATTACAATACAATTTTGATTACATCACAATTTTCCATTTACATTTGCACCTCACTACAATTCACTCTCACTCATATTTATCTTCAACTTTATTCCAGATTGAATCCAGCATCTGAGCTATCTGCAAAAATATACACTGACGTAGTAAAATTGAAAATAAAATATTTTTGCAGTATAAAATAAAATGAGATTTTGAAAATATTATTTGCCTCAGTTATTTGGGTTGTTCGTCATCATTTAATTCTGAATTCATCATACACGAACAGCTTGTGACATGCATAGTGTATCACTGTACATGCCACAAGGCCATGCATACCGATATACACTTGATAAATCTACAGGGACATGTGAGCACAAGGTCAAACCAAAATTAAAAGCCGGGTTCAACTCAAGTGAAATACAGATAACATCACGACACGAGCACAAGGTCAAACCCGAGTTTTGAAACTAGATTCAACTCAAGTACAATTTCAAAAATCAACCTGAAATGATCAAGAACCAACAAAACAGCTCAAATCAATACTCAAGCAAATACACAAACCAACAAAGGCAAGGCAATGCATTTCAATGATCAGTTCAGGTCAGTATATATGAATATGAGATCAAAGAATATAAGGAACAACAAAAGCAATAGGTACAACAGTGCACATGATACAAGTAAAGTGGTACAGTAGTACAAAGGTCATAGGCAACCTCAAATCAGCAAAGTCCAAGCAATACATGAACAAAGTAGTTCAGGCATGCACAAGAGAGAGACAAGAAACCAGCATCACCAAACCAGTGAAATGGAACAGACCAGAGAAGCAGGTCACAAAAGTGAGTTCAAACCAGACACAACACTTGGTGGTTAAAGAATGAAACAGGGATCAAAGTACTAAGCATCATATGCAAATGAGACAAGGTTACAAATCAAGCATACATATAAACAAATGCAACATGAAAACAACTCAAGATCAATGCATATGAACCAACCAGACCCGACTGAAGTGTTCAGAGATTTCAAATATACAATGGAGCACATATATGAACACACATGTATACAATGCACAACAACTCGAATATCATTGACACTGCCTCAACAGTCAGAGCATCATCAGCAAACATAAACAAGACTGCAACACTACGGCAACTACAAGTGATCAAGCATCAAGTCAAAGACAACTACAGTCTTACAGGAACCAAGACAAAATTCAAGCACCAGACTCGGCTAAGACTACCATGTACACAAGTAAATGCAACTGTGACATATAACATGAATTTATCAAGTCATGAAACAGCAAAATACAAGTGAGTGTATCAAGTCAGAGCTGTGACAACTAGAGTCAAAGGCAAGGAATCGAACAAGTCAAGTTACGTTAACATGAATAAACAATGTCAAGTTCAAATGCAGAAACCCAAAGACATGATATTCAGAAAATCAGAGAATACGAAGTCAACCGAAAATCAAGCCATGGTGGCCACGAAATCAAAAAAGCCGTGAGAAGCAAGAAATCAAAATATATACGAATTGAACAAGTCAGTAATCATCATCAACATCCATATGAAAATTAATGGCTGAGATAAATTAATTGACGAATTCAAATAAATTTAGACGAACGAAAATAAAGGGATTCGAACCTTATATAAAGGTTCAACATCATTGGCAGAGAAATCATTCGAGTTCAAGCAACAAAGAATAACCATTCTACTCGAATCAAGTCGAGCATAGGCAAATTGAAAAGTAAAATCACGTACCAGTTATAACAATCGTACTCAACTAAATTGAAGAAGCCGCGAATAATCCAATTGATTAAAGAAAGAAATTGAAGCATCGACAATCAATACGACAAGCGACGACTCTATTACGGAACCCTAATTTCAGATCGAAGAGGAGACGAGGCTGGCATTTTTTTACAGAGCAAAAGCAAATCAGGAAATAAAAGAGAACGGGGCCGGCATTTTATTAAGTGTTTGAGTGAAACCCTTTAATATTTTGTTAACTTTTGCCGCTTTGTTTTTGCTTCCTACGTTAAAAAATATTTCAACCCGCTTTTTTTCCAGTCCGCACTCATTTTTTATAATATTTTTATAAGTCTATAGCTACTGCAACATAGTGTTGATATCTATGCTAACATCCTGAAGCTAATGTTGTAATAGACAAAAATTAGCATAGCTATCGTTACATTGTAGCTAGCAACATCTTGTATTTTCGTTACAATAGGCCATCTATGGCGTAGTGTTGTTTCATTACACTTAAAGTTGAAAAACAGCATTTTTGACTTTGTTCAAAGAATTAGCTGAAAGAGTAACGTCGAATCGAAGGGGGATTAAATCCTTTCGGGGTAATAACTAGAAGATATTTTCTATAGTCCCATTCCCCGGTAGGAGGACTATCACGGCCGCATATTAATTTGGTATGATATGTTCGAAATTCCTTGAGAAGCTTTTCTTTTTCTTCACTAAGAAAATTAAAACGAAGGCGGGGATGTTACATATACAGCCTCTACAGGTCTCTAAGAAAGCAGTATCTAGCCAATTTTGAGGATTTCAAGAGCGAAGTCTTTTCTGAATAATCTCTTCTTAATTTGAAATATTTGCTTAAATAATCTCTAAAAACAAAGCAGCCTAAGAGACATTTATTTTGTGATAATGTAATAAAATACAACTAAGTATAAATAGAAATTAATATAGAAAATTCCTATTACATAATTACAAATGTTAATCTGGTTCATATATAACTGATTTTTTTGAATAATTCAGAAACAAATATATCCTTATATTATTTGAGTTTTTCTGGAGGCAACTCTCGTGGTAAATTCAAGGCATGCCCATGGATGTGGATCAGACCCAAATTCATCTAAATATCTCCTATGAGGACGCCTGAGTAGACCCCTACTAAAATCACTAAAATATGAAAAATCTACGATAGGGTGTCTGCAATAGGCTTAATATAAGAAGTCTACTAGGATGTCCATTTCTTCAACAAACATCCAAAAGAGGGTTATTAATTCCCGGTTCTCTTCCAAAAGTTTGTCATATGGAAGGCGTGCCCTCTTCAGTTGGGGATAGCTTCCTAGTCTTTAAAGGACGCTAACAATATGGCACTTTTATTAAGCTTAAGATACTTGTCAGAAATAGCATTGTGTTCTTTTAATTGCTTATCTAACTCTCTATACAAGCTATTTATTTCTACTTATTTTCTTTCAAGCTTTGTTTTATAAAGTTGGACAGATTTCTTCTTTATTTAAAATAAAAAGATGTCAACTATTATTATCTTGGAAGTGAAAGCCATTTGGACGAAGAATCCCATACCTGAGAAATAGGAACATAAGTTTGTGGGACTTGCTCTTTCCCTTCTTGTCCTTCAGTATTGGCATCTTTCCCATGAATATCAGAAGGCTCGGGTAGTTCGGTTGGACTTGTTTCATGAGCATTGGGATCCGGGATGGTTTTATCTGAAGCCTCATGTGTATCATCGCCATTTCCCCTATGACCACCTCCGTTGCCGCCTGAACCCTGACCTCTATCTTCGTTGTCAAGGTTCTCATCATTATCGTCATCATTGCTGCCTTCCTCTACGACGACTTCATCATCATCTTCTTCATCGGAATCAGAATTCCTTCTATAGAAGGGACTTCAAAAGATAAGAGTTTGGTGGCATCAATCTCTTCTCTATTGGGTACTTCGATTCCTTGCTTCATTTCTTTGATTTTATCCATGAATCTTTTGACTAGAGTAGGATCGAGTGAAGCGAAGCTTAAGTCTGGGAACTATTCAATGTTGTCGGTAAGAAAGCATAAGAGTATCCTCAAAAGAATTCACAATGATGTCGCTGAGGGAGGTGCTCAAAAACTATGATAACTTTTGCTTATCTTCGGAAATAGTATTAATAGCCATTGTTAAAGAATTTTTCTTCTTCCCTAGCTTCTTCTTGAGAGAAGATTGTTTAGCAACCATCCGAGCCTTCTCATTCTCGGACTCTTTTAAAGCCATTTTTAGAGCCAAATTTTCATCGGATAAGAGTTGTTTTGCTTTCCTCTCTTCAGAAATAGTAGATTCTACTTGAGCAAGAGAGACCCCCAACCTTTCTTGTTTCTTTACTGAATTATTTTTGGCGACAAAAAGGGAGGTAATTTGGCTGTTCAAAGTTTAGATCTCTTCTTGAAGCGTGGACGTTTCAGTAGAGGATTTCAAAGCACTTTCCTTAAGGGAGTACCAGCTTTTAGAAATCTGATGGGAAAAGTATGACATGGGTGAAAATTCAGTAAGAAATAGTAATGAAAAGGGAAAATAATACAAAACGTTCTAGAAGTTGTTGCTCTATTAAAGATCGACAATGTCTTGCTGGATCCGGTACTGAGGAAGGTGGTTGAATGGAAGTAAAGGACAAAGAATTCATGATGGGCCGTACCATTTCCTCAAAATCACTGGAAGGCACCGGTGAAGTGGGTTTAGAAGGATTCAACTACTGAGGAGGAGTTGAAGTGCCTAAATCCTTTTGCATTTTTTCAATGATACTAGGAGAGTCGGACACAACGATACGGGACATGAAATCATCCTTGGAAGGAACTGCTCTGGGTGGATCGGTAGTAATTTCATATCAATAATAGAACCTTCCGGGGCCTTGCTTACATTAGTAGGACCACTCTCTTTAGAGGGAAAAAAAGTCTGGGCATCAAAAGTTTTTGCTTTCTTAAGAGAAGGATCTGCAATAGTCTTCTCACTTAGCTTTCTTTTGGCAATCATCCTCGACCGGGCGATGGCTTGGGTCAAAGCTGATGCACTGGATTCGGAAGTTGGGGGAATTAGATCTTTTATGGTCAATTTAACCAAGGGAGTAGATAATAAAAATTCAAAAAGTATAAGTTAGTAAAGCAATCTACGAAGTAATACAACGATAAATTGCAAATACTACACTTAAGCTTACCTGGATGATCCGAACAAATTGGAGATATAGGAGAAAAATTCTTGGGATCACCCAAAGACAAGAAATGTTTGCTCTTAAAACTATGTTGGACAAGGGGGGTTGTCCAAGAATTCTCTGACCTATAGATAAGAGGGAATGTTTTTGGAGATTGCTTGGTGTTAATAGAGTAAGCCTATTCCCGATACTACATGAAGCTGTGGTCAATTGCTTCATGATTCTTTTTCCCTAATCGTTAAGTTCTTTAGGAGCAAGACCTAATAAGAAAACGTAATTCTGTAAAAGAAAGTAATTGAATAAAGATGAAGATTATGATCAACTTACGAAGGGAAGAGAAGACTCTACTGATGTTTGGAAAACATTTGACGAAAAAGCACTGCGACTCCCAGTCTCTTAATTTATTTACTCCTCTTTGAGATTAGTTTCTTATGGGGTTTAGCTTTGAAAATCTGGCTATTCAGATTGCTAAGTTTGACCAGGCGTACTAAATAATTGAGAACTTCAGCATTTAGAGAAGGAATGCCTGATTCCAAAGCCATAAGTTCCAAAGAGATAAGATATGTGTAGACATTTGGTGATAATTGGACAGGTGCAATGCCAAGATGATTCAGGAACTTAGATAAGAAATCTAGGAAGGGAAGAAAGCCAATATGCCAAATGTGAATGGCAGTATAAGCAAAGTATCCTTCAAGGGGATTTTTAATAGTATCGCTATCGCTAGGGGGAATGACTTCTACTCCAGTGATTCCGAAGTCATTCAGAATGGCATCGACTTCGTTTTGAGAATATATCAGAGAATGTTTGGAGATGGCTTCAACTTTTTTAGTGAATATTCTGCTTCTGGAGCTATATCCTTTTCAGGTTTCTTGGAAATCTTTTTCAAACCCATGATCCTGTCAGGTGAAACCATTTCATTAAAAGTTATAATTTGTTTCACTATTAACACCTTTCAAAGATGTCAAAAACCTATTGCAATAATTCAAATATCCACCAAAGTATATAGTTCCATATCTTTGAAAGACTGTTAAAGTCAGTTTGGGTTATGAAATTCATTGAGCTTCCGAAAATGTCGAAAGGGTAGATGGAATGGAAACACCTAGACACACCCTACGACGATGTTGGAAGCCCAAGAAAATTTTTTCTATTAAAAGGAATAACTAACCCTAGATTACTAGTTTGAATATATATTAACAACATTCCACAATCAAGCCCAATAAACCTTTCAATAACGTCGAAAGCCACAAATTTTATTTTACTTTATGAATATTGCTAAAACAATATATTCTCATTAAGTCGAAAGACATGGATCCAAATGATTTTAATATAAGTGAAAGGGCTTTGGAACATTTCGATAGTGTTTATAAAAATGATAGTTATGCCCCTGTTAACTATAATGGGTTTCGAGTAAGTCGAAAGGGGTGTAAGTTTCAAAAGCATACAATTCACAAAACTTGTTTCAATTTGGGAGGTTTCGATCAAGTCGGAAGGCATGATATGGTTTTCAACTTTAGCAAAACATACGATTCTTGATCCAATTGATGATAAGAAGTATAAATTTCTAACATTTAACACCTTCTAAAGTAAATCAAGATTGAGCATGAATCCAATGACAAATTAAATCCACTTTTACATACACTAAATTTTGAACCCTTTAAAAAAAGAAGTTTAGTATACTTCTGCTTTCGAAGAAGTCCATCTCTTGCCGACCACGTCGACCCCTTCAAAAAGGTTCACTTAATGGTAGATGTTTAACTTCCTTTCTACCCTTTCGAAAGAGGTTGAAAAAGCAGAGTGGAGTTAACCACCTCAACCCATTCAAAAGGGTTGAAAAGTCAAATTACAGCAGTGGGTTTTAATTTGTAGGACAGCCTTCTCTATGAAGCCATTGGAAGAGTGTTTTCTCCACAATTCAATTTTTAACCCAATGTTTCTAGAGACTAACCATTAAATTGATTTGAGTGCGAATTTACATTTGACAACAACAAATACCCCCAAATTTAAATCAAACCATAATTGATTCTGTAAAAAAAATGTCCTCCCAAATAGGTTAGAATTGAGTGTAACCAAATGAGATCTTGGGGACAAACATAATAATGGCAAATAGCTACAAATTAGATAAATACCAACCTAAAATTGACACCATAAAATCGAATGGAATAAGCATATAAATGAAACTAGGGGTAATTTCTTACGAACCAAAAACCCGAATCATCTTCAAGAAATTAGAATAGAAATACGGGTTCGAACCCAAAGAATTTAAAATTGAAATTAAGCGTGAAAAATCGATTTGAAAGATAAAACAATTGATACATACCTCGAATCCGAACTCGTAATTACTGAAAACAGGAATTTGGAAAGAAATTGAAATCTCTGATTCTTGTTTTGAGTTTTGAATTCCTGGTAAATGAAAAGGGGGAAGAAGGAAGCGTGATTTATAAGAAAAGTCAGCGCGAAGGACAGTTTTTAGTTACGATCAAATTTAAATAAACGACCAAGGTTCATGTAAGAATATGAAAAGGCGGGAATCTCTATGCTAAAATAAAAGAAGGGTATCGAATGACTTGAAAAGTCAAGAGCATCCCTTCGTAAGGGAGGCAGGTGTTACCATAAGTCTTCACTTCAACCTTGTCGAAACCATGGAGAATATAAAAGAAGGATCCATGAGGAATGATAGTGAAAGCAATACCTTTCGAAAGGAGTCGAAGGGATGCATTTGCAAAAGCTGAATGTTCTATGAGCTTTTGAAGAGGTCAAAAGGAGACGAGCACCCTTTCGCTTCAATTGTTTCCTTCCAATATAGTTGCTTCTGCATGCATGAGCATGTTTCGAATGGGTTGGGGAATACCTTTCGAAGGTAATAGATTACAAGCCCTCACATTCGCACCAAACCTTTTGAAGCAGTGGGTTTCGCCTTCATTCACAGTCCACAGGAGAACATTTGGCTAGAGCAACCCATTCAAAAGCATAAATTTTCCTTTTGAACCGGTTGAAACCATTCACGATCATAAAAGAAAGCTTACTCAAGATCAATATGGCATTCTCATACACCAAAGGATGGGATTTCACATCAATCAACAAGTATGCCTTTGAAAGCTACCTTCCGCCTTTAAACCTTCCACATCTCAACTTCTTCGAAGCCTCAAAGGTTCGCCTATCGACAGAGTCGAAAGCCTATGTCCATTCCTACTTACAACGGCACATCAACAACAAAGTGGAGAGCGCATCTATACCTATCGACCAGCTCGAATGCACTTAAGTTTACTTTAAAAGCAAAGTAGAAGGATGCCCTGATGTTAATAGCGACAAAAGGTCTCCAAGGCCGCCTTTTGACTAAGTCGAGAGGACCAGTTTGAAAGTTGCCAACCCACACCTATAAATAAGACCCTAGGGTTCTGGTTTTGGGGATTCGAATTCATTCACTTCATTCTTGTACTTTCTTGAATTTGTAAACCCTAATTCTAAAATTAGGTTGGGGATTTGATTACTTTCTATTACTTAAGCTACTAGTAATAAAGGCAAAGATAATCAAAGCAAGTTTATGGCATTTTTGGATATGTTGGCTAATCTAACGATTCAATGCGATTCTGATTATGATATGCTTGTATCAACATTATCGAAAGGCCACCTTTTGAGGAAGTTGAAACCTTCTAATTCCAATCTTATCCTTAGATTATTAGGACCAAATCTCGAGTTACCTCAACCACTTTGACAAGAGGTTCCGATAGGATACTAAACCAATTCAACTAGCTCGAAAGGTATTATAAAAAAGGAATTAAGGTGTTTTGACCATGTCGAAAGGTTATATAAAAAGGAGTTTCAATTGCCACTATCTATTCAAAAGGAGAGCTTAAAGGGAAAGAAAAGTTTTAACTATTTCTATCTTTTCGAAAGGTGGTTTCAAAAGGACTACTTAAACTTTAAAACTTGTTTTGGCATGTTGACAAGTTTTCATGTTAACACCTTATATAACTTTCATCCCAATCATCAACATCTTATCATCAAGTAGTGATGCAACTCCTGGTTTACTAGCTGTTCACAAGTTGACTCTTCCTCCTCGTCGTAGTTTTCCAACTCGTGAAAACCTCTAGGGATGCTCTTAGCACAACATACCAATTTGAAGAACTACTTTTTTTTTACAAAAGAACACTTATACAGCTTGCGTTGCTAATATGAAAGGGTCGCTCACAAATTGATTTTTGTACTTATATTAATTGACTGATTTAAATCCATCTTCAACCTTAACTCCACGATCAATATTTTCCTAATCAAACTTAAACAAGGCAACTTGAAATCGACAGTAGTCTAGCAACAATATCTCATGCAAGACCTCATAATAAATTACTTTCTCAATGGACCCCTCTATGTGAATAGTACTTGGCATAATGGAAATACCACCACTTTGTGTAGACTTCTCATAGTCTTTTGTGTGGAAATGGCGACCAATAATAATAACCAGTACAAGAAATTATTTGGTGGCAAGGTCCATATAAAAGCCATTTTATCATTTCACTAACATTGGATGTTTTCTATCACTTTAACAAGGGCAAACATAATGTTATATATAGAGAATTATTATGATAATATATACTTCTACTTCAAACTTAATTGTCCTTAAAAATGGTAGAATGCTTTCAACGTTTTTTTTAAAATCAATAACTAAAAGTCATTGAATGCAGCTTTGAAAGTTCCACGTCATCTGGCGAAAGCCAAGGATGCAAACGTTTTAGCTCCTCATTGTGCATCCTATATATGTAAATATACAAGTCAAAATCTAATTTATTTCACAGATAATAGTTTATTTGAACTTATACTTACTCCATATACGACTCCACTTCCTCGATATTAAACTACACATACCGATGTGCAGCATCAATCACCTCCTTAGTGACCGCCATAGTTTTTCCTTTGGAAATAGGACACCCTCGAGTATGGAGTCACGGTGGTGCACTTCATTTCCTTTCTCCAATTTCTAATGCATCTTTAATGTATCTAACATAATACTTTATGCATTCTTCGGAAGAAAAGCAGTCAACTATGCACCCTTCAGGTCATGCTTGATTTTTGGCATACCCCTTTAGTGTTTTCATATACCTACAACCAAGATTCATACATAAAATACTTCCATAAGTGCATATTCTATTAACTACTTTAAGTACTCATATAAAATTTACCTCTCAAATGGATACATCCACCAATATTGTACTAGCCTACAAATTCTTGCTTCCCTCCTTGAATGTATTATCAAGTGAATCATGATATCAAAAAAGGAAGGAGGAAAGAACATCTCAAGATTGCATAATATTAATGCAACCTGATTCTCCATAGATTTTAATTTATCTCTATCAAACTCTTTGGCACATGTCGTCCTAAAAAAGAACATAGTCGTAGTACATTCCATATCCAGGTAGGTAGAAATCCTATCAGTGATATAGAATACAGTTGTTGCATCAAAACTTGATAATCATGGGACTTAAGACTTGAAACTTTTTCTTATTTTGCAGAAAAAATTCCAATCTTCGAGCTATACCCATTAGTTACTTTCAAATTCCTCATTCTATTGTAAAACATCTCCTTTTCTTAGTCAGTTAAAGTGCATGGCACGGTTGGAAGTAATACTTTACTTCCCATATCTGTGGAATGCAACCTTTTCCTGATACCCATTGCTTCTTGATCTTTGCTTGAATTAATGTCATCTTCTGATTTTCCATTAATCAAGTAACATATCAAGAATACTCTCACCAATATTTTTTCAATATGCATTACATCTATATTGTGACACAAAAGAATTGCCTAAGAAAATAAAAAAATTGCATATAACTAAATAATAATAAAGTACTAATTACATAGATAGAAAAGAAAGAGAATTTTACTTCTAGTTAAATTTTACCTCTTAATAAGGAAAATCAAAGAAAATGGGCTTCTTCTTCCACATTTGACTTCCATTTTTCTTCCCATCTTCCCCTTTTCTTTTCCTTTTCTCTTTCTCTTTCTCTTCCTCCTTTGGTTTATTCCCCGGTCATTACAAATATCTTTAACATTATCAAAGATTTGAGCACCAGTTTGTATTGGGGGCCTTTGTCTATTCTCTATGGTTCCATCAAACAAGTTTTTCTATTGGCGATATTCATGGTTAAGTTAAAGGAATTTAAAGGAATTGCCCGTGGCCCAAGTTTGCAAACTTCTTACTGGCAGCCATATTAAGAAGGTATTAACGCCAAAAATAGGGCATACTCTCTTAGCCTTTATGCCATAAACAATATTTCTCATGACATCGGATAAGATTCCAACATTTTAAGCAAGGGAAAATAATTTTTTCTTGATTTCCCTCCCTATAGGCATGCCCATGTACGAAATTTCAAATGGCATTCTTATATTCTTCTGACATTCTACGAAACATGAAGATATCGATAATCAACACTAAGTAATTATATCTATGAAACTAATAATCAAAATTAATGAAAACTTGGTAGGTGGATCCATGCTTTGTCCATCTTGATGATCCTCTAATGTTTGAACTGTTTGTACCAAAATTGGGCAAAACACTCTTCGGATGTGTTTGAAGAGATAAAATGAAGAAATTAAATCTAAAATGAGGCAGATCTAACGAACACACCAATTAACAGATAAGAAAATGCATAGAAAAACACGGATTTAGAGTGGTTCGACGAATTGCCTACGTCCACTATGAAATGACTGATGTTTATTGAACTTTACTTGCTGATTACAATGGATTACAACAGTACAACCGAAGTTTGATAATGATTCTGGCAGAGTATCAGCATAGAAAAGCCAAAAGTCCCTTTTCTACAGGTCCACGGTCACTATTTATAGGCGTGGGTAGCAAATATCTCGCCCAGATCTCGGAAGACTTCTTCTCTCACGTGGGCGGGCCCACGGGATTGAGTTCAAGTGATTTCAACTCGATCTGGGAGCGATACGAATTGAGTTCGTATCGATTCGTAATTGGTCCTTTTGGGCTGAAATTGATCAGGTACATTCTTGAAGTTGTAGACAAGCTCCTGTGAAAATTTGGACTTGTAGATCTCGAGTTACGATCGATGCAAGTTTAGACTTATTGAAGGCTGTCGAATTCGTGTCGCTCTCATTCGCATCGCTTCTATTCGTATTATTTATAGGCACGTGATGTCTGATGACGTGGTGCTAACTTTTAGGATCGATCCACTTTTCATGCCGAGCGACCGAGTCTTTCCTTCTTCATGTGTCTCCTTTGTATCACTCTCATTCATGTGCTTCGTATCCATGCCATTCTTATCCATTATCATGGTTTCGTTTGTATCACTTTTAAACTTGTCCCATTCATATCGCTTCCTTCAATTCTCATTCGCATCGGTATTACCAAGCACTGCTTCACATCGATCAAGAAGGATGTCGTTCGTATCAATCCATCGCATATCATTCACATCGATCCCTGGCCAATCGATACGAATATCATGTATAGGTGGATCGATAAGAATAAGTTAGTGGATGATGGATGCGAAGCAGGGTGAATACGTACCAATACGAAGTGAGGCATGTTTGATGGATTCGAACTAATGAGTGTTTGATGGATACGAATGATAATTCCTTTCATGGATACGAACCGCCACTTACCTCGATGGATACAAATTAGTGTTGCTATGATGGATTCGAATGAAACTGATACGAAGGAGGTGGAATGATGGATACGAATGAGAGCATTGCTTGATTTGCATCGATCATATCTGGAGCATACGAACTCCGATTGACTTGAAATTTGGAACGTTGGCTCTCATATCTTTGATTGTCGTGTCATATTAATTGTAGCTCGATCCGTACTTGGACAAAATTTACCATTATCCATAGCAGACCTGTGTATAATCGATCTTCGAGATGGACTGTCTTTGGTTTCCAGCCAATTCTTTGGTGTCGCGACCTTGCCAAAAGGCGGGATAACATTTGCCCCCCAAAGTACCTCTTGTGTGGACATGGACGTGCTTTGAAAATCTACAATCTCTATTCTGAAAAAGTTCCTTCCGGCTCGTTGAATAGCTGTTGTCTTTTCGCCAAAAGATGTAACCTTTGATTGACCTCCAATAATATAAATATTTAACTGCCAATTTTTGTACTGTGCACTGTTGTAATCGAGTGTTAGATGATAGCAAACTGTTGTCCTAGGTCGTAATTGCCATCAGGTTATCATTCAATTCCTGTGAATTTTGAAATTTGAATGTTAGTCGGTCACATACATAATTATGTGTTAACCCGACTCCCGTTAACGTTCATACGTTCACGAGTCGTTGTCAGTTTCCTTGCATCGAATTCCATATCGATCCTCTCCTGAATCAATGTGAAATTCGAGTTGTAACAATGCTTGATGGTTGTTTTGGAGTGTCTCTTCGTATCGATCCTCCCCTGGATCGATTTGAGAAGTTGGGATGTGTATTTCATATCGATAACTATCGATATGAAAAAATTCGTTCTTTAAAATCTCTTTGTATCGATGGATACGAACTCCTATGGGCTTCAAAGCAACGGATACAAAGCGGTCATTTTGTATCGGTAAATCTTTGATGGATCTGAATGACTTGAATGAGTTTCTACGTATCGTTCGTATCGATAGGTTGTTGATGGCTACGAATTGAAGCTCTACTTGACCGATCGTGGGTAGGTGGATACGAAGGATGCTTCTTCGTCTCGATGAATCAACGATGAATATGGATAGCTGTGGCCTCAAAGTGATGGATACAAACGAACGTTGCTTTAGATAGAAAGCGCATGGATTCGAACTGCTCTCTTCGTATCGATTTGGGAGGAGGCTCATTCTAACTGGTCAAAATTATAGAGAGTCGAATGTGTCATTTCCCTTCATCTCTCGTGATCATATAAAAGCTTTTTTGTACTTAGAAAAATTCACTTGCTCTCATTTGTCTGTTTTGGCTTTCGCATCGTTCAAAAACTTGAGAAAAGAAAACCGTTCTTGCTTTCGAATCGAACAAAACTTTAATCCCTTGCATCGATACTCTAATTAGGTAACTAATTAATTAATTCATATCAAAAACGAGGAGACTCGAGTTCGAATGCTAATCTGTTCATGTTCATGGTCAATCTTTGGTGACATTGATGCCGGAGGTTGGATGGAGCAAGGTCCGAGTTCGATGAAGGGTGGTAATTGCTCTCGTGTCCATTAGGGAAGAAGTATTGAGTAGGGATATGAAGAATGGCCCGGTCCTGCTTTCATACCAATAATGGAGGAAGGATGAGTCGTATCGATCCGGGGTGAGAGTCGTTCGAATCGATCTGGGTAATAGGGCTTCGTGACGATGAAGTGGCGCTCTTCGTATCGTGTGATGATAGGGTTTCGTATCAACTTGAGATGATCGATACGAAGGCTTTGAACTTGTTGGTCGATGCGAAGGGGTCGCACTTGATCGATACAAAATTTAGCGTTTTTGATCGATACGAACTACATGCCAAGAGATCGATACGAAGGTACCTTTGTCGATCAATACGAATTCGTATCTTGATGGATACGAATAGCAATCTTGCTCGATATGAAATGGAGCTTTGATGATCAATATGAGTTGAACCTTGACGAATTCGATACCCCTTGCATACTTGAACATATGACTCCGACGAGCTTATGCTCTGCATAATTTGACTTAACCATTTCATTGCATATTTGACTGCCTTTTGAAGCTCGTCGATGGAACTTGCAACTTGACAAAATTTAAACAATGATTGGAACTTGGATCGATCTCCAAAGTCTGGATGGTACGGTTGTGACGGTCAGCGATGACGGTCACTCCGGTTGAATTTTGAAGTCTCATCGTTCAAACATCTTTCTAATCTAGTAGAATCTTTTAAGTATTATACAACATTGCATTGCACAACACATTCATGCACTTCACTTTGGGGCACACGGGCTAATTATCACCTAATGATGGTTTCTGATGAGTTAATTAGTTATGGAACCTGGGAGTTCACAGCAACAGGAGGTTCAAAGTCCACCTCCTTTGATAATAGAGATGCTGGTCATTGCGGCCGAAGTCATAAGTCTAGCTCCGGATGATCTACCAGGAGCAATCTTTATTGGGAATCCACAAGATTCTGTACCATCTAACGTCTCCGAAGATATGTTGGGGAGAATCTGCTTAAGACATGGGCCATCGCTAAATGGCGTTCTGCTACCAAGTCCGAACGACATGCCACATACTCCCCCAGAAGGGTACACCGCTTTTAACTGATTTTCCTGTACTACCGGGACGCTCCCACCATTCAACCAGTATATTCAGGAGGTATTGTCTTACTTAGGGATTCCTCCGTCACAATTGCAGCCGAATGGATATGCATTGTTGAATAGCTTATTTATTATCTTCATGCAGCACCTTTTTTGGCCCCCGAATCCATAGGAAGTCAAATTCTTGTTCAATGTAAAGAGTCGGGGAGATAATCCTTCTTTCACATTCTTAGAGGGAGCCAGAAACTGCCAAATCGTGATTGGAACTTGGACCAGACTTAGCTACTTCAAAACTGAGTGGTTCTATGTTCGGTGCCCGCTAGGGTTTGCCAGACAGTGGCTAGTTAGACGTAAGTGCCGCAATTTCTCTGGTGACTAACGAGATAATTGTAATCGGCGATGAGTCTAACATTTTCTTTCCTTTATAGCCACAATTCCATGACCCGAAGGTGCCCAATTTAAAGAAATAGTGTGAATTCTTCAAGAGGTGCCGGGCGAGATTAGAGAAGTCGACTCGGTGCTTACGGATGAAAATCTGAGGGTTGTTAGGCTGATTGACGAAGACCAGAGCATAGGGCTTGAAGGATCTCTCAGGGCGGCTCCGGCAAGATGGGCTAGGCGTAGGGTGCTCGGGATTGTAATTGTTGAGCGGGGTGGAGAAGAGGATATGGCCACTGAAGATGAACCCGTAGTCGGGCCCTCAGAAAGTCCTCGACATTCAGAGGGAAAAAGGAAAGGCAAGGCGGTTGCCTATAAGCTTCACAAGTCTTCAAGATGGAAATTCGTGGTCATGCCCCTACCAGCCACCGGTGTTATAATGTTGGATGCTCCTCCCCCACATATGGAGAATCCTTTCGAAGGACTTGCAAACATTCCAATTCCGAACTATGTGTCGCTCTGACAAGATACCGGGTTGGAAGGGCTTCAAAGCGCCTTAGATCTAGGCGAGTCGATTCCTTCGAGTATGGCCGACATATCCGGTTGGTCGGGGGGTTTGCACATGCATACACACACTTCACGGCACTGCATAATTTCTAATCACAAGCAATTTATCTCTGGGAAATACCAACTTTGTTTCTCTTTTCATTCTACAGGCACGATGTCAAAGCGATGATCCTTGCTTGGCAGCCTCCGTTCTGCACGCCATTCCTCTAGTTCATATTATGAGTCTCGCAGACGGGAGGCCGATAGAGACCGCGAGCGCGACTACTCAAGTCAGGAGCGTTACGAAAGGGAAAGGGACAGAGAGAGAGAGAGAGAGAATATAGGCGTCACTCCCCGTCATGCTCTCCGCCACCTCGAGGTCTAGCACAACCCTCTGGTTTCGGTAAACAACCCCTGGAACCTTCGCGTCAAATACCACTTGTTCAAGCACCAAGGCCCGACTCACAGCGTCGGAGGGCCGAAACCGAAATTCCTATCGTTACTGAACATGCCATTACAGAGCCCACTGGGGAGGGAGCAGCTAGAATCGCTAAACTAAAAAAGATTTTCCAAATATCTACATTGATGGCTTCATCTTTCCCCCGCACTTAAAGTGAATTACCATCAAGGCAGAACAGACAATGCACGACTACATTCATGACATTTATAGCTAATACCGGGAATGGATGAAGACCATGGATAAAGCATCAGCAGTGGCCTTTGAGCGGGTGAAAACAATTGAGAAATTAGGAACTGATCTCGCTCAGAAGGACCGCATAATTCAGGTGCTTAATGATGAGAATGAGTCCGCAAGAAATTCAAAGACAGAGGCCAATAAAAGGGCTGATGAGGCAACTCGGCGGATGGAAGAGATGAGGTGGACACACTTAGCCCTGGTTGAGGAGATGGGACATCAGATCACTACAGTTGCGGCCGAAAGAGACGGTGCGCTTAAAGAGCTTGAAGAGCTTAAAGCCAAATTTGGTGAAATCATCAAAGAGAAAGATGATGCAAACAAAGCCGCCCAGGAATCATGTGAACAGGCTGTGGTGCTTAGGGATGAAAGGGATGCGACAACGCTCAAAGTTTAGGAAGCCGAAGCTAGGGTTGAGAATGAAGTGAAAGTGGCGGAGACCAGGTTGGAGGTTGACATCGAAGACCTTCTCATCACGTACAACACCAATGTTCTAAAGCATCAAAACCTAACCTGGCTCGAAAACTATTCATTGCATTTATACAATGCTTGGTGCCGCTTGGTCGAAGATGAAAAAGCAGAGCACCAAGCTGAATCTATCGATGAATTTGAATTGGAGAATCAGGTGCTGAGTAAGGATGAGAGAAGGGTTCTCCATGACATCACTATTACATTCGAAAAGGAGAGACTTGGTACTCAGCACATAAGAGGCTGGAGAGGGTTCCGGCGTTAAGCATCACGATGCGGGTTCCTAAATTCTTATGCCATCCCTGCCCGAATCTACTTCTGCGGTTGACCCTCAACCTGTGCCTGCATATAATCCTGATCGAACGCAGCTGTCTCCAGCCCGTGAGCATGTCACTGAAGCTATGTCGGCTTCATCCGCATGCCATTATGAGGAAGGTATTCTGAACATTTCTTGCTCTTAATCAAAGTCAGGAGTGTTGTTTGAAGTGATTACTAACACCTTTTCTTTGTCTCAATTCAGCGATAGGAGCCGCATCGGCTATGCCCCCTACAACCCAAGAGCCGCATCATGAGCAAGAGGCCCTCATAACAGAGGCGTCCACCACAACGGCGACTGCACCAACCAATGGAGCGCAAGGGAGCACTTTTACTTTCGATGAGCAGATGATGGAGGAACTTGTTGGCCACCAAAGCGAACCTTTTGCCGATCTGCCATTTGTCATGAGCGGAGGCGCACCCGTGGTTAGCTCCTCGGGCCCAACCGGCAGCATCCTTGTGGACGCCCAGACCATCCACGAAGAAGAGATAATAGCTGAGATCAATGCTGAAATGGAAGCGGCTATGCGGGCCAGTGGTACTGGAGGTGGGATGGCAGATCCTGGCCCAGCTCCTCTACGGATGATCTCTCCCGGCAGAACCATCATCGACACTGGTCTTCCTCCGTCATCTTTCAATGTCGAGAGTGTTCCCATTCCTCCGGCTCCACATTCAGAAAGCGTTCTGATTTCTGTGAGTTCGGAGGAAGAGGTCACCGTAATTCCCCCAACTGGAGACCAACCACTAAAAAGCAAAGGCTCGAAGAGGCACCCGAGCAGTAGCTCCAGTAGGTCGACACCGAGGGGGAAGAAGAAGAACTAAGGGAATAGATGTATCTACTCGCTCCCTTTTTTGGTAGATAGATAGGAATTTCTTTTTGCTTCTTGTAGGCCATGTAAAGATGCAGGTTCGGCCCCTGCTAGTAGGAATTCTTGGAAAGATTTTTGTACTTATCCTTCTTTTTCAAAGAATAGTTAAAATAAAATTCCATTTTGTTTCCAGCATAACTTTGTGTTTATTTGCTTAAGTATTTCAGCGCTCGAATTTCCATTCAATGTACTTGTGAAGTTTTAGTCTTTGAATCGGACCTGAGTTTAGTTGTTAAGACCCGAAGTTACGGCTTCAAGTCATAACTGAACGTTAAGCCGAGTTTTAGTACCGCACTGTCTTAATCAGTACCTAGTACTTAAGTTCTGCCCCCAGCCTCGGGGATAAATTGAAAAGATTGGTCGGCGGTCATTTTTTGCCTTTAATACATCGAGCTTAACTTTGTTGAATGGAGGCTGAAAAAAGACGGGTTCAGGTGGTCGAATCACACTCGCTCATCCATTGGTGATTGCATCCACACTTTGGGGATTGCACTTGTTCGTCGGTGGTCGGTCACGTCCGCTTAAGATTTAGAGATATGTCCGCGCTCTGGGACTTAAGTTACTTTATGGGCGGTCAGTTACACCCGTTTGATATTTAGAGTTTCGTCTGCACTCTGGGGACTTAGATCGTTCGTGGGTGGTCAGTCACACCCGCTCTGCGTTTATACTCCGGCCCGCACTCTGGGGACTCGGAGTTGTCTTACGGGTGGTTGTTTCATACCCGGTTTGTGTTTATACTCTAATCCATGCTCTAGGGACTTAGATTTAGCCGATGGGTGGTCGGTTACACCCATTTTGATGTTTATACTCCAGTTCGCACTTCGGGAATCTGGAGTTGGTTAACAGACGGTCGATCACATCTATTTTGAGTTTCAGAATTTCGTTCGCACTCCGGGAACAATGGATCTATCAGGATCGTGGACGGTCAATTCACATCTAACCTGAGTTAACAAGTGAGGTCGTTAGATGGACGGATCCATCCTCCTCGAACTTGGTTTAAACGCGGGTGAAGTCATTAGGTGGACAGATCCACCCTCTTCGAAACAGCATTTGTAAGTTTATACTCCAGCTCGCACTCTGGGAGTCGGAGTTAGTTAGAGGATTGTCGTGTATCAATCCTTTTCTGGCTTTAGTGGCTTGCCCTCGAGCTCGGGTTTCACTTAGCGAGTGGCCGGTTGTATCACAGTCACTCCCTATTTGAATAAATCCCACCGTAGGATGGAACTTAGCTCTCCGTGCATTATGATGGTCGTATGATGCATTTTAGAAATCACTGCTCTGGCTCGAAGAGATTGCATTTTATTACTGAAATAAGAAAATACGGCAAAGTCAGTTGCCTTATTACAAATTCAAATTTCAAAATGCATAAACAAATTGCAAATGAAAAGAAGACTGAATGAATAAATAAAGCCTGTTATGTGCAGTAGTGACGAAGACTCTCGCTGTTCCAGGCTCTCGGCAAAGTGAGACCATCAATGGTCGATAATTTAAATGTGTCATCTCCAAGTCTTCGTTCAATAACATATGGCCCTTCCCACGTTGGTCACATATGTGAAGGAACCGGGTAAATTCTCTTAAGGATGAGATCGCCGAGTTCAAAGGTTCGAGGTCGGACCTTGGCATTGTACAATCGGGCGACTCGACTTCGGTACGCGGCTTCCCTCAAATCAGACTCTTCTCGCTTCTCATCCAATAAGTCCAGAGATTCGGCAAGTAATATAGCATTCATCTTCGGATCATAATATGTCACACGATGAGAAGGTACTTCCATCTCGACTGGAATAACGGTTTCTGAACCGTAGGAAAGAGAAAATGGAGTGTGGCCAATCGCGGACTTGTGGGTTGTTCGATAAGCCCATAGGGCCATAGGAAGTTCGTCGACCCACCTGCCCTGCTTTTTCCGATCGTTTCTTCAGAATGGACTTTATATCTTTATTAACAGCTTTAACCTGTCCATTCGCTTGAGGGTGTGCAACAGCAGAGAACTTCTTCTGAATATGGAATCGTTGACAGAAATTTAGACAGTGATGATAGTATGTGGGAGACCAAATCGACAGATAATGTTGCGTACAATAAAGTTGATCACTTTCTTCATTGTGATAGTAGCAAAGGGCCCAGCTTCCGCCCATTTGGTAAAGTAATAAACTGCAACGATGGCGTACTTCGCGCCACCTTTTGCTAGAAGTAGAGACCTAATGATGTCGATGCCCCATACTACGAACGACCAGGGACTGACCATCTAGTTATTTCGGTGGGCGGGGCTCTCGAAATCCGAGCATGTTTCTGATATCTGACACATTTCCTGGTGTAATCCGGTGCATCACGATTTACAGTCGGCAAATAATATCCATACCGGAGTACTTTTTTTGCAAGAGCTTGCCCCCTGGTGTGATCGCCACATTCTCCTTCATGCACATCATGTAGTACTCGATAGATTTCATCGTGGGCGATACACCGGAGTAAAGGAACGGAGTACCCCCTTCTATACATGACTCCATCCTAAATAGTGAACCGCGAAGCCATTCGAAGAACTTGTCTTTTTTCACTCCTGCGCTCTGGTAGGGTTCCATGCTCGAGATAGTTTCTGAACGGAGTCATCCATGACTCCTTATCGGGAATGACTTCAAACACCCAGTCTGCCTCTATCTGATCAATGCTTGGAAAAGTTAATGGCTCTAAGGGAACAAGTCCCATCTGCTGTGCTTCGCCAGTACTGGCTAACTTTGCCAAGGAATCGGCCTTTTGATTGTGTTCTCGAGGTATGTAGTAGATGGCATAATAATCGAACCGGTTCAATATTTCCTGGACCTGAGCGAGGTAAGCGGCCAGTCTCCGGTGTTTAGCTTGGTACTCCCCCAAACTTGGCACACGACCAATTGTGAATCGCAGTAAATCTCCATAGCAATAACTCTTAAATCTCTGGCAAGCCTTAATCCGGCGAGCAGGGCTTCGTATTCGGCCTCGTTGTTGGTCGCACGAAAATCGAATTTTAAAGCATAGCATATAGATCGGCCTTCAGGAGTTTCAAGTACAACCCCAGCACTTGAGCAGCGGTCATTTGATGCACCATCTGTATGTAGCTTCCAGACATATTTGGGAGATTCATTGGTTTTGGGCAAGTCCTCCGAGATAGTAAATTCAGCGATGAAGTCTGCTAGGACTTGTCCTTGAATAGCTCGCCTTGGTGTGTAAGTGATGTCGAACTGACTCAGCTCGATATTCCATTTGAGTAACCTAACAAACGTCTCAGGCCGCGTACGGACCTGTCGTAACGGCTAGTCGGTGTAAACAGTGATAGGATGAGCCTGAAAATATGGATGGAGCTTTCTCGAGGCAATGACAAGACAATAAGCTAACTTCTCCAACTTCGGATAATTTCTTTCTGCTCCGGTCAGTTGTTTGCTGATGTAATAGACTAGACGTTGTATCTGGTCCTCCTCCCGAACTAAAGTAGCATTAATTGCGTTTTCTGACATCGCCAAGTAAATGTACAGTTTCTCGTGATCGATAGGCTTTGATAGAATGGGGGTGTGGACAGATGCTGAACCAGTGCTCGAAATGCATCCTCACATTCTGCAGTCCATTCAAAGTTCTGTTTTCCTTTTCTGATCAGATCAAAAAAGGGAATGCATTTGTCGGTGGATTTTGAAATGAAACTGCTCAGTGCTGCTACCTTCCTGTTGAGGCTCTGGACTTGCTTTATAGTCCTTGGAGTCTTAAGATTTCTAATTGCCCAGATTTTTCCGGGATTGGATTCGATTCCCCGGGCATTGACGATAAACCCAAGGAATTTTCCAGATGCGACCCCAAAGTGACATTTCAACGGGTTGAGTTTCATTCTATACTTTCGGAGGATGTTGAACATTGTTTTTAGGTCTTTGAAGTGATTGGTGGAGAATCGCGACTTTACAAGCATATTGACCACATATACTTCCATGGTCTTTTCAATCTGGTTAGCGAACATTCGGTTGACAAGGATAAGAGTTCATGTCCAGCCATTGAGTTTACAAGCTGATAGATCCGGGGAAGTGGAAAACTGCCTTTAGGGAAAGCTTTATTCAAATTTGAGTAGTCAACGCAAGTTCTCCATTTCCCGTTAGGCTTTCTGATAAGTACAGGGTTGGACACCCATTCTGAATATAACGCATCTCGGATAAACCCATTCGACTTGAGTTTATCTACCTCTTCCCTAAGGGCTGCAGATCTCTCTGAATCCATACCACACCTTTTTTGCTTAACCGAGACATGCTGCAGGTCAATATTCAATGTATGGCTCGCGATGTCCAGCGAGATCCTACACATGTTGGAATGCGTCCAGGCAAACACGTCGAGGTTTACCCGGATAAATTCAACCAATTCCCCTTTCATTTGTTGGCTTAGCTGAGATCCAATCTTTAGCATTCTAGAATCATCGTCATTACCGATTGGAACATTGATCGTCAGCTCTGCCAGAGAAGCCTGACTGTCAATGACCTCGTCCTCGCTTTCAGTATCTCTCGGGTCAAGATCTCTTAGGAATTAGTTGTGGTGCCCAGGCCTTAGCCCAGGCGCTAGCTGTCAATTATCAGCAAAGTGTACATAGAGAGATTCCTCTACGCCCTTTCCCTTCTCTTTTCACTATGCTTCTTGCAGCTTAGCAACATAACAGGACCGTCCAGCAGCCTGGTCTCCCTGAACGACTCGAACTCCATTGTCGGTAGGAAATTTCAAAGTTAGACACCACGTGAAAATAGTAGCCCTGAACTCAGCAAGGGCCGGTCGGCCCAAGAAAGCGTTGTATGGAGAGTTAATTTGCAATACAATAAATTGCAATATCCGGACTCTTCGGCATTCTCCAACTCCCAACTCCACTGGTAGCTCTACCATCCCGGTGGGTATAGTCGCACTCCCATTAAAGCCATGAATACGAGACTGACAAGGCTTTAAATATTTCGCCTCCATTTTCATTTGATCATAAGCCCCCTTAACAAGTATGTTCACTAAACTTCCACTGTTCACTAAGATCCTCTTCATCTAAGCAGGACCTATCTAAGCTGAAATGACTAGTGGATCAATGGTTAGGGCCTCGATTTTGTCGGCATCCCTGTCTCGGAATACAATGTCGTCTGTCATTGTCTTCTGTTGTTTGGCCGTAGTCCCATCTTCCAAATTACTACAATATTCGAAGCTTGCATGCCTAATAGAGCTGGCATACGACTCCATTTCCCTCCAGCTCTGATCTGTTGGATGAGGACTACAACTAACAGTATTAATCACCAACCTCCCGCCGGTACGAGCGGGTTCCTCCGGTCTAACCTGATTTGGTATCTGGTTCTGATTCGATGGGCCCGCACCTCCAGACTGCGGCGCCCTAACAAACTGCTCCAACTTTCTTTCTTGGATTAACTTCTCGATAATATCTTGTAAATGAATACACTCGTTCATGTTGTGGCCATAACTATCATGAAATCTACAATACTTCCCCGTTTGAATCTGTTTTTCTGACGATTTCTTCGGAACAGGTTTCTTATATTAAATAGCATTGTATGTCTGAAAGTACACATTTTCCAAAGATGTATTTAAAAGGGTGTAAGTGTCAAACATAGGAGCCCTACATCGAGGCCCACAATTATGATCCTGTTTCCTGCCTGATTTCCATCGCCTTTCTGCTGATTTTGTTTATTGTGTATGTTTAACTGCACCTTTCCAAAACTCTCCCTGGTTTGTTTTACAGCGACATTGCTTTGGATTCCTTCCACACTGGGCCCTGCATCATCCTTTTTCCTAGACTGTTTCGCATCCTCTCTTCTCAAGAACTGAGCTTAGTCAGTGCCATCAGAATTGAGTTGTCATTGGGATTACTAATCTTAGCGCATGCAGCATGAAACCTCTCCAGATAACATCTGAGTGTCTCTCTAGGAGCTTGAGTGACACTAGAAAAGGTGTTAACATCTTTCGGCCTTATGACATGCATGCGGAACTGTTCAACAAATTTCGTTGCCAACTGGTCGAAACATGAGATAGATCGAGGTGGTAGACGAGTAAACCACATAGTTGCTATGCCCCCTAGGGAGATCGGGAAACTTTGGAATTTGACCGCATCATCAGCTCGTGCGGCATTCATTAACCATTCGTACTTTAAAATGTGCTGGTTAGGGTCAGAGCTCCCTTCATAAACAGGTAGAGTTGGCATTCTGAATCGCCGAGGCGGTTCAGCGTAGAGGATATCGTCGGTGAAAGGGGTATGACTCCGGGAGATTCCCTAGTTGTCATTGGTGAGACCCTGACTTTCGCGGATCATTGTTGGGATGTCCGACATCTGGACAATTTAGGCATGTTGAGCCAAGGTGTGGTCGGGTTCCACAATGCGAGGATGGGCCGGTCGCGGTTGACAATCCATATCTCGCCTCCTTGGTTCTAGGTTTTCAAGAACATAAGGTTTAGGAGTATATTCATGTTGGCGACGGTTCGAATTTGTTCGGTTTCGGGCTTAATCTCCTAACTCAGTAGCAGCGGTGGCAGCGCGGTTGTCAGTAAGATGATAAGGAACAGTACCTCCTCGAGAGGAGGGTCCAGTCTGATGGTTTGTTGACAGGCCAGCCCTCGGTTGCCCAAGATTCAATGTGTGCTGATGTCCAGTAGCCTGTGTATAGCTTCCATCCAGCCATGGGCACGTGTATCTGTGATTGAAGTCAAAAGAGGCTGAACTTTCAGTAGATGAATAGGAAGCCTGATCCCTTCTGGATCTCCTTCGTCTTTCATGGTTCAGTCGATTGGTCAACTCCGCGTTGGCACGGAGCTGCTGAGTAAGCTGCTGGTGGCTTTAAGTCAGCTCTTGCATTAGCAGTTGGAACTCTTCCCTGGTGACAGGGCCTTGCGGGTCTGAAGGTCCAACAGCATGCTGGTCGGTAGAAGGAAGTGGCGCGAGGTTCTGTCTATCCCGTCCTTCTGGATCTGCAACTGTTGAAGTTATCCTAGTATTGACCATGGTGGATAGCAAAGCTCTCTCCTAGACTTGATACAAATCTGAATAGGATGGAAGAACCTCTAGGCTTGAAATCCGGATCTTCTCCTTATATTTTTGCAATCCAATATCGGCAGTAGATCCAATGAGCAGGAGAAAAGCTGGGTTTTCTCAATGAAAGCACCAACGTGTTTGTACCAAAATTGGGCACAACACTCTTTGGATGTGTTTGAAGAGATAAAATGAAGAAATTAAATGTAAAATGAGGCAGATCTAACAAACACACCAATTAACAGATAAGAAAATGCACAGAAACACACGAATTTAGAGTGGTTCGGCGAAATGCCTACGTCCACTATGAAATGACTGATGTTTATTGAACTTTACTCGCTAATTACAATAGATTACAATAGTACAACCAAAGTTTGATAATGATTCCGGTAGAGTATCAGTGTAGATAAGCCAAAAGTCCCTTTTATGTAGGTCCAAGGTCACTATTTATAGGCGTAGGCAGCAAATATCTCGCCCAGATCTCGGAAGACTTCTTCTCTCACGTGGGCGGGCCCACGGGATTGAGTTCAGGTGATTTTGACTCGATCTGGGTGTGATACGAATTGAGTTTGTATCGATCCATAATTGGTCCTTTTGGGCTGAAATTGATCGGGTACATTCTTGAAGTTGTGGACAAGCTCCTGTGAAAATTTGGTGGCATTTCGACTTGTAGATCTCGAGTTACGATCGATGCAAGTTTGGACTTGTTGAAGGTTGTCGAATTCGTGTCGCTCTCATTCGCATCGCTTCTATTCTTATCGCTTATAGGCACGTGATGTCCGATGATTCAGCGCTAACTTTTAGGATCAATCCACTTTTTATGCCGAGCGACCGAGTCTTTCCTTCATCACGCGTCTCCTTCGTATCGCTCTCATTCATGTGCTTCGTATCCATGCCATTTGTATCCATTGTCATGGTTTCGTTCGTATCGCTTTTAAACTTGTCCCATTCGTAACGCTTCCTTCAATTCTCATTCGCATCGGTATTCCCAAGCGTTGCTTCGCATCGATCAACAAGAATGCCGTTCGTATCGATCCATCGCGTATCATTCACATCGATCCCTGGCCGATTGATACGAATAGCATGTATAGGTGGATCGATACGAATAAGTTAGTAGGCGATTGATGCGAAGCAGGGTGAATACGGACCGATACGAAGTGAGGCATGTTTGATGGATTCGAACTAATGAATTTTTGATGGATACGAATGATACTTCCTTTCATGGATACGAACCGCCACTTACCTCGATGGATACGAATTAGTGTTGCTATGATGGATTCGAATGAAACCGACGCAGAGGAGGTGGAATGATGGATACAAATAAGAGCATTGCTTGATTTGGATCGATTATATCTTGAGCATACGAACTCCGATTGACTTGAAATTTGGAACGTTGGCTCTCATATCTATGATTTTCATGTCATGTTAATTGTACCTCGATTTGGACTTAGAAAATTTTTACCATTATCCATAACAGACCTGTGTATAACCGATCTTCAAGACGGACTGTCTTGGGTTTCCAGTCAATTCTTTGGTGTCACGGCCTTGCCAAAAGGCGGGATAACATGAACCTAATGGAAAGATGTTATCCAACAAACATATGAGCCTTTGTGGTGATTCAGATTATGTACTATTATGCTTCAAAAAAGAACTCATGATTTTATTAAATTTTAGAAAATGTTAAAATATATGTCTCTGTCCTATGGCACTTGGCATTGATAGGAGCCCATACTTATGACATAGGATCATTTGATTCATATACCAATATATGTGACAGTAAGGAAAGAATATACAACAAGAAGTGAAGAAAGAATATGCAAACATAAATAGTTAAGGTATCGTTATAGTTACTTTTTTATACATAAGGTTAAGATAGAATATAAATACATGTAGCCAAAATGTACATCAATCTAAATAGAATAAAAAATTATGATACATGATTTATCTAAACCACAATTATTATTGAACTGTATGTGATGTGCACGTAAATGTGCATATATTTACATCCATATTTTATCTCTTTTTATTTAAATAAACATCATATTTGGGCATTTGTACATGTTAAAACCAAAATTCAATTATTTTTAAACCATCATATTATCATCTTCATTCAGGGGCAAAATGGTCATTTTTTACATGTGTAAAATTGAGAATTTTTACTTGGACATTTTTGATTATTTTTATAGGAATTTGGATGCATATGGAAGAGGCTTATATGAAGATACATGCATGCACAAATGAATACAAAGGAAAGAAGAGGGAAATAATTCAAAGTGAAGATCATGGAGGACCCCACCTACCCACCTACCTTAATGTACAAATTAGAGGCTAATTCAAAGGGAATTAATGGCTTCATGTACACTTAAATGATGATTAATTAGTGGCTAATGGTTACTTGGTGGCCACACTTCCTAAAGGGCATTTTGGGAAGCACCCTAAAAATGGAATTAGGGGTTTATGCATGTTTAAATAGCCCACTTGTGTACATGTAAACATCATCTACTCTTTCATTTTACTTAGGAAATTAAGAGATCAAATTGTAAGCTCAATGTTCTATGAAATAAAAACGGCTTCCAATCCTCTTTCTTATTATTTTTCTACATGCTTTTCTTTTTTTTTATGTTAATGCTTTTATTTATGTTCTTTTCTTTTCTTTGTTAGTAGAATAGTTTTACATTCATGCAAGTAGTGTAGCTTAATTTCTTTTGTTGTAAGTAGTTTAATTACATTCTCTTCTTTGCTTATTCTCTATTTTCTTCTCTTTTTAATGTTGAAAGTTACTTGTGTTGCTTCAATTCCACAAATGAGTAGCTAAACCCCTTCAATTTAGGGGTAATGAAGCTCTCAAATATTATGTAATTTCAACATTTTATAATCTCATTTGGTTTATGCTTCATGAAGTGAGTTTTGATGCAAGTTTTTACAAGTGGGTTTGATAGCTTATATTGTTTATGCAAATGAGCTATTCTTATTCAACATAAACACAATTTGCATCATCATTTGCTAATCCATTTTTGATTGTGAAATTAAAGTAAAAATGAAATTTGATGATCTATATTACTAGTTACAATAGTAAACAGATCATACTTAAAATAGCTTTTGCTTTGGCTTCATTTTCATGAGAATTATAAGTGGTTTATTTGTTGTATTATAGTTTGATGGTTTGAGTTATATTAATTAATAATATAAACAAACCATACTTATGATAAATACAACAATATTTCACTTCATATCAAAGCTAGAGATCACAAATTGTTTATTTGTGGATTTACAAAAATATGAGAGTGGATTTGCCTCTAAATTGTTCTCTAGTTCAATAGTTTTTAAATCACATTTTAATTCTAGCTTTAGCTTATTTTTGTAGTTAACAACTTTCATCTCAGTTTGGTCTAATTTGATTGAATATATTTTTAATCTCTCATAATCTCCTACGGATCGACCCGTATTCGCCACGTACTACAAAGTGTATGCCGTGCGCTTGCGGTTATATTTTTAATTTGAAATTTTTCGACTATTTTCTAAACCAATAGAAAAATAGTTGTTAAAAAGTATGCGTTGTCAGTAACAGCCCTGATGACATTACATATGTTAAGAAGTACTAAGATTTAACGGCATCCAGGAGTGTTTGCATCTTTCACACATGCATGTAAAATTTGTACATATGTCCAATTTAAAAAGTTAAATTGAAATCTTATATGTTTGATTTTAATACTATTAAAGTTTCACACATGCATATAAAAGTTAAATCAGTTAGTAATGGTTAACACATGACTTTCAAATTACTGTTAGTATATCAAATTTTAAAAGTGAAATTAAAGTCAGGTTTAAACCTTTAATATAGCTATATATATACTTTTAAGGTTTCACTGTGGATGTAAAAGTTTTAAACCAGACATATTGATAACTAAATTTAAAATCGGACATACGGTAATATAAATGAAAAATGTTAAATTACTGTCCATAAGTCTGATTTTAAAAGTTAAACTAAATTCAGGTTTAAAATTTTTATACAGTTAAATTATTTCATAAGATTTATATTTGATGTTAATGTACATTTTGAAATCATCTAAATCTGATTTTTAGTTTTTATACCGATTTAAAAAGTAAAATAATATAATTAAATGATTAAAGTAGAACTTATTTATGTATTGGTTATTGATTTTAAAATTTAATTTGTTATATTGCAAGTTTTAAATCGGACTTTAATATAACTATTGAATTATTTTTTTATAATTCAAGTTTTAAAATTTCAAAACCTATTGACAAGAAAACTTGTCAACACCTCAAAACGAAGCTTGAAGTAATAACGATTCCTTTGAAACCTGCTTCTGAATCGAAGAAGGAAGCTAACACTCTTCAAGTTGGGAAAGACGGTTGAAAACACCTCTTTAGCACCTTTTGTCACAGTCAAAAGGCCAATTTTTCCTTCAGAAAATCCTTTTCGAACTGGTTGGTTTGTGACTCTGTCGGTACCTCGTTTCAACACTGCCAAGATGGTTTAAGTTGGAGACTTAATTGTTCTGGAAATAGTTGAGTGGAAGGGTTTCGACTTGATCGAAGGGGTTAAAACTTATTATCTTGCAGATCTGAGCTAAAATTCTTAGGAAATATGTGAACTAGGGGTTTCGACCCAGTCAAAGGGGATCCTTTCGACTAGTTTGACAGTTGATTGACATATCTGTGTAAAACAAGAAACTCAGTACTGCCATATAATCAAGATTATCATGATCTCACTTTTTATTGAATTTCGTTATACAAATTGATCAAATCCCCAATTTGATTTAGGAATTAGGGTTTACTAGCTTTTAGAAATTACAAGTTGGAAGTGAAAGAAATCTGATCCCTTAAACTAGACCTCTAGGGTCTTATTTATAGATGCAGGTTGGCACCTTTCAACCTAATGCTTTTGACATGGTCGAAAGGTATACTTTCTTACTTTCGCGCGCATCTCTAGAATCTCAGCTTTCGACCTAGTCGAAAGGGTTATATGGCCAGCCTTCCGTTGCCGTTTAAGATTTGGCTTCCTTCTTACTTGCTTTACTCCTTTCGACTTCGTCAGAAGGTGCTTTGCTTGATTTCTTCTAACCTCGTCGAATTGTTTTACTTGATAGCTTCCGACTTCATCGAAAGGTATTTAGATGCGCTTTCTACTTAGCTGCTTATGTGCTATGTAACCTAGCACAAGCGTTGGCCTTCGGAGCTGTCGAAACATGTGATTTATAGGTTTCAAATGAGTCGAAACACCATTAAGGAATTAGTTGCAGGTGACACCATTCGAAAGCGATCTATCTGACTAATGCAGAACCTTATGCTTTGGTGGTAGTGGATGTGTGGTCCTTTCTCCATAGGTGAGGGTGTCTTTAACCAATTCGAAAGGCTAACATATGCTCTCGAATGGGTCACCATTGCTAAATGTTCTTCTGATGAAGTAAATGAAGACGAAACCAATCGTTACGAATGTTTTGGCGAAAAATGCTGAAAGTAAGTTATGCATTGCCTTCGGAAGGTAGCTTTCGACCTCGTCAAAATCCCTTTACATATCCAATACTCTGTTGAAACTTCCTTTTGACCTCTTCGAAAGGTGCTGCTGGTGCTATTATCTCCTTGTCGAAAGCTTTATCTAATGTTTAGATAGACCATCCTAATGCCTCCTGATCTTCGTCAATACTCTTGCTCCTTTCATACTTTCATTCTTGAGAATATTTCATGGATAACATTTAGCCCCCCTAGTATGAAAGAAACTTTTGTTCTTTAGGATAAAAACTATAAAGAACTTCTTTCTTTATTTCCTATGAATAATGAATAATTTCTATTAGGGTCATAACATTATTATGAGACCTTAATGGGTAATTTTAAACTTATATGTTCAAGATGTTATTTGGTAATGTCTTTGGATAAAGTATTTTGAATAATACACAATCAAACCTCTTTTTGTTACTAATATTAGAAATGCGAAACAATATCACCTGGTCAGCAGGAATCGACTCAAATAATGGAACCTGTGAAGAAATCTATCATACGCTCCATATCTTTTCTTCAATCATTAGATATGAGTTTTCCACCTGAAATGGCCTCTCCTTGTGATTTTACTATAATTCCTTTCCACTCCTGCACTGTATGTTAGTAACTTTCATTTATTTACTCATAAGTTAATAGATTGTTTGGTTCCGATGCTATTTTGTAATATGAAGATTAGGGATTTTTCTTTTCTTTTTATCCTAACCTTTGATGGAATCCCATCTGCTATTGAGAAAATCTTGTATAGAATTCAAATTCGGAAATTTAATGAAAAGATCGCAAACCACCATAAAAATCGAATAAAGAAATTTATAACTCACAAAATCAAAAATCCAATCAAAAATCCAATAAGGAAATCTGGAATATGAAACCCACAAACCATTATAAATCAATAAGGGAACTAAGGATCCACAAAATCAGAAATTCAATTAAGAGATCATCAAAAATCTAATGAGGAAATCAAAGATACGAAATCCATAAATCACCATCAAAATTAACAAGGAAGTTTATAATTCACTAAATCGGAAAACCAATAAGAGATCATCAAAACTTCAATAAGGAAATCAGGAATATGAAATCCATAAATCATCATAGAAATCAATAAGGAAGTTTAGAATTCACAAAATCGGGAGATCAATAAGAGATCATCAAAATTCCAATAAGGAAATCAGGAATATGAAATCCCTAAACCATCATAGAAATCAATAAGAAAATTTAGAATTCACGAAATCAGGAGATCAATAAGAAACCACCACTAAAATCTAATCGGGAAACCAAGTATATGAAATCCATAAATTATCATAAAAGTCAATGAGAAAATTTAGAATTCACAAAACCCAATATGGAATCCTCATGAAAAGAAATAAGGAAAATGAAAGTTCACGAAATCGAGAATTCAACCAAAATCTTGTAAGGATCCCATCTGACAAATAGACTATTTAAAAATTAATTCAATATAAGCACAAAATTAGAGATCTGTCTAGTAATGGTAAACTTGGTAAGTTTAAGTAAAAGATTCCTAGGCCTATAAGCTAGTAGTATATTTGTTATATTGGGGCCGAGTAGTTCTATAAAGCCATGCAATCATTCGGAATAGCGGTTCCATATTATTGCTTGGCCGTTTAGTAGTGCAATGGCCCAAATAACTTATTGTTACATACATATACATATATAATGTATAGACTCTTATATCTTAAGGGGTCACCTTATTTCTAAGGATTCAGGAGTGGTTTACTCAATCTATTCTTCGAATGAAGTCACTTTTATCTTTGTAGTACGAGTTTGTTATATATTCCATCCCCTTAGCTTTTGTATAGATCTTTGTTTTCCATCTTATGTTAAGGATCTCTCTATCCATTTTCTTGTCTTGTGTCTTCTTTCTGAATGCAAGTTTCCTAATTTCTTGATGTGAGAATCACCCTTCAGGTTCTAGATGTACTGAAATTTTCTCTCATATTCGGTCCTTTCTGATTGTGATTTCGGATTCTTTATCAGTAACCGATGATGGCGTTGGACATCTTCATCCTTTTGTCTTTGCCTGTACCCCTCTCTTGGGTTTCATCTTTGTCTAAGATGGTGGACAGATTTCCTTCTTCAACCCTTTGTTCTTTTGGGTTCTGACTTTTGATTTGAGTTGTAGACATCCTTGTCCCTCTTAATTTGTTTGGTGCCTCTTCCAGGATTCCCTTGCGTTAACACGATTTTTTTTCAATACCCCAAAATTATGCTAAGGAATGAGAATTATCCTTCAGGAAAATAAAGTAGAATGATAGGTATGAATCCCTTTTGAATTTTCTTTTGAATAGGCTTTAGTAGGCAGGAATTGCTCAGACAGATCTTTCGACTGTGTCAAAAGGGATGGGTTCCGTATTTACTGACCTTTCGACTCTATTGAGACTATGTAGATTCTCTTTTGAAAGCTTTCCTTTTCGAAATAGATGAAATACCCTGGATAAGGTTTCTCTTAGATGGATTCGACATTGTCGAAAGTTTAATTATTGGTTAGCTAGGACTCTATCCTTGAGCCTGAGACAGAGGTTCCGACTCTGTCGAAAGCAAGGTGATTTAGGTGTTAAAACTTGATCCAGGAATCTAAGATAGGGGTTTCGACTTCGTCGAAAGCTGTGAGCTTAACCTCCTTGGGTTTGAACTAGTAATCTCAAGCTATAGTGTTTTGTTGAAGGGTTTCGACCTTGTTGAAAGCTTGAACCTTGAGCTCCTTGAACTAGTTAATGATTTGAGCAAGTTGTGACCTGGTTTCGACCTTGTCGAAAGTTAAAACTCAAAGGAAGGTTACTTAATATATGAACTTGAAGTCGTTTAAATTTTGCTAGGTTTCGATTGAGTCGACAGTGGCCTTTCAATGAAGGCGAAACCTGAAACACAAGAGTGACCGACAAGAACTTTGATAAAATGATAAGTAATCTAAAATACTTGAAACTTCCCTTTCATAAGCAAAATATGGCTTTATTGCATTAAATCCCCAAATTAATCTTGTAATTAGGGTTATAGCACTTTTGATTAGAGAAATACAAGTTTGGATGAGAGGAATCGAATCCTCAAAACGTGAACCCATGGGTCTTATTTATAGATCCGGATCAGCACCTTTCGACCCTGATGCTTTCTACTGGGTCGAAAGGTTGATGCCGAAAGACTTAAGCATGTTGCCGCCCTTGTCAAAAGGTATGGTCACCCTCCTCTACTTTGAGTTGTCTTGTAAGTGCTTTTGACTCTATCGATAGCCCTTGTTCATTGGTTTTGATGAAGTTGGTTATGCCTGTGCTCTTGTTTTTGATATGATAAGGAACCCTCCTGGACCACGTTGGTTTAGACCAATTTAAAAGGCTTACTATATCTTTCGAAAGGGTTGCTCAGGATGATACTTGCTTTCAAGAAGTTTGAATGGAGGCGAAATCATTGGTTTCGAATGGTTTGGCGTATGTTCAAGAGCTGTTCTTCATTGTCTTCGGAAGGTATGGCTTCGACTTAATCGAAAGGTCTTCATCTAGTCGAAAGGTCGTTAATGAAGGCGGAAGGGTCCTTTCAACTCCTTTATCTTCTTCGAAAGGTAAGAACCTTCTGGATATTGATTGGAGAAACACCTTCCAAAGGTCCTAAAGCTTCCAGACTTTAACGGTAGCATCCCTTCGACTCTTTTGAAAGGTCTAGCTGGTGTTTTTCTTTCTTGCTTCCTTTTGTTCTCTGCTTAGAATGGTTTCAACTAAGTCGAAAGGTGGTTTTTGGAGTAACATTCCCCCCCCCCGTGCGAAGGGATGCACTTGACTTTTCAAGTCAACTTTGTCAAAAACTAGAAGCTTCCCGCCTCTTGGTCTTCCCACGTGAATCTGGGCCGTCTATTCAAATCTTATATAACGGTTGATAATTCTAGGCGACTTTTCTTATAAAGTACGCTTCTCCTCCTTCTTCCTCATTCACTTTTCTGCAGTCAAAAATTCGAACACGAGTAAAATAATTCAAAAAATTCTCAAACTTGTTATTCACTTCCAGAAATCAAAATAAACATCAAATCTAAATTGTAAGTTTAGATTCATTCTTGTTTTGCTAGTCTTAATCGAGTTTTGCTTTTCCAAATTTCAAAATCGAGATTCGACCTTAATTATTCGAATTTCGATTTTTTAAGAGTAGGATTAGTTTGATTTATCAAGAAATTTTTCTTAAATTCAGTCTTTTGAATCGATAGATCCTGCTTCTTGTTTTGGATTTTTACTTCGATATTTATAATTTCTATTCTTCATTAGAAAATCTGGATTTTAAGTTTAATAATAATCTTTATACTTATGAAATCGAAAAAAGGTCGATTCCTATTGTAATCCATATTATTTTTATTTTTATCTTATTTTTATTTTATTTTATGTCCACTATCTTATCGGGTTTGGTTTACTTGTTTTAATAAATTTTGAAATCCTTGATTTGCAATCGAGTTTGGGGAAGACGGTGGAACCAGTTTTCTTCGTTCGGAAGTTTCAAATGTACGGGTGAAAAATTGGCGTCACAAAATGACTTTTCTACCCCCTTCGAAAGGAATTAAGGCGGCAACCTTGGTTTTGCTTCCTTAGCCCCTTTCGATGGGGTCGAAAGGTGTTGTGGTGCCAATTCGATCAACCTTGTCCAAAAGGATATGTAATTAAGTAGAGTGCAGTAACCCCTTCGAGAACAAAACATTTCGACTTAGTCGAAACTTTAGTGTCGATTATAATCCGTTCTTTTTAGTTTACCTTTGGAACCATTATACCCCTTTGACCCTTTCGACACCATTTAAATCTAATGAGTCGAAACCCTCTAGAGTTACCTTTCTCCAGCATTGTCGAAATGTTCTAAGTATTTATAAGTTTAATTTAGGACCTTTCGACCCAATGAATTTGTAAGGTTTCGACAACATTTGTATTTTTCTTAGAAAACCAAAGTTATTGGTTTCGACAGTATCCAAGGGCCCTGTTACTTTGTTTATGAAATGTTTGAAGCATATATTTTTGTTTAAGTTTTAAGTTAACTTGGTCTATTTCCTGTTAACAACTTAACTACCGTGGAGCTTTCGACTTTGTTCAAAATTATCAATTGAACAAACATTTTGACTTATCCTTTCGACCTTGTCGATAGCTCAAGGAATATTTTATTTAGGCTCTCGACAATGTCGAGATGTATTTATTAAGAAATCTCAACACTCTTGACTTTTAACTTAAACATTTTACAAAAAATTAAAGTTTCATATTTGGTTTATGTTTAAGTTATCCAAGTAGGTCTCTTTTTTTCACTAATTCTTGAAAGAATATTATGTTCATATTAAACTTGAAAAATCTAACTGAAATATTTTCACCTGGCAGAATTATGAACTCTCCAAAGAAACTTAACGCCATCTCGAAGCATTCTTTGCTATCTTCCCAGGACGAGGTTGATGCCATTCTTAAGGACTTTGGAATTACTGGCGTGGAAGCCATTCCACCCAGGGAGACAGACACAATCAATAACCCTCTTGAACGGTTTTTTACTTACACTGTTGTCCATATATGGGACAGTGGATTCCTACCCTTTCCTGAATTCTTGGCCAGATTCATTTCTCACCTTGGGGTTGCTTCAATCCAGCTATCCCCTAATGTTTACACCTACCTTCTATCTTTGGAGTTGACGGCACTAGAGTCTGGACATCCTTCTTTGAATGCTGAAGTTCTGAAATACCTGACTCGATTAGTCAAACTTAACACTATTAACCATTAGATCTTCAGAGCTAATCCCCCGAAGAAGCTTATATCGGACAGGGTCAATAAGTTTAAAGACTGGGAAAACCAGTTTTTGTTTGTTCGATGTTATTTAAACATCAGTGGAAACTTTTCTTCTCCCTGTAAGTTCAATTTTTCACTATCTTTCTCCCATTTTATTTCTTCCCTTGTCTAATCTTTATCTCATACCAAGTTCTCCTGCTAAGGAACTCGATGAAGCAGATAAAAGAACGGTGGAATTCCTTATCGCGGCTTCTGTTAAGATAGGAAATTGACTGAAGCAGCTGATACCATCAAACTTGTGGAAGTATTCTCCTCTTCTCCCTGGCCAAAGGGTTTTGGGGCTACCCTATTTGATCCAGCATACTTCGAAGGGAAAATGCTTTCTCTCTTTGGGAGATTCTGAACATTTCTCCCCTATGTCTCCTATCTGTTCAGACCACTCTGGTAAATTATAGGAACATCATTTGTTTTCTATTCTTGTTACTTCTGAGTTATCTTGCTAATTTTTTAATCAGTTTGGGATCTTTACGGTGCCTGTTAGTGGTGCTGCCCCACTTCCTTCAACTTCTGGAGTGCCATCAATTATTGAATCCTTTGCCAAAACCAAGAAAGCTTTCAAAAGAAAGTTGATGGAATCATCTGAAACAGAGCCACCAAAGAAAGCTGCTAAAGTTATAGACGTAGAGGAGGAGGAATGTTCATCGCTTGACAAAACTTCGAAGAGCCCAATTGCGGAAGCTTCTAAAGACAAATAAGTGCAAACCCCAATTGTGATTGATCCCCTTTCATGCATTTCTATTTCAGACTCTTCAGCTGCTCTTGCACAAATGCAGCTGGCTTTGGATATGCCCCTTACTCCAAGGCGCACTCCTTCTCAACCATCATCTTTTTCTCCTTCTGCCATCAACTTCGAAGAGATAGTCGAATCTATCTTACACTCTGAGTCCTTCACTTCCATTCACCCGCCTTCTTCTGTTCCAAATTTGGCTGGGCACCATCGCTCTATGATAGAGCAACAATTTCTAGTAAATTCCACTTTGATCGATCTTATCACACTGGTTTTCTTTAAATCGCTAACTTGTATTATATTTCTTCTTTCAGATTTCTAAGAGTTGGCTAGCTTTAAATGAACATGTAACGACCCGATATTTTCAACCATTCGCATCCGCACATGTCGAACTTGAATTTCTCAAAATACCGCGTTGTAAATATAATTTGGCAAATCTCAGAATATACAGTAAATAAATAATCACAGATCACAGACACAGAGTAAGAAGTGCAGCAGAAGTAAAAGAAATAGTAGTTCATGAAGCTACTATGTAAATATATCAGAGTTAAATAAGATACAACAGAAGAAATAAAGTACAACAGAAGTCTCAATATGATAACCAAGTACAAGCTGAATAGAACAACAGAACTGAGATAGATAAAACTAGATAAGTAGATAATCTCCAGCGATTCCAATCTCCAGAAAGTGGAATCCAAATCTATGAATACTCAGGCTGACCCGAGCGTAAATAAAAATACAAACACTCGAGTCAAGACATACATACTTATACAATGTAAACCAACTTAAGTGAACTGTAATAAAGGTACAAGTAACTTAAAGAATGCTTGGGATCGCCCATTCTTTGAGGTTCCGTTAAACTATCTACTATGTAGTAATATTCGCTATTATAATAATGTCTAATCATAAAATAAACATAATTTTAAATAGCGTTAAGGCTTTACATTTTCCACCTTAACACGTAATATGCCAATAGTCTACACAGTACCTGCATACCTCGCAAGGCTATAAGAAGATACTCCATAGGTACGACACAAATAGAAACTCGTAGTAAAGCTCGATATGGTAGGTGACACGGCACACAAGGCAATGCCAGGGTAGATATACCAATTACGCACACGGACTGATGGAAACGCATAGTAGCCACTACCGCTCCACCTCGAACAACACTCCCAAATCAAGGGGTGCACCCAAACAATCACAAAGTAATAGAATGGTATCGAAGAAGTGTGTCCGATAAGAGGTGCTACCTCACTGGTCCGAGATCGCTCCTGTTTTAGCCACCTTATGCCAACTCACGGGAGTTGGGTCCACGTATATACCTTAGGATCGTCGCCACAATCTTACTTCATTCTGGAAACTCCACCGCGTACATAGTTGTCAAAGTGGTTTTCGGTATAGACAGAGAGTATGTCCATATCCGATCTCGGTCTCTTTAACAACCAATCGTTATTATAACCCGTGGTTATAATTTTAAAATAATATTTTATACTTCAAAATAGAATATCATTTCAAATCCAAATCTTTATCAAAAATGAAGATTAAATCAATCCTAAACCATTTCAATATATTTAAAATATCATATCATTTCAAAACTTCATTTCAAATCATTTCAATATATCAAAATATCATATCTTTCCAAAACTTCATTTCAAATCATTTTAATATATCAAAATATCAAATATTTCCAAAACTTCATTTCAAATCATTTTAAATATATCAAAATATCATATACTTTCAAACTTCATTTCAAATCATTTTAATATACCAAAATATCATTTGAGTTCAAATCTAAATATTCAATTTTAAATACTTTTTAAATTTAAAGATATCATTCATTTATTATCATTTCAAGTCACCTTTTTAAATAGTTTATATTTCAATCAAAATAATTCATTTAAACCATTTAAAAGTGTAATTATTATACTTTCAAATCAAGTATTAAAATTTCCAAAGTTTCAATTCAATCATTTATTTCAATTAAATTTCCATAGACCATTTCAAATCTTATAAATTTCAAATATAGATTTAATCCACAAATAACTATTCAAATTATAAAATAAATTCCAAAGCTTTATTATCCTATATTTCATAAGTCTAATATCTTTTAAATAGATTCAAATTACAAGTAAACCAAATATTTTTCAGACTAATATAAACTTCAATTATATATTCCAAGATTTAATATCATTTCAAATTCATTTCAAAATATCAAAATATCATTTATTTAATTTAAATTTAAATACCATTTAATCACATTTCAAAATAGTTGTATTTCCCAAATCAACTATTCCATTTAAATCATTTAAAGTCAATTCATTATTTTTAATAATTAAATATTTAATTTCCAAAATTTAATCTTTTTCAAAGATCATTTATTCATTTGAATTTATTAAACAAAGAAAATTCAACTTTCGCAGCACTTAGAAAATACTACGAAATGTTATGTTTAAAAACAGTTCGTTAACAAAAGACGGCATTTAAAATGCTGTAAATCTTAATTTAGTTTCAATTAAAATTTTAGTTAAATTTAACAACTATAGCACTAACAAAGTGCTATAATAACCCTTAGTTCAAATTTGCTATTTGGTTCATTTAAAACAACTACAACATTTTCCAATGCTGTAATATCTTTACATTACATTTCAAAATGCTGTCAAATCAAATTCAGAGTTTTATTTACAATTTCACACATAATTAACTTTTAATATAAATCATTTTAACTTATAAAATCATATATTTTGACATTTAAAAACAATCATTTAAATACCTTTATTTATATGATTTTATAAAGTCAAATTTCCATACAAAAATCAAATTAAATAACAATTAAATTTTCATTTCTTTAATTAAATTCTTAACTTAACAACTAAGTTTAAATTTCCAAAATATAATTTATTTCCATTTATTTTACTTAATTAAAATTTCACTTTTAACAAAATTAACAATTTCCCAATTTAAGTTATATTTCAAAATTTTCAATTTAAACATTCATTTATTCCATATTTTAATTTATAAAAAATCATTAACACTTTTAAAAATTTATTATTACTTAAAAAAAATCATTAAATTCATCTTTTAAATCAAATTTGTCATATTTTCTTACTGTACATAAATTCCATTTATAAACAAAATCATAAATTCCAAAATTAACTTATATTTCAAATTCTACTTCACCATTTACTTAATTCACTTATTTAATTTGTAGAAAATCACAAATATTTTATAGAAATCATTTTAATAAAATTTAAATCAAAATATCATAATATTTACATTTTTAAAATATTTTAAAAATTTCAGAAAAATATATAAACCACGGGTTTGTATATAATTTTCTAGCCTAGGTCAAGTGATACGGATATATATCATTTCAATCCGTAATTTACAAAGAAAAACCAAGTTCTATCATTTCAAACCTGCAATCCCAAGTTAAATAAAATAAATAAAAACCGTTCAGGCCTATCATTTCAGCCCATAACGATTTTTCCCTATTCTAAAGTCCGTTCGGATATGTATCATTTCAACCCATAGTGATTTCTATACTAACAGGGAACTTGCAGTGTGATAAACAGATATGAATAAACAGAATAGCATCATATAAAAGTAACTGATGATATAACAGGTGTAATAGCAAGGGTGAGCATTATATGATGATAATATAATAGTTATAATAGGATGATATAATTTTACAGATTCAAATGGTGTCGGTTTACTAGTTATATAAGTACACATCGTCTGGTGAGAATTACTCACTTGTATTTGCTGGAGATGACAACCAAAGCACACAACACAGAAACTACGAAGGCACGACAACTCGAATATGATTTGAGAATGGGAGAGCCAAAGATTAATTTCCTTGAATACATTAAACAAAACAATGTAAAAATATATAAGTTCCAAAGCAACACAACACCAAATAACATTAGAAATCAAAGCCCAAAACAAAGACAAATGCTTTGCACTTGTTCTCAACTTCACATACTTCAGTTATGAATTGAAATAGCACAGCCAAGGCATGGATTTGGGTCTGGGTTTGGGTCCATTGTGGTCGGCCTAGCTAGGTTTGAATGGTGATGAAGTATAGGTGCACACATATACAACTACAAGGTCAATTTCAACAACTTAATGCTACAAATAGGGTTCGACCATAGGCTCTAGGGTCATGGCTAGAGGTCCAGGTGGTGGTGGCTGTTGTGGCAGAGGGTGGTGGAAGTGGCGGCAAAAGGAAGTTTGAGGTGGTGGAGCAAAACTAGGCTAGATTGAGCATATAAGTGATGTTTTATAAATTTTGGTGGTGATCTCTTGCCATGGGGTGCTCGGCCTGATGGAGTGGTGGTCTGGAGGGGGTGATGGTTGGGGTATGAGTTGGTAGAGTCGGCCAAGGTGCTGGTGTAGGTGGAGCCGATCAAATCTATTGAGAACAAGAGCAAAACAACATAAGAAAATCTAGAAAAACAAGATAAGAAGAAGAAAGTTTAACCAAATCTTTGATCAGAAATGATGTGTCCGTGATTTTTTTGTTGAGAAATGGTTTGAGAGTTGTTCACGTGAAAAATGAAGATGAGGCTGAAGGGAAAAGGAAGTATACGGCCGAAAGAGAATGAATGCAAGAGTTAAGAAAATGAAGAGACGGGAAAACAAAAGGTCTTAAGCAAATCAAGAGTCACAACCTTTCAAATTTCCATTTTATATATTTTGTAATTTATAAATACATATAAAAGCTGATAATAAAAACAAAAACTCAGAAATGAAATAAATATATAAAATAAATAATTAAATTTTAATTAAATAGAATTTAAATTAAGAAAATAGCTTTAAAATGCAAACTAGGCTTTAAAAATTAGAAATAAATTCAATAAGCTTAAGAAAAAATTTATAATCACTTTAAAAATATTTAAAAGTCAAAATATATATGATATAATCTAAATATACAAATTAGAGTAAGATATATCAAATAAAATGTCATTTATATAAATTAAAAATAAAGAAAATTGTTAAATAACTCAATATACACCCAATATTGAATACAGTATAACTTTCACAATTTAAATCCGTTTTCAATGAAACAAAAAGCGGTATTCATGTTATTAAATCTATTTTAATAATAAAAGATAAAATTTAAGAATTTAAATATTTACATTTATAATTTAAAAGTCAAAGTTTGACCAGAAATCCACTTTTAAGGAAAATATTCAATTTATACCAGTTTGAAATTATAATTCATATAAAAATCAAAATTTATTTTATAAAATGAAATGTTTGAGATAAAACAAGTTTAAAAATAATTTCAAAATAAAAATAAAGTCAAATTTAAAATATTTGCAAAAATCAAGGGTTGTTACACTCTCCCCCACTCAAAACTTTTCATCCCCGAAAAGGAATGAGGTACGGGAAAGCATAAGAAAAAGATAGAGTGAAATAAGATAAAGACAAGATGACAAGAAGATTAGAGTTATACCTGATAACTGTTGTTATAAGTCAGTTTAACAAGGTGGAGATGGTCTTCCCAAGATTCTCCAGAATCAGGTACACAAGTATGAAAAGATCCTCTAGAATCTGATTCACTTTTTCCGCCTGACCGACAGTCTATGGATGAAACCAGTGCTCAGATTCAAAATAAGTACCAAAGATTATAGAAAGATTTCTAACAGAAAGAGTATAGAAAGGAAAAATAAGGACAACTAACAGACAGTTTGAAAACAAAATAAGATAATAAGTTTGAAACCATGGAAATTTCAACTTAAATAGATAATTAATTTTACACAAGTTAAATAAATCTTAATTATCTCTAATTTCATTACCTTATCATCCAATTTTCTCAAATCAACAATTTCAAAAATCATGGATTTGCAAAATCATTATTTATACTCATAATGTACTTAATAAATTTAATTCCTCTTTATTCCTAATTAAAAGTAAATTTATCCCTCTCAATATATTTTATCACCTATGTTAAATATACTTACACTTATTATAACTGTTTTAATTTATTCCTATTTCCCTTAACATCATATATATTGTAAATTATTCAATTAACATTTAAATCGAGGAAATTGACGATGCGAACAACATAAGAAAAAAGGAAAAGAAACTGAAAGAAGTTCTCTGTGCCGCAATTCGTCATGTAATTGATCCTTCAGTTGTCGACAATCTTGACAAAGCCGCCCAAGACTTATGATATATCTGTATCTTTGAAATGTATAAACTCATTTTGTTTATATTGTGAACCACTTCATAGTTTTGTAAATTATTTCATGATTTATGTAAATCTTATAAATTTTGTAAATATCACCTGATTTGTAATTCCTTTCGGTAATGTCTCTTCTAAAATGCTTTTTGATAGCTCAATCATTATTTTTGTATTCGCTTAATCTTTCATTTCTCTTTGCTGTGCTGATTTCCCTATAAAGAATGAAGCAAACAATTTCTCTAATTGTTAGCTTGAAATTGTCATACCAGTCTATGTATATCATTTATTTAGGCCAACAAATCATCTTGTTAATTGCATGAAAGGTAATCTGTAGTAAACATCTAAATCTCATTTTTAACCATGATGAGAGATAATCAAGAATTTAACTTTGACCATTTGGCTGGAATATCTGAAATTTGTTGATAGGAAATCCCGCCTTATCACAATGGTATAAATATTAGATAGTAATTCTTTAAGAGATAGTTAATAAGGGATTGAATCCAGAAATCATTGCATGAATATTTGTAATGGAATCCTAAAGACCCATTCTCTGGCCTTAGCGATATTTGAAATATTAGAAATCTGAGACCCAGATTCGGATATCAATAGAAACTTATAACAGTGATTCTCTTGAGAGTATTTTTAACCCAGATTCGGGCATTTGTGATAGATAAATAGAAATGCATTATTCAAATTTCATACCCAGATTAGGGCTCAAATAAGTAATTTTCTCGATACCCAGATTCCGGTATGTTAAGATAATTAGTGATCGATAGAGACCCAAAACCCAAATTCGGGTATTAATAAATGAAGTTCCAGTATGAGAGACCCGAGACCCAGATTCGAGTATCAATAGACGATGTTTAGAAATGAAAGTCCCAAAACCCAGATTCGGGTATTTATAAGTGGAGCTCCGTTCTACTCCTTTGATGTGTGAACCCTTCAGATCTTGTATAGAAGTAATTTGTCTAGATACCTCTTGAGCTTGGACGCCTTAGTCCATAATTGGAAATGCATTTTCTTGGGCTTGAAAATCTTAGTCCATGATTTGACGAGCCTCTTCTTCGGCTTAGACATATTAGTCCATTGCTGAATGTGCCTTCTCTTAGGTTTGGACATCTTAGTCCATTATAGAATAAGCCTCTTCCTGGGCTTGGAAATCTTAGTCCATTGTTTAATGGGCCTCTTCTTGGGCCTGGACATCTTAGTCCATTGTTGTCTGGTGCTCTTGGTTAGCTCATCTTAGAGACTAGAACCAAGGACTTACGCGACCTCCCTCCAAGAGGTGCCCTGCCTCGGCCCTTTTGCGGCACCGACATAGGCTTGTTCGGTGCTTTACCCTGGCCATCTTATGGCGCGGATAAAGGCTTACTCTGTCCTCCCTCCAGAAGGTGCCTTACCCTGGCCATAGCATGGCGCGGATAAGGGCTTGTTCGGTGTTTACCCTGGCCATCTTATTGCGCAGATAAAGGCTTACTCCATCCTCCCTCCAGGAGGTTCCTTGACCTAACCAGAGGTGCGGCCAAGGGCTTGTCGGTGCTTTAACTTGGCCATCTTATAGTGTGGCTAAAGGCTTACCCGTCCTTCCTCCAAGAGGTGCTCTGCCCTGGCCAACTCGGCGCAAACAGAGGCTTTTCTACCATCTTAGGTAGACTACCATCTTAGGTAGTATCCAAATATAAGGAGCATTTCACTCCCAACTATGTAGATTTTTCTTTTTATGAAATGTAGCTCTTTAATGATTTTTTCTCAAATTCTTTTTACAAACTCTTGAATTTTTCCTTATCGGAAGAAATTTATGATAATCCCCTCTAGGGCTCTACAATGGTTGGTTTCATGACCATTCATCATATGGTAATGGCAATAGGATCCTCCCAAATTCCATTCGTATTTTGGCATATCCTTTTGTGATGGCCAATAGTTAAGCTCATCCTTGGTGAGAAAGTAGAAGGTTCTCTATGGAAGTTGTCAAGTTGCACTCTTTTGGAAGTCTAGACTTGAAACTTGATTCTTGCGGATGGCCTTTTGACATTTTATTTCTTGGCCTTATGTTTTCATGTTCCTCAATTGCTTTTCTTTTTACCACCCTTTGAACCCTTTGAATTTCTTGAGTTGGAAATGTCCTTGCTGTAGTTGGTTGCCACTTATGTGCAAAGGCATTGTAATCATCCATTATCTCTTTCTCAAAGATGGTGCCTTTGGAATAATGTTGAATTGTTCTTCTCATTTGATTGAAGACATTGTCACTTCCATTTGTTTTCTTTCCTAGTGCAAAGATGGTGGTAGGGCCAACATGAAAAGGATTTACACTCCATTTCTCAAAATCATAAGATTCTAATTTTTTCTTGTTTATAATTCTAAGAGCCACTAGCCTTAACCTTTGCCCTTCGTCTTTGTTGGAATCCTTGATGATTACTGAAGAGAATCTTTTCAACTGGGTTCAAATGACCCTTATTCAGATCTTTCAATCCTTCTGGCCATGATCAAACCAAAGTAGACATACTTGATATAGAGCTAAGTGGGGTTAGAGAATAGTAGTGTTGGGGGTTTAACCACAAGGTCGGTGGTTCAAGCCCTCCTTCTAGGGCCAAAATGTTAACAAGATTTCTTATCAACACCCCAAAGTTATGCTAAGGATTGAAAATTATCCTTTAGGCAAATAGAGTAGAATGGTAGGTATGAATCCCTTTTGATTTTTCTCTTGAATAGGCTTTAGTAGGCAGGAATTGCTTAGACAGACCTTTTGAGTGTGTCGAAAGGGATGGGTTTCGTATTTAATGACCTTTCGACTCTATTGAGACTATGTAGATTCTCTTTCCTTCTCGAAATAGATGAAACACCCTGGATAAGGTTTCTCTTAATTGGATTCGACATTGTCGAAAGCTTTGATTATTGGTTGGCTGGGACTTTATCCTTGAGCCTGAGACAGAGGTTCCGACTCTATCGAAAGCAAGGTGATTTAGGTGTTAAAACTTGATCTTGGAATCTAAGACAGGGGGTTTGACTCAGTCGAAAGCTGTGACCTTAACCTTCTTGGGTTTGAACTAGTAATCTCAAGCTACAGTGTTTTGGTGAAGGGTTTCGACTTTGTCGAAAGCTTGAACCTTGAGCTCCTTAAACTAGTTAATGATTTGAGCAAGTTGTGACCTGGTTTCGACCTTGTCGAAAGCTAAAACTCAAAGGAAGGTTGCCTAAAATATGAAATTGAAGTAATTTAAACTTTGTTAGGTTTCGATTGGGTCGACAGTGGCTTTTCGATGAAGGCGAAACCTGAAACACAAGAGTGAAACTTACAAGAACTTTGATAAAATGATAAGTAATCTAAAATACATGAAACTTCCCTTTCATAAGCAAAAGATGGCTTTATTGCATCAAATCCCCAAATTAATCTTGTAATTAGGGTTACAACACTTTTGATTAGAGAAATAAAAGTTTGGATGAGAGGAATCGGATCCCCAAAACGTGATCCCTTGGGTCTTATTTATAGATGCGGATCAACACCTTTCGACCCTGATGCTTTCGACTGGGTCGAAAGGTTGCTACCGAAAGACTTAAGCATGTTGCCGCCTATGTCGAAAGGTATGGTTGCGCTCCTCTTCTTTGAGTTGTCTTGTAAGTGCTTATGACTTTGTCGATAACCCTTGTTCCTTGGTTTCGATGATGTTGGTTACGCCTGTGCTCTTGTTTCTGATCTGATGCGAAACCCTCCTAGACCACGTTGATTTCGACCTATGCAAAAGGCTTACTATAGCTTTTGAAGGTAGCTTTCGAAGGGGTTTCTCAGGATGATACTTGCTTTCAAGCATTTTGAATGGAGGCGAAACCATTTGTTTCGAATGGTTGGGCGTATGTTCAAAGAGCTATTCTTCATTATCTTCGGAAGGTATGGCTTCTACTTAATGGAAAGGTCTTCATCTAGTCGAAAGGTCTTTAATGAAGGTGGAAGGGTGCTTTCGACTCCTCCATCTCCTTCAAAAGGTAAGAACCTTCTAGATATTGATCAGAGAAACCTTCCGACACCTTCAAAAGGTCCTGAAGCTTCCAGACTTTAACGATAGCATCCCTTCGACTCTTTCAAAAGGTCTAGCTGGTGTTTTTCTTTCTTGCTTTCTTTTGTTCTCTGCTTGGAATGGTTTCGACTAAGTCGAAAAATGGTTTTTGGAGTAACACCTTGATTCTAAGGGATGTAGTGTATATTAAGTTGACCTTCCTCTAGAAGGTTGCTGATGGGTGCTTAACCTGACCCTACCCCTAAGACGTGAATTGGACGTTAGGGGCTTTCTGTTTTTGTGTGTACACCCTTCCTCTAAGAGGTGAACTGGACGTTAGAGGATTTGTCCCTCCCTCTAGGAGGTGCTACGGAAGATCGTCGTAGGCTTATGTCCCTCCCTCTAAGAGGTGCTATGGAAGAACATCGTAGGTTTATGTCCCTTCTTCTAGAAGGTGCTACGGAATAGCATTGTAGGCTTTAATATTTGTATATGAAAATCATTTTTATATGAAAATCACTTTTGGCTAATTAAAATAGAGTCTCTTCTGAGAGAATGAAGTTTTGTAATCGAACACTTCTAGTATATCGAGGAGTTATCATTTGAAAAAGGGTTTGGATACATGAATCCTTCTTATAAAATAATCTTTTCTCAACATTGCCTTTTGCATGGGTTCTCTTTCTATTCTCATAATTGACACATGGATCTTAAATAGAAGATTGGGAGGTCATGATTCATGAACCAATAGTCTTTTAGTCGAGAATAGGATTCTCTAATCTGAGTTTTTGCCAATAAACTTTTGATAACTTAAAAACTTTTCTTGAAAAGGTATAAATAAGCATTCTTGCCAATGGTTTAAGGGACTTTGGAATATTGATATTGCTTAGTAAGGAACCCTTTATGTGCATTCATTAATGCTATACAATTCTTAAAAGGATTGCAAAAATCAACTTTTGAAAGAGATAGACATTTGTCTTCCCCAGGTTGTAGTGTAATTGAAAATAGTTTTCCCATGAAGATAAGTTTGAGAAATTTCTTTTAAAACAATTTGCCAAAAATTGATTTGGTGCACATAGTCTTTCTCATAAATTGATGATGGACTGATAGCGATCTGATATCTCATGAGTGCAAGCATTTGTATTGCGTTGATTGAAATATTGATAGTCATCACATATCAGGCATTTGGGTTATCTTTTTTAGGTAGCTAGGAATTTGTTGTGCACCAAGAGTATGTTGAATGCTATGGACTGGTTTTTTTTACCTGTAATGACACTCGAATTTTGAATCAGCACATGGCCGATTTTCAATACAAATCTAAGTAAAAATCAAAGTAAAAATCAAGTTGTAAAGATATGAAAAAAGAGAGTTCATAGTTGAACTAATGCTGCGAGACTTCATGATTTGATAGGGGTCCACATTTTGAAGTTGTTAAGCTGCTTTCCTTTAGCTTGAATAAGATGCCTTTTTAAGTTTCTTTAACGAACTCTTTTAAGAATCCTGACTTAATCATGCCTTGAATTGCTTCTGCTAAAATGCGGCATTTTCGGTTTCATGTCCATTTGTTTTATGGTAATCGCAGTAACTACCTCCTTTATTTGGCTCTGGAATGTTCCGGATCATATAAGGAATAGGAACATTTTCGTTGTCCTTCACCATGGAGAATATGTGGGAGAGGGGCTAGTTTAGGACTACATAATCAGATTCAGAGATCTCTTTTCGTCTTCCTCTCTGGTTTCCACTTTTCCTTGGTCTATTTTCATGATGTTTAGAATCAGATTTCTCTTCTTTACATTCTCGATGAAATTCTTTCATAGCATGATGCATTTTGTCCATTAGAATAAACTTTTCAGCTCGAAGAAAGAAATGTTGTAGATCTCTGCATCCATTAATACAAAGGTCTTTCCAGAAAGAGGTTTGTTCGATCAACCCTAATCGAACTTCCATAAGCCTTTCTCTATCGGTTGTACTTTCTACTTTTAATGCTTTGGTGCTGAATTTATTCAAGTATTCGCCAAGCAGTTCTACTAGTTTTTGTCTGACCGTTTCCAACAAGCTATAGTCTATAGTTGTATCTTTGAATATAGAAAATTGGGTCACGAAGTCACAAGTAAATTGTTCCCAAGAACAGATGGTTTCCATTTGGTAATTCTTGTACCATTTGATAGCTGCTCCTTGAAAAGTAATAGGGAAAAGTTTGCAGTGAACTGCCTCAGGAGCGTTATAAGTTCATCCAGTTTTCACAAACTACAAGATGATCATTTGGATCAGTAGTCCCATCATATTTCAGTGGAGGAATTTGGATGTGAGGAGGGAGACTGGTTGCCATTATTTCTTCCGAAGAGGGAGTCTTTTGCAGGATAACATATTCCTCTGGGTTATAAATTTCCTTTTCTTTAAGCATGTCCATCATTATTTGGTGTAGGATGTCTTTTTGGTCGACTTCATTTTTGTGGTAACTTTTACTGTTTCTTTGGATTGGACTATTTGATTACTCGAGGGACCTTTTTGCTTGACTTTCTTGGTTTAACTCTTGATCCTTTACCTCGTTTGGAGGTTGAGCTTCATCCTCTACTTCCTAATCCTTAATGATTCTTGAGATAGAGCTCTTTCAAGAATACATTGCTATCACTCGTTATTGTGGATTCTGGACTTTGATCACATTATTTTCCAACCTTATTAGGGTTGAAGGTCGCCCAATTTCCATATTCTCTAAGTTAAATTTGGGACTATGTTATTTTCCAAAGTTGATAGTGAAGCAACTTCTTCGCTTGGTTTGTTGTTGTTATTTCTTGCTCTTACCATTTTTTTCTTTTAAATGAAGAGCTTTAGGCAATTAATTTGTGATGAAAGTTATCGTGAATCGGAGGTTCAAGCCCTCCTTCTAGGGCTAAAAATGTTGACAAGAAAACTTGTCAACACCTCAAACGGAAGCTTGAAGTAATAACGATTCCCTCGAAACCTGCTTCCGAATTGATGAAGGAAGCTAACACTCTTCATGTTGGGAAAGACGGTTGAAAACACCTCTTTAGCACCTTTCATCACAGTCGAAAGGCCAATTTTTCCTTCAGAAAATCCTTTCGAACTGGTTGGTTTGTGACTCTGTCAGAACCTCCTTTCGACACTGCCAAGATGGTTTAAGTAGGGGACTTAATGGTTCTGGAAATAGTTGAGCTAGAAAGGTTTTGACTTGGTCGAAGGGGTTAGCACTTGTTATTACAGATCTAAGCTAAAACTCTTAGGAAATATGTGAACTAGGGGTTTCGACCCAGTCAAAGGGGATCCTTTTGACTAGTTTGACAGTTGATTGACATATCTATGTAAAACAAGAAACTCAGTACTGCCATATAATCAAGATTATCATGATCTCATTTTTTATTGGACTTTGTTATACAAATTGATCAAATCCTTAATTTGATTTGGGAATAAGGGTTTACAAGCTTTTAGAAATTACAAGTTGGAAGTGAAAGAAATTGGATCCCTTAAACCAGACCCTCAAGGTCTTATTTATAGGTGCGGGCTGGCACCTTTCGACCCAATGCTTTCGACATGGTCGAAAGGTCTACTTTCTTGCTTTCGCGCGCATCTCAAGAATCTAAGCTTTCGACCGAGTTGAAAGGGTTATATGGCCAGCCTTCCGTTACCACTGAAGATTGGGCTTCCTTTTTTCTTGCTTTACTCCTTTCGACTTCGTCGGAAGGTGCTTTGCTTGATTACTTCTAACCTCGTAGAAAGGTTTTACTTGATAGCTTCTGACTTCATCGAAAGGTATTTAGATGTGCTTTCTACTTAGCTGCTCATGTGCTATGTAACCTAGCACGAGTGTTGGCCTATGGAGCTGTAGAAATATGTGCTTTATAGGTTTTGAATGAGTCGAAACACCATTAAGGAATTAGCTGTAGGTGACACCATTCGAAAGCGATCTATCTGACCGATGCGAAACCTTATTCTTCAGTGGTAGTGGATGAGTAGTCCTTTCTCCATAGGTGAGAGTGGCTTTAACCAATTCGAAAGGCTAACATATGCCCTCAAATTGGTCGCCTTTGCTGAATGTTCTTCTGATGGAGGTAAATGAAGATGAAACCAATCGTTACAAATGGTTTGGCGAAAAATGCTGAAACTAAGTTATTCATTGCCTTCGGAAGGTAGCTTTCGACCTCGTCGAAAGCTCTTTGCTTGTCCAATACTCTGTTGAAATTTCCTTTTGACCTCTTCGAAAGGTGCTACTGGCGCTATTATCTCCTTGTCGAAAGCTTTATCTAATTTTTAGATAGACCATCCTAATGCCTCCTGATCTTCGTCAATACTCTTGCTCCTTCTTTCATACTTTCATTCTTGAGAACATTTCATTGATAACAAAACCTAATTTTGAACTTTTGAACCTGATTTTAATTTAACTTTCAAAAATTAAAATTCATCTATTAAAGTTCTAAAACTAAATTTAATTTAACTTTTAAAATTTAACTTTAAAGTTTGATCAAATAAAAGAGATTTAATAAAACTGATTGGACCTCTCAATAAAAAAATAAGCAAAATCGATCACAGTAAAAAAAATCCTAAAACACATCAATCCTTTAAAATACCATATTTCTAAGTCATTTTTCATAGTTAAAGGACATCAAGTTATATCAAAACACATCAACCAAGAAGTAGGAAGCAAATCATCCGCAATTCAAACCCTAGCTTTCAAATTGAGTATTATAAACGTTCACCGACTCAATGGTTTCAAATAACTTAGAAATGAAAGAAAATTAAAGCGAACAACTACGGGTAGTGACACAAATATCTAATTTCGCCTTGTAATCAAACCCAAGCTTTTTAAGGTTTCGCCTTGCCTTAAATTAGAATTCATGGCATTAAACAAGTATGTGTAGAAGACTTTCAAATTTACGGTCTAATTTTTTCATGCCCTAATTAGGAGAAAGGTGAAGTGTTGAATTCGACGATTTTTCTATCGAATTAGAATATTGCCGAAAAATTGTAATAAAAATAACCGCAAGTGCACGGCGTACAATTTTAGTATGTGGCGAGTAAGGATCGATCCGCAGGGATTGAAATGATTTAAAAATTCTACTCAATCAAATTAAACCGAACTTGAGATGGGTTTAAGCTAAGAAAAATGTAAAATAAGTTATAACAAAAGTGATTGAAAATATGAGATTAGAAAACAATTTAGAGGCAAATCCACTATCATATTTTTACATAAATCAACACAAAAATAATCTACGATCTCTCTATTTTGATCTTAAGTGGAATTAGTGATGTATTTATCATAAGTATGGTTTATTTATGTTATTAATTAACATAACTTAGACCATCAAACTATATACGACACATAAAACCACTTATCGATTGAAATGAAAATGAATTCAAAGCAAAAGCTATTTTAAGTATGATCTATTTACTATTTTATTTAGTAACATAAATCATTAATTTTTATTCTACTTTGATTTCACAATCAAAAATCACTTAGTTAGTCAATGATGTAAATTGTGTTTATGTTTGAATAAGAATAGCCTATTTGTGATTACAACATAGACTATCAAATTCCTTTATAAACTTACATCATAAACTAACTTTTCATGAAGCATAAAAGAGATCATAAATCACAGAATATGTTGAATTTACATAACTTTAGAGAGCTTCATTACCCCTAAATTGAAAGGTTTATCTACTCATTTGTGTTATAATTTCAACACATGTAAATTGCTACATTAAAAAGCAAGGAAAGTAAGAGCTAATAAAAAGAAAAAAGAACTAAGCTATTTGCATAAAAATAAAAATAAACTAAGGGCATAAAAAGAAAGCTAATCTACTAACATGAAAGTAAAGAGAGCATATAAATGAAAATAAGCATAAAAGAACATGTAAGCATGAAACAAAAGCAAGTAGAAAAAGAAGAGGCTTAGGAAGCCATTTTTATTTCTCTTCTTATTTGAGGCTGCAACTTGCATGATAATGTAAAAACTAAAAAACTAATTACATGAACATAAGAGGGTATTTATACAAGCCTAAACCCCAATCCATGTTTTTAGGAGCTACCCAAATTACCCCTTAGGAATTGTGGCCACCAAGTTATCATTATCCTCTAATTAATCCTCCATTAAGTATGCATGTAACTTTAATCTCCACTAGCATGTGCATTAGATCCTAATTGCAGATCAAGGTAAGTTGGTAGGTGGGGTTCTCCATGATGCATGACTTGATTTATTTCCATTTTCATTTGCTTTCTTCTCTTGTGCATGCATGAATACATGAAAGCCTCTTCATATTTTCATCCAAATTTTTACAAATAAAAATAAAATGTGCAAGTGAATATTCTTAAAATTAATATATGCACAAAATTACCATTTTACCCCCAAGTTGATGCATGAATGATGACTTGAAGGCATTTTTGAAATTTGATTTTAAACATGTAAAAATACCCAATTATGACATTTATTTAAATAAAAATAAATTAAATATGGATGTAAAAATGTGAAAATTTACATGCACATCAAATACCCCCACACTTATCTTTTTATTCATTTTCGAATAAACTAAAACTAAGATAAATCCATTTTCATACGAAACGCGATTGCATTGAGCGTATGCAACATGCCTTTAAACCTCTAGGTGTCCCTTGTAGGACGAGTGTTGTCTCGTAAGGGTTTTCAGCGGATACTACCCACAAAATCCAAATGAAAAATGAAAATTCCTAAATGCAAGGTTTATTTACAAAGAGATGAATGCAAGTTTTTGAAAATATTTACAAATGAAGAATTTACTTTCAGATTGACATGAATAAGTTAAATATAAGTTTTGGTCATTATCAAGAAATTTAAGACCTTTTACTCGTTAGAACTTTCAAAAAAATTAAGTTATCATCATAATTAGACTCGAGTTTGGCTAGTTGTTTCAGTTGAAAACATAGTGCGACTATGAAATGGATCCTTAGTTGATTATCAAAGTTTTTCAAAGTGGTATTTTTATTTCTTTTGAATAACAAATCGAATCAAATAAGTGAAAATAGTGCTTGGATTTCAATTGCTTACTCTCTCTGTTTTTGAAAAGTATTAACATTATTAATATTTACACAACTAACTCAGATAAACTAAGGCCAGATATACTGATCATGCACTGACTTTCAGACTTACGTGAGAAGAGTACAGAGCATGGTGACTGTACACACTTGCATATGAACACATGACTCTAGGTGGTTATTTTATTAAATTTATTTGCATACACCTAACTCAAATAAACTGAGGCCAAATATACCGATCTTGCACTGCTTTTCGGGCTTGCGTGAGAAGGGTACAAAGCATGGCGAGTGTACGCACTTGCGTGTGAACACATGACTCTAGGTGTTTCTTATTTTCCCAAAAGCCATTTTTTAATGTTTTTTTATGAAGAGAGGGTTTTGCAAAATCATCTTAGCACCATTTAACTTAGAAGAACAAAAACGTTATCACCTTTACTTTAAATCAACAGTTCTTTTAAACAAAGATATACAATTAGGATATACTTCATAATCAACACCCATGAACCTTCCTATATACTAGTTAAACCATAGTTACTTGTAATCAAACTTTATTTTTATTTTTGTTGAGACAAATAAATTTTCAAAAATTTCTATTTAATAATCAAAACATATACTTATCCCATAGTATTTCTCTAAAAGTAAATGCTAAAAAGAAAAAAATTGTGATTTTTTTATGTTTTTTTAAAGGTTTTGGAAAGAGAATGCAAAATAATAAATCATGAAAAATAAAAAAACAAAGATGAGACTCCCCCCACACTTAATTTTGACTGTCCCCACAGTCAATGGATGATATAATGGGTGTAACGGGAAAAAACATGTACATATTTACAAAAGAGGGTTAACATTTCTTACTAGACGTAGAATGGCTCAAGAAAAATCATGAGCTCCTCCTCTTGATTACTTGGTAATTCCAAGTATGGTTTCAAGCGATAACCATTGACTTTGAAAATTGTTCCATCCTTGGGGTTTTGTATTTCAATTGCACCGTGTGGAAAAACAGTTCGAACCACAAATGGTCCGGTCCATCTCGATTTTAGTTTCCCAGGGAATAAGTGAAGTCTAGAGTCATACAAAATAAATTTTTGGTTGGGTGAAAACTTTTTTCCTAGGATTGACTTGTCATGAAAAACTTTTGTTCTTTCTTTGTAAATTTTCTCATTTTCCTACGCGTCGTTCCTAATTCCCTCTAATTCGTTGATTTGCAATTTTCTGTTTTCACCGGCTTTTTCAAGATCAAAGTTAAGTTCTTCACTGCCCACAACGTTTTGTGTTCGATTTCAATAGGTAAATGGCATGCTTTCCCATAAACTAAACGGAATGGGGACATCCCAATGTTAGTTTTAAACGCAGTACGGTAAGCCCAAAGCGCATCCATTAATTTTTTACACCAATCTTTACCATTTATTAACGGTTTTCTCCAAGATTTGTTTTATTTGACAATTTGAAACTACAACTTGGCCACAAGTTTAAGGATGGTACGGAGTGGATAACTTGTGGGTTATCGGGTATTTCTTCATTAAAGTTTCAAAAGAACGATTGCAAAAATAGGTTCTGTTATCACTTATTATTGTGCGAGGTGTGTCGAACCTCGTAAATATGTTTTCTTTAAGGAATTTCACAACAATTATATGGTCGTTGGTTTTACACGGAACGACTTCGACCCATTTGGAGAAATAATCAACAGCAAGAAGTATGTACAAATTTTCGTAAGAATTGGGAAAAGGTCCCATAAGGTCAATACCCCAAACGTCAAAGATTTCGATCGTAAGAATAGGGCTTACAGGCATCGTATTTCATCGAGAAATTCTTCCTAGCATTTGGCAACGATCGCAAGTTTTACAAAATTCGAACGAGTCTTTGAAAAGAGTAAGCCAATAGAAACCACATTGAAGTACTTCTTCAGCAGTTTATCGAGTACTAAAGTGACCACAACACGCTTAGTCATGACAAAATGAACACTCTTGATTTTAGAATCTAGGATGCAATGTCGAATGATTTGGTTGGAACAGTATTTAAAAAAGTATGGGTCATCCCAATTGAGGTATTTGACTTGGGAAAGAAAATTATATTTATCTTGTTTCGACCAAAATGAAGGAGTTTCCTCAGTGACTAAATAGTTCACTATGTCTGCATAACATGTATCGACAGAACATAAAGGAGTTGTTCGTTGGGGAAGTTCTCGTTAATCGGTAAAGCAAACGGTGCGTTATGAAAACGAGACAAGTGATCGGCTATGACATTGTCGGACCCTTTTTTGCCTTTGATTGTAAGATCAAACTCTTGTAGTAAAAGGATCCGGCGAATTAAGTGAGACTTAGCATCCTTCTTTGTGAAAAGGTACCTAAGAGCGGAGTGGTCTGTGTAAACAATAATTTGTGAGCCAATCAAATATTGTCAAAAAATTTCGAGCGCAAAGACTACTGCTAGAAGCCCTTTTTCAGTGGTCATGTAATTGAGTTGAGCATCATTAAGAGTCATACTAGCGTAGTAGATAACGTGAAGAATTTTGTTGATGCGTTGTCCTAAGACAACACCAACTATGAAGTTTGAAGCGTCACACATTATTTCAAAAGGAAGATCCCAATTAGGTGAACAAATTACAGGAGCAAAAAAAAGTTCATTTTTGAGATGTTCGAAAGAAGAGACAGGATTAGAGTTAAAATCGAAAGGAATGTCTTTTCCAAGAAGAGTCATCAGAGGCCGAACAATCTTACTGAAGTCTTTCATAAAGCATCGAAAAAACCCGCGTGTCCAAGGAAAGAGCGAATGTCTTTAACAGATTTGGGGATGGGTTGATTTGCAATGACATCAATTTTTGCTTTATCTACCTCAATGCCTTTATTTGAAATGACATGTTCAAGGACTATGCCTTGAGTGACAGTAAAGTGGAATTTTTCCCAATTTACTGTTAAGTGTTTATCCTTGCATCGTTTAAGAATCAACTTAAGATGGAACAAGCACTGAGAAAAAGAGTTTCCAAAGATAGAAAAATCGTCCATAAATAATTCAAGAAATCGTTTGATCATATCATAAAAGATGCTGACCATTCATCTTTGAAACGTAGCAGGAGCGTTGCAAAGGCCAAAAGGCATACGTTGTTATGCAAAAGTGCCAAAGGGACGCGTGAACGTTGTTTTCTCTTGATCTTTGGGAACGATTGGAATTTTGTTATAGCCGGAATAACCATCAAGAAAGCAATAGAATTCGTGGCCGGCTAAACGTCCAAGCATTTGGTCGATAAATGGAAGAGGGAAGTGATCTTTACATGTTGCAGCGTTTAGTTTTTGATCATCGATGCAAACATGCCGACCTATTTGAGTACGAGTTGGAATGAGTTTCGTTAGAGTCGTTCTTGATAACGGTGAGTCCAGACTTTTTAGGCACGACATGCATTGGGCTAACCCATGAAATATCATAGATTGGGTATATGATTCAGTTATCGAGAAGTTTAAGAATTTCATCACAAACTGCATCCTTCATTTTTAGGTTAAGCCTTCATTGCACATCACAAACAGGCTTGGCATCGTCGACTAAATGGATGCGATGTTGAATAAGAGCGGGACTGATTCCCTTTATATCGATGATCGACCATCCAAGGGCTTCCTTGTTTTTGGACAGAATTGAAGTAAGGAAGTTTCTTGATCAAGAGAGAGAGTCAAATATATTATGATGGGAAACATTTCATTGTCACCTAAGTATGCATACTTAAGGTGATCGGGGAGTGGTTTGAGGTCCAACATTGGGGGCTACACAATCAAAAAATTAGGTTGAGATTCGTCGGACTCAACTTGAAGCGATTCAAATAGGAGTGTGTTTTCAATCTCGTTGGGATTTCGTGAAACAATCCTTTATACTTGGCCTCACGTTCATCGTTAAGGTCAATCATCTCGTTTTCGAAGTTCTCGTGAATGGCACTAACTTCCAGCGTTTGGTCACATGGTTTATTCGTTTGGTTTTCAAAATTAAAAATGTTAAGATCAAAAGCCATGTTTCCAAAAGAAATTTTCATCGAACCGTTTCGACAATTGATGAGAGCATTTCAAGTAGCCAAGAAAGGTCGGCCTAAAATCAATGGAATTCGACTCATAGGATTATTCAGAGGTTGATTCTCCAAAACGATGAAATCGACAGGGAATATGAATTGACCAATTTTTATGTGTACGTCCTCGATTTCTCCTACAGGTTTCCTAATCGAACGATCGACAAATTGAAGAGTTACTTTTGTCAGTTTTAGTTCACCTAAGCCAAGTTGTTGGTAACGAATAAGGAATCAAATTAACACTAGCACCTAAATCAAGTAAGCATTTGTTAACCGTTTTGTCTCTTATTGTGCATGAGATTGTTGGACATCCAGGATCTTTGTATTTGACAGGAATTGTTTGGGACAAGACTTTGCTAAGTCCGACGGCTAAGAAAACTTTCTTGGGTACATGAGTGTGAAGTTTCTGGGTACACAAGTCCTTGAGAAACTTAGCGTAAGTTAGGACTTGTTGAACGATGTCAAGAAGCGGAATGTTAACTTTCACTTGTTTAAAAATTTCCAACATCTTTTCCATTTGGTCGTAGTGTTTCTTGGGTCGAAGACAATGTGGAAATGGAACACGATACTCAGTAAGCGGGTCTACATAAGTAGAAGAAGAATTTGGACTGGAAGAATTTGATTCGATGTTTGGTTCAACGTTCTGTTCAGATTCGTTTGTTGTTTTAGAAGTGTCGAGAGGGGTTTCCGTTAAATCGTTTGGATTAACGACTTGATTATCAATTTGTTTTCCGAAACACAAAGTTGTGATAGCATTCATTTGAGTTACGTTGTTGTCTTGAACAACATGGGCTTAATTCGAATTAGTGTTTTGATTTCTGGGATTTGGAACTGGCTAACTTGGGGATGTGCCTCGTTCGCGTTCACTCACAGATGTGGCTAATTGACTCGTTTGGATCTCAAGTTTAGCAATCGACTAACTCGTATTCTACATGTACGAGATTAACAAATTTTAGAAGTTGCTATTTGATTGGAGATTTTGAGTTGTTGCTTTAGCCAAAGTTTCGAGACTATTTTCAAGTGAACTTAAACATTTATCGTCTTGGGGAGAGGGAGCAAAAGATTGTTGCGCTTGATTTTGGGATGGATGCGCAAAATTTTGTTCAAAATGATTGGGTTGAAAGGGAGGATTCGAAGCATTGTTCGGAAATGCTTGAAAATTGGGACGAACCAAATTTGTGTTTGGATTATTTTGGTTCCACGCAAAGTTCGGATGATTTCTCCAGCCATGATTGTACGTTTGAGAAAACAGGTCATTTTTAACCTTTTTGAAAGCGTTGAGTTGTTCGATTGAGTTAGGGCACTGATCGGCTATGTGACTCGGATCATTACATTTATAACGCATGGGTTGGGAAGCTTGGTTCATTTCGTTCGATGAGAAAACGTTGTCGAATTTATTAATCATTGTATCGATTTTAGCTTCCAAAGCCAAAGACGAACCTATCGAATGTGCGCTTGATCGTGAGTAAATTGATTTTTCGTTAGAACGTTCCCATAGGATGATTTTTGGCTAGGTTTTCAAGAAATTGCCAAGCATCCTCATGATGTTGGGAAAGAAAGTTGCCTTGGCACATAGATTCAAGCATGGTTCGTGAGCTATTTTCAAGTCCATCGTATAAGATTTGGCAAAGAGTCCATTTTTCGAAATTATGGTGTGGACATTTTATCAAGAGCTCTTTAAATCTTCCAAAATATTTTCCGAATGGTTCTCCCCTGAATTGATGAAAATTTACGATTTTATTTCGGATTTTTGTTGTTTTTTCCAAGGGGTAGAACTTTTTTAAGAAAACTTTAAAGAATTCTTCCCAAGTTTTAATCAAGTTAGATGGTAAGCTGTACAACCATTTTTCAGCATAATTCGTCAGAGTGAATGGAATTAATCGGAGTTTGATTCCGTCATCAGAAAGTTGTTGGAGTTTCATGGTTGCGCAAACTTGTTCGAATTTCGTCAAGAAAATGTATGGGTCATCGTGGTCAAAATTGCCAAATTTTGGAAGAGTGGCAATATGGTTTGAGTGAATTTCAAAATGGTTACCCGTGGGGCGGGTAGCGTGATACATGAAGGAATAGAAACTCTATTGGAAAAGATTTTATCCATAAGAGTTCGAGGGGTGTTCTCGTTTGCCATTGTATGAGGATCGTCTATTCAACTTAAACGATTCGTTGTCACGTTACGAGTCCAAGTGTTCATTGTTGTGTCACGAGTCCAAGTACTCTTGCACAAGAAGAAAGTCGAGAAGGGAATGAAGTTAGAATCGAGTTTAGAGAATGGAACAAGGTTTGGAAAATGAAGCGAAATTTTTTTTTTGTTTTTTTATATTTTTTTAAGGAGGAAAAATATTAACCAAAAAGGATTTATTTTTTTAAAGAGAAATTTGATTTTTGTTTTGTTTTTTGGATATTCAAATTTTTTTTATGTTTTTGAAAGGATTGTATTTTTTTGGATTTTTTTTGCTTAAAAAAACTAACTTAAAGATTTATTTTTGATTTTGATTGAAAATTTTCAAAGGAAAGGATTTAAAAACTAAATTAAGTCAAATTTATAATTTTTTTGTTTTTGTTTTGGATTTTGATTTTTTTTTTAAATATGCATGAACTAATGCAACTAAATGAATACAAGGACTTAATTATAAATTTTCTGTCCTTAGTAGTTCCTAACCCAAAAATGTATAATCACACTTTGTTTTAATCCAACAAAATATTTCTTAGCCACATAACGGACATGAGTTATCGGTGCATCATGAACCACTTTAGCAATGCAACCGAAGGTTGAGTACCTTCAGAGAAACAATCAGTATAATATTTACGAATCACCGTAGTATTTATAAGTGATTATTGCTCTGCCGTAGCCTAGACACCAAGAAATAAAATTATTCAAAGAAGACAACTATCAAGATACAGTTAGGCCCTAGGTGAGTTTGCGGGTCCCTTAAGTCTAAAGTCTAAATGTTATTATTAGTCAATTTCTAAGTTGAAATGCAATTTGTGGGCCAAGGAAGGGGTGATGAAATCCCCCACCTAATGTGGATTTGGGTGTTGCCCTTAGAAAATAAAAATAAGATGAGATGAATGCAAAACAGAAATCAAACGTGATTCTAACGATGCAACTACGAATGAAATTTGTTTTTGTTTTTGTTTTTGTTTTTGAATTTTTTTTAAATGCAAGCAACCAACAATGCAAAGCAAATAAAAAAAGTGATAAGAGCACGATACCAGAGCGTGCAGAATTTATTAGCAATTTATTTTAAAAGCAACAAATTTTTTTATTTTTAGCTATCTAAGCAGATTATTGCAGCAACTCCTTTTTATTTCTTTTTTCCTTTTATTTTCTGCTTTTGCAACTTGAAAATTTGAAAAAAAAAGAAAATTGAAAACAACAAAATCCAAGGCAAAAGGAAATTGAAACTAACAAAAGAAAATTGAAAACAAAGCAAATCCTTCTTTTTTTTAGAAAATTTAGAAGAAAAATGAACTTAAAGAAGAAAACTAAACAAAACTTGTTTAAAAAATATACACTCGGCCTGTTTGAAAACAAGCCTAATTACTTCTTTAATTCACGTTATTATAAAACGAAACTTCTCAATTTCGTGAATATCCAAATACGAATATCAAATTCTCAAAATTCGAAATCAAATTCCTGAAATCAAAATTCAATTCTCGCCTGTCATGAATTCATTGTGTTCAGGCGACGGCGGATTGGGTTTCGGGTTCTGGAACTTGTGCTGAAGGTCGCGGGTTGTGGTGATGGAAGAGTTTTTATTTCTGTGGCGGTTGGTTGAAGCAATTGGGTTTTCGATTTTTTCTCGGGTTTGGTTGCGGTATTGGTGGTTTTTGTGATGGTTCACAGTTGCAATTGGTGGTGGTAGGACAGAGATGAACTGATGAAGCAAGAAGGTTGTTGCACTGTTTTGATGTTGGTATCTGATGTTGTAAATTTTGCAGCAATGGTTCAGTGCAAACAGAGATGTGCACTGTTGTCAGGGAAGAGAATGTAGAGGTGGTCAAGGAAATTTTGGAGCAGGCAGATGATGTTAGGATAGGGCAGTAGCCAGTTTGTTTGTGATGAAGCAGTGGATTGATGACTGGAGGAGGGAGGCAGCAAGGCAAGAGGTTATCTGGTAAGTTTGATATGTATTGTATTGGTTTGGAGTTGGTAATGGAGTGTGTGTGGGTAATGTTAGGTATGTGATTGATGGTGGAGGAGTGATAATGTTGCAGCAGTGATATGGGGATGTGTGGTTTGCACTGTCAGGTAGGGAATGTTTGTGATGGGTGGTTGTAGTAGGCAGAGGGGTTATGTAGTGGTGGTTGAGATGATATCAGAAGACATTGGATGGAGTATGTGTTGTGGTTGGTGCTTTTGCATAGAGGGGATATAGCAATGCAGGTTGGTTGAATGAAGATGAAGGTAGTGGGTTGTTTTTTGGTTAGTATGTGCACAGTATATGCACCGAGGTGGAACAGGCAGTGAAGTAAAGTGGATTGAAGTGGTGTTGAGATGATGAAAAGGTGTAGGATTGCTGTGAAATGTTTCAGTGAAGAGTTGTATAAGCAGGTTTGTATGAAGTTTGTGGGATGGTAGTGAGTTATGGGGATGCAGGCAATGTGATGGGGTGATGACTGGAAGCTGAGGTAAGGTAGTTCACTGTGATGATGATGGGGATGGGTAGAAGGCATGTGTAAGGACCTGTTGATGTAAGATTGCTGCAAAAGTGGTTGGAAGTCAAGTTGTAGTGATGTAATGTTGTGGCAGTAAGGGAAAGGATGGAACTGTAGTGGAGGTCAGAGGCATGTTTTTACAGAGGAGGTGAGGAGTGTAAGGCAATATGCAGTGGGTGCGTAGTTGGATTGAATGGTGCAGTTGTATTGAAATGGTGCAGTGTGTATGACAGAGCAGAGAAGAGGGAGGCTGACAGTTTGAATGGTGATTTGGTGACTGAAAGAGGATGATGGATAGTGGACAGGGTGAAGAGTGGCAGTCAGGTGGTAGAGATATACTATGGTTAGAGGGGGGAGAAGTTGTGCACTTTTTTTTATGCACAGAAGTGCACAGTGTCGTGAAGTAATGCTATGTAATAGTGACAGGGAATAAAATGCAAAGCAAATTGTAAATTGTAAATGCAAATGTAAATTGTAAATTGTAACTTGTAAACAAAAAAAATGAAATGCAAATTGAAAAGGTAATAAAATATTTTTGTTTTTGTTTTGAAATTGTGTATGTTTTTCTTAATAGAAATGCAAATAGAAAAACAACAAGCACACAATCACAATGAACACAAAAATCACACACAAACACACAACACAATTTTTTTAATGCAATTCACACACAAAATTAATACACAATAAAATCAAGCAACAAATAGTTCGAAGAATAGAAATAAAATAAATTAACTCCCTAGCAACGGTGCCAAAAACTTGTTGAATTTGAAGATTTTTCTACCGAATTAGAAAATCGCCGAAAATTTGTAATAAAAATAACCGCAAGCACACAGCCTACAATTTTAGTACGTGCCGAGTACGGGTCAATCCGTAGGGATTGAAATGATTTAAAAATTCTATTCAATCAAATTAAACCAAACTTGAGATTGGTTTAAGCAAAGAAAAATGTAAAACTAGCTAAAACAAAAGTGATTGAAAATATGAGATTAGAAAACAATTTAGAGGCAAATCCACTATCATATTTTTATATAAATCAACACAAAAATAATCTATGATCTCTCTATTTTGATCTTATGTGGAATTAGTGATGTATTTATCATAAGTATGGTTTATTTATGTTTTTAATCAACATAACTTAAACCATCAAACTATATACAACACATAAAACCACTTATCGATTGTAATGAAAATGAAGTCAAAGCAAAAGCTATTTTAAGTATGATCTATTTAATTTCACAACACATAAAACCACTTATCCATTAAGTATGCGTGTAACTTTAATCTCCACTAACATGTGCATTAGCTCCTAATTGTAGATCAAGGTAAGTGGGCAGGTGGGGTCCTCCATGATGTATGAGTTGATTTATTTCCATCTTCATTTGCCTTCTTCACTTGTGCATGCATGAATACATGAAAGCCTCTTCATATTTCCATCCAAATTTCTACAAATAATAATAAAATGTGCAAGTGAATATTCTCAAAATTAATATATGCACAAAATTACCGTTTTACCCCAAAGTTAATGCATCAATGATGACTTGGTAGCATTTTTGAAATTTGGTTTTAAACATGTAAAAATATGCAATTATGACATTTATTTAAATAAAAATGGATTAAATATTGATGTAAAAATATGCACATTTATGTGCACATCAGGGAGCAATGAAAAATGAGTTAGCGAGAATACTGATAAGTACGGTGTTTGTACCAAAAATGGGCACAACACTCTTCGGAAGTTTTTGAAGAGATAAAAGTGAAGAAAGAAAATTAAAACTGAGGATTATCTAACAAAAAACTCTAAATAACAGAAAGTAAATTGCACAGAAGACAACGATTTAGAGTGGTTCGGCGTATTGCCTACATCCACTATGAAGTTTGATGATTTTATTGCTCGATACTTGAAGATTACAATTTCTTATGATGAAGTACAACTGATTTTATAAGCTAAGTCTGAATCTAAAGCAGCGGTGGTGATTTGGAGTAAATATGGCAGAGTCTGGGCGCTCTTTAGCTTTTAAAATTGTTCGACCTCTTTTCTGAATGACCAGGGGCTCTATTTATAGGTGTAGGAGGCTGATATTTCGCCTAAATTTCGGGAGACCAGTTCTAGCACGTGAGGGGGCCCATATGCCCACTTTCAGGAAATCCGGGACCACTTTGGGATCGATTCGAAGTCCATTCGAATCGATCAAGAAAACATCCAATCGAGTTGAAATTTGGTGTGGACATTCTTCAACATGTGCTTAAGCTCCTGTGAAAATTTCATAGTATTTGGACTTGTAGAACTCCAGATATGATCGATTCGAGATTGCATTTCTGGTTGATGTGCTCCGTTCGAATCGATCATCTTCGAATCGATAGGGTCGAATCGATGGCCTATGATGTCGTTGCGCGTGCTTTCCTCATCAATCCGCTTTTCACTCCGAGTTGACTGGGTCGACTCCATCATTTTCGCTACTCTGACTTAGTGGATTCGAGGGATTTCTCCACACATCGATTCGAATAGAAGTCTATTCGAATCAATCATAGTGAGCTCTGGTCGATCGATACGAAGCCGTTATCATAGGATGGATTCGAAGTAAAGCAACTTTATGGATTCGAAGCACTTTATCTTGAGGGATACGAACCACCGAGCCCAGATGGATACGAAGTGGGGCAACTTGATCGATCCGGATTACTCCAAGCTGATGGATTCGAAGTGGGATGACTCTATGGGTTCGAAGTAGAGGAAAACCTGATGGATTCGAACCAAGGCTTGGTTTTATGGATTCGAACATAGAGCTTGTTCTGATGGATTCGAACCAAGGCTTGGTTTTATGGGTTCGAACATAGGGTTATCTCCTCCACTTTCCATTGGTGATAACTTGAGCACACGAACTTGGATTATCTTGAAATTCAGAACGTTGGTTTTCACGGCTTTGCTTGATGTGTCTTATCAATTACAGCCCGATCCGGACTCGAATAGAATTCATCAATATTCGTGGCTATCCAGTAGCTGCCCGATGCTGCGGACGTATGACCCTTATTTTCCAGTCAGTTTCTTGGTATCTCAGCCTTGCCAAAAGGCGGGATAACATTTGCCCCCCAAAGTACGTCTTGTATAAACATGACGTGCTTTGAAAAGCTGCAGTCTCACGTTGGAAAACTATTACATGCTTTGCTGAATGTTGTATTCTATATTGTTGTAATTGATCGTTGTATGATTGTAATTGGCTGTTTGTCATCGAAATCATGACGAGATGAGCATTTGATCCCTGTGAATGTCAAAGATCAAATATTAGTCAAACATATGTACATATATGTGTTACCTTGACTTTAGTTAACGTTGCGTGTTTGCAAGTCGTTGCCAGTTCAGTTTGTTTTCGAATTCTATATCGATCCTCTCCTGAATCGATTTGTAATTCGAGTTAAAACATTGTTTTGATGATTGTCTATGATTATCCTCTTGTATCGACCCTCTCCTGAATCGATGTAAAAGGTAGACAAGTAGTTTTTTCATATCGAAGCGATGCGTTCATTCTCATCGATGGTTTCCGATGGATTCGAAGTGATTGTTCGAATCGATAGTCTTCGAATCGCTGTGAATCGATGGTCGTGAAGTTGGTACTTCGAATCGATGGGATGTGGCGACTTCAATTCAGCTTCTGTTAACTGCTTCGTATTGATGAAGCTTCGTATCGATGAAGCTTCGTATCAGCACTGCCTTGATGGATTCGAAGCATGGTGGATTCGAATGCGCTCGTTTGAATCGATCGGTGTTTAACCGGTAACAATCGGTCAGGTCGACCGGGAGGCGAAGCGTCTCGTTTCCTCCCTAGGATCCATATAAATACGTGAGGCATAGCTCACTTTCATTTTTTACTTTTTACTGTTATTTTGTCTTCCTCTTCGCATTGATCCTCTAGACTCGAGAAAGACATTCTTTCGAATCGATTGAAAACCTTCTATCCTTCACTCATAATCAGGTAACTAATGGATTGAGCCGAGTTGAGAACGACAAAACTGGAAATCTTCGCCGTCATCTTCGATTCTTTCTGAGATCAATTTCGAAGGGTTGTGAGATCTGAACGAAATTGATCGAATCGAGGGATGGAGCGCGAAAAATTGTTGAGGTTTTCTTGGAAAAGAAGGAGAGACCTTGAGGGTTTGCTTCTCTTTGCCTCGTATCGATCCGGGATAAGGTAGTTCGAATCGATCTTGATTGTATGTGGCTTCGAATCGAAGCTTGCGAGGGGAAGTGGTTCGTATCGATCGATTTGAACTCATAACCCTACGATCTATTCGAAGATGCTGGGCCTGATCGATTCGAAGTTGTTGTCCTTGACTGATGTGAATGCTATCCTGATGGATTCGAAGCGTTCCTTTAATCGATACGAGACATCATTCCGATGTCCATATTGATACAGAGCGCATCGAGTCGACCCTGATCGATTCGAAGCACATCGAGTCGATTGGTTTTGATCCGATCGTCCTTAACTCAAAGAATGCAATATCTCTGGCGCGCTCCAACATCTGAACTTCGACCGATTTCGAGCTGAAATTTGACGAACTTGATGAATTTTAGCACACTCGAACATTTGACTCCGACGAGCTTCAGCCATGCATAATTAAACTTGACTGTAGGACTGCACATTTGACTGCCTTTTGAAGCTCATCGATGGAACTGTGGCTTAACCAAAAAATATAACGGACTTATGCTCGAACCGACCGGTATTATCTGGATGGCATGGTTGTGACGGTCAGCGATGACGGCCAATTCCAGTCTGATCTTCAAAGTTCTGTCGTTATCACATTTTGTTTCATTCCGTAAAATCTGCTTAAGTAATGCACAGCACTCGCGCTGCACGACACATTCATACACACTTCACTGGGGAATGCATGGGTTTTCATGAACTTAACGTTGCTTTCTGATAAGCTAGTCAGTTATGGAGTCTTCGAGCTCTCAGCAGCAGGAGATTCAAAGTTCTCCTCCTCCGGTCCTTGTAATCCCAGATATCCCAGCGGATATAGTAGATCCAGCTCCCGACGAGCTACAAGACGCTATATTTATTGAGGACCCTGTAGACTCCGTTCAGTCCAATATTTCCGAAAATTTATTGGGTAGGATATGCACAAGGCATCATATTTCTTTAGACGATGCGTTATTGCCGAGTTCCAGTGACAGACCTCACTGTCCACCCGAAGGATATACTGCCTTTTACCGACATGCTTGTGCGGCCGGAACACTCCCTTCATTCAATCAATACATTAGGGAGATGCTATCATTTCTTGGAATCGCTCCTTCCCAATTACATCCCAACGGGCACGCGCTACTGAACAGCGTGTTTATTGTATTTATGGAACATCTTTTCCGTCCTCCAAGGCCGACGGAAATCAGATATCTGTTTAACTTCAAGAGTAGAGGCGATAGCCCATCTTTTACATTTTTGGAGGCAGTGAGAAATTGTCAAGTTATTACTGGAGCCTGGACCAGACTTAGTTATTTCAAGAATGAATGGTTCTATGTCCGGTGTCCTCCAGGTTTTGCCAGGCGATGGTTGTCTAGGCGTAAGTGCCGTAACCTGTCGATGATTTCCTTGATTAATAGTTTTTTGGCATTGGTATTGACATCTTGTTTCTCTTACAGCCATTATCTCCAGACCCGATGGCGGGTATTACAAGGGCATAGTTCGAAGTCTCCAAGAAATTCCGAGCGAGCTGAGACATATCGACTCGGTGTTGAATGACTATAACTTGAGAGCTCTCGGCTTGATTGAAATGAATCAAAGTATAGTCATCGAAGGGATGTCAAAGCCTGCCTCAAAGAAGAATAAAAACAAGAAGAAAAGGAAAAAGAAAATGGCGAAGAAAACGCTCGGAGTCATAATAACTGAAGTGAGCGACGAGGAAAAGACCCATACAGACGTGGAGCCGATGGCTGATCTTTCGGGCAACTTCGAAGAGTTGGGAGAGAGACGGAAAAGCAAGGCCGTCGTTTCCAAAAAACTCAAATCTAAAGGGTGGAAGTCTGTAGTTGTGTCTCCTCCCACTTCTGGAGCTGTAATTTCTGAGGCCGCCCCTTCTCATTCGAGAGATACTTTTAAAGGGCTTGACGATATTCCCATCTCGGATTATATACCGATTCCTCACAATTCCGGGTTAGAGGAATTTCAAGATGTTTTAAATATGAGCGAGCCCTTTCCCTTAAGTGCGGTCAACATTTCCGGTTGGTTTGGGGGTTTACACATTTACACACACTTCCACAACACTACATGACTTTCGCATATTAAACATCGTTTTTGCAGGATTCTAAACTATAGTTCCTTCTTATCGCAGGTGAGATGTCAAGCAAGGGATCTACTCTGGATAGGCTCCGCAATGTGCGCCGATCTTCTTCTTATTACGAGTCCCGTTGGAGAGAATCAGATAGGGACCACAGGCAAGGTTACACTAGCCAGGAGCGCTATGACAGGGATAGAGATTATTGGCATGGCCGTTCTGGCCATGATCGTACTGACAGAGATCAGGGCCACCAGTACCGATCACGATCTCGTTCTCCCCCGCCTCCTAGGGCCCCCGTAGATCTCCCTGGGTCTTCACAACAACAACCGCCTTCCCAATCTTCAAGGCTCGAGACTCAGCGGCCTAGGGTTGAACCACCAACAGCTGCTATAGTTGAACAGGCTCCGATTGAGCTAACGAGTGAAGGAGCCATCAAGCTTGCCCAACTAAAGAAGGACTTCCTGGAAATCTGCCTAGATGCATATGTTTTCCCTCCTTATCTCAAAAGAATTCCTTCGGATGCTGAGAACATCGCTCATGACTACATCCGTGACTTTTACGCTCAATACAAGGAGTGGTACAAGGCAGCCGTGAAGGCTTCGAAGGTAGCTTTCGACCGGGCAAAGATTATTGAGGAGCGCGATGCTGACATTGCTAAGAAGAATCGCATCATTCAAGTTCTCCAATCTGAGATGGAGTCGTCCCGAAGCTCAGAACTTGAAGCGCTCAAAAAGTATGATGAGGCCGTGGTGAAGACGGCGAGGATGCAATAGGCACACTGTGCCTTGGTTGAAGGGATGGGCCACCGTTACACCACTGTCGTAGCTGAGCGAGACACAGCCGTTAAAGAGCTGAATGAGCTCAAGGCCAAATTTGCTGAGGTGGTGAAAGAAAAAGATGATGCGAACACCACCGCTCAGGAGGCATGCGACCAAGCTGTATCCCTTAGAGCCGAACTTGCTGCGGCGGTGGCCAAGACTAAGTCTGCGAAGGCAGAAATCCAGGAAAAGATTATGGTGGAGCGGTCCAAAATGGAGGCTGACTTTGATGATCTCTTGGTCACGTACAACGCTAATGTGCTGGAGCACAGAAATTTATCGTGGTTGCGAGATGACTCTATGATTCTGTACAATGCCTGGACTAGGCTGGTGGCGGAGAAGAAAGCAGCGCATCCAGATGAAGCACTGGATGATTTTGAGCTTGAGACGCGCTTGCTTTCTAAGGAAGGGAGGAAAGTCCTTCACGAGGCGATAATTTCCGTGGAGACAGAAAGGCTTGGGGCTCGACAGATAGAGACTGGTGAAGGCTCGGGGATCAAGCATCATGAAGCAGATGTTGGAGCTGTAATTCCGACATTGCCTGAGGTCACTGGCGCGGTCGATCCCCAGTTTGTCCCCGCGTATAATCTTGATCAACCACAACTGTCTCCTGTTGATGCCCCTGTCTCTACACCTGCCCACGCTCCGGGTCAGGCCAAGGAAGGTATTTGAACGCTTCCCTCATACATTTAGGGTGGTGAACCTGAAACAACACACTTAGTTAACAATCTTTGCTTTTTCACATTTCAGTGACCGAAGGCGTTATCTCTGCGCCTCCTGCATCTCAAGTTCCTTATCAAGCGCATGGGACCATCGTCACTGAGGCCACTATGACATCTACCGTGGTCGGCGAAGAAGGAGAAGCGAGCATGTTGTCTTTTGACGCTCAGATGATTGAGGAACTTCTCAGTCAACCTAACAATCCCTTTGCCGACCCATCCTTTGCCATGAGTGGGGTTGCTCCAGCTGTTAGCTCTTTTATGCCATCCACTAGCACGTCCAGCGCAGCCCAAGCACCCCGTGAAGATGAAATTTTGGCTGAGATCCACGTTGAGATGGTAGCAGTGACCGCCGGTATGAACCCGTCAGGCCCTACTCCACTAATGATGATATCGCCGGGCGGCACTGTGGTTATCGCAGATGCTCCTGCCCCACTTCCTATCATGGCTCCTATGCCTTCGGTTCCGTCCTCCAAAAGAATCTCCGTCGCCTCAAGCTCCGAGGAGGATATTGACATCATGTCGTAGTCGGAGGACAAACCGGATAAGAGTAAAAGATTCAGGAGGAAGTCGGGCAGCGGATCCAGTAGGACTACCCCGAAGAAGAAACCGAGGAAGAAGAAAGATTGAACTCTTTCTTTAGTTTGCTATTGTGTCCGGGGGTAGTGTTTTGTTGATTTTTCTACAGCCGTGTATAAATGTGGACTCGGCTCCCACTAGTAGGAATTTTTTTGAACCAGCTTGTAATCAGATTCTTTTTTGTTGATAATGAAAACATACTCTCTTTTGTCTTCAATTCAATATTTTCTTTGTTTATGCCCCCTGTCTTGGGGATAAGCGTGGAGTTGATGTATGTTTATACTCCATCTCGTACTCTGGGAGTACGGAGTTAAGTAAATGTTTATACTCCGTCTCGCACTCTGGGAGTACGGAGTTAAGTAAATGTTTATACTCCGTCTCGCACTCTGGGAGTACGGAGTTAAGTAAATGTTTATACTCCGTCTCGCACTCTGGGAGTACGGAGTTAAGTAAATGTTTATACTCCGTCTCGCACTCTGGGAGTACGGAGTTAAGTAATGTTTATACAGCGTCTCGCACTCTGGGAGTACGGAGTTAAGTAAGTTTTTATACTCCGTCTCGCACTCTGGGAGTACGGAGTTAAGTAAATGTTTATACTCCGTCTCGCACTCTGGGAATACGGAGTTAAGTAAGTGTTTATACTCTGTCTCGCACTCTGGGAGTACGGAGTTAAGTAAATGTTTATACTCCGTCTCGCATTCTGGGAGTACGGAGTTAAGTAATGTTTATACTCTGTCTCGCACTCTGGGAATACGGAGTTAAGTAAGTGTTTATACTCTGTCTCGCACTCTGGGAGTACGGAGTTAAGTAAATGTTTATACTCCATCTCGCACTCTGGGAGTACGGAGTTAAGTAAATGTTTATACTCCGTCTCGCACTCTGGGAGTACGGAGTTAAGTAAGTGTTTATACTCCGTCTCGCACTCTGGGAGTACGGAGTTAAGTGAGGAATCGTTGTGTATCAAATCATATCTAGCCTGAAGTGATGGCTTGCCCCCGAGCTCGGGTTTCATTTAGTGAGTGGCCGATCGTATCACAACCACTCCCTACTTGAATAAATTCCACTGCGTGATGGAATTTAGCTCTCCGTGCATCGTGATGTTGTACATTGCATTTAATGAACCACAGCTCTGGCTCGAGGAGATGGCATTTTATTGCTGAAATAAGAAAATATGGCAAAGTCAGTTGCCTTATTACAAATTCTAATTTCGAAATGCAAAAACAAATTTTAAAATGGAATTTAAACTAAATGGATAAACATAGCCTGTTATTTCCAGTAGCGATGAAAACTCTTGCTATTCCAGGCTCCCTGGTAAAGTTAGACCATCAACGGTCGCCAACTTAAATTTGCCATCCCCAAGCTTTTGCTTAATTTCGTGCGACCCTCTCCACGTTGATCTCATGTGTGGGAGTGTCGGATAATCTATTTTGTTGACAAGCGCATCAAGTTCAAAAGCTTTAATTCGGTCCTTGGCATTGAGTAATCGGGCGACTCGATTTCGGCGTATGATCGTTCTCAAGTCAACCTGGTCGCCCTGGAAGACCCCTACTCCATTGATGGTGGGGAATTTTAAAGTTAACCACCACGGGGAAATTACGGCCCTGAACTCAGCAAGGGCAGGTCGACTAAAAAAGCGTTGTATGGTGAGTCTATGTCCAACACAACGAATTGTAATGTCTGAATCCTCCTACGTTCTCCAGCCCCCAACTCAACTGGTACTCCACCATCCCAACAGGTGTGGTAGCGCTACCGTTGAATCCATGGAGATGAGTTTGACAAGGTTTTAAATCCCTAGCTTTCATCCTCATTCGATTGTAAGCATGTACAAACAGGATATTCACAGAGCTCCCACAGTCAATCAGGATCCTCTTCATCCACACCAGGCCTACTTGAGTCGAAATCACAAGTGGGTCAATAGTCGGGCTTCCTACGCTATCAACGTCTCCATCTCGGAAAATGATGTCGTTAGTCATCGTTCTTTTTCGCTTGGTCGAAGGTTTCTCTTTTAAGTTACCATCATACTCGAAGATCGCACACTTGACTAAGTGGTCATATGATTCCATTTCCTACCAGCTTCAATCCACTGGATGAGGATCACTACTTATAGCATCAATTACCAATCTTCCTCCGACGCGAGCTGGTTCTTCCTATCTTTCTTGACTTTGTGCACGATTTTGATTTCAAGGGCCCGCACCGCCAGACTGCGGCGCACGCACAAATTGATCTAACTTTCTCTCCCTGATCAAATTTTCTATGAGGTCCTGCAAATGTCGACACTCATTGGTATTATGGCCGTAACTTTCGTGAAATCTACAAAACTTCCCTGTTTGAATCTGCCTCTCCGATGATTGCTTCGGAGCAGGCTTCTTATATTGCACAGTGTTGCAAGTTTGCAAATACACATTTTCCAGTGACGTATTCAATGGCGTGTAATTATCGAACATTAGAGCCCTACGCCGTAGGCCTCGATTTGGATCTCTTTTCTTATCCTGACCACTGTTACCTCTTGGCTGAGTTTGCTTGTTCTGTATATTTAACTGAACTTTCCCGGAATTGTCACCGGACTGCTTAACTGCTACGTTACTTTGTATTCCTTCACTTCTAGGCCTCGCATCGTCCTGCTTCCTAGACTGTTTTGCGTCCTCTTGCCGTAAGAATTGAGCGGCTTTGGAGTAGAAACGGTCCAACGATGCGGGTGGTTTTCCAGCTAACCAATTTCCAAACTCAGAATCGGGATCGATCCCCTTGGTTAATGCCATCAAAATCGAGTTATCGTTGGGATTACTAATCTCCACACATGCTGCATGGAATCTTTCCAAATAACGCCTGAGTGTTTCCCCATGGGCTTGGGTAACACTAGACAGGGTGTTTACATCTTTAGGTCTAGCGACATGCATACGAAACTGTTCGACAAATTTCTTAGCCAGTTGATCGAACGAAGAGATAGATCTAGGTGGCAACCTTGTAAACCACATTATTGCGATTCCTCCCAGAGAGATGGGGAAACTTCTGCATTTCACTGCATCATCAGCCCTTGCGGCGCTCATTGACCATTCATATTTCAAAATGTGTTGATTGGGATCATAATTTCCTTCGTACATAGGGAGAGTTGGCATTCTGAATCGCCGAGGAGGATCGGCGTATAGTATCTCATCCCTGAAAGGAGTATGACTATGAGAAATTCCCCAATCGTCATTGGTAAGGCCTTGGCTTTCGCGGATCATCTGATGTATCATGGTTGAAATATCGGGCATCGCTACATTTTGAACATGCTGAGCTAAGGTGTGGTCGGGTTCCACAGCGCGAGTTCGGACCGGGCGCTGTCGATGGTCCAAATTTCGCCTCCTTGGCTCAGCGTCTTCCGGGACGTATGGTTCAGGAGTACGCCCACGCTGATGATTATTTGGCTCTGAAAGATTTCGGGTATCAACCCTTGTTTCTATCGTGGCAGCTGTGGCATGATTGTTTGTGGTATGTTGTGGAGTAGGGCCTCCTCGTGTTGAAGGCCTGGCCTGGAAGCTGGTCGACGGCCCCGCCCTCAGCTGTCCAACGGTCAAGGCTGGTCTATATTCGGTAGTTTGTGCATGACTCCCATCTAATCGGGGATGGGTAGATCTGTGGTGATAGTCAGATGAGGTGGAACTTTCAGTAGATGAGCGGGAGATATCATCCCTCCTGGACCTTCTGCGGCTTTGGCGGTTCAGTTGGTTGGTCAATTCAATATTAGCATGCAACTGTTCGGCCAACTGTTGCCGACTTTGAGTCAATTCCTGGAGCAACACATCGAACTCTTGTCTGGTGACTGGCCCAGATGGATCTGAGTGAGCAGTGTTGTCTTGATTGGATGGCTGCTGCTGGATGGGATTATGTCTATCCCTACCTTCCTGATCAGCAGCTGTAGAGGCAGTTCTTGTGCTAACCATCTTGAATGGTGGATCCTTTTCCTAGACTTTACGCAAATCTGAATAGAATGGAAGGATTCTGGATTAGAGATCTGGATCTTCCTCTTGGATTTATGCAATCCGGTATCGATGGTAGATCCAAGGAGCAGGAGAAAAACTGGTTTTTCTCAGTGAAAGCACCAAAGTGTTTGTACCAAAAATGGGCACAACACTCTTCGGAAGTTTTTGAAGAGATAAAAGTGAAGAAAGAAAATTAAAACTGAGGATTATCTAACAAAAAACTCCAAATAACAGAAAGTAAATTGCACAGAAGACAACGATTTAGAGTGGTTCGGCATATTGCCTACATCCACTATGAAGTTTGATGATTTTATTGCTCGATACTTGAAGATTACCATTTCTTATGATGAAGTACAACTGATTTTATAAGCTAAGTCTGAATCTAAAGCAGCGGTGGTAATTTGGAGTAAATCTGGCAGAGTCTGGGCGCTCTTTAGCTTTTAAAATTGTCCGACCTCTTTTCTGAATGACCAGGGGCTCTATTTATAGGTGTAGGAGGCTGATATTTCGCCTAAATTTCGGGAGACCAGTTCTGGCACATGAGGGGGCCCATATGCCCGCTTTCAGGAAATCCGGGCCCACTTTGGGATCGATTCGAAGTCCATTCGAATCGATCAAGAAAACATCCAATCGAGCTGAAATTTGGTGTGGACATTCTTCAACATGTGCTTATGCTCCTGTGAAAATTTCATAGTATTTGGACTTGTAGAACTCCAGATATGATCGATTCGAGATTGCATTTCCGGTTGATGTGCTCCGTTCGAATCGATCATCTTCGAATCGATAGGGTCGAATCGATGGCCTATGATGCCGTGGCGCGTGCTTTCCTCATCGATCCGCTTTTCACTCCGAGTTGACTGGGTCGACTCCATCATTTTCGCTACTCTGACTTAGTGGATTCGAGGGATTTCACCACACATCGATTCGAATAGAAGTCTATTCGAATCGATCATAGTGAGCTCTGGTCGATCGATACAAAGCCGTTATCATAGGATGGATTCGAAGTAAAGCAACTTTATGGATTCGAAGCACTTTATCTTGAGGGATACGAACCACCAAGCCCAGATGGATACGAAGTGGGGCAACTTGATCGATCCGGATTACTCCAAGCTGATGGATCCAAAGTGGGATGACTCTATGGATTCGAAGTAGAGGAAAACCTGATGGATTCGAACCAAGGCTTGGTTTTATGGATTCGAACATAGAGCTTGTTCTGATGGATTCGAACCAAGGCTTGGTTTTATGGGTTCGAACATAGGGCTATCTCCTCCACTTTCCATTGGTGATAACTTGAGCACACGAACTCAGATTATCTTGAAATTCAGAACGTTGGTTTTCACGGCTTTGCTTGATGTGTCTTATCAATTGCAGCCCAATCCGGACTCGAATAGAATTCATCAATATTCGTGGCTATCCAGTAGCTGGCCGATGCTGCGGACGTATGACCCTTATTTTCCAGTCAGTTTCTTGGTATCTCGGCCTTGCCAAAAGGCGGGATAACATACGGTGGTAAAGAAAAGTAGAGGGAATATTTTATTATTTCATCGCCCATCATATATTTTTGATAGGATGATATTTTAGTATTTAATCAAAGTCCATACTAATTAAACCTATAATGTTATATATAGTTAGGTACTGATAACCGTTCATGGAAAACTAATTATGTTAGGTAACGCACTATATAAATCCTTTTACAACGTATAACACAATCAAAGATGATTGGTTAAGGGTAACATTTGAAGACTATAGCTATTATTATCAGTTATTTGTTTAACATGGCCATTATGTCGACTCAATGAATGTTGTTTACGTCGATTAAATTAAGTATTCACTATTAGTTTAAACATTTTTAATGTTTCTTGAAATTATATAAATTTTTTAATTCTTTAATTTGTTAAAAAAAGTCAAGTCTACGAAGTTCTAGAAAAATAATTTCTATATTTTAAATAATAGTCAAATTTTAGGAAGTTTCTTTATCTAAGTTTTATGCTTCTTCAATTTTTTGCATGATTGGTAACGATGAACATTAAAATATCTGAGCAGAAACCTTTATATTCACTCGATTTTCATTTGTTGTTAACAACGTTTACCTAAAGTGGTTACACGATCACTTTCAACTTATGATTAAGACGACTATATATAAGTGTTGTTATAAATAAAAATTTACAATAGTCCAAATTAATAAGTTGTTATAGATCTCTATTACAACCGGCAAAAGGAAACAGTTGTTAAAAATAAGTTCATTACAATTGTTTGGAAAAAACTATTGAAATCCTGTCCGCATATCCCTCCGTAGGGGCAACGTAGAGTTTGGTCAATATCTTTTTTAACAACAGGAATCCATTGTTGTTGCATGTGACAAAACTCATATATATACCACTCCACCTCCATTATTTTTCATGGTGTGGGACTATTATTTTTCCAATATGCGTCCATTACCCATACACAATGCGAGACATCCCCAAAAATCTCCACCTTGGCTCGCATCCATCTATGCATCTTCCAATACGCCAACACAATGCCTACACCATATCAAGAATTTTTCCCCTTGACGCTCTACCTGATCCAACATACCATGATCTAGCTCCACCTAGACTGCTAGCCACCATGATTTATAGATCTCTTACACATTGTCCTTTATCTCAGGCATTACCATCAGCACCGATACCATGTTGAAATTCTAGCGATTCGTCTGCAAATCCCTCCGTGGGGACAACATATGAGTTTGGTCAACACCTTTTAACAACATGAATCCCTTGTTGTTTCATGTGACCAAACTCATATATATACCACTCAACTTTCGTTATTTTTCATGATATGGGACTATTCTTTTCCAATATGCGTCCACTACCCACATACAATGCGAGACACCCCAACAAATCTCCACCTTGGCTTGCATCCATCCATGTGTCTTTCGCTACGCCAACATGATGCCTGCACCATATCGAGACTTTGTTCATGTGTCATTCTACCAGACCCTACGTACCATGGTCAAGATTCACCTTAAGTATAACTGCTAACCACCATGATTTACGGATCTCTTATGCATTGACCATTGTACCAACGGCTCTGATACCATGTTGAAATCCATCCACACATCCTTATATGGGGGCAACATATGGATTGGTCAATACCTTTTAACCAAAGGAATCCCTTGTTGTTACATGCGACCAAACTCATATATACCACTCCACTTCCATTATTTTTCACGATGTGGGACTATTCTTCTTTCCAATGTGCGCCCATTACCCATACACAATGTGAGACACCCTAACAAATCTCCACCTTGGCCCGCATCCATCCATGCGTCTTCCTCTACGCCAACATGATGCCTACACCATATCGAGACTTTGTTCACATGCCATTCTACAAAACCCTACATACCATGGTCAAGCTCCATCTTAAGTCTGATTACCAAAGCCTACACTGCTAGCCATCATGATTTATAGATCTCTTGTGCATTGTTCATTATCTCAAGCGTTACCATCGGCTCCGATACCATTTTGAGATTCTAGGGATTCATCTGCACATCCCTCCGTAGGGGCAACATATGAGTTTGATCAACACCTTTAAACAAAAGAAATGCCTTTTTGTTACATGTAACCAAACCCATTTATATACCACTCCACCTCCATTATTTTTTATGATGTGGAACTATTTTTTTTCAATGTGCACACATTACCTACACATAATGCAAGACAACCCAACAAATCTCCACCTTGGCTCGCATCCATCTATGTGCCTTCTGCTACGCCAACACGATGCCTGCACCATATTGAGACTTTTTCATATGCCATTCTACCAGACACTATGTACCATAGTCAATTTCAACCTTTGTTCTGAGTACTTAAGCCTATATTGCTAACCACCATGGTTTACAGATCTCCTATGCATTGTCCATTATCCAAGGCGTTACCATCGGCTCTGATACCATGTTGAAATTCATCCGCACATCCCTATGTGGGGAAACATATGGATTGATCAACACCTTTTAACAAAAGGAATCCCTTGTTGTTATATACGACCAAACTCATATATTTACCACTCCACTTCTATTATTTTCACGATGTGGGACTATTCTTCTTTCCATTATGCATCCATTACTCATACGTAATGCGAGACATCCCAACGAAAACTTTTGTTAAAATCCTTTATTACAACTATCATTTGGCGAACGTTGTAAATAAATAGTTGTGATAGGTCATTTTCTTGTAGTGTAATCCTTTTATAGAATGGCAAATTATCTCGTTTCAAATTTCCTATTGAATATAATCATAATGTTGATTAAATTGTTGACCTAACCCTAATATCCTCAAGTACTAAAAGAAAGCTTTAGAATTTATTGTGTTATCAATGATGGCATCATCAACCTTTGATATGGTATGGAAAATAAGGCCTTTTGCAAATTGATTATGTATTTTTGTCTTAAGAATCGGTATATTTTAACATTTTATGCATGATGCAGTTCTTTGAAATGCTGCGACATGAAGCAATTAAAGCCCTTGAAATTTATAATTAGCTGCATGCAAGTATTCGTTTTTTGGCTTATTGTGGTACTCTTACCATTCAAGATAAGGGTTGGCTGCACACCTTAGCCTCCTTAGTTGTTTCATAGTAGCAAAACTTGGAGTGACAGGTAATGCAAAATTTTGTGAATATATTCTCATACAATTCAAGATTAATTTCATAATTTTTTATTTCATTTGGAGAACCAAACACATTATCAATTAAAGTTTAAATCAATGGTTAAATGCTTAAAATACATATCTTAATGGTTTAGTTTGAGTTATTTTTAAAGTGGTTAGAATTTTCATATTCATTTTCTGGAAATGGCTTTCCAATTGCAGATCAGACTACTCCAAAACTTTAAATAGTTAAATTTTTAGCTATAAGTCTTAGGCTAATATGAGAATGGTAAATTTAGCATTTCCATATACTATTAACAAGCTATTTATTACTAATAATGAGTGAAACTGATGTACTTTATTGTTACATTAACTGTAAATTTACTGTTGTTATCGATACACTAGCAGAGGTAGGTCAAAATAGTTGATAATGATAAATTTATAAATCATTCTATTATTTGTATTTTTTATTAATCACAATCATCATTTTTTTTAACAAACAAATCACATTTAAGCGGATGTTTGGCTCTCCTTTTTTGTGACCTTGTTTACAATGATGTTTCTCATTTATTTCTCTAACTTTAGTTATTAAGCCAAGTTTTATTTCATTGTAGTGTATCAATTTGTGTCAAATTATGGTAAAATATATTAGCAATTAAGTTAAAAATCAGTATATTGGAATGCATATTAATACAAGTAATATATGCAACCATGAATTTATCCTTTACCAATTTTCAAAGTTTTAATGCAAAAATAGCTTGTCAATGCTATTTTCTAATGATAAATTTAAATTTAAAATCATCACTTTACCATTTTATTGGTGTATAGATCATTGGTTAATAATATTTATAACAATAACAATTTTATTTTATAATTGACAATTAAATCAATTGGGTATCGGCTTTTCTACTCCTAAAAGTAACAATTATCAGAACAATCCTAGAAAGTGTCGTAAACTGGAGTGTGTTCATTGGGTCACATCTCTCAAATGTTAGTGACTAATCTCAAAATTATGTATGTACACACATATACACATATATACATAATTACATATACATATATAGAAATACAAGGATGTAATGGGTACCTCCTAGAGCAATTTATAACTATATGTGTTACTATTTTTTAACATATCAATATATTTAATGAAAACAAATTGATATAGTAAACTATAAATTGAAAACATTACTATATTTTTTTTACTAGTTGAAATTACCGAATTTTTCATTACTACTAATTTTGGAAAAATGCTAATTTAGGCAAAGCAATCATCCACATTAGACAATCAACAACAATGAATAGTTAGGGAGTAAGGCAACACAATTCAGTGCAATCAATTATTTCATTCAGTAGCAATGGTAACGATTAATCAACTATTCAACAAGGAAGAAGTAGATGTGATTTATTTAACAAAATTTATATTAAATATACCTAAATAAAAAAAAGAGTCTGGAGACAACAACAGTTGAGAAGGGTTTGAGGAGGACTGGAGCATAAAAGAGAAGTCGTGCTTGTTGTCAGTGTTTCATCAGAAAATGAGGGTCGGAACCATAGTTTTTAGTCGTTGTGATCAAAGAAGACTATTATTTAATTATAATTTTTGACTTTGGCTATTAGTTAATAATTTATTATAAATATTAAATCCCAACTCAAATAAATTTCTTTTCATTATATAGGGAAAGAAAAATAGTGAATATGATGACAACAAGATGAATTGAGGCTAGAAAAGGATAAAGAGAAAGTAGCAATTGAAAATTTAAATATGAATTCTCTTTACCTTTTAGGATTTTGAGAGCTTGGTAAGTCATTGTTCCTTTTTCTTCCTATCTTATCCTTTTCTCTATCTATTTAGATTCAGTATTGCTAAGATTTTAATTCGGTATTGTTCTGATTTTGGTTACATTTGTTTTTTGACACAAAATAGGAATATGGAAGGAGCATTTGAAAGAGGCACAAAAGGGGAATGGTTCGCGAAAGGGAAAGACGTTATTGTGCTACGAAAGGGGCATTTTGAAAAGGGCACGAAGGTAAGTGGAGAAGGGAAGAGGTAGTTTATAGGGTGCAAATTGGCATGTTCATCCCAAACTGCTAATTTTGGTCTGTTCTCCTTAATTGGGAAAAATGGTGGGTTCCACATCTGACGTGTCAAACACATCAGACGCATCATTGGAGATGTGAATGTCGACTAGGAAACAGTTGTCTACAAATGCACCCTTTGATTTTTCTTTCTTCAAATTTTCTACTTTAAATGAACTATTTATCCTTAGATGAATTTTCTTTATTCCATATATTACCACATTTTTAACGTTTCATTTTTTGAAATTAATAATGTTGCTTCGGCTTAGATTCACCTTTTGGTAAGACTTCAGTCATAAGTCGATTTTGTTAGAGTTTTATCAGCTCTGCAGTAAACTGCACACATTCATCAATACAATTGCTATTATTGTTCTAGCCAAATTATCTCCTCAGATGTTTGAAATAATTAATTGTTACTATATAAACAATTTCTCAAAAGTATGTTCTTGATTACTTGCTTATTTTAGAAAGATTAAGCATTATAAATTGATAATATTATATCATATGGAATTGAAAAACTTTTAGTCCTACTGCAAATAAAGTTATTGCAAGTTTAATCTTATTTTCGTCAAATGTAGAATGATTTTATTCATGTAACTGCGATTTTTCTTCTAGGAACTGACATAAGATTGGCTTATTAATGAACCTTGTTGTTATTATAGGTTATGACTTTGGAACTTTGAATTGACATTTAAGAGTGTTAGAAATTGATACCGAGATCCCCAAATTGAGAAGCCCTAACCCTCGGTGATGAAGAAGAAGAAGCCCTAATTTTGCACCATAGAAGAGGCACATGAAGAAGGAGTTGTCACTCCAAATCTCGAGCAGTGGAAGCTCGTTCGGTGATGAAGGAGATGCTTAGAAGTGGATTTGGAGATAGGGAGTTCGTTTGGTAAAATGGAGAAGCGGAAGAGAGAAGAAGTTTTAGAGCAATGGAAAGTTTTGTCGAACGAAATAATTGGAGCAGAGAAAAAGGATTGTCGAACGAAATATTTCGTTCGGTATTTGAGCATGCCACTCCAATTAGGACGATGTAGATGTTGGTCTAAATTTTCCGCTCAGCGTTTTGCCGAACCAAATACTAAGTGATGCATGCCGAAGGAGGACTACCGAACCAAATTGTGCCGGACCAGATGCATGCCGAACCAAACCCCAGGGCTGCTATATAGCAGCTACCCCTCCTCATTTCTTCACTCTATAAATAGAAGAGCTTCTGGATAACAATGGCAACCGAAATTGAGAGCTAATTTCAGCCAATTTCAGAGCCAGCCTAGAGAGCTGAAACTCTGCAGAATTTTGTCTGTATTGTTAGTTCTTCTTTTGTGTAGCCTCCAAAAGTGAATCAATCTTGTAACTCTTATCTTTCAGTGATTAATAAAATCTCCTCTCCTCAAGTGGATGTACACTGCCTCGCGGTAGTTGAACCACTATAAATACTGCTGTTATTTATTTTTCTACATTTCATAGATCCATGACTATCTGTTCTGGTGTTTATCTCTATTTGTATCATCTCACTACAATTACGATCCAGTTCGTTATTTTTCCGCTGTGTTGGGTTTTTTTATTCCCTTAGACTGATCATCTGAAGGGATTTTCCCCAACAGTTTGGTATCAGAGCAAGGTTGATTGTGGAGTGTTAGACGCTATGTTAGGAGATGAAGCGACTCCAGTTGTTACAAGACCCTATACTAGAGGGATGTATATCATGTCAGGATCATAGTTGGCAATTTAGAAATGGAATGGGGATAATGACTTCGAGAAGTGGCAATGGAGGATGAAGGCTGTTCAAATAAGGAATGAAGTCCATCCAGTAGTGTTTGCCCCTGAGGAGTTGACGGCTGACATCTAAGTCACAGAAATGAAGGAGATGGAGAAATGGGCATTTACTACTTTACATCTAGCTATGGGAGAGAATGTAATCTCAGAGATTAGCAATGATACCACTGCTAGGGGCATTTGGACCAAGCTAGAAAATCTCTAATTGAAGAAATCTCTTACTAATCGTTTGATATTACTGAAGACATTTTCACCATGCTAATGATAGAGGGTACTTCAGTGAAGGAACATCTTAATTTCTTTGATGATCTCGTGATGAAGATGAAGACTGTTGACTTGAAGTTGGATAAGGAGCAAATGGCAATGATTCTTTTGTGTTCTCTTTCGGAGCGATACACAGGTTTCGCTAACAGCCTTGTCTTCGCTAGAGACAAATTGACAGTAGAAGATGTGAAGTCAAGCCTTTTATCTGAGGGCTTAAGAGATCAGATGAAGGAGATAAGTGAAGGAAGTAGAGGTGGAAGTAGTAGTCACGGCCTGTTTTTTGAAAGAGGTAGAGAAGATAAGAAGAATTGGCACTCAAGAGGGCGTTCCAAGTCTAGGAAGCCTGGTAATGGCAGGAGAGGAAAGTCTAAGGATGGGAAGTGCTTTATCTGCAAGAAACCTGGTCATTGGAAAAAAGATTGTCCAGATTTGAAGAAGAAGAAAGAAGACAAATCTTAATCATTTGCGGTGGAGAAGTTTGTATCTGATGATGTGTTGTCTACAGCAATGTCGGATGTCTCAGACCATTGGGTGTTGGACTCGAGGGCGTCTTGAAAGTGTACGTGTAGTACTAGGATCGTGTAATATGGTATATTAATGCGGAAACTGGTAATAACAGTAAAGTAAAAATTAAAGTAAGCACACCAGGAATTTTTATACTGGTTCGAACTTCCCGTTCTACGTCCAGTCCCAGAATACCCTCTGGATTTAAACTAAACCCCTCACTTAACCCGGAGGAATAGGTATACGACACCTGAGCAGCCGAACAGGAATTTTTCCGCCTCAACAACCGAAGAGGACTTCAACTTAATACAAAATGTTTGTTGACGAATGTGTTCTAAATAACACTGATTGTCTTTTGATAGTACAACTTTCCTATAATCAAATCCTCAAGAATATGTATGTGTATGAAGATTTAGAAGGAAGATAATCACGTAGAATCGAAGTATGTGAATAAATTCAAGGATTCTAGTGATATTGAATAAGAGTGAATGCTTTTATTTGCAGAAATGAAAAGAGATTAGATTTCAGAAATATAAACAAGAATCGGTGATTGTAGAAGTGAATTGAATATGTTTATATAGTTGTAAAAGAGTTGTAATCTTTCATGAAGAGTTTTAGTCAATAGTAGTGTCCATACCTCTTGAAATAGAGGACATTACTCTTCATGAAAAGATCGCGTCTCTTCAGAAAACTAGCCGTTTTTCTCTGGTCGGTCGACCGGAAAAACTGGCCGGTCAGCTGAGTTGAAAAACGTATACAAAACTGAAAGTCACTGTGCATATGATACAGGGTCGGTCGACCGAGGATCCTGGTCGGTCGGCCGACCTGGTGTTATATGCACAGTGAACATATTTTTTGATATAAAATGTTTTGTGTGCGTGTGTGATTATTTGAGGAATGATTTTAACATTGTTCTAAGACTCAAATAAAATAAAATATCCATACTAATCTCTGAATTGTAAGATTATCTTCTTTGTAGTGCACGGTATGTATTTATTCTCTTTTTGTCGCTTTCATATAGCATTCTCGTCGTATGATCTCTGAAGCTTGTGTCATGAATCAAAACTCATGAATCAACACGTCTTTCCATATAACGCCTAATAAGGATTACTTCAGTTCTTTCTTTGGACGAGAGGGAAGCTCTATTCTTATGGGTAATGATGCTAGCTGTAGAGCAATGGGTGAAGGTATAATGAGGATCAGGATGTTTGACGGAGTGATACGCACTTTGACAGGTGTCTGGTATGTTCCAGGCCTTCGGAAGTCCTTAATTTCTTTAGGACAATTGGCATCTTTGGGATGCAAGGTAACTATCGAGAAGGATAGTCTGAAGGTTTCGAGAGGTGCACTATTTCTTATGAAAGGAGATGTATTCTGAAATCTGTATTTGCTGAAAGGGACCATAGTTCTTGGAGAGTCGTGTGTTGGAGTAGATAGTTCTCATGCATTGGATGCCACAAAGCTTTGGCATCTCAAGTTGGGTCATATTTCAGACAAGGGCTTAGAGTTGCTTCAAAGACCGAAGATGATCAAAGGATAAAGCTTTGACAAGATGGACTTTTGCCAGGAGTGTGTGTTAGGTAAGCAAACTAAAGTATCTTTCGGAGTTGGATTCCATAGATTGAGGCGAGTACTTGAGTACGTGCATACAGATGTTTGGGGACTGGTTGCTACTTCTTCTTTTGGAGGAGCAAAGTATTTCATCTCTTTCATTAATGATTTTTCTCAGAAAGTATGGGTGTATGTGATGAAGGCCAAATTAGAGAGTTTTGAGAAGTTCAAAGACTGGAAAGCACTTGTTGAGAATCAATATAGTTCTAGGTTGAAGGTGCTAAGATCTGATAATGGCGGTGAATTTGTCTCTAGGGAGTTCGTCGATTTCTATAGACAGCATGGCATTCAGAGACATTTCACTACACTCGGAGATCCGTAATCCAATGGGGTTGCAGAAAGGATGAACATGACTCTACTGGAGAAGGCTCGTTGCTTGAGATTGGCGGCGGGCTTGTCTAGAGGGTTTTGGGCTGAGGAATTATCAACTGCAGCGCATGTTGTTATCCCGCCTTTTGGCAAGGCCGTGACACCAAAAAGTTGACTGGAAAACTAAAGACAGTTCGTCGTAAAAGCTCATTATACACTGTTTTACTATGGATATCAATGAATTTTGTCCGAGTCTGGATCGAGCCAAAATTGATAGGACATGAAAAGCTAAGCCATGAGAGTCAATGTTTCAAATCTCAAGTCAATCCAAGTCCGTATGTTCAAGTTATGATCAACGCAAGATAGAAGAATCTATGTTCGAATCCATCAGTGTAGCCATCATTCGAATCCATCATCCCTGCCTTACTTCGAATCCATCGATATCGTCTTCTTCGTATCCATTGGCAGGGTTCATGTTCGAATCCATCCAAGACATCGCTAGTTCGAATCCATCAAGTTACCCCTGTATGAAACCATGGCATTCGAATCGATCGAAAGGTAAATAACCACGCCTCCATCAGGTTCGTATCCATCAAACTGAAGGTACTTCGAATCCATTCAGACGGCTAAGCTTCGTATCCACCATCCAAGGCAGCATGTTCGACTCGATGGAAGTTTCCCCTGGTTACTTCAAATCCACACTGCTTGAAGCAACTTCGAATCGATCGACTTTACACCTAGATCGATTCGAACAGACCTTCGTTCATTCGATTCGGAGAGGGATGTCTTCGAATCCACTACCACGAATCCACCCAGTCAAAGCGGCGAAGAACATGGAGTCGACCCAGTCAATCCGGAGTGAGAAGCGGACCGATGCGAAGCATGCGCACCACGCCGTAGTCTTCACGTAAAGGAGGATCGATTCGAACGAATCGATTCGAACGACTCCAGGAAACGAAAAACACCTACTTGAATCGATCATAACTCGAGTTCTACAAGTCCAAATGCTATGAAATTTTCACAGAAGCTTAAGAACATGATGAAGAATGTCCACGCCAAATTTCAGCTCGATTGGATGATTTCTTGATCGATTCGAACCAAGGGTCGAATCGATCCCAAAGTGGGCCCGGATCTCCAGATTTCGGCCATATGGGCCCCCTGACGTACCAGAACTGGTCTCCCCTCAATTTAGGCGAAATATCAGCCTCCTACACCTATAAATAGAGCCCCTGGTCATTCAGAAATGGGGTCGGAGAATTCTAAGTACTAAAGAGCGCCCAGATTCTGCCAGATTTACTCCAGAACACCACCGCTATCTTAGATTGAGACTTAACATATAATTTCAGTTGTACTACATTAGAAGAAATTGTAATCATCAAGTGAACATCAATAAAATCATCAACTTTAGAGTGGACGTAGGCAAGATCGCCGAACCACTATAAATCTCGTGTTTTTGTTCATTATTTCTGAATTGTGATACTCTGTTTGCTTAGATTTAAGATTTGTGTGTGAATATTGTTGATTTATATCCATACACTGGTGCTTTCACAACATTCGGGGTTTGTGACCAATTTTGGCGCAAACACATGCATAAATCAAATTCCATGCTCAGCCATAGATGGGAAGATTCTAGAGGAAAAGTGGAGAGGTAAAGTAGTGTATCTTGGTTACTTCCGAATTTTTGGTTGTCCTATGTACGTTCACCATACAGGTGATGACAAGTTGAAGGCTAAAGCATACAAGGGCATACTAATTGGATACACCGATGGTATCAAAGGGTATCGAATTTGGAACCCTATTGATCGGAAGATTGTTCATTCTAGACATGGTACTTTTGATAAGTCTGCTATGTTCAATCCGAAAGAGAAGCTACCTACCACATCAGAAGACTCTGATAGGCCTAAGGAGATGGAAGAAGTTCCCATGTTCTAGCCAAATAGTAGATTTGTTGTTGATGCTGTCGAGGAAAACACAGTTGGTGAAACATCATAGGATAGTACACATGTACCTTCTTGTAGTGCTGGTGATGTGCATGAATCTTGAGGAAGTTCAGTTCAAGGTGGAACTGAAAGAAGTTTAGGCGAAGCAGTACCTACCCGGGTCAGTCGTAGGACTATTAGGCTGCCCGAAAGGTATGATGATTGACAGTTTGCGAACCTTATCCTTGGTGATCAGTTTGACTATGCCCTACATGTGGTTCTTGAGGAGCCGCTTGACCTTTATGAAGCTTTGAAGTCATGTGACAGTTCGAAGTGGATGTGCGCTATGGAAGAGGAGTTAGAGTAGTTGAAGAAGAACAAGACTTGGGATTTGGTACCACCTCCTCAAGGAAGCCGAGCCATAGGTTGCAAATGGGTGTTCAAGGTGAAGGATGATTGGAGATACAAGGTTAGACTAGTTGCTAAAGGGTTTTCACAAAGAAAGGGATTGGAGTATGATGAGATATACTCTCCAGTAGTGAGGCATACGTCCATCCGCATTTTGCTTGCTATCATCGCAGCTCATGGCTTGGAGCTGGAGCAACTGGATGTGAAAACCGCTTTCTTGCATAGAGACTTGGATGAGACCATCTACATGAAGCAGCCAGAAGGATTTGTTGTAGATGGAAAAGAAAATTGGGTTTGCAAATTGAAGAAGTCTTTGTATGGACTTAAGCAATCGCCTAGACAATGGTATAAGAGGTTTGACACTTTTATGCTTTCACTTGGTTTTGATCGTAGCATCAAAGATGCTTGTGTGTACATCAAGCATTTAAAGAATGGTAGATGGGTGTACCTACTCTTGTACGTCGATGATATGTTGATTGCTTCCAAGGATAAGGCTGAAATCTATAGTTTAAAGCAAAAGCTAAAAGCGGAATTCTAAATGAAAGACCTTGGAGAAGCAAAGAAAATTTTGGTTATCGAAATCCAAAGGGATAGAAAGCTAGGACTTTTGAGCCTCACTCAAAAGGAGTACATTCAAAAGGTACTTGCTCGGTTTAGCATGGAAGGGGCAAAGGCAATCAGCACACCCATGCCTTTGCACATACAGCTTTCTAGTAAAGGCTCTCTGATCTTGGAAAAGGACAAGGATTATATGATAAAGGTCCCATATGCGAGTGCAGTTGGGGGCTTGATGTATGCCATGGTCTGCACTAGGCCTAACATTGCATAAGCGGTTGGATTGGTGAGTAGATTCATAGCAAATCCAGGAAAGACGCATTGGGAAGCAGTGAAGTGTATCTTCAGATACCGTAGAGGAACTCCAAACCATGGACTTTTCTTTGGCGGTAGAAGAAGAGATTTCAGCTTGGTTGGATTTTGCGATTTTGACTATGCCGGTGATAGAGGTTGAAGGAAGTCAACCTCCAGATATGTGTTCACCATTGATGGGACAGTGATCAGTTGGAGAGCGAGGTTGTAGATGATTGTGGCTTTGTCTACTATAAAGGTAGAGCTCATAGCTGCGATTGAAGCAGCTAAGGAGGCGCTTTATTTAAGGCGATTGTTGTGTGATTTGGACTTCGTATATGAAGGCGTGGATGTGTACTATGACAATCAGAGTGCAATCCACTTAGTTGAAAATCTGGCATTCAGCTTGAGGATGAAGCATATTGAGGTGAGAGAGTCGTTCCTTGTCTCGATGAGTGCAAAGAAGCTAGTTCCTCTTTAGAAAGTTCACAAAAAGGAGAATGCAGCAAACATGTTTACCAAGTCGTTGCCTGTTGCTATGTTCGAGCATTACTTAGACTTTATTCGCTTAATGAAGTGCTAGGTTCCACGAGGTGGCATGGGTTGGGGGGTTTGAGATGGCAAATGGAGACGTTTGTTTTCATGGTGGAGATTGAGAGGTTCTACATGGACTGGGTACTTTGAACACTTTGTTGACGGTCGGTGGCCTTGCCGGAGTTCGTTGACAGAGTGTAATGGGTGAGGGAATTGTCGAAGCTCATTGGGTAAGTATCCATTCCTTGGAGCATGAAGGTGTAGATGGAGTTGAAAGGCTTGTATGGAATTCGATATCAAGGTGGAGATTGTTAGAAATTTATACCGAGATCCCCAAATTGAGAAGCCCTAACCCTCGGTGATGAAAAAGAAGAAGCCCTAATTTTGCACCATAGAAGAGGCACGTGAAGAAGGAGTTGTCGCTTCAAATCTCGAGCGGTGGAAGCTCATTCGGTGATGAAGGAGATGCTTGGAAGCAGATTTGGAGATAAGGAGTTCGTTCGGTAAAATGGAGAAGCGGAAGAGAGAAGAAGTTTTGGAGCAATGGAAAGTTTTGGCGAACGAAATAATTGGAGCGGTGAAAAAGGATTGCCGAATGAAATATTTCGTTCCGTGTTTTGCCGAACAAAATATTTCGTTCGGTATTTGAGCATGCCGCTCCAATTAAAAAGATGCAGATGCCAGTCTAAATTTTTTGCTCGGCGTTTTGCCGAACCAAATACCAAGTGATACATGCCGAACCAGGACTGCCGAACCAAATTGTGCCGGACCAGATGCATGTCGAACTGTAAAGGCCCGCAAATCCGTACCCCTTTGAGCCGACAATATTCCATACCAATTCAACTCAAAACGGGCGGAAATGCGAATCATTAGGGTTAAAGAAGAAAGAGGTAGAAGAAGAAGATAAAAACAACATCAGAATATCATAATCGTAACGGAAAAAAATATAATATAGAATAACAGCTTTTAAATACAAGAAATCTATACTATTATATATACACATACCATTTCAGGGTAAAACAATCAATCATCACTTTGGACAGCTTAACACTTGTCTTTACACAGCGGAAAAATAATAAAATACGGAAGTACGCTCTGCCATCCAGCTTGTCTCTTGAGCTCCTTAGCTTTTTAACCTGAATCTGTATAACTCGGTCTGACCCAAGCATCATAATAAAACAACACCCGAGTCAGCCAGGAAAACCAGCGTAAGAAAACCACACTCAATTGGATTATTATATTTTTGAAAATCCTTTGAAACAAAGGTATCTCGTAAGACCACGCCACAAATAAAAATGCCGGGTTTTTACCTTACGATAACAAAAACAGTTTTTATCAAATTCGTCTGATATTATAATAGTGTCTATAGAAAGTAAAATAAAATCTAGCTGAAATGCTTGCATCTCACGTTTCAGCATAGTTGGGCACAATCAAAACCGTACAGACGCTTATTGGAGATTGGATTCCATACAATGGCAGGGCTACTGGGGTACCGCCCGTCACCGTAGCTGGCCTAGATCAGAGTACCGAGGATCACGCCCGATCCCCTGCAAAACAAGACCGGAGCTACCCCTTACTGGATGGTCTAAGTAAGATCACCCCACGGTTGGAGCAACCAACCGCCACACAGTCGAAGTAAAAAGGGTCCTCTAGACAGGGGAAATCTTACCCTACTTGGGTGCTACCCACTTAGCCTTGCTGCACCTCCCATGATTTAGCCATTCCCGGTTGATGAAGCTTGAGGCTATGCATTACATTTTTAGAACGAGTCTCACTTAGAATGCTCATCGTCCTCCTGACAATGTTCTAAAAGCATTCGTCCATACAAGTTGCCATGGGTCTGGACAAACCGAAACACCGTGTTCGTTATCTTCACGGTCATCATTCGCTACGTACAAACCGGATCGAAGTGGTTTTCGGATAATTAAATCCGATCCCGGTCTCTTCGAAACGATCAGCTCATTGGCCAATATTGATAGTCGGTTATTTAACTATCAAAATAACAATCACAAGCAACCATTAGGCCTTAAATAATTTTCCCAAATTATTTAACTCAAAATATCTACTCAAGATATTAATGCCATATTTCAACACTTTGAAAAAATAGTTTTCAAATCACTTTTATTCTCACGGAATAAATTTCACCCTTTTCCCAATACTTAGAATATTTTTTCACTTTATTTAATATCCAACACTTGAAAACTCTTCATTTTATTCCCTATTTCTCTTCTCAAAATCTTTTACAACTTTATTTGTAAATTTCCAAGCTCATTCCACACGGATTCCATAAATTCCAGAATTCCTTAGTTAAATTCCGTTAATATTTCCAAAGTCGTTTATGTTTATTTAAAACTTCCATAATGCTGTTATAAGATCTTTCCCTAAAGTCTTATTCAGTTTTAATTAACTTCACTTCTCATCTTGAGCGAATTCCTTATTGAATTTAAAACACTTAAAAATATATATAAAATAAGAAAAATGGTTTTATTTTCAAAGTATGGTTTTAGACAAAATTAAAATATCAATATCTCAAAAGTATTAAAGTTCATATCCAGTTGCTAATCAATTTACAAAGTTGGTTTATAAAATTAGAGTTTATCTCAAACAAAGTTTATTTATAGAAAAACCAATATTCCCCATTTCCATTTATAAAAATCCTCTGGATTCGTATCCCATCGATCCTATCCAAATTTATCACCATCCTTATATTCAAAATATATTCCATTATTTCTCTTCCAACGATTCCCATAAATCGATATAAGTTCACACCATTAACTTATATTTTCAACATAACCACTGATATATCATTTTATCTCATTTATAAACCCCGTTTATAAATGTATAAACTCCCTTGAGTTTTTTCCATTTATTTATAAAACCAATTCTTTATTTATAAATTCCATTATAACGTTTTAGCCTTTAATAAAATTCCCTTTTATTTCAAATCTATTTATCGATTCCAATATCTCATCCACCCCTTAATAGATAATTTAATTCCAAATCTTTACTTAACAATTTACAAATGGTTAAGTAATACCAATTTAGCCTATATATTTCTTTATTCTTCTTAATTCCCTTTTTAATAAATCAAATTTCCCTTTTAAATTCCTTCACTTAATTATTATGGTGTTTAAAAATATCCAAATTCAATTCACAGGATATTTGACATTTAATAATTCAAATCACATACAATCCATATCCATTTATCTAACACATCATATATCACATATATATGAACAATAAATATTCTTGAGGAATCCTGTTGGACCCCTCCAACTTGTTTTCCCTGCATCCACAGATGTTAGTCAACAAATAAAATACCAATCGCACTTCGAGGGGGATATCGCGGTATATAGGGTCATCCGCTATTATGCGGGGCGCATAGGGTCTCATCCGCTATATAATGCGGGAATATCAATCACTCCAATATATATATACTACTATATATAAATAACATCCAAAAGATAATTATTTAATTCATCCAAGCACATCCAATAATTTAAATTTAACATTTTAAATTTAATTTATGGTATCCAAATGAGTGAGAAAATCTCACCTTTAATTTTGTTTGCAATCCACTTCAATCTCGACTTGGTTTCACGGTTTTTCCGACCTTCTATAAACATTAGATGATTTATTAATATTCGAACTAATCGAATAATTAATTTTCGTTTAATAAATTTATCTGAATCTAATAATTTAAATTTAAACTAATATTTTCCTTTAAAAATCTTTTAGTAACTAAAAATAATTAGATAGGTTATAAAACAAATTTATCACCCAAAATACATTGTTTTAAAATAAGCTAGTAGATTTTAAAAATGTGTATATGTTTATTTTATTTTATTTTCAGAATAATCCACATAGGTTTTAAAAATATAATTTTTATATAAATTCTTAAATATTTTAAAATTCTCACACTTTCCAAAATCCTATCTATATATATACTGTTTTACCTATATATATATATATATATATATATGAATATGTATGAGTATTTATATATACCTATTTTTCTATTACTTTTATATATACATATATATATATATATAAATCTATAAATTGAAGAAATTAAATTGTTTTATGAACTTACTGTCATTATTTTTCCTTCTAACCTATATATACATATACATATACACATATATATATATATATATAGAATTCAAACTAAGATATGTTTAAACTTACTGTAAAATTTATTTTCTTTTCTGTTTTGTATGAATATATATATTAATCGAAAAAAAAAACACTATGCTTATACCTTCACTTCCAACAGCCACCATGCCGAAACCCAATTTCACGACATCACCATTGCTCGAGCTTCCCATCTTCGCACGCGAGCCTTCTACCATCGAGCGTCACACCTCCCTACGCGGCCCCACGCCCCCACGCAGCAGCGCACGGGTTTGCTACCCTCCAACTCCTCCTCGAGCTTTCAACTAGGTCGTGATTTCAATTGCGGGCCTCTTCTTTTTTTTTTGGATGAATACGATTTCGTTTTAATTTGTTGAAGAGAAGAAAGAAGAGGCTGTGAGCCATAGCTTAATTTAGGAACGAAATTAGGTTGAGTTCGAATTTGGGAATGAAGGGGAGACGGCTCGCGAATTTTTGAATGTTGAACGAGATTTCCATAAGCTCGGCTATTATTCATTTTTTTTGAACGAATGGTTTTGAAAGAAAGCTCGGCTGATAATATAAAAAGAGGAAGATACCTTGCGTGAGAATTTTGCCTAGCTACAGTAGTCTTGAAACGAAAGGAAAAAGTTATGAAGTGAAATAATTTCAGTTGAAGGTGACCAGGATATAAATATATTTTTAAATTAAATTCAAATCGTCTCGATAAATGCAACTCAAAATCTTGATCTCCTATCGAGGCATGCCGCTAGGCGTTTATAATGTTATACCCCTATTTTGAACAAAATGGAAAAGGTTTCGAGTCCTGATTCGATCGTATGGAGAAGATAGCTTTTTGGACCCAATAATTATATTGAATTTCGATATGATTTTCTACGCGTTTATATACTGTACGATCACACGACAACTCCAAACACTATGAAATTTGAAATCCAATAATAATACAATATTACGGATCCAATGTAACTGGTTTCGTCGAATTTCGAGACTGTGCCTCAGAAGGCTATTTTTAAATATCAATTTAAACAATATATTTTTAAAATTGAACAGATCATTTCCAAATCCAATTTTAAAAGTTGCAATGTCTTCAGTATTATTAATATAAGTTTTACAAACCTTTAAAATATTTTTAACAAGCTAAAAACAAGATTCAATATTTTATCCAATTTCCAATAATTTAATTATCTGATAAAGAGTTATATTTGAAATTCAAGTTAAAAATCAACACCTTAATATTTAAAATCAATCAAATATTCCAATTTCAAATATCCAAAATTCCGGGTTGTTGCACGAACCAAACCCCAGGGCTGCTATATAGCAGCCACCCCTCCTCATTTCTCCACTCTATAAATAGAAGAGCTTCTGGACAACAATGGCAGCCGAAATTGAGAGCTAATTTCAGCCAATTTCAGAGCCATCGTAGGGATCTGAAACTCTGCAGAATTTTGTCTGTATTGTTAATTCTTCTTTTGTATAGCCTCCAAAAGTGAATCAATCTTGTAACTCTAATCTTTCAGTGATTAATAAAATCTCCTCTCCCCAAGTGGACGTACAAGGCCTCGTGGTAGTGGAACAACTATAAATACTGTTGTTATTTATTTTTCTACATTGCATAGATCTGTGACTATCTGTTTTGGTGTTTATCTCTGTTTGTATCTTCTCACTACAATCACGATCCAGTTCGTTATTTTTTCGCTGTGTTGGGTTTTTTTTATTCCCTTAGACTAATCATCTAAAGAGATTTTCCCCAACATAGAGTATGTCAGGTAGCTTTTGTTCGATGCTTTTGCGATGGATGACATCTTTGGCAAGTGATAGTTAGTTGACATGTAAATTTAGTTGTCTTTACAAAGATTTTTATCTGTTAGTTTTTTTATAACTGTTGGACATGTTAATGTAAGGTCAATGTAAGGTTTCAAATAGGCATATGCCTCTATTATCAAGTTGTTATAGGCTTTCATGTTCTATGATGAAAAATTGTATTTGATATCTTTTAGAACATCTACTGTTTTAATTTTTAGCCATTATCTCTACTAAAGAATTAAGAATAATTCTTAAATCTAATTTTCTACTATCACGGAAGTTGCATAATGCTTGGGATATTTTTGTATATATTGTAATAGTAGTAAGTGGTTAATTTAAACATTTCTACCAATTTTTGATCTACAACCAAAGCAATAGAATGTATTTTTCCATTATTGGTTTGATGTGACAACTAATTAAATTAAATATTTCTTAAGCTTCTGGAAAATAAAGATAAATAATTAATTATTTAATTTTAGGTGAAAAATTACTATAAATGTATTTACTGAAATCAAAGTCGTGCAACAATTACAATGTGTTTAAAATAATGTAATTACAGTTTGTTGATATTAATGTTGATATTGACCATTTTAAAAACAATGTTGATATTGAACATTTTAAATTATAGTATATGTGTCATAGCTATAAATCGATGGTATAAAAGTTGCTATTTAGAAATCTTCAACTACAAAAGGAAGTTTCACCAAATACAAAGACTATTTGCGTCACAAAACCAATGTTGGTAATTTTGGTTTGCTTCAATGACATAACTATGAGTTGAAAATAAAAGATGCACTATAGATATAAATACGTGTTCCTAGAAATACAAATATTGATGATGCAAATAAATGTCGCACTTTACTAACGATTGCAACGATTGGCTATATCATTGATATCTATGCTAAAAGTGTGGATCATTTGTGACGTAAGGCTTTGGCGATGCATATTAATCTATTTCGATACAAAATGCATCATAATTAGATCACCTTTCGCAACACATGCATATGCTGAAAAGTATTATTTTCATTTGTATCATTTGTGACATATATACGATATAAAATTTTGTGTCGCTATAAATCATTTGCAACATAAACACTATCTTCCACGACGTTTACATGCATCACAAAAGAACAACTTTGTTGAAGTGAATTGTGTTTAGCCCATAATTATTTTATAAAATATATTTTGATACCATAGGCTCGACCAATATTTTTTAGAAATAATATAAAATTCATATATGTTTTCAATTTTAAATTCAAATTCAAGTATAATTTAATTATTTCGTATAGTATATTCGATTTTAAAAATGCCCTATTCAAGAATTTTTGTGTTTGTGTGTATGTATATGTATATGTGCGTATGTCTGTGTATATATATATAATTAATTAATTAAATTCGAAATTTTACTTAGTCAAATTTTAAATGATTGACTAAAAATATATAGTATATATAGAGAGGTTTGGCATTTTTTGCCGAATCGATTTATGATTGTATTTACTTTAAATATATTTTTATTTTACATATTAGTGTATGTATATAAATATTGATATACATATATACACACATCAATGAAATTATTTTCAAAAATTGTTTTTCTTATATATTGACCTATAACCGAAGATAATGATCTTTAAAATAGGTATGTTTTTCATTTTACAAATTGCATATGTATTATTTAATTATTAAAAAATAATACTTATGTACATAATGTTCTTTAATTCATGGCCAAATATGTATAATGACTTAAATTTGAAATAAGTTTAAATAATTTACCTTAATCTAGCTGGTTGATTATTATTTCCTCACCAAAGCCTTCCTCCTTTCTCCTTCGACTGGGCTTGCAAGGTTAGAGGTTTTGCTTAATTATGAAGGCTAAAGGTTTTGCTTTAAACTATCTAGAAAGAATGAGGTAATAGCCTCTAAAAGGCTAGAAATATATAAATTATTTTCACATTTTCTCCTTTATAAACTATTTATCAAAATATCTTTTCAAATGAACCAAAGCTCCCCTAATTTCTATCATGATTGCCCTCCCATAATATATATATATATATGTATGTATGTATATGTATATGTATATGTATATGTATATGTATATGTATATGTATATGTATGTGTGTGTGTATTGGGCTTAATTATTAATTATTCAAATATTTATTTTAGTCCATTTATTTAATTAAATCAACAATTGTATATTACTTTAAGTAATTTCAAGGCTTCAAATTACTAAATAAAAACCATAAGAAATTAATATAACGTTAATATCAATTTTCTCCATTTTCATTTATAATATTTACAAATAATTTGATTGAGTTAAATTTGAAAGTATGTTAACCAAAATTTATTGTGTGACTCCTTAGTGTGAACTTAACCCTCAGTAATATCTGAATAATTTTAATATTAAAGCCCATTAGCGGACATGAGTTTAGGTTCTTATTGATCATTCAGGTGAAATCATATTTCTAATCCCTTAAAGCTACATTATAAGTAATGATATATTATACAAGTTTATTTTTTCATCACTACATCATCGACATATCTAGAGTTTAAACTCTACTATCATTATTAACATGTTAGTTTGAAAAGAGAGAAAAAACAAGAAGACATGTTATGGTTTTATATTTTTCCAATCTCCCCTAAGATATTTTACATGTCTAACACTTTGAGGATAACCCATTTTAGAAATTTATTTTGGAGGACTATTGCATAATTTATGTGCATGTCTATTTTCAACCAATGAAGGTATAGCCATCAGTTACTTTGGGCCCAAAAACCAAGAGAGGTCCAAATTTTATCTACATGGTATATACTCGACATATACGATAAAGTGGATATCAGACCTATCAATGAATGCTTTCGGATACAGATGGTGCTATATTCACATCTGTATCTGAAATCATGTTCGAAATTCTGATGTCTTTATCCGCTTACGATTCAACATAAAATACATTCATCATTGATGCCTATAAAATTAAAAATAAAATAAAAAGTATGGTGATTGGAATAATTTTGAGCAGTGAATATATGGTTATATTATACACACACACACACACACATATAATATAAACTATAACTTTGATAAAATAAAATTACCAATCATTAGTTAGGATGTGCAACATACCTTCATATCCATATCTGTACCCTTTTTTCGGATATTAGATATATTATTCTTTTTTCAAATATGGCTACAAACATATTTTTTATTTTTTGCATATATATTGACATGACCGGAGGATATTATGGACACATCTTTAACAACAAAATTAACACATAAAAACTCCTTAACAACCATAACAGATTTCTATTTCCAATTCTGATATAATCACCCCCATATAAACTTGCTTTTATATTAATTAAAATGCAAAAAAGTGATTTCTCTCAACTGAAATATATGACTGAATTTACTTTTCATCCTTCAAGCACAAGTTTTATAGGTAGAAAAATATATATAAGGTCAAACTTATGAAAAAATTTGATCCCTACGACAAGAAGATTTGCTATTAGGCTTGATAAAAAAATAGTAGAGAATGCTTGTAGAAATATATATTAAATTTTATTTTAATTTAATACAAATGGTTTTTCTTTACTTAAGTTGATTATGCAAAGAACCAAGATATATTTATACATAAGTTTATGACCTTTCGAAAGAGATGAAACTCTTCAACTTAATCATGTAATTAATAAACATAATTCTTGGTTAATGATTCTATATAAAACAAAGTATTTTTTATGAATGTCATGACTCTTCTTAATAAAAGAAATGGCACTTCATATAAGGGGACATAACCCTTCGTGAATAAACATGTCTCTCGAAATGTGTACCGTCTAAAGGACGAACTTCTGCTAAATATCCACCACAAGGACAAGCTCACATCATTGGGTTAAATCGTGATGACAAGGGAAGCGACATGAGATGATGACGGTTATAGCGGACATGGTGCAGCTAAGGATGGCGAAGGTTGATGATGGCTTGTTGTGGCTAGGGTAGACATAGACACGGCTAGGGTTGGCAGAGGCTAGCGACAATGGTTGGTGTTGGTGCATACACATTGAAGTAGGGTTAGGGTATTTTCTGAATTAGAAGAGTGAGGATGGGATTTAGTGGATGTGGCAATGATGGACGTTGGTGGTGTAGTAGTTTTGCTTAGTGGAGGTACGACGTAATTGTGGTTTAGGAGGTAGTTGTAGATAGTGGTAGCCAGTTTTTTTCGTGAAGTACATCCAATAACGCTAATTATAACTGCTATGAAAATAAATATAACATTGGATTCTTTTAATATTAGTTAAAAACTAACAATTTTGTGAACTATAAAAATAAATATAGCATTTGCATTTTAAATGCTGGTTATAACTAGTATTTGTGCATTGTAAAAATGAATATAGCCTTTGTTTTATTAATTCTATTTATGACTAGCATGTTGCATACTATTAAAATGAATATACTATTATATTTATAATATATTGCTAGTTTAAATTAGCATTTTTATTTATTTGTTGTCTTTTTAAAGCTGATGGTTGGCGATAGTGTATTGTTAAAAGACGATCAATTAGAGCCGCAATGATGTGTGAGGTCAAGTGGTGCTAGGGTTGTAGTGATTAAAGTTGCAACTAGGGTTTAGGGTGGAATGGCTTGGGGTGGGGACGACTAGGGAGACAACGATCAGTGTTTTGGTTGGAGGTAGATGGTATATAGTTGAATTGAGGTGGGGACGACTAGGGCGATTCTTGAAGCGGGTCAACCTAGTTCAACTGAATATACAGTTGAATTGGGTTTGTTGGGACATGAATATTCAGTTGAGCTCGTTTAAATTTCAGCTTTGTTGGAGATGCCCTAAATGCATACTCTAGATAAACTAGTATTCTGATATTCTGTATTGTAAATTATATACCATCAAAATTCTCAAGCAACATTGAAATTTGGGCTTTTAAAAGATAAAAGGATCGTCCATCAATGATGTGCACGTAAATGCACATATTTTTACTTCCATATTTAATCTAATTTAATTAAATAAATAAGCGTATAGGGTATTTTAACATGTTTAAACCAATATTTCAATTATTTTCAAATCATCATTTATTCATCTTCATATAGGGGAAAAATGGTCATTTTTGTGTATGAATTAATTTTAGAAAATTTACTTGGATATATTAATGTTATTTTGGAGGAATTTGGATTCAAATGGAAGAGGGCTTCATGGAAATATGCATGCACAAGAGTATAAGGCAAATGAAGATGAAAATAAATCAATTCATGAAATCATGGAGGATCCCACCTACCCACTTACCATGATGTACAATTAGAAGCTAATGCACATGTTAGTGGCCATTAAAGTTACATGCACACTTAATGGAGGATTAATTCATGCTAATGATAATTTGGTGGTCACACTCCCTCAAGGGCAATTTGGGTAGTCCCTAAAAATATGATTAGGGTTTCAAAATATGTATAAATACCCCATATGTTCGTGTAATTAATCTCTTAGCCTCCTCTTTAGTGAGTTTAGTTTTAGGCTCAAAAATAAATACAAACTCTCTTCTTCTATTTCATGGCTACTTAGCCATTTTCTTCTTTTATGTAATTTATTTTTATGCAATGCTAATTCATGCTCTTTTTATTTACAAGATCTTTTTTCTTTCATGTTAGTAGTTAGTTTTAATTTATGCAAGTAGATTAATTCTCTTTTTATTTTTATTAGCACTCTTTTTTCTCTTGCTTTTGCTTGATGTTGAAGTCTATATTTGTTGACATGATAATAAATATGAAAAGCTAAACCCTTCAATTTAGGGGTAATGAAGCTCTCTTAATCATGCAGATTCAACATATTTGTTAATTTCTGATCGCTTTTTATGCTTAATGAAAATGTTTGAATGGGTAAAAAATTTGTTGTTTTAGCTTTGCATTTGATAGCCTATGTTGTTGAAACCAAATAGGCTATGCTTAAACAAACACAAACACAAATTACCTCTTCATCTACATATGTTTATGGTAATGAAGTGAATTTTAGAATCAAATTTGATAGTTTATGTTACTAATTCAATAGTAAATAAGCAATGCTTAAAATAGATTTTATTTTTAATTTCATTGTCATTTTCGTGAGAGTTGATAAGTGGGTTTGGAGGTTGTGTTAAAGTTTGATGGTTTATGTTGGACTAATTAATAGCACAAATAGGCCATACTTAGGATAAACACATCAATTAAATTCACTAATGATAAAAAAAGATCATAATTTCATGTTGTGTTGATTTGTGTGATCATGAGAGTGGATTTATCTCTAAATTGTCTTTTAATATCATAATTTCCATTCACTTTTGTAGTAGTTAGTTTTTGCAATTTTTTGTAGTTAACAACACTCTTAAATTCTTGGTTTAAATTTGATTAAATAGAATTTTAAATCAATACAATTCCCTGTGGATTGACCTGTACTCGCCACGTACTAGAATTGTATGTCGAGCGCGTGCAGTTATTTTTAATTAAAATTGTTTCGGCTATTTTCTAAACCGATAGGAAGTTAGCCGATTCAACAAGTTTTTGACGCCGTTGCTGGGGAATTGTCTTGATTTTAATTTCTGTTCTTTGAATTATTATTTTTTGATTTTATTTTGTATGTGTATTACTTTAAAAAAAATTGTGTTTGTGTGTGATTTTTGTGGCATTTTTTGTGTGCTTGTAGCTTTTCTAGTTGCTTTTGCATTTCTAGATATTAAAAAAATCCATAATTTCATCTCAAAAACAAGAAAAAAATATTTATTTACATTTTCATTTTACAACTTTTGCTTTATCCATTTACAACTTTCCTTTTTTATATATAAAAAAACCGTTACATTGCTTCTGTTAACAGTAACACTTTGCCACCCCTCTCTAGCCATCCTTTCTCTATGCATATCAGTGCACAAAACAGTGCATGCCACTGTCACAAACAACCTGTCACCCTACCCAGTCACACAACCCATCACTTGTTCGACCTCTGGCCATATATCACAAACCATCCACAACTTTCACTGCCTCAACATCTTATCAAACCACCATTTCCATTGTCATTCATATGTCATTGCACATTCACCATTACCAGAATAGTTTGAACATCACCATACCACATCCTCGGCCATACCACATTCATTTCATAAAAACTGCCACTTTACTTCTTCATCTAACGTCTGTCTTCACAACAGCCAATATCACAAAGCAATATAACAGTGCACATTTTTGTGCACATTGTTGTGCACTATCACCTGTCACCGCGCCAAACTTCACAACCCCCTGTTCTCAACAGCTTGCAGCTAAACTTCCCCTCCCAGTAACAACTTCCAACCATATCCTCTTCATACAACCAAGCCACCCCAAGCACCAACCTGCACACCCATCACCAGTGCATACAAACAATCAACATTTAATATCATACATTCACCTCAAAGATACACTTTAATTAGAAGCATACACCTCATACATTCACCATCCAATATCACTGTTATCAACAAAATTCAACCATAATTCACTACAACACTCCCTATTGCTTCAACCATCTCCACATCTCCAAAAAAATCACAATTAGGGCTATCAATGGGTCGGGTCGGGTTCGAGTCGGGTAAAGTCGGGTTCGGGTTGATTTTAAATGGATCGGGTCAACCCGTTTATTAAACAGGTCAGAAATAGCTCAACATGAAACCGACCCGATTATAAACGGTTTGACCCGACCTGACCGGTGTAACCCGATTATAAACGGGTCGAGTCAGGTCGGGTCGTAAACGGGTCGGGTCAACCCGTATTAGGTATAAATGGGTTATAAACGGGTCGTAAATGGGTTATAAACCGGTCAAATTCGGATTCATGGGTTGGGTTGGGTTATAATCGGGTTGGGTCAAGTATAAACGGGTTATAAACAGGTCAAATTAGGGTTGAAGGGTCAACACGAAACCCACCCATTTATAAACGGGTCAAATTCGGGTTGACCCGAAAATGACCCGCCAACTTAAACGGGTCGGGTTAACCTGCTAATTTCCGTATAATTTCGGGTCGTGTTTCGGGTCGTGCTAGAAATTGACAGCCCTAATCACAATCATCATCAACCTGCAATTCTCCATACCACTATTAACATCCCCTGCTCATACACAACATCAACTATATTTGCATAAACTCCATTCACTACTTCAAACTGTCAACCCCGTCAAACCATTTCCTACTGCTAGTGCCCTACATAAAAAACTGCTCCTCCTTCCTCATCCACCTCCTCTGATACCCCTGCTGCAACCCTATCTACCATCTTCAGCAAACCAACCCACATCACAAAGCATCTACACTGTTGTTCCCCCATTAGCCTTCTACAACACTTCAGTTCCTCCTCCAGACCATACTTCTAACTTTCACTTCATCCAACAACACCTTCCTCATTACCATCATCTGCTGCTGCCAAATCCAAACTCCTGCTGCCAAACTTCTGCAACTGATGTGCACGTGAATATGCATATTTTTACTTCCATTATTTATCGAATTTAATTAAATAAATGATCAAATTGGGTATTTTAACATGTTTAAACCAAAATTCAAATTATTTTCAAATCATCATTTATTAATCTTCATATAGGGGCAAAATGATCATTTTTGTGCATATATTAATTTGAGAAAATTTACTTGGAAACTCTTATGTTATTTTGTAGGAAATTGAATTCAATTACAAGTGGCTTCATGGAAAATATGCATGCACAAGAAGATACAAAGGAATGAAGATGGAAATAATTCATTTCATGAAACATGAAGGACCCTACCTACCCACTTATCATGATGTACAAATTAGGAGCTAATGCACATGCTAATGACCATTAAAGTTACATGCACACTTAATGGATGATTATCTCATGCTAATGATAACTTGGTGGCCACACTTCCTAAAGGGGTAGTTTGGGCATTTTCCAAAAATATGGATTAGGGTTTCAAACTTGTATAAATACCCCTTATGTTTCATGTAATCTCTATTCCTCTTAGCCTCCTTTGAGCCTCCATTTTTAGTTAGTTTAGTTTGAGGCTCAAAAATAAATCAAAACTCTCTTTTCTTTTTCATGGCTACTAAGCCATTCCCTTTTATGTAATTTCTTTTTATGCAATGTTAGTTCATGCTCCTGTTTATTTACATGCTCTCTTTCCTCTTATGTTAGTAGCTTAGTTTCATTTCTTATGCAAGTAGATTAATTTTTATTTCATTTTAATTAGCTATCTTTTTAATTAGCTTGACTTTTCTTCTTATTTTTGTTTCATGTTGCAATCTACATTTGTTGATATGATAACAAATATGAGAGGCTAAACCCCTTCAATTTAGGAGTAATGAAGCTCTCTAATAATGTAGATTCAACACATTTTGATCATTTATGTTCTCTTTTGTGCTTATGGGAAAGTTGCATGTTGATGGAAGTTTATTAATGAATTTGATAGTCTATGATGTTAATCACATATAGGCTATGCTTACTTAAATAAACACAATTTACATCATCATTTAACTAATTGATTATGGTAATGAAGTGAATATTGAAATCAAATTTTGATGGTTTATATTTCTAATCAATAGTTAATAGACCATGCTAAAAATAGATTTTATTTTCAATTTCATTGCAATTTTCATGAGAGTTAAGAAGTGGTTTAATGGGTGTGTTATAGTTTGATGGTTTATATCGGGCTAATTAATAGCACAAATATTCCATACTAACGACAAACACATCAATTAAATTCACTAATGACCAAAAAGAGAGATCATAATTTCATGTTGTGTTGATTTATGTGATCAAGAGAGTGGATTTATCTCTAAATTTCCTTCAAACTCTCATATTTTTATCCATTCTAGCTTTTGTTAGTTTTTACAATTTTTAGCTTAACACTCTCAAATCTTGGTTTAATTTGATTGAATAGAAATTTAAAAATCTAAACAATTCCCTACGGATCGACCCGTATTCGCCACGTACTAGAGTTATATGTCGTGCGATTGCGGTAATTTTTAATTTAAATTCGATTGGTTATTTTCCAATTCTATGGATGTTTAGCTGGTACGAACAAGTTTTTGGTGCCATTGCCAGGGGATTTGATTTTATTTTATTTCTATTCTTTGAATTATTTATTGTTTGATTTTATTGTGTGTGTTAATTTGCATTTTAAAAAAATCGTGTGTTTTTGTGATTTTTTGTTTGCATTTTGTATGTGTGTTTGTTGTTATTTTCTAGTTGTTTCGTTCATTGCATATAATAATTTTTTTAAAAATTGCACAACTTCCATTGAAAAAAAATATTATTTTATTCCATTTCAATTACATTTACAATTTTTAAGCTTCAATTTACAATTTTCATTTACAAATTTTCAAAACTAACTATGCACATTTCTGTGCACTGTCTACTACAGTAACAGTGCACCATCACTGTTCAAACTACATCTCCAACCTTGCTGCTTCAAGCATCTCGACCACCCCGCAATTCTACAGCCATCTCAACTCACAACCACAACTCCCAACTATAGTTTCAACATTCACCACAAACCATTTTCATCACATTTACCACTTCATTCCTTCACCATATCCCACTGCCATCTCCTCGTGCACATAAAAAACTAAAACTATACACACTACCACCCCTACAACCATCACCATCCATTCATACCAGTGTACAACCACTCTACCTACATCAACCCTGACTGATACAAACATCGACTCCCCCAAATATCACTGCCTGCTCAAACTACCCTCTTCACTCAAAATTCCCACTAACCATACAAAAACATCACATAAAAAAACTGTGTTACAGCAATCACTTCCCACCTCCACACTTCATTCATCAAACCATCATTCAACTACCTTCATTCTGCCATACAAACTTCATACACATTCTTGCTGCATACTACTTCCTTCTCTTACTTCCTTGCTTCCTTGATACATTCTGTCACTTGTGCACATACAAACCTTGTCAACCCACCAAGTCCCACTTTTGCCTACTTCTCACATAATCATTCCCACTTCTTCCTACTGAAACCACCATCAAGCACCACCCTGTCAACCCACTAAGTCCATCATACATACCCTCTTGCAACACAACCACAATACTGCACATCTTCCCACAGCAGTCAATAGCCTTGCCTGTCACGTGTTCCTCACCCATATACAATACATCATCAACAACTACACTGCCTGCAATTGTATAACTCATCCACCATCCTCCTCAACTACACTAACCATCCTCTTCAACTACAGTATTCTGTTACCTCCCCCACCATCGACTGTTGCTACATCATCACAAGACTGCTGTTACACTGCATATAACAAGCAAATCACCACATCAAAAGAAAAAAAATCACCATCAACTTTCAAACCACCGATCATCCCCAATCTGCCAATCCACAAATCCAGCCTCTGCTTGTATCATTTCGCCCCGTAACATACTTGCCATTCATACTGTTATAAACTATCAAAACTACCTATCAATCCCATTATCTTCTCCCTCAAAGCAACTAAGCATACATCTTCAATTCACTGTCAACAACTTCAACAGCACACAAAGCAAACTACCCACATACTACTACATCGCCTACATCTCCAATACCTCTGCACCCAATCACCAGTAACCCACCTTCTTGCTGCACGTCCAACCTCCAACTTCACTGCCTAAACGTTCATTATCCATCAACAAACCAACACACAGCAACTCGAAACCAATATACAACGGCAGTCACACTACTCCGATCACCATCATCTCTGTGCACTTCACTAATAATGTTTGTTACCAGTCATCTCCCCACCAAAACAACAGCAGTATTGCCTTTGCCACTTCACTGATCTTCACACTCAACCCATATCGAATCGCGACTAAAATCCCTTAATACCCAATCATCACCACAGTCGAACTCACCCAAGTCGACAATTGCACCAAAATCGAACTCCACCTTCACCTCACTCCCTAAATCAAATCGCCTCCAGCTCCACCGCAATTCGAATTCACCGTGGCTTTAGAAATCCAAACCGCAAACCAAACTTGCCTCGCGAAATCCCCAAACCCCTCAATCATCTCAAACAAATCGAACAGTAGTTCAACTCAACTCCAACCACTGCGAATTTTCAAAAATTTGATCAAGAAACTTTTAATTTGATTGAGAAATTTTGATTGAATTAAGTTGCGAAATTTTTGAGAAATTGAGTTTAGTAAATTTCGATCAAATTATTTACCTATGTTCGTTTTAATTTAATTGGGGAATAGCGTTTGTTGGGTCGGGCTGCGATTTGGATTTTTCTTTATTTTTTCTATTATTTTTTTTCCCACTTTCTTCTTTGTTTCAATTTGTTTAAGCTTTAAGTTTTTTTTCTCTCCTTAAAAAAAGGGTTTCAATTTTTTTGGTTTTCATTTGTTTTGTTTTGGTTTGTTTGTTTTGATTCCATTTGTTTTAGTTACATATTTCTTTTTAAAAAAATTCTTGCTTTGATTTTTCTTGTAGGTTGCTTTGAGATTTCTTGTATGCTGTTTTGCTTTGAGTTGTAAATAACTTCTTTTATGTTCCTTTTCTCACTTAAAAAAAAGAGTTTTCTTTCTTTTAATTTTGTTTTGTTTTATTTTTAAAAAATTTAAATTTTTTTTAATTTTTTTTCCATTTGTTTGTTTAAATTTATTTTAAGTTACATTCTTATATATTAAAAAAAACTAGTATATATAGTGTTTTTAGTTTCAGGTTGCCAAAGCAGATTAGGAGAAGAAGTGCTTGCCAAAAATAATTTGCTTGCTTTATATATAAAAAATAATTTGCCACTTTAAAATAAAATTGCTAATAATTCTTCATGCTTTGATATCATGCTCTCATCCCTTGTTTTTGTTTATTTTGCATTGTTGGTTGCTTGCATTTTAAAAAAAAATTCAAAAAGCAAAAACAAAAACAGAAATCCATTCGTAGTTGCATTGTAAATACATGTTCAATTTTTGCTTTGCATTTCATCCTGGAATTTTGATTAATAATAACGGTTAGACATCGATAACACTTAACTGTATATTGACAAGTTGTTCTCTTTCGATAATTTAATTTCTTGGTGTCTAGGCTATGGCAGAACAATAATCAGTTATAAATATTACGGTGATTCGTAAAAATTATACTGATTGTTTCTCTGAAGGTACTTAAACCTTTGGCTGCATTACTACGGTGATTCGTGGTGCACCGATAACTCCTACCCATTACCTGGTTGAGAACTATCTTGTTGGATTAGAACAAAGTATGATTATACAATTTTGGATTAGGAGCTACTTAGGATAATAATTTGTAATTAAATCCTTGCATTCATTTAGTTGCATTAGTTCATGCATATTTTAAAAAAAAATTCAAAATCCAAAACTAAAAAAATTATGAATATTTCTTAACTTAGTTTTTAAACCCTTTGAAATTTTTCTCAATCAAAATCAAAAATCCATAAAAATCTTAAGTTATTTTATTTTAGAAAAACAAAATGCCAAAAAAAATATAAACCTTTTCAAAAAAACAAAAAAAAATATGAAAATCTAAAAACAAAACAAAAATCAAATTTACTTTTTAAAAATAAAACTAAATTCCTTTTGGTAAATAGTTTTCCTTTATAAAAATACCAAAAAAATCCAATTTTTTTTTTTTTAAATGTCTCAATTTCCCTACTCACATGAATTTTACAATAATTGTGAAAATCAATATAATCCATATAATTTCACTCCAAATTCTAATGGATATTTTAGCAACAACTATTGCATAAACAATTCGGTTTTTGAACCACAAAATTTTCAAAGTAATGACCAACCCTCAACTCTTGAAAATAGCATTGAAATGATTTCGTCGTTACTTGACCTCACTACACAAAATGATCAAAGGATAAATGATTTGTGTAATTCATATTTGTGCAATAACTCGAGTCAAAGTTTTCAGAATAATCAAAATTTGAATTCACTTCAAAATTCAAATGATTTTGAGTATAACCTATGCCAATTCAATTTCGAGTTCCAAAATGAATTTCAAAATTAAACCGTAAATGAAAACGACTTTTCAAATAATTTTGGCAATGGAAAGAATCTCGACTACGATGCGATTGAAAATTTTCATTCTCAACAACTTCAAATTGAAAATCCTCATGTTAATAATTATAAATTGGATTTTGTTGAGCAAATGGATGAAATTTACAATGATCACTCGGATTTGTTGTTTGAAACATACATGAAACAACGTGAGCAACAAAATCAAATCCAAAAGTGTGACGAGTCAAGTGATAATTCACCTTTTACCACAATTGACGATTTTCAAATAACAACTTTTGAAATTGAAAACGACAATCTTAATGAAGTTGTTGAAATAACGGTAATTGAATTGGATTTCAATTCTTTTGAGGGTGAGAAACTCGATTTAAAATTCGATCTTCTATTTTCCTATTTCGAAAATTTGAATACAACAACTTTGGATTTTGAACTTGATTTATGCAATGAAGTTGTGAATAATTCAATAAAGGAAGATGAATTTTGTAAACACGTATTTTTTAGACTTTTCGAAGATGAGTTGTTGAAATCTAAAGGGTAAGATTTAGATCACCATTTTGATTTTTAAATCGATAATTCAGAAGAAGTTTTCAATTATAAGTTTGAATTTCAATTTGGTGAAAATAAACTTGAACTTCAACTAATTGTTCTATTCGCCCCAAAAATCATCGAAAATAAAACAACTCATATGATTTTTAATAAAACGACATTAGTTTTTCCAAATCAACATTCAACTTTGACATCTTTTATGGTTTGGTTTTCCGAGCTTAAGCTATGTCTCTCATACTTGACGAGACAGATGTATTGGTCTTTGGAAGACCGTTTCATTTACTCCTTAACGACATATTTTTTTATGTCTTGTAAATAATAATCTTTTCATTTTCATGTAAATATAAGTCATATTTTTATTTTTCTCCTTTCACTTGGGTTGACTGTGGGGATACAGTCAAAATCAAGTGTGGGGGAGTCTCATCTTCAATTTTAATTTTTCATGGTTTATTTTTACATTTTCTTTCCAAAATTTTAAAAAAAAATCTCAAAAAAAAAAGTTTAAGCATTTTGATTTATTTTTAAAGGAACGCTATAGGATAAATATATTGTTTTGGTTAATTAAATTAAAATTTTTGAAAAGTTATTTGTCTCAACAAAAATAAAAATAAAGTTTGACTACAAATAAAGATGGTTTAACTAGTATATAGGAAGGTTCATACATGTTAATTATGAAATATATCCTAATTGAAAATTTTTGTTTTAAAAAAGTGGTGAGTTTAAAGTAAATAATATAACATTTTTTATCTTCTCAGTTAAATGGTGCTAAGATGATTTTGCAAAACTCTCTCTTCAATATATATATATATATATATAACAAAAAAACAAAAGAAAAAATATATTTGTATATATGTATATATATTTTTATTAACACCTAGAGTCATGTGTTCACACTTGTGTGTTCACTCGCCATGCTCTGTACCCCTCTCACGTAAGCCCGAAAGGCAGTGCACGATCGGTATATCTGGCCTCAGTTTATCTGAGTTAGGTGTATGTATATAAAATTTCTTTTTAATAATGCCTACAGTCGATAGGTGTTCATACTTGTGTGTTCACTCGCCATGCTCTGTATTCCCCTCACGTAAGCCCGAAAGGCAGTGCATGGGTCATATATCTGGCATCAGTTTTTCTGAGTTAGGCATATGTAAATATTGTTAAAATAATAAAATTTTCAAATAAAGAGAGAGTATGCAGTTGAAATCCAAGCACTATTTTTACTTATTTGATTTGACTTGTTATTCAAAAGAAATGAAAATACCACTTTGATCAACTTTGATTATCAACTAAGGATCCATTTCATAGTTGCACTATGTTATCAACCGAAACAACTAGCAAAACTATTGTCTATTTGTTATTATAACTTAATTTTTGTTGGAAATTTTTACGAGTAAAATGACTAAATTTCTTGATAATAACCAAAATTTATATTTAACTTATTTGTGTCAATTTAAAAGTAAATACTTCATTTGGAAATATTTTCAAAATTTTGCATTCATCTCGTTGTAAATAAATCTTGCATTTAGGAAATTTTCACTTTGCATTTCGATTTTGTGGGTAGTATCCATTGAAAACCCTCACGAGAAAACACTCGTCCTACTAGGGACATCTAGAGATTTAACGGCTTGTTGCATATGCTCAATGCAATCGTGTTTCCTACGAAAACGGATTTATCTTAGTTTTAGTTTATTCGAGGACGAATAAAAAGATAAATGTGGGGGTATTTGATGTGCACATAAATGTGCATATTTTTACTTCCATAATTTATCGAATTTAATTAATTAAATGATCATATTTGGTATTTTAAGATGTTTAAACCAAAATTCTAATTATTTTCAAATCATCATTTATTCATCTTCATATAGTGGCAAGATGGTCATTTTTGTACATATATTAATTTGAGAAAATTCACTTAGAAACTTCTATGTTATTTTGTAGAAAATTGAATTCAATTACAAGTGGCTTCATGGAAAATATGCATGCACAAGAAGATACAAAGAAATGAAGATGGAAATAGTTCATTTCATGAAACATGGAGGACCCCACCTACCCACTTACCATGATGTACAAATTAGAAGCTAATGCAAATGCTAATGGCCATTAAAGTTACATGCACACTTAATGGATGATTATCTCAAGCTAATGATAACTTGTTGGCCACACTTCCTAGAGGGGTAGTTTGGGTATTCCCCAAAATATGGATTAGGGTTTCAAACTTGTATAAATACCTCATATGTTTCATGTAATCTCTCTTCCTCTTAGCCTCCTTTGAGCCTCCATTTTTAATTAGTTTAGTTTGAGGCTCAAAAATAAATCAAAAATCTCTTTTCTTTTTCATGGCTACTTAACCATTCTCTTTTATGTAATTTCTTTTTATGCAATGTTAATTCATGCTCTTTCTTATTTACATGCTCTCTTTCCTCTTATGTTAGTAGCTTAGTGTGATGACCCGCACTCGGCACCCTCTGAATCCGACAATAAACCACACATGTCCGACCCAGATCACACCGATTGTAGATAATCATGAGAAAGAAAAGAGAGGGTGGGAAGAAAGAGAGAAGAAAGAAGAAGAGAAGGGAAGAAGAAGAGAGAAGCAGAACCAAAACAATATAGAATCTCACATCGCAGCGGAATAACATATAATATAGATTAAATAATCTTCACAAAGAGAAACTATAATATACATGAATCAATATCAGAGTACACAATAAGTAATTATCGGCTTGGACAGTTATAATAACCTGTCTTCACAAATGCTATTAATTTACAACAACAACAACAATGCAAAGCAGCAAAAAAATAAAAAGATACATGTATACGACATGAAGATCTTCAGCTCGCCTGCTGAAGCTCCAAAAGCACCAAATCTGAACTTATAAATATACTCGGTCTGACCTGAGCATTGAAAGGGAATAATGCTCGGATCAGTCTGGTAAACCAGCGTGAGAAAACACACCTCAAATGAGTTTATAAAGTTATCAAAACTTTTCCTTTACCAAAACAAAAGGTATCTCGTAAGACCGAGTCGCAAATAAATACCGACAAGGTTCTTACCTTACGATAACCAAAACATTTCATATCAAATTCTCTTATATTATAATAGTGTCTATTGCACACATAATAAATTAAATAGCTAACACTGTTACATTATTAAATTCCAGCGTAATAGGTTTACAAACAAAATGGCAGGCACGTATTGGATTTTGGATTTCCATACAAATGACTAGGTAAAGGGACTACCTTTTCGAAACTCAGTACACCTCTAGAGGGATGTACCTAGGGTTCAGATACTAGACGCCTAAACCAACACAAGACCGGCCTACCCTTTCTTGAATAGTACCGAATATGTCATCACTCCGATCGTTACCGACCTAAAATCCATGGCCACGAGCATACATCAACAATAATTAAATACACGACGTCATAGCGTGTAAAGATATATCTAGAAGAGTGATGACATCTCCTAATGGGAGCGACCCATTTTAGCCTTGCTGCTTCTATCCATGTTTTAGTGATTTTTCGGGGAGTGAGGCCAAAGAGGTATCGATTACCTTTCTCGTATCACATCATCTTTGAATGCCACATTGTCATTTCCGTTGACTGCTAGTTGGTTTCCACAAAAATACAACCCTTGTGCTCGTACATCTCAAGGAAGGGTGTTAAGCTAAGAGAATTTGCCTTCTCTGCCACCAAAAAGATGTACGTTTGTAAAAACCAATGTATGTAATCATAGAAATGCAATGTCAAACACTCGTCCATAAATGTTGTCCAGGAACAGGACAAACCGAAGGTACTTTCCTACCACATCCTGTCGAGAAATCCCTAGGATTAATAGCAAATAGTCCTTGCATTGGATATTTCATAACGAAGAGACTGGTGCTACTATATGTATATTGGGATTTTAACCCCAAATGATCAACAAGCAGTCCTTCACTATAAAAATCCTAAATATCAATATCATCGACCAACCTGCACAATCGTCGCATATATGTTGGTCCGAAGTGGTTTTCAGAATCTGATCCCGATCTCTTTGCACCAACAACGCAAAAGCGTTTCTCAACCTCACATAGAAACTAAGTCTCATAGACTTATCACGTCTCCAACTTTCAACTTGCTATCCTTCAGCCAAGAAGGAAGCTCGATAGATTGGAGTAATCACTCTGCACTACACGAATCAACATTCTTAACACAAACGATAATGAAGCCTACACAGTCAGTTACGTACTAAGTATATGACTAATTAGTTTCCACATCAAGTTGAGAAACTAAAATGGCCAAATTTGATAGTCTGTTATTTAACTATCAAAGCAACAAACAAAATCTAGCACTTAAATAATCACTAGGCCTGATTTTATTAATCGTTTATAAATCAAATCACTTTCCAATTATTTACTTCAAAAATATCTTTAAAAAGATAATATTCAAAACCATTTAACTTATTGGATATTTGGAAAACATTTTATATACTTATTTTAATAATATAAATCCACAACTTATTTTATTTTCAAGCCATTTAAATTCCCTTTTTATAATATCACTTTCCAAAATATTCATTTTATTTAAAGGATTATTCACTGTCCAAAATCGTGAATATAATTCTCTTACCAAATTCATCACTTCTATATATTTAATTTAAAGGATTATTCACTGTCCAAAATCGTGAATATAATTCTCTTACCCAATTTCATTACTTCTACACATTAATATAAAGGATTATTCACTGTCCAAAATCGTGAATATAATTCCTTTAATAAACTTTCATATTTAACTTATCAAATTAAATTGATTTCGGATTTATAAAACAGTGTTTATAAATTCCATTTATATTTTATTTACTTCCATATACAAAATTCATTTACTAACAAATTCCATTCATATCTCATTTATATGTCGAAATCCAATTATAAGTTAATTTACTTATAAATCTCTTATTTAAAAATTCATTACTTTCAAATCTTATTATTTATAAAATCCATTATAAATTCATTTCTAAATTTCAATTACAAATCCATATACAAATTTGATTATGGATCCATTTTTATATTTATAAAACACCGTTTATAATTCCAATACTTTTATTTATAAAATATCAATTTTATAAATCTTATATATAAACCATTTATAATAAGTCCAAAAATCTCAATTTAACTTATTTTACAAAATAGTTAACTCCATACTTCAAAAATCATATTTTGATTATATTTCACACGAGCCATAATTTTTACAACATAAAAATTATAACTTTTTATTTATTTAAAATAAATCCATTTCTTTTAACAATTCAAAATATATTAAAACATATATATTTTTCAAAATCATCCTGAAATCCTTTTTTAAATTAAAATCATCATTTTTATATTTTAAATTTCCAAAATATGGCCCAATGCTGCAAAAGCGCTAAATAAAGGGATTCACATTGATCAACAATCACGGCATCCAAAAAATCATATATCATATGATAACAACATATATAACAATGTCTGTAAATAAAAATCAACAACGGTGAGGAATCCAGTTGGACCCTCCAACCTGTCACCTGCAACAAATATACATATGAGAAAATATGTACAATGTATGCTTCGAGGCAGATGCGCGTACAAAAGGTCATTCGCTCATACACTGGAACGTATAAGGTCTCATCCGCTAAAATATGCTGGAATATATCCAAACCAATCGATATATATATAATATATCAGATCTCATCCAAACAATCACCAATCGTCATAAATAAAATTTATTCTCACTTATATAAAAATATAAGCGAGACAGAGAGAGTGAGTTCTACTCACTTTAATTGCAGTCATCGCGATAGCGATTTATTTCGATTAAAATTAAACGAGCGTTTAATTTTAACCAAAATTTTCACTAAATCTAATAAATTTCAATCCAGCTCCATAATGTAGTGCTCGACAATACAAACCCAACGCAATTCGTTTCGTCCAATTTCGACCTCGTATGTAAAAGATATACAATTTTAAAGATTCATGATTTATAATAAAAATTAATTTACAATTTCCTTTTTTTTAAATTAATATACCCAAATCTGGCCGTTCATCTCACCGCATCAAATCCTGGCTGCAACATCCCTTTCTTCTCACACGTTCATTCCCTGTTTGAACAATACCCATCGCACGCTTGCAAAAAAACGATTGCTGCTCCATCCCTACGCGATTGGAAGATGATCGGAGACCACACCTACGCACGCCACAACCCCATGCACCAACGCCCCAAATCTGGTTGAACTCAGCCTCACTATCTCCTACAAAAACGTACCCAAACCCTAGACGAACGCAAGCAAATTCACGGCAAGCCACCACACCAATTTCGATCGTGACCGTTGAAAATATAGATCTCGACTTGCTCTACGTTTTTCATTTAGGGGTCGAAGCTTGATATTGAGTGGATAAAGAGTTCGGAGAGTGGGAAGTCGATGCGATTCTGGCCAATCTTTTGAAGACGGCGGCGGTGACTTATTAGGGTTAGGGTTTTGGTATGGTGGTCCTTATATAGGCACGTTTTAAAACACTATTCATCCGAATATTTTCCGAACTCCAAACAAGACGTGCCGCCAGGCGCTTATAATGTTTTACCCCTATTCCAAACACAATGGAATATATATCGGAGGCCAATTCCATCATATTTGGAAGATAGGTTTTCGAATCAAATTATTTTAATTAAAATTTACTTAAATAAATTCCTACGCGTTTCAACTTCGCACAAACAAACTGTATGTCCGATTGACACAAAATTTGAAATCCTATAATAGTTCACTATTATGGATCCAATGAAACTAGTTTCGTCAAAATCCTAGACAATGTCAAAAATGACTATTTTACACCTTAATTAAATATTAAAATTTCCAATTTCTATAAATTACTTTTAATTCAATTTCAAAAGTTTGCTAATATCATTCTAATTTAAATAGAATTTAAAACAACTTTATAAATCATTTCCATTCACATTAAATTCAAATTCCAATTATTTCTGCAATTTCGAATATTAAATTAACAATTTAATTATCTAAATAAATCACTATATTTGAAATATAAGTTATTCAACCTATAAAATTTACTTTTGAATATTTAAAATCAATTAAATATTCCAAGTTCGAACGACTGAAAAACAGGGTCGTTACACTTAGTTTCATTTCTTATGCAAGTAAATTAGTTTTTATTTCATTTTAATTAGCTCTCTTTTTAATTAGCTTGCCTTTTCTTCTTATTTTTTTTCATGCTGCAATCTATATTTGTTGATATGATAACAAATATGAGAGGCTAAACCTCTTCAATTTAGGGGTAATGAAGCTCTCTAATTATGTAGATTCAACACACTTTGATCATTTATGTTCTCTTTTTGTGCTTATTGGAAAGTTGCATGTTGATATAAGCTTATTAATGAATTTGATAGTCTACAATGTTAATCACATATAGGCTATGCTTACTCAAATAAACACAATTTACATCATGAAATAACTAATTGATTATGGTAATGAATTGAATGTTGAAATCAAAATTTGATGGTCTACATTTCTAATCAATAGTTAATAGGCCATGCTTAAAATAGATTTTATTTTCAATTTCATTGCAATTTTCATGAGAGTTAAGAAGTGGTTTAATGGGTGTGTTATAGTTTGATGGTTTATACTGGGCTAATTAATAGCACAAATATTCCATACTTACGATAAACACATCAATTAAATTCACGAATGACCAAAAAGAGAGATCATAATTTCATGTTGTGTTGATTTATGTGATCAAGAGAGTGGATTTATCTCTAAATTGCCTTCAAACTTTCATATTTTTATCCATTCTAGCTATTGTTAGTTTTTACAATTTTTAGCTTCACTCTCAAATCTTGGTTTAATTTGATTGAATAGAAATTTAAAAATCTAAACAATTCCCTGTGGATCGACCCGTATTCTCCACGTACTAGAGTTATACGTCGTGCTATTGCGGTAATTTTTAATTTAAATTCGATCGGTTATTTTCCAATTCGATGGATGTCTAGCCGGTACGAACAAGTTTTTGGTGCCGTTGCCAGTGGATTTGATTTGATTTATTTCTATTCTTTGAATTATTTATTGTTTGATTTTATTGTGTGTGTTAATTTGCATTTTAAAAAATTTGTGTGTTTTTGTGATTTTTTGTTTGCATTTTGTATGTGTGTTTGTTGTTATTTTCTAGTTGTTTTGTTTGTTGCATATAATATTTTAAAAAAAAATTGCACACTTCAATTGAAAAAAATTTATTTTATTCCATTTCAATTACATTTACAATTTTTAAGCTTCAATTTACAATTTTCATTTACAAATTTTCAAAACTGACTATGCACATTTCTATGCACTGTCTGCTACAGTAACATTGCACCATCAGTGTTCAAACTACATCTCCAACCTTGCTGCTTCAAGCATCTCGACCACCCCGCAATTCTACAACCTTCTCAACTCACAACCACAACTCCCAATTGCAATTTCAACATTCACCACAAACCATTTTCATCACATTTACCATTTCATTCCTTCACCATATCCCACTGCCATCTCCTTGTGCACATAAACAACTAAAACGGTACACAACACCACCCCTACAACCATCACCATCCATTCATACCAGTGTACAACCACTCTACCTACATCAATCCTGACTGATACAAACATCGACTCCCCCAAATATCACTGCCTGCTCAAACTACCCTCTTCACTTAAAATTCCCACTAACCATACAAAAACATCACACAAAAAAACTGTGTTACAACAATCACTTCCCACCTCCACACTTCATTCATCAAACCATCATTCAACTACCTTCATTCTCCTATACAAACTTCATACACATTCTTGCTGCATACTACTTCCTTCTATTACTTCCTTGCTTCCTTGATACATTCTGTCACTTGTGCACATACAAACCTTGTCAACCCACCAAGTCCCACTTTTGCCTACTTCTCACATAATCATTCCCACTTCTTCCTACTGAAACCACCATCAAGCACCACCCTGTCAACCCACTAAGTCCATCATACATACCCTCTTGCAACACAACCACAATACTGCACATCTTCCCACAGCAGTTAATAGCCTTTCCTGTCACTTGTTCCTCACCCATATACAATACATCATCAACAACTACACTGCCTGCAATTGTATAACTCATCCACCATCCTACTCAACTACACTAACCATCCTCCTCAACTACACTGTTCTAACAACTCCCCCACCATCGACTGTTGCTACATCATCACAAGACTGATGTTTCACTAATGACCCAAAAAATATTAAATGCTATAGTTTGATGGTTTATATTGGGCTAATTAATAGCACAAATATTCCATACTAATGATGAACACATCAATTAAATTCACTAATGACCAAAAAAAGATCATAATTTCATGTTGTGTTGATTTATGTGATCAAGAGAGTGGATTTATCTCTAAATTGCCTTCAAACTCTCATATTTTTATCCATTCTAGCTTTTGTTAGTTTTCACAATTTTTTAGCTTAACACTCTCAAATCTTGGTTTAATTTGATTGAATAGAAATTTAAAAATCTTAATAATTCCCTGCGGATCAATCCGTATTCGCCACGTACTAGAATTGTACGCCGTGCGCTTGCGGTTATTTTTAATTAAATTATGATCGGCTATTTTCTAATCCAATAGGAAATTGGCCGTCAAACAGCAACCACCATCAGTCTTCCTTCACTACCACAAACATAACACACATATCCAACCTTACAGCCACATACTTCATTCAATTCATACACTGAACAACACTCCTCCTCCACTATCAAATACAACCACCTTAACATATCACTACTTACCGCCCACATTTCTGCCATCAACAAATCACCATACATACAAGCTAAACCACTTACATCTACAAACCACACTTCAAATTACATCTCTGTACATCATCTACAGACCACACTCCTGCCATCAATACTATCATCGCACTTCTATCCACAACCATCAGTCATCGATATTGTCAACAACTGCCATACTGCTTGCAAAATCCACCATATGTCAACTTCAGACACACGAACTCCTCTAACTTCGCCTCAATTAAGCCTCGAAATTCCTGCTCCTCCTTTGCCTCATCACCGCGACAATCTTCCTGTCATCTCCAATCGCGAACAAAATCCCCAAATCCTAATCATCGAATCAAATCACGACCACTAATTCCTTGGATTACGGTGCTATCGCCATATCTTCTTTTCTGATTTCGACTGTTATCATTTCAAATGCGTTTTTCTTTTTTTCTTTTTTTGAAGACAGGAGATTGCATTTTTTAATGAAGGCAGTGTATTGATATTCAAGAGGATGAAAATAACTCTATGTTTTTTATCTTTTGGGCATCTGGACCGGGCCCTAAGTAAAAAGAGAAAAGAAAAAAAATTATTATCTTTTTAAGTGTCTTTCCAAACTAAAAAAACAAAGAAAACAAAACAAAAAGAAAAGGAACTCCTTGCTTTGAGTTTTCTTGTATGTTGCTTTGAGTATTGCTTTGAGATTTCTTGTATGTTGTTTTGCTTTGAATTGTAAATAATTTCTATTAATTCCCTTTTCTCACTTAAAAAAAATGTTTGCTTTATCTTAGTTTTGTTTTGATTTATCCTTAAATAAAATTAATTTTTTTTTTTAATTTGTTTTAAGATCCATCCTTACATATTAAAAATAAATTGTATATATCTTGTTCGAAATTTCAGGTTGCCCAAGCAGAAAATCGCAAGGAAAAGAAGTGCTTGCTAAAAACCGCCTTGCTTTGCTTGCTTATATAAAAAAATTGCTGCTAAAAAAATAATAAATTGCTAATAATATGCACGCTCCGGTATCGTGTTCTAACCTCCAGTTCTATTTTAGTTGCATTGTTAGTTGCTTACATTTGCATTTATATATATATATAATTTTAAAAAAATTCAAAAACAAAAACACGTTTAATTTCTGTTTTGCATTCATCTCATCTTATTTTCTTTTTTAAGGGCAACACCCCAATTCACATAAGGTGGGGGATTTCATCACCCCTTCATTGGCCCATAAATTGCATTTCATCGTAGAAATTGACTAATAATTGTTTGTACCAAAAATGGGCACAACACTTTTCGGAAGTTTTTGAAGAGATAAAAGTGAAGAATGAAAATTAAAACTGTGGATTATCTAACAAAAACTCCAAATAACAGAAAGTAAATTGCAAAGACAAGTGATTTAGAGTGGTTCGGCGTTTTGCCTACGTCCACTATGAAGTTTGATGATTTTATTACTCGATACTTGAAGATTACAGTAGTTTATACTGCAATACAACTGAATTTAAATGCTAAGTGTCAATCTAAAGCAGCGGCGGTGTTCTGGAGTAGATCTGGCAGAATCTGGGCGCTCTTCAGTACTTAGAATTCTCCGACCCCTTTTTTGAATGACCAGGGGCTCTATTTATAGGTGTAGGAGGCTGATATTTCGCCTAAAATGAGGGGAGACCAGTTCTGGTACGTCAGGGGGCCCACATGGCCGAAATCTGGAGATCCGGGCCCACTTTGGGATCGATTCGACCCTTGGTTCGAATCGATCAAGAAATCGTCCAATTGAGCTGAAATTTGGTGTGAACATTCTTCATCATGTGTTTAAGCTTCTGTGAAAATTTCATGGCATTTGGACTTGTAGAACTCGAGTTATGATCGATTCAAAATCACGTTTCTGGTTGACCAGCCTAGTTCGAATCGACCTTAGTTCGAATCGATTCGTTCGAATCGATCTCCCTGCGCACGAAGGCAATGGTGTGGCGCGCATGCTTCGGGTCATCCCTCTTTTATCTCCGAGTTCTACCAAGTCGTACCCGGGTTTCTAGCTGCGTAGACCTTGTGGATTCGAGACTATCGATTCGAAGACGTGCTTTCCTCGAATCGATTGAATTGCGTTCCCTCGTATCGATTGTGGATGGTCATGACTGATCGATACGAAGCGTCTTCTGTCTTTGGGATTCGAAGAAAATAGTGGCATGGAATCGAAGCTGAAGTACATCTCCTGGATTCGAAGCTCCTTCTCTTTATGGATTCGAGGTGTAGGAAGTTCCAATGGATTCGAACTTGGGGTACGTTCGAATCGACTCGAAGCACAGCAACTACGATCGATTCGAACCAATACTATCTCGATGTTTTTGAACCAATGCTTGGTCCTGATGGATTCGAACGAGGGCCTATGTGTTGATGGAGTCGAAGCAAGGCAACGACTCTGTGGATTCGATGCAATGCTAAGGGGGACGGATCCGACCCTAGGTCCTTCTTCTTTCTAACTGCGATAACTTGGGCATACGAACTCGGATTGCTCCGAAACTTGGAACGTTGGCTTACACGGCTTTGCTTGACGTGCCTTATCAATTGTAGCACGATCCGGACTTGAACAAATTTCATCGATATCCGTAGCGATCCTTACGTGTAACCGACTTCCGAGACGACCTGTCACCTGTATCTAGTCAAGTCCTTGGTGTCACGGCCTTGCCAAAAGGCGGGATAACATTTGCCCCCCAAAGTACGTCTTGTGTAAACATGACGTGCTTTGAAAAGCTGCAGTCTCTCATTGGATTGCTACAACATGCTTTATCGAAAGTTGCATTCTGTATTGCAGTAATCGACTGTCGTATAATCGTGACTGGCCGTTGGGCTTATGAGTCATGACGAGATGAACATTTGATTCCTGTTGATGATAAAGATCAAAACATTAGTCAAAAATACGTGTATACGTGTATTATCTTGACCTTAGTTAACGTTGCGTGATCGCAAGTTGTTATCAGTTCGGTTTGCTATCGAAATCTGCATCGGTCCTCTCCTGAACCGATTTGAGATTTGAGTTAAAACATTGCTTTTATGATTGTCTATGATCATCCTCTCGTATCGATCCTCTCCTGAATCGGTATAAAGAGTAGACAAGCAATTTTTCACATTGGAACGGTTCGTCCATTTGACCGGTGGTATTTGATGGATGTGAAGCTATGTTTTTTGATCCGCTTCGAGTTGAGGGTTTCGAAGTGGGTACTTCGAATCGATGGTTCTCCGAATCGATACTGCGTGGATTTGAATTTCTCTGAGTTGGTGGAGTCGAAGTCACGAGTGCTCGAATCGATGTTGCTTCGTTTCGATGCTGCTGAAATGGATTCGATGTTGTAAAGGATTTGAAACCGGATGGATTCGAACTAAGGGATGGATGCGTAGCAGTTGAACGACTTCGTATCGTGAGTGATTCGAAGTAGCGGTTTACAATGGATTCGAACTCGCTGCAACGAATCGATCAGTTTCGATTTTCTTACCTATAGAAGCCGGTCAAGCGTACCGGGAGGCGAATCGTCCTACTTCCCCTATATATACCGGGGTCCTGTTCATTTTTAACTTTTTACCATTGCTTCAGTTTCTCTGCGTCTTCGAATCGATCTAGTACTCGCGTGAATCGAAGCCATCTGCCCTTCTTTGAATCGCAACAATCCTTTCTAGTTTCATCTCGTATTTAGGTAGGCGATCCGACTAAATACTTTTAAGCTTCGGGCTTCGATGCAATTCCCTTTGCTTACATTCGTATTGATCTGGATGGAATCGAGTCCAGGGATGAAAAAAGAGACGACTTCCTCGCATCGATCTTGGATGGTGGTTTTCGAATCGATCTCAGATAACCAAATTTTTTGTGGCGTTCGCATCGATCTGTGGAGGTATGTTGATCGAATCGATCGTTGGTGGTGAATCGATCGTATCGATTCGAAGCGACTGATACGAGGAGTTGTGGTATACTTACCTACGATCGATTCAAAGATTATATTACCATGATCGATACGAAGCTTCGTCCATTCGACATACGATTTTTCCAGAGATCGATTCGAAGGATAGACCACCTCAGCCTGAACTGCATCGATTCGGATTGTATCGGTTCGAATCGCCTTGACTTGAGTTCGTATCGATTCGAACCTGTACCGATTCGAAGGCCCACCTTTAAGATCGATTCGAAGCTGTATGGACTCGAAACTTGATCTTTACAAACGAGCTTCCATGGATACGAGAACTTCACATGATTATTGGCATGACTCCGACGAGCTTCATCTTTGCATATTCGGACTAAATTTTTGTTGTGCATATTTGACTGCCCCTCAAAGCTCGTCGATGGAACTGTAACTTTGAAAAAATTAACCTGAACTAATCAATCATGGATTCTGAATAACATGCTTTAATACGGTCAGCAATGACGGTCGCTCTAATTAGCTTCATAATTTCTGAAGCTTGCATCTTGTTCTCAGTTTTGTTAAATCTGTTAAGTAACGCACAGCACTTGCACTGCACGACACGTTCATACACACTACACCGGGGCATGCACGGGCTGTTTATGAACTTAACGTTGCTTTCTGATGAGTTAGCTGATTATGGAATCTTCGAGCTCCCAACAACAAGAGGTACAGAGCTCGACTCCTCCGGTGCTTGAGATTCCTGACATTCCTGCCGATGTAACCGATCCGGCTCCAGATGAATTGCCGGAGGCGATATTTATTGAGGACCCTGTTGATTCGGTTCAGTCTAACATATCTGAATCCTTATTGGGACGAATATGCTTAAAGCATAACATATCTCTAGGTGACGTATTGTTGCCCAGCGCCACTGATAGACTGCACAACCCGCCTGAAGGATATACAGCATTCTACCGTCATGCTTGTGCGGCCGGAACTCTTCCTCCTTTCAATCAATATATCAGAGGGATGCTGTCATATTTAGGAATCGCTCCTTCACAACTTCATCCCAACGGGCATGCGTTGCTGAACAGTGCCTTCGTAATATTTATGGACTGTCTCTTTCTCCCGCCGAGGCCCTCCGAGATCAGACACATATTTAACTTCAAGAGTAGGGGTGATAGCCCGTCCTTTACATTTTTGGAGGCAGTCAGGAATTTCCAAGTTGTAGTCGGAGCTTGGACTCGACTAAGCTATTTCAAGAACGAGTGGTTCTACGTTCGGTGCCCTCCGGGTTTTGCTAGGCGATGGTTGTCTAGACGTAAGCGCCTTAACCTGTTTTCTTGACAAATAGCTCTTTGGTGTTAAAACTAACATTTCATTCCTTTTACAGCTATTATCTCTAGGCCCGATGGAGGGCGTTTCAAGGGTACCGTCCGGAGTCTTCAAGAAGTCCCAAGCGAGCTGAGGCATATTGACTCGGTGCTGAACGATTACAACTTAAGAGTTCTTGGTTTGATCGACATCAATCAAAGCATAGTCGTTGAGGGATTTTCAAAGTCCGCCTCCAAAAAGGAAAACAAGAAGAAACCCAAGAAGAGAAAAGCGAAGAAGTCACTCGGAATCAAAATAATCGAGGCGAGTGACGAAGAAAGAACCCATACGGATTCAGAGCCAATGGCTGACCTTTCAGGAAACTTGGAGGAATCGGGAGAAAAACGGAAAGGCAAGGCCGCCGTTTCCAAAAAACTTAAGTCAAAGGGGGGAAAATCTGTAGATGTGTTTCTGCCCGCTTCCGGAGTTACGATTTCTGAGGCCGCCGCTTCTCATTCGAGAGATTCTCTCAAAGGGCTTGACGACATTCCTATCCCAGATTATATATCGATTTCTCATAATCCTGGGTTGGAGGAATTGCAAGATGTCCTAAACATGAACGATCCCTTTCCTTTAAGTGCGGTCAACACTTCCGGTCGGTTTGGGGGTTTACACATTTACACACACTTCCACGGCACTTCATGACTCTTGCATAGTAAACATTGCTTTGTGGGACCCTAATCCGTAATTCTTTCTTATCGCAGGCGAGATGTCAGGACGTGGCTCTACTCTGGATAGGCTTCGGAATGTGCGCCAGTCTTCTCCATTTTATGATTCCCGCAGGAGAGAAACAGATAGGGATCATGGGCGAAGCTATTCAAGTCAAGAACGTTATGACAGAGACAGAGATTACTCGCGTAGCCGTTCTGGCTATGATTACTCTGACAGAGACCGGGGATACCAGTACCGACCCCGATCTCGCTTTCCTCCGCCTCCCAGGGCTCCAGTAGACCTCCCAGGGCCATCTCATCAGCAACAGTTGCCTTCTCAATCTTCTCGGCCTGATACTCAGCGGCCAAGAGTGGAACCGACAGCAGCCGCTATAATTGAACAAGCTACGGCTGAGTTGACAAGCGAGGGAGCTGCTAAACTCGCCCAAATGAAAAATGATTACCCGGAAATTTGCATGGATGGCTATATCTTTCCTCCCAACTTTAAAAGAATCCCTCCGGAAGCTGAGACCACTGCTCATAGTTATATCCATGACTTCTACGCTCAGTATAAGGAGTGGTATAAGGCAGCTGTGAAGGCTTCTAGAGTAGCTTTCGACAGGGCGAAGGTCATTGCTGAACGTGATGTTGACATTGCGAAGCAGAAACGCATCATTCAAGTTCTTCAATCCGAAGTGGAAACGTCCCGAAAGTCAGAGCTTGAAACACTTCAGAAACATGAGGGTGTCGTGGCCAAACTAGCGAGGATGCAGCAAGAACATTGCGCCACGGTGGAAGAGATGGGTCATCGCAACACCACCATTGCAGCTGAGCGAGACTTAGCCGTTAAAGAGCTGAATGAGCTCAAGGCCAAATTCGCTGAAATGGTGAAGGAGAAGGATGATGCGAACGCCACTGCTCAAGAGGCTTGCGACCAAGCAGTATCTCTCAGGACCGAACTTGCTGCGGTGGCGGTCAAGGCTAAGTCTGCGGAAGCAGAGATTCAGGAAAAGATCTTGGAGGAGAGGTCTAGGCTAGATGCTGAGTTTGACGACCTCTTAGTCACGTATAACGCTAATGTGCTGGAACACAGAAATTTAGCGTGGCTGGGAGATGACTCCATGATCTTGTACAATGCCTGGACCCGGCTGGTGAATGAGAAAAGAGCAGCGCATCCAGATGGAACACTTGACGACTTCGAACTGGAGATGCGTTTGCTTACCGAGGATGAGAGGAAGACCCTTCATGAGGTGGTGATCTCTATGGCGAAAGAAAAGCTCGGCGTCCAATCTCTAGAGACAGGCGAAGGCTCGGGGATCGTGCATCACGGGACAGGTGTTGGAGCTGTAATTCCAACATTGCCCGAAACCACTGGTGCGGTAGATCCCCAGTCTGTTCCTGCTTATAATCCTGACCAACCATTACTATCTTCTGCCGAGGATTCTGCCCACGTTTCGGTCCAGACCAAGGAAGGTATTTGAACGCTTCTCGTAGTTTAGTTGTGAAGAACCTTAAGCAACACACTTGGCTAACAATCTTCGTTTTGTCGCATTTCAGTGACTGAAGTTGTTGTTTCTGCGCCCCTTGCTCTATCAGTTCCTCATCAAACACAAGGGGTTGTTTTTTCTGAAGCCACCACGACTTCTACTTTGATTGGCGAGGAGGGAGATGCAAATATGTTTTCTTTCAGCGCTCAAATGATTGAGGAGCTTCTCAATGAACCCATCGATCCCTCTGTCAACCCGTCCGATGTTGTGAGTGGGGCTGCTCCGGCCGTTAGTTCATCTATGCCAGCTATTGGCACATCCGACGCGGCCCAAGTATCTCGTGAGGACGACGTTATTGCTGAGATTGCTGCCGAGATGGCAGCAGGGAATGTTGGTACGAGTCCCCCCGGGCCTGCCCCGTTAATGGTGATTTCACCGGGCGGTACCGTAGTGATTGAAACTGCTCCTGTCCCTCCTCCTGCTACTACTCCTATGCCTCCAGTTCGACCTCCTAGAAGAACTTCCATCGCCTCCGGCTCTGAGGAAGACGTTGACATTATATCGCTGCCGGAGGGCAAGCCTGAAAAGAGTAAGCGATTGAGGAAAAAATCAGGCAGTGGATCTGGTGGGGCTACCCCGAAGAAGAAGATAAGGAAGAAGAAAGATTGAACTCTTTCTTTAAATCTTTGTTGCGTAGGGTAGCATTTTGTTGATCTTTCTATAGCCGTGTATAGATGTGGATTCGGCTCCCACTAGCAGAATTTTTCGTAAACACTTTGTAATCAGATTCTTTTTGTCGATAGTGGAAATGAAAATCTATTCCCTTTCTGTCTTCAACTTGTTATGTGTTATGGTTCTGCCCCCGGTATTGGGGATAAGTGTGGAGTTGACGTATGTTTATACCCCGTCTCGCGCTCTGGGAGTACGGAGTTGAATGGATGTTTATACTCCGCCTCGCACTCTGGGAGTACGGAGTTAGATGAATGTTTATACTCCGCCTCGCACTCTGGGAGTACGGAGTTAGGGAATGTTTATACTCCGCCCGCACTCTGGGAGTACGGAGTTAAGGAATGTTTATACTCCGCCTCGCACTCTGGGAGTACGGAGTTAAATAAAAAGCTTGTACCCAGCTCGCGCTCTCGGAGTACTCTGGGGTTTAGGAAAAATGTTTATACTCCGCCTCGCACTCTGGGAGTATGGATTTGAATGAATGTTTATACTCCGCCTCGCACTCTGGGAGTACGGAGTTAGATGAATGTTTATACTCCGCCTCGCACTCTGGGAGTACGGAGTTAGGTGAAGGGTTGTCGTGTATCAACCCGTTTCGTGGTCTGATGTGATGGCTTGCCCCCGAGCTCGGGTTTCATTTAGTGAGTGGTTGATTGCTTCATAGCCACTCCCTACTTGAATAAATTCCACTGTGTGATGGAACTTAGCTCTTCGTGCATCGTGAGATTGTACATTGTATTTAATGAATCACAGCTCTGGCTCGAAGAGATGGCATTTTATTGCTGAAATAAGAAAATATGGCAAATCAGTTGCCTTATTACAAATTCTAATTTCGAAATGCAAAAGTAAATTGCTGAATAAAAAACATAATGAAATAAATGAAGCCTGTCATATGTAGTAGCGACGGAGACTCTCGCTGTTCCAGGCTCTTGGTAAAACTAGACCGTCCACGGTTGATAGTTTGAATGTGCCATCCCCAAGTCTTTGTGTAATCACGTACGGTCCTTCCCAATTAGGTTTCATGTGTGAAGGAACCGGGTAGATTCTCTTGAGGACCAGATCACCGAGTTCAAAGGTTCGGGGGCGAACTTTGGTGTTATATAACCGGGCGACCCGACTTCGGTAGGCGGCCGCTCTTAAATCAGCTTCTTCTCGTTTCTCGTCCAACAGATCCAAAGATTCAGCGAGCAATATAGCATTTGTTCTTGGATCGTAATAAGTTACGCGGTGAGAAAATACTTCTGTCTCGACTGGAATAACGGCCTCCGAGCCATAGGATAAGGAAAATGGGGTGTGTCCAGTTGCGGTCTTGTGAGTTGTTCGATAAGCCCATAATGCCATAGGAAGTTCATCGACCCATTTGCCCCCAGCCTTTTCCAGTCGTTTCTTTAAGATGGATTTGATAACTTTGTTAACAGCTTCGACCTGACCGTTTGCTTGTGGATGCGCGATTGCAGAGAACTTTTTATGAATATGAAATCGTTGGCAGAAATTCTTGAATTCCGAACTTTCGAATTGGGTCCCATTATCGGTGATGATGGTATGCGGGAGCCCAAATCGGCAAATGATATTGCGGACCACAAAGTTTATCACTTTCTTCGATGTAATCGTTGCGAGAGCTTCGGCCTCGGCCCATTTCGTGAAGTAATCAACTGCGACGATGGCATACTTCGCACCACCTTTTGCCAGAGGCAAAGCGCCAATGATATCGATACCCCACATAGCGAACGGCCAGGGACTGACCATTTGAGTTAACTCGGTAGGCGGGGCTCTTGGAATTCGAGCGTGTTTTTGGCACTTGTCGCACTTTCTGGCGTAATTGGCTGCATCTCGATTCACTGTCGGCCAGTAATATCCATATCGGAGTATCTTCTTAGCAAGCGCTTGTCCACCGGTGTGATCGCCGCATTCTCCCTCGTGTACATCATGTAACACTCGTTTGACTTCGTCGTGAGCGATACACCGGAGGAGTGGGACAGAATAACCTTTTCTATACATGATCCCGTCCTGAATGATGAACCGCGAAGCTTTTCGTAGAATTTGCCTTTTCTCATTTCGGTGTTCAGGCAATATCCCATTCTCAATATAATTTCGATACGGAGTCATCCATGATTCTCTACTGGGAAAGGTTTCCAACACATCATTCGTTTTGATTTGATCGATGCTTGGGAAAGGCAAAGTTTCGACCGGGACGAGTCCCATTTGCTGTGCTTCACCTGTGCTGGCCAACTTTGCCAATGAATCGGCCTTTTGATTGCGATCTCGTGGTATGTAGTAAATGGCATAATAATCAAAATGATCCAGCGCTTCCTGAACTCGGGCTAGATAAGCAGCTAACCTTCGATCTCTTGCTTGATATTCTCCCCGTACCTGACACACAACCAACTGTGAATCACAATAAACTTCTATAGCGATAATTCTCAGATCTCTGGCAAGCTTTAACCCAGTCAACAGGGCTTCATACTCGGCTTCATTGTTGGTTGCATGAAAATCAAACTTCAAAGCATAGCATATGGATCGACCTTCGGGGGTTTCTAGTACAACTCCAGCGCCCGAACACCGATCGTTTGATGCACCATCTGTATAAAGTTTCCAGACATATTCAGGAGACTCGCTGGTTTCGGGTAAGTCGTCTGGAACAGTAAATTCAACTATGAAGTCAGCTAGGACTTGCCCTTGAATGGCTCTCCGCGGAGCATAAGTAATGTCAAATTGACTCAGTTCGATATTCCACTTGAGTAACCTTCCAGACGTCTCAGGCCGCGCAAGGACCTGTCGTAACGGCTGATCGGTATACACAGTAAGCGGATGAGCTTGGAAATAAGGACGAAGCTTTCTCGAGGCAATGACCAAACAGTAAGCCAGTTTCTCCAACTTGGGGTAATTTCTTTCAGCTCCGGTCAATCGTTTACTAACATAATAGACTGGTTTCTGCACTCGATCTTCTTCCCGGACCAGAGCAGCACTGATCGCATGCTCCGATACCTCCAGATAAAGGTATAATTGTTCGTGATCAATTGGTTTCGACAAAATCGGTGGCGTAGAGAGATGCTGAACCAGCGATCGGAATGCGCCTTCACATTCCATGGTCCATTCAAAGTTTCGTTTTCCTTTCCGGATTAGATCAAAGAAAGGAATGCATTTATCAGTGGATTTCGAGATGAACCTGCTTAGCGCTGCTACCTTCCCGTTGAGACTCTGGACTTGCTTTATGGTCTTTGGGGTTTGCAAATTCCTTATTGCCCAGATCTTTTCGGGGTTTGCCTCTATCCCACGAGCGTTGACGATGAACCCTAGAAACTTTCCGGATGCGACGCCAAAGTGGCACTTTAACGGGTTAAGCTTCATTCCATACTCACGTAAGATGCGGAACATTGAATTTAAATCCCTGACGTGATCTATGGAAAATCGGGACTTAACCAACATGTCATCCACATAGACTTCCATGGTCTTCCCGATCTGATCAGTGAACATCCGATTAACTAAGCGTTGGTAAGTTGCTCCGGCATTCTTTAAACCAAAAGGCATGACTCTGTAACAGTAGAGTCCCAGATCGGTCACGGAACTAGTATGTTCTTGATCGGGTAGATGCATGGGTATCTGATTATAACCAGAATAAGCATCCATAAAGGATAACAATTCGTGGCCTGCAGTTGAGTCTACGAGTTGGTCAATCCGAGGAAGTGGAAAACTATCTTTAGGACAAGCTTTGTTTAAGTCAGAGTAGTCGACACAAGTTCTCCATTTCCCATTCGGTTTCCGAACCATTACCGGATTTGATACCCACTCTGGGTATAGAGCATCTCGGATGAAACCATTTGATTGCAACTTGTCAATTTCTTCTTTAAGGGCGGCAGATCTCTCTGGATCCATACCACGCCTCTTTTGCTTGACCGGAACATGTCGCGGATCAATATTCAAAGAGTGACTTGCAACATTCGGTGAGATTCCGCACATGTCAGAGTGCGTCCAGACAAAGACATCAAGATTCGCTTGAAGAAATTCAACCAATTCCTGTTGTATCTGTTTTCCCAGTTGAGATCCAACTTTTAGTACTTTCGAGTCGTCATCCTCACTAACCGGGACGTCCACAGTCAGTTCGGCTGGAGACGCTTGATTCTCTTCTACTTCATCTTTATCTTTGCTATCTCTAGGGTCAAGATCTCTAAGGAATTGGTAGTGGTGCCCGGGCCGGGGCCCAGGCGTTAGTTGTCAATTATCAGTAAAACGGACGCAGAGAGATTCCTCTACGCCCTTTCCTTTCTCCTTCTTCTGTGCTTCACGCAACTCAGCAACATAACAGGCTCTTCCTGCTGCCTGATCTCCTTGAACGATTCCTATACCATGATCGGTTGGGAATTTTAAAGTCAAACACCACGGGGCAATGGCTGCCCTGAATTCAGCAAGGGCTGGTCGACCCAGGAATGCGTTGTACGGTGAAGCGATGTCAAGAATGACGAATTGCAGCAGTCGGACTCTCCTGCGTTCTCCAATCCCCAGTTCTACTGGTAGTTCCACTATTCCAGTAGGTATCGTTGCACTCCCATTGAAGCCATGAACTCGGGATTGGCAGGGTTTCAAGTCTTTGGCTTCCATCTTCATTAAATCGTAAGCTCGCTTGAATAGAATGTTTACAGAACTCCCACTGTCAACCAGGATCCTCTTCATCCAAGCAGGACCAACCTGGGCAGATATGACCAGTGGGTCAATTGTTGGAGCTTCGATTTTGTCAGCATCCCTGCTTCTAAATATGATATCGTCAGACATCGTTTTTTGTTGCTTAGCCGGGGTTCCATCCTCACAATTACTGCAGCATTCGAAGCTCGCATGCCTGATAGAGCTAGCATACGACTCCATTTCCCTCCAGCTCCTGTCCGCTAGATGAGGACCACCACTTATGGTATTGATAACTAGCCTCCCGCCTGTACGAGCGGGTTTCTCTTGTCTTTCTTGGTCTTGCGCACGGTTTGGATTCGAGGGGCCCGCACCACCAGACTGCGGCGCCCGCACGAATTGATCTAACTTCCTCTCCCTGATCAACTTTTCTATGAGATCTTGCAAATGGCGACAGTCATTAGTATTGTGGCCATAACTCTCATGAAACCTACAAAACTTTCCTGTCTGAATCTGCCTTTCTGATGATCGCTTAGGAGCGGGTTTCTTATACTGTTCAGTGTTGCAAGTTTGCAGGTACACATTTTCCAGCGAAGTGTTTAATGGTGTATAACTTTCGAACATTGGAGCCCTACGCCGTGGGCCTGGATTCGGATCTCTCTTCTTATTTTGACCATTGCCACCTCTTGGCTGAGTTTGTTTGTTCTGTATGTTTAATTGGACTTTTCCGGAATTGTCACCGGACTGTTTAACTGCTACATTGCTTTGTATTCCCTCACTTCCGAGTTTCGCATCGTCCTGCTTCCTAGACTGTTTCGCGTCCTCTTGCCGTAAGAATTGAGCGGCTTTGGAGTAGAAACGGTCCAACGATGCGGGTGGTTTTCCGGCTAACCAGTTTCCAAATTCAGAATCGGGATCAATTCCCTTTGTCAATGCCATTAAAATTGAGTTGTCATTGGGATTACTAATTTCCACACATGCCGCATGGAATCTCTCCAAGTAACGCCTTAATGTTTCCCCACGAGCCTGGGTAACATTGGACAGGGTGTTAACATCTTTGGGTCGAGCGACATGCATACGGAATTGTTCAACAAATTTCTTAGCCAATTGGTCAAATGAAGAGATAGATCTTGGAGGTAGTCTTGTAAACCACATTGTCGCAATTCCTCCCAGTGAAATGGGGAAGCTCCGGCATTTTACCGCATCGTCAGCCCTTGCGGCGCTCATTGACCATTCGTATTTCAGTATGTGCTGATTAGGGTCAGAACTTCCTTCGTACATTGGGAGAGTTGGCATTCTGAATCGCCGAGGAGGTTCGGCGTACAGTATCTCGTCCGTGAAAGGAGTATGGCTTCGAGAAATCCCCCAATCGTCATTGGTAAGACCTTGGCTTTCACGGATCATCTGACGTATCATAGTCGAGATGTCTGGCATTGCTACATTTTGAGCATGCTGAGCTAAGGTGTGGTCGGGTTCCACAGTGCGAGTTTGGACCGGGCGCTGTCGACGGTCCAAGTTTCGCCTCCTTGGCTCAGCGTCTTCCGGGACGTATGGTTCAGAAGTACGTCCCTGTTGTTGATTACTCGAATCCGGAAGATGTCGGGTATCAACCCTTGTTTCTACTGTGGCAGCTGTGACATGATTGCCCGTAGTATATTGTGGAGTACGACCACCTCGTGCTGATGGCCCAGCCTGGAAGCTGGTTGATGGTCCTACCCTCAATTGCCCGACAGTCAGGGCGGGTTGATACCCAGCAGTCTGAGCATGATCTCCGTCTAATCGGGGACGGGTAGATCTATGATGATAGTCAGATGAGGCAGAACTTTCAGTGGATGAGCGGGAAACATCATCCCTTCTGGACCTCCTACGGCCCTGGCGGTTCAGTTGATTTGTCAATTCAATATTGGCACGCAACTGTTCGGCTAACTGCTGCCGACTCTGAGTCAGCTCTTGAAGCAACACCTGGAATTCTTGTCTAGTAACTGCCCCAGACAGATCAGAGTGGGCAGTGTTGTCTTGGTTGGATGGCTGCTGTTGAGCAGGATTCTGTCCATCCCTACCTTCTTGTCCAGCAGCTGTAGAAGTGGTTCTCGTGCTAACCATTTTGAACGATGAATCCTTTTCCTAGGTTTTATGCAAACCTGAGTAGAATGGAAGGACTGTGAATCGAAGATCTGGATCTTCCTCTTGGATTTGTGCAATCCGGTATCGATGGTAGATCCAAGGAGCAGGAGAAAAAAGCTGGTTTTTTCTCGGTGAAAGCACCAAAGTGTTTGTACCAAAAATGGGCACAACACTCTTCGGAAGTTTTTGAAGAGATAAAAGTGAAGAATGAAAATTAAAACTGTGGATTATCTAACAAAAACTCCAAATAACAGAAAGTAAATTGCAAAGACAAGCGATTTAGAGTGGTTCGGCGTTTTGCCTACGTCCACTATGAAGTTTGATGATTTTATTACTCGATACTTGAAGATTAAAGTAGTTTATAATGCAATACAACTGAATTTAAATGCTAAGTGTCAATCTAAAGCAGCGGCGGTGTTCTGGAGTAGATCTGGCAGAATCTGGGCGCTCTTCAGTACTTAGAATTATCCGACCCCTTTTTTGAATGACCAGGGGCTCTATTTATAGGTGTAGGAGGCTGATATTTCGCCTAAAATGAGGGGAGACCAGTTCTGGTACGTCAGGGGGCCCACATGGCCGAAATCTGGAGATCCGGGCCCACTTTGGGATCGATTCGACCCTTGGTTCGAATCGATCAAGAAATCGTCCAATTGAGCTGAAATTTGGTGTGAACATTCTTCATCATGTGTTTAAGCTTCTGTGAAAATTTCATGGCATTTAGACTTGTAGAACTCGAGTTATGATCGATTCAAAATCACGTTTCTGGTTGACCAGCCTAGATCGAATCGACCTTAGTTCGAATCGATTCGTTCGAATCGATCTCCCTGCGCACGAAGGCAATGGTGTGGCGCGCATGCTTCGGGTCATCCCTCTTTTATCTCCGAGTTCTACCAAGTCGTACCCGGGTTTCTAGCTGCGTAGACCTTGTGGATTCGAGACTATCGATACGAAGACGTGCTTTCCTCGAATCGATTGAATTGCGTTCCCTCGTATCGATTGTGGATGGTCATGACTGATCGATACGAAGCGTCTTCTGTCTTTGGGATTCGAAGACAATAGTGGCATGGAATCGAAGCTGAAGTACATCTCCTGGATTCAAAGCTCCTTCTCTTTATGGATTCGAGGTGTAGGAAGTTCCAATGGATTCGAACTTGGGGTACGTTCGAATCGACTCGAAGCACAGCAACTACGATCGATTCGAACCAATACTATCTCGATGTTTTTGAACCAATGCTTGGTCCTGATGGATTCGAACGAGGGCCTATGTGTTGATGGAGTCGAAGCAAGGCAACGACTCTGTGGATTCGATGCAATGCTAAGGGGGACGGATCCGACCCTAGGTCCTTCTTCTTTCTAACTACGATAACTTGGGCATACGAACTCGGATTGCTCCGAAACTTGGAACGTTGGCTTACACGGCTTTGCTTGACGTGCCTTATCAATTGTAGCACGATCCGGACTTAAACAAATTTCATCGATATCCGTAGCGATCCTTACGTGTAACCGACTTCCGAGACGACCTGTCACCTGTATCTAGTCAAGTCCTTGGTGTCGCGGCCTTGCCAAAAGGCGGGATAACAATAATAATGGTTAAACAATTGACTTAAGGGAGTCGCTAGCTCACATAAGGCTTAATTGTATTTTGACAGTTGTCTTCTTTAAACAATTTTATTTCTTGGTGTCTAGGCTACGACAGAGCAATAACCATTTATAAATATTACGGTGATTCATAAATATTATAGTGGTTGATGTTGGGTGTGTTTCGACCGGCTCCATCCCATGCCCACTGAACCAGCTCTCTCCTCTACTACCGGACCAACGACTACCGGACCAACGCACACCACCTATCACCGAATCACCGAGTCACCGAACCACTATCACCGATCCACCTATCACCGAATCACCGAACCACTATCACCGAACCACCTATCACCGAATCACCTACAACCGGTCCACTCTACGCTCCAACCATCACCGAACCAGGGAGTACCGAACCAACATTGCCAGGCCAGATTGCATCAGCCCAGGCCCACCAGCAGCTTTATACTTCCAAGACCCCTACCCCCAGCCTCACTCTATAAATAGAGGGGCAGGGGTACAACAATGAAGACAAGTTTGAGAGCTCAAGCACGGAGAGAACTTTCAAACAACTTTCATATACTTGTATCAAAGCTTTGTACTTGTAATCTGAACAAGAAAGGAGAAATAACATATAAAGTGGACGTAGGCACGTTCTGGCCGAACCACTATAAATCTGTGTGTCTTTTACAGTTTAGTCCCTACTTTTTACATATTTGCATAAATCACCCAGACCACTAAAAACAACATAAAATCAACTAAATCATACGACTTGGAGGTGTTTGCCCATTTTTTGTGCAAACATTTTTGGTGCTTTCACTGAGAATTGAAGCTCGAAGCTTCAGCTTCTTCCACTTAACATTCTTCCTAACAGCATCGTTCATTGCTTAGAAAACATGCCTCCCAAGCAGAAGAAAGATGTTAACAAAGGAAAAAACGTCGCAACCAACAGTCTTCCAGATCCAGTGGTCACAGATCAAGTAGATCGTCCCCCTCCATCAGCAGTGCCAAATGAAGGTCAGGCAAATCCGACCACACCTGCCGCAGAACAGCCGGCAGCAATCACTAGGGCAGATCTAGACAGGGTTGTGGCTGAAGTGACTAACCGCTTCACGTCCCAGCAGGAAGCCTTGGTGGACCATCTCATGTCATGCTTAAGGGATGCTGAAGAGTCCAACCGCAACACTGAATCATGGGGTGAGTCCCGGTCTGGAGGATCTCAGAGACAACAAAGATCTTCCTTCTTCGAAGGAGCTAACGACAGAAGCGGCCATGGTAGGAGCCGAGATCGAGTACAGCCCGAAGTTAGGCCTGAAGAAACGCTTGGAACCGAACCCAACAGGGTAGGTACCGGGTGGAGGTCAACTTTAGCTGGGCCGGTAATACTGCCTAACCACGGAAACACCAATGAACGGGGCCGAGCTAGAGTCCAGCCCGAAGTTGGACCCGAGGAAGTGCTTAGATCAGACCCCAGCAGGGGAAGATCAAGGCAAGGGCCAAATGTAGCTGACCCTAACATGCTCCCAGAAGACCGAAGGCAGCCACTGGAAAGTATTAGGAATGATAGACGATACCATCCCTACAGGTCATCTGGACGGAATCAATCCCACAGAACAGAACCGAACTCATTTCTATCTGCTCCAAATTCTGATGAAAGGATGGCACGCTTGTTCAGAAAGTGCGTCCAACGGGATCAAAGAGATCGAGGGATAGGCGCTAGGGTAACCAGCCCTTTCGCCCGCAATATCGAAATTGCTATCACCCCCCGAGAATGGAAAATGCCAACAATGGAACCTTACAAAGGAACCTCTGACCCCGTTATACACTTGCAGAGATACACACAGCATATGCTCATGAGTGGGGCAACAGAGGGGGTATTGTGCAAATGCTTTCCACTATTTTTAGCAGATCTAGCTACCTCATAGTTCTGCCATCTACCCCAAGGATCCATCAGCTCATGGGAGATGTTGAAAGAAAAGTTTATCAGCCAGTTCCGCATTCATGTGGAACAACCCGAGGACGCTTATTCCTTATCCAATGTCAAACAGAAACCTGGAGAGAAGCTGCAGCAATATTTAATCCGATTCAATGCCGCAGTGGCCGCAGTCCAAGATGCCGATGAAAAGCTTGTCTTAATGGCCCTCTGTAGTGGTGTGCATCCGGATACTAAATTTGCTAGAAGATTGACAAAAGAAAAACCAGCTAATTTACCCGATTTCTTTCATGAAGCCAGGAAATATATGAGGCTCGAAGATGCTGCCACTGAGGAACGGTCAAGGCAACAAAATAAGGCAGCTCACGGCTACATGCCCGTTGCAGCGAAGGACGTTCGAAGAAATGATTCTAGGGACAATGCTGGGGGCAAGAAGGGAGAAAAGCACCTATATCGGCCAGGACCGAGATTCGACACTTACACTCCTTTGAATGAAACCATTGAAAACATCTTCCTTGCCACCTAAGATGAAGTTAAATACAAACGCCCCCCGCACAAGAAGGAATCGGATAACGCGATTAAGTCTGGAAAATTCTGCCGCTTCCACGAATCCCATGGGCATGATACCAATGAATGCCATCATCTCCGGGACTTGATTGAAGAACACATCAGAAGGAAGAGACTGGAACGCTATGTAAAAGGTCAGAACAGGACTCCAGCTCTTGCCAATGAGAACCCAAGGCTACCCTCCCCAGAGGTAGGCAGAGGAAATCGCAACACTAGCGGCTCCAGTCAAGAGAAGATAGTGGTCCATACCATCTCGGGAGGACCGCACATCGCCGACAGAAGCTGGGCAGAAATGGAAAGATACGGAAAGTTGCTTAGAAACAATGAAGATTGTGTTAATTCTGTTATAGAAGAACGCCACCCGAAGCGGAAAGAGATTGATAACATCACATTCAGTAGGCATGACCTAGAGGGAATGCAGTACCCTCACATGGATCCCATGGTTATCTCTGCCCGGCTCGGTCCGGCCGAAGTTTTCCGAATTCTAGTAGACACTGGAAGCTCCGTAAATATCTTATTCAAACATGCATTCGACAAAATGAAACTATCAATAAAGGACGTTTCTCCCTGCAATAAACCACTACACGGTTTCACTGGAGATGCGAAGATGCCCCTCGGGCAACTAGACCTCTTTGTTGAAATTGGAAGTCATCCCCGCTCCGTTGTGCGGAAACAGACATTTGTGCTGATAGAAAACCACTCGGCCTACAACGCTTTCTTAGGAAGGCCATCCTTGTCTGACTTCCAAATTGTCCTGGCCCCATGGTGCCTTAAGATGAAATTTCCAATGAACAATGGAGTAGGGGAGGTAGAGGGAAACCAGGACGTTGCTCGAGACTGCTATGTAACTGAACTTTGCAACAACCACAGGAAGGATAAAGGGAAGAGTGTGAGGTTGCCCTCTGCACAAAAAGTTTGGAAGCATAGCAACTAAAGAAAGCCCCTCCTCTTCGATATACCAGCGACCCTTTCAATGAATTAGACCCTAGGGACAAAGAGGAGGAGGCCACAGCCGAGCCTGCAGAGGCTATGGAATTTGTATCTGTAGACAAGCATGACTCGAGTAGACTATTGAAAATCGGGTCCCAACTAAAAGCAGAGTTGAAGGAACAACTCATTAACTTTCTCCGCCACAACTTGGAGGTATTTCCATGGTCACATGCTGACATGACCGGAATCTCCCCTAACATAGCATGCCACGTACTAAACATTGATCCTACCAAGGCGCCCGTAAAACAAAGAAAGAGAAGCATGGGGGCAGAACGATCAGCAGCCCTTGATGAAGAAGTAAAGAATCTACTTGCCAATGACTTTATACGAGAAGCCATCTACCCAGAGTGGATCGCCAACCCGGTGCTGGTAAAGAAGGCTAATGGGAAGTGGCGAACATGCATTGACTTCTCCAACTTAAATGACGCATGCCCGAAGGATTGCTTCCCGCTTCCACGAATCGATCAACTTGTAGACAGCACAGCCGGGCACGAACTCTTATCCTTTATGGACGCATACTCAGGATATAACCAAATTCCTATGCATGCTCCCGATCAAGACCACACTAGTTTCATCACTGACCGGGGTTTGTACTGCTACAAGGTAATGCCTTTCGGACTTAAAAACACAGGAGCCACCTACCAGCGCCTCATCAACAAGATGTTTGCAGGGCTAATAGGACAAACTATGGAAGTGTATGTGGATGACATGCTGGTAAAGTCAAGGAAAGCCGACGATCACGTAAGCCACCTGGGCAAGATGTTTCAAGTACTTCGCCAGTATGGAATGAAACTTAATCTTCTGAAATGCTCCTTCGGAGTATCATCAGGAAAGTTCTTGGGATTCATCGTCCATGCCAGAGGGATTGAAGCAAACCCTGAACAAGTCCGAGCTCTAAAAGATATCAAAATACCTTCCACTCGAAAGGAAATGCAAAGCCTGAATGGGAAAGTGGCCGCCCTAAGCCGATTCATCTCCAAAGCAACGGACAAGTGCGTCCCCTTCTTCGAAGCTCTAAAGAAAGACAAAGGAAAGTTCGAATGGATTGACGAATGCTTAACCACTTTCCTTAACTTAATCGAACACCTCCAGAAACCGCCGGTACTCTCGACTCCAAACGAAGGCGAAGAGTTATACCTATACCTTGCTGTATCATCTCATGCTCTAAGCGCTGCTTTGGTAAGAGAAGACAACCGCACGCAGCGGCCAGTATACTTTGTAAGTAAGAGGTTTACAGAGGCAGAAGTCAGATATCCTAAACTTGAGAAGCTAGCATACTGTCTACTAATCGCATCACAAAAATTGCGACACTATTTTCAATCCCATTCCATCAGAGTTCTGACCGATCAACCGCTGAGGCAGGTACTCCATCGTCCCGACACTTCCAGACGACTACTTAAATGGTGCATTGAACTGAGTCAATATGATATTACCTACCATCCTCGCACCGCCATCAAGGGGCAAGCCATGGCCGATTTCATTGCCGAATTCACTACCAACGAAGGTAAGGAGCAATCAGAGATAGCAGAAGACATCAAGTGGAACCTCTTTGTGGATGGTGCATCAAACGAACAAGGCTCGGGGGCAGGTGTGGTAATAATCACCCCCAGGGGAAGTAAGCTGCACTATGCTATAAGGTTGGAATTCACTGCCACTAACAACGATGCAGAGTATGAAGCAGTGATAGCTGGATTAGAACTTGCCTTAGAAATCGGAGCCAATTCTTTGTGTCTTCATAGCGATTCTCAACTTATTGTAAATCAAATACTGGGAGAATTCCAGGCTCGAGAAGAACGACTCATGGCATATTTAAAGAAGACCAAGTTGCTTCTCAATCGATTGGGTCGCTATTTAATCAAACACATCCCTCGGGAAGAGAACCAAGAGGCCGACGAGCTGGCAAAGCAAGCTAGCATGAGAGACGGCGCTATTTCCAAAGCAGTAGCCATCTCAAAGCAACTAACCCCATGTTTTGAGCAAGTGAATCTGATAGCTGCAACCGAAGAAGCAACTTGGATGACTCCCATCCGAGACTACCTACAAAGTGGCACACTACCCAACGAGCGTAACGAAGTCAAGAGAATCTTGAGGAAAGCTTCCCACTACACAGTACAAGAGGACATTCTCTATCGGCGCGGCTTCTCTAACCCCTTATTAAGGTGTGTTGCTGGAAGGGAAGCCAAGGAAATCTTATCCAACATCCATCAAGGAAGCTGCGGAGATCACACTGGAGGGCAGACTTTGGCCAAAAAGATACTCCGATATGGATATTTCTGGCCCACCTTAAGCAAGGACGCCTTAGATTTCGTCAGAAAATGTGACAGATGCCAGAAATTTGCTAAGATTCCGCGGCTACCAACAACTGAGATTACTCAAATGACCAGCCCTTTGCAGTATGGGGAATTGACTTGATCGGCGAACTGCCAATGGGCCGAGGCGGGGCCAAATATGCTATAGTGGTAGTCGACTACTTCACCAAATGGGTGGAGGCAGAACCCCTAAATAAAGTATCTTCAGCAAAAGTTATTAACTTCTTGATCAAAAATTTTCTATGCAGGTACGGAGTCCCATTCAAAATTATATCAGACAATGGACTCCAGTTTGACAGCGAGGAGTTCGCCAACTGGTGCCAAGAGCACGGAATTCATAAAAGCTTCTCATCCGTAGCTTATCCTCAGGCAAACGGACAAGTCGAAGCCGTCAACAAAATTCTGAAAACTCTAATCAAAAAGAAACTCAAAAAGTCAAAGGGCGCTTGGGTGGATGAACTCCCTACGGCACTGTGGGCCTATCGCACATCTTTCAGAACATCAACGGGGCATACTCCTTTCTCTTTGGCATACGGATCGGAGGCTATGCTCCCAGTTGAAACCATCGTGCCTTCCCACCGTAGGATCCACTATAACCTAGAAGAGAACGAAGAACTCCTTCACATGTCTTTGGATCTAATTGAGGAGAGAAGGAATGATGCAGCCCTCAAAGCAGCAGCCCACAAGCAAAAAGTGGCAGCACAATACAACTCCAAAGTCAAGCATCGTACCTTACAAGGAGATCTTGTCCTCAAGCGAATCTTCCCTCGCCCCGGGGCACTAGATCCAATCTAGGATGGACCATATGTAATTCATAAAGATCTCCACAATGGAGCTTATATTTTGTCAATAGTGGACGGAGAGGTGTTCCAGAGGGCATGGAACATTCAACACCTCCGTCGATACTTTTCTTAACTTGTACTGCCCATATGAAGTGAATTAACAAAGAGAATCAGTGGACGTAGGCATTTTCGTGCCGAACCACTTTAAAAAAGCCTTGTCTCTTTTTTAACTTGTTCCTTTATATCTTGGCTGCTTGTTAACTTTATCCTTTTCTGTTGAACAAAACCCTGTGCAAATAGCATTTTCACTCAAGGCACTCCACAGTGCGACTTCTCTGGACAAGACCTAACAGGTACTATACGAATCTATGCCCTCGCCGATGAGACACTTTTGCTCCGGCATCCCTCTGCTGCGGGTTAACTCATTGCTCGCGATGGCCTTTAAAGCCAACTGTAATGAGCCGATTATAAGCCACCAAGAAGGCCGACTATAGCCGAGGCAGCTCATTACGGCGTTCGGCTCGCCGGCAACTGTGAACCTACTTTAAGCCCTAACATAAGGTGTGGCCAGCCAGGGGTAGTTCACGGTTGACGATCGGCACCCGCGCTAGCCGGCCACAGTAAATCGAATAATACCCACGATTACGGGCCATAAAGGCCTGGGTAGTTACTGTGCGCGATCTCGGCTCCGATGTGTCTTAAGTACGGCTGTGGTAAAAAAGATTAACTCGCAGAGGCGTAAGATGGGTGATAAATGTCTCCAAGACCCACAGCTAGGGAAAGTGACTACAAAGCCCGTTTGCCACGAACTTAAGCACATCGAAGGCCTTCAGTGATCAGAAGTTTTACTATTTCTCATATTTCAACTTTATTTAAAAAACTATTCTCCTATCCTCTGTAACAATCCCTAAAGTACAGGACACAGAATAGGAAACATTCGCTAATGGAAGCAGGTACTCGCAACGAGACACTGAACTGCATTCCATACTCGGTCACACAAGACATTCAAAGCTGCCCACTACAAGCAAAATATGAAGGGCGGTATTTCCTTCTTTCATGTATAAACACGTGGCTATAATTTATTCACACATCACACTAATATTGCAAGACATGAAATTATGTTTTAAACAAGAACTTGACGTCAAACACAATTTAATTACAAGAATATGCATAGCTATATTTCTCATACAACATGTCAAAATAGCAAAAACATTCAAAAACGACAGAATCAGCTTAAGTTAAAAAATTACACGTCGAGAATAATGTTGTTTATTACAAGTAGCATAATTACAGCCTAAGAGTTACGTTACTGTTCTGAGACTAACATACACAACAATGTCAAGTTCACAAAAGGATATCCAGGTCAAATCAAGGAGTCGGCTGCGTCGGAGCTTTATCCTTGTCCTGTTGCCCACCTGTCCGGTCAAAGAAAGAATTCATTAATGATAAGCAACCAATTTAACGGAAAGACTAGAAAGGAAGACTTACCAGCATCTGCTCCTTGATCATCTTGATCATCATCCTCTACTTGCACACCTGCCTCCTCAGCTGCAAGCAACCGCATGCCCTCCTTCACCGCCACCTTCTCCTCCTTGGTAAACTGGGCAGTAACCACATCCATCCTGAAGGCCACGCCATCCTCCTTATCTGCCTCAGCCTTGGCCTCCTCTAGAGCCCTGAGATAGATCCTAGCCATAACCCGGGGGTAATCATCCATCCAGGACAAGTTACCCTGCCTCCAAGTACGGAAGTACATATCCTGGAGCATCCCATCCATCATCCCCTCGTTCTCCTCAAACTCCCTCATTCGGACCTCAGAAGCCCGCAGCTTCGCAACGATAGCATCCCTCTCCGATCGATACCGTAAACGGTCAGCCTGAAGGGACCTCCTCATCGCCTCCATCTCCTCCTTCAACTTAGCCTGAGTAAGCTCCGCGGCCTCAAGTCTCCCCGATAGTTCCACTACCCGCTCGAGGTCCGCTTAACGAACCTCATCCACCGTGGCAATGGTCATGTCAGTCCGCTCCTTACAGACGGCCTCCATCTTCCGCAACTCTACCCTACTGGCCTCTTCCATAATCTTCCTCAATTGTCTGGATGCGGCCTCATGCTGAGAGATTTGGATGGCTTGGTCGGCAAGTTGCTTAGCTTGGTCGGAAACCATCAACCGTAGCCGAATGTTGGCGCTCCCTATCTCTTCCCCAGCCTTGACCAGTCGGGCGTGGTTCCCCATCAATTTCCTGGTCTCCTCAGCAACCCGGTCAATATTTTCCTTAGCCTCATCCCCAAGAGTTACAATCCGGGTAGTAAGAAAATCAAGGTCTAGGGACTTAGCTTCATCAAGCACCTGTACCATAGGATTGCGTGGGAGAAGATGCTCACCAGTAACCTCATCGAAGGAGATGTCATGAGATGCCGGGTCCAGGTCCGGATGACCCGCAAACGGATTGCGAACTAAGCCATGATGATCTATCGGGGTGACGGTTGGATTCTCAGACAGATGTGGGGAAGGTATCAACTCGGTGTCCTCCTCCTCAATATCATGAATAGGCTGGAGTGGGGCCGGAGGGCCAGGAAGAGATTCAAACGTAGATCGACTCCTCTTCCTCTTTTGTATATCTTCTTCAATAACTCCAAGAAGAGGACGATAGCCGACTACGTCTCCAGGACGGTTAGTAGGAGGCTTCGGCTTGGCGGAAGCTTTGAGGAGTTTGTATTGTTCAAGCCTATGCCGAAGATCTGAGGTCTTGGCCGTTTTTCCCGCTCCTAGAATAAAAATCAAGTGTCACCAGCATGCGTTGAGCCATCATTCGAGAATTAAAAAAGGAAGGAGAGAAATTCACCTTGAACTGCAGAAGTTGCCTCAGTAGGAGTGCTCCCGGAAGATAAATCGACGCCGGTCCCAACCTTATCAGCTTTCTTGGACTTCTCCGTTTCCTCCAAATCTTCAAAGGCTTGGCGGAAAGCGTCATCCGTCCACTCTTGCATCTCGCCTACTTGCCCAGAAGATAAAACCCCGGTGCCATCGCCACCACCATCACCTCCTTCTTTACTTCCGCTCTCACCTCCTTCATCTCTGCCTTTCCCCTCATCCACATCTCCCTCCTCCGGAATATCTGGACATGTACTGGGAGAGGGATCGTCAGACTTCTTGAGTGTCTTTCCCCCGGCGGCTGGAGGTATCGAAAAGGGTCTCCTTTTGCTACTCTTCGACGCAGCCCCTCCTTTAGCTTGGGCAGCCCTCTCTTCCGTCGTATCCCTCTGCTTGACCACGGACTGATGTGGTAAGATCAGGTTGTGCCCCAAAAGTATAGCGTTCCTGATCAAGTAAGCAGCCGACCTATCTCTTCCTGAAATAGCTTCTATTTCCACTGCCATCTGAACCAGGCGATCATTCTCCACGACCGCAAAACCACCTGTCGCTAGCAAGAAATAAAAACACATAAGAAGAAGCATTGCAACCAGAGCGGAAATTGTAAATAAGCTTTGACTTACATCCGGAGGTGAAGCGACGGATGGAAACAGAGTCGTCCCTGACAAAAAACCATTCCTTTTTAAACATGCTGTACTTCGAGTACAAGTCCAGGACTGGCTTGAAGGATACGGCCGATTCCAAGCTGATGTATGGAGATCCCTTCTTATAGCCCCTCAAGTTGTACAAATACTGGATCTCCCGGTTGGAAGGAGGACGCCCGTATCTCCTCTGGAAGATGACAAAAAGGCTCACCAGAATGGCATAGGAGTTAGGCTGAAGCTAAAGTGGAGCCACCTTCAGGTATGTGATGAAGCTGACTATCCAGGCATTGAGAGGCGGGATGGCACCACACATACAGTGATATCTGCTGTAAGCAAAATAGCCTTCAGGGGGGTCATACGGCATCACTCCTTCCCCCGGCAATAGCATGCGTGCTCTGTCAATCCCAAAGGAGCGAGAAATAACATCAAGTTGCTCCTTTTTAAGTGACCTAGGGAAACAATCAGGAGGTGAGTTCAAAAGCTCCTGAGGACCATATCCATCTTCCAATGATCTCGGGGTAGGCCCATAACGTCCCGGTCCTGACTAGACTAGGCGCACGGCGGAAGGCTCTTCTCTTTCCTAGGATCTCTTCTTTTCTGATCGGGTTTCCACTTTGTGAGACAATTATCTGCAAACACAGAAAAGCACGTTGTTAAAATAAAGGATGTAAAAATGTGCTGTCAGGAGTTTTACTTGGAATTCAAAACATATGCTCATTCAGTACAAAAAAAATTCGGGTTCATTCGGTATCGGTTCCGTTCCGTACTCGGGATCCACGAGTCCATCCTGTTCATTCGGCAGAAAAAGGGGGGAACTCACCTGGTTCGGCTAATACGTTCGTTCCGGCAATGACAAGGGTTTGATTTGGCTAACACGTTTGGTCCGGCAATGACGAGGGTTTGATTCGGCTAACACGTTTGATTCGGCTAACACGTTTGATTCGGCTAACACGTTTGGTCCGGCAATGGCAAGGGTGTGATTCGGCTGGTAAGGAATAATGGAAGCACAAGGCCCCTACTTATAGGCAAATATCAATGATCGGACCAGTTGGTTCGGCACTAAAGACCGAATGATAGCGTGAATGACCTAAAACAAAGCACGCCATATACAGGCATATGCCCTACTTTGGGGGGCAAATGTTGGTTGTGTTTCGACCGACTCCATCCCATGCCCACCGAACCAGCTCTCTCCTCTATTACCGGACCAACGACTACCGGACCAACGCACACCACCTATCACCGAATCACCGAGTCACCGAACCACTATCACCGAACCACCTATCACCGAATCACCGAACCATTATCACTGAACCACCTATCACCGAACCACCTATCACCGAATCACCTACAACCGGTCCACTCTACGCTCCAACCATCACCGAACCAGGGAGTACCGAACCAACATTGCCAGGCCAGATTGCATCAGCCCAGGCCCACCAGCAGCTTTATACTTCCAAGACCCCTACCCCCAGCCTCACTCTATAAATAGAGGGGCAGGGGTACAACAATGAAGACAAGTTTGAGAGCTCAAGCACGGAGAGAACTTTCAAACAACTTTCATATACTTGTATCAAAGCTTTGTACTTGTAATCTGAACAAGAAAGGAGGAATAACATATAAAGTGGACGTAGGCACGTTATGGCCGAACCATTATAAATCTGTGTGTCTTTTACAGTTTAGTCCCTACTTTTTACGTATTTGCATAAATCACCCAGACCACTAAAAACAACATAAAATCAACTAAATCATACGACTTGGAGGTGTTTGCCCATTTTTTGTGCAAACAGTTGATCTTTGAAGGTACTTAAACCTTCGGTTGCATTGCTACGGTGATTCGTGGTGCACCGGTAAATCCTGTTTGTTACCTGGCTGAGAACTATCTTGTTGAATTAAGACAAAGTATGATTATACAATTTTGGGTTAGAAGTTATTTAGGACAACAAATTTGTAATTAAGTCCTTTGCATTCATTTAGTTGCATTAGTTCATGCATATTTAAAAAAATAAAAAATTCAAAAGCCAAAACTAAAAAAGTTGTAAATATTTCTTAACTTAGTTTTTTTAATCCTTTGAAATTTTTTAATCCAAAAAAAATTTGAGTTAGTTTTTTTTAGAAAATCAAAACAATCCAAATTATATATATATAATCTTTTCAAAAAATTCAAAAACAAAACAAAAATCAATCTTCCTTTTGGAAAATAAATTTTCCTTTTGGTAAATATTTTTCTTTTAAAAAAACACTTTTGAAAATATCTGAATTTCCCAACTCACATGAATTTTACAATAGTTGTGAAAATCAATATAATCCATAAAATTTCACACAAAAGTCTTATGAATATTTTAATGACAACTATTGTACAAACAATTCGAATTTTGAACAAAATTTTCAAAATGATGACCAACCCTCAAACCTTGAAAAGTGTATTGAAACTATTTCGACTTTACTTGAACTCTCTACACAAAATGATCAAATGATAAATGATTTGTGGAATTCATATTTGTGCAATAACTCAGGTCAAAGTTTTCAAAGTAATCAAAATTTGAATTCACTTCAAAATTCAAATGATTTCGATTATAACCCATGCCAATTCAATTTCGAAATCCAAAATGAATTTCAAATTCAAAATCAAAATGGAAACAATTGTTTAAATGATTTTGGCAATGGGATTAGTTTAAATTATGGTGAAAATTTTTACTCTCGATAATTTCAAATTGAAAACTCTCAAATTAATAATTATAAATTGGATTTTGTTGAGCAAATGGACGAAATTCACAAAGATCACACAGATTTATTGTTTGAAACATATATGAAATGATGCGAGCAACAAAATAAAATCCCAACGTATTACGAGTCATGTGATAATCTATCTTTTACCAAAATTGACGATTTTCAAATAATAACTTTTGAAATTGAAAACGACAATCTTAATGAAGTTGTTGAAAATATGATGATTGAGTTGGGTTTCAATTCGTTTGAAAGTGTGGAACCAAATTTAAAATTCGATCTTCCTTTTTTTCGATTTTGAAAATTTGAATACAATAACTTTGGATTTTGAACATGATACATGCAATGAAGTTGTGAATAACTCAACAAAGGAAGACGAATTTTTTGGACTTTTCGATGATGAGTTGTTAAATTCTGAAGGGGAAAATATAAATCACCATTTTAATTTTGAAATCGATAATTTTGAAGAATTTGTCGATGATAAGCATGACTTTCAAATTTGTGAAATTAAACTTGAACTTCAACAGATTGTTCGATCTACCCCAAAAATCGTCGAAAATAGAACAACTCATACGATTTTTAATAAAATGACTTTCGTTTTTCCAAATCAACATTCAATTGAAATCTTTTATGATTTGGTTTTCTGTGATTAAGCTATGTCTCTCATACTTGACGAGACAAATGAATTGGTCTTTGGAAGACCGTTTCATTTACTCTTTAAAAATATATTTTCTGATGTCGGGTAAATAATGATCGTTTCATTTTTATGTAAATATAGGTCATATTTTTAATTTATTTTTCTCCTTTCACTTGGGTTGATTGTGGGGACACAGTCAAAATAGTGTAGGGGTGTGTCTCATCTTCTTTTTTATTTTTCATGATTTATTTTTTGCAAAACTCAAAAAAAAAACGCGAAACAAATTTTCTTTCTAGCATTTTGATTTATTTTTGAAGAAAGACTATAGGATAAGTATAGGGTTTTGGATATCAAATTGAAATTTTTGAAAATTTATTTGTCTCAACAAAAATAAAAATAAAGTTTGATTACAAGTAGCGATGGTTTCACTAGTATATAGGAAGGTTCATGTGTCATAATTATGAAGTATATCCTAATTGAAAATCATTTTTAAAAAAAGTGGTGGATTTAAAGAAAATGATATAACATTTTTTACCATCTAAGTTAAATGGTGCTAATATGATTTTGCAAAACTCTCTCTTCAAAAAACAAAAACAAAATATAACAAAAAAAAACAAACAAACAAAAAATATTTGTATATATGTATATATTTAATTAACATCTAGAATCATGTGTTCATACGCAAGTGTGTACACTTGCTATGCTCTGTACCCTTCTCACATAAGACCGAAAGGCGGTGCATAATCAGTATATCTAGCCTCAGTTTCTCTAAGTTAGGTGTATGTATATAAAAATTATTTCATTAATAACGTCTATAGTCGATAGGTGTACACACTTGTGTGTACACTCGCCATGATCTGTATTCCCCTGTGCATATCCATGCACAAAACAGTGCATGTCACTGTCATAAACAACCTGTCACCCTACCCAGTCACACAACCCATCACTTGTTCCACATCTGGCCATATATCACAAGCCATCCACAACTTTCAATGCCTCAACATCTTCTAAAACCACCATTTCCATTTTCATTCATCTGTTGCTGCACATTCACCATTACCAGAACAGTTTGAACATCCCTATACCACATTCATTTCATAAAAACCGCCACTTTACTTCTTCATCTATCCTTTGTCTTCACAACAGCCAATATCACAAAGCAACATAATAGTGCACATTTCTATGCACATTGTTGTGCACTATCACCTGTCACTGCGCCAAACTTCACAACCCCTTGTTTTCAATAGCTTGCAGCTAAACTTCCCCTTCCAGTAACACTTCCAACCATATCCTCTTCATACAAACCAAGCCACCCGAAGCACCAACCTGCACACCCATCACCATTGCATACAAATAATCAACATTCAATATCATGCATTCACCTCACAGTTACACTTCAATTACAAGCATACACCTCATACATTCACCATCCAATATCACTGTTATCAACAAACCTCAACCATACTTCACTGCAACACTCCCCATTGCTTCAACCATCTCCATATCTCCAAAACAATCACAATCATCATCAACCTGCAATTCTTCATACCACTGTCAACATCCCCTACTCATACACAACATCAGCCATATTTGCATAAACTCCATTCACTAATTCAAACTGTCAACCCCATCAAAACATTGCCAATTGCTAGTGCCCTACATAACAAACTTCTCCTCCTTCCTCATCCTACCTCCTCGGATACCCCTATTGCACCCCTACCTGCCATCTTCAGCAAACCAACCCACATCACAAAGCATCTGCACTGTTGTTCCCCCATCAGCCTTCTACAACACTTTAGTTCCTCCTCCAGACCCTACTTCTAACTTTCACTTCATCCAACAACACCTTCCTCATCACCATCATCTGATGCTGCCAAATCCAAACTCCTGCTGCCAAACTTCTGCAACCACCATCAGTCTTCCTTCACAGCCATAAACATATCACACATATCCAACCTTACAGCCACATACACCATCTGCTACCCACTAACATGTTAGTCCGTGAGATGATGCTTTTGATGACAACAACCTTAGAATAAGATTATAAAATATAAATACTAACAGTATAGTTTAGATATATATGTATATGCAGGATTTAACCATGCAGGTACCAAGAATGAAGACTGTATAGTATAGAGATTCAAGATATCAAGATTGAAGACTCATGAGTATCAAGATTATCAAGAGTTCAAGATTTCAAGATAAGTGTCGAGTCTAGAATTTTGTTAAAACTTCATAATAGCACTGAAATCTTCACTCCATTTTTCTTTTGGGATGGAACCCATTTCTACCTTTTTAGTGGCTTACAAACCCACGACAAGTAGCTTACAAACCTACAACAAGTGGCTTACAAACCCACGAACATCCTGGTTTTGTACAAGTTCTCGAGTCCTGACATGATGAGATATTCTGCAGGAAGAAGCTTGCAAAACTACTTCAAAATGATTTTCAAAACTACTTTGGAATGATTTTCATAACTGCTTTTCAAAATGTTTTAGCCTTAAAAATTATCTTTTCAAATGATTTTCAAAAAAAAATGTTTTAGCCTTAAATATTCTTATTTTTAAACTTCGTTTATTTTAAACTATCCTTTAAATATAATATATTTATACTAAGATTTAAATATAAAATTATAGTAAAATTATATATATATTATTCTCTATATTTATCTATGTATTTTATCTATAGTCAAGTATATTTATAAAGTTTAAAATAATTTTAATATAAGATAAAGATTATTTTCAAAGAAAATCAAAACATCAAAAATTGCTTTGGGATGCCGACATGCCTATGGTGACCATGTCGACATGGTGACAGTTGAGTTCAAAATTTGAATTTCAAAAGAAGTGTCTATTCATCATAACTCTTCACGAATGGACATGACTGTTGTTCTTCTATAAATAGGGGTTAGTTTCAACGAATTTTTAATCAGTTTTTCTGGTTTTTCACTCCTCTTCTTCTTCCACATTTTCTTATTCAAAATCCTATCATCACTCTGCCAAAATCAACATTGAATCCAACTAGATCATCTCTGGTTTGATTCTCTATCACTATCTCAACAAGATCTAAGTGCTATTCAGAGTTATAGGCTTCTTTGTAATCAATCAAGCGAGAAAAGGTGCGATTGTAGCCTTGGAAATCAATTGGGTGAACTTGTCGCCCGTAAATCAAGTATCTCTACCCAGAGGATTGTGATTCTGGAGGGTGTACCTCGTAGCCTTGAAACCGAGGGTTGTAATTGTTGAATTGCTTTTGAAAGGAAATCCGTACTTAGTTGTGCGGGACTGGATGTAGGGTAAACCCGAACCAGTATAAAATCTGGTGTGTTCTTTCCTTTATTGCATTTACTTTATTTCTGCATCTATGTTTGTTTTTGTAATTATATCTGTGTCTGAATATTGCATACATTTGTGTTCAAATTAACATAAATTCAAAAATATTTAGTAATTTCTTAAAAACGCTATTCACCCCCCCCCCCCTCTAGTGTTATTCCTAGCCTTAAGATCCATATTCCGCATTCCTCTCATTTGGTATCAGAGCAAGGTTTTCAAAAGTTTCATAATCTGATTTTTTGAAAAGTTTTCAAAAATGGCTACCAACACTGGCACTGTTATTAACACTAGTATCCCTGTCACTAGTTCATTTGTAGAAGGTCAGTCTACTGCCAGACCACCACTTTTTAATGGCAGTAACTATGCATATTGGGCATGTAGGATGAAAATATATTTACAATCTATAGGATTAGAAACTTGGAATATCACACAAACTGAATATTCTGAACCCACAACTAACTTTGCACAGTGGACTACTGAGCAAAAGACTGTTGCACAAAATAATTCTAAAGCATTGAATATTCTGTTTTGTTCACTTGATAGGAATGAATTTAATAGAGTGGCAGTTTGTAAGTCTGCATATGAAATCTGGAAAACTTTGCAAGTGACTCATGAAGGAACAAGCAAAGTTAAACAGACTAAAATTTCCATGCTCACAAATCAGTTTCAATTATTTAAAATGAATACTAATGAGTCTATTTCAGATATGTATAGTCGATTTCAAGATATTGTGCATTCTCTAATATCCTTGGGAAAGGAATTTTCGGAAGAAGATCAAGTTCGAAAAATTTTAAATTCTCTCACTCCAGAATGGGATCAAAAGACACTTGCAATTGAAGAAGCAAATGACATCAGTACTTTAAAGATAGAAGAATTGATTGGAAATCTAATATCATTTGAAGTTCAAATGATCGGGAGAAGAGAAAGCAAAGCATCAGAAAAGAAATCAATGGCATTCAATGCATTTACCGACGGATCAGACTCAAACAGTGATAATGATGAAGAGATAGCATTTATGACAAGGAATTTTCGGAAGTTCCTGAAATATAAAAAGATGAATAATCTCAAGAGAAACAACTATAAGAATTCTGGAAGTTAGAGTATAGTGCCAAACAATGTCAAATGCTTCAACTGTGATGAACTAGGCCATATCAAAAGAGACTGTCCGTATCCAGAAAGACAGAATCCTCCTATAAACAATGAATCAGTAAAGAAACGGAAGCGTGCATTTACTACTACTCTAGATGACTCAGATTCGTCCTCAAGCGATGATGATCAGAAGACAGATAATTCAAATTTGTGTTTCACGGCAGTTCATGACTTCAACGAATTCAAGGAAACAGAATCAGAAAAAGGTACACATTTACAATACAATTGATTGAAATTGCATGCTTAGAATTAGATGATTGATTGCTTGATTGATTGATTTCGAATTGGTGTGTTGATTGAATTTTAAATTTATTTTTTATTATTTTATTATTATTTTATTATTTTTAATAATATAATAATATTTTCTAGAATATACTATAATTCTAATAATATTCCAGATATATACATATATATTAGAATTCTTAAGAAAAATAAATCATAGAAATTCACAGGCACATGTCGACATAACCCCTACCATGATGTCGACATAGGTACCAGAATTTGAAATTCAAAATTTGAATTCAAATGCTTGAATTTCCCTCCACCTTTTCACTTCATTCAATACTCTAAAAAGGCATCTTTTGACCAGAGAACATGTCTTTCAAAAATCTATTTATTCACAATCTTTTATCACAACTTTTCACTTTCATTTTCAAATTCAAACTCTCTCTTCAAAACTTCAAGCTCTCTACTCTCTACTTTAATGGCTTCTTCAAGCAACCCCTCCACCATGAGACTTTCCAGAAACTTGAAAGAGCAACTCCTCAATAATCTGGAGACAATAAAAGCATACATCAATTATGCTAACTATGGAAAAGTCCATCCCGAAAAATTTGCTATTTTTCAAGATTTTGCTTCTTATGAAATTGATACTCTTTTTGCAAACAATCAAATTCTTAGTCTTGTTGATTCTTCTCAAAATGATTTTGTTTGTTACCCAAATCTTGTTAAAATTTTCTATGCAAATCTCAATCGAGAATTTTATCAAGGAAATGATAATGAAATTTGGAGTAGTGTCAAAGGCACTAAAATTATTTTGAATTGTGATCTTTTGGGTACCATTCTAAATTGCAAAAACATGGGAATAGATCTTTCTAGTATTCAAATCGATGAACATGATCGTGAGACATTTCATCATATTTTTGAAGGAGATGAAAACTTTGAATTTAAAAACTGAAACTTTCGTCCTAAAGCAAGGATTGTCAATCTTCTTTTACAACATACTTTGACCCCAAGATCGGGAAATTTTCACAATCCTACTTCAAAAGTGTGCAAAGCACTTTTTGCTATTTTCGAAAATTATGATATCAATTGGCCGCAAGTTATTTTGGATGAACTTCGTCCCAAAAATTTTGAAATGGGAGAAAACACTTTATATCATGGAATTTACCTTACTCGGATTTTCAACTATTTTAGAGTAAATTTCAAAGGAGGAGAATTTATTTCAAGAAAAGTTTTTAATATCTCAAACATTTCTCTCATGAAAATCCCATATGTTTTTCAACCTTATGAGACTCTTTCCGAAAAGGAAGAGCGTTTGGCTCATGAAGAAATGGAAGAGGAGGAAGAGGAAGAAGAAGAAGAAAGGGATGAAAATAGAAGAAGAAGAAGAAGAAGGTGAAACATCCCTAGAAAGTATTGAATATCCATCCAATCCTACCAACAAAACTCTTCTCAAAAATCAAAAGATTATTGTTGAGAATCAACAGGTTCTTAAAAGATCCGTTAGTAAGAAGTTGGACAAAATATCATCCAAGATGAACAAGTTTTTCTCTAAAGTCAGCAAGAAACTTGGATTATCTTCATCTTCATCATCCTTTAACTAGTTCTATATTTTCATATCATGTCGAATTAGTTTAAGTTTGTTTTTATTTGAGTGCTTATGTAGTTGTTTATGATTAATCATTGTATCTCTCTTTCTTGCAATGAAATTGAATTTCCTTTCTGTTATCTAGCTTATCTTATCTCTTGAATAAATGTTAGTATATTATAGAAATATATATATATATATACAATTATTCACAAAATCAATAAGGTCATTAAAATTCACTAGACCATGTCGACATCCCCCCCTTGACCATGTCGACATGTACTGGTCAGAAATGACACTTCATTTTGAATTTGAAATTTGAATAACTACCTTGTGTCTATTCATTTCAAACGAATTTCTACACCTATAAATACCCATTTCTTCCAGAATTCATTACTGAATATTATTTCTCATTTATTCTATCTCTCATTCTTCCCACAATTTCAAAAATGGCTAATCGAATTCATAACTTATCCGAGAATCTTGAAGAAACTCTTAATTCATTCAAGAATATTCTCTCGTTCATTCTTCGTAACCAGCGACACTTAGAATTGAGTCAAATATAGATGATCAAGGAGCAAGAAAGGCATTTCGATGCAATTCGATGGATGATTTCTTCCCTGCACAAGGATGATAACGAAGCACATCCTCTTGTCTCTCTCACAAATAACAATGAAAATTGGGATGCCATCAAAGCAGACCCTATTTTCGAAGAAGAAGGATGGGTTGAAGTTCCCCGTAACGTTTAATTTGTTTGCTTTATTACTTTGTTTGAATTGATTGTTTCGATTGAAATTGGTTGTTTTGATTGATTTGATTTATACTTAGTGTGGTTTGATGATTGTATAAATATACACTGATATATTTATAATCGTTGATTAAATATCATATCTATAAGTATAGTCATTTCTTAATATACTTTATTATATAGTTTATTAATGCAGGTACTTCAGTACAAGAATGAGGAGGAGTTGTATAATTAAGAGTTTGTTTGTTTTTGTTGATGACAAAGGGGGAGAAATATAAAATAGGATAGTTAGGCATAGATTAAGGGGGAGTTATTAGATTTAGGAGGATTTATTAGGATAGAAGTAATATTTTATAAACAAAGGTTGTCATCATCAAAAAGGGGGAGATTGTTAGTCCGTGAGATGATGGTTTTGATGACAACAACCTTAGAATAAGATTATAAAATATAAATACTAACAATATAGTTTAGATATATATGTATATGCAGGATTTAACCATGCAGGTACCAAGAATGAAGACTGTACAGTATAGAGATTCAAGATATCAAGATTGAAGACTCATGAGTATCAAGATTATCAAGAGTTCAAGATTTCAAGATAAGTGTCGAGTCTAGAATTTTGTTAAAACTTCATAATAGCACTGAAATCTTCACTCCATTTTTCTTTTGGGATGGAACACATTTCTACCTTTTTAGTGGCTTACAAACCCACGACAAGTAGCTTACAAACATACGACAAGTGGCTTACAAACCCACGAACATCCTGGTTTTGTACAAGTTCTCGAGTCCTGACATGATGAGATATTTTGCAGGAAGAAGCTTGCAAAACTACTTCAAAATGATTTTCAAAATTACTTCGGAATGATTTTCAAAACTGCTTTTCAAAATGTTTTAGCCTTCAAAATTATCTTTTCAAATGATTTTCAAAAAAAAAAATTAGCCTTAAATATTCTTGTTTTTAAACTTCATTTATTTTAAACTATCTTTTAAATATAATATATTTATACTAAGATTTAAATATAAAATTATAGTAAAATTATATATATATTATTCTCTATATTTATCTATGTATTTTATCTATAGTCAAGTATATTTATAAAGTTTAAAATAATTTTAATATAAGATAAAGGTTATTTTCAAAGAAAATCAAAACATCAAAAATTGCTTTGGGATGTCGACATGCCTATGGTGACCATGTCGACATGCCTATGGTGACCATGTCGACATGGTGACAGTTGAGTTCAAAATTTGAATTTCAAAAGAAGTGTCTATTCGCCATAACTCTTCACGAATGGACATGACTATTGTTCTTCTATAAATAGGGGTTAGTTTCAACGAATTTTTAATCAGTTTTTCTGGTTTTTCACTCCTCTTCTTCTTCCACATTTTCTTATTCAAAATCCTATCATCATTCTGCCGAAATCAACATTGAATCTAACTAGATCATCTCTGGTTTGATTCTCTATCATTATCTCAACAAGATCTAAGTGCTATTCAGAGTTATAGGCTTCTTTGTAATCTATCTAGAAAAGGTGTGATTGTAGCCTTGGAAATCAATTAAGTGAGAAAACGTGTGATTGTAGCCTTGGAAATCAATTGGGTGAACTTGTCGCCCGTAAATCAAGTATCTCTACCCAGAGGATTGTGATTCTGGAGGGTGTACCTCGTAGCCTTGAAACCGAGGGTTGTAATTGTTGAATTGCTTTTGAAAGGAAATCCGTACTTAGTTGTGCGGAACTAGATGTAGGGTAACCCCAAACCAGTATAAAATCCGGTGTGTTCTTTCCTTTACTGCAGTTACTTTATTTCTGCATCTGTGTTTGTTTCTGTAATTATATCTGTGTCTGAATATTGCATACATTTGTATTCAAATTAACATAAATTCAAAAAGATTTAGTAATTTCTTAAAAACACTATTCACCCCCCCCCCCAGTGTTATTCCTAGCCTTAAGATCCATATTCCGCATTCCTCTCATAACATACTTCATTCAATTCATACACTGAACAACACTCCTCCTCCACTGTCAAATACAACCACCATAACATATCACTACTTACTGCCCACATTTCTGCCATCAACAAATCACCATACATACAAGCCAAACCACTTACATCTACAGATCACACTTCAACTTACATCTATGTACATCATCTACAGACCACACTCATGTCATCAATAATGTCATCGCACTCCTATCCACAACCATCAGTCATCAATACTGTCAACAACTACCATACTGGCTGCAAAATCCACCATACGTCAACTTCAGACACATGAGCTCCTCCAACTCCGCCTCAATCAAGCCTCGAACTACTGCTCCTCCTCTGCCTCATCACCACGACAATCTTCCTGTCATCTCCAATTGCGAACAAAATCCCCAAATCCCAAACGTCGAATCAAATCACGACCACCAATTCCCTAGATTTCGATGCTAATCGCAATATCTTCCTTTCTGATTTTGACTGTTATCATTTCGAATGCGTTTTTCATTTTTTTTAAGAAAGGAGATCGCATTTTTTAACGAAGGTAGTGTATTGACATTCAAGGGACGAAAATAACTCTTTGTTTTTTATCTTTGGGGCATTTGGGCCGGGCCCTAAGTAAAAAAGAGAAAAGAAAAAAAAAGAATTTTTGTTATCTTTTTAAGTGTCTTTCCAAACTAAAAAAAACAAAGAGAAAAAACAAAAAGAAATTCTTGCTTTGAGTTTTCTTGTATATTGCTTTGAGTATTGATTTGATTTCTTGTATGTTGTTTTGCTTTGAGTTGTAAATAATTTCTTCTGATTCCCTTTTCTCACTTTAAAAAAAAGTTTGCTTTCTTTTAGTTTTGTTTTGTTTTATCCTTAAAAAAATTAATTTTAAATTTGTTTTAAGATCTATCCTTATATATTAAAAAATTGTATATATCTTGTTCGAAATTTCATGTTGCCCAAGCAGAAAATCACAAGGAAAAGAAGTGCTTGTTAAAAACCGTAAAAAAAATCGGCGCTAAAAAAAATAATTTGCTAATAATCTGCATGCTTAGGTATCGTGTTCTAACCTCCAGTTTTATTTTAGTTGCATTGTCGGTTGCTTGCATTTGCATTTATATATATATATATATATATATATATATATATATATATATAATTTCAAAAAAAAATTCAAAAACATAAACAAAATTCATTGTAGATGCATTGTTAGTACACGTTTAATTTTTGTTTTGCATTCATCTTATCCTATTTTCTTTTTTAAGGGCAACACCCCAATTCAGATAAGATGGGGATTTCATTACCCCTTCCTTGGCCCACAAATTGCATTTCATCATAGAAATTGACTAATAATAACGTTTAGACAATTCACTTAAGGGAGTCGCAAGCTCACCTAGGGGCATAATTGTATTTTGACAGTTTTCTTCTTTGAACAATTTTATTTTCTTAGTGTCTAGGCTATGACAGAGCAATAACCATTTATAAATATTACAGTGATTCGTAAATATTATAGTGATTGTTTCTTTGAAGGTACTTAAACCTTCGGTTGCATTGCTACGGTGATTCGTGGTGCACCGGTAAATCATGTCTGTTACCTGGCTGAGAACTATTTTGTTAAATCAAGACAAAGTGTGATTATACAAATTTGGGTTAGGAGCTATTTAGGATAGCAAATTTGTAATTAAGTCCTTTGCATTCATTTAGTTGCATTAGTTCATGCATATTTTTTATAAAAAAAAATTCAAAAGCCAAAACCAAAAAATTTGTAAATATTTCTTAACTTAGTTAATTAAATTCTTTGAAAATTTTCAATCAAAAAAAATCCAAATATATATATATATATATATATATATATATATAATATTTTCAAAAAAAATCATATAAAAGAAAAAAAAAATTCAAAAACAAAAAAAAAAAGAAACAAAAATCATTCTTCCTTTTGAAAAATAAAATTTCCTTTTGGTAAATATTTTTCCTTTAAAAAAAACACTTTTGAAAATGTCTGAATTTCCCTACTCACATGAATTTTACAATAGTTGTGAAAATCAATATAATCCATATAATTTCACACAAAATTCTTATGGATATTTTAATGACAACTATTGTACAAAAAATTCAAATTTTGAACAAAATTTTCAAAATGGTGACCAACCTTCAAATCTTGAAAAGAGTTTTGAAACTATTTCGTCTTTACTTAAACTCTTTACACAAAATGATCAAAAGATAAATGATTTGTATAATTCATATTTGTGCAATAACTCAGGCCAAAGTTTTCAAAGTAATCAAAATTTGAATTCACTTCAAAATTCAAATGATTTCGATTATAACCCATGCCAATTCAATTTCGAACTCCAAAATGAATTTCAAATTCATAATCAAAATGGAAACAATTGTTTAAATGATTTTGACAACGGGATTAGTTTCAATTATGGTGAAATTTTTTACTCTCAACAATTTCAAATTGAAAATTCTCAAATTAATAATTATAAATTGGATTTTGTTGAGCAAATGGATGAAATTCACAAAGATCACACAGATTTGTTGTTTGAAACATATATTAAACAACGTGAGCAACAAAATCAAATCTCAACGTGTTACGAGTCAAGTGATAATCCATCTTTTACCAAAATTGATGATTTTCAAATAACAACTTTTGAAATTGAAAACGACAATCTTAATGAAGTTGTTGAAAATATGATAATTGAGTTGGGATTTCAATTCGTTTGAAAAGTGTGGAACCAAATTTGAAATTCAATCTTCCTTTTTCCGATTTTGAAAATTTGAATACAATAACTTTGGATTTTGAATATGATACATGCAATGATGTTGTGAATAACTCAACAAAGGAAGACGAATTTAGTGAACACGAATTTTTTGGATTTTTCGATGATGAGTTGTTAAAATATGAAGGGGAAAATTTAAATCACCATTTTGATTTTGAAATCAATAATTTTGAAGAATTTATCGATGATAAGCTTGACTTTCAAATTGGTGAAATTAAACTTGAACTTCAACAGATTGTTCGATCTACTCCAAAAATCATCGAAAATAGAACAACTCATACGATTTTTAATAAAATGACCTTATTTTTTCCAAATCAACATTCAACTTTGAAATCTTTTATGGTTTGGTTTTCTGTGTTTAAGCTATGTCTCTCATACTTGACGAGACAAATGAATTGGTCTTTGGAAGACCTTTTTATTTACTCTTTAACAATATATTTTCTGATGTTATGTAAATAATGATCGTTTCATTTTCATGTAAATATAGGTCATATATTTATTTTATTTTTCTCCTTTCACTTAGGTTGACTGTGGGAACACAGTCAAAATCAAGTGTTAGGAGAGTCTCATCTTCTTTTTGATTTTTCATGGTTTATTTTTTGCAAAACTCAAAAAAAAACAAAAAAACTCCAAAACAAATTTTCTTTCTAGCATTTTGATTTTTTTTTGAAGAAATACTATAGGATAAGTATAGGTTTTTGGTTATCAAATTGAAATTTTTGAAAATTTATTTGTCTCAACAAAAAATAAAAATAAAGTTTGATTACAAGTAACGATGGTTTAACTAGTATATAGGAAGGTTCATGTGTGATAATTATGAAGTATATACTAATTGAAAATCTTTGTTTAAAAATATGGTGGATTTAAAGAAAATGATATAACATTTTTTATCGTCTAAGTTAAATGGTGCTAAGATGATTTTGCAAAACTCTCTCTTCAAACACACATATTTAACAAACAAAACAAACAAAAGAAAAAATATCCCTGTATACATGTATATATTTTATTAACACCTAGAGTCATGTGTTTACACGCAAGTGTGTCCACTCGCCATGCTCTGTACCCTTCTCACGTAAGCCCGAAAGGCGGTGCATGATCGGTATATCAGGCCTCAGTTTATCTGAGTTAGGTGTATGTATATAAAAATTCTTTCATTAATAACGTCTACAGTCGATAGGTCTACACACTTGTGTGTACACTCACCATGCTCTGTATTCCCCTCACGTAAGCCCGCAAGGCAGTGCATGAGTGGTATATCTGGCTTCAGTTTATCTGAGTTAGGCATATGTAAATATTGTTAATATAGACAAAATTTTCAAATAAGAGAGAGTAAGCAATTGAAAATCCAATCCAAGCACTATTTTTACTTATTTGATTTGCCTTGTTATTCAAAAGAAATGAAAATATCACTTTGAAAAACTTTGATAATCAACTAAGGGTCTATTTAATAGTTGAACTATGTTATCAACCGAAACAACTAGCCAAACTAGAGTCTATTTATGATGATAAGTTAATTTTTGCTCGAAGTTTTGACGAGTAAAAGTACTTAAATTTCTTGATAATGACCGGAATTTTTATTTAATTTATTTGTGTCAATTCGAAAGTAAATTCTTCATTTGTAAATACTTTCAAAAACTTGCATTCATCTCTTTGTAAATAAATCTTGCATTTAGGAATTTCCACGTTGCATTTGGATTTTGTGGGTAGTATCCGCTGAAAACCCTCACGAGACAACACTCATCCTACTTGGGACACCTAGAAGTTTAACGGTTTGTTGCATATGTTCAATGCAATCATGCTCCCTACAAAAACGGGTTTATCTTAGTTTTAGTTTATTCGAGGACGAATAAAAAGATAAGTGGGGGTATTTGATGTGCACGTAAATGTGCATATTTTTACTTCCATATTTAATCAAATTTAATTAAATAAATGAGCATATAGGGTATTTTAACATGTTTAAACCAATATTTAGATTATTTTCAAATCATCATTTATCCATCTTCATATAGGGGCAAAATGGTCATTTTGTGTATGAATTAATTTTAGAAAATTTACTTGGATATTTTAATGTTATTTTGTAGGAGTTTGGATTCAAATGGAAGAGGGCTTCATGGAAATATGCCTGCAAAAGAGTTATAAGGCAAATGAAGATGAAAATAAATCAATTTATGAAATCATGGAGAACCCCACCTACTCACTTACCATGATGTACAATTAGAAGCTAATGCACATGTTAGTGGCCATTAAAGTTACATGCACACTTAATGAAGGATTAATTCATGCTAATGATAACTTGATCGCCACACTTCCTCAAGGGAAATTTGGGTAGTCCCCAAAAATATGATTAGGGTTTCAAAACATGTATAAATACCTTATATGTTCATATAATTAAGCTCTTAGTTTCCTCTTTAGTTAGTTTAAGGCTCAAAAATAAATATAAACTCTCTTCTTCTATTTCATGGCTACTTAGCTATTTTCTTCTTTTATGTAATTTATTTTTATGCAATGTTAATTCATGCTTTTTTTATTTATATGCTCTTTTTCCTTTCATGTTAGTAGTTAGTTTTAATTTATGCAGGTAGATTAATTCTCTTGTTATTTTAATTAGCTCATTTTTCCTCTTGCTTTTGTTTTATGTTGAAGTCTACATTTGTTGACATGATAACAAATATGAGAAGCTAAACCCCTTCAATTTAGTGGTAATGAAGCTTTCTTAATCATGTAAATTCAACATATTTGTTAATTTTTGATTTTTTTTTTACTTAATGGAAATGTTTGAATGGGTAAAAAATATTTTGTTTTAGCTTTGTATTTGATAGCCTATGTTGTTGACACCAAATAGGTTATGCTTTAACAAAGACAAACACAAATTACCTCTTCATCTACATATGATTATGGTAATGAAGTGAATTTTAAAATCAAACTTTGATGGTTTATGTTACTAATTCAATAGTAAATAAGCAATGCTTAAAATAGATTTTATTTTTAATTTTATTGTCATTTTCATGAGAGTTGATAAGTGGGTTTGGAGGGTGTGTTAAAGTTTGATGGTTTATGTTGAGCTAATTAATAGAACAAATAGGTCATACTTAGGATACACATCGATTAAATTCACTAATGACAAAAAAAATCATAAATTCATGTTGTGTTGATTTATGTGATCATGAGAGTGGATTTATCTCTAAATTGTCTTTTAATCTCATAGTTTTCATTCACTTTTGTAGTAGTTAGTTTTTGCAATTTTTTGTAGTTAACAACACTCTTAAATTCTTGGTTTAAATTTGATTGAATAGAATTTTAAATCAATACAATTACCTACGGATCGACCCGTACTCGCCACGTACTAGAATTGTACACCATGCGTTTGCGGTTATTTATAATTAAAATTGTTTCGGCTATTTTCTAAACCGGTAGGAAGTTAGCTGATTCAACAATCAACTTTTAGTTATAATATTCTTTTCGAATATATACGAGCAATCATTTTCGGATATCCCATATCCGTATCTGCGGATATGGATGATACCAGATATTTATCCGCAACCCTAATTGATGAAATCAAAATAAATAAATAAATAAATAAATTTGATCTAAAGCAAATCTTTTTCATTAATGATGCTAAAATAGATTTAGAAAATAAAAATTACAATGATAATGGTTACTTTGGATAGCAAATGTCATTTATAGATGCACTATACGGATTATTATAATGATAAATCAGTAGATATTAATCATTTATGTAGTAAAATATGCATAATCTCAACTAAAATCTTAATTAAAGTCGGATTGATAACTTTCGGATGTGGATACTATCATATTCATATCTACATCCGTTTTTCAGACTTTGAATATTTTCTCAGTTTTTGGATATAGATGCGGTTGGATTCGAATTTTCGAGTGTTCATTTTAATCTCGTAGAGATCAAACAACTCAATTAGTAACAAAAACAGAAAAGCTGCACCAGCCTTTGTGCATATGAGTATAATGAATTGTGAATGTTATCGATAGCGTTTAGAAGAAAGGGTATATAAAAATTCAAGTTCTGCGTGAACTAACAATGATATAATATCATACTTGCTATCTTGCTATTTTCCTCTCTTAACATAACTTTAAAATTCTAGTTGTTATTTATAACAAGAGTTGTATTTTATTCAAAAAAACACTCATTTTGATATCTTAAAAGTTCCAATCCATGAGTTTTGAGGTTAGTTCCAATCCATGAGTTTTGAAACCTCTTTCTAGAGCATCACATCGCTTCCTTGAGCTTTGACAATATAAAATTCTAGTCATCTTTCAAGGTTTCTTTTCTTTTCTCAAATTTCAACACCTGCGGGTATGAAAGATATACCTTTTCTAAATTAAAAATATGTAAAACATAAGTTATCGTTGGCCGCCTTTTCACCGATCCTTCTTCCATACAGCCTCCATGCTTAAAGAACATGAGGAGAAAACAATGGAAAAGTAGAGAAATTAGAAGTAAAAATATATTAAAAAATTGTATATCTAGCTTTAATTGATGTCTAAAAGTTAAATCAAGGATTGTTCCGTGAACATGGATACCAGCGATGGCATCACATAAACCTCTCTATTCTTTTTATTTTAGCTGATGATTTCTAGAATGGGTATAAAAAATAATGCATGCACAATAATAATTAAAAAAATATAAAAATAAACCTATGCCTAGCAATATTTTGTTTTTAAATAGCTCAGGAAAATATCTTATTTTGTTTCCTTCTGTATATTATTGGTGTCCCTCTGAAATTACTTTATTCAGCGATATGTAACTCAAGGAACATACCAGAAATCAAGTGAGTTCATGAACGCCATAGATAAAGATTTCTCACAATAGATTTTCTCACAATAGATTTAACTTGAAGAATGCATAGTTAAGATCCATGCCTTTTGAAAAATATTATATACTTTATGAGATTTCATAACATAGTGATACATAGATGATACTTATAACACATAAAAAGACAATGGCACTATGATAATTGTGTTTTTTTTTAAATAGAAGACTTTGGCAATGCATGCTTCTACCAGTAGAAATTTCAAACATAGCTCATCTGTTCTTAAACCATGGTGGATTGTTGCTGCTTTTGGGCCCAAAGTTGCGTTATAAGCATTTATCAGCACCAATGCATTTGGCCCGATTTAATGGCAGGCCGGCCCTGTAAGTCCTGCTTACAGAGAGGCTAATCCTTTCCATGTACATGTCCTATTGTGTAGCTATATTATTCAAGTACAAGAATACATAAGATCATCAACCGCTACCTAGGTTCAACAACAGTTATAGTCACCTCAACACAAGAATAAGAATCATGATTACCCGATGAAGAGAGTACTTCAGCTAAACCTTTTTTTACTGCAAATCCAGGTTGCTTAGGCGGAGGCAGAGAGTTAATCTCACTGTTGAACATTTGCACTACAGATGACATCAATGGCCTGTCTTCTGGTTGTTCTTGTACGCATAACAAGCCAAGTTTTATACATCTTATAACTTCATTACTCAAGTATGAGTTTGTGATTGAAGAATCAAGCAACTGGATGCTGTTTCCTTCGTTCCATAAGCTCCATGCCTATATGATATAAAAAATAGTTAGGAATATATTTCATGTGATTTACTATAGCGATGGATAAATGATAAAGTTGTCATATGTTGCCTTAATTATAAAAATTAAGAAGGAAAAAAAAACATCTTTTATTGCGCTCTATAAGACCAAGCAAAATAAATCAATAAATGAAACGAAAGTTTTGTCAAACATCCTTCTATAAGTTTCAAAATACATTTCTGCCTATTTCCAAAAACGAGTTTCACGTGACACCCATGGAATCGTTTTTAGAAAAATTTGCAGTTTTTTCTGCAAATATTTGCATTTTTTTTAACTGCAAGATTTTTGAAATTTTGACTATAAATATTTGCAGAAAAACTGAAAATTTTCATTGAAAATAATTATTAGAGAATTTCATGAAACTTGTTCTTGGGAGGGAGCTGTAGTGAAATAAGTAAATAAAGGCCTACTTTGTTTGAAAATAAGTGAAACTGTTTGTAACTAATTTGTTGGTTTATAAATGTAAAGTATGCGTACAATTAGTATATTCTAGCCTTTATAACAGAGTAGAAAAAAGAAACCCAAGAAAGGCTTTTTTTTTTCCAGAAGATTTAAACCAAACAACAATAAGAAAGTACTATGCCGATAGCAACCAACATGCGGCTGGGCAGCTTTTCTACTCATCCGTTTTCCTTTTAAAAATATTAATAATAACAAATAAATTAATAAAAAATTGCAACCAACCAATCAAAATAAAACAAGTAACCACTAAACAAAATGTTCACCCAACCACCATTTGTTATTTCCAACCCAATTATTTACAATACATTAGTGGGAAATAAAAGTGAAAACAATAATGAACACGTATAGTTCAGAAATTAAGAATACAATGAGGTCTCCGTGGAAATTTGTGTGCTTGGACTGATTTCATTTGTTTAGCAATAAAATTTAAATGCCTTATTTAAAAACAAAACACAATGTTTCCATATTATTTCTTGCTACATTCTTTGTGTAAACCCAAACATATTTAAGTTAAAAAACAAAAATACAAGGTAGAATATAAACTCACCAGCGCTAGAAGATTTATATGTGGAGGTTTTGCATAAACTCCTTTGTTTCTCTTTCCACTTATAATTTCTAAAACCAATACACCAAAACTATACACATCTGATTTCGCCGAAAAAGTACCATCCATTGCATACTCAGGCGACATGTATCCACTGCATATATCAATGTGGTAACTGTTAGTTTTACTACTTTTCCCTTATGTTGTATATAAACAATGCTAGTAATATAAACAAGAATCAATATTTGTAGTGATTTACTATGTCCCAACAACTTTTCTGGTTTTGTAATCTGTTTCATCCCCATTAAAGATTCTCGCCATGCCAAAATCAGAGATTTTAGGCTTCATTTCTGTATCAAGAAGAATATTTCCAGCTTTAAGATCTCTGTGGATGATTCTGAATCTGGAATCTTGGTGAAGATAAAGAAGACCTCGGGCAATCCCAATAATGATTTGGTATCGAGTAGTCCAATCCAGCAATAACTTTTTTTCTTCATCTGAATACAAAATTGAAGTGTCAAATTTACACAAAGAGTTTGTCCGGGACCTTTTTTATTTGTTGCAACTGCTCAAAAGTAATTTTACATTGTAACTTTTGAGTAGTCCTAAGAAAATAGTAAAAAGTAAAAGTGTTTTGAAACTTTGATGTAATTTGGTTGAAAAATACAAAATATGTCATAAGTATGTACTTGTTTATCACTTGTTGCTTTTGGATAACTTACTTTCCCTCATTATAAGTTGTTTGCAAACATGTAACACAGATAAGTAACTTACAAGGATTTTTGAGTACTTATAAATAGTTGCCAAATATGTCTGAAAAGGGAAAAAGAAGTTCAAGATCAACAGAAACTTGTTAATATGCACTCAGAAGAGATGAAAACTTACTGAATAAAAATGCATCCAAACTATTGTTGGACATGTATTCATATATCAACATCCTTTCTTCTCCTTGAATGCAACAACCAAGAAGCCGAACGAGGTTTCTATGTTGAAGCTTTGCAATAAGCATAACCTCATTTTTGAACTCTTCTATACCTTGATCCGATGTTTTGGAGAGCCTCTTTACAGCTATTTCTTGATCATCTCCAAGTTTACCCTGTTTGTTTACGTTCGGTTTTGATTTTTGATAGAGCACAACTTTCTACTTCAATATACAATGTTTTATCGTTTTGGTCATTATTTTCAATAGTTACAAAATTTAACCATGTTCTAAAGCATATTACAAATATATTCCACCTTTTGTTAGCATTATAGACGATGGTTATTTTATTTGCACCGTGCCAGTTCAAATACCACTAGTATAAATATTTCTTTTCCAAAAAATTGCAATAGCACTATTTGAAATAGCTCAACTAGGTTCGCAATACCGGTACTTGTTGATATTTTAAATAGCAGCAATACAGTTAATCCTCTTTTGCCAGGCTGGCAGAAATTGGACTATATTTGTAATTAGTATACAAATTTGCCAAAATCAGAAGCGGTTTAAATGATGAGTAAAAGAATCGGGTATTTTATAGATATATGATTTGATTTACATACACTAACAATGCACAATGCTTAAGACAAGATGCTAACCTTGTAAACAGGACCGAAACCGCCTTCTCCAAGTTTATTAGCAGATGAGAAGTAGTCAGTTGCTGTGGCAATTGTCTCAAAATCAAATATTGGAAGATCAACTGCTTCGCTTTTTTGTTCATGATTTGCATCCAAAATTTCTGGATAAAGGAAATGAATTTAAGAAAATGTTAAGGTAGAATTTAAGCTTTATATATATCATCCCAATTTTTTGTGTTATCTTACGTTTTCTCTTCTTTTTCCTAAGAAAAATGTTAAGGTAGAATTTAAGCTTTATATATATCATCCCAATTTCTTGTGTTATCTTACGTTTTCTCTTCTTTTTCCTTCGCCATATGAAACAACCTGCACAACCTAGCAGCAAAATTGCAGCCACTAGACTGGCCACTATAGCGACTACTTCTCCACCATGTGATCTTTCACCTAGCAAATTGAAACAGGTTAGTCACTTTTAGTACGTCTCACGAATCATGACTTTCATATCATGGTTTGAAATTCATAAGCACAAAGATGTAAGAATAAAAGCCAAAGTAAATCAAGTTTGGAACAAATTTATACACACTCACTTCATATCTAACCAAGTAAGCACTTGTTCACAACTGATAAATCGATGGAGATCAAATATATTCATGTTAATCTGCGTCAATTGTTTAGTTTAGTAATGTAAAAACCAAGTATTTAGAAATGGAAAAAAAAAACCTCCATTTCATTATACAGCTTTAAATGCACAATTGATACCAGTTAAATTTGAGCAATGTGTTCAGATTTTTGATTAAATGAGAACAAATTACGATGTAGAATGGTATTGAACAGAGACATAACTCATTCATTGACTTTAACTGATTAATTGTTGAGGAATTATATCTGAGACAAATACAAATGTGTGAAGAATTTCCAATCAGAAGTACATAAACACATGACAATGATGTAGATCAATATGACAAGAAGTATCATTTTGAACTTTCACAATTACAAATATAATGTCAAACTTGTCGAACTACCAAGTAGAAATTACATTGTAAACATCTACAATTGTCAAACTTCAATTCCCACCTAGCATTGATTAGTTCTAACTAAGCAATCTATTTTATCTGTAAGTTTAAACATAATTTTATAAAATAAGAAATTTTTTGGTCTACTTTTTGAAAGTTATTAAAGTTGAATGATATCATAAAATATATTATATACACAGACAGTCCACTTTTTACAATTTACTAGGTTTAAAGTTTCAAATCCCATATTTTGATTACATCTCATCTCACTATCACACAAAAAGCGTATCAGATGATACCTTAAACAGTGCAAGTGCATCTTAGGTGTACATATTTGATTGATATATCAGATCTTAAAGTACATTTCATAACGATCTCATATAACTTATGAGTTAAAATTTTAACATTTTAATGTTTGTTATCTAAAAAGTTATAGCATACTCGTTACATAGAGATAGTAGATGCACTAAAAAGAGACGATTAAAATATCTTTTTTGGAGGAGAGTACTAGCTTAATTAATTTAGTATTAACTGAAGAATCGCATCAGAAAAAAGATACAAAATCAGTTGTTCTGATTTATCCAAAAATATGATTAGAAGAATAATTAAATAATAATTGGCAGGATAATTTTATATGAAACTGCTTAAAAGGTAATAAAAAATGTATAAAGGAGAACATATAATTGGGGTTGGGATCTCGAATTAGGAGCTTGGTTCAGATTTCGATTGAGATTTTAATATGTTAGTCAAGAAAAATATTAAATGAGATATGAATAAGATTTGACATTTTGCCTCGTCCATGCACAAGATCTTGGATGAAATCTCAACCGAGATGGATGAAATTAAAATCATTGCTGTGTAATTTCAAATTGAACTGTTGCTATTTAAAAAATTGTACTAGAACGCACTTCAGCTATTTAAAATAATGCCGGTACAAGTGGCATAATTTTACTATGCTAGAAAAACTATGTTTATGATCGGTTCTGAAAATGATGTAAATGGGTAGTAATATATTCTACAAAATACTTAAAATCCAATTTGAGGTCAAAATGAAATCAACACCAACAACATACCTTTAGGCACATCTATCGCAGCAACACGTACATACAAATCCTGACCGAAATTCTCGAAACTCCGAACATCAAACAAACTCCCAACCCAAATCCAACATCCGCTATTATCCCTACTATCGGCACTAGCATACGCAGTACAATTGCAACTCCTCAAACACAATTGTTTGCACTGATCAAGGTTCAAACTCAAATCAACCCTACAATTTTCAGTTTGTGGCACCTTGATATTTTTTACAATTGCAAATCCATCAGTTCCACCTGCACAATCCAACTCATGTTTTCTGATACATCCATCGCTTCCATCTCTTAATATATCCCAATTCATTAAATTTTTGGGCACAAATCCTGTCAAACAATTACACGTTGGAGAGCTCATGTCACATAAACCAAAATTTCCACAGGTCCCTATATGATCGCACTTGTCGCTTGGAGCAACCCAGAAAGTATTCCATGAGGTGCTATAATTTATCCAAAGTAACCTTTGTATATTCCCAGCTGGACTAACGACTAATTTCGACAATATGGGTGGATCAAGATGAAAAGAATAGGTCACCTCTGACTTATTACTAACAACAGTTAAACTGATACCATCAAATGTCCCCACGTATGGTATGCCACTTAACTCGGTCCCATCCCATGGTCCTGTCCTAAATATTCTCTTTCTACCATCATCAATAATCATTTCAGGGACTCCTGTAGTGTCCATATATGCTACAAACTCCCCTGGGGTAGGGTCGCTAGGACTTTTCCATGCAGTCAAGGTACGGTTCACACCTGTAATAAAATCTACTCCAAACTTCATATCAGCGAGCAGAGTATCGGTTGGGTAGTCAAAGCCTTGCCATGCATAATTTGAGGTATCATCTTTAAGTTCTTTGACTACAAGATTTCCATTGTCTATAAGTTGAGCTACAGGATTGCTTAGCTTTGTTGTCGTGTTTGATGACCAAACTACCCTCGAGTCTTTGTCGGCGATGGAGAGTGTTCCGTCTGCTGTGATCGATAAGACTCCGGGTGAGTTTGACAACGGGTTTGCCCGATTTGCAACCCATAATATTGTTTTGTCGGATATTGTGTTATACCATAGACCGATGTATCGACTTTTGGGGTTTGGACTGAAAAAACCAAGACAGAAAGAGCCAGAATCAGAGACTAGAGTTTCATTGTCGGTTAATGGGGTGGAAGGAGTTATGGTGCTTCTACCAACTGAGAAGGGAAAAAGTATTGATATTAGAATTGTGAAAAGGAGTAATTTTTCACGGTGTAAAGTCATTTCTTTTAATGGAAACGAAACACTGATGCCAGGTCTTATAATCAATATGATTATAGATTTTGTAGATGGCAAGTAATGAAGTTAACAGAGATCTTAAAATCAAAAGAACCAATGACAGTGACTGGTCCTCATTCCTTTGCCTTTGGTTCTAAAAGCATGTCAAATAGCCACTTTTAAGGAAGTGCAACCTTTTCATACACAAGTAGACACGAGTGATCAACTTCATTAAGCATTCTAATGATAATGTAGAGATATGCAACAAACGAGAGCTACTACTAAATCATGTAATGGAAAAGCGAATCTATTTACTTCATAACATTGGTTGCTGAAATAATTTTGTATAGAAGTACTAACGATACAACTGATTTTGCTAAGAGCATACTAGTTGATATACTTTGAAAGAAAAATACCAGCTTTGAGGGCAGTTCAATGTAAGATATGAATGAAGGATCAGACTTTGAATCGAAACAATGACATAATTTTTATCCAGATATGTTTATGGTTGGCAATATCAAGTGTTCACCTACGAAGCCCAATCCTTGGAACAAAAATGTAACAATTTTAAGCTTTACTATGCATAAAACTGAAATAACTACCTAGACCATTTAGCTCAAATAAAAAAGTAGCAATAAAACAATCCCCAAATTTTACGAAATCGGAGTTTGAATCAAGGCTGATTTTCGTCACTCGGCATACAAATCCAATATTCAACCCCCAAAGTCATAGTAACTAGCTTGGGTAGTAAACCAAATTTAATATGAGATTAATGCTAACCTGTGGTCACTATGCTCCAAAGTCAATCGCATAAATACAAAATGTAAAGTTGATTCCGGAAGAAAGCTCAATTTAAAATTTTGACCCGGCTTTAGCAGCAGTTTGAAAGTTAGGGCGTAAAAGTTGAATATCTCTCAGTGCGTAAAAATTGAATGTCTCTCAATTCAAGTTGAATTTTGTTCATGTCAACATGAATACCTCGTCTATTTTAAAACGACAAATTTTCAAAGAAGACTAATTTTCAAAACAATTTCGCGATCGTGGTTGATTTTGAAACTTATTAGCAAACAGAGCTTGTTTCAGCCCAGTCAGCAGTCCAGTCAACTTTTTGTAACTGCCAGAAAAAAAGCGCAACTCTTAGTTGCGCCTATGGCATCTAAAATTATTTTTAACGATGCGCAACTCATAGATGCACACAATTTTTTTATAACTGTGCGCAACTACAAGTTGCGCATTGGCATTGTAATAAGCAGGCACAACTCATAGTTGTGCCTGCTATAATGTGGTGCAGGCGCAACTATGAGTTGCGCCTGCACAGGTTGCTGCTGTTAAAACAGAGTCAGCAGCAACCCTTCCCTTCATTACCTAAAAACATTTCCCAACCTCAACTCCTTCTTCTATGTCCGAACTCATCAGCTCCAAACCCAATCTTTAGCCATTTTGCACCAAATTATCAAGAATTATTCAAATTTCTTCTTCAATCTTCGATTAAACCAAAGCTACAACAATGGAAGCGGGATCCTCTTCAACACAAATAGATTTTGGTAATTTTCAAAACCCTAGTTCTTTTGATTAAGTTCTAATTTGCTTATTATTTGGTTGTATTTGCTAGAAATACCGTCAATTAGCTTGTTTTACATTTTAATAATCCAATTTGAAGCGTTGAATCACTAATTGATTGTAAACGATTTGTAACATTTGGTTTTTTTGCATGAACTTTGAAGAACCGGAAAGCGGATCGGTAGACGGTAGCGTGCTTTATATGCAGGATATTCACCGCTCTAATTTTGAAGAGTTAATGAGAGTAATATTATTTGTTTTGTAATTATAGTAAATTTTTGCAAGCTTTTTCGCATTTTGAATTAACTATAAGTTATAATTCTTTGTTTTGCAGAGTGTAAAACTGGTGGATTGTCTGGATCATTCGCAAAGTTTCGAAGATTTGTTGGAGATGGTTGAAGATCAACGGGTTCAACAATTACTACATCAAGCGGGATTCTGGTATTTCATGCAGATTAAATGTATCAGATTTGACAGGTCTTTACTCACAGCTTTATGCGATAGATGGAGACCTGAGACTTGCACTTTTCATTTTTCCGTTGGAGAAATGACAATTACACTACAAGACGTATCTATTTTGCTTGGTCTTCCCATCGAAGGCGTCGTGTTGAACTACGGTGGTAACGTGGACGCCGATGAGGTTTGTCAACGTTTGCTTGGTGAAATTCCACCCCAGAAGCGGTGATCAATAGAAGAGAGTTAAAGGTCAAATGGATAAATGACCTTATAATCAGTAGAGAGATTTCAGTCGATTCATCTATTGAGAAGCTAGAACAGTTCACACGGGCTGTCATATTGCTTCTTATAGCATCTCGTCTATTTTCAAATCATTCGAAGGGTAGAGTTAGCGTTAAATGGTTGTACTTGCTAGAGGATTTTGCCACCATTTTCGATTATTCATGGAGTAGCGCGGTTTTATGCGCATTGTACAAGGAGTTGGATAATGTGGCACTAAGAAAGACGAATGGGTTAGTAGGTTGCCTAACTCTTCTGCAGGTATGTCGGTTTTGACTTATTGGTGTACCAAATTTATGAAATATTTTGAATGACGTTTCTTAACACTGATAATATGCAGGTATGGTCTTAGACGTGTATTTCTGTTGGACGGTCAAATGTTCGTGCCAACGTCGCTCTGGGATTACCGTACAGGGCAAGGTAAAAGCAACTTGAAATTTACATTGAAAACTTTTTGATTTCTGCCAATATCCACACACTATTTTGTTTATGACTAGATGGACCGGAGATAGACGTTGAAGAGATAATCTAGCCCGTCATCCCACATTCTATCGCAATGAGCTTGATGTTATGGACGAGCATGCTGTTGACTGGACGCCATACATGGCTTAGATCGTACAGGATCTGCCGCCTATTTGCTTGGATGGGGAGTAGACTTGGTATGCAAGGACCCCCATCATTTGCTTGCAAAGTGTAGCCATGCACTACCCCGACAAAGTGATGAGGCAATTTGGCCTTCATCAGCATATACCGGATCCAGCCAAGCAGATTTTCCCACATGGTTGGAATAGAGACTTGTACAACACGTACGTCGTAAGGTGGGATCACGGGTTGGATCATGTTCAGGTTGAACGCGTACCAAGAATGTCAATCGAACAATACTATAGTTGGTACTGGCATATCACACGGCGATTTGTTCTTAAAGGATCGTCAACTAGACTGCCCAGATATGTTCCACGAGGACCGGTGGAACGTGATTTGGTGTGTGTTTATAAGTTTTAACCTTTTAACTTCCTCAACAAGCTTTACTTACTTGCGTCATTGATACTTGTGTTTTAGGTTCAAGGGTTGTATATGATTTCTAATGAAGTTGACGATGTCCTAGCAGATCCTACAGATGAGGACAGAGTAAAAGGAAAGTGCTTCAACATCAAGGAAATTATCAAGTCGCTTCTTGGTAGGCATAAGCTAGAAAGACCACCACCGTATGTGCCTCGTCCGCCCCAGGCTTTTGGTCATACCTACCAAAGAAGACGTTTTAGAGGCACGGGGGGTCCTTCACTAGGTAGCCAACCGGGGCAGGAAATAGTTGAAGCTGGACCATCTCAACCGCCTCCGACGCAAACTCAAAGAACACTACGCGACCGCAGAAACGTAAGAAGATAGGATTGTGTTGGTCTGTCATTTGGTTGCTTTGTCTTGAATTTGTGTTGGCTTGAAAGTTGTTGGTTTGTAGGTGTTGCGATGTTGTATTATTGACTTGAAACATGTTGTTATATGAAATATGATGTTTTGTATGAAATATTTCACTTATTTGAATGAAATGTTGTACTTATAGGTTGTTATTATATGAAAGTTGATGTTTTATGAAAGTTGCATATGTTATTTGTTCTCTGGAAATCTGAAAAGTTGCAGGCGCAACTTAGAATTGCGCAAGAATATTATGTGCTCTCTGGAAAGTTGCAGGCGCTACTTTTAGTTGCGCCCTCATGAATATATTGTGCGCAACTTTGAGTTGCGCCAAGTATTTTTGTTTAGGCACAACTTAAAGTTGCGCCTGCATACCTGGGTTATCCCCTGGCCTAACAATAGCATATAAACATCACAACTCCTCCCCAAACAAACACAACTCCTCAAACCCATTTTCTTTCTGAAACCCTAACCTCCATTGCCATTATTTTCACTACCAACAACACAACATTCCACTCAAAATCATTTAATTCTACGAAGATAAACAAAAGATTGCACGTTCATCTACACTTGAGGTAAAGAATCGAAACCCTACTCCACTAATTTTGATAGATCTAGTGTTGACATTTAACTTTCTATAATTTTGATAGATCAATGACTACCGTACCGATTATTTGTCACTATGATGGTGATTTAGTCATCGATGAAAATAGCAAGCCAATCTATGTTGGCGGAAAACATAAGGGGTCGAAAGTCAGGAGGGGTTGCAATTTTCTTGAGCTGAAAGCGGCAATTTACAAAGCTACAAAGATTGCTTCTACGGAGTTCGACATCTCGTTGGTTAGTAAATGGGTAATGGATGACGGACCAATTGCTATTGAGGTAAACGATGACGACGACATCGATTCTATGTTTTGTGTGGGGATGAAAGTAATTGAGTTGTACGTTAAGAAGACGGAGGTGGTACATACAACTGAACAGCAAGGTCAAATCTTTGATTATGCAATCCAACCCGGACCCAGTAATACTGCTGAGCGAAGTCAAATGTATTACCCACACTACTCCTACCAGCCACCGAACATTTACGCACAAGCAGCTGGGTATGCTTTTATGTGCTGTATGAATGTTTTATTCATGTTTTTTGTACTTAACAGTCAAATGTTTGTGTACAGGTACAGTGTCATGGCATATCCATCGCAGTCACTCGGGTATGGTTTCCTTCCATATCCATCGTGTCCTCCACAGTCAATTCCAACCCCGAATTCAAACGACTACTTGCATGAAATTAAAGATGAAGATGTTGACACCGAGGATATGGAGGGTGGAAATGCTAATATTGAAATTTCCCATTTGGATAGCATGGAAATTGCTGCTTCACTTGACGACGATGAAACATGGATCGATGCTATGAATGTTAACAATGACGCTCCTTTAGATGATATTCCAGAGGAAGTTGATGACACGGATGAGCATATCGAGCTGGAAGAACCATTAGAAGATGACCAATGCAATGCTACAATTATGGAAAGATCTGTTATGCAAGAATTTCACTTTACCGACGAAATGTTCGGACTGGAATGTGTGGAGAAAGGCCCTTGAGTTGGTATGATTTTTAAATCGAAGGAATCTTTAATTGAAAATATAAGTGAATGGTCGATAAAGTGTTCAGTTTCATTTAAAAACATAAAGTCCCATGCTAGAGAGTTCACTGCTATATGTGATATTGATGTTAATTGTCCATGGCGGCTTCATGCAATTGTGTCTAAAAGAGATCATGCTGGGTGTTGGGTGATAAAAAAATACGGTGGTGATCACGCTTGCTCAAATCCAATCATCAATTCGAACCACAAACAAGCAACAACCAAATTCATTTTCACCAAAGTCCTTCCACATGTTCGTTTGAACCCAAGTTACACTGCAAAATCTGTCCAAGAGCTTATGGAAAACACTTACAAAATTCAAATAAGCTACATGAGAGCCTGGAAAGGACTTAATAAAGCGGTGTCTAAAATATTTGGCGATTGGGTACAATGACTTGCCTCAGTTTCTTCGTGCTATACAGAAATGCAATCCAGGTACTATTTATCATGTACATACAGAAGAAGTACAATTTTGGGGGGCTTTCTGGGCATTTAGACTGAGCATTGCAGGTTTCAAGCATTGTCGTCCGGTTCTTTCTATTGACGGAACACATCAGTATGATAAATATCAAGGTACGTTGCTTGTGGCTATAGGAGTTGATGCAAACAACTCTCTTTTTCCTTTGGCATTTGCTATTGTACGGACGGAGTCGGTGGAAACTTGGGGTTGGTTTTTTTCATGCATGTGACACTTAATTCTATCTTTAAATGCAAGATGCATTACATTCATTTCCGATAGAATGAAAGGAATTCCAACCGCCTTGCAAGAGAAGTGGAGAAGACCACATCATCACCGCTTCTGCCTTCGCCATTTGAAAGCAAACTTTAAAAAAGCTGGTTTTGGTAGTAAGATTTTGCAAAACTTATTTCATGCTTGTGCTGAAGCAAGAGATGAGTTAACATACAAAGAACTCAGAGAGCAACTAAAAAATTTGAGTCCGGCTACTGACATATGGATTGATAGAAGTCTTCGACATAAGGATGGACAATGAGCTCTTTACAAGGACAACGGTGAACGTTTCTGTATGATGACTACCAATGCTTCGGAGAATTTCAATGGAGTTCTTAAAGGTGCAAGATCGTTACCGGTAAAGGCGTTAGTGGCACGTACCTTTCATCATCTTAATAGCTACTTCTACAGAAGACGTACTGATGGAATGGATTATGCATCTTCGCTCATGCCAAATTATGACAAAATGATGGAAAAATATTCAGCAGAAACACGTAATATGAGCATTAACAGTTTCAGCTTAACGGAGTGGCAAGTAACAGACACAAACGCGTGCAACTACACAGTAAATATTGCCAATGACAACTGCAGTTGTTCATGCAATATTCCTATTCTAGCTCATTTTCCATGTTCCCATGTTTTAGTTGCATGCGCATAATGTAGAGAAGGAGCGAATAGAGCTTACCATGATCTTATTTCATCTTGGTTTACAGCAGATATTTATAGACATAGTTATTCTCCGGTTTTTCATCCAGTGCCCGACAGTAGATATTGGGATGTACATGAAGGCCCTACTATACTCCCGCCGTCAACGCAAAGACCGAGGTCCACAAGAATAAGGGGAGTCATGGACGAAATGAGGGACAGAAAACAGGATAGATGTGGACAATGCGGTAACTTGGGTCATAAGAGAAGAATGTGTGGGAAGCAATAAATATTTTACTTTTTTCTACTACTTCTGTCATTCATGAACTGTATAACTTATATTTTTATTCTGTATGCAACTTTTTTATCAAAGGTTATCTTATGTCAAACATTTAAATTACTTGCTATGTTATGTTACTTTGATTTAATTTATACGCAGCAAAATTATGAATTTTCCACAGTTTTACATCTACCATCAAATAAACATAACAGACAAACAATAATACATCATGTATTGCATATCCATTACAACTATCAAGTAAAAATACAACCAAATAATACAGCCTTCATTAAAACTTAAGCATACATAACTCAATTAAACAAGTCTGATACAGATCCATTACATTACAGTTGCACTACTCAGTTTACTAGAACCCTTTCCAAATTGGATTTACGGATTGCAAATAGTCTACTTGATGTCGAAGCAGACTTGTTTCCTTTTCCAAATGTCTCACTTCAGCTTGAATCTCTAGTGCATAATCCACTCCCCTAGGGTTCAACGGACGATCTAGCCATTTGAAGAAATTACAACACTCAACACCTTTCGGGTTAGTTATATGATCAAGGTAACCGACACATCCGTAAAACCAACATCCGGCATTTGTTTGAGTCTTGCATACAACTACCTCATAAACATCTCCACAGTGGCAAAGTGGATGTGTATCTTGTCTCACTCGTCCTTCGCCGCTAATTTGTTTCCCCGGTCATTGATTCGGTTCGCCTAAGCAAACTTGATTATCCAAAGCAGATTGAACAGCAACACCATTAGATGGCGGAACCATCTCAAATTGAGGTTCAGGAACTGTTTCAAACTGAGTTTTAGGAACAAATTCATTTTCAGCTTCCATCCGTTCAACATATTTCACCAATACTTCATCTGGAATCTCCCAATTATCCATATAAATTAATGATAATGTGAGTGTGGGTGAAGGGATTGTCGTAGCTTTGGTTTAATCGAAGAATGAAGAAGAAATTTAGAAACTTTGTGATAATTTGATGCAAATTGGCTAAAAATGGATTTGGGGATGTTGGGTTCGGCCATGAAGAAGATGAAGGAGATTGGGAAATGTTTTGAAGGGGTTGGAGCAAAATGTTGCTGTTACCTCTGTTTTAACAGCAGCAACCTGGGCAGGCGCAACTCATAGTTGCGCCTGCACCACATTATAGCAGGCGCAACTATGAGTTGCGCCTGCTTATTACAATGCCAATGCGCAACTTGTAGTTGCGCACAGTTATAAAAAAATTATGCGTATCTATGAGTTGCGCATCATTAAAAATAATTTTGGATGCCATAGGCGCAACTAAGAGTTGCGCTTTTTTCCTGGCAGTTACAAAAAGCTGACTAGACTGATGACTGGGCTGAAACAAGCCATGTTTGGTAATAAGTTTCAAAACCAACACCGATCGCGAAATTGTTTCGAAAATTAGCCTACTTTGAAAATTTGTCCATTTTAAAATGGTTCATGCACTTTTAGAAATAAAAAATAAAAACTTACAGTGTTTACCTGTGTTATACAATATTTTACAGAATGAGTTTTAGATAAAACATATAGACCGAATAGACTATGGATTGTTAATTCCGAAAGAAAAGATACACATCCAAAAGGAGTGATCTAGCTACTAGCCCCGAATTCTTAAGTAATTTTAATGAAGCTATTATAAAATCCGAAAGGTTACACACCGAAGAGCCTATAATACTAAAGATTTAAGTAACTCAGTTTATTTTCTAAAAGCTAAAGCCTGTAGTCTAAATCGAAAGTTCACCATAACATAACGCCATGTTTAGTTATATGTAAGCACAAGCGACTGAACTGGAATCAGAAGCTCAATGGAGCAGTATTACGAAAGGACAAGGCCTCAGAATAAACAAGCTATACATAAAGGGACACGCTGTAGTATTGTAACACGATGAAATCTCAATCATCCTCGTGCATATCCCAGATATAGTTGAATTGAAGACGTCCACAAAGTATACGTCACCGATCAGTGTTGGTTCTGGGTTTACAATGCTTAGTGCAATTTACTAAATGGTGCCCTTTTTTGTAAGAAATTGCACAACGTTATTGAGTATGATTCTTAAGGAATCATAATTTATTCATGAAAACTCAACAAAGTATAACCTTTTAGATTACGATTAGATAATTGTTATATAATTTATATATGTGCGTAGCACCTACTACTTTCATGAACAAACATCGTGAACAAGAAAAAATTAAAATACTACAATTCTAATGTGAAAGTCAAACAATAATAAGTCCTAGTATGAAAAAATAACAAATATTTGTTAAGAGACTATTTTAATGATTCAGCTATCTCTTCGTTTGTTTATTTTTTAAATTAGGACTTCTTGATGGTTGTTTTGTTGGAAACATTGTGATATCCAAAACAGTACGTTTATTAAAACACATAGAGACTATATACTAATTTAATAAAATGATTCCTATGAAATAAAATTTATATTGATAGTAAGATAAAATCATATGATTTTTTAAACACTTCTTTCATCAAAACTATAATAAAATCACTACCAAATTTAGAGACAATAAAGGCATTTAAAATTGTCACAATTAATGCAAATAGGGGCAAAAATTTCAACTAAACAGCCCCCACTAGAAGGAGAGGCAAATTAGGTGTTGCCTCTAATAATCAAATCCCTAATAATATTTAGGGGCAGATTGAACCATTAAAATGCCCTTAATACACATGGTGCCATGTAAGCAAACGTACTATGATAATTGCACTAGGGGAACTTTTTATTGTCCCTTTAGGTACTTACTGTGGAAAATCCAACTACCCCTATTAAGATTAGTTTAACTGAATTAATAAAAATAAAATCAGTACTTATTTTATATTTATTTACATATAACGACAACTGATTTTCCCTCAATTCTGATTTCACACATCAGTAAGCATGATACACGAATTAGACCAAGTGTATACAAAAACGAATGAAAAAACATGAATACTATAGAAAATTTCATTTGCTGCAAGCATGCAATCTTTAGAATAACCGACATTTAAATAATAAACCACAATATTAGCTTACATTACAAATATCCAATACAACTCCAAAGACCAAATTATCAACTAAACATCCAAATATAAAAATAAACCAAAATTGCAAGTCAAATACACCTCCATTAATTTTTCATAACAAATCTCCATAAACCTAAGTAAACCAAAATCTCTCAAGCCTATACCTATGGTTTCTACACACAAGCCGCACTTGCATCAGTTCTAGCATCAGTGTCACTCAATCTTGCACACTTCAGCCACGGGTGTATACAATCTCTTCATGTTACTGCAACAAACTTTGTTATCCATTTCTGATCAAAAGTGCTCATGCAAGCTTGCCATGTTCCTCTCAATCATGCCTGCACTATTTCACTCTCATAGAATGTTGTTACAACACCTACTTTACTGCTCAATTTTGATTTGGATCAATCTCCACTTGTCGGCCCATACATTATTCCGAAATGATCAGAGCACCCCTTCCTACTATTACGTTACAGTTACAGCCTACCATAAATCTTCACATAAAATTAAATTAGAACTAAATGCCAGATTGGAGATATGAAAGTAGCCAAAGTTGGATCTAAAAGTTTGGGTATGTTAGTTTCAGCTTTAAATAATTTCCAACTATATTACTTTGTAGGTAAGTAAATATTTTTTAGATTATTTTATAATGTTATTTCCTAAATTTTAGTGATTATATTACTATGTTAATTTAAAGTGTTTATTTCCCTCTAATCTTTGATAATATTGTTAGATGTTATATCAAGACTGTTAAATTTTAAAAAAACATATATTAATTTCAAGTTATAGAAAAACAAAATTACAAAAAATAAAACATATTTGAAATAAATTGAAAGATTGGCGTAGTTGTGTCGAAAAAAAAAATTGAATACTCTTAATTAATTTTCTTGTATGACATATTACTTAAGCAAATTTATAGATGAATAGTACAATAAAAGGGATATGTTGAAATTTATGAACTATTCTTTACCATAACACGATATATTTGGCACCTGGTTATAGTTTAACTGATTTTCCTCAAGTGAAGAACAATGTTGCTCTTAATTTTTAATAAATGAAGGTTTTTGTTTCCAAAGCCTATGTGTTACTACCTATCTACAATCATATTTATTTCAACAAATTCTATTTATGCTATCACATCAGCTCCAGGCTATAACACCGTCTTAGTGTTCATAAATAGCAAAAAAAATCATACGATCATTATTTTAACTCGGTATTTTATGCATCCATGTACTCGATTAATACAAAAAAAAACTATTTCATGCATGCATTATCCACTTCATCCATGTTATCAATAGTGTGATAATTAAATATTACAATTATCTTTGAAATCTATCAAAATGTTATTGTAAAGATGAATAGGTTCCATATAGTTAAATATTTAACAAAGATATCATTTCCTAGGCTGTGGAAAACAGAGAAGGGTAAATCAACTTATTGTAACATACATTATCATGTAAGTCACCATTAATGTCATGACCCGATTTTTCGACGCCCGAAAAAAACGAACCGTGAGGGTTAAAGAAGAAAGAGGTGGAAGAAGAAAATAGAAAACAACATCAGAATCTCACATCGCAGCGGAATAAAATATAATAGATAATAACAGATCTTTACACAAAAGAACTATATATGTTTTATACATCTCATCATCAGAGTACATCACAATCAATAATACAATACTGGACAGTTATGACAACTTGTCCTCACAAATCTGACTATACAACTTATGATACACAGCGGAATACATCAAATACGTGTAATACGTCTCGCCATCCAGCTTGTCTCCTGAGCTCCACAGAATCCTATCCTGTATCTGAAATACTCGGTCTGACCCGAGCATTAAAATAAAATAACACTCGAGTCAGTCTGGAAAAGCAGCGTGAGAAAACACACTCAATTAGATTATTAAAGTTTTCCAAACCCTTTGAAATCAAAAGCATCTCGTAAGACCACGCCACAAATAAACATGTCGGGTTTTTACCTTACGATAGCCAAAACACTCTGATATTTTAGTAGTGTCTATATACAAATACTTATTCAAATAGCTGAAATTGTTACATGATTAAATTCCAGCATACTAGCCACAAAGTGGGTTCTACAAACAAAAACCGTAAAAGGCGCGTAGGGAGAATGGATTTCCAACTAATGACTAGGCACTGGGGTACCACCTGTCACAGTACCTGGTCTAGATCAGCGTACCGAGGACCACGCCCGATCCCCTGCAACACAAGACCGGAACTACCCCTTACTGGATAATTCCGAGTAAGATCACCCCGTGGTTGGGATCAGCAACCGCCCACACAGCCAAAATAAAAAAGGACATCCAGACAGGGATGACCTCACCCTAATGGGCGTGACCCACATAGCCTTGCTGCATAACCCCTGATTTTCAGTCATTCCCGGTTGATGAGGCTCGAGACTAAACGTTACCTTTTTAGAACATATCACTTAGAATGCCCACCGTCCACCTGACGATGTTCCGAAAGCATTCGTCCATACAAGTCCGTTCCGGGTTCGAACGGAACCGAAGGCACTATTCCTACTACATCCACTTTGGAATCACCCTCAGGATTAGTAGCGATTAGCCCTTGCACTTCACTGCTCCATCTTCGATTCCAAAATCGTTTTCCCCACGAAAACGTACAAACCGGATCGAAGTGGTTTTCGGAAAATAAATCCCGATCTGGTCTCTTCGAAACGATCAACGCATTGGCCAATATTGATAGTCGGTTATTTAACTATCAAATAACATTCACAAACAACCATCAGACCTTTAAATAATTTCTCCCAAATTATTTATTAACCTCAAAATATCTTCGCAAGATATATTTCCACTTTTCAACCCTTTGAAAACAGTTTCAAACCATCTTTCTCTCACGGAATAAATTTCCCAATATTTTCTATTTCCACTGAAATCACCAAGTACAAATACTTAGACTTTAAAATCATTTAAAACACTTAATTATAGAATATACATTTAAACATTTAGATTTAATACTTTATTTTAAAAAAAAATACACTTTAAGAATATTTAAAATAAAGCTACTTTATAAAATATAAAACTAAATTTTTATCTTTTTCAAACATAATACCAATTAACCTTTAAATAATTACTACTAAAATAAATTTGAAAAATACTTACTTTAACATTTAAACATTTAAAAATAATAGATTTTCCAAAACATACTTTTAAAACAACTTTGAAACTTTAACTTATACTTAAGAATTTGCTTTGAAAACGTACTTGGCTATCCAGGGAAATATACTTCTCTTTCACATCTTTAAAAATAAACCACCAGTTATTTTTAATCAAATTTACCCATTCCTTTAATAAATTCCCACCATGAATTTATTTTTCCAAATATCCACTGATATATTACTTCACCTTTATAAACCCAGTTATAAATTCCATAGTCTCATCTTCCTTTAAAATTCCAATTTCCATACGCTTAAATAAATTTTCAAATTGATTTCCAATTTACTTCACTTTGAAATAAATTTCTTTACTTACTCCATTTATCTCAAAATCCATTAACTTCAGCTTTTCTTTCTTTATTATGATTAAAATCTTTTAAACTGAAAATATCAATTTCAGGTTTTCCAAAATCCTTCTTTATCCCTGTAAATAAATTCAAACCTTGAATTTTTAAAATAAATTCTTTTATTCCCTTAAATAATATCACTTAGGTTTAAAAATTTAATATTTCCCCTTTCATTCAAAATCTCCTTTTCCATACTCGGAATTTATTTAACAGAATTTAAAAATCACTTTTATCCTTTCCCAATTCATTCTTTAATTTATTTAAATACTCTATAATTATTTACTTAAAAATTTACTCTTTTATTTCCTTTCAAAAATCCAATCTATATATTTTGGTAACACAGTATACCCAAATATATTCAATCAAACCATAGCATCCATCATCTCCAATTATCAATATAATTCATCACAGAATATCAAATAATCATAACACAGAATTATTAGAACAATCTAAATAATTTTGAGGAATCCAGTTGGATCCCTCCAACCTGTTTCCCTACTTCCACAGATGTTAGCACAATACCAATTCCACTTCGAGGTGGAATATCGTGGTATATGGGTTTATATAAAATATCATTCACTATTATACGGCGCATAGGGTCTCATCCGCTATATAATGCGGGAAATCAATCACTCCAATATATACTATATACTACTATATAATACCACATCCAATCAATTCAATCATTCAACCAAATATTTAAATTTAACCATCTAAATTTAAATAGCAATCCAGAAGAGTGAGATTAACTCACCTTTGACCTTTAATTTGCAATCCGATCCAAACCGGCTTGTCTCTCCACTATTTTAGACCTTGTATAAACATTATATGGTTTATTAATATTTGAATTGATCGAACAATTTATTAGCATTTAATAATTTAATTTTAAACTAATTTCCCTTTGAATAATTTTCAGTAACCCAAAGTAATTAAATGAACCAGTTAAACAAATTAGTTACCTTAATACATTGTTTTTAAGAATAAATTAGTAAATTTAAAATGTATATATGTATGTATATATTTTCTTCGGAAACTACATATATATAAATATATGTACTTATAAAACAACCTATATAGATTCAAAAATAAAATCTTTATATATAAACCTTCAATCATTCAGAATTATTTTCAAAATCTTAGACATATATTTTCAGTTTACTATTTAAAATAGGAATGTGAATATATATATATTTCCTTAAAACAAAATTTAGCTTACTGTAAAAATTATTAAAACAGATTTTTTCTCTTTTATATCTTACTGTAAATAATAATTAATTTTCATCTTCCTGCATATACATATTCATATAAAAATTAATTTAAAGAACATATACCTCAGCCTAACCCTACTGCCATGGCCCCAATACGAACATGAACTCGCCGATCTCACGCGAAATCGACCGCGATGACGTGACCCACCAGAGGACCCATCACCACCTCGTCTTTGCTGCTTCGCTGAGTTTGCAGACCTCCCATCGCACATGCTCGCTCGAGAAGCCCATCGAACTCGAACGCCGCCCCTTATCGCCTCATCGCTACCACCGTGCCCATGCCCTTCGTTTTCCCCAATCGACCCCTACGATAACCATGAACCTAAACCCTAGCTTCGAAACTCCACCCTTGCCAGAGGCGGCCTCCACCTCTGCTCTGAAATCGCGACTCGATTCTGATTTCGAGTCTCTGAAGTCATCCATTCCACCATTATTATTATTTTTATGTGCGAATACAATTTCGATTTGAGGAGGGAGACTACGCGGCCATTCTTTTTGATTTTATATTTTTGTTTTATCTCGTTTAAAAAGTTTTTAACTGAGGAAAAGGGAGAAGTGGAATTCTCGTTCCTATATCTGCCGATTTGAATTGAAGGGTAGGAAAGACGAGATTTTTAAAGATGAAGGAAGCGTGTTAGGGAAGGTTAGCTACGGTAATTGAAGAAGGACATAAATGAAAAAGGTGTGATGGTGAAAGGAAACAGGCTGGTGGGGAATTTCAGTTGAAAAGTGGGTTTTGACTAGTCAAACAAAGGATGTATTATATTCATATTTAAATTTGAATTTAAATTTAAATCGTCTTGAATTTGTAGCTAAAAACTTAGCATCCTATCGAGGCGAGCCGCTAGACGTTTATAATGTTATACCCCTATTCTGAACGCAATGGAAAAGGTTTCGAGTCCTAATTCGATCGTATGGAGAAGATAGCTTTTTGGATCCAATTATTATATTGAATTTTCGATATAGATTTAAGCGCGTTTACCTATCGTACGCTCACACAACAACTCCAATCACTACGAAAATTGAAATCCGACAATAATACAATATTACAGATCCAATGGAACTGGTTTCGTCAAAATCCGAGACTGTGCCCCGGAAGGCTATTTTTAAATACCGATTTAAACGATATATTTTCAGAACTTAACAAAACACTTCCAAATTCAAGTTTAATAACTTTTACTATCTTCAGTACTATCAATATAAATTTTACAAGCCCTTTAAATTATTTTTAACAAGCTTGAAATTCCAGATTTCATACTTTACCAAATTTCCACTTATTAAATTCAGTATTTAAATTATCCAATAAACAACGATATTTGAAATTCAAGTTAGAAACTAACTTTTAAATATTTAAAACCAATTAAATAATTCAATTTCAAATATCTAGAAATTCCGAGTTGTCACATTCCTTCCCTCTTAAAAGAATTTCGTCCCCGAAATTACTAGTTAAGAAGAATGGTTAAATACCCGTTACTATTTTCCAATCCAAATAGTTTTAACCACATCCCGAAACCAACAGCTTTAACAATACCTAAAACAAATCTTTTTATTAAAGATACACTAATCCTCTTCTAACTTCCCAACTTATCCATAAGTTCCAAAAATATTACTTACTTAACAGTTCAAATTTAAATTTTAAACCAAATTCAAATTATCAAAATTTTCTCAAATTTTTTTCCAACTCCTTAATTTTCGAATTTTTTTGCCAGCGTCTCCTTTGCGCGGGTAGCTCGGTACAAGTAAAAAATGCCTCTACGGGCCTCTAGATTTCAAAAGAAAACAAAAAACCAAGTGGATAGATCAGAAAACCATCAAATTTCATATGACAATTTGAAATACATACCTTCTTGTCGGGCCATTTAAATTTATCTTCTGAAATCAAAAACATCCATATCCAGGGTTCACCGTCGAAAATCGAGTGAAAAATCCCAACTCGGATCGATATAACTATCTCGAAATTCTGTGCTCGAATCTGGATCAAACCATTTTGCGAATAAAATAATATACGTACATCCTACGTATTAATTCCAATTGATTATCAGCTATATCAATTCTCTTTTATTCACATTCATTTGATTTCTATTTACTTATTCACAATTTCCCTTTTCACAACTTTCAGTTTTAATCTTCATTCAATTATTCACTTAGTATATTTCTCCATTCCAAAATTACTTAGTATATTCCCAATACCAATTTACTTGAGAACTTCATTCTTTATTTCTTAAGTTCAATATAAATATTTCTTATATTTTTTTTACTACTTCACTACTGAAGTGTATACTCCAATTGAGTTCCAATTCCATATAAAATCAATTTGCTTCAATTTATTAGTTATTTTCAAATCTAAATACTTTCTCCCGATTTTCATTTTCAATTTTGCTTGAATTTAATTTATCTTCAAACTCTGAATATTGAATTTTGTTCACCTTATCTCAACCCATATTTAATTAACCATTTCCTTTTATTAGTTTCACTTACTAATTTATTTAAAATCTCAAATAAAAGTTTATTTGCAAACTTTTTCTTCCTTTAGTTTCTTCGAACAATTTCTTCGATTTCACCTTACTTCACATACACACTTTTAAATTAGATTTCAATATTCAGTTTCACCTCTATTTGCTTACCACTTTTAAATCCTTTGTCGTTAGTGAAAAAATTGAAAAATTTTCTAACTCCCAAAATTTTCGGAAAATTTTGGCAGAGTCTCCTTTGTACGTAGGAGCTTTTGCAGTTTGACAAGAGGTATAAATATATATACATCGACCCACACGGTCGGAAAACAAAAAAACAAACAACAGTTCATATTTCCTATCTTTTTATTGCGTAGGCGTACCTTTTATTTAGCATTTTTAAGCAAGCGGCTTATTTAATTAGCATTTTGCGCAACCAAATCCAGCCACACGGCTTCCCTATACCTGTACTTACTCAATTAAAACATGTAAGTGCTAATACATACAATTCACTAGTATTTCACTTATTTAAAATAGCTGAAACATGCATTTGATAAACAATGCATACTAAACAGTCTTTCATAAGCAATTTCCAATATTCAAACATTAATTTTAATTGTTGACAATCAACTCATATACTATTTCAATTGTTTCAATCAACCCATATACTATTTTCATTTAATTTAAATAGTTTACAACTTAATTGCTTATATTCAATTCATTTTTAACTCAAACAAACACATTTATATTACCATAATATTTTATATAAGCTTCCAGAGTTTAAACAATTTCTTAAACATTCCAAAACATTTAAACCAATTCCAGAGTTTTCAACAATCTCTTAAGTATTTCGAAAATCAAAGCGGTCTTACCAAATCAAAACTTCAAAATCACCATTGAAATCAATTATATCCAAAATCCTTTGCATTTCTAAAATCAAACCCGACTTTTGTAAACAAACACCAATCCAAAACATCCAGGTAGCAATCCCTCTCTTGGAAACTCGAAAATGAACACCGATGATGTCGCGATCATCATCAGAATTATTTTCCAGCGACCGAAAAGAGTTTAGTGTTTGTATCTCTTCAAAAACATTTTCTTCAAATATTTTTAATTCCAAATCTCACCAGATTTCATATCCAATTCAAAATATCTCTCAAATACTATCACCATTATTTCTCCAAAGCTTTTGAAAACCATTTTCAACCCAAGGAATTTAAACTTTTCCCAAAAATTTCAAATTCCAAATCCATCCAATTCATATTCAAACATTACTCTGGAATTTTCATCTTAATTTATTTTCAAATATTTCTCTGGAATTCTATTTCAAATTATAAATCACATTTACAATTTAAGTTTACAAATCCCATTTGTATATGAATTTGTATCGTAGCTTTTAGTTATGATTTCAATTTCTTGTTCAATTTTCTCACAATAGTGATAATAATTTAATATTATCACTCCCTAACAACAAAGCAACCATATATATATATATATACAATAATTACTAAAAATTATTTCTTTCATATACAAAAATAATTTGGGTAAAATTATTTCATTTACCCTATTTTAAAACAATACTGTGTCGGTTTATCTTGTTTAAGAGTTTAGAAACCCCTATCGATGACATGGCTTTCCACATATCGATCAGAATTCATAAACACTCAACCGATAAGTCAACACAATATAAAAACAACTTTTATATTCACTAACAAATACGCACTCATATCTATTATTACACTCAAACTCATTCTAGAGTACTACGAACTCTATTTTGAAATGAGTAATTCCCACCAGAGCCAAGGTTCTCGCTTAACCTTCAGCTCTAATACCAAAATGTCACGACCCGATTTTTCGACGCCCGAAAAAAACGAACCGTGAGGGTTAAAGAAGAAAGAGGTGGAAGAAGAAAATAGATAACAACATCAGAATCTCACATCGCAGCGGAATAAAATATAATAGATAATAACAGATCTTTACACAAAAGAACTATTTCTGTTTTATACATCTCATCATCAGAGTACATCACAATCAATAATACAATACTGGACAGTTATGACAACTTGTCCTCACAAATCTGACTATACAACTTATGATACATGGTGGAATACATCAAATACGTGTGATACGTCTCACCATCCAGCTTGTCTCCTGAGCTCCACAGAATCCTATCCTGTATCTGAAATACTCGGTCTGACCCGAGCATTATAATAAAATAACACCCGAGTCAGTCTGGAAAACCAGCGTGAGAAAACACACTCAATTGGATTATTAAAGTTTTCCAAACCCTTTGAAATCAAAAGCATCTCGTAAGACCACGCCACAAATAAACATGTCGGGTTTTTACCTTACGATAGCCAAAACACCTTCTTATCAAAATCCTCTGATATTTTAGTAGTGTCTATATACAAATACTTATTCAAATAGCTGAAATTGTTACATGATTAAATTCTAGCATACTAGCCATAAAGTGGGTTCTCCAAAAAAAAACCGTAAAAGGCGCGTAGGGAGAATGGATTTCCAACTAATGACTAGGCACTTGGGTACCACCTGTCATAGTACCTGGTCTAGATCAGCGTACCGAGGTCCACGCCCGATCCCCTGCAACATAAGACCGGAACTACCCCTTACTGGATAATTCCGAGTAAGATCATCCCGTGGTTGGGATCAGCAACCGCCCACACAGCCGAAATAAAAAGGGACATCTAGACAGGAATGACCTCACCCTAATGGGCGCGATCCACATAGCCTTGCAGCATAACCCCTAATTTTCAGTCATTCCCGATTGATGAGGCTCGAGGCTAAACGTTACCTTTTTAGAACATATCACTTAGAATGCCCACCGTCCACCTGACGATGTTCTGAAAGCATTCGTCCATACAAGTCCGTTCCGGGTTCGAACGGAACCGAAGGCACGACTAGCCCTTGCACTTCACTGCTCCATCTTCGATTCCAAACTCGTTTTCCCCACGAAAACGTACAAACCGGATCGAAGTGGTTTTCGGAAAATAAATCCCGATCCCGGTCTCTTCGAAACGATCAGCGCATTTGCCAATATTGATAGTCGATTATTTAACTATCAAATAACATTCACAAACAACCATCAGACCTTTAAATAATTTCTCCCAAATTATTTATTAACCTCAAAATATCTTCGCAAGATATATTTCCACTTTTCAACCCTTTGAAAATAGTTTCAAACCATCTTTCTCTCACGGAATAAATTTCCCAATATTTTCTATTTCCACTGAAATCACCAAGTACAAATACTTAGACTTTAAAATCATTTAAAACACTTAATTATAGAATATACTTTTAAACATTTAGATTTAAAACAACTTTAATGCTTTATTTTAAAAAAAATACACTTTAATAATATTTAAAATAAAGCTACTTTATAAAATATAAAACTAAATTTTTATCTTTTTCAAACATAATACCAATTAACCTTTAAATAATTACTACTAAAATAAATTTGAAAAATACTTACTTTAACATTTAAACATTTAAAAATAATAGATTTTCCAAAACATACTTTTAAAACAGCTTTGAAACTTTAACTTTTACTTAAGAATTTGCTTTGAAAACGTACTTGGCTATCCAGGGAAATATACTTCTCTTTCACATCTTTAAAAATAAACCACCATTTATTTTTTATCAAATTTACCCATTCCTTTAATAAATTCCCACCATGAGTGTATTTTTCCAAATATCCACTGATATATTACTTCACCTTTATAAACCCAGTTTATAAATTCCATAGTCTCATCTTCCTTTAAAATTCCAATTTCTAAATGCTTAAATAAATTTTCAAATTGATTTCCAATTTACTTCACTTTGAAATAAATTTCTTTACTTACTCCATTTATCTCAAAATCCATTAACTTCATCTTTTCTTTCTTTATTATGATTAAAATCTTTTAAACTGAAAATATCAATTTCAAGTTTTCCAAAATCCTTCTTTATTCCTTTAAATAAATTCAAACCTTGAATTTTTAAAATAAATTCTTTATTCCCTTAAATAATATCACTTAGTTTTAAAAATTTAATATTTCCCCTTTCATTCAAAATCCCCTTTCCCATACTCGGAATTTATTCGACATAATTTAAAAATCACCTTTATCCTTTCCCAATTCATTCTTTAATTTATTTAAATACTCTATAATTATTTACTTAAAAATTTACTCTTTTATTTCCTTCCAAAAATCCAATCTATATATTTTGGTAACACAATATACCCAAATATATTCAATCAAACCATAGCATCCATCATCTCCAATTATCAATATAATTCATCACAGAATATCAAATAATCATAACACAGAATTATTAGAACAATCTAAATAATTTTGAGGAATCCAGTTGGATCCCTCCAACCTGTTTCCCTGCATCAACAGATGTTAGCACAATACCAATTCCACTTCGAGGTGGAATATCGCGGTATATGGGTTTATATAAAATATCATCCGCTATTATGCGGCGCATAGGGTCTCATCCGCTATATAATGCGGGAAATCAATCACTCCAATATATACTATATACTACTATATAATATACCACATCCAATCAATTCAATCATTCAACCAAATATTTAAATTTAACCATCTAAATTTAAATAGCAATCCCGAAGAGTGAGTTTAACTCACCTTTGACCTTTAATTTGCAATCCGATCCAAACCAGCTTGTCTCTCCACTATTTTAGACCTTGTATAAACATTATATGGTTTATTAATATTTGAATTGATCGAACAATTTATTAGCATTTAATAATTTAATTTTAAACTAATTTCCCCTTAAATAATTTTCAGTAACCCAAAATAATTAAATGAACCAGTTAAACAAATTAGTTACCTTAATACATTGTTTTTAAGAATAAATTAGTAAATTTAAAATGTATATATGTATGTATATATTTTCTTCGGAAACTACATATATATAAATATATATACTTATAAAACAACCTATATAGATTCAAAAATCAAATCTTTATATATAAACCTTCAATCATTCAGAATTATTTTCAAAATCTTAAACATATATTTTCAGTTTACTATTTAAAATAGGCATGTGAATATATATATTTCCTTAAAACAAAACTTAGCTTACTGTAAAAATTATTAAAATAGATTTTTTTCTCTTTTATATCTTACTGTAAATAATAATTAATTCTCATCTTCCTGCATATACATATTCATATAAAAATTAATTTAAGAACATATACCTTAGCCTAACCCTACTGCCATGGCCCCAATACCAACATGAACTCGCCGATCTCACACGAAATCGAACGCGATGACGCGACCCACCAAAGGACCCATCACCACCTCGTCTTTGCCGCTTCATCGAGTTTGCAGACCTCCCATCGCACACGCTCGCTCGAGAAGCCCATCGAACTTGAACGCCCCCCTTATCGCCTCGTCGCTACCACCGTGCACATGCCCTTCGTTTTTCCAAATCGACCCCTATGATAACCATGAACCCAAACCCTAGCTTCGAAACTCCACCCTTGCCAGAGGCGGCCTCCACCTCTGCTCTGAAATCGCGACTCGATTTTGATTTCGAGTCTCTGAAGTTCGCCCGTTCCACCAGTATTATTATTTTTGTGTGCGAATACGATTTCGATTTGAGTAGGGAGAGTACGCGGCCATTCTTTTTTATTTTATATTTTTGTTTTATCTCGTTTAAAAAGTTTTTAACTGAGGAAAAGGGAGAAGTGGAATTCTCGTTCGTATATCTGCCGATTTGAATTGAAGGGTAGAAAAGACGAGATTTTTAAAGATGAAGGAAGCGTGTTAGGGAAGGTTAGCTACGGTAATTGAAGAAGGACAGAAATGAAAAAGGTGTGATGGTGAAAGGAAACAGGCTGGTGGGGAATTTCAACTGAAAAGTGGGTTTTGACTAGTCAAACAAAGGATGTATTATATTCATATTTAAATTTGAATTTAAATTTAAATCGTCTTGAATTTGTAGCTAAAAATCTTGGCATCCTATCGAGTGGAAAAGGTTTCGAGTCCTAATTCGATCGTATGGAGAAGATAGCTTTTTGGATACAATTATTATATTGAATTTTCGATATAGATTTAAGCGCGTTTACCTATCGTACGCTCACACAACAACTCCAATCACTACGAAAATTGAAATCCGACAATAATACAATAATACGGATCCAATGGATCTGGTTTCGTCAAAATCCGAGACTGTTCCCCGGAAGGCTATTTTTAAATACCGATTTAAACGATATATTTTCACAACTTAACAAAACACTTCCAAATTCAAGTTTAACAACTTTTACTATCTTCAGTACTATCAATATAAATTTTACAAGCCCTTTAAATTATTTTTAACAAGCTTGAAATTCCAGATTTCATACTTTACCAAATTTCCACTTATTAAATTCAGTATTTAAATTATCCAATAAACAACGATATTTGAAATTAAAGTTAGAAACTAACTTTTAAATATTTAAAACCAATTAAATATTTCAATTTCAAATATCCAAAAATTCTGGGTCATCACATTTAATTTTATACCATATATTATAATAACCTTCAGCGATAGAGAATATATTTAAGTAGCAAGCTTTTTTCACGAACCAAAGATCTCTAGATAATAAGAATTTGCTGAATTGTTAGTCCATTGAACTAGCTTAGAAGTTGTAAACAAGTACAATTATCTACATGTACTTTATTAAATAAATATTTCACCGTTTCATCTGGAACCTTGGAGCATTATCTATACTACCTGTAGGCCAATTGGAACTAATCATCTGCTTATGTTAAAAAATTTACCATTTGACTTAATCCATCAAAAATAAAGTTTATATTAATCGATACTCAAGCTTTGCGATTTTTACAACATTCTGTACATCACTTTGCACAAAAGGCTTAAAACTTGGTACCTAGAACTTGAGGCAGAGGTTGAAGTTGGAGCAATGTAACATAGTAGTTATTTGTACCAAAATTAGGCACAACACTCTTCGGATGTGTTTGAAGAGATAAAATGAAGAAAGTAAATGTAAAATGAGGCAGATCTAATAAACACACCAATCAACAGATAAGAAAAAGTACAGAAACACACAAATTTAGAGTGGTTCGGCGTATGGCCTACGTCCACTATGAAATGGTTCATGTTTATTGATTATAGCTTGCTGGTTACAAGTGGATTACAACAGTACATTCAAAGTAGAGTAACAATTCCGGTAGAGTATCGACGCAAAGAAGCCAAAAGTCCATTTTCTGTAGGTCCAGGGTCACTATTTATAGGTGTAGGCAGCAAATATCTCGCCCAGATCTCGGAGGACTTCTTCTCTCACGTGGGTGAGCCCATAAAATTGGTCACTATTTTGGCTTCTTTAAGTCGATACTCTGCCAGAATTGCTGCTCTACTTTGAATGTACTGTTGTAATCCACTTGTAACTAGCAAGCTATAATCAATAAACATGAACCATTTCATAGTGGACGTAGGCCATACGCCGAACCACTCTAAATTTGTGTGTTTCTACACTTTTTTTTATCTGTTAATTGGTGTGTTTGTTAGATCTGCCTCATTTTACATTTACTTTCTTCATTTTATCTCTTCAAACACATCCGAAGAGTGTTGTGCCCAATTTTAGTACAAACACTTTGGTGCTTTCACTGAGAAAACCCAGCTTTTCTCCTGCTCTGTGGATCTACTAGCGTCGTTGGATTGCAAAAATCTAAGGAGGAAATCCAGACCTGCCGTCCAGTGGTTCCTTCTATTCTATTTAGATTGCTCCAGATCTAAGAGGAACTACATTCATCATGATTTTCGTATTCATATTTTCGTATCCAGAAAATATGATGATTTTCGTATCCAGAAAATATCATGATTTTCGTATCCATGAAAATATCATGATTTTCGAATCCATGAAAATATCATGATTTTCGTATCCATATCTTCGTATCGATCCAACTGCGTCCAATTCGTATCGATCCTCGGATACACTTCGTATCGATCCAGCTGCGTCCAATTCGTGTCGATCCTCGGATACACTTCGTATCGATCCAGCTGCGTCCAATTCGTATCGATCCTCGGATACACTTCGTATCGATCCACCTGCGTCCAATTCGTATCGATCCTCGGATACACTTCTTATCGATCCACCTGCGTCCAATTCGTATCGATCCTCGGATACACTTCATATCGATCCAGCTGCGTCAAATTCGTATCGATCATCAGATACCATCCAGCTATACACATTTCGTATCGATCCAAGTGTCCACTTTTCAGATCGTTCAATTTCACCAACATTTGTATCGTTCAAACATTGCTGAGCAGCCGCGTAGTGAATTCAAAGCTCAACTTAATGAAGGAACATTCCATCCACGCTCTAGATCGTTCCATGACTGAACGAGACATAGGGGATTACAGCAGCAAATGATGAATTGCAATCAAGGAATGGGTAAAGGAATACTACTCAACCGGTGCTCCCAGAGGCTGGAGAACCTAGCTAATACGCCAAGAACTAGAGTTGGTTAATATATCATGCTACCAAGGTGGACTGTGACTTCCCCCAATTGACCAGCTTTTAAACTCCTGAATTGACAACTATGTTACGATGGCTAATATGACGACTGCCCTACACTATCTACTCTGCAAACTCAAAGCATAGCTAGTCACCACTGAACCATCTTCAAATGCCTGCATCTTAATCATACCATGTCCATATGACTAGAAGCATGGCATATAACCTCAAGAGAACTTCCTTAATACCCTATATGGGTATCCTGCCTATACAAAAGTTTAGGACAATCACCTATCTATGAGCCCATCTTAACCAACTCGCCATCGAATCGGCGTTACCAACCACTCAAACGTTGGATGATCACGCATACATCATTCATCAGTGTTACAAGACCACATAGCTAGAAAATGGACCTGACAACGACGATTGGAGTATCGTTCCCAGTTGAGACCCATTCATTGAAACTGTTCTACATGCAAAATTTCCAATGAAAGTTCAACATCCTGACTATGACAGTGGACTATAGAAATACAACCGCCGACACTACCTCATGAAGTGGGAATGGCGCATAGATTTTGCCAAGAGTGATGAATGCCATCAAATGTAGATGTCTTCCCCATTCTTCAAAGAAGATTGTCAACCGTGGTTAGACATACCAATTTTGCTTCTCGAATTGCTGAAGGGAATAAAGAAGCTGGAAGCCAACGAATTGATCAAAATCCACAGGGCTAGTTGCTGCCAACACTCATAAATGAATTTATCACAAAAGCTTATTTCCAGAATTTGATAAGAGAACTGGCGGATAGCTGCCAACAACTACACCAACATATCGTATCATTGAGTTGATGAACTAGATGAAGGATCAATGTGGAAAGATAAGGAGGAAACCTACTCCATACTCTAAATTGGGAAGCTCCTCTTCCTTAAATGGCTACCATGGACGCCAGCGCCATAAGGCTGCTCCGGAAAGGAAAGCTTCGACAATATGTGCAAGCCCCATAAAACGATGGGCAGGGAACCCCCGACCCCTATCGATCAAGAACTTTGATTAAACTGAACGACTTGCATTAGACTTCCAACTAAGAAGGGCTGGACCGAAGTGCAATAGCGAGCATACGACGCTGCTTCACTTATCAATAAGATTTGATCTGATCTCTTTTGAATTATTTCAATTTCATTTATGTTGCGAAGTATGACCGACTTGAATTAAACTACTTGCAAATGGTGTAGGTAACCGAGTACTCAAGGTTCGATGCCAAACAACCTCCGCGGACTATAATCAATCATTGAGGTATCAAAGTAGAAGAGACCGAGAAGGTCAGGACTCCAGTATAAAGTGGATGCAACCAACCATCCACTCATCCGCCTATGCACTTTAATTAGGAGATCTGAGAAAGACTTGGAGTTATATGTCCCAACAATGACTCTCCATCTCGTACTTGAAGCTCGCCAAAATACTTATGCTTCTTCTAATGCCCGGTAAAATAGAAATCACACCAAGGGTGGATGTGACGTGACCATCCATGCATCCAATCCTACATTAGACACTTGGGGTTATTTGAGAACTGATGCAGCTCAGGACAGAGTCAAAGCAGTGAAAGCTAAGAATTCACAAGACTTAGGTCGTTCACGACTTAGTGAAGAAGTCTTAGGTCACTCACGACCTAACAAGGGGGAGTCTAAAGCATCCAAATGACCTAACGAGTTAAGGGATAGGTCGATGGAACGACCTGGCGAGCTTCATCTGGGAAATAGGTCGCTGGAACGACCTAACAGGTTGCTACGACCTAACGAGTTGAAGACTAAGGTGCTACGACCTAACGAGTTACGATCTATGATAGGTCGCAGAGAAAAGGAACGACCTAAGTTAGGTCGCAAGAAGTTAGGTCGCAAAAATATGATTCGACCTACGATAGGTCGTAGGAAAATGTTCCGACCTAAGTTAGGTCGGAAGAAGTTAGGTCGCGAGAAGATAGGTCGCTCCGATATTTCGGTTGAAGACTGTTTCGAGCTATGACCTAAGTTAGGTCGCGTGAACGAGCTACGACCTAAGTTAGGTCGCTGGGAGAGTTAGGTCGCTGCCGACTTATGAGTTAGGTCGTGAACTTTGTTAAGTCACTGAGTTGGATGCCGCTTTTATTTTAGGTCGCTGCTTTCTTTTGTTAGGTCATTCACTACTGCCTTCTTAAGTCGCTCATGGGGTAGGTCGTATGAAGATTTCCAAAAAGCTATTTCTTAAGTCGCGTGAAGTGGTAGGTCGTTAACGACCTATACTAGGTCGCTGATGGAGGCTGATGTATTGAAGTTAGGTCGCGTGAGTTGTATTTTAGGTCGAGGCCGATCTATGTGTTGTAAATATGTGTTGTAAAGTGCTATGTTTCGTACTGTAGTTCTGTGTTGTGTCTGTAGGTCGAAGACGACCTTAGTTAGGTCGTAAGTCGTAGTTGATAGGTCGCTGCCGACCTAAGTGTTGTATTTTTGAGTCGTGTGTTGTAAAACTCTATAAATAGCGGGGTTGTGTCATTTGTAAAAGTTTAGTTGATTTGAATAAAATTTCGTTTTGTTAGCTTTGTGCTTTCATCCAAATTGGTAGTCGAGTGTAATCTCCTATCTCCACCTTTGACATTCGAGTGCGCTCGAATCTTCGATCGTTGAAGCCAATTCGTGGAATCAAGTGCGCTTGATCAACGCTCGAAGAATTGTAGATCTCTCCTCATGGTATCGTGCGCGATCAACGTGTCAGAGATAGCTAGAATTCGGTATCTTCGGATCAACGAATTTGGGCATTTCAGTATTCATCAACCCATCGATTGCTACTTTCATCGATCTACCTTGTTTTTGTTTAATCCGCTGCGTCAAGAACACATGTTTAAAGTGGATATGATTTGACCATTCACTCTCCAGTTTGCATCTGTGATTCGGCAAAACAATCATGCCTTAAACCGACTTCATCAGGGGCTTACCCTCAATTTAAAGTCATCAACGACTGACTGCCTACTCGCTAACCATCATGAGCCATCATTTCAACTCTCTTCCTCAGCTCGATCGGAAGAACGCAAAGTATAAAGTGGACGTGACTCGACCGTCTGCTCTCCAATTCTTGCACTTGACTTAAAGGAAAATACACAACTCAAAGTGGATGTAGTTCGACCATCCTCTCCTCTGCTCGAGCTCAAAGCTTCCCAGAACACTAATCTTACTCCTTAGGTTTGGTAGAAGCGGAATCCAATGAACATGGACGCGATCCGACCGTCCATAAACTAAATCTCATCCTTTGTTGAGGGCAGATAAGTGGTAAGTAATTGAGATCCCACCGATCACTCACTAAGTGAAACCCCGAGCTCAGGGATAAGCCATCACACTGTAGCTAAAAGGGATTGATACACGACAATCCTCTAACTAACTCCAGCTCCTAAAGTGCGAGCTGTAGCATAAACTTACGGATGTGGGTTCGAGGAGGGTGGATCCGTCCACCTAACGACTTCGCCCATGTTCATCCTAAGCCTGAGGAGGATGGATCCATCCATCTAACGACCTCGCCTTTCATACTTACAAACGTGGGCTCGAGGAGGATGGATCCGTCCACCTACCGACTTCGCCCATGTTCAACCTAAACCCGAGGAGGATGGATCCGTCCATCTATCGACCTCGCCTTTCATATTTACAAGCTCAAGGAGGGTTGATCCGTCCATCTAACGACTTCGCTTGCCTACTCAGGGTGGATGTGATACGACCGTCCACGTACCTGATCAACTTCTTGTTTCCAAAGTATGAACAAAATCCTAAAGCATAAACAGATGTGACTGACTATCTGTCGGCCAACTCCAGATTCCCGGAGTGCGAACTGGAGTATAAACATAAACATAAATGGGTGTAATTGACCGCCCATCAACTAAGTCTGGTCCCGAGAGCACGGACCGGAGTGTAAACACCAAATGGGTGTGACTGACCACCCATCAACCAACTCCAGATTCCCGGAGTGCGAACTGGAGTATAAACATCAAAAACGGGTGTGACTGACCACCCATAAAACAACTTAAGTCCCTGGAGTGCAGACATAATCCTAAAATACCAAATGGGTGTGACTGACCACTCATCAACTAACTCCAGATTCCCATTGTGCAAATAGGAGTATAAACATAAACTAACTCCAAATTCCCAGAGTGTGAACTAGAGTATACCTATCAATTAACTCTGGTCTTGAGAGCGCGGGCTGGAGTATAAACACCAAATGGGTATGACTGACCACCCATCAACCAACTCTAGTTCTCAAAGCATGGATTGGAATATAAATACCAGAAGGGATGCGATTCGAATGTCCATCTATCAACTATGATTCCTCAGCGAGTTCTATAACACAAAAAGCAGATGTGGTTCGACTGTCTGCTTTCCAACTCTTCCCCTGACATGCGGGCACACTTATCACAAAAAATCGGATGTGATCCGACCATCTAGCACTAAGCGGGCATGACACGACCGTCCATGCATCAACTCTTGTCGCCGGCACGGCACCCAAAACATAATTTTATAGGGATGCACTCCAACCCTACAAGACAAAATTTCTTCCTTGATTCGATAAGGAGACGCAGGTTCGCAAATCGGCCCTAGCTGAACGTCCTATTCTAAATGGATGTGACTACCCATCCTACCGCAAATGAACGTGACACGACCGTTCATCCGCTAACTCTTTCCTATGATCCAATGGGTTGTGCATGCAACATGGACGGATATGACTCAACCATCCGCCAATTAATTCCTTCCTATAGTTCAGTGGGAGAAGCATCAAATTAAAGTTGTTGTAATGTGACCGACCACACTTCCAACTTTTTCCCTTGACTGGGAGCAGAGAAATTGACCGAGGAAAATGCGGTCTGACCATTTTCTACAAAAAAAAATTCTTAGTCCCCAGAGTGTGGACAGGGGTATAAAACATCGAATAGGTGTGATGAATGGCCCTTCAGTTGACTCAGATTCCTAGAGTGCGACTACAAGCATAGACAGATGAATGAATGTGATTCGACCATTCATTCGCCAGCTCTGACCTACACTCGACATGAGGAGTATAAACTCACTACATATGCAATTAAACCGTCCACAAACTCACTCTTCTAACCCAAGACCGGGGGTAGAGGCATAAATCGCTGAAAGAAGAGAAAGGTGACTCGCTACATCTCTAGCTTATCGTCCTTTACAACTTAAGGCAATGACTACAAGGAGGCCTTAATGCTAACCAATCAGAATGATGCCCGAAGTTACATGAAACCAATTATATCGTATCGCCGGATCGACGGGCAATATCGATCTGCACCTTTCATATCATACCATTGGATCGATAGGAAATGAGGTCCGAGCATTCTACATCGTGCCATTGAATCGACGGTCACTATCGATCCTCTTTGACTGCAAATCGATGTGACCCGAACGTCCATCGAATACCTTTGACCAACAGAGCATGGATAGAATAATAAACCACGAATGAGTGTGACTTGACCATTCGTCCTCCATCACCTACCTTCGATCCGTAAGGAAGAGCATGAGACCGGATGAGCATGACCTGACTGCATTTGAGCTGACTTTATCCCTAGATCTAACGGGAGAACGTAAATCGAAATGGACATGGTTGATCGCCCAACTCCAAAAGAATGCAATGTGACCATTAATTCTTTGACTCTTACCACGATCCGACTAAACGAGCAATTCACAGCAAGTGCAACCTAAATGTCCGCGCACCGATTCTTACCTTGGATTCGACAAGGGAAGCATCAATCCTGCATTGGATCTGACTGGACGATTCACTTTTCAGTTTTTTGCCCAAAGCATGGTGACATAAGCAACGAAGTGAATGTCATTGACCGTCCAGAACCTAGCTCATGTCCGAATGTCGGCAAAGAAACAATGTATTCTTCCTAGAGGAAAGAACTAGAACATAATGCAGGATAGGCACGACTCAGCCTTCCATCAGTTAACTCGATCCCATGGTTCAACGGGATAGAATGCGAAATTGAAGTGGACATTATCTACCTTGCCACTTATCGAGATATTCCCCAGACTTAGGGGCACGTGCGAGAAATAAGATGAATGTAATTCGATCGTTCATCATATAACTATGGCTCTTACAGCTTGGACTACGGTATAAACATAGTAGAAGCTAGGCCCGATCATTCGCACAATACATCCATCAATCCAAGACTGGGGGCACGAGTGTGATCATCCAAGAGTTGGATATGACTACTCAATCCTATAGCTCGTGCCTAGTATTTGTAACAACTTGAAGTTACGACCGAAAGGATGCTTAGAGATAGAATCATCAGATCGACGCCCGGACTTATGGGCAACTGATCATCATTCTGAACCTTCCGATGAGCAATGGATCACGAGTACATTGAATGCAAAGCGCATTACTCGGAAACACAAGTAGATTCAAACTCATAGTTGGAGCCAGCTATGCTGCAGCACGCGATACAAGGCTAAACTCTACTAAGCCTTTGATTCAACGTCCCTACAAGCTTGATCATTTACCATTGCAAATAAGAACATGAAGTGCTTATAGCCCATCACGAATATTATAGATCAGATCACAACTAAGCGCAATGATGATGAAAGAGTTAACTGCTTTGCTCCAGGTGAATTTGATATATTCGCTTGGACTCAATCTCATGTATATATGTGGACTATCGCCAACCATGAAGAACCCTACATTAAATGTCGACCCGAGGCATATCTCGGTGAACAAAAATGATGCAATGTGGATCTGGAGAGATCTGTTGCACATAAAGAGGAGGCGAATCTGCTCAAAACCAGTGGGTTTATCCACGTGCCCTCTAACCCAAATGAGTGTCCAATCCTTTGCTTACGGGAAAAACAAACGGAGAATGGCGTACGTATGTCGACTACTCAGATTTTCACAAGGCATGACAAAGCATAGTTTTCCATTTACAAGGATCAACCAACCGGTAGACTTGACCATCGAACATGAATTACTCACTTCCATGGACACAAAACTCCAGATACAATCAGATACTGAAGCATGTCCCAGACCAGGAATACAATAGTTTCGTTACTGACCTAGGCCTAATACGCTATGCTGCAATCCCCGGATTCAAATTTAAGAACGCTTATGCTACTTACCAAAGGACGATTAACAGATCATTCAAAAATCAGATCAACCGATCGATGAAAGTATATGTGGTTAATATGCTCGTGAAATCACAACTATCAAACGACCATATTAATGACTTGGTAGAGATATTCAGTGCTTTCCAAAGAATGTAGAACGAAACTTGATCCTTTGAAATGCTCTTTCAGTGTTGCGTCAGAAAAATTCTTGGGTTTCATCATCAACTCTTGTTGAATTGAGGCTAATTTCCAGAAAATTCCAACAATTAGAGACATCCATGTACCAAGGATAACCAAGTAGGTACAGAACCTAAGTCGGAAGATTACCATCCTAAGCTGATTCAACTCTAGGGCCATCTATAAGTGTATTATCTTCTTCCACCTGACCAAGAGAGGGAAGAGAACTTTGAATGAATTAACAACCACGTTGATGCAATTCCAGCTCTGATAGATCACTTAAAGAAACCCCCCATTTTACCTAAGCCTTTGGGTCGTGAAGATTTATACATTGATTGGGCCGTGTCAACACACGCCATAAGCATCGCATTACTATGTGAAGAGAAATGAATCCAAAGACCAGTATATGATGAAAGCTAGCTATTGACAAGGTCACCCCGTTAGTGTCTGATCGACCAGCCATTACGATAGTTCCTATGGCAACCTTAGATGTCAGGAAAGTTACTCAAATGGAATATCGAGCGAAGCCAATTTGATATCACTTATCTCCCTCAAAGAGCTATCCATGGTCAAACATTAGCATACTTCATATTTGAATTCACTGCATCAGACGATTATCTGAAGAACAGTAGAGAACCGTCCAGCCGATGGAGAACATACATAGATGGAACTTTCAATAATTGGACTTTTAACGTCGAAGTTTGGTTAATGACTCCCGAGGAACGATCGATCTGTTACGCCCTCAAACTCAACTTCCTTGCAACAGACGACGAAGCTAAGTATGAAGCCTTGGTCGCCATGCTCGAACTTGCAAAAAAAAACCGAGAGTGGAAGCTTTACATATCTTATGCGATTTCTGGTCAGTGGTATGCCAAGTCAGGGAAGATTATCTGACTAAGGGGCAACATCTTGCTCCTTATCTCAGCTGGGTCCAACAACTATTAGCCGACTTCGAGTATTACACCATTATACACATCCTCGGAGAACAAAATGAAAAAGCCGAGTCACTGGCCAAATTAACCAGTTCTGGGGATGCGCAACAAATAGACTTTGTCCCAGTTGAAACACTTATTATTCCAAGCATTGACGGATAAAGATCGATTAGATCTTAGAGATGGAGCCAGAAAAGGAGTCTCGGATGACACCTATTAAAGACTATCTACAGTGGGGAATTCTTCTTGAATAGAGGAATGAGAAATGGCATATCCTTCGTGAAGCTATCCCATGAGTTAACACTTGTAAATTTCGTATCTATTGATACAAAGCACACCATATGTAAGCCCATCTCGTACCGATAACCATCGGTACAAAGTCTATCTTGATGCATCCCAGATCGGTCCAGGAGAGGATCGATCCAAAGAAATGGATCAAAAACAACCATCGACCGTTGTTGAAACTCAAATTTCACATCGATCCAGGAGAGGATGGATACAAAACTCGATCAAAAGAACTTGATAACGACTCACAAATGTGTTAACATGAATAGGAGCCAGGTTAACATATGTGCATACATGCCAAACTAACATTAAAATTTAGAAGTTAACAGGAATTGAATGCTTACCTGGTGACGATCAGAACAATGAACAACAAATCGCTGGTGCTCAGCACTCAGTTATAACAAAACACTACATGATCATTGACAATCAACAGTTCGACATCTACATCACTAAAGATCAATCAAAGGTTACATCTTTTGATGAAAAGATAGCAACTACTCAATGAATCGGATAGAACTTTTTCAGAATGAAGGATGCAGCTTTTTAAAGCACGTCATGTTCACACAAGACGTACTTTCGGGGGCAAATGTTATCTCATCTTTTGGCAAGGCTGTGACACCAAGAACTTGACTGGAAATGAAGGACAATTTGTCTTGGAGATCGGTTATACATAGGTTCACTATGGATACTGGTAAATTTTGGCCGAGTCTGGATCGAGCTACAATAAATATGACACGACAAGCAAAGCTATGAAAACCAACGTTCCAAATTTCAAGTCAATCGGAGTTCGTATGCTCAAGATATTTATCGATCAAGGTTGAGAAAACCAACTCTATTCGTATCCATTCCCCAAGAGAGATTCAGTTCGTATCCATCGCCCACTAACTTCCTTCGTATCCATCATGTTAACAACACTTCGTATCCATCAACAAATTTCCATTTCGTATCGGTCTCCATCCATCCATCTCGTATCGATCTCCCACCAACGATACGAAGAGCAATAACCACCGATGGATACGAAGAAAGCAACATGAAGCATCGATACGAAGGTGGCCTCCAACCATCGATACGAAGTAGTATGCAAGCATCGATACGAACAGAGCCACGCATGACCGATACGAAATAGTATCGATACGAAGACGACAATGTCATACAAATCCAAACTTGCATCGATCATATCTCAAGATCTACAAGTCCAAATGCCACCAAATTTTCACAGGAGCTTGCCTACAACGTCAAGAATGTACTAGATCAATTTTAACCAAAACGGATCAATTCTTGATCGATATGAATTCCACTCGTATCGCTCTGATATCGAGTCGAAATCACCTGAACTCGATCCCATAGGCCCAGGCATGTGAGAGAAGAAGTCCTTCGAGATCTGGGCGAGATATTTGCTGCCTACGCCTATAAATAGTGACCCTGGACCGACATAAAATGGACTTTTGGCTTCTTTACGTCGACACTCTGCCGGAATTGCTGCTCTACTTTGAATGTACTGTTGTAATCCACTTATAACCAGCAAGCTATAATCAATAAACATGAACCATTTCGTAGTGGACGTAGGCCATACGCCGGACCACTCTAAATTTGTGTGTTTCTGCACTTTTTCTTATCTGTTGATTGGTGTGTTTGTTAGATCTGCCTCATTTTACATTTACTTTCTTCATTTTATCTCTTCAAACACATCCGAAGAGTGTTGTGCCCAATTTTGATACAAACAGTAGTTATAACATATCTGTTCACAATATAAATTAAGATGTTAAATATTCCGCTTAAATATAATTGAAAATAAGAATCAAATCTTAATAGTTTCCTATCGCTAATATAGCCACTATACCTTATGGTATATGGTTAATATAAAATTCGAACTGTATATACATTTTGTATAATATATGAAGATCCGTTGCCTTTGTTTCTATTCTAAGACTACTGTACGATTAAATCAAAATTTCAGTACTTTCATTGCTTTAATCGGCTACCAAGTTTCTTGGTATCTTTTTGATGCCACATACATGGTTATTTGAAAATATTATCATCCTAGTCATTTATGTATGAATAAACTAACATTTGCAGTCTAAAAAAGGAAAAAGAAAAACAGTCTTAGGGAGCCTCCACAAAACAAACTGATTTACTATTCCAAAAAATCAATAAAAGAAATTTGGATATAAGAAATGGCAAAAAAAAGTGTTAAGTTGGGATAAATTATGAAATAAGAGTTCATATGAGTCATGATTCATTAGGCAAGCATAATGCTACTTTAGATTATTCATGCTCAAGAAATTAAGGTCCAAGACAATCGTGTAGAAGAAATGAATTAGGTAGAAATGAGATGGTGCCAATTAGACCCATCTCATATTTCTTCATCTTCACTCCTTTAGGCCTCATTCATGTGACATAAGTTTATATTCAATTCAAGTCATGTTAAAAAATTCACATTAACAAGCTTTTTGAGTTATGTTGTTTACAGTTTAATAACTTAAATTACTAGGATGAAAATTTAATTTGAAAAACATAAAATGAATGTTAATTTTTAATGACTTATGTTGCTTTCTATTTAATAAGAAAAGGATAATATTTTCTTTTGCTTTTGTCATGATATATGATTACACCAAATTGGTCAAATGATAGGGCACAAATAGTTTTTTAATAAATAAAACAATTTTGGATAACAAACGCGGATATCTCTTTTCTACTTAATTCCACATTCATGAATGCGTGTCAACAAAAAGTATCCTCAAATGCATCCTTATGCAAAATATGGATTCTTAATCAAGATAAATTAGCAAGTATAATTTACAAGAATTTTTCTACAATATGCAGATCTATATAGCATCTATACGTAAAACCAAACCCTCCTCTTGACCACCAGTAAAGTGGTGAGCACGTGCAAGTTCAACTTCCTTTAAACTATGTGATGTAATTTTTTTGATGATGTTAACTTATTTTAAGCTCTGTTTACCATTAGTACATCACTGCTAACATGTAACATACTATCCCACCTCAAACGTACTAATTTTTTTATATCATGTATGCATTAATGGATATACAACCCAAATTTGGAGCGAAAGAAATTAGCTCTTTAATCAAATACTCAAATCAATCAAGTAGTAGATTCTTCTTTTAAATATTACTAAGGATACAATTGATAGGAATAAAAATGATAATTGTAAATGTAAAGACCAAGTTGCAAAATTATTAGTGCATAAGATATTGTCATAGATAGAACGATTAATGTTATGCCAGAGAATTACATATTATACTATGATTTGCTATGAATTATGAATTTCCATAATTACTTAATATGTAAATAATTAATGGCACAACTAGACATAAAATATCATAGTTTACAACAATCATATCAAGGCATGAGTATATCGCTTTTATGTTGTGAAGTCACCATTTTCCTATTTGCCATTTTTATTTACTCTTATAAATAATAAGATAGAACAAACTTGTATATATCATGCAAGTATAGAACAACCTTGTACATATATATCATGGAAGTAACTAAGTTAAAAGTGTAAAGTTTTATCTTACTAATATGTTAATTATGATTTAAGTTAACATGATCATTAGAGCTTTAGTGATTAGAGGTGAATATGTACACGAAGCTACTTGTACCTCAATTTAAGGAAACATTCAAGTGAACATGTATGAAACTAGACAGTTAATTATGTAATATACACCATACTATGAGATGTATAGTATTTTTGGAATGAAGATAACGATATTTCCAATTTTGAACAACATTGCGTATCCATTTCCTCGAAAAATGTACATATAATTTATCAAGTCTTATCCAGGAAAAGAAAACTTTGGTGGAATGCCAAGTAACTTGAACCAAAATATACATGCATTAGTAGTAAATACTTCTGTATTCTAAATTTCTCATGCAATCTTTACAAGTGCATCATTAAGAATGTGATTTGAAAACCAAGGTTCATTTTCACCCAATGTTTCCAAAAGTATGTGCCAAATTCTATTGTTAATATGCACTAATATGTCTTGGAAGCATCGACCTAATTCCTTTTAGATTTTGGTGCAAGGGAATTCAAAATGATAATAAGTACTGGAAAATCATTTGTTTTGCAATAGTCTTGTTATCCAAACACATTCGGAATAATAAAAAAAAATCCAACATACCAAACCTCAATTCATAGTAGCTAAAACAGTAAACTAAAATCAAAATATGCATAAAGGGAAATTTGCAGACCTTGATTTCTACCATCTTTGTCTTAATTTTGTGTTTGAGATGTGGATCCAGAACAATAACAGCTTCCCTATTAAGCAATCAACGACCATTTCAATGATAAAATAAGCGTAAGAGTAGTAATAGCCTCCTCCACTTATCGGAATCTATATGAACATATTTCAATTGTTTGATTTTAGGAATTAGGGTTTGATGAGCTAGAGTGGAAAGAGGCAACTAAGTATTATAGATCGTGAACGTCCTTTTAGGTAGGATGGGTTGGTATAAAGATGGAGTATAGTAAGGGCAGATAAACGGGCCTTAATCACTAGTATTAGTGACCAATGCTATATTTGCCCCTAATTAAATATTATTAGAGACATTTAACTTATTCTGCCTCTAACGTAATGCCTCTAATAGTTACAAATGTGGTAGTGAATTATAGAAAAAATGTGATTTTTTCAACATAGCATTTTATAGCTAAATTCATATTCCTCTCCAAGTTCATATTAGGAAGAAAATCAACTTTTTCCTCTTTTCTTATTTGAAATCAAGTAAAAGAGAACAATTTAGAGATTAGGGTTCCATACTTGAAATCTAATATTTTTCGCTTTCAAAATTTATAATAGGAAGAAAAAACAATTGATATAATATAGAACAATTCAAAAATTACGATTCCTTACTTGAACCCCTTAAATAATACATATTTTCTTCAACAACAAGTTCTTTTGGATTTCGCTGTTCTTCTTCAATTGTTAATCTGGCGGCTCCGTCCTCAAAAACTGAATGCACAAACTTGTTTTTTTATATCTTCCTTATGTGGTATTTTTGCCTTACGTGAATTTTTTTTGTGTTTCGTGTTTTTTTGTCTGCTCGACGCCCCCCTTTGTCAATGATGACCCATGCAACAACTCAATTTGAAATGGGCCAGAGCCGGCTCTATCATCGGTCCATATGCTAGTTTAGAGCAAGCTAGATTATTGCCAAGTGATAGTAATCTAACGTATTACCTTGATAGCACAATCCACATCATCAATCTACGTCTCTACCAAATGGCTATAAATATGCGCTGACCCCAATGCAGAAAGGATCTTTTGGAAGTGGTATAATTTAGATACTAAGAATAAATTATACTTTCCTATATTAGAGCTTTTTGTATAAACTCATTATAGGTAGACTTAGCTGATTCTACATTGTAACCTTCTGACTTCGGTATAAGATTCTAAAGAAGGAAATGTTAGTCCATGAGTTGATGGTTTTGATGACAACAACCTTAGAATAAGATTATAAAATATAAATACTAACATTATAGTTTAGATATATATGTATATGCAGGATTTAACCATGTAGGTACAAAGAATGAAGAGATATCAAGATTGAAGACTCATGAGTATCAAGATTATCAAAAGTTCAAGATTTCAAGATAAGTATTGAGTCTAGAATTATGTTAAAACTTCACAATAGCACTGAAATCTTCACTCCATTTTTCTTTTGGGATGGAACCCATTTCTACCTTTTTAGTGGCTTACAAACCCATGACAAGTAGCTTACAAACCTACGACAAGTGGCTTACAAACCCACGAACATCCTGGTTTTGTACAAGTTCTCGAGTCCTGTCATGATGAGATATTCTGCAGGAAGAAGCTTGCAAAACTACTTCAAAATGATTTTCAAAACTACTTCAGAATGATTTTCAAAATTGTTTTTCAAAATGTTTTAGCCTTAAAAATTATCTTTTCAAATGATTTTCAAAAAGATGTTTTAGCCTTAAATATTCTTGTTTTTAAACTTCGGTTGTTTTAAACTATCTTTTAATTATAATATATTTATACTTAGATTTAAATATAAAATTATAGTAAAATTATATATATATTATTCTCTATATTTATCTATGTATTTTATCTATAGTCAAGTATATTTATAAAGTTTAAAATAGTTTTAATATAAGATAAAGGTTATTTTCAAAGAAAAACAAAACATCAAAATTTCCTTTGGGATGTCGACATGCCCTAGTACCCCATGTCGCCATAGTGTCAGTTAGATTCAAAAATTTGAATTTCGAAGGAAGTGTCTATTCGCCATAATCTTTCATGAATGGACATGACTGTTGTTCTTCTATAAATAGGGGTTAGTTTCAACGAATTTTATATCAGATTTTCTGGTTTTTCACTTCTCTTCTTCTTCCACATTTTCTTATTCAAAATCCTATCATTACTCTGCCGAAATCAACATTGAATCTAACTAGATTATCTCTGGTTTGATTCTCTATCACTATCTCAACAAGATCCAAGTGCTATTCAGAGTTATAGGCTTCTTTGTAATCTATCTAGCGAGAAAAGGTGTGATTGTAGCCTTGGAAATCAATCAAGCGAGAAAAGGTGTGATTGTAGCCTTGGAAATCAATTGGGTGAACTTGTTGCCCCGGAAATCAAGTATCTCTACCCAGAGGATTGTGACTTTGGAGGGTGTACCTCGTAGCCTTGAAACCGAGGGTTGTAATTGTTGAATTGCTTTTGAAAGGAAATCCGTACTTAGTTGTGCGGGACTGGATGTAGGGTAACCCCGAACCAGTATAAAATCCGGTGTGTTCTTTCCTTTACTGCATTTACTTTATTTCTACACCCGTGTTTGTTTCTGTGACCATATCTGTGTCTGAATATTGCATACATTTATGTTCAAATTAACATAAACTCAAAAAGATTTAGTAATTTCTTAAAAACACTATATTCACCCCCCTCTAGTGTTATTCCTAGCCTTAAGATCCGTAATCCGCATTCCTCATAGGAAATAACAAAGTGAATGTTGGGATCTAGCTTGAACTACTATAAATCTCGATGTTTCTTTACTATTTTCGTATCTTTTACTTTTGAGATTATATATAGAAATAACTCTTGACCCAGTTTAATATCTATTCCTCTTAGCATCAACTCTTAGAATCCTAGTTAATTTCCTATACTACCTAAAGCCTTGGGTAACTAGCTTATCGAAGCTGTCGTGATCAAATCTACCGACCAAAGCTTGTCTTTCGATCCTTGGAACTTGGTGTTACGAAAAATACAACCAACAATATACATCTACTAATACCTTCTCAATGTCACTTTTGCTAAATGAATTGAACAAAAACGCATCAAACACCCACGATTGCTATTAATGTAAGATATTTAAATTTCTACAAACTTTATAAAAAATATTCACTTCGAATTTAATTATCACCTTAAGAAATTACTTCTTTGTAGGTCATCTATGACATATCTTCAATTTATATCGATTGTAAAGTGGTTTCAAATTAATTAATCTAACATAGAGGTGAGCATTTAGCCGAATTAATCAATCTTAACCAAATTGACTTAGTCAATTAAAACGGTTAACCAATTGTACCATTTTCGATTTAGTCAACTATTAACGAAATTTGGTCGGTCGGTTAACCATTAACCGATAATATTTTTCACATAATTTTTTTACTATAAAACTCATCCCAATGAGTCCATTAATGATCAGTTGATTGACGTTAATTCTAGGTAACTCTGACTAACTGACCAACGATGGTGGAAAATCTTAGTAAATAAGTGGAAGGTCTTAGTAAATAAGTGGATAACTATTGTTAACCATGGTTAATTTATTGATTGAATGGTTAACCGATTAAAATAAACAATAAACCACGCATGGTTAACCGACTCAGTGGTTATTAGCTAAAAGGAGCGGTTAACCATTCACAAAAAAAGGTCAATCGCGATTACTTTTGGACGGGTCGATCAGCATAAACCGAGCAAAATTAACCATTGTTCGATTAACTGAACCGCCAACGTTAAATAGTTAACCGCTCTTTTTAATTTCTTGGTTCAGTTAATCGACCACATCCACCTTAATCTAACATTTTAGCATATAAGGTTACAATTTTCTAATCAAGTTTTGAATTGACTGAAATTTGTAGAAAAAAGAACTAGAGTTAATGAGGTTTGAGTTCATGATTGTTGTTTACGTTATATTTTTAGAAAGAAGAATGATTGAATGTTTGTTTTCTGAATAAATTAAGAAAATGAGAGATGGGTATATATGTGAGAGAAGTATTTTATAAACTATTGGGGGGCGATAAAAGAGGTAGTTGATAAAAGGAAAAAAGTGGACTTAAAATAGGAGAATTTTAGTTGAATGTTCCAAGAAAGGAGGAATATTTTTCTATCATTGTTTTTATGGTTGTCAATTAGATTCGTCGGATCTTATTTCATCTTAATCAGACTTAGGAGGTTTCGAATCAAATCAGATATGATTCGTTAGATTCAAACTATACAATATATATCATAAATTCGATCAAATCTAAGATTCAGTTCAGACCTAGTCAGACAATCCAGATTTAATTGGGTAATAACACTGCAAATGCATATATCTTTCCATTTTCTATTCAGACGTCATAGGTCAGATTGATTTAAATAAGTTTGTCAATGGGTACCTGAAAAACCTAAAATCCATCTGCATCTGTATCTGAAAAGCAGATAAATATCTGATATTCGAAAATATGGATTTAGATAAGTAGGTGGATACATTTGAAAATTATCCATCCGTTTTTTGTTTTAGTATAACGAAAAATTTGTATTTATTATTTTATTAAGTTAACAGTTTGTATTATATGCATTTAATGCATAGTAACTGCTGAAAACTATTAATCATCATCATTTTGGTTGATTTTGCAAACTTTTATAATCAGTCGGGTTGGGAAAAAATTATATTAAACCAAAATTTTGTATTTTTGTTTTTTGATTTATCGACCATTAACGAATATGGTAATTATTCGGTATCTATCCATATCCACGAATGCGGACAACGAATTCGAAAATGATTTTGGATACAGATATGACATTATATGCATCTGAAAGTATACATTAACATGCCTAGATTTGAGTCAACACATACCAAAAAGGGTACCCATGTAGCCCACCATTAATGAATAGTTTGAACACCAGGAGCAGGATAGAAACCAAGAAACATTTCGCTACGCACCTGATGTTTCCGAACGTTTTGGCCCAGTATAAACATTTCGGGTCTCTTCCTTTAGGTTTCTTTTGAATCTTGCAATCTTATGGTAGAATAATGGGCTTGATTACCTTCTTCTCTTTTACTGATTCACAAGCACCTGGATTTGAACAATTTTTTATTGTCTTCTTAGTTACTCAACTCAAATACGAAATTTATTGGGTTCAAACTAGGTTAGAGTCCTTTTTGGCAGGTTTGGTTTGGGTTTCCACACTTTGGTTCTAATTGTTATCCCTTCGTTATTTGTTTCTCTATGATTATAATATTAATTTGCATTAAAAATGTTATTAATTTTAGGTTGCTGCTAAAGTCACTTTGATTTTGGGGCATGTTTGCTAAACCATATTTTTACAGAAAGAACTAGTCTCTTAGGTAAAAGTTATATAAATTAAGTCTTTCGGAATTATTATAACCTAATAAATTCTAATATAGAAAAACATTATCTTCATGTAGAAATATTATATTCAAATTTCATTTTCATCATTAAATCGCAAATTTTATGATTGTTCCAATAAGATCCATTATGAATTGTTTTGATGAATTTGTTAAAGTTTCATGTTGAAGGTAAATAATTGCATTACAAATAATTAGTTTCTGCATTTGCAATCAAAGGAAGCAAGACTGGTAACGTTTGTTGCAGATTCGATGTAGGGTCAACTAGTAGTAGCCAAATGTGGCAGTTGTAGCCTAGTGGTGGAAAAATCCATTTGAAATTGGTGTTTAGCTAATGAGTGCAAATAACTACAAATAACTCTTTTTAAAATCTTAGGTTTTTCGGTACAAAATTACTGATATATTCATAATATTTACATGAGTGCAAGTTTTATGCATAATATTACACTTGTTATGTGTTGTTACAAAGCAAAAACCATTAACAATTCAAAAGGATTGCATTTTCCTTATAACTAGTTGTCTACAATTATTTTGCACTATAATCATATTAATTCATACTATTGTTATTCACATTGTCAACAGTTTTTGTTGTGCAACAATAAATAAGTGGAAATATTATGGAAAACATTAACATTATAAAATATATTAGCAAAGCCGGCTCTAGCCCAGTGCAAACTGGGCCGTTGCACAAGGCATCATTGACGAAGTGTGCATCAAGCAGACAGAAAAAAACATGGTGCAAAAAAATAATTCAAATAAGGCAACAAAATCACACAAGGAAGATAAAAAAAACCACGTGCATGCGTTCGGTTTGTGAGGAAGGAGCCGCCAGATTCATAGTTGAAGAAGAACAGAGAAACCCAAAAGGACTTGTTGTTGAGTGTTGTTGGAGAAAGAAGGTGTTATTTAAGAGCTTCAAGTAAGGAACCCTAATTTCTAAATTGTTCTATATTACATCATTTGTCTTTTTTCCTATTATAAATTTGGGAAAGGAAAAAAATTGATTTCAAGTATGGACCCTAATCCCTAAATTGTTCTGTTTTACTTAATTTCAAATAAGGAAAGAAGAAAATGTTGATTTTCTTCCTAATAGGAACTTGGAGAAGAATATGAATTTATCTATAAAATGTTATGTTAAAAAATCACAATTTTTATTTACAATTTTATTATAGTTTTGATGAAGAAAGTATTTAAAAAATCATATGATTTTACCTTACTATAAATATAAATTTTATTTCATAGGAATCATTTTTTTCAAATTAGTATATATTCTCTTTAGGTTTTAATAACCAATATGTATTGGATATCACAATGTTTCCAACAAAACAACCATCAGAAAGTTTTAATTAGAAAAAATGAAAAGAAGAGATAGTTGAATCTTTGAAAGGTTCTCTTAACAAATATTTTTTATTTCTTTATACCAGGACTTATTATTGATGGATTTTCACATTAGAATTGTAGTATTTTAATTTTTGTCTTGTTTGCATTGTTAGTTGTTGAAAGTATTAGGTGCTTCACATATATATTTTTGGAACTGGGCTAGCCCGCAGCGGAGCAAATGGGTAAATCTAAAAAAAATACTTCTATTTAGATCTTGTTGGGCCTATGTAGATTTTGTTTTAAATAAAATAAATATTTTATTTAATTCATAAATAATGTTTTTTATTTATTATATAGTTGGTATTATAAAGTATATATGCGTATCATATACACATATATGTGTACGTGCACGTGCAACATAATAAAGTATACATGGTTTAACATGTCCGTGTGTAAATGCTAGGATTTATAATGCAACATACATGTAGCCCTTCTATATACATGTGTGCTATCTAGTATATACGTATATATAAGTATAAATATATGTATGTATATGTGATAATATATACATTGTAAAATAATATATATATATATATAATATGTAAGTGATTATACTATACATACACACTTTGTTACGATATAAAATAATTGTAAATGATAATATAAACAATTACAAGATTAAATTAAAATTTAAAATTAAATTTCATATTCAGATCTTGATAGACTCAATAAAATCTAGTAACTACAAACTCAAATTTAATTTATTAAAATTTGAATAAATATCTATATAAAGTTTATATACATTATGAAATCAATTTATATATATATATATGTATATGTCTATGTATGTATATATTAAAATATTATCAATAAAACAATATACATATAGACATAATGCATACATATAAATATGTCTAACGTAAATTAATTATTAAATATTCATAAATAAATACTTTAGCACACATGGCTATACAAAAAATTCCTTTTTTTAAATATTGTTTGGTTTCAACTTTTTTTATTATTGATTTTCACACCGAAATCAATACCAAATAATTTAAAAAAAAAAATCAAAAGCAATATAAACAAGTATATATTTTATAAAATATTTTCGCGCATGTATTTTATAATTTTATACCTATACTTATCTATATTTAAAACCATACAATGTTTAAATCAAATATATATATATATATATATATTATATTTAGATCTAATTTTTTTTTAAATTCCATGTACTTTAAATTACATTTATGAATTAATAAAATGATAAACGTATACTTTATATTATTATGTTCAAATTTAAAAACTAGTTTACTAAATAATCATTTTATATATTATTATATCCCAAAAAACCTTTTTTTTAACTATAGCCCTGAGCTTTATATATATAAATATATAAAAAAATTATTATTACACACATATATATCATATGGATCTGTATTTTACGTATCGAAGGGTTATAAAATATTATTTTTAAATTTATATTGGGTCGTATGACTATAAATTTAGACACAATCGAGTATTGACATTTTTGACCCTAGTAATTTTATTGGACGAATTTGGCCTTGATTTATTTTCCGCCATTTTCGATGATTTTACGTATTACGCCGATATATGTGCACCAATGCACTAGAGAATTTGGATGAACAGAAAATATTCTTGGATCAAGGAGAAAGTCTATGAGCTGCGTAGTCAAAAATTTTCGGGATCGAATGTTCTGACAGTCCATATGTCTTAAAAACATCCAAAAATAACATACCTTGGGTATAGTTTTGGATGTCGATGAAACTTATGCTGTTAGAACGGGAAAAATAAAATGATCCGCACTGTCGAAGAATAGTCGCAATCGGACATTCCTAAAAGCCATATGACCAGATAAATGCACCTATATTCTTGGTCGCATTATTTCCTTCCCCATCACCACATGTATCTTCTTCTCCTCCATGAAAACCCATAACCCACCTTTCTTCTCCTCCTTTTTCCCTATCAAATATTCGTCGTTTCCAACGAAATAAGATCCTGGTCACTATATTTTTCTAAGAGTGACAAAACCATTGCGTCGGATCGAATTAGATCGTATCGTGGTAGCCAAAAATTATGGATCCGGCAAAAGGGGTGCTTTTTGAAGGGGATCCGTAATGACTTTTGATGATATGGGTTTGTTCGTGTCAGCGAGAGGATTTTAGAAATGTAAGTAGTGAGGGCTGGAGAAGAACGTAGTGGTGGCAATTTGTTGGGAAGGTTTAGTGTTGGCTGCTCTATTTTGTGTGTGCTGATTCAAAGTTCATGGTAGGTGGAACCAGGCGGAGCTATGTGTGGCGGTCCTGTGATGTGAATGTTTTGTTCACGTAAGAAAAGAAAAGAGAAATGTTAGTTGCGTTATACAAACGTGGGTAGAAGGCAGTGCAGGCGAGATGGTGGTGGTTTGGTAGTGTCATAGGCGGAGCTGGATAGCATGGTGATGGAGCATGTTAGTGTGCATGCGTGAATGGTGTTGGTGCGTGCGTCCTTGGTGATGGATAGATGTGTGTGAAAGTTGCGGGAGCATGAAGTAGTTACCTTGTATAGGAAAAAGAAGAAAAGTAAAGGAAGGTGACATGGCTTCGGAAGTGGTAAGGTAAGTATGAAAATAATTTATTAAGGTTAATTATCTTGGTTAATTAACTAAGTAGGATTAAGTTATTATTTAATTAATATATATAATGAATTCTCATACCGTCCATATCTTTTGCGTACGAGATCTGACTTGGACGCAGTTTCTTGCAATTCGCTCGTGATGGAGAGCTTTATGACTTGACATTGGATTGGTCAGCTTTTGTTTAAGTGAGTGATATTATCTCTCACTATACTATAATTTTTGGTATAGTATAAAAATGATGTTTTGACATGATTTTTAATATATTTAAACCTGCATCTTATTTTATAAAAGAATTAAAAAGAGTTTAAAATGATTTTAAATCGAATATCATACTTTTTCTTATTGACGTGCTATTTTTATGAAATCGCTAAATTTAGGCTATTTTTGATATTAATCCCACATTGGTTGCTCTAGATGTATTGTTTGTGTTGTATGTGTGTTATCGTATACGCATATAGGCTATTATAGATGTTTATATGTTTGTTGGTTGTATGTATGCTTAGTTTGGTTGAAAACGCCGATCGTAAGCGATATAGTGTTAGGAACATCCCATAAGATAAAGTTTAGTGCATATCGATCGAATGCATACACGATGGGAACTTAAAAGATGATATAGGGTTTCATGCATATTGATTGAACACACAAATGATGAAAACTCAAATGGATGGGATAAGTATGTGGAACAGTATTGGGATTTGTACCGACCGATCTGAAGATGAAAAACGATGGACTTGGATATGTGCTTCAAACTTTAAAGGAGATGCTAGGCGTTTTCCCTTGGTTTGTATGAAACCAAAGTGGTTGGCACCGACCACTCTAAAGTGTTCGGTTCTTACCACTATTGATGATGGCTGATTTAACTAATTTTTGACATGGACGATGAAGAGGCTTCGGGGAGCGTTATGCGATGGATCGTTCAACATTCGATTTCAACGTGATGGCTCTTCGACGAGCAGTTTTGGCAGTGAAGCGAGGCCATGACACTTCGACGAGATGACTTCATGATTCGACAATGATTCATGATGTTAAGTGACGGCTTCGACAATTGATAGCTATACTTCGAGATGCAAAGTAGGCGACGATGAGTCGGATTTAATGAACTATTATAGGAGGTTACGGGATGAACGATAATATTCTATGACTAATGATGGCTGTCTAGAATAACTCTCAACCACGATGACTTCGAATGGGAGTTGTAAGAGCAGTTTTGGGATACGCTCTGTCATGGATGACGTATGCAAAGGGATCACTGATATTCATAGGTTTCGAAGTGTACTCATGAAGCAGGGGTATGTGAGGACACTCACTTGGGTTATGGAGTATGTCTTGGATCACACGATGTTTTGATCCGTTTAATTTAGGTTGTTATGGGGTATGTAGTCTAGTTCCTAGCCTACTGAGTGGTATAGATTCGAGTACCGAGAAACCAGGACATCGAGTATTACTTATCTATATGAGGAAGTGATACGAGTATCAAATATCCAATGCACTAAGTGAGTGAATGTGAGGATGGATGATGGATGTTATGTTTGCATGATTGCTTACCATTTTAGGGATGTCACATGACGTAGATATCATCGATGTAGATATCTAGACACCCTTAGTACTTTGATGTATAGTACACAATGATGATTACAATATAGAGTAGTATATATCATGTGTTATGTGCTAACTCTTTGAATGCAGGGACATGTAAAGTATGATTCTTCATGCCCTCTGTTCCATATACTATATCTACTTTCGTAGTATTTCGAGATTGTTTTTTGCTCACACTGGACTGTTGTCTGACTCGATGTTTTATGCTTTTCTTCTTATTACCTTTGGTATGCTTAAATGAGTAGACTAGATACTAGGTGTAAACGATATGTGGAGTTTTGCAGATTGGCTAGTGGGAGGCGATGCTTTCTCATACCTGGCTTAGTATTGTTTATTCCGCTGTGTGACACTGTAGAGCCTTGACGATGTTTGACTTACTATTATTAGAGATAATTTATCAGTTGAGTTTATTTATTAGTTCTATAAACTCTATTACTATTTTGTATAACTATATGAGCCTGCATACTCTGATTCTATGGTTTATGTAGTTACTACTAATTCGCCTGTTTTATATCTGTGATGATTATTATATTTTATTCGATGCGCTATGAGATATATAATAGGTTTTGTGATTATATGGTGTTTTCTTTCTCTTCTATGTTTTCTCTTATATTCCTCTTCGTTACTTCTTTTCTTTCCCTTGACAATCGTCCTACATCGACCGAATGCTCTAGAAGTGTATTATTCTGTTATATGAGCATCAGAGGTGTAAAGCGGTCGATACATTCGGTATCAGAGCTTAGATTACATGATGCAATACCCTTAATTTTAGTTTAACATTATTCAAGAGATTTAATTGGATATATTAAATAGAAAAATACAGAGGGATAACGAGAATGAGATTTGATAATTTAATTAGGTCGTGTCTTAATAAATCAAATGAAAAGATTGTTTTAAACTTAACAAAAGAAAAGAATGAATGAGAAGGGCAAATTAGGAAAAGATCTTATTTCATCCCTAAACCCTTCCTCCCTCTCATCCATTCTCATTTTCAAAATACACTAAGTAAAAACAACAATTAAGGCTGGCCATTACTAAGGAAAGAAGGAAGGGAAATCAAGGGATTTAAAAGGGAAAAAGCTTAGGGAAATTAAACTCCATCAAATCTCAACACTATCGTCCAATTTAAGTTGAATAATAGTTAACCATCTCTATTTCTTATGTTTGATATTGGTTATGGATAATTTCCAAAATGATTGTGATGCTATTATCATGTTATGATTGTTTATGTCATTATTCGGATAAAATAATGATTTATGGATTTTTTATGAAACTATTTAAATGAGTTTTAAGGGTAAAATCTAATTTTTTGATCTTTAATTGATTTGATTTTCTGGTATATTGTATAAAATATCAATTTGGAGATGGGTTTTTAATTTCATAATTTTCCAAGTTAAAACGAATATTTTATGAATTTTCACTTTGCCAAAAAAGAATATTTTATGAATTTTCTAATAAGGAAACAGTGTTTATTTCAGATTTTAATTATGAAAAATAATTAAATTATTATTTTGGCTCTAAAATTTTTATATATGAAAGAATATTTCAATTCAGGTTTATTGTGATTTTTAGGGATTTTTCTCAAGTGATTATGGATTACTATGAATTTATTATGCTAGATAAGCATTTAAATAATTAATTAATTAAGGAAATTAATTAATTAAGTTGGTATATGTTTTGGGAAAGTAAACTTTGGTAAATTCTAAAAAGCAAATGTAATATTTTTGATCCAACCAATCATATTATGATAAGAAATAAGGTCGGGAAAAATAAATTGCTTTAAAATAAAAGAAAACAGTTTTTATAATAATTACAACAATAGGCAGTATCACTTTACAGTCATAAGCGATATCTAAATATGCGGCATTGACATGAAATAATGCATGTGATATTTATACTATAAGTATGTGATGCATTGAGTCATGCATCTGACATTGTCGTTATGAGAATACTGCATCTCGTGGGTATATGAGGTATTGATGCCATGAGTTTTTATGCCATAAGTCAACAATTACGATATCAATTTATTTTTTGGCAATGATGCCGCCAAAATATGATTTAGAATTAAATATTAATGTGTGAGTTTTCAATGCCGTCATCATACGTTTTACGACATAATAGCCGAAGTAGAATATTTTCGATATACTTATAATGATGCCGTAAGTAATTAATTTCGACTCGAAGTATTGATGTTGTGGTTTATCAATGTCGACACTCTTTGTTTCCTTATTTTCGGCAACAATTCCATGCGACATTGATGCCATATTTTTTTATGTCGACACTAAGGCCTTATAAGTTGAGTTGTCATATTTATATGTTAACTAAATCTTTGTTTTAAGGGCGAGATAGCCCATATCTTAAGTATGTCGACAACCTTATATTTTGACATAAATTTTTTATATACTTAAGATAATTTAAGTTTTGTTTTCTAACCTTGGATAGAGATTTGACATCGTTATTGCAGCATGAATGTTGTAAGTCTTCTATTTTGCTATATTAATGGATGTAAGGCATAAGCTTCAGGATTTCAACATTATTCATTAGGGATACCAATGTTTATATTTCTATATGCCATAAGTTTATGTATTCGACATTATTCATTGGGGACATCAATGTATATTATATTTGGCTGGCCATTTATTTTATGATTCTGATATAACATATATTGGGGATACCAATCTGTATTATTACGACATGCTATAAGTTTATGGGTTTGTCAACCTAATTAGGGATACCAATAGAGATAGGTTGGGCACATAAGTGAATTATGTATTATATGTTTTAAAATTGATAAGTAATGTGTTCATAGCTATCCTAGGTAAACTACGGAATGTGTGATGGATAATCTACATAATGCCTGAGATGGAAAGTCTATATATGGTTAATGGAGGGTTCATAGTCATTGTAATGACCTGTATTTTACGCATCAAAGGATCATAAAATATTTTGATTATATTCGTATAAGGTCGTACGATTCTATAATTTTTGGATAAGATTCTTAGGGACATTTTACACACCTATGATTTTTCTCGAATTTCTATGTGTCCATTTTGACCCTCAAAACCTTGTTTGGGCAATAACTTTTGATAGGAGTCAAATTAGGGTCACAAACAGTTTCATTGCTTCAGGATAATGGTTTCCCTTTCAAAGAGTGGTGATAAAAGAAAAATAGACTTATGGTTAGGAAGTTGTGCCTATTTTAAGTTTTATAAGTTGTTAGCCAGAATTAGTGTGTAATTAATTAAGCTCATTCGTAAGCTCATTAGTCTAATTTGAGAACCACTATAAATAGGGGCCGTAGGAGTCAAATTAAAACTTTTCCTCTCACTCCAAATTAGATCTGAACCCTAATTAGCCCTAAATCCATCTTAATTCATCCAAATTTCTCTTCAAATCAAACTAGATTGCGGATTAGTGATTAGATCCTCGATTAGAAGCTAGAGATCATCAAATTGGTTGATTGAAACTGCTTTTCATTGTTGTTTGGAATGGATCTACATTCAAATTGGTTGAATTTGGTAATTGGTGAGTGGTTTATGACTTCTCACTACCCTATGCATGTTTATATGGTAGAATTATAGGTTTTAACATGGTTTTTGATCTAAGAATCCTTTTCTAACTTTAGGTAACATGTTAACATATGTTAGGGCCTGAATCAATGACATATAACATGATTCTTTAGAAATTGCCTTGTGATTCATCATATTCGTTGATTGTGCAGAATTAGATTAGAAATTGTTAGATTGCTATAATTCCATGTATTGCCTATGTGATTAGATGTGAATACATGTTTATTCTATGTTTGTATGTTGTGCTTTGACGTTGTTTGGTAGTGTTTTGGATGCATGGGAAGATAGGTTGGTGAATAGGGCAAATCGGAGGCAAAGTTGGTCGGAATTGGACGAAACTTGGAGGGGAGGCTCTGGAGCAAACCAGGGGCCTACATGACGAGTCACACCTCATTTGGTGTTGAAGGAAAGACTCGGTTGTGAGTTTTCTTCATGAGTTGGCATTGAGTTATGGTGGTGATGGCTATGGATCGGTGGTTTGCATAGTTGGGTAGAACATGGCTAGACGAGATGTTCTGTAGCAAGGATGCAAGAGATTTGGCAAAGGATTAAGGGTACCACCGAGTTATCTCTAGAAGTTGAAAGTGTAGCTTTGGATTGATGATGAGTTATCTTGGATGGATGGGTCGGGGTCCAAGGCATTGGAAGAAGAGTACTAGAGGCATTAGCCATTGGTTGGAAAAGTTTATAACTCGACACCAAGTTATGCCAATAACTCAGTACCGAGTTATCATGGTACGAGGGAAGTAGATGGAACTTCTGGGGATTGGTGTAGAGGTTCTATAGATCATGCTGGAGGTGTTGGCTCGTTCGCATCAAAGTTGGATGGCGATGTAACAACATGAGGAAAGCTTTGTATCTTCAGTTTATGATTCGTGGTGGGAGTAGGTACCGAAGATTGGAGACTCTGTATCTTTGGTTTGTGACTCTTGTAGTGAGTAGGTACTGAAGAGGCTCGTGTTGGGAGCCATGGAGTGTGGGAACATGGTGGGTTCCTGGGTAATGGAAACTGGATTGACCAAGAAGGGCTCGGGATCTGGATGGAGCAAAGAAGGGCTCGTATTTGAATGTTGTAAGGAATCTTTGGTAACTCAGAGTGTTTCTATTGTACTCGAATCAGGATTATTGTAAGTGGGGACACCCATGGGTCAATTGAGGGACTTATATACCCTGGATCAGTGGCTTTGGGTCAAGTGTCTAGCTTTGGGCTACGAGACACGTATCGAGCTTTGGGCTGCGTGATATGGGGTACATAGAAAACTAAGATTTCCATTAGTCCCTGGAAGTAAGGAGGTCATACAGATTATCATATATTCAGGGCATAGGGAAGTGATAGTGGGATTGTTTAATGGATGTTATGGTTGCTTAGTTACTTCTATCACTCAAGATATCATTGGGAGTAGGTATTAGAGATAGGGATATTTGGAAATCCACTATTGTATACCGTATTCCTTTATGATATTGTAGAGTAACATATTATAGTATTATGCGTTAACTCTTTGGTTGTAAGGACAGGTCAGGTATGGTTCGTGAATCTTATTCCTTACCATATTCACCTATATAATATTTTGAGATTCATTTACCGCTCACACCAGACTGTTGTCTAACTTAAGATTTTATGCTTTTCTTCTATCTTGGGTACTCTTAAACGAGTAGACTAGATAGCAGGTCTAGGTGATGCAGTAGCTGTTCGGAGGACAATCTAAATGGTGCTATCTCGTTTATATACTTATATGGATTCTACGCTTATTTCGCTTTACAACACCGAGGAGCCTTAGCAGTGACTGCTTATTACTCTTATTTGAGACAGTTATTGAGTTTTTTTCCATTGTATAAACTCTATGGCATTTAATGTATAACTCTATGGATCTATACATTGATGATTTGTTCGCATAGTTATTACTATCTCTTCTGTTATATCTATGATATTATATATTATATATGCGCTTTGAGATATGACAATTTATATGCAATGCATTTATCATTCATCTAGATGATCGTCCTATATCGACTGGGTACGACTGTAGCGCATAATTTAGTTATTATTAGAGTCAGTGCTATAGGGCGGTCGTCACAGTCATCCTAGGAAAACTATGATATGTGCGATGGATAGTCCACATAGGTTAAAATGAATGAAACATGTGTGATGGATAGCCCACATAATTTAGATAGTTAAACCATATGTGATAGGTAGTCCATATGGTAGGGGTTAGATAATCAATATATTATACACATGTAGATGGGTAATCCATATAAATATAAAATAGATAGTCATTTAAAGTTAAAATAGATAGTTAGATAAAATTGAGATGGATAGTCAAATAAATTAGGATGTGTAGTCCTTTGGTATTGCATATCTGTAAATGTTATCTACTATGTTCTAACCATTTTGGATGCAAGAGCACAATATATGGTTGATATGTTTTGGATAAGATACTAGTGAGGGGAAATCACTTTACGCTCAACAACATGGTCTCATTAGATATCTATTTTGGTTCGATATGGTAGGTTGTTATTCATACCAAACTGTTTGTCTAACCCCAAGTTTTTGTTTTCCCCCTTAAACTCTTGGGTGCTCATTTGAGTAGGCCGGGAGTAGGGTTTTTAGGTTTCCAGTTAGACGAATACGTTTCCTGAGATATGCAGGAGGCAAGCTAGCTATCACTAGGAGCTTTTATTTTCCGCTTTGTTGTTTTATCTGCTTGAATGGATGTAATGGAAAATTGTATAATTGCCAAGTATTAGACTCTGATCAACCAAGGGGCATCTTCATATGTCGTTGTTAGAGTATTTTGTAATAATTATATTCTCTGAATGTTGAATCGAATAGGATTATGTAATGAATATGAAATCTTTTTGTGAAATGAAATATGAAAGTTTATTATTAAATTGTGTTTGAAAAGTTTCATAATCATATGCTTATGATATTATTGATATGACATAGCCGCATTTTATCACCAGAAATTAATACTATGGATGACTACAACATTCGTAGCACTTATTTTCAGGCCTCAAAATGGAGGATGTTACAATTTAGTATCAGGGCATAGGTTTATGTAAAACTTAAAGGAGTAAAAGAGTTTTGAAATCATAATCCAAATGAATCAGATAATAAGATTAGGTTATGGGATAACGCTATAGTAACGTACTTGTATTTGCTATATTTATGTATGTATTCTCCTCTCTCTCTTAGATCGTTCTATTGTATCTTATTAAGGCTCATATGCAAATTACAAGAAAGCAAGATATGGAAGTAGGAAACAGAAGATTGAATCTAGGTGAAGGAAGCACCACAACCAATGGAAATGTTCGACGTAATACTAGAAGGAACTAAGGTCGATAGGCAAATGCTAATCAAAATGCAAATGCTAATGTAGGTGCTAGAACTCTACCAGTAGATATAAGGACTATGTATTAGTTCTTTGTCAACATGATGTAAGCTGGAGTAGTTGCTGGTTTGGCTGGAGGGAATCTTGCCAATGAGGGAGGAGCTAATCCCATGGTGTCAGTTGGCAATAACTATACCAAGCTGAATCATGATTATACTAGTCTTAAAGGAAAGCCTTTTCTTGGAACTGAGGATGTTATTGAAGTTGAGAACTGCTATTGCACTATAAGAGGAATTTTGCTAATCTAGGGTCAGACGATGAGCTGAAAAAGAGATTGGCTTCCAGGCAGTTTCAAGGAGCAGCACTGTACTGGTGGAACGGGATGACCGTAGGTGTACCAGAAGAGGATTTGACTTGGGCTGAATTTTGTAAGAGATATGAGGAGAGGTTCATATCTGAAGTAGCCAAGTCAACCTTGCTTAGGAAATTTGTTGATTTGGTTCAAGGAGAGATGTCCGTACTGGAGTATGCTACTATGTTTGATGAGCTATCCAGGTATGGATATGCCACCATTGATACTGTGATTAAGAGGAATGAAAAGTTTATCCAGGGGTTGAGGCCGGAGATTGCTAGGGCAACTATGCCACATCTCAAGATCCATCGAATGTAGTGGTGGAGATGACAATAAGAAATGAAGAAATGCTGTCAACATTTGGAAGGACAACACTACAAGAAAGTAATCTATTAATGGCAAACAGCGATAGCATCAAAACATGTCTTGCTATTGTTACCTATTTAGTAGTCATGTGGAGTAAAAATATAGCTCATGTTCACGCTATTATTAATAAAAATAAAAAGTTGGCGGTAATTTTTGCTTTCCCTCTCTCTTGTTCCTTTTCCCACGTATCCCTCCTTCCACCCTTCACTTCAAAAATCCCAAATTTACGAGCACTCATGTTCACTCTAAAATCCATAAACTTTGCTGAAGCTACGATGCCCTCTCTTCTCTCGTCCAGCCTGCTGAACTTCCGATTCATCAACTTTGTTGAAGCGGCTCCTTTGATTCCCAACTTCGATTGCTTTTAGGTATATTTTTTAACTTCTGCATTTTTTATCAATCATTAAGTTGTTCTTTTATTGTACGTAGATGAAATGTCAATTTTGAAAAGCTTTTTCCCTTTGAAAACATACGCGCTGCCGTGAATTGGGTAAATGAAATCGATGTGGGTTAGATCTTGCCATCTACTTTAAGGTTTTCATTTAGGTTTGCCGCGAATACTATGGGATGAAAGTTTGTCATGAATTGAGTGTTCTTTTCATTTATGTTTATAATTAATCTTCTGGTGTTTATAGAGTTAATTCAATTATGTCTCAAAAATTGAATTACTGTTTGAAAGACAATTGCTCTTTCCATCTACATTTGGTAATTTTAGGCATTTTTAAATCTGGATTTGTGGTTAACTGAGCTAGTCATAGTTAAGTGATTCTTACAGGTGTTTGTTCGAGTAAGGAATAGTAAGAGATTGTATGTTTAAGCATATGGATATTGCTAAGAATTGGGAAATGGTTAAACTGGCATCGATTGAATACATGATTATCTGTTAATGTTGACCTCCTTTGCTTCTTAGTTTTGTACATCCTATAACAATGCTCCTCACATGACAAAGTATAATATGCTCAATTATTTATTTTAGCAATATTTAGTTGAAACTTCTAATTCAAAATTATTGTTATCAATGAATCAATATGAATCTAGTTGAAATTTTAATTAATAAAATATAGTTTGTAGTTCGAAATTATCACATTGAATTAATATACTTTACAATCATTGCCCTGATTATCTTTTGTTAATGTAATTTTTAGACATCAGACATCCGAAGCCAAACTGAAGTCGCTCGCTGTCATCACTGGTTTCAAGCCATTCAAGCCATCCTAGGTATGTTTATTAATTTAATTACTAGATGACATGCACCCACCAATGGATCAAGCAATTATAAGTAGCAACAACTGGAAAAGAAAAGAAAAGCCGTGAATAAGTAAAATGAAAAGAAAAGAGTTATGTATTTGTTTATTTGAACCTTTAGGCTGTGTTGGATGGTGATATACGAAAATGAAAATCCAGTAAAACTTTATCATAGTTTTGAAATGGTATGTGTGGATAACCAGATTCAGAGAATTATAACTTCAATGAACGTATGAATACTAATTAAAGTTTGATATATTGATCCATAATAAAAATCATAAGAGTGGATAATTGATCTTATTTGAGATTCCATGTTATATTTTGTAATAGAACAACTTGTTAAGGCCTGTCCAACTAAAATTTTCCCTGTTTAAAATAAATACTAAAATAGAATTTGAGAAATAACAGCCACAATATACATTATATATTATAGATGTATAATACATACAAGACACGTAGCATAACAAATACTTAACTGGTCAGAAACCAAAGGAAGGCATTTATGTTTTTTTTATCTACCATGATAAATTTTGCTATCATTACTTAAGATTTGTGAATGTAAACATGGTTCCTTCAATTAAAGCTGTTGTGACATTTTCCTCTACTTTGCACCCTTGACATTGCCTGGTATAATCCCATATGAATACGATGAAGAAAGTCTTTCTTTTTTTTCCTTTTTTTTGGAAAGAGTGATCCTCATTACAAGCGGAGCACACAACATTTTATTAAAAGATTAATACCAAAAATCATCAACATGCCTAGTGGGTAGCATTGCGTAGAGTGTAGGATCATATCATTAATGATCATAAAAATGAGAAGCTAAGACAATATGAAAAAATATTTATATGTACATAACATGGGCACATTGTATAGATATAAGGTGCTACTATCTTCAAAATTCACTATAATGCTTAATAAAATTCATGCAGAAACTGGCTGATGTGTGGATGGAATTATTAAGCAACCTTTGTGCTCTGGTTGGCAGAAATTCAAAACGTGGACAAGAAAATATGGAATGAGGCCATAATAAAGCTTGTGTGAATGATAGAAGTGAATAAAAAGTCATGTTTGAAGTGGATTCATACCATATGTATGCCCAAAGTGGATTCCTATGCTTTAGGTCTTGCATGAATAAAAGAAGTAAAGCCAAATTGCATGGCTGAAACGGATTCATAGCAAGCGCTTGGCAATGCTGCAGGTAGATTAAAGCTTCATGGCTGTTGCATGAGAAAAGAATTGCACGGCTAAAGATGAGAAGGAGTCAGTTTGTGAATACTAAACTAAAGATGGGCATATGTCCAACTCAAAGATTCTGGTGGAGCATTGCAAATAGTGTGGAGTATCTGAAACGCTTCAGGGACAGTTGCAATCTGGAGAGTGCGCGTGAGAGGGTGCAGGCAGTAGGAGCATGCATGGTGCTGGTTGCTTATGAGATGCTAAAGCAAGTAAGGGTGACCATGGGCAGCTAGAAAAGTGTTGCCAAACATGTACATTATATCCAAATTTTGCATTTTGCAGGACATATTCACATTTTTTTATGCCCAACATGTACTGTAGTTACTTTCTATCCAACTATTTGTAAAGTTTAACTTTAAAAGTTCCTACTTGTTTGATTAATATGGAGTTGCACACTTCTCCAAGTTTGAAGTCCAACTAGAAGGGGCAGACTGTTTCAGATATAATTTAGCATTGTTTACTTCCTTGCCTTAGCTAAAAATCTGTATTATAAGAACATTGAAGGGTAGTAAATGTTTATCTGTTACAAAAGAAGCATTGTTTTTAAAAATAAAAAATGTACTATGGAAAATGAGAAACCTGGGTAAGGTAAAGCTCCTCCTTTAAATGTTTGAAGCAGCATCCTAGGCCAATCAAATATAGTACATGCAACGAATGAATATTATGAATTTGTACCTCTTGAACAAATTGATATTTGTTTTTGTGTACATGTTAGAAACATAGTATATTGTGCTTTTATTTATATTATAGATAGGTATAAACGCACATGCACGTGTGTGCATATTCAATCACCGAAGCACTTATTTTTGTGATTTATGATTCATTAAATGTTGTCTATCTTATTATGTAAATGTAGTATCAAATGTTTATTACAGTGATGTAGTGGGAGTAAACCGGGGAGAATCGCCTAAAACAGTGTTGCCCATTTATCAAGAGTATTGTTGTAGGTTTACATCTATGGGTCTTCAGGTACTTCGTATATCTTGAAATTCCCTTCTTATGAATATTGAAATGCCAAGGTTACAACCAAGTTTCAAAAGGTATGGCATATTCCTATCAAACTTGCACATTGATTAGCAACATCATCATATGAACAATCAACCAAGGTTTCAGCCAGACAATTTAATACAGGTTTGTATTTAATTTATTATTCATGTTTTCTTTTTTTGTAAGCGTTAGACTTTTTTTTGTTTCCTTTGTACACTATAGGTTCAATATGAACAACATGAAATTGGAAATCAGAATTCACTGTCATGGCTTTGTCAGCATATCTTACAGTTTGTCCTCTTTCTTAGCTTCCTATATCAGCAACAAGATATTTGCAATCCACTTTCTCATCATTGGTAACATATTTTAGTTAATTTCTGATTCTACATCCCTCTAATAGCATTATTCTTGTTTTTATTCTCAAATCCATCCCCGTTCATATGGTATTTTGTATGAAACAAGATTTTAGAATAGATTAGTATAACCTGGGGTTATATCTATTTTATATGTTGATTCAGACTATCTTAGGAAAATTTGTAAAATGACCAAAAAAAATTTAATCTGAATATTGGTAAATTAATTGACACTTAAAACATTTATAGTGGGTATAATAATCCAAACCGTTTACTAAAAAACCCCATTTCTTATACTAAACCAATATGAATAATCTCGGTCAAGATTCTCAAATTTTGTTCAACATGAATGTCAAAAGATTAAAATATGATTTTGGCTGATGTCTCATGGAGCCTTTAAGATGAGGTATCTCAACAGAGAGCTACTTGATAATTGATATGAAACACTGATTATTCAAACATCTTGTTCTGCAACTTTATGTTGTATTCTTGGCTCAATTCAAATGCAATTTATTTCTTTTACAGGATGAACTAAATTCCTCTCGCTTGCGGAGTGGTGAAGGTACCGGACCTACTGATTCTAATATTAACATGGATGGTAAAACAAAGTTGTAAGCACATCATCTTATTAGTAATTTACTTCATTTTTGAGTTTGCCCCTTTCAAGATGTAACACTCCTAACCCTCAACTAATAGCCAGAGCTCCTAGTCCTAGCCATCCACCTATAGGTTCAAACAAGAAAATTAATTATGGTAGTAACAGCAATGTCAACGGCAATGGTTTAAGGTCATTTAGTACACAGTGAAGATGTCTACCAGAACAAGATAGCCTTCCAAGAAAGCAATTTTCCTAGCCTTCTCCCCGATCCAACCTCCAGATCAAGGGGACCGATCTTTCTTTGGCCAGCCAATGGTGATGTCTTCCAGGTAAGCAATTTTCTGCCTTGTGATTTAATCAACACTCTCCTCTGTTTTGCTTATTTTTTGTCAAACAAAGGATTTATTTCTTTGCTTGATTTAGTCAATGATTTTTGGCTCTGTTTTGTTTTAGTATCCAATCGGAAAATTCTTTTACATATGGGTTTATACACCATCCACGAGACCATACCAGATGTATTATTTGCCCGAGTCTACTGCAATAATACTCCTATGAATGCTAGTCTTTTCGGTTCTCTTGCATGCAGCTATCGGGTACCACCAGACGGCTAGGTCCGAGCTTCAGAAACTCAGGTACACGGATACTTAATTAAATCAAAATTTAATTTAAACAAAACTATAAAACCATGAATTAAATGCACTTAATAATCACATAATTTTATTCTCAACGCTCAATTTTTTTATTGTTATTGTTGAATATTTGAGTTAAAGTAAAACAAAATATATAATACATGATCCTAACGTCTACACTTTCGACAACGACTACCAGCTTTATATGTATTTTCAAATGCATCTCCAAAATCATCGTCCAACCCTTATGTTTATGGTGTCCATTGCTTGATGTAGGTTGTCTATCTCGGTCTGCATACATTTTGATACTGAATCTTGGTCAGCGGCTAAATATACCATACGACATGTAACCATCTATTAATTTATACCTGGCAATTTAATTAATTAATAGGTTAATTGATAATGAAAGGTAAAATGTTAATTTTTGTAAACAACATAATTAGGACTTGAAAGTTCCACCGTTACGTAGGTTATGTTTTTTTATTTCAATTGACTGCAAACTAGGAACATGTGGGTGAAATCAAAGTGATTAGAGGTATAACCGATCTTTCTTTACATACACATGTATGTATATGTGTGTGTGTCCACACACAACACACACATATACATACGTGTGTGTATACATACACACGTACTATGTGTGCGCGCGCACGTACATATACATATATGTACACATATATGTATGTATGTATGCATGGTACGTTCGTCCACACACATATACACACACATACATGTACGTATCTATGTATGTTCACCGATCTCTCCCACGTTTGTGTATGTATATATAAACTATCAACTAAAATTGTGAGAGGGCTAGAGCGTTGGGAAAATTGTGCCTCTTGTGATAAATTTCTTCGCGACGCACAGAATCTTTTCGGTGATTTTGAATAATCAAACATATCAGTAGAAAAGCAGAAGCACAGCTTAATTATAGAACTATATCAGGATTAAAGAGCATCTCTGAAGTGGGAAAGATAAATAGCCCACAAAAGCTGTTTGGTTCATAAGTAGAAACCAAGAACGCGCCCTTAATATAGTAAGTAAAGGATGCAAATAATACGGTTAACAATAATACCTAAAGGATTATTTAGTGCGGAAGAGTCCCTCCTTTACTAATATATTGTCTAGTGACCATAATTTATGATATGATCATTACCAAAAGTATTCATGAGCTATTTCACGGTAACCACTAATTAATCTCTATGTTCTTTGGTTACTGTCACATGCAATATTTATTTGGAAGGCTGTTTCTGTCTAAGATGTTATTGTAGCTTTAGTCTCAGTCTTGTTATCAAGTGATTCTGTCATTAGACCTTGTATCAAGATTTCGCACGTTTAAGTAAGAAAGCAGCAAATAAAAACATTGTTACTAATCATGCACTGCTTATGAACTTGAATTGAAGAGCTTAGTGAAGATAAAAAATATACATATTCTGTTTCATTGTGTGTTATAAGTCAAGGAATTACGTAAATTAGAATACAAATATTGAAAAGGAAATATCGACCTAGTTTTCATCTCACAAATACAATCATAAAATAATCTCAACAAACTTTCAAATCAAACTTTAAGGAAAGCGCTAGCATCACTTATCACACACAGACAATCAACTACTTAATACATGAGAGATATAAAAAGAGAATACTTCAATTCTGAACGGTAGGAGGGGCACTGTGGCCAATGCTCGGACTATTTCGGTTGCCTTTTGTGGAGTTGTCCTGGGCAATTAACGGGATCAATTTCTCTGTTTTTAAAGTTGTCTGCCATCTGTCCCATCAAATTTACACTATTCATTTTGAAAGTAGAACACATATATTAATTTTACAAGAAAGCAATAAATAGTTATGATTTAAATGGACATATGAAGACATTTAAGTTGTGTATAGAAGAATTTATCCCGGTAATTGACTTATTTGCCTTACACTATACCAAGATACCATGATCATCAGCTGATTCCAGTCTAGTAGCTGTTAGAGATGGACCTAACATTCGACTAATACATATGAGATCACCGATGAAGACTGTTTATACAGCATAATAAATCATGCTTAAAATGTTGGTTTAATATTTACTCTAGAAACTAACACAAAATGCGTCAGCAGTCTGAGTACGTCGTGTTATATATATATATATATACCCACAGTTCAATGTGTTGGAGTGTATTGTGTAGGTAACTATTTCGGTAGAGGAGCAGAAGGTGGAGAGTGGTAATGCAGTAGTGGTGATAGTTTCAGTTAGGTCTTGGCAGTTTGTGGTAACAGAGGAAGATGGTGGCGGCAGTTGGAGGCTATTCTGGGTGGACTTGGATCTGGGTTGGTGGAGAGAGGGGTAGGATGGTTGCATGAGAGGTGATGTGGGTAGAGATGGAGAGTAGTGGAAGCTACATGCGAATTGAAGGCTTGGTTTTTTTAAAAATGAACAGCTGCAGGCGAGAGGTGAGGCGGAAGGAGATGGCTGCCTGGGCGAGGTCTGGGTGGATGGAGGCGATGGCGATCGACGTAGATTGCTAGGCAGAGGTGGAGAAAACAAATGAAAAATGCTTTAGTTCATAGTGCAAGACATTGACAGGTGGAGTGTAAATGATTAGGGGTATAGATTGACTGATTTAGTTCATTTTTATGTACCATATTAGGGTATAGATTGATCACAATAACAGGTTCATTATGGGTTATGCTAGTTTCAGTAACTTAGTCTTTGGCGATGCATCTTTTGTACTTATAAATACTTGTATATATTTACTAACATATGTATGTTTGTGTTTCTTCTTCACAGGTGTTGTATGATGCTTTTGAGGTTGATACATGATGTCGCACTCTTTCTCCTTTAAATCGGTCATGCTTATCGACGGTCATTAAAATATTTTTAGTATGTATCGTTTTGGTATGCTACACTCAATTTGTGTACTTATGTTTAATTTTTATCACAAATATTTATGTTTAATTCTTCATGTATGAAATATTATGGATATATATATATTTTGTGATTTGGATTATGACTCAATTTGTGTACTTATGTTAATGTGATGAATGTGGTTTTTTGAGTTATAATATATAAGTAGAATTGAAAATTGTAAGCTTTGAATGTTATGGCAGAAAAAATGTGCAATAATTTTTTTATAGCGTTCTAACTATGCAATAAAAAGAAAAATTGTTCAGCTTTGTTATACTATAGCATCATGTTAGTGCTATACAAAATATTTTGCAAAGAGTAAATAGTTTTCATAGCAATAAGACGGTGCTATAATAGATAGTAATGAATTTTCTATAGCATTTCAATGTGTCATAAAAGGTTGACACGATGATTCCATAGCGCGTTCAAATGCTATAATAATATAGCATGTCGACATATTTATAGCAACTAAAATGCGTCATAAAAAGTTCTATAGCACGTTTCATAATGCTATAGAAAAGCAGTTGCACCAATATGGCCTATTTTAGATGGCAAGAAAAATACGTTTTCCATTGCAAGTATGACACGCTATAGTATCTACCAGACTTTTTACAACATGTTGATCTATGGCGATTATAGAATCGCTATAGAAAGTTTTTATAGCGGTTTTTACATGCTATAAAAAGTCCTTTTTGTTGTAGTGCAAGTAGGTGGAAGCCCAGAGTTCTCAGAATAAGAAGAGAAAGTTATTTAAGAGGAAGGGAGCTCAGAAGGGTGGAGTTGCCGAGGAAGGAAAAGCAGATATTATTTGTTATAAGTGTGACAAGAAGGGGCACTATAATAATGAATGTCGATTTGGTGATGGCAAGACGGTTGTGGGGAAGAAGAATGTGAAATGCTTCAACTACGACCGGGTAAGGCATTATAAGAATAACTGTCCAAAAGCAGCCAAGGTTGAAAAAGGGAAGGTCTTGGCTTTGGAGCCATCATCTTCTAGGCCAATAGCAGAGGAGAAGGGAATGGCTGTAATAGGCGGTGCGATTTTGATTCATGGCATACCTGTTAGAGTATTATTTGATGCTGGTTCATTGCTATCTCGCAGTGTTTGGTAGATAAGTTAGATTTGGAACCATCATACCTTGTTAGGTCGCGAATCTAATAAGAGGGTATGCAACTCTAGGGATAAGATATGACCATCTAGAATTTGAGTTATTAGGTCATATTTTGGCTTGTAGTTTGTTTGTGTTTGATTTTGTGGACTTTGGGATTATTTTGGGTATGGATTGGTTGAGCAAATAGGACGCTATGATATTTTGTCAGGATAGGAAAATATCATTAAGACACCCTAACTGTAGTGATCAAATTATATACTCAATTGAGAATTTGAGTTTAGAAGTTTGTACTTTATTGGGTGCAAAAGAGGTGGAAGATGAGTTGAGTTGAGTTTTAGTTGCAAGAGAATTTGCAGATGTTTTTGAACCTGCTACAGGATTACCACCCAGGAGAGATATTGAGTTTAGAATTGATCTTGTACCTAGAGCTAAACCCGTAAGTAGACCGCCTAGCAGAATGACACCCACTGAGATGAAAGAGTTAAATGCGTAGTTAGTAGACTTAGAAGGAAAGAGTTTTATTAGACCAAGCAGTTTGCCATGGGGAACGGCCACAGTGTTAGTGAAGAAATCGAACGGGTCATTAAGGATGTGTATTAATTATCATAAGTTGAATGAGAAGACGATAAAGAATAGATATCCTTTGCCAAGAATTGATGATTTATTTGATCAGTTGAGTGGAGCCAAAGTGTTTTCCCAGTTGAATTTGGTGACGGGGTTCCATCAACTAAGGGTGGCAAAGGATAGTATTCCATTGACAGCGTTTCGAATGAGTTATGGTACGTATAAGTGGTTAGTCATGTCATTCAGGTTGACTAATGTGCTTGCTTTCTTTATGGACTTGATAAACCAAATTTCCAAGAGCGTTTGGATAGGCTCATGTTGGTGTTCATTGATGACATTTTGCTATATTCTAAGGATGAAAGAGATCATGAGTTTCATCTTAGAATAGTGCTTGAGTCATTTAGGCAGCATCAACTAAAAGCGAAGTTTTTGAAGTGTCATTTTTGGAAGAAGGAAGTGATGTTTCTTGGTCATGTAGTTTCAGATGAAGGGTTGTTTAGGGATCCTGCTAAGATTGAACCTGTAAATAGTTGGAAGAGACCCAAGACGATGACCGAGTTAAAGAGTTTTCTTGGATTAGCTGGCTATTACCGGAGATTTATTAAGGATTTATCTTGGATAGCAACACCTTTGACTAAACTAACCAGAAAGGATGTAAAGTTTATTTTGTCCAGTAAATGTAAGGAAGCGTTCGAGAAGCTAAAACATTTATTGACCAATGTGCCTGTGTTAGTTGTACCAAATGGTAATCAGGATTTGGTGGTGTATACAGATGCATGTGGAACCAGATTAGGAGCTGTGTTGATGTAGAGTGGTAAAGTGATTGCCTATGCTTCTTGACAGCTCAGGCCGCATGATGTTAAGTATTCGACTCACGATTTGGAGTTGGCAGTTGTAATCTTTGCTTTGAAGGTGTAGACACACTATTTTTTGGGAGAAAATTTCGATTGTATACGGATCATAAGTCCTTGCGATATTTATTCTCTTAGAAGGATTTGAATACGAGACAACAAAGATGGCTGGAATTTTTAGCGGCTTATGATTTCGGAATTAAGTATACGCCAGGGAAAGGAAATAAAGTTGCTGATACACTTAGCAGAAAACATCAGAATGTGTTATTAGCTATGTTGGAAGAATTAAATAATTTAGAGGGATTGACTACTTATGGTGTGTAGTTAAGATCAACGGCTATTTCTAGTCAAAATACTTCCCCGTTATCTTATTTGGAAGTTCGATAAGTGACGATCGAAAGGATTGTTTCTAAGCAGAAAGATGATCCATTGCTAGCCGAAAGAATTAGAAGGCTTGAAGGTGGAATTGAGATTGATGATTTAAAGGATTTTAGTCTTGACCAAAATGGATGGTTAAGAAAGAAGGGATGAATGTGTGTTCCAGATGTTGGTGACCTAAGGAAAGAAGTTCACAGGGAATGTCATCAATCGAAATTTACTATTCATCTAGGAGGAACTAAGAGGTCTCAGGATATGAGGAGGAGTTTCTTCTGGTAAGGTATGAAAGGGGATATTATATCCATGGATTTTATTGATGGACTGCCAAGGTCAAATAGGGAAAATGAGAGTATTTTGGTTATAGTGGATAGACTGACCAAGAGTGCACATTTCATTCCCGTTAAGTCGACCAAAATGGCCCTTGTATTTTCTAAGTTGTTTATGAGTAATTTTGCTAGACCGCATGGGATTCCTTATAGTATAGTCAATGAGAGAGATACTTTGTTTACTAATGAGTTCTGGAAGAGTCTACAGGAAGAGTTAGGAACCAAGCTTAAGATGAGTACCGCTTATCACCCACATATGGATGGGCAGACAAAGAAAGTCAATAAGGTACTTAAAGGTTTGCTAAGAGGTTTTGCACTAGATTTTTGTGGGTCGTGGGAAGATCATTTGCACTTAGTTGAGTTTTCCTACAATAATAGTTATCAGACTAGTATAGGAATGGCACCTTTCGAAGATTTGTATGGAAGGCCATGCAAATCACCAGCATGTTTGTTAGAGACCAAGACAGATTGATTCTTGGTCCGGATATGGCGAGAGAAGCCATGGAAAAGATTGGGTTGATCCGAGCATGGATGATGAAGACCCGGTCTAGGTAGTAAAGTTATGAAGATAAGAGGCGCAAGGATTTAGAGTTCTCAGTTGGAGATCAAGTTTTCATTAAGGTATCACCAAAGAAGGTTGTGGTATGATTTGGAAAGTTAGGGAAATTGCACCTAGATATGTTATACCATTCCCCATTAAAGAGAGGATCGGGAAACTCATGTACCGAATAGAGTTACTAAGTATTTTGGCAGGAGTCCATAATGTTTTTCATATTTCTCATCTTAGGAATTATGTGCATGATCCAGAGACTATTATTGCTATGACTGCATTGGAAGATTTAGTAGTGGAACTAGATTTGGCTTTTGTGAGACAACCATTTCATGCTATAGCAAGAGATGAGAATAAGCTAAGGAACAAGAAAATCAGGTTGGTGAAAGTTTAGTGGAGTGATGACTATAAAGATAGGGTAAATGCATGTTCTTGTCTATAGAGTCTATCAGTTTATGGATCATGACATTTCAGACCTACAAACAAGTTATTTCTTTTCGCTAAGAAAAGTTTGAAGTGCTACAATTTTACAAATCTATAAAAATATTTATCATAGCAAGCAATTTTACTCAAATAATTTTGTCGTACATATCTCTGAGGAAAATGTTCTTTGTGAAACAAAAGAGCTATTATTGATTATTCCATATGTTTATCTATTTCGAAAAGGAATTTGCAAAGTCCTTAAAAGGATATACTATTAAGAATATGAAATGTTTTTAGAACTATTGTGATCTATTTTTATTACAAAAATTCTGATTAGAAGAATCTATTCTCAATTAAAAGGCCTATGGATTCATGTATCATGATCATTCAGTCCCTTATTCGAGATTTACATTTCTATTATGAGATTATAATTTTTACCAAGACTTCCTTCAAACTTTAAACAATAGGAATAAAAGTTCTTACTGGACCATTAGAACATGCCGAGTAACTTTTGAAAAGATAAGAAATGATAAAGCGCCTATCAAGAGCTTTGATCACAAGCATCCAAAAGGGACGAATTCATCAAGGAGATAATTGATCCAAAGAAGGGGAAAAATCTTTAAAGGAGTACCCTTACTTGAAACAAGGAAAGACTTAAAAAAGGGATTTTTATAATCTTAGCTAGGAAAAGCATCCATCAAAATCATAAGCAGTTAGTAAGGAACAAATTCATCAAACTGAAAAGGAAGAAACACAAGAATTCAAAAATAAAATTGCTATCCTATGCTTAAATTTTCAAGCTACAAGGTTCAAGCTAGATCAACAAAGATCATCCGAAATGAGATAGTAAGGTTACAAAGCAGTAAAAGATGTCTTGGATCATGTTTATAACTTGCTTCGAATTCTAAAGCATTCGATTCCTACTTGGATAAAATTATCCTTCATGGATTAACTTCGAGACCGCATGACATTGACATGACTATAATTTCTATTGAATCCTAAAGGCATTCATGATCCCTACTTCAATATGAATTCAGCTTGAGATCAATGCAAAGTATCCAGACTAATTATGGGATTTTCATCTACAAGAACAAGACTGTTAGTTACCAATGAAATCACAAAGTGTAATAATAAGGAAAATTACCCTTGAAAGGCATGGGTTCACCAAAAGTGTTACGTACATAAGGAAAACTTCCTAACTTTACTACAAAGCAAATTTGATAAGAAAACTATCTCTCATACTCTAAATATATCAAGCCACAATAGGATAAATTCTCTATACATAATGAGTCTTGCTTTTAATCAAGGTTAAGATTGAATCCCATCAAAAGGTTAAGAGATAAAAGGAAATTTCGGATTTGATCAATGGATTAAGGCGGCTAAATAAATGCCCATCAAAGAAGGATGTCCAAGTACCACAAATCTAAAATAAGAAGAAGGTCATTTCAAAAGGAGATTTGGTACTCCAAAAATTTATGATAAATACTGAGAATCAAGGGGATGGATCATTCAGGCCAAATTAGGAAGGATCCTCAATTGTACACCAAGTAATCTCATCAGGGACTTATAAGCTTTGCCAACCAGATGGCAATGTCATAGAAAGAACATAGAATGCTGAACATTTACAACCATACTTCCCAACAATGGACAAATAAAGAAAGGATTCATCAGTTTAGTCACAGAAAGAAATGAGATTCTCTTAGGGCAAAAGAAAAGCCCCAACCATCAAAGGCTTGACCGCAAGAGTTCCCGCCATCAAAGGCCTCGGTCATCAAAGGCCCTAAGTCTTCAGTGCTGTCATCAAAGGCCTCACTAAAGCGCCTCCTAGAGGGAGGCCAGAGTAATCCTTTGGTCAATCCAAAGTTTCTACAAGCCTTCAACCCCTGCCTACGTGGCCTGGTTGGAGGGCTTCCTAGAGGGAGGATGGAATAAGCCTTTAGTGCCATCATCAAAGGCCTTACTAAAGCACCGACCAAGCCTTCAGTGCCTTCATCAAATGCCTCAGTGAAACGCCTCTTAGAGGGAGGATGGCCATCAAAGGCCTCCCTAAAGTACCGAAATCTTCAAAAGTAAGATCAGTCAAAATCAAGTGCCAAATAGTGCTCCTAAGTTAATCAAAATCAAAAGCCAAGTAGTGCTTCAAAGTCGCCAAGCATTGCTCCACGGTCAATTAAAATCCGAGCCAAGTAGCGCTTCGAATCAAATAAGTTTTTCTAAAGGAAAGTCCATCAAATATGAGCTATTTATGCTCCCCAACAAATATAATTTTCAACCACCAGATAAGAGATTCTGGACTTCTATTATTACTGCCAGATAAGGATTTCTGGTCTTCTATTACTTCCAAGTAAGGGTTTCTAGACTTCTATTATTATTTCCAAACAAAGGTTTCTGGACTTATATTATTATTTCCAGATAAGATTTTCTGAACTTCTATTATTATTTCCAAACAAGGGTTTCTGAACTTCTATTATTATTTTCAAACAAGGGTTTTTGGACTTTATTATTATTTCCAAACAAGGGTTCCTGGACTTCAATTATTATTTTTAGATAAGAATTTCTAGTCTTTTTTTATTATTGCCAGAAATGGATTTTTGGTCTTCTTATATTGTTATTAGATACAGATTTCTGGTCTTCTTTTATTATTGTCAGACATGGATTTCTGGTCTTCTTATATTGTTATCAGATAATGATTTCTGATCTTTTTTTATTATTAGATGGATTTTTGGTCTTTTACTATTATTAGATGGACTCTTGGTCTACCATTATTACAGTACAATTTTCTGGACTTCTATTTGGGATATTTTGGTCTATGCCCAAAATGAATTGCCAGTCTTCCTTCCTATAATATTATAAAATGACTTTCCAATTTAATCTTTCAAGAAATTATGATCACCCCATAATCTCTTGAGCTTCTATTCGGGAAATTACTAGTATTCAGTAATATACTGAAAATAATCCCGACCCATGTAAAAGAATACGGGATATTCCCCTATTGCATGTTGATTCATGATAAGGTCCATAAAGGATCACTGAAATTTAAATATTAAGTTATAACGAAAATTATTGTTTGTTTTGTATGATGCAAGAAAAAAGGATTAGAAGAAAAGCTGTATGAGGAATTAGCAATGCAAAGGAATTCTTGGTTTTACCTTAAAGAGTTAAAGGCTTCTCTCATACAAGAGTGGGGTTAAATGTTATCCATATAATTTCAATGTCAGAAATGATGCTATAAAGTAATGACGTCATAAAGGAATTGGTGCCATCGAGTCTCATGTTGAAGAGTGGTGCCGCATCTCGTCAACAACATATCTTTTCGAAGGTGTATCTCACCACACTTCATTACTAAGTTAGGGAGGATGCCGATTCTAATCACCGGTGCCATAATCAATCAACTTCGAAGACATCTTCTTAATGACTTTGAAGATAGCCTACTAATGACTTCGAAGATGGTCTATTCATGATTTCAAATACGGCTTCTTAATGACTTCAAGGACGTCAATTTTAAATAGCGAAATGATAGACTAATGCCGAAGAGGGTCGTCGCTAGTAGCTAATAAAGCAATCAGTAATCTGTAGCGACATCGACAATGAACATTGTCGACGTCCACAAAGATGGGACAAATTAACACTGCCATTCATCAATGAAGACCGCTCCTCATCAACACTTTGTTCTACTTCTAGCTGATATCGACAATAATAAATTAAGAAAGCTTTAATACATAAGATTTTCAACGTCGAAGACCATCACTACCAAGATGACACTAAAGTTTTATTATTGATGTAGTTAAGCAAGCCAAGTACATTATAGCGTCGAAGTCGTTGAAGCCATTGTCAAAGTCGTAGATCAATGCCGTATCTCATAAATATAACATGATAATCAATACCACATTCCATTGAAGCCGTAGTGCAACGACATTGCACTTCGTTAATGTTGATGTTGCACTTCGTCAACATGATAACAAGGAGGCCACATACCAAGAGCTATCAATTGAGGCCACATTTTATGATTATCATCTCTATGCAACGTCCATGATGGAAGATGGCGAAGATCATGCAAAGGAAGGAAGAATAAGATCATTTACAAGAGTTAATTCAAGAGGATCTAGTGCATTTTCCTTCATAAAGCTTCACAAGCCTTCATATTTCACTACATGTTCCATGGCGCTAAAAGTCCGACATTACCAATTTGCACAAGCTAACCTCCTTCTAACCGCTATATATATAGATGTACACCCTCATGAAAAAGGGCCCTTAACTTCTTTCCCTCTCTCTTAATTTTTAGATTAGAACTTTTTTATGCTCTCTTAAGAGCTCGTGAACTATTGTAATGGCATATGACCAATGAAGAAGAAGGACATTGGACATTTGTATATAAAGACTTGAACAATTACATATTTTCATATTTATACTTATTCGAGATTGAATAAAAGGACTTGACTAGAGCCTATTTCCATATTTGACTTATTGACATGCATATTTGACTTATGGACTTGCCTATTTTACCTAATAGCCTATGGACTTTCCTATTCTTCCTTTTTGAATTTATGAACTATGATTCAAATGGATTTGTGAATTATTACAAAACCAAGGGGTAGATTTGGAACTTCTACGAATATGCCACATTGTACAAACTTTTAGATGTTGGCAAATTTAATCGTTAATAGAAATATATATTGACTTCTCAAAAGTCGATGTTGTTTAGGAAGTTTGCGGACTTGAAGTAAGGTAATATGTCTATGTTAGAGGATATAGCCTAATTCAATGTGTTGTTGAAGTACGGTCTATCTTTTATTGATTCTCCACTCAGAAAGAATAGAAAGTTTATCACCAGGTTGAGCGATCTTCTTGGAAAGCGATTGTTTGGTCATATTGATGAGAACTTCAAGATGTTGATCGAAAAGGCTTTGCGATACAAGTGCCTATACCCAATGCAAGAGGACTGTCCCGAACCAGTTAAGCAGGGGCAGACAATGGAAGCATATGCATTTAATGCCGTTCCAAATTCGTCGAGTGATCCATTGATGAAAGAGAAGGATAATGGCATTACTATCTAGGGTATGCTTTTAATTTATGGTGTTCCATACGTGTTTTATTTGATATCGGGGTTTCACATTTCAACTTCTAGCAAATTTTCTCTAGATCTTCAATCTTCTTTGTCTATAATGCCACCAAGAGTCTTTAAGAAGAAGAGAACAACGGAGGAGGCTAAAAGCTCCACTACTATTCAACAATAACTTCAGGTATGGCTTTATTATGATGTAGAGAGCATCAATAGATTTAAAGACCTTAGAAAGGAAAATCTTTATGGGCACTTTTTATAAACTTGAAGGTTTCCCTTCTTACCTGCTAAGAAATTTAACCACGAGAGCAAGAATTACTTCATTAATTGATTTTGATGATAATAATGTTGAAACAGATAATTTGGCTATTAAATTTTTTATATCAAATCTTAATGTTAAGTGTATTAAATTAAATGATGAATTGGACTGGATTTGAATGAATTTTTATGGAAAAACTCTTAAACTTCTCAAATTTTTTTTGGGATGGATTTTGAATTGTGGTTATGAGGGAATTGATTTCCAAGATATAGATTTCAGTTGATGGAAACGAGATAAAATTAGTTATAATATTTGGAATACCTTAATTCTGAAGACCTCTAAAGAGAACGATAATGCATACCGTAATTCCAAGGATGAGCAGTCATGAGCTTATACATGACATTGACTATCAAGCTTTATATACCATTTTTGGAAACATATAAGTAAATTGGGTTGTCTTAATTTATCATGAAATTAGATTTTATTTCAAGCGAAGGCAACAAATTACATTTTATGATCCCTATACCAAGCGTCTCCTAAAATCTCAAGGAATTCATGGTTTTGGAAAAGACTTTACTACTATTAAGTATTATGAAAAGAAGTTTTTAGTTTGATGTATTTTCCAGAAGACCCTCCAACTTATGACCTATACGAAATTTATTTGGAAAAACCAAACTCAAATGAACCGGTTGTGGAACCATCCTCTAGACCCAACAAAGGAAAGAAACCTGCTTATGAAATTATGAAGAGAGTGAGGATGAAGGCAATAAGAGCGACTCCCCAATTAGGGAAGTTGCAGCAAATGAAAATGAAAGTGATTGTAGAAAAATTTATGAAGCTTAAGTAACTATGTTAACAAATCAAATGAAATTAGATAAATCGATAGGTAGGAGTTTGATGTTTTTTAGCTCTATAATGGGCTAAATAGAGAAAATGGTGGATGTAATGATGTCATTTATAAGCAAGATTTGGAAGAAGCTTAGTTGTACCCCTCAATCATGTTCTTTAGGAGACAAGCATGAAAGTCAAAGAAAAGGAGAAAACTGGAGTCTCTCTTCTTCTATATCTCGACATTCCACCTCTTAGTCGCTTAGCTTGGAATCTCGCTTGTTCTTCTTTCTATTTCCATCTTTCAACTTTGTCTATGTTTGGTTTGTAAGAAACTATGTTGGTCTTGCACTTATGGTTATTTTTATTTTGGTTTATAAAACATTATGGTTTTGCATTTGTTGGTGTTTGGTTTGTAAAACATTACGGTCTTGCACTTATGATTGATTGTGTTTGGGGTGTGAAACATTATGTAGTTGAACTTGTTTATGTTTGTTTTTATGTTTTTAAGTATGAATGTGCATGTTTCCTCATATTTTCTCTTTTTCTCATATATTTATTTTTGTTGATAACAAAAAGGGAGAAAAACCAGGCATATTAGTAGAGTGAGTATTGCTTATGTGTATAAATGTGTGTTTTATAAAATTTTATAAGCATATAGTTGTCATCATCAAAAGGGAAAGAATGTTAGATCTTGCCTTTTTGTGTTTTAATTGGTGAAAACTATATATATATATATACTGTAACGACCCGCCAATTTATCGCTTTGATAAGTTATATTTATTTTAAATTTATGCAAAATAAAAGGTTGATAATAAAAATAATATTTTTTAAGTGATAATAAATAATAATAATCTTGTTTTGAATAAATATTTACAAAAATATTTTCCTCGAAATTTATATCGATAAAATGGCATCATATTTGTATATAGATTTATGAATTTAAATTGAGATTTAATGATTTAATAATTATTTTAATTATCCAAATAATTATTTTAAAAGATGATAATTCATTTTGAAAAGTTATAAAGTGGTAATAAATTATCTATAATAGTTTTATGAAAACATATATTTTATTTAAAAATATACGGAAAAATCGATAATGCCTTATCAGTGTAATAGCAATTATTGTAAATAATTGTTAATAATAATTTATATGGTTTTATAATTCAAATAAGATCATTTCAACTAGTTTAAAATGATAAGAAGTTTATTTCTAAATTTTGTATACAAATATATGTACGTTCATAAATAAGTGAAAATATGACCGATAAATCAGTTCTCCAGATTTCAACGATTTAACAAACAAAAGTTATTCAAGGACGTCGAAGTGTAATGCACCTACATGTACACACACACACACACACAGAGATATATATATATGTATATATGTATATGTCACATGCGCATGATAACATGTACATTTATACGAAAATACAGATATATATATATATATATATATTACAAAAAATGATTTAATAATTCCTAAAGCTTAATCTTTAAGTGACCATAAAGCAAACATCATTTCATTGTACCACACCATTACCTCACATCACCATCACAAGGCTTTGGGGGAGAGCCATGCGTGTAGGGGCTGGGGGTGTAGGCTAGGGGCATTTAGGTAATTATGCATTTGAATATTTTATTCCAAGGTTTTTTCTATAAATACCACCCCTCTTCTCACAAAATTCCTAATACCATTCCACTTCTTCTTCCTCTTCTTTTCAAGATTTTTAAGAGCCTCTCTAATGGACTCTATACATAGAAAAAATTATAGAAAGGTTAGGGAAAAATATCTCAGTAAAAGAGGAAAATGTATACACTAGTTTATAATATCGATCCACATCAAAACTAGTTCTAAACACCTCCTTTACTCTTCAAAAGTCCACAGCCACCACCCCACACCACCTAGACCGTGAGCTCCTCCATCATCAAGGCTAGACTGAGCTCTCCCATAGTTTGCAAGCTTGGTTTCATTTGCTTTGGTTCGATCGTAGCGGAGCTATAGCCGATTTTATATTAGCTCGAAGGGAAAATGAAGGTGAGAACTCCTAAACTATTATATTTTATTTTGGATGATGATATGATATTTGCAATGGATGTTTAATATGCTTTGATCATTAAGTTTGGTTGTTTCATATGAATTTTGAATATATATGCAAGTCACGGAAATACACGTCGATAAGCACAAAGGAAATCACTTTCCTCTATATTAATGAATTGGTGTATAAGGTTAAACCTCTCTAAAAAGGTTTAAAAATGAGTTTGAAATGTTTTATAAACATTTGAAAGTGTTTGGGAGAAGTTTGAAAAGTAATTGGAAATTCAGTCAAAAATAGGCGCGTCGCGTAACAGCAGTTCGTGATTTCGCGCCATAAAAGTCAAACGAGTAAACAGAATGGAATATAGCTTAGAATTTTTCGATATAAGAATTTTCTGAACTATTATATCCATACTTTTCCAACGAAGAAAGAAAATCGAGATTTCGATAAGTAGATTTTGAAATATGAGTAAAATAAGTTTTTAGGAAAATCGTGGTTTTGCAGTTCGGAATCCAAAAGTGGATTCCTTTTAAAATGATATTTTAAAATTGTTTAAAAATATGAAATAAATTTTAAAAATGTTTTCAAAGTGATTTGAGTAATAAAAATGAATTTCCACATAATAGAAAAGTCGTTTTGATCAATACAGCTTAAAAGAGCACTTTCCGTAGCACTTCTCCATAGCACTTTTCTATAACCTTTAAAATATAGCTTTAAACTTAACGATTCTTTTCCAAATCTTTTATAAATTTTCTTAAATGGATAATTAATTATTTTAATAATGATTTGGAAGTTTTATAGTTTGTTTAAAACGAATTTAAATAAACAATATAAAGAAAAGCTATTCCAAATTAAGTGATTTAATCTTAGCTCTAAAAGCCGCCGAGTAGACTGCATTTTTCAACTCGTGAGATGTGTGGTGATTAAACTAAGGAGATGTTCAGGAGCAACCAATGCCCTGGCTCATTTGGCTTCTTCCCTGGGCGATGGATAGATAAGGTCAAAATGTCGGAAACGAGTTAAGTATAAAAGATTAAATTTTCCAAATTTAAATTAAGCACAAGTTTGATTTTATGAGGATGATCTTCTTATACTCGGTGTCAAAGCACGAAGAGGGAACTCGTACTATTCATGGAATTTAAAAGTTGATTTCATCGTTATTCCACCCATAGTATTTGTTGAATGAGTGAATTGATATTGAGTAGAATTAGATGATTTCTATATATTCTTCTCACTTAATATTTACTGGTTTTGGGATTAATATCCTAGATAACATGGTTTTAACTCAATCAAAAGTATGAGTTTTGAATTAAGAAATCTTTATTAAGATTTAAATGAAATGATTTGGAAATAATTTAATTCATGTACTTGAAATTTATTGGTTTGGATTTATAGTAAACGATGTCTTGAATAACATTGTTTTTGATCCATTTTAAAGGTTATGATTTGGAAATCTTTGTTAAGATTTAAATAAATGATTTGGAAATATTTTCCTAAGAAAAGATGAAATGATTTAGAATTTAAAAAGGTTTTAAGTAATCAAAGGATTTGTTAAGAGAGGTTTAATGATTCCGTATATAGCGAAAAGAATGTCTTAGAAATATATATCTCTAAAAGAGATTTTGATAAAAAGAACTCAATCAATTAAAGAATGATTCCCTATTCACAGAACCTCTTTTTATCGATGATTGGTTCGAAGGAACCGAGATTGGATCTGATCTGGAACTTACCCCTCGTGTTGGAGTATGCTCCATCAGTTGGAGTATGCAGCATGATAGGGGGTTCTCGCTTTCTGTTTGGTAGCGAGCAAGAGACTCTTACCCCTACATGTCCATAGGAAAAGGGTTGGTTTTTAGTCGCGAGGCTGGCCGTAAAATCAGATTCGAGGTACTAGTGTGTGCCACGGTGGTGTTGGGATGGTTGAAAAGCCTACCGGTCATCACTGTCGATGGTTGCAAAGCCTAGATCGTCACACGTGGTATCATAGCTTAGGTAGAGCGAACACCTTGGCTTTGGTAGGGATAAAGTCTCATCAGAGATAGGGTTAGTGATACCCTAGGATGAGTAACTCATTAGAGATAGGTTAGTAACACCCTAGAATGGGTTTGAGTATATATAAGTGCGTATTTGTTAATATCATATACAAATGAATTTTGTTTTATATGAAACCATTTTACCAAAAAATATATACATATATACTTGGAAAAAAAGTATTTTGTAAAATTTTCAAAAGAATTTTTGAAAGAATAAAACATTTTTATACAAAGAATTTTAAAAGCTACCTTTAGAAATGAATCTTGAAATATTTTTTTAGCATTGACCAAACTTCTCTACCTAAAAATATGCTAGCAATTATCTACTACTTATGTCTAAAAGAATAATTGTTTAGCTTGTAGAAACCGTATAGGGGAAATTATGCGAAAGGAGAGTCCTCTAGAGCGAATTATGGCAAGAAGGATAGCCTCGTTGTTCTCTCTAGCGATGAAGAGGAGCAACCAGAATATCCGCATAGCAATGGTGGGTTTCCGATCGAAGAAGAATACACACTCGAAGGGATGAAGATGGATACCCTATGGCCGGAATGCTTGTACCGCCCCCAACTCTAGAAGTAATTATGATCTCTAGCGACGATGAACCCTGGCAGGCCTTGGAGGGAAATTGGATAGAAGATCCCGCTAGTTCAGTTTTGGAACCAATAGAAGAGATTGAGCCAATGGAAGAAGAATCAGAACCCATGGAAGACGAAATAGAGCACATGGAGGAAGAATCAGAGCCGATGGAAGACCCGGATGCTATCATATCGAGCGAGTGCAGTAATATAGTATGGGATATGGATGGGGAGCATGTTGTATGGCAAGAAGGATCATCCAGTTCGTACAAAAACTAGAATGAGATAGAAAGCAACAACGAAGAAACAACAAGAGAAGAAGAAGAGGAGGGGGTCGAAGAATTTGAATACCCTTGGAGGGAAAACGTGCAAGGCTTGGAAGAGTTAGAAGAAGGAGGAGTCATTTCTGGAATACTAGTAGGCATGTGACATGTCCATTGGAACCAACCATGGTTACCCCAGGTAATGGGGGAGATACCGGAAGAGGACGGCAATGAGGCCAACGATGAGCTGGACAGTGATAAAGAAGGAGAAGGTGAAGTGATGATAAACCTTGGTAATTGGAGTCCACCATCATCTTCGGACTTGAAAGAATAGGAGTAACGTTTGGGGAATTAAGGATATCCTAGTATGTATGGGTATGGATAGGATGTTTATTTTTGATTTAGTGTTTTGAATTGTATTAGTGTAAGGAAGGGGGGGATTTTCTTTTTGGACCCAAGCTTCGAAGAATTTAAATGATGTAAGCATGTGAGAATTTATAATATGAAGTTGTCCTTAGTATGAACCTTTAAAATAAATATTCAAAGTTATTAATGAATGATTTGGGTTTGTAGTAAATGATGTTTTAGAAACATTTGTTTTTAAACCCTTAAATGATGCTTTGGAAGAAATTTTATGGGTATAGTTATGCTACATCCCTAATTTTTGATAACATTATTCGGGAAATTTAATCAGATAAAATTAAATAGAGTAATGATGATAAGGGGATTGAGATTTGAATAAATTATATAAAGGGTCGTGCTTAATTTAATTCTTATAAATCCAATTTTTATTTTCTATAAAACAATATCATTTAACCAAACCCAAATTCAAGATTTTAAAACCATTAGTTTAACCAATCCAGTGTCCATATATAATTTTCTATCCTATGGCTAAGTGAATAGTTATTCCAATTTAAGTTTCAGGGATGGATACATATCATTTCAATCCAAATCAAAGTGTCATAGGTATATATCATTTCAACCTATTTCTTAATTTATTCAAAATAATTCAAATAACATTTTATATGTTGTCACTTAATATACAGGATGATAACAGGGATATATAAAATAAACAAACATCCAATGGTCAACCACTAGGCATCCATCACAATCAACATTCAAATCAGCCAATAAATCACAACAATTAACTAGTTATTCATATCGGGTATTTAACTAGCAATTCAATTTCAATTTCAAACTTAACTGTCAATTTAAATTCCTATCAGTTCAAACCATATGTCAATTAAATGTCAGTTAAATTATCAAACCACAGTCAATAAAAATAAATAACTTCAAAATTTCAATTTAACTAACATCAGAACAATTTAGTATTTCGTGAGTGGGTTTAATCACTCACCTTTGATTTATAGCCCATTTAAAATCCAATAAAAGCCCGAAATCTCAACAGTCTCCAAATTCAACCAAACTAGTTTCATGTTGTCTGGAATTTCAATACAAATCCAATGGAAGAAACCGCTTGAGAATCCGAGTTTGTATGCAAAAGTTATTCACGTTACAAGTTTGAATTTTAAAATTTAAATTAAATTAAGACAAGGGCAAAATTGTAATTATCAATACCTTCCCAAACCCTAATCAACATGATCAAACAAATCCAAACCCATATCGGCCACCGCCTTCAACTTCGAACCACTGTGCCTACGTGCACCATCGCCCAGATCAAAGTACATCGTCGAACTCCCCTCGGCCTGCCGCACCTCCGCCCAAGTCGTCGCCATCTCCGGCACCGCCACGTGACCCACAGTCGTTCGCCTTCCACTATGATTTTTGGCAAATTTATTTATGATCTTGACAATCCAACCACATGGATTGACCTCTCTTGACGCCCTCTACACTACAACACTTCTCGATCGTCGATTGGGTGAAGATCCACCGTCGAATCCAAACCCTAGAATAGACGGTCGAGAATGATTTGTTGATTTCTAAACAAACGTAGCCTCCAGTCGAAAAATGGATTGTAGAAGAAGATTCCATTCGTCGAGAGCTTCGCGATGATATATTATATGATAGGGTTTGAGCAGTCTGAATTTTTGGATTTGATTTGAAATCAAAATTTAGGTTTTGGGATAATGACATTGAGGAGGAGTAGATTAGAACTGAAATGTACATACAGACAAAATAGAATAGAAGGCTGCTAGGGATTATAACAACATATATATAGGCAAAGACAAACAGGAATGTATGGAACAGATCGATTGGGCCAAAACGATAACAAAGGCGCGAAAAGCCCGTTTCGTTCCCGAAACGGAAGTAGGTCATCCTTTATATCAAAATATAGGTTTTCAACATTTTTAAATTCAATGGAACTAATTTCAAATCCTAATTCTAGTTTATATAGAAGTTAGCTTTAGAAATCAAATTATATTTATTTTTGTACGTTAATTTAATGAATTATTATTAAACCAAATTTTTCACTTTTAAATTCTAAATTAAAAGTTCCTATCATCATTCTTGATTAAACAAGAATTAATAATCTTTTGAAATACAATTTTCCATGTTAAATCCAATATTTAAATATTAAATTAATTTCAACATTAAATTACAACAGTAATAAAATCCTAGTTTATTATATTTTAAATTCCAAACAAATTCTTTTATTTTGATTTACATGTTCCTTATATTAAATCAACAATTTCCTTATGTACTTGTTAACATAAGTTTTCATTTATTGCACTCATTACTCTATAGTTAATGTCTTTGCCCATATTAATTGAAAATTTAATGACATTAAATTTCCCATTGACTACAAAATTAATTTCAAACGGATTAAATAATAAGATGATAAATAAAACAACTGTTTACATTAATTATTCATATCTATTAACTTATTGTTTATAAACAAAGGTTAATAAATTTACGTACTAAATAATTGATTCCTTATTATATGCTAACATATTTAGAATATTGTTTATCCCAATCTCTATTAAGATTTATTATTTACAATCGATGGAATTTACATTAAAATAGTTATTAATTATATTCAAACAAATATCATAAAATTATATTCTAATGCGCATTACCATTTTAACCTCGTTGAAATTTGTCGTTTTAGAATTCATTTAAGATGAAATTATATATTCTAACAAATTTTTTCATTAATAAATCATAAATTTTAATTTCTGACAATATTAAAATTTAAAATCTTATTTAATTTGATATTTTTAATTATAAAAAATATGTGTGGTTATAGTCTAAGTGTGCCTTCTGTGGTGTGACTTACGAGAGTTTCAAAATTGAAGGTGCGTTGTTTTTTGAACTTGGGATTGGAAGGTTGGATTTTGAGTTAAGCGATCGGAGTTCGAGGTGAGGGTACTGGCGCGATGAGTGTTCGAAGGGGAGCTTGGTGGTTGTAACAACCCGCATATTTATCAATTTTATATTTAAATATTTTATCGTTAATCAGATTTTAGTCCGAAAAGTTACTTTTTGCATACGAACAAATTAGGACTCGAGACCACTTCCATTGAGTTCAAAACATCGTTTGCAATCTTTTAAGTATAAACATCGATATGTTTGGAGATAGTGAAATTTTCGTCACTTTTTGGCTTAGGGCTTTGGTTTGGGCTGAACTACTTACTAACTCAGCCCAACCCCCTCTCCTCTTCATTTTATTCACAAACACCTCAAGCTTCTTCAAAAATGGTGGAGGGAATGGGAAATTAAAATTCCAAGCTCAAGTCTTCATTGCTAATCCAACATCTACTCCAAATTCTAGTGAAGAACATAGATTCAAGCTTGTTGTGGTTCTTGCTTTGCTTCAAGCTTCATCTTCATTGATTTTTGGGTGCAAAGGTGAGATTTTTATCTCACAATCTTGTCTATAACTATCTTGGACTGTTGGGAATGACTCCCTATCACTTTAGCATGAACATTTGCATTTGGTTTGGATTGAATTGGTGAAAAACCCAATTTTTCAACGTGTTTGGCAAATTCTGGGTCCTAGGTCGCACTGCCTCAAAGACGCGCATTGCATATTTTCGCTCGGATTTAGGTCGCTCGGATTTAGGTCGCTAGGTCGTTGGGCATTAGGTCGTATGACCTGTTTCCTTTAGGTCGTTCTGCCTTGAATCTTTAGGTCGCTCGTCCTTAGGTCGCTTGACCATTGAAGTATCTCGTGACCAGTTAGGTCGTTCGCTTTAGGTCGCGCCATCTCCTAGCTCGCTTCAGTTAAGTCGCTCGACCTTACCTACCCATTAGGTCGCACCTCTTTAGGTTGCGCCTTTCCTTAACTCGACCGTGTTAGGTCGCTCACCCCACTAGGTCGCGTACCACCTTAGGTCGTGTACCACTTAGGTCGCGTACCATCTTAGGTCGCGTACCACCTTAGGTCGCGTGCCACTTAGGTTGCATACCACTTAGGTCGCATACCACTTAGGTCGCCCCATTAGGTCGTTAGACCTTACTCCCTTTAGGTCGTTCGAACTCATAATCACTTAGGTCGCTGGACCTTATATCCCTTAGGTCGCTCGATCTCACAACCCCTATAGGTCGTTATTCCTTAGGTCGCATGGCCTCATCACTGCTTAGGTCGCTAGGTCGCTTGACCTGCTTGCACTCCTTAGCTCGACCCTGTTAGGTCGCGCACTTTTTTAGCTTGGCTTTGTTAGGTCGCGCCACCATGTTAGGTCGCACAGCAACTTAGGTCACATCACTTATAGGTCGTTCGACCTATATTTCCTTAGGTCGCTCGGCATGTTAGGCCGCACCTCCTATTTTCTACTTTGATGCATTTTGAGTTGATTTCCTTGGATTTCATTCACATCTTCGAATGTGAATTTTTGTGAAAGATTGTTCTACAATCGTTTTGTGGTTTGTCACTTTAAAAATATGAAGGTTTCAATACTAGTAGTAAATATCAAAACTCTTTTACCAATCAACACTATTTTATTACAAAGCTCTTTTTCTCAAACCGTTTTCCAATCTTCTAGTATATACAAACCTTTACCTCACTCGCACGAGAAATCTAATTAAACGACTTAGTAAAACGAGTGGTATGAAACGCTTGCGTTCACTTCGTCAGTTAATTCTTGGACTTGTTCGATTTAACCACTTGTGACAATTTTCTAGTGAAGATCTACAGCTTGTTCGTAAATATTTAAGTTAAGCAAGTGGTTATGGGACATGAAGCTAAACTCATATATTTACTAGCTTGATGTGATTGACACTTCTTGATGATCATGATGATCATTTTTGTGATTTGATTTAGACTAGCAATTGTGCGATGTCTCTTTGTCTACGAGGGAAACTAAACCTCGTTTGTGTGATGTTTCACCCTCACATATGTGGGGTAGCGCCCTACGGTCTTCGGTCCATTCTTGTGGAGCTTCGGCTCAAATATTAATGGTTAGCTACCATGAGATAGCGTCTCGTCTTGTGTTACACGTGTTGGTGAGTTTTCATACTCCCGTTTTGTGATAGGCCTCCCCCTTCTTGTGATTTCTGGATTTCTTGTGATGATTTCTAGAATTTTGTGCTTCACCAATTTTCGTGATTTCAATTGATAAGTTTTATCAATTTTTGTGCATTGGTGAATTTGTGTGTCATTGACTTGTTATGAATACAAGTTTAAGGTATGATACCCTATTTTATCTTTGAGAAGATTCTTGTGATATTGATTAATCTCTTGTTGATTTTCAATTACATACTTATAGTAGTATGCCACTATGGTTATTACATGTTCATGTCTTGTCTTTTACTTTATACCATACCATCTGATATTTATAGCTAGACTGATCCGTTTATTATTTTCTTATAAATAATACTCGGGTCAGACCGAGATATTACAGGTGCTTCTGCTTGACTTCTCTTCTGGATTATTCTGACTTTTGGCTAACTACTTAGATTAGTAGTTTTTGGTTGTACACATTTGAGATATAGACTCTATGTTGTGTACTTATTCTTTTGTATAGCACGTGTTGCTATTCTTTTGTATTATTGTGGATCTTTCTGACCACTACTCTGATGTACACTTTCATGTGTTATATTCATATCTTTTTCCGCCATTGTGATATGGATGTCTGTGACTGGTTTGTGTTATGTTTATTTCTATATTTGTTTCCGAGGATTATATACAACCACTGTGTGATAGCTTTGAGTTTGTATCAGTATGTCGGATTTTTATTCTATCTGACATATCGGTGCTCGCACAAAGCAGTTACACGGATGGTCGCTCCTCAACAGCCTTATTCTCTGTGCTAGTTGATAGCATTACACCGTAGTGTTCTTGGCTAGCGTGGGTATAGAGGTGGGGTGCCACAGCTTGGTATCAAAGCCAAACTTTGGAACAATGTGGAATAACTTAACAAGGATCATCGTCCTAAGTCCAACTTAGGAATCGTGCCTTAGGATTTAATTCGAGTATTCGTACCAATTCATCCTATTTCCTCTTATGTATCCTTGTTTTATCTATCAAGACTTGCTTGATATTTATTCGAAGAATAACTTTTCTTCTTTTCTCGTCCTTAAAGAAGAGAATGTCTAGACCAGGTCGTCCCAGAGCTGGACTATCTACTGTCACTCCCCAGGATGGAGTTTTTATGACTGCTCAATAGCTTCTTGATTTAGTAAAGAACGCTCAGGCAGCCGGTCCTAATCAGGAACCTACTCATCCTAAGTCTGGATTTGCACGTTTGTGCAACGATTATACCAACTTGGGTGGGAAACCATTCAAAGGTTACGAAACTATTATTGAAGTCCAGGCTTGGTTAAGAACATGCGATCGAATCTTTTCTTGCATGAATCTTATCGATCTTCACCGTGTTCAGGTGGCCTCCAGTATGCTCCAAGAGAGAGCATTGGATTGGTACTAACTTCTTATTTCTGAAATTAATGAAGCACATCTCACCTGGGAGAAATTCCGGGAACGCTTCGAATTAAAATTCGTACCAGAAGTAGAGAAAGTGACATTGGCTCGATGTTTCATAGACCTTGTTCAAGGTGAATCCTCTATGACAGATTATGTCGCCTCCTTCGAGTCACTGTCTAAATATGGGGTTGAATACATCAACACCCCATTGAAGAAGAATCAAAGATTTGTCTATGGCTTGAATAAAATCTTAAGAAGCCATTACTTCTAAAATTGGAAGTTTCTTTTGATCAGCTCATTGATATCGCTCTTCGTCTTGAAGAGGCGGATAAGGAAAGTGATGTTGAGGTTGTGGGTGCCAAACCAAACTTCAACAACAAGAAGAGGCCAAATAAATTCAAAGGTCCTTATCCCAACAAAAAGGGGAAACCTGCACCTCCGGCAGCAAAGACTTCTTCCCCTGGTAGCGGGCAATGCTTTAACTGTGGTTCTAAGGACCATTTTGCGAACAAGTGTTCAAAGCCCCGTTCCTGTCGCTATTGCAAGAGTCCGGATCATTATATACATTTATGCCCCAGACTTCAGGGAAAGAAGGAGGGAAAGCTTAATGTGGCTCAAGCCCCTGGCAACACATCTCGTGGTCAAGGTATGTCTCATTCTGTCCTTGATGGCATTATTATATTTCAGGATCAACCTATTAGAGTTCTCTTTGATACGGGAGCATCCCATTCTTTTATATCAAAGGAACTTGTAGACACTTTTTCTTTAAGTGTTGTTGCTTTAATGACTTCTTTAAGAATTGCGAATTCGGTTGGTGGATCCGCAACTCTTAGTTTGCTTTGTAAAGATGTGGAGATTATTTTGTGTGATTTTTCTTTCCTAGCTGATTTGCATGTCATGCGTTACTTAGGCTTTGGAATGATTTTGGGTATGGATTGGCTTATCCGTTATGAAGCTCATATCCTATGTCCTGAGCGGACTATTTATCTCCGACATCCGCAATCTATTAATTAGATTTCTATTATTCTTTAAGATTCGGATTCCGCTTTGGTTGCATCTTTATATTCTTTAAATCCTCGTGATGATGATAATGATGATGAGGACGATGTCATTTCTCTTATTCGCGTTGTTCGTGAATTTTCCGACATCTTTGAGCCCGTTTTAGGACTACCACCTAAGCGAGCAATTGAGTTCAAAATTAATCTTATACCTAGAGCTCAACCTATTACTCGTCCTCCTTATCGCATGTCCAATAAGGAGAATGAAGAGATGCGCAAACAACTATCCGAGTTGGAGACGAAGCAACTTATTCACTCTAGTTCCTCGCCTTGGGGAGCTTCAGCTATTTTCGTAAATAAGTCCGATGGTACACTTAGGCTTTGCGTCGACTACCGCAAGCTTAATGATCTAACTATTAAGAATGAATATCCTTTGCCTCGGATAGATGATCTATTCGATCAGCTTAGTGGTGCTAGAGTCTTTTCACAATTGGACTTGGCTACCGGTTTCCATCAGCTTCGTATTGCAGAGGATAATATTCCTTTGACTTCGTTCCGTACACGTTATGGATCTTATGAATGGCTAGTTATGCCATTTGGTTTAACGAATGCTCCGGCTTATTTCGTTGACCTCATGAATCGAGTTTTCAAAGATTTCCTCGATCGGTTTGTTCTCATCTTTATTGATGATATTCTTGTGTATTCTAAAACCGAAGAGGAACATGAAAAGCATCTTCGGATTATATTGGAAACTCTTAGGAGCAATCAATTGAAAGCAAAATTTTCTAAATGCCACTTTTGGCAATCTAGTGTGAAGTTTCTCGGTCATATTATTTCCGAATCCGGAATATCAGTGGATCCTTCAAAGATTGAAGCGATTCAAAATTGGAAGAGACCGGAGAGTGTAACGGAAATCCGTAGCTTCCTTGGATTAGTGGGTTATTACCATCGTTTCATTAAGGACTTTTCTAAAATTGCCGTCCCTCTTACTAGCTTAACAAAGAAAGGTGTTAAAATACATTTGGTCGGACAAATGTGAAACTTCTTTTCAGAAATTAAAAGAACTCCTTTCTGATGCTCCTATTCTTGTTATTCCTGAAGGGAATCAAGATTTTGTTGTTTATACCGATGCTAGTCGCGTTGGTTTGGGTGCCGTTCTTATGCAAAAAGAACGTGTTATTGTTTATGCTTCTAGGCAATTGAAGCTGGCTGAGACTAGATATGCCACACATGATTTAGAACTCGCGGCTATCGTTTTCGCCCTTCGAATTTGGCGACATTATCTTTTGGGAGAAAAGTTTATACTTTATACTGATCATAAGTCTTTGAAATATTTATTTTCTCAAAAGGAACTTAATTTGCGTCAACAGCGTTGGCTCGAATTCCTTGCCTCTTACGATCTTGATATCCTTTATACTCCCAGAAAGGTAAATCGAGTTGCCGATGCACTTAGTCACAAGCAACAAGCGGTTGTTTCTATGATGATATCCGAATGGAAGGATCTCGAGGTTTTATCCACTTGTGAAATTCGAGATCGTGTCCCCGATTTATGTTCATCTCTTGTTTTATGTAGCCTTGAGGCTCGTCCTTCTCTTTTAGACCGCATTCTTGAAGCTCAAAGGCTAGATCCCGAATTGGCTCTTCTTAGCCAAAATCTTAAGGATAAAACCGATATTAAAGGTTTGAAAGACTTCAATATTGATTTTCATGGCGACATTCGAAAATTTGGTAGACTTATCGTACCAAATACTAGGTATCTTCGTAAAGATATTTTAGAAGATTCTCATCGTTCCAAATTTTCCATTCATCCCGGTAGTAGTAAAATGTACGCGGATATGAAATGACTTTATTACTGGGAGGGAATGAAATCTGATGTTGCTAACTTTGTTAAGTGTTGCATGACTTGCCAACTTGTCAAGGCTGAACATCAAAGGCCAGGTGGGTTATTGCAACCGTTGGAAATTCCAGTTTGGAAGTGGGATCAAATTTCCATGGATTTTATTGATGGCCTTCCCCGTTCTCGTTCGGGTCATAATAGTTTATGGGTGATCGTTGACAGTCTTACTAAATCTGCCCATTTTATTCCTGTTCGGTCAAACCGAACCATTCCTCTTCTGGCCAAACTCTTCATCAAAGAAATTGTTAAATTGCATGGAGTTCCTACTTCCATAGTTAGTGATCGTGATCCATTGTTTACTAGTGGATTCTGGAAGAGTCTTCAAAAAGCTTTGGGAACGAAGCTTAATTTTAGCACCGCTTATCACCCCTAGTCCGATGGAAAAACCAAGCGTGTGAATCAAACTCTTGAAGATCTTCTTCGTGCTTGTGTGCTTGACTTTGGTGGAAGTTGGGAAGATCATATTTCACTTGTTGAGTTTTCCTATAATAACAGCTTCCAAGCTAGTATTGGTATGGCACCTTTCGAGGCACTCTATGGAAGGCCATGCCGATCTCCTTCTTGTTGGCTTGAGGCCGGTGAGAAGCTGGTTTTAGGTCCAGATTATATTCGAGATTCCACAGAAAAGATTGATCTTATCGTCATAGGATGAAAGAAGCCTAGAGTAGACAAAAATCCTATGCCGATAACCGAAGAAGAAAATTAGAATTTTCTGTGAGAGATCTTGTATTTATTCGTGTTTCACTCATGAAGGGTGTTGTACGCTTCAGTCGATCGGGAAAGTTAACGCCTCAATATATTGGGCCATTTCCTATCACTGAACGTATTGGTTCCATGGCTTATCGCCATTCATTACCGGCTCAGTTTTCTGCCATGCATGACGTGTTTCACGTTTCTCAATTACGGAAGTGCCTTCGGGATTCCGATTCTATTCTTGAGCCCGGTGTTGTGGAAGAGATTGAAGTTTCACCTAATTTAACTTATGAGCAGCATCCTATTCGAATTATTAATTCGGAGATTAAACGACTTCGAAATAAAGATGTTCCGCTTGTTAAAGTTCAATGGTCCTCAAATCCTAAGGATTGCTCTTGGGAAACTAGAGAATTCATCGAGCGAACACATCCGGACTTACTTTCTCATGCTCTTTGAGGTAAACTTCTTATTTCAAATTTCTTTTATGTTAATATGCTTTTATGGTTGTTACTTTTTATTTCCATCTTATATATTGCGAGGACGCAATTTCTTTAAGGAGGGGAGTCTGTAACAACCCGCATATTTATCAATTTTATATTTAAATATTTTATTTAAATATTTTATTGTTAATCGGATTTTAGTCCGAAAAGTTACTTTTTGCATACGAACAAATTAGGACTCGAGACCACTTCCATTGAGTTAAAAACGTCGTTTGCAATCTTTTAAGTATAAACAGCGATATGTTTGGAGATAGTAAAATTTTCGTCACTTTTTGGCTTAGGGCTTTGGTTTGGGCTTAACCACTTACTAACTCAGCCCAACCCCCTCTCCTCTTCATTTTATTCACAAACACTTCAAGCTTCTTCAAAAATGGTGGAGGGAATGGGAAATTAAAATTCCAAGCTCAAGTCTTCATTGCTAATCCAACATCTACTCCAAATTCTAGTGAAGAACATAGATTCAAGCTTGTTGTGGTTCTTGCTTTGCTTCAAGCTTCATCTTCATTGATTTTTGGATGCAAAGGTGAGATTTTTATCTCACAATCTCGTCTATAACTATCTTGGACTGTTGGGAATGACTCCCTATCACTTTAGCATGAACATTTGCATTTGGTTTGGATTGAATTGGTGAAAAACCCAATTTTTCAGCATGTTTGGCAAATTCTGGGTCCTAGGTCGCACTGCCTCGAAGACGCGCCCTGCATATTTTCGCTCGGATTTAGGTCGCTAGGTCGTTGGGCATTAGGTCGTATGACCTGTTTCCTTTAGGTCGTTCTGCCTTGAATCTTTAGGTCGCTCGTCCTTAGGTCGCTTGACCATTGAAGTATCTCGTGACCAATTAGGTCGTTCGCTTTAGGTCGCGCCATCTCCTAGCTCGCTTCACTTAAGTCGCTCGACCTTACCTACCCATTAGGTCGCACCTCTTTAGGTCGCGCCTTTCCTTAACTCGACCACGTTAGGTCGCTCACCCCACTAGGTCGCGTACCACCTTAGGTCGCGTACCACTTAGGTCGCGTATCATCTTAGGTCGCGTACCACCTTAGGTCGCGTGCCACTTAGGTCGCATACCACTTAGGTCGCCCCATTAGGTCGTTCGACCTTACTCCTTTAGGTCGTTCGACCTCATAATCACTTAGGTCGCTGGACCTTATATCCCTTAGGTCGCTCGATCTCACAACCCCTATAGGTCGTTATTCCTTAGGTCGCATGGCCTCATCACTGCTTAGGTTGCTAGGTCTCTTGACCTGCTTGCACTGCTTAGCTCGACCCTGTTAGGTCGCACACTTTTTTAGCTTGGCTTTGTTAAGTCGCGCCACCATGTTAGGTCGCACCGCAACTTAGGTCACATCACTTATAGCCTTATAGGTCGTTCGACCTATATTTCCTTAGGTCGCTCGGCATGTTAGGCCGCACCTCCTATTTTCTACTTTGATGCATTTTGAGTTGATTTCCTTGGATTTCATTCACATCTTCGAATGTGAATTTTTGTGAAAGATTGTTCTACAATCGTTTTGTGGTTTGTCACTTTAAAAATATGAAGGTTTCAATACTAGTAGTAAATATCAAAACTCTTTTACCAATCAACACTATTTTATTACAAAACTCTTTTTCTCAAACCGTTTTCCAATCTTCTAGTATATACAAACCTTTAACTCACTCGCACGAGAAATCTAATTAAACGACTTAGTAAAACAAGTGGTATGAAAAGCTTGCGTTCACTTCGTCAGTTAATTCTTGGACTTGTTCGATTGAACCACTTGTGACAATTTTCTAGTGAAGATCTACAACTTGTTCGTAAATATTTAAGTTAAGCAAGTGGTTATGGGACATGAAGCTAAACTCATATATTTACTAGCTTGGTGTGATTGACACTTCTTGATGATCATGGCGATCATTTTTGTGATTTGATTTAGACTAGCAATTGTGCGATGTCTCTTTGTCTACGAGGGAGACTAAACCCCGTTTGTGTGATGTTTCACCCTCACATATGTGGGGTAGCGCCCCACGGTCTTCGGGCCATTCTTGTGGAGCTTCGGCTCAAATATTAATGGTTAGCTACCATGAGATAGCATCTCGTCTTGTGTTACACGTGTTGGTGAGTTTTCATACTCCGGTTTTGTGATAGGCCTCCCCCTTCTTGTGATTTCTGGATTTCTTGTGATGAGTTCTGGAATTTTGTGCTTCACCAATTTTCGTGATTTCAATAGATAAGTTTTATCAATTTTTGTGCATTGGTGAATTTGTGTGTCATTGACTTGTTATGAATACAAGTTTAGGGTATGATACCCTATTTTATCTTTGAGAAGATTCTTGTGATATTGATTAATCTCTTGTTGATTTTCAATTACATACTTATAGTAGTATGCCACTATGGTTATTACATGTTCATGTCTTGTCTTTTACTTTATACCATACCATCTGATATTTATAGCTAGACTGATCCGTTTATTATTTTCTTATAAATAATACTCGGGTCAGACCGAGATGTTACAAGTGCTTCTGCTTGACTTCTCTTCTGGATTATTCTGACTTTTGGCTAACTACTTAGATTGGTAGTTTTTGGATGTACACATTTGAGATATAGACTCTATGTTGTGTACTTATTCTTTTGTATAGCACGTGTTGCTATTCTTTTGTATTATTGTGGATCTTTCTGACCACTACTCTGATGTACACTTTCATGTGTTATATTCATATCTTTTTCCGCCTTTGTGATATGGATGTCTGTGATTGGTTTGTGTTATGTTTATTTCTATATTTGTTTTCGAGGATTATATACAGCCACTGTGTGATAGCTTTGAGTTTGTATCAGTATGTCGGATTTTTATTCTATCTGACATATCGGTGCTCGCATAAAGTAGTTACACGGATGGTCGCTCCTCAACAGCCTTATTCTCTGTGCTAGTTAACAGCATTACATCGTAGTGTTCTTGGCTAGCGTGGGTATAGAGGTGGGGCGCCACAGTGGTGGATAGCGATCTGATGGTGGAGTTTGGTGTGCATGTGCACGCCGTGTGCATGCATGTGCAAGATGGGTAATAGGAAGCTCGTGCAAAATTGATTTGAGAATTATGTTATGGGGAAGATGGTGTTGGAGCGAGTCGGGCTAGTGGAGTTATGGGCTAGCCTTAGGTTGAGATAGGATGAGAGTTTTTAATTTAGATAATTTATATCGGTTAATTTAAAAGCTTAACTTTAAAAATTCATAACTTATCCATTCGAAGTCCATTTAACCCACGGATTTTAGCATTAGACTCGTATGAACTAGTTGAGCACATTAGTACAATGAATCGATAGATTTGGTGAAGTATAAATTTATGATAAAATAATACAGAGTGGATATAATAACGTTGATAATTGCGTAGTTATTTAATTTAACTTCATGGACGACATCTGCTAGCAGAATAAAACACCGTTCTATTGTATTTAAATTGGATAGATTATATCAGACATCTATTTAGTAGAATAGATCCCCGTTCTGCTATTTTATTTAAATTAACTTCAATTTTATAACAATTTGACGTTAAGTATTTATAAATGGTGTTTTAAAGTAACTGATTAATTATTTTATTAAAGATGTTCAAAGTTATTTAATTATTTAAATAAAAAATTTCAAAGTTATTTAATTTTATTATTAATGATATTTAAGTTATTTCATTATATTATTAACGTTGTGTTAATTTAGTTAATTGTTTTAATTTTGTTTAAAGTTAATTAATTATTTTATTAATGACGTGTTTAAAATTAATTAATTATTTTATTAATGATATGTTTAAAGTTAATTACTTATTTTATTTTAAAGTTAATTAATAATTTTATTTATGATGTTTAAAAGTAATTAATTAATTGAATAAATATATTTATAAATGATAAATTATTTTAAAAAAGGATTGTACTTAGTAAAAAGGATTTATTAAAGGAGATTTACAAATGATATTTTGTAAAGGAGATTATAAATGATATTTAGTAAAGGGGTTAATAAATCATTTTAGAGATTTATAAAAGAAGTTTTATAAATGGAGATTTATAAAAGGATTTGTAAATAAGAAATGGGCTTATAAAAAAAATTATAAAAGGAATGAGATTTGATTTTGATAATTAATCCTTCTTAATTATGATGGTAAGAAAACATTCTTTTCATACTTAACGCCAAAGGATAGTGGTTTGGTTTATTGTAAGTAATGTTTAAATGATATTTTTTTGGGCCCATTTAAATATGAATTTGGGAAAGAGGAAATCTTCCTTAATTTGTGTTAATATACTTATACCATTGAGATAAGTATATGAATATTTTTTCTAAGTATTAAAAGTATAATGTTTTGTTGATATACTTATACTGGTGTGAGAAAAGTATATGAATGTTTTTCCAAGTATTGAAAGCAATGTAAGGGGTTTGTGAATATTGCCTTTGTGAAGGTATTTTTGAATCAAACAATTGAAAAGGGTTTAATGAATGAAAGATTAATTGATAGAGGCTTAGTGGATTCCATATGGAATTAAATATATGATTGATTGTATGTTTATTTGATAGTTAAATAACAGAATATCAAATCTTCACCAAATCTAACTCTGCAAATATCTAGAAGAAACATGGGGGTTATATGGCACAGTCATCTTCGATGACGTTGTAATGTGTGCATAAATCTCGTTTTTTCTCCTAGGACAAATATGATAAGGAAATCCATCCGTTTAAATGGTTAGGAGGTGATCTCCGCTCTTATGTATTATTTGATTATTTCCAAAAGAATCGGGGTTGAGTTCATTGGAACTATCGATTCGGTTTTGGAGCGACTGGTAAGCGGGGGAGTGTACTTATATGAGATGATTCGAAACCGTAACCACTCCAAAACCATATGTGTTTGACGATTAGAAGAGGTTCAAGACTAGTTCGAGATGATTGATGATGGAGCTCTTTGAAGTGCAAGGGCTACTTGCTACTAATCCTGAGGGTGATTCCAAAATGGATGTAGTAAAAGTAATGCCTTTGGTTTGTTCATATTCTGAACAACTTTTATGGATAAATGCTAGTATTGCATTATGCCTGGAAGGTAGTGAGCATTCCAAGTAGGATTTGCTAAGAGAGGAAAAAGGTGATCGTGACCTCACAAGCCTTACAACCCGACAATGACTAAAACAGTGGATATGCGGTAGAGCTATGTGATTCGCTACCATTAGGGGCAGTTATTATTCGATCTAGAATCCATATTTATGGATTTGATATGCATGCGCATGGAAAAAGTGGGTGATGGTTGGTGCACATTTTTTAGTAGCTTTGGTGCCCGGAGAATAATGTAATATGACTTGTCATTTTAAAGGGGCAGGCCGGCTCTGTGTTGGTGGGGTTCCATGTGAGGCCCTCAGCACATTTTTCTAGAGGTGTACTGTGGCAAGCGGTACCCCAGTAGCCTTGTCGTTGATGGAAATCTAGTCTCCAATACATGCCCCTACGGATTTAGTTGTATACCTATTATACTGGAATTTAATTAATGTAACAATTTCTGCTATGATTCCATATTTATTTGAACCCTAGACATTATTATAATATCATTAAATTTTCTAATAAAATGCTTTGGTTATCGTAAGGTAAAAACCCATACGTGTTTATGTGTAGCGTGGTCTTACGAGATACCTTTATTTTGAAAGGTTTTTGTAACATTAAAAATCCATTTTATTGTGTTTCTCACACTAGTTTACCAGACTGATCCGGACGTTATTTTTCTTATAATTCTCGGGTCAACCCGAGCATATTTTATAGATTTAGCTGGACATTTTAGAGCTTCGAGAGACGAGCTAGATCCTTTAAGGTGTATTTTCATATTTTATCTTATGTTGTTTGTTCTTGTCTTTATTTGTCAATAAATTGGGAGGACGGGCTGTTATAACTACCTAGGCTGATGATAGGTTAATTACTCTGATTTTATATATGTATATTAAAGTTCAGTTTTTTTGTAAAGACCATTGGTATATTATATATTAGTCGACACATTGTGAGATTCTGTTCTATCTTTTCTTTTCTTTCACAACAATCTGTCTTTCAGGCACTTGAATGTTCGGCACGTGATTACCATAGATGTATTAGTGTCAACTTCTAAGGATCGAAAATGCGGGTTATTATAGTTGGTATCAGAGTAGAAGGTTGAGCGAGAACCTTGGCACTGATGGGGTAAACTCATTAGAGATGGGGTTCGTAACACCCTAGAATGAGTTTGAGTGTATATATAAGAGCGTGTATTTGATAATGCTATAAAAAGGTTTTATGTTGTGTTGATTGTTCTATTGAGTGGTTTATGGATTCTGGTCAATACGAGTAACTAACATTGTTGATAGGGATCTCTAAACAATGAACAAGGCCAACCGACATGGTATGGTATTGTAATTGGGCAAATGAAATAATTTTACCTAGGAGTATATTTTATATATAAAAGAATGATTTTCAAAAGTTAATATAGTTATTTTTGATGTGCTTGTTTGTTAGGAAATGATAATATTCAATATTATCATTTAGGATTTGTTTAGTTATGCTCATCCAGTTTTGAGCATGGACTTTTGTTTGTTGATTTATCTGCAATTTTCCCTTTTTAAAGCATAGATTTGGAAATAGAAATTGTGGAAACATTGAAACAAACACATTATGAATTAAGTTTCACAATTTGACTATAACGCGTTCGGTGATAACATTGCGATAAATTTGGGTTTTAGTAAAAAAGGTGTTAATAATGGGAAGATGGAATATTTTAGAATAAATATTTGAGAAATAATTTTATAATAGAAGTTGATTTTATGAAATTGATTTATAAGAGAGTGGCTTATAAATAAAAAGGATTTAGGTAAAGAATTTGTGGACTTAAATTTCGATGCTTTTGAAAAATGGTTTTCAAGGTTTTGGGAAATAATAATAGTATTATTTGAAAATATTTATGAATAGAAATATTCCAGTGGGATTTTAAAGGAGATAAAAAGCACTAAACTCTCTTATGTCACTGGAAAATAATTCCGATGATGACTGCAACACCATCGGCGTTCATTTTCGAGTTACTATGTGGGAAAATGCTACCATAACAATTTGTTATAAAATTGTTTGATAAAGCAAATTTTGATTTAATCCCAAATCCATGGTTTGATTTTTAGAAGGAAATAGGTATATTATAATTTCAAACGTTTTATGGAAAATGGTAGTAATATTTTTACTTGAAAATATTTTGAAGTATAAATATTTTGGAAAGGAAATTTTTAAGTAAGGTGCATTGTCTCTGGATTGGTTCAGGGAAAGAGTTTCGATTTGTTTTGTGACGATCTGAATAATCTTCTAAGTGATGATCGGATGTTTGCCTAGGCGAATGTGGTACACTTAGTAAATTATTCTCTTTATTATTGTACAATCGAAACAAGCTCAAACCCGAATGAACCCAAAGCAAGTTGAAAATTGATATTTTGTTAAAACTATTTGTATGGAAATACATACAATATTTTTTCAAAATGAGGAATTTTGAAATAGAAGAAGTATTTTTATGATAACTAATTCATGTGGCCCAAAAAAAACTAGAAATATGAAAGAGATGTGTTCAGATGGTAAACACTTCTCTTAAGTATTACCCTTCTGGTAAGGGGGTATTGGATACTATTTGGTAATATCCAGTTCCTTAGTATCATTTTGGGGTTACTTGGGCTATATATATATTTTCTGTGGTTAAAATATATAGTATCATTTCAAAAGGGGTTTTGAAATAAAACCGCGTATTTAGATCTTGAGTTTACTTAAGCAAAATAAATTCAAAGTGTATAGTTCAAATCAAATAATTGTATATATCCTCAGGATGTAATGGGTATTATACCGGTTTTTATACTAAAGTTGTGTTTTATGAAATGTTTTTATAAATAGTTATTGAAAGTTAAAAGGTTAAGTGTTGTGTTAACTGGTTTCCTTCTTTGTTTGTTTAAGATGAAATTTCGGGGTCGAAATTCTTTTAGAGGGGTGGGAGAATGTAACGACTCGGAATTTTATCGCTTTGATTCGTGAATATTTAATTTAAATATTCAATTAATGGTTATAATAATTAAATAACCCTCTTTTTAATTTATAACTAATACTAGAAAATTCATTTTTGAATTTTGTTTACTAAAATAGGTACTTCGATGAAAAACAGAAAATGTGACCGAAACCCTTTTTCCGGATTTTCAACTTTTTATCGAACGGCAAATTATAGGAAGTTGTAATATCTTTGTATATACTTTAGACAACATTTAAATGTTTGAACATTTTATTTTGAAATGTAAGAATATATTTAATAATAAGAAGATTTCAATATATATATTTAAAGTTTTAAGATAATGAAAGGATGGATTTGAAAACTTAAGATTCCTTAAGTATAAAAATCAACTAAGGTACATGATTCATCCAAATATCCACCATATTTTCACGTGCTTGACATTTTGGGGGCTTTAATATGATGGCATAGTTGAAATGTGATTAAGGGTATTTTTGGTTTTAACATTTTTATTCATTTATAAAAAGTAAGCTCTTATCTCACTTTCTCACTTTTGTTTTTCATCTTCATTTTACACTTCAAAACCTCATTTTTCCACTTTCTCTAACATTTTTAAATTTATAAAAACCATATCTTTCAAACTTTACTCAAGAGGATTTAAAAGGTTAAGCTTGGATTTGTGGATGGTGAGAACACTACATCTTTTATCTTCATTAAATATTTTGTGAAATGAATGTTGAATATGATGGTAGTATCTTAATTTAAAATGATACTCATGCTTATGTAGTTGGTTAAAAATCATTTTTTTGATAATTTGCTTTGAAAAATGTTGGATATGCTCACTGTAAAAGAAATATACACTAATATATGCACACAAACAACACAGCTCTTCTTCTCCTATTCTCTGTTTTCAAAAACATCATCTCCGTCCCCATGTTCAAAAATCCATAACTTCGAAACCATTTAGAATTAGCAAAGGACTTCAACTTTAAAGTTGTACGATTGGGTCTCTAGTTTTTTCTAAAAGTGGCCAGGGTTTGTTTCGTTGGGTGGTGTGAGAGTTATTGCTCTATTCAGTAAGTGGTCACGTGTCAACAATTTTTCGACAATTACGAATCGACAATTGGATTTTACAACCGTGTTCATACTGAAAAATCATGATTTTTGGAGCCGTTTGCATGATTTTATGGACTGTGGTCATGGCGTGGTGATAAGATGGACCAGTCTTTGGGCAATTTTAGGTGAGGCAATAGTCTGGAGGAGGGAAGGCGGTGGTTGGAGAGGCTTTGGGGTCTAGTGAAGGCAGAGGAGCTGGTGGCAGGATTTCCAATGACCAGTGGTGCTTGGTCGAACTTAGTTTAGGGTTTTGGGCTTGGGGTGTTTTGGGTTGGAATGCGGCGGTATAGGTAGCGTTTGGAGTCATCGTGTGTGGCGTAGGTCGACCTGGAGGTGGCGTAGAGAATGGTGGTCATGTCGGTGTAGCTGAGTGGCCGTAGGTAGGTGTGGCGATGGTGGGGGCTGCTTGATGGACGAGGCATTTTCGAATCCCTAGACGCATGTGTTTGTTTTTTTTGAAATTGGGATAGGGAGGTCGGATTTTGAGTTAAGCGATCAGAGTTTGAGGTGAGGGTACTGGCACAATGAGTGTTCGAATGGGAGCTTGGTTGTAGGCTTTGTTCGGCAATTTGATGGTGGAGGTTGGTGTGCATGTGTACGCCATGTGTGTGCAAGATGGGTTATAGGAAGCTTGGGCAAAATTGGTTTGGGAATTAGGTTTTTGGGAAGATGGGGTTGGAGTGGGTCGGGCTAGTGGAGTTATGGGCTAGGCTTAGGTTAAGGTGGGGTGAGAGTTTTTAATTTAGATAATTTATATTAGTTATTTTAAAAGCTTAACTTTAAAATTCATAACTCATTCATTTGAAGTCCATTTAACACGCGGATTTGAACATTAGATTCGTATGAACTTGTAGAGAACATTAGTATAATAAATTGACACATTTGGTAAAGTATTAATTTATAATAAAATAATATGGATTGAATATAATTACGTTGATAATTACATGGTTATTTGATTTAACTTTATGGACGACATCCTTTAGCAGAACAAAACACCATTCTGCTATATTTAAATTAGATAGATTATATCGAACATCTATTTAGCAGAATAAATCTCTGTTCTACAATTTTATTAATTTGGATATATTTATTTATATGTCAGTTGAATTGGATAAATGATGTGTTATCTGCGTTTGTTAATTATGGATTTGATTTACATACATGTTACTTATGTAAATACCAGTTACATGACCAGGAAAGTGAATTAAAAATAAATATTAGCTTGTTTAAGTACCATTGTGGTCACTAAGCCTCTTACCAAATTTGTAAAACTACGGATTTAAATTAACTTCAATTTTATAACAATTTGAGGTTAAGTGTTTATAAATGATGTTTTAAAGTAAATGATTAATTATTTTACTGAAGATGTTTAAAGTTATTTAATTATTTTAATAAAGATTTTCGAAGTTATTTAATTTTATTATTAATGATATTTAAGTTATTTCATTATATTATTAATGTTGTGTTAAGTTAGTTAATTGGTTTAGTTTTGTTTAAAGTTAATTAATTATTTTATTAATGATGAGTTTAAAGTTAATTAATTATTTTATTAATGATGTGTTTAAAGTTAATTACTTATTTTATTTTAAAGTTAATTACTTATTTTAGTTATGATGTTTAAAAGTAATTAATTAATTGAATAAAGATATTTATAAATGATAAATTATTTTATAAAAAGGATTGTACTTAATAAAAATGATTTATTAAAGGTGATTTGTAAATTATATTTTGTAAAGGAGATTATAAACGATATTTGGTAGAGGAGTTTTATAAGGAGTTTATAAATTATTTAGAGATTTATAAAAGCGCTTTTATAAATAAATTTTGAGATCTATAAATGGATTTGTAAATATGAAATGGGCTAATAAAAAATAGAATTTTATAAAAGGAATGGGATTTGATCTTGATAATTAGTCCTTCTTAATTATGATGGCATGGAACATTCCTTTCATACTTAACACCAAAGGATAGTGGTTTGGTTTATTGCAAGTAATGTTTAAATGATATTTGGTTTGGGCCCATTTAAATATGAATTTGGAAAGGAGGAAATCTTGCTTAAGTTTTGTTAGTATACCTATACCGTTGAGATAATTATATGGATATAATTTCTAAGTATTAAAAGTATAATGTTTTATTGATAGTTAAATTACCAACTATCAAATCTTGACCAAATCTGACTCTGGAAATATCTAGGAGAAACACGGGGGTTATATGGAACAATCATCTTCGATGATGTTGTACTGTGCGTATAAATTTCGTTTGTTCTCGTAGGACAAATGATAATGAAATTCATCCTCTTAAAAGGTTAGGAGGTGATCTCCGCTCTTATGTATTGTATGATTTTTTCCAAAAGATTCGGGATTGAATTTACCGGAACTATCGACTTGGTTTTGGAGCAACTAGTAAGCGGGGGAGTGTACTTATATGAGATGACCTAAAACCGTAACCACTCCAAAACCATATGCATGTTCGATGCATGGAAGAGGTTCAAGATTGGTTCGAGATGATTGAAGACGGAGCTCTTTGATGTGCAAGGGCTACTTGGTACTAATATTAAGGGTGATTCCAAAATAGATGTAGTAGAAGTAGTGCCTTTGGTTTGTTCATATCATGAACAATTTATATGAATGATTGATGGCTTTGCATTGTGCCTGAAGGGCAGTGTTAGCATTCCAAGTGGGGTTTGCTAAGAGAGGATAAAAGTATTCGTGACCTAACAAGCCTCACAACTCGGTAATGACTAAAACATGAGATGTGCGGTAGAGCTATGTGGTTTGCTACCATTAGAAGTAGTCATACCTCCATCTAGAATCGATATTTATGGATTTAGTATGCGTGCACACGGAAAAAGTTTTTCCTGCTGGTGCACATTGTTTAGTAGCCTTGGAGCCAGGGGAATGATGTAATCTAGCTTGCCATTTTAAAGGGGTAGGCTAGCTTTGTGTTGGCAGGGGTACCACGTGAGGCCTTTTGTAACGACCCGTAAGTTTTAACTGTTTTAATAACGTAATTAGTTGAAATTTTGTGAAAATTTAAACGATAAAATTTTGAAATTGAAATTTGATATTTGAAATGCGTCTATTTTAACATAGCAACTGGTAAATTTTCATCAGATAATATTGAACTTTATTTTCTAGTGTAATTTTATTCCAATTTATATTCGTTAAAATTGATGATAATAAAATGTTTTCCAAACCTGAATATTTTTACATAGAAAAATTCTAATTCATCTTCTGACAAAGACGTCATTTTTCGTTTTTCCAAATTCGGACTTCTTTAGCTCCGTCGATCTTATTTTTCTGCGTTTTTGCTACATTTTCCGTTGGTAGAAAATTCGAATTTTTATAATTCAATCATACCACTGATATCAATATACCATTTTGATCGTCTCGTCATGTTGATCTCTACGGTATATTCAACTTTCAATTTTGAAGTTCGGTACACAGCGGAATCCGCGAAACAGTCTGCCGTATCGGTACCGTTTTGAATTTTTTTTTTAAATTCATTTGTTTGTTCATTTATCCACCGTGTAAATTCCAATGGTCATTTGCATTAAATTTTCTTGAATTTACCGTACAAGACTTTGGCTATTCCCAGTTCTCCATTTATTTTGCTATTTCATTTCTACCGGTTAATTTGCCATTTTCTTTGCTTTGGGAAAATGCTGTTCGTTCCCATTCCTATCCATATTCCATTCGTAGAAGAAAACACTGCGCATGAACCGAAGCCTCTCCCTTCGCCACCTCCCTTCCCACACCTGAACCCCACCATACTCTCCTTCTTGGTCGCCGACCATGCTTCCGAGCACCGTAGCCTTGCATCACCTCCGCTCCACAGTCCATCTTCCTCTCCGCCTGCCTAACACCTCATCGCCATCCTCCACTTCATCTGTGTCCAGCCGAGGTTTAGCTTCACCACCTCAAACCCTACGGCCGAGCTCCGCCCACCGAGGCCATCAACCACCCTGACTTCGTCACCCAGCCCTCCTTTGAACTGCCGAACACCCTATTCGTTGTCCTCTGTTGTTTATATAACGGTACATATATATTTGTTATATATATATATAATCAGTGTTGGTGTGTAACTTTTATTACTTTATATATGTATAAGTTTCATATAACACGTTTGGTTTATACGTATATTATCTACAATTGGCTATTTATAAGTTTATAATATTTTAGTTAAGTATGCTTGATTCCAGAAATTCTTACAGTAAGGTATTTTATATTTATTTTGTTTAAAGTGTTATTTAACATATATATTGTTATATATTTTTCATGTATGTACGTATATAGGTTATATGTTTTAAATCATGTATATAGTATAGTGTCACAATTATGTATATAGTATAGATCTAATGTAAGGCGTTGGATATAGTATATATATTTCACTGTTTGTATGCATATCCATTAGCTAATATTTGAAAAGTTGGGTCTACATATTTTCCTGGAAGATAATTATATTTTGGCGTATATTTCTATAGTATTCGCAGTGTTTGCATATAACTGTTTTATATAGTAGCATGCGATTTTATATTTAGTTATAATTTCATATTTACAATGTCTGTACCTATATAGCATGTTGATTGTATATAAACAAAAAATTGGTATATGACCTAGGAGTTTGTAATTAAGTTTATACATATATAAGTAGATATGTATAATAGCATTCGTTGTTGCGTACGTACAACAGTAGGGTAAGATTTTTTTTTATATAATGTCAGTTATCTTATTTTAATGAAGGAGAAGATTGTATATATATTGTATGTACAAAAATATTACATAGATTTTAGCGCAATATATATATGTATCTCGATTTTTATTTGCATATAGATTTTTATATTTTTTTTATATTTTTTTTGTATGCGTTTTAAAATTTATATTGATTTCCAAATATATCTATATATATAAATTTTATTTTAAATATGTGTTTAATTAAGCATTGGTTTTTCGAAGAAAATAATAAAATATAATATAATAAACATTTTGTTTTGGTATATTCAAGCTGATTCTGATCTGATCTCATCGATTCTTATTTATCAGCTTTGTCCATCAAATCCGTGTTCAGCTTACTTCGCTTTGAGAGTTGTTGTTTGGGTTCGTCGATCGTTTGGACCGTGATTCAAATCATTCGTCGTGTTTCCTTTTTCCTCTAGCCTCGAAAGGTTAGCAATCACTCACGATTAACGTTCTTTTATTTATTAAATTTGATTTCAATTGAAAGGACAATTGAAATATGCTGCTGTTAGTTATTTATATTGCTATATATATATGCCATTATCTGTATCTGTTCACCTGTGACATCTGACACCATTATCTGTTATTTATATTCCTATATATAAGTCATTATCTGTATTTATTCACCTGTGACATCTGACACCATTATCTGTTATTTATATTGCTATATATATGCCATTATCTATATCTGTTCACCTGTGACATCTGACACCATTATCTGTTATTTATATTGATGATATATGCATGTTATATTATTATCATATCTGTTATCACTCTGCAAGTTCCCTATTAGTATAGAATCACTATGGGTTGAAATGATACATACCCGAATGGACTTTAGAATAGAAGAAAATCGTTATGGGTTAAAATGATAAACCCAAGCGATTTTCAATTGAATTGAATTTGGGATTACGGGTTGAAATGATATATATATATACCCGTATATATTTAAATTGCGGATTGAAATGATAAATATCCGTATCACTTGACCATAGGGTAGAAAATTATATACAAACACCGTTGGTCTATATATAAATAATTTGAAATGATTTCTATGGTTTAGAAAAGAAATATATGGTTTTAAGAAATATATGGTTTTAATAAATATTGATTTTAAAGATTTATTAAAATTGATTTGAATCAATATAAAAATATGTTTTGAGTATTTATGTAAAATTTATATTTTTCAAATATAAAGTTTATAATTTTTCAGGCTGAAAGATAAATTTGAAATCGATTTGAAATTATATTTATTTAAGAATTATACTTAAGTAAGTTTGAATTGAAATGTATTGAATTTGAAAATTAAAGAAGTGTTTTACAACTTGAAATTTGAAAAGGTGACTTAAATGGATATTTCAAACTTATATATATATATATTTTAATGGGATATTTTGTTTATTTAAATTTGTAAATTGAAATTGTATTTAAATGTTATGGAAATGATTATGTTAATATTTCAAAAATAAATAATTGTAAAGTGAATTTGATATGTACATAAATTTATTGAATTTAGTTTTGAAATGTTGAATATTATTTAAAGCTTTGAAATATATCGAAATTGAAATGGCTTATTTTATGGTTCAGATATGTATTTGAAATCGATAATTTGAAATGGTTTATTGAGAAGCTGAATCGAGTTGAAATTGATGATTTGAGATTTGATTAAATTGAATTTTGGAATTCGAGTTAATTTAAATCAATTTGTGAAATTTGAGGAAACTATTTTATATTTTACTTTCTAAATTATTTTAATATATCTATTTTAACATAAATCATTTTTAAAATAAATTATTTTAAATAAAAAAAAACTATTTTAATATACTAACTATTTGATTATAAACTATATTTTAACTTATAACTATTTTATATAAACTCTTTTGTTTTATAAACTATTTTATTATATATAATATTATTAATATCTAAACTGTTTAAAAGAAAGTGTTATGAATTTCAAGGTTTTGATTTCCAAAGGGTTTTGATTTTAAAAGACTTCTGATTTCGGAAGCAATATAACTTTGGAAAGTGATATGATTTTGGAAATAGATTTATTTAAAGCGAAAATAATATCGTATGGATATGGTTTTGAAATGGCAATGATATTTCGGTTTGAAATATAAACTATTTTGAAAGTTTACTAAATGACCATCAGTGTAATTAATACATAGTTATTAAAGAGACTGGGATCGGATATGGACATACTCTCTGTCGATACCGAAAACCACTTTAATAACTAATATACGCGGAGTGTTGATCAACAACGAAGTGGATGGTTTTGGTGAACGCGTTGACTGAAGAAAGAGAACGATTTTGGATGACCCCTAACATGACTAAAACAGGAGCCGCGCCGGGCCACTGAGGATCGCCATTTCTAGCAGACACACTTCTTCGATACCTTATCTATTACTTATGTGATTCGATTTGGGTGCACCCCTTGATTTGGGAGTGTTGTTTCGCGGTGTTGGGGTAGTAGCTACTATGCCCAACATCAGTCCGGATCAGGCAACTACTAGTGTCCTAGTTGATATCGCCTCATGTACCTTGTCATACTGTTTATCTTATCGCGACCACTATGATTTGTTTTGTGTTATACCTATGGGGTACCCTCTGATAACCACTAGTTTACGGTGGGGTTTCCGGTGCTGTATAGACTATGGCATTATAAAAATGTGTTAAGGGGGATTATGGTAACGCCTTAACACTATTTTAATATCGTACTTTACCAATTAGACATTATCTACTTAGCATACACTATTACATAGTAGATAGTTTAACGGATCCTTAGAGGATGGTTATCCCAAACATCCTTTGAGTTACTCGTATTTCAGTCGTAATTTCACTTGAGTTAGATTTATTGATATAAGAATGTTAATCCTGACTCGAGTGTTTTGTGTTTCTCTTTACGCTCGGGTCAGACTGAGTGATACAGTATTCGAGACTCACCTTTGGAGTTGGAGCTTTGCTTGGAGATCCAGCTATCTATCCAGCTTTCAGTTATTCAGTTGATTCTAGTGATGTATTCAGATCTTGTATTTGACTATTGTATTGAGATATCTATGTATTCGAGACCTTTGTTGTATCTTGTTTAACTCTGTTATATATATATAGTAGCTTCATGAACTACTATTCTTTTGTTTCCGCTGCATTATTGTTATATTACTCTATGTCTATGATCTGTGATTATTTTATTTACTGTATATGCTGAGTTTTGCCAAATTTTATTTACAATCCATTGTTTTGAATTATTCAAGTCCGGCATGTATGGATTTATTGTCGATTTGAATGGTCCAAAACAGTGGGTCGTTACAGTTGGTATCAGAGCTCTGGTTTAGGAAAAACTCAGCATATAGAGTAAACTCAATTACAGAATCACGTTCGTTCGAGCTTGAATTCCTTCTTCTTTGACTCGGTTTCTTTGAATTTTGGAACATTCCCTTCGGTTCCAAAGTCCATTCGTGTCTCCCCTATTGGTGTCTTTTAATTCTGGAGTATCCCATAACTCCACTTCGAATGATTTCTATAATAAATTGGCGGTCTCGCCAATATCTGAATAATTTGTAAAAGAGTGAAACTCATGTACAACCAGCATTGATTCACCAAAGATTTCTGTATCCTCGGTTTACTATGCTGTTATCTTTTGCTATACCTGAATTCTATCTCTGGCGATCGAATGTCGATTTGTCGCAGAATTCTACATCGAATTTATTCTTGGAATCACGGTTGACCCGGTTAAGGTTACCCGCGATTTATATAAGTTTGTCCATCTTTGGTTTGAAAACTCAATTATCTTACCTCCCTATCGAGTCTACCTTTTAGTTGAATTCTTTTAGTTAGAGTTTCTCTAATCTGAATCTCTATCTTTGTTTTGAAATCCATTCGAGGATATCCGAGTGAGGGAGTGTATTTGTAATTAATATTAAAATGTTATATATATTGTGTTGTTTGAGTTGTTGATGTTGATTTGGGTTTTCGATCGATTCGTCTGATCTACGCTATCGATAGGATTTACAAAACACTTGAATAGAGCAAACTGACACAATAATATTTTCAAATTTGGTAAATGAAATAAATTTGTATGATTATATTATAAATATATAAGTAAAAGTTTCTGGAATTTAATAAGTTAATTAAATTGGTTGATTGAAATGATAATATTTGATTATCATTTATTATTCTACAGAAGAATTTATAAACATGGTTTATAAATTGATTTGGAATTGAAATGAATTTAAATTGAGAATTTAAGAATTTAATTTTTGGTGATTTCAAACTTTGTTTTAAAGTCTTAAAATGTATATTATATAAAGTATTTTCGAATATAAATGATTTTCAAAGAATTTTAAAATGTTTAAATCAGTACTCTTCTCTTTTGTCGCTGGAAAATAATTTCGGTGACGACGGCCGCATCATCGACATTCATTTTCGAGTTTCGAAGTGAAGAGACCATTCAGTAGCTTTGCTACATTTTGTTCGGAAATTTAATTTGATTTGAATTTATGTGGTATGACATAATTTATTATATATATAAAGATTAACTTTGATCTGATATATACTATATATATTTATCTCAAAAATTGTTGAAGTAAATCGAAGATTTAAATTCTTAAGTTTATGATTTAAAGATGATTTCAATTATAAACTAAAGTCAAAAATTTTGGATAAATATTTAAACTTGAAATAATTGAATTTGAAAATTTTATTTGTATAGTACTAAATTGCATTTCAATATAACTTACCTAAATTATTCAGAAGTTAAAATGTAATTGGACAATATACAATATAAAATGATTTTATAATAAAATTTGAGTGTTTATAATAAATATTATACACTTAGATTTTAATTATAAAAAAATGCTAATAAAGATGATAGAATAATAAGTTAATTGAATGAGATGAATATAATAAAATTTTGTTATGAAAGAATTAACAAATTGAAATTAGATCAACTTATGGAAATACTTTAAATTTAAACCAATTATTGAATATAAATTAATTTGAATTGAAATTTATATAGTTTAAATTAATTTATATGGTTTAAATATATGTGATAAAATATATTACGTGGAACAAATTTAATAATAATTTGGAATAAAAGAATTAAATTTGTTGAATAAAATATGAGTACAATAAATGATTATACAAATTGATGATTTAAAAATTGTTAATTGAGGATGACTAGATAATAAGATAATGAATTTAGAAATAAATAGATTGATTTAACTTAAGTTAACTCAAAGGCATTTAACCAAATTGTTAAATATTAATTAATTTAAATTGAAATTTATATGGTTTCAATTAATTATTTTACTTGTATTCCAATCTATTTTCTTTCTGCTTGTTTCTATTCTCCTACCTCCTTCCTTTTCGGGGACGAAAAGATTTGAGTGAGGGAGAGTGTAACGACCCGTAAATTTTAACTATTTTAATAACGTAATTAGTTGAAATTTTGTGAAGTTTTAAATGATAAAATTTTGAAATTTAAATTTGATATTTGAAATGCGTCTGTTTTAACATAGCAACTGGTAAATTTTCATCTGATAATATTGAACTTTATTTTCTAGTGTAATTTTATTCCAATTTATATCCGTTAAAATTGATGATAATAAAATGTTTTTAAAACCTGAATATTTTTACATAGAAAAATTCTAATTCATCTTCTGACTAAGACGTCATTTTTCGTTTTTCCAAATTCGGACTTCTTTAGCTCCGTCGATCTTATTTTTCTGCGTTTTTGCTGCATTTTCCGTTGGTAGAAAATTCGAATTTTTATAATTCAATCATACCACTGATATTAATATACCATTTTGATCGTCTCGTCAAGTTGATCTCTACGGTATATTCAACTTTCAATTTTGAAGTTCGGTACACAACGGAATCCGCGAAACAGTCTGCCGTATCGGTACCATTTTGAATTTTTTTTAAATTCATTTGTTTGTTCGTTTATCCACCGTGTAAATTCCAATGGTCATTTGCATTAAATTTTCTTGAATTTACCATACAACACTTTGGCTATTCCCGGTTCTCCATTTATTTTGCTATTTCATTTCTACCGGTTAATTTGCCTTTTTCTTTGCTTTGGGAAAACGCTGTTCGTTCCCATTCCTATCCATATTCCATTCTTAGAAGAAAACACTGCGCATGAACCAAACCCTCTCCCTTCGCCACCTCCCTTCCCACAGCCGAACCCCACCATACTCTCCTTCTTGGTCGCCCACCATGCTTCCGAGCACCGTAGCCTTGCATCGCCTCCGCTCCTCAGTCCATCTTCCCCTCCGCCTGCCTAACACCTCATCGACATCCTCCACTTCATCTGAGTCCAGCCAAGGTTTAGCTTCACCACCTCAAACCCTACGGCCGAGCTCCGCCCACCGAGGCCATCAACCACCCTGACTTCGTCACCCAGCCCTCCTTTGAACTGCCGAACACCCTATTCGTTGTCCTCTGTTGTTTATATAAAGGTACATATATATTTGTTATATATATATATAATCAGTGTTGGTGTGTAAATTTTATTACTTTATATATGTATAAGTTTCATATAACACATTTGGTCTATACGTATATTATCTACAATTGGCTATTTATAAGTTTATAATATTTTAGTTAAGTATGCTTGATTCTAGAAATTCTTACAATAAGGTATTTTATATTTATTTTGTTTAAAGTGTTATTTTACATATATATTGTTATATATTTTTCATGTATGTACGTATATAGGTTATATGTTTTAAATCATGTATATAGTATAGTGTCAGATTTATGTATATAGTATAGATCTAATGTAAGGCGTTGGATATAGTATATATATTTCACTGTTTGTATGTATATCCATTAGCTAATATTTGAAAAGTTGGGTCTACATATTTTCCTAGAAGATAATTATATTTTGGCGTATATTTCTATAGTATTCACAGTGTTTGCATATAACTGTTTTATATAGTAGCATGCGATTTTATATTTTGTTATAATTTCATATTTACAATGTCTATACCTATATAGCATGTTGATTGTATATAAAAAAAATTGGTATATGACCCGGGAGTTTGTAATTAAGTTTATACATATATAAGTAGATATGTATAATAGCATTCGTTGTTGCGTACGTACAATAGTAGGGTAAGATTTTTTATATCTATAATGTCAGTTATCTTATTTTAATGAAGGAGAAGATTGTATATATATTGTATGTACAAAAATATTACATAGATTTTATCGCAATATATATATGTATCTCGTTTTTTATATGCATATAGATTTTTATATTTTTTTTTGTATGTGTTTTAAAATTTATATTAATTTCCAAATATATCTATATATATAAATTTTATTTTAAATATGTGTTTAATTAAGCATTGATTTTTCGAAGAAAATAATAAAATATAATATAATAAACATTTTGTTTCGGTATATTCAAGCTGATTCTGATCTGATCTCATCGATTCTTATTTATCAGCTTTGTCCATCAAATCCGTGTTCAGCTTACTTCGCTTTGAGAGTTGTTGTTTGGGTTCGTCGATCGTTTGGACCGTGATTCAAATCATTCGTCGTGTTTCCTTTTTCCTCTAGCCTCGAAAGGTTAGCAATCACTCACGATTAACGTTCTTTTATTTATTAAATTTGATTTCAATTGAAAGGACAATTGAAATATGCTGCTGTTAGTTATTTATATTGCTATATATATATATGCCATTATCTGTATCTGTTCACCTGTGACATCTGACACCATTATCTGTTATTTATATTTCTATATATAAGTCATTATCTGTATTTATTCACCTGTGACATCTGACACCATTATCTGTTATTTATATTGCTATATATATGTCATTATCTGTATCTGCTCACCTGTGACATCTGACACCATTATCTGTTATTTATATTGATGATATATGCATGTTATATTATTATCATATCTGTTATCACTCTGCAAGTTCCCTGTTAGTATAGAATCACTATGGGTTGAAATGATACATACCCGAATGGACTTTAGAATAGAAGAAAATCGTTATGGGTTAAAATGATAAACCCAAGCGATTTTCAATTGAATTGAATTTGGGATTACGGGTTGAAATGATATATATATATACCCGTATATATTTAAATTGCGGATTGAAATGATAAATATCCGTATCACTTGACCATAGGGTAGAAAATTATATACAAACACCGTTGGTCTATATATAAATAATTTGAAATGATTTCTATGGTTTAGAAAAGAAATATATGGTTTTAAGAAATATATGGTTTTAATAAATATTGATTTTAAAGATTTATTAAAATTGATTTGAATCAATATAAAAATATGTTTTGAGTATTTATGTAAAATTTATATTTTTCAAATATAAAGTTTATAATGTTTCAGGCTGAAAGATAAATTTGAAATCGATTTGAAATTATATTTATTTAAGAATTATACTTAAATAAGTTTGAATTGAAATGTATTGAATTTGAAAATTAAAGAAGTGTTTTACAACTTGAAATTTGAAAAGGTGACTTAAATGGATATTTCAAACTTATATATATATATATATATTTTAATGGGATATTTTGTTTATTTAAATTTGTAAATTGAAATTGTATTTAAATGTTATGGAAATGATTATGTTAATATTTCAAAAATAAATAATTGTAAAGTGAATTTGATATGTACATAAATTTATCGAATTTAGTTTTGAAATGTTGAATATTTAAAGCTTTGTAATATATTGAAATTGAAATGGCTTATTTTATGGTTCAGATATGTATTTGAAATCGATAATTTGAAATGGTTTATTGAGAAGCTGAATCGAGTTGAAATTGATGATTTAAGATTTGATTAAATTGAATTTTGGAATTCGAGTTAATTTAAATCAATTTGTGAAATTTGAGGAAACTATTTTATATTTTACTTTATAAATTATTTTAATATAACTATTTTAACATAAATCATTTTTAAAATAAATTATTTTAAATAAAATAAAACTATTTTAATATACTAACTATTTGATTATAAACTATATTTTAACTTTTAACTATTTTATATAAACTCTTTTGTTTTATAAACTATTTTATTATATATAATATTATTAATATCTAAACTGTTTAAAAGAAAGTGTTATGAATTTCAAGGTTTTGATTTCCAAAGGGTTTTGATTTTAAAAGACTTCTGATTTCGGAAGCAATATAACTTTGGAAGGTGATATGATTTTGGAAATAGATTTATTTAAAGCGAAAATAATATCGTATGGATATGGTTTTGAAATGGCAATGATATTTCGGTTTGAAATATAAACTATTTTGAAAGTTTACTAAATGACCATCGGTGTAATTAATACGTAGTTATTAAAGAGACCGGGATCGGATATGGACATACTCTCTGTCGATACCGAAAACCACTTTAATAACTAATATACGTGGAGTGTTGATCAACAACGAAGTGGATGGTTTTGGTGAACGCGTTGACTGAAGAAAGAGAACGATTTTGGATGACCCCTAACATGACTAAAACAGGAGCCGCGCCGGGCCACTGAGGATCGCCATTTCTAGCAGACACACTTCTTCGATACCTTATCTATTACTTATGTGATTCGATTTGGGTGCACCCCTTGATTTGGGAGTGTTGTTTCGCGGTGTTGGGGTAGTAGCTACTATGCCCAACATCAGTCCGGATCAGGCAACTACTAGTGTCCTAGTTGATATCGCCTCATGTACCTTGTCATTCTGTTTATCCTATCGCGACCACTATGATTTGTTTTGTGTTATACCTATGGGGTACCCTCTGATAACCACTAGTTTACGGTGGGGTTTCCGGTGCTGTATAGACTATGGCATTATAAAAATGTGTTAAGGGGGATTATGGTAACGCCTTAACACTATTTTAATATCGTACTTTACCAATTAGACATTATCTACTTAGCATACACTATTACATAGTAGATAGTTTAACGGATCCTTAGAGGATGGTTATCCCAAACATCCTTTGAGTTACTCGTATTTCAGTCGTAATTTCACTTGAGTTAGATTTATTGATATAAGAATGTTAATCCTGACTCGAGTGTTTTGTGTTTCTCTTTACGCTCGGGTCAGACTGAGTGATACAGTATTCGAGACTCACCTTTGGAGTTGGAGCTTTGCTTGGAGATCCAGCTATCTATCCAGCTTTCAGTTATTCAGTTGATTCTAGTGATGTACTCAGATCTTGTATTTGACTATTGTATTGAGATATCTATGTATTCGAGACCTTTGTTGTATCTTGTTTAACTCTGTTATATATATATAGTAGCTTCATGAACTACTATTCTTTTGTTTCCGCTGCATTATTGTTATATTACTCTATGTCTATGATCTGTGATTATTTTATTTACTGTATATGCTGAGTTTTGCCAAATTTTATTTACAATCCATTGTTTTGAATTATTCAAGTCCGGCATGTATGGATTTATTGTCGATTTGAATGGTCCAAAACAGTGGGTCGTTACAGTTGGTATCAGAGCTCTGGTTTAGGAAAAACTCAGCATATAGAGTAAACTCAATTACAGAATCACGTTCGTTCGAGCTTGAATTCCTTCTTCTTTGACTCGGTTTCTTTGAATTTTGGAACATTCCCTTCGGTTCCAAAGTCCATTCGTGTCTCCCCTATTGGTGTCTTTTAATTCTGGAGTATCCCATAACTCCACTTCGAATGATTTCTATAATAAATTGGCGGTCTCGCCAATATCTGAATAATTTGCAAAAGAGTGAAACTCATGTACAACCAGCATTGATTCACCAAAGATTTCTGTATCCTCGGTTTACTATGCTGTTATCTTTTGCTATACCCGAATTCTATCTCTGGCGATCGAATGTCGATTTGTCGCAGAATTCTACATCGAATTTATTCTTGGAATCACGATTGACCCGGTTAAGGTTACCCTCGATTTATATAAGTTTGTCCATCTTTGGTTTGAAAACTCAATTATCTTACCTCCCTATCGATTCTACCTTTTAGTTGAATTCTTTTAGTTAGAGTTTCTCTAATCTGAATCTCTATCTTTGTTTTGAAATCCATTCGAGGATATCCGAGTGAGGGAGTGTATTTGTAATTAATATTAAAATGTTATATATATTGTGTTGTTTGAGTTGTTGATGTTGATTTGGGTTTTCGATCGATTCGTCTGATCTACGCTATCGATAGGATTTCCAAAACACTTGAATAGAGCAAACTGACACAATAATATTTTCAAATTTGGTAAATGAAATAAATTTGTATGATTATATTATAAATATATAAGTAAAAGTTTCTGGAATTTAATAAGTTAATTAAATTGGTTGATTGAAATGATAATATTTGATTATCATTTATTATTCTACAGAAGAATTTATAAACATGGTTTATAAATTGATTTGGAATTTAAATGAATTTAAATTGAGAATTTAAGAATTTAATTTTTGGTGATTTCAAACTTTGTTTTAAAGTCTTAAAATGTATATTATATAAAGTATGTTCGAATATAAATGATTTTCAAAGAATTTTAAAATGTTTAAATCAGTACTCTTCTCTTTTGTCGCTGGAAAATAATTTCGGTGACGACGGCCGCCTCATCGACATTCATTTTCGAGTTTCGAAGTGAAGAGACCATTCAGTAGCTTTGCTACATTTTGTTCGGAAATTTAATTTGATTTGAATTTATGTGGTATGACCTAATTTATTATATATATAAAGATTAACTTTGATCTGATATATACTATATATATTTATCTCAAAAATTGTTGAAGTAAATCGGAGATTTAAATTCTTAAGTTTATGATTTAAAGATGATTTCAATTATAAACTAAAGTCAAAAATTTTGGATAAATATTTAAACTTGAAATAATTGAATTTGAAAATTTTATTTGTATAGTACTAAATTGCATTTTAATATAACTTACCTAAATTATTCAGAAGTTAAAATGTAATTGGACAATATACAATATAAAATGATTTTATAATAAAATTTGAGTGTTTATAATAAATATTATACACTTAGATTTTAATTATAAAAAAAATGCTAATAAAGATGATAGAATAATAAGTTAATTGAATGAGATGAATATAATAAAATTTTGTTCTGAAAGAATTAACAAATTGAAATTAGATCAACTTATGGAAATACTTTAAATTTAAACCAATTATTGAATATAAATTAATTTGAATTGAAATTTATATAGTTTAAATTAATTTATATGGTTTAAATATATGTGATAAAATATATTACGTGGAACAAATTTAATAATAATTTGGAATAAAAGAATTAAATTTGTTGAATAAAATATGAGTACAATAAATGATTATACAAATTGATGATTTAAAAATTGTTAATTGAGGATGACTAGATAATAAGATAATGAATTTAGAAATAAATAGATTGATTTAACTTAAGTTAACTCAAAGGCATTTAACCAAATTGTTAAATATTAATTAATTTAAATTGAAATTTATATGGTTTCAATTAATTATTTTACTTGTATTCCAATCTATTTTCTTTCTGCTTGTTTCTATTCTCCTACCTCCTTCCTTTTCGGGGACGAAAAGATTTGAGTGAGGGAGAGTGTAACGACCCGTAAATTTTAACTATTTTAATAACGTAATTAGTTGAAATTTTGTGAAGTTTTAAATGATAAAATTTTGAAATTTAAATTTGATATTTGAAATGCGTCTGTTTTAACATAGCAACTGGTAAATTTTCATCTGATAATATTGAACTTTATTTTCTAGTGTAATTTTATTCCAATTTATATCCGTTAAAATTGATGATAATAAAATGTTTTTAAAACCTGAATATTTTTACATAGAAAAATTCTAATTCATCTTCTGACTAAGACGTCATTTTTCGTTTTTCCAAATTCGGACTTCTTTAGCTCCGTCGATCTTATTTTTCTGCGTTTTTGCTGCATTTTCCGTTGGTAGAAAATTCGAATTTTTATAATTCAATCATACCACTGATATTAATATACCATTTTGATCGTCTCGTCAAGTTGATCTCTACGGTATATTCAACTTTCAATTTTGAAGTTCGGTACACAACGGAATCCGCGAAACAGTCTGCCGTATCGGTACCATTTTGAATTTTTTTTAAATTCATTTGTTTGTTCGTTTATCCACCGTGTAAATTCCAATGGTCATTTGCATTAAATTTTCTTGAATTTACCATACAACACTTTGGCTATTCCCGGTTCTCCATTTATTTTGCTATTTCATTTCTACCGGTTAATTTGCCTTTTTCTTTGCTTTGGGAAAACGCTGTTCGTTCCCATTCCTATCCATATTCCATTCTTAGAAGAAAACACTGCGCATGAACCAAACCCACTCCCTTCGCCACCTCCCTTCCCACAGCCGAACCCCACCATACTCTCCTTCTTGGTCGCCCACCATGCTTCCGAGCACCGTAGCCTGGCATCGCCTCCGCTCCTCAGTCCATCTTCCCCTCCGCCTGCCTAACACCTCGTCGACATCCTCCACTTCATCTGAGTCCAGCCGAGGTTTAGCTTCACCACCTCAAACCCTACGGCCGAGCTCCGCCCACCGAGGCCATCAACCACCCTGACTTCGTCACCCAGCCCTCCTTTGAACTGCCGAACACCCTATTCGTTGTCCTCTGTTGTTTATATAAAGGTACATATATATTTGTTATATATATATATAATCAGTGTTGGTGTGTAAATTTTATTACTTTATATATGTATAAGTTTCATATAACACGTTTGGTCTATACGTATATTATCTACAATTGGCTATTTATAAGTTTATAATATTTTAGTTAAGTATGCTTGATTCTAGAAATTCTTACAGTAAGGTATTTTATATTTATTTTGTTTAAAGTGTTATTTTACATATATATTGTTATATATTTTTCATGTATGTACGTATATAGGTTATATGTTTTAAATCATGTATATAGTATAGTGTCAGATTTATGTATATAGTATAGATCTAATGTAAGGCGTTGGATATAGTATATATATTTCACTGTTTGTATGTATATCCATTAGCTAATATTTGAAAAGTTGGGTCTACATATTTTCCTAGAAGATAATTATATTTTGGCGTATATTTCTATAGTATTCACAGTGTTTGCATATAACTGTTTTATATAGTAGCATGCGATTTTATATTTTGTTATAATTTCATATTTACAATGTCTGTACCTATATAGCATGTTGATTGTATATAAAAAAAATTGGTATATGACCTGGGAGTTTGTAATTAAGTTTATACATATATAAGTAGATATGTATAATAGCATTCGTTGTTGCGTAAGTACAATAGTAGGGTAAGATTTTTTATATCTATAATGTCAGTTATCTTATTTTAATGAAGGAGAAGATTGTATATATATTGTATGTACAAAAATATTACATAGATTTTATCGCAATATATATATGTATCTCGTTTTTTATATGCATATAGATTTTTATATTTTTTTTTGTATGTGTTTTAAAATTTATATTAATTTCCAAATATATCTATATATATAAATTTTATTTTAAATATGTGTTTAATTAAGCATTGATTTTTCGAAGAAAATAATAAAATATAATATAATAAACATTTTGTTTCGGTATATTCAAGCTGATTCTGATCTGATCTCATCGATTCTTATTTATCAGCTTTGTCCATCAAATCCGTGTTCAGCTTACTTCGCTTTGAGAGTTGTTGTTTGGGTTCGTCGATCGTTTGGACCGTGATTCAAATCATTCGTCGTTTTTTCTTTTTCCTCTAGCCTCGAAAGGTGAGCATTCACTCATGATTAACGTTCCTTTATTTATTAAATTTGATTTCAATTGAAAGGACAACTGAAATATGCTGCTGCTAGTTATTTATATTGCTATATATATGCAATTATCTGTATCTGTTCACATGTGAAATTTGACACCATTATCTGTTATTTATATTGCTATATATATGTCATTATCTGTATCCGTTCACCTGTGACACCTGACACCATTATCTGTTATTTATATTGATGATATATGCATGTTATATTATTATCATATCTGTTATCATTCTGCAAGTTCCCTGTTAGTATAGAATCACTATGGGTTGAAATGATACATACCCGAATGGACTTTAGAATAGAAGAAAATCGTTATGGGTTAAAATGATAAACCCAAGCGATTTTCAATTGAATTGAATTTGGGATTACGGGTTGAAATGATATATATATATACCCGTATATATTTAAATTGCGGATTGAAATGATAAATATCCGTATCACTTGACCATAGGGTAGAAAATTATATACAAACACCGTTGGTCTATATATAAATAATTTGAAATGATTTCTATGGTTTAGAAAAGAAATATACGGTTTTAAGAAATATATGGTTTTAATAAATATTGATTTTAAAGATTTATTAAAATTGATTTGAATCAATATAAAAATATGTTTTGAGTATTTATGTAAAATTTATATTTTTCAAATATAAAGTTTATAATGTTTCAGGTTGAAAGATAAATTTGAAATCGATTTGAAATTATATTTATTTAAGAATTATACTTAAATAAGTTTGATTTGAAATGTATTGAATTTGAAATTTAAAGAAGTGTTTTACAACTTGAATTTGAAAAGGTGACTTAAATGGATATTTCAAACTTATATATAATTAAGTGGGATATTTTGTTTATTTAAATTTGTAAATTGAAATTGTATTTAAATGTTATGGAAATGATTAAGTTAATATTTCAAAACTAAATAATTGTAAAGTGAATTTGATATGTACATAAATTTATCGAATTTAGTTTTGAAATGTTGAATATTTAAAGCTTTGAAATATATTGAAATTGAAATGGCTTATTTTATGGTTCAGATATTTATTTGAAATTGATAATTTGAAATGGTTTATTGAGAAGCTGAATCGAGTTGAAATTGATGATTTGAGATTTGATTAAATTAATTTTGGAATTCGAGTTGATTTAAATCGATTTGTGAAATTTGAGGAAACTATTTTATATTTTACTTTATAAATTATTTTAATATAACTATTTTAATATAAATCATTTTTAAAATAAATTATTTTAAATAAAAAAACTATTTTAATATACTAACTATTTGATTATAAACTATATTTTAACTTATAACTATTTTATATAAACTCTTTTGTTTTATAAACTATTTTATTATATATAATATTATTAATATCTAAACTGTTTAAAGGAAAGTGTTATGAATTTCAAGGTTTTGATTTCCAAAGGGTTTTGATTTTAAAAGACTTCTGATTTCGGAAGCAATATAGCTTTGGAAAGTGATATGATTTTGGAAATAGATTTATTTAAAGCGAAAATAATATCGTATGGATATGGTTTTGAAATGGCAATGATATTTCGGTTTGAAATATAAACTATTTTGAAAGTTTACTAAATGACCATCGGTGTAATTAATACGTAGTTATTAAAGAGATCGGGATCGGATATGGGCACACTCTCTATCGATACCAAAAACCACTTTAATAACTAATATACGCGGAGTGTTGATCAAGAACGAAGTGGATGGTTTTGGTGAACGCGTTGACTGAAGAAAGAGAACGATTTTGGATGACCCCCGACATGACAAAAACAAGAGCCGCGTCGGGCCACTGAGGATCGCCATCTCTAGCAGACACACTTCTTCGATACCTTATCTATTACTTATGTGATTCGATTTGGGTGCACCCCTTGATTTGGGAGTGTTGTTTTGCGGTGTTGGGGTAGTAGCTGCTATGCCCAACATCAGTCTAGATCAGGCAACTACTAGTGTCCTAGTTGGTATCGCCTCATGTACCTTGTCATACTGTTTATCCTATCGCGACCACTACGATTTGTTTTGTGTTATACCTATGGGGTACCCTCTGATAACCACTGGTTTACGGTGGGGTTTACGGTGCTGTATAGACTATGGCATTATAAAAATGTGTTAAGGGGGATTATGGTAACGCCTTAACACTATTTTAATATCATACTTTACCAATTAGACATTATCTACTTAGCGTACACTATTACATAGTAGATAGTTTAATGGATCCTTAGAGGATGGTTATCCTAAACATCCTTTGAGTTACTCGTATTTCAGTCGTTATTTCACTTGAGTTAGATTTATTGATATAAGAATGTTAATTCTGACTCGAGTGTTTTGTGTTTCTCTTTACGCTCGGGTCAGACTGAGTGATACAGTATTCAAGACTCACCTTTGGAGTTGGAGCTTCGCTTGGAGATCCAGCTATCTATCCAGCTTTCGGTTATTCAATTGATTCTAGTGATGTATTCAGATCTTGTATTTGACTATTTTATTGAGATATCTATGTATTCGAGACCTCTGTTGTATCTTGTTTAACTCTGTTATATATATATATAGTAGCTTCATGAACTACTATTCTTTTGTTTCCGCTGCATTATTGTTATATTACTCTGTGTCTGTGATCTGTGTTTATTTTATTTACTGTATATGCTGAGTTTTGCCAAATTTTATTTACAATCCATTGTTTTGAATTATTCAAGTCCGGCGTGTGTGGATTTATTGTCGATTTGAATGGTCCAAAACAGTGGGTCGTTACACCTTCAGTACATTTTTCTAGACTGTACTGTGGCAAGTGGTACCCATTAGCCTTTTCATTGATGGAAATCCAATCTCCAATATGTGTTCCTACGGATTTAGTTGTATACTTATTATGATGGAATTTAATTAATGTAAAAATTTCGGCTATGATTCCATGTTTATTTTGAACCATAGACATTATTATAATATCATTGAATTTCTAATAAAATGGTTTAGTTATCCTAATGTAAAAACCCATCCGTTGTTATGTGCGACATAGTCTTACAAGATGCCTTTATTTTGAAAGATTTTATAACATTAAAATCCATTTGATTATGTTTCTCACGCTAGTTTACCAGACTGATCCAAACATAATTTTTATAATGTTCGGGTCAGCCCAAGCATATTTTCTAGATTTAGCTGGACATTTTGGAGCTTTAGAAGATGAGCTGGATCCACCAAGACATATTTTCGTATTTTATCTTCTGCTATTTGTTCATGTTTGTATTTATCAGCAAATTATGAAGACAGGTTGTTATAACTGTCTAGGCTGATGATAGGTTAGTTACTCTGATTTTATGTATGTACATCAAAGTTCAGTTTTTTTTGTAAAGGCCATTGGTATAATGTATATTACTCGACATATTGTGAGACTCTATTTTATTTTTTCTTTTCTTTCACCCCAACAATCTGTCTTCCCGGCACTTGGATGTTCGATGCGTGAATACCGTGGATGTATTAGTGTCGACTTTTGAGGATTGAAAAGGTGGATTGTTACAGGTTACATTAGAAGGAGTATTTCTAAGTGGGGAGCATCAGTTGTCATTGCCATTATGGAAGATGGTTCTCTAAAGCTTCACGTTGATTATCGAGAGCTAAATAAACTTATAAAGAAGAATCATTACTCGTTGCCCCGCATAGACGATCTCTTTGGTTAGTTAGTTGGAGCAAAGGTGTTCACTCAACTTGACTTGGCTACCTATTCCATCAGTTGCTATTAGCCAAGGACAGTATTTAGAAGATCACTTTTTGTACACCCAACAGACTTTATGAGTTGTTAGTCATGCCCTTTGGACTAACCAATGCCCATGCCTACTTCGTTGATCTAATGAATCGAGTTTTCAGGGAGTTTATTAATTAATTCATAGTGGTATTTGTCAATGACATGTTGGTCTATTCGAAAAGTGAAGATGATCATAGGTTGCATCTAAAAGAAGCTCTCAATACTCTTTGTAGGCATACGTTGAAGGCAAATTTTTCTGAATGTCATTTTTGGCGTAAGGAGGTTTGGTTTTTAGGACACATTGTCTCTAAGCATGGGCCGACGGTCGATCTTAGTAAAGTCGCTGCAGTATAAGATTGACATGTGCTAAAGAATGCCATGGAAGTGAGAAGTTTCCTTTGTTTGGCGGGCTACTATAGGAAGTTCATTAAGGACGTTGCTAAAATCTCTACCCTTCCGACTCGCCTAACCAAGAAGAATTTGGTTTTCTCGTGGGGCTCAAAGTGTGAGGATGCCTTTATCAAGTTGAAAGAGTCATTGATTAGTGCACTTGTTTTAGTATTATTCTATGGTTCAAAGACATTCAGAATGTACACCAACGCTTGTGGCACGGGATTGGACATAGTTTTGATGTAGGAAGGGAGAGTGGTTAGCTATGCTAGTCGACAATTGAAAGTCCATGAGAGAAACTATCCTACCCATGATCTTGAATTAGTAACCATTGTTTTTGCCATCAAGTCATGGAGGCATTATTTATTAGGAAACCAGTTTGAGCTGTGCATGGATCACAAGTCTTTGAAATATTTGTTCTACCAGAAGGATTTGAATTTAAGGACGTAGAGATGGATGGAGTTCTTGGCATCATATGATTTTGATATTTCCTACACTCCATGCAAGGGAAATGTTGTAGTCGATGTCTTGAGTTGAAAGCATGCGATTTTGAGTTCTATATTCTTAGAGTGGAAGCACTTGGAGTATATCTCTACGTTCGATTTTCGACCATCGCCAGACATAACTCCGGGATCGTTAGCAGCTTTGGATGTGCAACTTATACTCATTGACCACATTAGGTCAAGTCAGAAGTGAGATGCAGAGTTATTAGATATTTTCGAGAAGCTCAGTAGGGGAGAGCGGTCGAGCTATTTAAGGCGCAACACCCTTGACATGACGGGGTGGTTACGAGGAGATTGTAGATTATGTGTCCTCTCGTTATGGATTTGATTAACATGATACTAGCTAAGTATCATCGTTCTAGGATGACCATTCTTCCTAATGAGACAAAATTTATTATGATATAAAGAGAGTCTTCTATTGGACAGGTATAAAGAAGCTTGTGGTGGAGTATGTGTCTAGGTGTATGACTTGCCAAAGGGTAAAGGCAAAGCAGAAGAAGCCATGAGGACTATTATAGCCATTAGATATACAACAGTGAAAGTGGGAGAGTGTCACAGTGGACTACCTAGGAGTAGGAGAGGGAATGAGAGTATTTTTTTGGTATGAGGACTGCTATGACTTTAGTGACTCTATATGTGAGGGAGATAGTTAGGCTACATGGAGTTCTTTCTAGCATTGTTAGTGATAGAGATACGCTTTTCACCAACGAGTTTTGGAGAAGTCTTTAGAAGGCTTTAGGCACTGAGTTGAGCTTGAGTACTGCTTATCACCCACAAACGGATGGACAGACAGAGAGAGTGAATCAGGTACTGGAGAATTTACTATGGATGTGTGTCTTGGATTTCAGAGGCTCTTCGGAGGATCACTTGCTACTAATGGAGTTCACTTGTAATAATAGCTATTAGGAAAGTATTGGGATAGCACCATTTGAGGTGTTATATGGGAGGCCTTGTAGATCACTGTCTTGTTGGTGGGACACTATGGATATGATCATTCTTGGACCAGATATAGTGAAGGAGGCATTAGAGAAGGTAGAATTGATCCATAAAAGGATGTAAACTGCACAAGATGGGAAGAAGTGTTATGTTGATAGGAGATGCATAGAGTAGGAGATCATAGTGGGAGACTTGGTTTTCATAAAGGTCTCACCGCTTAGGCATGTCATGAAGTTTGGTATTTGAGGAAGTTAGTGCCAAGTTTTATAGGGCCTTTTCCGATCATAGGTAGAGTAGAGAAGTTAGCCTATAGGGTGAAGCTTCCGAAAAAATAAGTGGGAGTAGATGACGTTTTCCACGTGTCACACTTGCGCAAGTGTCTGCATGATTCGGTAGCTATACTCGAGCCAAATTAGCTAAAGAGGTGGAAGTAGAAAAGAGTTATTTGTTCGTCGTCCACCTACCTATATCCTTAAGCATGGCACAAAGTGACTCCGTAATAAAGCTATTAAGCTTGTTAAGGTCCAGTGGGGAGATGACCCAGCGGAGAGTACATGAGAGCTTGAAGAAAACATCTGAGCTACCCATCTAGAAGTCTATTTTGGTACATTTCCATTTTATTTAATATGTGTACAACTGCTTACGTGTTCAGGCTTTAGTTTAGTGTACCCTATAGATAGGGCTGTTTAGATGTTACAAATGAATCCGAACGTGTCATTAGGGCATGTTTTGGATGGTGGTTGCTAATGGATGTATTATTAATCTTTGCACATATAGATATATCTTTTTAGTTTAACATGCACTCATGCCATCACTTATTTTATTGCACCAAGTTATATGCATATTGTTGTTGCATATGGATTGAATTGTTGTGCATACATGTAGAACTACCAGTATATTTACATAGGGTGTTAAATAAATATTGGATACATGGCATAAGCACTTGCATTTTAGAAGGTCGACTGGACCAGGACACCGCCTAATTTTTACATTAGTATAGGTCCATATGCATTCCATGCCCAAATGTAGACATTCATTAGAAAATCTAAGCTAAGGACAGTGGTTCCTAGTGGTTAATGGTTAAGTAGATGGTTGTAAGTATTAATTTCGATACGCACGAGTTGCATTTTTCCGTCCTTGGAGATTTTGGGAACGAAATCCTTTCAAGGGGAGAATGTAATACCCCGTGAAAATTTAACCCAAAATTTAAGAAAAGAAATTAAATTGATTATAATAAGGGTAAAAATGGAATTTTCACAAACATCCAAATTTGGCAATGAATCTTGCACGGTTGCATTCATAGCGATTTTTTGGACCATTTTCATATACAAAGTTTTATAATCGGAGCTCGTATGAAAAAGTTAATAAAGTTTAAAAATTCAAAATCGAAAATAATTAAGTATATAAATTAGGAAAGAAATATTTTAAAACGGGAAAGCTCGATCGATCAACACCTTAGTTTGGATCAGTCAACCCCTATTGGTTGACCACCCAAGACCAAGTGGTCGACCAGTTGAGCGATATCGGCTAGGGTTTGCCTAGGCCAAATGGCTAGGATTTAATAAAATCTGATCTAAAGGCTGATAGTTATATGTACCCATATAAATAGAACCCTAACCTAAAACTCGGAACCCTAATCTAATACAGAGCGTACCAAACTCTTTCTCCTCCAAAACTAAACTCTTTGTTCTATAAAAATCAATTCCTTCTTCAAAAATAAAATTTTGCAAATTAAAAATCAAAGATTACAAACAAGAGAAGGATAATCTAGAGTGCAAACGGAAAGAAGAGATCGACAAACCAGGCGGGAGTGATCCCAGGTGGATAAAAGAAGGAATAGCTTTCTAGAGATGAGTGGATTCATTGCTAATTATGCTGATTTATTGTAATTGATTTTGTCTATACCCTATTTGATCTAGTAATTGAAATAAATTGGGAATTTGACAAATATTCCACCTATATGAATATGATCCCATGTCTGACCTAAATTTGATTAAAGTTAAATTTGAATGTAAGTTGATTTAGGTTTGATTTTAGTATGAACACACTCTCTTTGTTAAATTGAATATAAACCTACATATCGATACCCTGTTAATTCTAAACCTGAGTTAACTTGATTTAATGATTTATACACTTAAGAAATTATGAACTTGTTAGGAATTTAAATTGAGAATTTTCGATAAACAAAAAAGGGTTTAGCTTAAAATCATAGAGGAAGAAGAAAACCAATTAATTAACAAACGAATGGTTAAAATAAAATTTAACAATAATTACGTCGGCGGGTCGACAAAATTACTGGAGCCGGTCGATAGCAACCGGTTGACCGCTTCTGTAACTAGTGATCGACCGTTCATTGACTTTTAGGTGCAGTTTGAACCTCAGCTAAGGCTCAGGTTTATAAATTTATATATATTATATGTATGGATGTTAGTATATTATTGGGGAAATTAGTTCTCTAATCCTCGACTTTCAGATGTTACAGAACTCTTGAGGTAGTATGAGCAGGCCATTCAGCTACCTAGACACTATCCGTTCGATAAAGGCGATTCAATCGCCGAAATCACTCATAGAAGACTTGTCGGTGGATGCGCAACACTCTTGATGGCTAAATGTATAAGTGTGGTCTCGGGGTTCCCGTTAGTAATGCAATAAGTGGTGTGATGTTACTATTGAGCATGGACATGGATGCAGTGACCTTGTGACATCTTTAGCATGTATTGGCATTGTTGGCTCCTCTCAATGCATAAATTATGATATATGTAGTCGTAGTTTGGGAAATGTAGTCTCAAGGGCATTATTATACACATTCATATGTTAGGAGTAGTCCTAGAGACTACTAACCCGATCCTTATTGATTTGAGGTTCGATTAGTTGTTTGACCCTTTATGTAAACCTTCATAGGATGTTGGTGTAGGTACATTTAGAGCTATATTCCTTAAGAGAATATGACCGACACTAGTAAGTAATGCATAACACAAGTAGGTCGCCTAGGTTCCATAGGTCACAAATGAAGTCAATTGCATGTGATCACCGTATATTAATAATGTAACTCATTCACCAGATATTTTTCCTGGCCTACTCCTTTCCTTTCTTTTTACCCACCACAGGAGGAAAGGGCAGCCGGTGATTGGCCCAGGTCAAGTACGTAGAGGAGTGAGCTTGACATGGGGACCGCTTACTACTCTTTATCACTCTCCATGCAACTATTTATCATATTTCAGTACTTTTCAAACTATATGTTGTTATTTTGTAAAACTCTATATTTTTAGACTATGTATTGTAACGACCTGAAATTTTTAATGTTTCGAATGAGAATATTTAATATATTTAAATATTCAAATTTGATTCGAAATTAGTAAATAATAAGAAAATAAATTTTTAATAAAATGACTTGATAACTTTTTTTAAAATGGATTTATATGATTTTTCCATAATTTTTAATTTGGAAAATATTTAAATTATCATTTGATGATTTTTCGGCACACGATGGCAATTTTGAAATTTCATAGAATATAATAACCAGTGTATTTTTTTTTGTTTTGTAGTCGTGTCATATTGTTGTGCGCGATCGTATTTATATTTTTGTCATTCGCGGTTCTTACGCGAATGGAATATTGTGTAGTTGAAAACCGCAAAAATTCTATTTTTAAAACTTTGTTTTTCTTTTCAGGTATGAATGTTTTTCCAAGTATTGAGCTTGACGTCGGCACCACTTACTACTCTTTATCACTCTCCATGTAACTATTTATCCCATTTCAATACTTTTCAGAATATATGATGTTATTTTGTAAAAATCTAGATTTTTGGACTATGTATTTTGAGACCGTGTTTCTAGGATATTTTACGAGATGATGTTTTTTGTATTTATATTTTACTATCTGCCGCTGTAAGATTTGAAAGTGTAGAATATCTTAAATTTTATCCTTTATAATCTTAGTCTTGTAATGTTTTAAAATCCAACGGCTTGCAATTCTTGGAATGACAGGAGTCCGAAAGTCACCCTAGGCTTTGGATCGGTGTGTTTGGAGGTATGGGTGGTTACAGTTGTAATGTTTTATAAGTCACCACCATTGTTAAATTTCAAACGATTTTTTGTTTTCTTGCATGTATTGCTACATATATAGCTATTTAAATAAGTTTTAATTCTTTTCCACACTTTGATAATAGGTAATAGTCTTCAAGATTATGGACAATTACTCTTCTGTGTAAGCTTGTTTGGAAGGATGTATTTTTAGGCTTTTGAGGTATTATTTTGAGATATTGTACATTAGATATTTAGAAAATATTATTCATATTATGATATTAGTCTAAACATTTTTATTTTTGTTTCTCAGAGAAAACAATTGAGGAATTGTACTTTGATGCTACCGAGCCTGTTCTCACTAAGTTTTGAATTTTTTGAATAAACTTATTAATTAATATTTGTTGCTCAGGTAAAAAGTATTAAATCCTAGAAAAAATAGTACATTTTATATACTTCTTATTTATATCAGTGAAGAAAATAGAATCTTAGTTATTTTCACTTGTAAACAATGTATAAATCATAATTACAACAATTAAATCACTAAAGTAATATTTAAAATATTTAGCATTATATTTTACAACATTACCAGGTGCATCGCATAAGGTACACACTAGGTTATTGCTTTATTTTATATGTGGTTAAAGAAGATGTTTAAGTATTTATTCAATATGTTGTTTGAACAGCACTAGAAAATCTAGCTTTGCTATACTTTATGGTGATGGGTTACTACCATTAGCATGCAGTTTATACTAGTTATGTATCATATTTGTTAGAATATTTTTGTAAAATTTCTCATTATTGATTGCTAAACTTGTCTGCATGTACTTAAGATTTTTCGAAGAAAAGACTAGTTGCAGCAAAGAACTGGTATTTGGCTCTATTCGCCTTTTATATTATAACATTTAGTTAGTACTAGTAGTGTAAACTTACCAATGAATGGTTATGGAATTTATATGAACTTGATTATTTTGTCTAAAAACCATTGTATCGAAATGGTTATGGATATCGTATTCGATTATGTAATTTATGTGTTTTTCAGTTGTTTGAATATGATGATTATGTGACCGATTATTGGTTTAATACGGAAATTTGTTAAGTATTACTATATGATATCGGCTATGAACAAAACGTAGCAGAAATTGAACAAGTAACCAATAGGAAAAAGTAGCGTTTAAAAACTGCTACAAAACAATCAATCATTTTTAGCAGTGTTTACCTAAATGCAAAAGGAAGTTTTGGGATTTTTAGTAACGTCTTCTATAGCAGCGTTTAAGAAAAGCAACTACTATTTTTACTAGCATTTATTGGACATTACAAAAGAAATTTTCTGTTGCGCACAAAAAACGCTATAACTTTATTTATGGTAGCGTTTACTAAAATGCAACAGAAAGTTCTAGAGTTTTAGTTGCACCTTCTACAGAATATTCAATAAAACGATACTAGAGGTTTTGGTATCATTTTTAGGATGTTACCAAAACCCTTTTTTTGTTGTAGTGGGTTTTGTTATGTTTCTGTCATCACCCAAATCAGATTGAGGTGATCTTTGTTAGGATGATCACACTCAGATGCTTTACAGGTACTTTCATGGAGAAGATGGTGTACAGTACTAGAATTATTGTATATGTTGTAACTAATAATATTTTGATAGAGCATAGAGATTGAGCAGTTCAGATTACTACAAGATGTCAAGTCTGCATCCGTTGGAGAGAAGTTGGAATAGAGGAAGTGGAACTAGAGTCTATTGACTTAGTCTAGTGTTAGTCTTTAGAGTTAGTACGGACCTAGATATCATTTTTTGGTTAGTTTTTTTGTACATCATCTGCCAGGTGGATGATGTATATATGTTTTGTTGTAGTTGATGCCCAGTTGTACTATAATTTTTTATAGGTATATATTTATCTATTATTTGAGACATTTATTTATGTGTTCTTGATATGTGATCTATACAAAATTCTTGAACTCGTGTACATTGCCTTGTGTTAAGATGAGATACATATTGTTTCAAATGATATCAAGTATTGTAACGTATCCGTATTGACCCAAAATAGTATATACTAGTGACCGCTTTACTAGAGTCCTTTGATCCAAGCTATCGGATTGTAAACTTCCTTTAATAGTTTAGTTATTGGAAAAAGGGTGTCACATAAAGGAAGAGGTTCTTGAAAAGATTCATCATTCTGGATGACTATTCACCTAGGAGGAAACGTAATGTACAATGATGTTAAATGTATATTTCATCACAAGTTGATAAAGCAAGAGGTTTTAGAGCTTATTTATAACACACTACCCCTTTACCCATACTGCCAAAGAGTGATATTGTTTGTCAATATGGAGAATGAGACTACAATGGGCATACTTGATATCTTGGGCTAATAATGAATACGTTATCATTTAAAATATAACTTGCCCTAAACATAAACAACATCGGTACAAAGCAATAGGATGAGGTTTTTCTTAGAATAGAAAAATATATAAACAAAAATAAAACAGACATCTACCCATAACCGGATATCCGAAATAAAATAATATATAATACATCTCATGTACAGTGGTGTTTAAATAAAATATACAAATCTTCGTGTTGAAATACAACACCACTAACCCATAATTCATGAATAAATATATATATAACATCTCAAAATTACAACTCACCTATATGTCGACACAAAACTATAATAATATTAATCGAATGCATCTTGCATGTCCTCTTAACATGTTGGGTACTAATTACATCTAAACCTGTACATCCTCGGGCCGACTTAGGGATTCTAGATGAATAAAATAGAAGGATTATACTATGTCTAGTCTGAGTGATATCGTATCCAATATATAATAATTACATATGTCACGGTCAGCCCCTCCCAAAATGGATTAAAGTTATAGCAAACCGTTTGTTAAAATATGTAAAGTTGGTCGAGTCAAATAACATATATAGAATAACATCAGATGTACATGATGTCAACCATGACCATAAGGTATGAAATGTAATAATAGTATAGCATCTACCATATACTCATAAATAAAATCAACCATCAACAATCAATAATTTTGCCTATTTAAGGTTTAAATCATGATGTTGTTTATAAGCTCATAAAATGAGTAAACCAACAAATAACTCATATAGCAATTTCACATCCAATATCAACCTCAATAATAACCATGCATACATGATCAACATCCACATAAAAATTCATATAGGATATAAACACAATAACGATTACAATATACACATAGGTATAATTATCCAGCAACAATCAATAAAACAATAAAGGTTTAAAACAAATAATAATAGAGTTGATATACATAACAACTACCAGCGATAAAAAATGATCTACTACTGCTATAAAAGGAGTCTCACCGGTATAAATATAATACTAAAGCCCTAAATGAGTTGAACAATATTACCACATTTATACCATGTACTTCTTAGATAGTGTCTTGGTTACCCCATACAGTTATCATGACTATACTCCCAGCCCAACGACTATATACACACATACATACATACATCTATGTATGTTTTAGGCCAAAAGTGGAACAACACCCCAAAATGAATTAAAGGTGATAAGACTAACTATAATCATCAAATAAACAAAAGAAAACATGCGAATTTTATAGTGGTTTAGCTAATCTAAGGCCTACGTCCACTTTAATCTTATTATGGAATGTTGTCACGTATATAAGGGACTTATAGTTCAAATAGCCTAGAAGAGTAAAAATTAGCCTTCTTAGTGACGCACTCGGGTAGAGGTAGAAGTTGAAGAATAGAATGGCCAAATTCCTTTTCCAATTGCTCTAAGTCATCTATTTATACAGAAATCGCCCAATGAAGTCGTTGGATCTGGAAATACTAATTCAAACTCCAAATTCGAAAAAGTAGGAGGGGAGTTGAGGTCCCTTGAGTGATAAAATCATATTGGTACCGACCTGATCAGGTCAGTACCGATCTGATTTGTTGACTGCAAATCATCCCATCTTCTACTACTTTGTCTTCTTACTTTGACAAGTTCTGAGCACTCTTGGCTTGGAAATTAGGTTGTTATCAAGAGGTTCTGATATGTCTAGTGCTTGTCCTTCTCTTCAAAGCATTTTGGAGTTATTCACCTACTCCTTCGAAAATCGGCCCCAGGATGATCACTTATCCAACTGTACCGTGACCATCGCTCCAAAGTAACCCCAAATGCTTGAAATCATATCAATACTAAACTGAAAATAGGTCGCTACTGACCACTGTATTTGTATATTTTTTGTACTCTTACTCCCTGAAGCCACTTCCATGGTTCTTCTAGGCACGCCTCCAAGTCCTTGAACTATTTTGTCTTCATCCTAACGTTTAGATCCATTTGAAAGCTGCTTGGTCTAAAAGCGGGATAACACTTGCCCCCTAATGTACGCTTTTGTTGGGCACAAAGCATGCTTTGGATCAAGACAAGCAAATAGAGCCATACACACAGTTCATTGGTCATCCAAGAGTTTCTTTGAAGTTTCATAACTATTCCATAAGCTTCCGTTAAGTTACTTTAAATATCAATCCTACTAATTTATGTGCTAAGGTCAACGTCTATATTTTTTGAAGTTCGTTTCATGCCTTGGACATGTGAGAATTCCGTTCTCTTCTTTCTTTAATCATGTTGGCAATGATCACTTCATGTCAGTACCAATTGTTAGTCCTTGAGAAGTTGGTTTTGATGACAACAACCTTAGAATAAGATTATAAAATATAAATACTAACATTATTGTTTAGATATATATGTATATGCAGGATATATATAGGTACCAAAGAATGAAGACTGTACAATATAGAGATTCAAGAACTGATGAACTCAAGATCGAAGATATCAAGATTCAAGACTCATGAGTATCAAGATTATCAAGAGTTCAAGATTTCAAGATAAGTAATTTAGTTAGGAATTTTGTTAAAACTCCTAGAAAAGCACTGACATCTTAAAATCCATTTTATTCGTGGAATGGAATCCACTTCGAGCCTGTTAAAGGGATGGAACCCTAAGTAGGATGGAACCTACGAAAAATCTAGTGGAACATTGTTTTGTATCCACTAACTTTTATTCAAATGTTTTACAAAATTATATCTTGTGTTCAAAATGATTTTAAAATCTTCTTTTTTAAATCAAAAACATCTATCCTGGTTTTAAAATACTTTTAGCCTCAAAATAATCTTTATTTTCAATATCAAATTATCCTTGGTTTTAAATTATCTTTTAATTATAATATATTTAACTTTTAATATTTATACTTAGATTTAAATATAAAATTATAGTAAAATTTTATATACCAAAATATTATTCTCTATACTTATTTATGTATTTTAACTATAGTTAAGTATATTTATAAAGTTTAAAATAGTTTTAATACAAGATAGAAGTTATTTTCAAAGAAAAGAAAATTACCAAAAATAACTTAGGCTTGCCGACAAACCCAAGGAACCCTTGTCGACAAGGTGACAGTTTATTTAAAAAGTTTGAATTTCAAAAGAAGTGTCTATTCGTCATATCCTTTCACGAATGGACATGGCTACTGTTCTACTATAAGTAGGGGTTGTTTTAAACGAATTTACAATCATATTTTCTCTGATTTCACTCCTCTTCTTCTTCCACATTTCTTTATATACATTTTTACCATTACTCTGCCGAAATCACCATTGAATCTAACTAGATCATCTCTGGTTTGATTCTCTATTACTATCTCAACAAGATCCCAGTGCTATTCAGAGTTATAGACTTCTTTGTATTCAATCGAGCGAGAAAAGGTGTGATTGTAGCCTGGAAAATCAATCGGGTGAACTTGTTGCCCGTAAAATCAAGTATCTCTACCCAGAGGATTGTGAATCTGGAGCTGTGTACCTCGTGGCCTTGAAATCGAGGGTGTAATTGTAAGAATTGATTTTGAAAGGAAATCCGTACTTGTGTTGCGGGACTGGATGTAGGGTAACTCCGAACTAGTATAAAATCCGGTGTGTTCTTTCCTTTATTGCTTTTACTTTATATCTGCATCTGTGTTTGATTCTGTGATCATATCTGTGTCTGAATATTGCATACATTTGTGTTCAAATTAATATAAACTCAAAAAGAATTAGTAATTCCTTAAAACACTATTCACCCCTCTTCTAGTGTTAATTCTAGCCTTAAGATCCGAAATCTGCATTTCTCACACCAACATGAATCCTTTGTTCAATTCGGCCCTATAAGTACATTTTGTACTTAGAAATTTTTAATCTTTCACTTTCTTGCCTTTAGCAATTCAACCCCGATTACTCTTCCTTAGCCAAAAACCTGCGACCCCGTCTCTTTAACCACCACCTCATATCATCGACCACCCAAGGGCGACGCCACCATCTCCTACCACCACCGCAACTAATTTCTCACCTTAACAACCACAGTTGACCATAAAGTATTAGTTCCCAAACTCTCTTCAACCTTAGAAGCCGATCCAAAAGTTAAAATGGTAGGCCATCAAAGCGTAGCATCATCTTAATGCAGTCATTGAGTCGCTATCGACCACATCGGAGGTTGCTTGTGGTCGATAAACAGCCAAGGCTTAGAACTTGTGGTTTATTCGTGCCTTAACCTTGGCCATTGCAAACATGCCAACTTCCTTAAGGTCCCCAAGCTCAACCTGAAGCCAGCATTGCAGTCACCCGAGTCGCGATGATTCTCTACCCTCCTAGTGTTAACTTCGAGTTTTTAATAAATCTGCTTTAGGTTCACCTTTTTCTGAAATGGTCATATGCACTTCACTACTTGAGTTGCATAAGTGAATTTTTCCAGAATGTTGTTGATAATAGTTTCTGCCTTAAATTTCGATGAGATGGTTCTTTACCAAAGAATGATCACGTCGAACGCACTCTAGCATTTGAACGATTCCATTATACCATATTCCAAATCACTACATTGTCATGTGTTCCTGTAAAAGAACACTCCACGTTGCTCCAGACAATGGTTTTGTTATCGATTATTTGACGATAGCGAGTAAGATCCAAAAACATAGTTCCATCACACGACCGGGCTTGTTTTCCAACACGAGTGGGTTATCTATACAAAATGGTCTATCGTCATGTATGAGAAATAGGAAACACACTGCATAGATTGACACTTCCAATCTCCCCGAATGATATTCAGAATCCGATTAGTCAATACACATTTACATCCGTTGGATTCTACGCATCGATCACATGGGTTTATATAAAATAGAATACCGAAATAAAATATACCTAATCGTGTTCATTGTCAAGTTTTCCAATTCATAACGACGCGCCATTCGCCAAGATTCAGCACTGGCGTTGGGCCGTCAACTCCTCCCGAGGCTGGTTCCACCACTGCTCTAGCCTTGACATCCACGGCTGCCTGACCCAGACGTTCAATCATCGTAGAGCAACAGAGGATGATAGCTCCAGTAGCTCTAATCCATAATCAACCTCCTCCTCTTAATGAACAAATTGACTTAAGAGTTCTATATGGTCCTCCTAAATAAATGCCCATAATTCCAACTATCAAGTCGCTCCGAACTATATACTTCCAATATGGAATACCCGAGAGTGATGTCCTGCTACCAACCATTAACAAATAGGCACACAATCCTCCATAGGGCTACACAGCTTGCAACAAGTACATGTACCTAGTTGGCGTTGTACTGCTCTTTAACCACTCCTTCGTATGTTCCTTCGAGAGCTCGGGGTTGCTCCCACTCAAGTCCGCCCCAATGGTTACACATTGCTGAGTTCCTTGTACGTCCTATTCATGAATCAATTTCGCCAGCCTCCAACCTTTGGGGAGCTAACGTACCTCCTGAGCATTAAACAACTAAGCAAGTCACCATCATTCATGATAATAGAAGCCCGATGTCGATGCAAAGTGATCGAGGCACATCGCAACAAACGATCATATTTCAAAAATGATTATTTCTACGTTTGATGTCAGTACGACTTCAACCAGCTCTGGCTTTTCGAAAGTAAGATTTCTTCCTTTCCGCTCTTCCCCGTACTTGGACACTTATCATCCAAGTGTCTAACTCCTTATCCATTCTCTTTATGGATATTCCTGCTCAAGACAGGAGCGATGTACACTCTAAGACTATACAAGCACCTAAAAGAGCCAACATACAATTCTACACCACTACGTACCTGTTAACGAATGAAAACCTTCACTAATGCATCCTCTTGCATTCTGAATGATTTGACATTCTGGCCGAGCTTCACCAAGAGGGTCTAGAGTATCTACCAGGTTTTCTGCTCTATTCGCAGCTCCAACGAAGATATTTAAAGGGGTGCTGTAGGCCCATCAGGCTCAACAAACATTGATGAAACTGCCAATAAATCAGCAAAAACAAACATAGCCGATAAAGTGCAAGTGGAGGAGGAGAGATAGTTGAGATGGAAACAATCCACGAAGGAGGAGAAAGAGGAGAAAGAGGAGAAGAAGGGGAAGGCAATGAAGAAGATGATGGTAATGAGTACTTCGACCAAGACGGAGATGAATTGTATGGAGAGATGTCCCTAGAGGGCATCGAGATTCCTATCCTATCACGTCTGAATCGAATAATCGTTCAGACCACCTATCAATCCACTGAACCGATCATAATGCCATAAATCGAGTCAAATCCTCCAACCGGTCATTTTGAAAATATCCTCGACTCATTGAGTGATCTTGACATTTCTATGGATGATCTTCTTAAGGAATACTCTTCAGGATTTAGCTTCCATCCAAGGGGCTCCTAGTCGAGGAAGGCGAAACTCCATCCTTACAACCTTCTGAATATGGTCCATGGAGTACTTACGGAAACACCAGTACTCTACTCATTTCTAGGATCACGAACACACACAAACCCTTGCATTCGCCCTTATTTCAAAGTTTCAAAATTGATAAAATCCTTTCTTTCATTTTAGGTACAACAAGGAGAGACTGCTTAAGCTATTTCCACTATGGTGTTTCCAAACAAAGGAATTAACTCCTAAACAATACCCATCTTGTTCCAGCTCTCATAGAGAAAGAGAATTAGATGAAGAGAGAGTGTAGAGGAAAGAAAAAGAATGCTAAGCCAGGTAGAAAAGGATGGAAGGAAAAGACACGCGGAGGGGAAAGAATCCGATGACCAAGGGAAAAGGCAAAAAGACTCATATGATCGCCATAGTCCTTCCTCTGGTTTTCCCCCACCTTGATCTCAACCGCAGCTTTCCTCGCAATAACTTCTAGCATCGCTATCTCTAGCCACCACTATTTCTTTACCCCATCAACCCAAGGAGGTCTTTATTCGCCCAACTCCAACTCTACCCCCACCAAACAGAATGCAAGCTACCTTCCAAACCATTGTCTGACCACGTCCAAATTCGACTGTGGTCTCAAAGATATTCCTAGAGAAGAGGCCAGCCGTAGGGTCGGATGAATCCATGAGCTAATAGACTAAGGGTACGAGTGAAAGAAACTCGCATTTTCTCTCTGTGATATTAGTAGAATCCACAAGGTTGAAATCCAACCATTTGGAATTGAGAGGAGGAATTACGATAAAACTATAGAGGAATACAAGAGGGAATTGGCTTAAGCTGCAAAAGAAAATGGTGAAGCTCCAAAATCGACAAAGAACGCTAAAGAATTAGTCGAGATGATACAACTTCACAATTAAGCCATGATTGTGATGAAAGACAAAGTAAAGACTGCTCACTAATAAAATGCCCACCATAATGCCTAGATTGATACCAAGGACCGGGACCTCGTAGAGAAAGACAAGGCACATCAGCCCAAGGAAGATGATATCCAGAAACTTCAAGCCGAAATTAAGAAGCTTGAGTCTACCTTACTGACGGAAAAGTAGAGGCTCGGGTCAATCATGTTAGGGCAATGAGTGAGCTAAACGAGCTAAAGGAGTAGGTAGCTAAGGAAAAAGAAGACTTGAATTCCACCCTTCAGCAGTTCTTCGCTAATGTCATCCCATTTAAGAACCTGAAGTGGTTAGGAAGTATTTACTCCATCACTCTAGCCGACACTTAGGAAGAGATAATGCATCAAATGGCTGCATCTGGTGAAGGACTCACTTAGGACTAATTAAAGGTCAAGTACCTTGAAGTCGATGACATTGAAAAGCTGGAAGAGGGAACATCGATTCTAGTTGCACATAACGCCGCTGTTGCTGAAGCTACCATTGAAGCTCCTACTGGTCCAAGTGCATCCGGCCATGCATAATCATCAATTTCAAAAGTCTAAGAGCTTGCAGTAGACATTCCAACATCTGAGGGGCCCAACTGTGAGGTCGCACTTACAACAACTATGGCTTCCATCGCTATGGCCATTGACAAGCCCGATATTCCTGTCTTTGTTTCTGAACCCATCTAGTTAGAAATAGAAGAGGGTGAAATTGAATTGTCGTATCTCCTGCTAAGGAAACTCCAACCAATGAAGGTATTTCTCTCGTTTCTCCAATGTTTGAGAAGCTTCAGTTCTTGCCCGAGACCATCACAAAACTTTACATCACTGTTTGTGAACTTATAGGTCATCCATTGCTCCCTCCTTCTCCACCGCCAATCACATAAGGCCAAGGTCCCTTCGCAATCTCTACCGAGTCAACATCCATTGCCATAGGACTGGTAGCTCCAATCCTTCCTTCCAGCTCGATCTTTAGTCCCGATTCTGTGAAGATCACGGCTCTGGAGGAATTGGACGACACTTCACAGTCCTTGGTGGAAGATGTCACAATTACCAGCGCTATGGGCCTAACTAATCATATTTCTATAGTGGAGAGGTGGAAGATCGACACGTCCAACTAGCGCCAAAAATCAAAAGCCTACTTTAAGAATTCTTCCCGTACCATTAAGCCTCCTAAGGGCAGCGATGTCGGTGCCTCCACAAATACATTTGATGTCGCAGTTGACCAGCTGAAGATCCAACTTTTACACTCATTGAAGGAGAGACTGCTCCCTCTAAAAGCAGCACAGCCAGGGGAAAACCCAAAGATGGAAAGGGCCCGAAAAGAATGCATAATGATTCGAGCGGCAAGGGTGGCAAGGGCAAGGAGAAGAAGAAGGTGCATAAGAAATAAACTTTCCACTTGGCATTTGATGATGATGAGACAGTCTATTTCTGTCTCTTTTTTGGTACCTTTTGTTTTCCTTTTGTATATAGGCCATGCTTGTGCAGGACCGGCCCTCGCACCTGATGTATATAAAAATGAATGTAATGAAGGATTGTTTTTCTGTTCCAATCTCTGTTCCATTTATATTTCTTCATTTTTATATTATACCTGCCTACATACAATTTCTCTGTATATAACATAATTGCTTGTACTATAATTTATCTATATTATACATGTCCGTGCCTGTGCAATGTTTTTACTTACTGTAACTCTTTCCATATAAGTAAACTCCCACAATTGCTTTATTTATATTTTGTTACTTAAGCTCTGTGTTCTATTGCCAATTCGTTTCCTTTCTGCTAAACAAAACTAATATTTAACCAACTCTATGGCTATTCTGGTTTACCCTTGGTCAAGTTTCCCTCGACTATTAATAAGTCATAATCAAATTGAGTTCTATGTCATTTCCTATCTTCGGGAAATAGCAGTTTGGACGTCCAAATCCTAAAATCTTCAACCTTACCAATAATCGAGAGTGATTAATATCATCCATCGACTTCCGTCACTCGACCTCGACCAAGCACGTCCCGTTAGGCCATGAGAGGGGTCGTAATTTCTTGTAATTCAATGTAACACTCCGAAAAGTTACATGGAATTTAACAGGAATTTAATAGAGATTTAAAAAGGAAATTTAATAAGAAAAGTAAATTTAATTAAAACAAGGACTAAAAATAAATTTTTCACAAACATTCGAATTTGGCCACAAAACTTGCATTATTGCGTTTATAGCGATTTTCTCATGATTTTCATATATAATACTTTGGAAACCTATGCAGTTATTGCCCTGCTATTACCCCTCTATAACCCTGCTATATCTCATAGTGGATTTCTACCGCTATGAATTTTCCATATAGCCCCAAATATAGCCTTTCCGCTTTAAGCCCCGCTATTTCCGCTATATCCCATTATTACCGCTATATTCCGCTATATCTTCTTTAAAAGAAATGAATTGAAAAATGACATCTCTACATTATAAAATTATGAAATTAGTTAACTTGATTGAAATTTTAATATATTTTCAGAAATGAAAATACTCTAATATTTTACTAAATTCAATTATGTTATATAATAGTTTTATATTTATTTACAGTATATTCGCACATGTTTTTATTAATATTGTTTATGTATTAATTATAATTTAACTGAATGTTAATTTTTCATTTAATTACCATTTATATATTTTAAAAAACATTAAGCACGAGTTTATATGCTATTTTAGAGTCATCTGCTATATCCCGCTATATCCTTGCTGTATCATCGCTATGACTTTTTGCACCTACGCTGCATCGAATCTGCCGAACGCTTTAACTGCACAGTTGGAAACAAAGTTCATATGGAGAAGTTACTGGCGTCAAAAGTTATGAGAACAAAATGAGGAATATATATATATATATATATATAGGCATAGGTCGACCCTTGGTTGGACATGGTCGACTGGTATAGGTCGACCACGGGCCTCCTTAGGTCGACCTAGCACTTGAAAAATTGAAAATCTAGGTATTGTTTTGAGCATTGCTTCAATGATAATCAGTTGAGATGATCTAACAACCTAGAATACCAAGCTACCCGTATCAATTAATCTCAAACCCTAAATCCTAAATTTTGTTCAGTCGTTCACTAACCAGACTCTACCAAAATCTATACCGAAACCTTAATTTCTTCCCTAATTCTCAAACCAAAAATAAAACTCCGATTAAACCCAAATTATAATCAAATTGATGAGCAGGATTAAGAATAAAGGTAACTAATTAGGAGATCTAGAGGAACGCTATTAATTATAGGCCACGTTTTCAGATCTAGAGCTAAGGCTGCAAGGTGAATGGGCGCGGATCTAATGATTTGATTATTTGAATTAAGTTTAAATCTATTTTAATTGATTGGATTGCTTAAAAACCCTAATTAACCCGTTAGATTGAGATTAAATTGGCAAACTGTAAACCCTAAAATCTACACTTAAATTAGAAACTATAATTGTTGAATTGACACCTGTTATTTTTAAATGGAAAACCCAAGAATTGCTAGAAATTGGAAAAGGTAATTAAATCGGAATTAGGGTTAACTATTAAAATTAATCGCTTGAAATTAACTCACCAAATTAATATACAAACCGTACGAATTAAATAATTTGAAACCCTAATTTACACCCTAGATTGGATTGAAATTGAGAATTTAAATTATGAATTAGGGTTAATCAAGACTTCTAATGAAATCGATTGAATTAAACTAATGAATGGAATCAAATTTAGTGTTCACTAATCGTAAATTTTACACGATCGAACCCTAAAAATTTGTATTAGGACGGTCGACCCTGGCTACCCATAGGTCAACCGTAGGCGGTCAACCTATGGCATGCCCAGGACGACCGTACATAGTCAAAAATGGGCTATTTTGTTGTTTTAGGCCTGAGCCCAATAAATAAATAAACTTGATAATTGTTGGACTGTATTGGATTGTTTTGAGGCCTTATTATGTGCTAGAAAGAGACAATAAGGAAGTGAATTCCCTATTAGACTAGTTGGTGCGAATTTAGTATGCATCTATGTAGCAACATTGGACATAGAGAGTTAATAAGGGAAGGGCGATTTATTTCACATTAGACTTTTGAGTCTTACGATCGGGTGGGCGTAGCACTATTCTGGAACCCTACCGAGAGTGCGGTCCTAACAGGGGATTCAGGTGTTGCATGTATTTTTTGTGCAAACATGACATGGGTGTATGCTGACTAGGATTGCAATGGGCTATATAACGATATAAAGCTAGGTGGGGCCCAGTACTGGTGGGAGTACATGCACAGTGAATCCGAAGTGGTGTGTAAGAGGTATTTTGCCACTACGATCGAGTGATGGGCGCATATGCATACGATGAGTCACTCTACGAGTTTGCATTTCGTATTCTTTCTCTTTGGGCGTAGTGTGAGCTAGAATGAGATAAAAGATTCCTAATTGTCCAATCTTTTGGATGAGGTTCGATTTGTAGATTGACCTATTGAGTTAGATAAGTATCCTTAGGTATATGACCTTAGGAATGCACGGACATAGTATATGCACTCTATATCAGTATATGCACTCTATATCACTTAGAGTAGATTTAGAATTAATTGCACTTAATCATCTTATTAGTCTTGTTCTCATTTACCAGACTTTTGTCTGACCCACTCACTTCTTTCCATTTTCCACCACCATTAGATGACAGGTTAGCAGTTGAGTCGTATAGTATGTGGAAGAAGGAGCTTCACGCTAGAGTTCACCATATCGCTTATTTTTCTTCATGTAATTTTCTGTTGTATATAGTGTTGTCAAACTTGTATTGTAGTTTGAAAGTAATATAATTTTAACTCAAGTATTTTAGAGACTGTTTTTCTAAAATGTCTATTTTTCTATATTTATATTTTAATTCCTTCCATTGTGAGATATAAAAGTGTAGAATGTCTTAGAACTTGTATTATTATGCTCTATAACATTTTAAAAAATCCCAATAGCTGGTATTTCTCGGCATGATTAGTGTCGGGAAGTGCGGGTTGTTGCATTCTATTACACCGAGTCCTGTCTTCGGGACTCGGCATTCCAAATGCCATAATATGGGCATCACCCTTCAACTTTGCCTATCTCCAGGCAATAGCTGAAGTTTAATAATATGGGACAAATTATCTGATTTCCCCTAGTTCGATTATACTCTTCCGGTCTTGACCCTGGACCAAAGGAGTCCGACGGGACCTATTTTTAGGTACTTGTTCTTTATCTCACCTTCTCTTGGCATTGATCGAAAGCATTCTTCAACCATCCTCACTTATCTTTGGCCGAGCATGTCCTGCTAGAGTGCAAGCACGGTCATGAAAATCCCGGTTATGCATTGGTCCCTATCTTTGAAACCAATGCTTCGGACGCGCCTACCTCGGGCATCTAATCCCAATCCTGCTAGAGTTCCCTTCAATAGATAATCCTTGATCAGATTCATCCATGACTCTTTTCCTTCGCGGTGTCCGAAGTCTAGTGGACGTCCATTTGGTCGATGCTTGGAGCTGATAAAACCTCTAATGGAACCAATCCCATTCTCCAGAGCTAGCTAGCTTGGCCAATGAATCATCCTTCATATTTTCCACTCTAGGGAAGTGTGTAATCACGTAATGCTTTATATCGTTCAATAGTTCCAGTGTCTTGACTAGGTAAAGGGCGAGCCTCGCACCCTTGGCCAAGAATTCCTTCTTTACTTGGTAGACTATCAATTGGGAGTCACTAAACATATGCATCATCTTATCGCCAGATCCTTCGCTATCCTGAGTGCCACTATCAATGTTTCGTACTCAACCACATTGTTTGTTATAGGGAACATTAACTTTAGCATATAACAGATAGGTTTTCTTTTGGAGTTAAGAGTACCACTCCAGCACTAGAACTACGTTCATTGGAAGCTCCACCTATGCAGTTTCCATTAAAAAAGTGTGACCATATCGTCTTCCTCTCCTTCATCCTAGACAGTAAGTTCAGCAATGAAATCCGCCAACGCTTGCCCTCTTATCGCCACCCTTGGATGGTAAATGATGTCTTACTGGCTCAATTCGATGTTCCATTTCAATAACCTCCCCAAAGTCTCGGGTTGGTGCAGTACATGCTTTAAGGGCTGATCCGTCAGCACCTTTATCGTGTGAGCCTAGAAATACGGCTGCAACATCCTCGATGCAATCACCAATCAATATGTGAGATTTTCGAGCTTCAAATAGTATTTTTCTACTCAGATAATCCGCTTGCTAATGTAATAAACTTGCCTCTAGATCTTTGCCTCTCATACCAATGCTGCACTTAGTGCGTGAGCAAACACCATCGAATAAATGAACAAATCTTCACCATCCAAAAATTTGGATAAGACCGATGGTATTTCCATATGCCAAAGTAATTCCTTGAAGGCATCGTGGCATTCCTTTGTCTGTACAAATTTCCCTTCTTTCTTTCTAAGGGTATCGAAGAAGGGTACATAATTATCAATTACCTTTGAGATGAACCTACTCAACACGACAACATTCACGTTCAAGCACTACATATCCCTTCCCGTGATAGGGGCAGTCACATTCTTCAAGGCATCAATCTGCTCCGGATTATCCTCAATCCTCCTCGAATTCACAATAAATCCTAGAAATTTGCCCGATTGGAATTCCAATAGAACACTTCAATGGATTTAACTTCATTCCATACTTCTGCAATACGCCAAACATCTTTGAAAGGTCATCCACGTAGTTCATCAGTTTCCATGATTTCACAAGCACAGCATCCACATACACCTCCATTGTTCGTCCAATTTAATCTTTGAACATGGAATTCACAAATTTATGGTAAGTTGCTCTTGCATTCTTCAGAATGAACGACATCACTCAGTAGTAGCAGTATAATCCTAAATCCGTTATAAAACTTATGTGCTCCTGATCCGAAACATGCATCGATATCTTATTATAATCGGAGTAAAGGTCCATGAAAGAAAGTAATTTGTGTTCAACTGTCCCATCTATTAGTTAGTCAATCCTAGGTGACAGGAAGCTGTCCTTCAAGCACACTTTATTTAGGTTCAAGTAATCAATACATGTCCACCACTTCCAGTTTACTTTCTTGAACAACACGGGGTTCGGTGCCCATTCAAGGTAAAAGCATTGTGGATAAGCCTTTTGCCTTCAGCTTATTTGCTTCCTCCTTCAATGCAGGTGATTGCTTCAGACCCATACTATGTCTTTTTTGTTTCATGGGTGGGTATTTCTGGTCCACATTTAGTGTGTGGCACACTATCTTCGACAATATCCCACATATATCTAAATGTGTCCAAGCAAACACATCTAGGTTTGCTTGAAGAAAACTGACCAATTCCTTCCTCAATCCAATGCTGAGCTGAGATCCAATCTTTAGGACCCGTCTAGGATCATCCATATCGATTAAAACGTTGATTGTGAGCTCAATTGATGCTGCCCGCACTTCCTCTGACTACTTCCTGGGATCCATATGCTTATAGAAGATGCTATGGTTCCCGAGCTAGGGTGACATTAATTTCTATGCATCAGCATTCTTAATTCATAGAGCCTTCTCTGCAATTTTCTCTTTCTCACATCGTATTGCCTCTTCGAGCTCAGCAATATAACACTCTCAACCAACGCTTTGGTACTTCGAACTGATCCAACCCCATTCTACGTAGGGATCTTCATCATCAAGCACCAATGAGCTAGTGCTATTCTGATATCAACACGGGTTGGTGGCCTAAAATGGCATTGTATGCCAATAACTCATCCACAATCACAAACTTATGAACAAGCACAATCTTGCGGTCTCCATCCCTTACCTCCATGGATAAATCAATAGTCCTAATGGGTTCCTTTACCTCATCGGCATATACTTGAATCCTGGATTCACAAGGCTTGATTTCCTTCCTGTATATTCTCATCTGATCAAAATTCCTTTTGAACAAAATATTCATCGAGCTTCCATAATCCACTAAGACTCAGTGCATGGTTGCTAGGCCTAAAATGGCTTTATCACCAAGGGATCAAAGTTTGGCGTTTCGACCCTATCCAAGTCCTTATTCCAAAAATCTATGTCATTTGTTGTCATTTTTTGCTGCTTAGCTAGAGCTTCATCCTCAATGGTAAAGCAACTTTACTAGGGCACATGTCTTAACGAACTCGCATACTGCTTCATCTCATTCTAGGTTTTCTCTGCTAGATGAGGTCCTCCACTTATGATGTTAGTAAAAATCTTTCCATCTGGCTGCCTAGGCCCCATCGCATTGGGTTCGGGTTAGTTTCCTTAGGCATTTGGCCCATGGGGTATTACATTCTATTCGCTATCCTGTAGCTCTCTAACATATTGCCGCAATTTCTTTTTCCATATCAACTCTTTAGTGAAATCTATAAGATGCGTGCAGTTATTCGTATTATGCCCATGAGTTTCATGGAATCAACAAAACTTCCCGAAGTGCTTTTCTGCCTTTATTCGCCTCACTCCTAGGTGGCTTCTTATACCTTTTCATGCCTTGTGTGGCAACGTATAAGATTTTGAGCGTGTCGCTTAGAGGAGCGTACTCAACTGATCTCATATTACTTGGATGCATTTTGGTACCATTTCGCCTGCCCCAGCGCCTTGACTCCTCTTTCTTTGGTTACTAGAATTCCCAACATTCATGGCTACACTACCGGCGCGATCTGTTTAATAGTTACATTAATTTAAATAGCTTCTTTTGACTATCCACCACCAGTCTTTCTAGCAAACTAGCTTGTCTCTTCCAAACGTGATGTGCACGTAAATATGCATATTTTTACTTCCATATTTAATCGAATTTAATTAAATAATTAAGCATATATGGTGTTTTAACATGTTTAAACAAAAATTCAAGTTAGTTTCAAATCATCATATATTCATCTTCATATACGGAAAAAGGTCATTTTTGTGCATATATTAATTTGAGAAAATTTACTTGGAAATTTTTATGTTATTTTGAAGAAAATTGAATGGAAATTACAAGAGGCTTCATGAAGATATGCATTCATAAGAGTTAGAGAATAAATGAAGATGGAAATAATTCATTTCATGACAACATGGAGGATCCCACCTACCCACTTACCATGATGTGACGACCTGGAATTTTTGGATATTTGAAATTGGAATATTTAATTGATTTTAAATATTTAAAAAGTTAATTTTTAACTTGCATTTCAAATATCACTGTTTATTGGATAATGAAACTATTGAATTTAATTACTGGAAATTGGGTAAAATATAAAATTTGGAGTTTCAAGCTTGTTAAAAATATTTCAAAGGCTTATAAAATTTATATTGAAAATACTGAAGATAGTAAAAGTGTTAAAATTGAATTTAAAAGTGTTTTGTTCAGTTTTGAAAATATATCATTTAAATTGATATTTAAAAATAGCCTTCCAAGGAACAGTCTTGAAATTTGACGAAACTAGTTCCATTAGATCTGTAATATTGTATTATTATCGGAATTCAAATTTTTTAGTGTTTGAAGTTGTCGTGTGATTGTACGTTATGTAAACGCGCTGAAATTTATATCGAGACAATTTGGATTCAATTTAATATATATATATATATATATTCACATACAACCCAACCTTCAGTTGTAATTCTTTCACCATCACACCTTTTTTCTTTCTCAGCAGCTTTTGCTTTTTAGAACACTGTAGCCTTCTTTTGCAAGCCACCTTCTGTTCAACATCACATCTTGTTCCCCCATTCCCACGTTAAAACACGCGACCTTCCTCTATTTTTTTCAAATAGCCGAGCATCTCATTTCGAAGAAATAAAATCGAGTTTTCAAGGCCGCTTCTTCTTTTCAATTCAAATCAAAAAAAAATGGTCGAGCACCTTTCCTCTAAAATTCAATTCGTATAAAAAAGAAAAAGAAAATAATAAAACATTTAAAATCACGAGCCTCCTTTATATAACCGCAAATCATTCCTCGGGCTTCAGAAATTAATCGAACCGGAATCATTTGAATCGAAGGTGTTGGGCGCGATTCAAATCGCGATGAATTTCATGAGTTCAAGGGGGTTGACGGCATCGTCGGTCGACAATCGATCTTGGAGGCACGCTCGGTGGTTCGCGCGCACGATGGGGAAGGCTTGGGTTGGATCCATACTCGGGGTGGAGTTTAGCTTCTCGGGGATGTTTTTGAAGGTGCAATCGACTCTAGGGGAAGGCCGATGCATGGTGAACTGGAAGTTGGTGTGTCGTACAACGACGAGTTCGTCCCGAGGTTGTGACGTATACGATCCATTTTTCTTTTTAATCTAAAATTTAATTGACATATATATATATATATATACAGAAAAAGAAAATTACTGTCTTGATATATATAGATTTGAAAATATATATAATACACCAATTTACTGTTTAAGATTTAAAAATATGTTACAGTAAGAAATATAAAACAGCTCTGTTTGAATATATATATATATATACTTACATATATGCATAGGAAACAATAAATATATGTATATATAGTACTTTGGAAAATATAAGGGTTTATATAAAAATTTGATTTTTTAAAACCTACATGGAATATTTCTTTATGCAGTTTGAAAATGGAAAATAAAAATAAAATACAATTTACTAATTTATTTTAAAATAATGAATTATGGTGATTAATTTGTTTAGTTAACTTATGTAATTTTTTGGTAACTAGAAAATAATTTATTAAAAGAAATTAGTTTAAAACTAAATCATTAGTTAATTAAATCTATTAAATGGATATAAATTGTTTGTTTTTTTAAATATTAATAAACCATATAATGTTTATACAAGGTCTTAAATCATGGAGAAACGAGCTGCTTTGGATCGGATTGTAAACAAAAATCAAAGGTGAGTTAATCTCACTCAAATTGGATTACTAGTGAATTTAAATAGTAAAAATTTAAATTATTGGTTGATTGCTTGAATTGATAATTTATTATCAGTCTGGATGTGATATTATATATAGTAGTATATATATATTGGAGTGATTGATATTCCCGCATTATATAACGGATGAGACCCTATGCGCCCCGCATAATAGCGGATGACCCTATATACCGCGATATCCCCCTTGAAGTGGGATTGGTATTTTTATATTGTGCTAACATCTGTAGATGCAGGAAATCATGTTGGAGGGATCCAACTGGATTCCTCAAAATATTGAAATTTATTTTCATATTATGTGTTATGATTTATTTGATAATCCGTGATAGATTATATTGAAAATTGGAATTTATTGAATGATATGGTTTGCTGGATATATTTTGATATTTTAAGATGTCAAAAATAATAAAGTTTGGATTTTAAAAGGAAATAAAAAGGGAAATTTTAAAGTAAAACAATTATAGTGAATTTGGATAAATTGAAGAAATGAATTTAGAGAGGAATAAAAAGTTGATTTTGAAACCCTATTAAATAAATTTCGAATATGGGAAAATGGAGATTTTGTATAAATGGGAATAAAAGAATTTGACGACTTAAGTGATATTGTTTAAAGATAGAAGAATTTATTTTAAAAATCCAAGTTTAAAATGAGTTGGGAAAAATAAAAAGGGGAATTTTGAATAAAGGGTGAAATTGATAATTTCAGTTTTAATTAAGGTTTTAAATCATAATAAAGGAGTGAACATGGAATTAATGGATTTAGGAATAAAATTTGAGTAAGTCAAGATAAATTTTTAAAATGGAAGTAAGTTAGAGAATCGATTGGGAAATCAATTAAGTGTTTTGAAAACTCTGATTTAAAAGGAAATGAGGGTATGGAAATTATAAACTGGGTTTATAAATAAAGTGAAAATATTTATCAGTGGATAAATTTGGAAGTATAAATTCATGGTACGAATTTATAAGAAAAGGATAATTCGTTTTAAAAATAAATAGTGGTTTTATTTTTAAATGTGAAAAGGAAATTTACGGGATTGGGATGTAAATTAAATTGGGATAAATCGAGAAGGATTTATAAATGATGAGACAGGTTATATTGGAATGGAAAGCGTAATTTTATGAAAAGCTAAGTGTATTTTCAAAAGAAGATTTCCGAGTATAGGTTAAAGGGTTTAAAAGTGTTTAAAAAGAATGTTTTTAAGAAATTATTATTTAATTGTTTTAAAATTTCAAAGGTAAATAATTATTAAGTTAAGTATAGTAGTTAATTGTTTTGAAGATTTAAAGTGGTATCATGATTAAAGGAAATTATTAAATATTTATATTTTATAAAATAGCTTTATTTTAGAAGTAGTTTGACTAAAGTTTTATTTGAAAATTTATTAGAAAGTTTCATAGCTAGTATTTTAATAAAGTGTTTAAGTAGTTTTACTTTAAATGTTTTAAGTGTATATTTTGGATAAAGTGATTTAAATTATTTAAAAATCTAAAGTATTAAGACTTGGTGATTTTCAGGGGATAATAAAACAATAGGCGAATGATTGTTTGAGTTGGTAGTTAAAAAAACGACTATCAATATTGGCCAATGCGCTGATCGTTTCGGAGAGACCGGGATCAGGTTTAATTACCCGAAAACCACTTCGATCTAGTTTGAACGTTTGCGAATGAATACCGTTAAAAGAATGAAGACGGTGTTTCGGTTTGTCCAGACCCAGGACAACTTGTATGGATGAATGCTACCAGACCATCGTCATTGGAGGACGATGAGCATTCTAAGTGAATGTGTGCTAAAAAGGTAACGCATAGCCTCAAGCCTCATCAACCGGGAATGGCTAAAACCGGGGAGGTGCAGCAAGGCTAAGTGGCTAGCAACCAATTAGGGTAAGGTCATCCGTTTCTAGATGTCCCTTTTTGATTTTAGCTTAGTGGCGGTTGCTGATCCCAACCGCGGGGTGATCTTATTCGGACTATCCAGTATGGGGTAGCTCCGGTCTTGTGTTGCAGGGGATCGAGCGTGATCCTCGGTACTCTGATCTAGGCCAGGTACTGTGACGGGTGGTACCCCAGTAGCCCTACCATTGTATGGAATCCAATCTCCAATAAGCGCCTGTACAGTTTTGATAGTACCCAACTATTATTGAAACGTGAGATGCAAGCATTTCAGCTAGATTCTATTTTACTTTCTATAGACACTATTATAATATCAGATGAATTTGATAAAAATGTTTTGGTTATCGTAAGGTAAAAACCCGACATGTTTATTGGTGGCGTGGTCTTACGAGATACCTTTGATTTCAAAGGATTTTGAAAACTTTAATAATTCAATTGAGTGTGTTTTCTCACGCTGGTTTTCCAGACTGACTCGAGTGTTATTTTATTATAATGCTCGGGTCAGACCGAGTATTACAGATACATGATAGAATGCTGTGGAGCTCAGAAGACGAGCTGGATGACGAAGCGTATTTCCGTAGATTTGTATATTCCGCTGTGTAAGGACAAGTTACTAAACTGTCCAGATTTGATGTGATAATTGTGTGCTCTGATGATTGTAAGTATTAAACAGTTACAGATTCTTTTGTATGAAAATATGTTGTTATATATTATATTTTGTTCCACTGCGATTGTGAGATTCTGATGTTGTCTCTATTTTCTTCTTCTGCCTCTTTTTCTTTCCCTTACGGACTGGTCTTCCGGCATTCGATTGTTCGGCATGTAATACATTGGACGTATTGTTGTCGACTTTCGGGCGTCGAAAAACCGGGTCGTGACACATGATGTACAATTAGGAGCTAATGCACATGCTAATGGAAATTAAAGCTTCATGCACATTTAAGTGGAGGATTAATTCATGCTAATGATAACTTGGTGGCCACACTTCCTCAAGGGAAATTTGGGTAGTTCCCAAATTATGATTAGGGTTTCCAAACATGTATAAATACCCCATATATTCATGTAATTAGTCTCTCTTCTCTTAGCCTCCTTAGTTTAGGCTCACAAATAAATCAAAGCTCTCTTTTCTTTTTCATTACTACTTAGCCATTTTTCTTTTATGTAATTTCTTTTCATGCTATGTTAATTCATGCACTCTTTTTTATTTACATGCCTTTTCCTTTCATGTTAGTAGAGTAGATCTTTTTATTTATGTAAGTCGCTTAGCTTTTATTTCATTTAGCTCTCCCTTTCTCTTGTTTTTATTTTATGTTGCATGCTACAATTGTTGATATGATAACCAATATGAGAGGCTAGACCCCTTCAATTTAAAGGTAAAAATCTCTCTAATTATGTAGATTCAACATAATTTGATATTTTTGATCTCTTTTTCTGCTTAATCGAAATGTTAGATGTGGTTAAACTTTGTTGTTTTAACTTTGAATTTGATATCCTAAGTTGTTGAAACCAAATAGGCTATGCTTAAACAAAAACAAACACAAATTACATCTTTATCTACATATGATTATGGTAATGAAGTGAATGTTGAAATCAAAATTTGATGGTCTATATTTCTAATCAATAGTTAATAGGCCATGCTTAAAGTAGATTTAATTTTCAACTTCATTGTCATTTTTCATGAGTGTTAGCAAGTGGTTTAAGGGTGTGTTATAGTCTGATGGTTTATATTGGGCTAATTAATAGCACAAATATGCCATACTTATGATAAACACATCGATTAAATTCACTAATGACCAAAAAAAGAGAGATCATAATTTCATGTTGTGTTGACTTATGTGATCTATAGAGTGGATTTATCTCTAAATTGCCTTCAAACTCTCATATTTTTATCAAATTTTCTTTTGCTAGTTTATTTTCATTTTTAGCTTAACAACCCACTTCAATTTTTGGTTTAATTCGATTGAATAAAAATTTTAAAATCTAAACAATTCCCTACGGATCGACCCGTACTCGCCACGTACTAGAATTGTACACCGTGCACTTGCAGTTAATTTTAATTTAAATTCGATCGGCCATTTTCTAATCCGATGAAAAATTGGTCGACAAACAAGTTTTTGGCGCCGTTGCTGGGGATTTGCTTCGATTTTAATTTATATTCTTCGAATTATTTTTGTCTGATTTTTGTGTGTTGCATATAAAAAAATATATTTGTGTGTGTTTGTTGTTTGATTTTTGCTTGCATTTTGTTTGTGTGCATCTCTTATTTTCTATTTGCATTTGCATATTTAAAAAAATATATACACAATTTCATTTGAAAAGGAAGAAAAAATTATTCCATTTCATGATCAATTACATTTCATTTGCATTTGATTTTCATTACATTTACATTTACAAATTCTCCTTGCTTCCTCTTTCTTTTGCTGCTTACTGCTTGTTCCTTACTGCCGCATTCACCTCTGTCCTCTCTCAATACCAGCTTCTGCCTGAAGTCATCAACATCCATTCACTGCATATATTGCCACAATTCGACTACATCTACCACATCATCCCTTATATCACAATCCGCCACCTGTTCACAAGCCACCGATACAAACAGCCTCAAGCCACTGCAGCCATATAACCTTTCACCTACATTTCAAATACAAACCACTTACATCCTACTGTGCCTTCACCAACAACTTCTGCAAATACTCCCGGCCAATATTCCACCATCACCCACTATTTCATCCACTATATCAACCATCACTGTTGACTATTTCACCAATCCCACCACTGTTTCACTTCCTTACTACATTTCACTACAAATACCATCACCTGATCACCTCCAAAATCTCACCTACCACTGTCAATAAACAACTGCAACCATCATCTTGCAAATCAGAGCAGTTCTCAACAAAACACAACTATCAGTGCACTATGACAAAACAAACAACTTTCCTCTGCAACACTCCTCCACTTACATAACTAACTCTGTTCACTCCTGCAACCATACCATAGCATCATCATCGGCCTCTTCATCAACCATCTTGCTTCCACTGTTAAACAACATCCATTCCACCATCTAATCACCTGATCAACATCTTGCTTAGCACAAAAGGAGAACATAAATGATCAAAATTTTGAAGCTACATGATTAAGTGAGCTTCATTACCCCTAAACTGAAGGAGTTTAGCCTCTCATATTTGTTATCATATCAGCAATTGTAGCATGCAACATGAAATAAAAACAAGAGAAAAAGCGAGATAAATGAAATAAAACTAAGCTACTTGCATAAATAAAAAGTTCTACACTGCTAACATTAAAGCAAAACGCATGTAAATAAAAAAGAGTGCATGAATTAACATAGCATGAAAAGAAATTACATAAAAGAAAAATGGCTAAGTAGCCATGAAAAAGAAAAGGAGCTTTGGTTTATTTGTGAGCCTAAACTAAGGAGGCTAAGAGAAGAGAGACTAACTACATGAACATATGGGGTATTTATACATGTTTGGAAACCCTAATCATAATTTGGGAACTATCCAAATTGCCCTTGAGAAAGTGTGGCCACCAATTTATCATTAACATGAATTAATTCTCCACTTAAATGTGCATGAAGCTTTAATTTCCATTAGCATGTGCATTAGCTCCTAATTGTACATCATGGTAAGTGGGTAGGTGGGGTCCTCTATGTTGTCATAAAATGAATTATTTCCATCTTCATTTGATCTCTAACTCTTGTGCATGCATATCTTCATGAAGCCTCTTGTAATTTCCAAACAATTTTCTACAAAATAACATAAAAACTTCCAAGTAAATTTTCTCAAATTAATATATGCACACAATGACTTTTTTTACCCGTATATGAAGATGAATATATGATGATTTGAAAATAACTTGAATTTTGTTTTAAACATGTAAAGCACCCTATATGCTTATTATTTAATTAAATTTGATTAAATACGAAAGTAAAAAAAATGCAAGAACTGGTTAGCGTTTCTGTGGAACTACTCCTTCATCCTCGGCCATTTTCAGAAATTCATGACCGGATGTATTACCCTGACTAAAGCCATCAACAAAAAATCCTAATTTGGATTATGTACTTTGGTAACTTCAACACTATACATGTTCAAATATTCCTTCAGGACTCTTCAGGTCCTTGAGAAATGCTCGATAGGGACGTCACATTCTTGGGCCGAGCAGTGTGGAGCCTAAACTATTCCAAGAACTTCTTAGTTAATTCGTCAAAAGTCAAGATGGAATTTGGCGCGATCTGAGCAAACCACATTAACACAACCCCGTTTTAAAAGATAAGGAAACACATACATCGAACTGCATTTGTCGCTCTAGCATCCTCCATGTGCCACTTATACTTGAATAAATGTTGCCTAGGGTCATTCATCCCATTATAATGGCATTGAAAGCATCGTAAACTTCCTGGGATATTCATCTCTCAATATGTTTTCGTGAACGGGGTTCTACTAGGTGCAGAACTCCAATCATCATTCTTTCTCCATTTGTTTTCTTCCAGCAATCGTTTTATCATATCAACGATATGCTCCTTACTATCCCAGTAATTCAAAGGACGACTATCAAAAGCTGCGTCAAATGTTTGACTCTGGAAATTGTTAGTCCTTGAGATGATGGTTTTGATGACAACAACCTTAGAATAAGATTATAAAATATAAATACAAACATTATAGTTTAGATATATATGTATATGCAGGATTTAACCATGCAGGTATCAAGAATTAAGACTGTACAGTATAGAGATTCAAGATATCAAGATTGAAGACTCATGAGTATCAAGAATAGCAAGATTATCAAGAGTTCAAGATTTCAAGAATAAGTAATTTAATTAGGAATTTTGTTAAAACTCCTAGAAAAGCACTGGCATCTTAAAATCCAATTTAGTCGTGGAATGGAATCCACTTCGAGCCCGTTAAAGGGATGGAACCTACGAAAAATCTAGTGGAACATTGTTTTGTATCCGCTAACTTTTATTCAAATGATTTTACAAAATTATCTTGTTTTCAAAATGATTTCAAAACCTTCCTTTTAAAAAGAATCAAAAACATCTATCCTGATTTTAAATACTTTTAGCCTCAAAATAATCTTTATTTTCAAAATCAAATTATCCTTAGTTTTAAACTATCTTTAATAATAAATTTAATATTTATACTTAGATTTAAATATAAAATTATAGTAAAATTTTATATATATTATTCTCTATATTTACTTATGTATTTTAACTATAGTTAAGTATATTTATAAAGTTTAAAATAGTTTTAATATAAGATAGAAGTAATTTTCAAAGAAAAACAAATTACCAAAATTTCCTTTGGGATGTTGACATACCCAAGATACCCATGTCGACATAGTGGCAGTTGGTTTCAAAAATTTGAATTTCAAAAGAAGTGTCTATTCGCCATAACCTTTCACGAATTTACATGGTTGTTGTTCTTCTATAAATAGGGGATGTTTTCAACGAAACTTCAATAATATTTTTCTAGTTTTCACTCCTCTTCTTCTTCCACATTTCTTTATATATATTCTTACCATTACTCTGCCGAAATCACCATTGGATTTAACTAGATCATTTCTGGTTTGATTCTTTATCACTATCTCAACAAGACCAAAGTGCTATTCAGAGTTATAGGCTTCTTTGTAATCAATCGAGCGGGAAAAGGTGTGATTGTAGCCTTGGAAATCAATCAAGTGAGAAAAGGTGTGATTGTAGCCTTGGAAATCAATCAAGTGAGAAAAGGTGTGATTGTAGCCTAGGAAATCAATTGGGTGAACTTGTTGCTTGGGAAATCAAGTATCTCTACCCAGAGGATTGTGAATCTGGAGTGGTGTACCTCGTGGCCTTGAAATCGAGGGTTGTAATTGTAAAGATTGCTTTTGAAAGGAAATCTGTACTTGTGTGCGGGACTGGATGTAGGGTAACTCCGAACTAGTATAAAATCCGGTGTGTTCTTTCCTTTACGGCTTTTACTTTATATTTGCATCTGTGTTTGAATTTGTGATCATATCTGTGCCTGAATATTGCATACATTTGTGTTCAAATTAATATAAACTCGAAAAGAATTAGTAATTCCTTAAAAACACTATTCACCCCCCCTCTAGTGTTTATACTAGCCTTAAGATCCGTAATCCGCATTTCTCACATTTGGTATCGAGCAAGGTTTTCAAAGTTTCATAATCTGAATTTCGAAAAGTTTTCAAAATGGCTACCAACACTGGTACTGTTACTAACACTAGTTTTGTTACTACTGTTACTAGTTCATTTGTAGAAGGCCAGTCTACTGTCAGACCACCACTTTTTAATGGCAACAACTATGCATATTGGGCATGTAGGATGAAAATATATTTATAACCTGTAGGACTAGACACTTGGAATATCACACAGAATGAATATTCTGAACCCACAACTGATTTTGCACAGTGGACCTCTGAGCAAAAGACTATTGCACAAATTAATTCTAAAGAAACGAATATTCTGTTTTGTTCACTTGATAGGAATGAATTTAATAGAGTGTCAGTTTGTAAGTCTGCATATGAAATCTGGAAAACTTTGCAAGTTACTCACGAAGGAACAAGCAAAGATGCTCACAAATCAGTTTCAATTATTTAAAATGAATTCTAATGAGTCTATTTCAGATATGTATAGTGGATTTTAGGATATTGTGCATTCTCTAATATCCTTGGGAAAGGAATTTTCCAAAGAAGATCAAGTCAGAAAAATCTTAAATTCTCTTACTCCAGAATGGGATCAAAAGACACTTGCGATCGAAGAGGCAAATGACATCAGTACCTTAAAGATAGAAGAATTAATTGGAAATCTAATGTCGTTTGAAGTCCAAATGATCGGGAGAAAAGAAAGCAAAGCATCTGAAAAGAAATCAATGGCATTCAATGCATTAACCGATGGATCAAATTCAAACAGCGATAATGATGAAGAGATAGCCTTTATGACCAAGAATTTTCGGAAATTCCTGAAATACAGAAAGATGAATAATCTCAAGAGAAACAACTACAAGAACGCTGGAAATCAGAATGTAGTGCCAAACAATATCAAATGCTTCAACTGTGACGAATCAGGCCATATCAAAAGAGACTGTCCGTATCCAGATAAGCAAAACCTTCCTATAAACAATGATTCCGTAAAGAAAAGAAAACGTGCTTTTACTGCTACTCTAGATGAATCAGACTCGTCTTCAAGCGATGATGATCAAAAGACAGATAATTCAAATATGTGTTTCACGGCAGTTCACGACTCCAATGAATTCAGAGAAACAGACTCAGACTAAGGTACACATTTACAATACAATTGGTTGAAATTGCATGCTTAGAATTGATTGCTTGATTGATTGATTTTGAATTGGTGTGTTGTTTGAAATTTAAATTTTTTATTTTTTATTATTATCTTATTATATTATTATTTTATTATTATTTTTATTTTTATTAGTATCATAATATTTTATGGAATATACTAATAATATTCCAGATATATATAGACATTAAAAATAATAAGAATATATATATATATATATTAGAATTCTTATGAAAAATAAATTATAGAAATTCAAAGACACATGTCGACATGGTCCCTACCATGATGTCGACATAGGTATATAATTTGAAATTCAAAATTTGAATTCAAATGGTTGAATTTCCCTCCACCTTTTCACTTCATTCAATTCTCTGAAAAGGCATCTTTTGACTAGAGAATATGTCCTTTGAGAATCTATTTATTCACTATCTTTTATCACATCTTTTCACTTTCATTTTCAAATTCAAACCCTCTCTTCAAAACTTCAAGCTCTCTAGTCTCTGCTCTAATGGCTTCTTCAAGCAACCCTTCCACCATTAGAATTTCCAAAAAGATAAAAGAGCAACTCTTCAATGATCCGGAGGCCATAAAAGCATACATCAATTATGCTAACTATGGAAAAGTCCATCCCGGAAAGTTTGCTTTATTTCAAGATTTTTCTACTTATGAAATTGATTCTCCTTTTTCAAATAATCATGTTCTCAGTCTTATTGATGCTTCTCAAAATGATTTTGTTTGCTATCCAAATCTTGTTAAATTTTTCTATGCAAATATTCCTCGATTTTATAATGGAAACGATGATGAAATTTGGAGTAGTGTCAAAGGCACTAGAATCGTTTTAAATTGTGATCTTTTGGGTACCATTTTCAATTGCAAGAATACGGGAATCGATCTTTCTAGTTTTAATATTGATGAAAATGATCGTGAGACGTTTCATCACATTTTTAAAGGAAATGATGATTTTGAATTCAAAAATCGAAACTTTCGACCAAAAGCTAGAATTGTCAATCTTCTTTTACAACATACTTTGACCCCAAGATCGGGGAATTTTAACAATCCTACTTCAAAAGTTTGCAAAGCACTTTTTGCTATTTTTTGGAAATTATGATGTTAATTAGGCGCAAGTTATTTTGGATGAACTTTGTCCCAAAAATCTTGAAATGGGAGAGAATACTTTGTATCATGGAATCTATCTCACTCGGATTTTTAACTATTTTGGAGTAGATTTCAAAGGAGAAGAATTTGTTTCTAGAAAGGTTTTCAATCACTCAAATATTTCTCTTACGAAAATTCCATTTGTTTTTCAACCTTATGAGACTATTGCCGAAAAGGAAAAGCGTTTGTCTCATGAAGAGATGGAAGAGGAGGAAGAGGAAGAAGAAGAAGAAGGAGATGAAATGGAAATAGAAGAAGAAGAAGAAGGTGAAACATCCTTGGAAAGTATTGACTATCCTCCTAATCCAACCAACAAAACTCTTCTCAAAAACCAAAAGACCATTGTTGAGAATCAACAGATTCTTAAACGATCCGTTAGTAAGAAGTTGGATAAAATTTCATCCAAGATGAACAAGTTTATTTCCAAAGTAAGCAAGAAGCTTGGATTATCTTTAACTTCATCATCCTCTAACTAGTTCTATCTTTTCATTTCATGTTGTATTAGTTTAGTTTGTTTTAATGTTCATGTAGTTCTTTATGATTAATCATTGTATCACTCTATTATGCAATGAAATTGAATTCCTTTTTCTGTTATCTAGCTTATCTTATCTCCAGAATAAATGTTAGTATATTATATGAATATATATATATATATACACACACAATTATTCACAAAATCAAAATAAGCCATCAAAATTCACTGCACCATGTCGACATCCCCTCTATGACCATGTCGACATGTACTGGTCAGAAATGACATTTCATTTTATATTTGAAATTTGAATAACTACCTTATGTCTATTCATTCCAAACAAATTTCTACACCTATAAATACCTATTTTTTCCAGAATTCATCACTCATTATTATTTCATATCTACTTTGTCTATCATTCTTCTCTCAAACTAAAATATGGCCAATCCAATTCATAATTTAACCGAAAATCTTGAAGAAACTCTTAATTCTTTCAAGAATATTCTTTCGTTCATTCTTCGTAACCAGCGATACTTAGAGTTGAGTCAAATGCAGATGATCAAGGAGCAAGAAAGGCATTTCGATGCAATACGATGGATGATTTCCTCCCTGCACAAGGATGATAATGAAGCACATCCTTCAGTCTCTCTCACCAATGACAATGAAATTAGGATGCCATTAAAGCATACCCTATTTTTGGAGAAGAAGGATGGGTGGAAGTTCCTCGTAATGTTTGATTTGATTGCTTTGTTTGATTTGAATTGTTTGCTTTGATTGATTTCATTTCATTTTTTTTGATTTGATTTGATATGGATTGATATTTGGTTTGGATTGATATTTATTGTACAAAACATGTATACATATGCATTGATATTTATATGATCTTTGATTAATTATCATGTTTATCAATATAATTATCTCTTAATCTATATATTATATACTCCTTTGTATAGTTTATTAATGCAGGTACTTTAGTACAAGAATGAGGGGGAGTTATATAGTTTGGAGTTATTTTTTTTTGTTGATGACAAAGGGGGAGAAGTATAAAATAGGATAGTTAGGCATAGATTAAGGGGGAGTTATCAATTTTAGGGGGAGTTATTAGGATAGAAGTAATATTTTATAAACAAAGGTTGTCATCACCAAAAAAGGGGAGATTGTTAGTCCTTGAGATGATGGTTTTGATGAAACAACCTTAGAATAAGATTATAAAATATAAATACTAACATTATAGTTTAGATATATATGTATATGCAGGATTTAACCATGCAGGTATCAAGAATGAAGACTGTACAGTATAGAGATTCAAGATATCAAGATTGAAGACTCATGAGTATCAAGAATAGCAAGATTATCAAGAGTTCAAGATTTCAAGAATAAGTAATTTAATTAGGAATTTTGTTAAAACTCCTAGAAAAGCACTGGCATCTTAAAATCCAATTTAGTCGTGGAATGGAATCAACTTCGAGCCCGTTAAAGGGATGGAACCCTTAGTAGGATGGAACCTACGAAAAATCTAGTGGAACATTGTTTTGTATCTGCTAACTTTTATTCAAATGATTTTACAAAACTATCTTGTTTTCAAAACCATCCTTTTAAAAAGAATCAAAAACATCTATCCTGATTTTAAATACTTTTAGCCTCAAAATAATCTTTATTTTCAAAATCAAATTATCCTTAGTTTTAAACTATCTTTAATAATAAATTTAATATTTATACTTAGATTTAAATATAAAATTATAGTAAAATTATATATATATTATTCTCTATATTTACTTATGTATTTTAACTATAGTTAAGTATATTTATAAAGTTTAAAATAGTTTTAATATAAGATAGAATTAATTTTCAAAGAAAAACAAATTACCAAAATTTCCTTTGGGATGTCGACATACCCAAGATACCCACGTGGACATAGTGGCAGTTGGTTTCAAAAATTTGAATTTCAAAAGAAGTGTCTATTCGCCATAACCTTTCATGAATGGACATGGCTGTTGTTCTTCTATAAATAAGGGATGTTTTCAACGAATTTTCAATAATATTTTTCTGGTTTTCTCTCCTCTTCTTCTTCCACATTTCTTTATATATATTCTTACCATAACTCCGCCGAAATCACCATTTAATTTAACTAGATCATTTCTAGTTTGATTCTCTATCACTATCTCAACAAGACCTCGGTGCTATTCAGAGTTATAGGCTTCTTTGTAATCAATCGAGCGAGAAAAGGTGTGATTTTAGCCTTGGAAATCAATCAAGTGAGAAAAGGTGTGATTGTAGCCTTGGAAATCAATCAAGTGAGAAAAGGTGTGATTGTAGCCTAGGAAATCAATTGGGTGAACTTTTGGCCCGGGAAATTAAGTATCTCTACCCAGAGGATTGTGAATCTGGAGTGGTGTACCTCGTGGCCTTGAAATCGAGGGTTGTAATTATAAAGATTGCTTTTGAAAGGAAATCCGTACTTGTGTGCGGGATTAGATGTAGGGTAACTCCGAACTAGTATAAAATCCGGTGTGTTCTTTCCTTTACTGCTTTTACTTTATATTTGCATCTGTGTTTGAATCTGTGATCATATGTGTGTCTGAATATTGCATACATTTGTGTTCAAATTAATATAAACTCGAAAAGAATTAGTAATTGCTTAAAAACACTATTCACCCCCCTCTAGTGTTTATACTAGCCTTAAGATCCGTAATCCGCATTTCTCACAGAAATAGTCTTGGTTTGCTTGTTGACGTCTAGCTCTTCTATCTCTAGGAGAACCACTCCTTTAGATCTTCTCCGACGTCCAGTTGGCTCCATAGTGGTCGTTTTAACATCTACATCCTAAGCTTTAGCATTCGGTCCATCCTCATTGCCGACATCCTACAAATTATCCTTGGAATATAAAAAGTTGATAGGTTTGGGCCTTTGCCCCTCTAAGGTCCTCAAATTCAGATTGATAACGACCTGATTTCGGTCGATACCAATAGAAATCCCTTAGCAAGGGATCGTCTACTTCCTCCAGCGTTCCTCCCTACTGCTCTAGTAGTCTGTTCCTTCACCTTTTTCTTTCCATCCCTTTTGTTTTTTCAACAAGAAGCGAATGAATTTTTCTCCATAGAACCAGCAGGTGATGCTCCTCTCTTGTCCCTTCCTGGGCCTTTGAGACTGCTGGGTCAAGGCAATGCTAACATCCATCTTGTCAAGGAGATTCTACTAACTATCTACAATGCTTAGATTTAACTCCTCCATCATCTTATCAAACTCCTCCTTAGTCACCATCTCATAAAGGGTAGACGGTCCTGGCAATGCGGTTGCCGGTTGGTTAGTCACCTCATCATGGTAGGAAACTCCACCTTCTCCACCAACAACTACTCTAGATCTTCCAGATCTCTATCGTGCCATTACTTCTAATATGAAATTTATACTTTTGATAAAAACCTTCTGGATCTAAAAAGTGGCACAACATCCTAAAATGAATTAAAGAAGATAGATCTAACTATAATCAATAATAAAAATATAGAAAACATGCGAAGTTTATAGTAGTTCTTGAAGGAACTGGGCTAGCCCGCAGTAGAAGAAATGCGTGAATTTCAATTTGTTTTACCCCGTTGGATCTTAGTTGAGCTTATGAAGCCTAATTTAATTAGAACATTTCTAAAAAAATTTAAATAAAAATATGTATTTTATTTAAATTAGTTAAAGGGAAGTTTAAATAAATTTAATTTTAAATGTATAGTGTATCAAATACACCTAACATTTATTAATAAGAGTTAATACATATAGGGAAGAAAACCTTTCATTTCTTTCCCTAAAACAAGTAATTAAGTGAGAGCATTAATAAAATTTAATGTATATATGTAAGGAAACCTTTCATTTCTTTCCCTAAAACAAGTAATTAATTGAAAGCATTAATTGCATTAAATAGAGAGATGAACCTTTCATTTCTCTCTTTAATTTGAATTGATTGATTAGATTTAATTTACATATCTATGTATAAAATACATATGTGTGTGTGTGTGCATGTGTAACATGATAATCCGTGAAAGATATAATGTGCACGTATATAGATGTTGTGATTTACAATTTAATGAACACATTAGCTCATTTTTTGTGTACTGTAGTTTGTCCAAATATGTGCTTGTATAATATAGAAAAAAAATATTAATATACGCAAACGAATATACATATATATATATACACACACATACAATATATATATATATATTATTGAATAAAACACCTTCTGCCATAATAAATTAACGTAAAAAAATTACATGAAAAATTACAAGTTTTATAGTTTTAGAAAATCTGGTAACACATTTTGGGCTTAAAAATAATTTATCGAATTCTCTCAATTAAAGTAATATATATCATTAAATATTCGATAACAGGCCGAAATCAAATTAATTCTCAAAAATATGAAATAAAGTGAAAAATTCTAAAACTTTTCTAAAGTAAGCCGAGACATATTTTAGGCTTAGGAATTTTTTTTGGAATTTTCTCAATTGAAATTATATATTTAATTAAATAATTGATTGTAGACTGAAAACAAATTAATTAGAAAAATTATTAAATTATGTTATAAAAGCCTAAAAAGATTTCTAAAGGTACCCAAGACAAATTTTAAGCTTAAGTAAAATTTCTAGAAATTTTCTCAATTGAAATTATATTTTTAATTAAATAATTGATTGCAGGGTGAAAGTAAATTAATTTTAGAAAATATTAAAATAATTTATAAAAATCTGAAAATTTTACATTAAGTTTCTATTATGGTGCGGCAGATTTAAAAAATATGAAATTGAAATTTTATACCATTAATTATTTTCTACATAATAAACAATGCAAAAAGTCATTAAATAATAATAAAATATGTATATATATATATTTAATAACATATTTTTGTATTTTATGATCCATAATAAGTATAAATGATGCAGCCCAGCCTGTTGAAGTTCTAGGTCGCGAACGACCTAACGAGCTAAAACTGTGGGATAGGTCGCTGGAACGACCTAGCGAGCTAAATCAGGGGGATAGGTCGCTGGAACGACCTAGTGAATTAGGTTGCTCACGACCTAGTGAAGGTCGCTCACGAGTTAATTGACTCAGTGTTAAAGCATGCAAGCCTCCAAGCGAGATAAGCAAGCCAGCATTAGGTCGCTCCGACATTTCGAGTACCGGCTTTGACGAGTTACGACCTAAGTAAGGTCGCGGGATTGAATTACGACCTATGTTAGGTCGCGGAGAAGAGATACGACCTAAGTTAGGTCGCGGGAAGATAGGTCGCTCAACTTTAGGTCGCTCGAAGATTTCCAGAAGCAATGTTCTTAGGTCGCTCGATCTTATGCCGCTCTCTTTAGGTCGCGAAGGACCTACAATAAGTCGTGGGAAGATAGGTCGCTCGACCTTATGCCGCTGTGAAGATAGGTCGCGTGAAGAGTCCTGAAGCCGCATTTACTTCTTAGGTCGTGTGCGTTGTATTATTAGGTCGTTGTGTATGTTGTATCTGTTGTACTTGTACATATTAAGTTGTATGACGTTCAATTTGTATTTGCTTATGTCGTAATGTTTTAGGTCGCGTGTGTTGTAACGTGTTGTTAGGTCGTTAACGACCATGTTAGGTCGTAGGTCGCGGGCCTGTTTTAGGTCGGGTGTTTTGTGATGAAGGCATGAGTTGTAACCCTATAAATAGGGATGGTGGTGTCATTTGTAAAGTTAGTTGATTTTGAATAAAACTTTGTTTGTGTGCTTTGTGCCACTTCTCCAATTGGTAGTTGAGTGTGATCTCCTATCTCCACTTTCGGAATTCGAGTGCGCTCGAATCAATGACTGCTGAAGCCGATTCATGGAATCTAGTGCGCTAGATCAACGTGCGAAGAATCGTAGATCTTTAAACACGGTATCATGCGTGATCAACGTGTTTGAGATAGCTAGAATCCGATATCTTTGGATCAACGGATTTGGGCCTTTGTTATCTTTCAATCCACCGATCGCTACATTCACCGTTTCATACATTTTCGTTATTCGCTGCTGCATCATTTGGTATCAGAGCTAGACTTAACCAATCATAGCTAAGCCGAATCTTGGAGCCAATTCTTATTGAAGAATTTGTAGTTAAGGCCGAGAGTTAGAAGTTGAAGCCGTGCATCACTTTGAGAATCAAAACCGAGAATTGAAGTTTGAAAATGCCGCCGAGAAGAGCTAATCGCCATCATAATGTTGAAGCGTTGTATAGAAGAGAAGAAGCCGAGCAAATGGAACAACGCATCAATGAAAAGTTTGATGAAGGCATTAGAAAGTTAGAGAAACTGATGAATGATATGAATCAAGGACAAAGGAGAAGGTCGCCATTCTCGAACCATGGAGGAAACAGAGTTTTGCCATCGGTTACGGAAGCGAGGAGGGTGTCGCCGCAATCTTATCGAGAAAGAAGAGAATCTTCAGTTTCATTAAGAAGAGAACATCATGAGTATAGAGATGAAGAGAGAAGAACTCCACGTGAGTTTGATCATGAGCCATACCGTGATGATAAAAGACAAAGTAGAAGAGATATGCGTGATCATAGAAATGTGGATGGTCGAGATCGTTATCGAAGTACATCTGTTTTTGATGAAGATGGTGGTAGATGTAGTGTTCATTCTCGAGATCGAGACCAAGTACGAAATGCATATCGGGATGTTGAGGATGATCGACGATGGGAGTCGGGGATGAAAACTGAAATTCCAAAATTCAAGGGAGGAATGGTAGCGAAGGACTTTTTAGATTGGTTGTCTAATGTGGAAGAAATTTTTGACTTCAAAGAAGTACCCGAGCATCGTAGAGTGAAGTTAGTTGCTACACGATTGAAAGGAAGAGCTATGGCATGGTGGCAGCAAACTAAACTTACATGGGAGAGAATGGGAAAGTCAAAGATTGAATCATGGGAGAAGATGAAGAAGTTAATGAAAGCTATATTCTTACCTTACAATTATCAATCTCTTATGTATCAATGATTGCAGAATCTGAGACAGGGAACAAAGTCAGTGAATGATTATGCGGATGAATTTTATCAATTGATTGCGAGGAATGATATCATGGAGACGGAGGAACAACTGACAGCTAGATTTGTTGGTGGGTTGAGAATGCAGATTCAAGATATGATGAATATGTTTGTTCCCAGATTTGTTGCTGAAGCACATCAAAAAGCTCTAGCTTGGGAGAAGCAAGGAAGGAGAGGTGGTGGTGTGTTTACAAATTCCAACAATCCAATGAAAGGGGCTAGTAGCAATGCGAATGTTTCCAAGGCAGTTCCGAAACCGGTTGTTAGTGAAGTTGCAAAGATCAGGGTCAATAGTGGTATCAAATGTTTCAATTGTCAGGAGATTGGTCACAAAAGCAATGAATGTATAAAGCCAAAGAAGCGAGCGATGATTGCTAAGGCAGAGGAAGATGAAGTAGAAGATGAATGTTCTAATTCACCACATGTCGAGGAGGAAGAAAATGTGTCGGGAGATGAAGGGTATTCATTAATGATGAAGAGGTCGTGTTTAACACCAAAGCAAGAGGATGATTCTAGCTGGTTGAGGAGTAACATCTTTCAATCAACATGTACTATCTTGGGAAGGGTTTGCAAGTTTGTTATTGATGCAGGAAGCTGTGACAATATCATCTCTACAGAAGCTGTGAAGAAGTTAGCATTGAAAACAGAGAAGCGTCCAAAACCTTACAAGTTAGCTTGGTTAAGGAAAGGTGGGGAGGTGAAGGTTGGACAAAGGGCTTGTGTTAATTTTTCGATTGGGAAGAAATACAAAGATGAAATTTGGTGTGATGTTGTGGACACGGATGTATGTCATCTGTTGTTGGGAAGACCATGGCAGTATAATAGAGTGGTGCAACATGATGGTCGTACTAACAGTTATAGTTTCATGTTCGAAGGAACAAAAATCACTATAGTTCCCAAGAAGCGACAACAAGAAGAAAGCAAGTTGGAGGAAATTGAAGAACTTAAGACTTTGCTATCTTTGAAGGAGTTTGTTAAGGAAGTAGAAGAGGAGCCTGAAGTGTTTTTGTTGATTAGACGTGAGAATAACGAAGTGGTTGAGATTCTGGAAGAAGTAAAGCCAGTGCTGGAAGAATTTGAAGATGTATTTCCTGAAGAGTTGCCAACGGAGTTACCACTATTGAGGGACATACAACATCAAATAGATCTTGTTCCAGGAGCTGTGCTACCGCATAGACCACATTACAGAATGAGTCCAAAGGAACACAAGGAGTTGAGAAGGGAAGTGGAAGAGTTGCTTGAACAGGGGCGTGTACAGGAAAGTTTAAGTCCTTGTGCAGTGCCAGCTTTGTTAGTGCCGAAGAAGGATGGAACGTGGAGGATGTGCACTGATAGTCGAGCACTAAACAAGATTACAGTGAGATACAGATTTCCTATGCCTAGATTGGATGACTTGTTGGATCAACTTAGTGGAGCTGCTATCTTTTCGAAGATCGATTTGAAGAGTGGTTATCATCAAATTCGAATTAGACCAGGGGACGAATGGAAGACAGCGTTCAAGACGAGAGAAGGATTATATGAATGGCTGGTTATGCTGTTTGGTCTTTCGAATGCACCAAGTACATTCATGCGGGTGATGAATCAGATATTTAGACCATTTATTGGGAAGTTTGTGGTGGTGTATTTTGATGATATACTGATATATAGTAGAAGCACAGAAGAACACTTGCATCATTTGAGAGAAGTGTTGATGATACTGCGATAGGAACAATTTTATGCTGCAGCAAAGAAATGCATGTTCATGACGCATAGGGTTTTATTTTTGGGATATGTTATTTCAGAAGGAGGTATATAGGTGGATCAAAATAAAGTGAAAGCAATCAGAAATTGGCCACAACCCAGTACGATAATAGAAGTTAAAAGCTTTCATGGTTTAGCATCATTCTACCGAAGATTTATTCCACACTTCAGTAGCGTGATGGCACTAGTTACTGATTGTATGAAGGGGAAGCAATTTTCATGGTCAGAGGAAGCAGGACTTGCTTTTGAGCGAATCAAGGAACTTTTGACGACAGCACCAATTCTAGTGTTGCCGGATTTTCAGTTTTTTGTTTGAATTACATACTGATGCATCGAAGGTTGGAATTGGAGGGGTGTTAAGTCAGAAAGGACGTCCTATTTCATATTTCAGTGAGAAGCTATCGGGAGCCAAGATGAGATATAATACTTATGATGTGGAATTCTATGCTATTGTTCAGGCTATAAAACATTGGAGACACTATTTGTTCCATAAAGAATTTGTTCTGTATACTGATCATGAAGCACTGAAACAGTTGCAGGGATAGGACAAAATTGCAGCCAGACATGCTTCGTGGATCGCATACCTACAACAATTTACATTTGTGGTGAAGCATAAGTCAGGAATTACAAACCGTGTGGCAGATGCATTGAGTCGAAGGAATCATTTGTTGACTACAATGAAGGTTGAAGTGACGAGGTTTGATGTGTTGCCAGAATTGTTTATTGATGATCCTTATTTTGCGAAGTTTGTTGATGATGTCAATAAAGGGAAGACGGATGAGTACGTGTTGGTGGATGGTTTTCTTTTTAAAGGGAATTGATTGTGCATACTTGAGTGCAGCTTACGAATGAAGATTGTGAAGGAGTTGCATGAGGAAGGTCATGTGGGTAGAGATCGTACTTTGCAATTGATTTCTCAATCTTATTATTGGCCTTCGTTGAAGCGGGAAGTTGAAAGGTTTGTGGAGAGATGTCATATTTGCCAAATTTCCAAAGGGACAGTGACGAATGCGGGATTTTATATGCCCTTACCCGTGCCGACTAGACCATGGGTTGATATCAGTATGGATTTTGTTTTGGGGTTACCTAGAACTCAGAGGGGGAATGATTCAATATATGTTGTAGTGGACAGGTTTTCGAAGATGGCACATTTCATAGATTGTAAGAAGACAGCTGATGCCGTCTGTGTTGCTCAGTTATTCTTTAAAGAGGTGTATCGATTACATGGGCTACCTGAATCTATTGTTTCTGATCAGGATACTATATTTCTAAGCCATTTTAGGTTAAGTTTGTGGAAGATGGTTGGAACGATGCTGAATTTTAGTAGCGCCTATCATCCGCAGACAGATGGGCAAACGGAAGTGGTGGGAAACCTGCTGAGATGTCTTGTGAGAGATAATTTGAAGAGTTGGGATATGAAGTTGTGTCAGGCGGAATTTGCACATAATCATGCTGTTAATCGCAGTACGGGTTTCAGTCCATTTCAGATTGTATATTCGAGCTTGCCAAAGGGGCCGTTGGATTTGACGATAGTGCCATAACCAAAGGGAACAGTTAAGCGGGCTGTTGATTTTGTTGACGGATTGACAGAATGCCATAAAATCGTTCAGGAACGATTGGAGAAGGCGAATGAAAAGTATAAACGATCTGCGGATCTGAAGCGAAGAAGTGTTGAATTTAATGAAGGTGATTTAGTATATGCTGTACTAACGAAAGATCGTTTTCCAGTGGGAGCATACAATAAACTTAAGGCTCAAAAGATTGGTCCTGTAAAGATTGTGAAATGGATCAATGAAAACGTGTAACGACCCGTAAATTTCAACTGTTTTAATAACGTAATTAGTTAAAATTTCGTGAAATTTTAAACGATAAAATTTTGAAATAAAAATTGGATATTTGGAATGCGTCTAGTTAAACATAGCAAATGGTAAATTTTCGTCCAGAAATATGAAAGTGTATTTCGCGCGTAAATTTACTTCAATTTAATCAATTAAAGAAAAGCGATGAAAATAAAATGTTTCTGAAACCTAAATATTTTTACATAGAAAAATTATAAACTATCTTCTGAGCAAGATGTCAGTTTGTCGTTTTTCCAAATTCGGACATCTTTGACTCCGTCGATCTTATTTTTCAGTGTTTTTCTCGCATTTTCCGCTATTAGAAAATTCGAATTTTTATAATTCAATCGTACCACTAACATCTATATACCGTTTTGATCGTCTCGTTGTGCCGATCGCTACGGTATATTCGATTGCCAAATTCGGAGCCGTTGTACGTTGCACGTTGCGTAACGTCTAGCGTATCGGTAACCGTTTGGGAACTTTTGAGCCCGCGACCTTTCATTTAAGCAACGTATAAACTGAATGGCCACCACGTTTTATATTCGAATTTATGTCGTCTGTTGTTTCCATAAATTTTGAGTTTTCCCAGGCTCTTGATTTTCTTGCTTTCTTTCGTTTATTTTGATTTCCATTCCATTCCAAACTACTAGTTCCTATCCCTGCCTTGTCAACTTCTCCCACACCCTCATCTTCCTCTTCTTTTCCCTGTTGTTTTTTTTCCAAGCTTCAGCCATTTCATTCTCACAGCCAATCTTTCCATCCACCTATCTAGCCTCTTCCCTAGAACCGCCCAAGCCCACGTGTGCAACACCTCTTCCATGCAGCCGAGTCAACACCTCCTTCTTGCTCATCCACCTTCCAACCCGCCTGCACCCCTCCACCACCACGCCACCCACTCCAAACTCACCACAGCCGAACATCACCATCCTCATCCACGCAAACAGCTGTCGCCTCTTTTCCTCCGCCCGCTGTATCTTCCTCTCTGCCTCTCGTCTTCCCACCTCCAATTTCCGCCTTCCTCTCTGCTATCTATATGGGTTACAGATATATAGGTAATACATTATTTAATATATTATTTATTTACATATTTTGTTGGCAGATACATATTAGCTAGTTGATAAATATATATATGAGTATGTTAAATGTATAAGTTATATTTTATACGTATGTTGCTGGAAAGAAAAACCCTATGCTTGTAAATATATTCATATGTATATAAACCTGGCTGTTTCCTGAGTGTCTACTATATGGATAGATATATATATTTTATATATAGGAGTAGTGGAGCAAGATTGGTCATGGAACCGCCTTGCATTGTATTACTTGGAACTCTACCATGCTGCTCGTAAGCAGTAGAAGTATCCTGTCAAATAGTAAACAAGTACAATGCTATATGTTTTGGTAATTTCCCCATATGGCACTTTAGATAGATTTGATGTTCGTAGACAGTGTAACTGGAAGTTATGCTTGATGTTAATAATGTAGCATACGGTCCAGTCAACTAGTTAACTTGTATGTAAAAAAAAAACTAGCTTGCATATATACGTATATATAATGCATACGCTATAGACATTTTTCATAGTTATACATATTGCATTGAGTAGCAGGAATAGGTACTGGGTTGCAGTAATATACTTGTTAGCTACTAAAGTGGTTCCGGTGATTCAAGTTTGCATATATAGGATAATATATACACGTTACATACTGTTTATAAACAATGGTTGCCTATGAGTTTGTCTCCATTGTTTGATGAGGTTTGTAGTCTATTTGAAGTATGGGAACTATAAGATCTAAGACATGAAAGGCTATATAGGTTGTTTCACGCTGTAATTATATGTATTTATGGTTGTCCAATATTTTTAAAGTTACTGTACTATATTTTTATTATATTTTCAACAATTTACAATTTACATATATTATATTTAATGTAAGTAATATATAAATTTTCTATGATAGTTTTACGGTATAAGTTATATAGATATTTAATAATTTCAACAGTATATTCTTTCAAAGGTTTATTTCATGTCAGTTTTAAGTTTTTCACTGACCGATATACATTTGATTTTATATTAAGGGATACGTGTTATTGATTTCAAGTATAGTCATATGTATAGTCATATAAGTTTTGTAGATGGAATGTCATATAGTATATATGAGGTTATATTAATGTAGTCGATCTGCACACCTATGTATGTATATTAATCGAGGTACGCATATTTTGTTGCATATTTTATAGACCGCGTCTGCATATGTTGACTAGTATATAATGATATGATGTCTTCTAGTGAATAAAAATATTATATATATATATACATCTGTTAATTTAATATATGTGTTTTGGTTAAAACAATGATTTGACATATATATACTTAGTTAACATGTGTTTAGATTAAAGTGTAAACAAATATAATACATGTATATTTAATTTAAAATATGTTTGAATTTAGAATTTTATTTTATCTATATATAGTCATATATAGTTGTATATAAGCTCACTTATCCTATTGGTCTTCCTCGATCCAATCCTGATTTGAATTCGTCTATTCCTATTCTCAGCTTTGATCGATGAATTCGTGCCAATCTAGCTTTGCTTTGGAATTCGTGCTTGAATTCGTAACTCAATTTCAGTGTCCGTATCAGTGCATATCTGCTCTCCTCCACTTTTCAGTAGTCCGTCTGTTATTGCTTCTCCCGTCCTCTCGTCTTTCTCCTCCTCTTCTGCATTGACATACTCTGTGGTTGATTCAGCTTTTGTCTCCTACAACAGTTCTTCGATCGTCACCGCAGTGTGTGACACGCTTTCTTTCGACTGGCTCGGCTGGCAGTCTGGATTGCGAGTGGATCGCATCCCGTCTTGCTTTCGGTTTCCTTCTGATTTCCCGGGCCGGGTCGACCTCTCGACCCCTTGCTGCTCTTCGGAGTGCTCTCTTTCCTCGTCTTCGTGCCCTATTTCCATCTCTATTCCTCTGATGAGCAAGGCTGAGATTGCACTCCTTAATGAGAGGCTTGATTGTTTGGCTAGGAACTCCTCTCCTTCGTCCTTTATGGACAGCTCATCTTCGTCTCCTCCGAACGGGACTGGGGGAGTGGTGATGGTTGAGCCGACCGACCCTCCACCTCGATCGTCTCGTCGTAGGCCGCGTAGAGCCATTTCTACTCCTCGCACCATTCGCACACGCTCTATAGCGGCGTCCGAGCAGATCGACCGATCGGCTCGGTTTTCTTTGTATTTGGTCTGAGATTGAGTTGTTTTTCGACCCATACTCCTCGCTCTTGCCCTTTTTCATCTCATGGCGAATTTTCTCTTCTGGAATATTCGTGGTGTTGGCAACGATGCGTCTTTGGCTAGGCTAAAACGCATTGTTAGGAAGCATTCTATTGGTTTGGTTGCGCTCCTGGAGCCCATGATTGAGCCGGCGAACCATCCCCGAATCATTTTATCCCTAGGATTCGGCGGTGGCACGGAGAATGTCTCGGGCAAGATTTGGATTTTATGGTCCAAATCGATTGTGGTTCTTCCCGCTTTCGATTCCTCTCAGCTTCTTTCTGTGGTGTGTTCGTCCCCCTATTTTGGTTCCCCCTTTATTTTCTCGGCAGTCTACGCCAAATGTGATCGTTTGGGTAGGTTGGCTCTGTGGTCTGATATTCTAGCTCTCGATTCTTTTGGCTTTTCTACTTCTGTGATTGGCGGAGACTTCAATATCGTCGCTTGCCAAGCGGAAAAACGGGGTGGAGCGGCCATTAACCGAGGGGCGATGGCAGATTTCAACTCGTTCATCGTCTCTTCTAGCCTCTCGGAAATCCCCTTTGTGGGATCTGCTTTCACCTGGTGTAACAACCAAGAAGGTCCGAATCGTATTCTATCTAGACTGGATCGGGTTTTCGGTTCGGAGGATTGGTTTCGCCTTCCATTCTCCTTCGCTATCGCTCATCTCCATCGGTCGTTCTCGGACCATGCTCCTATGATTGTTCGTTGTTCTCCACTATCGCTCTCGGGGCCCTCTACTTTTCGGTTCCAGAGCATGTGGAGGTCCCACCACTCTTTCCTTCAAGTGGTTTCTAGCTCATGGAGCGTTCCTGTTACCGCATCTCCCTGTTCGGCTTTTGGGCGCAAGCTGTCGCGTCTCAAGGCGTGTCTTAAGGTGTGGAACGTTGAAGTTTTCAGGAACATTTTCGACCGCCTTCGTTTAGCCGAAGAGGCGCTTATCGTTGCTGAATCTTTGTTTGACGAACATCCGTCCGCTGCCAACAAGGAGGCGTGGGCCCTTGCCCAAGTTTCTTTCTCCTCGGAACTTCGTGTCGAGAATGACTACCTCCGTCAAAAGGCGAGGGTCAAGTGGGCTATTCACGGTGATGCGAACTCCAAATTCTTCCACTCTTCTATTCGTAAAAAGAATAGTCTTCTATCGATCCGTGAGATTATGCGTCCTGATCTCACATCGGCCTCTGCGCCCGAGGAAGTCAAAGATATCATTCTTTCCCACTTCCAATCCTTTCTGGGCTCCCCGTCTGTCTCAGCTACAGACTCGGCACTTTTAGCTTTCATCCCTCCTTTGGTTCTCCCCTCGGAGAGCGCCGAGCTCACGGAGATCCCGTCCCCTGAGGAGATTCGTGCTTGTGTTTTTGCTTTGAGCAAGGATAGTGCCAGTGGGCCTGATGGATTTAATGGTGTTTTTTATAGGTCTACTTGGTCTATAATCCAGGCTGATTTTTGTCTTGCTATTCAATCCTTCTTCTCGGGAGGGAATCTTCCCGCTGGTTGGACCTCCACCAACCTGATTCTCATTCCTAAGTGCGACAACCCTAGGTCTTGTTCGGATTTTCGTCCGATTAGCCTCTGCAACTTTTCTAACAAGGTTATATCAAAAATTCTGGCCACCCGTCTGGCGCCTTTCCTTGAACGTATCATCTCCCCTTCTCAAGCAGGATTTGTCAAAGGACGTCTTATCTCTGATAACGTCCTTCTCGCCCAGGAACTGATCTCTCAAATTGATCGGAAAGTCAGGGGTTCAAATGTCGTTTTTAAACTGGACATGGCTAAGGCCTACGATCGCATGTCCTGGTTTTTCGTCATCAAGATCCTAAGGACATTCGGGTTTCCGGAGGCATTGATTGACATGGTGTGGAGGCTAATCTCCAACGCTTGGTTCTCTGTCCTCATTAACGGCTCAGCCCATGGGTACTTCAAAGCTGGGAGGGGTTTGCGTCAAGGTGATCCGCTCTCGCCTTCTTTGTTTGTGATTGCGGCTGAGGCTTTTATTCGCGGTCTTCAATCCTTAACCATATATGGTCAAATCCAACGTTTCAGTATCCCGAGGGGCTGTCCCCTAATTTCTTCTCTATCCTTCGCTGATGACATTGTCATTTTCTCTAATGGTAGCCGTTCCTCTGTTCGGCGGCTCCTTAGCTTTATCCATCAATACGAGAGATCTTCGGGTCAACTCGTTAACCCCTCCAAATGTTGCTTCGTTCATTCGAAGGACTTGTCTCCTTCTAGCACTTCTTGGATCGAGACTACCTCTGGTTTCAAGGAATCTTCCCTTCCGCTTCCTTACCTTGGTATTGTCCTTTATCGGGGCAGGAAGCTAAATGCTCTTTTCGATCCCTTGACAAACAAAGTGAGGGGTAAGATATTACGCTGGAACGCGTGTAACGAATCGGATTTTGCCCGCTCGAAAATCGACATCCGTACTTCACATTGTACTAGAATGCCGCAGATTCGACCGTTCAAATCCGATTCGCCGGAGCTTATAACACCATTAAGTATAACAACACAGCGGAATAAAGAAAACAATGATACAAAAGAGCGATACAATGAATATCAATATACATCAGAGATATGATACAACAAATAGCAGCGGAAAGAAAATAGATAACACCAGCAGCGGATAGAATATCTCCAATAGAATGCTCCAATCCATAGCTAGCGAAAAGCAAGGTCAGTCGTCCAGGGACTGACTAGCTCCAGATAATCTACTCAACCTGAATATCTAAGAAACCCAACTCTAGACTGCCCGTGTGGAAAATGGTGGGCACCCAGAGTTTAGGAAAGAAACAATAAACTCCGGATCAGTCATGGGACTGGTGTGAGCAACAAAAACAGTTTATCTTTAAACAAACAATAATAAAAGAATTTTAAACATTGAAAATCGCAATGCTTTTGGAAAATGAAACTACCATAAGACCTCCCGCCACACACACAATGCAAACGCAGAATTGGAGGAGATTTCTTCTTATGATAGTCAAAGATGCTTACTACGCAAAATCAATTGGATATTATTATTAGTGCATAGTGAAGAAAACATTTCGAAAGTATAATATTAATCTTAGCCAACATACGACCAGTATCGTATGCCTACTATAGCTACCATCTAAACAGTGGTGACCACCGTACGTAAATGGCAGGTTCTACAACTAAAACCGTACAAGTTCCGTATTGGAGAAATGGATTTCCAACAAATGGTCAGGCTAAGGAACTTCCTTTCCTCCTGCCGAATGGGATCGCCTCTGGCGGGACGTCCCGAGAGACAAACTACTCTCTGCAAACAAGGCCGGGTTACCCCTGTAACAGGTAACTCACGAATATGCCACCTCCCGGTCCTTTGGGACCTTTATCCGAGCGCTCGGTAACCAACATCACACATAATAAATACGTGTATCCACATGAGCAAGTATCAGGGCTCCATACCATAATACCACCCCTTTCCAGAAGGAAATGACATACCCTAAAGGGCGCGACCCTCATAACCTTGCCGCAACATTCCTGTTTTGACCATTTCCGGTTTGTGAGGCCCTGACGAAGTCTCGTCCACAAAGCTACGCTTTGTCACAAAGCCATGCTTTGGGTCAACAGATGATCAACCTATGATCACAAAGATAAATGATCAAACAAATGATCATATCACAAATGATCAAACGATGATCATCACACAGCTACACTCAGCATGCCACATTACCAAATTGGGAATATATCGCTGATAAATTTCAACTACATAACCTCTGAGCTCGTACGTCTCAGAGAAGGGTGTTAAGCTAAGAGAATAAATTCTCCGCCACCAACAGAAATGTATTTGAAAGAAATCTGCTTTATATCTCAAAGTGTAATGTCAGACATGTAACCATACAAGTCTGTTCCGGGTTCGAACAGAACCGAAGGCACTTCTCACGAAGCCCTTGCAATTCCGGATAATTTCCAATCACGTCGGGACTTCCCATCACAAAGGGTGCTAAAATCTTTATACCGGGGACCAGTCGATGTAGAGACATTCGACGAGTTGTCCTTTCGTTTTCGAAAATATCCGGTCTTCACCACCGGTCTTCAAATGCTATCCATATACGACGTATCAGTATTCGGAACGGGTTATATGACACAAAGGTCCTCTCCCGGCTAAACCGAATAGTGAGCGCGATATTTAAAAACATATGGATATTGGGATTTCAATTAAGTCACAACTTATTACCCAAAACTTTTCTTTCAAATGGTTTAAACAAAATACCATTTTCAAATCTTTAAACAAAAAGATTCATTTTAACAACCTTCAACGGTTTAAACAAGTTCCACACTTTAATCTTTTAAACAAAAGATTCATTCACAGATTTTCCAAATTAATTTCCCTTTCAATTTGATTAACTAGTTAAATCTTTAAAACAAAGATTTAACTTATAGCTTTCAAAACAATTCCATTTCAAATGGTTTAAACAAATCACTATTTCAAATCTGTTAAAAATAAACAGATTTAATTCATAGCTTTCAAAAAGAATTCATTCATAACTTAGAAACCATTTTTCAATTCAATCTTGAAATTCCTTTAACTAAATTGAAATTTCATTTCTTATATGAAAACTTTTATTCTTTTGAAAACAACAGTTTTCATTTTGGAAACCTGATTCATTTATACGAGTTAAAGTCATTTGGGTTAAATCCAAATTCTCAAAATTATGCTTTTAAAATGGTTTAAATTCATACAAACACATTTATAACATTTTTAACCGTAATTTCCAAACATGGAATTCAATTTCCAAATTATTTTGAATTCAAATTCAAATTAAATTATTTAAATTGGAAATTTAATTAAGTTATTTAAAATAACTTTTATCTTAAAAACTCCATTTCAAAAGCTTTAACATTTAACCCAAATTCATTTCCAAAATCAATTGAAATTAAAATTTCAATTTCAAAAACATTAAATTTAAATTATCTGTGACTTAACCGATTTCTCCATGAAATCCATATTTGTGTGTGTAAAAGTGTAGTCCAGGGGTTTAACACAATAGTGCAACACGATGAATCATCATAGATCAAAATACAGGATATAGTTGATAAGCGATATAAAGTATAACGCTTATCGTTCATGCACAGATCACAGATATATAAATATCACAGATAATAAATTACAGATCACAACATAAATCAAGATATATAACAAAGCATCATCTATCAGGGATATCAAACAATTCAACCATTCAAAAGAATTTCAAACATCCATAAGTAGGATTAGTTTAATTATCTGATTAATTCAATCAGATTAATTACTTGTGTATTACAAATCTGGGTTAATTAACATTAATAAATTTCAAATCATTTTGATTTATTATCCTTTCATCATTAATTAACCATTTATAATAAATTAGTTAACCTTTAATTATAATTCATCAACCTTTAATTTTTAAATAATTAAATCTTTAATTATTTAATTAATCAATTTACTTAATCAATTTAATCATTTATTAAATTTCTTTTAATTAAGAAATTAACTTTAATTATCCAATTAATAATTCTTAATTACAAATTAATTACCCTCAAATTAATTTATTTATAATCTTTTAACTATTAATTCATTATTTAAAATAATCAATTACACTTTAATTACTTTATTAATTATCCTTAACCATTCACAGTAATTAAACGTTAATTACTTTTAATTAATATTCATAAATCTCTAATCAGTAGTAAATCGATCAAAATCATTAGTTAATTAAATTAATTAACTATTCTTAATTTATTTCATTTTGTAATTATCCTTTTGACTACTTTAATTAACTGATTAACCTTTAATTACTTTTATTAAGTAATTAACCTTTGAAAACCTTTTATCTTTCTTAATCAACTTCTTAATTACATTATTAAGTTTTAAAATAATATATAATTTAAAACACTTAAAACTTAATAATTTCAAAATGATTTATTTTCAACCCTTTATCTAATCCCAAATTTAAACAAACATTAATGATTAAAAATGAATGAGTTAAACATGTTTCTTCTTAAAGTTTGAAAACCTGGATCCAATTTAAACAAAACTCGAGCCTAATATTTGAATACCCAAACCTATCATCACAACTTTTAAATTTATTTAAATTTGCTTAAATTCAAATTCATTTCAAAAAAAAACAAAACAGTGACATGTTCTATTAAAAACTTGTAACCAAACTCATACTCGAGCAAACCCTTAATTGCTTCGAGTCAAAACCTGATCTACTTCGAGTGAATCACGAAATAACTTGAGTAAAACTCGAGTGTCTTCTGCTTCAACCCAAACTGCCAAGTTTCAGACCATCAGAGCAACAGTGTTCGTGCATGTGCACGGCGCCGCCGCTCGCTTCCATTCGTCGCCACTACACCGAGCAAGTTGACGAACCCCCACGTACCAACTCCAGATCGCCAGAATCCCCATCGTCTCCTCGAAACAAAATCGAGCTCGAAAACGAAACCTGGAACTAAACTGGAACCCACAGACCCTAAACCTGGAAATATCAGATATCCTCCCATCCCAACCTATCAACGTCTCGTCCTTACATCTCCGATCGCCAGCAAAGCAATGACTCCGGCCACAAGCTCGTCTATGGCCATACTTCCATCTCACCAAACCTTACTGCACTCGATCAACCACAAAAGTCGAGACGACCAATTTACTAAACCTATCAAAACTAGGGTTCCGGACAAGAAAACGTCACCGCTGCCACCTCGATGAAGTTCATCGCCATCCAGTATTTTTGCAAGCTTCACTGATCACTCCCCTACCCACTGGAAGAAACCCGACCCTCCAAAATCAATAGATCACCAGAAACTACTCCATTTCCATTTTCTGGTCAACCCAGAAATGCCAACTCAAAACACAACTAAAAATTGTGATGTTATTCTTAAAAATCAAGTTTTTGCATGATGTTTCAGTTTATATTCTTGAATTCATAATTTAGAATGATTAAATTTTCCACTATATTGAAATTCCTCTGTTATTTTGATTTTCCAAAGCAAGATACACATCTATTTCAACTTAAATAAAGTTTAAATTTCAAGCTATGATTAAACAAGCAATCTTTGTTTTTATACTAAGTTTAAACATCAAGTAGATTAAGTAGAAATGAATTTTAAATCAAAATCTTGTGTTAAATTTTTAGACAGAGGACATATATGAAGAATAGCCTGCCCACACAATATTTTCAGCATACAAATATCCACAGAGAATTCATACTTATTCACAGATTCATACTTTTAAATTGTTTAAAAGTGGAGTTACTCACTTTGGTTTGCAGAAGAAAACAGAGCTGCTTTTCATTTGAACCAAGCTTTGAACTTCTAGCTGCATCCTTTCATTTAATCTCTGATTTGTAGTTGATTGTTTTATTTGAATTTTGTTTAAGTTTTTGAACTGAAGCTCATCTCAGATTTTCTCAGTTTTAAAATGATCGAAACTGAGGTGAGAAAAATTGATAGATGTATATGAAGTCACAGGGTAGATATGTTTATTTGTTTAAGCTGAGATGGTTGTACAAGTGATTATATTTTTCTTGTACTATAGCCAGTGATATTTCTTGTTTGTAGGCTGAGAGGTAATCGTTTGGTGGCTGATATATTATGTATTGTGTACTAGTGATATAGCATTAAATGCTTGTCTCCTTTGCAAACACTCTTATATACTTTTGTCTCTTCATTTTGCAGGTGTACTTGTTCATATTTAAGTGTTTTTCTTCTTTTCCTTTGTTTTATTTCTATGCTTTGTCTTTGTATTCTTTTATTTTACTTATCTTCATTTCGGCTGAAGTGATTTTTTTTTAGTGGCCAAAGACATTGTCATTTTCATTTACAAGCTATTACCCATACTTTGTTTACAGCTTACATTCTTGTCTTCATTTGTTTATACATAGATACTTTCATGAATATAGATATGGATATAAGGTAGTTTTAGTTATGTTATGCATATATTTCTTTTGCTTTGACTTATGTTTATTTTTTTTTCATGAAGATTACGTTTTGTTTTAGCCTTATTACTTAGGAATATAAATGAAATTCTATATTTTAATATGTTGTTAAATTTCTTCTAATTTATTTCTATTTATACTCTATTATTTATTTTTCTTTAATATTTATCGTTTTATATTAAATTTATAAATTCAAGTTATTATTAACCATCATTTGTAATATTTATTACTATCATTTATTATTATCAAACCATTTATTTACGATTTAATTTCAAATCCAATATATACATATATTTGCTATTTGAATTGGGGAAACTCGCTTCACTTCATCGATACATTTCACAATTTTTTTATTCAAAAATTCAATAAATTATCAATTTGAACTTAATAAAAATCTGGGGTCGTTACAAACTTTCCCCCTTAAAAAAATTTCATCCTCGAAATTGCCAGGGAGACACAAAGATAGATGAAAAATGTTTCATCAAATCGAACTGAATATCTATTCTGCATTTGGCTTACCAAATCAGAATATCAATAATAGATACAAGAACGAACCTGTTTAGCACTTCACAAGATACTCGGGTTATCCAGATCTACAAGATATGCAGTGACATCGGTTAGTTCGAAGGAATAACTAACCATTCGTAGAATATATTGGGACCCAAAGAATAGATAGATATATGGATACGATTTCAAAAATTTTAGTTTAGAAATTAAAGCATATCTATCAACTATAGAAATCAAAGCAACCAAGGCAACCAATACATCCAAACAAACAATTTTGGTCTACCCGGAGTTTACGTCCCATATTAATATATCGAATCTTCTTTCTGGATCTACCAGAAATTATCGAAGAATTGAGAAAAGAGATGTTGAACAAAAGAGATTGATAGAGAAAAGATTATTTCCTTGTTGTTACAGAGTATTGACCATTTATAGTCGTATTCCCCTGTCCCCTATCTCATCCTCTTCTTACACTCATACTTACTATCTGTGAATAGCAAGAGAATTTACTGAGGCATACGGACAGATATCTTAAGGATTACTCATTCTAGAGTTTACTTCACTCTATCTCTAATGAGTTACTTAACGTGTTACACTCCTGAGCTAAAGTTCAACCTTAGCTCTGATACCACGTTGTAACGAATCGGATTTTGCCCGCTCGAAAATCGACATCCGTACTTCACATTGTACTAGAATGCCGCAGATTCGACAGTTCAAATCCGATTCGTCGGAGCTTATAACACCATTAAGTATAACAACACAGCGGAATAAAGAAAACAATGATACAAAAGAGCGATACAATGAATATCAATATACATCAGAGATATGATACAACAAATAGCAGCGGAAAGAAAATAAATAACACCAGCAGCGGATAGAATATCTCCAATAGAATGCTCCAATCCATAGCTAGCGAAAAGCAAGGTCAGTCGTCTAGGGACTGACTAGCTCCAGATAATCTACTCAACCTGAATATCTAAGAAACCCAACTCTAGACTGCCCGTGTGGAAAATGGTAGGCACCCATAGTTTAGGAAAGAAACAATAAACTCCGGATCAGTCATGGGACTGGTGTGAGCAACAAAAACAGTTTATCTTTAAACAAACAACAATAAAAGAATTTTAAACATTGAAAATCGCAATACTTTTGGAAAATGAAACTACCATAAGACCTCCCGCCACACACACAATGCAAACGCAGAATTGGAGGAGATTTCTTCTTATCGTAGTCAAAGATGCTTACTACGCAAAATCAATTGGATATTATTATTAGTGCATAGTGAAGAAAACATTTCGAAAGTATAATATTAATCTTAGCCAACATACGACCAGTATCGTATGCCTACTATAGCTACCATCTAAACAGTGGTGACCACCGTACGTAAATGGCAGGTTCTACAACTAAAACCGTACAAGTTCCGTATTGGAGAAATGGATTTCCAACAAATGGTCAGGCTAAGGAACTTCCTTTCCTCCTGCCGAATGGGATCGCCTCTGGCGGGACGTCCCGAGAGACAAACTGCTCTCTGCCAACAAGGCCGGGTTACCCCTGTAACAGGTAACTCACGAATATGCCACCTCCCAGTCCTTTGGGACCTTTATCCGAGCGCTCGGTAACCAACATCACACATAATAAATACGTGTATCCACATGAGCAAGTATCAGGGCTCCATACCATAATACCACCCCTTTCCAGAAGGAAATGACATACCCTAAAGGGCGCGACCCTCATAACCTTGCCGCAACATTCCTGTTTCGACCATTTCCGGTTTGTGAGGCCCTGACGAAGTCTCGTCCACAAAGCTACGCTTTGTCACAAAGCCATGCTTTGGGTCAACAAATGATCAACCTATGATCACAAAGATAAATGATCAAACAAATGATCATATCACAAATGATCAAACGATGATCATCACACAGCTACACTCAGCATGCCACATTACCAAATTGGGAATATATCGCTGATAAATTTCAACTACATAACCTCTGAGCTCGTACGTCTCAGAGAAGGGTGTTAAGCTAAGAGAATAAATTCTCCGCCACCAACAGAAATGTATTTGAAAGAAATCTGCTTTATATCTCAAAGTGTAATGTCAGACATGTAACTATACAAGTCTGTTCCGGGTTCGAACAGAACCGAAGGCACTTCTCACGAAGCCCTTGCAATTCCGGATAATTTCCAATCACGTCGGGACTTCCCATCACAAAGGGTGCTAAAATCTCTATACCGGGGACCAGTCGATGCAGAGACATTCGACGAGTTGTCCTTTCGTTTTCGAAAATATCCGGTCTTCACCACCGGTCTTCAAATGCTATCCATATACGACGTATCAGTATTCGGAACGGGTTATATGACACAAAGGTCCTCTCCCGGCTAAACCGAATAGTGAGCGCGATATTTAAAAACATATGGATATTGGGATTTCAATTAAGTCACAACTTATTACCCAAAACTTTTCTTTCAAATGGTTTAAACAAAATACCATTTTCAAATCTTTAAACAAAAAGATTCATTTTAACAACCTTCAACGGTTTAAACAAGTTCCACACTTTAATCTTTTAAACAAAAGATTCATTCACAGATTTTCCAAATTAATTTCCCTTTCAATTTGAATAACTAGTTAAATCTTTAAAACAAAGATTTAACTTATAGCTTTCAAAACAATTCCATTTCAAATGGTTTAAACAAATCACTATTTCAAATCTGTTAAAAATAAACAGATTTAATTCATAGCTTTCAAAAAGAATTCATTCATAACTTAGAAACCATTTTTCAATTCAATCTTGAAATTCCTTTAACTAAATTGAAATTTCATTTCTTATATGAAAACTTTTATTCTTTTGAAAACAACGGTTTTCATTTTGGAAACCTGATTCATTTATACGAGTTAAAGTCATTTGGGTTAAATCCAAATTCTCAAAATTATGCTTTTAAAATGGTTTAAATTCATACAAACACATTTATAACATTTTTAACCGTAATTTCCAAACATGGAATTCAATTTCCAAATTATTTTGAATTCAAATTCAAATTAAATTATTTAAATTGGAAATTTAATTAAGTTATTTACAATAACTTTTATCTTAAAAACTCCATTTCAAAAGCTTTAACATTTAACCCAAATTCATTTCCAAAATCAATTGAAATTAAAATTTCAATTTCAAAAACATTAAATTTAAATTATCTGTGACTTAACCGATTTCTCCATGAAATCCATATTTGTGTGTGTAAAAGTGTAGTCCAGGGGTTTAACACAATAGTGCAACACGATGAGTCATCATAGATCAAAATACAGGATATAGTTGATAAGCGATATAAAGTATAACGCTTATCGTTCATGCACAGATCACAGATATATAAATATCACAGATAATAAATTACAGATCACAACATAAATCAAGATATATCACAAAGCATCATCTATCAGGGATATCAAACAATTCAACCATTCAAAAGAATTTCAAACATCCATAAGTAGGATTAGTTTAATTATCTGATTAATTCAATCAGATTAATTACTTGTGTATTACAAATCTGGGTTAATTAACATTAATAAATTTCAAATCATTTTGATTTATTATCCTTTCATCATTAATTAACCTTTAATTATAATTCATCAACCTTTAATTTTTAAATAATTAAATCTTTAATTATTTAATTAATCAATTTACTTAACCAATTTAATCATTTATTAAATTTCTTTTAATTAAGAAATTAACTTTAATTATCCAATTAATAATTCTTAATTACAAATTAATTACCCTCAAAATAATTTATTTATAATCTTTTAACTATTAATTCATTATTTAAAATAATCAATTACACTTTAATTACTTTATTAATTATCCTTAACCATTCACAGTAATTAAACGTTAATTACTTTTAATTAATATTCATAAATCTCTAATCAGTAGTAAATCGATCAAAATCATTAGTTAATTAAATTAATTAACTATTCTTAATTTATTTCATTTTGTAATTATCCTTTTGACTACTTTAATTAACTGATTAACCTTTAATTACTTTTATTAAGTAATTAACCTTTGAAAACCTTTTATCTTTCTTAATCAACTTCTTAATTACATTATTAAGTTTTAAAATAATATATAATTTAAAACACTTAAAACTTAATAATTTCAAAATGATTTATTTTCAACCCTTTATCTAATCCCAAATTTAAACAAACATTAATGATTAAAAATGAATGAGTTAAACATGTTTCTTCTTAAAGTTTGAAAACCTGGATCCTATTTAAACAAAACTCGAGCCTAATATTTGAATACCCAAACCTATCATCACAACTTTTAAATTTATTTAAATTTGCTTAAATTCAAATTCATTTCAAAAAAAAACAAAACAGTGACAGTAACTATTAAAAACCTGTAACCAAACTCATACTCGAGCAAACCCTTAATTGCTTCGAGTCAAAACCTGATCTACTTCGAGTGAATCACGAAATAACTCGAGTAAAACTCGAGTGTCTTCTGCTTCAACCCAAACTGCCAAGTTTCAGACCATCAGAGCAACAGTGTTCGTGCACGTGCACAGCGCCGCCGCTCGCTTCCATTCGTCGCCACTACATCGAGCAAGTTGACGAACCCCCACGTACCAACTCCAGATCGCCAGAATCCCCATCGTCTCCTCGAAACAAAATCGAGCTCAAAAACGAAACCTGGAACTAAACTGGAACCCACAGACCCTAAACCTGGAAATATCAGATATCCTCCCATCCCAACCTGTCAACGTCTCGTCCTTACATCTCCGATCGCCAGCAAAGCAATGACTCTGGCCACAAGCTCGTCTATGGCCATACTTCCATCTCACCAAACCTTACTGCACTCGATCAACCACAAAAGTCGAGACGACCAATTTACTAAACCTATCAAAACTAGGGTTTCGGACAAGAAAACGTCACCGCTGCCACCTCGATGAAGTTCATCGCCATCCAGTATTTTCGCAAGCTTCACTAATCACTCCCCTACCCACTGGAAGAAACCCGACCCTCCAAAATCAATAGATCACCAGAAACTACTCCATTTCCATTTTCTGGTCAACCCAGAAATGCCAACTCAAAACACAACTAAAAATTGTGATGTTATTCTTAAAAATCAAGTTTTTGCATGATGTTTCAGTTTATATTCTTGAATTCATAATTTAGAATGATTAAATTTTCCACTATATTGAAATTCCTCTGTTATTTTGATTTTCCAAAGCAAGATACACATCTATTTCAACTTAAATAAAGTTTAAATTTCAAGCTATGATTAAACAAGCAATCTTTGTTTTTATACTAAGTTTAAACATCAAGTAGATTAAGTAGAAATGAATTTTAAATCAAAATCTTGTGTTAAATTTTTAGACAGAGGACATATATGAAGAATAGCCTGCCCACACAATATTTTCAACATACAAATATCCACAGAGAATTCATACTTATTCACAGATATATTCAGAACAGATTCATACTTTTAAATTGTTTAAAAGTGGAGTTACTCACTTTGGTTTGCAGAAGAAAACAGAGCTGCTTTTCATTTGAACCAAGCTTTGAACTTCTAGCTGCATCCTTTCATTTAATCTCTGATTTGTAGTTGATTGTTTTATTTGAATTTTGTTTAAGTTTTTGAACTGAAGCTCATCTCAGATTTTCTCAGTTTTAAAATGATCGAAACTGAGGTGAGAAAAATTGATAGATGTATATGAAGTCACAGGGTAGATATGTTTATTTGTTTAAGCTGAGATGGTTGTACAAGTGATTATATTTTTCTTGTACTATAGCCAGTGATATTTCTTGTTTGTAGGCTGAGAGGTAATCGTTTGGTGGCTGATATATTATGTATTGTGTACTAGTGATATAGCATTAAATGCTTGTCTCCTTTGCAAACACTCTTATATACTTTTGTCTCTTCATTTTGCAGGTGTACTTGTTCATATTTAAGTGTTTTTCTTCTTTTCCTTTGTTTTATTTCTATGCTTTGTCTTTGTATTCTTTTATTTTACTTATCTTCATTTCGGCTGAAGTGATTTTGTTTTAGTGGCCAAAGACATTGTCATTTTCATTTACAAGCTATTACCCATACTTTGTTTACAGCTTACATTCTTGTCTTCATTTGTTTATACATAGATACTTTCATGAATATAGATATGGATATAAGGTAGTTTTAGTTATGTTATGCATATATTTCTTTTGCTTTGACTTATGTTTATTTTTTTTTCATGAAGATTACGTTTTGTTTTAGCCTTATTACTTAGGAATATAAATGAAATTCTATATTTTAATATGTTGTTAAATTTCTTCTAATTTATTTCTATTTATACTCTATTATTTATTTTTCTTTAATATTTATCGTTTTATATTAAATTTATAAATTCAAGTTATTATTAACCATCATTTGTAATATTTATTACTATCATTTATTATTATCAAACCATTTATTTACAATTTAATTTCAAATCCAATATATACATATATTTGCTATTTGAATTGGGGAAACTCGCTTCACTTCATCGACACATTTCACAATTTTTTTTATTCAAAAATTCAATAAATTATCAATTTGAACTTAATAAAAATCTGGGGTTGTTACAACGCGTCTCTTCTGTCCCAGGCCAACAGGCTTGTTCTTATCAAATCAGTTTTGGATTCGATGGGAACTCATATTTTCGCGGCTATGACCCCTACTGCCTCTTTCTTCCGGACTTACCGGTCCTTGGCATCTTCTTTCTTCTGTGGAAACAAGGTAAACCGCCGCCGCCACCATTGGGTGTCGTGGGACGTGGTTTGTCGCCCCAAAACTGAAGGTGGTTTAGGGCTGCGAAACCCTTCTGACCTTTGCAAGGCCTTTGCGTGTAAGTTGTGGCACCGGTTTGGGGTTAACAACTCCCTTTAGGCTTCTTTCCTCCGAGCTAAATACCATAGACTTGCGGGCTCTAATTTCTCGGGCTCTCCGTCTTATGCTAGTGAGACCTGGAAGCATATGCAGTCGGTTAAGGCTTTATCAGACTCTCACGGCGGCTTGACGGGCTGGGATGGCGACTCCTTCTCCATCCTGAAAGCCTGGTCTTCTATCAGAACTCCGTCCCCTATTCGTCCTGAATTCTCTTTCATTTGGGATGCTCGTATTCCTCCCAAGGTTTCTATTCTTATGTGGCGAATCCTTCACGATGGGTTGCCACTCGACGAAAATATCCAAAAGATCGGAATCCCTTTGGTCTCCCGTTGTCTTTGCTGCGGCAACGGGGAAAGGGAATCTTCGAACCATTTGTTTTTCGGTGGCTTCACTGCCAGAGCTTGCTGGAATTACTTCGGAAACTTGGTTGGTGTTCGGAGTAATGCTAGAATCCCTTCTGATCCTCCCTATTCCTGGTGGGCTGGGAACTCGGGAAAATCTCTACGTGCTATCGTGTTCAGATTAATCCCGTGTCTTATATGCTGGCACGTCTGGTGCGCAAGGAATAAGGCCATCTTCGACACCATTCCTATGGATCCGCAGTCCATTATTCAACGAGTGAGGAATGATGTCTTCCTGGCCTTTCGAGGAAGACCTTTCAAGGGAACCATGAGCCACCGGTCCCGGCGGTTAGTGGGACTCCTATCGATCTCCTGCGCTCAATCAGCCGCCAGACTAGGAGTTGGTTGAGCCTTCGTTGTAAGGTGGTGCCATTCACACACCGCCTTATCCCCCTACCCCCCCTCTTTTTATTTTAATGTGTTTGCTAGTCTTCTGTTCAGGTAGTTGCGGTCTATTCATGGCTTGGCTCTCTCTTGTGCTTGTTTGGCGGGTTATTTCTGGTTTCTCCTAGGGCTGATTGACCGGGCTTTTCTATTCTGTTGATGGTCCGCTGTGGTTACTCTCCTTGTGCTCTTGTGCTGGTTTTCGTTGGTAGACCTTAGGCTTGTTCCCACATCTCTGTGCTCTGTCCGACGTTCCTTAGCCATTTTCTTTGGACAGGGGTATTCCATGCTGGCTTCTCCTTCCGGAAGGTTTCCCTAGGAGTCTGTTTTCTCTGGTTTCCCTGTATTTGATGTTTTTAGTTGTGTTTCTTTTGTGGTTTTGCTTGGAGGTCTGGTCTTTACTTTTTGGTAAAGACGAGTGGGTGTCTGCTGGTGGTTTCTATTTCTATTTTCTGTTTCTGTGTAGAGTGGCGTGGAGCTGTCGTTTATGTCCTTGTCTTTCTGGATTCTGCTTTAGTAGCTATAAATTTTGGTATTTGGGTGGCATATGTCTTTCATATGCTAGTCCCATGTTCTGTGAGCCACCGGAGAATGGCATTTATTCTCCTCTTTTGTTTATAGAAAAAAAAATCAGTGCATATCTGTGTCATCCTTGTTCTTGCTATCTTCTCTAGCCTCGGAAGGTGAGCAATCACTCACGATTAATGTTCTTTTATTTATTAAATTTGATTTCAATTGAAACGACAATTGAAATATGCTGTTGTAGTTAATTACACTGTTATAAATGCTATTACCTGTATCAGTTCACCTGTGACATCTGACACCATTATCTGTTATATATACAATGATAATCCAGTTTGGTTGCTAATTGATTGATTGATTGTTGTTTATGTTGGATGTTAAATTGTAATGTATAAAGTGATAAATATTATGCAATTGAATTTGACGTAGGATAGTTAGAAATTTGAATCGACATATGTGTTGAATTTGATTAGTTAAATTTGTATAAAATGACCCTTTAAATGTTAAATAAACTGACACATAGAAATAGTGTTAACCACACCTTGAACCATTGAATGAATGTTGTAAAATTTATGTAGTATGAAATTGAATAATTGATGCAAGTGTAGAAATACATAGAATACTTAGTGTAATAATCTTTAATCTACATGAAATGATAGTGTAGATTCTAGAAATAATTATATTAATTTACACAAATAACAATGTGAATTAATACGGTTATTTCGGGATTATTTGAATTGATTATTGGATTGATATTGATTGTTGTTATTGCTTGTTTATTTACTTTGACACCATCCCAGTTATCACACTGCAAGTTCCCTTTGCTATGCTTTGAGTTTGAATTGAATTGGAATCGGGTTGAAATGATAAATACCCATATTGAACTTTGACCTAGGATAGAGAATTAAATAAAACCCGATTGGACAATAATTTGATTTAAAAATAAAATGAAGATTTTATTTGAATAAATAATATGGTTTTGAAATGAAGTTGAAATTTGAATTTTTAATGAAAGGAAAATGTTAATATTTAAAAATCTGAAAAAAAATATTAAAAAATGAAATTGATGAAAGAACGATGTTAAATTTGAGAAATGATTGAATTAAGTTTGAAATGATTTAATAATTAAGTTTGAAATTATTAACTTTGAAATTATTTAATAATTAGGTTTTGAATTATTTAATAATAAAAAAAAAGATTGAATTATTTAATGATTAAATTGAATTGAATTCTTTAATATGTGAAATTGAACTTTTGAATAAGTGAATTTTACTTCGTAAATAATTGAAATTGAGTTCTTTATTAATTAAGTTTTGGAAAATTATTTAAGTAAGTAAATAAGTGAAATTGAATTTCTTTAACAAGAAATAAAATGCGATTTATTGAAATTAATGTAAGACTTGAAATTTATAGAATTTGATTTGATGAATTTAATTTAATTCAAATTGTAAGTTTTGAAATAAGGAAGTTGAATTTAAATAATGGATTTAATGAATTGGAAATTTAATAGAAATTGTTTTGAATGATAAATTTACTTAACGAATATTGAATGAAATCGATGAATGAATTTAAATTGATTTGAATGTTAAATTAAGTTAATTTAAATGATTTCGGAATGAAACTGATATACGAACTTGAATCAATATTTTAAGTGTTTTAAATAAAAATTGAAATTGAATTGTAAGATCTTGAAATTATGAATGTGGAAGTTTTGAAACGTAAATTTTGGAAATTGGTTTAGAAAGACAAATGAAGTGTTGATTTACAAATTCTATTTGAAATTGAATTTGATTTGGTTTTGAAATATATTAAACGACCAATCGGTGTAATAATTACGAAAGTTATTAAAGAGACCGAATCAGTTATGGACATACTCTCTGTCTAAACCGAAAACCACTTTAATAACTATACGCAGAGTGTGATCCAGAATGAAGTGGTTGGAATGATGTTCGTGATGACTGAAGAAAGAGAACGATAATGGATAGCCTTGACACTTGTGTCAAATTGGAAATGACTAAAACAGGAGCCGTGCCGGGCCAATGGAGGTCAGCTACCTCAAGTGAACACACTTCTTCGAACTACTCATTACTTGTTGTCGATTGGTGCACCCTTGATTTTGGGAGTGTTGTTTCACGGTGTTGCGGTCGCTACGGCGATGCGTTCTCACCAGTCCGGATCAGGCAAACGGTAGTGTCACTACCTTGGGTATTGCCTCATGTGCCTTGTCATACTTGTATTCCCTATTCGCGACCACTACGAATTTGTTTTGTACCTTTAGTATATGGATTGCCCTCTGGTGACTTCCGGTTTTGGGGAAACTACGGCCTTGTATATGCTTTTGGGAATAAAAATGTGTTAAGGGTGGAATGGGCCATGACTTAACACTATTTTGTTATCTTTATATTACTGATAGACATTATCTACTTAGCGTACATTACTACCTAGTAGATAGCTTAACGGATCCTTAAAGGTTGGTTATTCCAAACATCCTTTGAGTTACTTGTATTTCAATTGCTATTTCACTTGAGTTGGATTTATTAATATAAGAATGTTAATCCTGACTCGAGTGTTTTGTATTTTGCTTTACGCTCGGGTCAGACTGAGTGTACCAGTATTCGAGACTCATCTTTGAAGTTGGAGCTTTGCTTGAAGATCCAGCCATCTATTCTGCTTTCAGTATTCGATGATTCCACTGATGTATTCTGATTTGTATCTGATGTATCGTGTTACTCTTCCGTTGTATCTAGTTTAACTCTGATGTATCGTATTACTCTTCTGTTGTAAACTCTGATGTAACTTATACATTTATATAGTAGCTTCATGAACTACTATCTCTTTTATTTTCGCTGCAATTATTACTCTGTGTCTGTGATCTGTGATTATTTTATTTACTGTATATGTTCAGTTTTGCCAAATTTAAATTAACAACGCGGTATTTTGAGCAATTCAATTCCGGCTTGAGTGTCTACCTATACACTTATAATGGATGCGAATGGTCCAAAATACCGGGTCGTTACAGTTGGTATCAGAGCTTTGGTAGCTCTAGGCAAAACTCAACCTATAGGGTAAAATATTTACAGAATCACTCTCATTCGAGTTTCAATCTCTTCCTTTGACTCAATTCCTTTGAATTTTGGAACGTTCCCCTCGATTCCGAAATTCATTCGTTTCCTTCACTATCCGTCTTCTTTCAATCATGGAGCACCCCATAACTCCACTTTGAATGTTATCTATAATAGATCGGCGGTCTCGCCAATCTTCGAATGATTCGTAAAGGAGTAAAACTCCTTTATAATAGACATCGATTTACTGGAGATTTCTGTATCCTCGGTTTACGATGCTATCTATCTCCTGCTATACCTGAATTCTATTTCGTGAGATCGAATGTCGATTTACCTCGGAATTCCACATTGATCTTATTCTTGAAGTTACGGATGACCCGGTTAAGGTTGCCCGTGAACTAAATAAACTCATCCGTCTCCCGATTGTGGTAATTGAATTATCTTATCTTCTGTTTCAAACTTATTTTCGAATCAAAATTCTCTTTGATTTGAGTCCATCAAATTTGAATCTCTATCTTTGCTTTGAAATCCATTCTTGTATAGTCGAGCGAGGAAGTGTATTTGAAAAATTATATTAAAATGTTTTATATATTGTGTTGTTTGAGTTGTTGATGTTGATTTGGGCTTTCGATCGATTCATCTGATCAATGCTATCGATAGGATTTCCAAAACACTTTAACAGAGCAAACCGACACAATATCGTTTTCAAATTTTGTAAACAAATTAAATTTTGTATGATTATATTATATATAAATATAAGTTTTCTGAAATTAAATTGTTAATAAATTTGTTGTTTGAAATAATAATATTTGATTGTCATCTATTGTTCGATAACTGAATTTATAAACTTGGTTTATAAACTGATTTAGAATTTGAAATAAAATTAAATTAAGAATTTGAGAATTTAATTTGCAATGATTTCGAACTATGGTTTTAAAGGTTTAAAATGCACATTATTTAAAGGTATTTTGACTATAATTTGTTTCCAAAGAATTTTAATGTATATTATTTAAAGTATTTTCGAATAGGAACTGTTTTCAAAGAATTTTAAAATGTTGAAATCAGTGCTCTTCTCTTTGTCGCTGGAAAATAATTTCGGTGATGGCGGCCGCATCATCGACATTCATTTTCGATTTTCGAAGTGGAGATACTATTCTGTAGCTTTGCTACGGTTTTGTTTTCAAAAATATTTTGATTTGAATTTCTTCAGTATAATTTGATTTATATATATATAGGTATCTTATTTTAAAAATTAATTTGATTTGATATAAATATATTATATATATCTCTAAATTGTTTAAAGTTAATCGGAAATCTAATTCTTCAATTTTGTTAAAGAATGATTTTAATTAAAAATAAAACCAAAATTTGGAATAAATATTTAAACCTGAATAATTGATTTGGGAAATTTTATTTGTATATTGTTCAACTGCATTCTAATACAACTTACCTAAATCATTCAGAAGTTGAATATGTAATTGGATAATATAGAAGATAAATTGAATTTATAAATAAAATTTGAGTGTTTATAATAAATGTTATATACTGAATTTTGATTATAAAGATGTTAATAGAGTTAGATAAGATAATAAGTAAACTCAGTTAATAATGAAATAATTTTGTTTCGAAAGAATTAATAAATTGAAATTTGATCAACATATGAAAATACCTTGAATTTAAAAGAAATTAATAGATGTAAATTAATTTAAATCACAATTTTTAGGTTTTAAATTAATTTATATGGGTTAAATATAGGTGATTAGATATATTAAGTAGAATAAATTAACAGTAATTTGGAATAAAGAAGAATTTAAATTTGTTGAAGAAAATATGATTATAATAAAAGACTATTCAAATTTAGGGTTTTAATAATTGTAGATTGAAGAAATGGGATAATAAGATAATGAATTTAGAAATAGTTGAGTTTGATTTAACTCAAGTGAAATCAAATGGATTAAATCAATTATTGAATATCAATTAATTTAAATTTGAATTTATATGATTTAAATTAATTGACATTTTGTATTTCAAATATGTTCCTCTTTCTGGTTGTTTCTATTCTCCTACCTCGTTCCTTTTCGGGGACGAAAAGTTTTGAGTGGGGGAGAGTGTAACGACCCGTAAATTTCAACTGTTTTAATAACGTAATTAGTTAAAATTTCGTGAAATTTTAAACGATAAAATTTTGAAATAAAAATTGGATATTTGGAATGCGTCTAGTTAAACATAGCAACTGGTAAATTTTCGTCCGGAAATATGAAAGTGTATTTCGCGCGTAAATTTACTTCAATTTAATCAGTTAAAGAAAAGCGATGAAAATAAAATGTTTCCGAAACCTAAATATTTTTACATAGAAAAATTATAAACCATCTTCTGAGCAAGATGTCAGTTTGTCGTTTTTCCAAATTCGGACATCTTTGACTCCGGCGATCTTATTTTTCAGTGTTTTTCTCGCATTTTTCGCTATTAGAAAATTCGAATTTTTATAATTCAATCGTACCACTAACATCTATATACCATTTTGATCGTCTCGTTGTGCCGATCGCTACGGTATATTCGATTGCCAAATTCGGAGCCGTTGTACGTTGCACGTTGCGTAACGTCTAGCGTATCGGTAACCGTTTGGGAACTTTTGAGCCTGCGACCTTTCATTTAAGCAACGTATAAACTGAATGGCCACCACGTTTTATATTCGAATTTATGTCGTCTGTTGTTTCCATAACTTTTGAGTTTTCCCAGGCTCTTGATTTTCTTGCTTTCTTTCGTTTATTTTGATTTCTAGAAGAAGAAAAAAACATGCATAGTGCATTTATAATAACAGCTCATCACATCCATTCCAAACTACTAGTTCCTATCCCTACCTTGTCAACTTCTCCCACACCCTCATCTTCCTCTTCTTTTACCTGCTGTTTTTTTTCCAAGCTTCAGCCATTTCATTCTCACAGCCAATCTTTCCATCCACCTAGCTAGCTTCTTCCCTAGAACCGCCCAAGCCCACGTGTGCAACACCTCTTCCATGCAGCCGAGTCAACACCTCCTTCTTGCTCATCCACCTTCCAACCCGCCTGCACCCCTCCACCACCACGCCACCCACTCCAAACTCACCACAGCCGAACATTACCATCCTCATCCACGCAAACAGTTGTCGCCTCTTTTCCTCCGCCCGCTGTATCTTCCTCTCTGCCTCTCGTCTTCCCACCTCCAATTTCCGCCTTCCTCTCTGCTATCTATGTGGGTTACAGATATATAGGTAATACATTATTTAATATATTATTTATTTACATATTTTGTTGGCAGATACATATTAGCTAGTTGATAAATATATATATGAGTATGTTAAATGTATAAGTTATATTTTATACGTATGTTGCTGGAAAGAAAAACCCTATGCTTGTAAATATATTCATATGTATATAAACCTGGCTGTTTCCTGAGTGTCTACTATATGGATAGATATATATATTTTTTATATATAGGAGTAGTGGAGCAAGATTGGTCATGGAACCGCCCTGCATTGTATTACTTGGAACTCTACCATGCTGCTCGTAAGCAGTAGAAGTATCCTGTCAAATAGTAAACAAGTACAATGCTATATGTTTTGGTAATTTCCCCATATGGCACTTTAGATAGATTTGATGTTCGTAGACAGTGTAACTGGAAGTTATGCTTGATGTTAATAATGTAGCATACGGTCCAGTCAACTAGTTAACTTGTATGTAAAAAAAAAACTAGCTTGCATATATACGTATATATAATGCATACGCTATAGACATTTTTCATAGTTATACATATTGCATTGAGTAGCAGGAATAGGTACTGGGTTGCAGTAATATACTTGTTAGCTACTAAAGTGGTTCCGGTGATTCAAGTTTGCATATATAGGATAATATATACACGTTATATACTGTTTATAAACAATGGTTGCCTATGAGTTTGTCTCCATTGTTTGATGAGGTTTGTAGTCTATTTGAAGTATGGGAACTATAAGATCTAAGACATGAAAGGCTATATAGGTTGTTTCACGCTGTAATTATATGTATTTATGGTTGTCCAATATTTTTAAAGTTACTGTACTATATTTTTATTATATTTTCAACAATTTACAATTTACATATATTATATTTAATGTAAGTAATATATAAATTTTCTATGATAGTTTTACGGTATAAGTTATATAGATATTTAATAATTTCAACAGTATATTCTTTCAAAGGTTTATTTCATGTCAGTTTTAAGTTTTTCACTGACCGATATACATTTGATTTTATATTAAGGGATACGTGTTATTGATTTCAAGTATAGTCATATGTATAGTCATATAAGTTTTGTAGATGAAATGTCATATAGTATATATGAGGTTATATTAATGTAGTCGATCTGCACACCTATGTATGTATATTAATCGAGGTACGCATATTTTGTTGCATATTTTATAGACCGCGTCTGCATATGTTGACTAGTATATAATGATATGATGTCTTCTAGTGAATAAAAATATTATATATATATATACATCTGTTAATTTTAATATATGTGTTTTGGTTAAAACAATGATTTGACATATATATACTTAGTTAACATGTGTTTAGATTAAAGTGTAAATAAATATAATACATGTATATTTAATTTAAAATATGTTTGAATTTAGAATTTTATTTTATCTATATATAGTCATATATAGTTGTATATAAGCTCACTTATCCTATTGGTCTTCCTCGATCCAATCCTGATTTGAATTCGTCTATTCCTGTTCTCAGCTTTGATCGATGAATTCGTGCCAATCTAGCTTTGCTTTGGAATTCGTGCTTGAATTCGTAACTCAATTTCAGTGTCTGTATCAGTGCATATCTGTGTCATCCTTGTTCTTGCTATCTTCTCTAGCCTCGGAAGGTGAGCAATCACTCACGATTAATGTTCTTTTATTTATTAAATTTGATTTCAATTGAAACGACAATTGAAATATGCTGCTGTAGTTAATTACACTGTTATAAATGCTATTACCTGTATCAGTTCATCTATGACATCTGACACCATTATCTGTTATATATACAATGATAATCCAGTTTGGTTGCTAATTGATTGATTGATTGTTGTTTATGTTGGATGTTAAATTGTAATGTATAAAGTGATAAATATTATGCAATTGAATTTGACGTAGGATAGTTAGAAATTTGAATCGACATATGTGTTGAATTTGATTAGTTAAATTTGTATAAAATGACCCTTTAAATGTTAAATAAACTGACACATAGAAATAGTGTTAACCACACCTTGAACCATTGAATGAATGTTGTAAAATTTATGTAGTATGAAATTGAATAATTGATGCAAGTGTAGAAATACATAGAATACTTAGTGTAATAATCTTTAATCTACATGAAATGATAGTGTAGATTCTAGAAATAATTATATTAATTTACACAAATAACAATGTGAATTAATACGGTTATTTTGGGATTATTTGAATTGATTATTGGATTGATATTGATTGTTGTTATTGCTTGTTTATTTACTTTGACACCATCCCAGTTATTACACTGCAAGTTCCCTTTGCTATGCTTTGAGTTTGAATTGAATTGGAATCGGGTTGAAATGATAAATACCCATATTGAACTTTGACCTAGGATAGAGAATTAAATAATACCCGATTGGACAATAATTTGATTTAAAAATAAAATGAAGATTTTATTTGAATAAATAATATGGTTTTGAAATGAAGTTGAAATTTGAATTTTTAATGAAAGGAAAATGTTAATATTTAAAAGTCTGAAACAAAATATTAAAAAATTAAATTGATGAAAGAACGATGTTAAATTTGAGAAATGATTGAATTAAGTTTGAAATGATTTAACAATTAAGTTTGAAATTATTAACTTTGAAATTATTTAATAATTAAGTTTTGAATTATTTAATAATAAAAAAAAGATTGAATTATTTAATGATTAAATTGAATTGAATTCTTTAATATGTAAAATTGAACTTTTGAATAAGTGAATTTTACTTCGTAAATAATTGAAATTGAGTTCTTTATTAATTAAGTTTTGGAAAATTATTTAAGTAAGTAAATAAGTGAAATTGAATTTCTTTAACAAGAAATAAAATGCGATTTATTGAAATTAATGTAAGACTTGAAATTTAAAGAATTTGATTTGATGAATTTAATTTATTTCAAATTGTAAGTTTTGAAATAAGGAAGTTGAATTTAAATAATGGATTTAATGAATTGGAAATTTAATAGAAATTGTTTTGAATGATAAATTTACTTAACGAATATTGAATGAAATCGATGAATGAATTTAAATTGATTTGAATGTTAAATTAAGTTAATTTAAATAATTTCGGAATGAAACTGATATACGAACTTGAATCAATATTTGAAGTGTTTTAAATAAAAATTGAAATTGAATTGTAAGATCTTGAAATTATGAATGTGGAAGTTTTGAAACGTAAATTTTGGAAATTGGTTTAGAAAGACAAATGAAGTGTTGATTTACAAATTCTATTTGAAATTGAATTTGATTTGGTTTTGAAATATATTAAACGACCAATCGGTGTAATAATTACGAAAGTTATTAAAGAGACCGGAATCAGTTATGGACATACTCTATGTCTAAACTGAAAACCACTTTAATAACTATACGCGGAGTGTGATCCAGAATGAAGTGGTTGGAATGATGTTCGTGATGACTGAAGAAAGAGAACGATAATGGATAGCCTTGACACTTGTGTCAAATTGGAAATGACTAAAACAGGAGCCGTGCCGGGCCAATGGAGGTCAGCTACCTCAAGTGAACACACTTCTTCGAACTACTCATTACTTGTTGTCGATTGGTGCACCCTTGATTTTGGGAGCGTGGTTTCACGGTGTTGCGGTCGCTGCGGCGATGCGTTCTCACCAGTCCGGATCAGGCAAACGGTAGTGTCACTACCTTGGGTATTGCCTCATGTGCCTTGTCATACTTGTATTCCCTATTCGCGACCACTACGAATTTGTTTTGTACCTTTAGTATATGGATTGCCCTCTGGTGACTTCCGGTTTTGGGGAAACTACGGTCTTGTATATGCTTTTGGGAATAAAAATGTGTTAAGGGTGGAATGGGCCATGACTTAACACTATTTTGATATCTTTATATTACTGATAGACATTATCTACTTAGCGTACATTACTACCTAGTAGATAGTTTAACGGATCCTTAAAGGTTGGTTATTCCAAACATCCTTTGAGTTACTTGTATTTCAATTGCTATTTCACTTGAGTTGGATTTATTAATATAAGAATGTTAATCCTGACTCGAGTGTTTTGTATTTTGCTTTACGCTCGGGTCAGACTGAGTGTACCAGTATTCGAGACTCATCTTTGAAGTTGGAGCTTTGCTTGAAGATCCAGCCATCTATTCTGCTTTCAGTATTCGATGATTCCAGTGATGTATTCTGATTTGTATCTGATGTATCGTGTTACTGTTCCGTTGTATCTAGTTTAACTCTGATGTATCGTATTACTCTTCTGTTGTAAACTCTGATGTAACTTATACATTTATATAGTAGCTTCATGAACTACTATCTCTTTTATTTCCGCTGCAATTATTACTCTGTGTCTGTGATCTGTGATTATTTTATTTACTGTATATGTTCAGTTTTGCCAAATTTAAATTATCAATGCGGTATTTTGAGCAATTCAATTCCAGCTTGAGTGTCTACCTATACACTTATAATGGATGCGAATGGTCCAAAATACCGGGTCGTTACAAAACGCTTATAGGTTGAAGCTGCCGGAGGATGTGTACATGTCTGACGTGTTTAATGTTAAACATCTTATACCTTATTACGAAGATGAACAATCCAATGGGGAAGAGCTTTTAAATTCGACGACGAATTTTTCCCAACCAGGGGAGGATGATGCAGCCCAGCCTGTTGAAGTTTAGGTCGCGAACGACCTAACGAGCTAAAACTGTGGGATAGGTCGCTGGAACGACCTAGCGAGCTAAATCAAGGGGATAGGTCGCTGGAACGACCTAGTGAATTAGGTCGCTCACGACCTAGTGAAGGTCGCTCACGAGTTAATGGACTCGGTGTTAAAGCATGCAAGCCTCCAAGCGAGATAAGCAAGCCAGCATTAGGTCGCTCCGACAATTCGAGTACCGGCTTTGACGAGTTACGACCTAAGTTAGGTTGCGGGATTGAATTACGACCTATGTTAGGTCGCGGAGAAGAGATACGACCTAAGTTAGGTCGCGGGAAGATAGGTCGCTCAATTTTAGGTCGCACGATCTTATGCCGCTCTCTTTAGGTCGCGAACGACCTACAATAAGTCGTGGGAAGATAGGTCGCTCGACCTTATGCCGCTGTGAAGATAGGTCGCGTGAAGAGTCCTGAAGCCGCATTTACTTCTTAGGTCGTGTGCGTTGTATTCTTAGGTCGTTGTATCTGTTGTACTTGTAAATATTAAGTCGTATGACGTTCAAGTTGTATTTTCTTATGTCGTATTGTTTTAGGTCGCGTGTGTTGTAACGTGTTGTTAGGTCGTTAACGACCTATGTTAGGTCGTAGGCCGCGGGCCTGTTTTAGGTCGGGTGTTTTGTGATGAAGGCGTGAGTTGTAACCCTATAAATAGGGATGGTGGTGTCATTTGTAAAGTTAGTTGATTTTGAATAAAACTTTGTTTGTGTGCTTTGTGCCACTTCTCCAATTGGTAGTTGAGTGTGATCTCCTATCTCCACTTTCGGAATTCGAGTGCGCTCGAATCAACGACTGCTGAAGCCGATTCACGGAATCTAGTGCGCTAGATCAACGTGCGAAGAATCGTAGATCTTTAAACACGGTATCGTGCGCGATCAACGTGTTTGAGATAGCCAGAATCTGGTATCTTTGGATCAACGGATTTGGGCCTTTGGTATCTTTCAATCCACCGATCGCTACTTTCTTCGTTTCATACATTTTCGTTATCCGCTGGTGCATCAATAAATCATTATAAGAAAACTTTAATGTCAAATATATATGATATGTAATCATATATACAATTGTTCATATTGACAATTTGTATATCTCTATACATTTAGTCTATATATTGACAATTTAATAAGCGTTGCCCAGTTGTGAAAATTATTTACACAAATTCTCTTCATCAAAATTGTATCACTTTGGACTTATTGAATTTAGTAATGGTCAAAACTCCAACATCGTCCGCATTCAACTGTATAATCCAAACACAAAGTCCTTGGTTCAATAATAACAATTATTATTAAACGTACTACTTTGGCCAGTGATTTTGACTTTAGTTTGACTTGAGTTGACCATGATACTAACCTCATATAACTAAGGAGACGAATCCTCTCTTGAATAGTGCTTCTCTTCCAATACTTCCACTCGGCCCAACTATAGTCACTCGATGGACAATGTGCCATGATTTGCCTATAATCAAAGCGGAGCTTGAGAGTCGGCGGAATAGGAATCCTAAGGCTAAATTAACACTAGATGGGGGTGAATAGTGTTTACTGGATTATATGAATATTTTTCAAATTCTTTAAGATTCTACCTAGAATGATGTAATTAACAATCACAGAATCAAAGTGTAGATAAAAATAAATGCAGTAAAAGTAAAAAGAAAAGAACACACCATGATTTTATACTGGTTCGGAGTTACCCTACATCCAGTCCTGCATAATTCCTTGTACGAATTTCTTTTCAACTAGTAAATACAAATCAATCTCGATTTCAAGGCTATGAGACACACCCTCCAGAATCCCAACCTCTGGGTAGAGTCACTTAAATTCCAAGCTACAAGCACACCCACTAGATTTACGGGCTACTAAGCACACCCAATTGATTTACAGGCTACAATCATACCCGCTTTGATTTTAGGGATACCAAGCACACCACAAAATATGAGAGTATTATTTGATAAATTTATGGACTTAGATCTTCGATCTTGATTACAATTGATCTTATAACTCTTGATCAATAACACTTTGATCTTGAGAGAGATGAGAGAAATCAGTGAGTAGATGAAGGAGAATCAAACTAGTAATAATTGAATTTAATTCTAGTTGAATTTCGACAGAGTTTTGATAAAAATTGATTAGAAATCAAGAGAGTGAAAAGAGGAGAGAAGAATAAGAAAGTAGTTAATGAAAATTCGTTTGGAAGTCTAATATAATAGGGAAACAATGGTCTTGTCCATTCGCGAAGAGATACGATGAAAAGACACTTCCATTCAAATTTGAATTTTGAATTTTACGGCCACTATGTCGCCATACATGGATAGGATATGTCGACATATCCCTTTGTATTTTGAAAAATACTTTAAAAATATTATTTTTAAAATCCGTTGCTTTGTAAAATAATTTGATACTTTGTAGAATCATTTAAATATAGTTTATACACATTTTAATCAAAATATAACTTAATAAAACTTTGTAAAATAATTTTGAAATATTTAATAAGAGCATTCAATAATATATATAAATCAATATAATTTTAACTTATAAAATATAAACAAAAATTCAATATATATATAAACTTAAAAACACTAAAATGATATCTTTATAAGTAAGAGATTGAAAATCATTTGGAGAAATATTTTGAAAAGATTATTTTAAAAACAGAATATTTGAAAAACAATTTAAAATAAAATTAGAGGAGGTAAGAGAGATCAGGAAAGTGCTATCAAGGTTTTAACATAAATTCTATGACTTTATAACTTATTTGGAGTATCTTGAAATCTTGAACTTTTCAATACTCATGAGTCTTCTTTCTTGAACTCTTGAAACTCTATATCAACACCTTAAATCTACTCTTGATACTGTACAATATTTTTAATCAGCGCCTATCCAATATCCTACACTATATACTTTATATATCTTGATATAACATTAATATCTATATTTTATGTAATGTCCTATAGTTGTTGTCATCAAAATCAATACCTAAGATACTAATGATCTCCCCCGTTTTTATGATGACAACTCTATATATAAAATATGATATAACTCCCCATGAGTTACAAAAATCCTCCTTAATCTATGCCTAGATTTTATATATTTCTCCCCCTTCGTTATAAACAAAAATAACTAACTAAAACTATATTTCTGCTTTGATTCTCACTCTAACTCTCCCTAAATAAAATACTAATCAATATGTATAAGAATTATATATAATGATGATGAGAGGATTATATAAAACCAATAAGTGATATGTAAAATCATGAAATAATAAATCCAAATATTCATCCAATCAAACAAAGTTTATATTACACAACATTCAAACAAATCCATATAAAGAAAACCAATCGAATCTAAACCAAATCAAGTATTATTATTTATATACAATCAAATCTATTTAAACTAGATATTTCAAGAAACTTCAACCCATCCATCAGTGCTAAAGATTGGATCTGCTTTGATAGCATCTCAATCTTCATCATCTTTGTTGATGGTACACTGTGGATTGGTGGTTGGTTCTTCTTTTTCAAGGCAGAAATCATCCACCGAATTGCGTAGAAATGCCTTTCTTGCTCGTTGATCATCTGCACTTGACCCAATTCTAAGTACCTCTAGTTTATTAGGATGAAAGTAAGAATGTTCTTGAATAATTCAAGAGTTTGTTTGAGGTTTTCGGTTAATTTTTGGATAGGAGAAGCCATTATTTTGGTTTTAGAGTTTAGGAATGCAAAGGAAGAAGAAAGAGAGTAGAAATTAATGATTCTTAGTCTTAAAAGATATTTAAAGGAGTGGAAATTCGTTGGAAATAAATAGACATTTGCCATCTATTCAATTTTCAAAATTAAAATTTTTTGAAAAATTACTGTTGTATGTCGACATACATACCTAGGGTATGTCGATATATGTGCACAAATTTTCAAAACAACTTTGTTTTGATATTCTAAAGTATTTAGCTTATACTATTATACTTGTTATGTTTTTCAGAGATGAAAAACAATGTATAACAGCAAGGAAATATATTTTTCATTAATACTTAGATAGAGATTACATAGAACACAAAGAAATAAAAAGATACATAAGTTCAAACCAAATATAAACTATAACACACTCATAAGCAACTAGATAATTAGCTAAAAAGTTGTAGATGAGGAAGATGATGAAGATATCCAAAGCTTGCGTTTCACTTTTCCAAAGAATTTTTCCATTTTGTTGGAAATAGTGTTTAATTTCTTGCTAACTAAATGCTTGAGAATCTTTTGGTTTTCAACAATCATCTTTTGATTATTGAGAAAGTCTTGATTGGTTGGTCGGAGTGGAAAGTCGATGCTTTCTAAGGAGGTTTCCTCCTCCTCCTCTTCTTCTTCAATGTCCATATCTTCTTCCTCTTCCTCTTCTTCTTGAATTTCTTCCTCCTCTTCATAAGCTAACCTTTCTTATTTCTCCGCAAGAGTTTCGTATGGCTCGAAAAAGGTTAAAATTTTCATAAGAGCGATGTTGGCTTGATTAAAGAATGTACGAGAGACAAATTCTTCTCCTTTAAAGTCAACGCTGAAATAATTAAAGATTCGGGTAAGATACACAACATGAAATACTGTGTTTTCATGATTAGAAAGATTTTGGGATAAAATAACTTGAGTGCAATTTATGTCATATTGACCATAAATGGCAAAAAGGACTTTACAAACTTTTAGAGTTGGATTATTAAAATTTCCTAATCGAGGAGTGATAGTATGTCATAAAAGTAGATTTAGAATTCTTTCTTTTGGATGAAGTTTCGGATTTTAAACTCAAAATTATCATCACCTTCGAAAATGCAGTGAAATACTTCACGATTTTGGTCATCAATTTTGAAAGATGTAAGGTCCATTCCAGTAGATTTACATCCAAGAATGAAACCCAAAAGTTCATATTTTAAAATAATTAAAGTTCCTCTTACACTACTCCATACTTCTCATTCTCTTCCATCATGAATTTTTTTTTTGCAAGGCAAGCGGGGTTGGATGGTCCCCTACCACTTTATTAGAGCACCTTAGACACACATATATAAAGGATTACAAAGATACACAAAGCACACCAAAGAAGAAAAAACAACAAAACAAAAACACAAAAGAAAAACTCAAGAGAACACATCAAGAGATCTTTTAATTCCAAGATCGAAAATGAACCCAAGACATGAAATGTCTGATCTGATAGCTGCATAAACTTTAAACCTTAGCTTCATAGGGGTCAACCTGCTTTCCTGCCTGAACACATTAGTATTTCTTTCATCCCATATAACTCTGACCACTTTTTTAAGCATGTAAAGGAAAGATCTTTTTCTATCACCATTACCTCATGTCAGACTATAGATTTGATCCCAAATGTCTGAGTTTGTACTGGTCATGAGATGCCCTCCTGTTACCTGCATTAGTTCAGTCTATAGAGAACAAATGATAGGACAAGAGAAGAACAAGTGGTCCCTTGTTTCCTCATTAGCATTGCAAAAGGTACAAGAAGTGTCAATGACCATTCCTCTATCCATTAGCTTGTCCTTTGTAAAAATAGCTTTATTTAATATTTTCCAAAGATTGATACTTTCTTTTGCAGGATTGTCCTTTTTCCAAACCCTTTTATACCATTTCCATGTTAAGAGATTTTCAAAACCTGCTAGAGAGCTGTATAACAAAGATATAGAGAAAGCATTGCTACCGGAACCCCACATGATTTTGTTATCCAAACCATTGTGTACTTTTATACTACGAGCTTGCTCACTGCAGCGTAGATTACCATTACATAATAAAGGTGGCAAAAGAATAGTATTAGAATTGATATAATCTCTAACCTCAGCACTATGACCAATACCACTCAACACTTTTTCAAGATAAGAACATGAAGTTTCTAGAGTTAATCCCTTTTCCAACCAAGGATCAGACCAAACTTTGGTGTCATATTCAATACCAACTTTGTATTGCACATGAGGCATGATCACTTCCCTATACTTAAAAAGGGCTCGCCAGGTCCAACTTATATTTTGAGGAGGGTTCATTAGCCAGAAATTTCTACCTCTTAAAACATTCTTTCTGGACCAGACAACCCAGACATTATCTATTTCATTTAATAAGTTATCAAGATGTTTCATCATGGCAGCTTTGTTCCAAAGTGCCACGTTAATTATACCTAAGCCTCCAAGTTTGATTGGCCTTTCTATAACTTTAAAGGCAATCGGAGAAGAGTAGTTTCCTTCAGTTTTTCCATTCCATATAAATCTCATAAGCGATGTTCTGATCATTTTTGTTAGCTTTGGGGGAAGAAGAAAGGTTCTGGACCAATACACTTGCATAGAGAACATAACTGCCTTAACCAAAGTAATTCTACCTGCTTGACTTAACAATCTATTTGTCCAAGAATTCAGCTTATTAGTAATCCTATGGAAAAGTGGCATGCATTGAGCTACTGTGATTTTGGTTGTTGTAAGAGGAAGACCTAAGTATGAACTTGTATCATTGGGGCTACTCAGACCAGTGTAATCCTTCAAAATATCTATGGTGTGCTGTGGAACTCCAGCAAGTAGCATCTCAGACTTTGTTAGGTTTACCTTAAGACCAGACATGTTGTGAAACTCTGAAAGGGTGTCAAGAATTGCTTTGATAGTGGGAAGATTAGGGTTACAGAAAATAACCAAATCGTCTGCAAACATTAAGGCAGTTACCCTAGGGTCTTTACACTTTGGGTGAAGGCTAAACAAATTACTATCAACCAACTTATTAATCATCCTGGTAAGGAGTTCCATGACCATGATAAATATGTATGCAGAAATAGGGTCCCCTTGCCTAACACCTTGTTTACTATTAAAGAACCCCACAGGAGCCCCATTAATAATAATAGAGAACTTGGCACCTATAATGCACTCATAAATCCATGTTATAAAATGATGGGGGAAATTCATATAGCCCATGATTCTGACTATACTATCCCATTGCAACATATCAAAAGCCTTCATTATATCAAGCTTTAACATACCTCTAGCAGATATATTATCCCTAGCATAACCATTCAAGAGTTCATGAGATAAGAGCACATTGTCTAGAATACTTCTTCCTGTCAGAAATGCTGCTTGATTGTGAGAGATAATGGAGGGTAGGACAGTTTTAAGTCTTGAGGCTATGATTTTGGTGATACACTTATAGATAGTATTACAACAAGAGATTGGTCTGAACTCAGCTACTTTACTAGGGCATTGGACTTTGGGGACAAGGGTAATTTTAGTGTTATTGAAAAACTGCACTAACTTTGCAGTCTTGAAGAAGTGTTGAATGGCACTAATAACATCATCAGAGACTATATCCCAGCAAGAGTAGTAAAAAAAAGCATTAAAACCATCGGGGCCTCCACTAGAACTTCTTTTTAAAGAGAACATAGCATTCCTAATTTCAGAAGGGAGAACTTCAATGCCTAGGGTTTTTTTTTGCTGCTCACTAATTTGAGGTATAATTTGTGGGTCAATTGTGTCAATGCTAGGGATGAAGTTGTTTGAGTTACCAAACATTGTTCTAAAATGACTAATGAAAGCATTTTCAATATCAGCCTTGTTGTTGTGTGTATTAACCCTCATTATCTTCAATCATCTTGATATTGTCTCTATTCTGCTTGGCCCTAAGAGAAGCATGAAAGAAGGCAGAATTCCTATCACCATCTCCAAACCATTTGTTTCTGGCTTTTTGTTTCAACATTGAATCCTCCTTAATCAAAGCTTGTCGGTATTGTTCAGAGATATAGTGCTCTAAGCTTGCTAGGGTAGGGTTTTGAACATCATTCATCAGTTGAGTTTGTGTTTCTTCAAGCTTGACTCTCCAGTAATTGCTTTGCTTTCCTCCTTTGCCATATTTAGCTCCAGCCCACTGTTTAAGATGTGCTTTCAAGGCTCTTAGTTTTCTCTGCAAAATAACAAGTGGATTACCAAAGAAAGGTGTGAGCCAGATTTTCCTTACCTCATCTTGGAAATCAGGCTCACCAACCCAAGCATTAAAAAATTTAAAACTTTTATTATTTTTCATAGCAACTGAACTCAAGCTAAGGATTATAGGGGAGTGGTCTGATAAATGATGGGGAGGTGTGTGAAAAGAAATGGCTGGCCAAGAATCAAGAGCATTTTGGTTACAAAAAGCATGGTCTATGGTTGAGTAAGTTCTTGGGCTAGAGATTCTTTTATTATTCCATGTATGCTGCATCCCAGTATTTTTAAATGTGATAAGCTCAGAATTGATAAGGCAGGATTTTAATGGTTTGATTTCATTGTTAGATAGGGCATTCCCTCCTATCCTTTGATTGAGCTCAAAACAACAGTTGAAATCCCCAAGGATCAGCCATGGATGGGAGTTTTGTCTAAAGAAGGGAATAGTGTGCATAAGAGACTTTCTAGCATTCACAGAGTTAAAAGCATAAACAAAGGTCAGGTAGAAAGAAAGGTGAGTGGTGGGAGAAACTGCATGGCAATGGATGAATTGAGGAGATGAGGTTATGATAGAGAGGGTGATTAAGCAGGGGTCATACAGAATAAGTATCCTACCATATGGAGCTTGGTCTAAGTTGTGGAGGAAACTCCATGAAGGATTGATTAGCCTAGCTGCTCTAGCAGTAGCATCTTGATCAAGTTTAGTTTCTAAAATGGCCATAACTTTCAAATTATATTCAGCAATAATCATCTTGCATTGTGAGAGCTTAATGTCATTGTGCCCTCCCCTAATGTTCCATGCTCCTATTGCTTCAATCATTGATTAAACTTGATGTTTTTACGGCCTTTCTTTTCTTTGCTCCTGGTAGGATAGTCATGAGCATTGGTGCTAGGGGAATCTTAGCCTTGGCTGGAGTTTGGGTAGAGGAGGGAGGGGAAAAGGAGGCTGCTAGGTTAGGCACTGGAGGCTTGTATGCTTGTGGAGGAGGAATATGGTCATAAGGGTATTTAGGTTCAAGAGGGTCATCAACATGAGGTTGAGGAACAGTTTGGGTGCTATTTGTAGGTATCAACCTGGTTGAAAAGGATATGTGTAGGGATGTCAAGGCTTCCAGTATGCGTAAGAGGAGTGTTAGAATGATGATCATACCCTTGGTCAGTAGGATCAACCATGGTATCTTGTTGTGGAGTAGGTTGATTAGTGGTATTTTTGTGGGTAGGTGAAAGGGAAAGGTTTGGTGTAACTGTTGCTTGTGCATTTTTAGAGTTATTGGTCTCACCAGCATTTATGTTTTGAGGCTGCATAATACTTGCATCATCTATGAAGGCTTCTTCTGAATTTAGGATGTCAAATCTATTTGCTGTTGTAATTCCACTTTCCTTCATCTGCTCCTTATTGGTTTGGTTATTTGGTGCACTTTTTTTTGATGTTGCACCACCTATATTTACTTTTTGCATGGGAATGTTCTCTTCTTCTTGCTCATGCAAATTACTCGTACCCCTTTGATTTTCATCACCTTTATTACTGGTTTCCTTCAGAGAATTATCTTCCACTACATTCTCTCTAATTTCACCCTCCTCAATCTCAACAGCATTTTTAGCACTAGTATCCTTTTGCACAAACCTCTTTTCCTTGCTAACATCAACCCCAACAGCTTTCTTAGCACCACTATTTCTCTTGTCTGTCTCTTTTCCTACTTTATTATTACTAAATCTATTCACCTTTTGCCACCTTTTTTCACTAACATTTTCTTTGTTCTCATCATACGCCATCCCTTATCATTCTTCTTATCATGTTTGGACTTCTCAATTATTTCCTCAGCCACAACTACTTCTTCTATATCACATTCCATCGTTTTGTGTCCAAAAGTTTTACATTTAGTACAAATATCAGGACGCCAGAGGTAGTCTACATAAACTCTTTGCACACCACCATCAACCAGTTGCACCAAATAGTCATCAACTAGCTCCTGATTTGGTTTGATTTCTATTAAACATCTAGCAAAATCAAGTCTTTGCTTATTTTCAGTTCTTTCATCAAGGCAAAGAAGCTTTCCTAACCTGCTACATACCCAATTTGAACCAAAATTAGATTTTGCAAATAGTGGTATGTTGTATAATCTGACCCAGATTGGCACTGCCTGCACTGCTCCACAAACATTGCTTATAGAAGAGTTGTATTCGGTGATGATGAATAGCTTGTTGCTCATAATTATTGGATCAGCTCTAAGTATTTTGTCTCTGTCATCGGAGCAGGTGAAAGACAAGAGAAAAATGTTACCATCTGATTGAATAGTGAAGGAACCCTTTAGCTTCCACATACTCTCTAGTTTCTTTTTGACAGCAGTGAAGGAGAGAGGTTTGTCCAGGAAAAACCCCACAAGAAAATCACTCCATACTTCCTCTCCAGCTTGAACAACACCTTCACAGAGTTGGAGCACGCCATTGTTGAGGGAAGGAGCAAGGTCAACAGGTGTGTACTTCCCCGCATGAATTGGTTTGCGTTTGAATAAAGAAGTCCAAGCTTGTTGACAGGCTGAGGAGGCAGGCAAGGGAGGTGAAGAAGGTAAAGGATTAGAGAGAGGTGTGGACGACGAAGGAGGAGGAGGGTCAGGAAGGGGTGGAGGGGCAGCAGGAGGAGGGTCAGAGACGAAAGAAGGAAGGGTAGGGGAGGATAAGGAAGGTCGAAGGGGAGGGAAGGACGAAGAAGAAGAAGGAGGGAGAGGGGGAGAGAGTTCAGGCGCCATGAAAATTTGAAGATAGTAATATATGATTATGATTAGTGGCTCCATCATGAAATTTTCCTTTCAAGTTTACATAAAACATTTTAACCAAGTGTGGATAGCAAACAAAATCATTTTGAGAAGCATCAATTAAACTGAGAATTCCATTTTGCAAACAAAGAGAATCAAGTTCATAAGTAGAAAAATCATTGAAAATAGCAAACTTTCCCGTAGAATCCTTGCCATAATTCATATAACTAATATATGCTTTCATAGCCTCTTGATCATGGAAAAGAAAATTCTTGATTGTTAACGCTAAAAAGTGAACGCTAACACCCGGTGTGTGTAATAGAATCGTGAAAGCACCACCCGTTGGTACGGGAACAACATATAAGCTGGAAATAGCAGAAAAGCAGTAAATGAACAACAGATTTATAGTGGTTCGGCCCGTAATTGAGCCTACATCCACTTTATAGTCTTTTATTGCTGATTCGGTTACAATTTGATACAATATCCTTCGAAATACAATACAATTCGATCATGAAAGCACTCTTGACTACTAGCTCAATCTTCGACGATGAAACTCCATGAATCCGTATTAGATGTAAGGAATTTCTTTTGAAGATTGTTGTAGCGTCTTGAATGTTTGAAGATCTTTGCTTGCTGAAGGAGAGAAGACTTCGACAGAGTACCGGCGCTTGAAGAAATGAATTGCCCAAAAGTCCCCCTTATGTTGGAAGTGGTGGGGTATTTATAGGAGCTGATCTGGACTCACGAAATTTCTCTAAGTCTTTAAGTCGTTGCCGACTTATAGAAGTCTTAGGTCGTAGGTCGGTAACGAGATAAAGCACTTGTACCAGTTAGTACTTCCAGAACGAGTTAGTAAGTCGTGAGCGACTTAGTTTAAGTTATAAGTCGGTTACGACCTAAAAGATGCAATACTGTTTTCGTTCCCTTAAGTCGGTGACAAGGTAAAGGCGTATAAGGTGTTCTGAGATTGTACACGACTTAGTATAAGTCGTAGGTCGGTGACGACTTAAGATCCTTATCCCGTAGACCCTTAAGTTGTAGTTCTTCTTAACTCGGAGCATTTCATAACTCGGTGTTGTTAGGTCGGAGCAGAGTTAACTCACAATCTTAAGTCGGCAATTTGTTAATTCGGAAGCCCTTGCTAATCTCGCAATTTGTTAAGTCAGTTGGCTTCTAGGTCGGCACACATCTTAAGTAGTTAGATCGCCATCTCCTTTAGGTCGCAAGCTTCTCTAGTGTTAAGGTCGCGAGCTTCTTTAGGTCACTATGTTCTTAGGTCGTAGGTCGCAACCTTTTCCTGCTGTTAGGTCGCAAACCTCTATGTCCTTAGGTCGCGAAGCTTCCTTAAGTCCTTAAGTCGCGACCTAAGTCCCTAGGTCGCAAACTGCTAGGTCGCGAAGCTCTTGAGATAGTTGGGTCGTAAGTCGTTCAAGCCGTGGATTCCTTTTCAGCAACTAAGTCGTAAGTCGTTGAGTCTCTTAAGTCGTAAGGTTCCTTGAGCCGTAGCAGGTTAAGTCGGAACCTTCTTAAGTCGTATAGACTTTAACTCGCTGAGTAGTTAAATCGGAGACCTCTCAACTCCTTAAGTCGTAGACAGCTTAACTCGTTGAGTTGCGTAACTATCCTGGGCCGTAGAGTTTTTAAGTCGCACATCTACTGAGTCGTAAACTGTTAAGTCGTAGCTTCCTGTAGGTTTTAGGCTTTTAACTCGTTGGCTTCTTATAAGTCGTAAGCCTGCTAACTCGTAGGTCCTTTCAGCAATTAGGTCGTTAACTCTTAAACTCGTTAGGTCGGCAACCATATCCTAGGTCGTAGCCTATTGAGCCGTAGGTCAACTAAGTCGACTTGTTAAGCCTGGCAATCCCTTAACTCGTTAAGTCTTGAGTCATGGAGAATTCAGGGTTAACATTTGCCCCTCGAAATACATGCCTAAGTCGTAGGTCGTGTGTTTCGATCCATTTTAACTTGTGCGAGTCGATTCCAATTCCTTCGTCCTGAGGTATAAAATGCTTGAGTCGTACCTCTTATTTCCTTCTTCCTATTACTTGTTCTTTAAGCCGTAACTGCCATTAACGCAACTTCAAGCTTCCAAAGGCGACTTCGACTCGATTTACTTCCAACCACTTTTGGCTACACCGCGTAAGCATCTTCTCCCTTTTCCCAATCGCCGACCATTGCTATTGACCTTTCCCCATGAATTCTTCCCTTGGTTCTTGCGAATACTGTTATGCAGGATATTCATGGAATTGAGGTGGCTTGATATGGCTTGCAACGATTTGTGATTTATGGCGGTTTAGAAATAGGGTTGATGAAGAAGCTAATTGGTTAATGGGTTAACGGGTTGGATAGTTAAGGGTTAGGAGTGGCAAGGCTCAAGAGTTAGGAGGTAAACGGGTTAAGAATTGGGTGGATAGATGGCTAACGAGTTAAGGATCAAATGGATCAGGAGTTAGATGGACTGGTGATTTCGACTTTGGATCGTCTTTACTTACTGCGACCTAAGCTTCGAGTCGTAGCCGAGTTACGACGTACGACCTAGAGAATTGAAGCCTCCTTTTAAACCTCATGACTCACGACTTAGAGAATAGTTGACCCTAGCTCGCAGGAACCATTTGAGTCGTTCGCGACTTAGCACTTGTTCACTTTGCTTGAATGTGTAGTACGATTGGAGAGTTACGACTCAACTTGATTCATGGCATATCTTTTAGACCGTGAACGAGCTAGGACTTAGGAAAATCTGTCCCATGCTAAGTTGTGATCGAGTTAGAACTTGAGCAAATTCCCCACTGCCTTGAATGTTAAGACTTGAGTTGTTTGAACTTTGTTGCATTCTTTTGTAGATTGTCAATAATTCTAACCGCCTGTTATAACATTTACAAAAAACTGGGACGAATATACTGCCACCGACTTCCCACATCGAATGACAGATTAGTTGATAAAGATTAAATTAAATTAAATGAACTGTATGAGTAAGATACTATACAATAACCAATTCAAGTGAAGTATTAAAGCAAAAATCGTAATGGTAAACTAAAACTGATTTGTCTGTATTAACACTGCACTTGAGTATTAACAAGTTCCGAAATCTCGTAATCGACTGATTGTCAGTTAGTTTAATTCCAGTTATACTTGCTTTTTCTTGTTTTCATTAGTTTTGCACAGCACTTCACACTTTTAGGAAACGTGCACCTTCACTTTTGAACATTCAGCTGATTGTGTAGAATGGCATCTCAACAAGAAGACTTGGAATTAGCTGGAGAAACTTTTCCAATTGCTACTCCGTCGAATGATCCCCCGGAAAGGACTCCTACCACTCTGAGTCATAAAGTCTTCCGTCAACTATGCGCCCAGTTTAGCATTGCTGAATCTGATGCTTTGCTCCCTGGAGTAAATGACACTGCTGATAGGCCGCCCCACGGCTTTGTCGCAGTGAACCGCCAAATGTGCTTGAGTGGAGCGATTCCCCCGTTTAATGACTGTCTTCGAGAACTTCTTCTTCGGCTAACTATTTCTCCCTTTCAACTACACCCTAATGGATACTCCATCCTGCTGGGATTGTGTGTGCTTTTCAGGAGAACGTTGGACCGTTTTCCCAGTTTTGGAGAAATTTGCTTCCTGTGCTCATTTGAAAAGAACAAAGACCATCCCTCTATCACAGTTGTAAGGAGTGCCAGGAATCGTAAACTGATTATTGGCCTTCCCGAAAGCGTTCCTGGGTTCCTGAGCCAGTTCTTCTTTGTTCGCTGTCCCCCGGGATTTTACGCCATTTGGAGAGTGGGAAGTAAGACTATCTATCTTTTCCCTGCGTTTTCTAAAATTCTTTGAAGTCCAAATTGTCAAATGTTAACTTCTTTCTCTACTGTTTCAGCGCTCCCTCCCCCTTCTAGGGAAACTCGTCAAAAACTACCTTCGAGAGGCTTATGGCCGTGCCGATCGAGGAGAGGAGTGTTCAATTTCTATTGAGAGATGAGTTCCTCCACGAATTTGGACTCTTACATCCTTCCCGTTCCACTCAGTCTCATGAAGTCCCTGATTCTCCTGCTGAGGAGTCAGATGCCCTTGTTCCTGCTAAAGAACTTTTACCGCAAGAACTTACCGCTGAGACTTCATTGGTAAAGTGTTCTACTCCTACCGACATTGCTGGATCGTCCAGTAAGTTAGCACTTGCCCCGGTTGTTGAAGAGGAGGAAAATCTTCATACTCTTGAAAAGACGGCTGAGGTGGAAGTTGAAAAAGATAATTCTCCCATGCACCATGGCGATGATACTTTTGACGGTCTGAGCGACATCATGATAACCTCTCAGGTGCTCTTTAAAGATGATGTTTCTAAAGTGGTCCCTCCTGTTATCGAAGCAACTTCTTCTTTGCAACAAACCACAACGCCTTCCACACAACTTATTGCCATTTCTACACCCAAAAGTGGTTTGTAGTCTGGCGTGCGTAGTTTACACATCACACGCACTTAGAATTTTGGCACTTATATGCACTTAGCTTCCTCAATTTGAGGATCTCTAAAACTGGTCTTTTTCTTCAATTTCAGGTTCTCTGATGGGGCGAAGCGGCTCTTACTTCAACAAATTCCAGCATTACGGAAGCCGTGAGGCTTATGACTTTAGGAGTTATATCGGTGCCGTGAAGGAAACTGATAAGGAGAGGGCTGCCAGAAAGGCTCATGAGAGGCGAGCTCATGAAGAGCGTCGCCGGAGAGAAGATGAGGAATACTATGGGAGTAGGGACGAGCGACGTGACTCTTCCCGCAGAAGCGACAATCCTTACAAGATGAAATCTTACGATGACAAGGGGAAGAGTCATACTTCCGATGATTCCAGCAAACGGATCAGACTTGGTGAGAAAGATACATTTAATATCTCAGAAAAGACTTCCGCTTCTATTCCTCCTAATACATCTTCCGGTTCTCCTGCCCTTAAGGAGTCTGACATCCAGACAATCATTAATAGGCCACAGTACCAAGCTGGAGATGGTCCTCCCACACTCCAGAGCCGATTTCCGAATTGGTGTCTGAAAGGAGTGCGTTTTGATTTGGATTTGGTCCCTATTGATAAGCAGGCGATGCTGGAAAATGTCGATGCTGTGAAGCTTGACATCGAAAGAATGTCTGGATGGCAGAAGCTGGTTGATGAACTTCAAAGGGTCAACCATATGAACCTTGAGGCGATGATGACCATGGAGAATGATAAAATAGAATGGGACAAATGGCGTAAGCAGCATGACGCGGAGATGAAAAGCATTAGCGATGGTTATGGGAAGCTCGAAGCTGAAGTTGAAAGACTTAAAAATGAGCTTGCTACTTCCTCCACTTCTTATTCTCAGAAAGAAGAAATGCTTCAAAAACAAGTTCGAGACGCCCATGCTGCTCAGAGAGATATTGAGGTAAAACTCGAAGCAGAACAGCAGGTTACGAGAAAATACCGCGATGATGCTGTTCAGTTTCGAGAGAAAGTCAGCTCTCAAGACTCAGAAATTATAAGACTGCAATCTCAGCTACTGAAGGCTGAAAGAGAACGTGATGAAGTTCTCTCTGGTAAAGCTGCAGCCGAAGAATCCCATAAGGCAACCATAGCCACCATTGACGCGACTCTGTTCGACTTTTATATGCATTGCGTCCTGGGGCGTGGGAGCCTTTCATTTTTGGGGCCAGAATATGAAGTCACCTTAGCGGAAGTATGGGAGGCAATCATTGACTTATTTGGTGGTGCCGGATATTCTGAAACAGATCTTCAAGCTACCTACTTAGGTGAGAGCGATCGTGCTGCCCTTGCCAAAGGAAAAGAGCAGCTTATCCGAGTGCGGGCCGAGGCGACGGGGGAGAAGCTTCCTGAGAAAGAAATACCTCCTATTGCTCCTGCTTATACTTCGGCTTTAGCTTACGCGGACATTACTGGCTCTAGTTCTCATTCCACACTTCCTGCTAAGGTTGACAAAGAAACTGTAACCACCCCTACAGAGGAAGAGGCAATGAAGGACTTCCAAGCTCGGGAATTTGAGATTGATCTCGCTAAACCGGCTTCTCCAGGTAACTTTGACGATTCACGGTCTTCTTTTTTCTCGAAGAATACTGATTTTGATTTCTTTTATTATGCAACAGACGTGCCGGGAACTGCACCAATTCCTCCTTCTTCAGCTGCCGTTCCTCCTCCTTCTCAAGTTACTCCTCTTCCAGCTTCTCAACCAGGTTCACAGGAAGAACCGATAGCGGCCCTTCGAGGTTTGGATAAACCACCTGCTTCCGAGGAACAGAAAGCAGAAGATCTGGAAGATAGCGAGAAGACCCCGGAGCGGTCTTTTGACTACGACACAAAGCTTTCTACATTTCTTGCTCCGGGGAGTGAGTCTTCTTCCAAGAAGAAGGGGAAACGTGTGGCTTCGAAGAAAGGAAAGAAAAGTTCTTCTGCTGCTGGGGATGAAGCAGAGATTGATCCGGCTGAGTCTCTTTCTCCTTCTTCTCCGATACGGCCTTCGAAACTAATTACCAGGCCGAGTAAAAGCTCCAAGGGTGGGAAGAAGGAGAAATGAGTTTGATTTTGTCTTTTCTGCTTTTTGTATTGACCGGAGATTGTGCGGATACCGGTCTCCGCTCACTTTTGTAATCTGCATAATGTAAAAAGCTTCCATAATATTGAATAAAATAGCTATTTTACTTGTACAAATTCTTGTGTATGTAGGAATACATCTGTTTTTCATTTGAAGTGTAGAGTAAACGATTCTTTCTACTTGTACAAACTTTTTGTCTGTGTTTTAAGAACGCATTTATTCCACATCTTCTTTATGTGATATTGTAATGAACTTGTGGTGTGTCGCTTGTATATTACTTTTATTAATGCAACTGAATTGCATAATGTTGCCCCCACTCCACAAGTGCATTGCAATATTTCTCGCTTTTACAAGACTGATACTCCTATATTAGAGAATAACTACTCCATTTTTGAGGAAGGAATCATTCTGCTTTTAATAGAGTATATCTCGTTTCTGGAGAAATTTTTACTTTCTCTTTCTGTCAGAAGAACACTTCGACTTTTGGGAATGATCACTTTTATTTGTTTAAAAATGAATTTTCCTACACAATGAAATGAGCTTCTGAAGAAGGTTTTGATTTTTGTGCCCCAGTAAAGGGTTTATTTTTGGTACTTCAAGCAAGGTGAAGTACGCCTCTGCAGAGGTCTTTTGGTCTCTGAAGAGAAGCAATTTTGGTTTCTGAAGAGAAGCATTTTTGGTCTCCGAAGAGAAGCAGTTTTGGTCTCCGAAGAGAAGCAATTTTGGTCTCCGAAGAGAAGCAATTTTGGTCTCCAAAGAGAAGCAGTTTTGGCATTTCAGCTCTGGTGAAGTAGGTCTCCGAAGAGAAGCATTTTGCACTTCTACACGGGTGAAATGTGCCTCCGAAAAGGGCTTTTTAGTATTTCATCACTGGTGAAGTGGGTCTCCGAAGAGAAGCATTTTGCACTTCTACACGGGTGAAATGTGCCTCCGAAAAGGGCTTTTGCCTCCGAAGATGGCTTGTGCCTCCGAAGAGGGCTTGTGATTGCCTGGAAGTTACTTTCTCATGGTCGGAGGGGTCCACGGGACAGGCGTAAGTTGCTTGATTGGATGTTCGTTTGTACAAACGATCGCAATCAATTAACAAGGTGCCCCTTCGGTGGTCCTACCAATCTTTTTGATTGAGGAAAGCACTCCCATTTATTGGCGTGCCTCGTTAGAGGGCTTTGGTTGGTGTGCCAGGAAGGTTGCGTCTTAGGGGCAAGTAGATCCATGGGATGGACACAAGCTGCCTGATCGGATGCATCACAATCAGTTAGCGAGGGTCTTATTCCTTCTGCTTGGGAAGGTATCCCTTTAGTGGATCTACCGGCTTTCCTGTTGAGAGGCATACCTCCCTTTGGCTGCTTCCATGTTTGCCTGCTCATGTTGTATCATCATCTGCCAATCTGCGATCCTTTATCATCGTTTCCAAGCGCGTCTTCCTTTCTTTTGCAAGTAAACTGCTTTATCCGAAGAAGTAGACTTCACTGTTGATTGACTCCACAGAGTAAACGCAAGTTATTTGGTTGGATGCCTTTTTATATCAACGATCGCAACCAGTTAACGAGGGCTTGACACAGTAGAGCTGTCAACTTTTTATGTGAAGTTCCTCTTATATGGGATTTGAGTTTGGAATTTTTGTTGCTTGAAATTTGCTTTAATAAATGATTTGTAAGGCTCGCTTAGCTTTGCGATGGGTGAGCTTTGCTTTAATGACCTGCAATATTAGATCGACATTTTAGCAATACATTTAGAGTATTTACACATCGAAATATAACAGGCATTTTATAATAGAAAACACAGAATGCATAGTTTTTCATTATTGAATCGCACTGATTTCTCAGCGGTTTACAATGCAGAAGTTACACATCCATTATTATCTTTACAAATTCAAGCAATGCTGTTAAGTAAAAATGAATGCTAGTGATTGTTGTTTCTGAATCTCCAAGCTAGATTTCCATTTGTGCTTGATTCACAACTTTTGGATTTTTATGCCATAGAAAGTGAAAGATGCCCCAGTTGCAGTTTTGTGGACCATTAGCAGTCGTCCCAACTTCTGGCTGCTGGGTGTGGACCTCCTGTGACAACATTGATGACAAGCTTTTCTGAATCTTGCACTGCAGTGTTGTTGTGAAAATCGGATTGATGGGTAGGACGTTGTTGGTCCCGAGTGGATGAGGTTGGAGCGACTCCGCTCCTCTTAACGTATTGTTGGAGTTTACCCTGCTCCAGAAATTCTTCAATCACATTCTTTAATTGGCGACATTGGTCAGTGTCATGGCCAGGTTGATTGTGAAATTGGTAGAATTTTCCATTGCGCTTTGCACCTCTCGTCATCTCGGGTGGCTTTGGATACCTGACAACGTCCTTTGTTGCAAAAAAGATATTTCTTGGTGTATCAGTTAAAGGAGTATAATCCGAAGGATTAAAGCGGCGAGGTTTCTTTTCATTTCCCTAGCTCTTTCCTCCTTCATTCTCTCTTTTCTGATTTTCAGATTCTCTTTTATTAGATGGGACATCGTTATTATTAGTTTGGGCAGCAACCACTTTCGATGTCGTAGAAAGGCTTTCAAGGCGAATGAACTCGTCGGCCTTTTTATAAAACTTATCAAGTGAGTTCGGTTCTTTCATCTTTAGCCATATTCCAAATTTACTCGATTTATCAATGGCTCGCATCAAATAAGTCAGGATCATGCGTGGTTCCGCATTTTCTACTTCGGCTAAAGCTATATTGAAACGGCTCAAGAAAGATTTGATTGATTCCCCGGGCGCCTGTTCAAGGTTAGATAGTGACATTATATCCTTAGCTTTTGAAGCATACAATCTGAACTGTTCTTTAAACTTTTGCGTTAAGTCGGAGAACTTATCTACAGACCGAACTGGAAGCTTTGTGAACCAAAGTAAAGCCACACCTTCCAGGTATACTGGAAAGTATCGACACTTGATCTCATCTGATGCTCTTGCACCGGTCATATGCCAATCGTATTTGTAGAGGAAATGATTAGGGTCACTGGTTCCCCTATAGGCTTGGATAGTAGGAGGTGCAAATTTCCTTGGAAACTCCGCTTTCAGGATCCTTTCAGTAAACGGAGTTCTGCTTGGCGCTAATCCCCAGTCAGCCTCACCCTCTTCCCTTTGCATACTCTCTTTCATGATGCGGCCAACCATTTCAGACAGGTACTCTTTATTGTTCAAGGACATCTCCGGGCAAGCATCAGTTCTTCCCTCGGAAGTTTGCCCTGGCATATGTTCATGACAAGTTGGTTGCGGCATAGAACCATCAGCTTGGAAAGGTGGCATTTCATGAAGAGCAGTTTGATGGTTTTCTGGTTGACGATTTGCCCCGAGCAAAGCAGTTAATCTATCCATCATCAAAGCGTTTTGAGTTTCAATTCGTTGGTATAATCCAGAAACTGCATCGTCCAATTCAGCCCTGGTGACTCCAACGGTTGGAGTTGCTTGGTTTGTCATTGGGGAAGCGGAAGTCCCTTCGTGAGCATTTCCGGATCTGATAGGTCTACCTCTTCTTCCAGGAGCCATTATTTCGGATCTGGTTTTTAGAAAAGGTTCTTTTTATGAATCTTTGCGAAGCAACGGTGGATGATCGCCTGAGTTCAATTCTCAGTGAAAGCACCAAAATGTTAACACTAAAAAGTGAACGCTAACACCCGGTGTGTGTAATAGAATCGTGAAAGCACCACCCGTTGGTACGGGAACAACATATAAGTTGGAAATAGTAGAAAAGCAGTAAATGAACAACGGATTTATAGTGGTTCGGCCCGTAATTGAGCCTACATCCACTTTATAGTCTTTTATTGCTGATTCGGTTACAATTTGATACAATATCCTTCGAAATACAATACAATTCGATCACGAAAGCACTCTTGACTACTAGCTCAATCTTCGACGATGAAACTCCATGAATCCGTATTAGATGTAAGGAATTTCTTTTGAAGATTGTTGTAGCGTCTTGAATGTTTGAAGATCTTTGCTTGCTGAAGGAGAGAAGACTTCGACAGAGTACCGGCGCTTGAAGAAATGAATTGCCCAAAAGTCCCCCTTATGTTGGAAGTGGTGGGGTATTTATAGGAGCTGATCTGGACTCAGGAAATTTCTCTAAGTCTTTAAGTCGTTGCCGACTTATAGAAGTCTTAGGTCGTAGGTCGGTAACGAGATAAAGCACTTGTACCAGTTAGTACTTCCAGAACGAGTTAGTAAGTCGTGAGCGACTTAGTTTAAGTTATAAGTCGGTTACGACCTAAAAGATGCAATACTGTTTTCGTTCCCTTAAGTCGGTGACAAGGTAAAGGCGTATAAGGTGTTCTGAGATTGTACACGACTTAGTATAAGTCGTAGGTCGGTGACGACTTAAGATCCTTATCCTGTAGACCCTTAAGTTGTAGTTCTTCTTAACTCGGAGCATTTCATAACTCGGTGTTGTTAGGTCGGAGCAGAGTTAACTCACAATCTTAAGTCGGCAATTTGTTAATTCGGAAGCCCTTGCTAATCTCGCAATTTGTTAAGTCAGTTGGCTTCTAGGTCGGCACACATCTTAAGTAGTTAGATCGCCATCTCCTTTAGGTCGCAAGCTTCTCTAGTGTTAAGGTCGCGAGCTTCTTTAGGTCGCTATGTTCTTAGGTCGTAGGTCGCAACCTTTTCCTGCTGTTAGGTCGCAAACCTCTATGTCCTTAGGTCGCGAAGCTTCCTTAAGTCGCGACCTAAGTCCCTAGGTCGCAAACTGCTAGGTCGCGAAGCTCTTGAGATAGTTGGGTCGTAAGTCGTTCAAGCCGTGGATTCCTTTTCAGCAACTAAGTCGTAAGTCGTTGAGTCTCTTAAGTCGTAAGGTTCCTTGAGTCGTAGCAGGTTAAGTCGGAACCTTCTTAAGTCGTATAGACTTTAACTCGCTGAGTAGTTAAATCGGAGACCTCTCAACTCCTTAAGTCGTAGACAGCTTAACTCGTTGAGTTGCGTAACTATCCTGAGCCGTAGAGTTTTTAAGTCGCACATCTACTGAGTCGTAAACTGTTAAGTCGTAGCTTCCTGTAGGTTTTAGGCTTTTAACTCGTTGGCTTCTTATAAGTCGTAAGCCTGCTAACTCGTAGGTCCTTTCAGCAATTAGGTCGTTAACTCTTAAACTCGTTAGGTCGGCAACCATATCCTAGGTCGTAGCCTATTGAGCCGTAGGTCAACTAAGTCGACTTGTTAAGCCTGGCAATCCCTTAACTCGTTAAGTCTTGAGTCGTGGAGAATTCAGGGTTAACATTGATACTTTTGGAAAGTCTCATAGATGTATGAGTGCTTGAGGAAGCCATTGATGAAGAGTTTTGAAGAGTTAAGAGAGTTAATGAAATTTTGAGTTTTGAAATTAAAGTGAGAAATGAATGAATGTAGGTAGAGTAAGTAAATAGAAAATCAAAGTACATGTTCTTTGGTCAAAAGACAACTTTTAATAACATAGGAGTTGGTGAAAAGGTGGAGGGAAATTCAGATTTTGAATTTAAAATTTAAATTCAAAATCTGTTTACATATGTCGACATATGCTCATAGGGTATGTCGACATATAGGTTAAAACTTTCAAAAATGATTTTTTTAACTATATCCTATTTTATTATATAAATCAATTTATAGTATTCTATTTTTAGAAAAATAATTATATTTTTTTTATGTTATTAAAATATATAAAATATTTATAATTAAAATATAATCACACAATATTCAACTAATATTATTATTAATCTATAGGATATTCCTAACAACCAATAAAGCAAACAAAAAAGAAAAATTCATTTAAGAAATTAAAAAAAATTGATATATTAAAAGCGTACCTTTTTATGATCCATTTTACCATTTTGTTCTGAATTATGTGTTGCTACGAAGCACATGTTAGCAATTTATGTACTTGATTCATTATCACTTGAGAATGTATCTGAATCATCTAATGTTGCATCATAGGCTCTTCTCCGTTTTCTGGACGAATAAGTGTTTGGTGTAGTTTTAAGTTTACCAGGATGTTGATAGTCTCGTTTTAAATGGCCAGTGTCATCGCAGTTATAACATCTAATGCCATTTTGTTTCCACTTCCGCTTCCTGGATTTTTGTTGCCATTCCTTTTGAAATTGTTCATCTTCCTATATTTTGGAAATTTTCTGAAATTCTTTGTCATGAAAACAATTTCTTCATCGTCATCGCTGCCCGAATCCAGATTATCCGTCATTGCATTAAAAGCTATAGATTTCTTCTCTATCGCTTTGCTTTCTTTCCTGCCCTGCATTTGTTCTTCAAAAGACATTAATTTTCCAATTAGCTCTTTAATTTTTAGAGTGTTAATGTCATTAGCCTCTTCGATTGTAAGAGTGTATTATATCTTGGAATCTAGTATACAGATTGAGGATTTTTCAGAAGTAAGTGAATTGAGGATTTTTCTAACTTAATCCTCTTCAAAAATACTTTTACCTAGTGTAATAAGTGAGTGTACTATATCTTGGAATCTAGTATACATATCAGATATAGACTCATTTTGTATAATTGAAACTGGTTTGTTAACATGGAAATTTTGGTCTGTTTGATCTTACTTGTCCCTTCATGTGTAACTTGTAAAGTTCTCCAAATTTCAAATGCAGACTTACATATAGATACTCTATTAAATTTATTTCTATCTGGTGAACAAAATAATATATTCATAACCTTAGAGTTACTTTGTGAAGCTGCTTTTTAGTCAACAGTCCACTGTGCAAAATTTGTATTGGGTTCACTGCACTCAGTTTGTGTGATATTGTGATGACCCGCGTCCTCGACCCTCGTAAATCGGCACTAATACATCCTCGGTAATCACATGCCGCAAATCCAAGTGCTAAAGAGGCAGATTGTCATGGAGTAAAAGAAAATAAAGGCCAAATAGAATCTTACACGAATCACGAATGGAATAACATATATTATTTCAATATATATATACCTTTAAAATGGAAATTTTTAAATACATTTATCAGAGTCTATCTTATAAATCAGCCAGGACAGTGATAAATCTTTGTCCTTATAAATGCTGAATACAATCTAGTAAACTAATGCGGTGGAAATGGAAATGAAGAACTATCTAGAAAAACATCTTCAGCTCCAAACTTCAAGTTCCATCACAATGCTCCAAGTTAAATCGGACTACTTGGCTGCTCGAAAAAATAGGACATCCAGAATTTAAGGAAAAAGAAAATAAACACTGGGTCAATCATGGGACTGGTGTGAGAAACTCAAAATTCAGAAATTTGAAAACAAAGGGTATCTCATAAGACCACGCCGCACATAAACACGGAACGGGTTTTTACCTAACGATAACCAAAACATTTGCTATGCAAAATGTGGGAATATTATTTTTAATGACATTCTTTTGAAAACACTTTTCAAGTAAACTTATATGATCTTAGCTAAAATTGTTACATTGATTAAATTCCAGCATAATAGGTTCTACAATCAAGTCCAAAGGCACTTATTGGAGAATGGATTTCATACAATGGCAGGTAAGGAACTACCTTCTGTATAGTACATCTCAAGAGGAATGTACCGAGGATCAACACCTTTGAATCATCTGCACCTGGCAAGACCGGCCTACCCGCAGACCCATCTGGTGGCAGATAGAATCGAATATGACATCACCTCGGTTGTAACCGACCTATCTAAGAGCATTCTTAGCATATACAACATACTCGACATATATAGAGTAATCTAGAAAGGTAATGACCATACCCTAATGATTGCAAACAACATATAGCATGATGGCATGCCTAGTTTAAACCATTTCCGGGTGATACGACCCGAGGTAACTATTACCTTTCACATAGCACATTCTACTTTGAGTGCCACATTTCCAGTTCCATCATACACTATTGATTCCTACAAATATACAACCTCTGAGCTCATACATATCAGAGAAGGGTGTTAAGTATAGGAGAGTTACTTCCTACTCCACCAAACAGATGTACTTTCGTAAAAATCAATATACGTGTATGTTGGAATGCAACGTTAGACATTCATCCATACAAGTTATCCAAAAATAGGACAAACCGAAGGAACTCTCCTGCCATATCCTATCGATGATCATCCCTAGGATTAGTAGCGAGCAGCCCTTGCATCAAAGATCAAGCGAAGATACAACTGCCGCATATATATGATATGGGAAATTTTCCCCGAGGGTCAGTGACAAGCAACCCTTCATTCCATTTATTATCATTCCATGCCTTCACCTTCGAATGAGTAAATTGTTTTAAAGTGGTTTTTGGATAACAATCACTCAAATCCGACCCCAGTTCCTTCGAACCAACCATCGATAAAAAGATGTTAGGTAAATAGGTTCTTATAATTTGATTAATTACTTTCACTTTATCAGAAATATCATCTAGAGATATACATCTTTAAAACATTTAATTTTGATATATAAGGAATCATTAAAACTCTCTTTAGCTTTGGAAATATCAAATCATTTTCATAATTCATATTGGAAAACATTATTAAGTTAAAAGGGTCGATAGAAATTATACTAATTCTACTCAACATCAATTTCCGTATTCAACCTTTACTATCCGTCGAATAACGGTGAAATAATCTTTTAAATTCACATGGATAGTATGGGTTCCCTCTTCGAAATTTAATACCAAGTGTAAGAAGATTATTTTATACCATCTAAGTTGTATTAAATTAGGAAAAATTAAATCTTTTATACTTGCCTCGTTTTCGACATTTCGATCTTATCTATTCCTCCCAAGAAAAAGGCTGAGTGAGCCAGGGCACTAGTTGCTCTTGAATATCTCCTTAGTTTAAGCACCTCACATCTGGATGGCACGAATAGAAAAATCTAGTCTACTCATCGGCTTTTACCCAAGATTAAATCATTTATTTATAACAGCTTTTCTTTTAACCATTTATTTAAACGCCTTTAAAAGAAATTTTAAAAATTCCAAATCATCTTTAAAATACTTAATTATTTATTTTAAAACATTTGTAAAATATTGGGGAAAGAATACTTAAGTTTAAAGCCATATTTCAAAAGTTATTAAAGTACTGCAAAAAGTGTTGCAAATAGTGCTTTTAAGGCTTATTTGATCAAAATGACTTTTCGACCATTTAGAAATTCATTTTTAAAACTCAAATATCCTTTAGACATTTTAAAATACTTATAGAATTTGTTTCATATTTTTAAAGAATTAAAAATATTGCTTTAAAAGAATTTATTGCTATGGTTTCCGTACCACCAAACCGCTACTATTTTGAAAACTTGATTTGCTCATATTTCAAAATCTACTAAATGAAATCTCGATATTATTCTTTTGCTTGAAATCTATGATTATAAGGGTTCGAAAAATTCTTATTACAAAGAATTTCAACTTCGATTCCATCGTATAAATGGATTTAAACTATTACGGCGCGAAACAGCGAACTGTCGTTACGCGATGCACCAATTTTAACTCAATTTTCATATCCTTTCCACACTTTGTTGAAACACTTTTAAATATTTATATAACATTTCTAAATCATTTTTAAACCATTTTAAAGAGGTTTACCAATCTCATATACACCATTTCATTTATTAAAGGAAAGTGATTTCCTTTGTGATATTCGAAGTGTATTAAACGTGAATTGTTTACACCTCCAAAGAAACATATTATCATATTCAAACATGATAAAAAACCATTATAACCAAGCATAGCCAAACATATATATCATCCAAAATATCATAATATAAATAGAGTTTCTCACCTTCATTGGTTTCTAACTTTACGAAAATTCGCTTTAGCTTGGCTACGATCGAATCAAAGCCTATGACATTGAGCCTTAGATTTTGGATAGCCACGGCCTAAGCTTGCAAGTGGAGGTGGGCTCGGTCAAGCATGGATATGAGTGTGGATGTGAGCTTTGAGTGGAGATGTGGAGTGATTTGCCTTGGTTTTGAGGTGGAATGACATGGTATATTTTGTATATATTTTACTTTATTTTGCCATAACTTTGCAAATATATTTTCAAGGCATGGAAGCTGTTAAAGAAGAGCTCTTAGAGCTTTAAGAAAAAGGAGGAAGTAGAAGCGAATGGATAAATGAAAGGAGAGAGCCAAGGCCTTGTATTTATAAGCAAAAATGTGTGAAAATATCTAAATGTTCATTTCCTTTTCTACCCGCAACCCACACCCCTCCTTTCCCATCATTCCACACGTTGATCCCCCTCCCCATGTGCCTCCATCATTTCACTTCACTTCATGGAATGTGCATTGACTTTGCATAGCTTAAGGATGAAGTTTTCTAAAATATCTTAGATATTTTTACCATATATGTATATATAAATGAATATAAGTGTTATGTGTGTGTGTGTGTGTATATATATTTGGGTATATGTATAAGTGTGTGTTATATATGTGCATAAGACATACAAACAAGGCTGCAACAACTTTGAATAACTTCCGTTCGCTAAACCGTTGAAAATCAAAAAATGAATTCTCAATCACATTTTCACTTATTAATTAAATTACATATAAATGTAAAAAAAATTGTAAACTAATTTCTTATCATTTTTAACCAATTAAACTGATCACATTTGATTTGTAAAACCATATAAATTAATATTAAACAATTAATTATAAAAAGTGTTATTATATCGATCAAGTGATATCAATTTTCCTTATAATTTTAAGTCAAATATATATCTTTATAAACTATTATAAATGATTTATTATCACTTCATAACTAATTAAAACGAATTATTATCATTCAAAAATAATTATTTGAATAATTATAATAATTATTATATCATTAAATCTCAATTTAATTTCAAAAGTCAATTATTAAATATGATGTCATTATTGATGATGTTAGAAATACATTTTATTTTCTAAAAATAAAATAAATAATTTTATTACATATTCTTGTTTATATGGATAAATAAATGTATGTATCCAGCTCCGTGGATGACTTCTGATAATTATAGAGTTGTTTATTGATAAAACGATTTTCGATCATTTTATCGATATTCCTTCAAAGTTTATATTTTCTTAAATACTTATTCAAATTAAGATTACCATCATTCTTGTTCAAAAGATCATAATCTATGTTTTTAGCTTTTATTTGAATATTTAAAAATAAATATAATTTATCAAATTGGTAAATTTGTGGGTCGTTACTGATATTCCAAGTGTCTAAACCAATTGATTGTATATAAAATTTCATTTTACATGACCAATATGTGTAATTCTTCCATTAAAAAGTGGAGGTCGAGCAGTGGATTGTCCTTCGATAAATGAGTTGCTAACAAGTGTATTAACAGTGTTACTAACGGTACTATTACCAGTGTTGGTAGCCATTTAAACTTTTTCCAAAATCAGATGATGAATACTTTGAAAACCAATGGTCTGATACCAAATGTGAGTCAGTGGAATAGGAATCTTAAGGCTAAATTAACACTAGAGGGGGTTGAATAGTGTTTAATGAATTATATGAATATTTTTCAAATTCTTTAAATTCTACTTGGAATGATGTAATTAACAATCACAGATTCAAAGTGTAGATAAAAGTAAATGTAGTAAAAGTAAAAAAGAACGAACCAATCAGAATTTTGTACTGTTTCAGAGTTACCCTACACCTAGTCCTGCACAATTCCTTGTGTAGATTTCTTTTCAACTAGTAAATGCAAATACAATCTCGATTTCAAGGCTACGAAACACACCCTCTAGAATCCTGACCTCTGGGTAGAGTCACTTGATTTCCCAGCTACAAGAACATCTACTAGATTTACGTGCTACTAAGCACACCCAATTGATTTTACAGGCTACAATCACACGTACTTGGATTTCAGGGATACCAAGCACACCACAAAGTATGGGAGTATTATTTGATAGAGTTTACAGACTCAGATCTTCGATCTTGATTACAATTTATCATATAACTCTTGAATAGCACTTTGATCATGAGAGAGATGAGAGAAATCAGAGAGTAGATGAAGGAGAATCAAATTAGTAATAATTGAATTTGATTCTGTTTGAATTTCGGCAGAGTTTTGACAAAAATTGATTTAGAAATCAAGAGAGTGAAAAGAGGAGAGAAGAATAAGAAAGTGGTTAATGAAATTTTGTTTGGAAGTCTAATATATATAGGGAAACAACGGTTATGTCCATTCGCGAAGAAATACCACGAAAAGACACTTCCATTCACATTTGAATTTTGAATTTTACGACCACTATGTCGACATATATGGATAGGATATATCGACATATCCCTTTGTATTTTGAAAAATACTTTAAAAATATTATTTTGAAAATCCATTGCTTTGTAAAATAATTTGATGCTTTGTAGAATTAGTTAAATATAGTTTATACACATTTTAATCAAAATATAACTTAATAAAATAATTTTGAAAGATTTAATAAGAGTGTTCAATAATATATATATATATATATATATATATCAATATAATTATAACTTATTAAAATATAAACAAAATTCAATATATATATATAAAAAAACTTAAAAACACTAAAATGATATCTTTATAAGAGATTGAAAATTATTTTGGGAAATATTTTGAAAAGATTATTTATAAAACAGGATATTTTAAATACAATTTAAAACAAAATTAGAGAAGATGAGAGAGATTGGGAAAGTGCAATCAAGTTTTTAACATAAATTCTATGACTCTATAACTTATCTGGAGTATCTTGAAATCTTGAACTTTTCAATACTCATGAGTCTTCATTCTTGAACTCTTGAAACTCTATATCATCATCTTGAATCTACTCTTGATACTATACATTCTTCTTAATCAACACCTGTTTAATATCCTGCACTATATACTATATATATGTGTGTGTGTATATATATCTTGATAACACATTAATATCGTTTGATATAATTTCCTATAGTGTTTATCATCCAAACCAATACCTAAGGTACTAACAGAGCTTTCATATTGAAATTCACGGTATTCTCAAGTCGAAAGAACTATGTAAATTATTCACATCGATATTTTCTATTTTACCTTAGTTATATTAACCAACAGAAAACTATTGAATGAGTCGTTCCATAGTTATCCAATAACTATTAGTATGTAAACTCTAGATTCCTCCAATAATCATGAATAATACACTGCCCAACATTTGAAGAGCGTTACGTAGTCTAGTCTCAACGGATACATCGATATCCAATCCCGATGCATCAGAACATTTAAAATGATATATTTAATTTTATTGTGATAAATTACTCGCGGTTATAACACTTTGTAACTACTATCACAAAACATACCATTTATGGATTTTCTATTAAATATACTTTTAGTTAAATTAATTAATTAATATAACCACATTATATCAAGCATATAATTGAAAAAACCTTTATTTCGAACAAGTTTGGTCAATGAGTTAGATATATGTAACAAATTAAATAATTACCCCTAGGGCATACCCCTAACTCTATCAATCTCCCACTTGCACTTGGGGTCAATTATGGAATCTTATTCCAACTTTTCCAATTGGTTTTCTCAAAACCAATTGGGCCAGTTCCTCTGTGAACGGGTATGCTATTATGTTTCAATTATTTACTCTATAAATCAACTCTCTCCGATGGTGATAAACTATTTTATCATGTGGAACAATTTGGAGTATGTCTCTCGACTTCAAGTGAGCTCTAAGTTTTGTTACGAACTATATTGCGACATTGTTATCATATAACAATGTCATGAGATTCTCAACACTTAGAATCGGCTAAGTTATAAATTTGTGCACTTATATTTTTATATACATTGTTTTTATTGTGGGGCTATTCAAGGTGATGTACTTAGCCTTTTTTATTGAATCGGCCACGGTCTTTTATTTGGAACATTTCCAACTTAAAGATTTGTTATTGACATATTATACTCAATATTACTAAGTTTGAGTCTAAACATTTCTTCATAGGGAATTTGTTGTTTCTGTAAACAACCATTTAGTGATATCAATTTGGATTTGATATTTTCTTTATGTATCAAATACATAAAAAACCCAATATTATAGATAGCATAACATGTATGATAATTCTTATTGCCAATGCATAAGGAATCCATCTGCATATTCCTTATCAAACATTTTAGTAAGGTGTCCTTGCATAATGTTTTGGGACATTTCCAATATATTTTATACTTACTTTAAAAGAAATAATTTAAAATCCAATGTTGAGTATTAAAACAACTAAGGCTGATTTTAACACAAATACACTGTTAAAATCAACAGCGTGTTGCTTACTTATAGTTTAAAAATATTAGTGTACCTTTTGACTTTCTTACTTCTGAGCACATGCTTCCTGTGCATTATGATTGACAATTAAACTATTTGGTATTTTCTTCAAAATGTTTGTTCAATTTTGATGCTTATAAAATTATACTTTTTATCTTCCTTGGATCATATCTATAATCCGACAAACTTAATATCGCTCCCACTGACTTCAAGACACTTTGGTTATTATGTGCAAACAGTCTAGTTTAAATCTATATTTAGAACCTTCTATTTCAACACATATATACCAAAACCTAAAGTCATACTTGGCGATAATTTTGTAAGTAAATCCAAACTAACTTGAGTACGTTGAATAATGAATCTATTATGTTAATTTCAACAATTGAAATTTACGAGATTATTCTTATCAACGTCGCTCAGTAAATTCCAATTGCATTAGTCTCTTAAAGACACAATCGTGGCTGATGGATCACATCCCTTCGGATATGACTACCAAAATCGAATTTCAATAACATACTTGGAATCCCTTCGGATTTACGCATCATACCATATCATGGTGTCAATAATCTTAATAGCTTAATTGATAGTTGGGGATTAACTATTCTCGACATTGATAAGAAACACATAGTTTCTCTTTATTGTGCGAGAATACTTGTAAGACATCCTAATGCGATATGTTCATTTAGGTTAGGTTAATTTCATTTCATCCCTTATAATCAGTTTTATTATTGGATCATATCCAATTCCATTTCTCTACCAATAATTTCTCAAAGAAATTCCTTCATAATGAAGTTGGTATTTCTTGAAACAACAATTGTTTCCCAGTGCAACATAATAGGTATTCATAAACACTTTATGAATTGCCTTTTATATAAAACTGATTTAGTTTTTAGTTTACAAAACTTATGTTCAAAACATAAATATGTCATCTAATGATAGACTTCTCCAAACTCCTTTTGGGGATATTCATACAAGATCCCTCACAAACAATTATTATGTGTAGACTTTCAACTCGCACATCCTGCCAACTCCTTGACCTAGGATATGTTGGGGTTTCTTATAAACCCTTATCTTGTATGTTTTGTAAACTATTATTTAGATGAAATAATACTAACCTTGTGTACCACTCTTAAGTTCATAACCTTATAGAAAGAAATTAACTCAACTTTACTAATAATTAGTCGTACTTTGTCCAACAAAATTGGATTACTCCTTATCGATGCATCATATGTACCACATGGAGGAGTGACCTTTGAGATTTAATCTTTATTCATTTTTAGATACTTTCAGAACTTCTTCCAATATACTCACTCATTCGATCAAATCGAATCATTTCTATCGCATGTTATTTTATTTACATCTGTTTTATACTCTATGAGTTTACCATAGACATACTAAATGTGTATCAAAATACACATGTCCATGTCGATGATAACTCATCGGTAAATGTGACAAAGTTCGTGGAACCATTTTGGTATTAGTAGACATACGATTGCATACATCTACATGTATCAATCCGAAGACTTCATCAACTCTTATGATGCTCCTACTGAATGGGTGCATAGTCTTTCAATTGTTTGACATATAATTAACTAAAGTCATATGATTCATAATCATATACTAAAATTATTTCTCAAAACTACGGCTTAGTCTATAATTCCAAAATAACTGTAAATAATATTAGTTACTTCTTTATTTTCCAATGCATCATTTTGTTATGAAAAAAAATACCACATTATAGTTTTATTTCATAACAAATATTCATAATATTCACATTGAAATATAACTATGTCTATTTTTCAGTCTGCATTAAAAAATAGTCATTATTTCATAAATAATGTTCGGCATGTTTTACGAAAACTATTTTCGTAATTTGACACGATCAATAAGTGTTATATGGGATACTCCCACTATTTCCGCCATTCCTGTAATAGTGTACTGAATTCAGAGGTCCAGTATTCACTTAGTATAGATTATTTAATTCATATACTGTAACTAGTTTACAACAGAGAGTTTTTATCAAATATCTCGAACTTAAAGAAATAAATCTCACAAAAAAAAATTTCTATATGAAAATACATTTTGAAATTGAAATCGTATTTCTCATTCCAAAGTTGAGTATCAATTATTATTATTATTAAAATTCTCAATTTTTGATGTTTCCTTATGAAGCAGAATTGACCATTCACTCTCTTCATTCCAACAATACCTTTAATCACATTTACTCTCGTACATTCGTTTTCCTTTCTAAATGGTCAAACCATTCAAAAGAAAACCATTACTATAATGTCATAACGAACCTTTTACAAAAGCACATTCGATTATCCTTAACATTTAATGACATCAAATGTATTGCACTTTATGTAAATCGATCAAATCGACATTTCAACGATCAAGTTCTTAGATTTATACTGTAGTTTTGGCCTTATGTTACAATTAACACAATATGATCTTTCAAGTAGTCAATCAAATTGATCTCATAGTACTGTTTATTGGCTTATTTCGAATGAACTATATTTATTGAAATATCGTACATTATGAACTGTGACCATTCGCTATATAACATTTATATGTGATAGTATATGGATCAAATATCCATAGTCTTGTATTGCTTTTAGAGTTCGAAACTCATACAATGCAATACACGGTCTCAACTAAATAAACTTGTAAGTGACCATATTACGAACGTAAGTCAGGCACTTGCATGGGTAAAGAATACATTAACATGCAATAGGAATTTAAGAGTGAGTATTACATTATATTTCCATTTGTCAATTTTCAATTCAGTTCATTTGTATATATTAATTGGTAAACGCTTTATTAATCAGATTAAATACACAAATTTATCATTGTAGGTAATTATAACATTATTTAGCATATGTTCTTGCAATATTAGAAAGGTTAAATGTTACCATTTCATTTTTCTAATAAGGCTCCCACTAGTCTTTTATTTTTCTCCAAACCCTAAGATGAAACATAGAAGTCTTTCGACTTCACTAGTACGTATTAGGACTCATTTGTCTTGGTATTCTAACCTTGAGTTTGCTCAACAAATCATAGCCCCACAAATGATGGATAACTTCTTATCGGCTGTATCATAACAACTCCTAACTCATGTTTCCTTGTCCTAATCTCATTTCAATCTTGAGTTTGCTCAACAAATTGAAAGAGATTATTCACTCATACCTAGCATATCGTGATGGCCTAAGTATAGTATATGTACCTTGAGTTTACTCAACAAATACATATAGTTATCTTAACTCCTCTATTCAATATTTTAATAGTACTACACATAACATCCCCAGCTTGGGTTTGCTCAACAACTAAGGAGTATGCAAGTAATTTATTATTATATATAGTGGAGGCAACATGATTTGAAGATTCATAATCTTCAATATATTATATTGAGTGATGTCGACTTAAGAAATAATGTATTTCTTATCAAATACCCTCGTAATTCAAGTGTCAGACACATCAAAAATCACGGTATACATACATTTACATATGTATTTATTTCTTAGGTCTATTTGAGTTTCTTTAATGTTCCACCTTTAGTTTATACATTCATATCATATAAGTTTTATTGTTATATAACTTTTATATTACATATTACTTATATGATAGTCTTATGTATAATACTTTATTTAATAAAATCTTATTTAATTAATTTAAATTAATTAATTTTATATTAGTATTCCAATACAACTTTTATATTGGACATATTTATTATAACCTTTATAGTGTATACTATAACCTTTACAATATAACACATATATCTTATATATGCGTATTTTTATATAATTAATTAACTTTAGTTAATTTATTTAATTAAATAATTTTAATTAAATTATATTAATTTCAAATTTTATCTTATATATACATATATGTATACTTATGTTATCTTAAACACTTTAAAATAACATAACATGTATCAACATGCTTAGCCAAATATATATTTATATATATATATATATATAAACATATATAATAAATGCATATAAGAATTAATTAATTAATTAATTCATTTAATTAATTTATTTTATTAATCAAATTAATAAACTTTAAATTTCAAAATTAATAATCAAATAGTGTCAAACATTTTGAAATTTTATGTTATATTATTACTTTTTATAATAAACATGTTTTTATTTTAAATTTAAATTTTAAACTTAAAATCTAGTCTTAATATTCAAGACTATTTTGAAAATTAGCCTAAGGCCTAATTCAAATTGGGTCTTTTCTATCAGGGGCAACCTTTGAGCTCACTTCACCTTTCAGGCCAGGCAGGTAACTAGGTAGGACATGATACTTGATCACCCAATTCCAATCCTAGATATCACCTTTCTAGACACTGTACTAAGTGCGCAAGCTTAATTAGTTAGCCCTAACATGACTAATTTAGATCGCATAGGCTATTGGGCTTTGATATTATTGAAGGAACTGGGCCAGACCGCGGTTGAAGAAATGGGTGAGTTTTAAAAAAATACCCTATTTGATCTTAGTTGAGCCTATGAAGCCTAATTTAATTAGAACATTTCTAAATTTGTTTTAAATAAATCCATGTACTTTATTTAAATTAGTTAAAGGGAAGTTTAAATAAATTTAATTTTAAATGTATAGTGTATCAAATACCTCTAACATTTATTAATAAGAGTTAATATATCTAGGGAAGGAAACCTTTCATTTCTTTCCCTAAAACAAGAAATTATTTAAGAGCATTAATAAGATTTAATGTATATAGAGAAGGAGACCTTTCATTTCTTTCACTAAAACAAGTTATTAATTGAAAGCATTAATTGCATTAAATGGAGAGATGAACCTTTCATTTCTCTCTTTAATTTGAATTGATCGATTAGATTTCATTTACATATATATGTATCAAATACACACACACACACACACACACACACATATATATATATATATGTATATATATATATATACCATCATGCTTCTTCACAACTACCACTGGAGAACCCCAGTTTGAACTGCTAGGCCTTATGAAGCCTTTCTGCTCCAATTCCTCCAATTGCTGTTTTAATTCCACTAATTCTTTTGGTCCCATTCTGGTAGGCTTCTTGATGATAGGACTTGCTCCTGGAATTAATCTTATTTGAAATTCAACTTGCCTATTTTCTGGAACTCCTACAACCTCTCCAAAGACATCTGGGTACTCACTTATTACTTCTATATCTTCTAGAGTCAATTCTTTTTAAATCATGCTCCATATTTGATTAAGGCAATTTATCTTGGCTGTTTCACTCATGACTACAATATTTTTACCATTTTCTGTTTTCAAAGAAATAGGAAAATTTTCTAAATTCAAAATTGCTTTGAATTTACTCAACCAATCTACCCCTAGAATAATTCCTATTCCATGATATTTCAACACAAATAAATCAGATTTAAACATATTTCCACCTATGTTTAATTCTACTCCCAAACATCTTAATCCTAGCAGGCAAGAGCTACCTAGGGGACTCTGAATAAACAAAGGTGTTTCAACTAAGTTGCATGTGAGAGCCAATTTATCCACTATGTCTTGTGATATTAAAGAGTGTGTAGACCCAGTGTCAAATATAACTGAGATTGGATAATTTTTAATTAGAAGTATATCTTCCAATTGTCCAAAATTTCCCACTGCACTTGCTTTTGCTTTGCCTTCCAATGCTCCTACTTTTGCTCCTTTCTTGAACTCTGGGCAATTCCTTTTGATATGGCCTTCTTTCCCACAATTATAGCAACTGAATGGGGTCTTCTTAGCTTCTTGACACCTATTGCTCATGTGTCCTTCTTTGCCACAGTTGTAGCAAGTAACTTTCTTCTTAATTTCCCCAGTGGCTGCTCCTTCAACTTTCTTATCTACATTCTTCTTGTCATAAGGATGTGCTCTATTTTTCCCTTTATTTTGATTATTAGCCCTCATGTTCCTAAATTTCTCTCTTGCATTATCATGTTGTTCAAAAGAAAGAGTGAAATCTATGACTTGATCAAATGTTTTGTCTTTGTATGGTAGCATTGCTCTACTTAAACCAGCATTAAGTCCTTGAATAAATCTCAAATTCTTTGATTCCTCATTCCCTATGAGCATGGTTCCATACTTAGAAAAGCTCTCAAAATTTTGAGTGTATTCAGTCACACTCATTGGTCCTTGTCTCAGCCTTATGAATTCCTCAAGTAGTGTTGCCTTAGCTGTTTCTGGGACAAATCTGGCCTCAAGCATCTCCTTGAATTGATTCCATGTTATCTCATTTTCTGGTCTTCTTGTGATGATTACTTCTAACCAATCTAGTGCTGCTCCCTTGAGCCTTCTGGAAGCTATTTGCCTCTTCCTTTGATCATTTATTTGCATGTCTGCAAATATTCTTTCTAAGGTTCTCAGCCATGTTTGTACACCCATGACTCATTCAGTACCTTCAAAATCCTTGCCTCCTAAATTTGAAAATGTTTTCAATAGCTTAGCTAACTCCTCATGAGGATTTTCTTCCCTTTGCACTGCTCCTTCCCTAAATGCCCTCAACAAATCTTGCAAATTGACCAATGGTGTTGCATTAGAGGATCCTGCTCCAGTGCTTGGTGGTCTTCCTACCATGATTCACTATTCAATTGCATAGCTAGTTAGTCTTGTTTCTAATTTAATTATTTCAGCAATTTATTCCTATTGAGAATATTATATTTATTATTTAATTTTTTGTTCATATGCTATGTTGTTATTAACATAGCTCTGATACCAACTAAAGTGACCCACTTCTTTCTTATATTTATTTTTCATGATTTTCAGATGAGTTTTTTTTTATATAACAATGGATCACTTCTCTTAATTTAATTTCCCAAGATCCAGAATTTTACCAATATAAAAATATTAGTATATAAACCAAATCATACCATTTATATATATGAAGATATATAAATGTTTCCTTGCTTATCAGAGTAATTAAATTAGCAAAGAAATTCAATCACACTGTATTTCTCGTATATTTTGTGTCACATAGCCATTTCCACTTTTTAATCTTCTTCTTTTGAACTCAAGCTTGATTAATATTTAGTTCAAATATTACCACTTATTATTTTCTTGTTTTACTTCTCAAATTAATTGATTTCTGGATTTACAAGCCATACATTTGATTTCTGGGATTTTGTAATTTGATACTTATTGTTTTTGATTAAATAAGGGGTGTTTAAAACATCTCATGCATCTTTGTTTAGCCCAGAATTCTCACCATGAAACTCAACAATTTTATGCCAGATAAAATACTCCTTTTCAGGTTTATTAAATATATAATGATCATATGAATAATAAGGTGATAAACTAGATTGAAGCCAAGCAAAGGAAAACAATACAATCAAACCAGAATGCTAACTCAAACTAACATGCCAAATGGAGACTTAGCATATGCATGAAGACAGTATGGTTAAGGCAATGTCAACAAATCAGACCAATGCCAAACTTTCAGTTGAACTTATAATGAAGTCTACTGATGAATTCCCAAATAGTGGAACAAAAGATTGTGATCAATAAACAGTGGAATAATTGACATGCTAAATACCTAAATAAGACTACATGACAATGCATACTACAACTGATTTGTCTATACCCAAAATGCAACCAGACTTAAATCAAATAAATAGACAACTAGGTGCAGTTCAATGTGGTTGCAGTGAAGATTATAAGTATATAGTATGCACCTCATCTTACTATACAATGCAATACAAATTTCCACTGGAAATCAGATATTCAAGTAGGATTTGCAGGCTAAGGCTTCAAGCTTTTTCCCATGGTCTTATATCAATTATAAGGCATGGTCAAGCCTTACTGGTTAGCCAAGACCAGGTTCAACTTATCACTTAACAATTTTATTACATACTTTTCCAAAAACTGCTTCAACCTTATAATTAAAAACTTATCAAATATTGCCAAAGAAAGTATGTCCACATATCAGATTACATGGCATAATTTCCTTCATCATAATTCAGCAGAGAACATCAAGATTAGTTGCATAAATTAGTAACTCATAAACACACATATAATACTTAAGTTTTTACATGTCCTTTGCAAGAAACAAGCAAATTTCAATTCTGGAAATACTTAAAACATAGTAAAGTTTTGCCTAACTTATTCATTACAATAATACTGCTACTTTTCTTAGACACTTTAAATTCTTCAAGGTCTTCCAATATCCATGCAAGCAAGCTATCATGCATCTTTCCCTGCAGCAATACTTTGAACTGCCTCAATAAAATGAGACACCCCAAATATTGCAGAGGCAACAAATAGGGTCAGAAATAAATTCTGGTGTGAGTGAAATCAAGGATTAAAAATAACTTACAAATTACTATGACTAGGTAGAGAGCTCATATATTTGATGCTATTCATTTTCATATAAAAACCTGAGTATGTGTATCTTTAAACTTATCTAACAATCATATATTCAAGCATTCATCCATTCATTTCATTCAGTCATACATGCACCTGCTCCTATGGATTAACTCCCTAGTTCCATAGCTCAATTTCTCAATCTCATTTATATTTTATTTGGTCTGAACTCTTGCCATTGAACACCATGTGTGTGCATTGCAAAGGGGCTCAGTTCTGTTAACCCTTTACACAGAGACCTACAGGACTTAAGAAAGTCATGCACATACCCATCATCCACCTGATGATGAATAGATCAAGGCACTACTCCTAAATTATTTTTATAATTTAGAGACCATGCTTATTTTTCTTTTCTGGAAAAATGTTATTAATTAAAGAAATGCTTTATTTTCTTTTCTTCCTTTCATAATCAAAGAAAGTATACTCAGTATTTTCAGCCAGACATACAAAGTATTTTTGCAAAGCATCACATCCCATTTTAAAGTCATTCTTATTCAATTATATTTTCTAAATATTGCATAAACATTTATTTCCAGAAATATTCTCATGCCTTACATAAATCTGGTGAAATCATACAAAATATTATACTTAGTTTTACTGTGAACATAGGGCATAGTTTTTGAGAAAAACCCATAAAAACATATTGGCTTGTGATCTGAACAAATCAGCACATATCTATGATATTTCATTGTTCATATCACTTTTAGAATGAATTAGACATAAGCATGAATCTCATTATTCATACTTCCTACTTCATTTTCTTTTCATTGATACCCTATTTCTCAGTAAATTATTTGGTTCATCTTCATATAAAGCTGGATTATAAAATCCACTTCTGAGATCAGAGTATATGTTTAATTATTTATATTTCAAAGCAAAAACTTAAGCAATCATAACACACCAAAACAACAATCAAATACTCAACCAAAGTATCAACCATATTCAACATTCATTTATTCCGAGAATAAAAATTAAACAAAAGTATATTAAGATTTTTATAAAGTGATATGGCTGCCCTTAACATGGGTCTTAATGCCTTAAATTTCATAGGTGATTAATCACTCACCTTCCTCTTCTCTTCCTCGAGAATGGTCAAGCTTGAAGACAGTGTGAGTTCTTCCCTTCTATTTTTTTTTGAAAATATGTTTCTGTTTTTCCCCTCAGAGAAAACTACTGCTTCCCCTTTGATTTAAATCATTTAACTAGGGTTTTAAATGGAGGAAAAACCCATTTTATCCTCACAGAAATAAGAGAAGTTTGTGTGCATGTTTATGGCTAATTATGCCATTTTCTTTTTTGATTTCCATTTCAGGTAAAAGCAGTTGCTTCTCTGCTTTTCTGTGTGCATGCTATTTGCATGATTCACCTATACATTATTTATTTGTGTGACTTAGCTTCATTGTATATTTTGTTAAACCTGAATAGTTCACTCATACCCCTTTTTATTATTATTCCTAGCATTATTTCGACCTATTTATTTTTCTCTTGATTTATTTTAAAAATGCATTTATGCACAAATAATACTAAACTGGTTTTATGCAATTTAATTATCAGAAAGATTTCTTTTATCACTTGATATTTCTCCGGCTAGTCTTATTTAACATATATATATATATATATATATATATATATATATATATATATGAGACATGTGTATGTAAAACTCACTCATATTTGATCATTTTCTTCTCCTTTTTATTCATTGAAAAATCACTATCCTCTTATTTAATTATTTTACTTACTCTTAATATTTATTTTCAAACTATTCTATTCTTTAAATATTTCATATTAACTGATTTCCAATTTTCTTTTCAAAATTATTTTCATCTCAATAATTTGGGTCTTCACATACTCTCCTCCTAAAAGGAATTGTGTCCCACAATTATTATTTTTTCTTCAGAATTTCAGAAACTCATGCATCCAAAACCAATCAATTACACATAAGTAATATTTAAATTTATTATAATTTTAGGCATACCTTTAAGCAGAAAATAGATTAGGATATTTATCCTTCATCCTATCTTCAGCCTCCCATGTACAATCATTTTTATCTAAACTCCATTGGATTTTGACCAATTTAATTATTTTATTCCTCAATTTCTTTTCTTCTCTAGCCACAATGCCCTTCCTTCTTATAAACCAGATTTTCTTGAATTTCAACATGTGTAGGAGATTCAAGAATGGTCTCCTTATCATGCACCCATTTTCTCAATTGAGATACATGAAATACATCATGTATATTACTCAATTCCTCTGGCAATTTTAGCTTATAAGCCAAAGTTCCTATTCTTTGAATAATTTCATATGGACCTATATATCTTGGTGTTAACTTTCCTTCCTTGCCAAATCTCAGTATCTTTCTCATTGGTGAAACTTTGAGATATACATAATTTCCTACCTCAAACTCCACTGGCCTTCTTCTTTTGTCTGCATATGCTTTTTGTCTTTCTTGTGCTGCTCTCATTCTTTGCCTCACTAATTCAATTCTTGCAGAAGTTTCCTTCACATTATCCGGTCCAAGCAATACTCTTTCACCTACCTCCATCCAACATGCAGGAGATAAACAAGGCTTTCCATACAAGGCCTCAAATGGAGCCATACCTATAGTGGACTGGTAACTATTGTTATAAGCAAATTCAGCTAAGTAGAGATGATCTTCCCAACTGCCTCCAAAGTCAAGTATACATGCTCTAAGTAAATCCTCTAAAATCTTGTTAACAATCTCAGTTTGCCCATCTGTTTGTGGATGGTAGGCTGTGCTTAAGCTTAATTCTGTCCCCATGGCTTCTTGAAAGCTACCCCAGAACCTTGAGGTAAACAAGGTGTCTCTATCACTAATGATAGTCTTGGGGATACCATGTAATCTCACTATCTCCTTCACAAATAATTGAGCTAACTTGTGAGCATTTCTATTTGAATTCACTGGAATAAAATGTGCTATTTTTGTGAGCCTATCAACCACTACCCAAATACTATCATTGCCTCTTCTTGTTCTTGGCAAGCCATCCACAAAATCCATTGAAATACTTTCCCAGTTCCAAGTAGGCACTTCTAAAGGTTGCAGTAGGCCTAAGGGTCTTTGGTAATCTGCCTTGACTTGTTGGCAGGTTAAACACTTTGCTACATATTTTGCCACTGCTCCCTTCATTCCTGGCCACCAATAATTCCTTTTAAGATCATGGTACATTTTTGTACCACCTGGATGTATGGTGTATTTTGTTTTGTGATGCTCATCCATAACCTCTTGCTTCAGTTCTTCCACATTGGGTATGCAGAGCTTCCCTTTCTTCCTTAAGTGGCCTTTATCATCAACCTCATAATTTTCCACTGATATACCTTGTGATATCATGTCCTTCTTTTCCTTTAAATTAGTATCTTGATTTTGCATTTTTCCTATTTTATCAACCAGGGTTGATCTTAAGGAGATGAGACTTAATTTCCCATATTCAATCATGTCACTGTGTGCCTTATCTGATGCTTCAATTTCTTTCTTTATTTCTACTTCACTGAGGATTGTTAAATCCTTGAATTCAGTCATCATTAAACTTGCCAATCTTGCTTGATGCCTACTCAATGCATATGCCACTTTGTTAGCTTTTCCAGGAGTATATAATATATCAAGATCATAGGCAGCTAGAAATTCTACCCACCTATGTTGTCTCATGTTCAAGTCATTTTGGGAAAACAAATACTTAAGTGATTTATGGTGTGTAAACAATTCAAATTTAGTACCTAACAAGTAGTGTCTCCATAGCTTCAATGCATACACTACAGCAGCAAGTTCTAAGTCATGTGTGGCATACCTAATTTCATTTGGCTTCAGTTGCCTTGATGCATATGCTATGACTCTACCATGTTGCATGAGTACTGCCCCTAGCCCAGACCCACTAGCATCTGTATATACCACTAATCCTTCATTTCCCTCTGGAACTTGCAAGACTGGAGCTTCCATCAATGCTTTCTTTAATGATTCAAAAGCTTGTTCACACTTTTCTGTCCATACATATGGTTGCTCCTTTTTGGTTAGTTTGGTCAATGGAATGGCTATCCTTGCAAAGTATTTTATAAACCTTCTATAGTAACCTGCCATTCCTAAAAATGATCTCACCTCAGTCACTTATTTTGGTCTACTCCATGATTGCACTGCCATGACTTTGTTTGGGTCTACACTAACCCCCTGTTGAGATATAATGTGTCCCAAGAATTTAACTTTATTTTGCCAAAATATGCACTTAGTAAATTTTGCCTTTAAATTATGTGCTCTTAGTCTTGACAAAATCAGATGCAAATGCTTTGCATGCTCCTCTTCTGATTTTGAATACACCAATATGTCATCAATAAAGACAACCACAAATTTTTCTAGAAAATCTCTAAATGTCCTATTCATTAAATCTACAAAATAAGATGGTGCATTTGTCAATCCAAAAGGCATTACCAAAAATTCATATAGCCCATACCTTGTGTTGAATGTAGTGTATTTAATACTCTCCTCCTCAACCTTCATCTGACGGAATCCAGAGGCTAAGTCTAGCCTTGAAAAGATTTTTGCTCCATTTAATTGGTCAAATAAATCATCAATTCTGGGGAGTGGGTATTTGTTCTTGATGGTAACTTTATTTAGTTCTATGTAATCAATACACATTCTAAGTGTACCATCATGCTTCTTCACAAATACCACTAGAGAACCCCAGTTTGAACTGCTAGGCCTTATGAAGCCTTTCTGCTCCAATTCCTCCAATTGCTGTTTTAATTCCACTAATTCTTTTGGACCCATTCTGGTAGGCTTCTTGATGATAGGACTTGCTCCTGGAATTAATCTTATTTGAAATTCAACTTGCCTATTTTCTAGAACTCCTACAACCTCTCCAAAGACATCTGGGTACTCACTTATTACTTCTATATCTTCTAGAGTCAATTCTTTTTCAGTCATGCTCCATATTTGATTAAGGCAATTTATCTTGGCTGTTTCACTCATGACTACAATATTTTTACCATTTTCTGTTTTCAAAGAAATAGTAAAATTTTCTAAATTCAAAATTGCTTTGAATTTACTCAACCAATCTACCCCTAGAATAATTCCTATTCCAGGATATTTCAACACAAATAAATTAGATTTAAACATATTTCCACCTATGTTTAATTCTACTCCCAAACATCTTAATCCTAGCAGGCAAGAGCTACCTAGGGGACTCTGAATAAACAAAGGTGTTTCAACTAAGTTGCATGTGAGAGCCAATTTATCCACTATGTCTTGTGATATTAAAGAGTGTGTAGTCCCAGTGTCATATATAACTGAGATTGGATAATTTATAATTAGAAGTATACCTTCCAATTGTCTAGAATTGCCCACTGCACTTGCTTTTGCTTTGCCTTCCAATGCTCCTACTTTTGCTCCTTTCTTGAAATATGGGCAATTCCTTTTGATATGGCCTTCTTTCCCACAATTATAGCAAATGAATGGGGTCTTCTTAGCTGCTTGACACCTATTGCTCATGTGTCCTTCTTTGCCACAGTTGTAGCAAGTAACTTTCTTCTTAATTTCCCCAATGGCTGCTCCTTCAACTTTGTTATCTACATTCTTCTTTTCACAAGGATGTGCTCTATTTTTCCCTTTATTTTGATTATTAGCCCTCATGTTCCTAAATTTCTCTCTTGCATTATCATGTTGTTCAAAAGAAAGAGTGAGATCTATGACTTGATCAAATGTTTTGTCTTTGTATGGTAGCATTGCTCAACTTAAACCAGCATTAAGTCCTTGAATAAATCTCGAATTCTTTGATTCCTCATTCCCTATGAGCATGGTTCCATACTTAGACAAGCTCTCAAATTTTTGAGTGTATTCAGTCACACTCATTGGTCCTTGTCTCAGCCTTATGAATTCCTCAAGTAGTGTTGCCTTAGCTGTTGCTGGGACAAATCTGGTCTCAAGCATCTCCTTGAATTGATTCCATGTTATCTCATTTTCTGGTCTTCCTGTGATGATTACTTCCCACCAATCTAGTGTTGCTCCCTTGAGCCTTCTGGAAGCTATTTGCCTCTTCCTTTGATCATTTATTTGCATGTCTGCAAATATTCTTTTTAAGGTTCTCAGCCATGTTTGTACACCCAAGACTCCTTTAGTGCCTTCAAAATCCTTGCCTCCTAAATTTGAAAATGTTTTCGATAGCTTAGCTAACTCCTCATGAGGATTTTCTTCCCTCTGCACTGCTCCTTCCCTAAATGCCCTCACCAAATCTTGCAAATTGACCAATGGTGTTGCAGTAGAGGATCCTGCTCCAGTGCTTAGTGGTCTTCCTACCATGATTCACTATTCAATTGCATAGCTAGTTAGTCTTGTTTCTAAAGGAACCTTCATCACATTTTAAGCTTAAGAATTTTTTTTGGAATTTTCTCAATTGAAATTGTATTTTTAATTAAATAATTGATTGTAGGTTGCAAGTAAATTATTTTTGGACAATATTAAATGAAGTTTTAAAAGTCTACGAATTTTACAGTAAGCTTCTTGTATGAGAAAATTTAAAAAATATATAACGTAAATTATGAATAATTAATTATTTTATACATAATAAACAACTCAAAAAATCATTAAACAATAATAAAATATGTATATACATATTTAATAAAATATTTTTATATTTTATGATCCATAATAAGTATAAATCATCATAAGAAAATTTTAAGATCAAATATATACATTATGTAATCATATATACAATTATACATATTGAAAATTTGCAATCTCTATACATATAGTGTGTGTGTATATATATATATATCGAAACTAAAAATAAAATCTTCCCCTATTTTTTCAGAAAGTTAATTTAACAATAAATCAGTAAAAAATATATTACAACAAGCACATAGCCTATCTAATTGACACACATATACCCATAAAAATCTCACCTAATTTAAACAATAAACATATCTGAATACAAATATATGATTTAGATGTAAATCAATTTTATACGGTAAACTTGATATCAAAACAATAATAACAAATGAAAGTTCACCTCTTAATGAAGCCTTTGAATCCACGTTGAACAATGATTTCTCTTCTTAGAACAATTTTAAGTCCATCAGGTTGCTAATCCGGGATTGAATGCTTTTTACTACAAATTAGCGTTTTTATTTTGAATTGGATTTTAGAATTTTTTGGGATTGTTTTTGGAGGATAGTTGTTGTCATTAAAATGAGGAGGAAGAAGAAGAAGAAAGTGGCAGCTCAAAAAAATGAATTGATTATTAGATTAGGGTTTTGAGATTAGTATTTATGCGTATGATAAGAGAGCAAACTATGTAAGTTTCTCACTAGATGTTAACCACACATCTCCAAATCCTAATCCTATGTTGTAGCCACCTCCAGCCTCTCTCAAACCAATGCATATCCTCTCCAAATCTCATGGGTTGTGAGCCCATTTAACCTAAATTAAATATGTATAGTCATATTTAACCTATTTTGTTATCGACATCTTATATCGATCTATATATTCATAACTTTTGTAAATATATTCAATAATTGTATTTCTCAAATCACATTCAAATTTCATAAATATTAATTGATTTAATTAAATTATAACAATTTTAAACTAATTAAATCGTTTGGTTTAAAGAGGATTCATCATTTTGGTTGGGTGACTCTAGGGTGTAAATTTAGTTAGTGATTAACGTCGAACTATTCGAACGTAAACGTTCACACTTCACTTAGCAGGTGGTGTGATAATATGGCCAAATTTATCGCTTACTCATTTAAAAAAACACATTTTAATTTAACAAGCGTTGCCCAGTTGTGACAATTATTTACATCAATTCTCTTCGTCAAAACCATATCACTTTGGACTTATTGAATTTGGTAATGGTCAAAATTCCGACATCGTCCACATTTAATTCTATAGTCCGAACATAAAATCATTGGTTCAATAATAATAATAATTATTAACCGTACTATTTTGGCCAGAGATTTTGACTTTGGTTTAAATTGAGTTGACTATGATACTAACCCTATATAACCGAGGAGACGAATCCTCTCTTGAATAGTGCTTCACTTCCAATACTTCAACTCGATCCAACTATAGTCACTCGATGGACACTGTGCCATGATTGACTATAATCAAAGCGGAGCTTTCATATTGAAGATTCACAGTATTCTCAAGTCGAAAGAACTGTGTAAATTATTCACATCGATATTTTATGCTTAAACTTAGTTATATTAACCAATAGAAAACTATTGAATGAGTCGTTCCATAATTATCCAATAACTATTAGTACGTAACCTCTAGGTGCCCCAGCAGTTATAAGTAATATACTGTCCAATATTTAAAGAGTGTTATGTGCTCTAGTTTCAACGAATACATCGATATCCAGTCTCGACGCATCTTGACTATGAAAATTTACAATGGTATATTTAATTTTATTGCGATAAATTACTCACAGTTATAACACTTTGTAACTACTATCATAAAACATACCATTTACGGATTTTCTATTAAATATACTTTTAATTAAATTAATTAATTTATATAACTACATTATATCAAGTATATAATAGAAAGAAAACACCTTTATTTCGAACAAGATTGGTCAACGAGTTAGATATACGTAACAAATTACACAATTGCGCCTAAGGCATACCCCCAACTCTATCAGTTCGGCTAATCTGAGGCTTACGTCCACTTTAATCTTATTATAGAATGTTGTTGTCATGAGTACAAGGATTTACAGTTCAAAATAGCATATAATAGTAAAAAGTAGTCTCCTTAGTGACAAAATTGGGTAGAGGAAGAAGATAAAGAATAGAGTGGCCAAAGGTCCTTTTCCATTAGCTTTAAGTCTTCCATTTATAGAAAAATCACCTAACGAAGTCGCTGGATCACGAAATACAAGTTCACTCCAGATCTGAAAAAGTAGGAGAAACACCTCACACCCCTTAATATACCCAAAAGGACATATTAAAAGGCGTGGTGCGTTGTAGGTATAACTAAAACTAACAGAGATTAAAATTCACAAGACAGAAATAGGTAAAAATAGTGAAAACTAAATAAGTATTTAATTAAAACAAAGCTTCAGAATTAATTCATAAATAAGTCAAACGCCAAATACAATATTCAAAACCCATCGTGTCTTATAAAATAAAAATTCATAGTCTCAAAATCAGAGTACGTAATATCCCTCATAAATAAACCAGCGCATACAAGAACAAAAGCTGAAAATAAAAGAAGTACATAGAAGAAATCTCCTCCAAGAAGAACTCCAAGCTGCAACAATCTACTAACTTCTCCCTTGATTTCCAAAGGGGGAAAAAGGGGGAAACAGAGGAGTGGGTCAGACTAAAAGTCTGGTGAATGATAGTAATTAATAGAGTCTTTAAGTAAGATAAAAGTAAGAGACTCTACAATAGTTCTAGCATAAATAAGAATAACAAAGGAAATAGGAAAGAGATGAACTGGAAATAAATACGATTAAATATTTCTCAAGATAGGTTAACTTTGATTGCTTGCGCTTGTTCTGATTTAATTAGGCTGAATTCCTAATCTTGTAATTAGGATGTGACCCTAATTATACCCATTTTGATCGGCCTGCTACTCCATAGACCTTACTGTGGACCAGCCACTATATAACTCCCTACACAGCAGCCAATGGTATCTACAGAAGATACACAGAGCAACTACTGTGGATCCGGACGACATATATAGCTCCCTACATAGAAGGCAATGGTGTCTACTAAGACACCATACTAAGCGCTTGAAACTCATAGCAATTACTGAGCACCCGAATGGAAGTGGCAAGCGTAACTGCCACCATGCCCATGCTACCATTTGCCCCACCTATTGGGTCTTCTTATTACCTCCAACGTCCAGCATAGTGTGCCCCTCATCCCACTTCAGGCTAATGCAAGATCACCGTGTGTCCGTAAAAAAATAGGGGAAATGTTGTTGGTACTGGCCCTTCATCCAAACAATATCTAGTTGCGCCCTTTATCCAAATCCCCGTGATTTGGACTTCTATTTGACCAATTATTACCATTCTTAGCATAAGCGTGCCCTAGGGAATGCTATTTGGTACAGGTCCTACTTTCATCTTTGCTTATTAACTTAGATAAATTATTTAAATAAGCCTTTATTATCATTTTTACTTTCTATGCTTATTAATTTATCCCAAGCCTTAAAATAAGCCCCATTATGTTCTTTTTCTTATTATAACTTACGTTATAATCATGCTTATTACTTAACCGAAGGTCTAAGTGTGAAAATAAGCTTCTTCCATCTTTTACTTCATTTAGTTATACTTCTAAATTATAACTATGCCAATTATCTTTAACTAGTCTAATTCTAGTTATGATTAGGCGTAATTTCAGTCCAATCCCATTATTTATTACAGCCTTTATAATTTACATCTTATTTTCTTCATTCAATATTCTTACTTATAAAATCCATATTCGCGTTCAATTTATTCTAATCCATATGCGTAGAAAAGGGGAATGAAGAGAATAGACGTTTGCATAAAATCCAAAATGTCGAAAAGATGTAAATAAGAAATAAATAACAGTAAATAAACTTAAATACTGTAAATTAATAAAAAGCTATATTTAACAATAATAAAATGTAATTAACAGAAATAATACTAAAATTACCGGTAGAATAGCTGAAAGGAAATAGACTGAAAATAATTAAAAACTATAAATAATTACTGAAAAAGGCTATTCCAAAAATCATAGTAGAACTACAACTATTGGAAACCTTATTATTTTAAATTAATTAAAGAAATCTTAAAATAATTACAATCACTCACCTCCGGTCCTAAGCTTTTCCTTTGGTCTTCCCGAATCCACTTGGAGTTGTAAAATAATTTAATTTATAATGATTTTCTCCTTTAGAAAAATTATCCGTCTAGGGTCCTTCCTAGAAAGGTGAACCCAATTGGAGAAACCTAGAATGAGAAAAAGTGTTAGGTCTAGGGGTCTATTTATATGTGTAGAAGTGGATCTCGTATCGTTGGATTTGGAGATTGAATAGGATGCAACCACGTCATAGGCTGAATAGGAGCCACCAAATGCAAAAACGGAGGGACTGGATTAAACTAAAGTATGCAAATGACGTGTTCGGTGGCCTCTAATTCGTTCGAACGAATTAACATTCGTTTTCCTACCGAAATACAAGATGGGTCGACCGGGCAGTCGACCGCCCCTTGCCCAAGTCGACCGGCCGGTCGACCTGACCATATATATATATATATATATATTTCATTATATTTCTGCTTATTTTGTTTATTTTATAACTTGGTCATATTAGCTCGGTTTCTAACGTTCTATATATGGAAATTGACCATAAAATTACCATGGACACAATGGTGCAACTTCCGTAGCTTATATGATAATTTCACAAAGTTATTTAATTATTTAATTACTTATCTAATTAATTATTACGGGTTAAATTTCGGGTTGTTACATTCTCCCCTCCTTAAGCGATTTCGTCCCCGAAATCTCTAAGGGTAGAAGAATGTACTAAATGTTTCCATCCAAATCTACAACCAACTACTCAATCATTAACCATTCATCCATGGTCCTTAAGTTTTTCTAATGCATTTTATGATACTTATGCAATTAGTGTAGTGTAAATGTCCCTAACTAATGCAAAAGATTATGCGGTCCACTGATTCAGTTGATCTCCTTTTTATGCAATCATGTTCTTGCCATGTATCCAAATGAATGCAAAAATTTCCTAATGATAACTGATAGTTCTATATGCGTGCTACAAACATCATCCAAATGCAACAATTATGTGATAATCATCCATTTATAGCAATCATGGAAATAAAATAAAAATGCACACACATCCATATGCATATGCTCTAGTGTCCTACTTAGGCCAATCCCTAAGGAATAATAATGCCTAGTGTACCTATATGCGTCCATAGCATCCACTAGCAAACACTTGCAACCACTAGCATACATCATTCATAACATGTTCTATTAACATGTTTACATCAAATCCTACCATCCATAGGTTAAATCCTAAGTTCTACCTTCCCAAAGGATAATAAAGGAAAGAACCTATTCAAATCTAAAGATGGAAAAAGGAATTCTAAAACTTACCATCAAAAAGATGAGGATAGGAAGTACGAATCTTCTCTTCTACTTCCCAAGTGGCGTCTGCAACATCATCTCCCCATTGCACCTTTACTAGTGGAACCTCCTTATTCCTTAGTCACTTGATATCCCTTCCAACAATCTTCGTGGGGATACACCGAATAGAAGCTTCCCTTTGTACCTCCACCTCCTCTAACTGAGTAGGCTCTACAACCTCCGTCGAGTCATGTAAGCGCTTTCGCAAGTGCGAAACATGGACAACGTCGTGCACTCCTACGAGCCTATCTGGTAGCTTCACTCGGTAAGCCATCTTCCCAACTCTCTCTGTGATAGAAAATGGTCCATCAAATCTAGGGGCTAACTTTCCATTTGATTCGAATCTTACCAACTTCCTAAGCGGGGATACTTTGATAAAAACTAAGTCTCCAACCTAAAACTCTAAGTCTCTCCTACACCTATCCGCATACGACTTTTGTCTGTCTTGAGCCATCTTCATCCTTCGCCGAATCAAATCCACCCTCTCAGAGGTCTCCCTAACCATATCGGGTCCAAGTAATAACTTCTCCATAGACTCTACCCAACATAATGGGGACTTGCATGGTCTCCCATATAAAGCCTTAAATGGTGTCATTCCTATACTTGTTTGGTAACTATTATTGTACGCAAACTCAACCAACGGAAGATGCTCCTCCCAAGTTCCTCTAAAGTCCAAAATGCACATCCACAGCAAATCCTCAAAAACCCTATTTACCCTCTCCGTTTGGCCATGTGTCTGGGGGTGATAGACCGTACTCAACCTAAGTTGCGTCCCTAGCGCCTCTTGTGAGCTTCTCCAAAACTCGCTAGTGAAAATGGGATCTCTATCACTAACAACACTAGAAGTAACTCCATGTAGATGGACTATCTCTCGAATATACAAGGATGTCAAATATGAAGCTGTACGCTTACTCTTAACTGGGATGAAGTGAGCACTCTTGGTCAATCTATCAACAATCACCCAAATGCTAGTGTTCCCTTTTGTAGAAAAGGGTAAACCATCAATGAATCCATAGAAATACTGTCCCACTTCCACTCCGGTACATCTAAGGCCTGAAGTAATCCACCGGGCTTCTACTACTCTGCTTTTACTCTTTGCCATATGAGACACTTAGCTACGAATTCTGCCACGTCTTTCTTCATACCACGCAAATAGAACATCCTTTTCATATCTTGATACATTTTGTCACCACTCGGATGAGTAGTCATACAAGAATGGTGCGCCTCCTCCAAAACTGCTCTCAACAAGTCACCGGTGTGTAGAACACAAAGACTCCCATCTCTCCTAAGCCACCCTCTACTATCAATGGAATAGCGTTGGAGATGTCTTGACCTCTCCTGGGCTAATCCTATCCATAATATCCATGAGTTCCGAATCCTCCTGCTGCCTCGAGCCAATCTGATCCATAAGTGTAGGCCTTACCTCTAAGGATGCCAACAATCTAGGAGTAATGTTCGTAGAGGGCTTAAAATCAAAAGTAGAAATAAAATCCAAGCTCCTCCACTCTACGAACAAAGGACTATGGGTTGACTTCTTTCTACTCAATGCATCCGCAACCACATTACCCTTGCCAGGGGTATAAGCTATCTCAAAATCATACGAGGCTAAAACTCCATCCACCTTTGTTGCCTCAAGTTCAAGTCCTTCTACGAGAATAGGTACTTAAAAGGCATATGGTCGGTAAAAAGCTCAAACCTCTCTCCAAGCAAATAATGTCTCCAAGTCTTAAGTGCAAAAACTATGGCAGCCAACTCCAAATCGTGGGCAGGATAGTTCCTCTCATGCGTCCTCAACTGCCTACTACCATAACACACTACCCTCCCTTCTTACATCAACACCGCTCCTAGACTCGTTCCGCATGCATCAGTGTATACAGTGAAAGGCTTAGCTCCATCGGGTAAAACTAACATCGGTGCACTAGTAAGGGCTCTCTTAAGCTTCATGAAGGAATCCTCGCAATCCACATCCCACCCAAAAGCTTTATTCTTCTTAGTAAGGCGCGTGAGTGGAGCCGAAATCTTAGCAAAGTCTCTAATGAAGTTCCTATAGTAGCCTACCAACCCTAGGAAGCTCCTAACCTTGGTAACATTCTTGGGGGCCTTCCAATCTTGTACTGCAATAACCTTGGTGGGGTCAACAGCAAAACCTTCCTTCGAGACTACGTGCCCCAAGGAACGAACTTCCTCTCTCCAAAAATGACACTTCGAAAACTTAGCTCTCAAATGATGACTATGAAGTGTGCGAAGAACTTCTTCCAAATGAACAGCATGCTCCTCCATATTCTTGGAAAATACCAAGATATCATCAACGAATACCACCAAAAACTTATTTAGGACATCCCTAAAGACGCGGCTCATCAAATCAACAAAATAAGCTGGAGCATTGGTTAGCCCAAAAGGCATAACCAACCATTCAAAGAATCCTTCCGATGTCCCAAAGGCAGTCTTATCTATGCTTCCATCGGCGACTCTAAGCTGATGGAATCCCGTGGCTAAATCAAGTTGAGAGAAAACTGAAGAACCTACCAACTGGTCAAAAAGATCATCAATCCTAGGAAGTGGATATCAGTTCTTCTTGGTGAGCTTATTCAATTCCCTATACTCCATGCAAAGTCAAAGAGAACCATCTGCCTTAGTGTCGAAGACGACTGATGCTCCCCACTTCGATATGCTCCTTCTTATGAATCCCTTCTCCAAGAGCTCACAAATCTGCTTGCTCAATTCTTCTCTCTCCCTAGGTGCCATGTGTCTCACAGGTAACGCTACTGATTTGGCATTCTCGGTCAAATAAATCTTGAATTCAATCTCTCTCTTAGGGGGTAGTCCCCTAACCTCCTCAAAGACGTCTGCAAAATCTTTGATGACAGGAACCGAATTCAACTCTGATGAAGATGATTCGAGGGAATAGAGAAAACTCAACATGACTGACCCTTGTGGGTCGCAAGATACCTCCAGAGTCCTACCACTGCAAGTCTCAAGTCTAATGACTCTCCTCTCACAATCTAAGATAGCTCCGTATGTGGATAGCCAATCCATCCCTAAGATCATCTCATACCCCGAGAATCCCAAAACATAGGCGTCGCAGTCAAACTCTACACCTAGGATAAAGATTTTCAAACCCCTACATACCATATATAAGTGTGCGATCCTCCTATGGGGTTTGAAACAATAATGGGATCTACTACTAATGATACTGTTATCCCGCCTTTTGGCAAGGCCGTGACATCAAGAACTTGACTAGAAACCAATGACAGTTCATCTTGGATATCGGTTATACGCAGGCTCACTATGAATATCGATGGATTTTTTCCGAGTCTGGATCGAGCTAAAATTGATATGACATGACAAGCAAAACTATGAGAGCCAACATTCCAAATTTCAAGTCAATCGGAGTTCATATGCTCCAAATATTGATGGATCACGGCTGAGAAATCCAAACTTGCATCGATCATAACTCGAGATCTACAAGTCCAAATGCCACCAAATTTGGACAGGAGCTAACTGGCAACCTAAGGAATGTTCCTGCCAAATTTCGTCTCGATCGGAGCAAATCTTGATCGATACGAAATTTGTTCGTATCGATCACGGACCGAAAAACTCCAACTTGCATCGATCATATCTCGAGATCCACAAGTCCAAATGCCACCAAATTTGGACAGGAACTAACTGGCAACCTAAGGAAGGTTCATGCCAAATTTCAGCTCGATTGGATCAAATCTTGATCGATACGAAATTCATTCGTATCGATCACGGATCGGGCCGAAACTTGGTGGGGTCGGTCGCGTGGGCCCACTCACGTGCCAGAAAAAGTCTCCCGAAGTTTGAGCGCGATCTAAGCCTCCTACGCCTATAAATAGCCCCTTGAGGCCTTCAGAACAGGGATTTTTTTGCTCTCCTACGTTCATACTCTACCTAATTCATTTTTGTACTCCATAGCTGTTGTTGTATAGGAATTTCAACATTAGAATCCGCTGTAATCTATTGTAATCAGTTGGAATCAGCAAGTGAATATCAATAAAATCATCAACTTCATAGTGGACGTAGGCCATACGCCGAACCACTCTAAAACTCTGTGTTTTCATGCATTTTCTTATATGTTTACTGGTGTGTTTGTTAGATCTGCTTAATTTTACATTTATTCTCTTCATTTTATCTCTTCAAACACATCCGAAGAGTGTTGTGCCCAATTTTGGTACAAACAGATATGTCTAAGTGCAAACAATCTACTAGAGATCTAGAGATAAAAGAGTGTGATGCTCCAGAATCAAATAAAGTCCGAATGGGAAAATCAGATATAGAAATCAAACCTTCAACAGTGACTTTCATATCACTATCTGGAATGCTATTGGAAGGTGCTGTCTCTAACGCCTGAATCTGTGCAACTGCTGCACTTGCTCCCTGGGGACAACTCATACTCATATGACCGGGCGGCCTACAAGTATAGCATTTACCCTTCATCTTCTCCTTCTAGCAATCCTTGGCCACATGTCTAACCTTCCCACAACCATGGCATTTTTTTCCTTTCTTAATCTGCTTCTGAGGACCATCGCCTTTCTTCTTCTTCTTCTTCTTCTTCTTTTCCACCACTTCTTCTTTGAACCTTCTGACTTAACCTCCTCTTTAGACTCTCCTTCCTTGACCGTATCCAACATAAGCGCCATCTCAACCAAAGACTCATAAGTAGCTCCCATCGGTACATGAGTCAGCAATAATCCCTGAAGGGGTTGATTCAATCCCTTCACAAACTTCATAGCTTTCTTGTGCGGCGTGTTCACCAAGTCCATACCAAACCACAACAGCTCATTGAATTGATTGATGTACTCCTTGACAGACAAACTCCCTTGCTTCAAATTGATAAACTTCTCCAGCTGAACACTCTCTTCTGCCTGAGATAGAAACTTCATATCGAATCGCTCCCGGAATCCATCCCAATTAATATTCCTTCTCTCCAACTCGATCACCTCCCACCAATAAGATGCCTCCTCCTTCAGCTGCCAAGCGGCTAGCTGAACTCACCACTGACCATCCAGTCCCAAAAGACCAAAAATCTTCTCTATGTCCCTAAGCTATGCTCTCGCCTCCACAAAAGTCTCCTTTCCAGAAAAAGTCTTCCCGCCCAAACTCGCAAAATCTTACAACGCTTAGAGAAATAGATGGTGGCAGGTAGGTTGATGGGATTCCCACCCGCTGGTGCAGGATTGGGCGCAGGCCCGTGCACCTCTGAAGTCGTGGCTTGTAATTACCTACGAAACCAGGCTGGGACTGGAATGCCCTCGGGAAGGTACGGGGCATTAGCCATTCTACGAAAAAAACGATAGTTTAGGAAAGAGTCAAAGGGAGATTGAACTGGACTTATGAGGGGATTTTTTTATAATAATTCTTTTATACTTCAAAATCATTTCTAAAATTTCTTTTCTAAAAAATACTTTTACAACAAGTTATTTTGGAAAATACTTTACTTTTTAAAATAAATTTTTAGGAATCCTGTAACCTTAGGCTCTAATACCAAGTGAAACACCCCACACCCCATAATATACCTAAAAGGACACATTAAAAGGCGTGATGCGTTGTAGGTGTAACTGAAACTAACAGAGACTAAGATTCACAAGACGGAAATATGTAAAAACAGCAGAAACTAAATAAGTATTTAATTAAAACAAAGCTTTAGAATTAATTCATAAATAAGTCAAATGCCAAATACAACATTCAAAACCCATCGTGTCTTATGAAATAAAAATTTGTAGTCTCAAAATCAGAGTACGTAATATCCCTCATAAATAAACCAGTGCATACAAGAACAAAAGCTGAAAATAAAGTGCATAGAAGAAATCTCCTCCAAGAAGAACTCCAAGCTGCAGCAATCTATTAGCTTCTCCCTTGATTTCCTAAAGGGGAAAAGGGGGGAAATAGAGGAGTGGGTCAGACTAAAAATCTGATGAATGATAGTAATTACTAGAGTCTTTAAGTGTTATCCCGCCTTTTGGAAAGACAGTGACACCAAGGAATTGACTAGTAAACCAATGATGATCCATCTCAGAGATCGGTTATACACAGGCTCACTATGGATATTGACAAATTTTGTCCGAGTCCGGATCGAGCTTAAATTAATATAACATGATAAGCTAAGCTATGAAGGTCAACGTTCCAAATCTCAAGTCAATCCGAGTTCGTATGCTCAAGTTACAACTAATGCAAAGTTGATTAGAAACATCCTTCTTCGACTCGCTCAGTTCGCGTCCCTCGGAAATGCCCACTTCGACTCGCTCCGTTCAAATCCATCTGGGAAGCCTGCTTCGACTCGCTCAGCTCGCATCCCTCATAAAAGCCTTCTTCGACTCGCTCCGCTCGAACCACTGTTCGACTCCATCGAGTTCGACTCCATTGGCAAAGCCACTGTTCGAATCGATCGAACAATGACCACTTCGTGTCCATCACGGAGCCTTTGTTCGAATCCCTCAGGACGCTCCACTTCGACTCGCTTAATCAATGCACACTTCGACTCGCTCAATCAATGCACACTTCGACTCGCTCAATCAGTGCACACTTCGACTTGCTCAATCAGTGCACACTTCGACTCGCTCAATCAGTGCACACTTCGACTCGCTCAATCAGTACTTCGACTCGCTCAATCAGTGCACACTTCGACTCGCTCAATCAATGCACACTTCGACTCGCTCAATCAGTGCACACTTCGACTCGCTCAATCAGTGCACACATCGACTCGCTCAAAACAGCATCAAAGGCAGAGTGATCCAAAGATTCAAGCGCCACATCACCGAGTCGAACGAAAGTGAGTCGAACAAAGCGAGTCGAACAAAATAGCCAATCGAGAATCCCATTTCATATCGATCATATCTCCTAATCTACAAGTCCAAATGCTATGAAATTTTCATTGAAGACTACGTGCATGCTAAAGAATGTCCATGACAAATTTCGACTCCATTGGATGAAATCTTGATCGATACGAAATCTGTTCGTATCGATCACGGATCGGACCGGAACTTCACGAGCTTGGGCGCGCGGGCCTGGTCACGTGCCGGAGAGGGTCTCCCGAGATTTGAGCGAAATACCAGCCTGCTACACCTATAAATAGACCCCCAAAGCCAACAGAAAAGGGGTTCTTCTTCCTCTTTGAGATCTCCAATGCCCAGACTCCGCCGGATCCAGATCTGAACTCCATTGCTGCTGCTACCAACGAATTTCACTGCTGCAAATCATTGTTATTATCTGTAATTTGCTGAAATCAATTGTAAACATCAAAGAAAGATCAATAAAGCAAACTACTTCATAGTGGACGTAGGAAATATGCCGAACTACTCTAAATTCTTGTGTCTCCTTGCATGTTAATTATTTTTCATATTTGAGATCTGGAGTTTTTGTTAGATAATTCCTCTTTTTCCATTTAATTTCTTCATTTTATCTCTTCAAAAACTTCCGAAGAGTGTTGTGCCCAATTTTCGTATAAACATTAAGCAAGATAAAAGTAATAGACTCTACAACAGTTCTAGCATAAATAAAAATAACAAAGGAAATAGGAAAGAGATATACTGGAAATAAATACGATTAAATATTGCTCAAGATAGGTTAACTTTGATTGCTTGCGCTTGTTCTGATTTAATTTGGCTAAATTCCTAATTCTGTAATTAGGATGTGACCCTAATTCTACCCTTTTTGATCAGCTTACTACTTCATAGACCTTACTATGGACTAGCCGCTATATAACTCCCTACAAAACAGCCAATGGTATCTACGAAAGATACACAGAGCAACTACCATGGATCCGGACGACATATACAGCTCCCTATACAAAAGGCAATGGTGTATACTAAGACACCATACTAAGCGCTTGGAACTCATAGCTATTACTGAGCACCTGAATGGAAGTCGCACGCGTAATTGCCACCATGCCCATGCTACCTTTTGCTCCACCTATTGGGTCTTCTTATTACCTCCAACGTCCAGCATAGCGTGCCCCTCATCCCACTTCAGGCTAATGCGAGATCATCGTGTGTCCATAGAAAAATAGGGGAAATGTTGTTGGTACTGGCCCTTCATCCAAACAATATCTAGTTGCTTCCTTTATCCAAATCCCAGTGATTTGGACTTCTATTTGGCTAATTATTACTATTCTTAGCATAATCGTGCCCTAGAGAATGCTATTTGGTACAGATCCTACTTTCATCTTTTCTTATTAACTTAGATAAATTATTTAAATAAGCCTTTATTATCATATTTATTTTCTATGCTTATTAATTTATCCCAAGCCTTAAAATAAGCCCCATTATGTTCTTTTTCTTATTATAACCTACGTTATAATCATGCTTATTACTTAACCCAAGGTCCAAGTGTGAAAATAAGCTTCTTTCATCATTAACTTCATTTAGTTATAATTCTAAGTTATAACTATGACAATTATCTTTAATTAGTCCAACTCTAATTATAATTAGGCGTAGTTTCAGTCCAATTCCATTATTTATTACAGTCTTTATAATTTACATCTTATTTTCTTCATTCAATATTCTTACTTATAAAATCCATATTCGCATTCAATTTATTCTAATTCATACGTGCAGAATTGGGGAATGAAGAGAATAGACGCTTGCATAAAATCCAAAACGTCGAAAAGATGTAAATAAGAAATAAATAACAGTAAATAAACTTAAATACTGTAAATAGACTGTAAATTAATAAAAAGCTATATTTAACAGTAATAAAATGTAATTAACAGAAATAATACTAAAATTACCGAAAGGAATAGCTGAAAGGAAATAAACTGAAAATAATTAAAAACTGTAAATAATTACTAAAAAAGGCTATTCCAAAAAACGTATTAAAACCACAACTATTGGAAACCCTATTATTTTAAATTACTTAAAGAAATCTTAAAATAATTACAATCACTCACCTCCGGTCCTAAGCTTTTCCTTTGTTCTTCCCGAATCCACTTGGAGTTGTAAAATAATTTAATTTATAAAGATTTTCTACTTTTGGAAAAATTATTCCGTTTAGGGTCCTTCCTCTAAAGGTGAACCCAATTGGAGAAAACCTAGAATGAGAAAAAGTGTTAGGTCTAGGGGTCTATTTATATGTGTAGAAGTGGATCTCGGACCATTGGATTTGGAGATCGAATAGGATGCAACCATGTCATAGGCTGAATAGGAGCCATCAGATGCAGAAACGGAGGGATCGGATTAAACTAAAGGATGCAAATGACGTGTTCGGTGGCTTCTAATTCGTTCGAATGAACTAACGTTCGTTTGCCTGCCGAAACACAAGGCTGGTCGACCGGGCGGTCGACCGCCCCCTTGCCCAGGTCGACCAGCCGGTTGACCTGACCATATATATATATATATTTCGTTATATTTCTGCTTATTTTGTTTATTTTATAACTTGGTCATATTAGCTCGGTTTTTGACGTTCTATATATGGAAATTGACCATAAAATTACCACATACACAATGGTGCAACTTCTGTGGCTTAATTATGATAATTTCACAAAGTTAATTTATTATTTAATTAATTAAGAAATTAATTATTACAGGTTAAATTTTGGGTTGTTATAAGGTGGGGAGATGAGGTCCCTTAAGTGATAAAATCATATCAGTACCGACCTGATCTGGTAGGTACCGATCTGATTTGTTGACTGCATATTGTCCCATCTTTCACTACTTTTCCTTCTTACTTCGATCCATCAAGTTTCGAACACTCTTGCCTCGGAATCAGGTTGATACCGAGAGTTTCTGACTAGTAATTCTCCTTCCCTTCAAAGCTTTTTGGAGTTGTTTACCTACTCCTTCTAAAATAGGTCTCAGGACGATCACTTTATCCAACTGTACCTTGACCATCACTCCAAAGCGCCCCCAAATGCTTGAAATCATGTCAATACCTATCTGAAAATAGGTCGGTACAAATCACTCTGTTTGCATATTTTTTGTACTCTAACACCTTGAAGCCTCTTCCTTGGTACTTCCAAGAATGCCTATAAGTCCTTGAACTATTTCTTCCTCATTCTAACATACAAATCCGTTCAAAAGCTGCTTGGTTTTAAAGCAGGATAACAAATGTATGTATGTATATATCACTACACCATATGGGTAAATTTGCAACGCTGCCATGCGTTAAAATTACTTGGCAACGACTATAGGCCATTATAATTTTGCAACTTACCATTGACTGTTGCAAACGCTTGAAATTTTGTGACCTTATGAGTACACCTCGTTCCCTAAATAATACACTCCCTAAACCTTAGAAAATTTTATCCTAAAATAATACACCCATGTACCCTAATTCCTCCTCTCTCTCTCGCCTTTGACCGTCCATCAACATGCTCTATTCCTACCTCTATGCCCTAATTCAACTGACATCACTTGTAATGGATGGAATTTTGGCCAAACCTTTGAAGGAGGCTAGATACAGGGTTAACGGGTTCTAATTTGGTTGTTGAGGTGGCATTTTGTTGCACCCCCTTGTTTATGGTTATGGTTAAAGTGTGTATGGTATTGTATGTAGGATAGAATGAGTGATTGATGTGGTTTGTACTTTGTTGTCATAGTTATTGATTGATTAAGAGTATATTCATACTAAGCTGGCCTGGTTTATCGAAGATGCCAAGCTTTGATTGTAATATGTGTTTTTTCCTACTTTGTTTTTTGGGTTTCACTCATCATATAAGTTTATAAAGTTTGTCTATGTACATGTTTTTTTTCTACTTGTTAATTAATTAGTTTTCTTTAGGAAATATATAGCTATTCATTCTTGAAGTGAAAAAACTCACACCAACATATCTATTGCTAGTTGCATACATAACATATAATATTATTTCTCAGTCTTTTCTTTAGCCTTGTATTTTGCTATAGCTTTTGTATTGTTGGTTGAAGCAATGAATATAGTGCTTTAGTCTTAATGAGTATAACAATGAATATAGTACTCTATCCATTCACTTAACAATACCACCTTCATTGTTTAAATTCCATGGATGATGGATACTGCTTTTTTGTTAGATGTTTTTATTTTCATTTATCTCATAAATTATGACTAGCATTGAGTTTCATATTGTTTGACCTAAGATATAAGTTTGGGTTTAAAAAAATTCTTGACATTATAGGCATTGGATACACAAATAGAACCTAACAAGCTTAAAATATTGACTTTGTCATTGTTTATCACTCTGCTTCCAATCTTTTAAGTTTTGTACAACTGTTTATCTCCATACCAATTGTTGTAATTCAAGTACACATGTAATTTTCTACATTATTTAGGTTTACTTTTGATGTATTTTAAGTAGATATTTGGTGAAAAAGGGTTGGTGGTGATTTTAGTTTTCACTGTTAGCTAAGATTATGATTATTATTCGGTATATTCTTCTAATAATGAAATTTTTTATTTTGCAATTACTTTTGCTATAAGGAACTAAATTTTTAATGTATCATATTGGCAATATTTGAAGAATTTGCAAAAAAGGTGAATGAGTAATTGTACTAAAAAGAAGGAATAAATTTGTGTTTAACATAATGTTGAAATAGGTTGGCATTTTCCAGGTGCATTTTTCTTCATTTCTTATATGGCATGTATAATATTTTGCATTACTACTACAAGCTTTATGATCTTAACTGGAACTTAGTTACTTTGACTATTGCATAGTGTGTTGTTTACAAAAGATTTCATCCTATGAGAACGAGTATATATGCATGCGCAGTTGGGTCTGCATTTTATCACAATGTGTATGCATATGTAGTTGCACTCGTGGAAATAGATTTGATAGTACCATTGCCAGCATAAACTGAACCTAATGCAGCACCCGAGAAGATAGAAACAACTGAAGAAAAGTCATAGAACCAAAAATTTTATAATACTAAAGTTTTATCATTCGTTTCTTTTGTTTTGGTTTATTTTATACTACTGGAAATGAAAATAATACTTGTACTTATACATGCATATGCTTTTTTAGCTGATGTAGGCTGTGAGCAAAAATGTATCTAAATACATTATCACTACACAACATGGCTTCATCTCTTCTATTAATAGCGAGAATTCAATAAATAAGATTTCCAACGTGGAATTTTTGAAATTTCAAATTTAAAAGGTGATTCTGATATATGACCATGTTTATATTTTAAAATTTAAAAGGTAGATTCCAAAAAATTATTATTATGGCTAATTTGGGATGCATCACTTAAAGATCCCATCGAAGTTGTTGGCAGTTTTCATGATTGCAAATGTCTATGAAAGATCCAAGTGGTAATTTTTAAAGCAACGAAACTGTTCGTGACCTAATCTAACATTGTTTTCATCAGTATTTCTAAATGTATTTTTAGGTTGGTAAATGGTCAGATACAGATTCAGATAGTTCCATATCTGTATCCATATCCTAAATCATTTTCGGATATTGGATATCCGTATCCGCGGATGTGATGGGTGTTGGATATTCTTCGACTAATTCATAATTCATAATTCTGAACCAATATATAGAAAATTTTATTCATTATAAATCCATTTCAGTACTAAAAATATAAAATATAATAAGTATGCTAAGAAATATAATTTAAGTAGAAAATTTTGAATTTTATACACATATTAATTTTTTTATCTAGATAAAATAGTAAATGACAATCATTTTATGTACTAAAATATACAAAAAAAAACTATAATGTTGATAAACACCGGACAAAATTATCGGATGTGGATATGACCATATCCGCATCTGTATCTATTATTTGGATATCGAATAATTTTTCGTATTTCAGATACGGATACAGACGGATTTCAGATTTTTCGGGTACTCATCGACAACCCTACATCTAACATTGTTTACCGGGTAAAAAACTCACGTAAACAAATATGGGTAAAAAGAAGTGAAAGATTCAGTAAAGTATACTGACAACACGATGATTAAAAGATCCCAACATTATCATATTAAAATCAAATAAAGGAGATCAAAATAAAAAGAAAAACTTATAAAGAATCCATTGATTTTGCCATTGATTTTGCCAATAGGGAGCCTTTAGATTTTGATTGAAGAAGTTATGAAAGTAGAGTGAAGAGAAACAAAACAGCGTAATTATGTAAAAATAATAGTAAATCTTATTCTTGATTTTTATCGTATATGATCGATCCACATTAAAAAATCTCATGTGATTTTTATTGTATTTTTGTTTTTCCAATTGTAAGTCTTATTCTTGATTGCAGTCAACATTTCATGATCTTAACAAACATGTTACATTTCCTAGTCAATTAAAGCACCTGAACAGTTTTTTGAACATAGCATCGCTAAACTTGTATCATAAACCATATGCATCTTTCAGGTGTTTGTGGCAAAGATAGGACAGCAAATGATTATATTCTATGTTAACAATAAGGGTTTTGTTATCATGTGCCCTTAGGGAAATGTTAATTTTGCAATTATTTAAAAAGGTCTCTATTTTATTGTTAGGGAAATGCTAGCATGTGCCCTTAGGGAAATGCTAACATGTGCCCTTAGGGCACATGTTAATAATTGCAAAATTACCCTATAACCCCCCCTGAAATCCACCTTTTTAAATTCGGTAAAGATAATATGGACATTTTGCTTTCTTTTTTTTTGTCTTCTAGTGCAAAAAGTGATTATTAACATGTGCCCTAAGGGCACATGATAACAAAACCCTTTATATAAAGTTCCACAGAATACTAAATGACGATATACAGCATCACTGATGAAGCATCTAACATTGCCACATAGACACTGTTGGAGTTCATAATAATTTGATTTAAGATTCCGCTAATTTAATGACTTGACTCGCTGGTCGATGTTTCCACATTTGAAATATATTCTTTAAAAATCCATCAAATTCTCAAACTCTTATTGCTTGTCTAAGTTCTTAGGTATAACCAACATTCGACCTGTATATTTCATATACTTCATTCAACAAACCATTATTGATCATGCAATTTACACATAATTCCATTGAATAATTTAAAAGTACAATAGTTCATAAACAACATCTAAACCAAATATACTGTCAAACACACTTTATCTACATGCGTACACATTGAATAATGTCATATGTAAAACAAATACAAATAATTAGATGAATTACCAATTAGGTGCATATGTTTATTTTTGAAGTAAGGAGATGAGTATGTGTATATATATATATATATATATATATATATATATATATATATTTATTTACACAAAAAAACACCATATGCTTTTGTTTTCAAGTAAGTTGAAAAAATATCACACCTATCTTTTAAAGATCATATATAACTGGTAAGACTTTATATGGTGAAATTTCATTTATCTTATATTGCTTCAAGTTAACTGAGAAAATAAAAGAAAATAAATCAATCAACATATACAACGGCACATACCTTTGTAAAACCATAGGAACTAAGCAACTTCTCTTCTTTTCGGTAGATCTACCAACGTTAATGTCCCATAACTAACTACAATAAAAACAATACATTATTATTAAACCTCAAAACAATACATTATTATTATTGTTGTTATTATCAATGTTATGTTTTCTCTGATATTGTAACGACCCGTAAATTTTAACCGTTTTAATAACGTAATTAATTAAAATTTTGTGAAATTTTAAACGGTAAAATTTTGAAATAAAAATTTAATATTTGGAATACGTCTAGTTAAACATAGCAACTGGTAAATTTTCGTCCGAAAATATGAAAATTTATTTCGCGCGTAAATTCACTTCAATTTAATCAGTTAAAAAACAATGAAAATAAAATATTTCCGAAACCCAAATATTTTTACATAAAATAATTCTAAACCATCTTCTGAGCAAGATGTCAGTTCGTCATTTTTCCAAATTCGAACATCTTTGGCTCCATCGATCTTATTTTTCAGTGTTTTTCTTGCATTCTCCGTAGTAGAAAATTCGAATTTTTATAATTCAATCATACCACTGATATCTGCATACCGTTTTGATCGTCTTGTCGTGCTGATCTCCATGATATATTTACTTTTGTATTTTGAAGTCAGGTACGTGGCGGAAACCACGAAATGGTAAATCATATCGGTACCTGTTTTGAGTCCTTTCGTTTTTGAGTCTTTTCGTTTCCGCTGTCTATTCACTTCCCAGTGTAAAGCTGTCAGCCACTAAAATTAATTATTTCTGGGTATTCACGTTCGACTTTTGGTTGTCCACTTTCATATCTTATCTCTGTTTCTATTTCTTACTTTCGTTCTGCTCCTTCCTTCACAGGAAATGTTTTATGTAACAAGTTTATTAAATCAAGCTTCTTCATGCTATGCCTGTAGCCTATACCTCCTTACTTCCTCCTTCTTTCTATTTTGCTTCTCCAGATCCACACATTCTTTCTCCGACCTACCCTGCTTCTCCCCACCCAGCAAGCCCTCGTCCCTCCATTCCATCAACCGGCCTCTCCTCCCATCTGTTCCCTAATAGCCTGGCCAAACACCCACCTTGTAGCCACGTGCAGCAGCACCTTCCCACGCCAAAACCATCCAAACCGCACACCTCTGCATTTTCTCTTCCTCCCCTCATCGCCTTGCTCCGCCATTACACCGACGTCACCAAAGCCAACACCATCACCTAGAACACAAACACCCTCTCACCAACCTACACCACCATCCCCTCGTCGTTAGCCTCCTCCGCTTCGCCGCGCCTGCACGCAACCGGCCACCGCACTCCACAACCCACATCTTCGGTCGCCACACGTCACAACACGGCAACAGCCCGCTTCCTAGACGTCGCCTCAACTTCCTCCGACTTGAATTCACCGAGATGGCCGAGTATCAAGAAGCGACTCATCACTACCTTCGACCTGACGGAACCTATTTTTCCCCTCCCTCCTCATCTTTTCTCTAGTCGCAACCCATCAATCGAGAAACAGCCTCCACCTTGTTAGCCAAACACGGTCGCAAAGCCTCACCTCTGGCCGCTTATCAACGCAAGGCCGAGACTCTTCAACTCTTATCCCCAATATACTTCTCTCGCATGCATCTATTCCCTTTTCTCTTCTTTACAAAGGTATTTTCTTTTTCTTTTTCTTTTTGTTGTTTTGTTTTTTTATGTTTATACTATATGTATACATATGTCAGTGCACATCATATTAAAGTGTTGTATACATCTTTTCGAAACCGGTGACATAAGCTTGTATACTTTTATGTCCTGTGTACTCTTTTGTTTTAAAGCCTACGCATGAGCTATTGCATGTTAATATATATATATACTTGTTTATATATAAAGTTGGTAAAGTTTATATAAAATTTGATTTGAGTTTATATATGTATAACGTCATATTATATGTGTTTTATAGTGTGTATATATATATATTCTGCAAACTGTATAAACAACCCCTATATTATTTTACAAGTATATATATATTACACATTGATGTTAGTTCGTTAGTATTATATGAGTATTTCATACGTTGGCAATACAAGTTTGTATGTGACTTGTCGGTTTTCCTTGTATAGAATGTTTTTATATATTAGTTTTGTTATAAAGTATATGTTTTACTGTATATGTTTTATAGTACATGGACTGTATATTCTTATTTGAAGGACGTGTATACATTATATACGTGAATCTATGCTGTTGTCTATATATTTTATATGTAAGTTGTTATATTGACTGTTTATATGATTGTTATGTATTTTTTGGAAGTGTATGTATATTTTGTTATAAAGTTTTTAGAGTATAGAATTCAAACAGTTTATATATATACATTTCATTTGCATCAAACTAATTTGATTTATTCCCATCGATTCTTTTATCAGCCTTTGTTCGTCAAAATCGAGGCTATCGTGCTTTGCTTCGAAATTCGTGCTTGGATCCGTAACTCACTCCATTGACTATTTTTCTCTAGCCTCGAAAGGTGAGCACTCACTCACGATTAACGTTCTTTTATTTATTAAATTTGATTTCAATTGAAACGACAATTGAAATATTGATGCTGTTAGTTATTTACACTGTTATTACCTGTATCAGTCCACCTGTGACATCTGACACCATTATCTGTTAATTATTTATGGGATGATAATACAGTTTGGCTGTTAATTGATTGATTGATTGATGTTTATATTGGATGTAAATTTTAATGTATAAAGTGATAAATATTATGCAACTGAATTTGTCGTAGAATAGTTAAAATTTGAATCGACATTTGTGTTAAATTTGGTTAGTTAAATTTGTTTAATCTGACCCCTTAAATGTTTAATTATTTGACACGTAGAAAAATAGTGTTAACTACACCTTGAACCATCAATTGTATGTTGTTAAACTTATGATGTATGAAATTGTAAATAGATGACAAGTGAAACCGTAATGTAATAATCTTTAATCTACATGAAATGACAGTGTAGATTCTATAAGTAATTATATTAATTCGTACAAATAACAATGCGAATTAATACGGTTATTTCGGGATTATTTGAATTGATTATTGGATTGTTATTGATTGTTGTTATTGCTTGTTTATTTACTTTGACACCATCCCAGTTATCACACTGCAAGTTCCCTTTGTATGTTTTGATTTTGAATTAAATTGGAATCGGGTTGAAATGATAAATACCCAAATTGAACTTTGACCTAGGATAGAAAATTTAATAAAACCCGATTGGTCAATAATTTGATTTAAAAATAAGACGAAGATTTATTTTGAATAAATAATATGGTTTTGAAATGAAGTTGTAATTTGAATTTTAATAAAAGAAAATTGTTAATATATAATAATCTGAAACAAAATATTAACAACGTAATTGATGAAAGAATGTTGTTTAATTTGAGAAATTATTGAATTAAGTTTGAAATTATAATTAAGTCTGAAATTATTAAACTTTGAAACTATTTAATAATTAAGTTTTGAATTATTTAATAATTAAATAAGGTTGAATCATTTAATGATTAAATTGAACTGAATTCTTTGATAAGAGAAATTGAACTTTTGAATAAGTGAATTTTTACATCTTAAATAATTGAAATTGAGTTTTCTTTATTAAGTAAGTTTTGGAAAATTATTTAAGAAATTAAATAAGTGAAATTGAATTTCTTTAACAAAAAAATGAAAATGTGATATTTTTGGAATTAATGTAAGACTTGTAATTGAAAGAATTGATTTGACGAATTTAATTTAAATTCAAAATTGTAAGTTTTGATTTAATGAAGTTGAACTTAAGAAATTGATTTAATGAATTGGAAATTTAATAGAAATTGTTTTGAATGACAAATTTACTTAACGAATATTGAATGAAATCGATAAATGAATGTAAATTGATTTGAATGTTAAAACTAAATTGATTCTAATGATTTTGAAATGAAACTTTTGTACGAACTTGAATCAATATTTGAATTGTTTTCAATATAAATATTGAAATTGAATTATAAGATTTTGAAATGGTAGTTTGGAAGTTTTGAAACGTAAAGTATGGAAACTGTTTTGATAGACAAATGAAATGTTGATTTGCGAATTGAAATTGAAATTGAAATTGATTTGGTTTTGAAATATATAAACGACCAATCGGTGTAATAATTACGAAAGTTATTAAAGAGACCGGGATCGGTAATGGATATACTCTCTATCTAAACCGAAACCACTTTAATAACTATGCGCGGAGTGATGATCCAGAATGAAGTGGTTGGAATGATGTACGTGATGACTGAAGAAAGAGAACGATAATGGATAGCCATGACACTTGTGTCAAATTGGAAATGACTAAAACAGGAGCTGTGCCGGACCAATGGAGGATTAGCTACCTCAAGTGGACACACTTCTTCGAACTACTTATACTTGTTGTCGATTGGTGCACCCTTGATTTTGGGAGTGTTGTTTCACGGTGTTGCGAGCGCTGCGGCGTTGCGTTCTCACCAGTCCGGATCAGGCGAACGGTAGTATCACTACCTTGGGTATTGCCTCATGTGCCTTGTCATACTTGTATTCCATTTATACACGACCACTACGAATTTGATTTGTACCTTTAGTATATGGATTTCCCTCTGGTGACTTCCGGTTTTGGGGAAACTACGGTCTTGTATATGCTTTTGGGAATAAAAATGTGTTAAGGGTGGAATGGGCCATGACTTAACGCTATTTTGATATCTTTTTATATTACTGATAGACATTATCTACTTATCGTACACTACTACATAGTAGATAGTTTAACGGATCCTTAAAGGATGGTTATTCCAAACATCCTTTGAGTTACTTGTATTTCAATTGCTATTTCACTTGAGTTGGATTTATTAATATAAGAATGTTAATCCTGACTTGAGTGTCTTGTGTTTTTGCTTTATGCTCGGGTCAGACTGAGTGTACCAGTATTCGAGACTCACCTTTGGAGTTGGAGCTTTGCTTGAAGATCCAGCCATCTATTCTGCTTTCTGTATTCGATGATTCCAGTGATGTATTCTGATTTGTATCTGATGTATCGTATTACTCTTCTGTTGTAAACTCTGATGTATTTTATATATTCATATAGTAGCTTCATGAACTACTATTTCTTTTATTTCCGCTGCAATTATTACTCTGTGTCTGTGATCTGTGATTATTTATTTACTGTATATGTTCTGTTTTGCCAAATTTAAATTAACAACGCGGTATTTTGAGCAATTCAACTCCGGCATGAGTGTCTACCTATACACTTATAATGGATGCGAATGGTCCAAAATATCGGGTCGTTACAGTTGGTATCAGAGCTTTGGTAGCTCTAGGCAAAACTCAACATATAGGGTAAATGTATTTACAGAATCACTCTCATTCGAGTTTCAATCTCTTCCTTTTGACTCGATTCCTTTGAATTTTGGATCGTTCCCTCGGTTTCGAAATTCATTCATGTCCCTCACTATTCGTCTTCTTTTAATTCCGGAGTATCTCATAACTCCACTTCGAATGACCCTTATAATGAATTGGCGGTCTCGCCAAACTTCGAATGATTTGTAAAGGGGTAAAACTCCTTAACAGTAGGCATCGATTTACCGGAGATTTCTGTATCCTCGGTTTACAATGTTATCTATCTCCTGCTATACCTAAATTCTATTTCTTGAGATCGAATGTCGATTTACCTCGGAATTCCACATCGATCTTATTCTTGAAATCCCGATCGATCCGGTTAAGGTTGCCCGTGAATTAAATAAGCTTATCCATCTCCCGATTATGTTAATTGAATTATCCTATTCTCTGTTTCGAACCTATTATCGAATCAAAATTCTCTTTGATTTGATTTCCATAAAATTTGAATCTCTATCCTTGCTTTGAAATCCATTGTTGTATCGTCGAGCAAAGAAATGTATTTGTAAACTAATATATAAATGTTTTAATATATATTGTGTTGTTTGAGTTGTTGATGTTGATCTGGGTTTCCGATCGATTCGTCTGATCAACTCTATCGATAGGATTTCCAAAACACTTTAACAGAGCAAACTGACACAATGTCGTTTTCAAATTTGGTAAGCAAAATAAATTTTTGAATGATTATATTATATATAAATATAAGTTTTCTGAAATTAAATTGTTAATGAATTTGTTGTCTGAAATAATAATATTTGATTTTCATTTATTGTTTTCTAAACCATTGACTATTGCATAATATAAATAAATGAATTTATAAACTTGGTTATAATTGATTTGGAATTTGAAATGAATTTAATTCAGAAATTTGAGAATTTAGTTTCCGGTGATTTCGAATTTTGGTTTTAAAATTTTAAAGTATATATTATTGGAAGTATTTTCGAATAAAAATCGTTTCCAAAGAATTTTAAATGTTTAAATCAGTACTCTTCTCTTTGTCGCTGGAAAATAATTTCGGTGATGGCGGCCGCATCATCGACGTTCATTTTCGAGTTTCGAAGTGGAGAAACCATTCTGTAGCTTTGCTACGGTTTTGTTTTGAGGAAAAAAATATATTTTGATTTGAATTTCTTTAGTATACTTTGATCTTATTTTAAAAATTTAATTTGATTTGATATAAATATATTGTATATATCTCTAAATTGTTTAAGGTTAATTGGAAATCTAATTCTTAAATTTTGTTAAAAGATGATTTTAATTATAAATAAAACCAAAATTTGGAATAAATACTTAAACTTGAATAATTGAATTGGGAAAATTTTATTTGTATATTGTTCAACTGCATTCTAATACAACTTACCTAAATTATTCATAAGTTAAAATGTAATTGGATAATATATAATATAAATTGAATTTATAAAATAAAATTTGAGTGTTATAATAAATGTTATACACTAAATTTTGATTATTAAGATGTTAATAGAGTTAGATAGGATAATAAGTAAAACTCAGTTAATAATGAAATAAATTTGTTTTGAAAGAATTAATAAATTTGTTTTGAAAGAATTAATAAACTGAAATTAGATCAACTTATGGAAATACCTTAAAATTAAATCAATTATTGAATATAAATTAATTTAAATTGAAATTTACATGGTTTAAATTAATTTATATGGTTTAAATATATGTAATGAGATATATTAAGTGGAACAAATTTAATAATAGTTTGGAATAAAGAATAATTAAATTTGTTGAATAAAATATGATTATAATAAAAGACTATTCAAATTTATGGTTTTATAAATTGTAAATTGAAGATAATTGGATAATAAGATAATGAATTTAGAAATAGTTGAGATTGATTTTAGTGAAATCAAATGGATTAAATAAATTATTGAATATCAATTAATTTAAATTTGAATTTATATGGTTTAAATTAATTGTTATTTTGTATTTCAAATCTATTCTCTTTCTGGTTGTTTCTATTCTCCTACCTCGTTCCTTTTCGGGGATGAAAAGTTTTGAGTGGGGGAGAGTGTAACGACCCGTAAATTTTAACCGTTTTAATAACGTAATTAATTAAAATTTTGTGAAATTTTAAACGGTAAAATTTTGAAATAAAAATTTAATATTTGGAATACGTCTAGTTAAACATAGCAACTGGTAAATTTTCGTCCGAAAATATGAAAATTTATTTCGCGCGTAAATTCACTTCAATTTAATCAGTTAAAAAACAATGAAAATAAAATATTTCCGAAACCCAAATATTTTTACATAAAAAAATTCTAAACCATCTTCTGAGCAAGATGTCACTTCGTCGTTTTTCCAAATTCGGACATCTTTGGCTCCGTCGATCTTATTTTTCAGTGTTTTTCTTGCATTTTCCATAGTAGAAAATTCGAATTTTTATAATTCAATCATACCACTGATATCTGCATACCGTTTTGATCGTCTCGTCGTGCTGATCTCCATGATATATTTATTTTTGTATTTTGAAGTCAGGTACGTGGCGGAAACCACGAAATGGTAAATCATATCGGTACCTGTTTTGAGTCCTTTCGTTTTTGAGTCTTTTCGTTTTTGAGTCTTTTCGTTTCCGCTGTCTATTCACTTCCCAGTGTAAAGCTGTCAGCCACTAAAATTAATTATTTCTGGGTATTCACGTTCGACTTTTGGTTGTCCACTTTCATATCTTATCTCTGTTTCTATTTCTTACTTTCGTTCTGCTCCTTCCTTCACAGGAAATGTTTTATGTAACAAGTTTATTAAATCAAGCTTCTTCATGCTATGCCTGTAGCCTATACCTCCTTACTTCCTCCTTCTTTCTATTTTGCTTCTCCAGATCCACACATTCTTTCTCCGACCTACCCTGCTTCTCCCCACCCAGCAAGCCCTCGTCCCTCCATTCCATCAACCGGCCTCTCCTCCCATCTGTTCCCTAATAGCCTGGCCAAACACCCACCTTGTAGCCACGTGCAGCAGCACCTTCCCACGCCAAAACCATCCAAACCGCACACCTCTGCATTTTCTCTTCCTCCCCTCATCGCCTTGCTCCGCCATTACACCGACGTCACCAAAGCCAACACCATCACCTAGAACACAAACACCCTCTCACCAACCTACACCACCATCCCCTCGTCGTTAGCCTCCTCCGCTTCGCCGCGCCTGCACGCAACCGGCCACCGCACTCCACAACCCACATCTTCGGTCGCCACACGTCACAACACGGCAACAGCCCGCTTCCTAGACGTCGCCTCAACTTCCTCCGACTTGAATTCACCGAGATGGCCGAGTATCAAGAAGCGACTCATCACTACCTTCGACCTGACGGAACCTATTTTTCCCCTCCCTCCTCATCTTTTCTCTAGTCGCAACCCATCAATCGAGAAACAGCCTCCACCTTGTTAGCCAAACACGGTCGCAAAGCCTCACCTCTGGCCGCTTATCAACGCAAGGCCGAGACTCTTCAACTCTTATCCCCAATATACTTCTCTCGCATGCATCTATTCCCTTTTCTCTTCTTTACAAAGGTATTTTCTTTTTCTTTTTCTTTTTGTTGTTTTGTTTTTTTATGTTTATACTATATGTATACATATGTCAGTGCACATCATATTAAAGTGTTGTATACATCTTTTCGAAACCGGTGACATAAGCTTGTATACTTTTATGTCCTGTGTACTCTTTTGTTTTAAAGCCTACGCATGAGCTATTGCATGTTAATATATATATATACTTGTTTATATATAAAGTTGGTAAAGTTTATATAAAATTTGATTTGAGTTTATATATGTATAACGTCATATTATATGTGTTTTATAGTGTGTATATATATATATTCTGCAAACTGTATAAACAACCCCTATATTATTTTACAAGTATATATATATTACACATTGATGTTAGTTCGTTAGTATTATATGAGTATTTCATACGTTGGCAATACAAGTTTGTATGTGACTTGTCGGTTTTCCTTGTATAGAATGTTTTTATATATTAGTTTTGTTATAAAGTATATGTTTTACTGTATATGTTTTATAGTACATGGACTGTATATTCTTATTTGAAGGACGTGTATACATTATATACGTGAATCTATGCTGTTGTCTATATATTTTATATGTAAGTTGTTATATTGACTGTTTATATGATTGTTATGTATTTTTTGGAAGTGTATGTATATTTTGTTATAAAGTTTTTAGAGTATAGAATTCAAACAGTTTATATATATACATTTCATTTGCATCAAACTAATTTGATTTATTCCCATCGATTCTTTTATCAGCCTTTGTTCGTCAAAATCGAGGCTATCGTGCTTTGCTTCGAAATTCGTGCTTGGATCCGTAACTCACTCCATTGACTATTTTTCTCTAGCCTCGAAAGGTGAGCACTCACTCACGATTAACGTTCTTTTATTTATTAAATTTGATTTCAATTGAAACGACAATTGAAATATTGATGCTGTTAGTTATTTACACTGTTATTACCTGTATCAGTCCACCTGTGACATCTGACACCATTATCTGTTAATTATTTATGGGATGATAATACAGTTTGGCTGTTAATTGATTGATTGATTGATGTTTATATTGGATGTAAATTTTAATGTATAAAGTGATAAATATTATGCAACTGAATTTGTCGTAGAATAGTTAAAATTTGAATCGACATTTGTGTTAAATTTGGTTAGTTAAATTTGTTTAATCTGACCCCTTAAATGTTTAATTATTTGACACGTAGAAAAATAGTGTTAACTACACCTTGAACCATCAATTGTATGTTGTTAAACTTATGATGTATGAAATTGTAAATAGATGACAAGTGAAACCGTAATGTAATAATCTTTAATCTACATGAAATGACAGTGTAGATTCTATAAGTAATTATATTAATTCGTACAAATAACAATGCGAATTAATACGGTTATTTCGGGATTATTTGAATTGATTATTGGATTGTTATTGATTGTTGTTATTGCTTGTTTATTTACTTTGACACCATCCCAGTTATCACACTGCAAGTTCCCTTTGTATGTTTTGATTTTGAATTAAATTGGAATCGGGTTGAAATGATAAATACCCAAATTGAACTTTGACCTAGGATAGAAAATTTAATAAAACCCGATTGGTCAATAATTTGATTTAAAAATAAGACGAAGATTTATTTTGAATAAATAATATGGTTTTGAAATGAAGTTGTAATTTGAATTTTAATAAAAGAAAAATGTTAATATATAATAATCTGAAACAAAATATTAACAACGTAATTGATGAAAGAATGTTGTTTAATTTGAGAAATTATTGAATTAAGTTTGAAATTATAATTAAGTCTGAAATTATTAAACTTTGAAACTATTTAATAATTAAGTTTTGAATTATTTAATAATTAAATAAGGTTGAATCATTTAATGATTAAATTGAACTGAATTCTTTGATAAGAGAAATTGAACTTTTGAATAAGTGAATTTTTACATCTTAAATAATTGAAATTGAGTTTTCTTTATTAAGTAAGTTTTGGAAAATTATTTAAGAAATTAAATAAGTGAAATTGAATTTCTTTAACAAAAAAATGAAAATGTGATATTTTTGGAATTAATGTAAGACTTGTAATTGAAAGAATTGATTTGACGAATTTAATTTAAATTCAAAATTGTAAGTTTTGATTTAATGAAGTTGAACTTAAGAAATTGATTTAATGAATTGGAAATTTAATAGAAATTGTTTTGAATGACAAATTTACTTAACGAATATTGAATGAAATCGATAAATGAATGTAAATTGATTTGAATGTTAAAACTAAATTGATTCTAATGATTTTGAAATGAAACTTTTGTACGAACTTGAATCAATATTTGAATTGTTTTCAATATAAATATTGAAATTGAATTATAAGATTTTGAAATGGTAGTTTGGAAGTTTTGAAACGTAAAGTATGGAAACTGTTTTGATAGACAAATGAAATGTTGATTTGCGAATTGAAATTGAAATTGAAATTGATTTGGTTTTGAAATATATAAACGACCAATCGGTGTAATAATTACGAAAGTTATTAAAGAGACCGGGATCGGTAATGGATATACTCTCTATCTAAACCGAAACCACTTTAATAACTATGCGCGGAGTGATGATCCAGAATGAAGTGGTTGGAATGATGTACGTGATGACTGAAGAAAGAGAACGATAATGGATAGCCATGACACTTGTGTCAAATTGGAAATGACTAAAACAGGAGCTGTGCCGGACCAATGGAGGATTAGCTACCTCAAGTGGACACACTTCTTCGAACTACTTATACTTGTTGTCGATTGGTGCACCCTTGATTTTGGGAGTGTTGTTTCACGGTGTTGCGAGCGCTGCGGCGTTGCGTTCTCACCAGTCCGGATCAGGCGAACGGTAGTATCACTACCTTGGGTATTGCCTCATGTGCCTTGTCATACTTGTATTCCATTTATACGCGACCACTACGAATTTGATTTGTACCTTTAGTATATGGATTGCCCTCTGGTGACTTCCGGTTTTGGGGAAACTACGATCTTGTATATGCTTTTGGGAATAAAAATGTGTTAAGGGTGGAATGGGCCATGACTTAACGCTATTTTGATATCTTTTTATATTACTGATAGACATTATCTACTTATCGTACACTACTACATAGTAGATAGTTTAACGGATCCTTAAAGGATGGTTATTCCAAACATCCTTTGAGTTACTTGTATTTCAATTGCTATTTCACTTGAGTTGGATTTATTAATATAAGAATGTTAATCCTGACTTGAGTGTCTTGTGTTTTTGCTTTATGCTCGGGTCAGACTGAGTGTACCAGTATTCGAGACTCACCTTTGGAGTTGGAGCTTTGCTTGAAGATCCAGCCATCTATTCTGCTTTCTGTATTCGATGATTCCAGTGATGTATTCTGATTTGTATCTGATGTATCGTATTACTCTTCTGTTGTAAACTCTGATGTATTTTATATATTCATATAGTAGCTTCATGAACTACTATATCTTTTATTTCCGCTGCAATTATTACTCTGTGTCTGTGATCTGTGATTATTTATTTACTGTATATGTTCTGTTTTGCCAAATTTAAATTAACAACGCGGTATTTTGAGCAATTCAACTCCGGCATGAGTGTCTACCTATACACTTATAATGGATGCGAATGGTCCAAAATATCGGGTCGTTACAGATATGCTTTAAAAAATCATCAATAAAACATAACCAACCACTGTTAAAAAAGTTCTTATTAATAAACTGAGAAACATCATGTGGTAACTTTTGTATATTTTCTTCACATACCTTGAATTTCTATCAAATAATATGACAATAGAAGATCAAAATTAGTACAAATATCTAAAATCATGCATTAAATGACAATTAAAAGGGTTGTAGTATGCATAAAAAGCTTATTCGGTAGAACTAACCTGCAGATCCAAACTGTCTGCAAACGTTTGCTCAATGAAATCTACTACTGCAGTGGCAATCTATTTACTATTATATACCCAAGACTGCAAGACGTATGGTACATATCTAGACCATAGAACACCATCCTCCAGAAACCTCTCATAAGCATGCTTCTTATATAATTGGCCCTGAACGCCACTATATGTAACATGTCAGAGTTGTAAGCATGGAATATGCTTAGGTTTCTGCAATTAGAAAGCATTGCTACATAGAAATCATTAAATGAAACATCATTAAGTAGTGCATAACTTTTGCTAAGATGCTTTTGATAGGGATATCTAACTTGGTTGCATAAGAACTTAATGGATAAAGGTGAAGTGCTAATTCAATCAATATCCAAAGAAATATGTCACATATATACAACTATAACTTTTAGAAACGCATACCTTCCAGAATAAGAAATTTAAATTGTCAATGGTATGCTTTCATTTTCCAATGTATCCCATTTAAACTTAAAATGAAAAACAACCATATTAAAAGCTTTAATGAGTATTGATATTTTTACCTAGAATGAGGTGACATCTTTAATTCACTATAAGTTAATTATTAACCATTTATCCATAAGGTAATTTTCTACAGTCATGTATTTAAAAAAAAGTAAATAATAAATAGAAAATGTAAAATAACATATAATAAACTACATGCAAGTGATACATAAAACAACTAATACGATATTGCAAATTAGGGGCAACATCTTCTTTCAGGACATGATATGGATTCACTGATAAAGGTTTATCATATTGTGATGCTTTAATGGATTCGGTGATACTTGAAAATCTGCATTTTTGGTATATTTATTGGTTCATTCATGATAGCGTTAGAACTATGGATATGTAAAGTTTAAAATTTTTTATATGCAAACTAAACTTATAAATTTGAATTTTCCAACTAATATATGAGCACAAACTCATTTGCTTATAGTTTAGGACTTGGTCAATGTTGTATGTAGTTCATGATAAATTACTTTGCAATGTGATGTAAAAATGGGTGAGTCTCTTATATGGTTATGACAGTTGTGGAGTGGTAGTGATGTCCACCATCATTCTTGATTATATCCATATGTAATAGTTAACGTTTCAAATAATTCAATCAAATAACTTTTGGATTCCTTGGAAAAGAACTATTATTATCATTTTCAAGCATATAAAGTAAAATGGACAAAACATACCTTCCATGAAAAGAACTATTATTGTCATCGTTCAAAAAAGGGAGAATGAATATCAAACCAATAAGGTTTTTTATATTATTGTAATTGAAAGTAAACTAATTCCAATTCATCGGAAAATGTTTTATCTTTATCTTGACACAAAAAAAGACCTCAAAACTTGATTGACAATTAAAATCCAAGAGCAGAAACAGTTTAACCAAGATAAATAAATGCAAATGAACTTGCAAATGTATATTTCCATTCAATTTGACAAAATACTGTATTAGTGTAACTACTTAATTCATTTCTTCACAAAACCAATAGCTATACATTATCATTCAGACTGTTTTAACCACCTATTCAAAATAATTATATGATTAGTTGATAGTTGATAGCCGAAGTTTTAGACCTAACCTGGTCGATAGTTGTTTGTACCAAAAATGGGCACAACACTCTTCGGAAGTTTTTGAAGAGATAAAAGTGAAGAATGAAAATTAAAACTGTGGGTTAGCTAACAAATACTCCAAATAACAGAAAGTAAATTGCAAAGACAAGCGATTTAGAGTGGTTCGGCGTTTTTCCTACGTCCACTATGAAGTTTGATGATTTTATTGCTCGACACTTGAAGATTACAATTCTTTATATTGTTGTACAAACTGAATTTATATGCTAAGTCTCAATCTAAAGCAGTGGTGGTGTTCTGGAGTAAATCTGGCAGAATATGAGCGCTCTTTAGTACTTAGAATTGTCCGACCCCTTTTCTGAATGACCAGGGGCTCTATTTATAGGTGTAGGAGGCTGATATTTCGCCTAAAATTCGGGGAGACCAGTTCTGGCTCGTGAGGGGGCCCACATGGCCGAAATCTGGAGATCCGGGCCCACTTTGGGATCGATTCGACCCTTGGTTCGAATCGATCAAGAAATCATCCAATCGAGCTGAAATTTGGTGTGAACATCCCTCATTATGTGTTTGAGCTTCTGTGAAAATTTCATGTCATTTGGACTTGTGGATCTTGAGTTATGATCGATTCAAGGTCAAGCACTCGGCTGAAATGCATCTTCGAATCGATCCCCTTTTGACTTGGTTCCTTCGAATCGATTACTCCGACTCGAGATGTTGGATTCGAACGTATGCTCGTTCGAATCGAGTATGCTATGCCGTATCCACTCGATTCGAAGTTACCCCTGCTGGATGGATTCGAAGACCTTCTACCTCATTGGATTCGAAGACCTTCTACCTCGTTGGATTCGAAGCTCCTCCTCTCGAGGGATTCGAACCTAAGGCTACTTCAGATGGATTCGAACCATGCTATCTTCTGATGGATACGAACTAAGGAAATAGCGATCGATTCGGGGTAAACCTATGTTGATGGATTCGAATCATAGGCTCGGCCTATGGATTCGAACTTAGGCCATTTACTCCATTTTTCATCAACGATAACTTGGTCATACGAACTCGGATTGACTTGAAACTTGGATCGTTGGTTCCCATGGCTTTGCTTGACGTGCCTTATCAATTGTAGCTCGATCCGGACTCGGACAAATTTCATCGATATTCATAGCGATCCTTGCGCGTAGCTGGTCTTCGAGACGATCTGTCACCGGTTTCTAGTTAAGTCCTTGGTGTCACGGCCTTGCCAAAAGGCGGGATAACATTTGCCCCCCAAAGTACGTCTTGTGTAAACATGACGTGCTTTGAAAAGCTGCAGTCTCTCATTGGACAGCTATGACATGCTTTACCGAAAGTTGCATTCTGTATCGCTGTAATTGACCGTCGTATAATTGTGACTGGCTGTTAGTGTTTTGAGACAAGACGAGATGAACATTTGATCCCTGTAAATGACAAAGATCGAACATTAGTCAGAGATATGTGCATATGTGTATTATCTTGACTTTGGTTAACGTTGCGTGATCGCAAGTCGTTGTTAGTTCGGTTTGTTATCGAATTCTGCATCGATCCTCTCCTGGACCGGTTTGAGATTCGAGTTAAAACATTGATTTTATGATTGTCTTATGATCATCCCCTTGTATCGATCCTCTCCTGAATCGCCATAAAGAGTTGATAATCAATTTTTCATATTGAAACGATTCGTCCATTTGATCGGTGGTATTTGATGGATTCGAAGCTATGCTTCTTCGAATCGATGGCCTTCGAATCAAGGGTTTGAGGGACCTCGTGCTTCGAGTCGATGCGATATTCAACCCAGCCCTTGCTCGGTGGTTTCTTCGAATCGATGTTGCTGGGATGGATTCGAACGTAGTGGGTTGTAATGGATTCGAACATGTCTTATTACCAATGCATGCGGGAGTCTGAGTCGATTCTAGCGCCCTGTCTCATGGATTCGAAGTCGCCGTAACAAATCGAGTCGATGTCCTCACCTGCTGAAGCCGGTCAGGTATACCGGGAGGCGAATCGCCCCATTTCCCCTATATATACCGGGGTCCTATTCATTTCTCACTTTTTACTTTTTACTGTTGCTATTGCCTCTTCTTCGAATCGACCTTTCCAAGGCCAAGACAAACGCGCTTTCCTCGAATCGATCGATCCCCTTCACGCTTTCATTCGTAGTAAAATCAGGTACTCAAGGGATCGATTCGAGATGAGAAAAACAGAACTTAGAATTTTTGGCTTCGATTCAGTCTTTCCTTCTGAAAATTTCGAGGAGTGATGAGATCTGAATGGAGTGGGTCGACTCGATGGAGTCGAGGAGTGATGCCATTCGAGTTATATCGATCAGAGTGTCGTCCTCCATTGCTTCACATCGATCCAGGAACAACCGGTTCAAATCAATCTCAAGGGCAAGGTTTCGAATCGTTGACTTGGAGGGAAAGGGCATCGAGTTGATCGATTCGAAGTAATGTTATCCAGATCGATTTGAAGGAATTGAATACTGATCGATTCGAAGTAACGTGGAGCTCATGGATTCGAAGCGCTCCTCCGTCATAAGGTTACATCGAGTCGAACCATATGGATTCGAAGAACCTGGAATCGCACTCCATCGATTCGACCCTCATCAATTCGTGTCGATGGATTCGAACGCCTTCGTCCTCTTAGACCATTGCTCTTTTGATTTGCTCCATCATCCGAACTACGACCAACTTCAAGTTGTACTCTGACGAACATAATGAACTTTAGCATACTTGACTCCGACGAGCTTTGGCCTTGCATAATCGAACTTGACTAAAAGATTTAAACTTGAATTTCCTTTGAAGCTCGTCGATGGAACTATGACTTAACCAATAATACAACTGACTTACACTTGAAGTGGTTCGTAGCGTTTGGATGGCGTGGGAGTGACGATCAGCGATAACGGTCATTTTCATTCTCAAATTCCCAAGTTTTGTTGCACGGACATCTTGTTTCAATCTGTAAAATATGCTTAAGTAACGCACATCACTCGTACTGCACGATACATCCATACACACTACACTGGGGCATGCACCGGCTGTTTATGAACTTAACGTTGCTTTCTGATGAGTTAGTTAATTATGGAATCTTCGAGCTCCCAACAACAAGAGGTACAGAGCTCGACTCCTCCGGTGCTTGAGATTCCCAATATTCTTGCCGGCGTAATCGATCCAGCTCCAGATGAATTGCCAGAGGCTATATTTATCGAGGACCCCGTTGACTCTGTCCAATCTAACATCTCCGAATCCTTATTGGGCCGAATTTGCTTGAAACATATCATATCTCTGGACGATGTGTTATTACCCAGTGCCGCTGATAGACCGCACAATCCGCCCGAAGGATATACAGCTTTCTATCGCCATGCTTGCACGGCCGGAACTCTCCCTCCTTTCAATCAATATATCAGAGGGATGCTATCATATTTAGGAATCGCTCCTTCACAACTTCATCCCAACGGACACGCGTTGCTGAACAGTGCCTTTGTCATATTTATGGACTGTCTCTTTCGCCCGCCAAGGCCAACCGAGATTAGACATATATTTAACTTCAGGAGTAGGGGTGACAGCCCGTCTCTTACATTTCTGGAGGCAGTTAGAAATTGCCAAGTTGTTGTCGGAGCCTGGACCCGATTGAGTTATTTCAAGAACGAATGGTTCTATGTTCGATGCCCTCCGGGTTTTGCTAGGCGATGGTTGTCTAGACGTAAGCGCCTTAACCTGTTCTCTTGACCAATAGCTTTTTGGCATTAGTATTGACATCTTATTTCTTTCACAGCCATTATCTCCAGACCCGATGGTGGGTACTTCAGGGGTATAGTCCGAAGTCTTCAAGAAGTTCCGAGTGAGCTAAGACATATCGACTCGGTGATGAATGACTATAACTTAAGAACTCTTAGTCTGATCGAAACCAATCAAAGTATAGTTATCGAGGGGTTGGCAAAGCCCGCCTCCAAGAAGGAAAACAAGAAGAAAACCAAGAAGAAAACGACGAAGAAACCGCTCGGAATTACCATAACCGAAGCGAGTGATGAAGAAAGAACCCATACAGATTCGGAGCCGATGGCTGATCTCTCGGGAAACTTTGAAGAGTCGGGAGAAAAACAGAAAGGCAAGGCCGCCGTTTCCAAAAAACTTAAGTCCAAGGGGTGGAAATCTATAGATGTGTCTCCTCCCACTCCCGGAGTCATGATTTCTGAGGCTGCCCCTTCTCATTCGAGAGATTTTTTCAAAGGGCTTGACGATATTCCCATCCCAGATTATATATCGATTTCTCATAATCCTGGGTTGGAGGAATTTCAAGATGTCCTAAATATGAACGAGCCCTTTCCTTTAAATGCGGTCAACACTTCCGGTCGGTTTGGGGGTTTACACATTTACACACACTTCCACAGCACTTCATGACTTTTGCATAGTAAACATTGCTTTATCGGATCCTAACCCGTAATTCTTTTTTATCGCAGGTGAAATGTCAGGCAGAGGATCTACTCTGGATAGGCTCCGTAATGTGCGCCAATCTTCCCCATATTATGATTACCGTAGAAGAGAATCGGATAGAGATCACGGGCATGGTTATACTAGCCAGGAGCGCCATGATAGGGATAGAGACTATTGGCGTGGCCGCTCTGGCCATGATCGCACCGACAGAGATCGGGGGCACTAGCACCGATCTCGATCTCGTTCTCCTCCGCCTCCTAGGGCACCCGTAGATCTCCCTGGGCCTTCTCAGCAGCCGCAACAGCCTTCTCAATCTCCACGGCTCGATACTCAGCGGTTAAGAGTGGAACCAACAACAGCTACTATGGTAGAACAGGCTCCGGCTGAATTGACAAGTGAAGGAGCCATCAAACTTGTGCAAATGAAAAAAGATTTTCCTGAAATTTGTATGGATGCCTATGTCTTCCCTCCTAATCTTAAAAGAATTCCTCCGGATGCTGAGAACATTGCTCATAATTATATCGGTGACTTCTATGCTCAGTATAAGGAGTGGTACAAAGCGGCAGCGAAAGCATCGAAGGTAGCTTTTGACCGGGCGAGGATCATTGAGGAACATGATGCTAACATTGTTAAACAGAAACGCATTATTCAGGTTCTTCAATCCGAAATGGAGACGCTCCGGAAGTCAGAGCTTGAAGCACTTCAGAAACATGAGGATGCCGTGGCCAAACTGGCGAGGATGCAGCAGGAACATTGCGCCACGGTAGAAGAGATGGGCCACCGCAACACCACCATTGCAGTTGAGCGAGACTTAGCCGTTAAAGAGCTGAACGAGCTCAAGGCCAAATTTGCTGAAATGGTGAAGGAGAAGGACGATGCAAATGCCACTGCACAAGAGGCTTGCGACCAAGCAGTATCTCTCAGGGCCGAACTTGTTGCGGTGGCGGTCAAGACTAAGTCTGCGGAAGTAGAAATTCAAGAAAAGATTTTGGAGGAGAGGTCCAGGATGGATGCTGAGTTTGACGATCTCTTGGTCACGTACAACGCAAATGTGCTGGAGCACCGAAATTTAGCGTGGCTGGGAGACGACTCCACGATGCTATACAACGCCTGGACCCAACTGGTGGACGAGAAGAGAGCGGCGCATCCAGATGAATCACTTGATGACTTTGAGTTGGAGATGCATTTGCTCACCGAGGATGAGAGGAAAGTCCTTCATGAGGCGGTGATTTCTTTGGCAAAAGAGAGGCTTGGTGTTCAACCTTTAGAAACAGGCGAAGGCTCGGGGATCGCGCATCACGAGGCAAGTGTTGAAGCTGTAATTCCAACACTACCCGAAACCACTGGTGCGGTAGATCCCCAGTCCGTTCCTGCATATAACCCCGACCAGCCGCTATTATCTTCCGCCGATGCTTCTGCCCATGTTCCGGTCCAGACTAAGGAAGGTATTTGAACGCTTCCCGCATTTTAGTTGTGAAGAACCTTAAGCAACACACTTGGCTAACAATCTTCGCTTTGTCGCATTTCAGTGACTGAAGTCGTTGTTTCTGCGCCTCTTGCACTATCAGTTCCATATCAAACGCAAGGGGCTTTTGTTACTGAAGCCATCACGACTTCTACCTTGGTTGGAGAAGAGGGAGATGCAAACATGTTTTCTTTTAGCGCTCAAATGATTGAGGAGCTTCTTAATGAACCCATCAATCCCTCCGTCAACCCGTCCGATGCTATGAGTGGGGCTGCTCTGGCCGTTAGTTCATCTATGCCAGCTACTGGAGCATCCGATGCGGCCCAAGCATCCCGTGAGGACGAAGTTTTTGCTGAGATCGATGCCGAGATGGCAGCAGGGACTGCTGGTATGAATCCGTCAGGGCCTGTCCCATTAATGGTGATCTCACCGGACGGTACTGTAGTTATTGAAGCTGCTCCTGCCCCACTCCCTGTTACTGCTCCCATGCCTTCAACTCGTCCTCCGAGAAGAATTTCCGTCGCCTCAAGCTCTGAGGAAGACGTTGATATTATGTCGCTGTCGGAGGACAAGCCTGAAAAGAGTAAGCGGTTGAGGGGAAAATCAGGCAGCGGATCTGGCGGAGCTACCCCGAAGAAGAAAATAAGGAAGAAGAAAGATTGAACTCTTTCTTTAAATTTTCCACTGCATGGGGTAGTATTTTGTTGACTTTTCTGTATCCGTGTATAGATGTGGATTCGGCTCCCACTAGTATAAATTTTTTGAACCACTTTGTAATCATATTATTTTTGTTGATAGTGGAAATGAAAATTTATTCCCTTTTGTCTTCAACTTGTTATGTGTTATGGTTCTGCCCCCAGTATCAGGGATAAGCGTGGAGTTGACGTATGTTTATACTCCGTCTCGTGCTCTAGGAGTACGGAGTTAAGTAAATATTTATTCTCCGCCTCGCACTCTGGGAGTACGAAGTTAAGTAAATGTTTATACTCCACCTCGCACTCTGGGAGTACGGAGTTAGGTAAATGTTTATACTCCGCCTCGCACTATGGGAGTACGGAGTTAGGAAAATGTTTATACTCCGCCTCGCACTCTGGGAGTACGGAGTTAGGAAAATGTTTATACTCCGCCTCGCACTCTGGGAGTATGGAGTTAGGAAAATGTTTATACTCCGCCTCGCACTCTGGGAGTACGGAGTTAGGAAAATGTTTATACTCCGCCTTGCACTCTGGGAGTACGGAGTTAGGAAAATGTTTATACTCCGCCTCGCACTCTGGGAGTACGGGGTTAGGAAAATGTTTATACTCCGCCTCGCACTCTGGGAGTACGGAGTTAGGAAAATGTTTATACTCCGCCTCGCACTCTGGGAGTACGGAGTTAGGAAAATGTTTATACTCCGCCTCGCACTCTGGGAGTACGGAGTTAGGAAAATGTTTATACTCCGCCTCGCACTATGGGAGTAAGGAGTTAGGAAAATGTTTATACTCCGCCTTGCACTCTGGGAGTACGGAGTTAGGAAAATGTTTATACTCCGCCTCGCACTCTGGGAGTACGGAGTTAAGGAATGTTTATACTCCGCCTCGCACTTTGGGAGTACGGAGTTAAATGGAGGGTTGTCGTGTATCAACCCTTTTCTGGCCTGATGTGATGGTTTGCCCCCGAGCTCGGGTTTCATTTAGTGAGTGGTTGACCGCTTCATAGCCACTCCCTACTTGAATAAATTCCACTGCGTGATGGAATTTAGCTCCTCGTGCATCGTGATGTTGTACATTGTATTTAATGAATCACAGCTCTGGCTCGAAGAGATGACATTTTATTGCTGAAATAAGAAAATATGGCAAAGTCAGTTGCCTTATTACAAATTCTAATTTTGAAATGCAAAAATAAACTGCTAAATAGTAGGATAAACAAAGCCTATCATATGTAGTAGCGGTGGAGACACTCGCTGTTCCAGGCCCTTGGTAAAGTTAGACCATCACGGTTGCTAACTTAAATTTGCCATTCCCGAGCTTTCGCTTAATTTTGTGTGACCCTTTCAATGTTGATCTCATGTGTGGAAGCGTCGGATAATCTTTTTTAATGACTAGCTCACTGAGTTCAAAAGTTTTAAGTCGGTCCTTGGCATTGTGTAATCGAGCAACTCGATTTCGGTGTATGATTGTTCTCAAATCAACCTGGTCGCCCTGGACGACCCCAACTCCGTTGACGGTTGGGAACTTTAAAGTTAAACACCACGGGGCGATTATGGCCCTGAATTCAGCAAGGGCAGGTCGACCTAAAAAGGAATTATATGGTGAGTCTACATCCAACACAACGAACTGCAATGTCCGAATCGATCTACGTTCTCCGGCTCCCAACTCAACTGGTAACTCTACCATCCCAACAGGTATGGTAGCGCTGCCATTGAATCCATAGAGACGAGTTTGGCAAGGTTTTAGATCCCCAGCTTTCATCTTTATTTGATTAAAAGCATGTACAAATATGATATTCACAGAGCTCCCACAGTCAATCAGTATCCTCTTCATCCAAGCTGGACCTACTTGCGCCGATATCACGAGTGGATCCGTAGTCGGGCTTCCGGCATAATCAATATCGTTGTCTTGGAAAGTGATGTCGTTAGTCATCGCTCTCTTTCGTTTGGTCGAAGGTCTATCGTCCAAGTTATCATCATACTCGAAGTCTGTTCGTCTAGTTAAGTTGTTATATGATTTCATTTCCTCCCAGCTTCGAACCGCTGAATGAGGACTATCACTTACAACATTAATTACCAGTCTTCCTCCGACACGACCTGGTTCTTCCTGTCTTTCTGGATTCTGTACATGATTTTGATTTGAGGGGCCCGCTCCCTCAGACTGCGGTTCCCGCACAAACTGGTCTAACTTTCTCTCCCTGATTAACTTTTCGATGAGGTCTTGCAAATGTCGACACTCATTGGTATTGTGGCCGTAACTTTCGTGAAATCTACAAAACTTCCCTGTTTGAACTTGCCTCTCCGATGATTGCTTCGGAGCAGGCCTCTTATATTGCACAGTGTTGCAAGTTTAAAGATACACGTTTTCCAACGATGTCTTCAATGGCGTGTAATTGTCAAACATTGGAGTCCTACGTTGTGGGCCTCGATTCTTGTCTCTTTTCTTGTCCCGACCACTATTATCTCTTGGCTGAGTTTGTTTGTTCTGTATGTTTAGCTGAACTTTTCCAGAATTGTCGCCGGACTGTTTAACTGCTATATTACTTTGTATTCCTTCACTTCTGGGTCTCGCATCGTCCTGCTTTCTAGACCGTTTCGCGTCCTCTTGCCGTAAGAATTGAGCGGCTTTGGAGTAGAAACGGTCCAACGATGCGGGTGGTTTTCCAGCTAACCAGTTTCCAAATTCAGAATCAGGATCAATTCCTTTTGTTAATGCCATTAAAATTGAGTTATCGTTGGGATTACTAATTTCCACACATGCCGCATGGAATCTCTCCAAGTAACGCCTTAACGTTTCCCCACGAGCTTGGGTAACATTGGACAGGGTGTTAACATCTTTGGGTCTAGCGACATGCATGCGAAATTGTTCAACAAATTTCTTAGCCAATTGATCAAATGAAGAGATAGATCTTGGAGGTAATCTTGTAAACCACATTGTTGCAATTTCTCCCAGGGAGATGGGGAAACTTCGAAATTTCACTGCATCGTCGGCCCTTGCGGCACTCATTGACCATTCATATTTCAAAATGTGTTGATTGGGATCAGAATTTCCTTCGTACATAGGGAGAGTTGGCATTCTGAATCACCGAGGAGGTTCAGCGTACAATATCTCGTCCGTAAAAGGAGTATGACTTCGAGAAATCCCCCAATCGTCGTTGGTAAGACCTTGGCTTTCGCGGATCATCTGACGTATCATAGTCGAAATGTTGGGCATTGCTACATTTTGAGCCTGCTGAGCTAAGGTGTGGTCGGGTTCCACAGCGCGAGTTCGGACCGGGCATTGTTGACGGTCCAAATTTCGCCTCCTTGGCTCAGCGTCTCCTGGGACGTATGGTTCAGGAGTACGCCTAGGTTGCTGATTATTTGGATCTGAAAGATTTCGGGTATCAACCCTTGTTTCTATTGTGGCAGCTGCGGCATGATTGTCCGCGGTATGCTGTGTAGTAGGGCCTCCTTGTGTTGAGGGCTCGGCCTGAAAGTTGGTCGACGGTCCTGCCCTCAACTGTCCAACAGTCAAGGCGGGTTGATATCCGGTCGTTTGTGCATGACTTCCGTCCAATCGGGGACGGGTAGATCTATGATGATAGTCAGATGAGGCAGAACTTTCAGTAGATGAGTGGGAGATATCATCTCTCCTGGACCTTCTACGGCCTTGGCGGTTCAGTTGGTTTGTCAATTCAACATTAGCACGCAACTGTTCGGCCAATTGTTGTCGACTTTGAGTCAATTCCTGAAGCAACACATGGAACTCCTGTCTGGTGACTAGCCCAGATGGATCTGAATGAGCAGTGTTGTCTTGATTGGATGGTTGCTGTTGAGCAGGATTCTGTCCATCCCTTCCTTCTTGTCCAGCAGCCGTAGAAGTGGTTCTTGTGCTAACCATTTTGAATGATGAATCCTTTTCCTAGACTTTATGCAAATCTGAATAGAATGGAAGGATTATGAATTAGAGATCCGGATCTTCCTCTTGGATTTGTGCAATCCGGTATCGATGGTAGATCCAAGGAGCAGGAGAAAAAACTGGTTTTTTCTCAGTGAAAGCACCAAAGTGTTTGTACCAAACATGGGCACAACACTCTTCGGAAGTTTTTGAAGAGATAAAAGTGAAGAATGAAAATTAAAACTGTGGGTTATCTAACAAAACCTCCAAATAACAGAAAGTAAATTGCAAAGACAAGCGATTTAGAGTGGTTCGGCGTTTTGCCTACGTCCACTATGAAGTTTGATGATTTTATTGCTCGACACTTGAAGATTACAATTCTTTATACTGTTGTACAAACTGAATTTATATGCTAAGTCTCAATCTAAAGCAGCGGTGGTGTTCTGGAGTAAATCTGGCAGAATCTAGGCGCTCTTTAGTACTTAGAATTGTCCGACCCCTTTTCTGAATGACCAGGGGCTCTATTTATAGCTGTAGGAGGCTGATATTTCGCCTAAAATTCGGGGAGACCAGTTCTGGCTCGTGAGGGGGCCCACATGGCCGAAATCTGGAGATCCGGGCCCACTTTGGGATCGATTCGACCCTTGGTTCGAATCGATCAAGAAATCATCCAATCGAGCTGAAATTTGGTGTGAACATCCCTCATTATGTGTTTGAGCTTCTATGAAAATTTCATGTCATTTGGACTTGTGGATCTTGAGTTATGATCGATTCAAGGTCAAGCACTCGGCTGAAATGCATCTTCGAATCGATCCCCTTTTGACTTGGTTCCTTCGAATCGATTACTCCGACTCGAGATGTTGGATTCGAACGTATGCTCGTTCGAATCGAGTATGCTATGCCGTATCCACTCGATTCGAAGTTACCCCTACTGGATGGATTCGAAGACGACCTTCTACCTCGTTGGATTCGAAGCTCCTCCTCTCAAGGGATTCGAACCTAAGGCTACTTCAGATGGATTCGAACCATGCTATCTTCTGATGGATACGAACTAAGGAAATAGCGATCGATTCGGGGTAAACCTATGTTGATGGATTTGAATCATAGGCTCGGCCTATGGATTCGAACTTAGGCCATTTACTCCATTTTTCATCAACGATAACTTGGTCATACGAACTCGGATTGACTTGAAACTTGGATCGTTGGTTCCCATGGCTTTGCTTGACGTGCCTTATCAATTGTAGCTCGATCCGGACTCGGACAAATTTCGTCGATATTCATAGCGATCCTTGCGCGTAGCTGGTCTTCGAGACGATCTGTCACCGGTTTCTAGTTAAGTCCTTGGTGTCACGGCCTTGCCAAAAGGCGGGATAACAATAGTAGATCAGAAACCGTAGGATAATGGACTAATGTTGGTTAACAGTGGATCGGTTGATAATCGTCAGATCTGGAAATTGAGTTGGAGACGTAGCCATGTTCAATGGTCGGCAGTCGAAGTTGGAGACATTAGATCTGGAGTCGCACTGAAGTCACCCAAGTTTCCATCGGCAGGAGACGAAATTGATTTATGTCGCTTTGTTTTGTAGTAATAGGGGAATGAGAATAAGGGATTTTTTTTGGTTTTGTGAAGGCGGATCAAGTGATGGACGAAGTGAAAAATGTGCGAAGGGTATTATGGGAAGTTCAAAAAGATGCGGTTGATTTCATTTGTTGAATTATCATTATTAATAGTAGAGATCATGATGCGTGTATGTCATGGATGCATGTGTAAGAATTAAAAAAATTGAAAAATTTGCACCTAATTAATGTACATTTCATTTGTCTTCGGTTTTGAATCATTAGTAACATTGCATTCCACTTAAGTTCTGATAATTTGGATCATAATTTTTTCCAAACCAACTCTTGAATTATGTTTAGAATATCAACTTTACACTTTTCCACTCAACTAGTGATTATAGCTTGATTTACTAGAGCATATATCCACAAAATTTAACATAAACAAGTAAAAAATAAAAAAATAATTACAACCTGCACCCCAGTGTGCTTGAATTTTAACTAAGTTGAAAACCAAAGTCCACCAAAGTATGGATCGTTGATTTGGTATCCTACAAATAAACAAATAAATGCATATCAGAGCACTATCGATATAACTCACAACAGAATAAAAAGTATAGTAAATCATATAATACTAACTAAGATTGACACCGCTAATATCTAGTGTCTATTTCAGTGTCGAGCATGCATAAAGAAACCTGTCCTTCTACTGTTTCTGCCTTGCACTAGTACATGTCCCTCTAAAGCTGTCCTGCATGTTGTAATAAGGAGGGGGACAAAACAACTTTCTGGTGACTAGTAAATTATACATTTTACACAATACTAGTTTATGTCGATTGTCTTCCATCATATGTTATGTTGTTTTATATTACCATGTCGTCTCGACTCCACATACACGTACGATACAACCATCTACTCGAAGTAGACCACAACGACATAGGTGTGTATATATATAGTACCATAGTCCCCCTTTGGACCAAGATACTATCCTCGCTAGTATCCATAACCCGACGCCCCATCAGGATCTATCGCCAATGCAGTATCACGTCGTCGTTGTCATCCATACCAAGGAGCTCCCGTAGTGTCTAATAATGGCTTTACAATAATTTATCCATGTTATATCTCGCCTTGGCGATTTTCTACTTGTCTTCTTCCTAATTTGTGGACTCGGTTCCATGGACTGGACTTAGCTCCACAGACAATATATGGACTTAACTCCACAGGCTATCCTATTTGGTTTTGAAAGACCTCACTACAAGGATTAACTAGCCTTGCCCCTAACAAGCAAACTAGAAAATAACTGTGGAGGTGCATGACCTTACATAACCTACACTAGTGGGAGGTGTAGCCCATTAGGTGTAACCCCTGTCTTACCCGTTGACCGCTTAGGACCGATGATGTACTCAACCTATCTACAGCTCTTACTCCCTGATTTGGTACCAACACACTAACATAGCGTCGAGCCTTGCTCGCCATCCTATTAGATTGCCTTATGCTACTAAGTCAATAACCCCTAAACGATTTAAGCATACTCTACTAGGGTATTCCTTCACCAGTATGCAACCGTATATGTCTCCATGGATCCTACATTTGGATCTGTCTCGCATCAGTATAATTTATACATAACTGCTAGTAACCCTTTGTGGTGGGAAGAGTTCTATTGTACAACACCGCTGACCTCGCATTCCTACCAATTCTAATGACTATGTCATTATTATTCGTTAAGTTATTTAGTAACTTTAATCATTCACGCCCATCATCAACGCATACTTGAGGCTACGTATATATATCTACATATACATACATATATATATATATATATCATTCTTGTTTAATTATTGTGTCTCTACTGTTCACCGTTAACAATATTTCTTTACTTCTTTATGCATTTACGTTTTATTTAATTTAGGGTCATTTACCACTTTCTTTAAAAGATTTAAACATCTTTTCCCATTTACTTCCCCTTTCCCTCGCTATTTAACTTTCAATTTCTATCCCCTTTTAGCCTTTAATTCCCTCCTTTGTTTTAGAGAGCTCTCCATACCTTTTTATTTTTAAATTATGCCTGTCTAACTTTTCCTTTCTTTTATTTCATTTTCTTCCTACTTATATTACGCGTATTCTCTTCTTAGACCGTTTTTATCACATTTATAATTCTTTAATTTATCCTTGGCGATTTCTGTATTTTAATACATTGGAAAAACATCTCTCCAAAGTGGAATGGTTAACACTGTAAATTTCTATATCCCATACAAAAATGGAATTTGTGTTATATTTGGAATCACAAGGGATTATCTTTTCCATAGTTTATTAAAATAAATAGTACAAAATACGGTACCATATTTTATACATATCTTTCTTTTTTAGGTGTATTCCTTGTTATTTCAAATGCTACACTTTTGTTTATAAATCTAAAACTTGATAATCTATAGAAATTCACATTGCAACACGCTATATTATAATAAATTAAAATACTACTTAAATCCCTATAATTTACTATGATAACTCACTTTACATTTTTTTTTACTTACACAAGTCAATAAATTTACAAATCTGGAACTATTACATATTTTATAAGTTTCAGGGACTACTACTACCCAATACTAAATTCAGGGACTATTAATACCTAACATTTTCTAGATTTACATACATGCAATATACAATACAAGTTATCAACAATAGAATATGTGGGCATGGTTATAATTTTATTTCACATATAAATTTTAGCCTACAATTCCAACTTACATTTCAGGCATACAAGAATAGATTTACAACGATATAAATCCAATATTATATAAATATATATAATTTTTCACTCACCTTTATGGCTTTCTAAATCTCTAAATCTAATCCATGTTATTCAAGTTTGACTCGCTTTTCTCCCTATTTGGATATATACACCGCAAGTGTATACATATTTATCAGAAATCTAGATTAGAAAAGAGAGTTGGATTTTAATTACATTTTAGATCCGAATTTACAATATACCTTGGCTTTGACGATTTGATTTGACCATATTCTTCTTCCCATTCATCTTTTATGTTTTACATTAAATTATTTTAAATCTGGGCCGTTCGACCATGTGTTACTATCAATCTTTCAACAGCACCGTTCGACCCCATCTACCCATGGTCGACCATTACTGGTCGACTATCATGCATATACGGTCGACCGGTCGCTGTAATTAATTAACATGCTCTGATTTATTTATTTGCTTCCATACTAAATCGATCGATATAATTTCTTTCCATTAACATTTTTCTTAATATTTAAACAACGTTAATTATCCGTTAACTTTAATTGGCGTTAATTAATGTTAGTTAATTATTTTATTGCCTTAATTACATATATAGTTATTTCCGATTCAAACACTTCAAATGTCAATAACTTTTCAGTTTGAACTCCGATTGGAAAACTATATATATGAAAATTGATCAGAAAATCGCCACGAACCCAACGGTACAAGTTTTGTAGCTAAATTATGATGTTTGTAAAAATATTATTTTTCGGTATTATTATTTATTAATTAATTTCTTTTTAATTAATTATCGTAACAATCACGGGGTATTGTATTCTTCCCCCCTTAAAAGAATTTTGCCCTGAAATTCCTTAAGGACTGATTTGTATAACACAATGTACAACCCTTCTAAACTAACCAATCAATTAGTGTGCAAACAATTTTGCAACCAGTCGTGTACAAGTGCACGGTGTATCATAATACATATGATATGTATACTAAGCAATTCTAAATTGATGCCTCGTATATTAATGCATTCTTTTAAACCAATTTTGAAAATATGGTGCAAATAACCTAAATATACTGGTAGTTCTATATGTATGTAAATTTTTAAAACCAAAAACTTTGTTTTTGCATCCAAACTTTCCCACACTTCTAAGAATAGAAGTATAGTTCAACCAATTTTGCATCCAATTCCAACCATCCAAAATCCTAGCACACCATTGCTAACATCCAAAATTTAGAAAAATCCAGTTTTCTAAACCTATATTCTTATGCCAGAAAAGGGTTTAGATGGAAAATTTCATATTTCCATCCTTCTCTTGTGTACCCATTTTCCACTGTATCTTGGAACCTTCTCTTCTGCCCCCAATTCTCTTCCAACTTTTCAAAATACAGTCCGAATAAGTAAATTTCATTTTAATCTTTAACCTTTTAAAATAGAATTTTTTAGAACTAGTTTAGTTCACATACCGATAAGGTATGGAGAAAGTGACTCCATAGTTAAATAGCCTTTTCCTTTGTCTCTAACCTATTTTACTTTCACTTCTGTTGCATAGTAAACTCCATACAAGCTAATCCTTCAACTATTTCTCCATGCTAAGTATGTGGCATTTCGAAGATGGGAGAATTCCTTCTTTTTCTGCTCAAAAATCTTATTATATAACTTTTTGAAATATCGGTAAAAAAATTAAATTTTAAAATTCATCACAATTTTTTTTCTTTCGAGAACTTTTCTCAAAGGTATTTTATTTTCCAAAACAAAGAATTTTGAACAAAAACTTTCAAAAGTAGACATTTTTTTTTCAAAACAAATTATGCCACACCACATGAAATCGAGCTTTAGTCAATAGTTTAATGTTCATATTGGACTCCATCTGACTAGCAGTAAATACAACCAACATATAAGTTTATTTATAAATTTCGGCTTTTACGGTATAGAGACCTTGACTCGTGGCTTCGCAACAACCTTTCTCTGTCCTTCGCTTGCCAAAATTTATTCTCCAAAATTTTTCTACGTTTTAGGACTTAACTTTACTTTACTTTTAGTAGCTAATAAACTTCCTAATTTATTTAATAAACTTCCAGCCTTTTATTTATTTTACATTAGTTAGGTGCCTACATGAGATTTCCTTACATACATTGTTTTCCAATTAATAAAGCGGTCCACTCTGAAAACCAATTTTTGAAAGGAACCTTTCTCATGATATCGTACGCGTTTTATAGAAACAACTAATGCTTACAACCAAAACTTCAAAGAAATAATTGTTGGAAGCTGTTGTTCATCATCAATTGACAATAACGATGTTATGGCCCTATCACTTCTTACTTAAATCAAATGGACCTTTCTGATGTGCCATTCTTCCATAACCCACATATCTCAACTTTTCCTTGTGGCCTCTAATGAATAAGGTCTATCCATTACTTCCATTACCACATCTAATTATGGAATAAACTATGCAATCCCCATGCTATAGTGGATGAGAAATACAAATTATGCACATATAGAATAACTCGTTGTCAAATTGACTTGACAGAATATCTTTTCCACCCTCTGTCTTAACTTGACTTTGAGCCTACCAATGTCCTCTATGTGTGCTTGCCATCTCATTACCTTCTGTTACCATCTTCTTTTAATCCAAATCTTAGTATTTACTTTCTTCATCCTTGGTATTTCATACGAGCACCCTAGAACTCATAGAAGTGTACTATAATACCATTTATCATTCCTCAGTTGGTTCTTCTTATGACTTGCACACATGTTTAATAAAATATTCCTAGATTCTCACCAGTATTCTTTACACTCTACGGGGATTTCTTATTGCTACTCTATGAGTAGTCATTGCTATCTTCTTTGTAGCCCTATCTTTTACACCGTTTTACCAATATAATCATTCCTATCTACTCCATATTTAAAAATTTTGGTTTGGTCTTCACCATTTTTTTCAAAAATTAAAACTTCAAAATTTTGAAGTACTTAATCTCAAAACTTTTATCTTTAGAAATACAACTTAGAAAAATTTTATCAAATTAAAAAATGACTCGGTGTCTTAACTTTTAAAATTATAAGTTAGAATTTTTGAATTTAGCTTATTCACCAAGTCCAAAAAAAATTAGCGATTAACTCTTTAAAATGTTTGTTCCTTTTTCTTCAAATCAACTTTTCCTTTTAAAGACCTTTTTCAGCTTTTACATCTTAAAAATTAGGATTCTTAACTCAAACTATTTATTAAGTTTTTCTTTAAATATTCAATTGTTATACCAAACCATTTCTTTTCAAAAATGCATTTTATAGTATTTCTAAGCATCTTTTATAATTTTAAACAATTAAAACTAGAGTAAACAAGTACAACTCTCACTTTATCATTTTCTTATCACTCATACTATCTCCACTTCCAACATTAACGGAGGCTCCACTAGCATATTAGGGGGACTTCTAAAAGATATATGTTGTTATTGCACCTATTATGAAAACAATCCATTTTTCTTTCTTTTAATTTCTTGTATTGTTTCTAATTACTAACATAATTTTACAAGAATTTCTAACCCTCTTTCTATTTAAATTTCGTAGTTTTCTACTATTCAACTTTCTTCTTCCTAAATTGCTCTTTATTTAAATTGCTTCTATTTATATAGTTTCCTCTCAATTGATTGTCTCTTTTATCGAACCATTGCAGTACGTTCTACTGCTTTATTTTCGGGTTTTAGCCTTCTTTCCTGTTCTTTTTAGTCCATTTCAAATTTGTACCACTTCCTGTTGTCCACCCATTAAAAGGATTTCACAACTTACAAGTTTTCATTACAGAAAAACATACAAGCTATATTTTCTCTACCATTCTTTTTCAAAATAAATAACTTTATATAAAATTTCCCTTATTGAAATTTTAGTTTTTGACAAAAATTTAATTTCTACTAGAACTTTATATAAAATATAGATATTTTATTTTTTCAAAAATTTAACATTTACTTACTCCTAAAATAGAGTTTCTTTACTTTAAATAAACACTTTGAAAATCATTATTCTATATTTTTCTCAAACCCTAAAATCATTTCAACTTTTATATTAAATCCTTTCACATAGGGTCGGACTCAAAGTGGATTTTTATTTGTCCATTCTTTCGGACCTATTTTGTTCAACTTACTTATTGACTTATCTTTTTCCATATTATTGAAAATTCGACTATTATCCTATAGTCACTACTTCACACCTTCATTCGGGAACTCAATTACTTCAAGATATCTATAACATATGGATCCTTACTTCCCCTTATCTGGACCACTGCACATCATTAATCTATAGTCATGCGGGGATCAACAACCATTGGGTTATTAGGGGCCCAATTAGGGAGTCGCGTACTATCCAGCTTCAAGGACCTTTCATATGCTAAACTCATGCTCTTCTTAAGTAAACGCCTTTCCCATACGGCCTACTTCCCGGGGGTAATCTGGGTAGCTGTATATCTTTAGTTTCATCTAATGTTCCGACTCATAATCGACTTACCCATCTTTTCAGTGTATGGTTGCAACTAGTCTTTAGTCAGAATTTATAGGTTTTGGTATATAATATATTTATAGGAAAACTAAAAATACGTTCACTCAATGTTTCCTAATTTTTCAAGATTGACTAATTAAGCTTTGATATCAAATGTAGCAACTCGCACCTCAGGGGGCCTGAATTTTTGATAAGTCGAAAAACTAAGTTTACCAAAGTACAGATCATTGATTTGGAATCCTCGAAATAGAAAAATAAATTCATATCAAAGCACTATTGATATAGCTCGCAACGGAATAGTAAAGTATAATAAATCATATAATAACGACCAAGATTGACACTTCCACTATCTAGTGCCCTTGTCAGTGTTGTGCATGCATAAGAAAACCTATCCTTCTACTATTTCTACCTTGCGCTAGTACCCGACCCTTTAAGCTATCATGTGGGCTGTAATAAGGAGGGGTCAGGACAATGTTCGGGTAACTGGTAAGTTATACATTTTACTCATAACACTAGTTTATGTCGATTGTCTTCCATCACATGTTATGTCCTTTTATTTTACTAAGTCATCTCGACTCCATGTACGCATACGATACGCCCATCTACCCAAAGTAGACCATAACTATGTACGTAAATGTATTGACTATGTCATTCTTATGACCTCGTTTCAACCCATTCTAATGACTATGTCATTCTTATTCACTATGTATTTACAAACTTCAATAATTCATGTCTATCATAAATGCATACTTGAGGCTACGTGTGTGTGTCTTCATTCATTCTTGTTTAATTATTGTGCCTCTACTATTCACTATTAATAATATTTCTTTACTTCTTTATGCGTTTACATCTTATTTAATTTAGGGTCATTTACTGCTTTCTTTTAAAAGATTTTAATAATTTTTCCTGTTTACTTCCCCTTTCCCTCACTATTTAACTTTCTATTACTATCCTCTTTTTAGTCTTTAGTTCCATCTCTTATTTTAGAGGACTCTCCATACCATTTTATTTTTAAACTAGTGAGAACTCGTGCTACGCACACAGAAAGATGAAATATTTTCATTTTAAATAAAGTTTTAATTAACTTTGATGCACCTTATGATATTATTAGGACAATAAAATTCATATATTTTCTATCTCTTTCTTACATACTCACTATAAAATGTATATAGTACACATAATCACACAAATGAACAAATCATTGAATTTTAATAAATGAGAACATGGCTGATAAATCATTTTCCTTAAACCATAATATGAAAAATACTAAAATATCAATTGGGTAGCAAATATAATCATTTTCTTGAGTTGAAGTTGATCATTTTGTGGCCAGTTGGATATTACTCTGATATTCAAGTAGTCCAGATGAAAAGAAAAGGAATTAGTGTTCCTGATGATCGGATGATCTTGTGGATGCAATTGTTAAGAGATCAGATGTTATAAACAAATGCATTAAAGCAGTTATTCTCTTTATCGGTTTGGTTCACTTTTAATGGGTAGGTTTTCATTGAAATTAAAAGCCAATGAGTGAAACATGACATCATAAAGAGAGTGCAACATGAATAATAAACATATGATGCATAAAATAATCTTATGATGGATATTATGTTTATTAATTATACATCAATGAGACATAATAGTATAATATACTTGTGTTTGAACAATAAATAATTGATGAAACATGTCATCTAATAGATGACCAATCAAATTCATAGTAGTAGTACCTTTAAAAACACATTCACTATAAAATAAACATAAATGAGTAAGCATCACCAACTACTCGTTCACGTTCAACTATTTCTTGTTTGCTGTTGAAATGTAATCATGGTTATACCACTCCTTTTTATGTACATGCATTGAAAAAGTACCAATATAGCGACAATTTGCGTACCTTGATCTTGTTATCCCTCCTTAGCTAAAGAAAAAGGCTAAAAATAAAATACATGGTGATGCTATATCTAGTGACTTATTTGAAAGCACTAACATATAGTGAAGTTTACTTCAAATGCAGAAAAAATTTATTGATGAAAACAATAATCCATATATATGTTTAGGAATGAGTTTCCAAGTAAACATAAATTTATGATTGGAAAGAAAAACTTAGATTGGTTGAAGTAGCAATCATGTTCTTAGCCACATAATATCATATTTGAATATTCTAAAGTACGTTCACCAACCCTCACTGCCTCACTGTAACATAATACATGACCATAAATTTAAACAGAATAATAGTTTGGGTGGAAATTTGTTAGATATATAAATTATAGTTATTTGTAATTTTCTGGTACAATGCTTATGATTTTTCTTTCATAATAATAAAAGATAGAGATGAACATATTTATAAGTATGAAAGAATATTTAGTAATAATTCTAATGCTATGACCATAAGGTAGAGCAGATTAAGAAGTTTTAAATAGTTTCAACAAATCAATAATAATAAGACGGTCAAGTAGCAACACTATGTTAGATTAGAAAAACAACTAACATATTCCAATAAATTAGCATACCTTAAGGAGACAGTGCAAGAATTTAAGCTTTGTTCCAGCGCACCATAATATTTATTTCCTAACACTATTGGAACATGCTTAGTTTAATTAAGAATCAATTTTAATACCTTGAAAACTAATACTTGGTCTCTGTATGATTTAAAAGTAGTATGAACCTGAATAACCATTTTTTTTGGTAGCGGGGTCTTCTATATATGATGTCAGAACAACTTTGAATACCTCATTTCTTCGTGCTCTTTGCTCAGGACCTCAAATATTATTCTCTAATAGAAGATTCTGAATGATGACTCAATCATCATTTTAGTTGAAATTAACTTTTGAAATGTAACGTCCCGGATTTTCGACGCTCGAAAGTCGACATTAATACTTCCACAGTATCAACTACCGAGCAATCGAATGCCGGAAAACCGAATTGTTATGGTTAAAAAGAAGAGGTAGAAGAAGAGAGAAGAGAAGAAAGAAGAAACAACAGAAACAATATCAGAATCTCACATTCGTAGCGGAACAACATATAATAGATAAATGAATAATCTTTAAATCAAGATCTATATCATTTTATACATTACATCATCAGAGTTTACAACAACAATATACAACACAATACATCAATGGACAGTTATACAAACTTGTCCTCATACAGAATACACAGCGGAATAATAATATCATATACAAGTGATACGTCTCATCATCCAGCTCGCCACTGAGCTCCACAGCACTCCTGAAATCCAAAATGACCTGATAACCTGACTCTAGACTGCCCGTGTGGAAATTGGTGGGCACCCAGAGTTTAGGAAGGAAACAATAAACTCCAGGTCAGTCATGGTGACTGGTGTGAGAACTAAAACAGTTATTATCTTTAAAGCAACAACAAAGGAAGTAAAAGACATCCGCAATGCTTTTGGAAAATGAAACTACCATAAGACCTCCCGCCACACACACAATGCAAATGCAGAATTGGAGGAGATTTCTTCTTATGATAGTCAAACATGCTTACTACGCAAAATCATTCGATATTATTACTAGTTCATAGTGGAAAACATTTCGAAAGTATAATATTAATCTTAGCCAACATAAAACCATTATTGTATGCCTACTATAGATACTATGTTCAATAGCAGGTTACCGCCACATTCCATAGCAGGTTATACAACTAAAACCGTACAAGGTTCGTATTATTTCTTTGGATTTCCAACAAATGGTCAGGCTAAGGAACTTCCTTACACCGAAATGGAACACCTCTGAAAGGACGTCCCCGAGAACCTAACCGGATCTCTGCAAACACAAGGTCGATGCTACCTCATGCTGTACAGCTTTAACTAGGCAGCTAACACATGAGCTATGCCATCCCTCGGTCCTTACCGACCTTTATCCGAGGATCCTCAACCACAAAGCAACAACCACAAAGTATAATAAATTTGCAACATCAACATAGGTAAAATATCTGGGCTCCATACCATGATATCACCTTTTATCCAGAAGGAAATGACATACCCTAGGGGCGCGACCCCTAAAAACCTTGCCGTAACATTCCTGTTTCGACCATTACCGGGTTGTGAGGCTCGACAAAGTCTCGTCCACAAAGCTAAGCTTTTTTACAAAGCTACGCTTTTTTACAAAGCCACGCTTTTTCACAAAGCCACACTTTGATCAACAAATGATCAACAACACTTTGTATGCCACATTACCAAATTGGGAATGTATCACTAGTAACCATCAACTACATAACCTCTGAGCTCGTACATCTCAAAGAAGGGTGTTAAGCTAAGAGAATAAATTCTCCGCCACCAACAGAATTGTATTTGATAGAAACCAGCTTTACATCTCAAAGTGTAATGTCAGACACACATCCATACAAGTCCGTTCCGGGATCGAACAGAACCGAAGGCACTTCCAAAGAAGCCCTTGCAATCCGGGTATTCACTAATCACGTCCGAACTTCCCATCTCAAGAAGAGTGATATAAATCTCTATACCGGAGCAACTCGATGCAGAGATATTCGACAAGTTGTCCTTTCATTTTCGAAAATATTCAGTCTTCACCACCGGTCTTCAATACGATCCATATCGTCGTATCACTAATTCGGAATGGGTTATATAACACAAAGGTCTTTTCCCGGCTAAACCGAATAGTGAGCACAATATTTAAAACATACGGATATAGGGATTTCAATTAAGTCACAACTTATTACCCAAATCCTTTCTTTCAAATGGTTTAAACAAATTACCATTTTAAATCTTTAAATAAAAAGATTTACTTCACAAAGTTTACCTAGTTTCACAAAGATTCAATCCCAGATTTCCAAATCAATTGGATTAACCCATTAAATCCTTAAATTAAGATTTAACTTATAGCTTTCAAAACTATTCACAATTCAAGTCTTTTATAATATAAAAGATGCACCTTTTAAAATCTTCTTTGATTTCAAAATAAAGCTTAATCATCTTCACAAAGGTTAATTCATAGTTTTTCTCAACTATTCACAATTCAATTTTCAACTTGAAATGTTTCGATACAAGTTGGAAACCTATTCACTTTACGAAAGCTATTATTATCTGAAAACGGATAGTTTTCGTTTTGGGAAAAACTGGTTACAATTATACAGTTTAAAGCCATCCAAGTACAAATCTTGGATTTAAATTTAAATTTCCAAAACCATATTTTAAATGGTTAAAAACCCATATAAACACCTTTTATAATTTATACAATCTTTTAGACCATAATTTCCAATTCATCGAATTCAATTTTAAGTGTTGAATTCAAAATTTAAATCAATTGATTTAAATTCCAATTTAAGTTATTTAAAATAACTTTTATTTTTGAAACTCATTTTTAAAAACTTTCAATTCCAATTCCAAAACTATTTTGGATCCAAAAATTCAATTTTTCCAAAATTGATAAAAATATGTGACTTAACCGATTTCGACGTGAAATCCACATTTGTGTGTGTATTGTGTAGTCCACGGGTTTAACACAATAGTGCAACAACATTCAACCATCACAGATCAAATATAACAATTTAATTGATAAGCGGTACAAACTATAATGCTTATCTTTCATTCACAAATCACAGATATATATATCACAAATAAACAAATCACAAAGCATCACATATCAAAGATGTCAAACAATTCAACATCCAATATAATCCAAACATCCATAAGTAGGATTAATTTAATCATCTGATTAATTTAAATCATATAAATTTCTAAAGTTATTTTTTTTAAATAAATTTCTTTATCCCTTCAAATCTATTTAAAAATCCAAATTTTAAATAAATTCTTCAACCTATAAATAATATTATCGAAATCCATTTATTAAGCCTTTTTCCCAACTTTTGAAATTTAATTCAATATGGTTCAAAAATAAAACTTTTATCTTTTTGAAAACTCCTTATAAATTTCCCAATTTTCAAAAATAAATTTTCACAATAAATTTTCAACTTGAATTTCAAAAATCCAATTTTATTTATTTCTGGTATCCAACGATACCAAAAAATATATTCGGCTAAATTTTAGCCTTCAACAATTCCAATTCACAAATATAATCACACGGAGATTATAAATAATCAACACACAACATATGAAATAAATTCAAATGTTTGAGGAATCCATTTGGATCCCTCCAACCTGTTTCCCTGCATCCACAGATGTTAGCACAATACCAATTCCACTTCAAAGTGGAATATAGCGGTATATGGGATTTATAAATATTATCCGCTATTATGCGGCGCAATAGGGTCTCATCTGCTATATAATGCGGGAAATCAACTCCAAATACATATATAATTCCAATTCCACTTCATGGTGGAATTATCGCGATATATGTTTTTAATAAATAACCTCCGCTTAATATACGGCGTATAGGGTCTATTTAACACAATTGATAACCACTATCAATCAATTCACACAATCAAGCAATTTTAAATTCAACTATTTAAAATTTAAATCGAAACACAATATTCGATTGAGTGAGGAGTTCTCACCTTTGCTTTTTAAAATGTCGAGCGTTCAATTTTTACATTAAATCGAACACGTTCGATTTAACGAAAAAATTTCACTTGCTCGAAATGATTCCACGTCTGCACCACAGCGAGCTGCTCATCGTTGCGATTCCGGCGCCGCCAGTTTCGTCGATTTTCGACCTCGTATCAAAAAGTTATCGCGTTACAAAGATTAAACGAATTTAAAAAAATCAATTTCATTTTTATATTTTATTTTTATACCCTAGCTTTTGCCCCAGGCCGTTCGATTTCGTTGATGAGAAATCTGGGCCGCGCAATGCTCTTTCTTCCCCAACAGTTTTCACGCGCACGTTCAGTTCAAATGAACCCACTCGGCCGCCTTCGATTTTGAAATTTCGTGACCACCATCGTCGACTTCGAAGACGATCAGAAGCTGCCATTTTGAAGCCCTATACGAGCACCACCATCGGCTATAATATCAAGAAGCTCGGTTGCCTATCAGCCTCGGAAATCGTGAAAGAACGCACGACGAACGCGACAAATTTTCGTCGTCGATGGTGAGTTTCTGGCGATCGCAGCCGTATGGATTCGAAGTTCTCACGTAGCTCTACAATTGTGGATTGGAAGCAATTTGAGGAAGAAGATCGGAAGGTCGTGGCCATTGACTATGAAATTGGCGGCTAAAGAAATAAGCTAGGGTTTCCTCTTAACGCATATATATACGTATATAATAATATTAAATTCATTTTAAAACGACTTTTTCAAACGAACTCCAAACAACGCATGCCGCCTAGCGTTCATAAGGTTTACCCCATGTTCCGGACACAGTGGAACGTGTTTTGGGAGCTAATTCGGTCGTATGTGAGAGTTACGGAAATAAACGATCAAATTTAAATCAAATCGATTAAAAGCGATTCTGATGCGTTTCAGCTTGCCCTGGACAAACCGTAAATCCGATTGACACGAAATTTGAAATCTTACAATAATTTAACATTACGGATCCGATGAAACTGGTTTCGTCGAAATCCGAGACTGTTTGAAAAATGACTATTTTCACTAGTCAATTAAATATTAAAATATTCAATTTTCACAAATTAACTTTTAATTCAATTTTAAAAGTTCTACAACATCGTTATAACTCCAATATGATTTAATATAACTTCATAAATCATTTTTATACACATTAAACCCAATTTCCAATTATTTTTGTAATTTCAAATATTAAATTATCGATTTAATTTAACAATTAAACCACTATATTCGAAATTAAATTTATTCGACTTACAAATCTTACTTGTTAATATTTAAAATCAATTAAATATATGAATTTCAAATGACAGAAATTCTAGGTCGTTACATGACAGTTATTAACAAAATTTACCTTAGTGTAATGGTCCACCTGACTCCCAATTTTATCAACTCATCCACCATATCACTTAGTGGTTGATCCATGCATATATAACATTGAAGTGATAACCGCAAACCCCACTGTTGTGTCATGAATATCAAAATCTCAACTGTAGCATGAGCTCGCCACATACTTATTTTTCAACGATCTTGCACTTGCAGGCATGGTTGTGATGGTTATTTGATGTTCCTATTTTAAATATACTAACGCAAATTTCAAATGAAATATGCAAGTAATTATAATAAATCTAGTCTTGAGAGAATTAAGCCTACAAATTGAAATATTCATTTTACCGGAATTAGGTTTTCATATGCTATGGTTAAACATAGAGAAACCATAGGAAAAAGATACCCAATCATGTTTGATGTTTCTAGCATAAATTAGGAAAACACCATCATTAGTAAGATTTCATTTTTCACTTCATTCCACATCTACTAACAACATCAAATAGTATTGGTAGAGAGATGGTTTTATTTCAAATTTGTAATTAAGAAGCCAAAATACTAAAGTCAAGATAACATGACAAAATTAATTATTTTAATGGTATTCAATTTAGTGTTCAACTCAGAAAATGTTCTAAGTATTAAAACTGTATTTATTTATAATCAAGTTCAAACAATAGAAAAAGAGAAGAATATAAACTGGGAAAATAACACACTTCATCGTATTTTTGCTCAACCTCCATCCATCCCATGTACCTATGTGTAAATATGATGACGTGATTAAAAGCGTACGGTAGTTAAAGCCAAAATAGCAAGCTGAAATAGGGACTGATTTTAAAGTAGCAACAGTAATAAAATATTACTTGCACTACTTGTATATCGACTACCTGAATGTTAAAAGGTTGGAGCACATAGTTTACTTTGTTAATGTTTTAATGTTTTTTATAGGCCAAGGTATTGCACAAAAAAGTTGTAACGACCCGGAAATCTTCGATCCCGAAAATTCCAGATAGTTATGGAAAGAAGAAGAGATAGAAGAAAAGAAACAGAAAACATAACACAGATGCTCACATTCGCAGCGGAACAAAATATAATATCAAATAATAACAGTTTACAAAATAATACTGTATCCGTCAATTTACATTTATTTACATCAGAGTTATATTCCAATACACAACGATGGTCATATATAAATCAAATATGTCTCAGATAATCAAAAAGAATAGTCACAGCGGAACACTCCATACGTCCTGCCATCCAGCTCGCCTCCTGAGCTCCAGAACGTCCTTACCTGAAAATCTGTAATACTCGGTCTGACCCGAGCATTACATCAAAGTAACACCCGGGTCAGGCTGGAAACCAGCGTGAGTAAACCCATCTAACATGAAATACTAAAACCAATTTAAAAGTAAACCCGGGTAACTCGAACTTCACTACGAGTTCATTACTTGTTACACTCTACCCTTATTTCATGACTCAAATACTAAGTATTCTAACTTAGTTCAAAGGTTCATATTATTCCATTTCAGCCGATTGACATCACATATCAATTAATATAGAATCGAAGTGGTTTCGGGTATGTACTGATACCCGACCCCGGTCTCTTCGAATTCAATGTTATCTTAACTCAAATTATTCAAGTGGAAACAAATTCAAATTTAAAATACCTGATGTCACCTTCACCCAACAATTCATCATTGATAGATAACCACATTATCAATGTCATATCATATCACAACATTTCATATCAGAGGTATCAATCAATTTAAGGCATTTACTCATCATTCAATCATTCATAAGCAAGGTTGATTCATTCTTAATCAATTTAATTATCCTTTAATTAATTTAATTACCATCCTTAATTACTTGGATTAACTTAATCCTGCTTATTTAAACATTAGTTGATTACAACCCAATTAATTAATCATCTCTTAATCATCTATCTTAATTAACCATCCTTGATTTATTATTCTTAAATTAATTACACTAAGTAATCATCCTTTAATTAGCCCCATAGATTAATTAGCCTTATCTATTCACATTAACTAACCTTTAATTAATTACATTGATTAATTATATAAATTAATTAATCTAATTAATTATATTCATCAATTATTCTAAATTAATAATATTCAGTAATTAATTATTCTTTAATTAATTCCACTAAGTATTTACCCCTAAATTAATTTATTAATTCTTTAATTAATTACACTAAGTAATTTATTCTTAATTTCTTTCATTAGTAATTATACTTAACAAATTCCATAATTAATCTTATGTATAACTATTTTCAAGTAAACAAATTTAAACCATTTAAATCTTAAACTTGTTCAAAACCTATTAAATAATTTACTTTGGAACTTGTTTCACTTTCCTTTACTTTTACATTGCTTAAAATTCTGGAACTTCAGTACTGCTAAAAACCCGAGCCCACACTCGAGATTTATGAGCAAAAACCCGGGTAGAACACAAACCAAACCTACTTCGAGCCAGACTCAAAATCTACTCGAGCCAAACGTTGACTTTCCCGAGCAATGTTCCACTCCTCCAACCTCAAGACCAACCCAGATACGATCGTACACGCGTGCACGTGCACGACAATCTGTTGGATTCCGATCAACCCAGCGACGACTCGCAAGACGTCGCCGACCACGCTGGTGCCTCAGTCCACCCAGATCGACAATATCGCCAGAGAAACAAAATTGAACCAAAATGACGAAAGCCTGGAACCCACCTGATCGGAAAACCTCCAATCTCCGACGATTCCGATCCATAGCACCCATACCGATCACGTCAGAGCTTCGTCTCTATCGTGAGCACCGTTTTCCCCCATCGCGAACCACTCCGGTGAACTGTCCTTGTCGAGATTTCCTCGACAACCAACCCGACCTAAACCCCATCCAAAGCCCTACTTTCACCACTTGCCTCTACCATGATGGTTATAAAATCTGGCGAGTATTTTTCCCAACAATTCCTACCTCCAGGCTAGCCTCAACCACCATCTCGAGTTCCCTAAAACTAGCCGATCATCAGAAAAGGGTCAAAACCCCATTCCCGATCAACATTCAATATCTCACGAATTACCAACCTAAAAGTCATGGTTCTTCTTTTAAAATCCTTACTCTTGAAGACAATTCAACATATACACCTGAATTCCCAAATCGATCACATCGAATTTTTGATATATAAAAGTTTTTACTGTAAATCTCACATTCCAGTTAAAACTGTCATCAAGTTCTATTTAAAATTCAAATCTTGTTATTATAAACATTTTCCATTTATATATCTATGCCTGACAATGATTAGAAAAGTTGAAAATTTGATTTTTATCAAATTGGAAGCCTGTTAATGAAGAACAGGGTGGGGGTTCTGGTGTTCAGACATGCACACAAATTTGCTATATACATATATAAACATTCAGCTTTAAAACAATCATGCAAACATGTATTTAAACGTACATCACAGTCTACTTCAAACATTTACCCCATGTATCAAATTTTAAAATTGTTTTAAACTTAATTTACTCACCTTGTTGATTTTACAGAGAGCCCTGGCCATGTCTACTACCTGCTTTTCAATCTTGATTTTTTTATATTTTTATTTTAAATTGATAACGCATTGTGATAATCATTTTCATTTATAAATCTTGTCCTAAAACCTATTTCATGGGAAGATATAAATTTTAGAAAGTTGTTTTGAGACTGTATAAACAACAGAGCATATGTATATAGACATTCACAGGCTTTCACAAGTATATACATTTAAACCTTTCTATCTTTAAGCAAGATATATCTACACAAGTCCTTATCACTTCACAGATCTATTTCATGCATCAGACAACTAGGGGTTTTTAGCTAAAAAAAATGATAAATCTACTGTTCTCCTTCCTTCTTGTTAAAACTAGCTTTAGATTTAACTTGAAGATATTTCTAAAATTGAAATTTTGTTTATATAATGAAAACTAAAGAGAATCAGGGAAATAGGTATTGGATTTTTATCAATTTGATAACCTATATAATAAGAACAGAACAAGCATCCTATACACAGACATGCACATCCATTCAACCATATAGATATACATACAATTCATTTTTAAACAATCACATAAACATTTATCATACTTTACTTCAAGTTCACTGCATGCACCCAGATTTAAAACAGATTAAAGGTTTGCTTACTCACCTTTAAAATGTTGAACAGAGAATGGTTTGAAAAATCTGGAAATTTGATTTAAACTTTGAAAATCTAGAACTTGATTCTTGAATCTTGAATTGCTTAGTTTCAGGCTGAAAACTTGGTGAAGTTGTTTTGTGCTCGTGAGCTAAAAAAAAAATGTCTGTGGAGCTAACTAAGCACTTGTAAATATAAACATAGGAATGGCTTGTTGAAGAAGCCAAGCTGATGTATATGTACAGGCTTTGCCTTTTCTTTTCTTTCTTTTTTTTCCCTTTTTTTTTCTGGTGGCTGATGCATTTCGAATTGACCATTTGTTTATGCTAGAGATGAATGCATTTAATGCATATGTACTCCATGTCTTCATACTTATCTCAGTTGTACAAAAGATGTTTAGATTTTTATTTTCTTGTTTTATTAACTATGCACATTTCGGCTGAGAGATAAATATGGTGGCTTGATTTAATGTTGTCTGTCTTGTTTATGTCTCCGTACTTAAATATATGATTGTCTTATGGCTCTACAATATAAATAAATTTCTATAGTTGATATGTTGTTGGAATTTATTCCAATGTATTTATCCTATACTTTCATGACATATATAATTTGCTGTTAAATTTTGTCTAATGTGCTCACTTTATATTTTATACTTAACTATATAATTTATATTATATATTTTATTCTATTTTTATCTTAAATATTTATTTCCACTTTTATACTTATTATCTTGTTTGATTACATGTATATATATTTATTTTCATAACTTTTATTTTGTGTTGTTACTATACAATTTAGCTGTATCTTATTTTACTTTGTATATTTATTCCTATTTACAATTTAAACATTTATTTCTATATTCCTTACAGAAACTATCAACACTTAATCTAAAAGTTATTTATTGTTAAACTTGTTAATACTATAATTTCTTAAGCCTATATATTTATATTTATTTTTAAACAATATACTTGTTTTATATTTAGATTTAATATTGATAACATTTATTTTACTTGAACTATTATTGTCCAGACTATATCATATATATTTTAAATCACATATTAATAAGATAGATTTCAGGTTTAAAATATTTAGAAACTCATTATTTTAATTCCAAACAATAGCTACTCCCAATTACACATATATATATTCGTTTTAAAATAATAACCTGTATTTTAATTAATTCAATTAAATATCGATTAAAATAATATTGCCAAAATCTGGGATGTCACATCCCTTCCCCCTTAAAACTTTTCGTCCTCGAAAAGGAACGAAGCCAGATTTATTGAAAATGCTCAAAATCAGATAGATTTTCTTTGATCATTTTTAAACTTCTTTAAAAATCTATATACTATTATTCCAAAGTCGTTTTTATAAAAATACTTTTATAACTCGATGTTTCAACAAGTCCATCCTTGTTCTCATAGAAATTCGGTCATACGTTGATCAGGCGTACGACTGAAAATCTATAAGTGCTTAGCAGACTCGTTTGAACATCCAGTGAAAATACTTGGAAAAATAATTTTATTAAAAATATAGAAAACAGTTTTGAAAATAGAGGAAATATCTTTAGTGAAATTGCTCTGGAAATCATCACCCCCATCCATGGTCGCAGTTAACCCGATGATTACGTTGCCATCCCGGCAAAATCCACAGATAACTGTAGGTCTCCGCGCCCCTCAATTACGCCATGGAACCCGCTACAGATCGCAGTTATACCCGGGCTATACGTTGCTATCACAGCAAAGACCCATATAACTGTAGGCATCAGCGCCACCGAATTTCGCTGCCAAAAGAATGAAACTCCTCCACTTGACCATAGACCGCAGTCTACCGATGTTGCGCTGCCATCCCGACAGAATCAAGTGTAGACTGTTGGCACTCATCCTCCACACGATTTTCGCTATGGTCCCCACACAGTAGATCGCAGCGACATCGAATTACACTGTCTTCACAGTATAACCCAAATGCCCCTGTAGGCATTAGCGCCATCGACTTTCGCTACCAAATAATCCTCAGGAACTAGTTTGTCCGGACTCCTCACAGGATCAACTTTAGAACCTCCCCTTTAGAGGCTCAAGGCAGTACCACTCAGTGGCACTCCTGAGAAGTTCATTCCAAGGGAGTGCCTTTTTGCCCAGAGCCAATCTCAAAACACTTTGTACTATACACATATAGTATTTCAAATCATACACCTAGTATGAATTTCACACAAGGCTCCTTTTACACAAATCGATTTCCAAAATTGATAAATTTCAAAGTAGGCTTTTCCAAATCTCAATATTGATTTTACCCAAAAATCAAAAGCCTTTCCACATTCATAGGTTTCCAAAACCTTTCCTCAAAAATCATTTTCACAAATCCCTTTTATAAATACATATATATAAAAGTTTTGAAAAATCTTTGAATCAATTTGTACTTGTATAAATTCACTTTTATACTTCAAACACTTTCAAAAATCATTTCCTTTTGACAATAGATTCAATAAGGGGAGTTTTCCATATATAACAAAGATATATAACTTTGTTTAGTCCAAATAAATATTCTAATTTTGATTACTCTTTTATAAAGTCATTTACCATATTGCTTACTTCCATAAAGTAAATCTTAATCATAGAAATGTTCAATTCCCATTTTACTTCATTACATATTTCATAAAATATACTTTAAATTTCAAAAATCATTTACACTTTTACCCACAAAGTTTCAATATCAATTTTATTCAAACCCGTATGATGTCCACATATCATTCGTACGCAATATCAATCTGATCGCTCACTCGATCACACAATTTCACTTCCGAACTAGTATTGTCCACCCGACTTCCTAGTGCGGACTCAGATCTGGTTTCTTGATCAGAAACCGTCATTCTCCTTGCATAGTCACATCTATGATAGAGAATATCCAGAACCAATCAAAAATCCATATCCAGGTTCGCCGTCGAAAATCGAACGAAAAATCCCAACTCGGATCGATAATACTATCTCGAAATTCTGTGCTCGAATCTGGATCAAATCACTATGCGAATAGAATAATATACGTACATCCTACGTATTTATCTTCATTGATTATCGGTCAAATCAATTTCCTTTCTATTCATTCCCACTTTGATTCTATCCACTTATTCACAGTTGCCTTAATCCCCATTTGGATTATCATTCAATTCCTATCTCAATTGGGTATTTACTCACAAACAGTTCGAACTCCGACCATTTTATACTTTAGGAAATAGCTTGAAAAGTTCTAAAAATATATAAGTAGTTGAAAAATAATTATTAGTTTGTAAAATAGCTGTAAAACAGTAATCAGTTATAAAGTAGTAGAAAAATAGTAATTAGTTTATAAAACAGTAGTAAAATAGTTAAATAGTTCCAAAAGTAGTTATGAAATAAGCTTAAGATAGTTTTATGTTTTAAAAGAAAGGTTGTATAGTATATAGTTTGGAAAAATAGATTTAAAATAGGGTATATCAAAATAATTTACTTAAAATAGTCCAGAGCCAAACTGTTCAACTTCCCAATCTCCATTTCCATCCATTTAAATTTCCACTTTCATTTAAATTGACTCAATCCCAATCTGAATAACTTCAATTTTATTTTAAATTAATCCAATTCAAATTTCCCATTTGAATTTTATACTTATCCATCATAAACCACAATTCTCATTAATTCAAATCAAATTCAGTTTGAACTGATTCAATTTAAATCCCAATTTTAAACCATCTCAAATTATATAAATTCAAGTTAAATTTTCAAAGTTGATTTAACCCCTTAAATCAAATTAACCTTTATTTTTAAATTAATAATCCAAATCTTTAAACAATTTAATTCTGAGTCCAATTCTCAAAATCCCATTTTAAGTTATCTTTTCTTAACTTAATTCGAAGTTCAAATAAGAATTCAAAACAATTTTAATTTACAATTGCAATTATCCAAATAGTTCAGTTCAAAACAATTCTATATCCTTATTTTCAAATTAAAGTTTAATTTCCTATTATCACAATAGTGGATATATTACCACACTTCATTCCTTATCCATTTAAACAAATTTAATTCACAATTTAAAGATTATCAATAACAATAGGATGATGCCATCCAATTATTTTAAAACTTCATCCATTTCCAATTTCCGGATCTCAAACCCATTTGAGATCACTCATACTTCCCATTTAAACCAATCATTTAACTTTTCCAAGTTAAATCTCAATTTCATATTGAAATTTCCAATTCAGGTTGCCTTTTAAATTATTTAACTTTCTCAAAGTTAAATTTAATTTACATAATCCAGTCAATTTACACAATTTGAATTCCCATTCAATTTTAAACATCAGATTAACAGCCTTCCCACTTAAGTTTAAAACTTACTTCACTTTGGGTTTTACATCACATTCCAAGGAAAATTCAAAACTCTATCTTAGAGTTTATTTCCAAATATACCAATTTATTTTCTTATCCCACCAAGTTATCCTTAAATTTTGAACCACCCTTTGATTTTTAGTTTCAAACAAATTCTCTCAACATTTGAAACAATTCAAATGTTTCTAAACTTAGGTTTTAACATTTCACAATTTAAAACCCACTTCTATTCAGAGGTTATACTCATCTTAAAGTCCACTTCATTTGGCTTACTTATTGACAAATATATCCTTATTAAACACAATAACTATTTATGTTGATACCAAAATTATGATATCTCGATACCAATTCATTTTCATCTTATTCTAAAACTTTTCCCAAAATTCAAGATTTTAATTTCAGTTTGCATCCATTTAATTTACCGTTATTTAATTTCAATTTGGTTGTATTTCAATTACCACTTAATTTAATTTCAATAATTTAACAACCAATTACTTAAATAGAAATATTGCCTTATATATCAAATATAATTTTATATAAAATCATTTACCCTTAAAACCATTAAAATCTTTATATAGAAAAATAACAAGTACGCCCTCTCGTATATATATACGCTCAACTCATTCTAGGGTACTATTGACCCTATCCTTAATGAGTACACCCACCAGAGCCAAGGTTCTCGCTTAACCTTTGCTCTGATACCAACTGTAACGACCCGGAAATCTTCGATCCCTAAAATTCCAGATAGTTATGGAAAGAAGAAGAGATAGAAGAAAAGAAACAGAAAACATAACACAGATGCTCACATTCGCAGCGGAACAAAATATAATATCAAATAATAACAGTTTACAAAATAATACTGTATCCGTCAATTTACATTTATTTACATCAGAGTTATATTCCAATACACAACGATGGTCATATATAAATCAAATATGTCTCAGATAATCAAAAAGAATAGTCACAGCGGAACACTCCATACGTCCTGCCATCCAGCTCGCCTCCTGAGCTCCAGAACGTCCTTACCTGAAAATCTGTAATACTCGGTCTGACCCGAGCATTACATCAAAGTAACACCCGGGTCAGGCTGGAAACCAGCGTGAGTAAACCCATCTAACATGAAATACTAAAACCAATTTAAAAGTAAACCCGGGTAACTCGAACTTCACTACGAGTTCATTACTTGTTACACTCTACCCTTATTTCATGACTCAAATACTAAGTATTCTAACTTAGTTCAAAGGTTCATATTATTCCATTTCAGCCGATTGACATCACATATCAATTAATATAGAATCGAAGTGGTTTCGGGTATGTACTGATACCCGACCCCGGTCTCTTCGAATTCAATGTTATCTTAACTCAAATTATTCAAGTGGAAACAAATTCAAATTTAAAATACCTGATGTCACCTTCACCCAACAATTCATCATTGATAGATAACCACATTATCAATGTCATATCATATCACAACATTTCATATCAGAGGTATCAATCAATTTAAGGCATTTACTCATCATTCAATCATTCATAAGCAAGGTTGATTCATTCTTAATCAATTTAATTATCCTTTAATTAATTTAATTACCATCCTTAATTACTTGGATTAACTTAATCCTGCTTATTTAAACATTAGTTGATTACAACCCAATTAATTAATCATCTCTTAATCATCTATCTTAATTAACCATCCTTGATTTATTATTCTTAAATTAATTACACTAAGTAATCGTCCTTTAATTAGCCCCATAGATTAATTAGCCTTATCTATTCACATTAACTAACCTTTAATTAATTACATTGATTAATTATATAAATTAATTAATCTAATTAATTATATTCATCAATTATTCTAAATTAATAATATTCAGTAATTAATTATTCTTTAATTAATTCCACTAAGTATTTACCCCTAAATTAATTTATTAATTCTTTAATTAATTACACTAAGTAATTTATTCTTAATTTCTTTCATTAGTAATTATACTTAACAAATTCCATAATTAATCTTATGTATAACTATTTTCAAGTAAACAAATTTAAACCATTTAAATCTTAAACTTGTTCAAAACCTATTAAATAATTTACTTCGGAACTTGTTTCACTTTCCTTTACTTTTACATTGCTTAAAATTCTGGAACTTCAGTACTGCTAAAAACCCGAGCCCACACTCGAGATTTATGAGCAAAAACCCGGGTAGAACACAAACCAAACCTACTTCGAGCCAGACTCAAAATCTACTCGAGCCAAACGTTGACTTTCCCGAGCAATGTTCCACTCCTCCAACCTCAAGACCAACCCAGATACGATCGTACATGCGTGCACGTGCACGACAATCTGTTGGATTTCGATCAACCCAGCGACGACTCGCAAGACGTCGCCGACCACGCTGGTGCCTCAGTCCACCCAGATCGACAATATCGCCAGAGAAACAAAATTGAACCAAAATGACGAAAGCCTGGAACCCACCTGATCGGAAAACCTCCAATCTCCGACGATTCCGATCCATAGCACCCCTACCGATCACGTCAGAGCTTCGTCTCTATCGTGAGCACCGTTTTCCCCCATCGCGAACCACTCCGGTGAACTGTCCTTGTCGAGATTTCCTCGACAACCAACCCGACCTAAACCCCATCCAAAGCCCTACTTTCACCACTTGCCTCTACCATGATGGTTATAAAATCTGGCAAGTATTTTTCCCAACAATTCCTACCTCCAGGCTAGCCTCAACCACCATCTCGAGTTCCCTAAAACTAGCCGATCATCAGAAAAGGGTCAAAACCCCATTCCCGATCAACATTCAATATCTCACGAATTACCAACCTAAAAGTCATGGTTCTTCTTTTAAAATCCTTACTCTTGAAGACAATTCAACATATACACCTGAATTCCCAAATCGATCACATCGAATTTTTGATATATAAAAGTTTTTACTGTAAATCTCACATTCCAGTTAAAACTGTCATCAAGTTCTATTTAAAATGTTTTTAAAATTCAAATCTTGTTATTATAAACATTTTCCATTTATATATCTATGCCTGACAATGATTAGAAAAGTTGAAAATTTGATTTTTATCAAATTGGAAGCCTGTTAATGAAGAACAGGGTGGGGGTTCTGGTGTTCAGACATGCACACAAATTTGCTATATACATATATAAACATTCAGCTTTAAAACAATCATGCAAACATGTATTTAAACGTACATCACAGTCTACTTCAAACATTTACCCCATGTATCAAATTTTAAAATTGTTTTAAACTTAATTTACTCACCTTGTTGATTTTACAGAGAGCCCTGGCCATGTCTACTACCTGCTTTTCAATCTTGATTTTTTTATATTTTTATTTTAAATTGATAACGCATTGTGATAATCATTTTCATTTATAAATCTTGTCCTAAAACCTATTTCATGGGAAGATATAAATTTTAGAAAGTTGTTTTGAGACTGTATAAACAACAGAGCATATGTATATAGACATTCACAGGCTTTCACAAGTATATACATTTAAACCTTTCTATCTTTAAGCAAGATATATCTACACAAGTCCTTATCACTTCACAGATCTATTTCATGCATCAGACAACTAGGGGTTTTTAGCTAAAAAAAATGATAAATCTACTGTTCTCCTTCCTTCTTGTTAAAACTAGCTTTAGATTTAACTTGAAGATATTTCTAAAATTGAAATTTTGTTTATATAATGAAAACTAAAGAGAATCAGGGAAATAGATATTGGATTTTTATCAATTTGATAACCTATATAATAAGAACAGAACAAGCATCCTATACACAGACATGCACATCCATTCAACCATATAGATATACATACAATTCATTTTTAAACAATCACATAAACATTTATCATACTTTACTTCAAGTTCACTGCATGCACCCAGATTTAAAACAGATTAAAGGTTTGCTTACTCACCTTTAAAATGTTGAACAGAGAATGGTTTGAAAAATCTGGAAATTTGATTTAAACTTTGAAAATCTAGAACTTGATTCTTGAATCTTGAATTGCTTAGTTTCAGGCTGAAAACTTGGTGAAGTTGTTTTGTGCTCGTGAGCTAAAAAAAAATGTCTGTGGAGCTAACTAAGCACTTGTAAATATAAACATAGGAATGGCTTGTTGAAGAAGCCAAGCTGATGTATATGTACAGGCTTTGCCTTTTCTTTTCTTTTCTTTCTTTTTTTTTTCCTTTTTTTTTTCTGGTGGCTGATGCATTTCGAATTGACCATTTGTTTATGCTAGAGATGAATGCATTTAATGCATATGTACTCCATGTCTTCATACTTATCTCAGTTGTACAAAAGATGTTTAGATTTTTATTTTCTTGTTTTATTAACTATGCACATTTCGGCTGAGAGATAAATATGGTGGCTTGATTTAATGTTGTCTGTCTTGTTTATGTCTCCCTACTTAAATATATGATTGTCTTATGGCTCTACAATATAAATAAATTTCTATAGTTGATATGTTGTTGGAATTTATTCCAATGTATTTATCCTATACTTTCATGACATATATAATTTGCTGTTAAATTTTGTCTAATGTGCTCACTTTATATTTTATACTTAACTATATAATTTATATTATATATTTTATTCTATTTTTATCTTAAATATTTATTTCCACTTTTATACTTATTATCTTGTTTGATTACATGTATATATATTTATTTTCATAACTTTTATTTTGTGTTGTTACTATACAATTTAGCTGTATCTTATTTTACTTTGTATATTTATTCCTATTTACAATTTAAACATTTATTTCTATATTCCTTACAGAAACTATCAACACTTAATCTAAAAGTTATTTATTGTTAAACTTGTTAATACTATAATTTCTTAAGCCTATATATTTATATTTATTTTTAAACAATATACTTGTTTTATATTTAGATTTAATATTGATAACATTTATTTTACTTGAACTATTATTGTCCAGACTATATCATATATATTTTAAATCACATATTAATAAGATAGATTTCAGGTTTAAAATATTTAGAAACTCATTATTTTAATTCCAAACAATAGCTACTCCCAATTACACATATATATATTCGTTTTAAAATAATAACCTGTATTTTAATTAATTCAATTAAATATCGATTAAAATAATATTACCAAAATCTAGGATGTCACAAAAGTATATTTGATCTGAATGCCATAGGTGAACAATTGATTAAGAATTGACCCAAGAAACAAAGAAAAATTTAATTGTTAAATTAAACATATGCCATGAATAAAGATTATACAGTTGCGTCTGGTAATACAAAAAGTGCACTACATATGTACATACACCTAACTCTATCAATTACATGCGAGACAACCCTAACACATATGTACATACGTATGCCTATGTTGCTGATACATCCCTTATGTAGGCTAGATGGAAGGAGCATTGTCATTACTGCAGATCTTGTTGCATAAAGGTTGACCCCATTTCGTTGCCACTGTTTCTGTACTCTGTGAGGCCTTATGCAGATATTTTCACATTTGTTTTTCATATATATGTCTGCAGGATTTCAAGCATGGTACATCACATACTACATACAAAAACTTCATAGGTACATGGATCGATTTCTCAACTCAAGATACCCAAGCTGCATGGAACAAATTTCTAAAGAGGCAGCATGCTGTATGACGTGCCCTTATTGCAATGGTAGGTCATGTCCATGAAGAGAATTTGTGAATAAAAAGTATTTGACTGGAAAATGAAATGTTTGCTATCAAATTATGATTGTGTTTGTGTATCCTTTACAGGATTTGTGAACAATAATGATTCGTTTCTTCAGTTTTCCTTTGTTTTGTGTGTATTTTTTGGTCCTTATCTACAATACATATACAACTTCTTAAATTTATCTTTGTTATTTACTATACCAAAAATGTTAGATAATTTTATGAGAACATTTACAAAACACCCTCTTTAACTTTTAAGATACGAAGTTGTTTCTATTCAAAAACATACTTTGTTCAACATCCATATTTTTATTTTCGATCCCACTACTATTAGTTACAATTTCTAAAAATACAACTTTTTACAGCAGAAAACTAAAAATACTTAAACTTACACGAAATACAATGCATAGAAATTTTTTGTTTAATATTCTTTTCCATATACGATGTGCGAAGGGTTCATGTTAATTCGATTGTTACATCTTTTAGATCATCATAAACATAGGTCAGTAATTAAACAGGGAGTAAGCAAGCATCTTAAAAGTAGAAAGAACTATATAAACCACTAATATAGGTTTGGGATGAAATCCTCTTGGTATTAATGACGCTTCTAAAAAGCTCAAATGAAACGAAGCTTGTATTTCGCATAAATATCCACAAAACAACCAAGTATTTACGTGAAGGTAAGAGCTGAAGGAAAAATGTAACTTCATATGGATCCAACAACATAACCTCTACCATAAATATATTAGAATTTTTAAATTAGTTTTTTCATACCTCTATTCTTTGGCTTGTTGACAACCAAACCTACTGAAAAGTTTCGAAGCACGATAATTTTTTGCATGGCACTTAAAGTACGACCCACATGACCTGCAAGTACTAAAGTCATGAATGACTGACTATTGATATCAGAATGCTCATATATTTTTTGGCTTATAGACCCTATGGATCCTAAAAAGTCATTGCACCTCAGTAAATGTACAAAAATTACATAGCTTATGATACCCCTTTAAGCATTTAGCTAAGAAAGCATTCTAGAGAAAGAAGAGCAATTTTCAATTTATCCATTCAATTTTCGATCGGTAATTCCAAGGAAAGAGTGATATGTGGAATGATTAAAAAAGTCCTTTCTTGTGAACATTGATTATGAACTAGATTATTAGCGTAATTGTAACAGAGGTCTGATTTGAAAAAGCTAATTCAATTTCACCTTTATAGCCAAACCCAAACAGACTATCACTCATATAAATTACTTTGGATGCACTTAATAACCTTAGAAGAACTGTGTTGTCAGTGATATACAATAGTTTTCAGTCATATAAATATGAAAATACAACATGTTACATTAATAGTTCCTAAAAGCAACTATCACTCATGAACTCATGCCACAATTTACAAATACAATAAATACATGATATTTTCTTTAGCTTCCAGCATTGCTACCAGTCATTTGCGTTTTATACATCCGTTATACTTACTATCAGTAGAGATTATTAACTATGTCAATTTACCCATCACTGTGATTACTCTAACTTTGTCTATCCTATTTATCATATGAAATATATTATAGAAATACACAGGTGAGATCTATCATATAAAATATATTACGAAAATAAATGTGCAGGCCCGGTCTTCCATCAAGGCCTACCAGGCTATGGCCTTGGGCAAAGCCCCGAGAAGGGGCAACAAAAGTTCAATTACAAACCCTAAACCGGGAAAGAAAAGAAAAGACATATTTGTAAAATAAACTCTTCCATCACCACTTATAAATATACATTAAGTTACTCATATATTTATCATCCAATTTAAGTCCTTTGAGCGCAAATTCCATCGTACAAAATATCTTCTCCACTTACAGATACAAATTAAGTTACTCATATATCATCTTAACCCTATGAAAATGAATTTATAGATTTGACAAACATTTCATTATCAAAACAAACTATAGGCTACGTTGTAAGTGGAACAGACTATGGTCAGGCTATATTGGACTGATGGGCTTCAAAAAATTTATGCCTAAAATGGGTCCTTTTAAGAGCCATCAAGCATATAGCAAAGCATTGCTATTGTTATTAATTTTAAGAACTTAAGACTATCACATTTTTAGTATATAGTTTAGAAGTCAACAGTACACTGACCCAAAGTATAATGGATTTGTGTCATTCATGTAAAACCAATTCTCTGCTTTAGTACCAAGATTTGTCTATTCTCTTCTCTGGTGAAAAACCTAAAAATGGTGAAGTATAACTCAAATTGACCTAAGCTTAGGTTCAAAACCTTACTTGATATAATATAAAGGCCAAGTAACATTGGAGCTGAAACTCTAGACATGCATTATAATATTGCATATCTATACACCTTTAAAGATAAAAAATATATATGGAATGTTAACCGGCATCTTGGCCCGGTTACAAAACGACGGTTGAAGAAATTATCATTAGCACTAGACAAGATTCTGATCAAGGAGAGACTGGAGGTGGTAGCAAGTTGTCAGACCCATAATAAAGCAAGAGCATTCGGCCTGCCTGGCCTGGTGCGCAGATTCACCCACTATGGGCAGAGGCACCTTGTTCCTAAGCCCATGAAGGAAGTCCAACCCATCTTCCTCTATAAATAGAAGGGCAGGGGCACAATGAAATGGACCATTTTTGGGAGAACACTGGGGAGACTCTGCCATTTTTCAGACTCATCTTCTTTAACAACTTCATTCAAGCATTTGATCTACGAATTGTATTTGTAATCAATCATTAAGAAGATCAATAAAGTTTAACCTCAGAGTGGACGTAGGCAATTACGCTGAACCACTATAAATTTGGTGTTCTTACTTTCTGCATTTAAATTAGCATATTCTTCCTTGTTTAATTTAACTTCATCACTTACATCTCTGCACAATCTTTCTCAACGAGGTTAGTGACCAATTTTGGTGCTAACACTTTGGTGCTTTCACTGAGAATTGAATTCTCAGCCTGATCGGATCTCATCATCTACTAGTGGATTTTCATATTCACGAGATAGATCCAGTTGTTTACTAGGAAACTTCCTATTCTACTCAGATTTGAAAGAAATCTAAAGGAAGCTGATAGCTGTATTCATATAAACCAAGTCTATGTAAGATATGGGGACTGGGCGTTGAAGTTTGCAGTCATGTTGAATAAAGGCCGACCCCCTCTGAAGCCAATTTAGCCGATCGCCCAGAAAAGGAGTATGCCGACCGCTCCAGGAAAGGTGTATGCCCATCGCTCCAGAGAATTCCCCATGCCGAGCAGCATCCAGGCCGAGCAGAGCTCCCATGTCGAACAGAATTCCCATGCCGAGCAGCATCCAGGCCGAGCAGAGCTCCCATGCCGAACAGAATTCCCATGCCGAGCAGCATCCAGGCCGAGCAGAGCTCCCATGCCGAACAGAATTCCCATGCCGAGCAGCATCCAGGCCAAGCAGAGCTCCCATGCCGAACAGAATTCCCATGCCGAGCAGCATCCAGACCGAGCAGAGCTCTCATGCCGAACAGAATTCCCATGCCGAGCAGCATCCAGGCCGAGCAGAGCTCTCATGCCGAACATAATTCCCATGCCGAACAGAATTCCCATGCCGAGCAGCATTCCCATGCCGAACTGCCTTGGCCGAACCACTTTTGCCGAACAGCCTTGGCCGAACAGCTTTGGCCGAACCACTCCAGGCCGATCCACTTTGGCCGAACAGCTTTGGACGAACCACTCCAGGCCGATCCACTTTGGCCGAATAGCCTTGGCCGAACAGCTTTGGCCGAACCACTCCAGGCCGACCCACTCTGGCCGAACTGTCTTGGCCGAACAGCTTTGGCTGAACCACTCCAGGCCGATCTACTGTGCCGAACAGCCTTGGCCGAACAGCTTTGGCCGAACCACTCCAGGCCGATCCACTCTACCGAACAGCCTTGGCCGAACAGCTTTGGTAGAACCACTCCAGGCCGATCCACTCTGCCGAACAGCCTTGGCCGAACAGCTTTGGCTGAGCCACATGCCAACACCGAACGCCCCAATGCGGAACGATACCTCAATGCCGAAAGGTGTCTGCCATGCCGAACGCCCCAATGTCGAACGATACTTCTGTGCCGAACGAAGTATCCAGACCTATCCATGCACTGTATACCGATCTCTCTCTCAAAAAACAATCTGACTGGTCCCTATACAAAAAATATATGGATTGGGTACGACCCTTATTTTCAAAAAAATTCTTTTTCGGGTACGAACCCTAGCCGCAGCGCAGTGCCTCCGGATAGTGAATTCAAAACTCAACTTAATAAAGGAACATTCTATCCACTTCCCTGACATCCCATGATCGACCAGTGCATAGAGGATCTAGCGGCAGCTTATGAACGACATCAAGGGAACGGGCAAGCAACCGCTATTCAAACGGTACTCCCAAAGGTTGGAGAACATAGATGATATGACTCTAGCAAACGTCAAGATGACTCCAAGCACCATTCTTCGCTAACCCAGCACTTCGAATTTAGTGACTCCAAGCAAACCAATGTTTGGCTCTAAGCAATTTATTCCAAATACTAACAAGGGTATCATACTAATCACATTTGAGGAAAGTCGACCTCCAGATATATTTTGGCAGCTAGTTAGCTAAAGAGCCTCCTACGACTATGGATCGTTTCTTTTACAAAATGAATCAGGACTAAAGTGAGGTGGAGTGGAGCATACTAAGAAAAACAACAATGAAGGCCCGTTGGCTAAGGATGTAGATCCCAGTAGCAGAAACAAGACTTCAGAATTCAGCTCATATGCTCTTTGAAAGGTTCAATTGACAACCTCTACTTGAATACTCACGACTCGGAGTGGTACTGGAAACCAACCTCGAGAGAGTACACCAGAGTCTAAAGAAAATCAGGGGAATGTTGTATATTCCCAAATGCTCACTGATCCTAACACGGGCGATTACAAACACCTCCGAGGTATGATCGAAAAGATGACCTGGAAAGGAAAGCTTCAATAGTATGTACAAGTCCTGCAGAATGGCGGGCAGCGAATATCCGATGCCTATTAATAAAGGGCTATGATTATCAATTGGACGGTTGACGGCCGACATCCCTTTGAAAGGAGCCAGGGGCGGAGTCGAATAGCGAGCACATGATGCTGCTTCACATATCAATGAGATTTACCATAATCTTCTTTGAATTATTTCCATTTCCATCTCTATTTCAATTGTTCTATGAACTACGACTAGCTTGAACTAAACTACTTTCAAAATGATGCAGGTGACCAGGTACTCAGATTTGGTTGCCAACCAATCTACGCAGACCATGATCGGACGTGTGGAGTTACATCTGGATGAGCATAATTCAATCGCTCATCATCAACCATATGCCTTTGATTTGGGGCTATGGACTAAATATTGAAAAGTTCATCATGATCAGAGCCCAATACAAAGTCAACATGACCAACCATCCATTCATCGACCTCCACGTTTGACTCGGAGACCTAAGCAAGGCTTGGAATGGGTATGGCCTGATCATCCACTCGAATCGAGTCATAGAACAAAGTTCGACAAAATACAGATGCCCCTCCTGAAACTCAGTGACGCCAGAATCTGTCTAGAGTGGACATGATTTGTTCATCTACACATCAAATCCTACCTCAAACACAAAAGGTTATTCGAAAGCCCGGCTTGAAGTAGTTGTGGTGGACTGCCTACTCATTTACCATCGCTCTCAATATATGGACACGACTGCACCTTGGAACATATGCAACTTACTTTGTCTACTCAACAATCTATTATCCTTATTTTCTAGAAGGAGATACGAAGCAAATTGTAAGAGATTTGGCTATCTAACCCAACATGGATGTGATCCAACCATCTGTTATATACCTCCTTCCTTGACTTGATTGGAAGAGCTATAATCACCAAGAGGACGAGAATCGGTCGTCCATTTTTCAAATTCCGTCCCTTATCCTGGGGGGCAGAATCCCATTCCGTGAGCAAACCTGGTTCGATTGTTCATTCGATGACATTAGCCTCGATACAGTAGATGAATACAAATTAAAGAGTGGAAATACGACTGCTCTCAACTTAAACCTCCAAGTCTCCAGATTGCGGACTGGAGTACTCTAAGTCCCCAGAGCGCGGACTAGAGTATAAACGACTAAAACCTCCAAGTCCCCAGAGTGCGGACTAGAGTACTCTAAGTCCCCAGAGCGTGGACTAGAGTATAAACGACTTAAACCTCCAAGTCCCCAGAGTGCGGACTGGAGTACTCTAAGTCCCCATAGCGTGGACTAGAGTATAAACGACTTAAACCTCCAAGACCCCAGAGTGCGGACTGGAGTACTTTAAGTCCCCAGAGTGCGGACTGGAGTACTCTAAGTCCCCAGAGCGTGGACTAGAGTATAAACAACTTAAACCTCCAAGTCCCCAGAGCGCGGACAGGAGTACTCTAAGTCCCCAGAGCGCGGACTAGAGTATAAATGACTTAAAACTCTAAGTCCCCAGAGCGCGGACTGGAGTACTCTAAGTCCCCAGAGCATGGACTAGAGTATAAATGACTTAAACCTCCAAGTCCCCAGAGTGCGGACTAGAGTACTCTAAGTCTCCAGAGCATGGACTAGAGTATAAACAACTTAAACCTCCAAGTTCCCAGAGTACGGACTGGAGTACTCTGAGTCCCCAGAGCGCGGACTAGAGTATAAATGACTTAAACCTCCAAGTCCCCAGAGCGCGGACTAGAGTACTCTAAGTCCCCAGAGCGCAGACTAGAGTATAAATGACTTAAACCTCCAAGTCCCCAGAGTGCAGACTGGAGTACTCTAACTTCCCAGAGTGCGGGCTCGAATATAAGTGAATCGGATCTCCAAGTTCCATGAATATGAACTATGACACAGATGACTTGAATTTGTCAAATCCCTGACATACGGGCTAGAAAGTATTCTAAGTGCTTGAAGCATAGAATGGATGTTCAACGACTCCCGAAGAGTTTCCGAGTTATATGAAGATGGACTGAGAAGTTTATGTTACTCACAACTGCTTGGATTAAAGTCACAGTCACAAAGAAAACTGAACAATAAGAGTCTTTTGTAAGACAGAAAAAGGAACTAAACCTTATTCAGAAATGAGTTTCTATTACAACCCCTCCAAAGTTCGGAGTCGACATTTTATTTATAAGGACTAAGGAAATAGATGAAAATAATTACATGACTTAAACTAAATCTCGTTGAATGAGGATAGTAATCACTTCTTATGCTTCTTCAACTTCTTTCCAGACGGCTCCTCTCCAGAGCATTTACCCTTGGTACTCTTCTTTGATAGAGGGGTAGCAACTGAAGGAGTACGGGGGCCTTCCATGGGCTTGGACCCGCCAGGAAGGATGACCTTCAACGGCTTGTTCAAAGGATCGTCCAAGTCCACAACTCGGGGCTCTACTATTACCTTGACCGTCTCCTCCTTCTCTATCTCGAGCCGTTCCTCCATGCTCAATTCGGATGTGTGCTCAGAGGCGCTTGTAATTTCTACTTCATAACCCCCGTCGGTAGGAGAGGAGGTTTCAGACTTGTCTTCATCAAGCGCTCCGATCACCTGAGCGTCTGGACCAGGAGCCTCCCCTGCGTGAGTGTCTTCACTTGTTTTCTCCTCCACTTCCTTGGCGACATCGCTCCTCGGAGTGGGCTTGGGGTCAGAACGACCTGCACAAAATCGTGGAAAACAAGCATTAGAATGCAATAGTCCTGCATAAAGAATAACGACTTTCGAAATCTTAAAGAGAATCTTAAAGAGAAGAATTATCTACCAGGTTTAGGCAAACTCTCAGCCATCCGGGGGGTCTCACCCTCTGGAACGGGAGACAGAATGCGGACTAAAGTACTCTAAGTCCCTGAGTGCGGACTAGAGTATAAATGACTCAAAAACCTCTACGTCCCCAGAGTGCGGACTACAGTACTCTCAGTCCCCAGAGCATGGACTAGATTATAGACAACTTCAGAAAAATCCCTAAATCCCAGAAGCGGACCAGATTACTCTAAGTTCCCAGAGTGCGAAGTAGAGTATAAACGAGTTGACGAAAATCTCTGCGTCTCGAACTGTGGACTAAAGCATAAACCGTTCGACAAATCTCTAAGTCCCCGGAGCGTGGACCGAAGCATGAACACAAATTGGGCGCGAGTCAACCGGAGGGAGAATAACACTAAGTCACCAGAATGCAGAGTGGTGTATAAACATCGATAAATAGACGAGTGGATCCCGACCATTTTCTATTCCGTAAACTTCGGCCTGGAATCGACAGGAGGATTATTAACCCGCTGAGGATGGAGTTCGACCATCCAACTAGTGACCTGGCTAAATCAATGCTGGGGGCAGGGGTACAAAACACTAAAAAGCCGAATAGGACAACTTACTATAGCCCTAGCATGACGTTCTTTATAACTTGAGGCAGCGACTACAGGGAGGCCTCAATACAGAACCAATCGAAACGGCATCCAAAGCTACGAGCAACCTACTATATCATACCTCAAACCAAGGGTCAATGCCGATCCGCACCAAGCACATACGAATGTGACTCGGATGTTTGTTTTTTGAAAAACTATGACCCCCAGAGTATGGAAAGGAGGGTAAACCACGAATACTTGGTCAAAAATTCTCCAGCACCCTCGTTCAATTCGTTAGAAGGAGTATGAAACTGGATGAGCATAACCCGACTGCATTTGTAGCCAACTTTACCCCGAGATCTGATTATAGAGCATGAACCAAAGTGGACGTGGATGACCATCCACTGTCCAAATTACGCCCTAAAACTTACGTGGCATCGAAGTATTCCTCTTGGAATGAAAAACCACGATAAAATCCAAGATAGGCGAGACCTAGTCTCCTATCGACTGACATGATCCCACGATTCAACGGGAAAGAGAGTAAAGCTAAAGTGGGCGTGGCTGGCCTTCCTACTTATCGGTATATGCCCCAGACCTGGGGGCACGAGCGAGAAGCAAGATGAATGTGAACCGACTATTCACCAATCACCTTTATGTCTTTGGAGTTTAGGTGAGAGCATAAACATAGCTAGGACGAGACTCAACCGTCCATGCAGTACATTTATTAATCTGAGACTGGGAGAAGATGCATGGTCATCCAAAAACTGGCTATGATAGCTCAGTATTAAAACTTATATATAGTGCTTACAGCTACTCAAGGCAACGACCGAAAGGATGCCTAGAGATAGAATCATTAAATCGATGCCAAAGCTTGTGGGCAACTGACTGTCACTCCAACCCGAAGGGCGAGTGAAGGATCATGAATGCATTGAATAGAAAATGCGTTACTCGAATATACAAGCAAATTCAAACTCATAGCAAGATCCAGCTATGCAGTTGCACGCAACTCGAGGCTGGCCCCTACTCGACATTTCCTTCAATGTGCTTTTAAGCCTGATCTTTGGCCATTTGCAGATAATTAATTAGAGCATTCAGAGCCCTTCATTATTTGACTTAACAACTCATGACAAGACTCTAGGATTCGACTAGAATAACCATCAACATTGACCGTCCCAACCATATTTCACATTGAATGTTATGCAAAATAGTTACATCTTTACACAAAGAATCTGGGATGGCACCTGCTAAGCTGACGGTTGACATTACAACCAGCCATAGCGACCCTTTCCGGGTGCTGAATATCGGATCACAGCTCAGTGCAATGATGATAAAAGAATTAGTTGGATTTTTCTGAATAAATGATGATATGTTCCCTTGGACCCATTCTGACATGCATATGTGATTTCATTAACTATCGCGAGCCATGTATTGGATATCAACCTGAAGCTACAAAAGCTAGCAAAATCCTATTGATTTCATCATGAAAGCTCCACCCTTACTTTTAGGCTCACCCCATCAACGTCTATGCCTACCAGCCGTTGCGACAGGGCATACAATGACCTGAGACGTCTAAAAGACTACTTAAATAGAATATCGAACTAAGCTAATTCGATATCACTTATTTCCCACGAAGGGCTATCCAAGGATGGAAATTAGCAGACCTCACACCTAAATTCACTACCTTAGATGACTACTCGAAGAGTAGCAGAGAACCAACCATGAGATGGAAAATGTACGCGGATGGAGCATCCAATGACCAGTGTTATGGCATAGGAGTCATGATAATGACTCCTGAGGAACGATCAATCTGCTACGTCCTAAAACTCGATTTACCTGTAACAAACAACGATGCTTAGTATGAAGCCTTGACTGCAAGCCTCAAACTTGCTAGAGGATTTGAAGTGAAAACTTTACATATCTTTTGTGATTCTTGATTGGTAGTATACAAATTTAAGGAAGTTGATCTTGCTAGGGGGCATTGTCTTGCTCCTTATCTCGGCCAAGTCCAAGAGCTACTAACCGACTTCACGTATTACATCATTACACACGTACTCAGCGAACAAAATGAAAAGGTGCCATGGTTGACTCCTATCAAAGACTATCTACAATGAGGAATTCTTACTGAACGGAGGAATGGAAAACGACAGATCCTCCTCAAAGCTTCACGCCAAATCATCTAAGAATAAGTCGTGTGTCAAAAGGAGTTTATCCATCCCCATGCTTCGGCATATCGCCCATGATGATATCTTGAGCAAATTCTATGAAGAAGAATGCGGTAATAACATCAGGGGGAAAACCATGATAAAGAAGATACTCTGCTAAAGGTATTACTGGCCAACTATCAACCCAGAAGCGGTTGATCATGCTAGACAATGTGACGAGTGCAAGATGTTTGCAAAAAATCCGAGAACCCCGCCGATGGAAATTATTCAAATGGCTAGTTCATAGCCGTTTGCCACTTGGGGGCACTGAAATCATCTTCTTATCGATCCTAAAGGTGGTGCGAAATACACCATCATAGCAGTTGATTACGTCACCAAATGGGCAGATGAAGAACTCTTAACCACGACCAAGATGAAGAAAATAATTCACTTCTTTATGCGTAACGTCATTTGTCCTTATGACCTTCCATGATCCATTATAACTGCAAATGGACAGGTTGAAGCTGTGAACAAAATCATAGAGTCTGTACTGAAGAGAGGTTTGGAAAACTCCTCAAGTGGCTGATTGCAACCCTTATTTCACAGAAAATACAAACAAGGAATCGCGATTGAATTACAATTAAACTGGATGGAGTTGGCGACGACTTATGAGCATATAAAACGCATCCGAGAGCCAATGGCAAGAACATGTACCCGAACGTGCATGTGTACATCCGAATAAGTACGACTTCTTGAAATCAACAGAAATTGAATTCTCACTAAGGGTTATTAAGAGAAGACTAGATCATATAGCCGAAGCTTATTAGCTCTACAAAATCAGACACAGATGGCCACTAATGAACTACAACCCTGGATTTATAATATTGGGAATCAACCGAGCATCACGATGACCAAAGAAGGATACAACACCTTGGGAGGATAAATTGGAGGATAATGACTATTCAAGAAACATGGTGGATTTCTTTCTGAAGACAAGGAATACTCGCTGATTCAAAGCGTGTTGTGTTGCTTCACACGACACACTTTGGGGGGCAAGTGTTAACCGGCATCTTGGCCCGGTTACAAAACGACGGTTGAAGAAATTATCATTAGCACTAGACAAGATTCTGATCAAGGAGAGACTGGAGGTGGTAGCAAGTTGTCAGGCCCACAATAAAGCAAGAGCATTCGGCCTGCCTGGCCTGGTGCGCAGATTCACCCACTATAGGCAGAGGCACCTTGTTCCTAAGCCCGTGAAGGAAGTCCAACCCATCTTCCTCTATAAATAGAAGGGCAGGGGCACAATGAAATGGACCTTTTTTGGGAGAACACTGGGGAGACTCTGCCATTTTTCAGACTCATCTTCTTTAACAACTTCATTCAAGCATTTGATCTACGAATTGTATTTGTAATCAATCATTAAGAAGATCAATAAAGTTTAACCTCAAAGTGGACGTAGGCAATTACGCTGAACCACTATAAATTTGGTGTTCTTACTTTCTGCATTTAAATTAGCATATTCTTCCTTGTTTAATTTAACTTCATCACTTACATCTCTACACAATCTTTCTCAACGAGGTTAGTGACCAATTTTGGTGCTAACACGGAAGCTCTATCATTATGATATAATATATGACATTATTACCTTTACAATCAAATAAGCCACAAAAAACATTCAAGCTATTCACCATCAACAGCAGCTAGTAAAATTTCCTGCTGCTCAAGAATGAAAAACCTTTTAAACCAATTTCACTATAAAATATGATCAAAAATCTACCATTGGCAATGATTGGCTTCAATCTATGGTCTAATTAGAAAAAATATTATAATCTACATGATCGGTGAAGTCCATCTTTGTACCACTATCCATACATATTGACTTATTATTTTGGTTGGTTCAAAAAAATTCATTATTATTATAGTAACACCACCTGAGGAGAGGATTCTGACGAAATAAGATTTTCAGTTTGACTCTTTAAAAAATTCATACCCTAACTTACTCACACATATAAGCTAACCAGTTGGGTAAGGTTCATATTTTGTGCAATATATGCATTTTTTGTCTTATTCATACTGTAAACATTTATTTCCTTGATAGCTTGATGCTTTGTATGATATGAAAAAGTAGGTATTGCCAGTACCTTATAAATCATATATTTCGTCTTATTTTTGCCTAAACTTATAACAAAATATACATGCTATCTTTTTTCCCTAAATCCATAACAGTTCAAAACTCCCCAATTTTGTACAACCCAACTTAATTGTGTATTCTTAGTTTCCACCAATATATATCGAAACATACACCAGAGTCACAAAAGTAATTTATTAATGTTATTTATTATAAGAAAAATCATTACAAATTACATGACCATTGTCAGCCATTGCTACAGTTAGGTATGCAATTATAAGAAGGAACCAAGAGGCCATAATGAACTCAATGACAGTAACAGGAGCCGAGAGGATACAACGAATGCAATTATTGCTGTAGCAATATGATTAATGTTGATGGTGTAAATTGAACCATGTTGATATGGAAAATTATGCAAATCACAATTGTTATTTAAAACTGTTGATAAATTACACCATCAACAAATCGTTACCCAATAAATGCAATTACACCATCAATGGTTAGATATGGAAATAAAATTGACTGCCAACAGAACAATTCAACTATTAGTATCATAATTGTTGGGTAACAGTTTGCTGCTGTAAGTTGAATCCTGTTGATATGAAAAATTATTCAACATTAATCGCAACTGTTGATGGATTTAAACATTCGTCTTGTGGATCTAACATTGTACATATAAACTTTTCAAGATTTATTGTTTATGTCCAGATGATCTTATCATGTATCATGTAAGATATCCAAATTACATGTCATATTCCAATTCAAAGTGTGGCGAACTTTAATTATAATCAATTGAAGCATGGTTGATTTTTAACATTAAGATCACAATTCTAGTGTTTTGAAGTTAAGAATAACATTTCAGTACACATGTTCCAATGTAAATACCTATAAAAAATATTACATAATATCCAAACTTACCTTTAGGATCATGAGGCACCTGAACATAATTTCAAGGGTTTGATTCATTTTAGGCTGAGAGATGAAGGTCTCCAAACGGTAAATGTCGACTCTCCTGAATAACATAAAAAATAAATAATTGAAAGTAAGACTTAACGATATGAAAATAACATAATATAAATATATACTCTACACCAATAGTTCAACAACAATTATGATACCAATAGAATATTAAGTACTTCTATATGAAAGAATTTATTATCAAGTTTATGATAGGAATATCAAACAGAAAACATTCCACAATATTATATTATTTATATATTTACATAACTTAATAATCGATGAAAGCAAAATAGGCAAATTAACAAAAAAAATTGCAGAAATCTGCCCTCAATCATGATTTCAACATGTTAGACTTGTTTGTTAAGGGTTAAGTTGATGCAAAAAACATTTTTTTTATTTAACTTAATATTAAAAGAATGATTTACTTTTTCCACATGATAAAGCTTAAATAACTTCTCAAACTAATTTTAGTAAGTCGAAGTTAAGACTGATAATAAAAAAGAACCAGAGATATGGTTTTAATAATAAAAATAGGCATCAATGCAAAACAGTCATTGAAGCAAAAGAAATGAATAAAATTTGAATAAAGACAAACCACCATACAATTTTATATGTCAATTAATTATATAGATGTACCTGCATAGGTTGATACTACTATACAAAAAGAACACAATTTGCATAGTTTGATACAGTTTGTACCATGGTGAACGGAGAAGAAAAATTGTACGAATGACGGGATGAGGCAACTCGAAATTGATGGAGAGGCAAACATGGTTGTCGGTCTAGTGGACTGAGATGTAGAGTTGGCGACGTTGGCAAGAGGAGACTGAAACATCGATGGCAGGAAAATGCACAAATTAGGGGAAGATGTGAATATATGGGGTTTGGATTAGTAGAAAAGGAAGGGAAGAGTTGCGTGCAGAAAGAAAGAACTAAAAAGGAGACGTTTTAGTTTAAAATTTAGAACAAATTGAGGAGAATTCTGAGCTTTAGGATGGAAATGGAAGGGATAGAGAATGCGTGCAAAACAGAAGGAGATAATGAATGAAGCAGAGAGATGGCAGAGAAAGAATAAAAACTGCGACGTTTGATTTTATAAATTATGCAGGTGGCTTCTGTGCTCTTGAAACCATACTCACTAATAATATAATAGTATAGATTATGATTTTTCTACCTTTTCATTTCTTTTATTTCATATCCATCTTACTTATATTATGCATATTATTCTCTTTGACTTTTTTTATCACATTTATAATTCTTTAATTTATCCTTAGGGATTTCTGTATTTTAATGCATTGGAATTACATCTCATCCAAATGGAATGGTTAACGTTGTAAATTTCTATATCCCATCCAAAAAGGGAATTTTTTTTACGTTTGGAATTATAAGAAATTATCTTTTTCATAGTTTGTTGAAATAGACAGTACAAAATACAGTAAACATCCGTATTTTATACATCTCTTTCTTTTTAGGTGTATTTTATTGTCATTTTTGTTTATAAATCTAAAACTTGATAATCTATAGAAAAATTCACATTGTAGCATGCTATATTCCAATAAATTAAAATACTAATTAAATCCCTACAATTTACCGTGATAACTCACTTTACATTTTTTTTCACTTGCACAAGTCATATTAAATTTACAAATCTGGAACTATCACATATTTTATAAGTTTCAGGGATTACTACTCACCAATAATAAATTCAGGAAATATTAATACCAAACATTTTTCAAATTTACATACATGCAATATACAATAAAAGTTATCAACAGCAGAATATGTAGGCATGATTTATAATTTTATTTCACGTATACAATTTTAGCCTACAATTCAAACTTATATTTCAGGCATACAAGAATAGATTTATAACGATATAATCCAATATTATATAAAAATATGTAATTTTCCACTCACCTTTTTAGCTTTCCAAATCTCTAGATTTAATCCTTGTTATTCTAGGTTGACTCCATTTTCTCCCCATTTGGATATATACATCACAAGCATACACATATTTATCAAAAATCTAGATTGGAAAAAATATTTAGATTTGATTTATATTTTAGATACGGATTTACAATTTACTTTGGCTTTAAAATTTTGATTTAACCCTATTTTTCTTCTCATTCATCTTCTATGATTCTCATATTGTATGTATTTATAAACTATAACTATTTTAAGAATTTAGAATTTGAAGGAGAAGAGAAAATGGCATCGCTCTGGCATCGCTCCAAAAATATGAGTTTAGAAGTGAGGGTTTAGGTCTGTATTTATAGGGGTTCAAATCAATGCCAGTCGTGCGATTAAATTATATTAAATCTGGGCTGTTCAGCCATGTATTACTGTCAATTTTACAACGGCACAACATCAGTCGACCACCATCAACCCACGGTCGACCGCTACTGGTCGACCAGTAGGCATCTGGGGTAGATCAGTCATGTATTTTTAGCTGTAATTAATTAAAGTGCTGTGCTTTGTTAATTAACTTCCTTGTTAAACCGATCGATATAATTTCTTTCCATTAACATTTTTCTTAACGTTTAAGCAACGTTAATTATCGGTTAACATTAACTTATGGTAATTAAGTTAGTTAATTATTTTTATTACCTTAGTTACATATATAATTATTTTGATTCAAATACTTCAAACGTCATTAACTTTTCCATTTAAACTTCGATCAAAAAACTTTATATATGAAAATTGATTAGAAAACCATCACGAACCCTATGGTGCATCTTTCATGGCCAAATTCTAACGATTGTAAAAATAATATTTTTTGGTATTATTATTTATTAATTAATTCCTTTTTAATTAATTGTTGTAAAAATTACGGAGTGTTACAAAATTTGATATTGAAGTTGTACACATATATACTTTCTTAACATTCGTTTCATGATCTAACGGTCCTTATTAAATTTGAAAATAACAAGAGTACCCTCACATAAAACCCAGCCCTTTATAAATACACCCTCCACTCCTCTCTCCGATACACAGTATCAGACATCTTCTTATTCAAACCTAACCAAGAAAAGGAGGGGGAAAAAAGAAATTTATTTTCTAAGTGTAGTAGTAATTATCATTTTCTCTCTTCCCTATTTAATTCATATTGACATAATTTTACCCTTCCTTTTGGAATATGTTAGCATTAATTAAAATTTACAACCAGTAATTAATTTTCATGTTTACATTAGACGAATCTTTGACACTTAAAGTAGTGTAAAAAAATATGTTTTGATACTGTTGGAAAAAGAGTTGTATTATTTGATGAAAGATGTAGCACTTTATATGTTTTTAATTCACAAATGAAATATCATCTTAAGTTAGTTAATGAAAGTATGATTCTTTTGCAAGCTTTTGTCCGGTATATTGCTCTTTGAATTTTGATGAGGACTGGTCCATGGCAACAAATCTATATTTTTCATTAACATGAAACTAGAACCATTGTTGATCTTTTTTGGAAAAAACCTTGACGTATAATGAAATTTAGTTTGTAAGTGTGTGGGGGGCGGGGGATGGGAGGGGTGCATTTTATATAACTGTGATGTTTGAAGTGTGCAGGTAAATGGCCAAAACATGTAGTCTAACTATTATAGTAACCTCCAACGGGAATTCGGCCTCTCCTTTTCTTTTTAGGCATTTAAATCCACATTCTTCAAAGCCTAGAATCTGTGTACATGCACTATGGGATACAATTTTTTCTTCTGCTATTAAGATAACATCATCAAAGAGATTATATGTTTCAGGTGCGGGTTGGAGAAGAGAAACCGCAATAGTGGCTTCTATATTGTGACATAGCTATTGTAGACAAGCAATTGTTTGGTATGTTGTAGAGCTGTTTAGTCCATTTGATATTTCGTCCATAAATAGTGCTTTTGTTGGTCCCCCGATTATCACATCTATATCAACTCTAGGTTTAGTTAAGTGGAAGAAATAAATTATATCATATTACTTATTAATCTTAAACACTTATATCTGCACAAAACGCTATTGCACATGATCACAAACATGCGCACGCACACGCACACACACTCATATGTACTATACTTGATTCATATTTTAACAACAGAATTATATCATATCTCAAAAACCTGTAGTCAATAGTATTAGCTTAACAGTTGAGTATCATCTATTATGTAGTTGATTTCTGGCTATGCTTTAGCAATCAAATTTATTTATACCCTATACATAAACAAGGATATGATCTATTACAGCAATAAACATATAACTAATTGTTAAAATATTGTAAAGAACATTGGCTAAGGATGTAGTCCAGAAATGGTTGCCTTAAAATATTATTATTTGCGGTCCTATTATTATCTACAGTAATTACTATGTTGTACCATTGTGTAAAGTAATAAAACTAAAAAATACTACAAATAATAGTCCATTAAATTACATAAATCAAACAATACATAGCTCTTGATTAAGATGTTACTTGATATGTTAGTCCATTTATACCAATGAATACCAACACCATCTTTAAACTCATAACTCTTCTATTTTTCATACTGAACAATATCACCTTCGGATGTTCAGCTCTTGAAAATTTTGCCTCAGCCTATGGCATACTGGCTCAGCCACCTTCTATGGTGGACGTGATGGTGGTGGAACTATAAGTGAGCTCACATATATTCATTCATCCACTATTTCTCCTTTTCTTTTAAATATTCACCCACATTATATATAAATTAAATGTATGTATAGGAGGAGCTTATGGGTATGGAAATTTATATGAAATAGGCTATGACACCAACACTACAGTTCTGAGCATTGCTCCATTCTCAAACAGTTAAACCTATGGTGCACGTTATCAGATTCAATGCCTAAACTCTTCAAAATACAACATTACTTCAAATGCTCTAAACATCATTGCAATAAATTTTGCCCAGCAAATTACGACCTTCCAAATGATGACGGCGGTTGATATTGCCCTCAAAGGAAGCATTTTGACATGTCTCTACCTGCTTTCAAGGAGAACACAATATATCTAGCTGGTATCGTATCCATCGCCTTTAGAAGCTATTTATATTAAAATCCTTTTAACTAATATGGAAAAACAAAGAAGTTTTGTTGAACATTTTTTACACTACATAACTTGTACAGGATGCTTTGTGTGAAGAATAAAAGGATATGGTACATGATAAAGGGAACCTGTATTTCAATTTAGTACTGGTGAGGAATGTGGCTAGAGCGGGCGATGTGGTAACAATTTGGTTGAAGGGAGACTTCACAGAATGGATACAAATGTCGAGGAATTGGGTCAAAATTGGAAAAATAGAGATCAACCGAATTATCAGAGTCTGATTTTTAGGGTGATGACTAGTAATAAGCAGTTGTTACTAACTGGAATGTTGTGCCTCATAGGTGGCAGCTTGGATAGGCTTTTGAAGATGATTGGAATTTTAGTTAGTATAATTTAAGGTTTTTTATGTGTGTGTGGTTGCTAAGGAAAGTATATATGTTATGTTAGCTTATGTGCGTTTTACAATAAGGAAGATATAAATGCTTGCATTATCAGTTTACTTGATATTGTTACCTTTGTACGTAATGTTGATCAATATGAATGAAAAGAGAAATATAGTATTTTGAATGATTCTACTTAAATAATTATTTTTAATTGTGTAAAGTTGAATCAAAATTGTTGTATTGTTCATTAAACTGTTAGCTAAAAAATTAAAATATTTTGCAACGGATTATAGCCATTGCTAAATAATATTTTGCGACAGCTTAAAGCCATTTGCAAAATTATTATTTAGCAATGACTAGAAGCCATTGCAAATTAGAAATTGCTCCAGGCTTGTGCGGAGTATAAATTCGCAATGGCTTTGTGCCGTTGCGAAATATTAACCATTCCTAATTTCGCAACGGCTTTGGGTCATTGCGAAATGCATTAACAATGGCTCAAAGCCATTGTGAATGACTTTATTGGTGTAGTTATATACACACACAAATAGTCATGACACTAAACTTTCCATAGGGTAATAGACTTTTTAACTACATGTGAAATTAGGTTATACAAATCAATAAGATGTCACATGATTTAGATAGCGAGGCCGAATTGGTCAAATAAGATGGTATTAGCATATTTAATCTTCCACACATTGGTCACCTCTCTACTCCTATTGTATTATATCCAATACAATCCACTTCAAATACTTATAAATATCTCCGCTTTAAGCTCTAACGTTAATTATTTATAAATATATTATTTCCAATGCTTCAAATATACTCTTTCCTAGTTTCTTTACCTCTAGTATTTATGGATATTATTAATTCAAAGGTATTATATAAATATAATCCCTAATAGCCCAAATAGTGGTGAAATACATTATCATCTTATATGGTAATCATTTCCAAATATCTTATAAATACATTTCTTCAATCATCACTTCAAATATTTATGAGTAGTATCCTTCCAAAATGCATTATCTAAGGTATTTATAAATATAATACTTCAAATCCATTAAATATATTATTTAATACTTATAAATACCACCACATCAAAATTTTCAATACATTCTCAAACATGCATTCAACGTCATATTTCAACCATTCCAACCATAAAAACCACAAGCATGTAATTAATCAAAACATTATACAAGTATGGGATAGATCTCAACCTGCATCACTACAGCCCTGCTAAATCCCTGCTATAGCTCACAATGCTTTTCGACCGCTACATTTTTCCAATATAGTGTTATTAAACAGTAAATCCTTTTTAAGCACTGCTACTTTCCGCTACTTCGTTAAATCAAGCCCTTTTAGTACCCGCTATATGATCAGCATATAAAATACTCATGCCTATAGAAATTTAAAATATTGAATTTAGATATCACTTACCTATTCGACATTACCACGTCCACAATTTCGCCATAGAGATTTCCATAACCAACGCCGAACCTCATCAGATATGAATGTCTTCACTTAATCGCGACATCCCTCCATCATCGCAGCGCCTTACCCTATCAATTGCCAAGCACTTCAGGTCACGACACCTTAAAAACCCTAGCACCTCCAAGTTGGAAGACATCAAAATCACGCACATCGCACTCCTTCTCAAGCCCGCTTGCTCATGCTCATCATCAGGTCTGGATCGTCATACGCAAGCTCCTCCATATAACGATATGCCTAAGTCAACCACCAATCTCCTAGGTCATGATGGTTCATGTATTTTTTTCCACGTATAATTTTTTTCCCTACCAAATCAATGTAAGGTGGAAATGGAACTTGAGTTTCATTTTCCTTTGGTCGGCCTAATAAAAATGAGGAGTTTACATATTACTTCTAGTGTTGTTATACATGAAACTATACAATCTTACCCTTATGCCATAAATATTCCATTCTATTCATTTTATTTTACATTTTAAACTCCATTTGCTCACATTTTCAAAGTCTTATTACTTAACTAAAGAAAAAATTATATTCAACCAAAATTAATTTACAATTTGTTTTTCAATAAGTAGTACTACTTTCCATTGTTCAAAAATTATTCAGTTTGTTAATTATTGATACATTATCAAATAATGCTTCATTTTATTTATTTAAAAATATTTTCGATAGTTCAAATTACCATTTTAATCATTTTTATTTACATTCCCTTATATCATTTTTCATATTTAACCCCTTAATTATTGTTAGCAGAAAATGCATTACTTAAAGTATTATTATTTCTATTTTCCCAAAATAATTCCCATTTATGTTTATTTTGTTAGAACCTCTCTTGTTGGATTTTAATGACTACAACTATACAATCATATCGAAAAATAACTAAGCTAACAAGCAGGTACATAACGATCAAAAAGAAGCTTTGAATCAACACATTTGGAGACACAAAGACATCGAATACTCAATAAGCTACAACGACATATCAATAAAGATCTCACATGAAGATAAATGTTCATAAGAGTCATATATCTTGTGTTAGTGTCTTAGATATGCATGTACAATCTCCCATGAGTGATATGAGCTAACACATTGCATCAAAATGATTTCAAACATTCTAAAGACAACTTTCAGCAAGCTTTAAAATGTCCTAGGATTCCAGATGTCTAGAAACAAAATTCAGACATCTGGGAACATGTATTTCTAATCTAAAACATTCCGGGGCTTTTATTTTCAAGAGTCAAAACTTTCAGACGTCTGACTACAAAATCCAGACGTCTGAATTCATGAGTTTTTGAACTGTTTCTTTTTTGGAAAAACATTTTTAAAATCCAGACGTCTAACTATAAAATCTAGACGTCTGAATTCATGATTTTTTAAATTGTTTCTTTTCTGGAAAAACATTTTTAAAATCCAGACGTCCAACTACAAAATCCTGACATCTGAGCTGTTTATAACTACCATATTTTGAAATGACACGTCTCTTCTTCTACAATAGTTGCAACATTTTATCAATGGCTTTTCTCTGAACAATTGCAACTCTTGAAAGGAACTTTTGGAAACTATATATAGGAATTCCAAGAGTTTTAGAATTCAATTCTTACTTTCAATTTTCTTATCTCTTAAACTCTACATTCTCTATTGCTTTCAATATTGCCAATATCTATTCTATAGTATTTGGTGATTTACTTACTTAAAACTCACGTGCTCACACTCATTCAAGTCAAGAGAAGATTATAGGAAGTCTTATATAATATTTGATTGTATTCGAATTATCAAGAACTCATTGGAAGTCGAGGATTTATTCTCATTTTGTGAAGTCCTATTAGAGATCTTCAGGCAAAGGTTGAAGTCCTGTTCGTCTGCTTAGGCATTTTGTAAGATACATGTTCCTCTAGATTCAGTCAGGGTTAGTAAGTTAATTTTAAAAGGAGTTTGTGACTGGATGTAGGATGGGAGGTCTGAACCAGTATAAAAATTCCGATGTGATTGTTTCTTGCTTTACTCTACTATTTATTCAGTTATTTAGTATTGATATTGCATGTATACTTGTATAGAAAAATTAGCCATATCATTAGATCCTTGTGCACTTTGTTTTGGTATCAGAGCATGTCATTTCATTAACCATAACAAAGTTTTTGTAAACTATTGTAAGTACTTTTTTAGAAGGTCAAATAACTGCACATCCTTCACTATTCACCGAATCTAACGATACATACTGGTCTACACGTATGAGAATATTTATGAAAGCTAATGGTCTTGACATTTAACAAGCTACTCAAACTAAGTATAAAGCACCAAATACATAAATGAGTACTTGGGTGGATGCTCAAAAAACCATGGAAACTTGCAATGCAAAAGCAACGAATGTTTTGTTCACTTGACAAAAATGAGTTCTTTAGAGTTATGTTATGTAAAACTGCGTACGTCATTTGGCGTACACTTCAAATCACTTATAAATGCATGAACAAAGTAAAACAAACTAAAATCTCTATTTTATAGAATCAGTTTTCATCATTCAAAATGAAAGCAAATGAAACTATCCTAAATATATTTGCCAGAATTCAAAACATACAACATGATCTCATGGAACTAGGAATTTCATTCACTGATTTTGATTTAGTTACACGAATTTTTATTTCTTTAACTAATGAATGGGAAAAAATATTCTAGCAATTGAAGAAGCGAATGATCTTTCCAAAGTTAAGGTTGAAGAATTAATTGGGAATTTGATGTCGTATGAAGATAACTTGCAGGCTAAAAAAGAACAAACTCAAGAGAAAAGGAGGATCACATTTCAGGTGAAAGATGATGACTCCAACCCAGATGAAGTTGAAATTGTGTTCATCGCCAAAAACTATAACAAATTCAAGAAGTTCAGAAAATTCACAAAAGCAAAAAATGGTGGAAATTCAACTTCAATCAAATGCTTCGAGTGTGACAAAATCGGACATATAAAGAAGGATTGTCCACAACTAAACAAGGAAAAGATGAAGGGCAAATATGAGAAGAAAAGAAGAGCTTTTCAAGTTACATGGGATTATTCAGACTCGTTTTCTTCGGACGGTGAAAGTGATAGTGACATGGAACAAGCCAATTTTTGTTTCATGACCACTAACGAGGTAAATCCTGATTTATCTTATAATGATATTCTTAAAATCAGTATTGAGGTTGAAGATAAACTACGAGAATTAAAGAAATTATATAAAGAAAGTATAGGAAAATTAAATAGAGCTGAATTAGATATTGGTATGCTTAAAGATGAGAAATGTATTCTAGAAGAAGAATTAGAAATTTCACGAAAATCATGTGAAAGTTTATATCGAAACTCTGTCTTAATTGATGAAATTAAGGCAAGTAAAGTTGAGAATGATAAGCTTTGTGATCTCAAATCTAACTTATATTCTACTAAAAAGGAAGTTCTTTAGTTAAAACAAAAGTTAGAACAAATCACTAATAATGTTTCAAAATTCAATAATGGAAAAGAAAATTTATCAACCTTAATAAGTTCTTCGAAACCTTGTTCAAATAAGAATGGACTTGGATTTAAAAGTATTACTAAAAAGGAATCCAATCATGCTTCTAGGACTAGAACTTTTACAAACCAAAACTAGTTTTGATTCCCAAGTTTAATAACACGTTAATTAGAAAGAAGCATATAGATGATTTTTTTAATCTAAAGTGCATTATAGTATAAACTAGATTTATAAGGTAGTAGCACACCCACTTGGGTATGGTTTCCTAAGACTTAGGATCCTTGTAAATACTGGGTATCTTGTACTATCATTTCTAATATTTTGATACCCGAGTTAATAGTTTTTAAAAATATTTTTCGTAGCACTTTAATGTAGCATTTCGTACAAAAACACTATAATTGATCTTAAGATTATTTTCTATAGTACTACATTACAACATTTTATTTAAAACTGCATTTCTTTGTGAAGCAAAATACTTTTTTGTTGCACTTGCATGTATTCAAGTATTTTACATACAACAATCTCTTTAACTTTTGAGTAATACTATTTTTTAAGTTAAGAAGGGTTTTAGATATTTGCTTATTATAAGATTATCTATAATTTACGTATATTTTTCCCATTTCTTTTTTATAATGACAGAAGGGGAGAAATATATCTGCATATTGATAGGGTGGGATGTTATACTTAGGGCGAGCTTTTAATCTTATCATTGTATTTTTTGAATGAAATAATTATGTATAGAATTGTATAGTTGTCATCATCAAAAAGGGGGAGAATGTTAGAACCTCTCTTGTTGTGTTTTAATGACAACAACTATACAATCATATTGAAATATCTTTAAGCTAACATGCAGGTACATGACGATCAAAAAGAAGATTTGAATACACATATTTGGAGACACAAAGACATCGAAGACTCAATAAGTTAGAACGACATATCAACAAGAGCTCACATGAAGACAAATGTTTGTAGGTCATATGTCTTGTGTTAATGTCTTAGATATGCATGTACAATCTTCCATGAGTGATATGAGCTAACACATGAAGACAACTATCAGCAAGTTTTAGAATGTTCTAAGATTCCAAACATCTCGGAACAAAATTCAAACGTCTGGAGACATGTATTTTTAATCTAAAACATTTCAAGGCTTTTATTTTCAAGAGCCAAAAAATTCAAACTCTGACTACAAAATCTAGATGTCTGAAGTCATGAGTTTTTGAACTGTTTTTTTTCTCGAAAAACAATTTTAAAATCCAGACGACTGACTGTAATATCCAGATGTCTGAATTCATGATTTTTTGAACTATTTCTTTTCTGGAAAAACATTTTTAAAATCAAGATGACTGACTATAAAATCTAGGCATCCAAGCTGATAATAACTACCATAATTTAAAAAGACACGTCTCTTCTTCTTCAACAGTTACAACCTTCTATGAATGGTTTTTCTCTGAACAATAGCAACTCTTGAAAGAGACTTTCGGCAACTTTATATAGATAGTAATTCCAACAATTTTAAAATTCAATTCTTGCTTTCAACTTTCTTGTCTCTTAAACTCTACATTCTCTATTGCTTTCAATATCACCATTATCTATTCTATAGTATTTGGTGATTTACTTCCTTAAAACTCACATGCTCACATTCATTCAACTCAATAGGATATTATATGAAGTCTTGTACAACATTTGATTGTATTCGAATTATCAAGAACTAATTGGAAATCGAAGATTTATTCTCATATTGTGAAGTCCTGTTGGAGATCTGCAGACAAAGGTTGAAGTCCTGTTTGGCTACTCAGGCATTTTATAAGATACATGTTTCTCCGGGGTAAGTGAGGGTTAGTTAGCTAATTCCAGAAGGAATCTGGGACTAGACGTAGGATAGGAGGTATGAGCCGTATACAAATCCTGGTGTGGTTGTTTGTTGCTTTACTTTACTATTTATTCGGTTATTTACTATTGATATTGCATGTACACTTGTATACAAAAATTAGCCATATTATTAGATCCTTGTGCACTTTCATATTTCTCTCATATGTAATTTATTTACAACACATATATACTTTTTATATTTGTTGTAAATTTTATTGGAGCTAGTGTATTTCCAAAACGAATTAATTAATTTTTGACCACTAAAATAAAATTCCTTTACGTCAATAATTTTACTTAATAAAATATCCTTAAAACACTTTTTATCCCAAAAGTCAAAATTTATTTCAATAACTAGTATGCCAAGAGTCGGGTTTTTACATTACTGCAAAGTATATGCCAAAGGGTGAAAGTGGAGCAAGGGAAGCCCAAGGGTTTGTTTCTACCTTTGGAGATTTCATAATAGAAATAAGTGATGATTTTCATGGATTTTATTGATGAGTTTGATGTAGTGCAATTTTCTTTATTACAGACTTTAGCTTGAGCACAACATATCTTTCACAAACTGATGTCCAAACAGAAAAGGTAAATTAGATATTGGAGAACCTTCTATGAGCTTGCATTCTTGACTTTGGTGGCTTATGGTAAGACCAATTACCATTAGTGGAGTTTTCTCATAATAATGGTTATAAATCGAGTGTAAGTATTGAACCGTATGTATGACACTTCGATTTGAGGGATTTAATCATCCAAAAGCACGGAGTGAAGAACACGAAAGGAGCGCTCCATTATACACACTACTTTAAGTCAACATGGATAGGTGTAAATATATCTTGTCAATTCAATGACACGTATCTCATCTTATATCAAAGTACCACATACGAGGAGTTCCCAAGATTGAAGAATGGTAGAAATAGTATGCATATTTATATAAACATCCTAGAATAATACTATTAGAAGAAGATAAAAGACAATATGTACATACCTAATGTCAAAGTAATAGGAACATCACAAAATAATATCTTACATTTCTAAGTACATGTCTACTCAAAAATGATATACATCAACAATATAAATACATATCACAAAAACATATATATCCCAACATGTCAAAATTATACTAAAAATAAAGCAGACTATGCCCCACTATCATCAGCTGCTCCATCTCCAAAATGTAGCCCTAAAGACTCACACATCCATAGTAATACATCATTAATATACAACCTTGTTCTGGTCCCTGGGTTGTAAAATAAATAACACATAGCAGGTTAGGCTAGAAACTAGCTATGAGTGAAGTAGTTTACATATAATAAAGCATGATAAAAATAACAAGTGTAAAAAATGTTATATGACACACACTTACTGATCTACACCCACCAACATCTAACGTACACTTAAAGTGATAACACACATGTTAAGGCATTATTTATAGTGGTTCATAACTGCAACTTTAGTCAACTGGGAATTCACTCATATTCACCTTCGTTAATTGGACCTATATTATTAAACACATATTATATACAGGCGAACGATGTGTAAGGGTCTATTTTATTCCTATTCATTTTCACTATTCCAGATGTTGAATCAAAACCAAGGGATTTGTAACGACTCGGATTTTTTGTCATTTGATTTGGAATATTTAAATGGTTTTAAATATTGAATTTGAATTTATAGATTGATTTTGAATATGAAAATATTGGGTTTATTTATAAAATAAATTCAGAATTTAAATATAGCGATTTATTGAATAATTTAATTATTGAATTTTATAATTGAATATTGGTTAAATTATTGTATCTTGAGTTTTGAGCTCGATAAAAATAATTTAAAGGCTTGTAAAATTTATATTAATAATACTGAAGATAATAAAAGTTTTAAAATTGAATTTAAAAGTGATATGTCAATTTTAAAAATAGCTTGTTTAAATTGATATTTAAAGATAGCCTTCCGAGGCATAGTCTCGAAATTCGACGAAACCAGTTCCATTGGATCTGTAATAGAGTATTATTATCAGATTTCAAATTTCGTAGCGTTTGGAGTTATCGTTTGGTCGTACGGGATATAAAGGCGTTGAAATTTATATCGAAATTTAATATAATAATCGAGTCCAGAACGCTATCTTCTCCATACGATCGAATTAGGACTTGAGACCTTTTCTATTGCGTTCGAAATAATGGTATAACATTATAAAAGCCTAGCGGCAAGCCATGATAGGGGTTCAAGATTTTTAGCTGTGAAATCGATACGATTTGAAATTTTAAAATAATGTATATATATCCTAGTCAAAGGCAAAGTCAGGGCTTTCATCCTCAAATTGAAAGGTACACATTTCCTTTATCTTCTCAAACACGCGACCTTTCTTCCTTCTCATTTTAAAAAGACCCGACCTTGTCTCCCTCGTCCAAATAAAAAGCCAGAATAAAATAATCGAAAATTTAAAATCTCGACTTCGAAAAAATATGAAGGTAGGATTAAAACGCGTAACTTCCTTCTTACTCAACATCACGTACCATTTCCCTTTCATTTTTCATTTCAAAATAAAATTCCAATCAGTTCCAATTAGATCAGATCTATGGCGGCGAGCCTTTGGCGTGCGGCGATGGGTTCGAAATCACCGACGGAACTAAACGGCGGCGTCGAATTCTGGTTGAGTCTAGAATGGAGTGGGTGGCTGAGCAAACTAGGTGAGTGCATAAAAGCATGGCAGCATAGGTGGTTCGTTCTCAAACAAGGAAAGCTCTTTTGGTTCAAAGAGTCCAATCACACCGCTTCCGGGCCATATGGTGTTATACCCGCTGCCACGTGTCTCGCTGTGAAAGGCACAGAGGATGTCCTGAATCGTCAGTTTGCTTTCGAGCTTTCTTTTAGCAACGAGACGATGTACTTTATTATTGATTAGGAAAATGAGGATGAGGACTGGATCAATTCGATTGGGAGATCTATTGTTCAACATTCCAGATCTGTTACTGATTCTAAAGTTGTGGATTACGATAGCAGCATCATTAGTAACAGAAAGCGGCAATCTCAAGTATAGACAAAAGAGGAGGAAGATTGATGGTTTATAATCGAATGGAAGCTGTGTAGGAAATATAAATTTGGGACGGATTGTAAATAAAATCAAGGTGAGAAAAAATTCTCACTCATTTGGATTATCAGATAAATTTTAAAAAAAATAGTTAAAATTAATTTTTGAATGTCGGCATGATTTAATAATTATCTGATGAATGGTATATTATATATATAGTAGTATATATATTAGCATTTGGAGTGATATTCCTGCACATTATAGCGGATGAGACCCTATGCGCCCCGCATAATAGCGGACCCTATATACCGCGATATCCTCCTCGAAGTGGGATTGGTATTATTTTATGTTGTATTAACATCTGTGGATGAAGGAAAAACAGGTTGGAGGGATCCAACAGGATTCCTCAAATTTATTGTTTATTTTTCATGTATAGTGATATATGTTTTGTGTATAATAATCTATTATAGATTATTATAGTGATTGAAATTATTAGATGTTATTGTAGCACTGGCTTGAATTTTGATAATTCAAATACTATAAATATATTTTTAAAAATTTATGGAATTAATGAGAATTTGGTATAAAATTATATGTATTGGAATTGGAGTTATTTTAAAGAAATTGAACTGGAAAAGAATATATTTGAGTTTGGTTATACTTAACTATTGTGAATTAGTAAATAGAAATTTTTTTTTTAAATGAATTATATAAGAAAAATTTATAAATGATATTCTAGAAATATAAAAAGGAGTTAAAATCAATATTGGAAAAAATTGGAAGTTTAAAAGGAATGTATAAGAAATAAATGTATATAATGGAATTTATAAATTAGATTTGTTTTATAAACAGGTAAAACCAAAGGGGTTATAAAAATTGATAAACGATGTTTATAAATAAAGGAATTTGATATCAGAGGATAATTGGAAATATAAATTCATAGGGTGAATTTATGTTAGAATATGGAAACAGGGTTGAGGAAAATAGTATATTCTATTTTTGAAGTGGGAATGGTTAGGGAATCGAAAATAAATTGATATGTTGTGAAGTCGAGAGGAAGTTATAAATTAAATTGATTATCGATATTTTAAAATGTATTTTTAAGAAGTTAAGTTTGTTTTTCAAAGGGAAAACTTTATTATTTAAAAATATGAAATTTTAAACTAGTTAGTATTGGAATACTTCGAAAAATGGATTTTCAAATATCTAATATTTATTGAAATAAAAATTTTAACATTTGTAATCAGCTTTGTAAATTGATTTGTTTCATTTAAATGAGCTATTGACAGTTTAATAAAAAGTGTTTAATATTTTAAATAATAACTTAAAACATATTTTAAAAATAAAAATAAATTATTACTCTTTAAAAATGATCTTGTATATATATATAGTTTGAAATGTTTGAAAAATTATTTATATCAAATTCTCTCGAGATGTGTAGATAGGTTTTATTTTAAGGAGGAGATTTTATAAGAGAAATCTTATAAACGGAATTCTAGAGAATTAAGAGAATTTTAAATGCTTAGATGCGATAACTTTGAGAAGAATGTGAATTTATTTAAAGGAGTTAAAAATGGTTGGTTAGAATTATAAATAAGTATAATCGGTTTGGAAATCGTAAGAACAATTTATTAAAAAAAATTCGGAGACTTATGAGATAAGTATGAAATATTCCAAGTTAAATATTAAAATGATTTTGGAAATTATACGTATAAATATTTTCCTAAGTATTGAAACGGAGGTTAGGAAATATTTTAGTGGAAAATATTTCTAAGTATTAAAATGGTGAGATGTCCTGTTATGGATACAAGTGTTGAATTTAATTTCAAATTTAGAATATTGAAGAGATTGAATATATATATCTTGGGAAAGATGTTTTGAAATAAATATTCTAGAGATTTATAAAATAAGGCCTAGTGTTGCTTTTGGATGTTAATTGATAGTTAAATAACTAACTATCAATATTGGCCAATTTCATTAATCGTTTCGAAGAGACCAGGATCAGATTTAATTATCTGAAAACCACTTCGATCTGGTTTGAACTTAACGAATGAATACCATGAAGATAATGAAGACGGTGGTTCGGTTTGTCCAGAACCAGGACAACCTATATGGACGAATGCTATCAGAACATCGCCATTGGGAAACGATGGGCATTCTAAGTAAAATTGTTCTTGAAAGGTAACGCTTAGCCTCGAACCTCATGAACCAGGAATGACTAAAACAGGGGAGATGCAGCAAAGCTAAGTGTGTCGCACCCAAGTAGGGTATGTTATCACTTTTCTAGATGTCCTCGGAACCCTATTTATCTTAGATATGGGTATACATGAAAGAAGTAGCGCTCGATGGTAAGAGTGGGAACACCCGGTGTGATAACATATTCGATCTATCCAGGTTAGGGGTACGCTGGTCTTGTGAGCAGGGGATCCCGGTGTGGTCCTCGGTACATTGTTCTAGAGGTGTACTGTGATGGGCGGTACCCCAGTTGCCCAGTCATTCGATGGAATCCATTCTCCAATAAGCGCCATATGGTTTTGATTGTGCCCAACTATGCTGAAACGTGAGATGCAAGCATTTCAGCTATTTTCTATTTACTTTCTATAGACACTATTATAATATCGGATGATTTTGATAAAATTGTTTTGGTTATCGTAAGGTAAAAACCCATCGTGTTTATTTGTGACGCGGTCTTATGAGATACCTTTGTTTTCAAAGGGTTTGATAACGTTAATAATTCAGATTGAGTGTGTTTTCTCACGCTGGTTTTCTAGACTGACTCGGGTGTTATTTTATTATAAAGCTCGGGTCAGGCCGAGTATTACAGATTCAGGTTAGGATGCTATAGAGCTCCAGAGACGAGCTGGAGGATTTCTGACGTATACCATATACTTGTTTATTCTGCTGTGTGAGGACAAGTTAGTATAACTGTCCATATTGATGTATTGATTGTTATACTCTGAAGATTGTAAGTATAAAAAGTTACAGATTCCTTCGTATAAAATCTATTATTATATATATTATATTTTGTTCCGCTGCGATTGTGAGATTCTGTATTGTTGTTTTCTTTTTCTTATTCTATATATTCTTCTTTACCCTAGTTATTCGCTCTTTCATACAATTTGGGTTGAATAGGAGTGAATTTTTATCAACTCAAAGGGTACGGAACTGCAGGTCGCTACATTTGGTATCAAAGCTGAAGGTTAAGCGAGAACCTTGGCTCTGGTGGGGGTTACTCATTAGAGATAGAGTCGGTAGTATTCCAAAATGAGTTGAGTGTAATAATAGATATGAGTGCGTATTTGTTAGTGAATATAAATGGTTTTATATTGTGTTAATTTATCTGTTGAGTGGTATATAAATTCTATTCGAATAGTGGGACGCCACTAAATCGATAGGAGTTTCTAAACACTTGAATAGAGTAATTCGACACAGTACGGTTTTGAAGCGGGTAAATGAAATAATTTTACCCAAATTATATTTTTATAAAAGGAACAATTTTCTGAAATTATTATGGTATATTTGGAGTGTTTGGATGATAATATTATAATCAAAACAAGATTTTAAAATCTGGAGTTGGTTATATATAACCAAATGGAAATTTTATAAGTATGGATTATACAATTGAATTAAAACTAAGATTTGATTATAACCAGAGTTGAAAAAAAAAATTAAATCCCGAAGATTTTTGGAAGTGTTTTCCAAAAGTATTTTGAAATAAATAATAGTAATATTATTTTGGAGATATTTTTGAAAGAAAATTGTTTTAAATGGATTTGGAAGGGATATAGCACTGAACTCACTACAGTCGTTGGAAAATAATTCCGATGATGATCGCGACATCATCGGTGTTCATTTTCAAGTTTCTAAGTGATGGATTACTGCCGTGGTCATTTTTTGGGATTGTTTTGAAGAAAAACAAGTTGTTTTTGAAAATTCTGAAAGAGGATTGTTTTGGGATGGAACCAAGTGAATTTTTAAAATTCCAATGGAATGGTTTGTTGAAACAAAGGGTTATATATATGTATATATAATTGATTTCAAAGTGATTAAAATAAATACAGGGTGTTTGAATTCTGGAATCCTTATTTAAATAATTTAGAGAATATCAGGAAATAAGTTATAAATTTATAAAAATTGGAAATGATTCTAAATAGAAAAGAAAAATATGGAACTTGAGTTTTGGAAATGAATTTTAACTGGAGTAAAGTTAAAATGTATACAATTAAACTTAAGCAAAACAAATGGAATAAATAAATAAATTGATTATAATAAATGGGATTTAAACTCGAGTGAGTTAAATTAAATTGAACGAATTGAAATTTAACTTAAGATAAGTCAAATAAAAATTGGGTTGAATTTGGATTGAATTGAAATTAAATTAAATTGAGTTATAAATGATTTTGAATGGAATAAATAAACTTCAATGACTTATAAAAATTGAAAAGAATTGAATAAAAATATATTTAGGCTATAAATAAATGTATAGTCTCGAGTTAAAAATAAAATAGGAGCATACTCGAGTATAGTGTTGATGGAAATGGAAAAAAAATAAGTTGTGTGACTTATAAAATTGAAAATTGGAATATATAAGCCAAAATAAAAGGAGTTTGATATTTTGGAAACGAAATAAAATCCTAAACTTGAATTATAAAATAAATTTGAACTCAAGTAAATTAAATGAATTGATTTTTTTGAAATAAGAATCAGATATTGAGTTATAAATTTGAATTGAACTAATCAGAAAATTAATTAGTAAATGAATATGAAGGTGAAATTTAACTTGGTTAAGTTAAAAATTGGATTGTGAATTAAAAATGGATATTGGAAATGAAACTTGAGTTATAAATAAAATTCAACTTAGATTATAAGTGAATTAAATATAATTGGAAGTGTGATCGAATGAAATGAAATTGAATTGAAATAGAAATTTCTTGAGTTACAAATAAATCCAAGTGAGTATAAATAAATTGAATATAGCCTTGAATTTCATTTTAAATAAATTCGGGAATGAATTGAGTATGGAATTAAAATTGAAAAGGGGATTGATTGAATGAGAATTAATCCAAAATGGGAATAGAATTTGTTGCAAAAGGAAACGAACTTAAGTCATATAGTTGTAATAGTTAGAAATAAATAAATTAACTAGAGTTAATATTTTAAATGGAGCGCTTGGCTTAAATAATTTATGAGATAGCTATTTAATATAATAACATGGAATGATTCCGAGGTTAAGTAAAATGGAATTGACCATAGTGCAACTGAATTGATCGTGAATGAGTTTGAAATGAAATGGAATTAAAAATAAAAAGAGTTGGAATCAAATTAAAATAGTAATAAACTAAATGGATATTCTATTAAATAAATATCAGCAAATTTGGATGGAAATTAATTGTCATTTGATGGAACGGAAGTAAATAAAATTCCTGTGAATATATGGCAAGTGAATAAATTGATCAATTTGGAATGGATGTGAGTTTATTTGGTTTAAAAATGAATTGAATACATGAAAGTGGATTGTAAATCATTCGAATTGGAAGAAATGGTATACGAATGAGTTGGAAGTAATTAAATTAATATCGGAACCTTATAATTGCTTATAAATATTTGTTTAGCATGCATTGCTTATGAGACTTATGTGTTTTAACCATTTAAATAAATGAAATGTTAGTGAATTTCATATATTTGGTACTTACGTGTTTAAATTGAGTAAGTACAGGTACCTGGAGCTATTTTGCTTAACTTTGATAGCGTGAATTGCAAAATAAAATAGTCGCTTGCTTAAAAATGCTAAAATAAGGTATGTTTTCGGATTAATACTCCAAAAATATAAAATATTGTTATATATTTTGTTTTCAGACTGTGTGGGTTAATGTATATATATTTATATCTCTTGTCATATTGCAAAAGGTCCTCCGTACAAAGGAGACTCTGCCAAAAAAATTCGAAAATTTAGGATGTTAGAAAATATTTTATTAACGACAATTTGATTTCAAATTGTAATTGGAATAAAGGGTTTTGGAAATAGAATTTAGAACTAAATGTTTGGTGGGACTAAAGGATTAGAAATGTGAAATATCGAATTTTCACTAAGTGGGTTTGGTAAGTTAATGGGTTTGGAGCGTTTTTCCTATCTTAGCAATTTCGGGGACGAAATTATTTTATGGGGGGAGGAATGTAACGAGCCGGATTTTTCGTCGTTTGATTTGGAATATTTAAATGGTTTTAAATATTGAATTTGAATTTATAGACTGATTTTGAATATGAAAATATTGGGTTTATTTATAAAATAAATTCAGAATTTAAATATAGCGATTTATTGAATAATTTAATTATTGAATTTTATAATTGAATATTGGTTAAATTATTGTATCTTGATTTTTGAGCTCAATAAAAATAATTTAAAAGGCTTGTAAAATTTATATTAAAAATAATGAAGATAATAAAAGTTTTAAAATTGAATTTAAAAGTGATCTGTCAATTTTAAAAATAGCTTGTTTAAATTGACATTTAAAAATAGCCTTCGGAGGCATAGTCTTGGAATTCGACGAAACCAGTTCCATTGGATCCGTAATAGAGTATTATTATCAGATTTCAAATTTCGTAGCATTTGGAGTTATCGTTTGGTCGTACGGGATATAAACGCGCTAAAATTTATATCGAAATTTAATATATTAATCGAGTCTAAAAAGTTACCTTCTCCATACGATCGAATTAGGACTCAAGACCTTTTCCATTGCGTTCGGAATAGGGGTATAACATTATAAACGCCTAGCGGCACGCCTAGGTAGGGGTTCGAGATTTTTAGCTGTGAAATCGATATGATTTGAAATTTTAAAATAATGTATATATATATCCTAGTCAAAGGCAAAGTCAGGGTTGTCATCCTCAAATTGAAACGTACATGTTTCCTTTATCTTCTGAAACACGCGACCTTTCTTCCTTCTCTTTTTAAAAAGACCCGACCTTGTCTCCCTCGTCCAAATAAAAAGCCAGAATAAAACAATCGAAAATTTAAAATCTCGACTTCAAAAAATATGGAGATAGGATTAAAATGCATATCTTTCTTCTTACTCAAAATCACGTACCCTTTTCCTTTCATTTTTCTTTTCAAAATCAAATTCCAATCAGTTCCGATTAGATCCGATCTATGGTGGCGAGCCAATGGTGTGCGGCGATGGGTTCGAAATCACCGACAGAACTAAGTAGCGGCATCTAATTCTGGTTGAGTCCGAAATGGAGCGGGTGGCCGAGAAAACAAGGTGAGTGCATAAAAGCATGGTGGCGCAGGTGGTTCGTTCTCAAACAAGGAAAGCTCTTCTAGTTCAAAGAGTCTAATCACACCCTTCTTCGTGCCACGTGGTGTTATCCCCACCGCCACGTGTCTCACTGTGAAAGGCGTGAAGGATGTCCTGAATCGCCAGTTTGCTTTCGAGCTTTCTTTTAGCAACGAGATGATGTATTTTATTGCTGATTCGGAAAAGGAGAAGGATGACTGGATCAATTCGATTGGGAGATCTATTGTTCAACATTCCAGATCTGTTACTGATTCTGAAGTTGTGGATTACGATAGCAACATCAATAGTAACGAAAAGCGACAATCTCAAGTATAGGCAATACAGGAGGAAGATTGATGGTTTATAATCGAATGGAAGCTGTGCAAGAAATATAAATTTGGGACGGACTACAAATAAAATCAAGGTGAGAAAAAATTCTCACTCATTTGGAATATCAGATAAATTTTAAAAAAATACAGTTAAAATTAATTTTTGAATGCCAGGATGATTTAAAAATTATCTGATGAATTGTATTTGTATATATAGTAGTAGAAATATTAGTATTTGGAGTGATATTCCCGCACATTATAGCGGATGAAACCCTATACGCCCTGCATAATAGCGGATGACCCTATATACCGAGATATCTCCCTCGTAGTGGGATTGGTATTATTTTATGTTGTATTAACATCTGTGGATGCAGGAAAAATAGGTTAGAGGGATCCAACTGGATTCCTCAAATTTATTGTTTATTTTTCATACATAGTGATATATGTTTTGTGTAAAATAATATATTATATATTATTATAGTGATTGAAATTATTGGATGCTATTGTAGCACTGTCCTGAATTTTGATAATTCAAATACTATAAATATATTTTAAAAATTTATGGAATTAAAGGCAATTTGGTATAAAAATATATGTATTGGAATTGGAGTTATTTTAAAGAAATTGAATTGGAAAAGAATATATTTGAGTTTGGTTATACTTAACTATTGTGAATTAGTAAATGGAGATTTTTTTTAAAAATGAATTATATGAGAAAAATTTATAAATGATATTCTAGAAATATAAAAAGGAGTTAAAATCAATATTGGAAATAAATTGGAAGTGTAAAAGGAATTTATAAGAAATAAATGTATATAATGGAATTTTATAAATAAGATTTGTTTTATAAGCAGGTAAAACAATAGGGGTTATAAAAATCGATAAACGATGTTTATAAATAAAGGAATTCGATATCATAGGATAATTGGAAATATAAATTCATAGGGTGAATTTATATTAGAATATGGAAACAGGGTTGAGGAAAATAGTAGATTCTATTTTTGAAGTGGGAATGGTTAGGGAATCGAAAATAAATCGATATGTTGTGAAGTCGAGAGGAAGTAATAAATTAAATTGATTATCGAGATTTTAAAATATATTTTTAAGAAGTTAAGTTTGTTTTTCAAAGGGAAAACTTTATTATTTAAAACTATGAAATTTTAAACTAGTTAGTATTGGAATACTTTGGAAAATGGATTTTCAAATATCTAATATTTATTGAAATAAAAATTTTAACATTTGTAATCAGCTTTGTAAATTGATTTGTTTCATTTAAATGATTTATTGATGGTTTATTAAAAAGTGTTTAATATTTTAAATAATTACTTAAAACATATTTTAAAAATAAAAATAAATTACTACTCTTTAAAAATAACCTTGTGTGTATATATATATATATATTGAAATGTTTGAAAATTTATTTATAAAATTCTCTCAAGGTGTGTAGATAGGTTTTATTTTAAGGAGGAGATTTTATAAGAGAAATCTTATAAAGGGAATTCTTGAGACTTAAGAGAATTTTAAATGCTTAGATGCAATAACTTCGGGAAGAATGTGAATTTATTTAAAGGAGTTAAAAATGGTTAGTTGGGATTATAAATAAGTGTAATCGGTTTGGAAATCATAAGAATAATTTATTAAAAAAAATTCCGAAGTCTTATCAGATAAGTATGAAATATTCCAAGTTAAATATTACAATGATTTTGGAAAATTATACGTATAAATATTTTCCTAAGTATTTGGGAAAGATGTTTTGAAATAAATATTCTGGAGATTTATAAAATAAGGCATAGTGTTGCTTTTGGATGTTAATTGATAGTTAAATAACCGACTACCAATATTGGCCAATTTCGTTAATCGTTTCGAAGAGACCAGGATCGGATTTAATTATCCGAAAACCACTTTGATCTGGTTGAACGTAATGAATGAATACCGTGAAGATAATGAAGATGGTGATTCTGTTTGTCCAGACCCAGGACAACTTGTTTGGACAAATGCTATCAGAACATCGCCATTGGGGAACGATGGGCATTCTAAGTAAAATTGTTCTTGAAAGGTAACGCTTAGCCTCGAACCCCATCAACTGGAAATGACTAAAACAGGGGAGATGTAGCAAGGCTAAGTGGGTCACACCCAAGTAGGGTATGTTATCACTTTTCTAGATGTTCTCGGTACCCTATTTATCTTAGATATGGGTATACATGAAAGAAGTAGCGCTCGATGGTAAGGGTGGGAACACCCGGGGTGATAACATATTCGGTCTATCCAGGTTAGGGGTACGCCGGTCTTGTGAGCAGGGGATCCCGGTGTGGTCCTCGGTACATTATTCTAGAGGTGTACTATGATGGGCGATACCCCAGTGGCCCAGTCATTCGATGGAATACATTCTCCAATAAGTGCCGTACGGTTTTGATTGTGCTCAACTATGTTGAAACATGAGATGCAAGCATTTCAGCTATATTCTATTTACTTTCTATAGACACTATTATAATATCAGATGATTTTGATAAAAATTGTTTTGGTTATCGTAAGGTAAAAACCAATCGTGTTTATGTGTGACGCGGTCTTACGAGATACCTTTGTTTTCAAAGGGTTTGATAACGTTAATAATTCAAATTGAGTGTGTTTTCTCACACTGGTTTTCCAGACTGACTCGGGTGTTATTTTATTATAATGCTCGGGTTAGGCCGAGCATTACAGATTCAGGTTAGGATGCTATGGAGCTCCGGAGACGAGCTGGAGGATTTCTGACGTATACCACATACTTGTTTATTCCGCTGTGTGAGGACAAGTTACTATAACTGTCCATATTGATGTATTGATTGTTGTACTCTGATGATTGTAAGTATAAAATGTTACAGATTCATTTGTATAAAATCTGTTATTATATATATTATATTTTCTTCCGCTGCGACTGTAGGATTCTGTGTTGTTATTTTCTTTTTCTTCTTCTGTCTTTTCTTCTTTACCCTAGTTATCCGCTCTTTCGTAAAATTTGGGTTGAATAGGAGTGAATTTTTATCAACTCAAAGGGCACGGAACTGCGGGTCGATATTGGATTCCACCTCCTTCTCGATCCAAAATTGTTGGTTCATCTACATGATCTTTTGGTTGCACTTTATCACTCGCCATACCACCTCAGTGGTTCACCATGTTATCCATCAATACACCACCACACTACATCAGCTCACCTTGCTTCTTGTGCTCGTGTAGTTAATCATTTGGACTTATGACAATGGGACCAAATTGCCATAATTCAAGATATGACCCTGAGTCAGTCTAGTTAGGATGGAATAACTAACCCATCCGGTGTCTTACCATGCTTTGAGCAAGCAATTAATATTTATCACATCTTCACTAATGACATTACCCCCTACCAAATGTCGTTTAATCCCCGTGTCACTAATGGATGTTACATATTTATCATATTACATTTCAATTAAATTTTACCACACTTACACATACATAACAAGATATAAACATAGCATAATATTCACGAACGATGATAAATAAATGCAAACTAACTAAATAAATAATGAACAAGTGCACAAGATCAAACAACTTATGGCAGCACAACTAAACAACACTCTATACTCGTATCATTACTCATTGTTACCTACAAATATTTACCCAATTATTCACTTATTTAAACAAGGCGATATCACATATAATTAATGTTTAAATATAGAAAACCAACTTATTCAGTCCTCTCTTTCATACTTTAAAATAATATTTTATTCAACATTTTTATTTTAAAAGATAAAACACAACCCATTCTAATAAAATTCTTTATAGGAAACAATCTATATTTGTTAATATATATAACATATTTATACAAAACCAATATCGTTAAACTTCTTTATAATAATCTTCTTTATATATAAAACAATATATATTTATTTCCATAAATATATAAAACTTCTTTATACAAAATAGTTTTATAAAACTTATTTATATTAATGCTCTTTATAAAAAAATATCTTATGCATATAAGCAATATATATTAACCTAGGGAAATTACTCTAGATTTTGGAACAAGCGGTCGATCGCTTGGGTACAAGCGGTCGATCGCTTGGGTACAAGCGGTCGACAAGTTATGAGTTTCCTAGAGTAGTTTGCTCTAGGAAATTGTACCCAGTAGAACATTTTTTCAATCGAATTATAGCATCATTTCAAGCCTCAATTCTACATAGATTCAAGAATGTATTTATCAGGCAATATTCATTATATTATCACTAAATAAATATTAAAGGTGTGAGGAAAAAGATCCCCAGTAACTTCGACACATACACCTACAAAGAGTTATTAATCAATTAGTTGCACGAGGAAATCACATGTTACTTATATACCAATGATGTAACCAATAAACATATTGCAAGATCACGCAGACCAAACTTAACCTACAGCTACCACTAAGACAATAAATTACACATAATATGTACAAACTATCCAAAAAAGAAGCAAAAGACTTCCAAATTGACTAAAAGAAATCTGACCCAGAAGATTACACCAATGCAACGCATAAACATGATGTTAGGTTGAAATTTAGTCCTTGTATAAGATCGAATGCTTAGCTCAAAGCATGGAGAGTCCCATTGTTCAAATATATAGTCAAAGAAGCAATATGATTGATTAATATGTAGGTCAAAATGTCTAGTCCTTTCTAGGTTCAATAAGCTCGTCTTTTCATGCAATGGGCAAGGCAAGTCCTTATTGTTTCAACATATCAAGCATAAGTTGCATATGCAAGGAAAGAGTCTTAATGAGAGAAAGTATGCAATTAGTCATTAGTACAAGTCCTTGGTTACAAAAACATTAATTCCAATTTCACCTAACAGCCATGGAAATCACAATCTTAAGCTTTTCTTTACACATTCGAGAAAATGAAAAACGAGGAAGAAGAATCACTTAGGTTTGGCGCCTTTCTAATAGGTGGCACATGGCTAGTATAAAAGATTTGGACCATTAGATACATGACATGTGGCATTTGTTGGAAATGAACGATCATGATTTGCTGACATGGCACATGTTCGAAGTGACATGTAGCACAACTGCCTTTTTGGAGTCATGGTGACGTATTGTTGCTGACCCTATCAGAGTTCACCATATGGCTAGCATGTTGTTGGTTTTATGTGGATTAATCACGTGATAATACAAAAGCATCAACACTTGTTGGCTCGTCTAATCATCATGTGATAGCTTACTAGAATCGACCTTCGATATTTCAGTAGATCACCATACGATAGCATTGTGATGTCACCCCTCGACGGCTTAATTAATAACCATGGGATATCCTTAAGGTATCACTCCTTGATAGCCCAATTAATCACCATGCGATAGCTTTAAGGTATTATCCTTTGATAACTTTTTAGATTAACACTCGATAGCTCATAAATGTTGACCTTTAAAGGCTCTTTGGATCAATACTCGATAGCTTATAAATTTTAACCTTCGATGGCTCTATGGATCAATACTCAATAGCTCATAAACATCAACCTTCACTGGCTCTTTGGATCAATACTTGATAGCTTGTAAATGTGAACCTCCGATGGCTCTTTAGATCAATACTCGATAGCCTATAAATATTAACCTTCGATGGCTCTTTGGATCAATACTCGATAGCTCGTAAATGTCAACCTTGGATGGCTCTTTGAATCAATACTCAATATCTCATCAATGTCAACCTTCAATGGCTTACTTCTCACCAATTTGCAATAGTCATGAAATCACTAACCTTCGATACTTTGTTTGAGTTAGCTTTAAATTAATCAATCATCGATAGCTTCCTTTCTAGCTTTCATCTCTCGATGGCTCTACTTTTTGTCAATCTATGATGTTCTGTCTTCAACCTACGATAACTAGTGCTTTTTGGGTATAACATTTGCGCCCCCTATTATTATATCATTTTATACCTTAGCTTAAAAGTATACTTTTTAGCTTCCTTTTCAATTTAAACACTTCATGTTCTCAAATCTTTATATCTTTGTTGTTCGTTTATGATTTGACGGTTAATCCACGTTCCTTCTTCTCCTATAAATCACTTTCTTTATTCTCTTCTTCGCCTTATTCACTCCTAAAATCAACCATTGATTTCTCAAGTACACCTTGATTCTTCAAAGTCCCTCATTTTGTAATGATTTATTTACCATTTATACGATGATTATATGTTGATTTACTATCGCTATTTGATTTAACTTAGTCATCTCGGATTTTAGCCTTTTGTGAACCCAATGATTTCGTTATTCTTAATGGTTTCCCTCGAATTTCTTTTAAAATTGCCATTTCGATCTTATTTTAATCCTCTTAAGTTTCTTTTATAATTAGTGGGTATCGGGTTTTATTAACCTGATATTAATTCAAGAATTTTATTATTGGTGACATATTTCCTTTCTTGCCTCGTGATAGTTCACCCTTTTCTGGATACTAATTGGGGATAGTGCCAAATTAATGGAATGCCTTCACCTGGTTTATAATCGATTTCTTATGATCGACTTTTCCTTTTTAGGTGATGATTGTGGAGGTCTAATCAGGCTCTCTATAAGAAATTCTTGGATGAACATGGATCCGACCCTCATCTAGTGTATTGTTGGAACTTACCTAGAGTTCCTATTGCTCCTTTAACTATTGATTCTCTTTCTCCTAATAAGATCAAGTTTAACGAGGATAGATTTTTTTGAGAGTACTATAATGACTACATTCTTTATAACCTCAACCATACTGTTGTATAATTTTTGTTTTCATTTGAAGTTGATGTTGTAATGGTACATCTATGTTGAATTTATATTTTAATTTTCACATCATAAATGTGCAAGCCTTTGAATTTGCCTTTTTTCTTCCTTATATCATGTATCAAGATACTCTTTAAGTAAACTAGTTAGACTAAAGAGATCTTTTAATGAAAACTCTTCCTTGATTAACAAGCCCAGTTTATCAAAATATTGTTTCCTTCACGATCTTCGCCATTTGTACACTTGATTTCCAAACATGAACTTCAGTTTCCTGGGAGACCAAAGACACCAATTACTCCATGAAATTCGAAATAATTACGCCAAATTACCATGTGGCTTACTTAGCCCCCTTCAAAGGAATGAGATTATTGAGATTTTCCTCCCATTAACACTTCCCCGGGATTGGAGTTTCCTTTAGCACTACCTTTTCCATTTCACCTTCTTTTTTGCAAAGAATTCACGATGCTCTTTCGAAAACTAAGAATTAGCATGGGAAGGTAATTTTGGTTATTTCTGTATTCATGTAACAGTTCTAGTTATTCTCCAAGTTATCGATAAAATTCCTTATTATTACTTTTCTCTTTTTCTATGAAGATTAGTCACTACTCATTTTCTAATTTAGGGTGAAGAGTTATCTTTATATCTTGATGATCCTAGTCTTAGTCAATCGATTGGAAACATTCAATCTGAATAGGTGACGGCCTTAGAGAACCGTCCTATTTGTTCTACTTTTGGTTCATCAACCATTGACAATGCCGAGGCCAATAAATGGTATAGAAAATATATGCATGTGAAATATATTTCTAAAACTTCCCAAGATGGTCAAGGATCTCGAAAGGAAAATTTCTTCCAAGGATGACAAAATTTTAGGTTTAATAGGAAAGCTTAACTCACATTCTAATCCTCAATAACTAGAATTTGACACAAAAATCGATCAACTTAATGAATGCATTTTCAAGTATAGATCGACCTAATGAAATCAAAAAATCAGCGTCAATAATACGAACTTATATTAATAGAAGGTGAGGAAGGATTGCATACTCCAACTCTAGCTAGATCTCTCAAAATAACGCATTTTCATACCTCTTCTTCAACTCAGGATCGTTCGGCCCATAGTAGTAGCATAACTGATTCAACTCTGGAAAATAAATCTGATGAACTTGATAGGTTGGGTGGATCCTTCAAGTTGGAATGCAGTTAGAAAATAAAAGATCACTAGAATAAAAAGTTCATCGAAACATTCTAGGACCTTAGGTTTAAAATAAAGATACTAGAGCATGAAAAGAATGAAATTACATTTAAGATTCAGATACTGGAGGATAGCAAGCATGAAATGTCTCATTAAGTCTCTCTGTTACGAAGTGCTAATAAAACTTATGAGAAGGCATTAAAAGGTGAAATTGACTCTATTGACACTCTCAACGTTATTCTCCACAAAGAAAAGAAGTTGAAGAAATACCTTCTTGTATCAATTCAGCATATTGTCGATCCTCCCGCTACATTGGAAACCTTAATAAATGAGGTAAACGAACATAAAGATTGATTAGAGTTAATGGAATTTTGTTTTGCTAAGGCCTCTCAACTTGATTCTCTAGTAGATTATTTAATTGAAGTCATAGCTGCTTTTAACCTAAAAATTGACTTCTTTTTTAGGCATAAAAATAAATGGCTAACTGAGGAAGGCTGTTCTTTCCGGCTATCAAAGATATCAACATTTTTTCTAGTATGGATGCTCTGATGTTCTTAAGGAAATTGGGGGCCCTCCAATTTTGTACAATGAAGGAGGTTCAACAACAAACTTTATTTTACCTTTAGATGTCAAGGGGAAAGGTAAAGAGCTTGTTTACCAACATCACACTCCTCCTCCTCCTCTAGAGGAGTGAATTTTAGGAATGCTTTGTTGCAAAATAAAACCACTTTGTAATATAGTTGTTTTGGTAATAAAATTTTTTATGTACCTACTTCATATAATTCTTTACGCTGAGTTGTTTACTTTTGCTTTACAATACAACCTTTATGCCTTTCTCATAGATGCTTTGATCTGGTTTAATGATTGAATTAGAATGCTTTCACCTTGGATTAGCTACTTTTTTCATATCTATTCCCTAGATGGGTGCTTTGGCTAGGACCGGTGATGGGACCAAAGGCTTAATTGACCATTACCCTTTAGATGGTGCTTCGACCAGGCCTTGTGGAAAGAACAAAATCTTCTCGTCCATTTACCTTAGATGGGTGCTTGGGCCAGGTTCGATGGAAGATCCAAAGGCTTAATTAACCATCACTCTTTGGTTGTGTGTTTCGATCAGGCATTGCGGTAAGACCGAAGGCTTCTCGTCCATCTCCCATGGATGGGTACTTTAGCCAAGACCAGAGGCTTAATTGACCATTACTATTTGGATGGGCGCATCAGCCAAGCCTTGCGGTAGGATCGAAGGCCACTTTTCCATCTCCCTTGGATGGGTGCTTTGGCCAGGCTCGGCGATAGGATCAAAGACTTAATTAACCATCACTCTTTGGATGGGTGCTTCGGCCAGGCCCTACGACTAAATCGAAGGGTTCATCTCCCTTGGATGGGTGCTCTGGACAGGCCCAATGGTGAGACCAAAGGCTTGATTGACTATCACTCTTTGGATGGGTGATTCGACCAGGCCTTGTGGTAGGACAGAAGACTTCTCATCCATCTCCCATAGATGGGTACTATGGCCATGCCTAGTAGACAAACCAAAGGCTTGATTGACCATCACTTTTTGATGGGTGGTACGGCTAGGCCATACCGAGAAACCAAAGGCTTGATTGACCAACACTTTTTGGATGGGTGATACGGCCAGCCATACGGTGGGACAATGGCTTTTCCTTGGTTTTAGTTTTGTTTCATTCAAAATCCGCTTTATTTGAAAATATGGTCTTGATTACCAATTTCATCCTTTACTATTTGAGATCTTGTTTGTCCTTTCTTCTAATTCTTTGAAACCCCATATTTGACAAATTCCGGCAATTCTCGCTTCCTTACATAATATTCGATGATTCCTGATAAAGCTCTATAATTGTTTGTATGGTGTTCATTTGTTTTATGATAGTGGCAATATTATACTTCATTGTGTTTTTCTTCCTTTCTTGGAGTTTTCTTAGAAGTCCAATAATCTAGTCTTTCCCTTATGAGAAAATACACTCTTTCTTGAGAAGTATGAAAGGGAGTACAATTTTGCTCTTTGTGTTAGTCTCTATGCACAAGATCAAATATGGCCAACAGTAATAAACAATGTAAATACAATGGAAATAATATAGTAAATCACACAGTCGATTTTATACTAGTTCAAACCTCTCGTCCTACATCCAGTCCCTAAGAACCTCTTAGGAATTTCACTATCAACACCCTTGCTTCATCCAGAGGATCAAGTTTACAGACTCCACTTGAACAACCGAATAGGGCTTCAACAACCAATGTAACAAAACGTTACTTCTTGACACGGTGTATCTTTTACATACAAATTGTCTCTTTTCAGTACACAAACTCCAATAACCAAGCCAAATGATATTGAGTGGAGATGTAGAGGCTAAGGAGATTATTCGACTAGAATATGGGATGTGGAGAAAAAGCACACTAGTCGATATTATCTGAATCACGTGAATCTTTTGAAGCTCAGACTATTGCTTTTGGGTTTGAGAGTTTTTGGTATGGAATTCAAAGCATAGAGTTTTATATGGATTCAGCGATGATTAGAGATTTTATAGTTGATGTAGAGATTCTAAAATAGGGCTACAACCTTGCAGAAGTATCCAGGAATGAAGAGAAGCAACCTAGTGTGTAGAGAATCCATAGGTGCAAAGAGATGTGAAGACACCTTTTCATGAACTAGTCGTTTACTATGCATTCAGTCCACTGGATATTAGTTCAGTCGACAAACTCTTTGTAGAAAACAATCCAGAGAGTATAGCCAAAATCTATAGACTAAATATATAATTAGTTGACTGCCCCCAGTCGACTGCGAGGTCCATTCAGTCGACTGATTCAGTGTATTTATGTTTACTCCTTCACATTTGAGTTCTTCGATCTTTAGTCCAGTGTATCTTGCATTCTAGAGGAATTGTTAAGATCATTGTAGGTTTTCTAAAGCTCATGCATTCCTATAGTATTACTCTAAAGCAGAGTATCCTCTAGTATATGCTTTATTCTTGTCTCTTCATTGAATGCTTGCTAAATCTATAATGTACTTGATGAAGATCATTAGTAGCAATATTATTTGGTTGTTATCATTAAAGCACCATAGATATGCTTCTTTCATATGCTCTCTTTTAGATGATGACAATCACACAACTTTATAATATAAAATATTAGCTCCCCTTAAATATATGCTATATATAATAAGTTAATTTCCTTCAACTTTATATAATTCCAATATAAAAAAGGTAAAGCACGAATCCTTCTCCCCTTTTGTCATTAAAAAAAGAGATAACAACAAAGGCATATTATATATTATAAACTCTTCGTAAATATAATATTTCTCTACAAAAATAAATCTATGTACTTTTTCTATATATGTGTTCTTTAATCCCCCTTTATAAAAGAGATATGAAGTATTATAGATAAAAGAAATAAAAACTAATGTAAAGTAATGAGTGTCTAATAGATATGTCAAGTGTAAGCAAAATGATACTCATTTTTCTAAAAATATAGGGTTCACGACTTTGGAAACCATATCTAGTTGGATATGGTTGATCCTTTAAAATTATAGTTTTCATTAGTATTCACGGTGTCATAATGATTGCTAATGTATAATTGTCTATCATGATTTGGTAGATTAGCAGGAATCCATATTTTGAAATCATATGTCAGTGTACTTTAATTATGATTTCTACTTCTAGGTAGAGTACTTTCATGACATAAAGAGGTTTTAGAACTATATCGGTGTTTAGCACAAGTACTAAAATTTGTATACAATAAATCATGTATAATACTATTTCTACAAACATCTTGTCCATAGCCTAAACAAGTTCTACCATTATGAGCTTTGGTATTCATAATTAACAAAGATAAATATCTTTTCCTCCATTAACATTTACGATTTTGTCATCCAATTTATCAAAAACAAATTTAAAATCATAAATTTATTTTTGCAAAGTAATATTATTATCTTTTAAAAGCTCACATTCTGTAATTAATTCTAGACTCTTATCATTTAAACCACTATTCTCTTTTTCAAGTGGTAAAAGTTTAGAATTAGAATTATTTAAAGAATTTTCAAAAAATAGTTTTTCTATTTTGAAAAACTTTAATTTCCTTCAAAAGATAAGTATTTTTATCATTTAAATGCTCATTACCATTTAGTAAGAAATCTTATTGTAAAACAAGTTCTTCCAATATATTTTCAAAATTTCAGCTTCTTTTACTAAAAAATTATTTTCTTCCTTTAAAATACTAATTTTACGCTCACAATCATCTAATTTAGCTAAAGCAATAAAATTGGCCTTTTTTAACATTTTAAAATCTTTTAATAAGTTCTCATGCATTTCTAAAAGATCACTATATAAAGAATCTAAGTGTATCGATTTTGATATGAGATTAGCCACGCAGCACACGTACCTTGATTCTATTTATTGTTGCTTGCTTCCAGAAATTTGCTTTTTCTCAACTATCTTTGAGCCCTGACTTGATCTTCCTTCTCAGGCCATTTTTCTAAAATGGTGTTACGATCTATAGAATCTCGGGCTCTGATACCACTTTCTAGTTGCTATGCACGGGACCAAAGATGGCCAATAGTAATAAATAATGTACATGCAGCAGAATAATATAGTAGATCACACAGTCGATTTTATACTAGTTCAGACCTCCCGTCCTACGTCCAATCCCTAAGCACCTCTTAGGAATTCCACTATCAATGCCCTTACTTCATCTGAAGGAACAAGTTTACAGACTCCGATTAAACAACCGAATAGGACTTCAACAACCAAAGTAACAAAAAGTTACTTCTTGACATAGTGTATCTTTTATATACAAATTGTCTCTTTTTAGTACACAGACTCCTACAACCAAACCAGATGACATTAAGTGGTGGTTTAAAGGCTAAGGAGTTTATTCGATTAGAATATGGGATGTGAAGATGAAGCACACTAGTCGATATTATCTGAATCACATGAATCTTTTGAAGTTCAGACTATTGCTTTTGGGGTTGAGAGTTTTTGCTGTGGAATTCAAAGCATAGAGTTTTATATGGATTAAGCGATGATTTGAGGTGTTATAAGTGATGTAGAGATTCTAAAATAGGGCTACAACCTTGTAGAAGTATCCAGGAATGAAGAGAATCAACCATAGGTGTGAAGAGAATCCATAGGCGCACAGAGATTTAAAGACACCTTTTCATGAACTGGTCGTTTACTATGCATTCAGTCGACTGGATATTAGTTCAGTCGACAGACTCTTTGTAGAAAACAACCCAGAGAGTATAGCCAAAATCTATAAACTAAATATATAATTAGTTGACTGCCCTCAGTCGACTGGGAGGTCCATTCAGTGGACTCATTGTATTTATGTTTACTCCTTCACATTTGAGTTCTTCGATCTTTAATCTAGTGTATCTTGCATTCTAGAGGAATTGTTAAGATCATTATAGGTTTTCTAAAGCTCATGCAGTCCTATAGTATTACTCTAAAGCAAAGTATCCTCTGGTATATGCTTTATTCTCGTCTCTTCAATGAATGCTTACTAAATCTATAATGTACTTGATGAAGATCGTTAGTAGCATTATTGTTTGGTTGTTATCACTAAAGCACCATAGATATGGTTCTTTCATATGCCCTCTTTTAGATGATGACAATCACACAACTTTATAATATAAAATATTAGCTCCCCTTAAATATATGCTATATATAATAAGTTAATTTACCTCAACTTTATATAATTCCAATATAAAAAATGTAAAGCACGCATTCTTCTCCCCTTTTGTCATTAACAAAAAGAGATAACAACAAAGGCATATTATATGTTATAATCTCCCCGTAAATATAATATTTCTCTTAAAAAATAGATCTATGTACTTTTTCTATATATATGTACTTTTATCCCCCTTTATAACAGAGATATGAAGTATTATAGATAAAGAAAATTAACATTAATGTAAAGTGATGAGTATCTAATAGATATGTCAAGTGTAAAAATGATACTCATTTTTCTAAAAATATAGGGTTCATGACTTTGGAAACCATATCCAATTGGATATGGTTGATCCTTTAAAATTATAGTTTTCATTAGTATTCACGGTGTCATAATAATTGCTAATGTATAATTGTCTATAATTATTGGTAGATTAGCAGGAACCCATATTTTGAAATCATATGTCAGTGTACTTTAATTATAATTTCCATTTCTAGGTAGAGTACTTTCATGACATAAAGAGGTTTTAGAACTATATCAGTGTTTAGCACAAGTATTAAAATGTGTATACAATAAATCATATATAATACTATTTCTACAATTATCTTGTCCATAGCCTAAACAAGTTCTACCATTGTGAGCTTTGGTATTCGTAATTAACGAAGATAAATCATCTTTTCCTCTATTAACATTTGCGATTTTGTCATCCAATTTATCTAAAACAAATTTAAAATCACAAATTTATTTTTGCAAAGTAATATTATTATCTTTTAAAATTTCACATTCTGATAATTAATTCTAGGCTCTTATCATTTAAAGCACTATTCTCTTTTTCAAGGGTAAAAGTTTAGAATTAGAATCATTTAAACAAAATTCAAAAAATAGTTTTTCTATTTTGAAAAACTTTGATTTCCTTCAAAAGATCAGTATTTTTATCATTTAAATGCTCATTACCATTTAGTAAGAAATCTTTTTGTAAAATAAGTTCTTCCAATATATTTTCAAAAATTTCAGCTTGTTTTACTAAAAAATTGTTTTCTTCCTTTAAAATACTAATTTTACGCTCACAATCATCTAATTTAGCTAAAGCAATAAAATTGACCTTTTGTATCATTTTAAAGTCTTTTAATAAGTTCTCATGCAGTTCTAAAAGATCACTATATAAAGAATCTAAGCGTACCGATTTTGATATGAGATTAGCCATGCAGCACACGTACCTTGATTCTATTTGTTGTTGCTTGCTTCCAGAAATTTGCTTTTTCTTGGCTATCTTTGAGCTCTGACTTGATCTTTCTTTTTCAAGCCATTTTTCTAAGATGGTGTTACGATCTGTAAAATCTCGGGCTTTGATACCACTTGCTAGTTGCTATGTACAAGATCAAAGATGACCAACAGTAATAAATAATGTACATGCAGCAGAATAATATAGTTGATCGCACAGTCGATTTTATACTATTTCGGACCTCCCGTCCTACATCCAGTCCCTAATCACCTCTTAGGAATTCCACAGTAATTTCCCTAACTTCGTCCGAAGAAACAGGTTTACAAACTCCGCTGAATAACCGAACAGGACTTCAACAACCAAAGTAGCAAAAAGTTATTTCTTGACATAGTGTATTGTTTATATACCAATTGTCTCTTTTCAGTACACAAACTCCTACAACCAAACCAAATGATATTGAGTGGTGGTTTAAAGGATAAGGAGTTTATTCGATTAGAATATGGGATGTGGAGTTGAAGCACACTAGTCGATATTATCTGAATCACATGAATCTTTTGAAGTTCAGACTATTGCTTTTGGGTTTGAGAGTTTTTGCTGTGGAATTCAAAGCATAGAGTTGTATACAGATTCAGGGATAATTAGGGGATTTTATATGTGATGTAGAGATGTTAAAATAGGGTTACAACCTTTTAGAAGTATCCAGGATTGAAGAGAAGCAACCATAGGTGCAAAGAGAATCCGTAGGCACAAAGAGATATGAAAACACCTTTTCATGAACTAGTCATTTACAATGCATTCAATTGACTGGATATGTAGTATAGTTGACCGACTCTTTATAGAAAACAATCTAGAGAAATACCCAAAATCAGTAGACTAAATATATAATTAGTTGACTGCCTTAGTCGACTGGGAGATCCATGCAGTCAACTAACTCTTTGTATTTTTGTTTACTCCTTCAAATTTGAGTACTTCTATCTTTAATCGAGTGTATCTTTCTGTTAATCGACTAAATTTCTATCGGTTTAGAAAATAGTCGAAAATTTTTGAAATAAATTTACCGCAAGTGCACGGCGTACACTTTGTAGTACGTGGCGAATACGAGTCGATCCGCTGGGAATTGTTAGAGTTTAAAAATCTATTCAATCAAATTAGACCAAATGGAGGAGAAATTGTTAACTAGAAATACAATGAAGCTAAAACTAGAATTAAAACTTGCTTTAAAAACTATTGAACTAGAGAACAATTTAGAAGCAAATTCATATTTTTGTAAATCAACAAACAAAAAATTTGTGATCTCTAGCTTTGATATTAAGTGAAATATTGTTGTATTTATCATAAGTATGGTTTGTTTATGTTATTAATTAACATAACTCAAACCATCAAACTATAATACAACAAATAATCCACTTAAAATTCTCATGAAAATGAAGTCAAAGCAAAAGCTATTTTAAGTATGATATATTACTATTGTATCTAGTAATATAGATCATCAAATTTCATTTTTACTTTAATTTCACAATCAGAAATGGATTAGCAAATGATGATGCAAATTGTCTTTATGTTGAATAAGAATAGCTCATTTGCATAAGCAATATAAGCTATCAAACCCACTTGTATAAACTTGCATCAAAACTCACTTCATGAAGCATAAACCAAATGAGATCATAAATCATAAAATGTTGAAATTACATAATATTTGAGAGCTTCATTACCCCTAAATTGAAGGGGTTTAGCTACTCATTTGTGGCATTAAAGCAACACAAGTAAATTTCAACATTAAAAAGAGAAGAAAATAGAAAAATAGCAAAGAAGAGAATGTAATTAAACTACTTACAACAAAAGGAATTAAGCTACACTACTTGCATGAATGTAAAACTAATCTACTAACAAAGAAAATAAAGAGAGCATAGAAATAAGCATTAACATAAAAACAAAGAAAAGCATATAGAAAAGAGAGAAGAAAGAGGCCTGGAAGCCATTTTTATTTCATAGAACATTGTCATTACAACTTGTATTTTTCATTTCCTAAGTAATATGAAAGAGTAGATGATTTACAGGTACATAAGAGGGCTATTTATACATGCATAAAACCCTAATTCTATTTTTCGGGGCCTTTCCAAAATACCCCTTAGGATGTGTGGAGGCCAAGTAATCATTAGCTTCTACTAATCATCATTTAAGTGTATATGACGCCATTCCATAAGCATGTTCATTAGCCTCTAATTTGTACATTAAGGTAGGTGGGTAGGTGGGGTCCTCCATGATCTTCACTTTGAATTATTTCCCTCTTCTTTCCTTTGTATTCATTTGTGCATGCATGTATCTTCATATAAGCCTCTTCCATATGCATCCAAATTCCTATAAAAATCATCAAAAATGTCCAAGTTTTCAAATTTACACATGCACAAAAATGACCATTTTGCCCCTGAATGAAGATGAAAATATGACGATTTGAAAATAACTGATTTTGTTTTAACATGTACAAATGCCCAAATATGATGTTTATTTAAATAAAAAGAGATAAAATATGGATGTAAATATATGCACATTTACGTGCACATCAAATACCCCCACACTTATCTTTTTATTCGTCCTCGAATAATAAAACTAAGATAAATCCGTTTTCGTAGGGAGCACGATTGCATTGAGCGTATGCAACAAGCCGTTAAACCTCTAGATGTCCCCAGTAGGACGAGTGTTGTCTCGTGAGGGTTTTCAGCGGATACTACCCACAAAATCCAAATGCAAAATGAAAATATTTACAAAATGCAAGATTTATTTACAATGGGATGAATGCAAGTTCTTGAAAATATTTACTAATGAAGGATTTACTCTTAAATCGACACAAAGAAGTTAAATATAAGTCTTGGTCATTATCTTGAAAATTTAAGTCATTTACTCATCGAAATTTCCAACAAAAATCAAGTTATCATAACAAATAGACAATAGTTTAACTCGTTGTTTCGGTTGATAACAAAGTGTAACTATGAAATAAATCCCTAGTTGATTATCAAAGTTTGTCAAAATGGTATTCTCATTTCTTTTCAATAACAAGTTAAATCAAACAAGTTAAAATGGTGCTTGGATTTCAATTGCTTACTCTCTCTTACTTGAAAATTTCATTGATATTAACAATATTTACATATGCCTAACTCAGGTAAACTGAGGCCAGATATATTACCCATGCACTGCCTTGCGGACTGATGTAAGGGGAATACAGAGTGTGGCGAGTGAACACACAAGTGTGAACACTTATCGACTGTAGGCGTTATTAAAAAGAATTTTTATATACATACACCTAACTCAGATAAACTGAGGCCAGATATACCGATCATGCACTGCCTTTCGGGCTTACGTGAGAAGGGTACAGAGCATGGCGAGTGAATACACGAGTGTGAACACATGGCTCTAGGTGTTAAAAATATATATACATATATACAAATGTTTTTTTTTTCTTTTTTTTTTTCAATTTTCTTTTTAGAAAAAGAGAGTTTTGCAAAATCATCTTAGCATCATTTAACTTAGAAGATAAAAATGTTATATCCTTAACTTTAATTTTACCACTTTTTTAAACAAAGATTTTCAATTAGAACATACTTCATTAATTAACACATATAACCTTCCTATATACTAGTTAAACCATTGTTATTTGTAATCAAACTTCATTTTTATTTTTGTTAAGACAAATAAATTTTCAATTTATTAACCAAAACTTATACTTATCCAATAATTCAAAATGCTAAAAAGAAAATGTTTTTGAGATTTTTAAATTTAGAGATTTTTTTCTTAAGTTAAAAGAAAAATGAAAATTCAAAAATGGCATGAAACTAAAAAATGAAAATGAGACTCCCCCTCACACTTAATTTTGAATCTGTCCCCATAGTCAATGCATGATATAATGAGTGGAATGGGGAAAACTATGTACATATTAACAAAAGAGGGTTAACATTCTTATTAGACATAGCTTGGTTCATGAACGATCATGAGCTCCTCCTCTTGGTTACTTGGCAATTCCAAGAAAGGTTTCAAACGATGAACGTTGACTTTGAAAATCGATCCATCCCTAGGGTATTCTATTTCTACGGCACCATGTGGAAAAACAGTTCGTACCACAAATAGTCCAGTCCATCTCGATTTAAGTTTCCCCGGGAATAAATGAAGTCTTGAGTCATATAAAAGAACTTTTTGGTTAGGCGAAAACATTTTCCTTAGGATTGATTTGTCATGAAAAACTTTGGTTCTTTCTTTGTAAATTTTCTCGTTTTCATACGCGTCGTTCCTAAGTTCTTCTAGTTCGTTGAGTTGTAATTTTCGGTTTTTGCCAACTTTCTCAAGATCAAAGTTTAAGTTCTTAATTGCCCACAGTGCTTTGTGTTCGATTTCGATGGGTAAATGGCAAGCTTTACCGTAAACTAAATGAAATGGGGACATCCCAAGGTTAGTTTTAAAAGCAGTATGGTAAGCCCAAAGCGCGTCGGTCAATTTCTGAGACCAATCTTTTCGATTTTTATTGACAATTTTCTCCAAGATTTGTTTTATTTGTCGATTTGAAACTTCAACTTGGCCACAAGTCTGAGGATGATACGGAGTGGATAGCTTGTGGGTTATCGAGTATTTTTTCATTAAAGTTTCAAAAGAACGGTTGCAAAAATGGGTCTCGTTATCACTGATTATTGTGTGAGGTGTGCCGAACCTCGAAAAGATGTTTTCTTTGAGAAATTTCACAACAATTTTATGGTTAGTTTTGCAAGGAACAGCTTCGACCCATTTTGAAACGTAATCGATAACGAGATGATATACAAATTTCCAAAAGAATTGGGAAAAGGTCCCATATAGTCGATACCCCAAACATCAAAGATTTCGATCATAGGGATGAGATTTAGAGGCATCATATCTCGTCGAGAAATTATGTCAAGCATTTGACATCGATCACAAGTTTTACAAAATTCAAATGAGTCTTTGAAAAGAGAAGGCCAATAGAAACCACACTGAAGCACCTTTTCCACAGTTTTTCAAGGACCGAAATGTCCACCACACGCTTGATTGTGGAAAACGAAAGAACACTCCTAATCTCATTATCCGGAATGCAAAGTCGGATGATTTGGTCGGGACAATATTTAAACAAGTATGGATCGTCCCAATATAAATACTTCACTTAGGACATGAATTTGCATTTGTCCTGTTTGGACCACGATGAGGGAGTTTCTTTAGTGACTAAGTAGTTCACTATATTAGCGTACCATGGATCGATAGAAATTGAAAGGAGTTGTTCATCGGGGAAGTTTTCATTGATTGGAAAAAAAGATGGTGCATTCGGAAGACGAGATAAGTGGTCGGCTATGACATTATCAGATCCTTTTTTGTCTTTGATCGTAAGATCAAACTCTTGAAGTAAAAGGATCCAACGAATCAAACAGGATTTAGCATCCTTTTTAGCAAAGAGATATCGAAGTGCAGAGTGGTCCGTGTACACTTTAATGTGTGAACCTATTAAGTCAGGTCGAAACTTTTCGAGCGCAAAAACGACAGCTAGAAGCTCTTATTCGGTTGTTGTGTAGTTTAGTTGAGCATCGTTCAAAGCCATACTTGCGTAGTAAATGACGTGAAGGATTTTGTTGATGCGTTGTCCTAAGACAGCACCAACCGCAAAGTTCGAAGCATCACACATGATTTCGAAAGGAAGATCCCAATTGGGAGCGCAAATGATTGGGGCAGAAATGAGTTCGCTCTTAAGACGTTCAAAAGAGGAGATACACTCAGAGTTGAAATCGAATGGAACATCTTTTCCGAGAAGAGTCGTCAAAGGACGAGCGATTTTACTAAAGTCTTTCACAAAGCATCGGTAAAAGCCAGCGTGTCCACGAAATGATCGAATGTCCTTAACGGTTTTGGGAATGGGTAGATTTGCAATGACATTGATTTTCGCTTTGTCTACCTCAATGCCTTTATTTGAGATGATATGTCAAAGGACCATGCCTTGTTTGACCATAAAGTGGAATTTTTCCCAATTCAAAGTCAAATTTTTTTCTTTACATCGATTTAGAACCAATTCGAGATGATGTAAACATTGGGAAAAAGAATCGCCAAAGATTGAGAAATCGTCCATAAAAACTTCTAGAAAGCGTTCAATCATGTTGGAAAAGATTCCAATCGTGCATCGTTGGAAAGTCGCAGGAGCGTTACAAAGTCCGAATGACATACGTCGATAAGCAAAGGTACCGAATGGACATGTGAAAGTCGTTTTCTCTTGATCTTCGGGAGCGATGGGGATTTGGTTATAGACGGAATAACCATCAAGGAACCAGTAAAATTCATGGCCGACTAAACGTTCGAGCATTTGGTCAGTGAAAGGAAGAGGGAAGTGATCTTTTCGTGTTGCAGCATTTAGTTTTCGATAGTCAATGCAAACACGCCAACCCGTTTGAGTACGAGTTGGAATAAGTTTGTGATAACCCGGGTTTTGGGATATTTGTAACTGATAAATTAACTAAATTTATTTATAGAAATACTGATTTATAAGTTAAATAAAATTTCTAGTAATGGAAATATATATATATATATATGAATAAGTATTGGTTTGATAATACTGGTATATGTATTATAGATAATCTATGATTTGGAAATTTTATATATAAGTTTAAATTACAAATTGGCATATGGTTTTTATTTCTTTTGAGATTATTTATACATATAAATACAAATTAGCTAATTCATTAAGCTTGATTATGTATTAATCTTTCATTAACATTTAAAAATATAACTAATTAAATCATGAGACAAGTGTTAACATATTAGAGAATCAAATAACATGTGTTAAATTATAAATCTCCTTATTAACAAGTGTATAGCTTAGTGTAATAACAAGTGGCAAATACCTTTCTTTTAATTTGAAAACTTATAAACAATATAGTATTGGAGAAACCAGGCTAATGAAATTTTTCCTCAAAATCTTTTCATCTTCATTCATTTCAAAAGGAAAATCAAAACCTGTAAACAATTTTAAACCAGAGGATTAACAACAACAACAAGATTTCATCTTCAAATCTACATAGCAAAACCTGAAGAAAATTCAAGTACAAGAATCAAAGTTAAATTCAATATAAAATCAAGTTTTCAGAAAACAAAAGCATGTCCAGGTCAACATCAAAAACAAGTTGCAAGCTTCAGTTTTAAAGGATTCAACAACTCAGTTTCAAAAATCATCTTCCAGGATACTCTGTTCATCTTTTAATTGTGAGTAAACTTATGCTTGAAAGTTTATCTGTTTGGTATGCTGTTTACATGTGATAAAATTTTGAAGTAATCTAGTGAGTAATGTTTGCATGTACGAGTTTATGTGCTGTATGTATATATACATAGAAAATGTGAGCAAACCCCTAAACTAAATCCCTTTTTATCTGTTGTTGCTTGTGAGTAAACCCTCTTAAGATCTGAACTAGAAAACATGCTGTTGTGAATGATATTGAAGTATGGATTGAAAATTTATGTGTGCATGTATATTTATACATAAAAATGATATGTGCATGTCAGTACACATAAACAAATACCCTCTGTTCCAGGTTTTACAGTTTCAAACCTGTTAAAACTAAAAGAAAAATCAACTGCTCTCTCTCTCTAATCTTCTTTAGGCTGTAAGGTCCAAATGAAACATGTTTTTTTAATCATGTTTGAAGTTTTAAAAATAATTTTAAGCAAAATAATTCAAGCTTCTTCTGGAAATTGGAAAATACAGGCAAACTTACTATATGTTGAATTTTCAAGTATCATGATTTATGTTTTCAAATATATTATCTGAAATACTTTCGAAAACAAAGATTTTTAAAAGTGAAATCATATTTTTTTTAGTACGTATTCACTGATAAATTCGAGGATGAACGAATTTGGGGTTATTGCAAAATTCCGATGATTGGCAGAAAGATGGGTGTTGTGATCATTGGGGAAGAAGGTTGAATGTATGTGGATCACGGGAAAAATGTTCAAAGCATTTATAATGGGGCATGGTGGCGGCACGATGAACTTCTAGGGTTTAAGTGTTCGTCTTGGACGATGGAAAAGACGAGATTGCCGCGACGTTGACGAGACGTTCCAGGAGATCGGACCAAGGGGAGGAGGTTCGTGGGTGAATGTAGAAACTCTGGTCAAGTTCGCATGAATTTCGGTGACCAAAATCGTTGGCACGAGGCAAATTTTCGTAGATGAAGTTTGGGTTTGGGTTCCAGGAAGAACTCGATGTGCTCGTTTTTGTTTTCACGTGGAAGTTTGGATTTCTGGGTGGTCGATCGTGATGGGGTGGTTGTAAGTGACGTGTCTGAGGTCACGGTGGCGATGGGAGAGGGATGGATCGGCGGGGTACGTGCACGGGTGCACAATGTATCAGTGAAGATGGGTTTGGGAAGAAGGGTAGGTGACTCGGAGTAATCTTCGGGGAAGCAAGTTATAGGCTCGAGTTCTAACTCGAAGCAATTCTGAGTGGCATCGGGGTTTAACACTTAACAAGATTTTTTAAGTTTGAAAAAAAATGATGATGATGATTTTCTCGGGTTGGACTCGGGAGAGAACCGGGTAGAACTCGAAGTAAATTTATAACAGTTTTGAAATTTAAATATATAGTAAAATAATGGTTTATCTTAAACTAATGAAGGTCCTGATTAATTAATGGACAATTAATCAAAGTAATTAATTAGTGGTTAATAAATTAATTAATAATAAGAAATTAAGGGTTAGTAAATCAACTTAGGTAATTATAGGGTAAACTTTGAATTTGATTAAAGTTGATAAACTAATGAATATGATTAATTAATGAATGTGATTAATTAATTAATTAAGGTGATTAAATAATTACTTAATTGGAAATAATTAGTGGTTAATTAATGGAAGTAATTAAGGAGTAATTACTTAGCGAAATCAATTAATTAATTATAGGGTTGATTAATTAAGGATAGTTGATCAATATAAGTGATTATAGAATAATTTATTAATGTAATTAATTAAGGATTAATGGAATTAATTATAGTTAATAAATTAATGGAGTAATTAAAGTTAATTACTGTAATTGGTGGATAATTAATTTATGTAATTAATTAAAGATTTAGTTACTTAATGTAAAAAAAGTAATTAATCAAGAATGTTTAAAAAAAGGATAATTAAAGGATAATTACTTATTGTAATTAAGGGATAATTAATCAAGAAAGATTAATTAAGATAAATATTTAAGAAATGATTAATTAAATTATGTTAAGGAAGATGGATTAAGATAATCCAGTGATTAAAGGTTAGTAACTCATTTAATTAGAGGTTAATTAAATTAATTAAGAATGAATCAACTTGTTATGGATGGTTGAATAATATTAGATGATTTGGATTAATTTTATCTCTAAGGGGCGATTGAGATATGATGTGATATGAATGGATTTAAGCTATGATAATGTAGGTTATCTATCTGAGTTGAATTGTTGTATGATATTCTGATATGAATTGTATTGTTTAAAACTTAACAACTTGGATTAGAGATGACATTGAATTCGAAGAGACCGGAGTCGGGTATCAGTAAATACCCGAAACCACTTCGATTAGTAATCTAAACTCTTATTATATTGATAAGCGAAATTAAATAGGCTGGAATGGAATGAATTGAGTAACATGGACATTTAACCTGAAAACTATTGTGTATGATAAATGATTGACTGTAAGAACTCGTAAAAGTACGAGTTACCCTGGTATTCACTTAAGTTATAGCTTGGTATTTCACATTATGGGTTTACTCACGCTGGTTTCCAGCCTAACCCGGGTGTTACTTTGATGTAATGCTCGGGTCAGACCGAGTATTACAGCTTTTCAGGTTAGGACGTTCTGGAGCTCAAGAGACGAGTTGGATGGCAGGAACGTACAGAATGTTTTCCGCTGTGTATATGAGACTGTGTAGTCTGTATAGATTGTAGTCTGGAACAGGTTGTATAACTGTCCAGTTCATGTATAAATGGTTATAACTCTGATGTATTAAAATGTAATTGACTGATACAGCTTCTTTGTGTAAATAATATTATTTGATATTATATTTTATCCGCTGCGAAATGTGAGAATCTGTGTCTTATTCTGTTTCTTTCTTCTATCTCTTTCTTTTTCTTCTAACTATCTGGAATTTTCGGGTTCGAAAATCCTGGGTCGTTACACTTGGTATCAGAGCTGAAGGTTAAGCGAAAACCTTGGCTCTGTTGAGATTACTCGTTAAGGATAGGGTCAATGGTACCCTAGAACGAGTTGAGTGTATATATATATATGAGAGCGTATTTGTTATTTTCATATATAAAGATTTCAAATGATTTTTATATAAGATTATATTTGATATATAAAGCAATATTTCTTTTAATATATTAAAGAAATTGGTGTTGAATCATTGGAATTAAATAAAATAATAAGAATTAAGTGGTAATACAACCAAATTGAAATTAAATGAAGATAAGTTTGAAATGGATCCAAACTGAAATAAAAATCTTGAGTTTATAGAAGTATTTTCAGAATAAAGATAATAGCGAATTGGTTTCTAGATATGATAATCTTGGTTATTATCATATATGGTTGTTGTATTTAAAAATGAAATGTTTAGGGAAGTAAACATTTAGGTGAGTATGAATTATAAATTGAATTGAAGATAATTTAAAAATTGTGAAATTTTAAATCTAAATCTAGAAAACTTGAAATTGTTTTAAAGAAATTTGTTTGAATTAAAACCAAAGGTGGTTTAAAATTTTAAGTATGACTTGAAGTGTAAAGGAAATAAATATGTATAAATGAGAATATACATTATATTAAAGATATTTGAAATAAACTCTAAGGTTGAGTTTTGAATTTTCCTTGGGATATGATGTGAAACCCAAAGTGAAGTAAGTTTTTAAACTTAAAGGGGAAAGATTATTAATCTGAAGTTTAAAATTTGAATGGGAATTCAAATTGTGTAAAGTTGACCGGATTAAGTAAATTTAATTTAACTTGGAGGAAGTTAAATAAGTTTGAATGAATAACTTGAATTGGAAATTTCAAGATGAAATTTAAATTTAACTTGGGTAGTTAAATGGTTGATTTAAATGGGATTTATGAGTAATCTCAAAATGGGTTTGAGATCTGGAAATTAAAAAGGGATGTTGTAAATTGGTGTTTGGATAAATTTGGATGTTTATTTATCCTGATATCATTCTATTGTTATAAATAATCTCTGAAACTAAGAATTTATTTTAAAATTGAAAATGGATAATAAATTGGAATCTGAAGAATAAATTGTTTTGAATTCTTATTTGAACTTTGTAATAAGTTAAGATAATTTTAAAATGAAATTTTGGAATTTGGGTTCAGAATTAAATGGTTTAAAGATTTAAGTTGTTAAATAAAAAAATAAAAATAAATAAAGGTTGATTTGATTTAAAGGATTTAATCAATATTTAAAATGTTTAACTCAAATTTATATAATTCGAGATGGTTTTAAGTTGATATTTGAATAGAATTAGTTCAAATTAGATTTGATTTGAATTAATTTGGAATTGTGATTAAAGTTGAATAAGTTTAAATATCAAATGGAATTTGATTTGAAATTGAAAAGGAATTAAGGTTAATTCAACTTGAATTGGGATTAAATCATGGAAATTGAAGTTATTTAAATTGCAATTGAGTTAAATTAAATGGAAGTGGAAATTTAAATTGAATTGATGGGAAATTAATTGGAAATGGAGATTGGGAAATTAAACAGTTTGGCTCTGGATTATTTTCAAAATAAATTGTTTTAATACAAATATATTTTTCCAAACTATTTACTATACAATCTTCTTCTTAAACCCCAAACTATCTTATACTTATTTTACAATTATTTTGGAACTATTTAACTATTTTGAAACTGTCTTATAAACTAATTATTTCTTTTTCAGTTATTTATATCTAATCACTATTTTAAAAACTATTTTGCAATTATCTAACTATTTATACCTACTTTACAGCTGTTTTATAAACTAATAACTATTTTTCAACTACTTATTTATTTTAAACTTTTCAAGCTACTTTTAAATTTAAAATTGGTCGGAGTTCAAACTGTTTGTAGTTGAAGTAATAACTCAAATGGGAAATGAAGTAATTGAGAATAAGTGAATGGAATTAAAGGAAATATGAATAGAAAAGAGAATTGATTTGGCTAATAACCAACAAAGATAAATACGTAGGATATACGTATATTATTCTATTCGCATAGTGATTTGATCCAGATTCGAACACAGAATTTCGAGATAGTATTATCGATCCGAGTTGGGATTTTTCGCTCGATTTTCGACGGCGAACCTGGATATGGATTTTTGATTGGTTCTGGATATTCTCTATCATAGTTGTGACTATGCAAGGAGAATGACGGTTTCTGATCAAGAAACCAAATCTGAGTCCGCACTAGGAAATCGGGTGGACGATACTAGTTCGGAAGAGAAATTGTGTGATCGAGTGAGCGATCAGATTGCTATAGTGTATGAATGGTATGTGTACATCATACGGATTTGAATGAATTGATATTGAAAATTTGTGGATAAAACTGTAAAATGGTTTTGAAATAGAAGGGTATATTTTGAGAAATAAATGATGAAATAAAATGTGAGTTGAATATTTCTATGATTAAAACTCATTTTATAAAAAGTAATATGGTAAATAACTTTATAAAGAAATCAAACTTGAATATTTTATTTGGCAATAAATAAAGTTATATTTTGTAATATGATAAACTTCCCTTATTGAATCTATTGCCAGAAAAAAAAAGGGTTTTGAAATATTAGAAGTATAAAAGAGGTTTATACAAGTTGAAGTGATCCAAAGATTTTCAAGTTTTATATATCTATATATATATATATATAAAGGATCTTATGAGAATGATTTTGGAAAAGGTTTTGGGAACCTATGGATTTTGGAAAGGGCTTTTGATTTTTGAGAAATCAATTTTGGATTTTGGAAAGCCTAGTTTGAGAATTATCGATTTTTGGTAATCGATTTTGTGTAAAGGAAATTTTGATAAATCATAAAGGGTATGATCTGAAGATACTATAAGTATATAGTATAAAATGTTTTGAGTATAGCTCTGGGGAAAAAGGCGCTCCCTTGAAATGAACTTCTCAGGAGTGCCATTGGGTGGTACTGCCTTGAACCCCAAGGGGGGATTCTAAAGTTGATCCTGTGAGGAGTCCGGACAAACTAGTTCCTGAGGATTATTTGTGTAGCGAAAGTCGAGGGGCTGGTGCCCACAGAGGCATTTGGGTTATTCTATGACGACAGTTTAACTCGATGTCACTGCGATCTACTGCAGACCATAGCGAAAGTCATGTGTGCCGCTGAGAGCCAACTCTCTACGTTTGATTTTATATCGGTAGACTGTGACACTATGGTAACATAGCGAAAGTCGTGTGTGCCGCTGAGAGCCAACTGTCTACGTTTGATTTTATATCGGTAGACTGCGACCTATGTGGGAGAAGTTTCATTTTTTTTGGCAGCGAAATTCGGTGGCGCTGATGCCTACAGTTATATGGGTTTGTGCTGTGATAGCAACGTAAGGCCCGGGTATAACTGCGATCTGTAGCGGGTTCCATGGCGTAATCGAGGAGCGCGGAGACCTACAGTTATCTGTGGATTTTGCCGGGACGGCAACGTAACCATCGGGTTAACTGCGACCATGGATGGGGGTGATGATTTCCAGAGCATTCTCACCAAAGACGTTTCCTCTATTTTCAAAAATGTTTTCTATATTTTCAATAAATTATTTTCCAAAGTATTTTCACTGGGTGTTGAAAACGGGTCTGCCAAGTACTTATAGATTTTCAGTCCTACGTCTGATCAACGTATGATCGAATTTCTGTGGGAACAAGGATGGACTTGTTGAAACATCGAGTTATAAAATGATATTTTTATAAAACTATTTTGGCAATATTATATAGATTTTAAAGTGTTTTAAAATATTCAAATAGAAAACTTTTATGATATTAAGTATTTTAATAAAATTTTGGCTTCGTTCCTTTTCGAGGACGAAAAGATTCTAAGGGGGGAGGAATGTGATAACCCGGGTTTTGGGATATTTGTAACTGATAAATTAACTAAATTTATTTATAGAAATACTGATTTATAAGTTAAATAAAATTTCTAGTAATGGAAATATATATATATATATATATATATATATATATATATATGAATAAGTATTGGTTTGATAATACTGGTATATGTATTATAGATAATCTATGATTTGGAAATTTTATATATAAGTTTAAATTACAAATTGGCATATGGTTTTTATTTCTTTTGAGATTATTTATACATATAAATACAAATTAGCTAATTCATTAAGCTTGATTATGTATTAATCTTTCATTAACATTTAAAAATATAACTAATTAAATCATGAGACAAGTGTTAACATATTAGAGAATCAAATAACATGTGTTAAATTATAAATCTCCTTATTAACAAGTGTATAGCTTAGTGTAATAACAAGTGGCAAATACCTTTCTTTTAATTTGAAAACTTATAAACAATATAGTATTGGAGAAACCAGGCTAATGAAATTTTTCCTCAAAATCTTTTCATCTTCATTCATTTCAAAAGGAAAATCAAAACCTGTAAACAATTTTAAACCAGAGGATTAACAACAACAACAAGATTTCATCTTCAAATCTACATAGCAAAACCTGAAGAAAATTCAAGTACAAGAATCAAAGTTAAATTCAATATAAAATCAAGTTTTCAGAAAACAAAAGCATGTCCAGGTCAACATCAAAAACAAGTTGCAAGCTTCAGTTTTAAAGGATTCAACAACTCAGTTTCAAAAATCATCTTCCAGGATACTCTGTTCATCTTTTAATTGTGAGTAAACTTATGCTTGAAAGTTTATCTGTTTGGTATGCTGTTTACATGTGATAAAATTTTGAAGTAATCTAGTGAGTAATGTTTGCATGTACGAGTTTATGTGCTGTATGTATATATACATAGAAAATGTGAGCAAACCCCTAAACTAAATCCCTTTTTATCTGTTGTTGCTTGTGAGTAAACCCTCTTAAGATCTGAACTAGAAAACATGCTGTTGTGAATGATATTGAAGTATGGATTGAAAATTTATGTGTGCATGTATATTTATACATAAAAATGATATGTGCATGTCAGTACACATAAACAAATACCCTCTGTTCCAGGTTTTACAGTTTCAAACCTGTTAAAACTAAAAGAAAAATCAACTGCTCTCTCTCTCTAATCTTCTTTAGGCTGTAAGGTCCAAATGAAACATGTTTTTTTAATCATGTTTGAAGTTTTAAAAATAATTTTAAGCAAAATAATTCAAGCTTCTTCTGGAAATTGGAAAATACAGGCAAACTTACTATATGTTGAATTTTCAAGTATCATGATTTATGTTTTCAAATATATTATCTGAAATACTTTCGAAAACAAAGATTTTTAAAAGTGAAATCATATTTTTTTTAGTACGTATTCACTGATAAATTCGAGGATGAACGAATTTGGGGTTATTGCCAAATTCCGATGATTGGCAGAAAGATGGGTGTTGTGATCATTGGGGAAGAAGGTTGAATGTATGTGGATCACGGGAAAAATGTTCAAAGCATTTATAATGGGGCATGGTGGAGGCACGATGAACTTCTAGGGTTTAAGTGTTCGTCTTGGACGATGGAAAAGACGAGATTGCCGCGACGTCGACGAGACGTTCCAGGAGATCGGACCAAGGGGAGGAGGTTCGTGGGTGAATGTAGAAACTCTGGTCAAGTTCGCATGAATTTCGGTGACCAAAATCGTTGGCACGAGGCAAATTTTCGTAGATGAAGTTTGGGTTTGGGTTCCAGGAAGAACTCGATGTGCTCGTTTTTGTTTTCACGTGGAAGTTTGGATTTCTGGGTGGTCGATCGTGATGGGGTGGTTGTAAGTGACGTGTCTGAGGTCACGGTGGCGATGGGAGAGGGATGGATCGGCGGGGTACGTGCACGGGTGCACAATGTATCAGTGAAGATGGGTTTGGGAAGAAGGGTAGGTGACTCGGAGTAATCTTTGGGGAAGCAAGTTATAGGCTCGAGTTCTAACTCGAAGCAATTCTGAGTGGCATCGGGGTTTAACACTTAACAAGATTTTTTAAGTTTGAAAAAAAATGATGATGATGATTTTCTCGGGTTGGACTCGGGAGAGAACCGGGTAGAACTCGAAGTAAATTTATAACAGTTTTGAAATTTAAATATATAGTAAAATAATGGTTTATCTTAAACTAATGAAGGTCCTGATTAATTAATGGACAATTAATCAAAGTAATTAATTAGTGGTTAATAAATTAATTAATAATAAGAAATTAAGGGTTAGTAAATCAACTTAGGTAATTATAGGATAAACTTTGAATTTGATTAAAGTTGATAAACTAATGAATATGATTAATTAATGAATGTGATTAATTAATTAATTAAGGTGATTAAATAATTACTTAATTGGAAATAATTAGTGGTTAATTAATGGAAGTAATTAAGGAGTAATTACTTAGTGAAATCAATTAATTAATTATAGGGTTGATTAATTAAGGATAGTTGATCAATATAAGTGATTATAGAATAATTTATTAATGTAATTAATTAAGGATTAATGGAATTAATTATAGTTAATAAATTAATGGAGTAATTAAAGTTAATTACTGTAATTGGTGGATAATTAATTTATGTAATTAATTAAAGATTTAGTTACTTAATGTAAAAAAAGTAATTAATCAAGAATGTTTAAAAAAAAAGGATAATTAAAGGATAATTACTTATTGTAATTAAGGGATAATTAATCAAGAAAGATTAATTAAGATAAATATTTAAGAAATGATTAATTAAATTATGTTAAGGAAGATGGATTAAGATAATCCAGTGATTAAAGGTTAGTAACTCATTTAATTAGAGGTTAATTAAATTAATTAAGAATGAATCAACTTGTTATGGATGGTTGAATAATATTAGATGATTTGGATTAATTTTATCTCTAAGGGGCGATTGAGATATGATGTGATATGAATGGATTTAAGCTATGATAATGTAGGTTATCTATCTGAGTTGAATTGTTGTATGATATTCTGATATGAATTGTATTGTTTAAAACTTAACAACTTGGATTAGAGATGACATTGAATTCGAAGAGACCGGAGTCGGGTATCAGTAAATACCCGAAACCACTTCGATTAGTAATCTAAACTCTTATTATATTGATAAGCGAAATTAAATAGGCTGGAATGGAATGAATTGAGTAACATGGACATTTAACTTGAAAACTATTGTGTATGATAAATGATTGACTGTAAGAACTCGTAAAAGTACGAGTTACCCTGGTATTCACTTAAGTTATAGCTTGGTATTTCACATTATGGGTTTACTCACGCTGGTTTCCAGCCTGACCCGGGTGTTACTTTGATGTAATGCTCGGGTCAGACCGAGTATTACAGCTTTTCAGGTTAGGACGTTCTGGAGCTCAAGAGACGAGTTGGATGGCAGGAACGTACAGAATGTTTTCCGCTGTGTATATGAGACTGTGTAGTCTGTATAGATTGTAGTCTGGAACAGGTTGTATAACTGTCCAGTTCATGTATAAATGGTTATAACTCTGATGTATTAAAATGTAATTGACTGATACAGCTTCTTTGTGTAAAGAATATTATTTGATATTATATTTTATCCGCTGCGAAATGTGAGAATCTGTGTCTTATTCTGTTTCTTTCTTCTATCTCTTTCTTTTTCTTCTAACTATCTGGAATTTTCGGGTTCGAAAATCCTGGGTCGTTACAAAGTTCCTTTGAATCATTCTTGACAACGGTTAGCCCATAATTTTTCGGTACAACGTGAATTGGGCTAACCCATGAACTATTAGAGATTGGGTAAATGATTCCGCTGTCGGGAAGTTTAAGAATTTCATCACGCACCGCATCTTTTATTTTTGGATTAAGCCTTCGCTGCGCGTCATGAACAAGCTTGGCATCGTCAATTAAATGGATGCCATGTTGAACAATAGCAGGGCTAATTCCCTTTATATCAGAGATCGACCGTCCAATTGCTTCCTTGTTTCTCGAAAGAATAGAAAGTAAGCAAGTTTCTTGATCAAGAGAAAGAGTCGCGGAAATTATGACAGGCAATGTTTCATTATCACCTAAGTAAGCGTACTTAAGGTGATCGGGAAGTGGTTTGAGGTCCAACTTCGAGAGTTTTTCGATCAAAGAGTTGGGTTGAGATTCGGACTCAACTTGAAGCGATTCAAAGGGAAGAGTGTATTCAATCTCGTTGGGAATTTCGTGAAACAATTTTTCGTACTCGGCTTCGCGTTCATCATTAAGATCAAGTGTTTCATTTTCAAAGTTTTCATGAATGGCACTAACTTCCAATGTTTGGTCAAGGTTCGTTCGATTGTTTTTCAAGGTTGAAAATGTTGTGGTCCAAAGTCATGTTTCCAAAAGAGATTTTCATCAATTCGTTACGACAATTGATTAAGGCATTCGAGGTAGCTAAGAATGGTCAGCCTAAAATCAATGGAATTTGACTCGTGGGATTTGACACTGGTTATGTTTCGAGAATGATAAAATCAACGGGGAATATGAATTGACCTACTCGAATGAGCACGTCCTCGATTTCTCCCATGGGCTTCTTAATGGAACGATCGGCGAATTAAAGCGCTACTTTTGTGGGTTTGAACTCACCTAAGCCTAATTGTTCGTACACAGAGTATGTAATCAAGTTAACACTCGCACCTAAGGCTATCAAGCATTTGTTAATCGTCTTGTCTCTAATTGTACACGAAATCGTAGGGCAGCCAGGATCTTTGTATTTAACGGGCATGGATTGGGACAAGACTTCACTCAAACTGGCGGCTAGGAAGACTTTTTTGGGCACTTGAGTGTGTTGCTTTTGGGTGCATAAGTCCTTAAGAAATTTTGCATAAGTGGGGACTTGTTGAACAATGTCAAGAAGAGGAATGTTAACTTTGACTTGTTTAAAAATTTCCAACATCTTTTCCATTTGGTTCGAGTGTTTCTTTGGTCGAAGACGATGTGAAAATGGAACACGATACTTGGTAGGCGGGTCTACTCGAGTAGAAGAAGAAGAGTTTTGATTTGCATTCGATTCAACATTTGGCTCCACGTTCTGTTCAGATTCGTTCGTTGTTTTAGAAGTGTTGAGAGAGGTTTCCGGTAAATCATTTGGATTAACGACTTGATTATTGATTTGTTTACCGAAACGGAGAGTTGTGATAGCATTCAATTGGGTGATGTTGCTATCTTGAACAACATGGGCTTGATTTGAATTTGTGTTTTGATTTCTGGGATTTGAAATGGGTTGGCTTGGGAATGTTACTCGTTCGCATTCACTTACATACGTGCCTAATTGACTCATTTGCATTTCGAGTTTTGCAATTGATTGGTTTGTGTTTTGCATATATAAGGTCAATAAATTTTGCAAATTGCTGTTTGATTGAAGGCTTTGAGTAGTTGCTTTAGCCAACGTTTCAAGAGTTTTCTCAAGTGAAGTTAAACGTTTATCGTCTTAGGGAGGATGAGTAGAATTTGGTTGATTTGATTATTGTGGTTGGTTATGGGATGGACCCGCAAAGTTTGGTTGAAAATTGTTGGGCTAAAAGGGAGGATTCGAAGCATTATTCAGAAATGCTTGAAAATTCGGACGAATCTTATTCGTGTTGGGATTGTTTTAGTTCCACGCAAAATTCGGATGATTTCTCCAACCAGGGTCGTATGTTGGAGAAAACTGGTCATTTTTGGCTTTGTTGAAAGCGTTGATTTGTTCGACAGAATTGGGACACTGATCGGCTATATGATTAGGATCGTTGCATTTATAACACATCGGTTGGGAAGCTTGGTTCATTTGATTTGATGAGAAAACATTATCAAATTTTTTAATAATTGCGTCGATCTTAGCTTCCAACGCAAAAGAAGATCCTATTGAGTTTGCACTCGATCGTGAGTAAATTGATTTTTCGTTCGAACGTTCCCATTGGGACGACTTTTCAGCAAGGTTTTCAAGAAATTGCCAAGCATCGTCGTGATGTTGGGCAAGAAAGTTGCATTGGCACATTGATTCGGGCATGGTTCTTGAGCTATTTTCAAGTCCATCGTATAAAATTTGGCAAACCATCCATTTTTCAAAGTTATGGTGTGGACATTTTATCAAAATCTCTTTGAATCTTTCAAAATATTTTCCGAATGGTTCTCCCTTGAATTGATGAAAGTTTACAATTTCGTTTCGAATCCTACTTGTTTTTTTCCAAGGGGTAGAACTTTTTTAAGAAAGCTTTTACGAATTCTTCCCACGTTTTAATCGAGTTCGATGGTAAGCTGTACAACCATTTTTCAGCGCAATCCGTAAGAGCGAATGGGATTAATCGAAGTTTGATTCCGTCATCGGAAAGTTGTTGGAGTTTTATGGTTGCACAAACTTGTTCGAATTTAGTCAAAAAGATGTATGGATCATCGTGTTCGAAATTGCCACATTTTGGAAGCGTGGCAATATGGTTCGAGTGAATTTCGAAATGGTTACCCGTAGGGGCGGGTAACGTGATGCAAGATGGAATAGAAACTCTATCGGGAAAGATTCTATCCATAAGAGTTCGAGGGGCGTTCTCATTCGCCATTTCGGGAGGATCGTCTGTTCGAGTTAAACGATTAGTTGTCGAGTTGCGAGTCCAACGATTTGTTGTTGTGTCACGAGTCCAACTACTTATGCACAAGTGAAAGTCGAGAGGAGAAAGAAGTTAGAGTCGAGTTTAGAGAATGAAAAAGGATTTGAAAAACGAAGTGAAAAATTATTCTTGATTTTTTTTCTTTGTTTTGAGGAAGAAAAATATCTACCAAGTGAAATTTATTTTCAAAAGAGAAGTTTGATTTTTGGTTTTTCAAATTTTTTTGTTTTTGTAAATTTTGTTTTTGTTGAATTTTCAAATTTTTATCAAAAGGATTTATTTCAAATATTTTTTGTTTAGCAAATGGAAATTTGACTTTTTTCTTTTTGTTTTTGAATTTTTAAAATTCTTTTTTGTTTTTCAAAGGATTTTGGATTTTTTTTTGATTGAAAATTTCCAAGGGAAGGAAAAAAAAGATTTTTTTTGGATTAAAAACTAGGTTAAGTAAAATTTACAATTTTTTTGGATTTTGGATTTTTGATTTTTTTGTTTTTTTTAAAATATGCATGAACTAATGCAACTAAATGAATGCAAAGGACTTAATTACAAATTTTTTGCCCTTAGTAGCTCCTATCCCAAAATTGTATAATCACACTTTGTCTTAAATCAACAAAAATATTTCTCAACCAGGTAACGGGCAGGGGTTATCGGTGCACCACGAATCACCGTAGCAATGCAGCCGAAGGTTTATGTACCTTCAGAGGAACAACTAGTATAATATTTACGTATCACCGTAATTTTTATAACTGTTTATTACTCTGCCGTAGCCTAAACACCAAGAAATAAAATTGTTCAAAGAAAACAATTGTGAAGATACAATTAAGCCCTAGATGAGCTCATGACACCCTTAAGTCGAATGTCTAATCTTTATTATTAGTCAAATTCTACGATGAAATGCGTTTGTGGGCTAAGGAAAGGGTGATGAAATCCCTCACCTTATGTGAATTAGGGTATTGCCCTTAGAAGAAAATAAGTTGAGATGAATGCAAAACAAAAATTAAACGTGAATTTACAATGCAACTAAAATGAAGTTTGTTTTTTTTTTTGGATTTTGAAATTTTTTTTATATAAATGCAAATGCAAGCAACCAACAATGCAAATCAAACCAAAAATAAGGGAAAATGGCACGATACCAGAGCGTGCAGATTTTATTAGCAATTTTTTTTAGCGGCGTTTTTTTTACAAGCAAGCACAGCAATTATTTTTTTTTGGCAAGCACTTCTGCCTCCTGCAATTTTTTGCTTTGGAAATTTGCAAGTAAAACAAAGATAGATATATATATAGAGAGAGAGGGTGTTTTTTCTTTTTTTAAAAGTGAAAAGGAAATAAAAATTGACAAAAGAAAAGGAAAGAAAACTTTTTTTTTCAAAAGAAAATGATTTTTTTTTAAAAAATTAAACAAACAAATTGAGGAAACCTTTTTTTGTGTAAACTAAACAAAAGAAAAAAAAAGAAAAAGAAAGAAACAACTAACTAAAAAAAATTAAAAATAAACTAAACAAATTATTTCTAAGTTTCCAACAAACAACTCAGCCCGTTCGAAATTTTTTTTTAGTCTTTAAAATCAGACAGCCCACTGGCCTAAGTTTCACAACAACAAATCCTTTGTTGTTAAAAGAGATTTACACGATGTTCTCTTCAAAAGAATTCTGCCATACTTCCTTTTAGATCGCAAAAAATAAATAAAAAATAAAAGAAAATCATGATTTTGAAATCGTTGCTGCTTGAATTTGTCGCAATCGAGAATATTTATTGCAGTGGAAGTTTGTGGCGATTTAAGTTTGAGTATGGGTTGCGGCAACTCAATTGCAAGTTGTTTCGGGTTGTTCGCGAATCAGGCTATCGCGACTTGGTGACGAGAGTTCGATACGATAGGGTTGCGTGAAGTCGTGTTGGTTGTTGTTCGATAGTTGATGGCCGGTGGTGATTTGCAGTCGAGTTCGATTGGGGGTGAGGTGAGTTGTGTGTAATCGAGTTGTAGTTTCAATTTTTTTTTGGTTGCGAATTTGGAGTTTGAAGAGTGGTGAATTGAGGCAGTAGCAGCAAAGTGCAGTGGGTAGTTTGTATGATGATGATGTTGAATTGGTCGTAGCAATGTGGTAAGGAGTTTTGATGAACTGCAGAGGTAGTCGAGTTTGTCAGTGATGGAAGTTGGGTTCGCGGTTTCTAGGAATTGGGAGTGGCAAATTGGGATATGTGGTTGTTCGAGATTGGGGTGATTTGTGAGTTCGGTGTTGAGATGGCGGCAGTGACGTGCGATGTGGCAGAGGAAGGTGGTTCGTTTTGTAGTTTGGGAGAGGTGAAGGTGGGAAGAGGTAAGCGCAGTTGAAGTCGTGGAGGTTGAGGGGCCCTTGCCTGTAGTGGGTGTTTGGTTGCGGTGACTTGAATGTGAGTTGTGTTTTCTTTTTTGTTTGTGATTGAGAATGTGGTGATAGTGGTTAAGTAGGCAGTAGGGATGTTTGCTAGATGGTGGTGCAGAGGGGAGGTTAATTAAATGGTGGCTGATGATTGAATATTTGGAATGGTTGTAGCAGTGTGTATTGAAGCAGGTTGTGGTAGATGAGGTGGCAGAAGTTAGTTTATGATGGTAGAGGTGGTGATGACAGTTTTGGATGAGTGGATGCTTGAAGCAGTGACAGTGGTGGAAGTTTGAGGCAGTGGTGTGAAATTGTAGACAGAGGGTTTATGCAAGTGTGGCCAGAGGCAGTGGGTTTGTATGTAGTGATGCAGTTGTTGTTTTGTACACAGTGAAGTGCTGAGGTGAGTATGGGAAGTTGTTTGCAAAGGAGTACAATTGTAGTGGGTTAGTGGCTTTGAGTTAGAATGATGATGGAATTGGATGGATCAGGGGATAGGCAGCAGCAATGTGGAGATGTTGAAGGGTTGAAGTGGTTCGATGTATAGAGCAGTGGCAAGGCAGTGAAATGTACTGAAGGGGGAGGTGGTTTGGATGATGGCAGACTCGCAGAGCAGGCTTGAATGACTGTTATTGTTAGATGTTTGGTGGTTTTGTGGGTGGTCTTAAGTTTGTATGCACAGAAATAAAATGTAGTAGGAGGATGGAGTGCAACAATGGTCTATTTGTGTATTTTGGTTGTGAGTTGTTTGGCTGAGGAGGATATGGTCAGTATGTCGTAGAGGGGATTGTGAGGTTGCGGTGATTTGTCTGGCTGTAGGTGTATGAAGTGGTCAGTGATGTACTGTGTGCACAGTTGTAGAACTACAATGTAAAATAGTAACTATAAAAAAGAAAATTGAAATGAATACAAAAAAAGATTGTTTCTGAAATGTGTATGGCTCTTTTTTTTAATATGGAAAATGCAAATGCAAATAAGAAGGAAAACTATAAGTACACTACAAAGTGAAAACAAATATCACATAAACACACAATTTTTGTTTGTTTTTTAAATGCACTCAACACACAAAACACACACACACTAAAATCAAACAAAAAAATAATAATTCGAAGAATAGAAAATCAAAACAATTCCCCGGCAACGGCGCCAAAAACTTGTTAATCGACTAAATTTCTATCGGTTTAGAAAATTTGTCGAAATTTTTTGAAATAAATTTACCGCAAGCGCAGTGTACACTTTGTAGTACGTGGAGAATACGGGTTGATCCGTAGGGAATTGTTAGAGTTTAAAAATCTATTCAATCGAATTAGACCAAATGGAGGAGAAATTGTTAACTTGAAATACAATGAAGCTAAAACTAGAATTAAAAATTGCTTTAAAAACTATTGAACTAGAGAACAATTTAGAGGCAAATCCACTCTCATATTTTTGTAAATCAACAAACAAACAATTTGTGATCTCTAGCTTTGATATTAAGTGAAATATTGTTGTATTTATCATAAGTATGGTTTGTTTATGTTATTAATTAACATAACTCAAACCATCAAAATATAATACAACAAATAATCCACTTAAAATTCTCATGAAAATAAAGCCAAAGCAAAAGCTATTTTAAGTATGATCTATTTACTATTGTAACTAGTAATATAGATCATCAAATTTCATTTTTACTTTAATTTCAAAATCAAAAATGGATTAGCAAATGATGATGCAAATTGTCTTTATGTTGAATAAGAATAGCTCAATTGCATAAGCAATATAAGCTATCAAACCCACTTGTATAAACTTGCATCAAAACTCACTTCATGAAGCATAAACCAAATGAGATCATAAATCATAAAATGTTGAAAATACATAATATTTGAGAGCTTCATTACCCCTATAGCTACTCATTTGTGGCATTGAAGCAACACAAGTAAATTTCAACATTAAAAAGAGAAGAAAATAGAAAAATAGCTAAGAAGAGAATGTAATTAAACTACTTACAACAAAAGGAATTAAGCTACACGCTTGCATGAATGTAAAACTAATCTACTAACAAAGAAAATAAAGAGAGCATAGAAATAAGCATTAACACAAAAACAAAGAAAAGCATGTAGAAAAGAGAGAAGAAAGAGGCTTGGAAGCCATTTTTATTTCATAGAACATTATCATTACAACTTGTATTGTAAGTAATATGAAAGAGTAGATGATTTACATGTACATAAGAGGGCTATTTATACATGCATAAAACCCTAATTCTATTTTTAGGGGGCTTCCCAAAATACCCCTTAGGAAGTGTGGAGGCCAAGTAATCATTAGCTTCTACTAATCATCATTTAACTGTACATGAAGCCATTAATTCCATAAGCATGTTCATTAGCCTCTAATTTGTACATTAAGGTAGGTGGGTAGGTGAGGTCCTCCATGATCTTCACTTTGAATTATTTCCCTCTTCTTTCCTTTGTATTCATTTGTGCATGCATGTATCTTCATATAAGCATCTTCCATATGCATCCAAATTCCTATAAAACTTATCAAAAATGTCCAAGTAAAAATTCTCAAATTTACACATGCACAAAAATGACCATTTTTCCCTTGAATGAAGATGAAAATATGACGATTTGAAAATAATTGAATTTTGGTTTTAACATGTACAAATGCCCAAATATGATGTTTATTTAAATAAAAAGAGATAAAATATAGATGTAAATATATGTACATTTACGTGCACATCACTTGCATTCCAGTATAATTGTTAAGACCATTGTAGGTTTTCTAAAGCTCATGTACTTCTATAGTATTACTCTAAAGCTGTGCAGTTAAAGCCCCGCAATATCCCCTATAGCGCATAGCGCGCTCCGGTCACTACGCTATTTCAATTTAGCACTATTAAATAGTACATCCGCCTTAAGCCACACTATTATCCGCTACACCCGCTAAATCAAGGCTTTTTAGCACCTGCTTTAGCAACATTAATATACAAAGGTTGATTTGACCAGTTCTCCTTTAAACCAAATCAACAAAGTTAGGGTAAATACCTAATTTTATGGCTTAAGTACTCAATATAAGTTAGAAATTTATTGTAGTCACCAAATCTAGTCTGCATAAACCATGGTATTCTTCGATTTTGTTATATAAGATTAAACTATATTTCTTTTTCCAAGACAAAATATGTGTGAATCATAATAAATTAACTTTAAATATTTGATTTTATAACAAATGAAGCTTTTTGCACCTCCGTTATTTCCACTATATCCCCACTTTATCCCCGTTGTAACTTTTTGCACCTCCACCGCTACAGAACCGCTAAGTGCTTTAACTGCACATCTCCGAAGCAAAGCATTTTTAACAAGTGCTTTCATTATTATCTCTTCATTGAATGCTTACTAAATCTATATTGTACTTGATGTAGATCGTTAGTAGCATTGTTATTGGGTTTTTATCATCAAAACACCATATATATATATATATATATATATATATATGGTTCTTTCACTTTGGTCCTCTAGTTCTGTGGTTTCTTTGCTCGCTTGGTGCCTTTTTCATAGGTTCGCAACTTCTTCATGGTTCTCATCTAATCTCTTTTTTAATGTTTGGGAATTTCTTCCTTTTTTGTTAAGTTCTGAATTGATAAGGCCATTTCCGAGCAAATTGGTCAAAATCATGGTTTAGTTCTATCTTGAAAATTGTTCCTCAAACTTGAAATTGGATGCTTTGTCTGCTTGAGAAAACGGATCATTTTCCAACTCGATATTACTCTTATGTCCTTGGTTTGGTTTCTATATACTCAGTTTATTTGCAAGGTAAAGATTGGCTCTTTTCATACATGAAATGGATTCAAACTCCATCTACTTAGGCTATTTTCCTCTTTTTCTCTTCCAAAGTTTGAAGGGCTAAGTTCCTTGGTTTTATCTCTTATTCCTCGCTAATCATAGGATACCTCGTGAATGATTTAAAATATTAAATTGGGGATTTGATGACCCATATTAAGACTTAACTATCATGATCAAAGCTTGAAAGAGATAGGTTTGGTTTTGTGGGAAAGCTCGTTGAGTTCAAATCTCAATGAAAGCATCACTAAATGTTAGGTTGAAATTTAGTCCCTATACAAGATCAAATGCTTAGCTCAAGGGAGGGAGAATCCCATTTTTCAAATAAATAGTCAAATAGGCAATATGATTGATCAATATGCAGGTCAAAATGTCATGTCCTTTCTAGATTCAATAAGCTCATCCTTTTATGCAATAGGTAAGGTAAGTCCTTATTATTTCAGCATACCAACCATAAGTCATTTCTACAAGCCCATGATTACAAAAAACCTTTATTTCAATTTGACCAAACGGCCATGGAAAACCCAATCTTAAGCTTTTTCTTACACACTCGAGAAAATGGAAAAATTAGGAAGAAGAATCACTTAGGATTTGGCCCCTTTCTAACAGGGGTAAATGCCTATTTATAGAAGATTTGTAGATACATGACATATGACATTTGTTTGATAAGAAAGATCATGATTTGCTGACGTGGCACATGTTCGAAGTGACATGTGGCACAACTTCGTTTTAGGAGTCATGATGATGTGGTGCTGCAGACCCAATCAGAGTTTACCATGTGGCTAACAGGATATTGGTTGGATTAATCATGCGATTGCACAAAAGCATCAACACTTGACAGCTCGTCTCATCATACGTGACAACTTAATAGAATCAACCTTCAATAGTTCAATATACCACTATATGGCAGCCTTGGGATATCACACCTCAACTGCTCAATTGATCACCATGACATGGCCTTGAAATGTCATTCCTTGATAGTTTAATTGATCATCAGGTGAAATCTTTAAGGTATTGTCCTTTGATGGCTCTTTGGATCAATATTCGATAGCTTATAAATGTTAACCTTCGATAACTCTTTGGATTAATACTCGATAGCTCATAAATATCAACCTTCGATGGCTCTTTGGATCAATACTCGATAGCTTATAAATGTTAATGTTCGATGGCTCTTTGGATCAATACTCGAAGGCTCATAAATATCAACCTTCGATGGCCCTTTGGATCAATACATGATAGCTCATAAATGTCAACCTTCGAGGGCTTACTTCTCATCAATCTGCGATAGTCATGAAATCACCAACCTTCGATACGTTGTTTGTGTTAACTTTGAATTTATCAATCCTCGATAGCTTTCTTTCTGACTTTCATCTCTCGGTAGCTCTACCTTTTGTCAATTTGCGATGACCCATCTTCAACCAGCGATAGCTAGTGCTTTCTGAGTATAACACATGACACTACTGACTAACACTAGAGCTCCTAATAAGGAGACAGAAATACTAACGAAGGTTCTAGAAAGCAAGTTGGCGCTGTGTTCAACTTGACAATCTCACCACAATCTAGAGAAGATACAGTCACTCAAAAAAATGAAAACACCAAAGTCCAACAAACCACCAACTGATACTTACGAAGTCCCATGGTATACCAACCAAATAACAGATAAACAAGCACACAATGACCAGGAAACATAAACAATGCCCCAATAAGGGCAATGCTTGCTACGTAAAAGGATCATATATCAAATAACCCAATTACATCACTACAATCAACAAAATAAACAAAGGCAAAAGCTTAGTGACCATAATCTCCAAGATAAGATTCCACCAAAAATAAGAAAGATGCATAAATTTGCAAGGTAGTAACATGTCCAATGATAAAAAAGCAGAACTAATGTAACATCCCCCATTTTGAGGCCCGAAACTAAGCGCTATGGATGTTGCAGTTGTCCACAACATTAATTTTTGATGACAAAATGCGGCTATGTTAATTATATCAATAATCAAAAGCACTTAAATATGAAAATATTAAACATAATTTTTTTGAACAAATTTTCACATTTCATTTTACAAATGATATTTCATATTCATTACATAATCTCATTCTCAAATCCACGTTCAAAGAAATTATAATTATTACAAAATAATCCAAGAGCGACATATGAAGATGCCCCCTTGGTTGATTAGAGTCAAACACTTGGCAATCATATCACTTGCCATTACATCCATATAGATAAAACCAAACAACATAGTGGATTAGATAGGTACTCCTAAATAGCTAAATTGCCTCCTGCACATCTCCGGAGGCTTATTCATCTAACTGGAAACCTAAAAACCCTTACTTTCGATCTACTCAAATGAGTACCTGAGAGTTTAAGGGGAAAAATCAAAAACTTCGGGTTAGACAACATTCTGATGTGAATAATGACCTACCATTTCGAACCAAATAGATATCTAGTAAGACAATGCCACATAGCGGAACGGGTTTTCCCCTCACTAGTATCATAACTAAAATATCTCAACCATTACTATGCTTATGCATCCACAATGGTTATAACATAATAATACATTAATATGCAAACATGCAATATACACTGAATTACCCATCCCAAGTTATTAGACTACCCATCCAAGTTTTCATTGACTATCTGTCTTATACTTATGTGGACAACCGATATCACATATATTATTTCTTTGGATTACTCATCCCCTACCATGTTGACTACCCATCACCCATGGTTGCATTATCAAAGTTATGTGGACTATACATCTCACATATAAACATTTTTATGGATTATCTATCCCCTCCCATATGGACTACCCATCACATAAGGTTTCATCTATTTAAAATGATGTGGGATATCCATCACACATCCCATAGTTTTCCTAAGATGACCATGAACCCTTCATTAACCATCTAGAGACTATCCATCTCTGACATGATGTGGACTATCCATCTCACATCCCATAGTTATCCTAGGACGACTATGAACCCATTATTTAACAATTTAATTCATGTTACTCACATATTTAACCTTTGTCTATTAGTGTCCCTAATTAGGTTATCTCCCCTTAAAGTTATAAAATCTCAAGTGACATACATTGGTTTCCCCAAATTATATATGTTGAACTTATTAAAAATATACTTTGATATCCCCAAGGTTTAAAGGTAAAATCATAAAACATTTGGCTCACCGTCGTTAAATAGTTTAATATAGATCAATGTCGACGTCAATAACAATGACGACAAAGAGGCTTAAGGCCCTTGGCCTTAAATAAGATAACATACCACACACGACATTAAGACTTCGACCTATATCCAAGGTCGAAGACAAAACTTAACTCTTTTAAGTAAAAAAGTTTATGCTGAAAGTAAGGTTGTCGAATTTCATAGGATATAGGTTATCCGCCTTTTAAAACAAAACTGTAAGATTTTATCAAACATATGGATAACTGCCAAAACAAAGGGTTATCGACCCTCTTGAAAATAGGCTATATCGCCTCTCTAAAACAGTTTTAATTTACATAGAGATAAGCATCACCGATACAGATGACTAACGACGTCAATATAAAATTTTATACCTAGCTTACTCGGCTATTATGCCACCAAATGTATAAGAGCGAAGTTAAAGACAGGCGACATCACTGCACATTATATATTCGTTATCAAGTATGATCAATGTAGTGGGATGCGGGGTCGATTAATACTGTGGTGATAACACACAACAATGAAATGCGGTAATGATATAAACCAGGGGATATAAGCACGCCGACAATAATAAAGAGCGGCAAGATGTTTGGCGACGTTGTTGATATGCGGTGTTGTTGCCGCACACATGGCCCCAACACATCCCACACTTAGAATATAAGCATCCCATGTGTTGTTCCATGTTATTTCCGCCTCTCATCACTGACGTCGAACCTCATGGTGTCGCCGCCTCTTAATGGCATTAATGTAAATCTTATGAAAATTGTTTTATTACTACTAAAAGTAATTGTTTTTCACCAAATTTTGCTCTTTGTCAAATTCCTATTGGATAATAAAATTTCTTTACCTGAATCGTTTTCAAAAATCTACCACACTCAGTTTTCAAATTCCAAAACATATATCAAACTAATTAATTAATATCCTTAATTAATTATCCATTTAAATGCTTATCTAGCATCATAAATTCATAGTAATTCGAAATCAATTGGGAAAAATCTCCAAAAATTCCAAAAATTCCAAAATACCATATCTTCGTCATTTAAAAATTTAAGGGCGAAAAACTATATTTAATTATTTTTAATAATTAAAACCGGAAATTAACCCAATTTACACCTTAATAAATTCATAAAATATTTATTTTAACTTAGAAAATTATGAAACTAAAAGACCATCTCCAAATTAATATTTTATGTCACATATCCAAAAATCAAATCGATTAAAGACTAAAAACTTTAGTCTTACCCTTAAAACCCTTTCAAATAATTTCATAAAAAATTCTATAAATCGTTATTCTATCCAAATAATGATTAAACAACCATATCTTGGTAAATCCAACAATAATAATTCAGGTATTATCCATAACCGAATATAAACAGAAGCAAAAGAGATGGTTCATGTATTATTCACCTTAGATTTGAATGGAGTTTGAGATTTGATATTGCTTTAGTTTTTCCTACGCTCCTTCTCTTTGAATCCCCTTGATTTTGTGCTTCTTAGCTTGATTAATGACTGACCTCTTTTCTTTCTCTTGATTGTTTTTGTTTTGTGAAAAATAAGAATGATATGAGGGGGAGAAGGTTTAAGGGATAAAAGATATGTCTATACCTAAATTTCCCCTCTCAATTCTATTATATATTTAAGTTTAAACAATCTTTCTTAGTTCATTAGTAATGGCTCGACCTTATAAATTTTCAAATCTCATTCTCCTTAGTCCTTAACCATTTATATTACTCTCTTTAATCTATCCTATTAAACATCCTGAATAATGTTAAACTAAAATTAGGAGTGTTACAAAAAAAGAAGAAGGAGGGATGGAAACCACTAGCCAAAAGCCAACTTAAGCACCATAACCAACAACTACGAGAATCACCTTTGTTGCATAGCCATCGCTAAGGAGTCGACTAGAAGTTATGAAATAAGGCATGCAATGAAAACTAGATTTGCAAACTCCAACACGCTAGAAAAACTCACCGTTAACAAGCAAAAGAGCATAGGTGTAACGATCTGACTTTCTAACACCTAAAATCGACACTTAATACATCCTCGTGTTGAATATGCTAGTGTATGATTTTTGTTTGATGATAATAAACGTATATATATATATATATTCATTTAAATGTATTTGTTAATGTACTATTTTATTTTTCACGTAATTAAATAAATATTTGCTGAATAAAATAAATAACATAGAATTTATATTCAAACAGATATTTTATTCAAACAAATATTTTATTACAATTTTGAATAGTACAAATTTGAGCTCTCACTATATATACACATTTTTCAATTACATTTCAATATCATCAAATTTTTCACTATACATACATTAGCACCTCACTACATATCACTCGTTCACTCGTACTTGATCTTCAACTGGTACTTGATCTTTAACTATATTGCAATTTGAATCCAGCGTCTAAGCTATCTGCAAAATACACACTGACGCAGTAAAATTGAAAAAGAAATATTTGTGCAGTGTAAAATAAAATGTGTATTTTGAAAAAGTTATTTGCCTCAATTATTCGGGTTGTTCGTCATCATTTAATTTTTGAATTCATCAAACACGAACAATTTGTGACAAGCACAGTGTATCACCATACATGCCAAAAGGCCATGCATACCGATATACACTTGACAAAACTGCAAGGACAGTTGAGCACAAGGTCAAACCTAACCAAAAAGCCAGGTTCAACTCAAGTGCAATACAAATAAAGTTACGACACAAGCACAAGGTCTAACCCGAGGCAAAGCTAGATTCAACTCAGGTGCAATACAAAAACACCACAAAATTGTTGAGCACAAGAATTCAAATACAACCAAACAAGAACACAGTCTCGACCAAAACAACCACCAGTAAAACAGATATATCAAGTGAAGTCTTAACGGTCATGGACCAAAATATGCATACAAACCAACAAACAAAACAACCAGACTCAAGTGGATATACAAGTGGAGATGAACAGTAATCAAGTGCAGGTTCACCAGATCATTTTTTTACAAGACCAGTCAACTTGAAAATAATATCAAAGGCAACAAAAGTCAGGTATAAGCATGGATGGTACAAGCAGTCCTACTCGAAGAAATACTCAACCATTCAAGCTTAGAGAACACAACATCTTTAACAAGTGTTTAAGTACAAAATGTACAAAATCAGTGCAGTAAAGGCCAGCCCCAAACGAATGCAAAACTTCAGTCAATGCATAGTGCAGACTTACGAACACAATAAAGCATACAAACAAGCAGATTTCAAAGGCACAAGAACATGTAGTCCAGGTCAAATAATCATGACAGCAGTTCACGAATGGAATCAGTTTTACTCAAACCAGATTTTAAATAACAACATAACATGCTCACAAGTTCAAGACAAGTGCACCATGTAGATACATGAACAACTCGAAGTGAACAGAGCAAGAGCAAGGTATAGAAAAATGTACACAAGAACTCAAAAATGACTATACACATGAATAGCATTCGAGTTAAAACAAATACCAGAGCTAGCATATCAGACTGTTTCAAATGCAAAAGATCAGTAAACAAGTGACGGTGATCAATATGCAGTGCAGTGACAGCAAGTTATGGATATGCAAGCAATGCAACCCAGACCAATATCACACATAACTTCAAGCATCAGGTCGAAAGTGCTACAAGCACGTACACACACTATCGAACCAATCAATAACAAGAAATTAAATATGTCAAGTTAAATGTCAAAGTCAAAGCTAGAGAGTAACACATTATCAAAAAGTTAAGAAGTCAAAGTCATAGCAAAAAGAATGGAACCAAATCCAAATTCATGAAGCCATGGTGATCAAGCAATCAGGAAAAATATACGATTTGAACAAGTCTAAACAAATCGTATACACTCAAGCAAAATCAAACGGCAGAATAAATTACTAGATGAATTCAATTCGAACGGAAATTAAGGGAATTAAACCCTATTTAAACCCAATCATCATCGACATTAAGAGGCATTCGAGTTCAAGCAACAATAGAGAGGAATAAATCATTCAACTCGAATCAATGTCGAGAATAATCAATAATCAGTAAAAGGAAAAATCGCATACCAGTCTACCAATTGAACTCGACATAATTGAATCTGCCGTAAACATATAATCGATCAAAGAAAGGAATCGAAGCATCACTTTCTTTTAAGCGGCGACTTCAACAAATTCACGAAACCCTAATTTTCTCAAGAAGAACGAAGCAGCTATTTTTCAAAGTAACGAAGTACAAAGGATACGGGCCAAGGAAATAAAGGGAGATTTCTTTATATTGGGCCGGTTATAGTTAAATATAATTTGGGCTTAAGGGTTTTAAATAGGGTTTTGTGTATAGTTTTTTATTTTATTTGTAATTTACTTTTAAACATTTGTAATTTTCTAGTCGTGTGACTAGGGGACGAACTACGGTGGTGTAGTTCATGAATTCGCAACTCAGTGGCTGATTTATAGCAGGGTTTTGAGCGTAGAGTTAAGGTTAGTCGATAGCAGGTGTCGCGAGTTTATGTGTGTAAGCGTCTGACTACTTAATTTCTAGTAGAAACCTTGGGGGCAGCACGTAGGCAGGGTTTTGCCGAAGCTGGATAAATCTGTGTTGTTCTATTTCTATTTTAATATTTTGTTATTATCTGTGCTGCTATTATCCGACTATTATCAATTCTGCAATTATTTTATATATTTCCACGTTAAATTTTTATAATTAATAGTATCACCCTATTCACTCCCCCTCTAGGGTGAAATTGATCCTACACCTTGGTATTCATGTGCCGATCATTTAAGTGTCTGAAAGTTAGGTCATTTGGGGTAAAGAGAAAAGAAGTCAGAATAGAGTCTCACAAAAATGTGATGAGTAACATATAATATATATATCAAGTCTTTACAAGAAGAACTTTAATATACATACAACATCAAAGCACTCTAACCTATTATCAGCCTAAATAGTTATAACAACATGTTCTTACAATTGTTGATAAATACAGAAAAAAACAAAACAATGGAAGAGTATAAGGTACATGAATACGTCATGGAGAATCCAGCTCATCTCTTGAAAGCTCCAAAGAATCCAGCTAAATCTGGAAAATATGCTCGGGCTAACCCGAGAATTACAAGAAAAATAATGTTCGGATCAGTCTGGTAAAACCAGCGTGAGAAACTCAAATCACAAGGAATTTATTTATTTAACTTGTAAAACCCTATAAAATCAAAGGTATCTCATAAGACCACGCCGCTCATAAACACAGACGGGTTTTTACCTTACAATAACCAAAACATTTTCTATAGAAAATCCAGTGATCTAATAATAATGTCTAGGGTACAAATACATATTAATCATAGCTAAAATTGTTACATTAATTAAATTCCAGCATAATAGGTATACCATCGAGTCTGAAGGGATTTATTGGAGAATGGATTCCAACTATGAAAGCATAATCGGAAATGCTCGACCCACCACCAGGAGAAACCTATGTCGACCGGCTAATGCTAGTAACCAAAATGCAGAAGCCAATGGGGGTGCTGGAAATCCACCAATAGATATGGAGGCGATATATCAGTTCTTAGCCGGTTTGATGCAAGCTGGTGCTACAACTGGAGTTGCTGGAAATGGAGGAGGAACTAATCATGTGGCTTTAGTTGGGAATATTGCTTTGCTGATAGAGATTACACCAGTTTGGGTGGGAAGCCATTCTTGGGAATGGAGAGTGTCATAGAAGTTCCTAATTGGTTGTTACATTATGAGCGTATATTTACCAATTTGGGTCTGAATGATGGGCAAAAGAGGAGGTTGGCCTCTAGACAGTTGTAGGGCTCAGCACTGCATTGGTGGAATAGTGTCACTACCGAAGTTCCAGAAGAACAATTAACTTGGAATGATTTTAAGACTAGATTTGAGCAGAAATTTGTATCTGAGTTTGCTAAGTCTGAGCTGATGAGGAAATTTATAGATTTAGTGCAAGGAGATATGTCAGTAGTTGAGTATGTTACCAAGTTTGAAGACCTGTCTAGATATCGGTATGCTCTTATTGATACTGACATCAAAAGGAATGAGAAGTTCATTCGGGGACTGAGGCCCAAGCTTGCTAGAATGACCATGACACACATGTTCGTGATCCTTATAATATAGTAGTAGAGATGGTTATTCGCCATGAGGAGTTGCTTGCCAATTTAGCTAAGGAGAAGTCGGTGGAAACTCAGGGTTCTCAAGGGAAGAAGAAAGTTCTTTAAAAAGAAGGGAGCCCCGAGGGGAGACACCGCTAAGAAGTCAAAGGCGGAGGTAGTTTGTTATAAGTGTGACAAGAAGGGTCACTTTGCTAATGAATGCCAGTCAGGAAATGGGAAGAAAGTTGTAGTTAAGAAGAATGTTAAATGCATCAACTGTGATCAAGATTGGCATTAGAAGAATCAGTATCCAGAGCCAGTTAGTGAGGACAAAGGAAAAGTTTTTGCTATAGGACCAGCTAGGCCTACTACAACAGATAAGGGAAAGACTATGATGGAAGGTACGCTTTTGATTCAGAGTATTTCAGTTAGAGTGCTTTTGATACCAGTGCATCACATTCAATTATATCTCAGTGTTTGGTTGATAGATTATGTCTAGACCCCACCTACCTTGTTACTTCCTTAAGGGTTGCTAATCCAATAGGAGGGTATGCAACTCTTGGGTTAAGATGTGACTAGTTAGAACTTGACTTGTTAGGTCATAAGTTAGCATGCAATTTGTATGTTATTAATTTCATAGATTTCGGGATCATTTTGGGTATGGATTGGTTGAGTAGGTATGAGGCTAGAATATTTTGTTAGGATAGAGAAATATCACTAAGACACGCTGATAGTCATAACCGAGTGATATTCTCAGCAGAGAATATTGACCGGAGTGATAGTGCTAGGCTTAATGTTATAGAGGTAAGAAATGAGTTAAGTCAGGTTCGGGTAGCAAGAGAATTTGCATATGTTTTTGAGCCAATCACTGGACTACCCTCGAAAAGAGCTATTGATTTTAGAATAGATCTTATGCCAGGAGCTGAACCTGTAAGTAGACACTTAGCAGGATGACACCAGCTGAGATGAAGGAATTAAAGGTGCAGCTAGTGGATCTAGAAGGAAGGAGTTTTATTAGACCAAGCAATTTGCCTTGGGGAGCAGCCACGGTGTTTGTAAAGAAACCTGATGGGTCGTTAAGGATGTGTATTGACTATCATAAGTTAAACGAAAGGACAATTAAGAATAAGTATCCTTTGCCAAGAATAGATGATCTGTGTGATCAGTTGAGTGGAACCATAGTGTTTTTCCAGTTGGATTTGGCGATAGGTTTCCATCAGTTAAGAGTGGTGGAGGACAGTATTCCTTTGACAACATTCCAAACTAGATATGTTTCATATGAGTGGTTGGTGATGCATTTGGATTGACGAATGCACCTGTTTTCTTCATGGATTTGATGAACCAAGTTTTCCGAGGGTACTTGGATAGGTTCATACTAGTATTTATAGATGACATTCTAGTATACTCTAAGGATGAGAGAGAGCATGAAGTTCATCTTAGAGTAGTGCTTGGGACGCTGAGGCAAAATTAGCTAAAGGCGAAGTTTACCAAGTGTCATTTCTGGAAGAAAGAGGTAAAGTTTCTTGGTCACATAGTTTCAGAGAATGGATTGTCAATCGATCCAGATAAGATCGAATCTGTGGATAATTAGAAGAGACTAGAGACGGTGACTGAGATTAGGAGTTTTCTTGGACTTGCTGGCTACTACCAGAGATTCATTAAGGATTTCTCGCGGATAACAGTATCCTTAACTAAGCTAACCAATAAGGAAGCAAGATTTGTTTGGTCCGACAAATGTGAGGAGGCATTCGTTAATGTAAAGCATTTGTTGATTAATGCACCTGTGTTAGTAGTTCAGGATGGAAACCAAGGTTTGGTGGTGTATACGGATGCATGTGGAACTGGATTAGGAGCGGTGTTGATGCAGAATGGTAAAGTCTTTGTCTACGCATCTAGGCAGCTTAGACCGCATGAAGTTAGATATCCTACTCATGATTTGGAATTGGAAGCTGTGATCTTATTGAAGATTTGGAGACATTATCTCTTAGGGGAGAGATTTGAGTTGTACATCAATCATAAGTCTTTACGGTATTTATTCTCTCGTAAGGAGCTGAATATGAGATAGCAGAGGTGGCTAGAGTTTTTGGTTGCTTATGATTTTGGTATAGAGTATACACCAGGGAAAGGTAATAAGGTCGCAGATGCTCTTAGTAGAAAGCACCAGAATGTGGTGTTGGCTATGTTGGCAGAATGGAAAGATTTAGAAGCTTTAGCCAGTTGTGGTGTGCAGTTAAGATCAACTGCTGGTTCTATTCAGTGTACCACCAGATTATCTTGTTTAGAAGTTCGACTAGTATTGATTGAGAAAATCAATTCTAAGCAGAAGGAGGATCCAGTATTAACTGAGAGGATCGGAAGACTTGAGGTTGGAACTGAGACCGACGATTTAAAGGATTTTAGCCTTAACCAGAGAGGGTGGCTAAGAAAGAAGGGATGGTTGTGCATTCCAAATGTGAAAAACTTAAGGAAAGAAGTTCTTAGAGAATGTCGTCGATCCAAGTTTACGATTCATCCTGGAGGAACCAAGATGTATCAAGATATAAAGAGGAGATTCTCTTGGGAATGCATGAAGAGGGACGTTGGCTTGTGGGTTAGATGGTGTGCAAACTGTCAAAAAGTAAAAGCTAAACATCAAAAGCCCAGTGGATTGCTTCAACCTTTAGAGATTCTAATTTGGAAATGGAATTCGATATCTATGGACTTTATAGACGGGTTGCCAAGGTCAAATAGAGGTAATGAAAGTATATGGGTTATCGTGGATAGATTGACTAAGAGTGCCCATTTCATTCCAGTTAAGTCAACCAGGACGGCACCTGTTTTAGCTAATTTGATCATGAAGAACATAGTTAGATTGCATGAAGTTCCTAGCAGTATAGCCACTGACAGAGATGCTTTGTTCACTAGTGAATTCTGGAAAAGTCTACATGAAGTGATGGGTACCGAGCTTAATATGAGTACTGCATATCACCCACAGACAGATGGGCAAACAGAGAGAGTCATCAATGTACTTGAAGATTTGTTGAGAGCTTGTGTATTGGACTTTAGTGGGTCTTGGTAAGATCACCTACATTTGGTTGAGGTTTCCTATAATAATAGTTATCAGACTAGTATAGGAATGGCGTCGTTCGAAGCTTTGTATGGTGGACCATGCAAATTACCAGCATGTTGGTTGGAGACTAGAGACAGATTAGTGTTAGGTCCATATTTGGTTAGAGAGGTGTTAGATAAAATTGAGTTGATACGAGGCAGTATGAAGGAAGCTTAGTTCAGACAGAAGAGTTACGAGATAAGAGGCATAAGGACCTAGAATTCTCAGTTGGAGATAAGGTTTTCATTAAGGTATCACCTATGAACTATGTGGTACGATTTGGAAAGTCGGAGAAGTTAGCCCCAAGATATGTAGGTCCATTCCAGATTATAGAGAGGATTAGAAGCTCTCATACAGAATAGAGTTGCTGAGCAGTTTGGCAGGTGTCCATAATGTATTTCATGTGTCTCATCTTCGCAAGTATGTGCATGATCCATAGACTACTATTCCTCCGATAGGGTTGGATGACTTAGTGGTAAAGCCTAATTTGACTTTTGTTAGACAACCGGTTCAGGTTGTAGCTTGAGATGAGAAAAGATTAAGGAATAAGACAGTCAGGTTGGTGAAAGTTCAGTGGAGCGACAACGAGAAGGATTGTACTTGGGAGACAAACGACAGGATTAGAGATACTTATCTTGATCTGATTTGAGGGTATTTCTATATTAGATTTACATAGAGAGTTGCTAGTCAGTTAGACTGGTATGGTTGTTAGGAGTTATTACAGATGATTGCTATGTTTAGTATTTAGTCCTTACTAAATTTCGAGGACGAAATTCTTTAAGGGAGGGAGCCTGTAACATCCCTAATTTTGACGACATTATTCAGAAGATTTAAATAGATAAATTAAATAGAATAATGATAATAAGGAGATTGAGATTTGATTAAATAACATAATAGGGTCGTGCTTATTAACGAAGTAATTGGGCTTTAAATTAGTTTAAAGGTTAATTAAACAACACATGGGCATATTAGTAAATTAGCCAATTAATTATACACGGCTATTACTTCTCTTCTATGTCCATTCACGTTTCATTTTTCTCACGGTCACAAAATCTAAAACCTAAATCAAAGCTGGCCATTACCAAAGAGGAAAAGATGGAATTATTAATCTAAAGCCAAAGATCAAGCTAGGAAGGATTAATCAACAACAAATCTCAAGTTCCTTATCAAATCTAAGGTGAATAAATAGTCCATCTCCTTTTGGTTTCTATAATCCTATGATTTCGGATTTATGTTTTATTTCATTTCTATGAAATTTTGGATGATGATATGCTTAAATTATTAATTGTTTGATTTAAACAATTACCCTATATATATACTTCGTATGGTTTAAAGGTTAAAACTGTGAAATATCGATTATGAAATGCCATGGAAATTTTTTTTGTTAAGTAAAACATAATTTTGGAGATGGGTTTCGATTTTTAGAATTTTCCAAGCTATGGAAACTTTATTATGAATTTTTGATTGAAAATATGATATAATTGGCATTATCCGGGTTTTTAACCCAGCAGAAACCAATAGAAAACAGGACAACCTTGTGTAGGCGGGATGGTTTAGAACTTAATAAGAAAAGCTAGGACAAGAGATCGACATGGGCCAAGCTATACGATTAAACAACAACTGGAATCAACGAGGCCGAAAGATCAGCATTGTAATAGCCCGGAAACCCGTACCCCTTAAATTGACACTATTCTCCAACATATCGACTCAAAGTGAACGGAAATACAAACCATTAGGGTTAAAGAAGAAGAGGTAGAAGAAGAAAATAGAAAACACCATCAGAATCTCACATCGCAGCGGAATAAAATATAATAGATAATAACTGATCTTTACAGGAAAGAAACTATATCTGTTTATACATATATCATCAGGATACAACATCAGAGTACAATACAATCAACATCACAATTCAGGACAGTTATAATAACTTGTCCCACATATAGAATACATAGTACACACAACACAGCGGAATATACATCAAGTACGAATGATACGTCTCGTCTCCTGAGCTCCATAGCATCCTATCCTGTATCTGTAATACTCGGTCTGACCCGAGCATTATAATAAAATAACACCCAAGTCAGTCTGGAAAACCAGCATGAGAAAACACACTCAATTGGGTTATTAAAGTTTTCCAAACCTTTTGAAATCAAAAGCATCTCGTAAGACCACGCCACAAATAAACATGTCGGGTTTTTACCTTACGATAGCCAAAACACTTTTTATCAAATCCGTTTGATATTATAATAGTGTCTATATACAACTACTTATTCAAATAGCTGAAATTGTTACATGATTAAATTCTAGCATACTAGCCACAAAGTGGGTAATACAAACAAAAACCGTAAAAGGTACGTAGGGAGAATGGATTTCCAACTAATGACTAGGCACTGGGGTACCACCTGTCACAGTACCTGGTCTAGATCAGTGTACCGAGGACCACGCCCAATCCCCTGCAACACAAGACCGAAACTACCCCTTACTGGATAATTCCGAGTAAGATCACCCCACGGTTGGGATCAGCAACCGCACCATTAAGCCAAAATAAAAAGGGACATCTTGACAGGGATGACCTCACCCTAATGGGTGCGACCCACATAGCCTTGCTGCATAACCCTTGATTTTCAGTCATTCCCGGTTGATGAGGCTTGAGGCTAAGCGTTACCTTTTTAGAACGTTTCACTTAGAATGCTCATCGTCCGCCTGACGATGTTCTGAAAGCATTCATCCATACAAGTCCGTCCCGGGTTCGAACAGAACCGAAGGCACTATTACTACTACATCCATTTTGGAATCATCCTCAGGATTAGTAGCGATTAGCTCTTGCACTTCACTACTCCATCTTCGATTCCAAACTCGTTTTTCACGAAAACGTACAAACCGGATCGAAGTGGTTTTTGAGAAATTAATCTCGATCCCAGTCTCTTCGAAACGATCAGCGCATTGGCCAACATTGATAGTCGGTTATTTAACTATCAATTAACATTCACAAACATCCCTCAAACAATAAATAATTTTCCAAATTATTTATTTATCTCAAAATATCTTCGCAAGATATATTTCCACTTTTCAACCCTTTGAAAACAGTTTTCAAACCACACTCCTCTTATGGAATAAATTTCCAAATATTTATTACCACTGGAAACACCAAGTACAAAACTTTAGATTTTTAAAATAATTTAAAACACTTTATTATAAAATATACTTTAAAACATTTAAATTAAACTACTTTAATACTTATCCATAAATATATACTTTAAGAATATTTAAAATGAATCTACTTTAGAACATATAAAACTAAATTTTTATCTTTAAAAAAAAATACCAAGTCACCTTTAAATAATTACTACTATAATAAATTTGAAGAATACTTACTTTAAAATCTAAACATTTTAAAATAATTAATTTTCTAAAACATTTCTTTATAACAAAATTTTAAAGCCTTTAAAATATACTCGGTTTTCAAGGGTAATACACTTCCCATTTCCATACCTTTAAAAGTAAAACACTATTAATTTTTTTTAAAACAAATTCCCATTCCTTTATAAATTTCCACCGTGAAATTTATACTTCCAAATATCCACTGATATTTTACTTCACTTTATAAACCTAGTTTATAAATTCCAAAATCTCACTTCTCTTTGAAATTCCAATTCCAAACACTTAAATTAATTTACAATTGATTTCCAATTAACTTCACTTTGAAATAAATTTCTTTACTTACATCATTTATTTCAAAATCCATTTACTTTCAGATTTTATTTCTTTATTTCGATTTAAAAATCTCTTTTAACTGAGAATACCAATGCAGATTTCCCAAATTCCTTTCTTATCCTTTTTAAATAAATTTAACCCTTGAATTTTTTTAAAACAAACTCTTTATTTCCTTAAAACAAATAATGCTTGAGTTTTAAAATTTATTATTTCTCGATTATTTCAAAATCCCCTTTTTATATTCGGAATTTATTCAACATCACTTTTACTCTTTCTAATTCATTCTTAAATTTATTCAGATGCTCTATAATTATTTTAATTAAAAATCTTCTCTTATATTTTCTTTTCAAAAATCCATTATATATATTTTTGGTAACCCAGTATACTTAAATATATTCAATCAACCCGTTGCATCCAACATTCAAATCATCAATAATTCATCAGAGGATATCAAATAATCATAATAGAGAATATTAATCATTCTAAATAAATTTTGAGGAATCCGGTTGGATCCCTCCAACCTGCTTCCCTGCATCCACAGATGTTAGCACAATACCAATTCCACTTCGAGGTGGAATATCGCGGTATATGGGTTTAATATAATATCATCTACTATTATGCGGTGCATAGGGTCTCATCCGCTATTTAATGCGGGAAATCAATCACTCCAATATATACTATATACTAATGTATATAATATATATTTCATCCAATCAATTCAATCATTCAACCAAATATTTAAATTTAACCATTTAAATTTAAATTAAACCCGGATGAGTGAGATTAACTCACCTTTATTTTATTTGCAGTCCACTCCAACTGACTTGATTCCATGATTTAAGACCCTTGAATAAACATTAAATCATTTATTAATATTCTAACTAATCGAATAATCACTTATCATTAGATTATTTAATTAACTAGTAATTTTTTTCAAACTGATAATTTCCCATTTAAAACCTTTTTTAACATAAATAAAATAAATCAATTTATTAAACAAATTAATCACTGATATATATATTTTAAATTAGTAAGTTTAAACATGCATCTTTATTTATTTATCTTTCCTTTTAAAACCACATATATTTTTATAAAATAATCTATATAGATTTAAAAATCAAATTTTATATAAACTCAAACATTTTAAAATCTCCAATTTCAAAAGTCTTATCTCTATACATATATCTACTGTTTTAAAAATGTATGTGAATATATATATTTTCTATTCCAAACCTTATATACATTTGAAATAAAAACAGAATTGTTTTATCTAGCTTACTGTAAAATATTTAGTTATTATTTCTTTTTTTTTCTTTTCTTCTTTTCTGTAATTAACAAAAACAATAGCATGTTATACTGTAAAACACCTTTCTTCCCTAATATGTGTATTTCTTTATAATAAAATTAACTACCCAAATTCATTAAACTAAAATTTAATATAGAAAATACCTTACCCTTCGTCGCTGCCACACCCCTTACGAACAGCATTGAGTCACGCGAGCACCCAGATCACCCCGATAATGCCACCAACTCCTCATCCCAGAATCGCAAACCCTAAATCTCCACCGCGATTCACGAAACTCCACTAAACGACGCGCCTTGATTCCACCCCTAACCCACAATCACTTTCGTTGGATTCGAAACAGAAGGAAGGCGACTATCGATTTGGGAGTGAACTCGATTCACACATTAAGGTTACCAGGAGAAGAGGGGAAACTCGCGGCTCTACAACGAACAGCTTCGATTTATTTATTTCTTTGATTACCAGGATAGTTGGGCATTTTGAATCAGAGTATTTCTTCTACCCTATTTCATTTCGGCTCAAAGGAGAAGAGGCCATACCTTCATTTTATTTTATTTTGAAAGACTGGGCATTATAAAATTGAATGGGAACATAACTATATTTATCTTCGAAAGCTAAGTCTATACGTACCACAGTATGTGTTTTCTTTTATTTATTTATTTTTTTAGCTTTCTGCCTATCAATGTTCATTCAGAGTATGGAGATAGGGTGGCGTGCATTGGTATAGGGTAGGTTGGCTGAGATGAAAGAATGGTAGCTGATGGAAAGAATGGTGGCTGATAGAAAGGAGTGTGACAGCCTAGTCTAGTCAAATGCATATATATGTGTAAATATATTGTTATAAATTTCAAAAAAATATCTGACTAAAAATTTCAAATCCCAAACAAGGCATTCCATCAGGCGTTTATAATGTTATACCCATATTCCGAACGCAATAGAAAAGGTTTCGAGTCCTTATTCGATCGTATGGAGAAGATAGCTTTTTGAACTCAATTATTATATAGAATTCGATATAAATTTCAGCGCGTTTACCTTTCGTACGATCATACGACAACTCCAAACGCTACCAAATTTGAAATATGATAATAATACGATATTACGGATCCAATGGAACTGGTTTCGTCGAATTCCGAGACTGTGCCTCGGAAGGCTATTTTTAAATCCAATTTAAACTATATATTTTTAAAACTGAACAAAACACTTCCAAACTCACATTTAAAACTTCTATTGTCTCTATTATTATAAATATAAATTTTCCAAGCCTTTGAAATATTTTTAACAAGCATAATCTGAAGATTCAAAATATTTACCCAACCTCCAATAATTAAATTCAATATTTAATTATCCAATAAATAGAGATATTTGAAATTTAAGTTAAAATTAACCTTTTAAATATTTAAAATCAATTAAATATTCCAATTTCAAATATCTAAAAATTTTGGGTCGTCACATTCCTCCCCCCTTAAAAGAATTTCGTCCCCGAAATTTCTAGTTAGGAAGAATGATCCAGAACCCGTTAACTATCTTCCCAATCCAATTAGTTTTTAACAACTTCCCTAAACCATACAGTTTCAACAAATTTTTCCCAAAACAATCTTTTTATTAAAGACATACCATCACCCTTATCAACTTTCCAAACTTATCCATAAGTCTCAAACAATATTACTCACTTATCAATTCAAATTTAAATTTGAAACCCAATTTGAATTATCAAAAAAATTTCAAAATTTTTCTAACTCCCTAAATTTTCGAAAATTTTTGCCAGTGTCTCCTTTGCGCGGCTAGCTCGGTACAACTACAAAATGCCTCTACGGGCTCCCAAATTTTCAAAAGAAACAAAATGCCAAGTGGCTAGATCAGAAATCCATCAAATTTCATATAGAAATTTAATCACATACCTCTTTGTTGGGCCATTTAAATTTATTTTCTGAAATCGAAAATACCAATTCCTTTTGCCTTTTAAACACCTGTGTCCTACTCAGCAATAATATCCAATTACAACATTAAAAATTGCTTTACACATTCTTTACACAAGTTTTCATATCTATTCATTCACATTCATACAATGCACATATATCATTCGTACGCAATACCAAATTCGATCGCTCACTTGATCACACAATCTCACTTCCGAACTAGTATCGTCCACCCGACTTCCTAGTGCGGACTCAGATCTGGTTTCTTGATCAGAAACCGTCATTCTCCTTGCATAGCCACAAACTATGATAGAGAATTTCCAGAATCAATCAAAACTCCATATCCAGGGTTCGCCGTCGAAAGTCGAGTGAAAAATCCCAACTCAGACCGATATAACTATCTCGAAATTATGTACTCGAATTTGGATCAAATCACTATGTGAATAAATAATATACGCACATCCAACGTATTTATTTCCATTGATTCTCAACTATATCAATTTTCTCTTTTATTCACATTTATTTTGATTTCCATTCGCTTATTTACAACCATCCCATTTCCCCATTTCCAGTTTTAAATCTTTATTCAATTATTCACTTAGTATATTTCACCATTCCAAAATTACTTAGTATATTCCCAATACCAATTTACTTAAGAGTTTCATCCTTTCATTTCTTAAGTCCAATATAAATATTTTACATACTTCTTATATTTATTTTTACTTCACTATTGAAGTTTATATTCATTTCTATTCACCTTGCCTTCACAATTCCATTTGAATTCAATTTACTTCAATTTACAAATTATTTCACATCTAAATACTTTTTTTTCAGATTTTCATTCAGATTTTCTTTTTCAATTTTACTTATATTCAATTCATCTCCAACCTCTGAATATTGAATTTTATTTACCTTTACCTCAAATTATAATTTTAAATCATTTGTTGTTAGTGAAAATTTTAAAAAATTTCTAACTCCCAAAATTTTCGGAAAATTTTGGTAGAGTCTCCCTTGCACGGAGGAGCTTTTGCAATTTGACAAGAGATATAAAAATATATACATCGACCCACACGGTCGGAAAAACAAAAAACAACAACAGTTCATATTTCCTATCTTTTATTGTGTAGGCGTACCTTATTTAGCATTTTTAAGCAAGCGGATTATTATTTTAGCATTTTTCATAACCCAACCCAGCCAAACGGCTTCCCTGAACCTGTACTTACTCAATTTAAATGTGTAAGTGCCAAATATATGAAATTTATTAACATTCCACTTAATTTCAATAGCAAAACACATGCATTTTAGAAGCAATACACATTAACAATGTCTATAAGAAACTTATATGATTTTAACACTTATGCACTTGTTATCGCCCATTCCAAACACTATTTGTTCTATTTAAATGGTTTACAACTCTATTGCTTTCATTTAACTCATTTTTAACTTCCAACGAGCTCATATTCAATTCAATTGATTTCAAAATCAATTTATTTTAATTCTATTAGTTCATAGAATTTTATTTTCTTCCGTTTACGTCGAACGACTAATTTCCTATGAAAATTTGTCGATATTCATGCAATTAAACAATCACTTTGTTTTATACTATTTTAAATTGGTTCCAACTCAAGTTATATTAATTTCATTCCATTTCTAATTCATTTACAAACCATTTTATTTAGCTCGACACATTTCATGCTTGTATACTACTAACCATTCCCAAATTAATTCAACCCAAGCTTTTATTTAATGGTCTTCCATTCTTACTCGAAGTCGAGCTTCTAATTATTCTTAACTTAAGTTAATTAACATCAATTTATCCAAATTTCAAACTTAAGTTCACTTCCAGTAAATTTGATTCTCATCTAATCAAATTCCATTTAATTCGGTTAGCCCATCCATTTTAATTTTTAATTCACATTCTCAGTTTGTTAAAATAACATCAAAGTTTATATTTAACTCTTTTACACTTGAATTGGATTTATTTGCAACCCAAATCATTTACTATTTTAATCCAATTCCATTCCATTTGACAACATTTCCACTTACATTAATTCATTCTCAATCCCAGTTGAATTTTATTTATAACTCGAGTTTATTTCACAATTCAACTTTCATTTAACCAATTTAAATTCCATTTTCATATTTCAATGCTTCGAAATTAGTTTCAAATCACCTTTGGAATCAATTATATCCAAAATCCTTTGCATCTCAAAAATAAAACCAACTTTTGCAAACAATTGAAATTTAAAACATTCAGGTAGCAATTCCTCTTTTGGAAACTCGAAAATGAACATCGATGATGCTGTAGTCATCACCGAAGTTATTTTCCAGCGACCGAAAGAGTTCAATTCTTTTATCTCTTTAAAATCCCTCAAATATTTTTAAATTCCAAACCTTCCAGATTTCATATCCAATTCAAAAATATTTCCCAAATAATATCACCATTATTTCTCCAAAACCATTTGAAAACTATTTTCAAACTCAAAGGAATTTAAACTTCCCAAAATTCCAAATTTCAAATCCATCAAATTCAGATTCAAACATTACTCTGGAGTTTTTATTTCAATTTCAATTATAAATCACATTTATAATACACATTTACAAATTCCATTTTATTACCTGAATTTATTTCCTCAACCTTGGTTATAATTCGATTTCTTATTCAATTCTACACTTAAAGGATAATAGTTTAATATTATCACTTCCTAACAACCAAGCATCCAAATACTATAATAATTTACAAAAAAAATTTCCTTTATACAAAAATAATTTAGGTAAAATTATTTAATTTACCCTATTTAAAACAATACTATGTCGAATTGTTCTATTCAAGTGTTTAGAGATCCCTATCAATAACGTTAATTACTCGTATTGACCAGAATCCATAAACTACTCAACAAACCAATCAACACAATATAAAACCATTTTATATTCACTAACAAATACACGCTCATATCTATTAATACACTCAAACTCATTCTAGAGTACTACGGACTCTATTTTAATGAGTAATCCCCACCAGAGCAAAGGTTATCGCAGGCCTTCAGCTCTGATACCACTGTAATAGCCCGAAAACCCGTACCCCTTAAATCGACACTATTCTCCAACATATCGACTCAAAGTGAACGGGAATACGAACCATTAGGGTTAAAGAAGAAGAGGTAGAAGAAGAAAATAGAAAACAACATTAGAATCTCACATTGCAGCGGAATAAAATATAATAGATAATAACTGATCTTTACAGGAAAGAAACTATATCTGTTTATACATATATCATCAAGATACAACATCAGAGTACAACACAATCAACATCACAATTCAGGACAGTTATAATAACTTGTCCCACATACAGAATACACAGTTTACACAACACAGCGGAATATACATCAAGTACGAGTGATACGTCTCGCCATCCAGCTCGTCTCCTGAGCTCCACGGCATCCTATCATGTATCTGTAATAGTCGGTCTGACCCGATCATTATAATAAAATAACACCCGAGTTAGTCTGGAAAACCAGCATGAGAAAACACACTCAATTGGATTATTAAAGTTTTCCAAACCTTTTGAAATCAAAAGCATCTCGTAAGACCACCACACAAATAAACATGTCGGGTTTTTACCTTACGATAGCCAAAACACTTTTTATCAAATCCGTCTGATATTATAATAGTGTCTATATACAACTACTTATTCAAATAGATGAAATTGTTACATGATTAAATTCCAGCATACTAGCCACAAAGTGGGTAATACAAACAAAAACCGTAAAAGGCACGTAAGGAGAATGGATTTCCAACTAATGACTAGGCACTGGGGTACCACCTGTCACAGTACCTGGTCTAGATCAGTGTACCGAGGACCACGCCCGATACCCTGCAACACAAGACCGAAACTACCCCTTACTGGATAATTCCGAGTAAGATCACCCCACGGTTGGGATCAGCAACCGCACCACTAAGCAGAAATAAGAAGGGACATCTAGACAGGGATGACCTCACCCTAATGGGTGCGACCCACATAGCCTTGCTGCATAACCCCTGATTTTCATTCATTCCCGGTTGATGAGGCTTCAGGCTAAGCGTTACCTTTTTAGAACGTTTCACTTAGAATGCTCATCGTCCGCCTGACGATGTTCTGAAAGCATTCATCCATACAAGTCTGTCCCGGGTTCGAACGGAACCGAAGGCACTATTCCTACTACATCCATTTTGGAATCATCCTCAGGATTAGTAGCGATTAGCCCTTGCACTTCACTGCTCCATCTTCGATTCCAAACTCGTTTTCCACGAAAACGTACAAACCGGATCGAAGTGTTTTCGAGAAATTAATCTCGATCCCGGTCTCTTCGAAACGATCAACGCATTGGCCAATATTGATAGTCGGTTATTTAACTATCAATTAACATTCACAAACATCCCTCAATCAATAAATAATTTCCAAATTATTTATTTATCTCAAAATAACTTCGCAAGATATATTTCCACTTTTTAACCCTTTGAAAACAGTTTTCAAACCACACTCCTCTTATGGAATAAATTTCCAAATATTTATTACCACTGGAAACACCAAGTACAAAACTTTAGATTTTTAAAATAATTTAAAACACTTTATTATAAAATATACTTTAAAACATTTAAATTAAACTACTTTAATACTTATCCAGAAATATACACTTTAAGAATATTTAAAATGAATTTACTTTAGAACATATAAAACTAAATTTTTATCTTTTAAACAAAATACCAAGTCACCTTTAAATAATTACTACTATAATAAATTTGAAGAATACTTACTTTAAAATCTAAACATTTTAAAATAATAAATTTTCTAAAACATTTCTTTATAACAAAATTTTATAGCCTTTAAAATATACCCGGTTTTCCAGGGTAATACACTTCCCATTTCCATACCTTTAAAAATAAAACACTATTTATTTTTTTTAAACAAATTCCCATTCCTTTATAAATTTCCACCGTGAAATTTATACTTCCAAATATCCACCGATATTTTACTTCACTTTATAAACCCAGTTTATAAATTCCAAAATCTCACTTCTCTTTGAAATTCAAATTCCAAACACTTAAATCAATTTACAATTGATTTCCAATTTACTTCACTTTGATATAAATTTCTTTACTTACATCATTTATTTCAAAATCCATTTACTTTCAGATTTTATTTCTTTATTTTGATTTAAAAATCTCTTTTAACTGAGAATACCAATTCAGATTTCCCAAATTCCTTTCTTATCCTTTTTAAAGAAATTTAACCTTTGAATTTTTTAAAAACAAATTCTTTGTTTCCTTAAAACAAATAATGCTTGAGTTTTAAATTTTATTATTTCTCGATTATTTCAAAATCCCCTTTTTATATTCGGAATTTATTCAACATCACTTTTACTCTTTCTAATGCATTCTTAAATTTATTCAGATGCTCTATAATTATTTTACTTAAAAATCTTCTCTTATATTTTCTTTTCAAAAATCCATTATATATATTTTTGGTAACCCAGTATACCCAAATATATTCAATCAACCAGTTGCATCCAACATTCAAATCATCAATAATTCATCATAGGATATCAAATAATCATAATAGAGAATATTAATCATTCTAAATAAATTCTGAGGAATCTAGTTAGATCCCTCCAACCTGTTTCCCTGCATCCACAGATGTTAGCATAATACCAATTCCACTTCGAGGTGGAATATCGCGGTATATGGGTTTAATATAATATCATCCGCTATTATGTGGCGCATAGGGTCTCATCCGCTATATAATGCGGGAAATCAATCACTCCAATATATACTATATACTACTATATATAATATATACTTCATCCAATCAATTCAATCATTCAACCAAATATTTAAATTTAACCATTTAAATTTAAATTAAACCTAGATGAGTGAGATTAACTCACCTTTATTTTATTTGCAGTCCACTCCAACTGACTTGATTCCATGATTTAAGACCCTTGAATAAACATTAAATGATTTATTAATATTCTAACTAATCGAATAATCACTTACCATTAGATTATTTAATTAACTAGTAATTTTATTCAAACTGATAATTTCCCATTTAAAACCTTTTTTAACATAAATAAATTAAATCAATTTATTAAACAAATTAATCACTGATATATATATATATTATAAATTAGTAAGTTTAAACATGCATCTTTATTTATTTATCTTTCCTTTTAAAACCACATATATTTTTATAAAATAATCTATATAGATTTAAAAATCAAATTTTATATAAACTCAAACATTTTAAAATCTCCAATTTCAAAAGTCTTTCTCTATACATATATCTACTATTTTAAATATGTATGTGAATATATATATTTCCTATTCCAAACCTTATATACATTTGAAATAAAAACAGAATTGTTTTATCTAGCTTACTGTAAAATATTTAGTTATTATTTCTTTTTTTTCTTTTCTTCTTTTCTGTAATTACCAAAAACAATAGCATGTTATACTGTAAAACACCTTTCTTCCCTAATATGTGTATTTCTTTATAATAAAATTAACTACCCAAATTCATTAAACTAAAATTTAATATAGAAAATACCTTACCCCTCATCGCTGCCACACCCCTTACGAACAACATTGAGTCACACGAGCACCCAGATCACCCCGACAATGCCACCAACTCCTCCTCCCAGAATCGCAAACCCTAAATCGCCACCGCGATTCACGAAACTCCACTAAACGACGCGCCTTGATTCCACCCCTAACCCGCAATCAATTTCGTTGGATTCAAAACAGAAGGAAGGCGATTATCGATTTGGGAGTGAACTCGATTCACACATTAAGGTTACCAGGAGAAGAGGGGAAACTCGCGGCTCTACAACGAACAACTTCGATTTATTTATTTCTTTGATTACCAGGATAGTTGGGCATTTTGAATCAGAGTATTTCTTCTACCCTATTTCATTTCGGCTCAAAGGAGAAGAGGCCATACCTTCGTTTTATTTTATTTTGAAAGACTGGGCATTATAAAATTGAATGGGAACAAAACTATATTTATGTTCGAAAGCTAAGTCTATACGTACCACAGTATGCGATTTCTTTTATTTATTTATTTTTTTTAGCTTTTTTCCTGTCACTGTTCAATCAGAGTATGGAGATAGGGTGGCGTGCATTGGTATAGGGTAGGTTGGATGAGATGAAAGAATGGTGGCTGATGGAAGGAGTGTGACAGCCTAGTCTAGTCAAATGCATATATATGTGTAAATATATTGTTTTAAATTTCAGAAAAATATCTGACTAAAAATTTCAAATCCCTAACAAGGCATGCCGTCAGGCGTTTATAATGTTATACCCATATTCCGAACGCGATAGAAAAGGTTTTGAGTACTTATTCGATCGTATGGAGAAGATAGCTTTTTGAACTCAATTATTATATAGAATTCGATATAAATTTCAGCGCGTTTACTTATCGTACAATCATGCGACAACTCCAAACACTACCAAATTTGAAATCTGATAATAATACAATATTACGGATCCAATGGAACTAGTTTCGTCGAATTCCGAGACTGTGCCTCAGAAGGCTATTTTTAAATCCAATTTAAACGATATATTTTTAAAACTGAACAAAACACTTCCAAACTCACATTTAAAACTTCTATTGTCTCTAGTGTTATAAATATAAATTTTCCAAGCCTTTGAAATATTTTTAACAAGCATAATCTGAAGATTCAAAATATTTACCCAAGCTCCAATAATTAAATTCAATATTTAATTATCCAATAAATAGAGATATTTGAAATTTAAGTTAAAATTAACCTTTTAAATATTTAAAATCAATTAAATATTCCAATTTCAAATGTCTAAAAATTCCGGGTCGTCACAAGCATCCCTTCAGTCTAATCAGCAGCTGAATGTAAACAGCTAGCGACTTGCCATCAAAACATAACAACAATGATAAAAGACTATGGAAACATCTCCAATTCCAAACTCCAGAAAAATCCTAAGTACTTAGATCGTCAGATACCCATGCTTCTCCTCGAACCTTCAAACCAACCTACTGTGGAACACAACAAAAGAGGCGAGACGTTGCCCCGAAAAACGAACCAAGTCTATGGGTCACTAGCGACCCATAAGCCATGGTCGCTAGCGACCCATAGGACATGGATCGCTAGCGACCCATGTTTTTGGCTCATTTTGCGAGCAAAAGTCCCCCTAGGTCATTTGATACCTACCTACGAGCTGATGACGACAAGCCTGGCCCAAAAGCTCTCCAATCTCTATAAATAGCATCATACCTGCAACATAAAGGGATCTTCTCTAGACTGGTTGTTGAAGTTCTGCTGGAAACATTCTTCACTCTCTATCTACCTCACAACAGTCTCCAAAGGAATTCACTGTGATTCTCCAGTGGATTCCAACTCTGGGGATTAAATCTAGCTAAGGATAATCAAAAGCCTTGTAATCAAACATCTCTTGTAACAGTAGTCAGTTTAATAAAACTATAAAGTGGACATAGGCTTCATTAACAGCCGAACCACTATAAAAATTCTCTGTCTACTTTCTTTTATTGTTCTTTCTTTATATCAGATATATATGGTATTGCTCTGTCAGAAGAGGGCTGGTGCTTTCAAACTCTAACCAGGGTGTTGGTCCATTTTTTGGGTCAACATTTTGGTGCTTTCACTGAGAACTCCAACTCAGAATCCAGATCTAGCTATCTACTTTGGATCCCATAGGTCTAAAAGTTAGATCCTTATCTTTGCTTGAAGAATCCACTGTTTGGAATCAATGGCTCCTGGAAGAAAAAAGAACTGCCTCTGGAAGGTCTGTAGGGGTAGTAGTAGCTAGAGAAGATGTTAAATCCCCAACAAATCGAAGTGAATGGTGCTAACTTAGGGAATCAGGCACTTGCCTCTTCCAGTTAGCATGAAGTTGTTACCAAGGATAAGTTAAATAAAATGGTTGATGAGATCAACCAAAAAATGGAGAGTAGCCAAAAATCTCTAATGGATAAGCTTAATGCTCTCCTAACCCTACAGTCAAATCCCGCTCCATGGACTATGCCTGAACCCGCAGCTGCTATGGAACAAGAGAATTCCTCTGTTTCTGGTCTATATAAAAGAAATAGTAAACGACCACAAAAAAGGGTAACAACAGGGCTTGACGTGGACGGAAATGTAGGTACTCCGTATGCCATAAGGCAACCTATTCTGAATTTGAGTCAGGGGGCAAAGACCCCCGTAGAAGACATAGCTATGGATCTTTCCGACTCAAAGGACAGAGAGCCAGACGACAAATTGTAAGAAGACGCCAGTGCATTTGATAATGCAAGGAATACCCAAACTACTCCAGTGAGACCGATTGCAAGCCAACGGGACCATGCAAGAGTGGCTCTCTCGATGATAGGAGAACCTAGAACTCAGCCCTTCTACCAAGACCTTTTGCAAAGTCAAACACTTGGCGCAGTGACTGATCGCCGTCCTCAGGACTATCGGACATCAGAGGCATACATCGCGGACATGGTTAAATGATTAATGGAGTAGAGTAAAGAATGAAGAGATGACGAGTGAGGATTTGCGCCAAGCCAGACTCCCTTCACCGATGAAATCCTGAACGAGAGATATCCAGAAAAGTTCACAATGCCAACTATTCCATCCTATGATGGAATGAAGGACCCGAAGCCTCACTTGTACAAATACAGTTGGTATATGGATGGAGTGAATTCCTCTGAAGTTGTTCAATGCAGATGCTTCTGTATCTTTCTCGAAGGGGTCGCGTCAGTGTGGTTAACTAGGCTTCCACCAAGATCCATCTCTACTTTTGACCAACTAGCGACAAGGTTCCTTGATCAGTTCAGACTCCATACTGCACGGCCAAAAGATGTCATGTCCCTATCTGGGTTGTTCCAAGGGCGTAAAGAATCACTGAAGTCTTTCATGAAAAGGTTTAAAACCACGGTGATGGAAGTAAGCAACCCCAACAAAGACAGGGTTTTTATGGCATTAGTCCATGCCATTCACCTGGAAACTGAATTCAGAAAGTGGATTAAAATGAAGCAACCTACCACCAGGAAAGATTTCAATCGTAAAGAAAGTCAGTACCTGTGGTTGGAGGAATCGCAGGAATTGGAAGGGAAGTCTACTAGTGTGCAACCGGAAAATTTCGGGCAAAGCAATGTAACAATGAATCAAAATGCGCGCACTTCTCAAACTACTAAAGGAACCACTGGGAAAGACGGGAATTCAAAGAGAAAAGGTCAAAACTCCTATAAGAAGAATGGTAATGGCAGCAATAAAAAGCTCAAAGGGTTTTGGCTAGAAGGCTACACTTCCGTGAGCGACACACCGGAAAATAATTTTCCCACAATTCAAGGCACTGAGGAATGCAAAAGGCCATCCAGAAAGAAGGCGACCGAGCAGTAGAAGCGCTCAGGAAAATTCTGCCACTTCCATCAGACACACGGCCACAATACTAATGAATGTCGCCACCTAAAGAATCTCATTGAGGAACTGATCCAGAACAACAAACTCCAGCAGTACGTAAAACAGTCGCAACACTTTGATCAATCTGCTACTCCTCAGCACCTAAGAGAACGAAGGAATCAAGCTGAAACCAGCGAAGAAGGGTCGAAACGAACTGACCAAAGGCTTATTATTGGAACAATATATGGGGGACCACATCCTGCACAAAGAAGTTGGAGGGAAATTGAGTGATATGCAAGTTCGTTGAAGCACGCCCTGAAGGAATCATGTTTGGCTATTGAAAACGAAACTCCGGTTAAGATGCAAAGGATCTTGAATGATGATATTGTGTTTCGAAATCGGGACACCGAAGGGATCGAAGCTCCAACTCTCGATCCGATGGTGGCGATGGTAGGAATTGGACCTGCTGTAGTTGGGCGGGTGTTGGTTGACTGCGACAGCTTCGTTAACATTCTCTTTAAACGCACTTTTGATTAAATGAAGATTGGCATGAAAAGTGTGTCCGCGTGCCAAACAAAACTTTAGGGGTTTACTGGTGAACCCAAGCAACCGGTGGGAACAGTTGACCTACCCATGCAGCTTGGAGAGGATGAGCGAAGGGTCACCCTCATTCAGACCTTTGTGATTGTGGATGAAATGTCAGCATACAACGCCTTCTTGGGACGGCCCGCATTAGATGACTTCAGAATAGCTCTCACCCAATGGTGCCTTACAATGAAGTTCCCTACAGAACATAGAGTCGGAATTGTGAAAGGAGATCAAAGCGCCGCCCGGAAATGCTACAAGAAAAATTGTGTGAGTCAAGAAGAAAGGAAAGGATGTGGGGAAAACCCTCTACATCCGTGAACCTCCGACTAGCAACTATAGAACCGCCCCAGGCTTAAGGACCATAGCCGATTCAATGAGGCTTTGGACCCTAGAAAGAAGAGCTCAGGGGAGGATCGGGCAGCACCGGCTGAATTGACGGTGTTTGTCCCGGTCTGTATGGATGACCTAACATGGGTCCTGAAAATTGGGTCGCAACTTGGAAACAAGATGCGATCAGAACTAACCAAATTCCTTCACGCCAATTTGGACATATTTTCTTGGACACACTCCGATATGTGTGGGGTATCACCTGAAATTGCCTACCACGCTCTCAGTATTGACCCCAAATTCACACCGGTAAAGCAAAAAAGGCATAGCTTGGGCCCCGAACGGTCCAAGGCATTGAGAGAGGAAGTAGATAAACTACTGGCTAACGGCTTCATTCGATGAAGCCTACCCTGAATAGGTACCGAACCCAGTCCTGGTCAAGAAGTCTAATGGAAAATGGCGAACTTGTATTGATTTCTCAAACCTCAACAAAGCCTGTCCGAAGGATAGCTTCCTGCTCCTTAGGATTGATCAACTGGTAGATGGAACGGCAGGACACAAACTGTGGTCATTTATGGATGCGTACTCTGACTGTAACTGAAACGACCTGCTATTTTGGACCATTCAAATCGACAATAAATCCCCACATGTCGGACTTGAATAATTCATAATAATAGATTATAAATAAAATTTGGCAAAACTCAGCATATACAATAAATAAATAATCACAGAATCACAGACACAGAGTAATATAACAATAATGCAGCGGAAACAAAAGAATAGTAGTTCATGAAGCTACTATATATATATAACAGAACTGGTTGAAGGAAAATGTTTACTACTTCGAACAAATACCTTGAAATCATTACTTCTTAATTATTTAATAGTAATTACTAATTATTTAATATTGATCATTAATTATTAAAATATCTAATATTTGATATTTATTATTATTTATTACTTCGTAATTATTTAATAGTAATTATTAATTATTAATAATTTTAAAGTAATTATTTAATATTAAATATTAAATTTTTAATATTATATATTAATTATTTGTAGTAATTATTTAATATTAACCATTAATTATTAATTATTTAATAGTAACTACTAAATAATAAATTTTTCATTTTTTAATATTTATTATCAAATATTATTTACTGAATATTAAATATTAGTACTTAAATATTAATTATTAGCAGTAATTATTTAATATTAATTATTAATTATAATTAATAATTTTTAGTTAATTATTGTTATCCCGCCTTTTGGCAAGGCCGTGACACCAAAAAGTTGACTAGAAATCAATGACAGTCCATCCTTGTAACAGCCCGATATTTTAAACGAAATTTTAATTAAAAATAAAACATTTTGAAATATTGATTTAAATTAAAGTGTAAAAATATGTGTGAAACAAGAAATTTAAAACTCTACATTTCATTCCGTATATTAACATCTGTTTTATCTTATATTTAAAAATCAAATTTTATTAATTTTGGTAATAGCTATTTAAATTTTTGGTTTAAAAGATACGTTATTTATTTAAAGAAACGTTATATTTTTTTTTAGAAACAAATAACGGTTATACGTTACTTTGGGCGTTACACTTTACGTTCGCTGCTTTCGTCGGTCCATTTGATTTCTTGCGTTAGCAATGGTTGCTTCAACCGTACTTTGCTTTTGAGAATTAAAATTCGTGCCTTATCATTTTACTGGAAATTTTATTCCATTCCTTTACCGTTCCAATCTTTAGTGTTTGTTATATTTTTTTATATTCCAAACGTTCCACCTATTGAATAAAATTGATTGCCTAATATATTGCCTACCGTTCAACTTTATTTACTGCCTTAATTGCCTACAGTTCAAAAACTTTTCGTTGCCTTCTTTCTACAAAAAGCAATACTGTTCATTTTGTTTCGTTCAAAATCTTCATTTCTCAAAAAAGCATTCTCTGTGGCTTTTGTTTCAAATCTCGTGAGCAACCAAAAAGGTAGGCATACCTCTTCTTTTATTATTTTTTTTTCTTTTATTTATTTTTTCGTTGGCTGTTGGCTGTTTTGCTCCATCCCCAACCACGCCACCCCAGACCATCCATTCGCCACCACATCCCCAACCCCATCCCGTGCTCCGCCAGAAACCACTCCACTGACCCATGCCTACCCCAGTCCACCTCCACGCCGCCAGAAACCCCACGCCCTGCCAGAGAACCCCACGAACGAACCACCCACGCCTACCCCAGTCAAACCCCACGCCCTGCCAGAGAACTCCACGAACAAACCACCCCACGCCTACCCAGTCCACTGACCCGCGCCAGACCACCACCACGGCAACCCCAGACCCTCATCACCCCGGTCATGCCTCCAATACCACGAGACCAGTCAGCCCTACCCCATGCCATTCGCAGCCTAGACAACCACCGCCTCCTACCCCAGCCTGCCACCACTTGTCCCTACGTATCCAAACCCATGCTTGTCCCCACGTCACCACAAACCCATGCCAACCACCACCGACTCCATGCCGAGACCAGCCACCATTCACCTCCAGACCGAAACCCCTACCCCAGTCACAACCACCCACGTTTCCTCCTCCAGACCGAGCCCAGGCAACCACTCTTCCCATGCCTTGGTTCTGAATTATTAAGTGAACAAAGTCTTGCCACTTTTGTATTTTATATTTGCTTTCCCTGGGCTTTTGTCTGAAAGCAAATGAAGAATGAATGTTATTTTGTTCCTCTGTCTTGTATTCGAATAAAAAAAAATGAACAAGGAATTGTTGGTCACTTCTGCACTTTTATTTTGAAGTTATTGCTTCTGACCTTTGTTTGAAAAAGAATGAAGATATGCTTTTGTCACTTTTAGAAAATTTGAAGTTATAATTTCCTGGCCTCTGTCTTGAGAAAAAATGAAATGAATAATTCGTTTGGTCAAGCATTTATTTTGAAGTTATAGCCTATTTTTTTTAAAGTGGTCGAACAATTCCTATCTGGTTTTGAACTTGTTCCTTTTCGTTTGATTGCTTCATTTGAAATTTTTTTTTCGTGCAACCTTCGATTTGATTATTTATTGTGCTTTTTGTTTTGAATCTAGTGGGCGCATCAGCTAACAACTAAATCGTGCTTTCCGCGGGCTTTCGACTGATAGCGTACTTCTTTCTCTCTGAATCTCCAGCTCCGTAGAGGTGAGTAAATCTCACACGAATATTCATACTTATATGATTGTGAAACGACCGCAACTGAATGTGTAGAAATAAATAAATAAATAAATGATGTTAATTGCCTGTGATTTATTTATAGTTGATGTTAATTGTTAAAACTACATATCGTATCATCTGTTATATTTTGTTCCTATTTTACTATTATTCTATTTTCTGTTAAATCACACTGCAAGTTCCCTGTAGAATAGAATCACTATGGGTTGAAATGATACATACCCGAACGGACTTTAGAATAAGGGAAGGTCGTTATGGGCTGAAATGATAGGCCTGAACGATTTTCAATAAAATTTTATTTACTTGGGATTCCGGGTTTGAAATGATAAAACCCGGATTTTTCTTTGTAAATTACGGATTGAAATGATATAGTATCCGTATCACTTGACTTAGGCTAGAAAATATTATACAGACCCGTGGTTATTTTTCTATATTTTCTGAAAACCTTTAAATATTTTATTAATTGTAATAATATTAAATTGATTTAAATTGAATTTTAAAATGATTTATTTAGAATAGAAATGATTTTTCTATGTGATAAATGGAAAGAAAAAGGAAAATATAAAATAAAATATTGATTTTAAATTGCAACTTAAATTCGGAAATTAGATTAAAAAGAAAGTTGGAAACTTAGGTTAACTAAATTGAAATAAGAATTTAGTTTTAAAATGGTGGAAATGGAGTTTGAGTTTAAATATTGAAATGAATTGTTTAAATGAAATGGGATTTACACACTTGAATTTAATAAGCGAATCTGTAATTTTTGGTTTTATTTTATAAAATTTCCCTTTTTAATAAATCAGTTAAAGGATTTAAATGAACTTTTTAAATGTGAAAATTTATGATTTTATAAATTTAAATGGTTTAGATTAAATGAACCAATTCTAAACTAAGGGAAATCTGCAGCACTTGTTAAGTACTGCGGTTATATATACGAACCAAAAGACTAAAATGAACTAAGGCTATGATAGCACTTGGTAAGTGCTGTTGTGGCAGAAACTAAAATTGAACCTGAACTAATAAAAGGGCTACTGTAGCACTTGTTAAGGGTTGCAGTAAGCTGAAATATGATTTGTTTAAAACTGAACTGTTATAGCAGTTTATAAATGCTGTCTTTTCTAAATAAATTGTTTTTTAATTATAACTTACCGCAACACTCTTTTAAAAGTTGTGAAAGCTGAGAATTTTAATGCCATTGTTTTAAGTGAATAAATGAGCTCTGAAAAGGTTAAACTTTGGGAATTTAAGATTTGATTTAAATAACAATGACTTTGTTTTTTTTAAATGGTTTAATTCGAAATATAATTGATAAATTGTTTTAAATCTATAACCACGGGTTATAATAACGATTGGTTGGCAAAGAGACCGGGATCGGATATGGACATACTCTCTGTCGATACCGAAAACCACTTTGACAACCGTGTACGCGGTGGAGATTCCAGAATGAAGTAGGATGGTGGCGACGTTCTTAAGGTATGTTACGTGGACCCAACTCCCGTGAGTTGGCATAAGGTGGCTAAAACAGGAGCGATTGACGGACCAATGAGGTAGCACCTCTTATCGGACACACTTCTTCGATACCATTCTATTACTTGTGATTGATTTGGTGGCCACCCTTGATTTGGGAGTGTTGTTCGAGGTGGGCAGTAGTGGCTGCTATGCGTCACCACTAGTCCGGATGCGTAATTGGTATATCTACCCTGGCATTGCCTAGTTGTGCCGTGTCACCTACCATATCGAGCTTTACTACGATTATGATTTTAAGATCCGACCGCGTTAAGGTTCTCCATCCCCTTAACACTATTTTCTGATATGATTATACTTTACTTATTTAGACACTATTATAATAGCGAATATTACTACATAGTAGATATTTTAACGGATCCTTAGAGGATGGGCGGTCCCAAGCATCTTCTAAGTTACTTGTACCTTTACTACGGTTCATTTGAGTTGGTTTACATTGTATAAGTATGTATATCCTGACTCGAGTGTTTATGTTTTATTTTACGCTCGGGTCAGCCTGAGTATTCACAGCTTTGGATTCACTTTTCTGGAGCTCGGAGTCGCTGGAGATTCTGCTTATCTAGTTATCTACCTATTTCAGTTTCAGTTGTCTTATTTCAGCTTTTGTTTTAGAGACTTGTGTATTTGAGATTTCTATTGTACTTGTTTCAGAACTGTATTGGGTTTCAGACTATGTATTTTGTATTTGATTTGAGACTATGTATTTTAGTGGCTTCATGAACCACTATGGTTATTTTAAATTCCGCTGCGAGTTATTCTGATATTTCTGTGTCTGTGATTCTATGAATGATTTTATTTGCTCCAAATTTTATTACAATCTGTTATTTTGCATTATTCAAGTCTGACATGTGTGGATTATTGTCGATTTGAATGGTCCAAAATAGTGGGTCGTTACATTTGGTATCAGAGCCAGGTTTTAGGCAAACCTTAGCCTATGGAGCAAAAACTCATTAGAGATAGGGTAGAAATACCCTAGAATGAGTGAAATCAAACTCAGAATCATTTCCTTGTGAGTGAACGTATTTTCAAAGTATAAAATGATTTTTAAAATGATTTCTCAAATGATTTTTCCAAAGATTATTTCGATCAAACTTCCTTCTTTCCGTATCTACCTTGCTAGAAATTTTGTTATTAGGATATTCATCCAAGTGATCTTATCGTGTCTTATCTTAATTTATCTTTGTCCTCTCTGTACCTTGTCCTAAATTTATTCTTGATATTTCCAGGATGAATCGTGGAAATGCTAGAGGTAGGGGTCGTGGTATTGCCCCAGTTCCTCCACCTGTTGCACCCGTTAAGTTTACAGTTCTTTGCAAGGAATTCTCTCAGCTCGGTGGCACTAGGTTCACCGGTTCAGAGAGTATCATCGAAGCCCAGCAATGGCTACGAAGTTTGGAAAGAATCTTTACTGGTTTAGAGATCACTGATGCCCAGAAGCGTCAGTTAGCAGCATGGCAGCTGCAAGAGTCAGCCTTAGATTGGTGGGAGTCTGTTACGACTCACACTAACGAAGGTGATCTTTCGTGGGAACAGTTCAGGTATCCTTTGTGTTAACTTGAATTTTCCCCCATTTCCTTTCCTTTTGAATTTATCTTAAGTTCAGTTTCTGTATCTTCTTTCCAGGGAGGCTTTTGTGGCAAAATGGATGCCCGAAGCCGGGAAATCTCAGCTTTACCGTGAGTTCATGGACCTCAAGCAGGGTACCATGTCTTTTTCAGAGTACGAACGGAAGTTCAATGAACTTTCCAAATTTGGTCCTGGTCTTATCGACACTCAGCTAAAGAAGAATGAGAAATTCATTGCTGGAGCTCGCCCAGAGTTCTACGACCATCTTATTTCGCATGTTCATGGCACTTTTACTGAGCTCATGGATATGGCTATTCGCTATGAGAACCCTACTTCCAAGGGTCCTGCTGCTTCTGGTGCTCATGTCTCACAGTCCTCCTCTGCTAATTCCAAGAAGAGAAAGCCCAACTTCCACCAGCAAAAGAAGAATTGGCTCAAACATTCGGGCTTAGGATCTTCAGCATCTACTCCTTCCCAGAGGCACCCTATTGATCTTTCCTCCATTACTTGCTTCAAATGTGACCAGAAGGGACACTATGCCAACAGTTGCCCTAATCCGTCCAGTGCTACTATTCCTCCACCTCAGGTTTCCAGGAACGATCTTTGTCATGTTTGTCTTCAGCCGGGTCATTTTAGGAAGGACTGTCCTTTATATCAGAAGGGAAAGCCATCTGGCGTTTTTGCTGTCACATCTGCTTCATCACCTGCTGCACCTACTCCTGCTCCTAGCGATGATCAAGGTACTCTTCAGGGCACCTTTACTTTATTTCATCATCTTGTTCGTGTTTTATTTGATACTGGGGCTTCGCATAGCTTTATTTCTGATGTTTTGTGTAATAAGTTTGAAACTCTCCTTTCTCCTGAGTATGCTTCTGTTCCTCTATGTGTTTCAAATCCTATTGGTGGTCCTGCAAATCTTGATAAGATTTGTAAGCAAGTGAGACTCTTCTATTCTAGTCATAAATTTTCTGGAGATTTCTATGTCCTAGGTTTAGATGCTTTTGATTTGTTGCTTGGAAGTGATTGGCTTGACGGGCACGATGCTCATATCTCTTGTAAATCCCGAATTGTTTCTCTTAAGGATGTTCGGGGTAACTCTTTGGTTATTCAGGGTCGTATGCCTCATGATTATGCTGGTAGCTTTATCTTTTCTCTAGATGCTTCTAATGATGATCTTCAGTCAACTCGGGTAGTCAACCTCTATCCCGATGTATTCGGTGAAGTCTCTGCTTTACCTCCTAAGCGGGAAATTGATTTCCGCATTGATCTTATTCCTGGAGCTCGACCTGTAGTTCTTCCTCCTAGAAGAATGGCACCCCGAGAGAAGGTTGAGTTAAGGGAACAAATAGAGGACCTATCTTCCAAGGGTCTGATCAGACCTAGTTTTTCTAAATGGGGAGCTGCGGTGGTTTTCGTCACCAAGTCCGATGGTTCTCTCCGGATGTGTGTTGATTATAGGGAGTTGAACAAGCTCACTATGAAAAATAGATATCCAATGCCTCGTATCAACGACATGTTTGATCAGCTTTATGGTGCTACTGTTTTCTCTCAGCTTGATCTTGCCACAGGTTTTCACCAACTCAGAGTTGCCGAGGAAAGTATTCCCAAGACTGCTTTCCGTACTGAGAACTGATTCTTTGAATGGTTAGTTATGCCTTTTGGTTTGACTAATGCTCCTGCCTTCTTTGTTGACTTGATGAATCGTGTTTTCTGTGATGTGCTTAATAAATTTGTTCTAGTCTTTGTGGATGATATCCTCATTTTCTAAGTCTGAAGAAGAACATGAGTCACATTTAAAATCTGTTCTTGAGACTCTTCGAAATCATCAGTTAAAAGCTAAATTTTCCAAATGTCATTTCTGGAAGGATGAAGTCCGATTTCTCGGGCATATTGTTTCTAGTAATGGAGTTTCAGTTGATCCAGTCAAGATCGCTGCGATCAATGTAAGTCTTTCTTTCCTTCTCTTCCATTGTTTCATTTCAATTTACTCTATCTTTTCTATTATCCTTCTTTTTCCCTATTCTGTGCAGGATTGGGAAACTCCTAAGACTCCTACTGATATCTGTAGTTTTCTGGGCCTTGCCGGTTATTACCGGAGATTCATTGAGAATTTTGCTCGGATTGCTGCACCTCTCACTGCTTTAACTCGGAAGAATGCTAAGTTTATTTGGAGTAACGAGTGTAAGGCCGCCTTCAATGAGTTAAAAGACAAGCTTACTTCCGCACCTGTTCTTACCGTTCCAAATGGAAATGAGGGATTAACGGTATACACCGATGCTTGTCGAGAAGGTTTGGGAGCTGTTCTGATGCAGGATGGTAGAGTGATTGCTTATGCTAGTCGACAGTTGAAGACCCATGAAGTAAATTATGCTGCCCATGATCTTGAGTTGCTTGCTGTTGTTTTCGCTTTGAAGCTTTGGAGACATCATCTGTTGGGTACCAAGTTCGAGCTTTTCACAGATCATCAGTCTTTGAAGTATATTTTCTCTCAAAAGGATTTGAATCAGAGATAAGTTAGGTGGTTAGAGTTCCTTGCTTCTTATGACCTCGACATCAACTATACACCGGGAAAAGCTAATGTTGTGGCGGATGCTTTGAGTAGGAAGAAAGCTTTGTTGTGTCAAATTGTTGTTTCTTCACCTCTTGTGGATCGTATTATGGCTAGACAGGATGAAGATCAGATGCTTAGATTGATTAAGGAGAGTGTTCGAAGCAGAGTTGGAAGTAGTAATCTTAATGGTAATGGAGCTCAGATTGACGATAAAGGTGTATTGAGGATCAATAATAGGATTTGTGTCCCGAATGTTGATGGATTGAGACAGGAGTTACTTCGGGAGAATCATCAGTCCAGACTTTCTATTCATCCAGGCGTGACCAAGATGTATCAGGATATGAAGAAGTTATATTGGTGGAAAGGTATGAAGCGAGATGTTTCCATTTTTGTGAATAGATGTGCGACTTGTCAGCAAGTCAAGGCAGATCATCAGAAGACCCCTGGTTTATTGCAGCCTCTTGAGATTCCCAATTGGAAGTGGGAACAAGTTTCTATGGATTTCATTGATGGATTACCGAGGACTAGGAAGGGTAACGAGAGTATCTGGGTTATTGTGGATAGATTGACCAAATCAGCTCATTTCATTCCGGTCAAGTCTACCCGTACAGCTTCTAGTTTGTCTGAGATTTACATGAGGGAGATTGTTCGTCTCCAAGGTGTTCCTCTCAGTATCGTTTGTGATCGTGATCCTATCTTTACTAGTAGGTTTTGGAAGGCCTTTCAGGATTCTTTGGGTACTCATCTAAATCTGAGCACTGCTTATCATCCACAGACCGACGGTCAAACGGAAAGGGTGAATCAGATTTTAGAAGATCTTCTTCGTGCTTGTGTGCTTGATTATGGAGGATCTTGGGAAGATCAGCTCCATCTTGTCGAATTCACTTATAACAATAGTTATCAGGCCAGTATTGAGACATCTCCCTTTTCTGCTCTTTACGGACGACCTTGCAGATCTTCTTCTTGTTGGATTGAATCCAGTAATCGGTTGGTTCTTGGTCCTGAGTTAGTTTTGGAAGCTTCAGAGAGAGTTGAAGAGATTAAGAGGGAGATGAGGATTGCTCAAGATAGACAGAAGAAGTACGCTGATCGTCGAAGACGGAGTTTAGAGTTTGCTGTTGGTGATTTGGTTTTCCTTAAGGTCTCTCCCTTAAGGAATGTTATTCGTTTTGGTCGTAGAGGGAAGCTTTCTCCTAGATTTGTGGGTCCTTTCCGCATTTTGGAAAGAATTGGCTCTCTTGCTTATCGTCTGGATTTACCCGAGAAATTTTCTGGAATACACAATGTCTTTCATGTATCTCATCTTCGTCGCTATCTGCATGATCCATCTCTTATTATTCAGCCTTCTGCTCTTGATAGTTTGGATATCGAGCCAAATCTGACTGTTGAGAGGAAGCCACTTCGTATCGTCGATCGAGGTACGAAGCAGCTAAGAAGAAAATCTGTCAACCTGGTCAAAGTGCAGTGGAGCACTGATGAACGGGATTGCACCTGGGAGACGGAGGAGAGCATTCGTGTTTCGAATCTGGAATTGTTTATTTCAGGTACTTTTACTATTCTGTCTTATCTTTCTTTGTTTTCCTTCTTCGTTCCTTTTCGAGGACGAAAAGCTTTGAGTGGGGGAGAGTGTAACAGCCCGATATTTTAAACGAAATTTTAATTAAAAATAAAACATTTTGAAATATTGATTTAAATTAAAGTGTAAAAATTTGTGTGAAACAAGAAATTTAAAACTCTACATTTCATTCCGTATATTAACATCCGTTTTATCTTATATTTAAAAATCAATTTTTATTTATTTTGGTAATAGCTATTTAAATTTTTGGTTTAAAAGATACGTTATTTATTTAAAGAAACGTTATATTTTTTTTTAGAAACAAATAACGGTTATACGTTACTTTGGGCGTTACACTTTACATTCGCTGCTTTCGTCGGTCCATTTGATTTCTTGCGTTAGCAATGGTTGCTTCAACCGTACTTTGCTTTTAAGAATTAAAATTCGTGCCTTATCATTTTACTGGAAATTTTATTCCATTCCTTTACCGTTCCAATCTTTAGTGTTTGTTATATTTTTTTTATATTCCAAACGTTCCACCTATTGAATAAAATTGATTACCTAATATATTGCCTACCGTTCAACTTTATTTACTGCCTTAATTGCCTACAGTTCAAAAACTTTTCGTTGCCTTCTTTCTACAAAAAGCAATACTGTTCATTTTGTTTCGTTCAAAATCTTCATTTCTAAAAAAAGCATTCTCTGTGGCTTTTGTTTCAAATCTCGTGAGCAACCAAAAAGGTAGGCATACCTTCTTCTTTTATTATTATTTTTTTCTTTTATTTATTTTTTCGTTGGCTGTTGGCTGTTTTGCTCCATCCCCAACCACGCCACCCCAGACCATCCATTCGCCACCACGTCCCCAACCCCATCCCGTGCTCCGCCAGAAACCACTCTACTGACCCACGCCTACCCCAGTCCAACTCCACGCCGCCAGAAACCCCACGCCCTGCCAGAGAACCCCACGAACGAACCACCCACGCCTACCCCAGTCAAACCCCACGCCCTACCAGAGAACTCCACGAACGAACCACCCCACGCCTACCCAGTCCACTGACCCGCGCCAGACCACCACCACGGAAACCCCAGACCCTCATCACCCCGGTCATGCCTCCAATACCACGAGACCAGTCAGCCCTACCCCATGCCATTCGCAGCCTAGACCACCACCGCCTCCTACCCCAGCCTGCCACCACTTGTCCCCACGTCTCCAAACCCATGCTTGTCCCCACGTCACCACAAACCCATGCCAACCACCACCGACTCCATGCCGAGACCAGCCACCATTCACCTCCAGACCGAAACCCCTACCCCAGTCACAACCACCCACGTTTCCTCCTCCAGACCGAGCCCAGGCAACCACTCTTCCCATGCCTTGGTTCTGAATTATTAAGTGAACAAAGTCTTGCCACTTTTGTATTTTATATTTGCTTTCCCTGGGCTTTTGTCTGAAAGCAAATGAAGAATGAATGTTATTTTGTTCCTCTGTCTTGTATTCGAATAAAAAAAAATGAACAAGGAATTGTTGGTCACTTCTGCACTTTTATTTTGAAGTTATTGCTTCTGACCTTTGTTTGAAAAAGAATGAAGATATGATTTTGTCACTTTTGGAAAATTTGAAGTTATAATTTCCTGGCCTCTGTCTTGAGAAAAAATGAAATGAATAATTCGTTTGGTCTAGCATTTATTTTGAAGTTATAGCCTATTTTTTTTAAAGTGGTCGAACAATTCCTATCTGGTTTTGAACTTGTTCCTTTTCGTTTGATTGCTTCATTTGAAATTTTTTTTTCGTGCAACCTTCGATTTGATTATTTATTGTGCTTTTTGTTTTGAATCTAGTGGGCGCATCAGCTAACAACTAAATCGTGCTTTCCGCGGGCTTTCGACTGATAGCGTACTTCTTTCTCTCTGAATCTCCAGCTCGGTAGAGGTGAGTAAATCTCACACGAATATTCATACTTATATGATTGTGAAACGACCGCAACTGAATGTGTAGAAATAAATAAAAAATAAATGATGTTAATTACGTGTGATTTATTTATAGTTGATGTTAATTGTTAAAACTGCATATCGTATCATCTGTTATATTTTGTTCCTATTTTACTGTTATTCTATTTTCTGTTAAATCACACTGCAAGTTCCCTGTAGAATAGAATCACTATGGGTTGAAATGATACATACCCGAACGGACTTTAGAATAAGGGAAGGTCGTTATGGGCTGAAATGATAGGCCTGAACGATTTTCAATAAAAATTTATTTACTTGGGATTGCGGGTTTGAAATGATAAAACCCGGATTTTTCTTTGTAAATTACGGATTGAAATGATATAGTATCCGTATCACTTGACTTAGGCTAGAAAATATTATACAGACCCGTGGTTATTTTTCTATATTTTCTGAAAACCTTTAAATATTTTATTAATTGTAATAATATTAAATTGATTTAAATTGAATTTTAAAATGATTTATTTAGAATAGAAATGATTTTTCTATGTGATAAATGGAAAGAAAAAGGAAAATATAAAATAAAATATTGATTTTAAATTGCAACTTAAATTCAGAAATTAGATTAAAAAGAAAGTTGGAAACTTAGGTTAACTAAATTGAAATAAGAATTTAGTTTTAAAATGGTGGAAATGGAGTTTGAGTTTAAATATTGAAATGAATTGTTTAAATGAAATGGGATTTACACACTTGAATTTAATAAGCGAATCTGTAATTTTTGGTTTTATTTTATAAAATTTCCCTTTTTAATAAATCAGTTAAAGGATTTAAATGAACTTTTTAAATGTGAAAATTTATGATTTTATAAATTTAAATGGTTTAGATTAAATGAACCAATTCTAAACTAAGTGAAATCTGCAGCACTTGTTAAGTACTGCGGTTATATATACGAACCAAAAGACTAAAATGAACTAAGGCCATGATAGCACTTGGTAAGTGCTGTTGTGGCAGAAACTAAAATTGAACCTGAACTAATAAAAGGGCTACTGTAGCACTTGTTAAGGGTTGCAGTAAGCTGAAATATGATTTGTTTAAAACTGAACTGTTATAGCAGTTTATAAATGCTGTCTTTTCTAAATAAATTGTTTTTCAATTATAACTTACCGCAACACTCTTTTAAAAGTTGTGAAAGCTGAGAATTTTAATGCCATTGTTTTAAGTGAATAAATGAGCTCTAAAAAGGTTAAACTTTGGGAATTTAAGATTTGATATAAATAACAATGACTTTGTTTTTTTAAATGGTTTAATTCGAAATATAATTGATAAATTGTTTTAAATCTATAACCACGGGTTATAATAACGATTGGTTGGCAAAGAGACCGGGATCGGATATGGACATACTCTCTGTCGATACCGAAAACCACTTTGACAACCGTGTACGCGGTGGAGATTCCAGAATGAAGTAGGATGGTGGCGACGTTCTTAAGGTATGTTACGTGGACCCAACTCCCGTGAGTTGGCATAATGTGGCTAAAACAGGAGCGATTGACGGACCAATGAGGTAGCACCTCTTATCGGACACACTTCTTCGATACCATTCTATTACTTGTGATTGATTTGGTGGCCACCCTTGATTTGGGAGTGTTGTTCGAGGTGGGCGGTAGTGGCTGCTATGCGTCACCACTAGTCCGGATGCGTAATTGGTATATCTACCCTGGCATTGCCTAGTTGTGCCGTGTCACCTACCATATCGAGCTTTACTACGATTATGATTTTAAGATCCGACCGCGTTAAGGTTCTCCATCCCCTTAACGCTATTTTCCGATATGATTATACTTTACTTATTTAGACACTATTATAATAGCGAATATTACTACATAGTAGATATTTTAACGGATCCTTAGAGGATGGGCGGTCCCAAGCATCTTCTAAGTTACTTGTACCTTTACTACAGTTCATTTGAGTTGGTTTACATTGTATAAGTATGTATATCCTGACTCGAGTGTTTATGTTTTATTTTACGCTCGGGTCAGCCTTAGTATTCACAACTTTGGATTCACTTTTCTGGAGCTCGAAGTCGCTGGAGATTCTGCTTATCTAGTTATCTACCTATTTCAGTTTCAGTTGTCTTATTTCAGCTTTTGTTTTAGAGACTTGTGTATTTGAGATTTCTATTGTACTTGTTTCAGAACTGTATTGGGTTTCAGACTATGTATTTTGTATTTGATTTGAGACTATGTATTTTAGTGGCTTCATGAACCATTATGGTTATTTTAAATTCCGCTGCGAGTTATTCTGATATTTCTGTGTCTGTGATACTTTGAATGATTTTATTTGCTCCAAATTTTATTACAATCTGTTATTTTGCATTATTCAAGTCTGACATGTGTGGATTATTGTCGATTTGAATGGTCCAAAATAGTGGGTCGTTACAATCCTGTAGGATAGTTACATCACAAGTTCACCATGGATATCGATGAATTTTGTCCGAGTCCGGATCAGGCTACAATTGATAAGACATGTCAAGCAAGGCTAGAAAAAGCAACATTCCAAATTTCGAGTCAATCCGAGTTCGTACGCCCAAGATATCACCGACGCAAGTGAAGGACATAGCCTTGAGTTCGTCTCCATATGGTTCGAATCCATCTACTTCGAATCCATCGAGCACACATTTGTCCCAAAACCATCTTGTTCGAATCCATCAGATGGCCAAACTTCGTATCCATCACACTAAGCCACATGTTCGAATCCAACAAGTTTCCCCTGATTGCTTCGAATCCATGAGAAGTACTTTAGCTTCGACTCCATCAAGCATGCCTTCAGTTCGAATCCAGCGAGGTAGAAGACCTTCGAATCCATACGATTAAGGGTGCTTCGACTCCATTGCCTTCGAATCCCCATGTTGAGACAACTTCGAATCGATCCACAGTAGCATATCCTGATCGATTCGAACAAGTACCGGTTCCATCGATTCGAAAGAGGCGAACTTTCGAATCCAACATCTCGAGTCCACCAAGTAAACGCATCTAAAAATCAGGATTCAACCCAATAAAATCGGAGAAAAAGGAGGATCGACCCGAGGAACCCGTACCACGTCATCATTTTCACGTGCAGGAGCATGGATTCGACCCTATGGAGTCGAACCATATCGATTCGAACGAATCGATATAACGAAAAACACAATCTTGAATCGATCATAACTCGTGATCTTCAAGTCCAAATGCTATGAAATTTTCACAGGAGCTTGAGTATGCATAGAAGAATGTTCACGCCAAGTTTCGCCATGTTTGGGCACTTTCTTGATCGATTCGAACCAAGGGTCGAATTGATCCCAATGTGGGCCCGTATCTCCAGATTTTGGCCATGTGGGCCCCCTCACGTGCCAGAACTGGTCTCCCAAATTTTAGGCAAAATATCTGCCTCCTACACCTATAAATAGAGCCCCTGGTCATTCAGAAAAGGGGTCAGACAATTTTAGGAGCTAAAGAGCGCCCAGACTCTGCTAGATTTACTCAGAATCACCACTGCTTCCTTAGATTCAGATTATAATCATAAAATCAGTTGTACTACATCAGAAGAAATTGTAATCATCAAGTGAACATCAATAAAATCATCAACTTCAGAGTGGACGTAGGCCGGAGGCAACTGAACCACTATAAATCCTATGTGCTTTCACAACATTTGGGGTTTGTGACCAATTTTGGCACAAACACTTTGGTGCTTTCACCGAGAAGGACTAGCACCCGCTACACAAAATTTGAAGTTCAGATCTGAAAGCTTGGAGATTTGAAAGACAATGACCCAACAAACAAGTAGAAGGCAAAGAGCTGAGAGAAGTCAACATGAAGGAAGTCAAGAGGCTTCCTCAGGAGAAAACCAAGCATCGATCTTCATCACCAGGGATGAGATGGAGACAATGATGAAGTGGCAGGAGGAAATGATCCAGAATTTGCTTCAACAGATTGGACAACTTGGAGCGCAAAATCAAGGAGCAACCAGAGTGCAAAACGGAGCAGGACCATCTGGCGCAGCGCCGGAGCTGGGGGGCACACACTTAGAGCATGTTGATCTGAACCCGGGAAGAGAGACAAGGACATCCGAGCAACCTGGCAGCGATAGAGGGATGAACGCTAAGCCAGGGGGGCAGACACCTGAAAGCTCACACGAACTCGGGGGGAAGATCGAAGGTAGTGAACGAGGACTACAGCTTGGAGACAATGATAGATTGGCAGAGATGGTCAGGCGAGCCATGAGAGGCGGATTAGTAAACAAATATCTTGAAGACGTGAACATGAGTCCCTTTTCTTCTGTGATTAGGTTGGCTAGGAACCCACTAGAATTCAAACTGCCAACAGTGGAAAGGTATCATGGGAGGATGGATCCTGCGGTCCACCTAACGAGGTATATAAGGCACATGGAAGTGCTGGGGGCATCACAGGAAGTCATGGCCCGGTGCTTTCCATTGTATTTGACAGACATAGCAGCTTTATGGTTCAAACAGCTAGAGAGCGGCTCCATTGGGACATGGACCGATTTGATTGAGAAATTTATGAGGCAATTCAGGGTTCACATTTCAAGACCCAAGAATGTGATGAGTTTGGCAACGCTAAAGCAGAAAGCTGGGGAATCTTTGAGGAATTTCCTGACGCGATTCAATGCGGCAGCGGCATCGGTGGATCGGCCAGATCCATCCATGGTTATGATGGCAGCTGTGTCCGAAGTAGCTGACGGCACAGAATTCAAAAATTCACTAACTAAGGATCCGCCTATGGACCTAGGAGAATTCTATCACGAGGCAGAAAATTTTTTGCGATTGGAAGACGCTAATGCTGAAAGAGAAGAAGGAGAGGAAATAAAAGTTTATGCAGTTAAATACAAAAAGCCTCTCGAAAAGGACTCAGGCAAGGACAAAGGAAAACGAAAGGCTGAGGATAGTGGTGACGGGCCAAAGCGACTGCGGAGAGATCCATGATTCACCACCTACTCAGAGTTGAATGAGAGTTTGGAGCGAATCTACCGAGATACACGAGAGAAAGTTCCCTACCGTAGGCCAATACGAAGGGACCCCACTGTTGACGAGAGGAAATCAGACAGATATTGCTTGTTCCATGAACTGAACGGTCATAACACTAACGACTGTAGACATCTGAAGGATGAGGTGGAAGGGCACATCAGGAACGGTATGCTACTTCAGTATGTGAGAAGGCAAGCTCCAGCAGTGGAGCCGGAGCGACCACCGTCTACATCAGCTAGGAGTGACCCTGAGCCGGGACACCGTATGGTTATCAATTAATTGAAATAACGATGAACAAGTCGTAAACCTCTCACCAACGCGGGTAAGTCATTTACACATGTGCGAGATCACGAGCGGTCCATAGGCATGCTCTGAATGACTATTAACCCTATCGTTATGGGAGTTTACACTTTGACATCCTTGCTTTGCTTTTGTTTCATCTTGATTTGAACATTTGAACTTGATTTTGTTTAACATTTCTGCTAAAAACTTATTCTCAATGAAAAAATGCTACTTGTGATTTCATAACGGCTAAGCCACTTACACATGTACGAGATTGCGAACGGTCCCTAGGTATGCTCTGAGATGGCGATAAACCGTTGCAACAAACAATCCTGGAATTCACCCGAACGTGAAACCTGGTATCGATGATACTAAGTCCCCCCGGGCACATACAATTCGCGCCGAATGGCACCTGACCTCGAACAGTCACCATTCGCCTCGAACGGCACCCAATCGCGAACGATCACAAATCGCATCGAACGGCACCCGACCACGAACGGTCACAAATCGCCTCGAACGGCACCCGACCTCGAACGGTCATCACTCGACCACGAACGGTCATAACTCGCCTCGAACGGCACCCCTCACCTCAAATGGCTTGATCGCGAACGGTCGTCATTTGGGGCCATATAGGAATGCTAGATCGCGAACGGTCGCATTCCACCTCAAATGGCTAGATCGCTAACGGTCGTCATTTAAGGCCATATAGAAATGCTAGATCGCGAACGGTCGCATTCCACCTCAAATGGCTAGATCGCGAACGGTCGTCATTTAAGGTCATATAAAACTATCAAACTCTTCGCAAGTTGTACCACAGGTCATCAACAGGATATGAACATCCAACTTATGGAACTACAAAACACACCTTCCTATCGCAAGGCATGTTTTGGGGGGCAAATGTTATCCTGCCTTTTGGCAAGGCCGTGACACCAAAAAGTTGACTAGAAATCAATGACAGTCCATCCTGTAGGACAGTTACATCGCAAGTTCACCATGGATATCGATGAATTTTGTCCGAGTCCGGATCAGGCTACAATTGATAAGACATGTCAAGCAAGGCTAGAAAAAGCAACATTCCAAATTTCAAGTCAATCCGAGTTCGTACGCCCAAGATATCACCGACGCAAGTGAAGGACATAGCCTTGAGTTCGTCTCCATATGGTTCGAATCCATCTACTTCGAATCCATCGAGCACACATTAGTCCCAAAACCATCTTGTTCGAATCCATCAGACGGCCAAACTTCATATCCATCACCCAAAGCCACATGTTCGAATCCAACAAGTTTCCCATGATTGCTTCGAATCCATGAGAAGTACTTTAGCTTCGACTCCATCAAGCATGCCTTCAGTTCGAATCCAGCGAGGTAGAAGACCTTCGAATCCATACGATTAAGGGTGCTTCGACTCCATTGCCTTCGAATCCCCATGTTGAGACAACTTCGAATCGATCCACAGTAGCATATCCTAATTGATTCGAACAAGTACCGGTTCCATCGATTCGAAGGAGGCGAACCTTCGAATCCAACATCTCGAGTCCACCAAGTAAACGCGGCTAAAACCCAGGATTCGACCCAATAAACTCGGAGAAAAAGGAGGATCGACCCGAGGAACCCGTACCACGTCATCATTTTCACGTGCAGGAGCATGGATTCGACCCTATGGAGTCGAACCATATCGATTCGAACGAATCGATATAACGAAAAACGTAATCTTGAATCGATCATAACTCGAGATCTACAAGTCCAAATGCTATGAAATTTTCACAGGAGCTTGAGTATGCATAGAAGAATGTTCACGCCAAGTTCCGCCACGTTTGGGCACTTTCTTGATAGATTCGAACCAAGGGTTGAATCGATCCCAATGTGGGCCCGTATCTCCAGATTTTGGCCATGTTGGCCCCTCACGTGCCAGAACTGGTCTCCCGAATTTTAGGCAAAATATCTGCCTCCTACACCTATAAATAGAGCCCCTGGTCATTCAGAAAAGGGGTCAGACAATTTTAGGAGCTAAAGAGCGCCCAGACTCTGCTAGATTTACTCAGAATCACCACTGCTTCCTTAGATTCAGATTATAATCATAAACTCAGTTGTACTACATCAGAAGAAATTGTAATCATCAAGTGAACATCAATAAAATCATCAACTTCAGAGTGGACGTTGGCCGGAGACAGCCGAACCACTATAAATTGTGTGTCATTGTTCATTACTTCTGAATTGTGATATTTTGTTTGCTTAGATTTGAGATTTGTGTTTGAATACTTATTGATTTGTATTCATACACTGGTGCTTTCACGACATTCGGGGTTTGTTACCAATTTTGGCACAAACAATTATTATCAATTTTATTTTTAGCAAGGCTAGTGGGGTTGACTGGTCCCCTACCAGATTTTATTGCGAAGAAACAATAAAATAAACATAGCTCGAAACATGCTTCAAGCTAGAGACACACAAGAGAAAAAACAAGAGAGAAACAAACACACTAGGATACACACCGGAAGAAGAGAAAAACAAAAACCACAAGAGGAACCTGAAGTAAGGCCTGGGTTATCCAAGTAGAGATCGAAGCTTCAGAGAAGGCCGCCATTCTCATCATTGCATCTAACACTTCATTTTTCAAAACTTTATAAAGTGTTTCACTGTCTCTTCTTTTCTTCTCAAAACATATAAGATTCCTTTCTTTTCAAATCTAATACAAATATTTCTTAACACACAGAGCAATTAGTCGAGAAACACTAGTTCGCCATCTTGTCGGGTTATATATCATGTTCCAATCAATTTCATCAGGTCCAGCCAGAGAGTTGTCACCCGCCATGGCCATCATCCTTCTCCATAGCATAAGATTCTCATTACAGCCAAATAAAATGTGATTACATGACTCATTGCTAACTCCACAGAAAAAACACAATTTACCATGATCAAGACCAAACCTTAACAACACATCTCTAGTTAACAAAGCCTGATTAAGCACCTTCCAAAACATAAGATTTTCTTTGGGGGTAGTATCGGAGTTCCAAGTTCTCTTCATCCACCTGCAAGGTGGAAGTGTATCAATCCTAGATAAATGTTTATATACAAGGGCAACATAATATGATTTATCCTTCCATAGAACTTGGTCCTGACACACATAAGGATATAAGTTTGCTTGCAAATGAACCCAGACAGCTCTTATGACCTGGTTGGATGAATATGGTAGCTGAAGATGGCCATTCATAATAAAATCAGTAGCCTTAGCTTTCTTTGTAATTCCTGATTGGATTATATGCTGATAATTCAAGAGTTTAGACAGTATCATGCCAGTAGCACCCCAAGGCTCTGACCAGAATTTAACAGGAGATAACTGGGTCATTTTCATCAGAATGAAAGGAAGGAATGAAGCTCTCAACCCAAGCAGTCTTCTCCAAGTCCAGCTGCAAGACTGGGGGACTTCCATACACCAGAAATCCTTCCTACCAATCCTATGTGCCCAGACCCATCTCACCCAGATACTCTCCCTCTTAGATAGTATAGAGTTAAAATGGGTACTAAAAGCAGACATGTTCTAGAGACAAATTTTCTTCACTCCTAGACCTCCTTTGGACCTTGGCATTTCAAATAAACTGAAGGAGCAAGGTAGTGGCTTTTTCATATGGATACTACCACATAAAAAAACCTCATCGTTGCACTTCTGATTAGTCTCTACAACTTGTTAGGCAATATGAAAGCTCTGGCCCAGTATACAACCATGGAGAAGTTAACTGACTTGATAAGTATGAGGTGGCCAGCTTGAGATAGCATTCTATTAGCCCAACTATCCAAGGAAGAAATGATCCTGTTGTATAGGGGAAGGCGGTTAGTAAGTGATATCCTGGAAGTGAGAAGGGACAATCTAAGGTAGGTCATGTCATAATTCATTAGCTGAAGCCCAGAAGCAATAGACAACTCAGAAGACTGTGGCAAGGGAATTCCAGAGAATATAATGCTTGATTTGGAAAGGTTAATATTAAGGCCAGTCATAGATGAAAAGGATGTCAATGTGGATAGAATGCACTAGATAGAAGGCAAATGAGGTTTTGTGAATATCATTATGTCATCCGCAAACATAAGATAGGATAAATGGGTATCTTTACACCTTGGGTGGTACTTAATTAGATTGGAGTTATATCGTAGAGTGACGAGTCTTGTGAAAACTTCCATGACAAGGATAAAAATGTAGAAAGAGATGGACCCCCTTGACGTATTCCTTGTTTGCTTTTGAAATAGCCAACAGATCGACCATTTAATATGAGGGAGAAGCTAGGTGAAGAAATACACTCATGCACCTAGTCAACAAAAGGTTTGGGAAATCTCATTAGAGCCATTATTCTGACTATAGAAGTCCAGTGAATTGAGTCATATGCTTTCTTTAGGTCAAGCTTCATCATGGTAGCAGTGGAATTGTTTGCTCTACCATAACCAAAAAGTAGCTCTTGAGCTAGGAGAACATTGTCTAATATGTTCCTATTGGGCAGAAATGCAACTTGATTTTGAGATATAAGTCCAGGGAGAACATGAACTAATCTTGTTGCTAGAATTTTAGAGACACACTTGTGTATAACATTACAGCAGGAGATAGGCCTGAATGAGCTTACAAAGGAGGCATGAGATGTTTTTGGGATTAGAACTAGGTTTTTAGCATTGACTTCAGGGAGGAGCTTGCACTTGTCAAAAAAATTATGCACAGCCTTACAAAAATAAGTATGTATGATATCCCAGCTATTAGTGAAAAAGAGCACATTGAAACCATCAGGCCCTCCACAAGATTTCTTGTTCATTGAGAACAAACACTGCTTTATTTCATCATTTGTTACCTTTTTGACCAGAGAAGAGGCCTGACCAATGCTGAGCAAAGGTAGAGGAATATCATCAAGCATATTCAGATCGGGTGAGAAATTGGCAGAGTTTCCCAAGAGATAATTATAGTAGTTGAGAAAAGCATTATCCACTTGTTCAGGAGAAGAGTATAGGTAGCCATCTTCCTCATGAATAGAAATAATGTTTTCCCTAGCTTGCTTGATTTTGATAGAAGCATGAAAATATGCAGTGTTTCTATCACCATCTTGGAGCCATTTATTATGTAACTGCTGTTTTTTCATGCTACTTTCAATATCAAGATCTTGGTTTAGAGATGTAAAAAACCATCCCTCCTCCTCAGCCGCATGTGCATCACCAGGGTTTTTCATCATAAACTCTTGAGCCACTTTGAGTTTTTCCTTCAATTTGTTTGACTGTTTGGATCCATCACCATAGTGCTTATGAGCCCAAGCTCTAAGTGCTGCTTTAACATTTTTAAGCCTCCTACAAAATTTGAAGATAGGGTTACCAAAAACACTTAATGACCATGCAGACTGAACAATATTTTTATATTCAGGGGACTCAAGCCAAGCATCGAAAAATTTAAAGCTTCTTTTCTCCTTAACTTTGGGATGACCAGAAGAGAAAATAAGAGGGGAATGGTCTGACAGAATTGGATGGGGGATATGGATGGAGAGATTTGGTAGAGAATAGGAGAAGAAATTACTTAAGGCATGATCAATAGTAGAAAAAGTCCTCACCCCACTCCTACTCCTATTATTCCATGTGAATTTAGCCCCGGGTGACAAAATTTTGATGCGATTCGAATCATTGATAGCACTGTTTAGAGGTTGAATATCTCTTGGAAAAAGTGGAAGGCCACCTTGTTTTCATTTAAATTAAGACAACAGTTAAAGTCACCCATAACAATCCATGGGTGAGTTTCCTGCCATAGATGGGGTAGGAAATTTAACAGATTCTATCTCGAAGCAAATGAGTTATCAACATAGATTATAGTTAGATAAAAAGATACTGAAGGATGTAAACATGTTGCATGAAAGTGAATATACTGTCTTGATGAGATGATAGGTGTAGATGAAAAGGAGCTTGGGTCATGAAGAACAAGGATCCTACCATATTCAGCATCAATAAGATTATGATCAAGAGTCTAGGAGGGATTTATATAGCTAGCTGCTTGAATGGTTAAAGGCAGATTTAATTTCGTTTCAAGAATGGCAACAATTTTGAGCTCATGGGATGTGATGAGATTTTTGACCCGATCAAGTTTAATATGATTGTGTGCACCTCTTATATTCCAAACTCCTATGTTTGGTATCATCATAAGACTAAAGAGATTGATGGTTGGCAATTTTCTTGCTCGTGGTTGAAGGAGAATGTGAATTGGTAATGACAGATAAATCTTAATGTTTTTTTAATGGATGGACTTTCTTTTTGAAAAAAGGAGTACAATGAAATGGTCATCAGAGGTCTGAGAACCAAAGGCAGAAGAAGGATGAGGTGATTTCACCCAGCCAGGTATGTCAGTTTTATTGACATAAGTAAAGGATGATGTAACATAGGATGGCTTGGGAACAATCAAGCATTGAGGGGGAGAAGAGGAGGGACATACATGAAAGGGAAATGAAGGAGATAAGGTTGCTGGAGTTTAAGATTGATTGTGCATGGTGAAAACAATTTATTTCAGATGATTTTCAACTGAAGCATAGAAGGATGTTTTAGCAAGTTCATTACTATTCTGATTGCAACTACCATCGGAAAAAACAGAGAATTTTGCTGCAATTTATTAAGAGGTGGTGGAAATGATACACTGTCACTGGTCTGTAAAAGCCCTGTGTCAGTGTGCACGTGCACAAGCAAATCACTATGACAATTGCCATCCAAAATAAGGCTATCACCCCGTATTTCATTGTCCCCGTGATTTTCCTTGGTAAAATCATGGCATGCTTCGGGGAAATTACACTTCTCAATATCAGTGAGCACTTGAACATGCATATTTCTTTGATTAATAATTCCCTTGTCATGTTGTAACTCAACCTCTGCAATCCCTTCGAGTCTATGCCCTGTTATTTCCTATTCAGCTTCGAGACACTCACCATCTTCAACCTCAATATCATTTCCACTACCCACCTCATTACCAATCCTTACAGTTTTATTAAACCCTATGTCATTTTCAACAACAAAGGCACTAAATTTGTTGTATGTGTTAACCTTGCTTAAATCTTGAATGGGATTGGCAGCTTGTTCAGAGTTTTCACATTTATCATTTTCCTCGGTCTCAATACCATTAACAAAAGATCTTTTATTCCTATCAACTACATCATTCTGAAATTCATTTGCCTTACTGATCAGCTGATTATTTCCTTTTTCTTTCTTTTTATTGTGTGATACTTTCTTACAAATTTGCTTCGACTTTGCTGCCTTGTTCAATACAACAGTATTGCAATTACCATCCTCTTTTTGTTGTACTTTTCCAATTTCCCCATCTCCAACTTCCTTATTATTACAATTTTCCATAAAGTGGGAGATGTCGGTGTGCCAAAACTCTTTGCATCTAACACAAATTTCTGGTTTCCAGAGGTAATTAAATTGTACCAACTGATCACTGCCATCACACAACTTCACTGAAAACTGGTCCAGAAGTAACTGCTCAAGGGTGACTTCTACCAAACATTTCGCAAAGGTTATTCGCTCAAGCTTTTCAGTGGATTCATCCATACATAAAAACCTACCAATTCTTGAAGCAAACCAATTGATCCCATAGTGTGACCAAGCATATAGGGGAATGTTGCTTAGTTTTATCCACATAGGGACAGATCTTATGGTACCACAGCTATTACCTATCGAAGCATCCCAAGGCTTAGTTATAAAATGCTTGCTTCTCATGATGATGGGGTCAGCCTCAGCAATCCTATTATGATCATCCACAGAAGAAAATTTGAAAAGGAACAGGAACCCATCAGACTTAACTAAAACCTTACCTTTTAGCCTCCAAACTCTTTTCAAGTGATAAAGAACAGACGAATAAGAAAGTGGTTTGTCAAGGAATAAGCCAATAAGGAAATCATTCCACACTTCATTGCCAACCGAAAGGATGTTCTTAGAAGGCAAAAGAACATCACCAGAGTATTCCAACGGAATAACTTGGGGGGGAGTAGGCACCAGCATTGCATGGTTTCGATTTGAAAAGGGAAGACCAAGGCACATAACCAACAGAGGACAAAGGAGGAAGGATAGAAGCTGCCGACAGGTTAGGCACAACAGAGAGGCAGAGAAGATGGCGGAGGATCAGGGGCACATGGCACAAGGATGGGGGCGCCAGAGTGAGGAGACGGAGGTAAAGTCGAAGAGGTAGGAGGTAGGTACGAAGAAGATGGGGTAACGTACAAAGAGGAAGAAAGATTGGACGTGGGAATGGTCCCCATGAAGAAAAGAAAAGAAGTTGACTTTATTTCCAATTATTTCCAATTATTATCAATTATTATTTATTAATTTTTAAATATTATTTAACAGTAGTTGTTATAAATTATTTATTAATTATTATTTAGTTATGGTTTAATAGTAGTTATTATAAATATTAACTATAATTAATAAGTTTATTCAACAGTAGTTAATTTATATTAATTATTGCTTATATTTATTTTATTATTGTTGTTGTTGTTGTTATTACTTTTAAATTGACGTTGCCATTTAGTTTTGGGTTCCATCTTTAGCCGACCCTAACTTGTTTGGGAATAATAACTTAGTTATTGTTGTATTAAATATAGAAAATAATTATTGATTATAGATAATAATTAGTAATTATAAATTATTTATTAATAATCATTGGTTATAAATTATAAATTAATAATGTTTTTACAACTTTTTATAACAACTGGTAAATTATAAAATTTGTAATATGTATCTATTACAACTAGCAAAAAAAAGAGTTGTGAAAATTGGCATCTATTACAACGGGCAAAAGAAAATGGTTGTAATAGACATCTATTACAACAAGAAAATAAAGATGAAAACTGGTATCTAGTACAATGGGCCGAAAACCGTTGTAATAGAACTATATTACAACGGGCCAAGATCGTTGTAATAGAGCTGAAAACTAGTATCTATTACAACGGGCTGAAAACTATTGTAATAGGACCATATTACAATGGGCAACCTAGCAATGTTGTAATAGGTGTACTACATGATGAAAAGTTGCACCTTTTACAACGGATTTAAGAAAACCGTTGTAAAAGGTTTCTATTACAACGGTTGTTTATGGTCCATTGACGGGCATTGTAAAAGGATAGTTTTGTTGTAGTGGTATTTTTGCTATTTTTTTTAAGTTTATGTATTAGTTCCTTGATTGGATCGTATCCAATCTTCACCAAGTAACTAGATTACCACTTATTTTTGTTGTCTATATCGAATTCAATCAAGAGCTAAATCCCTTCTTGATGTGATTCAGATCTGATGCTTTTGGTAGAATGAGGAAAAATGGAATAGCCGATATCGAGATTTTCAATTGCGGATAAGTTCAGGATTCCATTCAGACATATGGAATGACTTGCTAGCATGGATTAGAGAACAAAGACAAGTTGTTTCTATTCACTGACTGTTAACTTCAAAGCAGAAGATTGGTGGTAGTTGTAAAAAAGAATGTAATGTTTGAAAAATGGAATAGTCGATATCGAGATTGAATAAATTAATGGAATAGTCGAAATCGAGTTCGAACTTTGTGAATGTATCTTTATTTGGCCTTTTGGAATAAGTGATTTTGGCTGTTTTATGATTATATTTATTACAATCATTAAATTCTGGTACATGTGTAATTATAGTATAAAAGTTGTAGCTAATAATTTATTTTAAACTTTTGCATTTATTTTGCAATGGTCGAAAATTGTTGCAACAGGAGTTACCACAACAGGTCTTGCCAGTTGTTGTTAAGGCTTATTACAATAGCATGTGCCAATTGTATTATAGGCTACTACAACAGTCGGTACGCGTTGCAATATCATGTTTTTTAGAGAAATGTTATAGGTTTACAACCGGTAGTTACCGTTGTAAAAGACCCTATTGCAACAGCTTTGGACCGTTGTAAAAAATATTTACTATAACGGGTTTTTACAACAGTCATAACCAGCTATAAAATCTTTTTGGTCTATTACAACTCTGCATAATACGACGGGCGTATGTTCGTTGTTAAACATCTATTACAGTAGGGATTGTCCTTTGTAAAAAGGGTATTTTGTTGTAATGCTAAGACACGAACCATATACTTTTAGAAAAATGGATATCATTTTGCTTATGTTGACATATCTATTAGATATCCATCACTTTAGATTAATGTTAAATTATTTTTCTTATCTATGATAAATGGGGAGAAAACTACACATATATAAAAAAAGTACATAAATCTATTTCTTAAGAAAAATATCATATATAGGGAGGGTTTATAACATATAATATGCCTTTTCTCTTATCTCCTTTTGTTAATGATAAGGAGGAGAAGAATGATTACATGTTTTTATATTGGCATAAAATACTAAAGTTGAGGAAAATAAACTTATTGTATATATAACATATATTTAGGAGAAGCTGTTATTTTATATTATAAAGTAGTGTGGTTGTCATCATCAAAAAAGAAGAGAATGAAAGAACCATATCTATGGTATTTTGATATCCACCAAGTATATTACCATTTAGTAAGCAATTAATGAGAGACAAGAATAAAAGCGCATATCAGAGGATATTTTGCTTTAGAGTAATACTATGTGATGCAGCCTAGAATGGTGAAAACGGTGAAGTGTTAGGTCGCGAACGACCTAACCAATCCTTGAGTCGTTTACGACCTAACGAAGATGGTTTGCGAGATAATAAGCAACGTGTTTTACGTGTTTTAGGTCGGACACGACCTAGTGGGATTTCACGACCTAGTGAAAATCGCTCACGAGTTAACGGGCTAAGCATGAAGACCCTCACACGAGTTAACGCGATAAGTCGCTCAAGCGAGCTACGACCTAAGGGAGAAGTTTTAGGTCGGCCATGACTTAACGAGGTACTGAAACAAGGCGGTGAAGCGAGTTATGCCGAAGAAGGAAACCAACGACCTATGATAGGTCGCGTACGATCTAACGAAAGATGCGCGCAAAGTTGTTCAGAAGGAGTTTTAGGTCGCTCACGACCTAAGTTAAGTCGTTCAATGACCAACGACCTAGTTAGGTCGCGTGAAGAGGTTTCAGAGGCTGATGTTCTTAAGTCGCGTGAAGATGTTGTGTCCTTAGGTCGCGAGGCCTTAGGTCGGTCAAGCTTAGATCACAAGTGTTAAGTCATTGGCGACCTAAGTTAGGTCGTAAGTCGTATGTCGGAAATATTATGTTGTGATATGTTTGAATTTACAGTTGTTAGGTCGCGTACGACCTAAGTTGAGTCGTGTGGTGTTGTTAGGTCGGCAACGACCTAAGTGTTGTACCGTTTTCTGTGGCGTGTGTTGTAAAGCTATAAATAGGCCGGTGGTGCCACTTGTAATAGTTTAGTTGATTTTGAATGAAAACTTTTGTTTGTTGGCTTTGTGCTTTCAATTAAATTGGTAGTTCAGTGTGATCTCATATCTCCTCTTTCGGCATTCGAGTGCGCTCGGATCAACGATCGTAGAAGCCAATTCACGGTATCAAGTGCGCTTGATCAACGTTTGAAGAATTGCAGGTCTTCCTTCACGGTATCGTGCGCGATCAACGTGACAAAGATAGCTAGAATTCGGTATCTTCGGATCAACGAATTTGGGCCATTTAGTATTCTTCATTCCATCGATTGCTACTTTCACAGAATCATCATTTTGTTAATCCGCTGCTGCATCATTTGGTATCAGAGCTAGACTTAGCCAATCATAGCTAAGCCGAGTCTTGGAGCCAATTATCATTCGAAGAAGGTCAAGTCGTGTTCGTCATCAAGAGCAACAAGTTGAAGATTTCGATCCATCTCATTTTGGATCTAAGTTTGAAAGGTGTTTGAAATTTGAAGTTAGAGCCGAGAGCAAGTGAAGGCTGTGTTCATCATTTGGTATATTGAAGTGTTTGTGAAAATTTTGAACCATGCCGCCAAGGAGAGCTAATCGACATCAAAACATTGAAGATTTGTACAAGAGGGAAGATGCCGAGCAAATGGAACAATGCATAAGTAACAAATTCAATGAGAAGTTAGATGAAGGTATTGGAAGGTTAGAGAAATTGATGAATGATATTAATCAAGGTCAAAGACGGAGGTCGCCAATCTCGAACCATGGAGGAAACAGAGTTTCGCCATCGGTTACGGAAGCGAGGAGGGTGTCGCCACATTCTGATCGTGGTAGAAGAGAATCATCAGTTTCGATAAGAAGAGATCACCATGAGCATGAGTATAGAGATGATGAAAGAAGAAATCAACGTGAGTTTGAGTATGAGCCATATCATGATTAAGAACGACATAGTAGAAGAGACATGCGTGATCGAAGAGATGTTAATGGTCGAGATCGATATCGAAATACACGTGATTATGATGAAGGGAGTGATAGAAGCAATATTCATTATCGATATCGAGACCAAGGGCGTAATGCATATAGGGATGTTGAGGATGATCGTCGATGGGAATCAGGGATGAAGACTGAAATTCCAGAATTCAAAGGTGGTATGCAAGCTGCGGAGTTTTTGGATTGGTTGTCTAATGTGGAGGAGATTTTTGACTTCAAGGAGATTCCAGAACATCGTAGAGTGAAGTTGGTTGCTACAAGGTTGAGGGGTAGAGCTTTGGCGTGGTGGCAGCAAACCAAACTTACACGTGGACGGATGGGGAAGTCAAAGGTTGAATCATGGGAAAAGATGAAGAAGTTGATGAAAGCTACATTCTTACCATACAATTATCAGTCTCTCATGTATCAACGTTTGCAGAACTTGAGGCAAGGAACGAAGACTGTTAATGACTATGCAGATGAATTTTATCAACTTATTGCCAGGAATGATATTATGGAGACAGAGGAGCAGCTAACAGCTAGATTTGTTGGAGGGTTGAGAATACAGATACAAGATATGGTGAATATGTTTGATCCCAGATCTGTCGCTGAGGCACATCAAAAAGCACTTGCTTGGGAGAAACAAGGAAGGAGAGGTGGTGGTGTGTTTACAAATTCTAACAATCCAATGAAAGGGGCTAGTAGCAATGTGAATGTTTCAAAGGCTGTTGCAAAACCGGTTGTCAATGAAGTTGCTAAGACCAGTGTCAATAGTGGTATCAAATGTTTCAATTGTCAGGAGATGGGTCACAAAAGCAATGAATGTACGAAACCAAAGAAGAGAACTATGATTGCTGAGGCGGAGGAAGATGAGGTAGAAGCTGACTGTTCTAATTCACTACATGATGAGGAGGAAGAGAATGTGTCGGGAGACGAAGGGTATTCATTGATGATGAAGAGGTCGTGTTTAACACCAAAACAGGAGGATGAAACTAGCTGGTTAAGGAGTAACATCTTTCAATCAACATGCACTATCTTAGGAAGGGTTTGCAAGTTTGTCATCGATGCGGGAAGCTGTGATAATATTATCTCTACAGAAGCTGTGAAGAAGTTATCATTGAAGACAGAGAAGCATCCGAAACCTTATAAGTTAGCTTGGTTGAGGAAAGGTGGGGAAGTGAACGTTGGACGAAGGGCTTGTGTCAAATTTTCAATTGGGAAGAAATACAAGGATGAAATTTGGTGTGATGTTGTGGATATGGACGTATGTCATCTGTTGTTGGGGAGACCGTGGCAGTATGATAGAGCGGTGCAACATGATGGACGTACGAACAGCTACAGTTTCATGTTTGAAGGCACAAAGATTACTTTAATTCCTAAGAAGCGACAACACGAAGAAAGCAAGTTGGAGGAGATTGAAGAGCTTAAAACTTTGCTGTCTTTGAAGGAGTTTGTTAAGGAGGTAGAAGAGGAGCCGGAAGTATTCTTGTTAATTGGACGTGAGAATCAGGAAGTGGTTGAGATCCCTGAAGAAGTAAAGCCAGTGCTGGGAGAGTTTGACGATGTATTTCCTGAAGAGTTACCAACGGAGTTACCACCGTTGAGAGACATTCAACATCAAATTGATCTTGTTCCAGGAGCTGTGTTGCCATATAGACCACACTACAGAATGAGTCCAAAAGAACATGAGGAGTTGAGTAGGCAAGTGGAAGAATTGCTTGAGCAGGGACGTGTGCAGGAAAGTTTAAGTTCATGTGCTGTGCCAGCATTGTTGGTACCAAAGAAGGATGGGACATGGAGGATGTGCACTGATAGTCGAGCATTGAACAAGATTACAGTGAGATACAGATTTCTGATGCCGAGGCTTGATGATTTGTTGGATCAGTTGAGCGGGGCTACTATCTTTTCGAAAATTGATTTGAAGAGTGGTTATCATCAAATTCGAATCAGACCAGGGGATGAATGGAAAACATCATTCAAGACACGAGAGGGGTTGTACGAATGGCTGGTGATGCCGTTTGGTCTTTCCAATGCACCAAGTACATTCTTGCGGGTGATGAATCAGATTTTTAGTCCATTTATTGAGAAGTTTGTGGTGGTGTATTTTGATGATATACTGATATATAATGGAAATCCAGAAGAACACTTGCAACATCTGAGAGAAGTGTTGATGGTACTACGACAGGAACAATTTTATGCTGCAACGAAGAAATGCGTGTTCATGACACAGAGTGTTTTATTTTTGGGGTATGTTATATCGGGAGGAGGTATACAGGTGGATCATAATAAAGTTGAAGCAGTCAGAAATTGGCCACAACCCAAGACGATGACAGAAGTTAGAAGTTTCCATGGTTTGGCGTCATTTTACCGAAGGTTCATTCCACACTTCAGTAGCGTGATGGCACCAGTTACTGATTGTATGAAGGGGAAACAATTTTCATGGTCGGGGGAAGCAGGAGTTGCTTTTGATAGAATCAAGGAACTTTTGACGACAGCACCAATTCTAGTGTTGCCGGATTTTCAGTTGTTGTTTGAATTGCATACTGATGCCTCGAAGGTTGGAATTGGAGGGGTGTTAAGTCAGAAGGGACGTCCTATTGCATATTTCAGTGAGAAGTTATCGGGAGCAAAGATGAGATATAATACATATGATGTCGAGTTTTATGCTATCGTGCAAGCTGTGAAACATTGGAGACATTATTTGTTTCATAAAGAATTTGTTTTATATACTGATCATGAGGCGTTGAAGCATATGCAGGGACAGGACAAGATTGCAGCAAGGCATGCTTCGTGGATTGCATACCTACAACAATTTACATTTGTGGTGAAGCATAAATCGGGAATTACGAATAGAGTGGCAGATGCATTGAGCAGAAGGAATCATGTGTTGACTACAATGAAGGTTGAAGTGACAGGGTTTGATGTGTTGCCAGAATTATTTGTCGATGATCCTTACTTTGCAAAGTTTGTTGATGAAGTCAAGGAGGGGAAGACGGATGAGTTTACATTGGTGGACGGTTTCCTGTTTAAAGGAAATCGATTATGTGTACCCGATTGCAGTTTACGGATGAAAATTGTCAAGGAGTTACATGAAGAAGGCCATGTGGGTAGAGACCGTACATTGCAGCTGATTTCTCAATCGTACTTTTGGCCGTCAATAAAAAAAGAAGTGGATAGGTTTGTGGAGAGATGTCATATCTGTCAAGTTTTGAAGGGAACCGCTACAAACGCAGGATTGTATATGCCGTTACCCGTACCGATTAGACCATGGGTTGATATCAGTATGGATTTCGTGTTGGGGTTACCAAGGACTCAACGAGGAAATGATTCTATTTATATTGTGGTGGATCATTTTTCAAAGATGGTACATTTTATTGCTTGTAAGAGAACGGCAGATGCAGTTCATGTGGCGCAGTTATACTTCAGAGAGGTTTATCGTCTTCATGGATTACCAGAGTCTATAGTTTCAGACAGGGATACCAGATTTTTGAGTCATTTTTGGCTAAGTTTGTGGAAGATGGTGGGAACGAAGTTGAACTTTAGTAGCGCTTATCATCCGCCGACAGATGGACAGACCGAGGTTGTGAACAGATCATTGGGAAATTTGTTGAGATGTCTTGTGAAAGACAATCTGAAGAGTTGGGATATGAAGTGATGTCAAGCAGAGTTCGCACACAATCATGCAGTAAACCGAAGTACTGGATTCAGCCCATTTCAGATTGTATATTCTAGTTTGCCAAAGGGACCATTGGATTTAACGATGATACCACAACCAAAGGAGACAGTCAAGCGAGCTGCTGATTTTGTTGAAGAATTGACAGAGTGTCATAGAATCGTTCAAGAACGATTGGGAAAGGCGAATGAGAAGTACAAACGATCTGCGGATTTGAAAAGAAGAAGCGTTGAACTTAATGAAGGAGATTTAGTATATGCGGTGCTAACGAAAGATTGTTTTCCAGTAGGAGCATACAATAAGCTTAAAGCTCGAAAAATTGGTCCTGTAACAGTTGTGAAACAGATCAATGAAAACGCTTATAAGTTGAAGCTGCCGGAGGATGTTTACACTTCTGACGTGTTTAATGTTAAACATCTTATACCGTATCATGGAGATGAGATTGTTGTGGAAAAGGAGGGCGCAAATTCGAGGACGAATTTTTCCCAACCAAGGGAGGATGATGCAGCCCAGAATGGTGAAAACGGTGAAGTGTTAGGTCGCGAATGACCTAACCAATCCTTGAGTCGTTTACGACCTAACGAAGATGGTTTGCGAGATAACAAGCAACGTGTTTTACGTGTTTTAGGTCGGACACGACCTAGTGGGATTTCACGACCTAGTGAAAATCGCCCACGAGTTAACGGGCTAAGCATGAAGACCCTCACACGAGTTAACGCGATAAGTCGCTCAAGCGAGCTACGACCTAAGGGAGAAGTTTTAGGTCGGCCACGACTTAACGAGGTACTGAAACAAGGCGGTGAAGCGAGTTATGCCGAAGAAGGAAACCAACGACCTATGATAGGTCGCGTACGATCTAACGAAGGATGCGCGCAAAGTTGTTCAAAAGGAGTTTTAGGTCGCTCACGACCTAAGTTAAGTCGTTCAATGACCAACGACCTAGTTAGGTCGCGTGAAGAGGTTTCAGAGGCTGATGTTCTTAAGTCGCGTGAAGATGTTGTGTCCTTAGGTCGCGAGGCCTTAGGTCGGTCAAGCTTAGATCACAAGTGTTAAGTCATTGACGACCTAAGTTAGGTCGTAAGTCGTATGTCGGAAATATTATGTTGTGATATGTTTGAATTTACTGTTGTTAGGTCGCGTACGACCTAAGTTGAGTCGTATGGTGTTGTTAGGTCGGCAACGACCTAAGTGTTGTACCGTTTTCTTTGGCGTGTGTTGTAAAGCTATAAATAGGCCAGTGGTGCCACTTGTAACAGTTTAGTTGATTTTGAATGAAAACTTTTGTTTGTTAGCTTTGTGCTTTCAATTAAATTGGTAGTTGAGTGTGATCTCCTATCTCCTCTTTCGGCATTCGAGTGCGCTCAGATCAACGATCGTAGAAGCCAATTCACGGTATCAAGTGCGCTTGATTAACGTCTGAAGAATTGCAGATCTTCCTTCACGGTATCGTGCACGATCAACGTGACAAAGATATCTATAATTCGGTATCTTCGGATCAACGAATTTGGGCCATTCAGTATTCTTCATTCCATCGATTGCTACTTTCATAGAATCATCATTTTGTTAATCCGCTGCTGCATCACTATGGGAGTACATAAGCTTTAAAAAACTAACAATGGTCTTAACAATTCTACTGGAACGCAAGATTCACTCGATTAACGGCCGAAGAGCTCAATTGTGAAGAAGCAAACAAAACCGTAAAGAGTCAGTCGATTAAATGCCTACCCCAATCGACCGAACTATTGACTAAAATCCTATTAATCTACTATTTTTGATGATGCTTTCTGGTTTGTTTTCTACAAAGAGTCAGTTGACTAAACTAATTTTCAGTCGATCGAAATACACGAAAATGGCTAGTTCTTGAAAAGGTTCCTTCGCATCTTTTCACGCCTACGGTTGCTTCTCTTCATCGATGTATACTTCTGAAAGATTGTAACTCTAAAACCCTAAAGCAACTCAATGCTATGAAATTATACCCAAATTCTCAAACCCTAAAGCATTTACCCTGCTTTTCAAAAGATTCATGCGATTCGGATAATATCGACTAGTGTTCTTCATCTCTACATCTCATATTCTAGTCGAATAAACTCATTAGCCTCTACACATCCATTCAATATCATTTGGCTTGATTATAGGAGTCCTTGTACTAAAAGGAGAGACAATTTGTATACAAAAGCTCCACTGTGTCAAGAAGTAACTTTTGTTACATTGGTTGTTGAAGTCTTATTCTTTGTTTAGGCGAAGTCCGTAAATCTATTCCTCTAGGTGAAGTGAGGCTGTTGATAGTGAATTTTTTAAGAGGTTCTTAGGGACTGGATGTAGGAGATGTTCTCCGAACCAGTATAAAATCGACCGTGTAATCTACTCTATTATTTCCGCTGCATTTTAATTGTTTATTATTGTTGATCATCTTCGATCATGTGCATAGCGATTAACATCGTTTTCTAGTAGCTGTGGTGGATAACACTTCTTTTTGGTACTTATATCTAATATTGGAATTTTTTTCAATTTTTGATAATTTCAACATATTCTTTATTAGTTTAGTTGATTTATTCCTTTTATTGTGCATCTGTTTGAATTATTTTCAGTTTTCAGTAAAACTACTCTAAAAGCATTTGAATTTTTTGAAAAAAATGAATCTTATTCTTAAAATATTTGAATTGTTTGAAAACAAATGTTTTTTGTTGAAATAAAGTTGAATTGTTCAAAATAATTGATTGTTTCTATATATATATATATATATATATATATATATATATATATAAAATCTAGCGATTGCTATATTATTCTTTATTGTTTATTCATTTCTCTACTATCGATTTTTCGTTTATACTTTAATATGATTTAAAGAATAACATTCATTTTGTAGTTTAATTGTTTGTATTTGATATGATCTCTTTGTTCAAGAATTGAAGTAGAAATCAATTGAAGTTGCACTGTTTGAAAATCTGTATCCAACTTTAAATAATTTAATTCAAAAGGTTACTTTCAATATATTTTAGCTCCTACTCTATTTTGCAGGGAGTTAGCTTATAATAACATTGTCTTTTTTGTGATTATGAAGTTGTTAACCCTCAATTTTCTACGACTTAAGAACTGCACGACTCAAGAAAGGTATGCGACTCAAGAAGGGTATGCGACTTAACGAGTTAAGGATTATGCGACTTAACGAGTCAAGAACTGGGCGCCTTAATGAGTTAAGGATTGGTCGACTTAACTACTTAAGGATTGAACGACCTAACAACTTGAAAGGGTTCCACGGTTCAACCGCTTAAAGGAATTGACGACTTAAGGAAGTGGATGATCAACGACTTAAGGCTATCTACGACTTACAACCTAGCATGTGTCGTGAACGACTTAAGCAAATGAAGCGCTGCTTCTTATTTAATACGGTGACCTCCTAGCTCGTCAGCGGGTTAGGACTTGTGTTATTATCTGAAATAAACGAGCTTACCAGTTAAGCCGCGACTCACGACTTAGTTTAAGTCGTCCACGACCTAAAGCCATTGAGTTATAGTTCGCTGCCGTGATACTTATGCGGAGGAAGTTGACTCATAAACGACTTAGGACTTGTAACATGGATCCAAATCGGTAAGTAAACTTCTACCAAGCCATGAGCTGGACTCAATAGGTCGGCCACGACCTACCTTAAGTCGACCACGACTTACGACCTAAGGGGTAAAATTCTCTATAAATACCAACCTACCCCGAACGTGAAGGGGACTTTGGGCTGATCATTCTCTGAAGCGCCGTTACTCTGCAGAATTCTCAACTCGTCCAACACTTGAAGAACTCCAAACATTCAAGACACTACAACAAGCTTCGGAAGAAATCTTGCACATCCGACGCGGATTCAACAAGTTTCATCATCGAAGTTTGAGCTACTAGTCTAGAGTGTTTTTGTGATAGAAGTGTATCGTATTTTGAAGTGCATTGTATCAACTTGTAATCAAAATTAGCAATAAAGGAATTCAAAATGGACGTAGGCTAGATCTTAAGCCGAACCACTATAAAATCGCTGTCTTTTACTGTTTTCTGCTATTTGACTGTTTGTTTCTTGTTCCCGTATCACAGGTGGTGCTTTCACAATATTACTATACACACCAGGGTGTTAGCGTTCAAATTTTAGCGTTAACATTTTGGTGCTTTCACTGAGAACCCAACTCAGGAATACATTCACCATTGCTTCACAAAAGTTCGTTGAAAAATATTCTTTTAAGACCAGAAGTCTGCTGGATATAATGGCTCCTGGAAGAAAATGCAAGTCTATCAGATCTGAAGATGCTCATGATAATACTGCCACTTCTCCTTCTCCAAGTCAGGCAGCTCCAAGCGTTGGAGTGACGCGAGAAGAGTTAGATGCTGCAGTGTCCGGGGTGTATCAGCAAATTGAAACTCAAAATACTCTAATGATGGAAAAGTTAAATGCTTTGCTCGGGGCTAGTCAAAGGCCAGTAAATAATGAAGAAAACATTGCTGATTCTCTTCACAACTCCGAAGGAAGAAATATTCCTCAAGGGGGATCAGGTGCCGCTGAAGGAGTACCTCTCCAAGCTGAAGGATCCAGGCCATCGCCAGTTTTCCGCAAACACTTGCCCGGACAAACTTCCGAGAAAATGGCCGAAGTCTACTCCGCAAAGTCATTAAACAATGAGGAATATCTCTCCGGCATGATTCGTCAAATAATGAAAGAAAGCATGCAGAGAAGTGAAGACAAGAGCGAATGGGGATTTGCTCCGAGTAAGACTCTGTTTACTGAGAGAATTCTAAAAGCTGAGTTTCCCAGAAAATTTGTTCCCCCTACCATTCCTGCTTATCGGGGGGCAAGTGACCCGAATCATTTCTTGTACAAATATGATTGGCACATGACTGGTGCCAGAGCAACTGATGAGATTAAGTGTCGGTATTTCCCGGTATACTTGGAAGGAGTGGCACTTCTTTGGTTTACCAAGCTTCCCGTTCGATCTGTAGACCATTTTTCCGACTTAACCCGGAAGTTTAAAGAATAATTCAGACTGTACGCTTCAAAGTCGAAAGACATAATGTCATTGTCTAGTCTTGAGCAGAATCCGGGAGAGTCAATTAAATCCTTCCTGAATCGCTTCAATATAGCTCTGGCTGAAGTTGACAACGCAGAGCCACGAATGGTTTTGACTTATTTGATGCGTGTTGTCGATAAGTCAAGTGAATTTGGGAAATGGCTGAAAATGAAGGAACTGAATTCACTCGAGAAATTCTATTAGAAAGCTGAAGAGTTCATACGCTTGGAAAATCTTCCAGCACCAATGAAAGTGGTGGCGACAAGAGTGGAGAATAACATTGCTGCTTCCGCTAAGAAAGATTCCAGAGGTCAGAAAAGGGAAAATAATGATGGGAAGAAACAAAAGGATATAAAGAATCCTCGCTTCTTCAAACCTTCAGATTTCACTCCGTTAACCGACACTCCTGAGAATATCTTCTTTGCCACCAAAGATGCTGTGGAGTATCCTAAACCAGCTGAGATAAAGCCTGGAAAAAGTGCTATGCGAAATGGAAAATTCTGCCGATTTCATAACCAACCCGGCCATGAAACTAACGAATGTCGTCATTTGAAGAGCTTAATTGAAGAATTGTTAAGGGAAAACAAGCTGCAACAGTATGTTAAGAAGAATAGGAATGACCCAACTTCGTCTACTCAGGGGCAGCAACCCCTTACTCATCCAACTGGCTCAGGTAAGGGCACTACCGCACACGAATCTGAAAGGCCTATTATCAATGTGATTACAGGAGGCCCATACCCAGTGGGCAGAAGCTGGGGTGAGATGGAACGATATGCTCGTGCTTTGAAATATACCCCAGCAGGAGAAGATGTTTTTGTTTTAGAAGACGTTGTACCCCTGAAACAGCAGAAAACTTCTAATGATGATGTTGTGTTCAAAGCCAGGGATTCTATGGGTATTGAAGCTCCAACCATAGATCCCTTAGTCATTTCTGCAGGAATTGGGCCAGCTATTGTAAGACGAGTGCTTATTGATTGCGGTGTTTCCTGCAATATACTCTTCAAGAAAACATTCGATCAAATGAAGATTCCAATGGCTGACGTCCAGGCTTCATCGCAGAAGATTGTAGGGTTCACTGGGGAACCGCAGCAGCCGATTGGAACTGTTGACTTGTTTGTGGAACTTGGAGAGGAACAAAAAAAGGTAGTTCGGAAGCAGACTTTTGTAACTGTTGATGGATTTTCCGCCTACAATGCCTTCCTGGGCCGGCCAACTTTAGCTGCATTCAAAGCCATTCTCGCCCCGTACTGCCTAACTATGAAATTTCCCACGGATAATGGTGTTGGTGTCATTAAAGGAGATCAAAATGCTGGGCGGGAATGTTATCTTATAGAGCTTCGAGAGGCAAGGAAGAGAGAGATGGGAAAAGATGCGGTAGCTCCACTCCGCATCAAAAACCCAACCTTGTAGCAAGTACAGGGTGGTCCCTGCACTGGCGAGCATAGTGGTGCAAGGAGAGAAATGGACCCCAGAAAGGCCAGTGCAGGGGAAAATAGAGTGGTTCCAATGGAAGTAACGGTACCAGTACCTGTTGATCTCAAAGACCCAAACAAAGTGCTAAATGTGGGTTCGCAACTCAGTATGGCAGTCCAAAAAATGCTAATATCATTTTTGAAAGCAAATCTGGACGTATTCGCTTGGAGTCACGCTGATATGTGTGGAATATCTTCAGAGATTGCTGTACATACTCTGAATATTGATCCGAAATTCACGCATGTGAAACAAAAAAGGAGAACCCAGGGTCCAAAAAGGTCAGCAGCGTTAAAGGAAGAAGTAGATCGGCTCATGGAGAATGGTTTCATTAAAGAGTCCACTTATCCAAATTGGGTTTCAAATCCGGTACTGGTTAAAAAAGAAAATGGAAAGTGGAGAGTATGCATTGATTTCTCAGACTTAAACAAAGCTTGTCCCAAAGACTGCTTCCCGTTGCCAAGGATTGATCAACTGGTAGATGGAACAGCCGGGCACGAATTGTTGTCTTTTATGGATGCTTACTCCGGGTATAACTAGATTATGATGCATGAGTCGGATCAGGAGGATACGAGCTTCGTCACAGATGTTGGTCTTTACTGCTAAAAAGTCATGCCCTTCGGACTGAAGAACGCAGGGGCAACATATCAAAGGCTTGTTAATGCAATGTTCAAATCACAGCTTGGAAAAACTATGGAAGTCTATGTCGATGATATGTTAGTAAAATCAAAGAAAGCAGTTGACCATATGGTTCATTTAGCAGATATGTTCACAATTCTCCGAAAATATGGAATGAAGCTCAACCCTTTGAAATGTTCATTTGGAGTAGAGTCCGGGAAATTCTTGGGATTTATTGTAAGCGCTAGGGGCATTGAAGCTAATCCTGCTCAAATTACTGCTTTGAGAGAAGTCAAAGCCCCTAGGACAAAGAAGGAACTGCAGAGCCTCAATGGGAAAGTCGCTGCCTTAAGTCGGTTCATTTCTAAAGCCACTGGTAAATGCATCCCCTTCTTTGACGCTTTAAAGAAAGGAAAGAAAAATTTCGAGTGGACTCTTGAATGCCAGAAAGCTTTCGATGAATTAATCAGTCACATGGAATCACCTCCAATACTTTCCAAGCCCAACAACGGTGAAGACCTTTTCATATACTTGGCAGTTTCATCTCATGCCCTGAGTGCAGCAGTAGTACGAGAGGATGCGAAGGTCCAGCGCCCGGTCTACTATATTAGCAAAAGACTCACTGGGGAAGAAATGAATTATTCAAAGCTAGAAAAGCTCGCCTACTGTTTACTAATTGCTTCTAGAAAGTTGAGGCCGTATTTTCAAGCCCATCCTATCAAAGTTCTCACTGATCAACCCCTAAAGCAAGTCCTATTTCGCCCTGAAACTTCGGGCCGTCTTTTGAAATGGAATATTGAACTTAGCTAGTATGATGTCACTTATCATCCCCGAAGAGCGATCAACGGACAAGCTCTAGCAGATTTCATCGCATAGAACAAAGATAAGGGTGACAGTGAGGAAGAGATTACAGTTGACATCCCAACCAAATGGAAGTTATATGTTGATGGATCAAGAAATGATTACTGTTCCGGAGCTGGGGTTGTGCTTGAAACCCCTGAAGGACGATCATTATGTTACACATTAAGATTGGAATTCCCTTCTACAAACAATGAAGCAGAATATGAAGCTCTAATTGCTGGATTAAAGATTGCAAAGGAACTAAACATTACAGCATTACAGATCTTCAGTGATTCTCAACTTATTGTATGTCAAGTCAAGAAGGAGTTTCAAGCTAAAGGAGGAAATCTGCCTGCTTACTTATCAAATGCTTGTAAGCTTCTTGACGATTTCGATCACTATTCGATAAGCCACATACCTCGAGAGGAAAATATGAAGGCAGATTCTCTTGCAAAGTATTCAAGTTCCGGAGAAGCTCAGTTGTTAGGATTGGTTCCTGTGGAGGTCTTGTCAGCTCCAAGCACTGATGAAATGGATATCGACTGGATCATGGCTGTCTCTCAAGAACAAGAGTCATGGATGACCCCGATCAAAGAGTATCTACTCAACGGCTCCCTACCAGAAAGTTCTAAAGAACGTCGAAAGCTGTTAAGAAAAGCATCGAGATATGTAATTCAAGACGGCCGGTTATACAGACGAGGATTCTCAATGCCATTACTCCGATGTGTAACTAAGGAAGAAGCCAAGACAATTTTGGTAGAGGTGCATGGAGGGGAATGTGGGGATCATTCAGGTGGCCAAACTCTTGCCAAGAAAGTTCTCCGGTATGGGTATTTTTGGCCAGATATTAATCGAGATGCTGCTATCTACTCCCGATGATGCGACAAGTGCCAGAGATTTGCAAAAATTCCAAGATCACCTTCCACCGAACTAACACAGATGGTCAGTCCATGGCCATTCGCCATTTGGGGAATAGATCTAATCGGACCTTTACCAATTGCCAAGTCGGGAATCAAATATGCTATTGTTGCTGTTGATTATTTCACTAAATGGGCTGAAGCAGAACCTTTGGCTACTATTACCTCTAAAAAGATGATAAATTTTGTGACTAAAAATATCATTTGCAGGTATGGTGTGCCACAGAAGATAATCACAGACAACGGTACTCAATTCGAAAGCGAAGAGTTCCAGAACTTCTGCAAGCTATTCAAAATCCGAAAAAGCTTCTCAGTAGTGGCCCATCCACAGGCAAACGGGCAAGTGGAGGCAGTAAACAAAATTATCAAGTCAACCATCAAAAAGCAGCTTGAAAAAACAAAAGGTGGATGGGTTGATAAGCTACCACTAGCACTATGGGCGTACAAAACGACTCATAAAACTGTGACTGGGCACACTCCATTCTCATTGGCATACGGATCAGAGGCAATGGTTCCAGTAGAACTTGAAGTTCCTTCGCACAGGAGAATTCACTTCAATCAGGCTGAAAATGAAAAATTGCAACTCGAAGCACTTGACTTTCTTGATGAAAGAAGGGAAGAAGCTAAGCTCAGAGTTGCGGCCCATCAGCAAAGGATAGCAAGGCACTTCAATTCTAAAGTCCGTCAACGAAGCTTTGAAATCGGGGACTTAGTCTTGAAAAGGATCATGACAGCAACTGGGGTGTTCGGACCAAATTGGGAAGGACCATATGTCATAGGCAATAAACTTCTTGATGGCACCTTCAAACTCACAACTGTTGAAGGAGATCCAATCCCGAGAGCCTGGAACAGCAATCACTTGCGTCCATATTTTACTTAAATGCAATCCTTGAAATTGTAAAATGATAATGGATGCGTCAATTGTATTGTAAACCATTGTAAAATCAGTAATGATCAATAAAAGAGTTATAAAGTGGATGTAGGCCCGGTTCTTGGCTGAACCACTATAAATTCGGTGTTCTTTATTATTGTAAAATGCCTGTTTCATTTTGATGTATAAATACTCTAAATGTATTGCTAAAATATCGATTTAATATTATAGGTCATTAAAACAAAGCTTACCCATCGCAATGCCAAGTGAGCCCCGTAAATCACTCAATAAACTAATTTCAAGCCACAAAAAGTTCCAAATTCAAATCCAACATAAGATGAACTTTACACCAAAAGTTGATGATTCCACCGAAGGGACACTTTTCCAAAGAAAAGGAACCAGACACTTGTTAACTAATTATGATCGTCTTTATAAACAGACATCTGATTAGATAACTTGCGCATGTCCCATGAAATCACTTAACAATGAAGTACACCCCATTGGATAAAGCAAACTGCTTGCAAAAGAAGGGAACACGGGCTCGAAGACAATAACAGGGGACCATTAATGAGCAAACAACAAAGAGACATGGGCGAGCTAATCAACAAAAGCCCTCTTCGGAGGCACAACTCTTCGGAGGATAAAGACCTCTACGGAGGCACAAGCCCTCTTCGGAGGCACGCCAATAAATGGAAACGTTCTTCTCAACAAAAAGGTTGGTGGAACCACCGAGGCACAAGGCGTTTGTTAACTAATTGCGATCGTTTGTGCGAACAAACATCCAATTAAATAACTTGCGTCCGCCCTGTAGATCTATTTAACTGTGAGAAAGTAACTTCCAGGCAATCAAATAAAGACCTCCCCGGAGGCACAAGACCTCTTCGGAGGCACAAGACCTCTCCGGAGGCACAAGACCTCTTCGGAGGCATAAGACCTCTCCCGAGGCACCACAAGCCTTCCCCAAAGGCACATACTGCCCTCTTCGGAGGCAGAAGACCTTCCCCAAGGCACACAAGACCTCTCCGGAGGCACAAGACCTCTCCGGAGGCACAAGACCTCTTCGGAGGCACAAGACCTCTCCGGAGGCACAAGACCTCTTCGGAGGCACGTCCTAGAATGAAATACTCTTCTCAAACAACAAAGTTAACAGAACCACCGGAAAAGCACCTTCACAACATGAAGGCGCAGGGCCCTTGATGATTGACTGCGATCGCTTGTGCAAACGAACATCTAATCAAGTAACTGGCACCCGCTCCGTAGTTCCGTTCAACTGCGAGAAAGTAATTTCAAGCAAACACGACAAAAAAAATCCCTCCTCAGAGGCACACTTCAACTCTCAAGGAAGATTTACTTGTTTATCTTGAAAAATTCCTCCTCAGAAATTGAAGTGCTAAATAAAATCCTCTTTGGAGGCCCATTCTACCGCGAAGGAGAATTCACTTCTCAAAAATATGAAGTGACCATCTCCGAAGGTTGAAGCATAAAAACCTCTCCAAAACGAGACACGCTCCATTAAAGTAGAATAATTATTTCCTCAAAAATGGAATAGTTATTCTCCAAAATAAGAGTATAAGTCTCGTCTAAGCAAAAGATATTACGATGCACTTTGGGTATGGGGGCAATATCATACAATGTAACTACATTAATAAAAGTAGTATTCAAGCAACATACCACAAGTTCATTATAATATCGCGCAAAGAAGATGCGGAATAAATGCATTCTCAAACATAGACAAAAATTTGTACACTAAAAAGAATCGTTTATTCTACACTAAAACAAGAAATGAATGCATTCTCACATACACAAGAATTTGTAAAAGTGAAAGAATTATTTTATTCAATACTATGAGAATTTTTACATGTGCAGATCTCAAAAAAGCGGGGACCGGTACCCGCACAATCTCCGGTCAATACATGCAAAAAGAAAAATGAGAAAAGTAGAGTCCAGCTTATCACTCCTTTTTCCTGCCACCTTTGGTACCCTTGCCCGGTTTGATGACAAGTTTCGAAATCCGGTGTGGACGGGTCGGAGAAGAAGGAGAAGAAGGTGCAGCAGGATCTTCTTCTGCTTTATCTTCCCCAGCTGAAATGCTTTTCTTCTTCTTCCTCATGGCGCGCTTCCCTTTTCTCTTTGAAGAAGACTCACTTCCCGGAGTAAGCAGCGCAGAAAGTTTTGTATCATCATCAAGAGACTGCTCCGGAGTCTTCTCACTGTCCTCAAGATCTTCCGCCTTCTGCTCTTGTGAAGCAGGCGGATCCTCCAAGCCTCGAAGGGCCTCTATTTTCTCTTCCTGTGAACCCGGCTGAGAAGCAGGAGTGACTTGAAGAGTTGGAGGAGTTCCAGCTGGAAGAGGAGAAGTGTGAACAACGCTCGGTGCCTCCGCTACAGAAGAAAAGAAGTTAAAATCAGTACTCTCTGGAAAAAGAGAAAATGTTGGTTCATCGAGACTTAAGTAACAATCGAGGAATTCATCAAACTCGGTTGAAGCAAACAAGTAGTCTACTTGAGCTAGATCAGGCTTGGAGTTACCTGGAGAAGTCGGCTTTGCAAGATCAATCTCGAATTTCTGAGCCTCAATATCTTCTAGGGCATCTTCCTCTGTGGGAGTGGTCACAATTTCTTTGTCGACTTTAGCAGGAGGCGAAGAGTGAACTGGAGCCAATAATATCGACATCAGCTGAAACCAAAGTGCGAACAGGGGCAGCAGGAAGTACTTCTTTTTCGGAATGCTTCTGCCCCGTTGCTTCGGTCCGCGCTTGGGCAAGTTGCTCCTTTCCCTTAACAAGTGCAGCATGGGCATTTTCATCTAAATAGGTTGCTTCAAGATCTGTCTCGGCATAACCAGCACCACCAAACATATCGATTATCGCCTCCCATACTTCAGCCAAGGTGACTTCATATTCCGGCCCCAAAAACGAGAGGCTTCCGCGCCCCAAGACACTGTGAATATAAAAGTCAAATAAGGTAGAGCTGACTTTGGCCTTCGTTGCCTCATGCGACTGCTCAACCGCTTCTTTTTCGGCAACGGCTGCAACTTGGCCGACAACTGCATCGTCCCGCTCTTTTTCTACTTTAAGAAGTCGAGCTCTTAACGCTGCAATCTCCAGATCTTGCGAGCTAACTTTTTCATGCAGTTGAGCAGTATCTTTGCGATATTCTTCAGTAATATGCTGCTCAGCCACAAGTTTCATCTCAGCGTCCCTTTGAGCAGCATGCGCATCCCGCACTTGTTTTTGAAACACTTCTTCTTTTTGAGAGTGCGAAGCGGAAGAAGCGGCGAGATCTTCCTTGAGTTTTTTAACCTCGGACTCAAGTCTCGCATTGTCGTCAGCAATGCTCGCCATCTCTGCATCGTGCTACTTGCAAATTTTATCCCATTCCGTCTTGTCATTCTCCATTGTCAACATGGCTTCAAGATTCATATGGTTAACTCTCTGAAGCTCGTCAACAAGTTTCTGCCAACCAGACATCCTATCAATATCTAGTTTGACAGCGTCAACGTTTCTTAACATAGCTTGCTTATCTATCGGCACTAAGTCTAAGTCGAAACGCACTCCCTTTAAACACCAATTTGGAAAATGGCCTTGAAGTGTAGGAGGACCGTCCCCAACTTGATATAGAGGCCTATTGATAATCGCCTGGATGTCAAATTTCTTTAAAGCAGGAGAGAGGGATGGGATATCAGAAGAGATAGGAGCATCAGTCTTTTCAGAAATCACAGACGCGTCCTTTTCGCTAAGCCTGGCCCGTTTACTGGGATCTTCAGAAATTTTGCTCTTTCCTCTGTCGTCATGCGACTTTCTCTTATGGGAAGCATCATCTCTTTGAGAGGAATCGTGACGTTCTTCCCTCCTCCTTTGCTGCTCCTCGTAGTCCCGCCTCTCACGAGCTTTTCTAGCAGCTCTCTCTTTATCGGTCTCTCTATGAACAGGAAGATAGCGCCTAAAATCATAAGCGTCACGGCTTCCGTGGCGCTGGAATTTATCATAGTATGAACCGCTTCGCCCCATCGGAGAATCTGAAAATGAAAAAGAGACAGATCTTAAAAATCTTTGAAGTGAAGAAGCTAAGTGCGTATAAGTGTCAAAAATCCTAAGTGTGTGTGGCGTGCAAACTACGCGCGTCGAACTACAAACCAATCTTTGGTTTGGGAACGGCAACGACTGGTGTAGAAGGTGTCGAAACTTGTTGTAAAGAAGAAGTCGCCTCGACAGCAGGAGAAATAGCTTTTGGAGCGTCATTTTTAAATAACTCCTGTGAAGTCACCATTAAGTCACTAAGATCCCCAAAAAATGTCTTCGCCGTCGTGCTGGGCGGAACTCTCTTTCTCAACCCCTTCATTGGACGCCTTCTCGGGGCATTGAAGAGGCTCCTCCTCTTCGATAACCGGAGAGCGCGTAGGTTTGCTAGACGGTCCCGCAACATCAGTAAGCGTGGGGCACTTCACCAATGAAGTTTCAGTAGCAGGCTCCTTCGGTGTGAGTTCCTCAACAGAAATTGGGGCATTTGGTGTCTCCGTAGGAGAGTCAGGGACTTTGTGAGGCTGAGTGGAGCGAGAAGTGTGAAGAAGTCCAAACTGGTGAAGAAATTCGTCTTTCAACAAAAATTTCGCGTCCCGCTCTTCAGCTGGTACGGCCATGAGCCTCTCCAGAGTTGGCTTGTGGCTGGGATCCCTAGAAGGAGGGGGGAGCGCTGAAATGAAAAGCAAAATTAACATTTGGCAATTTGGACTTCACAAAACTCAGAGAATAGAAGAAGTAAAGATAGATAATCTTACTTCCTTCCCTCTACACAGCATAAAACCCCGGGGGAAGGCGAACGTAAAAGTACTGAGTTAAGAACCCATGGGCACTGTCAGGGAGGCCGACAATCAATTTACGATTTCTGGCGCTTCTCACAACAGTGATCGAAGGACGATCTTTAGTTCTGGTAAAAGAACATAAGTAGCAGATCTCGTCAAAACTAGAGAGTCGGTCAAGCATTCTACTAAATAATACACACAACCCCATTAGAATGGCATAGCTATTGGGATGTAGCTGAAATGGGGAGATGGCCAGTTGACGAAGAAGATGCTGGAGAAAGTTGTTGAAAGGTGGAATGGCCCCGCTCAGGCACATTTGTCGATTAACTACTACAAAGCCAGGAGGCGCTGCATCAGCGGTGTTACTTTTCTCAAGAAGAATGGCATCTGCTTCAGCAATGCCAAACTGAGCACGCAACTGACGAAAAACTTTGTACGATAAAGTGGTAGGGGCTCTTTCTGGAGGATTGACTAATGGAGCTGGAATAAAAGTGGCCTCTTCAGCCTGGACTGTTATATCTTCTTGCTGAGAAGTCATTCTACACAAGCAACTGGATATTCAAATGTGAAGGTGCACGTTTCCTAAAAGTGTGAAGTGTTGTGCAGAACTAATAAAAATAACAAGTAAATATAACTGGAATTAAGCTAGTCGACGATTGATCGATTATCAAATTTCAGAACTTGTTAATTTAAAGTTCAGGTACGGTATTAGTGCAAACAGGTCAGTTTTAGTTGACTATTCCAATATTGCTTTAATACTTTGCTTGAATTTGATGGTTCAAAGCACTTCGTTCACACAATCTATTTAAGATTGATTATCTATTATTAACTAATCTGTCATTTGATGTGGGCAGTCAGTGGTAGTAAATTCGTCCCAATTTTCTGTAAATGTTGTATTAAACAGGTTGTTAGCTTGCGAGTCAAAGTGATCTGTGAAAGAATGCAGCAAAGTTTAACAGTTCAAAGTTCAAACAATAATTCAAAGTTCAAGCAAAGCTTAAAAGTACAAGTGCTAACTCGACGACGACTTAAGCGCTAACTCGCCAACGACTTAAGAAAATTTTCCTACGGGTTAAGTTGAGTCGTTAGTTCTCTGGCTAACTCGTCCACGACCTAAGTCGTTAAGTTAAGTTAAGTTAGGTCGTGTCAATCTTGAGTCGTTGGAGCTTTAAGTCGGCTGTGCTCTAAGTAGTAAGTCGTGGAAGATAAAAGAAACTTCAATTCAAAGCAACGAGAAACTCTCAAGTCCTAACTCGGCCACGACTCAAAGCTTAAGTCGTAAGGTATGTTAAGTCGGTTCATAGTTAAGTCGCTAAGATTGCTGGATTGCACAGAATCGCCAAGTCATACCCGAGGCAATATTCCACTCTACTTGGCCAACTTACCACCTAACTCTTAACCCGTTAACCATCTAACTCCTAACCCGTTAACCCAATAACCTCACAATCATCAACCCTAGTTCTAAATCGCCACAAATCACGAATCGTTGCAAGTCAGATCAAGCCGCCTTAAGTCCATCGATGTCCAATATAACAATGTTCGCAAGGCTCAAGGGGGGTAAATCGGAGACGAAGATCGACGATGATCTACGATTGGAAAAGAGGCAAAATCGCTTACGTAGTGTGATGCTAGAGATGATCGGAGATGAATCTAAGTCGAAATCGCCTTTGAAAGCTTGGGGAAGTATTAATGGCAGAAGCGGCTTAGAGATTAGGTAATGAGAAGAAGGAAGTAAAAGGAACGACTCAAGCTTTTATATCTCGGAGCAGTGGAACTCGAATCGGCACACGCGAGTTAAAATAAGTCGAAGCACACGACCTACGACTTAGGCGTGTACTTCGAGGGGCAAATGTTAACCCTCAATTTTCTATGACTTAAGAACTGCACGACTCAAGAAAGGTATGCGACTCAAGAAGGGTATGCGACTTAACGAGTTAAGGATTATGCGACTTAACGAGTCAAGAATTGGGCGCCTTAACGAGTTAAGGATTGGTCGACTTAACTACTTAAGGATTGAATGACCTAACAGCTTGAAAGGGTTCCACGGTTCAACCACTTAAAGGAATTGACGACTTAAGGAAGTGGATGATCAACGACTTAAGGCTATCTACGACTTACGACCTAGCATGTGTCGTGAACGACTTAAGCAAATGAAGCGCCGCTTCTTATTTAATACGGTGACCTCCTAGCTCGTCAGCGGGTTAGGACTTGTGTTATTATCTGAAATAAATGAGCTTACCAGTTAAGCTGCGACTCACGACTTAGTTTAAGTCGTCCACGACCTAAAGCCACTGAGTTATAGTCCGCTGCCGCGATACTTATGCCGGAGGAAGTTGACTTGTAAACGACTTAGGACTTGTAACATGGATCCAAATGGGTAAGTAAACTTCTACCAAGCCACGAGCTGGACTCAATAGGTCGGCCACGACCTACCTTAAGTCGACCACGACTTACGACCTAAGGGGTAAAATTCTCTATAAATACCAACCTAGCTCCTTCTCCAGTTTATTCAAACTCCCAGATTATATATCCTAAAGTAATACAAATCATACCAAATATATCCTAATACAAATCATACCAAATAATATCCTAATCCAAATCATACCAAATATATCCTAATCCAAATCATACCAAATATATCCTATTACTCCCCCTCAAGTTGGAGCATGCAAATCACAAATACCCAAATTGTGTAACAAATAACCAAACTGTTGACGACCAAGAGCCTTAGTCAAAATATCAGCTAACTGATGACCAGTGGGTACATACGAAGCAGTAATATTTCCGCACTGCAACTCATCACGAACAAAGTGGCAATCAACTTCATTATGCTTGGTCCGGTCATGGAACACCAGGTTCTTCGCAATATGCAAAGCAAATTGACTATCACAAAACAGCCGCATGGGCTTGGAATGAATCACACTAAGAGAACACAACAATGATTTTATCCACTAAAGTTCACAAGTCGTAACTGCCATAAAACGATATTCTGCCTCCGCAGATGAACGGGAAACAGTCGGTTGCTTCTTAGTTTTCCAGGAAACAGGAGAGCGACCAAGAAGCACAAAATAACCAGACACCGAATGACGCGTCAAAGGACAAGCTGCCCAATCACTATCACAATAAGCTGTCAACTGCATATCACTGGGACGAAGCAAAATACCTTAACCAGGTTGCATTTTAATATATCGTAAGACACGGATGGCAGCATCCCAATGTGCGACCTGAGGATTACCCAAAAACTGAGCAAGAGTATGAACTGAATAACTCAACTCAGGTCGAGTGACAGAAAGATACACCAAGCGCCCCACCAAACGCCTATATTGCTCCGGATGCTCATAAGGATCATTCGTCGCATAAGCCAAATGATGATTCTGTTCCATTGGTGTATCAATGGGTTTACAACCTAACATACCTGTCTCTGTCAATATATCCAAAGCATATTTCCATTGAGAAAGAAACAAACCCTCCTCACCATGGGCTACTTCAATCCCAAGAAAATATTTCAACACACCAAGATCCTTCATATGAAAACACGTACTCAAGTATTGCTTGAACCTCAAGATCACATCATATGAGGAACCTGCAATAATCAAATCATCCATATAAACTAGTACATGTAGAGAAACCTCATCCCGCTGATAACCAAATAACGAATAATCAGCATAGGATTGTGTAAAACTAAATTTCCGCAAAGCACTGGATAACTTAGCAAACCACTGCCGTGGAGCTTGACGTGGACCATACAACGACTTGCGTAACCGACACACTTTCCTAGGAGTAGGACTACTATAACCTGGGGAAGCTGCATATAGACCTCTTCCTCCAAATCACCATGAAGAAAAGCATTACATACATCCATCTGATGCAATGCCCAATTACGAGCAATAACAACAGCAAGAAAAATACGAACATTACCCATCTTAGCAACTGGAGCGAAAGTTTCATATAATCAATACCAGCAACCTACCGGTTACCATACACAACCAAACGTCCCTTAAGACGCTCAACATCACCATTAGCACGTCGCTTTATTTTATAAACCCAACCATTACCAATAGCCTTCTTACCAGGTGGCAAATCCTCTATTGTCCATGTGCCATTCCGTTCAAGTGCTTCAATCTCCTCTTTCATTGCCTGACGCCAACCTATATCCTGAACAACCTCTTTAAAGGAAGTAGGCTCTTTTTGAGATGTAATTGCTGCTAAAAAATGCTTATGTCTTACAGAAAATTTATCATAATCCACATAACAAGCTATACTAAAGGGTTTACCTGAGGAACGAGATGGAGTAGGAGAAGCAGTACGGGGGTCTATCTTGCACATAACAGTGTTAGTAACATATCCTCGAAGACGAGACAAGGGAAGCTTGATGCGGTGCCCATGACCAAGATTATCATTGTTTGAATAAATGCTTGAATTCTCCCCGGACTCCACACCATCTAAATTAACTCGCATACTCCCTGATGCAGCCCAGATTGATGAAGAATTAGGTCGCCAACGACCTAAGTCCTCTGATTTACGACCTAGCACTTTAATCCCTAAGTCGCGCCATTTTAGATCCCAAAAGAGCCATGAAGACCGACCAAGCAATTCATACGAGCTAAGTTTTTCCTTAGGTCGCTCACGACCTAACGAGTTACGAGATAAGGAGTTCCGAACTAACAAGCTAAAGGTCAACTTCTTAGGTCGCCAATGACCTAACGAATCACGTCAAAGGGAGTTGCGACCTAACTCTATCTACCAGTTACGACCTAAAATGCCACGACCTAAAGAACTCCGACCTAAAGTGCTTCGACCTAAAGCGCTTCGACCTAAAGCGCTTCGACCTAAAGTGCTTCGACCTAAAGCGCTTCGACCTAAAGCGCTTCGACCTAAAGCGCTTCGACCTAAAGTGCTTCGACCTAAAGCGCTTCGACCTAAAGTGCTTCGACCTAAAGAACTACGACCTAGAGAGTTACGACTTAACAAGATAGGTCGCGCCACTATGCAGATAAGTCGCTCCAATATTCTACATGACTTAGGTCGCGAACGACCTTCCGTCCTTAGGTCGCGAGAAACTTTAAGTGGCTCAGGATGTACGAGCGTGCTACGACCTATACTAGGTCGCTCACATATACCTTTCCATGTTAGGTCGCTGAAGATGATATTCTTTAGGTCGCGAGAAGTTATGTCGCTCCTTCTTATGTTGCTACTTTCCTTATGTCACTGCCGTATCTCTTATGTCACTCCTACCCTAAGTCGCTCGACCATAGGCCGCATCTATCTTAGGTCGCTCAGGCCTAGGTCGCTCAACTCCTTAGGTCGCTCATCCTATAAGTCGCACAAGATATACCGGAAGCTGATTCTCCTTATGTCGCTGAAGCTTATGCCGCGTGGAGTTGTAATGTTATGTCGCTATGTTGTAATTCCTTATGTCGTTTGTATGTTGTATTTGTTATGTCATTGTGTTGTAATATGACTTGTGTTGTAATAGTGATAGGTCGTTCACGACCTAAGTGTGTCTATGTTAGGTCGTTCACGACCTAAGTGTTGTCGGTGTTAGGTCGTTGCCGACCTAGGTGTTGTACTGTGGAAGTGTGTTGGGTTGTAAGCCTATAAATAGGCGGGTGGTGTCATTTGTAAAAGTTAGTTGATTTTGAATAAAATTTGTTTGTGTGCTTTGTGCCACTTCTTCAATTGGTAGTTGAGTGTGATTCCCTATCTCTACCTTCGGTATTCGAGTGCGCTCGAATCAACGATCGCTGAAGCCGATTCACGGAATCTAGTGCGCTAGATCAACGTATGAAGAATCGTAGATCTTTAAACACGGTATCGTGCGCGATCAACGTGTTTGGGATAGCTAGAATCCGGTATCTTTGGATCAACGGATTTGGGCCATTCGGTATCTTCTATTCCATCAATTGCTACTTTCACCGATTCATCATTTTTGTTATCCGCTGCTGCATCATTTGGTATCAAAGCTAGACTTAGCCAACCATAGCTAAGCCGAGTCTTAGAGCCAATTCTTATTAAAAGGTTCAAGCTGTGCATCACTTTGTTATTCAAGACCGAGAGTTTGAAGTTGAAGGACGTGCATCATTTGGGAAAGTTTGATTCGGAAATTTTTGGATCAAAGTGAAGTTTGTGTTTAGATCTGTTGAAGATTTGATCATGACTCCGAGATATGTTAACCGTCATCATAGTGTTGTAGATTTGTATGGGAGTGAAGATCTTGAACAGATGAAACAACGTATCGATGAAAGGTTCAATAAGGGTTTCGAGAGAGTGGAGAGAATGAAGTCTGACATGAATCGAAATCAAAGGAGAGTGTCGCCACGTTATGATAGAGAAAGTAGAGAATCATCTTTGTCGATAAATCGAGATCGTGGAGTTCGAGACAATCATGATTATCAGAATGAAGAAAGAAGAGCTTATCGCGATTATGAGCATGAGCCATATTGTGATTATGAAAGAAGAAGTAGAGAGGACGTGCATGGGCATAAAAGAGTCAATGTTCAGAATCGACATCGAAGCTCATCTAATTTTGAAGAAGATAGTTATGGTGATCATGTTCATTTTCGATATCCAGGTCAAGGGCAAAATCGATGTAGAAATGTTGAAGAGAATGATCATACACGGGAGTCAAGGAAGGATACGGAAATTCCAGAATTCCGAGGTGGTCTACAAGCAGAGGAATTCGTAGATTGGTTATCAAAGGTGGAAAAGATTTTTAAACTCAACAACGTGTCTGAGGATCGTCAAGTTAAGTTAGTTGCTACAAGATTGAAAGGACGAGCTATGGATTGGTGGCAACAAACTAAATCAATCAGAAAGAGAATGGGGAAATCCAAAGTTGTCACGTGGGATAAGATGAAACGGATGATGAAGGTTCTTACCCTACAATTATCAAACCCGTGTGAACCAACAAATGCAGAAGTTGAGTCAAGGGAGTCGAGGAAAGGGTGTGGTTACAAACTCCAGCAATCAGAATCATGGTGTTCATTACCGTAGAAATGTTTCTAAGAGAGTCAACGAACCAGTTGTACATGGAATTACTAAGACAAATGTTGAAGACCAAATTAAGCGCTATCATTATCAGGAGTCTAGCCATAGAAGTATTGAATGTACGGAGCCCAAGATGAAAACCTTAGTTGTCGAAGATTGTGAAAACGAAGATGTGGATGATTCTACTGAAAGCGAACCGGAAGAGGAAGAGGAACCGACTAGTCCATTTTCTTTCAGCGAAAGTGTTGAAGAAGCAGAAGGTAGTGTTGATTCGTTAGTTAGGTATGAGGCAAGTGAAGAGCTTAAAACTCCCGAGGAGGTTAAACCAATGTTAGAAGAATTAGAAGAGGCCGGTCTTACAGAATCGTTCGAAGAATTACTATCGAAATTTGACAACGATGAAGGAGTTTTGTCGGAAGATGAAGGATGTAACTTGTTGAGGAGGACTACTGAATTTGACTTTTATCAACCACCTAAATTTGACAACGATGAAGGAGTTTTGTCGGGAGATGAAGGATGTAACTTGCTGTGGAGGACTGCTGATTTGACTTTATTCAACCGCCAAAATTTGATGATGACGAAGAAATTGAGTCAAAGTATGTGGATGTAGAAGTTGAATATTTTTCACCGCCGACGTTTGATGTCGATAGTATGGAGGAAGAAATTGTGTTCGGAGTTGAGGAAAATAACTTGATGATAAAAGATTCTTGTTTAACACCTGAGCTTATGGATGAGAGCCAGCTAAGAGTAAATTCCATAGTTACCGAGAAGCCCGAACAAAGTGAAAGTGAGACAGAAGAGAAAGCAGAATCAGATAGTTTATTATCTTTAGAAGAGTTCGTCAATACAATGAAAGATAGTGATGAATTATCATTGTTGATTGAATCTGGGGAAAATTCTGATTTAGAGACACCTGAAGAGGTTGAAGTATTCGAAGAGTATGAGGATGAGATTTCAGAGGAACTGTCTGAAGAAACTAGTCTTGTATTTTTGGAAGAGCCTGTCGAAAAGGTGAAAGATAGTAATGAATTGTTTATATTGACCGGGCCAGGAACGAATGAAGATCTTGATGTTTTTGATGAAGTTGGATCAGAATTCGATGAGTCTGAAGTCGAATATCCTGCGGAATTACCCGAAGAGTTATCACCACAACAGGACATTCAACCTCACACTGAACTAGTACCAGACGCTATTAGACTACATGGATCATATGATCTTCAGAATCTGAAAGAACAAGAAGAATTGAAAAGACAGGATGAAGAGAAGGATTGTCGGTTGGAATAACCTGATCATGTCCATACTACTAATGATAGCAACGTCAATTGTTTGGAATCGTTTCATGAACATAAACATGTTGAAGGAGAAGCGAGTGGGAATTCATTTCAGTCAGGGAAAATTGTTGCAACACATCAAGGGAAGGATCTAAATGAGGACACACCTGAACGAGATAAGGAAAGACGAGATTCTGAGCATGAGTCCTCACACTTTTTCGGTAGTGATTTCCTAAGTCGTTCCATGATTTTAAACTTCCTTATATCGTCCCACATTTTCGACACGTTTTGATTCTATATCACATCTTCCTATTGGCACAAGCAATATGGTATATGACACTATTCTCATGAAGTCCTGTGCTACATGAATTGGATATGGCACCTAATGCTTAAATCATTCCACACTTTTTCATATGTCATCTCCCTCAGATCACTTCCTTATGCCGCCTTTTAATGCCACGTCTGTTTTACGCAATGCGTTCCTTATGTCAAGCACAATTTGCACTCAACCATACAATTCATCGTAACACTGGGTTCAGACCAGTCCAGGCTGTTTATTCAACAATTCCTAAAGGACCGTTAGAATTATCAACAGAGCCAACGCAGGGAGGGGTGATTAAATGGGCTGATGTTTTTGTGAATGGGTTGCAAGGATGCTACAAAGTTGTACAAGAACTATTTCTTAAGGCAACTGAGAAATATAAACAGTCAGCATAGATTAAGCGACGAAGCGTTGAATGCAAGGAAGGATATTTTATGCATGCGGTGTTTACCATTGATCGTTTTCTTTTTGAAACTTATAACAAGCTAAAAGCTAGAAGGAAGGACCATTTAAAAGTCGTGAAGGGAATTAACGAGAATGTTTATAATTTGAGTTTGCTGGATCATCGTCATATTGCCAATCTTGACAATATCAAACACCTAGTTCCACTTCACAAGGATAAGAATTTCGAAGACGAAAAGCTTTTAAATTCGAGGACGAATTTTTTTCAACCAGGGGAGGATGATGCAGCCCAGATTGATGAAGACTTAGGTCGCCAACGACCTAAGTCCTTTGATTTACGACCTAGCACTTTAATCCCTAAGTCGCGCCATTTTAGATCGCAAATGAGCCATGAAGACCGACCAAGCAATTCATATGAGCTAAGTCTTTCCTTAGGTCGCTCACGACCTAACGAGTTACGAGATAGGGAGTTCCGAACTAACAAGCTAAAGGTCAACTTCTTAGGTCGCCAACGACCTAACGAGTCACGTGAAAGGGAGTTGCGACCTAACTCTATCTGCCAGTTACGACCTAAAATGCCACGACCTAAAGAACTTCGACCTAAAGCGCTTTGACCTAAAGCGCTTCGACTTAAAGCACTTCGACCTAAAGCGCTTCGACCTAAAGTGCTTCGACCTAAAGAACTACGACCTAGAGAGTTACGACTTAACAAGATAGGTCGTGCCACTATGCAGATAAGTCACTCCAATATTCCGCATGACTTAGGTCGCGAACGACCTTCCGTCCTTAGGTCGCAAGAAACTTTAAGTCGCTCAGGATGTACGAGCGTGCTACGACCTATACTAGGTCGCTCACATATACCTTTCCATGTTAGGTCGCTGAAGATGATATTCTTTAGGTCGCGAGAAGTTATGTCGCTCCTTCTTATGTTGCTACTTTCCTTATGTCACTGCCGTATCTCTTATGTCACTCCTACCCTAAGTCGCTCGACCATAGGCCGCATCTATCTTAGGTCGCTCAGGCCTAGGTCGCTCAACTCCTTAGGTCGCTCATCCTATAGGTTGCACAAGATATACCGGAAGCCGATTCTCCTTATGTCGTTGAAGCTTATGCCGTGTGGAGTTGTACTGTTATGTCGCTATGTTGTAATTCCTTATGTCGTTTGTATGTTGTATTTGTTATGTCATTGTGTTGTAATATGACTTGTGTTGTAATAAGTGATAGGTCGTTCACGACCTATGTGTGTCTGTGTTAGGTCGTTCACGACCTAAGTGTTGTCGGTGTTAGGTCGTTGCCGACCTAGGTGTTGTACTGTGGAAGTGTGTTGGGTTGTAAGCCTATAAATAGGCGGGTGGTGTCATTTGTAAAAGTTAGTTGATTTTGAATAAAATTTGTTTGTGTGCTTTGTGCCACTTCTTCAATTGGTAGTTGAGTGTGATCTCCTATCTCCACCTTCGGTATTCGAGTGCGCTCGAATCAACGATCGCTGAAGCCGATTCACGGAATCTAGTGCGCTAGATCAACGTACGAAGAATCGTAGATCTTTAAACACGGTATCATGTGCGATCAACGTGTTTGGGATAGCTAGAATCCGGTATCTTTGGATCAACGGATTTGGGCCATTCGGTATCTTCTATTCCATCGATTGCTACTTTCACCGATTCATCATTTTTGTTATCCGCTGCTGCATCATTTGGTATCAAAGCTAGACTTAGCCAATCATAGCTAAGCCGAGACTTGGAGCCAATTCTTATTCATAGGTTCAAGCTGTGCAACACTTTGTTATTCAAGACCGAGAGTTTGAAGTTGAAGGCCGTGCATCATTTGGGAAAGTTTGATTCGGAAATTTTTGGATCATAGTGAAGTTTGTGTTTATATCTGTTGAAGATTTGATCATGCCTCCGAGATATGTTAACCGTCATCATAGTGTTGAAGATTTGTATGGGAGTGAAGATCCTGAATAGATGAAACAACGTATCGATGAAAGGTTCAATAAGGGTTTCGAGAGAGTGGAGAGAATGAAGTCTGACATGAATCAAAATCAAAGGAGAGTGTCGCCACGTTATGATAGAGAAAGAAGAGAATCATCTTTGTCGATAAATCGAGATCGTGGAGTTCGAGACAATCATGATTATCAGAATGAAGAAAGAAGAGCTTATCGTGATTATGAGCATGAGCCATATTGTGATTATGAAAGAAGAAGTAGAGAGGACGTGCATGGGCATAAAAGAGTCAATGTTCAGAATCGACATCGAATCTCATCTAATTTTGAAGAAGATAGTTATGGTGATCATGTTCATTTTCGATATCCAAGTCAAGGGCAAAATCGATGTAGAAATGTTGAAGAGAATGATCATACACGGGAGTCAAGGAAGGATACGGAAATTCAAGAATTCCGAGGTGGTCTACAAGCAGAGGAATTTTTAGATTGGTTATCAAAGGTTGAAAAGATTTTTAAACTCAACAATGTGTCTGAGGATCGTCAAGTTAAGTTAGTTGCTACAAGATTGAAAGGACGAGCTATGGATTGGTGGCAACAAACTAAATCAACCAGAAAGAGAATGGGGAAATCCAAAGTTGTCACGTGGGATAAGATGAAACGGATGATGAAGGCAAATTTCTTACCCTACAATTATCAAACCTGTGTGAACCAACAAATGCAGAAGTTGAGTCAAGGGAGTCGAGGAAAGGGTGTGGTTACAAACTCCAACAATCAGAATCATGGTGTTCATTACCGTAGAAATGTTTCTAAGAGAGTCAACGAACCAGTTGTACATGGAGTTACTAAGACAAATGTTGATGACCAAATTAAGCGCTATCATTATCAGGAGTCTAACCATAGAAGTATTGAATGTACGGAGCCCAAGATGAAAACCTTAGTTGTCGAAGATTGTGAAAACGAAGATGTGGATGATTCTACTGAAAGAGAACCGGAAGAGGAAGAGGAACCGACTAGTCCATTTTCTTTCAGCGAAAGTGTTGAAGAAGCAAAAGGTAGTGTTGATTCGTTAGTTAGGTATGAGGCAAGTGAAGAGCTTAAAACTCCCGAGGAGGTTAAACCAATGTTAGAAGAATTAGAAGAGGCCGGTCTTACAGAATCGTTCGAAGAATTACTATCGAAATTTGACAACGATGAAGGAGTTTTGTCGGAAGATGAAGGATGTAACTTGTTAAGGAGGACTACTGAATTTGACTTTTATCAACCACCTAAATTTGACAACGATGAAGGAGTTTTGTCGGGAGATGAAGGATGTAACTCGTTGTGGAGGACTGCTGAATTTGACTTTATTCAACCACCGAAATTTGATAATGACGAAGAAATTGAGTCAAAGTATGTGGATGTAGAAGTCGAATATTTTTCACCGCCGACGTTTGATGTCGATAGTATGGAGGAAGAAATTGTGTTCGGAGTTGAGGAAAATAACTTGATGATAAAAGATTCTTGTTTAACACCTGAGCTTATGGATGAGAGCCAGCTAAGAGTAAATTCCATAGTTACCGAGAAGCCCGAACAAAGTGAAAGTGAGACAGAAGAGAAAGCAAAATCAAATAGTTTATTATCTTTAGAAGAGTTCGTCAATACAATGAAAGATAGTGATGAATAATCATTGTTGATTGAATCTGGGGAAAATTCCGATTTAGTGACACCTGAAGAGGTTGAAGTATTCGAAGAGTATGAGGATGAGATTTCAGAGGAACTGTCTGAAGAAACTAGTCTTGTATTTTTGGAAGAGCCTGTCGAAAAGGTGAAAGATAGTAATGAATTGTTTATATTGACCGGGCCAGGAACGAATGAAGATCTTGATGTTTTTGAGGAAGTTGGATCAGAATTCGATGAGTTTGAAGTCGAATATCCTGCGGAATTACCCGAAGAGTTATCACCACAACAGGACATTCAACCTCACACTGAACTAGTACCAGATGCTATTAGACTACATGGATCCTATGATCTTCAGAATCTGAAAGAACAGGAAGAATTGAAAAGACAGGATGAAGAGAAGGATTGTCGGTTGGAATTACCTGATCATGTCCATACTACTAATGATAGCAACGTCAATTGTTTGGAATCGTTTCATGAACATAAACATGTTGAAGGAGAAGCGAGTGGGAATTCATTTCAGTCAGGGAAAATTGTTGCAACACATCAAGGGAAGGATCTAAATGAGGACACACCTGAACGAGATAAGGAAAGACGAGAGTCTGAGCATGAGTCCTCACACTTTTTCGAGTGATTTCCTAAGTCGTTCCATGATTTTAAACTTCCTTATATCGTCCCACATTTTCGACACGTTTTGATTCTATATCACATCTTCCTATTGGCACAAGCAATATGGTATATGACACTATTCTCATGAAGTCCTGTGCTACATGAATTGGATATGGCACCTAATGCTTAAATCATTCCACACTTTTTCATATGTCATCTCCCTCAGATCACTTCCGTATGCCGCCTTTTAATGCCACGTCTGTTTTACGCAATGCGTTCCTTATGTCAAGCACAATTTTCACTCAACCATACAGTTCATCATAACACTGGGTTCAGACCAGTCCAGGCTGTTTATTCAACAATTCCTAAAGGACCGTTAGAATTATCAACAGTGCCAACGCAGGGAGGGGTGATTAAATGGGCTGATGTTTTTGTGAATGAGTTGCAAGGATGCTACAAAGTTGTACAAGAACTATTTCTTAAGGCAACTGAGAAATATAAACAGTCAGCAGAGATTAATCGACGAAGCGTTGAATGCAAGGAAGAATATTTTATGCATGCGGTGTTTACCATTGATCGTTTTCTTTTTGAAACTTACAACAAGCTAGAAGCTAGAAGGAAGGATCACTTAAAAGTCGTGAAGGGAATTAACGAGAATGTTTATAATTTGAGTTTGCTGGATCATCGTCCTATTGCCAATCTTGACAATATCAAACACCTAGTTCCACTTCACAAGGATAAGAATTTCGAAGACGAAAAGCTTTTAAATTCGAGGACGAATTTTTTTCAACCAGGGGAGGATGATGCAGCCCAGATCGATGAAGACTTAGGTCGCCAACGACCTAAGTCCTCTAATTTACGACCTAGCACTTTAATCCCTAAGTCGTGCCATTTTAGATCGCAAAAGATCCATGAAGACCGACCAAGCAATTCATACGAGCTAAGTCTTTCCTTAGGTCTCTCACGACCTAACGAGTTACGAGATAAGGAGTTCCGAACTAACAAGCTAAAGGTCAACTTCTTAGGTCACCAACGACCTAACGAGTCACGTGAAAGGGAGTTGCGACCTAACTCTATCTGCCAGTTACGAGTTAAAATGCCACGACCTAAAGAACTCCGAACTAAAGCGCTTCGACCTAAAGCGCTTCGACCTAAAGTGCTTCGACATAAAGCGCTTTGACCTAAAGTGCTTTGACCTAAAGTGCTTCGACCTAAAGCGCTTCGACCTAAAGTGCTTCGACCTAAAGAACTACGACCTAGAGAGTTACGACTTAACAAGATAGGTCGCGCCACTATGCAGATAAGTCGCTCCAATATTCTGCATGACTTAGGTCGCGAACGACCTTCCGTCCTTAGGTCACGAGAAACTTTAAGTCGCTCAGGATGTACGAGCATGCTACGACCTATACTAGGTCGCTCACATATACCTTTCCATGTTAGGTCGCTGAAGATGATATTCTTTAGGTCGCGATAAGTTATGTCGCTCCTTCTTATGTTGCTACTTTCCTTATGTCACTGCCGTATCTCTTATGTCACTCCTACCCTAAGTCGCTCGACCATAGGCCACATCTATCTTAGGTCGCTCAGGCCTAGATCGCTCAACTCCTTAGGTTGCTCATCCTATAGGTCGCACAAGATATACCGGACGCTGATTCTCCTTATGTCGCTGAAGCTTATGCCGCGTGGAGTTGTACTGTTATGTCGCTATGTTGTAATTCCTTATGTCGTTTGTATGTTGTATTTGTTATGTCATTGTGTTGTAATATGACTTGTGTTGTAATAAGTGATAGGTCATTCACGACCTTAGTGTGTCTGTGTTAGGTCGTTCACGACCTAAGTGTTGTCGGTGTTAGGTCGTTGCCGACCTAGGTGTTGTACTGTGGAAGTGTGTTGGGTTGTAAGCCCATAAATAGGTGGGTGGTGTCATTTGTAAAAGTTAGTTGAGTTTGAATAAAATTTGTTTGTGTGCTTTGTGTCACTTCTTCAATTGGTAGTTGAGTGTGATCTCCTATCTCCACCTTCGATATTCGAGTGCGCTCGAATCAACGATCGCTGAAGCCGATTCACGGAATCTAGTGCGCTAGATCAACGTACGAAGAACCGTAGATCTTTAAACACGGTATCATGCGCGATCAACGTGTTTGGGATAGCTAGAATCCGGTATCTTTGGATCAATGGATTTGGTCCATTCGGTATCTTCTATTCCATCGATTGCTACTTTCACCGATTCATCATTTTTGTTATCCGCTGCTGCATCACTCCCCCTCGACTCCACACCATCACACTCGTACGTACAAGGCTGCTAGGCAGCATGCTCCACAGCCACCCCAGTGGACTGGGTTGCTGCCTGCTGCTCACTCACGGCACCTCTATCTTCAACTATCACATCCTCTATGACCTCGACATCTCGTGCATTACCCAAATCAGGTATAACACCCCACTCATCATCAAACACACCACTCATGGAATTCTGGGATAGAAACTGATTCAAATGCTCATTGGGGAAGGTGGAAGAGGAATCATGATAGAAAAAGGAAAGACATGCTCAATAAATTTGACATCACGACTAATAAAATACATATGAGCATCTAAATCATACAAACGCCACCCCTTTTGACCCAAGGGATAACCAACAAAGATACATCTCCTAGAACGAGGGCCAAATTTATCCGTAACACGAGGCTGATTCGCAGCATAGCAAAGTCACCCAAATACCTTTAAAGTAGACATACTAGGTGGACTCCCAAAAAGCATTTCATAAAGAGTTTTACCATCCAAAACAGGAGTGGGAATCCGATTAATAAGGTGATAGGAAGTTAAGACACACTCCCCCCAAAAATCAATAGGCAAGTAAGCTTGAAAGCGCAGGGCACAAGCAACATTTAGAACATGTTTATGTTTACGTTCTACTCTACCATTTTGTTGGGGAGTATCAACACAAGAGGTTTGATGCAAGGTGCCTTGTTTAGCAAAAAAATCCTTTAAACATTTAAATTCTTATCCATTATCACTACGCAAAACCTTCACTGGCCTATTAAACTGCGTTTTGACCATAGCAAAGAAATTTGGAATCAATTCGCCAACCTCATATTTACCGACCATCAAATATATCCATGTAGCACGAGAAAAATCGTCAACTATGGTCAAAAAATAATGAGCTCCACAACTAGAAGCAACACGATAAGGACCCCAAATATCATAATGTATTAAATCAAACAAATTAGTTGCTTTACTTGTACTTAATGGAAAAGAGTCACGAGGCTGTTTAGCCATAAAACAAACATCACAATTGTCATTACAAAATTTATTCATACTACTACTTCCAACTGGTAATAAAGAACGGACCACTTTCATGGAAGGATGGCCCAACCGTCTATGCCATAACTGAGCGGAGTCTACAACTGTGGAGTTATTTGCTTGAATACTACGAACTGGTCGAAAGAGATATACCCCATTACACTGCTCCCCTATGCCAATCAGGTTCCTCAAACTCCGGTCCTGAATAGTGCATAGCTTGTTAGTGAAAAATACAATAAATTTTTGTTTTTCAAGCAATTGAGACACATACAGCAAATTGCAATTAAGGGTAGGTACATATAAAACATTATCAAGACTCAAGTCATGGCTTAATTTAATACGGCCTTCTTTAGTGGCAGTGTCATGCTTTCCATTCGGAAAACCAACGGTTTCTGAAGCAATTTCTTTGATATCAACAAACAAGTCAAGATTACCCGACATATGGTTTGAAGCTCCTGTATCAATAATCCATTGGTCCGAAAATTTCTTACCATGCAACTTTGGAGTAGAAGACACGGCCGAGGAATCCTTGAGAGCTGCGATGAGCTGCTGCACTTGCGCATCAGTGAGAGTGGGTAATGAAGCACGATCCACCCCACTGGTATAGCTCTAAGGGCTTTTATGAGAGCTGTCCATGGCAGCAGCAAATGTGCCTCGCCTCGCCCACCTGGCTGACCACCACGGTTCCCTCCTCTGCCACCAGGCCTGCTGCCACCACGGCCACTAGAACCAGCCCACTCAGGCCACCCAATAAGCACGAAACACTTCTCCTTCTCATGACCCTTTCGACCACAATGAGAGCACATTCGTATATCTTCGCCTTGCTGCCCCTACTTTGCGCCACACCATCAACATCAAACCCAACCACATCACCACGCAACTCTTGGGCATCCGTGACAAATTGATGCCGCTCCGCCGCAAGTACCTTACCATGCGCATAAGCAAGGGCAGGCAAAGGATCGAGCATCAGCAAACCCGACGCAACATCACGGTACTTTTTAGAATCAAGACCCATGAGAAATTGATGCAATTTTTTGTTCTCTAACAAAGTAATATACTCACTAGCGGCGGAACATGTACATGTAGGTAATTTAGTAGCACTAGTCAATTCTTCCCAAAAGGTACGCAACTCACCATAATACTCAGCAATAGAACGGCCACATTGCTTACAATCAGCAATTAAACTCTTCAATTCATGAATACGAGGGCTATTACTAAGGGAGTATCTATCACGGAGATTATCCCACAAGGTCTTAACTTTATCAGGCAAAGAAACAGTCTTACGAATGGAGACATCAATGGTATTATATATCCAAGCAACGAGAATTGAGTTAACTATTTCCCATTGATTATAATCTGGAGAAGTAATAGCCGGTTGGGTGATACTACCGTCAACAAACCCTAACTTATTTTTAGCACGTAAATTATTCCGAAGAAAACACACCCACTCATCATAGTTATTCCCTTTCAACAAAATAGGACTAATTGTAGAACCAGTACCTTCGGAGGGATGTAAGTAATAAGGAGTAAAAGATTCATATCGAGATGATGATGATGGAGGTTGCTTGTCTTCACTCATCACAAAAAAAAACAAACCTCCGCTCGAAACACACAAAAAACTATTTTTTTGCCTTAACTTAGGAGGCTCCGATACCATGATAAGTACAGGAAATTTTGGTGAAAAATAACCTAGCTCCTTCTCCAGTTTATTCAAACACCCAGATTATATATCCTAAAGTAATACAAATCATACCAAATATATTCTAATACAAATCATACCAAATATATCCTAATCCAAATCATACCAAATATATCCTAATCCAAATCATACCAAATATATCCTAATACAAATCATACCAAATATATCCTAATACAAATCATACCAAATATATCCTATTAACAGTTCTGTATCTGTAAATCATAGTTATTAGGTTCAGTTGTCTTTAATATGAAATTTTTTATTTCTTAACATATGTGTATTCATCAATAATCTATGTATTATTATATTTTAGAATTAATATGATGATTTTCTATATGCATGCAGGTAGTGGTAACAGATAACTAAAAGCAGTCTCATTACCTTAATAATATAGGCTTAATTAAATGAATGGAAGAGTTTCCAATGTTTTCAATATGAAATTTTCTGTAGTAGAGCCATTTAGATATAACTCTATTGTTTGTCATTGTATTACTTTGTCTCATTTTATAGTAATAGTTACAAGTTTGGTTATCTAGATAAGTTTTCATCATCTTATGTTGTCTTTGCCAAATAAGTACAAATAATCATGTTATCTTCAACCTTCGTCTTACAAAGGATTGTGTTGTATAGCTGGAATATCAAAAGGTATATGTGAGATATTCTCTGTTATGTATTCAACATTAACATACGATCTTCTATACTGATGCTTTATCATTAAGAGTAATCTGTTATTATGGTACATAATGATCTGATGAAATAATTTGTTAATGATAATCTTGTTACAAATATTAGAATAGATTGATTCTTCATATATTCTTTCCATGTACGAATGTCATCCATTTATCTAAAGATGCCATGATTCCTTGGCTTACGCCTATGCTGATTATTAATATGAAATTTTCATGTGAAGTCATTATTTATTTTTAACCCTTTATAGTAGCTACCAACAGTTGATTGTTCATAAGATTTTAATCTTATTGGAGTGGTTTAATAGCTATAAGAATACATTTTATAGTTAATTATTTTATATAAAAAGAAGTGTTTATTATATGATTAACCAATGAGTGAAGTGCACATGAGGGTTCGTGTATATTATTATTGCGTTGAGATTTCAACTACTCTATGGGATGTTATGTGAATAAGATATGTAATTAGGTTGTTTGCGTTTAGATTTGGACAAAGACATGAACTTTTCATGCATTTCCATCAAATGTGCTTTAATAATTTTATGTCGAATGTATTATATGCTGGTAACTGAGAAAAAATTATACAATCAAACGGTCGATTATTCCACCGTTATACGGTTGTACTAGCGTAAATCCTCATGATATATTCATATAAAATAGTAAGCCGTGAGTTTACATTGTGAAAAAGTCCATGCCTTCTGTATATATAAGGTGGTTCTATTCATACACCAAAAATTACCTAACATGCACAAAAAATATATAAAATACCTATATACATCCGAAATTACTTTACATACACCATTCTTTTTACAAGTTTACTCTTGTATTCATATTTCCTTATTCAAACTTATGACCCATTTACGTAGAATTAAAACTTATTTTGCATTAAACTAAGTTAAAATTATACAAAATCAACTTTAATTTCTAACACCAATATTTTAACTTTTCCATTATTTCTCATAATTTATTAACTTCAATAAATTCAACTATAGTTTATATTAAAAAAACTCACACATTTTAAAGTAGACTAGCTAGTTGTGAACGTTGTCTTAACTAATATTTTTGGTTTCATGATAAAAAGTAATAATTTCTCCATCAAAATGTATTGAATTGGTTAAATTTCGTTAATTTTAAGGTTTTAATTTTATGGGATATAAGAAAATATTGTAAAGATGCAATTGAGAGAAGGGTAACTTAGTAATAAATTTTCATATAAAATATCGGTGTATGTAAATTAAATTTTGGTGTATGAATAGAATTTGCCTCATCTATAATCAAAGCGTATATAGAATAAGGTTTGCCAGTATTGGATGTAAATCAATTTCTTCTGACACCCAAAAAAACACGATGGAAACGACACATCCGACGATTTCTCTCTCATTTTCCATGCTCTTCTTTTCTCCCTTTATTTTCTTCCCGTTTTCCTTTCCTTATCGATTCTAATTATTTGATGTTATCATTAGAAATCATATTAACTTTGTCAAAACCATGAAGAATATAAAAGAAGGATTTACAAAGAGAGACAACAATAACTGAACCTTTCGAAAGAGTCGAATGATGCTTCAGCAAAATGTTGGATAAGCAATGAAATTTTGAAGAAGTCAAAAGGTGATAAGGCTGTCCTTCCAATTCAGTTAATTCCTTTCGAAACAGATGGTTTTGCATGCTAAAATAGGGTTTAACGAGTTGAGGAACACCATCCGAAGGCAACAGATTGCAAGCTTTCACATGCGTGCCAAACCTTTTGAAACATTGGGCTTCGCCATCATTTACATTCCACAGAAGAACATTGGGCAATAGCTACCCCTTCGAAAGCATAGATTAGCCTTTCGAATCAGTTGAAACTATCCACAATTATAAAAGAAAGCCTACTTAAGTTTAATATAGCATTCTCATACACCAGAGGATGAGGTTATGCATTAGTCAACAAGTATGACTTCAAATGCTACCTTCCGCATTTAAACCTTCTACTATGTCCCAACTCCTTCGAAGCCCCAAAGATTCACCTATCGACAGAATCGAAAGCCCATGTCCTATCCTACTTGCAAAAGTACATCAACAACAAAGTGGAGAGCATGTCTACGCCTTTCGATGAACTCGAAAGCAGTCAAGTTCCATTTAAAAGAAAAGTAGAAGGGTGCCCTAATGTTAATAGCAACAAAAAGTCTTCAAGGCGCCCTTTCGACTAAGTCGAGAGGACCAATTCGAAAGGGGCCAACCCACACCTATAAATAAGACCATAGGGGTATTGTTTAGGGGATCCGATTTGATTCACTCGATACTTGTTCTTTTTTGAATTTGTAAACCCTAATTCTAAAATAAAATTGGGGATTTTAATTCATTGTGTTACTTAAGCTTCTTGTAATCAAGAAAAAATATTATCAAAGCAAGTATATGATATTTCTGGATATATTAGCCGATCTAATGCTCCTATGTGATTCTGGTTAATTATGGTTTGCTTGTATCAGTGTTGATCGAAAGGCTACCTTTCGAAGGAGTCGAAACCCATTAATTCAATTAAAACCCTTAGATCATCAGGTCCTAACCTCAAATCACCTTGACCACATCGAAAGGAGGTTTCGGTAGGATCCTAAGTCAATTCAACTAGATCGAAAGGTATTTTTAAAAGGAATCCAAGCGTCTCGACCATGTCGAATGGTTGTTTAAAAAGGAGTTTCAATTACCACAACCTTTTTGAAAGGTGGACTTAAGGGAGATCTAAATCACCTAGATTGTTGGAATAAGGGATTCGAAAGGTTTAAACTATCTCCATCTGTTCGAAAGGTGGTTTCAAAGGGTTTACTTATACTTTGAACTTTACTTTGGTGTGTTGACAAGTATTCTTGTTAATACTTTTGGCGCTAGAAGGAGGGGTCGAACCTCCGACCTTGTTGAATTCCCAATTTGTTTTCCTCTAACGCTATTCTATTCCAACCTTACTTACTTTAGACTTTACACCACCATGTTTAGAAAAATTAAAAAGTCCGAACAAGGATCCTTAGAGCCATATATAATTGGATACTCCCACGGAACGATTAAAGATTATACACTATATGAAGAGCAAATATCGATTAGAAGCTTTGAGGATCATAAAGAGAAAGAGAGCTTAATCTTATGACCCAAACAAATGGAGTTTAAACCCCTTTTACATTGGCCCCACTCCTATATTTGCCTTAGGGGGAACAAAAGATAAGAGTGAACTTGTTTGACCAAATGAAGAAGACAATTCAACTCTATACCAAAGGCACTATCTTTGAAGAGGGGATGATGGCTGATTACAACACCTTTGCACAAAAATGGCATCAAGCAACAAGTGGGACATTGCCTACATGTGAGCTTCAAAAGGTTTTGAAAAAGAAATTGGTCGTTTAGGGTAAAGCTTCAGAATCAAGCAATAAAAAAAATCTAGAAATTATCCCCAAATGATAAGCTTCAAGTCGAGACTCACTAAGGAATGTAATCTGACTACATCGATTGAGAATGTTTATTTGCTAACCAAGGAGGAACTCAACCATTGGTCATCCCAAAAGAAAAAGCCTAAATACGAAAGGAATCAGGGAGGATCCTACTGCCACTATCACATGGTGAATGAGCACGAAATAAATCAATGAAGAGCACTTGAAGGAATAGTGATCAGCTTTTTCAGACAAGGCAAAATCAATGGATTTGTAAAGCGATCTTAATTGAATTCAATAAAGCACCACTTTTCTAAGAAAAATCTATATGGTCCGGAGTAGAATTATCCTTAAATTTCGAAATTACCTGAAACGATCAAAGCCTTTGTCCCTGCCGAGTTGGCCAGGTCAAAGCGCCTCCTGGAGGGAGGTTAAAGTAAACCTTTATCCACGCAACACTATGGCTAGGTTAAAGCATCAACAAACCCTTGATCGCACCACGCTATGGTCATATCAAGGTGCCCCTTGGAAGGGGGATGGAGTAAGACCTTGGTCCCGCCATGCTATGTCCTGGCCAAGGCACCGAAAAAATCTTCAGTCCCGCCACGGTATGGCCTGGCTGAAGCACCTTATGGAGGGAGGACAGAGTAAGCCCTTGGTCCCGCCAAGCTATGGCCTGGCCAAGGCACCGAATAAGCTTTCAGTCCCGCCTATAAGGCCTGATTGGAGCACCTTCTGGAGGAAGGTTAGGTAAGTCCTTAGGGCCTGCTTGTGGATAAGCTAACCAAGCCCACTAGACAATAGCGAACTGAGATGTCCAAGCCCAAGAAGCGGCATATCAAACAATGACAACATGCGAAGCCTAAAGGGTGGCACATGTCAAAAGAATCAAAACCTAAAGAGTGGTGCAGAACGAAAGGCTCAAATAAGAATCTATGACCTTCGACTAATTTCCAAAAGAGGATTTATGGACTTCAATTGTTAACACCTGAATCTGGGTTTTGGGTCTCCTACTATTAATTTTTGAACTTCGCCCATTAATGCCCGAATTTGGGCTCAGGACCTTTATTATCGAGACCTTTATCATGGATTTGTGGCTATCATTCATTAATACTTGAATCTGAGTTTCGGGTCTTTTAACTTTTGAATTTCATTCGTTAATGCCCAAATCTAGGTTCCAAAGCAATTGATATTGAGATCTCTATGAATTTCTAGTCTTCAATTAAACTCAATATCTATCTTACTAATACCCGAATCAGGGTCACTGGACTTCTACTACTAGCTTTCAGGCTACACTTGTTAACACCCAAAACTGGGTTTCAGATCTTCTATTATAAAGATTCCTAATCTTCTGTGATTTATTTCCAAATGATGATTTCTGGACTTTTATTGAACGATTATTCTTGGTCTTCTTTCAGTTATTTCTAAGAGAGAAATTTCTAAACTCCTACAATAAATGTCGGAGCTAGATTTCTGGCCTTCTATTATTAATTCTATAATTAGATTTTTGATCTTCTATTAACATATTGAGAGTCAAATTCCTGGCCTTCTCTCATCATTACCAAAGTTGGATTCCAAGACATTCAGCCATATCCAATTATGGAATTTCTTCTCACTTATTGTCATTATTTTCACATAATGATCTATCAGTTTCATTACTTAGATTTTTGAATTCTTAATAATATCACTTATAATGTGAAAAAATCACCGGACATGTTCATACATATATGGAAAATTAATGATAAGGAATGTTGTCTACTTTGTACTTTTCAGGAAAACGAGATCATTAAGGAAGACTGAATGGACCAGCAAATACAAAAATCATAGTCCAAGTTATCAGAAAGCAGATTCAGAAACAACATTAAATGATGGATTTCGCTTGAGCAAGAGAGACACCCAACCTTTCTTGTTCCTTAACTGCATTATCTTTAGCAGTAGAAAGGGATGTAATTTGGCTATTCAGAGTTGAGACTTCTTCTTGAAGCTTAGACATCTCGGCAGAAGACTTTGAAGCGCTTTACTGGAGGGAGTACCAGCTTTTTGAAATCTGAGAGGAAAAGCCAGGAACAAAGGAAGGTGGATGAATGGAAGTGCATGAGGAAGAATTCAAAATTGATTGCACCATAATCTCAAAATCATTTGAGGAAACCGGTGATGGAGGTCTAGAGGGGTTCAACTCCTAAGGGGGAGTTGAAGTGCCCAAATCCTTTTGCATCTACTCGATGACACTAGGAAAATCGGACACGACAATGCGGGACATAAGGTCATCCTTTGAAAGAGTTGTTTTGGATTGATCAATAGAAGCTTCAAGAGTAGGGCCCTATAGAGTTTTGCTTACATCAACAGTTTCATCCCCATTTGGAGGAAATGAAGATCGGGCATCAGCAGTTTTATCCTCTTTTGGGGGAAGAGAGGATGGGATATCAGTAATTTTAGTTTTCTTGAGAGGACTTGTTGCAGTCATTTCGCTCAATTTTCTTTTAGTAATCATCTTCGATCTAGCAATGACCTGAGTCAGAGCTGAAGCAATGGATTCAGAAGTTGGAAGAACTGGATCTTTTATGGTTGATTTGGCCGAGGGAGCAGCTGCTAAAGTCCAAAAAGTATAAGTTAGCAAAGTAATCTAAAGGGTAACAGGATAGCAAATTATAAACAATACATTTAAGCTTACTGGTTGATCCGGACAAACTGGAGACATAGGAGAAAAACCTTTGGGATCACCCAAAGACAGGAAGCGTTTGCTCTTAGAAGTGTGTTGGACAAGAGGGGGTTGTCCAAGAACTCTCTGACCTGCAGGAAGGAGAGAATGTTTTTGAAGATTATTTGGCGTCAATAGTGTAAGTATATTCCCGCTACTCGAAGCAGCGGTCAATAGCTTCACGATTCTCTTCCCTTCATCATTGAGATCTTTAGGAGCAGGACCTAATAAGGAAACGCAATTCAGCAAAAGAAAATAATTTAATAAAGATGAAGATTATGATCAACTTATGAGGAGAAGAGAAGACTCCACTAATGTTTGGAAAACATTTGGCATAAAAGAACCGTGTCTCCCAGTCTTTGAACTTATTTACTCCCTCTAAAATTAGTTCCTTATGGGGGTTAGCCCTGAAAATTTGGCTATTCAGAACTTCAGCACTTAGAGAAGGAATGCCTGATTCCAAGGCCATAAACTCAATGGAAATAAGATAAGTATATACATTCAATGATAATTGAATTGGTGCTATGCCAAGGTGATTTAGGAATCCAGATAAGAAATCTGGAAATGGAATAAAGCCGACATGCCAGATGTGGATGGCAGTATAAGCAAAATATCCTTCGGGGGGATTTTGGATAGTATCACAATCACCAAGAGAAATAGCTTCCACTCTTGTGTTTCCGAAGTCGTTAAGAATGGCATCAACTTCATCTTGAGAAGATATCAGAGAATGTCCTGAAATGGCTTCAACCTTTTTTGGTGAAGATTATGGTTCGGGAGCCATATCATTTTCAGGTTTCTTGGAAGTCTATTTCAAACCCATGATCCTGTCAGGTGAAACTATTTCATTAAAATTTATAGTTTGTTTCATTATTAACACATTTTGAAGATGTCGAAAACCTATTGCAATAATTCAAATATCCACTAAGGTATATAATCCCATATCTTCAAAAGAGTGTTAAAGTTAATTTGAATCATGAAATTCATTGAGCTTTCGACGGAGTCGAAGGGGTGGATGGAATAAAAACACCTAAACACACCCTTCGACAATGTCGGAAGCCCGATTTTTTTACTATTAATAAGAATAACTAACTCTACAGTACTAGTTTGAATATATATATATATATATATATTGTTAGAACTAGTAGCAACATTCCACAATCAAGCAAAATAAAACTTTCGACAATGTAGAAACCCATAGATTTTATTTTACTCAAAGAATATGAATATTGCTGAAACACTATACTCTCATTAAGTAGATAGACTTGGATCCAAGTGATTTTAATACAAATGAAAGAGCCTTGGAACGTTTCGATAGTGTTTATATTGAGAAAGTGATAGTTATATTCCTGTTGGCTATAATGGGTCTCGAATAAGTCAAAAGGTGGAGATAGAGTTTTGAAAGCATACAAACAATTAGGCTTGTCTCAATTTAGGAGGTTTCGATTAAGTCGAAAGGCTTGATAAGATTTTCAACTTTAACAAAAATGCATTATTCTCAATCCAGTTGATGATAGGTATAAATTTCTAACTTTTAACAACTCCTAGAGCAAATCAAAATTGAGTATGATTTACTCAAAATAAAACAACAAATTAAATCTACTTTTATATACATTAAGTTTTGAATCCTTTTTTTTTTTAAAAAAAGGCCTTTGAAAGTATAAACTGTGTAGCCATTAAATTGAACCCTTTAGGATGACTTCTTTGAAAGGTATCAGAATATGTCGAAACATATTTTTGCTTTCAAAGAAGTCTATCTCTTGCTAACCACATCAACCCCTTCGAAAGGGTCCACTTAAAGGTAGATACTTGACTTCCTTTCGAACCCTTCGAAAGAGGTTGAAAAAGTAAAGTGGAGTTAACCGCCTCAACCCCTTCGAAAGGGTTGAAAAGTTAAGCCATAGTATTGAGTTTTAATTTGCACAACTTAATCTTCTCTACGAGGCCGCAAGAAAAGAATATTCTACCTGATTCATTTTTAACCTAACGTCTTTAGACGATAACAATTAAATTGATTTGAACATGAATTTACATTCAACAACAACGAAAACCCCAAATTTAAGCCCAAACCATAATTAATTTCGTAGATTATTTTTTAAAAAAAGTCTTCCCAAACAGGTTAGAATTGAGTGTAATAGAATTTGAGCTTGGGAACGAACATAACAATGGCAAATAACCCCAAATCTAATGAATTTGAATTCAAACCCAAAATCGACACCATAAAATTAAACGAAATAAACATAAAAATGAACCTGAGGATAATGTCATACGAGCAGGAAATTCGAATCATTTTCAAAAATTGGAACAGTAATATGAATTCGAACCCTAAGAATTTAAAATTGGAATTGAACGTGATAAATCGATATGAAATATAAAACAATGAAAGCATACCTTGAATTCGAACCGGGGTTTACTAAAATTAGGGATTTAATAAGAAATTGAAATTTCTAATTCTTGCTTTGAGCTTTTAATTATAGGTAAACGAAAAGGGGAAAGAAGGAAGCATGGTTTATAAGAAAGGCACAGGCAAAGGACAAACCATTCGATCAAATTTAAATGAACGACCAAGATCTATGTAAGTATATGAAAAGGCGGGAAACTTCATGTTGAAAAATGTGAGGTGTCGAAACAGTTGACTTGAAAAGTCAAAAACATCATTTCGCTAGGGGTGCAAGTGTTATCATTAGAAATCATATTAACATTGTTGAAACCATGAAGAATATAAAAGAAGGATTTACAAAGAGAGACAGCAATAACAGAACCTTTCGAAAGGGTCGAAGGGATGCTTCAGCAAAATATTGGATAAGCAATGAACTTTTGAAGAAGTCGAATAGTGACAAGGTTGTCCTTCCAATTCAGTTAATTCCTTTCGAAACAGATGGTTTTGCGTGCTAAAAGAGGGTTTCGAATGAGTTGAGGAACACCTTTCGAAGGCAACAGATTGCAAGCTTTCACATGCGCATCAAACCTTTCGAAACAGTTGGTTTCGCCATCATTTACATCCCACAGAATAACATTAGGCTAGAGCTACCCCTTTGAAAGCATAGATTAGCCTTTCAAATCGATTGAAACCATCCACAATTATAAAAGAAAGCTTACTTAAGTTTAATATAGCATTATCATACACCATAAGATGGGGTTCCGCATCAATTAACAAGCATGCCTTCAAACGCTACCATCCGCATTTAAACCTTTTACTACGTCCCAACTCCTTCGAAGCCTCAAAGATTCACCTATCGATAAAATCGAAAGCCCATGTCCTATCCTACTTGCAACAGCGCATCAACGACAAAGTGGAGAACGCATCTACACCTTTCGACGAACTCGAAAGCACTCAAGTTCCATTTAAAAGTAAAGTAGAAGGGCGCCCTAATGTTAACAACAACGAAAGGTCTTTAAGGCACCCTATCATCTAAGTCAAGTGGACTAACTCGAAAGGGGCCAACCCGCACCTATAAATAAGACCCTAGGTGTATTGTTTAGGGGATTCGATTTGATTCACTCGATACTTGTTCTTTCTTGAATTTGTAAACCCTAATTCTAAAATCAAATTGGGGATTTTAATTCGTTGTATTACTTAAGCTTCTTGTAATCAAGAAAAAATATTACCAAAGCAAGTATATGGCATTTCTGGATATATTAGCTGATCTAATGCTCCTACGTGATTCTGATTATGGTTTGCTTGTATCAGTGTTGATCGAAAGGGTACCTTTCGAAGGAGTCTAAACCCATTAATTCAATTGAAACCCTTAGATCATCAGGTCATAACCTTGAATCACCTTGACCACTTTGAAAGGAGGTGTCGATAGGATCCTAAGTCAATTCAACTAGATCGAAAGGTATTTTTAAAAGGAATCCAAGCGTCTTGATCGTGTCGAAAGATTGTTTAAAAGGAGTTTCAATTACCATAACCTTTTCGAAAGGTGGACTTAAGGGAGATCTAAATCACCTAGATTGTTGGAATAAGGGATTCGAAAGGTTTAAACTATCTCCATCTGTTCGAAAGGTGGTTTCAAAAGGTTCACTTAAACTTTGAACTTTGCTTTGGGGTGTTGACAAGTTTTTTGTTAACATTTGAATTACGTGGCTGACTCCTCATTCTTTGCCCATGGGAACCAACGATTCCCACTTACACTCCTTTTCTTAAATCTAGTTCCAAATTTCTTAACCTAGTCTTCTAACCATAAGTTTCTAAAAAAATTGTAAACGTAATTTTCAAAAATCAAAATAGTAAATTTGTAACCACCCGGAAATTTTAAACGATTTTAAATAACGTAATTAACTATTTTTTTTTCATGAAATTAAACAATAAAATTTTGAATTGAAATTTGATATTTGGTATGCGTCTATTTTAATATAGCAACCATCAGATTTTCATCAAAAAATATGTAAGTTTGTTTATTTGTGAAATTTCAATTTAAAATTTAAAATCAGTTAAATATGATGAAAATTAAATATTTTTGAAATCTGAATATTTTTATATAAGGAAAATGTAAACCATTTTCTAAGTGAGTTATCATATTTCGTTTCGCCAAATTTGGATTGCTTTAGCCCCGTTATCTTATTTTCGACGTTTTAGCAGCATTTTTGGCAGTGGAAAATTGAGTTTTGATAGGATAATCGCATCGCTGATATTTTTGTACCATTTTGTTCGTTTCGTTGTGTTGATCTCCGTAGTATATTCATTTATGCATTTCGATATCCGGTACACAGCGAAATTGGCAAAATGATTAGCCGTATCGATTCCGTATTTGAGCCTTTAGGGTTTCCCTGTGCCCATTCGTTTGTTTCCCGAGATAAACAAATGGCCACTATCTTTATTATTTCCATAAATTCAGATCTTGACTTTTTCTTTTCCCATTACTTTGGTATACATGCTGGTTCGTGTATCATTTTCTCACCTCCTCCCATTTCTTTTATTCTAGTTCATTCCTTTCCTATTTTCTTTCATGTTTGTTCTAAATACATATACATACATACATATATATATATATATGGTTTTGCATATTTGAGATCTGCTCATCCATAAATTTCTTACCACGTCAACCTAACTCCGGCCTTTCCTTCACCCTCTTCCTCCTCATCCCCTTCGTGCAGCCGGTCACCGTGACCCCAGCCTTACTCCACTGCTGCAGCACCCGCCAAAGCCCACAAACTTCCATCTTTCTCGACCATCAGCTACCTTCCCACCCGAACGCCCAATCCAATTCCCCTTTGCCGCTGCCAAATACTCAACCTCTCGCCCAACACAGCCATGCTCCATCAACTTGCCACACCAAGCCTCTACTATTAAAACCTCCGAGCAGTCACCCGTCAGCCTCATCCACGCTGCCACGCCCGCATGCCCAACACACTTCCTCCCCTCGCAACACACCCCTGGCTGCAACTCACCACCAAGATACCACCATGACATCCCACTACTTCATTCTGACAGCAGCCACACAAACTCCGAGCGACCCCTCCGACCAACCCCGACCAGTCACAACCCACATCTCCACACACAGCAACCCATCCTTCCTCAACCTCCATCTCAGCCAAGCAGCAGTCGTAGAACCACTAAGACCACTGCCTGAACCCCGTCGCCTCTTCTCCTTCCCTTCAAAGCCTTGGCCGTGCACCGAGCAGACTCACCTCCTCTATTGTATATATATAGCTTATATAATTGTTGAGAAGCATATATATATATGCTACATCTCCTATTGTGAACCCTACTTCCTTGCCTAAGAAACCATTCCCCTAGCCTTCATATCCTCTTCTTTTATATAAAAATATAATAATAGAATATATTGTTTATATGTATATATATTGTTTTTGCAACTTCTCCTCCTTCATAAAAATAAAAATAAAAATAAAATATATATATATATTGATTTTTTTAAGTATTGATTTTAAAAATATAATATATATATATATTGATTTTAATATATGTGTTTTAATGAATATTGATTTTTAAAATATAATATAAAGATTTCTATTTTAAATATTTGCTTAAATTGAATATCGATTTTAAAAAGATATATATATATATATATAAGTTTATATATATGTTTTGATCCATCGATTCAAGTTCGGTGCTTTGCTTGCCGCTGTCCTGTCCATAGTCGCAGCAGCTTCTGAGTGTCTATTTGGGTACATGCGTGCCTATAGCCGCGTGTCCGTGTTGGTATCCGTATAGGCGTCGTGTTCATTCTCCTTGTTTCTCTAGCCTCGAAAGGTGAGCGATCACTCACGCTTAACATTCTTGTATTTAGTAAATTGATTCTACATGAAATGATGATTGAAACCTGTTGTTAAATTTGAATTGTTTAGTAATTAAATCGTTATATGATATGTTTATATTTAAAGTTGTTTACCTGTTAATTGACATATGACAGTAATAACCTGTTGTGTGTATATACAAATATATATATATATTTAAATTGTTAATTATGATATATGTCTGTCATTGATATGTATGTCATTATATATTATTATTTTATTGTTCTCACTGCAAGTTCCTTGTTAGTTTAGGAATTCCCTATGGGTTGAAATGATACATACCCGAACGATATTATAGATTAGGGAAAATCGTTATGGGTTGAAATGATAAACCCAAGCATTTTATTGATTTTGAATTTTAGGATTGCGGGTTGAAATGATATATACCCGTAAATATTAAATTATTGCGGATTGAAATGATAAATATCCGTATCACTTGACCATAAGATAGAGAATTATATATGGACACCGTTGGTCTATTTTGAAAATGATTTCCAAAGTTTTAAAAGGAATAGATGGGTTTTTAATAAATATGGATTTTTAAATATAGTATAAACATTTTAATATATGTGTTTGGATTTTAAAATAAAATATAGAGATTTTATTTTAATATATGTGGAAATTTAGATTTTTAAATTATATGTTTTGGAAATTTTAAAATTTTAAGTTAAGTTTTGTAAATATAAATTATAAAATTTTACTTATAACTTTATTATTTTTAAAATATATAATTAAGATTTAAAATAGATTTAATAAAATTTAATATAATAAAATTTAATAAAAAATTAATTTAACTAATATATATAAAATTTGTTTCAAAATATTTATTTAGATTTATGTTATTATTTTAAAATAGATTTTTGTAATAACTTATATATATATAATATGTTAAAGTATTTATTTAAATTTATTTTAATATTTTATATAGATTTTTTTATTAACTTTAATAAATAAAAGTGAGTAAAATAAATTAGATTGATTTGTAATTTAATTTATTAAGAATTAAATTTAAATAAAGATTGATTTGGAACTTATTGATTTTGAGATTTAAAGATATGTTTTTATAACTTGATATCTTGATTTTGATTAAAGATGATTAAATGAATAATTTTAAATTTAAATAAAATTGAATTTGAATATTTGATTCTGATTTAAATTTATAATTTGAGATTTTATTTATATGCTTATAAAAGCTGATTAGGTTAATATTTTAGAATTAAATATAATGGAAGTTCGATATTTAATTATTGATTTTATTTAAATTTGTAAATCGAAATTTTATTTGAATGTTATTAAAAATGATTAAGCGAATATTTTCAAATTTAAATAAAAGTTAAAGTTGAATTTTTGGAATATAAATGAAATTTATCAAATTGAGTTATTGTAAATTGTTGGAATATTTAAATTTTGAAACATATTGAATTGGAAGTGGTTTAAATTTGTAGTTCAAAACCTGGATTTGAAATCGATAAATTTAAAAATGGTTTAATGAGAATTTGATTTGAACCTTTAACCTTTTTAATTGAAATTGTTGAACTGAGATCGATTTAAATTAAATTTTGGAACTAAAGTTGATTTGAATTGATTTCCGGAATTTGAAGAACAATTCTAATTTGAAACTATTTTCGATATAAACTCTTTTAAATATATAATCTATTTTAATCTATAACCTATTTTTAATATATAAACTATTTAAACTATTTTAATATATAAACTATTTTAATCTATAACCTATTTTTAAAAATAAACTATTTTTAAATTTGTAACTATTTCAATATATAAACTATTTTCAATATTTAAACTGTTTAAGTTGGAACTGTTATGATTTAGATTTAATGGATTTAAATATGAATATTTTGATATGATGGTTTAAACTATTTTGTGGTTATGATTTTGGAAGTGAATAAGATTTTGAAAGTGATATGATTTCGAAAGTGTATATGATTTTGAAAGTGATATGAATTTTGAAATGGATATGAGATTTTGATATGAATTATGAACTGTTTGAAATAAAGAAAATGACCACGGTATGAAATAAGCATTTGGCTGTTAATGAGACCGGGATCAGATATTGTCATTCTCTCTGCCAATACCAAAAACCACTTTAACAACTTTGGTGACGTCTATATGAGGTATGAACACAGCCTCGACTCCCGCGAGTCAGCTTGATGTGGCTAAAACATGAGCTATACCAGGCCAAGTGGGTCGCTTCCCCTACTGGGCACATTTCTTCGATACCATTCTATTACTTTGTGATTTGATTGGGTGCACCTTTGATTTGGGAGTGTGTCTCGAGGTGGGCGGTAGTAGCTGCTATGCGTTGCCACCAGTCCGAGAGTACAAACGGTAGAATCCTACCCTGGCATTGCCTCGCGTGCCTTGTCACATGCCTTATCGATCCCATTACAAGTTTGGTTTGTACCATACCTATGGAGTGCTCCATGAGTAAACCACCGGTTTGGTGGAGCTTACAGTATCTGTGTAGACTACGAGAATATATAAAATGTGTTAAAGGGGATATGAGTAAGGCCTTAACGCTATTTTAAAAGTTTACTTTACTGTAGACATTATATATGTAGCCTATTGTACTATGTATGTAGATAGTTTAACGGATCATTAGAGGATGAGAATCCCAAACATCCTTTAAGTTATTTTGTATTTCACTTGACATTTCACTTGAGTTGATTTACTGGTATAAGAATGTTAGTCCTGACTCGAGTGTTTTGTGTTTTACTTTATGCTCGGGTCAGACTGAGTGTCACAACATTTGAGACTCACATTCGGAGCTTTTCTTGAAGATCTGTCTCATATCTATTCAGCTTTCAGTTATTTCCAGTTGTTGCTGTTCAGACTCGTCATTTGCTTATGTATTAGAGATTTCTATGTATTGGATTTCTGTTGTATTTTGTTTCTAACTCTGTTGCTTATGTAGTAGCTTCATGAACTACTATTTAACTATTCCACCGCTTATTGTTATATTACTCTGTGTATGTGATTGATTTATTTACTGTATATACTAAGTTTTGCCAAATATAAATTACCAATCTGTTGTTTTGAGCAATTCAAGTCTGACATGAGTGGATGATTGCCGATTTGAATGGTTCGAAATGCCAGGTCATTACAAAATTCATCTCCATCATTCCATTAATCGGTTTATGAAATCGAAATTGCTTTGTAAACTTCAACCTTTTTGTAACCACGCTGAGGTAAATTAATCTTCTCCATTGATTTTTTTAATGCACTTGGTTTTTTTTAATGCATTTGATCCCTGTAGGTATCAAATCGGTTCATAAATACTTGAGTTTTGCTTCGGAGAATAATGAGTGGAGAAACATACTCAAGAGTTAAGGAATGACTGCTGTTTAGAGAAGGAAATGGAGGAGTTTAAGGAAATCATCGAAGTAATTAGAGACTTTGAGCTTGTAAATGTTAACTAGTAATAACTATCACTTTAAAAGGATCGGCAAATAAGAGAGGGTTCACAATATAAATTTGTGCTGTATACGTATATTGCATATATTGTTGTTAACCATAAAATATTCAGAAGAACGAAGGTATGAAAGAAGGGTCACGAGAGCATGAGAAAAGATCAAAAAGCACTAAGATGTTCTGGATAATCATACCTGTCGACAAGGAGCTTTCGGCGAAGTCCAAGGCTATCTTTCAAAGTCCATAGGCAGGATGATGCTCCAAGAATCCACCTTTCGACTAGGACGAGAGGTCTTTCAACAAAGATAAAGGAGAAGAAGCTTAAACCAAACCTTTCGAAGGAATCGAGAGGATGCAACCATCGAGATTTAATAACTTCAAACCTTTCGAAGTAGTCGAAAGGATCCATTCAGGGAGTTCTTACTTTTCGAAGAAGATGGAGAAATCAAAGCAAGCAGGTGCAACTCCATAACGACCATTTTCGAAAGCATAGCAAGCCTTTTGAACCGGTTGGAGCACATCCAGAATACCTTTCGACTAGGTCGAAAGGTTTATATGAAGAAAGCAATGCTCAAAAGTCAGCAAAGAATGGTAGATAACCATTCGAAAACATTAAAGGGAAACACAACACTCGACAACAATCAAGAGAGAAGCAACCTTCCGACAAGATCGAAAGGTTCATAACAAGCACGTGAAGAGCAACCTTCCGATAAGGTCAAAAGGTTCACATCAATTAGGAGGAGAGCTACCTTCTGACAAGGTCGAAGGGAACACAACAGTAGGAACAAGGCAAGCCTTTCGACAACATCAAAAGGTTCATGAAACTTAAGAAAGGCAACCTTCCAACAGAGTCGAAAGGTTCGTGAAGACATCAAGAAAAGAAACCTTTCGTCAAAGCCGAAAGGTTCATGAAGGCGTCGAAAAAACAAATCTTCCAACAGCGTCGAAAGGTTCATTATGGCTATAAGAAGCAAACCTTTAGATAAAGACGAAAGGTTCGTAGTTGCATATAAAATGGAAATCTTCCGACCCAGTCGAGAGCATAGAGTCGAAAGGGGGCCTGCGTCTATAAATAGGACCCGAGGGGTCATGTTCAGGGGATCAGATTTCTATCATTTTGATCTTGTAACTTCTTAATAAAAGGATTGTAACCTTAATTGAGTGTGATTTGGGGAAATTTAATAGAAGGAAGCTTTTTCTTAGATATAAAGGGAAGTATTTGGCTTTGTTAATTACCTTTCTGTTTGCTTAAGTCTTTGTTTTTTTATAAACTCATCCCCGAAGGAAAGAGCCCCTACCTAGTGAGTCCGCCAAACCTAGGAGGGATTTAAGCCAGCCCCAGCACTGAGGTTTGATGTTCCTAACCATTTTTGGTTGGTTTTATGGGAATCCACCTCCGAGCCTTGAGAGGAGTAGGGCAGACGAGTATCGAACTCACAACCTCGTTAATAGGAGGCAAGTGTCTCAACCACTGCACCACTACTTGCAGACAACTTAAGTCTTTGTTAGTTTAACTCATATTTTTAGGTTCAAACCCATCGGAAGGTTTTGTCGACAAGGTTGACAACACTCCTGTGCAAGTAATAATTACAACCTTTCGAAGTCTTAAACCCCACAATCTAAACCTTTCGGTAAGGCCGACAATTTACTTAGATTAACATCCATAGAAACCTTCTGGAGCTATCAGATCAATTGTTTAAGTCGTTCGACAAAGTTGAAATCTACTCAATATAAGTAATTAAACCTTTCGTCAAGGTCGGAAGCTGTTATCTATTCATCAAAGAAAACTTAATCTAAACAAAAGAAGGCCTTTGGGAAGACTTCGAACAAGCTCACAAAGCCGGAAGGTCACCTAGTCTAAGTTATAAACCTTTCGACGATAACGAAGGTTCGATATAGGACATATCAACTAAATAGGTTGAATTAAGAAGAAATCAATAAAAGGAATCACATCTTTTGTTCTCCAAAGAAGAAATCCATCCTTCTTATCATGTCTTCGGGGTGTTGACAAAAAATCTTGTTAACATTTTTTGCACTAGAAGGAGGGTTTGAACCTCCGATCCCTAATCACTTTCACCAAGGATTAATAGAGCACTTCGTTCAAAAAAAGGAAGATGGAAGGAGTCATGAATAATATTGATATCTCAAACGAAGAAGTTAAGCCACAATCAACTTTGGAAAACAATATAGTCCCAAACTTTAACTTGGAGAATATAGAAATTTGGTAACCTTCGACCTTAAGGAGGTTGGAAAACAATGAAATTAAAGTCCAGCATCTACAACATCAAATGATAGCAATTCAGCAATTTCTTGAAAGAGCACCGTCTCAAGGGTCGCTAAAGGTTGTGGAAGGAGAAGACGAGGCACAATGTCTAAATGAAGGTCAATATGAGGAGCCAGGAAGTCAGGTTAGGGGAACCATTAAGCAATCAAATAGCTTAAACATAGAAAACAGTGGAGGTCACCATGACAACATTTACAACCAAGTCACAGAGGATACAATAAAAAATGTACTCAACGAATTAAGGAAATATGTTATCCTGCAAAAGGCTCCTTTTTTGGAAGAAATTATGGCAGCTAACATCCCTTCTCACAATCAAATTCCCCTACCAAAGTATGATGGAACTATAGATCCAGATGATCACCTTACAGCATTTGAAAATTAGATGAACTTGTACAATGCTCCTGGACAGTTTGATGCAAACTTTTCTCGATTACTTTTCAAGGAGCGGCTATCAAATGGTGTAGGAACTATCAAAAGAAGACCATTTATCCTTGGGAACAATTTTCTCACGACTTTGTGACACAATTTTACGCATACAAAGATCAAACTATGAGCTTTAGCCTGCTAGCTACAATCAAACAAAAACCAAGAGAACCACTAAACAAGTATTTAAAGAGGTTCAATGCTGAAGCATTAAAAGTAGAAAATGCAATCGATAGAGACAATTTAATAGCCGTTCGGTCCGGGCTAATAGAACAAACCCCTTTCTGGGAACAACTTTATATTCATGGATGTAAAGATCTACGGAACTTCTATTTTCAAGCCGAGAAATTTATTCAGATGGAGGAAAAATATTCCATGACAAGGGAATCCCTACGAAGACAAAGGATATAAGAAATCAATTTTGAGTCCCTTAGTGAAAGATTGAGGGGAAAGAAAAGGAGGAAAATTCAGAAAGAGATTTCTGAATCCAATTATGTGAATTTAAACAGGCCCCTTTCTTATATTTTCACTGTAACAAAAGATTCTGAAAGCTTTCCAATCACTCACAGTATATCAAGCCGCCCCAAGCCAAGCAAAAGGAATGATTATTACAACTATCACAAAGCGAATGGACATAAGACTGATGAATGTCGCACCCTATCGAGAACGGTCCAAAACGCAATCAAATCAGGATCTCTTAAAGAGTTCATTAAAGAAATTTGAATAGCTTCTTATGCTAATAAGAGAATTGCCTAAATACCCAAGAACTAACTCTTTCTGCAGAAGAATGACAGATTAACAATCTATCGAGCTGTCAAATCCAATAGCCTTTGTTTACTATAAACTTTTCTTATTCATAAAATTCTAAACTTGATTTGCATTCCAAAATTGATCATGTACTGATTTTAAATTCGAGTGTCATTACAAGTAAAAACAAAACCAGTCCATGGCATTCAGCACACGGATGGTACACAACAAATTTCTAGCTACTTGAGAAAGACGGCTCAAATGCCTGATACAGAGCAACTATCAATGTATAAGTCAATGCAGTACAAAGATCAGTTCTCATAAAACCTCGGGCTGCTATTAGTTCTTCATCAATTTCTAAAAATACATACATACATACATACATATACATACATACATACATATACATACATACATACATATACATACATACATACATATATACATATACATACATACATACATATATATATACATATATATACATACATATATATATACATACACATATATATATATATATATATATATATTATAAAAAGGTCAATAGACCAAAAGATATTTTCACAAACGTCTCCAGAACTATTTTTATACCTCTTGGAAGGAGGATCAAAATTACTTTCAAACCTCACAGAAAGTGGGAACAAAGCTATTTAATCTTTCTTTGGAATGTCTCTTGAGAAGAGAAACAAAAATTTTGAAAATAATATATATGTATAGTACAAAAAATGTTTTTGAGAATTAACCTCCAATGTCTAATCCGGAGTACCCAAAAAATGTTTTTGAGAATTAACCTCCGACGTCCAATCCGGAGTACAAATTTTTTTTTGAGAATGAGCCTCCAACGTCCAATCCGGAGCACCTCCTAGAGGGAGGAATAAAGCCCCAAATGTCCATATCACCTCTTAGAGGAGGGTCAAGATAAGCACCCACAAAATCAAAAGCCCCTAACGTCCATATCACCTCTTAAGGGAGGGTCAAGATAAGCACCCGCAAAATCAAAACCCCTAACGTCCAAATTACCTCTTAGGGGAGGATCCGGTAAAGCGCTCATCAACGGCCTTCTGAGAAAGGTCACCTAAGTACATATCCCTTTGAGATAAGGGAAACCCAAAGAGAGGCTCATCAAACAATGGACTAAGATGTCTAGCCCAAAGGGAGGCTTTTGATAGATTAAGATGTTCGAGCCCAGAGAGTGGCTCATCAAAGAGTAGACTGAGACGTCCAAGCCTAGTAGGGGCTCCAAATAAAAAAATAAAGACAAAGATGTCTACAACTTAAGAAGAAAGTCAGAACCCAAGGGAGTTAAGGGTTAAAGAAAGAAACATATCCGTCGTCTGAGACAAAGTTGGAATCCTAGAGGAGGATACACACCGAGGCAAAGGATATGCTAATGAATTACAGAACTTCCAATCTTAGGAAAATGATTCCTACATCAAAGGATTAAGATACTTTCATACCACAAAAAAGTATGAGACCAGAAAATGGAAGAAGGAATCCATAACATGGAAACAAAAACAAAGACTGACGCGAAATCCAAAGGTATGGAATATATAATAAATTTTTAGTCACAAAGATAAAGTACTTCACTCTAAGATCAGGTTAAGAAAGCCACTCCTTAATCATTGAGATAAAGTTAATGATTGGATAGAAGAGTCTATTATACATGTATATACATATATACATATACTACTAACTTGTAGGCACTTTAGGAGCAACACATTTATTAACAGGAAACTTTCCTGTAAATAACCTAAGAATTAAGGTTAGATCGACTTAGTTATCTTTTATTTGAAATCTACTAAATATGCTATTATTAGATATATCTATGGCTTCGTACTTATACTGAATGAAGTTTTGAATATTTAATTCGTCAGATGAGATCCTGACGAGACTTTGGATAAATTCTTGATTTCATGAATTTTGAGTTTCACCATTTCTATTGATACAAATTTCAGTTTGGATTTCATGAATTTTGAATTTTCATATTGCTTTTTATGATGATTTATAGATTTCATACTCATGTTTACCTTGTTAAATTTTCATGATAACTTTTAATTGAATTCCTGATTTCATGAATTTTGAATTTCCCTATTGGTTTGTTATAATGGATTATGAATCCTAGATATTGAGTTTCTCCCCATTGAATTTTCACGATGACTTCTTATTAGTTGATTGGTTTAATGAGTTCTTGATTTCCTTGATGAATTTTTATGATGATTCGAAGATTTCCCATTTCTAGTCTCCTTATTGAATTTTTGATTTCAAGTTTCATGAATTCTGGATTCCTTTGTCGATTCTCATAATGATTTAGGAATTTCGTATTTTTGGTTTCCTTATTGAATTTTTGATGATCTTGTTGGTTTTCGGGCTTAGTGAACTATACTATTTTGTGGATTTTAGTGATGATTTGTTGATCTTGTATTCATGATTTCTTTATTAAATCACTGTGATGATTTCTTGCTGAATGATTTCTTTAATAAATTTCCATACCGATTTCTTTGATGATTCATGAATTTTACATGTTACAATTTCCCATTAAATTTTCATGACGATTTCCTATTGATCACTTGTTTCATGAGTTCATGATTTCTTAGTTCCCTTTATTGATTTTCCATGATAATTTATGAATTTTCCATTGATCTTCTGATTTTGTATAAGAATGAATGGGTTTTAGATCACATTTTTGATTTTTGGACTTTTTATTCCCTAGTTTAATGAAATTTAAGCTTCCTTACTAATTTTTGTGATGATTGATGAATTTCGTATTTTTAATTTTCCTACTGGAATTTTTGGATGATCTTTATTGGGGTTTTGAATTGATGAATTCTGAAATTACTTGATGATTTTCATGATGATTTATGAATTTCTGATTTTCTTATTGGGTGTTTGGTAATCCTTTATAAGATTTCTGATTTAATGAATTCCGAGATTTCCTTGTGGATCTTTATGGTGATTTGTGAATTTTGCATTCTCAATGGATTTGGAATAATTTCTTATTGGATTTTTGATCGAGTGAATTCTGAAATTTCCTTGAGGGTTTCTCTGATGATTTATTGATTTTCTATGCTTGATTTTCTCATTGAATTTTGAATGATCTTTTGTCAATTGACCAATTTCATGGACTTTAAATTTCTTTATGGATTTTGATGATAATTTATGAATTTCACATCTCCAATTTCCTTATGGGACCTTTACTGGATTCCTAACTTTATAAATTCAATATTCTGCTATTGAATTTTATAATGATTTGTGAATTTTTCATTGAATTTAAAATTTGATTTCAATACGAGATCTTCATGATACCAAATGGAATCATTGCGAAACTACTTTCTACTATTTCACTAAATGAGAATTACTAATCAATAGTTTAAGGTTGAAAATAAAGGAAACTTAGAGGGACAAGAAAAAGTCCCCGATAACATGAAATGGATTTCCACAGGTTGAAAAGATTTAACTTGAGAAAGAAATATCAAGAATATGTAATAAACTTTCTCCAAAGGTTCATTTATTTGAACCGATATCTGCAAATCAGGTGATATTACTCCACACTCTTAAGGAAGTTTAATCATGGTCATTACAAAGCAACTTATCTGAAAATGTTACCCTTATGACATCTTGAATATTAGCTTTATAAATTTAAGATTGCTTGTTAAGATTTCATAACAAAGTTACAACCTTAATAGAAGATATAATCTATTTTGCAGGAAGTAAAGAAGGAAGTTCATTGGATTTTTGTCCTAAAGAACAAAAGCTTCTTTCATACAAGGGGGCTAAATGTTAACCATAAAATGTTCAGAAGAATGAAGGTATGAAAGAAGGGTCACGAGAGCATTAGCAAAGATCAGAAAGCACAAAGATGTTCTAGATAATCATATCTGCCGACAAGGAGCTTCCGGCAAAGTCCAAGGCTATCTTTCAAAGTCCATCGGTAGTATGATGCTCCAAGAATCCACCTTTCGACTAGGACAAGAGGTCTTTCAACAAAGACAAAGGAGAAGAAGCTCAAACCAAACTTTTTGAAGGAGTTGAGAGGATGCAACCATCGGGATTTAATAGCTTCAAACCTTCCGAAGTAGTTGAAAGGTTCCGTTCAGGGAGTTATTACTTTTTCGAAGAAGATGGAGAAATCAAAGCAAGGTGGTGCAACTCCATAACGACTTTTTCAAAAGCATAACAAGCTTTTTGAACCGGTTGGAGCACATCCAGAATACCTTTCGACTAGTTCGAAAGGTTTTTATGAAGAAAGCAATGCTCAAAAGTCAGCAAAGAATGGTAGATAACAATTTGAAAACATTGAAGGAAAAGACAGCACTCGATAACAATCAAGCGAGAAGCAATCTTCCGACAAGATCGAAAGGTTCATAATAAGCACATGAAGAGCAACCTTCCGACAAGATCGAAAGGTTCATAATAAGCACATGAAGAGCAACCTTCCGACAAGGTCAAAAGGTTTATAGAAATTAGGAGGAGAGTTACCTTCAAACAAGGTCGAAGGAAACACAATAGTAGGAACAAGGCGAGCCTTTCGACAATATTGAAAGGTTCATGAAAGCTTCAGAAAGGCAACCTTCCAACAGAGTCAAAAGGTTCATGAAGACATCAGGAAAAACAACCTTTCGTCAAAGCCGAAAGGTTCATGAAGGCATCGGAAAACAAACCTTCTGATAGTGTCGAAAGGTTCATTATAGCATATAAGAGGCAAACCTTTCGACAAAGACGAATGGTTTGTAGTTGCATATAAAAGGGAAATCTTCCGACCCAGTCGAGAGCATTGAGTCGAAAAGGGGGCCACCTGTGTTTATAAATAGGACCCGAGGGGTCATGTTCAGGGGATCGGATTTTTATCATTCTGATCTTGTAACTTCTTAATAAAAGGATTGTAACCCTAATTGAGTATGATTTGGGGAAATTTAACAGAAGGAAGTTTTTTCTTAGATATAAAGGAAAGTATTTGGCTTTGTTAATTACCTTGCTGTTTGCTTAAGTCTTTGTTATTTTAACTCGTATTTTCAAGTTCAACCCCATCGGAAGGTTTTTATCGACAACGTTGACAACACTCCTTTACAAGTAACAATTATAACCTTTCGAAGTCTTAAACCCCATAATCTAAACCTTTGAATATGGCCGACAATTTACTTAGATTAACATCCACCGAAACCTTTCGGAGCTATCAAATCAATTATTTAAGTCGTTCGACAAAGTTGGAATCTACTCAATATAAGTGATTAAACCTTTCGTCAAGGTCGGAAGCCGTTACCTATTCATCAAAGAAAACTTAATCTAATCAAAAGAAGGCCTTTGTGAAGACTTCAAACAAGCTCAACAACGCTGGAAGATCATCTAGTCTAAGTTCTAAACCTTTCGACGATAACGGAAGGTTTGATATAGGACATATCAACTAAATAGGTTGAATTGAGAAGCAATCAATAAAAGGAATCACGTCTTTTGTTCTCCAAAGAAGAAATCCATCATTCTTATCATATCTTCGGGGTGTTAACAAAAAATCTTGTTTACAATTGTTTTTGGCATAAAATTATGTTTAACAAAGATAGTTGGCTCTTTACCTATACTCTTCATGCTATATGTGGATTAGTGCTTTAAGATTCGCAAAAATCACGCTGTGTTATATTTTATAAAATTTGAGAAAAGGTAGGTAGATGTTATTAATGTATATAAATGTGTACAGTGTATTTTACATTTAATAGACACTATGGATGGTTTGCTAGTAAATGGAAATTATGCATTACAAATATAGTGTGAATTAGTAAGCTTAATTTGTTGCAACATAGATGCTAGGTTGTGGAAATGTTCAATTTGGAAAATATGTTAATCTTCCATATATTAGTAAGCATAATAGACACTATATATTTAACTATACTACGTTGATTTCTATAAGTGAAATATCTATCCTTCTCTTTACAAATTGTGACTCGTTATTATTATTATTATTATTATTATTATAATAATAATAAATGTTCAATTTGGAAAATATGTTAACCTTCCATATATTAGTAAGCATAATAGACACTATATATTTAACTATACTACGTCGATTTCTATAAGTGAAATATGTCGGAATATAAACTTGATTTAGTAGTTTCTAGAGAATTCTTGTATTATGTTTAAAGGGGGGTGAGAGTTCTAGAATTATGTTTTCTTTGTAATCAAGTAAAAGTCTTTCTAGAATTATGTTTTCTTTGTAACCAAGCAAAAGTAATTCTAGAATGATCTATTAGGGACTATAAATAGAGGAGCTCTCCCCTCATTTGTAATCAAGCAATCAAGCAAAGGAAAAATAATAATAAAGCATTATTTATGAGAACAAGTTTCTTCTCTTTGTGTGTGAGTTGTGTGGATTAGTGAGAACAAGTTTCTTCTCTCTAGTCTCCAACCCTTTTTTTTAATATATATTCCAACAAAGTGGTATCAGAGCAAGGTTTAGGGATAAATTCCAACAATATGTTGCAACCTCAACTTCCTTGTTTGACGGGAAAGAATTACAATCAATAGAGCATTCTAATGAAGGTCTTGTATGACTCTCAAGATCTTTGGGAGATTGTTGAAAATGGATATGAAGAACCGGAGAATCAAGCAACACTTTCAACACAACAACTGAATACTTTGAAAGAGATTCGAAAGAAGGACAAGAAGGCTCTTTATTTTATCTATCAAGCGGTGGATGAAGCAATTTTTGAAAGGATCTCTTCGGCATCAACATCAAAGGAGGCATGGGACATCCTTAACAAGGCGTACAAAGGTGAAGAAAAGGTAAAGATGGTAAGACTTCAAGCTCTAAGAGGTGAGTTTGATTTACTCAAAATGAAAGAAAGTGAATCGGTGGAGGAATTTTATAATAGAACTATTTCTATTGCTAATCAACTTTGAGTCAATGGTGAAAAAATTTCGGATAAAAGAATTATTGAAAAAATTCTTCGAAGTATGACAAGGAAATTTGAGCATGTTATTGTTGCTATTGAAGAATCAAAAGATTTGAATACTTTCTCTCTTGAAGAATTGTTGGGCTCACTACAATCTCATGAGCTTCGCATCAAACAATTTGATTCCTCTCCTTCCGAGCAAGCTTTTCAAATTCGAGACACCAACTGTGGTGGTTTTAGAGGAAGAGGTGGAAGATCAGCCCGTGGTAGAGGACAAGTAAGAGGCCAAATTCAAAGTGAAAATTCAAGCCAATCTCAAGGAGGAAGAGGAAGAGGTCGTGGAGGATACAGTGGAAGAGGAAGAGGTAACTCTTATAATATTCAATGTCATTATTGACATAAATATGAACATATAAAAAAGGATTGTTTTAAAAGAATTAATGATGACAAAGATAATTCTAATTTTCTACATGAGAATTTGGAGACACAAGATGAAAGTATGCTTCTTGCTTGTAATGTTCAAGAAGCTTCTTTTGATGATATATGGTATATTGATAGTGGTTGTAGTAACCACATGACCGGAAATAAAAGTTGCTTTGTGAATTTTGATGAAAGTGTCTAACGAGAAGTCAAGACAGGTGATAACAAAAGGCTCATTGTCAAAGGTAGTGGTGATATTCCGGTACGGACAAAGAAAGGTACAAATTATATTTCTAATGTTTATTATGTTCTCGATCTTAAACACAATCATTTGAGTGTTGGTCAACTTTTAAAGAAGGGACATAATGCGAATTTCAAAACTGATTTATGTGAGATCAAAGACAAAACTGGTGTTCTTATTGCAAAAGTGAAGATGACACCAACAAAAATGTTTCCGTTGCAAATTAAAAATGAAGCATTTCCATGTTTTGCTAATATTGTTAATGACAAGTCATGGCTTTGGCATCTTCGTTATAATCACTTGAGTTTTAGCACTCTATCTAAGATTTGCAAATATCATATGGTGATAGGCATCCCAAATATTAGCAAACAAGATCAAGTATGTGAAAGTTGTGTTTTTGGCAAGCACCATCGAGATCCATTTCCAAAAGAAAAGGCATGGCGAGCAAAGAATCCTTTGGAGCTAGTGCATTCGGATTTATGTGGACCTATGCGCACAAACTCTCTTGGAGGTAATCAGTATTTTCTCACTTTTATTGATGACTATAGTCGCAAGATGTGGATTTACTTTCTCAAAGAAAAATCTCAAGTATTTGAAGTGTTCAAGAATTTTAAAGCACTTGTGGAGAAGCAAAGTGGTTTTTCTATAAAGAACTCCAATCCGATCGTGGTGGAGAATATATGGTGGAAGAATTCGGAAATTTCTTAAAGGATCATGGCATTCATCATCAACTAACGGTCCGCTCAACCCCTCAACAAAATGGGGTGGCCGAAAGAAAGAACCGTATCATCATGGAACTTGTTCGAAGTATGTTGAAGACAAAAGGATTGCCTAAAATATTTTGGGCCGAAGCTGTAGCATATGCATGCTATGTTCTCAACCGTGCGGCAACTAAAATTGTTCAAGGAAAGACTCCACAAGAAGCATGGACTGGTCACAAGCCATGTGTCTCCCACTTCCGAATTTTTGGAAGCATTTGTTACTCTCATGTGCCGGATGAAAAAAGAGGAAAACTTGATGACAAATCTGAAAAGTGCATCTTTGTTGGCTATAGTGAAAGATCCAAGGCATATAAATTATATAACCCCATCACAAAGAAGACTATTATTAGTCGTGATGTAATTTTAAATGAGGAAGAAGCATGGGAATGGAAAAATGAGAAAAAGAGTACAAGTATCTTGCTTGATAATGATGCATTTGAGCCAATTGAAGAAGAAGGATCGACTCCACCTACTCCACCATCTAATTCTCCTCCAAGCTCATCATCTTCAAGTTCAGAATCAACGCCTAGAAGGACAAGACCTCTTGCGGAGATTTATGAAGAAACAAGAAGAATTTTAGAAGATGAATTTGTTGATTTTGCTTTATATGCAACTGCGGATCCGGTTGATTTTGAAGAAGCCGCCAAGGAAGACAAATGGAGACAAGCCATGGATCAAGAAATTGATGCAATTGAAAGGAACCAAACATGGGAGTTGGTTGAAGTACCTGAAGGGAAGAAACCCATTGGAGTCAAATGGGTTTACAAGACAAAGTTGAATGCACAAGGTGAAGTTGAAAAACATAAGGCAAGATTAGTTGTGAAAGGCTACAAGCAAAAGTATGGTGTTGATTACAAAGAAGTTTTTGCTCCTGTGGCACGTCTTGAAACAATTCGTTTGATAATTTCATTGGCCGCACAAAATAAGTGGCAAGTTTATCAAATGGATGTTAAATCTGCTTTCTTGAATGGAGTACTACAAGAAGAGGTGTACATTGATCAACCTTCCGGCTATGTGATAAAGGATGAAGAGCATAAAGTCTATCGGTTGAAGAAGGCATTATATGGCCTTAAGCAAGCCCCTCGTGCATGGTATAGTCGCATAGATGACTATTTTGTGAAGATGGGATTCAAGAGGTGTCCATTTGAGCATACTCTTTACATCAAGGAGAACAAAGGTAACATTCTCATCATTGGTTTATATGTGGTTGATTTGATTTTTACGGGAAATAGTCTTGATAATATTGAAGAATTTAAGAGAAGTATGATGCAAGAATTTGAGATGACCTACTTGGGTCTACTTCATTACTTTCTTGGTATTGAAGTAAAGCAAGATAATGATGGTATATTTATCTCTCAAGAAAAGTATGCAAAAGATTTGATGAAGAAGTTTAGAATGGAAGAGACAAAGAAAATTAGCACTCCAGTTGAAGTTGGCTTGAAACTAAGTAAGGATGACAACTCTAAATATGTTGATCCAACATTGTTTAGAAGTCTTGTTGGGAGTTTGATGTATTTGACAGCCACTCGGCCGGACATTACATATGGTGTGAGCTTGATTAATAGGTTCATGGAGCAACCAAAGAAGACACATTGGGATGCCGGAAAAAGAATTTTGAGATATGTGCGTGGAACATTTGGGGATGGAATTTATTATCAAAAGATAAATGATCCTAAGGTGCTTGGATATTGTGATAGTGATTGGGCCGGAAGTGTTGATGATAGTAAAAGTACTTCGGGAAATGTTTTCTACTATGGATCAAGTGCAATCACGTGGATGTCAAAGAAACAACAAGTTGTGGCTCTCTCAACCGCCGAGGCAGAATATATTTCACTATCTTTAGCTAGTTGTCACGCTTTATGGATTAAATGGGTGCTAGAAGAACTTAAACATACTCCAAAAGAAAGTCCACTTATATATTGTGATAGCAATTCTGCTATAGCTCTCACCGAAAATCCAGTTTTTCATGGGAGGAGCAAGCATATAAGAATCAAGTATCATTTCATTCGAGACTTGGTTGGAAAAGGAGAAGTTGTTGTCAAGTATTGCAAGGCGCAAGATCAAATTGCCGATATTTTAACGAAGCCTTTGAAGTTGGAGATTTTCAAGGAGTTAAAGAAGAAACTTGGTATCGTAAAAGTTTAGCTCAAAGGGGGGCAAATTAAGTTTAAAGGGGGTGTTGGAATATAAACTTGATTTAGTAGTTTCTAGATAATTCTTGTATTATGTTTAAAGGGGAGTGAGAGTTCTAGAATTATGTTTTCTTTGTAATCAAGTAAAAGTCTTTCTAGAATTATGTTTTCTTTGTAACCAAGCAAAAGTAATTCTAGAATGATCTATTAGGGACTATAAATAGAGGAGCTCTCCCCTCATTTGTAATCAAGCAATCAAGCAAAGGAAAAATAATAATAAAGCATTATTTGTGAGAACAAGTTTCTTCTCTTTGTGTGTGAGTTGTGTGGATTAGTGAGAACAAGTTTCTTCTCTCTAGTCTCCAACCCTTTTTTAAAATATATTCCAACAAAATATCTATCCTTCTCTTTACAAATTGTGACTCGTTATTATTATTATTATTATATATATGTATGTATATGTATATATATGTATATGTGTGTGTTCATTCCAGGACCTTTGTATATTCCTAGTCCAACAATCAATTTGCTAAAAAGGTTTGTTGAGTAAAACAAAGTCGCGTATGAGAGAAAGAGAGGATGGAAGAAGGTACTTTATCATTTCATTTGGATCAATGTTATCATGTGTGTTAAACAACATCCATCAAATAATATGCATGTTACTTAACAATATAGGTTAAACAGATTTAATATTAAATTTTTGTCTCATATTATACTGTTTTTCGGATTTCTATAGATAGAGAAAGTTCTATACTTATGACTTCTATATTTTGATTCTTTTCTTTAAATTGATTTTTTTAGTAGTAAGAATTGAGAGGAGTTATTTTTTTGCTGTGTTCTAGGTGTTTCATTTTTGGCTCTGATTATTTGTGTACCTGTAAAATATTCATACATATCATATCACAGTTTGTGATTTAAGCTAATGATTTGAGTTTACATGCAATTTAAAACGTACAACACAAACAGGAGTTTCTTTATAATTATTAACCACTGATAAGTTTGTTCAACAAGAAGGTAAAAAATAGTCAAATCAACTCTCAACAAGAGAAATCTTGTAGCATTACTTTCGGAGTAAGAAGTGTGGTTGAATCCAGATGATTATGTTTATTTGCAAGGAATCGTTGTTATAACTACAACTAACTCCCAACAATTGAAATCTTACAGGGAATGGTCAATGTTAAATGGTTTTCTAAAATATACAGTCATAAGTCTGCAGATTGGGCCTTAGTGTGATATAGCATTTAGGGGAAATTTTTTTTGTGTATTTGTGTGTGCCTGCCATCATGTAAAAATGAATAATTCATTCTTACCTTATGTAATAAAAAGTTAACAAATGAGCGAGGGCATAGATGCAGTTCAGTTTGATTATTCTGAGGTTATACGTTTCAAATAGAATAATGGAAAATACCGTTACGGATTGGTTTGCATCTCACTAACTATTATCTCCAATTATTTGGATATGTAAAAGAACCAATTATTATTATTCAGGGTTAAATTTAGTTGCAGCCAGACATGTTTATTCCACTGAGTATTATAAAAAAACCGATTATTGCAAATTGGTTTGCATCTCCTTTAATATTTGTTTCCACATATTCAGAATGATTTATGCAATAAAGTTTAATTATTAATTGGTTTGCATCTTTAACCACTGTTTATATGTACACTCTTTGCACCTCCACATGATGTTCTTGTCAGTTATTAATATTCTACCACGGTAGGGAACATTGATCGTACTGCATCTTCCACCATACCTTCTATTGGATTCGTCATAACAACATCGACCTCTAACGCAATAGGATCTGCTGTGGGTGCAACAAGTTCTCCATGACGATCCCATAAATAATAATTTGGCACAAATCCTGATTTATACAAATGTACTTCAACTGTATCTAGTTTCCAATGCTTCAAATATTGACACTTACTACAAGGGCAACAAAGTTCTTCGTTATTTCGATTATTAGATATTGCGAATTTAATAAATTCATGTACACCATTATAGAAATGTTCTTTCACCGAGCCTTTCATTCCAATTCCGACTTCATACATCCAAGTACGGTCAACAAAATAACCGAACATTGTTCCTAATTTTAAAAAATAGGTTAGTAATTTCGACAGCACTTCACTTCACTTCTATTCTATGGACAACTTCTCACCCAAGTGATATATTGTTGTTGTTTTATTTTCTAAAATAAAGTCTTTTAGGATTAAAGGCTTCACACACCACACTTTTGTCTAATTTCGACAGCACTTCACTTCGCTTCTCTTTTACACATAACTTTGCATCCAAGTGGAGTATTTTATTTGTTGTATTTTCTAAAATAAAGTAAATCCTTTTATGACTAAAGGCTTCACACACCAAACTTCTGTCTAATTTCGACAGCACTTCACTTTACTTCTCTTCTACGCATAACTTTTCATTCAAGAGGAGTATTTTTGTTGTTGTATTTACTAAAATAAATTAAAATCTTTTGGAACTAAAGGCTTTAATTTGTGGTTGTTATATTTGTTATAATATTACTTAACGCTTATTTTCAAATCATTATTATATTCATTTCAAATTTTTTTAGATAATCAATTTTAGCACAGTATTTGTTCTTGTATATAAATTTCATAGCTTTTTAGAAAATCGATTTAAGTACATTATTTTTTGTTGTTATATTCATTTGTTAACTTATTGAAAAATCGATTTCAATAGCATATTTCTTATTGTTATGTTCGTTTTTTAAGTTTAAAGAAAATCGATTGAGTACAATGTTTGTTCTTGTCATATTCATTTCTTAACATTTTGGAAAATCGATTTGAGTACAATATTGTTGTTGTCATATTTATTTCTTGATTTTTTTACAAAATCGATTTCAATAGAATATTTTTTGTTGTTATATTCGTTACTTAACTTTTTACAAAATCGATTTGTTTACAATATTTGTTATTGTTATCTTCATTTCTTAACTTTTCACAAAATCGATTTAAGTATGATATTTTTTAAATTTTTGTTAACTAAATTATACGCTTTATAACGTATTTTAAAACTCTTTTTTTTGAAAGGATATTTTCAAACTCTGTTCTTATCATTTTATTTTCAAACTCTTTTAACTAATTAAATTTTAATTTACAGATTTTGTAAGCTAAAATTAGAAGTTAGCACCAATAATAACAAATTAAAATAAATTAATTTTATATTAAGCACCAACAGTTATAATTAACACACACTAATTAATTAAAAGATATTACTTATGTTTAACTGTACCTACTTAGGATCATATTAATCAATAATTATACACTAATTTTTGCGTAAAATGAAACAAACATCGTTTTCCACTATAACAAACATTCACGTAAACTTATCAATAAGCATATTAAAGCATATTAATCAATAATACTAATTTTCGAATTTTAAATCAACCCTAAATTTAAATTACAAATTGAACAATCAAACCACTTACTAACCTCCTCAAATCAACTAACACACTATTATCATCAACTACTACACAATAATAAACTAATTTTCTAAATTAGGGTTTTAATTTTATCTCCAAATCAACTAATAAACTATACCATCATCTAATACCAATTAATCTAATCTATTCCAACCAAAAATACTAAATTTTTTTATAAATAGAGTTTAAAGTAATATACCTCAAAAATTGGAGATAAAGAGAAGGAGGAAGGAGTGCACAGCGGGGAGGGGTCGTTGGCTGGAGGCGACCGGAGGCGGCTGGAGGCGAGAAGCAAAAGAAAATGGGAGGAAACGGAGAGGATCATGAAATGATTCGGCTGCAGGTGACTTCGCGGGTTATATTCGGTTTATCAACAGCTAGCGACAACCGCGTTTTTTAACCGACTCAAACCGTCGCCATGAGCCGTCGTCAAATGAAGCCGTTCTGGTAGTGCAATAAGTCTGCAGATTGGGTTTTAGTGGCAGTATTTAGGGAAAAAATTATGTGTATTTGTGTGGCTGCCATCGTGTAAAAATGAATAATCTGTTCTTACCTTGTGTAATAAAAAGTTAACAAATGAGCGAGGGTATTGGCCCCAGCAGATAAAGTGCGCCTTCATCCTTAGTAATTGTCGATGGCATAGATGCAGTTCAGTTTTATTATTCTGAGGATATACATTTCAAATAGAATCATGGGCAATACCGTTATGGATTGGTTTGCATCTCACTAACTATTATTTCCACTTATTTGGATAAGTAAAAGAACCAATTATTATTATTCAGGGTTAAGTTTAGTTGCAGTTAGGTATGTTTATTCCACTGAGTATTATAATTATTGCAAATTGGTTTGCATCACCTTTAATATTTGTTTCCACATATTCAGAATCATTTATGCAATAAAGTTTAATTATTAATTGGTTTGCATCTTTAACCACTGTTTATATGTACACTCTTTGCACCTCCACATGATGTTCTTATCAGTTATTAATATTCTACCAGTAAACTAAATATGGTTACATGCAAAATATATTCATCTCATACTACTGAATATATGAAAATATATGATAATGTCCTTCCAAATAGATTTATTTCTATTGAATACATTGTCTGGCTATGACTTGTAGCAAATAATATTTGGATAAATATCAAATAAGGTACTTCCATAGAGTCACCTGATCATACTATTCTATAAATTTAAGTTTCAATGCCACTTGTATAAATCTATTGAAGTGAAAGCAAACATGGCTAGGTAGGTTGTGAAACATGAACGAATGCATGATGATCATGTGCTATGTGTTTAATTCTTCGACATTATCATATGATAATTAGTTTCACAAATTAGCATCTTCTATAGGACTGGAAATATAACTGATCTGTTGCTCTGATCTTGACTATGACCAATTCAGCCTGCATTTTTGCTTAGAACAGTCCATCTAATGCTCAGCTCTTTGCAAATCTTGTTGCTTTTATATTTGAGGTTTGTTTAATTGTTTTGGACCCTATCAGGATTATTGTTATCCTTTACTGTTATTATATTTAATGAAATTTTGAGTGCTGTATCAGGATTACTCTTATATTTTAATAAAAAATAATAATTTGGTTGTTTACAGCATGTTTCTAAGTGATCTTCAATCATGTAGTTTGCTTGTTTACATTCTTACATTTTAACAGCAAAGATAATATAAATGATCTTGTCAATTTCTAGTTGTACTTGCACTGATATCAAGCATGATTTTTACGCATTTCCTATAAAAGCTTCTATAATAATGCAACTAAACTGTTGTTTACTATATTATCAGTATGCTTCTAATTGAGATTAATGAAAAGCCGTAGTAATTAATTTTTTTTTTCAAAATACACATACAAACTGTCGGTTCTTCTACTGATGTACACTTGTACTAGTATAACATAGAAGAAGAGGATGAAATCCAAATTTCTACTACTGATGAACTGGTCAGCTTTACAATAGTAGAGGTTCACAATTCCTTATTTCAGTGTTAAGGCTTCCTTTATATATATTTTTAATCTAATAATTGTTGGAAATAAACTTGATTTTGATTTTACTTGATTATTTTGAGAAACAAATTATTTTGAATAATATTAATTTTGGTAATAATGGATATGCCAAATCAAGCGTGAAAGAAAGATCTAGAGTTTTCTAATAAAGAATTTGATAAAAGTCTAGATAATAGATTTTTCAGGAGAGTTGAAGAAAACTCTAAAAAGTGTTTATCATCCTTAAATTCATTTCTACCATTCATATAGGAAATGTACAAGTATAAATATGAATGGTTTATCTTTTTGTATTTAAGCAAGCAAAGCAAATGTATTTGTAAGCAAGCAAAAAGAATAAAAGTGCAAAGAAAATTAATTTGTATTTCCTCCTTTACAAATTATTGTATCAATCTCCATTAGCAAATTAGAAGTTTCTCCCTCCTTCTTGCCATAAAACTTTCCCAACAGTGGTATCAGAACTTGAAAATGCTTCTAAAATTTTCAACAATGGTATCAGAGCCAAGTTGCTAATTCAAGTTGATAGCAAAGAAGAATGACAAGTGGATTAAGTTTCGTAAAAATTCCTTTACTTAAAAAAGAGTTTTATAATAATTGGAGAATTCACATGAAGGCAGTGCTTGAATCACAAGGTGTGTGAGATGTCGTAGAAAATGGATATGAAGAACCCGTCGATGTCACCACTTTATCCCAAAGTAAAAGGGTTAATTTGAAGAGTTTGAAGAAGAAGGATTTACAAGCCCTAGTTATCATTCATCAAGGTTTGGATGATGATGTGTTCGAGAAGGTAGCAAACGCGTCTACTAGTAAGGAAGCATGGAAGAATTTGAAGAATGCATTCATGAGAATTGATAAGGTGGAGAAAATTTGATTACAAAATATGCGAGGTAAGTTTGAATCTTTATTAATGGAATCATCGGAAATAATCGATGATTATTTTTCGCGAGTTTTATCAATTGTAAATCAATTGAAAAAATATAGAGAAAAAATAACTAGTCCTAGAATATTTGAGAAAATTTTACAATCTTTGGTATCTAAATTTGATACCGGAGTTGTAGCAATTAAAGATTCTGAAGATGTAAAAACTATGAACATTGGTCAAACTCATGGAAATGCTTCAAGTCTATGAAGAAAAATTAAATAGAAAAGTTGAAGAAGAGCCATTAGATCAAGCTCTTCAAATCAAACCCGTGGCAGATAATGAAATATAATATATTGAAGAAGGCATCTTAGCTGATAAGAAGGACGAAAAGGAAAACAACGAAATAAGAGAGAATACTGTGAAATAAGAGGAAGAGAAAACGAAGACTGACATGGAAGAGAACGTTGCACAAGAGCTTCCAAAGATCAAAGAAGTAATGAAAGAGAAAATTGAGGAAATAAAAGACAAAGAGCCGATGATCGAAGAAGCAAACAAAGAAATAGCCAAAATGATGGAAGTTGAAGAGCATACAAAAATCAATGAAGTTAAAAAAAAGTCTACCAAGGAATTAAATATGAAAGAGAAAGAATAAGGTGAAGATGAAGAAACTAAAGTTAACAAAAATGATGCAAATCATAAAAAGTGTGAAAACAAAGAAGATGAAAATGAAGAAGTCGTCAATCAAGGTGAAGAAATTCAAGATATTGGAGGATTTTTGAAGCATGAGCAAAAATTTGAAAAAATGAAAATAGAGAATATTAAAGAAGTAAAAATGGTTAAAGTGGAAGTCAAAGAGACATGTGATGAGCTCTACGATAGCGAGAACAAATTGATAAGGAAAGATTATATCATTTCTATTTCAAACAATCTTATTTTTCCATTAATTTGTTTTGGAATCTCATGTGAAAGTCAAAATTGGAAAACGCATGAAAAAATTGAATGGGTCCAAGATTGTAAAAGTAAAAGTAAGAAAGGATGGAAAGATAACATATATGACTTATTCAAAATTTATGACACTGGACCAAGATGGAAGTTAAAACATTTACTTTTTGGAGTATTTTATCATAAGGAAGGAGAACGAAATGAATGGAGTACCATAAAGATTCGCGAAATTGCATCGAAGATCTCGAAAATAGGGAAGATCATTAACACAATAAGGAAAGATTGGATAATATCGTTATTTCTACCGAAACACATAAAATCTTTAGTAATAGTTGTAATAGCTTTGGTGTCATGCTTTTTTGGTATCAACATGATCTACCAACAATGCCCCTCTATATATTATCAAGTCTTAATCACTCAAAAACAAGATCTAATAATAAACTTCTTTTACAAATTCAAACACACATAAAAGTGAGATCTAACAATTAAGCATGCTTTACAAGTTCAAAACGCTTCTAAAAATAAGATCTAAATTTAAACTTACTTTACAAATTCAAAATACTTCTTTACAAATATACAAATCTTAATATCACTTGAAAATAAAAAATTATTTTTTTGACTGATTTAAACATATACAATTTACAAGAAAAACTATTCACGCGCGAAGCGCGTGCCGTAACACTCGTACAAAGATTGGAAATTCTGTTTGGAGTTACAAAGATTTGTCAAATCAAGAATGAAAGAAAGATCTAGAGTTTTCTAATACAGAATTTGATAAAAGCCTAGATAATAGATTTTCAGGAGAGTTGAAGAAAACTTTAGAGAGTGTTTATCATCCATAGAATTAAATTCATCTCTACCATTCATATAAGAAATGTACAAGTATAAATATGAATGGTTTATCCTTTTGTATCTAAGCAAGCAAAACAAATGTATTTGTAAGCAAGCAAAAAGAATAAAAGTGCAAAGAAAATAAAGCTTATTTCCTCTTTTACAAATTATTGTTTCAATCTCCATTGACAAATTAGAAGTTTCTCTCTCTTTCTTCCTATAGAAATTTCGCAACAGTGGTATCAGAGCTTGAAAATACTTCTAAAATTTCCAACAATAATTAGGGTTCAATTATACAAGAAATGGGGAAAAATTTACAGTAACTTGCTTTGATGCAGTGCATTGGAAAATAGGCAAGGTCTTGGACTTGGACAGGTCTTGGATTTGTTGAGCACATGAATGAAGTCAGGTCCATGCCTAGTCTCTTCATACTCCCTTCTAATCCATTTGAGATTAATAATATGTGAACTATATTAATTAACAACAATCACATAGGTTAAATTTGGTCTAATCACTATAGTAGCTCTCTGGCAACATTATGTTTGAGACTTCACTAAACTTCTGACTAGGAATGAAATGAAATGAAAAAACTAGAGAAGGAATGATGGAAGCAATGACATGTGTTCTACTTAATTTTTATGCCAGCATGCAGTTGGAAAGATAAAATATAATACCTTCGTACTCATAATTTAATGAAATTCAGAAGAGTGGTCAAACTTTGGTTGCTTCCAATACATAACAAAACTATGCATGCCAACCCCTCTCTCTATATAGGCACTTCTTAACACCATTACCTATAACATAAATCAAGCTCTCCTGAACAAAAAGAATATATAAAATCAAAGTTAAGAACATAATGGCATCTAATGATGTGAAGCTACTAGGATCGTGGCCAAGCCCTTACGTCTACAGGGAAAAAATCGCTCTGAACATCAAAGAAGTCGCCTATGAATTCTTCGAAGAAGTATACAACAACAAGAGCGAGTTGCTTCTAAAGTCTAATCCAATATATAAAAAGGTTCCGGTTTTAATTCATAATGATAAACCTATTTCAGAGTCGATGATCATTGTTCAATACATTGATGAAGTATAGGAAGGCCCCTCTATTCTTCCATCTGATCCTCTTGAGTGCTCGAAAGACAGATTTTGGGCTTATCATATTGATGACAAGGTAAGAAAATATCATATACATACACACACATATACGCATATGTATATAAATACGAAATAGACATGAACCGTTAGACCTCCCCTGAATTCAACCCTCGTGTAAGCACAAGAAGATCCAACGGTTAAAATATGTTGTGTTGGATATTTTGTTTCATTTTGTGTCTCCATAATGTGTGAGTGAATGTGTTTTGCTTTGTTAATTTCTAACTGATGTTTATTTACTACAGGTAATCCCAATTGTTTTGAGCATAATGAAAATGAAGACAACAGAAGCTAAAGTGGAAGGACTAAATCAAGCTATTTCAGGGCTAAAATTGCTCGAGGATTACATAGCAGAGAAGCCATATTTTGGAGGAGACAACATTGGTTACGTTGACATTACACTTGGTAGTTGGCTAGCTTGGTTTGAAGCAGCCGAGGAAGTTGAAAGTGTTAAGGTGTTGATGAAGAAAAGTTTCCAAATTTAGTGAAGTAGGCAGACAGATTCTGCGTAGATGATAGAGTAAAGGAAGTAATGCCTCAACACAACAAGGTTGTTGAGTATTGCATGGTTCTTCAGGAAACTGTCTGGAAATCCAGGCCTGCAAATTGAGTATAGATCTGTGAAGAACCAAATTATTGAGATAAGAATAATTTTAATAAAATCAGAGAAAGGAGAATTTTCAAGGAAAAATATAGTCTGAAAATAAATATTGAGAATGAGTTAAAAATATAATGAAGGGGATAGTTGTTTTTAGTAAAATAATAATGAGAAGAAAATAACTAAGTATGAGCAAGTCTTATATTCATATGTATAAATATCTTGAATATAAATAGTCAGAAAGGAATAAAATGATAAAAGTAGACTTTTATAGTAATTAAAAATAAATAATAAGAAGGAAATGGTATTTCAAAGGGAAGGAATGAGGAAATATGACTGAGTTATATATGGATTGTACATTACCATATGTTATATTTTTACACCCAGAAAAAATATAAAGTAATAAGGAAAAACACTATGGTAATTAAATATATGAATACATTTTATATATCAAGAGAAAACAAATAGGTTGAAACATTAACAAGGAGTTAATTGATAAAAGGATATACATGTATACATTACAGATTAGCCTTAAGAAAATAAATAATGTAAGAAAGTCACATGAAAATAAGGTGTGTGTATGAAACATGCAAATAGCATGCAAACCAGAAAAAAAAGCTAAAGCAACTGAAAATACCCGAAATGGAAATCAAAAAGAAAATGGCATTCCTAGCCATAACATCATATGTAGAATTCTCTCATTTGTGTGGGGGATAAGATGGGTTTTTCACTCTACTAAAACCCTAAACAATGTTTTAAAAATTAAAGGGGGTAGCAGCGGTCTCACTTTAGAAAAACAGAAAATATTAAGAAAAGAAAGAAGAGCAAACCAAAGCCATTTTTCAAGTTAAAGTATTCTCGGGGAAAAGAGGAAGGAAGGTGAGTGATTAATCAATCTTATGAGGTTTAAGGCATTAAGACCCAAGTTAAGGGCAGCCATATTATTTTATAAAAACCATATCATGTTTGTGCTTGATCTATTTTTCTGAATAAACGAATGCTGAGAATGGTTGGTGTTTTGGATAAATCTTTGGTTGATGCTTTGATTTGTTTTGATTGATTGTTTGATAAGAAAAATACCATGATCACTGGTATGGATCCAGTACCATAAAACATCAGTTTATAAATATGTTTAGTAAGATAAATACATTTTATTATGAAGTAGGGTATTACTGGGAAATAAACTAGGCAGTGTGAATAAAGGAGATTCATGCTTATGTGCAGATTGTTTTAAAAATGAGATGAACAATGCAATAAATTATTTATGTGCTGATTTGTTCAGATCTTAAGCTAAAATGTTTTATGGGTTTTTCTCAAAAACCTTACCCTATGTTCACAGTAAAATTGAGTATAAGGATTTTATATGATTTCACTAGATTTGTTTAAGTGATCATGATATTCCTGAATATAGGAGATATGCAAGTGTTAAAACATATTTTGAATAAAATAACTGGAAAATGAGATATGGTATTCTTTTCATGAATGTTTAGTATAGTTGGCTGAAATCCCTAAGTGAGTTTAACTCTCTTTGATTTATGAAAAATAAGAAAAGAATATAAAAGCATTTTAGGAGTTAATAAATTTTTCTGAAAGAAAATGAGAATGGTCACTAGATTAAAAGCCAATCTAGGAGTAGAGACTTGATCTATCCATCATAAGGGGGATGATGGGTACGTGCATGACTTGTTTAAGTCCTGTAGGCCTCTGTGCAGGGGTTAACAGAATTGAGTCCCTTGCAATGCACACATAGTGTTCAATGGCAAAGAGTTAAGACCAAATTAAATTGATAAATTGAGATTGAGAGTTGAGCTATGGAATTAAAATGAGTTAATTCCATAGGAGTATGTGTACATGTGTACTGAATTGAATTGATGAATGGATGCCTGTGTGCATGAGTGTTAGTAAGGGCTTATATATATATATATATACCCAATTTACATTATAAATCCAAATAAGCATCAAGTATATGAATTCTCTGCATAATAATTAGAAAATGACAAGTTATTATATTTTGATTTCACTCATACCAGAATTTATTTCTGACCCTATTTGTTGCCTTTGCAATATTTGGGGTGTCTCATTTTTTTGGAGGCAGTTCAAAGTATTGCTGTAGGGAAGGATGCATGAGTAGCTTGCTTGCATGGATAATTGAAGATCTTGATGAATTTAAAATACTTAAGAAGAGTAGCAGTATTATTGTAATAAATAAGTTAGGCAAACTCTTTTATGTCTTAAGTATATCTCAGCATATGATGTTTATTGGGGTTTGAAAAGAACTTGTAAAAACTGAGGTGTTATATGTATTTGAGGATGGTTGATTTAAGCAACAGATGTGCTTGTGAGTTATGGATTTAACTAATAGCTTCTGAAGCGATTTGAGAGATTGAGATGGATGAGAACATGCCATATAATCTGATATGTGGAAATGTTCTCCTGGACATATTGGTTTGGCTTCAGTTAAAATATTGAAATTGTTCATGAATAAATAGGTGTCAAAGTTTTAAGTAAATGGGTAGAATAAAGTCTTGGTTAACCAGTAGGACTTAATCATGACTTGTAACTGATACAAGCACATGCAAGAGTTTGAAGACATCGCCTGTAATCCTATCTGGACATTTGATTTTCCAGTAAAAACTTGTATTGTTTTGGGTAATAAGTTCATATGCATGCTTGGTATTGGAAGGCTACACTGCAACTATATTGAATTAAACCCCAATATCTAGATACTTGATTCAAGTCTGGTTGTATTTGGTTATAGTCAAACCTGCTGTAGATTGTAGTGTCATGTGATCTTGTTAGTAATAAGCATGTCCATTACTACATAGCATACTGACTACTATCATTTGATATTTGCTTAGAGATTATCAGTTGTCTACACCATATGTTCATCTGGAAGTTTGCATTGATATGATTTTTGACATTACCTTGACCATGTATATGCTAAGCCTTCATTTAGTATGTGTGTTTGCATTTGCACTTTGCTTAAATGCATTGTTTTCCTCTGCTTGGCCTTCAATCCAGTTTAGCACCTGATTATTCATATGATCCTTGCATACTATATAAAAATAAATATGAGTATTTTTACCTGACATAAAATTGTTTGAATATGAAATATGAATCCCGGGCAAAACCAATATGCATGAATTATTTTAAACACCCTTTATTTAATATAGAACAATAAGTTGTAAATTACAAAATCCCAGAATTCAAATGTATGGCTTGTAAATCCAGGAATCAATTAATTTGAGAAGTAAAGCAAGAAAATAAGAGAAGTGGTAATAATTGATCCTAAAATTAATTAAGCTTGAGCTCTAAGGAAAAAAAATGAATAGAAATGGCTATGTGACACCAAATCTCTGAAATATGAGAATTAAGGTGTGATAAAATTTCTTTGCCATTTTAAATTGCTCTGATAGGCAAAGAAACATTTATATATCTTCATATATATAAATGACCTGATTTGATTTATATACTAGTATTTTTATATTGGTAAAATTCTGGATCTTGGGAAATTTATTAAGAAAAGTGATCCATTCATATATAAATATATATATTGTGTAAAAAAAAACTCAACAGAAAATTCACTAAAAATAAATCTAAAAGAAGTGGGTAATTTCAGTTGGTATCAGAGCTATGTTATTAAACATAGTAGAAATAAAGATCAAATTATCTTATAGGAATAAAATCTTATGAGACCAAATACATAACAATATTTTCAGCATAAATAAAACCACTGAAATAATTAAATTACAAATTAAACTAACTAGTTATGTAAATTGTATAGCAAATCATGGTAGGAAGACCACCAAATCATGGAGCAGGACCCTCCAATGCAACACCATTAGTCAATTTGCAAGATTTGGTGAGGGCATTTAGGGAAGGAGCAGTGCACAGGGAAGAGAATCCTCATGAGGAGTTGTCTAAGATACTGAAAACATTCTCAGACTTATGGGGCAAGGATTTTGAAGGTACTGAAGGAGTTATGGGTGTGCAAACATGGCTAAGAACTTTGGATAGGATATTTGCAGACATGTATATAAATGATCAAAGGAAAAGGCAAATTGCTTCCAGAACACTCAAAGGAGCAGCACTTGATTGGTGGGAGGTTATTATCACAGGGTGGCTAGAAAATGAGATAACATGGGATCAATTTAAGGACATGCTTGAGGCCAGATTTGTCCCAGCAATAGCTAAGGCATCATTGCTTGAGGAGTTCATAAGATTGAGGCAAGGATCAATGAGTGTAATTGAATACACAAAAAAATTTGAGAGTTTATCTAAGTATGGAACCATGCTCATAGGGAATGAAGAATTAAATAATTCAAGATTTATTCAAGGACTTAATGATAATTTAAGTAGAGCAATGCTACCCTACAAAGACAAAACATTTGATCAAGTCATAGATCTCACTCTCTCTTTTGAACAACATGATAATGCCAGAGAAAAATTCAGGAGCATGAGGGCTAACAACAACAATAATAACGGGAAAAATAGAGCTCACCCTTATGACAAGAAGAATTCAAATCAGAAGGTTGAAGGAGCAACCAGTGGAGAACTCAAGAAGAAGATCATTTGCTACAATTGTGGCAAGGAAGGACACATGAGTAATAGGTGTCAAGCAGCTAAGAAAACCCCATTCGGTTGCTACAACTGTGGGAAAGAAGGTCATATTAAAAAGAATTGCCCAGAATTCAAAAAAGGAGCAAAGGTAGGAGCACTTGAGGGCAAAGCAAAAGCAACTGCAGTGGGAAATTCTGGACAATTGGAAGTTATACTTCAAATTAAAGATCACCTCATCTCATTTATATATGACACTGGAGCAACACATTCACTAATATCCCAAGACATAGTGAATAAATTGACTCTCACATGCTATTTAGTTGATAATCCCTTGTTTATTCAAAGCCCACTAGGTAGTTCTTGCATGTTAGGGATTAAATGTTTGGGAGTAGAGTTAAACATAGGTGGAAATATGTTTAATTCTGATTTGTTTGTGCTAAAATATCCTAGAATAGATATTATTCTAGGAGTAGATTGGCTAAGAAAATACAAAGCAATTTTAAACTTAGAAAATTTTATTATTTCTCTGAAAACAGAAAATGGTAAAAATATTATAGTCATGAGTGAAATTGCTAAAATAAATTACCTTAACCAAATATGTAGCATGACTGAGAAAGAATTAACACTGGAAGACACAAAAATTATAAATGAATACCCAGATGTCTTTGGTGAAGTCATAGGTGTTCCAGATAATAGGCAAGTAGAATTTCAAATAAGGCTAATCCCAGGAGCAAGCCCAATCATCAAGAAGCCTACTAGAATGGGTCCTAAAGAATTAGTGGAATTGAAACATCAGTTGGAAGAATTGGAGCAGAAAGGCTTCATAAGGCCTAGTAGTTCAAACTGGGGTTCTCCAGTTGTATTTGTGAAGAAGCATGATGGTACTTTGAGAATGTGCATTGATTATAGAGAATTAAACAAAGTCACCATTAAAAATAAATATCCACTTCCCAGAATTGATGATTTGTTTGATCAATTAAATGGAGCAAGAATTTTCTCAAGGCTAGACTTAGCCTCTAGATTTCACCAAATGAAGGTTGAAGAGGAGAGTATTAAATACACAGCATTCAACACAAGGTATGGGTTATATGAATATTTAGTAATGCCTTTTGGTTTGACAAATGCACCATCTTATTTTGTAGATCTAATGAATAGGACATTTAAAGATATTCTAGACAAATTTGTGGTTGTCTTTATTGATGACATATTGGTGTATTCAAAATCAGAAGAGGATCATGCAAAACATTTACATCTGGTTTTGTCTAGACTAAGAGCACATGATTTAAAGGCCAAATTCTCTAAATGCACATTTCGCAGAATGAAGTAAATTTTTTGGGACACATTATATCACAACAAGGAGCTAGTGTAGACCCAACTAAGGTGATCGCAGTGCAATCTTGGAGTAGGCCAAAATCAGTGACTGAAGTAAGATCATTTCTAGGGATGGCAGGTTACTATAGAAGGTTCATAAAGGACTTTGCAGGAATTGCTATTCCACTAACCAAGTTAACCAGAAAAGAGCAACCTTATGTGTGGACAGAGAAGTGTGAGCAAGCTTTTTAATCATTGAAGAAAGCATTGATGGAAGCTCCAGTCTTGCAAGTGCCAGAAGGAAATGAAGGCTTAGTGGTGTACACTGATGTAGTGGGACTGGTTTAGGGGCAGTACTCATGCAACATGGGAGGGTTATAGCCTATGCATCAAGGCAACTCAAGCCAAATGAAACTAGATATGCCACACAAGATTTAGAGTTAGCTGCCATAGTTTATGCATTGAAGCTATGGGGACACTACTTATTGGGTACTAAATTTGAATTGTTTATAGACCATAAATCACTCAAGTATTTGTTTAGCCAAAAAGACTTGAATATGAGACAACATAGGTGGGTGGAATTTTTAGCTGCCTATGATTTAGATATATTGTTTACTCCTGGGAAGGCTAATAGAGTGGCAGATGCATTGAGTAGACATCAAGCAAGATTATCAAGCTTAATGATGACCGAGTTTAAGGATTTAACAATCCTTAGTGAAGTGGAGATGAAGGAAGAAATTAGTGCACCAGACAATGTGCATAATGATATGATTGAATATGGAAGATTAAGTCTTATCTCCTTAAGGTCAACACTGGTTGATAAAATAGAAATATGCAAGATCAAGACTCGAATTTAAAGGAGAAGAAAGACATGATTTCACAAGGAATATTAGTGGAAAATTATGTAGTAGAGGATAGAGGCTACCTAAGGAAGAGAGGGAGACTCTGTGTACCTAGTGTAGAAGAACTAAAGCAAGAAGTTATGGATGAACATCATAAGACAAAATACACTATACATCCAGGTGGTACTAAAATGTATCATGATCTTAAAAGAAATTGTTGGTGGCCAGGAATGAAAGGGGCAGTAGCCAGATATGTGGCAAAATGTATAACATGCCAACAAGTCAAGGCAAATTATCAAAGACCTTCAGGCCTACTACAACCTTTGGAAGTGCCTACTTGGAAATGGGAAAGCATTTCAATGGATTTTGTGGATGGTTTGCCAAGAACAAGAAGAGGTAATGATAGTATTTGGGTAGTAGTTGATAGACTCGCAAAGTCAGCCCACTTTATTCCAGTGAACTCAAACAGAAATGCTTATAAATTAGCACAATTATTTATGAAGGAGATAGTAAAATTACATGGAATCCCCAAGACTATCATTAGTGATAGAGATACCTTGTTTACCTCAAGGTTCTGGGGAAGCTTTCAAGAGGCAATGGGGACATAATTGTGTCTAAGCATAGCATACCACCCCCAAACAGATGGTCAAACAGAGATTGTTAACAAGATTCTAGAGGATTTGCTTAGAGCATGTATACTTGATTTTGGTTGCAACTGGGAAGATCATCTTCATTTAGCTGAGTTTGCTTACAACAATAGCTACCAATCCACTATAAGTATGGATCCATATGAGGCTTTATATGGAGGGCCTAGTTTGTCTCATGCATGTTGGATGGAGGTAGGTGAAAGAGTGTTGCTAGGACCAGATCACATCAAAGAAACCTCTGCAAGAATTGAACTGGTCAGGCAGAGAATGAAGGCAGCAAAAGAAAGGCAAAAGGCATATGCAGACAGAGGAAGGAGGCCAGTGGAGTATGAAGTGGGAGATTATGTATTTCTCAAAGTTTCACCAATGAGAAAAATATTAAGGTTTGGCAAGACAGGAAAATTGTCTCCAAGATTTATAGGGCCATATGAGATAATTCAAAGAGTAGGAAATTTGGCTTATAAGCTGAAGTTGCCAGAGGAATTGAGTAATATCCATGATGTATTTCATGTATCTCAATTAAGGAAATGGGTACATGATAAGGAAGCAATTCTGGAATCACCTACACAAGTTGAAATTCAAGAAAATCTGGTTTATAGGAAGGAACCAAAGGGTATTGTGGCTAGAGAAGAAAAGAAATTGAGGAATAAAATAATTAAATTGGTAAAAATTCAGTGGATTCTGGATGAGAATGATTGTACATGGGAGGCTGAAGATAAGATGATGGATAAATATCCTAATCTATTTTCAGCTTAAAGGTTTGTTTAAAATCATGATGAAACCTTAATATTATTTATGTGTGTTTGATTGATTTTGAATGAATGAATTTCTGAAATTTCATTCAATTGAAATTATGCTATGTATACATTTGGATGGAAATGTATGAGAGAATAATTGTGGGACACAATTCCTTTTAGGAGGAGAGTATGTGAAGACCCAAATTATTGAGATAAGAATAATTTTAATAAAATCAGAGAAAGGAGAATTTACAAGGAAAAATATAGTTTGAAAATAAATATTGAGAATATGAGTTAAAAATATAATGAAGGGGATAGTTGTTTTCAGTAAAATAATAATGAGAAGAAAATAACTAAGTATGAGTAAGTCTTATATTCATATGTATAAATATCTTGAATATAAATAGTCAGAAAGGAATAAAATGATAAAAGTAGACTTTTATAGTAATTAAAAATAAATAATAAGAAGGAAATGGTATTTCAGAGGGAAGGAATGAGGAAATATGACTGAGTGTATATATGGATTGTACATTACCATATGTTATATTTTTACACCCAGGAAAAATATAAAGTAATAAGGAAAACCACTATGGTAATTAAATATATGAATACATTATATATATCAAGAGAAAACAAATAGCTTGAAACATTAACAAGGAGTTAATTGATAAAAGAATATACATGTATACATTACAGATTAGCCTTAAGAAAATAAATAATGTAAGAAAGTCACATGAAAATAAGGTGTGTGTATGAAACATGCAAATAGCATGCAAACCAGAAAAAAAAGCTAAAGCAACTGAAAATACCCGAAATGGAAATCAAAAAGAAAATGGCATTCCTAGCCATAACATCATATGTAGAATTCTCTCATTTGTGTGGGGATAAGATGGGTTTTTCACTCTACTAAAACCCTAAACAATGTTTTAAAAATTAAAGGGGGTAGCAGCAGTCTCACTTCAGAAAAACAGAAAATATTAAGAAAAGAAAGAAGAGCAAACCAAAGCCATTTTTCAAGTTAAAGTATTCTCGTGGAAAAGAGGAAGGAAGGTGAGTGATTAATCAATCTTATGAGGTTTAAGGCATTAAGACCCAAGTTAAGGGCAGCCATATTATTTTATAAAAACCATATCATGTTTGTGCTTGATCTATTTTTCTGAATAAATGAATGCTGAGAATGGTTGGTGTTTTGGATAAATCTTTGGTTGATGCTTTGATTTGTTTTGATTGATTGTTTGATAAGAAAAATACCATGATCACTGATATGGATCCAGTACCTTAAAACATCAGTTTATAAATATGTTTAGTAAGATAAATACATTTTAGTGTGAAGTAGGGTATTACTGGGAAATAAACTAGGCAGTGTGAATAAAGGAGATTCATGCTTATGTCCAGATTGTTTTAAAAATGAGATGAACAATGCAATAAATTATTTATGTGCTGATTTGTTCAGATCTTAAGCTAAAATGTTTTATGGGTTTTTCTCAAAAACCTTACCCTATGTTCACAGTAAAATTGAGTATAAGGATTTTATATGATTTCACTAGATTTGTTTAAGTGATCATGATATTCCTGAATATAGGAGATATGCAAGTGTTAAAACATATTTTGAATAAAATAACTGGAAAATGAGATATGGTATTCTTTTCATGAATGTTTAGTATAGTTGGCTGAAATCCCTGAGTGAGTTTAACTCTCTTTGATTTATGAAAAAGAAGAAAAGAATATAAAAGCATTTCAGGAGTTAATAAATTTTTTTGAAAGAAAATGAGAGTGGTCACTAGATTATAAAGCTAATCTAGGAGTAGAGCCTTGATCTATCCATCATAAGGGGGATGATGGGTATGTGCATGACTTGTTTAAGTCCTGTAGGCCTCTGTGCAGGGGTTAACAGAATTGAGTCTCTTGCAATGCACACATAGTGTTTAATGGCAAAGAGTTAAGACCAAATTAAATTGAGATTGAGAGTTGAGCTATGGAATTAAAATGAGTTAATTCCATAGGAATATGTGTACATGTGTACTGAATTGAATGGATGAATGGATGCCTGTGTGCATGAGTGTTAGTAGGGGATTATATATATATATACCCAATTTACATTATAAATCCAAATAAGCATCAAGTATATGAATTCTTTGCACAATAATTAGAAAATGACAAGTTATTATATTTTGATTTCACTCATACCAGAATTTATTTCTGACCCTATTTGTTGCCTTTGCAATATTTGGGGTGTCTCATTTTTATGGAGGCAGTTCAAAGTATTGCTGTAGGGAAGGATGCATGAGTAGCTTGCTTGCATGGATAATTGAAGATCTTGATGAATTTAAAATACTTAAGAAAATTAGCAGTATTACTGTAATAAATAAGTTAGGAAAACTCTTTTATGTCTTAAGTATTTCTCAGCATTTGATGTTTATTGGGGTTTGAAAAGAACTTGTAAAAACTGAGGTGTTATATGTGTTTGAGGATGGTTGATTTAAGCAACAGATGTGCTTGTGAGTTATGGATTTAACTAATAGCTTCTTAAGCGATCTGAGGGATTGAGATGGATGAGAACATGCCATATAATCTGATATGTGGAAATGTTCTCCTGGACATATTGGTTTGGCTTCAGTTATAATATTGAAATTGTTCATGAATAAATAGGTGTCAAAGTTTTAAGTAAATGGGTAGAATAAAGTCTTGGTTAACCAGTAGAACTTAATCATGACTTGTAACTGATACAAGCACATGCAAGAGTTTGAAGACATAGCCTGTAATCCTATCTGGACATTTGATTTTCCAGTAAAAACTTTTATTGTTTTGGGTAATAAGTTCATATGCATGCTTAGTATTGGAAGGCTACACTACAACTATACTGAATTAAACCCCAATATCTAGATACTTGATTCAAGTCTGGTTGCATTTGGTTATAGTCAAACCTGTTGTAGATTGTAGTGTCATGTGATCTTGTTAGTAATAAGCATGTTCATTACTCCACAGCATACTGACTACTATCATTCGGTATTTGCTTAGAGATTATCAGTTGTCTACACCATATGTTCATCTGGAAGTTTGCATTGATATGATTTTTGACATTACCTTGACCATGTATATGCTAAGCCTTCATTTAGTATGTGTGTTTGCATTTGCCCTTTGTTTAAATGCATTGTTTTCCTCTGCTTGGCCTTCAATCCAGTTTAGCACCTGATTATTCATATGATCCTTGCATACTATATAAAAATAAATATGAGTATTTTTACCTGACATAAAATTGTTTGAATATGAAATATGAATCCCGGGCAAAACCAATATGCATGAATTATTTTAAACACCCTTTATTTAATATAGAACAATAAGTAGTAAATTACAAAATCCCAGAATTCAAATGTATGGCTTGTAAATCCAGGAATCAATTAATTTGAGAAGTAAAGCAAGAAAATAAGAGAAGTGGTAATATTTGATCCTAAAATTAATTAAGCTTGAGCTCTAAGGAAAAAAAATGAACAGAAATGGCTATGTGACACCAAATCTCTGAAATATGAGAATTAAGGTGTGATAAAATTTCTTTGCCATTTTAAATTGCTCTGATAGGCAAAGAAACATTTATATATCTTCATATATATAAATGACCTGATTTGATTTATATACTAGTATTTTTATATTGGTAAAATTCTGGATCTTGGGAAATTTATTAAGAAAAGTGATCCATTGATATATAGATATATATATTGTGTAAAAAAAAACTCAACAGAAAATTCACTAAAAATAAATCTAAAAGAAGTGGGCCATTTCAGTTGGTATCAGAGCTATGTTATTAAACATAGCAGAAACAAAGATCAAATTCTCTTATAGGAATAAAATCTTATGAGACCAAATACATAACAATATTTTCAGCATAAATCAAACCACTGAAATAATTAAATTACAAATTAAACTAACTAGTTATGTAAATTGTATAGCAAATCATGGTAGGAAGACCACCAAATCATGGAGCAGGACCCTCCAATGCAACACCATTAGTCAATTTGCAAGATTTGGTGAGGGCATTTAGGGAAGGAGCAGTGCACAGGGAAGAGAATCCTCATGAGGAGTTGTCTAAGCTACTGAAAACATTCTCAGACTTATGGGGCATGAAGGTACTGAAGGAGTTATGGGTGTGCAAACATGGCTAAGAACTTTGGATAGGATATTTGCAGACATGTAAATAAATGATCAAAGGAAAAGGCAAATTGCTTCCAGAACACTCAAAGGAGCAGCACTTGATTGGTGGGAGGTTATTATCACAGGGTGGCCGGAAAATGAGATAACATGGGATCAATTTAAGGACATGCTTGAGGCCAGATTTGTCCCAGGAATAGCTAAGGCATCATTGCTTGAGGAGTTCATAAGATTGAGGCAAGGATCAATGAGTGTAACTGAATACACACAAAAATTTGAGAGTTTATCTAAGTATGGAACCATGCTCATAGGGAATGAAGAATTAAATAATTCAAGATTTATTCAAGGACTTAATGATAATTTAAGTAGAGCAATGCTACCCTACAAAGACAAAACATTTGATCAAGTCATAGATCTCAATCTCTCTTTTGAACAACATGATAATGCCAGAGAAAAATTCAAGAGCATGAGGGCCAACAACAACAATAAGAAGGGGAAAAATAGAGCTCACCCTTATGACAAGAAGAATTCAAATCAGAAGGTTGAAGGAGCAACCAGTGGAGAAGTCAAGAAGAAGATCATTTGCTACAATTGTGGCAAGGAAGGACACATGAGTAATAGGTGTCAAGCAGCTAAGAAAACCCCATTCGGTTGCTACAACTATAGGAAAGAAGGTCATATTAAAAATAATTGCCCAGAATTCAAAAAAGGAGAAAAGGTAGGAGCACTTGAGGGCAAAGCAAAAGCAACTGCAGTGGGAAATTCTGGACAATTGGAAGTTATACTTCAAATTAAAGATCACCCCATCTCAGTTATATATGACACTGGAGCAACACATTCACTAATATCCCAAGACATAGTGAATAAATTGACTCTCACATGCTATTTAGTTGATAATCCCTTGTTTATTCAAAGCCCACTAGGTAGTTCTTGCATGTTAGGGATTAAATGTTTGGGAGTAGAGTTAAACATAGGTGGAAATATGTTTAATTCTAATTTGTTTATGCTAAAATATCCTGGAATAGGAATTATTCTAGGAGTAGATTGGCTAAGAAAATACAAAGCAATTTAAACTTAGAAAATTTTACTATTTCTCTGAAAACAAAAAATGGTAAAAATATTATAGTCATGAGTGAAATTGCTAAAATAAATTACCTTAACCAAATATGTAGCATGACTAAGAAAGAATTAACACTGGAAGACATAAAAATTATAAATGAATACCCAGATGTCTTTGGTGAAGTCATAGGTGTTCCAGATAATAGGCAAGTAGAATTTCAAATAAGGCTAATCCCAGGAGCAAGCCCAATCATCAAGAAGCCTACTAGAATGGGTCCTAAAGAATTAGTGGAATTGAAACATCAGTTGGAAGAATTGAAGCAGAAAGGCTTCATAAGGCCTAGTAGTTCAAACTGGGGTTCCCCAGTTGTATTTGTGAAGAAGCATGATGGTACTTTTAGAATGTGCATTGATTATAGAGAATTAAACAAAGTCACCATTAAAAATAAATATCCACTTCCCAGAATTGATGATTTGTTTGATCAATTAAATGGAGCAAGAATTTTCTCAAGGCTAGACTTAGCCTCTAGATTTCACCAAATGAAGGTTGAAGAGGTGAGTATTAAATACACAGCATTCAACACAAGGTATGGGTTATATGAATATTTAGTAATGCCTTTTGGTTTGACAAATGCACCATCTTATTTTGTAGATCTAATGAATAGGACATTTAGAGATATTCTAGACAAATTTGTGGTTGTCTTTATTGATGACATATTGGTGTATTCAAAATCAGAAGAGGATCATGCAAAACATTTACATATTGTTTTGTCTAGACTAAGAGCACATGATTTGAAGGCCAAATTCTCTAAATGCACATTTTGGCAGAATGAAGTAAATTTTTTGGGACACATTATATCACAACAAGGAGCTACTGTAGACCCAACTAAGGTGATCGCAGTGCAATCTTGGAGTAGGCCAAATTCAGTGACTGAAGTAAGATCATTTCTAGGGATGGCAGGTTACTATAGAAGGTTCATAAAGGACTTTGCAGGAATTGCTATTCCACTAACCAAGTTAACCAGAAAAGAGCAACCTTATGTGTGGACAGAGAAGTGTGAGCAAGCTTTTGAATCATTGAAGAAAGCATTGATGGAAGCTCCAGTCTTGCAAGTTCCAGAAGGAAATGAAGGCTTAGTGGTGTACACTGATGTAGTGGGACTGGTTTAGGGGCAGTACTCATGCAACATGGGAGGGTTATAGCCTATGCATCAAGGCAACTCAAGCCAAATGAAACCAGATATGCCACACATGATTTAGAGTTAGCTGCCATAGTTTATGCATTGAAGCTATGGGGACACTACTTATTGGGTACTAAATTTGAATTGTTTATAGACCATAAATCACTCAAGTATTTGTTTAGCCAAAAAGACTTGAATATGAGACAACATAGGTGGGTGGAATTTTTAGCTGCCTATGATTTAGATATATTGTATACGCCTGGGAAGGCTAATAGAGTGGCAGATGCATTAAGTATACATCAAGCAAGATTATCAAGCTTAATGATAACCGAGTTTAAGGATTTAACAATCCTTAGTGAAGTGGAGATGAAGGAAGAAATTAGTGCACCAGACAATGTGCATAACGATATGATTGAATATGGAAGATTGAGTCTTATCTCCTTAAGGTCAACACTGGTTGATAAAATAGAAATATGCAAGATCAAGACTCGAATTTACAGGAGAAGAAAGACATGATTTCACAAGGAATATTAGTGGAAAATTATGTAGTAGAGGATAGAGGCTACCTAAGGAAGAGAGGGAGACTCTGTGTACCTAGTGTAGAAGAACTGAAGCAAGAAGTTATGGATGAACATCATAAGACAAAATACACTATACATCCAGGTGGTACTAAAATGTATCATGATCTTAAAAGAAATTATTGGTGGCCAGGAATGAAAGGGGCAGTAGCCAGATATGTGGTAAAATGTATAACATGCCAACAAGTCAAGGCAGATTATCAAAGACCTTCAGGCCTACTACAACCTTTGGAAGTGCCTACTTGGAAATGGGAAAGCATTTCAATGGATTTTGTGGATGGTTTGCCAAGAACAAGAAGAGGTAATGATAGTATTTGGGTAGTAGTTGATAGACTCACAAAGTCAGCCTACTTTATTCCAGTGAACTCAAACAGAAATGCTCATAAATTAGCACAATTATTTGTGAAGGAGAAAGTAAAATTACATGGAATCCCCAAGACTATCATTAGTGATAGAGATACCTTGTTTACCTCAAGGTTCTGGGGAAGCTTTCAAGAGGCAATGGGGACATTATTGTGTCTAAGCACAGCATACCACCCCCAAACAGATGGTCAAACAGAGATTGTTAACAAGATTCTAGAGGATTTGCTTAGAGCATGTGTACTTGATTTTGGTGGCAATTGGGAAGATCATCTTCATTTAGCTGAGTTTGCTTACAACAATAGCTACCAATCCACTATAAGTATGGCTCCATATGAGGCTTTATATGGAAGACCTTGTTTGTCTCCTGCATGTTGGATGGAGGCAGGTGAAAGAGTGTTGCTAGGACCAGATCACATCAAAGAAACCTCTGCAAGAATTGAACTGGTGAGGCAGAGAATGAAGACATCACAGGAAAGGCAAAAGGCATATGCAGACAAAGGAAGGAGGCCAGTGGAGTATGAAGTGGGAGATTATGTATTTCTCAAAGTTTCACCAATGAGAAAAATATTAAGGTTTGGCTCCAAGATTTATAAGGCTATATGAGATAATTCAAAGAGTAGAAAATTTGGCTTATAAGCTGAAGTTGCCAGAGGAATTGAGTAATATCCATGATGTATTTCATGTATCTCAATTGAGGAAATGGGTACATGATAAGGAAGCAATTCTGGAATCACCTACACAAGTTGAAATTCAAGAAAATCTGGTTTATAGGAAGGAGCCAGTGGGTATTGTGGCTAGAGAAGAAAAGAAATTGAGGAATAAAATAATTAAATTAGTAAAACTTAAGTGGATTCTGGATGAGAATGATTGTACATGGGAGGCTGAAGATAAGATGATGGATAAATATCCTAATCTATTTTCAGCTTAAAGGTTTGTTTAAAATCATGATGAAACCTTAATATTATTTATGTATGTTTGATTGATTTTGAATGAATGAATTTCTGAAATTTCATTCAATTGAAATTATGCTTTGTATACATTTGGATGGTAATGTATGAGAGAATAATTGTGGGGCACAATTCCTTTTAGGAGGAGAGTATGTGAAGACCCAAATTATTGAGATAAGAATAATCTTAATAAAATCAGAAAAAGGAGAATTTTCAAGGAAAAATATAGTTTGAAAATAAATATTGAGAATGATTTAAAAATATAATGAAGGGGATAGTTGTTTTCAGTAAAATAATAATGAGAAGAAAATAACTAAGTATGAGTAAGTCTTATATTCATATGTATAAATATCTTGAATATAAATTGTCAGAAAGGAATAAAATGATAAAAGTAGACTTTTATAGTAATTAAAAATAAATAATAAGAAGGAAATTGTATTTCAGAGGGAAGGAATGAGGAAATATGACTGAGTGTATATATGGATTGTACATTACCATATGTTATATTTTTACACCCAGGAAAAATATAAAGTAATAAGGAAAAACACTATGGTAATTAAATATATGAATACATTTTATATATCAAGAGAAAACAAATAGCTTGAAACATTAACAAGGAGTTAATTGATAAAATAATATACATGTATACATTACAGATTAGCCTTAAGAAAATAAATAATGTAAGAAAGTCACATGAAATTAAGGTGTGTGTATGAAACATGCAAATAGCATGCAAACCAGAAAAAAAAGCTAAAGCAACTGAAAATACCCGAAATGGAAATAAAAAAGAAAATGGCATTCCTAGCCATAACATCATATGCAGAATTCTCTCATTTGTGTGGGGATAAGATGGGTTTTTCACTCTACTAAAACCCTGAACAATGTTTTAAAAATTAAAGGGGGTAGCAGCAGTCTCACTTCAGAAAAACAGAAAATATTAAGAAAAGAAAGAAGAGCAAACCAAAGCCATTTTTCAAGTAAAAGTATTCTCGGGGAAAAGAGGAAGGAAAGTGAGTGATTAATCAATCTTATGAGGTTTAAGACATTAAGACCCAATTTAAGGGAAGCCATATTATTTTATAAAAACCATATCATGTTTGTGCTTGATCTATTTTTCTGAATAAACGAACGCTGAGAATGGTTGGTGTTTTGGATAAATCTTTGGTTGATGCTTTGATTTGTTTTGATTGATTGTTTGATAAGAAAAATACCATGATCACTGGTATGGATCCAGTACCTTAAAACATCAGTTTATAAATATGTTTAGTAAGATAAATATTCAAACTCTGTTCTTATCATTTTATTTTCAAACTCTTTTAACTAATAAAATTTTAATTTATAGATTTTGTAAGCTAAAATTAGAAGTTAGCACTAATAATAACAAATTAAAATAAATTAATTTTATATTAAGCACCAACAGTTATAATTAACACACACTAATTAATTAAAAGATATTACTTATGTTTAATTGTACCTACTTAGGATCATATTAATCAATAATTATACACTAATTTTTGCGTAAAATGAAACAAACATCGTTTTCCACTATAACAAACATTCACGTAAACTTATCAATAAGCATATTAAAGCATATTAATCAATAATACTAATTTTCGAATTTTAAATCAACCCTAAATTTAAATTACAAATTGAACAATCAAACCACTTACTAACCTCCTCAAATCAACTAACACACTATTATCATCAACTAATACACAATAATAAACTAATTTTCTAAATTAGGGTTTTAATTTTATCTCCAAATCAACTAATAAACTATACCATCACCTAATACCAATTAATCTAATCTATTCCAACCAAAAATACTAAATTTTTTTATAAATAAAGTTTAAAGTAATATACCTCAAAAATTGGAGATAAAGAGAAGGAGGAAGGAGTGCACAGCGGGGAGGGGTCGTTGGCTGGAGGCGACCGGAGGCGGCTGGAGGCGAGAAGCAAAAGAAAATGGGGGGAAACGGAGAGGATCATGAAATGATTCGGCTGCAGGCGACTTCGCGAGTTATATTCGGTTTATCAACAACTAGCGACAACCGTGTTTTTTAACCGACTCAAACCGTCGCCATGAGCCGTCGTCAAATGAAGCCGTTCTGGTAGTGCAATAAGTCTGCAGATTGGGTTTTAGTGGCAGTATTTAGGGAAAAAATTCTGTGTATTTGTGTGGCTGCCATCGTGTAAAAATGAATAATCCGTTCTTACCTTGTGTAATAAAAAGTTAACAAATGAGCGAGGGTATTGGCCCCAGCTGATAAAGTGCGCCTTCATCCTTAGTAATTGTCGATGGCATAAATACAGTTCAGTTTTATTATTCTGAGGATATACATTTCAAATAGAATCATAGGCAATACCGTTATGGATTGGTTTGCATCTCACTAACTATTATTTCCACTTATTTGGATAAGTAAAAGAACCAATTATTATTATTCAGGGTTAAGTTTAGTTGCAGTTAGGTATGTTTATTCCACTGAGTATTATAATTATTGCAAATTGGTTTGCATCACCTTTAATATTTGTTTCCACATATTCAGAATCATTTATGCAATAAAGTTTAATGATTAATTGGTTTGCATCTTTAACCACTGTTTATATGTACACTCTTTGCACCTCCACATGATGTTCTTGTCAGTTATTAATATTCTACCAGTAAACTAAATAAGGTTACATGCAAAATATATTCATCTCATACTACTGAATATATGAAAATATATGATAATGTCCTTCCAAATAGATTTATTTCTATTGAATACATTGTCTGGCTATGACTTGTAGCAAATAATATTTGGATAAATATCAAATAAGGTACTTCCATAGAGTCACCTGATCATACTATTCTGTAAATTTAAGTTTCAATGCCACTTGTATAAATCTATTGAAGTGAAAGCAAACATGGCTAGGTAGGTTGTGAAACATGAACGAATGCATGATGATCATGTGCTATGTGTTTAATTCTTTGACATTATCATATGATAATTAGTTTCACAAATTAGCATCTTCTATAGGACTGGAAATATAACTGATCTGTTGCTCTGATCTTGACTGTGACCAATTCAGCCTGCATTTTTGCTTAGAACAGTCCATCTAATGCTCAGCTCTTTGCAAATCTTGTTGCTTTTATATTTGAGGTTTGTTTAATTGTTTTGGACCCTATCAGGATTATTGTTATCCTTTACTATTATTATATTTAATGAAATTTTGAGTGCTGTATCAGGATTACTCTTATATTTTAATAAAAAATAATAATTTGGTTGTTTACAGCATGTTTCTAAGTGATCTTCAATCATGTAGTTTGCTTGTTTACATTCTTACATTTTAACAGCACAGATAATATAAATGATCTTGTCAATTTCTAGTTGTACTTGCACTGATATCAAGCATGATTTTTACGCATTTCCTTTAAAAGCTTCTATAATAATGCAACTAAACTGTTGTTTACTATATTATCAGTATGCTTCTAATTGAGATTAATGAAAAGCCGTAGTAATTAATTTTTTTTTTCAAAATACACATACAAACTGTCGGTTCTTCTACTGATGTACACTTGTACTAGTATAACATAGAAGAAGAGGATGAAATCCAAATTTCTACTACTGATGAACTGGTCAGCTTTACAATAGTAGAGGTTCACAATTCCTTTTTTCAGTGTTAAGGATTCCTTTATATATATTTTTAATCTAATAATTGTTGGAAATAAACTTGATTTTGATTTTACTTGATTATTTTGAGAAACAAATTATTTTGAATAATATTAATTTTGGTAATAATGGATATGCCAAATCAAGCGTGAAAGAAAGATCTAGAGTTTTCTAATAAAGAATTTGATAAAAGTCTAGATAATAGATTTTTCAGGAGAGTTGAAGAAAGCTCTAAAAAGTGTTTATCATCCTTAAATTCATCTCTACCATTCATATAGGAAATGTACAAGTATAAATATGAATGGTTTATCTTTTTGTATTTAAGCAAGCAACAAAGCAAATGTATTTGTAAGCAAGCAAAAAGAATAAAAGTGCAAAGAAAATAAATTTTATTTCCTCCTTTACAAATTATTGTATCAATCTCCATTAGCAAATTAGAAGTTTCTCCCTCCTTCTTCCCATAAAACTTTCCCAACAGTGGTATCAGAACTTGAAAATGCTTCTAAAATTTTCAACAATGGTATCAGAGCCAAGTTGCTAATTCAAGTTGATAGCAAAGAAGAATGACAAGTGGATTAAGTTTCGTAAAAATTCCTTTACTTAAAAAAGAGTTTTATAATAATTGGAGAATTCACATGAAGGCAGTGCTTGAATCACAAGGTGTGTGAGATGTCGTAGAAAATGGATATGAAGAACCCGTCGATGTCACCACTTTATCCCAAAGTAAAAGGGTTAATTTGAAGAGTTTGAAGAAGAAGGATTTACAAGCCCTAGTTATCATTCATCAAGGTTTGGATGATGATGTGTTCGAGAAGGTAGCAAACGCGTCTACTAGTAAGGAAGCATGGAAGAATTTGAAGAATGCATTCATGAGAATTGATAAGGTGGAGAAAATTTGATTACAAAATATGCGAGGTAAGTTTGAATCTTTATTAATGGAATCATCGGAAATAATCGATGATTATTTTTCGCGAGTTTTATCAATTGTAAATCAATTGAAAAAATATAGAGAAAAAATAACTAGCCTAGAATATTTGAGAAAATTTTACAATCTTTGGTATCTAAATTTGATACCGGGGTTGTAGCAATTAAAGATTCTGAAGATGTAAAAACTATGAACATTGGTCAAACTCATGGAAATGCTTCAAGTCTATGAAGAAAAATTAAATAGAAAAGTTGAAGAAGAGCCATTAGATCAAGCTCTTCAAATCAAACCCGTGGCAGATAATGAAATATAATATATTGAAGAAGACATCTTAGCTGATAAGAAGGACGAAAAGGAAAACAACGAAATAAGAGAGAATACTGTGAAATAAGAGGAAGAGAAAACGAAGACTGACATGGAAGAGAACGTTGCACAAGAGCTTCCAAAGATCAAAGAAGTAATGAAAGAGAAAATTGAGGAAATAAAAGACAAAGAGCCGATGATCGAAGAAGCAAACAAAGAAACAGCCAAAATGATGGAAGTTGAAGAGCATACAAAAATCAATGAAGTTAAAAAAAAGTCTACCAAGGAATTAAATATGAAAGAGAAAGAATAAGATGAAGATGAAGAAACTAAAGTTAACAAAAATGATGCAAATCATAAAAAGTGTGAAAACAAAGAAGATGAAAATGAAGAAGTCGTCAATCAAGGTGAAGAAATTCAAGATATTGGAGGATTTTTGAAGCATGAGCAAAAATTTAAAAAAATGAAAATAGAAAATATTAAAGAAGTAAAAATGGCTAAAGTGGAAGTCAAAGAGACATGTGATGAGCTCTACGATAGCGAGAACAAATTGATAAGGAAAGATTATATCATTTCTATTTCAAACAATCTTATTTTTCCATTAATTTGTTTTGGAATCTCATGTGAAAGTCAAAATTGGAAAACGCATGAAAAAATTGAATGGGTCCAAGATTGTAAAAGTAAAAGTAAGAAAGGATGGAAAGATAACATATATGACTTATTCAAAATTTATGACACTGGACCAAGATGGAAGTTAAAACATTTACTTTTTGGAGTATTCTATCATAAGGAAGGAGAACGAAATGAATGGAGTACCATAAAGATTCGCGAAATTGCATCGAAGATCTCGAAAATAGGGAAGATCATTAACACAATAAGGAAAGATTGGATAATATCGTTATTTCTACCGAAACACGTAAAATCTTTAGTAATAGTTGTAATAGCTTTGGTGTCATGCTTTTTTGGTATCAACATGATCTACCAACAATGCCCCTCTATATATTATCAAGTCTTAATCACTCAAAAACAAGATCTAATAATAAACTTCTTTTACAAATTCAAACGCACATAAAAGTGAGATCTAACAATTAAGCATGCTTTACAAGTTCAAAACGCTTCTAAAAATAAGATCTAAATTTAAACTTACTTTACAAATTCAAAATACTTCTTTACAAATATACAAATCTTAATATCACTTGAAAATAAAAAATTATTTTTTTGACTGTTTTAAACATATACAATTTACAAGAAAAACTATTCACGCGTGAAGCGCGTGCCGTAACACTCGTACAAAGATTGGAAATTCTGTTTGGAGTTACAAAGATTTGTCAAATCAAGAATGAAAGAAAGATCTAGAGTTTTCTAATACAGAATTTGATAAAAGCCTAGATAATAGATTTTCAGGAGAGTTGAAGAAAACTTTAGAGAGTGTTTATCATCCATAGAATTAAATTCATCTCTACCATTCATATAGGAAATGTACAAGTATAAATATGAATGGTTTATCCTTTTGTATCTAAGCAAGCAAAACAAATGTATTTGTAAGAAAGCAAATAGAATAAAAGTGCAAAGAAAATAAAGCTTATTTCCTCTTTTACAAATTATTGTTTCAATCTCCATTGACAAATTAGAAGTTTCTCTCTCTTTCTTCCTATAGAAATTTCGCAACAGTGGTATCAGAGTTTGAAAATCCTTCTAAAGTTTCCAACAATAATTAGGATTCTATTATACAAGAAATGGGGAAAATTTTACAGTAACTTGCTTTGATGCAGTGCATTGGAAAATAGGCAAGGTCTTGGACTTGGACAGGTCTTGGATTTGTTGAGCACATGAATGAAGTCAGGTCCATGCCTAGCCTCTTCATACTCCCTTCTAATCCATTTGAGATTAATAATATGTAAACTATATTAATTAACAACAATCACATAGGTTAAATTTGGTCTAATCACTATAGTAGCTCTCTGGCAACATTATGTTTGAAACTTCACTGAACTTCTGACTAGGAATGAAATGAAATGAAAAAACTAGAGAAGGAATGATGGAAGCAATGACATGTGTTCTACTTAATTTTTATGTCTGCATGCAGTTGGAAAGATAAAATATAATACCTTCGTACTCATAATTTAATGAAATTCAGAAGAGTGGTCAAACTTTGGTTGCTTCCAATACATAACAAAACTATGCATGCCAACCCCTCTCTCTATATAGGCACTTCTTAACACCATTACCTTAAACATAAATCAATCTCTCTTGAACAAAAAGAGTATATAAAATCAAAGTTAAGAACATAAAGGCATCTAATGATGTGAAGCTACTAGGATCGTGGCCAAGCCCTTACGTCTACAGGGCAAAAATCGCTCTGAACATCAAAGAAGTCGCCTATGAATTCTTCGAAGAAGTATACAACAACAAGAGCGAGTTGCTTCTAAAGTCTAATCCAATATATAAAAAGGTTCCGGTTTTAATTCATAATGATAAACCTATTTCAGAGTCGATGATCATTGTTCAATACATTGATGAAGTATAGGAAGGCCCCTCTATTCTTCCATCTGATCCTCTTGAGTGCTCGAAAGACAGATTTTGGGCTTATCATATTGATGACAAGGTAAGAAAATATCATATACATACACACACATATACGCATATGTATATAAATACGAAATAGACATGAACCGTTAGACCTCCCTTGAATTCAACCCTCGTGTAAGCACAAGAAGATCCAACGGTTAAAATATGTTGTGTTGGATTTTTTGTTTCATTTTGTGTCTCAATAATGTGTGAGTGAATGTGTTTTGCTTTGTTATTTCTAACTGATGTTTATTTACTACAGGTAATCCCAATTGTTTTGAGCATAATGAAAATTAAGACAACAGAAGCTAAAGTGGAAGGACTAAATCAAGCTATTTCAAGGCTAAAATTGCTCGAGGATTACATAGAAGAGAAGCCATATTTTGGAGGAGACAACATTGGTTACGTTGACATTACACTTGGCAGTTGGCTAGCTTGGTTTAAAGCAGCCGAGGAAGTTGAAAGTGTTAAGGTGTTGATGAAGAAAAGTTTCCAAATTTAGTGAAGTAGGCAGACAGATTCTGCGTAGATGATAGAGTAAAGGAAGTAATGCCTCAACACAACAAGGTTGTTGAGTATTGCATGGTTCTTCAGGAAACTGTCTGGAAATCCAGGCCTGCAAATTGAGTATAGATCTGTGAAGACCCAAATTATTGAGATAAGAATAATTTTAATAAAATCAGAGAAAGGAGAATTTTCAAGGAAATATATAGTTTGAAAATAAATATTGAGAATGAGTTAAAAATATAATGAAGGGGATAGTTGTTTTTAGTAAAATAATAATGAGAAGAAAATAACTAAGTATGAGCAAGTCTTATATTCATATGTATAAATATCTTGAATATAAATAGTCAGAAAGGAATAAAATGATAAAAGTAGACTTTTATAGTAATTAAAAATAAATAATAAGAAGGAAATGGTATTTCAAAGGGAAGGAATGAGGAAATATGACTGAGTGTATATATGGATTGTACATTACCATATGTTATATTTTTACACCCAGGAAAAATATAAAGTAATGAGGAAAAATACTATGGTAATTAAATATATGAATACATTTTATATATCAAGAGAAAACAAATAGCTTGAAACATTAACAAGGAGTTAATTGATAAAAGGATATACATGTATACATTACAGATTAGCCTTAAGAAAATAAATAATGTAAGAAAGTCACATGAAAATAAGGTGTGTGTATGAAACATGCAAATAGCATGCAAACCAGAAAAAAAAGCTAAAGCAACTGAAAATACCCGAAATGGAAATCAAAAAGAAAATGGCATTCCTAGCCATAACATCATATGTAGAATTCTCTCATTTGTGTGGGGATAAGATGGGTTTTTCACTCTACTAAAACCCTAAACAATGTTTTAAAAATTAAAGGGGGTAGCAGCGGTCTCACTTTAGAAAAATAGAAAATATTAAGAAAAGAAAGAAGAGCAAACCAAAGCCATTTTTCAAGTTAAAGTATTCTCGGGGAAAAGAGGAAGGAAGGTGAGTGATTAATCAATCTTATGAGGTTTAAGGCATTAAGACCCAAGTTAAGGGCAGCCATATTATTGTATAAAAACCATATCATGTTTGTGCTTGATCTATTTTTTTGAATAAACGAATGCTGAGAATGGTTGGTGTTTTGGATAAATCTTTGGTTGATGCTTTGATTTGTTTTGATTGATTGTTTGATAAGAAAAATACCATGATCACTGGTATGGATCCAGTACCTTAAAACATCAGTTTATAAATATATTTAGTAAGATAAATACATTTTATTATGAAGTAGGGTATTACTGGGAAATAAACTAGGCAGTGTGAATAAAGGAGATTCATGCTTATGTCCAGATTGTTTTAAAAAAGAGATGAACAATGCAATAAATTATTTATGTGCTGATTTGTTCAGATCTTAAGCTAAAATGTTTTATGGGTTTTTCTCAAAAACCTTACCCTATGTTCACAGTAAAATTGAGTATAAGGATTTTATAAGATTTCACTAGATTTGTTTAAGTGATCATGATATTCCTGAATATAGGAGATATGCAAGTGTTAAAACATATTTTGAATAAAATAATTGGAAAATGAGATATGGTATTCTTTTCATGAATGTTTAGTATAGTTGGCTGAAATCCCTGAGTGAGTTTAACTCTCTTTGATTTATGAAAAAGAAGAAAAGAATATAAAAGCATTTCAGGAGTTAATAAATTTTTCTGAAAGAAAATGAGAATGGTCACTAGATTATAAAGCTAATCTAGGAGTAGAGCCTTGATCTATCCATCATAAGGGGGATGATGGGTATGTGCATGACTTGTTTAAGTCCTGTAGGCCTCTGTGCAGGGGTTAACAGAATTGAGTCCCTTGCAATGCACACATAGTGTTCAATGGCAAAGAGTTAAGACCAAATTTAATTGATAAATTGAGATTGAGAGTTGAGCTATGGAATTAAAATGAGTTAATTCAATAGGAGTATGTGCACATGTGTACTGAATTGAATGGATGAATGGATGCCTGTGTGCATGAGTGTTAGTAGGGGCTTATATATATATATATATATATATATATATATATATATACACACACACACACACACACACCCAATTTACATTATAAATCCAAATAAGCATCAAGTATATGAATTCTCTGCACAGTAATTAGAAAATGACAAGTTATTATATTTTGATTTCACTCATACCAGAATTTATTTCTGACCCTATTTGTTGCCTTTGCAATATTTGGGGTGTCTCATTTTTATGGAGGCAGTTCAAAGTATTGCTGTAGGGAAGGATGCATGAGTAGCTTGCTTGCATGGATAATTGAAGATCTTGATGAATTTAAAATACTTAAGAAAAGTAGCAGTATTATTGTAATAAATAAGTTAGGAAAACTCTTTTATGTCTTAAGTATTTCTCAGCATTTGATGTTTATTGGGGTTTGAAAAGAACTTGTAAAAACCGAGGTGTTATATGTGTTTAAGGATGGGTGATTTAAGCAACAGATGTGCTTGTGAGTTATGGATTTAACTAATAGCTTCTGAAGCAATCTGAGGGATTGAGATGGATGAGAACATGCCATATAATCTGATATGTGGAAATGTTCTCCTGGGCATATTGGTTTGGCTTCAGTTATAATATTGAAATTGTTCATGAATAAATAGGTGTCAAAGTTTTAAGTAAATGGGTAGAATAAAGTCTTGGTTAACCAGTAGAACTTAATCATGACTTGTAACTGATACAAGCACATGCAAGAGTTTGAAGACATAGCCTGTAATCCTATCTGGAAATTTGATTTTCCAGTAAAAACTTGTATTGTTTTGGGTAATAAGTTCATATGCATGCTTAGTATTGGAAGGCTACACTACAACTATACTGAATTAAACCCCAATATCTAGATACTTGATTCAAGTCTGGTTGCATTTGGTTATAGTCAAACCTGATGTAGATTGTAGTGTCATGTGATCTTGTTAGTAATAAGCATGTCCATTACTCCATAGCATACTGACTACTATCATTTGATATTTGCTTAGAGATTATCAGTTGTCTGCACCATATGTTCATCTGGAAGTTTGCATTGATATGATTTTTGACATTACCTTGACCATGTATATGCTAAGCCTTCATTTAGTATGTGTGTTTGCATTTGCACTTTGCTTAAATGAATTGTTTTCCTCTGCTTGGCCTTCAATCCAGTTTAGCACCTGATTATTCATATGATCCTTGCATACTATATAAAAATAAATATGAGTATTTTTACCTGACATAAAATTGTTTGAATATGAAATATGAATCCCGGGAAAAACCAATATGCATGAATTATTTTAAACACCCTTTATTAATATAGAACAATAAGTAGTAAATTACAAAATCCCAAAATTCAAATGTATGGCTTGTAAATCCAGGAATCAATTAATTTGAGAAGTAAAGCAAGAAAATAAGAGAAGTTGTAATATTTGATCCTAAAATTAATTAAGCTTGAGCTCTAAGGAAAAAAAAAACAGAAATGGCTATGTGACACCAAATCTCTGAAATATGAGAACTAAGGTGTGATAAAATTTCTTTGCCATTTTAAATTGCTCTGATAGGCAAAGAAACATTTATATATCTTCATATATATAAATGACCTGATTTGATTTATATACTAATATTTTTATATTGGTAAAATTCTGGATCTTGGCAAATTTATTAAGAAAAGTGATCCATTGATATATTGATATATATATTGTGTAAACTCAACAGAAAATTCACTAAAAATAAATCTAAAAGAAGTGGGTCATTTCAAGATCATTTGTCTCCAGAGATGATTTCTATTGCATTACTATCATGACCCGGTTTTTCGATGTCCGAAAGTCGACATCAATACGTCCACTGTATTACATGCCGAACAATCGAATGTGGGAAGTCCAGTCCGTAAGGGAAAGAAAAAGAGGTAGAAGAAGAAATAGAAAACAACATCAGAATCTCACAATCACAGCGGAACAAAATATAATATATAACAACAGATTTTTATACAAAATAATCTGTAACTGTTTAATACTTACAATCACCAGGGTACACAATCATCACATCAATCCTGGAAAGTTTAGTAACTTGTCCTTACACAGCGGAATATACAAATCTACGAAAATACGCTTCGTCATCCAGCTCATCTTCTGAGCTCCACAGAATCCTATCTTGTATCTGTAATACTCGGTCTGACCCGAGCATTATAATAAAACAACACCCGAGTCAGTCTGGAAAACCAGCATGAGAAAACACACACAATTGAATTATTAAAGTTTTCAAAATCCTTTTGAAAATCAAAGGTATCTCGTAAGACCATGCCACAAATAAACATGTCGGGTTTTTACCTTACGATAACCAAAATATTTTATATCAAATCCTCTGATATTATAATAGTGTCTAATCACAATTACTTATTCAAATAGCCGAAATTGTTACATTCATTAAATTCCAGCATAATAGGTATACAAACAAGTCCGAAGGCACTTATTGGAGATTGTGTTTCCATCAATGGCAGGGCTACTGGGGTACCGCCCGTCACAGTACCTGGTCTAGATCAAAGTACCGAGGATCACTCCTGATCCCCTGCAACACAAGACCGGAGCTACCCCTTACTGGATAGTCCGAATAAGATCACCCCGCGGTTGGGATCAGCAACCGCCCACTAAGCCGAATAAAAAGGGACATCTAGACAGGGATGACCTTACCCTAATTGGGTGCTACCCACTAAGCCTTGCTGCACCTCCCCTGTTTTAGCCATTCCCGGTTGATGAGGCTTGAGGCTATGCGTTACCTTTTTATCACACATTCACTTAGAATGCTCATCGTCCTCCAATGACGATGTTCTGATAGCATTCATCCATACAAGTTGCCCTGGGTCTGGACAAACCGAATCACCATCTTCATCATCTTTACGGTATTCATTTGCTACGTTCAAAACAGGATCGAAGTGGTTTTCGGATAATTAAATCTGATCCCGGTCTCTTCGAAACGATCATCGCATTGGCCAATATTGGTAGTCGGTTATTTAACTATCAAATTTAACAATCATCCAACCAATTGTTTTATTTCCACTTAAAGCACCAAGTCTTAATAATTTAGATTTAAATAATTTAAATCACCTTATCCAAAATATACACTTAAGGATTTAAAATAAAACTACTAAAAGACTTTATTCAAAGTAATAGTTATGAAATTCCATAATAATTTCCAAGTAAAATTTAGCCAAAACTACCTTTAAAATAAAAGTTATTTATATAAAGTATATATATATTAGTAACTATCTTTTAAATCATAACACTAGTTAAACTTTTAAAATACTTACTACTATAACTAACTTAATAAATATTTACTTTAAAAATTTTAAAACAACTAAATAAATAACTTTCCTAAAACATTCCTTTAAAACATCATTAAAACTTCTAATTTATGCTTAAAAATCCTTCTTTGAAAATATACTTAGTTTTTGAGGAAAATACACTTCCCATTCCAATAAATCCAATCTAACCATTTAAAAATCCTTTTCGATTTATCCCACTTTAATTTACGTCCCAAATCCCGTAAATTCCTTTCCCATACTTTTAAAAATAAAACCACTATTTATTTTTAAAACAAATTACCCTTTCCTTATAAATTCCCGCCGTGAATTTATACATCCAAATTATCCACTGATAAATATTCACTTTATTTATAAACCCAATTTATAAATCTCATAGCCTCCTTTTCCTTTATAACCACCATTTCAAAACACTTAATCGATTTCAAATCGATTCTCTGAGTTAATTTCATTTTGAAATTTATTTCTGGACTTATCAAAATTACCCCAAACCCTTAAATTCAAATCCACTTGCCTCTTCTGATTTAAAATCTTATTTCAATCTGGAACATCAATTCCTTACTTAATTTCAAATTTTCCTTTTTATTTCTCCCAAACCATTTTAAATACTAAATTTAAAATAAACCCTTATTCTTAAACAATATCATTTAAGTCCTCAAAACTCTTTATTTCCATTTATTCAAAATCTCTATTTCCCCTTTCTCGGAATTTATTAAATAGGATTTCAAAATCAATCATTTACCCTTTTCCAAAATTCACCCTTTTTATTTACTCAACTTAACTATAAATATTTTACTTAAAACTTTCCTTTTCTTTTCCTTTAAAAAAAATCCAATATTTATATTTTTTTGATATCTTAAAATACCAAAATATGTTCAGCCCAACCATAGCACTCAATAATTTTAATTCACACTATAATCTATCACAGATTACCAAATAAATCATATCACAGATTATGAAAATAAATTTCAATACTTTTGAGGAATCCAGTTGAATCCCTCCAACCTATTTCCCTACATCCACAGATGTTAGCACAATATAAAATACCCATCCCACTTCGAGGAGGATATCGCGGTATAAATGTCATTTGCTATTATGCGGGGCGCATAGGGTCTCATCCGCTATATATTGCGGGAATATCATCACTCCAATATATATATATATATATACTACTATATATAATATCACATCCAGACTGATAATAAACTATCAATTCAAGCAATCAATCCAATAATTTAATTTTTACTAATTAAATTAACCAGCAATCCAATTTGAGTGAGATTAACTCGCCTTTGATTTTTGTTATGCAATCCGACCCAAACCAGTTTGTTTCCTTCACGATTCCAAACCTTGAATAAACATTATATGATTTATTATCATTTGAACTAATCAAACAATTTATTAATTTAATTAACTAAGATTTTTATTTAAACTAATTCTCCTTTAATGACTTATTTTTAGTAACTAAATAGCTAAATAAGTTTATTAAATAAATTAATCACCCTAAATACATATTTTTAAAATAAACTAGTAAGTTAAAAGATGTATGTTTGTTTTACTTTATTTTCATTTTGAAACTGCATATATATATATTTATAAAAATAGGCTAAGTAGACTTCATAAAAATCTAATTTATATAAACCCTTTCATCCTTTAAAATTCCTACCTTTTCGTTTCAAACTTTATCTATATAAAAATAATTTTCTATTTATCTATATACTTTTAAACGAAAATTGGTATGTGTATATATATATATTTATACTTGCATCCTACCCTTCCTTTACTGTATACATATATAAATGTGTATATACATCTTTAAATTAAAACAGAACTGCTTTAGATTTTTTTTTCTTTCTTTCTCTGCGGTTCATCGAAAATCTGCATATATATATATATATGTTTCGCTACATTTTTTTTTCCAGTATATATAAGTTAAATAAAGGAAAGACCTCACTGCCTCGCAATGGATCGTGAGCTTCCAAGAAATCGCCATCACCTCCATTCCATCGCGAGATGCTCGCGACCTCGACCCCTTCCACCAGCGAACGCCATCACGAGCCTTCCTCCTACGCGTGCCGTGCTAGCAACAACTCCATCTCGCTCGACCACTGCAGTACGAGATCGCCGCCCTCATCGCCTCTAACCACTGCAGCACCGACCCCTTGTCATTCGAACAATCGTGAGCATCGAATCACCCTCATGTCGATCCCCAATCGTCGCTTCGCTCCATGAATTACCGAAGTCGAGCTAAATTCGATCTTCAATCGCTCGACCTTTTCGAATAAAGAAAACATCGAACTCGATTTCGATTTATGAAAAGGGAAAATGGATTGGAACGAGGGGAAGGGAAGAGCTAAGTATTTTCGAACAGAACGAAGAACATGAGAATTTGAGCTCGACCATTTTTTTTTGAATGGCTGTTCGAATTTGAGAAGTGGTGGGGTTTCAAAATGAGTTGCAGATTAAATCGTTGCGTATATTTTTTTTTCTTGTTTAAGGGCCAACACACTTTCTTTTCTCTACTTGGTTTTTAAAGGAAAGGTGTGTTAGAGAAGGAAGCTCAGTCTGCTACAGTGACATTGAGGTGAAGGCAAAAAGTTATGATGTGAAAAGAATTCAGCTGAAGTTGGCTAGTATATAAACATATATATTTTAAATTCAAATTGTCTCGATAAATGCAACTTAAAATTTCGAACTCCTATCGAGGCGTGCCGCTAGGCGTTTATAATGTTATACCCCTATTCCGAACGCAATGGAAAATGTTTCGAGTCCTAATTCGATCGTATGGAGAAGATAGCTTTTTGGACCTAGTTATTATATTGAATTTTCGATATAGATTTCAGCGCGTTTATATCTCGTACGGCCACACGATAACTCCAAACGCTATGAAATTTGAAATCCGATAATAGTACACTATTACGGATCCAATGGAACTAGTTTCGTCGAATTCCGAGACTGTCCCTCGGAAGGCTATTTTTGAATATCAATTTAAATGATATATTTTCAAAACTGAACAAATCACTTCCAATTTCAATTTTAAAACTTCTATTATCTTCAGTATTATCAATATAAATTTTACAAGTCTTCAAATATTTTTAACAAGCTTAAAACCGAAGATTCAATATTTTACCCAACTTCCAATTATTAAATTCAATAATTTAATTATCCAATAATTGGTTACATTTGAAATTCAAGTTAAAAATTAACTTTTAAATATTTAAAATCAATTTAAATATTCCAATTTCAAATGTCCAAAATTCCGGGTCGTTACATTCCTACCCCCTTAAAAGAATTTCGTCCCCGAAATTACTAGTTAAGAAGAATGGTCCATCCTCGTTTACTATTTTCCCAAAACCAACAGTTTTTAACAACTTCCTAAACAAATATTTTTGTTAAAGACACACTATCCCTCTTACTAACTACCCAAACCCATCCATAGATTACAATCAATATTATTGACTCAACCACTTCAAACTATAATTTAAAATCCAAATTTAATTTATCAAAAATTTTCTAACTTCTAAATTTTCGAAAAATTTCGCCAGCATCTCCTTTGCGCGGCAAGCTCGGCACAACTACAAAAATCCTCTACGAGGCCCAAATTTCAAAAGAAAACAAAAGCCAAGTGGCTAGATCAAAAAATCATCAAATTTCATACGACAATTTAAATACATACCTATTTGTCGGGCATTCAAATTTATCTTCTGAAATCAAAAACATCAATTTATCCTTTGCTTTTAATTACCTGCACCTACTTAGCAATAATATCCAATCACGGAGTTCAAAATCATTTTATTCATTTCTTTGCAAAATTTCCCATATTTTCTTTACTTAAGTCGTATGATGTACACATATCATCCGTATGCAATATCAATCTGATCGCTTACTCGATCACACAACTTCACTTCCGAACTAGTATCATTCACACGACTCTCTAGTGTGGACATAGATCTGGTTTCTTGATCAGAAACCATCATTCTTCTTGCATAGCCATAAACAATGATAGAGAATTCCCAGAATCAATCAAAAAGCCATATACAGGGTTCGCCGTCGAAAATCGAGTGAAAAATCCTAACACGGATCGATATAACTATCTCGAAATTCTAAGCTCGAATCTGGATCAAATCGTTATGCGAATAAAATAATATATGTACATCCTACGTATTTATCTCAATTGATTATTAGCTATATCAATCCTCTTTTTATTCACATTTATTTTGATTTCCATACACTTATTCACAATTTCCATTTCACATACCTTTATTAAATCTTCATTCATATGTTTACTTAGTATATTTCTAATACCAATTTACTTAAGAATTTCTCTCCATTTTCTTAAGTTTATTATAAATATCTATACTCTTTAATATTTATTTTCACTTCATCACTTTGTTTTATATCCATTTTATCCAATCCACATTTTTAATTTTCCAATTTCAATTTAAACTCAATTTATCTCCAAACTTTAAATATTGAATTCTATTAACCACCTCTCAACCCATATTTACTTTCTTAGTTATTGTAATTAGTTTCATCCACTAATTCGTTTCTAATCAAATTCAATTTCAAATCTGTTTAACTTACTAATTTTATTTATCACTTCATTTCCAAACATAATTTCAAATCTCAATAAAAAGTTTATTTCCAAACTTTTATTATTTTAGTTCACTTCGAAAAAATTCTTCACTTCACCTTACCTTAACACAATTCAAATTGGATTCCAATATTCAGTTTCCAATTCCACTAACTTATACTTTAAATTAGTTTGTTCATTCACAAATTTATTTCCAACTTAATAAATTTTATTTCAGTGGTCATTTCACTTAGTCTACTCTATTTAGTCTTTCTCCACAAAATTTACTTTTATTTAAGTTAATTCAGTTACATTTCAATTTAATTCAAAATTTTAAACTTCTATGAGTTTTCCAACTTATTTACATCCCATTTACTAATCTCCTTTAATTTACTTCATTCGATTGGCTTACTTTCAAACTTATCTCATTTTCACACTTATTTTAATTTAACTCTTCTTAAGTTAAATTTTATCTAAAGAACTTCAATTTTATGAGTTCCCAAACTCATTTATATTCTGTAAACATTTTAAATAAGATTCCAGAGTCTTTTTAAACAATTACTCATCATTTCCAAAATCATTTTTGAAATCAATCGTATCCCAAAATCCTTTGGTATATCAAATCATCCTTCGAATTTCAAAACCAAACCCAGTTTTGCACACAAATCCTAATTCAAAACATCCAGGCAGCAATTTCCCTCTTGGAAACTCGAAAATGAACATCGATGATGCTGCAGTCATCACCGAAATTATTTTCCAGCGACCGAAAAGAATTTAGTGCTTTTACTTCTCTAAAATTTAAAATATTTTTAAATTCCAAATCTCGCCAGATTTCATATCCAGTTCAAAAATATTTTCCCAAATAATATCTCCATTATTCCTTTGAAAATCATTTCAAACCCAAAGGAAATTAAATTTTCCAAATTTTCGAATTTCAAATCCTTCCAATCTTTATTCAAATATTTCTCTAGAATTTCAAGTTATAAATCCCATTTATAATCCACATTTCAAATCCCATTAATTTCCTTAACTTTTGATTTTAATTTCAATTCCTTATTAAATTTTCCACTTCAACAATGATAATAATTTAATATCATCATTTCCTAACAACCAAGCAACCATATATAGCTATAATAATTTACAAAAATTATTTCTTTCATATATAAAAATAATTTGGGCAAAATTATTCCATTCACCCTATTTAAAACAATACTGTGTCGAATTGTTCTGTATAAGTGTTTAGTGATCCCTATCAATAACGTTAATTACTCGTATTGACCAGAATCCCTAAGCCACTCAACAAACCAATCAACACAATATAAAATAATATTATATTCACTAACAAATACGCGCTCATATCTATTAATACACTCAAACTCATTCTAGAGTACTACTGACTCTATCTCTAATGAGTAATCCTCACCACAGCCAAGGTTCTCGCTTAACCTTCAGCTCTGATACCAAAATGTGACGATCCGTAGGCTTTTCAACCATCCGGACAGTGGTCACTCTCTGCCGTAGCTCACACTGGTACCTCGTATTTGCTTTTACGACCAGCCTCTCGACTGCAACCAACCACTCCGGGACATGTAGGAGGAAGAGTCATCCGTTCGTTATCTAACAAGAAGCGAGAAACCCCTATCATGCTGTAATGAAGCAAATCCGATCCCAAACCAGTTTGTTTCCTTCACGATTCCAAACCTTGAATAACCATTATATGATTTATTATCATTTGAACTAATCAAACAATTTATTTATCATTTATTAATTTAATTAACTAAGAATTTTATTTAAACTAATTCTCCTTTAATAACTTATTTTTAGTAACTAAATAGCTAAATAAGTTTACTAAATAAATTAATCACCCTAAATACATATTTTAAAATAAACTAGTAAGTTAAAAGATGTATGTTTATTTTACTTTATTTTCATTTTGAAACTACATATATATATATATATATATATTTATAAAAATAGGCTAAGTAGACTTCATAAAAATCTAATTTATATAAACCCTTTCATCCTTTAAAATTCCTACCTTTTCTTTTCAAACTTTATCTATATAAAAATAATTTTCTATTTATCTATATACTTTTAAACAAAAATTGGTATGTGTATATATATATATATTTTTATACTTGCATCCTACCCTTCCTTTACTGTATACATACATAAATGTGTATATACATCTTTAAATTAAAACAGAACTGCTTTAGATTTTTTATTCTTTCTTTCTTTCTCTGCTGTTCATTGAAAAATCTGCATATATATGTTTGCTACATTTTTTTTCCAGTATATATAAGTTAAATAAAGGAAAGACCTCACTGCCTCACAATCGATCGTGAGCTTCCAAGCAATCGCCATCACCTCCATTCCATCGCGAGCTGCTCGCGACCTCGACCCCTTCCACCAGCGAACGCCATTGCGAGCCTTCCTCTTACGCGTGTCGTGCTAGCAACAACTCTATCTCGCTCGACCACTACAGTACGAGATCGCCGCCCTCATCGCCTCTAACCACTACAGCACCGACCCCTTGTCATCCGAACAATCGCGAGCATCGAAACACCCTCATGTCTATCGCCAGACGTCGCTTCGCTCCATGAATTACCGAAGTCGAGCAAAATTCGATCTTCAATCGCCCGACCTTTTCGAATAAAGAAAACATCGAACTCGATTTCGATTTATGAAAATGGAAAATGGATTGGAACGAGGGGAAGGGAAAAGCTAAGTATTTTCGAACAGAACGAAGAACATGAGAATTTGAGCTCGGCCATTTTTTTTGAATGCCTGTTCGAATTTGAGAAGTGGTGGGGTTTCAAAACGAGTTGCAGATTAAATCGTTGCGTAATTTTTTTCTAGTTTAAGGGCCAACACACTTTCTTTTCTCTGCTTGGTTTTTAAAGGAAAGGTGTGTTAGAGAAGGAAGCTCAGGTTGCTATAGTGACATTGAGGTGAAGGCAAAAAGTTATGATGTGAAAAGAATTCAGCTGAAGTTGGCTAGTATATAAATATATATATTTTAAATTCAAATTGTCTCGATAAATGCAACTTAAAATTTCGAACTCCTATCGAGGTGTGCCGCCAGGCGTTTATAATGTTATACCCCTATTCCGAACGCAATGGAAAAAGTTTCGAGTCCTAATTCGATCGTATGGAGAAGATAGCTTTTTGGACCCAATTATTATATTGAATTTTCGATATTGATTTCAGCGCGTTTATATCTTGTACGGCCACACGATAACTCCAAACGCTACGAAATTTGAAATCCGATAATAGTACACTATTACAGATCCAATGGAACTGGTTTCGTCGAATTTTGAGACTGTCCCTTGGAAGGCTATTTTTGAATATCAATTTAAACGATATATTTTCAAAACTGAACAAATCACTTTCAATTTCAATTTTAAAACTTCTATTATCTTCAGTATTATCAATATAAATTTTACAAGTCTTCAAATATTTTTAACAAGCTTAAAACCGAAGATTCAATATTTTACCCAACTTCCAATTATTAAATTCAATAATTTAATTATCCAATAACTGGTTACATTTGAAATTCAAGTTAAAAATTAACTTTTAAATATTTAAAATCAATTTAAATATTTCAATTTCAAATGTCCAAAATTCCGGGTCGTTACAATTACTTAATTTAAGTAATTATAAATAAACGATCATGATACCATGAAAGTATGAAGAGAAGAAGATTTAGGTACAGAATAGAATTTGAGTTATTTTGAAGTTAAATTTGCATTGTGTCATGTTGAGCAATCAGTTTGTAACTGATTCTACAGTGTCTGGTTTGCATTGTATTCTCTAAATTCATATATTTTCTAGTATTTATAATTATTTTCATATCTTATAAAACTAGATATCTTTGTATGTATGGCAGACAAATATATATTTTTGACCATGGTATGAATCATGGAAATATTCATTTCTGATGGTTTTATTGTGAAAATTACGTAAAATACATAAGATATAACCTGCCAATTACTTACCAATCTCTGTAATTCCAGTCAGCACAAACAAATAACATAGTTCGGTTTTAGTGACTTACATCAACCAAATATATCCGACACGTTACTTGCAGCAATCTCAGATAATGAGGATTCAATATCAGGACTGAAAAACAATCGAAGAAGCATGCTCATCCAAAAATGCTACTTGGACCAAAGGAAACTCATCAATCAAATATTCAGCTGGACGGTCGTAGACCATCAATCAAATATTCAGCTCGGATCCGACGTCAGGAAACATTAGCTCCTGAATCAAAAGCGAAGATCGGGTAACAGCAGCATCAAAATCGGGATCCCGACTACAAGGCAGCTATCATCGATCTATGGCTATAGTGAATATTGTTAAGGATCTTCCACACGACTGTAAGGAGCACTTACACATCTTTTAGGTTCATACATGCATCTACAATGTTTATGTAAACTGTAAAAAGATAAAAAAATAAACAGGTTATCACACTGCACGAGTGATAAAGGTATCTCTTCATCAGGAAGAATGTCTGTAAACCTTTGACGTATGACCAAAGGTGAAGAAGCTACAGCAGGAGAAGTCCCAATTATGCGTTCCAACCAAATATACTTCAACCTTTATCCAACATATATCATAATATTGAAAAGAAAGACACGAAGACGGTAGGGAATCATTAAAACAAAAACAAGGAGAACAGAAGGTACGTACGCAATCCATGGGAAATTGGCTGGGCACCAAAGAATAATATCTGCAACTGAGGAACAAGCGAACATGAAGAAAATTGTCGCATGTTCATGCAACACGTCAAAACTATTTGAGATCACTTCAAAAAACTGTGCTGCAGGAGATGAGATAACAAAGACATTACTGGGTGCAATTTGTCGTGCTCAGTTTGCGCATTTTGCAAGAGTGGTTTGGCCTACTTGAGTCCCCATGAAAGCTGCTCCAACTCCTACAAATGCCACCATTTATTTCCCTATAGCTCATGCACCTGCCTTCTTCCTTTTTTTCTTCTTCTTTTATCTTTTGATAATAATTTATGGTAACAAAAATGAAGAATGGAAAGGCAATGATGAAGAAGACAATGATAATGACCGCTATATTTATAAAGAATCCGTTGATAGAATAAATGTCAAAAAATGTTGCTATATATTGGAGAATACAACGCAACTGAACAATCAAGGTATAACATATCTCAAGTATCTAGTAACGGTTCAGATACATATGGACCTACCTACATCCCATTTACAAAACAAAAGAGCATTTGTATCGTTATAAATAGAACTGTATTACAACCGATTGTATCACCTTGTACACTGCATTCTCAATCAATAAAATCAAGTTTATTCCGTTTCTTTTATATGGTATCAAAGTCGATAATTGCTTAACAGTAAGTGTCAGGCCATAATTCTCATCAGAAAGTTCTCATCACTTGAGAACTTGGTTGCACAGTTTTGATCTCATCAGAAAAGAATCATCATCATCTGGGGAACCATTGATACAAGTTAACATCTCTGTGTAGAATCTTGCAAAGAAGATTCAATTTCTCATCATCCGATTGTCGTCCCTTGCCAAAGTGAGGTGTGTCAAAGTAGCATCATCATACAACAACCCAGTTGGCTGCATCAACATCTCAGAGAAGTGTTAATTTCAATAATTCTACAAGTTGTGGCGTGCCAAGAATTGGTGTTGTTAGAGATTCCTCATCACTCAGCACCATTTCGACTACATTCTCTAATCTCATCACTGAAATCTCAGCAGATAGATATTCAATCACTCAACCCACATTCTTGATTCTTGACTCTTTAGTTTTGCAACATGGCCGAAGGAGATAAAGATAACTAAACCTCTCCCACCTCAGTTTCAAGAACCACTCAATCTCAAATCCTAAAAAATTCCTAGTCTCGATTAAATGTTACCCAAGAACTCCTTGATGTCATAATTAAGCCACAAATCTAAATTATCACCATTCAACTGGACAAAACCTACTACTTGTTATGGAAAGTTTCAAATTGAAACTGCAATTAGGGGTTATAGCCTAGAAGAGTATGTTCTTGGAAAATTCTCACTCCACAGAGATATATTGCAGACAATGAAGGGAAATTAGTGAGTAACAATGATTGCATAGATTATTAGAGGCAAGATGGTCTGATTAGTTCTTGGTTGTTATCATCAATATGTGCAAGTTTTTTACCACGGTTAATATGATGCAAGACAATATATGAATATGACACACAATTAAGAAAATATTCAGTTCTCAATCTGTAGCAAAAATCATGCAGTACAACTACTAAATTTAAAGAAAGACAATATGTCTATGAGAGAATATTTGTCAAAAGCCAAAACACTATGTGATCAATTGGCTTCAACAGACCACAACGCAACAAATAAGAGCAAATACTATAATTACTAAGTGGATTGGATGAAGAATATGAAGCAGTAGTGGCAGCCATATCCTCTACGAAAACTTTACCCATACTAAAATATGTTCGTTCTATATTGCTTGCTCATGAGGGTAGATTGGAGCAAAAGAAATCTATTAATGTAGAGTATTTTGCCAATTATGTCACAAACAATAGAAACAAGAACCAAGAGAGAAACTATGGTAATAGAATTCAGTCAAACAACAACCAAAGAGGTGGATAGTGCTACAAATCTAGGGGAAGAGGTGGTAGATGGAATAACAACAGCAACAATAACAGAACAAGATGTTAAATATGTAAGAAATATGATCATATTGCAAGCAAATATTACTTTAGATTTGATGCAAATTACACACCATCTCAACAGAGCAATAACAATTCAAGAATGAATAACCCAAGTGCAAATATGGTTAATGCACAACAAGAGATTAAAAGTCATTCAGAAAATGCAGGCAATGACATAGCAAAGATTGAAGACATACAAGATGAAAGCTAGTATCCAGATTCTGGAGCAATCAACCATGTGGCTAACAATCTAAGCAATTTAAGCCTTGGCAACAATACAAAGGCAAACGATTATTATATATAGGTAATGATAAGTCAATTCACATTACTCACACTGGAAATGCAAGTATTAAAAGTGAAAGACAATTCTATATTAATAATTATCAAGAGTACCTTTAATTAGAAAGAATTTGATGAGCGTATCACAATTTGCAAAAGACAACAATGTATATTTTGAATTTTATTCAAAATACTGTTTGGTAAAAGATGTTTTAACAAAAGAAATTCTTTTGTAGGATAGAGAATGTAAGAAATTATACAAATTTGATGTTGCAAACCCAAGAAATTCTGGATGTAAGAAAAACTGGTGTAATATGTCTGAAATGAAACCAGACGAAAACTGTAAGAAATATGATGTTTGGCATTATAAACAGGGATATCCTAATATAAACATTGTAAAGCATGCTTTGAGTAGTAATAATAATATTCTTGTTGATAATATCCCTACATCTTAAAGTTGTATATATTGTTACATGGGCAAAAGTCATAAATTTGCATTTCCAGATTCAAAGACAAAGTATAATAAACCTCTATAATTAATTGCTATGGATTTATAGGGCCCAACCCCAACATGCACTGACTATAGATACAAGTATTATATTTCATTCATTAATGCTTTTTTTAAATATCTATGGATTTAATTTTTTAAATCAAAATCAGAGACTTACAATGCAGTGTTGCAGTTTATAGCAAATGCTAAAAAGCAAACAAATTATCAATTAAAAATTATGCAGACAGACAATGGTAAAGAATTTTTGAAAAAAAAATTCGCCATTCAAAGAATATTTTCAGAAGAAAGAAATAACTCAAAGAAATACATGTTTATACACTTCTGAAAAAGAATGGTTTTATTGAAAGAAAACATGGACATATTGTTGAAGCTAGACTAACTCTACTTGCACAAGAATCTCTACCGCTAAAATTCTAGCCTGATGCTTTCTCTATAGTTGTATACTTAATTAACAGGTTGCCTACAAAAGTATTAAATTTCAAAATCCAATAGAAGTACCGACTAAGATCACGCCAGATTATCTAAGGTTAAAAGTGTTTGGGTGCCTATGCTTCGCTTATCTAAGGCCATACAAAGCACACAAATTAGAGTTTAGATCAAATCCATGCACATTCTTAGGATATGCAACTAATCAAAAAGGATTTAAGTGTCTTGGTAATAACGGAAGAGTACATATCAAGACATGTGATATTTAATGAGCAAGAATTTCCATTCAGTAAATCAAAAATCAATACAACTCAGAAATTGTATAATCCAAGATATTCAATACCTTAATACCACTACAAAAAATGGATTTTTAAAGACTTTTATATTTCGTCTCTAAATGAAAGATTTAGTCTCTAATTTATATTTGTAACCCACTTAAGACAGATAAGTATTGTCTCTAAAATCGGGTCTCTAAATAAACCAAGACCACAAACATTCGTCTCTAAAATATTAGTAACCTCACCAATGGTCTCAAATACATGTCTATATTAAAAACTAGTTAGAGACAATTTTATGGGTCTCTTGCATAACTGTAGAGACCATATTCAAGGTTTCAAATCAGTCATAAATAAAGTGGTTATTATAAACCAGTTGGACGGAAGAAATAAAATAAAATTTTAGTACAGTTTCATCACAAATCAATGATTAGAAAAAAAATACAATTTCTAACAGAACATATAGAGCTCATGTACAAAAGAAGTAACCAATTGTTCATTCCAAGAAAAGAAAATTACATAATATCCAAAGCACAAAAGTCAACCAAAAAAAACAGCATATCCAATTTGGATCCTACAAACTATAGTCCTGAAACAAGATCCAAACAAAACAAAAACTAACATAGAAGTTTACAAGAAAAAACAAGTTTTCCAACAGTGCCTACTTGATACTTTCAGAAGCTAACAAGCAATTCATGCATCATCTTCATTACCCGATCGAACGTTTCCTTGAGTGTTTGATGCTTGATTGTTTCCAAGTTGATTATGATCAGATTGATCTTGTGTTATAGGTCTCAATAGTTGCATGAAAGATCCAACTTGTTTTGAAATGTTTCCAAAAGTTGATTGAAAAGGCACATGCATTGTTTGATATTGTTCGGGTGTTTGTTGACAACCAACTGGTGGTTGTACCATTTGATAAAGCGGTTGAGAAGACTGACTTGATGGTTGCGGGATATGATTAGGAATTTGTAGAAACGGTTGATCACATGGTTGTAGGATTTGACATGATGGTCGCGAGAGAAAATTTGAAGGTTGTAGAAATGGTTGAGGAGGATGTTGCAACAGTTGATTTGGTGGCTGTGGTAACAGTTGAGCAGATGGTGGTGCGAATGGCTGAGCAAGCGGTTGTGGGATTTGACTTGGCGGCTGTACAGAAAACTGACCCAAGTGTTGTGTTTCACCGGATGGTTGGTTGAACGACCATGATTGTTGATTTATGCTTTGAAGATTGGTCGGATTCATTGAACCAAGCAAGCTAGTTACTGTCAATTGCACTTTTCTTTCTATTATCGATTTAAGCTCCGATGTTAATAACATACCACTGGACATTACAGATTGTTCTTGATTTGCACGATCTGCTAGGCAGTTGGATTGAGAACTATTACCCAATATAGTATTTGTATCAACATAAGGTGCTCCGTAAACCCATCCTCTTGTAAGGCCTCCAGTTGACTCAACCCAAAGTCTTGGATTCCATACATTTTCATCTTCTTGTAGCTCGGCATTTTTCTTCATATATGTTTCCTGAAAAGGTTAAAAGGGTAACAACATATATGCTTGTTGGATAGCAATATATAAGCTTTTATTTTGATATAGATTAATAAATGAGATAAATTAAAATTTTGGCAAACAAAAGTTAAAAATGTTGACGAGCTATTGTGCTAACTATACTTACAAATGCCAACCAAATTGATGTGACTTATTGTAATCAAAGTTTAAAATTAGTTTTCAAACTGAGTGTAAACTTAGTACCAGAGCAGTTTGGTATGTTTAAACTAGCTTACAAAATTAGTATAAGTAACAAAACTAGTTCTGTAATTATAAGACCAAGTAGCAGGAGCTTCATTGCATAAGTAACATGAGTTTCATGTCTCATTTGTAAGTAACAGAGCAGTTTGGTATGTTTAAACCAGCTTACAAAATTAGTATAAGTAACAAAATTAATTCTGTAATTATAAGCCCAAGTAGCAGGAGCTTCATTGCATAAGTAATAGGAGTTTCATGTCTCATTTGTAAGTAACAGAGCAGTGGGTAATAAACTCAGTATGAACAGAGCAGTTTTGTTAAAGGGGTACTTAATTAAAAGTGTTTTTGATTAATTGATGTTTAAACCTAAGTAACAGGAGTTTCATTGCATGTCTCTATATGTTTTCATGTCTATAGCAGGTTCGGCCTAATCATGACTTCATGTCTCCTGTTTGGACATGTATACTAATCTAATGTTTGTACTAAGTCGAAACAAATGTAGATTTCAGTACGTTATGCTTCTTACCCACTGGATGAATAAAATGAGAATTTTCCCATCTAAATATTAGAGGTGTTTTTAATTAATAAAGTTTAAACTTAAGTAAATTAGTTGTTTTATAACCGAGATTAAAAAACTAAGTTTAAAACTCAGTTTTAAAGTGAGTTTAAAACTTAGTTTTAAAATGAGTTTAAAACTCAGTTTAAACTCGGAAACTGAGTTTAAAACTCTGTCTAAGTTTTAAACTGGGTTAAAATGAGCTAAAACTCAGTTTAAACTAAGTTTTAAACTTAGTTTTTCTGAGTTTAAAACTCAGTTTAAACTCAGAAACCGAGTTTAAAACTCGGATTTAAACTGAGTTAAAACCTCGGTTTTAAGCTTTGAGTTTAAATTAGTTGTTTTATAACTGTAACAATCCACATATTTTACGATTGTATATTTAAATGTTTTATTTAAGTATAGCGTCGTTAGTCGGATTTAGGTCCGAAATGTCACTTTTTGCAAACGGTCGAATTAGGACTCAGGACCACTTCCATTGAGTCCAAAATGATGTTTGCGATCTTTTTGAGTATAAGCATCGATATGGTTGGAGTTGAGTAGAATTTTGCTATTTTCTATTTGGGCTTTGGGTTTGGGTTTCAGCCCACTAACCCAACTTATTACCCTAACTCATTATCTCTTCCACCATTCACTCATTTCATTTCCTAACACTCTAGCACAACTGAAAATGGGGGAAGGGAATGGGAAATAGAAATTCCAAGCCCTAGTTTCCTTTGCAAACTCAAATTCTTGCTCCAAAATCAAAGAGAAGCTTAGGTAAGCCTTCTTTCACCTTCTCCATCTCAATCTCTCTCCAATTTCAGAAATTTCCTATAACCTAATTTAGAAAATATTTGTTTTTGATCTTAGATTGGAGCTTGTAGAGTTGATGTGAAGGGTGGTTGATCTTTTCTTTGCGTTTGAGCTTCTCATCATTGTTTTTGAGTTAAAAGGTGAGTTTTTGAACTCACATCTAAGCCTATAGCTTTTGTTGTGGTTGGGTAAGAATTCCTAACCTCTATTCATGTTCATTTGCTTTTGATTTGGATTGATATGGTGAATTCTCCAAATTTTGGTGTTTTGGAGATAAAATCTTTAAAGAACCTATTGTGGATATTTCGACATGTTGTTTGGGGTGTATCGAAGAGCCTATAAGACTGGGTTGTCGCTTGGCATAATCCCCTAGTCTTTGTTGCTCGTCCGATAGCTTCCCATTCGTTTTGGCCATCAAGGCCTAGGCAAATTGTTGCCCAGACCAGGACTTCAGACGTCTGAAATGCAAGTTCAGACGTCTGGTTTTAAACCTGGAAAAAAAATATACGGCAAAAATTTATAAAAAGGGCAAAAAAACAAATTCAGACATATGAAGCAACCTCTCAAACGTCTGAAACATTGTGTCAGACGTCTGATACCACTTTTCAAACGTCTGATGCAACAAGCCAGACGTCTGAAGCCACCATCCAGATGCCTGGAAGGTTTCTGAATTTCCAGTGAATAAATCCAGATGTCTGGATTTTAAATCAGACGTCTCGAACTGCCTATTTTTGCCTAATTGCCTATTTTTGGAGTGAATTTCCATTTTTATCGATTCTTGTCGATCCAATTAGTTGTTATCGCATTTTTGACTTTGATGATTCTTTTTAGATTTCGTACATGGGTTTTTATAAAGTGATCTTTTTTCAATTGTATTAAAAGCTCGTTTCTCCAACTTATAATTTCAATATAAAACACACAATTTTGCACTTCGAGCGAAGAGGGAGGCGAATTAAATGATTAAATAAAACGCATGCTATAAACACGTGTGTTTATCTTTTCAGTTAATTCCTAATCTATTCGTTTGACCGTTTTGACCTATGGGTCTGGTTTACCGATGAAATGAGGTGAACTTTGCATTGCTTTGAGTGTGAAATTGACTAACGGTTAGCAAACCGTTTAGTGCGAACGTGTGGTATGGGACTTACGTTAACATTTTTCGGGTTCCTTTTTGAGAGTTGTGACACATTTTCCAATTAGTGGTGTCCAGTACTGGGCCTCCGGACCTTTGCCACTACGGTTTGTTGCCTTTGGGGTTTGTTGCCTTCGGGCTTCAGCCTTCGGGGTTTGTTGCCTTCGGGCTTGAGCCTTCGGGGTTTGTTGCCTTCAGGTATGTTGCCTTTGGGCTTGTGCCTTCGGGTTTGTTGCCCTATAGTATCGCTTTTGGAGTTGGTCATTCGTCACCGCTCGAGAGATATTTGAGTTTGTTGCCTTCGGGTTTGTGGATCCTTGTTATACAGTACTGAGCTCGAGCATCTTTTGTTTCTTTGACATTATATTTCCCTAGTGTATCGCCTTTCGGTGTAGGTTCTTTGAACCACATGATATATAGCGATTACCCTGTGGAAACTTGTGTTACCTTTATTGGTATTTGTTATTTGCCTTTTTGGCTTGTTTTGGGATATTCATATCCTTTGTTTATTTGAGTTGCCGATGATATGAGGCTTGTTATGATTCATCTTTTATTAGATGATCTGGTTATCTCTTTTGGAGATATTTGTAGTATTTTATGACCTTGTATGTTCATTATCATTTAGTTTATCTAACTGATTTGTTTAGCTAGACTGACCCATGTGTTTTATACTCGGTTCAGACCAAGATGTTTCAGGTTAGGTACATTGGACTTAGCATATTTTGCTTCCATATGGACTATTCCGCTAGCTCCTTTTTGTTATAGCTTTTTGTGTAGTCCTTTTTGGCTGTAACTCTGATATGTATTCTTTTGACTCGCCTGTATATTGTGGTTTGCTTTACCACTGACATGTATCATTTTGTATACTCTGTAATGTATCTGGATATGTGTAAATGTATGTGATGATCCACTGTTCTGTGATGTGTATTATATTTGAGTTGTTATATTTTGTTCTGATAGATCCTTCAGCCACCTATGGCTTTGTATTAAGTATTTATTGGATATGTCGATCCATTTGAGAAAGAAGTTGCAATTGTCGGCGTATTCAATAGATAATAAGACAAGGCTATAGATGGTCGCTCCTATCCAGCTCTATTCTCCGTATTAGCAGACGGTGTTACCTAGTAATACTCTTTGCTAATGTGGGTCTCAGACTGGGGCGTCACAGCTTGGTATCAGAGCTGTGTTTAGAACAAAATATGATAAACACAGAACAGAGACACATATTACGGTACATCAAAGTGTAGTATGAATGTTACAAATCTTTGAATCATCGTGCCTTTATTCTTTCCGTGACTTTGGGGTAGATAGAATTTTAGGAATACGTCTAGGAATGCATTTATTCTGTAGTATTCCATATTTGAATTAATGATATCTACCTTGTGAATAATCTTTATCTTATCTTAACTTTCAGCTAATGGTCGGAAGAGGCAGAGGACGACGCTCGGATGCTGGGCAATCCAGCGGCTCGCATCCGGACGGCGTTTATATGTCTGCCGAGCAGTTTTTGGAGTTATTTAGGAGCACTCAGCCTCCAGCTCCTACTCGAGCATCTCCTCCATGCAAGTCTGCCTTTGCACGCCTGTGTAGTGATTTTTCTCATCTTGGAGGAAAGCCATTCAAAGGCTCCGAGTTCGTTCTTGAGGTCCAAGCTTGGATTCACACATGCGAGTGTATCTTCTCTCGCATGGATATTTCTGACCACGATCGAGTTCTTGTAACTTCTAGCTTATTGCAAGAGCATGCCCTTGATTGGTACGATCTTCTTGTAGCCGAACTTGATGAGTCTGTTCTTCGTTGGACTCAGTTTCGGGAACGATTCGAACTCAAATTCGTTCCTGAATCTGAGAATGTTTTATTAACCCGTCACTTCCTTGAGTTGAAGCAAGGGAAGTCCTCCGTCTCTGAATATGTTGCATCATTCGAGGCCTTATCTAAGTATGGTCTTGAATTCATTAGCACCTCTTATAAGAAGAATTTGAAGTTTGTCTCTGGTCTTAAGAAATATCTTAAGAAGTCTTTAATGCTTCAGCTTAAGCTTTCTTTTGAGGAGTTGGTTGACTTGGCACTTCATCTCGAAGCCATCGAGAAGGAGTGTGATAGTGGTGATGATGTTGAGGTTCGCAAGAACCCCAATAAGAAGAAGTTTCCATTTCATAAGCGGGAATTTTTCCCTTCCAAGAAGAAAAAGCCTATTGAATCTGGTTCTAACTCTCAATCTGCTGGAACACCTTCCATTCGGACGTGTTTCAATTGTGGTTCTCCTGATCATATGATTCAAGCTTGTCCTAAGCCTCTCTTCTGCCGTTATTGCAAGAAGGAAGGTCATCATGTTTCCTCCTGTCCTACTGTTCCTGCTAATGCCAAGTCTGGCAAGCTTTATGTTGCTAATGCTTTTGGAGGTTCTTCTCAGTCCAGAGGTATATCTCCATCTATTTTGGAAGGTTCTATTTTATTTCAGGACCGTAGTATTCGAGTTCTTTTCGATACGGGTGCTTCGCATTCTTTTGTACTGAAAAAGCTCGTCGATGATTTGTCTTTGGATGTTTCTTTATGGTTACTTCGTTGAGGATTGCGAATCCTATTGGGGGATCCGCAACCCTTAGCATGCTTTGTGATGATGTTGAGATTGTTTTATGTGGCTTTTCTTTTTGTGCGAATCTGCATGTTATTTCCTATCTGGGATTTGATATGATTTTGGGTATGGACTGGCTAGTGAGATACGATGCCAGGATTATTTGTTCTGAAAGAATTTTATATCTTCGACACCCAGATTCGTCTACTCAGCTATCACTTATTCTTCGTAATGTGGGTAATTCCGAAATGGCTTTATATTCTCTTGACTCACGAGATGATGATGATATATCTCGTATTCCTATTGTTTATGACTTCTCTGATGTTTTTGAGCCGGTTTTGGGTTTACCACCCAAGCGGGCGATCGAGTTCCGCATTGATCTCATTCCAGGCGTGCAGCCAGTTGGCCGTCCTACCACGAGGATGTCTACAAAAGAAAATGAGGAACTCTAGAAGCAGCTTTTAGACCTTGAGACCAAACAGTTGATTCAGTCCAGTTTTTCACCATGGGGTGCCGCGGTCGTCTTCGTGAAGAAGTCCAATGGAACTCTTAGGCTCTGCATCGCCTATCGCAAGCTTAACGAGTTGACCATCAAGAATAGGTATCCATTGCCTAGGATTGATGATATGTTCGATCTATTGAGTGGCGCTAAGGTCTTCTCTCAGCTCGACCATGCCACTTGTTTTCACCAGCTTCGAGTCACGAAAAATAGCATACCTCTTACAGCTTTCCGCACTCGATATGGTTCTTTCGAGTGGCTCGTTATGCCGTTCGGTTTGACGAACGCCCCTGCTTTCTTTGTTGATCTTATGAATCGAGTATTTTGGGAATATCTCGATAAGTTCGTCCTTGTGTTCATCGACGACATTCTTGTTTATTCTAAGTCTGAATCTGAGCATGCTAGTCACTTGAGAATTGTCTTGAGTACTCTTCGTCACCATCAGCTTAAAGCCAAATTCTCCAAGTGCCATTTTTGGGAGAATAAGGTTAAGTTCTTAGGCCATGTTGTATCTTCCGATGGCATTTCTGTCGATCCCTCAAAGATCGAAGCTATACAGAATGTGAAGAGGCCTGAGAATGTTCATGAGATTCGTAGTTTCCTTGGATTGGCGGGTTATTACCGTCGGTTCATTAAGGATTTTTCCCCTGTTGTGCTTCCTATCACCAGCCTTACTCGGAAAGGCATTCGTTATATTTGGTCCGATAAGTGTGAAGCTTCCTTTCAGATATTAAAGGAATTTCTCACTAATGCTCCTATTCTTGTGGTTCCCGAGGGGAATCATGATATTGTTATCTACACCGATGCTTGTGGTAGTGTTCTCGGTGCTGTGCTTATGCAGAAGGATCAGGTAGTTGCTTATGCTTCTAGGCAACTGCGTCCGAATGAAGTTCGCTATGCCACGCATGATCTTGAGTTAGCCGCCATTGTCTTCGCCTTGAAGATTTGGCGACACTATTTATTAGGCGAGCGCTTCATTCTCTATACCGATCATAAATCCTTGAAGTATTTGTTCACTCAGAAGGAACTCAATATGAAGCAACAACGTTGGCTCAAGTTTCTTGCCTCCTATGACTTTGATATCCAGTATACCCCTGGTAAGGGTAATCGTGTTGCTGATGCGCTTAGTCGTAGACATTCGGCTGTCATTTCTATGATGCTTGCCGAATGGGATATTCTTGAGACTCTATCTTTTTGTGATATTCGTGATCGAGCTCCATCCTCTGATTCTCCGATAGTATTATTCAGTTTGGAAGCTCAACCCTCTCTATTTGATCGTATTGCCAAAGCTCAGCGGCATGATCCTGATCTTGCGCACCTTATTCAGCTTTGTGAGACTGAATCCCGTGATGAGGCGTTGTGGGATTTCAGCATTGATTTTCATGGGTGTCTTCACAAGAAGAATCGTCTTATTGTGCCTTCTGATTCTGCACTTAGGCATGACATTCTTAATGAATGTCATCTTTCTAAGTATACCATTCATCCTGGCAGTAGTAAGATGTATGCCGATATGCATCGCCTTTATTATTGGGAAGGCATGAAGCGTGATGTGGCGAGTTATGTGAGTAATTGCATGACTTGTCAACGTATTAAAGCCGAACATCAGCGCCCTTCTCTTCTCCTTCAGCCTCTAGAGATTCCATTATGGAAATGGGATCGGATTTCGATGGATTTCATTGATGGCCTACCTTGTACGAGATCGGGCCATTCTAGCATTTGGGTTATTGTTGATCGCCTCACCAAATCAGCTCATTTTGTTCCTATTAAATCTAATAGGACTGCTTCTCTTTTGGCTAAGTTATATATCAGGGAAATCGTGAGACTTCACGGTGTTCCTAGCTCGATTGTGAGTGACCGTGATCCTTTATTCACAAGTCATTTCTGGTAGAGTCTTCAGCAAGCTTTGGGAACAAAGCTTAATTTCAGCACAGCTTATCATCCATAGTCTGATGGACAGACTGAACGGGTGAATCGTATCTTAGAGGATCTCCTCTGTATTTGTATTCTTGATTTCGGAGGTGGTTGGGAGGATCATCTACCCCTTATAGAGTTCTCCTACAACAATAGTTTTCAGTCCAGTATCGGTATGGCTCCTTTCGAAGCCTTATACAGAAGGCTATGTCGATCACCTTCTTGTTGGTTGGAATCTGGGAAGAAGCTTATTCTTGGCCCAGATTTTGTTCATGATTCTTCTGAGAAGATTGATCTTATTCGTCATAGAATGAAAGAGGCACAAATCCGCCAGAAATCCTACGCGGATAACCATAGGAAGCCTCTGGAGTTCTCAGTTGATGATCTCGTCTTTATTCGTGTTTCTCCTTTGAAAGGGGTTATGCGCTTCAGTACGACAGGAAAATTGACTCCTCGCTTTGAAGGACCATTTCCTATTACTGAACGTATTGGCCCTGTGGCTTATAGAGTTTCACTTCCAACTCATCTATCTGTGGTTCACGACGTGTTTCACGTCTCTCAGCTTCGGAAGTGTCTTCGAGAATCGGATTCTGTTATCGACTCTCCTAATTTGCAAGGGCTTGAGATCTCACCAGACTTATCTATATACAACAGCCTATTCGCGTACTTGCCTCGGAGGTGAGACACCTTCAAAACAAGGACGTGCCGCTCATTAAAGTTCAGTGGTCCGCTAATCCCAATGACTGTACTTGGGAAACCAGAGAGTTTATCGAGCGATCCTATCCGGGTGTTCTATCTTTGCTTTGCAATGGTGAGAATATCTCTTTATCTCAAGCTTATTTTCTTTCCTTTTTGGGTGATGTAGGTATGTAGTTGTTACAAATTATTCTCTAGAAATTGCGCGGATGCAATTTTGTTAAGGAGGGGATCTGTAACAACCCGCATATTTTACGATTGTATATTTAAATGTTTTATTTAAATATAGCGTCGTTAGTCGGATTTAGGTCCGAAATGTCAATTTTTGCAAACGGTCGAATTAATACTCGGGACCACTTCCATTGAGTCCAAAATGGCGTTTGCGATCTTTTTGAGTATAACCATCGATATGGTTGGAGTTGAGTAGAATTTTGCTATTTTCTATTTGGGCTTTGGGTTTGGGTTTCAGCCCACTAACCCAACTTATTACCCTAACTCATTAACTCTTCATCTATTCACTCATTTCATTTCCTAACACTCTAGCTCAACTGAAAATGGGGGAAGAGAATGTGAAATAGAAATTCCAAGCCCAAGTTTCCTTTGCAAACTCAAATTCTTGCTCCAAAATCAAAGAGAAGCTTAGGTAAGCCTTCTTTTCACCTTCTCCATCTCAATCTCTCTCCAATTTCAGAAATATCCTATAACCTAATTTAGGAAATATTTGTTTTTGATCTTAGATTGGAGCTTATAGAGTTGAAGTGAAGAGTGGTTGATCTTTTCTTTGCGTTTGAGCTTCTCATCATTTTTTTTGAGTTAAAAGGTGAGTTTTTGAACTCACATCTAAGCCTATAGCTTTTGTTGTGGTTGGGTAAGAATTCCTAACCTCTATTCATGTTCATTTGCTTTTGATTTGGATTGATATGGTGAATTCTCCAAATTTTGGTGTTTTGGAGATAAAATCTTTAAAGATCCTATTGTGGATATTTGGACATGTTGTTTGGGGTGTATCGAAGAGCCTACAAGACTGGGTTGTCGCTTGGCATAATCCCCTAGTCTTCGTTGCTCGTCCGATAGCTTCCCATTCGTTTTGGCCATCAAGGCCTATGCAAATTATTGCCTAGACCAGGACTTCAGACGTCTGAAATGCAAGTTCAGACGTCTGGTATTAAACTTGGAAAACAAAAATATACGACGGAAATTTATAAAAAGGGCAGAAAACAAAGTCAGACGTCTGAAGCAACCTCTCAGATGTCTGAAACATTGTGTCAGACGTTTGATACCACTTTTCAAACGTCTGATGCAACAAGCCAGACGTCTGAAGCCACCATCTAGACGTCTGGAAGGTTTTTGAATTTCCAGTGAATAAATCCAGACGTCTGGATTTTAAATCAAACGTCTGGAACCGCCTATTTTTGCCTAATTGCCTATTTTTGGAGTGAATTTCCATTTTTATCGATTCTTCTCGATCCAATTAGTTGTTATCGCTTTTTTGACTTTGATGATTCTTTTTAGATTTCGTACACGGGTTTTTATAAAGTGATCTTTTTAAATTGTATTAAAAGCTCGTTTCTCCAACTTATAATTTCTATATAAAACACACAATTTTGCACTTCGAGCGAAGAGGGAGGCGAATTAAATGATTAAATAAAACGCGTGCTATGAACACGTGTGTTTATCTTTTCAGTTAATTCCTAATCTATTCGTTTGACCATTTTGACCTTTGAGTCTGGTTTACCGATGAAATGAGGTGAACTTTGTACTACTTTGAGTGTGAAATTGACTAACAGTTAGCAAACCGTTTAGTGCGAACGTGTGGTATGGGACTCACGTTAACATTTTTCGGGTTCCTTTCTGAGAGTTGTGGCACATTCTGCCAGTTAGTGGTGTTCAGTACTGGGCCTCCGGACCTTCGCCACTACGGTTTGTTGCCTTCGGGATTTGTTGCCTTCGGGCTTGAACCTTCGGGGTTTGTTGCCTTCGGGCTTGAGCCTTCGGGGTTTGTTGCCTTTTGGTATGTTGCCTTCGGGCTTGTACCTTCGGGTTTGTGTCTTCGGGTTTGTTGCCCTATAATATCGCTTTTGGAGTTGGTCATTTGTCACCGCTCGAGAGATATTTGGGTTTGTTTCCTTCGGGTTTGTGGATCCTTGTTATACAGTACTGAGATCGAGCATCTTTTGTTTCTTTGACAATTATATTTCCCTAGTGTATTGCCTTTCGGTGTAGGTTCTTTGAACCACACTATATATAGCAATTACTTTGTGGAAACTTGTGTTACCTTTATTGGTATTTGTTATATGCCTTTTTGGCTTGTTTTGGGATATTCATATCCTTTGTTTATTTGAGTTGCCGATGATACAAGGCTTGTTATGATTCATCTTTTATTAGATGATCGGGTTATCTCTTTTGGAGATATTTGTGGTATTTTATGACCTTGTATGTTTATTATCATTTAGTTTATCTAACTGATTTGTTTAGCTAGACTGACCCGTGTATTTTATTCTTGGGTTAGACCGAGATGTTTCAGGTTAGGTACATTGGACTTAGCCTATTTTGCTTCCGCATGGAATATTCCGCTAGCTCCTTTTTGTTATAACTTTTTGTGTAGTCCTTTTTGGCTGTAACTCTAATATGTATTCTTTTAACTCGCTTGTATATTGTGGTTTGCTTTACCACTGACATGTATCATTTTGTATACTCTGTAATGTATCTGGATATGTGTAAATGTATGTGATGATCCATTGTTCTGTGATGTGTATTACGTTTGAATTGTTATATTTTGTTCTGATAGATCCTTCAGCCACCTATGGCTTTGTATTAAGTATTTATTGGATATGTCGATCCATTTGAGAAAGAAGTGACAATTGTCGGCGTATTCAATAGATAATTAAGACAAGGCTATAGATGGTCGCTCTTATCCTTCTTTATTCTCCGTATTAGCAGACGGTGTTACCTAGTAATACTCTTTGCTAATGTGGGTCTCGGAGTGGGGCGTCACAATAACCGAGATTTAAAAACTAAGTTTTAAACCCAGTTAAAACTCGGTTCTAAAATGAGTTTAAAACTCAGTTTTAAACTCTGTCTGAGTTTTAAACCGAGTTCAAATATAATTTATTTTTGTAGCGATTATCAGACAGTGTGTGTTATCTTTTCCATATGTTTTATTTTTCACTTTTTTTGGACTGATTAATCACATTGCATTATTTTGTAGACATCTCTGAGTTTTATTCTTAAACTAGTAATAAGTTGATGATATTTGCTAGATCCTTAAATTTTTTGTTGATCAAAGCTTCTTGAGAACTTATGTAATAGGGCTGAACGTGCCGATATCATTGCTACAACAATTTGGTATCAGGAAAAAAAATCCCTACTTTTAAGGTCTTAAGATGCATTGTTCTTTGTACGTACTGGTAATAGACCCCAGTCACTCTTTACCTATCAGTATAGATTTTCTACTTTTAAAGCAGATTAGATTAGGCAGCAAGGGCTAAGCTCTTTACATGTCTCCAGTCCCAAGCACAAAAATGTTAATGATAAAGACAATTCTTTTCTCCCGGTACACGTTCATGTATGTATATGACAGTACTAATGGGATGTTGTACGTACCTTATAAATACCTTACTTTTAATAACTTTATTACTTAGCACTTATTGAAAAACTAAATTATCGTAACTTGTAACCTTTAAAAAATTTATATGACACTTTCATGAAAAATGAGTTGTATGTTTACCACAAAACACCTGCTGTCATATTTGATAGAACAATTCAATGCCAGCAGAGTTAACAATATAAGCTACTAAAAAATTGATTTAGTACAACACTCGTAACTATATCATAGAAGAATATGAAAAACTGTACAGTTTGTTTGGCACTATGAAATTTATTGATTTACATGAAATGTACAGTTTGTTTGGCAATACTGTTTCAGGTTGAGCAGCACAACCTATGACTTATACTGTCTCAAGAACAAGGATTGATTTATAATGTCTTTATAAGCACTCATTAAAGCCTATACTTTGTGCTATCATAGTAAGAAAATATGCATGCTAATTCCAATGACGAACAATGTAACTAGTTTAGATTTCAACCTACAAAAGAACATAATAAGACTAATAAAATTTAAAATAACTCACATAGACTTTCCGCGACTTTTTGTCAACCAATTCACAAGTTGATATTGAAGCTCGTTTTGCTTTATCCTTTTCCTTAGCTTTCTCTCTCTTAGTATTCCAAGCCATGAAACTTTCCTCGAAACTCATTGGTTTACCTGTCTCAAGTTCCTATAAATGGAGGATACTGAGATTAGTAAAATACCGAATAATGCAGCAAGCACTTATGTTATATACATATACAAATATGATTATTTAGTTCATGAGTTGGCCTTAGTATGCAAGAAGAAAAGTAGCATTTGAAATATGCTAGTATTTTGTATTTTCTCATAATGTTGAGGATTATAGATAGATTTTATAATTACCACCTTCTACCTAATATGTAATTCCGAGTGTTTGTACTAACTATTGGACAAGGAAAGTAGCATTTAAAATTGCAGTAATGAAATAATGAACAATTTAGTTAGTAATTTGCTGTTTTTATATGGAATAGCTAATATGATGTTGAAAATGATGTTTATGAGCATATGGTAAATTAAATGTTAAACTACAATAAATCTGATAAATAATTAAGTCCATAGATTATTATATGTTTAGGAAAATTATCTCTCGATTTCCATACATATCAACTAATTAGCATAAGCTTTATTACTTTATTTACTGTCCTATTTATGTTACTACATGGTAGATATTTAAAAATGGTTCTGAGAAATACAGGGAACCCGTGCAGGAATAAAAAGTAAATGCTGATAGCCTGTAGTATTTAATGAACAGTGATAAACAATACCGTAGTATATCACTATTGTTACAAAAGAAAGCCATATAGAAAGCTGGAAATACCTTACTATGGCTGTTGCATTGTAATGGGTCTTCGTATATGTCAGTCTATGAGTACACTGTAATTAATAAAGAAGAGAGAAAAATGCCAGAAAAAACTATGGATGTTAAAGTGGTTCATTGCTTTTGTTTTATTTTTGTAAAATAGTCAAAACTGCAATGTTAAAAAGTATAGTGGCAGTTGAAATAGGGAGGAGAATAAGTACAAATTGAGCACCAACACAAAATGATAGCGATGCATTTAAATTGAAAAAATGTCAGCAGTGCATAAATCGAATCTCATCTTTCATTTGAGGTTAATTTTTAAAGCAAACACAATGTTGAATAAAATAAGTTATAAATAGATAAATCAGAATTATCCGCACTGTAACCGTTCCTGTATTGGCCTATCCGTGGAAGTTATTTTTTCTGTAACAAATCATAAATTAAGAACTATATGTAAATTTGTTCAATTTTTAAAATAATTAACGGTAAAAATTTAACTATTGTAAAGTAGCTTTATAAATCTATAAGTCGTCACATGCTTATCAGGGTGAAATTTCAAATTTCAGAGAGACAAATGTAATCTAAATTCAAATACGAGATTGAGTAAACACAATGTAACTCATAAAAATATGAAGTTCTTTTGTTACTTTCAATTAAATACATACCACTTGCGCATCATGTGAAACAATGGACACAGATCCAGCGGTGTGACGTGTGTGTGTCCTTTATTTTAGTGTTAAATGATTGGCTCTCATCTTCTGACATTTATCATAATATGCGCTTTTGTGCAATTCAATATCAATCATTTTATTCCATACATCTGCCTATATCCATGCAGGAGGGGTGTCTCGATAGTCGATCTTCTTTGTGGTTTGCTTTAATCTTTTGGCTCTTTGTCGTGCACAATTTAGTTTTTTTTCAAGATAGAAGCTGCTTTCTTTTGCCACATCTCATAAACTTTGTGCTCATAAATAACGTCATAAGTGTATGCCCTCTGCAAAAAAAAGCAAGATAATTAAAATTAAATTTTAAGATGCGGCAAATTGCCTCACTGTTGGTCCAGCTGCAATCTAGTAACTGTATGTTCATGCATGCACGCACGTTGTAGCTAACTTGAGATTAAATTAAACTTATCACTGTCAAGATCAATAAATTGTTACAATAGAAGGTAATTACGGAGGTTCTGAAAAATAGCTTGAAGTGGCTACGCAAAAGGTAATCTAATCATAAACCATCGGTGGACAATTCGTTGCTAAAAAAATTTGCTTTCAGCCCAGTCATTGGCAAATCGCATAATGCATTATGTATAATTTAATGATAGTGTGCAAAGCGAAATTATAAGTGCATTTGAGAAACAAAATAATAATGTAGAAAGACATGCACAACTCGAATGTCATGTGTTGCATAAAGGGGTAAGTAGTTTGCAAAATGAGGATTATAGTTTTTAAAATGAAAATAGGGAAATGTTACAACTTGAATATTTATTTAATAAAGAGCCAGAAATATTGAAATATCTTAAACTCATTAAATAACACCAGTCTTTTCTCCTGGGGAACTTTTGAAAATGCATACCATGGTTCGGTAAATCGCATATCCCATATAGATCCAATAAGACATGCAGCGGATTTATTCTTAAATCTATAATAATCAAAAGAAATATAAACTATTCAATATACATTATTTTTTAATGTAAATGTAAAACTTACTGAGTTCCTTTCCATTCAAGTTGCCTTTTTTGCGTAAGAGGATCAATTGGAGTATCATATCCTCTGTTCGGAATATACTTCCTTTCATCAACTATATTTTCTGTCTGTGCTTCATCCGTCTCATGTTCTCCAATTTCTAATGCATAGTTTCCCTCTTGGACACCTACTTCTGCTTCAAAAGATTGATCTCCTCCTGCTTCAACAACATTTTCTACTCTGTCCTCGTAAGTAGATGAGTGTGCTCTTTCTTCTCTTTCAATGAATTGCTCACCTCCAATTCCCACCACAGGTTCTATTCCACCCTCATATATGTTTGGTAGATTTTCATCGATGTTAGATAAACTATCATTTCGTCCAGATCTTTCGGAGATTTGTCTACATCCTGTACTAGCTACCTTTTCTCATGAGGCCTCAAAACTTTATACCTACCATTATGCCTTTACAAAATCTCATCATTATTGTTAGTGCTATTTTTAAAAAATGATACCAGCTTACGAAGATGCAACAAATAGTTCTTCTCTATTTCTTACTTTATTATGTTATATTTTATTGTTAAAAACATATTAAACCACAAACCTTTTTTTGAAATCGGTATGCAAAGTAATTTCTTTCATTGGCATATTACAATCGGATAATAGAAAAGTGGGGTGATTGTGAAGCCAAAGTGCAGTAGATCATCTAATCTTGCATGATATTACACTTTTGTAGACATCTGTATAAGAATGGATGCACATCAACCATTTACTCTTTAAATAGACCAAACTTTTCAGTTCTTGACTTTGTAAGTGTTTCAGTATAACAGTATGTTATCCTTATAAATAAGAAAACAAATGTGATCCTAGCATTAGAAAATTGCAATTATGGATGGGTCAAGCATTAATCATAGTAATTTCAGTAGTTATTGGTTGACCCGTTCAATGATATTTATTCGTATTACAATTACTCATATTCATGTATTTATAAACTGAAAGAATACATTCATGAACATTAATATGTTCAATTTCATAAAAGTTATCAATTTTTTATAAAAGAAGATTAAAAAATAGATATCTTTAACATGTGCAGGGATATTGGATAACTTTTTTTATAACATGAGAGATATCTTTAACATATATTTGACATTTTATTTCAACACTGAAACGTGAAATAGGTAAGTTATTCCCGTAAGTGTACGTGGGAGAATATACACTAATGTTTAAAATAATGTTCCTTTGTTTCCTTTAGTGATTATGTTACTGACTGCGTATATAGTCTATGAATAGTTCATTTTTGGTGCTTGAGTGGCTCGTAGTGGACTTTTATGTATATATGCATATTTATTAATGCGATTTTATAGATTTGCAAATTTATCTAAAATTTCATACGTTTTATAAAATTGCAGAAAATTTAATGGGGAGTATGAGTATATAAAGAAATACATACTATCTTATTGTACTTAAAAAACATGGTGGGTATGCTAATTTGGAGATTGCATGTTTATTTTTTTTCCATTTATAATATTGAAATGAATGATAGAAGTAGTTTGTGGTTAGTTGCATTGTGACCCATCTTCATTTTGAGAATTGTGCTGAATTTTATGACAGTAGTATTTATTATCGGTTTAATATCTAGAATCCAAAAATTCTTTCCTTTTAAATAGCAATGCTATGCAAGCAACTTACAACTGTGTACAAATTAGGCAATAGAGAAATTGTTTTCTTGTTAGCTACATGTAGCTCTGGTTAAAACAGAATGTTGAATATTGGACAATGTTTAGATAAAGAATCATTATCGTAGCAAGTAGATCTTTTATATTTATGTTATAATTACAAAGCAATGGATAAAAAATCTTACCGAAGCACGTCGACGAAGTATGCACTATAATGAAGTTTTAAGCTTTGTCGTTGGTGTTGTCAGCAACATTATGGTGTATGCGTATGCCAAAAAATCCACATTGTATATTAGAAGATAGAACAATACCTAATATATTTAGCTCTAATTTTTATGTCATGTGCATACTAAAAATAAAATACGCTAAATCTAAATGAAAATCTATATTAGCCTGAGTAGAGATAAAATAGTAGCGGAATATATGATTAAGTAAATGACTTAATCTTCACTAGAATATGACACTGTCAAAAGTTTCTAGATACATGCAAAAGATTTGTGTATGGTACTATTACCATTTTACTTGTCGAATTTACCTTTAAGTGCGGTTTGAACTATTGATTTACATAATTGGAAGTAACCAATTAGGTTTACGATGACACCTAGAAATCAATCACTGATATAGCCCATGGATCATTGGGCTGAATCAAATATACTTTCGTATCTCAATAAAAAATCAACACAAATGTAAAATATATTACTTACATGTAATAACCCATTATTTTGGACCATTCGCATCCATACATGTCGGATTTGAATTGCTCAAAATATCAGATTGTTAATTTAAATTTGGCAAAACTCATCATATATAGTAAATAAATAATCACAGAATCACAGACACAGAGTAATATAACAATAATGCAGCGGAAACAAAAGGATAGTAGTTCATGAAGCTACTATAAATATAAACAGAGTTAAACAAGATACAACAGAAGTCTCGAATACATAGATGTCTCAATACAATAGTCAAATACAAGATCTGAATACATCACTGGAATCAACTAAATAACAGGAAGCAGAATCCATATAGCTGGATCGCCAAGCGAAGCTCCAACTCCAAAGGTGAGTCTCAAATGCTGTATCACTCAGTCTGACCCGAGCGTAAAGCAAAACACAAACACTCGAGTCAGGATTACATTCTTATATCAATAAATCCAACTCAAGTGAAATATCAACAGAAATACAAGTAACTTAAAGAATGCTTGGGATTGCCCATTCTTTAAGGATCCGTTAAACTATCTACTATGTAGTAATATTTGCTATTATAATAATGTCTAATTATAAAATAAGCTTACTTAAAAATAGCATTAAGGAGTGACCCAATATTCCCCTTAACACATAATAGTGCCAATAGTCTATACAGTACCTGCATACCTCCAGATCGGGGGCTACGAGAAGATACTCCATAGGTATGACACAAATCAAACTTGTACAATGCACGCTAGGGTAGGTGACACGGCACAACTAGGCAATGCCAGAGTAGATATAGCAATTACGCATCCGGGCTGGTGGAAACGCATAGCAGCCACTACCGCCCACCTCGAGCCACACTCCCAAAATCAATGGGTGCACCCAGTCAATCACAAAAGTAATAGAATGATATCGAAGAAGTGTGTCCGATCCGAGGTGCTACCTCATTGGCCCGAGAATCGCTCCTGTTTTAGCCACCTTATGCCAACTCACGAGAGTTGGGTCCACGTATATACCTCATATAGGATCGTCGCCACCATACTACTTCATTCTGGAATCTCCACCGCGTACATAGTTGTTAAAGTGATTTTTGGTATCGATAGAGAGTATGCCCATATCCGATCCGGGTCTCTTTAACAACCAATCGTTATTATAACACAGCGGTCATTTCAAAATAGTTTATACTTCAAAACCAAAATATCATTTCCATTTCAAAACCCCAAATCAATACGATATCATCTCCATTTCAAAAATATTCACTTCCAAAATCATAGTACTTTCAAAGATATAATACTTTCGAAACCAAACAATTTGAAATAATAATAATACTTTGGAATCATAATACTTTGAAATTCATAACTTTGGAAATCATAACACTTCGAAATCATAACACTTTCCTTCAAACAGTTTAGATATTAATAATAGTATATAAATTAAAAATAGTTTATAAAATAAAATAGTTTATATAAAATAGTTATAAGTTAAAACAATTTATTTTAAAATAATTAGTATATTTAAAATAATTTATAAAATAAAATGGTTTATATTAAAAATAATTTATTAAGTTAAAATATATAAATAGTTTAAATATAATTTAAAATTACTTTATATAATAAAATAATTTCCCTCAATTTCACAAATCGATTCAAAATTCTCTCGAATTCCAAAATTCAAATTTAATCAAATCTCAAATCATCAATTTTAATTCGATTCAGTTTCTAAATAAACCATTTCAAATACATATTTGAACCATAAAATAAGCCATTTCAATTTTAATATATTTCAAAGCTTTAAATATTCCACATTTCAAAACTAAATTCGATAATTTCGTATATATATATATATATATATATATATATATATATCAAATTCACTTTACTATTATTTAGTTTTGAAATATTTACTTAATCATTTCAATAACATCTAAATACAACTTCAATTTACAAATTTAAATAAACTAAGTATCCCATTTAAATTTATATAAATTTGAAATATTTGTTTAAGTCACTTTTAATCAAATTCAACTTATAAAAAATAGCTTTAAAATCTCAAATTTAATAAATTTCAAATCAAACTTATTTAAGTAAAATTCTTAAATAAATATAATTTCAAATCAATTTCAAATCTGAATTTATTAAAATCATTATAAACTCTATATTTGAAAATATATATATTTAAATAAATACTTAAACATATTATATATCAACTTTAATAAATCTTTAAATTCAATATTTATTAAAACTATTTATTTCTTTTCAAACCCATAGAAATCATTTTCAAAATATTTATATATATATATACCAACGGTGTCTGTATATAATTCTCTACCCTATGGTTAAGTGATACGGATATTTATCATTTCAATCCATAATTTAAATATATACGGGTATATATCTTTTCAACCCGCAATCCCAAATTCAATTCAATGAAAATCGCTTGGGTTTATCATTTCAACCCATAACGATTTTCTCCTATTCTACAGATCGTTCGGGTATGTATCATTTCAACCCATAGTGAATTCTATACTAACAGGGAACTTGCAGAGTGATAACAGATATGATAATAACATAACATGCATATATCATCAATATAAATAACAGATAATGGTGTCGGATGTCATAGGTGAACAGATACAGATAATACCATATATAACAATGTAAATAACTAACAGAAGCATATTTCAATTGAAGTTTCAATTGAAATCAAATTTAATAAATATAAGAACATTAATCGTGAGTGATGGCTCACCTTCCGAGGCTAGAGAGGATAGACAATGAAATGGGTTACGGATCCAGGCACGAATTCCAAACAAAGCGAGATTAGCATGAATTCGACGAATAGGTCATATAGTAGGGACAGACGAAATCAAATCAAAACTGGATCGATGAAGATAAATTGGAATAGCTGAACTGATATATAACTATATAACTTTATGTAAAAAAATATCTTAGACATATTTCTATATCAAATCCATAATTCAAAAATCATTATTATATTAATATAAAATATATATTATACCATACTCAAAATAATATGTATACGGTAACTTATATATATAAAACAAACAGATCTATACCAAAACTTTCATAACTAACATATTAAAACATAACCTTATAATTACAAATCATCTATAAAAAACCCGTTCATTATATATTATATATATGTATATACATCATATCACAATACGTATTCAACCTACATATAGAAACAAACTGTTTTTATATATATATAATTTATAAACTAAACTCACAACATATATACTAATATATATAAGACATATATTTTACACAATATTTATATAGAATCAATATTTAATAAAAATTAATATATATTAATATATATAGGTTTATAAACATATGTAGTCAACAACTTACTTTTATACAAAGAGTAGCCAACCAAATATGTATCTTACTTTTATATATATATATAGCTAGTGTCATATCACAAAATATAAAGTGTCAGGTAAAATAGATTGTGCAGACTTGACTTTATAAAGTATACACTGTATATATATATTTACATATACGATAAACAACTTCATATAATATTGCATATAACCGACTATAATATAAAATATATGTATACCTTTAAATATCAATGCCAAACTATAACATATATAATCTTTTTGCAAATCAAGCCTATGTTAAGTTGAAACTTATGTTATGTCAAAACTAACGTCGTTTTATATATGAGCTTAAAAAAAATAGCAGCTACTTTGTAATTATATATATATATATAATACTTATATTTTATACTACAACATACAAATTTTATAATCTATATAACTTACATTTATTTGTATATAAATCGAATGGATTTTATTTCTTAACAGATATACTTATTTCTATATATAACCAATATGCAGGCTATTTGTATATATGAACCAAAATTATATATATTCAACGCATATCCAACACAAAATATATATACTGTAACTAGGATGATATATATACCTCTTATATAAATAAAGAGGCGTCAGAGAAAGTGTTGGAGCTGTGGGTTTCATTTGAGGCGGATGGCTACCGGAGGAGTCTCGAGCGAATTGAATGAGAGCAGGTAGGTCATGGCTGAGCAAGAGATGGAGGCTGGAGCATGGCAGAGGGGAGGGCGAGGTTGCAAGTGGAGCTCGGGTTTGGCACGGCACAGGCAGCGGTGGCCATGGGAGCCGGATAATGGCGATGGAGGGTGGTTCGGCCTGTTGCGTGTCGAAGTGGTGATGGAGCACGGTCAAAAGAGAAGGAAGAGAGGCAGAGTTACAGGAAGAAGAACAAAATATAAACGTACTTTTTTTTCTTCTGAATGAACAGTGAGGTAAATAAAGAGACTGAGTAAGCTATATAGAAATGAAGGGAAATTTCAACGGTCAAGTCCCCAGATTCAGGTATATTTATTAAAGCAATCAATTAATTTTTCTTGGGCAGGACGGTTGGAGTTCGAAATGCAAAGGAAAACAAAAGGTCACAGATCCGGTACCGATACGGTTATCGGTTTAGCGGATTCCGCAGTGTACCGGACTTCAAAACACAGAAATAAATATACCGCAGAGATCAGCACGACGAGACGATCAAAACGGTATATAGATATCTGTGGTATGATCATCCTATCAAAAGTCGATAATCGGTACCGATATACGTTGCTATTCCGTACAGAAAAATCCAAACGGAGCTAGAAACGTCCGAATTCGTGAAACGAATTTCGTAGTCTGATTCAGAGTGTTCTAATTAAATTTTCTCATGTTGACATATTTAGGTTTCGGAACACTTTTAAATTCAGCGGTTATTAACTGAATTAAATTGAAATAAAATTACATAAGAAAATAAACTTCCATATTTTCTGATGAAAATTTACCAATTGCTATGTTTAAACAGACGTATTCCAAATATTAAATTTTTATTCCAAAATTCTATTTTTAAAACTTTACAAAACTCCAGCTAACATATTATTAAAATAATTAAAATTTTACGGGTCTTTACATTACATATGCATGCAATCCAGATTGGAAGAAACAATAGTAAGTAATCTAGAAACATTTTCCGACTTGCAATGTATCATGTTTCAAACAACAAAAGAAGATAACAAAATTATTCGTGGACAATAAGAAATTATAAAATAATAATCATAACATCTAATAGTAGTTTAATGCTACTAGGGATAATATTCATCCTCAATAACTACTTCACCATCGCTCTCTTCATCATCACTTTCGTCAACATCATCTTCGTCGCTTTTAGCTTCTATATCCTCTCCTGAATCATCGCTATTGTTCTCAGGCGTTTCCATTTCATGAACCAGTTCTTCATTATCAATGATGTCATAATTTTCAATTACTAATGGTTGATCAAGACTATCATTCGAAATAACTGTAGGGGGTCGAGATATTTCGCCTGCTTGATCTGCATCTGTATTCTCCTCTGAGTTGAATACATTAAGTGAAAACCGATTTCTTGCAGTGGTTTTAATCACAGTTAACCATTCGTTTGATGTATTTCCAGGTTGGCATGTGAAATAAAATTGCTGACATTGATGTCCAAACACAAACACATCTTCTATTTGAAGTCGAGAATTATTTTTTACTTCAATCAATCCATATGTATGGTGCACTCTTATCCCATCACTTGACAGTGCGTCAAACCAATCACAATTGAACATAAAAATTTCGTTCTTCTCTCCAAGGTATGTCAGCTTAATAACTTCTTTAATCATCCCATAATAATCACTTTCTAGATCATCATAACAACTTCCTTTCACACATACGCCACTATTCATTGTTTTTTTGTACTTTCCATACTGCATTGTATGGAACTTATAACCATTACAAAGTAACCATTGTAACACTCCACTAAATAAATTGGTCCTTGTGCAAGTAAATATAGTTGATGCATCATACCATTTGGATGGAATGAAATCTATTAAGAAAATACACATGATAAGTGAACAATTTATACATCATAAACTATATGTAAAATAATCAATTTTTCAACCATTTAAAAACTTACATTTGATTTTAACCAATCAGGAAATATAGATTCCAACGTTATGTCAATGAAATTCTCATCCTTTTGTGAATACTGGCCTCGTAATTCATCTTTGCATTTTCTAAACACAAAATTATATTCGTGTTGGAAAGTTATATTATGTATATCAAATTATAATGATATTCGATATTACTTACATCATCAAATCTTTCAATTCAGGGCAATTGAAAACTACGTATTTATGCATAGCATGATGCTCTATTCGGGTCAGTCTCCTCTTAACGAATGCATTGGATAGCATCCTGCCCGAATGACAAAAAATAGATGGTCTTTCATCAGCCATAATATCTCCTCCATCATCATTTCTCGAAGCTTGATTCCATATAGTTTCTACATTTGGACCAAAATAACATGATGTAAAGTTTGATATCTCATCAATAAGATATGCTTCGGCTATGGACCCTTCAACATGTACCTTGTTACCCACTTTCTTTTTCAGATAACATAAATACCTAAACCATACATGAAAATTAGAAAATAATCCATAAGATTATTGAGAAAATAACAAACTTACCTCTCAAAAGGATACATCCAGCGATATTGAACGGGACCACCTACTTTTGCTTCATATGGAATATGAATGGGTAGATGCTCCATGGAATCAAAAAGGGAAGGAGGAAATATTTTCTCAAGCTTACAAATTATTTCAAAGATATTTTTCTCCATCAAACTCATGTATTCAACATTTATATTTTCCGCACAAATATCACGGAAAAAATTACTAAGTTCCACTAAAGATTCCCATATATTTTTTGGTAAAAATGACCGAAAAGCAGTAGGAAGAAGTCTTTGCATAAATACATGACAATCATGACTTTTAAATCCAGTAATTTTAGTTTCAGACTCATTCACACATCTTTGAATGTTAGAGGCGTATCCATCTGGAAAACTTATGTGTTTAACCCACTGACAAACAGCTTTTTGATCTTTTTTGAAAGACAAAAAGGAGCCTTTGGCTTGTAATAATTACCATTATAATGTTGAATTAAGCTCATCCACCGTTGTTTGTTACAAATTTTTTCAAGATCAAGTCTAGTCTTCAAATTGTCATTTGTTTTGTCGGTGTCCATTAACGTGTTGATTATGTTGTCAGAAAAGTTTTTTTCAATATGCATCACATCTAAATTATGACGAATCAAATTTGACTCCCAATAAGGAAGATCCCAAAATATACTCCTACGTACCCAATTATGCGATTTACCAAATCCTGGTATTTTTTGATTACCTAATTTAAATCCAAATACAACATTAGGTAAAGTGGACACTATATCTCTCGTCTCAACACTAGAATGTCGAGAAGGTGGTATATCATGTTTAATGGTATTCCTTTTGAACTTGTCCTTTTGCCTTCTAAATGGATGATTTAATGGCAAGAATTGTCGATGGCAATCAAAAAAACAAGCCTTTCCTCCATGTTCAAGAGTAAAAGAGTTTGTTTTCTCCATATAATAAGGACATGATAATCTTCAATGTGTACTCCAACCAGACAACATACCATACGCTGGAAAATCACTAATTGTCCATATCAAAGCTGCTCTCAAGAAAAAATTATCTTTTTTGTGCATATCATAAACAAGAACACCTTCCCACAGCTCTAAAAGTTCATCAATCAAAGGTTGTAAGAAAATATCTAAATTCCTTCCAGGACTTTTAGGCCCTGGTATGATCATGTTTAGGAACAAAAATGGTTGTTTCATGCACTTCCATGGTGGTAAATTGTAAACTGTCAAAATCACCGGCCAACATGAATAAGCTTTTGCGGAAGTTCTAAATGTACTAAAACTGTCGGTACATAAACCCAATCGGACATTTCGATCAGATGATGCAAAATCGAGATGTCGACGATCAAATTCTTTCAATGCTTCACCGTCAGCTGGATGAGCCATTGAACCATCAGTTGATTTATTATAATAATGCCATGTCATTTCTTTAGCATGATTTGGTGACATAAATAACCTTTTCAATCTCGGAATGATTGGGAAGTATCGAAGTTGTTTTACAGCAAAATTTTTGCAATTATTTCCTACATCTTCGATCTTGTAACGAGGACTTTTACAAATATCACAAACAACCTTCATATCATTTTCTTTGTAATACAACAAGCAAAAATTCCGACAAACATCAATTTTGTCATAGCCAAGCCCAAGTGGTTTCAGCATATTTTTAGCTTCATAAAAATTTTGAATCAGCTTATGCCCTTCGGGTAACATGTTGTCAATTAGTGCATTCATGTCCTTAAAACATTCCTCTGTCATACGTCATCGAGATTTAAGAGCCATCTTTTTCGCACATGCAGATAACTTTGTCTCTTTTTTGCATCCATCCCAAAGTGGTTCATCGGTGATGCAACGCAAAATCAAAATAAGCAAATTACATTATGTCACAAAGAAGAAGATGCGGCCGATCCCCTAGGTCGCGAACCCGAGCTTCCAGCGTCCCTAAATCGCGAAGCCCAGCTAGGTCGCGAGTCGCCTTCCTCCCTAAGTCGCGAACGACAGCGCGAACTTAAATTCTCCTCCTTAGGTCGCAAACGACCTATGCCAGCTCCGACCCTAAGTCGCTATCGAACAACTGCCATTAGGTCGTGGACGACCTATCCTAGGTCGCGAGATGCTCCAGCGATCTACGAAGTTAGGTCGCGAATGTCCATCCTAAGTCGCGAGATGCTCCAGCGAGCTACGAAGTTAGGTCGCAAATTTCGCTAGGTCGTGAATTCTTCCTGTAGGTCGCTGCTATGCACCTTCCTTATGTCGAAGTCCAGTAGATCGCGACGAGGCTTAAGTCGCAAGAATTAGGTCGTGAAGTTTTGTTAAGTCGTGTTGTGTTCTTATGTCGTTAATGGTTAAGTTGTGTACTGAAGTGTTGTAATTTCCTTAAGTCGTAGTATGTTGTAATTACTGTTGAAGGTCATGTAACGACCTAAGTGTTTGTATTTTCTTTGTTAAGTCGTTAAGTCGTATACGACTTATGGGAGTTGTGTGTTGTAAAATCTCTATAAATAGGGGTGTGCGTCATTTGTAAAAGAGTTAGTCAATTTGAATAAAATTTCTTTTGTGTGCTTTTGTGCCACCATTAAAATTGGCAGTTGAGTGTTACCTCCTATCTCCACCTTCGATTATTCGAGTGCGCTCGAATCAACGATTGTTGAAGCCGATTCACGGAATCTAGTGCGCTAGATCAACGTTCGAAGAATTGTAGATCTTCTCTCACGGCATCGTGCGCGATCAACGTGTCGAAGATAGCTAAAGTCCGGTATCTTCGTGATCAACGGATTTGGGCGTTTGGTATCATTAATTCATCGATTCATATTGCTTCATCTAATCGTTTCATCGATTAGTTTGACACGAAATCTTCATTTCGTTTTCATCCGTTATTTCCGCTGCGTCATTTGGTATCAGAGCTAGATCGCAAGGAGTTTGCGTAGATTTTTGGAGTTTGTGCGAGATTTGCATCATTTAGAGAATTGGGTTCTCGAGATTTTGAAGAGATTTGTTCGTTTGATAATTTTTTTTTTGAAGATTTCGACAAGTGGGTAGTTTTGATTTGAAGATTTTTAGATCGAAGTGAAGTTTTTGTTGGAATTTGTTGAAGATTCAATCATGCCGCCGAGAAGAGATAATCGTCATCAGAATATTGCCGATGTGTATAGACGAGAAGAAGCTGAGCAAATGGAACAACGTATCAATGAGAAATTTGATGAAGGCATTGGGAAGTTAGAGAAACTGATGATTGATATGAATCAAGGTCAAAGGAGAAGGTCGCCAATCTCGAACCATGGAGGAAACAGAGTTTCGCCATCGGTTACGGAAGCGAGGAAGGTGTCACCACAATCTGTCCGAGAAAGAAGAGAATCTTCAGTTTCAACAAGGAGAGATCACCATGAATTTTGAGATGAAGAAAGAAGAACTCAACGTGAGTTTTAGTATGAGCCATATCGTGATGATGAAAGACATAATAGAAGAGACATGCGTGATCGAAGAGATGTTGATGGTCGAGATCGATACCGAAGTACACGTGATTATGATGAAGAGAGTGATAGAAGTAATATTCATTATCGAGATCGAGACCAAGTACGAAATGCATATCGGGATGTTGAAGATGATCGACGATGGGAGTCAGGGATGAAGACTGAAATTCCAGAATTCAAGGGTGGGATGCAAGCTGAGGAATTTTTGGATTGGTTATCTAATGTTGAAAATTTTTTGACTTTAAGGAAGTTCTCGAGCATCGAAGAGTTAAGTTGGTTGCTACTCGTTTGAGAGGAAGAGCTATGGTGTGGTGGCAACAAACTAAACTTACACGGGAGAGAATGGGGAAGTCAAAGATTGCTACATGGGAGAAGATGAAGAAGTTAATAAAGGCTACATTCTTGCCGTATAATTATCAGTCTCTTATGTATCAACGATTGCAGAATCTGAGACATGGAACAAAGTCGGTTAATGATTATACAGATGAATTTTATCAATTGATTGTGAGAAATGACATCATGGAGACGGAGGAACAGTTGACCGCTAGATTTGTTGGAGGGTTGAGAATGCAGATTCAAGATATGGTGAATATGTTTGATCCCAAATCTATTGCTGAAGCACATCAAAAAGCGTTAGCTTGGGAGAAGCAAGGCCGACGAGGAGGTGGTGTGTTTATGAATTCTAACAACCAGAACAAGGTTGTTAGTAGCAGTGCAGATGTTTCCAAAGTCGTCAGTAAGCCGATTATGAATGAAACCAACAAAGCAAAGGTCAATAGTAATCTCAAATGCTTTAATTGTCAAGAGCTGGGCCATAAGAGCAATGAATGTACAAAACCAAAGAAGCGAGCAATGATTGCGGAGATTAAGAATGAAGATGCAGAGGTAGACTGTGTCAATTCACCACCAGTTGAAGAGGAAGAATTATTGACAGGAGATGAGGGTTGTAGTTTGTTGTTGTGGAGATCCTGTTTAACGCCAAAGCAAGAAGATGATTCTCGTTGGTTAAGGAGCAATATTTTCCAGTCGACATGTACTATTCTGGGAAAGGTTTGTAAATTTGTCATCGATGCAGGAAGTTGTGATAATATCATTTCTTCAGAAGCTGTAAAGAACTTGTCATTGAAAACAGAGGAGCATCCAAACCCCTACAAATTAGCTTGGTTGAGGAAAGGAGGGGAAGTGAAGGTTAATCGAAGAGCTTATGTTAATTTTTTGATTGGGAAGAAATATAAAGACGAAATTTGGTGTGATGTGGTTGACATGGATGTATGTCATTTGTTGTTGGGGAGACCATGGCAATACGATAGAGCAGTGCAACATGATGGTCGCATCAACAGCTACAGTCTTTGTTGTCATTTGTTGTTAGGGAGACCATGGCAATACGATAGAGCAGTGCAACATAATGATCGCATCAACAACTACAGTTTTATGTTCGAGGATACACGAATCACTTTGGTTCTAAAAAGGCGTCAACAGAGTGAAAACAAATTGGATGAAATCGAGGAACTAAAGACTTTGTTGTCTTTGAAGGAATTCGTTGATGTGGAAGATGAAGTCGATTGTTCACAACCACCGAAGTTTGATAAAGATGAAGTTGATGATTTTCAACCAACAAAATATGATGAACATGAGTTTGAAAATCACAACCAGCAAAGTTTGATGAAGATGAAGAAAGTGTGTCAGGAGCTGAAGGGGGTAATTCATTGGTGAAGGAAGTATATTCGACTAGTCTACAATCTACAAGAGAGTTTGTTAAAGAAGTGGAGGATAGTGCAGAAGTATTCCTGTTAAATGAAAATGAAACCAGTGAAAGTGTTGAAATTCTCGAAGAGGTTAAGCCAGTGGTGAATGAACGTGAAGATGTAGCTCCTACAGAGTTGTCCAAGGATTTACTGCCACTGAGGGACGTACAACATCATGTTGATCAAGTGCCAGGTGCTATTGTACCGCATTTGCCACGTAATCATATGTGTCCGACAGAGCAGGTAGAGTTGAGAAGACTGGTGGATGGGTTTCTGTTCAAATGAAGGCAATTGTATACTCCTGATTGCAGTTGGCGAATAAGAGTTATCAAAGACTTACATGTAGAAAGACACGAGGACTGTGATCGTACCATGCAGTCGATTGCAACGTCTTGTTTTGGGCTGTCAATAAGGAAGGAGGTTGAAAGGTTTGTTCAGAAGAGCCATAATTATCAAATTTCGAAAGAGACTGCGACAAAGACAGGTTTATGTATGTCATTACCTATACATACTGGAATATGGGTGGAGGTAAGTGTAGACTTTGTATGGAGTTTGATGAAGACGCAAAGTGGCAACGAATCTATCTACTTGACGGTTGAACGATTTCTTGTTGGTACTTACAACAAGCTAGATGATGGAGGGATGGGTCGTTTGGAAGTTGTGAAGGGAATTAATGAGAATGTTTGTAAGTTGAGTTTGTCGGGTCATCTTCCTATTGCCAACGTTGACAATATCAAACACTTGGTTCCATTTAATGAGGATAAGAGTGTCAACGAAGAAGAAACTTTAAATTTGAGGACGAATTTTTCTCAACCAGGGGAGGATGATGCAGCACGAAATCAAAATGAGCAAATTACCTTATGTCGCGAAGAAGAAGATGCGGCCGATCCCCTAGGTCGCGAACGCGAGCTTCCAGCGTTCCTAAATCGCGAAGCCCAGCTAGGTCGCGAGTCGCCTTCCTCCCTAAGTCGCGAACGACAGCGCGAACTTAAATTCTCCTCCTTAGGTCGCAAACGACCTATGCCAGCTCCGACCCTAAGTCGCGATCGAACAACTGCCATTAGGTCGTGGACGACCTATCCTAGGTCGCGAGATGCTCCAGCGAGCTACGAAGTTAGGTTGTGAATGTCCATCCTATGTCGCGAGATGCTCCAGCGAGCTACGAAGTTAGGTCGCTAATTTCGCTAGGTCGTGAATTCTTCCGGTAGGTCGCTGCTATGCACCTTCCTTATGTCGAAGTCCAGTAGATCGCGAAGAGGCTTAAGTCGCAAGAATTAGGTCATGAAGTTTTGTTAAGTCGTGTTGTGTTCTTATGTCGTTAATGGTTAAGTTGTGTACTGAAGTGTTGTAATTTCCTTAAGTCGTAGTATGTTGTAATTACTGTTGAAGGTCATGTAACGACCTAAGTGTTTGTATTTTCTTTGTTAAGTCGTTAAGTCGTATACGACTTATGGGAGTTGTGTGTTGTAAAATCTCTATAAATAGGGGTGTGCGTCATTTGTAAAAGACTTAGTCAATTTGAATAAAATTTCTTTTGTGTGCTTTTGTGCCACCATTAAAATTGGCAGTTGAGTGTTACCTCCTATCTCCACCTTCGATTATTCGAGTGCGCTCGAATCAACGATTGTTGAAGCCGATTCACGGAATCTAGTGCGCTAGATCAACGTTCGAAGAATCGTAGATCTACTCTCACGGCATCATGCGCGATCAACGTGTCGAAGATAGCTAAAGTCCGGTATCTTCGTGATCAACGGATTTGGGCATTTGGTATCATTAATTCATCGATTCATATTGCTTCTTCTAATCGTTTCATCGATTAGTTTGACCTGAAATCTTCATTTCGTTGTCATCCGTTATTTCCGCTGCGTCATTTGGTATCAGAGCTAGATCGCAAGGAGTTTGCGTAGATTTTTGGAGTTTGTGAGAGATTTGCATCATTTGGAGAATTGGGTTCTCGAGATTTTGAAGAGATTTGTTCGTTTGGTATTTTTTTTTTGAAGATTTCGACAAGTGGGTAGTTTTGATTTGAAGATTTTTAGATCGAAGTGAAGTTTTTTGGGAATTTATTGAAGATTCAATCATGCCGCCGAGAAGAGTTAATCGTCATCAGAATATTGCCGATGTGTATAGACGAGAAGAAGCTGAGCAAATGGAACAACGTATCAATGAGAAATTTGATGAAGGCATTGGAAATTTAGAGAAACTGATGATTGATATGAATCAAGGTCAAAGGAGAAGGTCGCCAATCTCGAACCATGGAGGAAACAGAGTTTCGCCATCGGTTACGGAAGCGAGGAGGGTGTCACCACAATCTGTCCGAGAAAGAAGAGAATCTTCAGTTTCAACAAGGAGAGATCACCATGAATTTCGAGATGAAGAAAGAAGAACTCAACGTGAGTTTGAGTATGAGCCATATCGTGATGATGAAAGACATAATAGAAGAGACATGTGTGATCGAAGAGATGTTGATGGTCGAGATCGATACCGAAGTACACGTGATTATGATGAAGAGAGTGATAGAAGTAATATTCATTATCGAGATCGAGACCAAGTACGAAATGCATATCGGGATGTTGAAGATGATCGACGATGGGAGTCAGGGATGAAGACTGAAATTCCAGAATTCAAGGGTGGGATGCAAGCTGAGGAATTTTTGGATTGGTTATCTAATGTTGAAGAAATTTTTGACTTTAAGGAAGTTCCCGAGCATCGAAGAGTTAAGTTGGTTGCTACTCGTTTGAGAGGAAGAGCTATGGCATGATGGCAACAAACTAAACTTACACGGGAGAGAATGGGGAAGTCAAAGATTGCTACATGGGAGAAGATGAAGAAGTTAATGAAGGCTACATTCTTGTCGTATAATTATCAGTCTCTTATGTATCAACGATTGCAGAATCTGAGACAGGGAACAAAGTCGGTTAATGATTATGCAGATGAATTTTATCAATTGATTGCGAGAAATGACATCATGGAGACGGAGGAACAGTTGACCGCTAGATTTGTTGGAGGGTTGAGAATGCAGATTCAAGATATGGTGAATATGTTTGATCCCAGATCTATTGCTGAAGCACATCAAAAAGCGTTAGCTTGGGAGAAGCAAGGCCGACGAGGAGGTGGTGTGTTTAAGAATTCTAACAACCAGAACAATGATGTTAGTAGCAGTGCGGATGTTTCCAAAGTCGTCAGTAAGCCGATTATGAATGAAACCAACAAAGCAAAGGTCAATAGTAATCTCAAATGCTTTAATTGTCAAGAGCTAGGCCATAAGAGCAATGAATGTACAAAACCAAAGAAGCGAGCAATGATTGCGGAGATTGAGAATGAAGATGCAGAGGTAGAGTGTGTCAATTCACCACTAGTTGAAGAGGAAGAATTATTGACAGGAGATGAGGGTTGTAGTTTGTTGTTGAGGAGATCCTGTTTAACGCCAAAGCAAGAAGATGATTCTCGTTGGTTAAGGAGCAATATTTTCCAGTCGACATGTACTATTCTGGGAAAGGTTTGTAAATTTGTCATCGATGCAGGAAGCTGTGATAATATCATTTCTTCAGAAGCTATAAAGAAGTTGTCATTGAAAACAGAGAAGCATCAAAACCCCTACAAATTAGCTTGGTTGAGGAAAGGAGGGGAAGTGAAGGTTAATCGAAGTGCTTGTGTTAATTTTTCGATTGGGAAGAAATATAAAGATGAAATTTGGTGTGATGTGGTTGACATGGATGTATGTCATTTGTTGTTGGGGAGACCATGGCAATACGATAGAGCAGTGCAACATGATGGTCGCATCAACAGCTACAGTTTTATGTTCGAGGATACATGAATCACTTTGGTTCCAAAAAGGCATCAACAGAGTGAAAACAAATTGGAGGAAATCGAGGAACTAAAGACTTTGTTGTCTTTGAAGGAATTCGTTGATGTGGAAGATGAAGTCGATTGTTCACAACCACCGAAGTTTGATAAAGATGAAGTTGATGATTTTCAACCAACAAAATCTGATGAACATGAGGTTGAAAATTCACAACCAGCAAAGTTTGATGAAGATGAAGAAAGTGTGTCAGGAGCTGAAGGGGGTAATTCATTGGTGAAGGAAGTATATTCGACTAGTCTACAATCTACAGGAGAGTTTGTTAAAGAAGTGGAGGATAGTGCAGAAGTATTCCTGTTAAATGAATATGAAACCAGTGAAAGTGTTGAAATTCTCGAAGAGGTTAAGCCAGTGGTGAATGAATGTGAAGATGTAGCTTCTGCAGAGTTGTCCAAGGAATTACTACCACTGAGGGACGTACAACATCATGTTGATCAAGTGCCAGGTGCTATTGTACCGCATTTGCCACGTAATCATGTGTGTCCGACAGAGCAGGTAGAGTTGAGAAGACTGGTGGATGGGTTTCTGTTCGAAGGAAGGCAATTGTATACTCCTGATTGCAGTTGGCGAATAAGAGTTATCAAAGACTTACATGTAGAAAGACACGAGGACTGTGATCGTACCATGTAGTCGATTGCAACGTCTTGTTTTGGGCCGTCAATAAGGAAGGAGGTTGAAAGGTTTGTTTAGAAGAGCCATAATTATCAAATTTCGAAAGACACTGCGACAAAGACAGGTTTATGTATGTCATTACCTATACATACTGGAATATGGGTGGAGGTAAGTGTAGACTTTGTATGGAGTTTGATGAAGACGCAAAGTGGCAACGAATCTATCTACTTGATGGTTGAACGATTTCTTGTTGGTACTTACAACAAGCTAGATGCTGGAGGGATGGGTCGTTTGGAAATTGTGAAAGGAATTAATGAGAATGTTTGTAAGTTGAGTTTGTCGGGTCATCTTCCTATTGCCAACGTTGACAATATCAAACACTTGGTTCCATTTCACGAGGATAAGAGTGTCAACGAAGAAGAAACTTTAAATTCGAGGATGAATTTTTCTCAACCAGGGGAGGATGATGCAGCATGAAATCAAAATGAGCAAATTACCTTATGTCACGAAGAAGAAGATGCGGCCGATCCCCTAGGTCGCGAACGCGAGCTTCCAGCGTCCCTAAATCGCGAAGCCCAGCTAGGTCGCGAGTCGCCTTCCTGCCTAAGTCGCGAACGACAGCGCGAACTTAAATTCTCCTCCTTAGGTCACAAACGACCTATGCCAGCTCCGACCCTAAGTCGCGATCGAACAACTGCCATTAGGTCGTGGACGACCTATCCTAGGTCGCGAGATGCTCCAGCGAGCTACGAAGTTAGGTCACGAATGTCCATCCTAAGTCGCGAGATGCTCCAGCGAGCTACGAAGTTAGGTCGCGAATTTCGCTAGGTCGTGAATTCTTTCGGTAGGTCGCTGCTATGCACCTTCCTTATGTCGAAGTCCAGTAGATCGCGAAGAGGCTTAAGTTGCAAGAATTAGGTCGTGAAGTTTTGTTAAGTCGTGTTGTGTTCTTATGTCGTTAATGGTTAAGTTGTGTACTGAAGTGTTGTAATTTCCTTAAGTCGTAGTATGTTGTAATTACTATTGAAGGTCATGTATTGACCTAAGTGTTTGTATTTTCTTTGTTAAGTCGTTAAGTCGTATACGACTTATGGGAGTTGTGTGTTGTAAAATCTCTATAAATAGGGGTGTGCGTCATTTGTAAAAGAGTTAGTCAATTTGACTAAAATTTCTTTTGTGTGCTTTTGTGCCACCATTAAAATTGGTAGTTGAGTGTTATCTCCTATCTCCACCTTCGGTTATTCGAGTGTGCTCGAATCAACGATTGTTGAAGCCGATTCACGGAATCTAGTGCGCTAGATCAACGTTCGAAGAATCGTAGATCTTCTCTCACGGCATCGTGCGCGATCAACGTGTCGAAGATAGCTAAAGTCCGGTATCTTCGTGATCAACGGATTTGGGCGTTTGGTATCATTAATTCATCGATTCATATTGCTTCATCTAATCGTTTCATCGATTAGTTTGACACGTAATCTTCATTTCGTTGTCATCCGTTATTTCCGCTGCGTCAATCAACCGCTTTTAACATATGTAAGAACTTTTGAGCTTCAACATTTGGTGGTTGCTCTTCGACATCATAACCAAAACCCATCGCATCTAATACCATGTCTCTATATGGGTTATCATCAGCTGAATTATTTGTATCTGACTCTGACATTGTTGGTTCATCAACTTCTTCCTCTCCATGGAAGATCGATTTAGAATAAAGAGGAACAAAACCATTTAGTAATAAATGCTTAGAAATTTCTTCCTTTAATTGAAATTTTTTGTTTTTGCACATGGAGGATGGACACCTAACAGTTCCTCCATAATTTACTTGTAAAACGCATTATCAATAAATTTGTTGACATCATTAACAAATTCTAGATTTATATATCCATCTTTAAGCCTACGATACATCCATGAACGGTCACTCATTTTGAGATTAATCCTAAAAAGAAGTAAAACTTATTTAATATTTAATTGGTACTAAAATATTTTTAGAAAACAAATAATGATTCAAAACATATAATCCATAAAATATAATAAAGATAAAAAAACATGCAGCTTAGTGTTACCATGAATAGATCAATATCAGTATCAACCAATATAGGACTTTATGAATATACTACAAGGTTTAATTACAAAAAGGGTTTCAAATCTTAAACTATGAATTTAATAATTGAATCAAACCAGGATATAAATCATGAATCACGAATTCAATGTATTCACGGTTTAACGATTAAAGTAGTAGATTCTAAATATTATGCGAATATTTATTTATGGAATGAAATTTTAGAAGAAGCTTATGTGAACATTCAGAAAAATAAATATAATGATCCTGACTCGGCCTTCGAAAATCGACACCCGTACTTCACTTGTATTCGAATGCCGCAGATTCAAACGCCGAATCTGGCTCGCCGGAGCTTATAACACAGTAAGTATAACAACACAGCGGAATAAAGAAATCAATTGTATCATATACAATTCTAATGAATACAATATCCAGAATGATATACAACAATGATATCAATATGATACAAGAATATCAGAGATGATGTTACAGCGGAAACAACAGAAGTGATACTCCAAAAGATCTGACAAAGAGAATGAGACCAATAACTCCAACGTCAAGCTCGAACCACCATCACGATGCACAAAGATAAGCAAGGACAGTCATCAGTGAACTCCAAAAACTGAACTAGCTCCAGATAATCTACTAAACCTTACTATCTGAAAAACCCAACTCTAGACTGCCCGTGTGGAAAATTATGGGCACCCAGAGTTTAGGAAGGGAACAATAAACTCCGGGTCAGTCATGGGACTGGTGTGAGTAACAAAAACTGTTTATCTTTAAAACAAGCAATAAAAGAATTTTTAAACATTGAAATCCGCAATGCTTTTTGGAAAATGAAACTACCATAAGGCCTCCCACCACACACACAATGCAAATGCAGAATTGGAGGAGATTTCTCCTTATGATAGTCAAACATGATTCCTATGCAAGAAAAACTCTCTTGATATTATTACTAGTGCATAGTGCAGGAAACATTTCGAAAATATAATATTAATCTTAGCCAGCATAGACATTCCGAACTATGCCTACTATAGCTACCATCTAAACAGTGGTGACCACCATAAGTAAGTGGCAGGTTCTACAACTAAAACCGTACTGGGTTCGTATTGTTTCTTTGGATTTCCAACAAATGGTCAGGCTAAGGAACTTCCTATGCCACGTAGGAACGCCTCTGGAGGGACGCCCCAAGAGACAACTACTCTCTACCAAAACAAGGCCGGTTACCCCCTTCCCGGGTAGTAAACCTGAGATATGCCACCCCCGGTCATTTGCGACCTTTATCCGTGGCGCCTCGATCACACAGCAATAATCACATAGTAAATGAGATTGGAGCAACCACACAGGTAAATATCTGGGCTCCATACCATGATACCACCTTTTTCCAGAAGAAATGGACATACCCTAGGGGAGCTACCCCTGAAACCTTGCCGCATCTTTCCTGTTTCGACCATTACCGGTTTGTGAGGCTCGATGAGGTCTCGTCCACAAAGCTACGCTTTACATGAAAGCCATGCTTTGATCAACAAATGATCAGCAACACACAGCAACACTTAGCATGCCACACTACCAAATTGGGAGTATATCACTGATAACCTTCAACTACATAACCTTTGAGCTCGTACGTCTCAGAGAAGGGTGTTAAGATAAGAGAATAAATTCTTCGCCACCAAACAGAAATGTATTTGAAAGAAATCAGCTTTATATCTCAAAGTGTAATGTCAGACATACGTCCATACAAGTCTGTTCCGGGTTCGAACTGAACCGAAGGCACTTCTAAAGAAGCCCTTGCAATCTGGATAATCCATAATTACGTCGGAACTTCCCACCACATATGGAGCCTCTATACCGGGCACCAGTCGATGTAGAGATATTCGACGAGTTGTCCTTTCGTTTTCGAAAATATTCGGTCTTTAAATGCTATCCATAACGTCGTATCATTATTCAGAATGGGTTATATGACACAAAGTCCTCTCCTGGCTAAACCAAATAATGAGCGTAATATTTTAAAAACATATGGATATTGGGATTTCAGTTAAGTCACAACTTATTACCCAAAACTTTTCTTTCAAATGGTTTAAACAAATTACCATTTTCAATCTTTTACACAAAAAGATTTATCTCACAAAGTCCACCTAGTTTCACAAAGATCTATTCATAGATTTTCAAATCGATTTCCATTTCAATTAACTCATTAAATCTTTAAATCAAGATTTAATTCATAGCTTTCAAAACAATTCCATTTCGACCTTTTATACAAAAGGTACACCTTTCCAAATTCAAAACAAAGTTCAACAATCTTTCACAAAGATTTATTCATAACTCGGAAAACCATTTTCCTTTTAAACTCGAAATTCTTTTGACACAAATTGGAATTTCATTCCTTATATGAAAGCTTCTATTATTTGAAAACAAATAGTTTTCATTTCGGAAAATCTGATTCATTTATACGAGTTAAAGTCCTTGGGTTAAATTTAAATTCTCAAAACCATACTTTTGAAATGGTTTAAATTCATATAAACACATTTATAACATCTTTAACCATAATTTCCAAACATGGAATTAAATTCCAAATTTTGAATTCAAATTCAAATTAAATTATTTAAATTGGAAACTTTACCAAGTTATTCAAAATAACTTTTATCTTAAAAACACCTTTTCAAAAGCTTTAACATTTAACCCAGATCCATTTCCAAAATCAATTGAAATTAAAATTTCAATTTCAAAAACATTAAATTTAAATCATCTGTGACTTAACCGATTTCCTCATGAAATACATATTGGTGTGTGTAAGAGTGTGGTCCAGGGGTTTTACACAGTAGTGCAACATCATTCAATCATCACAGATTCAAGCACAGAATATAGTTGATAAGCGGTATAAACTATAACGCTTATCCTTATTCATAGATCCACAGATAAATCACAGATAGATAATATAAATAAATAAATAAATTACATTCATCACAGCTTGAATTAAAACAATTCTAATCACAAAGCATCACACAGTAGAGATGACAAAACAATTCACAACATTCAATAGAATACAATCATCCAGAAATAGGGTTAATTGATCATTTGATTAATTGAAACCAGATTAATCACTGACCCGGGTTAATTACAAATTATATTAATTAATTAACCTTTAATAATTACACAAATTAACTATCCTTTAACCATTAATTAACTTTTAATTACCCTCATTAATTAATTATACTATAATTAATTACATTCAGAAATTATCCATAAATTACTTACACTAAGTAATCATACTTTATTAATTACATTAAGTAATTATACTTAATCAATTTCTTAAATGATTATCCTTAATTAATTAAACCAATTAATTATCTTAAATAATCACATTATTTATTTAATTTAAATTAAGAATTAATTAATAAATAATATCACAAAAATAAATTAAATAAACTTAATTACTTTTAAGATAAATTATTTTTTTAACTTTAAAACGAATCCCATTTTTAAAATAAAATACTTGTTCAAAAGAATGAATTAATGTGTTTAAATTTGAATTAGTTTAAAACTTTGATGGATAATTTAAATTTAGTTCTAATTTCCAGAAAACAGGTTCTAGTTCCAAAAGCCAGTAGCCATACTTTGACCCGAGACTTCACTAACTGCTTCAAGTCGAACAACATCTAGCTTCGAGTGGCAACCTGGAATTCTTCGAGTAAGACTCGAGATAATCATGCGAACAAACAACCCAATTCACCAGAAAAATAAGAGCACCGTGCACATGCACGGTGCCGCTAGTCGTTCCTGGCCACCACTGATGAACTTCCCACGTCGGCAAAACCTCCAACAGCCCTCCACGATCATCAGATCGTGCTACGATTTTCGAAATCGAATTTGAGGTCCACCACCAAGCCTGGAAACACAAGCACAAACTTCCCCTCAAAACCCGTCAACGCTTCGTCCACGCGGCTCCGATCACCAGAACTCATATGACTCCGGCCAAGACCTCGTCAACACTTCTTCCACCATCTCCCCGAACCACGTCAAACTCGATCGACTCCAGACGATGGACGAAGCAAAATTCTCAACCTCAACAAAACTAGGTTTACGAACGAAAAATGCTCGCCGCCACCACCACGTTCATCTACACCCACATCCACTATTTTTCCTACAATCTTTGTTTGCCTCTCCATCTCTAGACAAGACCCCGACTTCGACAAGTCAGTAGATCACCAGAGAATGCCAAAATTAAGAAATTTCGACAATCCCAAACTGCTCCTCTATTCCCACTTTAAAAATTATGATTTAAGCTTTAAAATTCATGATTATGCATACGAATTCAGGTTATATACTTGAATTCGTGAATTAGAATGTTTGAATTTTGACTAAGTTATGGTTTGCTCAGTTTTCTTGAGTTCCAGAGCCAGTACTAAGTTGTTTTGGCTTAAATAAATTTTTAAAACTTAGATCAAAATCAAACAATCAACTTTTGTTTATATTCTAATCTTAAATAGTTATTGAATCAAGGTATTTGGATTTAATTTGAAAAACTGGGTCAGGGGAAACAAGAACAGAAGTACCTCAGGGGATACAGGCATGCACAGATTACACATATGAACAAATTTCTACAACATAACGTTTTCCAGATATATATATATATATGCAACTAGTTCAGATATTTAAGTTTTAGAAAGGTACTGTTACTCACCGTGTTTTGAGAAGATGAACAGAGCACTCTTGTTTGAAAAGTTTTAAACTTTTTAAAACTGAGAATTGTTTTGCTTTGATCTCCTAATCTTCCCGCCCTTTGTTGTTGTATGATGTTTAATGTGGTAAAAATGGAAATGTTATCTTATTATTCTCTGGTTTGCTAGTTTACTATGTTTTGATAATCGTACTAAAATGAGAAGATGTACAAATATATAGAGAAAAGCTTACAGGTTGATATGCTATTATTTGTTTGTACAATATCAAGGACAAAGATATTTTTCTCTTTGGAGGCTAAATTGATTTTAAAAATAATTCGAATTGATTTTTATTTGCTGCCAGGGATGAAAACTATTAATGCATATGTACCTTATGTCTCATACTTATCTTCTTTTCTTTGTTTATTTTGTATTGACTAAAGAGATTTTTCTTTTCTACTTTGGTGGCTGCAGATCTCATGTTTTGGTGGCTGAAGTAAATTTTGTTTTTTTTTTGTTTTGTGTGCTACAGATCTTTGTATTGAGTGTTATTATCTTTATTTTCCCAAGCTTACATACTTATATTATGTGTTCATATTTGAGTATTATTTTCTTTTGTCTTGTATTTATTTTATATATTAACCATCAATTCTAAATTTAAATTATTTATTTATTTTCTTCCTTGTGTCAAAGTCTATAATTTTTATATTTAATATTTAAACCATTTATTTAAGATTTAAATTCAAATCAAATATGTATATATATATACAATTTAAATTCAAATGATTTAACATCTATTTCATTTGAGTTCGAGGAAACTCGCTTCAATTTACAATAAATTTTACAATTTTAATTCAAAAATTCAATTAATTATCAATTTAAATTTAATTAAAATCCGGGGTCGTTATAGACTTCCCCCCTTAAGAAATTTCGTCCCTTAAATTTGCCAAGGAGACACAAAGATAGGTGAAAAATGTTTCATCAAATCAACTGAACATCTATTCTGCATTTGGCTTACCAAATCAGAATATCAATAATAGATAAGAGAACGAATCTTTTTAATTTTTTTCCACATGATACTCGGGTTATCCAGATCTACGAAGTATGCAGTGGCATTGGTTAATTCAAAGGGATAACTAACCATTCGTAGAACATATCCATACCCAAAAATAGACAGATATATGGATATAATTTCAAAACTTTTAGTTTAGAAACTAAAGCAAACTTATCAACCATAGCAAACAAAGCAACCAATTCATCCAAACAAACAATTCTGACCTATTTGGAGTTTATGTCCCATGCAAATATATCAAATCTTCTTCCTGGATCTACCAGAAACCATCGAAGAATTGAGAAAGATGACGAACAAAAAAGATTGATAGAGAAAAAATTGCTTCCTTGTTGTTACAAGGTATTGACCATTTCATGGTGGTATTCCCCTGTCCCCTATCTCATCCTCTTCTTGCACTCATACTTACTATCAGTGAATAGTAAGAGAATTTACTGAGGTGTTCGAACGGATATCATAGGGATTACTCATTCTAGGGTATACTTCACCCTATCTCTAATGAGTTACTTACTTAATGTGTTATACTCCTGAGCTAAAGTTCAACCTTAGCTCTGATACCACTATAACGATCCTGACTCGGCCTTCGAAAATCGACACCCGTACTTCACTTGTATTCGAATGCCGTAGATTCAAACGCCGAATCTGGCTCGCCAGAGCTTATAACACAGTAAGTATAACAACACAGCGGAATAAAGAAATCAATTGTATCATATAAAATTCCAATGAATACAATATCCAGAATGATATACAACAATGATATCAATATGATACAAGAATATCAGAGATGATGTTACAGCGGAAACAACGGAAGTGATACTCCAAAAGATCTGACAAAGAGAATGAGACCAATAACTCCAACGTCAAGCTCGAACCACCATCACGATGCACAAAGATAAGCAAGGACAGTCGTCAGTGAACTCCGAAAACTGAACTAGCTCCCGATAATCTACTAAACCTGACTATCTGAAAAACCCAACTCTAGACTTCCCGTGTGGAAAATTGTGGGCACCCAGAGTTTAGGAAGGGAACAATAAACTCCGGGTCAGTCATGGGACTGGTGTGAGTAACAAAAACTGTTTATCTTTAAAACAAGCAATAAAAGAATTTTTAAACATTGAAATCCGCAATGCTTTTTGGAAAATGAAACTACCATAAGGCCTCCCGCCACACACACAATGCAAATGCAGAATTGGAGGAGATTTCTCCTTATGATAGTCAAACATGATTCCTACGCAAGAAAAACTCTCTTGATATTATTACTAGTGCATAGTGCAGGAAACATTTCGAAAATATAATATTAATCTTAGCCAGCATAGACATTCCGAACTATGCCTACTATAGCTACCATCTAAACAGTGGTGACCACCATAAGTAAGTGGCAGGTTCTACAACTAAAACTGTACTGGGTTCGTATTGTTTCTTTGGATTTCCAACAAATGGTCAGGCTACAGAACTTCCTATGCCACGTAGGAACGCCTCTGGAGGGACGCCCCGAGAGACAACTGCTCTCTACCAAAACAAGGCCGGTTACCCCCTTCCCGGGTAGTAAACCTGAGATATGCCACCCCCGGTCGTTTGCGACCTTTATCCGTGGCGCCTCGATCACGCAGCAACAATCACACAGTAAATGAGATTGGAGCAACCACACAGGTAAATATCTGGACTCCATACCATGATACCACCTTTTTCCAGAAGGAATGGACATACCCTAGGGGAGCTACCCCTGAAACCTTGCGCATCTTTCCTGTTTCGACCATTACCGATTTGTGAGGCTCGATGAAGACTCGTCCACAAAGCTACGCTTTACATGAAAGCCATGCTTTGATCAACAAATGATCAACAACACTTAGCATGCCACACTACCAAATTGGGAGTATATCACTGATAACCTTCAACTACATAACCTTTTAGCTCGTACGTCTCAGAGAAGGGTGTTAAGCTAAGAGAATAAATTCTCTGCCACCAAACAGTAATGTATTTCAAAAAAAATTCAGCTTTATATCTCAAAGTGTAATGTCAAACATACGTCCATACAAGTCTGTTGCGGGTTCGAACAGAACCGAAGGCACTTCTAAAGAAGCCCTTGCAATCCGGATAATCCCTAGTCACGTCCGGACTTCCCACCACATATGGAGTCTCTATACCGTGGACCAGTCAATGTAGAGACATTCGACGAGTTGTCCTTTCGTTTTTGAAAATATCCGGTCTTCACCACCGGTCTTCAAATGCTATCCATAACGTCGTATCATTATTCGGAATGGGTTATATGACACAAAGTCCTCTCCTGGCTAAACCGAATAATGAGCGTAATATTTTAAAAACATATGGATATTGGGATTTCAGTTAAGTCACAACTTATTACCTAAAAGTTTTCTTTCAAATGGTTTAAACAAATTACCATTTTCAATCTTTTACACAAAAAGATTTATCTCTCAAAGTCCACCCAGTTTCACAAAGATCTATTCATAGATTTTCAAATCGATTTCCATTTCAATTAACTCATTAAATCTTTAAATCAAGATTTAATTCATAGCTTTCAAAACAATTCCATTTCGACCTTTTATACAAAAGGTACACCTTTCCAATTTCAAAACAAAGTTCAACAATCTTTCACAAAGATTTATTCATAACTCGGAAAACCATTTTCCTTTTAAACTCGAAATTCTTTTGACACAAATTGGAATTTCATTCCTTATATGAAAGCTTCTATTATTTGAAAACAAATAGTTTTCATTTTGGAAAATCTGATTCATTTATACGAGTTAAAGTCCTTGGGTTAAATTTAAATTCTCAAAACCATACTTTTGAAATGGTTTAAATTCATATAAACACATTTATAACATCTTTAACCATAATTTCCAAACATGGAATTCAATTCCAAATTTTGAATTCAAATTCAAATTAAATTATTTAAATTGGAAACTTTACCAAGTTATTCAAAATAACTTTTATCTTAAAAACTCCTTTTCAAAAGTTTTAACATTTAACCCAGATCCATTTCCAAAATCAATTGAAATTAAAATTTCAATTTCAAAAACATTAAATTTAAATCATCTGTGACTTAACCGATTTCCTCATAAAATCCATATCGGTGTGTGTAAGAGTGTGGTCCAGGGGTTTTACACAGTAGTGCAACATCATTCAATCATCACAGATTCAAGCACAGAATATAGTAGATAAGCGGTATAAACTATAACGCTTATCCTTATTCACAGATCCACAGATAAATCACAGATAGATAATATAAATAAATAAATAAATTACATTCATCACAGCTTGAATTAAAACAATTCTAATCACAAAGCATCACACAGCAGAGATGACAAAACAATTCACAGCATTCAATAGAATACAATCATCCAGAAATAGGGTTAATTGATCATTTGATTAATTGAAACCAGATTAATCACTGACCCAAGTTAATTACCAAATATTTTAATTAATTAACCTTTAATAATTACATAAATTAACTATCCTTTAACCATTAATTAACTTTTAATTACCCTCATTAATTAATTATACTATAATTAATTTCATTCAGAAATTATCCATAAATTACTTACACTAAGTAATCATACTTTATTAATTACATTAAGTAATTATACTTAATCAATTTCTTAAATGATTATCCTTAATTAATTAAACCAATTAATTGTAACGATTCGAGATTTTCGACTTCCGAAAATCGACATTAATACGTCCACTGTATCAACTACCGAGCAATCGAATGCCGGAAAAACCGAATTGTTATGTTTAAAAAGAAGAGGTAGAAGAAGACAGAAAGAAAGAAAGAAGAAACAATAGAAACAATATCAGAATCTCACATTCGCAGCGGAACAACATATAATAGATAAATGAATAATCTTTAAATCAAAGAACTATATCAGTTTATACATTACATCATCAGAGTCAATATACACACAATACATCAATGGACAATTATACAAACTTGTCCTCATACAGAATACACGACGGAATAAATAATATCATATACAAGTGATACGTATCGCCATCCAGCTCGCCACTGAGCTCCACAGCATCTCCTGAATCCAGAATGACCTGATAATCTGACTCAAGACTGCCCGTACGGAAAATTTATGGGCACCTAGAGTTTAGGAAGGAACAATAAACTCCAGGTCAGTCATGGGACTGGTGTGAGAACTAAAAACAGTTTATCTTTAAAACAACAACAAAGGAAGTAAAAGACATCCGCAATGCTTTTTGGAAAATGAAACTACCATAAGGCCTCCCGCCACACACACAATGCAAACGCAGAATTGGAGGAGATTTCTCCTAATGATAGACAAACATGCTTACTACGCAAAATCATTTGATTTGATATTATTATTAGTGCATAGTGCAGAAAAACATTTCGAAAGTATAATATTAATCTTAGCCAACATAGGCATTTCGCACTTATGCCTACTATAGCTACTATGTTCAATAGCAGGTTACCGCCACATTCCATAGCAGGTTATACAACTAAAACCGTACAAGGTTCGTATTGTTTCTTTGGATTTCCAACAAATGGTCAGGCTAAGGAACTTCCTACTGCCAATGGGATCGCCTCTGGCGGGACGTCCCGAGAACTAACTAGCTCTCTGCCAACACAAGGCCGGGTTACCCCTTACACTGGGTAACTACTACACGAATAAGCCACCCCGGTCCTTTGGGACCTTTATCTGAGGCGCCTTGATCACAAAGCAACAATCACATAGAGTAAATGAGATTGGAGCAACCACATAGGTTAAATACCAGGGCTCCATACCTGATACCACCCTTTTCCAGAAGGAAATGACATACCCTAAAGGGAGCGACCCTCAAAACCTTGCCGCATCATTCCTGTTTTGACCATTTCCGGGTTGTGAGGTCCGAAGAGGTCTCGTCCACAAAGCTACGCTTTTTCACAAAGCCACGCTTTGATCAACAAATGATCAATAAATAATCATCACACAACAACACTCATCATGCCACACTACCAAATTGGGAGTATATCACTGATAACCTTCAACTACATAACCTCTGAGCTCGTACGTCTAAGAGAAGGGTGTTAAGCTAAGAGAATAAATTCTCCGCCACCAACAGAACTGTATTTGAAAGAAATCAGCTTTATATCTCAAAATGTAATGTCAGACATGTAACTATACAAGTCTGTTCCGGGTTCGATTAGAACCGAAGGCACTTCCAAAGAAGTCCTTGCAATCCGGGTATTCACAATCCCGATCGAACTTCCCATCATAAAGGAAATCTCTATACCGTAGCTAACGGTGCAGAGACAATCGATAGGTCATCCTATCGTTTTCACAAATACCCGGTCTTCACCACCGGTCTTCAATGCGATCCATATCGTCGTATCACTAATTCGGAATGGGTTATATGACACAAAGGTCCTTTCCCGGCTAAACCGAATAGTGAGCACAATATTTAAAACTTATGGATATAGGGATTTCAATTAAGTCACAACTTATTACCCAGATCCTTTCCTTTAAATGGTTTAAACAAATTACCATTTTAAATCTTTAAACAAAAAGATTTACTTCACAAAGTTTACCCAGTTTCACAAAGATTCATTCACAGATTCCCAAATCATTTCCCATTTCAATTGGATCAACCCATTAAATCTTTAAATCAAGATTTAACTTATAGCTTTCAAAACTATTCACAATTCAAGTCTTTTATAATATAAAAGATACACCTTTTAAAATCTTCTTTGATTTCAAAATAAAGCTTAATCATCTTCACAAAGGTTAATTCATAGTTTTTCCAAACTATTCACAATTTCATTTCAACTTGAAATGTTTCGATACAAATTGGAAAACTTTTCACTTTATGAAAGCTATTATTATTTGAAAATATATAGTTTTCGTTTTGGGAAAAACTGGTTACAATTACACAGGTTAAAGCCATCCAAGTATAAAACTAGAATTTAAATTTCCAAAACCATATTTTTAAATGGTTAAAAACCCATATAAACACCTTTTAACACTTGTAAAATCTTTTAGACCATAATTCCCAAATTATTGAATTCAATTTCAAGTATTGAATTCAAATTTCAAATCAAATGATTTAAATTCCAATTTTTATTAAGTTATTTAAAATAACTTTTATTTCTGAAACTCATTTTCAAAAACTTTCAATTCCAATTCAAAAACTAATTTGGATTCAAAAATTCAATTTTTAGAATTGTCAAAAATCTGTGACTTAACTGATTTCCACGTGAAATCCACATTTGTGTGTGTATTGTGTAGTCCACGGGTTTAACACAATAGTGCAACAACATTCAACCATCAAAGATCAAATATAACAATATAATTGATAAGCGGTATAAACTATAACGCTTATCTTTCATTCACAGATCACAGATATACGATTTCCAGACCACAACACAAACCAGGATATATCACAAAGCATCACATATCCTTATAAATTTCCAATGAATTTACAAAATCATTTCCTTTTTTAAATAAATTTCTTTATATCTTCAAATCTATTTATAAATCCAACTTTTTAATAAATTCTTCAACTTATAAATAATATTATTAAAAAAATCCCTTTATTAATATCTTTTCCCATATTTCGGAAAAAAAATCGATAAGACTACAAAAATCAACTTTTTATACTTTTAAATTCCTTCTTTCAAATTAATTCAATTCTTAAAAATAATTTTCCAAAAATCTAATTTTATTAATTTCTGGTATCCAACGATACCAAAAATACATTCGGCTAAATTTTAGCCTTCAACAATTTCAATCACACAGAGATTATAAATAATCAACACACAACATATGAAACTAATTCAAATGTTTGAGGAATCCAGTTGGATCCCTCCAACCTGTTTCCCTGCATCCACAGATGTTAGCACAATACCAATTCCACTTCGAGGTGGAATATCGCGGTATATGGGATTTACAAATATTATCCGCTATTATGCGGCGCAATAGGGTCCCATCCGCTATATAATGCGGGAAATCAACTCCAAATACATATATAATACCAATTTCACTTCAAGGTGGAATATCGCGGTATATGTTTTTAATAAATAACCTCCGCTTAATATGCGGCGTAAAGGGTCTATTTTAGCACAATAGATAACAATCATCATCCAATTCACACAATCAAGCAATTTTAAATTTAACTATTTTAAATTTAAATCGAAACACAATTCGATTGAGTGAGGAGTTCTCACCTTGCTTTCAATAATGGTTGCAGTATTTTATTTCGAATAAAATTAAACAGCCGTTTAATTTTACTCAAAATTCAAACTAGCTCCAATTAATCCCAATCCAGCTCCATTGCGTAGTGCTCGACAAAACGAACCCGACGCAATTCGTTTCGTCAAAATTGGACCTCGTATGACAAAGATACGATGTTTTAAAGATTGTGCGATTTAAATATATATATATATATATATATATATATATATATATATTACAACTTTTATTTTAATTTTTTAAACCTTTATCATCCACAACCGTTCATTTCAACAACCCTAGATCTAGGCCACACGCGTGATTTTTTTGCTTCTCCTCCATCACGAAAATCACGTACGTGATAAAACCCATGGCCGCCATATTTGCCTTGAATTATGCTTCACCATCGCTAAACTATACGACGATCGGAGACCTTCACGTTGAAGCTCGCACTCGCCTCCACCCATAGCTCACGCATGCAGCCCCCTAGCTCAATCATTCTCTCGAGTTTTGTGCTCGTACCACGGATGTACACGAGCACTTTCCTCCTTCATCGTTGCGAATTTGATAATCATATCCGTATGGATTTGAAGAGCACGAGAAGCACTACAGTTTTGCTTTAGAAAGTTTTTAAAAATATTGAAGGGATTGGAAGATTTTGAGGGAGAAAGGTTCGAGCATTCCTGGCCATTAATAGTAAAGTGGCGGCTGAAGCTTGAAACCCTAGGGTTTTTTGCAAAATAGAAGAAAATGGGTCCTTTTATAGAAAACTGACCAAACACTATTCATCCGAAAATTTTCGAACTCGAAATCAAGCATGTCGGCTGACGTTTCTAAGGTTTTACCCGCGTTACGAACACAATGGAACGTGTTTCGGGAGCTAATTTGGTCATATGTGCGAGTTACGGAATTAAACGATCAAATTTAAATTAAATCGATTAAAACGATTTCTATGCGTTTCAGCTTGCCCCGGACAAACCGTAAATCCGACTGACACTAAATTTGAAACCTTACAATAATTTAACATTACAGATCCGATGAAACTAGCTTCGTCGAAATCCGAGACTGTTTGAAAAAAGACTAATTTTAGTCGTCAATTAAATATTAAAATATTCAATTTTCACAAATTAACTTTTAATTCAATTTCAAAAGTTTACAAACATCATTCTAACTCCAATATGATTTAATATAACTTTATAAATCATTTTTATACACATTTGATCCAATTATCCAATTATTTACGCAATTTCAAATATTAACTTAATAATTTAATTATCCAATTAAATCACTATATTCGAAATTTAATCTATTCGACTTACAAATTTCACTTGTTAATATTTAAAATCAATTAAATATCTGAATTTCAAATGACAGAAATTCTGGGTCGTTACAATCTTCCCCCTTAAAAGAATTTCGTCCTCGAAATTGCAAAGTAAGAAAAATGCCCCAAATTCATTAACTTTTCAAACAATTCGTTAAAATTAGATTTCAAAATCACTTAAGTGTACAACTTCCCCAAAATCCAATAGTTAAACTCTTTCAAAAACTTTACTAAGTTCTTCAAATCTTTACTTAGTTATACTTTTCAAAACAAACTATATCGTTTAACTTTTAACTCCAAATCCAAAATTTAGTTTTCACAAATTTTCCAAAAAATTTCTAACGCTTTAAATTTTCAGAAAAATTCGCCATAGCCTCCTTTGTGTGGTTCAATCGTAGTAGGATCACAATAGACATAAATATATATACATCGACCCACATGGTCGGAAAAGCAGAAAAACAGTTCATATTTCCTATTTTTATTGTGTATGCGTACCTTTTTAGCATTTTTAAGCAACCAAATCCAACCGAACGGCAGCCACGGCACCTGTACTTACTCAGTTTAAACATGTAAGTGACATATGTAGGAAATTCATTTACATTTCATTAATTTTCAATAACAAACACAAAGTTTCCATAAGCAATGCAATCAAATAATTCCCATAAGCAATTTATATGGTTTCAAAACGAATTCGAATGCTTTCAACAAAATTTTCAAACCATTCATGTATTCATTTTCAATTAGTTCACATTCACTAATTTACATTCATATTAGTTCACTTTCAATTCAAATCAATTTCTATTTAATTTTACTTCACTTTCAATTTGGATTCAATTACATAGCTTTCAATTTTTATCAATTCAGTTTCATTAATACTTAATGAATTATACTATATACAATCAACCAACAATCATATAACAACCAAGGTATATTCAACACAACCAAATTTATTCACTTTGTTTACCTTCAATTTGGTTTAACACTTTTTAGTTTTCCAATTGGTTTAATATTCTATTGATTTTCATTCAATTATTCAATTCCCAATTACATTAGCTTTAATGAATTAACACCTATATCCATTATTCCATATCAATTTATTCACATTCGATTGATTAACATTCAATCCATTTATTAATTCAATTGCTAATTCATTTTACAAATAAAGTTGAATTTCATTTATATAACTCAAGTTCACCTTCTTAATGACTTCATTTCATTAATTCACTTTATTAATTTACTTTGATACCAAAATCAACTTCATTCAACATACTTAAGTTATATTCCATTCCAAATTTCCACTTAGAAATCCAATTCAGATTTTGTTTTTCTTAACAAAATTGTTTAACCATTTTATCATTTGGTTTCACTTACATTTTCGCACTTTATAAGTTATACAACTTATTATTCAACTTTCCAAATCATATTATAATCACTTATCTAATCCAATTCAATTTATTTAACCTTCCTTTAGTTAAATTCACATCATATATTTTATTATGCTAACTCAATTTCATTTCAACTTTACTAAAGTTAAAATCTTTATTTCATATTATAAGTCTAAAACTTGTTTCACTTATATTAATCAATTTCAACTTAGATTTTAATTTCAAATTTGTTTATCACAACAACACTTCAATTTTCCAATTTACTATGGTAGCAAATCCATCACACAGAAACTCGAAAATGATACTGATGATGCTGCAGTCATCACCCTTATTATTTCCCAGCAACAGTAGTGAATTCAGTGCTTAATATTCTTTTAAAATTTCCTTTTATTTATAAATCACATTTATAAATCTTTACTTATATAATTTCACTATTTAACTTTACTTATACAAGATTATTTCACAATTGTAAATCATTTTATTTATAATTCTATACTTATACAATTGTTGCTTTTATTTAGATTATTCAAATAACTTTTATTGACTTATATATACTCTTACATTTTCAACAACCAAACAATTAAATTTTATATACACTTTAATAATTCTGAAAAATTATTTCCTTTATATACAAAATATAATCGAGGTAAAATTATTTCATTTACCCAATTTAAAACCATACCATGTCGGATTATCTCGTTTAAGAGTTTAGAAACCCCTATCGATTACAGTTAGCTAGACTGCACCGACCAGAATCTATAAACCATCAACCGATAAGTCAACACAATACAAAACAATTTCATATTCACTAACAAATACGCGCTCATATCTATTATTACACTCACACTCATTTTAGAGTACTACTGACTCTATCTCTAATGAGTAATACCCAACAGAACCATGGTTATCGCTTAACCATATGCTTTGATACCACTTGTAACGTTCGGAGATTTTCGACTTCCGAAAATCAACATTAATACGTCCACTGTATCAACTGCCGAGCAATCGAATGCCGGAAAAACCGAATTGTTATGTTTAAAAAGAAGAGGTAGAAGAAGACAGAAAGAAAGAAAGAAGAAACAATAGAAACAATATCAGAATCTCACATTCGCAGCGGAACAACATATAATAGATAAATGAATAATCTTTAAATCAAAGAACTATATCAGTTTATACATTACATCATCAGAGTCAATATACACACAATACATCAATGGACAATTATACAAACTTGTCCTCATACAGAATACACGGCGGAATAAATAATATCATATACAAGTGATACGTATCGCCATCCAGCTCGCCACTGAGCTCCACAGCATCTCCTGAATCCAGAATGACCTGATAATCTGACCCAAGACTGCCCGTACGGAAAATTTATGGGCACCCAGAGTTTAGGAAGGAACAATAAACTCCAGGTCAGTCATGGGACTGGTGTGAGAACTAAAAACAGTTTATCTTTAAAACAACAACAAAGGAAGTAAAAGACATCCGCAATGCTTTTTGGAAAATGAAACTACCATAAGGCCTCCCGCCACACACACAATGCAAACGCAGAAGTGGAGGAGATTTCTCCTTATGATAGTCAAACATGCTTACTACGCAAAATCATTTGATTTGATATTATTATTAGTGCATAGTGCAGAAAAACATTTCGAAAGTATAATATTAATCTTAGCCAGCATAGGCATTTCGCACTTATGCCTACTATAGCTACTATGTTCAATAGCAGGTTACCGCCACATTCCGTAGCAGGTTATACAACTAAAACCGTACAAGGTTCGTATTGTTTCTTTGGATTTCCAAAAAATGGTCAGGCTAAGGAACTTCCTACTGCCAATGGGATCGCCTCTGGCGGGACGTCCCGAGAACTAACTAGCTCTCTGCCAACACAAGGTCGGGTTACCCCTTACACTGGGTAACTACTACACGAATATGCCACCCCCCGGTCCTTTGGGACCTTTATCCGAGGCGCTTCGATCACAAAGCAACAATCACACAAAGTAAATGAGATTGGTGCAACCACATAGGTTAAATACCAGGGCTCCATACCTGATACCGCCCTTTTCCAGAAGGAAATGACATACCCTAAAGGGAGCGACCCTCATAACCTTGCCGCACCATTCATGTTTTGACCATTTCCAGGTTGTGAGGTCCGAAGAGGTCTCGTCCACAAAGCCACGCTTTGATCAACAAATGATCAATAAATAATCATCACACAGCAACACTCAACATGCCACACTACCAAATTGGGAGTATATCACTGATAACCTTCAACTACATAACCTCTGAGCTCGTACGTCTCAGAGAAGGGTGTTAAGCTAAGAGAATAAATTCTCCGCCACCAACAGAAATGTATTTGAAAGAAATCAGCTTTATATCTCAAAATGTAATGTCAGACATGTAACCATACAAGTCTGTTCCGGGTTCGAACAGAACTGAAGGCACTTCCGAAGAAGCCCTTGCAATCCGGGTATTCACAATCCCGATCGAACTTCCCATCACAAAGGAAATCTCTATACCGTAGCTAACGGTGCAGAGACAATCGATAGGTCATCCTATCATTTTCACAAATACCCGGTCTTTGTAACGACCCGTATTTTTACGGATCGACAAGTTCGGCAAAACCCGGAGTTTTAGCATTTTGAGTCATTTCAGATTTTAGGCAAATTTCGCCTAAGTCCTAAGTCATCCACGACTTAGCATGAGTCGTGAGTCGTATACGACTTAGGAGATAGGAGTGTGATGACTTAAATTGACTGACCGACTTAAGGAAAGTGCGACCTAAGGGGATAAGTCCTTGCTGGGCTAAGTCAGTAGGTCGAAGTTAACTCGGCGAGTGTTAAGTCGTAGGTTGTAAGTCGTCGCCGAGTTAAGGGATAGACAACCTAAGGAAGTGACCGACTTATGTTATTGTAGACGACTTAAGGTTTTGAGTTAAGTGTTAAGTCGGCTGACGAGTTAAGGTAGTGGTCGACTTAAGACCTGGACGACTTAGGAGTTGAGTCTTATCCTGGTAGATCGGCAAAGCTGCTATGTTAAGTCGTAGGTAGGCTGCTATGTTGAGTCGTACCCTGATGAGTCGTACCCTGATGAGTCGTACCCTGATGAGTCGGACCCTGATGAGTCGTACCCTGATGAGTCTTACCCTGATGAGTCGTACCCTGATGAGTCGTACCCTGATGAGTCGTACCCTGATGAGTCGTACCCTGATGAGTCGTACCCTGATGAGTCGTAGTCTTTGTGTTGAGTTGGAAGATGCTATAAGTCGTAGACAGATGAAGGTTAAGTCGTAGGAGCGTGTGTTGACTCGTAGCTTGGTTAAGTCGTAGGGGGTTGCTGAGTCGTAGGGGCTTAAGTCGTAAGTCGGAAACGACTTAGGAGATAGACTAGTCACGACTTAAGGGCAGTTTTCAGCTATAAATAGGAGGGGTTGTTCTCACTTTTTGGGATCCGGATTTTTGAAGCGACGAAGTGCTGCCATTTTTAGAGCTCGACTTCTACACTTCTTCACTTCTTTTCTTCACTCCAATCTAGTGCTTCCTTCCATCCAAATCAAAGATCAAGGTTGAAGATTCAAGAGCTAAAGTTGAAGATCTTCATCTTTTCAAGAGAGATTTCTTCGTTTGAAGCGGATTCGTGATAGATCAAGCTTGATCCTTCGCTGTCCAGATCTGAAGCGTGTTGATTTGAGGTTGTTTAGGTGAGTTGGTGAGTGGTGATTATCTCTCACACGGATCCAAAGGAGTATATCGGATTGTTGGCTCGATTTGGTGTTAAAATAGTGATTTCCATGCATTTTCTTCATCCTAAGTGTAGATCCATATAGATCCATTGTTCATGATGATGTTACATCCATTTTATCATATGTTAACCTATGCAAGTTCATTCATCAAGTTTGTAGAGATATAATCCATGTTTTCATGCTTATTGGACTTTCAACTCTTTAATTACGAAAATGCCATTATTGTTATAATTGTCTACTTAGATCATATTTGAATGCTTGATTGTTTGGATTGATGTTTGATTTGATTGATTGTTATGAACTAGATGATTTATGATTAGATTTAGACCGAAGACGATTCAAAAGCTAAGGGAAAGGCTTTTGAATTGGGAAAGCTGCTCGTGGCATATGTAGCGGGATGATGAAGCTCTTATGCATAGATTTGATGATGTGATGATGAGATGAGGCTTTGCGAGGATGTAATGAAGCAAGGCAATCATGTGATGAAGACTTGGTCTAATCCAGACGAGGTCATTCCAAGCATGTTGATAACTCGGTGATATGATTCGAGTTGAGGATAATGAATGGATATGAGAATAGTCGTCGAGGAGGATGACTAGGAGGCTTGGATAGCATCGTTGTTGAAGGTTCTAGCATGCTCTAAGCAAGAGTACATTTGGGCATACTCGATAGTCCCAACGGCTAACTGTTGATGGTCGAGTACTCTGGGCAGATTCGATAGGCCTAGGCACGGGCTGCGACGACGTGCGGGAGTTATGTCTAGAACCGGGGTTTCTCATTAGCCCTTGACGGACGGCTGAAAGAATGTGTCGGTCATTCAATTAACGGTGATATCGAAGCAATGATAACAGTGATAGCCAGAGTCATGGATGTTTGGTTGTATCGTCATTCGGACTCAAGAGCGGTATTTTCTGGGTGCTTATCTGATTTAGGCCTTGGTACTTGGAAAACATCGCCCTTGACTCGAGTGATAGTAGCTTTACTTTAAATTGTATGCTCTGCTATGTTTGCTTCTGCTTAGTGTGTGTCTGGGGGCTATCACTGTAGAATGAGGTTGGAGTGGGAGAGTTGTATTCCTATTCCTTTTCCTTTATGCTCTTTTGGTATGTTGTTAGTTAATTTACTGCTCACTAAGACTGTTGTCTGACTCAAGGCTTTATGTTTTAATTCTTATTGCCTTGGGCTGTTCGTCCATTTTTGGGACGGGCAGACTAGGTAGCAGGTGACAGGTGCTGATCTCTTCTCACGATGCTGATATCGAAGACGAGCTAGAGGGTTGCATACTATCTTCTTATTATATGTACTGGATTTTCCGCTGTTTTGTATTCTCTGAGAGATATGTAGTGAGGCTGGATGTATTGACTATGTGGATGCTTGTATTCAACTATTATGGAGTTTTATATGATGTCATTTTGTTCTGTAAAGCTTCACTATACATATGTTCTATTGTATTTTGTCCATGCGCTGTGAGTAATACGATAGATTCTGTTGTTTTAAATCTTACCTTGACAATCGTCCATGGTCGCCTGGTACACTTTACAGCGCTCTATCTCTAGATTCGGTGCAGGGGTCATGGGCGGTCGTCACATTTGGTATCAGAGCATTGGTTAATCGATTTTACCCAACGCTCGCTGAAGTAACCACGTATGATAGACGTAATTGTATTTTGATGGATGAATACTATATATAATATAGTAGCTTAGTAGAATTGAGTCCTTTATGCAGTTGTTTCTCTAGATGTTCTAATCATTCCTTTTTATAGATATTGAGAATGAGTCGAAGAGGGAGACCAGCTGCTAGGGAAGGCCGTGCTACTGAAGAGACTGCTGATTATGCAGCCATGTTCGAAGCCATGATGACTTCGATCATGAGAAGGATACCAGTTCCGGGGGCAGCAGTTGATGTTGGAGTTCAAGTCCAAACCCCGAAACCAGTGGATTTTGCTAAGTTGTGCAAGGATTATACTGCTCTCGGAGGGAAGGTTTTCTTGGGAACAGAATCAACTATCGAAGTCCAGAGATGGATAGATGCTTGTAGAAGGATCTTTGGTGATTTGGGAATTGATGATGCAACTAAGAGGAAGTTGGCATCAAGGCAGCTTCAAGGGAGAGCTTCTGATTGGTGGAATTCTATTACCATCACTACTCCGGAAGAAGAGATTACTTGGGAGCAATTCCAAGTCAGATTTGAAGCTAAGTTCATTTCTACAGTTCAGAAGTCTGTTCTGTTCAAGAAGTTTGTGGAGCTCAAGCAAGGTGGAAGATCTGTTCTTGAGTATGTTTCTGAGTTTGAAGCTTTGTCCAAGTATGCCCGGTCATATATTGAGTCTGCTTATCAAAAGAATGAGAAGTTTGTGACCGGCTTGGATAGCTATCTTGGGAGACAGTTGGTGGATCATTTGGACGATTCATTTGAGAAGCTTGTGGAGAAAGCTCTTAGGCATGAGAGTCTATTTCCTAAGGAAGGACCTGTTGTTGCTGTTACCAAGGGAGAATCTAAACCACAGCAGGGTGGAAACAAGAAGAGGAAGCAGCAGCAGCAGAAGGGTAAGGATGGTCAGAAGAAGCCGAAAGGCGAGGTGACTTGCTACAATTGTCAGCAGAAGGGCCATTTCTCGAAGGATTGTAAGAATCCAAAGGCACCGATGAAGTGTCACAACTGTGACAAGCCAGGGCATTTCAGGAAGAATTGTCCAGAACCAAGGAAGGACAGGCAGATTGTGCAAGCCTATGCTTTAGGAGCTGTTCCGTCGTCTTCAAAAGCTCCTACTGCTGAAGAGAAGGGAAAGAGTGTGATGGTTCAAGGTACTCTTTTCCTATGTGGTATTCCAGTTAGAGTTTTGTTTGATACTGGAGCATCGCATTCGTTTGTTTGTAATGAACTAGTAGGCCGGTTAGATTTGAAGCCGGATATTGTTGATAGGCCATTGGTTGTGACTAATCCAGTTGGGGGTTCGTCTTGTTTGTGTATGTTATGCCGTGGTCTAGTTGTGTCGAGTCATGGTTGCTCTTTTGTTTGTGATTGCTTTGTTCTGAACTTTGCGGGGTTCGGAATTATCTTGGGTATGGACTGGCTTAGAAAGTATGCGGCTAAGGTTGATTGTGAGAGGCTGGAGGTGACAGTCGAGAATGTGGAAGGGCGAAAGATTGTGATACGATGTAAGCATGAGGAAGGCGTCTTCATGAGCTTCATGTATTCGCTAGTTGTTCCACGGGATGGACTGTCTTTAGTGCCAATCGCAAATGGATTCGAGGATGTCTTTGACGAAGTCAAAGGGTTGCCGCCGCATAGGGAGATCGAGTTTCGTATAGATCTAGTTGAAGGAGCCAGACCTGTTGTGATGCCTCTAAGGCGGATGGCGCCGAGGGAACAGCAGGAGTTGAGGGTGCAAGTTGATGACCTTTTACAGAAAGGATTCATTCGGCGTAGTGTGTCCGAGTGGGGTGCACCAGTTGTGTTTGCAACCAAGGCAGATGGGTCGTTGAGATTGTGCGTCGATTATCGTGAGCTGAATAAGGTGACTAAGAAGAACAAGTATCCATTGCCGAGAATAGATGACTTGTTTGATCAGCTTCACGAAGCTAAGGTGTTTTCTCAGATGGATTTGGCAACGGGATTTCACCAGTTGAGAGTGGCTAAGGATAGTGTGCCGAAGACTGCTTTTAGGACACCATCCGGTTTCTTTGAGTGGTTGGTAATGCCGTTTGGATTGACTAACGCGCCAGCATATTTTGTGGATCTTATGAATAGAGTGTTCAGAGATCAGTTGAACAAGTTCGTACTTGTGTTCGTGGATGATATTCTGATTTATTCCAGAACTGAAGAAGAGCACAAGACGCACTTGTGTATTGTTTTGGGAATCTTGCGGAAACATCAGCTGAAGGCTAAGTTTTCGAAGTGTCACTTCTGGAAGAGTGAAGTGAGGTTCTTAGGCCATGTGATTTCTGGAAATGGAATAGCGGTTGATCCCGCTAAGGTGGCAGCAATCCAGGATTGGGTTAGACCTAAGAATGCATCTGATGTGAGAAGTTTTCTTGGATTAGCTGGATATTATCGACGGTTTATCAAAGACTTCTCCAAGGTAGCTGCACCATTAACAGGATTGACGAAAAAGAACCAAGTGTTCAGTTGGGATGCTAAGTGTGAGCAAGCTTTCGGAATCCTGAAAGAGAGATTGACGAGTGCTCCTGTTTTGACTATTCCAAGTGGGAATGATGAGATGGTGGTTTACACTGACGCATGTGGTACTGGACTTGGAGCAGTGCTGATGCAGAAGGATAAAGTTGTTGCGTATGCCAGTCGACAACTAAAGCCGCATGAAAGGAATTACCCGACTCATGATTTGGAGTTAGCGGCGATTGTATTTGCTCTGAAGATGTGGAGGCATTATTTGTTGGGAGTTCGGTTCGAGTTGTTTACGAATCACAAGTCGTTGAAGTATCTTTTCTCCCAAAAGGATTTGAATCTTCGACAGCAACGTTGGCTAGAGTTTTTGGCATCATATGATTTTGGTATAGCTTATACTCCAGGAAAAGGTAACGCAGTGGCAGATGCGTTAAGTCGAAGACATGCAGGATTGGGAGCCATGTTTTCAGAATGGAAGAGTCTCGAGTATTTAGCTGGATTTGACTTCAGGCCTAGATGTGAATTGGAACCTGAGATGTTGGCAAACTTATCGGTAAGACCCACTCTTGTGGGAAGGATTGGCGAGAGTCAAAAGCGAGATGATAAGCTTGTCAAGATTATCCGTGATTTGGAATCTGGATTGGAGCCAGAAAAGGATAAAGGATTCGAGGTCGATCGAGAGGGTTGGCTTCGGAAGCAAGGACGACTAGTTGTTCCCGATATAGATGAATTGAGGAGTGAAGTTCTGAAGGAAAGTCATCACTCGAAGTTGACAATTCATCCAGGTGGAAATAAGATGTATCGGGATATGAAGAGAACCTACTACTGGGAAGGCATGAAGAAGGATGTTGGAAATTTTATTTCCAAATGCATGAACTGCCAGTTGGTAAAGGCTGAACAGAAAAAGCCAAGTGGATTGCTTCAGCCATTAGAAGTTCCTACATGGAAGTGGGAACAAGTGTCGATGGATTTTATCGATGGATTGCCTAGAACCAGAACGGGAAATGAAGGAGTTTGGGTCATTGTGGATCGTCTGACTAAGAGTGCACGATTCATTCCTGTTCGATCGACTAGGACTGCATCAAAGTTGGCTGAGTTGTATGTTAAGTGGATAGTTCGATTCCATGGTATTCCGAAGAGTATAGTGAGCGATCGGGACCCATTGTTCACTAGTGGATTTTGGAGGAGCTTCCAGGAAGTTTTGGGAACCGAGTTGTGTTTGAGTACAGCTTATCACCCTCAAACAGATGGTCAGACCGAGAGAGTCAACCGAGTTTTGGAAGATCTTCTTAGAGCATGTGTTTTGGACTTCGGAGGATCATGGGAAGATCACCTTCATTTGGTGGAGTTTGCATACAACAACAGTTACCAGTCAAGCATTGGTATGGCACCGTATGAGGCGTTGTATGGAAGACCGTGTAACTCTCCGACATGTTGGTTGGAAACTGGAGAAAAGCTGATGCTTGGGCCAGAGATGATTCGACAGACTTCGGATTGTATAGAGATCATTCGGCAACGAATGAAGGCAGCCCAAGACCGTCAAAAGAGTTATGCTGATAAGCGTCGAAAGGATTTGGAATTCGACGTAGGAGATATGGTTTTTGTGAAGATTTCTCCACTGAAGAATGTTATTCGATTCGGGAAGAAAGGAAAATTGACTCCGAGATTTGTTGGACCATTCCCGATCATCGAGCGAATTGGAAAGCTCGCCTACAGATTGGAGTTACCAGAGAAGATGTCGAGTGTGCACAATGTTTTTCATGTATCATATCTACGGAAGTATGTGCACGACTCGAATACCGTGGTTTCTGTTGATAGCTGTGAAGATTTCGAAGTTGATCCAGTTGATAGAAGACCTCGTAAGCCGCTTCGTGTTGTTGAAACCGACACGAAACAGCTTAGGAGGAAGGTAGTTAAGTTGCTCAAGATACAATGGAGTGATGATGATAACGACTGTACGTGGGAGGTGGAAGAGAGGATGAAGGCAGCTCATCCTGAACTCTTCAAGGTATGGCCCTAAGGTGTCGTGTCATCTCGCGATATTGTAACTTGTTCTAAGTCTTAGAACTCTGTACGCTAAGCTAGAATTGGATGCATGGTTTGCTGGTTGTTATGGTTGGTAGGCGTACAGAATAGTCTTTGATTGCTTTGATTGTTTGGAATTTCGGGGGCGAAATTCCTAAGGGGGAGAGTATGTAACGACCCGTATTTTTACGGATCGACAAGTTCGGCAAAACCTGGAGTTTTAGCATTTTGAGTCATTTCAGATTTTAGGCAAATTTCGCCTAAGTCCTAAGTCGTCCACGACTTAGCATGAGTCGTGAGTCGTATACGACTTAGGAGATAGGAGTGTGATGACTTAAATTGACTGACCGACTTAAGGAAAGTGCGACCTAAGGGGATAAGTCGTTGCTGGGCTAAGTCAGTAGGTCGAAGTTAACTCGGCGAGTGTTAAGTCGTAGGTTGTAAGTCGTCGCCGAGTTAAGGGATAGACAACCTAAGGAAGTGACCGACTTATGTTATTGTAGACGACTTAAGGTTTTGAGTTAAGTGTTAAGTCGGCTGACGAGTTAAGGTAGTGGTCGACTTAAGACCTGGACGACTTAGGAGTTGAGTCTTATCCTGGTAGATCGGCAAAGCTGCTATGTTAAGTCGTAGGTAGGCTGCTGTGTTGAGTCGTACCCTGATGAGTCGTACCCTGATGAGTCGTACCCTGATGAGTCGTACCCTGATGAGTCGTAGTCTTTGTGTTGAGTTGGAAGATGCTATAAGTCGTAGACAGATGAAGGTTAAGTCGTAGGAGCGTGTGTTGACTCGTAGCTTGGTTAAGTCGTAGGGGGTTGCTGAGTCGTAGGGGCTTAAGTCGTAAGTCGGAAACGACTTAGGAGATAGACTAGTCACGACTTAAGGGCAGTTTTCAGCTATAAATAGGAGGGGTTGTTCTCACTTTTTGGGATCCGGATTTTTGAAGCGACGAAGTGCTGCCATTTTTAGAGCTCGACTTCTACACTTCTTCACTTCTTTTCTCCACTCCAATCTAGTGCTTCCTTCCATCCAAATCAAAGATCAAGGTTGAAGATTCAAGAGCTAAAGTTGAAGATCTTCATCTTTTCAAGAGAGATTTCTTCGTTTGAAGCGGATTCGTGATAGATCAAGCTTGATCCTTCGCTGTCCAGATCTGAAGCGTGTTGATTTGAGGTTGTTTAGGTGATTTGGTGAGTGGTGATTATCTCTCACACGGATCCAAAGGAGTATATCGGATTGTTGGCTCGATTTGGTGTTAAAATAGTGATTTCCATGCATTTTCTTCATCCTAAGTGTAGATCCATATAGATCCATTGTTCATGATGATGTTACATCCATTTTATCATATGTTAACCTATGCAAGTTCATTCATCAAGTTTGTAGAGATATAATCCATGTTTTCATGCTTATTGGACTTTCAACTCTTTAATTACGAAAATGCCATTATTGTTATAATTGTCTACTTAGATCATATTTGAATGCTTGATTGTTTGGATTGATGTTTGATTTGATTGATTGTTATGAACTAGATGATTTATGATTAGATTTAGACCGAAGATGATTCAAAAGCTAAGGGAAAGGCTTTTGAATTGGGAAAGCTGCTCGTGGCATATGTAGCGGGATGATGAAGCTCTTATGCATAGATTTGATGATGTGATGATGAGATGAGGCTTTGCGAGGATGTAATGAAGCGAGGCAATCATGTGATGAAGACTTGGTCTAATCCAGACGAGGTCATTCCAAGCATGTTGATAACTCGGTGATATGATTCGAGTTGAGGATAATGAATGGATATGAGAATAGTCGTCGAGGAGGATGACTAGGAGGCTTGGATAGCATCGTTGTTGAAGGTTCTAGCATGCTCTAAGCAAGAGTACATTTGGGCATACTCGATAGTCCCAACGGCTAACTGTTGATGGTCGAGTACTCTGGGCAGATTCGATAGTCCTAGGCACGGGCTGCGACGACGTGCGGGAGTTATGTCTAGAACCGGGGTTTCTCATTAGCCCTTGACGGACGGCTGAAAGAATGTGCCGGTCATTCAATTAACGGTGATATCGAAGCAATGATAACAGTGATAGCCAGAGTCATGGATGTTTGGTTGTATCGTCATTCGGACTCAAGAGCGGTATTTTCTGGGTGCTTATCTGATTTAGGCCTTGGTACTTGGAAAACATCGCCCTTGACTCGAGTGATAGTAGCTTTACTTTAAATTGTATGCTCTGCTATGTTTGCTTCTGCTTAGTGTGTGTCTGGGGGCTATCACTGTAGAATGAGGTTGGAGTGGGAGAGTTGTATTCCTATTCCTTTTCCTTTATGCTCTTTTGGTATGTTGTTAGTTAATTTACTGCTCACTAAGACTGTTGTCTGACTCAAGGCTTTATGTTTTAATTCTTATTGCCTTGGGCTGTTCGTCCATTTTTGGGATGGGCAGACTAGGTAGCAGGTGACAGGTGCTGATCTCTTCTCACGATGCTGATATCGAAGACGAGCTAGAGGGTTGCATACTATCTTCTTATTATATGTACTGGATTTTCCGCTGTTTTGTATTCTCTGAGAGATATGTAGTGAGGCTGGATGTATTGACTATGTGGATGCTTGTATTCAACTATTATGGAGTTTTATATGATGTCATTTTGTTCTGTAAAGCTTCACTATACATATGTTCTATTGTATTTTGTCCATGCGCTGTGAGTAATACGATAGATTCTGTTGTTTTAAATCTTACCTTGACAATCGTCCATGGTCGCCTGGTACACTTTACAGCGCTCTATCTCTAGATTCGGTGCAGGGGTCATGGGCGGTCGTCACAGTCTTCACCACCGATCTTCAATGCGATCCATATCGTCGTATCACTAATTCGGAATGGGTTATATGACATAAAGGTCCTTTCCCGGCTAAACCGAATAGTGAGCACAATATTTAAAACATATGGATATAGAGATTTCAATTAAGTCACAACTTATTACCCAAATCCTTTCCTTTAAATGGTTTAAACAAATTACCATTTTAAATCTTTAAACAAAAAGATTTACTTCACAAAGTTTACCCAGTTTCACAAAGATTCATTCACAGATTCCCAAATCATTTCCCATTTCAATTGGATCAACCAATTAAATCTTTAAATTAAGATTTAACTTATAGCTTTCAAAACTATTCACAATTCAAGTCTTTTATAATATAAAAGATACACCTTTTAAAATCTTCTTTGATTTCAAAATAAAGCTTAATCATCTTCACAAAGGTTAATTCATAGTTTTTCCAAACTATTCACAATTTCATTTCAACTTGAAATGTTTCGATACAAATTGGAAATCTTTTCACTTTATGAAAGCTATTATTATTTGAAAACAGATAGTTTTCGTTTTGGGAAAAACTGGTTACAATTACACAGGTTAAAGCCATCCAAGTATAAAACTAGAATTTAAATTTAAATTTCCAAAACCATATTTTTAAATGGTTAAAAACCCATATAAACACCTTTTACACTTGTAAAATCTTTTAGACCATAATTCCCAAATTATTGAATTCAATTTCAAGTACTGAATTCAAATTTTAAATCAAATGATTTAAATTCCAATTTTTATTAAGTTATTTAAAATAACTTTTATTTCTGAAACTCATTTTCAAAAACTTTCAATTCCAATTCCAAAACTAATTTGGATTCAAAAATTCAATTTTTAGAATTGTCAAAATCTGTGACTTAACCGATTTCCACGTGAAATCCACATTTGTGTGTGTATTGTGTAGTCCACGGGTTTAACACAATAGTGCAACAACATTCAACCATCACAGATCAAATATAACAATATAATTGATAAGCGGTATAAACTATAACGCTTATCTTTCATTCACAGATCACAGATATACGATTTACAGATCACAACACAAACCAGGATATATCACAAAGCATCACATATCCTTATAAATTTCCAATGAATTTACAAAATCATTTCCTTTTTTAAATAAATTTCTTTATCTCTTTAAATCTATTTAAAAATCCAAATTTTTAATAAATTCTTCAACTTATAAATAATATTATTAAAAAAATCCCTTTATTAATATCTTTTCCCATATTTCAGAAAAAAATTCGATAAGACTACAAAAATCAAATTTTTATACTTTTAAATTCCTTCTTTCAAATTAATTCAATTCTTAAAAATAATTTTCAAAAAATCCAATTTTATTAATTTCTGGTATCCAACGATACCAAAAATATATTCGGCTAAATTTTAGCCTTCAACAATTTCAATCACAAAGATAATCACACAGAGATTATAAATAATCAACGCACAACATATGAAACCAATTCAAATGTTTGAGGAATCTAGTTGTATCCCTCCAACCTGTTTCCCTGCATCCACAGATGTTAGCACAATACCAATTCCACTTCGAGATGGAATATCGCGGTATATGGGATTTATAAATATTATCCGCTATTATGCGGCGCAATAGGGTCTCATCCGCTATATAATGCGGGAAATCAACTCCAAATACATATATAATACCAATTCCACTTCAAGGTGGAATATCGCGGTATATGTTTTTAATAAATAACCTCCGCTTAATATGCGACGTAAAGGGTCTATTTTAGCACAATAGATAACAATCATCATCCAATTCACACAATCAAGCAATTTTAAATTTAACTATTTTAAATTTAAATCGAAACACAATTCGATTGAGTGAGGAGTTCTCACCTTGCTTTCAATAATGGTTGCAGTATTTTATTTCGAATAAAATTAAACAGCCGTTTAATTTTACTCAAAATTCAAACTATCTCCAATCAATCCCAATCTAGCTCCAATCAATCCCAATATAGCTCCAATGCGTAGTGGTCGACAAAACGAACCCGACGCAATTCGTTTCGTCAAAAATGGACCTCGTATGACAAAGATACGATGTTTTAAAGATTGTACGATTTAAATATATATATATTACAACTTTTATTTTAATTTTTTAAACCTTTATCACCCACAGCCGTTTATTTCTACAACCCTATATCTAGGCCACACGCGTGAATTTTTTGCTTCTCCTACATCATGAAAATCACGTACGTGATAAAACCCATGGCCGCCATATTTTCCTTGAATTATGCTTCACCATCGCTAAACTATACGACGATCGGAGACCTTCACGTTGAAGCTCGCACTTGCCTCCACACATAGCTCACACGCGCAGCCCCCTAGCTCAATAATTTTCTCGAGTTTCATGCTCGAACTACAGATATACGCGAGCACTTTCTTCCTTCATCGTTGCGAATTTGATAATCATATCTGTATGGATTTGAAGAGCTCGCGAAGCACTACAGTTTTGCTTTAGAAAGTTTTCAAAAATATTGAAGGGATTGGAAGATTTTGAGGGAGAAAGGTTCGAGCATTCCTGGCCATTAACAGTAAAGTGGCGGCTGAAGCTTGAAACCCTAGGGTTTTTTGCAAAATAGAAGAAAATGGGTCCTTTTATAGAAAATTGACCAAACACTATTCATCCAAAAAATTTCGAACTCGAAATCAAGCGTGCCGGCTGACATTTCTAAGGTTTTACCCGCGTTCCAAACACAATGGAACGTGTTTCAGGAGCTAATTTGGTCATATGTTCGAGTTACGGAATTAAACGATCAAATTTAAATTAAATCGATTAAAACGATTTCTATGCGTTTCAGCTTGCCCCGGACAAACCATAAATCCGATTGACACGAAATTTGAAACCTTACAATAATTTTACATTATGGATCCGATGAAACTAGTTTCGTTGAAATCCGAGACTGTTTGAAAAATGACTAATTTTAGTCGTCAATTAAATATTAAAATATTCAATTTTCACAAATTAACTTTTAATTCAATTTCGAAAGTTTACAAACATCATTCTAACTCCAATATGATTTAATATAACTTTATAAATCATTTTTATACACATTTGATCCAATTATCCAATTATTTACGCAATTTCAAATATTAACTTAATAATTTAATTGTCCAATTAAATCACTATATTCGAAATTTAATCCATTCGACTTACAAATTTCACTTGTTAATATTTAAAATCAATTAAATATCTGAATTTCAAATGATAGAAATTCTGGGTCGTTACATTAATTATCTTAAATAATCAAATTATTTATTTAATTTAAATTAAGAATTAATTAATAAATAATATCACAAAAATAAATTAATTAAACTTAATTACTTTTAAGATAATTTATTTTTTTAACTTTAAAACTAATCCAATGTTTAAAATAAAATACTTATTCAAAAGAATGAATTAACGTGTTTAAATTTGAATTAGTTTAAAACTTTGATGGATAATTTAAATTTAGTTCTAATTTCCAGAAAACGGGTTCTGGTTCCAAAAGCCTGTAGCCATACTTTGACCTCAGACTTCACTAACTGCTTCAAGTCGAACAACATCTAGCTTCGAGTGGCAACCTGGAATTCTTCGAGTAAGACTCGAGATAATCATGCGAACAAACAACCCAATTCACCAGAAAAATAAGAGAACCGTGCACATGCACGGTGCCACTAGTCGTTCCTGGCCACCGCCGATGAACTTCCCACGTCGGCAAAACCTCCAGCAGCCCTCCACGATCATCAAATCGTGCTACGATTCTCGAAATCGAATTTGAGGTCCACCACCAAGCCTGGAAACACAAGGACAAACTTCCCCTCAAAACCTGTCAATGCTTCGTCCACATGGCTCCGATCACCAGAATTCATACGACTCCGGCCATGACCTCGTCAACACTTCCTCCACCATCTCCCCGAACCACGTCGAACTCGATCGACTCCAGACGATGGACGATGCAAAATTCTCAACCTCAAAAAAACTAGGTTGATGAACGAAAAATGCTCGCCGCCACCACCACGTTCATCTACACGCCCATCCACTATTTTTCCTACAATCTCTGTTCGCCTCTCCATCTCCAGACAAGACCCCGACTTCGACAAGTCAGTAGATCACCAGAGAATGCCAAAATCAAGAAATTTCGACAATCCCAAACTACTCCTCTATTCCCACTTTAAAAATTATGATTTAAGCTTTAAAATTCATGATTAAGCATACAAATTCAAGTTATATACTTGAATTCGTGAATTAGAATGTTTGAATTTTGACTAAGTTATGGTTTGCTCAGTTTTCTTGAGTTCCAGAGCCAGTACTAAGTTGTTTTGGCTTAAATAAATTTTTAAAACTTAGATCAAAATCAAACAATTAACTTTTGTTTATATTCTAAGCTTAAATAGTTATTGAATTAAGGTATTTGGATTTAATTTGAAAAACTGGGTCAGGGGAAACAAGAACAGAAGTACCTCAGGGGATACAGGCATGCACAGATTACACATATGAACAAATTTCTACAACATAACGTTTTCCAGATATATATATGCAACTAGTTCAGATATTTAAGTTTTAGAAAGGTAATGTTACTCACTGTGTTTTGAGAAGATGAACAGAGCACTCTTGTTTGAAAAGTTTTAAACTTTTTAAAACTGAGAATTGTTTTGCTTTGATCTCCTAATCTTCCTGCCCTTATTGTTGTATGATGTTTAATGTGGTAAAAAATAGAAATGTTATCTTATTATTCTCTGGTTTGCTGGTTTACTATGTTTTGATAATCGAACTAAAATGAGAAGATGTACAAATATATAGAGAAAAGCTTACAGGTTGATATGCTATTATTTGTTTGTACAATATCAAGGACAGAGATATTTTTCTCTTTAGAGGCTGAATTGATTTTAAAAATAATTCGAATTGATTTTTATTTGCTGCCAGGGATGAAAACATTTAATGCATATGTACCATATGTCTCATACTTATCTTCTTTTCTTTGTTTATTTTGTATTGACTAAAGAGATTTTTCTTTTCTACTTTGGTGGCTGCAGATCTCATGTTTTGGTGGCTGAAGTAAATTGTGTTTTGTTTTGTTTTGTGTGCTACAGATCTTTATATTGAGTGTTATTATCTTTATTTTCCCAAGCTTACATACTTATATTATGTGTTCATATTTGAGTATTATTTTCTTTTGTCTTGTATTTATTTTATATATTAACCATCAATTCTAAATTTAAATTATTTATTTATTTTCTTCCTTGTGTCAAAGTCTATAATTTTTATATTTAATATTTAAACCATTTATTTAAGATTTAAATTCAAATCAAATATGTATATATATATACAATTTAAATTCAAATGATTTAACATCTATTTCATTTGAGTTCGGGGAAACTCGCTTCAATTTACAATAAATTTTACAATTTTAATTCAAAAATTCAATTAATTATTAATTTAAATTTAATTAAAATCCGGGGTCGTTACGATAAATAATGATAAAATAAAATGAAGGAAATTATTTTCATGTCAACCAGAGTACTAATAAGATGATAGAAATATGTATCTTTCACACACACACATATACCTCAATTAAGCCTTTGAGATTACCAAACTGTCCATCACATTTAAATTCAATAAGCAGTACAATCAATGGCATATTATGGATTATTATTCATTATCCTCGCCCACGTGTTTGTTCATTCTCATCCACTACGTTCACGGGTTTCAACTTATCCTCTTATTCATACGTTTCAAAATACCCTTCCTTTTTAATGATGAAATCAAGTTCTATTTTAGTTTCCAATATTTGAATAATAATAGGAAAAATGAAGATATAAATCAAATGCTCAATTTTGATTTTCTAATTGAAGGCTCTCTTTTTCTTCTCCAAATGAAGGTTTGTTTTTTGAAAGTTTTAGATCCAATTTACAAGTTGCGAAATTTACAATGGGTTCGTAGAAGATGAAATAAACATTATGTCGGTACAACATATCTTCTTGGATTATCTTTTTTTCATTTCCCATGTGCATTTTGGTTTGGAGCCAAAAATTTGTTCTTTTATATTTCAATTTCATTGCATTAGACAGTGATTTTACTGAATATGACTCGGGAATTTTGTTATCATGTTCTTGCTTGAATGATTGTTACCATGTATATTTTTTGTTTACCATTTTGAATTCCAGAATTATACTATTACCAAAAGTATACTATAGTTGTGCACTTTCATACGAAATCAGCTTGGTAACATATGAAATTTACTAAAATATGATAAGTATCGACCTTTGTAGCATCGATTAAATATGTTAATCGTATGTTATACTTACGATAAAGCTAAAAAAATCCAGAACGAATACTTTGGTATTATTGTGGATCTAACTGCATTTAAAAAAGTACCCGTTAACCAAGATTTTTATTTTATTTTATTTTATGACTCCATTAAGGTGTATGCCTACTTCAATCCCCACTATTTATTAGATAGGATAACTATTTTTCATATATATATATATATACACACACACAGATATATATATCATATTTTACATTTCTTAAATTTCAAGTAAACAATCAGTGGAGAGAGTTTTAGGATTGTTCGGTGGTAGATGAAAGATGTTCTCATCTTAAAAAGTTAGATCTGTTAAAGATTTGTTCCAGTAAAGTGCATTCTTATTTTTTGTTGTGCCAGTAATAGTATTTCAATATTTGACATTTCGGTATTATATATTTTAGTATTGATTTTCTATTATCTGAACCTAGTCCTCCATTTCTATACTTGGTCATTTCTACTGTCTTGTTCACTTTAATCCGCTTTTTTCCACTCGCAATTGATGATACATTGCAATAACTGGGTTTCTATTCAAGATTTTCTATATGTTACTTACTGCCAATAATTCCAATACCACAGTAATTAATGAATTTCTACCTTGTATAACTTTAATTGTGTTGCTCACTTGGTTTACATTAGTCTGTTAAACTAGAATATTTATGATGTATATTCTCCTTTTGTTATAATTGAATTATTTTTTCCTTTTTATTTAAAGACATGTTTGAAATTGTACATTACTGTATATGTACCATTATGATAAATAATTCATATATACTTATGAATTTTTTGGCACTGATTAACCATCAATATTGTTGTATATGTTCTTATATTTTCTTAACATTATTTCTTTGAGTATTGATGTCATTTGTAAACACACATGTACATATAGATTACCAACTGTGATGGCTAAATAATCCAAAAGCAGAAAGCATAACTCCTTCCCCCTGAAATTTGGATTTGTGAAAAAGTTTTGAAGATATATCGTAAAGCACGAGGCAAACCATTTTCCTAGCCAGTAATCTTTATTAACATCATAGTGAATAGAAGTACATCTTTATTATTCATGATATTTTGAGGTAGTTAATGCTTACAGCGCTTAGTATATTCAGAACTTTGCTTTAGAAAGGAGTTTTGGTTCATTTATTTATTGATCAGTGGCATAATTTTGACTTCAAACTCCATATGAATACTTTTCCTTGATTAATCTGTTTTGCATTCTATATGTGGTAACTACATTTCTCTTCTTGCAAAAATATATCGTTCTTAGACATGATATCAGATTTTAGCAATAAGACACAAATCCTAACATTCTAAAATGCACTAACAGAACTCCTACTAGCCCAAAATGTGCTAGTTCCTACGAAAATATTCTATATATCAGAAATTAATGCTTGCAATATAGTAATAATATCCATAAAATCTTGCTTTTGTTCAGTTTTAGCAACCTACTATTAATTTATATGCAGGTCGACTTATTAAACCGATTACATTCAAATCAAATAAATCGACACAGAAAAAGCAGCAGAAGTAAGTAAATTGAAAAACGAACCGTTGTTTTCTTCAAGTATATACGTCGATAGGTTGGAGCATCTATTGATTCACGAACAGAGGAATAGGGTTTTGCTTGAGGTGGATTGCGGTCCTGAAAATTTTGGGGGAGAAAACTTTTATCTGTGGCGGCGCATAGCTAGGTATTTTATTTCTGGAAGAAATGCGAGTGGGTGATTACGTGGAGGTAAGGTGAGCAATTAAAGGAGTAAGGAACGATCTACAGCATAATTGAAAGCTTTTCCCGTTGAGACCCATTAAAGACCATGGTTTAAATTATTTTACTAATTATCAGTAACACAAATATTTTGTCTCTAATTAGACCTGACATAGAGACAATAATGTTTAGGGTCCCTAAAAACTGTCTTAAATTTGATATTTTGTTGTAGTGTACCTTCTCAATCAGAAGTGATCATACCAGTTCAGAATGAAGCAGTTCAAAGAAAAGGTGACTCCAACCCACAACACACAGTGCACAGCAACGAGCCAGGTCATGAGCAAGATAGGCACCAGAGAGCTCAAGCCATACACCACAACAAAGTATGAGTACTCAATCAGATCCCTGTCAAGTATTAGATTATTATCAATCACCTAATACTCAACAAGAGAGAACAATGGACAATAGAAATCAACAATCTACTCCTGCAAATACTGGACATCACATGATAACAAGAGCAAAATGTGGTATATTTAAACCAAAGACATAACAATGCAAAACTGGAAACTGATAAACCAAGCACATATTTTTAAGCCATTGATGTGCATGTAAATGTACATATTTTTACTTTCATATTTTATCGAATTAAATTAAATAAATGATCATATAGGGTATTTTAACATGTTTAAACCAATATTTCAATTATTTTCAAATCATTATTTATTCATCTTCATATTTTGGGGCAAAATGGTCATTTTTGTGCATATATTAATTTGAAAAAATTTACTTGGAAATTTCTATATTATTTTGTAGAAATTTAGCTTCAAATAGAAGAGCTTTTCATGGAAAATATGCATGCACAAGAGAAAACAAAGGAATAAAGATGGAAATAATTCATTTCATGAAACATGGAGGACCCCATCTACCAACTTACCATGATGTACAATTAGAAGCTAATTCACATGCTAATAGACTTTACAGCTACATGCACATTTAAGTGAAGGACTAACACATGCTAATGATTACTTGGTGGCCACAATACCTTAAGGGTAGTTTGAGTAGTTCCTAAATAATGTATTAGGGTTTTCAAATATGTATAAATACCTCATATGTTCATGTAATTAGTCTCTCTTCCTCTTAGCCTCCTTAGTTTAGGGTCAAAAATAAATTAGAAGCTCTATTTCTTTTCATGGCTACATATCCATTTCTTTTATGTAATTTTTTATGCAATTTTAATACATGCTCTTCTCTTTTCTTGCTTAATTCCTTTCATGCTAGTAGTATAGATCTTTTATTCATGCAAGTAGATTAGCTTTTATTTTAGTTTAATTAGTTCTCTTTTTACTTTGCTTTTGTTTTCTTTTTTTTATGTTGAATGCTACAATTGTTGACATGATAACAAATATAAGTGGCTAAACCCCTTCAATTTAGGGTAATGAAGCACTCTTAATCATGTAGCTTCAACATTTTGATCATTTATGTTCTCTTTTTATGCTTAATGGAAATGTTTGAATGGGTTAACTTATTTTTTTTAGCTTTGAATTTGATAGCCTATATTGTTGACACCAAATAAGCTATGCTTAAACAAACAACAAACAAAAAACACAAATTACCTCTTCATCTACATATGATGCTGGTTATGAAATTATTTTAAAATCAAAATTTGATGGTTTATATTTCTAATCAATAGTTAATAGGCCATACTTAGAATAGATTTTGTTCAAGTTCATTGTCAATTTTCATGAGAGTTAAAAGCGATTTATTGGTTGTGTTATAGTTTGATGGTTTATATTGGGCTAATTAATACCACAAATATTCCATACTTACGATAAGAAAATCGACTAATTTCACTAATGACCAAAAAAAAGAGATCATAATTTCATTTTGTTGAACTATGTGATCTTGAGAAGGACATTGCCTCTAAATTGCCTTCTACTCTCATATTTTTATCACTTTTAATTTTTGTTAGTTTTTAGAATTTTTACTAGCTTAACAACATTTCAAATATTGATTTGATTGAATAGAATTTTAAAATCTAACAATTCCATGCGGATGGACCCGTACTCGCCACGTACTAGCATTGTACGCCGTGCACTTGGGATTATTTTTAATTTAAATTCGATCGGCTATTTTCCAATCTGATGGAGATTTAGCCGGTTCGAACAAGTTTTTGACGCCATTGCCGGGGAACATAGTTTTGTTATCTATTTTTTAAATATAAGTTTTGGTCATTATCTTGAAAATTTAAGTCATTTACTTGTCAAAATTTCCAATAAAACTAAGTTATCATAACAAATAGACTATAGTTTGGCTAGTTGTTTCGGTTGATAACATAGTGGAACTATGAAATGGATCCTTAGTTAGTTATCGCAGTTTTTTAAATGGTATTTTCATTTCTTTTGAATAATAACTTAATCACATAAGTTAAAATAGTGCTTGGATTTCAATTGCTTACTCTCTCTTATTTGAAAATTTTATTAATATTAACAATATTTACATATGCCTAACTCAGAAAACTAAGACCAGATATATTACCCATGCACTGCCTTTCGGACTTATGTGAGGGGAATATAGAGCGTGACGAGTGAACACACGAGTGTGTACACCTATCGACTATAGGCATTGTTATTAAAAGAATTTCTATATACATACACCTAACTCAAATAAACTGAGGCTAGATATACCGATCATGTATTGCCTTTCGAGCTTACATGAGAAGGGTATAGAGCATGGCGAGTGTACACACTTGCGTGTGAACACATGACTCTAGGTGTTTATTAAAATATATACATATATACAAAATAAAAAAAAATTCTTTTTTTTAATATATATATATATATTTTTTTTTTTTTTAAGAGAGAGTTTTGCAAAATCATCTTAGCACCATTTAACTTAGTAGATCAAAAATATTATACTCTTTACTTTAAATCCACCACTTTTTAAAAAAAAATCAGTTAGGACAGTTAGGATATACTTCATATTTATCACCCATGAGTCTACCTATGTACTAGTTAAACCATTGTTCGCCATCCAAAGTGAAAAATGAAAAGCAGTCATGAGAGAAGAGTATGAAGCATTGATGAAGAATACGACATGGGATCTTATTCGTTTACTAAGACATCAAAATGCCATAAGGTGTAAATAAGCATATTGATTAAAGAAAAATTCTGATGGTTCAATTCTTAAATACAAGGCAAGATTGGTGGCGAAATGATATTCACAACAAAATGGTTTTGATTTTAATGAAATATTTTCACCTGTTGTGAAACACACTTCCATCAGAATTATTTTAACTATAGCCTTGCATAAGAATTGGATCATAAAGCAACTGGATGTAAATAATGCATTTTTAAATGGCCTTTTATAAGAGGAAGTCTACATGGAACATGCATATGGATTCAAACAAAAAGGAGGTAAAGAATTAGTGTGCAAACTGAACAAGGCAATCTATGGACTCAAACAGGTAACAAGAGTGTGGTTTGACAAATTAAAGTCAACTTTAGCAAGGCTTTGCTACAACTCAACAAAATCAGACGACTCACTTTTTACTAAAGTTACAAATGATACTGTCACTTACATACTGATTTATGTTAATGACTTTAAAAATATAGGTAGCAGTGAGTTAGAAATCAATAGTGTTACACAACATCTAAACAAAGAATTCTCAATCAAGGATTTGGGACATCTAATTACTTTCTTGGCGTTGAAGGTAAGAGGACATCAAACACTAAAATGCATTTGAGTCAGAAAAAATATATCATAGAAATACTGGTGAGATCCAAAATGGACAAGGCTAACCCTCTTCGTACTCCAATGACGAGTAATTCACATCTATCAAAGAACAAAGGTGAACTATAACAAATGACAAACAGTACAAAAGTATAGTAGGAGCATTACAATATGCTATAATAACCAGCCCAGACATCTCATTCAGTGTGAATAAAATAAGCCAGTTTATGCAAAGATCACAAGACGAACATTAGAAGGCAATTAGGAGAATACTAAGATATCTCAAAGGATTTATAAATCAAGGACTAATTTTAATTTAAAATCAAATTAAATATTAAATGTGGATCTTTGAAGGTTCTGTTTTTAATTCTCAATGCACCTTTAAGTGTTTTGTTGTATATATTTTTACATATCAGTGTAGCATTGAGGATATAGTTGTATAGTCAAATTCAAATAGTCTACGTTAAAGTTATTATATGCATATTTATATATTAGGGTTGTAGCTGGAAAGGAATTAGGCTGATGTTGATGTGATAAGCTCTGTTATATGCAATAATAAATGTGAATATAAAGCTTGAGTATGATGTTATAATAAATTTTTCCTGGTTAAGTTGATTAAAAGCAAAATGATTGGGATTAACAATTCACATGTACAACTGTTGGCCACACGTATTTAAATGTAATGAGTTGTATGACTTAGGATACTTAAGCACATGACTGATATTGATTATGTAGTGTTAGGTAAGATCAAGATAGTATTATTCGTTATATTTTTTCCTCTTCATGTCATCAAAATGTAAGTTTATGGTTTGTGGTGCATTATGGGATCCAGTACTATTTTGTTTCAACTCCAATGTTCCAATTTTTTTTAAGTTATTACCCTATTCATTTGAATTTAATCAAAGCTTATACAACATGTTATCTTCAAACTTACAAGTTGCATGTGTACGTGAAAGTTAATTTGGGATGGTTAAAGGTTCTGTTTTTTTTCATATTATCTATCATAATGGCATTGTTGAAATATTGTAGCTGGAGCAAGTTTTTTCTCTAACTGACATAATTTTGGCCTATATAGAATAATCACACTTTAAATGCATGCACTCACAAGCTTTGTCATATCGCAATTGAAGCTGAAGACAAAATCCCGATAGCAAGGATATATGATAGTGGAATTAGCACCATTGTTGAATCTTTGATGCATTTGCTTTGGTATTTGCTACTCTCAGGAATGAATCTGCTATTTTGCAATCTACTTTTGTTAAGAAGCTGATTCATAGTTTAGTTTAGTATAGTTTAAGTTATTATTTGTTTGTATTATGTTAAGGTTAGACTACACTTTTCTTTTGAATTATTAGAAATCATAATGTATTCAAATTATTACTTTGTTCAAATCATCCCAAATCATTACTGTTTTGTATTGTTTTAGAGCTACATTGTGTTCAGTTTATTACTGGTTTATATTTTGTTGATAACTGATGCTCCGTTGGTAATTGATGTTTTTTGTATATGATGTCTTCAGTTTATTACGGTTTTGTGTTTTTACTGATGTTTGATGTATAATTTACATCTAAAAAGTTTTTTGTCGAAAAAATGGAATTCCACGTTTCTTTCGCTTTTCGCCTGTTGGTATTCCGGGGTTAGCAGTACGAAATATGAAACATGTTGTATCATTCCGTCAATGATTGAAAGAAACGGAAAATGTCTCGGTTGGTATGAAAACTTTCCATACCCACCCCTACTCAAGACACTTGTATAATTATTAATGGTAAATCAGTTTCATACTGTAGATTTAAAAAGAAAAAAAAGAGTAAATGTACTATGATCTAGATTTTCATGGTGTATCAAATATCTTTAAGTTTTGTCTGTAAACAAACATAACTTGTTTCCTATTGAAACAGTAATAATCCTTGTGGCATGTATTAATGGTTTCCATATCTTGAACACATTCCCGGTGGCGTATGAACTCGTCTCAATGGTTCAATAACCACTAACATAATCCTTTTGCCACAAGAATAGCTTGGAATACCGACGACACTTGGCGCGGCCTTTGGCGGCCACATTGCGATGGTTTCTGATGGTTTTCAATGGGTCGTCGACGACCTTCAGAAATTCGTGTTATTACAGATCTCAGCCAAGACCTTTTTTTCTCATTCAAGCTGAACCAAAAAATTTCTTCTAAAATCCCTAAATCCCACTTTCAAGCTTCCAAACCCCAAATTCAAGGTTCCGGATATTGCATGGCTCCTTAACCACTCTCTATTGCTTCCAATCTCAGGTATAATCTCTAATATTTGTAAAAACCTAATTTTTAACCTAAATCTAGATTTTACTAATTTGATAAATTAGGGCTAATTAGTGGTTCTAATTGTTTCTAATAGCCTAAGGATTGTTTATAGTATCCAATGGAATACCTATTTCATTTGTTAGCTTTAAATTGTGAAAAGTAGGTATAATTCTAGAATTTGTGTATATGTGTAAACCATTACATATATATATATATATATATATATATATATATATATTAATTTTAGCATTGTCTTGTGTTAATTAGGGTGTTTATGTGTTCATATATGTGTGTGTATGTGTTAATCATTACACACACACATACTAATAACTAAATAAAATTTTTTTGTGTTCATATATTTGTGCGTATGTGTTAATCATTATACACACACATACTAATAACTAAATAAATTTTTTTCTATCAAAAACGTCGTTATTAACAAGATTTCTTGTCAATACCCTAAAGTAATCAAAGAAAGATGGATAGTCTTATGGAGAACAATGTGCGTGATCGTCTTAGGAAGTACCTTTTAGTTTAGCTTTATTTGTTGATAATTCTTGGACTAGACCTTTCGATGTCGTCGAAAGGTATAGATTCTAGGTTAAGAAACCTTCCGACTTTGTTGAGCTAGTATGAGGTCTCCTTCAAGAGTTTTCTTTTGTTTAGGTTAAAATTCCCTGAATTAAGTCCTTAAAAGGTAGGCTTCAATCTTGTCGAAGGCTTAGGAGATAGCTTTCTTTGGGTTTAAGCAGGAAATCATATACCTTAGTGGACATGAAGTAGGATTTGACCTTGTCAAAAGGTTAGACCATTAAGTTTATAGCTTCGAAAGGCAACATGCATTATTTGAGCATAAAGGGCTGTTGACTTTGTTGAAAGGTTTAGGCCATAGAGCTAATTGGTTTCGGAAGGTTACAGTGAATGTTGTGCTAGTTGAGTTGTCGACATTGTCGAAAGGTCAAGATCATAGGGTTAATAGCTTTGAAAGGTTGCAATAGATATTTGGGTCAGAGGTATTGTCGATCTTGTCGACAAGAACCATTTGATGAGATTGGACCTGGAAAATAGAATTTAATCCAACAAAGATTTTACTAAACAGTAAAATAACCAACAAAGCTCAAGACTTCCCTTTATTCATTCAAGTAAGCTTCATTTCATTAAATTCCCAAATCAACAGTCTCCCTAATTATGGTTACAATGCTTTATTCAAGAAAATACAAGTTTAGAATGAGAGAAATTGGATCCTCAAAATATGACTCCATGCTCTCGAACGGGTCGGAAGGTCCCCCTTTTATATGCAGCTATGAACCTTTAGACTTCGTCAAAAGGTTTGCGCCTCATGTACCATTATGAACCTTTTGACGTTGTTGAAAGGTTTGGCTTTTTATGCCTTCACGAACCTTTCGAATTTGTATACAGGTTTGCCTTTTACATACTGTTATGAACCCTTCGACCTTGTCGAGAGGTTTGTCTTCACTTGTTGTTATGAACCCTTCGACCTTGTTGGAAGGTCTACACTTCACTTGAATGTTGTCGAGAGCTGTATTTTTCTTCAATGTGGTCGAAGGTTATGCTTCCTCTCGACGTTGTCGAAAGGTTTTCTTCCATTCTGTTACTTTTGCTAACTTCTGAGTGTAGCTTTCTTCATAGAATCTTTCGATGTTGTCGAAAGGTATCCTGATGGGTCTTAACCAGTTCGAAAGGCTTGCCATGCTTTCGAATAGGTCACCATGGGGTTGCTAATACTTGCTTTGACTTCTTTATCTTCTTCGGAAGATAGGAATTCCCTGGATACTGTGAGATGGAACCTACCGACCCCTTCGAAAGGTTTTGAGGCTGTTAAACTTTGATGACTGCATTCCTTCGACTCCTTCAAAAGGTTTGGTCTAAACTCCTCCTTCTTAGTCTTTATTGAAGGACCTCTCGACTCAGTCGAAAGGTGGATTTTTTGAAGAAACATTTGCCCCCACCATGCGAAGGAATGCTCTTGACTTTCCATGTCATCTTTGTCGAAAGCTAAAAAAATTCCTGCCTCTTGGCCTTCCCGAGTAGATCTGGGCCATCCATTAAAATCTAATCCAATTGCTAACAATTATAGGAGATTTTTCTTATATAATACGCTTTCCTTCTTCTTCCTCTTCCATTCTTCCTGCAAGTAAAATTTTAAACGCAAATAAAGGTGTTCCAAAGACCTTCAAATTTTTATCTCATTTCCAGAAACCAAAATCACTAACAAATCTAATACGTAAGTTTCAATCTTAATTCCATTTGATTAATTTCAATCGGACTCCACCCCTCAAATTTAAAATTAAAATCTATTTTTTGAAAACGTTCGAAAATCGATTTTTCCGAGGGCGGTCTCCAATTGAATTACTAAAAAGCCTTCTTTTACTCAGTTTCAGGAATTTTAAAGTTTTACTATCATTTTTTTTATTTTGAAACTGGCAATAGAAGATGTTTACACCCATTCCCTCATAAGGTTTGGATTTTATTCTACATATTTTTTGGTTTTAACTATCCACTTGGTTTTTAATTTGGAGGTTTTTTGAAACAGAATAGAATTAACTTCAGTTCGAATCCATTTTGTTATCAGTTTTGATTTACTTGTTTGTTAAGAAAATTTTTGAAACCCGTAATTACAATCGGGATCGGGGTTAGTTAAACCCGATTTGATTACCTGGAACCCTCTCGTGTACAACTTGGCGGCACAAAATGAACTTCCTACCCCTTCAAAAGAAATAAGGCAGCAATAATGGATTTGTCTTCTTAGCATCTTTCGATGGAGTCGAAAGGTGTTGTGATGCCAACTTTACCAACGTTATTGAAAGGAGAGGTAGTTAAGTGGAGTGGATTTAACCCTTCGACAAAGAGCACTCGACGAGGTCGAAGACTTTCAAATCTTTCGACTATTATCTTTCGTCAAAGTTGAAATTCTTTGATCTTAGAGTTGACTATGCCCATCTTTGTCGAAACATTTAAATCACATATGAATTGAACTTGAAACCTTTCGATTCAATGGGTAGGACATGTTTTGACAACATTGACCAGACCTTTCGACAACGTCATCAACACTAGTATTTTTACTTTCGAATTTTGAATTATTCGTTTCGACCATGTCGAAAGGTCTTGCCACTTAGTTTTATGTTACATTCGAAGTGTATCTAGGCTTCCATAGAGCTTTCGACGTTGTCGAAAGGTGATGAATGGATTAATGTTTCATCTCTTCCTTTCGACTTTGTCGATAGCTCAAGAAATTCATATCATTATTTATTTACTTTTCAGGCTTTCAATCAATGTTGAAGTATGTAGGTTTAAAGTTGATGCCATTGTCCTTTCGACATTGTCGAAAGCTTGAGCTAATGACCTTTCAACATTGTCGAAAGCTTAAGCTGTTGACCTTTCGACATTGTCGAAAGCTTAAACTATTTAGTTTTAGACATGAACTATTTGCACCATTTTAAAACTTTATGTATGTTTTCATACTTAAGCTAACTAAGTAAATTTCTATGCTTAATTCTTGATTGCTTTCTAAATTCATAAATAATAAGGGTTTCAACTAAAACATTTTCACCTGGTAGAATCATGAGCTCTCCTAAAGTTAAAGCTACTACTAAGCACTCTTCTAACGTATCACAAAACGAAGTCGATGCCAACCTTAAGGAATTTGGTATTACTGGGATTGAAGCTATCCCTCCTCGGCCAACTGATACTATCGACTACTCTCCTAAAGGGTACTTTTCTTATACTACCATCGACATATGGTACGGCGGATTTCTTCCTTTTTTAGAGTTCTTGAGTTCATACTTATCTCATGTTGGAGTTGCTCCAATTCAACTATCCCCAAGTGTCTATACTCATCTACTATCTCTGGAGATGTTGGCCTTCCATTACTTAATGTTAAAGTTCTAAATTCCTTGATAAAGTTGGCAAGGTTGAGTATGTCGGAACTGGACTAGCCCATAACAGAAGTTATGGGTGAATTTCAAAAATTTTACCCTATTGGATCTTTTATTAGGCCTATGAAGTCTAACTGTAGACCTTTTTGAATTTTAAATAAAATCATTTATTTTATTTAAATTCAAATATATTAAGATATGGAAATAATTTTATTTGATTTAGTTTATACATAAATGTATCATATACATATATATGTGAGTGCATGTGTAACATAATAATTCCTGAAAGGAATAATATGACCATATGTAAATGTTGGGATTTACATTGCAACGGACATATTATTTCATTTTGTGTGTCATGTATGTTGTCCAAATATGTGCATGTATATGTGTTACAATACACACACACATGTATATATAAATATATTATATATAATATATGAATATAAAACATTTATATATAGATAAATATATATATATAGAAAGAGAGAGAACAATTATTAAAAATTATTTGTAGTTCAAAATTAACTTAGTTTTGCAAACATAATAATTTTAGTATTTTAACTTGTATATATTACGAATAAAATAATGTTTTCATCCATAAATAATTAACATAAAATAATATATTGATGAAAATTCAAATTTTACAATTTTCGAAAATCTAGGATCATAAAATAGAGCTTATTCAAAGTTGAATTATAATTTTTAAAACCAAATACATACATACATACATATATAGGGTTGTATTAGAGAGAAACGAGGAAAACCTTTTTACCCATTCTCACTTTATCTCAACTCATTATCTCCAAGACGATTCCCTATATTTTAGCCACCCCTAGACCTTCCCAAAACCGAAATTTTGCAGCCCTAATAATGGGCCTTAGACCCATCTAAGCCCATGCCAAAATACTATGCAATTATATCTAATTTAATCGCTTATCGATATTGTATATCGATCGATATATTTATAACTGTTATAAATATATATAACATTATTTATTTCTCAAATCTTATTCAAATTTTATAATTAATATTTCATAAATATTAATTAATTTAATTAATTTATAACAATTATAAACTAATTAAATCGTTCGGTCTTAAGGAAATTCATCATTTCGGCTGTGTAACTCTTGGGTGTAAATTTGGTCAGCGATTAATATCGAAATATTCTAATGTTAACATTCACACGTCACTTAGCAGGTGGTATGACATTATGACCAAATTTATCGCTTACTCATTTTCGGTAAAATCCAATTTTAGTTTAATAAACGTTACCGGGTTGTGACATTTGTTTACACCAATTCTCTTCGTCAAAACTATATCAGTTTGGACTTATGGAATTTGGTAATGGTCAAAGTTCCAACCTCATCCAGATTCAACTTTATAGTCTAAATAAAAAGTCTTTGGTTCAATAATAACAATTATTATTAACCGAAATGCTCTGGCCAGAGACATTGACTTTGAGTTGACTGTGATACTAACCGCATATAACTGAGGAGACGAATCCTCTCTTGAATAGTGCTTCACTTTCAATACTTCCGCTTGATCCAACTATAGTCACTCAATGGATGTCATGCCATGATTTGGCATAATCAAAGAAGAACTTTCATATTGAAGATCCATAGTATTCTCAAGTCGAGAGAACTGTGTAAATCAGTCACATTGATATTTTCTATTTGACCTTAGTTATATTAACCAACAGAAAACTATCAAGTGAGTCGTTCCATGGTTATCCAATAACTATTAGTACGTAACCCCTAGATGCCCCCAGCAGTCATGAGTAATATACTGCCCAACATTTGGAGAGCGTTACGTACTCCAGTCTTAGTGGATACATCGATATCCAGTCTCGATGCATCTTGACTAGGAACATTTAAAATGGTATATTTGTTTCATTGTGATAAATTACTCACGGTTACAACACTTTGTAACTACTATCACAAAATATACCATTTTATGGATTTTTCTATTAAATATACTTTTAATTAAGTTAATTAATTAATATAATCACATTATATCAAGTATATAATAGGAAGAAAATACCTTCTATTTCGAACAAGATTGGTCAACGAGTTAGATATATATAACAAATTACATAATTGCCCCTAGGGCATGCCCCTAACTCTATCAGAGTAATCTAAATAAGTAGATATATAGAGTCAATGCATATAAGAATATAATATCAGATAGCATCAACAAATTTAAGGATTGGGAGAATCAATTCTTCTTTGTCAAGTGCTTTGCTGATGTTCGCGGGACTTTTGCCTCCCCCCATAAGCCTGCTCTAGTTTTGTCTTTGCTTTACTTTACGTTTTCTGTTAACTAATTCTCTTAATTTTTTTTTCAGCTGAATCTTCCAAGACACTTAATGATGTCGACAAGAGAACCATTGATTCTCTAATTGTAGCTTCAAAATAAACGGGGAGTAAGTTGATGCTCCTAACCCTTTCAAACTTAAGGAAACACTTTTTACTGCTACCTGGTCAGAGGATATTAGGTACTCCTCCCACTATAATGCACACTTCATGTGGCAAGTGCTTTCTCTTCTTAAGCGATGCCGAACACTTCACTTCAATGTCACCCATCTGTGCTGACACTTCAGGTGTATTATTAGTTTAGTATTTTCCTTTTTTCGTCCTTAGAATTCTTTGAATTACTTTGACTGACTTTATATCTGCTTGAATTTGTTCCATCTTCTTCTAAAGCCATCGTATCTTCTAACGGTGTTGCCCCTCCTCCATCGACTTCCAAGGTGACATCTATCATGGTTGCCTTTGCCAAATCCAAGTCAACCTTCAAAGAAAACTGACGGAGTCCTCTGAAGATTCTCCCCTGAAGAAAATAACTAAAATCACTGATGTGGAGGAAGAGAAGGAGCGTCGATCTCCTGAACAAGTCTCAAAGAGCCCCACCGTCGAAGCCAAAAAGGATAAGTCAGCAGAAACTCCACCCATTCTCGATCCTTTCCCACAAATCTTGATCTCTGGTTCTCCAGCTACACTCAAAGAGATGCAGCTGGCCCTGTTGATGACTACTTCCGTAAAGCCAACACCTCCAAAGTCGTCACCTTATGCTCCTCCGTCTACCAATTTTGAAGGATTAGTCGAACTCGTCATGCATTCTGAATCTTTTACTTCTTCTCCTTCGCCGTCTTTTACTCCAAACTAGGCAGAAAATTATCGCTCTCTGATGGAGAAGCAACTTTTGGTAAGCTCTCACCCAATTGATCTTATCAATATTTTTCATCATTGAATTTCGCTAATCGCTAACTTGTGTTATACTTCTTGTCCTAGATTTCTAGGAGCTAGAGGGCCTTAAATGAACATGTTATAAAGTCTTCAACAAAATCTTCTAAGCTGCAGAAGGAGAACTTCGAGCTTAAGAATCAAATATCTTCCTCGACTGTCACTCAAAATGACACCTCCAAAGAGTTGGAGCGAGTAAAGGCTTCCCTTGCGAGGGTCGAAGTTGATTTGGAAGCAGAGAAGACAGCCCGTCGACCTACTAATGGTGAAAATTTTGCTATGGGGATGACTCTGAAAGATTCAGAAGACAAATAAACTTGCCTGGTCACCAAATGCTTCTTTGAAGGATAAGTTCAAAAAGACTAGAGCTTCACTCAAACTGGTCGTTGATACCCTCTCAGATGTCAAGCAACAAGTATCTCAATTTGTCAATGTTACCCTCGGGAACATGATGTTAAAGAATTATGAAGACACCCTGATGCTCGCTTATACTGACAACTACAAGGATTGCCCTAACTTTGGCTTTCCTTCACTTGATCCCTCCTTAGCCGAAAGAGTAATGGGAAAAATTAACCAGTTGAAGCAAGGCATCGAACCCGAAGGTGGTGAAGAAGTTAATTAATGCAGCCGAAGCTCTTTCCTTTGATATTCCCACTTTCGACATTGAGTCTGATTCCGAGGAAGAGGGCGACAAAAATGACGATGTTGATGAAGGAGATGATGATGAAGATATCGATAGTAATAATGATGACGATGGTGATGATGATGATGATGGTCTTGCTAGAGGCAAAGGCCTTGATGGAGATAAAGGGGGGCCTTTTGGTGCTTCCGAAAAGGACAGCGGTGATCAAACCAAACTTCCCGAGAAAGAGCCATCCCCTTAGAAAGATATTCCACCAGCTTCCCCCAAGCCTTCTACTGCTCCGGAAGGTGAGCCTGCTCCTGCCCAAACTGAGGATCCAACAGAGAAAGGGCAAGCCCCTAAGAGTCCCATTCCAATTTATCAGGTGTGAAATTCCCTTTTTAAATGTCTTACACTTCGAAGATAATACTTAGTGCTAAATCATTTGTCTTAGATAAAGAAGAAGTCTACTTTTCCCTATAGAACAAAACTTGATAGAAAACAGGCGGAAATTAAAAGTTATATAGGGAGTTAGACAAATTAAAAAAGGAGCACAATGTCCTATCTGAGAAATATCATAACCATGACATAAGTACCTCCGTATTAACATCTTTTAATTATCAGAGGGCTGCTCCTTTACTAAAGAGAGCACACCTCCGGTGCAACACTATCTTGAAGGAAAATCAGGAATTGCTAACTTTATTCTGGATGATGATCGAAGAGAGAGACATTTTAGTTAACTTTCTGTATAAAGCTTACTGTAAACATTCTATTATAGACTTTTCATACTTAGGCGAATTCAGTAGGGGTCTACTTAGACGTTTTCATAAAAGATATTTAGATGAATCTGAATCTGACCCGCATCTTGGAGCTTGTTGGAAGTTACTGTGGGCCAGGTCAATTCCTCAAGATCTCCCTCCTGAAAAGCTTAAGTATAATAAAGATAAATTTGTTTTTGAGTTTTTCTCCTAAGTCTATATTGTATGAATCAGATAAATGATTAATATTTAACAATTGCTTGATTTATAGACATATGTTTTAGCTCTGTTTTCCGTGCTTAGCTTCATTTTACTGCACTACTTCCGAACAACAGCTCTTTAGAATGACTAGTCCCTAAAGACCACTTAAGCCAATACGTTAAACTGAGAAGATTTTACTCTAAAAATGCATCAATTTTAAGGACTTCGAAGTTAGCAAGGTATTACTTTCTTCGGGACTTACAAAAATTGTACTTGGAATACCCTCACCTTCGTTTTGACTTCCTCGGCGATGAGAAGGAAAAATTCCTTTGAGAAATCAGAACATTTCATTCTAGACTAATTTGCGGTCGCGATAGCCCCCCGGCTAGGAAATGGGGCTATAGTCAATGCCCACCAGTAATAATCCTTGAAGGAGTCACTATGCCATTTAATTCGACAGTTATGCTTTCGGCTAATTCTCTTGATAAAGTTAGAAAAGTAGTTTCTAAACTTTAAATGCAATCCAATTGCATGTTGTATCTTTAACTTTGTTGTTGCTTTAGTTGTAATTCATTGCTACAATAATAAAGATATCTTTTATCTCTATCTTGATTTTTATTCTTTGGTTTAAATAGGAGCTACAGTTATCTTCGAACCATCTTTCCCAAAATTTATTATCATGCGTCGATGCTAAAAGAGAGAGTCTGTTGACAGCGAGAGGAGGAGTCGTGGTCCACAATGAAGTCTTACTTGAGCATTTTGGTGGCAACGTTGAAGCCGTGAAATGGCATAAGAGATATTTTGTCCGCAAAACCATCGCCAGTGGTCACAAAGACCATATTGCCTATCTCGAGGTAGATATTAAGAAAAAAGATGAGATGATCACTATGCTTAAATGATAAGTGAAGACAAATCCCACAGCCGATTTTGATCAAAAAATATCTGAACTCATTCAGTAGATAAATGATTTGGAGTTAAAGTTAAAAGATAGTCAGGAGCAATGCGCCTCTTTGAAGTTCATTTTGGGGGACAAGACTTCAAATATCGATCTTTCGGTCCTTTAAGCAACCCCTTCAGCTGTTAAGCCTACTAGGTCAAAGCTTCTCGCGGCTCAGAAGTTTCCAACTATGCTCAACCCTCCACCAAGTTTAGATGATAATGTAGTGGGGAACTAGTGTCGGAGGGTAAAATTGGAAATAGCCAAATATTTTGATGAGTAGCAAAAAGTGAAGTACTCCCAGACCATTAATGAATACGCTGCCAAAAACCAAAAGTTGGAGCATGACAATTACTTGCTCGACAAGCGTGTCACAGAGTTAGAAAGAGAATATAAAACAGTCAGGGCTGCAAACAGAGCTTTTAATCACGCCCTGAAGACCAACATTGATGTAATTGATGACGAGAACAAAATAAGAAGAAAGGAAAAGAAACACAAGGAAGTTCTCAGTGCCGCAATTCATCATGTTATAGATCCTTCAGCTGCGGAAACTCTTGACAAAGTAGCTCAAGATTTGTAATAATGAATACAAATCAGCAATATTCAAACACAAATCTCAGATATAGACTAGCAACAAACAGCAATCCAGAAATAATGAGCAGTGACACACAATTTATAGTGGTTCGGCTATCTCTGGCCTACGTCCACTTCAAGATTTTTATCTTTTATTGATGTTCTTTGCTGGTTACAAATGATTACAGCAGTTACAATGAAGAATTTTGAGTACAATGATTGTATTGAAGTGTAGAATTGAATCCGGCAGAGTCTGGACGTTGGATGGCAAAAAGATCCCCTTTCTGTAGGCTTCAGGGGGCTATTTATAGGCGTAGGAGGCTGAGATCACGCTCAAACCTCGGGAGACTTCTTCTGGCACGTGAGGGGGCCCACGCAACCGACCCCGCCAAGTTTCGGCTCGATCTGTGATTGATACGAATCCATTTCGTATCGATCAAGAAATCATCCAATCGAGCTGAAACTTGGCAGAGTCATTCTTTACCTTGTATGTAAGCTCCTGTGAAAATTTCGTTTCATTTGGATCAGAAGTTTAGGAGATACGATCGATACGAGTTGATGTTCTTCGGAAGGCTGTCCGGTTCGAATCCATGGCTTTGTATCCATACCTTTCATATCGATCAGGAGCACGTGTGCGCAATGACGTGGAGTGATATGGAGCGAGTTTCCTGGGTTGATCCACTTTGTATGCCGAGTTGAACGCTTCTTTCCTGGAGACGTGGATGTCCTTCGCTCGTATCCTTATCTCGCGCTCGTTCATATCCATTACCTTGCAATAGTACGCTCGCACTCACCAACTCGTGTCCTTCTTCGCATCGATTCTAGGGGTACACTTCGCATCGATCGCTTATGAATCGATCGATACGAAATGACTATGGGGATCATCGATACGAAGTGGTCGTGAAGAGCAGAGAATGGACACGAATCTCATCCTTGGGATGGATACGAGTGAGACCTTACCTAATGGACACGAACAAGGCTTTACCTGCCCACTTACCTGGTCGATGCAAAACCATTGAGTCAAGCCCATACTGATCGATACGAATGAGACGCTGCTCCATGGATACGAACTGCCGGGCATGCGTGAACCTGATCGATACGTACCTGATGGATTCGAAATGGACATCACCTCAACTCTTTGATGGATTCGAATAGTATATTCTTCCTACCTTGTATCGATCATAGCTCCTTCATACGAACTCCGATTAACCTGAAACTTGAAACGTAGCCTCTCCTAGTCCTCATTATCATCTTCAATCGGTTCCGTCCTGATCGGAGCTCGCCCAAATTTTGATGACATCGATTACAGCCTTGTTTCCATTCGATCTCCCTTCCTGATATCCATCATTCCTTGCCAATTTGTTGATATTCCAGCCTTGACCAAAGGGTGGGATAACATATGCCCCCCAAAACATGCCTTTTGATAAGAAGGTGTGTTTTGAATAACTCCGAACCCAATACCCAAGTCCATAGCCAATTCCATGCCCATCCAAACTCGATAACCGAGTTTTAATCCATCCTTATTCAATAGCCAATAACCGAATCCAGGACCTCTCTAGGTCGATATCCAAATCCATAACCTTTCCAGGCTCTTGCCAAGCGCAATCCACACCTGACGACCATGGTCCAGTATCCTTGGACGTTGATTTAACCTCTACGGGTTATTGCCAAGCGCAATCCACACCTGACGACTGTGGTCCAGTGTCCCTGGATGTAGTTAATGTCGGGGCTTAAGTCCTAAGCCGAGTTCTGGTCACTCCGGACCCTTGTTGAGCATAGTCCATACCCAACGACCTGAAACAATAACCGATAATATAGGGCCTAAGTCCTAGGCCAAATCCGGGTCTCTCCGGACCCTTGTCGAGCATAGTCCATACTTGACGACCTGAATGAGTGACTTTACCGCGTTCAGGCAAAACGAATCACCCCTTGCCAGGCATAATCCATACCCGATGACAGTTTATCAAAAACTAAACAAAAATCCAGTCAAAATCCAATCCAAAATCCAAATCAAACCAAAAAGTCAGAAATCCAAACCAGCATCCAAAACAGAAACCAGTCATCCAAACGTAAATCCAAAACAGAAAGCAAACAAAACCAGGAGCTCAAACCAACCTCCAAAACCAAACCAGAAAAACGAGTGTTCAATCTGAAAACAAAAGACAGATTTCGCAAACCATGGCTTCGCGGTTTATCATCATTCAGAGCATGCTTAGGGGCTATCTCCGTCCCCATACATGTGTAAATGACTTGATTGCTTGCCAATGGTTTGTTACTTATTTCATATTACCCCGGTCAATTGATAACCAATCGACCATCATTCCTGGGCCTCATGCCATCATGGCTTGAGGTGGGCGGTGGTTGCTCCTGCTCCACCGCTGCATTCCGAGCCCCAACATACTGCCTCAATTGTCCATTCCTCACATGCTCCTCAATTATGTCCTTTAGGTGCCTGCAGCTGTTGGTATCGTGTCCATCCAAATCATGGAAGAGACAGTGCCTTCCTGATGCCCTTTCCCGCTCGGATGGTTCTCTCCTAGCTGGCCTTCGGTAAGGAAGGCGATTCCGGGTTTCCATGTATATCCGCTCCAGTGTCTCGTTTAATCTCGTGTATGTGGAAAACTTCGGATCCTTCCATCGTTTCCTAGCTTTCTCGGAACCATCATCCAACTTCCTTTTCTCTTTATCTTTATCCGAACCTCTACTGGATGGTCCTCCACCCTCAGTTGCATTCACTTCCTTCAACTTTAAATCTGTACATGCATCCTCTTGTCGGAGGAACCTCTCAGCCTCATGAAAGAATTCTCCGAGATCCAGAGGTGGGTCTTGTATTAAAGATACCTTGAAATCCGAATCCTCCCTGACTCCTGACACTACCGCCATTTAAACCATCAATGGATCCGGCCGATCCACCGAAGCAGCTGCCGCATTGAATCGAGTTAAAAATGATCTAAGCGATTCATCCGTCCTTTGCTTTACCGATGTTAACGTCATCACGTTCTTAGGTCTTTTGATATGAACCCGAAACTGTCCTAAAAACCTATCCACCAATTCCCTCCAAGTCCTGATAGATCCTTTTTCCAGCTGCCTAAACCACATTGCAGCTAGATCTGTCAAGTACAACGGGAAACATCTGGCCATCACTTCCTCCGATGCCCCCAGTACTTCCATTTGTCTAGTGTATCTCATCAAGTGATCAGTCGGGTTAGCCTTGCCATTATATGCTTCCACGCTAGGTAACTTGAACTTAGGTGGATTCTGAGCTATCCTGATTTCCCGAGCGAACGGACTCCTGTTCACTCCTTCCAAATCTCTATTGATCAAACCTCCACGCATAGTCTTCCTAATGATTTCCACTAATCCAACGTTGTCTGTCAGGGGTTTCCCCCCATGCTCCCGAGGGAACTCCGGTACATATTCTTCATGTGGCTCATTAGCAGCAACGTCGGCCTTAGCCTGTTGAACTCCTTCCAAAGATCCTCCTATGTTGGATCCGGCGGGCCTGCCCCCAAGCCCTTGTTGATTGCCTTCCTGTTCTGTATTCTGTCCTCCATTGGGTTCCATAATCCTAGCTCCTTGTTCCACATTAACAGCCGCTTTGGCTGGTCCTAAGTTCTGCATCCTTGCAGCTCTCATCTGTTCGAAGAAAGTTTGCATCATCTCCTATTGGCATTTCATTATTCGTTCATGTATTGAATTTGCCATAGCCTCCATCTCATCCCTCGTGATATAGACAGAAGCTTGTCCTTCTCCAGCTCCGAAGGACGCCTCTTGACTTCCTCCTTGTTGGCTTCTCTCAGCTCATTGCCTTCTACTTGTTTGTCGGGTCATTGTCTTTCAAATCTTCAAGCTTTCAGATCTGAACTTCAAATCTTGCGTAGCGGGTTCTAGTCCTTCTCAATGAAAGCACCAAAGTGTTTGCACCAAAAATGGTCACAAACCCCAAGTACTGTGAAAGCACCAGTGTATGAATAAAAATCAGCAATATTCAAACACAAATCTCTGATCTAGACTAGCAACAAACAGCAATCCAGAAATAATGAGCAGTGACACACAATATATAGTGGTTCGGCTATCTCCGGCCTACGTCCACTTCAAGGTTTTTATATTTTATTGATGTTCTTTGCTGGTTACAAATGATTACAGCAGTTGCAATGAAGAATTTTGAGTACAATGATTGTATTGAAGTGTAGAATTGAATCCGGTAGAGTCCGGACGTTGGATGGCAAAAAGATCCCCTTTCTGTAGGCTTCAGGGGGCTATTTATAGGCATAGGAGGCTGAGATCACGCTCAAACTACGGGAGACTTCTTCTGGCACGTGAGGGGGCCCACGCAACCGACCCCGCCAAGTTTTGGCTCGATCTGTGATCGATACGAATCCATTTCGTATCGATCAAGAAATCATCCAATCGAGCTGAAACTTGGCAGAGTCATTCTTTACCTTGTGTGTAAGCTCCTGTGAAAATTTCGTTGCATTTGGATCAGCAGTTTAGGAGATACGATCGATACGAGTTGATGTTCTTCGGAAGGCTGTCCGGTTCGAATCCATGGCTTCGTATCCATACCTTTCGTATCGATCAGGAGCACGTGTGCGCAATGACGTGGAGTGATATGGAGCGAGTTTCCTGGGTTGATCCACTTTGTATGCCGAGTTGAACGCTTCTTTCCTGGAGACGTGGATGTCCTTCGCTCGTATCCTTATCTTGCACTCGTTCATATCCATTACCTTGCAACGGTACGCTCGCACTCACCAACTCGTGTCCTTCTTCGCATCGATTCCAGGGGTACACTTCACATCGATTGCTTATGAATCGATTGATACGAAATGACTATGGGTGTCATCAATATGAAGTGGTCGTGAAGAGCAGAGAATGGACACGAATCTCATCCTTGGGATGGATACGAGTGAGACCTTACCTAATGGACACGAACAAGGCTTTACCTGCCCACTTACCTGATCGATGCGAAACCATTGAGTCAAGCCCATACTGATCGATACGAATGAGACGCTGCTCCAAGGATACGAACTGTCGGGCATGCGTGAACCTAATCGATACAGACCTGATGGATTTGAAATGGACATCACCTCAACTCTTTGATGGATTCGAACAGTATATTCTTCCTACCTTGTATCGATCATATCTCCTTCATATGAACTCCGATTAACCTGAAACTTGAAACGTAGCCTCTCCTAGTCCTCATTATCATCTTCAATCGGTTCCGTCCTGATCGGAGCTCGGCCAAATTTTGATGACATCGATTACAGCCTTGTTTCCATTCGATCTCTCATCCTGATATCCATCATTCCTTGCCAATTTGTTGATATTCCAGCCTTGACCAAAGGGTGGGATAACAATCTATATTTGTAAATTTATCTTGTATATATGTAAATAATGTTGCAGTTTTGTCAAACAATTTCATAAGTTATGTAAATCACATAAACTTTGTAATTATCACCTGGTTTGTAATATTCCTCTGTAATGTCACTTTTGAGATGCTATTTGATTGCTCATTCTTTAATTTTTGGACTTTTCGAATCTTTTGCCATTCCTTGCAGTTCTGACTTTCCTGAAAAACATATAGCAAACAATTTTTCTAATTGTTAGCTTGAAACTGACATATCTGTCTATGTATGCCATTTTCTTAGGTTGATGAATCATTCTGTTAATTGTATGACAAATAGCTTATACTAAATGTTAAAATCTCATCTTTAACCAAGATAAGAGATGATTAAGAATGTAACTCCTTCCACTTGGGTGGAAAGTTTGAAATTTGCTGATAGAAATTTCCATTTTATCATGGGAGAATAAATTAAAGAACCTGACTCAGAAATCAGTGTTTGAAATTTTGAAGTAGTAACACTTTGACCCATTCCTCAACATTAATGGGATTTAAAAAGTTAGAAATCCAAAGTTCCCATTCGGAAACTCTTAACAGTGATCTTAATGATGATATTCTTTGGTTCAAATTCGGGTATTTGGGATGAATAGAAATCCAATGATCTTGCACCCAGATTAGGGTTCACATAAGCAGCAGTCTTGATACCCATATTCGGGTATAATAAGTCAATGATTGATGAAGAATTGAAGCGCAGATTTGGGCATTAGATGATGGAATTCATATATGAAAGACCCGAAATCCTCATTCGGGTATTAATAGCTTATGTTTAGAAATGGAAGTACTGAAACCCAGATTCGGGTAATAATAAGCGGAGTTCTATCCCACTCCTTTGCTCCTGTCTTCTTTGACATATATGAACCCTTCAGGTTTTGAATATATGTAGAAATAATCTGATTAGCTGTCTCTTGAGCTAGGACATCTTAGTCCATGATCAGATATGCTTTTCTTGAGCTTGAATATCTTAGTTCATGATTTAATGAGCCTCTTCTTGGGCTTGGACATCTTAGTCCATGATTTGACGAGCCTCCTCTCGGTCCTGGACATCTTAGTCCATTGTTGATTGTGCCTCCCCGTGGGCTTGGATATCTTAGTCCATTGTTGATTGAGCCTCTTCTTGGGCTTGGACATCTTAGTCCATTATTATTTAGTGCTCTTGGTTAGATCATCTTAGAGGCTGGAACTAAGGACTTACCCGACCACCCTCCAGGAGGCGCCCTGCTCTGGCCCTTTTGCGGCGCGAACATGGGCTTGTTTGGTAGTTTACCATGGCCATCTAATGGCGTAGATAAAGGCTTACTCCGTCCTCCCTTTAGAAGGTGCCTTAACTTGGCCATAGCGTGGCGTAGATTAGGGCTTGTTCGGTGCTTTACCCTGGCTATCTTATGAAGCGGATAAAGGTTTACTCTGTCCTCCCTCTAGGAGGTGCCTTGACCTGACAAGAGGCGTGGCCAAGGGCTTGTCCGGTGCTTTAACCTGGCCCTTATGGCGTGGCTAAAGGCTTACCCACCCTCTCTCCCGGAGGTGCTCTGCCCTGGCCATCTCGGCGTGGACAGAGGCTTTTCTACCATCTTAGGTAGTATCTAAATATAAGGAGCATTTCACTTCCAAGCATGTAGATTTTCTCTTTATAGAAAGTTTCTTTTAATTGATTTTATCTCAAATTCTTTTTATGAACTTGGATTTTTCCTTGACGGAAGAAATTTATGATCATCCCTTCCAGGGCTCTGCAATAGTTGGATTCATGACCATTCATCATATTATAGTGGTAAAAGGACCCTCCCAAATTCATTTCATGTTTTGGATTTTTTTTCTGTGATGGCCAATAGTTGAGCTCATCCTTTGTAAGCAAGTAGACATTCTCAATTGATGTTTTTAAGTTACATTTTGGAATTCTAGACTTGAAGCTTGATTCTTTCAGATGGCTTCCTGACTTTTTGTTCCTTGGCTCTATGTTCTCATGATCGTCCATTACTTTTCTTTTCGCTACCCTTTGAACCTGTTGAGTTGGAAGTGTTCTTATTGCGGTTGGTTTTCATTTATGTGCAAAACATTGTAATCATTCATCATTTCTCTCTCAAAGATAGCGCCTTTGGAAAAGTGTTGAATGGTTCTTCTCATTTAATTAAAGACATTGTCACTTCCATTTGTCCTTTTTCCAAGTGCAAAGATAGGGGTAGGACCAACATGAAAAGGATTTAGACTCCATTTCTCCGGATCATAAGATTCTGCTTTCTTTTTGTTTATAATTATTAAGGCTTCAAGCCTTAGTCTTTGTTCTTCATCTTGATTGGAGTTCTTGATGATTATTTGGGGGAACCTTGTCAGATGTGGTTCAGAGGACTCTTGTTCTGATTTCTTAATTCTTGTGGCCATGATTCATCAATGTAGATAAACTTGAAGTGGAATCAACTTAAGTAACTTTGAGAATAGTAGTGTTAGGGGTTAACCAAGTCAAAGGTTCAGGCCCTCCTTCTAGCATCAAAAATGTTAACAAGACTTCTTGTCAACATCCCAAAGTAATGCAAAGAAAGATGGATAGCCTTATAGAGAACAGTGGGCGCAATTCCCTTAGGAAGTGCCTTTTAATTTAGCTTTATTTGTTGATAATTCTTGGACTAGACCTTTCGATGTCGTCGAAAGGTATAGATTCTAGGCTCCGACTTTGCTGAGCTAGTATGAGGTCTCCTACAAGGGTTTTCTTTTGTTTAGGTTGAATCCCCTGAATTAAGTCCTTAAAAGGTAGGCTTCAATCTTGTCGAAGGCTTAGGAGATAGCTTTCTTTGGGTTTAAGCAGGAAATCATATACCTTAGTGGACATGAAGTAGGATTTGAACTTTTCGAAAGGTTAGACCATTAAGTTTATAGCTTCGAAAGGCAACGTCATTATTTGAGCATAAAGAGCTGTTGACTTTGTAGAAAGGTTTAGGCCATAGAGCTAATTGGTTTCAGAAGGTTACAATGAATGTTGTGCCAGTTGAGTTGTCGAACTTGTCGAAAGGTCAAGATCATATGGTTGATAGCTTTTAAAGGCTGCAATAGATATTTGGGTCAGAGGTATTGTCGATCTTGTCGACAAGAACCTTTTGATAAGATTGGACCTGGAAAATAGAAGTTAATCCAACAAAGATTTTAGTAAACAGTAAAATAACCAACAAAGCTCAGGACCTCCCTTTATTCATCTAAGTAAGCTTCACTTCATTAAATTCCCAAATCAACAATCTCCCTAATCAGGGTTACAATGCTTTATTCAAGAAAATACAATTTTAGAATGAGAGAAATTGGATCCCCAAAACATGACCTCTTGGGTCTTATTTATAGATGTAGGCCGCCCCCCTTTCGACTCCATTCTCTCGACTGGGTCGGAAGGTCCCCCTTTTATATGCAACTACGAACCTTTCGACTTTGTCAAAAGGTTTGCTCCTCATATACCATTATGAACCTTTCAACGTTGTCGAAAGATTTGCCTTTTTTATGCCTTCATGAGCCTTTCGACTTGTCGAAAGTTTTGCCTTTTACAAACTGTTGTGAACCCTTCGATCTTGTCGAGAGGTTTATCTTCACTTTGCCTTTTACAAACTGTTGTGAACCCTTTGATCTTGTCGAGAGGTTTATCTTCACTTGTTGTTATGAACCCTTCGACCTTGTCGGAAGGTCTGCACTTCACTTGAATGTTGTCGAGAGCTGTATTTCCCTTCAATGTTGTCGAAGGCTATGCTTCCGCTCGACGTTGTCGAAAGGTTTTCTTCCATTACTTTGCTTTTGCTGACTGCTAGGTGTAGATTTCTTCATAAAACCTTTCGATGTTGTCAAAAGGTATCCTGATGGGTCTTAACCGGTTCGAAAGGCTTTCCATGCTTTCGAAAATGTCAAGAATGTTAACAAGATTTCTTGTCAATACCCCAAAGTAATGCAAAGAAAGATGGATAGTCTTATGGAGAACAGTGGGCGTGATTCCCTTAGGAACTGCCTTTTAATTTAGCTTTATTTGTTGGACCAGACCTTTCGATGTCGTCGAAAGGTATAGATTCTGGGTTAAGTAACCTTTCGACTTTGTTGAGCTAGTATGAGGTCTCTTGCAAGGGTTTTCTTTTGTGTAGGTTGAAATTCCCTGAATTAAGTCCTTAAAAGGTAGGCTTCAATTTTGTCAAAGGCTTAGGAGATAGCTTTCTTAGGGTTTAAGTAGGAAATCATATACCTTAGTGGACATGAAGTAGGATCCGACCTTGTCGACAAGAACCTTTTGATGAGATTGGACCTGGAAAATAGATTTAATCCAACAAAGATTTTAGTAAACAGTAAAATAACCAACAAAGCTCAAGGCTTCCCTTTATTCATCCAAGTAAGCTTCATTTCAATAAACTCCCAAATCAACAATCTCTCTAGTTAGGGTTACAATGATTTATTCAAGAAAATAGAAGTTTAGAATGAGAGAAATTGGATGCCCAAAACATGGCCCCTTGGGTCTTATTTATAGATATAGGCGACCCCCCTTTCGACTCCATGCTCTCGACCGGTTCGGAAGGGCCCCCTTTTATATGTAGCTATGAACCTTTCGATTTTTTCGAAAGGTTTGCTCCTCATATACCATTATGAACCTTTCGAAGTTGTCGAAAGGTTTTTCTTTTTTATGCCTTCATGAACCTTTCGATTTTGTCGAAAGGTTTTCCTTTTACATATGTTGTGAACCATTCGACCTTGTCGAGAGGTTTGTCTTCACTTGTTGTTATGAACCCTTCGACCTTGTTGGAAGGTGTGCACTTTACTTGAATGTTGTAGAGAGCTGTATTTTTCTTTAATGTTGTCGAAGGCAATGCTTCCTCTTGACGTTGTCGAAAGGTTTTCTTCCATTCCTTTACTTTTGCTGACTTCTGAGGGTAGCTTTCTTCATAGATCCTTTCGATGTTGTCGAAAGGTATCATAATGGGTCTTAACCAGTTTGAAAGGATTGTCATGCTTTCGAAAAGGTCACCATGGGGTTGCTAATACTTGCTTTGACTTCTTCATCTTCTTCGAAAGATAGGAATTCCCTGGATACTGTGAGATGGAACCTACCGACCCCTTCGAAAGTTTTTGAGACTGTTAAACTCTGATGACTACATCCCTTCGACTCCTTCGAAAAGTTTGGTATGAACTCCTCCTTCTTACTCTTTGTTGAAGGACCTCTCGACTCAGTCGAAAGGTGCATTTTTTGGAGTAACAGTCGTAAAAAAATAATTTACATATCTACTATAATACGCTGAATTAACCTTATTCGATAAAATACGCAGAATAATGTGGTAAATTAATAATTTTTTGAAATATATAAAATTAGCAAACTTTCAGCCGTTTACAAACAATAATATATTATATAATAAATAAGAAAACAAACTATAAAACTTCCAATTTTTGTATAAACTACTTTTTTATTACATCTCTTAGAGAGGTATTGGCCCTGTCCGACAAATATTGTACATGATTGTTATATAGATTTTCGTTTTTGTCATAAAACAGACATTTATATTCATCTGGTATAGTATTTACTGGATTTGTTCCTGTATTGGACAAGTTATAAACATAGTAAAGAATTACATTTCGTACATTATTTCGTTTTAAACAGTTCACAAAATTTCGCCATCACTTTTCTTTTTTGTTTCCTATGTACACGCATTTGTGTACAACACAGAAAACAAAGGGGAAGTGCTGACGAAATTTTGTTGAATCGTTTAAAACGAATTAATTTACGAAATGCAATTGTTTACCGTGTTTGTAATGGGAAGTAGGATGACTGACCATCAAAATAGAAAACCACAAACCAACATTTCAATATTGTATTCTTAAGTTGGGTTAAATTGATGGATATAAGATAAAGTATCAATAAATTGAAAATAAAATGTCAATTCGTAAAATGACCAATATTTATTATTGAATTTGTCACATACTTTTAAATAGGAAAAATGATCGATTATTTTGTTGATCGGAGGAGATGGATGTATCAAAGAAGAGGACTGGGAGGCTCGAATAATGAAAGATTTTTATAATGGTATAAACATATTTGTTGAATTCGCTTTAAGTAATAACGGAAACGATGTAGAAATTCGTTGTCGGTGTAGTAGGTGTAAACATTTGGAGCATTCGTTACCGAATACTGTGAAAGATCATTTGTGCAAAAACAGTTTCGTACCGGAGTATTATGTTTGGGATCGTCATGGAGAAGTTGTAGCACATACTCCTGTAGAGTCAGAATTAGAGGTGGTTGGTAATGAAATTGTTAAGACGAATTGTATAGAAAATATGGTTGAAGATGCAGCATGATCAATGTTCGCTACGGTTGAAATTGATGACGACGATGTAAATGTTGAGGAACCAAATAATTAAGCCAAAACGAATTATGATTTATTGGATGCTGCTAAGAAACCTCTTTGGGATGGTTGTAAAAGCTACACTCGGCTATCAGTAACCGCAGAATACATTGCGATGAAGTCAAAATACAACATCACCGAAGCTGGATTTGCATCTGTTGTACAAGCTGCAAAACGACATACACTGTTCGATAATTTAATGTGTGAAAATCACTATGAAGTTAAAAAAAATTATGTCGGTTTTGATTTATCATATCAAAAAATAGATACATGTTTAATGGCTGCATGTTGTTTTGGAAAGAGGACATCACTCTAGGAAGTGTAGAATATATAACGAGGAAAGGTACAAACCAAGAAAAAAGAAGGAAAAGGAAGTTCCAAACAAACGTATGCATTACTTGCCCATCACTCCTAGGCTTCAAAGATTATACACATCTTCTGTAACTGCACCTCATATGAGATGGCATAGTGTGAGAACAGAGGAAGAAGGTACATTGACACATCCAGTCGATGGAGAAGCATGAAAGCATTTTGACAAAACTTATCCCACTTTTGCAGCGGAGAGTCGTAATATTAGACCTGGATTATGTACGAATGGTTTTTCACCATTTTCTCAATTTGGTGCTAAATATTCATCTTGGCCCATTATCATAGCTTATAATTTATCTCTGTGAATGTGTATGAAAACTCCATATATGTTTCTTACTGTTGTCATTCCTGGTTCCGATGATCCGACAAAAGGAATCGATGTTTATTTTCAACCGTTGATTGAGGACTTAAAAACACTGTGGAACGAAGGAGTAGAAACATACGACGTTTCAAAGAAAACAAATTTCGTATGTTTGCTTCTTTATTGTGGACTATAACTTATTTTCCTCAGATCGATCTGGCAGATCGAGGAATTGATAGCTAGGGTGGTGCAGCTGGAGGAGCAGAACCGTCGGTAGGCCATTGAGATGACACAGTTGTTAGACCAACGTATTGTAGAGTACATGCGGCAGTATGGTGGCCGCTTTCCATTTTCAGTTAGTTCCGGAGGTTTTGGAGGTGATTTACAAGAGTAATATATATGTTTTTTTGTTATGCGACATTGTTTAGTATTGTTTGATGATACATTGAGATGGTGCTGTTGGATACGTTGAGATGTTTTGTATATTAATTGATGGTACATTTGGTGATGGTCAGTTTGACATTTGTGAGTTAATGGTGGTGAGTTGTTGATGATGATATTTGAGTTGTTGATGGTGTGAGATTTGTTGGTGTTTCACGGTGTATATATTGTATGTTGACATGTTATATTATGTTAAAAAATGTTGGTTTGTTTGATGTTATGTGAGTTATGGTTGGTTTAATATTCTTTATGTGATTTGAGTATATTTGTATGATTTGTGATTATATTGAATATTTGAATTCGATATGTGCTTGTGTGTCACTATATTATATTTCTGAATTGTGTATGTGAGGCTAGCATGTAGAAGAATTCAAGAAAAATGCATCAGGTATTCCAACGGCTAGTGATGCTTCCCAACGGTTGGTGACACTTCCCGACTGCTGGCGACGGCTTACAGTTCAACATTTTCCGATGGCTTCCGACGGCTGGCTGGCAGTTTGTTGCTTCCTCTTGATCGGCCACACGTCTTAGGCGACCCCCCGTCTAGAGCCATCGGGTTATCTATCGGTAGCCGTCGGAAAGTTTTTGACTGATCTGTTGGAAGCCGTCGGAAAAACTATGTGGCGATGGGACAATTTGCAATGGTTTTTTGCGTCGGTTTCCGATGGCTACCGACAGTCATCGACGGTTTTCAGCAATCAGAAATCTTACTTTTTCTTGTAGTATTTCCATACAATTTTTTTTTACTTCCTTTTGATGTTTCTACCGATTTACTTTAAAATTCATATTCCGTCATAATGACACGGAAACATACGTTTATTTGTTTATATAAACTTAATGCCCATTACCGGTGATCAATGGCATATTTAAAATAATCATGTATTGTAATGGTTCACCTTATAAAATAGTTCGGGCACATAGTACTGCACACTATTGTATTTTTGATCTTATAAGTTTTGTGTTTTTCACCGTATGTGCCAACTTAGACATATAATGATTCTTAATGTAGTCACTTATATTTTACGTACCTTGGTTGTTCACAAATAATATATTTTGAAATGTCCAGTAATAGGATACATTTTTTTGCAAAACTTTTACAACCTTCTAAGTCATTTTAAACAAAATTCAAAATATTAAGGAATTTTTAATTTTTAGCCCTATTTTACAAACTTACTAGGCAAATAGCTTTGTTTTAAAACTATTTACAAACATAGCCCTGTTTTGGCCAACTCAGCGTTGAGTTGGCCAGAACGTACTGCAATTTGAAATTACGCAGTTGATGTGGTTTTTTTTTTGAATTTATAACTGGCACTATTTCAAATAACTCAAATATAATAATGAAAACATACTAGCGCAATTTCAAATTGCACCGGTTGATGTGGTTTATTTATTTTTCTGAATTTACAACTGGCGCTATTTCAAATAACGCAAATATAATAATAAAAACATACTGGTGCAATTTCAAATTGCGCCAGTTGATGTGGTTTATTTTTTTTCTGAATTTATAACTGGCACTATTACAAATAGCGCTAGTATAATTATGGTAAATAATAATGAAAACATAGGGGCGATAAGTGAAACTTCGCCAGTTGATGTAATTTCAAATGCCACCTACGCGTATACAAAACAGCAACCTTCACCTCTTCCTCCTCACTTTTCCATCTTCCCCCAAATATCAAAACTAAAACCCACTTTCCCAATTTTCCAAAATCAAAATCCTAACTCTATTTCATCTAAAAATAAGTGTTTTTTCGGATCTACTTGAAGAATAACAACATCTTCTTCATTTGGCTCATTAAATATACGATTTTGCAAACCCAAGTTTTTTTATTTGTACATTTCACTTCATTATGATAATTCCATTATCAAACTAGAATGGCTCCTAATTTTATTGCCACTATATGCTATTATGATGGCGAGTTAGTTATTGATGATCAAATGTGTGGAAAATATAATATTGGATCTTACAAACTGGTAAAAGTTCGTAAAGGATATAACTTCGAGCAAGTAAAATCGTTGGTTTACAAAGCAACCAAGGTCAAATGGGAGGAGTTTGATATTGATTTAGTTTGCAATTGGCAAACTGATTCGGGATCTAAATCAATTAAAATTGTAGATGACGACGACGTTGAGTTAATGTTCTCCACCATCACTAAATCCATAGAGTTTTTTGTTGTGAAAAACAGAAAGTAGTTGGTAGAACAAGCTGTAGTTGCATCCGTAGTGGCACATGTAACCATCAATCCTTCGCATCTAATTCTATCTCCTAGTTACAGTAATCCTCCTATGAACATATGCAATACGGACACCAACAAGTGTTGTTTGGTTATCCTCCTTTTATGAATTTTCAAAAAAATCCACAATTTAACCATCCATATCCGACGCAAGATAGTTTTACATGCATGAGTCAAAGGTAACTCCTACTTGGTATTGTTCATAAACGATATATTATTCATCGTGTTAAATTTGATATTAAAGATTTTTGTCATGTTAGGTATATTCTGCACCATCATCCGACTCAAAATAGTGTTGTACCATATACTACTCATAGGTCTTGTCCCTTGCAGCTCACACCCTCCGAATTATACTATATGAGCCAAAAGTTAGTTAAGTTTGATAATGACAATAAATTGTGTTGCATATATAACTATATTTAAAATGTCATATTTTCATATTGTAGCTTTCTGGCACAAGATACAGATGCGCAATCGAAAATGCAACCATATGAATCCGATGTCGATATGGACATAGATGAACATGTAGATGGATAAACGATGTTCCTGCTCTTGATAGCATGACTATTGTATATATACCGGAGAACGATACAACATTGATCGACAACATGCAAGTAAACAATAATCCACTAAACTATAAATTTGAAGGTGAAGACAATGCTAGTGCTAATAGTACTGAACCTGAACTGGAGATATCGTTGGATGATGACTTGTGTAATGCGAAAATGTTGGCTAGATCCATTGTAACGACCCGATAATTTTTAAATAATTTTATTTGTTTTATTTATTTAATTAGTTGAATTTTTGTGAAATTTTAAATAATAAAATTTTGAAATAAAAATTTGATATTTGGAATACATATATTTAAATATAGAAGATGGTAAATTTTCATCTGATTTTATGAAAGTTTATTTCATTGTGAAATTCTATTAAATTCAAGTCAGTTAATAATTGTTGATAAAAAAATATTTTCCAAATCTGAATATTTTTTTACATAGAAAAATTCTAATTCATCTTCTGACTAAGACGTCATTTTTCGTTTTTCCAAATTCGGACTTCTTTAGCTCCGTCGATCTTATTTTTCTGCGTTTTTGCTGCATTTTCCGCTAGTAGAAAATTCGAATTTTTATAATTCAATCATACCACTGATATCTGTATACCATTTTGATCGTCCCGCCGTGCTGATCTCTGTGGTATATTCAATTCTGTGTTTCGAGATATGATACGCAGCGAAATCAGCGAAAAATGATTTCGTACCGGTTTTAAACCTTTTGATTTTCCTTACTTTTTATATTCCACCGTTCCAAAATTGAACGGTCATCAGCTTTAATTGTTGCCTTCAATTCAATCAGACTTTTATATTCTCTAGTTTCAAAAAAAATTATGTACATCCGTTCAAAAAAATACACTCTACAAAGAAAGTAAATATAGCTTCGCACGTTCTTCTTCCTTTCCTTTTAAAATTGCTCTGTCACTTTTTTTCCATATTCCTTCTTCCTCCAGGCAAGAAGCCCACCTCCTCCCTCTGAAACCAAACCCCACGTTTCCACTCCGCTGCCACATCCCTGAACCACCTCAGCTTCATGATCTCTGCAACCTTGTCTTCCGCAACAGCCTCTGCCACCTTTTTCATTGTTAATACCCATCATGCGTTGCCACCTACCTATCAACCATGGTCTTTCATCACCTGTAGCCGACACCTAGCAGCCAAGATCCCTCGCATTGACCCAATCGCCTCCTCTCCGGCCTTCCTCCAAGCGCCCAAACCCAGGCCTCGGCCAAGCTTAACCATCACCGTCCCACGTCTTCTGCCCAAGACCGGATGAAGCATCTGATCGGTTTCCGCTCCTCCTCCCTCTCGTGCCTCAGCCGCACCAAGCTTTGGGTAACGATATTGTTTCAAATATTTTATTTAATCAAATTATGTTATAATATAAACAAACACACATGTACGTTATAAATATTGAATACTGTAAGTATGGGATGCTTACAACCTCTATATGTATATAGTATATATTATGATTGATCAGCTTTTCTTGTTTGTATACGTGTAGCGTATATATATATACTATTTGTTTTGATCATATTTTAAAATATTTTATTTATGTAAAAAGTAAAGATAAGCCATATTTCTTTTATTTGATACAAGTTTACTATATGTATGTTTATGTAAGTATGTACTTTTATAGTTTACATTAGTTTGGTAATATGTCAGTTGTATATTTGAGCTTATATGTAGAACCATATCATATTTCGTATGTTTACAGTTCATACGTGGGTTTTTCTTTTAAGGTTGTATTTTGTCTATATGTTGACATATATGTTAAAATTGCATTGATATTGTATTTGTAAGTGTATAATCTACATATAGTTAGTCTGCATGCATCTTTGTTTCCCATGTTCACATACTTTGTTTATGGTCTGCATAGTTGTTTAGTATGTATATAAGATATATAACGTTAATGTATATATTGTGCGTTTACTATATATTATATTATATTGTATTATATCATGTTAAATCATATTATAATGTATTATATTATACCATATTACATTTTATTTTATTACGAGTTACAGCCTGTTGTCCATTGTTCTATTGAAGCATAAGTTATTTACCACTTACTGTTTATATTTATTATAACAAATCTTTTAATAAGTGCTGAGATTTTGAAGAAAAAAAATTATATCGCATATAATAGGTTACGGATATTTATTTAGGGTTGAAAGGTTTTCATGTTGCGGTTCTATATAGAAGATATTATATTAGCTTATACGTTCACCGTACGTGGACTTTCAGTATTTTATATTATGAAAATACTATATATATATGATATTGTAAATAATTATATATTTGTTTTATTAAGCTTTGATATAAATTGTATGCGTGAGTTATAAATGGTTTATAGCCTGATTGTATATATAGTTGTTTATGGGTATAGTTGTTTTGCATAACGGCATTTGCTGTTTGGTATAAAGCTATAGTACATGTTTAAATGTATGCGTTTTAAAGTTATGTCGTTTTCATGTGTGTGTGTCTATATATATATATATATATATATATTTCATTTTAAATATGTGTTTTGATTTAAACATTCATTTTGAAAGAAAGCAATAAAATAATAATGAAATTTTTGTTCAAATTTTATCAAGCTAATTTGATCTGTTCTCATTAATTTCTATCTATCAGCTTTTCCAGCGAAATTGTGCCATCCAGCTTTGCTTTGGAAGTCGTGCTTGCATTTCGTAGCTCAATTTCAATGTCTATTTCTCTAGCTTCGAAAGGTGAGCAATCACTCACGATTAATGTTCTTATATTTATTAAATTTGATTTCAATTGGGACGACAATTGAAATATGCTGCTACTAGTTATTTACATTGATATATATATATATGCCATTATCTGTATCTGTTCACCTGTGACATCTGACACCATTATTTGTTATTTATCACTGATGATATATGTCCGTTACTATTGTTATATTATTATCATATCTGTTATCACTCTACAAGTTCCCTGTTAATATAGAATTCACTATGGGTTGAAATGATACATACCCGAACGATCTGTAGAATAGGAGAAAATCGTTATGGGTTGAAAGGATAAACCCAAGCAATTTTCATTGACATTGAATTTGGGACTGTGGGTTGAAAAGATATACACCTGTATATACTTAAATTGCGGATTGAAATGATAAATATCTGTATCACTTGACCATAGGATAGAAAATTTTATACAGACACCGTTGGTCTATATATAAATATTTTGAAAATGATTTCTATGGTTTTGAAAAGGAATATACGGTTTTTATATAAATATTGATTTTAGATATTATATAAATGTTATTTTATATATAGTAAAATTCTTGATTTTAAGCTATGCATAAATTTGTTTTAATACAAAATAAGCTTAATAATAAAGTTTGATTTTATTAAAATATAATATGGTTAAGTATTTATTTAAATTATATTTTAATATAGAGTTTATAATGATTTAATAAATTAAGGTTGAAAAGATAGACTTGAAACTGATTTGGAATTGTATTTAATTAAGAAATATATTTAATTAGAAATCGATTTGGAACTTATCGAATTTGAGATTTTTAAAGGATATAATTTTATAACCTGATTTTGGTTAAGGTGATTTAATTGAATATTTCAAGTTTAAATAAGTTGAAGGAAATATTTAGTTTATTTGTAATTTGGGGTTTTATTTAAATAATATTGGATTTATTAAGTGAATATTTCAAAACTAAATAGTAATAAAGTTAAATTAAGATATATATGAAATTATCAAATTTAATTTTGAAATGTGGAATATTTAAAGTTTTGAAATATATTGAACTGAAATGGTTTAATTTGTGGTTCAAATCTGTATTTGAAATCAATATAATAATTTATTGAGAACTGAATTGAATTGAAATTGATGATTTGAGATTTGACTAAATTTGAAAATTTGGGATTGGTGTTGATTTGGAATTGATTTGTGAAATTTGAGGAAGCTATTTTATATAAAGTATTTTTAAATTATATTTTAAACTATTTATATATGTTACTTTATAAATTTATTTCATATAAACTATTTTAAATTATAACTATTTTTATATAAACTATTTTAAATTATAAACTATTTTATTATATATACTATTATTTATATTTAAACGGTTAAGTGGGAAGTGTTATGATTCCAAAGCATTATTATTTCTAAATTTTGATTTCCAAAGTATTGTGATTTCCAAAGTGTTTGATTTAGAAAGTGTTATAACTTTGAAGTACTAAGATTTTGTAAATGGATATATTTGAGATGGATATATTTGAAATGGAAATGATATCGTATTTGGTTTTGAAATGGAAGTGTTATCATATTGATATGGTTTTGAAATGGCAATGATATTTTGGTTTTGAAATATAAACTATTTTGAAAGTTTATTAAATGACCAATCGGTGTAATAATTACGTAGTTATTGAAGAGTCCGAGATTGGTTAGGGACATACTCTCTGTCTAAATCAAAAACCACTTTAATAAATATTATACGCGGAGTGTGATCCAGAATGAAGTGGCTGGAATGATGACGTTGCTGGATTTGAAGAAAGAGAACGATAATGGATAGCCTTGACACTTGTGTCAAATTTGAAATGACTTAAACAGGAGCCGTGCCGGGCCAGTGAGGTTAGCTACCTCTAACGGACACACTTCTTTGTAAACTACTCATTACTTGTTTTTGATTGGTGCGCACCCTTGAATTGGGAGTGCTGTTTCACGGTGTTGCGATCGTTGCGGCGATGCGTTCTCACCAGTCCGGATCAGGCAGACAGTAGTTTCACTACCTTGGGTATTGCCTCATGTGCCTTATCATACTCGTATCCCTATGCGCGACCACTACGATTTGTTTCGTGTTATACCTATGGAGTACTCCCTGATAGCCCACTAGTTTACGGTGGAGTTTACAGTGCTGTATAGACTATGACGCTTATATAAAATGTGTTAAGGGGGATAATGGTAACGCCTTAATGCTATTTTGATACTTTATATTACTGAAAGGAATTATCTACTTAGCGTACACTACTATAAATAAATAGTTTAACGGATCCTGAGAAGATAGTTATCCCAAACATCCTTTGAGTTTGTTATTTCACTTGAGTTGGATTTATTGATATAAGAATGTTAATCCTGACTCGACTGTTTTGTGTTTTGCTTTACGCTCGGGTCAGACTGAGTGTACCAGTATTCGAGGCTCACCTTTGGAGTTGGAGCTTTGTTTGGAGATCCAGCTATCTATCCAGCTTTCAGATATTTAGTTGATTCCAGTGATGTATTCTGATCTTGTTTTTGACTATTGTATTCGAGACTTCTGTTGTATCTTGTTTAACTCTGTTATATATATATATATATATATATATATATATATATATATAGTAGCTTCATGAACTACTATTCTTTTGTTTCCGCTGCACTATTGTTATATTACTCTGTGTCTGTGATTTTGTGATTATTTATTTACTGTATATGCCGAGTTTTGCCAAATTTAAATTAACAATCTGATATTTTGAGCAATTCAAATCCGACATGTATGGATGTGAATGGTTGAAAATTTCAGGTCGTTACAGTTGGTATCAGAGCTTTGGTTCTAGGCAAAACTCAACATATAGGGTAAAATTAATTACGGATCACTTTCGTTCGAACTTGAATCTCTTTCTCTTTGACTCGGTTTCCTTTGAATTTGGATCGGCCCCTTCGGTTCCAAAGTCCATTCTTATCTCCCCTATTCGTGTCTTATTGATTCTAGAGTATTCCATAACTCCACTTCGAATGATCTCTAATAACTCGGCGGTCTCGCCAATCTTTGAATGATTTGTAAAGGAGTGAAACTCCTTTACAATAAGCATTGATTTACCGGGTATTTCTGTATCCTCGGTTTACGATGTTATCTATCTCCTGCTATGCCTAAATTCGATCTTTTACGATCGAATGCTGATTTACCTCGGAATTCTGCATCGATCCTATTCTTGAAGTCTCGGTTGATCCGGTTAAGGTTGCCCGTGGTTTATATAAACTTATACATCTTCCTATTTTGTTATTTAATCATCTTATCTTTGTTTCGAACCTATCATCGAATCAAAATTCTCTTTGATTTGAGTCCATCAAATTTTAATCTCTATCCTTGCTTTGAAATCCATTCTTGTATCGTCAAGCGAGGAAGTGTATTTGTGAATTAATATTAATAATGTTTTATATATATATATATATATATATTGTGTTGTTTGAGATGTTGACTTGGGTTTTCGATCGATTCGTCTGATCAACTCTATCGATAGGATTTCAAAAACACTTGAACAGAGCAAACTGACACAATATTGTTTTCAAATTGGTAAATTTAATAAAGTTTGTATGATTATATTATATATATAAGTATGAATTTTCTGTAACTAAACTGTTAATAAATTGATTGTTGAAATGATAATATTTGATTATCAATTATTGTTTTGTAAACCATTGACTATTGCAATATAAATAAATGAATTTATAAAACTTGGGTATAATTCGATTGGAATTTGAAGTGAATTTAAATTAGAATTTGAGAATTTAATTTCCGATAATTTCGAACTATGGTTTTAATGTTTTAAAATGTATATTATTTAAAATATTTTCGAATAGAAATGATTTTCAAAGAATTTTAGATGATTAAATTAGAGCTCTTCCCTTTTGTCGCTGGAAAATAATTTCGGTGATGGTGGCCGCATCGTCGACATTCATTTTCGAGTTTCGAAGTGGAGAGACTATTCTGTAGCTTCGCTACATTTTTTCTTTGGAAATTAAAACGATTTGAATTTCGAAATATGACTTGATTTATAAAAACATTTATATATTATTTTAAATTTGATATGATATATTGTGTGTATATATATTTATTTTATTTCTAAATGGTTTGAAATTAATCGAAAATTTAATTCTTAAACTTTATGTTGAGGATAATTTCAATTATAAAATGAAATCAAAACTTTGAATAAATATTTAAGCCTGAATAATTGAATTGAAATTTTTATTTGTATAATATTCTATTGCATTCCAATATAATTTACCTAAATTGTTCAGAATTTAAATATGTAATTTGATAATATACAATATAAAATGATTTTATAAATAAAAATTGAGTGGTTGTAATAAGTGATATACACTAGACTTTTAATTATAGAATGTTAATAGAGATAAATAGAATAATAAGTTGAATGAATAGTAAATGGGACAAATTAAATAAAATTTTGTTTTGAAGAAATCTTTTGGTATCAAATATTAATAAATTGAAATTAAATCAACTTATTGAAATACCTTGAATTTTAAATCAAATATTGAAGTATTAATTAAGGTAAATTGAAATTTATATGGTTTGAACTAATTGTTTTGCTTTATTTTCAATCTATTTTCTTTCTGGTTGTTTCTATTCTCATACCTCCTTCCTTTTCGGGGACGAAAAGTTTTGAGTGGGGGAGAGTGTAACGACCCGATAATTTTTAAATAATTTTATTTGTTTTATTTATTTAATTAGTTGAAATTTTGTGAAATTTTGAATAATAAAAAAAAATTTGAAATAAAAATTTGATATTTGGAATACGTATATTTAAATATAAAAGACGGTAAATTTTCATATGATTTTATGAAAGTTTATTTCATTGTGAAATTCTATTAAATTCAAGTCAGTTAATAATTGTTGATAATAAAATATTTTCCAAACCTGAATATTTTTTTACATAGAAAAATTCTAATTCATCTTCTGACTAAGACGTCATTTTTCGTTTTTCTAAATTCAGACTTCTTTAGCTTCGTCGATCTTATTTTTCTGCGTTTTTGCTGCATTTTCCGCTAGTAGAAAATTCGAATTTTTATAATTCAATCATACCACTGATATTTGTATACCGTTTTGATCGTCCCGCCATGCTGATCTCTGCGGTATATTCAATTCTATGTTTCGAGATATGATACGCAGCGAAATCAGCGAAAAATGATTTCGTACCGGTTTTAAACCTTTTGATTTTCCTTACTTTTTATATTCCACCATTTCAAAATTGAACGGTCATCTGCTTTAATTGTTGCCTTGAATTCAAGCAGACTTTTATATTCTCTAGTTTCAAAAAAATTTATGTACATCCGTTCAAAAAAATACACTCTACAAAGAAAGTAAATATAGCTTCGCACGTTCTTCTTCCTTTCCTTTTAAAATTGCTCTGTCGCTTTTCCTTCATATTCCTTCTTCCTCCAGGCAAGAAGCCAACCTCCTCCCTCTGAAACCAAACCCCACGTTTCCACTCCGCTGCCGCATCCTTGAACTACCTCGGCTTCATGATCTCCGCAACCTTGTCTTCCGCAACAGCCTCTGCCACCTTTTTCATTGTTAATACCCATCATGCGTCGCCACCTACCTATCAACCATGGTCTTTCCTCACCTATAGCCGACACCTAGCAGCCAAGATCCCTCGCATCAGCCCAATCGCCTCCTCTCCGGCCTTCCTCCGCGAGCCCAAACCTAGGCCTCGGCCAAACTTAACCATCACCATCCCACGTCTTCTACCCGAGACCGGATGAAGCATCTGATCGGTTTCCGCTCCTCCTCCCTCTCGTGCCTCAACCGCACCAAGCTTTGGGTAACGATATTGTTTCAAATATTTTATTTAATCAAATTATGTTATAATATAAACAAACAGACATGTACGTTATAAATATTGAATACTGTAAGTATGGGATGCTTACAACCTCTATATGTATATAGTATATATTATGATTGCTCAGCTTTTCTTGTTTGTATAAGTGTAGCGTATATATATATATATATACTTTTTGTTTTGATCATATTTTAAAATATGTTATTTATGTAAAAAGTAAAGATAAGTCATATTTCTTTTATTTGATACAAGTTTACTATATGTATGTTTATGTAAGTATGTACTATTATAGTTTACATTAGTTTGGTAATATGTCAGTTGTATATTTGAGCTTATATGTAGAACCATATCATATTTCGTATGTTTATAGTTCATACGTGGGTTTTTCTTATAAGGTTGTATTTTGTCTATATATTGACATATATGTTAAAATTGCATTGATATTTTATTTGTAAGTGTATAATCTACATATAGTTAGTCAGCATGCATCTATTTTTCCCCTGTTCACATACTTTGTTTATGGTCTGCATAGTTGTTTAGTATGTATATAAGATATATAGCGTTAATGTATATATTGTGCGTTTACTATATATTGTATTATATTGTACTATATCATGTTAAATCATATTATAATGTATTATATTATACCATATTACATTTTATTTTATTACGATTTACAGCCTGTTGTCCATTGTTGTATTGAAGCATAAGTTATTTACAACTTACTGTTTATATTTGTTATAACAAATCTTTTAATAAGTGCTGAGATTTTGAAAAAAAAATTATATCGCAAATAATAGGTTAGGGATATTTATTTAAGGTTGAAAGGTTTTCATGTTGCGGTTCTATATAGAAGATATTATATTAGCTTATACGTTCACCGTACGTGGACTTTCAGTATTTTATATTATGAAAATACTATATATATATATGATATTGTAAATAATTATATATTTGTTTTATTAAGCTTTGATATAAATTGTATGCATGAGTTATAAATGGTTTATAGCCTGATTGTATATATAGTTGTTTATGGGTATAGCTGTTTTGCATAACGGCATTTGCTGTTTGGTATAAAGCTATAGTACATGTTTAAATGTATGCGTTTTAAAGTTGTCGTTTTCATGTTTGTGTGTGTATATATATATATATATTTCATTTTAAATATGTGTTTTGATTTAAACATTCATTTTGAAAGAAAGCAATAAAATAATAATGAAATTTTTGTTCAAATTTTATCAAGCTATTTTGATCCGTTCTCATTAATTTCTATCTATCAGCTTTTCCATCGAAATTGTGCCATCCAGCTTTGCTTTGGAAGTCGTGCTTGCATTTCGTAGCTCAATTTCAATGTCTAGTTCTCTAGCCTCGAAAGGTGAGCAATCACTCACGATTAATGTTCTTATATTTATTAAATTTGATTTCAATTGGGACGACAATTGAAATATGCTACTACTAGTTATTTACATTGATATATATGCCATTATCTGTATCTGTTCACCTGTGACATCTTACACCATTATCTGTTATTTATCACTGATGATATATGCCTATTACTGTTGTTATATTATTATCATATCTGTTATCACTCTGCAAGTTCCCTGTTAATATAGAATTCACTATGGGTTGAAATGATACATACCCGTACGATCTGTAGAATAGGAGAAAATTGTTATGGGTTGAAATGATAAACCCAAGCGATTTTCATTGACATTGAATTTGGGATTGCGGGTTGAAAAGATATATACCCGTATATACTTAAATTGCGGATTGAAATGATAAATATCTGTATCACTTGACCATAGGATAAAAAAATTTATACAAACACCGTTGGTCAATATATAAATATTTTGAAAATGATTTCTATGGTTTTGAAAAGGAATATACGATTTTTATATAAATATTGATTTTAGATATTATATAAATGTTATTTTATATATAGTAAAATTCTTGATTTTAAGCTATGCATAAATTTGTTTTAATACAAAATAAGCTGAATAATAAAGTTTGATTTTATTAAAATATAATATGGTTAAGTATTTATTTAAATTATATTTTAATATAGAGTTTATAATGATTTAATAAATTAAGGTTGAGAAGATAGATTTGAAATTGATTTGGAATTGTATTTAATTAAGAAATATATTTAATTAGAAATCGATTTGGAACTTATTGAATTTGAGATTTTTAAAGGATATAATTTTATAACCTGATTTTGGTTAACGTGATTTAAATGAATATTTCAAGTTTAAATAAGTTGAAGGAAATATTTAGTTTATTTGTAATTTGGGGTTTTATTTAAATAATATTGGATTTATTAAGTGAATATTTCAAAATTAAATAGTAATAAAGTTAAATTAAGATATATATATATATATATGAAATTATCAAATTTCGTTTTGAAATGTGGAATATTTAAAGTTTTGAAATATATTGAACTGAAATGGTTTAATTTGTGGTTCAAATCTGTATTTGAAATCAATATAATAATTTATTGAGAACTGAATTGAATTGAAATTGATGATTTGAGATTTGACTAAATTTGAAAATTTGGGATTGGTGTTGATTTGGAATTGATTTGTGAAATTTGAGGAAGCTATTTTATATAAAGTATTTTTAAATTATATTTTAAACTATTTATATATGTTACTTTATAAATTTATTTCATATAAACTATTTTAATATAAATTATTTTTAATATAAACTATTTTAAATTGTAACTATTTTTATATAAACTATTTTAAATTATAAACTATTTTATTATATATACTATTATTTATATTTAAACGGTTAAGTGGGAAGATTTATGATTCCAAAGCATTATGATTTCTATATTTTGATTTCCAAAGTATTATGATTTCCAAAGTGTTTGATTTAGAAAGTTCTATTACTTTGAAGTACTAAGATTTTATAAATGGATATATTTGAGATGGATATATTTGAAATGGAAATGATATCGTATTTGGTTTTGAAATGGAAGTGATATCATATTGATATGGTTTTGAAATGGCAATGATATTTTGGTTTTGAAATATAAACTATTTTGAAAGTTTATTAAATGACCAATCGGTGTAATAATTACGTAGTTATTGAAGAGTCCGGGATCGGTTAGGGACATACTCTCTGTCTAAACCGAAAACCACTTTAATAACTATTATACGCGGAGTGTGATCCAGAATGAAGTGGTTGGAATGATGACGTTGCGAGATTTGAAGAAAGAGAACGATAATGGATAGCCTTGACACTTGTGTCAAATTTGAAATGACTTAAACAGGAGCCGTGCCGGGCCAGTGAGGTTAGCTACCTCTAGCGGACACACTTCTTCGTAAACTACTCATTACTTGTTTTTGATTGGTGTGCACCCTTGAATTGGGAGTGTTGTTTCGCGGTGTTGCGATCGTTGCGGCGATGCGTTCTCACCAGTCCGGATCAAGCAAACGGTAGTTTCACTACCTTGTATTGCCTCATGTGCCTTGTCATACTCGTATCCCTATGCGCGACCACTACGATTTGTTTCGTGTTATACCTATGGAGTACTCCCTGATAGCCCACTTGTTTACGGTGGAGTTTACAGTGCTGTATAGACTATGACGCTTATATAAAATGTGTTAAGGGGGATAATGGTAACGCCTTAACGCTATTTTGATACTTTATATTTCTGATAGGCATTATCTAGTTAGCGTACACTACTATATATAAATAGTTTAACGGATCCTGAGAGGATAGTTATCCCAAACATCTTTTGAGTTTGTTATTTCACTTGAGTTGGATTTATTGATATAAGAATGTTAATCCTGACTCGACTGTTTTGTGTTTTGCTTTACGCTCGGGTCAGACTGAGTGTACCAGTATTCGATGCTCACCTTTGGAGTTGGAGCTTCGTTTGGAGATCCAGCTATCTATCCAGCTTTTAGATATTCAGTTGATTCCAACGATGTATTCTGATCTTGTATTTGACGATTGTATTCAAGACTTCTATTGTATCTTGTTTAACTCTGTTATATATATATATATATATATATATATATAGCTTCATGAACTACTATTCTTTTGTTTCCGCTGCACTATTGTTATATTACTCTGTGTCTGTGATTTTTTGATTATTTATTTACTGTATATGCCGAGTTTTGCCAAATTTAAATTAACAATCTGATATTTTGAGCAATTCCAATCCGACATGTATGGATGCGAATGGTTGAAAATTTCAGGTCGTTACATCCATTGTCGCAAACTTGCAATTCAACGAAGAACTATTCTCATCGTCTTGTGTTCAGAACGGTTTCAAAGTTGGTATAGTATTCGAGACCAAAGCAAAATTTCATCAACAACTAAGTGAATGGTCAATTTTACATGCAGTTTCTTTTAAGCCAACCAGGTCAAACAAAGAAAAATACAATGCCTTTTGCAATGTCGTGGAAACTGTCAATGGAGAATTCATGCTATAGATTCTAAAAAATCGCAATCTAGATGGTGGGTTGTTAAAAAATATTCGAGCAATCATACTTGTGTTAACCAAACAGTTAACTCCAATCACAAGCAAGCGACGTCTAATTTTTTGATTTCAAAGATCATGCCTTTTGTAAAATCGGATTTGAACATAATGGCTGGAACTGTGCAAGTATTAATGGAGAAACAATTATTTATTAAGATCGATTATATGAAAGCGTGGAGAGCACTAAGCAAGGTAATAGAACGAATATACGATGATTGGGCAGAATCATATTCAAACCTATGATAATATTTTGCTGAAGTTACTAGAACGAATCCTGGTAGTGTTGGACATGTAATAACCAATGAGTTTGGCGCCTTCGATCGTGCTTTGGGCCTTGTATCGAGGGATTTGTGCATTGTCGACCTTTGCTTTGTATCAATGTAACGCATATATATGGCAAATACAAAGGTACATTACCTGTTGCAACTGCGGTTAATGCGAATGATCAACTTTATCCTTTGGCTTATGTGATTGTTGGGGGCGAAACTTGTGATAGTTGGGGTTGGTTTTTTGCCAGCATGCGTCGGTTTATTCATAATGTTAACAATTGATGTATTACTTTCATTTCCGACAGAATGAAAGGAATACCGATCGCACTGGAGAGCAAATGGAGATCACCACATAAGCATAGATTTAGTGCTAGAAATTTTAAAACAAACTTTCAAGCTGCCGGCTTTAGGGAGAAATATTTGACCGGTTTATTCTACGCAACGGCATGTGCTTCGGAGGAGGTTGAGTATTTGAAAATCCTGGAGGAAATTAAGACCACCAATATTAGAGCTCACGTTTGGATTGAGAGAAGTCTAGCGAGGAAGGAGGAGAATTAGGCTTTGTGTAAGGATGATGATGGATGATTTCATATAATGATAACAAATGTGTCTAAAAGCTTTAATGGTGTACTCAGAGGTGTAAGATCACTGCCTGTTAAAGCTTTGGTTGCTCATTCCTTCTTTCAATTGGTGGATTATTTTTGTCAACAAAGAGAGTTTGTTAAGGCTTCGACATGTCGATTAACTCCAAAGTGGGAAGCAAAGATAGCTGAGAGAGCAATTGGAGCAAGACCTTGTGGAATAGTCTGCTTTAGCCAAACCGAATGGTAAGTAATTCACTATTTTGGTTATGAGTTCAAAGTTACAGTTGATGGTAACACATGTTCTTGTACATGTAACATCCCTTTACTACAACAACTTCCTTGCCGCATGTTATGGTTGCTTGTTCATTAGTTGATAATGGTGCAAATAGAGCTCGTCGTGACTTTGACTCACTTTGGTACTCCGTTCAGAATTACTTGGCTGCTTACACACTAGAATTTTATTCCATTCGTGACAAATGTTATTGGAGTATACAAGAAGATCCTTTGGTTCTTCCACTAACTGCTCGTAGAGCACCCGAAAGGCCAAGTTCTCCATGAATTAAAGGGACCATGGATGAGATGCAGCCTCCACGGGAAAATAAGTGCAGTAAGTGTGGAGTTCTCGACCATAAGAGGAGTCGTTGTACATCAGAAACTTAGTTTTTATTTGTGTTTTTAGTAAATCTTTATTTGTTTGTGTTTAGTAAAAGAATTGCTATAATTCAACATATGTCGTTATTGATATTGTTCATGTCCTCTGTATATATAATCAAACGATATATGGATAAGAAGAAGGTTTTCCTAGTATGGGATGTAAATCAATTTCTTCTGACACCCAAAATACATGATGGAAACAACGCATCCGCATATTTCTCTCTCATTTTCCACGCTCCTCTTTTCTCTCTTTATTTTTTTCCCGTTTTCCCTTTCCTTTTCGATTCTCATTATTTGAATTCCATGTCTGACTCCTCATTCTTTTTCCACCGGAACCAATGATTCACACTTACACTCCTCCTTTTCTTAAATCTAGTTCCAAATTCCTTAACCGTCTTCTAAGCCTAAGTTTCTAAAAAAATTGTAAACCTAGTTTTAAGAAATCAAAATAGTTAGTTCAACTTCATCATTCCATTAATCGGTTTATGAAATTGAAATTGCTTTGCAAACATCAACTTTGTTGTAACCGAACCGAGGTAAATTAATCTTCTCTGTCGATTTTTTCAATGCACTTGAGTTTTTTCAATTAGGAAAATAGTACAGAGGACAAAATTCATCAACTTTTAAGCTTCAAGAACATGCTCTCAATTTTGTAGTTAGAAGGACAAACTTTTTAATATAATATAGCAGAAGGATGATGCTACTGTGCAGTATCAGTTTTGTGAGCTACGGTATCAGTTTTGAAGTATTTAACATTTTTTTGATTTGCATCAATATTTTTATGATTTGTAATATCATTTTGTACGTGGAGTGTGTAATCTTCGACTACAATGTTACATTGTAGTAGCATTTTACGAGTTGTAATAATATTTTTAAATGAATTAAATAAAAATAAAATTATACTATATAGTATCAGTTTTGTTCCACGTTGTTTGTTGTATTTTACTTGTAATAAAAATTATAATTGCAGTATCATTTTATTTTATTTTTTAATACTTGTAATGGTTGTAGTAGCAGTTTCTGAATTGTAGTTGTTTATTTTGAATTGTAGTAGCAATTTATACACATTTAATGGTATTTATGAATTACAGTAGCACTTTATGAATTTTTACTGGCCTTATTTGAACAAATGTACCATTTTATTGATGAAGTGTGCATTTATTATGTTGTAGTAGCATTTTATGAATTTTAGTTGTTTTTTTTGAATTGTAGTAGCAGTTTATACACATTTAATAATATTTATGAATTATAGTAACAGTTTATACACATTTTATGTTTTTAACAGTAGCATTGTATACATATATTGATAGTAGCAGTTTTATACACATTTGATGGTAACAGTTTTATACACATTTGATGGTGCTAGTTTTTTGATAGTAAATACACATTTGATAGCAGCGGTTTTATACACATTTGATAGTAGCAGTTTTTTTATTGCAGATATAAATGATAATATGCAGCATCAGTTTTTCTTTTTTTAAAAAATATATTAATGATGCACATTTTCTTTATGTATAGTAGGATATGTGTTGATGGTGGTTATGAAGGAGTAAATTTAAATTGGAAAAGTAGAAGTATATGCATATTTTAGTTTATAATGACATTAATGATACCGTCAATTATCATTTTATTTTATAAAAGGAAACTGATACTACATAGTAGCAGTGTCGAACTTTCTAAGAAAATTTCAGATTTTGGCGATTGTGGTGGCGTTGGAAGCGGCGGCGAAGTTGGTGGTACAGGTGATGGCGACGGATGGTCATTTGTCATTATGACTAATTTTAAAAGAATGTTTTTCCTTATGGCTAAAATACGGAGGTTGTGTCCTTAAGGCTAAAAAAATACAAATTTTTGTTATTTGAACTAATTCCCCATTTCTAAATTACGGATTCATTTTCTAAAATTAGTAAATGTCGTTACTGTAACTCACCACCTAAGTTGAAATATTGGTTCACGGAAACAAGATGACGCTTTCCTTCTCTCCTTGCCTATAATTATTTGAATAACCATTGCCTACTGAATATGCTTTTTGAAGAATCTGAAAACAAAATTTTGTTTCACTAATTTTGGGAACAGAAGTAAAGGATGGAATCATTGTTTCATCAATAAAGCATATTTGAGCTTGGAGTATGAATTTTGATAGAGGTTATTAATGTAAACTGTTTACATCTCATGTCTAAAGCTCTAATGCATGAACTTTGTATAATAAAGTTTTATCCTTTTACACTCTTTATATTAATTGCACTGATCCTTTGATAGTGCACATCTTTCATTGTACATTCATCATTTGATGTGGCAGCTCAAAACATGAATAATTCCAAGTTTAGTAGTTTCTTAGTTTTAGGGAAAGAGCTTTTTTTAACTGGTATATTATGTCAATTTAAAGTCAATGATGGTGTTTTATCAATCCCTATAGGTATCAAATCGGTTCATAAATGCTTGAGTTTGGATTTGGACAATAATGATTGGAGAAATATACTCAAAAGTTAAGAAATAGTCGCTATTTAGACAAGGAATGGATGAGTTTAAGGACATCATGGAATCATAGGGCAATTAGAGACTTTGAGCTTGTACACATTAACAAGTAATAACTATTACTTTAAAAGGATCGGCTAAAGGAGAGGGCTCGCAATATTAATTTGTGTTTTATACGTATGTTGCATATATTGTTTTTGGCATAAGATTATGTTTTACACAGATAGTTGGCTCTTGACCTTTTCTGTTAGGGATGCTATATGTGATCAATGCTAGAAGATTCGCAAAAATCACGTTGTGTTGTATTTTATAAAATATGAGAAAAGGTAGGTATATGTTATTATTGTATATAACCGTGTGGAGTATATTTTACACTTAATAGACAATAGGGATGTTTTGCTGCTAAATGGAAATTGTGCATTACAAATATAGTGTGAATTAGTAAGCATATTTTGTTGCAACGTAGATGCTTGGTTTTGGGAAAGTACAATTTGGAAAATATATCAACCTTCCATGAATTTGTATGCATAATAGACACTATATATTTTACTATCACTACAACAAAAACACTCTTTTACAACAGGCAATGCCCGTTGTAATAGGTGTTTCACAACGGACCAGCGCCCGCCTTATTAGACGATTTTGTAATAGATCCAGAAGATTTTACAATGGTTCGAAACTGTTGTAAAAACCCGTTGTAATAAACTTTTTTACAACGGTCCGTAGACTTTGCAATAGTATCATTTACAATAGTTTTTACCCGTTGCAATAGCATCATTTACAACTGTTTTTGCCCGTTGCAATAGGGTCTTTTACAATTGTTTTTGCCCGTTGTTAAATAATACACAGATAGTTGGCTCTTTACCTTTTCTCTTAGGGATGCTATATGTTTAGTCTCGTCAGCATAGGCTATAACATACTCCAGATCCATGCACTTCAATCTCGTACACAACTCTTCTCACTTCATCAACATGTCCTGGTACGAACACTCAAAAACATGTTTCAGCCTGTAGTTTGAACAAGCCTTTCTTGATAACCTATTTGCTGCATTACCTATCACAACACCAGCAACATAGTGTTCTTTTCAGTTTTAGGTATATTTTAATACGTATGAGTTCAAAATACAAATGTATAGTGTTCTTTTTTTAGTCAGTGAGACAATAGACATGATAAAGTATATATATGCATGTATCACCTGCAACAAATAGCATCAATTTATAGCATCATACTTATTTATAGAAATAACTTAAGTTGATAGCAATATTAATATTGGTTAGAGAGAAGAAAAGTTAGGAATGTCGTAACGCTCGTACGTAAGAAATAGGATCTCAACTTCCCTCGAGCAGCAGCTCACTCACGCATAAAGAAAAAAGAACGAATTGATCTTGTAGGATTCCCAAGAAATTCTTCGATTTCTTCCGGGAGCAGATGAATAATCATCTGCTTCTCACATTTCGTGAGATGACAATTTATATGGATATTCAACACACACTCAGCTTATATACACACGCAGTCAGAGAAACACACACCAACCCACATGAATTCACACACTAAACAGTTCAAAAGATGGACCAGTCTAAGTGGGTTTTAGCTTAATAAATCACCAAATTCTGGTGATATTTCACTTACCTCAAACATTTCAGTTTCTAACTTTGAAAACTTATGAGAAAATCACACAACACAACTCAAGCAAATACAAACATTAGGACATAGATGTGAGTGGGAGATACTTACCGTAAGTTGCGATTCATACTCTACTTCTTCTCTTGTTATTCACTTTCGCACTCGGCACTCATGCGTTGATACAGTCCGCTCCCCAAACCGCCCAATTTAGGTGGTTATCTATTATACGAATTGCTAGGCAACCAGCACCTCACCTCTACAGGTGATTTTTTTTCCTTGTATTAATTACATTTTATTTTAATTACATAAATAACATTATAGGAGATTAAATTATACCTAAATCTAAAGCGATAAAGGGTGTGAGTAGGTCCAGTAGGCAACTACTACCTTGTTAACAAAATTCATTGTAAGATCTATATAATAGTCAACTTTCTCATGACAAATCGAACCTACTTTGTTGATCCAACCCAACTCAGAGCGTATGTTAATTCTAGAAGGAGATGCAAGCTTCTTTGTTGAGTTTTAGGAGTAGATTTGGAGTTACAAAATATAGGAGATGCGATTTTAACATTCAAAGATGGGAAAACTATGTTTTTTAAGAAAATTGTGAATGCCAATTGTAACCCAACATGAAAGTTTCCTCTCTCATACAAAATAGAGAATGGAGAGTACTCAATTCCTATTTGCCTACCCACACATGTCATCATATCAGTAATGCTCTAATTAATATCAATGCAAAAAAAGACTATTGGTATTGGAATCCAAGTGCAAATGAAACTTTTCTTTCAAATCAGCATGGGAAACCATCAAATTAAAACATAGTGAGTATGATAGTGTAAGCATGTGTGGAATAAAAACTGTGCCCCAAAGATGTCATTATGTGCTTTATTAGCCAGGTTAAATAAATTAAATACATAAGACAAGGTGATGCAGTGGACAACACAACGGACCCTAAGTGTAGTCCACACCTTTATGAAAATGAAGACATATACCATATTTTCTTTATTTGTCTATACTCAAACAAGTTGTGGCAATCCACCATAAATAAACTACGGTTAAGTTACAGGACATTTCTAGCAACAACTTAACTGAAATTTTTGATTAGTTATTCACAAATATTACAAGGGTCAAACCACTAAATCACCTAACTAATATTGCTATTACAATTTTAATATGCCATGTATGGTGAGAACGCAACTCCAAAACATAGGAAAGTCACTAAATTGTGGGCAGCTAATGGTGCTAAGTTGATAGTTCAGGGACTTTTGTCTTCACTTAGCAAAGATTTGTTTTGTGAAACAACTTGTTTGAAGTGCTTTCAAGAGAGTTCCACATACAACTTGTTTTGTGAAACAAAGAACATAACATATCAGAGTTTGTTTCCAAAAAAAACATGAATAACAGATGCACCATTAATTAAAGCAAATTTATGCCAACATAACAATAAGAAAAAATAGACGCACCAAGAATTAATCGAGCTCCTTATTATCAGCACCAACAATCTGACCCCACTCACCACCATATCCAATGATAAAATACTTGGCAGCGACACACTGATTCTGTGCTAGCTGGGCATCGATCCTTGGCAGTTGATCCACCGGCGTAGCAATTCTCAAGCAAGTTATGTGTGCAGCAAGCAGCTGCTCGTAACCATAGTGTTTAATGAGTGAGTTACTTTCTTTTGATGCAAAATGACATCAATGATAAATGCAGCATGTGCTCTGCACCTACAAAAAACAATATATGGTTTGTTGGGAACTAAAATGAATATGAATCGTTTGTTTGTTGGTGAACATTTTAACAATGAATATTTTAATATATTATTCATATACAATAAAGTATATGTTCGTCGAGAAGCATTATTTAAAAAAGTAGTGATTTGATTATTATTTTTCTTTTCCCATTAAGAGACATCATGTTAAACAGAATTAGCAGTATCATTAACTTACTTACATGCTTGATGCATGCATTGTCAAAAGTTTTTTTTTGGAAATAAGTACTTTATTAACAAACTGAGAAAAACATATACTTCCATAATATGCCTCGTTAAAACCTCGCAATCCCCCTAACCTAAATGGGTACCTTGCCAAGAAAAAGAGTACATATTATGTTCATATATTAACAATACAACAGAACACGAAGCCAGAGACCCTGTGGTCAAATAGATGGAGAAGTAAAAACAGAGAAAATACACTCAAAATCATCCATACGACCAACAAGGGTGAGCAACCAAAAAAGAAGAAAAATAATACAACAAAAATCAAAGAAAGGAACAACTTCAAACTGGGCATGTGTCACTAGAGCAAACACCAAATAGGAACCACCAGCCAAACTCTCGAGGCATTAATACATTATCTCGAAAAATCAACAGAAGAGAGAGAAACACATTTCACTTTACTAATTCGTCTCATATCTGAAACAAAAAACTCAAGGCTAGCAACTCAACAATGGCAGAAAATTACATTCGCAAGGGCCACCAAAGTTGAAAATTGCTAGTGGTCGATCAAAGAGAAGGAGGTGGTGAGCTTAAGGCGGGTTCCAGTCCATCTGAGGCGTAGCTACAATCCCGAAGTTCGACAAGATAAGCTCACTATCCTTGCAAATCTTCTTATTATCCATTCTAGTCTTAATTAAGTAGTGAAAGTCTAAAATTATGAGCTTACATCTCAAATGGGCCGGCATTTCAATACCTTTGAAAATTCTAGAATTTCTTTCACCCCATATGTGCCAGATCATTGTAGTTAGAGCTATGTTCGTAATATGTTTATGAAGCACACTGTTTTGTTGATGTTGACATAGAATTTCCAAAATTTGAGATATTTCAGAAGTACTACCGATGCTAATATTAAGCTTTTTCATAATATCTGCTAGGATCTGATTAGAATAATTGCATAGTCAAAAGTTAACTATAGAGGTGTCATTCAATTAAAAAAAAGGACTAAATAAATAGATTCACAATTAAAGACTTTCTAATTGGAATCTTGCTGAACATTCACTTAAAATACTTTGGCACTTCTGGTATATTTAGAACAGTTTTGAAAAATGGAGGCTCAGGACACACATACAGATACAATTAAGACAGGCTTTAAAGGAATAATTAAATTGGAGCAAACAATAAATCTTGCCAAATACTAACACATAATCTAATCAACATTAGCTAAAAAATAATACTTAAATAATACTTTATAGTTTATTAAAATACCGGAATGCTCTAAATAATTACTCATCAAACTTAAATTAATTTTATTGATAAATTATTTCAGTTAAAAAATCATCCTTGATTACACTTATGAAGGAGGAGGGAAATGTGAAATTATGTCCGCATGAAAACCCAAAATAACTAAAAATGAAAAAAAGTCTCAATCTTCACAATCGAACATTATACAAATAATCTCCAAACTTCTCCTGGTAGCTCTCAATTGCATTTAACAATTTGATTTTTACGTTAGTAGAAATCAAATGACCTCGGTTCTTTTGAGAATAATAGACTTATAGGAAGAAAATTGTAATCAATGCCTAACAAATATTACTACTGTAAACTGAAGATCATTAATTTTCATATTCATAAATCACATAATCTTAATAAAACTAAAAGCTGACCACCACCGTAACGAAATCCTAAAGTTCCGTCCTCAAATTCTAAGCCTAACCCATAAGATTCATTTTGAGATAAGATTAAAAAATAGCATGCTAATTCTTATGGAAAGATGCAAAATACCATATGACAATTCATACTTTCCTTCAAAATTCAAGATTTGCCTATCCTAGATCTCATAAAATACATAATAATTAAGATTTAAATGCAACATATAATTATATGTAACATGCCAAAATAGTTAATAGAGTCGGTGAAATTAAACCAATTAAAAACTGAGGAGAGATAATTAACAAATTTGTAAAGAAAGTGAAACGCTGAAAAGGGAGTTACCATATTGAGGCAAATGGAAGAGAACAATTAAATGGAGTTACCATATTGACGATAATTAGGGCGAAGAAAGTAACTCCATGTCTTATACGGGAATGGTGGCTCTCGTGGAGTAGCTTGTAGTGGAGGAGCTAGTAGCAGTGAAGCTCGTGGAGTGCTTGGAGATGCGGTCTATCCTGTTTTGATTTAGGAGCTAGGGTTTCATTAGTTAAGGAACACAAAAAATGATCTGGGAAAAAAATATTAGCGGGGATAAAGGAAAAGTTGGAGGGAAATGAAATTTTTTCGAGAGCTAACATTCAAGTATAAAGGGAAAGTTGTCTGTTGGTTGGGTGGAGGGGGACGTGTTAAAATAAAATAAAGTTTGGTTGATTAGTTTTGAATATTTTACTTCTTGATTATAATTGAATATTAATAATTAAATACTAGTTATTATTATTATATATATCTATATATATCTTTACTATAAAGCAAAACCTTGGTCAAAGCGGTCAAAGTGAAGCCTTTTTTGCATTACCCAAAATGTCATCTACCACCCACGACAGCTGGCACAAAATGAGGCTATTACCGTCTTCCTTCCTTCCACCATGTTCTCCAAGCAGTTGCCATATTCCATTTCAACCCCGCTTCAACTTTTCCCTCCCCCTAACCCTAAACAATCGGAAGACAGAAAACCGTTCATTACCTCATCTGTCAACTCTCCGCGACTTATGACTCAACCAGTTGCGTGCTATCGTCACGGCTTCCTCATCTATTTCGAGCTTGCCGGATTCGACAAGAATGGTCGACTAATGGTAGAAGACGATTTGTGTACGTCTTCTCCAATTTTACCACTCCATTCAACCAATTTGAAGCCGACATGAACAAAGTCTTCGAAACCATGCAACGATTGACGATGCAGCACACCGACATCCGAAGATCACCTGCTCAACCCACAACTCACGTGTCCGCCGGCCCCCAACAAGCCGAGAGCAACGAAGACGAAGACTTTCTCCTCCGTCGACGAACCTCTATTTTTCCCCCTTCCTCATGTAAGGTTTTACTGCTTGATTGAACATTTAGCTTTTCTGAAATTCAGTAGATCTTCCACTTTGCTTGATTAACTGAGAAATTAGTATTTGTAACTCACTTGATGGTTGGACGATTACACTGATATTGATGAAGGAAGTAGATATGTTGCATCCGAATTATTATAATTTGATCGACTTTTTTTTATTTTTTTCCTCTTACATTTCAAATATTTCCCAACTTTCAACCATGAATTGGGTTCTATTTTCTACGAGTTTCATATGTCATGCACGATTGCGTATGTGATGTTTGTCTTCTGATATCTCAGCCGCATCTGATGAATGAAATAGAAGCAGTATTAGCTAAAATCGATCATTTTAAGTAGGTTAGCATATTGAAAAACTACCGCTTCTTCGCTTGCCAGATCTCCCCAGTAGTCTCTTAATCTTCTATTTCTACATTTAAATCGTTTTGTTTTATTCCGTTTTGCATTGCTAATTTCCTTTTTCCATTACTGTCTTCCAGATCTGAACAACGACTATAGTGCCAAAGACTAGAGATAGGATCTGTAATGGAGACTTGAGAATTGAATACAAAACACATGCAGAAAATCAATACTCCATTCATGCAAAAGGCATGTTGAAGGTTGGATCTGCGCTTATATTACTAATTACGCTATAACCTTTTGGGTTGCAAATAGAAATTCAAGTTATTTATCTTCCAAGTCACTTTCCACTTTTCTAATTTATCTTTCTGCATAATGCTTTTAATTTTAAACTGATTACATCTCCTGAATGTTAATGTATTGCCAATTATTGCTTCGGTATGACTGTGGAATTCATCTAATTCATAACCGTTAAACTTTATAACTGTTATTGAACGCTAAATTTCATGCATTATTATGGTTTTTAATGTTAAGAAGTTTTTTATTACAGTATATCAAAGTTACCAACCTTCTTTAAGTTATTCATCATGTAGGTTTACTCCTTTCAATATAGTGAACTCTATAAGTTAATGTTTATGTTCTTAGAGAATTGGGTAACTTTGTTATTAATTTTTTTTAAAACTTAACTATCTTTTTCATCTTCTATTTTATTTCAATAACTCACTTTGTACCCTGATTATGCTTATTTCATTTTAATTTTAATTTTATTATTTTGACTAAAAGGTTATGCAATTTGAAATTGATTATTTCTCATGAACTTTGATGTATTGCCAGCTATTGTGTCGTTTTGACTACAGAACTCATCTAATTCTTTGCTGTTAAACTTTATAATCGTTACAGAATGCAAAATTTCATGCACTATTATGGTTTTCAATGTTAAAAACCATTTTTAACTACAGTACACCAAAATTACCAACCTTCTTTAACTTATTCACCACATAGGTTTACTCCTTTTAATATAGTAAACTCCAAAAGTTAATGTTTATCATCTTAGGGAGTTTGGTAACCATGTTTTTAATTATTTGTACCTTAACTATCTTCCTCATTTTATATTCATCATGTATGTATGTTCATTGATTTTCAAACATGAATTTCGAAGTTGAATGACTAATCAAACATGACAAAAAAGATTAAGGGTCATTTGGTGAATTTTTGCAGAACTGATTTCATTCTGTTATAGTTTGAGTATTTTTATGTTGTGACGCAGCGGATTAATCAAAAACAATGTAGATCGATGAATGTAGTAATCGGTGGATTGGAAGATACTGAAATGCCCAAATTCATTGATCCGAAGATACCGAATTCTAGCTATCTCTGACACGTTGATCGCGCACGATACCGTGAGGAGAGATCTTCAATTCTTCGAGCGTTGATCAAGCGCACTTGATTCCGCGAATCGGCTTCTGCAATCGTTGAATCGAGCACACTCGATTATCCGAGAGAGGAGATAGGAGATTACACTCAACTACCAATTTGAATGAAAGCACAAAGCTAACAAAAGAGAATTTTATTTAATATTCAACAACCTTTACAAAATGACACAACTTGCCTATTTATAGGCTACAACACATGCCACAGAAAATTACACAAGTCTTAAGTCGTTTCCGACTCATCACCTACGACCTACGACTCATCATAAGTCGTTCACGACTTATCAGATTACAACACAAATTAGAAGTATACGACTTAGTACATGGCGACTCATCATTACTCGAGTTACAACACAGAAACACAAATCTACGACTTACGACTTAAGTACATGGCGATATACGACTTAAAGAAATACAACATAATACCATACAACGACTCAACACTTAAGTCGTAGACGACTTAACGACTCATCATAGCTCGGCAACGACTTATCCTCAGCAGTGACTTAAGAAACCAGACGACATAACAAATCAGCGACTTACGAATCAATGGCAGAGGTTAACGCGGCATAAGAATCAACGGTATCCCAGCTTCACGCGACTTACGACTTAAGGACTTCCCGAGTTAAAACTTCAGCGACTTATGGTAGGTCGTGGCTTCGTTAGGTCGTAACTCTTCACCGACTTAAGACATATCCCAGACGCTACTTCCTGTCTTACTGCTTCACCAGTAGGTCGTGCCTCGTCTATACGATCTAACTGTTTGTTAACTCGCCTATCTTCACTAAGTCGTTCCAACGACTTAAGAGCTTTGTTAACTCGCCTATCTTTACTAAGTCATTCCAATGACTTAAGAGCTTTGTTAGGTCGTCGTTCTTCACTAAGTCGTTCCAACGACTTAAGAGCTTTGTTAGGTCAGTCACGACTTAGACCCTCAATTTCCTTAAGTCGGTCACGACTTAGTACTTGGCCTGCATCATGTTGCTTCCCTTAGGTAGAACTGGATTACAAAGGAAGATATAGGAATTCTATTGGTGTGACAAAAGAAGAAGACATAGGAACCATGTTGGTGTGACAAAAGCTCTTTTTCATTTTTTTAATCAGTAAGTCGTCCCTTCTTCCTTTTTTTTAAATTTCATGTAGCTTAATAATGATGTTGTCTCATGAACTTCCCGTTGTCATAAACATCCCGTTGTCTTCGTAACTCCCTACTGACGTGATTATTTAGAACTGCTATCCCATGATACCCAATCACTTACAACCTTCATCAAATCAAACCGCCGCTCCACGTTTAATTCAATCTCATTATTTGTTCAAAGTCCGTTCATTGCATTACCAATTCTCCCTTTCCCACCATTATTTTCTTTCAACATTGCTAAAACTCCAACTCTTCTTTTTTTTGTAATCAATTACTCCTCTAAAATTCTTTATAATTCGCCCCAGTTAAGCTGTGGTTATCTGCAAAATTTCAACATGTAATCTTCATCAAAAACTTTTCTACAATCCAAGATATGTTTTAGTTTTGTTATATCTAGCCTCTTTTTTGGATTAGGAATTACAGAAATTCTAATACTATATTGTTCTGTTTGGTTTACAAGAGAGAGGTCCATATAAAGAATTATTTCTTCAATTTTACTAAATAGCATAATTTTTTCTCCATTTTTAGTTTTCTGTTGTTTCACAATTTGCTCATATCACTTGAATTTTTTTTAATTCAATCGTTTATGCTCTATAATTGTTTGATTAACTCTCAAAGCCTGCTGCATATTAGATGGGTCACGTTTTAATCTTGATTTTATTCCCTTTTTTTGGTGCATTATAGACAGCTCTTGAAGTTTCAAGAAAATTAGTGGATCATGGACATTTATGTACCTTTTCTCAATAAGCAGTGAATTTTTTTAATTGATTTTGACATGAATCTTATGGGGCATATTAGAATTTAGTGTTTGAAATATTGAAATGTCATTTGATTTGGTTACCTAAATGTTTGACATTTGGAATTATTGACCACTTCATTTATAAATGTAGGAATTATCTCTAAATTAAGCAAGTAAAATTTGTCATCCTTTACATTTCTCTTCCCTCAAGTTAATGTTTTTCCAAATAACTTGGTTATTTGCTGCGTAGTGAGGGATATGAACAAAGTTGCATGCTTTGACATATGTTTAAGCATGTAATGTAATAAACAACTCAAATAGATATAAACATGTATTTCTATTGGGTTGATATTATAATTAAATGATTCCTCATTACAGTTTTTTTTACTCTAAACTCTACTGACGCTTTTACAGATAGTTGAGCAATGTAAAATTATCAGTATATTGAATTACGTTGCAACTTCTTATTTTAGTAAAATTTCTGTACTGTTTTTGTTGACAGATTAATTAAATAATATAACGACATGTAAATATAGAAAATTTTGAAAAAAAAGTGCAGCAAGATGAAAGTTTTACTGATTTTGCAATTATTCATACCACCGAAAAATCCTGTCTTTTGTTATTGTCGAGTGTAACTGAATTATATATTGCTAATACGATATCACATCTCCTTAAGTACACATCATTGCTTAACATCAAATCTCCTTTAGTTCATTGATGTCCTGAAGATACGTAAGACCAATTATTTCTTGCAATGTTAAATGATCAATATTTTAAGTAATTGAAACTATTCATGATTATATATTGGATTCACAATTTTTGACAAATTTATGAGAAAATTAAGCATAACTATGGATTGTTTTCTTTTAAAAAATCCTAAGTTTTATTAATTTAGCATTTACTCATTGTCAAAAAAATTCAATCCCATGTGTGATTGACTTATATATTACTGATGTTATATTTTGTATTCTTGAACTACATTATCTAACTACATTATTCCTTTTTGTAGATAATTATAGCACATTTTAATAAAAACCAATACGATCGATGTACAAAAATAAAGGAAATGCTTACAACAGTTGATGCTCACTTTAAGTTTTTTACACACACATATACGCACGCGCACACACATGCACACAATATATTATTATTTGAAAATTTCTTCAGACACTTTACTAATCAAAAATTCTTAAGCACACACATGCGCACAATATATTATTATTTGAAAATTTCTTCAGACACTTTACTAATCAAAAATTCTTAATCTACATGACTTTTTATTTTGAATAGTTGACCTAATTTTCCTTTTTGATTTGTGTACATTTGTTGTTGATTATTTACAGAACATTGATATCAACTGGAGCAACAAAGTTGGTAGTGAATGTGCGGATTACCAATTCCATTCTGCTTGGGTGACTGATAATTTGAGTTCCAACCCAATAAAGCTTGGGTGAGTGGGTTTTCATGTTTAGTTCTAATTTCATTGTTGATATACTTTTCTTTCTTTTTTAAATTTTATTAATTTTTTATTTGCATATTCCTAAACTTGGTAACTAATTATAAAGATTACATTGTTGTTATTTGAAAATTTCTTCAGACACTTTACTAATCAAAAATTCTTAATCTACATGACTTTTTATTTTGAATATTTGAGCTATTTTTCCTTTTTGATTTGTTTACATTTGTTGTTGATTATTTATAGAACATTGATATCAATTGGAGCAACAAAGTTGGTAGTGAATATGCGGATTACCAATTCCATTATGCTTGGGTGACTGATAATTTGAGTTCCAACCCAATAAAGCTTGGGTGAGTGGGTTTTCATGTTTAGTTCTAATTTCATTGCGGATATACTTTTCTTTCTTTTTTAAATTTTATTAATTTTTTTTTTTGCATATTCCTAAACTTGGTAACTAATTATAAAGATTACATCGGTATGAACTGATACATGATATGTTGGTTAGTTTAAAATAGCAATTTAATTGCCTTTCTAGATACTGTGTGAATTGAATTATGAATAGCATCAACCATTTAGATTGAGGGTTGTATGTTAAATATTTTATGCGACTTAAATGTTAAAACGTGATTATAAAATTTGAAAGCTTAAAATAGCTTATCCAATAAATGTTAATTGAAATGTTTATACTGAATGTTATTTAACACTAACATTGATGCAAAAATCGACATCATTTGATTTACCATGTAATACGAATTTGTTCTACCCACTTATCCACACAAAAATTCAAATATTCATGCTTTGATTTCTCATGAATTTATGTGATTATTTGTGTTATATTATGCTCTTTAACTCATAAATCCATATATAATCTTCATATGCAGAAATTATGGTATATCAGCTAACGTCCAAATTTGAGTTCACTCATTTGAAATCTCACTGAATTTTCCTTCTTCCATTGCTTAGATTACTTGGAATGCATGCTTTTTATGTCTTGAACATCGTACTTTAGCTACATACTTTGAAACAAGTCAAGTTAGATTTTTTAAGCAAGCCTTCTTTGTTACTGTTAAAGCAGAGCATCTTGGGGTTGTAATACTTTTATAACTTATCCCACTGATTTCATACAGGCTAAGAAACCAAATGACCCTGGACCTACAACTTTGGAAGATGGCCTCACTTCACATGCACACATCTGAGTCCAATTCAGGGACAATTTTGACATGGCAACATTTTGAATTTTATTTTTATATTTATTATGTAATCAATAATGGATGATGTATTGTTTTGTGATGCAATCTTAGGCAATAACTTACTGGATTTATTAATTTATTAACAATAATTGTCTATCATTGTTATGATTAAATTTGATTTTCTCTCTCTATCCTTTTAGATAAAAACATGTTGTTATACTGTACCACAACTAAACAAAAATAGTACCGTTTTAAAGTCTACATACAGAAATATTAAACTGTTGCAACATATAACATCATGATCTATATACAAAACAAAGTTCAAACTTCGGTTCTTCGCGCGCACGTGCAACGCACGTGCCAACCTACTCGTATATATATATATATTATTCATTATTAATAGTAATTATTAATTACTAATATATTATTAAATAGTAAATTAATCAATAATTATTGATTATTAATTATTAAACTATGGTAAATTATTAAGTAATAATTATTAAAATTATAAATTGATTAAATATAAAATATTAAACTTTGATTATTAAATATTAATTATTAAAAGTTAATTATTAATTATAAATTATTTAAATGTAATTTTTAATATTAATTATATTTATTAATTATCAAATGTAATTAATAGATAATTAGTAATTATACATTATTTATTAGTAATCATTAATTGTGATAAATTATAAATAATGACTTATGGACTATCATTTATAATTATTAGTTATAAATTACCATTTATAAATTATTAAGTAAGTATGTATAAACAATCGAAGATAAAGATGATTAATATTAATATTATTAATAAATAATTATTAAATATTAATAATAAATAATAATTAATATTTTTGAAGAAAGCATTGTAATTATTAATTATTAATTATCAAAAATTAGCAACGGGCATTTATTGCAACAGGCATTTTGTGGCCGTTGTAAAATCGGCATCTATTACAATGACAAAAGAAAATAGTTGTAATAGGTATCTATTACAACGTGCAAACAAGGATGAAAACCAGTATCTATTACAACGGGCAAAACACCGTTGTAATAGTTATATATTACAACGGCCAAATTAAAAACGTTGTAATATGTGTCTATTACAACGTGCAAAGTAAAAGAGTTGTTGAAAAGTGGTATCTATTACAATGGGCCTGAAAAAAACCATTGTAATAGGTTTCTATTACAACGGGCATTTAAAGACCGTTGTAAAAACGACGTTGTAATAGGGTATTTTTGTCGATACTACATTGATTTCTATTGGTGAAATATATATCCTTTTCTTTTCAAATTATGATTCGCTTTATATATATATATATATATATATCTGTGTGTGTGTGTGTATTCTAGGACCTTTGTATATTCCTAGTCCGACAATCAATTTGCTGAAAAAGTTTATTGATAAAAACAGGGCGAATGAAGAGGACGAGCTTGAAAGAAAGAGAGGATGGAAGAAGGTATTTTACCATTTCATTTGGATCAATGTTATCATGTGTGTTAAACAACATCCATCAAATAATATGCATGTGACTGAATAATATAGGTTAAACAGATTTAATATTAAATTTTGTCTCATATTTATACTGTTTTTCAGATTTCTATAGATAGAGAAAGTTCTATACTTATGACTTATATATTCTGATTCTTTTCTTTAAATTGATTTTTTAGTAGTAAGAATTGAGATGAGTTTTTTTTTGCTGTGTCCTAGGTGTTTTATTTTTGGCTCCGATTATTTGCGTACTTGTAAAATATTCATAGATATCACAGTTTGTGATTTAAGCTAATCATTTTAAGTTTACATGCAATTTAAAATGTACAACACAACATAACTTTGTACAAGAGTTTCTTTATAATTATTAACCACAGATAAGTTTGTTCAACAAGAAGGTAAAAAATTGTCAAATCAACTCTCAGCAAGAGAAATCTTTTAGCATTACTTTTGGAAGTACGATTGAATCCTGATGATTATATTTATTTGCAAGGAATCTTTGTTATAACTACAACTAACTCGCAACAATTGAAATCTTACAAGGAATAGTCAACGTTATATGGTTTTCTAAAATATACATGCAACAATAAGTCTGCAGATTGGGTTTTAGTGACAGTATTTAGGGAAAAATTTTTGTGTATTTGTGTGTGCCTGCCATCATGTAAAAAGGAATAATTCGTTCTTACCTTGTGTAATAAAAAGTTAACAAATGAGCAAGGGTATTGGCCCCAGCAAATAAGTTGCACCTTCAGTCTTAGTACTACAAATATGCCAATGGCATAGATGTAGTTCCCTTTAACATTCATAATTGTATTAAACACATTATCAAACACGTTTTTTTCATTGTGCATCATGTCAAATATTATATCGAAGAAGTAGGAGATTTTTCAATAAGGTAACTCTTAAAATATACTTTGTTTGCACCAATTATGAATGTCTGATTTACCTGGAATTCAGTCTGTATTCCAGTTTCATGTATCTTTGGGTAGTCCTTTACAATTTCATATATTTCTTCGCTTGACCAAATCTTTGGTGGTTGTATACTCTCTTCTCTGTTAGCTTTAAAGTTTTTTTATCTCTTCTAAAAGTATGATTGGGATAGAGAAACACCGATAAAAATCAAACCAAGAAATTTTTCTTCCATGCCTCAAAGAAAATGATTGCGTTTCTTCCATGTAATAAGGACAGGCTAGACGACCGACCGTACTCCAACCTGAAAGCATCCCATATGCAGGAAAATCACTAATAGTCCATAACAAAGAAGCGAACATATGAAAATTTCTTTTTTGTGAAATGTCTTATGTTTCAACACCTTCAAGCCACAATGTTTTCAGCTTTTCGATTAATGGTTGTAGATAAACATCGATTCCTTGTGTCGGATCATTAGGGCCAGGGACGACAATAGTGAGAAAGATTTATGGAGTTTTCATAGATATCCACGAAGGTAAATTATAATGAGTAACGATAACATGCCAAGATGAATATTTGCTACCAAACTGAGAGAATGGCGAAAACCAATCCGTACATAAACCAAGTCTGACGTTACGGCTCTCTGCAGCAAATGTGGGATACGTCTTATCAAAATGTTTCCATGCTTCTCCCTCGGATGGATGTGTCAAAGTTTTCTCTGCCCATCTTCTCATGCTGTGCCATCGCATATGACATACCGTGGCTGAAGACGCATATAACATTTGAAGTTTAGGGGTAATTGGTAAATAATGCATTCTCTTGTATGGAACTTCCTTTCCTTTCTTTTTTCTTGGTTTATATCTTTCATCATTACATATTTTGCAGTTCCTAAGATTAATGTCATCTTTCCAATACAACATGCAACCTTTTATACATGTATCTATCTTTTGGTAAGACAGACCGAAAGCTGAAATAAGTGTTTTAACTTAATAATGACTGTCGCACATCAGATCATTGGGTGGTATATGTCGTTTTGCAGCTTGTACAACTGTTGTAAATTCAGCTTCTATAAAGTTGAATTTTGATTTCATAGTGATGTATTCAGCGGTTACTGATAATTCAGTTCGACTTTTACAACCATCTCACAACGGTCTTTTAGCGGCATCCTATAACATCCCATATCTTTCTAACATTATTTAAAACATTTAATTAGTTAAATAAAATAAAATAATGTGGAGATTAATAAGTTGAGGTTTGATTTAGCTAGGGGTAGTCGTGCCATGTTAAATATAAATCAAATGAAACAACATGAACTAATGTGTTAGAAAATGAGCAAGGACAATATGGGAAATAGGAGAAGCTTATACCCTAAACCGTTAGGAAAGAATACTCATGTCCATTTCATTATATCAAGTTAAAATACATCAAGGTCGGCCACCATTTCCATTCTCAAGAGAAGATAAAGCTAGGATTCAAATAGAAGAAGTTAATCAACTTATTCAACATCAAATCTCACATCTTTTAATCTCAGAGCTAAGGTGAATGATTACTATATCCCATTTCTTATGGTTTTTGGTTTTAAGATTATATCTGAAATGTTTTTAAAACTTTATGCCATGTTTTTGATGATTAAAGTTATATATGTGATTATTGATGAATTATACATATTCATATTAATTTCTATGGTATGTTTGATACGAAAACCCTATTAAATGACATCCAAATGCCTTGAAAATATAAATATATATCAAAAATGATATTTTAGAGATGGGTTTCAATTTTCATAATTTTCCGAATTAATGTGGACTTTATATTAATTTTCTAGTGAAGAAAATGATTTATTGGGTTATAAATTATCTACGGCTAAAATAACAATTATTTGGGGTTGAAACTTTTATATGTTGGAAAACATAATAAAATATATTTTCTAGAATTTTTCTAGATTTTTCCTAAGTGTTTTGATGAATATATAAGATTATTTAAGTTATTGAACTTAAATATTTTATATATTTAATTAAGGAGAATGTGTATTTTATAAAATAAAATCATTGTTTATTTCTGAAATTATTGCCAGCACTTTTCTGAAAAATATTTATTAACCAATAAGAATTTGACAAACAAAGGCAGGATAGTTGAAAAGTTATCTCTTTTAAGTTAAAAACAAGAAAATCATGCCCTTAGCATGTTTCAGCCATTTTCGGCATCAAAACATCCGTCCCAGACCTTTCAACAAGGTTGAAAGGTATTATAGCTTTCGACAAGGTCAAAAACCAATGTGTATGGTATCAAGCAATTTGGTACGTTACAAATTTAACAAGGTCGAAGTGTACTTGGTTGAAGCTTTAGTTGTTGAAGAGGTTGGAGTATGTTTGTTTTATAAACCAAAACTAACGCCTGCTCTGCTTTCGAAAAGAAGCTTTCGACTTAGATGTTTTCGACCAGGTCAATTATTTAAAATAAAGGTTTAAACCATTCGATGAGGTCGAAAGGTTAACATGCTTTCGATGGGGTCAAAATCCCCTAACTACCGCCTTTCAACCTTTCAAAGTCATTGCTTTCGACAAGGTCGAAAGGTATATTTGTCTTTTAAAAACCAGCCGCTTCTCCCATGCTTTCGAAAGGAAGATTTTGACTTAGATGTTTTACCCTTTTATATATATTATAGTTGAAGTAGAACCCAAGGTTTCAAAAGAGGTGTTTAGAGTATTAAAAGGTTGGAGCCTATTATTTAAAAAAAAAGAAACGTTTTAAAGCTTTCGAAGGGGAGCTTCCGAAGGGGTCGGAAGATAAGCTTTCGACGAAGTCGAAAGGTTTTAAAAGAAGTTTTTCCACATGTTTTAAATTGAACCCAAAGAGTTTTCGAAAGGTTTATGTTTTAATGGTTTAATGTTTTCAAAAGGTTTTATTTTCCAAATGGTTTCAATGGGGTCGAAAGCAAAGCTTTCGAAGGGGTCGAAAGCCAAGCCTTCGATGGAGTCGAAAGGTAGCTTTCGAAGGGGTCGAAAGGTAGCTTCCGACAAGGTTGAAAGGTCTTATATTTGGATGGTTTCGAAAGGTTTGAAATGGAAGGTTTTTCCAAGGTTTTCTAAGGCAATGTTTTGAAGTGTTTTAAAATGGGATATCTATGGTTTTAATGCTTTCGAAAGAAAGGTTTTCAATGGTTTCGAAAGAGATGCTTTCAAAGGTTTAGAAGGGGGTACTTTCAATGGAATCGAAAGGGGTACTTTCAAATGTATAAATGTTTTCATCAGTTAGGGTATAAATGTATAACATGGCGATATGATTTTGAATAAAGCATAAAGATTATATATTTTTCCTTGTGTTAGTTTGATTTAAAGGTTTTAAATCATTTTGAAAGGTTTTCAAAGAAAATTATGGGAGGAGATCCCTAAGTCAAAATGACTCAGATATTAGAATACTAGATGGGAATGGTATAGGTCGCGCCCTATACATTAGCTATTAGCCCCAACTAATTGTTGTCCAAAATTCCAGTGTGTAGGGCTTGGTCAGGTAGACTAAAATTATGATTACGCACCGAAGGGAATATAAGTTTGTATATAGATAGGTTATTGGTGAGCCCAAAAAACCATTAAGATCGGGAAGACCTCGGAGATGATTAAGTTAGGGATAGACCGTCCAATAAAGAAGCATTTAACAGATAATTAAGGACAGATTGTCCAAAAGAGGAGTATCTAACAAGTGTTAGATTGATTTTGTTTATATTGTCTGGCTGGCTCGAGTCAGACAAAGGTTAAAAGTTAGCCAAACAAAACTTATGTGTTTGAAAAGATTGTTAATTTATTACCTGATACTTATGTATATTTACATAATGATGCTTTACAGTATTTAACCAGTATTGGTTGCAGGGAAAGGCTTTGCAAAGATATGTTTTAAAAGGATGTTAGTGAGGGAAAACCTGTTCCGCTAAGCGGCGTGGTCTCACTTAACATATTTAACCGGGATGTATAGTATTATTCACACCAGGTTTTATGTCTGACTCGAAGTTTATGTTTCCCCCTTAAACTCTCGGGTGCTCAAAATTGATTTGAGTAGGCTGAGGGGTTAAGGTCTTCTTAGGTTTTAGTAGGATGATGAATAAGGCTACCAGGGGCATGTAGGAAGCAAACAGATAGCTATTTAGGAGTTGCAGTTTTATGTTTTGTTGTATTTCCGCTGTGTTTGTATTAAGTCTATTATGACAATATGACTCTGATCATCCAAAGATGTATCTTCATATACCGTTCTTGACGTAATTTGTAACAAGTATATTTTATCTGTGCTTGAGAACGTATTTGGGATTATGTATTAAGAATATGGAACATCTGTTTTGAAAGTTAATGAAGTAATGTTGTTTCGAAATCTGTGTTTTGTTTCATATTCAAATGCTTCTAATATTATAGATACCATTAACATAGCCGTATTTAGTCGCCAGAATCTAATACTATAGATGACTGCAACATCTGTAGCACTTAGTTTTGAGCCTCTAGATAGGGAATGTTACACATCCAATAAACCATAAAAAAAATTTGCTCCCACATTCGGTTCTTCTTCGACATTGACGTCTTCATCGTCAACTTGAACGGTAGGGAACATTGATCGTGTTGTATCTTCCACTATACCTTCTATTGGATTCGTCATAACAACATTGACCTCTAACGCAATAGGATCTGTTGTGGGTGCAACAGGATCTGCTGTGGGTGCAGAGAGTTTTTGGTTAAATGACAGAGTGAACGGAGTGATGCCTGAACATAACAAGCTGGTAGAGTATTGCAAGGTTCTCCAGGAAACAGTCTGGAAATCTAAGCCTGCAAACTAAACTATTGTTGTATTTTTCTAGTATCTATTTTTTTTTCTTATGTTTTGATATTTGAATTTGTGTATGGTGCACAACTGTATGTTTTTATTATGCTACAAATCTGGAGATGTATCTTTACCACCGAGTTATTTCAAGCAATATAAGTGGATTAAGTTCTATAAATATGTTCGAACTTTGAACTCTGTCATTTTCAGCTCAATAATCACATAAGTTTACTTACCTTATCTAATCGTAAATCTAAAGTATTGTTTAATTATTTTTACTAACAACTGAAGAAGCAGATCACACATCTTTTTTTTCTTCTTTATGTTAACCTTGCCACTGGTTTTTGGTCCAAATATTTAAAACATGTATTTAAATCAGTAAAAGTCTATTGTACCATGGATTTCAACGTAAATAAGATCATTGGATTATAACTATTTGTTTATTAGTGTGTAACCTAGACGTTGAATATGATAAGTCATAAAAAAATATAATTATATGAATTTCTAAAGAATATCGAATTTGTTAAGATAAATGAGTTATATGTTGAACTTATTAATTTTGTAAATATGTAATTTTTATTATGTGATACATATTATTTTATATTTGAATAAAAATTAAATTTTATCGTTTTTTGATAAAAACGAATTATATATGTGATTATCTTATTTTAAGATTTAGTAAAGACAATAAATAAAGATTAGTATTCTTAAGTAATTTAAGTTTCCATTTTTTTTAATTTAACAAATAAATATTTTTGTACAAAAATTATGAATTAACATTCAATTTTTAGAACATGTGATTAAAAGTTAAGTGACATATTGATGGAATTTAAAATATTACATTAGTGAATGGTGAAGATACATAAAAATTAAAGTACAACGGTAATGAGTCAACATATTTTTATGCATTTAAGGTCATTGCGGCAAATATCAAAATATTTATCAAAAATAAGTATGTGTGATAAAATAACCATTAATGGGTTTTTGGGAAGGAGAAGTTTCTACGAGTACAACTACTGAATACTCTGGTTATGTTACTCAACTTTTAAGTGGAGTAGGAATGAATTTTGATAGGTGTTACTAGCAATATTTTTATTAAATGAACTTGGCTCCATATTTTATAAAAAAATAGCGATATGGCCAAATTTTCACGAAAATGGAAAAAAAAGTTTCAAATAATATGTCATGAAGAACATATGCATGTTTTTTGGTCAAGGGTGGTACAGGATTTCTAATTGCTATGTACCTATACAGGCTAGCGTCAGATTAATAATATGAAAACTACATTAATAATGATAATCACATTAGGTTAAATTTGGTCTAATCACTGCAGTATCATTAACAATAATCAAAATACTGCTAGGAATGACATGAATGAAATGAAACTGGAAAAAATAAAAGGAAGAATGACGAAAGCAATGACGTCTACATTGCTTATCCTTTATGTTATCACCGTACATAGTGTTCAAAAGGCGAAATAAATTAGTCTATAGATGTTCAACCTTCATAATCATTATACATTGAATTTCGGGAGAGCACTTAAAATCCGATGCTTCCATACATTTCAAAATGTGGGCAAGCCCTTATGTCTTAAGGGCAAAAATTGCTCTTGGCATCAAAGAAGTCGCTGAGTAAATTGCACTGGGGGATTGACTACGGGAAAAGAGTCAAAGGTCCATATTTTTTATTTTGTTATAATAATAGTCCCTCCAAAAATGAATATGTAAATTTAGTTCCTATTTTTGAAAAATGAAAAACGTAAGGTGCCTTACACTTTTCTGACAGAAAATGCAAGATAACTTGCATTTTTCTAATTTTGATTTTTTTTTCAAAATTTTCGAAAATTTCGAAAATTTTGAAAAGCGCAAGTTAACTTGCATTTTCTATCAGAAAAACGCAAGCTAGTTTGCACTTTCTGATTTTGTAATTTCTTTCGAAATTTATGAAAATTTTGAAAAGCGCAAGATAACTTGCGCTTTCTTCAGAAAAACGCAAGCTAGTTTGCGCTTTCAGATTTTAATTTTTTTTTTAATTTCAAAATTTTTGAAAAAATATTAATGTTTAAAAAGCACAAGCTAACTTGCGCTTTCTTATTTAAAAAAACAGGAATGTAATCTACATACTCATTTCTACATAGACTTTTCTTATAACAACAATAGAAATATGGACCTTTTGTGCAAATCCCCGGTTGACTATCTCGGTTCAAAGCAGTCGAAGCAGTCGAAGAAGTCGAAAGCGTTAAAATATTAGATGAAGAAAAGTTGCTAAATTTAGTGAAGTGGGCAGAGAGATTCTGTGTAGATGATAAAGTTAAGGAAGTGATGCCTGAACATAACTGTTGGAGCATCTGGTATTTTACCGCATGTTTTAGTTATCTTCTGACCAAGTCTTTAGGACCTGATTTTATTCCTTGTTGTTTGGTAATAAGATCCTAGTAAGTAGGAAACAACTTTACCACGAATTAGTCATGTGTTAGTGATTGCAGTTTATCTAGTTTTGTTTTGTTTGTAAGGCTGATATATAAAGCCATAGTTTATTCACTTAATAAAATATAGAAGCTTCATTCCTTCATTCGTGAGTGTACCCGTGTTTTGTGAGAAATATCAAACAACTCTAACAGTGGTATCAGAGCACCACAAAGGGGCCTGGTAGAGTGAGAAAGTGATGGCTATCGAAGCACCATGCATACCCATATTTGATGGAGATTACAGTCATTGGAGCATGCTGATGGAAAATCTACTACAATCAAAGGAATATTGGATTATCATCGAAATAGGTTACACTAAACCTGCAATCAAAGGAATATTGGATTATCATCGAAACAGGTTACACTAAACCTGCAGTAGGTGAAATTCTATCAGCTGCACAAAAGAAAAACTTAGAGGATTTAAAAGCTAAAAGATATAAAGGAAAAAACTATCTTTTTCAGGCAATTGACAAGTCTATTCCAAAAACAATCACCCAGAAGAGTACATCCAAGCAGTTATGAAATTCCATGAGAATAAAATATAAAGGGAACCCCAGAGTGAAACTTCAATCTCTTTGTAGGGAATTCGAGATTTTAGAAATGAAGGAGGGTGAGTTTGTTACTGGTTATTATTCAAGATTGATGGTGGTTGCCAATGACATGAGGAATGCAGGAGAAGACATGCAAGATGTAAAAATTATTGAAAAAGTATTACGCACTCTCACCGAGAAGTTCAATTACATTGTATGTTCAATTGAGGAGTCAAAAGACATAGATCGTCTTTCCGTGGATGAGTTGCAAAGTTCCTTACTTGTCCATGAACAAAAATTTCGAAAGAACAACGATGAGGAGCAAGCTTTGAAGATCACAGGTGATGAGAGGTTTGAAGCAAGGGAGGTAGTTAAGTTTGGAGTAAGAGGTAGAGCTCGTGGAGGTTATAGAGGTAGAGGAAGAGGTCGTGGCAGATAAGCACTCAATAGGGCTCTCATCGAGTGCTACAAGTGTTACAGGTTGGGGCATTTCCAGCAAGAACGTCCAAAATGGGAGAAAAATTCTAACTTTACAGAATTGGATGATGAAGAAGAGAAGCTTCTTATGTCTCGTGTTGAGTTTCAAAACTCAACGAGAGAGGAGGTTTGGTTTTTGGACTTCGGTTGCAGTAACCACATGAGTGGTAATAAATTTTGGTTTTCAAATTATGATGAAATAATGCTAAGATGGCTGTGATGGGCAAAGGAACTGTTCGGATGCACGTTAGTGGAACAACTCAGGTAATCAGTGAAGTTTTTTACATTCCTGAGCTCAAAAACAATTTATTGAGTATAGGGCATTTTCAAGCGAAGGGGCTAGCCATATTAATTCATAAAGGAATGTGCAAGATATTTCATCCTAGCCGAGGTCTAATATCTCAAACTGCGATGATAGCTAACCGTATGTTTGTGATATTCGCCACACTTGCAGCAAAAGATTCAACCTGCTTCAATGCTACAAATGATGATGAAGCACAGCTATTGCACCGTCGTTTTGGTCATCTCAGCTTCAAAGGGTTGATAACTCTAACTTCCAAAAGGATGGTGAAGGGGCTACCTCAAATACATGCTCTGACAAAGTTATGCGAACAATGTCTTGTTGGCAAACAACACAGGGAGCATATTCCTAAGAAGAACATTTGGAGAGCAACTCAGAGACTACAACTTGTTCATGCAAATCTATGCGGACTTGTGAGGCCGAAATCAAATAGCAGCAAAAGGTATATACTTACTTTCATTGATGACTATACTAGAATATACTAGAAAATGTTGGGTGTATTTTTTATCGAAGAAGAGTGAGACTTTTCTTTATTTTAAAAGGTTCAAAGTACTTGTTGAAAAATAAGTCGGAGCATACATGCATTGTTTGCGCACAGATAGGGGTGGTGAATTCACTTCGAGCGAGTTTAATGAATTCTATGTTGCTAATGGTATTAAAAGACAACTGACTACTTCCTTTACACCTCAGCAAAATAGGGTTGCCGAAAGATAAAATAGAACTATTGTGAATCTAGTGAGGTGTATTTTGTCTAAAAAAGAAATACCAAAAGAATTTTAGCCTAAGGCTACAAATTGGATAGTTCACGTCCTTAACCGATGTCCTACACGAGCTGTTAAAGATGTAACCCCTAAGGAGGCATGGAGTGGAAACAAGCCTAATGTGGAGCACTTTCGAGTTTTTGGGTACATAGGGCATGTTCATGGTCATGATGGCAAAAGTGCCAAACTAGATGATAAGAGTATGAAGTGTGTGCTGCTAGGTTTGAGCAAGTGTTCAAAAGCTTATTAGCTGTTCAACCCAGCAACAAAGAATATTGTGGTTAGTAGAGACGTAAATTTTGAAGAAAATGAAAGGTGGGATTGAAATAGAAGTGAAGAGGAAGAGAAGCATAATATACTTAGTTGGGGTGATGACGAACAGTTGAAAAAATATAATATACATGGTGATAGTAAAGAAGAAAGCGAAGAAGAAGCTGCTCAAGAATAAAGCACTAGTTCATCTTTAAATGGTTCTACCGATGCACCAGTTCAACATGAAAGGAGTAGTAGAAGACGACCAAATTGGATGTAAGACTATGTCACAGGTGAAGGATTATTAGAGGAAGAAGTCATGCAAAATTTGCTTCTTCACACTTCAGCTGGTGATCCAAGTTCTTACGAGGAAGCATCAAAGAGAGTGCAGTGGAGAACATCAATGAAAGATGAGCTGAAGTCAATTGAAAAGATGATACATGGAGCTTGACTGATCTACCAACTGGAGCTAGAAAGACAAGAGTGAAATGGATTTACAAAACAAAGCTCAATGTGAAGGGAGAAGTTGAAAAATATAAGGCTCGACTCGTAGCAAAAGGATATGCACAACAATATGGAATCGACTATAATGAGGTATTTGCACTTGTTGCTAGGTGGGACACAATTAGAATGATCTTATCCTTAGTCGTGCAATGAAAATGGAGCGTTTTTCAACTAGATGTGAAAAGTGCATTCTACACAGAAAGTTAGAAGAGGAAGTGTTTGTTGATCAACCTGAAGGGTACGTGAAGAAGGATGAGGAGGAGAAAGTTTACAAACTAAAGAAAGCATTGTATGGGCTGAAGCAAGCTCCACGAACTTGGTTCAAAAGAATCGAGGCATACTTCATTACTGAAGGCTTTGAAAGATATCCGTATGAGTATACTTTGTTAATCAAGTCTAAAGGAGAAGGTAAGATGTTAATAGTGAGTTTGTATGTAGATGACCTGATATTTACAGGAAGTGATGCCAAGATGTCCGAAGATGGCAGAGTTTGAGATGACAGATTTAGGCAAGATGAAGTATTTTTATGGCGTTGAGATTGTGCAAAACAACGAAGGGATTTACCTAAGCCAAAGGAAGTATGCAAATGACTTTCTATAAAATTTGGTATGAATAACTCCAATCCAGTACAGAACCCTATTGTTCCAGGCTTCAAACTTTCAAGAAATGAAGGAGGAGCTCGAGTAGATGCAACTCAGTACAAACAAATGGTAGGTAGTTTTGATGTATTTGACTGTCACAAGGCATGATATTATGTTTGTGCTGAGTCTAGTTAGCCGATATATGGAGAATCCACCAGAGCAACATATGCAAGCCATTAAGAGGGTTCTGAGGTATGTAAAAGGTACAATGGAGTTAGGAATTCGCTACAGAACTGATGTTGTAAATGGTGATGAATTGGTGGCTTTTTCGAATAACGATTATGCAGGAGATGATGATGATCGCAAGAGTACATCAGGTTATGCCTTTATGTTGAGCAATGAAGCTGTGGGATGGTCTTCGAAGAAACAATCAGTTATTACTTTTATCTACCACAGAGGAAGAATTCATATCTGCGGCTTACTGTACATGTCAGTGCGTGTGGATGAGAAGGATCCTTGAAAAGCTTGGCTGCATTCAAAGCAATTGCATTGTGATTTTCTATGACAATAGTTCTTCAATAAAATTATCCAAAAATCCTGTAATGCATCGAAGAAGCAAGCATATAGATGTTAGATTTCATTTCATTCGAGACGTGTGCAAAAATAATGTGGTGGAGTTAGAGTATTGCAGTTCAAAGAATCAAGTAGCAGATGTCATGACTAAACCATTAAAGCTTGATGATTTTGAGAAGTTTAGACGTTTGCTTGGATTATGAAAAATGCCTAATGGGTAAACTGATTGCTTTATGCAATGCAGTTTAAGGGAGGACTTATTGGAGCTTCTGGTATTTTACTGCATGTTTTAGTTATCTTCTGACCAAGTCATTAGGACTTGATTTATTTTATTCCTTGTTGTTTGGTAATAAGATCCTAGTAATTAGGAAACAACTTTACCACGAGTTAGTCATGTGTTAGTGGTTGCAGTTTTATCTTGTTCTGTTTTGTTTGTAAGGCTCATAGATAAAGCCACAGTTTGTTCACTTAATAAAATATAGAAGCTTCATCCCTCCAATACTGAGTGTGCCCGTGTTTTGTGAGAAATATCAAACAGCTCTAACTGTGATATCAGAGTGCCACAAAGGGGCCTTGTAGAGTTACTTCAGCAATTTCAAGTCATGAGGATTCAATATAAGGACTGAAAAACAATCGAAGAAAGCTCATCTGATCAGAGGAGAGTTACAGGCTGTGGTTCAAAGGATATATCTATGTAGCAAATCGAGTATTTTAACAAATAGTCAAATCAACATCTACTGTTCAGAGTTCAAATTCATCAATCAAATATTCAGCTGGACAGTTGCAGACCATCTTTCAGTTTGGATTCCGGCAGATATGCTCGGATCCGACATCAGGAAACATTGGCTCCTAAATCCTAAGCGAGAGGATCGGGTAACAACAACATCAAAATTGGGATGCGAACTACAAGGCTGTGATCATCGATCTATGTTGTACACCTTCTTTGTTGTACAGTTTTCAGTTGAATGTCCAAAACATGCACATGTTGTACACCTTGGTAGGATCCATTCGTATTCAATCTTCTGAATAATGATTTCTCCATCATGCATTGTTATATAAGCTTCTTCAGGAAGCTCTGCATTTGCTTTGATTTCAAAAGGAATTCTTGCATAGCTTAATCTTGTTTCTTTTGCTGTCGGTTCATCAAGTTTTAAGGAACCCCTACTACACTTGCTATTGCTCCAAAAGCTTCTTTGTCCCATAATTTTAAACTTAATTCGGGCAACCTTATCCAGACTAGTATAGTGGATAGCAGATCTCTGTCAAAAGCTATTTTATTGCTCCATTTTTTCAAGATGATTAATTTTCCATTAATAAAATATGGTCCTCAATTAATTGCTTTTTCACAATCACTATCAACAACAAGTTTAATTCTAAAGAATTCATTGTTTCTTTTGTAAATTTCAAAGTTACCTGTGGGATTCCATGTTCTTTGCACAAATGCTTTAAAATGATGATAAAAGGGCCTGCTACCATACACATAAGCTATCACCGAGCAGCCCCACTTGGTCTCTGTTCTTCTGCTAACCTCTTCCTTCATTACAACCATTATCTTATTATTAACGTTATAGGTGCTTGATATTACAGATCAAAATCGTGGCTAAGACCACCTTCTCTGATCAAATTTGCCCAAGAAGACACTTTTTGTGAGAGTGACCCTTTATTGTGCCCCTGTATTGCAACTGCTCCATTGTTATTCTGATTATTCTGTAGTATAGTTGCAGGATTGAAAGTGTTATGATATTTTTGGTATGTATTATTCTTGTAATTGCTGCTTCTTGAATCTCTGTAGCCATTAATAAAAGATTGTGGTTGCTTCTTGGAGCGGTATTGGGTTAGATTTGATTGGGGAAGGGCTTTCTCCCTATTCTGGTGGTTTCTAACTAGTTGGAACCCCTCACTGTCGATTTCAGGTTGCGACTCCTTGGGGGGGTGAGGAAGAAGAATGGGGAAAGAGAGGAGGAGGCTCGGGCATGATAGAATTAGAGGCCTTTGCAATCTGATTAGAGCTGGTAGGCATTTTCTTGTTTTCTTGATTTGATGAGTAACTAATTCTTGGTTCTGACACACACACACACATATATATATATATATAATTTTATTTATAACAACAACAACGGCTGATTATTGCAAGCGTACTTTTGGCACAGGTCCTTATTAAGTTTCAAAATTCACGAAAAGTCCTTCACTAAATTTCAGTGTAAATTAGGTCCCTGTTTTTTATTCACGATTATTGCAGAGCATGATGCAACATTTCATAAAAATTGCTGACATTTCCGCAACATTTCTGTACACTGTGAACATAGTGTATGAAAGTTGCTGAAATATCAGCACTTATTTATAAAAGTTGATGATATTTCAGCAACATTTATGTACACTGTGAACACAGTTTATGAAAGTTGCTGAAATATCATCACTTATTTATAAAAGTTGCTGACATTTCAGCAATAATTTTTCTTTGTTTTTACAATAAAACTTTGACACAGATAGTTGCTGAAATATCAGCACTTATTTATAAAAGTTGCTGACATTTCAGCAATAATTTTTCTTCGTTTCCAGAAAACAGGGACCCGCTTTATAATGAAACTTTGACAGGGACCCGCTTTACAATATGAAAATATGATAGGGATGCCTCCCTAATTTCCACTTATTGCAAATTGGTTTGCATCTACTTTAATATTTGTTTCCACATATTTAGAATCATTTTTGCAATAAAGTTTAATTATTAATTGGATTGCATCTTTAACCACTGTTATATGTACACTCTCCGCGCCTCCACATGATGTTTCTTATCAAATTATTAATATTCTACCTGTAAACTAATAAGGTAACATGCAAAATATATTCATCTCATCCTATTGAATATACGCTAATATATGACAATGTCCTTCCAAATAAATTTATTTCTACTGAATGCATTGTCTAGCTGTGTCTTGTAGCAAGTAATTAAGATGAGCTTTATTTGGATAAACATCAAATAATTAGGATGAGCTTTATTCTGTAAATTTAAGTTCAATGCCACTTATATAAATCTATTGAAGTGAGAAAACATGGCTAGAAAGGTTGTGAAACATGAATGAATGCATAATGATCATGTGCTATGTGTTTAATTCTTATGATACATGATATGAAAAAACAGAAGAAGAAAAATTACATGTTGCAAAATGTTTTCTACTTTTCATTTATCACTAAAGTAGTTTGAGTAATGAAAAGCCGTAGTAATCTTTTTTCAAAATACACATACAAATTGCCGGTTTTTCAATTCTGGTATAACATAGAAGAAAAGGATGAAATCCAAATTTCTACTACTAATGAACTGGTCTGCTTTACAATAGTAGAGGTTCACAATTCCTTTTTTCACCGTTAAGGCTTCCTTTATATATATTTTTACTCTAATAATTAGGGTTCTATTATACAAGAAATGGAGAAAAAATTACAGTAACTTGCTTTAATGCAGTGCATTGGAAAATAGGAAAGGTCTTGGACTTGGACAAGTCTTGGATTTGTTGAGTACATGAATGAAGTCAGGTCCATGCCTGGTCTCTTCATACTCCCTTCTAATCCATTGAGATTAATAATATGTAAACTATATTAATTAACAATAATCACATAGGTTAAATTTGGTATAATCATTGTAGTAGCTCTCTGGCAACATTATGTTTGAGACTTCACTAAACTTTTGACCAGGAATGAAATGAAATGAAAAAACTAGAGAAGGAATGATGGAAGCAATGACATGTGTTCTATTTAATTTTTATGTCAGCATGCAGTTGGAAAGATAAAATATAATACCTTCATACTCATAATTTAATGAAATTCAGAAGAGTGGTCAAACTTTGGTTGCTTCCAATACATTACAAACCTATGCATGCCAACCCCTCTCCCTATATAGGCACTTCTTAACACTATTACCTTAAACATAAATCAATCTCTCCTGAACAAAAAGAATATATAAAATCAAAGTTAAGAAAATAATGGCATCTAATGATGTGAAGCTACTAGGATCGTGGCCAAGCCCTTACGTCTACAGGGCAAAAATCGCTCTTAACATCAAAGAAGTCGCCTATGAATTCTTCGAAGAAGTATACAGCAACAAGAGCGAGTTGCTTCTAAAGTCTAATCCAATATATAAAAAGGTTCCGGTTTAAATTCATAATGATAAACCTATTTCAGAGTCAATGATCATTGTTCAATACATTGATGAAGTATGGGAAGGCCCCTCTATTCTTCCATCTGATCCCCTTGAGCGCTCGAAAGACAGATTTTGGGCTTATTATGTTGATGACAAGGTAAGAAAATATCATATACATACACACACACACACATATACGCATATGTATATAAATACGAAATAGACATGAACCGTTAGACCTCCCCTGAATTCAACCCTCGTGTAAGCACAAGGAGATCCAACGGTTAAAATATGTTGTGTTGGATTTTTTGTTTCATTTGTGTCTCAATTGTGTGTGAGTGAATGTGTTTTGCTTTGTTAATTTCTAACTGATGTTTATTTACTACAGGTAATCCCAAGCGTTTTTGAGCATAATGAAAATGAAGACAACAGATTCTAAAGTGGAAGGACTAAATCAAGCTATTTCAGGGCTAAAATTGCTCGAGGATTACATAGCAGAGAAGCCATATATTTTGGAGGAGACAACATTGGTTACGTTGACATTACACTTGGCAGTTGGCTAGCTTGGTTTAAAGCAGCCGAGGAAGTTGAAAGTGTTAAGGTGTTGGATGAAGAAAAGTTTCCAAATTTAGTGAAGTGGGCAGACAGATTCTGCGTAGATGATAGAGTAAAGGAAGTAATGCCTGAACATAACAAGGTTGTTGAGTATTGCATGGTTCTTCAGGAAACTGTCTGGAAATCCAGGCCTGCAAATTGAGTAGAGATTCTTCGTCTCCATGGATGATTTCTATTGCATTGCTTAATTTAAGTAATTATAAATAAACGATCATGATACCATGAAAGTATGAAGAGAAGAAGATTTAGGTACAGAAGAGAATTTGAGTTATTTTGAAGTTAAATTTGCATTGTGTCATGTTGAGCGATCAGTCTGTAACTGATTCTACAGTGTCTGGTTTGCTTTGTATTTTCTAAATTCATATATTTTCTAGTATTTATAATTATTTTCATATCTTATAAAACTAGATATCTTTGTATGAATGGTAGACAAATATATATTTTTCACCATGGTATGAATCGTGGAAATATACTTTTTTGCTTTAATATTTTTCTGATGGTTTTATTGTGAAAATTACATAAAATACACAAGATCTAACCTACCAATTACTTATCAATCTCTATAATTCCAGTCAGCACAAACAAATAACGTAGCAAATTAGACCAATAATAGATATAACATAGTTCGGTTTTAGTGACTTACATCAACCGAATATATCTGATATGTTACTTGTAGCAATCTCAGATCATGAGGATTCAATATCAGGATTGAAAAACAATCGAAGAAGCAAGCTCATCCAAAAATGCTACTTGGACCAAAGGAAACTCATCAAAGTTAAAACTCATCAATCAAATATTCAGCTGGACGGTCGCAGACCATCAATCAAATATTCAGCTCGGATCCGACGTCAGGAAACATTAGCTCCTGAATCAAAAGCGAAGATCGGGTAACAGCAGCATCAAAATCGGGATGCTGACTACAAGGAAGCTACCTTCGATCTATGGTTATAGTGAATATTGTTAAGGATCTGAGTATCTCTCGTTGAAATTCAGGTAAACCTCCGACGCGGCCATCGTCAAGCAGCGGGATTCACACTAGAACCGCAATCCAGTACCATCTGACTCTTAGGCGACGAAAGCAGTGGTGGCAGTGATAAAAAAAGAAAAAGAGAAAAGAAGAATTATATATTTAGAGGAAGATAGACAATTTTTATAACTTGCTTTTTTTTCTTGCCTACATCTTTCACAACAAAATGACCACATATATATAGTGGTTTACAACCCTTACAAACGGACATAACCTTTTTGAATAGACATCCCTTCACTTCAATAGACATGACTTTTCAATGAATGGACACGACTCTTTAGTGAACGGACACGACTCTTTAATTTTGGTTTACACCAACAATGCCTCCCCTAAACCAAAATTCCTTCGAACACCCAATGCAGCAACAATTCTTGAGAAAGCAGTCCCTCCAAGCGGCTTTGTGAAGATATCGGCAATTTGTTCTTCACTTCGACAATACTCAAGACTCACTTCTTCTTCACGAACGAGTTCTCGTAGGAAATGAAAACGTAGACGAATATGCTTTGTTCTTCCATGCAAAATAGGATCCTTTGAGACAGAGATAGTAGAACTATTGTCGCAATAAATGATCGTAGGATCTTTTTGCTTGAAGCTTAGATTTTCAAGAATTCCTCTTAGCCACAAAGTTTGACATCCTGCTAGAGATGCTGTGATGTACTCCGCTTCGGTGGTAGAAAGTGCAACAACTGGTTGTTTTTTCGAACACCAAGAAATAATTCCACTTCCAAGGTTAAATGCATAACCCGAAGTACTCCTTGAATCATCGATGCTTCCACCTAGATCACTGTCCGTATATCCAACAAGCTTCACAGGTACACGAGCTTCATAGAAGATGCCATAGTCAACAGTTCCTTTGATGTATCGTAAAATTCTTTTTGCAGCTTCCCAATGGTTTGAGAAAGGCTTCTCCATGAATCTGCTAATCAAGCTTACTACATACATGATGTCAGGTCTTGTAGCAGTGAGATACATCAAATTTCCAACTAGGCTTCGAAAAATAGTTGGATCCACTAACTTTCCTTCACCATTTTTGCACAATTTCAAACCTGCAACACAAGGAGTTGAAACTGGATTTGCTTTCATCATATTGAACTTCTCCAACACTTGAGCAGCATATTTTTCTTACGAGATAAAAATCCCATATTTTGATTGCTGAACACCTATCCCTAGAAAATGATGTAATTCTCCCAAATCCGTCATCTCGAACTCCTTCATCATTGAATTTTTGAATTCAGATAACATCTTTATATTATCGCCAGTAAAAATCAGATCATCCACGTATAAACTCACGATCATGGAACCTCCTTTTGAATGCTTCTTCATGTAAAGAGTGTGTTCAAAAGGACACCTTTCAAAGCCATTCTTCAAGAGGAAATTATTGATACGATCATACCATGCACGGGGGGATTGCTTTAGTCCGTATAAAGCTTTCCGTAGTTTATACACCTTTTCCTCTTCGCCCCTCTTCACAAAACCAGGAGGTTGTTGAATATAAATTTCATCTTGAAGAAAACCATTCAAGAAAGCTGATTTCACATCCATTTGCAGCAGCTTCCAGCTATTTTGGGCAGCAAGAGAAATCAACAATCTAATTGTATCAAGTCGAGAGACAGGAGCGAATACCTCATTGAAATCTTCCCCTTCCTTTTGCTTATACCCCTTCGCAACCAAACGTGCTTTGTACTTTTTGATGGAGCCATCAAGATTTGTTTTGGTTTTGAACACCCATTTCACACCAATGGCTGATTTGTGTGAAGGCAAAGTGGTAAGCTCCCACATACCATTTTTCTCAATAGACTTGATTTCATCCTACATTGCAGTCACCTATTTTTCTTCCTTTGATGCTTCTTCATAAGTGATTGGATCTTCTCCCGCAAAAAATGCAAAATATACATGATCCGTAGTGTCAACTTCTTCGGTTGCATCATAGATTTCTGATGCAGCCCAGACTGATGAAGACTTAGGTCGCCAACGACCTAACTGCCCTGAGCCACGACCTAGCACTTTAATTCCTAAGTCGCTCCATTTTAGGTCGCAAAAGAGCTATGAAGACCGAACAAGCAAGTCATGCAAGCTAAGTCTTTCCTTAGGTCGCTCACGACCTAACGAGTCACGAGATAAAGAGTTGCGAATTAACGAGTTAAAGGTCTTTTCCTTAGGTCGCTCACGACCTAACGAGTCACGTGAAAAGGAGTTACGACCTAACTCTATCTTCTAGCTACGACCTAAAGTGCTACGACCTAAAGTGCTACGACCTAAAGAGTTACGACCTAAAGAACTACGACCTAAAGAGTTACGACCTAACAAGATAGGTCGCTCCAATGTGCAGATAGGTCACCACAATATGCCGCTTGACTTAGGTCGCGAACGACCTTCCGTCCTTAGGTCGCGAGAAGCTTTAAGTCGCTCAGGATGTACAAGCGAGCTACGACCTATGTTAGGTCGCTCACATATACTGTTCCATGTTAGGTCGCTGAAGATGATATTCCTTAGGTCGTAAGAAGTTATGTCGCTCCTTCTTATGTTGCTATCTTCCTTAGGTCGCTGCCGAGTTTCATTAGATCGCTACTGGATGCTAAAGCTTAAGTCGTTGGGAAGATAGGTCGTTGAGTCGCTTTGAGGTGTTGTATTTGTATTCCTTTCTTAGGTCGTGAGTCATTCTTGTATGTTGTTGTTGTAAATATGTGTTGTAACCTGTACTTGTGTTGTAACTAGAGTCGCTGTGTTGTAATAAGTGTTAGGTCGTTCCCGACCTATGTCTTAGGTCGTTGCCGACCTATGTGTTGTAATGTGTTGTGCTGTAATATGTTGTAATGTGTTTTCCTTATGTCGCTTTGTATATAAGTCGTAGGTCGTTTGCCTGTGTTAGGTCGTCCACGACCTAAGTGTTGTCCAGAGTCGAGTAGTGTTGGGTTGTAAGCCTATAAATAGGCGGATGGTGTCATTTGTAATAATTTAGTTGATTTTGAATAAAACTTGTTTGTGTGCTTTGTGCCACTTCTCAAATTGGTAGTTGAGTGTGATCTCCTATCTCCACCTTCGGCATTCGAGTGCGCTCGAATCAACGATTGTTGAAGCCAATTCACGGTATCAAGTGCGCTTGATCAACGTCTCAAAAATTGCAGAACTTCTTTCACGGCATCGTGCGCGATCAACGTGACGAAGTTAGCTAGATTCCGGTATCTTTGGATCAACGGAATTGGGCCTTTGGTATCTTTCAATCCACCGATTGCTACTTTCACCGTTTTATACATTTTCGTTATCCGCTGCTGCATCATTTGGTATCAGAGCTAGACTTAGCCAATCATAGCTAAGCTGAGTCTTGGAGCCAATTCTTTTGAAGAGTTAAAGCCGAGGGCTAGAAGTTGAAGATTGTGCATCACATTGTGTTGAATAGATCAAGGCCGAATTGAAGTGTTGAAGCTAGAAGCGAGCTTGTTCAAGATTGTGCAAGATTTGTTCAAGTCATGAGCTAGGAGACGAACTTGTCCAAGTTCGTTGGGCGTCAATTTTAAGATTTGAAGTTTTGGAGTACAAATTAAGTTGTTTGTTTATTTGGGGTGTTCGTGAGATTTCAAACAAGTGGGGAAGTTTGGTTCGAAATTTTTTTGGATCAAAGTGAAGATTATGTTTGGATCTGTTAAAGATTTGAACATGCCTCCGAGATGTGTTAACCGTCATCATAATGTTGCAGACTTGTATGGGAATGAAGATCCTGAACAAATGAAGCAACGTATCGATGAAAGATTCAATAAGGATTTCGAAAGAATGGAGAGAATGAAGTCTGGTATGAATCGAAATCAAAGGAGAGTATCGCCACGTTATGATAGAGAAAGAAGAGAACCATCTTTGTCGATAAATCGAGATCGTGGAGTTCGAGACAATCGTGATTATCAGAATGAAGAAAGAAGAGCTTATCGTGGTTACGAGCATGAACCCTATTGTGATTATGAAAGATGTCGAGTAGAGGAAAGAAGAGGTAGGGAGGACGTGCATGGTTATAGAAGAGTCAATGTTCAGAATCGACATCGAAGCTCATCTAATTTTGAAGAAGATAGTTATGGTGATAGTATTCACTTTCGGTATCCAGGTCAAGGGCAAAATCGATATAGAAATGTTGAAGAGAATGGTCAAACACGGGAATCAAGGAAGGATACGAAAATTCCAGAATTCCGAGGTGGTCTACAAGCAGAGGAATTCTTGGATTGGTTATCAAAGGTTGAAAATATTTTTGAACTCAACAATGTGTCTGAAGATCGTCAAGTTAAGTTAGTTGCTACAAGACTGAGAGGAAGAGCTATGGATTGGTGGCAACAAACTAAATCAACCAGAGAGAGAATGAGGAAATCCAAAGTTGTCGCGTGGGATAGATGAAAAGGATGATGAAGGCAAACTTCTTACCCTACAATTATCAAACACGTGTGAACCAACAATTGCAGAAGTTGAGTCAAGGGAGTCGAGGAAAGGGTGTGGTTACAAACTCCAGCAATCAGAATAAAGGCGTTGATTGCAGTATAAATGTTTCTAAGAGAGTCAACAAACCAGTTGGACATGAAATCACGAAGACAAATGTTGATGACCGAATTAAGCACTATCATTATCAGGAGTTTGGCCATAGAAATATTGAATATACGGAGCCCAATATGAAAGCATTAGTTGTCGAAGAATGTGAAAACGAGGATGTGGATGATTCTACCGAAAGCGAGCTGGAAAAGGAAGAAGAACCGACTAGTCCATTATCTTTCAGTGCGAGTGTTGAAGAAGCGGAAGGTAGTACTGAATCATTGGTTAGGTATGAGGCAAGTAAAGAGCTTAAAACTCCTGAGGAGGTTAAACCAATGTTAGAAGAGTTTGAAGAGGTCGGTCCTACAGAATTGTTCGAAGAATTCCCACCGAAATTTGACAACGATGAAGGAATTTTGTCAGGAGATGAAGGATGTAACTTGTTGAGGAGGATTGCTGAATTTGACTTTTATCAACCGCCGAAATTTGATGATGATGAAGAAATTGAGTCAAAGTATGTGGATGTAGAAGTTGAATATTCTTCACCGCCGAAGATTGATGTCGATAGTTTGGAGGAAGAAGTTGTGTTTGGAGTTGAGGGAAATAACTTGATGATGAAGGATTTTTGTTTAACACCTGAGCTTATGGATGAGAGCCAGCTAAGTGTAAATCCCATAGTTTCCGAGAAGCCCGAACAAAGTAAAAGTGAAACAGAAGAGAAGGCAGAATCAGATAGTTTATTATCTTTGGAAGAGTTCGTCAATAAAATGAAAGCTTGTGATGAATTATCAATGTTGATTGAATCTGTAGAAAGTTCTGATTTTGAGAATCCCGAAGAGATTGAAGTATTTGAGGAGTGTGAAGATGAGATGTTTGAGGAACTGCTTGAAGGGACTAATCTTGTATTTTTGGAAGAGACTGTGAAAATTAGAAATGAATTGCTTGTGTTGACCGAGCAAGGAACGAGTAAAGATCTTGATGTTTTTGAGGAAGTTGGATCAGAATTCGATGAGTCTGAAGTCGAATATCCTGAGGAACTACGCGAAGAGTTACCACCACTATAGGACATTCAACCTCACACTGAACTAGTACCAGATGCTATTCTACTACAGGGATCGTATGATCTTCAGAATATGAAAGAACAGGAAGAGTTGAAAAGACAGGATGAAGAGAATGATTGTCAGTTGGAATTGCCTGATCATATCCGCACGGGTGACGTTATCAACGTCAATTGCTTGGAATCGTTTCATGAAAATAAACATGTTGAAGGAGAAGCGAGTGGGAATTCATTTCAGTCAGGGGAAATTGATGCAACACATCAAGGGAAGAATCTAAATGAGGACACACCTGAACGAGATAAGGAAAGACGAGAGTTTGAGCATGAGTCCTCACACTTTTTCGGTCGTAATTTCCTAAGTCGTTCCGTGATTTTAAACTTCCTTATATCGTCTCACATTTTCGACACGTTTTGGTTCTATATCACATCTTCCTATTGGCACAAGCAATATGGTATATGACACTATTCTCATGAAGTTCTGTGCTACATGAATTGATATGGCACCTAGTGCTTAGTTCATTCCACACTTTTTCATATGTCATCTCCCTCAGATCACTTCCTTATGCCGCCTGTCTAATGCCACGTCTGTTTTATGCAATGCGTTCCTTATGTCGAGCCGCATCATCAAAGAGTCAAGACAAGATTAATCACAAGAGTGGTTATCACCAGAGCCGCATCAAACCAGATAATGAATGGAAGACAGCGTCTCGAAGAAGAAAAGAAAATGAATTCGGGATAAATTCATTTCAATCAGAGGTCGATGATACCGCGCAATCTCTCTCAGAGGACCTAGGTCGTTCACGACCTAACGAGAAGGATGATGAATTGCACCTGCGACCTAAAGCGTTGGGATTTAGATCGTTCAAATGTTTGATTCCGTACCATGAACACAAACTTTTCAAAGAAGAAGAGCTTTTAAATTCGAGGATGAATTTTTCCCAACTAGGGGAGGATGATGCAGCCCAGACTGATGAAGACTTAGGTCGCCAACGACCTAACTGCCCTGAGCCACGACCTAGCACTTTAATTCCTAAGTCGCGCCATTTTAGGTCGCAAAAGAGCTATGAAGACCGACCAAGCAAGTCATGTGAGCTAAGTCTTTCCTTAGGTCGCTCACGACCTAACGAGTCACGAGATAAAGAGTTGCGAATTAACGAGTTAAAGGTCTTTTCCTTAGGTCGCTCACGACCTAACGAGTCACGTGAAAAGGAGTTGCGACCTAACTCTATCTGCCAGCCACGACCTAAAGTGCTACGACCTAAAGTGCTACGATCTAAAGAGTTACGACCTAAAGAACTACGACCTAAAGAGTTACGACCTAACAAGATAGGTCGCTCCAATGTGCAGATAGGTCACCATAATATGCCGCTTGACTTAGGTCGCGAACGACCTTCCGTCCTTAGGTCGCGAGAAGCTTTAAGTCGCTCAGGATGTACAAGCGAGCTACGACCTATGTTAGGTCGCTCACATATACCGTTCCATGTTAGGTCGCTGAAGATGATATTCCTTAGGTCGCAAGAAGTTATGTCGCTCCTTCTTATGTTGCTATCTTCCTTAGGTCACTGCCGAGTTTCATTAGATCGCTACTGGATGCTAAAGCTTAAGTCGCTGGGAAGATAGGTCGTTGAGTCGCTTTGAGGTGTTGTATTTGTATTCCTTTCTTAGGTCATAAGTCGTTCTTGTATGTTGTTGTTGTAAATATGTGTTGTAACCTGTACTTGTGTTGTAACTAGAGTCGCTGTGTTGTAATAAGTGTTAGGTCGTTCCCGACCTATGTCTTAGGTCGTTCCCGACCTATGTGTTGTAATGTGTTGTGCTGTAATATGTTGTAATGTGTTTTCCTTATGTCGCTTTGTATATAAGTCGTAGGTCGTTTGCCTGTGTTAGGTCGTCCACGACCTAAGTGTTGTCCAGAGTTGAGTAGTGTTGGGTTGTAAGCCTATAAATAGGCGGGTGGTGTCATTTGTAATAGTTTAGTTGATTTTGAATAAAACTTGTTTGTGTGCTTTGTGCCACTTCTCAAATTGGTAGTTTAGTGTGATCTCCTATCTCCACCTTCGGCATTCGAGTGCGCTCGAATCAACGATTGTTGAAGCCAATTCACGGTATCAAGTGCGCTTGATCAACGTCTAAAGAATTACAGAACTTCTTTCACGGGATCGTGCGCGATCAACGTGACGAAGTTAACTAGATTCCGGTATCTTTGGATCAACGGAATTGGGTCTTTGGTATCTTTCAATCCACCTTGAATTTTGTATGATTTTGCATCTCCAATAGTAACCTGACCATCATCAGTTTCCACAAGACTCGAAAATAGATTTTTATTTCCAGTCATATGCCTACTTGCACCACTATCCAAGTACCATACGTTTTCAACATTTCCATCCAAAGCGATCAACAAAGATTCAGATTTTTCTGCTTCATTATGCATAAAACCAGCAACTGGCTTCTTTTCAGGATGTTTCTCCCAACAATCATTTGCTTTATGACCCGGCTTGTGACAGAAATTGCATTCAAAATATGGTTTTTTGCCTTTGTATTTGCCTCGCGCTTTGTTATTTTGGAATGATGGTTTCTCCTCCTTCAATTCTTCACGTTTTCCACTATTCCTACTGTTACTTTTGCCATGGGACAGGCCTTGACCTTTTGTGGATGTGAATTGAGATTTTAAGGCTTGATCTTGAGAAGAATTTGTTTGTTTACTTCTCATCAAGATTCTAGCCTTATGAGCTTCCAGCCTTCCTTGCAAGCCTTCAAGAGAAAGTGAAGCAATATCATTTAATTCCTCAATTACAACCACAATACGATCGAACTTGATTGGTAGACTCCGTAGAATTTTTTTGATGGCTCTTTGGGTCTCCATGACTTCTCCGTTTGAAGCCATCTGATTTATGATGGAAGTGAGACGAGTAAAATACTCTGAGATTTTCTCACTATCCTTCATTTCGAGCTTTTCGAATTCAGCTCGTAGCGACTGCAGACGAACCTTTTTTACTTGATCCTGGCCAGAATACGTTGTATTCAATATTCTCCAAGCCTCCTTAGCATTTGCAACTTTTGAAATTCTATCATAAACTTGAATTTCAAGTGTTTGATAGATTTGGAAGAGCCTTCCGATCTTTCTGTTTTTTGCTTTTCAGAAGATCTCTTTGGGCAACTGTGAGTTGCGTCTCATCTTCCGGCGCACCAACACCTTCTTCAACAACTGTTCACAAGTCTTGAGATTCAAGACAGAGCCTCATTAGATTGCTCCAATAATCAAACTTTTCACCGTTGAATCGAGGAACAAGGGAGACAAGGTTGTTTGACATTTTTCAACCAAGCTCCGATACCAATTTGATAAAAAAAGAAAAAGAGAAAAGAAGAATTATATATTTAGAGGAAGATAGACAATTTTTATATCTTGATTTTTTTTCTTGCCTGCATCTTTCACAACAAAATGACCACATATATATAGTGGTTTACAACCCTTACAAACAGACATAACCTTTTTGAATAGACATCCCTTCACTTCAATAGACATGACTTTTCAGTGAACGGACACGACTCTTTAGTGAATGGACACGACTCTTTAATTTTGATTTACACCAATAGTCAACACACCTCCGACCTTTACAAAGAACTCATTTTACTTGAGGATCGGTTTAGTGGAAAGGGGAAGAGAGGAAGCGTTAGTTCTGACTGGGCAAAACAAATATAACGGGTTAGGAAATGCAAAATTAATGCTGCCACAAACAACAAAAGCGGATCTTGAACTCAAAAGTTTGGCAAATCCCAAGGAATTTAGTTGCCTTCTCCTTTTTCGTTAGGAAATCCTCTCACTTTTATATAATTGTTCATCAAGAAGATATTTACTGGTATATGTCTTTCAACTTAGACTGAAGAGTGAAGAATGATATCTGTTATAAAACAAGCTGAATATAAAACCAACCCTATATATTCATATGAACTGATGGAATATAATGAGTTGAAAAGTTGAATAAAACAATAATCGAAAAGATCTTCCAGATGACTGTAAGGAGCACTTACACATCTTTTGGGTTCATACATGCATCTACAATGTTTATGTAAACTGCACGAGTGATAAAGGTATCCCTTCATCAGGAAGAATGTCTCTAAACCTTTGACGTATGGCCAAAGGTGAAGAAGCTACAGCAGGAGAAGTCCCAATTATGCGTTCCAACCAAATATACTTCAACCTTGATCCCACATATATCATAATATTGAAAAGAAAGACACGAAGATGGTAGGGAATCATGAAAACAAAAACAAGGAAAACAGAAGGTACGTACGCAATCCATGGGAAATTGGCTGGGCACTAAAGAATAATATCTGCAACTGAAGAACAAGCGAACATGAAGAAAATTGTCGCATGTTCATGCAACACGTCAAAACTATTTGAGATCACTTTCAGAAAACTGTGCTGCTTGAGTCCCCATGAAGACTGCTCCAACTCCTACAAATGCCACCATTTTTTTCCCTATAGCTCATGCATCTGCCTTCTTCGTTTTTTTTCTTCTTCTTTTATCTTTTGATAATAAATTTATGGTAACAAAAATGAAGAATGAAATAAGATTTGAAAGAGAAAACAGAATTTCTTTATTGCTTATTTTGTTATAATCTGATCAATATTACAAATGCAGATCTACTTGTTTATTTATACAAGCAGAGATAAAAGAAAAGAAAGAATGGGTCGATAGGCAAAAGCCCAGCCCATAAACAAAACAGATAAGAAAAGGTGAAAGTAAGCATTATGTCTTAATACCCCGCCTCAAATAAAGCTAGGGTTTCCCAGCTGCCTCCATGTCTTCCTTTTTACTACTCTCGTCACTGCCACTTACAATACATAAGAAATCTCTGAATCTGGTGAAACTCTTGCTAGATAAGGCCTTGGTCAAGACGTCAGCCTTTTGGAACAGGGATGGCACATGATTAACTTGAAGTTTCCCGGCTTCGGTTCTCTCACGAACGAAATGGAGATCCACTTCCATATGCTTAGTCCTCGAGTGTTGAACTGGGTTCATCGAGAGGGATATGGTGCTCATATTGTCGCACCAGACTGTGGGAACTTTAGCTGTCTGAAGCCCTAATTCAGAAATTAGGCTTTCAGTCCACATAATCTCTGCCGTGACACTGGCCAAGGCCTTGTACTCTGCCTCCGTACTCGATCTGGAGATTGTGGGTTGATTTTTGGTACACCAAGATACTGGGTTGGATCCAAGGTAGACACAGTGCCCTGTGGTGGACTTGCGATCATCTAAATCACTTGCCCAGTCGGCATCACTGTAAGCCTGTATCGTAATCTCTTTACTTGATTTTAATAGAAGCCCAAAGTTAATTGTGCCCCTTAAGTACCTCAGAATTCGTTTAACAGCTTTCCAGTGAGTGTCTAAAGGTCTCTGCATATGTTGGCATACTTTATTCACACTATAGCAGATTTCTGGTCGTGTAATAGTAACATACTGCAGTGCACCGACAATACTCCTATATTGCTTAACATTGTCAATAGCTTCACCTATATGTTTGGATAGGTGTAGATTGCTTGTCATGGGTGTAGCTAGTGGTTTTGCCTTGTCCATGTTTGCCCTGATAAGGATTTCAGATATGTACTGCTTTTGAGATAGAAATAGACTTGAATCTGATTTTCTTTGAACATGTATTCCCAGGAATTGATTGATTTCCCCTAAGTCTTTAATGGCAAAATGCTTATCTAGGAGAATTATGACATGATTTATCTCTTCCATATCGTCACCAGTAATGAGAATATCATCTACATAAACTAGTATGTAGATGATATTTTCACCATTCTTTCTGATGTATAATGAATTGTCTGACTTGGTTGCTTTAAAACCCATGTTACCTAAAGTAACTTTTAGTTTCTCGTACCATGCCCTTGAGGCCTGCTTTAGACCATATATAGCCTTGTGTAACTTGCATACATGTGTGTTGTGAGTTTCTGAACAGTATCCTATTGGCTGCTGCATGTACACATCTTCATGAAGTTCTCCATTTAAAAATGCATTATGCACATCTAGTTGTTTGATTCTCCAGTGTTTGTGTAATGCAATTGTCATGATTATTCTTATGGTGGCTGGTTTGATGACTGGTGAAAAAGTTTCTTTGAAGTCAAAACCAAATTGTTGTGTATACCCTTTAGCAACTAATCTGGCCTTATATTTGGCGATACTCCCATCAGTGTTCCTCTTGATTTTATAAGTCCATTTGCTTCCCACAATATTTTTGTGCTTTGGTGGTGTGACCAGACTCCATGTTCTGTTTTTAATTAAAGCCTCATATTCCTCATCCATAGCCTTTCTCCACTTTTCATCTTTTACAGCTTGTTGATAATTAGTTGGTTCAACTATATTGAGAACAGCAGTATATATCTTAGGTTTAAAAATCCCACTTTTGGACCTTGTGATCATAGGATGTTCAGCTCTTGGTTGTGGTTGATCCACATCTTCACCGAGGCTGTTAGTGTCTTCATTTTCAGAATTCCCACTATGGTCACCAGTTGTATTTGTTGTTGAGTAGCCATCTTTACTATGTTCATGCCCTGTTTGCTGTTCCTGGTTGATATGAGAGTTATTATGAATGTTGCTTGAGTTTGATTTGTCTGAACTGTAACCAGTCTTTGTGCTAGTGATGGATGCTTCTTTATGTCGATGACTATTGCCACCATCTTGAATTTCATTTGCTAGTTCGGTTAGTTCTGGAATTATTGGTACATTGATTGCTTTGCTACTTGTTTGTTGTTTTTCCTTTATTCTATCTGCAAATGGAAAAACATTTTCATTGAAAACCACATGCCTTGAAATGTATATTCTCCCATCTTTATCTAAGCATTTGTATCCCTTCTGATTATATGCATAACCAATAAAGGTACAAGCACTAGATCTTAAGCTTAATTTATGCTTATTATATGGCCTGAGATAAGGGAAGCACAAACATCCATTCATTTTCATGTTATTATAATCAGGTTTAACCCTATGCAATTTCTCATATGGAGATTGTTTATCCAACAATCTTATTGGTATCCTATTTATGAGATACACTGCAGTAGCAAAAGCTTCTCTCCAGTATCTCATAGGTAGTGATCCCTGAGATAGCAGAGTTAACCCTGTTTCAACTATGTGTCTGTGTTTCCTTTCCACCAAGCCATTTTGTTCTGATGTGTGTGGGCAGGTGGTTCTATGCATTATCCCTTTGCTATCAAAAAATGCTTTTAAGGGTTTGAACTCACCACCACCATCAGTTTGCATAATTTTGACTTTACTGTCATATTGATTCTCAGCATAAGTGATGAAATGTTTAATTGCATTACATGTGTCTGACTTGTTTTTGAGAAAATATATCCATGTGAATCTAGTACAAGCATCAACAAGTGAGAGATAGTACCTGTCTCCTTGTGTTGATGATAAAGGGGCTGGACCCCAAAGATCTGCTGCCACTAATTTCAATGGCTCATAATATATAGTTTCTGATTTGCTAAAAGTCAACTTGTGACTTTTTCCTTTTTGACAATGTGAGCATATAAAAGGAACAGAGAAATTTCTAAAAACAATTTTACTTTCATTAAGAATTTGTTTTACAACATCAATCTTGGGGTGACCAAGTTTACAATGCCACAAACTAAGAGTATTATTCCCTTTTTCAACAAGTTAACTGGGTTAGAATAAGATGCCCTATTAGTAGGTTTTCTTGTGCCCATGTTGCTGAATTTGTAAAGACCCCTGTCCAATTCACCCTGTAGTAATATATTTTTATTTAGTAAGTCCCTAACAAGACAAAATTTTGGGTGAAACTCAAAGTACACACTGTTGTCCTTGGCAAATTGAGAGACACTTATTAAATTCTTTTTGATCCTAGGGACTCTCAATAAGTTGTTCAAAAAGAGAGTTCTACCACCATTAACACTGCCAGTTCCAACATGTGATATTTTTATGGCTTCACCATCACCCATAAGAACAGAATGCGTACCTTTGTATTTCTTGTTTCCTAAGTTGAGGTTCTGAAGGTTGTTAGTGATGTGGTTGGTTGCACCTGAATCTGGGAACCAATCATCTGTGCTAGTATCATCATTTTTGTCTGTATCTTCATTTGTATCATCTGTGGTTCTGGTTTGCTGGTTCACTTGAGCCATGTTTGCATTGTGTGTCTTTTGGCTTGATTGTCCTGAATTATATTCAGAGTTGAATCTGAAATAACATTTATTTGCCATGTGTCCTGTTTTCTCACAAATTTGACACTTTATTCTGCTATAATTGTTGGACCTTCCTCTGCCTCTGCCTCTTTGGGAATGACCTCCACGTTGAACTTGATGACCAGGATTATTAGAACTGTTGGGTGTTTTTGATTGATTCTTATTTCCTGTATTTGCTGCAAAGTTAATGTTCACATCACCTTGTATAGACTTTCTTTGCTCAATTCTCCCTTCATGAGCAAGAAGGGCAGCATGTACATATTGTAGATTTGGTAGTACGGGTTGTGTGGCTATGAATGTAACTAGAGACTCATATTCTTCATCCAAACCACTAGTGAGAGTGAGTATCTGATCACTTTCTGCAACCTTATGCCCCACAGCACAGAGTCTATCACATAAGTTCTTGATCTTGGTGATGTATTCTCTCATGGGCCTGTCCCCTTTTCTGGCATTTTGAAGTTCTCTTTTGTAATGCATAACTCGAGAAGATGATTGAAAGCTAAAGATCTGGTCTATAGTGGACCAAATCTCATATGATGTATTGCACCCAACAATTTGAGATAAAAGATTGGCACTTATAGATGATATTAGCCATGATGCAAGTAAGTTGTCTTGTTTCTGGTGTTGAACATAGTCTGGGTTACTAACAGGGTTTTTGTCTTTATCAAAAATTATTGCAGGAGGCACAGCTTTTGTCCCTTGCACGAATTCTTGAAGGCCATAACCTTTTAGAGCTGTCTCAACTTGATATTTCCACAAGATGAAGTTGTCTTCATCGAGAGGGATGGTGATGACATGACTCTTTGGCTTAACAAGTGCAGGGATGCTTGTGGTGCCATTATTATGATCTCTCGAGGTGACAGATGCAGATTCTTCACCACTGTCTGCCATCTTTGTTCAGATTCTTGAATCTGAAGAACCTTGTTGAAGCAGGAATGAATGAAAAAACAAAGAAGCAGAGTTTCTTGGAGTGGTGGACAACAGTTTGCTGCCAAGAAACTGATAGAAATCAAGAAAATGGTGGGTGTGTATTATATCAATGAAATTGATATAATACACATGCACAGCAGGTTTGAAAAAGAGATTGAGACACAGGGAAAATGTGAGGAAACACTTGTTGTTACCGGTTGGAGATGATGAGATTACTCTGATCCAAACCCTGGCGGCACAAGTGTTATGATGAGCACAGATGCTCTTGATCAAGAACGGTATGTGGACTCCAATGATGATATCTTTCTGAGGAGCCACACAGAAATAACCTTTCAATCTTCAAAGTGAGATGAAGAGATTGAAGGGATGAACAAAATGCCTTTCGGCTATAAGCTCTGATACCAAAATAAGATTTGAAAGAGAAAACAGAATTTCTTTATTGCTTATTTTGTTATAATCTGATCAATATTACAAATGCAGATCTACTTGTTTATTTATACAAGCAGAATAAAAGAAAAGAAAGAATGGGTCGAAAGGCAAAAGCCCAGCCCATAAACAAAACAGATAAGAAAAGGTGAAAGTAAGCATTATGTCTTAATAGAATGGAAAGACAACGATGAAGAAGACAATGATAATGAACGGTATATTTATAAAGAATCCGTTGATAGAATAAATGTCAAAAAATGTTGCTATATATTACAACCGATTGTATCATCTTGTACACTGCATTCTCAATCAATAAAATCAAGTTTATTATGTTTCTTTTATATGGTATCAAAGTAGATAATTGCTTAACAGTAAGTGTCAGGCCATAATTCTCATCAGAAAGTTCTCATCACTTGAGAACTTGGCTGCACAGTTTTGATCTCATCAGAAAAGAATCATCATCTGGGGAACCATTGATACAAGTTAACATCTCTGTGTAGAATCTTGCAAAGAAGATTCAATTTCTCATCATTTGATTGTCGTCCCTTGCCAAAGTGAGGTGTGTCAAAGTAGCATCATCATACAACAACCCTATTGACTGCATCAACATCATCAGAGAAGTGTTAATTTCAATGATTCTACATGTTGTGCCGTGCCAAGAATTGGTGTTGTTAGAGATTCCTCATCACTCAGCACCATTTCGACTGCATTCTCTAATCTCATCACTGAAATCTTAGCAGATAGATATTCAATCACTCAACCCACATTCTTGATTCTTGACTCTTTAGTTTTGCAACATGGCCAAAGGAGACAAAGATAACTCCACCTCTCCCATCTCAGTTTCAAGAACCACTCAATCTCAAATCCTACAAAATTCCCAGTCTCGATTAAATGTCACCCAAGAAATCCTTGATGTCATAATTAAGCCACAAATCAAAATTATCACCATTCAACTGGACGAAACCTACTATTTGTTATGGAAGTTTCAAATTGAAACTGCAATTAGGGGTTATAGCCTAGAAGAGTATGTTCTTGGAAAATTCTCACTCCACCGAGATATATTGCAGACAATGAAGGGAAATTAGTGAGTAACAATGATTACATAGATCATCAGAGGCAAGATGATCTGATTAATTCTTGGCTGTTATCATCAATAGGTGCAAGTTTTTTACCACGGTTAATAGGATGCAAGACAATATATGAATATGGCACATAATTGAGCAAATAGTCAGTTCTCAATCTGTAGTAAAAATCATGCAGTACAAAAGACAACTACTAAATCTAAAGAAAGACAATATGTCTATGAGAGAATATTTGTCAAAAGCCAAAACACTATGTGATCAATTGGCTTCAACAGGCCACATGATAATAGATAAGAGCAAATACTATAATTACTAAGTGGATTGGATGAAGAATATGAAGCAGTAGTGACAGTCATATCCTTTATGAAAACTTTACCCATACTAAAATATGTTCGTTCTATATTGCTTGCTCATAAGGGTAGATTGGAACAAAAGAAATCTATTAATGTAGAGTATTCTGACAATTATGTCACAAACAATAGAAACAAGGACCAAGAAAGAAACTATGGTAATAAAAATCAGTCAAATAACAACCAAAGAGATGGATAGTGCTACAGATCTAGGGGAAGAGGTGGTAGATGCAATAGCAACACCAACAATAATAGAACAAGATGTTAAATAAGATTTTAAATATGTGAGAAATAGGTTCATATTGCAAGCAAATGTTACTTTAGATTTGATGCAAATTACACAACATCTCAACAGAGTAATAACAATTCAAGAATGAATAACCCAAGTGCAAATATGGTTAATGCATAACAAGAGATTAAAAGTCATTCAGAAAATGTAGGAAATGACATAGCAAAGATTGAAGACATACAAGATGAAAGTTAGTATCCAGATTCTGGAGCAACCAACCATGTGACCAACAATCTAAGCAATTTAAGCCTGGGCAACAATACAAAGGTAAACGATTATTATATATAGGTAATGATAAGTCACATCACATTACTCACACTGGAAATGCAAGTATTAAAAGTGAAAGATAATTCTATATTAATAATTATCAAGAGTACCTTTAATTAGAAAGAATTTGATGAGCGTATCACAATTTGCAAAAGACAATAATGTATATTTTGAATTTTATTCAAAATACTGTTTGGTAAAAGATGTTTTAACAAAAGAAATTCTTTTGTAGGATAGAGAATGTAAGGGATTATACAAATTTGATGATGCAAACCCAAGAAATTCTGGATGTAAGGAAAATTGGTGTAATATGTCTGAAATGAAACCAGACGAAAACTGTAAGAAATATGATGTTTGACATTTTAAACTGGGACATCCTAATATAAACATTGTAAAGCATGCTTTGAGTCGTAATAATAATATTCTTGTTGATAATATCCCTACATCTTAAAGTTGTACATATTGTTACATGGGCAAAAGTCATAAATTTGCATTTCCAGATTGAGAGACAAAGTATAATAAACCTCTAGAATTAATTGCTATGGATTTATAGGGATCAACCCCAATATGCACTGACTATAGATAAAAGTATTATATTTCATTCATTAATGCTTTTTCTAAATATCTATGGATTTATTTTTTTAAATCAAAATCAGAGACTTACAATGTGATGCAGCGCATACCTTAAGTCGCTCCTCCTTAGGTCGCAAACAACATACCTAGGTCGCTCCTCCTTAGGTCGCGAATGACATACCCTAGGTCGCTCCTCTTTAGGTCGCTCCTCCTTAGGTCGCTAACGACATACCCTAGGTCGCTCCTCCTTAGGTCGCGAAGGCCAACTGGTCGCGAACGACATACCCTAGGTCGCTCCTCCTTAGGTCGCGAAGGCCAACTCGTGAAGCCCTAAGTCGTTCCAGTATGCTGCCAGATTTATGTCGCGAGATTTCTTCATTTTGCTAAGTCGCGGCCATTACTTTGCTGCTGAGATCTTATGTCATGTGGAAGTTAAGTCGCTCTGTCCAGATGTTGAGTCGCCTGATTGTTTGCTGAGTCGTTTGTATTTTATTTTTCTTAAGTCGTTGTGTATTGTTGAGTCATTGAATGTTTGTATTTTCTTGAGTCGTTTGTTTGTTTGTTAAGTCGTGTTGTAACTGTGTTGAGTCGTGTGGTGTTGTACTTTCCCTATAAATAGGGGTGTATGGTCATTTGTAATAGGAGTTGAATTTTGAATAAAATTTGTTGAGAGCTTTGTGCCTCTATTAAAATTGGAAGTTGAGTGTGATCTCCTTTCTCCATCTTCGGATATTCGAGTGCACTCGAATCAACGAACTTGAAGCCGATTCACGGAATCTCGTGCGCGAGATCAACATCGAAGGATCGTAGATCTTCTAACGCGGTATCATGCGCGATCAACGTGTTGAAGATAGCTAGAATCCGGTATCTCGAGAGATCAACGGATTTGGGCACTTGGGTATCATCAATTCATCTTGTTTCATCGATTCATTCTTCCGCAATTCGTGATTGGATCCTGGATAGATTTGACCGCTGGTTCAGATCTACTTCTGTGCTGCTTCATTTGGTATCAGAGCAAGGAGACGAACTTTTCCAAGGTCGTTGGGTGTGAAGTTTGTGTTAGGATTTGTTGAAGATTTGATCATGCCTCCGAGACGTGCTAACCGCTATCAAAATGTTGAATATTTATATAGAAGATAAGAAGCTGAGCAGATGGAGCAGCGTATCAATTAAAAGTTCAATGAGGGTATTGAAAAATTGGAGAAATTGATGATCGACATGAATCAAAATCAAAGGAGAATGTCACCAGTTTCGAACCAGGGTGGAAACAAGGTTTCACCATCAGTTTCAGAAGAAAGGAGGATGTCACCCTAGTCTTATCGAGATAGGAGAGAAGCATCAGTTTCAATGATGCGAGACCACAATGGGTACCGAAATGCAGAGGGAAGAACTCAACGTGGTTTTTAAAATTAACCATATCGTAATGCTGAAAGACAGGGTAGAAGGGATATGCGTGGTCATAGGGATGTAGATGGTCAGGATCGATTTCGAAATACATCTGATTTTGAGGAAGATGGTGATGGAGGTAGTTTTCATTATCGAAATCAAGGCCAAGTGCGAAATCAATTTCGGGATTCAAAAAATGATCGTAAATGGGAGTCAGGTATGAGGATGGAAATTCCAGAATTCAAAGGTGGTATGCAAGCAGAAGAATTTCTTGATTGGTTGTCGAATGTTGAAGAAATTTTGGAATTCAAGGATGTGCCTGAGAATCACAGAGTTGAATTAATTGCTACAAGACTAAGGGGAAGAGCTATGGCTTGGTGGCAACAAACTAAACTAACCCGGGAGAGAATGGGAAAATCAAAAGTTGTCACTTGGGAGAAGATGAGAAAGATGATGAAAGCGACTTTCTTGCCGTACAATTATCAATCTCTTGTGTATCAACGTTTGCAGAATTTGTGACAAGGGACGAAGACAGTGAATGACTATGCAGATGAATTCTATCAATTGATTGCAAGGAATGATATTATGGAAACCGAGGAACAGCTAACGGCTAGATATGTTGGAGGGTTACGAATGCAAATTCAAGACAATATGTTTAATCCTATGTCTGTTGCTGAAGCACATCAGAAAGCTCTAGCTTGGGAGAAACAAGGGAGATGAGGAAGTGATGTGTTTACGAGTTCCAACAACAAGAATAAGGGTGCTAGTAGCAGTGCTAATGTTTCCAAGGCAGTCAATAAACCAATTGTCAATGAAGCCGCTAAAGCAAAGGTTAATAACAGTATCAAGTGCTATAATTGTCAGGAGTTTGGCCATAAAAGTAATGAATGTACAAAGCCAAAGAAGAGAGCATTAGTTGCAGAGGAATGTGAGTGTGAGGATGTGGAAGCTGAAATTGATTATTCTCATCCACCGAAGTTTGATGAAGATGAAGAAGTTGTGTCAGGAGACGAAGGGTGTAACTTGATGATGAGGAGGTCTTCTTTAACGCCAAAACATGAGAAGGATTCTAGTTGGCTGAGAAGCAATATCTTTCAGTCTACATGTACTATCTTGGGAAAGGTTTGTCGATTTGTTATTGATGCGGGAAGCTGCGATAACATTATTTCTGAAGAAGCCGTCAAGAAGTTAGGGTTGAAGACTGAAAAACACCCTAGACCTTATAAACTGGCATGGCTAAAGAAAGGTGGAGAAGTGACAGTGGGAAGACGAGCATTTGTTACATTTTCTATTGGGAAGAAGTACAAATATGATATATGGTGTGATGTTGTCAATATGGATGTGTGTCATCTACTATTGGGAAGACCATGGCAATATGATTGAGCTGTACAACATAATGGTCGCACCAACAGCTACAGTTTCATGTTCGAAGGTACTCAAATCACCTTAGTCCCTAAGAAGCGTGAACAAAGTGAAAGCAAGTCAGAGAAGAAAGTGGAACCAACTAGTCTATTATCTTCGAGAGAATTTGTTAAAGAAGTGGAAGATAGTGCTGAATTGATTATGTTGATTGGGTATGAAACAAGTGAAGATCTTGAAATTCCTACGGAGGTTAGACTGATGTTAAATGAATTTGAAGATGTCTTTCCTGCGGAATTACCCAAGGATTTACCACCACTAAGGGACATACAACATCAAATTGATCTAGTGCCAGGTGCTATTTTACCGCATAGGCCGCATTATCGTATGAGTCCGAAAGAGCATGAAGAGTTGAGGAGACATGTTGAGGAGTTGCTTGAGCAAGGGCGTGTTCGAGAGAGTCTCAGTCCTTGTGCTGTACCAGCTCTGTTGGTGCCAAAGAAAGATGGTTCGTGGAGAATGTGTACAGGCAACAGGGCACTCAACAAAATAACTGTCAGATACAGATTTCCTATGCCAAGACTTGATGATCTATTGGATCAACTTAGTGGGTCTGTAATCTTTTCTAAGATCGACCTTAAGAGTGATTATCATCAGATTCGCATAAGACCAAGTGATGAATGGAAGACAGCATTCAAGACTCGGGAAGGATTATATGAATGGCTGGTCATGCCATTTGGTCTATCTAATGCACCAAGTACATTTATGAGGGTGATGAATCAAATTTTCAGACCTTACATCGGGAAGTTTGTTGTAGTCTACTTTGATGATATCTTGATATATAGTGCTAGCACAGAGGAGCACATTCAACACTTGCGAAAGGTGTTAACTATTATTCGTCAAGAACAGTTCTATGCAGCGACGAAGAAATGCGTGTTCATGACGCCGAGTGTTTTATTTCTGGGTTATGCCGTGTCCAAGGAAGGGATACAAGTGGACCAGAGTAAAGTAGCCGCAATCAGAAATTGGCCACATCCCAAAACTATAATAGAAGTCAGAAGTTTCCATGGGTTAGCTTCATTTTATCGAAGATTTATACCGTACTTTAGTAGTGTGATGGATCCTGTTACTGATTGTATGAAAGGAAAGCAGTTTTCGTGGACGAAAGAGGCAGGATCTGCTTTTGAACAGATCAAGGAACTTTTAACATCAGCACCGATTCTAGTGTTGCCAGATTTTCAGTTACTATTTGAGTTACATACAGATGCGTCCAAAGTTGGAATTGGAGGAGTGTTGAGTCAGAAGGGTCGTCCAATTGCCTATTTCAGTGAAAAGCTTTCTGGAGAAAAGATGAGATACAGTACTTATGATGTGGAGTTTTATGCTATTGTGCAGGCCGTGAAGCATTTGAGACATTACTTGTTCCACAAAGAATTTGTTTTGTATACGGATCATGAAGCATTGAAACATTTACAAGGGCAGAATAAAATTGCAGCTTGGCATGCATCGTGGATAGCTTATTTGCAGCAATTTACATTCGTCGTAAAGCACAAATCTGGAGTAACTAATCGCGTCGCTGATGCATTGAGTCGGAGGAATAATTTACTAACAACCATGCGAGTAGAGGTGATGGGTTTTGACTTACTTCCAAATTTTCTTACTTCAGATTCATATTTTTACAAGATCCTAGACAAAGTCAAGCAGGGAAACATGGATGGATATATGCTAGTTGATGGTTTTCTATTCAAAGGAAATCAGTTGTGTATTCCAGATTGCAGTCTGCGAATGAAAATCATCAAAGAATTACATGAAGAAGGACACGTGGGCCGTGACCGTACTATGCGGTTGATCTCAAAGTCTTATTTTTGGCCGTCAGTGAGGAAGGAGGTTGAAAAGTTCGTTCAGAGGTGCCATATTTGTCAAGTTTCAAAGGGGACCGCAACAAATGCAGGTTTATATATGTCGTTGCCTATACCTACTAAACCATGGGTGGATGTTAGTATGGACTTTGTATTGGGATTGCCGAGAACGCAACGTGGCAATGATTCTATCTACGTGGTGGTTGATCGGTTTTCAAAAATGGTACATTTTGTCGCATGCAAGAAAACGGCAGATGCAGTTAATGTCGCACAGTTATATTTCACGGAGATCTATCGTCTTCATGGGTTGCCTGAATCTATTGTATCGGATAGAGACACTCGTTTTCTGAGTCATTTTTGGATGAGTCTATGGAGAATGGTCGGGGCAAAGCTGAAATTCAGTAGTGCTTATCATCCACAGACGGATGGACAGACATAAGTTGTGAATAGATCCCTAGGTAATCTATTGAGATGCCTCGTGAATGACAATTTGAAGAGTTGGGATTCCAAGCTGTGTCAAGCTGAGTTTGCACACAACCATGCCGTTAATCGTAGCACTGGGTTCAGTCCATTCCAGGTCGTTTACTCAACAATGCCTAAGGGACCATTAGATTTATCTACAGTACCACAGCAGAAAGGAGTGATCAAACGAGCTAGTGATTTTGTGAATGAATTGCAAGAGTGCCACAAGGTTGTGCAGGAACGATTGCTTATGGCGAATGAGAAATATAAGCAATCCGCAGATATTAAGCAACGAAATGTTGAGTTCAAAGAAGGAGATTTTGTATATGCAGTATTGACTAAGGAACGATTTCCTATTGGTACTTACAACAAACTGGCTGCTAGAAAGATTTGCCCTTTGGAAATCGTAAAGAAGATTAACGAGAATGCTTATCAGTTAAGATTGCCAGATCATATCCATACTGCCGACGTTTTCAACGTCAAACACTTGATTCCATACCATGAGAATAAGCATGTCGAAGAAGAGGAAAGTGTGAATTCGGGGTCGAATTCTTTTCAACCAGGGGAGGATGATGCAGCGCATACCTTAAGTCGCTCCTCCTTAGGTCGTGAACGACATACCCTAGGTCGCTCCTCCTTAGGTCGCGAACGACATACCCTAGGTCGCTCCTCCTTAGGTCACTCCTCCTTAGGTCGCAAACGACATACCCTAGGTCGCTCCTCCTTAGGTCGCGAAGGCCAACTGGTCGCGAACGACATACCCTAGGTCGCTGCTCCTTAAGTCGCGAAGGCCAACTCGCGAAGCCCTAAGTCGTTCCAGTATGCTGCCAGATCTTATGTCGCGAGATTTCTTCATTTTGCTAAGTCGCGGCCATTACTTTGCTGCTGAGATCTTATGTCGTGTGGAAGTTAAGTCGCTCCGTCCAGATGTTGAGTCGCCTGATTGTTTGCTGAGTCGTTTGTATTTTATTTTTCTTAAGTCGTTGTGTATTGTTGAGTCATTGAATGTTTGTATTTTCTTGAGTCGTTTGTTTGTTTGTTAAGTCATGTTGTAATTGTGTTGAGTCGTGTGGTGGTGTACTTTCCCTATAAATAGGGGTGTATGGTCATTTGTAATAGGAGTTGAATTTTGAATAAAATTTGTTGAGAGCATTGTGCCTCCATTAAAATTGGAAGTTGAGTGTGATCTCCTTTCTTCATCTTCGGATATTTGAGTGCGCTCGAATCAACGAACTTGAAGCCGATTCACGGAATCTCGTGCGCGAGTTCAACGTCGAAGGATCATAGATCTTCTAACGTGGTATCATGCGCGATCAACGTGTTGAAGATAGCTAGAATCCGGTATCTCGAGAGATCAACGGATTTGGGCACTTGGGTATCATCAATTCATCAATTCATCTTGTTTCATCGATTCATTCTTCCGCAATTCGTGATTCGATCCTGGATAGATTTGACCGCTGGTTCAGATCTACTTCCATGCTGCGTCACAATGCAGGGTTGCAGTTTATAGCAAATGCTAAAAAGCAAACAAAGTATCAATTAAAAATTATGCACACAGATGATAGTAAAGAATTTTTGAAAAAAAATTTCGCTACTCAAAGAATATTTTCCGAAGAAAGAAATAACTCAAAGAACTACATGTTCATACACTTCTAAAAAAGAATGGTCTTATTGAAAGGAAACATAGTCATATTGTTGAAACTGGGCTAACTCTACTTGCACAAGAATCTCTACCACCAAAATTCTAACCTGATGCTTTCTTTATAGCTGTATACTTAATTAACAGGTTGCCTACAAAAGTATTAAAGTTCAAAATCCAATAGAAGTACTGACTAAGATCACGCCAAATTATCTAAGGTTAAAAGTGTTTGGGTGCCTATGCTTCGCTTATCTAAGGCCATACAAAGCACACAAATTAGAGTTTAGATCAAATCCATGCACATTCTTAGGATATGCAACTAATCAAAAAGGATTTAAGTGTCTTGATAATAATGGAAGAGTACATATCAATACATGTGATATTTAATGAGCAAGAATTTCCATTCAGTAAATCAGAAATCAATACAACTCAGAAATTGTATAATCCAAGATATTCAATACCTTAATACCTCCTCAATCAGAAGTGATCATACCAGTTCAGAATGAAGCCGTTCAAAGAAAAGGTGACTCCAACCCACAACACACAGTGCACAACAACAAGCCAGGTCATAAGCAAGATAGGCACCAGAGAGCTCAAGCCATACACCACAACAAAGTATCAGTACTCAATCAGATCCCTATCAAGTATTAGATTATTATCAGTCACCTAATACGCACAAGAGAGCACAATGGACAATAGAAATTAACAATCTGCTTCTGCAAATACTGGACATCACATGATAACAAGAGCAAAAGGTGGTATATTTAAACCAAATACATAACAATGCAAAATTGGAAACTGATAAACCAAGCACATATTACTAAGCCATGTATATGCATGTAAATGTACATATTTTTACTTCCATATTTTATCGAATTAAATTAAATAAATGATCATATAGGGTATTTTAACATGTTTAAACCAATATTTCAATTATTTTCAAATCATTATTTATTCATCTTCATATTTTGGGGCAAATTGGTCATTTTTGTGCATATATTAATTTGAGAAAATTTACTTGGAAATTTCTATATTATTTTGTAGAAATTTAGCTTCAAATGGAAGAGCTTTTCATGGAAAATATGCATACACAAGAGAATACAAAGGAATAAAGATTGAAATAATTCATTTCATGAAACATGGAGGACCCCACCTACCCACTTACCATGATGTACAATTAGAAGCTAATGCACATGCTAATAGAGTTTAAAGCTACATACACATTTAAATGAAGGATTAACACATGCTAATGATTACTTGGTGGCCACAATACCTTAAGGGTAGTTTGGGTAGTTCCCAAAATAATGTATTAAGGTTTCCAAACATGGATAAATACCTCATATGTTCATGTAATTAGTCTCTCTTCCTCTTAGACTCCTTAGTTTAGGATCAGAAATAAATTAGAAGTTCTATTTCTTTTCATGGCTACTTATCCATTTCTTTTATGTAATTTTTTATGCAATTTTAATACATGCTCTTCTCTTTTCTTGTTTATTTCCTTTCATGCTAGTAGTATAGATCTTTTATTCATGCAAGTAGATTAGCTTTTATTTTAGTTTAATTAATTCTCTTTTTACTTTGCTTTTTTTTTCTTTTTTTTATGTTGAATGCTACAATTGTTGATATGATAATAAAATATGAGTGGCTAAACCCCATCAATTTAGGGTAATGAAGCACTCTTAATCATGTAGCTTGAACATTTTGATCATTTATGTTCTCTTTTTGTGTTAAATGGAAATGTTTGAATGGTTTAACTTGTTGTTTTAGCTTTGAATTTGATAGCATATATTGTTGACACCAAACAGGCTATGCTTAAACAAACAAAAAACACAAATTACCTCTTCATCTACATATGATGTTGGTAATGAAATAATTTTAAAATTAAAATTTGATGGTCTATATTTCTAATCAATAGTTAATAGGCCATACTTAGAATAGATTTTATCTTCTAGTCCATTGTCAATTTTCACGAGAGTTAAAAGTGATTTATTGGTTGTGTTATAGTTTGATGGTTTATATTGGGCTAATTAATAGCACAAATATTTCATACTTATGATAAGCACATCAACAAATTTCACTAATGACAAAAAAAAGATCATAATTTCATTTTGTTGAACTATGTGATCTTGAGAAGGACATTGCCTTTAAATTGCCTTCTACTCTCATATTTTTATCACTTTTAATTTTTTTTAGTTTCTAGAATTTTTATTAGCTTAACAACATTTCAAATATTGGTTTAATTTGATTGAATAGAATTTTAAAATCTAACAATTCCCTACGGATGTACCCGTACTCGCCACGTACTAGCATTGTACATCGTGCACTTGCGATTATTTTTAATTTAAATTTGATCGGCTATTTTCGAATCCGATGAAGATTTAGCCGGTTCGAACAAGTTTTTGACGCCATTGCCGGGGAACATAGTTTTGGTAACTATTTTTTAAATATAAGTTTTGGTCATTATCTTGAAAATTTAAGTCATTTACTTGTCAAAATTTCCAATAAAACTAAGTTATCATAACAAATAGACTATAGTTTGGCTAGTTGTTTCGGTTGATAACATAGTGGAACTATGAATTGGATCCTTAGTTGGTTATCACATTTTTTTCAAAGTGGTATTTTCATTTCTTTTGAATAACAACTTAATCACATAAGTTAAAATAGTGCTTGGATTTCAATTGCTTACTCTCTCTTATTTGAAAATTTTGTTGATATTAATAATATTTACATATGCCTAACTCAGAAAACTAAGACCGAATATATTCCCTAAGCACTGCCTTTCGAACTTACGTAAAGGGGAGTATAGAGCGTGACGAGTGAACACACGGGTGTGTACACCTATCGACTGTAGGCTTTGTTAATAAAAGAATTTTTATATACATACACCTAACTTAGATAAACTGTGGCCAGATATACCGATCATGCATTGCCTTTTGGGCTTACGTGAGAAGGGTATAGAGCATGGCGAGTGTACACACTTGCATGTGAACACATGACTCTAGGTGTTTATTAAAATATATACATATTTACAAAATCAAAAAAATTCTTTTTTTTAATATATATATATATATTGTTTTTTTGAAGAGAGAGTTTTGCAAAATCATCTTAGCACCATTTAACTTAGTAGATCAAAAATTTTATACTCTTTACTTTAAATCCACCATTTTTTTAAACAAAGATTTTCAGTTAGGACAGTTAGGATATACTTCATAATTATCACCCATGAGTCTACCTACGTACTAGTTAAACCATCGTTAGCCATATAAAGTGAAAAATGAAAAGCAGCCATGAGAGAAGAGTATGAAGCACTGATGAAGAATAAGACATGGGATCTTGTTCGTTTACTAAGACATAAAAATGTCATAAGGTGTAAATAAGCATATTGATTAAAGAAAAATTATGATGGTTCAATTCTTAAATACAAGGCAAGATTGGTGGCAAAATGATATTCACAACAAAATGGTTTTGATTTTAATGAAACATTTTCACCTATTATGAAACACACTTCCATCATAATTATTTTAACTATAGCCTTGCATAAGAATTGGATCATAAAGAAATTGGATGTAAATAATGCATTTTTAAATGGCCTTTTACAAGAGGAAGTCTACATGGAACAACCATATGGATTCAAACAAAAAGGCGGTAAAGAATTAGTGTGCAAACTGAACAAGGCAATCTATGGACTCAAATAGGCAACAAGAGTGTGGTTTGACAAATTAAAGTCAACTTTAGAAAGGCTTTGCTACAACTCAACAAAATCAGACGACTCACTTTTTACTAAAGTTACAAATGATACTGTCACTTACATACTGATTTATGTTAACGAAAATTTTAGTGAGAAGCTCAATGAAGGAATTGGTCGATTAGAGAAGATGATGTTGGAGATGAATCAAAATCAGAGAAGGGTTTCACCTGAATCTAATCATGGGAGAAGTAGAGTTTCGCCACATTCCAATCGAGAGAGAAGTAATGATAATGATCATCGAAGTATGAGCCGAGACAGTTATAGAAATGTTGATGATCGGGAACGTGATCGGAGGAATGCTAGTAGAAGGGATGGTGGTAGTAGACGTGATGGTAGTAGAGATGTTGGTGGTCAGGATCGACATCGATATACATCTGATTTTGAAGAGGAGGATGATGGTGGAAGTGTTCATGGACAAGGACGTGGACAAGGAAGAAATCAGTCGGAGTATGATCACAAGTGGGAATCTGGGATGAAGACTGAAATTCCAGAGTTCAAGGAAGTTCCCGCACAACGTAGAGTGAAGTTGGTTTCTACAAGGCCGAGGGGTAGAGCTTTGGCATGGTGGCAGCAAACCAAACTTACGCGTGAACGAATGGGGAAGTCAAAGGTTGAATCATGGGAAAAGATGAGGAAAATGATGAAAGCCACATTCTTACCTTATAATTATCAATCGCTTATGTATCAGAGATTGCAAAACTTGAGACAGGGGACGAAATCTGTGAATGACTATGCTGACGAATTTTATCAACTGATTGCAAGGAATGATATTATGGAGACAGAGGAATAATTGACAGCTAGATTTGTTGGGGGGTTGCGAATGCAGATACAGGATATGGTTAACATGTTTGATCCCAGATCAGTTGCTGAAGCACACCAGAAGGCATTAGCTTGGGAGAAACAGGGAAGACGAGGAGGTGGTGTGTTTACAAATTCCAACAATCCAGTGAGGGGTGTTAGTGGAAGTTCTAATGTTTCAAAAGCTGTTGCAAAACCAGTTGTGAATGAGGTTGGGAAGACGAAAGTTAATAATGGTTTCAAGTGTTATAATTGCCAAGAAATGGGCCACAAAAGTAGCGAATGTCCAAAGCCGAAGAAGAGAGCTATGATAGCGGAGGTTGAGGATGAGGATGAAGAAGCTGAATGTTCCAATTCACCACCTGATGAGGAGGAAGAAGAAGTGTCAGGAGACGAAGGTTGTAATCTGATGATGAGGAGGTCTTGTTTGACACCAAAGCTAGAGGAGGATTGTAGTTGGTTGAGGAGCAATATATTTCAGTCGACATGTACTATTCTGGGGAAAGTTTGCAAATTTGTTATTGATGCTGGAAGCTGTGATAATATAATTTCTTCAGAAGTTGTGAGAAAGTTGGCATTAAAGACTGAGAAACATCCGAAACCATACAAGTTGGCTTGGTTGAGGAAAGGCGGGGAGGTGAAGGTTGGACGGAGAGCTTGTGTGAATTTTTCAATTGGGAAGAAATATAAAGACGAAATCTGGTGCAATGTGGTAGATATGGATGTCTGTCATTTTTTGCTGGGAAGACCGTGGCAGTATGATAGGGCGGTGCAACATGATGGGCGTACCAACAGTTACAGTTTTATGTTTGAAGGCACGAAGATTACTCTAGTTCCAAAGAAGCGTCAACAAGAAGAGAACAAACTGGAGGAGATTGAAGAGCTCAAAACTTTATTATCTTTGAAGGAGTTTGTTAAGGAGGTTGAGGAAGAACCGGAAGTATTTTTGTTGATTGGGCGAGAGAGCAATGAAGTGGTTGAGATACCTGAAGAAGTTAAACCAGTACTTAAAGATTTTAATGATGTGTTTCCTGAAGAACTACCAACGGAGTTGCCACCGTTGAGGGATATACAACACCAGATAGATCTTGTTCCAGGTGCTGTGTTGCCACACAGACCACACTACCGAATGAGCCCAAAAGAGCATGAGGAGTTGCAAAGGCAAGTAGAAGAATTGCTTGAACAGGGGCGTGTGTAGGAGAGTCTAAGTCCTTGTGCTGTACCAGCTTTATTGGTACCCAAGAAGGATGGAACGTGGAGGATGTGCACAGATAGTAGAGCACTGAATAAGATCATAGCCAGATACATATTTCCGATGCCGAGGCTTGATGATTTGTTGGATCAGTTGAGCGGGGCTACTATATTTTCGAAGATTGATTTGAAGAGCGGATATCATCAAATTCGTATCAGGCCAGGTGATGAGTGGAAGACTGCTTTTAAAACCAGGGAGGGTCTATACGAATGGTTGGTAATGCCATTTGGCTTATCAAATGCACCAAGTACCTTTATGCGGGTGATGAATCAGATTTTTAGACCATTCATTGGGAAGTTTGTGGTGGTGTATTTCGATGATATTCTGATATATAGTGGAAGTCCAGAGGAACATTTGAATCATCTGAGAGAAGTGCTGATGGTACTGCGACAAGAACAATTTTATGCTGCAACGAAGAAATGCGTGTTCATGACGCATAGTGTTTTATTTCTGGGGTACGTTGTATCAGAGGGAGGAATACAGGTTGACCAGAGTAAAGTCGAAGCAATTAGAGATTGGCCACAGCTCAAGACGATAACAGAAGTTCGGAGTTTCCACGGGTTGGCTTCATTTTATCGGAGGTTTATTCCACACTTTAGTAGTGTGATGGCGCCTGTGACTGATTGTATGAAGGGTAAACAGTTTGCATGGAGAGAGGAAGCAGGGGTTGCTATTGAGCGAATCAAAGAACTCTTGACGTCAGCACCAATTCTAGTATTACCAGATTTTCAGTTAGTGTTTGAACTACATACTGATGCATCCAAGGTTGGGATTGGAGGAGTGTTGAGTCAGAGGGGACGTCCAATTGCATATTTCAGTGAGAAGTTATCGGGAGCGAAGATGAGATATAGTACATATGATGTGGAATTTTATGCTGTTGTGCAAGCTATTAAACACCGGAGACACTATCTATTTCAGAAAGAGTTTGTTTTGTACACTGATCATGAGGCGTTGAAGCATTTACAAGGGCAAGACAAGATTTCAGCAAGACATGCATCATGGATTGCCTATTTACAACAGTTTACGTTTGTGGTGAAGCATAAATCTGGAGTGACGAATCGTGTTGCGGATGCGTTGAGCAGAAGGAACCATTTGTTAACTACAATGAAGGTCAAAGTGACAGGGTTTGATGTGCTACCAGAAGTAATTGTTGAAGATCCTTACTTTATGAAGCTTGTAGATAAAGTCAAGAATGGGGAGACGGATGAGTTTATGATGGTAGATGGTTTTCTGTTCAAAGGAAATCGATTGTGCATACCTGATTGTAGTTTGAGAATGAAAATTGTGAAGGAGCTACATGAAGAAGGCCACGTGGGCAGAGACCGTACACTACAGCTAATTTCTCAATCTTATTATTGGCCATCAATGAGAAAAGAGGTTGAGCGATTTGTGGAACGATGTCATATCTGTCAGGTTTCGAAAGGAACTGCGACCAACGCTGGATTATATATACCGTTACCTGTACCAACTAAGCCTTGGGTTGATGTGAGTATGGACTTTGTGTTGAGATTGCTGAGAACGCAGCGTGGTAATGATTCCATTTATGTGGTGGTTGACCGATTTTTGAAAATGGCACATTTTATTGCTTGTAAGAAGACGGCGGATGCTGTTCATGTTGCTCAGTTATTTTTCAAAGAGATATATCGACTTCATGGATTGCCAGAATCTATTGTGTCGGATAGAGATACTTGTTTTCTGAGTCATTTTTGGCTAAGTTTGTGGAAGATGGTGGGAACGAAGTTGAACTTTAGCAGCGCTTATCATCCGCAAACAGATGGACAGACCGAGGTTGTGAACAGATCATTAGGAAATTTGTTGAGATGTCTTGTGCAAGACAATCTGAAAAGTTGGGATATGAAGTTATGTCAAGCGGAGTTTGCTCATAATCATGCTGTGAACCGTAGTATGGGTTTCAGTCCATTTCAGATTGTATATTCTAGTTTGCCAAAGGGACCGTTAGAGTTAACGGTCATACCACAACCAAAGAAGATAGTTAAAAGGGCTGATGATTTTGTTGAAGGGTTGACGGAATGCCATAAAGTCGTTCAGGAACGATTGGAGAAAGCGAATGAGAGGTATAAAAAGTCCGCAGATTTGAAGCGAAGAAGTGTTGAGTTTAATGAGGGAGATTTGGTATATGCTGTGTTAACTAAAGATCGTTTTCTAGTGGGCGCTTATAACAAGTTAAAAGCTAGAAAAATTGGTCCTGTAAAAGTCGTGAAACAGATTAATGAAAATGCTTATAAGTTGAAGCTGCCGGAGGATGTGTATACATCTGATGTGTTTAATGTTAAGCATCTCGTACCATATTATGGGAATGAACAATCTGACGTGGGAGAATTTACAAATTCGAGGACGAATTTTTCTCAACCTGGGGAGGATGATGCAGCTCAGGCCAGAGGTGAAGGTCTAAGTCGCACACGACTTAAGGGTCTAAGTCGCACACGACTTAAGGAAGAAGCTATAGGTCGTGGACGACCTATAGAGTCACGTGAGGAGGAGCTGCGACTTAGTTCCAGGGGGTTACGACTTAGCCAAGCTCGGGGAAAAAGGCTCCGACCTAACAAGGTTTTTAAGTCGTTGGAATGACTTAGTGAAGATAGGCGAGTTAACGAGCAGTTAGATCGTGTGGACAAGGTACGACCTACTGGTGATGCAGTAAAACAGGAGGTAGCGTCTGGGATATGCCATAGGTCGGTGACGAGTTACGACCTAACGAAGCCACGACCTACCATAGGTCGCTGAAGATTCTTAACTCGTGAAGTCTTTAGGTCGTAAGTGGCGTAAAGCTGGTTATCTCTTAAGTCGTCTGCATGGTAAGTCGTTACATGTTTTAGGTCGTTACCGACCTAAGTTAAGTCGCTGAAGATTGAAGCCATGGATTCCTATGCCGCTTTACTCTATGCCATTGATTGTTTTAAGTCGCGAAGAATGTTAGGTCGCTGCTGTTGAGTCGTTGGGCCTGTTAAGTCATAGGTCGCAGGTTATAGGTTGGAAACGACCTAAGTGTTGTAAATTCGTGATGTGTTGTATGTGTTGCTTTGTTAAGTTGCTATGTACTATTTGGTGTGTCTTTTAAGTCGTAAGTCGTCTGATATTTTAAGTCGTTGGTGGTTAAGTCGGAGACGACTTATGTGTTGTACAATTTTGTTTGTGGCGTGAGTTGTAGCCTATAAATAGGCAAGTTGAGTCATTTGTAAAAGTTTAGTTGATTTGAAATAAAAACTTTGTTTTGTTAGCTTTGTGCTTTCACCAAATTGGTAGTCGAGTGTAATCTCCTATCTCCACTCTCGAATAATCGAGTGCGCTCGATTCAACGACAGCTGAAGCCGATTCACGGAATCTAGTGCGCTAGATCAACATGTGAAGAATTGCAGATCTTTGAACCCAGTATCGTGCACGATCAACGAGTTCGGGATAGCTAGAATTCGGTATCTTTGGATCTACGAATTCGGGCATTTTAGTATTCTTCAATCCATTGATTGCTACTTTCATCGATCTACATTGTTTTGATTAATCCGCTGCATCACTAAGAAGTGTGGCCGATCAAGAGGAAGCAACAAACTGCCACCGGCCGTCGGAAGCCGTCGGAAAATGTTGACCTGTAAGCCGTCGCCAGCCGTCGGGAAGTATCACCAACCGTCGGGAAGCGTCACCAGTCGTCGGAATAACCGATGCATACTTCTAGAATTCTGCTACATGCTAGCCTCACATACACAATTTAGAAATATAATATAGTCACATGCAAGCACATATCGAATTCAAATATTCAATATAATCTCAAATCATACAAATATACTCAAATCACATAAAGAAAATTAAACCAACCATAACTCACATAACATCAAACCAACCAATATTTTTTAACATAATATACATACATGTCATCATACAATATATACACCGTGAAACACCAACAAATCTCACACCATCAACAACTCAAATGTCATCATCAACAACTTACCACCATCAACTCACAAATGTCAAACTGACCATCACTAAATGTACCATCAAATAATATACAAAACATCTCAAAGTATCCAACTGTACCATCTCAATGTATTATCAAATAATACTAAACAATGTCGTATAAAAAAACATATATATTACTCTTATAAATCACCTCCAAAACCTCCGGAACTAACTGGAAATGGAAAGCGGCCACCATACTGCCGCATGTACTCAACAATACGTTGGTCCAGCAACTGTGTCATCTTAATGGCCTGTCGATGGGTATGCTTCTCCAGCTGCGCCACCCTAGCTATCAATTCCTCGATCTCTGCCAGATCGATCTGAGGAAAATAACTTATAGTCCACGATAAAGAAGCAAACATACGAAATTTGTTTTCTTTGAAACGTTGTATGTTTCTACTCCTTCATTCCATAGTGTTTTTAACTTCTCAATCAACGGTTGTAAATAAACATCGATTCCTATGTCGGATCATCGGAACCAGGAATTGTTATTCGCAACTACCGGAAAGTGTGATGAAACCAATTGTAACTTCAATAACAGTTACAAAATAATGCAGAAACAGTAACGATAAAAATTGTCACTAATTTTGAGAAATTGTAACACCAAAATGCGTGACTAGACCTGTCCGAAAGGTATTACCGATTAAAGCGTCCGAGTCCAGTAGAAACTGTTTCCTTGAAACAATATTGCCGCCGTACGTAGTTCACGGATGTTAGCAATTTATTTCCCAGGATGAAACGGACTAGCCCCGCAGCGTGGTGGTTGCAGACGAAGCGCCGACGAACTGAAGAGATTATAACAGCTAGAACAGAGATCTTGCAGGAAGAAGGAACAGAAAATGAGAAAAAATTGAATGAATTATTCTCGGATTCTGGCTGCCTATTTATAGGCTGGAGGAGGTGCCTATTCGGAGCGGTCGTGACTGTTGGAAAGGTTGCGACCCTTAAACCAACGGCAGTGACCGTTGTGTGAGCGCGTGTGGAAGGAAATGGCCGCATCTGGTTACCATTCAAACGAACAGACACATCCAATCGAAAATAATCGTTTTAGTGCATGCAAGCCCACGCGGCAGTCGGTGGCCCATTTAATCACGAGACCCTAAGAGCCCCAAGGCCCAAGGCCCTATCTTTGACATATTAATATTAATATGAAGGCCTACATGCCACATTACCTTATCCCTTCCACACTTTGTCCTCATTCTCCTTTTGTTTGATATACTATGTTGGATTGTAGTATATATAAAGGAATTGGTACAAATATTCCCCGATGTAGGACTTTGTATAATGCTTTCTTCTTCCCAAATCTCTCCACTAACTCATTCATTTCTAACAATCCCCCACATGAATGAGCAGTTGTTCTTAGTTTCACGAACCGTTTATCGTATTGGTTAAAGTAGCACAGGGGCCTTGAACTTTCCTAGTGTTTACCTATTTGAATTACAGGTGAATCAGTAGACATAGGATGTCCTTGAACTGTAAGTCTTTTGTGTAATTCTACAATAGATAACACACGACAAATGTTTCTTATAATCCTTCGTTCTTTGTATGTGTTCGTGTTTGCCTTGACCACCTGCCTGGTCTCATAAGTGCTTAGAGAATTTGGCCTCATAATTCTCTTTGAAGCGGCGCCTTTGCACTTTATGTAGGTGATTCTGTAAAGGGTATTCACAATTCCTCAAGTACAGTCATCATTAAAAGTATCAATACTTTACCTATTTTCCAACAAATAAAGCACTGACTTATCATAGGAATGGTTTGAGTGTGACAGTGCTATCAAGTTTCTCTTAAACTTAGCTGTCCCTTTGAACCTAGAATTTGGGATCTCCAGTCAACTAGGTGGGGTTTCCATTTTAGAAAAACTTTTAGTTTATGGGCCTTAACCCCATTCCCATCGATAAGGTTTGAACTTTCTCTCTTGGCAAGCCTTTTGTTAGTGGATCTGCTATGTTATCTTTAGACCTTATGTAGTCTATAGTGATAACTCCATTAGAGAGAAGTTTTCTTATTGTTTTATGTCTACGACGAATATGCCTAGATTTACCATTGTATAGTGTACTATTAGCTCTTCCAATTGCTGATTGACTATCACAATATATACATATTGGAGGCACATGTTTGCTCCAATTTGGAATATCTTCCAAGAAACTTCAAAGCCAGTCTGCTTCTTCTGCGGTCTTATCTAGTGCAATAAACTCTGATTCCATCGTAGATCTAGCTATACAAGTCTGTTTGGATGATTGCCATGATATTGCTCCATTTCCTAATGTGAACACATATCCACTTGTAGATTTTGAATCATGTGATCCAGTTATCCAATTTGCATCACTGTATCCTTCCATTGTTGAAGGATAGTTTGTATAGTGTAGACCATAGTTCTGTGTATACTTTAGGTATCCTAGAACTCTGATTATTGCTTTCCAATGATGTTTACCAGGATTGCTGGTAAATCTACTCAGCTTACTTACAGCGTATGCGATGTCTGGCCTATTGCAGTTCATAACATACATGATACTTTCTAGTATACGAGAGTATTCAAGCTGGTAGATGCCATCACCAGTGTTCTTCACCCAATTTTGGTTCATATCTACTAGTGATTTTGCAATAGTTATATTATATTGCTTGAATTTTCAAGTATCTTGGCGATGTAATGTGATTGGGATAATGCATATCTCTGTGGTGTTCTCAAAATTTTGACGCCCAATATCACATCAGCCAGTCCTAGGTCTTTCATATCGAATCTAGAGGATAACATTTCCTTTGTAGATGTTATTATGGCCTTGTTATTTCCTAGGATCAACAGGTCATCAACATAAAGACAAACAATGACATATCCTAAATGTGTGTGTTTCATATAGACACATTTATCTGATTCATTTATTGTGAATCCAATTGATAACATAGTTTCATCAAATTTATCATGCCATTGTTTTGGAGCTTGTTTAAGGCCATAAAGCGACTTTACTAATTTGCATACTTTATTTTCCTTTCCATAGCTCAGAAACCCTTCAGGTTGCTTCATATATATTTCTTCCTCTAGTTCACTATTCAAAAATGCAGTTTTTACATCCATTTGATGTATTTCTAAATCAAGTATGGATGCGATTGCAATAAGCATCCTAATTGATGTTATCCTCGTCACAGGTGAATATGTATCAAAATAGTCCAATTCTTCCTTTTGTCTGAATCCTTGGACTACAAGACGAGCTTTGTACTTGTCTATTGAACCATCAAGTTTCAATTTCTTTTTAAATATCCATTTATTACCTAAGGTCTTGCATCCTTGAGGTAAATCAACTAACTCCCAGGTATGATTAGCCATAATGGATTCTATCTCATTGTTAATAGCCTCTTTCTAGTAAGGGGCATCGCTGGAGGACATAGCTTGTTTGTATGTCAATGGATCATCTTCTAACATAAAGGTATAGAAGTCTGGTCCAAAGGTTTTTGAGGTTCTAGACCTTTTACTTCTTCTTGGTTCCTCCACTTGTTGATCAGCACCAATTTTCTGAAGGTTATCTTTAGTATCCTCGAGAGAATTGGAGATTTCATCTTCCCTTGGTCTCTTATGAGTATCACTGTCGGTGCCCTGCTTTAAAGGGAATATATGTTCAAAAAATCTTGCATTTCTCGACTCAATGATGGTATTTTCATGAATATCATCAATTTCAGATTTGTGTACTAAAAATCGATAAGCAGCACTGTTTTGTGCATATCAAATGAATACACAATCAATTGTTTTTGGTCCTATCTTGACCTTCTTTGGTTTAGCTATCTCTACTTTAGCAAGACACCCCCACACTTTTAAGTATTTATAGGACGGTGGTCTATTTTTCCAAAGTTCATGAGGAGACTTGGATGTTTTCTTTCGTGGTATTTTATTTAAAATATGATTTGCCGAAAGAATAGCTTATCCCCAAAAGTTATCTGGCAGTCCAGAACTTATTAATAAAGCATTCAACATTTCTTTAAGAGTTCTATTTTTCCATTCGCCTATACCGTTGGATTGAGGAGAATATGGTGCTGTAGTTTGGTGTATAATGCCATGCTCAGTGCAAAATTCTTCAAAAGGAAATTCATATTCTCCTCCTCTATCACTTCTTAAAGCTTTAATTTTCTTGTTGAGTTGATTCTCAACTTCTGCTTTATATTGTTTAAACATATCGAGTGCTTCATCCTTGCTTCTAAGGAGATACACATGACAGTACCTAGTACAATCATCAATAAAGGTAATGAAATACCTTTTTCCGCCTCTAGTTTGACACATTTTAAAATCACATACATCTGTGTGTATTAGATCTTGAGGTTCAGTTTCTCGTTCAACATGATGAAACGAGGTTCTTGTCAATTTTGCTTCTGCACAAATTTGACATTTATAGTTGGAGTCTATGTTACATTTTGGTATAAAATCTAGATTAATTAATTTTCGCAATGTATCAAAATTTACATGGCCTAATCTAGAATGCCATATGTTAGAAGAGTCAACAATATAAGCAGAATATTCACTTTTATTCATATCAGTGTTTGGTACAATGTGGTTACATTTGCTTTAAATAAATCATCACACACATATCCTCTTCCTACATACACTCCATTCTTTGATAATACAAACTTATCAGCCACAAAAGTTAATTTGAATCCATGCTTGCTGAGTAACGACCCTGAAATTAGGTTCTTGCGAATTTCTGGAACATGGAGAACGTCACTTAAAGTAAGTTCCTTTCGAGAAGTTAGTTTCAGCACAACCTTTCCCTTGCCTTCGACCTTTGATATAGATGAATTTCCCATGAAAAGTTGTTCATCATCAGTTGCAGTTTTATAGTTTGTAAACATCCACTTATTAGCACATATATGTCGAGTGGCTCCCGTGTCTACAAACCATTCCTTTGAGTTACCAACAAGGTTGCATTCTGATATTACCGCACATAAATCCATATCAGAAACGCCATCTGACGCTTCAGCCATATTAGCTTCCGATTTCTTCTTTTTGGGTGCGCGACATTCGGGAGCTTTGTGTCCTTTCTTTCCATAGTTATGACAAGAACCTTGAAATTTCTTTGACTTCTTAGGCGCATTCTCGTGTTTTCTCTTATTAGGTTTGACTGACTCAACTACATTTGATTTGGCCGCCATATTCTGAGAAATCTTTTTCTCAGAATTTCTGTTATCTTCCTCAATTCTTAGCCGAACTATGAGTTCTTCCATTGTCATTTCCTTACGCTTGTGCTTAAGGTAATTCTTGAAGTCCTTCCAAGATGGAGGAAGTTTTTCAATGGTTGCGGCAACCTGGAAGGATTCGCTAAGAGTCATCCATTCATCTTCTAGTTGACAAATGATGAGTTGTAGTTCTTCAGTTTGGTTGATCACTGTCTTTGAATCTACCATTTGGAAGTCGAGAAATTTTCTTGCGATGAATTTCTTCATGCCTGCATCTTCAGGTTTGTACTTTCTATCCAAGGCTGTCCATAGTTCCTTGGATGTTGCTACAGTATAGTATACACTATGGAGGCTATTATCTAGACCATTCAGAATATAGTTTTTACACATAAAATCTGAGTTTTTCCAGACATTGAATGCCTCTACTGTTGTTGCATCGGGTTCGAGTTGCCTACCATAGGAGCATCTTCAGTCAGAAACTTGGCGAGTCCCAATGTTGTTAAATAGAATAACATTTTCTGTTGCCAACGCTTGTAATCCATGCCGTTGAACTTCTCTGGCCTTTTTCTATGAGATATTGCCATTGTTGGAATCACAGGCGCAGGCTGAGCGTTTGTCACCGTTTGTGTTGGTGCAGAGTTATTGTTGCTATTCTCTGACATCGTCGTCTGCAACAATGAAATATTGTTTCAAGATTGTTATTCGCAACTACCGGAAAGTGTTATGAAACCAATTGTAACTTCAATAACAGTTACAAAATAATGCAGAAACAGTAACGGCCAAAATTGTCACTAATTTTGAGAAATTGTAACACCAAAATGCATGACTAGATCTGTCTGAAAGGTATTACCGATTAAAGCGTCCGAGTCTAGTAGAAAGTGTTTCCTTGAAATAATATTACCGACGTACGTAGTTCACGGATGTTAGCAATTTGTTTCCCAGGATGAAACGGACCAGCCCCGCAGCGTGGTGGTTACAGACGGAGCGCCAACGAACCGAAGAGATTATAGCAACTAGAACTGAGATCTTGCAGGAAGAAGGAACAAAAAATGAGAAAAAATTGAATGAATTATTCTCGGATTCTGGTTGCCTATTTATAGGCTGGAGGAGGTGCCTATTCGGAGCTGTCGTGACTGTTGGAAAGGTTGCGACCCTTAAACCAACAGTAGTGACCGTTGTGTGAGCACGTCTGGAAGGAAATGGCCACATCTGGTTACCGTTCAAACAAACAGACACATCCGATCGAAAATAGCCATTTTGGCGCATGTAGGCCCACGCGGCAGTCGGTGGCCCATTTAATCACGAGACCCCAAGAGCCCCAAGGCCCAAGGCCCTATCTTTGACATATTAATATTAATATGAAGGCCTACATGCCACATTGCCTTATCCCTTCCACACTTTGTCCTCATTCTCCTTTTGTTTGATATACTATGTTGGATTGTAGTATATAGAGGAATTGGTACAAATATTCCCCGATGTGGGACTTTGTATAATGCTTTCTTCTTCCCAAATCTATCCACTAACTCATTCATTTCTAATAGGAATGACAACAGTAAGAAACATATATGGAGTTTTCATACACATTCACAGAGATAAATTATAAGCTGTGATGATAATGAGCCAAGATGAATATTTAGCACCAAATTGAGAAAATGGTGAAAAACAATCCTTACATAATCCAAGTCTAATATTACGACTCTCCGCTACAAAAGTGTGATAAGTTTTGTCAAAATGCTTTCATGCTTCTCCATCAGCTGGATGTGTCAACATACCTTCTTCCTATGTTCTCACTCTATGCCATCTCATATGAGATGCAGTTACAAAAGATGTGTATAATCTTTGAAGCCTAGGAGTGATGGGCAAGTAATGCATACATTTATATGGAACTTTCTTTTCCTTCTTTTTTCTTGGTTTGTACCTTTCCTCGTTACATATTATACACTTCCTAAGAGTGATGTCATCTTTTCAAAACAACATGCTGCCATTTAAACATGCATCTATTTTTTGATATGATAAATCAAAACCGACATAAATTTTTTAACTTCATAGTGATTTTCACACATTAAATTATCGAACGGTGTATGTCGTTTTGCAGTTTGTACAACAACTGTAAATCCGGCTTCGATGTTGTTGTATTTTGACTTCATCGTAATGTATTCTGTAGTTACTGATAGCCGAGTGTAGCTTTTACAACCATCCCAAAGAGGTTTCTTAGCAGCATCCAATAAATCGTAATTCTTTTTAGCTTAAATATTTGGTTCCTCAACATTTACATCATCGTCATCAATTTCAGCCGTAGCGAACATTGATCATGCTGCATCTTCAACCATATTTTCTGTACGATTCGTCATAACAATTTCATTACCAACCACCTCTAATTCAGACTCTATAGGAGTATGTGCTACAACTTCTCCATGACGATCCCAAACATAATACTCCGGTACGAAACTGTTTTTGCACAAATGAACTTTCACAGTATCCGGCAACGAATGCTTCAAATGTTTACACCTACTACAAAGACAATGAATTTCTATATCGTTTCCGTTATTACTTAAAAGGGAATTCAACAAATATGTTTATACCATTATAAAAATCTTTCATTATTGAGCCTCTCGGTCCTCTTCTTTGATACATCCATCTCCTCCGATCAACAAAATAATCGATTATTTTTCCTATTTAAGAATATGTGACAAATTCAAAAATAAATATTGGTCATTTTATGAATTGACATTTTATTTTCAATTTATTGATACTTTATCTTATACCCGTCATTTAACCTAACTTAAGAATACAATATTGAATGTTACTTTATGGTTTTCTATTTTGATGGTCAGTCATCATACTTCCCATTACAAACACGGTAAACAATTGTATTTCGTAAATTATTTTGTTTTAAATGATTCAACAAAATTTCATCAGCACTTTCCCTTTGTTTCCTGTGTTGTACACAAATGCGTGTACACGGGAAACAAAAAAGAAAAGTGACGGCGAAATTTTGTGAACCGTTTAAAACGAAATAATGTATGAGATGTAATTGTTTATTGTGTTTATAACTTGTCCAATACAGGAACAAATCCAGTAAATATTGTACCAGATGGATATAAATGTCCGTTTTATGACAAAAACGAAAATCTATATAACGATCATGCACAATATTTGTCGGACGGGGCCAAAAGTTCTCTAAGAGATGTAATAAAAAAGTAGTTTATACAAAAATTGGAAGTTTTATAGTTTGTCTTCTTATTTATTATATAATATATTAATGTCTGTAAACGGCTGAAAATTTGCTAATTTTATATATTTCAAAAAATTATTAATTTACCACATTATTTCGCGTATTTTATCGAACAAGGTTAATTCAGCGTATTATAGTAGATATGTAAATTATTTTTTTACGACTGTTACTCCAAAAAATGCACCTTACGACTAAGTCGAGAGGTCCTTCAACAAAGAGTAAGAAGGAGGAGTTCAGACCAAACTTTTCGAAGGAGTCAAAGGGATGCAGTCGTCAGAGTTTAACAGTCTGAAAAACTTTTGAAGGGGTCGGTAGGTTCCATCGCATAGTATCCAGGGAATTCCTATCTTTCGAAGAAGATGAAGAAGTCAAAGAAAGTATTAGCAACCCCATGGTGACCTTTTCGAAAGCATGACAAGCCTTTCAAACCGGTTAAGACCCATCAGGATACCTTTCGACAACATCGAAAAGTTCTATGAAGAAAGCTACACTCAGAAGTCAGCCAAAGTAAAGGAATGGAAGAAAACCTTTCGACAACGTCAAGAGGAAGCATAGCCTTCGACAACATTGAAGAAAAATACAGCTCTCTACAACATTCACGTGAAGTGCAGACCTTCCGACAAGGTCGAAGGGTTCATAACAACAAGTGAAGACAAACCTCTCGACAAGGTCGAAGGGTTCACAACATATGTAAAAGGGAAACCTTTCGACAAAATCGAAAGGTTCATGAAGGCATAAAAAAGAAAAACATTTCGACAACATCGAAAGGTTCATAATGGTATATGAGGAGCAAACCTTTCGACAAAATCGAAAGGTTCGTGGCTGCATATAAAAGGGGGACCTTCCGACCAGGTCGAGAGCATGGAATCGAAAGGGGGGCCGCCTACATCTATAAATAAGACCCAAGGGGCCATGTTTTGGGGATCTAATTTCTCTCATTCTAAACTTCTATTTTCTTGAATAAAGCATTGTAACCCTAACTAGAGAGATTGTTGATTTGGGAGTTTATTGAAATGAAGCTTACTTGGATGAATAAAGGGAAGTCTTGAGCTTTGTTGGTTATTTTACTGTTTACTAAAATCTTTGTTGGATTAACTTCTATTTTCCAGGTCCAATCTCATCAAAAGGTTCATGTTGACAAGGTCAACAATACCTCTGACCTAAATATCTATTACAACCTTTCGAAGCTATCAACCTATGATCTTGACCTTTCGACAAGGTCGACAACTCAACTGGCACAACATTCATTGTAACCTTCCGAAACCAATTAGCACTATGGCCTAAACCTTTCGACAAAGTCGATAGCTCTTTATGCTCAAATAATGCATGTAGCCTTTCGAAGCTATAAACTTAATGGTCTAACCTTTCGACAAGGTCGGATCCTGCTTCATGTCCACTAAGGTATATGATTTCCTACTTAAACCCAAAGAAAGCTATCTCCTAAGCCTTCGACAAAATTGAAGCCTATCTTTTAAGGACTTAATTCAGGGAATTTCAACCTAAACAAAAGAAAACCCTTACAAGAGACCTCATACTAGCTCAACAAAGTTGGAAGGTTACTTAACCCAGAATCTATACCTTTCGACGACATCGAAAGGTCTGGTCCAACAAATAAAGCTAAATTAAAAGGCAGTTCCTAAGGGAATCATGCCCACTGTTCTCCATAAGACTATCCATCTTTCTTTGCATTACTTTGGGGTATTGACAAGAAATCTTGTTAACATTCTTGACATTTTCGAAAGCATGGAATGCCTTTCGAACCAGTTAAGACACATCAGGATACCTTTCGACAACATCGAAAGGTTTTATGAAGAAAGATACACTCAGAAGTCAGCAAAAGTAAAGGAATGGAAGAAAACCTTCCGACAACGTCGAGCGGAAGCATAGCCTTCGACAACATTGAAGAAAAATACAGCTCTCGACAACATTCAAGTGAAGTGCAGACCTTTCGACAAGGTCGAACGGTTCATAACAACAAGTGAGGATAAACCTCTTGACAAGAGCGAAGGGTTCACAATAGTTTGTAAAAGGCAAAGTGAAGATAAACATCTCGACAAGATCGAAGGGTTCACAGCAGTTTGTAAAAGGAAAAACTTTCGACAAGTCGAAAGTCTCATGAAGGCATAAAAAAGGCAAACCTTTTGACAACGTCGAAAGGTTCATAATGGTATATGAGGAGCAAACCATTCGACAAAGTCGAAAGGTTCATAGTTGCATATAAAAGGGGGATCTTCCGACCCGGTCGAGAGAATGAAGTTGAAAGGGGGGCTGCCTACATCTATAAATAAGACCCAAAAGGTCATGTTTTGGGGATCCAATTTCTCTCATTCTAAAATTGTATTTTCTTGAATAAAGCATTGTAACCATAATTAGGGAGATTGTTGATCAGGGAATTTCATGAAATGAAGCTTACTTGGATGAATAAAGGGAGGTCCTGAGCTTTGTTGGTTATTTTATTGTTTACTAAAATCTTTGTTGGATTAACTTCTATTTTCCTGGTCCAATCTTATCAAAAGGTTCTTGACGACAAGATCGACAATACCTCTGACCCAAATATCTATTGCAGCCTTTAAAAGCTATCAACCATATGATCTTGACCTTTCGACAAGTTTGACAACTCAATTGGTACAACATTCACTGTAACCTTCCGAAACCAATTAGCTCTATGACCTAAACCTTTCGACAAAGTCAACAGCTCTTTATGCTCAAATAATGCCTGTTGCCTTTCGAAGCCATAAACTTAACGGTCTAACCTTTCGAAAAGGTCAAATCCTACTTCATGTCCACTAAGGTATATGATTTCCTACTTAAACCCAAAGAAAGCTATCTCCTAAGCCTTCGACAAGATTGAAGCCTACCTTTTAAGGACTTAATTCAAGGGATTCAACCTAAACAAAAGAAAACCCTTATAGGAGACCCATACTAGCTCGACAAAGTCGGAGGTTAATTAACCTAGAATCTATACCTTTCGACGACATCAAAAGGTCTAGTCCAAGAATTATCAACAAATAAAGCTAAATTAAAAGGCACTTCCTAAGGGAATTATGCCCACTGTTCTCTCATCTTTCTTTGCATTACTTTGGGGTGTTGACAAGAAGTCTTGTTAATATTTTTGACACTAGAACGAGGGCCTGAACATCTGACTTGGTTAACCCCTAACACTACTATTCTTAAAGTTACTTAAGTTGATTCCACTTCAAGTTTATCTACATTGATGAATCATGGCTACAAGAATTAAGGGATCAGAACAAGAGTCCTCTAAACCACATCTGACAAGGTTTCCCCAAATAATCATCAAGAACTCCAATCAAGATGAAGAACAAAGACTAAGGCTTGAAGCCTTAAGAATTATAAACAAAAAGAAAGCACAATCATATGATCCGGAGAAATGGAGTCTAAATCCTTTTCATGTTGGTCCTACCCCTATCTTTGCACTTGGAAAAAGGACAAATGGAAGTGACAATGTCTTTAATTAAATGAGAAGAACCATTCAACACTATTCCAAAGGCGCTATCTTTGAGAGAGAAATGATGAATGATTACAATGCCTTTGCACACAAATGACAACCAACTGCAATAAGAACACTTCCAACTCAAGAGGTTCAAAGGGTAGCGAAAAGAAAGTAACGGAGGATCATGAGAATACAGAGTCAAGGAACAAAAAGTCAGGAAGCCATCTGAAAGAATCAAGCTTCAAGTCTAGACTTCCAAAATGTAACTTAACAACATCAATTTAGAATGTCTGCTTGCTTACAAAGGATGAGCTCAACTATTGGCCATCACAGAAAAAGAAGCCAAAACATGAAATGAATTTGGGAGGGTCCTTTTACCACTATCATATGATGAATGGTCATGAAACCAACCATTGCAGAGCCCTGGAAGGGATGATCATAAATTTCTTTCGTCAAGGAAAAATCCATGAGTTTGTAAAAAGAATTTGAGATAAAATCAATAAAGAGAAACTTTCTATAAAGAGAAAATCAACATGCTTGGGAGTGAAATGCTCCTTATATTTAGATACTACCTAAGATGGTAGAAAAGCCTCTGTCCACGCCGAGATGGCCAGGGTAGAGCACCTCCTGGAGAGAGGGCGGGTAAACCTTTAGTCGCATCATAAGGGACAGGTTAAAGCACCAGACAAGCCCTTGGCCGCACCTAAGAGTAAGCCTTTATCCACTCCATAAGATAGCCAGGGTAAAGCACCGAACAAGCCCTTATCTGCGCCACGCTATGGCCAAGTTAAGTCACCACCTGGAGGGAGGACAGAGTAACCCTTTATCCGCGCCATTAGATGGCCAGAGTAAACTACCAAACAAGCCCTTGTTCGCGCCGCAAAAGGGCCAGGGCAGGTCGCCTCCTAGTGGGAGGTCGGGTAAGTCCTTGGTTCCGGCCTCTAAGATGAGCTAACCAAGAGCACTAGACAATAATGGACTAATATGTCCAAGCCCAAGAAGAGGCTCAATCAACAATGGACTAAGATGTCCAAGCCCAAGGAGAGGCACAATCAACAATGGACTAAGATGTACAGGCCCGAGAGGAGGCTCATCAAATCATGAACTAAGATGTCCAAGCCCAAAAAGAGGCTCATTAAATCATGAACTAAGATGTTCAAGCTCAAGAAAAGCATATCCGATCATGGACTAAGACGTCCTAGCTCAAGAGACAGCCAATCAGATTATTTCTACATATATTCAAAACCTAAAGGGTTCATATATGTCAAAGAAGACAGGAGAAATGGATTGGGATAGAACTCTGCTTATTATTACCCAAATCTGGATTTCAGGACTTCCATTTCTAAACATCAGCTATTAATACCCGAATGAGGATTTCGGGTCTTTCATATATGAATTCCATCATCTAATGCCCGAATCTGCGCTTCAGGTCTTCATCGATCATTGACTTATTATCCCCGAATCTAGGTATCAAGACTACTGCTTTTGCGAACCCTAATCTGGGTGCAAGATCATTGGATTTCTATTCATCCCAAATACCCGAATTTGGACTAAAGAATATCATCATAAAGATCGCTGTTAAGAGTTTCCGAATGAGAACTTCGGATTTCTAACTTTTTAAATCCCATTAATGTTAAGGAATGGGTCAAAGTGTTACTACTTCAAAATTTCAAACACTGATTTCTGAGTCAGGTTCTTTAATTTATTCTCCCATGATAAGTGGAAATTTCTATCAGCAAATTTCAAACTTTCCACCCAAGTGGAAGGAGTTACATTCTTAATCATCTCTCATCTTGGTTAAGGATGAGATTTTAACACTTAGTATAAGCTATTTTTCATATAATTAACAGAATGATTTTTCAACCTAAGCAAATGACATACATAGACAGATATGTCGGTTTCAAGGTAACAATTAGAAAGATTGTTAGCTATATGTTTTTCAGGAAATTCAGAACTGCAAGGAATGGCAAAAGATTCGACAAGTCCAAAAATTAAAGAATGAGCAATCAAATAGCATCTCAAAAGTGACATTACAGAGGAATATTACAAACCAGGTGATATTTACGAAGTTTATGTGATTTACATAACTTATGAAATTGTTTGACAAAACTGCAACATTGTTGACATATATACAAGATAAATTTACAAATATAGATAGCATTGCACCGGAGGCGTGCTCTTTTTAGTAAAGGAGTAGCCCTCTGATAATTAAAAGATGTTAATACGGAGGTACTTCTGTCAAGTTTATGATATTTCTCAGATACGACATTGTGCTCCTTTTTCAATTTGTCTAACTCCCTATATAACTTTTAATTTTCGCCTGTTTTCTATTAAGTTTTGTTCTATAGGGAAAAGTAGACTTCTTCTTTATCTAAGACAAATGATTTAGCACAAATTATTATCTTCGAAGTGTAGGACATTTAAACAGGGAATTTCACACCTGAGAAATTGGAATGGGAGTCTTGGGGGCCTGCCCTTTCTCTGTTGGATCCTCAATTTGGGCAGGAGCAGGCTCACTTTTCGGAGCAGCAGAAGGCCTGGGGGAAGCTGGTGGAATATCTTTCTAAGGGGAGGGCTCTTTCTCGGGAAGTTTGGTTTGATCACCGCTGTCCTTTTCTGAAGCACCGAAAGGCCCCCCTTTATCTCCATCAAGGCCTTGGCCTCCAACAGGACCATCATCATAATCATCACCATCGTCATTATTATTACTGCCGATATCTTCATCATCATCTCCTTCATCAACATCGTCATTTTTATCGCCCTCTTCCTCAGAATTAGACTCAATGTCGAAAGTGGGAATACCAAAGGAAAGAGCTTCGGCTGCATTAACTTCTTCCTCACCTTCGGGTTTGATGCCTTGCTTCAACTGGTTAATTTTTTCCATTACTCTTTCATCTAAGGAGGGATCAAGTGAAGGAAAGCCAAAGTTAGGGCAATCCTTGTAGTTGTCAGTGTAAGCGAGCATCAGGGCATCTTCATAATTCTTTAACATCGTGTTCCCGAGGGTAACATTGACAAATTGAGATACTTGTCGCTTGACGTCTGAGAGGGTATCAACGACCAGTTTGAGTGAAGCTCTAGTCTTTTTGAACTTATCCTTCAAAGAAGCATTCTTGGTGACCATGTGAGCTTTTTTGTCTTTTGAATCTTTCATAGTCATCCCCATAGCGAATTTTTCATCATTAGTAGGTTGACGGGTTGTCTTCTTTGCTTCCAAATCAACTTCTACCCTGGAAAGGGAAGCCTTTACTCGCTCCAACTCTTTAGAGGTGTCATTTTGAGCGACAGTCAAGGAAGATATTTGATTCTTAAGCTCGAAGTTCTCCTTCTGCAGCTTAGAAGATTCGGTTGAAGACTTTATAACATGTTCATTTAAGTCCCTCTAGCTCCAAGAAATCTGGGATAAGAAGTATAACACAAGTTAGAGATTAGCGAAATCCGATGATGAAAAATAATGATAAGATCAATTGGATGAGAGCTTACCAAAAGTTGCTGCTCCATCAGAGAGCGATAATTTTCTGCCTTGTCTGGAGTAAAAGACGGCGAAGAAGAAGAAGTAAAAGATTCAGAATGCAGCTTGAGTTCAACTAATCCTTCAAAATTGGTAGATGGAGGAGCAGAAGGTGACGACTCTGGAGGTGTTGGCTTTACGGAAGGATTCATCAACAGGGCTAGCTGCATCTCTTCGAGTGAAGCTGGAGAATCAAAGATCAAGATGTGTGGGAAAGGATCGAGAATGAGTGGAGTTTCTGCTGACTTATCCTTTTGGGCTTCGACGGTGGGGCTCTATGAGACTTGTTCAGGAGATCGATTCTCCTCCTCTTCCTCCACGTCAGTGATTTTAGTTATTTTCTTCAAGGGAGAATCTTTAGAGGACTCCGTCAGTTTTCTTTTGAAGGTTGACTTGGATTTGGCAAAGGCAGCCATGATAGATGTCACCCCGGAAGTTGATGGAGGAGGGGCAGCACAGCTAGAAGATACGATGGATTTAGAATAAGATGGAACAAATTCAAGCGGATATAAAGTCAGTCAAAGTAATTCAAAGAATTCTAGGGACAAAAAAAAGGAAAATACTAAACTAATAATACACCTGAAGTGTCAGCACAAATGGGTGACGTTGAAGTGAAGTGTTCGGCATCGCTTAAGGAGAGAAAGCACTTGCCGCATGAAGTGTACATTATAGTGGGAGGAGTACCTAATATCCTCTGACCAGGTAGTAGTAAAAAGTGTTTCCTTAAGTCTGAAATTAGAGAATCAATGGTTCTCTTGTCGACATCATTAAGTGTCTTGGATGATTCACCTGAAAAAAAAGTAAGAGAATTAGTTAACAGAAAACGTAAAGTAAAGCAAAGACAAAACTAGAGCAGGCTTACGTGGGGAGGCAAAAGTCCAGCGAACATCAGCAAAGCACTTGACAAAGAAGAAATGATTCTCCCAGTCCTTAAATTTGTTGATGCTATCTGATATTATATTCTTATATGCGTTGACTCTGTATATCTGCTTATTTAGATTACTCTGATAGAGTTAGGGGTATGCCCTAGGGGAAATTATGCAATTTGTTATATATATCTAACTCGTTGACCAATCTTGTTCGAAATAAAAGGTATTTTCTTCCTATTATATACTTGATATAATGTGATTATATTAATTAATTAACTTAATTTAAAGTATATTTAATAGAAAAATCCATAAAATGGTATATTTGGTGATAGTAGTTACAAATTCTTGTAACCGTGAGTAATTTATCACAACGAAACAAATATACCATTTTAAATGTTCCTAGTCAAGATGCATCAAGACTGGATATCGATGTATCCATTGAGACTGGAGTACGTAACGCTCTCCAAATGTTGGGTAGTGTATTACTCATGACTGTTGGGGGCACCTAGGGGTTACGTTCTAATAGTTATTGGATAACCATGGAACGACTCACTTGATAGTTTTATGTTGGTTAATATAACTAAGGTCAAATAGAAAATATCGATGTGACTGATTTACACAGTTCTCTCGACTTGAGAATACTATGGATCTTCAATATGAAAGCTCGTCTTTGATTATAGCCAAATCATGGCATGGCGTCCATCGAGTGACTATAGTTGGATCGAGTGGAAGTATTGAAAGTGAAGCACTATTCAAGAGAGGATTCGTCTTCTCAGTTATATGCGGTTAGTATCATAGTCAACTCAAGTCAACTCAAAGTCAAAGTCTCTGGCCAGAACATTTCGATTAATAATAATTGTTATTATTGAACCAAAGACTTTTTATTTAGACTATAGAGTTGAATCTGGATGAGGTTGGAACTTTGACCATTACCAAATTCCATAAGTCCAAAGTGATATAGTTTTGACGAAGAGAATTGGTGTAAACAAATGTCACAACCCGGTAACGCTTATTAAACTAAAATTGGATTTTATCGAAAATGAGTAAGCGATAAATTTGGTCATAATGTCTCACCACCTACTAAGTGACGTGTGAACGTTAACATTAGAATAGTTCGATATTAATCGCTGACCAAATTTACACCCAAGAGTTACACAGCCGAAATGATGAATTCCCTTAAGACCGAATGATTTAATTAGTCTATAATTGTTATAAATTAATTAAATTAATTAATATTTATGAAATATTAATTATATAATTTGAATATGATTTGAGAAATAAATAATGTTATATATATTTATAACAGTTATAAATATATCGATCAATATACAATATCGATAAGCGATTAAATTAGATTTAATTGCATAGTATTTTGGCTTGGGCTTAGATGGGTTTAAGGTCCATTATTAGGGCTGCAAAATTTCAGTTTGGAAAGGTCTAGGGGTGGCTAAAATATAGGGAATCGGCTTGGAGATAATGAGTTGAGATAAAGTGAGAATGGGTAAAAAGGTTTTCCTCATTTCACTTTAATACAACTCTATATATATATATATATATATATATATGTATATATATATATGTATATATGTATGTATGTATGTATGTATCTCAAAAACAATTACTAACTTTTTGGCCGCCATTACTTTCTAAATTGTTGGTTAAAACATCACTCTCAATCCACTCCAAAACTCTCAAATATATTTCAAATTAAAATAATAGTATTTGATAGTTAGAGGTCGGTGATTCCAGACTTGCAATCTGACAAATCAAGAATAGTAAAAGGAAGGGAAGTCATTGCTTCAACGTGGATTCAAAGGCATCATTAAATTGGTAATGTTAATTCATATTACAGTAATTAAATTATATTCTATGATCCTATAATGAGCAATTTCATATCTATTTAAATATATTGCCACTATATGTTTAGTCAGGTGAGATTTTGTAAGTAGATGTGGTTGTCACAAATCAGTTTGGTTATGTGCATGATTTGTTTATTATACTATTTGATTTATGTATAGACAATTATTGTTTGCTGTACAAAAGCAATTTTTGTCAATAATAATTGTTATATATATATAAATTAATAAATTCATATATATATATATTAGTGTATATTTCTCTCTCATAATAGCATATATGCATATATAAGATATATATATATATATATATATATATGATTTAAAAATTTATTACACTTATTTATATATAATATGAATTTAAAAATTAAAAAATTAATTATAATACATATATTCATATTTTTAAATTAACATTTATTGAATTTTTGAATTGTTTATTATATATAAAATAATTATTACATTAAAAATTCAATTTTATATATTTTAAAAATATTACATCATTTCAGAAACATACAGAAAAAATTTAGGAATTTTTCACTACAGTTTATTATTTTTAATAGTTAATATTATTTCGAAAAAACTATTTATGATTTATTAAAAATAATAATTCAATTGAAAAATTCTTCAAAATTTTTCGTAACCTTTCATTCATGATCTTAGAATTTCTAAAATTTTGAATTTTGAATTTTTCACAATATATTTTTTTATATTAAATAATTATTGTCGAAATCAATGTATTTTTAAAAAAAAATAATAATTCAACTTTGAATAAGCTCTATTGTATGATCCTAGATTTTCGAAAATTGTAAAATTTGAATTTCATCAATAGATTATTTTATGTTAATTATTTATGGATGAAAACATTATTTTATTCGTAATATATACAAGTTAAAATACTAAAATTATTATGTTTGCAAAACTAAGTTAATTTTGAATTATAAATAATTTTTAATACTTATTCTCTCTCTCTATATATATAAATGTTTTATATTCATATATTATATATAATATATTTATACATATGTGTGTGTGTATTGTAACACATATACATGCACATATTTGGACAACATACATGACACACAAAATGAGCTAATATGTCTGTTGCGATGTAAATCCCAACATCTACATATGGGTGTATTATTCCTTTCACGAATTATTATGTTACACATGCACTCACATATATATGCATATGATACATTTATGTATAAACTAAATCAAATAAAATTAATTTATATCTTAATATATTTGAATTTAAATAAAATATATGATTTTATTTAAATGAAATTCAGAAAAGTTCTAATTCAGTTAGACTTCATAGGTCTAATAAAAGATCCAATAGGGTAAAATTTTTGAAATTCACTCATAACTTCTGCTGCGGGCTAGTCTAGTTCCGACATACTCAACCTTGCCAACTTGATCAAGGAATTTAGAACTTCAGCGTTAAGCAATGGAAGTCCAGTTTCCAATGCCAATATATCCAGAGACAGTAGATGAGTATAGACACTTGGGGATAGTTGAATTGGAGTGGCTCCAACATGAGATAAGTATGAACTCAAGAACTCTGAAAAAGGAAGAAATCCACCGTACCATATGTGGATGCTAGTATAAGCAAAGTACCCTTTAGGAGGGTTGTCGATAGTATCAGTTGGCTGAGTAGGGATAGCTTCAATCCCAATGATACCAAATTCCTTAAGGATGGCATCGACTTCGTTTTGTGATACGTTGGAAGAGTGCTTAGTAGTAGCTTTAACTTTAGGAGAGCTCATGATTCTACCAGGTGAAAATGTTTTAGTTGAAACACTTATAATTTAGAAAGCAACCAAGAATTAAGCAAAGAAATTTACTTAGTTAGCTTAAGTATGAAAACATACATAAAGTTTTAAAATGGTGCAAACAGTTCATGTCAAAAACTAAATAGTTTAAGCTTTCGACAATGTCGAAAGGTCAACAGCTTAAGCTTTCGACAATGTTGAAAGGTCAACAACTCAAGCTTTCGACAATATTGAAAGGACAATGGCATCAACTTTAAACCTACATACTTCAACATTGATTGAAAGCCTAAAAAGTAAATAAATAATGATATGAATTTCTTGAGCTATCGACAAAGTCGAAAGGAAGAGATGAAACATTATTCCATTCATCGTCTTTCGACAACGTCGAAAGCTCTATGGAAGCCTGTATACACTTCGAATGTAACATAAAACTAAGTGGCAAGACCTTTCTACATGGTCGAAACCAATAATTCAAAATTCCAGAGTAAAAATACTAGTGTTGATGACGTTGTCGAAAGGTCTGGTCAATCTTGTCAAAACATGTCCTACCCACTGAAGTCGAAAGGTTTCAGGTTCAATTCATATGTGCTTTAAACGTTTCGACAAAGATGGGCATAGTCAACTCTAAGATCAAAGAATTTCAACCTTGACGAAATCTAATAGTCGAAAGGTTTGAAAGTCTTCGACCTCGTCGAGGGCTCGTTGTCGAAGGGTTAAATCCACTCCACTTAACTACCTATCCTTTCAATAACGTTGGTAAAGTTGGCATCACAACACCTTTTGACTCCATCGAAAGATGCTAAGAAGGCAAATCCATTATTGCTACCTTAATCTCTTTCGAAGGGGTAGGAAGGTCATTTTGTGCCGCCAAGTTGTACACGAGAGGGTTCCAGGTAATCAAATCAGGTTTAATTAACCCCAAGCCCGATTGTAATTACGGGTTTCAAAATTTTTCTTAATAAACAAGTAAATCAAACCTGATAACAAAATGGATTCGAACTGAAGTTAATCCTATTCAATTTCAAAAAATCTCCAAATTAAAAACCAAGTGGATAAAAACTAAAAATTTCTGGAATAAAATCCAAACCTTATGAGGGAATGGGTGTAAACATCTTCTATTGTCAATTTCAAAATAAAAAAATAATAGATAAAACTTTAAAATTCCTGAAACTGAGTAAAAAAAGCTTTTCAGTAATTCAATTGGAGACCGCCCTCGGAAAAATTGATTTTCGAACGTTTTCAAAAAATAGATTTTAATTTTAAATTTGAGGGGTGGAGTCCGATTGAAATTAATCAAATGGAATTAAGATTGAAATTTACGTATTAGATTTGTTAGTGATTTTGGTTTTTGGAAATGAGATAAAAATTTGAAGGTCTTTGGAACACCTTTATTTGCATTTAAAATTTTACTTGCAGGAAGAATGGAAGAGGGAGAAGAAGGAAATCATATCATATAAGAAAAATCTCCTAGAATTTTTAACAATTGGATTAGATTTAAATGGATGGCCCAGATCTACTCGGGAAGGTCAAGAGGCGAGAAATATTTTTGCTTTCGACAAAGATGACATGGAAAATCAAGAGCATCCCTTCGAATGGGGGCAAATGTTACTTCAAATAATCCACCTTTCGACTGAGTCGAGAGGTCCTTCAACAAAGACTAAGAAGGAGGAGTTAAGACCAAACCTTTTGAGGAGTCGAAGGGATGCAGTCATCAAAGTTTTACAGCCTCAAAACCTTTCGAAGGGGTCGGTAGGTTCCGTCTCACAGTATCCAAGGAATTCCTATCTTTCGAAGAAGATGAAGAAGTCAAAGAAAGTATTAGCAACCCCATGGCGACCTTTTCGAAAGCATGGTAAGCCTTTCGAACTGGTTAAGACCCATCAGGATACCTTTCGACAACATCGAAAGGTTCTATGAAGAAAGCTACACTCAGAAGTTAGCAAAAGTAAACGAATAGAAGAAAACCTTTCGACAACGTTGAGAGGAAGCAAAATCTTCGACCACATTGAAGGAAAATACAGCTCTCGACAACATTCAAGTGAAGCACAGAGCTTCCAACAAGGTCGAAGGGTTCATAACAACAAGTGAAGACAAACCTCTCGACAAGGTCGAAGGGTTCATAACAGTATGTAAAAGGAAAACCTGTCGACAAAGTCGAAAGGTTCGTAAAGGTATAAAAAAGGCAAACTTTTTAACAACGTCAAAAGTTTCATAATGGTACATGAGGCGCAAACCTTCGACAAAGTCGAAAGGTTCATAGCTGCATATAAAAGGGGGACATTCCGACCCATTCGAGAGCATGGAGTCGAAAGGGGGGCCGCCTACATCTATAAATAAGACCCAAGGGGTCATGTTTTGAGGATCCAATTTCTCTCATTCTAAACTTGTATTTTCTTGAATAAAGCATTGTAACCCTAATTAGGGAGACTGTTGATTTTGGAATCTAAGGAAATGAAGCTTACTTGGATGAATAAAGGGAAGTCTTGAGCTTTGTTGGTTATTTTACTGTTTACTAAAATCTTTGTTGGATTAACTTCTATTTTCCAGGTCCAATCTCATCAAAAGGTTCCTGTCGATAAGATCGACAATACCTCTGACCCAAATATCTATTGCAACCTTTCGAAGCTATCAACCCTATGATCTTGACCTTTCGCCAAAGTCGACAACTCAACTGGCACAACATTCACTGTAACTTTCCGAAACCAATTAGCTCTATGGACAAACCCTTTCAACAAAGTCAACAGCTCTTTATGCTCAAATAATGCATGTTGCCTTTCGAAGCTATAAACTTAATGGTCTAACCTTTCGACAAGGTCAAATCCTACTTCATGTCTACTAAGGTATATAATTTCCTGCTTAAACCCAAAGAAAGCTATCTCCTAAGCCTTCGACAAGATTGAAGCCTACCTTTTAAGCACTTAATTCAAGGAATTTTAACCTAAACAAAAAAAACTGTTGAAGGAGACCTCATACTAGCTCAACAAAGTCGGAAGGTTGCTTAACCTAGATTTTATACCTTTCGACGACATCGAAAGGTCTAGTCCAAGAATTATCAACAAATAAAACTAAATTAAAAGGCACTTCCTAAGACAATCACGCCCATTGTTCTCCATAAGACTATCCATCTTTCTTTGATTACTTTAGGGTATTGACAAAAAATCTTGTTAACAACGGCGTTTTCGATAGAAAACAATTTATTTAATTATTAGTATGGGTGTGTGTATAATGATTAACACATACATACACATATATGAACAGATAAACACCCTAATTGACACAAGACAATGCTAAAAATAATATATATTTATAATGGTTTACACATATACACAAATTCATGAATTATACCTACTTTCCACAATTTAAAGCTAACAAATGAAATAGGTATTCCATTGGATACTATAAACAATCATTAGGCTATTAGAAACAATTAGAATCATTAATTATCCCTAATTTATCAAATTAGTAAAATCTAGATTTAGGTTAAAATTAGGTTTTTTACAAAAATTAGAGATTATACCAGAGATTGGAAGCAATAGAGAGTGATTAAGGAGCCATGCAAGATCCAGAACCTTGAATCTGGGGTTTAGAAGCTTGAAAGTGGGTTTTAGGAATTTTAGAAAATTGTTTTGGTTCAGCTTGAATGAGAAAAAAACGGTCTTGGCTGAGATCTGTAATAACGCGAATTTTCGACGGTAGTCGACGGCCCGTTGAAAACCATCGGAAATGTCGCAATGTGGTCGTCAAAGGCTGCACCAAGTGTCGTCGGTATTCCAAGCTATTCTTGTAGCGAAAGGATTATGTTAGTGGTTATTGAACCATTGAGACGAGTTCATACGCCACCGGGAATGTGTTCAAGATATGGAAACTAGTAATACATGCCACAAGGATTATTACTGTTTCAATAGGAAACAAGTTATGTTTGTTTACGGACAAAACTTAAAGATATTTAATACACCATGAAAATCTTGATCGTAGTACATTTACTGTTTTTTTTCTTTTTAAATCTATAGTATGAAATTGATTTACCATTAATAATTATACAAGTGTCATGAGTAGGGGTGGGTATGGAAATTTTTCATACCAACCAAGGCATTGTCTTTTTCTTCCAATCATTGACGGAATGATACAACATGTTTCATATTTCGTACTGCTAACCCCGGAATACCAATAGGCGAAAAGCGAAAGAAACATGGAATTCCATTTTTTCGACAAAAAACTTTTCAGATGTAAATTATACATCAAACATCAGTAAAAACACAAAACCATAATAAACTGAAGACATCATATACATAAAACATCAGTTACCAACAGAGCATCAGTTACCAACAAAATATAAACCAGTAATAAACTGAACACAGTGCAGCTCTAAAACAATATAAAACAGTAATGATTTGGGATGATTTGAAAAAAGTAATAATTTGAATACATTATGATTTCTAATAATTCAAAAGAAAAGTATAGTATAACCTTAACATAATACAAACAAATAATAACTTAAACTGCACTAAACTAAACTATGAATCAGCTTCTTAAGAGAAGTAGATTGCAAAATAGCAGATTCATTCCCGAGAGTAGCAAATACCAAAGCAAATGCATCAAAGATTCAACAATGATGCTAATTCCACTATCATATATCCTTGCTATCGGGATTTTCTCTTCATCTTCAATTGCAATATAACAGAGCTTGTGAGTGCATGCATTTAAAGTGTGATTATTATATATAGGCCAAAATTATGTCAGTTAGAAATAAAACTTGATTCAGTTACAATATTTCAACCATGCCATTGTGATAGATAATACGAAAAAAACAGAACCTTCAACCATCCCAAATTAACTTTCACGTACACATGCAACTTTTAAGTTTGAAGATAACATGTTGTATAAGCTTTGATTAAATTCAAATGAATAAGGTAATAACTTAAAAAAATTGGAACATTGGAGTTGAAACAAAATAGTATTAGATCCCATAATGCACCACAAACCATAAACTTACATTTTGATGACATGAAGAGGAAAAAATGCAATGAATAATACTATCTTGATCTTACCTAACACTACATAATCAATATCAGTCATGTGCTTAAGTATCCTAAGTCATACAACTCATTACATTTAAATACGTGTGGCCAACAGTTGTACATATGAATTTTTTATCCCAATCATTTGCTTTTAATCAACCTAACCAATAAAGATTTATTATAACATCATACTCAAGATTTATATTCACTATATTATTCTATATAAAAGGACTTATCACATCAACATCAGCCTAATTCCTTTTCGGTTACAACCCTAATATATAAATATGCATATAATAACTTTAACGTAAACTATTTGAATTTGACTATACAACTATAAACCTCAATGCTACACTGATATGTAAAAATATATACAGCAAAACACTTAAAGGTGCGTTGAGAATTAAAAACAGAACCTTCAAAGATCCACATTTAATATTTAATTTGATTTTAAATTAAAATTAGTCCTTGATTTATAAATCCTTTGTGAAATCTTAGTATTCTCCTAATTGCCTTCCAATGTTCGTCTAGTGGTCTTTGCATAAACTGGCTTATTTTATTCATACTGAATGAGATGTATGGGCTGGTTATTATAGCATATTGTAATGCTCCTACTATACTTCTGTACTGTCGTAACTCGTCATCGACCTATGGCATATCCCAGACGCTACCTCCTGTTTTACTGCATCACTAGTAGGTCGTACCTTGTCCACACGATCTAACTGCTCGTTAACTCGCCTATCTTCACTAAGTCGTTCCAACGACTTAAAACCTTGTTAGGTCGGAGCCTTTTTCCCCGAGCTTGGCTAAGTCGTAACCCCTTGGAACTAAGTCGCAGCTCCTCCTCACGTGACTCTATAGGTCGTCCATGACCTATAGCTTCTTCCTTAAGTCGTGTGCGACTTAGACCCTTAAGTCGTGTGCGACTTAGACCTTCACCTCTGGCCTGAGCTGCATCACTTAGGCGACCATCTAGAGCCATCAGGTTATCTGTCGGTAGCCGTCAGAAAGTTTATGACGGATCTGTTGGAAGCCATCGTAAAAACTGTGTGGCGATGGGACAATTTGCGATGGTTTTTTACGTCGGTGTCCGATGGCTACCGACGGCCGTCGACGGTTTTCAGCCATCGGAAATCGTACGTTTCCTTGTAGTGTTTCCATACATTATTTTTTTACTTCCTTTTGATGTTTCTGCCGATATACTTTAAAATTCATATTCCGTCTTAATGACACGGAAACATACGTTTATTTTTTTATATAAACTTAATTCCCATTACCGGTGATCAATGGCATATTTAAAATAATCATGTATTGTAATGGTTCACCTTATAAAATAGTTCAGGCACATAGTACTGCACACTATTGTATTTTTGATCTTATAAGTTTTGTGTTTTTCACAGTTTGTGCCAACTTAGACATATAATGATTCTTAATGTAGTCACTTATATTTTACGTACCTTGGTTGTTCACAAATAATATATTTTTAAATGTCCAGTAATACAGTACATTTTTTTTGCAAAAATAGTACAACCTTCAAATTGATTTTAAACAAAATTCAAAATAATAAGGAATTTTTAATTTTTAGCCCTATTTTACAAACTTACTAGGCAAATAGCTTTGTTTTAAAACTATTTACAAACGTAGCCCTGTTTTGGGCAACTCAGCGTTGAGTTGGGCAGAACGTACTGGCGCAATTTGAAATTACGCCAGTTGATGTGGTTTAATTTTTTTACTGAATTTATAACTGGCACTATTTCAAATAACTCAAATATAATAATGAAAACATACTAGCGCAATTTCAAATTGCACCAGTTGATGTGGTTTATTTTTTCTTCTGAATTTATAACTGGCGCTATTTCAAATAACGCAAATATAATAATAAAAACATAGTGGTGCAATTTCAAATTGCGCCAGTTGACCTGGTTCATTTTTTTCTGAATTTATAACTAGCACTATTACAAATAGTGCCAGTATAATTATGGTAAATAATAATGAAAACATAGGGGCGACATGTGAAACTGCGCCAGTTGACGAAATTTCAAATGCCACCTCCGCGTATAAAAAGCAGCAACCTTCACCTCTTCCTCCTCACTTTTCCATCTTCCCCCAAATATCAAAACTAAAACCCACTTTTCCAATTTTCCAAAATCAAAATCCTAACTCTGTTTCATCTAAAAATAAGTGTTTTTTCGGATCTACTTGAAGAATAACAACATTTTCTTCATTTGGCTCATTAAATATACGATTTTGCAAACCCTAGTTTTTCTATTTGTACATTTCACTTCATAATGATAATTCCATTATCAAACTAGAATGGCTCCTAATTTTATTGCCACTATATGCTATTATGATGGCGAGTTAGTTATTGATGATCAAATGTGTGGAAAATATAATAGTGGATCTTACAAACCGCTAAAAGTTCGTAAAGGATCTAACTTCGAGCAAGTAAAATCGTTGGATTACAAAGCAACCAAGGTCAAATGGAGGAGTTAGACATTGATTTAGTTTGCAATTGGAAAACTAACTCGGGATCTAAAACAATTAAAATTGTTGATGACGACGACGTTGAGTTAATGTTCTCCGCCATCACTAAATCCATAGAGTTGTTTGTTGTGAAAAACAGAAAGTTGTTGGTAGAACAAGTTGTAGTTGCATCCGTAGCGGCACATGTAACCATCTATCCTTCGCATCCAATTCTATCTCCCAGTTACAGTAATCCTCCTATGAACATACGTAATACGAATAGCAACAAGTGTTGTTTAGTTATCCTCCTTTTATGAATTTTCAAAAAAATACACAATTTAACCATCCATATCCGACGCAAGATAGTTTTACATGCATGAGTCAAAGGTAACTCCTACTTGCTATTGTTCATAAATGATATATTATTCATCGTGTTAAATATTAAATATTTTTGTCATGTTAGGTATATTCTGCACCATCATCCGACCCAAAATAGTGTTCAATACTAGAAAATGGCTAAATAGCGATGGGAGGGGGCGACAGCTTTCGACGGCTTCCGACGGGCTGTCGGCGGCCGTTGGAAGCCGTCGGAAAATCACGACTTACAGCCCCCAGCCGAGCCTCCTTCCTTATTTTCTTACGAAAATTATTAACCCAAAATCCCCAAATCTCTTCCCCAAGCTTCCAATCATCAATTTTGAGCTTTCAGATCCTCCCCAGCTGCGTAATCAACGTCTATTGCTCTCTAGCTCAGGTATAATCTCTTATTTTCGTCAAAAATCTAATTTTTACCCTAAATCTAGATTTGCATATGTTGTTAAATTAGGGCTAATTGGTGATTGAAATTGTTTCCAATAGTGTTATAATAGTTTCTAGCATTCCATGGTATTCCTATTTCATCTTTTATCGTGAAATTGTGAAAAACATGTATAATTTGTGGTTGTTCGTGTATATGTAAATCATTGTGTATGCCTTGATTCTACGATTGTATATGTGTGTAGCGCTGCTATCATTGTATTGTGTTAGTTGGAATAAGATAAAATGAATGCACGAGCTAGGAATATTATATTGTGCACGTATTGACTTATGCAACAAAAAAAATGCGTCGAACGAGCCTTAAGTTGATGTAATACATCGAATAAATGTGTTAAATTAAAATATTTTTGTAAATGTGAACAGTTAGTAAAACTGTATTTTTTCGGAAAATGCGCACATCTAATTGACAAATGTCCCTTAGAGAGTTTTTGGCCCCGTCTGACGAGTGTTGTACATGATCGTTGTATAAATAGTCGTTTTTTCGAAAAACGACCATTTATATTCTTCTGGTACAATGTTTGTTGGATTTGTCCCTATATTGGACAAGTTATGAACACAGGAACCATTTACATTTTTTATACTACTTCGTCTCAAACGTTTCATAAAATTTTGGCCTAACTTTTCTTTTTTGTTTCCTGCGTACACGCATTGTGTACAATGCAGGGAACAAAAGGGAAATGCTGCCGAAATTTTGCTGAATCATTTGAGACGAAGTAATATACGAAATGTAAATGCTTACTGTGTTTGTAATGGGAAGTAGGATGCCTGACCATGGAAAAAAAAATATTTTTGTACAATTTTTTGTATCGATACGTTAAAAAATAAAATGTGCCCTATTTGAAAATATTTTTAAATTTGTGAAGTAGTTCTTTAAATTCAAATATTATACGACCATGAAAATAATCTTTTTCGAATTTGTATTCTTGAAAATAAATATTAAATTTTGAACTTCTCATTTTCTCAAATAGGAAAAATGATTGATTATTTTGTTGATCGGAGGAGATGGATGTACCAAAGAAAAGGACTGAGGGGCTTAATAAAAGAAGATTTTTATAATGGTATAAACGTATTTGTTGAATTCGTTTTAAGTAATAACGAAAATGAACCAGAAATTCATTGTTCATGTAGTAGGTGTAGACATTTGAAGTATTTGTTGCCAGATATTATGAAAGTTCATTTGTGCCAAAATGGTTTCGTACCCGAGTATTATGTTTGGGATCGGCATGGAGAAGTTGTAGCAAATACTTCTGTAGAGTCTGAAAGTGTCGTTAACGAAATAGTTACGACGACCCATATAGAAAATATGGTCGAAGATGCAGCACGATCAATGTTTCATATGGTTGAAGTTGACGACGATGATGGAAATGTTGAAGAACCAAATATTGAAGCAATTTTTTTTATGATTTACTAGATGCTGCTAAGAAACCTATTTGGGATGGTAGTAAAAGTGGCACTCAGCTGTCAGTAATCGCAGAATACATTGTGATGAAGTCAAAATATAACATCACTAAAGCTGGGTTTACGGTTGTTGTTCAAGCTGCAAAAAGACATATGTCGGCCGATAATCTAATGTGTGAAAATCACTATGAAGTTAAAAAACTTATGTCGGCTTTTGGTTTACCTTATTAGAAAATAGATACATGTTTAAAAGGCTGCATGTTGTTTTGGAAAGAAGACGCAAACCTTAGAAATTGTAAAATTTGTAATCAGGAGAGATACAAACCATTGTTTACATGTTTTATGTCATTTCATTTGTCATTTATTTAGCAATTTTTATCAAAAATGCAATGAAATCTGCTTAGCGTTGGAACGGTAGACCCATTATGAATAATGATATAACACACTTCCATTTCTATTTCCATTTTAGTCATTAATTAAGCAATTTATACCGTTGATGTCATTTACATATGAAATATATTTCATTATCATGTTATTATTCTCTTAAATAATGATGTGTATATATGTCACAGGTTTATCATAATGTCATATAGAGGTAGGAGCTCTTCTCGATCATCAGGAGGCGATGGTAGTGGCCCATCGCAAGATCCACATCGTCCAGTAGTTTCGTTAGTCCCTAGAGTAGAGGGGTAAGAATTAAATTTTATTTAGCATCTTATTTTTTTTATGATATACGTACGTACTTATATGTATCGTATTTAAAAACAGGGGGTTCGACCTACTTCCCTCGAAGATTGTGCCGGATGTCTCTAGAGCTTCTTATCGTAGTAGGATGAGTGCTTGCTGGCCGAAGTGGGATAACATCCCTCCCCACATCATAGAGTTTATATGGCAGGATGTCCGAGTATGTATATTTTTCTATTTTCCATTTTTAATTCGTTTTTGTCGTTTTTCTACTGTTTATCATTCACGGTGTAATCTTTTTTTTGCTTTTTATCGTGAAACACAGGCTGAGATAGACATCCAGATAGACGGTACGGATTTGGCAATCAAGTGGTAAAATTTTTATTTTACAACTAATTTGAAGTCATAATTAATTAAATCGTAGGGATTTATACAAGCATCTTGTACCCAAAACCCTATACGCCTCTCCCAATAAATGTTTAATTTACTAGTTTTAAGTCATTTGACTTTCATTATGACAGTTATTCCCGTAATCTCACTATGGCCCATCAATAGGTCATTTGATTGTGTGTTTAGAATTACAGTTAAAATTTGGATACCTGCAAATACACATACAAAGATCACACAGCTAAATTAAATATTTATTGCAGCCCAGCAGTCAGAGACGGGGTCGGCAGACTAGAGCTCAGATCGATCTAGCAGAGATCGAAGATTTTCGGGCTAGAGTGGCCCAGCTGGAGGAGCAGAACCGCCGACAGGCCATACAGACCACACAGTTGCTTGACCAGCGTATCGCCTACATGCAGCATTATGGTGGCCGCTTCCCTTCCTCTGCTGGCTCTGGATCTGGAGGAGAGTGATTGATTTCTTGCTTTTCCAGGTATGTTATTTTTAGTTTTTTATGATTTGGTGGACGGTGGAGGTAGTTGTTGATTTTTGTATGATTATTTTTGATACACTTGGTTATGTGGTTATTTGATGATGTGGATGTTGATGATTTTGTGTTATGTTGTGTATGTATGACATGGTAGAACACTTGTTGTTGGGGTTGTTATGAATGTTGGAATGGTTATGTATATTATGTATTTTATTTTGATGTAATTTGATGTATTTGTGTATTTGATGAATTTTGTGTAGTTTGGGTTTTGATATTTGGTTGGAATATTGTATACTGGATTCTGCAGTATTGGTTTAATTGAGTTTGGATGTGAAATGTGGATGGAAGGCTATATTGCAGCAGGAATAAAAAAAACACAGCAGATTTCCGACGGCTTCCGACGGCTTTCAGGTAATAGTTTTCCGACGGCTTACGACATCGTATAGGCCATTTTTTTCGATGGATTCCGACAGGTGTCGGAATCCGTCGGTAGCCGTGGAGGCCGTCAGAAAAATGTTCGGCGCCCTATGTCGGAAGCCGTCGGAAACACTACGCCCCGACGCCTTATTTTCTGAAGGCTTTTTCCGACGGCTTCCGACGGTCGCCGACGGTTTTCAGCCGTCGGAAAATGCTATTTTCCTTGTAGTGGTTGTACCATACACTACTCATAGGTCTTGTCCCTTACAGCCCAAACCCTCCGAATTATACTATATGAGCCAAAAGTAAGTTAAGTTTGACAATGACAATAAATTTTGTTGCATATATAACTATATTTAAAATGTCATATTTTCATATTGTAGCTTTCCGACACAAGATATAGATGCACAATCGAACATGCAACCATATGAATCCAATGTCGATATGGACATAGATGAACATGTAGATGGATAAACGATGTTCTTTCTCTCGATAGCATGACTATTGTATATATACCGGAGAACGATACAACATGGATCGACAACATGCAAGTAAACAATGATCCACTAAAATATAATTTTGGAGGTGAAGACAATGCTAGTGCTAATAGTGATGAACCTGAACTGGAGATATCGTTGGATGATGACTTGTGTAATGCGAAAATGTTGGCTAGATCCATCGTCGCAAACCTGCAATTCAACGAAGAACTATTCTCATCGTCTTGTTTTCAGAATGGTTTCAAAGTTGGTATGGTATTCGAGACCAAAGCAAAATTTCATCAACAACTAAGTGAATGGTCAATTTTACATGCAGTTTCTTTTAAACCAACCAGGTCAAACAAAGAAAATACAATGCCTTATGCAATATCGTGCAAACTGTCAATGGAGAATTCATGCTATATATTCTAAACAATCGCAATCTGGATGGTGGGTTGTTAAAAAATATTCGAGCAATCATACTTGCGTTAACCAAACAGTTAAATCCAATCACAAGCAAGCGACGTCTAATTTTTTGATTTCAAAATCATGCCTTTTGTAAAATCGGATTTGAACATAATGGCTGGAACTGTGTAGGTATTAATGGAGAAACAATTATTTATTAAGATTAATTATATGAAAGCGTGGAGAGCACTAAGCAAGGTAATAGAACGAATATACGGTGATTAGGCATAGTCATATTCAAACCTATGACAATATTTTGCTGAAGTTACTAGAATGAATCCTGGTAGTGTTGGACATGTAATAACCAATGAGTTTGGCGTCTTCGATCGTGCTTTGGGCCTTGTATCAAGGGATTTGTGCATTGTCGACCTTTGTTTTGTATCGATGGAACGCATATATATGGCAAATACAAAGGACCGTTACCTATTGCAACTACGGTTAATGCGAATGATCAACTTTATCCTTTGGCTTATGCGATTGTTGAGGCCGAATCTTGTGATAGTTGGGGTTGGTTTTTCGCTTGCATGCGTCGGTTTATTCATAGTGTTAACAATCGATGTATTACTTTCATTTCCGATAGAATGAAAGGAATATCGATCGCATGGGAGAGCAAATGGAGACCACCACATAAGCATAGATTTTGTACTAGATATTTTAAAGCAAACTTTCAAGCTGCCGGCTTTAGGGAGAAATATTTGATCGGTTTATTCTACACAACGGCATGTGCTTCGGAGGAGGCTGAGTATCTGAAAATCCTGGAGGAAATTAAGACCACCAATATTAGAGCTCACAATTGTATTGAGAGAAGTCTAGCGAGGAAGGAGGAGAATTAGGCTTCATGTAATGATAACGAATGCATCTAAAAGCTTTAATGGTGTACTCAGAGGTGCAAGATCACTGCCTATTAAAGCTTTGGTTGCTTATACCTTCTTTCAATCAGTGGATTATTTCTGTCAACGAAGAGATTTTGCTAAGGCTTCGACATGTCGATTAACTCCAAAGTGGGAAGCAAAGATAGCTGAGAGAGAAATTGGAGCAAGACCTTGTAGAATAGTCTGCTTTAGCCAAACCGAATGGCAAATAATTCACTACTTTGGTTATGAGTTCAAAGTTACAGTTGATGGTAACACATGTTCTTGTACATGTAACATCCCTTTACTACAACAGCTTCCTTGCCGCATGTTATGGTTGTTTGTTCATTAGTTGCTAATGGTGCAAACAGAGCTCATTATGACTTTGACTCGCTTTAGTACTCCGTTCAGAATTACTTGGCCGCTTACACACTTGAATTTTATACCGTCCATGACAAATTTTATTGGAGTATACAAGAAGATCCTTTGGTTCTGCCACTAACTGCTCGTAGAGCACTCGAAAAGCCAAGGTCTCCATGAATTAAAGGGACCATGGATGAGATGCAGCCTCCACGGGCCAATAAGTGCAGTGCAGTAGGTGTGGAGTTCTCGACCATAAGAGGATTCGTTGTACATCAGAAACTTAGTTTTTATTAGTGTTTTTAGTAAATCTTTATTTGTTTGTGTTTTGTAAAAGAATTGCTGTACTTCAACATATGTCGTTATTGATATTGTTCATGTCCTCTATCTATATAAAAGGTATATGGGTAAGAAGAAGGTTTGCCTAGTATGGGATGTGAATCAATTTCTTCTGACACCCAAAATACATGATGGAAACAACGCATCCGCATATTTCTCTCTCATTTTCCACGCTCCTCTTTTCTCTCTTTATTTTTTTTCCGTTTTCCCTTTCCTTTTCGATTCTCATTATTTGAATTCCATGTTTGACTCCTCATTCTTTTTCCATCGGAACCAATGATTCGCACTAACACTCCTCCTTTTCTTAAATTTAGTTCCAAATTCCTTAACCGTCTTCTAAGCTTAAGTTTCTAAAAAAATTGTAAACCTAGTTTTAAAAAATCAAAATAGTTAGTTCATCTTCATCATTCCATTAATCGGTTTACGAAATCGAAATTGCTTTGGAAACATCAACTTTATTGTAACCGAACCGAGGTAAATTAATCTTATTCGTCGATTTTTTCAATGCACTTGAGTTTTTTCAATTAGGAAAATAGTACAGAGGACAAAATTCACCAACTTTTAAGCTTCAAGAACATGCTCTCAATTTTTTAGTTAGAAGGACAAACTTTTTAATATAATATAGCAGAAGGATGGTGCTACTGTGCAATATCAGTTTTGTGAGCTACGGTATCAGTTTTGAAGTATTTAACATTTTTTTGATTTGTATCAGTATTGTTATGATTTTTAATATCATTTTGTAGGTGGAGTGTGTAATCTTCGACTACAATGTTACAGTGTAGTAGCATTTTATGAGTTGTAATAATATTTTTAAATGAATTAAATAAAAATAAAATTATACTATATAGTATTAGTTTTGTTCCACGTTGTTTGTTGTATTTTACTTGTAATAAAAATTATAATTACAGTATCATTTTATTTTATTTTTTAATACTTGTAATGGTTGTAGTAGCAGTTTCTGAATTGTAGTTGTTTATTTTGAATTGTAGTAGCAATTTATACACATTTAATGGTATTTATGAATTATAGTAGCATTTTATGAATTTTTACTGGCACTATTTGAACAAATGTACCATTTTATAGATGAAGTGTGCATTTATTATGTTTGTAGTAGCATTTTATGAATTTAGTTGTGTTTTTTGAATTGTAGTAGCAGTTTATACACATTTAATAATATTTATGAGTTATAGTAGCAGTTTATACACATTTTATGTTTTTAATAGTAGCACTGTATACATATATTGATAGTAGCAGTTTTATATACATTTGAAGGTAACAGTTTTATACACATTTGATAGTGCTAATTTTTTGATAGTAAATACACATTTGATAGCAGCGCTTTAATACACATTTGATAGTAGTAGTTTTTTTTATTGCAGATATAAATGATAATATGCAGAATTAGTTTTTTTTATAAAAAAAAAATTAATGATGCACATTTTTTTTATGTATAGTAGGATATGTGTTGATGGTGATTATAAAGGAGTAAATTTAAATTGGAAAAGTAGAAGTATATGCATATTTTAGCTTATAATGACATTAATGATACTGTCAATTATCATTTTATTTTATAAAAGGAAACTGATACTACATAGTAGCAGTGTCGAACCTTCTATGAAAATTTCAGATTTTGACGATTGTGGTGGCATTGGAAGCGGCGACGAGGTTAGTGGTACAGGTGATGGCGGTAGATGGTGGTGCAAGGAGTGGTAGTTGGTAATTTTATCAGTTTGTCATTATGACTAATTTTAAAAGAATGTTTTTCCTTATGGCTAAAATACGGAGGTTGTGTCCTTAAGGCTAAAAAATACAAATTTTTGTTATTTGAACTAATTCCCCATTTCTACATTACGGATTCATTTTCTAAAATTAGTAAATGTCATTACTGTAACTCACCACCAAAGTTGAAATATTGGTTCACAAAAACAGGATGACGCTTTCCCTCTCCCCTTGCCTATAATTATTTGAATAACCATTACCTACTGAATATGCTTTTTGAAGAATCTGAAAACAAAATTTTGTTTCACTAATTTTGGGAACAGAAGTAAAGGATGGAATCATTGTTTCATCAATAAAGCATATTTGAGCTTCGAGTTTGAATTTTGATAGAGGTTATTAATGTAAACTGTTTACATCTCATGTCTAAAGCTCTAATGCATGAACTTTGTATAATAAAGTTTTATCCTTTTACACTCTTTATATTAATTGCACTGATCCTTTGATAGTGCACATCTTTCATTGTACATTCATCATTTGATGTGGCAGCTCAAAACATGAATAATTCCAAGTTTAGTAGTTTCTTAGTTTTAGGGAAAGAGCTTTTTCTAACGGGTATATTATGTCAATTTAAAGTCAATAATGGTGTTTTATCAATCCCTATAGGTATCAAATCGGTTCATAAATGCTTGAGTTTGGCTTTGGACAATAATGATTGGAGAAATATACTCAAAAGTTAAGAAATAGTCGCTGTTTAGACAAGGAATGGATGAGTTTAAGGACATCATGGAATCATAGGGCAATTAGAGACTTTGAGCTTGTACACATTAATAAGTAATAACTATTACTTTAAAAGGATCGGCTAAAGGAGAGGGCTCGCAATATTAATTTGTGTATACGTATGTTGCATATATTGTTTTTGGCATAAGATTATGTTTTACACAAATAGTTAGCTCTTGACCTTTTCTGTTAGGGATGCTATATGTGATCAATGCTAGAAGATTCGCAAAAATTACGTTGTGTTGTATTTTATAAAATATAAGAAAAGGTAGGTAAATGTTATTATTGTATATAACCGTGTGGAGTATATTTTACACTCAATATGGATATTCAACACTCACTCAGCTTATATACACACGAAGTCAGAGAAACACACACTAACCCACATGAATTCACACACTAAACAGTTCAAAAGATGGACCAGTCTAAGTGGGTTTTAGCTTAATAAATCACCAAATTCTGGTGATATTTGACTTACCTCAAACATTTCAGTTTCTAACTTTTAAAACTTATGAGAAAATCACACAACACAACTCAAGCAACACAAGCAAATACAAACATTAGGACATAGATGTGAGTGGGAGATACTTACCATAAGTTGCGATTCATACTCTACTTCTTCTCTTATTATTCACTTTCGCACTCAGCACTCATGCATTGATACAGTCCGCTCCCCAAACCACCCAATTTAGGTGGTTATCTATTAAACGAATTGCTAGGCAACCAGCACCTACCTCTACATGTGAATTTTTTTCCTGTATTAATTACATTTTATTTTCAATTACATAAATAACATTATAGGAGATTAAATTATACCTAAATCTAAAGCGATAAAGGGTGTGAGTACGTCCAGCAGGCAACTACTACCTTGTTAACAAAATTCATTGTAAGATCTATATAATAGTCAACTTTCTCATGACAAATCGAAGCTACTTTGTTGATCCAACCCAACTCAGAGCATATGTTTATTCTAGAAGGAGATGCAAGCTTCTTTGTTGAGATTTAGGAGTAGATTTGGAGTTATAGAATATAGGAGAAGCGATTTTAACATTCAAAGATAGGAAAACTATGTTTTTTTAAGAAAATTGTGAATGCCAATTATAACCCAACATGAATGTTTCCTCTCTCATACAAAATAGAGAATGGAGAGTACTCAATTCCTATTTGCCTACCCACACATGTCATCATATCAGTAATGCTCTAATTAATAACAATGCAAAAAAAGACTATTGGTATTGGAATCCAAGTGCAAATGAAACTTTTCTTTCAAATCAGCATGGGAAACCATCAGATTAAAACATAGTGAGTATGATAGTGTAAGCATGTGTGGAATAACAACTGTGCCCCCAAAGATGTCATTATGTGCTTTGTTAGCCAGGTAAAATAAATTAAATACAGAAGACAAGGTGACGCAGTGGACAACACAACGGACCCTAAGTGTAGTCCACACCTTTTATGAAAATGAAGACATATACTATATTTTCTTTATTTGTCTATACTCAAACAAGTTGTGGCAATCCACCATAAATAAACTATAGTTAAGTTACGGGACATTTCAAGCAACAGCTTAACTGAAATTTTTGATCAGTTATTCACAAATATTACAAGGGTTAAACCACTAAATCACCTAACTAATATTGCTATTACAATTTTGATATGCCATGTATAGTGAGAATGCAACTCCAAAACATAGGAAAATCACTAAATTTTGGGTAGCTACAATTTTAATATAACTATAAAAAAAACCATGACTTTGAATATATGTACTAAGACCTGAATGGACCAGCAGCTAATGGTGCTAAGTTGATAGTTCGGGGACTTTTGTCTTCACTTAGCAAAGATTTGTTTTGTGAAACAACTTGTTTGAAGTGCTTTCAAGAGAGTTCCACATACAACTTGTTTTGTGAAACAAAGAACATAACATATCAGAGTTTGTTTCCAAAAAAAAACATGAATAACAGATGCACCATTAATTAAAGCAAATTTATGCCAACATAACAATAAGAAAAAATATACGCACCATGAATCAATCAAGCTCCTTATTATCAGCACCAACAATCTGACCCTACTCACCACCATATCCAATGATAAAATACTTGGCAACGACACACTGATTCTATGCTAGCTGGGCATCGATCCTCGGTAGTTGATCCACCGGCGTAGCAATTCTCAAGCAAGTTATGTGTGCAGCGAGCAGCTGCTCGTAACCATAGTGTTTAATGAGTGAGTTACTTTCTTTTGAAGCAAAATGACATCAATGATAAATGCAGCATGTGCTCTGCACCTACAAAAAATAATATATGGTTTGTTGGGAACTAAAATGAATATGAATCGTTTGTTTGTTGGTGAACATTTTAACAATGAATATTTTAATATATTATTCATATACAATAAAGTATATGTTCCCAGAGAAGCATTATTTAAAAAAGTAGTGATTTGATTATTATTTTTCTTTTCACATTAAGAGACATCATGTTAAACAGAATTAGCAGTATCATTAACTTACTTACATGCTTGATGCATGCATTGTCAAAAGTTTTTTTTTGGAAATAAGTACTTTATTAACAAACTGAGAAAAAACATATACATCCATAATATGCCTCGTTAAAACCTTGCAATCCCCCTAACCTAAATGGGTGCCTTGCCAAGAAAAAGAGTACATATTATGTTCGTATATTAACAATACAACATAACACGAAGCCAGAGACCCTGTGGTCAAATAGATGGAGAAGTAAAAACAGAGAAAATACACTCCAAACCATCCATACGACCAACAAGGGTGAGCAACCAAAAAAGAAGAAAAAAAATACAACAAAAATCAAAGAAAGGAACAACTTCAAATTGGGCATGTGTCACTAGAGCAAACACCAAACAGGAACCACCGGCCAAACTCTCGAGGCATTAATACATTATCTCGAAAAATCAACAAAAGAGAGAGAAACACATTTCACTTTACTAATTCGTCTCAGATCTGAAACAAAAAACTCAAGGCTAGCAACTCAACAATGGTAGAAAATTACATTCGCAAGGGCCACCAAAGTTGAAAATTGCTAGTGGTCGATCAAAGAGAAGGAGGCGGTGAGCTCAAGGCGGGTTCCAGTCCATTTGAGGCGTAGCTACAATCTCGAAGTTCGACAAGATAAGCTCACTATCCTTGCAAATCTTCTTATTATCCATTCTAGTCTTAATTAAGTAGTGAAAGTCGAAAATTATGAGCTTACATCTCAAATGGGCCGGCATTTCAATACCTTTGAAAATTCTAGAATTTCTTTCACCCCATATGTGCCAGATCATTTTAGTTAGAGCTATGTTCGTAATATGTTTATGAAGCACACTGTTTTGTTGATGTTGACATAGAATTTCCAAAATTTGAGATATTTCAGAAGAGTACTGCCGATGCTAATATTAAGCTTTTGCATAATATCTGCTAGGATCTGATTAGAATAATTGCATAGTCAAAAGTTTTTAACTATAGAGGTGTCATTCAATTAAAAAAAGGGACTAAATAAATAGATTCACAATTAATGACTTTCTAATTGGAATCTTGCTGAACATTCACTTAAAATACTTTGGCACTTCTGGTATATTTAGAATAGTTTTTAAAAATGGAGGCTCAAGACACACATACATATACAATTAAGATAGGCTTTAGAGGAATAATTAAATTGGAGCAAACAATAAATCTTGCCAAATACTAACACATAATCTAATCAACATTAGCTAAAAAATAATACTTAAATAAAACTTTATAGTTTATTAAAATACCGGAATGCTCTAAATAATTACTCATCAAACTTAAATTAATTTTATTGATAAATTATTTCAGTTAAAAAATCATCCTGGATTACACTTATGAAGGAGGAGGGAAATGTGAAATTATGTCCGCATGAAAACCAAAAATAACTAAAAATGAAAAAAAGTCTCAATCTTCACAATCGAACATTATACAAATAATCTCCAAACTTCTCCTGGTAGCTCTCAATTGCATTTAATAATTCGATTTTTACGTTAGTAGAAATCAAATGACCTCAGTTCTTTTGAGAATAATAGACTTATAGGAAGAAAATTGTAATCAATGCCTAACAAATATTACTACTGTAAACTGAAGATCATTAATTTTCTTGTTCATAAATCACATAATCTTAATAAAACTAAAAGCTGACCACCACCGTAATAAAATCCTAAAGTTCCGTCCTCAAATTCTAAGCCAACCCATAAGATTCATTTTGAGATAAGATTAAAAAATAGCATGCTAATTCTTATGGAAAGATGCAAAATACCATATGACAATTCATACTTTCCTTCAAAATTCAAGATTTGCCTATCCTAGATCTCATAAAATACATAATAATTAAGATTTAAATGCAACATATAATTATATGTAACATGCCGAAATAGTTAATAGAGTATGTGAAATTAAACCAACTAAAAACTAAGGAGAGATAATTAACAAATTTGTAAAGAAAGTGAAACGCTGAAAAGGGAGTTACCATATTGAGGCAAATGGAAGAGAACAATTAAACGGAGTTACCATATTGCTGATAATTAAGGCGAAGAAAGTAACTCCATGTCTTATACGGGAATGGTGGCGCTCGTGGAGTAGCTTGTAGTGGAGAAGCTAGTAGCAGCGAAGCTCGTGGAGTGCTTGGAGATGCGGTCTATCCTGTTTTTATTTAGGAGCTAGGGTTTCTTTAGTTAAGGAACACAAAAAATGATTTGGGAAAAAAATATTAGCGGGGATAAAGGAAAAGTTGGAGGGAAATGAAATTTTTTCGAGAGCTAACATTGAAGTATAAAGGGAAAGTTGTTTGTTGGTTCGGTGGTGGGGGGGGACGTGTTAAAATAAAATAAAGTTTGGTTGATTAGTTTTGAATATTTTACTTCTTGATTATAATTGAATATTAATAATTAAATACTAGTTATTATGTATATATATATTATTAATTAGTAATAGTAATTATTAATTACTAATATATTATTAAATAGTAAATTAATCAATAATTATTGATTATTAATTATTAATTATTAAACTATAGTAAATTATTAAGTAATAATTATTAAAATTATAAATTGATTAAATATAAAATATTAAACTTTGATTATTAAATATTAATTATTAAAAGTTAATTATTAATTATAAATTGTTTAATTGTAATTTTTAATATTAATTATTAATTATATTTATTAATTATTAAATGTAATTAATAGATAATTAGTAATTATACATTATTTATTAGTAATCGTTAATTGTGATAAATTATAAATAATGACCTATGGACTATCATTTATAATTATTAATTATAAATTACCAATTATAAATTATTAAGTAAGTATGTATAAATAATCGAAGATAATGATGATTAATATTAATATTATTAATAAATAATTATTAAATATTAATAATTAATAATAATTAATATTGTTGAAGAAAGCATTGTAATTATTAATTATCAAAAATTAGCAACGGGCATTTATTACAACAGGCATTTTGTGGCCGTTGTAAAATCGGCATCTATTACAATGACAAAAGAAAATAGTTGTAATAGGTATCTATTACAATGTTCAAACAAGGATGAAAACCGGTATCTATTACAACGGGCAAAAAACCGTTGTAATAGTCATATATTACAACTGTCAAATTAACAACTTTGTAATATATCTTAAGTTTAAATAAGATAAATAAGTTCAAAAATGGTGCCATCTTCTTCCATCCCTCCCGTACCATTTTCTTCCATCCCTCCCGTACCTGTTCCATCATCTCCTGTTCCTCCAGTACCTGTTGCTTCCTATCCCGTACCTCAGTTTCCTGTTCCACCATCTCCTGTTCTTCCATCCACTGTTCCACCTCTGACCGTTCCACCTCCCACCTCTGTGCCAGACTTCCATCCCATCAACGTAAGTTCTCCTATCCTAGCTACCACCCTTCTTTCTGCCAAGCAAAAACCACCTGCATACCCACCTGACCCTCATCCGCTGATCTTCTCATCCCAATCTTCTCTGTTGGGTAAACCTCCTCTTCCTGCGCCCAATGTCTTTCCGCTACCTCCCCCTCTTGCTGATCCATCTCCTCCCCTGCCTGGATGCAGTCAACAAGCTTGGACTTCCTTATTCAAACGCAAGCCTCTCAACGCGGGGAAGTACAAGCCTGTTGACTTTGTTCCTTCTTTCACTGATGATGTGCTTGACTTGGTCGACGACGTTGTTCAGGCTGGCTCCTCAGTCTGGAAGGAATACTTGGTGGGTTTTTTCCTTGATAAACCATTGTCTTACTCCACTGTTGTTGCTAAACTGAAAACTATATGGAAACTTAAAGGTTCTGTGCAAGTTAAATCTGATGGAGTGATTTTTCTATTCCTTCTTTCGTCTGAAGAAGATAAAAGTAAAATTTTACTTGGTGACCCCATTATTATGAACAATAAAGTATTTATCATTAGGTCATATGATGCAACTGTAAGCAATGTTTGTTGAACTGTTCCCACAGTGCCTGTATGGGTTCATTTGCGCAATATTCCTCTGTTTGCCTGGTCTCACCTAGGCATTAACTGGATTAGTAGTCGAATTGGTAAATTACTCTGTATGGATGAAAGGACTGAGAGACTTGAAAGATTGGAATTTGCAAAGTGCATGATAGAAATCAAGCCAAATAGGGAGCTACCTAATGACTTCCTAATTAGCCTGGCTGATGGAGGAGTTCAGCGTATATTTGTAGAGTATTTATGGCAACCACACATTTGTGTGCAGTGCAACTCCTTCGGGCATGTTATGGAATCGTGTGACATGAAGGTTGAAAATGTTTCTTCCGTGAATGGCAAGGAAATAGGAAATAAGCACAAGGAAAATCTTTCGAAAAACAAAGAAAAGACTAATAGGCAAGTTCAAACATGGAAAAAGGTGGGGTACACCAGAAAAAAGATGGGATCAGATAGGAGCTTCAGAAGGGTGAATAATAAGGTTAATATTCAGGTTAGAGTAAAAGAAAATGAGAGAAAAAATGGAACAGAGGAAGAAGTGGTAAAGGAAAACACAGAGATGAATAAAGAGAATGTAGTGAAGATTGATAAGGAAGGAAATCAAAAAAAAAACGAGGTGTATATTTTGGATACTGACAACCCAGAGGTTGCTACTGTGGTCCTTCCAATGGATGCTACTGGTTTCAAGGTACCGATGTGCAACAGCTTTGATATTCTCCAAATAAAGGAAGGTAAAAGTGGTAATGACAACGCTCAAATGCATGGAAATAATACATTAGAAATGGAGCAACCCCAAGAGGCAATCTTTTCATCTGTTGAAAACTTGCCTGTATCACCTTCAAGTACTACTGCAGAGTTATTAGTTACTGCTTCAGCACTTATACAAAACAATGCAACTAATGCTTCCTTTTCTGAAGCACCATGAACTGAGTATTCCAAATATTCTACAGGAGAGAGACAATGTAGTGAGTATTCCAATGATGATCTAAATTCTTCTCTTCCATTGTTGTTAAGCTCGGCAATTCGATCTTTGAATACAAGAACAACCAACACTTCTGACACTGATAATCCATCAATTATTCTCCAGCAAAACTTCACTACTCCTCAACAGCCATCATCAAGTTCAAATCCATACATGCACAGTGTGCACGTGCATGATAGTCTCAACTTCGTTCGACCCCTAGTTAACTCTAACATTGTCAACCCTCCCCAATCCTTCTCTCCAGAATCTAACCTCAGTATCCTAAACAATGCCACTGAAATTTCTACAACTAATCACACTCCCCCAAAAAAAATCTTGCCTCCGCTGATTAGTACCCCTTTGTTTTCTATTTCTTCCCCTCAAAAATCTAAAATATCTAAGATCCATACTCTCTCTCCTCACAACAACAGTGCCTCGAACATGGTCCTTCGAAGCAAGAAATCCATCTCCCCATTTGAAAATTCGTCTGCCCAATGATGCAAAACATTGGAGCTTGGAATGTCAGGGGGGCACACCATGAAACCAAACTATCCCAGTGCAAAACCATGATATCACAGCATAATTTGTGTATGTTAGCCATTCTTGAAACAAAGTTAAATCTTGACCACACTATCAGAGCTGCTAAATATATTAATCCTGCTTGGGATATCATTCACAATCTTGATGAGGCGCCTTATGGTAGAATCCTCATTGTTTTTGACCCTAGTATAATCCTCCTCCCCAAAGTATTCGCTAATTCCCAAATCATTCACTGCCACGCTAAAAATATCAACACCTCTAGCACTTACTACATTTCTTTTGTCTACGCAGCTAATAATAGAGCTGCTAGAATTTCTTTTCTCCACGACCTGCCCATGCTCCATCAAGATACTCATCCATGGATCGTATTTGGTGATTTCAACTGCTGTAACAAGCTAGCTGATAGACTTGGTGGCAATCCGCTATCAATTAATGAAATTGAACCTCTGCATACTGCAGTAAATGATTCTAACATAGTGGAAATTAAGACTACTGGCATGAGATTCTCATGGAACAACAAACGTAAACATGGGAGAAGGACCTTCACTAAGATTGACCATGCGTTTGGTAACCTCCTCGCCCTATCCAAATGGCCGACCTTATATAATGACCTTCCTCCTCCGCTCCTTTCCGACCATTCTCCTCAAATTATTCATCTTCGGGAAGATGGCATCAAAAGCATATCAAGTTTCAAATTTTTTAATACTTGGGTTAATGAACCTGATTTCTTTGACATTGTTAGAGAAGTTTGGGCGAAACCTGTTTATGGTAACCCTATGTCTATTTTGCAGGTCAAGTTGAAAAATACCAAGCTTGCTCTCAAACAATGGTCAAGGAACAGACATGGAGAAGGAAGTAAACAAAGTAATTACTGGAGGAACAAGCTGGAAGAGATTCAAATCAACTTGCAGGATGATCCCCACAACTCTACTATCAGCGCTATGGAGACGTATATTTCTTCGCAGTATTTCAATGCTCTAACCAGTGAAATCTCTATGATGAATCAAAAAGCAAGATTTAAATGGAGTACTGACGGTGACAGGAACAGTGCTTTCTTCCACGCTAACTTAAAAGATAAATATTCCAGAGAAAATATAGTTACCATTCTCGACGCTGTTGGTAACGTTCAGAATACTAAACAGGGAGTGGACGAGGCATTCATACAACACTTCACCAATCTGTTCAACAACTCCGACAACTATGAACCTGACACTAACCTCATCGATCCAACAATCCTTCCCAAGCTTTCTGCTGACAATCATGCGTCCTTGGAACTAGCTGTTACTGATGAAGAGATCAAGTCGACTATGTTTTCTCTTAATAGGAAATCTGCTGGTGGTCCAGATGGTTTCAATGCTAATTTCTATTTTGTTTGTTGGGACATTGTCAAATTCGAAGTGCTTCGTGCTGTGAAGAACTTTTTCAAAAATTCCAAACTGATTCCTTCTTTCAACAACACTAACATTGCATTGATTCCTAAAGTTAACAATCCTAACACGGTGTCTTCTTTCAGGCCTATCTCTTGCTGTAATACTATCTACAAATGTATCTCTAAAATTATTGCGACCACGATGAAATCTGTCATGCATAACATTATATCTTCTAACCAAGCTGCATTTATGCCAGGATGAAACATCTTAGACAATGTATTACTTGCTCATGAACTTCTGAATGGTTATAATAACAAGAACTCTACTCCTAAAGCTATGCTGAAATTGGACATCATGAAGGCTTTCGACACGCTTAGGTGGGAAGCCATTGTCAAAATTATGCGGTATATGAATTTTCCTGCTACCTTTATTGCTTGGATTGTTGAGTGTATATCCACCGCTCGTTTCTCGGTCATCGTTAACGGTTCCAGTGTGGGTTTCTTCGGCAGCAGGCATGGCATCCGTCAGGGGGACCCAATATCGCCGTATATATTCATTCTTGCCATGGAACTTCTCACGCAACTGTTTAAAAAAAAGTCGTCTACTGGACATATTAGGCTCCACCCGAGATGCTCTAACCCTGAGATTCTATCTTTAATGTTCGCCGATGACCTTGTTATTTTCTGTTCTCCAGACAACTCTAATATGCATGCCATTATGGATACTCTTCATGTTTTTTATGCCATAACAGGATTATTTGTCAATCTTCACAAATCTGAAATGAAAACTTCTGGCCTCACCACTACCCAAAACACTGCTATTCAGGTTATTACTGGTTTACAGATCAGTAACAACACTATCTCTTATCTTGGACTTCCCATCACTTCCTCCAAAATAACAGTCAACCAATGTTTACCCCTTTATGAAAAGATCATCTCTAGACTTGAGTCCTGGTCAAACAAAATGCTGAGCCAAGCAGGAAGAGTTACTCTTACTAAGTCCGTGATCTTCTCTATTCAGGTCTACTAGGCTAGAACGTTCATATTACCTCAGAAACTCATCAACATGATTCGGTCTGCTTTCATGAGATTTATTTGGACTGGAAAAACTGTGGGTCGATATTTAGCCCCTATTAGTTTCAAGAAAATTGAAAAGCCCATTGCTTTCGGTGGCCTTGGAATTATTAACATGCTTCACTGGAATAGGTCATCTATGGCACGTCTTATCTACTGCATTACTGCCAAAAGTAATATATGGGTAAAATGGTCCAAGGTTCACGTTCTTCGTGGCTCAAACTTTTGGAATATGACTGCTCCATCTAAGATCAGCTGGACGTGGAGATCTATTTTCAAGCTTAAGGACGCAATTCTTCCCCTTGTCCGATACCCTATTAGTAATAGCAATGTTATTAGTTTTTGGGATGATCCTTGGATGGATAGTGGAGTGATCTTGAGGCGTGTTCTTTCGTACGCCGAGTTAGTGCAAACTGGTGTGAGACAGGAAGCGTCTGTTCAGAGCTTCATCAATGGAAATACATTACGTCTTCCAAGGACTTCCAACTTTAGAGTTCAACAGCTTTGGAATAAGGCGGCTCATTGTGAAATAATGAACGATGGTGGCTGTTGTGTCCAGTGGGGAAGTAAAGCTAATAATTTCAGTATTAAAGAAACTTACTCTTTCCTGTCTGGGGCAGTAGGAGAGAAATGCAAATGGAGGAAACGAATATGGAGCACTGATAGTGTTCTTTCTGATAATCTCTTTCACTGGAAAGTTATGAATAGGGCTCTCAACACTAAAATTAAGTTACTATCCAAAAGGGTTCCTATTAATGCATGTTGTGTCTTCTGCTATCATTCCCCTGAGATGGTTGAGCATTTGTATTTCGAATGCACTTATCTTAATGCTCTTTGGAGGACTTGGATTGGGAGAATAGGTTGAAACTGGAAAGGAGCTAACAATGTCGTGTAGTGGAAGTACATCTATGATAACACTGGTGGTAAAGGTGATTCGAATAGACTATTCTTATACGTCGTCAAAAGATTCATGAAAGTGGTCTGGGACGAAAGAAACCGTCGTGTTTTCCAGCCGGATAAAAGCTTCACGCCAGCGTTGTTCGAGAAGCATTTGACGCGGGAGATTAGGCGAGATTTTTTCCATGTCTCCTTTTCTTTTGACCCCGGCATCTTCTATTAGTCTACTCATCTTCTTTATGTTTATTTGTTGTGTTTTCTTTGTTTTCCTCAGTGATTGTTGCACTTAGTTTTCCTTGTATTTCTTGCAAGTTTTTGACTTGTTCCTCCGCCCCCTCCTGGTGCAGCAATAAAATGGTAGGGGTCCATTTAACACCGTCGGCTTTGCAAAAAAAAAACTTTGTAATATGTGTCTATTACAACGTGCAAAGTAAAAGAGTTGTTGAAAAGTGGTATCTATTATAATGGGCCTGAAAAAAACCATTGTAATAGGTTTCTATTACAACGGGCATTTAAAGACCGTTGTAAAAACGACGTTGTAATAGGGTATTTTTATCGATACTACATTGATTTCTATTGGTGAAATATATATCCTTTTCTTTTCAAATTTCGATTCGCTTTATATATATATATATATATATCTGTGTGTGTGTGTATTCCAGGACCTTTGTATATTCCTAGTTCGACAATCAATTTGCTGAAAAAGTTTATTGATAAAAACAGGGCGAATGAAGAGGACGAGCTTGAAAGAAAGAGAGGATGGAAGAAGGTATTTTACCATTTCATTTGGATCAACGTTATCATGTGCGTTAAACAACATCCATCAAATAATATGCATGTGACTTAATAATATAGGTTAAACAGATTTAATATTAAATTTTGTCTCATATTTATACTGTTTTTCAGATTTGTATAGATAGAGAAAGTTCTATACTTATGACTTATATATTTTGATTCTTTTCTTTAAATTGATTTTTTAGTAGTAAGAATTGAGATGAGTTGTTTTTTTGCTGTGTCCTAGGTGTTTTATTTTTGGCTCCGATTATTTGCGTACCTGTAAAATATTCAAAGATATCACAGTTTGTGATTTAAGCTAATGATTTTAAGTTTACATGCAATTTAAAATGTACAACACAACATAACTTTGTACAGGAGTTTCTTTATAATTATTAACCACAGATAAGTTTGTTCAACAAGAAGGTAAAAAATTGTCAAATAAACTCTCAGCAAGAGAAATCTTTTAGCATTACTTTCGGAAGTACAATTGAATCCTGGTGATTATGTTTATTTGCAAGGAATCATTGTTATAACTAAAATTAACTCGCAACAATTGAAATCTTACAAGGAATAGTCAATGTTATGTGGTTTTCTAAAATATACATGCAACAATAAGTCTGCAGATTGGGTTTTAGCGACAGTATTTAGGGAAAAATTCCGTGTACTTTTGTGTGCCTGCCATCATGTAAAAAAGAATAATTCGTTCTTACCTTGTGTAATAAAAAGTTAACAAATGAGTGAGGGTATTGGCCCAGCAAATAAGTTGCACCTTCAGTCATAGTACTACAAATATGCCGATGGCATAGATGTAGTTCCCTTTAACATTCATAATTGTATTAAACACATTATCAAACACGTTTTTTTCGTTGTGCATCACGTCAATATTATATCGAAGAAGTAGGAGATTTTTCAATAAGGTAACTCTTAAAATATACTTTGTTTGCACCAATTATGAATGTCTGATTTACCTGGAATTCAGTCTGTATTCCAGTTTGATGTATCTTCGGGTAGTCCTTTACAATTTCATATATTTCTTCGCTTGACCAAATCTTTGGTGGTTGTATACTCTCTTCTCTGTTAGCTTTAAAAAAAAATTATCTCTTCTAAAAGTATGATTGGGATAGAGAAACACCGATAAAAATCAAACCAAGAAAGTTTTCTTCCATACCTCAAAGAAAATGATTGCGTTTCTTCCATGTAATAAGGACAGGCTAGACGACCGGCCGTACTCCAACCTGAAAGCATCCCATATGCAGGAAAATCACTAATGGTCCATAACAAAGAAGCGAACATACAAAAAATTTCTTTTTTGTGAAATGTCTTATGTTTCAACACCTTCAAGCCACAATGTTTTCAGCTTTTCGATTAATGGTTGTAGATAAACATTGATTCCTTGTGTTGGATTATTAGGGCCAGGGACGACAATAGTGAGAATGATGTATGGAGTTTTCACAGATATCCATGAAGGTAAATTATAATGAGTAACGATAACATGCCAAGATGAATATTTGCTACCAAACTGAGAGAATGGCGAAAACCAATCCGTACATAAACCAAGTCTGACGTTACGGCTCTCTGCAGCAAATGTGGGATACGTCTTATCAAAATGTTTCCATGCTTCTCCATCGGATGGATGTGTCAAAGTTTTCTCTGCCTATCTTCTCACGCTGTGCCATCGCATATGACATACCGTGGCTGAAGACGCATATAGCATTTGAAGTTTAGGGGTAATTGGTAAATAATGCATTCTCTTGTATGGAACTTCCTTTCCTTTCTTTTTTCTTGGTTTATATCTTTCATCGTTACATATTTTGCAGTTCCTAAGACTAATGTCGTCTTTCCAATACAACATGCAATATTTTATATATGTATCTATCTTTTGGTAAGGCAGACCGAAAGCTGACATAAGTGTTTTCACTTAATAATGACTATCGCACATCAGATCATTGGGTGGTATATGCCATTTTGCAGCTTGTACAACTGCTATAAATTCAGCTTCTATAAATTTGAATTTTGATTTCATAGTGATGTATTCAGCGGTTACTGATAATTCAGTTCCACTTTTACAACCATCTCACAACGGTCTTTTAGTGGCATCCTGTAACATCCCATATCTTTCTAACATTATTTAAAATATTTAATTAGTTAAATTAAATAAAATAATGTGGAGATTAATAGGTTGAGATTTGATTTAGCTAGGGGTAGTCGTGCCATGTTAAATATAAATCAAATGAAACAACATGAACTAATGTGTTAGAAAATGAGCAAGGACAATATGGGAAATAGGAGAAGCTTATACCCTAAACCCTTAGGAAAGAAAACTCATGTCCATTTCATTATATCAAATTAAAATACATCAAGGTCGGCCACCATTTCCATTCTCAAGAGAAGATAAAGCTAGGATTCAAAGAGAAGAAGTTAATCAACTTATTCAACATCAAATCTCACATCTTTTAATCTCAGAGCTAAGGTGAATGATTACTATATCCCATTTCTTATGGTTTTTGGTTTTAAGATTAGATCTGAAATGTTTTTAAAACTTTATGCAAAGTTTTGGATGATTAAAGTTATATATGTGCTTATTGATGAATTATACATATTCATATTAATTTCTATGATATGTTTGATATGAAAACCCTATTTAATGACATCCAAATACCTTGAAAATATAAATATATATCAAAAATGATATTTTAGAGATGGGTTTCAATTTTCATAATTTTCCGAATTAATGTGGACTTTATATTAATTTTCTAGTGAAGAAAATGATTTATTGGGTTATAAATTATCTACGGCTAAAATAACAATTATTTGGGGTTGAAACTTTTATATGTTGGAAAACATAATAAAATATATTTTGTAGAATTTTTCCAGATTTTTCCTAAGTGTTTTGATGAATATATAAGATTATTTAAGTTATGGAACTTAAATATTTTATATATTTAATTAAGGAGAATGTGTATTTTATAAAATAAAATCATTGTTTATTTCTGAAATTATTGCCAGCACTTTTCTGAAAAATATTCATTAACCAATAAGAATTTGACAAACAAAGGCAGGATAGTTGAAAAGTTATCTCTTTTAAGTTAGAAACAAGAAAATCATGCTCTTAGCATGTTTCAGCCATTTTCGGCATCAAACCTTCCGACCTAGACCTTTCAACAAGGTTGAAAGGTATTATAGCTTTCGACAAGTTCAAAAACCAATGTGTATGGTATCAAGCAATTTGGTACGTTACAAATTGGACAAGGTCGAAGTGTACTTGGTTGAAGCTTTAGTTGTTGAAGAGGTTGGAGTATGTTTGTTTTATAAACCGAAAGTAATGCCTGCTCTGCTTTCGAAAAGAAGCTTTCGACTTAAATGTTTTCGACCAGGTCAATTATTAAAAATAAAGGTTTAAATCTTTCTATGAGGTCGAAAGGTTAACATTCTTTCGATGGGGTCAAAATCCCCTAACTGCCGCCTTTCAACCTTTCAAAGTCATTGCTTTCGACAAGGTCAAAAGGTATATTTGTCTTTTAAAAACCAGCCGCTTCTCCTATGCTTTCGAAAGGAAGATTTTGACTTAGATGTTTTACCCTTTTATATATATTCTAGTTGAAGTAGAACCCAAGGTTTCAAAAGAGGTGTTTAGAGTATTAAAAGGTTGGAGCCTATTGTTTTTTAAAAAAGAAACGTTTTAAAGCTTTCGAAGGGGAGCTTCCGAAGGGGTCGGAAGATAAGCTTTCGACGAAGTCGAAAGGTTTTAAAATAATTTTTTCCACATGTTTTAAATTGAACCCAAAGAGTTTCCGAAAGGTTTATGTTTTAATGGTTTAATGCTTTCAAAAGGTTTTATTTTCCGAATGGTTTCAATGGGGTCGAAAGCAAAGCTTTCGAAGGGGTCGAAAGCCAAGCCTTTGATGGAGTCGAAAGGTAGCTTTCGAAGGGGTCGAAAGGTAGCTTCCGACAAGGTCGAAAGGTAGCTTCCGACAAGGTCGAAAGGTCCTATATTTTGATGGTTTCGAAAGGTTTGAAATGAAAGGTTTTTCCAAGGTTTTCTAAGGCAATGTTTTGAAGTGTTTTAAAATGGGATATCTAAGGTTTTAGTGCTTTCGAAAGGAAGGTTTTCAATGGTTTCGAAAGAGATGCTTTCAAAGGTTTAGAAGGGAGTACTTTCATTGGAATCGAAAGGGGTACTTTCAAATGTATAAATGTTTTCATCAGTTAGGGTTTAAGTAAAGTATATATATAACATGGCGATATGATTTTGAATAAAGCATAAAGATTATATATTTTTCCTTGTGTTAGTTTGATTTAAAGGTTTTAAATCATTTTGAAAGGTTTTCAAAGAAAATTATGGGAGGAGATCCCTATGTCAAAATGACTCAGATATTAGAATACCAGATGGGACTGGTATAGGTCGAGCCCTATACATTAGCTATTAGCCCCAACTAATTGTTGTCCAAAATTCCAGTGTGTAGGGCTTGGTCAGGTAGACTAAAATTATGATTACACACCGAAGGGAATATAAGTTTCACTACAAGAGAAACCGGCTATTCCAACGGCTCCAAGCCGTTGGCGGCCGTTGGGAGCCGTTGGAAAAGCCGTTGGAATAGTGTTCACGCTTTCCAACGGCTTTCAACGGAAACAACGTGGCTATTCCAACAGCTCCCAACGGCAATTAGCCGATGGATGCCGTTGGCATAAAATGACCAAAGAGCCGTTGGTAGCCATTGCTAATCTGGGTGAAATTTTTTTTATAACAGCAAGCCATTCACCTTCCAGCCACACACAATCAATATATATCAATTTCCATTCCATTTCCACTCCATTTCACATATATATCACATATCCAACACATTATACCACAAACAATATAAACAACCAAAAATCAACATCAAACATTTCATTTTCAAACCAAACTCCAAGTCAATATGTACATAAACAACAAAACCCTCACCAACACCAACTCCAACTCCATATTCAAGTCAATATATACAATGCAAACACTTAAACCTCACCACCTCTAAGTCAATACATACACAATAACCATCAAACACAATCCTCACCACCTCAAAGTCAATATATACAATAACCAACCACAAAGACAATATTCATCATACCTCTCAAGCATCATCATCACCTCCGGAAGCACCGGACGACGAAGGGAAGGAACCATGCCTCTGCGCGTACTCCGTTAAACGTTGATTCAGCTGCTTCATTTGTATAGCGCGAAGACGGTCCTGCTGTTGCAGCTGCTCAACCATGGCTCTAAGGTCTTTTATTTCAGCTTTGTCACACGCCTTTTGAGCTGCCCGAACCTACAAATATAATGTGAGATGTTCACATTTGTATTATAATCATTTTCTTAAGCAATGCATATTTTAAAATATAGAAACGTAAATGACGTGATCTTAAGCAATGCATATTTTTAATACAATATGTAGGTGTTAAAAGTATTCTTATATTTTTTTTTGTTCATCCATTTTCATCACATATCTTTGTATATTTTTCCTTTTTTACTTATCTAATATTTATAAATCACGTATATGTTAGATTTAACTCAGGTAGAAATCATCATATGTATAGTGTATATATAGGTTAATTTATTAAATATAATATTGCAATGTTTATAAGATTACCGCTTGGTTTCCATAGCCATAGCGCCTATTCCGCTGCGTCGGATCCATAATAACGTCGAAAATATTATCTTGCTCCTTTACCGTCAACTCATCGCGATCCGATTCTGAAAGCAGCTCTGCCCGTGCCTCCTGAAACTTTGCCTAAAATAAAAAACAATTACAGGTTAAAATTAGCAGAATAGGATTTAAACATATCGATATTAATAAAATAAGATTTAAAATATGCATACATATACAGCCGTCGCCTTATCATCATCATCTCACTGATATGTAATATTGCCAGCATTGCCTGCTTGTCTTGATGCGTGGGTGCGGGTAAATACCTCCATTATAGACATGGGACGTCCAAGCGATCTTTCCTGCAATAAATAATTTATATATTTTAATTTTTCATAGCTAATTACTGAACTGATTAATATACAAAATGTAATAACGGTTTATATTCGTAATTGATAAATTTACCGGTATTGTTTGTTAATTTTTCAGCACCGTATTCTTTGGTGTTGAATTTATATCCATTAACGAAAAATATTGGATACGTTTTAACTTTCCTTTTCGGTCCCAACGCCAAATGTTTTAATCCTTCATCGACCACATTATTTGTAGGATCACAAACATAGTTCGAAAACCAAGTAGCGAAATTTTTTCTTAAATCGCCGTTTGGATTTTGTGATTCATAAACGCTGCAAACAAAAACATAATATATTGCTTTATTATTAATTTACACATGCAGTATTAAATTAAATTTATCAAAACTTGTAATCTGATAATTACCTAATAAATGGTGCAACTTCTGGAAAATTAAGAAGAATATATGTGTGTACTACATGGTAATCTCTATCATCTAACCATACTTCTACACATTTTCCAACATGTCGACCATGTTGTTTAAAAATAGATAACATTACTTCAGAAGAAGAATCTTGTTCAACGGCCTCATCATTACGCGCAACACTTTGAAATGATAAATTCACATGATCATTGAAATAATGAGAGAAAAAGAACAATGCTTCTTCTTTGATATATGATTTGCAAATCGAACCTTCAACTTGAGCTTTTTGTCTCACTTTTTTCTTTAAATGATTTAAGTACCTAATAAAAAATATTTCATATCAATATTGATTTTTAATTATAGTTAAATTAACATTTACATACTCAGTATTAAAAACATACCTCTCGAATGGATAAATCCATCCAAATTGCACAGGACTTCGAAGACGTGCTTCAAATGGAAGATGAACAGGTAAATGCTCCATTACATTGAACAAACCTAGAGGAAATATTTTCTCCAGTTTGCAGAGCAGTATAGGGATTTCTACCTCAAGTTTACGAAGACGGTCAACTTTTAACGTAGTTGAACAAAGCTGCTTATAAAATAAACTAAGTTCTGTTATAAGCTTCCAAACTTTTACGGGCAACAATTCTTTGAAAGCGACGGGTAACAAATTTTGCATCATTACATGACAATCATGGCTTTTCATCCCACTCAGTCTTACGTTCTTATAGTCAACACATCTACGAAGATTAGATGAAATTCCATCAGGAAATCGTAATCCTTCCACCCATTTTAACAGTACTTTAACTTGGTTGTTATCTAATTCATAACATGCTTTGGGTTTTTTAGTGTCATTTGGCTTCATATGAAGCTCAGGACGATTACATATTTCTTTTATATCACGTCTTGATTTCAGATCGTCCTTAGTCTTGCCCTTAACGTTCAAAAGTGTATTAAACACATTATCAAATATGTTTTTCTCGTTATGCATCACGTCAATGTTATGACGGATTAAGAGATTTTTCCAATAAGGCAACTCCCAGAATATACTCTCTTTGCACCAATTATGAAACGTCGATTTACCTTGGATTTCAGTTTGCTGCCCGGTTTCATGTATCTTTGGATAATCTTTTACAAGTTCATATATATCTTCACTTGACCAAATCGTTGGTGGTTGTAAAGTCTCATGTCTATTAGCTATGAAGTTTTTTTTGTCTCTTCTAAAAGTATGATTAATATGGAGAAAACATCGATGATAATCAAACCATGAAATTTTCTTCCCATGCCGTAAAGAAAATGCTCATGTTTCTTCCATACAGTAAGGACAAGCAAAACGACCGGTCGTACTCTAAACCGAAAGCATTGCATATGTAGGAAAATCGCTAATAATCCGTAACAAAGAAGCGAACATCCGAAATTTTCTTTTCGATACGTCGTATGTTTCAACTCCTTCATACCACAATGTTTTCAACTCTTCGATTAGCGGTTGTAAGTAAACATTGATACCCTGTGTCGGATCATCAGGGCCAGGGATGACAATTGTGAGAAACATATATGGAGTTTTCATACACATCCACAGGGGTAGATTGTAAGGTGTAATGATTATAGGCCAAGATGAATATTTAGAACCAAACTGAGAAAACGGTGAAAATCCATCAGTACACAAACCTAGTCTAACGTTATGGCTCTCCGCTGCGAAATCGAGATATTTCTTATCAAAATACTTTCATGCTTCTCCATCAGATGGGTGTGTTAACGTACCATTTAGACATGTATCAATTTTTTGATACGGCAAACCGAAAGATGACATTAGTTTTTTCACTTCATAATAATTTTCGCACATTAAATTATCTGATGGCATATGGCGTTTAGCAGCTTGTACAACAGCCGTAAATCTGGCTTCTGTGAAGTTGTACTTTGATTTCATCGCAATGTACTCTGCAGTTGCCGATAATTGAGTGCCACTAGTACATCCATTCCAAAGAGGTTTCTTAGCAGCATCCAATAAATCATATATTTTTTCGCTCCAACATTTGGTTCCTCTTCGACGTTAACATCGTCGTTATTAATTTCAACAGTAGGGAACATTGATCGTGCTGCATCTTCAACCATATGTTCTATGAGATTCGTCGTACTAACTTCATCACTAATAACCTCTATTGACTATTCTTCGTTACGTGTTATAATTTCTCCATGACGATCCCACACCAAATAATTGGTTACGAAACCATATTGGCGCAAATGAATCCTAACCATATTCGGTACTAAATGCTTCAACAATTTGCACCTACTACATGGAAAATGAATTTCTACGTCGTTTCCAGTATTACTTAAAGAAAATTCGACAAACACATTTACCCCGTTAAGAAAATGTTTACTTATTGAGCCCCCATTTCTCTTCTTTGATACATCCAGCTCCGATCAATAAAATAATTGACCATTTTTCCTACTATTAAAACCTATGATCAATAGTAAAAAAATTATTAATCAAATTCGATAAACACATTTTAGCTGTTTTTTATAATCCATTTTCGTTTATATACAAAGTTATATTTCTTGCTATTTTGTTTACATTTTGTACCTTTTGTGATGGTCGGTTATCCTACTTCCCATTACAAACACAATAGTAATTACATTTCTTAAATCATATCATTATAAACGATTTCCCAAAATTTTAGCAGCACTTCCCCCGTGTTCCTTGTATCGTACACATATGCTTGTACACAAGGAACGAAAAGGAAATGCCGTCGAAATTTTGTGAACCGTTTATAACGATATGATTTACGAAACGTAATTACTTTATAGTGTTTGTAACTTGGCCAATATAGGGACAAATCCAAAAAATATTGTATCAGATGAATATGAATATCCATTTTTCAATAAAAACGAATATTCATACAACGATCATATACAACACTTGTCAAACGGGGCCAAAAATTCACTAAGAGATTTAAATTTTGTTTATATGTTACCGTTTTATTAAATATATAAAATAAAGCATATTATGCATTATTTTATTTATATTCTACTATTTTATTAAATATATAGTAAATTATATGATTTTTACTATTTCGCAAAATATATAATTCATGTGTATATATATACTAAATTATATACTAATTATCTAATGCTAATATATTTTGTAAAAGATATAATTCATGTTCGTAAAATATTCGACTAATTCATGTTTGCCTAATATTTTACAAAACATACACAAAATTATCCTAACTAATCTAACGCTAACTCAAATGCGCATTTACACTAAATTATCAACATATGTATATATATGCATAATATATATACACAAACAATTTGGACATTTGGATGGTAATAATTGTAATTAGCACTTAGTTTGGTATAATAAACAATCAATAGGCCATTAGATACAACTATAACAACAAATTAAACACAAAATTAGCAAAATTTAAAATTTTAGGGTTTTAGGCAAAACCTGATTATGGAGTGGAATTGGATGGAGAGAGGCCGTTGGTGTTGATTGATGGCGTTGGAGTGGCAGCCGGTTGCGTGGGGAGGCTGGGAGCAAGAAAAGAGGAGGAGTGGAGGAAGAGGGTGGAGGATTTGTGGTTTTTTGGTGGAGGGGAGGAGAATGAATGTTACTCTCGGCCTGCTGCAGGTTTACACAAATATTTCCAACGGCTTCCAACGGCCGCAAATGACATTTTTACAACGGTTACCAACGGCTACCAATGGCTTGTTAAAAAATAACGAGCCGTTGGTAGCCGTTGGAAAATCCCGTTGGCGGCCGTTGGAACCCTGTCGTGGCTATATACTACTACAACAAAACAGCCATTTTACAACGGGAAATGCCCGTTGTAATATGGATTTCGCAACGGGCATGCGCCCGTTGTATTAGGCCTCGTTGTAATAGGTCGACCATATTTTGCAACGGGCAATGCCCGTTGTAATATGGATTTCGCAACGGGCAATGCCCGTTGTAATACATGAAATTGCAACGGTTTCTGACCGTTGCAAAATAAATGCAAATTTTTTAAAAAATTACAGCAGCATCCATGCAGTACATCCATACCAATAATGAATAATTTAACGAGTAATAAATATTATCATAAAACAACGAAAATCACATACGAAAAGACTAAAAGCTAGAGTCATAAAATTCCAACACATTTCAAAAAGTTAGATAAGTTTACATCGACATAGTTCTAATATACACATGACAACTAGTTTTATAACAACCGCTTCCAAACTTCCACTGCCAAGAAACTGCAGTCAAAACTAGCATCCCCCAAATATTACTCCATCGCCATCACAACCCACTGCTTTCAGCATTCGCATTGCCTTCACAGTGACCATCTCCTTTCAAGTGACCAGCAACCAAGCATACACATCCCTTCCTGACCACTCTTCCCTATAACATTTCTTCCTGACCACAAACTGCTTGGCTTCATCATACTCCACCTAAAAACTGCCCACCACCTGCTCTTCTCTTCTTCAACACTTCAGCCACCTGAAACTCCCCCTGTGCACCATCACTGCAGTACAAATCTGCAACCAAATCATAACCACCTAACAGCATCGCAACAAACCCCTATTTGTAAAATTTCTAAAAATAATACTATTTTTGTAAAATATACTCTTCTTGAATTGGTGCAGCTTAAAGAAAATGAATATGATTATAAAGGAATATATAATTGAGAGGGGACTATTAATAATATTAAGATGATGTAAGGTTTTGTTTAAGGTGAAAACTATGATGCTTTTAACAGTGTTGAATAATATATTTTGTTCACAACATAAATGGAATGTCTAATATCAAGTTTTGTGCAAATATTAAGAGAATAGCCGAAAATAAGGAAGCAAGATTCATATCTGAACATTGGTAAGATTGTAACATGCTTCAGTTTTTTTGTAGCATGAATGCTCTAAAAAGTGGAAGATAATGATGCCAACTAAATGAATAAATTATGAAGAACTGGATAGTTTGAGATTTGAATGATTATTACCAAATATAGTATTACACAAAGTACAATAATTATAGAAGATGTGATGATTCATCTCATGAAGTTAGCATAAGATATTAGTGTTGGAATTTTCTATAGTAGATGCATATACCTTTTATAATATTCAACTTGGATCGGCAGACTCTCTTTTTTGTGTAACTGATGTTTCACACTATGTAATACTGCTATGTTTAGATACCATCTCCTGAAGTTTGATTATAGAGCATAACATAGGATTCACTTGTGTTAATATATCATCTCCTGATACATTTAGATACCGTGTGCATGTCCACTATGTAATACTGCTATGTTTGTTTGTTAATATAGTACCGCATAATAAGAGCTTCTTTATGGTCGGTTAAATATTGCATGTAAACAAAACTGAAACAAAGAAGAATGACAGTGTTGAAAATGATTATTTTAAAAATAAGAATGTGACCATGTTTTCAGTTATCATAAACTGAAAAAGCACAGTTTTTAGTTATTATTGTATCATGAGGTAGCAGCATCCTCAGAAAAAAGATTGTAAGGTTATCCTTATAAAAGCATTTTCCTATATATATTTTTTCCATACTTCTTTTGTTATGACATACACTGAGCTATAGGATGTTTAAATTACCAGAAAGGGATACCAAATCTTCAGTGGAGAGCTAACGCAGCGGATATAACACTTGACCCTGAAATGAAGATTTCGTGTCAAACAAATCGATGGAATGATACAATGATGAATTGATGGATTGATGATACCCAAGATAAATGCCCAAATCCATTGATCTCATGAGATACCGGATTCTAGCTATCTCCAACACATTGATCGCGCACGATACCATGTTAAAAGATCTACGATTCTTCGATGTTGATCTCGTGCACGAGATTCCGTGAATCGGCTTCAAGTCCGTTGATTCAAGCGCACTCGAATATCCGAAGGTGGAAGATGAAGGAGATCACACTCAACTTCAACAAAGTGGCACAAAGCACACAAACAAATTTTATCCAAAAATCAACTCCTTTACAAATGACCATACACCCTTATTTATAGAGAATGTAAAACACCACACGACTCAACACAATTACATCACGACTTACATCACTAAACACAATACAGGTCATTCACGACCTAACAACAACGACTTAACAAACATGCGACATAACAATCACAACAAGACACAGCATTACACGACTTACAACAGGCAACGTAACAACATAGCACATCACAGGAACGGCTTGAGCGACCTATCACTTGAGCGACATAAGAAAGCATGCGACTCAACATCAGGAACGACCTAAGGCATAAGAAGATTGGTGACTTATCACTTGCTAGGTCGTTGGCGACCTAACGCGTAAGAAGATTGGCGACTTATCAACTTGCTAGGTCGTTGGCGACCTAAGGCATAAGAAGATTGCTAGGTTGTGGCCGACTTAAGCCTAGCTCGCTTGGTCGTTGGTGACTTACGGAATTCAGTAGCTCGCGACTTTCTGGAAGCGACATAGGGAGGAGCGATTGAGGAGTCGCTTCGCGACCTAAGGAAGCAAGCGAATTAAACTGGACGACCTACTGGAATCGAAAATTTGAAGCTCGAGCGATCTAGGGCTTCGGCGATTTGGGCTTCTTCGCCTTCGCGACTTAGGGAAGCACGATTTAAGGGACGCGACTTAAGGTACATCGTTCATGTTTATCTCACGCTGCATCATCCTCCCCTAGTTGAAAAGAATTCGTCCTGAATTCACACTTTTTTCTTCTTTGAGACGCTGTCTTCCATTCATTATTTGGTCTGATGCGGCTCTGGTGATAACTACTCTTGAGATTGATCTTGTCTTGACCCTTTGAAGATGCGACTCGCCATAAGGAACGCATGGCATAAAGCAGACGTGGCATTAGGCAGGCGGCATAAGGAAGTGATCTGAGGGAGATGACATCATGATGCTTGTGCCAATAGGAAGGTGTGATATAGAACCAAATCGTGATGAAAATGCAAGACGATATAAGGAATTTTAAAATCGTGGAGCGACTTAGGAAGTCACGACTGAAGGAGTGTGATGACTCATGCCCAGATTCTTGTCTTTCCTTATCTCGTTCAGGTGTATCATCATTTAGAATCTTCCCTTGATGGGTTGCAACAATTTCCCCTGACTGAAATGAATTCCAACTCGCTTCTTCTTTGACATGTTTATTTTCATGAAACGGTTCCAAGCAGTTGACGTTGACAATGTCAGTAGTATGGACATGATCAGGCAACTCCAACTGACAATCATTCTCTTCCTCCTGTCTTTTCCACTCTTCATGTTCTTTTAGATTCACAAGATCATACAATCCCCGCAGTAAACTAGCATTTGGTACTAGTTCAACTTGATGTTGAATGTCCTGTAGTGGTGGTAACTCTTCGGGTAATTCTTTAGGATATTCGACTTCAGACTCATCGAATTCTGATCCAACTTCCTCAAAAACCTCAAGATCCTTACTCGTTCCTTGCCCGGTCAACACAAACAATTCGTTACTATTTTTCACCTTTTCAATAGACTCTTCCAAAAATACAAGACTAGTTTCTTCAGGCAGTTCCTCAGAAATCCCATCTTCAAATTCTTCAAATACTTCAACCTCTTCAGGATTCTCAAAATCATAACTTTCTCCAGATTTAATCAACATTGATAATTTATCACTATCTTTCATTTTATTGACGAACTCTTTCAAAGATAATAAACTATCTGATTCGGCCTTCTCTTCTGTTTCACTTTCACTTTGTTCGGGCTTCTCGGAAACTAAGGAATTTACACTTGGCTGGCTCTCATCCATAAGCTTAGGGGTTAAGCAAGAATCCTCCATCATCAAGTTATTTCCCTCAACTCCGAACACAATTTCTTCTTCCATACTATCGACATCAATCTTTGGCGGTGACGAGTAATCAACTTCTACATCCACATACTTTGTCGTTGAAAAAAATCCCATCAACAAATTACATTCATCGTTCTCTAACTCGACCTCTTCATCTTCATTGTCAAACTTCGGTGCTAATTCTTCGAACGGTTCCGTAGGACCGACCTCTTCAAACTCTTCTATCATTGGTTTAACCTCCTCAGGAGTTTTAAGCTCTTCACTTGCCTCATACCTAACCAATGATTCAGCATTACCTTTCGCTTCTCCAACACTTTCGCTGAAAGATAATGGACTAGTCGGTTCCTCTTCTTTTTTTGGCTCGCTCTCAGTAGAATCATCCACATCTTCGTTTTCACATTCTTCTACAACTAAGGCTTTCTTCTTGGGCTCAATACTTCTATGGTTAGACTCCTGATGATGATAGCGCTTAATTCAGTCATCAACATTTGTCTTAGTGATTCCATGTGTGATGCAGCGCCTACCTCGTGCTCACAAATGACACTCCTAGGTCGCGAAGTCGCCGCTCCAGAAATCGCATTGCTAAGTCGCGAGCAAACCCTAATTCGCGAACGACCTGACCCTAGGTCGCGAGTCGCTCCAGAATTCTGTATGTCACTCATCTCCATAGGTCGTTCGCGACCTTCGTCTGCAAATGCCCTCCTCCCTAGGTCGCGCGCGTGATACTCTTCCTTAGGTCGCGCGCGTTGATACTCTTCCTTAGGTCGCTGATCGAATGCCGCCTTCCTTGAGTCGCTTTACTTATGTCGTTAAGTCGCGAAGTCATTCCTGAAGCTTATGCCGAAGTCTGTTAAGTCGTGGATGTTATGTCGCGGTGTTTCTTAAGTCGTTGAAGTTTAGATCGCGTGAAGAATCCTTATGCCGCTTCCATTTAACTCGCGAACTCCTTATGTCGCTGGTTGCTGTGCCGAAGAGACTTAAGTCGTTTTTCTAAGGTCGAATACTGTTAAGTCGTGTTATGTTGTAATCGTTTGTTTTTCTTTAAGTCGTTTGTACTGTGTGATGTATTTGTTAAGTCGTTGTGTTGTAATTTGTATATTGTTAGGTCGTACGAGGTTAAGTCGTGAGAGTTGTATTTGCCTATAAATAGGCGGGTTGTGTCATTTGTAAAAGTAGTTGATTTTTGAATAAAAATTTGGTTTGTGCTTCGTGCCTCCATTGAAATTGGTAGTTGAGTGTTATCTCCTATCTCCACCTTCGGCATTCGAGTGCGCTCGAATCAACGATTGTTGAAGCCAATTCACGGAATCAAGTGCGCTTGATCAACGTTCGAAGAATTGTAGATCTTCTCTCACGGCATCGTGCGCGATCAACGTGTCGAAGATTGCTAGAATCCGGTATCTTCGTGATCAACGGATTTGGGCATTTGGGTATTCTTAAATTCACCAATTTATCATCGATTCACCGATTATTTCCGCTAATCGTGTGAGATCCTGGACGGATTCGATTTACATCGTCGAATTCGCTTCCTTGGCTTCATCAGTTTGGTATCAGAGCTAGATCGCAAGAAGTTTACATCATTTGGAGAATTGGATTTCGAGAATTTGAAGTTTGGAGATCAGATTTGCATTGTTGAGAAGTTTGGTGTTCATCGTGTTCATCGTGAAGTTGCAACAAGTTGGGGGTTTCGATACATATCATTTTGGATCAAAGTTCGGAAAGAGTTTGAAATTTTGAAGATTTGTTTGAAGTTCAATCATGCCAGCGAGACGAGTTCAACGTCATCGCAATGTTGATGCTTTGTATGGAAGAGAAGATGCTGAACAAATGGAGCAACGAATTAGTGATAAATTCAATGAGAAGTTTGATGAGGGAATTGGTCGATTAGAGAGACTGATGCTTGAAATGAATCAAAGTAGAAGAAGGGTTTCTCCTGAATCGAGCCATGGGGGAAATAGAGTTTCACCACATTCAGATCGGGAGAGAAGAGAAGATCATGATCGTAGGAATGTTGACGATCGTGATAGGAATGTTGATGATCGAAATCGGAGAGATGTGGATGATCGTGATCGGAGGAATGTAGATCGAAGGGATGTTAGTGGTAGAAATGGTGGTGGTAGAGATGTTGGTGGTCAAGATCGACATCGATATGCATCAGATTTTGATGAGGAGTTTGATGGTGGTAGTGTTCATAGTCGAAATCGAAACCAAGGAAGAAATCATTCAGAGTATGATCACAAATGGGAGTCCGAAATGAAAATTGAAATTCCAGAGTTTAAGGGTGGTATGCAGGCTAAAGAATTTCTAGATTGGTTATCTAATGTTGAAGAGATCTTTGATTTCAAGGAGGTTCCGGAAGATCGTCGAGTGAAGTTGGTTGCTACTAGGTTGAGAGGAAGAGCTATGGCGTGGTGGCAGCAAACCAAACTTACACGAGAATGGATGGGGAAGTCGAAGATTGTTGCTTGGGAGAAAATGAAGAAGATGATGAAGGCTACATTCTTGCCTTACAATTATCAATCACTCATGTATCAGAGGTTGCAGAATCTGAGGCAAGGGACAATGACTGTTAATGATTATGCTGATGAGTTTTATCAACTGATTGCTCGAAATGACATTATGTAGATGGAGGAATAATTGACTGCTAGGTTTGTTGAGGGTTTGAGGATCTAGATCCAGGATATGGTAAATATGTTTGACCCTAGATCTGTGGCTGAAGCGCACCAAAAGGCGTTGGCTTGGGAGAAGCAGGGAAGACGAGGAGGTGGTGTGTTTCTAAGTTCCAATACTCAGAGCAAGGGTGCTAGTGGGAGTTCCAATGTTTCTAAAGCTGTCAATAAACAGTTGTGAATGAAGTTGCGAAGGCGAAGGTCAACAACAATTTCAAGTGTTATAATTGCCATGAAGTGGGTCACAAGAGTAATGAATGCCCGAAACCGAAGAGGCGAGCGATGATTGCTGAAGTGGAAGGTGAGGATGTTGATGAAGGTTATTCTAGTCCAGTTGAGGAGGATGAACAGGATATCGCGTCGGGAGATGAAGGATGTAATCTAATGTTGAGGAGATCATGTTTGACACCGAAGCAGGAAGAAGAGGCTAGTTGGTTGAGGAGTAATATCTTTCAGTCGACATGCACTATACTGGGGAAGGTGTGTAAATTTGTGATTGACGCGGGAAGTTGTGACAATATCATTTCTACCTAAGCTGTGAGAAAGTTGAAGTTGAAGAAGGGAGAAGCATCCAAATCCTTACAAGTTAGCGTGGTTAAGGAAAGGAGGAGAGGTGGACAGGCGAGTTCATGTTACATTTTCTATTAGGAAGAAGTATAAAGATGAGATCTGGTGTGATGTGGTGGAGATGGATGTTTGTCACTTGCTTTTGGGAAGACCGTGGCAGTATGACCGAGCAGTGCAGCATGATGGTCGTACCAATAGCTACAGCTTTATGTTTGAGGGTACTAAGATCATTTTAGTTCCGAAGAAGAGACAGCAAGGAGAGAGCAAGTCAGAAGAGATTGAGGAGCTGAAGACTTTGTTGACTTTGAATGAGTTTGTTGAAGAAGTAGAGGAGAGTCCAGAGGTGTTCTTGTTGATTGGACATGAAGCTACTGAATCTGTTGAAGTTCCAGTGGAAGTAAAGCCAGTGTTGGAAGAATTGAGAGATGTGTTTCCTGAAGAGTTGCCAAAAAAGTTACCACCGTTGAGAGATATTCAGCATCAGATTGATCTGGTGCCAGGAGCAGCATTACCTCACAGGCCACATTACAGGATGAGTCCTAAGGAGCATGAGGAACTGAGAAGGCAGGTGGAGGAGTTGTTAGAACAAGGGCGTGTTCAGGAGAGTTTGAGCTCTTGTGCAGTGCCAGCCTTATTGGCACCAAAGAAGGATGGGACTTGGCGGATGTGTACGGACAGTCGGGCTCTAAACAATATCACTGTGAGATACAGGTTTCCTATGCCGAGGTTCGATGATTTGATTGATCAGTTGAGTGGGGCTGTGGTGTTCACAAAGATTGACTTGAAGAGTGGATACCATCAGATTCGTATTAGACCGGGTGATGAGTGGAAGACTGCTTTTAAAACTAGGGAAGGTCTATACGAATGGCTGGTTATGCCGTTTGTCTTGTCAAATGCTCCTTGTACTTTTATGAGAGTGATGAACCAGATTTTAAGACCATTTATTGGGAAGTTCATAGTAGTTTACTTCGACGATATTTTGATCTATAGTGGGAGTATGGAAGAGCATATCCAGCATTTGCAAGAAGTGCTGTTGATTCTACGACAGGAGCAATTCTATGCAGCAACGAAGAAGTGCATGTTCATGACGCACAGTGTTTTGTTTCTGGGATATGTTCTGTCGAAGGAGGGTATTCAAGTGGATAAAAGCAAAGTGGAAGCTGTCAGGAGTTGGCCACAACCCAAGACAATTACTGAAGTGAGGAGTTTTCATGGGTTGGTATCTTTTTATCGAAGATTCATTCCACATTTTAGCAGTGTGATGGCACCTGTAACCGATTGCATGAAAGGAAAGAAGTTCGTGTGGACAGAGGAAGCAGAGTTAGCTTTTGAGAAGATCAAGACACTTTTGACGACAGCACCCATTCTGGTACTGCTGGATTTTCAGATATTGTTCGAGTTACACACTGATGCTTCAAAGGTTGGGATTGGTGGAGTATTGAGTCAGAATGGAAGACCAATTGCTTATTTCAGTGAGAAGTTGTCTGGAGCCAAGTTGAGATATAGCACTTATGACGTGGAGTTTTACGCAATTGTTCAAGCTGTGAAGCACTGGAGACATTATCTGTTTCAGAAGGAGTTTGTTCTTTGTACGGATCATGAAGCTTTGAAACATTTGCAAGGGCAGGACAAAATTTCAGCTAGACACGCTTCATGGGTCGCGTATCTGCAGTAGTTTACTTTTGTTGTAAAGCACAAATCAGGGGTGACGAATCGTGTAGCTGATGCCTTGAGCAGGAGGAATCATTTGTTGACGACGATGAAGGTTGAAGTGACAGGATTTGAACTATTGCCAGAGTTGTTTGAGGAAGATCCTTACTTTGCGAAGATTGTTGAGAAAGTCAAGGATGGGAGTACTGATGAGTTTGTGTTGGTAGATGGATTCTTATTCAAGGGGAATCGATTGTGCGTACCAGATTGCAGCTTTAGAATGAAAATTGTAAAAGAGTTGCATGAAGAAGGACATGTTGGTCGGGATCGCACATTGTAGTTGATTTCTCAGTCTTATTATTGGCCCTCGATGAAGTGGGAAGTTGAAAAGTTTGTTCGAAGATGTCATGTTTGTCAAGTTTCGAAAGGGACAGCTACAAATGCGGGTTTGTATATGCCTTTACATGTTCCTACAAAACCGTGGGTTGATGTAAGCATGGATTTTGTGTTGGGCTTGACGAGGACTCAACGGGGAAATGACTCTATATATGTTGTGGTGGACCGTTTCTCGAAGATGGTACATTTTGTTGCTTGTAAGAAGACGGCAGATGCAGTCCATGTGGCACAGTTGTTCTTTAGAGAGATCTATCGCTTGCATGGTTTACCAGAATCTATAGTTTCGGACAGGGATACCCGATTTCTGAGTCATTTTTGGCTGAGTTTGTGGAAGATGGTGGGAACGAAGCTGAAATTCAGTAGTTCTTATCATCATCCACAGACAGATGGACAGACTAAAGTTGTGAACAGATCCCTGGGAAATTTGTTGCGGTGTCTTGTGAAGGATAATCTGAAGAGTTGGGATGTGAAGTTATGTCAAGCGGAGTTTGCTCATAATCATGCTATCAACCGTAGTACGGGTTTCTGTCCATTTCAGATTATATATTCAAGTTTGCCAAAGGGGCCGTTGGATTTAACGATAGTGCCACAACCGAAGGGGACAGTTAAGCGGGCTGCTGATTTTGTTGATGGGTTGACAGAATGCCATAGAATCGTTCAGGAACGATTGGAGAAGACAAACGAGAAATATAAACAATCCGCAGATATTAAACGACGACATATTGACTTCAAAGAAGGAGATTTTGTATATGCAGTATTGACCAAGGATCGATTTCCTGTTGGTACTTACAACAAACTAGCTGCTAGGAAGATTGGTCCTTTGGAAATCATAAAGAAGATTAATGAGAATGCTTATCAGTTGAGATTACCGGATCATATCCATACTGCTGATGTTTTCAACGTCAAACACTTGATTCCATATCATGAGAAGAAGCATATCGAAGAAGAGGAGAGTGTGAATTCGAGGTCGAATTCTTTTCAACCAGGGGAGAATGATGCAGCGCCTACCTCGTGCTCGCAAACGACACTCCTAGGTCGCGAAGTCGCCGCTCCAGAAATCGCATCGCTAATTCGCGAGCAAACCCTAATTCACGAACGACCTAACCCTAGGTCGCGATTCGCTCCAGAATTCCGTATGTCGCTCATCTCCATAGGTCGTTCGCGACCTTCGTCCGCATATGCCCTCCTCCCTAGGTCGCGCGCGTGATACTCTTCCTTAGGTCGTGCGCGTTGATGCTCTTCCTTAGGTCCCTGATCGAATGCCGCCTTCCTTGAGTCGCTTTACATATGTCGTTAAGTCGCGAAGTCATTCCTGAAGCTTATGCCGAAGTCTGTTAAGTCGTGGATGTTATGTCGCAGTGTTTCTTAAGTCGCTGAAGTTTAGATCGCGTGAAGAATCCTTATGCCGCTTCCATTTAACTCGCGAACTCATTATGTCGTTGGTTGCTGTGCCAAAGAGACTTAAGTCGTTTTTCTTAGGTCGAATACTGTTAAGTCGTGTTATGTTGTAACCATTTGTTTTGCTTTAAGTCGTTTGTACTGTGTGATGTATTTTTTAAGTCATTGTGTTGTAATTTGTATATTGTTAGGTCGTACGAGGTTAAGTCGTGAGAATTGTATTTGCCTATAAATAGGCGGGTTGTGTCATTTATAAAAGTAGTTGATTTTTGAATAGAAATTTGGTTTGTGCTTCGTGCCTCCATTGAAATTGGTAGTTGAGTGTTATCTCCTATCTCCACCTTCGGCATTGGAGTGCGCTCGAATCAACGATTGTTGAAGCCAATTCACGGAATCAAGTGCGCTTGATCAACGTTCGAAGTTCTCTCACGGCATCGTGCGCGATCAACGTGTCGAAGATTGCTAGAATCCGGTATCTTCATGATCAACGGATTTGGGCATTTGGGTATTCTTAAATTCACCAATTTATCATCGATTCACCGATTATTTCTGCTAATCGTGTGAGATCCTGGACGGATTCGATTTACATCGTCGAATTCGCTTCCTTGGTTGCATCAATGTACAATGGTTTCGTTGACTCTCTTAGAAATATTTATACTGCAATTAACACCTTTATTCTGATTGTTGGGGCTTCTAACCACACCCTTTCCTCGACTCCCTTGACTCAACTTCTGCAACTGTTGGTTCATACGAGTTTGATAATTGTAGGGTAAGAAATTTGCCTTCATCATCCTTTTCATCTTATCCCACGTGACAACTTTGGATTTTCCCATTCTCTCTCTGGTTAATTTAGTTTGTTGCCACCAATCCATAGCTCTTCCTCTCAGTCTTGTAGCAACTAACTTAACTTGACGATCTTCAGGCACGTTGTTGAGTTTAAAAATCTTTTCAACCTTTGATAACCAATCAAAGAATTCCTCTGCTTGTAGACCACCTCGGAATTCTGGAATTTCTATGTTCTTCCTTGACTCCCATGTATGACCATTCTCTTCAACATTCCTATATTGATTTTGCCCTTGGCCTGGATAACGAAAGTGAACACTATTACCATAATTATCTTCTTCAAAATTAGATGAGCTTCGATGTCGATTCTGAACATTGACTCTTCTATGTCCATGCACGTCCTCTCTACTTCTTTCCTCTACTCGAAATCTTTCATAATCACAATATGGCTCATGCTCGTAACCACGAAAGCTCTTCTTTCTTCATTCCGATAATCATGATTGTCTCGAAATCCACGATCTCGACTTATCGACAAAGATGGTTCTCTTCTTTCCCTATCATAATGTGGCGACACTCTCCTTTGATTTTGATTCATGTCATACATCATTCTCTCCACTCTCTCGAACCCTTATTGAACCTTTCATCGATACGTTGCTCCATCTATTCAGGATCTTCACTCCCATAAAAATCTGCAACATTATGATGACGGTTAACACGTCTCGGAGGCATGATCAAATCTTCAATAAATCCAAACACAAACTTCACAAAAACTTCAAATCTCGAAATTTCACACCCAACGAACTTGGAAAAGTTCGTCTCCTGGCTCACGACTTGAACAAATCTCGCACAAACTTGAACAAGCTCACTTCTAGCTCTAATACGAAAAGATGTAAACTTCTAGCTCCCAACAAGCTCTTCAAGCTCTGTACAATTTTCCCACTTCGATCCAAAACTTTCAGAATCAAAACTCCCAACTTGTTTGAATCTTCAAGAACACAAAAGGACAAGCAAACTCACATTCGAATTCCACAAACTTCAAATCACGCAAACTTGAAATCCAACGAACTTGGAAAAGTTCGTTTCCTTGCTCTGATACCAAACTGACGCAGTGGATATAACACTTGACCACGAAATGAAGATTTTGTGTCAAACAAATCGATGGAATGATACAATGATGAATTGATGGATTGATGATACCCAAGATAAATGCTCAAATCCGTTGATCTCACGAGATACTAGATTCTAACTATCTCCAACACGTTGATCGCACACGATACCGTGTTAAAAGATCTAAGATTCTTCGACGTTGATCTCGCGCACGAGATTCCGTGAATCGGCTTCAAGTCCGTTGATTCGAGCGCACTCGAATATCCGAAGATGGAAGATGAAGGAGATCACACTCAACTTCAACAAAGTGGCACAAAGCACACAAACAAATTTTATTCAAAAATCAACTCATATACAAATGACCATACACCCCTATTTATAGAGAAAGTACAACACCACACGACTCAACACAATTACATCACGACTTACATCACAAAACACAATACAGGTCATTCACGACCTAACAACAACGACTTAACAAACATGCAACATAACAATCACAACAAGACACAGCATTACACGACTTACAACAGGCAACGTAACAACATAGCACATCACAGGAACGGCTTGAGCGACCTATCACTTGAGCGACATAAGAAAGCATGCGACTCAACATCAGGAACGACCTAAGGCATAAGAAGATTGGCGACTTATCACTTGCTAGGTCGTTGGCGACCTAAGGCGTAAGAAGATTGGCGACTTATCAACTTGCTAGGTCGTTGGCGACCTAAGGCATAAGAAGATTGCTAGGTCATGGCCGACTTAAGCCTAGCTCGCTTGGTCGTTGGTGACTTACGGAATTCAGTAGCTCGCGACTTTCTGGAAGCGACATAGGGAGGAGCGATTGAGGAGTCGCTTCGCGACCTAAGGAAGCAAGTGAATTAAACTGGACGACCTACTGGAATCGCAAATTAGAAGCTCGAGCGATCTAGGGCTTCGGCGATTTGGGCTTCTTCGCCTTCGCGACTTAGGGAAGCGCGATTTAAGGGACGCGACTTAAGGTACATCGTTCATGTTTATCTCGCGCTGCATCAAGAGCCCTCTTTGAGAGAAACTTTGCTTCAATTGACTGAAGTTGAATGCTGGAGCAGGTAAAAGTCTAGTTTCACTTGCCTTTGAAATTCTACCATCTAATCTACCTTTAGGAACATCCCATGTCAATCACATAAAAGGCATGCAAAGATATGTTTGGAGGCCCATCTTTCTCTGCTGTGTTGTTTCCAGTAGACTTCAGTAAAACTGAACCATCACAGCCCTTTCCAAACAAAGAATAAGTCAGCTAACATAAATGCATCACGTATACATACGATTCGAGAAAATATCAAAATAAAAGCCTATATTTAGCGAGTGGTACTTGAATGAAGCAATCGTGGAAGTGCATTCGAAGCAAAGCAGCTAGACTATTAAATGTGAGCATCTTGAACGAATTAAATGACAATGGATTATTCAACATGTTACTATTTTAGTCAGTTTATTGCATCTGCTTTGTTCCATTAAATTTGGAGATATCGTCCAAATATAAAAGAACTTGATGCTCTTTTGTTGTACTAAATATTAAAATTTTACCTTGTCTGCCATTACTATCAGTCTTTCCAATTTAAATGTTATTTATATTATTAATTAGTTGGAACTAACTTGACATACCAATATTGAAAGTAAATTAATGCTTCAGTCCCAATACCTGTTTGCATTTTCATGTTTCCAAACGAAAGCTATAAACACATTAATAAATGAAAATGTCATCGCAACCTGAATGGTGATCTTCACGCAAGGAAAAGAAGGCCCCCTCCTTAAGTGTAATTGAACACAATAACAGGGTGTTATTTGCAAATCCTAGTTATATAAACAGTGCTTCATTTTTTTGCTTTCTTTTTTGAATGACATGCACATGCTAAAACATGCTTCAGCCACCTCAATTTCTTCCTTCATGCGCATGCCCTTCCCTAAACCCCTGCTCAGCAACACCCTGCCACCATTGACTCCTCCGACGTGATCTCTTAGCCGCCATTTCCACCTGACATCGCTTCCGCCTCAAAAAAATTTCCTTTTTTTTCTCTTTTTTTCGCCTGACATGCACACGGCCCTCCCCCGTCAACTTCCTCCTTGCCACCTTTTACCATGACAGCCCCGACCACGCTCCTACCCACAAGCCGCTCCTCTACCTCCATCATCACATATAAATACCAATACACACACATTTGCACGCAAGCTCCAACTCAAAAATATTGCACACACGCATAACAGCATGTATAAGTCTGTACTAGGATATGTGACCATCACCTGAGATCCTTGACAAATCTAAAGCCTAACATGTACGCAGTTGGGACCAGAGGAGAAAGAAAAGCAACTTGAATCTTGAGTTTCATTTTGCAAGGGAATATTAGAAATAGGAAGAAAAAGAAACGTGAAAATGGTGATGCTTGTTCAATTTTTGTTTACAGAGAAGAAAGGGAGAAAATGTTAAGAGCTGTGTTATATTTTCATGTTAAGAGAAAAAAAACTAACTACAACACAACTGATTGTTCAATACATAAGGGTGGTTAATCAACTCGTAGAAACCAAGACATATTTTGTCACCTATTAAAAAACCCCATCGGTTTAATTTGTTTGCTAACTTTTTCCTGCCTATATAAAACTTTGTTCTAAACTGAAGAAGTCATCGCATCAATAAGAAATAAACTAAAATCATTTGAGTTTCCCCATTTTATAAGATTTATCAATTTCAATCAAAGTTTGTATCTTTTTCATTTTAATCACCTACATCTCAACTCTCAGTGAAATGAAATGATACAGAGGGCATGTATTATTCTATTTGTTGAGGCAGACCAGGATGTGTGCTACCCGCTTGGCCCAATAAGCATTTTATCAAATATGTATAAATAGAGAGTACAAGCCAGTATTGATGTATGATTTCTTAGTATACAAAATATAAGAAATAAAGCAGTTTATACTTTTCCTCTTCAAATCTTTATATGGTATCAGAGCATTTCAAGCCTAACAGCAAAATGCCATGCCATTGATCAAGATCAGATCTAAAATCATCATATCAAGATCAGGCTGCATATTTCTTTTTGAATCATCTAAGAATCAAATAGATTCTCATCATCTTTTTCTGTTTCTTCCCTGTTTTCAATCAAGATCAGATATAATATCATCATATCAAGATTGAATCGTGTTTCATTCTGAATCATCTGAGAAATACAATATTTCTCATCATCTATGTTCTTCAGTTACCTTCCTGAATCAAGATTACCGATCAAAGCTTCTGCTGTGCCTCTCCTAGGAGTTCAAGAATTCTCTTGGCTGCTCAGTATTCCTTTCTCCCTCAGTAAAGTTTTCTTTTAATCACTTTTCTTGATTTCTGAATCAATGGCTGAAGGAGATCAAGATGTCTCTGCCTCCTCCAGCACCAACACCAATACCAGATTCAATCCAACTGAATAACTCTTGAAAGAGATTGTCAAACCTCAAAGTCAACTATTGTCGATTCAACTGGATGAGACCAATTTCTTGCTTTGGAAGTTTCAAGTTGAAACAGCAATCAAAGCATATAGGCTGGAACAATATATCCAAGGTACCATAATCATACCTCCAAAATACACTACAGACAAGGATGGAAAGCTAGTTAGTAATCAAGAATTCATAATGCATCAAAGACAAGATAGTCTAGTCAGTTCATGGCTAATATCATCAATAAGTGCTAATTTACTTTCTCAGATAATTGGATGCAATTCATCTCATGAGATCTGGTCCACAATAGAACAGATCTTTAGTACTCAGTCTGCAGCCAAGATTATGTACTACAAAAGACAATTGCAAAATGTCAAAAAGGAAAATCAGTCAATGAGAGATTATCTTGTAAAGGTTAAAACCTTATGTGATCACTTATCCTCTGCAGGGCACAAGGTGAGTGACACTGAACATATTTTATCAATTCTTGGAGGATTAGATGATGAATATGAATCAGTGGTAGCAGTTATATCATCAAAGGAAACTTTACCCACAATTCAGTATGTCCATTCTACTCTACTAGCCCATGAGGGTAGATTGGATCTCAAGAAATCATCTACATCAGACATGTCTCTAAATTTCATTACAAACAACAAAACCAAGAATCAAGAAAAGGCTTCTGGTAACAGAAGTCAACAGTATACCAATCAGAGAGGTGGTCTGTCTTCTAGATCACGAGGAAGGGGTGGAAGATGGTTCAACAACAGTGGAAACAACATACCCAGATGTCAGATCTGTGAGAGGATTGGTCATATTGCTAGCAAATGCTATTTTAGATTTGACAGTAACTACACTCCATCACCGCAGAACAACAACAAGGATAGAAACTATAATCCCAGCGCAAATGTGATAAGTGCTCAACAAGAAATCAGAGGTCAAAGTGATTGCAACAATAATGACAATGCAAAAGTTGAAGACATTACTGATAGCAGTTGGTACCCTGACTCTGGAGCTACAAATCATGTCACTAATAACTTGGCAAACTTGAATCTTGGCAACAAGGAATATAAAGGTACGCAATCTTTACTTATGGGGAATGGTGAGTCTGTAAAAATTTCACATTCTGGAAGTGCATACATAACTGGAAAGAAACAGTTATACTTGCATAATTTATTAAGAGTACCCTCTGTCAAGAAAAATTTATTAAGTGTGTCACAATTTGCCAAAGATAATAATGTGTTTTTTGAATTCTTTCCAAATTACTGTCTAGTTAGAGATATTCTAACAAAAGATATTCTCTTACAGGGTAGAGAATTTAAGGGATTGTATACTTTCAATGTTGATAATTCAAGAACATCTGGATGTAAAGGAAAATGGTGTAATATGTCTGAAATCAAAACTATGAATAACTGTAAGAATTTTGACATTTGGCACTGTAAGCTTGGACATCCTCATGTAAATATTGTTAAACAAGTGTTGAATGAAAATAATATCTCTTTTAACAATATTTCAACCCCATACATTTGTACTTATTGTCATATGGGTAAAAGTCATAAATTACCATTTATAGACTCCAAAATCAGTTACAACAAACCACTAGAACTTGTTGCAACTGACTTATGGGGTCCAGCACCCATATCAACAGACTATCGGTACAGATATTACATTTCCTTTGTTGATGCATATTCAAGACATGTGTGGATATATTTTTTGAAAGCAAAATCTGAAACTTGTTATGCAGTTCAACAATTTATAGTGCAGGCAGAAAAGCAGACTAACTGCCAACTAAAAATACTACAGACGGACAATGGAACAGAATTCTCACCTCTTAAGAAATTCTTTCAAGAGAAAGGTATCATACACAGGACAACTTGTCCTTATACATCAGAACAAAATGGTCTAATCGAAAGAAGGCATAGACACATTATAGAAACTGGTTTAACACTGCTAGCAAATGCATCATTAACACTCAAGTTCTGGCCTGATGCATTTGCCACTGCAGTTTTTCTAATCAATAGATTACCCACAAAAGTCCTAAAACTAAAGAGTCCATTAGAAATGCTTTATAATATCAAGCCTGATTATCACAGTTTAAGGGTATTTGGTTGTCTATGTTTTCCTTATCTTAGACCATATAATTCTCATAAACTGAGCTACAGATCATCACCATGTACATTTCTAGGTTATGCTACAAATCAAAAGGGTTATAGATGTTTATCTAGTAATGGAAGGATATTTATATCCAGACATGTTGTTTTTAATGAGCAAATGTTTCCTTTTAGCAACTCAGCAATTAGAACTTCAGAAAAGGTTCACAATACTAAGTACTCTTTAGCATCTATACATGTGATAACTGATAAGGCAGCTCACATTTATGGAGAGAGAGCTCAAGGCCATGAAAGTCCACAACACACAATGATCACTTCAGAACCAGGTCATGGACAAATCGAGCCATCTAACACATCATCTCAAATGCAACAACCAGACAATCAAATGCAGCAAGACTCAAGTCACACATTAGATGATTCACAATCATCTAATGAGCCACAAGAGACTGAGATGGATAACAATGATCATCAGCAAAGTCCTGTAAGAGCTGGACATCACATGGTTACAAGGGCAAAAAGTGGTATATTCAAACCAAAACTATACAATGTAGCTCTAGAAAATGAAGAACCAAGTACATACAGCCAGGCCATACAAAATGACAAATGGAAAACAGTTATGAATGAGGAATATGATGCCCTAATGAAGAACAAGACTTGGGATCTTGTTCCTCAGCCTACTGATCATAAGAATATAGTAGGTTGTAAATGGACATACAAACTAAAAAGAAATGCTGATGGGTCAATTTCTAAATATAAGGCAAGACTGGTAGCAAAGGGATATTCACAACAGAATGGTTTTGACTTTACCGAAACATTTTCTCCAGTTGTGAAACCCTCTACCATTAGAATTGTTCTCAGTATTGCCTTATGTAGAAATTGGATTATAAAGCAACTAGATGTAAATAATGCATTCTTAAATGGTGTTTTGCAGGAGGAGGTTTATATGGAACAACCTCATGGCTTTATGAAAAAGGGGAATGAGAGACTAGTATGCAAGCTGAACAAAGCAATCTATGGCCTCAAGCAAGCACCAAGGGTTTGGTTTGAGAAATTAAAGACAACCTTGTCCAGACTGAGCTACAACTGCACAAAATCAGACAACTCTCTCTTTACAAAGTTTAATTCTGGTGCTATTACTTATATACTGATTTATGTCGATGATTTTATTATTACAGGAAGTGATGATCTAGAGATCAACAATCTTATTCAACATCTTAACAAAGAATTCTCAATCAAAGACCTTGGAAGTCTAAGCTACTTTCTAGGAATTAAAGTAAGAAGACTCTCAAAATCTCTGATTCATCTCAGTCAGAAGAAATATATTAGTGAAATTCTCATGAAAGAAAAAATGGATCAATCAAACTCAATTTCAACACCCATGATAACAAATGTTCATCTATCAAAGACTAAAGGAGAAATGATCACAAATGACAGTCAATACAGAAGCATAGTGGGTGCACTTCAATATGCAACAATTACTAGACCAGAAATTTCATTCAGTGTAAATAAAGTGAGTCAATTCATGTAATGTCCAACAGATGAGCACTGGAGAGCAGTCAAGAGAATACTAAGGTATCTTAAAGGAACATTAAATCATGGACTAACTATGGAAGCATGTAAAGCAATTAGTATTACTGGTTATGCAGATGTAGACTGGGCAAGTGATATAAATGACAGAAGATCAACAAGTGGTTACTACATTTTCTTAGGAAAAAATCCAGTTTCATGGTGTTCAAAAAAACAGACGACTGTGTCTAGATCAAGCACAGAAGCATAGTACAGGAGTGTGGCTAATGCAGTGGCAGAAACAATGTGGATAGAATCACTATTGAATGAATTACAAATTAAAACTGAAAGCAAGACAACAATATGGTGTGATAATCTTAGTACAGTCTCACTCACTGCTAACCCAGTCCTACATTCCATAACCAAGCATATGGAACTAGATTTGTATTTTGTTCGTGAGCAAGTTGCCAAGGGAAAATTAAACATTAATCACATACCTGCCACTTACCAAGTTGTCGATATTCTAACAAAACCACTGTCAAATATGAACTTTACTCACTTCAGAGAAAAGCTTAAAGTCATGGATCTCGAAAGTCAGACAAAGCATGATGCTTCCTACCACTTAGTGTCGAAGAGGCAGCAAGCAGAAAATTGATCTCTACTTTCCAAACTCAGTTCTAGCGCCCTGAAATTCAATTTCTATCTTCAATTTGTTAGCAGCATGACTATCTTGTTCTGGTCTAGCATGCGTAACAACTTGGAAGCTGTTTTTATCCCAAACTGAAGGCAACAAGAATATTTCACAAGATCGTCCAATGAAATACACTTGAGCCTGTTGAGATTCGCATAGTTACTCAAGCGAAGCTGTAAAGATCTCAACTTCATATCAGATCTAAGCTATTTTTTGACTTTCTGTGTGGCGGCTCATTTTTCTTGTTTTCGAAGAAGGTTGCAAACCCTAGCATGAGAGCTAGGTTTGAGGGGGTATGAAATGAAACGATACATAAGGCACGTATTATTCTATTTGTTGAGGCGGACCAGGCTGTGTGCTACCCGCTTGGCCCAATAAGCATTTTATCAAATATGTATAAATAGAGAGTACAAGCCAGTATTGATGTATGATTTCTCAGTATACAAAATATAAGAAATAAAGCAGTTTATACTTTTCCTCTTCAAATCTTTATACTCAGGTCATCTTATCTTTTGATATTGTACGAATCCGTATTTTGTATCTCTCAACCATACCAATCCACGTCGCTTCTGAATATCTTGCTCTGATCATGCAGACATCATTTAACCCTTAACAAAGTAGCATTAATTGTGCTTTTGTGGACATTAACATGTTACAATCACAGTTTGTTTGACTGCATGCCCTTTTTAATTATTAATGCTTAGCATTGTTATTTCAAAATATCTTAGGCCACTTGATTATTAAAAAGAGTTTGTTTATTGAACAATTACGTATATTGTATACATTGGACATACGTTTCAGTTATCACTAAAAAATAAGGAGAAGAAAAAAATGTTCAAACACTATAAAAATTGTTTGATATCAGGTTTATTTTCTAAACTTATAGATCCGCACAAACTTTTGATTTTCATTTAAATTTTATGAAAGTTATTGTTTTTAAACTGATGCAAAATAAGTCAAGGAATAAGTGAACGATGATTGTAATATTAACAGTGTTCTAAGACTGAAAATTACACAAACATATACATAAACACAAGTTTATAATTCATATGTGCATTGTTGGTTACGAGTATAATAAAATACATTGTTTTTTTACATTCTAGTGAAAGTGGATTGGAAAGTCATAAAGCCCAATACCAAAGTGGCATCCCATTGGTTTTAAGATGATTTTCCATTTGAATTCATAATTTCATATACAAATAGTGACAGTGAATTCATACCTTGTAAAAATTATAAAGATCATATACAAACAGTGAATTCATACCTTGTAAACCATCGCCACTTGAGTCTCTGAGAATCAAACCCAATTCGAATCAAACCCTAAGCTCCGCCTCAAAAATCAAACCCAATTCGCGATTTTTTTTTCTTTCTTTTGAGAATTGAATTGCAAAATGAACTGGGTATCGATTTGAACATTTCGGTTTCAATCAAGTCGAGCATAGGCAAATTGAAAAGTAAAAGCACATACCAGTACTCGACTGAATTGAAGAAGCCGCGAGCAATCTAATTGATCGAAGAAAAGAAATCGAAGCATCAGCAACAAATTGAAGCGGCGACTCAATTCCCAAAAAACCCTAGTTTTCGAAAAGAGGACGAACGCCATTTTTCACAAGCAAAGATACGGCCGAAGGAATAAAAGAAAAGGGGACAGTGTTTTATTATTCAATAATTGGGCCGGCTAAAATTTTATTACAACGGGCATGCATTACAACGGACATTTTTTGACCGTTGTAAAGTTGGCATTTATTACAACGGGCCTGAATGGACCGTTGTAATAGCATTCTATTACAACGGGCAACCAATGCCTGTTGAAAAAATGGCGTTATATATGTCATCTTCTACAACAGGCGCTAATGGACCGTTGTAATAGTCTTCTATTACAACGGGCAACCAATACCCGTTGTAAAAAGGACGTTGTAATATGGTATTTTTGTTGTAGTGTATTGTAGTTCTAGTAGTGTTTGTATATAGATAGGTTATTGGTGAGCCTGAAAAACCATTAGGATCAGGAAGACCTCGGAGATGATTAAGTTAGGGATAGACCGTCCAGTAAAGAAGCATTTAACAGATAATTAAGGACAGATCGTCCAGAAGAGGAGTATCTAACAAGTGTTAGATTGATTTTGTTTATATTGTCTGGCAGGCTCGAGTCAGGCAAAGGTTAATAGTTAGCCAAACAAAACTTATGTGTTTGAACAGATAGTTCATTTATTACCTGATACTTATGTATATTTACATAATGATGCTTTACAGTATTTAACCAGTTCTGGTTGCAGTGAAAGGCTTTGCAAAGATATGTTTCAAAAGGATGTTAGTGAGGGAAAACCCGTTCCGCTAAGCGGCGTGGTCTCACTTAACATATTTAACCGGGATGTATAGTATTATTCACACCAGGCTTTATGTCTGACTCGAAGTTTATGTTCTCCCCTTAAACTCTCGGGTGCTCAAAATTGATTTGAGTAAGCTGAGGGGTTAAGGTCTTCTTAGGTTTTAGTAGGATGATGAATAAGGCTACCGGGGGCATGTAGGAAGCAAACAGATAGCCATTTAGGAGTTGCAGTTTTATGTTTTGTTGTATTTCCGATGTGTTTGTATTAAGTCTATTATGACAATATGACTCTGATCATCTAAAGATGTATCTTCATATACCGCTCTTGACGTAATTTGTAACAAGTATATTTTATCTGTGCCTAAGAAGGTATTTTGGATTATGTATTAAGAATATGGAACATCTGTTTTGAAAGTTAATAAAGTAATGTTGTTTCGAAATCTGTGTTTTGTTTCATATTCAAATGCTTCTAATATTATAGATACCATTAACATAGCCGTATTTAGTCATCAGAAGCTAATACTATAGATGACTGCAACATTTGTAGCGCTTAGTTTTGAGCCTCTAGATAGGGAATGTTACACATCCAATAAATCATAAAAAAAAATTGCTCCCACATTCGGTTCTTCTTCGACATTGACGTCTTCATCGTCAACTTGAACGGTAGGGAACATTGATCGTGTTGCATCTTCCACCATACCTTCTATTGGATTCGTCATAACAACATCGACCTCTGACGCAACAGGATCTGTTGTGGGTGCAACAAGTTCTCCATGACGATCCCATAAATAATAATTTGGCACAAATCCTGATTTATACAAATGTACTTCAACTGTATCTGGTTTCCAATGCTTCAAATGTTGACACTTACTACAAGGGCAACAAAGTTCTTCGTTATTTTGATTATTAGATATTGCGAATCTAATAAATTCATGTACACCATTATAGAAATGTTCTTTCACCGAGCCTTTCATTCCAGTTCCGACTTCATACATCCAAGTACGGTCGATAAAATAATCGAACATTGTTCCTAATTTTAAAAAATAGGTTAGTAATTTCGACAGCACTTCACTTCACTTCTATTCTATGCACAACTTCTCACCCAAGTGATATATTGTTGTTGTTTTATTTTCTAAAATAAAGTCTTTTAGGATTAAAGGCTTCACACACCACACTTCTGTCTAATTTCGACAGCACTTCACTTCGCTTCTCTTTTACACATAACTTTGCATCCAAGTGGAGTATTTTATTTTTTGTATTTTCTAAAATAAAGTAAAGTCTTTTAGGACTAAAGGCTTCACACACCAAACTTCTGTCTAATTTCGACAACACTTCACTTTACTTCTCTTCTACGCATAACTTTTCATTCAAGAGGAGTATTTTTGTTGTTGTATTTTCTAAAATAAATTAAAATCTTTTGGAACTAAAGGCTTTAATTTGTGGTTGTTATATTTGCTATAATAATACTTAACGCTTATTTTCAAATCAATATTATATTCATTTCAAAAAAAATTAGATAATCAATTTTAGCACAGTATTTGTTCTTGTATATAAATTTCATAGCTTTTTAGAAAATCGATTTAAGTACATTATTTTTTGTTGTTATATTCATTTGTTAACTTATTGAAAAATCGATTTCAATAGCATATTTCTTATTGTTATGTTCGTTTTTTAAGTTTAAAGAAAATCGATTGAGTACAATGTTTGTTCTTGTCATATTCATTTCTTAACATTTTGGAAAATCGATTTGAGTACAATATTGTTGTTGTCATATTTATTTCTTGATTTTTTTTTACAAAATCGATTTCAATAGAATATTTTTTGTTGTTATATTCGTTACTTAACTTTTTACAAAATCGATTTTATTACAATATTTGTTGTTGTTATCTTCATTTCTTAACTTTTCACAAAATCGATTTAAGTATAATATTTTTTAAATTTTTGTTAACTAAATTATACGCTTTATAACGTATTTTAAAACTCTTTTTTTTTAAAGGATATTTTCAAACTCTGTTCTTATCATTTTATTTTCAAACTCTTTTAACTAATAAAATTTTAATTTACAGATTTTGTAAGCTAAAATTAGAAGTTAGCATCAATAATAACAAATTAAAATAAATTAATTTTATATTAAGCACCAACAGTTATAATTAACACACACTAATTAATTAAAAGATATTACTTATGTTTAACTGTACCTACTTAGGATCATATTAATCAATAATTATACACTAATTTTCACGTAAACTATAACAAACATCGTTTTCCACTATAACAAACATTCACGTAAACTTATCAATAAGCATATTAAAGCATATTAATCAATAATACTAATTTTCGAATTTTAAATCAACCCTAAATTTAAATTACAAATTGAACAATCAAACCACTTACTAACCTCCTCAAATCAACTAACACACTATTATCATCAACTAATACACAATAATAAACTAATTTTCTAAATTAGGGTTTTAATTTTATCTCCAAATCAACTAATAAACTATACCATCATCTAATATATACCAATTAATCTAATCTATTCCAACCAAAAATACTAAATTTTTTTATAAATAGATCAGTTTAAAGTAATATACCTCAAAAATTGGAGATAAAGAGAAGGAGGAAGGAGTGCGCAGCGGGGAGGGGTCATTGGCTGGAGGCGACCAGAGGCGACCGGAGTCGGCTGGAGGCGAGAAGGAAAAGAAAATGGGGGGAAACGGAGAGGATCATGAAATGATTCGGCTGCAGGCGACTTCGCGGGTTATATTCGGTTTATCAACAGCTAGCGACAACCGCGTTTTTTAACCGACTCAAACCGTCGCCATGAGCCGTCGTCAAATGAAGCCGTTCTGGTAGTGCAATAAGTCTGCAGATTGGGTTTTAGTGGCAGTATTTAGGGAAAAAAATTCTGTGTATTTGTGTGTGGCTGCCATCGTGTAAAAATGAATAATCCGTTCTTACCTTGTGTAATAAAAAGTTAACAAATGAGCGAGGGTATTGGCCCCAGCTGATAAAGTGCGCCTTCACCCTTAGTAATTGTCGATGGCATAGATGCAGTTCAGTTTTATTATTCTGAGGATATACATTTCAAATAGAATCATGGGCAATACCGTTATGGATTGGTTTGCATCTCACTAACTATTATTTCCACTTATTTGGATAAGTAAAAGAACCAATTATTATTATTCAGGGTTAATTTTAGTTGCAGTTAGGTATGTTTATTCCACTGAGTATTATAATTATTGCAAATTGGTTTGCATCACCTTTAATATTTGTTTCCACATATTCAGAATCATTTATTGGAAGCTTTATGTCGAGCGTTAGGCTCTCGTCGGTGTTGTTGGCTTTCAGCAGTGTGGTTGTCCTTTTCTCGTCCCTAGTCTGGAACTTTTCGTCTGGTACTTTCTGTTGGGTCATGTTGTTGAGTCACTACGACTGCATTTTGGTGTTGCGAGTGACTTGGTTGATTTTTCGTTCGGCGGTTTTTACTGTACTCTATCGGGGCCATCGATCTGCTCAGTGGGCCGGGAGCGACTGGCGTGGGCGGTATCCTACTTCCTTCTATGTGCGTATAGTGATCGTCGGTGATCACTATACGGACAGCAGGGTATACTGTCAGCCATCGGCGCTCCGTTATCATCGTTCCGCAGATTGGTGCGCCGCGCGAATCTCACCTTTGATACGGGGCTGTACTTTTAGTGACAGTCTCGTTATGGTAAGATTCCCACAGCAAGATGGGACGCATCTGGATAGCTCCCTTACATATGATGGGTATTATTTCTGTCTCCCCCGTATCGCTCTTCCGGTACGTCTTTACCCTGTTCTTTCCCAGCAGTTAGCTGAGTCGGGGGTATCAGATCCTGTTATCCCAGCCTCATCATTCTTTCGCTCTTTAGCAGCACCTATCTGCCCCGTTTCAGATCAGAGCCGGTGGCAGTGCACTGTTCGCCTTATTCGCCTTCCCTTTTGCTTACGTTTTACTTCTGTTGTTTCTGCTCCTCCTGTCCCTTCGCGTTCATCTCCAGCGTTCTGCTCAGCAGAGTGCTCCTTACCCTCCTCTTCATGCTCTCTGTCCATTACCATCCCGATGATGAGTAAGGCAGAAATTGCGCTTCTGAATGAGCGCCTTGATTGTCTGTCCAGGAACTCTTGTTCGGAGTTTGCTGGGGCTTATCGGTCATCATCGACCGATTGCGAGGAGTCATCTATGGCTTCTGTTGAGCCCGCGGTTTCTTTAGCTCGTCCTCCCCATCGCACAGTGCGCAGAGTCCATTCTACTCCTCGCACCATCCGTACACGCTCTATAGCGGCGTCCGTGCAGGTCGATAGATCTTCTCGACACTCACTATATCTTGTCTGAGTTCGCTAGGTCTTTCTGCTTGTTGTTGTCTGCTTTATCTTTCTTCTTTTTGTTTCGTCATGTCGAATTTTCTCTTCTGGAATGTTCGCGGTATTGGGAACCACGATTCCTTGGCTAGGCTTAAACGCATTGTTCGGAAACATTCGGTCGGTGTGCTAGCAATCCTGGAACCTCTTCTAGACCCGGTGGGAATAACCAGTACCGTCTTATCCTTAGGTTTTGGCGGAGGGTCTGCCAATGTAACGGGTAAGATTTGGATTTTATGGTCCAAAGCCTATTCGGTCCACCCTATTTTCGACTCCTCTCAACTCTTATCGGTAGCCTGCACTTCTTCTTTCTTTGCTTCTCCTTTTCTGTTTTCGGCAGTGTATGCAAAATGTGTTCGGTCAGAGAGGCTAACTCTTTGGTCCGATATTTTAGGTCTCGGTTCTATGGGTTTTTCTTCCTCGGTGATTGGCGGCGATTTCAATATCGTCGCATGCCAGGCAGAGAAACGGGGTGGAGCTGCCATCAACCGTCTTGCAATGGCGGATTTTAACTCCTTCATTGTCGGATCTGGTCTCTCAGAGCTCCCGTTCGTGGGATCGGCGTTCACCTGGTCTAATAACCAGGTTGGCCCTAGTCGTATCCTATCCAGGCTAGACCGGGTCTTTGGTTCGGAGGATTGGTTTCGATTACCTTTCTCTTTCTCGGTTGTCCATCTTCATCGGACCTTCTCTGACCATTCCCCGCTGATAGTTCGTTGCTCTCCTTTCTCGCTGTCTGGGCCCTCGTCTTTTCGCTTCCAAAGTATGTGGAGATCTCACCATACTTTTCATCAAGTGGTAGCTGATTCTTGGTCAGCTCCCATCATCGGTCCTCCCTGTTCTGTTTTCAGTCGCAAGCTGAAGCGCCTCAAGGGCTGTCTTAAAGTGTGGAACACGAACGTTTTCAAGAACATATTCGATCGTGTTCGAACTGCCGAAGAAGCTCTAATTGTTGCGGAAGCTTTGGTTGATGAGTCTCCGTCATTATCCAACAAGGAGGCGTGGGCTTCTGCTCAATCCTTTTTTGCCTCGGAACTTCGTCTTGAGAATGACTTCCTTCGCCAAAAGGCGAGAGTCAAGTGGGTAGTCGACGGCGACGCGAACTCCAAGTTCTTCCACTCTTTCATTCGGAAAAAAAACAACCTTCTTACCATTCGGGAGATCATGCGCCCTGATCTATCTTTAGCATCCTCGCCTGTGGAAGTCATAGATACAATTGTGACTCACTTCCAATCCTTCCTAGGCTCGCCTTCGGTTTCCGAAACCGACCCTTCTCTTTTAGCTTTCATTCCCATGTTGGTCCTCTCGCCAGAAAGTGATATCCTCTCAGAATTCCCGTCGCCTGAGGAAATCCGAGCTAGTGCTTTTGCTCTAAGTAAGGATAGTGCTAGCGGCCCAGACGGTTTCAACGGTACCTTCTACCGTTGCTGCTGGCCTATTATTCAGGATGACTTCTGTCGTGCTGTTCGGTCTTTTTTCGTTGGTAGTTTCCTCCCCTCTAGTTGGACATCCACCAACCTTTTTCTCATCCCGAAGTGTGACCTGCCGCGCTCCTGTGGCGACTTTCGGCCCATCAGCCTTTGTAACTTTTCTAACAAGGTTATTTCCAAGATTTTAGCTACCCGGTTGGCCCCTTTCCTTGAGCGTATTATCTCTTCATCCCAAGCGGGCTTTGTTAAAGGGCGCTTAATTTCTGACAATGTGTTGTTGGCTCAGGAACTTATTTCCCAGTTAGACAGGAAAGTGCGGGGCTCTAATGTTGTTTTCAAACTAGACATGGCTAAGGCTTACGATCGTATGTCGTGGTTTTTCATCATTAAGGTCTTGAGAACTTTCGGTTTCCCGGAAACATTCATTGACCTTGTTTGGAGGCTTATCTCCAACTGCTGGTTCTCTGTGCTCATTAACGGTTCGGCTAATGGGTATTTCAAGGCTGGGAGAGGTCTACGCCAAGGAGACCCGCTATCGCCTTCTCTTTTTGTGATCGCGGCTGAGGCTTTCATTCGCGGTCTACATTACTTGACAATATACGGTCAGATCCAGCGTTTCGGGATTCCGAGGGGCTGTCCTCTCATATCATCTCTGTCTTTTGCAGATGACATTGTTATCTTCTCGAACGGTAGTCGCTCATCTATTCGGAAGCTCCTTAGTTTCATTCATCTTTACGAGAGTTCATCCGGTCAGCTCGTTAACTCTTCGAAAAGTTGTTTCGTTCGGGCGAAGGATTGCTCCCCCTCTAGAGCTTCCTGGATTGAGACAATTTCTGGTTTCAATGAGACCACGCTTCCTCTTCCCTACCTGGGTATAGTTCTGTACCGCGGTAGGAAGCTGAATGCTTATTTTGATCCTTTAGCTGACAAGGTTCGGGGTAAGGTCATTCGTTGGAATGCGGCTTTTCTCTCTCAGGCTGGCAGACTGGTTCTCATAAAGTCTGTGTTAGATTCAATGGGAACTCATGTCTTTGCGACTATGACCCCTACCGCCTCCTTCTTTAGGTCGTATCGTTCTTTGGCCTCTTCCTTTTTCTGGGGCAGCAAGGAAGGCGATCGCCGCCATCACTGGATCTCGTGGGACTCGGTTTGTCGCCCCAAGAACGAGGGCGGATTGGGGTTGCGCAACCCCAAGGATATTTGCTCCGCCTTCGCTTGCAAACTGTGGTACAGATTCGGTGCTAACAACTCTTTATGGTCCTCTTTCCTTCACGCTAAGTACCGAAGGCTTGCGGGCACTAATTATACGGGTTCTCCGTCCTATGCTAGCGAGACATGGAAGCACATGCAGTCAGTGAAATCCTTATCTGACTCCCATGGCGGTCTTTTAGGATGGGACGGCGCTCCGTTTTCCATCCTCAGAGCTTGGACTTCGATTCGTATTCCTTCCCCCATTCGCCCTTTGTTTTCTTTCATCTGGGATTCTCGCTCTCCACCAAAAGTTTCGACCCTCATGTGGCGTATCCTCCATGATGGCCTTCCTTTAGACGAGAACATTCAGCGGATAGGCATCCCATTAGTTTCCCGTTGCAGTTGCTGCAACAACAGGGATTCAGAATCCTTGAACCATTTATTCTTCACTGGTTCTACAGCCAGATCTTGCTGGAACTTCTTCGGAAATTTGGTAGGTGTCCGAGGAATTACCAGATCTGTTAACGATCTTCCTTCGTCATGGTGGTCTGGGAACTCCAGGAAATCTCTTCGTGCGATCATTCATCGCTTAATTCCTTGTCTCCTTTGCTGGCACATTTGGTGTGCTAGGAACAAGGCTATCTTCGATAGTACTCCTATGGAGCCCGTGACCATTATTAGGCGAGTCAGGAATGATGTATTCCTTGCTTTTCGAGGTCGGCCTTTCAGGGGACGATTAAGTCCCGGTATCCATCCTCTTGTGGGTCTACTTTCTATTACTTGTGCGATGAGGTCCGCTAGAACGGGAATCGGTTGAGTTTTCCTGTCAGGGCGTTGGTCTTCATCCAACGTTCCTGACTCTCCCTCCCCCCCCCCTTATTGTTTGTTTTGATATGGTCGCTAGTTTTTCAGGTCCAGGTTTTGTAGGGAGTTTTATATTCTCCTAGGATTGATTCCATTGGTTGCACTTCAGCTTTCTGTTATTCTAGTCGGATGTTGGTATCCAGAGCTCATCTGGTATTGCTGTTTCGCTGGTTGGGTTTGTTTGAGGATAGCTTTTATGGTTCTCTATGGTTAGCGAGTGTTGGCTTGCGGTTCTATGTGGTTCTAGCACTCTATGTCGGAGGGTGGTTTTCTTTCAGGTGGACTGGCCTACACCTTTGGGTGTAGCGGGATTGTTGGTTGAGCGGCTGTTTATTTAGTCCTTTTAGCTTTGTATTATGTTGCTACTGTCAGCTTAGCTTTTTCTTCTTTTTTCTGATACTTTGTTTATCGGGAATGTGGGTCGCATACTTTGTATGTCTTGCTGTATTTTGTGAGCCATTGGAGAAAGGTTTGTTTCTCCATTCTATTATAATATTCTGGTTTTTGAAAAAAAAAAAAAAAACCAGAATCATTTATGCAATAAAGTTTAATTATTAATTGGTTTGCATCTTTAACCACTGTTTATATGTACACTCTTTGCACCTCCACGTGATGTTCTTGTCAGTTATTAATATTCTACCAGTAAACTAATAAGGTTACATGCAAAATATATTCATCTCATACTACTGAATATATGAAAATATATGACAATGTCCTTCCAAATAGATTTATTTCTATTGAATACATTGTCTGGCTGTGACTTGTAGCAAATAATATTTGGATAAATATCAAATAAGGTACTTCCATAGAGTCACCTGATCATACTATTCTGTAAATTTAAGTTTCAATGCCACTTGTATAAATCTATTGAAGTGAAAGCAAACATGGCTAGGTAGGTTGTGAAACATGAACGAATGCATGATGATCATGTGCTATGTGTTTAATTCTTCGACATTATCATATGATAATTAGTTTCACAAATTAGCATCTTCTATAGGACTGGAAATATAACTGATCTGTTGCTCTGATCTTGACTGTGACCAATTCAGCCTGCATTTTTGCTTAGAACAGTCCATGTAATGCTCAGCTGTTTGCTAATCTTGTTGCTTTTATATTTGAGGTTTGTTTAGTTGTCTTGGACCCTATCAGGACTATTGTTTGGTTGTTTTGAGTGCTTTTATATTTAATGAAATTTTGAGTGCTGTATCAGGATTACTCTTATATATTTTAATATAAAAAAATAGTTTGGTTGTTTACAGCATGTTTCTAAGTGATATTCAATCATGTAGTTTGGTTGTTTACATTCATACATTGTAACAGCAAAGATAATATAAATGATCCCGTCAATTTCTAATTGTACTTGCACTGATATCAAGCAAGATTTTTACATCTATAAGTCACTATCTGTTTTTAAAAAGCAAGCGTACTCTACTTATTAATTGTTCACTAATGCATTTCCTTTAATAGCTTCTATAATAATGCAACTAAACTGTTGTTTACTATATTATCAGTAGGGAAAGCAGCTTTTCCTACAATCCAACACCATGCTCATTCACAATGGCAACCCCATATGGGAGACTCTTCTACTGTTTGTTGAGTACATGAATGAAGTCTGGTCCATGCCTGGTCTCTTCATACTCCCTTCTAATCCATTTGAGATTAATAATATGTAAACTATATTAATTAACAATAATCACATAGGTTAAATTTGGTCTAATCACTGTAGTAGCTCTCTGGCAACATTATGTTTGAGACTTCACTAAACTTCTGACCAGGAATGAAATGAAATGAGAAAACTAGAGAAGGAATGATGGAAGCAATGACATGTGTTCTACTTAATTTTTATGTCACCATGCAGTTGGAAAGATAAAATATAATACCTTCGTACTCATAATTTAATGAAATTCAGAAGAGTGGTCAAACTTTGGTTGCTTCCAATACATTACAAACCTATGCATGCCAACCCCTCTCTCTATATAGGCACTTCTTAACACCATTACCTTAAACATAAATCAATCTCTCCTGAACAAAAAGAATATATAAAATCAAAGTTAAGAAGATAATGGCATCTAATGATGTGAAGCTACTAGGATCATGGCCAAGCCCTTACGTCTACAGGGCAAAAATCGCTCTGAACATCAAAGAAGTCGCCTATGAATTCTTCGAAGAAGTATACAGCAACAAGAGCGAGTTGCTTCTAAAGTCTAATCCAATATATAAAAAGGTTCCGGTTTTAATTCATAATGAGAAACCTATTTCAGAGTCAATGATCATTGTTCAATACATTGATGAAGTATGGGAAGGCCCCTCTATTCTTCCATCTGATCCTTTTGAGCGTTCGAAAGCCAGATTTTGGGCTTATTATATTGATGACAAGGTAAGAAAATCTCATATACATACATACACACACATACACACATATACGCCTATGTATATAAAAGACGAAATAGACATGAACCGTTAGACCTCCCCTGAATTCAACCCTCGTGTAAGCACAAGGAGATCCAACGGTTAAAAAATGTTGTGTTGGATTTTTTGTTTCATTTTGTATCTCAATAGTGTGTGAGTGAATGTGTTTTGCTTTGTTAATTTCTAACTGATGTTTATTTACTACAGGTAATCCCAAGCGTTTTGAGCATAATGAAAATGAAGACAACAGAAGCTAAAGTGGAAGGACTAAATCAAGCTATTTCAGGGCTAAAATTGCTCGAGGATTACATAGCAGAGAAGCCATATTTTGGAGGAGACAACATTGGTTACGTTGACATTACACTTGGCAGTTGGCTAGCTTGGTTTAAAGCAGCCGAGGAAGTTGAAAGTGTTAAGGTGTTGGATGAAGAAAAGTTTCCAAATTTAGTGAAGTGGGCAGACAGATTCTGCATAGATGATAGAGTAAAGGAAGTAATGCCTGAACATAACAAGGTTGTTGAGTTTGGCATAATTCTTCAGGAAACTGTCTGGAAATCCAGGCCTGCAAATTGAGTAGAGATCCTTCGTCTCCATGGATGATTTCTATTGCATTATTTAATTTAAGTAATTATAAATAAACGATCATGATACCATGGAAGTATGAAGAGAAGAAGATTTAGGTACAGAAGAGAATTTGAGTTATTTTGAAGTTAAATTTGCATTGTTCAGTCTGTAACTGATTCTACAGTGTCTGGTTTGCTTTGTATTTTCTAAATTCATATATTTTCTAGTATTTATAATTATTTTCATATCTTATAAAACTAGATATCTTTGTATGTATGGTGGACAAATATATATTTTTGACCATGGTATGAATCGTGGAAATATACATTTTTGCTTTAATATTTTTCTGATGGTTTTATTGTGAAAATTACGTAAAATACACAAGATCTAACCTGCCAATTACTTATCAATCTCTGTAATTCCAGTCAGCACAAACAAATAACGTAGCAAATTAGACCAATAATAGATATGACATAGTTCGGTTTTAGTGACTTACATCAACCGAATATATCTGATACGTTACTTGCAGCAATCTCAGATCATGAGGATTCAATATCAGGACTGAAAAACAATCAAAGAAGCACGCTCATCCAAAAATGCTACTTGGACCGAAAATGAGTAAGTCATTTCATGCGAAAATCACGCTGAATTCCACCACTCCATTTTGAGATCCCTCACGCTCATCTGATCTGAGGAGAGTTACAGGCTGCGATACAAAGGAAACTCATCAATCAAATATTCAGCTGGACGGTCGCAGACCATCAATCAAATATTCAGCTTGGATCCGACGTCAGGAAACATTAGCTCCTGAATCAAAAGCGAAGATCGGGTAACAGCAGCATCAAAATCGGGATGCCGACTACAAGGCAGCTATCTTCGATCTATGGTTATAGTGAATATTGTTAAGGATCTGAGTCGTTGAAATTCAGGTAAACCTCCGACGCGGCCATCGTCAAGCGGCGGGATTCACACTAGAACCGCAATCCAGTGCCATCCGACTCTTAGGCGACGGAGAGCACTCGCAGCTTCACACCTCCGATCTTCACAAAGAAGTCATTTCAGCTGAGGATCGGTTTAGTGGAAGGGGAAGAGGAGGCGTTAATTCTGATTTGGGAAAACAAATATAACGGGTTAGGAAATGCAAAATTAATGTTGCCACATACAACAAAAGCGGACCCTGAACTCCAAAGTTTGGCAAATCCCAAGGAATGAATTTAGTTCCCTTCTTCTTTTTCATTAGGAAATCTTCTCACTTTTATATATAATTGTTCATTAAGATATTTAAAGCTACATGTCTTTCAACTTTGACTGAAGACTGGAGAACGATATCTGTTATAAAACAAGCTGAATATAAAACCAACGCTATATATTCTTATGAACTGATGGAATATAATGATTTGAAAAGTTGAATAAAACAATAACCGAAAAGATCTTCCAGATAGGGGTGTAAATCGGTCGGACCGGACCGGACGGAGATGTGTTCAGTTTATGTCCTAAATAAAATCGGACCGGACATGGACCGGACGAGATTTATGTTCGTACAAATTTGGTTGTCCTAGCTCGTGTCCTAAATGAAATCGGACGGACTCGTACATACATTTTTCAGACACGGACCCGAACGGACACGGACGGACAATGTTATTTACATCAAATTTTATGTTGTTTAATAGAATTTCCATCAGATATACTGAACTATAAGAAATTCGGACGAATTCGAATGAACTCGGACCGGACAATATTTTTTCTCGTACAAATTTTCTTGTCCTAGCTCGTGTCCTAAATGAAAATCGAACGGACTCGGACGGACGTATTTCGGTTACGGACACGAACGGACATCAGACACTCGTACAAAATTTACAGCCCTACTTCCAGATGACTGTAAGGAGCACTAGGCACATCTTTAATTAAAGATACGAAGAGAAATGAATTACTCTCTTTCTGTTTTATGCTTCTACTTCACTTCTCAGATATGGGCTCTGCAAGACCCAAAAGTTTACGGGTAGTTTGGTTTATTTTGTATTTTATGTTTTGAGTTTTCAACATTAATTACAAAATATGAAAAGAATGAAGGGAGGTCGGAAAGGATGAACGGAAGATTGGAGGGGACCACGAAGTGGATGCAGGAATGACGGAAGGATGAATTGTCGCTCGTGCTTCCGTTTTTCTCAAAACACGAAAAATGAAAAAAAGTTATTTTCTATTTTGTATGTTAAATTCGTTTTCTAAAATTGCCATTTTTCATAATATACATGCGTTGTTCGTATTTTTGTATGGACGAAAACTCAAAACTAAAAACGGTAAACCAAACATAGCCTTATTTTTTTATGACCGATTGTTTTCCTTGTACAAGAGAATATGTAAATACTCAATGTATCACTGTATCTACTATTATCATTCAATACAATCAAATATTCATTTTCTTTCTCGCAACTATTCTATTAAATATCACTGTAACAGATTTAAATAATTATGCTTACAAATTCTGTTATGGTATCAGAGCTACCAAAGTCTTAAGTCTTAACAGCCAGATTGTTGAATTAATCAGACTCGTCAGAAATGAATCATCATTTGAGTGATCTCCTCTCATCAGAAGGCAGTGCTTCATCATCTGAAAGGATTGATTCAGTGAAGAAAATCAAGTGCCACGCCTCAGTTCAAAGAACTCGGCTGCATCAGATCTTTCTCAGCAAATCTTAAAGAAAATCAATTAAGAAAATTTCAGAAAACTGTCAAAAAAATCAAGAATCACCACAAAACTGAAGAAAGTGCCTTCCAGCAAGACTTATCAGATTTAAAAATAAAGGAGGAAAAGAAAGAAGATCATCATTTAAGTCTTGCGGTTGCATCAAACCTAGTTGTGAGCAATTCTTGCTTTTTTTCTTGAATTCTGTCTTTGATTGATTCTCTTTATCTGCCTGTTAGTATTACTTTGTTTCTTCATAATCTGAAATCATCATGGCTGAAGATATAAACACTGCTACATCTGCCAATGTGAGCAATAATCATCAATTTAGTGCTACAGCTGAAAAGCTTGTTAACGTTGTAGTTAGCCATCAAAGCAATCTGATCACTGTACACTTGAGTGAAGATAATTATCTTTTTTGGAAACTGCAAATTGAGACTGCAGTCCATGGATATGGACTTGAAGATAATATTCTTGGAACCATCTCAATTCCTCCTAAATGTATCACTGTTGAAGAAAACAAAATTGTCAATAATGAAAATTACACAAAGTATCACAGACAAGATAGGCTTATTTGTTCTTGGCTATTATCATCAATAAATACAAATATATTGTCTCATGTTATTGGATGCAAGACAGCAAATGATATATGGACAACCATTGAAAAAGTGTTCAATACACAATCTGCTGCCAAGGTGATGTATCACAAGAAGCAACTGGACAGAATGAGGAAAGATAACAATACTATGAGCGAATATCTATTCAAAGTTAAAACAACTTGTGATCTCTTGGAGGTTGCAAATCACAAAGTATCAGATTCTGAGCAAATCTAACTATTCTAAATGGATTAAGTGATGATTATGAATCAGTAGTTGCTGTCATTGCATCTCAAAAGGACTTGCCAACTATTGATGATGTTTACCCTATATTACTTGATCATGAGGCCAGAATTGACAACAAGAAACCACAAGATTCTGATTTCACCATCAATTATACTACTCATTCCAAGAACAAAAGTCAAAGCAATAACAAGCCAGATCAAAATACACAAAGAGGAGGATACTCTAGCAGATCTAGAGGAAGGGCATATGGAACAATGCCAATAGACTTAGATGCCAGATTTGTGAAAAAATTGGTCATACGGCAGTCATGTGCTACTTCAGATACTCAAATCAAAACAGTGGTCAAATGAGCAACAACCTGATGCAGCGCAGCTCTCATTTGTCCAAGGCAAAAGTCGTACACGAGATAGCCTAAGTCGTACACGACTTAGTGATGATGCAACACAAGGCATAAGTCGTACACGACTTAAGGAATCAGAGATAAGTCGTCCACGACTTATAGAAGAAGCACGAGATAACAAAATAGCTGTGAATGTAGAAGGTTTAAGTCGTCTACGACTTAAAGGCGATGTCGTATGTCGTCCACGAGCTAAAGACAACGAGGGACATATAAGTCGTAACCGACTTATAGAAACAGGCATGAGTCGTATGAGACGTCTACGACTTAAGGAAGGTAAGGAGATAAGTCATCCACGACTCAAGGGAGAGGCTGGTATAAGTCGTCCACGACTTAACGAAACTGGAGGTATAAGTCGTCCACGACTTAACACAAAGCAAGAAGAAGAAGAAACGAGTTACGACTTAGTTGAGTCGACTGGATTCTTTAAATCGGAAACTAAGTTAAGTCGTAGAGGCCTGGAGCTGTAGATTCTGATGCCGCTTTAATCCATGCCGAAGATTCTCCTTGCCGAGTTAATCTGAACCGTTGTTTCTTAAGTCGCTACTGGAGTATAAGTCGTATGGCGTCTGTTTGTAAATATGTTGAGTCGAATGGAGTTGATAAGTCGGCAACGACTTAAAAGATGTATTTTTCTATGTTGTATTTTCTGTTTGCTAAGTCACTAGGCTTTCTTGTAATAAGTCGTGAGTCGTGTGCTTTGTAAATAAGGAGTGTTGATTTGTTAAGTCGTTAAGTCGTGTACCTGGTTGAGACGAAGCTGTTGATAAGTCGTCACCGACTTATGTTGAGTCGTAGGTCGTAGGTGATGAGTCGGAAACGACTTAAGACTTGTGTAAATTTCTGTGGAAAGTGTTGTAGCCTATAAATAGGCAAGTTGAGTCATTTGTAAAAGTTTGTTGAATATTGAATAAAATTCTCTTTTGATTGCTTTGTGCTTTCATTCAAATTTGTAGTTGAGTGTAATCTCCTATCTCCTCTTTCGGTTAATCGAGTGCGCTCGATTCAACGATTGTAGAAGCCGATTCGCGGAATCAAGTGCGCTTAATCAACGCTTGAAGAATTGAAGATCTTTGAACCCGGTATCGTGCGCGATCAACGAGTTCGAGATAGCTAGAGTTCGGTATCTTCGGATCAACGAATTCGGGCATTTCAGCATTCATCAATCCATCCATTGCTACTTTCATCGTATTATCTTGTTTTTGTAATATCCGCTGCGTCAGTTTTGGTATCAGAGCTTGTTCTAGCCAATCATAGCTAGATCGAGACTTGGAGCCTATTCCATTTGAAGTTGTTTGGCCGAGAAGTTTGAAGATTTGAGATTGTGTCATCACGGCCGAGAGTAAGAAGAGTTTGTATTGAAGATTGATTGATCGAATTAGTATTGGAAGCCAAAACTTTGTCCATCGTGTTCATCGCGATTTGCTACAAAGTGAAAGTTTTCGATCCGTTTCATTTTTTATCAAAGTCCGAAAAGTGTTTGAATTTTGGAGTTTTGTGAAGTTTCAAGTATGCCGCCAAGAAGAGCTAATCGCCACCAAAACGTAGAAGCTTTGTATCGAAGAGAAGAAGCTGATGAGATGGAGCAAAGGATCAATGAGAATTTAGTGAAAATCTTAACGAAGGAATTGGCCGGTTAGAGAAGCTTATGACGGAAATGAATCAAAATCGGAGAAGGGTTTCACCTGAATCTAATCATGGAGGTAGTAGAGTCTCACCACATTCAAATCGAGACAGAAGTGTTGAAAATGATCAAGGGCGTGGGAGGAACGTAAATGATCGTGAACAGAGGAATGTTGATAAAAGGGATGATGGTGGAAGACGTAATGGTAGTAGAGATGTGGGTGGACGAGATAGACAACAATATACATCTGATTTTGAAGAGGAGTATGAAGGTGGTAGTGTTCGAGGACAAGGACGAGGTCAAGGAAGAAATTACTCTGAGTATGATCACAAGTGGGAGTCGGGGATGAAGACTGAAATTCCTGAATTCAAAGGTGGTATGCAAGCGGAGGAGTTTCTAGATTGGGTAGCTAATGTTGAAGAAATTTTTGACTTCAAAGAAGTTCCAGAAAATCGGAGAGTGAAGTTGGTTGCTACAAGGTTGAGGGGTAGAGCTTTGGCGTGGTGGCAACAAACTAAACTTACACGTGAACGAATGGGAAAGTCAAAAGTTGAATCTTGGGAGAAGATGAAGAAATTGATGAAAGAAACGTTCTTACCTTACAATTATCAATCTTTGATATATCAACGTTTGCAAAACTTGAGGCAGGGCACAAAGACAGTTAATGACTATGCTGATGAATTCTATCAACTTATTGCAAGGAATGATATTATGGAAACAGAAGAGCAGCTGACATCTAAATTCATTGGGGGATTGAGAATGCAGATTCAGGATATGGTTAATATGTTCGATCCAAGATCTGTAGCAGAAGCACATCAGAAAGCGTTGGCTTGGGAGAAACAGGGTAGACGAGGAGGTGGTGTGTTTACTAATTCCAGCAATCAAATGAAGGGTGTTAGTGGGAGTTCTAATATTTCTAAACCTATCAGTAGACCAGTGGTGAAGGAGGTTGAGAGGGCAAAAGTTAACAATGGTTTCAAATGTTACAATTGTCAGGAATTGGGTCATAAAAGCAGTGAGTGTCCAAAGCCAAAGAAGAGAACCATGATTGCAGAAGTTGAGGATGAGGATGGTGATGGGGATTGTTCTAGTCCAGTTGAGGAGGATGAGCAGGATATTGCGTCAGGAGATGAAGGTTGTAATCTAATGCTGAGGAGATCGTGTTTAACACCAAAGCAGGAGGAAGCCAGTTGGTTGAGGAGTAATATCTTTCAGTCAACATGTACTATTCTGGGGAAGGTGTGTAAGTTTGTGATCGACGCAGGAAGCTGTGACAATATTGTTTCAACCGAAGCTGTGACAAAGTTGAAATTGAAGACCGAGAAACATCTGAATCCATACAAGTTAGCATGGTTGAGAAAAGGAGGAGAAGTGAAAGTGGATAGACGAGTTCGTGTTCCATTCTCTATTGGGAAGAAATACAAAGATGAAATATGGTGTGATGTAGTAGAGATGGATGTTTGCCACTTATTATTGGGAAGACCATGGCAGTATGATCGAGCAGTACAACATGACGGTCGAACCAATAGCTACAATTTTATGTTTAAAGGCACGAAGATTATCTTAGTTCCAAAGAAGAGACAAACAGGAGAAAGTAAGTCAGAAGATATTGAAGAGTTGAAAACTTTATTGACTTTAAAGGAGTTTGTTAAAGAAGTTGAAGAGGAGCCTGAAGTATTTTTGTTGATTGGGCGTGAGAGCAGTGAAGAAGTTGAAATTCCGGAAGAAGTTAAACCAGTTTTGAAAGAATTTGACGATGTATTTCCAGAAGAGTTACCAACGGAGTTACCACCGTTGAGGGATATACAACATCAGATAGATCTTGTTCCAGGTGCTGTGTTGCCACACAGACCACATTATAGAATGAGTCCGAAGGAACATGAAGAGTTGCGGAGGCAGGTAGAGGAATTGCTTGAACAGGGGCGTGTGCAGGAGAGTTTAAGTCCTTGTGCTGTACCAGCTTTATTGGTACCCAAAAAGGATGGAACATGGAGGATGTGCACCGACAGTAGAGCATTGAATAAGATCACAGTGAGATATAGATTTCCGATGCCGAGGCTTGATGATTTATTGGATCAAATCAGTGGGTCCGTAATTTTTTCGAAGATTGATTTGAAGAGCGGATATCATCAGATTCGTATCAGACCAGGTGATGAGTGGAAGACTGCTTTTAAAACCAGGGAGGGTCTATACGAATGGTTGGTTATGCCATTTGGCCTATCCAATGCACCGAGTACTTTTATGAGGGTGATGAATCAGATTTTTCGACCATTCATTGGGAAGTTTGTAGTGGTATATTTCGATGATATTTTGATTTACAGTGGGAGTCCAGAGGAACATTTGAATCATCTTAGAGAAGTACTGATGGTATTGCGACAAGAACAATTTTATGCTGCAACGAAGAAATGCGTGTTCATGACGCATAGCGTTTTATTTCTGGGGTATGTTGTGTCGGAAAAGGGAATACAGGTTGACCAAAGTAAAGTTGAAGCTATCAGAGATTGGCCGCAGCCCAAGACGATAACGGAAGTTCGTAGTTTTCACGGGTTGGCTTCATTTTACGGAAGATTCATTCCACACTTTAGTAGTGTGATGGCACCTGTTACAGATTGCATGAAAGGAAAGCAGTTTGCATGGACAGAGGAAGCAGGGGATGCTTTTGGGAAGATCAAGAAGTTGTTGACATCTGCACCAATTCTGATATTACCTGATTTTCAGTTAGTGTTTGAACTACATACTGATGCATCCAAGGTTGGGATTGGAGGGGTGTTGAGTCAAAAGGGACGTCCAATTGCGTATTTCAGTGAGAAGTTGTCAGGAGCAAAAGTGAGATACAGTACATACGATGTGGAATTTTATGCTGTTGTGCAATCAATCAAACACTGGAGACATTACTTATTTCAGAAGGAGTTTGTTCTCTACACTGATCATGAAGCATTGAAGCACTTACAAGGACAAGACAAGATTTCAGCGAGACATGCATCGTGGATCGCATATCTGCAACAGTTTACTTTTGTTGTTAAACACAAGTCAGGGGTGACGAATCGAGTAGCTGATGCTTTGAGTCGGAGGAGTCATTTGTTGACTACACTAAAGGTTGAGGTGACAGGGTTTGAATTATTGCCAGAATTATTCACCGATGACCCTTACTTTGCAAAGTTTGTTGATAAAGTCAAGGATGGGGAGATGGATGAGTTCATAATGACAGATGGTTTTCTGTTCAAAGGAAATCGATTGTGCATACCGGAGGGTAGTCTGAGAATGAAGATTATCAAGGAGTTACACGAAGAGGGACATGTTGGAAGAGACCGAACCTTACAGTTGATTTCACAATCTTATTTTTGGCCATCGATGAGAAAAGAAGTAGAGAGGTTTGTGGAGCGTTGTCATATTTGTCAGGTTTCGAAAGGAACTGCGACTAATGCTGGTTTATATATGCCGTTACCTGTACCAATTAAACCGTGGGTTGATGTGAGTATGGACTTCATGTTGGGATTACCGAGGACACAGCGTGGTAATGATTCCATTTATGTGGTGGTTGATCGATTTTCGAAAATGGCACATTTTATTGCGTGTAAGAAGACGGCGGATGCTGTTCATGTTGCTCAGTTGTTTTTCAAGGAGATCTATCGACTTCATGGATTTCCAGAATCTATTGTGTCGGATAGAGATACTCGATTTCTGAGTCATTTTTGGTTGAGTTTGTGGAAGATGGTGGGAACGAAGCTGAAGTTTAGTAGTGCTTATCATCCGCAAACGGATGGACAGACCGAGGTTGTGAATAGATCATTGGGGAATTTACTGAGGTGTCTTGTACAGGACAATCTGAAGAGTTGGGATGTAAAGTTATGCCAAGCAGAATTTGCTCATAATCATGCAGTGAATCGTAGTACAGGGTTCAGTCCATTTCAAATAGTATATTCAAGCTTACCAAAGGGTCCGTTGGATTTAACGGTAGTGCCACAATCAAAGAAGACAGTTAAGAAAGCTGCTGATTTTGTTGAAGGGTTGACGGAATGTCATAAAGTCGTTCAGGAACGATTGGAGAAAGCAAATGAGAAGTATAAACAATCTGCAGATATGAAACGACGGAATATTGAGTTTAATGAAGGAGATATGGTTTATGCAGTGTTAACAAAAGATCGTTTTCCAGTGGGCGCTTATAACAAGTTGAAGGCCAGGAAAATTGGTCCTGTAGAAGTCGTAAAACGAATTAATGAAAATGCTTATAAGTTGAAGCTGCCAGAAGATGTGTACACTTCTGATGTGTTCAATGTTAAACATCTCGTACCATATCTTGAGGATGAACGAGCTGACGTGGAAGAATTTACAAATTCGAGGTCGAATTTTTCTCAACCTAGGGAGGATGATGCAGCGCAGCTCTCATTTGTCCAAGGCAAAAGTCGTACATGAGATAGCCTAAGTCGTACACGACTTAGTGATGATGCAACACAAGGCATAAGTCGTACACGACTTAAGGAATCAGAGATAAGTCGTCCACGACTTATAGAAGAAGCACGAGATAACAAAATAGCTGTGAATGTAGAAGGTTTAAGTCGTCTACGACTTAAAGGCGATGTCGTATGTCTTCCACGAGCTAAAGACAACGAGGGACATATAAGTCGTAACCGACTTATAGAAACAGGCATGAGTCGTATGAGACGTCTACGACTTAAGGAAGGTAATGAGATAAGTCATCCACGACTCAAGGGAGAGGCTGGTATAAGTCGTCCACGACTTAACGAAACTGGAGGTATAAGTCGTCCACGATTTAACACAAAGCAAGAAGAAGAAGAAACGAGTTACGACTTAGTTGAGTCGACTGGATTCTTTAAATTGGGAACTAAGTTAAGTCGTAGAGGCCTGGAGCTGTAGATTCTGATGCCGCTTTAATCCATGCCGAAGATTCTCCTGCCGAGTTAATCTGAACCGTTGTTTCTTAAGTCGCTACTGGAGTATAAGTCGTATGGCGTCTGTTTGTAAATATGTTGAGTCGAATGGAGTTGATAAGTCGGCAACGACTTAAAAGATGTATTTTTCTATGTTGTATTTTCTGTTTGCTAAGTCGCTAGGCTTTCTTGTAATAAGTCGTGAGTCGTGTGCTTTGTAAATAAGGAGTGTTGATTTGTTAAGTCGTTAAGTCGTGTACCTGGTTGAGACGAAGCTGTTGATAAGTCGTCACCGACTTATGTTGAGTCGTAGGTCGTAGGTGATGAGTCGGAAACGACTTAAGACTTGTGTAAATTTCTGTGGAAAGTGTTGTAGCCTATAAATAGGCAAGTTGAGTCATTTGTAAAAGTTTGTTGAATATTGAATAAAATTCTCTTTTGATTGCTTTGTGCTTTCATTCAAATTGGTAGTTGAGTGTAATCTCCTATCTCCTCTTTCGGTTAATCGAGTGCGCTCGATTCAACGATTGTAGAAGCCGATTCGCGGAATCAAGTGCGCTTGATCAACGCTTGAAGAATTGAAGATCTTTGAACCCGGTATCGTGCGCGATCAACGAGTTCGAGATAGCTAGAGTTCGGTATCTTCGGATCAATGAATTCGGGCATTTCAGCATTCATCAATCCATCCATTGCTACTTTCATCGTATTATCTTGTTTTTGTAATATCCGCTGCGTCACAACCCCAGTGCTAATATGGCTCAAGTCAATTCAGAAACACAAACAAATTGTGATAAAAGTCATAATTCTAACGAAACAGCAAAGCCAAAAAACATTCAGGATGATTGCTGGTACCCAGACTCTGGTGCAACAAATCACATTACAAATAATCTTGATTACTTGAATCTTGGCAACAGGGAGTATAAAGGTAAACAGTCAATTTGCATGGGGAATGGTAAGTGTATCAAGATTACTCATATTGGTAATGCTTATATTAAAGGCAAGAAACAACTGTTCCTACATAATCTGTTAAGGGTACCAAAAATAAAGAAAAATCTTATTAGTGTATCTCAGTTTACCAATGATAACAAAGTTTACTTTGAATTTTATCCTAAATATTGTTTAGTTAGAGACATACTAACAAAAGATATTCTGTTACAGGGTGATGCTAAAAAAGGACTGTATAAATTCAAAACAGTCAACAATAATTTGTGCTCAGATAATCAGAAGTCTTGTAACTTATGTGAGGAGCAAGACTCCAAAAGTGTATTTGATGTATGGCATTACAAACTTGGTCACCTAAGTGTGAAAGTTGTTAAGCAGGTTCTTAATGAAAATAGAATATATTTTGATAATATCTCACTACCCTATGTCTGTACATATTACCAAATGGGCAAGGGTCATAAGTTGACATTTAATGACTCTACAACAGTTTACTCAAAACCATTAGAATTAATTGCCACGGATTTATGAGGGCCGGCACCTATATACTCAGACTTTGGATATAAGTATTATATTTCCTTTGTTGATGCACACACAAGATACACATGGATTTATTTTTTAAAAGCTAAGACTGAAGCCTACAATGCTATAATAAATTTTATAATCATGGCTGAAAAACAAACTGGTGCCCAAGTTAAAGTAATTCAATCAGATGTGGGGCTGAATACAAAGCTCTCAGTAGTTATTTTAAAGAGAAAGGTATAGTGCACAGAATTACATGTCCACACACATCTGAACAAAATGGGTTAGTAGAAAGAAAGCATAGACACATAGTTGAAACTGGACTCACTTTATTAGCTCATGCATCTTTACCACTAAAGTTTTGGCCTGAAGCTTTTAATGCTGCTGTATATCTTATTAACAGATTACCAACAAAGGTAATCAATGGAATAAGTCCAATTGAAAAACTATATAGGTAAAACCTGACTATCATAGCTTAAAAATCTTTGGATGTCTATGCTTTCCTTATTTGAGACCCTATAATACTAATAAATTAAACTTTAGATCTAAGCCTTGCACCTTTATTGGATATGCCATAAATCAGAAAGGTTACAAGTGTATAGATGAAAATGGAAGAATTTTTATTAGCAGACATGTTGTATTTAATGAGAATATCTTTCCCTACAATAATTCAGATATAAAAACTACAAGTAAAGTATATAATCCAAGACTTTCAGTACCTGACTTATCAATCTATTCTGAAAATGAGACTCGGGATGAAGAGGTGAGGTCAACTAGAGATCACTGCACTCAATCTATTGTATCTTCTCAATAAAATCCAGAGTGAATAGGTGACCCTAGTCATGCTAGTCACTCTCCTGCTCAAACAAAAAGTGAAAGAAATCAGGTAGAAGAAACTATTCATCAAAGAAATACCAGAAGTATGTCAAGTCAAGTGAATGAAGAGAACTCACCTCATATTGAAACTCATACAAAGCCCAGTCATCCCATGATTACTAGGGCTAAGAGTGGCATCTTTAAGCCAAAAATATACAGTGCAAGCATAATTCCATGTGAGCCACAAATATATGAACAAGTTGTAAAAGACAGAAACTGGACAACAACTAAGGATGAAGAGTACAAGGCTCTCATAAAAAATAATACATGGAATCTTGTATGTCCTCCAGATGACTAAAACATAATTGGATGTAAATGGACATACAAGATAAAGAGGAATCCTGATGGGACAATTAACAGATACAAGGTAAGACTTGTTGCCAAAGGGTACACACAACAATATGGATTTGATTTTAATGAGACCTTTTCTCCCGTAATCAAACCAGCCACTATAAGACTTATTCTTACTATCGCTCTACACAAAGGGTGGTGTATGAGGCAATTAGATGTCAATAATGCATTCCTGAATGGTATTTTACAGGAAGATGTATACATGGAGCAACCACCAGAATATATCAAGCAAGCAAATTATGTGTGCAAACTGAATAAAGCTATATATGGACTTAGACAAGCTCCAAGGGTCTGGTTTGACAGATTGAAAGCAGCATTGTCAGATATGAAATATCAGTCTGCCAAATTAGATAGCTCATTATTTATTAAAATTAGTGATTCATTAACTATTTACATACTTATATATGTTGATGACTTGATTATTACAGGAAACTGCAAGGATGAAATCAACAATGTCATACTTGCACAAGGAGTTTTCAATTAAAGATCTTGGTGATATTAACTATTTCCTGGGAATAGAAGTGGTGAGAAAGGGAGATTCAAAAATAATGCTATGTCAGAAAAAATATATTCTGGAGCTGCTTGCTAAAACAAAATTGGATGGTGCAAATCCACAGCCAACTCCCATGATCAGTAATCATTAATTATCTAAAAACAGGGGAGAAGCCATAACTAATATTAAACAATACAGAAGTGTTGTAGGAGCATTACAATATGCTAATATAACACGACCTGATATTACTTATAGTATTAACAAAGTATCTCAATTTATGCGGAATCCTTTGGATGAGCACTGGAAAGCAGTAAAATGAATATTCAGATATCTCAAAGGAACTTTGGACTATGGCTTATCATTCAAGGCATGCAACAACTTAAACATAACTGGATTTTCAGATGCAGATTAGGCCACAGACCCAGATGACAGGAAATCAGTCAGTGGGTACTGCATATACATTGGAAATAACTTAATATCTTGGTGTTCAAAGAAACAAACTACAGTATCCAAATCTAGCATAGAGGCAGAATACAAAAGCATAGCTAATGCTACAGTAGAGATAATGTGGTTACAATCTATACTGAAAGAATGAAAGATAAAGAGTGAAGCAAAACTAGTGCTTTGGTGTGATAATCAGAGTGCAGTATTTATGACTGCCAATCCAATACTACATTCCAGAACTAAACACATTGAAATCGACATATTTTTTATTCGTGAGCAAGTTCAAAAAGGATATCTACAGATTAACTACGTACCTGCCACTTACCAGAGAGCAGACACGCTTGCTAAAGCACTAACTGCAAAGAACTTTGTCAAATTCAGAGCTGACCTTCGAGTGAAGCACGTCGAAGGCAAATCTCTCAACAAGCAATCAGATTTGAGTAAGTCTACAAAGATCCATGAGATCTGGGTTGAGATAAGTCACTTCGTCCTAAATACATGCTGGCGCTCGAATACTTGACTCAAATCTCAACATTTATTCTCTCTACAACTCAAATCAAGGAAATTCAAGGAAACTGTTGTGTCGAATAGAGTTGTACTGAGGTTATTTCGATGATTCTCTACTTTTGAATTGAAAATGGACATGGATTTTGCCGATCGCCACCGAACCCTAACCCTAGCAGCGAAGAGAAATGATTTACTCTCTGTCTGTTTTATGCTTCTACTTCATTTCTCAGACATGGGCTCTGCAAGGCCCAAAAATTTATTTCTTTATCACCGATTGTTTTCCTTGTACAAGAGAACATATAAATACTCAGTGTATCACTGTATCTACTATTATCATTCAATACAATCAAATATTCATTTTCTTTCTGGCAATTGTTCTATCAAATATCATTGTAACAGATTTAAACAATTCTGCTTACAAATTCTGTCTCATGCATCTACAATGTTTATGTAAAGTGTAAAAAGATAAAAAATAAATAAACAGGTTATCACACTGCACGAGTGATAAGGTATCTCTTCATCAGGAAGAATGTCTCTAAACCTTTGACGTATGTCCAAAGGTGAATAAGCTACAGCAAGAGAAGTCCCAATTATGTGTTCCAACTAAATATACTTCAACCTTGATCCAACATATATCATAATATTGAAAAGAAAGACACGAAGACGGTAGGGAATCATGAAAACAAAAACAAGGAGAATAGAAGGTACATACGCAATCCATAGGAAATTGGTTGGGCACCAAAGAATAATATCTGCAACTGAAGGACAAGCGAACATGAAGAAAATTGTCGCATGTTCATGCAACACGTCAAAACTATTTGAGATCACTTCAGAAAACTGTGCTGCAGGAGATGAGATAACAAAGACATTACTGGGTTGAATTTGTCGTGCTCAATTTGCGCATTTTCCAAGAGTGGTTTGGCCTACTTGAGTCCCCATAAAGGCTGATCCAACTCCTACAAATGCCACCATTTTTTCCCTATAGCTCATGCATCTGCCTTCTTCGTTTTTTCTTCTTATTCATTTATCTTTTGATAATAGTTTATGGTAACAAAAATGAAGAATGGAAAGGCAACGATGAAGAAGAACGCTATATTTATAAAGAATCCGTTGATAGAATAAATGTCAAAAAATGTTGCTATATATTGGAGAATACAATGCAACTGAACAATCAAAGTATAACATATCTCAAGTATCAAGTAACGGTTCAGATACATATGGACCTTCCTACATCCCATTTACAAAACAAAAGAGCATTTGTATCGTTATAAACAGAACTGTATTACAACCGATTGTATCATCTTGTACACTTCATTCTCAATCAATAAAATCAAGTTTATTCTGTTTCTTTTATATGGTATCAGAGTAGATAATTGCTTAACATTAAGTGTCAGTCCATAATTCTCATCAAAAAGTTATCATCACTTGAGAACTTAGCAGCACAGTTTTGATCTCATTAGAAAAGAATCATCATCTGGGGAACCATTGATACAAGTTAACATCTCTGTGTAGAATCTTGCAAAGAAGATTCAATTTCTCATCATCTGATTGTCGTCCCTTGCCAAAGTGAGGTGTGTCAAAGTAGCATCATCATACAACAACCCTATTGGCTGCATCAACATCATTAGAGAAGTGTTGATTTCAATAATTCTACATGTTGTGTCGTGCCAAGGATTGGTGTTGTTAGAGATTCCTCGTCACTCAGCACCATTTCGGCTGCATTCTCTAATCTCATCCCTGAAATCTCAGCAGATAGATATTCAATCAAGAACTCAACCCACATTCTTGATTCTTGACTCTTTAGTTTTGCAACATGGCCGAAGGAGATAAAGATAACTCCACCTCTCCCACCTCAGTTTCAAGAACCACTCAATCTCAAATCCTACATAATTCCCAGTCTCAATTAAATGTCACCCAAGAACTCCTTGATGTCATAATTAAGCCACAAATCTAAATTATCACCATTCAACTGGACGAAACCTACTATTTGTTATGGAAGTTTCAAATTGAAACTGCACTTAGGGGTTGTAGCCTAGAAGAGTATGTTCTTGGAAAATTCTCACTCCACCGAGATATATTGCAGACAATGAAGGGAAATTAGTGAGTAACAATGATTACATAGATCATCAGAGGCAAGATGGTCTGACTGGTTCTTGGTTGTTATCATCAATAAGTGCAAGTTTTTTACCACGGTTAATAGGATACAAGACAGTATATGAATATGGCATACAATTGAGCAAATATTCAGTTCTCAATCTGTAGCAAAAATCATGCAGTACAAAAGATAACTACTAAATCTAAAGAAAGACAATATGTCTATGAGAGAATATTTGTCAAAAACCAAAACACTATGTGATCAATTGGCTTCAACAGGCCATAAGATAACAGATAAGAGCAAATACTATAATTACTAAGTGGATTGGATGAAGAATATGAAGCAGTAGTGGCATTCATATCCTCTACGAAAACTTTACCCATACTAAAATATGTTCATTCTATATTGCTTGCTCATGAGGGTAGATTGGAGCAAAAGAAATCTATTAATGTAGAGTATTCTGCCAATTATGTCACAAACAATAGAAACAAGAACCAACAAAAAAACTATGGTAATAGAGATCAGTCAAACAACAACCAAAGAGGTGGATAGTGCTACAGATCTAGGGGAAGAGGTGGTAGATGGAATAGCAACAGCAACAATAACAGAACAAGATGTTAAATATGTGAGAAATATGGTCATATTGCAAGCAAATGTTACTTTAGATTTGATGCAAATTACACACCATCTCAACGGAGCAATAACAATTCAAGAATGAATAACCCAAGTGCAAATATGGTTAATGCACAACAAGAGATTAAAAGTCATTCAAAAAATGCAGACAATGACATCGCAAAGATTAAAGGCATACAAGATGAAAGCTAGTATCCAGATTCTGGAGCAACCAACCATATGACCAACAACATACGCAATTTAAGCCTTGGCAACAATACAAAGGCAAATGATTATTATATATAGGTAATGGTAAGTCAATTCACATTACTGACACTGGAAATGCAAGTATTAAAAGTGAAAGACAATTCTATATTAATAACTTATCAAGAGTACCTTTAATCAGAAAGAATTTGATGAGTGTATCACAATTTGCAAAAGACAACAATGTATATTTTAAATTTTATTCAAAATACTGTTTGGTAAAATTTGTTTTAACAAAAGAAATTCTTTTGTAGGATAGAGAATGTAAGGGATTATACAAATTTGATGTTGCAAACCAAAGAAATCCTGGATGTAAGTAAAACTGGTGTAATATGTCTGAAATGAAACCAGACGAAAACGGTAAGAAATATGATGTTTGACATTATAAACAGGGACATCCTAATATAAACATTGTAAAGCATGCTTTGAGTAGTAATAATAATATTCTTGTTGATAATATCCCTGCATCTTAAAGTTGTACATATTGTTACATGGGCAAAGTCATAAACTTGCATTTCCAGATTCAGAGACAAAGTATAATAAACCTCTAGAATTAATTGCTACGGATTTATAGGGACTAACTCCAATATGCACTGACTATACATACAAGTATTATATTTCATTCATTAATGCTTTTTCTAAATATCTATGGATTTATTTTTTTAAATCAAAATCAGAGACTTACAATGCAGTGTTGCAGTTTATAGCAAATGCTAAAAAGCAAACAAATTATCAATTAAAAATTATGCAGACCGATGGTGGTAAAGAATTTTTGAAAAAAATTTTTGCTACTCAAAGAATATTTTCAGAAGAAAGAAATAACTCAAAGAACTACATGTTTATACACTTCTGAAAAAGAATGCTCTTATTGAAAGGAAACATAGGCATATTATTGAAACTGGGCAGACCCTACTTGCACAAGAATCTCTACCACTAAAACTCCAGCCTGATGCTTTCTCTATAGCTGTATACTTAATTAACAGGTTGCCTAAAAAAGTATTAAAGTTCAAAATCCAATAGAAGTACTGACTAGGATCACGCCAGATTATCTAAGGTTAAAAGTGTTTGGGTGCCTATGCTTCGCTTATCTAAGGCCATACAAAGCACACAAATTAGAGTTTAGATCAACTCCACGCACATTCTTTGGATATGCAACTAATCAAAAAGGATATAAGTGTCTTGATAATAATGGAAGAGTACATATCAAGACATGTGATATTTAATGAGCAAGAATTTCCATTCAGTAAATCAGAAATCAATACAACTCAGAAATTGTATAATTTAAGATATTCAATAGCTTAATACCTTCTCAATCAGAAGTGATCATACCAGTTCAGAATGAATTAGTTCAAAGAAAAGGTGACTCCAATCCACAACACGCAGTGTACAACAATGAGCCAGGTCATGAGCAAGATAGGCACTAGAGAGCTCAAGCCATACACCACAACAAAGTATCAGTACTCAATCAGATCCCTGTCAAGTATTAGATTATTATCAATCACCTAATACTCAACAAGAGAGCACAATAGACAATAGAAATCAACAATCTGCTCCCGCAAATACTGGACATAACATGATAACAAGAGCAAAAGGTGGTATATTTAAACCAAAGACATACAATGCAAAACTGGAAACTGATAAACCAAGCACATATCACTAAGCCATTGATGTGCATGTAAATGTACATATTTTTACTTCCATAATTTATCGAATTAAATTAAATAAATGATCATATAGGGTATTTTAACATGTTTAAACCAATATTTCAATTATTTTCAAATCATTATTTATTCATCTTCATATTTTGGGGCAAAATGGTGATTTTTGTGCATATATTAATTTGAAAAAATTTACTAGGAAATTTCTATATTATTTTGTAGAAATTTAGCTTCAAATGGAAGAGCTTTTCATGAAAAATATGCATGCACAAGAGAATACAAAGGAATAAAGATGGAAATAATTCATTTCATGAAACATAGAGGACCCCACCAACCCACTTACCATGATGTACAATTAGAAGCTAATGCACATGCTAATAGAGTTTAAAGCTACATACATATTTAAGTGGATGATTAACACATGCTAATGATTACTTGGTGGCCACAATACCTCAAGGGTAGTTTGGGTAGTTTCCAAAAAATGTATTAGGGTTTCCAAACATGTATAAATACCTCATATGTTCATGTAATTAGTCTCTCTTCCTCTTAGCCTCCTTAGTTTAGGATCAAAAATAAATTAGAAGCTCTCTTTCTTGTCATGGCTACTTATCCATTTCTTTTATGTAATTTTTTATGCAATTTTAATACATGCTCTTCTCTTTTCTTATTTATTTCCTTTCATTCTTGTAGTATAGATCTTTTATTTATGCAAGTAGATTAACTTTTATTTTAGTTTAATTAGTTCTCCTTTTACTTTGCTTTTTTTTATGTCGAATGCTACAATTATTGATATGATAACAAAAATGAGTGGCTAAACCCCTTTAATTTAGGGTAATGAAGCACTCTTAATCATGTAGCTTTAATATTTTGATCATTTATGTTCTCTTTTTGTGCTTAATGGAAATGTTTGAATGGGTTAACTTGTTGTTTTAGCTTTGAATTTGATAGCCTATATTGTTGACACCAAATAGGCTATGCTTAAACAAACAACAAACACAAATTACCTTTTCATCTACATATGATGCTGGTAATGAAATGATTTTAAAATCAAAATTTGATGGTCTACATTTCTAATCAATAGTTAATAGGTCATACGTAGAATATATTTTATCTTCAAGTTCATTGTCAATTTTCATGAGAGTTAAAAGTGATTTATTGGTTGTGTTATAGTTTGATGGTTTATATTGGGCTAATTAATTGCACAAATATTCCATACTTATGATAAGCACATTAACTAATTTCACTAATGACCAAAAAAGAAAGATCATAATTTCATTTTGTTAAACTATGTGATCTTGAAAAGGACATTGCTTCTAAATTGCCTTCTACTCTCATATTTTTATCACTTTTAATTTTTGTTAGTTTCTAGAATTTTTATTAGCTTAACAACATTTCAAATATTGATTTAATTTGATTAAATAGAATTTTAAAATATAACAATTCCCTACGGATAGACCCGTACTCAGCACGTACTAGCATTGTACACCGTGCGCTTGTGATTATTTTTAATTTAAATTCGATCGGCTATTTTCCAATCCGATGGAGATTTAGCCGGTTCGAACAAGTTTTTGGCGCCATTGTCGGGAAACATAGTTTTGGTAACTATTTTTTAAATATAAGTTTTGGTCATCATCTTGAAAATTTAAGTCATTTACTCGTCAAAATTTCCAATAAAACTAAGTTATCATAACAAATAGACTATAGTTTTGCAAGTTGTTTCGGTTGATAACATAGTGCAACTATGAAATGGATCCTTAGTTGGTTATCACAGTTTTTTCAAAGTGGTATTTTCATTTCTTTTAAATAACAACTTAAATCACATAAGTTAAAATAGTGCTTGGATTTCAATTGCTTACTCTCTCTTATTTGAAAATTTTGTTGATATTAACAATATTTACATATGCCTAACTCAGAAAACTGAGACCAGATATATTACTCATGCACTGCCTTTCAGACTTAGGTGAGGGGAATATAGAGCGTGACGAGTGAACACACGAGTGTGTACACCTATCGACTGTAGGCATTGTTAATAAAAGAATTTCTATATACATACACCTAACTCAGATAAACTGAGGCCAGATATACTGATCATGCATTGCCTTTCGGGCTTACATGAGAAGGGTATAGAGCATGGCAAGTGCACACACTTGCGTGTGAACACATGACTCTAGGTGTTTATTAAAATATATACATATATACAAAATAAAAAAAATTCTTTTTTTTTAATATAGATGTTTTTTGTTTTTTGTTTTTTTTTGAAGAGAGAGTTTTGCAAAATCATCTTAGCACCATTTAACTTAGTAGATCAAAAATGTTATACTCTTTACTTTAAATCTACCACTTTTTTAAACAAAGATTTTCAGTTAGGACAGTTAGGATATACTTCATAATTATCACCCATGAGTCTACCTATATACTAGTTAAACCATCGTTAGCCATATAAAGTGAAAAATGAGAAGCAACCATGAGAGAAGAGTATGAAGCACTGATGAAGAATAAGACATGGGATCTTGTTTGTTTACTAAGACATAAAAATGTCATAAGGTATAAATAAGCATATTGATTAAAGAAAAATCCTGATGGTTCAATTCTTAAATACAAGGCAAGATTGGTGGCAAAAGGATATTCACAACAAAATGGTTTTGATTTTAATGAAACATTTTCACCTGTTGTGAAACACACTTCAATCAAAATTATTTTAACTATAGCCTTGCATAAAAATTGGATCGTAAAGCAACTGGATGTAAATAATGCATTTTTAAATAGCCTTTTACAAGAGGAAGTCTACATAGAACAACCATATGAATTCAAACAAAAAGGCGGTAAAGAATTGGTGTGCAAACTGAACAAGGCAATCTATGGACTCAAACAGGCAACAAGAGTGTGGTTTGACAAATTAAAGTCAACATTAGCAAGGCTTTGCTACAGCTCAACAAAATCAGACGACTCACTTTTTACTAAAGTTACAAATGATACTATGACTTACATACTGATTTATGTTAATGACTTTAAAAATATAGGTAGCAGTGAGTTATAAATCAATAGTGTTACACAACATCTAAACAAAGAATTCTCAATCAAGGATTTGAGACATCTAATTACTTTCTTGGCATTGAAGTTAAGAGGACATCAAACACTGAAACTCATTTGAGTCGGAAAAAATATATCACAGAAATACTGGTGAGAGCCAAACTGGACAAGGCTAACCCTCTTCCTACTCCAGTGACAAGTAATCACATCTATCAAAGAACAAAGGTGAACCTATAGCAAATGACAAACAGTACAGAAGTATAGTAGGAGCATTACAATATGCTATAATAACCAGCCTATACATCTCATTTAGTATGAATAAAATAAGCCAGTTTATGCAAAGACCACTAGACGAAAATTGGAAGGCAATTAGGAGAATACTAAGATTTCACAAAGGATTTATAAATCAAGGACTAATTTTAATTTAAAATCAAATTAAATATTAAATATGGATCTTTGAAGGTTCTGTTTTTAATTCTCAACGCACCTTTAAGTGTTTTGCTGTATATATTTTTACATATCAGTGTAGCATTGAGGTTTATAGTTGTATAGTCAAATTCAAATAGTCTACGTTAAAGTTATTATATGCATATTTATATATTAGGGTTGTAACCGGAAAGGAATTAGGCTGATGTTGATGTGATAAGCCCTATTATATACAATAATAAAGTGAATATAAAGCTTGAGTATGATGTTATAATAAATCTTTATTGGTTAGGTTGATTAAAAGCAAATGATTGGGATTAAAAATTCATATGTACACCTATTATCCACACGTATTTAAATGTAATGAGTTGTATGACTTAGGATACTTAAGCACATGACTGATATTGATTATGTAGTGTTAGGTAAGATCAAGATAGTATTATTCATTACATTTTTTCCTCTTCATGTCATCAAAATGTAAGTTTATGGTTTGTGGTGCATTATGGGATCTAATACTATTTTGTTTCAACTCCAATGTTCCAATTTTTTTAAGTTATTACCTTATTCATTTGAATTTAATCAAAGCTTATACAACATGTTATCTTCAAACTTACAAGTTGCATGTGTACGTGAAAGTTAATTTGGGATGGTTGAAGGTTCTGTTTTTTTTCCGTATTATCTATCACAATGGCATGGTTGAAATATTGTAACTGAACCAAGTTTTATTTCTAACTGACATAATTTTGGACTATATAGAATAATCACACTTTAAATGCATGCACTCACAAGCTCTGTTATATTGCAATTGAAGCTGAAGACAAAATCCAAATAGGAAGGATATATGATAGTGGAATTAGCATCATTGTTGAATCTTTGATGCATTTGCTTTGGTATTTGCTACTCTCGGGAATGAATCTGCTATTTTGCAATCTACTTCTGTTAAGAAGCTGATTCATAGTTTAGTTTAGTGCAGTTTAAGTTATTATTTGTTTGTATTATGTTAAGGTTATACTATACTTTTCTTTTGAATTATTAGAAATCATAATGTATTCAAATTATTACTTTGTTCAAATCATCCCAAATCATTACTGTTTTGTATTATTTTAGAGCTGCACTGTGTTCAGTTTATTACTGGTTTATATTTTGTTGGTAACTGATGCTCTGTTGGTACCTGATGTTTTCTGTATATGATGTCTTCGGTTTATTATGGTTTTGTGGTTTTACTGATGTTTGATGTATAATTTACATCTGAAAAAAAATTTGTTGGAAAAAATGGAATTCCACGTTTCTTTCGCTTTCCGCCTGTTGGTATTCCGGGGTTAGAAGTACGGAATATGAAACATGTTGTATCATTCTATCAACGATTGGAAGAAACGGAAAATGTCTCGGTTGGTACGAAAACTTTCCATACCCACCCCTACTCAAGACACTTGTATAATTATTAATGGTAAATCAGTTTCATACTGTAGATTTAAAAAGAAAAAAAAGTAAATGTACCACAATCTAGATTTTCATGGTGTATCAAATATCTTTAAATTTTGTCTGTAAACAAACATAACTTGTTTCCTATTGAAACAGTAATAATCCTTATGGCATGTATTAATGGTTTCCATATCTTGAACACATTCCCGGTGGCGTATGAACTCATCTCAATGGTTCAATAACCACTAACATAATCCTTTCGCTACAAGAATAGCTTGAAATATCGACGACACTTGGCGCGGCCTTTGACGACCATATTGCGACGGTTTCCGACGGTTTTCATTAGGCCGTCGACGACCGTCGGAAATTCGCGTTATTACAGATCTCAGCCAAGACCTTTTTTCCTCATTCAAGCTGAACCAAAATAATTTTATAAAAGGGGAATTTCATCAGAAGGACAAACTTTGCTGTCCAATTAGTTTCTAGGACACACATTCAAAGAAATTACTTTTAAGACCAAAGTCAGCAGAATAATTACTTTCAAGGACATAGTCAGCAGTCCAATTACTTTCAAGGACATAATTTCATAGGGTTTTAGGCCTTAGAAACTAATTATTTTATGTTTTCTCCTTGAAAGTAATTATTTCAGTTGTGTGTCCTAAAAACTAATTGCACTTGCTAAAGAGACCCTTGTGGCTAATTTCCACTTTATAAAATCCCTAAAACCCACTTTCAAGCTTCCAAATCCCAAATTCAAGGTTCTGGATCTTGCATGGCTCCTTAATCACTCTCTATTGCTCCCAATCTCAGGTATAATCTCTAATTTTTGCAAAAAACCTAATTTTTAACCTAAATCTGGATTTTACTAATTTGATAAATTAGAGCTAATTAGTGATTCTAATTGTTTCTAATAGCCTAATGATTGTTTATAGTATTCAATGGAATAACTATTTCATTTGTTAGCTTTAAATTGTGAAAAGTAGGTATAATTCGTGAATTTGTGTATATGTGCAAACCATTATATATATATATATATATATTATTTTTAGCATTGTCTTGTGTTAATTGGGGTGTTTATGTGTTCATATGTGTGTGTATGTGTTAATCATTAAACACACACATACTAATAATTAAATAAATTGTTTTCTATCGGAAACACCGTTGTTAACAAGATTTCTTGTCAATACCCTAAAATAATCAAAGAAAGATGGATAGTCTTATGGAGAACAATGGGCGTGATTGTCTTAGGAAGTGCCTTTTAGTTTAGCTTTATTTGTTGATAATTCTTGGACTAGACCTTTCGATGTCGTCGAAAGGTATAGATTCTAGGTTAAGCAACCTTCCAACTTTATTGAGCTAGTATGAGGTCTCCTTCAAGATTTTTCTTTTGTTTAGGTTAAAATTTCCTGAATTAAGTCCTTAAAAGGTAGGCTTCAATCTTGTTGAAGGCTTAGGAGATAGCTTTCTTTGGATTTAAGCAGGAAATCATATACCTTAGTGGACATGAAGTAGGATTTGACCTTGTCGAAAGGTTAGACCATTAAGTTTATAGCTTCGAAAGGCAACAAGCATTATTTGAGCATAAAGAGGTGTTGACTTTGTCGAAAGGTTTAGGCCATAGAGCTAATTGGTTTCGGAAAGTTACAGTGAATGTTGTACCAGTTGAGTTGTCGACCTTTTCGAAAGGTCAAGATCATAGGGTTGATAGCTTCGAAAGGTTGCAATAGATATTTGGGTCAAAGGTATTGTCGATCTTGTTGACAAGAACCTTTTAATGAGATTGGAGCTAGAAAATAGAAGTTAATCCAACAAAGATTTTAGTAAACAGTAAAATAACCAACAAAGCTCAAGACTTCCCTTTATTCATCCAAGTAAGCTTCATTTCATTAAATTCCCAAATCAATAGTCTCCCTAATTAGGGTTACAATGCTTTACTCAAGAAAATACAAGTTTAGAATGAGAGAAATTGGATCCTCAAAACATGACCCCTTGGGTCTTATTTATAGATGTAGGTGGCCCCTTTTCGACTCCATGCTCTCGAATGGGTCGAAAGGTCCCCTTTTATATGCAGCTATGAACCTTTCGACTTTGTCGAAAGGTTTACGCCTCATGTACCATTATGAATCTTTTGGCGTTGTCGAAAGGTTTGCCTTTTTTATGCCTTCACAAACCTTTCGACTTCGTCGACAGGTTTACCATTTACATACTGTTGTGAACCCTTTGACCTTGTCGAGAGGTTTGTCATCACTTGTTGTTATGAACCCTTCGACCATGTTGGAAGGTCTGCACTTCACTTGAATGTTGTCGAGAGCTGTATTTTCCTTCAATGTGGTTGAAGGTTATGCTTCCTCTCGACGTTGTCGAAAGGTTTTCTTCCATTTCTGTACTTTTGCTAACTTCTGAGTGTAGCTTTCTTTATAGAACCTTTCGATGTTGTCGAAAGGTATCCTGATGGGACTTAACCAGTTCGAAAGGCTTGCCATGCTTTCAGAAAGGTCACTATGGGGTTGCTAATACTTGCTTTGACTTCTTCATCTTCTTCGGAAGATAGGAATTCCCTGGATACTGTGGGATGGAACCTACCGACCCCTTCGAAAGGTTTTCAGGCCGTTAAACTTTGATGACCGCATCCCTTCGACTCCTTCAAAAGGTTTGGTCTGAACTCCTCCTTTTTAGTCTTTGTTGAAGGACCTCTCGACTCAGTCGAAAGGTGGATTTTTTGAAGTAACATTTGCCCCCCCTCCCCATTCGAAGGAATGCTCTTGACATTCCAAGTCATCTTTATCGAAAGCTAAAAAATTTCCCACCTCTTGGCCTTCCCGAGTAGACCTGGGCCATCCATTTAAATCTAATCCAATTGCTAACAATTCTAGGAGATTTTTCTTATATAATACGCTTTCCTTCTTCTTCCTTTTCCATTCTTCCTGCAAGTAAAGTTTTAAACGCAAATAAAGGTGTTCCAAAGACCTTCAAATTTTTATCTCATTTCCAGAAACCAAAATCACTAACAAATCTAATTAGTAAGTTTCAATCTTAATTCCATTTGATTAATTTCAATCGGACTCCACCCCTCAAATTTAAAATTAAAATCTATTTTTTGAAAACGTTCGAAAATCGATTTTTCTAAAGGCGGTCTCCAATTGATTTACTGAAAAGCTTTCTTTTACTCAGTTTCGGGAATTTTAAAGTTTTATTTATCATTTTTTTATTTTGAAATTGACAATAGAAGATGTTTACACCCATTCCCTCATAAGGTTTGGATTTTTTTCCAGAAATTTTTAGTTTTTATCCACTTGGTTTTTAATTTGGAGATTTTTTGAAATAGAATAGGATTAACTTCAGTTCGAATCCATTTTGTTATCAGATTTGATTTACTTGTTTGTTAAGAAAATTTTTGAAACCGGTAATTACAAACGGACTCGGGGTTAGTTAAACCCGATTTGATTACCTGGAACCCTCTCGTGTACAACTTGGCGGCACAAAATGACCTTCCTACCCCTTCGAAAGAGATTGAGGTAGCAATAATGGATTTTCCTTCTTAGCATCTTTCGATGGAGTTGAAAGGTGTTATGATGCCAACTTTACCAACGTTATTGACAGGATAGGTAGTTAAGTGGAGTGGATCTAACCCTTCAACAACGAGCCCTCGACGAGGTCGAAGACTTTCAAACCTTTCGACTATTAGCTTTTGTCAAGGTTGAAATTCTTCTACCTTAGAGTTGACTATGCCCATCTTTATTGAAACGTTTAAAGCACATATGAATTGAACCTGAAACCTTTCGACTTCAATGGGTAGGACATGTTTAGACAACATTGACCAGACCTTTCGACAACGTCATCACCACTAGTATTTTTATTCTGGAATTTTGAATTATTAGTTTCGACCATGTCGAAAGGTCTTGCCACTTAGTTTTATGTTACGTTCGAAGTGTATCCAGGCTTCCATAGAGCTTTCGACGTTGTCGAAAGGTGATGAATGGATTAATGTTTCATCTCTTCCTTTCGACTTTGTCGATAGCTCAAGAAATTCATATCATTATTTATTAACTTTTTAGGCTTTCAATCAATGTTGAAGTATGTAGGTTTAAAGTTGATGCCACTGTCCTTTCGACATTGTCGAAAGCTTGAGTTGTTGACCTTTCAACATTGTCGAAAGCTTAAGCCGTTGACCTTTTGACATTGTCGAAAGCTTAAAGTATTTAGTTTTTGACATGAACTGTTTGCATCATTTTAAAACTTTATGTATGTTTTCATACTTAAACTAACTAAGTAAATTTCTTTGCTTAATTCTTGGTTGCTTTCTAAATTATAAGGTTTCAACTAAAACATTTTCACCTGGTAGAATCATGAGCTCTCCTAAAGTTAAAGCTACTACTAAGCACTCTTCCAACGTATCACAAAATGAAGTCGATGCCATCCTTAAGGAATTTGGTATCACTAGGATTGAAGCTATCCCTACTCAGCCAACTGATACTATCGACAACCCTCCTAAAGGGTACTTTGCTTATACTACCATCCACATATGGTACGGTTGATTTCTTCATTTTTCAGAGTTCTTGAGTTCATACTTATCTCATGTTGGAGCTGCTCCAATTCAACTATCCCCAAGTGTCTATACTCATCTACTATCTCTGGAGATGTTGGCATTGGAATCTGGACTTCCATTGCTTAACGCTGAAGTTCTAAATTCCTTGATCAAGTTGGCAAGGTTGAGTATGTCGGAACTGGACTAGCCCGCAGCAGAAGTTATGAGTGAATTTCAAAATTTTTACCCTATTGGATCTTTTATTAGGACTATGAAGTCTAACTGAATTAGAACTTTTCTGAATTTCATTTAAATAAAATCATTTATTTTATTTAAATTCAAATATATTAAGATATGAAATTAATTTTATTTGATTTAGTTTATACATAAATGTATCATATACATATATATGTGAGTGCATGTGTAACATAATAATTTGTGAAAGATATAATATGCCCATATGTAGATGTTCGGATTTACATCGCAACAGACATATTAGCTCATTTTGTATGTCAGGTATGTTGTCCAAATATGTGCATGTATATGTGTTACAATACACACACATGTATGTATAAATATATTATATATATTATATGAACATAAAACATTTATATATAGATAAATATAAATATATATAAATATATATAGAAAGAGAGAACATTTATTAAAAATTATTTATAGTTCAAAATTAACTTAGTTTTAAAAACATAATAATTTTAGTATTTTAATTTGTATATATTATGAATAAAGTAATGCTTTCATCCATAAATAATTAACATAAAATAATCTATTGATGAAAATTCAAATTTTACAATTTTCAAAAATCCAGGATCATAAAATAGAGCTTATTCAAAGTTGAATTACTATTTTTAAAAACAAATACATTGATTTCAACAATAATTATTTAATATAAAATAATATATTATTAAAAATTCAAAATTTAAAATTTTAGAAACTCTAGGATCATGAATGAAAGGTTGAGAAAAATTTTGAAGAATTTTTCAATTGAATTATTATTTTTAATAAATCATAAATAGTTTTTCCGAAATAATATTAAGTATTAAAAATAAAAAACTTTAGTGAAAAATTCCTAAATTTTTCTAAATGTTTCTGAAATGATGTAATATTTTAAAAAAATATAAAATTGAATGTTTAATGCAATAATTATTTTATATATAATAAACAATTCAAAATTCAATAAATTTTAATTTAAAAATATGAATATATGTATTATAATTAATTTTCGAATTTGTAAATTCATATTATATATAAATAAGTGTACTAAATTTTTTAAATCATATATATATCTTATATATTTATATATGCTATCACGAGAGAGAAATATACACTAATATATATATATACGAATTTATTAATAAATAAATAAGTATATATATATATAACAATTATTAATGACAAAAATTGCTTTTGTACAGCAAACAATAATTGTCTATACATAAACCTAATAGTATAAAAAACAAATTATGCACATAACCAAATTATACATAATTGTCTATACAAAATCTCACCTAACTAAACATATAGTAGCAATATATTTAAACAGATATGAAATTGCTTATTATAGGATCATAGAATATAATTTAATTACTGTAATATGAATTAAAATTACCAATTTAATGATGCCTTCGAATCCACGTTGAAGCAACGACTTCCCTTCCTTTTATTGTTCTTGATTCATCAGATTGCAAGTCCGGAATCACCGTCCTCTAACTATCAAATAGTATTATTTTAATTTGAAATATATTTGAGAATTTTGGAGTGGATTGAGAGTGATGTTTTAACCAGTAATGTAGAAGGTAATGGCGGCCAAAAAGGTTAGTAATTGTTTTTAGAGATACATACATACATACATACATACATATTTATATATATATATACATACATACATACGTACATACATACATATATAGGGTTGTATTAGAGGGAAACGAGGAAAACCTTTTTACCCATTCTCACTGTATCTCAACTCATTATCTCCAAGCCAATTCCCTATATTTTAGCCACCTCTAATCCTTCCCAAAACCGAAATTTTGCAGCCCTAATAATGGGCCTTAAACCCATCTAAGCCTAAACCAAAATACTATGCAATTAAATCGAATTTAATCGCTTATCGATATTGTATATCGATCGATATATTTATAATTGTTATAAATATACATAACATTATTTATTTCTCAAATCATATTCAAATTTTATAATTAATATTTCATAAATATTAATTAATTTATAACAATTATAAACTAATTAAATCGTTCGGTCTTAAGGGAATTCATCATTTCGGCTGTGTAACTCTTGGGTGTAAATTTGGTCAGCGATTAACATCGAACTATTCTAATGTTAACATTCACACGTCACTTAGCAGGTGGTGTGGCATTATGACCAAATTTATCACTTACTCATTTTCGGTAAAATCTAATTTTAGTTTAATAAGCATTACCGGGTTGGACTTATGGAATTTGGTAATGGTCAAAATTCCGACCTCATCCACATTCAACTTTATAGTCTAAATACAAAGTCTTTGGTTCAATAATAACAATTATTATTAACCGAAATGCTCTGGATAGAGACTTAGACTTTGAATTGACTTGAGTTGACTGTGATACTAACCGCATATAACTGAGGAGACGAATCCTCTCTTGAATAGTGCTTCACTTTCAATACTTCCACTCGATCCAACTATAGTCACTCGATGGACGCCATGCCATGATTTGGCGATAATCAAAGCGGAGCTTTCATATTGAAGATCCATAGTATTCTCAAGTCGAGAGAACTGTGTAAATCAGTCACATCGATATTTTCTGTTTGACCTTAGTTATATTAACCAACATAAAACTATCGAGTGAGTCGTTCCATAGTTATCCAATAACTATTAGTATGTAACCCCTAGGTGCCCCCAGCAGTCATGAGTAATACACTGCCCAACATTTGGAGAGCATTATGTACTCCAGTCTCAACGGATACATCGATATCCAGTCTCGATGCATTTTGACTAGGAACATTTAAAATGGTATATTTGTTTCGTTGTGATAAATTACTCACGGTTACAACACTTTGTAACTACTATCACAAAATATACCATTTTATGGATTTTTCTATTAAATATACTTTTAATTAAGTTAATTAATTAATATAATCATATTATATCAAGTATATAATAGGAAGAAAATACCTTTTATTTCGAACAAGATTGGTCAACAAGTTAGAAATATATAACAAATTACATAATTTCCCCTAGGGCATACCCCTAACTCTATCAGAGTAATCTAAATAAGCAGATATACAGAGTCAATGCATATAAGAATATAATATCAGATAGCATCAACAAATTTAAGGACTGGGAGAATCAATTCTTCTTTGTCAAGTGCTTTGCTGATGTTCGCGAGACTTTTGCCTCCCCCTGTAAGCCTACTCTAGTTTTGTCTTTGTTTTACTTTATGTTTTCTGTTAACTAATTCTCTTACCTTTTTTTTCCAGGTGAATCTTCCAAGACACTTAATGATGTCGACAAGAGAACCATTGATTCTCTAATTGCAACTTCAAAATAAATGGGGAGCGGGTTGATGCTCCTAACCCTTTCAAACTTAAGGAAACACTCTTTACCGCTACCTAGTCAGAGGATCTTAGGTACTCCTCCCACTATAATGCACACTTCATGCGGAAAGTGCTTTCTCTCCTTAATCGATGCCGAACACTTCACCTCAACATCACCCATCTGTGCTGACACTTCAGGTGTATTATTAGTTTAGTATTTTCCTTTTTTTGTCCCTAGAATTATTTGAATTACTTTGACTGACGTTATATCCGCTTGAATTTGTTCCATCTTCTTATAAAGCCATCGTATCTTCTAGCAGCGCTGCCCCTCCTCCATCGACTTTCGGGGTGATATCTATCATGGCTGCCTTTGCCAAATCCAAGTCAACCTTCAAAAGAAAACTGATGGAGTCCTTTTAAGATTCTCCCCCGAAGAAAATAGCTAAAATCACTGATGTGGAGGAAGAGGAGGAGCGTCGATCTCCTGAACAAGTCTCAAAGAGCCCCACTGTCGAAGCCCAAAAGGATAAGTCAGCAGAAACTCAACCCATTCTCGATCCTTTCCCACACATCTTGATCTCTGATTCTCTAGCTACACTCGAAGAGATGCAGCTAGCCCTGTTGATGACTCCTTCCGTAAAGCAAACACCTCTAGAGTCGTCACCTTCTGCTCCTTCATCTACCAATTTTGAAGGATTAGTCGAGCTCGTCCTGTATTCTGAATCTTTTACTTCTTCTTCCTCGCCGTCTTTTACTCCAGACTGGGCATAAAATTATCGCTCTCTGATGGAGCAGCAACTTTTGGTAAGCACTCACCCAATTGATCTTATCATTATTTTTCATCATTGGATTTCGCTAATCTCTAACTTGTGTTATACTACTTATCCCATATTTCTAGGAGCTAGATGGCCTTAAATGAACATGTTATGAAGTCTTCAACCGAATCTTCTAAGCTGCAGAAGGAGAACTTCAAGCTTAAGAATCAAATATCTTCCTTGAATGTCGCTCAAAACGACACCTCCAAAGATTTGGAGCGAGTAAAGGCTTCCCTTGCCAGGGTCGAAGTTGATTTGGAAGCAGAGAAGACAGCCCGTCAACCTACTAATGATCAAAAATTCGCTATGGGGATGACTCTGAAAGATTCAGAAGACAAAAAATCTCAACTGGTCACCAAGAATGCTTCTTTGAAGGAAAAGTTCAAAAAGACCAGAGCTTCGCTCAAACTGGTCGTTGATACCCTCTCAGACGTCAAGCGACAAGTATCTCAATTTGTCAATGTTACCCTCGGGAACATGATGTTAAAGAATTATGAAGATCCCTTGATGCTCGCTTATACTAACAACTACAAGGATTGCCCTAAATTTGGCTTTCCTTCACTTGATCCCTCCTTAGCCGAAAGAGTAACGGGAAAAATTAACCAGTTGAAGCAAGGCATCGAACCTGAAGGTGAGGAAGAAGTTAATGCAGCCGAAGCTCTTTCCTTTGATATTCCCACTTTCGACATTGAGTCTGATTTTGAGAAAGAGGGTAACAAATATGACGATGTTGATGAAGGAGATGATGATGAAGATATCGGTAGTAATAATGATGACGATGGTGATGATGATAATGGTCCTACTGGAGGCCAAGGTCTTGATGGAGATAAAGGGGGGCCTTCCGGTGCTTTAGAAAAGGACAGTGGCGATCAAACCAAACTTCTCGAGAAAGAGCCCTCCCCTTAGAAAGATATTCCACCAGCTTCCCCTAGGCCTTATGCTACTCTGGAAGGTGAGCCTTCTCCTACCCAAACTGAGGATCCAACAGAGAAAGGGCAAGCCCCTAAGACTCCCTTTCCAATTTCTTAAGTATGAAATTCCCTGTTTAAATGTCTTACACTTCGAAGATAATAATTAGTGCTAAATCATTTATCTTAGATAAAGAAGAAGTCTACTTTTCCCTATAGAACAAAACTTGATAGAAAACAAGCGGAAATTAAAAGTTATATAGGGAGTTAGACAAATTGAAAAAGGAGCACAATGTCCTATCTGAGAAATATCATAACCTTCATAGAAGTACCTCTATATTAACATCTTTTAATTATCAAAGGGCTGCTCCTTTATTAAAGATAGCACGCCTCCGGTGCGATGCTCTCTTGAAGGAAAATCAAGAATTACTAACTTTATTCTGGATGATGATCGAAGAGAGAGACATTTTAGTTAACTTTTTGTATAAAGCTTATTGTAAACATTCTATAATAGATTTTTCGTACTAAGGCGAATTCAGTGGGGGTCTACTCAGACGTTTTCATAAAAGATACTTAGATGAATCCGAATCTGACCTACATCTTGGAGCTTGTTGGAAGTTACCATGGGCCAGGTCGATTCCTTAAGATCTCCCCCTGAAAAGCTTAAGTATAATAAAGATAAATTTGTTTTTGAGTTTTTCTCCAAGTCTATTTTGTACGAACCAGATGAATGATTAATATTTAACAGTTGCTTGATTTATAGACATATGTTTTAGCTTTGTTTTCTGTGCTTAGCTTCTTTCTACTACACTACTTCCGAACAACAGCTCTTTAGAATAACTAGTCCTTAAAGACCACTAAAGCCAATACGTTAAACTGAGAAGATTTTACTCTAAAAATGCATCAATTTTAAGGACTTCGAAGTTAGCGAGATATTACTTTCTTTGGGACTTACAAAAATTGTACTTGGAATACCCTCACCTTCGTTTTGACTTCCTCGACGATGAGAAGGAAAAATTACTTAGAGAAATCAGAACATTTCATTATAGACTAATTTGCGGTCGCGATACCCCCCCAGTTGGGAAATGGGGCTATAGTCAATGCCCACCGGTAATAACCCCTGAAGGAGTTACTATGCCATTTAATTCGACAGTTATGCTTTCAGCTAATTCTCTTGATAAAGTTAGAAAAGTAGTTTCTATTGCATGTTGTATCTTTAACTTTGTTGATGCTTTAGTTGTAATTCATTGCTACAATAATAAAGATATCTTTTATCTCTATCTTGATTTTTATTATTTGGTTTAAATAGGAGTTTACAGTTATCTTCGACCCATCTTTCCCAAAATTGATTATCACGCGTCGATGCTATCAGAGAGAGTCTGTTGACAACGAGCGGAGGAGTCGTGGTCCACGAAGAAGTCTTACTTGAGCATTTTGGTGGCAACATTGAAGCCGTGAAATGGCATAAGAGATATTTTGTCCAATAAACCATCACCAGTGGTCATAAAGACCATATTGCCTATCTCGAGGCTGATATTAAGAAAAAATATGAGATGATCAGTATGCTTAAATGACAAGTGAAGACAAATCCCACAACCGATTTTGATCAAAAAATATCTGAACTCATTCAGCAGATAAATGATTTGGAGTTAAAGTTAAAAGATAGTCAGGAGCAATGCGCCTCTTTGGAGTTCATTTTGGGGGACAAGACTTTAAATATCAATCTTCTGGTCCCTTAAGCAACCCCTCCAGCTGTTTAGCCTACTAGGTCAAAGCTTCTCGCGGCTCAGAAGTTTCCAACTATGCTCAACCCTCCACCAAGTTTAGATGATAATGTAGTGGGGAACTAGTGTCGGAGAGTAAAATTCAAAATAGTCAAATATTTTGATGAGCAGCGGAAAGTGAAGTACTCCCAGACCATTAATGAATACGCTGCCAAGAACCAGAAGCTGGAGCGTGACAATTACTTGCTTGACAAGCGTGTCATAGAGTTAGAAAGAGAAAATAAAACAGTTAGGGGTGCAAATAGAGCTTTTAATCATGCCCTGAAGACTAACATTGATGCAATTGACGACGAGAACAAAATAAGAAGAAAGGAAAAGAAACTCAAGGAAGTTCTCAGTGCCGCAATTCATCATGTTATAGATCCTTCAACTATGGAAACTTTTGAAAAAGTAGCTCAAGATTTGTAATCTATATTTGTAAATTTATCTTGTATATATGTAAATAATGTTGTAGTTTTGTCAAACAATTTCATAAGTTATGTAAATCACATAAACTTCGTAAATATCACCCAGTTTGTAATATTCCTCTATAATGTCACTTTTGAGATGCTATTTGATTGCTCATTCTTTAATTTTTGGACTTGTCGAATCTTTTGCCATTCCTTGCAGTTCTGACTTTCCTAAAAAACATATAGCAAACAATTTTTCTAATTGTTAGCTTGAAACTGACATATTTGTCTATTTATGTCATTTGCTTAGGTTGATGAATCATTTTGTTAATTGTATGACAAATAGCTTATACTAAATGTTAAAATCTCATCTTTAACCAAGATGAGAGATGATTAAGAATGTAACTCCTTCCACTTGGGTGGAAAGTTTGAAATTTGCTGATAGAAATTTTCACTTTATCATGAGAGAATAAATTAAAGAACCTGACTCAAAAATCAGTGTTTGAAATTTTGAAGTAGTGACACTTTGACCCATTCCTCAACATTAATGGGAATTAAAATGTTAGAAATCCGAAGTTCCCATTCAGAAACTCTTAACATCGATCTTTATGATCATATTTTTTGGTCCAGATTTAGGTATTTGGGATGAATAGAAATCCAATGATCTTCACCCAGATTAGGGTTCACATAAGCAGCAGTCTTGATACCCAGATTCAGGTATAATAAGTCAATGATTGATGAAGACCTAAAGGGCAGATTCGGGCATTAGATGATGGAATTCATATATGAAAGACCTGAAATCCTCATTCGGGTATTAATAGTTGATGTTTAGAAATAGAAGTCCTGAAACCCAGATTCGGGTAATAATAAGCGGAGTTCTATCCCACTCCTTTGCTCCTGTCTTATTTCACATATATGAACCCTTCAGGTTATGAATATATGTAGAAATAATCTGATTGGCTGTCTCTTGAGCTAGGACATCTTAGTCCATGATCAGATATACTTTTCTTGAGCTTGAACATCTTAGTTCATGATTTAATGAGCCTCTTCTTGGGTTTGGACATCTTATCCATGATTTGATGAGCCTCCTCTCAGGCCTGGACATCTTAGTCCATTGTTGATTGTGCCTTCCCTTGGGCTTGGACATCTTAGTCCATTGTTGATTTAGCCTCTTCTTGGGCTTGGACATCTTAGTCCATTATTGTCTGGTGCTCTTGGTTAGCTCATCTTAGAGGCTGGAACCAAGGACTTACCCGACCTCCCTCCAGGAGGCGCCCTGCCCTAGCCCTTTTGCGGCCTGAACATGGGCTTGTTTGGTACTTTACTCTGTCCATCTAATGGCGCAGATAAAGGCTTACCCCATCCTCCCTTTAGGAGGTGCCTTAACATGGCCATAATGTGGCGCGGATAAGGGCTTGTTCGGTGCTTTACTCTGGCTACCTTATGGAGCGGATAAAGGCTTACTCTGTCCTTTCTCCAAGAGGTGCCTTGACCTGACCAGAGGCGCAACCAAGGGTTTGTCTGGTGCTTTAACCTGCCCCTTATAGCGCGGCTAAAGGCTTACCCGCCCTCTCTCCAAGAGGTGCTCTGCCCTGGCCATCTCAGGGCGGACCTAGGCTTTTCTACCATCTTAGGTAGTATCTAAATATAAGGAGCATTTCACTCCCAATCATGTAGATTTTCTCTTTATAGAAAGTTGCTCTTTATTGATTTTATCTCAAATTCTTTTACAAACTCATGGATTTCTCCTTGACGAAAGAAATTTATGATCATCCCTTCCAGGGCTCTGCAATGGTTGGTTTCATGACCATTCATCATATGATAGTGGTAGAAGGATCCTTCCAAATTCCTTTCATGTTTTGGCTTCTTTTTCTATGATGGCCAATAGTTGAATCATCCTTTGTAAGCAAGTAGACATTCTCAATTGATGTTGTTAAGTTACATTCCTTTGGAAGTCTAGACTTGAAGCTTGATTCTTTCGGATGACTTCCTGACTTTTTGTTCCTTGGCTCTGTGTTCTCATGATCCTCCATTACTTTTCTTTTCGCTACCCTTTGAACCTCCAGAGTTGGAAGTGTTCTTATTGCAGTTGGTTGTCATTTGTGTGCAAAGGCATTGTAATCATTCATCATTTCTCTCTCAAAGATAGCGCCTTTGGAATAGCGTTGAATGGTTCTTCTCATTTAATTAAAGACATTGTCACTTCCATTTGTCTTTTTCCAAGTGTAAAGATAGGGGTAGGACCAACATGAAAAGAATTTAGACTCTATTTCTACAGATCATATGACTTTGCTTTCTTTTTGTTCATAGTTCTCAAGGCTTCAAGCCTTAGTCTTTTCTTCATCTTGATTGGAGTTCTTGATGATTATTTGGGGGAACCTTGTCAGATGTGGTTCAGCGGACTCTTGTTCTGATCTCTTAATTCTTGTAGCCATGATTCATCAATGTAGATAAACTTGAAGTGGAATCAACTTAAGTAACTTTGAGAATAGTAGTGTTAGGGGTTAACCAAGTCAGAGGTTCAGGCCCTCCTTCCAGTGTCAAAAATGTTAATAAGACTTCTTGTCAACGCCCCAAAGTAATGCAAAGAAAGATGGATAGTCTTATGGAGAACAGTGGGCGTGATTCCCTTAGAAAGTGCCTTTTAATTTATCTTTATTTGTTGATAATTCTTGGACTAGACCTTTCGATGTCGTCGAAAGGTATAGATTATGGGTTAAGTAACCTTCCGACTTTGCTGAGCTAGTATGAGGTCTCCTACAAGGGTTTTCTTTTGTTTAGGTTAAAATTCCCTGAATTAAGTCCTTAAAAGGTAAGCTTTAATCTTGTCGAAGGCTTAGGAGATAGCTTTCTTTAGGTTTAAGCAGGAAATCATATACCTTAGTGGACAGGAAGTAGGATTCAACCTTGTCGAAAGGTTAGACCATTAAGTTTATAGCTTCGAAAGGCAATAGGCATTATTTGAGCATAAAGAGCTGTCGGCTTTGTCGAAAGGTTTAGGCCACATAGCTAATTGGTTTCGTAAGGTTACAGTGAATGTTGTGCTAGTTGAGTTGTTGACCTTGTCGAAAGGTCAAGATTATGGGGTTGATAACTTCAAAAGGTTGTAATAGATATTTGGGTCAGAGGTATTTATGACCTTGTTGATAAGAACCTTTTGATGAGATTGGACCTGGAAAATAGAAGTTAATCCAACAAATATTTTATTAAACAGTAAAATAACCAACAAAGCTTAGGACCTCCCTTTATTCATCCAAGTAAGCTTCATTTCATTAAATTCCCAAATCAACAATCTCTCTAATTAGGGTTACAATGCTTTATTCAAAAAAATACAATTTCAAAATGAGAGAAATTGGATCCCCAAAACATGACCTCTTAGGTTTTATTTATAGATGCAGGTGGCATCCCTTTCGACTCCATTCTCTCGACTTGGTCGGAAGGTCCCCCTTTTATATGCAACTACGAACCTTTCGACATTGTCGAAAGGTTTGATCATCATATACCATTATGAAGCTTTCAATGTTGTTGAAGGGTTTCCCTTTTTATGCCTTCATGAACCTTTCAACTTTGTCGAAAAGTTTGCCTTTTACAAACTGCTATGAACCCTTCTATCTTGTCGAGAGGTTTATCTTCACTTTGCCTTTTACAAAATGTTGTGAACCCTTCGATCTTGTTGAGGGGTTTATCTTCACTTGTTGTTATGAACCCTTCGACCTTGTCAGAAGGTTGCACTTCACTGGAATGTTGTCGAGGGTTGTATTTCGCTTCAATGTTGTCAAAGGCTATGCTTCTACTCGACATTGTCGAAAGGTTTTCTTCCACTCCTTTACTTTTGCTGACTTCTGAGTGTAGCTTTCTTCATAAAACCTATCAATGTTGTCGAATGGTATCCTGATGGGTCTTAACCGGTTCGAAAGGCTTGCCATGCTTTCGAAAATGTCAAGAATGTTAACAAGATTTCTTGTCAATACCCCTAAGTAATGCAAAGAAAGATGGATAGTCTTATGGAGAACAGTGGGCGTGATTCCCTTAGGAACTGCCTTTTAATTTAGCTTTATTTGTTGGACCAGACCTTTCGATGTCGTCGAAAGGTATAGATTCTGGGTTAAGTAACCTTCCGACTTTGTTGAGCTAGTATGAGGTCTCTTGCAAGGGTTTTCTTTTGTTTAGGTTGAAATCCCCTGAATTAAGTCCTTAAAAGGCGGGCTTCAATTTTTTCGAAGGCTTAGGAGATAGCTTTCTTTGGGTTTAAGTAGGAAATCATATATCTTAGTGGACATGAAGTAGGATCCGACCTTGTCGAAAGGTTGGACCATTAAGTTTATAGCTTCGAAAGGCTACAGGCATTATTTGAGCATAAAGAGTTGTCGACTTTGTCGAAAGGTTTAGTCCACAGAGCTAATTGGTTTCGGAAGGTTACAGCGAATGTTGTGCCAGTTCAGTTGTCGACATTGTCGAAAGGTCAAGATCGTAGGTTGATAGCTTTGAAAGGTTGTATTAGATATTTAGGTCAGAGGTATTGTTGACCTTGTCGACAAGAACCTTTTGATGAGATTGGACATGGAAAATAGATGTTAATCCAACAAAGATTTTAGTAAATAATAAAATAACCAACAAAGCTCAAGACTTCCCTTTATTAATCCAAGTAAGCTTCATTTCAATCCCAAATCAACTATCTCCCTAGTTAGGGTCACAATGCTTTATTCAAGAAAATAGAAGTTTAGAATGAGAAAATTTGGATCCCCAAAACATGGCCCCCCTTTCGACTCCATGCTCTCGACCGGGTCGGAAGGTCACCCTTTATATACAGCTATGAATCTTTTGACTTTGTCGAAATGTTTGCTCCTTATATACCATTATGAATCTTTCGACGTTGTCAAAAGGTTTTTCTTTTTTATGCCTTCATGAACCTTTCGATTTTGTCGAAAGGTTTGCCTTTCACATATGTTGTGAACCCTTCGACCTTGTCGAGAGATTTGTCTTCACTTGTTGTTATGAACCCTTCGACCTTGTCGGAAGGTCTGCACTTCACTTGAATGTTGTAGAGAGCTGTATTTTTCTTCAATGTTGTCGAAGGCTATGCTTCCTCTTGATGTCGTCGAAAGGTTTTCTTCCATTCCTTTACTTTTGATGACTTCTAAGTGTAGCTTTCTTTATAGAACCTTTTGATGTTGTCGAAAGGTATCCTGATGGGTCTTAACCGGTTCGAAAGGCTTGCCATGCTTTCGGAAAGGTCACCATGGGGTTGCTAATACTAGCTTTGACTTCTTCATCTTCTTTGGAAGATAGGAATTCCCTGGATACTGTGAGACGGAACCTGCCGACCCCTTGGAATGTTTTTGAGACTGTTAAACTCTGACGACTGCATCCCTTCGACTCCTTCGAAAAGTTTGGTCTGAACTCCTCCTTCTTACTCTTTCTTGAAGGACTTCTCGACTCAGTCGAAAGGTGCATTTTTTGGAGTAACAGTCGTAAAAAAATAATTTACATATCTACTATAATACGCTAGATTAACCTTGTTCGATAAAATACGCGGAATAATATGGTAAATTAATAATTTTTTGAAATATATAAAATTAGCAAATTTTCAGCCGTTTACAAACAATAATATATTATATAATAAATAAGAAGACAAACTATAAAACTTCCAATTTTTGTATAAACCACTTTTTTTATTACATCTCTTAGAGAGGTTATGGCCCCGTACGACAAATATTGTACATGATCGTTATATAGATTTTTGTTTTTGTCATAAAACAGACATTTATATTCATCTGGTACAATATTTACTGGATTTGTTCCTGTATTGGACAAGTTATAAACATAGTAAACAATTACATTTCGTACATTATTTCGTTTTAAACTGTTCATAAAATTTCGTCGTCACTTTTCTTTTTTGTTTCCCGCATACATGCATATGTGTACAACATAGGAAACAAAGGGGAAGTGCTGACGAAATTTTATTGAATCGTTTAAAACGAAATAATTTACGAAATGCAATTGTTTACCGTGTTTGTAATGGGAAGTAGGATGACTGACCATCAAAATATAAAACCATACACCAACATTTCAATATTGTATTCTTAAGTTGGGTTAAATTGATGGGTATAAGATAAAGTATCAATAAATTGGAAAATAAAATGTCAATTCGTAAAATGACCAATATTTATTTTTGAATTTGTCACATATTTTTAAATAGGAAAAATGATCGATTATTTTGTCGATCGGAGGAGATGGATGTATCAAAGAAGAGGACCGAGAGGCTCAATAATGAAAGATTTTTATAATGGTATAAACATATTTGTTGAATTTGCTTTAAGTAATAACGGAAATGATGTAGAAATTTGTTGTTCGTGTAGTAGGTGTAAACATTTGAAGCATTCGTTACCGGATATTGTGAAAGTTCATTTGTGCAAAAACAGTTTCGTACCGGAGTATTATGTTTGGGATCATCATGGAGAAGTTATAGCACATACTCCTGCAGAGTCTGAATTAGAGATGGTTGGTAATGAAATTGTTACGACGAATCGTATAGAAAATATGGTTGAAGATGCAGCATGATCAATGTTCGGTACGGTTAAAATTGATGACGACGATGTAAATGTTGAGGAACCAAATATTTAAGCCAAAAGGAATTACGATTTATTGGATGCTGCTAAGAAACCTCTTTGGGATGGTTGTAAAAGTTACACTCGGCTATTAGAAACCACAAAATACATTGCAATGAAGTCAAAATACAATATCACCTAAGCTGGATTTACTGCTGTTGTACAAGCTGCAAAACGACATACACCGTCGGATAATTTAATGTGTGAAAATCACTATGAAGTTAAACAATTTATGTCGGTTTTGGTTTATCATACCAAAAGATAAATACATGTTTAAATGGCTGCATGTTGATTTGGAAAGAGGACATCACTCTTTGGAAGTGTAGAATATGTAACGAGGAAAGGTACAAACAAAGAAAAAAGAAGGAAAAGGAAGTTCCATTCAAACGTATGCATTACTTCTTGCCCATCACTCCTAGGCTTCAAAGATTATATACATCTTCTGTAACTGCACCTCATATGAGATGGCATAGTGTGAGAATAGAGGAAGAAGGTACGTTGACACATCCAGCCAATGGAGAAGCATGAAAGGATTTTGAAAAAACTTATCCCACTTTTGCAGCGGAGAGTCGTAATATTAGACTTGGATTATGTACAGATGGTTTTTCACCATTTTCTCAATTTGGTGCTAAATATTCATCTTGGCCCATTATCATCACAGCTTATAATTTATCTCTGTGAATGTGTATGAAAACTTCATATATGTTTCTTACTGTTGTCATTCCTGGTCCGATGATCCGACATAAGGAATCGATGTTTATTTACAATCGTTGATTGAGGAGTTAAAAACACCATGGAACGAAGGAGTAGAAACATATGATGTTTCAAAGAAAACAAATTTCGTATGTTTGCTTCTTTATTGTGGACTATAAGTTATTTTCCTTAGATCGATCTGGCAGAGATCGAGGAATTGATAGTTAGGGTAGCGCAGCTGGAGGAGCAAAACCGTCGGTAGGCCATTGAGATGACACAGCTGCTGGACCAACATATTGTTGAGTACATGCGGCAGTATGGTGGATGCTTTCCATTTTCAGTTAGTTCCGGAGGTTTTGGAGGTGATTGACAAGAGTAATATATATGTTTTTTTTGTTATGCGACATTGTTTAGTATTGTTTGATGATACATTGAGATGGTGAAGTTGGATACTTTGAGATGTTTTGTATATTATTTGATGGTACATTTGGTGATGGTCAGTTTGACATCTATGAGTTGATGGTGGTGAGTAGTTGATGATGACATTTGAGTTGTTGATGGTGTGAGATTTTTTGGTGTTTCACGGTATATATATTGTATGATGACATGTATGTATATTATGTTAAAAAATGTTGGTTGGTTTGATGTTATGTGAGTTAAGGTTGGTTTGATTTTCTTTATGTGTTTTGAGTATATTTGTATGATTTGAGATTATATTGAATATTTGAATTCGATATGTGCTTGTGTGTGACTATATTATATTTCTGAATTGTGTATGTGAGGGTGGCATGTAGCATAATTCTGGAAAAATGCATCAGGTATTCCGACGGCTGGCGATGCTTCCCGACGGCTGGCGACGCTTCCCGACGGCTGGTGACGCTTCCCGACGGCTGGCGACGGCTTACAGGTCAACATTTTTCGACGGTTGGTGGCGGTTTGTTGCTTCCTCTTGATCGGCCACACGTCTTAGGCTACCGTCTAGAGCCATCATGTTATCTGTTGGTAGCCGTCAGAAAGTTTATGACAGATGTTGTTGGAAGCCGTCGGAAAAACTATGTGGCAACGGGACAATTTGCGATGATTTTTTGCATCGGTTTCCAATGGCTACCGATGGCCGTCGACGGTTTTCAGCCATCGGAAATCGTACGTTTTCTTGTAGTGTTTCCATACATTATTTTTTTACTTCCTTTTGATGTTTCTGTCGATTTACTTTAAAATTCATATCCCATCTTAATGACACAGAATCATCTGTTTATTTGTTTATATAAACTTAATGCCCGTTACTGGTGATCAATGGCATATTTAAAATAATCATGTATTGTAATGGTTCACCTTATAAAATAGTTCAGGCACATAGTACCGCACACTATTGTATTTTTGATCTTATAAGTTTTGTGTTTTTCACAGTATGTGCCAACTTAGACATATAATGATTCTGAATGTAGTCACTTATATTTTACGTACCTTTGTTGTTCACAAATAATATATTTTGAAATGTCCGGTAATACAGTACATTTTTTTGGCAAAAATAGTACAACCTTCAAAGTCATTTTAAACAAAATTCAAAATAATATGGAATTTTTTAATTTTTAACCCTATTTTACAAACTTACTAGGCAAATAGCTTTGTTTTAAAAATATTTACAAACGTAGCCCTGTTTTGGCCAACTCAGCGTTGAGTTGGCCAGAACATACTAGCGCAATTTGAAATTACACCAGTTGATGTGGTTCATTTTTTTTTCTCTGAATTTATAACTGGTACTATTTCAAATAACTCAAATATAAAAATTAAAACATACTAGCGCAATTTCAAATTGTGCCAGTTGATGTGGTTTATTTTTTTTCTGAATTTATAACTGGCGCTATTTCAAATAATGCAAATATAATAATAAAAACATACTGGTGCAATTTCAAATTGCGCCAGTTGATGTGGTTTATTTTTGTTCTGAATTTATAACTGGTACTATTATAAATAGCGCCAGTATAATTATGGTAAATAATAATGAAAACATAGGGGCGACATTTGAAACTGCGCTAGTTGATGAAATTTCAAATGTCATCTCCGCGTATACAAAACAACAACCTTCACCTCTTCCTCCTCACTTTTCCATCTTCCCCTAAATATCAAAACTAAAACCCACTTTCCCAATTTTTCAAAATCAAAATCCTAACTCTGTTTCATCTAAAAATAAGTGTTTTTTCGAATCTACTTGAAGAATAACAACATCTTCTTCATTTGGCTCATTAAATATAAGATTTTGCAAACCCTAGTTTTTTATTTGTACATTTCACTTCATAATGATAATTCCATTATCAAACTAGAATGGCTCCTAATTTTATTGCAACTATATGTTATTATGATGGCGAGTTAGTTATTGATGATCAAATGTGTGGAAAATATAATAGTGGATCTTACAAACCGGTAAAAGTTCATAAAGGATCTAACTTCGAGCAAGTAAAATCGTCGGTTTACAAAGCAACCAAGGTCAAATGAGGGGAGTTTGATATTGATTTAGTTTGCAATTGGCAAACTGATTCGGGATCTAAAGCAATTAAAATTATAGATGACGACGATGCTGAGTTAATGTTCTCCGCCAACACTAAATCCATAGAGTTATTTGTTGTGAAAAATAGAAAGTTGTTAGTAGAACAAGCTGTAGTTGCATCCATAGCGGCACATGTAACCATCTATCCTTTGCATCCAATTCTATCTCCTAGTTACAGTAATCCTCCTGTGAACATATGAAATACGGACACCAACAAGTGTTGTTTGGTTATCCTCCTTTTATGAATTCAACAAAATCCATAATTTAACCATCCATATCCGACGCAGGATAGTTTTACACGCATGAGTCAAAGGTAACTCCTACTTGCTATTGTTCATAAACAATATATTATTCATCGTGTTAAATTTGATATTAAATATTATTGTCATGTTAGGTATATTCCGCACCATCATCCGACTCAAAATAATGTTGTACCATATACTACTCATAGGTCTTGTCCCTTGTAGCCCACGCCCTCCGTATTATACTATATGAGCCAAAAGTAAGTTAGGTTTGACAATGACAATAAATTGTGTTGTATATATAACTAAATTTAAAATGTCATATTTTCATATTGTAGCTTTTCGGCATAAGATACGGATGCACAATCGAACATGCAACCAAATGAATCCGATGTCGATATGGACATAGATGAACATGTAGATGGATAAACGATGTTCCTTCTCTTGATAGCATGACTATTGTATATATATCGGAGAACGATATAACATGGATTGACAACATACAAGTAAACAATGATCCATTAAACTATGATTTTGGAGGTGAAGACAATGCTAGTGCCAATAGTGATGAACCTGAACTGGAGATATCCTTGGATGATGACTTGTGTAATGCGAAAATGTTGGCTAGATCCATCGTCACAAACCCGCAATTCAACGAAGAACTATTCTCATCATCTTGTATTTAGAATGGTTTCAAAGTTGGTATGGTATTCGAGACCAAAGCAAAATTTCATCAACAACTAAGTGAATGGTCAATTTTACATGCAGTTTCTTTTAAGCCAACCAAGTCAAAAAAAGAAAAATACAATGCCTTTTGCAATGTCGTGCAAACTGTCAATGGAGAATTCATGCTATAGATTCTAAAAAATCGCAATCTGGATGGTGGGTTGTTAAAAAATATTCGAGCAATCATACTTGTGTTAACCAAACAGTTAACTCCAATCACAAGCAAGCGACGTCTAATTTTTTGATTTCAAAGATCATGCCTTTTGTAAAATCGAATTTGAAAATAACGGCTAGAACTGTGCAGGTATTAATGGAGAAATAGTTATTTATTAAGATCGATTATATGAAAGCGTGGAGTGCACTAAGCAAGGTAATAGAACGAATATAGGGTGATTGGGCAGAGTCATATTCAAACCTACGACAATATTTTGCTGAAGTTACTAGAACTAATCCAGGTAGTGTTGGACATGTAATAACCTATGTGTTTGGCGTCTTCGATCGTGCTTTGGGCCTTGTATCGAGGGATTTGTGCATTGTTGACCTTTGCTTTGTATCAATGGAATGCATATATATATGGCAAATACAAAGGTACATTACCTGTTGCAACTGTGGTTAATGCGAATGATAAACTTTATCCTTTAGCTTATGCGATTGTTGAGGCCGAATCTTGTGATAGTTGGGGTTAGTTTTTTACTTACATGCGTCGGTTTTTTCATAGTGTTAACAATCGACGTATTACTTTCATTTCCGATAGAATGAAAGGAATACCGATCGCACTGGTGAGCTAATGGAGATCACCACGTAAGCATAGATTTTGTGCTAGATATTTTAAAGCAAACTTTTAAGCTGCCGGCTTTAGGGAGAAACATTTGACCGGTTTATTCTATGCAACGACATGTGCTTCGAAGGAGGTTGAGTATCTGAAAATCCTGGAGGAAATTAAGACCACCAATATTAGAGCTCACAATTCGATTGAGAGAAGTCTGGCGAGGATGTAGGAGAATTGGCTTTGTGTAAGGATGATAGTGGATGATTTCATGTAATGATAACGAATGCGTCTAAAAGATTTAATGGTGTACTCAGAGGTGCAAGATCACTGCCTGTTAAAGCTTTGGTTGCTCGTACCTTCTTTCAATCGATGGATTATTTCTGTCAATGAAGAGAGTTTGCTAAGGCTTCGACATGTCGATTAACTCCAAAGTGGGAAGCAAAGATAGCTGAGAGAGCAATTGGAGCAAGACCTTGTAGAATAGTCCGCTTTAGCCAAACCGAATGGCAAGTAATTCACTACTTTGGTTATGAGTTCAATGTTACAGTCACTACACCAGAAAAGTCATTTCGCCACGACTTTGGGCCGTGGCTAAACAATTTTGCCACGGCTTTGGGCCGTGAAAAAATAGGCAGTGGCAAAAATTTTGCCACGGTCCAGAGCCGTGGCTAAATGAAAATTTGCCACGGCCCAGAGCCGTGGCTCTTTTCTATTTTGCCACGGTTTGAGGCCGTGGCAATATTACATTCAGCCACGGCTTAGAGCCGTGGCAAATACATGTTTAGCCACGGCAAATACATGTTTAGCCACGGCTTAAGGCCATGGCTAATTTTTGTATGTTTTTCAAATTAATCAAAAGCCTCGGCTGTTCTTACTTTAGTTCAATTCAACAAAATAGTGATCTCAATTGAAACTCAAAGCATAGAGTAAATGTCTTAGTTCACAATATGGTTCATTGTTATAAACAGTTCATCAACTAAGATATATAGTTCATCAAGTACAATACAATGATACATGAAGACAAAAGTTTCAGATAGTTCATCAAGTACAATACAATGGTACATGAAGACAAAAATTTCAGATGGTTCATCAAGTACAATACAATGATACATTAAAACAAAAGTTCAATAATAATACATAATGCACACTACAAAGTGTAACTCCTTCTAATGCACTTGATGAACTGCAAGTTTTTGATTTTGCACTATAAGGCATGTATTTCAACTTCAGGCTTCATATCATCCACTTCAACAGCATGGGTCATATGTCAAAGATAAACAAATCAAATATTAGATTTTGGTTGAAATCGTGTATACAATCTTAAGGGTCAGTTTATAGAAGGTTATAGAAGAAACACAAAGTTCTTGCATGGCCTCTGTGCCGCATGAGGCTCTGGGTTACATTAGGTTCTTGCATGGCCAAATTCAGGTTTGTAACTTTAGTATTATATCATATTTGTTTGATCTTAAAATATAATTAATGATTAGGTGCAAAGATGATGAATAAGCTCTATGATTTGTACTGAGAAAAATGAAAAGTACAGGGTTCAATTAACTACCAGCATATACTGTCAAACCCGTTTACTACTTCACAACCACTTTGATAAGTCATCAGCTCGTTTGTGGCATTACTCTATTTTTGCTGATAAAATTACACGATCAACCAATATAATGCTATCCACAAACGGTTTTCACTGGTATACCCATTGTGGTAACAAATTATTACCTCATTTGTTTACCAGTGCCCAAGATTAAGATGTAATACATAGTACAGTATCTAAGGTCTAAATAATAGACCGATAGTACCTAAGTGGTCACGCTATCGTCTAAAATTACTTATATCTAGGTTTACTCTGTTCAATACCTTCGATGCTCCAATTATACTCAACTGCTACCTATACATTTTTTCAGATATTTGTTGACAGTCCAAAAAAAGCACAAAGCGGGCTACAATGAATAGAACCGTGTGTATTAAATTTACTCAGATTACACATATCTCTAAAGCACAAAGTCACTTTACAAAACATCCTTGTCATAAAAATAAATAATTTTAATATATATTTACAGCTTGACAAGGAACTGATTGTGTTTTTTAATTCATTGCGCTCGGATTTACTCTTTTGCATCATATGAACTATGTTCATGTGTGCAGTGATGGTTAGAAAATAATGATTTGCTTTTATTCCTGTGTAGCATCTGTGAAAACTTTTATATTTATAAACTGTAGTAGCCAATTTGTAACTAACCTTCTACCCGGTGACCGGTCCAGGATTATACTGCTTCTAGAATATATTTGACCATTTCATACTGCTTCTGAAATATACTTGACCATTTTTCAATATTTCTGCATCAGGATATGATAAGTTGGTGAATCTGAAAACAAACAAAAACTTGTAAATATGGTATGTTTAACTTTATTCTCGTTAACTAGTAAGCATGAAAGTTCACTTTTATTCTCATTACTAGTACCAGTATTAATTAGGTCTACGGCTAAAATGCATGAAGAAATCTAACATATAAAGAACGCAGCTTAACTCCCAAACGAGATGGCATCAAGTTTGGATCTCATATTATTATCGCATTATAATGAGCCACTTACATGTCAGATTAAAACACAATGGATAAGGCTTGTTTTAGGCAATAATACTCCAAGTAGATCATGATAAGCATACAACATACAGATATTATTAAGATATAAGATATAAGAAATATCTACACATATCTTTAGCCTTACAGATTGCGAACAGACATGAAAAATTAATGCATGGCCCAATCATCTACAAATTTTACTGCTGCACCATCAAAGTACTGTGCAAAAATTATGGAAAAAATTAACTTTTGGAGAAAGACTATGGAGATAAGAAGAATAAGCACGACAAGAGTTTGATAAGTAGAAGATGCTAAGTAACAAAACAGGTGCATATTGGGATAAAAACGGCAGTGACGACGATTGATGGACTGATCAAACTAAGGCATTTCACAATTTAAAAAAAAAAATTCACAAGCACTAGTATGACATCCATTAACAATGTTTTCAATTCCTTTTTAGGATATTAGTAATATAGTGCTAAAATAGAGAAAAAGAAAGATACCATATTTGGACTATTTAGAGCTTGTTTTTAAAAATATGGTCATTGGTAAACACGTTCTCTCTACTCAGGAAGATGTCACTAATGTGGAGTAAAACGAGGCCATTGAGTTCCAAACGTTGCCTTTCCCACTTTTGAAGCCATTTGGGATGAGGAATCCCTTCCTAGGAATACAGTATTTGACATAAGTTATACAAAAATAGTTCATGTCTACACAGCATAGGATCCCTTGGTTGTGGATCCGATTGTAATTTTGTTTCTGACTCTGTCTAAAAGAAGAAAAAGTATGATGCTCTTTATGTACTTTGATTAAGGTATGCTTTTAGCATTTAGTTAATGGTTCTGTATTTGCTGTTTTCTGTGTTGTTTTCTATTTACATTCTTTCGCTTATACATGCGATAGTTTGTAGAGAACTGACAATTTCAATCGACCAAAAAAGGGACTGATAATAAATTGCTTGAGTAGACCTATTTGTCAAATAAGCTTATTTCCATAATCGCTTTATATTAAAACTTAATTACTGAAAAATATATTTAGCAAAACTTACTATCATGTTTGCCTAAAAACAAAAAACTTTTATGGTGCAAAACTACATGTTATTTAATTGGTGTCTGCTTAATATAATCCAGGTTATGGGGTAGTTTGAAAATCGCTAATCCACTGTCGACATCATGCATTGAATTTTAAATCTTGGTCGGTTTTTTGTATTAATCATGTCTAATATAGTGGTTCGATATAATTTTAAATTTGCTTGTGTGTATGATCGAATACTTAAAATTTAATTGTCAACTTTCTATTAAGTTCTCTTACATTGGCGTACTCACTCTTATTTTCGGTGTGTGCGTGTGCAATGCAGATTAGCTATTATCGCTTTTGAAATAATAAGATTTACATTTTGAACAAAGAAATACAAAAATTTACATGGTTACCCATATCATATAAGTTGCAGTAATATTTTAATGAGTTAATTACACAAAATGCCATATCTTATTTGTTGAGCATATAGCAATAAGGTACATATACGTTCCACCTGCCTGAGAAACAAAGAAGATATTTGTGCTCTGAACAGTACAAAAATAGAAAAAAAATGCATAAATTAAAGTTACCTGCATTGTACAACTTTGGTCAAGGAGCACTAGTTGAACAGGCAGGTGATATGACGTTCTACACATACCTTGTAGAGGAAATGGGATCGAGTTTGTAAGACTTCATAATAAATGCTTGTACCACTCTTACAAAAAGTAATTGTATAACTTTGAACAACATTTTGTGTGCCAGAAGAGACTAACTATATTTTGGCTTTTACCAATTTAAATGGCAGCGTGTAACAGAAAAAAGTAAATTAAGCATTGCAATTTTTGGTGGTAGTGGCAAAACCTATGGACCATTTGCTGCCTCACCCATCTCACTCATATGAACAAACTTTCATTTGAAAAAAAGAAGAAAAAAGGGAAAAAGTTGTTGTAGCAGTAGTTTGAGAGTGTAAATTTCAGTATCATTAGTCTGTGCTGAAGGAATATCTTTGCATTAAATTCCTTCAATTGTGAGGAAAATGAGTCATGCCTGTACATATCAGTTAAAAAGAATACTAGAAGCTTTTATGAGCGAAATTTAAGTACATATCAGTTAAAGAATACTGAAGGAATATCTTTGCATTAAATTCCTTCAGTTGTGAAAACTAGAAGCGTTTATGAGCGGAATTTAAGTACATAATATTTGACAAGTTAAAAATACTGCCGCTCTACAATATATCAGTTATCTCTATAAGGAAAATGTCATTGGATCAAACTTCTTAAACTGTGAGAAAAATGACGCATACTTGACTATGTTAACTTTTTCTAGTATTGGTACCAGTCATGATTGCTGGGTAAACCACTGGGTTCCTCTCGTTTTCAATTTTTTTTCCAAATATCTCACTGTCTTTTCTCTCGTGCATATCAGAAAGTAATCGGTCTGGTGACTTTTTGTTACCGTACATAAATATCATCAAAAATAGAAAAAAAGTGCATAAATTAAAGTTACCTGCATTAACATGACAGCTAAATAACCGTCTTCCTTTTGATCATCTTCCATCAGTCGCACAAAGTTCAATTTTCTAATATTGAAACAAAACAAATAGTTGGTAAAATTGATTAGGGCATATCAACCTTAGACCAAGTAAATTAAATCAATTTTACCAGTCAGGTAGTCAATATTTAGTATCAGACTAACTGAATATATTTTTAGTAGCTATAACAATTGATTATGGAATACAAATTGGTAACAGACAATTGAGGACTAATTTTGAGCAAAATAACATTCACGGGTAATTTTAAGAGAATCGGCATGGAATAATCTGAGTATGGAATAATCGGCATGGAAAATGCAAAATTTTGAGGTTGTTGAAGATGAGCAAACAATTTGACATTCATAACATGGTCCCAAACATGTATTACATGTAGCTACAAATTAATATCTAAAATTTTGGGTAATGTCCGAGACTTGAGCTTCAAACTAACTATTAGGAAAATGGAAACTTTTTAAATATTGCAAGAAAAATAAATGTGAAACCATGCCAAAAGTTATGCAGTTAAAAGAAAAGTCACCAAAGAGGGATTTACCTTCTTCATATCACATCCACACTGACCTGCATTAGCACATAAGAGGTGATTAAATTGAACAATATAAAAAATTCCATTTGAGTAGCTGGTTTAGTAGTATTTCCAAACTGAGAAATAGATTGAACAAACGATAAAGGACAGAAAGTTAAATGGTGACCAAATTGGTAAAATATAACTCATATGTAAAACAGGAAGTACCCAATTCGATAGAATATGATAAAATAAAATTATTAAACAAAACTTAAAGACTTTTTTTTCTGCCAATGCAATATAATGGTTAACTGTAAAATCATTAATCATCAAGTAAACTTTAACATAAAAAAATGTTATCCTAGCATTGAAAATATCTGGTTGTCCAAAAGCTTGGGGATTTCCAACTGTATGTCACGGCACATAAAGTAATATTGAAGCATTAGATGTTTATATTTAACTCATATATAACTAACTCATGTATAACCAAAAATGACTGTAATTCTTTTGTAATATAAATAACCCCAACATATGTCAATGAATAACTATACAGTCTACTCATTGTGGAAAGACTGAGATTTGCTGTTCTTACTTAGCAATAAATGCCTTAAGATTGAATTTACGCATGGGCGTTTCCACGTTGAGGTAGGTGAAGGAGGTCGATTGCCCTCCCTTGCTTTCTCAATATGAAAATTATTTTTGTCTTTGGGCAACAACCCATAAATAAAGAAGCACTGCCTTCTTCAAGTGAAACAAGCACAATTTATACTTAAATGAAGATAAATAAATAGAAGCTTCTGTTTTTTTAACACAAACCCTCTCTTGGGTTTATCATATAAAACCCAATTTATAGGAAACGATTTCTGCTCACAGAAAAAAACAGGCAAGCTTAAATGATTTACAGAATACATGCAACAGCTACAATTCTTATATGAAAGAACCAAAAAAACAAGTGTTTCAGGATTGTTTATTAATCTGACATCATTGTATCATCAGTTCACATTAAAGTTTGTAGGTCAATGTTAGAATGTCATACACTAGCGGTGTTGACTATTGAGGTTTTCAATCCACTTTAAATTCTCAGTTTTGAGGTATATGTTACAAAAATAAAACCTATAAACCTTTATAAACAGCAATCTTCTCTTCGTATAAATAAAATTATAATCTTAGCAAACCATTCCAATCATAGCTATCACCCATCTTAGCAATAATCTTCTCAGATTACTATTGCTGCTTCTTCTTCAGAATTCTAAAGCAACTTCAATTCAAACAGCCCCTATTTCAATTTCAAATATTATTTACTAACACAAAACCCTCTACAATGATACTTAAAATATAGATCTGAATATATTGCACCAATTTAATAATAAAGTTATGATAATTATACTACTTTAAACTATCATAACAACTACATCAAGCAGTGGCATAGATCTAAAAAGCATAAATAAAATACATACAAAATTAATACCTGACTTCGGAATTGATGGTAATATCACCATCAAGTGAAAACACACAGATCTCTATAGCAGCACCAACCGCAGCAAAGAAAGAGCTGGAAAAACCCGTTGTTGATTAAAAAAATAAACTATAGCAAAGAAAAACAAAACGAACGCTGATAATAAAAATAAAAGAACATCCAAAATCTTGATTTAAAATAAAAATAAAAAACCTAATAAAAAGATATCGAGGAGGAGATACTGAGGAGGAGAGAAAAAGATGCCTGATTACAACTATATGCTCAAATAGATGCTCGAATCGATATTGAGGCCGGCCGATTTAGGATCGATGCTAGGGCGCATGGGAAGGAAAAGGGGATTATCTTGGGAGCGGGATTCGTGAATTTCAGAGGGAAGATGATTAGGGCACGCGTGGGCGTTATTTTAAGAAAAGGGGCGTATTTGAGTTGTATTCTGTACGCTAGGGGGGTTGGAAAAAATAGACCAATTTTGCAACGGTCTAAAGCCGTTGCAAAATTGCCACGGTCTGTGCCCAGGTATAATTTGTTTTACCATGGTTCAAAACCGTGGTAAAGTTGCCACGGCTCATGACCGTGGCAAATTTTCCGCATGGGGTGTGACAAAATGGGCAGTTTGGTGTAGTGAGTTGATGGTAACATATGTTCTTATACGTGTAACATTCCTTTACTACAACAGCTTCCTTGTCGCATGTGTTGGCTGCTTGTTCATCAGTTGTTAATGGTGCAAACAGAGCTTGTCATGACTTTGACTCGCTTTGGTACTCCGTTCAGAATTACTTGGCCACTTACACACTAGAATTTTATTCCGTTTGTGACAAATGTTATTGGAGTATACAAGAAGATCCTTTGGTTCTGCAACTAACTGCTCGTAGAGCACCCGAAAGGCCAAGGTCTTCATGAATTAAAGGGACCATGGATGAGATGCAGCCTCCATGGTAAAATAAGTGCAGTAGGTGTGGAGTTCTCGACCATAAGAGGAGTCGTTGTACATCAGCAATTTAGTTTTTATTATTGTTTTTAGTAAATCTTTATTTGTTGTGTTTTGTAAAAGAATTGCTATACTTCAACATATGTCGTTATTGATATTGTTCATGTCCTCTGTATATATAATCAAACGGTATATGGGTAAGAAGAAGGTTTGCTTAGTATGGGATGTAAATCAATTTCTTCTGACACCCAAAATACACGATGGAAACAACGCATCTACATATTTCTCTCTCATTTTCCATGCTCCTCTTTTCTCTCTTAATTTTTTTCCCGTTTTCCATTTCCTTTTCGATTCTCATTATTTGAATTCCATGTCTGACTCCTCATTCTTTTTCCACCGGAACCAATGATTCGCGCTTACACTCCTCCTTTTCTTAAATCTAGTTCCAAATTCCTTAACCGTCTTCTAAGCTCGAGTTTCTAAAAAATTGTAAACCTAGTTTTAAAAAATCAAAATAGTTAGTTCATCTTCATCATTCCATTAATCGGTTTAGGAAATCGAAATTGCTTTGCAAACATCAACTTTCTTGTAGTTGAACCAAGGTAAATTAATCTTCTCCGAAGATTTTTTCAATTACCTTGAGTTTTTTCAATTAGGAAAATAGTACAGAGGACAAAATTCATCAATTTTTAGCTTCAAGAACAAGAACATGCTCTCAATTTTGTAGTTAGAAGGACAAAATTTTTAATATAATATAGCAAAAGGATAGTACTACTGTGTAGTATCAGTTTTGTGAGCTGCGATATCAATTTTGAAGTATTTAATGTTTTTTTTTATTTGTAGCAGTATTTTTATGATTTGTAATATCATTTTGTAGGTGGAGTTTGTAATCTTCGACTGTAATGTTATTTTGTAGTAGCATTTTACGAGTTGTAATAATATTTTTAAATGGATTAAATAAGAATAAAATAATACTATATAGTATCAGTTTTGTTCCACGTTGTTTGTTGTATTTTACTTGTAATAAAAATTATAATTGCAGTATCATTTTAATTTATTTTTTAATACTTGTAATGGTTGTAGTAGCAGTTTCTGAATTGTAGTAGTTTTTTTTGAATTGTAATAGCAATTTGTACACATTTAATTGTATTTATGAATTATAGTAGCACTTTATGAATTTTTACTAGCACTATTTGAACAAATGTACATTCTTTATATTAATTGCACTGAGCCTTTGATAGTGCACATCTTTCATTGTACATTCATCATTTGATGTGGTAGCTCAAAACATGAATAATTCCAGGTTTAGTAGTTTCTTAGTTTTAGGGAAAGAGCTTTTTTTAACTGGTATATTATGTCAATTTAAAGTGCCTTAAGATTGAATTTACGCATGGGCGTTTCCACGTTGAGGTAGGTGAAGGAGGTCGATTGCCCTCCCTTGCTTTCTCAATATGAAAATTATTTTTGTCTTTGGGCAACAACCCATAAATAAAGAAGCACTGCCTTCTTCAAGTGAAACAAGCACAATTTATACTTAAATGAAGATAAATAAATAGAAGCTTCGGTTTTTTTAACACAAACCCTCTCTTGGGTTTATCATATAAAACCCAATTTATACTTACCGAAGACTGTGCACTCACAAAATAAACTAAATCTATGCTGTGTCCATTACGTAGCACAAAGGAACAACGATACACATGAAGTAACCGAACTGTACAAGTTCAGTATTTTACCAATATAGACCTCTCCTCCTATATTTTTCTACACTCAAAACTAGAAAAACAAAAACAAAAATTCCTTGAACACCCCTATATTTTAATTCTGCCTTAATCAACAGAGTCCAAACTATATAGCTAAACACAATAACACAAAATTAAGTTTTTTTTAAGACAGTGCTGCTATTCACATCTGAGCTACTGACCACACATAACCAATCATTTAAGTATTTAAGCAACAATACTGGGCGACTCGCTTATGCCAAATAATTCAAATAATGTGTACAAAATAAGTACTTTCTTAACTTAGAAATTCATTTAAAGTGGTAAATTTATTTAAATCTATTAGAAACTAAGTTGACAAATGTTAAAACTGTAAAATTTACTAAAAAAATGTTCAAACTTCATGATCATTTATTTATCCACAATAACGAGAACAATGCAAAATGCAGAATCTTCTCCAGATATATTACCAAAGTTTGGAATTTCACAGAAACTGATGAAAGTCAAAACCATTTTGGACATGGACATTATCAAATATAAGCAAACGTCATATCTTTGGTACGAAAGTACCAATTTTCAGTGTTGTTTATACCTTACTTTGCACGTCTAAATCCGCTGTATAAGCCTAGTATCAGTATACATAATGTATTCTCATAACAGTTGGTGAAAAAAAAATGAAATGATGTGAATCAAGGGTTCAATCAAGACTAAATAAGGAAACGATTTCTGCTCACAGAAAAAAACAGGCAAGCTTAAATGATTTACAGAATACATGCAACAGCTACAATTCTTATATGAAAGAACCAAAAAAACAAGTGTTTCAGGATTGTTTATTAATCTGACATCATTGTATCATCAGTTCACATTAAAGTTTGTAGGTCAATGTTAGAATGTCATACACTAGCGGTGTTGACTATTGAGGTTTTCAATCCACTCTAAATTCTCAGTTTTGAGGTATATGTTACAAAAATAAAACCTATAAACCTTTATAAACGGCAATCTTCTCTTCGTATAAATAAAATTATAATCTTAGCAAACCATTCCAATCATAGCTATCACCCATCTTAGCAATAATCTTCTCAGATTACTATTGCTGCTTCTTCTTCAGAATTCTAAAGCAACTTCAATTCAAACAGCCCCTATTTCAATTTCAAATATTATTTACTAACACAAAACCCTCTACAATGATACTTAAAATATAGATCTGAATATATTGCACCAATTTAATAATAAAGTTATGATAATTATACTACTTTAAACTATCATAACAACTACATCAAGCAGTAGCATAGATCTAAAAAGCATAAATAAAATACATACAAAATTAATACCTGACTTCAGAATTGATGGTAATATCACCATCAAGTGAAAACACACAGATCTCTATAGCAGCACCAACCGCAGCAAAGAAAGAGCTGGAAAAACCCGTTGTTGATTAAAAAAATAAACTATAGCAAAGAAAAACAAAACGAACGCTGATAATAAAAATAAAAGAACATCCAAAATCTTGATTTAAAATAAAAATAAAATACCTAATAAAAAGATATCGAGGAGGAGATACCGAGGAGGAGAGAAAAAGATGCCTGATTACAACTATATGCTCAAATAGATGCTCGAATCGATATTGAGGCCGACCGATTTAGGATCGATGCTAGGGCGCATGGGAAGGAAAAGGGGATTATCTTGGGAGCGGGATTCGTGAATTTCAGAGGGAAGATGATTAGGGCACGCGTGGGCGTTATTTTAAGAAAAGGGGCGTATTTGAGTTGTATTCTGTACGCTAGGGGGGTTGGAAAAAATAGACCAATTTTTCAACGGTCTAAAGCCGTTGCAAAATTGCCACGGTCTGTGCCCAGGCATAATTTGTTTTACCATGGTTCAAAACCGTGGTAAAGTTGCCACGGCTCATGACCGTGGCAAATTTTCCGCATGGGGTGTGACAAAATGGGCAGTTTGGTGTAGTGAGTTGATGGTAACATATGTTCTTATACGTGTAACATTCCTTTACTACAACAGCTTCCTTGCCGCATGTGTTGGCTGCTTGTTCATCAGTTGTTAATGGTGCAAACAGAGCTTGTCATGACTTTGACTCGCTTTGGTACTCCGTTCAGAATTACTTGGCCACTTACACACTAGAATTTTATTCCGTTTGTGACAAATGTTATTGGAGTATACAAGAAGATCCTTTGGTTCTGCAACTAACTGCTCGTAGAGCACCCGAAAGGCCAAGGTCTTCATGAATTAAAGGGACCATGGATGAGATGCAGCCTCCATGGTAAAATAAGTGCAGTAGGTGTGGAGTTCTCGACCATAAGAGGAGTCGTTGTACATCAGCAATTTAGTTTTTATTATTGTTTTTAGTAAATCTTTATTTGTTGTGTTTTGTAAAAGAATTGCTATACTTCAACATATGTCGTTATTGATATTGTTCATGTCCTCTGTATATATAATCAAACGGTATATGGGTAAGAAGAAGGTTTGCTTAGTATGGGATGTAAATCAATTTCTTCTGACACCCAAAATACACGATGGAAACAACGCATCTACATATTTCTCTCTCATTTTCCATGCTCCTCTTTTCTCTCTTAATTTTTTTCCCGTTTTCCATTTCCTTTTCGATTCTCATTATTTGAATTCCATGTCTGACTCCTCATTCTTTTTCCACTGGAACCAATGATTCGCGCTTACACTCCTCCTTTTCTTAAATCTAGTTCCAAATTCCTTAACCGTCTTCTAAGCTCGAGTTTCTAAAAAATTGTAAACCTAGTTTTAAAAAATCAAAATAGTTAGTTCATCTTCATCATTCCATTAATCGGTTTAGGAAATCGAAATTGCTTTGCAAACATCAACTTTCTTGTAATTGAACCAAGGTAAATTAATCTTCTCCGAAGATTTTTTCAATTACCTTGAGTTTTTTCAATTAGGAAAATAGTACAGAGGACAAAATTCATCAATTTTTAGCTTCAAGAACAAGAACATGCTCTCAATTTTGTAGTTAGAAGGACAAAATTTTTAATATAATATAGCAAAAGGATAGTACTACTGTGTAGTATCAGTTTTGTGAGCTGCGGTATCAATTTTGAAGTATTTAATGTTTTTTTATTTGTAGCAGTATTTTTATGATTTGTAATATCATTTTGTAGGTGGAGTTTGTAATCTTCGACTGTAATGTTATTTTGTAGTAGCATTTTACGAGTTGTAATAATATTTTTAAATGGATTAAATAAGAATAAAATAATACTATATAGTATCAGTTTTGTTCCACGTTGTTTGTTGTATTTTACTTGTAATAAAAATTACAATTGCAGTATCATTTTAATTTATTTTTTAATACTTGTAATGGTTGTAGTAGCAGTTTCTGAATTGTAGTAGTTTTTTTTGAATTGTAATAGCAATTTGTACACATTTAATTGTATTTATGAATTATAGTAGCACTTAATGAATTTTTACTAGCACTATTTGAACAAATGTACATTCTTTATATTAATTGCACTGAGCCTTTGATAGTGCACATCTTTCATTGTACATTCATCATTTGATGTGGCAGCTCAAAACATGAATAATTCCAGGTTTAGTAGTTTCTTAGTTTTAGGGAAAGAGCTTTTTTTAACTGGTATATTATGTCAATTTAAAGTCAATGATGGTGTTTTATCAATCCCTATAGGTATCAAATCGGTTCATAAATGCTTGAGTTTGGATTTGGACAATAATGATTGGAGAAATATACTCAAAAGTTAAGAAATAGTCGCTATTTAGACAAGGAATGGATGAGTTTAAGGACATCATGGAATCATAGGGCAATTAGAGACTTTGAGCTTGTACACATTAACAAGTAATAACTATTACTTTAAAAGGATCGGCTAAAGGAGAGGGCTCGCAATATTAATTTGTGTTTTATACGTATGTTGCATATATTGTTTTTGGCATAAGATTATGTTTTACACAGATAGTTGGCTCTTGACCTTTTCTGTTAGGGATGCTATATGTGATCAATGCTAGAAGATTCGCAAAAATCACGTTGTGTTGTATTTTATAAAATATGAGAAAAGGTAGGTATATGTTATTATTGTATATAACCGTGTGGAGTATATTTTACACTTAATAGACAATAGGGATGTTTTGCTGCTAAATGGAAATTGTGCATTACAAATATAGTGTGAATTAGTAAGCATATTTTGTTGCAACGTAGATGCTTGGTTTTGGGAAAGTACAATTTGGAAAATATATCAACCTTCCATGAATTTGTATGCATAATAGACACTATATATTTAACTATCACTGCAACAAAAATACCCTTTTACAACGGGCAATGCCCGTTGTAATAGGGGTTTCACAATCGACCAGCGCCCGTCTTATTAGATGATGTTGTAATAGATCCAGAAGATTTTACAATGGTTCGAAACTGTTGTAAAAACCCGTTGTAGTAACTTTTTGACAATGGTCCGTAGACTTTGCAATAGCATCATTTACAACAGTTTTTACCCGTTGCAATAGCATCATTTACAACTGTTTTTGCCTATTGCAATAGGGTCTTTTACAATTGTTTTTGCCCATTGTTAAATAATTAAAATAAGAAAAAATATGTAAATACTATTACATTACACTCACAAATTTAAATTAATTTGCCATTGAAACTAAAATATTGTACCAATAACAAACATATTCATTCATATCTTTTAAAAATAACAAAAAAGATTTATATTTCTAAATGCCAAAATGATTCATGTATTCTTAGTCTTTTATAATACAGATCCTATACAAGAAATATATATATATATATATATCTACCAAAACAATGGAAATATAATGAATATATGATTCATCTAAATGTGTATGCCTTGACCCTTGAACTTTAGCAGTTTGAACTCCCGCATCAGCTCTTTCAGCAGAATTGTAAAAGAACTTAAATGACAGTTACAGAATTATCCCACAAACCAATGATGCACTTCAAATCTGAAGCAACTCATAAGCGTCCGCATGCAATATTTAGTCTCGTCAGCATAGGCTATAACATACTCCAGATCCATGCACTTCATTCTGGTACACAACTCTTCTCACTTCATCGACATGTCCTGGTACGAACACTCAAAATCATGTTTCAGCCTCTAGTTTGCACGAGCCTTTCTTGATAGCCTATTTGCTGCATTACCCATCACAACACCTGCAACATAGTGTTCTTTTCAGTTTTAGGTATATTTTGGTACGTATGAGTTCAAAATACAAATGTACAGTGTTCTTTTTTTAGTCAGTGAGACAATAGACATGATAAAGTATATATGCATGTATCACCTGCAACAAAAAGCATCAATTTATAGCATAATACTTATTTATAGAAATAACTTAAGTTGATAGCAATATTAACATTCGTTAGAGAGAAGAAGAGTTAGGAATGTCATAATGCTCGTACGTAAGAAATAGGATCTCAACTTCCCTCGGGCAGCAGCTCACTCACGCATAAAGAAAAAAGAACGAATTGATCTTGTAGGATTCCCAAGAAATTCTTCGATTTCTTTCGGAAGCAGATGAATAATCATCTGCTTCTCACATTTCGTGAGATGACAATTTATATGGATATTCAACACACACTCAGCTTATATACACACGCAGTCAGAGAAACACACACCAACCCACATGAATTCACACACTAAAGAGTTCAAAAGATGGACCAGTCTAAGTGGGTTTTGGCTTAATAAATCACCAAATTCTGGTGATATTTCACTTACCTCAAACATTTCAGTTTCTAACTTTGAAAACTTATGAGAAAATCACACAACACAACTCAAGCAACACAAGCAAATACAAACATTAGGACATAGATGTGAGTGGGAGATACTTACCGTAAGTTGCGATTCATACTCTACTTCTTCTCTTGTTATTCACTTTCGCACTCAGCACTCATGCATTGATATAGTCCGCTCCCCAAACCGCCCAATTTAGGTGGTTATCTATTATACGAATTTCTAGGCAACCAGCACCTCGCCTCTACAGGTGAAATTTTTTTCCTATATTAATTACATTTTATTTTCAATTACATAAATAACATTATAGGAGATTAAATTATACCTAAATCTAAAGCGATAAAGGGTGTGAGTAGGTCCAGTAGGCAACTACTACCTTGTTAACAAAATTCATTGTAAGATCTATATAATAGTCAACTTTCTCATGACAAATCGAAGCTACTTTGTTGATCCAACCTAACTCAGAGCATATGTTAATTCTAGAAGGAGATGCAAGCTTCTTTGTTGAGTTTTAGGAGTAGATTTGGAGTTACAGAATATAGGAGAAGCGATTTTAACATTCAAAGATAGGAAAACTATGTTTTTTAAGAAAATTGTGAATGCCAATTGTAACCCAACATGAATGTTTCCTCTCTCATACAAAATATAGAATGGAGAGTACTCAATTCCTATTTGCCTACCCACACATGTCATCATATCAGTAATGCTCTAATTAATAACAATGCAAAAAAAGACTATTGGTATTGGAATCCAAGTGCAAATGAAACTTTTCTTTCAAATCAGCATGGGAAACCATCAGATTAAAACATAGTGAGTATGATAGTGTAAGCATGTGTGGAATAACAACTGTGCCCCAAAGATGTCATTATGTGCTTTGTTAGCCATGTTAAATAAATTAAATACAGAAGACAAGGTGATGTAGTGGACAACACAACGGACCCTAAGTGTAGTCCACACCTTTATGAAAATGAAGACATATACCATATTTTCTTTATTTGTCTATACTAAAACAAGTTGTGGCAATCCACCATAAATAAACTACAGTTAAGTTACGGGACATTTCTAGCAATAGTTTAACTGAAATTTTTGATCAGTTATTCACAAATATTACAAGGGTTAAACCACTAAATCACCTAACTAATATTGCTATTACAATTTTAATATGCCATGTATGGTGAGAATGCAACTCCAAAACATAGGAAAATCACTAAATTATGGGTAGCTACAATTTTAATATAACTATAAAAAAACCATGACTTTGAATATATGTACTAAGAGCTGAATGAACCAGCAGCTAATGGTGCTAAGTTGATAGTTTAGGGACTTTTTTCTTCACTTAGTAAAGATTTGTTTTGTGAAACAACTTGTTTGAAGTGCTTTCAAGAGAGTTCCACATACAACTTGTTTTGTGAAACAAAGAACATAACATATCAGAGATTGTTTCCAAAAAAACATGAATAACAGATGCACCATTAATTAAAGCAAATTTATGCCAACATAACAATAAGAAAAAATAGACGCACCATGAATTAATCAAGCTCCTTATTATCAGCACCAACAATCTGACCCTACTCACCACCATATCCAATGATAAAATACTGGGCAACGACACACTGATTTTGTGCTAGCTGGGCATCGATCCTCGACAGTTGATCCACTGGCGTAGCAATTCTCAAGCAAGTTATGTGTGCAGCGAGCAGCTGCTCGTAACCATGGTGTTTAATGAGTGAGTTACTTTCTTTTGATGCAAAATGACATCAATGATAAATGCAGCATGTGCTCTGCACCTACAAAAAACAATATATGGTTTGTTGGGAACTAAAATGAATATGAATCGTTTGTTTGTTGGTGAACATTTTAACAATGAATATTTTAATATATTATTCATATACAATAAAGTATATGTTCCCAGAGAAGCATTATTTAAAAAAGTAGTGATTTGATTATTATTTTTCTTTTCGCATTAAGAAACATCATGTTAAACAGAATTAGCAGTATCATTAACTTACTTACATGCTTGATGCATGAATTGTCAAAAGTTTTTTTTTGGAAATAAGTACTTTATTAACAAACTGAGAAAAAACATATACTTCCATAATATGCCTCGTTAAAACCTCGAAATCCCCCTAACCTAAATGAATGCCTTGCCAAGAAAAAGAGTACATATTATGTTCGTATATTAACAATACAACAGAACACGAAGCCAGAGACCTTGTGGTCAAATAGATGGAGAAGTAAAAACAAAGAAAATACACTCAAAATCATCCATACGACCAACAAGGGTGAGCAACCAAAAAAGAAAAAAAAAATACAACAAAAATCATAGAAAGGAACAACTTCAAACTGGGCATGTGTCACTAGAGCAAACACCAAACAGGAACCACCGCCCAAACTCTCGAGGAATTAATACATTATCTCAAAAAATCAACAGAAGAGAGAGAAACACATTTCAGTTTACTAATTCGTCTCAGATCTGAAACAAAAAACTCAAGGCTAGCAACTCAACAATGGAAGAAATTACATTCGCAAGGGCCACCAAAGTTGAAAATTGTTAGTGGTCGTTCAAAGAGGAGAAGGCGGTGAGCTCAAGGCGGGTTCCAGTCCATCTGAGGCGTAGCTACAATCCCAAAGTTCGACAAGATAAGCTCACTATCCTTGCAAATCTTCTTATTATCCATTCTAGTCTTAATTAAGTAGTGAAAGTCTAAAATTATGAGCTTACATCTCAAATGGGCCGTCATTTCAATACCTTTGAAAATTCTAGAATTTCTGTCACCCCATATGTGCCAGATCGTTGTAGTTAGAGCTATGTTCGTAATATGTTTATGAAGCACACAGTTTTGTTGATGTTGACATAGAATTTCCAAAATTTGAGATATTTCAGAAGTACTGCCGATGCTAATATTAAGCTTTTGCATAATATCTGCTAGGATCTGATTGGAATAATTGCATAGTCAAAAGTTTTTAACTATAGAGGTGTCATTCAATTAAAAAAAGGGACTAAATAAATAGATTCATAATTAATGACTTTCTAATTGGAATCTTGATGAACATTCACTTAAAATACTTTGGCACTTCTGGTAACAGTTTTGAAAAATGGAGGCTCGGGACACACATACAGATACAATTAAGACAGGCTTTAGAGGAATAATTAAATTGGAGCAAACAATAAATCTTGCCAAATACTAACACATAATCTAATCAACATTAGCTAAAAAATAATACTTAAATAATACTTTATAGTTTATTAAAATACCGAAATGCTCTAAATAATTACTCATCAAACTTAAATTAATTTTATTGATAAATTATTTCAGTTAAAAAATCATCCTTGATTACACTTATGAAGGAGGAGGGAAATGTGAAATTATGTCCGCATGAAAACCCAAAATAACTAAAAATGAAAAAAAGTCTCAATCTTCACAATCGAACATTATACAAATAATCTCCAAACTTCTCCTGGTAGCTCTCAATTGCATTTAACAATTCGATTTTTACGTTAGTAGAAATCAAATGACCTCAGTTCTTTTGAGAATAATAGACTTACATGAAGAAAATTATAATCAATGCCTAACAAATATTACTACTGTAAACTGAAGATCATTAATTTTCATATTCATAAATCACATAATCTTAATAAAACTAAAAGCTGACCACCACCGTAACAAAATCCAAAAGTTCCGTCCTCAAATTCTAAGCCAACCCATAAGATTCATTTTGAGATAAGATTAAAAAATAGCATGCTAATTCTTATGGAAAGATGCAAAATACCATATGACAATTCATACATTCCTTCAAAATTCAAGATTTGCCTATCCTAGATCTCATAAAATACATAATAATTAAGATTTAAATGCAACATATAATTATATGTAACATGCCGAAATAGTTAATAGAGTCCGTGAAATTAAACCAATTAAAAATTGAGGAGAGATAATTAACAAATTTGTAAAGAAAGTGAAAAGCTAAAAAGGGAGTTACCATATTGAGGCAAATGGAAGAGAACAATTAAACGGAGTTACCATATTGCCGATAATTAGGGCAAAGAAAGTAACTCCATGTCTTATACGGGAATGGTGGCGCTCGTGGAGTAGCTTGTAGTGGAGGAGCTAGTAGCAGCGAAGCTCGTGGAGTGCTTGGAGATGCGGTCTATCCTGTTTTGATTTAGGAGCTAGGGTTTCTTTAGTTAAGGAACGCAAAAAATGATTTGGAAAAAAAATATTAGCAGGGATAAAGGAAAAGTTGGAGGGAAATGAAATTTTTTCGAGAGCTAACATTGAAGTATAAAGGGAAAGTTGTTTGTTGGTTGGGTGGTGGGGGGGGGACGTGTTAAAATAAAATAAAGTTTGGTTGATTAGTTTTGAATATTTTACTTCTTGATTATAATTGAATATTAATAATTAAATACTAGTTATTATATATACAAGTATGGTGGCATGTCCGTTGGACGTGTGCAAAGAAGGAAGTGATGTATTTTGTCTGTGTTACAATTATGATATTGTGAGAGAGTATTGTTGGAATTCCTTTTAGATAGTGAATGAGATATATCCCACATCACCAAAAATATGCCCGGTTATAATTTTGGTAAATAAAAGTGAACAGTTTTACTGTTTGAATATGAATAGATGCGATGAAGAGACGCGACGTTTTAAACAGCAACGGTTCTGGAGCGTTGCAACTGAACGGACGCGACTGTTGCAAATAGCAACGGTTCTGGAGCGTTGCAACTGAACGGACGCGACTGTTGCAAACGGCAATAGTTCTGGAGCGTTGCAAATGAAAGGAAGTGACTGTTGCGAACAGTAACGCTTTTTTGACGTTGCAAATGAAGAGGTGTGACTTTTCTCAACGGATGCAGCCGTTGGGAATTCGGCTATAAATAAGGAGGAAACCTGATCACTTTCCTAACTAATTTTTCAAACCGAATTATCTCTTCTATCTCTTCATCTCTTAAATCATATTCAGTCATATCACACAGAAGATCATACACATCACAATCTCGTGCAGATTACGTCTGTTGTATCTTGGGAGAATTTTGAAATAAAATTCTTAAGGAAATCGTTACGACGAGCCTCAGACAAAATCGGGTTAGAATTTTTATTCTACATTCTACCCTTTAATTTTGTTATACTATTTATTCAAAATAGTATAACGCTGTTGTTGTAATTTATTTACAACATTCATATTGTTATTATAATTAATACAGAATTCCAGTGTAGTGGAAATCTGAGTTATAAACTTGTGCGACGAGTTTATATTTGATTATTCTCTGTTTTGGTATACTAGACATATAACATTTTAAGAATTTTACTGTTTTAACTAAAACAGAGATGGCAACAGTAGAGCTGTCAACAAAAGCTGAGGTAGAAAATCAGTTAAATAAAAAGATCAAGATATTGAGATCTGATCAAGGGGGAGAATATGAATCACCATTTGAACAATTCTGTGCCGAAAATGGTATAATTCATCAAACTACAGCTCCATATTCACCACAACAAAATGGTGTAGCCGAGAGAAAGAACAGAACGTTAAAAGACATGATTAATGCCATGCTTTTAACCTCTGGTCTACCGACGAACTTGTGGGGGGAAGCCTTAAATATGTCTAATCACATATTAAACAAAGTCCCTCATAATAAAACAGGAACAATTCCATATGAGATATGGAAAGGACACAAACCAAGTTTTAAATACCTCAAAGTGTGGGGGTGCTTGGCAAAAGTTCCAGTTCCGCCTCCCAAGAAAGTCAAACTTGGACCAAAAACAATAGATTGTTACTATTTAGGGCCAGCCCAAAATAGTAGTGCCTATAGAGCCCAAAATAGTAGTGCCTATAGATTTTTGGTATTCAAGTCTGATATAGCTGATATTCATGTAAATACAATCATGGAATCTAGAGATGCCTCATTCTTTGAAGACGTGTTTCCGCACAAAAGGAATGAAGGGAATAATGTCCCTAAAAGGACAAGAGAAGAATCAAGCAATTCACATGAAGATGAACCTCATCATGAGATTGAGGAAGTTGAACCAAGAAGAAGCGTAAGGGCTAGAACTTCCAAGACATTTGGTTCGGATTTTTTCACATATGTGTTAGAACATGAACCTCAAACGTACAAGAAAGCAATGTCATCTTCTGAATCTTCATGTTGGAAAGAAGCAATCCAAAGTGAGATTGATTCAATTCTAAGTAATAAAACTTGGGAAATTGTTGATATTCCACCTGGAATAAAATCTATTGGCTGCAAATGGATTTTCAAGAAGAAAATGAAAGCAGATGGCTCTATCAACAAGTATAAAGCCAGATTAGTAGCCAAAGGATATCGTCAAAAAGAAGGAGTAGACTTCTTTGATACATATTCGCCAGTAACACGAATAACTTCTATAAGAATGCTAATAGCAATTGCATCAATTTATGGTCTAGAAATTCATCAAATGGATGTAAAGACGGCATTCTTAAATGGAGATCTCGATGAGGAGATCTACATGGAGCAACCTGAAGGTTTTATTTCCAAAGGAAATGAAAACAAAGTCTGTAGATTAGTAAAATCATTATACGGACTAAAACAAGCTCCAAAACAATGGCACGCAAAATTTGATAGTGTCATGATGAGAAATGGTTTTCGTATAAATGAATACGATAAGTGTGTTTATTATAAACAAATTGGACAATCATATGTGATGATTTGTTTATATGTAGACGATATGTTAATATTTGGTCCAAATACTCAGGTAATAGAGACCATAAAGAAGATGTTAACTAGCAATTTCGATATGAAAGATTTAGGAGTTACAGACGTTATTTTGGGAATCAAAATAATAAGAACTCCTAATGGAATTGAATTGTCTCAGTCACACTATGTAGACAAAGTGATTGAAAAATTCCAAGACTATGGAATTAAAGGAGTGAGAACACCTTTTAATCCATCAGAAGTACTGCATAAAAACACTAATGAGATTGTAATGCAACTGGAATACTCTCGTGTAATAGGATGTCTCATGTATCTCATGAATTGCACAAGACCAGATATAGCTTATGCAGTAAGTCGACTGAGCAGGTATACAAGCAATCCAGGAAAGGAACACTGGAAAACACTAATGAGAGTGCTTGGATATTTAAAAAAATACCACAAATTATTCCTTACATTATGGAAAATATCCTGCCGTCTTAGAAGGATATAGTGATGCAAATTGGATTGCTGATTCAGAGGAATCAAAATCAACAAGTGGTTATGTCTTTACCTTAGCAGGGGCAGCAGTGTCATGGAAATCTACTAAACAAACATGCATAGCTCGATCCACTATGGAATCGGAGTTCAAGGCTTTAGATAAAGCAGACAAAGAAGCAGAATGGCTTCGTCACTTTTTAGAAGATATTCCATTTTGGTCTAAACCTGTACCGGCCATATGCATACACTGTGATAACCAAGCTGCGCTAAGCAGAGCGCACAACTTTGTGTATAATGGAAAGTCACGACATATTCGTCGACGCCATAACACAGTTATGCAGTTACTCTCAAATGGAACTATTTTCATAGATTATGTGAGAACAAATGATAACCTAGCGGATCCATTTACTAAAGGTTTATCAAGAGAGAAAATTGACTGCGCATCGAGGGGAATGAGTTTAAAAGCCTAAACCAAAAAGAGTTATCTTATACGGAAACCTATCCTAGCGACTGGAGATCCCACGGACTAGGATCAATAGGCAAACCAGTTCTGAATAACTCAAGACGTAATGCATTTGCGTGGACATAGTCCAACTCCATTCCTATGGTGCACAATATAAATGCATGCCTACAGAAGTATTTAAAGGTTAAAACTATATTTTTTAATGATGACCATATCTTGGAAATAACAAGTGGGGTATATGTAGGATACTCTTAATGGTTGCGATCACCTATGTTAGTGTGAGCTGGGTCGGCTCTAAGAGAATATTAAAAGGCTTTTATTCTCTAAAAACACTCGCAGAACCAAAAATTGTTCAGGACCAAAATGAACACAACCAAGAGATTGGATGTAAAGGGAAATAATGCTTTGTAAAGCTTATTGTCTGGTTATACAATAACGGCTGACGGTTCAAGATGAAATAATTCACCGATTAGCCAAGTATATCCGATAAGTTTTAACTAGAGAAAGTTCAAAGTGAAATATCTACTTATCCTCGATATAACATTATTTTCATATGAACTGTGTGATATTACACTTTGTGTGTGGGAGAGATATATCATCATTCATGTGGGGGATTGTTGGAATTCCTTTTAGATAGTGAATGAGATATATCCCACATCACCAAAAATATGCCCGGTTATAATTTTGGTAAATAAAAGTGAACAGTTTTACTGTTTGAATATGAATAGATGCGATGAAGAGACGCGACGTTTTAAACAGCAACGGTTCTGGAGCGTTGCAACTGAACGGACGCGACTGTTGCAAATAGCAACGGTTCTGGAGCGTTGCAACTGAACGGACGCGACTGTTGCAAACGGCAACAGTTCTGGAGCGTTGCAAATGAAAGGAAGTGACTGTTGCGAACAGTAACGCTTTTTTGACGTTGCAAATGAAGAGGTGTGACTTTTCTCAACGGATGCAGCCGTTGGGAATTCGGCTATAAATAAGGAGGAAACCTGATCACTTTCCTAACTAATTTTTCAAACCGAATTATCTCTTCTATCTCTTCATCTCTTAAATCATATTCAGTCATATCACACAGAAGATCATACACATCACAATCTCGTGCAGATTACGTCTGTTGTATCTTGGGAGAATTTTGAAATAAAATTCTTAAGGAAATCGTTACGACGAGCCTCAGACAAAATCGGGTTAGAATTTTTATTCTACATTCTACCCTTTAATTTTGTTATACTATTTATTCAAAATAGTATAACGCTGTTGTTGTAATTTATTTACAACATTCATATTGTTATTATAATTAATACAGAATTCCAGTGTAGTGGAAATCTGAGTTATAAACTTGTGCGACGAGTTTATATTTGATTATTCTCTGTTTTGGTATACTAGACATATAACAAGTATAGTAATGTTTTCGTTAATTACGGAAAAAAAGAGGAAGATGATATGACAAATAAACAGAAATAAGGTGTTGTAAGAAAGACGATAGGTAAACCCGATAATGATGAAGCACCTTTGTAGGAGTTCTTTGGCACATGCGATGCACGTGCACGTGTGCATGAGGAATTGGTATTATGAAACATTGTTTGTTAGTTTTTTTTGAATTTTACAAATTGACTTTGATGTGTACGTAATGTTGCATATTTTACATGTGTATATAAATAAATCAATCGCTTATCAAAATATGAGTGAGAATTGAGTTCTTTTAGGAAATAATCAAACAGGTAAAGAAAGTAATCAATTATTACATGAACATCTAGATAAATCAAACAAATATTAAAGTTAGCGCTTTTGGTTGTTTGGAACGTAGAAAACTTGCATCATCTCTCTTTTAAAAAGTGTTAAACCACCATATTAATATATAGAGAATTTTTCTTGTCAACCAAAAAGATTACACTTCCTATGATACTCCCTTCCTCGAAAACCCTCAATACTTGATAAAGGATTAAACTATTTGATGCTAGTGTATAGATTATGAATTTTCCGTTACATAAATATTGTAATAAAAATTTGTAAGGCTTATGTTGATGTAATAATTTTTCTCTATGTTTTTTCAAGGTCGATGTCAATGGCAGTAGCTTGTAAGTAATCTGTAAGAATTAAAATACAGTTGTAGTAATCATTTTCTCTCCCCCTTGTCCCGGGCTTGAGAACGACATCAGTAATATGTAGATGGCAGAGTTAAAACGTTGTGTAAAGGATTTTTTTTTACCTAAAATACAAATTTATTTTAGTAATAAAAGCAGAATATTTTTTTATACATAAATGGTCTAATTAATGCAATGATATAATTTCTAAAAGCCCTACTTGAAAATATGGAAAGAAAAATGAAATGTAGAAAATGGTGTTGACTACAATTCTCACCCATTTACGGTTATATAAAAAATACCTTATGTAAATGGAGTAATATAATAAGTATGGAATACATATGAGTATGCATGTTAAGGTATAATATTTACTATAAAAATAAGGCGTTTGAATTGGAGATCATGAAATACATTTAACTAAGTTCATGATTACATGTTAATGATACATCTTTATATACTATATTTCTAGTATGCGTACCCTTTCTATTTCGAATCTTTTCATTTTTCACCAAAACTTTTGTTGTTTTCGGTCCACTCCTCTAGATAAAGCAATATGTAGCTGACCATGACTGAAAACATGTTCGGGAAGATGAATACCAATTTAAGGGATGGTTTGTCCTTGTGGTTTATTAGTTGTTAAGGAAAAAGGCTAATTTAATAGGAAATTGTTTACGTATTAGGTTGAAATGCATGTTTATTAATGAGTTTTATTTTTAAAGATAGAAAATAATATTATTTTTTTCCAATAGAGCCCTATAGATCAATGATAGACAATGCAATAGTAACTACAGACACCATAACAGCATCCACAGGCATCACCACCATGTTTCCTGATGTTCCTGATGCTTCTGCACCTTATTTCTACCCTAGATGCAATCACCTTGCAACCTCAACGCATCAGATCAAGTCACTGTAATGCAAAAGTTCTAAGTTATGACCATAACCTTCAATTCAGATTTGGCAACACAGCGATATATTCTTTATAGCCTTATCAGTTGGCAATGCAAAATACACTTCAACACAGCAGCAATTCACATACACTTTACTTTTGCCACTTCAGCCATATACCACTGTACAATCATCATCAACTCTTTGCAACTGCAGCCACACATCTTTGTTGTAAGCACACAGGTACAATATTAGCATATGTGTTTTGTAATTGCTTGGTTTCATTCTCGGTTTGTGCTTGAGTTTTGGATTGGACCGTTTCTGCATTATTTTTGGTTTTGCCTCATCTTTGATCTATTGTAGAAATTTAACTTGGTGGACCCTCTTATACAGTTTGGAGCACAAAATTTTACTGGTTAAGTGAAGGTGGGTGGAAAACATACTTGTCGGTTTTGTAAATTGTTTATTTTATGAGAGATAACTATGGAACTTGATGAATTGGCTTTTGACGTTTATACAATTTCGAGTTGATTAATTAGAACTCAACCGGTTTATCACTTAATCTCTCTGTTGCTAAGAGCAGTATACCTAAATTATATGAGCCATATTCAAGCATAAACTTCATACGTTTTTCATAACAATCCATGTGAGGGTTAAGACGTAGTAATTCACAACCATGAAGTTTTGAAGCAAAATAAGAAGACTTCACATGTCAATTTTTGGAATAAACTAATGAAAGCGTTCCAATGCATATACCATATTTTTGATCAAAATTGTCATTATACTATAGATACTTCTGTACAGATAGTTACATTACTTTCATCCTCCACATGAACAATACTTTGACAGTCATGTTATTACAATAGAGTCCATAGTTTTAACTCTCACCAACCCTATACATAATTTAAATGTATGTAATATAGTGTTCTTTAAAGAGCTTCTATTTAGTTTATTTTAGCGTAAAAACATTAACTATACATGCCTTGGCATATAACATATACCTACATAGCTCCGTAGCTTCATGTTTGCAATGACAGTTAATATTTAATGGATTAGGTCAGAGAATTCTCAAAGTGATACACTGTTGAGCTTTACATAAGATTCAGAAAATTAAAAAGAAATGATATTGAAAGAAATAAGATTATACTACAGCTTTGTATTTTGTCATACTGAATATAACCGTTATATTTTGAAACAGTTCATCAAGGATGATACTTGCTCCACATCAGTATATCCAAAACTAACAATCTAAGTATTGATTACACAAATTTGCTAAATCTCCATATCAACATATGCAGGAATAATAAGCAGCAAGCAAACATTTGTAACATGCTAAAAAGCAGGGAAATACCGTTTGGTATACCAATTGTTGATTGTGATATAAAACCATGTATACAAATCGTTTAACATTTGTTCTTCCATCTGTTTATTAGTAAAATACATATTGAACTACGCTTATTGGGAACTCATCTTTGCACATAGAGCACCATCAACTAAAAATAGAAATTTTGCTTTTATGTTATCTCAAAAAGATCTTTTAGGTGCCTAAGTCCAAACATGTTTATACATATTTTCAACTGTTAACTGTATTGAGATGATTACTGTACTATGCCGGCTGAAATCCGGTGCATATGAAAAAGTTCACAATGCTAAAAAAATTAATGTTCCATGATTGTTGTGCTAATAATAATAATACTTATATATAGAAAAAAAGTTTGGAGACATGATTATTAAGTGCCGAATTATTAAGCATATACAAACTATGGTCTTCACTCATCTCTGACAATGAAGAGAAGTATCAGTGATTATATCATGACCATTCCCTGTAGGAGAATAAGTTTTGAAAAATGAAGTTAGATAAGAAGCTTATAAGAAATATATATGTATATAGTATGATTGCAAAGTTTGTGACATGCTTTGCATGTGCTCTAAAAATTATGAGGATTCATGCTACATGTTAAAAAGACTGTATAGTTCATGGTTCATGAAAAATATACTATGAATGCTATGTGATTGCAATTCATTTATTCATATTGTCCACAACAGTTCAATCATATACACAAAGAATAAATAGAAATTATATGCTACAAAAAATGTAAGTGTACGATAACCAAGTCAAAGGCTTGTTATTGGCAGTAATATGAGTGGTTGTGGCGAGAGGATCGTAAAGAGAAGGTATGGTTAGTCATAAGACTTGAGATAATTTAAAAAAACAATTACACTTGATATCATCTTAGGGAAAACTTGTTATGTTTTACCATCTCTTTCTAATATATGAAAACTTAAGGTAAATTTTTTCCTAATGACAGGCATAATTATGAAAAACCAATGACAGTATGAATATCAGCTTGAATGAAAAAATAAATTAAGAAAATAATGCAAACTGCATTGTGCACGTTATTGTTGTGGTATATGTTTAGTAATATGACAACATTAAAATATTATTTACATGAAAACCACAACAAAACATTACAAATGTACAATGTGTGTGCATGTTATTTGCACAATATATGTACTAAAAAAAATTGGGTTTGATATGACTATGATTTTATCTACTGGTTTAATAACATATGTAGTATTTAACAAACAAACCGTGATAAATAGCAATATGGAATTTCTGAATAAAAGCATGATAATAATTAAAAATAATGGACTGATAGTGGGTTTTTTTTCACCAATGCTATTCATGTTGGTATTGTAAGAAATGATTTGAAAAATTATTTCAGTACCCTAATTAAGCTTTTTTTTATGACAATACGTTTAACACATATTTTTTGTGCTTCAAAGATTATGCAGAAATAGTGAGATGGGTTATTTCACTTGGAAAAGTGATAGTAGAGGATCAAAGGATAAGACTTACAATACCACTTCAAGAGAGCTTTTACTTTCCAAACAATATACAAAGCATAGCCATCAAGGGAGCATATGACATCATAGCCATTGCATGACTTCTGCTTGAGTTTTTGTAGATGAACAATCATATATATACTTTGAAGTTAGTGTGATAATTAAATTATTTTTTTGCCAATTCTTGTAAACATACAGTGATATCATTATATAGCTAGTGGACGTAGACAAACCCATACAACATATATGAATTTAACATGATTATTTTAGTACAAAGTATAAGAGTGAACATAAATTGTGCATATTTAGTGTAATTATATTTATATGATGAGTCTAAGCAAATTATTGAATGCATTTACACTCGACTTTTCCTTGTTTTACTTACAACTGTCGACCTTATCCTTGCTCGGCAAACATGGTCACCTTTACTATATGAAACTATGGATTAGTAAGGGCATCATAGTAAGGAAACCCAAAAAGATAAACTATAAACTCATCTAAAACAAATTTGTAACATTCTAATGCATGATTGGGCTCATGGTTACAGTGACATATAATAATGAATTTGGATAAATATATTTTTATCTTAACTGGTTTTGTTGTCAAACTAAACATTACTTGGTTAATAATTATGAAAGTGGTTCATCTGCTTTGGTCGAAAACTAAAGCATGACTAAACCATCAGATCAAAAATCTAGATTTTGATCAATTAGCGTGTTTCAACCTATTTTATTTATTAAAATTCATTCTCATATTTTAAATAATAAGATGAAACTTTCTTATTTTTGTCTTCAGCTCAACTTATGATGCTGCACTATAGGAAAAATCAAATTGAAGACTTCAAAGGCTATCTGATAAATCATGCTAACTAAAGCAGCCAAGGTTTTGGGTGACTACTGTCATAAAAATATTAAAAAATAACAAAAAGGGTGTTGTTCAAATGGACCTTTTTTCCGATGTAGTCTTCAGAAACCACGGTTGTAATCTAGCATCTGATAAATACATAGCAAGAGATTGAAACTTAACAAACTATATTTGTTGTTATAAAGCACAAAATTCTATCTTTGCTTTTGCTACAGACGAATCCCAAATATGGTTCTGCATAATTAAAATGTTGAATTATCTATTGAAACATAAATTCAAGTTTAAATTGACAACTTTTTTGATTTGGAATAAAATTAAACTTTTAAAAGAGTCAGCCTTATCCTTGCTCGGCAAACATGGTCACCTTTACTATATGAAACTATGGATTAGTAAGGGCATCATAGTAAGGAAACCCAAAAAGATAAACTATAAACTCATCTAAAACAAATTTGTAACATTCTAATGCATGACTGGGCTCATGGTTACAGTGACATATAATAATGAATTTGGATAAATATATTTTTATCTTAACTGGTTTTGTTGTCAAACTAAACATTACTTGGTTAATAATTATGAAAGTGGTTCATCTGCTTTGGTCGAAAACTAAAGCATGACTAAACCATCAGATCAAAAATCTAGATTTTGATCAATTAGCGTGTTTCAACCTATTTTATTTATTAAAATTCATTCTCATATTTTAAATAATAAGATGAAACTTTCTTATTTTTGTCTTCAACTCAACTTATGATGCTGCACTATAGGAAAAAATCAAATTGAAGACTTCAAAGGCTATCTAATAAATCATGCTAACTAAAGCAGCCAAGCTTTTGGGTGACTACTGTCATAAAATTATTAAAAAATAACAAAAAAGGTGTTGTTCAAATGGACCTTTTGGATCCACGGTAATTGTACAACAAATCCACATATTCAATTACCATTGGAAGAAAAAAACAATATGTGAAATTAATTGAAAAGGAGAAAAGAAGTCATATCCTAACCATTTACTTCATACTTTAACTTAGTCTTACAGCTTAAAAATATGTTTGAAATATCATTTTTTTATATAAACCAAATTCTAAATAACTTAAGTTCTTTCCAGAAAAAATAGTTGAAAGTATTTGAAAGCTCTGATTATATTTAAGACAAAAGTGGTATTGTTGAGCTGTTTCACCTCTTTAATTATGTAATCCAACCTATTACAAATGGAAATATAATCTAGTTATGTTTATTCAGAATGTCAGAGTAAAACTTTATAACCATAAATTTCACAGTAGAATGGAAAGCACATGTAATAGAACTACAAAACTGATATTATCAGCCCATAACCGATAATTTACATCATTTAACAAAATGCATATTAAATGTACCTTTTTTCCAGTCGATGAAAGTCAATTGAATCTAAATGACTATCCTTAAGATATTTGCATCATATGGCTTGATTATTTATTCTTCTTTAAAGGCAGCAACTAAAGAAACATATAGTTCTCAATCATCATTCTAGCCTTTGAATACATGATATACAGAGAAAGAACCAAAAATGAATGCTACATCTAAAGCTAAAACAAAATCAAATCTTAAAATTGGTGAATTTTATAATGAAAGATATCAAAAAGGAAAAAAATTTACCTCAGAAGTGAGCAATTGCTAGATTTCACGATGGATGCAGCTCATCAATTTATCATTCAATCTACAAATGGGTGCTTGTAATCACAAAAAAGGCCAGAAATGAAAGAAACAGAGAAATCCTTAGTATTATTCTGTAAGCAATACCAAACTCTTGAAAATATATGTCGAATAAGAGGTAAAATATTACCTTTAAATTGCGAATCTAGGGCTCGAGGAGCACGGAAATCGTTATGGAATTAGGGTTCCAAGCACTGGAATTTGCTGCAATTACAACTGAACGCAAGATCTAAAGAAATCAAACAAAATCCAAAATGAAAGTCATAACTTAAGACGGTAATAAAATCGTACCATTGCTGACTAATTGTTGTGTACCTTCTAACGATTGAAAGTTTAAAATCGTTGATTGTCTTCTACTTTCCAATTAGGGCTTCTCATTTAATTTCCACGAACATCTTCATTGCTGAAAGGCGAATATGGAGGCAGTCGATCTTCCTGCAAGCCGAAGAGGATTGGCGGCGGCAGCGGATGTAGCAGCAGAGTGGGAGGGAAATGACCGGTCGAATGAAAGATAGGTCGATTGAGGAGGGGCGGGTGGGCAGTTGAAGGAGGGGGGCAGCCATTTTTTACGCAAAAGGGGGAAGTGGGTTTACAGGAAAGTGGAAGACGGAGAGGAAAAGAAAGAGGGTGGAAAGGAGACGTGGGAGTAATACTGTCGGCAACGTGGGATGAGAGTGCAAAAAGATTGAATTGACCTTGTACACGGATGTCTTCTTTTTCTGAACGATGGGCAATACGGGAAGTTAAAAAAGGCTTCACTTTGACCTTTTGATCAAGGGTTTTTCATTATAGTATAAGAGATATATATATATTGTTAATTAGTAATAGTAATTGTTAATTACTAATATATTACTAAATAATAAATTAATCAATAATTATTAATTATTAAACTATAGTAAATTATTAAGTAATAATTATTAAAATTATAAATTGATTAAATATTAAATATTAAACTTTGATTATTAAATATTAATTATTAAAAGTTAATTATTAATTATTAATTATTTAATTGTAATTTTTAATATTAATTATTAATTATATTTATTAATTATTAAATGTAATTAATAGATAATTAGTAACTATACATTATTTATTAGTAATCATTAATTGTGATAAATTATAAATAATGACCTATGGACTATCATTTATAATTATTAATTATAAATTACCATTTATAAATTATTAAGTAAGTATGTATAAACAATCGAAGATAATGATGAGTAATATTAATATTATTAATAAATAATTATTAAATATTAATAATTAATAATAATTAATATTTTTGAAGAAAGCATTGTAATTATTAATTATTAATTATCATAAATTAGCAACATGCATTTATTACAACATGCATTTTGTGGCCGTTGTAAAATCGGCATCATTACAATGACAAAAGAAAATAGTTGTAATAGGTATCTATTACAACGTGCAAACACGGATGAAAACCGGTATCTATTACAACGGGCAAAAAACCGTTGTAATAGTCATATATTACAACGGCCAAATTAAAAACGTTGTAATATGTCTATTACAACGTGCAAAGTAAAAGAGTTGTTGAAAAGTGGTATCTATTACAATGGGCCTGAAAAAAACCATTGTAATAGGTTTCTATTACAACGGGCATTTAAAGACCGTTGTAAAAACGACGTTGTAATAGGGTATTTTTGTCGATACTACATTGATTTCTATTGGTGAAATATATATCCTTTTCTTTTCAAATTATGATTCACTTTATATATGTGTGTGTGTGTATTCCAGGACCTTTGTATATTCCTAGTTCGACAATCAATTTGCTGAAAAAGTTTATCGATAAAAACAGCGCGAATGAAGAGGACGAGCTTGAAAGAAAGAGAGGATGGAAGAAGGTATTTTACCATTTCATTTGGATCAATGTTATCATGTGCGTTAAACAACATCCATCAAATAATATGCATGTGACTTAATAATATAGGTTAAACAGATTTAATATTAAATTTTGTCTCATATTTATAATGTTTTTCAGATTTGTATAGATAGAGAAAGTTCTATACTTATGACTTATATATTTTGATTCTTTTCTTTAAATTGATTTTTTAGTAGTAAGAATTGAGATGAGTTGTTTTTTTACTGTGTCTTAGGTGTTTTATTTTTGGCTTCGATTATTTGCGTACCTGTAAAATATTCATAGATATCACAGTTTGTGATTCAAGCTAATGATTTTAAGTTTACATGCAATTTAAAATGTACAACACAACATAACTTTGTACAGGAGTTTCTTTATAATTATTAACCACAGATAAGTTTGTTCAACAAGAAGGTAAAAAATTGTCAAATCAACTCTCAGCAAGAGAAATCTTTTAGCATTACTTTCGGAAGTACGATTGAATCCTGATGATTATATTTATTTGCAAGGAATCTTTGTTATAACTACAACTAACTCGCAACAATTGAAATCTTACAAGGCATAGTCAATGTTATATGGTTTTCTAAAATATACATGCAACAATAAGTCTGCAGATTGGGTTTTAGTGACAGTATTTAGGGAAAAAATTCTGTGTATTTGTGTGTGCCTGCCATCATGTAAAAAAGAATAATTTGTTCTTACCTTGTGTAATAAAAAGTTAACAAATGAGCGAGGGTATTGGCCCCAGCAAATAAGTTGCACCTTCAGTCTTAGTACTAGAAATATGCCGATGGCATAGATGTAGTTCCCTTTAACATTCATAATTGTATTAAACACATTATCAAACACGTTTTTTTCGTTGTGCATCACGTCAATATTATATCGAAGAAGTAGGAGATTTTTCAATAAGGTAACTCTTAAAATATACGTTGTTTGCACCAATTATGAATGTCTGATTTACCTGGAATTCAGTCTGTATTCCAGTTTCATGTATCTTCGGGTAGTCCTTTACAATTTCATATATTCTTCGCTTGACCAAATCTTTGGTGGTTGTATACTCTCTTCTATGTTAGCTTTAAAGTTTTTTCATCTCTTCTAAAAGTATGATTGGGATAGAGAAACACCGATAAAAATCAAACCAAGAAATTTTTCTTCCATACCTCAAAGAAAATGATTGCGTTTCTTCCACGTAATAAGGACAGGCTAGACGACTGACCGTACTCCAACCTGAAAGCATCCCATATGCAGGAAAATCACTAATAGTCCATAACAAAGAAGCGAACATACGAAAATTTCTTTTTTGTGAAATATCTTATGTTTCAACACCTTCAAGCCACAATGTTTTCAGCTTTTCGATTAATGGTTGTAGATAAACATCGATTCCTTATGTCGGATCATTAGGGCCAGGGACGACAATAGTGAGAAAGATGTATGGAGTTTTCATAGATATCCACGAAGGTAAATTATAATGAGTAACGATAACATGCCAAGATGAATATTTGCTACCAAACTGAGAGAATGGCGAAAACCAATCCGTACATAAACCAAGTCTGACGTTACGGCTCTCTGCAGCAAATGTGGGATACGTTTTATCAAAATGTTTTCACGCTTCTCCATCGGATAGATGTGTCAAAGTTTTCTCTGCCTGTCTTCTCACGCTGTGCCATCGCATATGACATACCATGGCTGAAGATGCATATAACATTTGAAGTTTAGGAGTAATTGGTAAATAATGCATTCTCTTGTATGGAACTTTCTTTCCTTTCTTTTTTCTTGGTTTATATCTTTCATCATTACATATTTTGCAGTTCCTAAGATTAATGTCATCTTTTCAATACAACATGCAACATTTTATACATGTATCTATCTTTTGGTAAGGCAGACCGAAAGCTGACATAAGTGTTTTCACTTAATAATGACTATCGCACATCAGATCATTGGGTGGTATATGCCGTTTTGCAGCTTGTACAACTGCTGTAAATTCAGCTTCTATAAAGTTGAATTTTGATTTCATAGTGATGTATTCAGCGGTTACTGATAATTCAGTTCCACTTTTACAACCATCTCACAACGGTCTTTTAGCGGCATCCTGTAACATCCCATATCTTTCTAACATTATTTAAAACATTTATTTAGTTAAATTAAATAAAATAATGTGGATATTAATAGGTTGAGATTTGATTTAGCTAGGGGTAGTCGTGCCATGTTAAATATAAATCAAATGAAACAACATGAACTAATGTGTTAGAAAATGAGCAAGGACAATATGGGAAATAGGAGAAGCTTATACCCTAAACCCTTAGGAAAGAAAACTCATGTCCATTTCATTATATCAAATTAAAATACATCAAGGTCGGCCACCATTTTCATTCTCAAGAGAAGAAAAAGCTAGGATTCAAAGAGAAGAAGTTAATCAACTTATTCAATATCAAATCTCACATCTTTTAATCTCAGAGCTAAGGTGAATGATTACTATATCCCATTTCTTATGGTTTTTGGTTTTAAGATTAGATCTGAAATGTTTTTAAAACTTTATGCCATGTTTTGGATGATTAAAGTTATATATGTGCTTATTGATGAATTATACATATTCATATTAATTTCTATGATATGTTTGATATGAAAACCCTATTATATGACATCCAAATGCCTTGAAAATATAAATATATATCAAAAATGATATTTTAGAGATGGGTTTCAATTTTCATAATTTTCCGAATTAATGTGGACTTTATATTAATTTTCTAGTGAAGAAAATGATTTATTGGGTTATAATTATCTACGGCTAAAATAACAATTATTTGGGGTTGAAACTTTTATATGTTGGAAAACATAATAAAATAGATTTTCTAGAATTTTTCCAGATTTTTCCTAAGTGTTTTGATGAATATATAAGATTATTTAAGTTATGGAACTTAAATATTTTATATATTTAATTAAGAGGAATGTGTATTTTATAACATAAAATCATTGTTTATTTCTGAAATTATTGCCAGCACTTTTCTGAAAAATATTTATTAACCAATAAGAATTTGACAAACAAAGACATGATAGTTGAAAAGTTATCTCTTTTAAGTTAAAAACAAGAAAATCATGCTCTTAGCATGTTTCAGCCATTTTCGGCATCAAACCTTCCGACCCAGACCTTTCAACAAGGTTGAAAGGTATTATAGCTTTTGACAAGGTCAAAAACCAATGTGTGTGGTATCAAGCAATTTGGTACGTTACAAATTGGACAAGGTCGAAGTGTACTTGGTTGAAGCTTTAGTTGTTGAAGAGGTTGGAGTATGTTTGTTTTATAAACCGAAACTAACGTCTGCTCTGCTTTCGAAAAGAAGCTTTCGACTTAGATGTTTTCGACCAGGTCAATTATTTAAAATAAAGGTTTAAACCTTTCGATGAGGTCGAAAGGTTAACATGCTTTCGATGGGGTCAAAATCCCCTAACTGTCACCTTTCAACCTTTCAAAGTCATTGCTTTCGACAAGGTCGAAAGGTATATTTGTCTTTTAAAAACCAGCCGCTTCTCCCATGCTTTCGAAAGGAAGATTTTGACTTAGATGTTTTACCCTTTTGTATATATTCTAGTTGAAGTAGAACCCAAGATTTCAAAAGAGGTGTTTAGAGTATTAAAAGGTTGGAGCCTATTGTTTTAAAAAAAAGAAACGTTTTAAAGCTTTCGACGGGGAGCTTTCGAGGGGTCGGAAGATAAGCTTTCGACGAAGTCGAAAGGTTTTAAAAGAAGTTTTTCCACATGTTTTAAATTGAACCCAAAGAGTTTTCGAAAGGTTTGTGTTTTAATGGTTTAACGCTTTCAAAATGTTTTATTTTCCGAATGGTTTCGATGGGGTCGAAAGCAAAGCTTTCGAAGGGGTCGAAAGCCAAGCCTTCGATGGAGTCGAAAGGTAGCTTTCGAAGGGGTCGAGAGGTAGCTTCCGACAAGGTCGAAAGGTCTTATATTTTGATGGTTTCGAAAGGTTTGAAATGGAAGGTTTTTCCAAGGTTTTCTAAGGCAATGTTTTGAAGTGTTTTAAAATGGGATATCTAAGGTTTTAATGCTTTCGAAAGGAAGGTTTTCAATGGTTTCGAAAGAGATGCTTTCAAAGGTTTAGAAGGGGGTACTTTCAATGGAATCGAAAGGGGTACTTTCAAATGTATAAATGTTTTCATCAGTTAGGGTTTAAGTAAAGTATATATATAACATGGCGATATGATTTTGGATAAAGCATAAAGATTATATATTTTTCCTTGTGTTAGTTTGATTTAAAGGTTTTAAATCATTTTGAAAGGTTTTCAAAGAAAATTATGGGAGGAGATCCCTAAGTCAAAATGACTCAGATATTAGAATACCAGATGGGACTAGTATAGGTCGCGCCCTATACATTAGCTATTAGCTCCAGCTAATTGTTGTCCAAAATTCCAATGTGTAGGGCTTGGTCAGGTAGACTAAAATTATGATTACACACCGAAGGGAATATAAGTTTGTATATAGATAGGTTATTGGTGAGCCCGAAAAACCATTAGGATCAGGAAGACATCGAAGATGATTAAGTTAGGGATAGACTGTCCAGTAAGGAAGCATTTAACAGATAATTAAGGACAGATCGTCCAGAAGAGCAGTATCTAACAAGTGTTAGATTGATTTTGTTTATATTGTCTGGCAGGCTCGAGTCAGACAAAGGTTAAAAGTTAGCCAAACAAAACTTATGTGTTTGAACAGATAGTTCATTTATTACCTGACACTTATGTATATTTACATAATGATGCTTTACAGTATTTAACCAGTTTTGGTTGCAGGGAAAGGCTTTGCAAAGATATGTTTTAAAAGGATGTTAGTGAGGGAAAACCTGTTCCGCTAAGCGGCGTGGTCTCACTTAACACATTTAACCAGGATGTATAGTATTATTCACACCAGGCTTTATGTGTGACTCGAAGTTTATGTTTTCCCCTTAAACTCTCGGGTGCTCAAAATTGATTTGAGTAGGCTGAGGGTGTATGGTCTTCTTAGGTTTTAGTAGGATGATGAATAAGGCTACCGAGGGCATGTAGGAAGCAAACAAATAGCTATTTAGGAGTAATCTCTGATCATCCAAAGATGTATCTTGATGTAATTTGTAACAAGTATATTTTATCTTTGCCTGAGAACGTATTTGGGATTATGTATTAAGAATATGGAACATCTGTTTTGAAAGTTAATGAAGTAATGTTGTTTCGAAATCTGTGTTTTGTTTCATATTCAAATGCTTCTAATATTATAGATACCATTAACATAGCAGTATTTAGTCGTCAGAAGCTAATACTATAGATGAATGCAACATCTGTAGCGCTTAGTTTTGAGCCTCTAGATAGGGAATGTTACATATCCAATAAATCATAAAATTTTTTTGCTCTCACATTCGGTTCTTCTTCGACATTGACGTCTTCATCGTCAACTTGAACGGTAGAGAACATTGATCGTGCTGCATCTTCCACCATACCTTCTATTGGATTCGTCATAACAACATCGACCTCTGACGCAACAGGATCTGCTGTGGGTGCAACAAGTTCTCCATGACGATCCCATAAATAATAATTTGGCACAAATCCTGATTTATACAAATGTACTTCAACTGTATCCGGTTTCCAATGCTTCAAATGTTAACACTTACTACAAGGGCAACAAAGTTCTTCATTATTTCGATTATTAGATATTGCGAATCTAATAAATTCATGTACACCATTGTAGAAATGTTCTTTCACCGAGCCTTTCATTCCAGTTCCGACTTCATACATCCAAGTACGGTCGACAAAATAATCGAACATTGTTCCTAATTTAAAAAAATAGATTAGTAATTTCGATAGCACTTCACTTCTATTCTATGCACAACTTCTCACCCAAGTGATATATTGTTGTTGTTTTATTTTCTAAAATAAAGTCTTTTAGGATTAAAGGCTTCACACACCACACTTCTGTCTAATTTCGACAGCACTTCACTTCGCTTCTCTTTTACACATAACTTTGCATCCAAGTGGAGTATTTTATTTGTTGTATTTTCTAAAATAAAGTAAAGCCTTTTAGGACTAAAGGCTTCACACACCAAACTTCTGTCTAATTTCGACAACACTTCACGTTACTTCTCTTCTACGCATAACTTTTCATTCAAGAGGAGTATTTTTGTTGTTGTAATTTCTATAAATTAAAATCTTTTGGAACTAAAGGCTTTAATTTGTGTGGTTGTTATATTTGTTATAATAATACTTAACGCTTATTTTCAAATCAATATTATATTCATTTCAAATTTTTTTAGATAATCAATTTTAGCACAGTATTTGTTCTTGTATATAAATTTCATAGCTTTTTAGAAAATCGATTTAAGTACATTATTTGTTGTTGTTATATTCATTTGTTAACTTATTGAAAAATCGATTTCAGTAGCATATTTCTTGTTGTTATGTTCGTTTTTTAAGTTTAAAGAAAATCGATTTGAGTACAATATTTGTTCTTGTCATATTCATTTCTTAACATTTTGGAAAATCGATTTGAGTACAATATTGTTGTTGTCATATTTATTTCTTGATTTTTTTTTTACAAAATCGATTTCAATAGAATATTTGTTGTTGTTATCTTCATTTCTTATCTTTTCACAACATCGATTTAAGTATAATATTTTTTAAATTTTTGTTAACTAAATTATACGCTTTATAACGTATTTTCAAACTCTTTTTTTTGAAAGGATATTTTCAAACTCTGTTCTTATCATTTTATTTTCAAACTCTTTTAACTAATAAAATTTTAATTTACAGATTTTGTAAGCTAAAATTAGAAGTTAGCACCAATAATAACAAATTAAAATAAATTAATTTTATATTAAGCACCAACAGTTATAATTAACACACACTAATTAATTAAAAGATATTACTTATGTTTAATTGTACCTACTTAGGATCATATTAATCAATAATTATACACTAATTTTCGCGTAAACTGTAACAAACATCGTTTTTCATTATAACAAACATTCACGTAAACTTATCAATAAGCATATTAAAGCATATTAATCAATAATACTAATTTTCGAATTTTAAATCAACCCTAAATTTAAATTACAAATTGAACAATCAAACCACTTACTAACCTTCTCAAATCAACTAACACACTATTATCATCAACTAATACACAATAATAAACTAATTTTCTAAATTAGGGTTTTAATTTTATCTCCAAATCAACTAATAAACTATACCATCATCTAATACCAATTAATCTAATCTATTCCAACCAAAAATACTAATTTTTTTTATAAATAGAGTTTAAAGTAATATACCTCAAAAATTGGAGATAAAGAGAAGGAGGAAGGAGTGCGCAGCGGAGAGGGGTCGTCGGCTGGAGGCGACCGAAGTCGGCTGGAGGCGACCGAAGTCGGCTGGAGGCGAGAAGCAAAAGAAAATGGGGGGAAACGGAGAGGATCATGAAATGATTCGGCTGCAGGCGACTTCACGGGTTATATTCGGTTTATCAACAGCTAGCGACAACCGTGTTTTTTAACCGACTCAAACCGTCGCCATGAGCCGTCGTCAAATGAAGTCGTTTTGGTAGTGCAATAAGTCTGTAGATTGGGTTTTAGTGGCAGTATTTAGGGAAAAAAATTCCGTGTATTTGTGTGTGGCTGCCATCATGTAAAAATGAATAATCCGTTCTTACCTTGTGTAATAAAAAGTTAACAAATGAGCGAGGGTATTGGCCCCAGCTGATAAAGTGCGCCTTCACCCTTAGTAATTGTCGATGGCATAGATGCAGTTCAGTTTGATTATTCTGAGGATATACATTTCAAATAGAATCATGGGCAATACCGTTATGGATTGGTTTGCATCTCACTAACTATTATTTCCACTTATTTGTATAAGTAAAAGAACCAATTATTATTATTCAGGGTTAAGTTTAGTTGCAGTGAGGTATGTTTATTCCACTGAGTATTATAATTATTGCAAATTGGTTTGCATCTCCTTTAATATTTGTTTCCACATATTCATTTTTCCAATAAAGTTAAATTATTAATTGGTTTGCATCTTTAACCACTGTTATATGTACACCCTTTGCACCTCCACATGATGTTTCTTATCAATTATTAATATTCTACCAGTAAAGGTTACATGCAAAATATATTCATCTCATACTATTGAATATATGCTAATATAAGACAATGTCCTTCCATATAAATTTATTTATATTGAATGCATTGTCTGCCTGTGTCTTATAGCAAATAATTATTTGGATAAATATCAAATAAGGTACTTCCATAGAGTCACCTGATCATACTATTCTGTAAATTTAAGTTTCAATGCCACTTGTATAAATCTATTGAAGTGAAAGCAAACATGGTGTTATCCCGCTTTTTGGTCAAAGCCGGAATATCAAACAAATCGACAGGAAAGGATGGATATCAGGATTGGAAGTCGATTGGAAACAAGGCTGCGATGGATGTCGTCAAAATTTGACCGGGCTCCGATCAGGACGGAATCGATTGGAGGTGATGATGAAGACTAGGAGAGGCTATGTTTCAAGTTTCAGGTCAATTGGAGTTCGTACACACAAAATATGAATGGATTAAAATACACAAAGCACGGTTCGAATCGATGTACTTCGAATCGATGGATGATGGTTCGAATCGATGAAGGTTCGAATCGATTTAAGTCCACCACACATCGTATCGATACGGTCCGTATCAATGAAGATGGATTCAGTCGTTTGCTATGGGACAACATATTCGAATCGATCATTCTCATCATGCCTCGGTTCGAATCCATGGACTTCGCATCAACGTCTTCGCATCCATCGGCAGGAGCTACGTTCGAATCGATCGCCTCCGCATCAATCAGAATGGCAGAGACCCCACACACATCTGGTTCGTATCCATCAAATTGAGTTCCTTCGAATCCATCTAGTTGTAGTGCTTCGAATCTACCCTATGGAGACAACTTCGAATCGATCAATACTTTCTTTGATCGATTCGAACGAACATCCATTCGAATCGGTTCGAAGAAGCATGGCTTCGAATCCAGAGGAAGCAGCTGAAACCCAGGATTCGACCAAGTAAACACGGCGACAAAGGTGGGTCGACCCCAAGGATTTCGCGACACATCATCGATGCGCACGTGACCGATCGAGTCGAAGGAAATGGATTCGAACCAATGGATTCGAACGCGACAGCACTCACGAAAAACCACAACTTGAATCGACCATATCTTGAGATCTACAAGTCCAAATGGTATGAAATTTTCACAGTAGCTTGAGCACGTGTTGAAGAATGTTCACCCCAAATTTCATGTCAATCGGACAATTTCTCGATCGATTCGAACGTAGCTTCGAATCGATCCCAAAGTGGGCCCGGATTTCTAGAAAGCGGGCATGTGGGCCCCCTGACGTACCAGAACTGGTCTCCCCTCATTTTAGGCGAAATATCAGCCTCCTACACCTATAAATAGAGCCCCTGGTCATTCAGAAAAGGGGTCGGACAATTTTGAGAGCTTAAGAGCGCCCGGACTCTGCCAGATTTACTCCAGATCACCATTGCTGCCTTAGATTCAGATTATAATCATTAAATTGGTTGTACTACGCGATAGGAAATTGTAATCTTCAAGCATCGATCAATAAAAGATAAAAACTTTGGAGTGGACGTAGGCCGGAGATAGTCGAACCACTATAAATCTCGTGTTTTTGTTCATTATTTCTGGATTGCTGTTTGTTGTTTGTTTAGATCTGAGATTTGTGTTTGAATATTGCTGATTTGTATTCATACACTGGTGCTTTCACAAAATTCGGGGTTTGTGACCATTTTTGGCGCAAACACTTTGGTGCTTTCACTGAGAAGGACTAGCACCCGCTACATCGGATTGAAGTTTAGATTTGAAAGTTTGAAGGATTTAGATTGACTCGGCAATGACTCGACAAACAAGTAGAAGACAAAGAGCTGAGAGAAGCCAACAAGGAGGAAGTCAAGAGGCATCTTCCGGAGCTGGAGAAGGACAAGCTTCGATTTACATTACCAGAGACGAGATGGAAGCTATGGCGAATTCATTACACGAGAGGTTGCTGAAGAGTCAACAGGATATGATGCAGACTTTCTTCGAGCAGATGAGAGCTGCAGGAACACAAAATCTTGGACCAACCATAGCAACTGCAAATGTGGAACAAGGAACTGGGGTTGCGGAACCCAATGGAGGACAGAATACAAAACCGGAAGGCAATCAGCAAGGGCTTGGGGGTAGGCCCGCCGGATCCAACGCAGAAGGACCTTTGGAAGGAGTTCAGCAGGCTAGAGCCAACGTTGCGGCTAATGAGCCACATGAAGAATATGTGCCAGAGTTCCCTCGGGAGCATGGGGGGCAGCCCCTAACAGGCAACGCTGGATTAATGGAAATCATTAGGAAAACTATGCGTGGAGGTTCAACCAATAGAGACTTGGAAGGAGTGAACAGGAGTCCGTTCGCTCGGGAAATCAGGATAGCTCAGAATCCACCTAAGTTCAAGCTACCTAGCGTGGAAGTATATAATGGAAAGGCTGACCCGACTGATCACTTGATGAGATACACTAGACACATGGAAGTACTGGGGGCATCGGAGGAAGTGATGGCCAGATGTTTCCCTTTATACTTGACAGACCTAGCGGCAATGTGGTTTAGGCAGCTGGAGGAAGGATCTATCAGGAATTGGAGGGAATTGGTGGACAGGTTTTTGGGACAGTTTCGGGTTCGTATCAAAAGACCTAAGAACGTGATGACGTTAACGTCGATAAAGCAACGAACGGATGAATCGCTTAGAGCATTTTTAACTCGATTTAATGCGGCGGTTTCTTCGGTGGATCGGCCGGATCCATCGATGGTTTTGATGGCGGTAGTGTCGGGAGTCAGAGAGGATTCAGATTTTAAGGTATCTTTAGTACGAGACCCACCACTGGATCTCGGGGAATTCTTCCATGAAGCTGAAAGGTTCCTTCGGCAAGAAGATGCATGTATGGACTTAAAGTTAAAGGAGGTGAATGTGACTGGGGGTGGAGGACCATCCAACGGAAGCTCGGATAAAGATAAAGGAAAAAGGAAGCTGGATGACGATTCAGGAAGAACCAGGAAGCAATGGAAGGATTCAAAGTTTTCCACATACACAGAATTAAACGAGACGCAGGAGCGGATATACATGGAAACTCGGAATTGCCTTCCTTACCGGAGGCCGGCTAGGAGAGAACCATCCGAGCGGGAGAGGGCATCAGGAAAGCATTGTCTCTTCCACGATTTGGACGGGCATGATACCAACAGTTGCAGGCATTTAAAGGACATAATTGAGGAGCATGTGAGGAATGGACAGTTGAGGCAGTATGTTGGAGTACGGAATGCAGCAGTGGAGCAGGAGCAACCACCGCCTACCTCGAGCCATGATGGTGCGAGGCCCAGGAATGATGGTCGATTGGTCATCCATTGACCAGGATAATATGGAATAAGTAACAAGCCGTTGGCAAGCAACCGAGTCATTTACACATGTATGGGGACGGAGATAGGCCCTAGGCATGCTCTGAGTGATGACAAAATGCGAAGCCATGGTTTGCGAAATCTGTTTTCTTTTGTTTTTGGATTGGACACTTGGTTTTCTGATTTGGTTTTTGGAGTTTGGATTGAACTCCTGATTTTGCTTGTTTTTCTGGTTTAGGCATTCATTCGGATGATTGTTCTCCGTTTTGGATGATGGCTTTGATTTTTGAGATGGATTTCTGGTTTTCCGATTTGATTTGGATTTCGGATTGGATCTTGATTGGATTCTTTTTGGTTTTTGATGAGCGGTCGTCAGGTATGGATTATGCCTGTCAAGGGGTGAGTCGTTCAGCCCGAACGCGGTAAAATGACTCACTCAGGTCGTCGAGTATGGACTATGCTCGGCAAGGGTCCGGAGTGACCAGGATTCGGCCTAGGACTTAGGCCCCCCTATTAACGATTATTGTTTCAGGTCGTTGAGTATGGACTATGCTCAACAAGGGTCCGGAGCAACCAGGATTCGGCTTAGGACTTAAGCCACGGCATTACTTACGCCCAGGGACACTAGGCCACGGTCGTCAGGTGTGGATTGCGCCTGGCAAGAACCCGGAGAGGTTAGCTCAACGTCCAGGGACACTGGACCACGATCGTCAAGTGTGGATAGCGCTCGACAAAAGCCCAAAGAGGTTACGGATTTGGATATCGACCCGGAGAGGTCTTGGGTTCGGTTGTTGGATAAGGATGGATTAATAACTCAGTCTTCGAGTACGGATGGACATGGAATTGGCTATGGACTTTGAATATCGGATACGGAAATATTCAAAACACGCCTTCTTACACAAGGCATGTTTTGGGGGGCAAATGTTATCCCGCTTTTTGGTCAAAGCCGGAATATCAAACAAATCGACAGGAAATGATGGATATCAGGATTGGAAGTCGATTGGAAACAAGGCTGCGATGGATGTCGTCAAAATTTGACCGGGCTCCGATCAGGACGGAATCGATTGGAGGTGATGATGAAGACTAGGAGAGGCTATGTTTCAAGTTTCAGGTCAATTGGAGTTCGTACACACAAAATATGAATGGATTAAAATACACAAAGCACGGTTCGAATCGATGTACTTCGAATCGATGGATGATGGTTCGAATCGATGAAGGTTCGAATCGATTTAAGTCCACCACACATCGTATCGATACGGTCCGTATCAATGAAGATGGATTCAGTCGTTTGCTATGGGACAACATATTCGAATCGATCATTCTCATCATGCCTCGGTTCGAATCCATGGACTTCGCATCAACGTCTTCGCATCCATCGGCAGGAGCTACGTTCGAATCGATCGCCTCCGCATCAATCAGAATGGCAGAGACCCCACACACATCTGGTTCGTATCCATCAAATTGAGTTCCTTCGAATCCATCTAGTTGTAGTGCTTCGAATCTACCCTATGGAGACAACTTCGAATCGATCAATACTTTCTTTGATCGATTCGAACGAACATCCATTCGAATCGGTTCGAAGAAGCATGGCTTCGAATCCAGAGGAAGCAGCTGAAACCCAGGATTCGACCAAGTAAACACGGCGACAAAGGTGGGTCGACCCCAAGGATTTCGCGACACATCATCGATGCGCACGTGACCGATCGAGTCGAAGGAAGTGGATTCGAACCAATGGATTCGAACGCGACAGCACTCACGAAAAACCACAACTTGAATCGACCATATCTTGAGATCTACAAGTCCAAATGGTATGAAATTTTCACAGTAGCTTGAGCACGTGTTGAAGAATGTTCACCCCAAATTTCATGTCAATCGGACAATTTCTCGATCGATTCGAACGTAGCTTCGAATCGATCCCAAAGTGGGCCCGGATTTCTAGAAAGCGGGCATGTGGGCCCCCTGACGTACCAGAACTGGTCTCCCCTCATTTTAGGCGAAATATCAGCCTCCTACACCTATAAATAGAGCCCCTGGTCATTCAGAAAAGGGGTCGGACAATTTTGAGAGCTTAAGAGCGCCCGGACTCTGCCAGATTTACTCCAGATCACCATTGCTGCCTTAGATTCAGATTATAATCATTAAATTGGTTGTACTACGCGATAGGAAATTGTAATCTTCAAGCATCGATCAATAAAAGATAAAAACTTTGGAGTGGACGTAGGCCGGAGATAGCCGAACCACTATAAATCTCGTGTTTTTGTTCATTATTTCTGGATTGCTGTTTGTTGTTTGTTTAGATCTGAGATTTGTGTTTGAATATTGCTGATTTGTATTCATACACTGGTGCTTTCACAAAATTCGGGGTTTGTGACCATTTTTGGCGCAAACACATGGCTAGGTAGGTTGGGAAACATGAACGAATGCATGATGATCATGTGCTATGTGTTTAATTCTTCGACATTATCATATGATAATTAGTTTCACAAATTAGCATCTTCTATAGGACTGGAAATATAACTGATCTGTTGCTCTGATCTTGACTGTGACCAATTCAGCCTGCATTTTTGCTTAGAACAGTCCATGTAATGCTCAGCTGTTTGCTAATCTTGTTGCTTTTATATTTGAGGTTTGTTTAGTTGTCTTGGACCCTATCAGGACTATTGTTTGGTTGTTTTGAGTGCTTTTATATTTAATGAAATTTTGAGTGCTGTATCAGGATTACTCTTATATATTTTAATATAAAAAAATAGTTTGGTTGTTTACAGCATGTTTCTAAGTGATATTCAATCATGTAGTTTGGTTGTTTACATTCATACATTGTAACAGCAAAGATAATATAAATGATCCCGTCAATTTCTAATTGTACTTGCACTGATATCAAGCAAGATTTTTACATCTATAAGTCACTATCTGTTTTTAAAAAGCAAGCGTACTCTACTTATTAATTGTTCACTAATGCATTTCCTTCAATAGCTTCTATAATAATGCAACTAAACTGTTTTTTACTATATTATCAGTAGGGAAAGCAGCTTTTCCTACAATCCAACACCATGCTCATTCACAATGGCAACCCCATATGGGAGACTCTTCTACTATTTGTTGAGTACATGAATGAAGTCTGGTCCATGCCTGGTCTCTTCATACTCCCTTCTAATCCATTTGAGATTAATAATATGTAAACTATATTAATTAACAATATAATTACATAGGTTAAATTTGGTCTAATCACTGTAGTAGCTCTCTGGCAACATTATGTTTGAGACTTCACTAAACTTCTGACCAGGAATGAAATGAAATGAGAAAACTAGAGAAGGAATGATGGAAGCAATGACATGTGTTCTACTTAATTTTTATGTCACCATGCAGTTGGAAAGATAAAATATAATACCTTCGTACTCATAATTTAATGAAATTCAGAAGAGTGGTCAAACTTTGGTTGCTTCCAATACATTACAAACCTATGCATGCCAACCCCTCTCTCTATATAGGCACTTCTTAACACCATTACCTTAAACATAAATCAATCACCCCTGAACAAAAAAGAACATATAAAATCAAATTTAAGAAGATAATGGCATCTAACGATGTGAAGCTACTAGGATCGTGGCCAAGCCCTTACGTCTACAGGGCAAAAATCGCTCTGAACATCAAAGAAGTCGCCTATGAATTCTTTGAAGAAGTATACAGCAACAAGAGCGAGTTGCTTCTAAAGTCTAATCCAATATATAAAAAGGTTCCGGTTTTAATTCATAATGAGAAACCTATTTCAGAGTCGCTGATCATTGTTCAGTACATTGATGAAGTATGGGAAGGCCCCTCTATTCTTCCATCTGATCCTCTTGAGCGCTCGAAGGCCAGATTTTGGGCTTATTATATTGATGACAAGGTATGGAAAACTCCTATTTTTATAAATATATTACGGGATGCAGAGAACTCATACTCGACATGGTCTAACCCACATAAACCTGACCAGACCCGATGTAGTGCGGGCCCGTTTGCAATTTGTAACTCATATGATGTACGGATCATGTGTGATATTTTATTCAACCCTACCTCATTTTAACCCAACCCAACCATACTTAAGATACTCATTCAATATCAATTCAAGTAAAGTTGGAGCAGTCAAACCAAGAATAAAGTATATATCATGTTTGATGTCAACCTAGGTAAATTTAGAACAGTCAAAACTCATAGGGTTGATTGAGAGATTTTCAGAAATATTCTTGAAACATTTTAATGTATTTTGTAATGAAACTACTAACTAAATATGTAGTGGATCAATTCTATGTGATGCATTTTGTAATGAAATTCAAACGAAATATGTGCTGTGGTGGCTCGGATCTATTTAATGCATTATGATAGCTAAAATCCAGTACTTCGAGTTTAGTGCGTGCGTGTGCTTATGCGTGTTTGTTTTAGGTTTATATAACATAAACCAAAATCTAACTCATATTTCAACCTACCTAGCCTCATATGAGGTCGGATAAAGATTGAACTATCTTTAACCCGTATTTATATGGATCGAATGAAGTATTTGATCCAACCCGACCCAATCGAATCTTTATCTAACCCTAACATGTATCATTGTTCATTTTCTTTCATTTCTAACTTATGTTACTTAATGACAGTTATATACAAGCTACATAAGCATAATAGCTAATAAAACAACAGAAGAGGCGAAAGTGCAAGGGGTAGAACAAACGGTTTCTTGTTTGAAATTACTAGAGGATTATTTGGAAGACAAACCATTTTTTGGAGGAGACGAGATTGGATATGTTGATATTGCACTTGGCAGTAGGCTTGCTTGGTTCAAAGTGGTGGAGGAAGTCGAAAATGTCAAATTGTTAGATGAGGAGAGGTTGCCAAATTTAGTGAAATGGGCAGAGAGGTTTTGGTTAAATGACAGAGTGAACGGAGTGATGCCTGAACATAACAAGCTGGTAGAGTATTGCAAGGTTCTCCAGGAAACAGTCTGGAAATCTAAGCCTGCAAACTAAACTATTGTTGTATTTTTCCAGTATCTATTTTTGTTTTCTTATGTTTTGATATTTGAATTTGTGTATGGTGCACAACTGTATGTTTTTATTATGCTACAAATCCTGGAAATGTATCTTTACCACCGAGTTATTTCAAGCAATATAAGTGGATTAAGTTCTATAAATATGTTCGAACTTCGAACTCCGTCATTTTCAGCTCAATAATCACATAAGTTTACTTACTCCGTCATTTTCAGCAGATCACTCATCTTTTTTTTTCCCTTCTTTTTGTTAACCTTGCCATTGGTTTTTGGTCCAAATATTTAAAACATGTATTTAAATCAGTAAAAGTCTATTGTACCATGGATTTCAACGTAAATAAGACCATTGGATTATAACTATTTGTTTATTAGTGTGTAACCTAGACGTTGAATATGATAAGTCGTAAAAAAAATATGATTATATGAATTTCTAAAGAATATCGAATTTGTTAAGATAAATGAGTTATATGTTGAACTTATTAATTTTGTAAATATGTAACTTTTATTATGTGATACATATTATTTTATATTTGAATAAAAATTAAATTTTATCGACGAATTATATATGTGATTATCTTATTTTAAGATTTAGTAAAGAAAATAAATAAAGATTAGTATTCTTAAGTAATTTAATTTTCCATTTTTTTTTAAATTTAACAAATAAATATTTTTGTACAAAAATTATGAATTAACATTCAATTTTTAGAACATGTGATTAAAAGTTAAGTGGCATATTGATCGAATTTAAAATACAGGAAATTATTGTCAAGGACAAAATTTCTCAGCGTTTTTGCCTCAAGAACAGACCTTTAATATTTTATCCTGAAGAACAACTTTCTTTAGGTATCAGTTTTTAGTCATTGATAGCAGTTTTTAGGTATCAGTTTTGTAGTTACCGGTAGCAGTTTTTAGCTTGGTAGCAGTTTTGTTGTCCTTATGAATAATTTTAGAAAATGTTTGTCCTTGTGAATAATTTTTAGGAGAATGTTTGTCCTTGTGGTAAAAACATTGAGGTTGTGTCCTTGAGGCAAAAAATATACAAATCTTTGTTCTTTAAATTAATTCCCCCTTTAAAATATTACGTACATTAGTGAATGGTGAAGATACATAAAAATTAAAGTACAACGGTAATGAGTCAACATATTTTTATGCATTTAAGGTCATTGCGGCAAATATCAAAATATTTATCAAAAATAAGTATGTGTGATAAAATAATCATTAATGGGTTTTTGGGAAGGAGAAGTTTCTACGAGTACAACTACTGAATACTCTGGTTATGTTACTCAACTTTTAAGTGGAGTAGGAATGAATTTTGATAGGTGTTACTAGCAATATTTTTATTAAATGAACTTGGCTCCATATTTTATAAAAAAATAGCGATATGGCCAAATTTTCACGAAAATGGAAAAAAAAAGTTTCAAATAATATGTCATGAAGAACATATGCATGTTTTTTGGTCAAGGGTGGTACAGGATTTCTAATTGCTATGTACCTATACAGGCTAGCGTCAGATTAATAATATGAAAACTACATTAATGATAATCACATTAGGTTAAATTTGGTCTAATCACTGCAGTATCATTAACAATAATCAAAATACTGCTAGGAATGACATGAATGAAATGAAACTGGAAAAAATAAAAGGAAGAATGACGAAAGCAATGACGTCTGCGTTGCTTATCCTTTATGTTATCACCGTACATAGTGTTCAAAAGGCGAAAAAATTTAGTCTATAGATGGTCAACCTTCATAATCATTATACATTGAATTTCGGAAGAGCACTTAAAATCCGATGCTTCCATACATTTCGGAACGTGGGCAAGCCCTTATGTCCTAAGGGCGAAAATCGATCTTGGCATCAAAGATGTCGCTGAGTAAATTGCACTAGGGTATTGACTACGGGGAAAAAGTCTAAAGGTCCTTATTTTTGATCTATACTATATTATTATTAGTGAGTTAAATTTCAAGCTCACACAGGCTCTCTTGAAATTTGGCAACTGAACAGTCTCCGAGTATACTATTATTACTGACTTGAACGTATAAGCCCCCGAGATTCTTTTCCTGAATTTTGAACTCAAACGTCGCGGATCCTTTTCCACCTTTTTCCTATCCAGTTACGATTCCCTTCTCTTCAATCATGCCTTTCCCTTTCTTCCTTTTTCCACAGCTAACAAATTAGGTTTTCCCCCTCTTCAATCGTGTCTTCCCCTACTTCCTTTTTCTAGACCTAAATGATAACATCCCCGTCAATTTATTGCTTATCCTCTCTCCCTCCGTTGTCCACGCTTCCTGCCAACGTCGCCTGCTAAATTGCGGGTGGTCGGAATCGGTTCACCAATGGGGTGTCTTCAAGGTTTCTAGCTCTTCTCCTTATGTAAGCAAATAAATTCACAGAAACCTAATGAATGAAGGGGAGATGTTCCTCTTCTTTTGTCACCAGAAACCTAATTCCTTCTTCGACGACTTCTTGCAACTCCCACTGTTTCGGGTACTCGACTATTTAACTGATTATATATTAATTAAAATTATGCAACATTTTAATTTTTTAATTTCTTTTGGTAACCAGCTCTCTTCGCTTCCTTCGCACAATCCCTTCGTCTCCAACTATAAAAGTCAAGGATTCTTCACCCTACCAAAATTCTCTTTTACAAGTTGCAACTTTTATTTTTTAGTTATCATTTTGTTTACATTTTTTATGTTCAACATGTTATGTTTAACACAATAAATTCTTTTCATCACTGTAGCTCCAGAATTGTTGATAATGGTGATATACCTAAAGCAATGCAAAGCTCAGTAAGTTATGTATTTACTTTATTTATTATATTTCCACTGAACATATTGATTTGTGTTTTATAGTAAAAGCTATTTAGAGATTGTATTTTAGCTAATGATCCCCGTCTTTAAGTTTTTTCGAAAGATCAGTTAGGTAGTAGTATATTACAGAGCAGATTCTATAGTATTTACTTTTTAAATGAATAATGAAGAGATTTTATATTGTGTAACTTAAACTTAGTGCCCGTACCCACTACAGGATTTAATGTGGAGATCGTGGAATACGATAACATTAGTTTTAACGTTTGGGATGTCAGGGTCAAGACAAGGTACCATGGACTCTCTCTATATTTATAACTGAACTGTTTTTGTTATTTTTCATCTTATTTCTCAATGTGCTGACACATTTAATATGAAATTTCAGTTCATTTGTCATCAATGTTGACCGGCAATACACATTTTTTAGTTTCTCTTTATTTTTGTACTTATGTTTATACTTTTGGCTGTATAACAGATTATGCCTTTCTGGATGCATTACTTCAGGTATACAAAAGGCCTCATCTTTGTGGATGAAAGTAATGATAGAGACAATGTTGTTGATGCAAGGGATGATCTCCATATGATGCTAACAACGTATGATATTTCTTATTGTACTTAAAGTGAACTAGAGAATTGTATATGTTTGTATGCTTCGCATTTTCATTTCTCTCTAGAATGTTCATACAAGGCTACACCATGATAACTACTATTCTGTCATCATTCTGAATTCTCTGAGGTGTCCAAATTCTGTTTTATATCAAAAATGGAATCAAGGCGTGGAAAGGAGTTTTCAACTTTTGTGTTACTGTAAAGGGTATAAACAAGGTATCATAATAAGGAAAGGAAAGCCTCGAGTGTTAGTAATAAGCGAGGAAATGCATTTACATACCCATGAAATGTTATCCTCAGAAATATTCAATTAAATCCATCTCTGTTCATTAATACAGACCATTTTCAATTCATGCTATCAAGATTGTTAAACAATTGCATGATGCAAGTTCAGTCGATGCAGCTTGAGGAAGGATGCATAGGTTTGTAATTGCTACTATTCATTTCGTTTTATGAGTTCACATGAATTGCATTTTCCCACTAGGATTCTTTTTCTTTAAAAGTTAACATTTATTCTTCTATTAAACAAAATCTGTAGGCTTTTACTTTCAGCTAATTTATTTTTGTAATATCAATAATGAAAGCATTTACAAACCTAAAGTTAGGTCACTTTAAAAGGTCAAGTTTGTTCATTTAAAGTATTGATTCGGTGTATATAGACTCGCTGTACACATAATATTATTGATATATTTTTATTCGAATGTTGATTTTATATTTATGTTAGTATCTACATTAATTGAATATGATATATATTATTTTTGCTACTTTGTAAGATTTTTTACTTTATGGAAATAGGATAGAACTTGACAACTATTGTTAGAACCTAACAACTATTATTAGCCTTTGATTTCTTTTGCATCCCTCTCTTTCTTTACAAGTTAAATTAAAATCGTTGATTTTAATCAACTTTCATTAACTCTTACCTTGCTCTTCGTTTTAGAATTACCATAATTGGACTTTTAACATATGAGGTAATGTGTATTTGCAGTAGTTGTATATTTCAAAATGATGCGCTGCCAAAATGATTAATAAAAAGTACAAATTGTTGATTTATGGAAACTTATTTTTAGTATTGTTTTTTTTCTTTCTCATGTGACCCGATTTAGGCCGGAGATAGCCGAACCACTATAAATCTCGTGTTTTTGTTCATTATTTCTGGATTGCTGTTTGTTGTTTGTTTAGATCTGAGATTTGTGTTTGAATATTGCTGATTTGTATTCATACACTGGTGCTTTCACAAAATTCGGGGTTTGTGACCATTTTTGGCGCAAACACATGGCTAGGTAGGTTGGGAAACATGAACGAATGCATGATGATCATGTGCTATGTGTTTAATTCTTCGACATTATCATATGATAATTAGTTTCACAAATTAGCATCTTCTATAGGACTGGAAATATAACTGATCTGTTGCTCTGATCTTGACTGTGACCAATTCAGCCTGCATTTTTGCTTAGAACAGTCCATGTAATGCTCAGCTGTTTGCTAATCTTGTTGCTTTTATATTTGAGGTTTGTTTAGTTGTCTTGGACCCTATCAGGACTATTGTTTGGTTGTTTTGAGTGCTTTTATATTTAATGAAATTTTGAGTGCTGTATCAGGATTACTCTTATATATTTTAATATAAAAAAATAGTTTGGTTGTTTACAGCATGTTTCTAAGTGATATTCAATCATGTAGTTTGGTTGTTTACATTCATACATTGTAACAGCAAAGATAATATAAATGATCCCGTCAATTTCTAATTGTACTTGCACTGATATCAAGCAAGATTTTTACATCTATAAGTCACTATCTGTTTTTAAAAAGCAAGCGTACTCTACTTATTAATTGTTCACTAATGCATTTCCTTTAATAGCTTCTATAATAATGCAACTAAACTGTTGTTTACTATATTATCAGTAGGGAAAGCAGCTTTTCCTACAATCCAACACCATGCTCATTCACAATGGCAACCCCATATGGGAGACTCTTCTACTGTTTGTTGAGTACATGAATGAAGTCTGGTCCATGCCTGGTCTCTTCATACTCCCTTCTAATCCATTTGAGATTAATAATATGTAAACTATATTAATTAACAATATAATTACATAGGTTAAATTTGGTCTAATCACTGTAGTAGCTCTCTGGCAACATTATGTTTGAGACTTCACTAAACTTCTGACCAGGAATGAAATGAAATGAGAAAACTAGAGAAGGAATGATGGAAGCAATGACATGTGTTCTACTTAATTTTTATGTCACCATGCAGTTGGAAAGATAAAATATAATACCTTCGTACTCATAATTTAATGAAATTCAGAAGAGTGGTCAAACTTTGGTTGCTTCCAATACATTACAAACCTATGCATGCCAACCCCTCTCTCTATATAGGCACTTCTTAACACCATTACCTTAAACATAAATCAATCACCCCTGAACAAAAAAGAACATATAAAATCAAATTTAAGAAGATAATGGCATCTAACGATGTGAAGCTACTAGGATCGTGGCCAAGCCCTTACGTCTACAGGGAAAAAATCGCTCTGAACATCAAAGAAGTCGCCTATGAATTCTTTGAAGAAGTATACAGCAACAAGAGCGAGTTGCTTCTAAAGTCTAATCCAATATATAAAAAGGTTCCGGTTTTAATTCATAATGAGAAACCTATTTCAGAGTCGCTGATCATTGTTCAGTACATTGATGAAGTATGGGAAGGCCCCTCTATTCTTCCATCTGATCCTCTTGAGCGCTCGAAGGCCAGATTTTGGGCTTATTATATTGATGACAAGGTATGGAAAACTCCTATTTTTATAAATATATTACGGGATGCAGAGAACTCATACTCGACATGGTCTAACCCACATAAACCTGACCAGACCCGACGTAGTGCGGGCCCGTTTGCAATTTGTAACTCATATGATGTACGGATCATGTGTGATATTTTATTCAACCCTACCTCATTTTAACCCAACCCAACCATACTTAAGATACTCATTCAATATCAATTCAAGTAAAGTTGGAGCAATCAAACCAAGAATAAAGTATATATCATGTTTGATGTCAACCTAGGTAAATTTAGAACAGTCAAAACTCATAGGGTTGATTGAGAGATTTTCAGAAATATTCTTGAAACATTTTAATGTATTTTGTAATGAAACTACTAACTAAATATGTAGTGGATCAATTCTATGTGATGCATTTTGTAATGAAATTCAAACGAAATATGTGCTGTGGTGGCTCGGATCTATTTAATGCATTATGATAGCTAAAATCCAGTACTTCGAGTTTAGTGCGTGCGTGTGCTTATGCGTGTTTGTTTTAGGTTTATATAACATAAACCAAAATCTAACTCATATTTCAACCTACCTAGCCTCATATGAGGTCGGATAAAGATTGAACTATCTTTAACCCGTATTTATATGGATCGAATGAAGTATTTGATCCAACCCGACCCAATCGAATCTTTATCTAACCCTAACATGTATCATTGTTCATTTTCTTTCATTTCTAACTTATGTTACTTAATGACAGTTATATACAAGCTACATAAGCATAATAGCTAATAAAACAACAGAAGAGGCGAAAGTGCAAGGGGTAGAACAAACGGTTTCTTGTTTGAAATTACTAGAGGATTATTTGGAAGACAAACCATTTTTTGGAGGAGACGAGATTGGATATGTTGATATTGCACTTGGCAGTAGGCTTGCTTGGTTCAAAGTGGTGGAGGAAGTCGAAAATGTCAAATTGTTAGATGAGGAGAGGTTGCCAAATTTAGTGAAATGGGCAGAGAGGTTTTGGTTAAATGACAGAGTGAACGGAGTGATGCCTGAACATAACAAGCTGGTAGAGTATTGCAAGGTTCTCCAGGAAACAGTCTGGAAATCTAAGCCTGCAAACTAAACTATTGTTGTATTTTTCCAGTATCTATTTTTGTTTTCTTATGTTTTGATATTTGAATTTGTGTATGGTGCACAACTGTATGTTTTTATTATGCTACAAATCCTGGAAATGTATCTTTACCACCGAGTTATTTCAAGCAATATAAGTGGATTAAGTTCTATAAATATGTTCGAACTTCGAACTCCGTCATTTTCAGCTCAATAATCACATAAGTTTACTTACTCCGTCATTTTCAGCAGATCACTCATCTTTTTTTTCCCTTCTTTTTGTTAACCTTGCCATTGGTTTTTGGTCCAAATATTTAAAACATGTATTTAAATCAGTAAAAGTCTATTGTACCATGGATTTCAACGTAAATAAGACCATTGGATTATAACTATTTGTTTATTAGTGTGTAACCTAGACGTTGAATATGATAAGTCGTAAAAAAAATATGATTATATGAATTTCTAAAGAATATCGAATTTGTTAAGATAAATGAGTATATGTTGAACTTATTAATTTTGTAAATATGTAACTTTTATTATGTGATACATATTATTTTATATTTGAATAAAAATTAAATTTTATCGACGAATTATATATGTGATTATCTTATTTTAAGATTTAGTAAAGAAAATAAATAAAGATTAGTATTCTTAAGTAATTTAATTTTCCATTTTTTTTTAAATTTAACAAATAAATATTTTTGTACAAAAATTATGAATTAACATTCAATTTTTGGAACATGTGATTAAAAGTTAAGTGGCATATTGATCGAATTTAAAATACAGGAAATTATTGTCAAGGACAAAATTTCTCAGCGTTTTTGCCTCAAGAACAGACCTTTAATATTTTATCCTGAAGAACAACTTTCTTTAGGTATCAGTTTTTAGTCATTGATAGCAGTTTTTAGGTATCAGTTTTGTAGTTACCGGTAGCAGTTTTTAGCTTGGTAGCAGTTTTGTTGTCCTTATGAATAATTTTAGAAAATGTTTGTCCTTGTGAATAATTTTTAGGAGAATGTTTGTCCTTGTGGTAAAAACATTGAGGTTGTGTCCTTGAGGCAAAAAATATACAAATCTTTGTTCTTTAAATTAATTCCCCCTTTAAAATATTACGTACATTAGTGAATGGTGAAGATACATAAAAATTAAAGTACAACGGTAATGAGTCAACATATTTTTATGCATTTAAGGTCATTGCGGCAAATATCAAAATATTTATCAAAAATAAGTATGTGTGATAAAATAACCATTAATGGGTTTTTGGGAAGGAGAAGTTTCTACGAGTACAACTACTGAATACTCTGGTTATGTTACTCAACTTTTAAGTGGAGTAGGAATGAATTTTGATAGGTGTTACTAGCAATATTTTTATTAAATGAACTTGGCTCCATATTTTATAAAAAAATAGCGATATGGCCAAATTTTCACGAAAATGGAAAAAAAAAGTTTCAAATAATATGTCATGAAGAACATATGCATGTTTTTTGGTCAAGGGTGGTACAGGATTTCTAATTGCTATGTACCTATACAGGCTAGCGTCAGATTAATAATATGAAAACTACATTAATGATAATCACATTAGGTTAAATTTGGTCTAATCACTGCAGTATCATTAACAATAATCAAAATACTGCTAGGAATGACATGAATGAAATGAAACTGGAAAAAATAAAAGGAAGAATGACGAAAGCAATGACGTCTGCGTTGCTTATCCTTTATGTTATCACCGTACATAGTGTTCAAAAGGCGAAAAAATTTAGTCTATAGATGGTCAACCTTCATAATCATTATACATTGAATTTCGGAAGAGCACTTAAAATCCGATGCTTCCATACATTTCGGAACGTGGGCAAGCCCTTATGTCCTAAGGGCGAAAATCGATCTTGGCATCAAAGATGTCGCTGAGTAAATTGCACTAGGGTATTGACTACGGGGAAAAAGTCTAAAGGTCCTTATTTTTGATCTATACTATATTATTATTAGTGAGTTAAATTTCAAGCTCACACAGGCTCCCTTGAAATTTGGCAACTGAACAGTCTCCGAGTATACTATTATTACTGACTTGAACGTATAAGCCCCCGAGATTCTTTTCCTGAATTTTGAACTCAAACGTCGCGGATCCTTTTCCACCTTTTTCCTATCCAGTTACGATTCCCTTCTCTTCAATCATGCCTTTCCCTTTCTTCCTTTTTCCACAGCTAACAAATTAGGTTTTCCCCCTCTTCAATCGTGTCTTCCCCTACTTCCTTTTTCTAGACCTAAATGATAACATCCCCGTCAATTTATTGCTTATCCTCTCTCCCTCCGTTGTCCATGCTTCCTGCCAACGTCGCCTGCTAAATTGCTGGTGGTCGGAATCGGTTCACCAATGGGGTGTCTTCAAGGTTTCTAGCTCTTCTCCTTATGTAAGCAAATAAATTCACAGAAACCTAATGAATGAAGGGGAGATGTTCCTCTTCTTTTGTCACCAGAAACCTAATTCCTTCTTCGACGACTTCTTGCAACTCCCACTGTTTCGGGTACTCGACTATTTAACTGATTATATATTAATTAAAATTATGCAACATTTTAATTTTTTAATTTCTTTTGGTAACCAGCTCTCTTCGCTTCCTTCGCACAATCCCTTCGTCTCCAACTATAAAAGTCAAGGATTCTTCACCCTACCAAAATTCTCTTTTACAAGTTGCAACTTTTATTTTTTAGTTATCATTTTGTTTACATTTTTTATGTTCAACATGTTATGTTTAACACAATAAATTCTTTTCATCACTGTAGCTCCAGAATTGTTGATAATGGTGATATACCTAAAGCAATGCAAAGCTCAGTAAGTTATGTATTTACTTTATTTATTATATTTCCACTGAACATATTGATTTGTGTTTTATAGTAAAAGCTATTTAGAGATTGTATTTTAGCTAATGATCCCCGTCTTTAAGTTTTTTCGAAAGATCAGTTAGGTAGTAGTATATTACAGAGCAGATTCTATAGTATTTACTTTTTAAATGAATAATGAAGAGATTTTATATTGTGTAACTTAAACTTAGTGCCCGTACCCACTACAGGATTTAATGTGGAGATCGTGGAATACGATAACATTAGTTTTAACGTTTGGGATGTCAGGGTCAAGACAAGGTACCATGGACTCTCTCTATATTTATAACTGAACTGTTTTTGTTATTTTTCATCTTATTTCTCAATGTGCTGACACATTTAAAATGAAATTTCAGTTCATTTGTCATCAATGTTGACCGGCAATACACATTTTTTAGTTTCTCTTTATTTTTGTACTTATGTTTATACTTTTGGCTGTATAACAGATTATGCCTTTCTGGATGCATTACTTCAGGTATACAAAAGGCCTCATCTTTGTGGATGAAAGTAATGATAGAGACAATGTTGTTGATGCAAGGGATGATCTCCATATGATGCTAACAACGTATGATATTTCTTATTGTACTTAAAGTGAACTAGAGAATTGTATATGTTTGTATGCTTCGCATTTTCATTTCTCTCTAGAATGTTCATACAAGGCTACACCATGATAACTACTATTCTGTCATCATTCTGAATTCTCTGAGGTGTCCAAATTCTGTTTTATATCAAAAATGGAATCAAGGCGTGGAAAGGAGTTTTCAACTTTTGTGTTACTGTAAAGGGTATAAACAAGGTATCATAATAAGGAAAGGAAAGCCTCGAGTGTTAGTAATAAGCGAGGAAATGCATTTACATATCCATGAAATGTTATCCTCAGAAATATTCAATTAAATCCATCTCTGTTCATTAATACAGACCATTTTCAATTCATGCTATCAAGATTGTTAAACAATTGCATGATGCAAGTTCAGTCGATGCAGCTTGAGGAAGGATGCATAGGTTTGTAATTGCTACTATTCATTTCGTTTTATGAGTTCACATGAATTGCATTTTCCCACTAGGATTCTTTTTCTTTAAAAGTTAACATTTATTCTTCTATTAAACAAAATCTGTAGGCTTTTACTTTCAGCTAATTTATTTTTGTAATATCAATAATGAAAGCATTTACAAACCTAAAGTTAGGTCACTTTAAAAGGTCAAGTTTGTTCATTTAAAGTATTGATTCGGTGTATATAGACTCGCTGTACACATAATATTATTGATATATTTTTATTCGAATGTTGATTTTATATTTATGTTAGTATCTACATTAATTGAATATGATATATATTATTTTTGCTACTTTGTAAGATTTTTTACTTTATGGAAATAGGATAGAACTTGACAACTATTGTTAGAACCTAACAACTATTATTAGCCTTTGATTTCTTTTGCATCCCTCTCTTTCTTTACAAGTTAAATTAAAATCGTTGATTTTAATCAACTTTCATTAACTCTTACCTTGCTCTTCGTTTTAGAATTACCATAATTGGACTTTTAACATATGAGGTAATGTGTATTTGCAGTAGTTGTATATTTCAAAATGATGCGCTGCCAAAATGATTAATAAAAAGTACAAATTGTTGATTTATGGAAACTTATTTTTAGTATTGTTTTTTTTCTTTCTCATGTGACCCGATTTAGGTCGGAGATAGCCGAACCACTATAAATCTCGTGTTTTTGTTCATTATTTCTGGATTGCTGTTTGTTGTTTGTTTAGATCTGAGATTTGTGTTTGAATATTGCTGATTTGTATTCATACACTGGTGCTTTCACAAAATTCGGGGTTTGTGACCATTTTTGGCGCAAACACATGGCTAGGTAGGTTGGGAAACATGAACGAATGCATGATGATCATGTGCTATGTGTTTAATTCTTCGACATTATCATATGATAATTAGTTTCACAAATTAGCATCTTCTATAGGACTGGAAATATAACTGATCTGTTGCTCTGATCTTGACTGTGACCAATTCAGCCTGCATTTTTGCTTAGAACAGTCCATGTAATGCTCAGCTGTTTGCTAATCTTGTTGCTTTTATATTTGAGGTTTGTTTAGTTGTCTTGGACCCTATCAGGACTATTGTTTGGTTGTTTTGAGTGCTTTTATATTTAATGAAATTTTGAGTGCTGTATCAGGATTACTCTTATATATTTTAATATAAAAAAATAGTTTGGTTGTTTACAGCATGTTTCTAAGTGATATTCAATCATGTAGTTTGGTTGTTTACATTCATACATTGTAACAGCAAAGATAATATAAATGATCCCGTCAATTTCTAATTGTACTTGCACTGATATCAAGCAAGATTTTTACATCTATAAGTCACTATCTGTTTTTAAAAAGCAAGCGTACTCTACTTATTAATTGTTCACTAATGCATTTCCTTTAATAGCTTCTATAATAATGCAACTAAACTGTTGTTTACTATATTATCAGTAGGGAAAGCAGCTTTTCCTACAATCCAACACCATGCTCATTCACAATGGCAACCCCATATGGGAGACTCTTCTACTGTTTGTTGAGTACATGAATGAAGTCTGGTCCATGCCTGGTCTCTTCATACTCCCTTCTAATCCATTTGAGATTAATAATATGTAAACTATATTAATTAACAATATAATTACATAGGTTAAATTTGGTCTAATCACTGTAGTAGCTCTCTGGCAACATTATGTTTGAGACTTCACTAAACTTCTGACCAGGAATGAAATGAAATGAGAAAACTAGAGAAGGAATGATGGAAGCAATGACATGTGTTCTACTTAATTTTTATGTCACCATGCAGTTGGAAAGATAAAATATAATACCTTCGTACTCATAATTTAATGAAATTCAGAAGAGTGGTCAAACTTTGGTTGCTTCCAATACATTACAAACCTATGCATGCCAACCCCTCTCTCTATATAGGCACTTCTTAACACCATTACCTTAAACATAAATCAATCACCCCTGAACAAAAAAGAACATATAAAATCAAATTTAAGAAGATAATGGCATCTAACGATGTGAAGCTACTAGGATCGTGGCCAAGCCCTTACGTCTACAGGGCAAAAATCGCTCTGAACATCAAAGAAGTCGCCTATGAATTCTTTGAAGAAGTATACAGCAACAAGAGCGAGTTGCTTCTAAAGTCTAATCCAATATATAAAAAGGTTCCGGTTTTAATTCATAATGAGAAACCTATTTCAGAGTCGCTGATCATTGTTCAGTACATTGATGAAGTATGGGAAGGCCCCTCTATTCTTCCATCTGATCCTCTTGAGCGCTCGAAGGCCAGATTTTGGGCTTATTATATTGATGACAAGGTATGGAAAACTCCTATTTTTATAAATATATTACGGGATGCAGAGAACTCATACTCGACATGGTCTAACCCACATAAACCTGACCAGACCCGACGTAGTGCGGGCCCGTTTGCAATTTGTAACTCATATGATGTACGGATCATGTGTGATATTTTATTCAACCCTACCTCATTTTAACCCAACCCAACCATACTTAAGATACTCATTCAATATCAATTCAAGTAAAGTTGGAGCAGTCAAACCAAGAATAAAGTATATATCATGTTTGATGTCAACCTAGGTAAATTTAGAACAGTCAAAACTCATAGGGTTGATTGAGAGATTTTCAGAAATATTCTTGAAACATTTTAATGTATTTTGTAATGAAACTACTAACTAAATATGTAGTGGATCAATTCTATGTGATGCATTTTGTAATGAAATTCAAACGAAATATGTGCTGTGGTGGCTCGGATCTATTTAATGCATTATGATAGCTAAAATCCAGTACTTCGAGTTTAGTGCGTGCGTGTGCTTATGCGTGTTTGTTTTAGGTTTATATAACATAAACCAAAATCTAACTCATATTTCAACCTACCTAGCCTCATATGAGGTCGGATAAAGATTGAACTATCTTTAACCCGTATTTATATGGATCGAATGAAGTATTTGATCCAACCCGACCCAATCGAATCTTTATCTAACCCTAACATGTATCATTGTTCATTTTCTTTCATTTCTAACTTATGTTACTTAATGACAGTTATATACAAGCTACATAAGCATAATAGCTAATAAAACAACAGAAGAGGCGAAAGTGCAAGGGGTAGAACAAACGGTTTCTTGTTTGAAATTACTAGAGGATTATTTGGAAGACAAACCATTTTTTGGAGGAGACGAGATTGGATATGTTGATATTGCACTTGGCAGTAGGCTTGCTTGGTTCAAAGTGGTGGAGGAAGTCGAAAATGTCAAATTGTTAGATGAGGAGAGGTTGCCAAATTTAGTGAAATGGGCAGAGAGGTTTTGGTTAAATGACAGAGTGAACGGAGTGATGCCTGAACATAACAAGCTGGTAGAGTATTGCAAGGTTCTCCAGGAAACAGTCTGGAAATCTAAGCCTGCAAACTAAACTATTGTTGTATTTTTCCAGTATCTATTTTTGTTTTCTTATGTTTTGATATTTGAATTTGTGTATGGTGCACAACTGTATGTTTTTATTATGCTACAAATCCTGGAAATGTATCTTTACCACCGAGTTATTTCAAGCAATATAAGTGGATTAAGTTCTATAAATATGTTCGAACTTCGAACTCCGTCATTTTCAGCTCAATAATCACATAAGTTTACTTACTCCGTCATTTTCAGCAGATCACTCATCTTTTTTTTTCCCTTCTTTTTGTTAACCTTGCCATTGGTTTTTGGTCCAAATATTTAAAACATGTATTTAAATCAGTAAAAGTCTATTGTACCATGGATTTCAACGTAAATAAGACCATTGGATTATAACTATTTGTTTATTAGTGTGTAACCTAGACGTTGAATATGATAAGTCGTAAAAAAAATATGATTATATGAATTTCTAAAGAATATCGAATTTGTTAAGATAAATGAGTTATATGTTGAACTTATTAATTTTGTAAATATGTAACTTTTATTATGTGATACATATTATTTTATATTTGAATAAAAATTAAATTTTATCGACGAATTATATATGTGATTATCTTATTTTAAGATTTAGTAAAGAAAATAAATAAAGATTAGTATTCTTAAGTAATTTAATTTTCCATTTTTTTTTAAATTTAACAAATAAATATTTTTGTACAAAAATTATGAATTAACATTCAATTTTTGGAACATGTGATTAAAAGTTAAGTGGCATATTGATCGAATTTAAAATACAGGAAATTATTGTCAAGGACAAAATTTCTCAGCGTTTTTGCCTCAAGAACAGACCTTTAATATTTTATCCTGAAGAACAACTTTCTTTAGGTATCAGTTTTTAGTCATTGATAGCAGTTTTTAGGTATCAGTTTTGTAGTTACCGGTAGCAGTTTTTAGCTTGGTAGCAGTTTTGTTGTCCTTATGAATAATTTTAGAAAATGTTTGTCCTTGTGAATAATTTTTAGGAGAATGTTTGTCCTTGTGGTAAAAACATTGAGGTTGTGTCCTTGAGGCAAAAAATATACAAATCTTTGTTCTTTAAATTAATTCCCCCTTTAAAATATTACGTACATTAGTGAATGGTGAAGATACATAAAAATTAAAGTACAACGGTAATGAGTCAACATATTTTTATGCATTTAAGGTCATTGCGGCAAATATCAAAATATTTATCAAAAATAAGTATGTGTGATAAAATAACCATTAATGGGTTTTTGGGAAGGAGAAGTTTCTACGAGTACAACTACTGAATACTCTGGTTATGTTACTCAACTTTTAAGTGGAGTAGGAATGAATTTTGATAGGTGTTACTAGCAATATTTTTATTAAATGAACTTGGCTCCATATTTTATAAAAAAATAGCGATATGGCCAAATTTTCACGAAAATGGAAAAAAAAAGTTTCAAATAATATGTCATGAAGAACATATGCATGTTTTTTGGTCAAGGGTGGTACAGGATTTCTAATTGCTATGTACCTATACAGGCTAGCGTCAGATTAATAATATGAAAACTACATTAATGATAATCACATTAGGTTAAATTTGGTCTAATCACTGCAGTATCATTAACAATAATCAAAATACTGCTAGGAATGACATGAATGAAATGAAACTGGAAAAAATAAAAGGAAGAATGACGAAAGCAATGACGTCTGCGTTGCTTATCCTTTATGTTATCACCGTACATAGTGTTCAAAAGGCGAAAAAATTTAGTCTATAGATGGTCAACCTTCATAATCATTATACATTGAATTTCGGAAGAGCACTTAAAATCCGATGCTTCCATACATTTCGGAACGTGGGCAAGCCCTTATGTCCTAAGGGCGAAAATCGATCTTGGCATCAAAGATGTCGCTGAGTAAATTGCACTAGGGTATTGACTACGGGGAAAAAGTCTAAAGGTCCTTATTTTTGATCTATACTATATTATTATTAGTGAGTTAAATTTCAAGCTCACACAGGCTCCCTTGAAATTTGGCAACTGAACAGTCTCCGAGTATACTATTATTACTGACTTGAACGTATAAGCCCCCGAGATTCTTTTCCTGAATTTTGAACTCAAACGTCGCGGATCCTTTTCCACCTTTTTCCTATCCAGTTACGATTCCCTTCTCTTCAATCATGCCTTTCCCTTTCTTCCTTTTTCCACAGCTAACAAATTAGGTTTTCCCCCTCTTCAATCGTGTCTTCCCCTACTTCCTTTTTCTAGACCTAAATGATAACATCCCCGTCAATTTATTGCTTATCCTCTCTCCCTCCGTTGTCCACGCTTCCTGCCAACGTCGCCTGCTAAATTGCTGGTGGTCGGAATCGGTTCACCAATGGGGTGTCTTCAAGGTTTCTAGCTCTTCTCCTTATGTAAGCAAATAAATTCACAGAAACCTAATGAATGAAGGGGAGATGTTCCTCTTCTTTTGTCACCAGAAACCTAATTCCTTCTTCGACGACTTCTTGCAACTCCCACTGTTTCGGGTACTCGACTATTTAACTGATTATATATTAATTAAAATTATGCAACATTTTAATTTTTTAATTTCTTTTGGTAACCAGCTCTCTTCGCTTCCTTCGCACAATCCCTTCGTCTCCAACTATAAAAGTCAAGGATTCTTCACCCTACCAAAATTCTCTTTTACAAGTTGCAACTTTTATTTTTTAGTTATCATTTTGTTTACATTTTTTATGTTCAACATGTTATGTTTAACACAATAAATTCTTTTCATCACTGTAGCTCCAGAATTGTTGATAATGGTGATATACCTAAAGCAATGCAAAGCTCAGTAAGTTATGTATTTACTTTATTTATTATATTTCCACTGAACATATTGATTTGTGTTTTATAGTAAAAGCTATTTAGAGATTGTATTTTAGCTAATGATCCCCGTCTTTAAGTTTTTTCGAAAGATCAGTTAGGTAGTAGTATATTACAGAGCAGATTCTATAGTATTTACTTTTTAAATGAATAATGAAGAGATTTTATATTGTGTAACTTAAACTTAGTGCCCGTACCCACTACAGGATTTAATGTGGAGATCGTGGAATACGATAACATTAGTTTTAACGTTTGGGATGTCAGGGTCAAGACAAGGTACCATGGACTCTCTCTATATTTATAACTGAACTGTTTTTGTTATTTTTCATCTTATTTCTCAATGTGCTGACACATTTAAAATGAAATTTCAGTTCATTTGTCATCAATGTTGACCGGCAATACACATTTTTTAGTTTCTCTTTATTTTTGTACTTATGTTTATACTTTTGGCTGTATAACAGATTATGCCTTTCTGGATGCATTACTTCAGGTATACAAAAGGCCTCATCTTTGTGGATGAAAGTAATGATAGAGACAATGTTGTTGATGCAAGGGATGATCTCCATATGATGCTAACAACGTATGATATTTCTTATTGTACTTAAAGTGAACTAGAGAATTGTATATGTTTGTATGCTTCGCATTTTCATTTCTCTCTAGAATGTTCATACAAGGCTACACCATGATAACTACTATTCTGTCATCATTCTGAATTCTCTGAGGTGTCCAAATTCTGTTTTATATCAAAAATGGAATCAAGGCGTGGAAAGGAGTTTTCAACTTTTGTGTTACTGTAAAGGGTATAAACAAGGTATCATAATAAGGAAAGGAAAGCCTCGAGTGTTAGTAATAAGCGAGGAAATGCATTTACATATCCATGAAATGTTATCCTTAGAAATATTCAATTAAATCCATCTCTGTTCATTAATACAGACCATTTTCAATTCATGCTATCAAGATTGTTAAACAATTGCATGATGCAAGTTCAGTCGATGCAGCTTGAGGAAGGATGCATAGGTTTGTAATTGCTACTATTCATTTCGTTTTATGAGTTCACATGAATTGCATTTTCCCACTAGGATTCTTTTTCTTTAAAAGTTAACATTTATTCTTCTATTAAACAAAATCTGTAGGCTTTTACTTTCAGCTAATTTATTTTTGTAATATCAATAATGAAAGCATTTACAAACCTAAAGTTAGGTCACTTTAAAAGGTCAAGTTTGTTCATTTAAAGTATTGATTCGGTGTATATAGACTCGCTGTACACATAATATTATTGATATATTTTTATTCGAATGTTGATTTTATATTTATGTTAGTATCTACATTAATTGAATATGATATATATTATTTTTGCTACTTTGTAAGATTTTTTACTTTATGGAAATAGGATAGAACTTGACAACTATTGTTAGAACCTAACAACTATTATTAGCCTTTGATTTCTTTTGCATCCCTCTCTTTCTTTACAAGTTAAATTAAAATCGTTGATTTTAATCAACTTTCATTAACTCTTACCTTGCTCTTCGTTTTAGAATTACCATAATTGGACTTTTAACATATGAGGTAATGTGTATTTGCAGTAGTTGTATATTTCAAAATGATGCGCTGCCAAAATGATTAATAAAAAGTACAAATTGTTGATTTATGGAAACTTATTTTTAGTATTGTTTTTTTTCTTTCTCATGTGACCCGATTTAGGTCGGAGATAGCCGAACCACTATAAATCTCGTGTTTTTGTTCATTATTTCTGGATTGTTGTTTGTTGTTTGTTTAGATCTGAGATTTGTGTTTGAATATTGCTGATTTGTATTCATACACTGGTGCTTTCACAAAATTCGGGGTTTGTGACCATTTTTGGCGCAAACACATGGCTAGGTAGGTTGGGAAACATGAACGAATGCATGATGATCATGTGCTATGTGTTTAATTCTTCGACATTATCATATGATAATTAGTTTCACAAATTAGCATCTTCTATAGGACTGGAAATATAACTGATCTGTTGCTCTGATCTTGACTGTGACCAATTCAGCCTGCATTTTTGCTTAGAACAGTCCATGTAATGCTCAGCTGTTTGCTAATCTTGTTGCTTTTATATTTGAGGTTTGTTTAGTTGTCTTGGACCCTATCAGGACTATTGTTTGGTTGTTTTGAGTGCTTTTATATTTAATGAAATTTTGAGTGCTGTATCAGGATTACTCTTATATATTTTAATATAAAAAAATAGTTTGGTTGTTTACAGCATGTTTCTAAGTGATATTCAATCATGTAGTTTGGTTGTTTACATTCATACATTGTAACAGCAAAGATAATATAAATGATCCCGTCAATTTCTAATTGTACTTGCACTGATATCAAGCAAGATTTTTACATCTATAAGTCACTATCTGTTTTTAAAAAGCAAGCGTACTCTACTTATTAATTGTTCACTAATGCATTTCCTTTAATAGCTTCTATAATAATGCAACTAAACTGTTGTTTACTATATTATCAGTAGGGAAAGCAGCTTTTCCTACAATCCAACACCATGCTCATTCACAATGGCAACCCCATATGGGAGACTCTTCTACTGTTTGTTGAGTACATGAATGAAGTCTGGTCCATGCCTGGTCTCTTCATACTCCCTTCTAATCCATTTGAGATTAATAATATGTAAACTATATTAATTAACAATATAATTACATAGGTTAAATTTGGTCTAATCACTGTAGTAGCTCTCTGGCAACATTATGTTTGAGACTTCACTAAACTTCTGACCAGGAATGAAATGAAATGAGAAAACTAGAGAAGGAATGATGGAAGCAATGACATGTGTTCTACTTAATTTTTATGTCACCATGCAGTTGGAAAGATAAAATATAATACCTTCGTACTCATAATTTAATGAAATTCAGAAGAGTGGTCAAACTTTGGTTGCTTCCAATACATTACAAACCTATGCATGCCAACCCCTCTCTCTATATAGGCACTTCTTAACACCATTACCTTAAACATAAATCAATCACCCCTGAACAAAAAAGAACATATAAAATCAAATTTAAGAAGATAATGGCATCTAACGATGTGAAGCTACTAGGATCGTGGCCAAGCCCTTACGTCTACAGGGCAAAAATCGCTCTGAACATCAAAGAAGTCGCCTATGAATTCTTTGAAGAAGTATACAGCAACAAGAGCGAGTTGCTTCTAAAGTCTAATCCAATATATAAAAAGGTTCCGGTTTTAATTCATAATGAGAAACCTATTTCAGAGTCGCTGATCATTGTTCAGTACATTGATGAAGTATGGGAAGGCCCCTCTATTCTTCCATCTGATCCTCTTGAGCGCTCGAAGGCCAGATTTTGGGCTTATTATATTGATGACAAGGTATGGAAAACTCCTATTTTTATAAATATATTACGGGATGCAGAGAACTCATACTCGACATGGTCTAACCCACATAAACCTGACCAGACCCGACGTAGTGCGGGCCCGTTTGCAATTTGTAACTCATATGATGTACGGATCATGTGTGATATTTTATTCAACCCTACCTCATTTTAACCCAACCCAACCATACTTAAGATACTCATTCAATATCAATTCAAGTAAAGTTGGAGCAGTCAAACCAAGAATAAAGTATATATCATGTTTGATGTCAACCTAGGTAAATTTAGAACAGTCAAAACTCATAGGGTTGATTGAGAGATTTTCAGAAATATTCTTGAAACATTTTAATGTATTTTGTAATGAAACTACTAACTAAATATGTAGTGGATCAATTCTATGTGATGCATTTTGTAATGAAATTCAAACGAAATATGTGCTGTGGTGGCTCGGATCTATTTAATGCATTATGATAGCTAAAATCCAGTACTTCGAGTTTAGTGCGTGCGTGTGCTTATGCGTGTTTGTTTTAGGTTTATATAACATAAACCAAAATCTAACTCATATTTCAACCTACCTAGCCTCATATGAGGTCGGATAAAGATTGAACTATCTTTAACCCGTATTTATATGGATCGAATGAAGTATTTGATCCAACCCGACCCAATCGAATCTTTATCTAACCCTAACATGTATCATTGTTCATTTTCTTTCATTTCTAACTTATGTTACTTAATGACAGTTATATACAAGCTACATAAGCATAATAGCTAATAAAACAACAGAAGAGGCGAAAGTGCAAGGGGTAGAACAAACGGTTTCTTGTTTGAAATTACTAGAGGATTATTTGGAAGACAAACCATTTTTTGGAGGAGACGAGATTGGATATGTTGATATTGCACTTGGCAGTAGGCTTGCTTGGTTCAAAGTGGTGGAGGAAGTCGAAAATGTCAAATTGTTAGATGAGGAGAGGTTGCCAAATTTAGTGAAATGGGCAGAGAGGTTTTGGTTAAATGACAGAGTGAACGGAGTGATGCCTGAACATAACAAGCTGGTAGAGTATTGCAAGGTTCTCCAGGAAACAGTCTGGAAATCTAAGCCTGCAAACTAAACTATTGTTGTATTTTTCCAGTATCTATTTTTGTTTTCTTATGTTTTGATATTTGAATTTGTGTATGGTGCACAACTGTATGTTTTTATTATGCTACAAATCCTGGAAATGTATCTTTACCACCGAGTTATTTCAAGCAATATAAGTGGATTAAGTTCTATAAATATGTTCGAACTTCGAACTCCGTCATTTTCAGCTCAATAATCACATAAGTTTACTTACTCCGTCATTTTCAGCAGATCACTCATCTTTTTTTTTCCCTTCTTTTTGTTAACCTTGCCATTGGTTTTTGGTCCAAATATTTAAAACATGTATTTAAATCAGTAAAAGTCTATTGTACCATGGATTTCAACGTAAATAAGACCATTGGATTATAACTATTTGTTTATTAGTGTGTAACCTAGACGTTGAATATGATAAGTCGTAAAAAAAATATGATTATATGAATTTCTAAAGAATATCGAATTTGTTAAGATAAATGAGTTATATGTTGAACTTATTAATTTTGTAAATATGTAACTTTTATTATGTGATACATATTATTTTATATTTGAATAAAAATTAAATTTTATCGACGAATTATATATGTGATTATCTTATTTTAAGATTTAGTAAAGAAAATAAATAAAGATTAGTATTCTTAAGTAATTTAATTTTCCATTTTTTTTTAAATTTAACAAATAAATATTTTTGTACAAAAATTATGAATTAACATTCAATTTTTGGAACATGTGATTAAAAGTTAAGTGGCATATTGATCGAATTTAAAATACAGGAAATTATTGTCAAGGACAAAATTTCTCAGCGTTTTTGCCTCAAGAACAGACCTTTAATATTTTATCCTGAAGAACAACTTTCTTTAGGTATCAGTTTTTAGTCATTGATAGCAGTTTTTAGGTATCAGTTTTGTAGTTACCGGTAGCAGTTTTTAGCTTGGTAGCAGTTTTGTTGTCCTTATGAATAATTTTAGAAAATGTTTGTCCTTGTGAATAATTTTTAGGAGAATGTTTGTCCTTGTGGTAAAAACATTGAGGTTGTGTCCTTGAGGCAAAAAATATACAAATCTTTGTTCTTTAAATTAATTCCCCCTTTAAAATATTACGTACATTAGTGAATGGTGAAGATACATAAAAATTAAAGTACAACGGTAATGAGTCAACATATTTTTATGCATTTAAGGTCATTGCGGCAAATATCAAAATATTTATCAAAAATAAGTATGTGTGATAAAATAACCATTAATGGGTTTTTGGGAAGGAGAAGTTTCTACGAGTACAACTACTGAATACTCTGGTTATGTTACTCAACTTTTAAGTGGAGTAGGAATGAATTTTGATAGGTGTTACTAGCAATATTTTTATTAAATGAACTTGGCTCCATATTTTATAAAAAAATAGCGATATGGCCAAATTTTCACGAAAATGGAAAAAAAAAGTTTCAAATAATATGTCATGAAGAACATATGCATGTTTTTTGGTCAAGGGTGGTACAGGATTTCTAATTGCTATGTACCTATACAGGCTAGCGTCAGATTAATAATATGAAAACTACATTAATGATAATCACATTAGGTTAAATTTGGTCTAATCACTGCAGTATCATTAACAATAATCAAAATACTGCTAGGAATGACATGAATGAAATGAAACTGGAAAAAATAAAAGGAAGAATGACGAAAGCAATGACGTCTGCGTTGCTTATCCTTTATGTTATCACCGTACATAGTGTTCAAAAGGCGAAAAAATTTAGTCTATAGATGGTCAACCTTCATAATCATTATACATTGAATTTCGGAAGAGCACTTAAAATCCGATGCTTCCATACATTTCGGAACGTGGGCAAGCCCTTATGTCCTAAGGGCGAAAATCGATCTTGGCATCAAAGATGTCGCTGAGTAAATTGCACTAGGGTATTGACTACGGGGAAAAAGTCTAAAGGTCCTTATTTTTGATCTATACTATATTATTATTAGTGAGTTAAATTTCAAGCTCACACAGGCTCCCTTGAAATTTGGCAACTGAACAGTCTCCGAGTATACTATTATTACTGACTTGAACGTATAAGCCCCCGAGATTCTTTTCCTGAATTTTGAACTCAAACGTCGCGGATCCTTTTCCACCTTTTTCCTATCCAGTTACGATTCCCTTCTCTTCAATCATGCCTTTCCCTTTCTTCCTTTTTCCACAGCTAACAAATTAGGTTTTCCCCCTCTTCAATCGTGTCTTCCCCTACTTCCTTTTTCTAGACCTAAATGATAACATCCCCGTCAATTTATTGCTTATCCTCTCTCCCTCCGTTGTCCACGCTTCCTGCCAACGTCGCCTGCTAAATTGCTGGTGGTCGGAATCGGTTCACCAATGGGGTGTCTTCAAGGTTTCTAGCTCTTCTCCTTAATGTAAGCAAATAAATTCACAGAAACCTAATGAATGAAGGGGAGATGTTCCTCTTCTTTTGTCACCAGAAACCTAATTCCTTCTTCGACGACTTCTTGCAACTCCCACTGTTTCGGGTACTCGACTATTTAACTGATTATATATTAATTAAAATTATGCAACATTTTAATTTTTTAATTTCTTTTGGTAACCAGCTCTCTTCGCTTCCTTCGCACAATCCCTTCGTCTCCAACTATAAAAGTCAAGGATTCTTCACCCTACCAAAATTCTCTTTTACAAGTTGCAACTTTTATTTTTTAGTTATCATTTTGTTTACATTTTTTATGTTCAACATGTTATGTTTAACACAATAAATTATTTTCATCACTGTAGCTCCAGAATTGTTGATAATGGTGATATACCTAAAGCAATGCAAAGCTCAGTAAGTTATGTATTTACTTTATTTATTATATTTCCACTGAACATATTGATTTGTGTTTTATAGTAAAAGCTATTTAGAGATTGTATTTTAGCTAATGATCCCCGTCTTTAAGTTTTTTCGAAAGATCAGTTAGGTAGTAGTATATTACAGAGCAGATTCTATAGTATTTACTTTTTAAATGAATAATGAAGAGATTTTATATTGTGTAACTTAAACTTAGTGCCCGTACCCACTACAGGATTTAATGTGGAGATCGTGGAATACGATAACATTAGTTTTAACGTTTGGGATGTCAGGGTCAAGACAAGGTACCATGGACTCTCTCTATATTTATAACTGAACTGTTTTTGTTATTTTTCATCTTATTTCTCAATGTGCTGACACATTTAAAATGAAATTTCAGTTCATTTGTCATCAATGTTGACCGGCAATACACATTTTTTAGTTTCTCTTTATTTTTGTACTTATGTTTATACTTTTGGCTGTATAACAGATTATGCCTTTCTGGATGCATTACTTCAGGTATACAAAAGGCCTCATCTTTGTGGATGAAAGTAATGATAGAGACAATGTTGTTGATGCAAGGGATGATCTCCATATGATGCTAACAACGTATGATATTTCTTATTGTACTTAAAGTGAACTAGAGAATTGTATATGTTTGTATGCTTCGCATTTTCATTTCTCTCTAGAATGTTCATACAAGGCTACACCATGATAACTACTATTCTGTCATCATTCTGAATTCTCTGAGGTGTCCAAATTCTGTTTTATATCAAAAATGGAATCAAGGCGTGGAAAGGAGTTTTCAACTTTTGTGTTACTGTAAAGGGTATAAACAAGGTATCATAATAAGGAAAGGAAAGCCTCGAGTGTTAGTAATAAGCGAGGAAATGCATTTACATACCCATGAAATGTTATCCTCAGAAATATTCAATTAAATCCATCTCTGTTCATTAATACAGACCATTTTCAATTCATGCTATCAAGATTGTTAAACAATTGCATGATGCAAGTTCAGTCGATGCAGCTTGAGGAAGGATGCATAGGTTTGTAATTGCTACTATTCATTTCGTTTTATGAGTTCACATGAATTGCATTTTCCCACTAGGATTCTTTTTCTTTAAAAGTTAACATTTATTCTTCTATTAAACAAAATCTGTAGGCTTTTACTTTCAGCTAATTTATTTTTGTAATATCAATAATGAAAGCATTTACAAACCTAAAGTTAGGTCACTTTAAAAGGTCAAGTTTGTTCATTTAAAGTATTGATTCGGTGTATATAGACTCGCTGTACACATAATATTATTGATATATTTTTATTCGAATGTTGATTTTATATTTATGTTAGTATCTACATTAATTGAATATGATATATATTATTTTTGCTACTTTGTAAGATTTTTTACTTTATGGAAATAGGATAGAACTTGACAACTATTGTTAGAACCTAACAACTATTATTAGCCTTTGATTTCTTTTGCATCCCTCTCTTTCTTTACAAGTTAAATTAAAATCGTTGATTTTAATCAACTTTCATTAACTCTTACCTTGCTCTTCGTTTTAGAATTACCATAATTGGACTTTTAACATATGAGGTAATGTGTATTTGCAGTAGTTGTATATTTCAAAATGATGCGCTGCCAAAATGATTAATAAAAAGTACAAATTGTTGATTTATGGAAACTTATTTTTAGTATTGTTTTTTTTCTTTCTCATGTGACCCGATTTATGGAAATTTACTTTTTAATGTTGTTTTAATTATATAATTTTCTTGTGTTTTCAGCAAACAACTGAGAAGCGCTAATGGAGAACTTCTTGGGTTGGGCCAATGACATACGAACTAAATGTCTTAATAAGTTTAAATAAACATATAGGTTTCTTAATGGTACAGTACTTATATCCTTGATCCTCACATCATCTCTTTTCCTATTTTTTGCTAGAGTTTTGACACTTCTAAATCTCAGCAGTAAAACTGCAAGTATCTAGCTACAAATGTATGTAAACATGTAATGGTTGCATCATGTATTATGCTTACCAATGGCATTTTTGACACTATTCAATAATTACACACACATATATATATTCCTTCACTTTTGTTTAGTTTAGTTAATGAAAGAGATTATTTTGTGTTATCAATATAGCTTTATGCTACTTTGCATCTTCTTCCTTTTCCTTTTATCCATGTTTCTTATAATCTATGTCACATTATAACCATGTTAATCATTTATAACAAATTGATGAAAGGCAATTTTGTTTTGGGGACTAGAAAAAAAGGTGAGAGCATGCATTTCATTCTTCATCTCAATACGCGAACACAATTCTAATTTTTTTTTTACATATTTTGGGTCTGCTACAAATTTTTTAAAATTTTTTTAGCAGCATTGGGATCTGCATCAACCAATTATTTAACAACACTTATGTTATTCAACTATTCGAAACTCAATGATTAGGTGTTTTCTTAGCAAGGACAAGGATTTGGATTATTATTTTGTTTCAAGAGAAATAAGTAAATATGGTTACCATTGGAAATAAGCCGCTGTTAGCAGTGAGTGATTGCAATACTGGTTTTTGCTAATAAAATTGAATCTTTTTTAATAACTTTATCTTTGTTGGCTATAACAACCAAGTAGCTCTGTTCATTTACAACCACTATATCACTGACATGTTATTTGTTTGCAATTTCCTACAAAAATAGTTAGTTTAGTATTTCCTGATTGCGTCCTACACCTTTGGGTACAACGTCTAACTGAAAAATTCTCTAATTTGTGCAGTATTTAAGATGTAGTCAATTCTGAAAAATCAAAAAACCCAGGGGCATGTGTTTGTCTTCATATAATAATTCTTGCTGCTAAAATGAAGTTCAAGGTACATACTATTGTCCATAAGTCATTTTGATGCTACTATGTTCATCTTGCTTACTGACCATTCTGTTTTTCAAAGTATTTACTTCAGTAATTTTTTGACATGGTGATGATCTAAATATTGTTTAACATTTAATATACAATTCACCGCTTATTGCAACTTTGTAAGACATAGAGCATAAACTTTTATGATATTTGACAATATGCTATTTTATTATCCTATTATAAAACACTAATATACTAGGTGTTGGACCTCCTGCTTTTTGCTATCAGGTCAGATATGCTTCTCTATAATTAATGTCTAATAATGTGTTACTTCATGAATATTTATTAGGTAGTTAGTGTATATTTATCTATATAGCATTTAAGAACTAAAAAACTCAATAATATGATTTTATATAGTTATTCAATTGGATGATGTATGCGTAAATATTAATATATTATATTCTACTGAGCAAGGGTTTAACTCATTAGAATCTACCTCATTTTTCGGCTGAATTTGATTGTGTTAGTTTGAATTTAATTATATCTTCCAGGTTGTGATATAATAATATGGTTAACGCACATGGACTTTTCAATGGAAGATGCATGTTCTCTGATGGACGAAAATTATATACAATCAAATTTGATGTGGAAAATTACTAAGACTATCTATATTAATGGTTATAACGAAAACAAATCAAATAGAAATACTGATGCTAATCGGAAACATGTTAGGAGATATTTTCTCCCCTTCCATCCGGCTATTGTGACTGATTTTTTTTAGAATAAGTCTCAGGACAAGATAATACGTTAAATATTTGTTCCCCAAAATGGTAGAGGTAATGACATCCATAATTACAAATTTAATATCTTCTATATCAGGTTTTCTCACAATCGCTATGTAAGATCGATTTCAGCTTGAAAATTAACAAAGAGACCATGGCTTTCTTAGGTTAATAATAGCATAATTAAGGTAGTCTATTTTCTTTCTAACCTATCAGACCAATTTATATGATTATGATTCAATTGGAATATGTATGTCTGAATCAATTTTATTTCTAATATATTTTAGATTATAGTTTTCTGATGTAGTTTAAGAAATCAATATTTTTTATTGTGTGTTGCTTAATAAATGAAAATATAGTTATTACTGATTAGTGTATACCTCAAAATTTTAATTTGGATTACCTTTTAAAGTTGAATAAATTTGAAAATTCTAATTTTCATTAGATGATCAAAACGCTGAAAAATACTATGTTTCTTTTTAACCGTGAGGATTTATATAGATGTTCAACCTATGTTATTATTATTATTATTATTATTTTTGGTTTATATGAAGTTTATAAATATATTTGAAGTTATATTGAGAAATTAAGATGTTCGACCCCTATCACTATGAAGTGTTAATATGGTGAACATGTTCACCATTTAATTGACTTTCAACTTTTTTATATATCATTAATAATTAGCATTTTCCTTTGAAATGTAAGTTATAGTACAAAAAAAAGTTGATTAGTATTTACTATCAATCAAATCTTTCTCCATTCCATCATATAAGGGAATATAATCAAGTCACAAACTATGTGAATATTTATTACCTTTCGACATTTATTGCATAGAAGCATGTGTATGTGATGTTTAATATGATTTCAAGCATGAATTTACACACTATCATGCATACATAAGTTGTAAACCATTAATGGGAACGAGGGTGGCATTCTATGAATCAAAGAAGAGATAAATAATGAACATCCTTTCTACTACTACAAACACAAATTATAATCAATTGTTAACTGTTGGCCTGACATAAATAGTGCAAATCTTTTAGTTTTCTGAGCAAGTACTCATAGGTATTCATAGAGTAAAAAGAAGTTGGATTTCTTACTGCTGTTGGTGGGAAGATTTCACTATGTCTTCCCTCCAAATACCGACATAGTACTAGAAATATTTCTCATGTTTGAACTTTTAATTTACGTTGTTATTCTTTCATATAAACTCCTGTAACTTACTACACCCGCACATCATGATAACATACCCTTATATATCTTGGTTATTTGAAGCTTGAACAAAGTTGCTACATCCCTCCGTGCATCTACATATGTGGTGTTAACAGTTTTATAAGGATAGCTTACAAATGGAAATATTCATTTATAATTGACAATCAATGTATTTTTTTCCTTTCCAGAAACTTTTTCTTTAGCCTATAATTTAACAGGATCTTTAATTATGGCATGATAAAGGGTGACCATATCACAAATTAATATGTCCAATTAATTACAACCTCTTTGTAAAACTACATTACAGTCCCTACCAGGGTCTACATGTGGCAAGGTGAGATTTCAATCTATCCAGCTAATACGTCGAACAACTCATATAGTACAAGTACTAATTAGCAAACTCCTGAATAGGTTGATAATATTCAAGTGAAGCAAATGAACTGCTTTAAGTTGGAAGATAGCACAACTAATTGGGAAGAATCACAAAGATATGAGGTGGACGAAGAGTTTTACTGTTCACACTTGAGTGGTCTTGCTCAGATTTTAAGAATAGTAAGATAACGCCTAATGCATTTAAATATGAAGAACTAGGGATCAGACTTGATTGACTACTTTATTCTTGGTATACTTTGTTAATTCATATTTAAGCTACTACGAAATAACATAGTATAGTTTATACCATTTTTCTAATTTATATTGGAGGTGATAATCCCCACTTTTCAGATGTTGTTAATATATGACAAAGGAGTTATCAGCTAATGTGGTTAATTATAGATAAGATTTTGCTAATGTTTAGTGGAAAATCTAAGAGTTTCTTATTTTGTCATCACGTTTTGGCATTTGATATTAGTGCAATCAATTCACCATCATCGAGTCATCAGATATTTTCTGTACTTAAAATATTGATTCTTAATTACCTACGGAGTAGCCAAATAATTGTAGGTTGTCATGGCATATTTTAAATTTAAGGATTCCATTTAATAAGGTCTTAGCAATATGGAAAAGCTGAAATTTTGTTCAAAACAATATATCTCGATCCTCTATTGGTGATGCATAATTGATATGGATCGGTCTGTTTTTGATGAATGTTTAACTGGATCTTTTAGTGCTCTCTACAGTTATATTACAGAGCTATGTTTTTTTTGTTCCTTAATATCAATTTCTATGTTCGGTAACTTCTTCTCTTTATTTACATCTATTTTATATTTACAATATTATACCTACAGGCTTCAGGCAGAAGATTACTCATAAGCAGTCAATTCAAACAACGATGTGTGCACAATTTGGCAGTTGTCAATTACAACCTGCTTTTATATGCATATGACTTACGGAATCCATGTTTTTACATATGTAATAAATACATATTTGGCAATGAGATATGGCTTTCCTTGGTCATAAAATCATCTTAATGACTTGAATGGTGGGTGTATTCAAACATATTAGGGAATTATTATGACAAATTCTTTTACCAAAATTCAACTTAATGAGAGAATTAATTATGTAACATGGTCTTTATTTTAATCAATTAGTGTCTAATTTTACTTCAATAAAACATTTATTTTTTGATGGATTTAGATTGATTTTCTATTTGACATAATTATATATTGAAAAATTCTATTCATACACCAAAAAATAACCTTATATATATATATATATGTGTGTGTGTGTGTGTGTGTATGTGTATGTGTGCGTGCGTCATTATATGATTAACTTACCATTTCTAAATTGCAATTTTTGGTCTTTTTTTATAAACCATTAAATTAAAGGGGAAATTAATTTAAAGGACAAAAATTTCTATATTCTTAGCCTCAAGAACACGACCTCAATATTTTATCCACAAGGACAAACATTCTTCTAAAAATTATTCATAAGGACAAACGTTCTTTTAAAGTTATTCATAAGGATAAACATTTTTTCAAAACTGCTACCGAACTAAAAACTGATACCTAAAAACTGCTACCGATAACTACAAACTGATACCTAAAAACTTAAAAACTGATACCTAGATAAAGTTGTCCTTCATGCTAAATTACTGAAGGTCTGTCCTTGATGCTAAAATCCTGAGAAATTTTGTCCTTCACAATAATTTCCTATAAATTAAAATACTAAAAGTAATAATATTTGATCAACAGTTGTCAAAGAAATGTCCTGTAAAGTATTTTTATATGTATCCACAAGTATTTTGTTTAATAGTGAGATTATATGCTTATGATCATAATATTTTAGTTATTATATTTACATAAATGTTTGAAGTTAAAGGGAAAATTATCTAACTATATCGAATTGATTACACAATGTATATATTACATATAATTGTCATATCGTATTACGTTATCTATATTAGAAAATATAATGTTTCAAATCCACTATAATATTTTCTATAATTTAATTATTGTTGTGTAAGTCAAAAAATGTAATAATGCAATATTAAAGTGTGATTTCTTTCAACTTAATTTTAACATTATATCATTTTGAACATAATTTCTCCATTCAAGGTTTAGAATACTCTTATCAAGCCAAACTATGTATGTATTTAAACTTATATTTTAAACATAGGATACAATTAGGTTGACTTATATTGCTTAATTTGAAAATTTAATAAATAAGCATGCTTAGTGAATATTTACCAAGTTAGGAACAACTCATTGTTGATGTTATAGTTTGCAGTATAAATTTAAAATAGTGAGTTGCTAAGGGTATCTCATTTTCCTCTTTATAATATCATTGCTAAAATATACCATAAAATTTTACATTATACTCTTCCTAATGCTAGACACTTTAAGGGGCTACCAAAGGTATCATTTGACTCTTTTTTGCACGGTGAACAACCGTCGGCTAACACCATTTTCCACGATGATCAATCATCGAACAAAAGTAGTTTGGTGATTGATGGTCGTGAAAAACAGTGTTGATCGGTGGTTGTTCACCGTGCAAAACGACTTTACGCAGTGGTTGATTGCCGCGTGAAATGGCTTTGGTATTAGGTAGCACATGAATTTTATTGCGTTTATTATTTTTTCTATGGTATTGAGAAAAAGGAAACTAGATGCCCTTAACACCACACTTAAAATATTAACATTAATACTTTATATGCTTCAAGATTTGTTAAGCAAATTTATCAAAAAAATGTTTGTTGGTAGTGTTCAAAAAAAACTAATCAAAAGAACTACAACCAATGAACCTCTGCTTTAGCTTTATATAATATTATAACTTGGAATTCTAAAAAATGTACTATCAAAACTATATCGTGAAACCCGTGTGCGTAGCACGGGTTCGCACTAGTTTTGTTATAATAACAGTCTCTTCAAAAATGAATATATAAATTTTGTCTTTATTTTTGAAAAATGAAAAACGTAAGGTGCCTTACATATTTTTCTGATTTTGATTTTTTTTTCAAAATTTTCGAAATTTTTAAAAAGCGCAAGTTAACTTGAATTTTCTATCATGAAAACGCAAGCTAGTTTGCGCTTTCTAGTTTTGTAATTTCTTTTGAAATTTATGAAAATTTTGAAAAGCGCAAGATAACTTGCGCTTTTTTCAGAAAAACGCAAGCTAGCACTACAAGAATTACTGTTTATAGCAACGGGGGGGGGGGGGGGGGCAACGGCCGCCAACGGCCATTGACCAACGGCAAGCTGTTTACCGGAATTTTTTAATAACAAAAAACACATGCCGTTGGAAGCTGATGCAGCAGCGGATAACGAAAATGTATGAATCTGTGAAAGTAGCAATCGATGGAATAGAAGATACTGAATGGCCCAAATCCGTTGATCCAAGATACCAGATTCTAGCTATCCCAAATACGTTGATCGCGTACGATACCGTGTTTAAAAATCTACGATTCTTCGTACGTTGATCTAGCGCACTAGATACCGTGAATCGGCTTCAGCAGTCGTTGATTCGAGCGCACTCGAATGCCGAAAGTGGAGATAGGAGATCACACTCAACTACTAATTTCAAAAGAGGCACAAAGCACTCAAACAAATTTTATTCAAAATCAACTAAAAAATTACAAATGATACCACTCGCCTATTTATAGACTTACAACTCACGCAAGACAAATCTGGACAACACATAGGTCGTGAACGACCTAACACTTGCGACCTAACACATCCCATTACATCACAAAGTACATCACGCGACCTACGACCTTACATAGGTCGTTAACGACCTAACAACACGTTACAACACACGCGACCTAAAACAACACATAAGCAAATACAATATATACAACATGTACAACAACATATAAGGTCGAGCGACCTAAAATATACGGTAGCGACCTAAAATATACGGCAGCGACCTATCTTCCAGCGGCATAGGGTCGAGCGACCTAAAACATACCTTCAGGAAATCTTCGCGACCTAAGGCCTCGCGACCTATAGTGAGCGACCTAAAGTGAGCGACCTAAAGTGAGCGACCTATCTTTCCATATCTTCCCGCGACCTAACTTAGGTCGTAACTGGCATGAGCGATCCAAAGTAATAAGTTCTGGCTTGCTTAACTCGCTAGGTCGTTCCAGCGACCTATCTCCCTGATGTAGCTCGTTAGGTCGTTCCAGCGACCCATCACACAATCTTAGCTCGATATCTTCCTTGTTAGGTCGTACACGACCTAAAAGCACGTTAGGTCGCTCGCGACCTAAGACTCGGTCATTTTGGGCGGCATCATCCTTCCCTGGTTGAAAAAAATTCGTCCTCGAATTTGCGCTTTCCTCTTCCACAACAGGTTCATCTCCATAATAAGGAATAAGATGTTTAACATTAAACACGTCAGAAGTGTACACATCCTCTGGCAGCTTCAACCTATAAGTGTTTTCATTGATCCGTTTCACAATCTTTACAGGACCAATCTTTCGAGCTTTAAGTTTATTGTATGCTCCCACTGGAAAACGATCCTTCGTTAGTACAGCATATACTAAATCACCTTCATTAAATTCAACACTCCGTCGCTTCAGATCCGCAGATCGTTTATACTTTTCATTCGCCTTCTCCAATCGTTCCTAAACGATTTTATGGCATTCTGTCAATCCGTCAACAAAATCAACAGCCCGCTTAACTGTTCCCTTCGGTTGTGGTACTGTCGTCAAATCCAACGGCCCCTTTGACAAACTCGAATACACAATCTGAAATGGACTGAAACCCGTACTACGATTGTCAGCATGATTATGTGCAAATTCCGCCTGACACAACTTCATATCCCAACTCTTCAAATTATCTCTCACAAGACATCTCAACAGGTTTCCCAATGATCTATTCACCACTTCCGTTTGCCCATCTGTCTGCGGATGATAGGCGCTACTAAAATTCAGCTTCGTTCCAACCATCTTCCACAAACTTAACCAAAAATGGCCTAGAAATCTAGTATACCGATCATAAACAATAGATTCATATAGCCCATGTAATCGATACACCTCTTTAAAGAATAACTGAGCAACACAGACGGCATCAGCTGTCTTTTTACAAGCTATGAAATGTGTCATCTTCGAAAACCTGTCCACTACAACATATATCGAATCATTCCCCCTCTGAGTTCTAGGTAACCCCAAAACAAAATTCATACTGATATCAACCCATGGTCTAGTCGGCACGGGTAAGGGCATATACAATCCTGCATTCGTCGCTGTCCCTTTAGAAACTTGGCAAATATGACATCTCTCCATAAACTTTCCAACTTCCCGCTTCAACGAAGGCCAATAATAAGATTGAGAAATCAATTGCAAAGTACGATCTCTACCCACATGACCTTCCTCATGCAACTCCTTCACAATCTTCATCCGTAGGCTGCACTCTGGTATGCACAATCGATTCCCCTTAAAAAGAAAACCATCCATCAACACGTATTCATCCGTCTTCCCCTTCTCGACTTCATCAACAAACTTTGCAAAGTAAGGATCATCAACAAACATTTCTGGCAACACATCAAACCCCGTCACTTCAACCTTCATTGTAGTCAACAAGTGATTCCTTCGACTCAATGCATCTGCCACTTTATTTGTAATTCCCGACTTATGCTTCACCACAAATGTAAATTGTTGTAAGTATGCAATCCACGAAGCATGCCTGGCTGCAATTTTGTCCTGTCCCTGCAAATGTTTCAGTGCTTCATGATCAGTATACAAAACAAATTCTTTATGGAACAAATAGTGTCTCCAATGTTTGATAGCTTGAACAATAGCATAGAATTCCACATCATAAGTATTATATCTCATCTTGGCTCCCGATAGCTTCTCACTGAAATATGCAATAGGACGACCTTTCTGACTCAATACTCCTCCAATTCCAACCTTCGATGCATCAGTATGTAATTCAAAAAACAACTGAAAATCCGGCAACACTAGAATCGGTGCTGTCATCAAAAGATCCTTGATTCTCTCAAAAGAAAATCCTGCTTCCTCCGTCCATGAAAATTGTTTCCCTTTCATACAATCAGTAACTGGTGCCATCACGCTACTGAAGTGTGGAATAAATCTTCGGTAGAATGATGCTAAACCATGAAAGCTTCTAACTTCTGTTATCGTACTGGGTTGTGGCCAATTTCTGATTGCTTCAACTTTATTCTGATCCACCTGTATACCTCCTTCTGAAATAACATATCCCAAAAATTAAACACTATGCGTCATGAACACGCATTTCTTTGTCGCAGCATAAAATTGTTCCTGTCGCAGTATCATCAACACTTCTCTCAGATGTTGCAAGTGTTCTTCTGTGCTTCTACTATATATCAGTATATCATCAAAATACACCACCACGAATTTCCCAATGAATTGTCTAAAAATATGATTCATCACCCGCATGAATGTACTCGGTGCATTCGAAAGACCAAATGGCATAACTAGCCATTCGTACAACCCCTCTCTCGTCTTGAATGCTGTCTTCCATTCGTCCCTTGGTCTAATTCGAATTTGATGATAACCACTCTTCAAATCGATCTTCGAAAAGATAGTAGCCCCACTAAGTTGATCCAACAAGTCATCCAGTCTAGGCATAGGAAATCTATATCTCATTGTAATCTTGTTCAGTGCTCTACTATCTGTGCACATCCTCCATGTTCCATCCTTCTTCGGCACTAACAAAGCTGGTACTGCACAAGGACTTAAACTTTCCTGCACTCGCCCCTGTTCAAGCAATTCTTCCACTTGCCTTCTCAACTCTTCATGTTCCTTTGGACTCATTCTGTAATGTGGTCTATGAGGTAACACAGCTCCTGGAACAAGATCAATTTGATGTTGAATGTCTCTCAACGGCGGTAACTCCGTTGGTAGCTCCTCAGGAAATACATCGTCAAATTCTTCCAACACAGATTTCACTTCTTCAGGAATCTCAACCACTTCATTACTCTCTCGTCCAATCAACAAGAATACTTCAGGCTCCTCTTCTACTTCCTTAACAAACTCCTTCAATGATAACAAAGTTTTCAGCTCTTCAATCTTCTCCAACTTGCTTTCTTCTTGTTGTCGTTTCTTAGGAATTAAAGTGATTTTAGTACCCTCAAACATGAAACTATAACTGTTAGTACGACCATCATGTTGCACCGCTCTATCATACTGCCACGGTCTCCCCAGCAACAGATGACATACATCCATATCCACAACATCACACCAAATTTCATCTTTGTATTTCTTCCCAATCGAAAAATTAACACAAGCTCTTCGTCCAACTTTCACCTCCCCACCTTTCCTCAACCAAGCTAACTTGTAAGGTTTCAGATGCTTCTCTGTTTTCAATGACAACTTCTTTACAACTTCTGTAGAGATAATATTATCACAGCTTCCCGCATCGATGACAAACTTTCAAACCCTTCCCAAGATAGTGTATGTTGATTGAAAGATGTTACTCCTCAACCAGCTAGTTTCCTCCTCCTGTTTTGGTGTCAAACAAGATCTCTTCATCATTAAAGTATACCCTTCATCTCCCGACACATTTTCTTCCTCCTCATCATGTGGTGAATTAGAACATTCAGCTTCTACATCCTCATCTTCAACCTCAGCAATCATCGCTCGCTTCTTTGGCTTCGTACATTCATTGCTTTTGTGACCAATCTCCTGACAATTGAAACATTTGATACCACTATTGATCCTGGTCTTAGCAACGTCATTAACAACTGGTTTCGCAACAGCCTTCGAAACATTCGTATTGCTACTAGCCCCTTTCATTGGATTGTTGGAATTTGTAAACACACCACCACCTCTCCTGCCTTGCTTCTCCCAAGCTAGAGCTTTTTGATGTGCTTCAGCGACAGATTTGGGATCAAACATATTCACCATATCTTGAATCTGCATTCTCAATCCTCTAACAAATCTAGCTGTTAACTGCTCTTCCGTCTCCATGATATCATTCCTCGCAATCAGCTGATAGAACTCATCCGCATAATCATTCACAGACTTTGTTCCCTGTCTCAGATTCTGCAATTGTTGATACATAAGAGACTGATAGTTATAAGGTAAGAATGTAGCTTTCATCAATTTCTTCATCTTCTCCCATGATTCAATCTTTGACTTTCCCATCCTCTCCCGTGTTAGTTTAGTTTGCTGCCACCATGCCATAGCTCATCCTTTCAAACGAGTAGCAACCAACTTCACTCTTCGATGTTCGGGAACTTCCTTAAAGTCAAAAATCTCCTCAACATTAGACAACCAATCCAAAAATTCCTCAACCACCATTCCACCCTTGAATTCTGGAATTTCCGTTTTCATCCCCGACTCCCATCGACGATCATCTTCAACATCCCGATATGCATTTCGTACTTGGCCTCGATCTCTAGAATGAACACTACATCTACCACCATCTTCATCAAAAACAGATGTACTTCGATAACGATCTCGACCACCCACATCTCTATGATCGCGCATATCTCTTCTACTTTGTCTTTCATCATCATGGTATGGTTCATGTTCAAACCCTCGTGGAGTTCTTCTCTCTTCTTCTCTATACTCATGATATTCTCTTCTCATCGAAACTGATGATTCTCTTCTTCCTCGATCAGATTGTGGTGACACCCTCCTCGCTTCCGTAACCGATGGTGAAACTCTGTTTCCTCCATGGTTCGAGATTGGCGACCTTCTTCTTTGACCTTGGTTCATGTCCATCATCAATTTCTCTAACCTCCCAATACCTTCATCTAACTTCTCAATGAATTTGTTACTAATGTGTTGTTCCATTTGTTCGGCATCCTCTCTTTTGTATAAATCTTCAACATTTTGATGACGATTAGCTCTTCTCGGCGGCATTGTCAAATGAAACAATATTCAACTCTCGGCTTGAACAAATATGATCAAATGATACCAAATGATGCACTTCACACTTCACTTAGCTCGGCTTTGCTTGATGTAGCTCGGCTTCACTAACTCTTCAAACTCTTCAATAAGAATTGGCTCCAAGACTCGGCTTAGCTATGATTGGCTAAGTCTAGCTCTGATACCAAATGATGCAGCAGCGGATAACGAAAATGTATGAATCGGTGAAAGTAGCAATCGATGGAATAGAAGATACCGAATGGCCCAAATCCGTTGATCCAAGATACCGGATTCTAGCTATCCCAAACACGTTGATCGCGCACGATACCGTGTTTAAAGATCTACGATTCTTCGTACGTTGATCTAGCGCACTAGATACCGTGAATCGGCTTCAGCAGTCGTTGATTCGAGCGCACTCGAATACCGAAAGTGGAGATAGGAGATCACACTCAACTACCAATTTCAAAAGAGGCACAAAGCACTCAAACAAATTTTATTCAAAATCAACTAAAAAATTACAAATGATACCACTCGCCTATTTATAGGCTTACAACTCACGCAAGACAATTCTGGACAACACATAGGTCGTGAACGACCTAACACTTGCGACCTAACACATCCCATTACATCACAAAGTACATCATGCGACCTACGACCTTACATAGGTCGTTAACGACCTAACAACACGTTACAACACACGCGACCTAAAACAACACATAAGCAAATACAATATATACAACATGTACAACAACACATAAGGTCGAGCGACCTAAAATATACGGTAGCGACCTAAAATATACGGCAGCGACCTATCTTCCAGCGGCATAGGGTCGAGCGACCTAAAACATAGCTTCAGGAAATCTTCGCGACCTAAGGCCTCGCGACCTATAGTGAGCGACCTAAAGTGAACGACCTAAAGTGAGCGACCTATCTTTCCATATCTTCCCGCGACCTAACTTAGGTCGTAACTGGCATGAGCGATCCAAAGTAATAAGTTCTGGCTTGCTTAACTCGCTAGGTCGTTCCAGCGACCTATCTCCCTGATGTAGCTCGTTAGGTCGTTCCAGCGACCCATCACACAATCTTAGCTCGATATCTTCCTTGTTAGGTCGTACACGACCTAAAATCACGTTAGGTTGCTCGCGACCTAAGACTTGGTCATTTTGGGCTGCATCAGAAGCCGTTGGAATATTGCCGTTGGCGGCCGTTGCTCGCCGTTGGAAATCCGCGACTAACCTGCAGCTCAAACTTCTTCTTCCTCATTCCGATTATACACGAAAGAAAACCCAATTTTCCCACCTAGAAAATTTCCAACCTCATTTTATCCCCTTCTACAGGTTCTAGCATCCCCATCTTCGTTTGCAAGCTCCACAACCTCCAAAATCAGGTATTATTTGCTAAAACCCTAATTTTGTTAAAATTTTAATTTTAGGTTAAATTGGTAATTTTTGTGTATGTATTGTGCTATTGTTTGTGTAGTGTAGTGTATTGGACCTTAATTATTGTTATTAAACTAATTATTGCATGTTTAACTATGATTTGTTAAATTAGGTTTATTATTAAATTAGTGTCACACTTAATAATTGTTACTAACCTAAGCATGAACCTCACTTGTTATTATATTGGTGATTGAATTGCGTAAAATCATACGTAGAAAGTGATGATATTGACCTATAAATTGTTCACTTTTGACATGTTATGATACGATATATACGTGATACATTTTGTGCATGACTAGACGTGATATTGTTTATTGATATAAAAGTTTAAATTTTATGAAAATAAAATTTAAACTTTTGTATCGCTAATTTTAAAATTTAAACCCTTAGAGTGTTTTTGGCCCCGTCTGATAAGTATTGTATATGATCGTTGTGTGGATATTCGTTTTTTTTAACATAACAGACATCTATATTCATCGTATACTGTATTTGTTGGATTTGTCCCTGTATTGGACAAGTTACAAAAACAATAACGTAATTAAATCTCGTAAATCATTTCAGTTTAAATGGTTCGCAAAATTTCGGCAGCGCTTCCCTTTATGTTCCCTGTATACACGCAATTGTGTACTGTTCAGGGAACTAAAGCGAAGTGCTGTTGAAATTTTGTTGAATCGTTTAAATTGAAATGATTTATACGATTTAATTACGTTATTGTATTTGTAATGGGAGGTAGGATGACCCATCAACAAAGTGTCAATGATCAATTAATATCAAATTCGCTAATAAAATTGTTTAAATATAATATAATGTTCATTTCAAAATAAGCTTTAAGTATTATTTTAACAGATATAACACAAACAAGAAGAATGTTTATAAAATTGTTTTAATAAAAAATGTCGATACTGATCGGACTTTTTAATTATATACGTAGGTAAATGGACAATTATTTTACTGATCGGAGCTGGATGTACAAAAAACGAAGGGTCGATACTGAAGGCTCAACAAGTGAACATTTTAATAATGGTGTTAGCGTATTTATGGATTTTGCTTTACGTAATAACGGAAACTACAAAGAAATCCGTTGTCCATGTAGTAAATGCAAACTGTTAAAGCATTTGATACCACAAATGGTTAGAGTTCATTTGCGTCAATATGGTTTCGTGTCGAACTATTTGATTTGGGATCGTCATGGGGAACAGTTAGCATCTAATCCCGTACAAGATGAGGAGGTGGTGAGTAATGAAATTGGTACGACAAATCTTGTAGAACATATGGTTGAAGATGCTGCACGTTCAATATTTCCTGTTCCTCAATTAACTGATGACGATGCTAATGCTGAAGAAGAACCAAATATTGGGGCAAAAAAATGATTTGTTAGATGCTGTGAAAAAACCCCTTTGGTAAGGCTGCACATGCGGAACCCAATTATCAGTAACTGCTGAATACATTGCGATGAAATCCAAATACAACCTCACAGAATCTGGATTTACGGCTGTTGTACAAGCTGTGAAATGACATATGCCTCCTAATAATCTAATGTGCGAAAATCATTACGAAGTAAAAAAAACTGATGTCGGCTTTCGGTTTACCGTATCAAAAAATAGATACATGTCTAAAGGGTTGCATGTTGTTTTGGAAAGAAGATATCAACCTTAAAAATTGTAAAATATGTAATCAGGAAAGATACAAACCAAGAAAGAAAAAGGGAAAGGAAGTACCGTATAAGCGTATGCATTATTTACCAATTACTCCTAGACTTCAAAGGTTATATGCATCTTCTATAACTGCGCAACATATGAGATGGCACGGTGTGAGAACACGGGAAGAAGGTACGTTAACACATCCAGTTGATGGGGAAGCATGGAAGCATTTTGACAAGAAATATCCTGATTTTGCGTCCGAAATTCGTAATGTTAGACTTGGTTTAAGTACGGATGGATTTTCCCCATTCTCTCAATTTGGTTCGAAATATTCGTCATGGCCTATAATTGTCACACCTTATAATTTACCTCCTTGGATGTGTATGAAAACTCCATATATGTTTCTTACAGTTGTCGTCCCTGGTCCCGATGATCCGACACAAGGAATCGATGTTTATTTACAACCATTGATTGATGAATTAAAAAAATTGTGGTACGAGGGAGTAGAGACATATGATATTTTCCAAAAAAAGAACTTTCGCATGTATGCTTCTTTATTGTGGACAATCAGCGATTTTCCTGCATATGCAATGCTTTCAGGTTGGACTACGGCCGGTCGTCTAGCTTGTCCTTATTGCATGGAAGAAACACGAGCAATTTTTTTACCTCATGGAAAGAAAGTTTCGTGGTTTGACTGTCATCGATGTTTTCTTCATATTAATCGTACTTTTCGAAGAGATAAAAAAAACTTTACAGCTAATAGACATGAAACTTTGAGACCACCTACGGTTTGGTCAAGCGAAGAAATTTATGAACTTGTAAAGGATTATCCAAAGATACATGAAACCGGAGAGCAAATTGAAATTCAAGGTAAATCATCGATTCATAACTGGTGCAAACAGAGCATATTTTGGGAATTGCCTTATTGGAAAAATCTCTTGATTCGTCATAATATTGACGTGATGCATAATGAGATAACGCTACGGATATGGAATAACGTTAACTAAATTCAATTATATTTTGCATGACAGCAAAAGTTTCAGGAAGCGCGGACAGCCTTACTTGAGGATACGGGACGAGCTCACTTGACCCCCGATGAGGACGCCATTTTTGAGTCTATCATGGATCCAGTGACCCGCGGTAGACGCTACGGATATGGAAGCCAATCGGTAATTTTAAGTTAGTAAATATCCTTATACTAGTGTATTCCATTCATATTTTGAACTATCCTTATACCCACGGTAGACGCTTCCATATCCGTAGTTTGTTTTATGAATTAGTTAGTGAATATATATAGGTTAGTTAATTTGCAATTATTTTAATACTAATTTTTTAGTGTAGTTGATAATTTAAATTTGTTTACAAGCTTAGACAACCCAAAGAGAGTATCAAAAAGCTCAAGATAAGGAAGAGATTGCGCAGCTACGAGCCGAGCTTGCCGAGATGCGGGAACACAATTTGCTGCATGAAGCAAGGACGGAGGAGATGAACCGGCGTATCGCGGAGTTCATCGCACAGTATGGACAGCCTCCTTCATCTGGTGGTTCTGGTGCGGAGTGATTTAGGTATGTTTTGTTATTGACATGTATATTTTGGAGTTGGTGAGAATTTGATACATTCTGATGGTTTCTATGTATATTTGGATTTGATACATTCTGATGGTTTGGTTGTGGATGTTGGTTTGGATTTTTTGATGTTGGTTATGTTTGGATATTGGTTTATGTTGAAAAATATGCATGATTTGGTTATATCTATATGTTTGGATATGTTTTGGTATAGTTGTTATATATATATGCTCGAAATGGAGCTGTTTTGATATAATTGTGGTTGTGTGTGCATGGAAGCAAGCACTGCTGGTTTTATCTAAAAAAATATACCTAGATTTTCAACGGCTTCCAACGGCGACCAACGGCAAACTGGTCATTTACTTCCATGGCTTCCAACGGTAAATTCCAATGCTTTCCAACGGATTTCCAACGGCAGTTTGGTCAACAGGATTTGCCACGTTGGCAAATTTGCCGTTGGAAGCCGTTGGTATTACCCCGTTGGTGCCGTTGGAAGCCGTTGAAACGTATACCAACGGCATTTTCAACGGCCTCCAATGGCTTCGCGCCGTTGGAAACAGCTGTTTCTCTTGTAGTGTAGATGCGCTTTCAAATTTTAATTTTTTTTTTAAATTTCAAAATTTTTGAAAAAATATTAATGTTTAAAAAGCACAAGCTAACTTGCGTTTTCTTATTTAGAAAAAACAGGAATGTAATTTACATACTCATTTCTACAGAGACTTTCTTGTAACAACAACATAAATATGGACCTTTTGTGCAAATCCCCGGTTGACTATCTGGGTTCAAAGCAGCCGAAGAAGTCGAAAGCGTAAAATATTAGATGAAGAAAAGTTGCTAAATTTAGTGAAGTGGGCAGAGAGATTCTGTGTAGATGATAAAGTTAAGGAAGTGATGCCTGAACATAACTGTTGGAGCATTTGGTATTTTACCGCATGTTTTAGTTATCTTCTAACCAAGTCTTTAGGACCTGATTTTATTCCTTGTTGTTTGGTAATAAGATCCTAGTAAGTAGGAAACAACTTTACCACGAATTAGTCATGTGTTAGTGATTGCAGTTTTATCTAGTTTTGTTTTGTTTGTAAGGCTGATATATAAAGCCACAGTTTATTCACTTAATAAAATATAGAAGCTTCATTCCTTCATTAGTGAGTGTACCCGTGTTTTGTGAGAAATATCAAACAGCTCTAACAGTGGTATCAGAGCACCACAAAGGGGCCTGGTAGAGTGAGAAAGTTATGGCTATCGAAGCACCATGCATACCCATATTTGACGGAGATTACAGTCATTGGAGCATGATGATGGAAAATCTACTACAATCAAAGGAATATTGGATTATCATCGAAACAGGTTACACTAAACCTGCAACAGGTGAAATTCTATCAACTACACAAACGAAAAACTTAGAGGATTTAAAATCTAGAAGATATAAAGGCAAAAAACTATCTTTTTCATGGCAATTGACAAGTCTATTCTAAAAACAATCACCCAGAAGAGTACATCCAAGCAGTTATGAAATTCCATGAGAATAAAATATGAAGGGAACCCCATAGTGAAACGTGCTCAACTTCAAACTTTTTGTAGGGAATTCAAGATTTTAGAAATGAAGGAGGGTGAGTTTATGACTGGTTATTATTTCAAGATTGATGGTGGTTGCCAATGACATAAGGAATGCAGGAGAAGATATGCAAGATGTAAAAATTATTGAAAAAGTATTGCGCACTCTCACCGAGAAGTTCAATTACATTGTATGTTCAATTGAGGAGTCAAAAGACATAGATCGTCTTTCCGTGGATGATTTGCAAAGTTTCTTACTTGTCCATGAACAAAAATTTTGAAAGAACAACAATGAGGAGCAAGCTCTGAAGATCACAGGTGATGAGAGGTTTGAAGCAAGGGAGGAAGTTAAGTTTGGAGTAAGAGGTAGAGCTTGTGGAGGTTATAGAGGTAGAGGAAGAGGTCGTGGCGGTTAAGCACTCAATAGGGCTCTCATCGAGTGCTACAAGTGTCACAGGTTGGGGCATTTCCAGTAAGAACGTCCAAAATGGGAGAAAAATGATAACTTTGCAGAATTGGATGATGAAGAAGAGAAGCTTCTTATGTCTCATGTTGAGTTTCAAAACTCAACGAGAGAGGAGGTTTGGTTTTTGGACTTCGGTTGCAGTAACCACATGAGTGGTAATAAATTTTGGTTTTCAAATTATGATGAAATAATGCTAAGATGGCTGTGATGGGCAAAGGAACTGTTCGGATGCACGTTAGTGGAACAACTCAGGTAATCGGTGAAGTTTTTTACATTCCTGAGCTCAAAAACAATTTATTGAGTATAGGGCATTTGCAAGCGAAGGGGCTAGCCATATTAATTCATAAAGGAATGTGCAAGATATTTCATCCTAGCCGAGGTCTAATATCTCAAACTGCGATGACAGCTAACCGTATGTTTGTGATATTCGCCACACTTGCAGCAAAAGATTCAACCTGCTTCAATGCTACAAATGATGATGAAGCACAGCTATGGCACCGTCGTTTTGGTCATCTCAGCTTCAAAGGGTTGATAACTCTAACTTCCAAAAGGATGGTGAAGGGGCTACCTCAAATACAAGCTCTGACAAAGTTATGCGAACAATGTCTTGTTGGCAAAAAACACAGGGAGCATATTCCTAAGAAGAACATTTGGAGAGCAACTCAGAGACTACAACTTGTTCATGCAGATCTATGCAGACTTGTGAGGCCGAAATCAAATAGCAGCAAAAGGTATATACTTACTTTCATTGATGACTATACTAGAAAGTGTTGGGTGTATTTTTTATCGAAGAAGAGATAGACTTTTCTTTATTTTAAAAGGTTCAAAGTACTTGTTGAAAAAGAAGTCAGAGCATACATGCATTGTTTGCGCATAGATAGGGGTGGTGAATTCACTTCGAGTGAGTTTAATGAATTCTATGTTGCTAATGGTATTAAAAGACAACTGACTACTTCCTTTACCCCTCAGCAAAATGGGGTTGCCGAAAGAAAAAATAGAACTATTGTGAATCTAGTGAGGTGTATTTTGTCTAAAAAAGAAATGCCAAAATAATTTTAGCCTGAGGCTGCCAATTGAATAGTTCACGTCCTTAACCGATGTCCTACACGAGCTGTTAAAGATGTAACCCCTAAGGAGGCATGGAGTGGAAACAAGCCTAATGTGGAGCACTTTCGAGTTTTTGGGTGCATAGGGCATGTTCAAGGTCATGATGGCAAAAGTGCCAAACTAGATGATAAGAGTATGAAGTGCGTGCTGCTAGGTTTGAGCAAGTGTTCAAAAGCTTATTAGTTGTTCAACCCAGCAACAAAGAATATTGTGGTTAGTAGAGACGTAACTTTTGAAGAAAATGAAAGGTGGGATTGAAATAGAAGTGAAGAGGAAGAGAAGCATAATATACTTAGTTGGGGTGATGACGAATAGTTGAAAAAATATAATATACATGGTGATAGCGAAGAAGAAAGCGAAGAAGAAGCTGCTCAAGAACAAAGCACTAGTTCATCTTTAAATGGTTCTGTCGATGCACCAGTTCAACATGAAAGGAGTAGTAGAAGACGACCAAATTGGATGGAAGACTATGTCACAGGTGAAGGATTATTAGAGGAAGAAGTAATGCAAAATTTGCTTCTTCACACTTCAGCTGGTGATCCAAGTTCTTACGAGGAAGCATCAAAGAGAGTGCAGTGGAGAACATCAATGAAAGATGAGCTGAAGTCAATTGAAAAGATGATACATGGAGCTTGACTGATCTACCAACTGGAGCTAGAAAGACAAGAGTGAAATGGATTTACAAAACAAAGCTCAATGTGAAGGGAGAAGTTGAAAAATATAAGGCTCGACTCGTAGCAAAAGGATATGCACAACAATATGGAATCGACTATAATGAGGTATTTGCACCTGTTGCTAGGTGGGACACAATTAGAATGATCTTATCCTTAGCCGCGCAATGAAAATGGAGCGTTTTTCAACTAGATGTGAAAAGTGCATTCTACATAGAAAGCTAGAAGAGGAAGTGTTTGTTGATCAACCTGAAGGGTACGTGAAGAAGGATGAGGAGGAGAAAGTTTACAAACTAAAGAAAGCATTGTATGGGCTGAAGCATGCTCCACGTACTTGGTTCAACAGAATCGAGGCATACTTCATTACTGAAGGCTTTGAACGATGTCCGTATGAGTATACTTTGTTAATCAAGTCTAAAGGAGAAGGTAAGATGTTAATAGTGAGTTTGTATGTAGATGACCTGATATTTACGGGAAGTGATGCCAAGATGTCCGAAGATGGGAGAGTTTGAGATGATAGATTTAGGCAAGATGAAGTATTTTCTTGGCGTTGAGATTGTGCAAAACAACGAAGGGATTTACCTAAGCCAAAGGAAGTATGCAAATGACTTTCTATAAAAATTTGGTATGAATAACTCCAATCCAGTACAGAACCCTAATGTGCCAGGCTTCAAACTTTCAAGAAATAAAGGAGGAGCTCGAGTAGATGTAACTCAGTACAAACAAATGGTAGGTAGTTTTAATGTATTTGACAGTCACAAGGCATGATCTTATGTTTGTGGTGAGTCTAGTTAGCCGATATATGGAGAATCCACCAGAGCTACATATGCAAGCCATTAAGGGGGTTCTGAGGTATGTAAAAGGTACAGTGGAGTTAGGAATTTGCTACAGAACTGATGTTGTAAATGGTGATGAATTGGTGGCTTTTTTGAATAGCGATTATGTAGGAGATGTTGATGATCGCAAGAGTACATCAGGTTATGTCTTTATGTTGAGTAATGGAGCTGTAGGATGGTCTTCGAAGAAACAATCAGTTATTACTTTTATCTACCACAGAGGCAGAATTCATCTCTGCAGCTTACTGTGCATGTCAGTGCGTGTGGATGAGAAGGATCCTTGAAAAGCTTGGCTGCATTCAAAGTAAATGCATTGTGATTTTCTATGACAATGGTTCTTCAATAAAATTATCCAAAAATCCTGTAATGCATCGAAGAAGCAAGCATATAGATGTTAGATTCCATTTCATTCGAGACCTGTGCAAAAATAATGTGGTGGAGTTAGAGTATTGTAGTTCAAAGAATCAAGTAGCAGATGTCATGACTAAACCATTAAAGCTTGATGATTTTGAGAAATTTAGACGTTTGCTTGGATTATGAAAAATGCCTAATGGGTAAACTGATTGCTTTATGCAATGCGGTTTAAGGGAGGACTTGTTGGGGCTTCTGGTATTTTACTGCATGTTTTAGTTATCTTCTGACCAAGTCATTAGGACTTGATTTATTTTATTCCTTGTTGTTTCCTAGTAATTAGGAAACAACTTTACCACGAGTTAGTCATGTGTTAGTGGTTGCAGTTTTATCTAGTTCTGTTTTGTTTGTAAGGCTGATGGATAAAGCCACAGTTTGTTCACTTAATAAAATATAGAAGCTTCATCCCTCCATTACTGAGTGTGCCTGTGTTTTGTGAGAAATATCAAACAGCTCCAACAATGATATCAGAGCGCCACAAAGGGGCCTGGTAGAGTTACTTCAGCAATTTCAGGTCATGAGGATTAAATATAAGGATTGAAAAACAATCGAAGAAAGCTCATCTGATCAGAGGAGAGTTACAGCTGTGGTTCAAAGGATATATCTATGTAGAAAATCAAGTATTTTCGTTGCTACAAATCGTCAAATCAACATCTACTGTTCATAGTTCAAACTCATCAATCAAATATTCAGCTGGACAGTTGCAGACCATCTTTCAGTTTGGATTCCGGCAAATATGCTCGGATCCGACATCAGGAAACATTGGCTCCTGAATCTAAAGCGAGAGGATCGGGTAACAACAAGATCAAAATTGGGATGCGAACTATAAGGCTGTGATCATCGATCTATGTTGTACACCTTCTTTGTTGTACAGTTTTCGGTTGAATGTCCAAAACATGCACATGTTATACACCTTGGTGGGATCCATTCGTATTCAATCTTCTAAATAATGATTTCTCCATCATGCATTGTTATATAAGCTTCTTCAGGAAGCTTTGCATTTGCTTTGATTTCAAAAAGAATTCTTGCATAGCTTAATCTTGTTTCTTCTGCTGTCGGTTCATCAAGTTTTAAGGAACCCCTACTACACTTGCTATTGCTCCAAAAGCTTCTTTGTCCCACAATTTTAAACTTAATTCAGGCAACCTTATCCAGACTGGTATGGTGGATAGCAGATCTCTGTCAAAAGCTATTTTATTACTCCATTTTTTCATGATGATAAATTTTCCATTGATAAAATATGGTCCTCCATTAATTGCTTTTTCACAATCACTGTCGACAACAAGTTTAATTATAAAGAATTCATTGTTTCTTTTGTAAATTTCAAAGTTACCTGTGGGATTCCATGTTCTTTACACAAATGCTTTAAAATGATGATAAAAGGGCCTGCTACCATACACATAAACTATCACCGAGCAGCCCCACTTGGTCTTTGTTCTTCTGCTAACCTCTTCCTTCATTACAACCATTATCTTATTATTAATGGTTATAGGTGCTTGATATTTCAGATCAAAATCGTGGCTGAGACCACCTTCTCTGATCAAATTGGCCCAAGAAGACGCTTTTTGTGAGAGTGACCCTTTATTGTGCCTCTGTATTGCAACTGCTCCATTGCTATTCTGATTATTCTGTAGTATAGTTGCAGGATTGAAAGTGTTTTGAGATTTTTGGTTTGTATTATTCTTGTAATTGCTGCTTCTTGAATCTCTGTAACCATTAATAAAAGATTGTGGTTGCTTCTTGGAGTGGTATTGGGTTAGATTTGATTGGGAAAGGGCTTTCTCCCTATTCCGGTGGTTTCTGACTAGTTGGAACCCCTCACTGTCGATTTCAGGTTGCGACTCCTTGGCGGGTGAGGAAGAAGAATGGGGAAAGAGAGGAGGAGGCTCGGGCATGATAGAATTAGAGGCCTTTGCAATCTGATTAGAGCTGATAGGCATTTTCTTGTTTTCTTGATTTGATGAGTAACTAATTCTTGGTTCTGACATATATATATATATATATATATATATATATATAATTTTATTTACAACAACAACAACAACTGATTATTGCAAATTGGTTTGCATCTCCTTTATTATTTGTTTCCACATATTTAGAATCATTTTTGCAATAAAGTTTAATTATTAATTGGATTGCATCATTAACCACTGTTATATGTATATAACACTCTTCGCGCCTCCACGTGATGTTTCTTATCAAATTATTAATATTCTACCTGTAAACTAATAAGGTAACATGCAAAATATATTCATCTCATCCTATTGAATATACGCTAATATATGACAATGTCCTTCCAAATAAATTTATTTCTACTGAATGCATTGTCTAGCTGTGTCTTGTAGCAAGTAATTAAGATGAGCTTTATTTGGATAAACATCAAATAATTAAGATGAGCTTTATTCTGTAAATTTAAGTTTCAATGCCACTTATATAAATCTAGTGAAGTGAGCAAACATGGCTAGATAGGTTGTGAAACATGAATGAATGCATAATGATCATGTGCTATGTGTTTAATTCTTATGATACATGATATGAAAAAACAGAAGAAGAAAAAATTACATGTTGCAAAATGTTTTCTACTTTTCATTTATCACTAAAGTAGTTTGAGTAATGAAAAGCCGCAGTAATGAAAAGCCGTAGTAATCTTTTTTTCAAAATACACATACAAATGGCCGGTTTTTCAATTCTGGTATAACATAGAAGAAAAGGATGAAATCCAAATTTCTACTACAAATGAACTGGTCTGCTTTACAATAGTAGAGGTTCACAATTCCTTTTTTCACCGTTAAGGCTTCCTTTATATATATTTTTACTCTAATAATTAGGGTTCTATTATACAAGAAATGGAGAAAAAATTACAGTAACTTGCTTTAATGCAGTGCATTGGAAAATAGGCAAGGTCTTGGACTTGGACAGGTCTGACTGGCATTGTAGGAATAGACTAAAAGAATCAAATTAAGGAGCTCCAGACCTGAATAAATTTTCATGTTAAACATACCTTCAAAGTTCTCCATTATTTTTTACCATAACGTAACTGTTATATAAGCAACATATACCCTACACAACAATCAACAACCAATGCATTAAATGGCAGAGGACGTCCCTAAACTATCAGGACATGGGGAAAGGAGCTTTTCCTACAATCCAACACCATGGAGTATGGACAAGAAAATACCTGTACTCATTCACAATGGCAACCCCATATGGGAGACTCTTCTACTATTTGTTGAGTACATGAATGAAGTCTGGTCCATGCCTAGTCTCTTCATACTCCCTTCTAATCCATTTGAGATTAATAATATGTAAACTATATTAATTAACAATAATCTGATGCGGTACTCAGCCTACACCTGAAATAACAGCCCCTTGAAGAATCCCCTACTTCCTGCAAATTATCAAGACTAAGACAATATTAATATTTTAGAAATAGCATCCTATGTTTTAGTATTAATAGCGTATCTTTTATTAACAGATTTCTGTTATCAGTACGTGGTCTAAAAGCATGACAACCTGTATTGGTCATTAGGCAGCCACGTTGGCAAAGTTTGTTAGGATGTACTGCTATATATATGTACCTCTGCTGGTAGAAAGGAGATAGAAAAGTTAATGCAAATTCTCTCTTAGCTTGCTTCTTCCCCATTTCCCTTATATCTTCTTCTCCCTCTACCTATAGCCGTAACAATTTGGTGCTTTCACCGATGTTCTCTCCTCCTCTATCTTAATTATCTCCTTCAGATCTTCTCCTTTATCTCAGTTCTCCTCTCTACTCCTTCCTTAGTTCTGATTTCTTCACTTTCTGATCTGTTCTTCCTTAAAAAAAACAAAACAAAAAAAAACGAAGCCATATAGCTCAGATCCAATTTCAAACCAAGTATGTTCGCCGTGAGTTCTGGAATTTCTGGTAACATACTTAATTTTGATGCTGCTCGATTTATTACCAATGAGTCTAGTCAATTTCTATTAGTTGCAGTCTATAATGTTATCTATCCGATTACTGAGTGCGTACTTCATCAAGTGTTTGATCCGTATGGTTATGTGGAAAAGATTGATATATTGCAATTAAGTGAACCGCTGCAAGCACTTATTCAATTTGAGTCATGTCAAAATGCTGTTTCGGCAAAGAATCAATTACAAGGAAGGTACATATATGAGAGTTGTTGTCAACTTGATATTCACTTTTATACAAAAAACAATACTGCGAATCAAACTGGAAATATAGTGATGAAGCATGAATTGGCATCAGCTTTGGATTTCATGAAAAATAAACTTCATGAAATGATGGTTATTATAGAAAGAATGCAAGATAGAATAAGAGCAAGGAACTCTTCAAGTTTGTACACTGCCACAGTTGCAGCTAAATCTACAATCACCACTTTACCTTGCACCAGATCAGAAATCATCTCCCAACCCTCAAATCTGGAATCCACAGAGGCGTTCGATTTTGAGGCTGCTATAGTATTTGTAGAATCAGAATCTACTCAAGTGTATGATGAAGTATGTGCAAAAGAGCGTTTGCAAACTATCGGGCCAGTTCCCATAGATCAGCATGAAATATTATTCTTCTATTCTCAGAAGGCTGTTGCTAAAATGGGTTTTAAAACTCTCCAAAGTCCATTAGAAATGTCTATTAATCAGCTGGGAAAGAGTAGCAATGGTGCACCACTAGTTTCTACTGTAGGTGATGGAATCAAGATGCATTTCAACTGACAAACCTCCTCTGCCACGACTGAACAGTATGGCCATATACTGTTTGATGTTATGCTTGAAAGGGATGCCAAGAAGATTTTTGAAAGGACAATATTAATATTTGATCCGGGTGTGTTTGCTGATGCATCCACTGTGTTTGCTAAAATGAACAAATTCAGAGGTAACAGCAAAATTTTCATCTTCGATCCTGGTGGAACCTTAGCGGTTGAGAGAGTTTCCGACCTTGAGGACAAGGTCGATCTTGAAGGGGTGGGTAATGATGCGGTACTCAGCCTACACCTGAAATAACAGCCCCTTGAAGAATCCCCTACTTCCTGCAAATTATCAAGACTAAGACAATATTAATATTTTAGAAATAGCATCCTATGTTTTAGTATTAATAGCATATCTTTTATTAACAGATTTCTGTTATCAGTACGTGGTCTAAAAGCATGACAGCCTGTATTGGTCATTAGGCAGCCACGTTGGCAAAGTTTGTTAGGATGTACTGCTATATATATGTACCTCTGCTGGTAGAAAGGAGATAGAAAAGTTAATGCAAATTCTCTCTTAGCTTGCTTCTTCCCCATTTCCCTTATATCTTCTTCTCCCTCTACCTATAGCCGTAACATAATCACATTGGTTAAATTTGGTCTAATCACTGTAGTAGCTCTCTGGCAACATTATGTTTGAGACTTCACTAAACTTCTGACCAGGAATGAAATGAAATGAGAAAACTAGAGAAGGAATGATGGAAGCAATGACATGTGTTCTACTTAATTTTTATGTCACCATGCAGTTGGAAAGATAAAATATAATACCTTTGTACTCATAATTTAATGAAATTCAGAAGAGTGGTCAAACTTTGGTTGCTTCCAATACATTACAAACCTATGCATGCTAACCCCTCTCTCTATATAGGCATTTCTTGACACCATTACCTCAAACATAAATCAATCTCTCCTGAACAAAAAGAATATATAAAATCAAAGTTAAGAAAGTAATGGCATCTAATGATGTGAAGCTACTAGGATCGTGGCCAAGCCCTTACGTCTACAGGACAAAAATCGCTCTGAACATCAAAGAAGTCGCCTATGAATTCTTCGAAGAAGTATACAGCAACAAGAGCGAATTGCTTCTAAAGTCTAATCCAATATATAAAAAGGTTCCGGTTTTAATTCATAACGAGAAACTTATTTCAGAGTCGTTGATCATTGTTCAGTACATTGATGAAGTATGGGAAGGCCCCTCTATTCTTCCATCTGATCCTCTTGAGCGCTCGAAAGCCAGATTTTGGGCTTATTAAATTGATGACAAGGTAAGAAAATATCATATACATACATACACACACATATACACATATGTATATAAAAGACGAAATAGGCATGAACCGTTAGACCTCCCCTGAATTCAACCCTCTTGTAAGCACAAGAAGATCCAACGGTTAAAATATGTTGTGTTGGATTTTTTGTTTCATTTTGTGTCTCAATAGTGTGTGAGTGAAAGTGTTTTGCTTTGTTAATTTCTAACTGATGTTTATTTACTACAGGTAATCCCAAGCGTTTTGAGCATAATGAAAATGAAGACAACAGAAGCTAAAGTGGAAGGACTAAATCAAGCTATTTCAGGGCTAAAATTGCTCGAGGATTACATAGCAGAGAAGCCATATTTTGGAGGAGACAACATTGGTTACGTTGACATTACACTTGGCAGTTGGCTAGCTTGGTTTAAAGCAGCCGAGGAAGTTGAAAGTGTTAAGGTGTTGGATGAAGAAAAGTTTCCAAATTTAGTGAAGTGGGCAGACAGATTCTGCATAGATGATAGAGTAAAGGAAGTAATGCCTGAACATAACAAGGTTGTTGAGTTTTGCAAGGTTCTTCAGGAAACTGTCTGGAAATCCAGGCCTGCAAATTGAGTAGAGATCCTTCGTCTCCATGGATGATTTCTATTGCATTACTTAATTTAAATAAACGATCATGATACCATGGAAGTACGAAGAGAAGAAGATTTAGGTACAGAAGAGAATTTGAGTTATTTTGAAGTTAAATTTGCTTTGTGTCATGTTGAGCGATCAGTCTGTAACTGATTCTATAGTGTCTGGTTTGCTTTGTATTTTCTAAATTCATATATTTTTTAGTATTTATAATTATTTTCATATCTTATAAAACTAGATATCTTTGTATGTATGGTGGACAAATATATATTTTTGACCTCCCCCGACCAGGAAATTATTGTCAAGGACAAAAATTTTCAACGTTTTTGCCTTAAGGACAGTCCTTCAATATTTTATCCTGAAGGACAACTTTCTTTAGGTATCAGTTTTTAGTCATTGATAGCAGTTTTTAGGTATCAGTTTGTAGTTATCGATAGCAGTTTTTAGGTATCAGTTTTAGCTTGGTAGTAGTTTTATTGTCCTTATGAATAATTTTGGAAAATATTTGTCCTTATGAATAATTTTTAGGAGAATGTTTGTTCTTATGGTAAAAATATTGTTATGTTTTTGAGGCAAAAAATATACAAATCTTTGTCCTTTAAATTAATTCCCCCTATTTTTGACCATGGTATGAATCGTGGAAATATACATTTTTGCTTTAATATTTTTCTGTTGGTTTTATTGTGAAAATTACGTAAATTACACAAAATCTAACTTGCCAATTACTTATCAATCTCTGTAATTCCAGTCAGCACAAACAAATAACGTAGCAAATTAGACCAATAATAGATATAACATAGTTCGGTTTTAGTGACTTACATCAACCGAATATAGCTGATACATTACTTGCAGCAATCTCAGATCACGAGGATTCAATATCAGGACTGAAAAACAATCAAAGAAGAAAGCTCATCTGATCATAGGAGAGTTACAGCCTGCGATTCATAGGAAACTCATCAAAGTTCAAACTCATCAATCAAATATTCAGCTGGACGGTCGCAGACCATCAATCAAATATTCAGCTCGGATCCGACGTCAGGAAACATTAGCTCCTGAATCAATAGCGAAGATCGGGTAACAGCAGCATCAAAATCGGGATGCCGACTACAAGGCAGCTATCTTCGATCTATGGTTATAGTGAATATTGTTAGCGATCTAAGTATCTCTCGTTGAAATTCAGGTAAACTTCCGACGCGGCCATCGTCAAGCGGCGGGATTCACACTAGAACCGCAATCCAGTACCATCCGACTCTTAGGCGACGGAGAGCACTTGCAGCTTCACACCTCTGACCTTCACAAAGAAGTCATTTTAGCTGAGGATCGGTTTAGTGGAAGGGGAAGAGAAGAGGCGTTAATTCTGATTTGAGAAAACAAATATAACGGGTTAGGAAATGCAAAATTAATGTTGCCATATACAACAAAAGCGGACCCTGAACTCAAAAGTTTGGCAAATCCCAAGAAATTTAGTTGCCTTCTTCTTTTTCATTAGGAAAACTTCCCACTTTTATATAGTTGTTCATTAAGATATTTACTGGTATGTCTTTCAACTTAGACTGATGAGTGAAGAACTATATCTGTTAAATATAAAACCAACCTTATATATTCTTATGAACTGATGGAAAATAATGATTTGAAAACTTGAATAAAACAATAAACGAAAAGATCTTCCAGATGACTGTAAGGAGCACTTACACATCTTTTAGGTTCATACATGCATCTAAGATGTTTATGTAAACTGTAAAAATAAAATAAAAAAATAAACAGGTTATCACTACACGAGTGATAAAGGTATCTCTTCATCAGGAAGAATGTCTCTAAACCTTTGACGTATAGCCATAAGTGGAGAAGCTACAGCAGGAGAAGTCCCAATTATGCGTTCCAACCAAATATGCTTCAACTTTGATCCAATATATATCACAATATTAATTAAAAAGAAAGACACGAAGATAGTTGGGAATCATGAAAGCAAAAACAAGGAGAACAGAAGGTACGTACACAATCCATGGGAAATTGGCTGGACACCTAAGAATAATATCTGCAACGGAAGCAGAACAAGCGAACATGAAGAAAATTGTCGCATATTCATGAAACAAGTCGACTGTTTGAGATCACTTCAGAAAACTGTGCTGCAGGAGATGCGATAACAAAGACATTACTGGGTGCAATTTGTCAGGCTTGGTTTGCGCATTGTCCGAGATGGTTTGACCTACTTGGGTCCCAATGAAGACTGCTCCAACTTCTACAAATGCCACCAATTTTTTTTTTCTTTCTATAGCACATGCACCTGCCTTTCTTCTTTTATCTTTTGATAATAATGTTATGGTAACAAAAATGAAGAATGGAAAGGCAACGATGAACAAGACAATGATAATGAACGCTATATTTATAAAGAGTCTGTTGATAGAATAAACGTCGAAAAATGTTGCTATAGCTATGGAAGATACGCATCTCATCAATTCCAAATTAGGAGTCGAGTTTTTGAAGTGGAAATGAAAAGTTAGAAAAAATCACCAGAAATCGCAATTGAATGAATGAACGGGCTTATTTGGTTAAGAGGATCAGTTATATCCATATTTGTTCGTTGTGACATAATGCCCTAACTAAACTGTTATCCCACCTTTTGGTCAAAGCTGGAATATCAACAAGTTGGCAAGAAAGGATGGATATCAGGATTGGAGATCGATTAGAAACAAGGTTGTGTTCGATGTCGTCGAAATTTGTCCAAGCTCCGATCAAGACATAATCGATTGGGAATGATGATCAAGGCTAGGAGAGGCTACATTTCAGATTTCAGGTTAATCGGAGTTCATATGGAGGAGATATGATCGGTACAAGTTAAAAGGATATGTTGTTTGTATCCATCAAGGAGGTAAGGTGATGATCGATTCAAAATCGTCAGATTCGCATCCATCAGGTAAGGCATTGTTCATATCCATCAGGTCAGGCCTAGCTCGTATCCATCTTTAGGATGATATTCGTGTCCATTCTCCACTCTTCACAACCACTTCGTATCGATCACCCCCCTGCTCATTTCGTATCGATCAACACATACGAGATCGATACAAAATGTGTTCCTGGGATCGATACGAACAAGGACACGAAACAATGGATATGAACGTACCGATGCGAAATGGATACGAACAAGTATAAAACGTGGATGCGGACTGGAAACATGCACGAGTCAAGGAAGAAAAGGTCAACACGGCGAAATCTCCGGAGTGACTCGATCAACTCGGCGAAAAAGGCGAATCGATACGAAAGCTGCGCTCCGTGTCATCACAGAGTCACATGCCACCATCGATTCGAACGAGACGGCCAGCCGAGAAAACTCATTTCGAATCGACCATATCTCCTAAACCACAAATCCAAATACTATGAAATTTTCACAGGAACTTACGTACATGTTGAAGAATATTCTCACCAAATTTCAGCTCGATTGGATCATTTCTTGATCGATACGAAATTGCTTTGTATCGATCCCGGAACGGGCCCAGATTTCCTGGACGCGAGCATGTGGGCCCACTCACATGCCAGAAGTGGTCTCCCTAAATTTAGGCGAAATATCAGCCTCCTACACCTATCACTACTAGAATTACAGTGTATTCCAACGCCGAGATTCCAACGGCCTCCAACGGCTTTTCTAACGGTTTCCAACGGCTCGTTGGAATTTGACGAAACCGTCTGAAGCCGTTGGAAACCGTTGGAAAATCGCCGTTTGCGGCCGTTGGAAGCCGTTGGAAAATTTCCTGCATATTTTCCAGAGCCCGACCTGCAGCTCATTATTCTTCTTCCCCAAAAAAAATTTTCCTCCAATTCCACCATTCCACCACCTCCAATCTTCAGCTGCCGGCCCAAACACCATCCCAACAACCTCCGACGCCATCTAGAAGCTGCTCCAGCCAATCTCCTCCCTTCTAGCTCTTCAAATCAGTAATTTTCCTAAAGCTAATATTTAGGTTTTTTTATATTTAGGGTTTAATTCGAATGTTGATTGATTCCTACTTGTTAGTGTATGCATATTACATTATGTTATCCCCTAATTGCAACTATTATAACATAATGAACAAGTTATTATAATTGATTGAAAATTTTGTAATTTAAGATATTGCATTAGTTTATGTTTATTTGGTTATAAGTATATTAAACGTATGTGTGTGGTAGAGTTTATTGCATTTGGAAGACGTTAGAACGGATATTGCATTTGTGCGAACACGAGCTTTGTATTTGTGTGAACACGCGAATTGATTTAGTTTATAAATGAATTTTGTGTACAAATTTTGTGTATAAATGAATTTAGTATATTATGTAATAAAATGGTTAAATGTAAACCAATATTAATTAAACGAGTTATATATTCAAATTTAATATAAAAAAATATTTAAATCCTTAGATATTATTCGGCCTTGTCTGACAAGTGTTGTATATGATCGTTTTAGGGATATTCGTTTTTTCCACAAAACGGACAACTCTATTCATCCGATACATCATTTGTCAGATTTGTCCCAGTATTCGACAAGTTACAAACACTATAAAGTAATTATATTCCGTCAATCATATCACTTTAAATGGTTCATAAAAATTTCGACGGCATTTCCTTTACGTTCCTTGTGTACACGCATTTGTGTACGATACAAGGAACACGGGGGAAATGCTGCCGAAATTTTGTGAATCGTTTAAAATGATATGATTTACGGAATATAATTACTATTGTGTTTGTAATGGGAAGTAGGATGACCGACCATCAAAGAAAGACACATAAGTGGCAATGAAACAATAGTTGCTTATTTAAAATAAAGTTTGTGAAATTAGCAGTTTGAGGCCGTTGGAAAATTTCCTGCAAAATATAAAATGAATGATTTATAACATTTTTACTCTATCATAGGTTTTCTAGTAGGGAAACATGGTCAATTACTTTAATGATCGGAGCTGGATATATCAAAGAAGGGAAATTAGTGGCGCAATAAGCGAACATTTTCTAAAAGGGGTACAAGTGTTCATCGAATTTGCTATAAGTAATATTGCAAATGATGAAGAAATTCGTTGTCCGTGTAGTAGATGCAAATTGTTGAACTATTTAGAACCGAATATGGCTAAGGTTCATTTGCGCCAGTTCGGTTTCGTACCTAATTATTTGATGTGGGATCGTCATGGAGAAATTGTAGCCCCTAATAATCAAGAACAGTCGGTGGAGGTCATCAACGAAGAAGGTAGTACGAATCTCATAGAATATATGGTCGAAGATGCAGCACGATCAATGTTCCCTACCGTTGTAATTGATAACGATGATGTTAACATCGAAGAGGAACCAAATGTTGGAGCTAAAAAAATATATGATTTATTGGATCATGCTAAAAAACCCCTTTGGAATGGATGTTTAAGCGGCTCTCAATTATCGATAACTGCAGAATACATTGCAATGAAATCAAAATACAATCTTACAGAAGCTGGATTTACGGCTGTTGTTCAAGCTGCTAAACGTCATATGCCATCCGATAATTTAATGTGCGAAAATTATTATGAAGTGAAAAAACTTATGTCATCTTTCGGTTCGCCATATCAAAAAATAGATACATGTTTAAAGGGTTGCATGTTGTATTGGAAAGAAGACATCAATCTTAGAAATTGTAAAATATGTAATCAGGAAAGATACAAATCGAGGAAAAAGAAGGGAAAAGAAGTTCCGTACAAGCGTATGCATTATTTGCCCCTCACCCCTAGACTTCAACGATTATATGCATCATCTGTAACAGCGCATCATATGAGATGGCACAGTGTGAGAACACCTCAAGAACGTACGTTGACACACCCATCTGATGGAGAAGCATGGAAACATTTTGATAAGAAATATCCCGATTTCGCAGCGGAGAGCCGAAATGTTAGACTAGGTTTATGTACAGACGGCTTCTCACCGTTTTCTCAGTTTGGTTCTAAATATTCATCTTGGCCTATAATAATCACACCTTACAATCTACCTCCGTGGATGTGTATGAAAACTCCATATATGTTTCTCACGATTGTCGTCCCTGGTCCTGATGATTCGACACAGGGCATTGATGTTTACTTACAACCGTTAATCGAAGAGTTGAAAATATTATAGTATGAAGGAGTTGAAACATACGACATATCAAAAAAGAAAATTTTTCGGATGTTCGCTTCTTTGTTATGGACTATTAGTGATTTTCCTGCATATGCAATGCTTTCAGGTTGGAGTACGGCCGGTCGTTTTGCTTGTCCTTATTGCATGGAAGAAACACGAACATTTTCTTTGCCAAATGGAAAGAAAATTTCATGGTTTGATTGTCATCGATGTTTTCTTCATATTAATCACCCTTTTAGAAGAGACAAAAAAAACTTCATAGCTAATAGACATGAGACTCTACGACCACTAGCAGTTTGGTCAAGCGAGGATATATATGAACTTGTAAAAGATTATCCAAAGATACACGACACCAGACAACAAGAAGAAATTCAAGGTAAATCGACGTTTCATAATTGGTGCAAACAAAGTATATTCTGGGAATTGCCTTATTGGAAAAATCTATTAATCCGTCATAACATTGACGTGATGCATAACGAAAAAAACGTATTTGATAATGTGTTTTATACAGTTTTGAATGTGAAGGGCAAGACTAAGGACGATCTGAAATCTAGACGTGATATAAAGCAAATATGCAATCGTCCTGAGCTTCATATTTGTTAGGTAATTAGCATATTCCAAGTTTGAACTTATCATTTGTAAGTGTTCCGCGTAATGACGATCAGGCCGTTGAACAAGATTCTTCTTCTGAATCAGTATTATCTATTTTTAAACAACATGGCCGACATGCTGGAAAATGTGAGGAAGTATGGCTAGATGATAAAGAATACCATGTAGCACACACATATATTCTTCTTAATTGTCCTGAAGTTGCACCATTTGTTAGGTAATTAGCACATTCCAAGTTTTGTTAAATTTAATACTACACGTGTGAATAAATAATAATGTAATATATCATGTTTGTGTTTGCAGTATTTATGAATCACAAAATCCAGGCGGCGATTTAAGCAAAGATTTCAGTACTTGGTTTTCGAAATACGTTTCTGATCCCACAAATAATGTGCTCGATAAAGGACTGAAACATTTGGCGTTTGGACCGAAAAGAAAAGTTAATACGTATCCAATATTTTTTGTTAATGGATATAAATTCAACACCAAAGAATACAGTGCTGAAAAATTAACAAACAGTACTGGTGTATTTGTTAAAGGCAGTGATGACCCTAATAATCATATAAATGATTTTTATGGCGTGTTAACTCAGATATTGCAGTTGACATATTTTACAAGACCCGTGGAGGATGTTTATTTGTTTAGATGCAACTGGTTCAGCAATGTTCCAGGTTCTGGTATTAACGTGCATCCAAAATATAATCTTATAGACATTAAACATACCTCGCGTTATCAAAAGTACGACCCATTTATACTAGCCAAACAAGCCCTACAAGCTTATTATGCCCCTTATCCATCTCTAAAAAGGGATAAAGCAAATTGGTCTGCGGTTTTTAAAACCAAAGCAAGATTTACGTTCGATGGACAAAATATTCCAGACGAACAAGCCTATCAAGCAGATCTGGAGGAAAATGCAGAAATAGCAATTACAGACGATCAAACTGATTTTGGACCTTTAAATGATGAGACAAATGTATTAGTCGAAGCATTTGAGAGTGTAGAGGAAAACGACATAGAGCACGAAACCGAGTCTGAATCAGAAAACGATGAGGACGACTGAGTAATATCTGGTAATTTTTAAAAGTATTCACATTACATTGATATCTGATTAATAATGCATTTATCCAATTTATACAATTTTAATGACAATAAGTGTATACTCACACACTCAACACATACATAACATGACACATTTGTAGCATATTGTTTTACATTTTTTAATGGTTCATCATATCATGATTATTATGAATTGTATATGTATGTATATTTGGCATGTACATATATTATGTCTGGTTCTGGTTCTGGTTCTGGTTCTGGGTCTCGGTGACGTGGCTCTTCACGTCATATTGGAGAGGGTAGTGGTGAGCCACCAGCTCGGCCACTTGTTTACTTGCAACCTAAGGCTGATGAGACGTAAGTATCATAATTAGCAAGCATATCATTTTAATTTTTTAATTGTACATGATATATCTATAACTAAAGTTCAATTTTATATTTAACGCAGTGGATTTGAGTTGGAGCCATCCAAAGTGGTTCTGAACATTTCGAAGCAGGCGTACATGGCTAGGATGACCGATTGCTGGCCCAAGTGGGGAAAGATCCCCGACGACGTGAGAGAGACGATTTGGCAAGATTTTCTGGTAAGTTTATACCGCTTTACAAGATGATTAATTAAATACAAATAAATAATTAGTAATATTTTCTCATTGTACAAGGCGCCATAGATTTGCAAGAGCCTGACGTCAATTTAGTTCAACGACACTGGAACTCCAGGATCGCGAAGAACTATAGGGAGACTATGTCGGAGACTAAAAAAGTAGGAAAGAAGCCCAAGTGGATGAGCACGACTGTATGAGAGAAGTGGGTTGAGTGGTGGAACTCTGAGGAGTTCAAGGTAAATCTACAATAAATCTCAGCAATTTTTTACCGTTTAATAAATAATTAATCATTGTAAATTTGCAGGAGGAGTCAGCTAGGAACTCGGCAAACAAGAGCAGGAATCCTGTATCACACCGTGGAGGCTCCAAATCTTTCCAGCATCACCGCGAAGATTTGGTAAATTTATCTATTATCACATTTGTATATTGATCAGTTCAGTAATTAGTTATGTACAGTTAAATTATCCAAATTATCAATTGTAGGAACGAGCTCGTGGAGGCTCTGCTGGCTTAGTGGACATGTTTTCTCACACCCACGCGTCTAGGCAAGTAGATGAGGCTGACAATATCATATATCAGTGGGGTGATCAAGATAGGGCGACCGAGGCATATGTATGCATTTTTAAATTTCTAATACTTACACCGATAAGTTTATTAATTTCTAGCTATGCAAAATAATTACATGCTACTATTTTTCAACTGAAATTGTTTTTTTTCCATTATAGTCGAGGTTGCAGGAGGCACAGGCTTATGCGCTTTAGCAGTCTGGTCGTGATGCGCTGACACAGGAGGAGCAGGATAACATTTTTACCGTTGTTATGGATCCGGCGCAACGGAGTAGACGTTTTGGCTTCGGGAACCTAACGGTAATTAATCCTTTTACATATTTACAAAAAATCAGCGTTTAGATATATAATGTTATAATATTTTATATGCTGAGACAACCTTTTGCTATTATTTCTATTTGCAGGCTCGACAAGCTCAAAAAGACCAAGACAAAGAAGAAATCAAGAAGCTTAGAGCTATGGTTGAGCAGCTACGGGAGGAGAATCGTCTACGAGCCATCCAGGTGGAGCAGTTGGATCAAAAACTTGCGCAGTATTTGCAGAATCATGGTACCCTTCCTTCGTCGTCTGGTGCTTCGGGAGGCGACGAGGATCCTTGAGGAGGTTTGTTTTTGAGTATTTGTGTTTGAACAATGTATATATTGACTTGGAGATGTTTTGATGTTGATGGTGATGTTGTATATATTGGTACGGAGTGGGTGAGAAATATTTTGATGGCATGTACATGGTTTATTGACATTTGTTGATGGTATGTACGTTGATGGTATATTTTGTGATGTTTGATCAGTTTGGTTTGTTTATATTGGTGTTTTATTGATTTATGTGTGTTGTTTGTATTGATATTGATATATATGTGTGGAATTGATTGGAAATGAAATGGAAATTGAATGGATTGGAAATGGTGTGGATGGAAGGTAAATAGGCCTGCTGTTCTACAGCAAAATAAACCCAGTATTTCCAACGGCTTATTAGCCATTTTATTGTAACGGTTTCTAACAGATTCCAACGGCTCCAAGCCGTTAGCGGCCGTTGAAAATTCCGTTGGAAATGGTCCGTTGGATCCGTTGGAAAGCATTGGAAGGCGTGGGATTTATTCCAACGGCTATTCCAACGGCTTCCAACGGCCGCCAACGGCTAGGAGCCGTTGGAATAGCTGTATTATCTTTTAGTGTATAAATAGAGCCTCAGGTCATTCAGGAAAGGGGATCTGGATTTTGAAGCGCTCAGACTCTACCAGACTCTACTTTGCACTTCACTACTACCGTTGTACTCAAAGAACAGAGCTATAATCCATTGTAATCCGCTGTAATCAACTGTAATCAGCGAAGAACATCAATAAAAGAAAACCTTTGAAGTGGATGTTGGCCGGAGATAGCCGAACCATTATAAATCTCGTGTTTCTGTTCATTATTTCTGAATTGTGATATTCTGTTTGCTTAGATCTGAGATTTGTGTTTGAATATTTGTTGATTTGTATTCATACACTGGTGCTTTCACGATACTTGGGGTTTGTGACCAATTTTGGCGCAAACATAAACTATGATACAAAGTCACATTAGCATACAAAGTGATTTTGTGATTCTCATATTTTGGTGATTTTCATATTTGGTGATTGATGAATATGGATTTTATTCTTAATAAAATTTATGTATCTTTTCTTTCTTTTGATATTATCGTCATGTTTAAGAATGATAAGCCTATTTGCTTTCTAATAGCATGTTTGGGCTATCTTTTGGATTTTCTGTGGTTATGTGGACATTTTTTGAATACAACAAAGAAAAAAATTCATTTAGCTTACATGGCATAATAGAAAATAGAATTTTAAATTTGGTTTTATCCTCAATTTTACATATCATAGTATAAACAGACTCAGAACTTGTAAGTACTAACTTTTTAAATACATATGAATATAAATAAGCAATCTTATGCATCCATCCATTTTATGATATGACCTGCATCAATATTGTTCTCAATATAGGTCTAAGTCAGTATTCATTAAAGTGTTATTCAATACTAAATATACGATAAATCATTTGGTGACAATATCCAAGGTATCCTCATTTGTTTACAGAAAGATTAAGACCGATTAAACCAAATAAAACTTGACACAAATATACCTCGAATAATTATCCAATAGAATAATGTTGGTCCATGGTAAAACGACAACGATAAGCTAGAAAATAGAAAGACTAAGGTAGTGTTTGGTTTAAAAATGAATTTTGAGTTTTCTACTTTTAAATATGTATGTCAAATATGAGAAGAGTGAAGTGATGAAGGAGGTGATGGAAGAAAGATGAAGAGACAATGGAGGGATGAAGAGACGACGGAGGGATGGATTGTTTTTCGTGCTTTTGTTATTTTTCAAAACATGAAAAACAAAAAAAAGTTGTTTTCTATTTTATATGTTAATTTCGTTTTTTAAATTGATCGTGTTCGATAACATACGTGCGGCTTGCGCATTTTTGTATGGACAAAAACCCAAAACTAAAAAGAGCAAACCAAACACAACCTAAATTTTGTACGTAGTTAGTTGTCTCAAAAAATGTAAATCCTTTACACAATTCGACTAACTAGATCTAACAGCATGTGTAAGTATTCAAAAAAGACATGTAAGAACCTATTATAGGTGTAGGTTGTTGTTTTAAATACTTTTTGAGAGTATAGTGCACAGATACTTAACTTATAAGAGTACTAATCTATACTATAATATGAATATGATTTACTTAGCTCTGAATCCACCTCCAATTTGTCCCATACCATTTTGCCATGTGTATTCTAGATTTCAAATGTCATGCAAAGTAAATTTTAAATTCGGACTATCACTTTCTCTTTCTAACCCTAATTTCAATTTTGTCCACTACCTACCGAATTGAGTCTAACCAATTTGGCAATATTTACCACCACCGCTGCATTGCCTAATTGTTTCTGATCGTTCTTTCTCCTGCCATCATCGATGTCTACCATTCTTCTCCGACCATTCGACGAGTTCTTCCTTAACCATGGAAAGGTTGTCGCATTTAGGTAATCTTCTTTACTGTATTTTCTTGATTATCTGTCTGTCTGTCACTCGCAATCTCTCTAATCATCTATTTATCTCATTTTCAAATTAAAACGACTGCTTGGATTTTTAAACTTGGGTTATATAGCTTATGCAATTATCAGAATTTGTACATATCTTATTTTGAAAAGAAAATCAATGGTTCTATAATTATATTTTTAGAGTATTTGGATCTTTCTAAGAAGAAGCACCCTTGAATGCTTCAGAGTGGTTAAGAAAATTTCTTTTACATTAAATTGGTTAGTTCTTCAGATTGAGTTAGGTGATTTTAATTTTTTTTTTCATTGCAACTGTTGGCTAAAATGCGCAACTAATCATTATGAGTTTACACTATTGTAGAAGTCTATTCTTATTAGGGTCTAATAAGTTTGAGAAGTTCAAGGGCTCGTTATGTCCAAAAATAGAACACGAAATAATTAGCAATACATTATTTTTTTGAACTTTAATACTGTATGGATTATTGAAACTGATGTCCATTTGTAATTGTTCAACAGTCATGGATTATCTCAAAAATGTGTAAATGTCATAGGCGCATAAAATTATTTATGGATACTAATGGAATTGATACTGAAGCATGAAGGAGCATAAATAAATGGAAAGTAATTAGATTTCCTTTTAGTATACACATACTGACGCAGCGGAAATAACATTTGACGACGAAATGAAGATTTCGTGTCAAACTAATTGATGAAACGATTAGATGAAGCAATATGAATCGATGGATTGATGATACCAAAATGCCCAAATCCGTTGATCTCGCGAGATACCGGACTTTAGCTATCTTCGACACGTTGATCGCGCACGATGCCGTGAGAGAAGATCTACGATTCTTCGACGTTGATCTAGCGCACTAGATTCCGTGAATCGGCTTCAACAATCGTTGATTCGAGCGCACTCGAATATCCGAAGTTGGAGACATGAGATAACACTCAACTACCAATTTTAATGGTGGCACAAAAGCACACAAAAGAAATTTTATTCAAATTGAATAACTATTACAAGTGACACAAACCCGGTATTTATAAAAATTTTACAACACAGGTACACGACTTACATAGGTCGTTAACGACCTAACACATACAAACACACATGCGACCTAAAAAAACGACATAAAAAGATACAAACGACTTAACACTCTTCGCGACTTAACAAACAAGCATCAGCGACTTAACAATCTTCTGCTCTGCTTCGCGACCTAACTTCTTGCGACCTAAAGAAGAATCGCGACCTAAAGAAAATCGTTAACAAACTTCTGCTCTGCTTCGCGACCTAAAGAAGAATCGCGACTTAAGCTGGAATTGTTTACTAGGTCGTAGCTCGCTTCCATCACTAGGTCGCTGGAGCTCGTTATCGTCACTAGGTCGCTGGCGCGACTTAAAGAAGATGCGGCATTGCAATCTGGAATTTGCGACCTACTGGCATCAAAAGTTTGGTGACCTATGTTCCTCGATTCTGGCTTTCGCGATTTAGGGCTTCGCGAGTTAAAGAGGAGGTGGAGCGAAAATCGTTCGCGACCTAGGGCGGAGGTGGAGCGACCTACGGATCTGGTAACTTCAACTGATTCTTGTTCGTCTTCTTCCTTATGCGCTGCATCATCCTCCCCAGGTTGAGAAAAATTCGTCCTCGAATTTAAAAGTTCTTCCCCATTGGGTTGTTCATCTCCATAATAAGGTATAAGATGTTTAACATTAAACACGTCAGAAGTGTACACATCCTCCAGCAGCTTCAACCTATAAGTATTTTCATTGATCCGTTTCACAATCTTTACAGGACCAATCTTTCGAGCTTTAAGTTTATTGTATGCTCCCACTGGAAAACGATCCTTCTTTAGTACAGCATACACCCAATCACCCTCGTTGAACTCCACACTTCTTCTCTTTTTATCTGCAGCTCGTTTATACTTCCCATTCGTCTTCTCCAAACGTTCCTGAACGATTCTATGACAATCTTCCAACTCATCAACGAAATCTGACGCTCGCTTAATCACTCCTTTCGGTTGTGGCACTACCGTTAAATCCAATGGTCCCTTTGGCAAGCTTGAATATACAACTTGAAATGGGCTGTAACCAGTGCTTCGATTAACAGCATGGTTATGAGCAAACTCTGCCTGACACAACTTTAAGTCCCAACTCTTCAAATTGTCCGACACAAGACATCTCAACAGATTTCCCAATGATCTATTCACAACTTCAGTTTGCCCATCCGTCTGAGGATGATATGCACTACTAAAATTCAGCTTCGTCCCAACCATCTTCCATAGACTCAACCAAAAGTGACTCATAAATCGAGTATCTCGGTCAGAAACAATAGATTCAGGTAACCCAGGTAAACGATAGATTTCTTTAAAGAATAACTGTGCCACATGAACTGCATCCGTCGTTTTCTTACAAGCAATGAAATGTGCCATCTTCGAGAAACGGTCTACCACAACATATATAGAATCATTTCCCAGTTGAGTTCTAGGAAAAACCAAAACAAAATCCATGCTGATATCAACCCATGGTTTAATAGGCACGGGTAATGGCATATATAATCCCACATTCGTCGCTGTCCCTTTGGAAACTTGACAAATATGACATCTCTCCACAAATCTTTCAACTTCTTTTCTCATAGAAGGCCAAAAATATGATTGTGAAATCAACTGCAATGTACGATCTCTGCCTACGTGACCCTCTTCATGCAATTCTTTGATAATCTTCAACCTCAAGCTACAATCCGGAATACACAACTGATTTCCTCTGAACAAGAATCCATCTTTCACCACAAAATCATCAGAACTCCCTTCCTGCATCTGATCCAGCACTTTCTCAAAATAAGAATCTGAAATAAGCAACTCTGGCAACAAATCAAATCCCACTACTTCCACTCGCATAGTTGTCAGCAAATGATTTCTACGGCTCAATGCATCGGCAACTCGGTTAGTAACTCCTGATTTGTGCTTCACAACGAAAGTAAACTGATGTAAATAAGCAACCCACGAAGCATGCCTTGCTGATATTTTATCTTGCCCCTTCAAATGTTTCAAAGCTTCATGGTCAGTATATAGCGCAAATTCTTTATGAAATAGATAGTGTCTCCGATGCTTTATGGCTTGGACTATAGCATAGAATTCCAAGTCATAAGTACTGTATCTCGTTTTAGCTCCCGTCAGTTTCTCACTAAAGTAGGCAATAGGATGACCCCTTTGACTCAACGTTCCCCTAATTCCAACCTTGGACGAATCAGTATTTAGCTCAAAGAGTAACTGAAAGTCCGGGTATCTAAGAATGGGCGTTGTGGTCAAGAGTGTCTTGATTCTCTGAAAAGCAGAATCAACATCTTCAGTCCAAACAAACTTCTTCCCTTTCATACATTCCGTAACTGGTGCCATCACGCTACTGAAGTGTGGAATGAATCTTCGGTAGAATGATGCTAAACCATGAAAACTCCTCACTTATGTTATTGTCTTAGGCTGTGGCCAATTTCGAATAGCTTCAACTTTACTCTGATAAACTTGAATACCATCCTTCGACACAACATAGCCCAAGAATAGAATACTGGTAGTCATGAAGGTACACTTCTTTGTTGCAGCATAAAATTCCTCACGTCGTAAAACCAATAACACTTCCCGTAAATGCTGTAGGTGTTCTTTAGTGCTTCCACTGTAGATCAAGATGTCATCAAAATATACCACTACGAACTTCCCGATGAATGGTCGAAAAATCTGGTTCATGACTCTCATGAATATACTCTGAGCATTTGACAAACCAAACGGCATCACCAACCATTCGTACAGACCCACCCGAGTTTTAAAAGCAGTCTTCCACTCATCACCCGGTCTAATACGAATCTGATGGTATCCACTTTTCAAGTCAATCTTCGAAAACACAGCAGCACCGCTCAACTGATCCAACAGATCATCCAGTCTCGGCATAGGAAATCGATACCTCACTGTAATCTTATTCAATGCTCTACTATCTGTGCACATTCTCCACGTTCCATCCTTCTTCGGCACCAACAAAGCTGGCACTGCACAAGGACTCAAACTCTCCTGAACACGCCCTTGTTCCAGTAATTCCTCCACCTGTCTTCTCAACTCCTCGTGTTCTTTTGGACTCATCCGATAGTGCGGTCTATGAGGCAATGCAGCACCTGGCACCAAGTCAATCTGATGCTGTATGTCTCTAAGTGGTGGTAACTCCTTTGGCAACTCCTCTGGAAACACATCTTTGAATTCCTCCAAAACTGGCTTCACTTCCTCTGGAACTTCAGTAACTTCACTGCTTTCATGACCAATCAACATAAAAACTTCAGGACTCTCATCTACCTCTTCCACGAATTCCTTCAAGGACAACAAAGTCTTCAATTCCTCAATCTCCTCCAGCTTGTTTTCATTCTGCTGTCGCTTCTTCAAAACTAAAGTGATTTTCGTTCCCTCGAACAAGAAACTGTAGCTATTTGTTCGACCATTATGCTGTACCTCCCGATCGTACTGCCACGGCCTTCCCAACAGCAAATGGCAAACATCCATGTCAACCACGTCACACCAAATTTCATCTTTGTATTTCTTCCCAATAGAAAATGGAACATGAGCTCGCCTCTCTACTTTCACTTCTCCTCCTTTCCTCAACCAAGCAAGTTTATACGGACTACGATGTTTTTCCGTTTTCAACTTCAACTTCCTCACAGCTTCCGTTGAAATGATATTATCACAACTCCCAACATCAATGACAAATTTACAGACCTTCCCCAAAATAGTGCACGTTGACTGAAAAATGTTACTCCTCAACCAACTTGACTCCTCTTCCTGCTTCGGGGTTAAACAAGATCTCCGTAGCATCAAATTACATCCCTCGTCTTCCGACACCTCTTCTTCCTCCTCATCACGGTGTGAATTGAGATCTTCTTCTACATCCTCATCTTCCACTTCAGCAATCATAGTTCTTTTCTTTGGTTTCGGACATTCGTTGCTCTTGTGACCCACTTCCTGGCAATTGTAGCATTTGAAATTGGTGTTGACCTTTGGTTTAGCCACTTCATGAACAACCGGCTTACTCGATGCTTTAGGAACATTAGAGCTACTACCCGCTCCTTTGTTCTGCCCTGTAAAACTTGGAAACACACCTCCCCCACGTCTACCTTGTTTCTCCCAAGCCAACGCCTTTTGATGTGCTTCTGCCATAGATCTAAGGTCGAACATGTTCACCATATCCTGGATCTGTGTTCTAAGTCCCCCAACAAACCTAGCGGTCAATTGTTCTTCTGTCTCCATAATGTCATTTCGAGTAATCAACTGGTAGAACTCATCAGCATAATCAGTAACAGTCTTCGTCCCTTGCCTTAGGTTCTGTAATCTCTGATACATCAGTGATTGGTAATTTTAGGGCAAGAAAGTAGCCTTCATCAACTTCTTCATCTTCTCCCAAGCAACAATCTTCACCTTCCCCATCCGCTCTCTAGTAAGTTTGGTTTGCTGCCACCACGCCATAGCTCTTCCCCTCAACCTAGTAGCAACCAACTTCACTTTACGATCTTCCGGAACCTCCTTGAAGTCAAAAATTTCCACAACATAAGCTAGCCAATCAAGAAATTCCTCGGCCTGCATACCTCCCTTGAATTCCGGTATTTCAGTTTTCATCCCGGACTCCCATTTGTGATCATACTCTGAATGATTTCTTCCTTGACCTCGTCCTCGTCCATGAACACTACCACCATCAAACTCCTCTTTAAAATCTGATGCATATCGATATCGATCCTGACCACCAACATCTCTACTACCACCATTTCTTCCACCAACATCCCTTCGATCTACATTCCTTCGATTACGATCATTCACATTTCTATCACTATTTCGATCATCAACATTTCTATCATAATCTCGATCCACACTTCTATGATCACTATCGACACTTCTCTCTCGATTTGAATGTGGTGAAATTCTACTTCTCCCATGGTTAGATTCAGGTGAAACCCTTCTCTGATTTTGACTCATCTCCAACATCATTCTCTCTAATCGACCAATCCCTTCATTAAGCTTCTCATTAAAGTTTTCGTTAATTCTTTGCTCCATCTCATCGGCCTCTTCTCTCCCATACAAAGCATCAATGTTGCGATAACGGTTAGCTCTTCTCGGAGGCATGATCACTCTTCAACAAATTCTAACAAAAACTTCACTTCGATCTAAAAATCTTCAAATCAAAACTACCCACTTGTTGAAATCTTCAAAAGTCACCAAACGAACAAATCTCTTCAAAATCTCGAGAACCCAATTCTCCAAATGATGCAAATCTCGCACAAACTCCAAAAATCTACGCAAACTCCTTGCAATCTAGCTCTGATACCAAATGACGCAGCGGAAATAACATTTGATGACGAAATGAAGATTTCGTGTCAAACTAATCGATGAAACGATTAGATGAAGCAATATGAATCGATGGATTGATGATACCAAAGTGCCCGAATCCGTTGATCTAGCGAGATACCGGACTTTAGCTATCTTCGATACGTTGATCGCGCACGATGTCGTGAGAGAAGATCTACGATTCTTCGACGTTGATCTAGCGCACTAGATTCCGTGAATCGGCTTCAACAATCGTTGATTCGAGCGCACTCGAATATCCGAAGGTGGAGATAGGAGATAACATTCAACTACCAATTTTAATGGTGGCACAAAAGCACACAAAAGAAATTTTATTCAAATTGACTAACTATTACAAGTGACACAAACCCGGTATTTATAGAATTTTTACAACACAGGTACACGACTTACATAGGTCGTTAACGACCTAACACATACAAACACACATGCGACCTAAAAAAACGACATAAAAAGATACAAATGACTTAACACTCTTCGCGACTTAACACTCTTCGCGACTTAACAAACAAGCATCAGTGACTTAACAATCTTCTGCTCTGCTTCGCGACCTAACTTCTTGCGACCTAAAGAAGAATCGTGACCTAAAGAAAATCGTTAACAAACTTCTGCTCTGCTTCGCGACCTAACTTTATGCGACCTAAAGAAGAATCGCGACTTAAGCTGCAATTGTTTACTAGGTCGTAGCTCGCTTCCATCACTAGTTCGCTGGAGCTCGTTATCGTCACTAGGTCGCTGGCGCGACTTAAAGAAGATGCGGCATTGCAATCTGGAATTCGCGACCTACTGGCATCAGAAGTCTGGCGACCTATGTTCCTCGATTCTGGCTTTCGCGATTTAGGGCTTCGCGATTTAAAGAGGAGGTGGAGCGAAAATCGTTCGCGACCTAGGGCGGAGGTGGAGCGACCTACGGATCTGGTAACTTCAACTGATTCTTGTTCGTCTTCTTCCTTATGCGCTGCATCACATACACACTTTTTTTCATTATTATTCATTTCAGAAAGATAATTATAATTATTCTAAAGATCAAAGCACAAGATATTAAATAAATATTTAGCTATTTGAAAGATTAATCGCTCTTTTATAAAAGTTATAATTTGCTTATTTGTAACCAAGTATTTTAAGGGAGCAAATGAGATGTCATCTCCGTACAGCCTTACTATTAGACATATATGGTATCAATCCGTCAATGTATGGACGAACTTCATAATTTAAATTGTATATATGCAATTATATATAATTGGGTTTCATATTGGTATTTCCAAAGAGTTGATGGATATATGTGCGCTTTTTGTTTGATTGCAATTTCTTTATGCTTCTGTCGATGCTTTTGCAATTTTCAACAAATGCATAAAAACATGTGGATGCTTGTTATTTTTTCATTTATAAACAAAAACATATATGAACTAATTTATTTGTTAGATGACATCAGGAAGATTCTACCACCAGAACGTGGAAACGGTCACTTAGGATTAAGCTTGAGTTTACATTGTTGTTGTATTACAAGGTATTCTAAGTATTCGTACCTTCCATTGTTAATATATTTTTCTACCATGTACAACCATCATTCAACTTTATTACAAGCCATAGTAGCATTGTATTTTCTACATATACTGAAAGTCATGAATGGCATATCTCATAGTATATAATATATTTCAAACACTTATGATAACTATAGTAAGAATAACAAAATAAAATACAAAACTAAAAAAGGAGTAGTAACATACTAAAAGTAAAGCGTAATAACCAAGAAATGTATTTGGATTGAGCGTTGTAGTTTTATCTTAAGCTTTATTGTTAATTAAACTAATAATCTTATGCAAAATATAAGATATAAAGTAAATTACCGTAGTGCATCTAAATTCAGCCATTAAAATAATCTTATTTAATGTAGCTATTTTAAATAATTAAGTATGATCTATGTTTGAATTTTTTTGGTTCTAGATAAATTAGTATGAAACTTGGCAGCCAATTTATTTTGATATTCATGTTTTAACTAAACTACACACTTTTCTGATATTTTGGTCTGCCTCGACTATTCTTTTATGATACTCAGATCACACTTTTCTTCTATCCTATTACCTATTGTCTATAGCTAAAGTTTTTATTGCTGAGTGCATTAAGATCTTCTATCTGTTTTTTTGTTACGCGTTCCCTGTTAGAGCATCTCCAACAGTTTGGAGTGCGGAAATTCGATTTTCTACACTCCAAAATGTTGGAGCCCTCATTTCTACAACAGAAATGAGGGCAGGCGCCTGTTGAACAGGCACCTGATGACCAGGCGCCTGTTCAACAAGCGCCTGGTTAATGCGCCTATATCAGGCGCATTTTCCCCATTTCTCTTCATTCTTACCTCCTCCAACCTCTTTTCAACCATCTTTTTTAAATCAACTTTGCGTCCAAATGCCGCCCCGTCCGGTCAAAACTGGTAGACGCACCGTTCGATATACGACTGATGCCAATATCAGACATGTTCATGTCCCTCCCGATGCTACCGTGACTCCAGACGATCTTCGATCTTTGCACGACTTGCCCCCTACTGTTTCGCATCGACTTACTACAGCTATAGCGATGCCACAGGTATACGTTTATTTATTTATTGCTTGATGAACGACCATGTAAATATATATGTATAATAATTCTTTATTTATTTTAACATTAAATAATCATATATTTAGGTTCGTCATGTAGCGATGCGAGGTAGTTGGTATAGGTGTATGTCTGAATATTTTGATCAGTTACCGGAGCCGATTTTGGATAGGCTACATGCGTCACCTTTTGGTGAATTTCTTGCTTTACCTAGATTTGCACATGTAGATTGTTGTCTAGTAGAGGCCCTCACCGAGAGATGGTGGCCTACCACTCACACATTTCATTTTCCTGATTTTAAGCTAGGACTGACTCCTCTAGATTTTTGTATGCTCACTGGCATAGAGGTTGGTCGACCCGACCGTCTCCCTGTTCCATTTGATAGTTCATTTGAGGAGTTCGAGTCATATTCAGCTTATTTACCGACTATGGCCGATGAGGAGGTTAGAGGAGGAGCTGTTACTCTCCCTTGTTTGCAGCGTTATATAGTAGAGTACATGGCCGTTGAGGATATGCACACTCCCGTTATCCGTGCATTCATATTATACCTTTTTGGGTCTACATTTTTTAGTAACAATAAGGGTACTATTAGACTTGGTTTTCTGGCTGGGTTAGTAGATGTGGATGGACTACATATATATGATTACGGTACCGCTATTATTGGTTATTTGTACGTAGCATTAGATACATATGCGCTTCAGCAGTCTAGACAGATGTATGGCTTTTGGTACATTCTTCCATTTTGGTACTACGAGTATACTGCCAATATGCACCCTCGACTTATTGTAGAGGCGAATGCCACACCTTATATTTACTTTCCTAGATTGCGTCGTTGGGGTCCTCCTATGCATTTGTCCCGTGTTGCACAAGGGGTGCACAATGAGTTGATGGAGGCTAGACAGCAGATGGATATGAGGCGGCGTGGTAACATTATCATTCGTCCATGGGATTAGTACTTATAGTTCCTAGAGCCTGGTCCTGATCATCCACTCACTTTTCATTTATCCATGTCGCGACGTAGGATTTGCTTTCAGGTTCCTACATGTCCATTCATATGGTATTTAGGGGATCGGTGTTGGCTACAGTTGTATGGTATAGTTCGCATTCCATCAGATCCACTACCATGGGATGATATGTATGGTGATATTCGGGTTGGACCAGCTTATATTCATGCGATGAGGGGTGCGAGATGGGTGGATGGTGAGCCATTTACAGTTATGGGAGACTTTGATTCATATTGGGATCGACTAGCCCCACGTGCTTACGCTTTGCCTGATTATATTCGGGGTTTGAACTCCGATCATATTGGCCCGCGTACCTCTTCTGGTAGAGTTCCTCTACCGCCTGCCACCTTTGAGCCTACATCATCTCAGTACACGCAGCCTCCTACTTTCGACCCACCCCCTCATTCGTTTAGAACGTATGATGTACACGGTCAGGTTGTGGAGTATCCCTTGCAGTATCCTACAGACGACGCTATTATGGGTATACCATCCGCCGGATTATACCGGCCTCATCAGGTCTGTATGAGTTTTAAATTTTCCTTAATTTACTTGTCATTATATTACTTTTCATTATATTATCCACCTATGTATAATTTTTCTTGTGCGCATATCAGTTTTCTCAGTACATGGATTATGATAGACGGATGATTGCTGCATTTGAGCGTATGACGCTCGATTATACAGGGATGATGTATCAGAGTTACTAGACTGCGGTCCAACAACAGTAGACTCAGTATGATGCGCAGATACAGGGATCACAGACCCAGATTCAGCAGCTTCAGGAGCAGCTCCATGCCGGACCTCAGCCTCACGACTTTGATGACGTCAACGATGACAGTGACGACGATAGTGGAAACGATGAGGAGATTGATAGCGGTTCTGATCACATAGACTGATGTGCTACATTTAGATGTTTTAGACTGTGTTATTATGTGATTGTCTATATGTTGGTGATGATGCTAATTTATGCTTGGTTATTATTGAGCGTATATGTATGGAAATTGTGACGATTTTGAAGTAACAAACGCATTTGTGTTTGTTTGTCAAACAGTTTATGGATGTTTGACACGTGGACGTTAATCTCATGCTTCAATTTATTGTACGCGGATCACAACCTGTTTATTTAAGAGAAAGTTTTATACTCTAATGTCACAACATTTAAAAGTTCGGTAAATTCAATCAATGAGTAACATAATATTTTCGGCTACGGAATTGAAACAGTTAGTAAATGTTTTTATACAAACTGATCAGATGTGCGACGATGAAGAGATAATGGCAACTCAGTTTTGGGACACCATTGCTGAACTATACAGTAACAATATTGAGTGTAGAAGTAGACGTACGAAGGTAGAGTTGAGGACTACTTATGGGAACTTCTGCAACGCCTGTACGCGGTACAATACAGTTATCAATGAAGTTATATTTGAAAATTTACTCGAACCAACCCGTTCCACATTTGAAGGTCATTACTTTCTCAAATATCACAGCACATTCACTGGACATGAGGCTTATATCGTACGCCAAAATTGGCTAGAACGATTTGGATATCCATAAGTTGAGTGTATTCTCGTTGAGTTTCTTAGTGTCAGTTCCTATTCCTAGTAGTGGTATTTTTTGTTGGTTGTATTACTGTTGGGTGTTTCAGTAACATTGACTTGTTTCTTTCTGTATTATTGCGTTAAGAAAATGGCTACAGTTGTATGATGGGATGATACAGTTGTATGATAAGAACCATTCAACACTGCTCCAACATACAACAGTTGCTTCAACAGAAAACGACTACAGTTGTATGATGGGATGGCTACAGTTGTATGATAAGAACACTGCTTCAACAGTACATAAAGTATTATTGCTACAGTTGATTGATAAGAAGAGTGCTTCAGCAGTAAATAAAGTATTATTGCTACAGTTGTTTGTTTTGTTATGAAAGCCAGTACTGGGAATTAAGCTATAAAAGGCTTGCTAGATGCTGAGAAGTATTATTGCTCATTCTTATTTCATACAATTTCAAATATAACAAATGGCGGCAGAAGATTATATATTTTTTGATGATAGCGACGACGAATTTGATGAAATGATGGAAGATCATTTTCGCCGCGAAAAGGAACTACTAAGTATGGCTGCGCTACAGGTTGGTCAATCGAGCAGGCAACACGGTGGATCAGTTGTTGGTCGTCGGTATAAAAATCGTAGACATTCATGGCACAACGACAGACTGATGGAAGACTACTTTGTTCCAAATCCTACTTACACAGATGCTGATTTTAGAAGAAGATTCCGCATGCGGCGTCCTCTATTTCTTAGAATCCTCCACCGTATCAAGCAGCATGACAAATACTTTATCTTCAAACCCAATGCATCTCGTACAATGGGTTTGACTGGAATTCAAAAAATGACAGCTGCACTCAGAATGCTTGCATATGCAGGACCGACGGACGCACTTGATGAAAATTTGAAAGTGGCGGAAAGCACGGTATTAGAGTGTTTGGAACATTTCTGTCAAGCTATCGTGGACATTTACGGTGATCAATACTTACGCCGACCTAACAAGGCTGATATAGTTAACTTATTAAATATGCATGGTAGTAGAGGTTGGCCCGGAATGTTAGGCAGTATAGACTGCATGCATTGGGAGTGGAAGAATTGTCCAAAGGCGTATGCTGGAGCTTATCAGGGTAAATCTCGTAGGTCCTCTATTATTCTTGAAGCTGTAGCGTCGTATGACTTATGGATATGGCATGCATTTTTTGGAATGCCAGGTTCGAACAATGATCTTAACGTAGTCGAACGATCTACGTTGTTCAATGATTTAGCAAACGGTAGATCAACTCCTTGTACATTTACTTTGGGAGGTAACACGTACGATCATGGATATTATTTAGGTGATGGTATATATCCGAAATGGAGTACCATTGTCAAGACAATTCCTAACCCACAGAACAATAAACAAGCAAAGTTTGCAGCGATGCAAGAAGGCCAGAGGAAGGATATTGAAAGAGCATTTGGGGTTCTTCAGTCTAGATTTGCCATAGTCAGTAATCCATGCAGAATTTGGTCACCAGTTAAAATGACAAAAATAATATACACTTGTATTATTTTACATGATATGATTATAGAGGATGAAAGAGACATGGAAGAAGATTACGTTTACGAGGGTGCTCCTACACCACCGCATGTTTGGCGCAACGATATGATTGGAAGCGCACTTGAACTCGAGTTTCATGTAGAAAGCCAAATGTCATACCGTAGTGTTCAACTTCATCGAAGACTACAAAATGATCTCATAGATCATCTTTGGGGGTTTTCTGGAAATCAGTGAAACTCTATTTCTGTTCTTACGTTTTCTACTATTGTTTATGTTGTTGTTTCTTATTAAGGTTATTGTAATCTGTTTATGTATAATTAAGCTAATGTTGTTAAAATCTTTTTTCAGTGTAATGCAATTTAAATGAAAATACTTATATTAATAATTGCTTGCATTAAGAACACAATACAAATAACGGTACTTAAAGATACAATGGTTGTAAAAACGGTAATTCATTTAATGATCCTCTTCAAGTCTACGCCTCATAATTTCTCTCCTTCTTTGCTCCGTATACTACAGTTGTTCTGCAGATATATGTGACGTATCCATGAACATTATTGCATCTTCATCTCTTTGCCGGTTTCCAGCAATAAGTTGATCCATTCTTGATAACTTTTCTTGGTGTTGCATTGCTCGAGTGTCCATTGCCCGGTTAAATCTTTCTTCGGATTCAAGCATGAGTTTTTTAATTTCATCTTGATCCGCTGCGGCAGTCTGCTTCTTTTTGGCCGCTTTTGCTCCCTGTGGCCTAACAAAATGATCTTCAGTTGGGGATGGGCCTTCTTCTGATCCTAAACCGAAGCTTCCTTGGGATTCCATAGGACTGGAGGTTTCTCCAACTCTAGACGTTTTACCCCGACCACTGTTTGATTGAACTTGTTGAACGGTCTTCTGAAGCGATGATTTCCATTTAACATGCTCGACCAACATGTCATACACATGCATGAACTGATAAAAATGTGGTGCTTGTTTACTATCAGGTTTATAGATTTGTTTGAACAACTTGTTTGCGGCCATTCTCTGTTCAAAAAATAACTAGTAAACTTAGAGAACTATGATAAAAAAATACAATGAAATTATATTAAAGCTTACTAAATGCGTTTCATTCCCAAAGCTACTAGGATTCGTTTGCTTCAATTTGAACATTTGAGAATCGAACGTTTGCGTTTGACGATTTATTTAACCATAATGACCTTTGACTGAAGATAGCGTTCTTTTCTGATTGATGTTCTTCCGATTATAGCAATTAGTAATTTTGCCCCAAAAAGGCTCACCACTTTGATCGGTCCCTCGAATAGGATCGACTGAGAGTGCACAGTAAATGTAGCAAAGATCGTAGTCTTCCGCAGCGCTCCAACTTGCATTAGTTACTTCTTCCCCAATCGGAATCGTAACGTCTTGCAAGTCGTATTCTTCAAAACTGGACCTTGCAGCAACGACGTCGAAATCGGAGTACATTTTCAGTTGAGATTAGTGGCAGCAAAAAATTTCAATGGAGGAAGGAAATTGGTTTGAAATGGAAGAAGAGGGGAGAGTATTATTTGAAGATGGAAAAATGACCGTTGGGAAAAAAAGGCCGTTGGAGACTTGAGTAGGCGCCTGTCCAACAAGCGCCGTGTTGCAACAGGCGCCTGTTGCCAGGCGCCTGTTGAACAGACGCCTGAATATCAGGCGCCTGTTCAATAGGCGCCTGGCAACAGGCGCCTGTTTAACAGGCGCCTCACCCCATCGCGTTTTCTCAGCCCGAAGGCCCCCCTTTCCACACTATTACATATTCTCGTACCCTGTTGGAGAAGAATTCGGGTGCAGATTCGAGAAAATGTGAGCTGTTGGAGATGCTCTTAGTACATTCAAGTGAATATTACAAATTCATTTCTCTTCAGACCTTTACTGTAAAATATATACATTCGTTTAATAAAACATGAAGTGGTAATGCTATTTTTGGATGCATTAGTTGTTGTTATGTTTTTATTGGTTAGTAATGGAAAAGCTTCAAGGAGTTGGAAAAATGTAAATCTTGAAATTTTAAGTTGAATAAACAAAAAAATGCATCATTTCAGGATATATTTAATAACACGATAAAATTTAATAATATGATTAGTATCAAAAATCTGTGCATTAACTTCTCTTCATTTTTAATTGGATTTTATGTATTGACAATGAGATTTTAAGTTTTTTCCTACCAACTCCTTTGTTTCCAAGTGCACATGCATTTGATACTAACTATAGCTTCATTAATAAATTTATCAACTTCATCTCTCTTTCTCAGACCTATATGTTTGTTATATGACTATCTTGATATCATTGAATTTCAATTTGATGATTTTCCCAATATGTGTACTAAGTCTATAGTCTATATGTAGAGAACTCTTTGTTACAAGTTAATTTGAACTCTGTGTTTAACTTTTTTTCCTTCGTTTTTAGTTGATTTCAATAAAATGATTTCTAAATGTTTCATACTTTATACTCCTATCCAACTAGCCTTTAATATATTTTTGTTCCTGGCCATATAGAAATTTCCACATAAAATTTTAGGGGATGTCTTTTTCCTAAATCAAGGAGTGATGAAATTGCAAATTATGTTTGGAGCAAATTATGTTTTGAAAGTTTTTTTAATAAGCCTACAATATTAGTTTAATGATGTCTTAGAAAACGTTAACTAATTCTTTTCTTAATTTTGGATCTGTCAAATTTTGACAAATTGTTAGTAGATATCTTTTCATTCATAATTACTTGGTTGGATCATGCTTATCCAAAAAAGAATTCCATGACTACTACGAAGCTTGACAATTAATTGCCTTTAGGTACCTAATTTTTCTAATTGATCTTAGTTGAGCAAAAGAAACATAACATGTCAGTATGAGGAGAATCATGAACTCCAAGGATCGGGTCAAAGACAAGCTCAAATGGAGAGCCATGGATTTGCTTAGCCATGTGGTAATTATTTTTTCCAGTTATGTTTTATGAGAGTTCTTTCAAATATTGTTTTCCTTCCTTACTGTAATATTCGATTAATTCATAAGATTATGCAAGGAGAATGTAGTTATTTTGTATGGATTCATGAAATATGAGGGAAAATGATATTAGTTGTATTTTTTGTTTTTTCTCGATATAAAATTTAGTGCAAATAAGTAAATGAAATATTAATTCTTAATTAATATACATCCTTTTCCAAATTAATTTTTTTTGAAATCTAGGGTTTCCTTTCAGCCATGGGGGAAAATCAATTTCCTCACCAAATCCTCTCAAATCTCTCCCAATCCTCTTCTCTAATCAGACCACCTAAGGCTTCTCACATCAGAAAGCCGCCAGGTGTTATCAGCATTGATGATGAAGGGTTCAAATTGGTTCAATCGAAACAACAGAGAAGAAAAGAGGCCAAAAAAGTTCAGGAGTCACCATCAGTTCCTCAATTTGACAACCGGAAAGGCAGAGGTGGTCAGATTGTATCCACCCAGGTCGAAAAGAGGAATGTAATGTTGTCAAATCAGAGAAAACCAATAGTCATCTCACTGAACATAGATCAAGGCCGGAAGTCTTGGGCAGACATTGTTGCCGATCAACCTCAAGAACCCAATGTTGAAGAAAGCAGTCTTGAGCATTTTGCACCGATCAGAATTAACAACAAGAAGTATGATTTGGTTAAAGAAGAGGTATGTAAAAAGGCCACTGAATCTTGGAATAATTCTGTTCTTGTTTATGTAGTGGGTACCAAACCATACTACTTTTTTTTCAAATCTTACATACAAAGAGTGTGGAAACCGATTGGTGAATTTGAATTCTTTACTAGAGAGAATGGGTTCTTTCTAGTAAAGTTTAAGGAATCTCAAGACTGCAATTCAGTATTAAAAAATGGATCATATTTCTATAACGGCAAACTCATCATAATGAGAAAGTGGTCTGATTCTTTGAAGATGGACAAAGACTTATTAACGTCTATGCCGATCTAGGTAAGGTTACCCTATGTTAATCTGAAGCTATGGGACAGAGAGGCTTTTAGTGTTATGGCAAGTATCTTAGGTAAACCCATAAAAATGGATGCAGCCACAACATTAAAGATGAGATTGAATTACGCTCGCCTTCTGGTTGAAGTGTCTGCAGAGGATGAGCTTCCTAATGAGATATATCTTTCTTTGTATAATGGAGAAAAAATTACTCAGAAAGTCGAATATGAATGGGTCCCGCCAAATTGTAATGTATGCAAATGTTTTGGGCACACTAGAGATCAGTGTAACCCAAAACAGGCATGGGTACCCAAGAATCATAATCAAGAAATGCAAGAAAAAGAAACCTCATATCCAAATTCAAGAAACAATTTAGTGTCACAAAAACAAGTTATGCTATCTGAAGATAATGATCGGATCAATCAAAAAGATGTCATCTCCGATCATAGAAAGAATGATATAGTGCTCTTTGATCAAGATGATCAAGTCATAGCAGAGGAAGCTCATCAAACTAATTCAGAAATCATAAATGAAAATCTGCAGAGCAGTAAAATGGTGGGTGAAAGGAATACAAAGGTCTTAGAATCTGTAACCCCACCAGTTACAGATCCTTGTATAATTACAGACAAGCATGATACAAATAGCAAAAATGATAATGAAGAATGTCTGAAATCTACAATATCAAATTTGGACAAGCCTCTTGAAACAGCCCCTCCACCTGAGCAGGCTGCAGTGACTGAGAATTCTGACCCAGCCATGCCTCGCCCTGCTGTCCCATTCGATATCTCAACTATTGTAATCCCAGAAGGTATTAATAACTCTGGTAATGAAATGGAAATGGTGGATGCTGCTGATTAGTTTGATATATCTGAACTGCATATACCAAAAACAAAGGCTATTGGTAAGAACAAGGGTATTAAAGAGAAGAAAGCTTTTAAACAAAAATACATATCTATAAATCCAGATTGGGATGAAATGTCAACCAGGTTAAAAGCTAAGAGTGTGGAAAATAAGAGGAGAGGTAAGGGTACTACAGTGTCAGGTACCATTTAATTTTCCTTTTATTATTATATATATATGTCTATTTTTGCTTGGAATGTCAGGGGGATGAATTCCCCTGCTAAACAGTCTGATATCTTATATATGATTAACATTTATAAACCTACCATTATAGCTCTATTAGAAAATAAAATGAATAATGATAATTATGACAAATTTTGTTTTAGGTTGTCTAGTAACTGGAAATCTATAAATAATAATGATTGTGACTGTAAAGAAAGAATCATTGTTATATGGGATTCTAATATTTGGACAAACTTATAAATTAATAAAAATAAACAATTTATTGATTGTCAGTTTAAAAATATTGGTGGTTTCCTTATTCAAGTTACTAGTGTGTATGGTAGTAATTTTGAAAATGAAAGAAATGAACTATGGTATAATCTGACAGACTTGAATTCTAAGTATAATTTTCCCTGGATTATACTGGGTGATTTAATACTGTTTTTCATGTTTCAGAAAAATTTGGAGGAAGTAAAATTCCTGAAATTAAATTTGATAGGGTAAATAATTTTGTATTAAACACTGGTCTTATGGAACCAACTATTAGTGGGAATAAATATACTTGGAAGTCTGGTGTGGCTAAGAATATCCATTGTAAGTTAGATAGAATTTTAATCAACAAAGAATTCTCAAATATTTTTCCAGACTTTATTTTTTCAACCCTTGAACAAAATTTTAGTGATCATACTCCTCTTCTTTTAAATCTCTTTACCACTGAGAATTTAAGCAATAAAGTATCTCCTTTTAGATTTAAAAACAGTTGGGTATTAGAAGAGAATTTTAAAACTTTGATGGATAATAGTTTAAACTTTTCTTGTGTTGGCACTAAACAATTTCAATTTAGTATGCTTCTGAAAAGTATTAAATTCAATATTAAGAATTGGAACAAGAATAATTATTTAAATAACAATAGACTGGATTATTTAAGAAAGGAAGGAAAAATCTTACAAAATCTAGCTGACAATAGTCCAGAAGATAAGGATATTGCCAACAATGTTTTTAATAATCAGAAAAATTTATCTAATGAAATTTATAAAAATGCAATTAATGCTAAGCAAAAAGAAAAGGTAGACTGGCTAGCTCTTGGTGATGATTGCACAAATTTTTTATATGCTAAAATGAGTAATAGAAAGCATATTAATAATATTGGTAACATCATAGATAATTCAGGTAATCTTTCTAATGCTTATGTCAAAATTGTTAATGAGGCTGTTGAATATTATGATAAGTTATACTTTAATGAAAATGTTGAAACAAATTTTCCTCATATTATTTGAAAAAACATTTTGAAAGAGAATGCTTCAGATTTTTTACTTGCTCCTATTTCATTAGAGGAAATTAAACATATTATTTTTAATGCTGGTGATAATAAAAGCCCAGGCCCAGATGGTTTTAATGCAAAATTTTACAAGAATCAATGGGATAATATTAAGAATCAAATTTATGAAGTCATAAATGAATTTATGGATAAAGGTAAAATTCTTAAAAGTATCAATCACACTTTTATTACTTTAATTCCTAAAAAGAAAAATCCTTCTAATATTGGAGACTACAGACCAATTTCTTGCTGTAATTTTATTTACAAAATCATATCTACTATTTTAAGCAATAGAATTAAAAAAATTCTGCCTTTCATCATTTCTGAAAACCAGAGTGCTTTTGTGCCTGGCAGATTAATATCAGAAAACTCTATGCTAGCACATGAAATGGTGAGAAAATTCAATATTAAAAAAGGTGATAATGTGTGCCTAAAAATTGATTTACAGAAAGCATATGATAAAGTTAATAGGCACTTTATTATTCACATTATGAAATGTATGGGATTTCCCAGTAAATTCTGCGACTTAATCATGGAATGTATTAACACTCCTACCTTCTCTATACTTATTCAGGGAAAATCTGAAGGTTTCATCAAAAGTAATAGGGGTATTAGACAAGGTGACCCTTTGTCACCTTATCTATTTACAATGGTTATGGAGTATTTTTCTATTTTGATAGAAATTGAAGCTTTGAAAGGGAATATTAATCCTATAAATAGAGTACAACCCTGTATTAACCACCTTATTTATGCTGATGATCTTATGGTATTTATTAAAGCTAATAAAAAAATGCATTTTCTATTAAAAATGTTTTTGACACTTTGAACAATTATGCAGGGTTGCAAATAAATCTAGACAAAAGTAAAGCATACTTTAGTAAATATAGCAGTTATAAAAGTGATGTTCTAACTGTTTTAAAAATTACTGAAGGTAACCTTCCTATAAAGTATTTGGGATTGCCTCTTTCTGTTAATCAAATAAAAGATTCACACTATTCTATATTATTGGATAAAATACAAGAAAGAATGGAAACATGGTCTAGTAAACTTTTATCTATTGCTGGAAGAATAGAATTAATTAAAACTGTGGTGTATGCAATAATATTATACTGGCTCCAAACTTTTCATATCCCTTCAGCTTCTATTAAAAAATTAGAAAGCAGATGTGCTATTTTCTTATGGAGATGTAAATATCATAAAGTTAGTTGGGATACTGTGTGTAAACCTAAGGATGAAGGTCGGTTTGACATTAGAAATATGAAGGACTTTAGTCTAACTTGTCATTTAAAATTACTCTGGAGATTTCTTAGTGCAGACTCGCTTTGGGCAAGGTGGATGAAGGCTAAGTATCTTAGGAGAGGTAATTTTTGGAATATTACTCCAAACAGCAATCAGTCTAACATGTGCAAGCAAATTTGAAATTGTAGAAATATTGGTAAGTTTCTTTTGGATAGAAATTTTAAATCAGGTGAAGGAACTAGCTTATGGTTTGATCCGTGGTTCAATAATGACTCATTTGTCAATAAAATTTGTTGGAGTAATTTGGTTATATTTGGTGATGCTAATGCAACTGTGTCATCTATTATCATTAACAATCAATGGCAACCTCAAATTCACCCTATAACTTATCCACACAAAGACGAAATATGTAAAATTCACCTAGATTGTAGTGCTGACAGTGACTACTGGTTATGGAAAGCAAACAACAACGGGAAGTTTTCATTTAAAAACACTTGGAATGCTATTAGAAATAAAGTCACCAAGGTTGATTGGTATGATTGCATATGGAATAAGGTGAACAACACTAAGATGGCATACTGTACTTTCTTTGCATTTCATAATAAATTACCAACTTGGGACAGAATAAATAAGTGGAGTAATAGCTCCAGTTCACTTTGTTCCTTATGCAATCTAGAAAATGAGAGCTCTAATCATTTATTTTTTGAATGCAGTTATTCACAGTTTATCTGGAAGCATATTAAGGATAAACTGGATATTCACAACAATGATTTATTGGTCCTCGAGCAAATTATCCGGCTAATAAATATCAAGTTCAAAGGAAAATCAGTGGATCGAGACATAGCTCACATATATATAACTACTGCGGTCTACAATATTTGGAAAGAAAGAAATGCTCGTACTCATAATAAAGTTAGTAGTTGTAAAGAGCAGAAATGGATAATTATTAAAACAGACAGTAAGATCCTGCTTCACAAATCAAAGAAAAAAAGGAAGGATCAAACCAAGTTTCCAAATTTAGCTGAAGACTGGAGTATTGAAGCAGGAAGTAAGCATCTGAACAACTGTTAGCACATCCAGAGAGCATTAGGGCAAGGAATCATCCATCTCTTGAATTTACTCCAGACAGTGCTTCAAACAGAGTTCGAGTTGCATCGAGTAGAGATCGCGCTGCTTTCCCTAGAGGTGATTCAGTAGATCAGAGTCGTAGTGACTACAGATATGGTGATCTTAACAACAAAACGTCGAACAGAGATCCAGCTGCTACGAATCAAGTTCGTGCTGTGCTACAAATTGAGGAATTAACAGATCTGAGTCGCATTGACAACAGATCTGTTAACTTACCTTGGGAATATCAACATCAGAATAGTTTCTTCACAATCGAAAAAATGGAAGGCATGCGAGGAATATTTAACAAGGGCCTTTCGTACTGGGAAAGAGGCGAATCTAGTGGAGTGATGAAGGGAGGCGGCGAAGCATAAATGGTGTAGCGTCGCCATTATTTTGCTTCAATTTTTTTCTGGAGTCATTTGGTTTGTGTGTTGTTTGTTATGTCGGCGTTTGGAATGAATTAGGGTTTGTAGTGATGGTTTGAAGCGGTCGGGTATGTCTGTGTTGTATTTGGGCCAAGCCTTTTTACCTTTATTCAAAAAAAAGTAAATGAAATATTTAAATTGCTTTGATTAAATCATTAATTTAAAACTTCGGCGTGGAGAGCTTCGTTAAAAGCGGTATGACTATTATTAGCTCTAAAGACATTACTTTTTTCATTCTCATGTATAATTCATATTACTTATTAAATGTAAAGAATGACTTCGGTTTGAGAGCGTGGTCTTCAACTAATGCTATTAGTAAACCCCCAAAAGAGTGGTTTGGATATCAATTTTCATATTTGCACTCATTGAATCATATTTATTATAAAATTTTCAAGTATGTTAAGCGCTGAATCAATGGGACAAATAAAACTATTTAAAGGTGGAGATATCCAAAACTTTCTAACTTTTTTGTCATGTATATTGTATATTTGTGTATGTTTCCACGTTGTCAAAACTATATATAGGTCTTGACCAATACATTTTGATCTAGATTGCAATGTTTATAGGATCGTTTTCACCCTAGAGGGGGGTGAATAGGGTGATACTAATAATACTAAAAATTAATGCGGAAATAAAAGCAATCATAGATAATAAAACAGAAGATAATGCAGAAAATCACACACAAATTTATCTAACTTCGGCAAAACCCTGCCTACGTGCTGCCCCCAAAGTTTCTACTAGAAATTAAGTAGTCAGACGCTTACACACGTAAACTTGCGACACCCGCTAATGACAAACCTAACTCTACGCTCAAAACCCTGCCACAACTCAGCCACTGGGTTGTGAATTCTCGAACTACGCCACCGTAGTTCGTAACCTAGTTTCACAACTAGAGTTTGATTTAAATTTAAAAAGAAATTACAAATAAAATAAACTAAAGAAAATAAAACAAAACCCTAATTAAAATTGTGGCCCAAAAGAAAATAAGAAACCGGCCCGCTTCAAAACTATAATTTATGAAAAAGAAAGTGATGTCTACCTTTATCCTTAGTAACTTCGGCCGTTCCTTCGTTCCTCTTTGAAACTAGGGCTTTGAAATTGAAGCCGCCGCCTTGATGTTGTGATTGATTGAGTGGTGAATTCAACTCGGCTTTGTTAATCGATCCTAGCTTCGATTTGCTTGCGGTTGCTATACTTTTTGTCGAGTTCGACTGGATAGAAATTGGTATGTGAATTTTGCTTTGATTTCTCTGTTTGATATGCTTGACTCGACTTACTTTCGAACTAGATTGGAGTAAATGGTTTTGTTCAAAGTATGCTTTTTGGATTTTCTGTTTCGAACTCCAATGAGTGCCGATGATGAATTTGGGTTTGATTTATAGGGGACAAAACCCTATATTATTATTTCCTATATTTGTATTTGAATTCTTCAAACACTTGCTTGGTCGTTCGATTACTAATCGTATGGTTTTGTTATTTGCTGACTTGTTTATCGTATACGAGTTAATCCATGAATTCGAATTTGTTGAGTCGGTTCCATTATTTTCTCCTTTGACTTCGGCATTTGAAGTTTTGAGATAATATATTGGTTTGTTCAATTCATTGAGTTAATCATATGTGCTTCTCCATTCATGACTCACGGTTTCTGACATTATTTGAACTGCTACTTGCACTGTTTTGTAAAACCGTAAACTGCTTCATTTGGCCTTTGTTGACTGGTTCATTGAACTGATATATGTGCATACGTATATATGCATATATGTATACATGTGTATGTACTTCATGTTGTCTTTGGGGTAGTTCTTGTAATTTGGTTTCTTTATCTGGTTACATTATGTGGTGGCATATGTATTTATTCATGTTGATTTGAGTCTTGTTCGGGTTCAATGATGGTCTCCATGCATCTGCTCTGTCCTTGTAGTCTGGTTCCACATGTTGGTCGAGTCTGCACTTTCTTTTGGTTGTATAGACTTGTTCAATTATTGACTGATTTTGCTAGATACTTGAATTGGAGATATTTCATTTAAGTCTGATTTGGTTCACTCGAGTCTACATGTAGTTCGTTGTTGCCTTTGGTCATTGCATTGTTCTGGTGCCATATGTATTGTCACTGGCTTGTCATTGTTTTATGTGCACTACTATTGCTCTGTCCATTGTGGTCTGGTTGAAATAAACTTGGTTGCATTCACTTGTGTTTGTACTTGATCATTCTATGATGAGTGTTTTCATTTGAAGTGTGTTGTTCATGCAATCTTGTTGTCATGTGGTCTGGTCTGAGTTGTGTTGCATCCCATTTGCATTTTGGAGTCTGGTCTTTGTATTGCACCGGTGGTCTTCATGTTTAGTTGTTGTCAGTTGCTTTGTACTTGGTTATTTTGTCTTGACCCATTGCCATGTGGTGTTCATGTATGGTCTGGACTTCATATTGATCTTCATCTCTCTAGTCTGGTTGGTTCCAATCCTTGTTAGCCTTGCATTGTATTCTCAGTGCATTGTACCATTTGAGGTTTTGTTACTTGTTAGTAGAACTGTTGTCTTGGTTGAGTACATTTGTATGCATGTGTATAGGACTGGTCTTGCATTATGAACAAACTGGTCTCTGGAGTTTTGCATTGCTTTTGATTCATACTTGCTTTTGTACATTTCTTCTGAAACAATGTCAGATTTGCTGTGTTGCATGTGGACATTTTCTGATCATCTCCATTTGGATACATACATACATTGTATGTTTATATGTGTAAGTTATTCCATGTCTTTATAACATTGCAGTTGCATACCTACTGTCTGGTTTTATTAAGACTGAGTGCTTGCATGTGTGTCTTTGGAGTCTGGTTGGTATAGTCGTCTTGTTCATGTAGTCTGCATTGCAATCTGGTTTATTGATGATGATGATGTCTGGTTACATGTTGCACTTGAACATTTTGTAGTCTGGTCTTCATATTGCTTTGAGTCTGCATACTGTTGACCTTGTTTGTAGTTTTGATATGTTGTCAATACTTTGAGTTAGTTGCTTCGAGCCCCTATGCATTGAACTTGTATATGTCTTATGTACATTGATTGTATAGCCCTTGTGTTGTTGACCTGGTTGTTGCTTTTCTGGTTTTGGTTCTGGTTACATGTGCACTACCCTGTTTTCATTTGTACACACTCCCGTCTTGCATTTTACTGGTTTACTACTTTGTTGAGTGAGCAAGTTGAACTTGAGTGATTGCATATACATTGTGCATGAAAATAAATAAATAAAATATGCAAATGAACCTGAATGAGAATATGCAAATAAAAAAATATGACTTAACTTATTTGCCAAAATCTTAACTTCTCTCTCCCCCTTTTGTTATCAGCAAAAGAGTAATAGTGTTAGAAAAAATAGAGATAAAGTGATAGATATTAATACAACATTAATACCTAATCGAGTATAAATATTAAATTTCAATTAAAAATCAAACAAAAATCATAAATACTATGTTATGTGCATATTCCATTTTAGAGGGATAGGGGTGATGTCGGTATATAAAACCATATAGTTGTATCTATTTGTGGTATATTTATTATAGAAATTTGAATATCTACCAACCATGCATAACAGTTAGGACTTTTAAATGAGATTAGTAGTATTCCCATTTTTTTTTAAACTGAATTTCAAGTATCTTCTAAGCATGCATAACCGTGAGGACTTTTAAATGGGATTAGAATCAACTTGTCTATTTAATAATCAATTTTGTTATGTATTCCATACATGCATAACCGTGAGGACTTTTAAATGAGCATAAAAGCACATAATCAAAGGTTCCAAGTAATTCTCCCATGCATAACTGTGAAGACTTTTAAATGAGAGTGAATACTTTGGATGTTTCTGTGAAAACTTTTAAATGAGAGTGAATACTTTGGATGTTTCTATTGCTAATTAAAATTTAAAAAAAATTCCTGTTTAAAATACCACATTTTAACATACTATATTGGATTTTGATGAGTGATGGTCGTTAGAAATATAATAGAAATAGAGATGGTCATGGAATTTTTACCAATCAAAGTTATTACAAATTTTGTTTAAATTTTTAAAGAAATTTACTACATATACTGTCTCAAGTCATAATGTATGATTAATATCAACACTCATCACATTTCAGTCACTATTTTCCTTTTCGATAATCTATAGGGATCCAGATTAGTTAATGTATCCATTTAAGATTAAATTCAAAAATAAATATAAAATCAAATTTATAAAATCTCTAATCTGAAACGAAGTCAACAAAAACTATTTTCTTAAAGGGATTTTATGAGAAAATGTCTGCCAATCGAAAATCAGTTAAAATGAAAATTATGCAGATATTTTATTTGGAAATGTGATGCAACTTATGAATGTCCCTGCATAAAATATATTCCACTAGTAATTTTTCTATCAACTAGACTACTAGCAGAATCTGCATCTAAATACCCCTTTAAATCACAATTATCATAAATTAGTTATCATAGACCAGACCGTGAAGTTGCAACAAATACCTTATAATCATTTTACAGCTTCTAAAATGTGATTCCTTAAGGATTTGATTGAAAACATGCACATTATGAACTAGTGAACGTAGTGTCAGATCTAGAAGCAGTAAGATAAACAAATATATCCATGTGTACCTAGAGTAATCATCAACCAATACAAAACAATATCTCTTACCACCTAAACTTGCAATATCGTTAGTCCAAACAAATCTATATGAACTAGTTCAAGGATGAAAAGATGATTGGTCAACATTTTTGCATAAGTCAGAATCAAAATCAACCTTCATTTCCTTATCGCATAATTGGCTGATTTACATCAGATTATGGTGCAAATTTTCAACATCTAAAATATCGTTCAAGATAAATGTACCGTTACCTATTTTACCTTTACCGATAATTTTTTGTTGTTGCCCATTATGATTCTGCCACCATTGTGCTAGGCTAAGGAACTTTGATTTGTCGCCCGTCGTGTGCTTGGAACAGCTAATCCAGGTATCACTCTTGTTGTTCCTTAGCCTACCACCACACCTACACGAGAGAAGATTTTTGTGACCTATTTGTTTTTATAGGTCCATGATTGCTAGTGACAAAAGATTTTGAAAAACAAGTTTGTGTAGAACCAAAGCAGTCTATATTTGTTCCTTTTGGCACCTAGATTTGTTTGATTTTAAGATATTTAACATCTGTCCCTTTTGGAATCAAACTGGTATGGTTTTCACGTGTTTGAATCTATACCAACAATTGTTTTGATTGTGTCCAATTTTTCTACAAATCGTGCACTTGGAATTAACATGATTAGTTTCACTTCTAACTCTTTCAGATTGAATATACCCAAGTCTTTGTCTAACAGTATTAACAGTTTGTTTCCCTAACAACATATTTATTGATTTTTCTCCTTTGGAGAATTTTCCTAAAGTTTTAGACAATTGTTGGACTTGTATTTTGAGAGATTCATTTTCCTTCAATAACAGAGTGCACTTTTTAATAGAATTTTATCTCCTAGTATTTTCACTTTCTTTCAAAATCAGAATTTCATTTTCAAGTGATTTAATTTTAATTTCTGATTTTTTAATCTCTTCTTCAAATGATGGACACTTATCACACTTAGAGCTCTTATTCCGATAGTTTTTAACCAATTGATCAAGCTGTTTATTTAGATCTATCAAACTATCTCTTTGTGATTCAATTTTAGCGTACTTCTCCCTAAGTCATTCAAAACAGCCATTTACTTCGTGAAAATATATAAGTAATTCTAAGTGAGTAAGTTTTCATACCTCGCTTGGCTCATCGTCATCGTTGTTAGTTGTTTCGCCTGAAAAGCACAGATTTGCTTTTTCGTTCTCACTGCCAGTGCTTTTACTATTTTCATCACTTTCATCCTACGTAGCTGCAAAACTTCTCCTTTTCGGTTTCTTTCCTTGGCTAAGTCAATTCTGAGGACAATTGGGCTTGATATGACCGGGTTTATTGCAGCTGTGACAGATGATCTCCTGCTCTTCTGAGTTGTCTAGAACTTTGAGTATTCTGCTTTTCAGTTGTTAATTTAGAGCTGGATTTCCATACTTGTCATTCCACCTTTTGAATTTCTTTATTATCAGCGCCAGTTCTGCTGCACCATTATCATCATCATCATCGTCGTCTCCACTTTCAGTTGTTCCTTTGAGAGCTATAGATTTCTTTCGAGTATCACCTCCTTCACGTTCTTCCTTGAATTTCATTTCTAGCTCATAAGTGGTGAGATTTCCAATGAGTTCTTCAACTTTAACTTGTTTCAAATCCTTTGATTCTTGAATGGCAGTAACTTTTGCTTTAAAATTTCATGGAAGGACTCTGAAGATTTTTCGGACTATTTCCAATTTTTTGTAGGGTTTTCCAAGAGCTTTTGATTTGTATACGATATTAGAAAGTCATCCATACATCTCTTTGATGTTTTCAAACTTGGCCATTATGAAGTTCTCGTATTCGCTATTAAGCATGGCAGGGCGAGATTCTTTGATTTGGGAGGTTCCTTCGTGAGTCACTTCAAGTGTGTGCCAAATTTTCTTCGCAGTTAGATAATGTGAGACACAATTAAATTCAATTTGATCTAAAGAACAGATAATAGAATTCATAACTTTAGCATTAGCACTTTGTAGTTTATTTTCAAGATCTGTCCATTGATCCATGGGTTTTCCTACTTCCTGATTATCTACCACTATTGTTGGTGTCCTATATCCCGTTTCAACAATATTCCACACATCTATGGTTTTCAGAAAAAATTTCATTCTATTTTTCCAATAATCTTATTCACTATTGAACATGGGTGGTCTAACTATGGACTGACCCTCAGCAAAAGCATTATTAAAAGAAGCCATTTAAAAAATCAAAATTTTAAAACAAAAGGTTTTTGTTCCTAGCTCTGATACCACTTGTATGATCATTTTCACCCTAGTGGGGGGGTGAATAGGGTGATAGTAATAATACTAAAAATTAATGCGGAAATAAAAGCAATCACAGATAATAAAACAGAAGATAATGCATAAGAGATCACACACAAATTTACCCAGCTTCGGCAAAACCCTGCCTACGTGCTGCCCCTAAAGTTTCTACTAAAAATTAAGTATTCAGACGCTTACACACGCAAACTTGCGACAGCCGCTAATGACTAACCTAACTCTACGCTCAAAACCCTGCCACAACTTAGCCACTGAGTTGCGAATTCTCAAACTACACCACCGTAGTTCGTAACCTAGTTACACAACTAGAGTTTGACTTAAATTTAAAAAGAAATTACAAATAAAATAAACTAAACAAAATAAAACAAAACCCTAATTAAAATTGTGGCCCAAAAGAAAACAAGAAACCGGCCCGCTACAAAACTACAATTTATGAAAAAGAAAGTGACGTCTCCCTTTATCCTTAGTAACTTCGGCCATTCCTTCGTTCCTCTTTAAAACTAGGGCTTTGAAATTGAAGCCGCCGCCTTAATGTTGTGATCAATTGAGTGATGAATTCAACTCGGCTCTGTTAATCGATCCTGGCTTCGATTTGCTTGCGGTTGCTACAATTTTTGTCGAGTTCGACTGGATAGAAATTGGAATGTGAATTTTGCTTTGATTTCTCTATTTGATATGCTTGAACTCGACTTGCTTTCGAACTTGATTGGAGTTATTGGTTTTGTTAAAATTATGTTTTTTAGATTTTCCGTTTCGAACTCCAATGAGTGCCGATGATGAATTTGAGTTTGACTTATAGGGGACGAAACCCTATATTATTGTTTCCTATAATAGTATTTGAATTCTTCAAACACTTGCTTCCGTTCGATTACTGATCGTATGGTTTTGTTATTTGCTGACTTGTTCATCGTATACGAGTTAATCCATGAATTCGAATTTGTTGAGTCGGTTCCATTATTTTCTCCTTTGACTTCGGCAATTGAAGTTTTGAGATAATATATTGGTTTGTTCAATTCAGTGAGTTAATCATATGTGTTTCTCCATTCATGACTCACGGTTTCTGACATTATTTGAACTGCTACTTGCACTGTTTTGTAAAACCGTAAACTGCTTCATTTGGCCTTTGTTGACCGGTTCATTGAACTTTATACAACATGAAGTACATACACATGCATACATACATATATATATATATATATATATATGCATATATGTATACATGTGTATGTACTTCATGTTGTCTTTTGGGTAGTTCTTGTAATCTGGTTTCTTTATCTGGTTACATTGTGTGGTGGCATATGTATTTATTCATGTTGATTCGAGTCTTGTTCGAGTTCAATGATGGTCTCCATGCATACGCTCTGTCCTTGTAGTCTGGTTCCACATGTTGGTCGAGTCTGCACTTTCTTTTGGTTGTATAGACTTGTTCAATTGTTGACTAATTTTGCTCGATACTTGAATTAGAGATATTTCATTTAAGTCTGATTTGGTTCACTCGAGTCTACATGTGGTTCGTTGTTGCCTTTGGTCATTGCATTGCTCTAGTGCCATATGTATTGTCACTGGCTTGTCATTGTTTTATGTGCACTACTATTGCTCTGTCCATTGTCGTCTGGTTTAAATAAACTTGGTTGCATTCACTTGTGTTTGTACTTGATCATTCTGTGATGATTGTTTTCATTTGAAGTGCGTTGTTCATGCAGTCTTGTTGTCATGTGGTCTGGTCTGAGTTGTGTTGCATCCCATTTGCATTTTAGAGTCTGGTCTTTGTATTGCGCTGGTGGTCTTCATGTTTAGTTGTTGTGCACTTGTTTTCAGTTGCTTTGTACATGGTTGTTTTGTCTTGACCCATTGCCATGTTGTGTTCATGTATGGTCTGGACTTCATATTAATCTTCATCTCTCTAGTCTGGTTGGTTCCAATCCTTGTTAGCCTTGCATTGTATTCTCAATGCATTTACCAGTTGAGGTCTTGTTACTTGTTAGTAGAACTGCTGTCTTGGTTGAGTACATTTGTATGCATGTGTATAGGACTGGTCTTGCATTATGAACAAACTGGTCTCTGGAGTTTTGCATTGCTTTTGATTCATACTTGCTCTTGTACATTTCTTTTGAAACAATGTTTGATTTGCTGTGTTGCATGTGGACATTTTCTAGTTATCTCCATTTGGATACACACATACATTGTATGTATATATGTGTGTGTTAGTTCATGTCTTCATAACATTGCAGTTGCATACATACTGTCTAGTTTTGTTGAGACTGAGTGCTTGCATGTTTGTCTTTGGAGTCTAGTTGGTATAGTCGTCTTGTTCATGTAGTCTGCATTGCAATCTGTTTCATTGATGATGATGATGTCTGGTTACATGTTGCACTTGAACATTTTGTTGTTTGGTCTTCATATTGCTTTGAGTCTGGATGCTGTTGACCTTGTTTGTAGTTTTGGTCTGTTTTCACTACTTTAAGTCAGTTGCTTCGAGCCCCTATGCATTGAACTAGTATATGTCTTGTGTAGATTGATTGTATAGCCCTTGTGTTGTTGACCTGGTTGTTGCTTTTCTGGTTTTGGTTCTGGTTACATGTGCATTGCCCTGGTTTCATTTGTACACACTCTTGTCTTGCATTGTACTGGTTTACCACTTTGTTGTGTGAGCAAGTTGAACTTGAGTGATTGCATATACATTGTGCATGCTAGTCGAGACTCATATGCACTTGAGTTGAATCCAGCCTTTGGCTTGGATTTGACCTTGTGCTCACCTGTACCTATAATTTCAACACTAAGTGCACGGCCTTGTAGCCTGTACAGTGATACACATTGCATGTCACAAATTGTTCGTGTATGATGAATTCAAAAGAAATGATGATGAACTACCCAAATAACTAAGGCAGATAACATTTTCAAAACACACACTTTAATTTGCACTGCAAAATATTATCTTTTTAAATTTACCGCGTCAATGTTTATTTTGCAGATAGCTCATATGCTGAATTCAAGCTGGAACAAAGTTAAAGATAAAAATACGAGTGTTGAGTGAATATGTAGTGAGGTGTAGATTGTAAATTGAAAAATGTGATGTAATTTGAAAGTGTATTGTAATTGAAAAATGTATAAATGTAGTGATAGCTCAAATTTGTACTATTTGAATTTGTAATAAAATATTTGTTTGAATAAAATATCGGCTTGAATATGAATTTTGTGTTATTTATTTTATTCAACAAATATTTATTTAATTATGTGAAAAATAAAATAATACAATAACAAATACATTTAAACGAATATATATATATATATATATATGTTTATTATCATCAAACAAAAATCATAGGCTATTGTATTCTACAATGCTCATCGGTATGAAGCTTGACGTTGGAGGTTAGTTTCCTAAACCTTTCTTTCAAGCTTTTTTTACTTTAACTAACATTATAAATTAACTACAGCAAATATTAGTAGCTTTATGCAATATAAATTTATTACACACTCACTGATGTTTATTTTGCATTTTCTACTATAAACATATATTTATGTTAAGTGTTGACTTTTAGGTTCAATTCATGATTAGTTAGGAATATCATTAATATGGGTATCCATCATTTAAAAGATGCAGAAATATCAATTGTATAGCTGCAAAAAAATGGATTTGCAAAAGTATCACTTAGTAAGGTTACAAAATGAAAATATTAAGCTAAATTGTGATCGTATATCTCTATATATATACATATACATATATATATATATACATATAAATAAATATACATATATGTTTGTACCAAAATTGGGCACAATACTCTTCGGAAGTTTATGAAGAGATAAAATGAAGAAAATAAATGGAAAAAGAGGATTATCTAACAAAAACTCTAAAAAAACAGATAATGAAAGTAATAAAAATGCACGGGAACACAAGGATTTAGAGTGGTTCGGCGTACTGCCTACGTCCACTATGAAATTGTTCGTTTTATTGAAGTTTCTTTGATGATTACAATTGATTGCAGCAAGTTATAGCAGATAACAGTGAATTACAGCAGTGAAATTCGTTAGCAGCAGCAGCAACGGAGTTTAGAACTGGATCCGGCAGAGTCTTGTTCGAATCGATGGGAGGTGGCCCTTTTTTCGTATCGATGCAACGAGCTTTGTTCGTATCGATGGGGGACACGTGGAATAGGTTAACTGCATGGCCTCGTTCGTATCGATTGGGAATGACTCCATTTGATCGATACGAAGTTGACGTGACCAGATGGACTCGAACAATGGTAGCTCGATCGATACGAATAACCGTGACGTGGATCGATACGAACAAGAACTCCTCGATGGATACGAAGTAACTGGGTTTGAAGGATAGGAACAGTGGTCCATTGGTGGATACGAACAGTGCGTCCTAATCGATTCGAACAAAGGTTCTCTGATGGATACGAAGTGAACATTGGACGATCGATGCGGAGCTGATCGATTCGATGTAGGCTTTGGTGATCGATGTAGAGCCGATCGATTCGAACAAAGCTTTCCTTGATGGATTCGAACTCGATCGATTCGAATAGCAGCCAGGCGATGGATTCGAACTCGATCGAGTCGAACAGTGGCCAGTCGATGGATTCGAACGCGAGGCTGTTTTTATCCAATTTTGCATCGATTGTAACTTGAGCATACGAACTCGGATTGACTTGAAATTTGGAATGTTGACTTTCGCTGCTTCGCTCGCCGTGTCTTGTCGATTGTAGCTTGATTCGGACTCGGACAAAATTCGTCGATATCCATGGTGAGTCTGCGCATAACCGACCTCTAAGACGAACCGTCATTGGTTTCTAGTCAAGTTCTTGGTGTCACGGCCTTGCCAAAAAGCGGGATAACATTTGCCCCCCAAAGTACGTCTTGTGGGAACATGATGTGCTTTGAAGTGTTGCAATCTTCATTCTGAACAGTTATCGTCTTTCCGATGAAAGTTGTAATCTTTGACTGATTTCCTTAGTAACGTAAACTATTGTACCCTGTATTGTCGTAACTGATTGCTGCTTGATTGAGATTAGCTATTTGTTGTTGTAATCGTTATTAGATAAGTATCCAATTCCTGTGAATGTTAAAAATTGAATATTAGCCCGACATATATGCATATATGTTAATCTGACTCTCGTTGACGTTCACACGTTCACGAGCCATTATCAGTTTATCTCGTACCAAATTCCATATCGATCCTCTCCTGAACCGTTGTGAAATTCGAATTGTAACAACGCTCGATGCTTGTTTTTGAATGTTCCTTCGTATCGATCCTCTCCCGAATCGATGTAAAAGGTTAGAGCATTCTCTTTGCATCGATAGGCATCGTATGGATGGATACGCAATGAACACTTCGAATCGATGGATGTGAGGTTCGATGGATACGAAGCATTTGTTCGTATCGATGGAGTTCGATGCCTTCAGAACAGCCCTTGCCGTATATTTCGAATTGATGGATCTGGTGTCGTTGGGTACAAATAGACAATTCATATCGATGGGTATTGGCTTCTGGGAGCTGCGATTTGATGGATTCGAACTGATCGTTCGTATCGATGTTTTGGGGAAGAAGTTGAAAATGATCGATATGAACAAGGATTTCGTATCGATGGATTGTGGATGGATACGAATAGTTCGTTCGAATCGATCCTGTGGTAACATTTTGTAACCGGTCGAATCCATTGGGAGACAAATCGTTTATTCCATTCACACTTAAGTCCATATAAATACTGTGGACTTAGTCGTTTTGCACTTTTTACTTTTTACTTCGTCTTCGCTTTCGTATCGCTCTAGAGACCAAGAAGAAAAAACTGCTCTTTGCCTTCTAATCGATTCAGAACCTTTAATCCCTTCAACCAGTTATCGAGAATAAGGTAATCGATTGAACAACCTCAGTCCTAAAAAGATGAGACTCAAATTCTCATGCCATTCCATTCGAAATCATGTCCAAACTTTGTCTGGGGAAGTAGATTTTGTGTGAGGTCGAGGGAGGAGAAAAATGGAGTTCGAGTCGATCTAGGGAAGAAAGAGTATGGAGGAGGACGGCTTGATCTTTTTTTCGTGTCGATCTGCAATGATTGTTGTGTGGACTCGTCTTGTATGATCGATACGAAATCCTATCTCCAAAATTTAATGCAAGAACTAGGCCAGTGATCGAGTCGAATTCCTTGGGTTCAGATCGGTTCGAAGAATACTCCTTCGATCGATACGAAATGTATCGAGTGAATGTGATCGATTCGAAGTTCTTGGCTTCAGATTGATTCGAAAAATACTCCTTCATATCGATACGAAATGCATCGAGTGAATGTGATCGATGCGAAGCCGGGGCTCCCTTGGCTGATACGAACCCAATCGTCTATGATCGATTTGAAGCCTCTGACCTTGATCGATATGAAACCAGACACTGACGATCGATTCGAAGCGAATTCCTGACGACTGATATGAACCCGGATCTTGATGGATACGAAACCTTGAATAACCGACAGCATGATTTCCGATGAGCTTCATTCTTGCATATCTGGACTTAACTATTACCCTGCATATTTAACTGCCTATCGAAGCTTGTCGATGGAACTGTAACTTAACAAAACTTTAACAAACTTTGACTTGGATCGATCGCTAACAACTGGATGGCACGGTTGTGACGGTTAGCGATGACGGTCATTCCGACTGAATTTTGAAGTCTTATCATTCACATGCTTTCTTTAAATCCGTAGAACTTGTCAAGTGATATGCAGCACTGCACTGCACAACATATTCACACACTTCACACTGCGGGATGCACGGGTTTATTATCTATTTAACGATGATTTTTCATAAGTTAGTTAGTCATGGAACCTTCAAGTTCACAATAGCAGGAAGTTCAAGGTTCAATTCCTCCAACAATCGCGATACCGGCCATCGAGGCCGAAATCATAGATCCAGCAACGGACGAGCTTCCAGGCGCCCGGTTCATTTGTCGTCCACAAGACTCTTTACCGTCCGGCATTTCCGAAGATATGCTAGGACGGATATGCTTAAGACATGGACTGTCGCTTGATGACGTTTTATTGCCAGGGCCAAATGATAGACCACATGCTCCTCCGGAAGGGTTTACAGCTTTCAACAACATGCTTGCACAGCGGGGACGCTTCCTCCATTTAATCAGTACATAAGTGAAATGCTGTCATTCCTTGGAATCGCTCCATCCCAGCTACACCCCAACGGATACGCCTTGTTGAATAACACTTTCATCTTGTTTATGGAAATTTTCTTTCGACCACCAAAACCGATCGAGATTAGATATCTCTTCAACATTAAGAGTCGCGGAGACAGCCCTTCTTTCACATTCTTGGAAGTGGTTAGGAACTGTCAGATTGTAACGGGATCCTGGGGGAGGTTGAGTTACTTCAAGACAGAATGGTTCTACGTTTGATGCCCCCTGGATTCGCTAAGCGATGGTTGGATAGACGTAAGTGTTGTAGTCCTTCTCATGAATTATCAAGATAACAATAATCATTTCCAAAACTGACATTCTTCTCTTCTTTTACAACCGCAATCTCACGACTGGACGGTGGATATTTCAGAGAGTTAATTTGGATCCTCCAAACAGTTCCAGGTGAAGAGAGGAATATTGACTTGATTCTACCCGACAGGAACTTGAGAACTGTCGGGTTGATTGAACGGAGGCAAAGCATACGGCTGGAAGGGACACTTAGAGCGGTCTCGAAGAAGCGGGTGAAACGCAAGGCGCCCGGAGTCGTAATAACTGAAGAAGTTGATCCGGAGAGAACGCCCACTGATAACGAACTCCAAGCTGGGCCTTCTTCTGACGTTCAAGATTCAGGAGGAAAGAGAAAAGGCAAGGCAATTGCTTATAAGCGTCCTAAATCCATGAGATTGAAATTCGTGGTTATGTCTTTGCCTATTCAGGGGATTAGAATTTCGGAGGCTCCTCCCCAGCAAGTAGAGAATCCTTTCGAAGGGCTTCCTGATATTCCAATTCCGGATTATGTGTCGTTTCAACACGGCACCAGGATGGAGTAGCTAGACAATGCTCTTGATCTGAGTGGGTCGCTTTGTACGAGCGCGGCTGACATTTCCGGTTGGTCGGGGGGTTGCACATACATACACTTCACTGCACTACATGATTCATAACTGTAAATCGTCCAATCTAGGAGATCACTAACTTTTCTTTCATCCCTCACTTTCAGGTACTATGTCTGGAAGAGGATCAATTCTTGGGAGCCTTCGCTCAGCCCGAAAGTCTTCCTCTACTTATTATGATTCCCGTAGGAGAGACTCGGATAGAGATCGCGATCGCGAGTACTCCAACCAAGAGAGGTATGAGCGAGACAGGGACAGAGAATACAGGCACCGATCCAGATCTCGTTCTCCTCCTCTCAGACTTCCATCTCCGCCTCCTGTTCATGTTCCACACCCGCTAGAGCCTCCACGTCACAGACCGACTTCTCAAACTTCAAGGTCCGAAACTCATCATCAGTGAGTTGAAACCGTGCCCCCCATAATTGCAAAGCAGGCCATTACTGAGCCCACGGGGGAAGGGGCTATTAAAATTGCTCATCTGAGGAAGGAGTTCCCGAATATATGCTTCGACGGCTACGTCTTTCCTCCTCACTTAAAGAGAATCCTATCTGGGGTGGAAAACACGATGCATGATTACATTCATGACATCTACACCCAATACAGAGAGTGGGTAAAGGCTGCAGAAAAAGCTTCCAAAGTGGCCTTTGAGCGAGCCAAGACAATTGAGAAATGGAGACCGAGATCGCTCAAAGGGACCGGATCATTCAAGTGCTCACTGCTGAGGCCGAGTCTTCTCGGAAATCTGAAATTGATGCCACCAAAAAAGCTGATGAATCGAATGTGGCAATGGAGAAGTTTAGGCAGACTCATGTCGCCTTGGTGGAGGAGATGGGCCACCGGAACACTACAGTCACCGCCGAGCGGGATGCGGCGGTCAGGGAACTCAATGAGCTTAAGGCCAAATTTTCTGACATGGCCAAGGAAAAGGATGTTGCGAACAACGCAGCCGAGGAGGCGTGCGAGCAGGCTGTCTTGCTCCGGGGTGAAAGGGATGCGACCGTGGCTAAAGTCCGCGTGGTGGAGACTGAGTTTGAGGAGAAAGTGAAATCGGCCGAGTCTAGGCTAGAAGCTGACATTGAAGACATGCTCATTGTTTACAACGCTAACGTGCTGAGGCACAAGGGTCTAGCCTGGCTCGATGATTACCCGGCATACCTATACAACGCCTGGGGCCGATTAGTTGAAGAAGAGAAGGAGGCGCATCTAGGTGAGCCTGTAGATGAATTTGAACTCGAGAATCGCATTCTTAATGAAGATGAAAGGAAGATTCTCCACGAGTCAATGATTCTACATGAAAAAGAAAGGCTCGGCACCCAGCACTTCAAAGTAGGAGAAGGCTCTAGGGTTGAACACCATGATGCAAGTCTTGAACTCCCAGCGTCAACCCAGCCTGAATCCTTGCCTGCGGTTGATCCCCAAGCTGTTTCTGCCTATAATCTGAATCATCCGCAGATGTCTTCGGCTACAGAGCAAGTTGATGAAGCCGCTCAGCCGCTCATAAGTCAAACTGAGGAAGGTATTCTGAACATCCCACATATCTGCCTTAAGTCGGAATCTTCATTCGAATTAAGTTCTAACAGTTCCCTTATTTTTTGTCCAGTGATTGACGCTGCACTGGCCGCGCCTCCTGCCACTCAAGAACTACATTAGACGCAGGAGACTATCGCCACCGAAGCGACTGTCGTAACTACATCTGCCCCGCTTGACGATATGCAGGGAAGTACGCTTGTTTTTTATGAGCAACTGATGGAGAAACTTTTTTGTCGTCATGGCGATCCTTTAGCTGACTTGCCATTTGTCATGGGTGGAGGCGTTCCTGCTACAAGCTCTTCGATGCCAACTACCGATGCTCCCAGCGAGGCCCGAGCGGTTACTGAAGAGGAGATATTAGCCGAAATTCACGCTGAAATGGCGGCAGCGTCTCATGGTGGCAGTTTTTGCGGTGGAATGGCGGCACTTGGTCCAGCTCCGCTTAGAATGATATCGCCTGGCGGTACATTTTTCGACACTAGTGCGCTCATTCCATCTTCTACACTTGATCCTGTTCCTCCGACTCCGCCGGCAGGAAGCATTCCCGTTCACTCGAGCTCGGAGGAGGATGTCGAGATCATGCCCCCGCCTGAAGACCGACCACCGAAAGGCAAAGGCTCAAAGAGGAAAGGTAGTAGCGGCTCCGGCGGGTCTACACCGAAAAGGAAGCCGAGGAAGAAGTAAGAGTGGACATGTTACCTCGGTTTATTTTGATTTTCATTTTGCTGGCCGTGTATAGATGTGGGTTCGGCCCCTGCTAGTAAGAATTTTTTGGAGCAAACTTGTACATGAACTTCTTTCACAAACAATAGAAATGAAACTTCTCTTTTTTGGCTTCTTTTTAGCTATTGCGTATTCACCTAAGTGTTTCAATATCTGAAGTGCACTTGTAAAGTTTCAGTTTTTGAGTCAAGTTTGTTTTGGTCTGCTAAGTCCGGAAACTGTGGACATGGTTAACGACCAGGAAGTGAATTGAATTTCGGCGTCGCATCGCTTCAGTCAATGGACGACGCTCAAGTGATGCCCCCCAGTCTTGGGGATGAGTTGTACAATATCAGCCAGCGACTGCATCTCACTTATAACACGTTGAGTCTAGTGCCGCTGAATGGATGTTTGAGACAAGTGGAGATTGAGTGGTTCAACCTTACTCGTTTAGTTATCGATGATCATATCCGCACTTTGGGGATTCTCATTTGCTTACTGGCGGTTGGTTACGCCGGCTTAAGTTTTAATTATATGTCCGCGCTCTGGGGACTTGGAATCGACATTTATACTCCGACTCGCACTCTGGGAGTTCGGAATTGGTGTTTATACTCCATTTCGCACTATGCGAATTCGGAGTCGATGTTTATACTCCGACTCGCACTCTGGGAGTTCGGAGTTGGTATTTATACTCCGACTCGCACTCTGGGAGTTCGGAATTGGTATTTATACTCTGTTTCGCACTCTGGGAATTCGAAGTTGATGTTTATACTCCGACTCGCACTTTGGGAGTTCGGAGTTGATGTTTATACTCCAATTCTCGCTCTGGGAATTTGAAGTTGGCAAACAGACGGTCAGTCACATCGGTTGCATGTTTTCAGATCTCGCTCGCACTCTGGGAACGAAAGATGGATCAGGATCATGGATAGTGGGATCACATCCACCCTGAGTTAACAAGTGAGGTCGTTAGATGGACGGGTCCACCCTCCTCAAACTTGGTTCAGATACGGACGAAGTCGTTAGGCGGACGGATCCACCCTCTTCGTAGACGTATCTTTATACTCCAGTTCGCACTCTGGGAATCTGGAGTTAAGTGAAGGATTGTCGTGTATCAATCCTTTTTCGACTTTGGTGTGATGGCTTGTCCCCGAGCTCGGGTTTCACTTAGCGAGTGACCGGTTGCATCACAGTCAATCCCTATTTGAATAAATCCCACCGTATGGTGAAACTTAGCTCTACGTGCATAGCGATGATCATATGAAGCATTTCAAGTAAATCACAGCTCTGGCTCAAAGAGATTGCATTTTATTGCTGAAATAAGAAAATATGGCAAAGTCAGCTGCCTTATTACAAATTCTAATTTCAAAATGCAGAAACAAATTGCAAAATGGAAAATAAACTAAATGAAATAACATAGCCTGTTATGTGTAGTAGCGACGAAGACTCTCGCTATTCCAGGCTTTTGGCAAAGTAAGACCGTCAACGGTCGATAATTTGAATGTGCCATCTCCGAGCCTTCGTTCAATGACGTACGGTCCTTCCCATGTCGGCTTTATATGCGAAGGAACCGGGTAGATTCTTTTCAGGACGAGATCGCCTAGTTCAAAGGTTCGCGGGTGGACCTTGGCGTTATACAATCGGGCGACTCGACTTCGATGCGCGGATGCCCTCAAATCAGCCTCTTCATGCTTCTCATATAGTAAATCGAGAGATTCAGCAAGTAATATAGCATTAGTCTTCGGATAATAGTACGTTACGCGATGAGAAGGTACTTCTAACTCGACTGGAATAACAGCTTCTGAACCATAAGAGAGAGAGAATGGAGTGTGACCGGTCGCGGACTTGTGGGTTGTCCGGTAAGCCCATAAAGCCATAGGAAGTTCATCGACCCACTTGCCCCCAACCTTTTCCAGTCGTTTCTTCAGAATGGACTTTATAACTTTATTGACTGCTTTGACTTGTCCGTTAGCTTGAGGGTGTGCAACTGTAGATAATTTCTTTTGGATGTGAAATCATTTGCAAAAATCTTTAAATTCAGCGTTGTCGAATTGGGTTCCGTTATCAGTAATAATGGTGTGCGGGAGACCGAATCGACATATAATGTTGCGGACTACAAAGTTGATTACTTTTTTCGTCGTTATGGTAGCAAGAGGTTCAGCTTCAGCCCACTTTGTAAAGTAATCAACCGCGACGATGGCGTATTTCGCGCCACCTTTCGCCAGAGGTAGAGTACCAATGATGTCGATGCCCCACGTTGCAAACGGCCATGGGCTGACCATTTGCGTTATCTCGGTAGGCGGGGCTCTAGGAATTTGAGCATGCTTTTGACATTTATCGCACTTCTTTGCGTAATCTGACGCGTCGCGATTCACAGTCGGCCAATAATATCTGTATCGAAGTATTTTCTTGGCCAGTGCTTGCCCCCTAGTGTGATCGCCACATTCTCCCTCGTGCACATCGCGTAATACTCGTTTAATTTCATCGTGAGCAATACACCGGAGTTGAGGAACAGAGTACCCTCTTATGTACATGATCCCATTCTGGATGGTGAATCGTGAGGCCTTCCGAAGGACTTGTCTCTTTTCACTCCTGCGCTCCGGCAGGGTTCCGTGCTCAAGGTAATTTCTGAGTGGAGTCATCCATGACTCCTTATTGGGAACGGTTTCACATATCCAATCTATTTCTGAACAGTCTATGCTTGGGGAGGTTAACGTCTCTATAGGAACGAGTCCCATTTGTTGAGCTTCACCTGTGCTGGCTAACTTTGCCGATGAATCGGCTTTCTGATTGCGCTCTCGAGGTATACAATAAATGGCATAATAATCAAACTGATTCAGCACTTCCTAAACTCGAGCTAAGTAAGCGGCCAGCCTTCGATCTCTTGCTTGATATTCTCCCCGTACTTGACACACAACTAATTGTGAATCGCAATAAATTTCCACAGCGATAATTCTCAAATCTTTGACAAGTTTTAGTCCAGCTAAGAGGGCTTCATACTCGGCTTCAGTATTGGTTGCATGAAAATCGAACTTCAAAGCATAACATATAGATCGGCCTTCGGGAGTTTCAAGTACAACACCAGCACCCGAACACCGATCGTTTGATGCACCATCAGTGTACAGCTTCCAGACATGTTCGGGAGATTCACTTGTCTCGGGCAAGTCCTCTAGAATAGTAAATTCGGCTATGAAATCGGCTAGGACTTGTCCTTGAATGGCTCGTCTTGGAGTGTAAGTAATATCATATTGGCTCAGTTCGATGTTCCATTTGAGCAACCTACCAGACGTCTCAGGCCGCGTAAGGACCTGTCGTAACGGCTAGTCGGTGTAAACAATAATAGGGTGTGCTTGGAAATATGGTCGGAGTTTCCTTGATGCAATAACAAGGCAATAAGCCAACTTTTCTAGTTTCGGATAATTCCTTTCAGCTCCAGTCAATCGTTTGCTGACGTAGTATACTGGCTTCTGTATCCTGTCTTCTTCTCGAATTAAGGCAGCACTGATAGCGTTTTCTGATATCGCCAAGTATACGTACAACTTCTCATGATCAATAGGCTTTGACAGGATTAGTGGTGTGGATAGATGCTGAACTAGTCGAAAAGAACCTACTCAATGTCGCTACTTTCCCATTGAGACTCTGGACTTGCTTTATAGTTTTTGGAGTTTCACGATTTCTGATAGCCCGGATCTTTTCAGGATTAGCTTCGATCCTTCGAGCGTTGACGATGAACCCAAGGAATTTTCCAGATGCAACTCCAAAATGACATTTCAGTGGATTGAGCTTCATTCTGTATTCTCGAAGTATGTTGAACATAGTTTCCAAGTCTTTAATATGGTCAGTGGAAAATCATGACTTCACAAGCATGTCGTCTACATATACCTCCATGGTTTTCCCGATTTGATTGGCAAACATCTGATTGACCAATCGTTGATAAGTAGCCCCGGCATTCTTGAGTCCGAATGACATAACTTTGTAGCAATAAAGTCCCAGATTGGTTACGAAGCTGGTATGTTCTTGATCAGGTAAATGCATTGGTATCTGATTATAGCCAGAATACGCATCCATAAAGGATAAGAGTTCATGTCCATCTGTTGAGTCTACGAGTTGATCAATGCTGGGAAGTGGGAAACTGTCTTTGGGACAAGCTTTGTTCAGATCGGAATAGTCGACATATGTTCTCCACTTTTCGTTTGACTTTCGGACGAGCACGGGATTCGACACCCATTCTGGATATAATGCATCTCGAATGAACCCGTTTGCTTTAAGCTTTTCTGCTTCTTCTTTAAGGGCGGTAGATCTCTCTGGATCCATACCATGCCTTTTCTGCTTGACCGGGACATACCGCGGGTCAATATTCAGAGTGTGGCTCACGATGTCCAGCGAGATCCCACACATATCAGAATGCGTCCAGGCGAATACATCAAGATTCGCCCGTAGAAATTCAACCAATTCCTTTTGAGTCTGCTGGCTTAGCTGAGAGCCAATCTTTATCATCTTTGAATCATCATCACTGTCGATTGGGACATCAATCGTCAGTTCGGCCGGGGATGCTTGACTTTCTTTAGATTCTCCTTCATCTTCAGTTTCTCTTGGGTCAAGATCCCTTTTGAATTGGTTGGGGTGTCCGGGCCTAGGCCCAGGCGTTAATTGTCAATTATCAGCAAAACAGACGTAGAGAGATTCCTCTACGCCCTTTCCTTTCTCCTTTCGCTGCGCCTCCCGCAGCTCGGCAACATAACAGGCTCTCCCAGCAGCCTGATCTCCTTGAATGATTCCCACTCCACGATCAGTGGGGAACTTTAAAGTCAAACACCACGGGGCAATGGCGGCCCTGAATTCAGCGAGGGCCGGTCGGCCCAAGAAAGCATTATAAGGGGAGTCTATGTCCAACACAACGAACTGCAATATCCGCACTCTCCGGCGTTCTCCAACTCCCAACTCCACTGGCAGCTCCACTACTCCAGTGGGTATAGTAACACTCCCATTGAATCTGTGGATTCGAGATTGACAAGGTTTCAAATCTTTGGCTTCCATTCTCATTTGACCATAAGCTCGTTTAAACATAATATTCACTAAGCTTCCACTGTCAACTAAGATCCTCTTCATCCAAGCAGGACCTACTTGAGCTGAGATGACCAGTAGATCGATAGTGGGAGCTTCGATTTTATCAACGTCATTGTTCCTGAACACGATGTCATCTGTCATCGTCTTCTGCTGCTTGGCTGGAGCCCCTTCATCAAGACTACTACAACACTCGAAGTCTGCATGCCTAATAGAGCTGGCATACGACTCCATTTCCTTCCAGCTTCGGTCTGCTGGATGAGGACCACCACTTATTGTATTGATAACCAACCTCCCGCCAGTACGAGCGGGTTCCTCCTATCTTTCCTAATTTGGCACACGATTCTGATTCGATGGGACCGCACCTCCTGACTGCGGCGCCTGGACATACTGATCTAACTTTCGCTCACATATCAACTTCTCAATGAGTTTTTGTAAATGACGACACTCATTTGTATTATGGCCATAACTTTCATGGAACCTACAAAACTTCCCCGTTTGGATCTGCCTTTCTGTCGACGGCTTCGGGGCAGGTTTCTTGTATTGCATGGTATTGCAGGTCTGCAAATACACATTTTCCAATGATGTATTCAATGGAGTATAATTGTCAAACATGGAAGCTCTACGTCGTGGACCACGGCTTTGATCTCGCTTCTTTCCCTGATTTCCATTGTCCCTCTGCTGATTCTGTTTATTTTGTATATTCAACTGAACTTTTCTAGAACTCTCCCCGGACTGTTTAACGACGATGTTACTCTGAATTCCTTCAATGTTGGGCCATGCGTCATCCTGCTTCCTAGACTGTTTCGCATCCTCCCTTCTCAAGAATTGGGCTTCCTTGGAATAGAAACGGTCCAATGACGCAGGCGATTTCCCAGCTAACCAATTTCCGAACTCGGAATCAGCATCAATCCCCTTAGTCAATGCCATCAGGATAGAGTTATCATTGGGATTGCTTATTTCCGCACATGCAGCATGAAATCGCTCTAAGTAACGTCTGAGTGTCTCTCCAAGAGCTTGAGTGACACTAGACAGAGTGTTAACATCTTTAGGCCTTGCTACGTGCATACGGAATTGTTCAACAAACTTGGTGGCCATCTGATCAAAATTAGAAATGGATCGTGGTGGTAAACGAGTAAACCACATAGTCGCAATGCCCCCCAGGGAAATGGGGAAACTACGGCATTTTACTGCATCATCTGCTCTCGCAGCATTCATCAGCCATTCGTACTTCAGGATATGTTGATTGGGGTCAGAATTTCCTTCATAGACTGGTAGGGTATGCATCCTGAAGCGCCGAGGCGGTTCAGCATATAATATGTCATCAGCGAAAGGGGTATGACTCTGGGAGATTCCCCAATCTTCATTAGTGAGACCCTAACTTTCACGGATCATCTGACAAATCATCGTCGGTATATCCGGCATCTGGATATTTGGGGGATGTTGTGCCAAGGTGTGGTCGGGTTCCACAGCGCGAGTCTGGACTGGACGCGGTCGACGGTTCGTGCCTCGCCTCCTTGGTTCAACATTTTCTGGGACATAAGGCTCTGGAGTGGGCTCTCGTTGGCTACAATGAGGATCAGCTTGATTTCTAGCATCAACCCCTTATTCAGTAGTGGTGGTGGTAGTGAGGTTGCCTGTGACATGGTAGGGGGCGGCACCACCTCGGGATGAAGGTCCTGTATAATGGCTAGTGGATGGTCCAGTTCTGGGTTGTCCCGTGGCCTGGGTGTAGCTTACATCCAGCCGTGGTCGTGTGGAGCGATGATGACCGTCAGATGAGGCGGAACTCTCCATGGAAGAATAAGAAGCTTGATCTCTTCGGGATCTTCTGCGCCTTTGGCGATTCAGCTGGTTGGTCAACTCCGTGTTGGCACGTAGTTGTTCAGTTAGTTGTTGCTGACTCTGGGTCAACTCTTGAAGCAACATCAGGAACTCTTGTCTGGTAATCGGGCCTGACGGATCTGAAGGTCCGGCGGCATCTTGGTTGGATCAGTGTTTTAAATCTCGGATTTTGGCCAATATCTCGGGAAAATATCTCGGCTATCTCGGGCGATATTTAAAACACTTATAACTAAATAGGCTGCCAAATCTCGGATTTTGGCTGATATCTCGGATTTTTCATCTCGGACATCTCGGGGAGATTTAAAAGCCTGGGTTGGATATAGGCAATTGCACGGGATTCTGCCTATCCCGTCCTTCTAGATTAGCAGCTGTAGAAGCGGTACGTGTACTCACCATGATGAATTGATGAAGTCCTTTCCTAGATCTGGTTGCAAATCTGAATAGTATGGAACGGCTTCAAGGCTTGAGATCTGGATCTTCTTCTTGGATTTATGCAATCCAGTATCGATAGGAGATCCAAAGAGCAGGAGAAAAATTGAGTTTTTTCGATGAACGCACCAAAGTGTTTGTACCAAAATTGGGCACAACACTCTTCGGAAGTTTATGAAGAGATAAAATGAAGAAAATAAATGGAAAAAGAGGATTATCTAACAAAAACTCCCAAAAAAACAGATAATGAAAGTAATAAAAATGCACGGGAACACAAGGATTTAGAGTGGTTTGGCGTATTGCCTACGTCCACTATGAAATTGTTCGTTTTATTGAAGTTTCTTTGATGATTACAATTGATTGCAGCAAGTTACAGCAGATAACAATGAATTACAGCAGTGAAATTCGTTAGCAGCAGCAGCAATAGAGTTTAGAACTGGATCCGGAAGAGTCTGGGCGTTGGAGAATTCAAAGAAGAAGAAGATCCCTTTTCTGTATGCCCTAGGGCTCTATTTATAGGTGTAGGAGGCTGATATTTCGCTCAGATCTCAGGAGACTCCTTCTGGCATGTAAGTAGGCCCGCGCGACCAAGCCCGTGAAGTTTTGGCCCGATTCGTGATCGATATGAACGGATTTCATATCGATCAAGATTGCGTCCGATGGAGTCGAAATTTAGCGTGGACATTCTTTAGCATGCACGTAAGCTTCTGTGAAAATTTGGTGGCATTTGGACTTGTGGATCGCGAGATATGATCGATACGAATTAGGATTTTCGGTTGGCTGCTTCGTTCGACTCGATCATTTCGACTCGATCCTGTTCGAATCGATAGTTGTGCGTGATCAAGTGGTGACGTGGCGAGCATTCTTCGGGTCGACCCACCTTCTTCGCCGAGTTGATCGAGTCGTTCCAGGACTTTTGCCTTGTTCGTATCGAGGCACTTGTCTTGTTCGAATCGATGGGAGGTGGCCCTTTTTTCGTATCGATGCAACGAGCTTTGTGCGTATCGATGGGGGACACGTGGAATAGGTTAACTGCGTGGCCTCGTTCGTATCGATTGGGAATGACTCCATTTGATCGATACGAAGTTGACGTGACCAGATGGACTCAAACAATGGTAGCTCGATCGATACGAATAACCATGACGTGGATCGATACGAACAAGAACTCCTCGATGCATACGAAGTAACTGGGTTTGAAGGATACGAACAGTGGTCCATTAATGGATACGAACAGTGCGTCCTAATCGATTCGAACAAAGGTTCTCTGATGGATACGAAGTGTACATTGGACGATCTATGCGGAGCTGATCGATTCGAAGTAGGCTTTGGTGATCGATGTATAGCCGATCGATTCGAACAAAGCTTTCCCTGATGGATTCGAACTCGATCGATTCGAACAGCAGCCAGGCGATGGATTCGAACTCTATCGAGTCGAACAGTGGCCACTCGATGGATTCGAACGCGAGGCTGTTTTTATCCAATTTTGCATCGATTGTAACTTGAGCATACGAACTCGGATTGACTTGAAATTTGGAATGTTGACTTTCATTGCTTCGCTCGCCGTGTCTTGTCGTATGTAGCTTGATTCGGACTCGAACAAAATTCATCGATATCCATGGTGATTCTACGCATAACTGACCTCTAAGATGAACCGTCATTGGTTTCTAGTCAAGTTCTTGGTGTCACGGCCTTGCCAAAAGGCAGGATAACAATATACATACATACATATATATATACACACACACACACACACACACTTTTGAAGTGTTTAATTGCTAAAAAGTTATTTTAAAAATTTGTAACAAACTATTTACTCATGAATAAATTTCGATTCAACATTGTATGGGTTAATGTGTGGCTTAGCTTCACTGGATGAGATGATCTACTTCCAACATTCTGAATTCTAAAACTGTTTGTTGATCTAACCATATCAATTTACTATTGAACTTTATTGATTTAGAATATTTATGAAGGGTATACTTCGACTTTTCCTAGTTCACTTCTGCCCTAATTTATTTGCTCAATTGGAGACACACTGCATTGCACCATGACTTAACAGAAATCAATCTGGTATTTCCCATACTATTAACATACTAGAAATCCTAGCTTACTACATGAAAATATGAAATTGCCATAAAATGTACAAGTAAATTAAGAATTACTTGATGGACTTCTTGAAATAAGCCGCAATCAAAATAATTCACAGTTCATCTATGTTCCCTAAGGTACGTAAATATATTTTTAGGTCTTTCAAGTGTTGAAATCCAGTCCACGCATCCCTACGAAGGGGCAACATATGAGTTTGGTCGACCCCTTTTAACAAAAGAAATCTCTTGTTGTTACATGCAACCAAACTCATATATGTACCACACCACCTCCATTAATTTTCATAATGTGGGACTATTCTTTTTTTCAATGTGCGCCTATTACCCACACACAATGCGAGACACCACAACATCAAGGTCTTCCTTTTTGTCCGTGTAATAATTGCACTAACACTATACTTTTAGTTGAGTTGATTTTCTTTAACTCCTTTTTTATTGTCCTTATTAAAATCTAGAAATAATAAAATCTGTGAGCAACTCGATGCTCTACATTTACAAAAATAAATTAATATATTTTGGAACTCATAGTCGATAAATTAGATACATAGTAAACTAAAGGAATTTTGTATTCTTTAATTTGGATTCTCAATAAATATAATAATCAGTCGATAAATATATAAGCGCAGAAGAGGTGGATGCTTCCTATTTTAATACTACATGTTAAGTTTTCATTTTTTTTTCAAGTATAACAAAAACTTCTGACAAAGACCATTTATATGTTGCCTGGGGTGTATATGTGTTCACACAACAACCACCAAAAGGAAAATCTGTTGACATATCATTTGTCGATTCTCAATGTTATTAATTGCATGGATCGTATGTTAACTTTAATTTCTTAATCACCTTAAAATAATGTGTAGCTATAAGTTGCTTCAAAAAAGTGTAATAACCATGTAGAATTGATGTGTTGTTTTACACTGCTAGATGTAGAACTCTAGCCCCGTGGTTAGAACTTTGCATGTTAATTTATTTATCTACTATTGTAAAGTCATCATTTTTTTGTTTCACCGCATGCGAGTATCAAGGAGTAATGAATATTTTAGTGCCAGGAACTTAAGATTTTAGTTATGGGCGTTCGGTCATTTCATGTGTAACCAACAAAGAAGAAGCGGTAAAAGCTACTCCTTTTGAAATGAACACAGTCCGAAGAAATCCTAAATGTACTTTTATCCTTAGTGCTCAGTAAAGTTGTACTTAGTTGTATATTGTCTCTGCAAGATCCTAAAATTTTATAATTGAGACTATAAAAGGCAAAACAAAGTTGGCTTTTATATACATAATTGAAACCGCTAAACAATGTAAAAAAAGTTTAATGTGTCGTACATTTTGAATAGCTTAGTCATGAATTTGACCAAATTTTGTACAATTAACCAAATAATGAGGCATTGTTACTTCGTTCTATTGACATTGTTATGCTTTGCATAGTTAATAAATATTTGATGCAATTAATATTTTTACCTACTTTCTTGCTCAACTGTAACTGGTTTAAAAATATTCATATATCCACTAAAAAGTTGTAGCTTACCTACAATTTGAAGATGTCAAATTTATGGCAATCTTTAGAACTTGGATTATTTCCAAACATCGGGTTGTGCAAAAGAAGTAGCCAATTTATATGCACTATACAACCTCACCCGATCATGACTATCTTTGATCATTCATTCTATGGACATTTTCTTACAATGCTACTTGACACAAATTTTGGTAAATCGGTTCTACTCTTTGTAATAATAATAATTTTTTAAAAGTCTTTTATACAATAAATTTTTCATTGTCTCCTTTTCCCATTTCATTATTAATAATTCAAAATAAATTTATAAATGTAGGAACTAACAATATGACCAAATTCGTATGCAAAGCACGGGTTCGCACTAGTATTTCAACATAATCTCAAGTTCATAAAACAATCAAAGGGAAGCATCGACGTATGCTATAAGCTAAATAGAGCATTACACATTCTGAGCTTTGAATAGCGTGGACGGATATATACAACATATGTGGATAGTACTTTCGAAATAAATCACCCCAAACAAATTTCAATGAAGGAACTAATGAAATATGAAAGATACTCAAGACACGTTGTATAATTATTAATGGTAAATCAATTTCATATTGTAGATTTAAGAAAGAAAAAAAGTAAATGTACTCCGATCTAGGGTTTTCATGGTGTATCAAATATCTTTAGACACAAACGTCTGTAAGTAAATATAACTTGTTTCCCATTGAAACAGTAATAATCCTTGTGGTTTGTATTAATGGTTTCCATGTCTTGAACACATTCTCGGTGGTGTATGAACTCGTCTCAATGGTTCGATAACCACTAACATAATCCTTTTCATACATTTTTTTTAAAATTCCTATTGATGTTTCTGCCAATTTACTTTAAAATTCATATTCCGTCTTACTGACATGAAAACGTAATTTTATTTGCTTATATAAACTTAATGTCTTTTACCAGTGATCAATGGCATATTAAAAGTAATCGTGTATTGTAATGGTTCACCTTATAAAACAGTCTAGACATATAGTATTGCACACTATTGTTTTTATTATCTTATAATTTTTGTGTTTTTCACATTATTTGCCAACTTAGACATATGGTGATTCTGAATGTAGTCCCTTAAATTTTACATACCTTGGTTGTACACAAATAATACATTTTGAAATGTCTAGTAATATAGTACATTTTATTCGCAAAAATAGTACAACCTTCAAAATCATTTTAAAAAAAATTCAAAATAATAACTTTGCAGCTATTTCACCAAAAGTCATACAAATGGCTCACAAAAAGCTATCAACCCTAACAGTGAAACAATCATGGATGGTTATCGTACATACAAACAGGGGCGGAGCCCTCTTGCAAATGGGGTAGGCATGTGCCTACCCCAGTCATTGAAGAAAAGAAAAAAAAACAAACGAATAGCAACTTCATCCTCCAAAGAAAAAAAAGATTGCGTTCCGCTTCTTTTGGTTTTAGTCTTTTTAATGTTCACGTTTTATTCCTCCTCCATCAAACAATCTCGTGGACTCTTCCTTTCAGAAACTTCAATTGAGATATCTCCCGTGGAATTCAAAACTCTATATCAGAAAATTTGTAAAATGGGTACCATTTTTGTTTTTTCTTTAGTTTCTTTTGATGTGCATATTTTGAAAGATCAATTATCGATCATATTTGTAATGAAACCCAAGGTATATTAAATGCTCAGGTATTATTTATCTTAACTTAGTTATATAAGTTTCTTGTGTAAATTTTGTTAAATATCAATGCCATAAAAAAGATCATCTCAGGGGCTGTCGCCCTTGAACCCATTTCATTTTGTGCCTACGTCAATGTTATGTCCTGCCTACGCCACTGCATACAAAGCATTAAGAATATCATGTAGTTACGGTAGAAGAGATAAAACTGAAAAGAAAATACACAGACGAATTCTAAAAGCTAGTAAATAATTGATGAAATTTATAAGAACCACCATAATTTCTAAATACCACCATAGGTTAGTTTGATGTGTATTAAAAGAATAAGGAAGTGAGCAATGAAAATTATACCTTCATGACCTAAACCAGTTGAACCAAGCATGTGTTAGCCATATCAAAATGTTTTAAGATGCCATATATTCTCCTCCTTGACATCCTAGATTGATTTAAAAAACAACAATGAATACATAGATTATAAAACATGTTGAAATTTTGATGCATTAGACGAAGTCATCATCTGATATTGAGTTTGGATCACAAAGCAATTCATAATCACCAAAAATTATTGGAAAAACCAACAAAATGGCCTAAAATACATTGCATTAGTCTGCACTGACGATAAATTTAACTGACCAGGGATAATTTAAAGATTATTAAGTTCGAAATTGTAGAGGAGAATGGAGTTATGAATCCTCCGCCTTCTGTTAGACAAGCAGGTGCTTATTTCTGGTCGAGCTTCTTGGTTGGTTTTTCTTGGATCCCAATCATTTGATGCATGACGTCAGAGTTCTATGTCGTTGGGTTTGGAAACTTCGTGGTGATCTTCGTGTAATTTGTGTTGACCCTATGTACTTTCTTAAGTTCTCATACTTTGAGGAATATCAGCGTGTTCTAGAGGCTAAATCGTTTTTATTGATGGAAAATTGTTCATTATCACTCCTTGGTCTCCAACTGTGGCTAGCTTGTGAACAAGTTATGTCTATTCCTGTTTAGGATTATTTTTCACACAATCCGTCTGTTTACAATCGATGCTTGGATTGAATTGGTTAGCATGTAACATTGGTAAATTGAAATGTTTTGACTCGAATACAGTAGCCCGTAAGAAATTGGTATATGCAAAGGCACTAATTGAAATATACCTGATAAGCCCCTTCCTTCTTCGATTCATGTTCAACTTGCTGTTGGACATGTTGTGGATGTCCGTGTTCATTACGGATGGGCGCCTGATATTTGTAACACTTGTCACTCTTTTTGGCCACCTTGCTGTCTCATGCATGTATCTTGTCCAAGGAGGCTCCTCCTCCGCCTAAGATTCTGCTTTCCCGTCCCCCTATTCAGAAATGGGTTCCTAAGGTTAGGAACGATGCATCTCGATCTATTGATCTTATGCCTATTCCAAATGCTCTTGTTATTCCTTTGTCCGAGTTGCGGGCTGCCTCCCCTACTGCCATTGGCATCATTACGAATTCACCTTCTTATGACACTTCTACTTTTGAGGGTTCTATCGCCTTTATGCATGTTCCTTATGTTGTTGCCGAGTCAGCTCATGTGACTGTTGAGCTACCCGTTGTTGCTCCTGATGTGTCACCACTGGTGCCACATGACTCATCCTCTATTGTTACAGTTACTACACCTTTTTATTGGGATGCACAGGAAAAGACTTGGATCGATGTTTAGGCCGCCATGAGATATAGCCCCATTGAGGATTACTTCTTTCGGATTGTGTCAAATGATGATCTGGACCTCAGATATCTGTTTTATTGCATTTTTGGGGATTCGTTAGTTCTTACTACTGAAGGCCAGCTTGCGAAAAGGAACGAAGATTTGTTAGCTGATGCCATATGGGATAGGTCTTTCATTTTCTCTTCGGATTTGCTGACTATGACCTATCTCTTGCGGTTCATTTTTTCCCGTTGCTCATGCCACCGACAATGACCACAATGTTGGTGGTCCGGCGTCTTCAGTCGGAGGTGGTAGCTCATCCTCTTTGGAGGAGAGCTTTTAGGTCATTTATAGTAGCTTAGGCACTTTTGTCCAACTCCTGAACTGTATTTTTCTCTTTCTTATAGTACTTTAGGTCCTTTAGACTTACTCATGTACTGTAACTGTATTTCATTACCTAGGTAATAAAAATGGACGGTCCACTATAAAATCGGTTGGCTTTGCCAAAGTTATTTACAGATTATTAAGAGCATGTTGAAGAACAAAACGGTTAGTTTGAAATAGCAGACCAGTTTATTTACTATTGTTTATAGATCAAATGTAAGAACTACTTTGTAGAAAATGTAACGAATTTGAGCCAAAACCGAAATTTAGCCATTTTCGAGAAAACATGCATTATGGAATACATGTGGAAACTGTAATGGTCAAATTAAAAATCATACGATTAGAAAATTGGATAATAGAAACAACCTAAACTAAATACAACAACAATTGAACTTCCGTTGCAAGTTTTTATTTTACCCGCTATTGATTTACTACTTGGATTTTAAAGCGGCAGTTTACACTTTAGGTAAGAGAAGCGTCAAATCAGGAAAAAACAATTTGGGAGACAAGGGAACAAAGAAAACATTTGCAATGTAGAAATGAGAGAGGCAAGGGAATAGAACAGTAGTATTGCGAAATGTAGGAAATCGTTGTTGGCACGTTACCAAAGACTGTTACATGAAAGGGTTCAAACAAACGTATATATAGACATGTATGTATACATATGTAAATATGGTCATGTGTTTGTGCATGTGTGTGTATGCGCGTGTGTTTTAGGAATACAACCAAAAATGCACTGAAATTCATTTAACAAACATCATAGTTGAGACGAAGAAAGATAAACATCTATTATACTTCTAGTATAAGTAACATCATCACTGAAGATGATAAAGTCCCAAATTATATAATCAGAAAAATGTAGTATACACAACACTTGCATGCCAGTTATACTATACTTTTGGGTAGAGGGTAAGAACAAATTTAAATAATCATAAAACCTTTGTAAAAAAAATGCATTCACCGAGTACCTAAAATTCAGCCAAATGAAAATCACATGAGTCAATCTATTTTATCCACTGATTAAATTTTTCTATAATACCAAATTATTAGACAGTGTAATAAGTGCTAATCATAGTAGTGTGATAAGTTTCAAAAATTACACGACATTTAAGCTATGAGTAGGATAAAACATAAGGGCATCAAGAAGATGATTAGTAAATGGCATTGTTATTACACTCCAGTTTTGGATATGAGAGGGTCATTTTCTTTCAAAAAGCTTTTCGTATAATGAGGGGTACTAATCAAACTAACTCCCTTATAAAATTACAATCAAATTAACCTAATTGTCATTTCTTTTATTTATCCTAATTTTTTCCTTAATCACCATTAATGTTACGAAAATCATTAATCAAATGTTGGAGAATTCAAACTCATCTTTGGAGTCAAATTGCAAATGAGAAAGCGACAAGGTTGTTTCTTACTCAAGAAAGCATCCAACACGGTAATTTTAAACCCTGATTTTTACCATTGTTAAAAGTGTGTAAAAGAATTGGGTTAATAAATTATCTTTCCATCACCTTCATATCAAAGTTTGGATCTGATTGTGAAGATTGAGATGAATTTTTATTCTCATCATTATTTTCTTTTTTTAACAATTAACGAGAAGGAGAGAGTAAATGAATCTGTCTAAGGTTTTGATGTTTTAACCAAGGGAAAAGGAGGTAAAAATATATTATTATTATTTTTTTTCAGCAAAGAGAGAATATATAACCAAAATGGAGAAAAAACGCCTTTCTCCAGGGGCTCACAAATAGCACAGAACAACATCGGGAAAGACGAAACCAGAAAATACAGAAAATAAAGGCCACAACAGGAAGAAACAATACCACCTGTTGACAGCGACAGAGAAGGGGAAAACCCACCAAAATCCACCAACCCGCCTTAACCCGAAGGTAAAGGCCAGACCACCAAGCCATACCACATAGGAATCAAACCAAGTTGAAGCAAAGCCAGCAAAACCAGGGAAAGCATACTCCTGGGAAAGGAGCAAGCGGCGAAGGAGAAATGGAGCCAGTCCAAACGAGCCCAGAATGGTCTCACAGAAGTATCAGAGCAGCAATGGTCTAAACCAGACCACCAAAGACGCCACCATCGCAGATCCAGCCGAAGAGAAAAGAGAACAAAATCCAATCAAAGCAGCCGAACAACCACACTAACACCACCACAGAACCAGAGAAAAAAGAAAGCTGGACCCCGAACCTAGCCATCCAAAGCTCTTACCGGTCCATTGAAGAAACCTAAGATACCTGGAACAGGAAAACTAACAACCACATTAAACAAAACGAGGGGGAGGGAAAGTGAGCGCTGGATGAAAGCCAGCGCCCGCTCGCGAGGATTCAACCTACTCCTAGTCTAGCGTGAGACAGAGCACACGAAATAGAGAGAAGCCCTACTAGCTGCTCCACATGGGAGCTCAAAGGACCCCTGAAAGGTCTACCACGGAAAGCAAGGAAGACGTCATTCCTCACACACTGAATAATGGATGGAGGGTCCATAGGAGAACTCTCAAAGGTTGCCTTATTCCGCACGCACCAGAGGTGCCAGCAGATGAGACAGGGAATCAAGCGGAACACGATTGAACGAAGAGATTTTCCAGAATTCCCAGACCACCAGGAACTTTGGAGATCAGTAGGAGAGCTGGCAAAACGTCGAACACCAACAAGGTTGCCGAAGTAATTCTAGCACGATCTGGCCGAGAAACTGTCAAAAAACAAATGATTCAAGGATTCCGATTCCCCATTGCCACAGCATCTACAACGGGAGACGTATGGGATGCCGATTTTTTGGAGGTTCTCGTCAAGTGGCAATCCATCATGGAGGATCCGCCACATCAAAATAGAGACCTTGGGGGGAATACGGGAATCCCAAATGAAAGAAAACACAGGGCGAATGGGGTCTTGGATTCTAATCGAAGACAAAGCTTTCAGTATGGAAAATGAAGCGCCATCCCATCCTGAAGATCCACCATGAGAGTCAGAAAACGGCTTCACCGACTGCATGTGCTTCCAGGTCTCACTAGCATATGACGGAGACCCCGTGAAGTTAGAGCCCGCAAGCCTACGGTACTTCGCATGAAGGAAAGAAGCCCATAAGGAGTTGTTAGCGCCAAACCTGTGCCACAACTTACAGGCAAAAGCTGCACAAAGGTCCTTAGGATTACGCAGACCCAAGCCACCTTCGTTTTTGGGACGACACACCGCGTCCCACGACACCCAGTGGTGCCGACGGTCGTTGTCCTTGTTGCCCCAGAAGAAGGACGAGGCCAAAGACCGATACGACCGAAAGAAGGAAGAGGTAGGAGTCATAGCCGCGAAAACATGAGTTCCCATCGAGTCTAATGTGGATTTGATAAGAACTAGTCTACCAGCCTGAGAAAGAAGAGACGCATTCCAACGTAAGATCTTACCCCTCACTTTGTCTGTCAAGGGGTCGAAGAAAGCATTGAGCTTTCTACCACGATATAGGACAATACCCAAGTAAGGAAGAGGAAGGGTGGCTTCCTTGAAACCTGAGATAGTCTCGATCCAGGTAGCACGAGATGGAGACAAGTTTTCGCATGGACGAAGCAACTTTTGGAAGGGTTTACTAGTTGGCTCGAGGATCTCTCATATTGATGAAAGAAGCTGAGGAGCCGCCGGACAGAGGAACGGCTGCCATTAGAGAAAATGACAATGTCATCTGCAAAGGATAAGGAAGAGACAAGGGGACAACCCCTCGGAATCCAGAAGCGCTGGACCTAGCCGTAAATTGTTAAGGTTTGGAGACCACGAATGAGAGCCTCTGTCGCGATCACAAAAAGAGATGGCGAGAGTGGGTCTCCCTGACGCAAACCCCTTCCTGCCTTGAAATAACCATTAGCCGAACCATTAATGAGCACAGAGAACCAACAGTTGGAGATGAGCCTCCACACCAAGTCAATAAGGGGTTCCGGAAATCCGAAAGCCCTTAAGACCTTGATGATGAAAAACCAGGACATGCGATCATAGGCCTTAGCCATGTCCAGTTTGAAGACAACATTAGAACCCCATACTTTCCGATCAATCTGGGAGATAAGTTCCTGGGCGAGTAGTACGTTATCAGTAATCAAACGCCCCTTTACAAAGCCCGCTTGAGAAGGAGAAATAATGCGCTCAAGGAAGGGAGCCAAGCGGGTGGCCAGGATCTTAGAGATAACTTTATTCGAAAAGTTGCAAAGGTTGATTGGCCGGAAATCCGCACACGACCTAGGGTTTTCGCATTTAGGAATAAGAACAAGGTTGGTGGATGTCCATCCAGATGGAAGGGATCCCCCGGAGAAAAAGGATTGAACAGCAAGACAAAAATCAGCCTGAATAATAGGCCATGAACTCCTGAAAAAAACACCGTTGAAACTATCCGGACCACTGGCACTGTCCTTGCCCAGAGCAAAGACAGAAGCACGAATCTCCTCTGGGGTAGGGTGATCTGCGAGAAGGTCACTTTCCGGCGAAAGAACCACACGAGGAATGAAGGCAAGCAGAGCCGGATCAGAAACCGAGACAGACGGCGAGCCCAGAAAGGATTGAAAGTGGGGCAGGATGGTATCTTTGACATCTTCGGGCGAAGAAGCCGTAGATAGATCATGTCGCAAAATCTCACGGATCATGAGAAGGCTATTCTTCTTACGAATAGAGGAATGGAAGAATTTGGAGTTTGTATCACCGACGACTACCCACTTGACCCTAGCCTTTTGACGAAGGTAGTCATTCTCAATACGAAGTTCCGAAGAGAATATGGTTTGAGCAGTAGCCCAAGCCTCCTTGTTAGCCGCGGTAGGATCCTCGTCTAGCAAGGATTCGGCTACGATTAGAGACTCTTCGGCCATGCGAACGCGATCGAAAATGTTCTTAAAGACCTGAACGTTCCAAACCTTAAGGCACGCTTTGAGACGCTTAAGCTTACGACCGAAAACCTCCCAGGGAGAGGCAACAATAGGATCGCTCCAAGAGTTAGCAACCACTTGAAGAAAAGAGTGATGAGATCTCCACATGCTCTGGAACCGAAAGGAAGATGGCCCCGTTAAGGAGAAGGGAGAGCAGCGAACAACCATGGGAGCATGGTCAGAAAAGGACCGATGGAGATGCGCGATCGAGAAAGAGAAAGGGAGGCGAAACCACTCCTCCGACCCGAAAACACGGTCAAGTCTGGAAAGGATACGGTTCGGTCCCTCTTGGTTGTTTGACCAGGTGAAAGCAGAGCCAACAAAGGGAAGCCCAGATAGACCAGAGCTGACAATGAACGAGTTGAAATCCGCCATCGCTACACAGTTGATGGCGGCTCCTCCCCGTTTTTCCGCTTGGCAGGCGACAATATTAAAATCGCCGCCTATCACAGAAGAAGAGATACCCAACGAATCGAGCCCTAAAATGTCGGACCAGAGAGCTAATCTCTCAGTACGATCACATTTGGCGTAAACCGCCGAGAAAAGAAAGGGAGAGATAAAAGATGGAGACGAACAGGCCACCGAAAAAAGCTGAGAGGAATCAAAAACGACGCGAACTGAGATGGATTTGGACCATAGGATCCAATTTTCCCCGAGACGTTGGCAGAGCCACCGCCAAAACCTAAGGATAAGACGATGTTGGATATGCCTTCCGGTTCCAGAAAGGGTTCCAGAACAGCAACCAAACCAACAGAGTGCTTCCTGACAATGCGTTTTAGCCTAGCCAAAGACGCATCGTTGCCAATACCACGGACATTCCAGAAAAGCAAATTCGCCATTAAGAGCGAGAAAAGAGAGAATGAGGATAAAGGGAGCGAAAGCAGGACACCAAACAAGAGGAAGCAGAAAGGACAGACAAGGTATAACGAATAACGAGTAGATCGATCGATCTGCTCGGACACCGCTATAGAGTGTGTGTGGATGGTGCAGGGGGTAGACTGGGCTCTACGCGATCTGCGATGAGACGCCCAGGGGATAGGGTCGGCTGGGGAGGTGTCACAAAAGACACCTCATTACCGGTCTCCAACGAAGTAGACAGCGAGGCACCAAGCAGCGAAGACGAAGGCGAAGAGTTCCTAGATATGCAATCGAGGCGCTCATTAATGAGCGCAATTTCTGCCTTACTCATAAGAGGAATGGATATGGACAGAGAGCACGATGAAGAGGAAAGGGAGCAAGCTAAGGAGCAATGAGAGGTAGAGGGACCCAATTGATCCGAGTGATCATAGGGAAATCGACAATAAGAGGGGAGGCGAACCAAGCGCATACCAATCTTCTTTAGAAACCAAACAGAAAAATAATGAGCCGTGGAAAAGGAGGAATCAATGTGGCATGAGCAATCCGAAGCCGAAAAAGCCGACACACCCGACGATGGGGAAGTAGAGATAGGCGAAGCGACGGAAAGAGTGAGGAAGGGAAGAACAGAGGGGGAACAAAACTGTGTAAGGGCGCAAACAGACTGCAGCCCATGTTGTTGTGGGAGTCTTACCAAAGCTGGACTGTCACTAATAAAACAGCCCCGCAATACAGGTAAGAGTCGCAAGACGGACCAAACAGAGGGAATAGCAGAGCAGAACAAAGAAAGCTGGCAATAACTCAGTCTGTCCGTATAGTGGTCAGAAATGGCCACTATACGACCAGGACGTGGAGATCGCCCGAACCAATCACTCCAGCCCCTCTGTAACCTCCAAAGAGACCAATAGAAGCCAAACAATAAAAGTCTAAACCAAAAGGACAAAGTCGCTGACGACAAAGAATGGGTCTCGTCAAGACTCAACACAAGAAACCAACAATGGGTTTCCAACAGATCGAACCAAACAAACAGCCTGAAACGGACATAACCGATGCGACAAAAGAAAACCCGCAAAATCAACAGAGGCCGAGTATACTGATCCAGGCAGCAAGACGAAAGGGCCTCGACGGATGAATCTAAACCAGCAGACAACAAGGGACCTGACACACTCCCGGCCTCGGACGAGACGGCAGTGTCAGGGAGCACACACGTAAGTGTGACAAGGCTCAAGCAAACATGGCCGACCATATCGGCCGACAACCAATAAACAGCAAGCAAACCACAAATGTAACGACCCGATATTTTGGACCATTCGCATCCGCACATGTCGGACTTGAAAATTCAAAAAACCGAATTGTTAATTTAAATTGGCAAAACTGAACATATACAGTAAATAAAAAATAATCACAGATCACAGACACAGAGTAATAATTGCAGCGGAAATAAAAGAGATAGTAGTTCATGAAGCTACTATATAAATATATAAGTTACATCAGAGTTAAATAAAGTACAGCGGAAGTCTCAAATACAATAGTCAAATACAATATCAGAATACATCATTGGAATCAACTGAATATCTGAAAGCTGGATAGATAGCCGGATCTCCAAGCGAAGCTCCAACTCCAAAGGTGAGTCTCAAAAGCTGAACCACTCAGTCTGACCCGAGCGTAAAGCAAAACACAAAACACTCGAGTCAGGATTAACATTCTTATATCAATAAATCCAACTCAAGTGAAATAACAATTGAAATACAATAACTCAAAGGATGTTTGGAATAACCATCCTTTAAGGATCCGTTAAACTATCTACTAGGTAGTAATGTACGCTAAGTAGATAATGTCTATCAGTAATATAAGATATCAAAATAGTGTTAAGGCGTTACCATTATCCCCCTTAACACATTTTATACAAGCGTTATAGTCTATACAGCACTGTAAACTCCACCGTAAACTAGTGGGATATCAGGGAGTACTCCATAGGTATAACACAAAACAAATCGTAGTGGTCGCGTAAAAAGGGATACAAGTATGACAAGGCACATGAGGCAATACCCAAGGTAGTGAAACTACCATTTGCCTAATCCGGACTGGTGAGAACGCATTGCCGCAGCGACCGCAACACCGCGAAACAACACTCCCAAAATCAAGGGTGCACCAATCGACAACAAGTAATGAGTAGTTTTCAAAGAAGTGTGTTCGCTTGAGGTAGCTGACATCCATTGGCCCGACACGGCTCCTGTTTTAGTCATTTCCAATTTGACACAAGTGTCAAGGCTATCCATTATCGTTCACTTTCTTCAATCATCAACGTTCGTCAATCCAACCACTTCATTCTGGATCACACTCCGCGCGTAGTTATTAAAGTGGTTTTCGGTTTAGACAGTGAGTATGTCCCTAACCGATTCTGGTTCCTTTAATAACTTTCGTAATTATTACACCGATTGGTCGTTTATATATTTCAAAAATCAAATCAATTTCAATTTCAATTCGTAAACCAACATTTCATTTGTCTTTCTAAATCGATTTCCAATATTTACGTTTCAAAACTTCATAATTACCATTTCAAAATCTTATAATACAATTTCAAATTTTATTTAAAACAATTCAATATTGATTCAAGTTCGTATATAAGTTTCATTCCGAAATCATTTAAATTAATTTAATTTAACATTCAAATCGGTTTAACTTCATTTATCAATTTTATTCAATATTCGTTAAGTAAATTTATCATTCAAAACAATTCTATTTAATTTCCAATTCATTAAATCAATTTCTTAAGTTCAACTTCATTATATCAAAACTTACAAATTGAATTAAATTAAATTCGTCAAATCAAATTCTTTAACTTTCAAGTCTTACATAAATTTCAATAAATCACATTTTATTTCTTGTTAAAGAAATTCAATCTCACTTATTTACTTACTTAAATAATTTTCCAAAACTTAATTTTATTCATTTAAGAGGTTCAAATTTACTTATTCAAAGTTCAATTTCTCTTATCAAAGAATTCAAATTTTATTTAATTATCAAATAATTCAATCTTATTTAATTATTAAATAATTCAAAACTTAATTATTAAATAATTTCAAAGTTTAATAATTTCAAACTTAATTATAATTTCAAACTTAATTATTAAATCATTTCAAACTTAATTCAATCATTTCTCAAATTAAACAACATTCTTTCATCAATTACATTGTTAATATTTTGTTTCATATGATTAAATATTAACATTTTCCTTTCATAAAAATTCAAATTCCAACTTCATTTCAAAACCATATTATTTATTCAAATAAAATCTTTGTTTATTTTTAAATCAAATTATTGACCAATCGGATTTTATTTAATTCTCTATCCTAGGTTAAAGTTCAATTTGGGTATTTATCATTTCAACCCGATTCCAATTCAATTCAAAAATCAAAGCATAACAAAGGGAACTTGCAGTGTGATAGCTGGGATGGTGTCAAAGTAAATAAACAAGCAATAACATCAATCAATATCAATCCAAAAATCAATTCAATAATCCCGAAATAATCGTATTAATTCACATTGTTATTTGTGCAAATTAATATAACTATTTCTAGAATCTACACTATCATTTTATGTAGATTAAAGATTATTACACAAATATTTATACGGTTTTTCACTTGATAACCACTATTCAATTTCATACTATATCAATTTATACAACATACATTCAATGGTTCAAGGTGTAGTTAACACTATTTCTACGTGTCAATTTATTTAAAATTGAAAGGGGTCATATTATGCAAATGTCATATATCAAATTAACACATATATCAAACCTAACTATCTTACGTCAATTTCAATTTCAAATTATTTATCACTTACAATCATTAACATATTTAACATCCAATTGTAACATCCAACAATTAATCATTTAACAACCAAACTGGATTATCATTTCATATATAACAGATAATGGTGTCAGATGTCACAGGTGAACTGATACATGTAATCACAGTGTAAATATCTAACAGTAGTATATTTCAATTGTCGTTTCAATTGAAATCAAATTTAATAAATAAAAGAACGTTAATCGTGAGTGAGTGCTCACCTTTCGAGGTTGGAGAAGAAAAGACAATGAAACGAGTTATGGAATGCAAGCACGACTTCCAAATCAAGCAAGATTGGCACGAATCGATGAACGAAGCTGATTAACAGGAATAGATGGAAATGAATTAGGATCATCCCAATATAACTAAAACAAAAATGATGGTCATAACCATACTTATATAATGTAGTTCAATATCAACTTTATATATATAATATATGCAAATCCAACAAATCAAATATAGACTATATAAATTATTGTTAAAATCATAGATTAGATTAAAGTATGCGGTACAACTTTATAACCACAACAGATAAAACATATAAAAAAATACATGTAAACTTGATATACATAGCATAAACAAACATACTTCATCTATTTTGAAATCTGTACTATACGAAGATATACCTAGTAACCTATTATAAAATATATCTAATAAAATATCGTTCAGCCATAAAACTGTAGCTTTCAAGCAAATATATATACGTACTATACCAATACACTTATATATATGTACACTGCAACTCCCATAAACTAATATATATTCTATATTAACTATGTATGCAATGATGTATAATTAGACTTATATATACACCGCACTAAGTTATATAACGTATATCATATATACCTACGCACGCAAGCCTCCCAAGGTCTGACATATATATTTGAGGCGTTTTATACATATACATAGAAACTTGTATATATTTTAAAACTATATAATATAACTTATATAAACATATACATTGGAAAAACCATGTTCAAAGCCGATTTATATATATATATATATATATATTTTTACTTTTCATACATGTACAGTTACTATATATGACCTATATATAATATACAACTAACCTATATGAAATTTAAAACCAATTGTAAAACCAGCCTAACTAACAGGTTATACTTTATACATGTGCATGTACTTTATATTAAAACATATGTACATCATAATTACGTCAATACAAAATTTGGGTTGCTTATAAGACACTATACTTTAAAATATACAAACTGTATAACTAACAGCACACATATTTCATGTATGTCAATTCTCTCTCTAATTTCACAACGGTCGAATTAATGGCCTCCTGATTTTTCTTCCACTGCGATATTTTGATATTCCCCTTCTTCTCCTCCGCTATTTCTTGGATCTTCTGAACTTGTTCACTCTACTGGGGCGCGCACCTCCTCTGCCTCTCTCTCTGTTTCTCTCTGTGTTTGATTTAGGGTTCTGACGATGAATTTGGGGTTTTTCGCTTTTCACGGTGAATTTGTGAGATCCTGCCCATCTTTTGCAAGCATCGCCTCTGCTTTACTGGAGGTGGTGGCGCCGCCTTTATCGGTGCTGTTCACTAGCGATTGTTCGATAGAGATCTGTGTCTTCTCCCTTTCGGATTTCTCGTCCCTGGCCCGTTTCAGATTTTTGGTGATTGAAGGGCACTTCTTGGAATTATCACCTGTAGTCGATGCTCTCTATTTGGATGATTTCTTGTTAGGGCGGTCGTTGCCAGAGTCCGTAGCCTCGCCGGTTTGTTCGTATGCTTCCCCGATCTTCGCTGAATCGTTTGGTGATCGGGATTTCACCACTCGATTTTCACCAAGTATTACCTTCGGGGAAGCAATAGGCGGTCATGCCGAGTCTGTATTATGCTTTGGCTCTGTTGTGGCCACCGCAGGCTGCGCTTTAACCAGTTCTTCGGCTGTTGGTTCTTCCGACACGAGTAGCAATCGAGATTTCATCACTCGATTCGCTCCTCGTCTTACTTTTTTAGGCGGTGAATTAGAGGGCAGTTCGCCTGGAGGCTCCTTTGTCTTTGGGTCGCTTGACGATGTTTAGGTTGCTGCTGGTTTTAGGGAGGAGGATTTGATCACCTGTCTCCCACATTCCAGCAAGCAGATGGTTGCAGTGCTTGACAATGTTGCTGGGCTGTCTGGCTTTATTTCTTTGCCTTCGGTCCAGTCGTCTGTGGTCTCTTTGAGCTTTGGAGATGGTGTGCCTTTAGTTCTGGACTCCGTCGATGTTTCGGGGTCGTGTCCCATTTGTTTTTCGACTGTGGTGGCTGTTTCCCCTATCCTTCAGGTGAGTGTTGATTCTTGTAGGCAGGTGAGCTTCTCTCCTTATTACTCCATCTCTGTCTCCATTGATTTGCCTGTTGTTATTTGGATTTGGACCGAAGAGGTCGTTTCTGTTTGTTTGAGCCATGACGCACGTTCGTGTGTGCTCCCTAACACTGCCGTTTCGTTCCTGTAATGTGCGGTGTCAGGTCCCTATTCTGGTATTGGTTTCGCTTCGGTCGAATGGTTCGACTACCGATGCGAAAGGCAGGAGTTTTTTGGGCATTTCTATTCGAAGCTATATCGCCTATGTCGGTTCGGTTGTGGCCTGAGCAGTTTGCTGACAGGGTTCGACCGGCCGGCTTTCTCCTTTTGGATTGTTGCTGAGAGTCATGACGAGGCCTTTTCTGTGTCGTCAGTGACCTTTTTTGTTGTTATTGCTTGCCATTAGCGTCTACATCTCGTGATTCTCCTCGGAGGCTCCACCTGATTTGGAGCGATTGGTTCGGGAGATCTCCAAGTCCTATTCGTATAGTGGCCGCCATCGACCACTATACGGATAGACCGGGGATTTGCCATATCTCGTTATTTCGCTCTACTGTTTCCTCGGAAGGAACCGACCAGCGATTCTTACCAGTAGTGCGGGGCCGTTTCATTAGTAATAGTCCGGCTTTGGTAAGACTCCCACAGCAATATGGGAAGCAGTTTGGCTGCTCTCCCACACATTTATTTTATCCGTCGGAGTCTTCTTATGTCATCCATTCCTCTTTTTCGTCCTGCTCTTCTTTCCTGTCTTTGACTGATTCTTCGTTTTCCGATTATGGTTGCTGCTTCCCCTTCTTATCTTTTTTCCGATCGGCTTTGTCTTCTACTTCGTGGCTCTCTAGGACATTTGGTTTGCGATTGGTTCGCGCCCCTAGTTTCCATCGTTTGTCTGCTGAGCTACCGGACCATCAGGTCCCTTCTCCATCTCATTGCTCAGCGGCGTGCTCTTTCCATTCGTCTGCTTGCTCCCTATCCATCTCCCTCCCTCTTATGAGTCGGGAAGAAATTACGCTCCTTAATGAGCGCCTTGATTGCTTATCTAGAAACTCATCTCCCTCGTCTTCACGGTCTATTTCTTCGCCATCATCCTTGAGGGGGAAGGATGTTGAGGTGTCTTTTGAGACAGTTCCCCAGCCTTCCGCCCATTCTCATCGTCCTTCTCGACGCAAATCGCGTAGAGCCCCGACTACACCCCGCACCATCCGCACACGCTCTATAGCGGCGTCCGAGCAGATCGATCGATCTGCTCGATTTTCGCTGTATCTTATTTGAGATTCTTTCTGTCCTTTGTCCGGTGTCTGGTAGTAGCTTCTATCATCTTCGATGTCTGCTTTTTCCCTCATGGCTAACATTCTTTATTGGAATGTTCGTGGTATTGGCAACGATGCGTCTTTGGCTAGGCTAAAACGCATTGTCAGAAAACACTCTGTTGGTTTGATTGCTCTTATGGAACCTTTTTTAGCCCCGGAAGGTATTCCCTCAGTCGTCTTATCCTTAGGATTTGGCGGCGGATCCGCCAACAACTCGGGAAAGATTTGGATTTTATGGTCCAAATCTCTGACGGTCACCCCCGTCCTTGATTCTCCCCAGCTTCTTTCAGTGGCGTGCTCGTCTCCCTCTTTTCCCTCTTCCTTTTTATTCTCGGGGGTGTACGCCAAATGTGACCGCTCGGCTAGACTAGATCTTTGGTCCGACATCCTTAGTCTTGGATCTATAGGTATGGCTACTTCAGTGATCGGCGGGGATTTTAATATCGTCGCCTGTCAAGCGGAGAAACGGGGTGGTGCGGCCGTCAACCGTGCAGCGATGGCGGATTTCAATTCTTTCATTGTTACCTCGGGCCTCTCCGAGATACCTTTTACTGGATCTGCTTTTACTTGGTCTAACAACCAAGACGGTCCGAACCGTATCCTCTCTAGACTTGACCGTGTTTTCGGGTCGGAGGATTGGTTTCGTCTTCCCTTCTCTTTCTCGATCGCTCACCTCCACCGGTCCTTCTCTGATCATGCCCCTTTGATTGTTCGATGTTCTCCATTCTCTCTATCGGGACCTTCTTCCTTTAGGTTTCAGAGCATGTGGAGATCGCACCATTCCTATCTGCAAGAGGTTGAAAATTCTTGGAGCAATCCAATTGTCGCCTCTCCTTGTGTTGTATTCAGTCGTAAACTTAAGCGCCTCAAGGAGAGCCTTAAGGTATGGAACCGCCAGGTCTTTAAGAACATTTTTTATCGCGTTCGAATGGCTGAAGAGTCTCTTATATTAGCCGAATCTTTGCTAGACGAAGACCCGTCATCGTCTAACATGGAGGCTTGGGCTCTCGCGCAAACCATTTTCTCATCTGAACTTCGTATCGAGAATGACTTCCTCCGTCAAAAGGCTAGGATCAAGTGGGTAGTCGATGGCGATACGAACTCCAAATTCTTCCATTCGTCTATTCGTAAGAAGAATAACCTTCTTACGATTCGCGAGATTCTGCGGCCTGATCTTTCTACGGCTTCCTCTCCTGAGGAAGTAAAAGTAACCATTCTGGCCCATTTTCATTCATTTCTTGGTGCTCAGTCAGCCTCGGTTGCTGATCCGGCTCTTTTAGCCTTTATTCCTCGCATCGTTCCCTCTTCGGATAGTCTTATTCTCTCGGATGTGCCAACGGCAAAGGAGATCCGGAAATGTGTCTTCGCCTTAAGCAAGGACAGTGCTAGTGGACCGGACGGCTTCAACGGTGTTTTTTATAGAAGCTCCTGGCCTATTATTCAGGCTGACTTTTGTCTGGCTATCCAATCCTTCTTCTCCGGGGAATCTCTTCCAACCGGCTGGACCTCCACCAACCTTATTCTCATTCCTAAGTGCGATAATCCTAGATCATGCGTGGATTTTCGGCCAATCAGTCTTTGTAACTTCTCGAATAAGGTTATCTCTAAGATTCTTGCCAATCGCTTAGCCCTGTTCCTTGAACGTATAATCTCGTCTTCGCAAGCGGGTTTTGTTAAAGGGCGTTTGATCACTGACAACGTCCTTCTCGCCCAGGAACTTATCTCCCAGATTGATCAGAAAGTTCGGGGTTCTAATGTTGTCTTCAAACTGGACATGGCCAAGGCCTATGATCGCATGTCTTGGTTTTTCGTCATCAAGGTTCTAAGGGCCTTCGGGTTCCCGGAATCCCTAATTGACTTGGTGTGGAGGCTCATCTCCAACTGCTGGTTCTCTGTTCTCATAAATGGATCGGCTCACGGTTACTTCAGGGCTGGGAGGGGTCTGCGTCAAGGAGACCCACTCTCGCCATCCCTTTTTGTGATCGCGGCGGAGGCTTTCACCCGCGGCCTCCATACCTTAACTATTTTCGGGCAAGTCCAACGCTAAGGAATTCCGAGGGGTTGTCCCCTTATTTCTTCTTTATCCTTTGCAGATGATATTGTCAGTTTTTCAAATGGCAGTCGCTCCTCCGTGCGGCGCCTCCTCTGCTTCCTCCATCAGTACGAGAGGTCCTCGGGCCAACTCGTTAACCCTTCCAAAAGCTGCTTTGTCCATGCGAAGGACTTGCCTCCTTCTCGTGCTTCCTGGATCGAGACTGTATCGGGTTTCAAAGCAGCTTCCCTCCCTCTCCCCTATCTGGGTATTGTCCTATACCGAGGTAGAAAGCTCAACGGTCTGTTTGATTCACTGGCAGATAAAGTCAGGGGTAAGATATTACGCTGGAATGCGTCTCTTCTTTCCCAGGCAGGCAGATTGGTGCTAATTAAGTCTGTTTTAGACTCTATGGGAACTAATATTTTTGCGGCGATGACTCCTACATCTTCCTTCTTCCGATCGTATCGGTCGTTGGCCTCGTCTTTTTTTTGGGGCAACAAGGACGACACTCGTCGTCATCACTGGGTGTCCTGGGATGCGGTTTGTCGTCCCAAGAACGAAGGTGGTCTTGGCCTCCGTAATCCCAAGGACCTTTGTGTGGCTTTTGCTTGTAAGCTGTGGTTCAGGTTTGGTGCGAACAATTCTTTATGGGCATCCTTCCTACACGCCAAGTATCGGAGGCTTGCTATCTCTAATTTCACAGGGTCTTCGCCCTATGCTAGCGAGACCTGGAAGCACATGCAGTCGGTGAAACCTTTTACAGATTCTCATGGAGGTTTATCTGGCTGGGATGGCACTTCATTTTCCATCATGAAAGCTTGGTCTTCGTTTAGATCGCCAAGTCCCATTCGTCCAGTGTTCTCTTTCATTTGGGATCCCCGAATTCCCCCGAAGGCTTCAATTTTGATGTGGCGAATTTTACACGATGGTTTGCCACTAGACGTAAACCTTCAAAAGATCGGCATCCCCTTTGTTTCACATTGTCGTTGCTGTGCCATCGGGGCAACGGAATCTTTAAACCATTTGTTCTTTGATAGTGCCTCGGCCAGATCTTGCTGGAATTATTTCGGCAACCTTGTTGGTGTGAGACGGACTGCTAGATCTCCTTTAGAACTCCAGCATTCCTGGTGGTCTGGGATTTCTGGAAAATCTCTTCGATCAATCGTGTTCCGTTTGATCCCTTGTCTTATCTGCTGGCACATTTGGTGCGCACGGAATAAGGCAATCTTCGAGAATTCTCCAATGGATCCTCCATCCATTATTCGTCGTGTGAGGAATGACGTTTTCCTGGCGTTTCACGGTAGACCTTTTAGGGGAACCATGAGCTATCGTTCTGGGCGCTTGGTGGGCCTTCTATCTATATCGTGTGGCCTGGCTTACGCTAGACAGGGAGTTGGCTGAATCCTTGCATTCGGGCGTTGGCTCTCACCCAACGTTTCCGTTCCCCTCCCCCCCCCTTTTTTGTTGGTTTGATGTGGTTGCTAGTTTTCTAGTCCAGGTAGCTTCGGTTTCCTTTCAGTGTATGGGCTATGGTTGGCAAAGTCTGGTTTAGTACTCGCTATTTGGAGGAGACTCTTGTCTGTGGATTGGCTTCGTCTCCTATCTGTTATCTTGGCTTGGATTGGTTTTTGGGTTGCTGTGGAGGGTATCGGGCTTTCTTCTTACTCGTCGTCCTATTCTCGATGATCTATGGGATAATTCACTGGGTTATTGGCTTTGTTCGATCTCGATGAGGATGTTCGATTACCGTTGGTTAGCCGGAGCTAGTCCTGATATCTCTTTTTTGTTCTGGTACTTCTGTGGGACTAGGCTCTCTTCTTAGCGGATGGCTCTCCTTTCATCTATGCGCTTGCTTCATTCGCTGGTTTCTGGGTTTGTGTCTGTTCGGTTTGTTTTCGCTGTGGCTTGGATTGGTGGTCTGGCCTATACTTCCAAGTATAGGCGGGTGGGTGGTATGCTTATTGGTGATTTTCGCTGTTTTTTCTGGCTGCTTGCTGTAGCACTGTTTTTGGTCTTTTTGCTTTTTTCTGTTTATTAGAGTCTGGGAGGTATATGTCCTTCATATGCTTCGCCATTTCCCTGTGAGCCCCCGGAGAAAGGCGTTTTTTCTCCTTCTGTTATATACATTCTTTTGGGTAAAAAAAAAATTAACAGCACACATATTTTATATATTCAAAACAGCAAATATACTAACCTACTAATACTTCATTATAACTCCAGCAAACACAAATACATGCAAGGGAACACGGCTGCCTAAAGGAATGGTCGGCTATCACGAGGACAGGCAGGGAGGTTGCGGCTGTTAGAGAGCTGGGTTCGAGCATAGCAACGAGCAGCGAATGTTGTGGAGGACGTTGGTGGCAAATCGGAGGCGAAGTGATAAACTGTTGTGAAAGGTGGATGCGAAAATGGATGACGCGGTTGTGTTAGGCGTTGCTGTTGGGTAGGCTCGGCTAGCTTGTCGAGGTGGAAGTGTTCGGCTATCGAGTTGTGGACCTAGAAAGTGGCGCTGGGCTGAAGAGGCGAGGGGTGGCTTGCTCTCGCGCGCCAGGTGGCGATGGTCGGTTGATGGGTGGAAGCCGGTGTAAGGGCGCTGCCGGCGACGTGGGCAGTGGATGCCGGAGGTGGTAAGTGGGTGAAGAACTTTGTTAGCGATGTAGGGCGGACTGTGTGTGTGTGGCTGCATGGGTTTGATGGGTTAGTTCGGAGGAGTAACGCGTTCGGGTTGTTGCACGCGCGCATGGGAAGATGAGTGATGGAAGAAGTGGATAGGCGTGGAGGAGAATGGAGTTGGAGCTGCTTCATGCGAGTAAACAAATGAAAGTGAGATGGGAAAGAGAAAAATATAAAAGAAGAGGAAAGATGAAGAGAAAATGGTTACAGAGGGGAAGGGAGAGTGAATAAAGAAAAGTGAGGAGTGGGAAATATTCCAAGGAGCCAAAGCAATTATGCATGCAGAGAGAACGTATTGGTTTCCAATAAAATTAATTACACATTACATTCTTTTTCACAATTCGAAGCCAAAGCAATTATGTGAATAGAATATAGAAAAGAGTGAAAGTTAGATACGAGAATCCAGAAAATAGTAAAAGCAATTTACTGTTAGGAAAATTCGAATGGACGCCGGAATTAAAGGAATAAACGTACCGGTACGGTGAACTGTTATATGGTTTTGTCGCGTACTGGACTTCAAAGCACAAAATGAATATACCGTTGAGATCAGCACGACGAGACGGTAAAAACGGTATAAAGATATCAGTGGTATGATTGAATTATAAAAATTAAAATTTTTCTACTACGGAAAATGCAAGAAAAACGCAGAAAAATAAGACCGACGGAGCCAAAGATGTCCGAATTTGGAAAAACGACAAACTGACATCTTGCTCAGAAGATGGTTTAGAATTTTTCTATATAAAAATATTCAAGTTTCGAAAATGTTTTATTTCATCAATTACTAACTGATTTAAACCGAAATGTCATGACTGAAATTTACTTTCATATTTTCTGACGAAACTTTACAATTTCCTATATTTAAATAGACACATTTTAAATATCGAATTTTTGTTGCGAAATTTTATTGTTTATTTATATTTAACGAAAATTTCATTTAACGCACAACGCGCGTTTCTAACGTTAAAATTATTATTTTGGTTTCTGTTATTGGTTAACTATTTTATATATTTCAAAAATCAAATCAATTTCAATTTCAATTCATAAACCAACATTTCATTTGTCTTTCTAAATCGATTTCCAATATTTACGTTTCAAAACTTCATAATTACCATTTCAAAATCTTATAATACAATTTCAAATTTTATTTAAAACAATTCAATATTGATTTAAGTTCGTATATAAGTTTCATTCCGAAATCATTTAAATTAATTTAATTTAACATTCAAATCAGTTTAACTTCATTTATCGATTTTATTCAATATTCGTTAAGTAAATTTATCATTCAAAACAATTCTATTTAATTTCCAATTCATTAAATCAATTTCTTAAGTTCAACTTCATTATATCAAAACTTACAAATTGAATTAAATTAAATTCGTCAAATCAAATTTTTTAACTTTCAATTCTTACATAAATTTCAATAAATCACATTTTATTTCTTGTTAAAGAAATTCAATCTCACTTATTTACTTACTTAAATAATTTTCCAAAACTTAATTTTATTCATTTAAGAGGTTCAAATTTACTTATTCAAAGTTCAATTTCTCTTATCAAAGAATTCAAATTTTATTTAATTATCAAATAATTCGATCTTATTTAATTATTAAATAATTCAAAACTTAATTATTAAATAATTTCAAAGTTTAATAATTTCAAACTTAATTATAATTTCAAACTTAATTATTAAATCATTTCAAACTTAATTCAATCATTTCTCAAATTAAACAACGTTCTTTCATCAATTACATTGTTAATATTTTGTTTCATATGATTAAATATTAACATTTTCCTTTCATAAAAATTCAAATTCCAACTTCATTTCAAAACCATATTATTTATTCAAATAAAATCTTTGTTTATTTTTAAATCAAATTATTGACCAATCGGATTTTATTTAATTCTCTATCCTATGTCAAAGTTCAATTTTGGTATTTATCATTTCAACCCGATTCCAATTCAATTCAAAAATCAAAGCATAACAAAGGGAACTTGCAGTGTGATAGCTGGGATGGTGTCAAAGTAAATAAACAAGCAATAACATCAATCAATATCAATCCAAAAATTAATTCAATAATCCCGAAATAATCGTATTAATTCACATTGTTATTTGTGCAAATTAATATAATTATTTCTAGAATCTACACTATCATTTTATGTAGATTAAAGATTATTACACAAATATTTATACGGTTTTTCACTTGATAACCACTATTCAATTTCATACTATATCAATTTTTACAACGTACATTCAATGGTTCAAGGTGTAGTTAACACTATTTCTACGTGTCAATTTATTTAAAATTGAAAGGGGTCATATTATGCAAATGTCATATATCAAATTAACACATATATCAAACCTAACTATCTTACGTCAATTTCAATTTCAAATTATTTATCACTTACAATCATTAACAAATTTAACATCCAATTGTAACATCCAACAATCAATCATTTAACAACCAAACTGGATTATTATTTCATATATAACAGATAATGGTGTCAGATGTCGCAGGTGAACTGATACAGGTAATCACAGTGTACATATCTAACAGCAGTATATTTCAATTGTCGTTTCAATTGAAATCAAATTTAATAAATAAAAGAACGTTAATCGTGAGTGAGTGCTCACCTTTTGAGGCTAGAGAAGAAAAGACAATGAAACGAGTTATGGAATGCAAGCACGACTTCCAAATCAAGCAAGATTGGCACGAATCGCGATGAACGAAGCTGATTAACAGGAATAGATGGAAATGAATTAGGATCATCCCAATATAACTAAAACAAAAATGAAGGTCATAACCATACTTATATAGTGTAGTTCAATATCAACTTTATATATATAATATATGCAAATCCAACAAATCAAATATAGACTATATAAATTATTGTTAAAATCATAGATTAGATTAAAGTATGCGGTACAACTTTATAACCACAACAGGTAAAACATATAAAAAAAATACATGTAAACTTGATATACATAGCATAAACAAACATACTTCATCTATTTTGAAATCTGTACTATACGAAGATATATCTAGTAACCTATTATAAAATATATCTAATAAAATATCGTTCAACCATAAAACTGTAGCTTTCAAGCAAATAAATATATGTACTATACCAATACACTTATATATATGTACACTGCAACTCCTATAAACTAATATATATTCTATATTAACTATGTATGCAATGATGTATAATTAGACTTATATATACACCGCACTAAGTTATATAACATATATCATATATGCCTACGCATGCAAGCCTCCCAAGGTCTGACATATATATTTGAGGCGTTTTATACATATACATAAAAACTTGTATATATTTTAAAACTATATAATATAACTTATATAAACATATACACTGGAAAAACCATGTTCAAAGCCGATTTTTTTTATATATATTTTTACTTTTCATACATGTACAGTTACTATATATGACCTATATATAACAAGCGTTTTGACACGTGCGATGCACGTGTATATAAAGGGATAGGTAAAAAAGTACTCATGATTATGAAAAATATTTAGAATATATTCTTTAAAAGTAAATATATTATCTAAGAAAATAATCTTCTTATGGGAATATCTAACAAAATTGCTAAAATTGGATTATCTAACCAAATTGCTAAAATTATCAGGTAGACAAAATAGTACGTATGAATGTTTAACGAAACCTACATTATTGTTCAAATATCATGTTATTTTTGTTTTGATAAATCGATTAAATGTACTATTTTATGCAATGAAAATTTATTTTGTTTCCTTTGGAAAAGTCAGGTAAGTAATTTGCACTTAGAAGAAAAATATTGCATATCGTTTGTCTATTTTAATGTGGATAACTTTATATTTTTATTATTTGTTAAGTAATGTTAAGAATAATTTGCATGTAAATGATCCAAATGAATGAACGAATTATTTTATTCTTACATATAAAACATATATTTATATAATATTTCTTACTTAATGTGTAAAACTGAAAGCATAACATGCATGTTCATATCATGCGATATTTAGACAATTACCAACAGTGTAACAGAAATTTCATGTCTAGTCATAGTAAAAATAATAAAAATGAAATGATTACTGCTGATTTAAAATATTTTATAGTGCAACTTTTATTTTGACATGATTGAAGCTTTACAGTGGACTTGTTATGATGGCAAAAATTTAAAAATGGGTGTCAATCTCAAAATGTAAGTACGGATAAAATTTTCACGATGTACTGCAGTAACACATTGTTTTCTTAGTTAATTAGTTAGAGATTAACCCTTTATAAACAAATTATAGTTGTTCTAACAGTAAAAGTTACATCATAATTGCTAAGTGTTTAAGTTAATCATTATTGGTATATCATCATATGTTGGTATATAACATTACTGAGTAGGTCTTTATGGTTCACCTGATCATCGGCTATAATACATCTCCCATTGATCAACGTAGTGTCATAAATTTGTTACTATTTGAATTGCATCACATTAATATCTTTGTGTCTCTAATACTTAGCTCTATCATAAGTTTAACATGTACTCTATTATGAAATGATCAACAACAACTGAATCAAGGATATAATTTGGGTGAAAAGACTTGGTTTGGTAGTGGTTAACATTCTGACATGAAGCTTGGATACTACCCAAGTCTTATGCTACTTAATGTTGCTGCTTAAGTTCTGCAAACCATCAATACCTAAAATCTGCAGATTATTAGTCCTAAGTTGTATATTGCCTGAGTTCGACAAATTATCAGTACCTAATTTGGTGTATGAGTTCAGCGTTGCAATTTGCAAAGACTGGGTTCTGCAAATTATTAATACCTAAGTTGTATACTGCCAAGTTCTGCAGATTATACCTAAGTTGCTGTGTAAGTTTGGCAGTGCAAAGGTTTAATACCCGTATCAATTTGAATTTACGGATTAGAATCCAAAAAATATTTGTTCTACCAACTGTACAAAAATTCTTTGGAGGTATTTCTCTTTTCTAATACGTGGTTTTACAGCTAATTTTAATCATGATGTTCAGTTCATTGTTTTGAATATTTAGTTTGTTGATTTGAGTATTTTTTTAAAATAATTTACCTGAGTTATATACAGTAAATAAGTCATCATCCTGGTAAAATTCTAAATCACAATACAGTTGATGGGCATGGTATAGTATTATCATACCGGTAAAATTCTGTACTTATTGGCATAATAGTGGAAGATCAAAGTTAAATAATAATGATATCTGATACTGAATGCTAAATCACAATTAAATGTAGGCTTTGTCAGAGTGGTCATCTCAAAAATGTTTATGGAAATCACTTCCACTACCGGATTCATGAAAACTCTCCACTTACGCAATTGTAACTTCTTATCTGTTACTCTTCATCAAACTGTGTTTACTTTTTATAATCTCATTCATTTATCTTTTTCTAAAGTTATCCATAGAAAAAAGACCAATAAAGGAATAGAAGAAAATTTAGGCATATAAGAGTAGTAAGGAGTTTACCTAACTAACAGCTTGCTGTTATCTCGTGAATGTACAGTTCAAACCCAAAATTTGCATGTTAAAGCGATAAGTAATCAAAGCTTGCAGATATCTCTCTAATTTAAGTTTGGAACCTACAGGCTTGGAGGAAGAAGAGAGCAAATTCCAAGCACCAAAGCTGGTCAATCCTTTTCTTCCAGTGCTCAATGTTAAACAACCTTACGCGGATTTGAAAACCATACCAACTATAGTTTGGGAAACAGGTGAGAATAGTAGAATTTTAAGAGGAGGTTGACTCAATCAAGGGGTTTATAAGGGGGAAGAAAACATGGGTAGGGGAAATGTGAAGAACATCAGGAACGAAAAAGAAAGTAGCAGGAACTGATGTACTAACAGTTGAAACTGTAGTGGGGATCAGAACATGGATAATAGAAAAGACACATATGCCCTTTGTCTTTATTTCGTGTTCCACTTTGTTGTACGTAGGTGAATGGGTTGAAATGGAAGTTCAAAAAAGCTTCACCATGGTAAACTATTTGCATTATTAGTAGAGATATACAACTAACCTATATGAAATTTAAAACCAATTGTAAAACCAGCCTAACTAACAGGTTATACTTTATACATGTGCATGTACTTTATATTAAAACATATGTACATCATAATTACGTCAATACAAAATTTGGGTTGCTTATAAGACACTATACTTTAAAATATACAAACTGTATAACTAACAGCACACATATTTTATATATTCAAAACAGCAAATATACTAACCTACTAATACTTCATTATAACTCCAGCAAACACAAATACATGCAAGGGAACACGGCTGCCTAAAGGAATGGTCGGCTATCACGAGGACAGGCAGGGAGGTTGCGGCTGTTAGAGAGCTGGGTTCGAGCATAGCAGCGAGCAGCGAATGTTGTGGAGGACGTTGGTGGCAAGTCGGAGGCGAAGTGATAAACTGTTGTGAAAGGTGGATGCGAAAATGGATGACGCGGTTTTGCTAGGCGTTGCTGTTGGGTAGGCTCGGCTAGCTTGTCGAGGTGGAAGTGTTCGGCTATCGAGTTGTGGACCTGGAAAGTGGCGTTGGGCTGAAGAGGCGAGGGGTGGCTTGCTCTCGCGCGCCAGGTGGCGATGGTCGGTTGATGGGTGGAAGCCGGTGTAAGGGCACTGCCGGCGACGTGGGCAGTGGATGCCAGAGGTGGTAAGTGGGTGAAGAACTTTGTTAGCGATGTAGGGCGGACTGTGTGTGTGTGGCTGCATGGGTTTGATGGGTTAGTTCGGAGGAGTGACGCGTTCGGGTTGTTGCACGCGCGCATGGGAAGATGAGTGATGGAAGAAGTGGATAGGCGTGGAGGAGAATGGAGTTGGAGCTGCTTCATGCGAGTAAACAAATGAAAGTGGGATGGGAAAGAGAAAAATATAAAAGAAGAGGAAAGATGAAGAGAAAATGGTTACAGAGGGGAAGGGAGAGTGAATAAAGAAAAGTGAGTAGTGGGAAATGTTCCAAGGAGCCAAAGCAATTATGCATGCAGAGAGAACGTATTGGTTTCCAATAAAATTAATTACACATTACGTTTCTTTTTCACAATTCGAAGCCAAAGCAATTATGTGAATAGAATATAGAAAAGAGTGAAAGTTAGATACGAGAATCCAGAAAATAGTAAAAGCAATTTACTGTTAGGAAAATTCGAATGGACGCCGGAATTAAAGGAATAAACGTACCGGTACGGTGAACTGTTATATGGTTTTGTCGCGTACTGGACTTCAAAGCACAAAATGAATATACCGTTGAGATCAGCACGACGAGACGGTAAAAACGGTATAAAGATATTAGTGGTATGATTGAATTATAAAAATTAGAATTTTTCTACTACGGAAAATGCAAGAAAAACGCAGAAAAATAAGATCGACGGAGCCAAAGATGTCCGAATTTGGAAAAACGACAAACTGACATCTTGCTCAGAAGATGCTTTAGAATTTTTCTATATAAAAATATTCAAGTTTCGAAAATGTTTTATTTTCATCAATTACTAACTGATTTAAACTGAAATGTCGTGACTGAAATTTACTTTCATATTTTCTGACTAAACTTTACAATTTCCTATGTTTAAATAGACGCATTTTAAATATCGAATTTTTGTTGCAAAATTTTATTGTTTATTTATATTTAACGAAAATTTCATTTAACGCACAACGCGCGTTTCTAACGTTAAAATTATTATTTTGATTTCTGTTATTGGTTAACTATTTCATATTATTATATTACGTTTTTAATATGTATTACATTATCGGTCTTACCGAAATTGATCGTCTACGAATTTGGTTTTGGATTTGTAACTTATATACAAAGAGATTTCCATTTAATAAATCGTAAAATTTTATTTCTATCAGATTTTTTTTATTTAAACTTTTTACTTAATTTAGTATTTTTAAAGCGTTAAAAATACGGGTCGTTACAACAAATATCAACGGAAATGAAACAAGAATGAGAAATACTCACCTGCCTACAAAAGGCAACACAAACCTGCACGGATGGAGGAAGAGCCAGCAAAAGCGGCAAACATGGCAGAGAGGAAAGCACCAATTCATCGTTAGCCAAAGGAGGAGGCGATAACAACGAACCAAAAGGTTCGGCCATAGGCAGAAAAGAGCCAAGGCCAAACAAATCTTCCAATGGCCGGTCTGCTGGAGGAGGTAAGGTGGTCAACTCCTTAACCCCTGGAGCATAGGCTACGCCTAATACGCCAACAGACCCAAAGGCGATAGAGGCCTCAAGCGGGCTACAAGCAGCTGCAGTTCCTAAAAACGACAGGCGAGGAACAAACCGAGTGATGAAGTCTCGTTTGTTAATCGATAAGGAACCACCAACAGCCAAAGAGCCAGAGAGCTCGCACACGGAAACATCACCAAGCGATCCAAAGCAAAGATCTGACTGGCACGAAGCCAATCCACCCATCGCATCATCAAAGAAAAGGCTCGGTACAAATCGGGTGGTGAAATCCCGATTACCGACAGTCTCACCCAAACTCGGACAAGATGCCCAAATCTCAGGCGAGGCAGCAGTCTCTGCACTCGACCCATCGACACGAGTCGTGAGTTGAAATCGAGGGGAGCGCACTGAAAATGGGAGCCAGCTCCATGAAAAACCCATCAACTACAACAAATTTGAAACGAGCAAGAGCCGAAAATGCCCTAACAGAGAAAACGCAAATCTCAATCGAGCAATAACTAGTGAAGCAGACCGACAGTGGCGGCGCCACCACCTCTAAAAGGGCAGCAGCGATGCTAGCGAAAGAGGGACAATTCTTCACAAAATCACCACGGAAGTAAAAAAATCCCCAAATCCATAGACAAAGCCCTAGAAAAACAAAGACGACAACCAATAGAGCAGAGAACGAAAGTCGCGCAACCAAAGAAGAGAACGAAGGAACGCTAGAGCGGGGGAGCGGAGACAGTCGAAGAAACCAGAGAATCGCTAAGCAGACAAAATTAAGGAGGCCATTTTTATTTTATTTTGACCGTTGGAATTATACCTAATTGAAATTTTACGCTCATTATAGGAGGTAAAAATATATGTTTTATTAATAGCATGCGTATCTAGGGCTGTCAATGGATACCCGAAAAATCCAAAATTCGTCAGCATCCATATCCGAAAAGCGGATAATATCCGATATCCGAAAAAATGGATGCGGATACGGATACGAAGACATCCGCATCCGAAAATTATCCGTTCGGTCTTTGTCAATATTATAGTACAAATTGTGTGTATTTTAATATAATGAAAGATATTTATTTGTTGTTTTATTAAGTTAATAGTTTATATTATATACATTTAATGCTTATTAACTGTTTGCGCCAAAATTGGTCACAAACCCCAAGTGTTGTGAAAGCACCAGTGTATGAATACAGATCAACAAATATTCAAACACAAATCTCAGATCTAAGCAAACAACTAACAGCAATCCAAAAATAATGAACAGTGACGCAAGATTTATAGTGGTTCGGCTATCTCCGGCCTACGTCCACTTCAAGGTTTTTATGATTTTATTGCTCGATACTTGAAGATTACAATTTCGTGTGTTGTATTACAACTGATTTTCTGAGCTAAGTCTGAATCTAAGGCAGCAATGGTGATCTGGAGTAAATCTGGTAGAGTCTGGGCGCTCTTTAGCTCTCAAAATTGTCCGACCCCTTTTCTGAATGACCAGGGGCTCTATTTATAGGTGTAGGAGGATGATATTTCGCCTAAAATTCGGGGAGACCAGTTCTGGCTCGTGAGGTGGCCCACATGGCCGAAATCTGGAGATTCGGGACCACTTTGGGATCGATTCGACCATTGGTTCGAATCGAACAAGAAATCATCCAATCGAGCTGAAATTTGGTGTGAACTTCCTTCATTATGTGTTTGAGCTTCTGTGAAAATTTCATGGCGTTTGGACTTGTAGAACTTGAGTTATGATCGATTCGAGTGGGTGTTTTTCGCTTCCTGGAGTCGTTCGAATCGATATGCTCGAATCGATTCGTTCGAATCGATTTTCTTGCACGCGAAGACTATGGCGTGGTGCGCATGCCTCGGGTCAACCCTTTTTTATCTCCAAGTTTTACTGAGTCGTGGCCGGGGTTTTAGCTATGAAGACGTGGTGGATTCGAGGTGATCGATTCGAAGACGTGCTTCCTTCGAACCGGTTGGACCATCGTTAGTTCGAATCGATCAGGGTATGCTACTATTGATCGATTCGTATTCGCTTCAACAGGGTGGACTCGAAGGCAGTCATTGGATGGAGTTGAAGTGACTACCCTTTGTGGATTAGAAAGGAATGCAGGGACGATGGATTCGACCTTAGGGCTTCTGTGCTAACGGAGTCGAAGCTAAGGTACTCTTCCCGGATTCGAAGCAAGGCTATGCTCCATGGATTCGAGGCACCTTCTTTCTACGGATTCGAAGTAGGGAAAGTTCGATGGAATCGAAGTAGGGGTATTCCTCATGGATTCGAAGCAATGCACGTCTGATGGATTCGAACATAGGCTTCGCCTATGGATTCGAACTAAGGACGGTCTACTCCATCTTTTGTCGATGACATCTTGAGCATACGAACTCGGATTGACTTGAAACTTGGATCGTTGGTTCCCACGGCTTTGCTTGACGTGCCTTATCAATTGTAGCCCGATCCGTACTCGGACAAAATTCATCGATATCCATGGTGAACCTGCGATGCACAATCGATGTTCACGACTAATAATCATTGCTTCTCAGTTAATCTTTGGGTATCTCGGCTTTGCCAAAAGTTGGGATAACATTTTGCCCCCCAAAACATGCCTTTTGGTAAAAGGCGTGTTTTGATAAGTCTCAAGTTGAATGCAGTGAGTTCATGTTTTATTCAGAGCTTATAGCATTTTTAATCAAGTCCATGTCTGTTCGAAGCCGAATTGTTATCAATTTCTCCGAGTGGAAGTTAAGAATGAAATTCTAAAGCCTCTTCGGACTGTCGATGGTCACTCCGGACCCTTGTCAAACCCATTCTAGATTTAGCGATTGAATAGAAAGATCCTATTGCACTCCGGCGTTACTTTCTATCCCTTGCACTCCGGCCCCAGCTAGGGCGTATAGCGATGTCTTGGTCATTCTGGACCGATCGTAGCCTCTCTGGGCTCTTACTGGATCCTATCCTATCACTCTTCGGTGAAGGGGAAACAACGATGAGTGAGCCGATCCTGTCGCTCTCCGGCGAAGCGGCTACACCCCCTACACTCCGGTTCAGTGTTTTTGAACATTAAGCGATGTCATGACCTAAATCTTTAGGCCGATCATAGCCTCTCCGGGCTCTTGCTGGATCCCATCCTGTCACTCTTCGGTGAAGGGGAAACAACGTTAAGTGAGTCAATTCTGTCGCTCTCTAGCGAAGCGACTCACTTCTTGCACTCCGGTTTAGTGTATCTGAACGTTAAGCGATGTCATGGCCCAAATCGTGGGCCGATCATAGCCTCTCCGGGCTCTTATCGAATCCCGATCCAATCACTCTCCGGTGAATGGGAAACGATGCTTAAGTGAGTCGATCCTGTCGCTCTCCAGCGAAGCAACTCACTTCTTGCACTCCGGACCCCGCCTCTCCGGGTAAGGTCATAAAGCGATCATGTTTATATTGATATTTAATGTTCATCCTTTAACTCTCCGGTTAAAAGGTTTATTTTAATAAGTGTTTCTTTATTAAATTTAAATCCTAGATGTTCAATCTCAAACACCAGGAAAAACAAGACAATGCCTCTCCGGGCGGAGCGGTCTACTTCCATCTTAGAGCATGCCTAGGGATCTCTCTGGTTCCCATACATGAGTAAGTGGGATAGCCGTTTTATTTTGGAAATCAAATCTAAGAAAACTAATCGACCAGAGTCCAAATCTTGAACTTGACCCTTGCCATCACGATTAGTTGATGACGAGTCGTGATCCCGATCCAGGACCATTCCTATTAGGTGGAGGTTGTTCAGGTCTTACTATCGTTGCCCGTTATCTGATGTATTGTGGAAATCTACCACTCCTGGCATGCTCTTCCACCTCATCCCTTAGGTGGCGGCATTCGTCGGTTGTGTGCCCATCTAACTCATGGAATAGGCAATATTTTCTGGTTCTACGTTCCCGCTCTGTGGGATCTCTCCTCGGTGGTTTTCGATAGGGGAGTTGCCCCCGAGTTTCGGTGTAAATTCGTTCCAGTCCTGCCACCAAGTCTGTGTATTGCCTGAATCTGGGCTCTCGGAATTTCTTCCGTTTATCAGGACCATCATGTGCGTCATCCTGCTTTCTCTTTCCTTTGTCCGCCCTGGACTGTTCCCTGGCGGTTCCTTCGCCTTGTGCAACATTTATTTCCTGCCTCTCGGCTCGTGATTCCTCTAATCGAATGAATTTTTCAGCTTCATGGAAAAACTCTCCAAGATCTTGCGGTGGATCTTTAGTCAAAGAGTCTTTGAATTCGGTGCCTTCTCCAACTCCTGTCACTGCCGCCATCAAAATCATCGATGGGTCCGGGCGATCTACAGAAGCCACCGTTGCATTAAATCGTAACAGAAAATCTTTTATAGACTCTCCGGTCCTTTGCTTTATTGATGCCAAAGTCATCACGCTCTTGGGTCGCGTTATGTGAACCCTAAACTGCTTCATGAAACAATCCACAAGCTCGCCCCATGTCCTGATTGATCCTGTCTCTAGCTGTCTAAACCAAAGCGCAGCCAAATCTGATAAGAATAAGGGGGGAAACATCGTGCCATTACTTCCTCGGATGCTCCCAGCACTTCCATGTGTCTGATATATCTGGTGATATGCATGGTCGGGTCTGACTTTCCGTCATAAGGATCCAGCATCGGTAGTTTGAACTTTGGAGGGTTCCTTGCATTTCGGATATTTGGAGCGAACGGACTTCGACTAACCTCTTCCAATCCTCCGCCTGACAATCCCCCTCTCATGAGTCGTCTCACTAGGCCAATCATTCTTTCATCTCCATCTAGGGGTTGCCCCCTTGTCATGTCTCTGTCTTGCCCTCCGAGTCTTGTAGGGAATTCTGGTACGTACTCTTCGGGTGGTTCGTTAGCATTTGTGTTGGCCCTAGCCGGTTGAGCTCCCTCCAAAGGTCCTTCTGCGTCGGATCTTGCGGGCCTGCCCCCAAGCCCTTGTTGATTGCCTTCTGGTTCTGTATTATGTCCTCCGTTGGGTTCCATAGCCCTAGCTCCTTGTTCCACATTCACAGCCGCTGTAGCTGGTCCAGGGTTCTGTGTCCCTGCAGCTCTCATCTGCTCGAAGAAATTCTGCAGCATCTCTTGTTGGCTTTTCATCATTCTTTCCTGCATTAGGTTATTCATAGCCTCCATCTCATCTCTAGTAATGTAGATCGAAGCTTGTCCTTCTCCAGCGCCAGAGGATGCCTCTTGACTTCCTGCCTGTTGGCTCCTCTCAGTTCTTTGTCTAGTTTGTCGAGTCATTGTAGAGTCAGATCTGAATCCTTAAAATTCCAAATCTAAACTTTGAATCTGGTGTAGCGGGTGCTAGTTCTTCTCAGTGAAAGCACCAAAGTGTTTGCGCCAAAATTGGTCACAAACCCCAAGTGTTGTGAAAGCACCAGTGTATGAATACAGATCAACAAATATTCAAACACAAATCTCAGATCTAAGCAAACAACTAACAGCAATCCAAAAATAATGAACAGTGGCGCAAGATTTATAGTGGTTCGGCTATCTCCGGCCTACGTCCACTTCAAGGTTTTTATGATTTTATTGCTCGATACTTGAAGATTACAATTTCGTGTGTTGTATTACAACTGATTTTCTGAGCTAAGTCTGAATCTAAGGCAGCAATGGTGATCTGGAGTAAATCTGGCAGAGTCTGGGCGCTCTTTAGCTCTCAAAATTGTCCGACCCCTTTTCTGAATGACCAGGGGCTCTATTTATAGGTGTAGGAGGCTGATATTTCGCCTAAAATTCGGGGAGACCAGTTCTGGCTCGTGAGGGGGCCCACATGGCCGAAATCTGGAGATCTGGGCCCACTTTGGGATCGATTCGACCCTTGGATCGAATCGATCAAGAAATCATTCAATCGAGCTGAAATTTGGTGTGAACTTCCTTCATTATGTGTTTGAGCTTCTGTGAAAATTTCATGGCGTTTGGACTTGTAGAACTTGAGTTATGATCGATTCGAGTAGGTGTTTTTCGCTTCCTGGAGTCGTTCGAATCGATATGCTCGAATCGATTCGTTCGAATCGATTTTCTTGCACGTGAAGACTATGGCGTGGTGCGCATGCCTCGGGTCAACCCTCTTTTATCTCTGAGTTTTACTGAGTCGTGGCCGGGGTTTTAGCTATGTAGACGTGGTGGATTCGAGGTGATCGATTCGAAGACGTGCTTCCTTCGAACCGGTTGGACCATCGTTAGTTCGAATCGATCAGGGTATGCTACTATTGATCGATTCGTATTCGCTTCAACAGGGTGGACTCGAAGGCAGTCATTGGATGGAGTTGAAGTGACTACCCTTTGTGGATTAGAAAAGAATGCAGGGACGATGGATTCGACCTTAGGGCTTCTGTGCTAACGGAGTCGAAGCTAAGGTACTCTTCCCGGATTCGAAGCAAGGCTATGCTCCATGGATTCGAGGCACCTTCTTTCTACGGATTCGAAGCAGGGAAAGTTCGATGGAATCGAAGCAGGGGTATTCCTCATGGATTCGAAGCAATGCACGTCTGATGGATTCGAACATAGGCTTTGCCTATGGATTCGAACTAAGGACGGTCTACTCCATCTTTTGTCGATGATATCTTGTGCATACGAACTCGGATTGACTTGAAACTTGGATCGTTGGTTCCCACGGCTTTGCTTGACGTGCCTTATCAATTGTAGCCCGATCCGGACTCGGACAAAATTCATCGATATCCATGGTGAACCTGCGATGCACAATCGATGTTCACGACTAATAATCATTGCTTCTCAGTTAATCTTTGGGTATCTCGGCTTTGCCAAAAGTTGGGATAACATTAACCGCTCAAAACTATTTATTTTCGCCATATTTGTTTATATTTAACACTTTTATGATCAATTGGATTGAAAAAATGTATGTTAAACTTAAAATTTATATTTATATTTCTTGATTTATCGGTGGTTAGCGGATAGGATAATTATCCGATATCCGTCCGTATCCGCAAATGCGGATGCGGATATGGCACTATACACATCCGAAAGTATCCGTTGACAGGCCTATGCGTATCCCTTGTAACAATTTAATTTTGTATATAATGCTCATAAATTTTAGCCCTTTTATATCCAAAAATGGAGTGTCAATTATAGTACCCTAGCAAATATTGTTTTAAATATTGTTTTAATATTGTTTCATTCGTTTCATCGCTCTAATAGGAAAAACTATCTATTATATTATTGTTAGAAGGACATTGGTATGGTTCTTAAATTGTATCTATCAACTAGTCATGATTCATGAAGTACAAATTGCCACCCACTGGGCATTCTAATATATGTTGTTTTATATACCTATGTATTCATTGTTCTCAATTTTCTCTGCTCTGTCTTTTCTTACCAATGTACCATTTTTTTTACTTGCATATAAGAATAGATGTTTACTCCATACATACACATTGTTCTCTTCATTATCAAAAAATAAAATTTTGCCTATACCTAAACCGCATAAATGCACTTCAGGCATCACGTCATCGTTTACTTTTCATGATATTTCGGCTGTCAATTCTATAGTACATTTTCTTTTGTTGTCTTTGTGTTCTATTTGCTTAATATTATAAAAACTTTCAATTTTACGCATTCACTGAAACTTTCAATATTATTCTTGTTTATTGTTTTCTTTAATTTTGTCGTCATAATTGTGACATTTGCTGCGAATACGCAAATCATATTGTTCTTTGTTTATCCTATTTGACTGTCTCTTTTAGTTGACTTCAAACACATGCATCATCTTATTTGTTGATGGTTACTTATGTAAGACAATTCCCCACGGCTGGTTTGTTCACTTCACCATTATCGTACCGTAAAAGTTAAAACAAAACGAACCCTACACCCAAAAGCACCTAAGCCAGCCATAGAGCCAGTTATTTAAATAATTCAGGAGGTAAATAAAATGACAATTAGATTGATGATTTAAATATATTGTCAATCTGATCGTCGTTGTATTTCATCTTCTCCTCCCAACCAAAATCATGCACAAACTCTATTCTTCCATTTCCTTCCGCTCAACTCAGTCAAAGACCATTCAATCTATACATGTGTCATTCATCTGGGTTTAGTGAATTGACATACTTGTGTGTGTTTTGAAAAGACATGCTAACTCATCAATCCACATGATTCAACCATTAACTTTTCAATATGTACACGTGTCATTCATCGGGGTTAGGTAAAGAAACACTTGTTTTTGTTTAGAAAAGACACGTCGACTCATTAGTTGCACAACTCAATAAGGATCGTTCAATATGTACATGTGTCATTTGTTAGTACTTGAGATGATGGTTTTGATGACAACAACCTTAGGACTTGTTATAAAATATAAATACTAACGTTATGGTTTAGATATATATGTATATGTATATGCAGAATATAAACATGCAGGTACCAAGAATGAAGACTGTACAATATAGAGATACAAGACTAATGAATTTAAAGATCGAAGATATCAAGATTGAAGACTCATGAGTATCAAGAAATCAAGTTATCAAGAGTTCAAGATTTCAAACAGTACAAGATTATGTAGTTAGTCTAGATTTATGTTAAAACTCTTGAAAGCACTTACATCTTTATTCAAAATTTATTCGTGGAATGGAATCCACTTCGAGCCTGTTAAAGGGATGGAACCCTTGTGGGATGGAACCCACGACAATATCTAGTGGAACATATAGTGGTCCTATTTTGGTATCCACTAATTTTATAAAATGTTTTTCAAAAAAAATATCTCTTGTTTTTTAAATGTTTTCAAAACTTTCTTTTCAAAAAGACATCTCTCTTGTTTGAAATATTTTAGCCTCAAAACTATTTTTATCATTTTTAATATTTTGATTTCAAAATTGTCCTTGTTTTTAAACCACCTCCTGTTTTAAATATTTAGCTATAAATATTTATATACTCAGATTTTAAATCACTTTATAGATTAAGATTATATATATTAAAAATTATTTTCTAAACTCTTTTATATGTTTAAACTATATTCAAATATATTTACAAAGTTTTAAAATGTTTTGAAAAATTAAAGAAACCAATTTTAATAAGAAAATCAAAACATCAATTTTTCCTTGAGCATGTCGACATCCCTCAACCCCCCATGTCGACATGGTGTCCGTTATTTTCAAATTTCAATATTCAAAAGAAGTGTCTATTCGTCGTATCCTTTCACGAATAGATATGGTCGTTGCTCTACTATAAATACCAGTAAGTTCTAAACGAATTTTAACCATATTTCATTTATTTTCTCTCCTCTTCATCTTCCATATTTATTCTAAAGAATCCTAAACTATACTCTACCGAAATACCAAGTGAATCAAACTTGATTATCTCTTGTTTGATTCTCTGCCACTCTCTCCATAAGATCTAAGTGCTATTCAGAGTTATATAATCTTTTGTAAAATAAACTGTTGAGTAAAAGGTGCGGTTGAGCCTTGAAATCAATTGGGTGTGATTGTAGCCCCGGAAATCAATTAGGTGATCTTGTAGCCCGGTTAAATCAAGAGAGTTGCCCTGGACTCGAATACAGGAGGGTGTACCTCATAGCCTTGAAACCGAGGGTGTAATTTGGGAGATTATTTTGATAAGAAATCCGTACGATTGTGCGGGACTGGATGTAGGGTAACTCCGAACCAGTATAAAATCCTGGTGTGTTCTTTTCTATACTACTTTTATTTAGTACTTGTATCTGTGTCTGATTCTGTGATTATATCTGTGTTTGTGAATTGCATTTGTTGGTGTTTAAATTTAATGAAATTCAAAAAGATTTAAAAAATCCATAAAACACTATTCAACCCCCCCACTAGTGTTATTCCAGCCTTAAGATCCATAATTCGCATTTTCTCACATCATTCATTAGGGTTAGATGAACAAACACAATCATGTGTGTTTAAAAAGGACATTCCAACTATATAAGGAGCTTTTTATGCTCATTAGCAATCACACTCTCCCCCCTTAAAACTATTTCCCCATCATTATTTATTATTTAAAAGAGTTTTATTTTAATTATAAGATATATTATTTGAATATTTAAAATTAATTAAACATTCACAAATTAAAGTGGTGAAATTCCGGGTTGTTACACTCTCCCCCCTTAAAAGAATTTCGACCCCGAAATTTTTCTACAACCCTAACCTAGAAATACTTAACACTACTCATCAATCTATAAGATGCACATAGATCATTCATGTGCAAAATCTAATTCGATCACTCACTCGAATACATAGCTTTACTTTTGAACTAGCATAACTCACTCGATTCTCTAGTGCGGACGCCGATCAACCTTCTCAATTAGATATCTCTGTTCTCCTTACATAGCTATATACTTTGATAAAAACTTTGGTTCTAGATTAAGAACCCTCACCAAGATTTCACCGTCAAAATTCGAGGGATAATTCATTTTTTGGAATAGTATGAAACAACTTAAGTCATGTACCTTAATCTTGGATCGAGAATTATTTGAAAAAGAAAAATAATCTACATACAACCTACGTACTGATCTAAAGGTTCTTACTACTCGATTACTTTCTACCCTCCCATAATATTTATGAAAACATTTCATACCAATTCTAATTTAGGTTCAAAATTTTTTAAATGATACAACTTGATTTATAAAATCATTTAAATTTATATATTTGTATAATACTCTCCTACATCCTAAGAGTATATATACATAATATTTGATTTTTAAATCTTATTCCCTTTATTTGATTCAGATGTAAGTCCAAAATAATTTGGGTTTTAAAACCGAGTCAACCAATCCAACCTCTTTACCTAATTGGTTTGGTAGGTAGCAAAGAAGAGTAGGATGTTGTTATCCAAACACCGTCCTAAAGTCTACTTTTTCTTAGACATATCTAAGGTAAACACGTTTATTAGCTGGCCCAAAAGCATCAAATACTTCTTCATTTCTAGATGTTAAAATCAAAAGACACATTTTAATAAATTCAAGTTTATTAAACCATACCGTTATATGAATTTAATTTTAACTTCATTGATTTTTCCACTCTTTAATCAAAATACTTATTATTTTTGAAACTTAGAAGTCAAATACCCTGGTTTTATTTCAAAAATCTTTTTGAATGATACTTTATTTTTAATCCTTAGAAAACCTACATATAGCCTGAGTAACTCCCACATTATATTGAGGAGCTAGGTACTACCAATAGTATCATATATCCCATTACTAGGAAGGGTAATACTCAAGAGAAGTGTTTTCCATCCGAACACATTCCTTTCCCATTTTTAATTATTTCTGAGCTACTCGAACTAGTTAATCATAAAAATATTTCTTCTTTTTCAAATCCTCATTTTGAAACAACACCATATGTATATATTTCCCACAAATAGTTTTTAACAAAATATTTATCATCCACTTACTTTGGATTCATTCGAACTCCAACTCGTTCCGATCGTACAACGACAAAGAGAATAATTTACTAAGTGCACTACCACATTCGCCTAAGCAAACATCGGATTGTCGCTTAAAAGATTACCCTAATCATCACAAAACAGATTGAGGCTCATTCCTTGAACTGTCCGAAGAAAAATCATACTCTCAATTTTTTTTTTCAAAATATTTATACCTTAAAGTATTTTTAAGTAAAATTATTACTACTTTACCAAGAATCGTTTGAAAACTTTATCAAAGCCACCGGGATTTTAATTTCCTAAATGTCATCTTATTTCCAAAACATATTTTACAATTCTGATTTATAAAAATCAACTTTTATTAAATCATCTAAAATATTTCTTTTGATAAACACCTTTTATTAAAATCCAATTTTTAACTCAACATTATCATCGAACGCCTTATAGTCAATTGTGAAACTTAATTCACAAGGTGTTCGATTCAACATTCCCATAACTCTATCTACCTATCTTATACTTAAAAATAAAAACTACTAATAGATTAGAAAATATTCAATGCTAAAAAATGGATGAGCCTTACTAATCAATTCCTATATGATAATAATTAAATATTATCAACTCCTAACAACAATCGCATTATCTATAACTATATTTTATTTTTTAAAATTATCCATTTATAAATAAAATATAATTTAGGTAAAATTATTTCATTTACCCATTTTCAAAACAGTACCGTGTCAATTTGCCTTGTTCAAGTGTTTAGAAACCCCTATCGATACAGTTGTTCCCTCTGTGTTGACCAGAATTCATAACTATTCAACATATAAATTAACACAATACAAAAACATTTTTATAGCACCAACAAATACGCGCTCTTATATATACACTCAAACTCATCCTAAGGTTTCGCTTTCCCTATCTCAAATGAGTTTATCCCACCAAAGCCTAGGTGTTCGCTCAACCTAAGCTCTGATACCACGTGTAACGAACTACCTTTATTACACCAAAAGACGACACTTAATATTCCTCGGTATTCGTGTGCCGATCATTTAAGTGTCTGAAAGACAGGTCATTAGGGGTGAAAGAAAGAAAAAGAAAGAACAGAATCTCACAAAACGTGACGAATAATATATAATATGAATAAGTCTTTACAAAAAGAAATTATCTTTACTATACACATCATCAGAGTACATTAACCTATTATCAGCCTGGACAGTTATAACCTCCTGTCCTTATAATTGCTGATTTATAAAGACATGAAAAAAAACACAGCAGAAGAATATAGGATACGTGAATACGACTTGGAGAATCCAGCTCGTCTTCTGAAAGCTCCAAAGAATCCAGCTAAATCTGGAAAATATGCTCAAGCTGACTCGAGCATTATAAGAAAAATAACGTCCTAATCGGTCTAATAAAACCAGCATAAGAAACTCAAATCACTAGGAATTTATCTATTTAGCTTGTAAAACCTTTTAAAATCAAAGGTATCTCGTAAGACTACGCCAACATAAACACAGAAGAATTTTTGCCTTACGATAAGCAAAACACTTTTATATAAAATCCAGTGGTATTATGATAATATCTAAAGGTTCAAAGTAAATATATAAAATAGCCGAAATGCTTGCATCTCACATTCCAACATATTTGGACACAACTAAAAACGTACGACACTTATTGGAGATTGGATTCCATACAATGACTGAGCTACTGGGGTACCGTCCGTCATGGTGCATCTATAGATAAAATACACCGAGAGCCTCACATAGTCTCCCTACGAGTCAAGATTGGCCCTACACCTTATTGGATAGCGCCAAATATGTAATTACCTTGGTTGGGATCAAAAACCTAAATGGGTCCCGAGCATACATGATCTATAATATCGATCTAGATTGGATGATGACCATACCCTGATGTTAGCGAACCACATAGCCTTGAAGCATCTCCTCTGTTTTAGTCATTTTCGGTTGATGAGGCTTGAGGCTACGATTACCTTTTATATAGCAAACATCTTGGAATGCTAACACTGCCCTTTAGAAAGCAATGCAGTGCCAGCATTCATCCATATAAGTTTGTTCTGGGTCTGAACAATACCGAAGGCACTACCTCTAATACATCCATTTAGGAATCACCCTCAGGATTAGTAGCAAGTGGCCCTTGCACTTCAAAAGCTTCTTCTTCAATCATCCTCAAGATATCTTCAGTTCAAAACACTTGAGTTTGATCGAAGTGTTTTACGGATAATTTATACTTATGCGATCCCGGTCTCTTCGAAACTACTTTTGACAGTTTCGGTAAACTCAACCTCGGTTTTTTTGGAAATAACCAGACAATACATAGAAGCAAGGTCACTCCATAACCTTTTAAGTGGATGGATCTCCCTATCATTTGTCCTAGGAGAACGAAACAAGATTTATACGCATAGTACAGCATCATTGAAGATGTCTGTGCCATATAAATTACGTGTTTCTCCTAGATATTTCTGGATTTATATTTTGGTCCATATTTGATTGTCAATTATTTAACTATCAAACAGACAAACAAACAAACAACAATTTAGAAATTCAATTACCCATAGCAAACACTAAGCCTCAAACTAAATCTTTCGTTTACTAAAATTCTCTTCAAAAGTTTTTATCAAAAACATTCATATACTTATCTCACTGACATAAGTATATTCACAAACATTTATGAAAGATTTCTCATTTCCAATCATATCAAAAGATCAAAACAAAATGTTATTTAAATTGAATATAAAGATAACCTCAAACAATATTCCTTCGGTGTTAAGTGTGGAACAAATGTCCATACCACCAGAATTAAGAAGGTTGGTTAAAGGAAATCAAATCTCAAATTCTTTTATAAATCCTCTTAATAAAATGGCTTTTATATATGAATCATCAAATTTCAAACCCATTTCAAAAATCTTTATAAATCACCAAAATTATTTATAAAACTTCCTTTATATATATCCAAAATCATTTATAAAACTTTCTTATAAATATTCCCTATTCCTTATTTAAAACAAAGCTCCTTTAATAAACTCATTTAATAAATTCCTTTTATAAACAAAAAGATTATTTAAACATCTTTACTAAAATCATTACTTAACTTGAAACATTATCAAAATGCTAAAATTAAATATTTGATTTCACAAAACCTGAAGAGGCTTAGCGACCATAATGTTTCTTATTTGATTGAGCTTAACTTATCCAAGTTATATCATGGGTCATTACATAACAATCAAGTATATAAGGGAAATCAACCAATAACAATCAATCAACATATAGGAAAATGTCTCAGTTACTATAGTAGCATAATTGGGTTTTATTCTTGCTTAATAGACGTCTAAACATAATCCATTCGGTGAATTATAGTAGAATGGTGATTTATTCAGCTAACAGGTGTCAAACATAATTTAATTAGCCAGAACGATATTTTATTCTGCTAAACATACGTCATTGGATTTCATGTTCAATTGAGGTTAATTAGGGTAGCCGACAAAGAAATTCCTTGAACTAAAAACATCTTTTAAAAGAGAGTTGCTTTAAGAATAAAACTGATCTTAGAAAATAAAGTAGTAAAACTTTAAACCTTTATTTGAAAATTAAACAACACTTTTAAACTATTTATTTTAATATAATTAAACAATAATTAATTAATAATTAACTATTAAATAAATAGTTAAATAATTATTATCCTTAAATAAATAATTTAATAATAGTTAACCTTTATATAAATAATTATATCATAATTAATTCTTAATTAATTATTAAATAATAGTTTAAACCTTTAAATAATAATTAAATATTAATTAATCTCAATTAATTAACTAAATAATCCTTAACTAAAACTTGAATAATAAATTAAACCTTAAATTAATAATCAAACCATAATTAACTTTTTAAATCAATAATTATCTTTTATATAAATAATCAAATAATATTTGTTCTTTAAATAAATATTTAAACCGTAATTAATCTCTAATGATTTGTTAAATGATAACTTACCCTTTATTAATAATTAAAGTAATCTTAATCAAGTCTTAATTAACCTTACTTAATTTTCAATTAATTAAACGCTGAAACCATTTTATAAATAAATAATTAATTAATAACTAATATTGATTAAATAATTAAATAATAGTTAATCCCTAATTATTAATTAAATACTAATTAACTTAAATTAATTAACTAATTATTATTAACTTAATTGATTAACACTTAAGTATTAATTACCTTTATTAACTAATGATTAAGTACTAATTATCTTAATTAATTAATTAATTCATCATTAAAATAATTAAAATAATTAAATAAATAATTACTTTTAATACTTAATTAAAGTTTTGAAAACACTTTGTAAAAAGAATGCTTAAGTAAAAACACTTGTAGATTTTCCAAAACTATTTCGTTTGACGAACTGCACTTGACTATCGCTATACAACCTGTGATTTCCAAAACTTGAATTTTTAATTTCTAAGTCTTTAAAACTTTAACCTTTGGAAACCTTATACATTGTAAACATAAAGGCGTGATTTTTGGGAAAACTAACGAGTTTAAAATTTGAATGCATTTCGCAAATTTAAACCCAAAGTTCAAAAACCTTTACACAAGGGATTCTAAGTTGCATAAGCTAGCAAAGAAGCTAACTTCCTTAACATACAAAACATATATTCATATGTACAACATAAATGATTACATCACAACCACATCGCAACATGTAAACACTCCATAACCAACATATACAAGTAAAGACATTAACTTGCTTTCTAACTAACTTTCATTTTTACTTATCACAACATCATATTCAAGCATTACATTCACATATACATCCACATATAAATCAACCAAACTAGCAATAATTAACCAATATGGTAGACCTTAAACACAAAGTTAATAAACCTTGAATAAGGTGATAGCTTTCTCACCTAAAGCAAACCATCCTATACTAGATCTACGCCAACTTTTGTGACCACCTTGCTCCTAGCTTTGCTTCATTAGAAATGGAATTTTGAGGACCTAAGGGCCAAAGAAGGTTCAGCCATAGGGAGTGGAGTGCTCGGACCAGGCTTGAAATGGGGTTAGGTGGACTTGTTTTAGAGAAGAGGAAGGGTGTAGGAAGGAAAAATGATTTTCAAGAACTAAAAGTAGAAAATGAATGATTTTCAACCATTTGAAACTAAGGAAGCCATTAAAGCTTTTTGAGAAAGCTTAAGAAAAGAAGAAGTATAAGGTTTTGAAAATGAGAAGGAAATGAAAAATAAGAAAGATAAATTATGGAATTTTTTTATATAAATTGAAACAAGAAAATTACCTAAATACCCCTTAGTCCATTACCCTCCTTATCCTTTTTCCATCTCACCATGCATGTCTCATCCTTGTCCCCCCTTTGTTTTCCCTTAACCAACCATGCATTAATCACTTGTACTTATGTTGCATAATGCTTTTAGGTGATATGACGTTCACTTTTTCACATCTTTTCAATGCTTTTAATTTTTATTTTAAACCTTTATATTAACTTAAGTAAATAAATTTGTTTACATACATATGTAATATATAACTCTAACTTATATATAAATGTATGTGTTTGTTTATAAAATGGAGTTTATAACATCTCTGACAACTTTTAGTCGCCGAAAAGTCGAAAATTCGGGAAACGAATTCCGGTCATATTTTCGATTTTTCTTCAAACTAATTGTTTTTCTAAACAAATTTGAAAAACTATTTCCCCATCATTGTTTATTATTAGAAAGTGTTTTATTTTAATTATAAAATATATTATTTGAATATTTAAAATTAATTAAATATTCAAAAATTAAAGCGGTGAAACACTATAACAAAATATGATATTAATAACGCTATTTAATAACGCGTTATTCTGAAGCGTTATTATTGACCCTTAATTATCTAGTTACCGGTTGATTTTTGTTCTCCCTACAGGTGTAACGTGCGCATCTCCCTTCCCCTTCACGTGTAACGCTGCCCCAAAACATCTCCCTCCAACTTCCCAAATTATTTTCCCTCTCCCTCCTAAACCATTCCGCCTCCCTCCAAAACGCACGCATCTCCCTCCTCCAAATTACGTTAGTGATTCGAAGACTCCAAAACGCGCACAGCTCCCTCCTCCAAATTACGTTAGCGATTCGAAGAAAGCAGAAACCCTCTCAAGTTTTGTCGAAGAAAGCAAACTCCTTCGATTTCGAAGCTAGGGCTTTGCGTGTAGCTCCGATCTGTCGAAGCTAGGGCTTCGCGTTTTGGATATAATCTTCAATTTTGATTATGGTAAGCGATATAATCTTCGATTCTAGTAATCTCGCTATAAATTTTCTTGCTCCTTTTTATAATTTATATTTGTTTTATTTGTAGCTTGTTTTTTCTAGACAGTAACTTTGATTTGGCTTGTAATGCTTCCAGAACAAGTTGATGTGATGTAATTTGATAGTATATTAGTGCAATAATCATAAATCATTAAACAATTTCATGGCCATTTTGGTGTGCATCATTAAACCATGTGGGTGTAGTGTCAGTGAAAACGGTGTTGAAGGTGAGATTGTTTAGTGATGGAGGGTGTTATATAAGAAATTTTGATTGCAGAGTTACGGGCAAATTGTTTACTCTATATTGCAGTGAAATTTTTTGTACAACGAACAGCGTTTACATTTTGTTTGTTGTCTTTTTATATCCAAGTTATGTATTCAATGAAAAATGCGTTTACATAGTAGTTTAGAAAATGGAAATCAAAATTTTAGGTTTAACTTCTTGGTTTTTTTTCCTTCTACAGAAAAGTGGTGGTTAAACCAGCAAGGATTAAGTAAAATATAAGTGAACTGGTAGATACATAGTTTTGTAGGTCAAAAAGAAAGAAATCATAAGTTCGTACAATAACCATCCAACTTATCCTTTTAACTAGTTCACATACTTATTTATGAAGTTTGTTATTAGTTTATTTGTTAAGTTTATAATTTAATCAAGTATTTTGATCTTTCATTATATGGTTGTGATTTTGTACTTAAACCAAGTTAAAGATGTACTCATTTCAGATGTCTATTATTTGTGTACTATTTGGTTCAATCTCTTACTGTTAGTTCTGTGTTACTATGTTTACAAAAGTGTACTTTAATCTAAATACTACTTTGACAAAAACATAACCGACCATCAAATATGCAGTATTCAAAAGGTTTTACAATTCATGTAATAGTCAGAAGTTAAAATATTTGAAGTATTTCTGTACCAACACTACTTTAGTTCTATTCTTAGGTCAAATGAACAGAACTGATTTCAAAACATTTTTATAACTGTTCTTGAACATAAAAAATATTTTGCAGAAGCATAATGTTAAATAAGAAATCAACAGTACATAGTAAGATTTACCAACTAATGAATTTTGCAACATCTGGTATAATACTATTGATTGTTTTTGTAAAAATTACAATGATTATTTGCAGGTCCTCTATATAGCAGTAGCATTACATTGGTTAGTTATCTAAATTTTCATAGTTAACTAGAATGGAGATGGTCACATAGTAGGAAAATTTAACTTATAGATTATCATTATCACCTTTGTCTTTTTTCCAAATGAATAGGTGGGTCACTTGAATTATTGTGTTATCCGTTAATTTCTATTTTCGATCAAAATTTAATATAAAAGATAGTTAGCTAAATTAACTACGTAGCCTAGTTTAATTTGTGATAGTTAACTTCCCTATTCTAGATGCTCTTAGCCACATTGGCAATTTGGTAAACATTAAAAGCTAGATGTATATAGCGGGTTTATTTTTATGGATGAAGATTGATAATTAGATTATTTCTGAAGATGATTTTTGGCTAAAGCTATCCAGTTATTCAGCTATAGCATTAATGCGTTACCCATATCCCTCTTTCTTTCTATTTGTTTCGTTTTTTCCTCGAAAAAGAGACAGAATAGAAAAAAAATTAATTTTGGAGCATATAAATTGTTGAAGGCCCGTAACTTCTATGTGGTTTGTCTACTTATAAATAACTCATTCTCTTATAATGTAGACGGCTTGATTAACCAAATCCAGATTAATTAGTTTACCACTTTACAAAATTCAAAAGAGAAAAATAGTCAAATATTTGTAACTTTTGTTGCTTGAAATATGCATGCGAAAGGTATCAATATCCTATGAATAGCATATCTGCTAATTACCATCAGTTGGACTGCTTTAATCTAAATTTAGCAAGATAAAATAGTAGCACTTTCAATCTTTATCAACTATCAAAATTATCAAAATTTGTATCATACTTATTATGCTGAAGCTATGTAAAGAGCTCCTTCTTTTTATACCTAAGCCAAAAGAATCGGTCTTAAAGAATATTTTTGCCACACTATTAATAAGATAAAGACACTGTGGAATTATCTTAATTACAATAAGGATTAAAATTAAATACAATTCGATAGGTTGGAGCCAAAATTTAGAAAAGAATCAGCACAGCTTTGTTGAGAAAAGGTAAAACATTCGCCTAATCTTTACCATATATCACAAAAAAAATTACAAAACACAAAAACAGTTTGACAACGCCAAATCATAATCTATTGAAATTTTCGGCAATCACCTCTCGCATAAACAACTCGACCTACATTTGCTGTTTTAATACAACCCAACTTTTTTACACTATACCAATCTTCGACTACAATTTATCGAGTTTATATATTAATTCAACCGCTCATCATTGAATTGGTAACGTACCACAAGGTTTAAATCAACTACAATCCTACTTTGGCTAATTCAGTAGATTCCGCATGTTCAATTTGGGAAATCTATAACAATTAGGATGTTTATGACCTTTGAATGATGATATGGTAATAGCCCGCACGATATGCATGTGGATACTGTAGAAACATTTTTACTAGTTTCTTACCAAATACTTAATTTCTTACATTAAGACACTTATTGTATTAGATTTCATACATGTACGATTTTTACGATTCGACCGATCAGACCTTTAAAACCTCCGACCTTGGACAGCCAATACAATAAAGTTCAACTTCAACCAGTTCTGGCTTCGACTCTTTACACCGTACAAATCCAGATCACCATTGACAGCCATTCGCCTATTCATGCTCTACAGCCTTGCTTCTTGGATCTGCTTCGGCTACGGAAGCCATTCAGACCAGATCGTGCATGGGAACTTCCCTTTCAGTCTCTCACCCTCTCCATATCTCCGACCTGTCAGACCTGGTTGCAGCGCTGCACCCTTTCAGTCACTAGTTCATCATTCACCACAGCGTCACCCCTTTCAGACCAGCTTCATCAGACCAGCTTCATCAGACCAATCTTCAGTTTTAAAATATGAGTGTGTGATATGTATGTTAGTAATTAAGATTAGTTTTAAAATAATAATCGTTCCTTTTCCATGACGACGATGATGTTCACTGTTAAGTTAAATTAAGTCAAATGTGGAGTGCTGCAGAGATGAATAGTATTGTTAACGATGTTTATTTTCAACGCATTTACTAGTCTAAGCAAGAGTATAAAATAGGAGTTCCTTTTCCAATATGTCCCTGGCGTGCTAAGCCAAACCAACTATACAATTCTTTTTCCTGTGAAAATGATCATACCTGCTTGCAGTTGTATAAAGGTTACTGCTATTTGCAATTTTCACAAAGAGTATTATATTTCACTTGTACCCTCTAACATTCTCTAAAGGGAGTTAATAAAATCTTTGTGAAAACTATGGATTAAAATCAAAGGGAGAGATTAGTAACGACTTAATAAAATATTTAAATTAGCTTCTTTTAAAAAAAATTCTCTAAATATCCCAATGTTTAAAAACAATTACTTACAAATAAAAATATTCGATGTGCATATAACCAGTATACATGAAGAAAGATAAATTCCAATAATTACACATAACTAGTATATATAAAAGATCATGTGCATGCATATGTGTTTAGCTATAAACATGAACATTAGGTTTATGGAAACCTCTAACATTCTAGGTATCTATGGAAATTCCTTATTCTTGTTGAATTTTGTGTTTCTGAAATCAGAGACAATCCTTTTTCTCTTTAGCTTTGGAGCTTGAGCACTCTTTCTTCCCGTGTGTATCCTTAATCATATGCTAATGGAAAAAGATTGGGTTCATTTACACAGGTAAGTAGATAATTCAATATTCTCAACCATGTTTAATTTCATAAAATAAAAATATTTGATGTTAAACTCAACTATTATGTTGAATTTTTTTCATTATAGAACTTCCAAGGAGTACTCGCAAGGGGCAAGATGTTTCGTAGAAGCTGCAAAGAGAAATATAAGAAATGTAGAGAAGCTTTTATGTCCTTGTTTAGATTGCCGAAATCTTAGTCGACAACACGATGATATTATCGTTGAACATTTAATTATAAGGGGGATGGATCCTAAGTACAAGAGTAGTACTAAGTGGTATCATCATGGCGAACAATTAAATATGGGCGTAGACATGAAGTTGGACAATACATTTGATCTACTTAAAGCTATTCATTTTGAAGATGAAGATTTTTTGAATCATACTTTTTTTACTGATGTTAAAGAAGACGAGGTTGTTCGAAAACGTGAGGATGATTTACTTAAGAATTTAGAGGATGCAGAAACCCCCTTATATCCTGATTGTGTAGGTCAAACTAAACTATTCGCCATCACTGCTTTGTATAATCTTAAATGTGAGGTTGGATTATCTGATACTGGTTTTGATAAGCTTTTGAACGTACTACAGTTGTTGCTGCCGGTGAATAATGTACTTCCTAATTTGTATGATGTAAAAAAATTTCTCAACGTATTTGACATGGGGTTTGAAAAGATTCATGCTTGTAAGAATGATTGTTGTCTTTTTAGAAAAGAGTTTCAAGATTTAGAAAGTTGTCCGAAATGTAACTCTTCGAGATGGAAGATAAATGAGGGCACTAAGGAGATTATACGTGGTATTCCAGCTAAAGTGTTGAGGTATTTTCCAATCATTCCTAGATTTAGGAGAATGTATAGATCTCAAAAGATGGCAGAAGATCTAAGGTGGCATTTTAACAATAAAAGCAGTAATGGAAAAATGCGACATCCTGTAGATTCTGTAATATGGAATGCAGTGGACGAGAGGTGGAAAGCATTTTCATCTAATCCACGCAATCTCAGACTTGGTCTTGCTACAGATGGTGTCAATCCATTTGCCTCGATGAGCTCCAAACATAGTTGTTGGCCAGTAATGCTTGTGACATATAATCTCTCGCCTATGTTATGTATGAAAAAAGAAAATATTATGCTAACATTAATAATTCCTAGTCCAATGCAACCTGGAAATGATATTGATGTATACTTGGCGCCTTTGGTAGAAGACTTAAATTATTTATGGAATAATGGAATTGATATATATGATGCATTCAGTAAATCGGTTTTTAATTTAAGAGCAATTTTACTATGGACAATAAATGACTTTCCAGCCTATGGAAATCTTGCAGGATGTTGTGTAAAAGGAGAAAAAGCTTGTCCATTATGCGGTGTTAACACTCATCATCGGTGGTTGAATCATTGTCGGAAAAGTGTTTACATGGGACATAGAAGGTTTCTAGATCCTTCACATCCATGGAAGAAACAAAAAACTTGGTTTGATAACACTGTAGAGGACGGTAAAAAACAAGTGATGAAATACTAAAATGGATTGCCTTTGGCCCAAGTAGTAATGAATTGTCTTACAAAGGCTATATAATTAACGGACATCGTTTTCATACAAAAGACGTTGAAAGAGAAACCCAAAACTATGGAGTTACTTATGATGCAACTACCATGTGTAGGGCAAGTGCAAAAGATATTTCTCAAAGAGTTGATGTGGTCACTTATTATGGGGTAGTGATGGACATAATCTTGCTAGACTATCATGTTTTTTATATTCCCGTATTTAAGTGTCACTGGGCAAATATAGGAAATGGAGTGAAGGTCGAAGACGGATTCACTCTTGTCAATTTACAACAAAATCAATCTTCATTTGTAAAAGATCCATACATCCTTGCATCTCAAGAAAAACAAGTTTTTTATTCAAGAGAGAATGATCACTCTAATTGGTATGTTGTAATGAAAGCACCACCAAGAGGTTATCATGAATTGGAGACAGATGATCCTGTTATGGAAGTTAGCTTTGTTAGGAAAGATTGTGAAGAAACCGACATGGATATTGATTCCGTGGAGAATGTTAGCTATGTTAGAGAAGATTATGAAAGCATATTTGAGTAGATTTCCAGTTTTATTTGCTTATGAGGTTTGTAATTCCTACTTATTTGCTAGTGATAGATATACGATATGAATTATCCCCTTAACGGTTGTATTTTGTTTCGAGTCCCTCTAAAATTCTTTTCCATATCAAAAAAGCAGTCCCTTCAACAACTTGTCTCTGCCTATTCTTATTTCAGCCTAATTTTATTGGTGATGGTTCTTGCTCTCTGCATATACTTGTGTCTTGTGTGCCAACTTATTTTTCTTTCCTCATATGTCAGGTCTTAATTTGTTTTTTAAAACCATTATTCCCCTTGTTTTTCAGTCATTTAGTAAAGGTCGAAAGGATTTTATTGGTTGTTCTTTGTACAAAAAAAAGATAATTATAAAAATATCTTAAAAGTCTTCATAATGCATTTTTATGTCATTATCACTGTCATATAGTGTTCAGAATAAGTAGCTTTTGTTGTGTGGAGTTCACTGCAGTCTATTCTTGTATCCTTGAGAAGTGTCTTGTGTGTTATGTGTGAAATGTATGAGTTCAACAATCAGAGGATAAATTTTGTCCGCGGATGGGTGTATGTAGTATTGGTATGAATGCAACAATACTTCATTTTATGTTGAAGGAATTGAATTTGGCTTGATATTGTGTTTTTTTGTGTGTATATTATGGTCTGATTAAAAGTAATACCGAGTATAGTTGTTTCTTGCAAGCTGTTTGTAATATAAATGCTATCTAATTCAACTTATGTCTGGTGATGTTGAAATAACAATTTGTGAGTAAAAGAAATATTTTGGTTACAACTTAAACAATTAAGAGCAATTTCTCAACTTTGAAGAATCATATTTTGGTTACAACTTAAACAATTTGTGTTCTTTTAAAAAAAATAACACTAACTTGCCCAAGGTATATACATACATGTAGCAACATCCACACACACACGCACATTTTAATCTGACAAAGCCTTAAACAAGATATGTACACACTTGTAACAGTGATCATGTATGCAAGTACGTGTTTTCTTTTTGATAATTAAATCAATTATTTTGATAGATCTGATTCCTTTACGACATTTGAAACATCCAACAATCCAAGTTAAACCAAGTTAAACCAAATTCATGTTTTTATTTTTATTTTACATAATTTTGTTAAACTTCAAATGCAAACTTACCTCTACTGACCACACTTGTAGTTGGTGGAGTACCAGTTGTAGTGGTTTGTTTGTAGTTGACTGTTTGGAGTTCAGGGATGAGGTAGAGATGATACAGTTGAATGTATGTAGTGATATGGGTTTGAGAAATTAATTCTCAAAAACATAATCAGGCGAGAATACTTGGTGGTCGCGGTTTGATTGAAGGTGTTTGTTACAGACGTTCGAGTTGTTAGATGAGAATGGTCAATAGAGGGTTGTTAGATGAGGGTCGCAGTTTGATTTTGTGGTTTGGTTGTGATTTCAAATTGATTTGGATGAGGCAATTAGAAGGATGCAGGTAGGAGGAGTTGGTAGCGGATTTGGGTTTGGTATTGGAACCTAGAGTTGATTGTGGTTGTGATTGTCGTGGCGATATGTTGTAGTTGGTGATTGACTACGTTAGTTCCAAATGGTTTTGAAAATGGAGTCAGGTCACGGCTGGTGACTTGAAGTTGCTTCAGTGGTTTCAAGTTTCAAGAAGGAAGCGGGTTTGTGGTAGTTGAATGAGGAGGAGCATGGAAGTGGTTGATGTCGGGGATAAGTTGGTTCAGTTTGCTTGAGTAGCAGTTTTGATGAAGTGGATCCAATGAGGTTAAACTGAGTGGTATGGAGTTGAGCAGTTTTGATGAAGTGGATCCAATGAGGTTAAACTGAGTGGTACGGAGTTGAGCAGTTTTGGGGTAATTAAAGACTGATTTGGTCTGATAACAAAAAACTAGGTTCCATGACTGTTTTGGGGTAGATAAAGACTGATTTGGTACGGAGGGAAGTTTCTGTAAAAAGATGTTTGAAATTATGAAAGAACCATCATTGGAACTTTCCCTTTATTAACTTTACAACTAGATGAAAAGTAAAGAGAATAATTTAGTCATAAAAATTATTGTCATAAAGAAGTTGAATAAAATATTTAAATCAAACTAACTGTTGAAGATAATTCAAAAAAAGACCAAACTAATATTTTAAGCCTCCTTATCATAATAACTAGACTGTAAAAACGGCATTGCTTAATAAATGTAAAAATTATTATCATAAACATATTTGATATTTTGTTTTTAATTATTAATAAATGGTGCTAATTCTGTAGCTAGCTGCTTATAGATAATTAGCTAGCTGCTAATTATTAATAATTGAGCTAAAATTGCAAATAAAAACATTTTGGTTGCACATGAATTATTCATACATGTTTGCACGATTCAAGGTTAGCGCCCCTTGTTCCATGTAGATTTTAAACTGAAATTTCCTTTTGGGTCAGGAATCTGTTTCCAATATCACTTGAGAAATTATTGTTTTTATTGAATTTGCATGATTTTATTGCAAAATGGGGTAGGAAAATAGGAATAGTTAATTCTCCATTCTCCTTGAGATAGGAGAGTAGAAACCTTCCTGTTTGGGCCACCCAGTGTAGAAATTTCCTGCCATCCCAATAGATCAGTTAAAGATAATCCATTAATCCATAGATCAAACCAAAGATTAGTGCCTTTGCTATTTGTTATTTCTTTGTTAATCAATCCTCTACTCATTTGCCTTGCTTTGAGAAGTGTTTTCCAACTGTAATATGAATTATTATCAAATTGGACAACCCGAATTTTTTTATTGTGATATTATCTATTTCTAGTCCATCATGCCCCCAAACAATCAGATGTTAAGTTTTAACATGTTCTCTTACGACAAATCTTCCAATTTTGGTATACCAAATCCACCTTCTACTTTTTGTTTACATACATCAGCTCAATTTAATTTGTGGGATATACTTTGCCATAGAAAATTTGAGCATATCGAGTTTTTCTTCTTAATAATGGACATGGGGTCTGACAAAAATGCATCTAGAAATCAATAATGGGATAAATAACAGTTTTATTAAGTTCAATTATTCCACTTATATTTAACAACTTATTATTACAATTGTTAATTTTTCTATTTATTTTGTCCAATAGTGGCCAGAAATCTCTTGCTTTAGTTTACTAGTGAATAGAGGAACACCCAGATACAGTGTTCTTTCATGTTGAATAATTTTGATCGGTAATATGTAAATATGATAAATCAGTTAAAGTAATATTTTAAAGCAAGGTTTGAAAATAGTAACCAAAGCTAGGTGGTTTAGAAATTAAGAGTTAATTATTTAACTTAGAAAAGCATGAAGATAAAGTATGTGGGCATGAATCAGCATGATGAAGCAAAACCATATTCATCTCTTCTTGGTGTAATAGTTACCCTAATTAAAAGATCTTTTACATGAAACAAATTTGAGTAAAATATATATTGAATCGTTATGATTAGTAATATATCCATTTATAGGTGAACAAACGATAAATTGATAAAAATTCAAAATAAATACTGAATATAATAATTGAAGCAAGCTAGAAAACATTGATTATGTTACCTGTTATGTAACCATGAATATTTTTTCATTTTACATACTTGACAAATAACCATTTTACAGAAATAACTTTATGCGGTTTATATTAAAATAACTGAAGAAATACCTATTTAGCTTAGGAGAAGCTGAGAGATAAAGTGCGCGTAGGTGTCGCAATAAAGAAAAATCAAATTCACACCTCCTCAGCATATTAATTACCTTGTTAAAAAGTTCGGGTTCTTCCTTCTTTGTTTGCTTAATCCTCTTTGATTCATGTACCTATAATAAATCATTTAAATATTCTGTATCTTTACAGTTAATTTGTTACGTATGTCAAAAAACATTGCAAGAAATTTCCTACATCAACTGCACCTCCACATGTTCGAAGAACTCAGAGTTCTTCGACCATCCCATAATGTGTTGTGAATCAAACGGGAGATGAATGTTGCTGACAGGCATTCATTCTCCCTGGAAACCCACACTTTCTTTGTGGTTTTGTTTGGGAACCATTGTAGATAACACTATATGTATGTATGTGTATGTGTGTGTATAGTGTTTCGTGGCTTGCTTCTTTTAGGATGTTGGTCTGAAACTGACTTGAAAGTGGATGGCAACAAGTCTTTATTTATCTCTTTATTTGGTGATGTGGATAGTTTGTACAAGTTAACATGGAATACACAATACCTGCTGCTTATATGAATGTGTATTACCACATACAACATACTTTGGGGTATATGCAAGAAAGTACACTACATGTCTGAAGCATTTTCTTGCATTAGAAGTTGTTGAGTTTGAAGCTCCTCCCTAATCTTATTTGAAAGAAGGTTGCCTTTGCCGAATTTATCTTGAGACCAGTCTCTTAATTTCCTCCTAAAACATCGGATTTGTTAATATTCCACAAGACAGTGTAGGGGTATGGTGGTGGTAGACAGTGTAGGGGTTTGTGGAATAGGGAACCGTTGAATGAGTTGTAGTCACTGGTGGCTGTTGGAGCGGTTGCTGCAGCAGATGGTTGGAGAATGTATGGAAAAATGTTGGAGTGTTAGAAATGCTTCAACAGATGGTTGCTGCAACTGAGAAAAGTGAGGCTAACATTGCTTTAATCTATTTTCCATATTGGGAAAATAGATCAGTAGAAATAATCAATTGTAGTTTCTAGTTCATGCAGTTCATGCACTTGCTTTAATGTTTGTACACTGTAATGAAAAATATATATCACATTTCTATCTGAGCATGCACTTGTTTTAACATTTTTTGTTTCTTTGTGTTAACTTCGCAGGTTTATTTGGAAGGAAGTAAGGTCCTTAGTACGCAACTAGATCAGATCTTGCATGTTGGAACTCTGTAATGTTTGTACTCTGTAATATTTGGAAGGATATATTTAATGTTTCCACTCTGTAATGTTTGTATACTTATTAAATTGACATTATTTTCTGTTTCTCTGTGTTAACTTGGCTGCAGGCTTATGTTTTATTCAATGGTTATGCACTTGCTTTAATGTTTGTACACTGTAATGAAAAATATATCACATTTCTTTCTGAGCATGCTCTTGTGTTATATTTGTTGATTATAATCTTTATTCGTTTATGAAGATTTAGTTTGATTGCTATTATTAAAATGTAATATATAGGGATAGCTCTTGAAAAGTGTGATATCCCGGATTTCTTGACATCTGTAATTGATATAATAATTGGGTTAATTAATAGAAATACTGAATTATAAATTGAATAAATGAATCTGATCAAATAAAAAATATTGAAAATATTTCTTGTAATAGATAGTTTGTATATTTAAAGAACATCATTTAAAATAGATAAATATATATAAATTTAAAAAAAACCTAATACATAATTTATAATATAAAATAAATACATATGTTAATATAGAAAATATGGTTTATGACATTTGTAAAATATAAACACATGCAAAAATACAAGTGTTAGATTAATATAGCATGAAGTAACATGTGGCAAATTTGTTCTCTTAAAAATTTAAAAATATAAATAACATGTATAAGAAAGAAGATCAGGCTATTTTTCCTAAAAATCCTTACTTTCATCTTCTCTAAACTAAAAGAAGAAAACTGGAAACCAAAAATCAATGCCAACATCAACAATTATTTCAAACTACAACAAGTATTTCAGTTCAAGGATCAACATATCCAGCAGTGAATCAAAATCAGATCAGATTCAAAAACTTCCAGTTTTCAAGTTCAACTCTTTCAAATTTCTTCTGAGCTAAAGCAACATAGTAGATTCAGGATCAACTCAACAAGTAAATAAATCATCAACTATCAACTTCAGTTTCAAAGATCAGTTCAAAAACAGAACGGTTCCAGATCATAAGAGGAAGTCTGTTCTCTGTTTTCTTTTTAACAGGTGAGTAACTCAACTTTTAAAAAATTTAAGTAGGTGAAAGTTGTTTTCATGCTTTTAATTAGAAATGAATATATAATATGAATTTGCTGGGAATATATATATGTGAATATATTTATGTGTGCATGTTTGTTATCTGTTACATTATGTTCCTCAAAATCAAACTTCTGTTTGATTTTAAAATAAATTTTCTCTTGATTAAATCTTGATTTAGATTTAAGGCTTAAACAATTATGTTTATTTCATCATAGACTTTGGTCAGAAACTTTACTTAAGCTTAGACAACTCTATATATCTCTGGAATGTATAATCTGATGAACAAACATTAATTAGTGGAATTTCAAGTACAATGATTTGAAGTTTCAGGTTTATTAATCAAAATATCATACAAAATTATGATTTTTAAAAGCAAGATTACAATTTTTAAAGCTAGAGTCAAAGAGCAGTTCTCTATTGACTGTTTTGTGCATTGTGAGGCATCTCTGTTGCCACAAATGTTTGGAGGTGCCGAGTTTGATTCTGTAGGTGGAGGAGCTATCGGAGAGGGTGGAAAAATTAGTGCGAAGTTGATCAGAGGGTTGTGGCGATGGTGGTTATGATTTGCAGTGTAGAACCCTAGTTTTATTGGGTCACTGTTTTTGTTCTAATGTGGTCTCCTCGGTTGATCGAGTTCAACCATGATTTGCGTATTGGTAGATGGTGGTTTGGGGAAGTCTTCGCCGGAGTATGGAAGGTGATGGTGGTCGGAGTTTCATGGGGGAAATGATGTTGACAGATTGGGGATGTGTATGCTGTCTGCAGTTCCAGGTTTTGATCTTAAACTTGAATTTGAATTCGAGTTAAATTCTGGGGAACCTGAGCTTTGAAGGGTGATGTGGGGTTACTGGTCGATGGGAGATGGCCATTGATGATGGTCAGAGATGGCCGGAGTTGATGTATGGGTGCACAGTGAAGTGTGAGCATGTTGGTGATGATTAGTGGGTTGCAGGGTGGTTTCTCGAGGTGGTCTCGGGTAAATTAGAGGGTGACTCGAAGCTGATTTGTTTTGGCTCGGGTTTCGTCTTCAAGTTGTACGAGAGAAATTTAAGTCCAAACTGTTAAGGTTTTAACAGTTTTTTTTTAATTTCAACTAAACTAGTTTTTCTTTTAATATATATATAAAGAAGGAAGAAGAATACTCGGGTTTTGATTCAAATACATACCGGTTGAACCCAAAGTAAATGTTTTTTAACAGTTTTAAATTTAAATAAAGCAAGTTTTTAAATCAATTTCTTTATATAATAAATGTTTTAATGATTGGTTTAAGAAAGTTATGTGGTTATTTAACTTAAACTTGTTAAAATTAAATTCTGTAGTTATTTTAAAACCTAATTTAGAAATGTAATTAAGTGTTGATTAAAAGAATAAAATGTTTTAAATTATATGTTAATGATAATTTAGTAGTTAATAAGGTAAATGTTTTATCTTAAAATTTATTAGGGATTAATTAATTAAATAATTAAAGATTGATTAGCAAATAATTAAGGATTAATTAATTTGTAATTAAGTTTATTAATTGATAATTAAGGTTTATAAATTAATGATTAAGGAATAATTAATTACTGAATGAGATTAATTAAGGTAAATTAATGAATGTGATTAATTTAAAAATTACTTGTTAAATGTAATTAATTAAAAGAATAATTAATTACTAGAAGTGATTAAAGGATCATAAATGAATGTCATTAATTAATTAAAGATTAATTAATGTGAATGGTTAAGGATAATTAATCTATGTGATTAATTAAAGGTTAATTAAATGTAATTAAAGAATAATTAGTCAAGGAGGATTAATTAAGATGGATGATTAAAGAATGATTAATTAATTGAGTTGTAATTAATTAATGTTAAGTAAGCAGGATTAAGGTGATCCAAGTGATTTAAGTTGGTGATTAAATTAATTGGAGATTAATTAAATTAATTAAGAATTATATATCTTATAAATCTTGCTTATGGATGGTTGAATGATATTGGATGACTTAAATTGGTTGATATCTCTAATATGTGATGCTTTGAGATATGAGATATTTTGGTTGAACTGTGATATTATGGTTTATCTATCTGAGATAAATTGTTGTGTGAATATGAAATCCTGAATATAAATTCTATTGTTTAACTTACACACTTGGTTTAATGAATAACTTTGGATTCGAAGAGGCCGGGGTCGGGTATCAGCAAATACCCAAAACCACTTCGATTCTTTATCAATTGAGTTTAGAACCAACAGGCTGGAATTGGAATAAATTAAGTAACTTGGCCTTTAACTAAGTAATGGTTCGTGGACATCGTTGTAATAAGTGGTGGACTTTGGGAACTCGTAGAAAGGTACGAGTTACCCTGGATTGCAAATAAGTTTATAACTTAGTATTTCATGTTATATGGGTTTACTCACGCTGGTTTCCAGCCTGACCCGGGTGTTACTTTGATGTAATGCTCGGGTCAGACCGAGTATTACAGATTTTCAGGTAAGGAACGTTCGGAAGCTCAGGAGGCGAGCTGGATGACAGGAACGTATGGAGTATTCCGCTGTGTATATGATATTGTGTAGTCTGTATAGATTGTAGTCTGGAACAAGTTGTATAACTGTCCAGTTCTTGTAAATGGTTGTAACTCTGATGTATAAAAATGTGATTGACTGATACAGTTTTCTTTGTATAACTGATATTATTATTTGATATTGTATTTTAATCCGCTACGAATGTGAGATTTCTATGTTTGGTGTTTCTGTCTTCTTCTTCTTCTATCTCTTTCTTCTTTTTCTTTCCTTAACAATTCGGGATTTTCGGGGTCGAAAAATCCGGGTCGTTACACTTGGTATCAGAGCTGAAGGTTAAGCGAAAACCTTGGCTCTGTTGAGATTACTCGTTAAGGATAGGGTCAATGGTACCCTAGAACGAGTTGAGTGTGTATATATATATGAGAGCATATTTGTTATTTTCATATATAAAGATTTCAAATGATTTTTATATAAGATTATATTTGATATATAAAGCAATATTTCTTTTAATATATTAAAGAAATTGGTGTTGAATCAATGGAATTAAATAAAATAATAAGAATTAAGTGGTAATACAACCAAATTGAAATTAAATGAAGATAAGTTTGAAATGGATCCAAACTGAAATAAAAATCTTGAGTTTATAGAAGTATTTTCAGAATAAAGATAATAGCGAATTGGGTTCTAGATATGATAATCTTGGTTATTATCATATATGGTTGTTGTATTTAAAAATGAAATGTTTAGGGAAGTAAACATTTAAGTGAGTATGAATTATAAATTGAATTGAAGATAATTTAAAAATTGTGAAATTTTAAATCTAAATCTAGAAAACTTGAAATTGTTTTAAAGAAATTTGTTTGAATTAAAACCAAAGGTGGTTTAAAAATTTAAGGTATAACTGGGTGTGTAAAGGAAATAAATATGTATAAATGAGGATATACATTATATTAAAGATGTTTGAAATAAACTCTAAGTATTGAATTTAAATTTTCCTGGGAATGTGATGTGAAAACCCTAAATGAATTAAGTTTTTAAATTTAAAAAGGGGGAAAGATTATTAATCTGAAGTTTAAAATTTGAATGGGAATTCAAATTGTGTAAAGTTGACCGGATTAAGTAAATTAAATTTAACTTGGAGGAAGTTAAATAAGTTTGAATGAATAACTTGAATTGGAAATTTCAAGGTGAAATTTAAATTTAACTTGGAAAGTTAAATGGTTGTTTTTTTTAAAAAGGGGAGTTATGAGTGATCTCAAAATGGGTTTGAGATCTGGAAATTGAATAATGGATACTGTAAATTGATGTTAGGATAAATTTGGATGTTTATTTATCCTGATATTATTCTATTGTTATAAATAATCAATGAAATTGAGAATTGGTTTTGAAAATTGAAAATGGATAATAAATTGGAATCTGAAGAATAAATTGTTTTGAATTCTTATTTGAACTTTGTAATAAGTTAAGTAAAGATAATTTTAAAATAAAATTTTGGAATTTGGGTTCAGAATTAAATGGTTTAAAGATTTAAGTTGTTAAATAAAAAAAAATTAAGGTTGATTTGATTTAAAAAGTAAAGGTTAATTTAATTTAAAGGATTAAATCAACATTTAAAATATTTAACTCGAATTTATATAATTCGAGATGGTTTTAAGTTGAAATTTGAATAGAAGTAGTTCAAATTGAATTTGATTTGAATTAGGAAAGAAATTGAGGATTAGTTCAACTTGAATTGAGGTTAAATCAATTTCAATGGAAATTGAAGTTATTTAAATTGCAATTGAGTTAATTTAAATGGAGGTGGAAATTTGAATTGAATTGATAAGAATTGACAGTTTGGCTCTGGATTATTTTCAAAATAAATTGTTTTAATACAAATATATTTTTCCAAACCATTTACTATACAATCTTTCTTCTTAAACCCCAAACTATCCTATACTTATTTTATAATTATTTTAGAACTATTTAACTATTTTGAAACTGTCTTATAAACTAATTACTATTTTTCAGTTACTTATATCTAATCGCTGTTTTAAAAACTATTTTGCAATTATCTAACTATTTTATACCTACTTAACTATTTTACAGCTATTTTACAAACTAATAACTATTTTTCAACTGCTTATCTATTTTAAACTTTTTCAAGTTATTTTTAAATTTAAATAGGTCAGAGTTCAGACTGTTTGTAATTGAAGTAATAACTCAATTGGAAATGGAAGCAATTGAGAATAAGTGAATGGAATTAAAGGAAATGTGAATAGAAAAGAGAATTGATTTGGCTAATAACCAACAAAGATAAATACGTAGGATATACGTATATTATTCTATTCGTATAGTGATTTGATCTAGATTCGAACACAGAATTTCGAGATAGTATTATCGATCCGAGTTGGAATTTTTCGCTCGATTTTCGACGGCGAACCTGGATATGGGTTGTTGATTGGTTCTGGATATTCTCTATCATAGCTACGACTATGCAAGGAGAATGACGGTTTCTGATCAAGAAATCAGATCTGAGTCCGCACTAGAAAGTCGGGTGGACGATACTAGTTCGGAAGTGAAATTGTGTGATCGATTGAGCGATCAGACTGATATTGCGTACGGATGATATGTGTACATCGTACGAGTTTAGATGAAATTGATATTGAAATTTGTGGATAAGGATTTTAAAATGGTCTTTGAAATGAAAAGTATATTTGTGAAATATAATGGAATTGGATATTTCTTTGGTTGAAATTTACTTTATGGGGGTAAGTAAATGATAAATAACTTTATAAAGAAATCAAACTTGAATATTTGATTGACAATAAATAAAGTTATATTTTGTAATATGATAAACTTCCCTTATTGAATCTAGCCAGAATAAAAAGGGTTTTGAAATATTTGAAGTATAAAAGAGGTTTTATACAAGTTTGAAATGATCCAAAGATTTTCAAAGATTTTATATATCTATATATATAAGGGATTTTATGGGAATGATTTAGAAAAGGTTTTGGGAACCTATGAATTTGGAAAAGGCTTTTGATTTTGAGAAAAATCAGTTTTGGATTTTGGAAAGCCAAGTTTGGAATTATCGATTTTGGATATCGATTTTGTGTAAAGGAGATTTTGATATAAATCATAAAGGGTATGATTTGAAGATACTATAAGTGTATAGTATAAAATGTTTTGAAAATAGCTCTGGGGAAAAAGGCGCTCCCTCGAAATGAACTTCTCAGGAGTGCCACTGGGTGGTACTGCCTTGAACCCCAAGGGGGGATTCTAAAGTTGATCCTGTGAGGAGTCCGGACAAACTAGTTCCTGAGGATTATTTGTGTAGCGAAAGTCGAGGGGCTGGTGCCCACAGAGGCATTTGGGTTATGCTGTGACGACAGTTTAACTCGATGTCACTGCGATCTACTGCAGACCATAGCGAAAGTCATGTGTGCCGCTGAGAGACAACTGTCTACGTTTGATTTTATATCGGTAGACTGTGACACTATGGTAGCATAGCGAAAGTCGTTTGTGCCGCTGAGAGCCAACAGTCTGCGTTTGATTTTATATCGGTAGACTGCGACCTATGTGGGAGAAGTTTCATTATTTGGGAGCGAAATTCGGTGGCGCTGATGCCTACAGTTATATGGGTTTGTGCTGTGATAGCAACGTAAGGCCCGGGTATAACTGCGATCTATAGCGGGTTCCATGGCGTAATCGAGGAGCGCGGAGACCTACAGTTATCTGTGGATTTTGCCGGGACGGCAACGTAACCATCGGGTTAACTGCGACCATGGATGGGAGTGATGATTTCCAGAGCATTCTCACCAAAGATATTTTCTCTATTTTCAAAACTGTTTTCTATATTTTCAATAAATTATTTTCCAAATATTTTCACTGGGTGTTGAAACCGGGTCTGCTAAGTACTTATAGATTTTCAGCCTTACGCCTGATCAACGTATGACTGAATTTCTGTGAGAACAAGGATGGACTTGTTGAGACATTGAGTTATAAAAGTATTTTTATAAAAAAAAAACTATCTTTGTAATATTATATAGATTTTAAAGTATTTTAAAAATTAATATAAAGGGAGTTTATAGTTTAAAATGTTAAATAAGAAAATTTATCTAATTTTAAGTATTGAATAAATTTTGCTTTCGTTCCTTTTCGAGGACGAAAAGATTTAAAGGGGGGAGGAATGTGATATCCCGGATTTCTTGACATCTGTAATTGATATAATAATTGGGTTAATTAATAGAAATACTGAATTATAAATTGAATAAATGAATCTGATCAAATAAAAAATATTGAAAATATTTCTTGTAATAGATAGTTTGTATATTTAAAGAACATCATTAAAATAGATAAATATATATAAATTTAAAAAAAACCTAATACATAATTTATAATATAAAATAAATACATATGTTAATATAGAAAATATGGTTTATGACATTTGTAAAATATAAACACATGCAAAAATACAAGTGTTAGATTAATATAGCATGAAGTAACATGTGGCAAATTTGTTCTCTTAAAAATTTAAAAATATAAATAACATGTATAAGAAAGAAGATCAGGCTATTTTTCCTAAAAATCCTTACTTTCATCTTCTCTAAACTAAAAGAAGAAAACTGGAAACCAAAAATCAATGCCAACATCAACAATTATTTCAAACTGCAACAAGTATTTCAGTTCAAGGATCAACATATCCAGCAGTGAATCAAAATCAGATCAGATTCAAAAACTTCCAGTTTTCAAGTTCAACTCTTTCAAATTTCTTCTGAGCTAAAGCAACATAGTAGATTCAGGATCAACTCAACAAGTAAATAAATCATCAACTATCAACTTCAATTTCAAAGATCAGTTCAAAAACAGAACGGTTCCAGATCATAAGAGGAAGTCTGTTCTCTGTTTTCTTTTTAACAGGTGAGTAACTCAACTTTTAAAAAATTTAAGTAGGTGAAAGTTGTTTTCATGCTTTTAATTAGAAATGAATATATAATATGAATTTGCTGGGAATATATATATGTGAATATATTTATGTGTGCATGTTTGTTATCTGTTACATTCTTCCTCAAAATCAAACTTCTGTTTGATTTTAAAATAAATTTTCTCTTGATTAAATCTTGATTTAGATTTAAGGCTTAAACAATTATGTTTATTTCATCATAGACTTTGGTCAGAAACTTTACTTAAGCTTAGACAACTCTATATATCTCTGGAATGTATAATCTGATGAACAAACATTAATTAGTGGAATTTCAAGTACAATGATTTGAAGTTTCAGGTTTATTAATCAAAATATCATACAAAATTATGATTTTTAAAAGCAAGATTACAATTTTTAAAGCTAGAGTCAAAGAGCAGTTCTCTATTGACTGTTTTGTGCATTGTGAGGCATCTCTGTTGCCACAAATGTTTGGAGGTGCCGAGTTTGATTCTGTAGGTGGAGGAGCTATCAGAGAGGGTGGAAAAATTAGTGCGAAGTTGATCAGAGGGTTGTGGTGATGGTGGTTATGATTTGCAGTGTAGAACCCTAGTTTTATTGGGTCACTGTTTTTGTTCTAATGTGGTCTCCTCGGTTGATCGAGTTCAACCATGATTTGCGTATTGGTAGATGGTGGTTTGGGGAAGTCTTCGCCGGAGTATGGAAGGTGATGGTGGTCGGAGTTTCATGGGGGAAATGATGTTGACAGATTGGGGATGTGTATGCTGTCTGCAGTTCCAGGTTTTGATCTTAAACTTGAATTTGAATTCGAGTTAAATTCTGGGGAACCTGAGCTTTGAAGGGTGATGTGGGGTTACTGGCCGATGGGAGATGGCCATTGATGATGGTCAGAGATGGCCGGAGTTGATGTATGGGTGCACAGTGAAGTGTGAGCATGTTGGTGATGATTAGTGGGTTGCAGGGTGGTTTCTCGAGGTGGTCTCGGGTAAATTAGAGGGTGACTCGAAGCTGATTTGTTTTGGCTCGGGTTTCGTCTTCAAGTTGTACGAGAGAAATTTAAGTCCAAACTGTTAAGGTTTTAACAGTTTTTTTTAATTTCAACTAAACTAGTTTTTCTTTTAATATATATATAAAGAAGGAAGAAGAATACTCGGGTTTTGATTCAAATACATACCGGTTGAACCCAAAGTAAATGTTTTTTAACAGTTTTAAATTTAAATAAAGCAAGTTTTTAAATCAATTTCTTTATATAATAAATGTTTTAATGATTGGTTTAAGAAAGTTATGTGGTTATTTAACTTAAACTTGTTAAAGTTAAATTCTGTAGTTATTTTAAAACCTAATTTAGAAATGTAATTAAGTGTTGATTAAAAGAATAAAATGTTTTAAATTATATGTTAATGATAATTTAGTAGTTAATAAGGTAAATGTTTTATCTTAAAATTTATTAGGGATTAATTAATTAAATAATTAAAGATTGATTAGCAAATAATTAAGGATTAATTAATTTGTAATTAAGTTTATTAATTGATAATTAAGGTTTATAAATTAATGATTAAGGAATAATTAATTACTGAATGAGATTAATTAAGGTAAATTAATGAATGTGATTAATTTAAAAATTACTTGTTAAATGTAATTAATTAAAAGAATAATTAATTACTAGAAGTGATTAAAGGATCATAAATGAATGTCATTAATTAATTAAAGATTAATTAATGTGAATGGTTAAGGATAATTAATCTATGTGATTAATTAAAGGTTAATTAAATGTAATTAAAGAATAATTAGTCAAGGAGAATTAATTAAGATGGATGATTAAAGAATGATTAATTAATTGAGTTGTAATTAATTAATGTTAAGTAAGCAGGATTAAGGTGATCCAAGTGATTTAAGTTGGTGATTAAATTAATTGGAGATTAATTAAATTAATTAAGAATTATATATCTTATAAATCTTGCTTATGGATGGTTGAATGATATTGGATGACTTAAATTGGTTGATATCTCTAATATGTGATGCTTTGAGATATGAGATATTTTGGTTGAACTGTGATATTATGGTTTATCTATCTGAGATAAATTGTTGTGTGAATATGAAATCCTGAATATAAATTCTATTGTATAACTTACACACTTGGTTTAATGAATAACTTTGGATTCGAAGAGGCCGGGGTCGGGTATCAGCAAATACCCAAAACCACTTCGATTCTTTATCAATTGAGTTTAGAACCAACAGGCTGGAATTGGAATAAATTAAGTAACTTGGCCTTTAACTAAGTAATGGTTCGTGGACATCGTTGTAATAAGTGGTGGACTTTGGGAACTCGTAGAAAGGTACGAGTTACCCTGGATTGCAAATAAGTTTATAACTTAGTATTTCATGTTATATGGGTTTACTCACGCTGGTTTCCAGCCTGACCCGGGTGTTACTTTGATGTAATGCTCGGGTCAGACCGAGTATTACAGATTTTCAGGTAAGGAACGTTCGGAAGCTCAGGAGGCGAGCTGGATGACAGGAACGTATGGAGTATTCCGCTGTGTATATGATATTGTGTAGTCTGTATAGATTGTAGTCTGGAACAAGTTGTATAACTGTCCAGTTCTTGTAAATGGTTGTAACTCTGATGTATAAAAATGTGATTGACTGATACAGTTTTCTTTGTATAACTGATATTATTATTTGATATTGTATTTTAATCCGCTACGAATGTGAGATTTCTATGTTTGGTGTTTCTGTCTTCTTCTTCTTCTATCTCTTTCTTCTTTTTCTTTCCTTAACAATTCGGGATTTTCGGGGTCGAAAAATCCGGGTCGTTACAAAAAGTGTATCTATGATTTTTATAGCGGCATATATGAGCTGTAAAAGAATTTATCAATACTATAACATGTTGATTTAATAGCGTGAAATGACCGCTATTGAATAAATATTTTATAGCGGCAAAATGGTGTTATAAAGATTTCCAATTCCGTTGAGATTTAGCTGTATTACTATAATGAGCTATTGAATAAATATTTTATAGCGGCAAAATGGTGTTAAAAAGATTTCTAGTTCCGTTGAGATTTAGCTGTATTATAGCGGCTATAATGAGCTATTGAATTAACGTACCATAGCGGCGAATTTGCGTTATAAAACTAAGCTCAACCATAGCGGCATATTTTATGTTATAAATATTCAACAGTTTTTATAACATGTCGATATACAGCACTTATCAAATCGCTATGGTTGTGATTAATAGCGGCTATATGCCGCTATAAAAGACACTTTTTATTGTACTGAAATTCCGGGTCGTTACACTCTCCTCCCTTAAAAGAATTTCGACCCCGAAATTTTTTCACAGCCCTAACCTAGAAATACTTAACACTACTCATCAATCTATAAGATGCACATAGATTGCTTCTGTGCAAAATCTAGTTCGATCACTCACTCGAATACATAGCTTTACTTTTGAACTAGCATCGCTCACTCAATTCTCTAGTGCAGACTCCGATCAGCCTTCTCAATTAGAAACCTCTATTCTCCTTACATAGCTATATACTATGATAAAAACTTTGGTTGTAGATTAAGAACCCTCATCATGATTTCACCGTCAGAATTTGAGTGATAAATCCTTCTTCGGAATGGTGTGAAACACCTTAAGTCATATACTTTAATCTTGGATCGAGAATTATTCTAAAAAGAAAAATGATCTATGTACAACCTACGTACTGATCTAAAGGTTCTTACTACCCAATTACTTTTTACCCTCCCGTAATATTTATGAATACATTTCATATCAATTCCAATTTAGGTTCAAACATTTTTAAATGATACAACTTGATTTATAAAATCATTTAAATTTATTAATTTGTATAATACTCTCCTACATCCTAGGAGTATATATAAAAAATATTTGATTTTTAAATCTTGTTCCCTTTATTTGATTCATATGTAAGTTCATAATAATTTGGGTCTTAAAACCGAGTCGACCAATCCAAACTCTTGACCTAATTGATCTGGTAGGTAGCAAAGAAGAGTAGGATGTTGTTATCCAAACCCCATCCTAAAGTCTACTTTTTCTTAGACACATCTAAGTTAAAGACGTTTATTAGCCGACCCAATAACATCAAATACTTCTTCACTGCTGGATGTTAAAATCAAAATACAAATTTTAATAAAATCAAGTTTCTTAAACCATACTATTATATTAATTTTAATTTTAACTTCATTGATTTTTCCACTCTTTAATCAAAATACTTATTATTTTTGAAACTTAGGAGCCAAAAACCCGGGTTTTATTTCAAAATCTTTTTGAATGATACTTTATTTTTAACCCTTACAAAACCTACATATAGCCCGACTAACTCCGAAATGATATTGAGGAAATGGGTACTACCAATAGTATCATATATCCCATTACCAGGAAGGGTAATACTCAAGAGAAGTGTTTTCCATCCGAACACATTTCTTTCCCATTTTTAATTATTTCCGAGCTACTCGAACTAGTTAATTATAAAAATATTTCTTCTTTTTCAAATCCTCATTTTGAAACAACACCATATGTATATATTTCCCACAAATAGTTTTCAACAAAATATTTATCATCCACTTACTTTGGATTCATTCGAACTCCAACCCGTTCCGATCGTACAACGACAAAGAGAATAATTTACTAAGTGCACTACCACATTCGCCTAAGCAAACATCCGATTGTCGCTTAAAAGATTATCCTAATTATCACAAAACAGATCGAGGCTCATTCCTCAAACTGTCCAAAGAAAAATCATACTCTCAATTTTTTTTCAAAATATTTATACCTTAAAGTATTTTTAAGTAAAATTATTACTACTTTACCAAGAATCGTTTGAAAACTTTATCAAAGCCACCAGGATTTTAATTTCCTAAATGTCATCTTATTTCCAAAACATATTTTACAATTCTGATTTATAAAAATTAACTCTTATAAAATCATCTAAAATATTTCTTTTGATAAACACCTTTTATTCAAATCCAATTTTTAACTCAACATTATCATCGAACGCTTTATAGTCAACTGTGAAACTTAATTCACAAGGTGTTCGATTCAATATTCCCATAACTCTATCTACCTAACCTATACTTAAAAGGAAAACGCTACTAATTGATTAGAAAACATTCAATGCTCAAAAATGGACGAGCATTACTAATCAAATCCTATATGATAATAATTAAATATTATCAACACCTAACAACAATCATATTATATATAAATATATTTTATTTTTAAAAATTATCCATTTATATATAAAATATAATTTAGGTAAAATTATTTCATTTACCCATTTCCAAAACAATACTGTGTCAATTTGTCTTGTTCAAATGTTTAGTAACCCCTATCAATATATTTGTTCCCTTTGTATCGACCAGAATTCATAACCACTCAACAAATAAATTAACATAATACAAAAACATTTTTATAGCACCAATGGATACGCACTCTTATATATACACTCAAACTCATCCTAAGGTCTCGCTTACCTTATCTCAAACGAGTTTACCCCACCAAAGCCTAGGTGTTCGCTCAACCTAAGCTCTGATACCACGTGTAACGAACTACCTTTCTTACACTTAAAGACGACACTTAATACTCCTCATTATTCGTGTACCGATCATTTAAGTGTTTGAAAGACAAGTCATTTGGGGTGAAATAAAGAAAAAGAAAGAACAGAATCTCAAAAAACGTGACGAGTAATATATAACATGAATAAGTCTTTACAAAAAAAATTATCTTTATTATGCACATCATCAGAGTACATTAACCTATTATCAGCCTGAACAGTTATAACCGCCCGTCCTTATAATTGCTGATTTATAAAGACATGAAAAAACAAACAAAACACAGCGGAAGAATATAAGATACATAAATACGTCTTGGAGAATCCAGCTCGTCTTCTGAAAGTTCCATAGAATCCAGCTAAATCTTGAAAATATGCTCGGGCTGACCCGAGAAATATAAGAAAAATAACGCCCGTATCAGTCTGGTAAAACCAGCATGAGAAACTCAAATCACAAGGAATTTATTTATTTATCTTGTAAAATCATTTAAAGTCAAAGATATCTCGCAAGACCACGCCCACATAAACACGGACGGTTTTTACCTTACGATAACCAAAACACTTTTATATAAAATCCAGTGATATTATGATAATATCTAAAGGTTCAAAGTAAATATATATAAAATTGAAGTGCTTTCATCTCACATTCTAATATATTTGGGCACAACTAAAAGTGTACGGGACTTATTGGAGAATGAATTCCATATAATGACTGGGCTGCTGGGGTACCGCCCCTCAAGGTATATCTCTAGATAAAATACACCGAGAGCCTTACATGCACTCCCTGTGAGTTAAGACCGGCCAAACCCTTTACTGGATAGCACCAAATATGTCATTACCTTGGTTGGAATCAACAACCTAAATCACTACTAGAAAACACTTCAATCACTACTAGATTAATGGTTTGACGTTAATCTTTTTGTTGGAATGTGTATATATATAAAATAAGTTGATTTTAGTTTCTATTTAATGTGGTGAAATGAAATTCAATAGTAATATATCAAATTTGCTTCAGAAAAGACGTAGGGAAGGCGTAGGTAAATGGAATATTGATGCAGCAAAATGTCGTGTGCATGGCGTAGGAAAAACATTAAAAACACAGGCGTAGGTAAACCGTGGATAAATGAATGACGTATGGAAAGCGTAGGAAAACTGGACGTAGGGAAGACGTAGGTAAACGAATGACGTAGGAAAGACGTGAGTAGCTAAAGAAGTAAAAATGTCGTAACAAAACCGTAGGAACAAAATGGCGTGGGGAAGGCGTAGAAAAATTATGGCGTAGGAAAGGCGTAGGAAACAACTCCACGGACGGCGTAGGTAAGACGTAGGTATTTTATTACCTACGCAGATTTTACCCACGGTAGAATTGGCGTATGGGCTACGTAGTTGCTGTATTTACCTACGCCCCGCTTACGCCATATTGGCGTAGGTAAACCGCAGTTTTATTGTAGTGAATAGGCCTCGAGCATACATGATCTATACTATTGATCTAGATTGGATGATGACCATACCCTAATGGTAGCGAACCAGATAGCCTTGAAGCTTCTCTTCTATTTTAGTCATTTCCGGTTGATGAGGCTTGAGGCTACGATTACCTTTTATATAGGAAACATCTTGGAATGCTAATACTGCCCTCCAGGCAGCAATGCAGTGCCAACATTCATCCATATAAATTCGTTCTGGGTCTGAACGAAACCGAAGGCACTACCTCTACTATATCCATTTTGGAATCACCCTCAGATTTAGTAGCAAGTAGCCCTTGCACTTCAAAAGCTTTATCTTCAATCATCTTCAAGATATCTTCTATTCGAAACACTTGAGTTGGATTGAAGTGGTTTCCGGGTAATTTATACTTATCTGGTCCCGGTCTCTTCGAAACAACTTTCGATAGTTCCGGTAAATTTAACCCCGGTTCTTTTGGAAATAATTAGACAATACATAGGAGTAGGGATCACCACCTAACCGTTTAAGTAAATGGATCTTCCTATCATTTGTCCTAGGAGAACGAAACGAGATTTATACGCACAATACTGCATCATCGAAGATGATTATGCCATATAACTCATGTGTTTCTCCTAGATATTTCCAGAGTTATATTTTTGTCCATATTTGATAGTCGGTTATTTAAATATCAAATAAACAAACAAGCAACAATTTGGAGATTCAATTACCCATAGCAAACACTACGCCTCAAACTAAATCTTTCATTTACTAAAACTCTCTTCAAAAGTTTTTATCAAAAACATTCATACACTTATCTCATCGACAATTTATGAAAGATTTCTCATTTCCAATCATATCAAAGGATCAAAACAAAATTTTATTTAAATTGGAGATAAAGATAAGCTCAAACAATATTCCTTCGGTGCTAAGTGTGGAATAACTATTCATACCACTAGAATTAAGAAGGTCGATTGAAGGAAATCAAATCTCAAATTCTTTTATAAATCTCCTTCTATAAATCCCCTTAATAAAATGTCTTTTATTTATGAATCTCCTTTACTTAAATTCCAAACCCATTTACAAAAATCTTTATAAATCCCCAAAATTATTTATAAAACTTCCTTTATATATATCCAAAATCATTTATAAAACTTTCTTATAAATATTCCTTATTCCTTATTTAAAACAAAGCTCCTTTAATAAACTCATTTAATAAATTCCTTTTATAAAAAAATGATTGTTTAAAACACCTTTACTAAAATCTTTACTTAACTTAAAACCATTATCAAAAGGATAAAATAAAATATTTGATTTCACAAAACCCGAAGAGGCTTAGCGACCACAATGGTTCTTATTTAATTGAGTTTAACTTATCCAAGTTATGTCATGAGTCTTTACTTAACAATCAAATATGTAAGGAAAATCAACCAATAACAATCAATCAATATATAGGAAAATGTCCAATTTACTATAATAGCATAACTGGATTTTATTCCTGCTTAATAAATGTCTAAACATAATATATTCGGTGAATTATAGCAGACTGGTGATTTATTCTGCTAACAGATGTCAACTATAATTTAATTAGTAGAACGATGTTTTATTCTGCTAAACATATTTCATTGGGTTTCATGTTCAATTGGGGTTACTTAAGGTAGTCGACAAAGAAAAATCTTGGATTAAAAACATCTTTTAAAAGAGAATTGTTTTAAGAACAAAATTGATCTTAAGAAATAAAGTGGTTAAACTTTAAAACCTTTATTTGAAAATTAAACAACACTTTTAAACTCTTTATTTTAGTAATAATTATATAATATTTAACTAATAATTAACTATTAAATAAACAATTAAATAATAATTATCCTTAAATAAATAATTTAATAATAGTTAACCTTTATATAAATAATTAGACCATAATTAATTCTTAATTTATTATTAAATAATAATTTAAACCTTTAAATAATAATTAAATATTAATTAATCTCAATTAATTAATCAAATAATCCTAAATAAAACTTAAATAATAAATTAAACCTTAAATTAATAATCAAACCATGATTAACATTTTAAATCAATAATTATCTTTTATATAAATAATCAAAATATTTATTCTTTAAATAAATATTTAAACCATAATTAATCTCTAATGAATTATTAAATGATAACTTAACCTTTATTAATAATTAAATTAATCTTAATCAAGCCTTAATTAATCTTACTTAATTTGTAATTAATTAAATATTAAAACCATTTTATAAACAAATAAATAATTAATAATTAATATTATTAAATAATTAATAATTAATATTATTAAATAATTAAATAATAGTTAATCCCTAATTATTAATTAAATAATTATTAGCTCAAATTAATTAACTAATTATAATTAACTTAATTGATTAACACTTAAGTATTAATTACCTTTATTAACTAATGATTAAGTACTAATTATCTTAATTAATTAACTAATTCATCATTAAAATAATTAAATAATTAATTAATTTTAAATACTTAATTAAATTTTTGAAAACACTTTTCTAAAAGAATGCTTAAGTAAAACACTTGCAAAACTAGTTTGTTTTACGAACTGCACTTATAGTGACTATCGTTGTACGACCCGTAATTTTCAAAACTCGAATTTTTATTTTCTAAGTCTTTAAAACTTTAACCTTTGGAAACCTTATACGTTGTAAACATAAAGGCATGAATTTTGGGAAAACTAACGAGCTTAAAATTTGAAAGCATTTTGCAAATTTAAACCCAAGGTTCAAAAACCTTTACACAAGGGATTCTAAGTTGCATAAGCTAGCAAAGAGGCTAACTTCCTTAACATACAAAACATATATTTATATGTACAACATAAATGATTACATCACAACCACATCGCAACATGTAAACACTCCATAACCAACATATACAAGTAAAGACATTAACTTGCTTTCTAAGTAACTTTCATTTTTACTTATCACACATCATATTCAAGCATCACATTCACATATACATCCACATATAACTCCACCAAAATAGCAATAATTAATCAATAAGGTAGACTTTAAACTCAAAGTTAATAAACTTTAAATAAGGTGATAGCTTTCTCACCTAAATCTGACCAAACTATACTAGATCTATGCCAACTTTTGTGACCACTTTGCTCCTAGCTTTGCTTCATTAGAAATGGAATTTTGAGGACCCTAAGGGCCAAAGGAGGTTCAACCATGGGGAGTGGAGTGCTCGTCCTAGGCTTGAAATGGGGTTAGGTGGACTTGTTTTAGAGAAGAGGAAGGGTGTAGGAAGGAAATGAAGATTGTTTTAATGATTTTCAAGAACTAAAAGTCAAAAACGAATGATTTTCAACCATTTGAAACTAAGGAAGCCATTAAAGCTTTTTGAGAAAGCTTAAAGAAAGAAGAAGTATAAGGTTTTGAAAATGAGAAGGAAATGAAAAATAAGAAAGATAAATTAAGGAATTTTTTTAATATAAATTAAAACAAGAAAATTACCTAAATACCCATTAGTCCTTTACCCTCCTTATGCTTTTGCCATCTCGCCATGAATGTCTCATCCTTGTCCTCCCTTTGTTTCCATTTAACCAACCATGCATTAATCACTTGTAATTATATTGCATAATGCTTTTAGGTGATATGACGTTCACTTTTTCATATCTTTTCAATGCTTTTTATTTTTATTTTAAACCTTTATATTAACTTAAGTAAATAAATTTGTTTATATACATACGTGATATATAACTCTAACTTATATATAAATGTATGTGTTTGTTTATAAAATAGAGTTATAACATCTCCGACAACTTTTAGTCGACGAAAAGTCAAAAATTCGGAAAACGAATTCCGGAAGTCGAAAATTTGGAAAACGAATTCCAGTCATATTTTCATTTTTTCTTCAAACTAATTGTTTTTGTAAACAAATTTGAATAAATATTTCACCATCGTTTTTTATTTTTCAAAAGAGTTTTATTTTAATTATAAAATATATTATTTGAATATTTAAAATTAATTAAATATTTATAAATTAAAGCGGTGAAATTCAGAGTTGTTATATTGTACAAAAATATTGATGCAATAAAATTATCGGTATTTATGTCAGAAATGTTCCAAAATCATATATCAGACACATGGTAGCATATATTGGAAACAAAATACTCATTCTCGAATAATTCACTAAACTCCATTGATGTTAACTATACGCGCATACATGTATAATCATTTCTGAAGAACACTCATAAATTCTATTATATGATGTTCAATTATAGATAATAACTCAGTAGTTGGCAAGCACTCACTGAATAAATCCAACTCTAGAGCTCTATCACAAATGTATCTAAAAAACTGTTATTTTCTCATTGTTCCAATAACCCAAAAAAAGCAAGATGTTTCTTAGCTGCACCAGAATGAATTTGTGCAACTCTAGATAGAATTCTGAAATCTTTAAGTGTTTGTTTTCATTAGGGTTTTACCAGCAATAGCTTTGCAATACCGAAGTTTACTTTAAATTTTCATCCTAGCCTTCATTCTACCATAAAATTATTGTTAATTCCTTTATTTCGGCAACCTAAAACCCTAAGACCTAACAACTCTTAACGACCTAAGAGAACTCACGACTTAAGAGAGCTCACGACTTAAAGGATATCACGACCTAAGGATGTTACGACTTAAGGATGTCACGATTTAACAGACTGCACGACCTAACTCTTGAAGCGGCTCAGCGACCTAAAGCTTACCGAGTTAAGAAGACTTCCGACTCAACAGATTCCGACTTAAGAAGGTCTCCGACTCAACAGTTTGCGAGTTAAGGACTTAGCGACCTAACTGCTAAAGGAAGGCTGCGACCTACGACTTACGACTTAACTTAGGTCGTCTCCGACCTAGGACTTAAAGAATAGAATCTCACCCAGAACCAATCCTATAAATAGAGCTCCAACTCCAACGAGCAAAGGACTTTTGGCCATTCATTTCTTCAAGCGTCGTTGCTCTGCCGAGCTCTCAACTCCTTCCACAATTGAAGATCTCCAGACATTCGAGATACTACAACAAGCTTCGAGAGGAATTTCCTACATCCAACACGGATTCATCAAGTTTCATCATTGAAGTTTGAGCTAGTAGTCGAGATTGTCTTTGTGATCGAATTGTATTGTTTTGATAAGTGCATTGTATCATCTTGTAATCAGATTCAGTAATAAAGAGATTCAAAGTGGACGTAGGCTCGATCTCAAGCCGAACCACTATAAACTGCTGTCGTTTACTGCTTTTTTACTATTTTTCTGCTTAAATTCTGTTCCCGTCACACGGGTGGTGCTTTCACAACTCTACTACACACACGGGTGTTAGCGTTCACTTTTTAGCGTTAACATTTTGGTGCTTTCACTGAGAATTGAACTCAGGCGATCGTCCACCGTTGCTTCGCAAAGACTTATAAAAAGAACCTCTCTTAAAAACCAGAAGTTGATCTGAAATAATGGCTCCTGGAAGAAGAGGTAGACCTATCAGATCCAGAAATGCTCATGAAGGGACTTCCGCTTCCCCAACAGCAGACCAAGCAACTCCTACAGTTGGAGTCACCAGGGCTGAATTGGATGACGCAGTTTCTGGATTATACCAACAAATTGAAACCCAAAACGCTTTGATGATGGATAGATTAACTGCTCTGCTCGGGGCAAATCGTCAACCAGAAAACCATCAAACAGCCTTTCCTCAAATGCCACCTTTCCAAGCTGAGGGTTCTATGCCGCAGCCAACTGATCGTGAACATGTGCCCAGGCAAGCTTCCGAGGGAAGGACTGATGCCTGCCCGGAGATGTCTTTGAACAATAAAGAGTACCTGTCCGAAATGGTTGGCCGCATCATGAAAGAGAGCATGCAGAGGGAAGAGAATGAGAACGACTGGGGATTTGCACCAAGCAGAACTCCGTTTACGGAAAGGATCCTGAAAGCGGAATTTCCAAGGAAATTTGCACCTCCTACTATCCAAGCCTATGGGGGAACGAGTGACCCTAATCATTTCATATACAAGTACGATTGGCATATGACCGGTGCAAGAGCGTCAGATGAGATTAAGTGTCGATACTTTCCAGTGTACTTGGAAGGTGTGGCCTTACTTTGGTTCACAAAGCTTCCAATTCGGTCAATAGATCAATTCTTCGACTTGACGCAAAAGTTTAAAGAACAGTTCAGATTGTATGCTTCAAAAGCTAAGGATATAATGTCACTGTCTAGTCTTGAACAAACTCCCACAGAATCAATCAAATCTTTCTTAAGCCGTTTCAATATAGCTGTAGCCGAAGTGGATATTGTAGAACCGCGTATGATCCTGACCTACTTGGTGCGAGCCATTGATAAATCGAGTGAATTTGGAAAATGGCTAAAAATGAAGGAACCAAATTCCCTTGAGAAGTTTTATAAAAAGGCCGATGAATTCATGCGCCTGGAAAACCTTTCCGCCTCAGCAAAAGTATTAGTTGCCAAGGACAACAATAATGATCTTGCTTCAAACAAAAGAAATTCTGAGAATCAGAAAAGGGAAAACGACGGAGGAAAGAATCAGGGGAATGAGAGAAAACTCCGCCGCTTCGATCTTTCAGATTTTACTCCTTTAACTGATACACCAAGAAATATCTTTTTGCAACAAAGGACGTTGTCAGGTATCCTAAGCCACCTGAGATGAAGAGAGGTGCAGTGCGTAATGGAAAATTCTGCCAATTTCACAATCAACCTGGCCATGACACTGACCAATGTCGCCAATTAAAGAATGTGATTGAAGAATTGCTGGAGCATGGTAAACTCCAACAATACGTTAAGAGAGGCGGAGTTGATCCAACCTTATCCACTCAAGGTCAACAACGTCCTACCCATCAATCCGATTCTCGCAACAACACTGCAGTGCAAGATTCAGAAAAGCTTGTCATTAATGTTGTCACAGGAGGACCACACCCAGCAGGCAGGAGTTGGGACGAATGCTAATTGTCCACAAAACTGCAACTGGGGCATCTTTCACTTTCTTTGGCATATAAATCCAAAGCTGCGGGTCTGGTGCAAATGGAAAATCAGCCCGGAGATTCTGAAACAACATTCACTAGCATCCATTTTTTATTTTACAGCATTGCTTAAATTTGTAAAATGATAATGGATGTGTAACTTCTGCATTGTAAACCGCTGAGAAATCAGTGTGACTGAATAATGAAAAACTATGAATTCTGTGTTTTCTATTACAAAATGCATGTTATATTTCGATGTGTAAATACTCTAAATGTATTGCTAAAATGTCGATCTAATATTGCAGGTCATTAAAGCGAAGCTCACCCATCGCAAAGCCAAGCGAGCCCTACAAATCACTTATTAAAGCAAATACCAAGCAACAAAAAATTCCAGATTCAAATCCTATACAAGAAGAACTTCGCATAAAAAGTTGGCAACTCCACTGGGGCAAGCCTTCGTTAACCGGTTGTGATTGTCAATATGAACAGACATCCAACTAGGTAACTCGCGTTTGTTCCGTGAAGTTATTCAACAGTGAAGTCCACTTCTTCGGATAAGGCAATTTACTTGCAAAAGGAAAGAAGATACGCTTGGAAATGATAATAAAAGATCGCTAATGAGCAGATGATGGAAGAACATGGCCAAGCAAACACGGAAGCAACCAAAAGGATTTATGCCTCTCGATAAAAGGGCCGGTAGAACCACCGAAGGGACACCTTCCCAAGCAGAAAGAACATGGCCCTTGCTAACTGATCGTGATGCATCCGATCATGCAGCTTGCGTCCGTCCCGTGGATCTACTCGCCCCTGAGACGCAACCTTACTGGCACACCAACCAACCGATGCTCCTTCTCAAAGGTCAACAAAGCCCTCTAACGAGGCACGCCAAAAAATGAAAGTGCTTTCCTCAATCAAAAAAGGTTGGTGGAACCACCGGAGGGGCACCTTCCCAAGCTGAAGGAACAGGGCCCTTGTTAGTTAATTGCGATCGTTTGTGCAAACGAACATCCAATCAAGCAACTTGCATCCGCCCCGTGGATCCACTCAACCATGAGAAAGTAACTTCCAGGCAATTACAAGACCTCTTCGGAGGCAAAAGCCCTCTTCGGAGGCACATTTCACCCGTGTAGAAGTGCAAAATGCTCCTCTTCGGAGGCCCACTTCACCAGAGCTGAAATGCTAAAAAGCCCTCTTCGGAGGCACATTTCACCCGTGTAGAAGTGCAAAATGATCCTCTTCGGAGGCCCACTTCACCAGAGCTGAAATGCCAAATCGCTTCTCTTCAGAGACCAAAATCGCTTCTCTTCGGAGACCAAAATCGGTTCTCTTCGGAGACCAAAATCGCTTCACTTCGGAGACCGAAATCGCTTCCCTTCAGAGACCAAAATCGCTTCTCTTCGGAGACCAAAATCGCTTCTCTTCGGAGACCGAAATCGCTTCTCTTCGGAGACCGAAATCGCTTCTCTTCGGAGACCAAAAACGCTTCTCTTCGGAGACCGAAATTGCTTCTCTTCGGAGACCCAAAAACCTCTTCGGGAGCACACTTCACCATGCTTGAAGTACCAGACAAAAGCCCTCTACAGAGGCACAAAAACAAAGCCTTCTTCGGAAGCACTAAACCAATCAAAAAATTCTTCAGTAGTTCACTTCACTGCATAGGAAAATCCACTTTTTAACAAATAAAAGTGATCATCCCCGAAAGTTGAAGTGTTCTCCAGAAAGAAAGAGAAAATAAAAATTTCTCCAAACACGAGATATGATTTATTAAAAGAAGAATGATTCTTCCATTTAAAAGTGGAATAGTTATTCTCTGAAATAACAGTATCAGTCTTGCAAAAGCTAGAAATGTTGCAATGCACTTGTGATATGGGGGCAATACTATACAATTCAATTATATTAATAAAAGTAACATGCAAGCAACATACCACAAGTTCATTGCAATATCACGGAAAATAGATGTGGGATAAATGCATTCTCAAATACAGACAAAAAAGTTTGTACGAGTAAAAAGAATCGTTTATCCTACACTAAAAATGAGAAACAGATGCATTCTCACATACACAAGAATTTACACAAGTAAAATAGCTATTTTATTCAATACTATGAAAACTTTTTACATTGTGCAGATCACAAAAAGAAGCGGAGACCGGTATCCGCACAGCTTCCGGTCAGTACATGCAAAAAGCAGAAAAGGCAAAATCAAGCTCATTTCTCCTTCTTCCCGCCTTTAGAGCTTTTACCCGGCCTGATAATTAGCTTCGGAGGCCGTTGTGATTGAGTCGGAGAAGAAGGAGAAAGAGGCGCAACCGGATCAACTTCTGCTTCCTCTCCAGCGGCAGAAGAGCTTTTCTTGCCTTTCTTCGAAATTGCGCGTTTCCCCTTCCTTTTCGAGGAAGACTCACTACCGGGAGTAAAAAAACTCTGAAAGCTTCGTATCGTCGTCATAAGACTGCTCCGGAGTCTTCTCGCCTTCTTCAAGTTCCCCTGTCTTTAGCTCTTGTGAAACAACCGGATCGTCCAAGTCTTTGAGAGCTTCAATTTTCTCTTCTTGCGATCTTGGTTGAGAAGCTGGAAGAGGAGTAACTTGAGAAGGAGGAGGAACGGCAGCTGAAGAAGGAGAAGCTGGCGCAGCTTTCGATGCTTCCGCTACAGAAGAAAAGAAGTTAAAATCAGTATTCTCCAAGTTAAGAGAAGATATTGGTTCATTCAGGCTTAAGTAATAAGTGAGAAGTTCATCAAGCTCGGTCAAATCTAATAAGTAGTTCACTGGAGATGGGTCGACGTCAAAGTTACCTGGAGAAGTCGGTTTGATGAAATCAATCTCAAATTTCTGAGCTTTAAAGTCTTCCATAGCCTCTTCCTCTGTAGGAGTGGTCACAGTTTCTTGGTCAACTTTAGCCGGAGGCGAAGAGTGAGAGCTAGAGCCAGCAACATCCACATGAGCTGAAGTCGAAATATGAACAGGGGCAACAGGAAGTATTTCTTTCTCAGGAAGCTTCTCTCCCGTCGCTTCGGCTCGCATTCGGGAACATTGCTCTTTTCCTTTGGCAAGAGCAGCGCGGGCGCTCTCATCTAAGTAGGTAGCTTGAAGATCTGCTTCAACATAACCGGCACCACCGAACATGTCAATGATTGCCTCCCATACTTCAGCTAAAGTGACTTCATAATCCGGTCCCAAGAATGAAAGGCTCCCACGCCCCAAGATGCAATGGATATAAAAGTCAAATAAAGTCGTGTCAATGGTGGCTCTGGTTGCCTCATGGGATTCTTCAGCTGCAGCTTTACCAGTGAGAGCTTCATCACGCTCTCTTTCAGCCTTCAATAACTGAGACTGCAATCTTGTAATCTCCAAGTCTTGGGAGCTGACTTTCTCCCGAAGTTGAGCCGCGTCATCACGATATTTCCTGGTAACGTGCTGCTCTGCTTCCAGATTCACTTCAGCATCCCGCTGAGCAGCATGAGCATTTCGAACCTGCCGTTGGAGCATCTCTTCCTTTTTTGAAAAGAAGTGGAAGAAGTAGCATGTTCGTTCTTGAGTCTTTCAACTTCAGCCTCAAGCTTCTCATAACCATCGGAGATGCTCTTCATTTCGGCGTTGTGCTGTTTGCAAATTTTATCCCATTCTGATTTATCGTTCTCCATGGTCATCATCGCCTCAAGATTCATGTGGTTGACCCTTTGAAGTTCATCGACCAGCTTCTACCATCCAGACATTCTTTCAATGTCAAGCTTGACAGCATCGTGATTTCTCAGCATGGCTTGTTTGTCGATTGGTACCAAATCCAAATCAAAACGCACTCCTTTCAGACACCAATTCGGAAATCGGCTCTGGAGTGTGGGAGGACCATCTCCAGCTTGGTACTGAGGCCTATTAATGATTGCCTAGATGTCAGACTTCTTAAATGCAGGAGAACCGGAAGAAGTATCAGGAGGAATAGAAGCGTCAGTCTTTTCCAAAATTGCAGATGCGTCTTTTTCGCCAAGTTTGGTCCGCTTGCTAGAATCATCAGCCATACGACTCTTCCCCTTGTCGTCATAAGATTTCCTTTTATGAGAATCGTCACTTCTACGGGAAGAGTCGTATCGCTCGTCTCTATTCCCATAATGCTGTTCATCTTCTATTCTGCGGCGCTCCTCATAATCCCATCTCTCTCGAGCTTTTCGAGAGGCCCTTTCTTCGTCGGTCTCCTGACGAGAAGGAAGATAACGCCTAAAATCATAAGCATCGCGACTTCCATGACGCTGAAATTTGTCATAATACGATCCACTTCGCCCCATCAGAGAACCTGAAATTGAAGAAAAGACAAGTCTTAGAAATCTTCGAATTGAAGAAGCTAAGTGCATATAAGTGCCAAAAAATCCTAAGTGTATGTGATGTGCAGACTACGCGCGTCAGACTACAAACCACTTTTGGGTGTGGAAATGGCAATAACTTGTGTGGGGGGTGTTGTAGTTTGTTGCAAAAAAGAGGTTGCTTCAACAATAGGAGATATTGCTTTTGAAGTATCGTCTTTAAAAAGCTCTTGAGAAGTTATCATTATATCGCTCAAGTTATCGAAGGTGTCATCGCCGTGATACCCAGCGGGACTCTCTTTTTCAACTTCCACATCGGCTGACTTTTCAAAAATTCGAGGATTCTCTTCCTCTTCAGTAATTGGAGCAAGTGCCGGCTTGTTGGATGATCCCACAACATCGATAGAGGTAGAACACTTTACTAATGCAGTGTCTACAGTTGGCTCCTTTGGAACCATCTCTTCCGTTGAAGCTGGGGCATTTGCTGTCCGTGCTGAAGAATTAGAAACTTCACGGGGTTGAATAAAGCGGAAAGAATCTAAAAGCCCGAAGTGATGTAAAAATTCGTCTGTCAATAAAAATTGAATAGTCCTCTCCTCAATTGGCACCGCCATAAGCCTCTCAAAAGTCGGTTTATGACCGGGATCTCTAGAAGGAGGAGGAAGTGCTGAAAAGAAAATGGGCAAAGTTAACATTTGACAACTCGAACTTTGGAAAGTTTGAAAGAGCATAAGAAACAAAGACGAGTGATCTTACTTCCTACTCTCCAGATAGTGTAAAATCCCGGAGGGCAGCGAACATAGAAAAACTGGCTTAGAAAACTGTGAACACTGTCGGGGAGACCAATGATCAACTTACGGTTCCTGGCACTCCTCACAAGTGTGATAGAGGGATGGTCTTTGTTCTTTGCAAATGTGCACAAGAAGCGAATTTCTGCAAAACTGGGAAAACGGTCCAGCGTTCTCCTAAAAAGCACACACAATCCCAGCAGGATGGCGTAGCCATTAGGGTGTAGTTGAAAAGGGGAGATAGATAGTCGGAGGAGAAGTTCTCGAAGACAGTCTTTAAATGGGGGGATAGCTCCACTCAAACACATTTGGCGGTTAACTGCGACAAAGCCATGGGGCGGCCTATCGGCAGTATCATTTATTCCAGGGAACAAAGCGTCAGCTTCGGCAATACCAAACTGGATGCATAATTGACGAAAAACTTTATGGCTCAGAGTGGTAGAAGTCCTTTCCGGAGGATCGTTCAATGGAGTAGCAATTGGAAAAACTTCCCCAGCTGGTTCCAAGTCTTCTTGTTGAGATGCCATTCTACACAAGAAACTGGATGATCAAATATTAAGGTGCACGTTTCCTAAAAGAGTGAAGTGTTGTGCGAAACTAATACAATAACAAGCAAATATAATTGAAACTAAGTTAATTGATATTTGTCGATTATAAAGTTTCAAGGCTTGATATTTTAAGTCCAAGTACAGTGTTGTGTCGATGCAAATAAATCAGCTTTAGTTGATCATTTCAATTTTGCTTTAATACTTCACTTAGACTTGTTAGTTCGCAGCATTTCATTCACAAAATTCATGTAAGTTAGTTATTCTTTGCCGACTAATCTGTTATTCGATGTGGGCAATCAATGGCAGTATATTCATCCCATTTTTCTACAAACATTGTTTTTAAGCAGGTTATTAGCATTAAAGTCAAGACAATCTAAAAGGAAGTACAACAAAGTCCAAAACAGTTCAAACAATTCAAAGTTCAGTCGTGTTCTGCTGAAATTCCCAAGTGTTAGGTCGCTTGCGACTTAGCATATCTCGGAGCCTTAATTAGGTCGTACAATTGTTAAGTCGTCATGTTCAAAGTACAGTTGCCCAAAGGTTCAAGTTTTAGGTCGCTCACGACCTAGCATAGGTCGAAAATGTTCGGCTCTATCTAAGTCGCAGGAATTCTTAGGTCGCAAGAATGTTTAGGTCGATCAAATGTCTTAGGTCGTAAGTCGCATGTCGCGGAAGGCTCAGTACAAAATTCTTAAGTCGTGCAAATCTGTTAAGTCGCCAAACTTCCCCTCCACGTAATCTCTTAATGGACCCGATAATCCGATACTACCATTACAAAGAAAACGATCATCCTTTTCTTGAATTTGATTCATCTCCACATACCACCAGATCGCCCAACAAATCGATTGCAAATCCCTCCGATCCATTACAAACATTACCGTGCATTCACAAATCATACAAACATATCAAACAACAATTGGAAGTCGATTGTAATAATCATTCAAAAAACGAAACACGAATGCATGGAATAGAACTTGGGTCGGAAAACATGAACTCATGATTGGGCGGCGATTATGGTGGGACAAAGATTGAACTCACTTACGTAATTTGTAGAAAGGATGAATCGTCGAATAAACAAGTTGAATTCTCCATTGAAAGTTCAGAGATTTGTCAATGGCAACGGAGGATCAGAGCAGAAGGATAAGGAGGAAGAAGGCGACTTAACAGTTTTATATGGGGCTGAGAGAGGAAGGCGAATAGGCAAGTTTTAGGTCGCCTGCGATCTAACGAAAGTAAGTCGAAGCACACGACCTATGGCATAGGCGTGTACTTCGAGGGGCAAATGTTAATTCCTTTATTTCGGCGACCTAAAACCCTAAGACCTAACAACTCTTAACGACCTAAGAGAACTCACGACTTAAGAGAGCTCACGACTTAAAGGATATCACGACCTAAGGATGTTACGACTTAAGGATGTCACGATTTAACAGACTGCACGACCTAACTCTTGAAGCGGCTCAGCGACCTAAAGCTTACCGAGTTAAGAAGACTTCCGACTCAACAGATTCCGACTTAAGAGGATCTCCGACTCAACAGTTTGCGAGTTAAGGACTTAGCGACCTAACTGCTAAAGGAAGGCTGTGACTTACGACTTACGACTTAACTTAGGTCGTCTCCGACCTAGGACTTAAAGAACAGAATCTCACCCAGAACCAATCCTATAAATAGAGCTCTAACTCCAACGAGCAAAGGACTTTTGGCCATTCATTTCTTCAAGCGTCGTTACTCTGCCGAGCTCTCAACTCCTTCCACAATTGAAGATCTCCAGACATTCGAGACACTACAACAAGCTTCGAGAGGAATTTCCTACATCCAACACGGATTCATCAAGTTTCATCATCGAAGTTTGAGCTAGTAGTCGAGATTGTCTTTGTGATCGAATTGTATTGTTTTGATAAGTGCATTGTATTGTCTTGTAATCAGATTCAGTAATAAAGAGATTCAAAGTGGACGTAGGCTCGATCTCAAGCCGAACCACTATAAACTGCTGTCGTTTACTGCTTTTTCACTATTTTTCTGCTTAAATTCTGTTCCTATCACACGGGTGGTGCTTTCACAACTCTACTACACACACCGGGTGTTAGTGTTCACTTTTTAGCGTTAACAATTATCCTTTATAAAGTTAGAAGTTACATTTGGGATTTTTATGACTAAGGAAATATACAATCCTTGATGTAGATTACTTTGATCTACAAACCGCCTATACAGTTAAAGCTCTTAATGATTCTACAGCGGTGGAGGTGCAAAAAGTTATAGAGGGGTATAGCGGAAAATGGCGGAAGTGCAAAAAGCTTCATTAAGTATAAGACCAAATATTTAAAGTTAATTTATTCTCATTCTCACTTCATTTGTGTATACAAAAGAAATATTATTCAATCTTATATAACAAAATCGAAGAATATCATGTAATATGCCTAAAAATTAGGTCTTTACCCTAACTTTGTTGAACTTTTTTTAAAAAGAACTAGTTAAATTAATCTTTTTATATTAACGTTGCTAAAAAGCGTTGATTTAGCAGGTGTAGCAGAGAATAACAAGGCTTAAAAGGATCTAATGTTTAATAGCGCTATATTGAAAAGGCTTAGCAATCGAAGAGTGCTATGCACTATAGCGGGGCTTTAACAAAATAGCAAACCACACAATACACTGGTTTTCAAACAAACAAAATACAATCATATTTAATGTAAATTAGTATCTTCATGCTTTTGTAAAACAAAAGGTAATCATAACAATGCATACATAACATATTTTATCTTATGCAAACGATTTACATGACTATTTTTTCATGAAAATGGTAATACTGTAGAAACTATATGCATGAATCGGCAAACATAACTAACATTATAATTGTCACCTTAGTAATTCAAGCTTATAAATCAACCTCTCTCCTAAACTTGAAATTTTCTATAATTTATAACATGATATCGAAAACTAATAAAAATCCATGTTTGAATTTTATCTTATAATACAATTGTTGGAATTGGGCTAGCCCGCAACGGAAGTAATGGTTGAATTTCAATTTTTTTAACCCTATATGATCTTTATTGGGCCTATGAAGTCTAATTCATTTAGAACAATTCTAAATTAAATAAAATATTTCATTTAATTTAAATTTATAAATTATATAATTTTTTACTTTATATATTGTATATACACAAACACACACATACGTGTGTCATATACACAAATATGTGTGTGTATGCCTCTGTAACAAATCAATTCGAGCAAGGTACAACACTTCTATATATAGATGTCAAGATTTACATTGCAATAGACACGTTAGCACATCCAACATGCAAGTATATATTGTCCAAATATGTATATATATAAGCTATTATTTTATACAACTATATAAATTGTATATATGTATGAAGTTAATTTAAATAATTATATATATATATATAATATTTAAAATATATTAATAAATAATTCTATATATATTGTCTTATAAAAAATATATTAAACTTACGTATATACATATTATTATAATATATTAATTTAAATATATATAAGTTATTTTAAATATTAAAATATGCATTTATAATTTATAAACCGCGAATAATATGTGTATACATATATGTAGTAATAAAATATTTTTATATATACACAAACAAATATATATATATATATATATATTGATAAATAACATTATTCATGGTTATAATATTTATTTTTTTATTTTTATTTCCAGGTCATGCCCAACACAAACAATTTAACCTTTAATTTTTAATTTTAAAAAGCATTTTTAATTAAATATTCATTCAAAATTAAAAGAAAATTAATTTTGAAATTTTTATTTCAAAATTTTAAATTCTAGAAAAACCTAACTGATATTTTATGGCTTGATGAATTTTTCCATATTTTGTTGGCTTAAAATATTTTTAATAATTTATTTATTTTTGGCTATTTTAAATATTTAAATTTAAAAATAGTAAAAATATTTTTTATTTTTTGGTCGAAAGCTTATGTAGTGCTAATATAATTTTACAAAATTTAAAAATAATTTTTCATGAAATGTTCGAATTTATAAAATTTATTAATGAAGTGGATTTATTTAAATAATAGTAAATAATAATAAATTATTTATAAAAATTATTTTTTTTGGTCGAAATTTAATATCACTGTAGTACATTATAAATAAAGTTATATGATTAAATTTAATAATGATATAATGTTGCAACTAATTATAAGAAATATATATGTAATTAAATAATATATATATATTAATTTAGTAAAATAAAAAAATTATATAATTTATATGGTTGCACTAACATATGTGATCAAATTTTTTATTAAGCATAAATATATACATACATATAGCCGAACTAATTTGTGACAACATTGCTTGCATATTAGAATCGTCACCTAATTAACAATATAATATACATATACATATATGATAAAACATTATATTAGTAATTATTAACTATAAAATCATACGTTAATCCTAAAGCCTTGAAGTACACTTTGAAAAGATAAACTCTCCTCTTTGAAACCTTTTCCGATTCGGTAGATTGTTAGTCCTTGAACCGTTGACCTTTAGGTATGAAATAATATTCGAATCTAACTTGATTTGAGTTTGTATTGATGGAGAGGCTAGGGTATGAATTGAACCACCAAAGAAGTAAAGAGGAGGCAACCAAAAATCTAATCTAATTAGGGTTAGGGATGCTTAAATAGTGGATAGAAGAGAGAAAAGAGTGGATCTCATCTCATACTTATTCTCCCTCAATCTAAGCCATATAAAATCAAGCCCCTTGCACCGTAATTAACCCGCTTATACCATGTTTGTTATACTAAAATAACAAGCCTTATGATGGGCCTTAAACCCATTTAATCCCATGTAAAATGATGCAATTTAATCCAATTTAATCGCTTATCGATATCGTATATCGATTGATATGTTTATAACTATTATAAATATATTTTGTAATATTTATTTCTCAAATCATATTCAAATTTTATAATTTTTATTTCATAAATATTAATTAATTTATAACAGTTATAAACTAATTAAATCATTTGGTCAAAGGAGAATTCATCGTTGTGGTTGTGTGACTCGTCAATTGTAAATTTGGTCAGCGATTAATATCGAACTATTCGTATACTAATGTTCACACACCACTTACCAGGTGGTGTGACATTTCGCCAAATTTATCGCTTACTTGTTTTCGATAAAATCCAATTTCATTTTGTTAAGCGTTACCCGGTTGTGACTTTTATTTACACCAATTCCCTTCATCAAACCTATGTCACTTTGAACTTAAGGCATTTGGTAATGGTCAAAATTCCAATATCGTTTATATTCAACTCTATAGTCCGAACACAAAATCTTTGGTTCAATAATAATTGTTATTATTAACTGAAATGCTCTAACCAGAGACTTTGACTTTGAGTTGACCGTGATACTGACTCCATATAACTGAGGAGACGAATCCTCTCCTGAATAGTGCTTCACTTCCAATACTTCCACTCGACCCAATTATAGTCACTTAATATGGATTATTTATTTCATGTACTACAACTAGTTTACAAAGGAGAGTTCTTTGATCAAATATTTTGAACTCAAAGAAATAAATCTCATAGAAAACAATTTTCTATATGAAAATACATTTCGGAATAGAAATCGTATTCTTATTCTAATGTTAAGTATCAATTATTATTATTATTATAATTCTCATTTCTGGTATTTCTTTATGAAGCGGAAGTGGCCATTCACTCTCTTCATCTTAACTATATCTTAAGTCGCATCTACTCTTGTACACTGTTTTTTCCTTTAAATGGTCGAGGTCGAACCATTCAAAAGAATACCTTTACTACAACATCATAACGAACTCTTTACAAAAGCGCACCCGATTAGCCTTAACTTTTAAGGATATCAAATATGTTTTACTTTGTGTAAACTGATCAAACTGACATTTTAGCGATCGAGTTCTTAGATTTATCTTGTAGTTCTGGTCTAGTGTTACAGTTAACACAATATGATCTTTACTGCAATAAATTAAATTGAATACTCGGTCTCACAGTACGGTTTATTGGCTTATTTCGAATGAACTAACTTCATCAAAATATTGTACATTACGAACTGTGACCGTTCTGCATATAACATTTATATACGATAGTATACGGATCAGCTATCCATAGTCTTGTATTGCTTTTAGAGTTCGAAACTCATAAAATGCAATACACAGTCTCGACCAAATAAAACGTAAGCGACCAAATTAAGAATGTATTTAGTAGTTGTGAAACTAAACGTTTACATGGGTATTGAAACATTAACACGCAAGAAGCATTTGTTAGTAAGTATATGTTATATTTCTATTTGTCAATCTTCAATTCAGTTCATTTGTATATCTTAATTGATAAACGTTTTATCAATCGTATTAAATGCACAAATCTATTAATGTAGATTATTGTAACACAGTATAGCATATGTTCTTACAATATTAAAAATGTTAAATGTTATCGTTTCATTTTTCTAATAAGGCTCCCACTAGTCTTTTATGTTTCACCAAACCCTAAGTTGAAACATAAAAGTCTTTCTACTTTACTGGTAGGTGTTAGGACTCATCCATCTTAGAATTCTGACCTTGAGTTTTCTCAACAAGTCAAAGCACCATGGATGATGGATAACTCCTTATCGGTTGTATCATATACAACTCCTAACCCTTGGTACCTTGCCTTAGTTTCACTTCAACCTTGAGTTTTCTCAAAAAATCGAAATAAAATTATTCATTCGTACCTACCATATCGCGGCGGCCTAAGTATTGTATATGTAACTTGAGTTTGCTCAACAAATACATATAGTTATCTTACCTCCTTTATTCAATATATTAATAATGTTACACATGACATTCCTTGCTTGAGTTTGCTCAACAACAAAGGAGTATGCAAGTAATTTATTACAATATATATGGTAGCGGGCAACATTATATTGAAGATATAATCTTCAATATATTATATTTAGTGATATCGAATTATAGAATAGTGTATTTCTTATGAAATACCCTCGTGATTCAAGTGGCGGACACATCGAAAATCACGGTATACGTAAAATATGTATGTATTTATCCCTTAAGTCTATTTGGGTTTCTTTGACGTTCCAACTTTAGGATACATTCATATTATATACATTTTATTATTATATAACTTTTATATTTTATATTACTTATATAATAGTCTTATGTGTAACATTATATTAATTAAATCTTATTTAATTAATTTTAATTAATTAACCTTTTAATTAATTTTATATTATTTTAATATAAAGTTTATATTAAATATTTATTATATACTATAACCTTTATAGTATGACATATATATCATATATATGTGTATATTATTTAATTAATTAACATTTTTATTAATTAATTAATTTATTTAACCTTTAATTAATTAATTTAATTAAACAATTTTAGTTAAATTACATTAATTTCGAAAAGTCATATTATAAACATACATGTATACTTATGATATCGTAAACATTTTAAAATATCAAAACATATATCAAAAATATATAATACATGTATATATTTTCATTAATTAAAAAAATTAATTAATTATTTATATCAATCTTATTAATAAATTTAAAATTTCAAAATTAATTTATATTATTTTTCAAACACTTTGAAATTTTTTATTATATTATAGCTTTTATAATATATGTATATCTTATTTTAAATTGAACTTTTAAAATTAAAATCTTATATTTTAATTTTTAAACAATTTTGAAAATTAGCCCAAGGCCCAATTCAAATTAGGCTTCTTCTATTAGGGGAAATATTTGGGCTCACATATTTGTTCAGACCAGGCTAGTAACCAGGTTGGGCAGATTACTTAATTACCCAAACCCAATTATGTGGCACTACCTTTCTAGACACCTTACTATCTAGGCTGTGAGCTCAATTAGTCAACCCTAACACGAATAATTTAGACCGTATAGGCTATTGGGCTTCGATAGCATTGTTTGAACTAGGTCAGCTCGCAGTGGAAGTAATGTGTGAATTTCAATTTTTTTTAACCCAATTGGTCTTTATAGGGCCTATGAAGTCTAAATCATTTAGAACGTTTCTAAATATTATGTAAATAAAATATTTTGTTTTATTTAATTTAAAAATTATATAATTTTATTTAATTTACATATTGATACACACATACGTGTATCATACACACATAAAGATATATAAATATATGTGTGTAACATATCAATTCGTGCAAGGCATGACATGCTCATGTATAGAAGTTGGGATTTACATCGCAACAGACACGTTAGCTCATCCAATATGCAAGTATATGTTGTTCAAATATATGTATGTATATAAGCTATTATTTTATATAACTATTATAAATTGTGTACATGTATATATACATGTTAAGTTAGTTTAAATAATTATATATATATACACAATGCTATAATATATTAATAAATATTTGTATGTATATATGTGTGTGTGTATAAATATCTTATAAATAAAATATTAAAATTATATATACGTATTAATATAATATATTAATTTAAATATATAAGTTATTTTAATTTTTGAAATATACAATTATATTTTATAAGCAGTAAATAATATGTGCACACATATATATAATGATAAAATATATATACACACATAAATATATATTTATAATATATATATATATATATTAATAACATTATACAAGATAAAAAATAAAATTATTTTTTATTTTTATTTCCAGGTTATGCTCCCAGCACAAAAAAAATTATTTTTAATTTTTTTAATTATATGTTCATTCAAAATTAATAAAGTGATAATAAAAATTAATTTTGAAACTTTTATTTCAAATTTAAAATTTCAGAACATCTTAATGATAGTTTATGAATTGAAAATATTTTCCACATTTTTTGGTTTAAATATATTTTTAACAATTTAATTATTTATGGTCGTTTTAAATAATTAAATTTTAAAATTAGGAAAAAAAAATATTTTTTTATTTTTGGTGGAAAGATTATCTGGTGCTAATATAATTTTACAAAATTAAAAATAATTTTTCATGACATTTTCGAATTAATATACTTTATTAATGAAGTAAATTGATTAAATAATAATAAAGTATTATAAAAGTAATTTTTTACTGTCGAAAATTAATAACATGGTAATCATTATAAATAAAGTTGTATGACTAATTTTAGCAATGATATAATGTTGCAACTACTTATAAAAAATATATATATGTAATTAAATAATATATATTAATTTAATAAAATATAATAATTATATTATTTTATATGGTGCACTAACTTGGCATATATGATTAAATATTTTTATTAAGCATAAATATATACATGTATATAACTAAATTTGTGACAACTTTGTTTGCATATCTGAATCTTCACCTAACAATATAATATACATATACATATATGATAAAACATTATACTAATAATTATTAACTATAAAATCATACCTTAATCTCAAAGCCTCTAAGTACACCTTGTAAAGATAAACTGTAACGACCCAGAATTTTATATAAATTTAAATTGATAATTTATTTAATTTTTGAATTAAAATTGTATAGTTAATTGGAAATTTAAGCGAGTTTCCTCGAATACAGATAAATTTTGTATAAATCATTTAAATTTAAAAATATTGTAAATATTGTATATATGTGAATATATATGTATACGATCATATATGAGTAAAAATTGAATATATATGTATATATTTGATTGAATTTAAATGGTAAATAAATGGTTAAAAAAATGAAAATAATAAGATTAAATTATAGAACTATATATAGTAAACAAAATTAGTTAAATTATGAATTAATTTGGATATTTGAAAATAAATATATAAAAATAAGTTGTAGGCTGAGAAAAGAAACAAGATAGAACAAGTAAACAAGAGAAAAGAAAAGTGAAGCCACATCAAATATCTCACATAATCATATCAGCCGAGCTAAATGAACAAAGAAAAGTGATACAAGTATCTTTAGCCACCACAATATCTATCAGCCGAAAGTAAAGGACTAAGGAAATAAATGCAGCCACCAAAACAAAGCTATCAGCTATCAAGTGGAAGAAGTATCAGCTGTGTTAAACAAAACAAAATAAAGTAAGAACATAAGGTACATGTGCATTTAATGTTTACATCTCTACCATAACTAAAGTCAGTTCGAAACTATTTGTTACACATCATTCCTGTGCTTACAAAGATCTCTGATTTATGCTTGTACAAAACAAAACAATGTTCACACTGTTGTACAAACATTATAATATCACCGCCCTATACAAAATTTGTATACCCTGCCAACTTCTCTTTTCTATATAGATCACTTCTTATTTCTATTCGTTCATATCAAAACATAGCAAGCATTTTTACATCTGAAGCATCATCTACAAACTTAAACAAGGATTCAAATTTAAACAACAATCCAAATCAATGCAAACCAGAGAAGTCAAGAAAATCTTCAGCTTGCAATGTCACAGTCTGTTCAAACATAAACCTCTTTTCTTTCTTCTCAGACCAAGTGAGTAACTTAACCTAGTATCTTCTTCTTTAGATCAATGGGTAAACTTTTTAGTTTAAGTAGTTAAATAATGGATTGCTTGTGAAATCTTCTGTGATGATTGTTTGTATGTATGGATATATTGAAGTATAAACTTTGTTTATATGAATGCAATTGGATATGCAGGTTTGATGTTTGTGTTTCTCTGTTCTTTAGATTGCAGGAATTTTAACTGAATCAAAATCCAAACTTTCCCCTTTAATCACTTTGAAGCCTTGGTTTTCAAACAAACTAGTCGAGTTTAAACACCATCTAGATTTTGAAAACAAGTTTAAGTAATTTAAGATTGAAATTCCCTGTAAACAAGAAAATACAGTTGAAAACTTAAAAAAATGTGATAAATCAACTGTTGCATTATATCGATTCAAGTATATACCTCGAGTCATCTTTAAAAATTATGATTTTTAAAACAAAAATCCAAATTTGTAATACTGGATTGAATGCAAATTTTGGAATTGTCTGGAAAATGAATTTTGATCATTTTCTGGCGATCAGTGGTATTCGAGTGGTCGAGTTATCGAATGAAGGTAGATTGACGATCAGGGAGCTTGGCAAAAATGGAGGTTGAGGCTATAGTGGATGGTGGCGACTGCGGTTAATCGATGAAGTGGGTAACCCTAGTTTTAGGGATGGCCAAGTTTAGGGGTCGCGTGGGCTCCTCTGATGCATCGAGTTCATCGGAACTCTGGTAATTTAAAGCTTGGACGTCGGCGAAGTGGTGGTTGGATCTCCTGATTTTCTGGTTGCAGGAGGATTGAGTACGAGGCAATTTTAGGTTGATGTGGTGGTTCCAGGTTTTGTTCCAGATTTTGGTTGATCGGTTGGTTTTCAAATTTTAAACAAAACAATGGTGATGGATGGTCGAGTCGTTGGAGAAGATGATTAGCGATTTTTGTGTGGTCACCGCGATGATTGGAGATGATGGTCTTAGGTGTGCATGTGCACGGGGTAGCAGATTGTATCTGGTCTGTTGAAAATAGAGGAAGATGATAAGTAGCTCGAGTTCGACTCGAAGGAACTCATGAGTTTACTCGAGGAAACTGGGATTTTACTCGAGTAGTTGCTTGGGGAATTTAGTTAGGGGCTCGGGTTTTATTTAAATAGATAGCAGGTTTTTAAATTTTTAATAAATCAAGTCTTTAAATAATTAATGATGGATTATTAACAAAAGAGTGATTAATTAAGCAATTAAGAATGATTAACTTTTTTATTTTAATTAAAGGTTGGTAACTAATGATTATGGGATAAATAAATCAGTAATTAACTACTTAAAGTTAATTAATGCATGATTAATAGCAAAGTAATTAAATAATTTAATTACAAATTAATAATTGATAAATTAAGAAATTAGTGGTTAATAAATGGGTAATTAAGTTTTATTAACAATTAAGTTTGTTAATTTATGATTAGGGGTTAATTAAATTAAGTAAAATTTAACATTGATTTTAAATAATTAAAAGATAATTACTTAATGATTAAAGGATAATTAACCAAAGGTTAAAATTTATTAATTAAGGGTTAATTATGTGATTGACTTAAGAATGATTTATTTATGGTAATTAATTAAGAATAATTAATTAAATGATAAATTAATTAATGTGATTAATTTAAAGGTAAATTTGTTAAGATAATTTATTAAAAGATAATTAAATAATTTAAGGTTAATTATTTAATAATTAAAGGTTGATCATAATAATTAAAGGTTAATTAATTTATTATTAATGGGTAATTTATAAATGATTAAAGGATAATCAATCAAATGATTTGAAATTAATTTATGTTAATTAACCACGATTTATGACTTATCTGATTTGAATTAATTAGACAATTAACTGACCTTACTTATGGATTTTTGGATTCTATTGAATGTGAATTGTCTGATATCCCTGATATATGATGCTTTGTGATATAAATTACTTTGTGCTGAGCTGTGATTTCTGTTTCTGTGATATATTACTATGTGAATATGAAAACCCTTGATCTGTAAACGACAATTGAATTTCGATGCGACAGGGAGTCGGATTCCAGTTGGTTATCCGAAACCCACATCGAATTGTAATAGTGAATCTTTGTGACTGATAAATTTATTTTATCTATGAATATGCGAATGAAGATAAGCGTTATCGATTATACCGCTTATCGATATATCTGTGATGATTGATGTTGTGCACTATTGTGTGTGAAACCCCTGGACTACACCTTTACACACACAAATATGGATTTCACGTGGAAATCGGTTAAGTCACAGATAATTTAAAATTTGATGTTTTTGAAATTGAAATTTTAATTTCAATTGATTTTGAAATTAGAAATTTGGATTTAAAGTGAAAAGCTTTTGAAATGGAATTTCAAAGATAAATGTTATTTCGAATAACTTGATTAAGTTTTGAAATTTAAATAAATTGATTTAAATTTGAATTCAAGTTTGAAATTGAATTCTATGATTTGAAACTAGGGATTAAAAGATGTTGTACAAGTTATATATGGGTTAAACCATTTTAAAAGTATTGATTTGGGAGTTTGAATTTAATTCAAGGGTTTTAACTCGTGTAAATATAACTGGATTTTTCCGAAACGGAAACTACTTGTTTTGAAATAATAATAGCTTTCATTTTAAGAAAGGATTTTCAAATTGTGTTGAACGGTTTCAAGTTTGAAATAGAATTGAAATGTTTTGAAAACTATGAAATGAGTCTTTGATTTCAAAGACCGGACGAGTTAATCTAACTTGAAATTGAATTGTTTTGAAAGGCTATAAATGAATCTTTGGAAACGAGTTTTGAAAGCTATAAGTTAAATCTTGACTTAAAGATTTAACGAGTTAATTCAATTGAAATGGAAATTGTTTTGAAATCCATAAATGGATCTTTGTGAACGGAGTGAACTTTGTGAATTGAATCTTTTTGTTTAAAAGATTAAAAGTGTGGAAATTGTTTAAACCATTGAAGGTTTTTGAAATGAATCTTTTTGTTTAAAAGATTGGAAATGGTAAATTATTTTACCATTCGAATGAAAAGTTTTGGGCTTTAAGCTGTGATTTAACTGAGACCCTAGTATCCATATGATTTTTAATTGCGCTCGTTATTCGGTTTAGCCAGGAGAGGACCTTTGTGTCATATAACCCATTCCAAATAGTGATACGACGTAAATGGATAGCATTTGAAGACCGGTGGTGAAGACCGGGTATTTGCGAAAACGAAAGGATTACCATCGATTGTCTCTACATCGGCTGATCCCCGGTATAGAGATTTTTATTACCCTAAGTGATGGGAAGTCCGGACGTGATTAGAAATTATCCGGATTTGCTAGGGCTTCTTTGGAAGTGCCTTCGGTTCTGTTCGAACCCGGAACGGACTTGTATGGATGTGTGTTTGACATTACACTTTGAGATGTAAAGCTGGTTTCTATCAAATACATTTCTGTTGGTGGTGGAGAATTTATTCTCTTAGCTTAACACCCTTCTCTGAGACGTACGAGCTCAGAGGTTATGTAGTTGATGGTTACTAGTGATACATTCCCAATTTGGTAATGTGGCATACGAAGTGTTGTTGATCAATTGTTGATCAAAGCGTGGCTTTGTGAAAAAGCGTGGTTTTGTGGACGAGACTTCGTCGAGCCTCACAACCCGGTAATGGTCGAAACAGGAATGTTGCGACAAAGGTTTTTAGGGGTAGCGCCCCTAGGGTATGTCATTTCCTTCTGGATAAAAGGTGATATCATGGTATGGAGCCCAGATATTTTACCTATGTGGATGTTGCACAGTTATTATACGTTGTGGTTGTTGCTTTATGATCGAGGTACCTCGGATAAAGGTCGGTGACGACCGGGGGATGACATGACTCATGTGTTAGTTACCTAGTTACAGCTGTACAGCGTGAGGTAGCGTCAGTGTGTTAGTTACCTAGTTACAGCTGTACAGCGTGAGGTAGCTTCGGCCTTGTGTTTGCAGAGATCCGGTTAGGTTCTCGGGGCGTCTTTCCAGAGGCGTTTCTATTTTGGTATAAGGAAGTTCCTTTGCCTGACCATTTGTTGGAAATCCAAAGAAACAATACGAACCCTGTATGGTTTTTAGTTGTATAACCTGCCATGGAATGTGGCGGTAACCTGTTATTGAACATGGTAGCTATAGTAGGCATACGATGAAATGTTGTATGTTGGCTAAGATTGATATTATACTTTCGAAATATTTTCACACTATGCACTAGTAATATATCAAAGGAGTTTTCTTTTGCGTAGTAAGCATGTTTGACTATCATAAGGAGAAATCTCCTCCAATTCTGCGATTGCATTGTGTGTGTGGCGGGAGGCCTTATGGTAGTTTCATTTTCGAAAAGCATTGCGGATTTCAATGTTTAAAAGCCTTTTGTGTTTGTTTAAAGATAAACTTCTTTTGTTTGCTCACACCAGTCCCACGACTGACCCGGAGTTTATTGTTCCCTTCCTAAACTCTGGGTGCCCACCATTTTCCACACGGGCAGTCTAGAGTTGGGTTTCTTAGATATTCAGGTTTAGTAGATTATCTGGAATTGGTTCAGTTCTTGGAGTTCAGGACTGCACTTGCTTATCTTTGTGCCTCGTTATTGGGAGTTCGAGCTATTTTTGGATTGGCGCTTTGGAGATGGAGATTATCCGTTGCTGGTGTTATCGTTTTCTTTTCCGCTGCTATTTCTTGTATCATATCTCTGATGTATAATGATATCTGTTGTATCATTCTGTTGTATCATATTGTATCAGATTTTGTATCTGTCATCGTATCAATGTTATATATATTGATATATTCTTTTTATTCCGCTGTGGTGTTATACTTAGTGGTGTTATAAGCTCTGGAGAACCAGATTCGGCGTTTGAATCTACGACATTTTGAGTACAAGCGAAGTACGGATGCCGATTTTCGAAGGTCGACTTTTGGGTCTTTACATAAACTCTCGTCTTTGAAACCTTTTCTGATTTAGTATTGAAGGAGAGGCTAGGGTATAATTCGGTCTTTACATTCAAATCTGACTTGATTTGAGTTTGTATTGAAGGAGAGGCTAGGGTATAAATTCGGTCAACAAAGAAGCAAGGAGGAGGCAGCTAAAGGTCTAATCTAATTAGGGTTAGGGATGCTTAAATAGTGGATAGAAGGGAGAAAAGAGTCAATCTCATCTCATACTAATTCTCCTCAATCTAAGCCATCCAAAATCAAGCCCTTTGCACCATAATCAACCCACATATACCATGTATCTACTGCCAAAATAATAAGCCCTATATGAGCCGTAAACCCATTTAAGCCCATATAAAAATACTACGTAGTTTATTCCAGTTTAATCGATATCGTATACCGATTGATATATTTATAACTATTATAAATATATTTTGTAATATTTATTTCTCAAATCTTTGTAATTAATATTTCATAAATATTAGTTAATTTAATTAATTTATAACAACTATAAACTAATTAAATTGTTTAGTCAAAAGAGAATTCATCGTCTCGGTTGTGTGACTCGAAAGGTGTAAATTTCGTCAGCGATTAATATCGAACTATTCGAATATTAACGTTCACATGTTACTTAGCAGGTGGTGTGACATTTTGGCCAAATTTATTACTTACTTGATTTCGGTAAAATCTAGTTTCGCTTCGATAAGCGTTACCCGGTTGTGACTTTTACTTACACCAATTTTCTTCATCAAAACTATATCACTTTGAACTTATGGAATTTGGTAATGGTTGCAATTCCAATATCATTTATATTCAGCTCTATTGTCCAAACACAAAGTCCTTTGCTCAATAATAACAATTATTATTATCCAAAATCCTTTAGGGAGAGACTTTGAATCGACTTGAATTGACGGTGATACTAACCCCATATAATTAAGGAGATGAATCCTCTCTTTAATAATGTTTCACTTTCACTTTCATAGTGAAGATCGACAATATTCTCAAGTCGAGAGAACTGTGTAAATTGATCACATCGATATTTTCTGTTTGACCTTAGTTGTATTAACCAACAGAAAACTATCGAGTATGTAACCCCTTGGTGTCCTTAGCAGCCATGAGTAATACACTGCCCAACATTAGGAGAGCGTTACATACCTTAGTCTTAATGAATGTATCGATATCTAACATCGATACATCTTGACAAGGATAATTTAAAATGGTATATTTATTTTATTGTGATAATTTACTCGGTGTGATAACACTGAGTAACTACTATCAAAAAAATATACCATTTATGAATTTTCTATTAAATATACTTTTAATTAAATTAATTAACTAATACAACACATTATATCAAGTACATAATAGAAAGAAAACACCTTTATTTCGAACAAGATTGGTTATCGCATGAGATAAATGTAACAAATTACATAATTGCTCCTAGGGCATACCCCTAACTCTATTAACAATATGCTTTCAAAAGTTTAATACTAGTGTTAACAAGGTTAATCCAAAGAATATTACTTCTATATGGAAGGAAAAACAACATGATTGTACTTGTCTAAATAAGATTTAATCATCGCATTTCTTTATCGTCAGAAACCGTAGTTGGGAGAGTACATAATTTTTAGTAAGATCTGCAAGTATCCTTCAATATTTGAATATCTATTACTAGAAGATATGTTATCCACAATCCATTATTTTGCAGTCATCAAAGGGTCGTATTAAAATCTGACCTACAATTTTTTAAAAACCATGAAAATCAAGCTTATCTTTTAAATTTTATCTACATTTTTAGTTTACAACCAATGAGTTAGTATGCATGTATAAGTATATATCTATCCATTTTATTATATGTTGTTAAATGTCCACCATCCCAATCTATAACTATAAAGGTATGTATGTATACATGTGCATTTGTATTGGTATAAGAATGTTTTATCGTATGCGTAGGTAGTATGTGTTGGCTGATTTGGCATGAAAATTTGTATTCGATGTAAGAAAATTAAAATATATTAAGGGTAAGCAAATCCGGTGGGTCAAGCATAATAAATTTTCATTAGTGGCCAAACAACCAAAAAGTCAGACAATGCCGAAAAGTTAAAAATATTTGAATTTTTTCAAATAATCGGTTAATATACCAAAATTTTACATCCAAGTGTCGATTTCCTCTTTATCAAATATGAATTTGATTTACCAAAATCCTTGCATGTCTTTGGAAGTAATAATTTAGGTATATTGGCATATAATGCTGCATCAAAATCATCCAAGCTTGCATCGTCATTTTGTACCGTAAAAAAAATTACAAATATTTGGCACTAATTAATTATCAAGGATATGTGTGTGTATAACACAAATACACTATTAAAGTCATGAATGTACAAATGATTGTATTAAGTAATAAATCCAAAACATTTGTTATAAACATCAAAATTCATATACGTGGTTGCACATTTTGAGTTATACAATGGAATATTACAAAGTAATTGAATTTCAAATAAATTTAAGAGATTACTTTAGCATCTTACTTGTATAAAAAGGAGAAAAAGGGATATAACTAGCACCTTTTATTACGTGATGGGAGGGAAATTGTCTCAAGTTATATGTATTCAGCTCAATTAATACAATATCTTCATCCACTTGATTTTAGCTACATAAAAATTTAAGCATATAGTATATAATGGTTGTTTTTTTATTTATTACTCTTTACGCTTAGAAAAAAATGAGGTACACATATTATTGCTGCCAAAGCTAGAAGCTTGGTACAATTTTCAATTATAATGATTTTGTTCGCTGTTAACTCTTGTATATCACAAATCCATAAGTTTTTTATTTTTAACTAGTCACATGTATATTCAAAACCTATTATCATTAATGCATAGTAGTTAAAATGATCCCACATGGTACATTCTTTACCTTTCTTTAAAAATTTATGTCATATATTTAAAATTTCATTATATATTACTTACAAAGTGGGTATTCTACTTTATACTTCGGTAAAACAAATTTTATTCAAATGATATATTAATTGACAATTAACCTTTCCTAAGCTTAGTCATGATGTAATTGATATCTAGCTTTGCCAATATACTAAACCATCTTTAACTCCACCATTTATCCAAAGCAGATGGTACATAAAATTGTTGTTTCTTTAAATAATGCACCTTTTTGTATGAACGTATGACAATGAAACCTAAAGATTTAACAAAGTATGATGTATATGTGCAAAGGCATTTGTATTTAGTGAAACATGACATTAAGTGGAAAGGAATAAAAAAGCTATCATGACTTCAAACACAAAGCAAAGCTCATAAAAGAAAGGATGTACCTATTCGGGAGATCTTGTAAGATGATCTAAAGTCTTTTCGCTAAAAGAATATGTGCCTTTAAAGAGAATCATACATACACGAGTGCCTGTTATTTATAGGAAAGCTATATAAACGAGAAATTTTCTTAATTATTATCTAGAGTATAAAAAGAAATTTTCAGACGAGCTATTTTGAAAGAAATATTGAACAAAGATAAAAGGATTTGCTCTTGTTTATTGAGAATGAATCATTTGTACATCAGTTTGTTCACTTATATATACAGTGATACACGGTATAAAATGTAACAGAATTATATATTGAATTGGGCCGAACATAAGACCAAGAAGATATAATATCTGCACCGCTTCATGATGAGAATACGTATATGCTGGCTGGTCATTCTATTATGCTTATTATCTATAACACCCCCCTTCAAACCCTACTGCGGCTAGGTTTGCTGCGATCTTCTTCAAACATACAGCCGACACATCAATTCTTCAAATTTCTTCAAAAAACTTCAAAATTCTGCTTCCAGCATAGTTTTGAAGTGTTAATCAAGCCTCTAGTAGAGAGCTTTCACTGCGAATAGAGGAATAGTTGGTAAAATATGTCACAAAGCTACAAAATTTAGTAAAAATCAGGCTTTGTAGTTGATGTCACTCCTCGACATGATTTAAGGAGTCGAATCTATGCAGACATCTTTGCTTTTGATTCTGACTTTCAATGAGGCAAGCTCATTTATTTCAGATACAAATTCGAGACTTTTAGATATGGATCCGTGCTTCTTTGAAGTGAATTTGAAACTTTTGAGGAGGTCATGAAATTTAGATCTGCAGCCTTCTCACTATACTTGATTCCAGAGTCTTCTACTTTTAGATCCTGCTTTAATCGAAGGAAATTCTTCTTCGACAAGGGTTTTGTGAGTATGTCTGCCCTTTGGTAAGTTGCAGGTACGTGATTAACATTGAGATTGCCTTTTACAACTTGTTCTCTGACAAAAATATAAGTCTAGTTCCATATGTTTTGTTCTTGAGTGCAATACTGGATTGGCAGTGAGTGCTATTGTGCTCATGTTATCACACCAGATCGTAGATTTATTTTGAGTTTTGATCTTTGATTCATGTAGCAATCATTTTATCCACATGATTTCAGTTGTAGCACTTGCTACACTTCTGTATTCATCTTCAGTGCTGGATCTAGATATAGTTGCTTGTTTTTTTGAACACCAAGATACTAGATTATCACCCAAATATATGCAATAGCCTGTAGTAGACTTTCTGTCATCAATATCTATTGCCCAGTCTGCATTTGCATATGCTATGATATTAATTGCATTGCTTGATTGTAAAGTTAAAGCATGATCCAGAGTGCCATTTAGATATCTCAAAATTCTTTTAACAGCTTTCCAATGCTCATTTAAAGGATTTTGCATGAATTTACTGGCCTTGTTGACATTATAGGAAATTTCTGGTCTAGTAATGGTAGCATATTACAGAGCTCGTACCACACTTCTGTACTGTTTGACATTTGATATAGGTTCTCCTTTATTCTTTGATAAATGTAAATTGCTCATCATGGGAGTTGGTAGGGCTTTGGCATTTTCCATATTGGCTTTCATAAGAATTTCAATGATGTATTTCTTTTGGCTCGGTTGAATTTTTGTAGCTGAAATTTTGTTGACTTCAATTCCCAAGATGTAATTTACATTGCCAAGATCTTTAATGGAGAATTCTTTATTCAGCTGATTTGTGATACTATTGATTTCTTGTTCACTATTTCCTGTAATTAAAAAATCATCAACATATATTAGAATATATGTAACTTCACTGTTATAAAATTTAGTAAATAAGGAGTTGTCTGATTTTGTGGGATTATATCCCAGTCTAGTCAAGGTTGACTTCAGCTTGTCAAAACCAAACCCTTGGTGCTTGCTTCAAACCATATATAGCTTTTTTTAGTTTGCACACAAGTTTTTTTGTTCCTTCCTTTTTGAATCCAATTGGTTGCTCCATGTATACTTCTTCCTGCAATTCACCATTCAAAAAGGCATTATTTATATCAAGTTGTTTTATGGTCCAATTTCTGTGCAAGGCAATTGTAAATATTATTCTGATTGATGTGGGTTTCACAACAGGTGAGAATGTTTCATTAAAGTCAAAACCATTCTGTTGTGAATACCCTTTTGCCACCAATCATGCCTTGTACTTAGAAATTGAACCATCAGGATTTTTCTTTAATTTATATATCCATTTGCATCCAATAACATTTTTGTCACTTGGTAATGGAACAACATCCTAAGTTCTGTTTCTTTGTAATGCTTCAAACTCTTCATTCATAGCAATTTTCCATTTTTCACATTGAACTGCTTGATGATAAGTACATGGAACTTCATTTTCAATTGTTGCATTATATATTTTTGGCTTGAATATTCCCTTCTTTGCTCTTGTGATCATATGATGACCAGTGCTTTCAGGAATTATTTGTTGAACAGCTTCTGTAGCAATTTGTTGATCAGTATTATGACTTGGAGGATCTTGTTGACCAATAGGTGATTCTGAATTGCCTATTAGTTGACAATGATCAGAATGTCTGCTAGTGTGACTCCTACTCTGATGTAGGCCTTCAAAACTGCTTCTCTGATTGTCATCTTCTCTTAAGTTGGATGAGACTTGTTGATGGTATGGCACATTTTGATAACTTTCAGTTGGAACTTCTACATCAAGTCAGCTAATGAAGGTATAAAAGTTTTTGTATTGTATATTTTATGAGAGGTTTTCATATGTGTTTGACTGAATGGAAATGTTTGTTCATTAAATACAACATGTCTAGACACAAACACCTTTCCATTACTATCTATACACTTGTAACCCTTCATATTAGTAGCATAACCTAAAAAGGTACATGGGGAGGATCTGAAATTCAACTTATGTGAACTGTATGGTCTTAAACAAGGAAAACATAGACATCTAAACACTTTAAGGTCATGATAATTTGGTTTAACACCAGAAAGCACTTCTATAGGACTTTTATACTTCAGAGTTTTTGTTAGTAGTCTGTTTATTAGATATACACTAGTAGCAAATGCATCAGGCCAGAATATTTGTGGTAATGAGGCCTGAGCAAGAAGTGTTAAACCAGTTTCAACAATACGTCTATGTTTTCGTTTTATTAAGTCATTTTGTTCAGAAGTATAAGGACAAGTAACTCTATGGTTGATTCCTTTTTTCTGAAAATTCTACTTTAAAGGATAGAATTCAGTTCCACCATTAGTTTGAAATTTTTTAATCTGACACTTAGTTTGATTCTCAACTAAATTGATGAATTGAACTACAACATTGTAATTTTCAGATTTAAATTTCAAGAAATATATCCATACATGTCTAGAGAAAGCATCTATAAAGGAAATGTAATATTTAAAACCATAGTCTGTGGTGATAGGTGTAGGGCCTCATAAGTCAGTGGCAATCAACTCTAATGGTTTAGTGTAAACAGTCTCAGAATCAGAATAAGCAAGTTTGTGACTCTTACCCATTTGACAGTGTGTACATACCTAAGGCATAGAAATGTTAGCAAAAGAAATATTATTATTTTTCAACACTTTCTTTACAATATTTGCATTGGCATGCCCCAGTCTGCAATGCCATATATCAAAAGCCTTACAATTACTTGCTTGAGTTATTACAGAACTGTTACACCATTTATCTCTACATTCTTGATTTCCAGAATTATCAACACTAAATTTGTACAGTCCTCTACACTCTTTACCCTGCAAAAGAATTTCATTAGACTTAATGTCTTTGACTAGACAGTAAGTAGGAAAGAATTCAAAATATACCTGATTATCTTTAGCAAACTAAGACACACTAAGTAAGTTTTTTGTAATTAAAGGCACTGTCAAGAGATTGTTGAGATATAATTTTCTTGCACATTTAATACATGCACTGTCGATGTGAGTAATACTTATGGGCTTACCATTTCTCATGTGAATGCATTGCATACCTTTGTACTCTTGGTTTCCAGGATTCAGATTTCTAAGATGTTTGTTACATGATTAGTTGCCCCAGAGTCAGGAAACCAGCTTTGATCTTGTGAAACATCTGTGTTGACAATATTTTCTTTCTGACTGGTTGAATCATGTTGAATGTTAATCATATTTGCACTTTGATAATTCCTTTTGTTGTTTCCGTGCTGAGATGGTACATAGTTTGCATCAAATCTAAAGTAGCATTTGTTAGCACTGTGCCCAAACTTTTCACATATTTGGCATCTCAGTCTATTATTATTGTTGTTGTGAAATCTACCCACCTCTGCCTCTTAATCTATTGGATGAACCACCTCTGTTAGATGACCCACCTCTTTGATTTTTGTTGTTGTATGTCTTTTCTTGATTTGTCTGAAGCATAATTAATAGAAAATTCTTGAATAGATTTCTTATGCTTTATTCTTCCTTCATGAGACAATAGAATAAAACTAACATACTCAATAGATGGTGTTTTTTCTTGAGATGAAATTATTGCCACAACTGCTTCATACTCATCATCTAGACCACTTAAGATAGATAATACCTGTTCTGCATCAGACATTTTATGACCTGCTACAATAAGTTGATTACACAAATTCGTGATCTTGGTCAAATACTCTCTCATATTTAACCCATCTTTTCTCAAGTTCTACAGTTGTCTTTTATAATAGAGAACTCTTGCTGCAGACTGAGTGTTGAATGTATGCTCTATTGAATGCCATATTTCATGAGATGTTTACAACCTAAAAGTTGAGGTAGAATGGTAGGACCAATAGAAGATAACAGCCAAGAACTAATGAGACTATCTTGCTTTTGATAGTTAGAGTAATCTTTGTTGATTACAAGTTTTCCTTCACTGTCAGTGACATATTTTTCTGGTATAATTAGTGTTCCAAACACATACTCCTCAATGTCATATCCCCTTATGGCTGTTTCAATTTGAAATTTCTATAACATATAGTTTGATTCATCAAGAATAGTTGTCACTAACTGACTCTGTGGTTTGATTATTGATTTCAACAGAACTTGAGAGTCGGAATGATGAGAAGTGGCAGTTCTTAAAGTATTGAGGGAGTCTTGAACATCATTAACATTGTCTCCTGCCATGTTGATGATTTTGGACACAAAAACAGATGATCAGATGAAGAACTTTGATGTTCTAAGATCAACAAATGGAGCAGCCAGAGGATTTTGGTGATGAGATAGTCTCTGAAGATGACCTCTAGGCGAGGCACTGCTGCTAAAACAGGAAATTGATCAGAAACCAGAAAAGTTTACAGTTCTTGATCATAGCTTATAGTTCTTGATCAAGAACGGTAAAAACAGTGGGTATGGGATTAATTTGACGGTTAAGGAAATGATGAAAAGCTTCCTCGATGATGACACTAATCTGAGAGGAGCACTAGTGCAGCCGCCGTTAGGTGATGAGATATTTTCTGATAATGGTTAGGCAGGGCACCTTTGATTGATAACAACCATTAGGTTGATTTTAGATGCACTGATACCATGAAAGAAATATTGAACAGAGATAAAATGATTTTCTCTTGTATTATTGAGAATGAATCATTTGTACATCAGTTTGTTCACTTATATATACAATGATACACGGTATAAAATGTAACAGAATTATATATTGAAGTGGCTGAACATAAGGCCCAGAAGATATAATATCTGCACCGCTTCATGATGAGAATACGTATATGCTGGCTGCTCATTCTATTATGCTTACTATCTCTAACATATTTGCATATAGGAACTTAATACATCACCATGGGATTAACCATCATGAAGTACACAATAGTTTTCAAAACTATGTTGATAAGTCATATTGCAAGCATTATTTGGTGTACGAAAACTTAACTATATCATGAAGATTTTTGAATGATAAACAGGCCTAACTATTTGATCATATTTTTCTTCATAATACATCTAAATATTGAAATGAATTCAAATATTATAGAGACGATCCTCTACATGTGGATTGAACATTTGGAAAATTTTGTAGCATTTAGAATAGTGTAGCTCGAGATATGACGGTGGTAACGAAGGAGTGCTCCAAAACAAGGGTAACATTGAACCTTCCTCTATACATAAACTTTAGACAAACAAACTTATTTTTAATTAACCTATTCATCAAATTTGAATGATATTGTTTAAAATTAAGAATTTCGCATGAATATGCTAAATAGAAATGTACGAAATTCTACGGCTGATATTGATGATTCTTCTAATTATAGCTTAATTTTAGGCAAACTTATTTTTGGTTAATATATGTTACTTCAATTTGAAATATATTACAAAATCTAGGTGATTATATAAAACATCTATTAAATCATGCTAAGTAAGATGTCATGGTCGAATATTATATTGTTCCTTTTGTTGGATCTTATAATAATAATCGAATATTAAGTTAAAACTTTAATTTTTGCTATTAGTTTTTACATAAATAACCAATTTTCATATTTATATTATTATGTAGTATTAAATTAATATTAAATAGAGTCCAATTTTGGAGTTGAAAAATATTTTTTGAAACATGAACATAATCCAACTATTTTATCATGTATAATAATTGCTAATTCTAGGCAAACGGAAAATAATATAAATTGTGTAAATGTATAGTTTTGAATCTAGCCAAAATATTATGTCAAAAAGATGTTGTGATACCTATACAAAACTAATAGAAAATAAATGCACATAGTATGGAAAAGATGATAAATTGGATGAAGTAAAGGGAGAGGGATAAATTAAGTTGGCACATACCCAAAACAGTAATGGTAGAGGAATACATAGAAATGTAAACGAACGATTGTTGTCAGAAACTTGATGGCTGAAAACCTTTGAAAGTTTTTTTAATCAAAATTCATTTTCAATACACTAACATTGCCTTCCTTTCATAGTTTGACAATCCTCGCAACTACCATCCAATATATGAGTAACATATCTACTAAGAAATCGATGACTAGATCAAATATTCAATATAATTAAACCATAGATAAACTTGAATTACCAGGAAAAGAAAAACGATATTATATGTATATCATCTTCATTCAACCAAATAATTTTATGATCAAGAAAAATGGAACTTCACTAAAGGTTGAACATGCATACTTACATATTATAAACCGACTAAACTTAATGAACATAATATTCAGTTTTTGTAGTTGCATGGTGTGCTTGCCTTATCTACTCCCCTTACAAATCTAATGGCTCTTCATTAAGTATTACTAGAACAAGAAAAATCAATCAATTGAAGCTCCACATTGTGATGACCTGCCCTTTCGACCCTCAGAAATCAACACTAATACATCTTCGGTATTCACATGCCGCAAATCCAAGTGCTGGAAGGATGGATAGTAAGGGTAAAAAGAAAATAATCACAGAATAGAATCCTACGTGAATGGAATAACATATATCATTTTAATATATATGACCTTTACAGTGGAAATTTTAAATACATTTATTAGAGTACCTTATAAATCAGCCTGGACAGTTATAAATCTCCATCCTTATAAATGCTGAATACAATAAGTAAACTAATGCAGCAGAAATGGAAATGGAGAGCTATCTACAGGAACATCTTAAGCTCCATCACAATGCTCCAAGTTAAACCTGACTACTTGGCTGCTCGGAAAAAAATAAGGCATCTAGAGTTTAAGTGAAAAGGAAAATAAACTCCAGGATAGTTATGGGATTGGTGTAAGAAACTCAAAATATGGATATTTGAAAATAAAAGGGTATCTCATAAGACCACGCTGCACATAAACACTGAACATGTTTTTACCTTATGATAACCAAAATCTTTACTACACAAAATCTGGTAATATTATTTATAATGACGTTCTTTTGAAAACACTTTTCAAGTAAACTTATATAATCATAGCCGAAATTATTACATTGATTAAATTCCAACATAATAAGTTCTACAATCAAACCCGAAGGCCCTTATTGGAGAAAGGATTCCATACGATGGCAATGTAAGAAACTACCTTCCGTACAGTAAATCTCTAAAGGGATGCACCGAGGATCAACACCTTTGAAACCTCTGTACTTGGCAAGACCGGCCTACCCGCAGACCCATCTGGTGGCAGATAGAACCGAATATGACATCACCTCGGTAATTCCCAACCTGTCCGAGAGCTCTTATAGCATACACAACATACCTGATATATAGAGGGTAATCTAGAAAGGTGATGACCATACCCTAATGGTTGCGAACCAAATAGCCTTACGGCATGCCCTGTTTAAGCCATTTCCGGGTGATGAGGCCCGAGGTAACGATTACCTTTCACATAGCACAATCCACTTTAAATGCCACTTTGCCAATTCCATCACACACTATTGATTTCCAAAAATGTATAACCTCTAAGCTCGTACATCTCAGAGATTTGTGTTAAGTATGTACGCTTGTAAAAATCAATGTACGTGCATTTTGGAAATGCAATATCAGACGTTTGTCCATACGAGTTACCCAGGAACAGGATAAACCGAAGGCACTCTCCTACTACATCTTGTCGGGAATCACCCTTAGGATTAGTAGCAAGCAGCCCATACATCAAAGATTATATGAAGAACTACTGCCACATATATATGATATAGGAAATTTTCCTCGAGGGTCGGTGATAAGCAGCCCTACATTCCATCTTATCATTCCATGTCTTCAGTTCGAATGCGTATATTGGTTTGAAGTGGTTTTCGGATAGGAATCACCCAAATCTGATCCTAGTTCCTTTGAACGAATCAATTAATAAAAATATGTTGAGTTTGAGGGCGATTACCATTTCATTAATCAATATCTTTTATCAAATAAAATATCTCTTTTAGAGATATAAATATTTAAATCATATTCTTTTCCAGTATATATGGAATCATCCAACCTCTCTTTAACTTTGGAAATAACAAATCAAAATCATTTCTCATAAATCACATTGCAAAACCTTATTGAGTAAAAATGGTCGATGGAAATTATACTAATTCCACTCAATATCAATTTCCGTATTCAACCTTTATTATCCATCGAATAACGGTGAAATCACCTTTTAAATTCACATGGATAGTGCAGGTTCCCACCTCAGAATTTAATACCAAGTATAAGAAGATTATTTCTATACAATCCAAGTTTTATTAAATTTGTAAATTTGAATCTTTCATGCTTGCCTCGTTTCTGACATTTCGTCCCTATTTATTCCTCGCCTAGGGAAGAGGCCAAGTGAGTCAAGGAACTGGTTGCTCCTGAACATCTCCTTAGTTTAAGGATCCCACAACCGGATCTCATGAATAGAAAAATCCAGTCTACTGATTGGCTTTTAGAGTCAAGGTTCAATCATTTATTTATAACAGCTTTTCTTTTAACCATTTATTTAAACTCTTTTAAAGGTAATTTTAAAACTTCCAAATCATCTTTAAAAATAATTAGTTATTTATCTAAAAATATTTATAAAAGATTTGGGAAAGAATACTTAATTTTTAAGCCATATTTCAGAAGTTATTAAAAACGCTGCGAATAGTGCTTTTAAGGCTTATTTGATCAAAACAACTTTTCAATCATTTAGAAATTTATTTTTAAAACTCAAATCTCTTTTAAAAAAAATTAACATATTTATAGAATTTATTCCATATTTTTAAAGAATTAAAAGTATCAATTTTAAAGAATTTATCGTTTTAGTTTCTGAACTGCCAAAGCGCGACTATTTTGAAAACTTGATTTGCTCATATTTCAAAATGTACTAAATGAAATCTCAACCTATTTCTTTTGTTTGAAAACTATGATTGTAAGAGTTCCAGAAATTCTTATTTCAAAGAATTCTGACTCCGATTCCATTCTATAAATGGGTTTAACTTTCTATGGCGTGAAATCATGAACTACCGTTATGTGGCGTGCCTATTTTAACTAAATTTCCCTATCATTTTCAAACTTTATCAAAAGACTTCTAAATGTTAATAAAACATTTCTAAATCATTTTAAACCATTTTAAAGAGGTTTAACAATCTCATATACACCATTTCATTTATTAAAAGAAAGCAATTTCCTTTATGATATTCGACGTATATTAAACGTGAATGGTTTACACAACCAAACAAACATATTATCATATCCAAATATGGTTTACAATCATCACAACCAGGCATATCCAAACATATATATCATCCAATATATCATAATATAAATAGAGTTTCTCACCTTCATTGATTTCTAACTTTACAAAAATTCGCTTTAGCTTCGCTACAATTGAATCAAAGCCTATGGAATCGAGACTTGGAGCTTCGGACAGCCACGGCCTAAGCTTGTAAATGGAGGTGGGCTCGGTCAATGGTGGTAGGAGGTGTGGCCGTGGGTTTAGAGCGGAGGAGGGAGTGCTTTGCCTTGGTTTTGAAGTGGATTGCTAAATTATGTATACTTATATAAATTTATTTTCCTTTTTTGCTAATTTTTCTTCATAAATTTCCTAAGCAGAGAAGCCATTAATGAGGATCATAAAGAGGTGAAGAAGCTTAGGAAAATGAAGAGGAAAAAGTGAATGGAGGTGAAGATGGATGGTGGGTATTTATAGGCAAAAAATGTGAACTAAAAAATCATGAGGTTTATTTGTCATTTCGTCACCATTGCCTCATCTATTTGCCTCCCTCCTCCATCACCATGCACGGCCAAACACTCCTCCCCCCATGTGGCTCCATGTGTGCGAGTTGATGTGTGTAAGAGTGAAGTGAATTTTTCTTGAAAATATCTTAGATATTTTTGTAATATATATATATATATATATAAGTGTATGTGTATATTTGTATGTATATATATGTTCATGTATATATTAGGTTGTGCATGTGTATGTTATATATGTGCGCAAGACATATAAATAAGGTTGCAACAACTTTGAACAACTTCCATTCGTTAAACAATTGAAAATTGGAAAGCCGATTCCCGATCACATTTTCACTTATAAATTAATTTACATATTAATGAAAACAAAATTTAAAAACTAATTTCTTATCATTTTTAACTAATTAAAATGATCTCATTTTATTTATAAAACCATATCAATTAGTATTAAACAATTGTTTATAGAAAGTGTTATTATATCAATAAAGCGATATCAATTTTCCCAAAAATTCCAAATCAAATATATATCTTTATAAGACTATTGCAAATGATTTGGTATCACTTCATAATTACTTAAAATTATTTATTATCATTTAAAAATAATTATTTGAATAATTATAATAATTATTAAATCTCAATTTAAATTCATAAATCAATTATTAAATATGATGTCATTATTGATGATGTCATAAATACATTTTATTTTCAAAAATAAAATAAATAATTTTATTTCATATTTTTGTTTAAATGGATAAATAAATGTATGTATCCATCTCCATGCGCGACTTATGATAATTATAGAGCTGTTTATTGATAAAACGATTTTCGGCCATTTTATCGATATTTCTTCAAAGTTGAAATTTTCATAAATACTTATTCAAAATAAGATTAGCATCATTCTTGTTCAAAACATCATAATTTATGTTTTAAAAAAGATTATATTTGAATATTTAAAAATAAATATAATGTATCAAATTAATAAATTTATGGGTCGTTGCACGCATACTCAAACACTTCTCATATTCTCTCAGTTTCGTAGTCACATAAAAGAAATAAGAAACTATACTTTGTAAAAGAAAATTTCTAGAACGGATCATTTAATAGACACATATATTAATAATGATCAGTTAAACATAATGAAACCACTACAATTAAACTTTTGGTTATTGATAACAAAATCAATTATTCTCTTTCCATAGAACAACAACAGCCTACTATTAATATTAGGTCTCCTCGGTTTCCTACGCTACCTCCATCCCCGTTCTTGATCTTCCGGAGCTTATCCATCGCTTTTGCTTCGCCATAGGTTAGCTGCATTACTTTTCTGACCGTCGCGACGAGAATGAGTGAGTTAAGCTTGTAATACTAAATAAAGGTACGTAAGGTAGCTACGTTAGCTGCATTCCCAGTTGGTCCTTGAAAGAACATAATTTGCATTAGATCAGCACCAACCAGGCTAGCCATTTCATAGGAAAGGTGGAAATCACAAAAGATGATGTAATAGCATTAAAATATACACTATTAACTTTACATTACTAAGCTTTCACTAGAAGAACAACACTGGTTTCCGATGGTCCAAATCCGTCGGTGGTCGTTGGAAGGCCGTCGAAAACCGTAGGTACAGCTGTTGGAATACGAATCTCGTTTAGTAACGATTTCCAACGGCACTAACGGCAATTTTCCGATGGCCTCTAACAACAATCTCCGACCGTTTCCAACGGCCAGAACGGCCATGTGGCAGTCCTAAAAAACCAAATAGTCGTCCTAGGCCGTCGAAAATGGTCAGAGATTGTCATTGGAAAATTATGACCTATAGGCCGTCGGAAACTATTACAAACCGTCGGTAATCTGGGTAAATTTTTTTTATGAATTTGAACATGTTGCCTTCCAGCCACCCCACATCCATCAATACTAATAACAGCTCCTTTTCGCGTATATAAACCAATAATCATATAGATAAGCGTACATAATATTCCATCCATAAAATCCATATCCAAATCTAACATAATCCACAAACTCATCATCCAAATCCACATAAAATAATATACAATCCATCAAAATGTACCAAACACATCCTCACCCACTCGAAGCGTATATATAAAGACAAAAAAACATAATAGAACATACCTAGCATCACTGATCATCATCCCCTGCAGAACCACCAGACGAAGGAAACCTCCCATGCTGCTCCATATACTCCACCAAGCGTTGGTTCAGCTGCTTCATCTGCGCAACACGATAGCGATCATGCTCCTGCAGCTCGGCGATCTCGGCTCGTAGCTCTACAATTTCTTCTTTGTCTTGAGCCATCTTATACACCTTCTGCGATGTCCTAGCTTGCAAATATAAATAAATTGTTATACTACCTCCAACATCATAAACGTAATTTACATAACTTTAATTGAAAAATATGCAATATTTGAATTTAGTTTATTTTCTAAAAATTACCGCTTGGTTCCCAAATTCATAGCGCCTGCTACGGGATGGTGGATCCATGATAGACTCAAAGATAGCATACTCATTAACTGTCAACCCATCCCGTCCTGTCTCAGCCAGCAGCTGTGCCCATGCTTCCTGAAACTTTTGTTGTAATGCAAAATACAGAATACAATTTAGTAGACTAATCGCTATACTAATTGACAAAAAGTTGAAATTATCATAGGTATAAATTACACTAATTAATATATTTATAAATGTGTACTTAATTAATTAACTGGTGACTTTTAACTTAATTATAATATACTTAGATAGGCAACAGTCGCTTTATCATCATGCTCTCATGAGTATACGACTGAGCCCGAATCGTTGGTCTGTTTCAGGGCATGAGTATGAGCAAAAACATTCCAATACGAAACAGCACCTCCTCGCGCTCTTTCCTGAAATATGAATATATATATTATATACTGTTTTATTAACTATCTATTAACAACTTATAACTTAAAATATAAAAATGTGAATATAAAAATTTACAATATCCGCGCGATGATGCTGGAACGACTTGGAACCACCGCGATGTGTGATGGGATTCTTATTTCTATTTGCAAAGTTCCTATCTGACTCCCTCTGCAAATTTCAATTGGAAATAACATTACAGTTTTAAATTATGTGTTAAATACACACAATAATTTAAAGTAATTAATATGTGGTAGACTTACCTGGAACTCCTCATTGCCCCACCATGTGACCCAAGCCTCCCAAATGCTAGCACTCATCCAGTTGGATTTTTTCCCCGCTCTTCTCATAGCGAACACTGTATCCCTATAATTTTTGGCGATTTAGCTATTCCAATTCCGCTGCACCAGGGATACATCGGTCTCTTGAAGGTTGACCGAACCCTACACATTTAGAAAATGAAAGTTATACATTTTTATAAATAGTCTACAACATATAAAGTGATCTATGATCAAAGAGAAAGTGCGAAATATAAATTTACACTTATCAAAAAATCCTGCCAAATGCTCTCCCAAACGTTATCGGTATCTTGCTCCATTTAGGCCAGCAGGCAGTCATCCTGCATTTATATGCCTGTCTGGATATGGAGAGAACTATGGCTAATGGCTCGAGCTCAAAGCCACTATGTCAAAAAGAAAAAAGCATTTAATAAAACAAGACTAATATATAATAGATTGTGCAGAAAAGTATTGTTAATACTGAAATAAATTTAATACCTATGATCCATCAGCTTTGGCTTGCAACCAAATCGCAGAAAGAGCTGACTCCTGTGATGGGCCGGGGACATCATCAGGTGGAGGTGCACCCGTCCCTCTCCGAGAAGAAGAGGGAGATCCTATATGGTATGAGCCGCGTCTACGGAAAAATGACATGTATATATAGTACCTGTTACAGACATATCATATCTGAGAAATATATCATTTAATTAAATGAAACATACATTATGGCAGAAACATAAAACAATTATGTGAAACAGATTACGACTAAACATATCATTAACACAACACATCATTTTTAATGAGGTAATGTAACATAAATAAACACAGATATTACCTTCTCCCGATATGTAGATTATTAATCAGTCCTCGTCGTTTTTTGATTCAGACTCTGTTTCGTACTCTATGTTTTGTTCCTCTGTAGTCTCAAATGCTTCTATTAATGCATTTAATTCATCGTTTAGAGGTCTAAAATCGGTTTGATCGTCGGTTATTATTATTCCAATATTTTCCTCGATATCTGCTTGATAAGCTTGTTCGTTTGGAATATTTTGTCCATCAAATGTAAATCTTGCCTTTATTTTAAAAACAGCCGACCAATCTGCTTTATCTCTTCTTAGAGATGGGTACGAAGCGTAATAAACTTGAAGAGCTTATTTGGCAAGTATAAAAGGATCGTACTTATAATAACGCGGGGTATGCTTTATTTCTATAAGATTATACTTTGGGTGCACGTTGATTCCAAAACCTGGAACGTTGCTGAACCAGTTGCATTTAAACAAAAAAACTTCTTCTGTAGGTCTTGTGAAATATTTCAATTGCAAAACCTGTGTTAACACGCCATAAAAATCTTTTACATGATCATTTAGATCATCACTACCTTTAACAAATACACCGGTATTGTTAGTTAATTTTTTAGCACTGTATTCTTTGGTGTTAAATTTATATCCATTAACGAAGAATATTAGATAGGTCTTGACTTTCCTTTTGGGTCCCATAGCTAAATGTTTCAATCCTTCATCGACCACACAGTTTGTCGAGTCATAAACGTAATTTGAAAACCAAGTAGCGAAATCTTTGCTGATATCGCCATTTGGATGTTGTGATTCGTAAACACTACAATTATAAACGAAATATTGCATTATAATTAACACACATGTGTGCATATGTATATATACGCATATGTAGATGATATAATGCATTAAAAAGAATATACGTGCATTACCTAACAAATGGTGCAACTTCAACACAATTGAGAAGAATATATGTGTGTGCTACATGTTAATCTCTATCGTCCAACCATAATTCCACACATTTACCTGCAGGTCGGCCATGTTTTTTAAAATAGATAAATTCACTTGACAATCATCTTGATCAATGCCTTCATCATTACGCGTAGCACTTTCAAACGATATGTTCACATGATCACTAAGAAAATGAGAGAAAAAATACGAAGCTTCTTCTTCGATATATGATTTGCAAATCGAACCTTCAACTCGTGCTTTCTATCTCACTTTTTTCTTTATATGATTTAAGTACCTATTAAGAATTATTCCAAATTAAAATTTATTTATACATGAAGTAAACTAATATTTAATGTACTAAACATTAATACCTCTTGAATGGATACATCCATCCATATTGCACAGGCCCTCAAAGACGTGCTTTAGATGGAAGATGAATAGGTAAATGCTCCATTACATTAAATAAACTTAGAGGAAATATTTTCTCTAGTTTGCAGAGTAGTATGGGGATTTCTTTCTCAAGTTTACGTAGACGGTAACCTTTTAACGTTGTAGAACAAAGCTCTTTATAAAACAAACTACGTTCTGATACAACCATCCAAACTTTTATGGGCAATAGTTCTTTAAAAGCAACGGGTAACAAATTTTCCATCATAATATGACAATCAAGGCTTTTCATTCCACTAAGTCTATTGTTTTTATAGTCGACACATCTACGAATATTGGAAGAAATACCGTCAGGAAATTTTAATCCTTCCACCCATTTTAAAAGTATTTTAACTTGGTTATTGTCTAGCTCATAGCATGCTTTTGGTTTTTTTGTGTCATTTGGCTTGATATGAAGCTCAAGGCAATTACATATTGCTTCGATATCGTGTCTTGATTTCAAATCATCCTTCATCTTCCCCTTAACATTCAAAATTGTATTAAAAACGTTGTCAAACACCTTTTTCTTGTTGTGCATCACGTCAATATTGTGATGAAGTAGTAGATTTTTCCAATATGGCAACTCCCAAAATATACTTTGTTTGTATCAATTATGAATCGTTGATTCACCTTGAATTTCAATTTGTTCTTCGGTCTCATGTATCTTTGGAAAATCCTTTACAGTTTCACATATATCTTCGCTTGACCAAACCGTTGGTGGTTGCAAGGGCTCGTGTCTATTAGCTGTAAAAAAAAATTGTCTCTTCTAAAAGGATGATTAATATGGAGAAAACACTGATGACAATCAAACCACGAAATTTTCCTTCCATGCGGTAAAGAAAATGCTCATGTTTCCTCTATGCAATAAGGACAAGTTAGGTGACCGGTCGTACTCCAACTAAAAGCATTGCATAAACAGGAAAATCGCTAATAGTGCACAATAAAGAAGCAAACATACGAAAATTCTTTTTTTCTGAGATGTCGTATGTTTCAACTCCTTCGTACCACAATGTTTTCAACTCTTCAATCAACGGCTGTAAATAAACATCGATTCCTTGTGTCGGATCATCAGGACCGGAGACGATAATTATGAGAAACATATATGGAGATTTCATACACATCCATGGAGGTAAGTTATAAGGTGTAACAATTATAAATCAAGAGGAATATTTAGAACCAAATTGAGAAAATGATGAAAATCCATCCGTACATAAACCAAGTCTAACATTACGGCTCTCCGCTGCAAAATCGAGATATTTCTGATCAAAATGCTTCCATGCTTTCCCATCAACTAGATGTGTTAACATGCCTTCTTCATGCGTTCTAACACTGTCATCTCATATGTTGCGTGGTTACAGAAGATGCATATAACCTTTGAAGTCTAGGAGTAATAGGTAAATAATACATACGTTTATACGGGCCTTCCTTTTCCTTCTTCTTTTTTGGTTTATACCTTTCCTGATTACATGTTTTACAATTCCTAAGATTGATATCTTCTTTCTAAAACAACATGCAATCGTTGAAACATGTATCTATTTTTTGATACGGTAAATCAAAAGCCGACATAAGTTTTTTCCATTCATAATGATTTTCGCACATTAAGTTGTCTGGAGGCATATGCCGCTTCGCAGCTTGTACAACAATTATAAATCCAGCTTCTGTGAGGTTGTATTTAGATTTCATTGCAATGTATTCTGCAGTTACTGATAATTGGGTGCCACTTGTACAGCCTTCCCAAAGGGGTTTATTCGTGGAGTCCAATAAATCATAAAAAAAATTTGCTCTAATATTTTGTTCTTTTTCAACATTAACATTGTCATCAACAAATTGTGCGGTAGGAAACATTGAACGTGCTGCATCTTCAAGCATATGTTCTACGAGATTTGTCGTAACAATTTCATTACTCACTACCTCCTCTGACTGTACAAGATTAGGTGCTATAAGTTCTCCGTGCCGATCTCATACCAAATAGTTCGGCACAAAACCGTACTAATGGAAATGAACTCTAATCATTTCTGATATTAAATGCTTCAACAATTTACACCTACTACATGGACAACGGATTTCTTCGTTGTTTTCATTATTACTTAAAACGAAATCAATAAGTACGTGTACACCATTATTAAAATGTTCACTTATTGAGCCTCCAATTTACCTTCATTGTTAATACATCCAGCTTCGATTAGTAAAATAATTCATCATCTCTCCTACTGTAATTAAAAAATACGATATGAATGAAAACCACATTCACAATTTATTTTTCAGTACAATTTTACAGTTTAATGTTTTATATTAATTGATCATTGACACTTTATTGCTGGGTCATCCTACTTCCCATTAGAAACACAATAACATAATTATATCTCGTAAATCATTTCATTTTAAACGATTCAACAAAATTTCGACAGCACTTCCCTTTTGTTCCCTGAGTCGTACACGATTGCGTATACACAGGGAACATAAAGGAAGCGCTGTCCAAATTTTGTGAACCATTTAAAATGAAATGATTTACGAGTGTAATTACGTTACTGTGTTTGTAACTTGTCCAATACAGGGACACATCCAACAAATATTGTATATCATGAATATAGATGTCTGTTCTGTCAAAAAACGAATACCCACATAACGATCATATACAATACTTATCAGACGGGGCCAAAAAATACTCTAAGGGTTTTATGAATAAAATATATTACATATTTTATATTTTAAAAAAAATTGGTTTTTGTCGTTTACATTAAATTGATTAATATTTAACTTAAGTTAAACTACCGTATACGATGGTTTATCACATACGCACAGTTTATAACTTTAATTAACTAACTGTACGTATATAAAATTAATTATCGTTTTCGACATTTCAGAAAATGCATAAACTAAATTATGCTCATCCACACTAAATAACCCAAGTAACGCGTAAAAGCACTAAATTATTTAACTAATACACACTAATTTCTTATACCACAAACTAACAAATTAAACTATACTAACTAACAAATCAAACCAACAAACTAACAATCAATAAACTATACTACACAATCAATGAGATAATATAAACAATTAAACTAACAAATTAACCCTAAATTAACAAATTCATTAAATTAGGGTTTGTGGATAATACCTAAAATAGGAGAGATTAGGGGTTTGGAGGGGATGAGATTCCGATTTGATGAAGTTGGAGTTGATTTCGGTAGAAATTCGTGGCTTGGAGCTAGAGGGGGAAATGGTGGAGGAGGGGTTTTGATTTGGGGAGGAGTGAAATGGTTCTGGTTTCGGCCTGGAGAAGAAGATACACACGACTTTCCGACGGCTATCAACGGCCACAAACGGCAATTTTCCAACGGCTAGCGACATCTAATTATTTTAATTGTAACAAAGTTTAGAAAATATATGCCGTTGAAAGCCGTCGATATTCTGCCGTCGGAGGTCGTCGATAATAGTTGACGGAATATGCTGTAGTTCTAGCATTGTTTATTATTAAATATCTGATCCTCGTTGTTGATACCTTGATTCCAACCATCGTATTTTGGAAGTTATTTATAAATATTAACATCGGTAAACTATATCATTATTGATCCATAAAAAACCTTAATCTTGAAGGAAAAAAGGAAGGATTCAAAAAAAGAATACCTGGGTATGTGTGTGTATAAAATAATTAAACATCACCATTAATGAATTTCCTTAATAAAAAAATTGACTTCATACCTGAAAAACCTGAGCAAGAATGGACCTTCATAGAACGATCATATTTCTAACATGCAAAAAAAAGGCCAGAGGACATATGTTGCCAGACAAAGTTTCCTTTCGGAATTTAAGGTTTCCTGTTATTAATTGTTTTTCCTATAACAAGCGTAAAATGATTATACTTTGATTCTAATAATTTGTTTCTTTAATTATAATTTGTATGCTCTTATAAATTCCTAATCTTTATACAGGTAATCACTTTATGAGTAAGGAAATATGAAATTCTAACCACAGTAGTAAATTACACTTGACTTTCGTTATATAATATATGCGGTAAACTTCAATAATTTAACACATGAGCCAAACATATAAAGACAGCCTAGAGAAAAAAAATGGGAATATAAGCTAAGACAAACATTAAAGCGATATATTTGTTAAATAATTCAAAATTGAATACAAATCCGAAAATAAGTAAATTTTTCACAAAACAATTCTTGCATCATTTGTCTATGTAAACCTTTGCAATAATCACAAACAAAAAATTGTTAATGTCGACAATGTTATTAACGACTCAAAACTCCTAGGAATGTACAAAGATAGTTGAAATTGATTTTAAATAAACTTACTTTTATAGTTTGTAATTCACACTTCAGTCATTAGTTCCAAAATACCAGTCTTCGTCTCATCTAGTACAGTAATAACACAAAAGTCTTCATCCAAATGGAACTCAATCTTTGATGCCATTATGGTAATTTTTGGAAACTTTTTGCACCTACATGACCTCCTTGAGGAACCTGGCATGTTAGAAAGTATTAGTATGTTGTACTTACAACATTAGTTACTAGTGTGCCATATCTGTTAGGTGTAACTGAGATTGTGAGTGTGAGTGCTAAGGGTTGAACAATAAGATCTCGCATCAAAAGAAACATGGTACATAGCGTGTTATATATGTGGAATCGGTGACACGTAACATTGGAAATTCGTTCTATTATAAGTAAGTATTGCCAAGGTCATGTATGTGCTCGTTTCGGAACCCGATAAAAGATATGTTTCATCAGGACGCTGACACGTTGAAAGCTTCATTAAGGTAGCGCTATTTCGAGAATGAAGCATGCGTATATGGAAATGCATTTGGAGTGCCGAAACACAACATGGTATCAGAGCCGATGGTTCGAGAGACCATTAAATGAAGCAGGAGTGACCAAAGTAAGGACTCCCTCAGAAAGCTTCAAATGTATGGAAACACGTTTGGATTGTTAAGTGTAGCTCACATATTGTCAAGACTATGTATGTGCTCGTTCCAAAAAGCGATGAAAGAGACGTTCAATAGTGAAGCTTGGACATTGGAAGCTTAATGCTTCATTAAGATGGCGCCGAAATGAAGCATGCAAATATGTGAGCGCGTTTGTCGAAACACAACGATATCATCCTCAGACCGCGAAATATCATACAAAAAGTAAAATAGGACTAATAATACAAAAAGTAAAATAGGACTAATAATCTTTTGCATTTAGGAGGCACTCGATTTAAGTAAACTATACATAAGGAAAATTAAAAAAGAGACCATACGACGTACATGAGTGAACTGCTTGAAATGAGAAGAATATGAGCAATGATATCATTTATATTGAAAATTTATTTACTTTCATGCAAATTACATGTGAGAATGTGGGGAAACTTAATCACTGTATAATTATAGTTCTTCGTAAACTATAGAGTATTCAGGCATGTCAAGTTCAAATACACATGTGCAAGACCTCAAGGTTCATGGTTCCAAAATCAAATTTTGTGTGATTGTAATACAAATATACATTACCGACTTTACCTTATTAAGTTTCACTGTTAACTATTTGATCCTTATCGCTAGTAATTGGATTCCAACGCTGCAACAAAAATACCTTTTCACAACTGTCAAAAACAGCTGTAATAGGTTTATTATAACTGGCACCCGCCAGTTTTTATATCCACAGTTGTAATAGAGCGGGATTATTTTACATGAGGTACGTACAGTTGCAAAAGCATTTATAAAAAGTGTTTTTACAACTGCAAATAGCAGTTGTGAAAGAGTTATTTACAAGTGTTTTCGGCGGTTGTAAAAGACTTATTTACAACTGTTTACGACAGTTGTAATAAATATTTTAACAACTGTTTCCATCTGTTGCGTTAATATTTTATAAATGTGTAATATTTGTAGTAGGATCTACTACAACTAATGATGACAGTTGCAACAAATATTTTTACAACTGCTACAAACTACTGTAATTCATCTTTTCATAATTGCTATTAACCATAAATTTCATGATATTATAATTAAAACCAATATTTCATTAATAATAACCACAATCATTTAAATACTTGAAACAACATGAACCATTCCATTTAAAAACAATTCAAGTTTACACCATTTATGAATTCATAACTCCGTTTCAAAACATAACTAAATCCATAACATAAATCAGTAAAAGTACATATATGTGCTAATCAAAAGAGATAAATTCTTTATGCCAAGCAATAGGCGTGCCAACCGCTTGTCCACTCGTATAGATATCTGCAATAGGCCTAAATAGAAGAGCTTAAGGATCCACCACTGCATCGACCCAAACTTTCCAAATATCTGCTCCTAGTGGTGGTATATGATGCATTAAAACAGAAGTGTCGACAGATGCGATTGTTGCTTCTGCGACAACATTCCTTTGTCAACCCTACATAGTTATAAGTACGAAATTATTAATCAAAAATTATTAAACCTTGGTAAATTGATCCATGTTTTGTCCATATCTTGTGTGGATCCGATTGGGTGCACATGCAAAAGAAACTACCAACTACAACAATAAAAGAAACTAGTAAGTTTTAAATAGTCCCTTCCTTTAAAAGCTACGTGTAAAACTTGACTTTGATGATTTAAATTCATTTCTTTCTAAAATATATTTTCATTTGACTTAGCTAAGACTTTGTATATTCGAAAACAATTCTCAGTTTAAACTAAAAAAACAGTCCAGAAATAAACCCAGTTTATAAAAGCTGAGAGCATCTCTCAGTTTATAAAAATGCTCAGTTTTATAAACTTAGCAAATGCTCTCAGTTTATAGAAACTGAGAGCAATGCCCTGTTTTATAAAACTGAGCAAATGAGCGTTTGCTCAGTTTATAAACCGAGCATTTGCTCAGTTTTTATCAACTGAGTGCAATGCTCAGTTTATAAAACTAAGACTTGGTTAGTTTATAAACTGAGCATTGTTTGCTTTTTGTAAACTAAGCTTAACGCTTAATTTATAAACTGAGCTTAATGCTCGGTTGAGCAAGGAATGATAAAACTGTTATTGAAACATGTAGTGTGTGAAAAACATATCAATCAATTCTAATTATAATAACTTACCATTTCTTCTCCATATTTACCATTACTCCACCCTCCTTAATATTCAATATGCTCTTTGATATGTCAGCGACTAGAGGCGAGCCTTTTGGGAATTACTATAGATAATTATTCATAACAGGATCAGAAATGAAACTTTATTTCTTGGTGTTGATACTCTATATTTTCTCCAAATATTTGAAAAAACTACACTTTTTCTATGTGATAAGCGCTTAAACTTAACTGGTGAACCACCCTTAGAAAATGAGTCCACATGGTATCTGTTGCCTTGAAATTAAAAAAAACTAATATAACATTGGGAACCTAACTATGGTGTGTACATGATGTTTAAAGAAGAATGTATGGTTTGACTCACAAATCCAAGTCCAGCTGCCTTGTAGATTGGTCCAACCATTTTATTTCCCGCACAATGTTTTGACAGAGATATCTGTATGTAGAGAGTACTGGAGAAAAATGTAGCTACACCCCCATTTTTTCTGCCTTTAGCTAATGCTTCTTCACATTCTTCATGCGTTTTATATGCCTTGAGTCTCGACTTATCAAATTTATGTTGTTCAAGTACAGCTTCAATAAAAGAACCTTTAATACATCCGATGTATTCTGAATTTTGTTGAAGTTGGTTCACGTTGGTTATTATCGGCTTAAGGTTTTGCACCATTAGCAGTGAGCTCAAGCTAGCGGTATAATTTGATGTTAATATGAGCACAACGAATACCCACAAGATGATTACTATTCTAGATAATATGTTGTGCACCATCTCCCTTGAAAAAACATGTTGCAACTGAAATAAATAAGGATACTTATATGTTTAATTGCATGCCTAATTTTTTGTATTGGCAAGACATCAATGTAATACTTTTTTGTGAACATATTAGAATGCTATTGGATACTTATATAAATTTTAACAAAAATTCAACTTAGGAGCAAACAAAAATCTATACATGGCCAGAGAAGGAACCCAATTCTTGGGCTTCCCCTGCATAAACAACAAGTCATTGCCTAAGTACATTAGCATTTTAGTATCAATGGTGGTTATAGAGTGCTTGCTTTACTTACTATGTGCAAACAAGCATTGAAAAGGCGAAATACAACATGGTCCGGTGCTGTTGAGAAATGGGACCCCTGAAATCAGCGCTTATTCTATGTTTCAAAAACCACACGGTGAACCCTATGAAGTAGAAGAAAGAAAAGCTGCCTAACCATAAATTTGTTGTTAGTGGTCGTAAAAAGATCCATGCGTCCTTTTTTGCATTTTGTGTTATGGGAACAAGCATTGCTACGCCTGTATCTAAGTATGGCAATGCAAAATCAACATATTTCGACCTATTTGCTAATATTTTTATATCTCCTATGACACCATCAAGTGTAAGCATTGAGTGAATATTCTCGTTAGTATTTAACCATCGAAACGATGTATTGCTTCTAATGTTTGTTAATGATAATGCACATTAGCAGTTTTAACCATCGAAACTAGTAACTACAACAATAAAAAAAGCTAGTAAGTTTTAAATAGTCCTTCCTTTAAAAGCTACATGTAAAACTTGATTTTGATGATTTAAATTCGTTTCTTTCTAAAATATATTTTCATTTGACTTAGCTAAGACTTTGCATATTCGAAAACAATGCTCAGTTTAAACTAAAAAAACAATCCAGAAATAAACCTAGTTTATAAAAGCTGAGAGCAATGCTTAGTTTATAAAAATGCTCAGTTTTATAAACTTAGCAAATGCTCTCAGTTTCTATAAACTGAAAGCAATGCCCAATTTTATAAAACTGAGCAAATGAGCGTTTGCTCAGTTTATAAAACTAAGACTTTCTTAGTTTATAAACTGAGCATTGTTTGCTTTTTGTAAACTAAGCTTAACGCTCAATTTATAAACTGAGCTTAATGCTTAGTTTTTAAACTGACAATTAGTCGGTTTTTAAACCGAGATTTGCTCAGCATTTTGGTGCATAGGAAGAGTTATTTTAGTTAGTTACATGTGAAGAGTTATCAGGTCAAATACAATGCTGTATGAACTGCACATTGTTTATTTTCTATGTCATGATATAAATTCTTGAAAGAATTATAATACATAAAATTTACCTCAAAGAGTGGATAACATGAGGGCAACCTCAAGCCAAAACTATATCTAGTAGTATTACATGTCTAAAATTATATGCCATTTCTTCAATGATTCAAATACGCAGCTAAAACTGAAACTATATTTTGGATAGTAGTATTACATGCTTTTCAACAACATCCAGGAAATAAAAGGAGAAGGCTTGTAACTATTTTAAAACAGAAGGAGAAGGCTTGTAACTATTTTACTTTTGGAAGAACCCAAGGCCGCATTCAACATAGATACACCAAAGAGCAGGTCAAGCTTTCCAAACCCAAAATATAGAAAGTTTTTGTATGTTGAATTGTTGAGCTAACGTTGTAATATTTTAACCAATTTCAGTGAAGATTAATAGCATTTAAAAAAGTTTGAATTGATATAAATGTTTCTAAACTGTAAAATGAAATTACCCAATATTTTAAACGAAAAGACACAAGTATGTGTTATATTAAGATTTGGTAATTACCAAATTGATGGTTCTGATTTGATTTTTAAATTTACCATCTATCAAAAGGTCTTCCAATGGAAATATAGTTTGGAAGAAAATAACAGTTGAGCAAGGAATGCTCAAACTGTTATTGAAACCTGTAGTGTGTGAAAAACATATCAACCAATTCTAATTATAACAACTTAAGTGACAATTTGTATAATTTAATCTTAAAATATTAGGAAGATAAGTCATATATTCTTATACCTAATCAATTTAAAACCATTTAATTAACTACGTTCATTAATTATCATGTATAAGAGAGCACAATTAACATAATATAAGAATAATTCAAACTGTAAAATTAACAAAATTTATATCATAGCATTTGTAATCTCTTATTATTTTTCTCATTCAATTTGCAAAATCTGAACTGAAAGTCTAAAAAAAGTTCATTTATTATAAAATTTGATGCACATATAAATTACCATGATCTGTTAAGAGTCTGCGTCTTGTTTTAATCCGTAAAGTGAACTCTTTGCACTTTTTTCCTTAGAGTCAAATCTATAAAATGTATTAGTCTGCACTTAAATTTCCAACACCCGCAAGAGGTTTGGTAAATATATAGCCATCAGCATTTACCTTCACTGTCCTATCTTGTATCCTTTGCATTTTTCTTCCCATTGTCAATAGATAATTATGTGAAGTGCATGAATTTACATTTTTAAATTAACATGATAAGTAATAACTTTTTAATGCAAATGCCTTTTCATTATTCAAATTAATTTGTGAATTGCAAATTCTCGTAACATTTTTCATGTTCTGCATTATCATCTTTGAAAAGTGCCTAGAATTTGTAAATAAATTTAATGAATATGCTCGTAGATAATTACTTTTGCAACACGCGTACTCTCTGCATTCGCATTTATACTTCAATTAACAAGGTGTACACTTATGCTTCAAATCTACGTAGAAAATGTATTTGTACTTCAATTAACTAGGTATACACTTATGCTTCAAATCTAGTTAAAAAAAATATATTTTTACTTCAAGTACCAACGCATACACTTATACTTCAAATCGATTTAAAAAAAAAATTAAAATATATATTAACTAAAAATTAAGTCTAGAATTTAAATTTAAATCAATCTAATACATTTATTAAATTCACCATGCTTTAAATTTATTAACTTTAAACTTCAAATCCAACTCAAAATTAAAATAGTTATAATCAATCACAACTTTGATCATGCAAAGGACATATACTAAAAATGGGGATACACATCTTTATGAATCTTAATGCCTCTATGTATTCATTAAATTATTGCCCAAAAAGTTATGGTAAATTATATTTATTGATTATATGTTATTACTTATGTTAAGCGGAAGAAGAGAGAAAATAAATGTCCAATGCAAACCAAGCAAGTTTCAATGATGTGTTTGTTATTTGCACGCCACGTAGAAAAATATGTTGCTTCTCTATACTCTATGCGACTACAGTTCAATACTTTTCAAACATGGGTCAAAGTAAGCAACAACATCACCAAAAAATGTATGCAATGTATTTATGTACAAAGGCAGCTAGTAATTTCTTATGTTAATTTCCATATCAATGTGATGCACATGGCAAGCTTAAGCAGACCAGTTTTTTTTTTTCAAAGAAAAATAATATAATATATAAAGAGGAGAAAAAACGCCTTTCTCCGAGTGCTCACAAAAAATAGAAAACAAGAAGGGACGAAATCCTCCAAGAAGAAAATACCGCAAAACAACAATGGAAAATAAAACCAAGACACTGGATAAAAGACCACCATAGCCAGCAACAAATCCACACCAAGATAGTGGAGGAGAATGAACATACGATCCACCAACAATCACAAACCCACCTATACCCTAAGGAAAAGGCCAGACCACTAAGCCGAACCAAAAAGAGTGCCAACTAGTAATCGCAAATCCAGCAAATATAAGGAACGCACGGAAGATGGCAATCAGAGTAAAGCAGACGCCACCAACGCCAATCCAGTGGCATAAAAGGAGATCAAGACCAGTCGAAGCAGCCGAACAACCACAGTGATACCACCAAATAACCTGCGAACAACTGGAGGCCGGATCCCGAAACCAGACAACCAAATCTCAACCGAGCCAAAGAAGAACCAAAGAGAAAAGAACATGGAAAACTAACAACAACATTAAACACAAAAGGGGGGAGGGGAAGTGAGCGCTGGGCTGTGCAGTTAAAGCGCTCGGCAGATTCAAAGCGGTGGAGGTGCAGAAAGTCATAGCGGGGATACAGCGAGGATATAGCAGGATATAGCGGATGGCTTTAAAATAGCATATAAAACTCATACTTGATGTTTTTAAGAATATATAAAAGGTAATTAAATGAAAAATTATCATTCAATTGAATTATAACTAATACATAAATAATTTTTAAATAAAAACATGTGCGAATATACTTTAAATAAACGTAAAACTGTTATATAACATAATTGAATTTAGTAGAATATTAGAGTAATTTCATTTCTGAAAATATATTAAAAATTAAATCAAATAAATTAGTTTCATAATTTTTATAATATATAAATTGAATTTTTTAATTCATTTTATTAAAGAAGATATAGCGGGAATAGCGGAATATAGCGGAAATAACGGGATATAGCGGGGATTAAAGCGGAAAGGCTATATTGTGGGGCTATATGGAAATATCGTAGCAGCAGAAACCCGCTATGAGATATAGCGGGGTAATAGCGGGGTAATAGCGGGGCATTAACTGCACAGGCGTTGGGTGAAGGCCAGCGCTCGCTCGCGATGATCAGCCTACTCCCAGTCTAGCGTGAGACAAAGCACACGAGATAGAGAGAAGACCGACCAGTTGCTCCGCACGGGAGTTCAAACGACCCCTGAAAGGTCTACCACGGAAAGCAAGGAAGACGTCTTTCCTCACACAACGAATAATAGATGTTGGATCCATACGAGAGTTTTCGAAGGTTGCCTTGTTCCGCGCGCACCAGAGGTGCCAGCAGATGAGGCAGGGGATCAAGCGAAAAACAATAGAGCGAAGAGACTTACCAACATTCCCAGACCACCATGAGTTAAGGAGATCAGAAGGGGAGCTGGCTAAACGACGATAATCAAGAAGGTTTCCGAAGTAATTCCAGCACGATCTGGCCGAAAAACCACCAAAGAACAAATGATTCAGGGATTCTGATTCCCCATTGCCGCAGCATCTACAACGAGACACGAGAGGGATACCGATTTGTTGAAGGTTCTCGTCCAGTGGCAATCCATCATGGAGAATCCGCCACATCAAAATAGAGACCTTGGGGGGAATACGAGAGTCCCAGATGAAAGAAAAAATCGGACGAATGGGGTCTTGGATTCTAATCGAAGACCAAGCTTTAAGGATGGAAAAAGGAGATCCATCCCAACCAGAAGAACCACCATGAGTGTCGGAAAAAGGCTTCACCGACTGCATGTGCTTCCAGGTCTCACTAGCATAAGACGGAGAACCTGAGAAGTTAGAACCCGCAAGACTGCGGTATTTCGCATGGAGGAAAGAAGCCCATAAGGAGTTGTTAGCGCCAAATCTGTGCCATAATTTGCAGGCAAAGGCAGCACAAAGGTCCTTTGGATTGCGCAGACCCAGGCCGCCTTCATTTTTGGGGCGACACACCACGTCCCACGACACCCAATGGTGTCGACGGGCACTGTCCTTGTTTCCCCAGAAGAAAGCTGAGGCCAAAGACCGATAAGACCGGAAGAAAGAAGAAGTGGGGGTCATAGCTGCGAAAACATGAGTTCCCATCGAATCCAAAACGGATTTGATAAGAACAAGTCTACCAGCCTGAGAAATAAGAGAAGCATTCCAGCGTAAGATCTTACCCCTAACTTTATCAGTCAATGGGTTGAAAATAGCATTGAGCTTTCTACCGCGATACAGGACAACACCCAAGTAAGGAAGAGGAAGGGTGGCTTCCTTGAACCCAGAGACAGACTCGATCCACATAGCACGAGCGAGAGACAAATCTTTCGCATGGACGAAACAGCTTTTGGCAGGGTTAACAAGTTGGCCCGACGAACGCTCATACTGATGAAGAAAGTCGAGAAGCCGGCGGACAGAGGAGACGCTGCCATTAGAGAAAATGACAACGTCATCAACGAAGGACAAGGAAGAGACTAGGGGGCAGCCCCTCGGTATCCCGAAGCGCTGAATCTGGCCATAGATAGTTAAGGATTGGAGACCGCGAACGAAAGCCTCTGCCACGATCACAAAAAGTGAAGGCGATAGACGGTCTCCCTGACGCAGCCCCCTACCGGCTTTGAAATAACCATGAGCCGATCCATTAATGAGAACAGAGAACCAGCAGTTGGAGATGAGCCTCCACACCAAATCAATAAGGGGTTCCGGAAAACCGAAAGCCCTTAAGACCTTGATGATGAAAAACCAGGACATGCGATCGTAGGCCTTAGCCATGTCCAGTTTGAAGACAACATTAGAACCCCTGACCTTTCGGTCGATCTGGGAGATAACTTCCTGAGCGAGCAGAACGTTATCAGTAATCAAACGCCCCTTTACAAATCCCGCTTGAGAAGGAAAGATAATACGCTCAAGGTAGGGGGCCAATCGAGAGGACAAAATTTTAGAAATTACTTTATTCGAAAAATTGCAAAGAATGATTGTCCGGAAATCCAAACACAACCTAGGGATTTTGCATTTTGGAATAAGGACAATGTTGGTCGAAGTCCATCCAGAAGGAAGGGAACCCCCAGAGAAGAAGGATTGAACAGCAAGACAAAAGTCTTCCTGAATAATAGACCAAGCACTACTGAAAAAAACACCGTTGAAACCATCCGGACCACTGGCACTGTCCGTGCTAAGAGCAAAGACAGCAGCACGTATCTCCTCAGAGGTAGGGAGATCCGCGATAAGGTCACTTTCCGGAGAAAGAACAATACGAGGAATGAAGGCCAGCAGAGCAGGGTCAGAAACGGAGACCGAAGGAGAGCCCAGAAAGGATTGAAAATGGGACAGGATGGTCTCTTTGACATCTTCAGGTGAAGAGGCCGTAGATAGATCCTGTCGCAAAATCTCACGGATCGTGAGGAGGTTATTCTTCTTGCGAATAGAGGAATGGAAGAATTTTGAGTTAGTATCACCGACTACCACCCACTTGATCCTAGCCTTTTGACGAAGGTAGTCATTCTCGATACGAAGTTCCGAGAAGAAAATGGTTTGAGCAAGAGCCCAGGCCTCCTTGTTAGCCACGTTAGGATCCTCATCTAGCAAGGATTCAGCTACAATTAGAGACTCTTCGGCCAATCGAACACGGTCTAAAATGTTCTTAAAGACCTGAAGGTTCCAATCCTTAAGGCAAACTTTAAGACGCTTAAGCTTACGACCGAACATCTCATAGGGAGATGCAACAATAGGAACGCTCCAAGAATTAGCAACAACTTGGAAAAAGGAATGGTGAGATATCCACATGCTCTGAAACCGAAAGGAAGATGGCCCCGTTAAAGAGCGGGGAGAGCAACGGACAACCATGGGGGCATGGTCATAGAAAGACCGATGGAGATGCTCGATCGAAAAGGAGAAGGGGAGACGAAACCACTCCTCCGACCCGAAAACACGATCAAGTCGCGAAAGGATGCGGTTCGGCCCCTCTTGGTTGTTGGACCAGGTGAAGGCAGAGCCAACAAAGGGAAGCTCAGACAGACCAGAGCTGACAATGAAAGAGTTGAAATCCGCCATCGCTACACGGTTGATGGCGGCTCCTCCCCATTTTTCCGCTTGGCAGGCGACAATGTTAAAATCACCACCTATCACGGAAGAGGAGAAACCCAGCGAATCGAGCCCTAATATGTCCGCCCAGAGAGCTAATCTCTCCAATCGATCACATTTGGCATAAACCGCGGAGAAAAGAAAGGGAGAGCTAAAAGAAGGGGACGAGCAGGCCAATGAAAAAAGCTGATGGGAATCAAAAGCGGCCTGGACCGATATGGATTTGGACCAAAGGATCCAAATCTTCCCCGAAACATTGGCAAAGCCACCGCCAAATCCTAAGGATAAGACGATGCCGGAAATGCCTTCCGGTCCCAGAAAGGGTTCCAGAAGAGCGATCAAGCCGACAGAGTGCTTCTTGACAATGCGTTTAAGCCTAGCCAAAGACGCATCATTGCCAATACCACGGACATTCCAGAACAGCAAATTCGCCATTAAAAGCGAGAATCGGATACAAAAAAAGAGGACTCAGACGAGGTAAAGCGAGTACCGAGTAGATCGATCAATCTGCTCGGACGCCGCTATAGAGCATGTGCGAATGGTGTGGGGGTAGCCTGGACTCTACGCGATCGGCGCCGAGACGCCTTGGTGATAGAGCCGGAAAGCTGGGGAATCGTCTCTGAAGACACTACAAGACCCGGACCCGAAGCAGAAGTCAACGAGGCACCAAGCAGCGAAGGCGCATGCGAAGAATTCCTTGCAAGGCAGTCGAGACGCTCGTTGAGGAGCGCAATCTCTGCCTTACTAAAAAGTGGAATGGATATGGACAAAGAGCAAGAAGAAGCGGGAAGGGAGCAAACAGAAGAGCAGTAGGAGGAAGAGGGATCCTGAGCATCCGAAAGATCCGAGTGCTCCTGGGTAATCCGACAAAAAGAGAGAAGGCGAATCAGTCGCATACCAATCTGTCGAAGAAACCAATCAGATAAAAAATAAGAAGAGTAACTAAAAGATCCGAGATGGCATGAGTAAAGCGACACCGATAGAGATGCCTTAACTGACGAGGGGGAATAAGAGAAAGGCGAAACAGCAGATAGAGATGAGGAAGTAAAAGAAGAAACAGAAGCAACAGAACGATGCAGTGTAAGGGCGCTAACGTACAGCGACCCATATTGCTGTCGGAGTCTTACCAATGCCGGACTGTTACTAACAAAGCAGACCAGTTTCAGAAACATGGGTGTGCTGCACTTGAACCGAACTTGTGTGAATGGGAAAGCTTCCCATGGCAGCCAAAATGTAATAGAAATGAGGGGTAGTAGATGTTGAACTTCAAATCAAGGATACACACACACACAAAAAAACACACTTCATGTAAGAAGCAGTATGCAGATAAGTGTAGGTGATATCCAAAAACTGCATGTGGACATTTGTTCCAAAATGACACAAAAGTGATGAAGTTGCATTCATGAATTTAGCTTGGTAGAAGGTGCAGGCATATCTAATCTAACTAGAGCAGCTGCAAACGAGCTAGCAAAACACAATGAGTATGTCTCAAGCATGTATAAAATGGTTAATTGCTAAATGGCTAAGCTGAAAGAGCTTCCATGTCATGGGAAGAAGCAAACACATTGTTGTGGGGATTGTGATGTTGACAGCACAATCAGAAATAATATGCCATACATACAAACGGGCATAGCAACAAATTTATATATGTCCAACAAGACATAGTAGTATACATTCCAGGCCAATATGCATAGCAACAACTGATTTATTTTTTGAAACTAGAGCTAACTGGACTCATATATATCTTGAATATATACTGCTTCACATTTCATATGTGCGAAAACATATACTAAGTCCTAGTCTGCATAAAATATTGTATATATAACTGCCCATCATACCCTAAAAGAAGAGAACTTATATGGTACATATGTGTATACCTTCAAAGAAGCACCTCCAACAAAAAACCGTTCAATATCTCCTTGCTTAGAAAGTTCAAAACAGCTTCCACAATTCACTGAGCCTGTAATAGAGAAACAAAAATGAAAATTAATATTAAACCTAGGGCTGTTAAATCAAGTTAGGTAACTAAATCCATTAATTTTGATTCATATATGGGATGACTAAAGCACTGTCTTAAGTTTACCATGGCATAATTGTGTATACACTAACTGTTTACATATTGGTAGGTTTATATTATAACCGCTACTTATTCAACCATTCTCTATCTTAAGCCATTCACTGCCTTAAGCCAAATTATAACAGAAAAAGAACTTCCGATGCAAACATTTATTTGCAAAATATATTGAATGCATCATCTCAAATAAAATAAGGTAAACGCCTAGAGGTAGCTTCATTATGAGCCATAATCTCCTTCTACACTACCCATTAGTAATTTTATTCAATTTGTTTGCATTAAAAGTTATCGATGTAGGTAAACACATTTGTTTAGTATTCAAAATTTTCCATTTATTTCATCAATCTTACTATTTCCCCTATAATTCCTAATTTTGTAACTCCACGAATCAAATTATATGATACCATTCTGCATATAAATGTGTAGAGTTATATGCTGTTAGCATCAAAATTGGTCACTAACCTCGTTGAGAAAGATTGTGAAGAGATATAAATGATGAAGATAAATTAAACAAAGAAGAAAGTGCTAATTCAAATGCAGAAAGTAAGAACACCAGATTTATAGTGGTTCAGCGTAATTGCCTACGTCCACTTTGAGGTTAAACTTTATTGATCTTCTTAATGATTGATTACAAATACAATTCGTAGATCAAATGCTTGAATGGACTTTCTAAGTAAAGAAGATGAGTCTGAAAAATGGCAGAGTCTCCCCAGTGTTCCCGAAAAAAGGTCCATTTTCACTGTGCCCCTGCCCCTCTATTTATAGACAAAGATGGGTTGGACTTCCCAGGTGGGCTTGGCAGCCGAACATCTTGGCCCAAATATAGTGGTCGCCGTATGCCAAACCAAATAGGCCGAACACTTGGATGCCGAACAACCCTCTCTATGCCGAACGATACGCTTGCTGCGTGGGAAGAGTAGAACGAATATCAGTCGAAGCCGAACGTGCCTCTGGCCGAACGAAGCCCTTGACCGAACGTTGTCTCTGGCCGAACGTTGGTGATGGCCGAACGATAGCTTTAGCCGAACAATGCTTCTGGTCGAACAATGTCCCTGGCCGAACGATGCTTTAGCCGAACAATGCTTCTGGCCGAACAATGTCCCTGGCCGAACGATGCTTTAGCCGAACGATGCCTTTGGCCGAATAATACAGCCATGCCGAGCAGTTGTACATGCCAAATGTCTTCCGATGCCGAGCGCTTACAGACACCGAGTGCTACTGAATGCCGAGTACTCCTGGACGCCGAGTGCTACTGAATGCCGAGTAGTCCTGAGAGCCGAGTACTCCTGGACGCCGAGTACTCCTGGACGCCGAGTACTACTGGACGCCGAGTACTCCTGGATGCCGAGTACTCCTGGATGCCGAGTGCTTGCCAATGCCGAGTACTCAGTTGCCAGGTCAAATCACCAGGAAACACTTGCCCCCCAAAGTGTATTACGTGACTGAACGTGATGCGCTTTGAATTACGTATCCTCCATGTTTTGCTTCAAATCCTTGATTAAGTCCAGATGCCTTCTTGAGATTGTGGTGCGTGCCTAATATGGTATAAACGCCGAACAATACGCTCGATGTCGAACGTTCCTTACGCGCCGACCAATTCTATGTTTTGAAGCCGAACGATACAGCTTTGACCGGTTCTACCAGATATAGCCCCTTCGACTTCCACTTTTTCCCCTATAAAACCAGGTTCTTCCCCTCTTATCTCCTTTACTCTTTTACTTCTGTCACTCCATAAAGATTTGCAATTCTCGCCAGTCGATCAGACTTAAAACCTAACTACTCCTTCCTAAGCTCCAATCTGCAAACTAGGTATTATTCTTTGTACGATTCAAATAGTTTCAAACGAGACGGCCGAGTGTGTCATGTAGAAAACTTTCGAGTAGGTCGTCTTTATTGCGTCTTTATTGCTGAACGATGGTGCAAGGCGAGGAGGGATGATTAGGAGTGTTCGCACATAAGACCATTGGACTTAGCTTCTTCGTGTTGAACCGAAGTTAAAGGAGAAGAAAGAAGAATGAAAGTGTTGGAGGTAGTAAGGGTGTTGAATGGCATAGCTCTGGTTCGGCGCATGTTGTCATGCGCCGGACGGTGAAATGGAGGGCTGCCGAACAGTATTTTAGCCGAACAAACAAAGGCCGAACACTTATTCAAATGCCGAACAACAACTTAGCCGAACAAAACCAAGGCCGAACACACTTAAATGCCGAACCATATCAAGGCCGAACAATCCAAATGCCGAACAATCGTAAACGCCAAACAACACTTAGGCCGAACACCACTTAAATGCCGAACATTATTTTAGCCGAACAGAACAAATGCTGAACTAGACTTAAGCTGAGCAGACATAAATGCCGAACTACACTTAGGCCGAACAATCCAAATGCTGAACCAAACCTAGGCCGAACAATACAAATGCCGAACCAAACCTAAGCTGAGCAATACAAATGCCGACCAATTGTAAATGCCGAACAACATAAATGTCGAACCATTCTAAGGCCGACCAATACAAATCCTGAACTACACTTAACAAAATAGGGACAAGGACCCGGGCGTGCCAGCATATGAGACTGACCTGGATCATTAACTCTCTGGTTTTTACAGACATAAATCTGAACTTAGATTAACACACGTTTTTCGAATCTAGAACTGTAATCACCACAAGGTGGGCTTTTTGAGACGGTCAGCGATGACCGTCTTCGAAGGCGACGATTCGAAACTCGTTTTCGTATCTTTGTAATCTCTAGGTTCTCATTGCTTATACACGATTGCTTGCACTAGTTTACACACCACGTGGGGGGAATACTCGTATTGTTAATTCTAACATTCAACGTTTTTCAAGTATAGTTTTCACAGGCACTTAGACAGATTCATTATTTATTGGGGATGTTTAAAAAGTCTAGCTCCGCCACTATATCTGATAGGCCTGGGCCGTCATCAAGGCAAGAAGCTGCTGATACTTCAAATCCGTCGACTTCCCCTGCCCATAACTTAGCTCCTGATGCCCTGGAGGCAACAATTCTCTTAGACAATCTGATCGACTCACAGGCTTCGAAGATTAATGAAGTCGCACTTCGACGAATATGCTCCATCCATGGGATTCCCTTCGCCGATGTGTTAGTCCCGTCGCGACACGATCGTCCTCACCTGCCCCCAGTCGGATATACCACCTGCAACAAGTTCATGTGCTGGATGGGCAGCGTGCCTCCATTCAATTTATTTCTTCGAGACGTGTTGCAGTACATAGCTATTGCCCCATCGCAGCTGCATCCAAACGGTCATGCGTTTATATACAGGACCTACCTACTCTTCATGGCCGTCTTCTCTAGGCCTCCAACTTCTGGCGACATCAGATACATTTATATGATCAAGAAGCGAAAAGATAGCCCCTCCTTCATGTTCCTCGAGCCGTACCACAAATGCCAGATCTTAACCGGGGCATGTAGCAAATTCGCCATGTACAAACAGGAATGGTTCTACGTGCGTTGCCTTCCTGGTTTCGCGAGGAGATGGGTCGAAGGCAGTAAGTCTCTTCCCTGAGTCATCCTTCGCGCTCGATCAGAGCTATACTTTTTCTAACTCCTTGTTTCATATTTCCAGGTATTAACCCACGTCCCGAGGGTCGAGGATATTCTGAGGCCGTCGAGGCCATTAGGGCTCTTCCCGCCGAGGATCGGGACATCCGAACCATCATTTCAAATGAATCATTGTCAAGGTTTGGCTTGCTAGCCCCAGGTCACCGGATTAGCCTCCCGGAGGGCGTTTCTATTACCAAGCCAGCATCCGGTAAAGGAAAAAAACGAGCTAGATCGTCGTCACGCCACACTCCCGATGCGCACGAAGAGGGTGAGCACAAGGAGGATGAAGCTCCTGAGACTCAAGGCGAGAATGTGGGTCCCGCTTGGAATCCGGCGGTCGAAGTACACGACATTGAAATGTCATCCTCCCCTTCGAAGGGAATGAAGAAGTTAAAATACAAGATACGGAAGGAGAAAGTTGGCGGAACTTCAAAAGTTACGCTCATCCCGCCAGAGAAAGAGGCTTCCTCACAGCATATGGAAAGTTCTCTAAGGGGTCTGTCGAATCTTTCCATCCCCAACGATATACTTAATTATGGTTTTGACGATCCTGAAGCCCTCAAGTTTTCTTCGCCCGCTAGAGGCAATGCGGGAGTTCAACTCCCAGCCCAGGGAGACTATACTCCGATCAGTAAAGATAAAAGAACCGGTCCGTCGAGGGGAACACTAGGACACACACGCACATATGCATTCCATCATACACTTCCAGTTTTTTCTTATTTCCCAGATTTTTCTTAACTCATTGTTATCTTTATTCTTTGTAGGTGACATGGGGCGCTCCCACAGACTCGATCGCCTTCACAGCTCTTCCATATTTCATCATCCCGGACGGGATTCAGGTTCGGGCAGACGTAGGGACAGAGATGATTACGAAGATCGAGACAACGTCCCCGCGATTCGTCTTATCGTAAGAAGGCATATTCCCAATCTTCACAGTCCCGTGATCCTCTTCCTCCAATTGAGCCGGATAGAGAGAAGCCTTCACAGAAGAGGTCCCAACCCGATGTTTCTCGAGAACAACACTCCGGTTCGTTGAGTACAAGGAAAACTCGGGAGCATCGAAAAAGAGCGGAACTTTCAAAGCATCCTCCTCCTACTCCCACGGTTGACCCAACTGTAGCAGAGAAGGTGGTCGATCTTAAGGCCAAATTCCCAAAAAATTGCTTTGATGGTCTGAAATTCCTCCCAGCTATTCATCATATCCTTGGGCACGTGAAGCAGAGTGCCATTGCCTGTAACAACGACGTCTATGTTCAACATGATGCGTTTGTACACTTGGTTGAAAAGATCTCGGAGGTGTCTGTTGAGCGACAATATGAAATTGATCGTCTGAAACTGGAGGCTGGTTGTGACAAGAACATCATCAAGCATCAAGACGAAGAGCTCGCTTCATATAAGTCGAAGCTTGAAGCCGCTGAGCAAAGTGCAAAAGATACCGCTGAGGCAGTCACTCGTTTAGAGATGGCCCACAAGAAGGAACTCGATGAAGCAGTCCAGCGCAGCGGTGCCCTTGCCTTAGAAAAAGATTCTATCCAAAAAGAAAGGGACGCGCTTGCCATACAAGTCAAAGAGTTGAAATAATTACTCTCCAAGGAGAAAGAGGATAAAGTAGCTGCTCAAGAAGAGTCACAACGATATTGTGACGAAATCGTTGCTACTCGGCTCTTGAAAACGAAGCTCGATGACGAACTTGCTGGGGTTGAAAAAATGAAAGACGAAGCCCGTGAGGAGGGAAAAAGAAAAGCTGCGGAGGAGATTGACTCTCGCCTCGAGGCGGCCGCAGAGGCCGACAGGGAAGAGGTCAAGTGCATGTTTGACCCATTGATTGCTGAGTATGGCGCCCGCGTCCTTATGCATCGCGACTTGACATTCTTGGGCGAGGGCTATCTCGAATCCCTAGCTGAGGCCTGGGACTCTTTAGTGAAGATTAGGAAAATCGAGTCGGGCTCTGAAGAAGTCGATGAGGATGCCCTGGTGAAGGAGTTTCTTAGAGGGAACGAGCCAGCGGATTTATCCGCAGCTTTGGCGCTTTATAGCAAAGGCTCTCCCCTTCCAAAAGAGAAAAGTGATGAAGCTGGCCCATTTGGGGCTAAGACTACGGCTCCTCATATTGCTGCTCCTCCCACTGCTCAACCGGCCGGTCGGACGACACTTGACCCATTCGAGCAGCATGCCGGCTACGATCCTGAAGATCCCGGGCTCGGCGTTCATGTGCTATCTCCTATTCTGGAGGGTGAAACTCCACGCGCAACTGATAGTCAGCCAGAACCCGGTAGGAAACTCTTCTTTTTTAGAAGTTAAAAGACCTGTCAATTTCCAGCAGTGGTTATTCGTTCTAATATTCATTCTTTATGTTTTCATGCAGGCTGCTCTGATCCCGAGCCAACTCCGAGGAGCGATGACGCCAAGGAGGAAACAAGTGATGTTGCTCACGCGGGAGTAACTCCTGGCCCTGACGCTTAAGTGATCGGGGCGCTAGATGATGATAAGCTTGACACCTCATCTCCTGCCGAAGGGAGTGATGAAATCGAAATCACTGGTGCCTCTGAACATACCTCGAAGATGAGCATGAAAGAGCGTCTCGCCGAAGAGGAGAAAAAGAAAGTCGAGATCAAAGTTGAGCCTAAAATTCTGGAACTCACCGACCCGCGGAATAGACCTTTGAAGATCATTCTCCCTGGAAAATCCAAACCGCTGAATGTTCCTTCTCCCCCTCCTGATTCCGCTTCTTTAGTAAGCAAGAAATCCAAGAAGAAGCATGAGGGAGAGGAATCGTCTGAGAAAACAAAGGAAGACAAGAAGAAGAAACCAAAGAAATAGTCGCTAAACTCGTTCAACGAGATTGTGCTTAAGTCTTGTAACTACTTTCATCTTTTGTTTCCGAAGTTTATGTAGATAGGTTTTTGACTCCAAGTTTTGGAGGAATAATTGTGTAACCTCATTTTGGACTATTAAATAAATTTAGTTCCTTAGTCGTTTGAATGATTCTTTTACTTTTTTAGCTTCTGAATAACTGCGGTCAAAACTCAAGCACTTATGAGTTGTATACTTCCCAGTCCGTTCTCGCGTTGTTCGAACATTCTTCGGAGTGGCATACTTCTTGTTCTACATTTCTTGAGTACTTAGAATTTTTTCTAAATTCGCGTTCCAGGGACTTATAGTAAGTTGACCCGTATTCAGGGGATTCAGAGATTGAGATTGTTTATACTCTAGTCCGTGCTCTGGGGACTTAGAGTATTCTGATCCGCGCTCAGGGGACTCGGAGATTGAAATCATTTATACTCTAGTCCGCGCTTCGGGGACTTAGAGTACTCCGGTCCGCGCTTAGGGGACTCGGAGATTGAAATCGTTTATACTCTAGTCCACGCGCTGGGGACTTAGAGTACTCCGGTCCGCACTCAGGGGACTCGGAGATTGAAATGGTTTATACTCTAGTCCGCGCTCCGGGGACTTAGAGTGCTCCGATCCGCGCTCAGGGGACTCGAAGATTGAAATCGTTTATACTCTAGTCCGCGCTCTGGGGACTAAGAGTACTCCGGTCCGCGCTCAGGGGACTCGGAGATTGAAATCGTTTATACTCTAGTCCGCGCTCCGGGGACTTAGAGTGCTCCGGTCCGCGCTCAGGGGACTCGGAGATTGAAATCGTTTATACTCTAGTCCGCGCTTTGGGGACTTAGAGTGCTCCGGTCCGCGCTCAGGGGACTCGGAGATTGAAATCTTTTATACTCTAGTCCGCGCTCCGGGGACTTAGAGTGCTCCGGTCCGCGCTCAGGGGACTCGGAGATTGAAATGGTTTATACTCTAGTCCGCGCTTCGGGGACTTAAAGTGCTCCGGTCCGCGCTCAGGGGACTCGGAGATTGAAATCGTTTATACTCTAGTCCGCGCTCCGGGGACTTAGAGTACTCCGGTCCGCGCTCAGGGGACTCGGAGAATGAAATCGTTTATACTCTAGTTTCGCGCTCCGGGGACTTAGAGTACTCCGGTCCACGCTCAGGGGACTCGGAGATTGAAATCGTTTATACTCTAGTTCCGCGCTCTGGGGACTTAGAGTACTCCGGTCCGCGCTCAGGGGACTCGGAGATTGAAATTGTTTATACTCTAGTTCCGCGCTCCGGGGACTTAGAGTACTCCGGTCCGCGCTCAGGGGACTCGGAGATTGAAATTGTTTATACGAGTTTGCACATCATACAGAACAATGTAGCTCTAGTAATTCATCACCCGATCATGAGATATAGAAACGTTAGTAATTCATGAAAAATACGACTTCAAGCCTTTATTAATGAAAAACAACTAAACCGCCTGATTACATGGCTGAAAGGAAACTAAGTTATGACTGAATGAAAACATACAGGAAATAATTGTGCCTAAAACAAGAAAGAAACATACTAAATGTAATAACATCGCAAATGTTCACTGTTCCATGCTCGGGGGAGTGTCATGCCATCAACGGTCGCTAGCTTGAATGTTCCCTCTCCAAGCTTCCGTTCAATGACGTATGGACCGTCCCAGTTGGGATTCATACGTGACGGTACCGGGAAAACTCGTTTCAAAATGAGATCACCCACATCAAAAATCCTTGGGCGGACTCTGCCGTCGTAGTAACGCTTGATTCGGTGCCTATGTGCTGCCGCCCTTAATTCGGCCTCTTCATGTTTTTCATCGATGCAGTCCAGCGATTCCAACAAGAGGTCCTGATTCGTCTTGGGATCATAGTATGTCACTCGGTGTGATGGAACTTCAAGTTCCACGGGTATAACGGCTTCCGAGCCGTATGCCAAAGCGAATGGAGTGTGGCCGGTCGTGGACTTGTGGGTAGTTCTATAAGTCCATAATGCTGTCGGGAGTTCATCTACCTACTTGCCTCCGACCTTCTCCAAACGCTTCTTCAGTATGGACTTGATTATTTTTTTAACGGCCTCGACTTGTCCGTTAGCTTTTGGGTGTGCAACGGCGGCGAACTTCTTCTCAATGCCATACTTTAAACAAAACTCTTTGAACTCTCTGCTTTCAAATTGCGTCCCATTGTCCGTAATGATGGTGCGAGGGAGGCTAAAGCGGCATATAATGTTTCGTACAACGAAGTTAATGATCTTCTTAGAGGTGATTGTGGCCAAAGGTTCTGCCTCAGCCCATTTTGTGAAATAGTCGACTGCAACTATCGCGTATTTCGCACCACCTTTGGATATAGGCAAAGAGCCGATTATGTCGATTCCCTAGATTGCAAATGGCCAGGGACTAACCATTTGTGTGAGTTCTGTTGATGGAGTCCTCGGGATTTTCGCATATCTTTGACACTTGTCACATTTCCTTGCGTAGTCTGCAGCGTCCCGATTTACGGTCGGCCAATAATATCCATAGCGGAGGATCTTTTTTTCTAGCGTTTGCCCCTCAGTATGGTCACCGCATTCTCCTTCGTGTACCTTCTTCAAGACCCGTCTTGTTTCATCATGTGCGATGCATCGTAATAAGGGGACCGAGAACCTCTTTTGATACATTAGTCCATCCTGCATCACATATCGCACGGCCTTTCGAATTACCTACCGTCTTTCGCTCCTTTTTTCTGGTAAAACCCCGGTTGTTTGGTATAGTTTGAATGGGGTTATCCACGATTCCCTCTCGATTCCTGTTTCCAAAACAGAATCAACTTTCATTGCGTCTATGCTTGGAGCATGCAGGGCCTCAACAGGAAACAATCCCATTTCCTGAGCATCGCCAGTGCTTGCGAGTTTCGCCAATGAGTCGGCTTCTTTGTTCTGTTCACGCGGGACATGCGAAATATCATAGCGCTCAAGGTTTGACAGCAGTTCTTGAACCAGAACAAGGTACGGAGCAAGCTTCTGTCCCTTTGCTTGATAATCTCCTCGCACTTGGTAGACCACCAACTGTGAGTCACAGAAGATTTCAACTGATTTTACCCCGAGTTCTCCAATGAGTTTTAAGCTCGCAATCAGTGCTTCATATTCTGCTTCGTTATTTGTAGCTAGGAAATCGAGCTTCAGAGCGTAACAAACCGATCGATTTTCCGGAGTTACAAGAACTATGCCGGCGCCGGAGCAACGGTCGTTTGATGCCCCATCGGTGTACAATTTCCATCGAACAGTAGGAATGACATCGTGATTATCTGGTTCGTCGGGTATGGTAAACTCAGCAATGAAATCTGCTAACGCTTGCCCTTGTATGGCTCTTCGTGGTAAGTAGGCGAAATCGAACTGGCTCAACTCGATGTTCCATTTTAACAATCTTCCAGAAGTTTCTGGTCGTTGGAGTACCTACCGTAGGGGCTGATCGGTATAAACACTTATTGAGTGTGCTTGAAAGTATGGGCGCAGCTTACGTGATGCAATCACCAAGCAATAGGCCAATTTTTCGATTTTAGGGTAATTCCTTTCTGCCCCCGTTAAACGCTTGCTAACGTAATACGCCGGCTTCTGGATTCGGTCTTCCTCGCGAACCAAAGCCGCACTTATAGCATGTAAGGATACGGCCAAGTACACGTACAACATCTCATGGTCTACTGGTTTTGACAGCACTGGTGGACTCTCCAGATGCCTCACCAAATCCCGGAATGCTTCCTTACAATCGGATGTCCACTCGAAATTCCTCTTCCCTTTCTTTATTATATCAAAGAATGGGATGCACTTGTCCGTGGCCCTGGATATGAATCGACTCAGCACAGCTACTTTTCTATTCAAGCTCTGTACCTGTTTTATAGTCCTGGGCACTTGCACATCTCGAATAGCTTGAATCTTTTCTGGGTTAGCTTCAATTCCCCTAGCATTGACGATGAATCCCAAAAACTTCCTGACGCAACGCCGAAGGAACACTTCAAAGGGTTGATCTTCATCCCATAATACCTGAGTATGTCGAACATCTCAGCCAAGTCTCGAATGTGGTCGTTTGACTGTCGTGACTTCACGAGCATGTCATCCACATAGATTTCCATCGTTCTACCAAGCTGGTATTTGAACATTCGATTCACCAAACGCTGATAAGTCGCTCCTGCGTTTTTCAGTCCGAAGGGCATTACTACATAGCAATATAGCCCGACATCTGTGATGAAGCTGGTGTGTTCTTGGTCCGGAATATGCATCGGGATTTGATTGTAACCCGAGTATGCATCCATGAATGATAACAGCTCGTGTCCTGCAGTGAAGTCGACCAACTGATCAATCCTAGGCAACGGAAAACTGTCCTAGGGGCACGCTTTATTCAGATCGGAATAATTTATGCAAGTTCTCCATTTCCCATTCGCCTTTTTCACCAGCACGGGATTCGATACCCATTCAGGGTAGAGGGCGTCGCGGACGAACCCATTGGCTTTGAGTTTGTCCACTTCCTCCCTGAGAGCTGCAGACCTCTCTGGGTCTATTCCTCTCCTCTTTTATTTAACTGGGACGTATTTCGAGTCTATGTTCAACATATGACTCGTAATGGCGGGAGAAATCCCGCACATATCAGAATGCACCCAAGCGAAAACATCAAGATTTGCCCGGAGGAAATCACTAAGGTCTTCAGTCATTGCGGGGCCGAGTTGTGATCCGATCTTCAGCACTTGCGATGGATCGTCTCGGCTGACTGAAATGTCAATTGTTAATTCAGCCGGTGCTGCCTTTTCTTCCCTGGGTTTCTCATCGTCATCTCTCGGATCTATGTCTCTGAAGATCTGAGAATTATGCCCGAGCCAGGGCTCGGGCACTACTTGTCAATTATCATTATTGAGGATGCGGACAGGATTGTCCGCAACCTTTCTCCCTCCGATGGGCCTCTCTGAGCTCTGCCACATAACATGCACGACCGGTCGCCTGGTCGCCATGAACAACTCCTACTCCTTTGTCAGTTGGGAATTTCAAAATCAAGCACCACGGGGCTAATGCTGCCCAAAACTCAGCCAGGGCCGGTCGGCCCAGGAATACATTATACGGAGAATCTACATCCAAAACTACGAAGGGCAGGATTCGCACCCTCCGACGTTCGCCTTGTCCCAGTTCAACCGGTAACTCAACATACCCTACCGCATCGGTCGCTGCACCATTAAAGCCATGTATGCGAGCCTTGGATGGTTTCAAGTCCTTTGTTTCCATTTTCATCTGGTCATAAGCCTTCTTGAAGATGATGTTGACAGAACTTCCACAATCAATCAAAATTCTTTTCACATACGCCGGTCCGATCGTTGCAGATATGAACATCGGGTCGATGGTTGGAGCCTCCACTTGGTCAGCATCTCTGTTTCTGAACACTATATCGTCTGTCATTACACGCTGCTGCTTAGCAGGGGTCCCATCCTCCGTGTTCGAACAACATTCGAAATCTGCATGCTTCAGGGCACTAGCATACCGCTCCATCTCCTGCCAATTCTTATCCTCGGGGTGAGGCCCGCCGATGATCGTGTTTATGACTAGCCTACCCATAGCCTGGGTAGGTTCATCGGGATGACGCGGAGCTGGAGCGCGACCTGGGTTGGATGTTCCTTGTCCTCTTTCCTGAGGATCCTTCACAAATACCTGCAACTTTTTCTGCCTGATCAACTTCTCTATAGCGTCGTGTAGGTGTCTGCACTCTTCCGTATTGTGCCCATAAGTCTCATGGAAGCGGCAATATTTCCCGGTCCGCTTCTGTTCCTCGGTTGATTCTTTTGGACGTGGCTTTCTGTACTGAAAAGTATTGCAGGTTGATAGGTAAATGTTCTCAAGAGACGCATTCAGTGGGGTATACTCGTTGTAGCTTGGAATTCTCGGTTTCCACTTCCCCGCTTCTCTCTTCTTCCCTTGATTTCTTCCTCCGGACTCCTTAGGCTGCCCAGGCTTGTTCTGGACATTGACTTTGACCTTTCCCGAGTTGTCTCCGGACTGCTTCACAGCAATGTTGCTTTTCATGGACTCTTGGACAGGTCCTGGTGCCTTATCTCGCCTTACCCACCTAGCTTCCTCTCTTCTTATGAACTGGTGTGCCTTTGAGTAGAAACGCTCTAGCGTAGTCGGAGGTTTTCCTGCCAACCAGTCTCCAAATTCAGAATCAGGATCCACACCTCTCATTACAGCCGTTAGAATTGCATGATCATTGGGATTACTGACTTCAGTTGCCGCAACATGGAATCTTTGTAAATATTCCTTCAATGACTCTCCAGGATTTTGGATTACACTTGACAGAGACATTACGTCCTTTGGACGAGTAGTGTGTATCCTGAACTGCTCAATAAACTTCTTTGCCAACTCCTCGAAATTGGATACGGACCGCGGAGGAAGTCGGGTGAACCACATAGTAGCGATCCCAGATAGAGTAATTGGAAAGCATCTACACTTGGTTGTATCATTTGCTCTAGCTGAATCCATCATCCACTCGTACCTCATGACATGTTGTCGGGGGTCAGTCTTTCCCTCATACGCAGGGATAGTCGACATACTAAACTTTCTGGGGTACACCGCCTGCAGCACAATATCTGTGAACGGAGTATGACTTTTTGATACTCCCCAATCGTCATTCGATAAGCCCTGATTTTCTTTCATCAATTGCCTGACCATGGCTGTCAGATCTGGTGTTTGTATGGAAGGTAGAAGGTTAGAGTCTGTTCTACGTGACTGTCCATGCTGATGCCTCCTCTCCTAGCGATCTGCCAAATGTGCCTCTTGAGGTTCGACATCGTTAGCGTTTTGATGGTCTAGGTCTCCAGCCTCCACCCGCACTCCGGTTCCGAAGTTTCCAGCTCTTGCTTGGTCACGGTCTCCAACTGTTTGAACAGCAGCACCTGCCCGCGCAGCTTCAGTCTTACGGCGTCTACGCCTGGGAGGTTCATCAGAGGAAGTTGAGCTGTCGGATGAGGAATAAGGAGCGGGATTGCCCCCAGCATTCTGTTGCTGCTGTTGAGTGAGTTGTGCCATCAGGTTGGCATTAGCTTGCATCTACTCTCCTAGTTGTCTCCTGCTTTCCCTGAGTTCTCTCATCAAGTCGTTGAACTCTATTCTGGTGACAACTGGAGTCTGGTCCTGGGCGGCAATTCCTACACCCGAATCGCTGGCTGATTGCTAGGTCCTGCTTGTTGCACGCTAGCAGTCTCATGGGCATCTGCATTATGAGAAGCTGACCTGGTACATGGTCTTGCCATTGTAGAGTTATCGGTATGAACTCTGAGTAGAATCAACGAATGTCCTATCAATGAATCGGATCTTCTTTGGGGGATTTGTTCAATCCAGTAGCTTCAAAGCAGATCCTTGAGGTCTGAGAATTCAATTCTCAGTGAAAGCACCAAAGTGTTAGCACCAAAATTGGTCACTAAACTCGTTGAGAAAGATTGTGAAGAGATATAAATGATGAAGATAAATTAAACAAAGAAGAAAGTGCTAATTCAAATGCAGAAAGTAAGAACACCAGATTTATAGTGGTTCAGCGTAATTGCCTACGTCCACTTTGAGGTTAAACTTTATTGATCTTCTTAACGATTGATTACAAATACAATTCGTAGATCAAATGCTTGAATGGAGTTGCTAAGTAAAGAAGATGAGTCTGAAAAATGGCAGATTCTCCCCAGTGTTCCCGAAATAAGGTCCCTTTTCACTGTGCCCATGCCCCTCTATTTATAGACAAAGATGGGTTGGACTTCCCAGGTGGGCTTGGCAGCCGAACATCTTGGCCCAAATATAGTGGTCGCCGTATGCCGAACCAAATAGGCCGAACACTTGGATGCCGAACAACCCTCTCTATGCCGAACGATACGCTTGCTGCGTGGGAAGAGTAGAACGAATATCAGTCGAAGCCGAACGTGCCTCTGGCCTAACGAAGCGCTTGACCGAACATTGTCTCTGGCCGAACGTTGGTGCTGGCTGAATGATAGCTTTAGCCGAACAATGCTTCTGGCCGAACAATGTCCCTGGCCGAACGATGCTTTAGCTGAACAATGCTTCTGGCCGAACAATGTCCCTGGCCGAACGATGCTTTAGCCGAACGATGCCTTTGGCCGAATAATACAGCCATGCCGAGCAGTTGTACATGCCGAATGTCTTTCGATGCCGAGCGCTTACAAACACCGAGTTCTACTGAATGCCGAGTAGTCCTGGATGCCGAGTACTCCTGGACGCCGAGTGCTACTGAATGCCGAGTAGTCCTGAGAGCCGAGTACTCCTGGACACCGAGTACTCCTGGATGTCGAGTACTACTGGATGCCGAGTACTCCTGGATACCGAGTACTACTGGATGCCGAGTGCTTGCCAATGCCAAGTACTCAGTTGCCAGGTCAAATCACCAGGAAACATATGCTAGAACTTTAAATAACCTAAATCAAAGAAATTTGATCTCATCAATGCACCAATAATACAATTATATATTTTAGTACCACAAAGTCAACTAAGTAATTTTGACAAACACTTAATCCACATATTTTAGCAAGTCCTAGGCAACCCACATTATGTATTGTGTAAAATATATAGAAAAAAACACTAAACAACAGGTTCCTATCAAGCACTACACCATACCAGCCGTTTCGCAAACCCCGAAGGCGGAAAATTTGCAACGACTCTAAGCCGTTGCTATTAACCAACGGTTAAAGTCCGTTGCAAAACCTTATAATACGGCTCATGGCCGTTCTAAATTTTGGGACGGCTCTTACCCGAATAACATTTTAGTACAGCCTTCCATACCCCCCCGTTCCCAACTAGCTATGCCCTTTACTTTCATTATCCACTTCGATCAAAAAAGGAAAAAAGCGATAATATTTTAAGATCCATCTCGAATTCGCCAGCTCGAATTTTCGCCGACTCCAGATATCCAGATCCAGATTTCGTCCATCATCACATGTAATATCAGATCTGAAGAAATAGTGATGCAGCCCGACCTTCCTTCATTTTAGGTCGCCAACGACCTAACAAGTTGTTAAGTCGCGCAAGCGACCTAACAGGTCATGTATGCGAGTTATGCCCACAAGTGATGCCTGCGAGCGAGCTACGACCTATTGGGATTCGACCTAATGTGATATGACTTAACGAGTTAAGAACTGGTTGTGTGAAACTAATTGTTTTAGGTCGCTTGCGACCTATCGAGATAGAGGATTCTGTGGAAGACCATGCGGAACACCAACTGGATAGTCTTAAGTCGCTTGGACGACCTAACGAGCTAAGTCAACAAGTTAGGTCACGAAGTTCATATGTCGCGAAGGTCTTAGGTCGCCAACGACCTAGCAAGAAGCCACTTGATCTTAGGTCACTACGAAACAGTGTGTTATGACCTAGAAGGTCGCGACCTAACATTACCAAGCTATATTTTAAGGTCGCTCCATGGTTAGGTCGCGTGATGAGTTGGGTCGCTCCAGAAGATATGCCGCTGATTCCTTATATCGTGAAGATGTCCTGTTGCCGTGCATTCTTAGGTCGCTCAAGAGTAGGTCGCGAGACCTTAAGTCGCTGGGAAGATAGACCGCTAAGTCGCTCCTGGAGGATATGTTATGTCGTTTGAATCCTTAGGTCATGTGTGTTGTATTTTAGGTCGTTATGTTGTAATATGTTGTGTGTTGTATATATTGAGTCGCTTGATGTGTGTTGTAACGTGTTTCCTTATGTCGCATTGTTTTAGGTCGTAGGTCGTTTGTCTGTGTTAGGTCGTTAACGACCTAGGGTAAGTCGTGGGTCGCTGAAACCGTGTGTGTGTTGAGTTGTAAGCCTATAAATAGGCGGGTTGTGTCATTTGTAATAGTAAGTTGATTTTGAATAAACTTTTGTTTGAGAGCTTTGTGCCTCTTCTTAAATTGGTAGTTGAATGTAATCTCCTATCTCCACTTTCGGCATTCGAGTGTGCTCGAATCAACGACTGCTGAAGCCAATTCACGGTATCAAGTGTGCTTGATCAAAGTTTGAAGAATTGCAGATCTTCTTTCACGGCATCGTGCGCGATCAACATGACAAAGATAACTAGATTCCGGTATCTTTGAGATCAACGGAATTGGGCGTTTGGTATTTTCAATCCACCGATTGCTACTTTCATCGTTTCATCCATTTCAGTTATCCGCTGTTGCATCATTTGGTATCAGAGCTAGACTTAGCCAATCATAGCTAAGCCAAGTCTTTGGAGCCAATTCTTATTGAAGAATTCAAGCCGTGCATCACTTTGTAAATCAAGGCTGAAAGTTTAAGTGTTGAAGTTGTGAAGTATTGACAATGTCGTCGAGAAGAGCTAATCGCCATCAGAATGTTGAAGCGTTGTATTGAAGAGAAGAAGCCGAGCAAATGGAACAACGCATCAATGAAAAGTTTGATGAAGGCATTGGGAAGTTAGAGAAACTGATGAATGATATGAATCAAAGTCAAAGGAGGAGGTCGCCAGTCTCGAACCATGGAGGAAACAGAGTTTCGCCATCGGTTACGGAAGCGAGGAGGGTGTCGCCACAATCTTATCGAGAAAGAAGAGAATCTTCAGTTTCATTGAGAAGAGAACATCATGAGTATAGAAATGAAGAGAGAAGAACTCCACGTGAGTTTGAACATGAGCCATACCGTGATGATGAAAGACAAAGTAGAAGGGATATGCAGAATCATAGAGATGTGGATGGTCGAGACCGTTATCGAAGTACATCTGTTTTTGATGAAGATGGTGGTAGATGTAGTGTTCATTCTCGAGATCGAGACCAAGCATGAAATGCATATCGGGATGTAGAAGATGATCGACGATGGGAGTCGGGAATGAAAACTGAAATTCCAGAATTCAAGGGTGGAATGGTAGTGGAAGAATTTTTGGATTGGTTGTCTAATGTGGAAGAAATTTTTGACTTCAAAGAAGTACCCGAGCATCGTAGAGTGAAGTTGGTTGCTACACGATTGAAAGGAAGAGCTATGGCATGGTGGCAGCAAACTAAACTAACACGGGAGAGAATGGGAAAGTCAAAAATTGAGTCATGGGAGAAGATGAAGAAATTAATGAAGGCTACAATCTTGCCGTATAATTATCAGTCTCTTATGTATCAACGATTGCAGAATCTGAGACAGGGAACAAAGTCAGTGAATGATTATGCGGATGGATTTTATCAATTGATTGCGAGGAATGATATCATGGAGACGGAGGAACAGTTGACCGCTAGATTTGTTGGAGGGTTGAGAATGCAGATTCAGGATATGGTGAATATGTTTGATCCCAGATCTGTTGCGGAAGCACATCAAAAAGCTCTAGCTTGGGAGAAGCAAGGTAGGAGAGGTGGTGGTGTGTTTACGAATTCCAAAAATCGGAACAAGGATGTTAGTAACAGTGCGGATGTTTCCAAAGTCGTCAATAAACCGAATGTGAATGAACCTAACAAAGCTAAGGTCAATAGTAGTCTCAAATGCTTTAATTGTCAAGAGTTGGGTCATAAAAGCAATGAATGTACAAAGCCCAAGAAGCGAGCAATGATTGCGGAGATTGAGCATGAAGATGCAGAGGTAGAGTGTGTCAATTCACTACCAGTTGAAGAAGAAGAATTTTTGACAGGAGATGCGGGTTGTAGTTTGTTGGTGAGGAGATCTTGTTTAACACCAAAGCAAAAGGATGATTCTAGTTGGTTGAGGAGCAATATTTTCCAGTCAACATGCACTATTCTGGGAAAGGTTTGTAAATTTGTCATCGATGCAGGAAGCTATGATAATATCATTTCTTTAGAAGCTGTAAAGAAGTTGTCATTGAAAACAGAGAAGCATCCAAACCCCTACAAATTAGCTTGGTTGAGGAAAGGAGGGGAAGTGAAGTTTAATCGAAGAGCTTGTGTAATTTTTTCGATTGGGAAGAAATACAAAGACGAAATTTGGTGTGATGTGGTTGATATGGATGTATGCCATTTGTTGTTGGGGAGATCATGGCAATACGATAGAGCTGTGCAACATGATGGTCGCACCAACAGCTACAGTTTTATGTTCGAGGATACACGAATCACGTTAGTTCCTAAAAGGCGACAACAGAGTGAAAACAAATTGGAGGAAATCGAGGAACTAAAGACTTTGTTGTCTTTAAAGGAATTTGTTGATGTGGAAGACGAAATCGAAAATGTACAACCAGCAAAGTTTGATAAAGATGAAATTGATGATTTTCAACCAACGAAATCTGATGAACATGAGGTTGAAAATTTACAATCAGCAAAGTTGAATGAGGACGAAGAAAGTAAGTTAGGAGATGAAGAGGGTAATTTCTTGGTGAAGAAGGGGGATTCGACTAGTCTACAATCTACAAGAGAGTTTGTTAAAGAAGTGGAGGATCGGGCAGAAGTATTCCTGTTGAATGAAAATGAAACCAGTGAAAGTGTTGAAATTATCGAAGAGGTTAAGCCAGTGGTGAATGAATGTGAAGAGGTAGTTCCTGCAGAGTTGTCTAAGGAATTACTACCACTAAGGGACGTACAACATCATGTTGATCTAGTACCAAGTGCTATTGTACCGCATATGCCACGTAACCATATGTGTCCGACAGAGCAGATAGAGTTGAGAAGATTGGTTGATGGGTTTCTGTTCAAAGGAAGGCAATTGTATACTCCTGATTGCAGTTGGCGAATAAGAGTTATCAAAGACTTACATGTAGAAAGACACGAGGGCCGTGATCATACCATGCAGTTGGTTACAACGTTTTGTTTTGGGCCGTCAATAAGGAAAGGGGTTGAAAGGTTTGTTCAGAAGAGTCAGAATTATCAAATTTCAAAAGAGACCGCGACGAAGTCAGGATTATGTATGTCATTACCTATACATACTAGATCATGGGTGGAGGTAAGTATGGACTCTGTATTGGATTTGATGAAGACACAAAGTGGTAACGAATCTATCTACTTGATGGTTGAACGATTTCTTGTTGGTACTTACAACAAGCTAGATGCTGGAGGGATGGGTCGTTTGGAAATTGTGAAGGGAATTTGTAAGAATGATTGTAAGTTGAGTTTGCCGGATCATTTTCCTATTGCCAACATTGACAATATCAAACACTTGGTTCCATTTCACGAGAACAAGAGTATCGAAGACGAAGAAACTGTAAATTCGAGGACGAATTTCTGTCAACCGGGGGAGGATGATGCAGCCCGACCTTCCTTCATTTTAGGTCGCCAACGACCTAACAAGTTGTTAAGTCGCGCAAGCGACCTAACGGGTCATGTATGCGAGTTATGCCCACAAGTGATGCCTGCGAGCGAGCTACGACCTATTGGGATTCGATCTAATGTGATACGACTTAACGAGTTAAGAACTGGTTGTGTGAAACTAATTGTTTTAGGTCGCTTGCGACCTATCGAGATAGAGGATTCCGTGGAAGACCATGCAGAACACCAACTGGATAGTCTTAAGTCGCTTGAACGACCTAACGAGCTAAGTCAACAAGTTAGGTCGCGAAGTTCATATGTCGCGAAGGTCTTAGGTCGCCAACGACCTAGCAAGAAGCCACCTGATCTTAGGTCGCTACGAAACAGAGTGTTATGACCTAGAAGGTCGCGACCTAACATTACCAAGCTATATTTTAAGGTCGCTCCATGGTTAGGTCGCGTGATGAGTTGGGTCGCTCCAGAAGATATGCCGCTGATTCCTTATATCGTGAAGATGTCCTGTTGCCGTGCATTCTTAGGTCGCTCAAGAGTAGGTCGCAAGACCTTAAGTCGCTGGGAAGATAGACCGCTAAGTCGCTCCTGGAGGATATATTATGTCGTTTGAATCCTTAGGTCGTGTGTGTTGTATTTTAGGTCGTTATGTTGTAATATGTTGTGTGTTGTATATATTAAGTCGCTTGATGTGTGTTGTAACGTGTTTCCTTATGTCGCATTGTTTTAGGTCGTAGGTCGTTTGTCTGTGTTAGGTCATTAACGACCTAGGGTAAGTCGTGGGTCGTTGAAACCGTGTGTGTGTTGAGTTGTAAGCCTATAAATAGGCGGGTTGTGTCATTTGTAATAGTAAGTTGATTTTGAATAAACTTTTGTTTGAGAGCTTTGTGCCTCTTCTTAAATTGGTAGTTGAGTGTAATCTCCTATCTCCACTTTCGGCATTCGAGTGCGCTCGAATCAACGACTGTTGAAGCCAATTCACGGTATCAAGTGCGCTTGATCAACGTTTTAAGAATTGCAGATCTTCTTTCACGGCATCGTGCGCGATCAACATGACGAAGATAGCTAGATTCCGGTATCTTTGAGATCAACGGAATTGGGCGTTTGGTATTTTCAATCCACCGATTGCTACTTTCATCGTTTCATCCATTTCAGTCATCCGCTGCTGCATCAAATAGTAATTCCAGAAAAAGTTTTGATTTTCAATTCAGGTAATCGTGATTTTTATGTTATTTTAGAAATAGTGTGTTATTAATAAACACACAGCCCGATTCTCTTTTGATTTCTCCCTTTCTCGATGCCGTTGCTCACAGTCGATTTGTAATCGTTGAGCAGTATTTCTTTTAGGGCTTGCGGTAACTGTAGAGGATAGAGAGATATTGTTACTGACATCTCTGTATATAAACTCGCTGTTTACAGAATTTTATGGATTGATCTCAGCATAACTGAAGAACTTCATTGGCACGGTCTTCCCTTCTTTTTCTTCTAGTACTAGTACTTAATCTAATGCAATTATTGCAGAATGAATATTTAGGCTTTAATTACAGCCATCCTAATTTTGTTCGCTAGAATTGATACATTTTACCTCAAATGTAAAGTCTTTTATATTGTACTCGTTTTGGAGTATTAGTACTTTCCCGTAGGCGTGATAATTTTCTATGAAGTTTGCTATCATGTTTATCTTCTGCTTCTTTTTCAGAAAAAGAGTCAAAAAGTTCAATTTTTTATGTCAGGTTTATAGTTTAGTTGAAAGTCTTGCAGCTACTCTGATAAAATTAGCTTGCTACTATTTTTCTTCCAATGTGTTTTTTAATAATAATTTTCACTAAAACAATGTTCAAATGTACCAAAAACCTTATAAATTTTTTGTTTTATATATTGTAATCTTTTTATAGTATTTCTACTTTTCATTATTCTAAAACATTAACTTTTATGATATTATTCATTTTATAATATGTATACACACACTCTCTATTACTTTTTATAAATAATATATAATTATTACTGATACATTTTTTAAGCTTAAATTAGTGTACGATTTTTATGAAGCGAAAGAGACCGCCAAAAAAGATATTCTGAACACAAAATGAATGAAGAAATTTGTTAAAAAGTGAATGTGCTTTTGTGGTGTGAAATTGGTAATGGAAGTTAAATAATGATTTGTACGAATTTATATTTATATTTATTTCAAACAGCTTTAGGTATTTTTGAATGGATATTAATAATAGATATAAAATCATAAATTATGTATAAATGTGTAAAAAAAGGGAAAATTGTGCTATGAAAATAAATGCTGGTTCTATTGTGGTGAAAACCGATTAAACCGTTTTACGTACATTCAGTCCTTCATCAATTTATCTACATTCATCTATGATTCTTGTTACGGGCATGGAAAAGTCTTACAATTTGGGTGTCATTGCAACATTGGATAACGTTGAAATTTGGTGATTGTGTGTTTTGTACATTTGTGTGATCGTGTTATATTTAATTTTTTCATGTTTGAAAATGTGATTTTAAAGTTTTTGCAAAGCATAAGTTTGGATGTGATGATGCAATAAATAGGATGATGTAGATTATAATAGGATGTATGTATGTTGTTGGACGCATTGTTTGCGAGTTCTATTGTTAATTCTAACTGGAGATCATTATTTTTATATTGTAATTGATGTTTTATTTTGTAAACAATTTGAGAAATAGTTTGCACATGTAAAAAGATAATTACAAAATGAATGTATAAGAGTTCCCTCTTTCAAATCATATTAAAGATTTACATACGTTGCATTTGCTATTAGCTTCTCCTTCACCTCTTTTCCATGAAAATTAGCTTCAAGTGATAGTGCATGTGAATTTCTGCACAATTTTTCAGTCAGAGTAGCAAGCTCTAGTCTTTGAAAACTTACAGTTAAGACTAAATTTAGTTATTATAGCGTATGTGAATTTGCTTTGTTTGTGAATTTAGAACCACAAATTCTTAAGAGGTCAATTTTTTTTAACATATCTTGAAAAAACTTACTTCAACTTTAAGTTTTTTTTGTAAACGTAATACAAAAATAGACTTGGTTTTCACAGGTAGCATTTGTATTTTCGCAGTTTTAAATCGCGCAAATAAAAAATCATAATTTGTACTTGCACAAGTATATTTGTTTTTTTAAATATTTGTGTTTTTGCAAACTTAGATTGCTCAAGTTGATATAAGAAAAATGATTTCTACTTTTGTAACTAGTTTTGAGCCAGCCGTAAAATTATAATAGACTTTTCTTTTGCCTAAAAATTGAATTTGTCCCGAGGATGGATTGTTTCACATGCTTGTATTGTTTCTCAAAATACGAAAAATAAAAATAAGGTTGTTTTCTATTTTGTATATTAACTTCGTTTTCTAAATTGATCGTTTTCATCAATATACATACGTCATGTGCATTTTTTTATGAACGAAAACCCAAAACTTAAAAAATAACAAAGCAAACACTATCTAATATTTTAAGTCATCACTTGTATCCCTGAGAACAGCTGTTGATATTTTACAACTAAAAAGATACACGGAGTTTAGGGCTTTCACCTATCAGTTTTCTACTAATTGGCTTGCAGTTTTTAATTTCAAGCAAAGTGAGATAACTTCCTTAACGATTAGAAAATGCAGATCACCAAATCTAAGTTGGAGGCTTTATGGTAGAACAATGTAAATAGGGGTACGATACTTTTAAGTCATGGCCCCATATCTGATCATGGTGCTACCGACAGGGTCATGGTGAGGTCTAGGAATAATTATATAATTCATTACGTAGCTTTACCTTTTGTAATTTATTCAAAATAAAATCAGTTTATTTTATTTTATTTTCCATTGTATGTGTTGTTATATTCTGATCTAAGTAATCGTCTAAAAACATTTAATATGCACAAGTTTAAAATTCTTTGGAAAAAATATTTAATTGACCGTTGTTGTAAATTTGTTCTTATCAGTTAGAATTATTGAACCGTGTATTTAAAAATTAAAATACATGTTTTTTAATGTTCCTATTCAAAATGTTATCAGAAAAATATATCAATACATGCGTCTAGAGTAGTATACATAATACAGGTCATACAATGAATGACGAATTATTCATAACCGTTGGAGACACCAAGATGTTACGTACTTACGCTTGTATAGCAGAATTTCAATGTATAGCAATGTATAGCAGACCAAATGAATTTGCAGGAAAACAAATATGTTGCACCAAATAAATCAAATGAAAGAAAATATTCGATGTTGGACGCTAACAATAATAGGAACTAAAGAACTTGTTTTTTTGGCAGTAAAAATAAGTGAAATAAACACTATTGTAGTTGTTGTTAGTCTGAGAATGAAAGAAAGGAACATCTTCGGATTTTAGTGGTACAATGACTCAATATCCTTAAACAATGACTCATGTTCTGTAAGAGATATAATTATTCTTTAAGTTGCTCGTACTTTCAAGTTTATAAAATGTTGTATATATTTTAGTTGGCAGATCAATATGTCTTCAAGTATAGATAAAGAGTGGATGAAAGAAGCCGATCAAAGAACCCCACGATATATGGAAGGAGTGCAGAAGTTTATTGATTTTGTTGTAGAAAATGGTGGTAATAAGGAAATCTATTCTTGTCCTTGCACACACAGTGCAAAAATATGAAAATGAAAATTTAGATGAAATTCATTTTCATCTGCTCAGATGGGGAATTGTCCAATCATATACTGTTTGGCATTTTCATGGGGAAGAGTCAACAATGAACCAAAAACAACCTATTAGTCAAGCCATAAGTACCGATGACTCTGAACTTCCTAGGATGGAAGATCTGGTCAATGACGCTGATAGATTTCATTTCAACCTACAAGTTTGTTGCCAGATAATATTGGGGATTCACCTACGGTTGATGTTGATTGACAGGCCAATCAAAGCAAGAAGTATAAATCACTTATTGATAATGCAAAAGAGACATTGTATCCTTCATGTCCAAAAGGGATAACAAAATTGTATTTCGTCGTCAAGCTGAATAACTTGAAAACCCAGTATGGCTTTTCCGATAATGGTGTGACTGCACTCCTAGAATTCATAAAGGAATTACTTCTTGAAGGTAACACACTACCAACAAAGTATCACGACATGAAGAAGATGATTAAGCAAGTTGGTATGGATTACAAAACTTATGATGCGTGCATTAATGACTGCATTTTGTATTGGAAGGATGAGGCAAATAGAGTTTTTTGTCCAGTTTGCAAACAACCAAGATATAAAACAACATTCAACGAAGAGAAAAGAGCTGCCAAAGTACCTCAAAAGACGTTGAGACATTTCCCTCTAATTCCTAGGATGAGGAGGTTGTATATTATACCATGGATAGTAGATGCTATGACTTGGCATGGTCGTGCCAAGTCTAATTCAGACGTAATGCGTCACCCATGTGATACTTTTCAATGGCGAGCTGCAGATTCTTTTGACAAAACATTTGCTGTTGAATCGCGAAATGTCACGCTTGGATTAGCAACGGATGGTTTCAATCCACATGCATCTCTAAGTAACCGTTATAGTTGTTGGCCAGTAGTTATAGTACCGTATAATCTTCCTCCATCCATGTGCATGAAAAGAGAGTTTTCAATGTTGACGTTGTTGATTTCTGGACCAAAACAACCAGGAAAGGATATTGATGTTTATTTGCAACCGTTGATAGATGAGTTACAACTGTTATGGGAAGGAGTCGCTGCATTTGACTCATTTAATAATTCTGAGTTTACAATGAGAGATAGGTTGTTGTGGGCAATTCATGATCATCCTGCACTTGGGACTTTATCGGGATGCACAACTCATGGCTATTTTGCATGTCCTACATGTGGGGAAGACACTTGTTCTTACTATCTTCGTGCAAGTAAGAAGATGTGTTACATGGGACATCGAAGATTTCTTCCTTTCAAACATAAGTTTCGAGACGAAAAAACAAACTTTGATAACAAACAAGAATATCGTCGTCCTTCACGGCCATTGACTGGTTATCAAGTTGAAGAGAAGGTAGCTAATATCAAGATGAAAGTTGGTAAAGACAAACTAGAAATTGGTCGAAAATGAAAAAAGAAAACCGATGAAGACGAAGTTGAGAATGTTCCTGCATGGTATAGGAGGTCCATCCTCTTTGATTTGCCATATTGAAAAGCAAATTTGGTCCGACATAATATTGATGTTATGCATACAGAGAAGAATGTCACTGAGCATCTCATTAGCACAATTATGGGTCATAAAGACAAGTCAAAAGACGGCATCAATGCACGTAAGGATTTGAAAAACATGGGTATAAAACAAAAATTGTGGGTGAGTGAAGATCCTGAAAGAAATAAAGTAATCATACCAGATGCAACTTTCACCTTGAGCAAAGACGAAAGGCTACGATTTTGCACCATTTTGAAAAGCCTAAAAATGCCTAGCAAATTCTCTTCCAACTTCAATAACAATGTGAACATCAATCCTCCTGAACTAACAAATATGAAGTCTCATGATTACCACATCATAATGCAGCAATTACTTCCGATATTGCTTCAGCATTCTTATCCACAACATAAAGATCTACGTAATGCTGTACATCATATAAGTCTATTTTTTAACATTTTATGCTCAAAGATGATCAACAGAGAACATCTTTTAAAAGCAAAAACTAGTTTGGTAGAAGCAATTTGTATGTTTGAAAAATATTTTCCACCTGCATTTTTTGACATCAGCATCCACCTTATGGTTCATTTAGCTGATGAAGCATTGATCTGCGGTCCAGTTAGATATAGGTGGATGTATCCTTTTGAACGGTAATTTACTAATCTTAGTTTTGTTCATCATCATTCGATTTAAATAGGTACTAGTTATTTGTAATCGATTTACATTCATAGGTTGATGAAAACATATAAAGGATACGTCCGTAACAAAAGATATATTGAAGGATGTATTGCAGAAGGATATATCGTACATGAAGCTAGTCTTTACTGCATGGATTATATGCCAAGAGGAGGCGATGGCACACATAAACATACTCGTGAGGCTTTCTTAGACAAGGATGATGAGTTTGCTGGTGAGATGCCTCTAGATAATGGTAAAGACATAACCTTAATCTCGGTGCAGTTTGAACAAGTTCGTAGATGGGTCCTCAATAAGTATGATGGATTGGATGAATGGGAGAAGTAAGTTCACAAATAACTCCTGAATCTCCACCATTGTAAGTATATAAATGTTTTGAAATGTGTTTTTTGCAGGAGGTATAACATCTATGTGAAAAGTACTAAATCTCAATCTCGAAATGGGGTTTCATCCGTGGAAGACTGTCAAAGTTTTACTCTATGGTTACGTGGCGAGGTATATATTAAAGCTTATTTAATATTTCACGCGTACTTAAAGGTATTATCATACACCTTATTAATCATACTTTTCACATATTTTATTTTTTTAGTTGGTGAAAACAAACGATGTTGATTCAACTCTTTGGCGCCTTGTGAATGGGCCGAAGTTCAAGGCGCACAGTTATATGAAGTACCAAGTAAATGGGTTTACATTTTCCCCGAAAAATTACAAAGAGCGGATGGTAACACAAGACAGCGGTGTATGTATGAGAGCAATCACAAAATTTAGAGCTAGTGGGAAAGATAAAAATTATAAAGAAGCTGAAACAATGTATTATGGAGTTATTCAGGAGATAATTGAGTTGGATTATATAGACTTCAAACAAACGGTTTTTTATTGTGATTGGGTAAAGGTCAAAGACAAGGTCAATGGTTGCAAGATTGATCCTGTTTCAAACTTGGTTACAGTTAATTTAGGGAAATTGAAGACCAAAGATAGGATGAACGATGAGCCATTTATTCTTGCGTCAGAAGCGAGTCAAGTGTTCTACTCAAAAGATTTAGAAAATAGCGGATGGTTTATGGTTTTACACACACCTAAGCGGTTGACTACAATCGTGAATGATCTTGAGTTTCCTACCGTCTATCAATCAGCCTTTGAAGATAACAAAAAATTAGAAGATCTTACCAAATGCATATGTTAATATAAGATGTATTTCTTAATTGAATTGAGTTGAATTTCAAATGTGGCTGAATTTAGAATTTTTTGATTATGAATTTAGAATTTTTCATGTATCACTATTTAATTATTATTCTAAATTTTATAAATTTGTTTGCTTACGTATGATGATGGAAAAAGATTGGTTGCGTTAGAATTAATGTGTAAATCCAAATATTAGTGTTGTTTGAATTACCCAGTGGTCCAAAATCCAGCGTGAAAATAAAGATCCGCGATTCATATCAGTACCCATATAGAAATTGGTTTTGGTAACATAACCAATTCATTTGAAGATTAAAACAGTAATAAAGCAGTATTGGTAAAATATTATTTGTCATAACCATGTTATGTATTCAATGTCGGTCACGGAAATAAAACAATGTATCATCTTATTTACATTCTATATTTTAAAGATTCTGGCACATGTAAACAATGTATCACGGAAATAAAACAATGTATCATCTTATTTACATTCCATATTTTAAAGATTCTGGCACATGTAAACAATGTATCACGGAAATAAAACAATGTATCACCTTATTTCCATACATTGTAAGTAATATGTGGCCTCTGTGGTAGGTGGATAATGGCTGCACTGAACATTTATTGCCATCATTGTATAAAGATGACTAGAATGTCCTTATTGCATACTTTCTTGGTGTGGTTAGTCATAGTTATTCATTACTTTTATTTGTTGTATATATCTTTTGTTTTATTCAAATATTTTAGTGTTACAAAAATTTATTTGAGGTGGAAATATTAAAAAAATTATTTTGTAATTGTTTCACTTGTTCATTAGTAACTTACATTTCTAAATTTATTCTGACGTCATATCTTTAAGTGATAATTTATGACGCATCCTACTCGACTTTGAGAGGCATCTAATAACCTAGTTTGTTAGAAAATATTATTTGCATAACATATGCTGTGAACTATTATGCTGTGAACTCATATATGTTTCTTTCTGAATACTTGCAGCAACAATGTCAGAAGCCACAAAAATGTCGATCCATTCAGTCGCGCATTCGTCATCTTCACAACCCGAGAAAGTTGAGACAAATGCATATGGTGTTCCAGTTTCTGATAATGCTAGGAAAATAGGCAGTAGACTAGGTAAATTGGTATGAATTCATGTGCCGATATCATATGAAAGTTGGGATAAAGTACCCAACAAATGTAAAGACGACATTTGGGCTGAATTGCGGGTAAGCCATTCTCTCTTTTTTTCCAATAATTCTTTACTGCAAACTGATATTTTACTATGCTAAACAATCAAGTTATAAAAATAAACATGCCTTCATGTACCTCCATACTTGTCTAATAAGCCTACATTTGCTGTTTTTGTTTCAAGTACCTTCATATACTTAACAGTTTTTCTACCGATCCAAAAGAGTTATATATATAGAATGTCTGTATAATTTATAGTTTGTACTTGAGCCCTTCGTCATCGCACAAGTATAACGTTTTTTATATATAGAATTTTGCTTGTGCAATATGATATTGCGCGGATATAAAAGTTGAAATTGTGAAAATGAGACATATTTTTATAGCAAGTTTTGAATGAGACCTAAAATTGAATTAGGTTTTTTCTTGGTTCAATAAATAAAATTTGTTCTTTGGTTGGACTTGTTAAGTTATAAATGCAACCACCTACAAATTCAATTGCTAGATTACATCTGCAATTATACAAATTTATAGTATCTATTAGCGTGGTTATATGTAAATTTGCTCCACGAGGTGACAAAATCCAGAACTGAAACTGATATCGAAACATGGGATGAAATGCTGAATGTATGAAAGCTCGTCTTTTAGTTTTAACAAAGTCTTCTAACAGAGCCAAAGATTAGTATCCGTGATTCAGTTTATATGGACATCAACCATATTATCACCCCTACCGCATCCAGCACTTCATGTGTTCAAACTGCAGTACTTCACATTTGTCATTTAACTTGAATGGTCCATACGGTCAGAATAAGAACTCACAATCAGACATACCAGCCTCCTAGTATGTTAACAGTTTTTATATATTTTATTTTTAACGTATTTTTTATCTTCAATATATACAGACATTTTATGAGCTAGAGTCGGATACAAAAGAGTTGTATTTAAAAAAAATATGCGAATCGTTTAGAAGATACAAAAGTGAATTGAGGACAGGGTACTACGACAAATTTGATAATGATGAAGCTAGAAGGAAAAACTGTCCGCCAAAAGTTAGCGTAGAAGATTGTGATGGATTCTTGAAAAATGAAGCAAAACCCGACGCACGCGAAAGAAGAGAGCTAGGCAAAAAAATAGATCACAATACAATTATACTCATCACCGTGGTCGTACAAGTCACGCCGTAGTAGAACATAAAATGGTACATTTTTATTTTTTTGTTATTTCGTTGCATTTTACCATTTCGTTGCATCATTAGTTTTCTTGTGCGGACTAGAATATATGTAAAGTTACGGACTTTGTACTGCCATGTTCATCAATCATTGCAGTGTTATTGCTCGTTGTTCATATTTGTTGCCTATGAGATAACTAGGCTCTGTTGGCCTCAATTTAAAACTGAGTTACACAAAATAAGTTAAAGCATTTACAACCATTTTTTATTAAATTCTGCAAGTTCTCCCCTTTAAGTAATCTTTTATATGGCATGAGCAAGCTTTTAGCACTAGAAATGACAAAATTGTTTACATATGACCAGAATAGTAGTAGTAGTATTAGCCTATTAGGCCCTTCAACCATTCAAACTAACATAATTTACATATGGTCAGGATTATACCGGCACCTCTGTCTCTCAGATAACTAGTATATACTCAAACATTGGTTGAAAAAAGAAACATTGGTTGCAGACAATTGAAAATCCAGGAAAAGAAATCATACGCCGTGAAGTGTGGGGGAAAACTCATACAAAAAAGGATGGCACCATATCGGATTCAAATTCTTCGTACTTTGTAAGTTAAAACAATATATTGTTTTAGATGATAAATTAAAAATGATTTACTATTATGACATATATGTTTACATGGTTTATCGGCCTATAACTTATATGCACGTAATATCTCAAGTATTATCATATTTTAGGGTAAAATTGCAAAAGCAAGGGAAACAATCAATGACGACGAGGAAGAAGATATGCCATTGGATGAAGACATCTTGTCACAAGCGTTCGACAAAGATAAAAGGGGCCGGACTCGAAGTGTTGGAACTATAATACCAAAGACACAAGTTAAAGCATCTACTATTCCACGTAAACAACCCAGAAGGAGTAAACAAGACTCAAATAGATTGGAAACAAGGATGGAGAAGGTCGAGGGTTCATTGGAGAATGTGAAGGGGACATTGAACACATTGGTCGACATATTAAAAGGATATGTGAAACAGATGCCAGACATTGCTTCCAACGAAGGAGGAAGTGGTGGGACACATCATGAAAGTGTTGGAAGAACGTCGAACAATGACGATGCTGCTAACCCGCTTATTTCGCATGTTCAGGAAAATCAAAAATGTGAAGTGTTGAACTTTGATCTAGAAGTCATTGCAACAGGTTTTGTATGCAGAGATTCGATGACATCCATCATACATGGAAAACCTGTACCTCCTACACATGAGAAGTTGATTATGGACAATATACTATTACCAGATGAGACCACAGCCAAACAAAATCATCCTCTTGCTATGGCCTTTGATGATGTTGGAATCAGTGGTTATGTGTGTCATCCAAAGAGTTCAATTCGATATCTTTAGATGCAAGAGCAGGTATATATTATTATTATCCAATAAATTCAATCTGAATGGAAACCTATATATGTTCTCTGGTCTGTTCTTAATATTAGAATTAATCCTCTCATCTTAATATCAAAACTGAAAATTCTACAAAATCGGATAATTCTCCGATCTGTTCTTTGTTTCAGGTTTTTAACATTTGTTTCAGGTTGAAGATGCACTTATTTCTACAGCTCTAAGACCACACATCTCCGTTTTCAAGTGTACATGACTGTTTCATCTCACTGCATCCATTCAGTAGTTGTTGTAGATCCTTGTTTAACTGCGTTCGTCTGGTAGTTCTCATTGCAACCATTCATTGCTAGAATTTTGTACTAGTAGGACTATATTATCATCAGCAGGAACATGTGTTCCAATATTTCATACTTGACATGAATTCATGATAGATACCATGAGCACAACATAGATTTTGGAATAACAGCCATCCTCTTTTGAGCTTGATTCTGCTATTTTAGTTCAGTTTGACCATATTTCTATTGTGGGTTTAATGCACCTGGTTTTGTCTCTGGTACATTGTTTGTACAAAATATGCATGAATGTGTTACTTGGTTGACCATATTTCTAGTGTGGGTTTAATGCACTTGTTTTTCTGCTATTTTAGCTGAACTTCATTGTTTAGAAAAATAAGAAGTTAAACAAACATATGATATTTAACTTCTTTATAAACAAACATCAATTTCTTGTTTTGTGCAGGCATGAAACTTATGCTGGCAAGAGCATTAGACGATTAGAGGAAGATGTTATGTACCGTATGTATTGTACTAAGCATGTAGTATTATGTAATGATGCCGCTATTGTACTATGTATGTTATGTATACTTGTTGAACTATATAGTGGTATGTGTTGATGTTGAACATTATAATTCAAACATTTGTTATGTTTGGTTTTTGTGTTGAATCTATGAAAAATATTTGGTTTAATAATCTTTCTTTTGTGATAGTGTTAAATTTGCAAATTTTTGTATTAATTATGATAATGAAATGACTGTCACTTGTGCAGAGAAGAAATTTCGAATTTTAAAAATAAAAATAAAAATAGTAATTAGGAACGGATTAAAGCCGTTACTAATATTTAAAACATCAGTTATACGTCTACATTTAACAACGGATAAAAGCCGTTGCAAAATAAAATATGGAACGGCTCTAAGCCGTTGCTAAACAATATTATGCAACGGCCCTTAGCCGTTGCAAAATATATTTAGCAACGGATTTGAGCCATTGCGAAATTTTTACCACTACCCATTTCGCAACGGCTCAAAGCCGTTGCGAAATTATTTTCAACGGCTTTAAGCCGTTGCAAAATGAGGATTCTGGTGTAGTGAAGGAGCGATTTAGGTTTCTTTTTTTTAACTTTGGGCGGCCGAAGAAATGAAAGGAGGGAGATTGAAAGTCTCTGTCTGCTGAAATACAATATTTGTTACAACTATTACGATTGTTGAAAACAGCTCTTATAAATAAATATTACAACTGGTATACAAATATAGTTGTTAAAGTGCCTTTATTACAACTGCCAAAATAAAACAGTTGTTACAAATTACCTATTATAACTGCTGAAATAAAGCAGTTGTTAAAAAATACCTATTACAACTGTTAATTTTTGCTAGTTGTAAATGAAAGGTTGTAATATGGTTGTTTTGTTGAAGTGCTGCAATCATCGTATTTTGAAGTTCTTTATTAATATTAACATCAATAAACTTCCCTACTATCATTACAGCTCCATTGAAAGCCTTAATTGTAGAAAAAAGGAAGGATTCAAAAAGGGATTATATATGTAAAATAATTAAACATCCATATTCATGGATTTTCTTAATGAAAAATTTGACTTCATGCCTTAAAAACTTTTGTATGAATGGAATTTCATAAAATGGTCGTATTTCTAGTATGATAGAAAGACCAATGGATATATGTTTGAAATAGTATGCTAGATAGACTTTTCTTTTTGAATTTAAGGTTTCCTATTGCTAATTCTTTTTCATATACCAAGCATAAAATGATTATATTGTGATTCTTAATTTGCACCTTTTTCAAATAATTTGTATTCTATTATAAATTCCCAAATCGTATACATATATGAGCAAGGAAATATGAAAATTTTAACTAGAGTGGTAAAAATTAGACGTGTTTCTTTGTGATATAGGAAGTGGTATACCTCAACAATTTAACACATGAGCCAAAAATACAAAGACGTCTTGTAACAAAAAAGGGAATAAAAGACAGAATATAACAAATTGTAAAACAATTCGTGCATCAATTTTCTACATACATCTTTGCAATAATCAAAAACATAAATTTTGTTAATATTAACTGTGCTATTAATCACTCAAAACTCCTATTAACGTATGAAGACAATTGAAATTAGTTTAAAATAAACTTACTTTTATAGTATGTGATTCACACAATAATAACACGAAAGTGTTTATTCAAACATATTTCAATCTTTGATGTCATTGTGATAATTTTTGGAAACCTTTTGCACACTACATGACCTCCTTAAGGAGCCTGTCAGGTTAGCAGGTATTAGCATGTTGTAAACATACAAACTTTGTTATTAGTGGCAACATATCACCTATGACCATATAAAATTATACAAAAAGTAAAGTAGGACCAATAATCTTTTTCATTCATGACACTGTCACCACAAGAGCTTCGTTCAGTGGTTTTGCTTCTTCTACGGTAAATAAAGTGTGCGTACAGTGGAGATGCGAGGGAGTGCCGAAAATTTCAATATAGTATCAGAGCCGATGGTTCAAGAGAACCAATATGATATAACATTGACCTAAGTATGCTCCAGTAAGTGGCTTGAGATCGAGATTCTCATTAAGATAGATTTATATGTTAGAACGCGGCCTGCTCCCATTGTGGAAAAGAGGGCTCTTTGTAAACAGCTTGACCTTATTGCTGAAAGGTGGTAGCGACCTGATTTGAACTATCGAGAGGTGTAAGAGGTCTTATCCAAGTGTTGTGAGAACTTTGTATAATTTCAAGTTGAATTGAGAAATGCTCGCCAATGTGGAGATCTGTTAGGTGTGGCTCGCATTGTATTAGAGTAGGTGCGTAGATTGGACTGTGATTAGTCTCTCATCGTAAGATATCCTAAAGGATATAAGTATATATATGAGATTGGTAATATGTAACAACAAACGATTCCTTTTTGTTATAGTAAATGTTCCCATTAAAGGTACGTGCTTCGGGGATGTAGGGATATCCAATTATGACGCTGACACCAAAAGAGCTTCGTTTAGTGGTCTTGCTTCTTTTCCACTAAATGAAGCGCGCACGTAATGGCGATGTGAGGGGTGCTGAAAATTACAACATGATATCAGAGTTGATGGTTGGAGGGGACCAATATGATGTAGCATCGACCTAAGTATGCTCCAGTATGTGGCTTGAGGACTCTTTGTAGATAGCTTGGCCCAATTTTCGAAAGATGGTAGCAATCTGATTTGAACAGCTGAGAGGTGTAAGCGACATTATCCAAGTGTTTTGATAACTCTGTATAACTTCAAGTTGAATTGAGAAATGGTCGTCAAGGTATAGATCTGTTAGATGTGACTCACATTGTATTAGAGTGATTGCGTAGATTGGATTGTGATTTGTCCCGCACGGCAAGACATCCTAAGGAAGATAAACATATATATGGTATTCGTTGCATGTAATAATAAGAGATTCATATTATTATAATAAATACTCCTATGAACATATATGTGCTCCAATGGGATGTATGGATATCCAATCATGACGCTGACACCAAAAAAACTTTATTCCATGATTTTGCTTCTTCTACACTAAATGAAGTGTGTTCATAGTAGAGATGCATGATGGTTTCGAAAATTTCAACAATCACACCCAAGAAAAAAAGAGATCACTAGCTAAGACAAAAGTAAAAAAGAAAAAGAAAAAAAGATAATAAAATTGTATGATTTGGTTAATGGTCCAAATTAGGGTTTGAGTTTGAAAGAATCACTACAACAAAATGACCTTATACAACTTTTCGTTTATAACTTTCATTTAAGAAAGTTGTAATAAAAGTTTTTGACAACTGTTTTTTTTAAAATTTGTAATATAGACATTTTTAACAATTTTTTGTATTTTGCAGTTATAATAAAGATCTTTAACAGCTTTCAGTTCTTGACCGTTGTAAATATTAATTTATAACAATTTTTATTTATAGTTGTCTTACTCATAAGTGATCGCGTAACCAATTTCAAGAAACATTGTTAACAACCAATACTATAGATTTCCTCTCAAAAAAACAATATAAGCTATAGGTATAATTTTTATTCTTACGGAATATATCACATTAGAATTTATGTTGTTTTATTTTTTACAAAATGTTTTGTTTTATTGTTATTTTTACTAAAATGAAATATTTGTACGACTATGAGTATTTACATTCGTATTAATATTGTTTTATCCATCGACCTCACTCCCTTGAAGGCGCCAACCTTTAACAGATCAATTTTCTCATCCTCCATCAATTGGGCAAAATTAACTCCATCCAGTTTAGAACATTTGATATGTGGAATCCATTGAATGTTCAAGTTGAACAGTTTAATGTCTGCGACGCATCGAATTTTCGCAAATTAATGTTCAAAAGCACAACTCTTCCATAAGACCATTGTTTAGAAAATTTCCGATGCCCGCCTAATTTTTTGGTATTATTTTCACTCAGACTCACCGCTTATAATTTATCGTCCAATACGCAACCCTTAATCTGAAATCGTCCATGGCTACATCTTCAGACCGAAATCTCTGATGCCTCCTGACGCAGCGGATTAAACAAAACAATCTTCAATCGGTGAAAGTAGCAATCAATGGATTGATGAATACTGAAATGCCCGAATTCGTTGATCCGAAGATACCGAATTCTAGCTATCCCGAACTCGTTGATCGCGCACGATACCGGGTTCAAAGATCTTCAATTCTTCAAGCGTTGATCAAGCGCACTTGATTCCGCAAATCGGCTTCTGCAATCGTTGAATCGAGCGCACTCGATTAACCGAAAGAGGAGATAGGAGATTACACTCAACTACCAATTTGAATGAAAGCACAAAGCTAACAAAAGAGAATTTTATTCAAAAATCAACAACCTATACAAATGGCACCACCGGCCTATTTATAACATTTTACAACTCACACGAAAAAATAACAAAATTACATCAACTCCTAAGTCGGTTCCGACTTACAACCTATGACCTATCATAACTCGGTGACGACTTAAGACAAAACAGTTACAACATAGCGACATAACAACATTACCAGTACAACACAACGACCTAAAACAAACAGGCTACGACCTTAAAGAAGATGCGACCTACGACTTACAAAAATATAGCCTTATTACAACACTTAGGTCGTAGACGACCTAATTACTCATGACATAAGACCCACACGCCTTACGACTCAACAAACAACGGTAGAGATTAACTCGCAGAAGAATCAACGGCAAAAAGCTTCAGCGACTTAAAAACATGCGGCATCCCAGATCAGCAACTTAAGGAAATCAATGGAAGAGATTAACTCGGTCTAAGATTCAACGGCATCCAGAGCTTTGCGACCTAAAAGATAAGCGGTTTCAGAAACTTTGCGACCTAAACCTTGCGACCTAAGTCCTCGCGACTTAACTCCCCAGATCACCCAGCGACTTATCTTAAGTCGTTCCTGTTTCCTGCGACTTATCATAGGTCATGACTTGTTAGGTCGTAGCACCCTGTTAGCTCGTTCCAGCGACCTATTTCTTATCTCGTTAGGTCGTACACAAGTTAACTCGGTAAGTCGTTCCAGCGACCTATCTTCCAACTCGTTAGCTCGTACACGACCTAAAAACATGTTAGGTCGTTCCAGTTCCTCGTTAGCTCGCACATTCCCACTAGGTCGTTGCCGATCTTCACTAAGTCGTGGAAACGACTTAAGAGCTTTGTTAGGTCGGCTGCGACCTAAAACTTGACCTTTCCACAATTCTTCACGAAATGTTAACTCGTTAATCTCCTCCTTAGGTCGTGAGCGACCTAAGACTTCTTTCCAGGCTACATCATCCTCCCCAGGTTGAGAAAAATTCGCCCTCGAATTTGCACCTTCTGCATCCACCACAACAAACTCATCCCCATGATATGGTACGAGATGCTTAACATTGAATACGTCAGACGTATACAAATCATCTGGCAGCTTCAACTTATAAGCATTTTCATTAATTCGTTTCACAACTTCCACAGGACCAATTTTTCTGGCTTTCAACTTGTTATAAGCGCCTACTGGAAAACGATCCTTTGTTAACACTGCATAAACCAAATCACCTTCTTGAAATTCAACACTCCTTCGCTTCAGATCTACAGAACGCTTATACTTCTCATTTGCTTTCTCCAATCGTTCCTGAACGATTTTGTGACATTCTGCCAATCCTTCAACAAAATCAACAGCTTTCTTAACTGTCTTCTTTGATTGTGGCACTACCGTTAAATCCAATGGACCCTTCGGTAAGCTTGAATATACTATCTGAAATGGACTGAACCCTGTGCTACGATTTACCGCATGATTATGAGCAAATTCTTCCTGGCATAACTTCACATCCCAACTCTTCAGATTATCTTGTACAAGACACCTCAGCAAATTCCCCAATGATATGTTCACAACCTCGGTCTGTCCATCCGTTTGCGGATGATAAGCACTACTAAACTTCAGCTTCGTTCCCACCATTTTCCACAAACTCAACCAAAAGTGACTCAGAAATCGAGTATCTCTATCCGACACAATAGATTCTGGCAATCCATGAAGTCGATAGATCTCCTTGAAAAACAATTGAGCAACATGAACAGCATCCGCCGTCTTCTTACAAGCAATAAAATGTGCCATTTTCGAAAATCGATCAACCACCACATAAATGGAATCGTTACCACGCTGTGTCCTCGGTAATCCCAACACGAAGTCCATACTCACATCAACCCATGGTTTAATTGGTACAGGTAACGGCATATATAACCCAGCATTAGTTGCAGTTCCTTTCGAAATCTGACAGATATGACATCGCTCCACAAACCTCTCCACCTCTTTCCTCATCGATGGCCAAAAGTAAGATTGTGAAATCAACTGTAATGTACGGTCTCTACCCACGTGTCCTTCTTCATGTAGCTCTTTTACGATCTTCATTCTCAAACTACACTCCGGTATGCACAATCGATTTCCTTTGAACAAAAAACCATCTATCATTATAAACTCATCCGTCTCCCCATCCTTGACTTTATCAACAAACTTTGCAAAGTAAGGATCATTGTCAAATAATTCTGGTAACATTTCAAACCCCGTCACTTCAACCTTTAGTGTAGTCAACAAATGACTCCTCCTACTCAAAGCATCAGCCACACGATTCGTCACCCCTGACTTGTGTTTAACAACAAAAGTAAATTGTTGCAGATATGCAATCCACGATGCATGTCTCGCTGAAATCTTGTCTTGCCCTTGTAAATGCTTCAACGCCTCATGATCAGTGTAAAGAACAAACTCCTTCTGAAATAGATAGTGTCTCCAGTGTTTAATAGATTGCACAACATCATAAAATTCAACATCATATGTACTGTATCTCATCTTTGCTCCTGATAACTTCTCACTAAAGTATGCAATCGGACGTCCCCTCTGACTCAATACTCCTCCAATTCCAACCTTGGATGCATCAGTATGTAGTTCAAACACTAACTGAAAATTTGGTAATATTAGAATTGGTGCAGACGTCAAGAGTTCTTTGATTCGCTCAAAAGCAACCCCGGCTTCCTCCGTCCATGCAAACTGTTTACCCTTCATGCAATCAGTAACAGGTGCCATCACACTACTAAAGTGTGGAATGAACCTCCGATAAAATGAAGCCAACCCGTGAAAACTACGAACTTCCGTTATCGTCTTGGGCTGCGGCCAATCTATGATAGCTTCGATTTTACTTTGGTCAACCTGTATTCCTTCTTCCGACACAACATATCCCAAAAATAAAACACTCTTTTCCATAAAAACACACTTCTTTGTAGCAGCATAGAATTGTTCTTCACGAAGAATAATTAGCACTTTCTTCAGATGTTGAACATGCTCTTCTGTACTAGCACTGTAGATTAGAATATCATCAAAGTAAACCACAACGAATTTTCCAATGTATGGCCTAAAAATCTGGTTCATCACCCTCATGAATGTACTTGGTGCATTTGATAGACCAAACGGCATTACCAGCCATTCATACAAGCCTTCCCTCGTCTTGAATGTTGTCTTCCATTCGTCCCCTGGTCTAATGCGAATCTGATGATAACCGCTCTTCAAGTCAATCTTAGAAAAGATTACGGACCCACTGATCTGATCCAATAAATCATCAAGCCTCGGCATCGGAAATCTGTATCTGACTGTGATCTTATTCAATGCTCGACTGTCTGTGCACATCCTCCACGTTCCATCCTTTTTTGGTACCAATAAAGCCGGTACAGCACAAGGACTTAAACTCTCCTGCACACGCCCCTGTTCAAGCAATTCCTCTACCTGCCTCCGCAACTCTTCATGTTCCTACGGACTCATTCGATAATGTGGTCTGTGTGGTAACACAGCACCTGGAACAAGATCTATCTGATGTTGTATATCCCTCAACGGTGGCAACTCCGTTGGTAACTCCTCTGGAAATACATCGTCAAATTCTTTCAAAACTGGTTTAACTTCTTCTGGAATTTCAACTTCTTTACTGCTCTCACGCCCAATTAACAAGAATACTTCCGACTCTTCTTCAACCTCCTTAACAAACTCCTTCAAAGATAATAAAGTTTTGAGCTCTTCAATCTCCTCCAACTTGTTTTCCTCCTGTTGTCGCTTCTTTGGAACTAGAGTAATCTTTGTGCCTTCAAACATGAAACTGTAACTGTTGGTACGCCCATCATGTTGCACCGCCCTATCATACTGCCACGGTCTCCCCATCAACAAATGACAAACGTCCATATCTACCACATCGCACCAGATTTCATCTTTATATTTCTTCCCAATTGAAAACTTCACACAAGCCCTTCGTCCAATCTTCACCTCCCCGCCTTTCCTCAACCAAGCTAGCTTGTACGGTTTCGGATGTTTCTCAGTCTTCAACGCCAACTTCCTCACAGCTTCGGAAGAAATTATATTATCACAGCTTCCAACATCAATAACAAATTTGCAAACTTTCCCCAGAATAGTACATGTTGACTGAAAAATATTGCTCCTTAACCAACTACAATCCTCCTCTGGCTTTGGTGTTAAACAGGACCTCTTCATCATTAGATTGTAACCTTCGTCTCCCGTCACTTCTTCTTCCTCCTCATCAGGTGGTGAATTGGAACATTCAGCTTCTTCATCCTCATCCTCAACCTCCGCTATCATATCTCTCTTCTTCGGCTTCGGACATTCGCTACTTTTGTAGCCCATTTCTTGGCAATTATAACATTTGAAACCATTATTGACTTTCGCCTTCTTAGCCTCCTTCACCACTGGTCTACTGATAGGTTTGGAAACATTAGAACTCCCACTAACACCCTTCACTTGATTGTTGGAATTAGTAAACACACCTCCTCCTCGTCTACCCTGCTTCTCCCAAGCCAACGCTTTCTGATGTGCTTCCGCTACAGATCTAGGATCAAACATGTTAACCATATCCTGAATCTGCATTCGCAACCCCCCAACAAATCTGGCTGTCAATTGTTCTTCTGTCTCCATAATATCATTCCTGGCAATCAGTTGATAAAATTCGTCAGCATAGTCATTCACAGATTTCGTCCCTTGTCTCAAGTTCTGCAAACGTTGATACATCAAAGATTGATAATTGTAAGGTAAGAACGTTGCTTTCATCAATTTCTTCATCTTCTCCCAAGATTCAACTTTTGACTTTCCCATTCGTTCACGTGTAAGTTTGGTTTGCTGCCACCATGCCAAATCTCTACCCCTCAACCTTGTAGCAACCAACTTCACTCTACGATGCTCTGGAACTTCCTTGAAGTCAAAAATCTCTTCAACATTAGCTACCCAATCTAGAAACTCCTCTGCTTGCATACCACCTTTGAATTCAGGAATTTCAGTCTTCATCCCCGACTCCCATTTGTGATCATACTCAGAGTGATTTCTTCCTTGTCCTCGTCCTTGTCCTCGAACACTACCACCATCATACTCCTCTTCAAAATCAGATGTATATCGTTGTCTATCTCGTCCACCCACATCTCTACTACCATCACGTCTACCACCATCATCCCTTCTATCTACATTCCTCCGTTCACGATCATTCACGTTCCTCCCACGCCTTTGATCATCATCAACACTTCTGTCTCGATTGGATTGTGGTGAGACTCTACTTCCCCCATGGTTAGATTCAGGTGAAACCCTTCTCCGATTTTGATTCATTTCTAACATCATCTTCTCTAATCGTCCAATCCCTTCATTAAGCTTCTCACTAAAGTTCTCATTAATTCTCTGCTCCATCTCATCAGCTTCTTCTCTTCGATACAAAGCTTTTACGTTTTGGTGACGATTAGCTCTCCTCGGCGGCATACTTGAAAACTTTACAAACACTTCAAATTCAAACACAATTCGAACTTTGATCCAAAATGAAATGGATCGACAACTCCCACTTTGTTGCTACTTCGCGATGAACACGATGAACACAACTTCTCCAAATGATATAGATCCGATCTCTGAACTCCAATACAAAGTCGAACAACTTCAACTTGCTCTCGGCCGTGGTAAACAAAACTCAAATCTTCACTTCGATTCAAACTTCTTCGAGATGATTGGCTCCAAGACTCGATTTAGCTATGATTGGCTAAAACAATCTCCGATACCAAAAACTGACGCAGCGGATTAAACAAAACAATCTTCAATCGGTGAAAGTAGCAATCGATGGATTGATGAATACTGAAATGCCCGAATTCGTTGATCCGAAGATACCGAATTCTAGCTATCCCGAACTCGTTGATCGCGCACGATACCGGGTTCAAAGATCTTCAATTCTTCAAGCGTTGATCAAGCGCACTTGATTCCGCGAATCGGCTTCTGCAATCGTTGAATCGAGCGCACTCGATTAACCGAAAGAGGAGATAGGAGATTACACTCAACTACCAATTTGAATGAAAGCACAAAGCTAACAAAAGAGAATTTTATTCAAAAATCAACAACCTATACAAATGGCACCACCGGCCTATTTATAGCATTTTACAACTCACACGAAAAAATAACAAAATTACATCAACTCCTAAGTCGGTTCCGACTTACGACCTACGACCTATCATAACTCGGTGACGACTTAAGACAAAACAGTTACAACATAGCGACATAACAACATTACCAGTACAACACAACGACCTAAAACAAACAGGCTACGACCTTAAAGAAGATGCGACCTACGACTTACAAAAATATAGCCTTATTACAACACTTAGGTCGTAGACGACCTAACTACTCACGACATAAGACCCACACGCCTTACGACTCAACAAACAACGGTAGAGATTAACTCGTAGAAGAATCAACGGCAACAAGCTTCAGCGACTTAAAAACATGCAGCATCCCAGATCAGCGACTTAAGGAAATCAATGGCAGAGATTAACTCGGTCTAAGATTCAACGGCATCTAGAGCTTTGCGACCTAAAAGATAAGCGGTTTCAGAAACTTCGCGACCTAAACCTTGCGACCTAAGTCCTCGCGACTTAACTCCCCAGACCCAGCAACTTATCTTAAGTCGTTCCTGTTTCCCGCGACTTATCATAGGTCGTGACTTGTTAGGTCGTAGCACCCTGTTAGCTCGTTCCAGCGACCTATTTCTTATCTCGTTAGGTCGTACACAAGTTAACTCGGTAAGTCGTTCCAGCGACCTATCTTCCAACTCGTTAGGTCGTACACGACCTAAAAACATGTTAGGTCGTTCCAGTTCCTCGTTAGCTCGCACATTCCCACTAGGTCGTTGCCGATCTTCACTAAGTCGTGGAAACGACTTAAGAGCTTTGTTAGGTCGGCTGCGACCTAAAACTTGACCTTTCCGTAATTCTTCACGAAATGTTAACTCGTCGCGACCTAAGACTTCTTTCCGGGCTACATCACCTCCGCTGCTCAAATCCCTAAAAAGATTCCTCGTGTCATCAATAAGACTCCTCATGGCCGATCCGTTGTGCTTCGATGCTTACTTCAGAGAGTTGGCGTCCACTGAGTTAACTCGTCGCTATAATCACTCAGGTCCTTTTTTACCAGTTAGTTAGAGTGATTTCCTTTTTAGATATCCTCTAATTATGTACAATTCATCTTCGTTCGATTAGTTTATTATTGTTACACAAATTACTCACTTCCCTAAAACTAGCGTTTCAATCATGGCTGAGGAGATGAGAAGATCGGTTGAGGAGACGGGGAAGAAGGTGAAGGTTAGCACGAAGGCTGGAGGAGATTCTTTTTTGAATGTTTATGATCGTATTGCAAATTTAAGCTTCAAACAATGAAGGGAAAATAACGTTCACTTGTCTACAATGTACGTCTGCTTGCCTTACGTTCAACATGGAGGATGCATATATTTAAAAAGCGCTAATGTTGATCAAGAAGTTACTATATGTACAATATTTACTCCTCTTTGGGAAAATTTGATGTCATACAACATATTTTCTTAATTTAGTAAGCATAATATGATTCTACATTGATCGTAGGATAAAAATTGATGATTTGGGAAGGACTAGGTGCATCTGGTACAATAGAAACATTAATAGAAAGGAGCATTTTCTGCACTATTTACTGTTGAGTTGAAACTGAGTAGAGAACCGAGTGAAGGAATGTATTTGGTTTACGAGTAAATTTTGACATAAAATCTCATTTTTGAATAGAACTAGATCGGGACTCGTACGTTGTTACGGGTCGTGAGGATTGGTTGTAGATAATAATTTGAGGGTAACTTTTGTTAACCAAAGGAGATAATGTTTCTGTGACATATTTTTATCAATTACGTTTGAAATTGTCTAGTACAGTATAGGTAAAGGTTCTTTGTGCTACAGAACATGTCAAATCCTTTTGAATAAAGTTGCTTCTTGTTCCACGCAAGCACGGGATTCACCAGGTAACCTAATGTCTTGCAATTAAATTTCTGTAGTTACATGAAGATGGAAAATATGTTTGTGAACTATAATTTCTTTAGATTAGTCTTTATTCTTAAACTCCATTGACAATTCTTAACCTCAGTTATTTTGTTCTCAGTAACCAGATAATTCCAAATTAATCAATAACAGAATTATGGATTACTATATATACTGCTCATTTCATTGGAATTGATAGAAAATACTTTTTCAAGAGTGAAAAACATGGCTTTGCTGTTGATTCATGTAATATTTGAGTATACCCAGCCTGGCTATCATTGCATATGAATGTTATACTTTAGAATCAGTTGATTAAAATTTGGTCATGGTTTAAATAGACAGAAAGCAAATTGATATTGAGAAAATTTGATCATGGTTTAAATAGACAGAAAACAAGCTACCATCATGGTTTAAATCAGTGTTTTGAAAACCGGACCAGACCCCCGGTTCAACCGTCAAAGCCACGAACCGTGTGCCAACCCAGCCCGGACGTGAATTAGACCGCATTCCGCAAAGGACAGCAGCAAACCGCGGTTTAACAGGGTCCGACCCGGTTAAATTTAAAAAAAAACCAAACTAATTGAAAAACTAAAAATTTTGAACCAGGTTTCAATGATCAGAACCAAAGTAAGCGGCCTTTGAATATAATCAATGGCATTCAATGTAGATATGAAGGTCAGGGGCCTTGATTTTATAGGTGTAAGTTGAGACTTGTCTTCGTTGTTGGGTGATGTGGGACATTTCTCACTCATGTTACTAGGTTTATATCCAGTTTTCATTATTTTTTTAAATATTAAAAGGGGCAATATGGTACAACTTGTATTAAATGCCTGTAGGGTTAATATAACATGCGCAGTATATTTTATGTTAAATGGTGAAACTTTGATTATTATTTTTCTGTTAATATAAATTGTATTTGATACATAAGTGATACATATAATTTATGCTAAAATTTACACGGTTCTTACGGTCCGACCGATCAAAACTTTAAAACCTTCTATCTTTGGTCAGCACGGTTCGATTGACGGTTCGGTTTTCAAAACTATGGTTTAAATAGACAGAAAACAAACTTCCATCATTTAAGGATTGGATTCTTTGAATTAGTTGGCTAATCCCATTAACTGCATGCAATTCACGTTAAGCTTGTTTTAAAAAGATAAATAAATATCTAACATTGTTCTAAGTATCTATTCCATGATATGGCTAATCTTTGATCATTTCCCTTGCAGGTTCTGTAGTTTGGATTTATGTTCGATAGCCTTTTGGAAACTGGCAGATACTCGAACACGGAATAAGAAGACAACTCTCATGCATTATTTGTGCAAGGTGCCTTTATTTGCTGGGGTTTTTTTTGCTACATTATTCTCTCTTGAATAATATATTTTTAGACATGGAAATTAGGTTTGAGGGATTGTTAATCCACTTTAATTAGTTTGTAGGACAATGAGTTTCAACTATATTAATCCAGGACATATTATGTTTATCTTTATAGAAAAAAGATAAATATGTTCATTGTTTTAACAAAAGATAAACATGTCTCTCTTTTTGATAAAAAAAAGGTGCACTGATCTTTTCTTTAAAGTTCCGATTATCACAACATTCTGAAAGTCTAGATTACAATGATAAGTTTACATGACAATGACAGGTTTATCCAGTTTTGTTTGAATACAGATTCACTTATCATTCCTAAAATGATGGTTTCAGTTATCTTTTTGTGAACGGCTATAAATTAAGCTAATACATTTAACAAGTTACTACAGAACATCAATGTTACGTATAAAATATGCACAAACCAATTTACATATAAATTTAGTCCAATATAATTTCCTGTGTACTTGGTTCAAAATTTACATGAAGTACGCGACATATGCTTTATGGGCTTTCTGGTCACAACACAACGTATGGTTTGTTACATATATAAACAACATTGTCATTCATTTGGCTATAACTATCACTCACCAACCTCACAGCATATGCTATATGCGCTTTCTAGTCACAGATATCAAGCAGATTGCGGTCCCATGCACAATGGCAGTCAGCTTATTTAGCCATTAGGCTTATTGATCATACCTTTTTATCTTGCTTTGGACACTCGCTTGGATTCTCTGCTACGCTTAGGCTGGCATTAGCTAGACAAATGGAACAGTGAAATGAATTGTTGCTACTTCAGATATATTCAATTTGAGGAAATATAGGATATTGGCTCGGCTTTATCATCGCTTCTCCTTATCAATGCTACTGCAAGAGCGATTATCCTTTGATATCGCATTAGATACATTCATACTTTATCATTGCTGCAGCCAATAATATTACTGCTATAACTAACTCATCTCAATGCTACTGCACTTACTCATTGTCTACCTCATTGATTCATATACATTTAGCTTTGACACCCTGTTCACTTCCAGTTCTTCCTGCATGAGACTTCATTCATACCATTGGCTACCTCATGCACATGCTCACAGTCGTGTCAATATCTAGCATTATCTTGTCCAATTTGTATCAGCCTGCTATGTTGTGGCATCATCTCCAATTTCTGTATCAGGCTTGTCCAACATAGCACTCTAGTTCAAGTCACTGCTTCTTCACAATGCACATCAATTCACAATGTTGAACATCTTGAATAGGGATGGCAATGGGGCGGGTCTAGGGTCCAAACCCGGTTGACCCACCCCTGTTTTGGCCCGCCTAGACCCGCCCCATTGGGTCATTGGGGCGGGTAGACCCGTGATCCGTTCTTGGGAGCTCCGGGTCTAGGGTCGGGTCGGGGCTTGGCTGACCCGCCCCAACCCGACCCGCACTACTGAGATCTCATAAAATCGGTTTAGTATTATACTGATGGTTTGTTAATACATACACACATGTATTTGTGTGTGTGATTATGACATGGATATTATAATGTTTCAATCAATAAGCTATAAAATTTTATAGTATTAAGGTTACGGGTGTAAATCGATCGGACCGGACCGGACGGAGGTGTGTTCAGTTTATGTCCTAAATAAAATCGAACCGGACATGGACCGGACGAGATTTATGTTCGTACAAATTTTGTTGTCCTAGCTCGTGTCCTAAATGAAATCGGACGGACTCGTACATACATTTTTCGGACACGGACCCAAACGGACACGGACGGACAATGATATTTACATCAAATTTTATGTTGTTTAATAGAATTTCCATCAGATATACTGAACTATAAGAAATTCGGACGAATTCGAACGAACTCGGACCGGATAATATTTTTTCTCGTACAAATTTTCTTGTCCTAGCTCGTGTCCTAAATGAAAATCGAACAGACTCGGACGGATGTATTTCGGTTACGGACACGAACGGACATCAGACACTCGTACAAAATTTACAGCCCTAATTAAGGTGCATCATTGATATTATACAATAACATATGCATATTTTTTTGAACTATTTGGTACACCATATTTTTATTATCTTCCCTTATCATTGGAAATACATTGTTATTTGTATTTAATGTATCATTTAGTAACAACAAATATAAATATATGTACATTAGTACACAATTTTGAATCGATAAAAAAACCTCATCGGGTCTCGGGGCGGGGCGGGTCTATCCTGACCCGTATGAGTTTCGGGTTCGGGGCAAAATACCGAACCCGCACCGGGTCTACGGGGCGGGTCCGGGGCGGGGTCTATAAAACCCGGGGCGGGTCCGGGGTACAAGAAACCCGCCCCAACCCGCCCCATTGCCATTCCTGATCTTGAATTTTTGAGAAGACCGTGATAGCTTTGGTTGAGTGTTACTGGTTCATATAAAGGATTGTTTTTTTTTTCATCACCTTCAGTCCTGGCTATTGTAACGACCCGCCTTTTCGACCTCCAAATGTCGACACTAATACATTTGCAGTATTCATTTACCGAACACTCAAGTGTCCGAAAGACGAATTGTTAGGGTAAATAAAAAGAAAGAAACATAAAAAGTAAGAAGGAACATAATATCGTAATCTCACAGCGGAACAATAATATATAATATCAAAAGACAGTACAAAACTGTCACTCTAAGCATTTCAGAGTTACAATTCTAAATATTATCATCAGCTTGGACAGTTATAACCATCCGTTCTCACATATGTTGATATATACAATACGGTAATATAACGGAAATAAGAATAGCACGATAAATAATCATCCAGCTCTTCTCCGCAAGCTCCAAAGCATCCATAGCTAAATTTAGAAATATACACGGGACTTACTCAGGTATTATAAGAAAATAGCACCTGGATCAGTCTGGTAAGCCAACGTGAGAAACTCAAGAAATATGAAACATGTGACAACAACAAGACTGTACGGGGTATCGCTAACGATTTTTCCTTCAAATGAAACAAACCATTCGACGAGTGAATATATCAATATAATAGATAATGTATAGGATGTAGAACATAAATAAGAAAATAGCTGTTGTGTATACGACACAACAATAATAGGCATACAATCAATACCATTGAGGCGCGTTTTTGTATGAATTTTTCCACGGAGATCTCTTCGATCTAGCCAAATCCAAACTCCATGACAAGGATTAGAAATTTCCTTCTGACCATCGTATGTCTCTAGATAGAATATACTATTAGGTAAACACAGCTGGCCCAACGATGAACTATGTGGTACCAAGTATGACCAAATCCCGGTGCCCAATGTCGAAAGCATACTTTAGATTTGGAGTTGATATACCATCATGGGTAAGCTAAACCTGAGGCTGTGTATTTTACTCTGGTTTTAGTCATTTCCGATGTTGAGACTACGTTCGACATCTCTCACACGAGTTTTCATCACTCGAACAGAACACGAAACTCCAAATGGATTCCAGGATCTTGAACAGATATGAATCGTTGCATGGATTCGAGCATCTCGAACAGATCTCGAATCTCCACATAGATTCCTGCATAAGTCTTTCGACGAATGCTAATGTTGTCTTTTCTTTTAGAATACTCCTTAAGATAGATAGTCCTACACGATAACATCGTTCGAAATGTTAACGTTAGCCTCTCCCTTGGACTTAACCTTAGGATAGACAGTTCAACTCTAGACCATTTCACTTCACAACCGCTTTCAGAACATAAATCATATATATGGTTTTGAAACGGGTTGAGTCATCTCATATAAGTACACTTTTCTTGTTTACCGGACACTCCAATACCAATCAATGAATTTTCGATTAACTTAACCTCAGTTCTTTCAGAAATAAATAGATAATACATAAGGGTAGAGGTCTTCCCCTATCCGGACGGATTTTCTTATCATTTGTCCTAGAAGAGCAAGATGAGTTTATACGTACAATATAACATCTTTGAAGATAACTATACCATATAGACATCGTGTTTCTTCTACATATTTCTTAAGTTATTTTGGGTCAATTTCGATAGTCGAATAATCGACCATTAAGTACAAGATAGATGATCATAAATGAAAACCAAATCTCGTATACTTATAGTTTGTACCAAAATTGGACACAACACTCTTCGGATGTGTCTGAAGAAATAAAATGAAGAATATAAATTGAAAATGAGGAAGATCTAACAAACACACCAATAAACAGATCAGAAAATGCACAGAAACACACAAATTTAGAGTGGTTCGGCGTATGGCCTACGTCCACTATGAAATGAGACTTTTATTAACTTTTGCTTACTGGTTACAACGAATTACAACGGTAAAACTTGAATACAACAATGATTTCGGCATAGTCTGGACGTAGAAGAGCCAAAAGTCCATTTTCTGTAGGTCCTGAGCTGCTATTTATAAGCGTAGGCTGCAAATATCTCGCTCAGATCTGGGAAGACCTCTTCTCTCACGTGGGTGGGTCCACACGATCGATCTCATGCCATTTGCATTCGGTCCATGGTCGATACGTACGAATTTCGTATCGATCAATACTTTGTCCAATCGAGTCGAGATCGATCATGAAAGTTCTTTAAGTTGTACGCAAGCTTCTGTGAAAATTTGGTAGCATTTGGACTTATAGATTTTGAATTATGATCGATGCAAGTTTGGATTCTTCGAAGGCTGTTGAATTCGTATCGATGATGTTCGTATCGATAGTTATGCATGTGATGTCTGATGACGTGGTGCTTGTTTTTAGGATCGATCCACATTCTGTGCCGAGCGACCGAGTCTGTCCTATGAATGTGCCTTGTTCGTATCGACCTGGAACCATTCTTCGTATCGACCTAGACAGCTCATTTAGTATCGATGCTTCAGAGGATTCTTCGTATCGATGGAAAGTGGCGTTGTTCGTATCGATCTGTCATGCATTCTTCGTATCGATTATTGGCTGGTCGACACGAAGTGTGTGGATGGAAGGATCGATACGAAGTGATGAACATTAATGGATACGAAAGGGAACGATCTTGATGGATACGAAGAGAGGTGGTATTTGATGGGTACAAAGAGAGCTACCTGGATGGATACGAAGTGGACTCACTTGCTACTAATCAATACGAAACCATGCGCATCTGACGTATCGAACAAGATCGATACGAAGGAAGCTTTTCTCTGGTTGCTTGATGGATGCGAACAAGGTTATTGCTTGATTTACATTGATCATATCTTGAGCATATGAACTCTGATTGACTCGAAATTTGGAACATTGGTTTTCATAGCTTTGCTTGTCAAGCCATATCAATTGTAGCTCGATCCGAATTCAGACAAAATTTGTCAGTATCCATAGCGAACCTATGTATAACCGATCTTTGGGATGGATTGTCCTTGTTTTCCAGTTAAGTTCTTGGTGTCACGGCCTTGCCGAAAGGTGGGATAACATTTGCCCTCCAAAGTACGTCTTGTGTGAACATGACGTGCTTTGGAAAGCTGCAATTTTTAGTCTGAAAAGTTTTGCCCAATTCGCCGAGTAGTTGTCTTTTCGTCAAAAGATACAATCTTTGATTGATTTCCAGTAACAATGAATTGTTAACTGCCAATTGTTGTACTATGTACTGTTGTAACTAAGCGTTGGATGCAGATTGTTGTTTGTTGTTGAAATTGTTACTAGATGAGCATTCAATTCCTGTGAATTTTAAAAATTGGATGTTAGTCCATCATACATGCACGTATGTTAACCTGACTCCCGTTAACGTTCGTACGCTCACGAGTCGTTGTCAGTTTTCTTTTATCGAATTCGGTATCAATCCTCTCCTGAATCGATGTGAAATTTGAACTTTAACAACGCTTGATGGTTGTTTTAGTGTATCTCCTCGTATCGATCCTCTCCTGGATCGATGTGAAAAGTTGAAAGATTGCCTTCGTATCGATGGCGAACGACACAAATTAGTTGGTTTTTCAAAGCATTTCGTATCAATGGCTATCGATACGAAATAGCTGATCCTTCTAAATTTCTTCGTATCGATGGATGTGAACCCCTATGGTCTTCAAAGTGATGGACACGAACTTGTCATTTCGTATCGATAGATGTTTAATGGGTACGAACGGTTCAATCAGTCTTCATAGTATTGTTCGTGTTTCATACCGATAGCTTGATGGTGATGAATGAGTTTGCTTCAGATAGATGGTATATGGATACAAACAACTCTCTTCGTATCGACTAGAGGAGAAACTTGTTTTAACCGGTCAAAACAACCGGGAGACGAATCGTTTCCCTTCATCTCTCGCGTCCATATAAATGCTTTTCGTACTTAGCCATTTTTCTCACTTGCTTATTTTTCTGCTAGCATTCGTATCGCTCCAGGTATCAAAGAATTAAGAAATCGCCTTTGCCTTCGAATCGAACGGGACCCCAATTCTTCAAACCAATTACTAAAACTAGGTAATTAAAACATGAATTTGCATCGAAAACGATGAGACTTGACATTCCATGCCATTCCACTTGCTTTCGTGACCGGTTCTGACGAAGTGGTGGCCGGAGACGATCGAAATGAGGTCGAGGAAGGAGGAGATGGCACCTGAGTAGCTTTGGAGAAAATGAAGTGTGGGGATACGAAGAAAATGCTCGTATCGATCTGGGATGAAGAGAGGAACCGTATCGATCTAGTTATAGCAAAACTTCATATCGAACGAATGAAGTGTTTCGTACCTGTTGTTGGTGGACTCTTCATGTCGATCAATTTGTAGGGGCGTTCGTATCGATCCAAAGTGATCGATACGAAATCCAAGGTTCCGCGATCGATACGAAGCAAGGATTTAGCATCGATACGAAACACATTTGGGTGATCGATACGCAGCAACGTTCCATGGTCTATACGAATCAATGCTTCCTATGATCGATGCGAACCATGTTATTAGTGATCGATACGAAATACTTCCTCCTCGATCGATACGAATTGTGAATTTGAGGATCGATACGAAATGGTTTTATGGGTGATCGATACGAAGTACCTTCTCCTCGATCGATACGAAGTAGGTATTTGGGGATCGATCCAAGCTTGAACTTGATGGAGACGAAACATAGTATGAACATCTGACTTCGACGAGCTTCTGCCCTGCATAACTGGACTTAATCGTTTTCACTACATATTTGACTGCCTTTTGAAGCTCGTCGATGTAACTGTAACTTGAAAAAGAAAAAGAAAATTTGACGAACTTTAACTTGGATCGGTCTTCGAAGTTTGGATCGGTTTCCGAAGTTTGGATGGTACAGTCAGCGATGGTACGGTCTCCGAACTCCGCATGCTAACATTGATCATATCCCTTCAACTCTGCCTTCGGGAAGCATCCCTATTCACTTGAGTTCGGAGGAGGAAGTTGATATAATGCCCCCAACTGGAGATCAGCCGCCAAAAGGCAAGGGTTCGAAGAGGAAACCAAGCGGCGAATCCAGTGGGTCAACGCCGAAGAAGAAGCCGAGAAAGAAGAAAGAATAGATATGTCTCTTCGGCTCATTTTTGGTAGATAGACAGGAATCTACTTTTGTTTTCTTTTTGTAGGCCGTGTATAGATGCGGGTTTGGCCCCCGCTAGTAGGACTTTTGGTATAGTTTTGTACTTACCTTTTTTCTTCCAAAGAATAATTGAAATAAAATTTCATTTTGTCTTCAGCTCAATTTGTGTTCATTTGTTAAAGTGCTTCAACGTTTGAACTTTCATTCAACACACTTATGGAGTTTTAGCCTTTAAACCAAACCCGGGTTTAGTTGCTAAGTTCTAGAGTCACGATGTCGGGTCGCGATTGAGTGCTAGGTCGAATTTCGATATTGCATTGTCTCAATCAGTGGCTGGTACTTAAGTTCTGCCCCCTGTTCTGGGAATAAATTGAAAAGATTGGTTAACAATCGTTGATTGCCTTCAATATATCGGGCTTAACTTCGCTGAAGCAGAATTGAAACAAGACGAGTTCAGGTGGTCGAATCACATTTGCTTGTCTATTGGCGATTGCATCCACACTCTGGGGTTGCACTTGTAGATCGGTGGTCTGTCACACCCGCACAAGATTTTGAGATACGTCCGTGCTCTGGGGACTTAGATTGATTCGTGGGTGGTCAGTCACACCCAGCTTGCGTTTATACTCCAATCCGCACTTCGGGGATTTAGAGTTATTCGATGTTTATACTCCAGTTCACACTCTGGGAATCTGGAGTTATGTAATGTTTATACTCCGATTCGTGCTCTGGGAATACGGAGTTAGTTGACGAGTAGTCAATCACACCCATTTGGTATTTATGTTCATACTCCAGCTAACACTCCGAGAGTCCGGAATCAGCCGACAGATGGTCAGTCACATCTGTTTAGGCTTCAGGATTTCGTTCGCACTCCGGGAACGACGGTTCTATCAGGATCGTGGATGGTCGACTCACATATACCTTGAGTTAACAAGTGAGGTCGTTAGATGGATGGATCCATCCTCCTCGAACTTTGTTCGAAAACGGGTGAAGTCGTTAGGTGGACGGATCCACCCTCTCCAAAACCACATTTACAGGTTTATACTCTAGTTCGCACTCTGAGAATCTGGAGTTAGTTAGAGGATTGTCGTGTATCAATCCTTTTTTGGCTTCAGCGTAATGACTTGTCCCCGAGCTTGGGTTTCACTTAGTGAGTGACCGGTCGTATCACAGTCACTCCCTATTTGAATAAATCCCACCGTACGGTGGAACTTAGCTCTCCGTGCATAGTGATGGTCATATGACGTATTTTGAATAAATCACAGCTCTGGCTTGAAGAGATTGCATTTTATTGCTGAAATAAGAAAATATGGCAAAGTCAGTTGCCTTATTACAAATTCAAATTTCGAAATACGTAAACAAATTGCAAATGAAAAGTAGACCGAATAAATAAACAGAGCATGTTATGTGTTGTAGCGATGAAGAATCTCGTTGTTCCGGGATTTAGGCAGAGTGAGACCGTCAACGGTCGGTAATTTGAATGTACCATCTCCGAGCTTTCGTTCAATAACATACGGCCCTTTCCAGGTTGGCTTCATATGTGAAGGGACCGGGTAAATTCTCTTGAGGACAAGATCACCGAGTTCAAAGGTGCGGGGTCATAATACAAGACAATTCCTAAATGCATCTATAACGACTATCACTATGAGAGCGCTTTCAAATTACAAGTCCAATCTAAACCAAAGTCTAATACAACCTATGTGCTTTGTTTCAAGACCATGATTCACGCCATACAAATCATTTCAAATCCATTCAAGTTCATTTCAGTCCATAAATATGGATTACATATGTCATTTGCTTTCAAAGCAAGAATCAAAACCAATATTACAACATAGATCAATATTAATTCAAACAACATATACACAATCAACCACAAGCATATATACACAATATTTTCATTCAAGGTGGTGAGTAAGCTCACACCTAACCAAACAAACAAGCGAGATCCAAGCAACCAAGTCCTTCCCCATCCTTGCAACCACCTTTGCTTCCTACTTCACCTTTCTTACACTTGTCTAGGGTAAAATACCCTACATAATGCTCACGACCTATGGGCTTTTGCGGGATGTTTTTCTCTTTTCTTCAAGATTCAAGATGAAGGTGTTGTGATTTTTTTCTAAGGCTTGTGGCAAAGTTTGAAAAGATTTGAAGATGTTTTGAAATTATTTTCTTTAAGAAATTTGTGTAGGGAAAGATATGAAAAAAGTATGATTTTATTTTCTAAATTTTCCAAAGTGATCAAAGAGGTATGCCCTGTAACGACCAAGAATTTTAGTCATTTGGATTTGGAGTATTTAATTGCTTTTAAATATTGAAAAGTATATTTCATAAGTTAAATAACTTTGATTTCAAATATAGCGATTTATTTGATAACTAAAGTGTAGAATTTAATGTTTGGAATTATTTAAATAACTATATCCTGAATTTATTATGAATAAAATTGATTTCGAAAGCTGATTTAAATTCTATTTAAATAAGAATGAAGATAGTAAACTTGTAATTTAGATTTTAAAGTGATTAATTTGATTTTTATAATAATTCGTTTAATTAACGTGTAAAAATAGCCTTTCGGGGCACTGTCTTGGATTTCGACGAAATCCGTTTCATTGGATTTGTAATAGTGAGTTATGATACACCGACGATTTTCGTGGCGATTGGATGTATCGTGTGATCGTACGAATTTGAAACAAATATAAATTAATTTTAAGAATTAATATAATAACTGGGTTTGAAAAGCTATCTTCTGCATATGATCGAATTAGATCTCAAGACTAGTTCCATTGTGTTTTAGAACAGAGATATTACATATAGAACGACAGGTGGCACGCCCCATTTGGAGTTTGAGATTTTTCGAACATGTTGAGCTGATTTTTTAAAATAAAATAATTATAATAAATTATAACCATACCTACCCCACGTTCCTGCCATATCTTTCACCTTACCCCTCAAATGCTCTGCCTATACCTTCCTTCTTTTATATATTGTGTTGTATAAGAGAAAATTTAGTTTTCTCTTTCAAAAATTCATAGCTTGTAACCTATTCATCTAAAATTTTGAAAATAAATATATTTGGATTCCTTGTGAATAGATCTTCATTTTGATACATGTTTGGAGATGTACGACTATGATTGATGTTGCTTGAACATGTATAGTAGTAGCTAAGGGGGCTAAGGTTTAAGATCTTGGCTAGTGTGTTTGGAATTGTAGAATCAGAGCTCATATTTGGATTCGGGATGTCGAACGACACTTGTGGCCAATTTTTAGTGGAGCTCGGCGTTGCTTTGGGAGGGGCGACTTCGTGCTACATGGCACGGAGGGGCTAAGGACGCGTTTCGAAGGGGATGTGCGAGTGTGATTACGTTGGGGCAGGCGAATGGAGTTCGCGATGAGGAGTTCAACGAATCGACAGAATGGAGTTTAACGGAGCGTAGCTCCGTATCCTCGCTTGGGCTTGCACGACCAAGGTGCTGTGATATAACGTGTACAGGGAAGGGTAATGAGGAGGAAGAAGGATTTAAGAATGTAATTATAGTTCGCCTCGGTAAGAACAGAAATTTCGGTGAGTTAAACTCACCTTTTTGGTTAACCAGTAATATTATATAGTCGAGAAAAATTAGTTTGATGTTTGCATGTTTATATGTTGATTGTTTGGTTTTTATGAATTGTCGTTTTTGAAAGCGATCAATATATGAGTTGTCATGTAGGGGTACAGGTTGGAGGGATCCAACATGATTCCTCACCACTGTTGAATTTTTATATAGGTGTTTGATATATATATGAGTTGTGATGTAGGGGAACAGGTTGGAGGGATTCAACATGATTCCTAACCATTGTTGATTTAATTTCAAAAATAATCCTGTTATATGGTTATTGAATATCAAAACCCAAATTGGTTGCCTAATTGAACGTGACATTGTATATGTTCAACATAAACTCCGTAGTGGTAGGAAGTCATTAACAATGTTTGTTAACTGATGTGTTAACCCATGATTGATGTTAATAACAGTAATTAACTAAGTTAGTTAATTAGAATAAAATGGTTGCTTAATTAAGTACATAGTGATTGCTAAGCCTCTTTTCAAATCCAAAATTTTTTATATTCAAATCAACTTCACCTTACATTGATTTTAAAAGTTAATTTATTATTATAATATATTGTTTCTAAAGTTAATTTATCATTAAAATACATTATTCTAAAGTTGAATTTGTTTATTTATAATTAATCTATTATTATATTTAATATTGTTTACAGATTATTTATTTATGTTTAATATTGTTTTAAAATTATTTATCAATATTTTAATATTTTGAAAAACTAATTATTTAAATAAGTAATATGGTTTGAAATTAATAATAATGATTTATTAATAATTTTTTGGAAATTAATTATTATCTGTAGTAATGTTGAATATTTATTTATTTTGTTCTATTAATAATGTTTGAAATTATTAATTATTATTTTTACATGTTTTAAAGTTAATAATTATTATTTACTCATAATGTTTATTATTAATAATAATTATTATATAATAGTGTTTTAAAGTAAATGATTATTATTTTTAATAAATGTTTCGAGATTTATAAGTAGAGTTTTATAAATGGTTTCAAGGGTTTATAAAATAGTTTTATAAATAGGTTTTTATGGATTTATAAAAGAGTTAATAATCGTTCTTAGATATTTATAAAGGGATTTTATAAATGGGTTTATAGATTTATAAAAAGAGTTTTATAAATAGTTTTACAGATTTACAATGAGTTTGCAAAGGATTCTTATTATGTATAAAAAGAATTTATAAGTGATTGAAATTTATAAAAGAGATTATAAATGATTTTCGGAGTTTCATAAAAAGGGTTTATAAATGATTTTAGAAATGTATAAAAAGAATTTATAAGTGATTGAAAATTTATCTAAGTGATTATAAATGAGTTTATAGATTTATAAAAAGAGTTTTATAAGTAGTTTTACGGATTTATAATGAGTTTGTAAAGGATTTTTAGTAATGTATAAAAGGAATTTATAAGTGGAAATTTATAAAAGAGATTATAAACGATTTTCAGAGTTTCATAAAAAGGGTTTATAAATGGTTTTAGAAATGTATAAAAAGAATTTATAAGTGATTGAAAATTTATTAAAGAGATTATAAATGATTTTTAGAAATTTATAAAATGGTTTAATAATGGTTTTAGAGATTTATAAGAAGTTTACAAATGGTTTTAGAATTGAATATACTTGTACTGTTGAGATAAGTATATGAATATTTTTCAAATATTGAAAATATAGGGATTTGTAAATATATATCTTTGTAGAAGTATTTTGATACAAGTTTTTACAAAGTGATTTTTAATAAATAAAAATATTAAGGAGGTTAGTGGGTACTTATATGCTTAACCAATGTTGGTTTTTCTTTTGAAATAAATCTCTGATTTGGATGTGTGTTTGTTAATAGTTAAATAACCGACTATCGAATTTGGACCCAAAACGTAACTTTAGAAATATCTAGAAGAAACACGTGAATTATATGGCATAGTCATCTCCGATGATGCCGTACTGTGCGTATAAATCTTGTTCCGTTCTCCTAGGACAAACGATAAGAAAATCCGTTCACTAACGGTTAGGAGATGATCCCCGCTCTTATCTTTGACTGTTAATTTCCTAAATAACCGAGGTTGAGTTTACTGGAAACTATCGAATGTTGTTTTCTAAGAGATCGGGATCTTATATGTTACTTGAAAACCACTTCGATCCAACTCAAGCATTTCGAAGTGAAGACATCTTGAAGATGATGGTTTTGAAGGCGGAGCTCTCAAGTGTTCCGTTCAGTTCTAGAACGAACTTGTATGGATGAATGCCGGATTTGCATTTTTGCTTGGAGGGCAATGTAGTGTTCCAAGAGGAAAGTGCTATATAAAAGATAAAACATAGCCTCAAGCCTCATCAACTGGGAATGACTAAAACATGGGAGATGCAGCAGGGCTAAGTGGGTCGCTCCTAAGTAGGGTATGACCATTCCTATTTGGAATCGATATTATCTCGCATTTGTATATTGTGGGGCCTATTAACGGAGGGATGACCATATTCGGTACTACTAGTTAAGAGGTACGCCGGTTCTGTGTTGGCATGGGATCCTGGCGAGGTCCTCAGTGTTATTTTATCTAGAGATGCACCGTGACGGGCGGTACCCCATTGTCCCAGTCATTGTATAGAATCCATTTTCCAATACGAGCCTTTACGGTTTTAGTTGTATACTTATTATGCTGGAATTTAATTAATGTAAAAATTTCGGTTATGATTAATAAGTATTTGTATTTTAGACACTATTATAATATCAGAGAATTTCATATGAAATGGTTTGGTTATCGTAAGGTAAAAACCCGTTCGTGTTTACGTGCGGCGTGGTCCTACGAAATACTTTTGATTTCAAAGGATTTTTATAACTTCAAAATCCAGTTAGGTGTGTTTTCTCACGCTGGTTTTCCAGACTGACTCGGCTTTTATTTTATTATAATGTTTTGGTCAGACCGAGCATATTTACAGATTAGTTTGGATGCTTTGGAGCTTCAAGAGCCGAGCTGGAGGTCCAAGACATATCTATGTATTTCATTGTGTTCCGTTGTGTTGTCCGTTGGTTTTATTCAGAAATTGTAAGGATAGACTATTATAATTGTCCAGGTTGGAACAGGTTAGTGTACTCTAATTGATGTATGTATATTACAGTTTTCCTTTATATAAAGATTTGTTTTAAATTATAGATTATTCGTTCCGCTGTGAGATTCTGTGTTGTTTAGTTTTCTTCTTCCTTCCTTTTTCTTTTTGCCTAACAATCGGGCTTTCCGACAGTCGATTGCTCGGCACGCAATACAGCGGACATACTAGGGTCGATTTTCAAGGGTCGAAAACCCCGGGTTGTTACAATTGGTATTAGAGCGTGAGGTTAAGCAGGAACCTTGGCTTTGGTGGGATACTCATTAGTGATAGAGCTAGTAGCACCTTAGAACTAGTTTGAGTGTATATACATGAGCGCGTATTTAGGTCTCGAGACTAGTTCCATTGTGTTCGGAATAGTGGTAGTACATATAGAACGACATGGGGCACACATCGTTTGGAGTTTGAGATTTTTCGAACATGTTGAGCCGATTATTTAAAATAAAATAATATATAATAAATTATAACCATACCTACCCCACATTCCTGCCATACCTTTCACCTTACCTCTCAAATGCACTGCCCATACCTTCCCTCTTCTTTTATATATTGTGCTGTATATGAGAAAATTTAGTTTTCTCTTTCAAAAATTCATATCTTGTAATCTATTCATTAAAATTTCCAAATAAATATATTTGGATTGCTTGTGAATAGATCTTCATTTTGATACATGTTTGGAGATGTACGACTATGATTGGTGTTGCTCGAACGTAAACAACAGTAGCTAATGGGCTAGGTTTAAGATCTTGGCTAGTTTACAAATATCTTCAAAAGATATAACCCGATCATCTAACAAAAGATGAATCAAAACAAGCCTCATATCATCGGCAACTCAAATAAACAAAGGATATCATATCCGAAAACAAGCTAAAAAGGCAAATAACAAATACCAATAAAGGTAACACAAGTTTCCACAAGGTAATCGCTATATACCGTGTGGTTCAAAGAACCTACACCGAAAGGCGATACACTAGGGAAATATAATTGTCAAAGAAACAAAAGATGCTCGAGCTCAGTACTGTATAACAAGGATCCACACGCCCGAAGGCAACGCCCGAAGGCTCAAGCCCGAAGGCAACAAACCCCGAAGGAAACAAATCGTAGTGGCGAAGGTCCGGAGGCCCAGTACTGGACACTACTAACTGGCAAAATGTGTCACAACTCTCAGAAAGGAACCCGAAAAATGTTAACGTGAGTCCCATACCACACGTTCGCACTAAACGGTTTACTAACCGTTAGTCAATTTCACACTCAAAGCAGTACAAAGTTCATCTCATCACATCGGTAAACCAGACCCAAAGGTCAAAACGGTTAAACGAATAGATTAGGAATTAACTGAAAAGATAAACTCACGTGTTCATAGCACGCGTTTTATTTAATCATTTAATTCTCCTCCCTATTCGCTCGAAGTGCAAAATCGTGTGTGTTTTATATAGAAATTATAAATTGGAGAAACGAGCTTTTAATACAATTTAAAAAGATCATTTTATAAAAACCCGTGTACGAAATCAAAAAGGAATCATCAAAGCAAAAAAATGCGATAACAACTGATTGGAACGACACGAATCGATTAAAATTGGAAACCCAAGCAAAATAAACAATTTGGCCGAGACAAGCAGGTCAGTCGACTGAACCAGGGGGTCAGTCGACTGGCCCAGTGCCTGGAAACTTTTAGTTTCCAGGTCAGTCGACTGAATCAGAGTGTCAGTCGACTGACATAGGGGTACGAAATTTTCTGCCCCAGGGTCAGTCGACTGGCCCAGAAGGTCAGTCGACTGATACAGACCCAGGAAAATTCCTGGGATCTGGTTCAGTCGACTGACCTACTGGTTTAGTCGACTGAACCTGCTACCAGAGCAGAATCAGCCTAGCCCCCTTTGGGGCAAATTCGATAACACGGAACGGGTGCGACGAGCGAGCAACCACGGCCAAGGATTTACGCCAAGCGACAACCCAGCCTTGTATGGCCTCCGAAACACCCCACTAACGTGTTCAAACATCAAAGATTGGATTTCACAAAATTGGATTTCAAAAATAAAAAATTGGACAATTCACCAAATCGATCCAAATCGAACACAAATGAACATGGATAGATGTTAGGAATTCTTACCCAACCACAACAAAAGCTATAGGCTTAGATGTGAGTTCAAAAATCTCACCTTTTAACTCAAAAATAAAAGATAAGCTCTAGAACAAGCAATAGGTTAATCTCTCTTCAACACCACCTCAAGAACTTCAATATATAATCAAAGATGAAGTTTTCTCTAAGTTTAGGTTATAGGAATTTCCGAGAATTTGAAGAGGGATTGAGACGGAGAAGATGAAGAGGATGCTTACCTAAGCTTCTCTTGGATTTTGGACTTGAATTTGAGTTTCTAGATCAAGGCTAGGGTTTGGGAATTTCCATTTCCCATTCTTTCCCCCATTTCTTTAGAGCTTGAGTGTTAGGAAAATGAGAGTGGAATGAAATGAAGAGGAGTGGAGTTGGGTTATTTGTTAGGCTAATGGGCTGAAACCCAAACCCAAAGCCCTAATTGAAAACATCAAAATTCACTGAACTCCAAACATATCGATGGTTATACTCAAAAAAGTCGCAAACGCCATTTTGGACTCAATGGAAGTGGTCTCGAGTCCCAATTCGACTGTTTGCAAAAAGTAGCTTTTCGGACTTTAATCCGACTAACGATGCTATATTTAAATATACAATCGTAAAATATGCGGGTTGTTACAGACTCCCCTCTTAAAAGAAATTGCGTCCTCGCAATACTTAAGAAGAAAATAAAGAGTAACAACCATAAAAGCATATCAACACAAAAGAAAATTTGAAATAAGAAGTTCACCATAAAGAGCACGAAAGAGTAAGTCCGGATGTGTTTGCTCGATGGATTCTCAATATTCCCAAGTGCAATCCTTAGGATTTGAGGACCATTGAACTTTCACAAGTAGAACATCTTTATTTCGAAGGCGTTTAACCTTCGAAGTAATGATACGAATAGAATGTTGCTCATAAGTCAAATTTGGTGAAACTTTAATTTCTCCAATTACACCATGCTCAAGAACAGAATTGGAATCCCTAAGGTATTTTCGTAGTTGAGAGACGTGGAAGGCGTCAAGAATAGCAAAAGAAATCAGCCGGTACTAAAAGAGTTGATAAGCCACGGAAACAATGCGTTCGGTGATGGGAAATGGACCAACACATCGAGGTGCTAATTTTCCCGATCAACTGAAACGCACATCACCCATCAAAGGTGAAACATGAGTGACACCAATAAAGTTTGGACCTAAAACCAGCTTCTCACCGGCTTCAAGCCAACCCAAAGAAAATCGGCATGGCCTTCCGTAGAGTACCTCGAAAGGTGCCATACCAATACAAGATTGGAAGCTTACTATAGAAAGAAAACTCAACGAGAGACATATGATCTTCCCAATTTCCACCAAAATCAAGAACACATGCACGAAAGAGATCTTCAAGAGTTAATTCACACGCTCTATTTGTCCATCGGATTGAGGGCGATAAGCGGTGCTAAAATTAAGCTTTGTTCCCAAAGCTTTTGAAGACCTTACAAAAATCCACTAGACAAATAATGGATCACGTTTGCTAACAATGGAAGTAGGAACTCCATGCAATTTAATTTGACATAGAGTTTTGCCAAAAGAAGTATAGTCCAAAAGAGAAGGACGAGCCTCAAGGCTACACAAAACAAGATATGAATATGAATTGGATTCACGATCTTGAATCTCACAAGTGGATAAAGTTTCGAGATTACTCCATTCGGATATCATCATGGAAACAACCGCTTGCTGCTCTCGGCTTAAGGCATCGACAACACGATCGCCCTTTCCGGAAGTATAAAATATCAAGATCATAAGATGCTAGGAACTCGAGCCAACGTTGTTGACGCAAATTGAGTTCCTTTTGAGGAAACAAATACTTCGAAGATTTACGATCGGTGTAGAGAACAAATTTCTCTCCCAAAAGATAATGACGCCAAAATCTAAGAGCGAAAACAATAGCTGCGAGCACCAGATCATGAATGGCATATCTAGTCTCGACAAACTTTAATTGTCAAGAAGCAAATGCGATAACCCATTCCCTTTGCAAGATAATGACACTAAAACCAATACGACTAGTATCGGTACAAACAATAAAGTCTTGGTTCCCTTCGGGAATCACAAGAATAAAAGCATCGGAAAACAGTTCCTTTAATCGATCCTCTTTCCCGAAAAGCTAAGACTTTCAAAATTATAATTAACTTTATATATTCATCTTTTTAGAAAAATTAACTTATTACAAGAATTTACTGTGTCTAACTATCTCATCATAGCGTTTAGGAGATTCTTATCGATAACGTTGATCAAGCGCACCGAGCAGAATTCTTAAAGCACTCAATGGGCAAAACAACATAAAATCATCTTCTATATAGTAAATAAGTCTCTTAAAAAGATTTACAAATATTCTTTGTTCGTTTTAAGAACAAAATCCAATTATACTTATAAGTATCTTATTAAAAAGATTTGCAAATTTTAAATTGTTATTTTCATCCATAATCAATAAATATAAGGATAAACTAATCGAGATATTCGTAGAATACTCGATTCACAAAATGGATGAAATAAGGTAGAAGGTTCGTCAAATCGAATGACATAACGAACCACTCACAAGAATCATAACGAGTGCGGAATGCGTAAGTGGAATGCTACCCTCCGCAACTCGTAGCTGATGAAAACCGGTGGCAAGGTCGAGCTGAAAAGACCTTAGCACCATTCAATAGATTGCTTTGGTCTTAATCCTAAGACAAGCTCTATTATACCGGAAAATTCACAAACTACTCGAATGAGAGAAATAATATTCTCCTCATCCCGTAGGTTTAAAGAATTAGAATGATATCACCAAATTTGGAAATCAAAATCATTAAGAACAAAAGAAATCTGCTTAACCGATTGAGGATGTCGAAGATGAATAGTCCACATTGGACATAGGATATGGGCTTCATAATGATCAAGCCAATCCTTTCCCAAAAATCAATTTCGAAGCCTAAGTAACGTATAACATGCTAATCGGGTCGAAAAGAATAATCACATAAAATAATCTCGACATTTTTTTTCAAAGCAAACTGAGTGTTGCGGATCCACCAACCGGATTCGCAATTCTCAGTGAAGTCATCAAACCCATAATATTTAAAGAAAAAGAATCAATAAGTTCTTTTGATATAAAAGAGTGGGACGCACCCATATCAAAAGAAGCCATATAGGAAGATCATGAAATAAAATAATGCCATCAAGGATAGGAGGAGAATTACCTTTGGGCTGAGAGGAACCTCCAGAAACCTTAGCAACATAAAGCTTGCCAGACTTGGCATTAGCAGGAACAATAGGGCAGGAGGAAACATGATGACCTTCATTCTTGCAATAACGGCAGAAGAGAGGCTTAGGAAAAGCTCGAATCATATGATCAGGAGAACCACAATTGAAACACTTCCGAAGGAAGGTGTTCCAGCAGATTGAGAGTTAGAACCAAATTCAACAGGATTTTTCTTCTTGGAAGGGAAAAATTCCTGCTTATGAAATCGAAACTTCTTCTTATTGGGGTTCTTGCGAACTTCAATATCATCACCACTATCACACTCCTTCTCGATGGCTTCGAGATGAAGTGCCGAGTCAACCAACTCCTCAAAAGAAAGCTTAAGCTGAAGCATTAAAGACTTCTTAAGACATTTCTTAAGACTAGAGACAAACTTCAGATTCTTCTTATATGAGGTGTTAATGAATTCAAGACCATACTTAGATAAGGCCTCGAATGATGCAACATACTTAGAGACGGAGGACTTCCCTTGCTTCAACTCAAGGAAGCGACGAGCAAATAAAACTTTCTCAGATTTAGAAACGAATTTGAGTTCGAATCGTTCCCGAAACTGAGTCCAAGAAAGAACAGACTTATCAAGTTCGGCTACAAGAAGCTCGTACCAATCAAGGTCACGCTCTTGCAATAAGCTAGAAGTTACAAGAACTCGATCGTGGTCAGAAAGATCCATGCGAGAGAAGATACGTTTGCATGAGCGAATCCAAGCTTGGACCTCAAGAACGGACTCAGAGCCTTTGAATGGCTTTCCTCCAAGATGAGAAAAATCATTGCACAGGCATGCAAAGGCAGACTTGCGTGGAGGAGATGCACCAATAGGAGCTGGAGGCTGAGTGCTCCTAAATAACTCCAAAAACTGATCGGCAGACATATAAACGCCGTCCAGATGCGAGCCGCTGGATTGCCCAGCATCCGAGCGTCATCCTCTGCCTCTTCCAACCATTAGCTGAAAGGTAAGATAAGATAAAGATTATTCACAAGGTAGATATCATTAATTCAAATATGGAATACTACGGAATAAAATGCATTCCTAGACGTATTCCCAAAATTCTATCTACCCCAAAGGCACGGAAGGAATAAAGGCACGATGATTCAAAGATTCGTAACATTCATACTACACTTTGATGTACCGTAATATGTGTCTATGTTCTATGTTTATCATATTTTGTTCTAAACTCAGCTCTGATACCAAGCTGTGACGCCCCACTCCGAGACCCACATTAGCAAAGAGTATTACTAGGTAACACCGTCTGCTAATACGGAGAATAGAGCTGGATAGGAGCGACCATCTATAGCCTTGTCTTAATTATCTATTGAATACGCCGACAATTGCAACTTCTTTCTCGAATGGGTCGACATCTCCAATAAATACTTAATACAAAGCCATATGTGGCTGAAGGATCTATCAAAATAAAATATAACAACTCAAATGTAATAAACATAACAGAACAGTAGATCATCACATACATTTACACATATACAGATACATGACAGAGTTTACAAAATGATACATGTCAAGTGGTAAGCAAACCACAATATACAGGCGAGTCAAAAGAATACATATCAGAGTTACAGCCAAAAAGGGATACACAAAAAGCTATAACAAAAGGGAGCTAGCAGAATAGTCCATGCGGAAGCAAAATAGGCTAAGTCCAATGTACCTAACTTGAAACATCTCGGTCTGACCCGAGTATAAAATACACGGGTCAGTCTTGCTAAACAAATCAGTTAGATAACTAAATGATAATGAACATATCTGATCATAAAGTACCACAAATATCTCCAAAAGAGATAACCCGACCATCTAACAAAAGATGAATCAAAACAAGCCTCATATCATCGGCAACTCAAATAAACAAAGGATATCATATCCGAAAACAAGGCAAAAGGGCAAATAACAAATACCAATAAAGGTAACACAAGTTTCCACAAGGTAATCGCTATATATCGTATGGTTCAAAGAACATACATCGAAAGGCGATACACTAGGGAAATATAATTGCCAAAGAAACAAAATATGCTCGAGCTCAGTACTGTATAACAAGGATCCACACGCCCGATGGCAACGCCCGAAGGCAACAAACTCCGAAGGCAATAAACCGTAGTGGCGAAGGTCCAGAGGCCCAGTACTGGACACTACTAATGGCAGAATGTGTCACAACTCTCAAAAAGGAACCCGAAAAATGTTAACGTGAGTCCCATACCATACGTTCGCACTAAACGGTTTACTAACCGTTAGTCAATTTCACACTCAAAGCAGTACAAAGTTCACCTCATCACATCGGTAAACCAGACCCAAAGGTCAAAACGGTCAAACGAATAGATTAGGAATTAACTGAAAAGATAAACTCACGTGTTCATAGCACGCGTTTTATTTAATCATTTAATTTTCCTCCCTCTTCGCTCGAAGTGCAAAATCGTGTGTGTTTTATATAGAAATTATAAATTGGAGAAATGAGCTTTTAATACAATTTAAAAAGATCATTTTATAAAAACCCGTGTACGAAATCAAAAAGGAATCATCAAAGCAAAAAAATGCGATAACAACTGATTGGAATGACACAGATCGATTAAAATTGGAAACCCAAGCAAAATAAACAATTTGGCTGAGACAAGCAGGTCAGTCGATTGAACCAGGGGGTCAGTCGACTGGCCCAGTGCCTGGAAACTTTTAGTTTCCAGGTCAGTCGACTGAATCAGAGTGTCAGTCGACTGACACAGGGGTACGAAATTTTCTGCCCCAGGGTCAGTCGACTGGCCCAGAAGGTCAGTCGACTGATACAGACCCAGGAAAATTCCTGGGATCTGGTTCAGTCGACTGACCTACTGGTTTAGTCGACTGAACCTACTACCAGAGCAGAATCAGCCTAGCCCCCTTTGGGGCAAATTCGATAACACGGAACGGGTGCGACGAGCGAGCAACCACGGCCAAGGATTTACGCCAAGCGACAACCCAGCCTTGTATGGCCCTCTGAAACACCCCACTAACGTGTTCAAACATCAAAGATTGGATTTCACAAAATTGGATTTCAAAAATAAAAAATTGGACAATTCACCAAATCGATCCAAATCGAACACAAATGAACATGGATAGATGTTAGGAATTCTTACCCAACCACAACAAAAGCTATAGGCTTAGATGTGAGTTCAAAAATCTCACCTTTTAACTCAAAAATAAAAGATAAGCTCTAGAACAAGCAATAGGTTAATCTCTCTTCAACACCACCTCAAGAACTTCAATATATAATCAAAGATGAAGTTTTCTCTAAGTTTAGGTTATAGGAATTTCCGAGAATTTGAAGAGGGATTGAGATGGAGAAGATGAAGAGGATGCTTACCTAAGCTTCTCTTGGATTTTGGACTTGAATTTGAGTTTCTAGATCAAGGCTAGGGTTTGGGAATTTCCATTTCCCATTCTTTCCCCCATTTCTTTAGAGCTTGAGTGTTAGGAAAATGAGAGTGGAATGAAATGAAGAGGAGTGGAGTTGGGTTATTTGTTAGGCTAATGGGCTAAAACCCAAACCCAAAGCCCTAATTGAAAACATCAAAATTCACTGAAATCCAAACATATCGATGGTTATACTCAAAAAAGTCGCAAACGCCATTTTGGACTCAATGGAAGTGGTCTCGAGTCCCAATTAGACTGTTTGCAAATAGTAGATTTTCGGACTTTAATCCGACTAACGATGCTATATTTAAATATACAATCGTAAAATATGTGGATTGTTACAATATCTAAGCAAGATATTTTATAAAAGCTGAAGTAATTGATTGATGATTGATATCCACATATAAACTTAACATCTTTTAAATCGATAATTGGCTTCGAAGGAACCAGGGTCGAATTTGGGTGATTCCTATCCGAAAACCACTTCGAACCAGTTTACGTGTTCGAAAAATGAAGATATTTGAAGATGGAGATATTGAGACGAATAATAACGAGGGACTACTTGTTGATTAATTGGGGATAAACTCCTGATTCACTATATTGTAGCAGTGGTCTCTTTGTTATGAAAAACCTCAAAACCACAAGGGCTTCTCGCTTAGTAATGGCCGAGTAAAGTTCGTTCGGTTTCGTTCAGTCCCAGAACGAACTTGTATGGACGAATGTCCGACGTTGCATTTTTGAAATACAACGTTTGACTTTTACAAATGTACATCTTCTTGGTGGCGGAGAAGGCAACTTCTCTTAGCTTAACACCCTTCTCTGAGACATACGAGCTCAAAGGTTGTATACTTGTGGTAGTCAAATAGTAATCAAAGGAATGGCAGTGTGGCATTCAAAGTGAAAGAAGATGTGTTATGTGAAAAGGTAATCGTAGCCTCAAGCCTCATTAAATCAAAAATGACCGAAACGGGATTAGATGCAGCAAGGCTAAGTGGGTCATTCCCAATTAGGGTATGATCATTCCCTTCTAGATATATTTCTTCTCGCTATGACGTTCAGGATGTAAATTAATGTGGTGTATGGAAATCGAGCGCTCGGTTAAAGGTCAGTAACGACTGAGGGATAACATATTCGGTACTATCTAGTTACAAAGGTAGGCCGATCTTGTGTTGGTAGAAGGCAGATGTTCTGTGCCTCAGGACATCCATCTAGAGGTGTACCCATTTCGGAAGGTAGATCCTTCACCTGGTCATTTGTATGGAAATCCATTCTCCAATAAGAACCTACGATTTTGTTTGTATTGGCGTAATGAATGGCCTCGAAATGCTATATGGGTAACCATTTCAGATAAGATTAATAAGTTTATTTGCAAATGTTTTCAAAGAGATGTCATTAAAAATAATATCAAATGTTTTGATATAAAAGTGTTTTAGTTATCATAAGGTAAAAACCCGTCCGTGTTTATGTATGGGCGTGGTCTTATGAGATACTCTTTATTTTCGAAGGATTTTATCCAAAGGCTGATATATGACACTGTCATTTATTATTGAGTTTTCTCACACTGGTTTATCAAGCCTAATCCGGGTATTTTCAATACTCTGGTCAGATCCGAGTAGTTTCAGGTTTAGTCGAAGACGATTGGAGTTTCCAGAGGAGAGTTGGAGATATTCATCTACGCATGGACGTATTCTATTATCCGCTGTACTTAGTTTGTTTTAGTTGATGTTTGTCAGCAATTGTAAGGACAGATGTTTATAACTGTCCAAGCTGAATTTAGGTTAGACTCTAATATATGTATTTAAAATTTTCCGATGTAAAGATTATTATTGAAATAATATATGTTATTCCATTCGTGTAAGATTCTGTTATGTCTTTATTTTCTTTCTACCCTTAATGATCCACTTATTCGTGCAATTTTAATTGGACATGTGTGGTTTATTGTCGATTCAAAGGGTACGAAAAAATGGGCCATTACATTTGGTATCAGAGCTGAAGGTTAAGCGAGAACCTTGGTTTTGTTGGGGTAAAGACTCATCAGAGATAGGGTTAGTAATACCCTAGGATGAGTAACTCATTATAAATAGGGTTAGTAGCACCCTAGAATGAGTTTGAGTGTATTATATATATATATATATGAGTGCGTATTTGTTAGTGACTAATAAATTATTTTGTGTTGATTTATCGGTTAAGCGGTTTATAAATTCTGGTCGATATGGGAAGTACAACTATATCGATAGGTATTTCTAAACTCTTAACAAGGCATATCGACACCCTAATTTTGAAAAGTTGGTAAATGAAATAATTTTACCTAGGATTATATTTTGAATATAAAGTATATATTTTGAAAAGTTGTATAGTTAGAAATCAGAATTAGTGAAATTTAAATATGAACATCTTGTGATTAAAATTTCACAGTTTGACTATAAGATGTTTTATAAAAATAATCGATAAGTAAGAAGTCTGATAAGGTAATTTAGATCTTTTATACTTATTCCAAAATAATAAATTAAGAAATGATAATGTTAAGCTTCTATCATAAATTGATCAATTGTTTGATTTAAAAGTTTAAGTACAAATACCTTGTGAATTAAGTTTCACAATTTGACTATAAGGTATTTGATAATAAAATTTGTTTAAGGAATGCACATATAAGATAAAAATGTATTTAAATAATAGAAAATGATTGTGTAAAAGATAAATATAAAAGGAATGATAATTTAAATTCGAGTAAAAGAATTATGGAAATTTAAATGAAGTTAATTAATATAAGATAAAATGAATTTATAAAATAGATTTTATAAACAAAAGTAATCTCTAAAGGATTTTGAAAATGGTATTATATCAAATAAAAAGAGGTATTTTATGATAATTAATTCGATTGGCTCGAAATTAAACAAAAAATGGGCAAGAGATTTGTTCGGATGATAAGCACTTCTCTTAAGTATTACTCTTCTTATTAAGAGAATATATGATACTATTGGTCGTACCCAGTTCCTTGGATTATTTTGGAGTTGCTCGATCTATATAATTTTCTTATGTTAAAGAGATAATGTGAATCATTAAATTGATAAATTGATTAGTAATCTTTATAAAAGTGTTTAAACCAAAGATAAATTGGGATCGCTAATTGATAAAATAAAGCGGGATTCTCGACGATTTTGGACAGTCGAAATTTTTTGAATCATACATAACTGAAAGCTAAGAAATTGAAAAAAAAGATTGTGAAATACTTTGAGTAAATGAAATTGGATAAGCATAATTCATAAATGTGTTTTATAAATAAAAGGATAGAGAATTTAATATCGATAATTTAAAATTTGTTTTTTCCAAAGTTGGAAAATTAATAGTAGTATTAAAAAAAATATAGAAATAAGTTTTATAACTTATGAATTTGAGATAGTAGTAAATTACAACAAAGTCTAAATTTGTTAGATATACGGATTTAAGTAAACCAATTTGAAATTTGGGATTTGTATATACTCTTAGGATGTAAAGGTATATCATACAAATATAGATTTAAATCATGAACTATTTATACTCTTAAGTAAAATCATGACTTTTTAAAATGTAATTATAATTTGGAAAAAGTTTTATTAGTGAATTCTAGCATTAATTAAGAATTTGGACTTAAGTCTTTAAAACGTGATTGATTTGCATAAGTTATAAGATGTAATAAACTTAAGTGATAATTTTATGAAAGTATTCATAAATAATATTAGTGTTAAAGGAAATATACCGAGTTAAAAGATTGTGGGAAAACCTTTTTATAAAGATAAATTATCTTTTGAGTGAAAAATGGTTTCTTTAGAATATTTTCCATTAATAAAAAATATTTGAAAATAAATAATTAAAGGGATTATATAAGAAAGCACCTTTATAAAATGTTTAAAATTAAGATAAAAGTTTATGAAAAGTTTTTGAAAGTTAATAAATACATATATAATATGTAGATCATTTCATTGCACAAATTTTGATCTAAGATTCGAGTTCGGAACTTTAAGGTGTTTCCACCGATCCGAAAAAGGATTTATCACTCGATTCTTGACGACTAACATTGATCAGAGTTTGTGGTTAGGTACTCGAGTTTTCTATCATAGTTGAGAGCTATGCAAGGAAAGCAAAAGTTTCTGAGCAAAGAGCCTGATTAAAGTCCACACTAGAGGATCGAAGGATCAATACTAGTTCGGAAATAAAGTTGTATATTTGAATAGGAGATCGAATAAGATTTTTCATACGGATGATCTATGTATATTATATTAAATTAAGTTTGAAGATAAATGTTTTGGGCAAACTTTTGTTTGGTTAATTTCGAGGACGAAATTCTTTTAAGTAGGGGATAATGTAACGACCCGTAATTTTAACACTTTGAAAATGGGATATTTAATTATTTTAAATATTCAAATGTAGAATTTTCAAACTTAAACAATCATTTTTTATATAATAAATAAGAATGGTAAACTTATTTTTGATATTGAATAAAGATTTTGGATTTCCATTGTAAAATTAACAAAAGTCGGATTCCGATAAAGTAGGATAAATATTCGTGAAATTTGTTTAAAGGATAAACAATTCCTTTTAAATATATATATAATCGATATCAAACTCATTTGATAATAATAGTAATTTAATTTATAATGGTTTGATAAATATATAAAACTTGTTTTACAAAATTGACAAATTTCGTCGCATATCGATAAATCGATGTCGTATTTTTATAAGAAGATTTGGATATTGTTTTATATTATTTTATAAGTCAAATATGCTTGTTTTTATTATTTAAAGATAATAAAAAATTTATTTTAAGGTTTGGTTTACATGAATAAATAGTTTAACAAAAACGTCAAAATGTGGCCGGAAAACGTTTTGTCGAAAATCAACGTTTTGTCGATTAAAATTTGCCGCAACGTTATCGCACCTTTGTTAACATATTTGAAACATATAAATGTACACATTTTAATGCTAATCAAGTTTACTTTTACTAAATAAAATTAGAAAACTTATAGAAGTCATTAAGAAAAGTAAGTAAAAATTAACAAAAGTAAGTAAGAAAAGTCAAAAGTAAACATCAAATCGATATCACATCAAAAGCCAATATAATTATTATTTTACATAGCTTAGTTCTTAAGGGATTAAGACTTAAAGTAAGGATGTGAAAATTGATGTTAAGTATTGAAAAAGTGGAGATTACTTTAGGTTGAAGTAAGGTTATTTGGTAAGAGGTTATTTTGGTAAATTACCACTTCTTTCTTTTTCTATAAATACCCACCTCCTTCTTCACTTTCATTCACATTTCTTCTTTTTTTCTCAAGTTTTTTTCTTCTTTTTCCTCTTCTCTTTAATGGCTTCCAAGCCATAGAAAAAATTATAAAGAAATAATGTCAAAATATTTACAAAATATTCAAAAGAAATCAATGTTTATTCTCTTCTAATCAAACTCCTCTTTTCTCCATATTTTACCTCTTCTTCTCTCGGTCATAACTTCTTAAAATAGAACCAGAATGTAAAATTATTTTTTTGAAATCATGTATTTTTCCAGCGGCTACAACTTTCATGTTGACCACTTTGTCTCTTTTTAAAGTTTACTATGTCAAAAATACACTTCTTTCCAGTACATTCTCTGGCCCAGTTTTTAAGCCAGAGAATAGACCATTTTGTTTTGATCATAACTTGATTATAACTGATCCAAATTAAGAAATTCTTTTTTTATATCATATGAAATTATAGTGGCTATAACTTTTATGTTGAGCACTTTTTCCAGTTTTGAGGTTTGCTATACCTGAAACTCAATTCTTTGAAGTGCATTTTCGGGCTTTATTTTTGTCAATCCGACAATACCTCTTCTTCATTCTAGCATATCTTCTTCAATGCAACTTGGATTCAAGTGATTCTTTTTTCCAAATTCAAGAGAAAAGAATTTTCAACAATTTTTCAACTAACAAGTTTTTCAAATTTTGAGAGTAAGAGAGTCAAAAATAAGAGATAAGATGACCTATTTTTCGAATCAAAATCTTGGAAATTCAATTTCGAAGCTCCACCACTTCTTCTCTATACTTTCGGCCAACTTCCATCTCAAGCCTCGACCAAGCTATTGAAAGGAAGAGGGTGTTGTTTTATAGTGTCTAATGGAGTAGAAAGTAGTTAGTGAAGTGTTGGTTGATTAGAATGTTGGTAGGAAGTTTATCGCTTTGGTTTATGGTGAGAAACTCTATTTAACATCTCTATTTTTATATATACATGTTTGATGATGTGTTATGATTGTTATGGATGCTTATATATGATTTGATCATCAAGTATTGATTGCTTGATATGATTGTTAAATTGTTTTACCAAGTCACATTAATACACGTCGATAAGCACAAAGGGAATCACTTTCCTTTTGAAAATGAAAGGGTGTATATGGAATGCTTAAACCTTTTGGAAATAGTTTTAAAATGAGTTAGAAATGTTTTATAAATATTTAAATATGTTTAAAGAAATAAAGAAAATCAAGATTTCATCTTGTATATTTTGAAATATGTCCAAAATAATTTTCTAAAAACATCGCGGTTTTGCAGTTCGAAATCCAAAAAGGGATTTCTTTATAAATATTTTTTTTAATGTTTTAAAAATATGAAATAAATTTGATAAATCTATTAAAATGGTTTAAAAGAGATTTGGAATGGAAAATATGAATTTTCAAATATTGAAAAGTTGTTTAAATCAAATAAGCTTATATAGCACTTTCCGCAGCACTTTTATGCTGCGAATTCTATAACCTTTTGAATATGAGTTTTAAGCGTAACAGTTCTTTCCTAAATCTTTTGTGAATGATTTTAAAGGAATAATTAAGTAATTTAAAGATGATTTGGAAGTTTTAATAAGAGTTTGAATAAATGGTTAAGACGAATTGTTTATACCACTTAAACAAAAAAGTGAAGAATATTGAATGTAATAACCAACTGAGTATGCGGAAATGACTAGTACATTTGTCCCGCCTGTAAGATCTGGGAAGATAAAACAAGGTGTTTAACTAAGGTTAGGGATGGAGCAACCAGTGCCCTAAACTTACATGGCCTATGTTTTCTCTTTTTAGGCGAGGGGTGTAATAGATCGAAAGGAAAGTCCGGATGCTCTAAAAGATCATGTTTAAGTTTTTCCAAGATAAAGAAAGGAAATAAATTATTAGAATGTTAATTAACCACTTAACATCTTTTTTTCGATTATTGGTACGAAGGAACCAGGATCAGATTTGGGTGATTCCTGTTCGAAAAACCGGGATCGGATTTGGGTGATTCCTGTCCGAAAACCCCTTCAAACTAATTTTCGAAATAAAACATATTGAAGACAAAGATTGTTAAAGACAAAGATATTCATGATGTAGGATTACTTGCCATTAGTTCCTAGAGGTGAAACTTGCAATTAGCCCCTGGAGGTGAAATTTACCATATTTAAGATAGAAGTAGTGCTCTGTTATGAAAATCTTTGATTGCAAGAATATGATTTGAAGTTAAGAAAGAAATCTTTGATTAAGGTTTAATAAATGATTCGGGAATATTTTCCCTAAGTTAAAAAGTTATAACTTGAATGAAAGAAATATTTGATTAAGATTTAATGAATATTTTCCCTAAGTTAAAAGTTATAGCTTGAATATAAGAAATCTTTTGATTAAGATTTAATGAATGATTTGGAAAGGTTTTCCTAAGTAAAAGAGAAAATGATTTGGAATTATTCCATGATTTAAGAAAGGTTTAATAAACCAAATAATTTGATAAATGAGGCTTAATGATTTCATATACATTTGAAAAGAAAATGGATTAAGTTGAAAAGAATATATCTAAGCAAGATATTTTATAAAAGCTGAAGTAATTGATTGATGATTGATATCCACATATAAACTTAACATATTTTAAATCGATAATTAGCTTCGAAGGAACCAGGGTCGGATTTGGGTGATTCCTATCCGAAAACCACTTCGAACCAGTTTACGTGTTCGAAAAATGAAGATATTTGAAGACGGAGATATTGAGATGAATAATAACGAGGGACTACTTGTTGATTAATTGGGGATAACCTCCTGATTCACTATATTGTAGCAGTGGTCTCTTTGTTATGAAAAACCTCAAAACCACAAGGGCTTCTCGCCTAGTAATGGCCGAGGAAAGTTCCTTCGGTTTCGTTCAGTCCCTGAACGAACTTGTATGGACGAATGTCCGACGTTGCATTTCTGAGATACAACGTTTGACTTTTACAAATGTACATCTGCTTGGTGGCGGAGAAGACAACTTCTCTTAGCTTAACACCCTTCTCTGAGACATACGAACTCAGAGGTTGTATACTTGTGGGAGTCAAATAGTAATCAAAGGAATGACAGTGTGGCATTCAAAGTGAAAGAAGATGTGTTATGTGAAAAGGTAATCGTAGCCTCAAGCCTCATCAAATCGGAAATGACCGAACATGATTAGATGCAACAAGGCTAAGTGGGTCATTCCCAATTAGGGTATGATCATTGCCTCTAGATATATTTATTCCCGCTATGACGTTCGGGATGTAAATTAATGTGGTGTATGGAAAACGAGCGCTCGGTTAAAGGTCGGTAACGACTGGGGGATGACATATTCGGTACTCTCTAGTTATAGAGGTAGACCTGTCTTGTGTTGGTAGAGGGCAGATGTTCTGTGCCTCGGGACATCCATCTAGAGGTGTACCCATTTTGGAAGGTAGATCCTTCACCTAGTCATTTGTATGGAAATCCATTCTCCAATAAGAACCTACGGTTTTGTTTGTATTGGCGTAATGAATAGCCATAAAATGCTATATGGGTAACCATTTCGGATAAGATTAATAAATTTATTTGCAAATGTTTTCAAAGCGATGTCATTAAAAATAATATCAAATGTTTTGATATAAAAGTGTTTTAGTTATCATAAGGTAAAAACCCGTCCGTGTTTATGTGTGGGCGTGGTCTTATGAGATACTCTTTATTTTCAAAGGATTTTATCCAAAGGCTGATATATGACACTGTCATTTATTATTGAGTTTTCTCACGCTGGTTTATCAAGCCTGATCCAGGTATTTTCAATACTTGGGTCAGATCCGAGTAGTTTCAAGTTTAGTCGAAGACGATTGGAGTTTCCAGAGGAGAGTTGGAGATATTCAACTATGCATGGACGTATTCTATTATCCGGTGTACTTAGTTTGTTTTAGTTGATGTTTGTCAGCAATTGTAAGGACAGATGTTTATAACTGTCCCAGCTGAATTTAGGTTAGACTCTGATATATGTATTTAAAATTTTTCGCTGTAAAGATTATTATTGAAATAATATATGTTATTCCATTCGTGTAAGATTCTATTCTGTCTTTATTTTCTTTCTACCCTTAATGATCCGCTTATTCGTGCAATTTTAATTGGACATGTGTGGTTTATTGCGATTCAAAGGGTACGGAAAAACGGGCCATTACACATATATATATGTATATATATATATATATATCTTATATTGTGTGTATGTCACATAGCATATACCCATATTAAGCATTAAAACATACATTTTAGCAATATTAGCGAGTTCGCTAACATTTAGAAATATGAGCATGAAAAGAACCAAAACCAAGCCAAAAGCCATCAAATACCTACACTTAACTCAAACAAGCATATGAGCACATATATTTATGAATTTATACAACTAAACCCATAGAAGTAAGACTATGACTTTTAAACCAATAATAATTTTGTAGGTAAAGAACAAAAATTCTAAATAAGAGCTTGCTTCCTAATAAAAGCAATAAATTGACAAGCACCATTGTCCAAGTGGTTAAGTGATTCGGCTTTGGTGCGAGAGGTCACAATTTCGAAACTTGCGTAGCGTGATTCGAACGTTTATTGACATGTGATATGTTGTTCCAGTGACATGTTGTATATAAAGTACCATTTCGAAAAAAGCAATAAATTAGAATGGTCGTGTGCATTATCATCTACCAGGACAAGACTTAATTATTGTTGTTATTATTATTTATATTATTAACTTAGTTTGTTTATTGTTGTTATTATCATCGTCATTTGTAAGTATTATTATTATAAACTTAGTAAATTTGTATAAACTTTGTTAATTGTTATTATTATATATAAACTTATTTATTTTTTATAAAACTTAGTTATTTTTATAAAATTTGCCGATCTTCGTCTGTAAACTTGGTTTTTTTTATAAAATTTAGAAATTTATAAAATGAATTAGATGTAAAGCTGTTGAATATTTTTTATAATTTATTATTGTTGTTGTTATCAATAAACTTGGTAAATCATTATTATTATTATAAACTTAGTTAATTTTATAAACTTTTCTAATTCTTATTAAACTTAGTCAATGAAACTTAGTTAATTTTATAATTTGTTAGTATTGGTATTATTATTATTGTTATTATTATTGCTGTTATTATAAACTTAGTTAATTCCATTGAAACTTAGTTAATTATTATAAACTTAGTTTGTTAATTGTTAAAATTGCTAATATGATTTTTGTTGTTGTTATTAGTAGTAGTATTGTTATAAATTTAGTTAATTTTCATAAATGTTAGTTAAATTATTATTATAACCAACTTAGTGATTTATCATAAAATTAGTTAAATTATTATTATTACTATTATAAACTTAGTTAATTATTACAAAATTATTTAATTTTTACAAAACATAATTGATGAAGTTAATTATTATAATCTTAGTTAATTTATTTTGATTATTATTATTATAAACTTAGTTAATTTTCATAAAACTTAGTTAACTTGGTTAATATTGTATAATTTATTATTTTATTGTAAACTTAGTTAATTTTTGTAAAACTTATAGTTAATTTATTATTATTGTTGCTGTTGTTATAAACATAGTTAATTTTGATTAATATTATTATTATATTTTAAATTGGTAAATATTGTTCATTTTTATTATTCGACCCAAACAAATACTAGTAAAATAAATAAAATGTATCGACCCGCCAATCCGTACTATTCAAGCTGAAAATAAACCATACATGTCAAACTCAAATTGAACGGAAAGACAAATAGTTATGGGAAATAAGATGAAAGAAGAAGAGAAAGAAGAAGAAGAGAAAAGAAATTAAAACAACACAAAATCTCACAATCGTGGCGGAACAGAATATAATATAATATCAATGATCTTTACAAAAGAGAAACTGTTATATATACATACATCCATCAGAGTACAACAACAATCACATCATCAGCCTGGAAAGTTTTAACAACCTGTCCTCACAATTACTGATGATTTCAACAACAAAACAACGAAAAATAAACATATGCATGAATATGATTTGAAGACCTCCAACTCATCTCCTGAGATCCAATGCATCCAAAGCAATTTGAAATATGCTCGGTCTGACCCGAATATTATAATAAAATAATACCCGAGTCAGTCTGAAAAACCAGCGTGAGAAAACACACCCAATTGGATTTAAAGTTATAAGAAGAATCTTTGAAATCAAAAGTATCTCATAATACCACACCTCACATAAACACGGACATGTTTCTACCTTACGATAACCAAACATTTTATATAGAAAATCCATTTATATTATAATAATGTCTAAGGCCAAAGTAAAATATGAATATAGCTGAAATTCTTGCATCTCACTTTTCAGCATAGTTGGGCACAACTAAGTCCGTACGAAGCTTATTGGAGAATGGATTCCATATAATGCCTGGACTACTAAGGTACCGCCTGTCATGGTGCATCTATAGATAAAATAACACCAATGTCGAACCTATCGACCCCTGCCAATGCAGAGCCGACCTAGCCCTTACTGGATAGTACCGAATATGATCACCCTTCCGTTAATGGCCCCGAAGCATACAAATGAGAGATAATAACGACTCTAGATAGGGATGATCATGCCCTACTTGGGAGCGACCCACTTAGCCCTGCTGCATCTCCCTTTGTTTTAGTCATTTCCAGTTGATGAGGCTTGAGGCTACGTTTTACCTTTTATATAGCACTTCCCACTTGGAATGCTAATACTGCCCTCTAGGCAACAATACAATACCAGCATTCATCCATACAAGTCCGTTCTGTGACTGAACGGAACACTTGAGAGCTCCATCTCCAATTCCATCATCTTCAAGATGTCTTCACTTCGAAACACATTTGTTGGATCGAAGTGGTTTTCGGATAACATACCCAATCCCAGTCTCTTCGAAACAACATTCGATACTTCTCGGTAAACTCAACCCCGGTTCTTTAGGAAATAAATAGTCAAAGATAAGATCGGAGCACCTCCTAACCGTTAGTGGATGGATTTCCTTATCATTGTCCTAGGAGAACAAAACGAGATTTATACGCACGGTACAACATTATCGGAGATGACTGTACCATATAACTCACGTGTTTCTCTAAGATATTTCCAAAGTTACGTTTTAGGTCCTATTTCGATAGTCGATTATTTAACTATCGAATAACAAACATTCAATCAGAAATTTAATTCCATAGGGAAAAACCAACATTGGTTAAGCACCAAGCAACACTAAGCCTGTGTTAATTAAATTTTTATTATAAATTCACTTTGTACTTGAATCAAAAATTCTTTTTACAAAGTTTGATGTAAACCAAAATCTGTATTTCCACATACTTGAAAAAATATCTATATGCTTATCTCGTTGGTATAAGTGTATTCACCAACAATTTGGAAGATTACCCTTTTTATTCAATTCAAAAACCATTTATAAACCTTATTATAATCCACAAAACCATTTATAAAACTCCTTTTATAAATTTATAAACCCATTTTAAAAATATCTTTTATAAATATCTAAAGCCATTTACAAAACTCCTTTCATACATTATAAAAGATTCTTCTTTAAGACTTTCATTTTTTTTATAAACTTCTCTTATAAAGCCCAAATTGATTAATAAAACCTTTTTATAAATCTCGAAAACATTTATAAATAAATAATTATTATTTAGTTTAAAACACTTTTATATAAAAATAAAGATAAATAAATATTAATTTTAAAACATCTTAAAATAAAAATAAGTTTCAAAACATTCTAAATAAAACAATAATAATTTATCTTAAACGTTATTATAAATAATTATAATTAATTTCCAAAACCTTATCGATAAATGATTATATTTAATTTCAAACCATATAAATAATTTTAAATAATTAACTTTTCAAAAACATTAAAATATTAATAAATCACTTTTAAAACATAATTATATTTTCATGATAAAAATCCATACTTAATTTACAACATGACCATTTCCATATTTATAAACCGTGTTTATAAATCTCTTCCCATTTTCTAAAACTTCCTTTCATAAAATTTCTTTATTCATGAACCATTTATACCTTTATTCCTTTATAAATCCTGATTATTTATAAAACCCCATTCAAAACATAATTCTAACCGTTTTAACCTTGCTTCAATAGGTATGAATTTCTTTTATAAATTTCCTTCAATTTATAACATATCGTTTAACAATCCAAATTCTTACCCCACCTTAAATTCCCAAAATAGAATCAATTATTTTCTAGAATATCATTCCTCGTCTTATAATAAATCACCATTTGATTTATTTCACCAATTTGTTAAATGATAAGAATTTCCTTTGATTTATAGCACCATTTATAAATCCATACTTTCATAACAAAATACAATTTTACAAATCTTCACTTCTTTGTAAAATATCACTTTTATAATTTATCACATTTATAAATTTCACATTTATAAATAAATTATATTATATGTACCTATATATATCACTTTATGTATAATGGATAAACATTATTTATAATCAAAATATTTCTATTTACTTTTTAAATCCATATCCTATTATAAAAGATTGACTTATTTTTCAAGATTTTAAAAATCTTTATTTTACAATTCAAAATCTTTATTTAAAATATTTTATAAAACTATAATTTACAATCTCTAAAAATCAACTTTTATTTTAGAAGAATTATTAAACATATAAATTTTCAAAATCACTTTGAAATTCTGTTTAAATCAATTCATTATTTTGTAGTATTTTAAAATACCAAAATAAGGCTCAGTGCTACTAAAGCACTAAAGAAACAAAATCATATTCATTTCATCCAATATAACATCCAATCATATTATATGCCACAATATACACGAAAATAAAATCAACAGTGTGAGGAATCCTATTGGATCCCTTCAACCTGTCTCCTTACATCATATACAGTATATAATCATAAAAATATAAATCAACCGCATCGAGGCGGGATTCGTATACAAGGGTCATCTGCTCTTACACGAGAATGTAATAGGGTGTCATTCGCTTCAATAGGCGGGAATATCCAACTAACAATATAATTTAGTGTATTATCCAACAATCAATAACGATCAGAAATAAGTATCCAAAAATCCAATAAATAATATTTATTGACTATATAAATTTTTCGATTAGCCAAAAAGGTGAGATTAACTCACACTGATTTTAATTATTGTCCAAAAGTTCCGTTTGAATTAAAATTGAATGAAAGTCCAATTTTAATGCAAAATTCCAACAAGCTCTAAATCCATCCAATCCAATTTTATATTGTAGCCTTCGTCGACATGATGGCAACGTGACTCGTCTCGTTCAATTTGGACCTCGTATGAAATAGTTATCGCATTTATAAACATTCGATTTTAAATATTATAATTAACTTAAATAATTAAAAGTTTAAAATTTAATTAGTACCTTCCCTCTTTCACGTATGCTGTTCTTCCTCCAGACCGAGCTTTCGTTCGCCTTCTCCTTTTTTCTTTTTTATATATTGAATCGCGCCACCAACCCACGAACACCGATCGACCTGCCTCCCTGCCGCCGCCGAACCACCGTGCATCTCCCCTCGCCGTCGCACCAGCCTGCTGACCCACCCCGCGCGCGCTTCTCGAGGCCGCGAAACCCAAAATTGCGACTTCCTTCGCCAGCCACCACCGATGCGCGTGCCACGCACCACTCTCACCCACTGCACCACCAACCATCCCCCGTGCCCTACCGCGCCTCACGTGCGCACCCCGTGCCCTCGAGTACGTTGTGCCTCCTGCTGTCGGGATTCCTTTATTTATTTATTTCTTTGAACGAGCCAAAATCGAATTTTGAACGTGAATTTAAAAGTAAAAGGGTATTGTGAGACAGTAGATGGTATAGGTTAGGACGTGATGGAAGCATGACTGAACAGTTGAAGGAGCATGGGTTAATATAATATATATATTTTTAAATTAAAAAATATCAAGCACAAACCGTCCAAAAATCTCGAACTCCAAACGAGGCGTGTCGCCTGACGTTCTATATGTTATACCCCTATTCCGAACACAATGGAACTAGTCTCGAGGCCTAATTCGATCGTATGCAGAAGATAACTTTTCAAACCCAATTATATTAATTTAAATTCCTGAAATTAATCTCTACGCTTTTCGATCTCGTACAACCAAACGTACGTCCGATCGCCACGAAATTCGACGACATACTATAATTCACTATCATGGATCCAATGGAACTGGTTTCGTCGAAATCTGAGACTATGCCGCGGAACGCTACTTTTATGCGTTAATTAAAACAAGTAATTTCCAATTTCAATTTAATCACTTTTAATTCCAAATTAAAAGTTAATTTTTTCCTTCTTATTCAAATAAAATTTAAATAACCTTTAGAAATCATTTTCATTCACATAAAATTTAAGGTTCAATTATTTAAGCAATTTCAAATATTAAACTTAATAATTAAATTATCAAATAAATCGTTATATTTGAAATTCAAGTTATTTAACCTATAAAATTAACTTTTCAATATTTAAAATCAATTAGATATTTCAAATTCAATTGATTGAAATTTCTGGGTCGTTACATAAAATTTGATATTTATTGAACACCCAGCCTAGTAGATTTATTATTATTATTACATAAATTCAGTTAATTTTTACAAGACTTCGTTTGATTAATATCTTATAATTTATCATCATCATCATCATCATCATCATCATTATTTTATTATTATTATAAGCTTAGTTAACTTTGTAAAACTTATAGTTAATTTATTAGTATTAGTATTAGTATTAGTATTTTTATTTTTATAAAACTATGCCCGATCTTCATAGTTCCTCAATTCTCTCACCGCCTTGATAATTCCAGAACATTCATTATATTATTCAAGATTATCACCTCCAATATCCGTGTCATTTTTTTGCAGATTTTTGGTTTGTCTCTATAATTGAAAAGTTAAGACAACTCTTGAAAATATAGGTAAGATTGCTCCTAGAAATTGCTTAGTTAACTTCAATTACTAAGTTGTGAGTAATTGAAGATGGTTCAATATCCAAATATGATGAGCTAACTATTTGAGTTCCCCACCTACGCCATGCATAGACGGTGGTTGTTTTTCATTAGGATGCACAGTTGGAGATGAGGAGCGTTGGTTGACATACACTTAGTTAATTTATTATTATTATGAACCTGGTTAATTTTTATAAAACTTAGTTGACAAAGTTAATTTTTATGAACTTAGTTAAATTTATTTTTATTTTGATTATCATCATCATCATCATCATTATTATATAAATTTAGTTACTTTTTTTGAGAAAAATGTGTGATCCTCTATAATAGAGGAGAGTACACATGTAAATATGTATATATCACAAAAGACAAGGTGCTGTCAACATTAAATTTAGTTACTTTTTATAAAGGCTTATTTCATAATTGTTGTTTTTGTTGTTGGTATTATTATTATAACTTAGTTCATTGTCATAAACAATATTAGTTAAATTATTATTATTATTATCATCATCATCAACTTAGTCAATTTTTACAAGATTAATTAATTTTTTATAAGCTAATAAAGGAAGTTAATTTTTATTATCTTAGTTAATTTATTACTAATATTATTAGTATATATTAATGTAGTTAACTTTTATAAAACTTAGTTAACTTGGTTAATATTTTATAATAATATTATTATTGTTATTATTATAAACTTATTTAACTTTTACAAAACTTATCGTTAATTTTTATAAATTTAGTTAATTTTATTATTATTGTTACTATTATAAACTTAGTTAACTTTTACAAAACTTATCGTTAATTTTTATAAATTTAGTTAATTTTATTATTTTTATTATTGTTATTATTATATAAATATAGTTAATTTTTATTGTACTTGGTTAACTTTCTTAATATTTTATAATTAATTATTATTATTATAAGTATATATCGATAGTTTAATTTTATAAACTTAGTCAATTTTAATATTATTATTATTATATGTAAATTTAGTTAATTTTTATAATACTTAGCTAACTTGCTCCATATTTTATAATCTATTATAATTTATTTTTGGAAATTATACGGATGGCACTTACATTTTATAAGCCTTATGACGTCACTTATGAATTAATTTAAGTTATACACATTAGAAATTTGGACAAAAGATAAAATGACGGGGGTTTGACCTCAAAAGCTCTATTGAAGAAGAAAGAACGAACGAAAAGATTCTTTTGTCCATCACTACGACCACCATTTCATATGCCACCATAAGTACATTACATATGGCTGCAGGTTGCGTCGTCAACTTTGAGAGCTTCGATAGCATCACTCCTGCATGTTGAAAAGCTAGTTCCAGATGGTGAAGGAACCACTTATGTATATACTTTAAGATCTCAAAGGTCTAACCAGATGAACTGTAAAGGTGATATGGTGTGATGCATATATATAGGCAATAAAGCGAATAAAAGGTGAAAATAATTGTTGAACCTAAGAGATACCATGGTTTGCGTTTGTACAAATTAACTTCAGTGATGACATCAAGATCGATACTGACACTACAAGATATACTGCATTTAGCGGTCGAAGGGGGCGACGGTCGTCGACGGTGCGTCGAATATGTGGCGACGATTAGCAATGGCTAGCTATTTTATTGTCACAAAATTAAATAATTAATTCCCATTACGTTTTAAAAAAATATTTAAAAATACTAATTTAATTCCTAGAAAATAAAAAAGATATTTTAGCACAACCATTCAACGTAATGACTGTTCTGATTGGTTAAATTAGTATTTTCGATGATCTGTCTTTGCGTAAATCGAATATTTAACGTTATTGTAGATCTAACTCCCATGATCAATCTATGCGACTTTTAGTCGGTCCATTAACAAACTTCGACAAAGTTGCTCTTGTGTAACATTTTTACGAACTAAAATATTTTTAAAAACCGTTGGCTAATAACTTATGAATTTTTAACTGTATTTTGCATTATAAAACTATATAAAATAAAATAATCGGAAAAAAATAAATTTATTATATCTTATGTCGATCTAAAGTATACCTGACCAATGTCCAGAAGATGATGAAAAAATAAACAACTGTAGGGTGTCAATTTTGAATTTTAAATTTATAGCCGTTTGTCGATATTCGGAATAAAAACCCTTCATTCGAAGGCCAGGCAACCTTGCAATGAGACCGAATTCGAATCACTGACGCTTGATAACGTGATAATCCAATCCATACGATTGAATTCATAAAAAAATGACCGGAAAAAATTTAACCACCAAACAGGCCATTTCGTTGAGAGTTGTTTATCACTTAACTCTAGACGAAATGACCTGTTTGGAGGTTAAATTTTTTCGCTCATTTTTTTACGAACCCAACCGTATGGAATGGATTAACATGTCGTCGAGCATTAGTGGTTCGAATTTGGTTTGTTCCAACGTCGTCTGGCCTTCTAACGATGGGTCTTTAGTCCGAATATCGACGAACGGCTATAAATTCAAAATTCAAGATCGACGCACTATAGTTTTTTATATTTTTTCATCATATTTTGGACATGGGTCATGTATACTTTAGATCAACATAAGATCTAATAAATTAAATTTTCTATCGATTATTTCAATTTATATAATTTTATAATGCAAAATGCAATTGAAAATTCATAATTAATTACCCAACGGTTTAAAAAACAATTTAATTCTTAAAAATGTTACACAAAAGCAACTTTATTGAAGTTTCTTAATGAACCGACTAAAAGTCATATAGATTGATCGTGGTAGATAGATCTACAATAACGTTTAATATTTGAATTACTCGAAGACAGATCATCGAAAATACTAATTTAACCGATCAGAATAATCATTACATTGAATGGTTGTGCTAAAATAACTTATTTATTTTTTAGGAATTAAATTAGTATTTTTAAACATTTTGTCAAAACGTAGAATGAATAAGAAAAAACAATAAAAAACAAAATTAACTTGCCGTCGCTAGCTGACGGCATATCGAGTATACAGATCATAAACTGTGGGACTTTATCATTATTTCGAGCTTCCCACCAAAAACACATGCACGCGAAAACAAAAAACCCTAATCAACTGTCCATGGCACCTCCTGACTTAGGTCTGTCAATGGATACCCGAAAAATCCGAAATCTGTAACGCCCCACCTCTATACTCATAATAACAAAGGTTATTATAAGGAATAACGTCTGCTATTGCGAAGAATAAGGCTTGTTAGAAGCGACCATCCGTAAGTTATGCCTTAGACGAGTATTGATTACATCGATATGAGTTGTATAAATTACTCCCAACGATATACATTCAATCCAAATCTAAAGCGAAACTACGGTGGCTTAAGAAAAATTCAGAACAACTCATAATAACAACAATACATATAAGTATAATCACATCAGAACAGAAATATCAAATTTAGCGAAAGACAAGTCTGGATACATGCTACAACACTCGATGGTTCACATGAACCAAATGTACATATACATATACATCATAACATACATTAGATGAGAGTCAATACTCCAAAAGTAACTTCTCGAAGCCTAAACAAAAGATAAGATGAAATCCAAAAAGCTGAAGCAGCAACTGAATCAGAGATAGCGATTAATCTGAAATAACTCGGTCTGACCCGAGTATTATTTAAAAGAAAATAATAAATGGATCTGTCTAATTTAAACTTAGAAATAAGTGTATAATAAACAACACTTAAGCAAATTAATTATAATCTCGAATGAGACTGTTCATCAAAATTATCAACATAGTTTAAAGGAAGAAATCCCATTAAACATCCCCAAAATCAACTTTCAAATTCACAATTGAATTCAAAACATCAATACACAAAATCTAGAAATCAAATAAGATGACTAGAAAATCAGCATAAAAGTCAACATAAAAGTGGATCGATCCCAGCATATGACGAGTCTAAGCTACGCCGCACGTGCATCTCATATGGCCGAAGCCTACCAAGTATTGTCATCATAATATTTGGCACCCAACAAATGACCCGAAGGTCCAACAGAGTGGCTCGAAAGCCCAACAAAATCATCAAAATCTTCAAACAGCAAATCCTCAGCAAATATTTCAATTAACGAGTCCGGAATTAACCGAATTAGTAAAAGCGTGTTTCCATACTCCGCACTTTTGCTAAATCGTTTAAATCTCTTCATCGTTTCCTTGAAAGTGCAAAATTGTGTATTTTAAATAAATAACATTTTACGTTCTCAAATGGACAAGTCCGGAATTAACCGAATCAGTAAAAGTAAGGGTTCATAGTCCTTAATTTTGCTGAAGCATTTAAATCGATTCCTCATTCTTTTGAAAGCGTAACTGTAAAATTTTAGAAACAAATTTATTTTAAAACAATTTTAAAAACACGTGATTAAAACAGTAACATCTATAGCAATTTCGACGAAGAAATTGCGCTTCATAAAACACCGTAAAAACAGATATCAAATCAGCGTTGCAGGTTAGCCGCTTGAAAATTCACTTTAATTTGACGGATACTGAAGTCAAAACAACGGTAAATTTTTATTCGTCAAAATCTCATCAAAACCACACGCTTCAAATATAAACATCGGAGTAAAAATCCGTTATAAAAATAACGGCAACAAAATACGTTTTAAACAAAACGCCAGTTCAACGTAAATTAAATAGTAGACTGCACTACTATATATTTATCAAATATTTCACTGCCCACTTGCACTTATATATACCCAAAAATGAGGGTCTGGGCAATACTTTTGCATACTATGACATGCACCATTGAAATAATATAAACAAAAATGAATGACCTGGCATAGTTTTGTACCATACCACTTTGCACGCCAGAAAATATAAAATCAAATGACTTGGACCTGGATTGGTTTCGTGTGTCACCAAATACATGTATATGAATATACAAAATATGGCAACCTGGAATGTAACTGTCTCAAAGTAATTACACTATCTCAAAGCAAGTAGCAAGACTACGTGAATAAAAGGACGTGTGTCACATAATCCACGTAGATGAATCAAAGGACCAGAGCACCTAAAGGAGGCCACGCATGCGACAAGACTTCAACATGAAGTGATAAATATCGTACGTATGTTTGGGTTCTGCAACTTATACACACAAAAATAAAAACTTATGCACACGCACGAGTTTAAAACAGTGGTTTAGACTACTTACATGCACGCAAGAGAATGTAACATAAATCGACTTGGCTCTGGTAATGTTTCATTATGCATGCATGCTAATAAAATACAAAAGCAAATGAACTAGGCACAAAATGACTGTGCAATGATATATGCATGCACGTAAAAATTTTAGGCAACAATGCAAAAGATCTGAGCAATATAAATTTTGCACACACGAAATAAATTATAAGTGATGTATGGGCTTGTGCAATAATTCCAAGCACATACGAGATGAATTATGCAAAGTAAAGGTGGCTTTTTGCACGAAAAATGAAATAAACAAGTGTGCCTGGCAACATAGTTTGCATGCAAAAAATAAAGTAGTGAATAAGTTAGAAATGTGAGTTTTACACCCACCTCCAATTTGTTTCAGAATCAGCTAGCAACTGAGATTCAAAGAGAGCAAGAATTTTTGGAGTTGCCATTAAATAGTTTGCAGAGCTATTGGAAGAAGAATGAAACAAAAGAAAGATGAAACAAATGAATGATGCTAGCCTTTACTTTTCTTTTTCAAATGTGCACAAGTCACAGAAAATAATGTGCTGGCCTGCATTTTGTACATTAGCATTAAAGGGGAGACGTGCATAATGAAAGAAAAGGACGGCTTGCATTAAAGATAGAGATGGTAGCAAAGCAAAGTATTTAAATATTTGCTTTCAATTTGGAACTATACCTGATACACGTGAAGGCAAGAAGAGATTACAGCTTAACTTAGTTATATTTCCTACTGACTTTACAACATATTTTGCATCATTTTTATTTCGAATTTAAATTTTTAAAATTTCTATTTAAAATATTTATTTCGATAGTAATTCAAAAACACGGTTGTTACAAAATCCGTCCGGATCCGTATCTGAAAAAATGGATATTATCCGATATCCGAAAAGCGGATGTGGATATTCGATATCCGAAAAGAAAATCGGATGCGGGTGCGGATATGGGCGTATCCGTATCCGAAAAACATCCGTCCGATCCGAAATTTTATGTGTGTTGTCATTTTGTCATTATGTATGTTGCTATTTTATCATTTGAATTGATGTAATATCGTGTAAACTTGTTTGATATTATATTTGTTGTCATTTTGTCATTTGAAAAACTGATTAGTATTGTAGTGTGTGTATTGTCATTTGAAAAAGTGATTGTTTTAGTTCAAAAATATTAGTATAATAAAAATCTTATTCAATTTCGGATGTGGATATTTCGGATATTTTCGAATATCCAGAAATATCCGTTTTTATTTTCGGATGCGGTATTTTTGGATATCCGAAAAATATCCGCGGATGCAGATACGAATGTTAATTCTCAGATATCCACGGATATCGAATGCGGATTTAAATTTTCGGATGATGATGCGGGTACAGCTATATCCGCATTTGTTTGCATCCGTCGACAGCCCTACCTTGACTACCCTCGCCTCTCGTCAATTTTGCATAAGGCCGCCACAACTCACCGAAATCAACCAATCTCTCCAATTTCATCTTAATTGAGGTAAAATTTTAACCTAATTTTGGAGTTAGTGTTTATTGGTGCGATTATGGATTTGAAATTGATGATTATTGCGTATTGGTTGATTTTAATAGTGTATTAGTTGATTTAGGGATATTAGCTAGTGAACTGGTTGTTTAATTTGTAATTAAAAATTAGGGTTGATTTAAAATCTAAAAATGAGTGTATAATTATTGATTAATATGTATGTTGATTAGTTTACGCGATTGTTTGTTATAGTTTAGAATAATTTTAGGGCTAATATGTATGGTTGAATCGTGAATATGTTAAATATAAAGCTTACGGTTAAACATAACTACTTTATTTTAATTAATTAATGTGTGTTAATTATATGTGTTTGTGGTAAGTATAAAATGAAGTTATTTTATAATATTATAAGTGCAAACTACAAATTTTAGTTTACAAAATTGTTAAATTAAAAATTTAAAAACTTAAATAAATTATAAAATATGTTTTAAATTTTCAAATTTAGTTAATAAATCATTTAAATAGTTGAATGAATTATAAAATATGTTAATTATAAGTGTTAATGGTAAGTAGAAAATAAATGATTCTAATTTATTATAAGTGCAAACTTCATATTTTAGTTTACAAAATAGTTAAATTAAAATTTCAAATAGTTAAATGAAATATAAAGTATTTTTTAAAATTTCAGATGTAGTTAATAAATTATTTAAATAGTTGCATGAATTATAAAATATATTAATTATAAGTGTTAGTGATAAGTACAAAATAAAGTTATTTAAATTTATTATAAGTGCAAACTTCAAATTTTTGTTTACAAACTAGTTGAATTAAAAATTTTAATAGTTAAATGAATTAAAAAGTATGTTTTAAGATTTCAAATTTAGCTAATAAATTATTTAAATAGTTGAATGAATTATAAAATATGTTTTAAAATTTAATTTGTAATTATTGAGATACTAATTTGAATGAATTATAAAATATGGTTTCAAATTTAATTTGTAGTTATTAAAATAGTAATTTGAATGAATTATAAAATATGTTTTCAAATTTAACTTCTATTAAAATCGATTTGTAAATATTAAGAAATGAATGTTTATTTGAAAATAGGCATTACGTATTATTTTAACAAATACAACAACAAATTAAAGTTCCTTAGTTCCAAAAGGCTTTGATTTATTTTAGAAAGTACAACAACAGTATACCCATTGGATGCAAAGTTATGCGTACAAAAGAAAGAAGTGAGGTGCTATCAAAATTAAAGGCTTTAGTCCCAAAAGGCTTTAATTTGTTTTAGAAAATACAACAACAACAACGCACCCCTTAGATGCAAAGTTATGCGTACGAGAGAAAGAAGCGAAATGCTGTTGAAATCAAAGCCTTTGGTCCAAAAGGCGTTAATTTGTTTTAGAAAGAAGTGAAATGTTGTCGAAATTTCTAACACATATTTTTAAATTAGGAAAAAATGTTCGATTATTTTTCGACCGTACTTGGATGTATGAAGTCAGAATTTGTATGAAAGGTTGAGTGAAGGAACATTTCTACAATGGTGTATATGAATTCATTAGATTCACTAAATCTAATAATGGAAAGGATGAAGAAATTCATTGCCCTTGTAGTAAGTGCAAATTTTTGAAGCATTGGAAACCAGATATAGTTATAGTGCATTTGTCTCAAGTTGGTTTTGTGCCAAATTATTACTTGTGAGGTCGTCATGGAGAATTTGTTGCACCTACACCTAATCCTGTAGTGTCAAAGGACGAGTTGAATAACGATTATATTATGGAGAATCCAACAGAAGATATGGTGGAAGATACAGCACAATCAATGTTTCCTACCATTCAAGTTGACATTGAAGAGTTATATGTCGAAGAAGAACCGACCGTAGGAGCGAAAATAATATATGATTTATTGGATGCTGCTAAGAGGTCGTTTGGGATGGTTGGAAAAGCGGAACAGAATTATCAGCAACTGCCGAATACATTACCATGAAATCAAAATTTAGTTTTATAGAAGCTGGATTTACAGTAGTTGTATAAGCTGCAAAACGACATATGTCATCCAATAATCTAATGTGCGATGGTCATTCTGATGTGAAAGAACTTATGTCCGTTTTTGGGCTGCCGTACCAAAAGATAGATACATGTATAAAAAGTTGCATGTTGTATTGGAAAGATGACATTAACCTTAGAAAATGCAAAATAGGTAATGAGAAAAGATACAATCAAGAAAAAAGAAAGGAAAGGAAGTTTCATACAAGAGAATGCATTATTATCGATCACTCCTAGACTTCAAAGGTTATATGTGTATTCTGCTACGGTATGTCATATGCGATGGCACAGTGTGAGAACACAGAAAATGGAACTTTGACACATCCATCTGATGGAGAAGCATGAAAACATTTTGATAAGACTTGTCCCGTGTTTGCTATAGAGAGCCGTAATGTCAGACTTACTTTATGGACGGATGGATTTTCATCATTCTTTCAATTTGGTAGTAAATATTCATCTTGGCATATTATCCTTACACCTTATAATTTACCTCTGTGGATGTATATGAAAACTCCATATATTTTTCTCACTATTATCGTCCTTGACCCTGATAATCCGACACAAGGAATCAATGTTCATTTACATCCATTGATTGAAGGGTTGAAAACACTGTGGCATAAAGGATTTGAAACACACGATGTTTCAAAAAAAAGAATTTTGGTATGGTCGCTTCTTTGTTATGGACTATTAGTGATTTCTTGTGTATGCAATGCTTTCAGGTTGTAGTATGGCAGGTCGTCTAGCTTTTCCTTATTGTAGAAAAGAAACACGAGCATTTTCTTTACCGCATGGGAAGAAAATTCCATAGTTTGAGTGTCATTGGTGTTTTCTCCATATTAATCATCTTTTTAGAAGAGATAAAAATACTTTACAGCTAACAGAGTAGAGAGTATGCGACCACCAACGATTTGGTTAAGCGAAGTAATATATGAAATTGTAAAGGATTATCCAAAGAAACATAAAATTGGATTACAGACTGAAATTCTAGTTAAATCAATAATTAATAATAGGTGCAAGCAAAGTATATTTTGGGAGTTATCTTATTGGAAATATCTCCTACTTCGACATAAGATTGAAGTGGTGCACAATGAAAAAAATGTGTTTGATAACGTGTTTAACACAATTTTGAATGTTAATGGGAAAACCAAGGATGATTTGAATTCAAGACGTGGAATAAAACATTTATTTAAACGTTCCAACTTCATATAAAGCCCAATGACCATAAAAAAACCAAAGCATGCTATGAGCTAGACAGTAAGCACGTAAACTCATGCTAAAGTGGATGGAAGAATTAAGATATCCTGATGGGATTTCTTCTAATCTCTATAATTGTGTTGAGTTTAAAAACAATAAATTGAGTGGGATGAAAAGTCACGATTAACATATCATAATGGAAAATTTATTACCCATGGTTTTGAAAGAACTGTTACCCGTAAAAGTAAGGAGTGTTATAATAGAATCAAGTTTGTTTTATAAAGAGCTTTGTTTGACGATGTTAAAAGTCGATCATATGCATAACCATGAAAATGAAATCCCTGTACTGCTCTGCAAACTAAAGAAAATATTTCCTCCTGGGTTCTTTAATGTAACGGAGCACGTACTTGTTCATCTTCCATCTGAAGTACTTCTTCGTGATCCCGTGCAATATGGATGGATGTATACAGTTGAGAGGTAATGTTGAATATCCTAATATTAATTTTAGTTTAAAATTCAGATTTACATAAGTAAATTTTAATTGAATTAATTTTGTAATAGGTACTTGAATCATCTGAAGAAAAAAGTTAGACAAAAAGCACGAGTTGAAGGTTCGATTTGCAAATCATATCTTGAAGAAGAAGCTTCATTCTTTTTCTCTCATTACTTCAGTGACCTTGTGAACTTAATCGTTTGTAAGTGTTCCTCGTAATGATGAATCAGTTGATCAAGATTCTTCTCAAACAATGTTATCTATTTTTAGACAACATGGCCGACCTATTGGAAAGTGTGCAGAAACATGGTTAGACGATAGAGATTACCATGTAGCACACACACATATTCTTCATAATCGTGCTTAAGTTGCACCATTTGCTAGGTAATATTAAATTCATATTTATTTCAATTATATTTACATATTAATTATAATGGAACATATTATATATCTATGCAGTATTTACGAATCACAACATCCACTTGGCAATCTTAGTAAAGAATTTGCTAATTGATTTTTGAACTACATTTATGATACAAGAAATTGTGTCATTGATGAAGGATTGAAACATCTTGTGTTAGGACCAAAAAGAAACGTTAAGACTTATCCAATATCCTTCATCAATGGATTTAATATCAACACCAAAGAATATGGTGCTGAAAATTTAACATATAACAGCGGTGTTTTTTTCAAACGTAGTAATGATTCAGATGAGCATATAAAAGGATTTTGCGATGTCTTAATACAGGTTTTAGAATTGACATATTTTATACGACCTGTAGAAAAGTTTTTTTTATTCAAATGCAATTGGTTTAGCAATGTTCTTGGTTTTGTAATCAACGTGCACAAATGTTATAAGCTTATTGAAATAAAGCATACATTGCATTACTATAAGCACGATCCTTTTGCATTGGTCAATTACAAGTTTATTTTACTCCACATCCATCCCTAAAAAGAGATAAAGCGGATTGTTTGGCTGTTTTTAAAACAAAGGAAAGATTTACGTTTGATGGAAATAATATTTCAGATGAAGCAGCTTATCAAGCGGATCTTGAGCCGAATAATGAAATAATAATAATTGATGATCATACTGATTCAGGGCCTTTGAATGATGAATCAAATGTTTTAGAAGAAGCATTTGAGAGTATAGAGGAAAACAATATAGAGTACGAGACCAAGTCTGAATTAGAAAACGACGAAGACTGATTATTAATTATTGTTGAAGTAATATATATATATATATATATATATATATGAATATTTTGTATGGTTTATTGTATAATTTATATTTTGAGTTTCCGCTGTTATTAATGATGATGACTATGTTGTGAGCTATGTATTCAAGAGGTCTTGTTCCACTTTTGTAGTTTTAGTGGAAGTTTTATGTGATTATTAATCAGATGTTTTCTAATAATAAAATGATATGTTTGTAGCAGATATTATATGTCTCATAGGAGATATTCCAAAGATCAGGCTTCTCCTTCTCCTACTACTGATGAGGGTGCTAGCGACACAGTGGATTTACGTCCAAAGGCTGCCATGATTCCGAAGAGTTCTGGGTAAGTATCAAATTTATTGCAACATCATTAATATTCAACGCAATTATATTATCTAAAATTTATTAAATGTCTACATCAAAATTAATACATGGGTTTCGAGCTAGAGCCTTCCGACTATATTCAGGCCTATTTAGGAAGGCGTACATGAGTCGGATGTTGGCCTAATTGGGATGATATCCCGGTGCATATTAAGAATGCTATATGGATCGACGTGATGGTAAGTATAAATTTATAATTCATTTGAAAATGGCATATTTGATTTTTGAAAATTAATATACCGCATATAATTCAATTTAATTTCAATGTGTAGGCTACAATGGCTGTTGAAGCGGCAGATCAAGATATTTTCAGCTACCACTTAAACAAAAAGCTGAGAAAAAATTATAGACACCTTCTCCGGTGCAAAAGAGAAGAATAAAAAACCCGATTGGATGAGCTTTATGTTTGGGCGGAATTTCGGCAGCATTGGGAAAGTCCTGTCGTGAAAGTAAGTTACATAATTTTGTATTGTTATTATAATTTGTTTAAAGTTCGTATAATAATTGCATTAATTTAGTCATTCATATATTTAAATTTCCCCACAATTATCGAGTAGAACTAGGCAAATAGAAATAAAAATCCTATTGTACATCGAAGCGGCTCAAAATCTTTTCAATAATATTGGAAGGAATTGGTAAATTTATAAATTGCGATTATAAAATAGCTATAACGTTATTTAATCATATATATATATATATACATTGTTTTTTCATATATAATTTCAAGCTAAGGAGAAGTGCGGTGATCCTACATATGCGGTGGTCTTTACACAGACTCATGCCGTCGAGCATACCAATGATGATGACTCAGTTTTGTTTACTTGAATGGACCCTAAATCTCAAGCCGTAATGGTACATGTTTAATTTTTTTTATTTCACATTACATAAGTTGTAAATTGAGTATATATTTTAGATAAATTCTAGTCCTAATCACAAGAAAGATCTGAAACGGAGCGAGCTCGAGTGTTGCAGTCCACCGACCGAGAAGAGTTGACCACTAAAGAGGAGGACATGATTTTTGATGCTGTGACTGACAAGTCCACGCAAAATAGGCTGTACGGTTACATCAATTAGGAGGTAATGTTTATTGAGTTCAACTACTTTGTTAGCTAATATATAAATTTTATTTGATATTAAGCATAAATTATAACTAGCTATTAACTAATTTATTAGTGAGGATGCCCAGGCCGATTACTGGAAATCACAAACCGAAGAGGAGATAGCCCATCTCAAACAGCAGATAGCAGAGTTGAATGATTGACAGAATAACGGAGGATTGACACGACTACTAGATGAGTGGATTGCGGTATATTTGGTAGAGCATAGGAAAATTCCTAGGGATGATGGGTCGAGAAATGATGATGATGATGAATATGTATGCTTGTGTTTCTGGTGGATTTGATTGTTCAGTTTTGCATTTATTTGACATGTGTTGATGGATTTGATACTTGTTTGATGGTTATGTTGTTTGTGGATGTTTGATGGATTTGTGGATATTTGATGCTTGTTTGGTTTGATGGACATGAGGATTTGTAGGTATGCTTATGTGGTTTGTTGGAATATTGATGCAAATATTGATTTTTGTGATATAAACTTGGTTATGTGTGATATGTTTGAGATTAGGCGATGTATGCGATGGTTGTAATTGTGGAATTGTGTTTGTATTTGTTGTATATAATGTGGATAGAAAGATGAATATATATGCGTGTGGTAGGATGATCTAAATAAAAGCTGATTTGTAAAACAGAATACCCAAATCAGCAACACCTAGTGGTGGCCTATTGGCACATGTTAGCGACGACAAGCGATAAACCATAAGCATATACGTTCTTGCTACGTGTCCGACAATTTTCATCGGCTAGCGACGGTCAAACCGTCGCTTGCCGTCGAACAACAAACGACGAAGCCGTCGCTAAAGTCGTCGTATTTTCTTCTATCGACGACTTAAAATACGGTAGCTTTTAGTGACGGCCATCGACGATTTATTGTCGTCATTAAACACAGTATACCCTTATACTGTAATAACGTGGATCTATAATAATTGACGAGCTCTTCATTAGTTGGTTGACATCAAAAGACACGACGAAGTACTATTGGTGTCATTTCTCTCCTTTTGTTTTTGCTGAATCTTTTGGTTTGCTTTTCATTTAACATCGGCATCAACACGTATATATGGTATATGTGCAATTTAAACACAGAAGCTACTCTATATGTCATTTTCATGTTGCTTAATAAGCTAATTTCTCTTTTGTAGATTCTCACTTGCGTTTCCTAAACCGTATGTTTTTACTTCTGGTCTAATAAATACACGGTTTATGTTGTGTTTATCTAAAAGCTTGATATTATTTTGATTTTATTGTTATAAGGCGCCATAGTATTATATTTTTGTAGTTAAAGCATCTCCAATTGGATATTACAAAATGTAATATGTGCACCCGTTTTGCCTTTCAACAGAGTACAGAAATCTCAATAGTGAATTTTGAAGTCAGAAGTTTGAGAATCCAAAATTGTGATGGGCGCTTGTTCAATAAGCACTTGTATCCCAGGCGCCTGTTGAACAAGCGCCTTATTGTTAAGCGCTTGTTCAACATGCGTGTGAAATATATATTTTATAATTCTTTACTGTCAACAGGCTCCTGAACATCAGACGCCTGTTGAACAAACTCTGCTTACATTCTGTTGAAGAAAATAGCCGATTACAAAATTCAAGTACACATTTTGTAAAATGTATACCCATATTTGATGGAAATGCTATTACCAATAATTATAAAGTCATGGAATGAAAGATCAACTCCTGGTATACTAGTACACTATTTATTGTAATTAGACTAACTTGTAATTTTTTAAAATACCTTTTAATTTGTTGCACAATTTTGAAAGAAAAAAAAAAGAGAACGGGTTGTTTCCACCGTTTGAACTTGGAAACTTATTTCTTAAGTGAGGTTTCATTGTAAATAATAATAATAATAATAATAATAATAATTATTATTATTATTATTAGAAGTTGTTCGTTATTTCATATCAAATTGAATTCTTTTTTTTCTTTCTTTGTTTGTTTGTTTTTTTTGTTTTTTTAATGCAAAAATAAGAAAACCACAAGCTAGAGTCACATTGAACTCCTTTGAGCTCACTGATTAGACAAGCATTATTATTTTTCATTTTAACTTCAAACATGGTGTCATCAATGCATATGTATTCTAACATGATATATGTTACTGCCTTAATTTATCAATTCATCGAACTTTACTAACCTACCATATGAACTTTGAATAATACTACATTTTAAAGCTAGTTTAGCTGGGCTACTTGTTCCAATTTCGAAATCTGAAATTTCTGTATATTTCACGTTCAACCTTATTATCATTATATAACCCAAGCTACGGATTGGAAACGTAATTGATACTAAATAATTATAGAACCAAAATATTAGGCTCCGTTTGGCTTGTCGTTTTTAGTTTTGTGTTTTCGTCTATACAAAAATGCGTCTGTTGCATGTATAGTTGAAAAACAAACAATTTTGAAAAATGAAATTAACATATAAAATAGAAAACAAGTTTATTTTGTTTTTCGTGTTTCGAGAGATAATAAAAGCAAGAAGAACAATCAAACTCTTTCGTCGTCCGTTGGTCGTCCAAATGGCTAAGAATTATAAATCTTTCTCTCTTATTTTTTACTATTTCTTAGTGCAAGTTGAAAACACAAAACTCAAAATACAAAATGAAACCAAACGGGCCCTTAAATTTTCTCCGTTTCTTCAAGTGCGTGCTCTTTACTGACTCAATTTTTCCATGCTCGTACCATTATAACTCTGATTATGGACTGGAAACATATTCCTTAACAGTCTTAGAATCAAAAATTATCATTTACCAAAACCTGTTTCAGTCAATTGGTATACTCCAGCAGATCTAAACAACCTGTCTTTCCTGCATGAAAAGAAAAGGCACAGATTAAACTACACAACCTTGTATCTCTTGTAGGTTTTTAAAGGAATTTTGTTATTATATACAGAACCAAGCTGTGACGCCCCACCCCGAGACCTACATTAATAAAGAGAATTACAGAGTAATCTTACCTACTAATGCAGAGAATAGAGCTGGTTAAGCACGATCATCGTAGTAATACGTTAGTTAATGGTTAAGAATGTCGAATGTCTCTCTATTTTTTTTCATTACCTCTAAAAATTATACAAATGTGTTTTAACAAATTTTTATATATTAAAACACCATTTGCAACAATATCACATCCTTGATAATTGATTTCCTTCATGTTTATCCATTTGTTTCAGGATAAAAGGCTAATATTGGAATAAAACTCCAATGTTATAATTTTAACTCAATAATTTATTTTCATCATTTATTCTCATTCCATACCACCAATAAAATGTTTTAAACTTTATTTCTCATTTGTTTACACTAAAAACCCAACTCTTAATCAACAAACATTGTTTATTTTAAATAAACAATATTATCATCAATTATTCCATCTATAATTTCATAATTCCCATATTAAATTATAATTTACATTATAATTTAATATTTCGGTAATCTCCTAAATCCCATGTTGTTACAGACTCCCCCCTAACAAAATTGCGTCCTCGCAATTCCTAGAGGAAAGTCCGTAAGCAACATATCAAACCATCACAAGAAAGAAAGAAAAAATGCTTGAGATAAATGATTCTCACCAACACCATGAGAAGAAAGGAATCCAGGATACGATCGCTCGATAAATTTTTTGGTTTCCCAAGTGCAGTCATTTGGATTATCGGACCATTGAATCTTAACGAACGACACATATATTTATCAGCTATTTCCATCACAAGGAAAAAATGCTTGATAAAGAAAATGGCTATTTCCATCAGGTATTTCATGTTTCTATCCACAGCCGACTAATAATTATCATATTTACATAAACAAATAAAAGCTTATAATTACCCCATCATAAATGAAGATTTTTAGAGCCGCTGCCGTGTCACTGCCCTCTGATGGAGATAAAGTTTGGAATCACACCGTCTACTATGCTTTCTGTTGCGGTGTTACCTCCTCCCAATGCGACTCACTTCATCGCACACGAGTCAACCAAGCCGCACATCCTCCTACCGTCATGGTTCCGTCGCCTTCCTTTCACCGTTGTCAATTGCGAGGGAGCATTCAATCCTTTTTTTAGTGGCAAATTGGTACCCTAGTTTTTTTAATTTGGGTGGCAAAAAATTTGGGAAATTGGATGCCACAAAAATAAGAGCTGATTAGAATGCGTTACACACCAATTTATCCTTTGAATTGAACAACTTACAAAATACAATAACACTGAAATAAAGCGTTATCTATCGGCGTTATAAAAAAATCACTTTTCGTGTAGTTAACTACCAATTCTATAACAATTCGAAAGTTTTCGACTGTCCAAAATTGCCCAAAAACCAGTTTCATTTTAGCAATTGAAAAATACCAAATAATATGTCATATCATGATGCACATGTCATCATGTCCTAATGCATAGGTTACTTGTGTCCATGAAATAACTTAACAAGAAAACTTTAGAACTAAACATCGGGTTCCATTTCAAACCATTTTGAAATAATATATAAATATATCTTTTGTATATCAAATCATACTTTCAGGATTAAATCAAAATTTGATTTTTTACCAAAATAACTTTGTAGTAAACTACTAAAGTAGCATCCCCCCATTTAGAAATCCAAAAATGATTTTCGATGACGCTGCAGTCATCACCAGAATTATTTTCAAGCAATATGAGTGAGTTCAGTACATCCAAATCACGCCTTTTGGAAATATTACTAAATACCATGATCTCAATTTCATAAACAAATTTTCCAAACATTCTCTGTCAAATAATACTATTATTATTTTTTCGAAATCTTGAAAAATATTTTCAAAGACACTGGGATTTAAGTTCTTAAATTCTTAGTTTAAATCCTCTTTGTTTATAAATCGTATTTTATAAACCATATTTATATAAAACAATTTTTTTATATAAATCTTTTCAAAATGTTTATTCCAAAATATCTTGTTTTCATTAGGTTATAGTAAACATCTTTTATAAAAATTAACCTCTAACCCAGCACTGTCACCAAATTCCTTATAGTCAATATAAAACTAAATTCACAAGGTGTTCGTTTCAATGTACCCACAATTATTATATACCCAACCCATGCAGTGAAAATGGAAAAACTGCTCATAAACTAGTCAAATACAAATCAATAATCAACAAATAATAGTTAATGCTCATAAGTTGGTCGAGCATGACTTGAGCTAACCAATGAGGGATAATAGATAAACATCATTAATCCCTACAAAAATTAGATTACACCATCAACATATCCTATATATATAACTAATATATAGCAAATACATATACATTCTCATATGTATAATATACTCAACTTATACAAAAGCATTCCATTACCCTATCTCTTAACGAGTCATACCCAACCAAAGCCAAGGTTCTCGCTTAACCTTCGGCTCTGATACCAAGTGTAATGATCCGTCGTTTCGACCCCCAAATGTCGAAACTAATACACCATGATATTCATGTGTAGAGCACTCATGTGCCAAATAGACAAATTGTTTGGGTAAAATAAAAAAAAAGAAACAAAAAAAGAAAGAAGGAACACAATATCATAATCCCACAGCGGAACAATAATATATAATATCAAAAGACGGTAAAAAACTGTCACTCTAAGCATTTCAGAGTTATAATTCTAAATACTATCATCAGTCTGGATAGTTATAAAAATTTTGCCCTCATATATGCTGATATATACAATACATTAATGCAGCGAAAATAAGAAAACTACGGTAGATAATCATCCGACTCTTCTCCATAAGCTCCAAAGTGTCCATAGCTAATTCTTAAAATATACACAGGACTGACCCGAGAATTATAAGAAAATAACACGCGAATCAGTCTGGTAAACCAGAATGGAAACTCAAGAAATATGTAACATGTAATAGTAACGATTGAGACCGTATGGGGTACTGCAACGATTTTCCCCTCAAATGAAACCATCCATTCGATGAGCGAATACATCAATATAATAGATAATGTTTAGGGTGTAGAACATAAATCAGAAATTAGCTACTATGCGTACGACACAACAGTAATAGTTGTACAATCAATGCCACTAAGGTGTGTTCGTGTATGGATTTTTCTACGGAGATTTCGGTCTAGCTGAATTCGAACTCCATTACAAGGATCATAAACTTCCTTTCAAGCATCATATATCTCTAGATATAATATACTATAAGGTAAATACAACTTGTCCAATGATGAACTACGTGGTACTAAGTATAACCAACTCATGACGTCCAATAATCGAAAGCATATTCTAGATCTGGAATTGATATACCCTCATGAGTAAGCTAAGCACATGATTGTGCATCCTATTTTGGTTTTAGTCATTTTCGATGTCAAGACTACGTTCGACATCTCTCACATGAGTCTTCATTATTCGAATAAAACACAAATTGTCAAATGGATTTCAACATCTGGAATGGATCACAATTGCTACATGGACTCGAGCATCTCGAACAGATCTCGAATTTCCACATAATGCCTGCATAAGTCTTCCGATGAATGCTAAGGCTGTCCTCTCTCTTGGAATACCCCTCAAGATAGATAGTCCCATACGATAGCATCGGTCGAAATGTTAATGCCGACCTCTCCCTTGGACATAACCTTAGGTAAACAGTTCAACTCTATAACATTTCACTTCAAAACCGCTTCCAGAACATAAATTGCATATATGGTTTTGAAGTGGTTACGGGTTTGAGTCATCTCATATAAGTACACTTTCCTCGCTTATCGGATGCTCTAAAACCAATTGATGAATTTTCTGTTAACTTAACTCTGGTTCCTTTAGAAATAAATTGGCAATATATAAGGGTGGAGGACTTCTCCTGTCCGAACGGATTTCCTTATCCTTTGTCCTAGAAGAGCAAGATGAATTTATACGTACAGTATAGCATCTCCGAAGATAATTGTACCATATAGAATGTAGGATTGATTTCACCCTAGATGGGGGGGGTGAATAGGGTGATACTAATAATTATAAAAATTTAATGCGGAAGCATATAAAATAATCACAACACCGATATAGCAGAGTAATAACAGCACAGATTATAGCAGAATAATAAAAGCAGAAAATAGAACAAACAGATTTACCCAGCTTCGGCAAAACCCTGCCTACGTGCTGCCCCCAAGGTTTCTACTAGAAATTAAGTAGTCATACGCTTACACACATAAATTCGTGACACCCGCTACCGACTAACCTAACTCTACGCTCCAAACCCTGCCACAACTCAGCCACCGAGTTGCGAATTCTCGAACTACACCACTGTAGTTCGTCCCTAGTCACACGACTAGAATTTACAAAAAATTTAAAAACAAAATACAAATTAAAAACAATTTAAAACAATAAAACCCTAATTTAAAATTTAAAGCCCAAATAACAAATTATATCAGGCCCAAAGAGATAAAGTATGCAGTGTAAAATATTGTCCCCCTTTCTTTGTTATTTCTTCGGCCCGCTTTCCTTTTTGTTTATGAAAATGGCTGTATCTTTGTTGGTTCCTTCGATCTGAAATTAGGGTTCCTGGAAAATTTGAAGAAGCCGACTGATTGTTGGTCGATTACAATGGCTAATGCTCTGATTTGCTTCGGCAATCGACCATTTCTTCAATTCGAACACGGCTCCTTCGATTTGATCGAGTTGGACTAAAATAGTATGTGATTTATTCTTTTTGCTTTACTGGTAAGCTTGCTTGATCTCGATGATCTAGGCCGATGATGTTAATTGTTTATATAGGATTCGAATTCCTATTTCTTCATTCGTATACATCTGTTTTGAATTCGTCAAATAATATGCTTGGCCGTTCGATTTAACTTGATTGTTGATGATTAATCCTGACTTGTTCAATTTGTATATTTTGCTGTTTACTTGATTAACACGGCTTTGATTTTGAACTGTTTGGTTCCTTGGCTACCCCAGCTTGATTTTCTAGCATCTTTGGTTCCGTGAATTTCTGATGACTTCGGCATTGCTTTGATATTGAACTGCAATTGCCTTTGACTTGGTTTTGGTTTGAAACTCGAACTCTGTAGCTTGTTGGAATTTGACTTTGATTGTTCGATCACTGTCCTTATTTTTGTAACTGCAATTCTTTCATTTTTGCATACAGTCTTGACTTTGTTACTCCAACCAGTTGCCATTCACTTGTGTACTTGCACTTGTATACAGTTGAGTTTCTGTCCACTGTTCATTCGAGTCTGCACTGTGCACTGCATATATATGCATATATGTGTGTTCATTTGATGTCGGGCATTTTTCTGTTGCAGTTTGGTTTTCCTGCACTGATTTTGTACATGTTGAAAGTTTTGTGATTATTGATTTAAAAGCTGCATGCTTGAAGTCTTGACTGTGCAGATACAAACACGTATATACATACATATACATGTATGTATATATGTGTATAATTATTGTGCCTGGTCTATGTGAGTCGTTGGGTCCATGAAGCTTGTTCATGTTGCTTTCTGAACTGCTATGCTGTCATCCACTGGATTTCATGTGCTTTCTGTATATATATGCATATGGTCTGGTTTGTTTGCCTCCATGCCTTCATGAGTCCGTTCATTTGAACTGTGTTTGCATTGTTGTCATATATGTGAACTTGAAGTTGTACATTTGAGTCTTGTGCCTTATCTGGTTCATCTCTGTAGCATATTCACTGAATACTGTTGTCATGTGATTCATTTACTACTGCATTCATGTATGTATATTAGTGCTCTGGTCTATATGCATTAGTGTTCATCCATGCTTCTGTTTTGTGCTAAGCCTTGTAGCCTTGAGCCAATTTGCATTTGAACTCGACTGTCTTTCTTTGTCAAAATAGCTGCTGTCTCATATGTATATAAGTGCATATTGTATTGATTTGCATTTATTGCTTCAAACCAGTTTCATATTATAACTGGGCTTGTCTTTGGTCATTGCATTCATACTTCATGCTGAGGCTGCACTTGCTTTTGTACATTTGTGTCTTTGTATGTACCTGGTATACTAGCTCAAATTTGTCTTCGAGTTACACTGCAGTTTTCACTCTAGAAGTTTACATGAGAGTATTGCTTCGAGTTTGAAATGCTTGCAGGCTTGGAGTCTTTGTATATTTGTAATGAGCTGCATTATGGTTTGTTATTGTACAATGTTTCACTTGAGTCTTCACCTGGTTGTTCCGGTCATTCATATATAAGTCTGGTCGAAGCATTTACTGTTTGAACTTGTACTCGACCATTTGGTGATGTTTTGTAGTACACCTGAGTTGAATCCAGCTTATAGCTCGAGTTTGACCTTGTGCTTGTGTCATGGCTTTGTTTGTATTTCACTTGAGTTGAACCCGGCTTTTGATTGGGTTTGACCTTGTGCTCACCTGTCCTTGTAGTTTTATCAAGTGTATATCGGCGTGCACGGCCTTGTGGCATATACAGTGATACACTGTGCATGTCACAAGCTGTTCGTGTATGATGAATTCAAATTTAAATGATGACGAACAACCCAAATAACCGAGGCAAATAATATTTTCAACATACATTTTATTTTACACTGCAAAAATATTTCTTTTTCAATTTTACTACGTCAGTGTTTTCTTTGTAGATAATTCAGATGCTGGATTCAATCTGGAATAGAGTTCAAGGTAAAAACGAGTGAATGAGTGATATGTAGTGAGGTGCAAATGTAAATTGAAAATTATGATGTAGCCAATTTTGTATTGTAATTGAAAATTATATATATTGAGAGCTCAGATTTGTACTATTCAAAATTGTAATAAAATGTTTGTTTGAATAAAATATCCGTTTGAATTTAAATTCTGTGTTATTTATTTTATCCAGAAAATATTTATTTAATTATGTGAAAATGAAATAGTACAATAAAAAAATACATTTAAATGAATATATATGTTTATTATCATCAAACAAAAATCATATACTTGATATTCAACATAGACCTCATGTTTCTTCTTGATATTTCCTAAGTTATTTTGGGTCAATTTCGATAGTTGACTAATCGACTATCAAGTAGAAGAAAGATGATCATAAATGGAAATCAAGTCTTATATACTTATCACAAACGAATAAACACATAATGTACGATCAAGTCACACAAGCAACCTCTAATCCTCTTTTTATTTAATTAATACTTTTTATTAATTAAACCCTCTTTTACTAGTAAAATTTCCCTTTATCTATTAAAGATTCATTTATCAATCACTACTATTCATTTGTACTCTTTCAATACTTCAAAAAGTATTCATATACTTATCTCAATTGGTATAAGTATATCCATAAATCATTAACAAGATTTCTTACTTCAAACCTTTACTTTTTCTCTCTTTCCGCAAATTTCAAACTTATAATTTCCTTCAAAATATATGATCTAAGTACTTTTACAAATTCAATCAAAGGTTCAAGACTAATGTTACTTATACATTGTCACTAGAAACCCAAAACCATTTCACTTATACTTATTTTTAAAACATTCTTTTAAAGATCTGTTTACATTCATAAGTATAATAAAAAAGGGTTAAAGAGGAATGCAACTAATACATTGTCACAACAAACCCAAAACCATTCCTTCTTATATTATCTTTAAAACATCCTTTTAAAAATCTAAGTTAATATTTGGTTATGTTCGATAGTTAACAAGTCAACTACCCAGTTAAAACGATCGCTTATAGAAATCACACTTCGTATACTTAACTCGTTTTTGATATTCCAACTTATACTATCCCTCATTCAACAGTAAAGCTAGATAAGTTAGAGCACTAGTTGCATATCAAAGCCTTGCCTAGACACTTCATTCTCGAATCCCTTAGATAGAAAAGTCTACCTCGTCGGCTTTTAGTGTTAAGTATAGTTAATTACTTTTAAACAGGTAATTAAACAAAACACAACTTGGCTACTAAGCAATTTATAACCCCTACCTAAGTCCTTTGTTTATAATTTAAAACCGTTTTAGAAATGGTATATATAAGTATATTAATTTATTAATAAAAGTAGATATTTAATAAAATGATTTAAAAAATATTTTATAACATAAGATATTTATACTTTGATAAAATAGTCAACACATTTTCCAAAAACTATATATACTTTAAAATACTTATAATAGGTTTTAAAATATTCACCCGAAATATTACTTGAAAATAATAAGTTTATAATTCACTTAAAAACTTGGAAAAACCATGTTTCCTTTATATATAAAAGTAAACCCACTTCTTTAGAAATTCACAACTAATTCTTTAAAATTCATAAAATTATCAAACCACTTTTAAAAATACTTTAATAAGATTTAGCAAACACTTGTAAAAAAAGAATGAAACCAAATACTTAATTTAAAAGTCTTTTCCAAACCTTTTAAGTTAAAAAGAAATGCTAAAACAGGGCAGTTTTGCACAAATGGAAGTTTGACCACTTTTTGATATGTTAGTTAACTTTTTAGCATCCAAAATTTTTATGGCAGCTGCAATGACCCGAAAATTTTTCATTTTGGGAAATATGTATCTAAAATTTTAAATTATTCAAATATAAGATTTTTTAACATAAATTATAACGTCTTGAACAATAATAAATAATGGTAAATTTGTTTTTAAAATTATATTAACAAATATAGATATTTGGGATTTCCGTTAGAAAAGCAATGAAAAATCAATTTTCGATAAAATTGAGAATTTCTCAATATTAGAGGATACAAAACTGGATGCATACACTTATTTCCCCATTTAAGTAAGAATATGTAATAAAATTATTTATTTTATTTTTGAAAGTAAAATGTCTTTATGACATCATCAATGATGTCATCATTTTTAAATAATTAATTTTTGAATTTAAATTGAGTTTAAATAATTATTTTGAATATTAGTTGAGGCCCTTTTAATTATTAGATAATAATAGAAATTTCATTTTTAAATATTGTTTATATATATATATTAACTAAGATGTAAAAATATGACCGGAATTCGACTCCCGGATTCACCAAGGTTTATTGAATAAAAGTTGTATCAAAACATTACAACTTGATTTATCAAAAATAAACATAAAATCACTCATACACATGCACATGAACACACATACATTTATATATATATTTACCATTAACATTTACTGTAACGACCCAATAATTCAGTCATTTGAATTTTGATATTTAATTGATTTTAAATATTGAAAGGTTAATATTATAAGTTAGATAACTTGAATTTCAAATATAGCGATTTTTTTATAATTAAATTGTTGAATTTAATAATTAGAATATTTAAAATAATTAAAACTTGAGTTGAAATGAATGAAAATGATTTTGAAAGTTGATTTAAATTCTATTTTGATAGAAATAAAGATAATAAACTTTTAATATGAATTAAAAGTAAATAAATTGATTTTTATAATAATTTCGTTTTAATTAACACATAAAAATAGTCCTTCGGGGCACTATCTCGAATTTCGACGAAACCAGTTCCATTGGATCAGTAATAGTATATTATAGTACGTCGTCAAATTTCGTGGCGATTGGACGTATGATTTGGTCGTGTGAGTTTGAAACGCGTAAAAATTAATATCGAAAATTTAATATAATAACCGGGTCTAAAAACCTATCTTTTGCATACGATCGAATTAGACCTCGAGACTGGTTCGATTACGTTCGAAATAGAGGTATAACATATAGAACGCCAGTCGGCATGCCTTGTTTGGAGATCTAGATTTTGAGTGCTTGGAGCCAGATATTTTATAATACATATATATATATATATATATATATATATATATATATATATATATATAATTTCTTTAATCAACCCACACCAAACCCATACCCCCAATACCTAGCCCATACCATCCACTATTCAAGCCATGCCCACTGCTCTACTTAAACTCACCCAAACAGAGAAAAATTGGCCATTTTCTTTCATTTTGTGCCGTCACAAATCCAACGGCTACCATTGACCGGAGCTACTCGAGACATTTTTAAGCTAAGGTTCCTTCATGAAAGTTGTTCGATACATGGATACGAAGGAGATGGACGATGGCAATTGGATTTCATGCAACGTTGTGCTGTAAATTGGAAGATGAAAGGAAATTGAGCTTGGAGCTCGACCGAGGTGGTGGAGTCGAATTAGGGGGCATGGCATATGGCATAGGAATGACGGCGTGGAGTTGGTGCTTCTATGATCAAGCGGTAGGGTGGAAGTGGCAGTGGCGCCAGAATTTTCGAGTTGATTGGCATTTGGGTTGGGTTCAGTTTCGATGGGCTACAAGTGGTTCTGGGTGTTGTGGTAGGGGGCGTTGGAGACGTGGTGGTTGGGGTGAGCTTTGCCGTTAGAGTGGCCGGCGCTGGTGGTCGGAGGCGAAGGGAAGGAGCGGTCAAAATATATTCGCGACATGGAATATGAATGCAAACGAGATGGATAAATGCACGGCCCAGATTGCGTATGAGGGTGATTAAGGTTAAGTATATAGTTAAGAAAATAATTATATAAAAAATTAATTTAACTCAAATTATTATAATTTTAATATCTTGCTATTGCGAGGTTGGATTCAAACGCCGTTGAAATAAGTATAGGGATATTCCCTAAGTATTGAAAATATAGGGATTGTGGGTTTATATAGATTTTGTAAAAAGAATTTTTGATTTATGTATTACAAAGTGAATTTAATTAATAAAAGATTTATTAATAAAAGGCGTAGTGTTGCTTGGTGCTAAACCAAATGTTGGTTTTCTCTATGGAATTAATCCCTAATTGAATATTTGTTATTCGATCATTAAATAACCTACTATCGAGATTGGACCCAAAAGTAACTTTGGAAATATATAGGGAAAACATGTGAGTTATATTGCACAGTCATCTCCGATGATGTTGCACTATGCATATAAATCTCATTTCGTTCTCCTAGGACAATGATAAGGAAATCCGTCTGTTTGTACCAAAAATGGGCACAACACCCTTCAGAAGTTTTTGAAGAGATAAAAGTGAAGAAAGAAAATTAAAACTGAGGATTATCTAACAAAAACTCCAAATAACAGAAATGTAAAATGCAAAGACAAGCGATTTAGAGTGGTTCGGCGTTTTGCCTACGTCCACTATGAAGTTTGATGATTTTATTGCTCGATACTTGAAGATTACAATTCCTTATAATGTAGTACAACTGATTTTTATTTGCTAAGTCTGAATATAAGGCAGCGGTGGTGATTTGGAGTAAATCTAGTAGAGTCTGGGTGCTCTTTAGCTCTTAAAATTGTCCGACCTCGTTTCTAAATGACCAGGGGCTCTATTTATAGGTGTAGGAGGCTGATATTTCACCTAAATTTCGGGAGACCACTTCTGGCACGTGAGGGGGCCCACATGCCCGCTTTCAGGAAATTCGGGCCCACTTTGGGATCGATTCGATATCCATTCGAATCGATCTAGGAATTGTCCAATTGAGCTGGAATTTGGTGTGGACATTCTTCAACATGTGCTCAAGCTTCTGTGAAAATTTCATAGCATTTGGACTTACAGATCTCGAGTTATTGTCGATTCGAAATGGTGTTTCCTGAACTGTTCCTCTCGTTCGAATCGATACGATCGAATCGATCACTTCGAATCGATGGTGGCTCATGGCTTATTGATGACGTGGAGCGAAACTTTAGCTTTGATCCGCTTTATTCGCCTATTTGATCGAGTCGTCCCAGAGACTTCGCCGCTTTGACTCGATGGATTTGAAGGCTTCATTCCCAGATGGATTCGAACAGGAGCTTCGTCGTATTGATCGTGACACGCTATGGTTGATCGATACGAAGCTGTTGTAGCAGGATGGATTCGAACATACTGTTACCCATGGATTCGAAGGACTTCCAAGTTCGATGGTTACAAACCAGATGGAGGCGAAGTTCCCATCCTTCCGATCGATGCGAATGCCATCGATTCGAACTCCGGTTATACTGATGGATTCGAATATAAACCCTGCCGATGGATACGAAGGAGACGACATCGATGGATACGAAATTGTGGTCTTCCCCTTCATCTTGCATCAATCATATCTTGAGCATACGACCTCGGACCGACTTGAAACTTGGAACGTCGGCTTCCCTGGATTTGCTTGTTATGTCTTGTTAATCGTGGCTCGATCCGGACTTGGACAAAATTCATCGATATCCATGACGAGTGACTCCTGGTCTTTAGTCAGTCTCTTGGTATCTCGGCCTTGCCAAAAGGCGGGATAACATTTGCCCCCCAAAGTACGTCTTGTGTAAACATGGCGTGCTTTGAAAAGCTGCAATCTTTCATGCTAAATATTTCTGTTCAATTGGTTGCTTGACAGTCGTCTTTTAATCGTTTTGTTGTAATCTTCTCTTAGACAAATGTTTAATTAGCGTGCTTTGCTTGGATAGACACAAAAACCTTTGGTAGATACGAAATCTCGATTCGTATCAATGAGTCTTTACCGCTGTGGGTCCAGTTTTGATGGATTCGAGCCGATAGTTTCGAATCGATGGAATCGAATGTTTTTAGGGACATCTTTATTTTATACTTCGTATCGATGAACTCAGTGTATATTGGATGGGTTCGAATCGATGGATACAAAGAGTGGTCTCGAACTGGTGGTTGCCGATGTTTCCTTCGATTCGATGGAGACAAAAGGTCGATGGATTCGAATAGGATACTTCGAATCGACCTGGTTTTGACTGGTTGCGAGCGGTCACGTAGACTGGGAGGCGAATCGACCCAGTTGCCTTCTGGGTTTCATATAAATACCGGGTACCTCGGCATTTTTTACTTTTTACTTTTCATTGTAGCTTCTTGCGCCTTCGAATCGATCCTAGATTTTTGAGAACGAAGTTGAACAAACTGCTTTCTCCTTCGAGTCGAGCTAGCATCCAAATCCTTTTAATTCGACTTTACTTTTAGGTAGGCAATTTCGACTAAGTATTTGAGATTCCAGGATCTGAAATTTCCTTTGTTCGTGTTCGTATCGATCTTGACGGGATCGAAACCAGGAATGAAAACAAGAAAAGTGACCTTCTCTTCGTATCGAACTTGAATGATAGTCATCGAATCGATTTTGGAAGATGGGATTTGCTATGGCACTCGTATCGATCTAGATGTATAAGGTGGAGGTATGTGGATCGAATCGATCATAGGCGGTGGGTTAATCGTATCGATTCGTAGTGATCGATACGAGGAGTTGCCCCCCTCCCCTACGATCGATCCGAAGATTCTGTTTACATGATCGATACGAAGCTCGGTTACTAGACTATTGTGAAGTTATTTTTCCAGAGATCGATTCGAAAGATAGACTAATAATGGATTCGGAGAGAAGGGTCTTCCTATCGTTTCGAAGGTTAAGGTGTGATCGATTCGATCCGTATCGATTCGATCAGGATCGATTCAAAACCATGCCCTTCTGATCGGTTCGAAGCTTCTGATTCCAACTCTGATCGATACAAAAAAGCCTCCAAGGATATGAAAATTCCACATAATTAATGGCATGACTCCGACGAGCTTCATCTCTGTAAATTTGACTTGAACTTTTATACTGCATACTTGACTGCCCTTCGAAGCTCATTGATGGAACTGTTCTTTGACAAATAAATACAAACCAACCACCATGAATTCTGGACGATATGGTTTAAGACGGTCAGTAATGACGGTCACTCTAACCAACTTCATAATTCCCGAAGTTTTCATCTTGTCTTTGGTTTTGTTAAATTTACTAAGTATTAGCTGCACTGCACTTCACACACTTTACACTACGGGATGCACGAATTTATTGTTTGTTTAACACTGATTTCTGATAAGTAGTCAGTTATGGAATCTTCGAGCTCTCAACAGCAGGAGATTCAGAGTTCTCCCCCTCCGGTCCTTGTAATTCCAAATATCCTAGCGGAGGTAGTAGACCCAGCTCCTGACGAGCTACAAGAGGCTATATTTATTGAGGACCCTATAGATTCTGTTCAGTCCAACATTTCTGAAAACTTGTTGGGCAGGATATGCACGAGACATAACATCTCTTTGGATGATGCACTATTGCCGGGACCTAGTGACGGACCTCACTGTCCGCCCGAAGGGTGCACCGCCTTCTATCGACATGCTTGTGCGGCCGGAATACTCCCTCCATTCAATCAATACATTAGGGAGATGTTATCATTTCTTGGAATCGCTCCTTCTCAATTACACCCTAACGGGCATGCGCTATTGAACAGTGCGTTTGTTGTATTTATGGAACACCTCTTCCGCCCTCCAAGGCCGACGGAAATCAGATATCTATTTAGCTTCAAGAGCAGAGGCGATAGCCCATCTTTTACGTTTTTGGAGGCAGTGAGAAACTGTCAAGTCATTACCGGAGCCTGGACCAGACTTAGTTATTTCAAGAATGAATGGTTTTATGTCCGGTGTCCTCCGGGTTTTGCTAGGCGATGGTTGTCTAGACGTAAGTGTCATGACCTGTCGATGATTTCTCTGACTAATAGCTTTTTGGCATTGGTATTGACATCTTGTTTTTCTTACAGCCATTATCTCCAGACCCGACGGCGGATATTACAAGGGCATGGTTCGGAGCCTCCAAGAGATCCCGAGCGATGTGAGACACATCGACTTGGTGTTGACTGATTATAACTTAAGAGCTCTTGGCTTGATTGAAATGAATCAGAGCATAGTCACCGAAGGGATGCTAAGGCCCGTTCCAAAGAAGAAGAAAAAGAATAAAAAGAAGAAGAAGAGATCGAAGAAAACGCTCGGAGTTGTGATAACTGAAGTGAGCGACGAAGAAAGAACTCACACTGACGTAGAGCCGATGGCGGATCTTTCGGGAAATTTTGAAGACTTGGGAGAGAGACGGAAAAGCAAGACCGTCGTTTCCAAAAAACTTAAATCTAAGGGGTGGAAGTCTGTAGATGTGTCTCCTCCCACTTCCAGAGTTATGATTTCCGAGGCCGCCCCTTCTCAATCGAGAGATATTTTCAAAGGGCTTGATGATATTCCCATCTCGGATTATATATCTATTCATCACAATCCTGGGTTGGAAGAATTTCAAGATGTTTTAAATATGAGCGAGCACTTTCCTTTGAGTGCGGTCAACACTTCCGGTTGGTCTGGGGGTTTACACATTTACACACACTTCCACAGCACTTCATGATTTCCGCATATTGAACATCGCTTTTGTAGGATTCTAAACTGCAGTTCCTTCTTATCGCAGGTGAGATGTCATGTCGTGGATCCACTCTGGATAAGCTTCGTAATGTACGCCGATCTTCTTCTTATTATGAGTCCCGCTGGAGGGAATCAGATAGGGATCACGGTCGAGGCTATACCATCCAGGAACGTTATGACAGAGACCGGGATTATTGGCGCGGCCATTCTGGTCAAGATCGTACTGACAGAGATAGGAGCTATCAGTACCAACCGCGATCTCGTTCTCCTCCGCCTCCTAGGGCCCCTATAGATCCTCTTGAGTCTTCGCAGCACCAACAACCTTCTCAATCTTCCAGGCCCGAAACTCAGTGGCAAAGGGTTGAACCGCAGACAGCTGCCATTGTTGAACAGGCTTCAGATGAACTGACAAGTGAAGGAGCCATCTAGCTTGCTCAAATGAAAAAGGACTTTCTAGAAATTTGTCTGGATGCATATGTCTTCCGTCCCCATCTCAAGAGGATTCCTCTGTATGCCAAAAATATTGCGCATAGCTATATCCGCGAATTTTATGCTCAATACAAGGAGTGGTATAAAGCGGCCGTGAAAGCTTCAAAGGTAGCTTTTGACCGGGCAAAGATTATTGAGGAGCGTGATGCTGACATTGTCAAGAAAGATCGCATCATCCAGGTTCTTCAATCTGAGATGGAATCGTCTCGAAACTCTGAACTCCAAGCACTTAAAAAGCATGATGAGGCTGTGGCAAAAATGGCAAGGATGCAGCAGGCACATTATGCCTTAGTAGAAGGGATGGGCCACCGTTATACCACGGTCGTAGCTGAGCGAGACACCGCCGTTAAAGAGCTGAATGAGCTTAAAGCTAAATTCACCGAGGTGGTGAAAGAAAAAGATGACGCAAACACCACCGCTCAGGAGGCATGCGACCAAGCCGTATCACTTCGAGCTGAACTTGCTGCGGTGGTGGCCAAGACCAAGTCTGTGGAGGCAGAAGGCGAGGAAAAGATTATGGCGGAGCAGTCCAGGTTGGAAGCTGATTTTGATGATCTCCTAGTTACCTATAACGCCAACCTGCTGGAGCATAGAAATTTATTTTGGCTTGGAGATGACTCTATGATTCTGTACAATGCCTGGACTAGGCTGGTGGCGGAGAAGAAAGCAGCGCATCCGGATGAAGCATTGGATGTTTTCGACCTTGAGATGCGCTTGCTTTCTGAGGAAAAGAGGAAGGTTCTTCATGAGGCGATGATTTCCGTGGAGAAAGAGAGGCTTGGAGCTCGACAAATAGAGACTGGTGAGGGCTCGGGGATCGAGCATCATGAAGCAAGCGTTGGAGCTGTAATTCCGACATTGCCTGAGGTCACTGGTGCGGTCGATCCCCAGTCTGTCCCCGCTTATAATCCTGACCAGCCGCAACTGTCTCCTGTTGATCCCCCTGTTTCTGCACCTGCCCATGCTCCAGGTCAGGCTAAGGAAGGTATTTGAACGCTTCCCGTATACACTTAGTGTGATGAACCTGAAGAAATACACTTAGCTAACAATCTTTGCTTTTTCACATCTCAGTGACCGAAGCCGTCATCTCTGTGCCTCTTGCATCACAAGTTCCTTATCAAGCGCAAGGGGCAATCGTCACCGAGGCCATTATGACATCTACTGTGGTTGGCGAAGAGGGAGAAGCGAGCATGTTATCTTTCGATGCTCAGATGATCGAGGAACTCCTTAGTCAACCCAACGATCCCTTCGTAGACCCATCCTTCGCCATGAGTGGAGTTACTCCAGCCACTAGCTCCTTCATGCCAGCCATTAGCACTTCTAGTGTGGCCAAAGTATCTCGTGCGGATGAAATTCTTGCCGAGATCAGTGCTGAGATGACATCAGTGACAGTAGGCATGAATCCTTCTGGTCCTGCCCCACTAATGATGATATCGCCGGGCGGCACCGTGGTCATTGCAAGCGCTCCTGCCCCACTTCCTGTTACAGCTCCTATGCCTCCAGTTCCATCCTCCAAGAGGATCTCTGTCGCGTCAAGCTCCGAGGAGGATGTCGACATTATGTCGCAATCGGAGGATAAACCGGAGAAGAGTAAAAGATTGAGGAGGAAGTCGGACAGCGGATCCAGTGGGACTACCCCGACGAAGAAACCGAGGAAGAAGAACGATTGAACTCTTTCTTTAGTTTGCTGTCGTGTTCGGGGGTAGTGTTTTGTTGATTTTTCTACAGCCGTGTATAGATGTGTACTCGGCTCCCACTAGTAGGAATTTTTTTTTGAACCATCTTGGAATCGAATTATTTTTGTTGATAATGGAAATGAAAACATATTCTCTTCTGTCTTTAATTCAGTATTTGCTTTGGTTCTGCCCCCAGCGTTAACGCTTATACCCGGCTCACGCTCTCGGAGTACTCTGGGATTATGGAGTTAACTTACTGTTTATACTCCGTCTCGCACTCTGGGAGTACGGAGCTAAGTAAATGTTTATTCTCCATCTCGCACTCTGGGAGTACGGAGTTAAGTAATGTTTATATTCCGTCTCGCACTCTGGGAGTACGGAGTTAAGTAAATGTTTATACTCCGTCTCGCACTCTGGGAGTACGGAGTTAAGTAATGTTTATACTCCGTCTCGCACTCTGGGAGTACGGAGTTAAGTAATGTTTATACTCCGTCTCGCACTCTGGGAGTACGGAGTTAAGTAAATGTTTATACTCCGTCTCGCACTCTGGGAGTACGGAGTTTAGTGAATGTTTATACTCCGTCTCGCACTCTGGGAGTACGGAGTTAAGTGAAGGATTGTCGTGTATCAACCCATTTTTAGCCCTACGTGATGGCTTGCCCCCGAGCTCGGGTTTCATTTAGCGAGTGGCCGATCGTATCATAGCCACTCCCTACTTGAATAAATTCCACTACGTGATGGAATTTAGCTCTCCGTGCATCGTGATGTTGTACATTGTATTCAATGAATCACAGCTCTGGCTCGAAGAGATGGCATTTTATTGCTGAAATAAGAAAATATGGCAAAGTCAGTTGCCTTATCACAAATTCTAATTTCGAAATGCAAAAGTAAATTGCTAAATGGAAAAATATAATAAGATAAATAAAGCCTGTCATATGTAGTAGCGACGGAGACTCTCGCTGTTCCAGGCCCTTGGCAAATCAAGACCGTCAACGGTCGATAGTTTGAATGTGCCATCTCCGAGTCTTTGTGTAATCACGTAAGGTCCTTCCCAATTTCGTTTCATGTGTGAAGGAACCAGATAGATTCTCTTGAGAACGAGATCGCCGAGTTCAAAAGTTCGAGGTCGAACTTTGGCATTGTACAATCAGGCGACTCGACTTCGATATGCGGCCGCCCTCAAATCAGCCTCTTCACGTTTCTCATCCAATAGATCCAAAGGTTCAGCAAGCAATATAGCATTTGTTTTCGGATCATAATAAGTCACGCGATGGGAAACCACTTCCGTCTCGACTAGAATAACGGCTTCAGAGCCATAAGATAAGGAAAACGGGGTGTGTCCGGTTGCGGTCTTGTGAGTCGTTCGATAAGCCCATAATGCCACAGGAAGTTCATCAACCCACTTGCCCCCGGCCTTTTCCAGTCGTTTCTTTAGGATGGATTTTATAACTTTATTGACAGCTTCAACCTGACCGTTTGCCTGTGGATGTGCAACTGCCGAGAATTTTTTATGAATATGAAACCGTTGACAGAAATTCTTGAACTCTGAACTTTCAAATTGGGCTCCATTATCGGTGATGATGGTATGCGGGAGTCCAAATCGATAGATGATATTGTGAACTACAAAATTTATTACTTTCTTTGTCGTGATTGTTGCGAGAGCTTCGGCTTCGACCCACTTTGTAAAGTAGTTAACGGCGACGATGGCGTATTTCGCACCACCTTTTGCCAGCGGTAGAGCGCCGATGATATCGATGCCCCACATTGCGAATGGCCAGGGACTGACCATTTGAATTATCTCGGTAGGTGGGGCTCTTGGAATTCGGGCATGTTTCTGGCACCTATCGCACTTTCTGGCATAATTTGCTGCATCTCAGTTCACTATCGGCCAGTAATATCCGTATCGGAGTATTTTCTTAGCAAGAGCTTGTCCACCGGTGTGATCGCCACATTCTCCTTCGTGTACGTCATGTAACACTCGTTTGATTTCATCGTGTGCGATACACCAGAGGAGAGGAACATAATAACCTCTTATATACATGACTCCGTCCTGAATAACGAACCGCGAAGCTTTTCATAGAATTTGCCTTTTCTCATTTCTATGCTCAGGCAATGTCCCATTCTCAATGTAATTTCGATACGGAGTCATCCATGATTCTTTACTGGGAGCGGTTTCAAACACAAAATTCGTCTCTATTTGATCGATGCTTGGGGAGGACAAAGTTTCGACGGGGACAAGTCCCATTTGCTGTGCTTCGCCTGTGCTGGCTAACTTTTCCAATGAATCGGCTTTTTGATTGCGTTCTCGGGGTATATATTAAATGGCATAATAATCAAACTGATTCAATACTTCCTGAACTCGAGCTAAGTAAGTAGCCAATCTTTGATCTCTCGCTTGATACTCTCCCCGTACTTGGCACACAACTAACTGTGAATCACAATAAATTTCCACAACGATAATTCTCAAATCATTGGCAAATTTTAGTCCAGTTAAGAGGGCTTCATATTCAGCTTCATTATTGGTTGCATGAAAATCGAACTTCAAAGCATAACATATAGATCGGCCTTCGGGAGTTTCAAGTACAACACCAGCGCCCGAACACCGGTCGTTTGATGCACCGTCAGTATACAGCTTCCAGATGTATTCGAGGGATTCACTGGTTTCGGGTAAGTCCTCTGGGACAGTAAATTCGGCTATGAAATCGGCTTGGACTTGTCCTTGAATGGCTCGCCGCGGAGCATAATTGATGTCAAATTGACTTAGTTCAATGTTCCACCTGAGCAACCTACCAGACGTCTCAGGCCGCATGAGGACCTGTCGTAACGGCTGATCGGTATACACAGTAAGAGGATGAGCTTGGAAATAAGGGCGAAGATTTCTCGAGGCAATGACTAGGCAATAAGCCAGTTTCTCTAATCTTGGGTAATTCCTCTCGACTCCTGTTAGCCGTTTACTAACATAGTAGACCGGTTTCTGCACTCGGTCTTCTTCCCGAACCAAAGCAGCGCTGATTGCATGCTCTGATACTGCCAGATAAAGGTATAATTGTTCGTGGTCAACTGGCTTCGACAGGATCGGTGGTGTGGAGAGATGTTGAATCAGTGATCGGAATGCGTCTTCACATTCCAGGGTCCATTCAAAGTTACGCTTTCCTTTCCGGATCAGATCAAAGAAAGGAATGCATTTATCAGTGGATTTTGAAAATAACCTGCTTAGTGCTGCTACCTTCCCGTTAAGACTCTGGACTTGTTTTATGGTTCTTGGAGTTTGTAAGTTCCTTATTGCCCAGATCTTTTCGGGATTTGCTTCTATCCCTCGAGCGTTAACGATAAACCCGAGGAACTTTCCAGAGGCGACACCGAAATGACACTTTAATGGGTTGAGCTTCATTCCATATTTTCGAAGAATGCGGAACATCGAATCTAAATCTCTGACGTGATCTGTGGAAAATCGGGACTTTACTAGCATGTCATCCACATAAACCTCCATGGTCTTCCCGATCTGGCCGGCGAACATCCGGTTGACCAAGCGTTGGTATGTTGCTCCGGCATTTTTTAGACCAAAAGGCATGACTCTGTAGCAATAGAGTCCCAGATCGGTCACGAAACTAGTATGTTCTTGATCAGGCAAATGCATAGGTATTTAATTGTAGCCAGAATAAGCATCCATGAAGGATAATAACTCATGTCCAGCCGTTGAATCTACGGGCTGGTCAATTCGAGGAAGTGGAAAACTATCCTTGGGACAAGCCTTGTTTAAGTCAGAATAGTCGATGCAAGTTCTCCATTTTCCATTCGATTTTCGAACCAATACGGGATTTGACACCCATTCCGGATACAATGCATCTCGGATGAATCCATTTGATTGCAACTTATCAACTTCCTCTTTAAGGGTGGCAGATCTCTCTGGATCCATACCACGCCTTTTCTGCTTGACCGGAATATGTCGCACATCAATATTCAGGGAGTGACTTGCGATGTCCGATGAGATCCCACACATATCAGAGTGTGTCCAAGCGAAAACGTCGAGATTCACCTGGAGAAATTCAACCAATTCCTATTGTGCCTGTTTTCCCAGTTGAGATCCAACTTTTAGTACTTTTGAATCGTCATCCTCATTGACTGGGACATCCACAGTCAGTTTGGCTGGGGAAGCTTGATTCTCTTTAGATTTGTCTTTATCTTCATTGTCTCTGGGGTCAAGATCTTTAAGGAATTGGTCGTGGTGCCCGGGTCGGGGCCCAGGCGCTAATTGTCAATCATCCGCAAAACGGACGCAGAGAGATTCCTCTACGCCTTTTCCCTTCTCCTTTCTCTGCGCCTCGCGCAGTTCAGCAACATAACAGGCTCTTCCTGCCACCTGATCTCCTTGAATGACTCCAATCCCGTGATCAGTGGGGAACTTTAGAGTCAAACACCATGTGGCAATGGTTTCCCTGAATTCAGCAAGGGCCGGTCGGCCCAAGAATGCATTATAAGGTGAATCGATGTCCAGAACGACAAACTGCAACATCCAGACTCTCCGGCGCTCTCCAACCCCCAACTCCACTGGCAGTTCCACCACTCCAGTGGGTATTGTAGCACTCCCATTGAAGCCGTGAACTCGAGATTGGCAAGGTTTTAAGTCCTTTGCTTCCATTTTCATTAAGTCATAGGCTCATTCAAGCAAAATGTTTACGGAGCTCCCACTGTCAACCAGGATTCGCTTCATCCAAGCAGGACCTACCTGGGCAGATATGACCAGTGGGTCGATTGTTGGGGCTTCGATTTTATCAGTGTCTCTGCTTCTAAATATGATATCATCAGACATTGTTTTCTGTTGTTTAGCCGAAGTTCCATCCTCACAATTACTGCAGCATTCAAAGTCCGCATGCCTGATAGAGCTAGCATACGACTCCATTTCCCTCCAGCTTCTGTCTGCTGGATGGGGACCACCACTTATTGTATTTATAACTAGCCTCCCACCCGTGCGAGCGGGTTCCTTTTGTCTTTCTTGATTTTGTACGCGATTTTGATTTTAAAGGCCCGCACCACCAGACTGCGGCGCCCGCACAAACTGATCTAACTTTCTCTCCCTGATCAACTTTTCGATGAGGTCCTACAAATGTCGACACTCATTGGTATTGTGGCCGTAACTTTCGTGAAATCTACAAAACTTCCCTGTTTGAATCTGCCTCTCCGATGATTGCTTCGGAGCAGGCTTCTTATATTGCACAGTGTTGCAAGTTTGCAGATACACGTTTTCCAACGATGTATTCAATGGCATGTAATTATCGAACATCGGAGCCCTGCGCCGTGGGCCTCGATTTGGATCCCTTTCTTATCTTGACCACTGTTGCCTCTTGGCTGAGTTTGTTTGTTATGTATATTTAACTGGACTTTTTCGGAATTTTCACCAGACTGCTTAACTGCTATGTTACTTTGTATTCCTTCACTTCTGGGCCTCGCATCGTCCTGCTTCCTAGACTGTTTCACGTCCTCTTACCGTAAGAATTGAGCGGCTTTGGAGTAGTAACGGTCCAACGATGCGGGTGGTTTTCCAGCTAACCAATTTCCAAACTCAGAATCGGGATCGATCCCTTTGGTTAATGCCATCAAAATCGAGTTATCGTTGGGATTACTAATTTCCACACATGCTGCATGGAATCTCTCCAAATAACGCCTGAGTGTTTCTCCATGAGCTTGGGTAACATTGGACAGGGTGTTAACGTCTTTAGGCCTAGCGACGTGCATACGGAATTGTTCGAAGCCAATTGATCGAACGAAGAGATGGATCTAGGTGGCAACCTTGTAAACCACATTTTTGCGATTCCTCCCAAAGAGATGGGGAAACTTCGGCACTTTACTGCATCATCAGCCCTTGCAGTGCTCATTGACCATTCATATTTCAAAATATGTTGATTGGGGTCACTACTTCCTTCGTACATCGGGAGAGTTGGCATTCTGAATCGCCGAGGAGGATCAGCGTATAATATTTCGTTTGTGAAAGGAGTATGACTACGGGAGATTCCCTAGTCGTCATTGGTAAGCCCTTGGCTTTCGTGAATCATTTGACGTATCATGGTTGAAATATCGGGCATAGCCACATTCTGTGCATGCTGAGCTAAGGTGTGGTCGGGTTCCACAGTATGAGTTTGGACCGGACGCTGTCGACGGCCTATGTCTCGCCTCCTTGGCTCGACATCTTCTGGGACGTATGGTTCAGGAGTACGCCCACGTTGCTGATTATTCGGATCTGACAGATTCCGGGTATCAACCCTTGTTTCTACCGCGGCGGTTGCAGTGCGATTGTCCGTGGTATATTGTGGAACAGCACCTCCTCGTGACGAGGGCCCGGTCTGGAAGCTAGTCGATGGTCCAACCCTCAATTGTCCTATAGTCAAGGCAGGTTGATATCCGGTAGCTTGTGTGTGACTCACGTCCAATCGGGGATGTGTAGATCTGCCGTGATAGTTAGACGAAGCAGAACTTTCAATGGATGAGTGGGAAGTATCATCCCTCCTGGTCCTCCTGCGCCTTCGGCGGTTTAGTTGATTGGTCAATTCAATATTAGCACGCAACTGTTCGGCCAGCTGTTGCCGACTTTGAGTCAATTCCTGGAGCAACACATGGAACTCTTGTCTGGTGACCGGCCCAGACGGATCTGAGTGAGCAGTGTTGTCTTGATTGGATTGCAGCTGCTGTGTAGGATTCTGTCTATCCCGACCTTCTTGATCAGCAGCCGTAGAGGTAGTTCTTGTACTAACCATCTTAAGTAGTGGGTTCCTTTCCTAGATTTTATGCAAATCTGAATAGAATGGAAGGATTCTGGAGTAGAGATATGGATCTTCCCTTTGGATTTATGCAATCCGGTATCGATGGTAGATCCAAAGAGCAGGAGAAAAACTGGTTTCTCTCAGTGAAAGCACCAAAGTGTTTGTACCAAAAATGGGCACAACACTCTTCGGAAGTTTTTGAAGAGATAAAAGTGAAGAAAGAAAATTAAAACTGAGGATTATCTAACAAAAACTCTAAGTAACATAAATGTAAAATGCAAAGACAAGCGATTTAGAGTGGTTCGGCGTTTTGCCTACGTCCACTATGAAGTTTGATGATTTTATTGCTCGATACTTGAAGATTACAATTCCTTATAATGTAGTACAACTGATTTTTATTTGCTAAGTCTGAATATAAGGCAGCGGTGGTGATTTGGAGTAAATCTAGTAGAGTCTGGGCGCTCTTTAGCTCTTAAAATTGTCCGACCTCTTTTCTGAATGACCATGGGCTCTATTTAAAGGTGTAGGAGGCTGATATTTCACCTAAATTTCGGGAGACCACTTCTGGCACATGAGGGGGCCTACATGCCCGCTTTCAGGAAATACGGGCCCACTTTGGGATCGATTCGATATCCATTCGAATCGATCAAGGAATTGTCCAATTGAGCTGGAATTTGGTGTGGACATTCTTCAACATGTGCTTAAGCTTCTGTAAAAATTTCATAGCATTTGGACTTACAGATCTCGAGTTATTGTCGATTCGAAATGGTGTTTCCTGAACTGTTCCTCTCGTTCGAATCGATACGATCGAATCGATCACTTCGAATCGATGGTGGCTCGTGGCTTCGTGATGACGTGGAGCGAAACTTTAGCTTTGATCCGCTTTATTCGCCTATTTGATCGAGTCATCCCAAAGACTTCGCCGCTTTGACTCGATGGATTCGAAGGCTTCATTCCTAGATGGATTCGAACAGGAGCTTCGTCGTATCGATCGTGACACGCTATGGTTGATCAATACGAAGCTGTTGTAGTAGGATGGATTCGAACATACTGTTACCCATGGATTCGAAGGACTTCCAAGTTCGATGGTTACAAACCAGATGGAGGTGAAGTTCCCATCCTTCCGATCGATGCGAATGCCATCGATTCGAACTCCGGTTATACTGATGGATTCGAACTAGCGATGTCTTGGATGGATTCGAACATAAACCCTGTCGATGGATACGAAGGAGACGGCATCGATGGATACGAAATTGTGGTCTTCTCCTTCATCTTGCATCAATCATATCTTGAGCATACGACCTCGGATCGACTTGAAACTTGGAACGTCGGCTTCCCTGGCTTTGTTTGTTATGTCTTGTTAATCGTGGCTCGATCAGGACTCGGACAAAATTCATCGATATCCATGACGAGTGACTCCTGGTCTTTAGTCAGTCCCTTGGTATCTCGGCCTTGCCAAAAGGCGGGATAACACCGTCCACTAATGGTTAGGAGGTGATCTCCGATCTTATATTTGACTGTTCATTTCCTAAAGAACCGGGGTTGAGTTTACCAGAATTATCGAATGTTGTTTCGAAGAGACCAGGTTCGATATGTTATCCAAAAACCACTTTGATCTAATAAATATGTTTCGAAGTGAGGACATCTTGAAGATGCTGGGAATTGGAGACGGAGCTCTCAAGTGTTTCGTTCAGTCCTAGAACGAACTTGTATGGATGAATGCTGATATTCCATTGTTGCCTGGAGGGCAGTGTTAGCATTCCAAGTGTGAAGTGCTATATAAAGGTAAAACGTAGCCTCGAGCCTCATCAACCAAAAAATGATAAAATCGAGCATGAAGCAGGGCCAAGTGGATCGCTCCCATCAGTGTATGGTTATTCCAAATCTAGATTGGTTACTATCTATTCTCGTATGCTTCGGGGCCTAAAGCGGGTTGATCATAGTTGGTACTACTAGTCAAGTGGTAGGCCAGTCCTGTGTGGCAGGGGTACAAGATGTTCTTATTAGACCCCCGTGCATTTTCTCTAGAGATGTACATTCAGAAGGTAGTTACTTACCTTGTCATTGTATGGAATCCATTCTCCAATACGAGCTTTATGGATTTAATTGTGCCCAAATATGCTGAAACGTGAGATGCAAGCATTTCAGCTATTTTCATATTTTACTTTGACCCCTAGACATTATTATAATATAAATGTATTTTCTATAGAAATGGTTTGGTTATCGAAAGGTAAAAAACAGTCCGTGTTTATTTGCAGCGTAGTCTTACGAGATACTTTTTATTTCAAAGGATTTTATAACTTAAAAATCCATTAGGGTTTGTTTCCTTACGCTGGTTTTTCAGACTGACTCATGAGTTATTTTATGATAATGCTTGGGTCAGACGAAGCATGTTTACAGATTGCTTTGGATGTATTGTAGCTCAGGAGACGGGTTGTAGGTCTTCAAGTCATATTTACGTATCTATTTTATTTCCGCTGTTTTTTTCTTGAAATCATCAACATTTGTGAGGACAGGTTGTTATAACTGTTCAAGCTAATGATTGTTAATTGTTGTTGTACTCTGATTGTTTATGTATATAACAGTTTATTTTTGTAAAGACCATCGATATTATATTATATATTGTTCTGCTACGATTGTGAGATTCTGTGTTGTTTTAATTTTTTCTCTTCATCTTCTATTCTCTTCTTCTTTCTTCTTCTTTCTCATAACTATCAGTCTTTCCGTTCGGTTTGGGTTGGACATGTGTGGTTTATTGTTAGCGTGAGTTGTATGGATCAATGAGTCGTTACACGTGGTATCAGAGCTTAGGTTGAGCTAGGAATGGCAATGGGGCCGGTTGGGGCGGGTTTTGTATGCCCCATACCCACCACGGATTTGTTAAACCCTGTCCCAGATCCACCTCATAGACTTGGTATGGGTCTGAACTTTTGTCCCACACCTGGAACCTATACGGGTCAGGGTAGACCCGCCCCGCCCTAAGACCCGGTCAAGCATTACATATTCATTCAAAGTTATATATTAATGTCCATGTATTTATTTATTTTATTTGTAAGTGGGATTGTCACTAAATCATAAAATAAATATAAATATCAATGTGTTTATAATGATAAGTAAGTTAATAAAAATGAGGTGTATTATAACGGTTCAAGAAAAACATGCATACGTTATTATATAATTATTAATGATGCAAATGATAAAATAAATATAAATACAAATACCAATGTGTTTATAATGATAAGTAAGTTAATAAAAATGAGGTGTATGATAACAGTTCAAGAAAAACGCATACGTTATTATATAATTATTAATGATGCAACTTAATATCATAAAAATTATATAACTTATTAAATGGAACATTAGAAAATCCATGTTATAACTTCTTATGTATAAAAGGATTAACAAATCATCGGTATCGTAATAAAGCGATTTTATGAAATCTCAGTAGTGCGGGTCGGGTTAGGGAGGGTCGGCCAAGCCCTAACTCGACCCTAGACCCGGAGCTCTTAAGAACGGGTCATGGGTCTACCCGTCCCGATGACCCAGTGAGGCGGGTCTTGGTTGGTCAAAACAGGGGCGGTCTGCCAGGTTTAGACCCTAGATCCACCCCATTGCCATCCCTAGGTTGAGCGGACACCTAGGCTTTAGTGGGTGTAATGGCCCGTTTTTCTGTACCCTTTGAATCGACAATAAACCACACATGTCCAACTCAAATTGCACGAATAAGCGGATCATTATGGGTAGAAAGAAAATAAAGACAGAATAGAATCTTACACGAATGGAATAACATATATTATTTTAATAATAATCTTTTCAGCAGAAAATTTTAAAATACAATATCAGAGTCTAACCTAGATTTAGCCTGGACAGTTATAACACCTGCCCTTACAAATGCTGACAAACAACAAAACAAATACAATAGATGCACCGGATAATAGAATACGTCCATATGATGATGAAGATCTCCATCTCTCTTCTGGAAACTCCAACCGTCTTCAACTCAACCTGAAACTACTCGGATCTGACCTGAGTATTGAAAATACCCGGATCAGGCTTGATAAACCAGCATGAGAAAAACTCAATAATAGATGACAGTGTCATATATCAGCCTTTAAATAAAATCCTTTGAAAAGAAAGAGTATCTCATAAGACCATGCCCGCACATAAACACGGACGGGCTTTTACCATTTTTATATCAAAACATTTGATATTATTTCTAATGACATCTCTTTGAAAACATTTGCAAATAAACTTATTAATCTTAGCTGAAATTGTTACCATTATTAAATTCTAGCATACTAAGCTCTACAAACAAAACTGTAGGTTCTTATTGGAGAATGAATTTCCATACAAATGACCAGGTGAAGGATCTACCTTCCGAAATGGGTACACCTCTAGATGGATGTCCCGAGGCACAGAACATCTACCCTTTACCAACACAAGATCGGCCTACCTCTTTAACTAGGTAGTACCGAATATGTCATCCCTCGGTCGTTACCGACCTTTAACCGAGCGCTCGTTTCCATACACCACATTAATTTACATCCCGAACGTCATAGCGGAAAGAAATATATCTAGAAGGGTATGATCATACCCTAATTGGGAATGATCCACTTAGCCTTGCTGCATCTAATCTTGTTTCGGTCATTTCCGAGTTGATGAGGCTGAAGGCAACGATTACCTTTTCACATAGCACATATCTTTGAATGCTACGTTTGACATTTCCGTTGACTACTAATTGCCTTCCACAAAAATACAACCCTTGAGCTCGTACGTCTCAAGGAAGGGTGTTAAGCTAAGAGAAGTTGCCTTCTCCGCCACCAAATAGATGTAAGTTTGTAAAAACCAATGTTCGTAATCATTAGAAATGCAATGTCAGACAAACGTCCATACAAATTTGTCCAGGAACAGAACAAACTGAAGGCACTCTCCTACACCACTAGTAGCGAGTAGTCCTGGCAATCCGAAAAATCTCCACAACGAGGAGACCACTGCTGTATATAACTCGGGAGCTACCCAGAGCAAGTCAACAAGAAGTCCTCACGCTATAAAGATCCACGGTCTTCAATAATCATCATCTTCAACATGTCTTCACTTTCGAACGTATACATTGGTTCGAAGTGGTTTTCAGATAGGGATTACGTAAATCCGACCTCGGTTCCTTCAAAATCCAATTATTGCTTTAAATGATTTTAAGTTCATATGTGGATATCAATCATCAATCAATCACTTCATCTTTTATTTAAATCAAATATCTTCCTTAGATATATTCTCTTCAATTTATTATATTTTCTTTTCAAGAGTGTAGGGAATCATTAAGCCTCATTTATCAAATCATTTGGTTTATTTAAACCTTTCTTAAATCTTGGAATAATTCCTAATCATCTTCTCTTTTACTTAGGAAAACCTTTCCAAATCACTCTTTTAAATCTTAATCAAAGATTTCTTTCTTAACTTCAAATAATATTCTTGCAAATCGAAGATTTTCATAACAGAGCACTACTGCCATCTTAAATATGGTAAATTTCACCTCCAGGAGCTAATGGTAAGTTTCACCTCCAGGGACTAATGGCAAGTAATCCTACATCATGAATATCTTTGTCTTTAACGAACTTTGTCTTCAATATGTTTTGTTTTGAAAACTAGTTTGAAGGGGTTTTCGGATAGGAATCACCCAAATCTGATCCCGGTTTTTCGAACAGGAATCACCCAAATCCGATCCCGGTTCCTTTGTACCAATCATCGAAAAAAAAATTGTTAAGTGGTTAAATAACATTCAAAGAATTTCTTTTATTTTGGAAAAACTTAAATATGATCTTTTTAGAGCATCCGAGCTTTCCTTTCGATCTATTCCACCCCTCGCCTAAGAAAAGAAAATATAGGCCAGGTAAGTTCAGGGCACTGGTTGGTCCATCCCTAACCTTAGTTAAACACCTTGTTTTATCTTCCCAGATCTCACAAGCAGGACAAATGTACTAGTCGTTTCCGCATACTCAGTTATTAATCTTCATTTTAGAAATGATTTATTAAACTTTCAAATCATCATTTAAAATGCTTAATTATTCTTTTAAAATCATTCACAAAAGATTTAGGAAAGAATTGTAAAGTTTAAACTCATACTCAAAAGGTTATATAATTTGCAGCATAAAAGTGCTGCGGAAAGCACTATATAAGCTTATTGATTTAAACAACTTTTTAATATTTGAAAATTCATATTTTCCATTCCAAATCTCTTTTAAACCATTTTAATAGATTTATCAAATTTATTTCATATTTTTAATCATTTAAAAATACCATTTATAAAGAAATCCCCTTTTGGATCCCGAACTACAAAACCGCGATGTTTTTAGAAAATTGTTTTGGACTTATTTCAAAATATACAAGATGAAATCTTGATTTTATTTCTTTAAACATATTTAAATGTTTATAAAATATTTCTAACTCATTTTAAAACTATTTCCAAAAGGTTTTAAGCATTCCATATACACCCTTTCATTTTCAAAAGGAAAGTGATTTCCTTTGTGCTTATCGACGTGTATTAACATGACTTGGTAAAATAATTTAACAATCATATCAAACAATCAATAATTAATGATCAAATCATATATAAGCATCCATAGCAATCATAACACGTCATCAAACATGTAAATATAAAAATAGAGATGTTAAATAGAGTATCTCACCATAAACCAAAGCGATAAATTTCCTACCAACATTCTAATCAACCAACACTTCACTAACTACTTCCTACTCCATTAAACACTAGCAAAAAACATCCTATTCCTTCCAATAGCTTAGTCGAGGCTTGAGATGGAGGTTGACCGAAAGTATAAAGAAGCGGTAGAGCTTTGAACTTGAATTTCCAAGATTTTGATCCGAAAAATAGGTTATCTTGTATCTGATTTTAGGCCCACTAAATCTCAAAATTTAGAAAAGTTGTTACCTATAAAGTTGTTGAAAATTATTTTCTCTTGAATTTGAAAAAAAAAAGTCATTTAAATCCAAGCTGTTTTGAGGGAGATATGATAGAATCAAGAAGAGGTATTGTTGGATTGACAAAATTAAAGCCCAAAAATACACTTCAAAGAATTGAGTTTCAGGTATAGCAAAACTCAAAACATGAAAAAGTTATCAACATAAAAGTTGTAGAAACTGGAATTTCATACGGTTTAAAAAAAAGAATTTCTTAATTTGAATCTGTTATGATCAAGTAATGATCAAAACAAAATGGCATATTCTCTGGCTTAAAAATTAGGCCAGAGAATGCACTGGAAAAAGTGTATTTTTGACATAGTAAACTTTAAAACGAGACAAAGTGGTCAACATGAAAGTTGTAATCACTGGAAAAATAAATGATTTAAAAAATAATTTTGCATTTTGGATCAGTTTTGAAGAAGTTATGGTCGGGAGAAGAAGAGGTAAAATATGGAGAAAAGAGGAGTTTGATTTGAAGAGAATGGACATTGATTTCTTTTTGAATATTTTGTAAATATTTTGACATTATTTCTTTATAATTTTTTCTCTGGCTTGGAAGCCATTAAAGAGAAGAGGAAGAAGATGAAGAAGCTTGAGAAACTAAGAAGAAAAAATGTGAATGAAAGGGAAGAAGGAGGTGGGAATTTATAGAAAAAGTAAGGAATGTAATTTTACAAATTTAACCTCTTATCAAATTACCAAAACACTCTTACTTCAAACTAAAGCAATCTCCACTTTTTCAATACTTAACATCATCTTTCACATCCTTACTTTATATCTTAGTCACTTAAAGATTAAGTAAAGAATATCGTATAATTGATGTTTACTTTTTCTTACTTTTGTTAATTCTTACTTACTTTAACTAATGACTTCTAGAAGTTTTTTGATCCTATTTAGCAAAAGTAAACTTGATTAGCATTACATGTGTACATTTATATGTTTTAAATATGTTAACAAAGGTGCGATAACGTTGCGACAACTTTTAATCGATAAAACGTTGATTTTCGACAAAACGTTTTCCGGTCACATTTTGACGTTTTTGTTAAACTATTTATTCATGTACACCAAACTTTAAAATAAATTTCTTATTATCTTTAAATAATTAAAAAAAGCATATTTGACTTATAAAATAATATAAAACAATATCCAAATCTTCTTATAAAAATACGATATCGATTTATCGATATGCGACGAAATTTGTCAATTTGGTAAAACAAGTTTTATATATTTATCAAATCATTATAAATTAAATTAATATTATTATCAAATGAGTTTGATATCGATTATATATATATTTAAAAGGAATTGTTTATCCTATAAACAAATTTCATGAATTTTTATCCTACTTTATCGGAATCCGACTTTTGCCAATTTTACAGTGGAAATTCAAAATCTTTATTCAATATCAAAAATAAGTTTACCATTCTTATTTATTATATAAAACATGATTGTTTATGTTTTAAAATTCTACATTTGAATATTTAAAATAATTAAATATCCCATTTTCAAAGTGTTAAAATTACGGATCGTTACAGTGGGAAATTACTCATTTAAGATAGGGTAAGCAAGACTCTAGGATGAGTTGAGTGTATATATATGAGCGCGTATTTGTTAGTAATATAAAAATATTTTATATTGTGTTAATTTATCTATTGAGTGGCATATGAATTCTGGTCGATATGTGGGACGCCACGATATCGATAGGGGTTTCTTAACATTTACACAAGTAAAACCGATACAGTATTGTTTTAAAAATGGGTAAATGAAATAATTTTACCTAAATTATGTTTTATATACAAAGGAATAATTTTTTAGAAATTATTATAGCGTGGTGTGTTTGGTTGTTGGTGAAGGCAGTATTTGATTATTATCATTTATTATTTGTTGTTTGTGTTTTAATAAAAGTTGTTATTATAAATATAAACAAAGATAAACAATAATGAAATGATTTTATATAACCAAAGTGAAATTATATATAAGTATAAATTTATAAGTGTGATTTATAAATAAAAAGGGAATTTAAAATAAATATAAAGCACTAAATTCACTTTAGTCGTTGGAAAATAATTTGGGTGATGACTACAGCTTCATCAGTATTCATTTTCAAGCCTCTAAGTGATGAATTTCTACCTTAATAATTTACTATTGATGTTTTGTTTTGTTAAAACAAGTTTTGATTGTAAAACTCTAAGTTTTGTTTTGATGAATACATAAAATAAGTTTTGAACTTATAATTTTAAAATAACATAGATAAGAAATAAGTCTACAATTTAGGAATTTGAACAGGGAAGTAAAACCAAATATTAAAACAGTTGAACAATTTGGCTAAGCAAACAAAAATGAATTTGATAGTTGAATTATGAAATGGAACTTAACTTAAAGTGGAGTTAAATAAAATGAATTTTGGAATGAAAAATTAACTTAGGCAAAGTTAAACAAGATTGAAATTGAAATTGAATTTGAAATTGAATTTGATTTGTAATGGATTAATGAAATGAACAAATAAAATAAATTATTGAAATGCATATGAACTTGAGTTATAAAACAAAATTCAACTTAAGTTGCAAAATGAATTGAATCGAGCTAATGAAATAAATTAGTGAATGAATTATGGTTTGGTATGTTGTTGGTTAAAATTTAATATGAACTTAAGTGGTGAAGTGAAAAATAAACATGAGAATTATGTTGTATAAAATGTTTATAGTTAACTTAAGTGTAGGATTTTATAAAATGGTCATTAAGTGTTGGTGGTATTAAAGAAATGAATTAAGTGAAGTGATGAAATGAATGGGAATTTGAGTTTTAAAATGAAATTCAATTTAAGTTGTAAAGTGAATGGAATATGGTTTGGAATGATAGAGTTGAAAATGAACTTAAGTTATGAAAGTGAAATTGAAGTGAATGATTGAATTTGATTTAAATTGGATGTAAATCAATTTAATGCAAAAGGATTGACTATTAACTAATTGAATATGAAAATAAATGTAAATGAACATGAACTAGAAAAAAGTGAATGGTGAATATAAATGTACATAAAATTGAAAGTTAATAAATTGAAGAATAATAATTGAATGTAAGTTAATTGGATTAATTGGAATGTAAATTAATAAAATGTAAATCAATTGAACGAAGTAAATTGAGTGTAAGTGAATTGGATGAAAATGAAAGTATAAATTAAAGGTCGACATTAAAAATGCAAATCTAAACAGTTATGAATAAATTGAATGGATATCATTTGTTTGATGACTTCTTTTGTTACATACGATTCATTTGCATAGTGATATTATAGTAGTTATGTTGTACATTGATATTACTCTCCATATACTTGTTCTCATAGTTTTTTGAGTGTTTAGTAGGTGTGGATGGCGTATGGTTCGCATTTGGAGCTCGCTTTCGTAGTATATTGATTGTATATGCTTGCTAATGCTAATAATAAGGTACACATCTCAGATTACATATCGTATTTTTATATTTTTCCCTACGGGATGCCTAGTCCTCAAAGATGAGATGTATATTATAAATTTTTACGATCAAGCTATGCAAAGGAGACGCTTGTGAAATTTTCTCGAAAATTGAAAGCGTTAGAAATTTTTTGGGAATTTTGGAAAAATATTTGATAACAAAATTTTGATTTTTAGTTATAACTTGGAATGAATGGATGGATGGAAATTAGTTGGTGTAAGTGAATGAATTAAAGAGACTTAGAATGGTGAGAACTAGTTTCAACAAGTTAATTTTGGGAGGTTAAAGACTTAAAGAATTCGGGAAGCTATTTCAACTAATTGTTTTTGAAAAGTTGATGGGTTTGTGATATTTTTCTTACCTTGGTAATTTCGGGGATGAAATTCTTTTAAAGGGGGAAGAATGTAATGACCTAGAAACTTCAGTTATTTGAATTTGGAATATTTAGTTGATTTTAAATATTGAAAGGTTAATATTATAAGTTAGATAACATGAATTTCAAATATAGTAATTTTTTATAATAAATTGTTGAATTTAATAATTTGGAATATTTAAAATAATTAAATCTTGAGTTGAAATGAATGAAAATGATTTTGAAATTTTTTTTAAATTCTATTTGATAGAAATAAAGATAGTAAACTTTTAATTTGAATTAAAAGTAAATAAATTGATTTTTATAATATTTTGTTTTAATTAGCACATAAAAATAATCCTCCGAAGCACTGTCTCAGATTTCGACGAAACTAGTTTCATTGGATCCGTAATAGTATATTATAGTACGTCGTCAAATTTTGTGGCAATTGGACGTATCTTTTGGTCATGCTAGTTCGAAACGCACAGAAATTAAAATCGGAAATTTAATATAATTACTGGATCTAAAAACCTATCTTTTGCATACGATCGAATTAGACCTCGAGACTAGTTCCATTGCGTTCGGAATAGGGGTATAACATATAGAATGCCAAGCGGCACGCCTTATTTGGAGATCGAGATTTGGAGTTCTTGGAGCCGGATATATATATATATACATATATATATATATACATACATACATACATACATACATACATATATATATATATATATATATTCTATAATCGGCCCATACCAAACCCATACCTCTAATACTAGCCCATATTGATGTGCACGCAAATGTGCATATTTTTAATGTAACGACCCTGAATTTCTGACGTTGGAAATCAAGATATTTAATTGATTTTAAAAATCTGGAAGTTAGTTTAATTTGAAATTCAAATATCGGAATTTATTTGGCAATTAAAATATTGAATTTAATTATATGAAGTAGGGTAAAATTTTGAATTTGGAGTTTTAAGCCGAATAAAAATATTTTTAAGGCTTGGAAAATTCATATTTATGATACTGAAGATAATGGAACTTTCAGAATTGGATTTGAAACTGTTTTGTTCAGTTTTGAATTTTATCGTTTAAAATCGATATTTAAAAATAGCCTTTCGGGACACAGTCTCGGAATTCGACGAAACCAGTTCCATTGGATCCGTAATAGTGTATTATTATCGGATTTCAATTTTCGTAGTAATTGGAGTTGTTGTGTGAGCGTACGATATATAAACGCACTGAAATTTTATCGAAATTCAATTTAATAACTGGTCCAAAATGCTATCTTCTCCATACGATCGAATTTGGACTCGAAACCTTTTCCATTGTGTTCGGGATAGGCGTATAACATTATAAACGCCTAGCGGCACGCCTCGATAGGAGGTCAAGATTTTAAGTTGCATTTTCGAGACAGTTTGAATTTGAATTTAATTAATATATATATTTAAATATTTGTCAACAGTTGAGATTTCTTTCTTCTCAGCTACCCTATTCCTGAGCAAGCCGACCTACTCCCTACTTAATCCCGTACCCTTTGCCTTATTTCGGAAGCCAAAATCAAACGAAAAAAAGAAAATAAGAGAAAAGCCGAGCCCATCTCTTTTTCAACTCTAAATCGAAAGAAAAAAATCATCAGAACGAAAGCAAAAAAAATAAAAAGAATATGTGAATAAACTAATTGAATTAAATTAGTAGATGGAATGGATTTGATTAAATGAATGAAAAATAAAATCAAAGATTTAAATTAGAAATTGTTTACAAGGAAAATATAACTTGAGTTTTGAGTTGAAATGACTTAAGCGATATTTGGATAAGTGCTCGACTTAAGTAAAATTTGTGAAATGATTGTTGTCGAATTTTATTGAATGGTTTTAAATGAAATTTGTTTGATTAATTGAATGCAAATTGAATTAAATTGAATAGAAATGGTATGTGAATTAGACGAAAGCGATTAAATTTGTATTGAAACCTTATGAATTGCTAATGGAATTTATTTTGAATGCATTGCTTATGAAAACTATGTATTTACTATTGAAAATGAGTAAAATGTTAATAGATTTCCTATATTTGTCACTTACGTGTTTAAATTGAGTAAGTACAGGTTTTTGGGGGCCGTTTGGCTGCATTTGGTCGCGCAAATAGCTAAATAAATAAGCCGCTTTGCTTAAAATGCTAATAAAGGTACGCCTACGCAATACAGAATAGGAAATATGAACTGTTTTTGCTTTTCCGACCGTGTGGGTCGATGTATATATATTTATAACTTTTGTTAAATTGCAAAAGCTCCTCCGTACAAAGGAGACTCCGCCAAAATTTTCTGAAAATTTTGGGAGTTAGAAAAATTTGGAATTTTTGAAAATTTTCACTTAACGACAAGTGATTTCAAATTGAATTTGAGATAAGGTAAATAGAATTCAATATCTAAAATGAAGTAAATTGAATTCAAATGGAATTGAAAATACAAAGTTGAATGGAAATGAATATATAACTTTGTTAGTAAAGTGAAAATAAATATAAGAAGAATATAAATACTTATATTGAACTTAAGAAATGAATGGAGAAAAATTCTTAAGTGAAAGGGTATTGGGAATCCAATAAGTAAATTTGGACATTGTTGTTAAGTAAAGTATACAGGGATTATAAAGGCTATAGGAAAATGGAATTGGATTTAGATTTCGAAGATGAATTTGAATTTCTCAACATAAGGTATGTATTTAAAAATTTCTGTATGAAATTTGATTGGGTTTCTGATTTTGCCACTTGGCATTTTGTTTTCTATTTGAAATTTGGCAGTCCGTAGGGACATTTTGTAGTCGTACCGAGTTAGCCGTGCAAAGCAGTCACTGGCGAAATTTTTCGGAAATTTAGAGAGTTAGAAAATTTTTGAGAAATTTTGGATAATTTAAAATTTGAATTAAAATTTGAATTGTGAAGAAAATAAAGTTGTTTGAAACTTATGGAAAAGTTTGGAAAGTTATGAAGTAATAAGGGTGATAGTGTGGCTTCGATGAAAAGATTATTTTATCAAGTTGATAAAATTGTTTGGTTTTGGTAAAATGATAAACGGGTATTAGAGCATTCTTCTTAACTTGTAATTTCGGAACGAAATTCTTTTAAGGGGGGAAGAATGTAACGACCCTGAATTTTTGACATTGGAAATCAGGATATTTAATTGATTTTAAATATCTGGAAGTTAGTTTAATTTGAAATTCAAATATCAGAATTTATTTGGCAATTAAATTATTGAATTTAATTATATGAAGTTGGGTAAAATTTTGAATTTGGAGTTTTAATCTGATTAAAAATATTTTCAAGGCTTGGAAAATTCATATTTATGATACTGAAGATAATGGAACTTTCAGAATTGGATTTGAAACTGTTTTGTTCAGTTTTGAATTTTATCGTTTAAAATAGATATTTAAAAATAGCTTTCCGGGACACAGTCTCGGAATTCGACGAAACCAGTTCCATTGGATCCATAATAGTGTATAATTATTGGATTTCAATTTTCGTAGTAATTGGAATTGTTGTGTGAACGTACGATATATAAACGCACTGAAATTTTATCGAAATTCAATTTAATAACTGGTCCAAAAAGCTATCTTCTCCATACGATCGAATTTGGACTCGAAACATTTTCCATTGTGTTCGGGATAGGCGTATAACATTATAAACGCCTAGCGGCACGCCTCGATAGGAGGTCAAGATTTTGAGTTGCATTTTCGAGACAGTTTGAATTTGAATTTAATTAATATATATATTTAAATATTTGTCAACAGTTGAGATTTCTTTCTTCTCAGCTACCCTATTCCTGAGCAAGCCAACCTACACTCTGCTTAATCACGTACCCTTTGCCTTATCTCGGAAGCCAAAATCAAACGAAAAAAAGAAAATAAGAGAAAAGCCGAGCCCTTCTCTTTTTCAACTCTAAATCGAAAGAAAAAAATAATCAGAACGAAAATATCTTCAGAATGAAAGCGAAAAAAATAAAAAAAAATGGCGGAACAAAGATTTTAAATCGAGGGCGAGCCTCGTTCTACATCAAATCCACGAAACAGTTATATCTTCATTCGACATCGAATTCGAATCCACGATCTCGACTCCCTTTTCTTCATTCGAATCGAAGCCTGACTCGACTTTGAGCAGATGAGTGGCTATTTCGTTTTCGATCGAGGAGGCGCGGAGGCAAGCGATCGACGTGAGATGGAAGGGCAGTGTTGCGTAGGAGGCAGCGACGAGGAAGGACCGGATCGCGTTCGGTATTGGGTTTTCGAGCTGAGGGAGGCTCGTGCGCTTGATGTTGGTTTTGTTGCAGGCACAATCGTGATTTCTTCACGCGAGTGCCTGGGGTTGGAGGCAGTACGAGAGGTATAATTTATTTTATTTTTTAACATATACATGCAGATTTGTATTTATACAGTGAAATAGAAAAAAAATTGGAATTTTAAAACTGCTATAGAGTTTATATGAAAACTGGATTTTGAAATGTATATAGGTTTGAAGGGGATTTTTATTAGTATTTAATATATATATATATATATATATATATATATACATAGTAAACAAGGGAAAAAATATATTCTAGTAAAGGTATAAAATTATTGTGTTTTTAATCAAATACATAATTCTAAACAGAAATTATTAGATATATAGATGAAGTTTGAAGAAAATAGATTTTTAATCTATATAGATTATTTTCGAAGAAAAGAATAAAGTAAATATACATATATAACTAATTTCATTTACTAGGTAATTTTATAATATATGATAAAGATAGATTTGTTTAATAAAAAGTATCTAATTGTTTTAGTTGCTGAAAATGATTATTAAAAGGAAATTTAATAATTAATTAATTCAATCTATTTAAAATGGGAAATTTATTGTTCGATTTATTCGAATATTAATAAATTGTATAAATTGTTTATACAAGGTCTATAAATCGAGAAAACAAACTGGAATGGGAAATGGATTGCAAATTAAACAAAGGTGAGATCTTCTCACTCAAAATAAAAATTTGAATTGCAGTTATTGATTGACTGTTTGGATGTGATAATATATATAGTAGTATATATATATATTTGGTTATTGATTTCCCGCATTATATAGCGGATGAGACCCTATGCGCCGCATAATAACGGATGATATTTTATAAGTCCCATATACCGCAATATTCCACCTCGAAGTGGAATGGAAATTTAATTGTTGAGCTAACATCTGTGGATGCAGGGAAACAGGTTGGAGGGATCCAACAGGATTCCTCAAAACATTTGAATTGGTTTCATATGTTGTGTGTTGATTATTTATAATCTCCGTGTGATTATCTTTGTGATTGAATTTGTTAAAGGCTATAATTTAGCCGAATGTATTTTTGGTATCATTGGATACCAGAAATAAATAAAATTGGATTTTTGAAATTAAAGTTGGAATTTTTTGTATATTCCTTTTGAAAGAATTGGATTAATTTAAAAGAAGTTTGAAAAAGATAAAGTTTTATTTTTGAATCATATTGAATAAAATTCCAAATATGGGAAAAAGGTTTAATAAGTGGATTTTGAGTAATATTGTTTAAAAGTTGAAAAATTTATTTAAAATGGAATTTTAAATGGTTTGGAAGAATAAAGGAATTTATTTTAAAAGGTGATAAATTTGTTGAAATCCAATCGATAATTGATTTGGTATTTGAAGATAAATCTTTGGGAAATCGATATGAAAATTTATTTGATGTTGAATGAAAAATTGATTTGTGTTGAAACAAATTGGAAATCGATTTGTAAAATGATTTGGTAATTTGAAATAATCTTAGAAATCAATTTGTAATTGATTTGGTGTTGAAAAGAAATTTAGAAATCAATTTGGAATTTGATTTGGTGTTTGAAAGTGAATATTTGGAAAACGATTTGAAAATCGTATATCAGTAGATATTTGGAAATGTTAATTCATAATGGGGTTTGTAAAGGAAAAGTGAAAATAAATAACATTCGGGAATTTTATTTCGCGAGTGAAAATAATGATTTGAAATTTGTTTTAAAAGTGATGAAGCGTGGAAAATATATATCTTACGAAGATATTTTGAAATTTAATAATTTGGGAAAATTATTTAAATTGGTTGATTGTTGTGAATTTTGTTGATAGTTAAATAACCGACTATCAATATTTGCCTTCGAAGTGGCACTTGAATTTGTTTTTAAAACAAGCGCTCATTATTCGGTTTAGCCGGGAGAGGACTTTGTGTCATATAACCCATTTCGAATAATGATACGACGTTATGAATTGCAATTGAAGACCGGTGTGAAGACCGGGTATTTTTGAAAATGAAAGGACAACCTGTCGAATGTCTCTGCACCGAGTTGCTCCGGTATAGAGATTTATATCACTCTTCTTGTTATGGGAAGTCCGGACGTGATTAGTGAATATCCGGATTGCAAGGGCTTCTTTGGAAGTGCCTTCGGTTCTGTTCGAACCCGGAATAGACTTGTATGGTTGTATGTCTGACATTACACTTTGAGATATAAAGCTGATTTCTTTCAAATACATTTCTGTTGGTGGCGGAGAATTTATTCTCTTATCTTAACACCCTTCTTTGAGACGTACGAGCTCAGAGGTTATGTAGTTGAAGGTTATCAGTGATATACTCCCAATTTGGTAGTGTGGCATGCTGAGTGTTGCTGTGTGTTGATGGTCATTTGCTGATCATTTGTTGATCAAAGCATGGCTTTGTGAGAAAGCGTAGCTTTGTGGACGAGACCTCATCGGACCTCACAACCCGGAAATGGGTTGAAACAAGAAAGATGCTGCAAGGTTATGAGGGTCGCGCCCTTTAGGGTATGTCATTTCCTTCTGGAAAAAGGTAATATTATGGTATGGAGCCAAGATATTTACCTGTGTGGTTGCTCCAATCTCATTTACTGTGTGATTGTTGCTGTGTGATCGAGGGCCCTCGGATAAAGGTCCCAAAGGACCGGGGGGTGGCATATTCGTGTAGTAGTTACCTAGTGTAAGGGGTAACCCGGCCTTGTGTTGGCAGAGAGCTAGTTAGTTCTCGGGACGTCCATCCAGAGGCGTACCCATGTGGCAGTAGGAAGTCCTTAGCCTGACCATTTGTTGGAAAATCCAAAGAAACAATACGAACCTTGTACGGTTTTAGTTGTATAACCTGCTATGGAATGTGGCGGTAACCTGCTATTGAAGATAGTAGCTATAGTAGGCATAGTTCAGAATGTCTATGCTGGCTAAGATTAATATTATACTTTCGAAATGTTTTCCACACTAGACATTAATAATAATATCAACTTATCTTTCGTAGTAAGCATCTTTGACTATCATAAGGAGAAATCTCCTCCAATTCTGCGTTTGCATTGTGTGTGTGGCGGGAGGCCTTATGGTAGTTTCATTTTCCAAAAGCATTGCGAATTTGTTTTATTTTCTTTGTGAAAATAACTGTTTTACGATCTCACACCAGTCACCATTCTGGGTGTCCATAATTTTCCACACGGGCAGCATAGAGTTATGTTATCAGGATATTCTGGATATTCTGGAGCTTTGGAGATGAGCTGGATGGCGAGACATACACTCGTACTTATTTATTTATTCCGCTGTGTATTCTGTATGGGGACAAGTTTATATAACTGTCCATTGTTGTATTTAGTTGTATATTGACTCTCATTGTTGTATTGTATAAACTGATATAGTTCTTTGTTTAAAAGACTAGTGATTATCTATTATATATTGTTCCGCTGCGAATGTGAGATTCTGATATTGTTTTTGTTTTTTCTGTTCTTTCTTTTCTTCTGTCTTCTTCTACCTCTTCTTTTTAACCCTAATGGTTCGGTTTACGGCATTCGATTGTGCGACATTTGATACAGTGGACGTATTAATGTCGACTTTCGAGCGTCGAAAGATCTCAATCGTTACATTTACCACCATATTTAATCTAATTAAATTAAATAAATTATTATATCGGGTATTTTAACATGTTTAAACCAAAATTCAAATTATTTTCAAATCGTCATATATTTATCTTCATATAGGGGAAAAATGGTCATTTTTGTACATATATTATTTCTAGAAAATTTAATTGGAAATTTCTATATTATTTTGTAGGAATTTGGCTTCAAATGGAAGAAGTTTTCATGGAAAATATGCATGCACAAGAGAATACAAGCACATGAAGATGGAAATAATTCATTTCATAAAACATGAAGGGCCCCACCAACCCACCTACCTTGATGTACATTTAGAAGCTAATGCACATGCTAATGGCCATTAAAGCTTCATGCACATTTAAATGAGGATTAACACATGCTAATGACAACTTGGTCACCACACTTCCTAGAGGGGTAGTTTGGGTATTCCCCAAAAATATAGATTAGGGTTTCAAACTTGTACAAATACCCTTTATGCTTCATGTAACCCTTTCTTAGACTCTTTAGTTTAGTTTAGGCTCACAAATAAATCAAAGTTCTATTTTCTTTTTCATGGCTACTTAGCTATTTTATTTCATGTAATTTTCTTTTATGCAATGTTAATTCATGCTCTCTTTCTTTTCATGTTAGTAGTATAGATTTATTTATTTATGCAAGTAGATTAGCTTTTATTTTATTTTATTTAGCTCTCTTCTTACTTTGCTTGCATTTTCCTTTTATTTTTGTTTCATGCTGAATGCTACATTCGTTGATATGATAGCAAGTATGAGAGGCTAAACCCCTTCAATTTTGGGGTAATGAAGCTCGCTAATTATGTAGATTCAACATAATTTGATATTTTTGATCTTTTTTGTGCTTAATGGAAATGTATGAATGAGTTATATTTTGTTGTTTTAGCTTTGAATTTGATAGCCTATATTGTTGATGCCAAATAGGCTATGCTTAAACAAACAAAGCACAAATTATTTCTTCATCTACATATGATGTTGGTAATGAAGTGAATGTTGAAATCAAATTTGACGGTCTATATTTCTAATCAATAGTTAATAGGCCATGCTTAAAATAGATTTTATTTTCAACTTTGTTGTCATTTTCATGAGATTTAAAAAGTAGTTTAATGGGTGTGTTATAGTTTGATGGTTTATATTGGGCTAATTAATAGCACAAATATGTTATACTTATGTTAAGCACATCAATTAAACTTACTAATGAAAAAATAAAAGAGATCATAATTTCATGTTATGTTGATTTATGTGATCAAGAGAGTGGATTTCTCTCTAAATTGCCTTCAAACTCTCATATTTTTATCCACTTTCTTTTGCTAGTTTGTTTTCTCATTTTCTAGCTTAACACCACTTCAACTTTGGTTAATTTGATTGAATAGAAAATTTTAAAATCTAACAATTCCCTATGGATCGACCTGTACTCGCCACGTACTCGAATTTTATGCCGTGCGCTTGCGGTTAAATTTTAATTTAAATTCGATCGGCTATTTTCCAAGTCGATGGACATTTAGCCGGTTCTACCAAGTTTATGGCGCCGTTGCCGGGGAATTGCTTTGATTTTATTTTCTATTCTTCGCATTATTTTAGTTTGATTTTTGTGTGCTAATTTGCATAAAAAAAATGTGTGGTTATTGTGTGATTTTTTGTTTTCATTTCTGTTTGTGTTTTTATTATTTTCTATTTGTTTTGCATTTGCGTTTCTATTAAAAAAACATCACAATTTCATTTCAAAAACATACATTTTCATGGCAATTTGTTTACATTTATTTAACTGTTGTACTCAACATTTCACTCAAATACATTTATTGTGCAACATTTCACTCATGTACATTTACTAATTTTTTTATTCTTTGTTACATTTTTCTAAAACAGGCATACAACCTCTTCTTCAACACTTCAACTCATCCTCATTTACACCTCCTACTGTCATAAACTACCATCAATTCTGTCCTTCCTTGGCCATCAACTCCATCACTACACTCTTCTTCATTTACCTCCACTTCAACTTCACCATAACCTTAGTACTGTGACATTCACCACCAACCAGTCATTCCTACCCACAACATCACATATATCACCAAACCAGCCTGAACCATCCACACCCACATCCACTAACCACCTGATAAACTACAAGCACTACAACTTACCACCTGCTCTTCTCTTCCTCGACATCATTCCTACACCTGCTACAACTCAATTTATTTTAACTGACAAGCCCTCTACTGACATCACTCCCATCTCCATTGACAAGCCTTCTACTTCCCATCAACCACTCAACCAAAGCCTACCTTCCAATCGATCACACTGATTTCTGCCTTAGAATGCAACCAAGCAATAGTGCTCCAGACAATTCAATTCTCCTCCTACCATCCAACATACTGACTGTCATATACCAAAAACATTCTCAGAACACTGCTTTGCATTTTCACAAACATCCAGTCTCAACCCAGTCACACAACCATCCCCTTGTTGTTGCACAACCCAGCGCATCATTCAAAATAAACTTCTTACTGCCATCAGATACCCACACTACTGCTTTCACTGACCAACATACTTCCACACCATCACCAAATGCCAAAACCATCAAACCCGAATTGAACACTGCAATTGTCTCCCTAAACTGCTACTCCATCACTTCGGCAATTCCACGAACCCAAAACCTAAACTCAAATCGCACCCTCCTCTAACCACCTCGATCGCATACCCACACTGTTGTAGCCCTTAAACCAATTCGTGACTTTGACTCTACAACATCGCGAACCAATCGAACAAACGCCTTCAACACGAACTCCATCAACCCACGTCCAATCACTACTCAAAATCCCCAAATTGCCGCAACCAAATTCCTCATCGAACAACCCTATCCACAATTTCCTGCTACCGTAACCTCACCATCTAGCCTCTTCTTGATTTTGAAGTGTGAATTTTTATATGTGAATGGTGAATTAAGACTTGCGGTTTAATTTGTGAATTTTTTGTTGTTGTTTGTTAAATTGTTAGGAAGATGTTTTATCTGTTAATTGTGAGTTAGATGCAACTGGAGTATGAATTTTCCTGTTTAATTGGGTCGGGCTTCTTCTAAAATTGAGTACAAATTTTTTTATTTTTTTATATTGATATATTTTGTTTTGTTTTAATTTTTTTAAGTCCATCCTTGTTAAAAAAATTTTTTGCCCAATTTGTTTTGTTTGCTTTTTTTAGTTTTGTTTCGTCTTATCCTTTAAAAAAATGTTTTGTTTTAAATTGTTTTAAGTTCCATCCTTATGTATTTAAAAAGAAAAAAACTGTATATATCGAGTTTTTGTTTCAGGTTGCAGATGGCAGAAGTGCTTACCAAAAATAAATTGCTTAGCTTGTTTGCTATATAAAAAAATTACTGCTTTAAAATAATTGCTCAATAATTTTACACTCTCTAGTATCGTTCCTCTATCTCTTGTTTTTGTTTGTCTTGCACTGTTGGTTGCTTGCATTTGCATTTATATATATATATATAATTCTCAAAAAAAAATATTCAAAAACAAAAACAAACTTCATTTTAGTTGCATTGTAAATTCACGTTTAATTTTTGCTTTGCATTCATCTCATCTTATTTTTATTTTCTAAGGGAAATACCCCAATTCGCATAAGGTGGGGGATTTCATCACTCTTTCCTTAGCCCACAAATCATATTTCATCATAGAATTTGACTAATAATAAAGGTTAGACATTCGACTTATGGGTGTCGCGAGCTCACCTAGGGCTTAATTGTATCTTGACAATTGTCTTCTTTGAACAACCTTATTTCTTGGTGTCTAGGCTATGACAGAGCAATAACCATTTACAAATATTATGGTGATTCGTAAATATTATAGTGGTTGTTTCTTTGAAGGTACTTAAACCTTCGGTTGCATTGCTACGGTGATTCATAGTGCACCGATAACCCCTGCTCGTTACCTGGCTAAGAAATATTTTTGTTGATTTAAGACAAAGTGTGATTATACAATTTTGGGTTAGGAGCTATTTAGGCTAAATAATTTGTAATTAAACCCTTGCATTCATTTAGTTGAATTAATTCAAACATATTTTTTAAAAAAATTCAAAATAAAAAATAAATTTTTTTCTAAATATTCCTTGACTTAGTTTTTTTTTAAATCCTTTCTTTTGAAATTTATTTTTCAATCAAAAATCCAAAAAACAATTTGAGTTAGTTTTTCTTTTTAGAAAATAGAAATCCAAAAAAAATTACTAAAAATCTTTTCGAAAACGAAAAAAAAAATTTGAAAATCCAAAAACAAAACAAAAATCAAATTTTCTTTTGAAAAGTAAATTCCTTTTGGTAAATAGTTTTCCTTTATAAAAAAATCCAAAAATGAAAAAAAAACATTCTTGAAAATGTCTCAATTTCCCTACTCACATGAATTTTATGTTAGTTGTCAAAATCAATATAATCCATATGATTTCACTCCAAATTCTTATGGATATTTTAATGACAACTTTTGTATAAACAATTCGAGTTTTGAACAACAAAATTTTCAAAATAATGACCAACCCTCAACTTTTGAAAAGAGAATGAAATCTTAATTGAAATTTGTACACAACAAAATCAAGTGAATGATTTGTGTAATTCATTTCAAAATAATCAAAATTTTAATTCACTTCAAAATTCCAATGATTTTGATTATAACCCATGTCAAAACAATTTCGAACTCCAAAATGAATTTCAAAATCAAAATGGAAATGTGTACCACTTTTTAAATAATTTTGACAGTGGGAATAGTTTGAATTTTGGTGCAATGGACAATTTTTGTTCTCAACAAATTCAAATTGAAAATTCTCAAATTAATAATCATGAATTTGATTTAGTTGAGCAAATGGAAAAGGATTACGAGGATTTGTTGCGTGAAACCTACAAAAAATTTCGTGAGAAACAAAATTAAATCCCAACTTGTGAAGAATCAAATAATAATCCACCGTTTATTGAAATTGACAATTTTTGTTCTCAACAAGTTCAAATCAAAAATTCTCAAATTAATAATAGTAGATTTGATTTTGTTGAACAAATGGAAGAAATACACAAAAATCACATGGATTTATTGATTGAAACATACAAAAAATTACGTGAACAACAAAATCAATTCCCAACATGAAGAGTCAAATGATAATCCATCATCTACCAAAATTGACGATTATCTAATAACAACTTTTGAAATTGAAAACGAAAATCTTAACGAAGTTGTTGAAAAGTCAGTAATTGAGTTGGATTTCAATTCTTTTGAGAGTGTGCAACCAAATTTAAAATTCGATATTCCTTTCTCCAATTTTGAAAAATTAAAAGAGACAACTTTAGACTTTGAAAATGATACATGCAATGAAGTAGTTGATAATCCAACAAAGGAAGACAAATTTGATGAACACAAATTTTTTTGACTTTTCGAAGATGAGTTGTCGAATTCTAAGTGGGTAGATTTAAATCACCATTTTGATTTTGAAATCAATAATTCTGAAGAATTTTTCAATGATGAGCTTGAATTTGAAATTGGTGAAAATAAACCTGAACTTCAACCATTTATTCTATCTGCCTTAACATCATCGAAAATAAAACAACCCATTCGATTTTTAATAAAACGACATTCATTTTTCCAAATCAACATTCAACTCCGAATTTTTTTATGATTTGGTTTTCTGAGCTTAAGCTGTGTCTCGCATACTTGACGAGACAAATAAATCGGTCTATGAAAGACCGTTTCATTTACTTTTTAACGGCATATTTTCCTATGTCTTGTAAATAATAATCTTTTCATTTTCATGTAAATATAGTCTTGTTTTTATTTTTATTTCTTCTTCTTTCACTTGGGTTGACTGTGGGGACACAGTCAAAATCAAGTATGGGGGGGAGTCTCATCTTCATCTTTTTGATTTTTCATGGTTAATTTTTTCCATTTTCTTTCCAAAACTGAAAAAAATGACAAACAAAAAAAATCCCAAAAAAACAAATTTTCTTTTATTTTCTTTTATTTTTTTTTTACAGTTTCCTTTCAAAATTTTTTCATGTTTCTTCTTTAATGGGGACCATCCCCCTTTCAATTTTTTCTCCCGCCTCTCAATCTCTTCCCTCCACTCTGTCCCGTCCTTCTTCTCCTATCACCGTACCCTCTTCCGCCGATCCTTCTTCGTCTACCTTACTTCCTTCTGACCTTTTGTCCTTTGACCAAATTCCCACGCCTTCTCCACCAGTTCCTGTCTCTTCGTCAAGCTTGCCCTCTTCTCTTTCAACTGCCATTCCCTGCCCTGTTCCTCCTTTAGGTAATCCGTCTCCCCTGTTGTCCCCCATCCTTCCTCCTCCTCCTTGCCCTCCTGTAGCTTGGTCATCCCTGTTTAAGTCCAGACCAAACAACGCTGGTAAGTATGTTCCACGTGATATCAAGTTAGTGTATGATGGTGATGCAATTGTTCCCCCTACTGATGTTGTTCAGGCTGGCAACATGAAGTGGAAAGATTATCTGGTCGGTTTCTTTCTTGATAAACCCCTGTCATACTTAACGGTCATCTATCATCTTAAGAGAGCATGGAAACTGCAGGGCTCTATAAGTGTGAAATCTGATGGCTTTCTTTTTTTATTTAGGTTTACTAATGTTGAAGACAAGATTAGAATTACTGAGTCTGACCCTATTGTTATGAAGAATAAATTATTTATTGTCAAACCCTGGGATGAAAATATTGGTAACTCATGTAGTAGCATCAAAGCTGTTCCAGTGTGGATCAAGCTTTCCAATATTCCTTTGTTTGCCTGGTCCACAGTGGGTATCAATTGGCTTGCATCCAGAGTGGGCAAACTCTTATGTTTGGATGCTTCAACTGAGAAATTTGAAAGAATCTCGTATGCTAGATGTATGGTTGAAGTATCCCCTCATTCTGAACTACCAGACTCCTTTGCTGTCAAGCTTCTTAATGGCACTGAGCAAATAGTTGATGTTGAATATCTGTGGAGACCGGCAATTTGTACTAACTGCGAGGAGTTTGGTCATATGACAAGTAGTTGCCTTAAAACGGAAATAGGTAGTGAAGGGGAATGCAGGAAGAGAAGTAGTGATGTTTCAAAAATTCAGTATGTGAATGTCCAAAGTAAGGAGGGTATAGGCAATAATCAGGTGAAGGCAAGTAAAGTGAAGAAAGTGTGGCAAAAAGTTAACAATAACAGGGGGATTAAAACTGATGTATCTGCTGAAGACAAATCAAATGCTATGACAAGGTCGGGTGGAAAAGGGAAGACATTAGCTAAATTGGATAAGGAAGAAATCGTAGCTTCACATGTTGTGCAATTGCCTATCTGTGATGGTGCCAGAGAAATAGTGGGGATTACTGACAACAACAAGTTCAGTCTGCTTCAAGACATGGAAAATGATGAAGGAATAATACAGCTAGATGATGGTGAGGAAGGCAAGATAATAACTGAAGTGAACAACATAGTTGCTAATGTTTCTCAGTCTTCTGAAAACTTGTGTGCTGACAAAGCTGGAGCAAACAATGATCCTAGTCAGACGAAATTAAGAAAGGAGTCACATTCCCCACCTAGTACTATGGGAACTGCAAGTAAAGGTGGAACTGAAACATTGTCCCTTGATCAAACGGTGCATGTGCACAGTGGTGTACCTGAAACTGATGCTAATTGGTGCCAGTCATTTCAACAACAAATAATGCAAGTCATTCTTAGCGTGCACCATGAAAATGAGGAAAAGGACCGTGCATTACCCGCTGATTACAACTTTAACATTGAAATACCAGGTTGGCCTGACTGTGTCCCCACTTCAGATCACCATACTTCTCCCTTTTCCCCATCTTCAGTTCCCAAATGCTCTGCTACATCCACCCTCCCCACTCAGTACTTGTCTAGTATTGAAACAAGATCTCTTTCAGCAAAGAGAGGAAACAAAATACACCAATCCCTTTAATTTTTCCATGTTTAAAAACCTAGCTTCATGTAATATTAGGGGTGCTCATTCGAGCCTAAAACTTGATCAAGTCAAAAGCCTCATCAACAAGTATGAAATCTGTTTGTTTGCCATTCTCGAAACCAAACTCAACATCGCCTTATCTATTAAACTGCTAATTATATCAATCCCCAGTGGAGTTTTCACCACAATCTTGACACTGCATGCTATGGTAGAATTCTTGTAGTTTATGACCCATCTGTTTTGACCTTATCTCCAATCTTATCCAGTAGACAATATATTCATTACCATGTCCTTCTCTCTCATACTCAAACCTCCTTCTACTTAACTCTTGTGTATGTTGATAACTCTACTATTTCCAGGAACTCTCTTTTCAACTCCCTCCCCCCTCTTTGTCAGAATTCGCATCCCTGGGTTGTCCTAGGTGATTTTAATTCATGTTTTAGCATTGATGATAAAATGGGAGGAACTCCTCTTCTTCCTAAAGATAGCTCCTTTCAATATTGCCATTAATGACTCTGACCTGATTTTGGTTAATAAAGCTGGTGCAAAATTCTCATGGAACAACCGTAGCCGTAGTGGTGTGCGCACTTTCACCACTATTGATCATTCCTTTTGCAATATTCCCACCCTTAGTCTTTGGCCATCATTATCTGTTTACCTTCCTCACCCTATAATGTCTGACCATTCTCCCCAAATCCTTTCTCTTGATCCCCATTTAAGAAGAGACAAAAGAAGTTTTAAATTTTTTAATGCTTGGGCTAATCATGTTGAGTTTATTGATATAGTTACTACTGCTCACAATACCATTATCTGTTTTGGTAACCCAATGTACAAGTTTTGCAGGAAACTGAAAAGTATAAAGCAATCTCTCAAATCATGGGCTTCCTCCACATTTGGACATGGCAGTTTGCTCTCAATCACTCTCACTGAACAACTCAAAGCAAAACAAGACCACATGATGGAGTTTCCTGATGATGTCATTGCTGCCAATGAAGAAGGTCGTTTATTCTTGGAAGTGAATCAAGCTCTGCAGCTGGAAGCTAGTATGAAAAGCCAAAAGCTTCGCAACAGATGGTATGAAGAAGGTGACAAGAACACAAAATTTTTCCATGACACTCTTCGGGTCAAACATGCCAGAGAAAATATATACAACATAATGGATGACCATGGTAATGAATACTCTTCTCCTGAAACAGTTGATCAGGCCTTTATTGATTACTTTAAAAATATTTTTAGCAGCAGTTCTGGCTTCACTCCTAACCTTAGCCTCATTTCCTCCCTTCCCTTATCAAGAATTTCAGTTCTGCAAGCTCAAACCTTAATTAACCCAGTAACTGATGAAGAAATAAAAACTGCCCTATTCACCATGAACCAAAATTCAGCTGCTGGACCTGATGGTCTGAATGTTAAATTCTACATAGCTACGTGGTCTGTGCTTGGCCATGAATTTTGTAAAGCTATCCACAATTTCTTCAATAAGTGTAAAATGCTCAGACAGATAAATGCAACGAACATTGCATTAATCCCTAAGGTTTCTCCCCCTCACAAAGTTTCTTCCTTCAGGCCTATTTCGTGTTGTAATGTTCTGTACAAATGTATATCGAAAATTCTTGCAACTAGGCTTGTGTGTGTTCTTCCTTCTATTGTGTCTCACAACCAAGCTGCTTTCATCCCTTCAAGAAACATTCTTGACAATGTTCTCATTGCTCATGAGTTGATGAAAGGATATGGTAAATGTAATGCCACCCCTGCTGCAGCTCTAAAAATTGACATATCTAAAGCCTATGATTCTATTCACTGGGAATCAATTGTGAGGATTATGGCAACTATGGGCTTCCCCAAAATCTTCGTATCCTGGATATACACTTGCATATCATCCCCTTCATTCTCTGTCATAGTTAATGGTAGGCCTGTTGGCTACTTTGGTTGCCAAAAAGGAATAAGGCAGGGTGACCCTATTTCTTCATTTATTTTTCTCTTAGTCATGGAAGTGCTCACAGTTCTTCTTAACATCAAATATTCTCATGGACTGATCAAGTACCACCCGAAGTGTTCTCTGCACAACATATCCTCCATTATGTTTGCTGATGATGTGATGATATTCACAAAGCCTGAAGCTTCCTCCATTAGTGAAATTCTGAGTGCTCTCAATTCCTTTCATCTTATGACTGGGTTGTCCATCAACAAGGACAAGTCCTCCTTGCTGTTTGCTGGTATCACTGATGATCAGGCAGCTTGTCTGTATCAGCATAGTGGGTTTACTAGTATGCAGGATGATATGAAGTACCTAGGCTTGCCCATTATAACCAAAAGAATTACCATAGCAGACTGCCTCCCCCTTTTTAACAAAATAACTGATGTTATGAATGCTTGGGAAAATCGTACAATGTCCCAAAGTGGTAGGCTTGTGCTTATTAAATCAGTTGTTTTCCCATCCCTGGTGTATTGGGCCCGCTCTGTAATTCTTCCTACCAAGCTTCTGCAACTCGTTCGCTCTGCCATGATTAGATATTTTTGGACTAGAAGCATGTTCAATAAGAAACTGTTGCCCTGTTCTTTTGCAAAATGTGAAACTTCTCTTTAGTTGGGAGGTCTGGGAATTATTAATGCTAAAATTTGGAACAGAGCTGCTTTTAGTAAACACTTCCATGATGTAATAACAAAGAAGGACAGTCTGTGGGTCAAATGGACATGGACGTACAATATAAAGCATGGCAAGTTCTGGATGATGGATATAGCTCAAGGCAGTAGTTGGACATGGAGGAATATCCTCAAGCTCAGGGATGAGTACCTTCCCATGATCCAATATCGCGTGCATTACAACACAAGTACAAGTTTTTGGGATGAACCCTGGGTTCATTCTGGTATGATTCTATCTACATTTATTGATCATGCAATGATTATCCAATCTGGAGTTCACCGTTAAGCCAAAGTTAGTGAGTACATAACTGATGGTAGAATCAACCTTCCTTACAATAGTAGCCAAGTTATTCGGCAACTGTGGAATACTATCCAGTGTTCTAAGTACAATACTGACCAAACTTCAATCGTGACATGAGGTAATAATCCCCACAGTATTAAGCTGGTAACTAAACTCTTGAGTAATGACATTGAACACCCTGCTGCTAAGTGGTTTCCTATTCTTTGGAGCAATGATTCACCTCCGAGAGAAAATTTAATGTTCTGGAAGGTTGTTAGAAGTGCTCTCCTAACCAGAGATGTCTTAATTGGTTATGGGATTAGTAGTACCCCTGACTGTGTTTTTTGTGAGCAACATGTCGAAACTGTTGATCATCTATTCTTCGACTGCCCCAGTTTAAGTGCTCTTCTTGCTTTGCTTCTGAGTAGTCTTCAGAGAACTGCCCCATTCTGCTATAGATTGGAACATAATTCTCAACGCAACGAAGTGGAAGAATAGTGCCTACCGTGTTTTAATCATATGCATTAAAATTTATATGGATGTCATTTGGAAAGAGAGAAACAACATAGTTTTCGAAAACAAGAGAAGAACTATTTGTTCTCTATGGTCTGACATGAAGCATCGCGTGTGCATGCAACTAATTAGGAAAGAGTGCCTGATCCCAAACATTGTGATTGATGGTTGGAGATAATGTTTTCTCCCTGTTTTTTCTTTGATCTTCTTTGTTAATCCCAGTATTTTCTTTTTCTGATTCAAAGCATGTTTTGAATCATTTTTTATTGTGATGCAATAAACTGGTAGGGGACCAGTTAACCCCGCTGGCTTTGCCAAAAAAAAAAAATTTCTTTTTTTAACATTTTGATTTATTTTTGAAGAAACACTATAAGATAAATATAGGATTTTGGTTATTAAATTGAAATTTTTTGAAAATTTATTTGTCTTAACAAAAATAAAAATAAGTTTGATTACAAGTAACGATGGTTTAACTAGTATATAGGAAGGTTCGCGGTGATAATTATGAAGTATATCCTAAATTGAAAAATATTTGTTTAAAAAGTGGTGAATTTAAAATAAAGGCTGTAACATTTTTTCTCTTCAAAGTTAAATGGTGCTAAGATGATTTTGCAAAACTCTCTCTTCAAAAAAAACAAAAAACAAAAAATATTTGTATATATGTATATATTTTTTATTAACACCTAGAGTCATGTATCCACACTTGTGTGTTCACTCGCCATGCTCTATACCCTTCTCACTAAGCCCGAAAGGCAGTGCACGATCGGTATATTTGGCCTTAATTTATCTGAGTTAGGTGTATGTATATAAAAATTCTAATAATGCCTACAGTCGATAGGTGTTCACACTTGTGTGTTCATTCGCCACGCTCTGTATTCCCCTCAACGAAGCCCAAAAGGCAGTGCATGGGTAATATATCTGGTCTCAGTTTATCTGAGTTAGGCATATTGTAAATACTTTTAATATCAGTAAAATTTTCAAATAAGAGAGAGTAAGCAATTGAAATCCAAGCACTATTTTGACTTGTTTGATTTGACTTGTTATTGAAAAGAAATAAAATTACCACTTTGAAAAACTTTGATAATCAACTAAGGATCCATTTCATAGTTGGACTATGTTATCGACCGAAACAGCTAGCCAAACTAGAGTCTATTTGTTATGATAACTTGATTTTTGTTGGAAATTTTGACAAGTAAAAGGACTTAAATTTCTTGATAATAACAAAAACCTATATTTACTTATTCGTGTTAATTTAAAAGTAAATTCTTCATTTGTAAATATTTTCAAAAAAAACTTGCATTCATCTCTTTGTAAATCTTGCATTTTGGAATTTTTTCAGTTGGATTTTGTAAGTAATATCCGCTGAAAGCCCTCACGAGACAACACTCGTCCAACTAGGGACACCTAGAGGTTTAATGGCTTGTTGCATACGCTCAATGCAATCGTGCTCCCTACAAAAATGGATCTATCTTAGTTTTTCTTTATTCGAGGATGAATAAAAAGATAAGTGTGGGGGTATTTGATGTGTAAGTAAATGTGCATATTTTTACCACCATATTTAGTCTAATTAAATTAAATAAATGATCATATCGGGTATTTTAACATGTTTAAACCAAAATTCAAATTATTTTCAAATCGTCATATATTCATCTTCATATAGAGGCAAAATGGTCATTTTTGTGTATATATTAATTCTAGAAAATTTAATTGGAAATTTCTTTATATTATTTTGTAGGAATTTGGCTTTAAATGGAAGAGGTTTTCATAGAAAATATGCATGCACAAGAGAATACAAGCACATGAAGATGGAAATAATTCATTTCATGAAACATGGAGGACCCCACCAACCCACCTACCTTGATGTACAATTAGAAGCTAATGCACATGCTAATGGCCATTAAAGCTTCATGCACATTTAAATGAGGATTAACCCATGCTAATGATTACTTGGACACCACACTTCCGAGAGGGGTAGTTTGGGTATTCCCCAAAAATATGGATTAGGGTTTCAAACTTGTACAAATACCCTTTATGCTTCATGTAACCCTTTCTTAGACTCTTTAGTTTAGTTTAGGCTCACAAATAAATCAAAGTTCTGTTTTCTTTTTCATGGCTACTTAGCTATTTTATTTCATGTAATTTTCTTTTATGCAATGTTAATTCATGCTCTCTTTCTTTTCATGTTAGTAGTATAGATTTATTTATTTATGCAAGCAGATTAGCTTTTATTTTATTTTATTTAGCTCTCTTCTTACATTGCTTGCATTTTCCTTTTATTTTTGTTTCATGTTGAATGCTACATTCGTTGATATGATAGCAAGTATGAGAGGCTAAACCCCTTCAATTTAGGGGTAATGAAGCTCTGTAATTATGTAGATTCAACACAATTTGATGTTTTTAATCTCTTCTTGTGCTTAATGGAAATGTATGAATGAGTTATATTTTGTTGTTTTAGCTTTGAATTTGATAGCCTATATTGTTGACACCAAATATGTATGCTTAAACAAACAAAACACAAATTATCTCTTCATCTACATATAATGTTGGTAATGAAGTGAATGTTGAAATCAAATTTGATGGTCTATATTTCTAATCAATAGTTAATAGGCCATGCTTAAAATAGATTTTATTTTCAACTTTGTTGTCATTTTCATGAGAATTAAAAAGTAGTTTAATGGGTGTGTTATAGTTTGATGGTTTATATTGGGCTAATTAATAGCACAAATATGCAATACTTATGATAAGCACATCAATCAAACTCACTAATGACAAAATAAACAAGATCGTAATTTCAGTTATGTTGATTTATGTGATCAAGAGAGTGGATTTATCTCTAAATTGCCTTCAAACCCTCATATTTTTATCCATTTTCTTTTGCTAGTTTGTTAGTTTTCTCATTTTCTAGCTTAACACCACTTCAACTTTGGTTAATTTGATTGAATAGAAAATTTTAAAATCTAACAATTCCCTACGGATCGACCCATACTCACCACGTACTAGAATTGTACGCCGTGCGCTTGCGGTTAAATTTTAATTTAAATTCGATCGACTATTTTCCAAGTCGATGGACATTTAGCCGGTTCGAACATATACCATCCACTATTCAAGCCATGCCCACTGATCTACTTAAATCACCCAAACAGAGAAAAATTGGCCATTTTCTTTCATTTTGAACCATCACAAATCCAACGGCTACCGTCGATCAGAGCCACTTGAGACATTTTTAAGCTAAGGTTCCTTTATGAAAGTTTTTCAACATAGAGATATGAAGGAGTTGGACGATGGTGATTGGATTTCGTGGAGCATGGTGCCGTAAATTGGAGGGTGAACAAAAATTGAGCTTGGAGCTCGACCGAGGTGGTGGAGTCGAATTAGAGGGCATGGCCTATGGCATTGGAACGAAGGCGTGGAGGTGGTGCTTCTGTGATCAAGCGGTGGCGTGGAAGTGGCGGGGGTGCCTGAATTTTCGAGTTAATTGGCGTTTGGGTTGGGTTTGCTTTCGATGGGCTACAGGTGGTCCTGGGTGTTGTGGTGGGGGATGTTGGAGATGTGATGGCTAGGGTGAGCTTCTCCGTTTGGGTGGCCGCCGCTAGTGGCCGGAGGCGGAGGTGAGGAGTGGTCAAAATATATTCATGGCATGGAATATGAAGATGAACGAGATGGATAAATGCATGGCCTAGATTGCATAGGAGGGTGATTAAGATTAAGTATATAGTTAAGAAAATAATTAAAAACAAAACTAATTTAATTCGAATTATTATAATTTTGATAACTTGCTATTACGAGGTCGAATCCAAACGCCGTTCGTTGCATTGCACTCGTATGTACATTGTCTTTGCCATGGAGTTGGTTTGGTTGGATTTGGAACAAGTAAAAATTTAGGTTAAAATCGGACGACCGTTGGTTTTAGTCCAAAATGGGGACGTTTTGGCAAAAACGAAAATCATTAGGAGTTAATCTCACCTTTTTGGTTAATCAATAAATTTGTTTAGTCAATGAATATTATTTATTGGATATTCGGGTATTTATTTCTGATCGTTATTGATTGTTTGGATAATATACTAAATTATATTGTTGGTTTAGATATATCCCCGCCTCTGGAGCGGATGAGACCCTATTATGTTCCCGTGTAAGAGCGGATGACCTATGTATACAAATCCCACCTTGAAGCGGTTGATTTTTATATTAGTGATTATATGGTGTATGTGATGCAGGGGGACAGGTTGGAGAGATCCAATAGGATTCCTCACACTGTTGATTTTATTTTTCATATAAATTGATATATGACGTGTTGGGTGCTATAATTAATGACATTAATATGATTTTGTTTATTTAGTGCTTTAGTAGCACTGGGTCGTATTTTTGGTATTTTAAAAATGTTAGAATAAAGGGACATGGATTAAAAAGTAAATAGAAATAGTTTGATTATAAATAATTTTTTATCCATTTTTATAAAGTGATTTATATAGGTACATATAATATAATTTATTTATAAACGTGATAAATTGTAAATGTGATATTTTACAAAGAAATGAAGATTTGTAAAATTGTATTTTGTTATAAAAGTATGGATTTATAAACGGTGTTATAAATCAAAGGAAATTATTACCATTTAACAAATTGGTGAAATAAATCAAGTGGTGGATTTATTATAAGACGAGGAATGATATTTTAGAAAATAGTTGTTCTTTTTTGGAAATTTAAGGTGGGTAAGAATTGGGATTGTTAAACGATATTTGATAAATTGAAGAAAATTTATAAAAGAAATTTATACCTGTTGAAGCAAGGTTATAACGATTGAACTTTATGTCTTGGATGGAGTTTTATAAATAAGTAGGATTTATAAAGGAATACGGGTATAAATGGGTTCATAAATAAAGGAAATTTTATGAAAGGAAGTTTTATAAGATGGGAAGAGATTTATAAATATGGTTTATAAACATGGAAAGGATTATGTTGAATTAAGTATGGATTTTTACCAAGGAAATATATTTATATTTTAAAAGTTATTTATTAATATTAATATCGTTTAAATTTTTTTATCAATATTTTAAATGTTTTAGAAGATTAATTATTTAAAATATTAATATGGTTTGAAATTGATTATAATTGTTTATCACTAAAGTTTTGGAAATTAATTATTAGTAATTATAAAAATGTTGAAAATAATTTATTATTGTTTATTAAGAATGTTTGAAATTTACCAATTACTATTTTTAAGACGTTTAAAGTTAATACTTATTTTTTTATAATGTTTATTATTATATATAATAGTGTTTTAAAGTGAATGATTACTATTTATTTATAAATGTTTTTGAGATTTATAAATAGGGTTTTATAAATGGTTTTTGAGATTGGTAAGGGATTTGTAAATGAATTTTGAATTATAAAAAAAGGAAACCTTTCATAGTTTTGTGATATACTTATAGCGTTAAGATTATAAGTATAGGGATATTCCCTAAGTATTGAAAATATAGGGATTGTAGGTTTATATAAACTTTGTAAAAAGAATTTTTGATTTAAGTATCACAAAGTGAATTTAATTAATAAAAGATTTATTGATAAAAAGCTTAGTGTTGCTTGGTGCTAAACCAAATGTTGGTTTCCCTATGGAATTAAATCCCTAACTGAATGTTTGTTATTCTATAGTTAAATAACCGACTATCGCAATTGGACCAAAACATTACTTTGGAAATATCTAGGGGAAACACATGAGTTATATGGCACAGTCATCTCCAATGATGCCCTACTGTGCATATAAATCTCGTATCGTTCTCCTAGGACAATGATAAGGAAATCCATCCACTAACGGTTAGGAGGTGATCTTCGATCTTATCTTTGACTGTTTATTTCCTAAAGAACTGGGTTTGAGTTTACCAGGATTATCGAACATGGTTTCAAAGAGACCGAGGTTGTATATGTTATCCGAAAACCACTTCGATCCAATAAATGTGTTTCGAAGTGAAGACATCTTGAAGTTGATGGAAATTGGAGATGGAGCTCTCAAGTATTTCGTTCAGTCCCAAAACGAACTTGTATGGATGAATGCTGATATTGCATTGTTGCCTGGAGGGCAGTGTTAGCATTACAAATGGGAACTGCTATATAAAGGTAAAACATAGAATCGAGCCTCATGAACCGGGAAATGACAAAAATCATGCATGCAGCAGGGACAAGTGGGTCGCTCCCATCAAGGTATGGTCATTCCAAATCTAGATCGGTTACTGTCAATGCTTGTATGCTTCGGGCCCAAAGGAGGGTGATCATATTCGGTACTACTAGTCATGTGGTAGGCCAGTACTGTGTGGCAGAGGTGCAAGATGTTCTTGTCAGACCCGGTGCATTTTATCTAGAGATGTACCTTCGGAAGGTAGTTCCTTACCTTGTCATAGTATGGAATCCATTCTTCAATGCGAGCTTTACGAATTTAGTTGTGCCTAACTATGCTGAAACGTATGATGTAAGCATTTCAGCTATTTTCATATTTTACTTTGACCCATAGAGAATTTTATAATATAAATGGATTTTTTATAGAAATGGTTTGGTTATCGTAAGGTAAAAACCTGTCCGTGTTTTTGTGTGGTATGGTCTTAGAAGATATTTTTGATTTCAAAGGATTTTATAACTTAAAAATCCATTTGAGTGTGTTTCCTCATGATGGTTTTCCAGACTGGCTCGGGTGTTATTTTATTATAATGCTCAAGTTTGACCGAGCTTGTTTACAGATTGCTTTGGATGCATTTGAGCTCAGGAGACGGGTTGGAGGTCTTCAAGTCGTATTTACGTATATGTTTTATTTCTGTTGTTTTGTTCTTGAAATCAACGGCATTTGTGAAGATAGGTTGTTATAACTGTCTAGGCTACTGATTGTTAATTGTTGTTGTACTCTGATAGTTGTATGTATATAACAGTTTCTCTTTGTAAAGTCCATCGATATTATATTAATATTGTTGCACTACGATTGTGAGATTGTGTTGTTTTAATTTATTCTCTCTTCTTATTCTATTCTCTTCTTCTTTCCCATAACTATCAGTCTTTCAATTCGGTTTGGATTTGACATGTGTGGTTTATTGTCAGCTTGAATTGTGCGGATCGATGGGTCGTTACATTTACTAACTTACTTAAGGTAAATATATAAAAATCTAGATATTTTCTAAGCAAAACAAAACAAAACTCTCCATCACTTACAAGAACATAAGGTGGCACATGGGAGTACGATGGTTTGGCCATGTAAGGGTGGTGTGAGTGTAGCACATGGGTGATGGGAATGGTGATAATGATGTTGTAGATATTTTGTTAAAAAAAGGCTATAAATACATGTCCATATTATCTCATTTCCTTACATCAAAATTCTTAAGTTTTTCTCCTTCTTCATAAGACCATTAATGGCTTCCATGTCTTCATAAATTATTCCATAGTCGTATTGAAGCTCTACTAAGAAATTCACTTCCATATAGAAAGATATATCACCTTAGATTGAAATCGAAGTGAGCAATCATTTCCTCTTCTTTCTTCTTGCTTGGCCGAGTTCATCAAGAGCCGCCGCCACCTCTCCACCCTATCAAGTACAAGGTCAAACACACCAAAGGGTCCCATGGCAGATATCATAAGCTCCAGTGCAGGAATAACGAAGCTATAATCAATTTCGTAATGCTAAGAGAAGGATAGTTATATATGTGAGAATTACTCCGATAACTTATTTTATTAAGCTATATGATGATATGCTATGTTTTTCCATGCTTGTTTCATATGTTTGATCATCATGTTTTAGATGCGATAATATGTTTGCATGGTTGTTGAAATAATTCACGGAAAATACACATCGAATTTACATGAAGAAATTACTTTCTTTATACAAATTATAAAGGCGTATATAGCCTTGTTAACCTCTCTAAACATAAGGAATATTATCATAAATGGTTGAAAATGATTCATAATGATTTTCTAAACATTTACCAGTATATCAAAAAAGTTTTAAAAAGTTTGGAAAATGATTCAAAATTGAGCATGTCGCGTAATGGCAGTTTGCGATTTCGCACCATAAAAACTAAATCAATGTGTAGAATGGAATATAGCTTGGATTTATTCGAAATAAGAATTTTCTAGATTCTTATAGCTATAGTTTCCAAATGAAGGAGAAAAATCAAGATTTCATTTTGTAAAATTTGAGCTATGTCCAAATCAAGTTTTTAAAATCATCGCGTTTTGCAGTTCGTAAAATATGGATTTCAACTCTTAAAAATAGATATTTTCAAATCATTAAAAATATGAGATAAAGTCTAAAAATATGTTAAAATATTTTAAAAGAGTTTCAAATGGAAAAATCGAACATATAAAAGGCTTAAAATGGGATTTGTGCTATGAAACGCTTAAATGCACTATTTACTGGCAATTTAACAAAGGAATTTGAAATTTTCGAAAATAAGATTTATACTTGGGTTTTCCATCCTGAATTCTTTATAAATATTTTTAAAATAATTGCATAAGTATTTTAAAAGGTTTAGAATCAATCAAACAATTTGACTGCCTTATGGGTGATAGTGAGGTAGTCTCTAGGCTGGAGTTTGAGAAACCAGTTGCATGCTCCTCCTAGCTATCCGGACTGGTTTGACGGAGGGGATAGTTAGTTTAATTTACTCGGATCGTATTTTCTTAAGATAACAAAGAAGAGGCTTGGAATTATCCACAAAGTTAAACAAGATTTCAAATGAGATTTTAAGAGTAAAGAGAATGTTCTAGTTAAACTCTGTATTAAATTCCGAGGAGGGAACCCATACTATCCGTGTGAATTTAAAAGGTGATTTCACTGTTATTCGACGAATAGTATTGGTTGAGTATGGAAATTGGTGTTGAGTATAATTAATCTAAAATATATGGATCCTTTATACTCAGTACCGATTGGTTTGGATATACAATAAACGATGTCTTCAATAACAATAACAGTAGGGCTAAGTGGGTCGCTCCCATTAGGAGATGTTCATTGTTAACGCTGAAAATTGAACGCTAACAACCTAGTGTGTGTAGTAGTAATGTGAAAGCACCACCCGTTGGTACGGGAACAGAGTATAAGCAGAAAAGTAGCAGAAAACAGTAAAAGACAACGATTTTATAGTGGTTCGGCTTAAGATCAAGCCTACGTCCACTTTGAATTCCTTTATTGCTGATTTTGGTTACAAATTGATACAATGCACTTCAATATACAATACACTTCAATTCCTAAACACTTCAGACTAATAGCTCAAACTTCGATGTGATAAGGCTCTTTGAATCCATGTTGGATGTGCAAGATCTCTTTAGAAGCTTGTTGTAGTGTCTTCGGTCTTTGGAATGCTTGATGTGTTGAATGAGTTTTGAGTTTAGCAGAGTAACAGCGCTTTTGAAGATCAGCCCCCCAAAAAGTCCCCCTCAAGTTGGAGTTAGGGCTGTATTTATAGGGGAGATATCTGGGCAGAATCCAATTTCTAAGTCTTAGGTCGTTCACGACCTAAGTTAGGTCGTAGGTCGGCAGCGACCTGGGGATGGGATCTGACCTATCTCATTTGTGCTTAGTTTCTTCTGAGCGAGTTATTTAGGTCGCGTACGACCTAATATAGGTCGTAGGTCGTGGCATTGCTTAGGTCGCACAGGCTTTAGGTCGTTTCACACCTTAGGTCGTTTACTAGTTGAGTCGTTAAGTCGCTGCTTCCCATAGGTCGTAGGTCGCTGCTTCCCATAGGTCGTAGGTCGTTGTTTCCCATAGGTCTTAGGTCGCCGTTTCCCATAGGTCGTTAACAAAGAGGAGTTAACATTTGCCCCTCGAAGTACACGCCTAGGTCGTAGGTCGTGTGCTTCGATCCCTTTAACTCGTTCTCTGATGAGTTGCTAGGTCGCAAGCGACCTATTGAGGAAACTAGGTCGCAAGTGCCGATTCGCATTTCACTGCCCTGGGGTATAAATAGCTTAGGTCGTTCCTTCTTCATTTCACCTGTTCTATCATTCCATTCAGCCATTAACAAGCTCTCAAGTTCTCGAAGGCGAATTCAATTACTTGATCATCAATTATCCTTAACATTACATTGTGTAAGTAAACCTGTTTTCTACTCAATCCTCGATTATCACTGAATCATGAGTCCCATTTTTCATCTCCGATCTCCGACCCACTTCTTTATGCCACGCCTCATCACGAATCTCGTTTCAATTGATTGCTGATGGATTCGAGGTGGTTTGTCCTGGCTTTAGATAATTTGTGAGAATGAGGTGATGGGTTACAGTGCTTTTAGGTTAACTGATTCGTGACTTTATAGGGGATGAGGAGATTATTAACGGGTTATTGGGTTTATGGATCTCGAGTTGGCGGGTTGACGAGTTACCGAATGGAGAGGAGGTCAGTTAGGGTCAATTGGTTAAGGGAAGCGAGGCATTAGCTTGGATGGAAGATAGCTCGAGTTCTTTCATTAAAAACGGCCCAGTGAATCTGAACGACCCATGAAACCTTGCGACTTAGCGTACTCGACCGATCTAACTAGTTGCGGCATAAGCCTTAGGTCGTGACCGAGCTAGGACTTAGAGGAATTTGTGCTATTTTGTCTTGAGGCCTTTTCCTTCATATGCATTACGACTTAAAGGGTTGATGACTTAACTTAAATCGTAGCATATCCTTTAGGTCGTGGACGAGCTAATACTTATCCCTGCCTCGAAGCATAATTTTGACCTGAATTCTTGACTTGGATTCTCGACTTGAATTGCCGGAATAAACTGCTTAAACTTTGAATTACTTGAACTTTGAACTGTCTGAACTTCTTCACAGATTATCTCTAATGCTAATAGCCTGTTAAACACAATATTTGCAGAAAACTGGGACGAATATACTGCCATTGATTGCCCACATCGAATGACAGATTAGTCGACAAAGAACAATCAACTTAAATGAACTGTGTGAATGAAATGCTGTACATCAATCAATTCAAGTGAAGTGTTAAAGCAAAACTAAAATAGTTAACTAAAGCTAATTTGTTTGCATTATTACTGCACTTGAATTTTAAATTAACAAGTCCTGAAATCTTGTAATCGACCAATTGTCAACTAGTTTAATTTCAGTTTTGTTTGCTTTCTATTTTTATTAGTTCTGCACAACACTTCACACTTTTTAGGAAACGTGCACCTTCACATTTGAACATCCAGTTGATTGTGTAGAATGGCATCTCAACAAGAAGAGATAACAGTTCAAGCTGAAGAGGCCATCCCTATTCCTATCCCGTTGACTAATCCTCCAGAAAGAATTTCGACCACTCTAACATATAAAGCTTTCCGCCAACTGTGTACTCAGTTCGGCATTGCTGAAGCAGATGCCATACTGCGTGAGAAAAATGACACTGCTGACATACCACCTCATGGTTTCGTCGCCGTTAATCGCCAAATGTGCATGAGTGGAGCCATTCCTCCTTTTAACGATTTCCTTCAGCAGCTTCTTCTTCGACTGTCTATCTCCCCCCTTCAGTTACATCCCAATGGCTATGCCATCCTGATGGGACTATGTGTGCTATTTAGGAGGACGCTGGATCGTCTTCCGAGTTTTGACGAAGTTTGTTATCTGTGCACATTTGCCAAAAATAAAGACCATCCCTCCATCACACTTGTGAGAAGTGCTAGGAACTGCAAACTGATCATTGGTCTTCCCGACAGTGTTCATGGGTTTCTGAGCCAATTTTTCTATGTTCGCTATCCTCCGGGATTTTACGCTATCTGGAGAGTAGGAAGTAAGATCATTTATCTTTGTTCCTTATGTTTTCTGAACTTTTCGAAGCCCGAGTTGTCAAGTGTTAACTCTGCTTTTTATTTTTCAGTGCTTCCTCCTCCTTCTAGGGATTCGGGTCACAAACCAACTTTTGAGAGGCTCATGGCCGTGCTAGTTGAGGAGAGGAGCGTTCAATTTTTGTTGAAAGATGAGTTTTTACATCAGTTCGGACTTCTTCACTCCTCCCGATCTACTCAGATTCATGAAGTTTCTGACTCTTAAGCAGAGATATCGGATGCCCCAGTTTCAGCAGAAGAGATTGCTTCGAAGGAACCTACTGTAGAGGCTGCACTGGTGAAGTGTTCCACCTCTGCCGATGTTGCGGGTTCATCTGGCAAATTTACACTTTCTCCGGTTATCGAAGAGGAGGAACTTCCTCAATGCCCCGAGAAAGCAGCCGATGAAGAAGCTAAAAAGAGAGTTCTGCTCAGCACGATGGCGAAGACATTTTTTGTGAGCTAAGTGACCTAATGGTGACTTCACGCGAGCTTTTCAAAGATGATACAACGAAAGTCACATCCCCAGCAGCTGAAGTGAATGCCTTGCAACAAACTTTGTGAGCTCAAAAGTTGACTTCTACCTCACAATTTGCTATCACTCCTCAACCAAAGAGTGGTTTGTAGTTCGACGCGCGTAGTTTACACGCCACACACACTTAGAATTTTTCGGCACTCATATGCACTTAAATTCCTTTTCTTGGAAATTTCTAAGACTTGTCTTTTTTCAATTTCAGATTCTCCGATGGGGCGAAGTGGCTCGTATTATGACAATTTCCAGCGCCATGGAAGCCGCGAAACTTATGATTATAGGCGCTATCTCACTGTCCATAGGGAATCCGATGAAGAAAGAGCTGCTAGAAAAGCTCGTGAGAGGCGAGACTATGAGGAGCAATTCAGGAGAAGGGATGAATGATACGAATCTTCTCACATAAGCGATGATTCTCATAAAAGGAAATCCCACGATGATAAGGGGAAGGGCCACATTGCTGACGATCCGAGCAAACGGCTCAAACTTAGCGAAAAGGACGCGTCTGCGATTTCTGAAAAGACCACTGCTCCTACCTCTCTTGACATTCCCTCCGATTCTCCTGCTCTTAAGAAATCTGACATTCAGACCATTATAAACAGGCCTCAGTATCAAGTCAAAGATTCTCCACCTAAACTTCAAGGCTGATTCCCAAATTGGTGTCTAAAAGGAGTTCGCTTTGACTTAGACTTGGTTCCCATCGATAAGCAGGCCATGCTGAAGAATCTCGATGCTGTTAAGCTTGACATTGAGAGAATGTCTGGATGGAAGAAACTGGTTGACGAGCTTCAAAGAGTTAATCACATGAATCTCGAAGCCATGCTAACTATGGAGAATGAAAAGTCAGAGTGGGATAAAATTTGTAAGCAACATGATGCAGAGAGGGCGAGCATTGCTGACGACAATGCGAGACTTGAGTCCGAAGTCAAGAAACTCAAGGAAGATCTCGCCGCTTCTTCCGCTTCGCACTCTCAAAAAGAAGAAGTCTTCCAAAAACAAGTGAGAGATGCTCATGCTGCTCAAAGAGATGCTGAGATGAAACTTGGGGCAGAGCAGCATGTTACTGAAAAATATCGCAAAGATACCGCTCAGCTGCGGGAATGAGTTAGCTCGCAAGATCTGGAGATTGCAGCATTAAAGGCTCGACTTCTTAAAGTTGAAAAAGAGCGGGATGAGGCAGTTGCCAGCCAGGTTGCAGCCATTGCCGAAAAAGAAGCGGCTGAGCAGTCGCACGAGGCGACGAAGGCAAAAATCAGCTCAACTTTATTTGACTTTTATATTCATAGCGTCTTGGGGCGCGGGAGCCTCTCATTTCTGGGTCCGACATATGAAACTACTTTGGCTGAAGTGTGGGAAGCGTTAATTGACATGTTCGGAGGTGCTGGCTATGCAGAGGCGGACCTTGAGGCGACTTATCTGGATGATGAAGCACGTACCGCCCTAGCCAGGGGAAAAGAGCAGCTTGCTAGGGAGCGAGCCGAAGCAGCAGGAGGAGAGCGTTTAGAGAAAGCGACTTCAACTGACCCCGCTCGTCCTCCTGCTTCGGTCGACCCTGATATCATTGGCTCTAGTTCTTATTCTCCACCTCCTGCAAAAGCCAAAGTCAAAACCATAATTACCGAGCCTCCCACTATTCAAGCCGAGGAGAAGACCCAGGATGACACTGAAGCCGAAAACTTTGAAATCGAAGTGATTAAACCGACTTCTCCAGGTAACTTCGATGTTGATCCAGGTCAAGCGGATTACTTGCTCGCTTCACCTGAGTTTGATGAAATTCTCGCTTATTACTTAAGTCTCGATGAACCAATATCTTTTCTCTTTTCGGAGAATACTGATTTTAACTTCTTTTCTTCTGTAGCGGAAACACTGAATGCTGCGCACACTTCTCCTCTCCCAGCTGTTCCTCCTTCATCCCTTCAAGTCACTCCTACTTCTCAGCCGGGTTCGTAGGAAGAACAAATAGAAGCCCTTCAAGGCTTGGAGGATCCACCCGCTTCGCAAGAGCAGAAGGCGGAAGAATTTGATGACAGTGAGAAGACCCCGGAGCAGTCTTATGATGATGATACAAAACTTTCTGCGTTATTTACTCTGGGAAGTGAGTCTTCTTCAAAGAGGAAAGGGAAGCGTGCAATGAGGAAGAAGAAGAAAAGCACTCCAGCTGGAGAAGATAAAGTAGAAGAAGATCCGATTACTCCTTTTTCTCCTTCCCCCCCGACCCGTCCACAACGGCTTCCAAAATTAGTTATCAAGCCGAGAAAGAGCTCTAAGGGTGGCGGGAAGAAGGAATGATAAGCTGAATTTTATGCTTTTTGTTTGTATTGACCGGAGATTGTGTGGGTACTGGTCCCCGCTTGAAACCTGCATATGTACAAAAATTACATAGTGTGGAATAAAATGGTTCTTTTTTACTTGTACAATTTCTTGTTAGTATATGTGTGAATGCATTTATTCCTCGTTTTTGCACAAGTTTCTTTATTTACTCTATATGATATTGCAGTGAGCTCGTGGTATGATGTTTGAGCGTTGTATATGATATTGCAGTGAGCTTGTGGTATGATGTTTGAGCGTTGTATATGATATTGCAGTGAGCTCGTGGTATGATGTTTGAGCGTTGTTTTTATTAATATAGCTATATGCCTCCATACCACGGCTTACTGCAATATTCTGAAAAGACTTGTACTCTTATTTTAGAGAATAATTCTTTCGTTTTGAGGAAATATTATTCTGCTTTTAATAGAATACGCTTTGTATCGGAGAAGTTTCTCTTTCTTTTAAAAGAACAATTCTACTTTCAGGGATGATTACTTTTATTTGTTAAAAAGTGAATTCCCCTATGCAGTGAAGCGAGCTTCTAAAGAATGTTTTGATCTGTTGGTCAGAAAGTTATATTCCATCGTTGAATGGATCTACGGGACAGACGTCAGCTGTTTTACCGAATACTTGTTTGTACAAATAATCATAAGTATTCAGCTGCGGCCTAGAATCTTCTTTTTCGAGACGGTGCCCCTTTCGTGGTCCCATCGATGAAGTTTTTTGATGTGCCTCATCGGAGGGCTTTATTTGTTTAGTGCTTCCAAAGAAGACTTTGTTTGTCATTTCAGCTCTGGTGAAGTGTGCCTCCGAAGAGAGATCTTTGCACTTCAACTCCGGTGAAATGTGCCTCCGAAGAGGGCTTTGTTTGGACTTCGAAGAGTAGCACGAGGACTCTGAGGAGTAGCATGGACTCTGAAGAGTAGCACGTGAACTCGGAGGAGTTTCATTTGGACTCCGAAGAGTTGCAGTTGGACTCCGAAGAATAGCACGAGGACTTTGAGGAGTAGCATGGACTCCGAAGAGTAGCACGTGAACTTGGAGGAATAGCGGTTGGACTCCGAAGAGTAGCACGAGAACTCTGAGGAGTAGCATGGACTCGAAGAGTAGCAGTTGGACTCCGAAGAGTAGCATGTGAACTCGGAGGAGTAGCATTTGGACTCCGAAGAGTAGCAGTTGGACTCTAAAGAGTAGCACGAGGACTCTGAGGAGTAGCATGGACTCCGAAGAGTAGCACGTGAACTCGGAGGAGTAGCGGTTGGTTGTTTCCTTCCACCGTCTACCTCTTAGCGATTCCTCGTTATCACTTCAAGTACATGTCCCATTTTTTCTCAAGTTGTTTGCTTTTTGTCAGAGAAGTGTACTTCATCGTTGAGTGAATCCACGGGGCAAACGCAAGCTACTTTACCGGATGTTCGTTTGCACAAACGATTACGATTGGATAGCTAGGGTCTGGAACCTTCTCGTTAGGAAGGTGCCCGCTTTGGTGGAATCCTCAGCTGTTTGAATGGCACTTCTTTTGTAAGAGTTGAATTTTGGAACTTTTGTGGCTTGGTATTTATTTGTTGAGTGATTTGTAGGAATCGCTCGGCTTCGTGATGTGTTGAACAGGTAAGCTTTGCTTTGATAGCCTGCAATATTAAATCGACGTTTTAGCAATATTTTAAAGATACTTGCATATCGAAATGGATAGGCATTTTATAGCATAAGAGAGTACAAAATCTATAGTTCTTTATTATTGATTCATACTGATTTCTCAGTGGTTTACAATACAAGAGTTATACATCCATTATTATTTTACAAATTTAAGCAATGCTTGTTAAGTAAAAATTGGATGCAAGTGATTGTGGTTCCAGAATCTCGGGATTGATTTTCCACTTCCGCTGGAATCATTGTTTCTGATCCATATGTTACTCAGAATGGAATGTAGTCAGATGCTGGGTGAGGTCCCCCTGTGACAACATTAATGACAAGCCTCTCGGATTCCTGCACCGCGGCCTTGTCTTCTGAGCCGGATTGATGAGTAGGAAGTTGTTGCCCCTGAGTGGATGAAGTTGAGTCGACTCTGTTTTTCTTCACATATTGTTGCAGTTTGTTCTGTTTCAGCAACTCTTCAATCACATTCTTTAACTGGCGGCATTGGTTAGTGTCATGGCCAGGTTGATTGTGGAATCGACAGAATCTCCCATTACGGATTGCCCCTCTCCCCATCTCAGGTGGTTTGGGATACTTGACAACATCCTTCGTTGCGAAGAAGATATTTTCCGGTGTATCAGTTAAGGGAGTAAAATCTGAAGGGTTAAAGCGGCGAGGCTTTTTCTCATTCCCCTGCTTCTTTCCTCCGTCATTTCCACTTTTCTGATTTCCAGATTCACTCTTTTTAGATGCAACATCGTTATTCTTGACTTCGGAAACAACCACTTTTGCTGGCGCAGAAAAGCTTTCTAGGCGCATGAATTCGTCGGCCTTTTTATAAAACTTTTCAAGTGAATTTGGTTCTTTCATTTTTAGCCATTTTCCAAATTCACTTGATTTATCGATGGCTCGCACTAAGTAAGTCAGGATCATACGTGGTTCTGCATTATCCACTTCGGCCAGGGCTAAATTGAAACGGCTCAGGAAAGATTTGATTGATTCTCCGGGAACTTGCTCTAGACTGGACAGTGACATTATATCCTTAGCCTTTGAAGCATACAATCTGAACTGATCTTTGAACTTTCGCGTTAAGTCAGAGAATTGATCTACGGACCGAACTGGTAGCTTTGTGAACCAAAGTAGAGCCACTCCTTCTAAGTACACTGGAAAGTATCGGCATTTAATCTCATCTGATGCTCTTGCATCGGTCATATGCCAGTCATACTTATATAGGAAATGATTAGGATCACTTGTTCCCCTATAGGTCGGGATAGTAGGAGGTACAAATTTCTTTGGAAATTCTGCTTTCAGGATCCTTTCAGTAAATGGAGTTTTGCTTGGAGAAAATCCCCAGTCGTTCTCATTTTCTTCCCTCTGCATGCTCTCTCTCATGATTCGGCGAACCATCCCCGATAGGTATTCCTCATCGTTCAGAGGCATCGCTGGGCAAACGTAAGCTATTTTTTCGAAAGTTTGCCTGGGCAAATGTTCGCGAAAAGTTGGTTGCGGCCTTGAACTTTCAGCTTGGAAAGGTGGCGCTTCAGCGGTGCCATTTGCTCTTTGAGGAATACTCTTCTCTTGGGAATTATGAGTATCTTCGACAAAGGTTGTTTCATTGTTTTCTGGTTGTCGATTTGCCCTAAGTAGAGCGTTTAATCTGTCCATCATCAAAGCGTTTTGAGTTTCAATTTGTTGGTATAGTCCCGACACTACATCGTCTAATTCAGCCCTTGTGACTCCATCGGTAGGAGTTTCCTGATTTGGCGCTGGAGAAGAATCAGCCCAGTCATTAGGATTTCCGGATCTTGTAGATCTACCAGGAGCCATGATTTCAGATAGACTTCTGGTTCTCAAAGATACTTTTTCCACAAACTCTTGTGAAGCAATGATGATAATATTCCTGAGTTGGGTTCTCAATGAAAGCACCAAAAGGTTAACGCTGAAAATTGAACGCTAACACCCTAGTGTGTGTAGTAGTAATGTGAAATCACCACCCGTTGGTACGGGAACAGAGTATAAGCAGAAAAGTAGCAGAAAACAGTAAAAGACAACGGATTTATAGTGGTTCGGCTTAAGATCAAACCTACGTCCACTTTGAATTCCTTTATTGCTGATTTTGGTTACAAATTGATACAATGCACTTCAATATACAATACACTTCGATTCCTAAACACTCTAGACTAATAGCTCAAACTTCGATGTGATAAGGCTCTTTGAATCCATGTTGGATGTGCAAGATCTCTTTCGAAGCTTGTTGTAGTGTCTTCGGTCTTTGGAATGCTTGATGTGTTGAATGAGTTTTGAGTTCAGCAGAGTAACAGCGCTTTTGAAGATCAGCCCCCCAAAAAGTCCCCCTCAAGTTGGAGTTAGGGCTGTATTTATAGGGGAGATATCTGGGCAGAATCCAATTTCTAAGTCTTAGGTCGTTCACGACCTAAGTTAGGTCGTAGGTCGGCAGCGACCTGGGGATAGGATCTGACCTATCTCATTTGTGCTTAGTTTCTTCTGAGCGAGTTATTTAGGTCGCGTACGACCTAATATAGGCCGTAGGTCGTGGCATTGCTTAGGTCGCACAGGCTTTAGGTCGTTTCACACCTTAGGTCGCTTACTAGTTGAGTCATTAAGTCGCTGCTTCCCATAGGTCGTAGGTCGCTGCTTCCCATAGGTCGTAGGTTGCTGCTTCCCATAGGTCGTAGGTCGCTGTTTCCCATAGGTCGTAGGTCGCCGTTTCCCATAGGTCGTTAACGAAGAGGAGTTAACATTCATCACCTTTCTAGATTACCCTCTATATATCGGGTTTGTCTATATGGTTTGGGCTCCCACGAATAGGTCTGGAACGACTGCGGTGATGACATGTTCGGTACTGTCTACGTTAGAGGTAGGTCGGTTCTGTGTTGGTAGAGGGCAGCGGGGCTGTGCCTCGGTACATTACTCTAGAGATGTACTGTCGGATGGGTTCTCTTACACTGTTATTGTTGGAAATCCATTCCCCAATATGTGCCTTTACGGTTTTGATTGTAAAACCTAGTATGCTGGAATTTAATTAATGTAACAATTTCGGCTATAAATATGTTATTTTAAAGGGTTTTCAAAGAATGTCATTAAATATAATGTCACTGATTTTACGTAGTAAATTTTTTGGTTAGCATAAGGTAAAAACCCGCAAGTATTTATGTCCGGCATGGTCTTATGAGATATCCTTTGATTTCAAATGTATCTGTTCTTTTGAGTTTTCTTATACCAGTCCCATGAATGACCTGAATTTTATTTTCTTTTCCCATAAACTCTGGGTGCCCTATTTTGTCGGGTAGCCAGGTTTAGCTTGGAACGTTTAGGAGGAGCTTGGAGCATGGAGTAGAAGATTCTTTTATAGATAGTTATCCATTTCTATTTCCGATTTATTATGTTTAAGTATATACCAGCACCTATGTAGGGATAGGCTGTTATAACTATCCCTAGTTGGGTTAGTACTTTCCATAACTCTAATACATCATTTTGAGAGTGATTGTATGTACTATCTATATGTAAAAAATTAAGTTGTTTAATGCAATATGAGAATCTCTGTTTTTATCTTCTATCTTTATTTTCTTTTACCCTTGGTTATCCACCTCTCTGGCACTTGAATTTGCGGCACGTGAATACCATGGATGTATTAGTATCGATTTTCGAGGGTTGAAAAGGCAGTTCGTCATAATTGGTATTAGAGCTTTGGTTGAGCGAACACCTAAGCCTTGATGGGGTCGAATCTTTAGAGATAGGGTTAGTAATGCCCTAGAATGAGTTTAGTCAATGAGAGTGCGTATTTGAATTTTTTTCATCTGTATAATTTTATTGGATTTATTTTATACCCACCCCCTAAGATAATCCCATCTATCTATTCTAAACTAATACCTTACTATATTCAAATAGTAGGAAATGAGTAACCGAATAGGACGTTGAAGCGGAAATAACAGCACAACATCCACTAATAGTCGAACTCCAAATGCTGCGGTAATTGAAGAAGTTGTAGTTCCTGTGCAACCTTAGGTTAACTTTGCCGCACTATGCAAAGGTTATACCAGCTTGGGAGTAAAGCCATTTACGGGCACAAAATCTGTTATTGAAGTTCAAGCTTTGCTCCGATCTTGTGAGAAAATCTTTAAAGGATTAAACATTGATGATGATCGAAAAAGGTTCTTAGCCTCTTGGAAATTGAAGGATGAGTCTCCAGCTTGGTGGACGTCCATTACTCTTAATGAATTAAAAGATAATTTCTCTTGGGCAAGGTTTAAAGAAGTTTTTAAAGAACAATACAATCCCATTGTTGGAAAGTCCAGCCTCTATTGAAGTTTCATGGATCTGAAGCAAGGAGAAATGTTCATGGAAGAGTATTTGTGCAAGTTTAATGAATTATCTCGCTTTGGGCTTGGACCGATAGATATTATCCTAAAGAAAAATGAGATGTTTATTACTGGAATGTAGGAGCAGTACCATGATAGGATGACCGCTCATGTGAAAGGAACCTTTGTAAATCTGGTGGATATGGGTTTTCGGTATAAAGTTTTGGACATAAAGAATCAGGTACTAGTTCAAGGCAACAACAACAATAAGAGGAAGAAGTCGTGGCAAGGCAAGACTAGTAGAGGATCTCAGGAAAATCGGTTTAAGAATATGGAGTGTTTTAACTATGGAAAGAAGGGTCGTCGTTCAAGGTTCTGTAGGAGTCCTAAAGTTTAGAAACAGCAACAGAGTCCCATCTCTTCCATAGTTCGGAAAATTCTTTGACAGAATTGCGAGCATCCCGGACACGGGAAAAATGCTTGCCCACTAATAATTAAAAGAGAGCAGGTTAAAGTCTATGTATCAAGGACAAGCTTTCAACCTCTAAAGATGTAAAGGGCAAGGGAGTTCTAGAAGGTAACATCTATGTTAGTTAAAGTATTATTTGATACTGGGGCTTTCCATAGTTTTATTGCTAAGGGATTGGTTGATAGATTAAAACTAGTCACAAAAAGAGTAGATATCCTTATTTGTGGATCTAATCACGTATGCGGTACAACTAATCTTTGTATGATTTGTGAAAATGTCTGAGCTACCCACTTTTCCCATAATTTTTCATGCGACCTATTTATCCTTGACTTTATTGGATTCGAAATTTTACTCGGTATGGATTGGTTATCTAAGAATAAAGCTGTTCGTGATTGTGTTAAGAGGACAGTACTAGTGGAAACAAAATTAAGGAAAATAATTGAAATATTGTATAAAGAACCTAGTTTTCTAAGGGATAGTTTCATATATGCACTAGATTCGTCCAAAAAGTCATTAGAAACGATAAAAATTGTTAAGGAGTTTCAGGATGTTTTTGAAGAAGTGAAACATTTGCCCCCACGTCGGGAAATTGAGTTCCGTATTGACTTTATTCCTGGCGCAAGGTCTGTTATACACCCCATTCGAAGCATGGCTTTGAAAGAGAAGGATGAGTTGAGGAATCAAACCGATGAGTAGTTGATGAAAGGGTCGATTAGACCTAGTCTCTCAAATTGGGGTGCAGTGATAGTTTTCATACAAAGTTCGATAGTTTTCAAGAACAAGTATCCTCTACCCCATATAGATGACTTGTTTGATCAACTCCATAGTGCTCGAGTATTCTCACAAATAGATTTAGCTATAGGATTCCATCAAATAAGGATAGCAAAAGATTGCATTCCATTAACTGCATTTAGAGGTTTAGATTGTTTCTATGAATGGTTGGTTATGCCTTTTGGGCTGACCAATGCACCTGCTTATTTTGTGGATCTCATGAATATAGTGTTTAGAGATGCGCTCAACAAATTTGTGTTGCTTTTTATTAACAATATTCTTATCTATTCAAAGTACGAGGAGGAACATGAAAGACATTTGGAGATTGTATTGGCGATATTAAGGAGATATGTGCTTAAAGCCAAATTCTCAAAGTGCCATTTTTGGGAGAAGGAAGTAAGGTTCCTTAGACATCGTGTCAGGGGACATAGTTTCGGTAGATCCATGGAAGATTTCTGCTATACAAGACTGGAAGCAACCACAAACTCCAACAAATGTCCGCAACTTCTTTGGATTGGTAAGATATTACCGGAGATTTATTCAAGATTTCTCCAAAATTTCCTCTCATCTAACGAAGTTAACCAAGAGCAAGAAGAATGTTAAATTTGATTGCACACCGAAATGTGAGGAAGAGTTTAACGAGCTGAAGGAAAGGTTGACCAATGCTCCAATCCTAGCTATTGTTGATGGAAGCAGCAGTTTGACCATATACACAGATGTTTGAGGGGAAGGAGTGGGTGTGGTATTAATGCAGCATAGAAAAGTTATCGCTTATGCAAGTAGACGGCTGAAAACTCATGAGTGAAATTATGAAACACATGACTTAGAACTATTAGCTATTGTATTTGCATTAACGTTGTGGAGGCATTATTTATTTGTTGAAAAGTTTGATCTCTTCATGAATCACAAATCTTTGAAATATCTTTTCACACAGAAGAATTTAAATATGAGGCAGCAACGTTGGTTAGAATTTCTCACGTCATATGACCTTGACATTTTATATACACCTGGAAATGCAAATGTAGTAGAAGATGCACTAAGCAGAAGGCATAACGTTATAGCTTATCTGGTAGTGACTCCGACTCTTCTGGAAAGAATTGCCAGCAAGCAAAGAGAAGATAGGCATCCAAAGAAGATACTTGAGGATATAAGTAGAGGGCGGGATTCATGCTTGAAAATAGACAACCATGAGGTATTATGGTTAAATGGGATAATTTGTGTTCCCAATGTTGATAGCTTGAGATAGGAAGTATTAACTAAATGCCATCAATCCAAGCTTAATATTCACCCTAGAGTTCCCAAGATGTACAAAGACATAAAGCGGACAATTTGGTGGAAGGGTATGAAGAGGGACATTTCCATTCACGTTAGCAAATGTGCAAACTGTCAACAGATCAAAAGCGACCAACAAAAGACTACAGGACTAATTAACCTCTCGAGATTCCAACTTGGAAGTGAGACCCGATATCAATGGATTTCATTGATGGTTTACCTCGAACGAGGAAAGGGAATGAAGGTGCCTGGGTTATCATAGATCGATTGACCGAAAGCGCACACTTTAATCTAGTTGAGCCGACAAGGACTACCTCAAGCCTTGTAGATATATACATAAAGGAGATTGTTTGTTTGCATGGAATTTCGAGCAGCATAGTAAGTGATCGAGATCCAATTTTTACCAATCGGTTCTAGAAAGCATTACCGACAGCTTTGGGAATGAAGTTGAGTTTAAGCACCACATATAATCTCCAGATTGATGGGAAAACCAATAAAGTTAATAGAGTATTTGAAGATCTTCTGAGACCTTGCATTTTAGACTTTAATTGTTCAAGGGAGGATCGTCTTTAGCTTGTGCAATTCTCTTGTAATAAAACCTCCCAGGCAAGTATTTGCATTGCATCGTATGAAGCCTTATATGGTAGTCCATCTAGATCATCTTCATGTTGGATCGAAACTGGAGCTGGGTTAGTACTTGGACTTGATATAATTCGAGAAGCCTAGAAGAAAGTAGATATGATCAGGAAGAAGCTAAAGTAAGCTCAAAGCAGGCAGAAATGTTACGCCTATCAGAGGCGTAGGAATTTAGAATTCTCAGTTGGGGATTTTGTATTTTTAAAAGTCCATCTGATGAGTGGTGTAGTAAGATTTGGAAGGACTGGGAAGTTAGCACCTCGATATATTGGACTTGCTCCCATAATTAAGCAGATTGGCCCACTAGCCTATCGAATAGAATTACAAGAAAGGTTATCAGGTGTACACAATGTTTTTCATGTATCTATTTTATGAAAGTATTTGTGCGACCCAGAACAATTTATAGAGAAAGCTGCCTAGGAAGGTTTAGAAGTAGAGCCAAACTTGGTAGTTATCAGACAACCAATTCGAATCCTAGATCATGATGAGAAGCAATTAAGGAGAAAGGTTGTGAGATTAGTTAAACTCCAATGGAGTGGTGATGCTGAAGACTGCACTTGGAAAACGGAGGGTAGAATGAAAAAGGCATATCCTGAGTTTAGGATGGATGTTTAGTCTGTCTCCATGTAGTGTACCCACCGCTTATGGTGTAGTCACTTATCATATCTTTGTATATATTTCATCGTATCTAATATATTCCTTTTTGAGTTATCTTCTTCTTATCTTAAATTTCGGGGACGAATTTCTTTTAAGGAGGAGAGAATGTAACGACTCGGAAATTTATCACTTTGGGAAACACACACACACACACACACATATATATATAAGTTTAAAGTATTCAAATATAAGATTTTATAACACAAACTATAATGTTTTGAACAATAATAAATGATGGTAAACTTGTTTTTAAAATTATACTAACAAATATAGATATTTGGGATTTCCGTCAGAAAAGCGACATATTTTCCAAATCATGCTTTACTGGGTCAAAACGAATGTTGCGTAAAACATCGTTACGACAACCATAAACACTGGTATAAGGATTTGATAAATTACATATATATACATACATACATATACATACATACATACATATAAATATATAATCCCGTATACTATATAAAAACATTTCCTTTCAGAAATCATCTACTAACAAAAGTGTTATAGTCTCTGCCTACCATAACTTCTCCGAAAACGTCTATTACAACAATAAATGTTGAAATCTATGTTTTCGATACATATCTCATTTTAAAACATTTTTCAAACTATTAAATTCCATTTGGAATTATTACTTTTCGAAACTTCGCTTTAAAACAATAATTTAGTTTTACAAGCCATTAACTTTTCAAAACAAACATTATTTTCAAACAATCCTTTGAAAGATTGTTTTAACTTTCCAAACTATAAATTACTTTTTAAAGTTATTAACTCCATCGAAAACATATTTGCAAAACAATCTTTCGAAAGATTGTTAAACTCTTAAAACTCGAATATATTTACTTTATATAAAAATCCATATTTAAATCTCAACATAAATCATTTCCATATTTTATAAAACCACGTTATAAATTTCCTTTCTATTTTAAAGAACTTTAATTTTATAAAATTGCTTCTTTTATAAAATTCTATTTATAAATCATACTTTTATAAAAAAACTACTTTATCAAAAATCCATTTTTATATCCATTTCTTTATAAATCTAATTTATTTATAAAATCCATTTTCTAAATCAATTTTCAAATCCATTTACAAAATATTTACAAACTATGATCTTAAATCTATTTCTTTATTTATAAAATATTGCCTTTAAAAATTCGTTATAAACTTATTTTAAAATCTCTATATAAAAATATTTCACCAAAACCATATGTTTATAACATCAAAAATCATACTTTTTATTTGTTTAAAAACAAATTACTCCTTTTAATAATCTAAAAATTATTAAAACCTATACTTCTCTAAATCACTTTGAAAATCATTTAAATTCAAAATCACTATTTTATAGTATTTTAAAATACTAAAAAGTAAGGCCCAGTGCTTACATAGCACTAAATAGCAAAACAAATTCATGTCATCAAATATGGCATCCATTACAACATCATATATCAGCATATATATGAATATAAAATCAACAGTGTGAGGAATCCTGTTGGATCCCTCAAACCTGTCCCCCTACAATAAGTATAGTATATAATCAAAAAATATAAAAATCAACCTCTTCGAGGCAGGATTCGTATACAAAGGGTCATCCGCTCATATACGGAAACGTCATAAGGTCTCATCCGCTCTAGGGGCGAGATTATATCCAAACCAACTAATATATATAGTATATCATCCAAACAAGCAGCAATCATCATAAATAAAATTATTCCCACTTATATAAAAATATAAGTAGGTCAGAGAGGTGAGTTAACTCACAAAATTTCCAGAGATCGCCTAAGCGCTCCGTTTTGGATTAAAATTGAATGGTCATTCAATTTAACCTAAATTTCCAACTAGCTATGAATTTTTCCAATCCAACTTTATAGCATAGTGCTCGCTGATACGAATGCAACACAACTTGTCGCGCTCGAAACTGACCTTGTACGAACAAGTTATGAATTATTTAACATTCGATAACATTAATTATTTAATTAACATAACTTAATTAAAAATTTTGAACTAATTAACCTTCTTTAATCTCCCTCCAAACACGCGAAACTGCCCAGAAAACATACGCGCTCTCGAACCTAGTCATTGAGCTTTTCCACGATCGTCGGCGCCTCTATGCTCCACCGGAGCTCGATCCAATGTCACCGCCGCAACCCCCTTCGCCTCCTCCACGCTCGGCCAGGACGTGGCACCCTCTTGTCACTTGAAAACACGTCGCCAACCCTAAACGATGGCCATGAATGCGGCCCAAAATCGATCATCTCACCTTGCTAGACGACGATCCAACCGTTGACCCTATAGTGTAACGACCCGTATTTTTAACTATTTTAAATTATGGAATTTAATATGATTATTGGTGGTTAAAAAGAAATTTAATTTTTTATTTATGTAATTTCTTTAATATGAACTGGGATAAAATATTGAAATAACCAATTTCGAAGATTTTGACAATAACAGTATTGAAATGGAATTCTACGTATTGAATGTATTTATAATCAATAGCAAGAATTGGATAATAAATGTTGTATTATTTAGATGGAAATAAAATAATTTTTGAAAATTAAAATTCATTTGAAATTTATTGATCTACCGATTTATTAGATAATTAACATTGTTTAAAATTTAATATTGCAAATATTTAAATAATTGAATCTTGAATTAATATGATTGAAAATGATATCGGGAATTGATTTAGATTTTATTCAAAATATGAATGAAGATTTTTAATGTTTAAAATTGGATTTAAAAGTGAATAATTAGAAATTGGAAATTCTATATTATAATTAACAAGTAAAAATAGTCATTTTGGCCACTGTCTCAGATTTCAACGAAACTAATTCCATAAGATCCGTAATGGTGTATTTTAAATTTCATGACAATTGGGTTCACCATTTGGTCGTACGGGATAGAAACGCGTTGAAATTAATATCGAAAATTTAATATAATAATTGGGTTCAAAAAAGCTATCTTCTTCATACGATCGAATTAGGTCTCGAGACTTGCTCCATTGCGTTTGGAATATGGGTATAACATTAGGAACGCCTGGTGGCATGCCTCGATAGGTGTTCAAAATAAATATCTAGAAATTTGAATTTAAATAATAATAATAATTATTATTATCCTCATCTCATATTAGCCACAAAAACGTCCACTCAGCCACCCTATATACGTACGAGCCTACTTTGTTTTCTTATTTAAATCGTGTCTCTCTTCCCTTTTGTTCACGTAGGTTACAGAGTAATGGAAAGAAAAATTTTGAAACTTTAAAAATAAAACTCGAGTGTTATACTTCATGAAAACTTTGAAAATCAGTTTTAAAGATCTTATTTTTGGATAAACTTCAATCTGATATGATCGAGTTAAAGCGCGACTTGGATTAGGGAAGTTCAACAGTGATGTCACGAGCAAGTAAATGGCTAGGGTTGAAATTTTTGGAAATTCTGGTTAATAATTCTTTAATTGGAGTTGGTATTTGGATTAGTGGGGTCGTATGGCATCTTGGGTAGGATTTTGGGGGGTCGCGGCTGTTAGTGGTGGAGCGCGACATTGGCTTCAGCGCGTTCGAGCTCGAGCAAGTTGCTTTGTGATTTAGGGGCTCGAACGTGGTGGGGTGGTGTACGATCGAACGAGGAAGAGTGGAGTGGTGTGTGGGTGAACTCGAAGCGGTTGATGGTGGGTTGAGAGGATCGTGTACATGCATGGTTGTGAACGAGGATGTTGGGTGCAGGGGAAAGAAGGAAAAGGAAGAGGGGGAAGAAGAAGGATGGATGGGCATTGGGCCGTTCAAACAAAAAAAAAGTAAAAAAGGAGAAAAGATAAAAAGAAGAGAAGAAGAAAAAAAAGAGAAGGAAGTGGATCGGGTTTTCTTCGTTCGTGGGCAGGGCTGGAGTTTGTGAAGGTATTAGCGGTAATAAATTTTCATTTAAAATTTTAATTATGTTAATTATATAGTTAATTATATTGAACACTAATTATCGCGTAATTTTACATACGAGGTCCGATTCAGACGAAACGAATTGCGTTAGAATCGTATCGGTGTTATCTACGCATTAGAACCAATTTGAAATTTAATTAAAGCTGGAAGAATTTTCTGTTTCAAATAAAAGGTGATTTTTTTATAATGCTCACGAAGTATTAGAATATTTTTATGCTAGTTAAATTTGAAATTATGAAGTGATATAAATTTATTGATCATTGTTTGATAAATTTAATTGTCATTCGAATTAACTGTTAAAAATTAAAATTGATAGTTAAATTTGAAATTGGAATTTAATTGCCAGTAAAATACCTAATATTAATAACTATGAAATTGTTGTGAATTATTTTTACTATGGATGAATGATTGTGATGGATGCCAATTGATTGATATTTGGATGATTGGATGTTTATATATATATATATCCTATTATCACTTGGTAAATTATTTACAGTATATAAAACTGTAAATTGAATTATTTCGAATAAAATGGTAAATCTGTTGAAATGATATATACCTATGACACTATGATTTAGATTGAAATGATATATATCCATCCTTGAAATTAAATTGAAATAACAGATCACTTGGCCATAGGGTAGAAAATTATATACGAACACCGGATTGGTTAAATTATATGATTTTGAAATTTTGGATTTGAAATTTATTAAATGATTTGATTTTAAGAAAATGAAAGTCGAATTTATGGAAATCGAACTAATTCGATATTGAGCTCGGAATTGAATAATATTTGAGGATTTGGATTTCAAATTGGGTATTGATGGTAAATTTGATTTAAGTGTTTTGAATCGATGTTTTGAAAATCGAACTCGGAATTGATTTAAATCAAAATGGTTCAAATTTGAAATTGGAATTATCTTGGTATTGTAATTGAAATGAATTTGAAATTGGAATTGAAATTAATTTGGAATTGACATCAAAATTAATTTGGAATCGAAGTAAAATTCGACTTGAAATAGAAATTGAATCGATAAAATCGAAATGGAAATTTAAAGTGATTTGAATTGGGAAATTTGGAATTGAATCAGTTTGACTTTGAAACTATTTTCAATAAAATTATTTAATATAAACTATTTAAAATCTGCCTTTTTACATATTCAATTTATTTTGAAATTTTTCCCAAACTATTTTACCTTATAAAACAGTTTAAATACTAAAATTATTTTATATCAAACTATTTTAATTATGTAAACTATTTTTAAACAATTTAAAATTTCAAACTATTTTCCTAAATTCAAACTGGTCAAGGGTGGACCGTTTATTTTTAAATCATGGATTTAAATACGAATCGGGTCAAAATGAACTTATACCCAAATTGAAATTCGAAGCAATGTTGAATTGGAACTGAAATCGAGATATTATGATGAACATGATTTTGAATTGAAATAGTATATTTTGAGTAAATATGATGAATTCGAAATAAATTTGATTTTGAAGTGAATATGATATTTTGATATCAAATTCGAATTGTTTTCGAAATGTAAAAGTACCAACCGTTGTGTAAAACAACGTTTGGTTGTTAAAGAGACCGGGACCTCTTATTGGCAAACTCTCTTTCAATATTGAAACTACTTTTACAACTTTGTACATGGAGTGATGGTAAAGAACAAAGTGGTTGGATTTGGCGTCGCTTGTTGGATTTGAAGAAATAGAACGATGATGGATTAGCTTGACACTTGTGCCAAATTGAAATGACTAAAACAGGAGCCGTACCGGCCAAGCGGGCTAGCTACCTCGAGTGGACACACTTCTTCGTATTAGCATCATTTACATTGTGATTGATTGGTGCGCACCCTCGGATTTTTGAGAGTGTTGGACGCGGTGCGTGGTCATGGCTATGATGCGTTACCACCAGCCGGAAAGGGTAAACTGGTAGTATCCTACCTTGTGCATTGCCTCACGTGCCTTGTCATACTTTTATCCTTATACGAGACCCCTACGATTTTGGTTTAGTGTTGTCGTATCACAGCGCATCCCTATACACCGACGGTTTACTTGTGTTTTATATGCAAACTATTTGACATTGCTTAAAAACGCGTTAAGGGGGATCAATGTAAAGCCTTAACGCTATTTTAATATTTATTTTACTGATTAGACATTATATATATAGCGTATTCTACTACATATAAATATTTTGATGGATCCTTAAGAGATGGAAAATCCCGTAACATCTCTTGAGTTATTGCACGCACGTTATACACTAGATAGGGGATGTGAAAACCCGTAAACATCTCTAATGCCACGGCACTCATGTTATATGCGATATCGATTTTACTCACATAAGAATATTTTAGTCCTGACTCGAGTGTTCTGTCTTTTCATTACGCTCGGGTCAGCCCTGAGTTTTCAGCTTATCAAAGATTATTCTTTGGAGGACGAATACGAAGATTTGGTATATTATTATTACTAATATTATTCCCAGCATCATGTTTTTCTGCTGCATTATATTTGGTTCTGTAGTTTATGTATAACTCTGATAAATGTTGTATAAATTATAACCAATTGTATAGTAAATAGCTTCATGAACTGTTTATTTGATTATTATTTTTTATCGTTCCGCTGCGAGATTCTGTGTTTGATTTCTTCTTCTTTTCTTATTTTTCTTAATTAACCCCAATGATCATCTATGTTTTGGATTGTTTAAGTTGGACATATGCAGATTATTGTCGATTTAAACCTTCTGAAATGTGGGTCGTCGCAACTGGTATTAGAGCTTTGGTTTAGCGATAACCTTAGCTTTGTGTGGTATTAACTCATTAGAGATAGGGTTAGTAATACCCTAGAATGAGTTTGAGTGTATATATATGAGAGAGCGTATTTGTTAGTGTTGTATAAAAATGTTTTATATTGTGTTGTTTGAATTGTTAAGTTTGAATTTTGGGTTCTGATCGGCAGGTGGATGCCACTATATCGATAGAGATTTCAAAATACTTGAACAAAGCAAACCAACACAATATTGTTTTCGAAATTTGGTGAATGAAATAATTTTACCTAGTATTATATTTTATATATAAAAGAATGGTTTTCTGAAATTTAGATAGTTAAATGAATTGGTTGTTAAAAATGATAATATTGATCATTATCGTTTATTGTTTGATTAGTCAATGTTCATAAACTATTAGCTATTATATGATTATAAGAAAATGAAACTGTACAAATGTGATTTATAAGATATAATTTGCAAGTAAAATGAAAATAAAATCGAGAATTTGAGAAATTTAAATTCTGGTGTTTCATCAAAAGGGTTTCAAGGTTTGGAAAATAATACCAGTATTGTTTAAAAGTATATACAAATACAAATTGGTTTCAAATAAATTTCAAAAGGAATGAATTCAGTACTTCCCTCTTCTATCGCTGAAAAATAATTTCGGTGATGACTACGCAGCATCATCGACGTTCATTTTCGAGCCTTAAAGTAGGTGAGACTTCTGAGAACCTTTACTATGAAATTATTTTGATAAACAGATTTTGGTTTAAACTCCAAAAGTATGATTTGATATACGAAAGATATAAGTATATATACTTATTTCAAATGATTTGAAATGAACCCGGTGTTTAAAACTTTTAAGTTTTGTTAATTAATAATCTTCAAATTATTTGAATGAAACAAAATATTTGAATAACCATAACTTATAAAATAAGAGGATTAAGAAATCTAAGCTAAATGTTTTGAGAAACTTTAGAGTTGAAGTTTGCAACTGTAAAATTGAAAGTAAAGAAAATTTAAACAAGTTAAAATAGTGAACATTCTAATTAAGTAAAATGAATCAGATTAATTTGTATAATACCAAATTGCATTCTAATAACATATAATAAGACTTACCAAAGGTTAAAAGTTAAAATGATGATTTGGATATGTAATGGTATATTATACAAGTAAACAAAACTTAAAAGTAATTCAAATGTATATAAACGAAAATTTAGTTGTAATAATAAATGTTATATACTCAATTAGTATATTATGAAATGATTAATGACTAAATGGAATATGTAAATGGGACTTAAGAAAGTAGAAAAATGAATTAAATAGTATCTTTGTAAATTGGTTATAGAATTAAATAAAAAATTTCAAAGAAATTTTGAATTTGTAACTTTTGAGATAATTATAAACTTAGATAAAGTCATATATAAGAAGTTGGACTTTTATAGAATGATTATAAACTAAAGTGATGATTAATAAAATGTTTCACAAATAAATTTATTATTAAATGAAATTGTGACAATAAATGTGAATTAAGTTGAAAAGAAACTTAAGTAAGAATATAAGAAATAATTCATTGATGATGTTGATGCTAAAAATGGAGGTATGAACATTATAATTCAAATGTTTCACGACAATGTAAAGTAAAGTTCATAGTTTATAACTTTGATAAATGTTAGTTAAAAAAGGTGTTAAATTAATTGAATATGGATGTTAAAGGAAGAAATCGATATTGAATTATGAAATGAACTTTAACTTTTGAAAAGCTAACCAAAATGAATAAATGGAAGAAGTTAGTGAATTGTATTAATAAAATGAGTAAATGAAATGACATTGATTTAAAATGAACTTAAGTGTAGAATGAATGTGAATAAATGAATTGATATGAGATGTTGCTAAACGTAAAATGAAACAATTGAAATTTAAAAAATTGAATTGAATAAATTAAATGCAAATGAAATAGACTTGAATAAATTGGAAGTAAACCAATTAAACGCTAATAAACAATTGAATGTTAATAAGAAATGAAGTGTATAAATTAAATATTGGCATTGGATTATGTAAATTCATATTGTTATGAATTAACTGGATGAATACTAATAATTGAATGGTTTATTTTGTTGTAAGTTATAACATTTTTATTGTATATGATTGTTGTTTGTCGTATATTAATGCTTATGTTATGATTTGAATTTAAAATTCATGTTATATGCTTCTATAAAACTCATATATACTTTCTATATCTTATATAAATGACTAATATTCTTAATTGAGTTGAGATAGGTGCATATGAAGCCAGTTTGGATGTATACGCGGATTCTATATGGTTTTGCTTGCTTAATACGAGCGAACTCGCTCGTATTAATAATAAGATACACATCTTGGATTACATACTGCGTTTTATATTTTTTCCCTGCGGGATGCCGCACCATTGAGATGAGATATATATTTGATATATTTGGTATATATTTGGGTTATATATTGAATTGTAAAAATATTTCGATCGAGCCGCGCAAAGGAGGCTCTACCAAAATTTTCCGAAAATCCGGGTGTTAGAAAAATTTTGAAGTTTTAAAATTTTTATAACTTGTTTTCTTAAATAGATTGTAAATTCCGTAAGTAGATCGGAGTAGCATAGTAGAAACGTAGTAATGGTTTTATAAATGAGATTCAATGTTTTATAAGTTGATTGTTTTGAATAAAATATATCAAGTATCCAATTCTGTACTTGGTCCTTTTCGAGGACGAAAAGTTTTAAGTGAAGGAGAATGTAACGACCCGTATTTTGAAATATTTTAAATTATGGAATTTAATATGATTATTGGATAAAAATGGTAAAAAAATAGAAATTTAATGTTTTATTTATGTAATTTCTATAATATGAACTGGGATAAAATATTGAAATAACCGATTTCGAAGATTTTGGCAATAACAGTATTGAAATGGAATTCTATATATTGAATGTATTTATAATCAATAGCAAGAATTGGATAATAAATGTTGTATTGTTTAGATGGAAAAAAAATAATTGTTGAAAATTAAAATTCATTTGAAATTTATTGATTTACTAATATCGATTTATTGGATAATTAAAATTGTTTAAAATTTAACATTGCAATTATTTAAATAATTGAATCTTGAATTAATATGATTAAAAATGATATCGGAAATTGATTTAGATTTTATTTAAATATGAATGAATATTGTAAACATTTAAAATTGGATTTAAAAGTGAATAGTTAGAAATTGGAAATTTTATATTATAATTAACGAGTAAAAATAGCCATTTTGGCCACTGCCTCGGATTTTAACGAAACCAGTTCCATGGGATTCGTAATGGTGTATTATTATCGGCTTTCAAATTTCATGACAATTGGGTTCACCATTTGGTTGTACGGGATAGAATCGCGTTGAAATTAATATCGAAAATTTAATATAATAATTGGGTTCAAAAAAGCTATCTTCTCCATATGATCGAATTAGGTCTCGAAACTTGCTCCATTGCGTTCGGAATAGGGGTATAACATTAGGAACGCCTGGCGGCATACCTCAATAGCGGTTCAAAATAAATATCTTGATATTTGAATTTAAATAATAATAATGTATATTATTATCCTCATCTCACACCAGCCACAAAAACGTCCACTCAGCCAACCTATATACGTACGAGCCTACTTTGTTTTCTTATTTAAATCGCGTCTCTCTTCCCTTTTGTCCACGCAGGTTACAAAGTAAAGGAAAGAAAAATTTCGAAACTTTAAAAATAAAAATCGTGTGTTATACTTCATGAAAAATTTGAAAATCAGTTTTAATAATCTTATTTTTGGATAATCTTCAATCTGATATGCTCGAGTTGAAGCGCGACTTGGATTAGGGAAGTTCGACAGTGATGTCGCGAGCAAGTAAATGGCTAGGGTTGAAATTTTTTGAAATTCTAGTCGACAATTGGAGTTCGTATTTGGATTAGTGGGGTCGTATGGCATATAGGGTAAGATTTGGGGGGTCGCGGTTGTTAGCGGTGGAGCGCGACATTGGCTTCAGCACGTTTGAGCTCGAGCAGGTCGCTTTGTGATTTAGGGGCTCGGACGTGGTGGGGTGGTGTGCGATCGAACGGGGAAGAGTAGAGCGGCATGTGAGTGAACTCGAATCGGTCAATGGTGGGTTGAGAGGATCGTGTACATGCACGGTTATGCACGAGGATCTTGGGTGTAGGCGAAAGAAGAAAGAGGAAGAGGGAGAAGAAGAAGGATTTTTGGGCCTTGGGCCATTCAAACAAAAAAAGTAAAAGAGGAGAAAAGAAAAAAAGAAGAGAAGAAGAAAAAAAAGAAGGAAGTGGAACGGGTTTTCTTCGTTCGTGGGCCGGGCTGGAGTTTGTGAAGGTACTAGCGGCAATAGATTTTAATTTTAATTTTTAATTATGTTATTTATATCGTCAATTATATTGAACGTTAATTATCGCATAATTTTACATACGAGGCCCGATTTGGACGAAACGAATTGCGCTGGAATAGTATCAGTGTCGTCTACGCATTGGAACCAATCTGGAATTTATTTAAAGCTGGAAGAATTTTCAGTTTCAAATAAAAGGTGAGTGTTTTATACAGATCACAAAGTACTAGAATATTTTTATGCTAGTTAAATTTGAAATTATGAAGTGATATAAAGTTATTGATCGTTGTTTGATGAATTTAATTGTCATTCGAATTAACTGTTAAAAGTTAAAATTGACAGTTAAATTTGAAATTGAAATTTAATTGCCAGTAAAATACCTGATATTAATAACTATGAAATTGTTGTGAATTATTTGACCTTTTGGATGATTGATTTTGATGGATGCCAATTGATTGATATTTGGATGATTGGATGTTTATTTATTTTTATATATATCCTGTTATCACCTGGTGAATTATTTACAGTATATAAAACAATAAATTGAATTATTTCGAATAAATTAAGAAATAGGTTGAAATGATATATACCTATGATAGTGTGATTTGGATTGAAATGATATATATCCATCTCTGAAATTAAATTGAAATAACTGATCACTTGCCCATAGGATAGAAAATTATATACGGACACTAGATTGGTTAAATTAAATGATTCTAGAATTTTTGATTTGAAATTTATTTAAATGATTTGATTTTAAGAAAACGAAAATCGAATTTATGGAAATCAAACTATTTCGAAATTGAGCTTGAAATTGAATTATAATTGAGGACTTAGATTTCAAATTGGGTATTGATGGTAAATTTGATTTAAGTGTTTTGAATCGATGTTTTGAAAATCAAATTCGGAATTGATATAAATAGAAATGGTTCAAATGTGAAATTGGAATTATCTTGGAATTGTAATTGAAATGAATTTGAATTGGAATTGAAATTGAATTGGAATTGACATCAAAATTAATTTGGAATCGAAGTAAAATTCGACTTGAAATTGGAATTGAATCGATTAAATCAAAATGGAAATTTAAAATGATTTGAATTGGGAAATTTGGAATTGAATCAGTTTGACTTTAAAACTATTTTCAATAAAATTATTTAATATAAACTATTTAAAATCTACCTTTTAAAATATTCAATTTATTTTGATTTTTTTCCCAAAATATTTAATATAAAATATTTAATATAAAATTATTAATAAAATTATTAATAAAATTATTTAATATAAAATATTTTTTTCCCAAAATAATTAATAAAATTATTTAATATAAAATATTTTTTTCCCAAAATATTGAATCAAGGTGGAATGTGTATTTTAAAATCATGGATTTAAATATGAATTGGGTCAAAATGAAGTTATAACCCAAATTGAAATTCGAAGCAATGTTGAATTGGAACTGAAATCGAGATATTACGACGAACATGATTTTGAATTGAAATAGTATATTTGGAGTAAATATGATGATTTCGAAATAAATTTGATTTTGAAACAAATATGATATTCTGATATCAAATTCGAACTGTTTTCCAAATGTAAATGTACCAACCGGTGTGTAAAACGATGTTTGGTTGTTAAAGAGACCGGGACCTCTTATTCGCATACTCTCTATCAATATTGGAACCACTTTAACAACTGTGTACGTGGAGTCATGTTCCAGAACGAAGTGGTTAGATTTGGCGTCGCTTGTTGGATTTGAAGAAAGAGAACGATGATGGATTAGCCTGACACTTGTGCCAAATTGAAATGACTAAAACAGGAGCCATACTGGCCAAGTGGGCTAGCTACACCGAGCGGACACACTTCTTCATCTTACCATCATTTACATTATGATTGATTGGTGCGCACCCTCGGATTTTTGGGAGTGTTGGACACGGTGGGCGGTCATGGCTTTACCACCAGCCGGGAAGGGTAAACTGATAGTATCTTACCTTGGGCATTGCCTCACGTGCCTTGTCATACTTTTATCCTTATACGAGACCCCTGCGATTTTGGTTTAGTGCTGTCGTATCATGGCGCATCCCTATCCACCGATGGTTTACTGGTGTTTTATATGCAAAATATACGGCAATGCTTAAAAACGCATTAAGGGGGATCAATGTAAAGCTTTAATGCTATTTTAATATTTATTTTACTGATTAGACATTATATATATAGCGTATTCTACTACATATAAATATTTGGACGGATCCTTAAGAGTTGGAAAATCCCGTAACATCTCTTCAGTTATTGCACGCACGTTATACACCGGATAGGAGATGTGAAAACCCGTAAACATCTCTAATGCTATGGCACTCATGTTATATGCGATATCGATTTGAACCACGTAAGAATATTTTAGTCCTGACTCAAGTGTTTTGTCTTTTCATTACGCTCGGGTCAGCTTTGGATTTTCAGCTTCTCGAAGATTATTCTCTAGATGACGAAGACGAAGATTTGGTATAATATTATTCCCAGCATCATGTTGTTCCGCTGCATTATATTTGGTTCTGTTGTTTATGCATAACTCTGATAAATTTTGTATAAATTATAACTAAATGTATAGTAAATAGCTTCATGAACTATTTATTGGATTATCATATTTTATCGTTCCGCTGCGAAATTCTTTGTTTGATTTCTTCTTCTTTTCTTATTTTTCTTAATTAACTCCAATGATTATCTATGTTTCGGATTGTTTAAGTTGGACATGTGTGGATTATTGTTGACTTAAACCTTCCGAAATGTGAGTCACCACACGTAGTGTTCGTCGAGCTCTTCATCTTCCTAGTTGAGGCCGAAGCCTAAAATGCATGGATGGAGAGAAATCGAGGAAGGAAGATGGCTATTTCTGGCCATTGGAAATTAAATGGTGGCTGAGACCTAAGTTAGGGTTGCAAATGAACGTTAACGTCCTTATATAGAAAAAAATATCTAATCACTATCCACTTGCTAAATTTTCGAACTCTAAACGAAGCACGCTGCCTGATGTTCTATATGTTATACCCCTATTCCAAACATAATGGAATATGAATCAGAAGCTAATTCCATCATATACAGAAGTTAGCTTTTCAAATCAAGTTATTTTAATTAAATTCCTTTAATTAAATTCTACGCGGTTCAAACTCGCACAGTCAAACGATAAGTCTGATTGCTACGAAACTTGAAATCCTATAATAACTTATCATTACGGATCTAATAAAACAAGTTTCGTCGAAATCTGAGACAGTGCCAAAAATGACTATTTTTACACATTAATTAAAACAAGCAACTTTCCAATTTCTGTTTATTCACTTTTAAATCCAAATTAAAAGTTTACTAACTTCATTCTTATTCAAATAAAATTTGAATCAACTTAAGAAATCGTTTTCATTCATTTTAAATTCATGATTCAATTACTTAAACCATTTCAAATATTATATTTAACAATTTAATTTGCAAATAAATCACTATATTTGAAATATAAGTTATTTAACTTATAAAATTAACTTTTAAATAATTAAAATCAATTAATTATTCCAATTTCAAATGACTGAAATTCTGGGTCGTTACATTCTTCCTCCTTAAAAGAATTTCGTCCCCGAAATTACTAGGTAAGAAAAATGTCACAAACCCCATTAGCTTTTCGAAACAATTAGTTAAAATAGATTACCAAATTCATTTAAACCTTTTAACTTTCGAGAAAAATTAGTTAAAACTTCTTATAAACACTTTTCTAAGTCTTCAAATTCATTCATAGTTAACTTCCAAAACTAACTAATTCGATTCATTCATTCATCCCAACTTATAACTCAAAATCAAAATTTTAGTTATAAATTTTTTTCCCAAAATTCTCAAAAAATTTCAAACGCCTTAAATTTATGGTAAATTTTGCCAGCGTCTACTTTGTGCGGCTCGATCATAAAAAATCACAATATATATATATATATATATAATCATAAATATAAGTCTCATCTTCAAGGATGAGGCATCCTGTAGGGAAAAAGTGTAAAAGTACAGTATGTAATCCGAGATATGTACTTTTTATATTTATCAGCAAGCATATATTAGCAATATAGCATGAAAACGAGCTCCAATGTGAAGCATACGCCATCCCTACCTGCTAATCACTCAACAATCCATGTGCACATATATATAGAATGTAATATCAGTATATAACATAACTATACAATAACTACATGCAAATGAAACATATACAACAAAATAAATTATCAAACAAATGATATCCATTCAATTTATTCATAACCATATCAAATTGCATTTTCAGTACCAACCTTTAATTTATACTTTCATTCACATTCCAATTCATTTACATTCAATTTCTCACGTTCAACTGATTTACATTCCATTATTTACATTCCAATTAAATCAATTGACTTTCATTCAATTATTATCCTTCAATTCATTAACTTTCAATCTCATTTACATTTACATTCACCATTCACTTTTATTTAATTCACGTTCATTTACATTTACGTTCATTCTTCACTTAGTATATTTCTTTAATATTAATAACATTTAATAACCATTCCATAAAATTCTTACTTAAGCTTACTATAAACATTTTATACATCACAACTTATTTTTGATTATCACTTCATAATTAAGTTAATATTCAATTTTAACAAAAAACATTCCAAAACATATTCCATTCACTAATTCATTTCATTAGTTCAATTCATTAATTCAATCCATTAATTCATTTCAATCACAATCAATTTCATTTAACTCATTTCAGTAGTTCATTCCATTTATTACAATTCAAATTCAGTCCCATTTTATAACTCAAGTTCATATCCATTCCATTAATTTATTACCAGTCAAATTCAATTTCATTTTCATTTAACTTTGCTTAAGTTAAATTTCATATCAAAATTCATTTTATTTAACTTAACTTTGGCTAAATTTCATTTCATTGTTCAATTATCAAATTACTTTCCTCAAGGTCTATAAGTTATACCACTTATTTACTTTAAATTTTCATGAATATTTTACTTAAGTTTATTCACGTGCTCTAATTTTAGTTCATGGTTATATAAACACTTTACGACTTAAGTGTATATTCATTTTATTATTTTATTTAACTCATTTCTTCAATTTATTTAAGTTTACTCAAGTTAAATTTTTTTATTTCATATCTCAAATTCAAATTTCACTTTTGTTTGCTTAACCAAAATGTTCAACCATTTTAAAATTTGGTTTTACTTTCCAGCTCAAATTCACAAGTTCAAAACTTATTTCTTTTCTATACTATTTTCATTTTTTAAGTTCGAAATCTTATTTTCTTATATAAGACCATTTCATAATTGTTTATCTTTGCTTAAATTTACAATAATAATAATTACTTTTATTAGAACACAAACAACAAACAACAATTGATAATAATCAAATATTATCATTCACTAATTACCAAACACGCCATATATAGTTGTAATAATTCCTGAAAATTTATTCCTTTACATATAAAATATAATTCAGGTAAAATTATTTCATTTACCCGATTTCGTAAACAATACTATGTCAAATTGCTATGTTCGAGTGTTTAGAGATCCTAATTGATAACATTAGCTGGGTGCATCGACCAGAACTCATAAGCCACTCAACAGATCAACTAACACAATATAAAACATTTTTATATCACTAACAAATACGCGCACATACCTATAATACGCTCAAACTCATTCTAGGGTGCTACTGACCCTAACTATAACGAGTACCTATCAAAGCCTAAGAATTCACTAAACTTAAGCTCTGATACCACGTGTGACGACCCCAAAAATCCACACAATTCAAAATGACAATAAACCGCATATGTCCAGCCTAAGCTGAATAGAAAATCGGATCGTCATGGGAAAGAAGAAGAGAAGAAGAAAAGGAAGAAAGAGAAGCCAAAACAAATACAAAATCTCACAATCGTAGCGGAACAACATATAATATTATATCAATGAGCTTTATAAAAGAGAAACTGTAATCTTTAAGATACATACATCAATAAGAGTACACCAATCAAATCAAAATCATCAGCCTGGACACTTATAATAACCTCCTCATAATTGTTGATAATTAACATAATGATGCAGCGAAAAATAAACATATACGTGGAATATGACCCGAAGATTTCCAGCTCGCTTGCTAAAGCTCCAAAGCATCCAAATCTAAATATGTAAATATACTCGGTCTGACCTGAGCATTGAAAGGGAAGAATGCCCGGATCTATCTGGTAAACCAGCGCGAGAAAACACATCTCAACTGAATTTTAAAGTTATAAAAACTTTCTTTTATGAAAACTGTAACGACCCATGATTTTTAGTGATTTTATTTATTAAATTAATTGAAATTTTGTGAAATTTAAACAATAAAATTGGAAATAAAAATTTATTATTTGGAATACGTCTATTTTAATATAGCAACTGATAAATTTTCATCTAATAATATTGAAGTTTATTTTATTGTGAAATTTTATTTCAAATTTAACAGGTTAATAACAGTGAATTTTAAAGTTTTCCGAAACCAAAATATGTCAACAAGAGAAAATTTATTCAGAGCATTCGAAATCAGACTGTGAAATTCATTTCGCAAAATTCGGACGTTTCTAGCTCCGTTTGGATTTTTCCGTACGGAATATCAACGTATATCAAGGTCCGTATGGACTTTTGATAGGAAAGTCCTGACACTGGTATTTCTGTTTCCTTTTGTCCATCTCGTCGCGTTGATCACTGTGATGTATTCATCGGTGTATATCGGAGTCCGGTGCACGACGGAATCAACAGAATGCAAAATGTGACGATTCGCCATATTGGATCCATTTGCAATTCTGTGTCCTCCATCTGGTTTAGCTTGCTGTGTTGATCACGGATATATCTTGTGTCCTTTCCCATTCGTCAGTTTGGACACCCAAAAGTCTAAAATGTGAAAAGACGCAAGGAGCACTTATATTATTTCGTCATCTATTCGTATCGTTCCTTTTTCATTTTCACTCCCCTCTCTCTTGTCTTCCCGCAATTCTTTCCTCTTCCGTTCTCCATGCTCAGGCCGACATCACCAAAATGAACCACCACCTCAACATCACATCTCCGACCCTCTTTCATTTTCCACCACCGCTTGCCCAAAACCGAGAACCCTCTAACCGGCCTTCCTTCCCACCTTCACCAAGCAACGACAGCACCCCGAACCCACCCAGGCACCAGATCCGACCCCCTTCAACTTGCACCACCCAGTGCACCCACTTCCACGTGCAGCCAAACACCCTCACCAATCCAAGCCCTCCGCGCCCACCATCTCCATGACCACCAGCTCCATAGCCGATCGCCACAACCGCAGCCAACACCGAACCATCACTGTCTCCCCGAACCCCTCTGACCCGCTTCCCCACGACCGCCTACCCGTGCCCTATCACCGGCCATCTCCAAACCCGAACCACTCCCATCTCAGCCCGAACCCAATCGCCACATCACCGAGACCCTGGCCTTCCACCAACGCAGCCCGCCTCTGTTTCTTCTTCTGTTCTTTGCAAAAGGTTCATATATTTTAAATGTTATAGTATTTCATATATATATACGTGTATTATATGGGTTTATTTTTTAGTATACTTCATTTGGCCTCTTAATATATATTCATGCATGAGATATATGATACTGTTTATAGATATATTAGATTTAAAGGAAGTTTTGTATATGTCAGTTGAGGGAAGATGGAATAAACAAGTTTTGTTGTTGCAGTTTTTAAAAATTTAAAATTTTTACAGTTATAAATAGTCTAAGTTTTTTTTAAATATTGTCGGTTGGAAATATATACTTTGGTTTCGAATTTTATATCGTAGCTAGTTGCTTATATAAGTATATAAGTCAATTTTCATATATAAGTTTGTGTAAGTTTTAAATCTGTCTAATATTTTAAGTACTTATATAAATATAGTTTGTCTTATAAATATATTTCGAATACTGTATATTCCCATTTTGTTTATATACTTAAGTTTGTATATGTGTTGAACAGTTTAAAAGTTCATTTCAAAAAAAGTTGAGATGTGCTGGCATTCCCTATAACTCATGTACAGTGTTATTTTTGATAAATATTGACTTGTTTACATATTTGCTTGTATGTCTATTCGATTTTATTCTTTGTTTAAAAGTATACCGGTAATATATTGTGAGGTGTATACACTTGTAAGCTGTTTGACATGTTAGTTTATATAAATTTATTAATTTGTTAGTATGTATAGGTTACGTTAATAATATAATAATATTAGCTTTATGCGATGCTATAGTGTACTAAAAAGCTTATATAGATTTTAAATTTGCTGTTTCTATATGTGAATTATGAAAGTTATATATACTTTTACACAGTTTCTAATATGAACGGTTGCTTATGTAAGTAATCTTTTCCTACTGTTTATATATATGTAGTTATAAAGTAAAATATATATTAGCCTGAACAAATACATTTGCAACCGTATAGAGTGTTATAAATTAGTTTATATATGGGTTTACAAAAGTTTGTTTAGGATCTAGTGAGTAAAATATATTATATAAAGTAAGCTATGTCGTTTAAATAGATATTTAGTTTAAAATGTAATGAGTATATGAGTCTGCATATCTGTAACTTAGTACAGAAATTTTATATTGTCTGCATGTGTACAAGTCAGTTGTAATCAGTTGCTTTTTAATATATGTATATGAGTTAAAAAATTTATGAGTTAAAAATTAGTATGAGTTAAGATTTATATAGACCTTGGAATATATATATATATATTTAAATTTAAATGGTGTTTGAAATTAGAATCTGGTATAGTTTTATATATATACATATATAGTTTTATATAAGTTGACCTATATATCAATTATCTTCATCAATCCAATTCTGACTTGATTTCGTCCAATTCGATTTATCAGCTTTACTCGTCGATTCGTGCCAATCTAGCTTTGCCTTGGAATTTGTGTTCGGATGTGTAACTCGATTTCAGTGTTTATCCTCTCTAGCTTCGAAAGGTGAGCAATCACTCACGATTAACGTTCTTTTATTTTTTATATTTGATTTCATTTGAAATAGCAATTGAAATATGCTGCTGTAGTTATTTACATTGTTATTACTATTATTTGTAACTGTTCACCTGTGACATCTGACACCAGTATCAAGTATTATATGCATGTTATTACTATTATTTGTAACTGTTCACCTGTGACATCTGACACCAGTATCAAGTATTATATGCCTGTTATTACTATTATTTGTATCTGTTCACCTGTGACATCTGACACCCGTATCTGTTATTTATACTGATGATATATGCCTGTTGTTATATTTTTTTTAGTATCTGTTATCACTCTACAAGTTCCCTGTTAGTATAGAATTCACTATGGGTTGAAATGATACATACCCGAACGGACTTTAGAATAGGAGAAAATCGTTATGGGTTGAAATGATAAACCCAAGCGATTTTCATTTGAATTGAAATTGGGATTACGGGTTGAAATGATATCTACCCGTATATATTTAAATTTCGGATTGAAATGATAAATATCCGTATAACTTAACCATATGATAGAAATATATACAAACACCGTTGGTCCATATATTTGAATATTTTGAAAATAAAATTCTATGGAGTTGGGAAGAAAAATTTATATTTTATAGATTTTGGTAATAATTTGAACAAATTAAGGTTGGGAAGATAATTTGAATTTAGTTGAAATGTATTCATTAAAGAATTTTATTTAATTAAAACGATTTGAAACTTATTGAAATTGGAATTTAAGATATGACTTATAACTTGGGTGTGATTTAAGTAACTTAATAAATATTTCTTGTTTAAAATAAAGTTAAAGAAATAAAAAAAATGTAATTTAAGGCTAGTTAAATGATATTGAATTTATTAAGTGAATATTCCCTGATTTAATAATAATAAAGTTAAATCAAGAGCTATATGAAACGGTTAAATTTAACTTTGAAAATGTTGAGTATTAAAGTTTTGAAATATATTGAAAATTTAAATGGTATAATTAGAACTGAATTGAATTGATGAATAGAGCTTGAATAAAATGTGAATTTGGAATTTGAAGTTGATTTGAATCGATTTTGCGAGACTTGAGAAAATTAAATGCTTTACTTTATGAATTAATTAATATATATGCTATCTTGTAAAATAGTTATATTTGAAATGAAATGATATTTGGGTTTTGAAGTATAAATTAAATTGAAATGACCACGGTGTTATAGTGTATATTTCACCTTGTAGATAGTTCTGAAGATCCTTAGAGGATGGTTATTCCAAACATCCTTTAAGTTACTTGTATTTCAGTTGATATTTCACTTGAGTTGGATTTATTGATATAAGAATGTTAATCCTGACTCGAGTGTTTTGTGTTTTACTTTACGCTCGGGTCAGACCGAGTGATACAACATTTGAGACTCACCCTTGGAGTTTGGAGCTTCCTTTGGAGATCCAACTATCGCCTCAGCTTTCAGCTCTTCTAGTTGATTTGTTCAGAGAAGTCATCTGTTGTACTGGAGACTTCACTGCATTTGAGATATTCTGTTGTATTTTATTTCTAACTCTGATGTTTTTATAGTAGCTTCATGAACTACTATTTTATCTATTCCGCTGCGTATTATTGTATTACTCTGTGTCTGTGATTCTGTGATTGATTTATTTACTACATATGCTGAGTTTTGCCAAATTTAAATTAACAATCTGATATTTTGAATTGTTCAAGTCAGACATGTGTGGATTTATTGTCGATTTGAATGGTCCAAAATAGCGGGATGTTACAGTTGGTATCAGAGCTTTGGCTCTAGGCAAACTTAGCATATATTGTAAATTTATTTACAGAATCACTTTCGTTTGAGTTTAATCTCTTCCTTTTGACTCGATTTCCTTTGAACTTTGGAACCTTCCCTACGGTTCCAAAATTCATTCTTGTCTCTCCCTATTTGTATTCTTTTTGATTCTGGAGTATCCCATAACTCCACTTCGAATGATCTCTATAAGAATAGGCGATCCCGCCAATCTTTGGATGATTTGTAAAGGGGTGGAACTCCTTTACAATTGGCATTGATTCACTGGAGATTTATATATCTTTGGTTTAGATACCGCTATCTCTTGCGATCGAATGTTGGTTTTTCTTGGAATTCTGCATCGATCTTGTTCCTGAAGTCACGGTTGACCCGGTTAAGGTCGCCCGCGACTTGTATAAGTATATCCATCTCCTATTTTGTAAGTTAATTGTCTCATCTTCGTTCAAGCCTATCTTCGAATCAGAAATTTTATTTGATTAAAGTTCCTCTAATTTGAATCTCTATCTTTGTTGAAATCCATTCTTAAGTCATCCTTTGAAAATCGGGTTTTGTATTCTAGAAATTGTTTTCTAAACCGAAATTATTATTTTGATAAGTATTATTTTATTCTATATATAAAATTTGAAATGTTTTCGATAAGGATTATATACCCTTTTAAAATAAGAATTTGAGGTTTTCGAAAGGATTTTGAAAAAAAAATTTATATAAGAAATTTGATCTATCTAAAAATGATTTATAACTAAAGGATTTTAAATTTGAAATTCTAGAATTGAACTCCGGTATTTTGTAACTGGTTTTAAGATTTTGAAATATATAATAATAATATGATTTAAAAGTATTTTCCAAATAAGAAATGTTTCAAATGATTTTAATGAGTTTCGAATGATTTCGAAGAAATTTCAAAAAGAAGTTTGAGAAAATAGAAGTCCAGAACTCACTTATGTCGCTGGAAAATAATTTCGGTGATGAGTGCACGCATCATCGATAGTGATTTTCGAGTTTCAGAGTGAGGGATATGCCACTTTAGTAGCATCGCTATGCGAGTGATTTTGTGAAACCATTTTGATTTCAAATTTCGAAGTAAGATTTGATATTCAAAGATATATGTATATGTATTTGAAATGATTTGAAGTAAGCTGGTGTTCAGTCCTCGAGTTTTGGATTTGATATAACGCTATCTATTAAAATTGATTTACTAATTTGTTGCTGATTTCCAACTCTTGAATTTGAAAATGATTTCTTCAACTATTTTGAAGGTTCGAGCACTTCCAAATCAAGGTTAACCTTTTAAAAGCTAAGAATTTTGAAAAGTATAGAGTATATAAGTTGGTATGAATGTTAAAGTATGTAGTAATATGATTTAAATAAGTTGAAACCGTTTGTTAAGAAAATGAATAGGGCAATTTTAAATTTTTCTAATATGAAATTTAGATTTGAAATGTTTTGAAAATAATTTGGTCTTCAAAATATTTTGAATAAAATTTAGTTTAAATGTTTTAACATAGTAACATCTTTATGGAACTTTATATTTAACAAGTTGGAATAAATATATAAGTTGTACGTATGCTGTTTTATTCGCATAATTAATTTGATCCAAGTTTGAGTACACAAGTTCAAGGTGAATTACACCATTTCGTGTTAGGATTTTTCATTCGATTCTTGATGGCGAATATTTGATATGGATTTTGGGCTAAATTCTAGAATTCTCTATCATAGTATATGGATATGCAAGGAGACTGATGGCTTCTAGTCGAGAAACCATATCGAAGTCTGCATTAGGGAAGTCGAATGGACAATACTAGTTCGAAAGCGAACTTGTGTGATCGAGCGAGCGATCAAATGTGATTTTGCGAAATAATGACGTATGTACATCGTATATTCTAATATCATTGATATATTTTGACGCTGAAATTGAAAGCTGTCGGGTTAGAATATCTTTACTTACTAAAAGAAAACTTTAAATTTAGATTACAAAGATATATAACCCATAAAAGCAAAGATAGCCAATCCCATATGGCTCTTCATACAGCGAAATTTATTTTGTAAAGATTTGATCCTTATATAAGATGGACCTTATGTAAGTATAAGATGATTTTGAAAACATTTGATTTTGGAAATGAATTGGTTGACTTAAATTATATTGATTTGGAAATTTGGATTTATTTTTCTAAATCTATTATTTTGGAAACTTTGAAACTAAAGATATTTAATTTGAGAAGAAATAATTTGGTGAAATTGTATATGATTTTGAAATTGAACTGATATTCAAACAAATTGAAAATTGAGAACCTTATGTTACCAAACACTTGATTTGGGAGTTGTCGAACTTATATAAAATTGATTTGTATGAGTATGAAATTGATTCGAAAACTATAGCTTTGAAAAGGTACTCAATTTGAAAGTGAAATCTTATATAATTGAAGTCTATATAAGTATGATTTGATATACTATTGATTTGGAAATTATTTGATTTGAAAATTTAATCTTATATATAATGGATATTATATAAGTACGATATTTGAAAGTGATTTGAAAAGGTACTATATGATACATATTTTCGAAGTAAAGATATGGAAAGTGCCTTCTGCTTGATATCCGATTTGTGGCCACATCTTGGATTCATTCTATCGATATTATTCTCTCTGATTTTTGGTTTTCCGGATATGATACTCGAGTGTCCTTCGAATTCCATGGCGTTACCCATGGTCTTACGAACTCGACTGCATAGCGTAATTCGTAAGGCAGTGATTGCTTAAAAGGTACGGATGTTTCCTGGGGGATCCAGGCGTAACCATTGTGTATCTGCGATCTATGGTCGTGTTAGTGGCGTAATCCGCAAGGCAGAGATTGCTTAAGGGGTATGGATGTTTACTGGGGGATCCAGGCGTAACCATTTTTATGTATCCTGCGGTCCACCGTTTTGTTGCATGGCGAAATTCGCAAGGCAGTGAATGCTTAAAAGGTACGGATGTTTCCTGGGGGACCCAGGCGTAACCATTGTGTATCTGCGATCCATGATTTGTTTGTTTGTTTTTGTTTGGATTTTACTTTCCATGTCTGTTTTTAAAAGTTTTTCCAGTATTTTCACTGGGTGTTGAAACAAGTCTACTAAGTACCTGGAGAATTCTAGTTTTGCGCCTGATCAACGCACTACTAGAGTCTACAGGAACAAGGATAAACTTGTTGAAACATCGAGTTATAAAAGTATTTTATTACAAAGATATTTTATTATAAAAGTATTTCCAACAAAGAAATTTTGTATTAATATTTGAAATTGAAACTCTTATGGTTCTAATTAACTATTCGTGCCCGATACTATTGTGTTGAATCTATCTTATCTGCTCAGCTTATTTATTCACTTATTTGTTTCCTAATCCACCTCCTTTCCTTGTTGGCTATATTTTTTTTATATTGTTTATTTATATACTATATGGTTTAATAGAAAAAAAATTTAGTGTTATAAATATTTTAGAAGCTATTAATTAAATAAAACATATTTAAAGTAAATGATTATTGATTTATTAATAATATTTGAAAAGTATCTTGAGAAAAAAGAAGAAGAATTTTTTTATAAATTTATGAATTTTGGATTTAATATTTTCGAATAGCTTCTTTATAAATATAAGCAATAATGTAAATAATTGTTTCAAATAGTTTTCATATATTTATAAAGTTGTTATTTAAACATATAAATGGTATTTATAAAGGAAGAAAGAAATTCTACAAATGGGTTTTTGATAAGTATTAAATTATTAAAAATAATTGATTTGCAAATGAAGTTTTCAAATGAATATTTCAAGTAAAATTTATATAATTTTAAATTAATTGTTTAATCTTAACTTTCAAACTATTTTTCTTTCTGGTTGTTTCTATTCTTCTACCTCCTTTCTTTTCGGGGACGAAAAGTTTTGAGTGGGGGAGAGTGTAACGACCCATGATTTTTAGTGATTTTATTTATTAAATTAATTGAAATTTTGTGAAATTTAAACAATAAAATTGGAAATAAAAATTTATTATTTGGAATACGTCTATTTTAATATAGCAACTGATAAATTTTCATCTAATAATATTGAAGTTTATTTTATTGTGAAATTTTATTTCAAATTTAACCGGTTAATAACAGTGAATTTTAAAGTTTTCCGAAACCAAAATATGTCAACAGGAGAAAATTTATTCAGAGCATTCGAAATCATACTGTGAAATTCATTTCGCAAAATTCGGACGTTTCTAGCTCCGTTTGGATTTTTCCGTACGGAATATCAACGTATATCAAGGTCCGTATGGACTTTTGATAGGAAAGTCCTGACACTGGTATTTCTGTTTCCTTTTGTCCATCTCGTCGCGCTGATCACTGTGATGTATTCATTGGTGTATATCGGAGTCCGGTTCCCGACGGAATCAACAGAATGCAAAATGTGACGATTCGCCATATTGGATCCATTTGCAATTCTATGTCCTCCATCTGGTTCAGCTTGCTGTGTTGATCACGGATATATCTTGTGTCCTTTCCCATTCGTCAGTTTGGACACCCAAAAGTCTAAAATGTGAACAGACGCAAGGAGCACTTATATTATTTCGTCATCTATTCGTATCGTTCCTTTTTCATTTTCACTCCCCTCTCTCTTGTCTTCCCGCAATTCTTTCCTCTTCCGTTCTCCATGCTCAGGCCGACATCACCAAAATGAACCACCACCTCAACATCACATCTCCGACCCTCTTTCATTTTCCACCACCGCTTGCCCAAAACCGAGAACCCTCTAACCGGCCTTCCTTCCCACCTTCACCAAGCAACGACAGCACCCCGAACCCACCCAGGCACCAGATCCGACCCCCTTCAGCTTGCACCACCCAGTGCACCCACTTCCACGTGCAGCCAAACACCCTCACCAATCCAAGCCCTCCGCGCCCACCATCTCCATGACCACCAGCTCCATAGCCGATCGCCACAACCGCAGCCAACACCGAACCATCACTGTCTCCTCGAACCCCTCTGACCCGCTTCCCCATGACCGCCTACCCGTGCCCTATCACCGGCCATCTCCAAACCCGAACCACTCCCATCTCAGCCCGAACCCAATCACCACATCACCGAGACCCTGGCCTTCCACCAACGCAGCCCAACTCTGTTTCTTCTTATGTTCTTTGCAAAAGGTTCATATATCTTAAATGTTATAGTATTTCATATATATATATATACGTGTATTATATGGGTTTATTTTTGAGTATACTTCGTTTGGCCTCTTAATATATATTCATGCATGAGATATATGATACTGTTTATAGATATATTAGATTTAAAAAAAGTTTTGTATATGTCAGTTGAGGGAAGATGGAATAAACAAGTTTTGTTGTTGCAGTTTTTAAAAATTTAAAAGTTTTACAGTTATAAATAGTCTAAGTTTTTTTTTAAATATTGTCGGTTGGAAATATATACTTTGGTTTCGAATTTTATATCGTAGCTAGTTGCTTATGTAAGAATATAAGTCAATTTTCATATATAAGTTTGTGTAAGTTTTAAAACTGTCTAATATTTTAAGTACTTATATAAATATAGTTTGTCTTATAAATATATTTCGAATACTGTATATTCCCATTTTGTTTATATACTTAAGTTTGTATATGTGTTGAACAGTTTAAAAGTTCATTTCAAAAAAAGTTGAGATGTGCTGGCATTCCCTATAACTCATGTACAGTGTTATTTTTGATAAATATTGACTTGTTTACATATTTGCCTGTATGTCTATTCGATTTTATTCTTTGTTTAAAAGTATACAGGTAATATATTGTGAGGTGTATACAATTGTAAGCTGTTTGACATGTTAGTTTATATAAATTTATTAATTTGTTAGTATGTATAGGTTATGTTAATAATATAATAATATTAGCTTTATGCGATGCTATAGTGTACTAAAAAGCTTATATAGATTTTAAATTTGCTGTTTCTATATGTGAATTATGAAAGTTATATATACTTTTACACAGTTGCTAATATGAACGGTTGCTTATGTAAGTAATCTTTTCCTACTGTTTATATATATGTAGTTATAAAGTAAAATATATATTAGCCTGAACAAATACATTTGCAACCGTATAGAGTGTTATAAATTAGTTTATATATGGGTTTACAAAAGTTTGTTTAGGATCTAGTGAGTAAAATATATTATATAAAGTAAGCTATGTCGTTTAAATAGATATTTAGTTTAAAATGTAATGAGTATATGAGTCTGCATATCTGTAACTTAGTACAGAAATTTTATATTGTCTGCATGTGTACAAGTCAGTTGTAATCAGTTGCTTTTTAATATATGTATATGAGTTAAAAAATTTATGAGTTAAAAATTAGTATGAGTTAAGATTTATATAGACCTTGGAATATATATATATATATATATATATATATATAAATTTAAATGGTGTTTGAAATTAGAATCTGGTATAGTTTTATATATATATACATATATAGTTTTATATAAGTTGACCTATATATCAATTATCTTCATCAATCCAATTCTGACTTGATTTCGTCCAATTCGATTTATCAGCTTTACTCGTCGATTCGTGCCAATCTAGCTTTGCCTTGGAATTTGTGTTCGGATGTGTAACTCGATTTCAGTGTTTATCCTCTCTAGCTTCGAAAGGTGAGCAATCACTCACGATTAACGTTCTTTTATTTTTTATATTTGATTTCATTTGAAATAGCAATTGAAATATGCTACTGTAGTTATTTACATTGTTATTACTATTATTTGTAACTGTTCACCTGTGACATCTGACACCAGTATCAAGTATTATATGCATGTTATTACTATTATTTGTAACTGTTCACCTGTGACATCTGACACCAGTATCAAGTATTATATGCCTGTTATTACTATTATTTGTATCTGTTCACCTGTGACATCTGACACCCGTATCTGTTATTTATACTGATGATATATGCCTGTTGTTATATTTTTTTTTAGTATCTGTTATCACTCTACAAGTTCCCTGTTAGTATAGAATTCACTATGGGTTGAAATGATACATACCCGAACGGACTTTAGAATAGGAGAAAATCGTTATGGGTTGAAATGATAAACCCAAGCGATTTTCATTTGAATTGAAATTGGGATTACGGGTCGAAATGATATCTACCCGTATATATTTAAATTTCGGATTGAAATGATAAATATCCGTATCACTTAACCATATGATAGAAATATATACAAACACCGTTGGTCCATATATTTGAATATTTTGAAAATAAAATTCTATGGAGTTGGGAAGAAAAATTTATATTTTATAGATTTTGGTAATAATTTGAACAAATTAAGGTTGGGAAGATAATTTGAATTTAGTTGAAATGTATTCATTAAAGAATTTTATTTAATTAAAACGATTTGAAACTTATTGAAATTGGAATTTAAGATATGACTTATAACTTGGGTGTGATTTAAGTAACTTAATAAATATTTCTTGTTTAAAATAAAGTTAAAGAAATAAAAAAAATGTAATTTAAGGCTAGTTAAATGATATTGAATTTATTAAGTGAATATTCCCTGATTTAATAATAATAAAGTTAAATCAAGAGCTATATGAAACGGTTAAATTTAACTTTGAAAATGTTGAGTATTAAAGTTTTGAAATATATTGAAAATTTAAATGGTATAATTAGAACTGAATTGAATTGATGAATAGAGCTTGAATAAAATATGAATTTGGAATTTGAAGTTGATTTGAATCGATTTTGCGAGACTTAAGAAAATTAAATGCTTTACTTTATGAATTAATTAATATATATGCTATCTTGTAAAATAGTTATATTTGAAATGAAATGATATTTGGGTTTTGAAGTATAAATTAAATTGAAATGACCACGGTGTTATAGTGTATATTTCACCTTGTAGATAGTTCTGAAGATCCTTAGAGGATGGTTATTCCAAACATCCTTTAAGTTACTTGTATTTCAGTTGATATTTCACTTGAGTTGGATTTATTGATATAAGAATGTTAATCCTGACTCGAGTGTTTTGTGTTTTACTTTACGCTCGGGTCAGACCGAGTGATACAGCATTTGAGACTCACCCTTGGAGTTTGGAGCTTCCTTTGGAGATCCAACTATCGCCTCAGCTTTCAGCTCTTCTAGTTGATTTGTTCAGAGAAGTCATCTGTTGTACTGGAGACTTCACTGCATTTGAGATATTCTGTTGTATTTTATTTCTAACTCTGATGTTTTTATAGTAGCTTCATGAACTACTATTTTATCTATTCCGCTGCGTATTATTGTATTACTCTGTGTCTGTGATTCTGTGATTGATTTATTTACTACATATGCTGAGTTTTGCCAAATTTAAATTAACAATCTGATATTTTGAATTGTTCAAGTCAGACATGTGTGGATTTATTGTCGATTTGAATGGTCCAAAATAGCGGGATGTTACAAAAACAAAAGTATTTCGTAAGACCACGTCCACACATAAACACGGACGGGTTTTTACCATACGATAACCAAAACATTTCATACCAAATCATCTGATAATATACTAGTGTCTAGTATAAAAATAATATTCAAATAGACGAAATTGTTACATTGGTTAAATTTGATGGTGTAATAAGTTTACAAACAAACTGGAAAACACGTAATGGAGAATGGATTCCATACAAATGACAAGGTAAGGGACTACCTTCAGAGAGTACATCTCTAGAAAAATGCACCTAGGGTCCAGATACTGAATTCCTAAACCAATACAGAACCGGCCTAGCCCTTTCATTTGGATAGTACCGAATATGACATCACCTCGTTCGTTACCGACCTATCTGAGAGCTCTCATCATAAACACCATCTTAATTTAATACCCAACGTCATAGCAGGAATAAATATATCTAGAAAGGCGATGACCATATCCTTATGGGAGCGACCCACATAGTCCAGCCGCTTCTACCCTGTTTCTATCATTTTCGGGTGATGAGGCATAAGGTAAGGATTACCTTTCACATAGCACATTCCACTATGAATGCCACATTGCCTTTCCTTCGATCACTATTGACTTTCACGAACATACAACCTCCGAGGTCGTACGTCTCAAAGAAAGATGTTATGCTAAAAGAAGTTGCCTTCTCCGCCACCAAAACAGATGTACGTTTGTAAAAGTCAATAAAATAATCTCAGAAATGCAATGTCAGACATCCATCCATACAAGTTGTCCAGGAACAGGACAAACCGAAGGAACTCTCCTACCACATCGTGTCGGGAATTACCCCTAGAATTAGTAGCGAGAAGTCCATGCATATCGTAGATTTTCATAACAAAGCACTACTGCCACCATAAATATATGATATGGTAAATTTCATCTCGAGGGACTAGTGGCAAGCAGCTCTGCATCATGAAGATCTCTATCTTCAAAATCATAATCATAAACCTGCACTTCCGAACGCATACGTTGGTCCGAAGTAGTTCTCAGATATATCTGACCCTGGTCTCCCCGAACCAACAACGGCAAAGAGGCCAAATTTGATAATCGGTTATTTAACTATCATAGATGCAAACAACATCTAGCACATAAGTAGTCACTAGGCCATTTAATTAATATTTTATTAATTAAATCAATTTTCAAATATTTACTTCAAATTATCCTTAAAAAAATATATCTTCAAAACCATTTCAATCTTCGATATTGGAAAACACTTCCATATACTTATCTCAATGGTATAAGTAAATTTACAACCCATTTTATTTACAACATTTAGAAAATATTTTCATATACTTAAATTTTTAATATGTATATTTACAAATAATTTTTAAGGAAAGATTCGTATTTTCCAAAACACGCTTTATTGGGTCAAAACGAATGTTGCGTAAAACATCATTATGACAACCCAAAACACTAGTATAAGGATTTAATAAATTATATATATATATATATAATCCCGTATACTATATAAAACATTTCCTTTCGGAAATCATCTACTATAACAACAGTGTTATAGTCCATGCCTTCCATAACTTCTTCGAAAATGTCTATTACAACAATAAATGTTGAAATCTATGTTTTCGATACATATCTCATTTTAAAAAAAAATTCAAACTATTAAATTCCATTTGGAACTATTACTTTCCAAAACTTCGCTTTAAAACAATAATACACTTTTCAAAGCCATTAACTTTTCAAAACAAACATTATTTTCAAACAATCCTTTGAAAGATTATTTTAACTTTCCAAACGATAAATTACTTTTTAAAGCTATTATCTCCATCGAAAAAATATTTTCAAAACAATCTTTTGAAAGATTGTTAAACTCTTAAAACTCAAATATATTTTCTTTATATAAAAATCCGTATTTAAATCTCAACATAAATCATTTCCATATTTTATAAAACTACGTTATAAATCTCCTTTCGGTTTTATAAAACTTTTATTTTAAAAATCACTTCTTTTATAAAATTCTATTTATAAATCATTCTTTTATAAAAACTAATTTTCTATCGAAAATCCATTTTTATATTCCTTTTCTTCATAAATCTAATTTATTTATAAAATCCATTTACCAAATCAATTTTCAAATCCATTTTCAAAATATTTACAAACTCTAATTTTAAATCTATTTCTTTATTTATAAAATATAGCCTTTAAAAATCCTCTATATAAAAATATTTCACCAAAACCATAATTTTATAATATCAAAAATCATACTTTTTATTTGTTTAAAAACAAATTACTCCTTATAATAATCTAAAAATTATTAAAACATATACTTCTCCAAAATCACTTTAAAAATCATTTCAATTCAAAATCACTATTTTATAGTATTTTAAAATACTAAAAAATATGGCCCAGTGCTAACATAGCACTAAATAGCAACACAAATTCACTTCATCAAATATGGCAACCATCACAACATCATATATCAGCATATATATATATATATATATATATATATATGAATATAAAATCTACAATGTGAGGAATCCTGTTGGATCCCTCCAACCTGCCCCTGCATCAAATATAGTATATAATCATAAAATATAAAAATTAACTACTTCGAGGCGTGATTCGTATACAAAGGGCCATCCGCTCTAGGGGAAGGATTATATCCAAACCAACTAATATGTATAGCATATCGTCCAAACAAGCAACAATCATCATAAATAAAATTATTCCCACTTATATAAAAATATAAGTAGGTCAGAGTGGTGAGTTAACTCATAAAATATCCAAAGATCGCCTAAGCGCTTGGTTTTGGATTATAATTGAACGGTCGTTCAATTTAACCCAAAATTCCAACTAGCTCTGAATTCATCCAATCCAACTCCATACGTAGTGCTCGCTAATACGAATGTAACACAACATGTCGTGCTCGAAACGGACCTCTTACAAACAAGTTATGAATTATTTAACATTCGATGACATTAATTATTTAATTAAGATAACATAATTATAATTTTTGAACTAATTAACCTTCTTTAATCTCCCTCCAAACACGCAAAACTTCCCAGGCAACATACACGTGTTCGAACCCACATCATCGAGCTTTTCCACGATCGTCGGCACCTCTACACTCCACTGAAGCTCGATCCAGTGTCACCGTCGCAACCCCCTTCGCCTCCTCCACGCTCGGCCAGGACGTGGCACCCCTTTGTCGCCTAAAAATGCATTGCCAACCCTAAGTGATGGCCATGAACGCGGCCCAAAATCGATCATCTCGCCTCGCTAGACGATGATCCAACCGTTGATCCTGTAGAGTTCGTCGAGCTCTTCATCTTCCTAGTTGAGGCCGAAGCCTAAAAATGCATGGATGGAGAGAAATCGAGGAAGGAAGATGGCTATTTCTGGCCATTGGATTTAAATGGCGGCTGCAACCTAGTTAGGGTTGCAAATGAACTTTTTAACGTCCTTAGATAGAAAAAATATCTAAAAACTATTCACTCGCTAAATTTTCAAACTCCAAATGAAGCGTACTTCCTGGCGTTCTATAGGTTATACCCCTATTTCGAACACAATGGAATATGTATTGGATGCCAATTCCATTATATACAGAAGTTAGCTTTTCAAATCGAGTTAATTTAATTAAATTCCTTTAATTAAATTCTACGCGTTTCAAGCTCGCACAGTCAAACGATAAGTCCAATTGCTACGAAATTTGAAATTATATAATAACTCACCATTACGGATCCAATGAAACTGGTTTCATTGAAATCCGAGATAGTGCCAAAAATTACTATTTTTATACGTTAATTAAAACAAGCAACTATCCAATTTCTGTTTATTCACTTTTGAATCCAAATTAAAAGTTTGCTAACTTCATTCTTATTTAAATAGAATTTAAATCAACTTAAGAAATCATTTTCATTCATTATAAATTAAAGATTCAATTATTTAAACAATTCCAAATATTAAATTTAATAATTTAATTGTCAAATAAATCACTATATTTTAAATATAAGTTATTTAACTTATAATATTAACTTTTAAATAATTAAAATCAATTAATTATTCCAATTTTAAATGACTGAAATTCTGGGTTGTTACACATTGGTGCTCAGGAGACGAGTTGAAGGCCTTCAAGCCATATTCGCATATATGTTTATTTTCCACTGCTTGTTGTTTGAATCATCAGCATTTGTGACGATAGCTGTTTTAACTGTCCAAGCTGATTATTGTGATTTGTCGTTGTACTCTAATGGATGTATGTATATAACAGTTTCTCTTTTGTAAAGATCATTGATATTATATTATATATTGTTCCGCTGAAATTGTGAGATTCTCTGTTGTTTTTAGTTTCTTTTCCTTTCTTCTTCTCTTCTCTTCTTCTTTCTTCTTTCTTTCTCATAACTATCCATCTTTCCGTTCAATTTGGGTTGGACATGTGTGGTTTATTGTCAGCTTGAATCGGGTGGTTTTGCGGGTTGTTACATTTGGTATTAGAGCGCAAGTTTTTAAGCGAGAACCTTGGCTTTAGTGGGGAAACTCATTAAGAGATAAGGGAGTGGATGCCTTATTATGAATTTTGAGTGCATATACATGAGCGCGTATTTGTTATCTATATACAAATGTTTTATATTTTGTTAATTTATCTATTGAGTAGCTTATGAATTCTAGTCGGTACGTGGGATGCCATGTTATCGATAGTCGGTATGTGAGATGCCATGTTATCGATAGGGGTTTGTAAACGCTTAAGCAAGGCAAACCGACACAGTATAGTTTTGAGAATTAGTAAATGAAATAATTTTACCAAAATTATATTTTATATATAAAAGAATAATTTTTCACAAATTATTATAGTTATATATGGTATGTTTGGTTGTTAGTGAATGATAATATTTGATTATTATCATTTGTTATTTGTTGTTCTAATAAAAGTTGTTATTATTTTAATATAAATAAAGATAAACATTTGTAAAATTAGTTATATAAGAAATTGAATTTATAAATATGAATTATAGAGTATTGATTATGATTAAAATAATCAACATGTGTGAAAAGATATTACATAAGAAGTGAGATTATATAAATATGATTTATAGATGTGATTTATAAATAGCAAGAAATGAAATTATATAAGTATATTTATAAATATGATTTGTAAATAAAAATAGATTCAAAACAGGAAATTTGAGAATTTAAATCCTATTGATTTTGGAAGTTGGTTTTCAAAGGTTTTAGAAGAATAATAATAGTATTATTTTAAAATGTTTTGACTAGGAATACTTTTAAAATGATTTAAAGAGAATAGAAAGCATTGAACTCACTTCAGTTGCTGAAAAATAATTCTGGTGATGACTGCAGCAACATCGGTGTTCATTTTTGAGTTTCTAATTGATGGATTGCTACCATTGAAGTTGTGGTTTGGTAAAACAGGTTTTGACTTTAAAATTTGAAGTATGATGTGATAAATAGACGAAAATAAGTTTTTTAATTTATAATTTGAAAGTGGTATAGGTAAGAAAAGTAAATTTGGAATTGGGATATGAAATCAAAATTTTAACCTAAGTGAAGTTGAATGAATTGAATTGAATAAAATGAAGTTTAACTTAAGAAAGATTAAATGAACTGGATTTAGATTTGAAATGAATTAAGTGAATTAATGAAATTAATAAATGAGATGGATATGAACTTCAGTTATAAAATGAATTGAATATGGTTTGGAATGTTGTTTGATAAAATTGAATATGAACTTAAGTTGTGAAGTAAAAATAAAACTTGAGTTGTGTAGTATCAAATATTTGTAATAAACTTAAGTAATTGTTGTATGGGATGGTTCATAAATATTATTAGTATTGAAGATATATACTAAGTAATAATCAAGTGCAACTAATTGAATGTTAACAATTGAATGTAAATGGAATTGAATGTAATTGATTGGGGATAAAGTGAATGAAAATAAATTGAAACGAATAAATTGAATGTTAATAAGAAATGAAAGTGTACAAATATAATGTTGACATTTAAAAATACAAATTGATATGATGATAAATAAATTGGATGGACATTATTTGTTGGATGGTTTCTCTTGTTACATTTGTTACACTTGCATATGATATTGTATAGTCCATGTTATATATTGATATTACCTCCTTTATACTTGTTCTCATTGGTTGTTGAGTGATTAGTAGGTGCAGATGGTGTATGCTTCATATTGGGAGCTCGCTTTCGCATTATGTTAGTTGTATATGCTTGCTAATATTAAAAAAAATACACATCTCGGATTACATATCGTATTTTTATAGTTTTTCCTACAAGATGCCTCATCCTCGAAGATGAGATGTGTATTTGTGATTATATATATATATATATTGTAAATTTTTAGGATCGAGTCACGCAAAGGAGACGCTGGCGAAAGTTTTCGTAAATGTAAGGTGTTAGACAATTTTGAGAAATTTTTGGTAACTAAAATTTGATTTTTAGTTATAGCTTGAAATGAATGAATGGAACGAAATTAGTTGGTATAGGTGAGTGAATCTAAAAGACTTAGAAATTTTATAAACTATTTCAACTAATTGGTTTTGAAAAGTTAATGGGTCTGGGCATTTTTCTTACTTGCTGATTTCGGGGATGAAATTCTTTTAGTGGGGAAGAATGCAACAACTCAGAATTTCAATCATTCGAATTTGGAATATTTAGTTAATTTTAAAAATGTGAAAAGTTAAATTTGTAAGTTGAATAGCTTGAATTTCAAGTATAGCGATTTATTTGATAATTAAACTGTTAAATTTAATATTTGGAATTGTTTAAATAATTTAATCCTAAATTTAATGTGAATAAAAATGATTTTGAAAGTTGATTTAAATTCTATTTAAATAAGAATGGAGATATTTACTGCCTACACCTATAAATAGTGACCCTAGACCTACAGAAAATGGACTTTTGCTTCTCTACGCTAGTACTCTGCCGGAATAACCATTAAATTTCAGTTGTGCTACTGTGATCTTTTGTAATCAGCGAGTAAATTTCAATAAACACCAGTCGTTTCATAGTGGACGTAGGCAATTTGCCGGACCACTCTAAATCCGTGTGTTTCTGTGCATTTTCTTATTTGTTGATTGGTGTGTTTGTTAGATCTGATTCATTGTACATTTTTTTTCTTCATTTTATCTCTTCAAATACATCCGAATAGTGTTGTGCCCAATTTTGGTACAAACACTTTGGTGCTTTCATTGAGAAAACCCAGCTTTTCTCCTGCTCATTGGATCTACTGCCGATATTGGACTGCAAGAATCTAAGGAGGAGATCCAGATTTCAAGCCTAGAAGTCCTTCCATCCTATTCAGATTTGTACTAAGTCTAGGAGATAACTTCGCTATCCACCATGGTCAACACTAGGACTACGTCAACAGCTGCCGATCCAGAAGGACGGGATAGGCAGAACCCCATGCAACTTCCTCCTACAGACCAAAATGCTACCGGACCTTCGAATCCGCAAGGCTTTGTCACCAAGGAGGAATTCCAACTAGTGATGCAAGAGCTAACTCAAAGCCGCCAACAGCTTACCCAGCAGCTCCGCGCCAACGTTGAGTTGACCAATCGGTTGAACCATGAAAGGCAAAGGAGATCCAGAACTGATCAGGCTTCCTACTCATCCACTGAGAGTTCGGCTTCTTCTGACTACAATCGTAGATCTATGCGTCCACGGCTGGATGGAAGCAATACACAGGCTAGCGGACATCAGCGCACTTTGACTATTGGACAACTGAGAGTTGGTCCATCAACCAGCCACCAAACCGGACCCTCTTCCCGTGGAGGGACAGTTCCTTATCACGCCACCAATAACTACGCTGCTGCCACTACCACCGAGTTAGAAGTTGACACTTGGAACCAAACAGATCTGAACCTTCGCCGGCGTGATTATACTCCTGAACCTTATGTTCCCGAAGACCTAGAGCCAAGGAGGCGAGGTATGGACCGTCGACCGCGCCCGGTCCATCCTCGCATTGTGGAACCCGACCACACCTTTGCCCAACATGCCTAAAATGTTCGAATGCCAGACATTCCGACAATGATTCGTCAGATGATCCTTGAAAGTCAGGGCCTCACCAATGACGACTGGGGAATCTCCCAGAGTCATACCCCTTTCACCGATGATATCCTTTACGCTAAACCACCTCGGTGATTCAAAATGCCAACTTTACCTGTTTATGTAGGGAACTCTGACCCTAATAACACATTTTAAAGTATGAATGGTTAATGAATGGCACGCATGCTGATGATGCGGTTAAATGCCGAAGTTTCCCAATTTCCCTAGGGAGGATCGCAACTAGGTGGTTTATTCGCTTACCACCTCGATCTATCTCATGTTTTGACCAGTTGGCAACAAAGTTTGTCGAACAGTTTCGCATGCATGTCCCAAGGCCCAAAGATGTTAATACCTTGTCCAGTGTCACTCAAGCTCCCGGAGAGACACGCAGACGTTATCTGGAGAGGTTTCATGCTGCATGCACTGAGATTAGTAGTCCTAACGATAACTCAATTCTGATGGCACCAACTAATGGAATCAATCCCGATTTTGAATTTGGCAACTAGTTGGCCGAAAAACCTCTTGCGTCATTGGACCAATTCTATTCCAAGGCAGCTCAGTTTTTGAGAAGGGACGATGCGAAACAGTCTAGGAAAAAGGATGACGCAGGGCCCAGTGTGGAAGGAATCCAAAGCAATGTCGCTGTAAAACAAACTGGGGAGAGTTCCAGAAAAGTGCAGTTAAACATACAGAATAAACCGAATCAACATAAAAGCGATGGAAATCAGGGCAGGAAACGAGATCAGAATCGCGGACCATGACATAGAGCTCCCATGTTTTACACATACACTCCTTTAAATACATCTTTGGAAAATGTGTACTTACAGACCTGCAATACTATCCAATATAAGAAACCTGCTCCGAAGCAATCATGAGAAAACCAGATTCAAATGGGGAAGTATTGTAGATTTCACGATAGTTATGGCCATAACACGAACGAGTGTCGTCATTTACAGGATATTATCGAGAAGTTAATCTAAGAAAGAAAGTTAGAGCAGTTTGTTCGGGCGCCGCAGTCTGGAGGTGCGGGCCCATCAAATCAAAACCAAATACCAAATCAGGTTAGACCGGAGGAACATGCTCGTACCGATGGGAGATTGGTGATTAATACTATTAGTGGTGGTCCTCATCCAGCGAATCGGAGCTAGAGGGAATTGAGTCGTTGCCATCTCTATTAGGTATGCGAGCTTCGAATGTTGTAGTAATTTGGAAGATGGGGATCCGGCCAAACAACGGAAAACGATGACAGACGACATCATATTTCGAGACAGGGATGCAGACAGAGTCGAAGCCCCGACCATTGATCCACTGGTCATTTCAGCTTAGATAGGTCCTACTTGGACGAAAAGGATCTTAGTGGATAGTGGAAGTTCAGTGAACATACTCTTTAAGCGGGCTTATGATCAAATGAAAATGGAAGCGAAAGATTTGAAGCCTTGTCAGTCTCTTGTTTATGGCTTCAATGGAAGTGCGACTATACCCACTGGGATGGTGGAGCTACTAGTGGAGTTGGGAGTTGGAGTGCGCCGGAGAGTCCAGATATTGCAATTTATTGTATTGGATATTAATTCACCATACAATGCTTTCTTGGGCCGACCAACCCTAGCTAAGTTCAGGGCTACTAACGCCCCATGGTGTCTAACTTTGAAATTCCCTACCGACAATGGAGTCGGAGTCGTTCAGGGAGACCAGGCTGCTAGACGAGCCTGTTATGTTGCTGAGCTGTGGGAAGCGCACGAAAAGAAAAGGGAAAGGGCGTAGAGGAATCTCTTTGCCCCCGCTTTGCGTAAAATTGACAGTTAACGGCTGGGCCAAGGCACCACAACCAATTCCCAAAAGATCTTGACCCAAGCGATACTAAAAGCGAGGACGAGGTCAAGGAAAGTCAGGCTTCTCCGGCAGAGCTGACGATCGATGTTCCAATCAGTAATGATGATGATTCTAGAATGCCAAAGGTTGGATCTCAGCTAAGCCAACAGATGAAAGAGGAATTGGTTGAATTTCTCCGGGCAAACCTCGACGTGTTTGCCTGGATGCACTCCGACATCTGTGGGATCTCGTCGGACATTGTGAGCCACACATTGAATATTGACTCGCGGCATGTCCCGGTCAAGCAAAAAAGGCGTGGTATGGATCTAGAAAGATTTGCCGCCCTTAAGGAAGATGTGGATAAACTCAGATCGAACGGGTTTATCCGAGATGCGTTGTATCTAGAATGAGTGTCCAACCTTGTAGGAAACCTAATGGGAAGTGGAGAACTTGCGTTGACTACTCAGACTTGAATAAAGCTTGCCCTAAAGGCAGTTTTCCACTTCCCCGGATTGATCAGCTCGTAGACTCAACAGTTGGACATGAACTTTTATCCTTCATGGACGCATATTCTGGCTACAATCAGATACCGATGCATCTGCCTGATCAGGAGCATACCAGCTTTGTCACCGATTTAGGACTCTATTGTTACAAAGTGATGTCGTTCGGACTTAAGAATGTCGGGGCAACTTATCAGAGACCTATTAACCGAATGTTCGCTAACCAGATCGGAAAGACCATGGAGGTATATGTGGACAATATGCTTGTAAAGTCGCGATTCTCCACCAATCATATCAAAGACCTAGAAACAATGTTCAACATCCTCCGAGAGTACATAATGAAGCTCAACCCATTGAAATGTCACTTTGGGATCGCATCTGGAAAATTCCTTGGATTCATCGTCAATGCCCGGGGAATCGAAGCCAATCCCAAAAAAATCTGGGCAATTAGAAATCTCGAGACTCCAAGGACTATAAAGCAAGTTTAGAGCCTCAATGGGAAGGTAGCAGTACTGAGCAGGTTCATTTCAATCCACCGACAAATGCATTTCCTTCTTCGATCTGATCAGAAAAGAGAAACAGAACTTTGAATGGACTGCGGAATGTGAGGGCGCATTCCGAGCACTGGTTCAGCATCTGTCCACACCCCCATACTGTCAAAACCTATCAATCATGAGAAACTGTACATTTACTTGGTGGTGTCAGAAAAAGTAATTAGTGCTGCTTTACTTCGGGAGGAGGACCGGATACAATGGCCAGTCTATTACATCAGCAAACGACTGACCGGAGCAGAAAGAAATTATTCAAAGTTGGAGAAGTTAGCTTACTGTCTTGTCATTGCCTCGAGAAAGCTCCGTCCATATTTTCAGGCTCAATCTATCACTGTTTACACCGACCAACCGTTACGACAGGTCCTTACGCGTCTTGAGACATCTGGTAGGTTACTCAAATGGAATATAGAGCTGAGTCAGTTCGACATCACTTACACTCCAAGGCGAGCTATTCAAGGACAAGTCCTGGCAGATTTCATCGCTGAATTCGCTGTCTCGGAGGACTTGCCCGAAACCAGTGAATCTCCTATATATGTTTGGAAGCTACGTACTAATGGTGCATCAAATGACCGCTGCTCAGGCGCTGGAGTTGTACTTGAAACTCCTGAAGGCCGATCTATTTTCTATGCTTTGAAATTCGATTTTCGTGCGACTAACAATGAGGCCGAATATGAAGCCCTGCTCGCTGGATTAAGGTTTCCTAGAGAATTAAGAGTTATTGCTGTGGAGATTTACTACGTTTTACAATTGGTCGTGTGCCAAGTTCGGGGGGAGTACCAAGCTAAAGACTGGAGACTGGCCGCTTATCCCGCTCGGGTCCAGGAAATATTGAATCAGTTCGATTATTATGTCATCTATTGCATACCCCGAGAACACAATCAGAAAGCTAATTCCTTGGCAAAGTTAGCCTGTACCGGCAAGGCACAACAAATGGGACTCGTTCCCATTAAGACATTATCTTCCCCAAGTATCGATCAAATGGAGACCGACTGGGCACTTGAAGTCATACCTCTAGCCAAAGGTGGCGTGAAGTACGCCATCATTGCGGTTGAGACATTATCAGTCCATGGCCGTTCGCAATATGGGGCATCGACATCATTGGGTCTCTACCTCTAGCCAAAGGTGGTGTGAAGTATGCCATCATTGTGGTTGATTACTTTACCAAATGGGCGGAAGTTGAGCCCCTTGCTACTATCACAACGAAGAAAGTGATCAACTTTGTTGTACGCAACATTATCTGTCGATTTGGTCTCCCACAAACCATCATCACTGACAACGGAGCCCAATTTGATAGTATCGAGTTCAAGAATTTCTATTAACGATTCCATATCCATTAAAAGTTCTCTGCAGTGGCACACCCTCAAGAGAATGGATAGGTCGAAGCTGTTAATAAAGTTATAAAGTCCATTCTGAAGAAATGATTGGAAAAAGCCGGGGGCAAATGGGTCGATGAACTTCCTATAGCCCTATGGGCTTATCGAACAACACATAAGTCCAAAACTAGCCACACTTCATTTTCTCTTTCCTACGGTTCAGAAGCCGTTATTCTAGTCGAGATGGAAGTACCTTCTCATCGTGTGACATATTATGGTCCAAAAACAAATGCTATATTACCTGCCGAATCTCTAGACTTATTGGATGAGAAGCGAGAAGAGGCGGATTTGAGGGCAGCCGCCTACCGAAGTCGAGTCGCCCAATTGTACAATGCCAAGGTCCGACCGCGAACTTTTGAACTCGGCGATCTCGTCCTTAAGAGAATTTACCTGGTTCCTTCACATATGAAACCAACGTGGGAAGGGCCATATGTTATTGGAAGACTCGGAGACGACACATTTAAATTATCGACCGTTGATGGTCTCACTTTGCCGAGAGCATGGAACACCGAGAGTCTTCGTTGCTACTACATATAACAGGCTTTATTTATTCATTTAGTCTGCTTTTCATTTGTAATTTGTTTATTCATTTCGAAATTTGAATTTGTAATAAGGCAATTGACTTTGCCGTACTTTCTTATTTTAGGAATAAAATGCAATCTATTCGAGCCAGAGCAGTGATTTTTGAAATGTGTCATGCGATCATCACAATGCACAGAGAGCTAAGTTCCATCCTACAGTGGGACTTTTTCAAATAGGGAGTGACTATGATACAACCGGTCACTCACTAAGTGAAACCCAAGCTCGGGGGCAAGCCATCACACTGAAGCCAAAAAAGGATTGATACACGATAATCCTCTAACTAACTCCGGCTCCCAGAGTGCGAGCTGGAGTATAAACTTACAATTGCAGGCTCGAAAGAGGGTGGATCCGTCCACCTAACGACTTCGCCCATACTTAAACCAAGTCCGGGGAGGATGGATCCGTCTATCTAACGACTTCGCTTGTTAACTCAGGGTGGATGTGATCCGACCATCCACGATCTTGAGACATCTATCTTTCCCAGCGTGCGAACGAAATCCTAAAAATGAAAACAGATGTGATCGATCGTTTGTTAACCAACTCCAGATTCCCAGAGTGTGAACTGGCGTATAAACATCAAAATGGGTATAACCAGCCATCCATCGGCTAAATCCAAATTCCAAGAGTGTGAATTGGAGTATAAACACAAATCGGGTGTGAAACGACCGCCCGTGAGACTACTCCGAGTACTCGGAGTGCGGGCTGAAGTATAAACGTAAATTGGGTGTGACTGACCACCCACGAATCAATCTAAGTCCCCAGAGTGCAGACGAATTCTAAATATTAAACGGGTGTGACTGACTGCCCGTAAAATAATTTAAGTCCCCGAAGCGTGGACATAACTCTAAAACCTTAGGCGGGCGAGACTTACCGCCGACGCACAAGCACAATCCCCAAAGTGTGGATGCAATCACCAATAGATGAGCAAGTGTGATTCGACCACCCGAACTTGTCTTGTTTCAGCCTCGTTTCAACAAAGTTAAGCTCAACGTATTAAAGGCGAAAAGCGACTGTCGACCGATCTTTTCCATTTATCCATGGTACTGGGGGCAGAACTTAAGTACCAGCTACTGATCAAGATAGTGTGGTATTGAAACTCGGCTTAACGTTCGATTATGACGAAGCCGTAACTTCGGGACTTAACAACTAACACAGGTTCGATTCAAAGACTAAAACTTCATAGGTACATTGAATGGAAGTTCGAGCGCTGAAATACTTAAGCAAATAAACTCAAAGTTATGCCGGAAAAAAAGTGGAATTTTATTTTAACCATTCTTTGAAAAAGAAGGATAAGTACAAAAAACTTTCCAAAAATTCCTACTAGCAGGTGGCCGAACCTGCATCTATACACGGCCTACAAGAAGCAAAAATAAATTCCTATCTATCTACCAAAAAAGGGAGCGAGAAGATACATCTATTCCCTCAGTTTCTTCTTCTTCCCCCTTGGCGTTGACCCACTAGAGCTACTGCTCAAGTGCCTCTTCGAGCCTTTTCTTTTTGGTGGTTGGTCTCTAGCCGGGGGAATAATGGTGACCTCTTCCTCCGAACTCATAGAAATCAGAACACTTTTTGAATGTGGAGCCTGAGGAATGGGAACACTCTCGACATTGAAAGATGATGGAGGAAGACCAGTGTCGACGATGATACCGCCGGGAGAGATCATCCGTAGAGGAGCTGGGCAAGGACTCGCCATACCACCTCCAACACCACTGGCCTGCGCGACCGCTTCCATCTCGGCATTAATCTCCGCTATTATCTCTTCTTCATGGATTGTTTGAGCGTCCGCGGGGATATCGGCAGTTGGGCTCGAGGAGCTGACCACGGGTACACCTCCGCCCACGACAAATGGCAGATCGGAAAAAGGATCGCTTTGATGACCAAGAAGTTCCTCCATCATCTGCTCATCAAAAGTAAAGGTGCTCCCCTGCGCTCCATCGGTTGGTGCAGCGGCCGTGGTTGTGGTCGCCTCTGTTATAAGGGCCTCCTGCTCGTGATGCGGCTCTTGGGTTGTAGGGGGTACGGTCGATGCAGCTCCTATCGCTGAATAAAGATAAGAGAAAATGTGTTAGTGATTACTTCAAACAGCGCTTCCGACTTTGAGCAAATGCGAGAAATGCTTAGAATACCTTCCTCGGTTTGGCTCGTGGGTGGCGGAGCAGCTTCAGAGACATGCTCGCGAGCTAGAGACAAATGTGGTTGATTAGTATTGTATGCGGGCATAGATTGAGGATCAACCGCAGGAGCAGATTCGGGCTGGGTTGGCATAGGAATTTCGGGGCCCGCATCATGATGCTCAATGCCAGAACCCTCTCCAGCCTCTGGATGCTGAGTACCGAGCTTCTCCTTCTCGAATGTGATAGTGATGTCATGAAGAACTCTTCTTTAATCCTCACTCAGCATCCGATTCTCCAATTCAAATTCATCGATAGATTCAGCTTGATGCTCTGCCTTTTCATCTTCCACCAAGCAGCACCAAGTATTGTATAGGTGTGATGAATAGTTTTCGAGCCAGGTTAGATTTCGATGTTTCAAAACATTGGCATTGTACGTAATAAGAAGATCTTCGATGTCAGCCTACAAGCTGGTCTCCACCGCTTTAACTTCATTCTCAACCCTGGCTTCGGCTTCCCGAACTTTGAGCATTGCTGCATCCCTCTCATCCCTAAGCACCACAGCCTGTTCACATGCTTCCTGGGCGGCTTTGTTTGCATCGTCTTTCTCTCTGACGACTTTAGCAAGTTTGGCTTTAAGCTCCTCAATCTCTTTAAGCGCCCCGTCTCTTTCAGCCATGACTGTGGTGGTCCGATGTCCCATCTCCTCAACCAGGGCTAGGTGCATCTGCCTCATCTCTTCCATTCTCATGGTTGCCTTATCAGCCCTTTTATTGGCCTCTGTGTCTGAATTTCTCACGGATTCGTTCTCATCGTTAAGCACCTGGGTTATTCGGTCCTTTTGAGCGAGATCGGTCCGTAATATTTCGATTGTCTTTACCCAATCAAAGGCCACCGCTGATACTTTGTCCGTGGTCTTCATCCATTCCCGGTATTAGCCATAAACATCGTGAATGTAGTCCTGCATTGTTTGTTCTACCTCGACAGGGATTCGCTTTAAGTGCGAAGGAAAGACGAAGTCATCAATGTAGATATTTGGAAAATCTTTTTTTAGCTTAGCGATTCTAATCGCTCCTTTCCCGGTGAGCTCTGTGATGGCTTGTTCGGTGACAGCGAGAGTTTCGATTTCAGTCCTCCGACGCTGTTGGTGAGGTCTTGGAGCTTGGGAAGGTGGCGTTTGACACGAAGATTCATGGTTTTGTTTGCTGGAACCTGAAGGTTGTGTTCGACCCTAGGTGGCGGGGAGCGTGACCAGGAACGGCACCTGTACTCCCTATCTATATCCCTTTCCGACGCAGCACGGAATTAGATCTGAACCAGTGGTCAAATCTATCCAGGATCCAATCACGAATTGCGGAAAAATGAATCGATGAAACAAGATAAATTGATGAATTGATGATACTCAAGTGCCCAAATCCGTTGATCTCTCGAGATACCGGATTCTAGCTATCTTCAACACGTTGATCGCGCACGATACCGCGTTAAAAGATCTACGATTCTTCGATGTTGATCTCGCGCACGAGATTCCGTGAATCGGCTTCAAACTCATTGATTCGAGCGCACTCGAATATCCGAAGCTGGGGAAAGGAGATCACACTCAACTTCCAATTTTAATGGAGGCACAAAGCTCTCAACAAATTTTATTCAAAATTCAAGAACCTTTACAAATGAAAACACGCCCCTATTTATAGGAAATTACAACACATTCGACTTAACAACATACGACATAAGAACAAAATAACATAACAATAAAGCGACTTAACAAATACAACACAATCGACACACGACTTAACAAATGCGACATAACAACTTGGGCAACGACATAAGAGACTTCGCGACCTACTTGAAACACGATTCAGGAAGCTCGCGACCTACGATTCAGGAAAGCTGGAGCGACTCGCGACCTAAGGAATTCGCGACATAGGGAGCTCGCGACCTACGATTCAGGAAAGCTGGAGTGACTCGCGACCTAAGGAATTCGCGACATAGGAATTCGCGACATAGGGTTTCGCGACTTACGGAAGGTCATTCGCGACCTAGGGTTTGCTCACGACATAAGCTGCTGGAGCGACCTACTGGATTTGCTTCGCGACATAAGCTGCTGGAGCGACCTACTGGATTTGCTTCACGACATAAGGAATATCGCTGCATCATCCTCCCCTGGTTGAAAAGAATTCGACCCCGAATTCACACTTTCCTCTTCTTCGACATGCTTATTCTCATGGTATGGAATCAAGTGTTTGACGTTGAAAACGTCGGCAGTATGGATATGATCCGACAATCTTAACCGATAAGCATTCTCGTTAATCTTCTTTACGATTTCCAAAGGGCCAATCTTTCTAGCAGCCAGTTTGTTGTAAGTACCAATAGGAAATCGATCCTTAGTCAATACTGCATATACAAAATCTCCTTCTTTGAACTCAACATTTTGTCGCCTAATATCCGTGGATTGCTTATATTTCTCATTCGCCTTAAGCAATCGTTCCTGCACAACCTTGTGGCACTCTTGCAATTAATTCACAAAATCACTAGCTCGTTTGATCACTCCTTTCTGCTGTGGTACTGTAGATAAATCTAATGGTCCCTTAGGCATTGTTGAGTAAATGACCTGGCATGGACTGAACCCAGTGCTACGATTAACTGCAAGGTTGTGTGCAAACTCAGCTTGACACAGCTTAGAATCCCAACTCTTAAAATTGTCATTCACGAGGCATCTCAATAGATTACCTAGGGATCTATTCACAACTTCTATCTGTCCATCCGTCTATGGATGATAAGCACTACTGAATTTCAGCTTTGTCCCGACCATTCTCCATGGACTCATCCAAAAATGACTCAGAAAACGAGTGTCTCTATCCGATACAATAGATTCAGGCAACCCATGAAGACGATAGATCTCTCTGAAATATAACTGTGCGACATTAACTGCATCTGCCGTCTTCTTGCATGCGATAAAATGTACCATTTTTGAAAAACAATCAACCACCACGTAGGTAGAATCATCGCCACGTTGCGTTCTCGGCAATCCCAATACAAAGTCGATACTAACATCCACCCATGGTTTAGTAGGTATAAGCAACGTCATATATAAACCAACATTTGTTGCGGTCCCCTTTGAAACTTGACAAATATGGCACCTCTGAAGAACTTTCCAACCTCCTTCTCATTAATGGCCAAAACTAAGATTTTGAGGTCAACTGCATAGTACGGTCACGACCCACGTGCCCTTCTTCATGTAATTCTTTGATGATTTTCATTCGCAGACTGCAATCTGGAATACACAACTGATTTCCTTTGAATAGAAAACCATCAACCAACATATATCCATCCATGTTTCCCTGCTTGACTTTGTCTAGGATCTTGGAAAAATATGAATCTGAAGTAAGAAAATCTGGAAGTAAGTCAAAACCCATCACCTCTACTCGTATGGTTGTTAGTAAATTATTCCTCCGACTCAATGCATCGGCGACGCGATTAGTTACTCCAGACTTGTGCTTTATGACGAATGTAAATTGCTGCAAATAAGCTATCCACGATGCATGCCTAGCTGCAATTTTATTATGCCCTTGTAAATGTTTCAATGCTTCATGATCCGTATACAAAACAAATTCTTTGTGGAACAAGTAATGTCTCCAATGCTTCATGGCCTGCCCAATAGCATAAAACTCCACATCATAAGTACTGTATCTCATCTTTGCTCCAGAAAGTTTTTCACTGAAATAGGCAATTGGACGACCCTTCTGACTTAACACTCCTCCAATTCCAACTTTGGACGCATCTGTATGTAACTCAAATAGTAACTGAAAATTTGGCAACACTAGAATCAGTGTTGATGTTAAATGTTCCTTGATCTGTTCAAAAGCAGATCCTGCCTCTTTCATCCATGAAAACTGCTTTCCTTTCATACAATCAGTAACAGGAGCCATCACACTACTAAAGTGCGGTATAAATCTTCGATAAAATGAAGCTAACCCATGGAAACTTCTGACTTCTGTTATAGTTTTGGGCTGTGGCCAATTTCTGATTGCGGCTACTTTACTCTGGTCCACTTGTATCCCTTCCTTGGACACGACATAACCCAGAAATAAAACACTTGGCGTCATGAACACGCATTTCTTCGTTGCTGCATAGAACTGTTCTTGACGAAGAATAGTTAACACCTTTCGCAAGTGTTGTACGTGCTCCTCTGTGCTAGCACTATATATCAAGATATCATCAAAGTAGACTACAACAAACTTCCCGATGTAAGGTCTGAAAATTTGATTCATCACCCTCATAAATGTACTTGGTGCATTAGATAGACCAAATGGCATGACCAGCCATTCATATAATCCTTCTCGAGTCTTGAATGCCGTCTTCCATTCATCACCTGGTCTTATGCGAATCTGATGATAACCACTCTTAAGGTCGATCTTAGAAAAGATTACAGACCCACTAAGTTGATCCAATAGATCATCAAGTCTTGGCATAGGAAATCTGTATCTGACAGTTATTTTGTTGAGTGCCCTGCTGTCTGTACACATTCTCCATGAATGATCTTTCTTTGGCACCAACAGAGCTGGTACAGCACAAGGACTGAGACTCTCTCGAACACGCCCTTGCTCAAGCAACTCCTCAACCTGTCTCCTCAACTCTTCATGCTCTTTCGGACTCATACGATAATGCGGCCTATGCGGTAAAATAGCACCTGGCAATAGATCAATTTGATGTTGTATGTCCCTTAGTGGCGGTAAATCCTTGGGTAATTCCGCAGTAAAGACATCTTCAAATTCATTTAACACCGGTCTAACCACCGTAGGAATTTCAAGATCTTCACTTGTTTCATACCCAATCAACATAAACAATTCAGCACTATCTTCCACTTCTTTAACAAATTCTCTCGAAGATAATAGACTAGTTGGTTCCATTTTCTTCTCGGACTTGCTTTCACTTTGTTCACGCTTCTTAGGAACTAAGGTGAATTGAGTACCTTCGAACATCAAACTGTAGCTGTTGGTGCGACCATTATGTTGTATAGCTCTATCATATTGCCATGGTCTTCCCAATAGTAGATGACATACATCCATACCGACAACATCAAACCATATATCATCTTTGTACTTCTTCCCAATAAAAAATGTAACAAATGCTCGTCTTCCCACTGTCACTTCTCCACCTTTCTTTAGCCATGCCAGTTTATAAGATCTAGGGTGTTTTTCAGTCTTCAACCCTAACTTCTTGATGGCTTCTTCAGAAATAATGTTATCGCAGCTTCCCGCATCAATAACAAATCGACAAACCTTTCCCAAGATAGTACATGTAGACTGAAAGATATTACTCCTCAGCCAACTAGAATCATCCTCATGCTTTGGCGTTAAACAAGACCTCCTCATCATCAAGTTACACCCTTCGTCTCCTGACACAACTTCTTCATCTTCATCAAACTTCGGTGGATGAGAATAATCAATTTCAGCTTCCACATCCTCACACTCACATTCCTCTGCAACTAATGCTCTCTTCTTTGGCTTTGTACATTCATTACTTTTATGGCCAAACTCCTAACAATTATAGCACTTGATACTGTTATTGACCTTTGCATTAGCGGCATCATTGACAATTGGTTTATTGACTGCCTTGGAAACATTAGCACTGCTACTAGCACCCTTATTCTGGTTGTTGGAACTCATAAACACACCACCTCCTCGTCTCCCTTGTTTCTCCCAAGCTAGAGCTTTCTGATGTGCTTCAGCAACAGACATCGGATTAAACATATTAACCATGTCTTGAATTTGCATTCGTAACCCTCCAACATATCTAGCCGTTAGCTGTTCCTCGGTTTCCATAATATCATTCCTTGCAATCAATTGATAGAATTCATCTGCATAGTCATTCACTTTCTTCGTCCGTTGTCTCAAATTCTGCAAACGTTGATACATAAGAGATTGATAATTGTACAGCAAGAAAGTCGCTTTCATCATCTTTCTCATCTTCTCCCAAGTGACAACTTTTGATTTTCCCATTCTCTCCCGAGTTAGTTTAGTTTGTTGCCACCAAGCCATAGCTCTTCCCCTTAGTCTTCTAGCAATTAATTGGACTCTGTGATTCTCAGGCACATCCTTGAATTCCAAAATTTCTTCAACATTCGACAACCAATCAATAAATTCTTCTGCTTGCATACCACCTTTAAATTCTGGAATTTCCATCCTCATACCTGACTCCCATTTACGATCATTTTCTGAATCCCGAAATTGATTTCGCACTTGGCCTTGATTTCGATAATGAATACTACCTCCATCACCATCTTCCTCAAAATCAGATGTATTTCGATATCGATCCTGACCATCGACATCACTACGACCACGCATGTTCCTTCTACCTTGCCTTTCAGCATCACGATATGGTTCATTTTCGAAACCACGTTGAGTTCCTCCCTCTTCATTTCGGTACCAATGGTGATCTCGCATCATTGAAACTGATGAATCTCTCCTATCTCGATATGACTGGGGTGACATCCTCCTTTCTTCCGAAACCGATGGTGAAACCCTGTTTCTACCCTGGTTCGAAACTGGTGACGTTCTCCTTTGATTTTGATTCATGTCGATCATCAATTTCTCCAATTTTTCAATACCCTCATTGAACTTTTCATTGATACGCTGCTCCATCTACTCAGCTTCTTGTCTTCTATACAAATCTTCAACATTTTGATAGCGGTTAGCACGTCTCGGAGGCATGATCAAATCTTCAACAAATTCAAACACAGACTTCACTTCGATCCAAAAAAAATCTCAAATCAAAACTCCCCAACTTGTTTGAAGTCTCACGAACACCCAAATGAACAAACAACTCAATTCAAACTCCAAAAACTTCAAATCTCGATACTTCAACCCAACGAACTTGGAAAAGTTCATCTCCTTGCTCTGATACCGAATGACACACCACGGAAGTAGAGATCTGAACCAGTGGTCAAATCTATCTAGGATCCAATCACGAATTGCGAAAAATGAATCGGTGAAACAAGATAAATTGATGAATCGATGATACTCAAGTGCCCAAATCTGGTTATCTCTCGAGATACCGGATTCTAGCTATCTTCAACACGTTGATCGCGCACGATACCGCGTTAAAAGATCTACGATTTTTCGACGTTGATCTCGCGCACGAGATTCCGTGAATCGGCTTCAAACTCGTTGATTCGAGTGCACTCGAATATCCGAAGCTGGAGAAAGGAGATCACACTCAACTTCCAATTTTAATAGAGGCACAAAGCTCTCAACAAATTTTATTCAAAATTCAACAACCTTTACAAATGACAACACACCCCTATTTATAGGAAACTACAACACATTCGACTTAACAACATACGACATAAGAACAAAACGACATAACAACAATGCGACTTAACAAATACAACACAATCGACACACGACTTAACAAATGCGACATAACAACTTGGGCAACGACATAAGAGACTTCGCGACCTACTGGAAACGCGGTTCAGGAAGCTCGCGACCTAGGATTCAGGAAAGCTGGAGCGACTCGAGACCTAAGGAATTCACGACATAGGGAGCTCGCGACCTACGATTCAGGAAAGCTGGAGCGACTCGCGACCTAAGGAATTCATGACATAGGAATTCACGACATAGGGTTTCGCGATTTACGGAAGGTCATTCGCGACCTAGGGTTTGCTCGCGACATAAGCTGCTGGAGCGACCTACTGGATTTGCTTCGCGACATAAGCTGCTGGAGCGACCTACTGGATTTGCTTCGCGACATAAGGAATATCGCTGCATCACTTTCCCTCTCATAGCGCTCCCTCTCATGACTAGAGTATCCGCGATCGCGGTCTCTATCGGCCTCACGTCTACGAGACTCATGATATGAACTAGATGAATGGCGTGCAGAGTGGAGGCTACCAAGCATAGATCCTCGCTTCGACATTGTGCTTGTAAAACGAAAAGAAAAACAGAGTTGGTATCTCCAGAAATAAATAGCTTATGATTGGAAATTATGTAGTGTCGTGAAGTGTATGTATGCATGTGCAAACCCCCGACCAACCGGTTATATCGGCCATACTCGAAGGAAGTGACTCGCCTAAATCTAAAGCGCTTTGAAGCCCTTCCAATCCAATATCTTGTTGGAGGGACACATAGTCCAAAATTGGAATTTCAGCGAGTCCTTCGAAGGGATTCTCCATTTGTTTAGGAGGAGCCTTCGAAATTATAACACCGGTGGCTGGTAGAGACATGACAACGGATTTCCATCTTGATGACTTGTGAAGCTTATGAGCAACCGCCTTGCCTTTCCTCTTTCCCTCTGAATGTCGAGGACTATCTGATGGCCCGGCTATGGGTTCGTCTTCGGTGGGCGTATCCTATTCACCACCCTGCTCGAGGATTACAACTCCAGGCGCCCTATGCCTAACCCATCTTGCCGGAGCTGGCCTAAGAGATCCTTTAGGCCCTATGCTATGGTCTCTGTCAATCAGCCCGACAACCCTTAAATTTTCGTCCGTAAGCACCGAGTCGATCTTTCTAATCTCGCCAGGCACCTCTTGAAGAATTCACACTATTTCCTTAAATCAAGCACCTTCGGGTCATGGAATTGCGGCTGTAAAAGAAAGAAGATGTTGGACCTGACGTCGATTACAACTGTCTCGTTAATCGCTAGAGAAAATGCAACACTCACATCTAATTAGCCACCGTCTAGCAAATCCTGGCGGGCACCGAACATATAACCACTCAGTTTTGAAATAGCTAAGTTTGGTCCAAGTTCCGATCACTATTTGTCTTGGCTCCCTCTAAGAACGTGAAAGAAGAATTATCTCCCCGACTCTTTACATTGAACAACAATCTGACTTCCTTTGGAGTCGGGGGGCGAAGACGGTGCTCCATGAAGATGATGAATAAGCTGTTCGGAAGAGCGTACCCGTTTGGATGTAACTGTGATGGGGCAATCCCTAAATAAGACAACACCTCCCGAATATACTGGTTGAATGGTGGGAGTGTCTCGGCTGTGCAAGACAATCGATTAAAAGAGGTGTACCCGTGTGTGGCCTGTCGTTCGACCCTGGTAGTAGGACGTCATTTAACGATAACCCATGTCTTAAGCAGATTCACCCTAACATTTCTTCAGAAATATTAGATGGAACCGAGTCTTGAGGATTCCCAATGAAAACCGCTCCTGGTAACTCGTCCGGAGCAGGACTTATAACTTCGGCAACAATAGCCGGCATCTCTATTATTAGAAGGGGTGGGCTCCGAGCCTCTTATTGCTGTGAGTTTCCGGGCTCCATAGCTAATCAACTTAGTAAAAACCATCGTTAGGTGACAATAATCCCGTGTTTTCCCTAGTGTGAAGTGCGTGTATGTGTTGTGCAGTGCAGTGTTACACAATACTTAGAAATTCTACGGGATTAAAAGATGTTCGAACGACAAGACTTCAAAATTCAATCAGAGTGGCCGTCATTGCTGACCGTCACAACCGTGCCATCCAGACTTCGGAAAACAATCCAAGTTAAAGCTTCGTAAAATTTGTCAAGTTACTGTTCCATCGACGAGCTTCGAAGGGCAGCCAGATATGCTGTGAAATGGTTAAGTCTAATTATGCAAGGCAGAAGCTCGTCGGAATCAAATGTTCGAGTGTGCAAGGATTTCGAATCCGTCAAAGTTCAGATTTGGATCGTTCCACAAAAGCCCAACCACGTATCGATCGGGATAAATTAAACTTTGTATCGATCGAAGATAACCGGTTTCGTATCGATCTCCAACCCAGCATTTCGTATCGATCTCCAACCCAGCATTTTGTATCGATCCCCAATCAGGGGTCTCGTATCGATCGCTCCCCATGAAGTTCGTATCGATTGATAGCTCCTTGATTTCGTATCAATCGATTTGGATCAATACGAAATTCCACCACACCGAATCGTTACGAAGTTCACCCTTTTCACCTATCAGTTCTGGATCGATACGAGACCACCATTCAACATCGATACGAAAACCAAGTTCTCTTTTTCCTTTATCGATATGAGATTAGGGCTAAAGTCATTCCACCCTCCTTCTCCAATCGGCCTAAACACCATTACTCTCTCCTCGACTTCGCTCTAACCAAATTCCGGCACCAACAACGCCGGAGTCGGTCACGACTTTGAATGAATTGGCATTAAAACTTGAGTCTCATCATTTTAGAGTGGTTCCGATCGATTGATTACCTAGTTTAAAGAATCGGTTCGAAGAATTGATGGGTTATTTTGGTTTGGGGATGAAGATAGTTCTTTTTTCTCGTGTTCTAATCGATACGAAGTGGAGGTATGAAAACAAAGAGCAACTGAAATTTTTCTAAGTATGGAAGGTATTTATATGGGTGGAAAACCAAAGAAAGAAGACGATTCGTCTCCCAGTGCTAATAACCGGTGAGAGCGGTCTCCATATTAACGACACGAAGAAGCCTTCTTTTTATCCATTCTACATCGATTCAAAGTAGCTACTGTTTGCACCCGTCAGGCAACCAAGACAAAGCACGAAGCAAATGCCAATCGAGCTGTTCGTACCCAATAAGAATGCATCGATACGAAATGCTCTATTCTTATCCATCAACATAAAGCCCATGGAGACCCATATCGATCGATACGAAATGTTTTGAAAAACCAACCAATTCGTATCGACTGTCATCGATACGAATATGATTTTTTCGACTCTTCAAATCGATTCAGGAGAGGATTGATACGAAGAGACACTCTAAAACAATCATCAAGCGTTGTTACAACTCGAATTTCACATCAATTCAGGAAAGGATCGATACAGAATTCGATGCAAGAAAACTTGACAACGACTCATGAACGCGCAAATGTTAACGGGAGCCGGGTTAACATACATACATGTATGACGGTCTAATATTCAATTTTTAAAATTGACAAGAATTGAACGCTCACCCGATGACAATTGCAACAGTGAACAACAAATTGCCAGCACTTGGTACTCGGTTACAACAATGCACCGTGCAATCATTGATAGTCAACATTTCAGTATTTATACTACCGGGAATCAATCAAAGGTTACATCTTTTGACGAAAAGACAACGCTACTCAACTAATCAGACAAAACTTTTCAGACTAAAGATTGCAGCTTTTCAAAGCACGTCATGTTCACACAAAATGTACTTTGGGGGGCAAATGTTATCCCGCCTTTTGGCAAGGCCATGACACCAAGAAATGAACTAGAAACCAAAGACGGTCCATCCCAAAGATGGTCCATCCCAAAGACCGGTTGTACACGCATTCGCTATGGATACTAGTGAATTCTGTCCGATTCTGGATTGAGCTACAATCGATATGGTACAACAAGCAAAACCATGAAAGACAACGTTCCAAATTTCAAGTCAATCGGAGTTCGTATGCTCAAGATATGGATCGATCAAAATCAAGAGAAAAGTCATCGGTTTCGTATCCATCAGTGTTTACTCCAGTTCGTATCCATAAATGTTTGCTCTATTTCTTATCCATCATGTTCGATCCTCTTCGTATCCATTGGCAGTTGACGTTTCGTATCGATTCCATTCATATGCGGTTCGTATTGACCTCCACATACCTAGTTCGTATCGATCATCCAACAGATCGATACGAAACTAGTGCTTCCCATCGGTACAAAGAAGCCCACTGTAATCGATACGAATCCATTAAGTGCCATCAATATGAAGCAGTACCCAAGCATCGATGCGAAGTACACTGAATTGTTTGCTTCGTATCGATTCCATCTCTGTGTATTTCGTATTGATCAGACAAATGATCGATATGAAGCAATGGCCACGGATCGATACGAAGAGAATAGCCACACATCGATATGAAGCATGCCACCATCGAAATCAGGCTGTTTCGTATCCTTAAAAGAAAATTAAATTCATTTCGTATCGACCTACCCATACAGATTATTTGTACCGATCGGCCAACGATCGATATGAATAATACGTGATGGATCGATACGAACAACTAACTAGATGATTGATACGAAGCAACTTCATGAGAACGATACGAAGGAAAAACGTTCAAGTGGAAGACTCGGTCACTCGACATGAAAAGTGGATTGATCCTAAATGATAGCACCACGTCATTGGCCGTCACGTTCCTTCAACCGATACGAACGAGATCGATACGAACAAATCAATACGAACTTAGTAATGCCTTGCAAATCCAAACTTGCATCGATCATAACTCGAGATCTACAAGTCCAAATGTCACCAAATTTTCATAGGAGCTTGCCTACAACCTCAAGAATGTACTTGACAAATTTCAGCCCCAAAGGACCATTTATGGATCGATACGAACTCAATTCGTATCGCTCCCGAATCGAGTCGAAATCACCTAAACTCGATCCCGTGGGCCTGCCCACGTGAGAGAAGAAGTCTTTCGAGATCTGGACGAGATATTTACTGCCTACGCCTATAAATAGTGACCCTGGACCTACAGAAAATGGACTTTTTGCTTCTCTACGCTGGTACTCTGCCGGAATCACCATTAAATTTCAGTTGTACTACTATGATCTTTTGTAATCAGCGAGTAAAGTTCAATAAACATCCGTCATTTCATATCGGACGTAGGCAATTCTTCTAACCACTTTAATTCGTGTGTTTCTGTACATTTTCTTATCTGTTGATTGGTGTGTTTGTTAGATCTGATTAATTTTACATTTATTTTCTTCATTTTATCTCTTCAGACACATCCGAATAGTGTTGTGCCCAATTTTGGTACAAAAAATATGAACCTAAATGATGCACACTGTTGTGCTCAATTTTGGTAAAAACAATATCAACCTAAATGATGCACAAGTTCTTCTCACAGTCATCTGGAAGATCTTTTCTTTTGTTGTTCTATTTGAGTCTTCAAATCATTGTATTCCATCAATTCATATGAATATAGGCAGCGGCGATTCCAACCCAATTTATTGCTTAGTGGCCCCACCTAAAATAATTAAAATTATTATGACTAAATTACCCTTCAGAAACTTTCTTCTTTCTCCACTGTTATTCAGATTGTAAGTTGGGTTCAGCACTCTGAAAGAACAGTGCCAAAAACCCTAATTTACAAATTTCTTGGGAAAAGTTTGATTTTCAAATAAATAATTGATGGATTTTGAAGAGAATGATGATACTCTATCACAATCACAGCAAGTTTGTCAAGAAATCATATTTATATCAATTTTTTTTCAGATTTTCTTTCCCAGAGTTGCTGTTGTGAAATAGATGGGATTGCTATTAATTTCCGTCTGAATCTTACTAGGATAAGGTAGTAATCTCGCTTGAAAACATTGAGGATTTTCGAAAAACCACGTCGTCAGGGAGGAGGATGCGTTCAAAACCACGCATAAGCTTTGCGGGGTTTGTTACATAACCACGCAGAACTTATACGTGGTTAGTTGTATAACAACGCGCTTGAGGAGGTGGTTGTCAGAATCAGTTTTGCAAATTGACTTGTTTGTTGTCTAATTTTATTTCCATTCTTACATTTTTGTTGTGTGCTACTTCCTTTGCAGATCGTACCATTTTCAAGTGATGAAGAAACTTGCGACGAAATGGTGTTGGATTATTCTAATGAGTTTACGACATATGATGTAAGAGTAGTTTGAAACATTTTTTTGTATAAATTAATCGTCATACTTTTCCTTGTACATTACTTACATTTCATTTTACATTTGTATTGCAGAAATTTCCTTCTAGGAACAAATTAGTTGATTGGGTTCGTGATACGGGAAAACGTCTTGGTTTTGTTATCATTATTCTAAAATCAGATACTGGTGCATCAACCAAAAAGCCAAGAATTATGTTTGCTTGTGAATGAAGCGGTGTGTACAAGAAGAGAAAAGACAAAAGCCCGAAGAATCTCCGAATGACCGGGACGAAAAAATGCAATTGCCCTTTTAGACTTAGAGGTGAGAAACTTCCTACTTTAGATGATTGGCGATTGCATGTTGTTAATGGTGTTCATAATCATTCGGAATTAAAAAATACCGAAGGACATTCGTATATTGGTCGACTAAACGAACTTGAGACCAAGTTAGTTACTGAGATGCATAGGAACATGGTAAAAGCAAAAGAAATTTTACACACCATCAAAAGAAATGATCCTACAAATTATACGACAATCAAAACCATATACAATGTTATCCAAGCTCAAAATGCTATTGAACGAGCATGGCGATCTCAAGTTCAATATTTGCTTAGTAAATTGAAAGAGTTTGGTTATTTTGAATGGCACCGTAAAACACTTGACGGAACAGATATTATTAAAGACATTTTTTGGGCTCATCCAACCAGTGTGGATTTTCTACGCACCTTTCCCCGAGTTATCATATTAGATTGCACATATAAGACCAATCGGTGCAGAATGCCGTTACTTGAGGTTGTTGGTGTTACTTGCACCGATCTTACATTCTGTATCGCGATTGCGTACTTAGTTGCTGAAACTGAAGAAAATTATTTATGGGCCCTAGAACGATTGAAATCTGTTTTGCTTGATTATGAAGTGGAATTGCCATCGGTATTCATTTCTGATAGGGAAACAACGCTAGTTAATGCTATTGGAGTTGTTTTTCCAAACTCTGCTCATATGTTATGCACGTGGCACATTAAAAACAATGTTCTAACGTATATGCAAAAAAAGTGAAAGGTATGGAAGTTGAGGAGAAGAAGTCATTTTTATTTGATTGGAATGAACTTGTTTGTTCAAAAAATATAGTTGTGTACAATGAAAATTTGCAAGTGTTACATAAAAAGTATGCGAAGCATAGTTCACTTCTGAAGTATATTCACGAGACTTGGTTGGATACATACAAAGACCGATTTGTTCAAGCATGGACGGATGATTACAAGCATTTTGGAAATTATACTTCTAATCGGTACTTATCTTTCATACTAATATTAATATCTATTTCAAATAGTCATATTTTTATATAATAATATTGTTCTGTCATATGCAGGGCCGAATCCGCTCATTCAAAATTGAAGAAACATTTAGCTAGTTGTCAATGTAATTTCGAACAAGCTTGGATGAAGATGCATTCATTATTGGAACTCTCATTTACCGAACTTAAAGCATCATTCGAGCAAAGTTTAACAAAAGTAAAGCACATATTTCATATATGGGAATTCAAAAATTTAAGAGGCTTTATTTCTATCAAGGCACTGGATTTCACATACATATTAACTCTATCATTCGTAATTGTAACTTAAACTTGAACTGAAATTGTATATTCTAACTTGTAGGTGAAACTGGAGCCCAAACACCCGGTTCCACCAATTTATTCGAAACGGTTCACAGCTCATGATGTGGACGCAAGTTGATGGGAGTACGTGTTCACCGACCGAAGACAAATGTGGGATGAAAGAAATGAATATGCTGAATGGATGTAGTTGTTTTTTACTTTAATGTTGTTGACATTTGATATGAGTATGCTGAATGGTTGTATAATTGCATTGAATAAATGAAATTGAATTATATTTTATATATTTTATGTTCTGGACAGATTATGTTGTATAATTGCATTCGAAATGGTTCACTGTTCTGGACAGAATATTTTTTTTCCCTGTTTGAACTAACCACGTACTACCCATACGAGAATATGGTTCCAGTATGGGAAACTTAAACATGGTTTGTGCTTCAACATCATATGATCACTACGTGGTTTGTGCTTTAACCTCGTATGATCACTACGTGGTTCATCGTAAACCACGTTGCTATTCTACGTTGTTCTTCATAATCCCAGTTTGAACTGTATTTTGAAATATACAAAAAACTATACAACATACATTTCATAATATGCAAACAACATACATTTCAAAATATGCAAACAACATACATTTCATACAACAATTCCTTACACCATTTCATACAACAATTCGTCCACCATTTCATACAACATAGTCTATTCCAAAAAGTCATTTAACCATACATTCCAAAAAGTGATTTCAGTTAACCATACAACATTTCCAGAAGTAACTAAACTTGACGACGAATGTAGCGTGATGCGGCGACTCTGGCACTATCAACTTGAGGGTTAGCTCCATCCAAAAGACCATGCACATCATGTAGGGTCTGCAAAAAAAAAATTAAACTGAAAATAAACTAGTGTAAACTAAGTGTCATAAATTTAAATGAGATGAATCATACCGCGTAGAGTTAGTCATAGGTCGGCTGATAATGTGGAGCTCCAATCTGTACATCATCAGGTAATCTTGCTGGTTTTGAACACGCAAAACACTATGCTCCCGATACCACTCCATATAGTCCTCAGTGCAACTCATGAAAGAATGTTGAAGTGGTATGGATCTACGGGCCTCTGCAATCACATGATTGTACCAATTCTCCCATATACTTTCTAGAAATTGATAACGCACTCGAGTGTATGTGGTTGAAGTTGAACCTCGACGTGCATTTGTTGCTACTGGAGGAATAGGAGGCATTGGAATGTTCTAAACTCTGCCAAACTGTCTAAGTACTCTATCGGGATGATAAGGCTCCACAACATTGAGGCAGAGTATGCAGCCACTATACCAAGCTATAGGATGAAATGGATGATACTGTCGTGCGAATATGTAAGGATGAAAAATAACCTGTTCAAAGATATAGTTAACATCATCATCATTATAGTCCTAATACATCGTAAAAAAATAGATATAATTACCTGCTCAATCTGAATAGTATCCAGGAATATGCGATAATCAATGATTGATGCACCACTGTAAGGACCCGATTCTTCGACATCCGAATATCGACATCAATACGTCCACTGTATCGACTGCCGAGCCATCGAATGCCGGAAAACCGAATTCTTAGGGTTTAAGAAAGAAGAGGTAGAAGAAAAGACAGAAGAAAAGAAAGAAGAAACAACAGAAAACATAGAAACAGAAACAATATCAGAATCTCACATATCGCAGCGGAATAATATATAATAGATAGTCACTAGTCTTTTAAAACAAAGAACTATATCAGTTTATAAATACATCAATCAGAGTCAATATACAACTCAATACAACACAGAACATCAATGGACAGTTATATAAACTTGTCCTCATACAGAATACACAGCGGAATAATACAAAGTATAGGTGATACGTTTCGCCATCCAGCTTGCTTCCACAGCTCCAGAATATCCAGAATATCCTGATAACATAACTCTAGGCTGCCCGTGTGGAAAATAATGGGCACCCAGAGTTTAGAAGGGAAACAATAAACTCCGAGTCAGTCATGGTGACTGGTGTGAGATCGTAAAACAGTTATTTTTCACAAAGAAAATTAAAACAGATTCGCAATGCTTTTGGAAAATGAAACTACCATAAGACCTCCCGCCACACACACAATGCAAACGCAGAATTGGAGGAGATTTCTTATTATGATAGTCAAAGATGCTTGATACGCAAAATCAAATCCTTTTTGATATTATTATTAGTGCATAGTGTAGAAAACATTTCGAAAGTATAATATAAATCTTAGCCAGCATAGGCATTCCGCACTTATGCCTACTATATCTACCGTCTAAACGGTGGTGACCACCATAAGTAAATGGCAGGTTCTACAACTAAAACCGTACAAGTCTCGTATTGTTTCTTTGGATATCCAACAAATGGTGAGGCCAAGGAACTTCCCATTGCCACATAGGTATGCCTCTGGAAAGACGACCCGAGAACCAAACCGGATCTCTGCCAACACAAGGCCGGGTTACCCCTAACTAGGTAACTACTGACACGAATATGTCATCCCCCGATCGTAACCGATCTTTTCGAGGATCCTCGATTTCCAACAACCACAAAGTAATAAATTTGCAGCAACAACATAGGTTAAGTATCTGGGCTCCATACCATGATACCACCTCTATCCAGGAGGAATGACATACACTAAAGGGGCTCTACCCACTAATAACCTTGCTGCATCCTTCCTGTTTTAACCATTTCCGGGGTGCGAGGTCCAACGAAGTCTCGTCCACAAAGCTACGCTTTGCTACAAAGCCTTGCTTTGGGTCAAATAAATGATCAAAGTAATGATCACAGAGATAAATGATCAAACAAATGATCATATCACAAATGAGCAAACAATGATCATTACACAGCAACACACAGCATGCCACATTACCAAGTTGGGAATATATTGCTGATAACCTTCAACTACATAACCTCTGAGCTCATACGTCTCGGAGAAGGGTGTTAAGCTAAGAGAATAAATTCTCCGCCACCAACAAAAATGTATTTGAAAGAAATCAGCTTTATATCTCAATCTGTAACGTCAGACACACAATCCATACAAGTTTGTTCCGGGATCGAACAGAACCAAAGGCACTTCCTACGAAGCCCTTGCAAATCCGGATAATTTTCTAATCACGTCTGGACTTCCCGTCACTAAGGGTGATAAAACCTCTATATCGGAGATCAGCCGATGCAGAGTAACTCGACGGTAATCCTTTCGTTTTCAAAAATATCCGGTCTTCAACACCAGTCATCAAATGCAATCCATAACGACGTATCACATATTCGAAATGGGTTATACGACCCAAAGGTCCTTTCCCGGCTAACCCGAACAGTGAGCGCTTATTTAAAAATAAGTGTGGCATTCAAATTCAAGCAAATCACAACTAATACCCATTCAAGGTAATTATTGATAGTCGGTTATTTAACTATCAATAGAGATGCGCAACATCTTCAGATTCCAAATAATTTTCCAAATTATTTATTTTCCCAAAATGTCTTTACAGGATATAAAATTTCCACACTTCAAAAATAAATCAACGTTTATTTTTAAAACGAATTTCCATTTCTTTTATAAATTCCATAGTGAATTTATATTTCAAATACCTACTGATATACGATTTTCAATCGATTTCAAATATTCACTTTCAATTTATCTTTACAAAGATAAAATCTTAAAAAAAACATTTTACTTCATATTGGAAAAACATTTCCATACTTATTTAATAATAAGTAATTCACAAATCCATTTGTTTTCAACACGTGGAAAATATTCAATATACTTAAATCATAATTAAGTATATATTTCATTCTCTAAGGAAAACGTTCTCTTAAACACATTTATTTGAGTCAAAACGAATGTTGCGTAAAACATCGTTACGATGACCCAAAATCACTAGTATAGGGATTCGAAATTTAGATAGATATATATATATATAAATCCCAATACTATATAAAACATTTCCTTTCGAAAATCATTTACTACAACAATAGTGTTATAGTCCACCATTTCCTTATTTCTCGAAACGTCTATTTCAACAATAAATGTTGAAATCTATGTTTTCGATACTTAACACGTTTTAAAACATTTTTTAAAACAATTACTTCATTTTGTAATATCACTTCTACAAAACATATCCATTTTATTTAAAAATATATTCACTGTCCAAAATCGTGAATATACTTCACTAGCCAAATTTCAATATTTTCTACACATTTAGTTTCAAGAATTTATCCACTATCTAAAGTCGTGGATAAAATTCTCAACCAAACATTTTTATTACCCATATTATATAAAGAATAATTCGCTATCAAAAATCGCGAATATATCACCTTTAATAAACCTCTATGGTTAATTTATCAAATTTAATCGATTTCGGATTTATAAAACAACGTTTATAAATTCACCTTTATATTTTCATAACGACTTTGATTTATAAATCTCCTTTATTAACAAATTCAATCAATATTCCATTTAAAGGCAAAAATCCAATTTATAACTTAATTTCTTATAAATCTTTTATTTTACAAATTCATTCATTTCATAACTTCACAATTTATAAATCTATAAATTTCATTTACTTACGAATCCCATTAATATTTCATTTTTTAACACTTATAAAAACTCGTTTTATAATTCCAATATTTTTAATTTTATAGATACCAATTTTATAAATCTTTTAGATAAACCGTTTACAATAATTCAAAAATCTCAATTTAAACCATTTTATAAATCAATCAACTATTTATTTCAAAAATCACCATTCGGTTATATTTCACAAACATCATAATTTTTATAACCTTAAAATTTGAACGTTTATTTATTTAAGATGAATCAATCCAAAAATTTAATAAAACGTATACTTTCAAAAATCACTTTAAAAATCTCTTTTAAAATCAAAATCGTTATTTTTAAACTTCAAAAATGGATCTGATGATGCAACAGCACCAAATAATCAATCATGGCATCCAACATCATATATCGATATGATAATCAACAAATATCACAATATCTGTAATCAAATAAATACTATTGAGGAATCCAGTTGGATCCCTCCAACCTGTTTCCCTACATCCACAGATGTTAGCACAATACCCATTCCACTTCGAGGTGGAATATCGCGGTATATAGGATTTATAAAAAATATCAATCCGCTATTATGCGGCGCAATAGGGTCTCATCCGCTATATAGTGTGGGAAATCAACAACTGCAATATATACATATGCCAAAGTATATATTGCTATATACTACTATATATAGTATCACATCCAAATAGTAATCAATCAGTCAATAACTACAAAATCCAACTTTTCATTTTGACTGAGAAGATCTCACCTTAGCTTTAATTTGCAATCCATTTTTGTTCGAGTTTGTTTTCTCCAAATTTTGACCTTGTATAAATAATTTTGAAATTTATTAATATTCGAACAATTTGAATAATTAATTTCCATTTGATAAATTTATCACCTAAATTCATTTCATTTATTTTGTTGTTTTCTAATCTTATTCCCATATATATATTAACTGTTTTTGATTAAAATATGAGTTTGTATACCTTACTGTATAAGTAAAATTCTCAAATCTTAAAATAAATTATGTATCTTGCTGTAAAAATAAATCCTGCGTAATATATTTTTGTTTTTAAATTAAAACATGTCTGCGAATATCTATATATATATACTTATATCTCTATTTACAAAAATCATTCTTCACTTTACTGCAATATTCTTTATTTTACATATATTTATTCATTTTTAAACCAAAAGAAGACTGCTTCCATTTTATTTTGTAAATCTATATATATACAACTAAAAACTGTGTATAAAATTTTCACAGTTAAAATATTTTTTTCTTGGTCCGTGTATAGGTACAAGAGTTTAAAAGCTAAGAATAAATTTACGAATATACCTCATGGTTGATCGAAATCCTAGCCATCGTTCACGACCTCACCATAACCATTCAACTCTAACTCAGATCGCGACATCGTTGTTGACGCCCATCCTCCAGTTCACCTCCATCGCGATTATTGATCGAACCACCGTCGATTGACTCGCCGCCCAAAGCAGCCTCACGCGAGCTTCACCACCGTGAACCCTACAACGTTGCTACCCCATCTGACCTTCGCGCGTGCCCCTCCTCGACTTCGACAAACCCCCTAATCGACATCGTCTGCTTCTCCCCCAAAATGCGACAGGCTCAAGAACTCGATCTCGCGTGACTGCACTGAAGTGCTTTTCCATTCCACTTTACGACATCACCTCGGTCTGCCGCCGCCAAAACCCATGCTCTCGAATCGCGGTTTGAACGAGGGCTTTGATTTGAATTTGAGAAATGAAAATAAAACGAAAGGTTTGGGTTTTGTTTTAAACTTCGGCCTTGATTTATTGAAGAGGGATGGCAGCCATTAATTTTCTTCGGCCATTTAATTTTGAAGGTTTCGATTTTGAAAAACTGGGGAAGATGGTTATTTAAAATTGAAAGAGCATGGTTTGCACGATTATTTTTCGTGATTTTAGGCGTGATTCAAGGAGAAGAAAGTAACTGACGTTGACAATTTCAAGTTTTAAATTTAAATCGAATTCGATTTAATTTCAACGCGTTTACTTACCGTGTGCTCACATAACAACTCCGAAAAATACGAAATTTGAAATCCGATAATAATTTAATATTACGGACCCAATGGAACTGGGTTCGTCGAATTCTGAGACTGTGCCCCGGAACGCTATTTTAAATATCGATTCAACCGATAAAATTTTCAAAACTAAACAAACACTTAAAATTTAAATTTTTTACCACTTCCATTATCCTCAGTATCATCAATATAAATTTTAAAAGCTTTTGAAATAAAGCTGAAGATTCTAATTTTTATTCAACATTCAATAGATTAAATTCTAAAATTTAATCGCCAATTTATTTTGATAATTTGAAATTCAAATTAAATTATCATTCGAATATTTAAACTCAATTAAATATTCACATTTCAAATGTCTAAAATTCAGGGTCATTACAAACTTCCCCCCTTAAAAGAATTTCGTCCCGAAATTACAAGTTAGGAAAAATGATCCTTAACTTGTCTACTATTTTTCACATTCCAATAGTTTTATCAAATTTACTAACCTAAATCTTTTTATTGGAGATACATTATCATTTCAACTAACTTTCCAACTTCAATTATAGGTTCCAAACAACATTGTTTCCTTAACAATTCAAATTTAAATTTAAATTCAAATTTCAAACTTTCAAAATTTTCTCAAAAAATTTTCTAACACTCGAAATTTTCAAAAAATTTCGCCAGCGTCTCCTTTGCGCGGCTAACTCGGTACGACTACAAAATGTCCCTACGGACTCTCAAATTTCAAAAAGAAAAGCAAAAGCCAAGCGGCTGGACAAGAAAGTCATCAAATTTCATATTGAAATTCAAATACATACCTTTTTCGAGCAATTAAAAATTATATTTGAATCAAAATTCCAATTCCATTATACACCTGTATATCCTACTAGCCATAATATCTAGTTACAATATTCAAACCATTTTGCACATTTTATTACAAAATTTTCAATACTTACTTCTTATACCACTTCTAGTTTACTATTGAAGTTCCATCCTTTATCATTCAATTTTACATTTCAAATTTCATTTGAATTCAATTTACAATTTCAATTAAATTTGGATTCAGTTTAACTTCTGAATACTGAATTTTATCAACTATCTTTCATTCACAACTGCACGATTTTAAATTAGTTCCAATTACTAATTCATCACAAATTCTAATTCACTTTATTCAAATTTGTTTTCAACATTCAGTTTCAATTCCAGTTTTTTTTCTTTTGTTCATTCCCAAAATTTATTTTCAATGCACTATTTTGGTTTATAACCACGCATATTTAAACTGGATTTCAAATTCAAATTCAATTTACCTTTCCTGGAATTCTATTTCCAATTATAAATTCATTTACAATTTAATTTACAATTTACATTCGTATATGAATTTATCTCCTTATACTTTTCAATTAATATTTATAAATTTCATTTGTTAAATGAATTTATCTCCAAATCTTTGGTTATTACTTTAATTTCTCATTCAATTCCATATAATAATGATAATATTTCAATGTTATTACTTACTAACAACCAAGCATCCATATACTATGATAATTCATAGAAAATTATTTCTTTTCTATACAAAAATAGTTTTGGGCAAAATTATTTCATTTACCCTATTTAAAGCAATACTGTGTCAGTTTATCTTGTTTAAGAGTTTAGAAACCCCTATCGATTTCAGTTAGCTAGACTGCACCGACCAGAATCTATAAACAATCAACCGATAAGTCAACACAATACAAAACAATTTTTATATTCATTAACAAATACGCGCTCATATCTATTATTACACTCAACTCATTCTAGAGTACTACTGACTCTATCTCTAATGAGTAACACCCAACAGAGCAGGGTTGTCACTTAACCATATGCTCTGATACCACTTTGTAAGGACCCGATTCTTCGACTTCCGAATATCGACATTAATACATCCACTGTATCGACTGCCGAGCCATGAATGCCGGAAAACCGAATTCTTAGGGTTTAAGAAAGAAGAGGTAGAAGAAAAGACAGAAGAAAAGAAAGAAGAAAAGAAAGAAGAAACAACAGAAAACACAGAAACAGAAACAATATCAGAATCTCACATATCGCAGCGGAACAATATATAATAGATAATCACTAATCTTTTAAAACAAAGAACTACATCAGTTTATACATACATCAATCAGAGTCAATATACAACTCAATACAACACAGCACATCAATGGACAGTTATATAAACTTGTCCTCATACAGAATACACAGCGGAATAATACAAAGTATAGGTGATACATTTCGCCATCCAGCTTGCTTCCACAGCTCCAGAATATCCTGATAACATAACTCTAGGCTGCCCGTGTGGAAAATAATGGGCACCCAGAGTTTAGAAGGGAAACAATAAACTCCGAGTCAGTCATGGTGACTGGTGTGAGATCGTAAAATAGTTATTTTTCACAAAGAAAATTAAAACAGATTCGCAATGCTTTTGGAAAATGAAACTACCATAAGACCTCCCGCCACACACACAATGCAAACGCAGAATTGGAGGAGATTTCTTCTTATGATAGTCAAAGATGCTTGATACGCAAAATCAAATCCTTTTTGATATTATTATTAGTGCATAGTGTAGAAAACATTTCGAAAGTATAATATAAATCTTAGCCAGCATAGGCATTCCGCACTTATGCCTACTATAGCTACCATCTAAACGGTGGTGACCACCATAAGTAAATGGCAGGTTCTACAACTAAAACCGTACAAGTCTCGTATTGTTTCTTTGGATTTCCAACAAATGGTCAGGCCAAGGAACTTCCCAATGCCACATAGGTACGCCTCTGGAAAGATGACCCGAGAACCAAACCGGATCTCTGCCAACACAAGGCCGGGTTACCCCTAACTGGGTAACTACTGACACGAATATGTCATCCCCCGATCGTAACCAATCTTTCCGAGGATCCTCGATTTCCAACAACCACAAAGTAATAAATTTGCAGCAACAACATAGGTTAAGTATCAGGGCTCCATACCATGATACCACCTCTATCTAGAAGGAAAGACATACACTAAAGGGGCGCTACCCCCTAATAACCTTGCTGCATCCTTCCTGTTTTGACCATTTCCGGGGTGTGAGGTCCGATGAAGTCTCGTCCACAAAGCTACTCTTTGCTACAAAGCCATGCTTTGGGTCAAACAAATGATCAAAGTAATGATCACAAAGATAAATGATCAAACAAATGATCATATCACAAATGATCAAACAATGATCATTACACAGCAATACTCAGCATGCCACATTACCAAGTTGGGAATATATTGCTGATAACCTTCAACTACATAACCTCTGAGCTCATACGTCTCGGAGAAGGGTGTTAAGCTAAGAGAATAAATTCTCCGCCACCAACAGAAATGTATTTGAAAGAAATCAGCTTTATATCTCAATCTGTAACGTCAGACACACAATCCATACAAGTCTGTTCCGGGATCGAACAGAACCGAAGGCACTTCTTACGAAGCCCTTGCAAATCCGGATAATTTTCTAATCACGTCCGGACTTCCCGTCACTAAGGGTGATAAAACCTCTATATCGGAGATCAGCCGATGCAGAGTAACTCGACGGTAATCCTTCCGTTTTCAAAAATATCCGGTCTTCAACACCGGTCATCAAATGCAATCCATAACGACGTATCACATATTCAGAATGGGTTATACGACTCAAAGGTCCTTTCCCCGCTAACCCGAATAGTGAGCGCTTATTTAAAAATAAGTGTGGCATTCAAATTCAAGCAAATCACAACTAATACCCATTCAAGGTAATTATTGATAGTCGGTTATTTAACTATCAATAGAGATGCGCAACATCATCAGATTTCAAATAATTTTCCAAATTATTTATTTTCCAAAAATATCTTTACAAGATATAAAATTTCCACACTTCAAAAATAAATCAACGTTTATTTTTAAAATGAATTTCCATTTCTCTTATAAATTCCATAGTGAATTTATATTTCAAATACCTACTGATATACGATTTTCAATCGATTTCAAATATTCACTTTCAATTTATCTTTACAAAGATAAAATCTTAAAAAAAACATTTTACTTCATATTGGAAAAACATTTCCATACTTATTTAATAATAAGTAATTCACAAATCCATTTGTTTTCAACACGTGGAAAATATTCAATATACTTAAATCATAATTAAGTATATATTTCATTCTCTAAGGAAAACTTTCTCTTAAACACATTTATTTGAGTCAAAACGAATGTTGCGTAAAACATCGTTACGATGACCCAAAATCACTAGTATAGGGATTCGAAATTTAGATAGATATATATATAAATCCCAATACTATATAAAACATTTCCTTTCGAAAATCATTTACTACAACAATAGTGTTATAGTCCACCATTTCCTTATTTCTCGAAACGTCTATTTCAACAATAAATGTTGAAATCTATGTTTTCGATACTTAACACGTTTTAAAACATTTTTTAAAACAATTACTTCATTTCGTAATATCACTTCTACAAAACATATCCATTTTATTTAAAAATATATTCACTGTCCAAAATCGTGAATATACTTCACTAGCCAAATTTCAATATTTTCTACACATTTAGTTTCAAGAATTTATCCACTATCTAAAGTCGTGGATAAAATTCTCAACCAAACATTTTTATTACCCATATTATATAAAGAATAATTCGCTATCAAAAATCGCGAATATATCACCTTTAATAAACCTCTATGTTTAATTTATCAAATTTAATCGATTTCGGATTTATAAAACAACGTTTATAAATTCACCTTTATATTTTCATAACGACTTTGATTTATAAATCTCCTTTATTAACAAATTCAATCAATATTCCATTTAAAGGCAAAAATCCAATTTATAACTTAATTTCTTATAAATCTTTTATTTTACAAATTCATTCATTTCATAACTTCACAATTTATAAATCTATAAATTTCATTTACTTACGAATCCCATTAATATTTCATTTTTTAACACTTATAAAAACTCGTTTTATAATTCCAATATTTTTAATTTTATAGATACCAATTTTATAAATCTTTTAGATAAACCGTTTACAATAATTCAAAAATCTCAATTTAAACCATTTTATAAATCAATCAACTATTTATTTCAAAAATCACCATTCGGTTATATTTCACAAACATCATAATTTTTATAACCTTAAAATTTGAACGTTTATTTATTTAAGATGAATCAATCTAAAAATTTAATAAAACGTATACTTTCAAAAATCACTTTAAAAATCTCTTTTAAAATCAAAATCGTTATTTTTAAATTTCAAAAATGGATCTGATGATGCAACAGCACCAAATAATCAATCATGGCATCCAACATCATATATCGATATGATAATCAACAAATATCACAATATCTGTAATCAAATAAATACTATTGAGGAATCCAGTTGGATCCCTCCAACCTGTTTCCCTACATTCACAGATGTTAGCACAATACCCATTCCACTTCGAGGTGGAATATCGCGGTATATAGGATTTATAAAAAATATCAATCCGCTATTATGCGGCGCAATAGGGTCTCATCCGCTATATAGTGCGGGAAATCAACAACTACAATATATACATATGCCAATATATATATATATATATATATATATATATATATATATATTGCTATATACTACTATATATAGTATCACATCCAAATAGCAATCAATCAGTCAATAACTGCAAAATCCAACTTTTCATTTTGAGTGAGAAGATCTCACCTTAGCTTTAATTTGCAATCAATTTTTGTTCCAGTTTGTTTTCTCCAAATTTTGACCTTGTATAAATAATTTTGAAATTTATTAATATTCGAACAATTTGAATAATTAATTTCCATTTGATAAATTTATCACCTAAATTCATTTCATTTATTTTGTTGTTTTCTAATCTTATTCCCATATATATATATATATATATATATATATATATATATATTAACTGTTTTTGATTAAAATATGAGTTTTCATACCTTACTGTATAAGTAAAATTCTCAAATCTTAAAATAAATTATGTATCTTGCTGTAAAAATAAATCCTGCATAATATATTTTTGTTTTTAAATTAAAACATGTCTGCGAATATATCTATATATATATACATATATCTCTAATTTCAAAAATCATTCTTCACTTTACTGCAAAATTCTTTCTTTTACATATATTTATTCATTTTTAAACCAAAAGCAGACTGCTTCCATTTTATTTTGTAAATTTATATATATACAACTAAAAACTGTGTATAAAATTTTCACAGTTAAAATATTTTTTTCTTGGTCCGTGTATAGGTACAAGAGTTTAAAAGCTAAGAATAAATTTACGAATATACCTCATGGTCGATCGAAATCCTAGCCATCGTTCATGACCTCACCATAACCATCCAACTCTAACTCAGATCGCGACATCGTTGCTGACGCCCATCCTCCAGTTCACCTCCATCGCGATTATTGATCGAACCACCGTCGATTGACTCGCCGCCCAAAGCAGCCTCACGCGAGCTTCGCCACCGTGAACCTAACAACGTCGCTACCCCATCTGACCTTTGCGCGTGCCCCTCCTCGACTTCGACAAACCCCCTAATAGACATCGCCTGCTTCTCCCCCAAAATGCGACAGGCTCAAGAACTCGATCTCGCGAGACTGCACCGAAGTGCTTTTCCATTCCACTTTACGACGTCACCTCGGTTTGCCGCCGCCATAACCCATGCTCTCGAATCGCGGTTTGAACGAGGGCTTTGATTTGAATTTGAGAAATGAAAATAAAACAAAAGGTTTGGGTTTTGTTTTAAACTTCGGCGTTGATTTATTGAAGAGGGATGGCAGCCATTAATTTTCTTCGGCCATTTAATTTTGAAGGTTTCGATTTTGAAAAACTGGGGAAGATGGTTATTTAAAATTGAAAGAGCATGGTTTGCACGATTATTTTTCGTGATTTTAGGCGTGATTCAAGGAGAAGAAAGTAGCTGACGTTGACAATTTCAAGTTTTAAATTTAAATCGAATTCGATTTAATTTCAACGCATTTACTTACCGTGTGCTCACATAACAACTCCGAAAAATACGAAATTTGAAATCCAATAATAATTTAATATTACGGACCCAATGGAACTGGTTTCGTAGAATTCCGAGACTGCGCCCTGGAACGCTATTTTAAATATCAATTCAACCGATAAAATTTTCAAAACTGAACAAACACTTAAAATTTAAATTTTTTACCACTTCCATTATCTTCAGTATCATCAATATAAATTTTAAAAGCTTTTGAAATAAAGCTGAAGATTCAAATTTTTATTCAACATTCAATAGATTAAATTCTAAAATTTAATCGCCAATTTATTCTGATAATTTGAAATTCAAATTAAATTATCATTCAAATATTTAAACTCAATTAATTATTCACATTTCAAATGTCTAAAATTCAGGGTCGTTACAACCACAGTCTGTAGATGGATTCCACCGAGCTGCACGGGGTAAAGTCTCATAGTATAGATTAGTGGATGGATGAAAGCATGGAAAGTGCTCAAATATCCATGACTCTAGTAAGCAAAGGAATCCTGCAATCTGTTTCACACCCATGCGAGTCGCTAACCCAAGCTGCCTGTATAGAAATGCGAGTGTTGCTGATCCCCAAGAATAAGTACTGACAACATCCAACTGTTTTAGTGGATCCAACAGTGAAATGTGCACATGAGACTTGCTTTTATCTGCAAACAATGTGTTACTGAGAAGGAATAGAAGATAAGCACGAGCAGCACGCCTAACTGCTCGATCTGCCAATCATCACTAACATCTTCAAATATATCATATAATTTAGACAAACTTATTTTATACCCAACCCTCTCATTCATTTCCAACCTAGCTTCTGCTTTGGAAATGCCAAGATACTTCGAAACAATATTGACTGCCTGTTCCATTTCATATCCCATGCTCTATATGGGCTTACCTTCCACTGGTATATGTAATAAAGAAGCAACATCATCGAGAGTTATAGCCATCTCACCGAATGGTAAACAGAAGGTATTTGTCTCAGGATACCATCGTTCTACAAAAGCTGATAACAAATTCTTGTTAACACTCTTGTAGCAATTGCTAACAATAGAAAACAAGCGAGACGCGTCAATGATTGCTTTGAATCTTGTAGCATTATCTGGAATCTTCCACTCGGACACATTCTGTGCATGGTTAACACAAGTGAGCGGTGATCGTTCCTACACGAATAAACGTTAGAATTAGTAAATGCAGACTATCCATATCGATGTTGTAGAATAATATTAGGTACATACCTGACCAATCCATATCATTGAAGCAACGTGAGTATCAAACTCTCTAATCACATCATTAATTCTTGGTCAACCTTTCTCATTTAAATCTTCCTCGCCTTCACCCTCTTTCTCGGACTCGTCGTTTGTCTCCTTGTCATTACTGATATGTGAATCATCCCCCATGTCATCTCCATCGTCTTCAGATGAGTCTGAACCACCTTCTCCTTCCTCACCTCCCTCATCTCCCTCACCTCCCTCATCTCCCTCATCTCCTTGATCGCTTTGCTCCTGGGCAACAATTTCATATTCGGTTGCATCTGTATCTTGCTGCTCCTCTCCCGTATCATCTCCAGCTTCAACTACGGTGGACTTATCAGCGTTCATGTCAGCACTAGTACCTCCGGCCCTTTGCATCATTCTCCGTTTTCGTTCTGAAGCAGTCATTCGTGCTCCACCCATCTGTAATCAAGTTTAGAAAACCCATTTAGCACGACCATATTCGTAAACAATAAATATTAGAACTAGTTAGCAAGATATTTTTTTGCTATATATAGTTTACCTCGTAGGCAAACAACGTGGTAAACATGCCCACCACGCAAGGATCCTGCGTGGTAGAAATGAATACCCTACAGTTCTTCTGCGTTGTTTTCATTTTTACCATGCATTGGCCCTGCGTGGTACGCATTTTTACCACGCATTTGCCCTGCATGGTAAACTATATACAACAAAAAATATATTATGTTTCAAGTCATCCATTCGCATTCAAACCCAAAAGATAATTCATCTGTACAATTTCAATTCCACAAACAGTTCAAACTCAATCATCCATTCGCATTCAAACCCAAACTCGAATAAATCATCAATTTAAACCCAAACTCCTATAGAAAATTGAGGAGGAGAAGGAGGAGGAGTAGCGTACCTTAGCTGCTGAGGAGGAGGACTTGCTGAGGAGGAGGAGAATCGCGACTTGAAAAGGAGGAGGAGAATAGAACATGGAGAAATCGCGACTTGAACGAGGGGGGAAAATTGCGTACGTGAAAGTGGAAAGGGTAGTAATGGAAAATATGGGGGGCTACTAATTAAACTAAGGGGTATACAAAAAAAATTAGCAAATGGGGGACTACAAAGCAAAATTTTGGGTTGGAATAGATTTGGCCATGAATATATGGAGCTGGTTTTATATTCTGCTTGTTTTATAACAGACATCGTTCTTAACACTTCGGTCTAAGTGGAAAGACATGTAGCAGTAAATACCTTAATGAACAATTATATATAAGAGTGAGATTTTCCTAATGAAAAAGAAGAAGACAACTAAATTCATTGGAATTTGCCAAACTTTCGAGTTCACGGTCCGCTTTTATTGTCTGTGGCAGCATTAATTTTGCTTTTCCTACGCAATTATATTTGTTTTGCCAAGGCAGAATTAACGCCTCTTCTCTTCCCCTTTCCACTAAACCGATCCTCAAGTAAACTGAGTTCTTTGTAATGGTCGGAGGTGTGCTGCGGCGACTGCTCTCCGTCTCCTAAGAGTCGGATGGTACTGGATTGCGGTTCTAGTGTGAATCCTGCTGCTTGACAATGGCCACGTCGGAGGTTTACCTGAATTTCAACGAGAGATACTCAGATCGCTACCAATATTCGCTATAACCATAGATCGATGATCGCTGCCTTGTAGTTCGCATCCCAATTTTGATGCTGTTGTCACCCGATGTTCGCTTTTGATTCAGGAGCCAATGTTTCCTGACGTCGAATCCAAGCGTATCTGCCGGAATCTAAAGTGAAAGATGGTCTGCGACCGTCCAGCTGAATATTTGATTGATGAGTTTGAACTCTAAACAGTAGATGTTGATTTGACGATTTGTAGCAATGAAAATACTCGATTTGCTACATGGGTATGTCGTTTGAATCACAGCCTGTAACTCTCCTCTGATCAAATGAGCGTGCTTCGTCGATTGTTTTTCAGTCCTGATATTGAATCCTCATGATCTGAGATTGCTGCAAGTAACGTATCAGATATATTCGGTTGATGTAAGTCACTAAAACCGAACTATGTTATATCTATTATTGGTCTAATTTGCTACGTTATTTGTTTGTGCTGATTGGAATTATAGAGACTGCTCTTTGTTGATAAGTAATCAGCAGGTTAGATCTTGTGTATTTTGCATAATTTTCACAACAAAATCGTTAGAAAAATATTATACCAAAAATGTATATTTCCACGATTCATACCATGGTCAGAAATATATATTTGCCTTCCATATGTATAGAGATATCTAGTTTTATAAGTTATGAAAATAAATGATGCAGCAGCGGATAACTGAAATGGATGAAACGATGAAAGTAGCAATCGATGGATTGAAAATACCAAACGCCCAATTCCGTTGATCTCAAAGATACCAGAATCTAGCTATCTTCGTCACGTTGATCGCGCACGATGCCGTTAAAGAAGATCTGCACTTCTTCGAACGTTGATCAAGCACACTTGATACCGTGAATTGGCTTCAACAATCGTTGATTCGAGCGCACTCGAATGCCGAAGGTGGAGATAGGAGATTACACTCAACTACCAATTTCAAAGAGGCACAAAGCACTCAAACAAAGTTTTATTCAAAATCAATCTACTATTACAAATGACACCACCATCCCTATTTATAGGGTTAGAACTCACACTAGGTCGTGAACGACCTATCAAATCCGCGACCCAAACAAGCAGCGACTCAACATAATGACACACAGGCACACACAACCTAACATAGGTCGTTAACGAACTAACATCATGCGCGACCTAAGACTTACACATACAAATATAAGAACAAACGAGTTAACAAACACGAGTTACAACACAACGACCTAAGAATACAACACACACGACCTAAGGACTCAAACGACATAACATATCCTCCAGGAGCGACTTAGCGACCAATCTTCCCAACGACTTAAGCTTTAGCATCCAGTAGCGATCTAATAGAACTCGGCAGTGACCTAACTTCACAGCGGCATAAGAAAACATCCTCCAGCGAATTAAGGTATCTCAGTGACCTAAGGTCTCGCGACGTACTCTTGAGCGACCTAAGGCCTCGCGACCTAAGTAAAACAGAATAGCTTCATGAACTTGCAACATAACCACTTGAACATCCCAAGAATAAGCGACCTAAGAATAAGAGCATCCTCGACCTAAGAACTTTATCTTCAAGCGTCTCAAGAACTTCAGACAACCTACGTAAGGTCGTTCGCGACCTAAGGATGGAAGGTCGTTCGCGACCTAAGTCAAGTGGTGTACTGGAACGACCTATCTTGTTAGCTCTTTCATCGTTAGGTCGCTCGCGACCTAAGATTCGCAACTTAGTGTACCCCGCTCATCATCCTGGGTAGATTGTAAGTCGCTAGGTCGTTCGCGACTCAAAGAACCAGTACGACCTATGGTTTCCACGCTACCATCTGAGCGACTTAAGGAATTGGGGCGCCTTATCATTTCATTAGGTCGGACGCGACCTAAAATATCAGGCTGGGCTGCATCATCCTCCCCCTGTTGAAAGAAATTCGTCCTCGAATTTACAATACCTTTGTCTTCGACACTCTTATCCTCGTGGATCGGACTCAAGTGTTTGACATTGACAATGTTGGCAATAGGACGATGATCCGGCAGGTTCAACTTACAATCATTCTCACAAATTTCCTTCACAATTTCCAAACGACCCATTCCTCCAGCATCTAGCTTATTGTAAGTACCAACAAAGAATTGTTCAACCATCGAATAGAAAGATTCGTTGCTACTTTGCGTCTTCATCAAACCCAATACAGAGTCCATACTTTCATCCACCCATGATCTAGTATGTATAGGTAATGACATACATAATCCTGACTTCGTCGTGGTCCCTTTTGAAATTTGATAATTATGGCTCCTCTGAACAAACCTTTCAACCTCCTTCCTTATTGACGGCCCAAAACAAGTCGTTGCAATCAACTGCATGGTATGATCACAGTCCTCGTGTCTTTCTACATGTAAGTCTTTGATAACTCTTATTCGCCAACTCCAATCAGGAGTATACAATTGCCTTCCTTCGAACAGAAACCCATCAACCAGTCTTCTCAACTCTACCTGCTCTGTCGGACACATATGATTACGTGGCATATACGGTACAATAGCACCTAGTAGTTGGTCAACATGATGTCATACGTCCCTCAGTGGCAGTAATTCCTTGAACAACTCTGCAGGAACTACATCCTTACATTCATTCACCACTGGCTTAACCTCTTCGAGAATTTCAACACTTTCACTAGTTTCATTTTCATTCAACAGGAATACTTCTGCACTATCCTCCACTTCTTTAACAAGCTCTCTTGTAGATTGTAGACTAGTCGAATCCACTTCCTTCATCAACAAATTACCCTCTTCATCTCCTGACTTACTTTCTTCACCCTCATCCAACTTTGCTGATTGTGAATTTTCAACCTCATGTTCATCAGATTTCGTTGGTTGAAAATCATCAACTTCATCTTTATCAAACTTTGGTGATTGTAAACAATCAACTTCATCTTCCACATCAACAAATTCATTTAAAGATAGCAAAGTTTTAAGTTCTTCAATCTCCTCCAATTTGTTTTCACTCTGTTGATGCCTTTTAGGAACCAAAATGATTCGTGTATCCTCGAACATAAAACTGTAGCTGTTGGTGCGACCATCATGCTGCACAGCTCTATCGTATTGCCATGGTCTCCCCAACAACAAATGGCAAACATCCATATCAACCACATCACACCAAATTTCGTCTTTGTATTTATTTCCAATGGAAAAATTAACACAAGCTCTTCGATTAACCCTCACTTCCCCTCCTTTCCTCAACCAAGCTAATTTGTAGGGGTTTGGATGTTTCTCTGTTTTCAATGATAACTTCTTTACAGCTTCTGAAGAAATGATATTATCACAGCTTCCTGCATCGATGACAAATTTACAAACCTTCCCCAGAATAGTGCACGTTGACTGGAAAATATTGCTCCTCAACCAACTAGAATCATCTTCTTGCTTTGGTGTTAAACAAGATCTCCTCAGCAATAAACTACAACCCTCATCTCCAGTCAATAATTCTTCTTCTTCAACTGGTATTGAATTGACACACTCTACCTCTGCATCTTCATGCTCAATCTCCGCAATCATTGCTCGCTTCTTGGGCTTTGTACATTCATTGCTTTTATGGCCTAACTCTTGACAATTAAATCATTTGAGACTACTATTGACCTTAGCTTTGTTGGTTTCATTCACATTCGAGACACGGAAGATTTAATGTTGTTCAGATTTGTATTCTATGTCCACGGAGACCCAACAACACTTTTATTTCAATCAGAGATTACAAACCAAAATCAATTATTAGAGAGTTACAAAATGTGGAGACTCTCTTTAATCAATCACTCAATTGAAAAATTATAATTTGCCTCAAAATAGAAAACCTCCAAATTAGATGAGCTAGGCTTTCATTTAATTATAATGATTGAAAACCTAATAATTCTTATAATCCTTCTTCTTTTTTATTAGGAAGATGATTAGAAGGCTTATATATATATATATGTCCGTAGTAGCGGCCCAGTGGTTGAGACACCTGCCTCCTGTTAATGAGGTCGTAGGTTCGATTCCCGGACTGTCCTACTATCAGAGCTTACCATGTGCATACGCTCAGATCAGCCACTTATGTGGTGCTCGCGGACCAGGCTAGGTGCACTAGGGGGGTTTTACGACTCCGGTCGGTTTCCCCCCTGAACAAATTCAGAATATATATATATATATATATATATATATGTATATATGCTCTAATTACTCTAGACCATCGAATCACATTAAAAGAATGAGAGAAGAATTATGCACAGCATTAATGTGAATTGTTTATTGTCATTTCTAACTTATCATTGAATTTTGGTTTCTCCTAACAAGAAATTCACTGCTATTGTTTCAATTGCCAAAAACTCACAAGGTAAAGAAATAAACTAAAACATTTCGGTACAAATTTATATACCTCTGGCATCATGCATGCATCGGGTCTAAAATAGCAAATTATTTATCAGGTCGAGCAAACAACGGCATCATAAAATATTGGAACATGAAGTTTAGCAGAAAATTCAACTGAGAACTTGAGGTCCCGAGGAGCTGATGAAAAGTATGGTAAAACCTCAAGCTAGTAGTTCGAGTTCATATAGTGATTTTATATTAGTAAGAAATAAAGATATGTAGGCTGTAATATGTTTACATGAATCATATGTAATTAGTATCTCAGTATCATTTACATGAATCAATAAAACAAACATTCCATATTCTTTCTTCATTTGAATCAAAGTATTCACCCAAAATTCATCAATTCTATCTATATTGGACCAGGGTGACATTCTAACAAAAAATATCCACTGATCAGGATGATCATATACCAAGTTTGGATGCAAGAACATCGGTTACATACTCTATGTTAAGCATCTGATATTAAAATAAATAAAATAGAGTTGGTTTAAGTTAGGCGTCTTGTCTCAAGTCAAGAACTCCTTTGAATTTGTCCAGTTAAATAGCATGACCTAGTGAATTGTACTGTTTGTTTAATATTCAAAAAAGTAGTAGTATAATTTTAATATTTCTTTAGAACCTTTTGGAAATTTCCCTGATCCTTCCAAATATAAAATTATATATATATATATATATATATACATCCATGTACACGAATTTGACCAGAGGATGGAGTGTACAAGAAACACTAATACAATACAGATGCTTCACATGAATAACCATGAAACACGATAACTCTATGTACATTCAGAGCATATGCACACAAGCAAGAAGAAAAAAATTAAGCAGTGGGATAAGAAGCATCCATGGCAATGCCGCAAGGTCCTTCCTTGGCGGCTACATCCCTTTCCATTCTTATATATCCATTCACTCCCCATGACGATCCCCACGAATTTTTCACCAACCTAAACTTAGTGCCATCTGTATCTGTTCCATAACCAACCGCGGTGACACCATGATCAAGGGAAGTCCCACATTCTCCAGTGAACACTCCACTTGAATATAGCTGAAAAGCAAAGCCACCTGCATCTATAACGACAGATATTGGTTGATTCGCTACTGCTTTAAGGAGTGAAGATTCACTGTTTGCTGGAACATCTTCGAAACCGGTAATTGCAGCTGCATGGGATGCTGCTTCTTGAGAGTTGCAGGTGTCGTCTGTTCCTTTATATGGGTAGTTAGAAATGAACAAAGTTAATAAGATGAACAATGATATAGATATAAAAGCAGGAGTTTTTCATACCTTGTCATCGATGTAAAAAGCCCAAAATCGAGCTTTAGCACACTCAAGATGATCTGAAGGAAGAATGGATGCTCCTTCCCAAACTTCATCAATGTATTGAACAACGATCATAGATTCAAAAACAGGTTTGCTGTTATGAATCAGGACTGGAACTTTTTTGTATATTGGATTAGACTTTAGAAGCAAGTTGCTCTTGTTGTTGCGTACTTCTTGATGCAGTGGCATACCTGGATTCAAGAATGAGCGACGATTCAAGAACGAGCGACCCACCTTCACGACCTACCAACCACCGCGACCTACGGCCTAGCCTTCCCCACGACCTAACCCCATCCAGCGACCTAACTCCACCACAAGCCCAAGCCCACGACCTAACACTTCACTGCGACCTACGACATAACTTTTCCGACCTAACACTTCACCACGACCTACGACTTAAGTGCTCCGGCCCAACTTTCATTCCACGACCTAATTCCCAAATGCCTAAATCGGTATACGACCTAACCAAACCACCCAACGACCTAAATCACCACACGATACGACCTACTGCTCTCCGACTTAAGCTCTATGCCGCTAATCTCCGACCTAACCACCAACCCGTCCTAACTCCTTCACGACATAACCCCCCACGACTTAACTCCGATTGTTGCCGATCTCCAACCACCGACCTAAAACTATTCCGACCTAACCCTGAATCGTTGCCAGATAAATCGCGGCATGACTGAAGGTCGCAAACGAACATACTACCCTTAGCTTGTGAGATCATTTGATAAGTCGTGAGAAGATTGATAAGTCGGGATATGAAGTAGATAACTCGCAGAGAATGTTGATAAGTCGCGTGAGTTTAAGTCGGAAGACTACTGTTTACTTAGATCGTTCAAATACTGTTGAGTCGTGCACTTGTAAATAAGTTGAGTCGTTTGTTTTTGTTAAGTCGCGTACGACTTATGGTAAGGCGTAAGTCGGTGCCGACTTAAGAGTTGTAAAGATTTGTGTTGTAATTTGTAACTTCTATAAATAGGCCGGTGGTGCCATTTGTAATAGGTTGTTGATTTTGAATAAAATTTCCTTTGTTAGCTTTGTGCTTTCACCCAATTGGTAGTCGAGTGTATCTCCTATCTCCACCTTCGACATTCGAGTGCGCTCGAATCTTCGATCGTTGAAGCCAATTCGCGGAATCAAGTGCGCTTGATCAACGCTCGAAGAATTGTAGATCTCTCTTCACGGTATCGTGCGCGATCAACGTGTCAGAGATAGCTAGAATTCGGCATCTTCGGATCAACGAATTTGGGCATTTTAGTATTTCTCAATCCACCGATTGCTACGTTCATCGTATCATCAATTTTGTATTCCGCCGCTGCATCATTTGGTATCGGAGCTAGAACGCAAGGAGTTTGCGTAGATTTTTGGAGTTGTGCGAGATTTACATCATTTGGAGAAGTGGGTTATCGAGATTTGTTCGTTTGGAGATTTTTGAAGTTTTCAACAAGTGGGTAGTTTTGATTTGAAGATTTTTAGATCGAAGTGAAGTTTTTGTTGGAATTTGTTGAAGAGTGATCATGCCTCCGAGAAGAGCTAACCGTTATCGCAACATTGATGCTTTGTATGGGAGAGAAGAGGCCAATGAGATGGAGCAAAGAATTAACGACAATTTTAATGAGAAGATTAATGAAGGGATTGGTCGATTAGAGAGAATGATGTTGGAGATGAGTCAAAATCAGAGAAGGGTATCACCTGAATCGAGCCATGGGAGAAGTAGAGCTTCACCACATTCAAATCGAGAGAGAAGTGTCGATAGTGATCATAGAAGCGTGGATCGAGATTGTGATAGAAATGTTGATGATCGAAGTCATGATAGAAATGTGACTGATCGAGATCGGAGGAATGAAGATCGTAGGAATGTTGGAGGAAGAAATGGTGGTGGCAGAGATGTTGGTGGTCAGGATCGACATCGATATACATCGGATTGTGAAGAAGAGTATGATGGTGGTAGTGTTCATGGACGAGGACGTGGACGAGGAAGGAATCAGTCGGAGTACGATCACAAGTGGGAATCTGGGATGAAGACTGAAATTCCAGAATTTAAAGGTGGTATGCAAGCTGAGGAGTTTTTGGATTGGGTGGCTAATGTTGAAGAAATTTTTGATTTCAAAGAAGTTCCAGAACATCGTAGAGTGAAGTTGGTTGCTACAAGGTTAAGGGGTAGAGCTTTGGCATGGTGGCAGCAAACCAAACTTACACGTGAACGAATGGGGAAGTCAAAAGTTGAATCTTGGGAGAAGATGAAGAAATTGATGAAAGCAACGTTCTTACCTTACAAATATCAATCTCTTATGTATCAACGTTTGCAGAACTTGAGGCAGGGCACAAAGACTGTTAATGATTACGCAGATGAGTTTTATCAGCTTATTGCAAGGAATGATATTATGGAAACGGAAGAACAACTGACATCTAGATTCATTGGGGGATTGAGAATGCAGATCCAGGATATGGTGAATATGTTCGATCCAAGATTTGTGGCGGAAGCACATCAGAAAGCGTTGGCTTGGGAGAAGCAGGGACGACGAGGAGGTGTTGTGTTTACTAATTCCAACAATCAAGTGAAGGGTATTAGTGGAAGTTCTAATGTTTCTAAACCTATCAGTAAACCAGTGGTGAAGGAGGCTGAGAAGGCAAAGGTTAACAACGGTTTCAAATGTTACAATTGTCAGGAGTTGGGTCATAAAAGCAATGAGTGTCCAAAGCCAAAGAAGAGAGCAATGATTGCTGAGGTTGAGGATGAGGATGAGGAGGCTGAAGATTCTAATCAATTACCAGTTGAGGAGGAAGAATTGTTGTCTGGAGATGATGGTTATACATTAATGATGAGGAGGAATTTCTTAACACCGAAGCAGGAGGAAGAGACTAGCTGATTGAGGAGTAACATCTTTCAATCGACGTGCACTATCTTGGGAAGGGTTTGCAAATTTGTTATTGATGCTGGAAGCTGTGATAACATTATCTCTACAGAAGCTGTAAAGAAGTTATCATTGAAGACCGAGAAGCACCCGAAACTGTATAAGCTAGCTTGGTTGAGGAAAGGTGGGGAGGTGAAAGTTAGTCGAAGGACTTGTGTTAATTTTTCAATTGGGAAGAAATACAAGGACGAAATTTGGTGTGATGTTGTGGACATGGACGTATGCCATTTGTTGTTGGGGAGACCGTGGCAATATGATAGGGTGGTGCAACATGATGGGCGTACCAACAGTTACGGTTTCGTGTTTGAAGGCACGAAGATTACTCTCGTTCCCAAGAAGCGTCAACAGGAAGAAAACAAGTTGGAGGAGATTGAAGAGCTTAAAACTTTGTTATCTTTGAAGGAGTTTGTGAAGGAAGTAGAGGAGGAGCCTGAAGTATTTCTATTGATCGGACGGGAGAGTCAGGAAGTGGTGGAAATACCAGAAGAAGCGAAGCCAGTTTTGAAAGAATTTGAGGATGTATTTCAAGATGAGTTACCGAAGGAGTTACCGCCACTAAGGGACATTCAACATCAAATTGATCTTGTTCCGGGAGCAATGTTGCCACATAGACCACACTATCGAATGAGTCCGAAAGAACATGAAGAATTGAGGAGGCAGGTGGAAGAATTGCTTGAACAGGGGCGTGTGCAGGAGAGTTTAAGTCCTTGTGCTGTACCAGCTTTATTGGTACCCAAAAAGGATGGAACGTGGAGAATGTGCACTGACAGTCGAGCATTGAATAAGATTACTGTGAGATATAGATTTCCAATGCCGAGGTTGGATGACTTGCTAGATCAATTGAGCGGAGCTACTATATTTTCGAAGATTGATTTGAAGAGCGGTTATCATCAAATTCGAATCAGACCAGGGGATGAATGGAAAACAGCGTTCAAGATGCGAGAGGGGTTGTATGAATGGTTGGTAATGCCATTTGGACTTTCAAACGCGCCAAGTACGTTCATGAGGGTGATGAATCAGATTTTTAGACCTTTTATTGGAAAATTTGTGGTGGTGTATTTCGATGATATTCTGATATATAGTGGAAGTCCAGAGGAACATTTGTATCATCTGAGAGAAGTGCTGATGGTACTGCGACAAGAACAATTTTATGCTGCAACGAAGAAATGCGTGTTCATGACGCATAGTGTTTTATTTTTGGGGTATATAGTATCGGATGGAGGAATACAGGTTGACCAAAGTAAAATTGAAGCAATTAGGGATTGGCCACAGCCGAAGACGATAACAGAAGTTCGAAGTGTCCACGGGTTGGCTTCATTCTATCGAAAGATTTATTCCACACTTGAATAGTGTGATGGCGCATGTTACTGATTGTATGAAGGGCAAACAGTTTTCATGGACGGAGGAAGCAGGAGTTGCTTTTGAACGAATCAAGGAGTTGTTGACGACAGCACCAATTCTAGCATTACCTGATTTTCAGTTGTTGTTTGAATTACATACTGACGCGTCGAAGGTTGGAATTGGAGGGGTGTTGAGTCAGAGGGGTCGTCCTATTGCATACTTCAGTGAGAAGCTATCGGGAGCAAAGATGAGATATAGTACATATGATGTGGAATTTTATGCTGTTGTGCAAGCTATTAAACACTGGAGACACTATCTATTTCAGAAGGAGTATGTTCTTTACACTGACCATGAGGCGTTGAAACATTTACAAGGGCAAGACAAGATTTCAGCAAGACATGCATCATGGGTTGCATATCTACAACAGTTTACTTTTGTTGTCAAACACAAGTCAAGAGTGACGAATCGTGTGGCTGATGCTTTGAGTAGGAGGAATCATTTGTTGACAATGATGAAGGTTGAAGTGACAGGATTTGAACTATTGCCAGAATTGTTTAAAGAAGATCCTTATTTTGCGAAGCTTGTTGAGAAAGTCAAAGACGGGAGTACTGACGAGTTTATGATGGTAGATGGATTCTTGTTCAAGGGGAATCAATTGTGCATACCAGATTGTAGCTTGCGAATGAAGATAGTGAAGGAGCTGCATGAGGAAGGACATGTGGGTAGAGATCATACATTGCAGTTGATCTCTCAATCTTATATTTGGCCATCCATGAGGAAAGAGGTAGAAAGGTTTGTGGAGCGATGTCATATCTGTCAGGTTTCGAAAGGAACTGCGACCAATGCTGGATTATATATGCCGTTACCTGTACCAACTATGCCTTGAGTTGATGTGAGTATGGATTTTGTTTTGGGTTTGCCTCGAACTCAAAGGGGAAACGATTCCATTTATGTGGTGGTTGACCGATTTTCGAAAATGGCACATTTTATTGCTTGTAAGAAGACGGCGGATGCTGTTCATGTTGCTCAGTTATTTTTCAAAGAAATCTATCGACTTCATGGATTGCCAGAATCTATTGTGTCAGATAGAGATACTCGATTCCTGAGTCACTTCTGGTTGAGTCTGTGGAAGATGGTTGGGACGAAGCTGAATTTTAGTAGTGCATATCATCCTCAGACGGATGGGCAAACTGAAGTTGTGAATAGATCATTGGGTAACTTGTTGCGATGTATTGTGCAGGATAATTTGAAGAGTTGGGATATGAAATTATGTCAGGCGGAATTCGCACACAATCATGCTGTCAACCGTAGTACGCATTTCAGTCCATTTCAGATTGTATATTCAAGCTTGCCAAAGGGGCCGTTGGATTTAACGACAGTGCCACAACCGAAGGGGACAGTTAAGCGGGCTGCTGATTTTGTTACTGGGTTGACAGAATGCCATAGAATCGTTCAGGAACGATTGGAGAAGACGAATCAGAAGTATAAACAACTGGCAGATAAGAAGCGAAGAAGTGTGAACTTCAAAGAAGGTGATTTGGTTTACGCCGTGTTGACAAAAGATCGTTTTCCAGTTGGAACGTACAACAAGTTGAAAGCTCGAAAGATTGGTCCAGTCGAAATCTTGAAGAAAATCAATGATAATGCATATCGATTGAAGTTGCCAGATCATATTCACACTGCAGACGTTTTCAACGTAAAACATTTGATTCCGTACCATGGGAATGATCTTGTTGGGGCCGAGAGAGATGCAAATTCGAGGACGAATTTTTGTCAACAAGGGGAGGATGATGCAGTGGCATACCTGGATTCAAGAACGAGCGACGATTCAAGAACGAGCGACCCACCTTCACGACCTACCAACCACCGCGACCTACGACCTAGCCTTCCCCACGACCTAACCCCATCCAGCGACCTAACTCCACCATAAGCCCAAGCCCACGACCTAACACTTCACCGCGACCTACGACATAACTTTTCCGACCTAACACTTCACCACGACCTACGACTTAAGTGCTCCGACCCAACTTTCATTCCACGACCTAATTCCCAAATGCCTAAATCGGTATACGACCTAACCAAACCACCCAACGACCTAAATCACCACACGATACGACCTACTGCTCTCTGACTTAAGCTCTATGCCGCTAATCTCCGACCTAACCACCAACCCATCCTAACTCCTTCACGACATAACCACCCACGACTTAACTCCGATTGTTCCCGATCTCCAACCACCGACCTAAAACTATTCCGACCTAACCCTGAATCGTTGCCAGATAAATCGCGGCATGACTGAAGGTCGCGAACGAACATACTACCCTTATCTCGTGAGATCATTTGATAAGTCGTGAGAAGATTGATAAGTCGGGATATGAAGTAGATAACTCGTAGAGAATGTTGATAAGTCACGTGAGTTTAAGTCGGAAGACTACTGTTTACTTAGATCGTTCAAATACTGTTGAGTCGTGCACTTGTAAATAAGTTGAGTCATTTGTTTTTGTTAAGTCGCGTACGACTTATGGTAAGGCGTAAGTCGGTGCCGACTTAAGAGTTGTAAAGATTTGTGTTGTAATTTGTAACTTCTATAAATAGGCCGGTGGTGCCATTTGTAATAGGTTGTTGATTTTGAATAAAATTTCCTTTGTTAGCTTTGTGCTTTCATCCAATTGGTAGTCGAGTGTATCTCCTATCTCCACCTTCGACATTCGAGTGCGCTCGAATCTTCGATCGTTGAAGCCAATTCGCGGAATCAAGTGCGCTTGATCAACGCTCGAAGAATTGTAGATCTCTCTTCACGGTATCGTGCGCGATCAACGTGTCAGAGATAGCTAGAATTCGGCATCTTCGGATCAACGAATTTGGGCATTTCAGTATTTCTCAATCCACCGATTGCTACGTTCATCGTATCATCAATTTTGTATTCCGCCGCTGGGTCATTTGGTATCGGAGCTAGAACGCAAGGAGTTTGCGTAGATTTTTGGAGTTGTGCGAGATTTACATCATTTGGAGAAGTGGGTTATCGAGATTTGTTTGTTTGGAGATTTTTGAAGTTTTCAACAAGTGGGTAGTTTTGATTTGAAGATTTTTAGATCGAAGTGAAGTTTTTGTTGGAATTTGTTGAAGAGTGATCATGCCTCCGAGAAGAGCTAACCGTTATCGCAACATTGATGCTTTGTATGGGAGAGAAGAGGCCGATGAGATGGAGCAAAGAATTAACGACAATTTTAATAAGAAGATTAATGAAGGGATTGGTCGATTAGAGAGAATGATGTTGGAGATGAGTCAAAATCAGAGAAGGGTATAACCTGAATCGAGCCATGGGAGAAGTAGAGCTTCACCACATTCAAATCGAGAGAGAAGTGTCGATAGTGATCATAGAAGCGTGGATCGAGATTTTGATAGAAATGTTGATGATCGAAGTCGTGATAGAAATGTGACTGATCGAGATCGGAGGAATGAAGATCGTAAGAATGTTGGTGGAAGAAATGGTGGTGGCAGAGATGTTGGTGGTCAGGATCGACATCGATATACATCGGATTGTGAAGAAGAGTATGATGGTGGTAGTGTTCATGGACGAGGACGTGGACGAGGAAGGAATCAGTCGGAGTACGATCACAAGTGGGAATCTGGGATGAAGCTGAAATTCCAGAATTCAAAGGTGGTATGCAAGCTGAGGAGTTTTTGGATTGGGTGGCTAATGTTGAAGAAATTTTTGATTTCAAAGAAGTTCCAGAACATCGTAGAGTGAAGTTGGTTGCTACAAGGTTAAGGGGTAGAGCTTTGGCATGGTGGCAGCAAACCAAACTTACACGTGAACGAATGGGGAAGTCAAAAGTTGAATCTTGGGAGAAGATGAAGAAATTGATGAAAGCAACGTTCTTACCTTACAATTATCAATCTCTGATGTATCAACGTTTGCAGAACTTGAGGCAGGGCACAAAGACTGTTAATGATTACGCAGATGAGTTTTATCAGCTTATTACAAGGAATGATATTATGGAAACGGAAGAACAACTGACATCTAGATTCATTGGGGGATTGAGAATGCAGATCCAGGATATGGTGAATATGTTCGATCCAAGATCTGTGGTGGAAGCACATCAGAAAGCGTTGGCTTGGGAGAAGCAGGGACGACGAGGAGGTGGTGTGTTTACTAATTCCAACAATCAAGTGAAGGGTATTAGTGGAAGTTCTAATGCTTCTAAACCTATCAGTAAACCAGTGGTGAAGGAGGCTGAGAAGGCAAAGGTTAACAACGTTTCAAATGTTACAATTGTCAAGAGTTGGGTCATAAAAGCAATGAGTGTCCAAAGCCAAAGAAGAGAGCAATGATTGCTGAGGTTGAGGATGAGGTTGAGGAGGCTGAAGATTCTAATCAATTACCAGTTGAGGAGGAAGAATTGTTGTCTAGAGATGATGGTTATACATTAATGATGAGGAGGAATTGCTTAACACCGAAGCAGGAGGAAGAGACTAGCTGGTTGAGGAGTAACATCTTTCAATCGACGTGCACTATCTTGGGAAGGGTTTGCAAATTTGTTATTGATGCTGGAAGCTATGATAACATTATCTCTACAGAAGCTGTAAAGAAGTTATCATTGAAGACAGAGAAGCACCCGAAACCGTATAAGCTAGCTTGGTTGAGGAAAGGTGGGGAGGTGAAAGTTAGTCGAAGGACTTGTGTTAATTTTTCAATTGGGAAGAAATACAAGGACGAAATTTGGTGTGATGTTGTGGACATGGACGTATGCCATTTGTTGTTGGGGAGACCGTGGCAATATGATAGGGTGGTGCAACATGATGGGCGTACCAACAGTTACAGTTTCGTGTTTGAAGGCACGAAGATTACTCTCGTTCCCAAGAAGCGTCAACAGGAAGAAAACAAGTTGGAGGAGATTGAAGAGCTTAAAACTTTGTTATCTTTGAAGGAGTTTGTGAAGGAAGTAGAGGAGGAGCCTGAAGTATTTCTATTGATCGGACGGGAGAGTCAGGAAGTGGTGGAAATACCAGAAGAAGCGAAGCCAGTTTTGAAAGAATTTGAGGATGTATTTCCAGATGAGTTACCGAAGGAGTTACCACCACTAAGGGACATTCAACATCAAATTGATCTTGTTCCGGGAGCAATGTTGCCACATAGACCACACTATCGAATGAGTCCGAAAGAACATGAAGAATTGAGGAGGCAGGTGGAAGAATTGCTTGAACATGGGCGTGTGTAAGAGAGTTTAAGTCCTTGTGCTGTACCAGCTTTATTGGTACCGAAAAAGGATGGAACGTGGAGAATGTGCACTGACAGTCGAGCATTGAATAAGATTACTGTGAGATATAGATTTCCAATGCCGAGGTTGGATGACTTGCTAGATCAATTGAGCGGAGCTACTATATTTTCGAAGATTGATTTGAAGAGCGGTTATCATCAAATTCGAATCAGACCAGGGGATGAATGGAAAACAGCGTTCAAGACGCGAGAGGGGTTGTATGAATGGTTGGTAATGCCATTTGGACTTTCAAACGCGCCAAGTACGTTCATGAGGGTGATGAATCAGATTTTTAGACCTTTTATTGGAAAATTTGTGGTGGTGTATTTCGATGATATTCTGATATATAGTGGAAGTCCAGAGGAACATTTGAATCATCTGAGAGAAGTGCTGATGGTACTGCGACAAGAACAATTTTATGCTGCAACGAAGAAATGCGTGTTCATGACGCATAGTGTTTTATTTTTGGGGTATATAGTATCGGATGGAGGAATACAGGTTGACCAAAGTAAAATTGAAGCAATTAGGGATTGGCCACAGCCCAAGACGATAACAGAAGTTCGAAGTGTCCACGGGTTGGCTTCATTCTATCGAAGATTTATTCCACTCTTTAGTAGTGTGATGGCGCCTGTTACTGATTGTATGAAGGGCAAATAGTTTTCATGGACGGAGGAAGCAGGAGTTGCTTTTGAACGAATCAAGGAGTTGTTGACGACAGCACCAATTCTAGCATTACCTGATTTTCAGTTGTTGTTTGAATTACATACTGACGTGTCGAAGGTTGGAATTGGAGGGGTGTTGAGTCAGAGGGGTCGTCCTATTGCATACTTCAGTGAGAAGCTATCGGGAGCAAAGATGAGATATAGTACATATGATGTGGAATTTTATGCTGTTGTGCAAGCTACTAAACACTGGAGACACTATCTATTTCAGAAGGAGTTTGTTCTTTACACTGACCATGAGGCGTTGAAACATTTACAAGGGCAAGACAAGATTTCAGCAAGACATGCATCATGGGTTGCATATCTACAACAGTTTACTTTTGTTGTCAAACACAAGTCAGGAGTGACGAATCGTGTGGCTGATGCTTTGAGTAGGAGGAATCATTTGTTGACAATGATGAAGGTTGAAGTGACAGGATTTGAACTATTGCCAGAATTGTTTAAAGAAGATCCTTATTTTGCGAAGCTTGTTGAGAAAGTCAAAGACGGGAGTACTGACGAGTTTATGATGGTAGATGGATTCTTGTTCAAGGGGAATCAATTGTGCATACCAGATTGTAGCTTGCGAATGAAGATAGTGAAGGAGCTGCATGAGGAAGGACATGTGGGTAGAGATCATACATTGCAGTTGATCTCTCAATCTTATATTTGGCCATCCATGAGGAAAGAGGTAGAAAGGTTTGTGGAGCGATGTCATATCTGTCAGGTTACGAAAGGAACTGCGACCAATGCTGGATTATATATGCCGTTACCTGTACCAACTAAGCCTTGAGTTGATGTGAGTATGGATTTTGTTTTGGGTTTGCCTCGAACTCAAAGGGGAAATGATTCCATTTATGTGGTGGTTGACCGATTTTCGAAAATGGCACATTTTATTGCTTGTAAGAAGACGGCGGATGCTGTTCATGTTGCTCAGTTATTTTTCAAAGAAATCTATCGACTTCATGGATTGCCAGAATCTATTGTGTCAGATAGAGATACTCGATTCCTGAGTCACTTCTGGTTGAGTCTGTGGAAGATGGTTGGGACGAAGCTGAATTTTAGTAGTGCATATCATCCTCAGACGGATGGGCAAACTGAAGTTGTGAATAGATCATTGGGTAACTTGTTGCGATGTCTTGTGCAGGATAATTTGAAGAGTTGGGATATGAAATTATGTCAGGCGGAATTCGCACACAATCATGCTGTCAACCGTAGTACGCATTTCAGTCCATTTCAGATTGTATATTCAAGCTTGCCAAAGGGGCCGTTGGATTTAACGACAGTGCCACAACCGAAGGGGACAGTTAAGCGGGCTGCTGATTTTGTTACTGGGTTGACAGAATGCCATAGAATCGTTCAGGAACGATTGGAGAAGACGAATGAGAAGTATAAACAACTGGCAGATAAGAAGCGAAGAAGTGTGAACTTCAAAGAAGGTGATTTGGTTTACGCCGTGTTGACAAAAGATCGTTTTCCAGTTGGAACGTACAACAAGTTGAAAGCTCGAAAGATTGGTCCAGTCGAAATCTTGAAGAAAATCAATGATAATGCATATCGATTGAAGTTGCCAGATCATATTCACACTGCAGACGTTTTCAACGTAAAACATTTGATTCCGTACCATGGGAATGATCTTGTTGGGGCCGAGAGAGATGCAAATTCGAGGTCGAATTTTTGTCAACAAGGGGAGGATGATGCAGTGGCATACCTGGATTCAAGAACGAGCGACGATTCAAGAACGAGCGACCCACCTTCACGACCTACCAACCACCGCGACCTACGACCTAGCCTTCCCCACGACCTAACCCCATCCAGCGACCTAACTCCACCACAAGCCCAAGCCCACGACCTAACACTTCACCGCGACCTACGACATAACTTTTCCGACCTAACACTTCACCACGACCTACGACTTAAGTGCTCCGACCCAACTTTCATTCCACGACCTAATTCCCAAATGCCTAAATCGGTATACGACCTAACCAAACCACCCAACGACCTAAATCACCACACGATACGACCTACTGCTCTCTGACTTAAGCTCTATGCCGCTAATCTCCGACCTAACCACCAACCCGTCCTAACTCCTTCACGACATAACCCCCCACGACTTAACTCCGATTGTTCCCGATCTCCAACCACCGACCTAAAACTATTCCGACCTAACCCTGAATCGTTGCCAGATAAATCGCGGCATGACTGAAGGTCGCGAACGAACATACTACCCTTAGCTCGTGAGATCATTTGATAAGTCGTGAGAAGATTGATAAGTCGGGATATGAAGTAGATAACTCGCAGAGAATGTTGATAAGTCGCGTGAGTTTAAGTCGGAAGACTACTGTTTACTTAGATCGTTCAAATACTGTTGAGTCGTGCACTTGTAAATAAGTTGAGTCGTTTGTTTTTGTTAAGTCGCGTACGACTTATGGTAAGGCGTAAGTCGGTGCCGACTTAAGAGTTGTAAAGATTTGTGTTGTAATTTGTAACTTCTATAAATAGGCCGGTGGTGCCATTTGTAATAGGTTGTTGATTTTGAATAAAATTTCCTTTGTTAGCTTTGTGCTTTCATCCAATTGGTAGTCGAGTGTATCTCCTATCTCCACCTTCGACATTCGAGTGCGCTTGAATCTTCGATCGTTGAAGCCAATTCGCGGAATCAAGTGCGCTTGATCAACGCTCGAAGAATTGTAGATCTCTCTTCACGGTATCGTGCGCGATCAACGTGTCAGAGATAGCTAGAATTCGGCATCTTTGGATCAACGAATTTGGGCATTTCAGTATTTCTCAATCCACCGATTGCTACGTTCATCGTATCATCAATTTTGTATTCCGCTGCTGCGTCACTTCTTCTAATTACTCGTAACTGACTTCTTTGATGCTTAGAGCGATTTTCGCCCTTATGACATAAGGGCTTACCCACATTCTCGGTAACTTTACATCGTTCGATGTCATTTTCTTCTTAGCTTTTGGTAGTTTTGCTAAGTTATTTGTTTAGGAGTGGAGGATTTATGTTTAAGATGATGGCTCTAAGAAGTTTATATAGAGGAGTCAATATGGATGGGTTTGTGTATTGGTCAAAAAATGCGATGGTGCTGAATTTGAATATCTAATGAATATAAAGGTTGAACTTCTATAGAATATACTTTTGCCTTTAGAACACTGTGTACGATGGTAAGATAACATATGAGCAAAGCGGATGTCATTGCTTTCATCATTCCTTCTCCTTTTAGTTTTTCCGCTTCATTTCATTCCTAGCAGTATTTGATTATTGTTAATGATACTGCAGTGATTAGACCAATAACCTAATGTGATAATCGTTAATTTAGTTTTATTTTATTAATCCGACGCTAGCCTGTATAGGTACATAGCATTTAGAAGTCCTGCACCGCCCTTGACCAAAAAACATGCATATGTTCTTCATGATTTATTATGTGAAACTATTTACTGTACTGTGTTTGTGAAAATTTGGCCCGTTGCTATTTTTCATAAAATATGGAGCCCAAGTCCATTTAATAAAAATATTGCTACCGACACCTATCAGAAATCATTCCTACTCCACTTCAACGTTGAGTAGAGTAACATGGCCAGCATATTTACCCTCTCCTTCCCAAAAACTCATTAATGGCTATTATATCACGTACTTATTTTTGATAAATATTTTGATACTTGTCGCAATGACTTTGAATGCATAAAAATATATTGATTCATTAAGGTTATATTTTAATTTTTAGGTACGAGTATAACGGAACACGCTTCGCATGTGGATATGACATGTGTTTCACATGTGCAAATGAAAATGATTTACAAAACCGTGAAACCAAAGATGTTACAACTATATTCTTAGAAAAAGATATACAATAAAAAATTTCAATTTTTTAACTATCAAAAAATATAGTTGTCTTTCTGATCTCATGCAATATATTTAATTCTAATATATTATTTTATTTCTTATATTCAATAATGAGAATGATAGTAAAAAAAGGAAAAATTCTTTTGCTCAATTTAAGGATAAGACTTTGACTCGGCAATTATGGATAAAGGTTTGAATTTTTAAATCTGTCCAGCAATTTATTATTCTTTTTTAGGGGCACATTGGGTCGTTCAAGTTTACATCAAAAAGTAACACCAAAGATATTACGACTATTATTACGAGTGTTATGGCACGTGCTTCGCGCGTGAATTATTTTCCTTATAAATTGTATATATTTAAATCAGTAAAAAAATGACTTTTTAGTTTCAATTTGTAAAGAAAGTTTAATTTTAGATCATATTTTTAGAAGCATTTTGAATTTGCGAAGCATTTTTAATTGTTATATCATACTTTTAGGGGCTTTTGAATTTATAAAAAAAGTTTAATATTAGATCCTACTTTTAAGCGATTAGGATTTGATAATATATAGAGAAGCTTTTTTGGTAGTTCACGTTGATACCCAAAAAGTGCGACACTAAAACTATTACAACTATTATTAAAGATATATTTTCACCACTCATTTATTATTTATAATTCGATCAATATGTCATTTATCTTTTAATCACATGTTCTAAAAACAGAATGTTAAATTAATTTTTTTTTGCACATAATTACTCATCTGTTAAAATTTTTAAAACAGAAAAGTTTAAATTACTTAAGAATACTAATCTTCGTTTATTTTCTTTACTAATATTAAGATCTTAAAATATAATTATCAGCATATAATTCATTTATATCAGAAAATGATAATTTTCTCTTTCAAATATAAAATTATATAAATCACAAAGTAAAATTTACATATTTACAAAAATAATAATAACCCATTTAACTTAACAAATTCGCCTTTCTTTAGAAAAACATATAAGAACATTTTTTTTAACAACGCATCATGTTCAACTTCTAGGTTACATACTAATAAATAAAAAATTATCTAGTTCAGTTCTCTCTATTTGTATTCTAGTGGTCATATTTAGGTTGAAATTCATGTTACAATTATAGGCTTTTACCGATTTAAATATATGTTTTAAATATTTGGACCAAAATCCTATGGGTAAAGTTCAAAAAGAAAATAAAATAAAATTTGTGTGATCTGCTTCTTCAATTGTTACTAAAAATAATTAAACAATACATTAGATCTACAACAATATCATGTAAGTAAATCTATGTGATTATTGAGCTGAAAATGATAGAGTATAGAGTTTGAACATATTTATGGAACATAATCCTCGTATATTACTCGAAATAACTCGGTGGTAAAGATATATTTCCAAGATTTGTAGCATAAAAAAAACATAAAGTTGTGCACCATACACAAATTCAAGTATCAAAACAGAAGAAAATAAAAATAAACACTAGAGAAATACAACAATAGTTTAGTTTGCAGGCTTAGATTTCCAGACTGCTTCCTGGAGAACCTTGCAATACTCCACCAGCTTGTTATGTTCGGGCATCACTCCTTTCACTCTATCATCTGACAAAAACCTCTCTGCCCATTTCACTAAATTTGGCAACCTCTCCTCATCTAACAATTTAACATTTTCGACTTCCTCCACTACTTTGAACCAACCAAGCCTACTACCAAGTGCAATATCAACGCATCCAATTTCGTCTCCTCCAAAAAATGGTTTGTCTTCCAAAAAATCCTCTAGTAATTGCAAACAAGAAATGGTTTGCTCTACCCCTTGCACTTTCGCCTCTTCCGTTGTTTTATTCGCTGTTATGCTTATGTAGCTTGTATATAACTGTCATTAAGTAACATAAGTTAGAAATGATATAAAATGGACAATGATATATGTTAGGGCTGGGCAAAGATTCGGTTGGGTAAGGACGTTGGACCAAATGCTTCATCAGATATGCATAGATATGGGGTAAAAAAAGTTCAATTTGTATCCGATCTCATATGAAATTAGGTATGAATCGGGTTGAAGTATGGGTTGTGTTAACGCTGAAAATTGAACGCTAACACCCCGATGTGTGTAGTAATGTTGTGAAAGCACCATCCGTGATACGGGAACAAGAAATAAGCAGTAAAATAGCAGAAAACAGTAAAAGACAGCGATTTTATAGTGGTTCGGCTTTAGATCAAGCCTACGTCCACTTTGAATTCCTTTATTGCTGATTTTGATTACAAACTGATACAATGCACTTCAAAATACGATACACTTTGATCACAAAAACACTCTAGACTAGTAGCTCAAACTTCGATGATAAAACTTGTTGAATCCATGTCGGATGTGCAAGATTTCTTTAAAAGCTTGTTGTAGTGCCTTGAATGTTTGGAGTTCTTCAAGTGTTGGATGAGTTAAGAATTCTGCAGAGTAATGGAGCTTCAGAGAATGATTGGCCAAAAGTCCTCTTCTAGTTGGAGTTAGGTTGGTATTTATAGTGGAATCATGTGCCTGGGTCGTAGGTCGTGGACGACCTAAGTTGGGTCGTGAACGATTCAACTGGTTGCGACCGACCTAAGCTGGGTTGAGACTTCACAGATATATGTTTGTTCGTTTGAATAAATTGCTAAGTCCCAGATCGTCCACGAGTTAGGAGGCCACTGTGTGAAATAATGCGGCATTGAGTTTCTTTAGATCGTGAGCGACCTATCATAGGTCGTAGGTCGGTCGCGACTTAAATGTAGTTGCTAAGTCGTTCAGTCCCTTCCGTAGTTAGGTGGTTATGTCCTTAAGCCGTTAGGTCATAATCCCCTTAAATCGTTAGGTCGTGGTTCCTTTAGGTCGTTAACCCACTTAAGTCGTCACATTCCCTTAAGTCGTAGGTCGTCCAGATCTAAAGTCGTTAACTCGCTGAAGACATTAAGCCGCTTCATTTCTTAGGTTATTAACTGCCTTAGGTCATATACCTCTTAAGTCGGTATGCTTTTTAGGTCGGCTCTGCAGTTAGGTCGCTAACTTCCTTAGGTCGTTAAGTCGTGGACTCCTTAAGTCGTTAGCTCGTTAGGTCGGTAGCTTCCTTAGGTCATTAAGTCGTGGACTCCTTAAGTCGTTAGCTCGTTAGGTCGGTAGCTTCCTTAGGTCGGTAAGTCGTGAATCAAAAAGAGGGTTAACATTTGCTCCTCGAAGTACACGCCTAAGTCGTAGGTCGTGTGCTTCGATTTCCTTAGTTCGCTCTTTGATGAGTTTGCTAGATCGTGAGCGACTTAAAATAAGTTGTAGGTCGTATGTGTCGATTCACCTTTCACCACCACCGTGTATAAATAGCTTAGGTCGCTCTTCCTTAGCTTCACCTGTTCTATCATTCCGCTCAGCCATTAGCAAGTACTCGAGCTCTCGAAGACGAATTTCATTACTCGATCATCAGTTAACCTTAGCATTATATTGCGTAAGTGAGCCTGTTTTCTGTTCAATCCTCGATTGTCACTGAATCGTGAATCCCACTTTTCATCTCCGACCCACTTTTTATGCCGCGCTTCATCACGATCCTTGTTTCCATCGATTGCGAATGGATTCAAGGTGGATTGTCCTGGCTTCAGACAGTTTGTGAGAACAAGGCGTTGGGTTACGACGTTTTTAGGTTAATTGATTAGTGACTTTAGAGGAGATGAGAGAATTGTTAACGGGTTATTGGGTTTATGAATCTCGAGTTGGCTGGTTGATGAGTTACTGAACTTCTCAGTGGAGAGGAAGGTTATTGGCGAAAGGAGGTGAGGTTTTGGTTCGAGCAGGAGATAGCTCGAGATTCCATCGGAGACGACCTAAGACATTCACGATCCAACAACTTGTCCAGTCCAAGAACTCTCGCGACCTAACTGTTCGAACGACCCAATTTTTCCTGCGACCTAACTCCCCTGCGACTTATTTAGCTTGCGGCATAGACCTTAGGTCGTGGCCGAGCTAGGACTTTGAGAAATTCGTGCCGTTCTGACTTGAGACCTTTTCCTTCATATGCAGTGCAATTTAAGATGTCAACGACTTAACTTAACTCGTAGCTCATCCTTTAAGTCGTGGACGAGCTAATACTTGAGTGAACTGCCTAAACTTGAATTCCCAACTTGAAGCATAATTTCGACATGAATTCCTGATTTGAACTGCTGGAATAAACCGCCTAATTTTTGAACTGTTTGAACCACTTTGCCGATTATCTCTAATGCTAATAACCTATTAAACACAACGTTTACAGAAAACTAGGACGAATATACTGCCATTGACTGCCCACATCGAATGACAGATTAGTCGATAAAGAAAAATCATCTTAAATGAACTGTGTGAACGAAATGCTGTAAACTAACCGATTCAAGTGAAGTATTAAAGCAAAACTATAGTGGTTAATTGAAGCTGATTTGTTTGCATTAACACTGCACTTGAGTTTTAAATTAACAAATTCTGAAATCTCATAATCGACCAATTGTCAACTGGCTTAATTTCAGTTATGTTTGCTTGTTATTTTTATTAGTTCTACACAACACTTCACACTTTTTAGGAAACGTGCACCTTCACATTTGAACATCCAGTTGCTTATGTAGAATGACTTCTCAACAAGAAGAAGTAATAGTTCAAGCTGGAGAGGCTATTCCTATTCCTGCTCCATTGGCTAATCCTCCAGAAAGAATCTCGACCACACTATCATATAAAGTTTTCTGCCAACTGTGCACTCAGCTCGGGATTGCTGAAGTTGATGCCATATTTCCTGAGAAAAATGACACTGCTAACATACCACCCCACGGTTTCGTTGTCGTTAATCGCCAAATGTGTATGAATGGAGCCATTCCTCCTTTTAATGATTTCTTTCAGCAGCTTTTTCTTCGACTGTCTATCTCTCCCTTTCAGTTACATCCCAATGGCTACGCCATCCTGATGGGACTATGTGTGCTATATAGGAGGACGCTGGATCGTCTTTCAAGCTTCGATGAGATTTGTTACTTATGCTCTTTTGCCAGAAATAAAGATCATCCTTCCATCACTGTCGTGCGAAGCGCTAGAAACCGCAAACTGATCATTGGCCTTTCGGATAGTGTTCACGGGTTTCTAAGTCAATTCTTCTTTGTTCGCTGTCCTCCGGGATTTTACGCTATCTGGAGAGTAGGAAGTAAGATCATTTATCCTCGTTTCTTATATTTCTGAACTTTTTGAAGCCCGAGTTGTCAAGTATTAACTTCGCTTTTCATTTTTCAGCGCTTCCTCCTCCTTCTAGGGATCCTGGTCACAAACCAACTTTTGAGAGGCTTATGGCCGTGCCAGTTGAGGAGAAGAGCATCCAATTTCTGTTTAAAGATGAGTTCTTACATCAATTCGGACTTCTACATTCTTCCCGTTCTATTCAGCCTCATGAAGTCCCTGATTCTCCGGCAAAGACATCAGATGCCCCAGCTCCTGCTGAAGAATTTACACCGAAAGAACCTACCACTGAGACCTCACTGGTGAAGTGTTCTACTTCTATTGACATTGCGGGTTCGTCAAGCAAGCTAACACTTTCCCCAGTCATTGAAGAAGAGGAGCCTTCTCAGCATTCCGAAAAGGCGGCTGATGTAGGAATCGAAAGGGAAAGTGCCGCCGGGCACAATGGCGATGATATCTTTGAAGGGTTGAGTGATTTGATGATAACTTCACAGGAGCTATTCAAAGATGACACTTCAAAAGCTATTTCTCCTGTTGTCGAGGCAACTTCCTTTTCACAACAAATTACAACGCCTGTTACACAAGTCGTCACCATTCCCACACCAAAGAGTGGTTTGCAGTCTGACGCACGTAGTTCGCACGCCACACACACTTAGGCTGCTTAGCACTTTTATTCACTTAACTCTTCTACTTTAAAGATTTCTAAGACTTAACTTTTCTTCAACTTCAGGTTCTCCGATGGGGCGAAGTGGTTCATACTACGATAAATTCCAGCGCCATGGAAGCCACGAAACTTATGATTTTAGGCGCTATCTCCCTGCCCCGAGGGAGACAGATGAAGAAAGAGCTGCTAGAAAAGCTCATGAAAGGCGAACTTATGAGGAGCAGCAAAGAAGAAGGGATGATCGACACGATTCTTCTCAAAGAAGCGATGACTCTCATAAGAGGAAATCCCATGATGATAAGGGGAAGAGTCACATTACTGGAGATCCAAGAAAGCGGGTCAAGCTTGGTGACGCGCCTGCTATTTCTGAAAAGTCTGATGCTCCTTCCTTTGCAGAAATTCCATCTGACTCTCCAGCTCTCAAGAAATCTGACATTCAGACAATCATCAACAGACCTCAATATCAAGTCGGAGATGGTCCTCCTAAACTCCAAAGTCGATTCCCAAATTGGTGCTTAAAAGGGGTTCGCTTTGACTTAGACTTGGTTGCCATCGATAAGCAGGCCATGCTGATGCTGTTAAGCTTGAGATTGAGAGAATGTCTGGATGGCATAAACTGGTTGACGAGCTTCAGAGAGTTAACCATATGAATCTCGAGGCCATGGTGACTACGGAGAATGATCATTCGGAGTGGAAGAAAATTCTTAAGCAACATGATGCAGAAATGCAGAGCATCGCTGACGATAATGAGAGACTTGAGTCGGAAGTTAAGAAACTCAAGGAAGATCTTGCCACTTCTTCCGCTTCGCATTCCCAAAAAGAAGAGGTCTTTCAAAAACAAGTGCGAGATGCACATGCTGCTCAAAGAGATGCTGAAGCCAAACTTGAAGCGGAGCAGCATATTGTTGAAAAAAACCGCAATGATACTGTCCAGCCGCGGGAAAAAATCAGCTCTCAAGATTTGGAAATTGCAAGGCTGCAAGCTCAATTATTGAAAACTGAAAAAGAGCGCGATAAGGCAGTTGCCGGCCAAGTTGCAGCCATGGCTGAAAAAGAAGCGGCTGAGCAGTCGCACGAGGCGACGAAGGCCAAAGTCAGCTCTACTTTATTTGACTTTTATATCCATAGCGTTTTGGGGCGCGGAAGTCTCTCGTTTTTGGGGCCGGAATATGAAGTCACCTTGGCTGAAGTATGGGAGGCGATCATTGATATGTTTGGTGGTGCTGGTTATGCCGAAGCAGATCTTGAAGCAACTTATTTAGATGAAAATGCCCATGCTACACTTGTTAAGGGAAAGGAGCAACTTGCCCAAGCGCGAGCCGAAGCGACGGGAGAGAAGTGTTCCGAAAAAGAAGTACTTCCTACTGCCCCTGTTCGTACTTCGGTTTCAGCTGATGTTGATATTATTGGCTCCAGTTCACACTCTTCGCCTCCTGCTAAAGTCGATAAAGAAATTGTGACCACTCCCACCGAGGAAGAGGCCCTGGAAGATATTGAGGCTCAGAAATTCGAGATTGATCTTGCAAAGCCGACTTCTCCAGGTAACTTTGATGTCGACCCAAGTCAAGTAGGTTGCTCATTTGATTTGACTGAGATCGATGAACTTCTTACTTACTACTTAAGCCCTGATGAGCCACTATCTTATCTTTTTTCGAAGAATACTGATTTTAACTTCTTTTCTTCTGTAGTGGAGGCACCGAGCGCTGTACACACTTCTCCTCTTCCAATTGTTCCTCCTCCAACCCTTCAAGTCACTCCTGCTTCCCAGCCGGGTTCGCAGGAAGAGCAAATAGAAGCCCTTCAAGGCTTGGAGGATCCACTCGCTTCTCAAGAGCAGAAGGCGGAAGATGTTGAGGACAGTGAGAAGACTCCGGAGCAGTCTCTTGATGATAACACGAAACTTTCTGCGCTGCTTACTCCGGGAAGTGAGTCTTCTTCGAAGAGGAAAGGGAAGCGCGCCATAAGGAAGAAGAAGAAAAGCATTTCAGCTGGAGAGGATAAAGCAGAAGAAGATCCAGCTACACCTTCTTCTCCTACTTCTCTGACCCGCCCACATCGGATTCCGAAACTAATCATCAAACCGGGCAAGGGTACTAAAGGTGGTGGGAAGAAGGAGTGATAAGCTAGACTCTACCTTCCTTATTTTTCTTTTTGCTTGTGTCGACTGGAGATTGTGCGGGTACCGGTCCCTGCTTTTTGAATTCTGCATATGTAAAGAATTTTGATAATATTGAATAAAGTAATTCTTTTACTTGCATAAATTCTTGTGTATGCAAATGAATGCATTTACTTCTTGTTTTAGTGTAGAATAAACGATTCTTCTTACTTGTACAAATTTTTTTTCTGTGTTTGAGAATACATTTATTCCACATCTTCTTTGCGCGATATTATAATGAACTTGTGGTATGTTGCTTGAATACTACTTTTATTAATGTAGCTATATTGTATGATATTGCCCCCATACCATAAGTGCATCATAATATCTTTTGCTTCGATGAGACTCATACTCTTATTTTGGAGAATAACTATTCCATTTTTGAGGAAAAATTATTCTGCTTTAATGGAGCGTGTCTCGTTTTTGGAGAAATTTTTTTTACGCTTCAACCTTCGAAGATGGTTACTTCATATTTTTGCGAAGTATATTCTCCTACGCGGTAAAGCGGGCTTCTGAAGAAGTTTTTTTTTGTGCCTCGTTAGAGGGCTTTTGTTGGCCTCCGAAGAGGAGCATTTGGATTCCGAGGAGGAGTAGCATTTGGACTCCGTGGAGTAGCATTTGGACTTGTGCCTCCGGAGAGGTCTTGCGCCTCCGGAGAGGTCTTGTATGCCTTGGGGAAGGTCTTCTGCCTCCGAAGAGGGCAGTGTGTGCTTTTGGGAAAAGCTAGTGCCTCCGGAGAGGTCTTGTGGTGCCTCGGGAGAGGTCTTATGCCTCCAGAAAGGTCTTGTGCCCCCGAAGAGGTCTTGTGCCCCCGGAGAGCTCTTTATTTGATTGCCTGGAAGTTACTTTCTCACAGTTAAATGGTTCCATAGGGCGGACGCGAGTTACTTGATTGGATGTTTGTTTGCACAAACGATCGAAACTAGTTAACAGAGGCCCTGCTCCTTTAGTGGTTCCACCAACCTCTTTGTTGAGAAGAGAACTTCCATTTATTGGCATGCCTCCGAAGAGGGCTTTTGTTGATTGGTTCACCAGGAAAGTTGCATCTCTCCATCCTTTTTGGAGAAGTTTCCTTTTTTGGCTGCTGTTAGCACCAAAATTGGTCACTAACCTCGTTCAGAAAGATTGTGTAGAGATATAAGTGATGAAAGTAAATTAAACAGAGAAGACAATACTAATTTAAATGCAGAAAGTAAGAACACCAAATTTATAGTGGTTCAGCATAATTGCCTACTTCCACTTTGTTCAACTTTATTGATTTCCTTTATAGTTGATTACAAATACAATTCGTGAATCAAATGCTTGAGTAAAGTTGTTAAGTAGAGAAGGTGAGTCTTGAAAATGGCAGAGTCTCCCCGGTGTTTTCTCTCCAAAAAAAAGGATCCATTTCACTGTGACCCTGCCCCTCTATTTATAGGCAAAGATGGGCTGGACTTCCCAAGCGGGCTTGTTAGCCGAACGTTCGAGCCCAGGTGCTGCGTGCCGAACCAGGTACGCCGAACGCTTCTGTGCCGAACGGTCCTTCCCATGCCGAACGGTCTTTCCCATGCCGAACGGTGCTCCTGATGTATGGGAAGTGTAGGGTGATTGTAGTGAAGCCGAGCGTATCTCCCTTTGAAGCTCTTGACCAACCAATGTATGTAGTTCGAACGCTCTCGTTGCCGAGTTATCCTACCGCCGAGCTCCACTGACGCCGAGTGCCTCTGAATGCCGAGTACCGTGGGATGCCGAACACTAGTTGACGCCGAGCATAGGTTGTTGCCGAGTGCTCTCCTTGACGCCGAATGCCCTTACGCCGAGTACCTTGTTATGCTGAGCAGTCTTGACGCCGAGTACCTTGTTATGCCGAGCAGTCTTGACGCCGAGTACCTTGTTATGCCGAGCAGTCTTGACGCCGAGTACCTTGTTATGCCGAGCAGTCTTGACGCCGAGTACCCTGTTATGCCGAGCAGCCTTGATGCCGGACACTAATGGATGCCGAGCACACTTTTCGCCGAGCGCTCATGGATGTCAGTTGCTTCGCCGAACACTCCTGGATACCAAGTGCCTCGCCGAACACTCTTTGATGCCGAGCACTGATTGCCGAGTACTAGTTGCCTGGTCAAATCCCCAGGAAACACTTTCCCCCCAAAGTGTATTGCGTGGCCGAACGTGATGCGCTTTGAATCTGGTACAATCTACCTCGGAGGTACCTTCTCGAGAATGCTAGCGAAGGAGGTGCAAGACGAACGAGATGCAGACGCCGAACGATACGCTCGAAGCCGAACGTACCTCGTGTGCCGAACGTCACACTGCTACGATGCCGAACACTTCGGTGTTGACCGGTTCTACCGGGTATAGCCTCTTCAACTTCTACCTTCCTCTATATAACCAGGCCCTCACCGTCTCTCTTCCCTTTACGCCTTCTCTTCAGCCATTCCTTAGAGACTTTCAACTCTTCCCATCCTACCGGATATAAAGCCTTCATAACATTTTCAACTTCGATCGTCGAATTAGGTATCCTTCCTCTAACAATCGCACTACTTCCATTTTAGGTTCATCGCGGTTTGCTCGTTTTGAGTTGTCTAAATAGCTCCTCCGTGCCGAACGATAGAAGGGTAGATGGGGTGTCGAACGGCGTAGTCTTTGCCGGGCGATCCGTCTCTGTCGTTCGGTGTGGATGGAGAAGGTGTAGGGTAGAATTGAAATCGTGGCGGAGCACAACTTTTAGCCGAACGATGACATTAGCCGATCAATACGATTGATACGCCGAACCCTGATTTTAGCCGAACAACATACTTGACATACCGAACAATGACTCTAGCCGAACAGCATATTGACATGCCGAACAATGACTCTAGCCGAACAGCATATTGACATGTCGAACACTGACTTCAGCCGAACAACCCCTAGGTCGAACCATTACCTTAGTCAAACAAAGCAACTGCCAGACAATTCTTGGGCCAGATAATGTCTTTAGCCGGTCAATACAAATGCCGAACAACATTAAAAATGCCGAACAGGATAGGTGTCTAACTACACTTTAAGCCGGTCACTCTAGAAATCATATGTCTTCTGAATCTGGGACTATAATCCCCTCAAGGCGAGCTTTCTGAGACGGTCAGCGATGACGGTCTTCGAAGGCGATGATTCGGAGCTAAATATTACATCCTTAGAACCTTTAGATTCTTATTGCCTGCACACAATCGCTTGCACTAGTTCACACACCACATGGGGGGGGGGGGGAAATCGTGTTGCTAATTCTAACGTTCAACGTTTTTCAAGTATAGCTCTCTCAAGCATTTAGCCAGGTTCATTATTTATTCGGGATGTCGGGAAAATCTAGTTCTGCCACCATATCTGACAGGCATGGGCCGTCAGCAAAGCAAGGAGCCGCAGATGCTTCCAACCCGTCAATCTCTCCCGCTCATAACTTGGCGCCCGATGCTCTGGAGTCAACCATCTTACTGGACAATCCGGTCGATTCTCAAGCCTCGAAGATCAATGAGGCCGCTCTGCGACAGATATGTTCCATTCACGGGATTCCCTTTGCTGACGTGTTAGTTCCTTCGAGACACGACCGTCCTCATTTGCCCCCAGTCGGGTACACGGCCTGCAACAAGTTCATGTGCTGGATGGGCAGCGTGCCTCCATTTAACCTATTTCTCCGGGATGTGCTGCAGTATATAGACATTGCTCCGTCGCAGCTGCACCCGAATGGTCATGCGTTCCTATATGGGACTTATTTACTCTTCCTGGCTGTCTTCTCCAGACCTCCAACCCCCGGTGATATCCGATACATTTATATGTTCAAGAGACGGAAAGATAGCCCTTCCTTCATATTCCTCGAGCCATATCACAAGTGCCAGATCTTGACAGGGGCCTGTAGCAAATTCGCCTTGTACAAACAGGAATGGTTCTATGTGCGATGCCCGTCTGGTTTTGCTAGGAGATGGGTTGAAGGCAGTAAGTCTCTCTGCTGAACCGTTATTCGTACTTAATGGGAGTCATGTTTTTCCTAACTCTTCATTTCATCTTTTTAGGTATTAACCCGCGTCCGGAAGGCCGAGGATATTCTGACGCTGTCGACGCGATTAGAGCTCTTCCGGCCGAGGATCGAGATATTCGAGCTATCATTTCAAATGAATCGCTGTCGGGGTTCGGCTTGCTAGCTCCTGATCGTCGGATCAGCCTTCCAGAAGGTGTTACAATTCCCAAACCTCCATCTGGTAAAGGGAAAAAACTTGCCGACCCGTCGTCGCGTCGCGCTCCCGACACACACGAAGAAGGCGAGCGCAAAGAGGATGATGCACCCGAAACTCAGGGCGAGAACGTGGGTCCTGCTTGGAATCCGGCAATCGAAGTTCAGGATATTGAGACATCATCCTCCCCTTCGAAGGGAAAGAAAAAGCTGAAATATACGGTTCAGAAAGAGAAAGTTGGTGACACCTCAAAATCTACGCCTATCCCTCCTGAGAAAGAGGCTTCTTCGCAGCATCTGGAGAGTTCTCTGAGAGGTCTCTCGAACCTCTCTATTCCCGAAGACATACTTAATTATGGGTTCGATGATCCTGAAGCTCTCCAATTCTCCTCGCCCGCTAGAGGCAATGTAGGAGTTCAACTCCCGGCTCACAGAGACAATACTTCGATTAGCAAAGATAAACGAACGGGTCCGTCGGGGGGAACACTTAGGACACACACGCACATGCGCATTCCATAACATACTTCAAGTCTTTTTAATTCGTGAATTCTCCTTAATTCGTTGTTATCTTCCTTCTTTGCAGGTGATATGGGCCGCTCCCACGGACTTGATCGCCTTCAGGGGTCTTCAATATTTCATCACTCCGGACGGGATTCCGGTTCAGGCAGACGCCGGGACCGAGGTGATTATGAAGATAGGAACAATCGTCCGCGCGAGTCGTCTCACCGCAAGAAAGGACACTATCAATCTTCCCAGTCCCGTGATCTTCCTCCTACAAATGAGCCGGATAAAGAGAAGTCTTTGCAGAAGGGTTATCAGTCTGATGCTGCTCGAGAACAACATTCCAGTTCATCGAGTACGAGGCAAGTTCGAGAGCCGCGTAAAAGAACGGAATTCTCTAAGCCTCCTCCTCCTGCTCCTGCCGTGGACCCAACTGTTGCGGAAAAGATGGTCGACCTTAAGGCCAAGTTTCCGAAAATTTGTTTTGACGGTTTGAAATTCCTCCCGGCCATCCATCACATTCCTGGGCACGTGAAGCAAAGTGCCATTGCCTGCAACAATGACGTCTATGTTCAACATGACGCATTCGTGCACTTGGTGGAGAAGATCTCAGAAGTATCTGTTGAGCGTCAACACGAGATTGACCGTCTAAACCTGGAGGCTGACAGCGATAAGAAAATCATCAAACTCCAAGACGAAGAACTTGCCTCTTATAAGTTAAAGCTAGAAGCCGCTGAACAAGGTGCAAAAGATACTGCCGAGGCAGTTACTCGCTTAGAGGTGGCTCACAAAAAGGAGCTTGACGAAGCAGTTCAGCGCAGCGGCGCCCTTGCCCTAGAAAAAGACTCTGTCCAAAAAGAAAGGGACGCGCTCGCTACTCAAGTCAAAGAGCTGAAAGAACAACTCTCCAAGGAGAAAGAAGACAAAATAGCCGCTCAGGAAGAATCACAGCGGTATTGTGATGAGATTGTTGCTACCCGGCTCCTGAAGGCAAAGCTCGACGGTGAACTTGCCGGGGTCGAGAGAATGAAGGATGAGGCCCGTGAGGAGGGCAAAAGAATGGCTGTGGAGGAGCTTGATTCTCGCCTTGAGGCGGCCGCAGAGACCGGCAGGGAAGAAGTCAAAAGTATGTTTGACCCGTTGATCGCCGAGTACGGAGCCCGCGTCCTTATGCACCGCGACCTAACATTCTTGGGCGACGGCTACCATGAATCCCTGGCTGAGGCATGGGAAACTCTGATAAAGATCAAGAAAGTCGAGTCAGGCTCCGAAGAAATCGACGAGGATGCACTGGTGAAGGAGTTCCTGAGGGGGAATGAGCCATCGGATTTATCCGTAGCATTGGCTCTCTATGGCAAAGGCTCTTCCCCTTCGAAAGAGAAGAATGACGAGGCTAGCCCGTCAGAGGCCGACGCTACTACTCCTCACATCGCCGCTCCTTATGCTGCTCAATCGGCTGGTCGGTCGACGCTTGATCCATTCGAGCAGCATGCCAGTTACGATCCCGAAGATCCCGGGCTCGGCGTTCATGTGCTGTCACCTATCCTGGAGGGTGAAACCCCGCGCGCCACCGACAGTCAACCTGATCCTGGTAGGAGATTCTTCTTTCTCTAGAAGTCGAAGTGATCCCGTCATTTTTCAGCAGTGGTTATTCGTTCTAATGCCCACTTCTTATATTTTCTCACAGGTTGTTCTGACACCGAGCTAACTCCGAGGAGCGATGACGCCAAGGAGGAAGCGGGGAAAACAAGCGACGTTGCTCACGCAGGGGTAACTCCCGGCCCAGACGCTCAAGTGATCGGGGCGCTTGACGATGACAAACTTGATACTTCGTCTCCTGCCGAAGGAAGCGACGAAGTTAAAATCACTGGCGCCTCTGAACATACTTCAGAGATGAGCATGAAGGATCGTCTTGCCGACGAGGAGAAGAGAAAGGTCAAAGTCAAAGTTGAATCTGAAGTCCTGGAACTTACTGACCCGCAGAACAGACCTTTGAAAATCATTCTCCCGGGCAGGTCCAAACCACTAGATGTTCCGTCTCCTACTCCTGACTCCGTCTCTCTAGCAAGCAAAAAGTCCAAGAAGAAACGTGAGGGAGAGGAGTCGTCGGAAACACCAAAGGCAGACAAGAAGAAGAAGTCGAAGAAATGATCGATGCACTTGTTCAACAAGTTTTTGCTTAAGTTTGTAACAGTTTCCATCTTCCATAACTTGTAGTTTGTATAGGCCCGAATTTTTGTAGGAGTGATCTTGTATCCCCATTTTGGACTTATCGAATAAAATTTTAGTTTCTTCTTGTTTGAATGATTCTCTTGTCTTTATTTGGTTTGCTGACACTGTGCTCCGAGGATTCGGAGACTTGAGACTGTTCATACTCTAGTCCGCGCTCTGGGGACTTAGAGTACTCGACTCCGCACTCTGGGGACTTGAAGACTTGAAATCGTTTATACTCTAGTCCGCGCTCTGGAGACTTAGAGTACTCCGCTCCGCACTCTGGGGATTCGGAGATTGGAGTCGTTTATACTCTAGTCCGCGCTCTGGGGACTTAGAGTACTCCGTTCCGCGCTCTGGGGATTCGAAGATTGGAATCGTTTATGCTCTAGCCCACGCTCTGGGGACTTAGAGTACTCCGCTCCGCACTCTGGGGATTCGGAGATTGGAATCGTTTATACTCTAGTCCGCGCTCTGGGGACTTAGAGTACTCCGTTCCGCGCTCTGGGGATTCGGAGATTGGAATCGTTTATACTCTAGTCCGCGCTCTGGGGTCTCAGAGTACTCCGCCCCGCGCTCTGGGGATTCGGAGATTGGAATCGTTTATACTCTAGTCCGCGCTCTGGGGACTCAGAGTACTCCGCTCCGCACTCTGGGGATTCGGAGATTGGAATCGTTTATACTCTAGTCCGCGCTCTGGGGACTCAGAGTACTCCGCTCCGCGCTCTGGGGATTCGGAGATTGGAATCGTTTATACTCTAGTCCGCGCTCTGGGGACTCAGAGTACTCCGCTCCGCACTCTGGGGATTCGGAGATTGGAATCGTTTATACTCTAGTCCGCGCTCTGGGGACTCAGAGTACTCCGCTCCGCACTCTGGGATTCGGAGATTGGAATCGTTTATACTCTAGTCCGCGCTCTGGGGACTCAGAGTACTCCGCTCTGCACTCTGGGGATTCAGAGATTGGAAATCGTTCATACGAGCCTGTATGTCGCGCAGAATAGTGTAATTTATCATCCAATTAAGAGATATAGAAACTTCATAGAAAATGTGGCTTCAAGCCTTTATTAATGAAAATCAACTAAATTGCTCGATTACAACTTTAAAAGGAAACTAAATCATTATTGAATGGAAACATGCAGGAAACAATAGTGCCTATAGCAAGAAAGGGAAACATGCTAAATGTAATAGTGCCGCAAATGTTCACTGTTCCATGCTCGGGGGAGTGTCGCGCCATCAACGGTCGCTAGCTTGAATGTTCCTTCTCCAAGCTTCCGTTCAATGGCGTATGGACCTTCCCAGCTGGGATTCATGCGTGATGGTACCGGGAAGACTCGTTTCAGAACGAGATCTCCCACATCAAAGATTCTTGGACGGACTCTGCCGTCATAGTAACGCTTGACTCGATGTCTGTGCTCCGCCGCCCTTAATTCAGCTTCTTCCCGTTTTTCATCGATGCAGTCCAGTGACTCCAGCAAGAGGTTTTGGTTCGCCTTGGGATCGTAGTACGTCACTCGGTGCGATGGAACTTCAAGTTCCACAGGTATAACGGCTTCAGAGCCGTATGCCAAGGCGAACGGAGTGTGGCCGGTCGCGGACTTGTGGGTAGTTCTATACGCCCATAATGTTGTCGGGAGTTCATCTACCCATTTGCCTCCAACCTTCTCCAGATGCTTCTTTAGTATGGACTTGATTATCTTGTTAACGGCCTCGACTTGTCCGTTAGCTTTTGGGTGTGCAACGGCGGCGAACTTTTTCTCGATGCCGTACTTTAAACAGAACTCTTTGAACTCTCTACTTTCGAATTGCGTTCTGTTGTCTGTAATGATGGTGCGTGGAAGGCCAAAGCGGCATATAATGTTTCGTACAACGAAGTTAATGACTTTCTTAGAGGTGATAGTGGCCAAAGGTTCTGCCTCAGCCCATTTCGTGAAATAGTCGACTGCAACTATCGCGTATTTCGCACCACCTTTGGATAGAGGCAAAGAGCCGATTATGTCGATTCCCCAGATCGCGAATGGCCAAGGACTGATCATTTGTGTGAGTTCCGTTGACGGAGCCCTCGGGATTTTTGCATATCTTTGACACTTGTCGCATTTTCTTGCGTAGTCCGCGGCATCCCGGTTTACGGTGGGCCAGTAATACCCATAGCGGAGGATCTTCTTTGCTAGCGTTTGCCCCCCAGTATGGTCGCCACATTCCCCTTCGTGGACTTCCCTCAAGACTCGCTTTGTTTCATCATGAGCGATGCACCGTAACAATGGGACTGAGAATCCTTTCCGGTACATGGATCCATCCTGCATTACGTACCGCGCAGCCTTTCGAAGGACCTGTCGTCTTTCGCTTCTTCTTTCTGGTAAAGCCCCGGTTGTCAGGTACAATTTGAATGGGGTTATCCACGAGTCCTTCTCGATCTCTGTTTCCAACACAAGATCGATTTTCATCTCGTCCGCACTCGGGGCATGCAAGACTTCCACGGGATACAATCCCATTTGTTGAACATCGTCGGTACTTGCGAACTTAGCCAACAAGTCGGCTTCTTTGTTTTATTCTCGCGGGATATGTGAAATGTCATAACGCTCAAGATTTGATAGTAGTTCCTGGACCTGAACGAGGTACGGAGCAAGCTTTCGTCCTTTTGCTTGGTAGTCTCCTCGTACTTGGTAAACCACTAACTGCGAGTCTCAAAAGATTTCGACTGATTTGATTCCGAGTTCTTTGATAAGCTTCAAGCCAGCGATCAATGCTTCATATTCAGCTTCGTTGTTTGTAGCCGGAAAATCGAGCTTCAGGGCATAACAGATTGATCGGTTTTCCGGAGTTATAAGAACTACGCCCGCGCCGGAGCAACGGTCGTTTGATGCACCGTCAGTGTATAATTTCCATCGAATGGGGGGAATGATGTCGTGATCGTCCGGTTTGATGGGTATGGTAAATTCAGCGATGAAGTCTGCTAACGCTTGCCCTCGGATGGCTCTCCGTGGTAAGTATGCGATATCGAATTGGCTCAACTCGATGTTCCATTTTAGCAATCTTCCAGAAGTTTCCGGTCGTTGAAGTACCTGCCTCAGGGGTTGATCGGTATAAACGCCGATTGAATGCGCTTGAAAGTACGGGCGCAGCTTGCGTGATGCAATCACCAAGCAATAAGCCAATTTCTCAATTTTAGGGTAATTCTTCTCTGCCCCCGTTAAACGCTTGCTAACATAATATACCGGCTTCTGGACTCGATCCTCCTCACGGACCAAAGCTGCGCTTATCGCATGAGGGGATATAGCCAAGTAAACGTACAGCATCTCATGGTCAACTGGTTTAGATAGCATTGGTGGGCTCTCCAGATGCCTTACCAGGTTCTGGAAAGCTTCCTCGCAGCTAGACGTCCATTCAAAATTCCTCTTTCCTTTCTTTATTATGTCGAAGAACGGGATGCACTTGTCAGTTGCCTTGGATATAAATCGACTCAGCGCGGCCACTTTTCCGTTCAAGCTCTGTACCTGCTTTATAGTCCTGGGCGCTTGTACATCTCGAATGGCTTGGATCTTTTCTGGGTTGGCTTCGATTTCCCTAGCGTTGACGATGAATCCTAAAAACTTCCCTGATGCAACGCCGAAAGAACACTTCAGCGGGTTGATCTTCATTCCATAGGACCTGAGTATGTTAAACATTTCAGCTAAGTCTTGAATGTGGTCGTTTGACTGTCGTGACTTCACGAGCATGTCATCCACATAGACTTCCATGGTTTTGCCCAGCTGGTCCTTGAACATTCGATTCACCAGACGTTGGTAAGTTGCTCCAGCATTCTTTAATCCAAAGGGCATCACTACATAGCAATACAGCCCGACATTTGTAACGAAGCTGGTGTGTTCTTGGTCCGGGATATGCATTGGGATTTGGTTGTATCCCGAGTACGCATCCATGAATGATAATAATTCGTGTCCTGCTGTGGAATCGACCAACTGATCGATCCTAGGCAACGGGAAACTGTCCTTAGGGCATGCTTTGTTCAAGTCGGAATAATCTATGCAAGTCCTCCATTTCCCATTTGCCTTCTTTACTAGCACGGCGTTGGAGACCCACTCCGGGTAGAGGGCGTCGCGGACGAACCCATTTGCTTTGAGTTTGTCCACCTCCTCTCCAAGAGCGGCGGATCTCTCTGGATCCATTCCTCTCCTTTTTTGCTTGACTGGGACGTATTTCGGGTCTACGTTCAACATATGACTTGTGATGGCGGGAGAAATCCCACACATATCAGAATGCGTCCAGGCAAAAACATCAAGGTTTGCCCGGAGGAAGTCGCTAAGGTCTTCTGTCATTGCGGGGCCTAACTGTGATCCGATCTTCAGTATTCGCGAAGGGTCGTCACGGCTAACTGAAATGTCAATTGTTAATTCAGCCGGTGCCGCCTTCTCTTCCCTGGGTTTCTCATCGTCGTCTCTCGGATCTATATCTCCGTAGATCCGAGAACTATGCCCGAGCCAGGGCTCGGGCACTACTTGTCAATTATTCGTATTGAGGATGCGAACGGGATTGTCCGCAACCTTTCCTTTCTCCCTCCGGTGGGCTTCTCGGAGCTCGGCCACATAACAAGAACGACCAGCTGCTTGGTCACCGTGAACAATGCCTACTCCTTTGTCAGTCGGAAACTTCAAAGTCAAGCACCACGGGGCTAGTGCCGCCCTAAATTCAGCCAGGGCCGGCCGACCCAAGAAAACATTATATGGAGAGTCCACATCCAAAACTACAAAGGGTAGAATTCGTACCCTCCGACGCTCGCCTTGTCCCAGTTCAACTGGTAACTCGACATATCCTACTGCATCAGTCGCAGCGCCGTTAAAGCCGTGGATACGAGCTTTGGATGGTTTCAAGTCTTTTGTCTCTAGCTTCATCTGATCATAGGCCTTCTTGAAGATGATGTTGACTGAACTTCCACAATCAATCAAAATTCTTTTTACATATGCTGGTCCGATTGTTGCAGATATGACCATGGGATCGATGGTCGGAGCCTCTACCTGATCAGCGTCTCTGTTTCTGAACACAATATCGTCTGTCATCACGCGCTGCTGCTTAGCAGGGGCCCCGTCCTCTACGTTCGAACAGCACTCAAAATCTGCATGCTTCAAGGAGCTCGCATATCGTTCCATCTCTTGCCAGTTCTTATCTGCGGGATGAGGTCCGCCGATAATTGTATTTATAACCAGTCTTCCAACAGTCCGGGCAGGTTCCTCTAGATGACGTGGAACCGGTGCACGACCTGGGTTGGACGTTTCCTGTCCTCCTTCCTGTGGATCCTTTACAAATTCTTGCAACTTCTTTTGTCTGATCAATTTCTCGATAGCGTCATGCAGGTGTCTGCATTCTTCCGTGTTGTGTCCATAAGTTTCATGGAAGCGGCAATATTTCCCAGTCCGTTTCTGTTCTTCAGTTGATTCTTTCGGACGTGGTTTTCTGTATTGAAAAGTATTGCATGTGGATAGGTAAATGTTCTCAAGTGGGGCGTTTAGCGGAGTGTACTCGCTGTAGCTTGGAATTCTCGACTTCCACTTTTTTGCTTCTTTCCTCTTTCCTTGACTTCTTCCTCCGGACTCTTTGGGCTGCACAGGCTTACTCTGGACGTTGACTTGGACCTTTCCTGAATTGTCTCCAGATTGCTTCACAGCAATGTTGCTCTTAATTGACTCTTGGGCAGGTCCCGGTGCCTTGTCTCGTCGTACCCACCTAGCTTCCTCTCTTCTTATGAACTGGTGTGCCTTGGAGTAGAAACGCTCTAGCGTAGTCGGAGGTTTTCCTGCCAGCAAATCTCCGAATTCAGAATCCGGATCTACACCTCTCATTACAGCCATTAGAATTGCATGGTCGTTGGGATTACTGACTTCAGTTGCCGCAACGTGGAATCTTTGTAAGTACTCCTTCAGCGACTCTCCGGGATTTTGGATTACACTTGACAGAGACATCACGTCCTTCGGGCATGTAGTGTGTATCCTGAATTGCTCAATAAACTTCTTTGCCAACTCCTCGAAATTTGATACGGATCGCGGAGGAAGTCGGGTGAACCACATAGTAGCGATCCCAGATAGAGTAATCGGAAAGCACCTACACTTGGTGGCATCATTTGCTCTGGCTGAATCCATCATCCATTCATACCTCATTACATGTTGTCTGGGGTCAGTCTTTCCTTCGTATGCAGGAATGGTTGGCATGCTAAACTTCTTGGGGTAGGCCGCTTGCAGCACAACATCCGTGAACGGAGTATGACTTCTTGACACTCCCCAATCGTCATTTGATAAGCCCTGATTTTCTTTCATCAGTTGCCTGATCATGGCTGTCAGATCGGGTGTCTGTATGGAAGCTGGGAGGTTGGAGTCAGTTCTACGCGCCTGTCCATGCTGATGCCTCCTTTCCTGGCGATCTGCCAATCGTGCGTCATGAGGTTCAACATTGTTAACATCTTGATGATCTGGAGCTCCCTCCTCCATCTGTACTCCGGTTCGGAAGTTTCCAGTTCTGGCTTGGTCGCGGTCTCCTGCTGTTCGAACAGCAGCATCTGCCCTTGCAGCTTCAGTCTTACGAAGTCTGCGCCTGGGTGGCTCATCAGAAGAAGTTGAGCTGTCAGAAGAGGAATAAGCAGCTGGATTGCCCCCAGCATTCTGTTGCTGCTGTTGAGTGAGTTGTGCCATCAGGTTGGAATTAGCTTGCATCTGTTCTCCCAGTTGTCTCCTGCTTTCCCTAAGTTCTCTCATCAAGTCGTTGAACTCCACTCTGGTGACAACTGGAGTCTGTTCTTGAGCGGCAATCCCTGCACTCGGGATCGCTGGTTGATTGCTAGGTCCTGCTTGTTGCACGCTAGCAGTCTCTCGGGCATCCGCATTAAGAGAAGCTGACCTGGTACGTGGTCTTGCCATTGTAGAGTTATTGGTATGAACTCTGAGTAGAATCAGCGGATGTTCTATCAGTAAGTCGGATCTTCTTTGGGGGATTTGCTCAATCCAGTAGCTTCAAAGCAGATCCTTAAGGTCTGAGAATTCGATTCTCAGTGAAAGCACCAAAGTGTTAGCACCAAAATTGGTCACTAACCTCGTTCAGAAAGATTGTGTAGAGATATAAGTGATGAAAGTAAATTAAACAGAGAAGACAATACTAATTTAAATGCAGAAAGTAAGAACACCAAATTTATAGTGGTTCAGCATAATTGCCTACGTCCACTTTGTTCAACTTTATTGATTTCCTTTATAGTTGATTACAAATACAATTCGTGAATCAAATGCTTGAGTAAAGTTGTTAAGTAGAGAAGGTGAGTCTTGAAAATGGCAGAGTCTCCCCGGTGTTTTCTCTCCAAAAAAAAGGATCCATTTCACTGTGACCCTGCCCCTCTATTTATAGGCAAAGATGGGCTGGACTTCCCAAGCGGGCTTGTTAGCCGAACGTTCGAGCCTAGGTGCTGCGTGCCGAACCAGGTACGCCGAACGCTTCTGTGCCGAACGGTCCTTCCCATGCCGAACGGTCTTTCCCATGCCGAACGGTGCTCCTGATGTATGGGAAGTGTAGGGTGATTGTAGTGAAGCCGAGCGTATCTCCCTTTGAAGCTCTTGACCAACCAATGTATGTAGTTCGAACGCTCTCGTTGCCGAGTTATCCTACCGCCGAGCTCCACTGACGCCGAGTGCCTCTGAATGCCGAGTACCGTGGGATGCCGAACACTAGTTGACGCCGAGCATAGGTTGTTGCCGAGTGCTCTCCTTGACGCCGAATGCCCTTATGCTGAGTACCTTGTTATGCTGAGCAGTCTTGACGCCGAGTACCTTGTTATGCCGAGCAGTCTTGACGCCGAGTACCTTGTTATGCCGAGCAGTCTTGACGCCGAGTACCTTGTTATGCCGAGCAGTCTTGACGCCGAGTACCCTGTTATGCCGAGCAGCCTTGATGCCGGACACTAATGGATGCCGAGCACACTTTTCGCCGAGCGCTCATGGATGTCAGTTGCTTCGCCGAACACTCCTGGATACCAAGTGCCTCGCCGAACACTCTTTGATGCCAAGCACTGATTGCCGAGTACTAGTTGCCTGGTCAAATCCCCAGGAAACAGCTGCATTTGCGTTCGCTCGCCCATGTCTTTTTGTCATTTTCTCATCAATGGTTCCCTGTTATCGTTTTCAAGTTTGTGTTCCTTTCTTTAGCAAGTGGTCTGCCTTGTCTGAAGAAGTGTATTTCACTGTTAAGTGATTCCGTAGGGCGGGCGCAAGTTGTTTAATCAGATGTCCGTTTGAACAGACGATCGTAATTAATTAACAAGGGCCGGTTCCTTTGCTTTGGGAAGATGTCCCTTTGGCGAAATCATTAACTTTTTATGTGGAATCAAGCTTATGCAGAGTTTGAATCTGGAACTTTTATGACTCGAAATTTGTTTATTGATTGATTTACAAGGCCCACTTGACCTTGTGATGGGTAAGCTTTGTTTTAATGGCCTGCAATATTAAATCGACATTTTAGCAATACATTTAGAGTATTTACACATCGAAATGAAACAGGCATTTTACAATAATAAAGAACACAGAATTTATAGTGGTTCGGCCAAAAATTGGGCCTACATCCACTTTATAGCTCTTTTATTGATTATCACTGATTTTACAATGATTTACAATACAATTGATACATTTGTCATCATTTTACAATTCTAAGCAGAGCTTTTAAGTAAAATATGGACGCAAATGATTGCTGTTCCAGGCTCTTGGGATTGGATCTCTTTCGACAGTTGTGAGTTTGAATGTGCCATTAAGAAGTTTATTGCCTATGGCATATGGCCCTTCCCAATTTGGTCCAAACACTCCAGTTGCTGTCATGATCCTCTTTAAGACTAAGTCTCCGATTTCAAAGCTTCATTGACGGACTTTAGAATTGAAGTGCCTTGCTATCCTTTGCTGATGGGCTGCAACTCTGAGCCTAGCTTCTTCCCTTCTTTCATCAAGGAAGTCAAGTGCTTCGAGTTGCAATTTTTCATTTTCAGCCTGGTTGAAATGAATTCTCCTGTGTGAAGGAACTTCTAGTTCTACTGGAACCATTGCTTCTGATCCGTATGCCAATGCGAATGGAGTGTGCCCAGTCGCAGTTTTATGAGTCGTTCTGTATGCCCATAGTGCTAGTGGTAGCTTATCAACCCATCCACCTATTGCTTTTTCAAGCTGGTTTTTGATGGTTGACTTGATAATTTTGTTTACTGCCTCCACTTGCCCGTTTGCCTGCGGGTGAGCCACTGTTGAGAAGCTTTTTCGGATTTTGAATCACTTGCAAAAGTCCTGGAACTCTTCACTCTCAAATTGAGTACCGTTGTCTGTGATTATCTTTTGTGGCAGACCATGCCTGCAAATGATATTTTTAGTCACAAAACTTATCATCTTTTTAGAGGTAATAGTAGCCAAAGGTTCTGCTTCAGCCCATTTATTGAAATAATCAACAGCAACAATAGCATATTTGATTCCCGACTTAGCAATTGGTAAAGGCCCGATTAGGTCTATCCCCCAAATGGTGAATGGCCATGGACTGACCATCTGCGTTAGTTCGGTGGAAGGTGCACTTGGGATTTTTGCAAATCTCTGGCACCTGTCGCATTTTCGGGAGTAGATAGCAGCATCTCGATTAATATCTGGCCAAAAATACCCATACCGGAATACTTTCTTGGCAAGAGTTTGGTCACATGAATGGTCCCCACATTCTCCTCCGTGTACCTCTGCTAAAATTGTCTTAGCTTCTTCCTTGGTTACACATCGAAGTAATGGCATTGAGAATCCCCGCCTGTATAACCGACCGTCTTGAATTACATATCTCGATGCTTTTCTTAACAGCTTTCGGCGTTCTTTAGAATTTTCCGGTAGGGAACTATTGAGTAGATATTCTCTGATCGGGGTCATCCATGACTCTTGTTCTTGAGATACAGTCATGATCCAGTCGATATCCATTTCATCAGTGCTTGGCGCTGACAAAACCTCCACAGGAACCAATCCCAATAACTGAGCTTCTCCGGAACTTGAATACTTTGCAAGAGAATCCGCCTTCATATTTTCCTCTCGAGGTATGTGGCTTATCGAATAGTGATCGAAATCGTCAAGGAGCTCACAAGCCTTTGACAAATAAGCAGGCAGATTTCATCCTTTAGCTTGAAACTCCTTCTTGACTTGACATACAATAAGCTGAGAATCACTGAAGATCTGTAATGCTTTGATATTTAGTTCTTTTGCAATCTTTAATCCAGCAATTAGAGCTTCATATTCTGCTTCATTATTTGTAGAAGGAAATTCCAGTCTTAATGCGTAACATAATGATCGCCCTTCGGGGGTTTCAAGCACAACCCAGCTCTGGAACAGTAATCATTTCTTGAGCCATCTACATATAACTTCCATTTGGTTGGGATGTCAACTGTAATCTCTTCCTCACTGTCGCCCTTATCTGTGTACTCTGCGATGAAATCTGCTAAAGCTTGTCCGTTGATCGCTTTTCGGGGATGATAAGTGATATCATATTGGATAAGTTCAATATTCCACTTCAGAAGACGGCCCGAAGTTTCAGGGCGAAATAGGACTTGCTTTATGGGTTGATTAGTGAGAACTTTGATAGGATGAGCTTGAAAATACGGCCTCAACTTTCTGGAAGCAATCAGTAAACAGTAGGCGAGCTTTTCCAGCTTTGAATAATTCATTTCTGCCCTAGTGAGTCTTTTACTGATATAGTAGACCGGGCGCTGAACTTTTGCATCCTCCCGCACCAGTGCTGCACTCAGGGCATGAGATGAAACTGCCAAGTATATGAAAAGGTCTTCGCCGTTGTTGGGCTTGGAAAGTATTGGAGGCGCTTACATGTGACGGATTAATTCATCGAAAGCTTTCTGGCATTCAGGAGTCCACTCGAAATTTTTCTTTCCTTTATTTAAAGCGTCAAAGAAGGGGATGCGTTTATCAGTGGCTTTGGAAATGAACCGACTTAAAGCAGCAACTTTCCCATTTAGGCTCTGCAGTTCCTTCTTTGTCCTAATGGCTTTGACTTCTCTCAGAGCAGTAATTTGAGCAGGATTAGCTTCAATGCACCTAGCGCTTACGATAAATCCCAAGAATTTCCCAGATTCTACGCCGAATGAACATTTCAAAGGGTTGAGCTTCATCCCATATTTTCGGAGGATTGCGAACATTTCTGCTAAGTGATCCATATGGTCAACTGCTTTCTTTGATTTTACCAGCATATCATCGACATAGACTTCCATAGTTTTCCCAAGTTGTGATTTGAACATTGCATTAACATGCCTTTGATATGTTGCCCCTGCATTCTTCAGTCCGAAGGGCATAACTTTGTAGCAGTAAAGACCAACATCTGTGACGAAGCTCGTATCCTCCTGATCCGACTCATGCATCATAATCTGATTATACCCGGAGTAAGCATCCATAAAAGACAACAATTCGTGCCCGGCTATTCCATCTACCAGCTGATCAATCCTTGGCAACGGGAAGCAGTCTTTGGGACAAGCTTTGTTTAAATCTAAGAAATCGACGCATACTCTCAATTTTCCATTTGCTTTCTTAACCAGTACTGGATTTGAAACCCAATTTGGATAGCCACTACCACCGAGTTAGAAGTTGACACTTGGAACCAAACAGATCTGAACCTTTGCCGGCGTGATTATACTCCTGAACCTTATGTTCCCGAAGACCTAGAGCCAAGGAGGCGAGGTATGGACCGTCGACCGCGCCCGGTCCATCCTCGCATTGTGGAACCCGACCACACCTTTGCCCAACATGCCTAAAATGTTCAAATGCCAGACATTCCGACAATGATTCGCCAGATGATCCTTGAAAGTCAGGGCTTCACCAATGACGACTGGGGAATCTCCCGGAGTCATACCCCTTTCACCGATGATATCCTTTACGCTAAACCACCTCGGTGATTCAAAATGCCAACTTTACCTGTTTATGTAGGGAACTCTGACCCTAATAACACATTTTAAAGTATGAATGGTTAATGAATGCACGCATGCTGATGATGCGGTTAAATGCCGAAGTTTCCCAATTTCCCTAGGGAGGATCGCAACTAGGTGGTTTATTCGCTTACCACCTCGATCTATCTCATGTTTTGACCAGTTGGCAACAAAGTTTGTCGAACAGTTTCGCATGCATGTCACAAGGCCCAAAGATGTTAATACCTTGTCCAGTGTCACTCAAGCTCCCGGAGAGACACTCAGACGTTATCTAGAGAGGTTTCATGCTGCATGCACTGAGATTAGTAGTCCTAACGATAACTCAATTCTGATGGCACCAACTAATGGAATCAATCCCGATTCCGAATTTGGCAACTGGTTGGCCGAAAAACCTCTTGCGTCATTGGACCAATTCTATTCCAAGGCAGCTCAGTTTTTGAGAAGGGACGATGCGAAACAGTCTAGGAAAAAGGATGACGCAGGGCCCAGTGTGGAAGAATCCAAAGCAATGTCGCTGTAAAACAAACTGGGGAGAGTTCCAGAAAAGTGCAGTTAAACATACAGAATAAACCGAATCAACATAAAAGCGATGGAAATCAGGGCAGGAAACGAGATCAGAATCGCGAACCGTGACATAGAGCTCCCATGTTTTACACATACACTCCTTTAAATACATCTTTGGAAAATGTGTACTTACAGACCTGCAATACTATCCAATATAAGAAACCTACTCCGAAGCAATCGTGAGATAACCAGATTCAAACGGGGAAGTATTGTAGATTTCACGATAGTTATGGCCATAACACGAACGAGTGTCGTCATTTACAGGATATTATCGAGAAGTTAATCTGAGAAAGAAAGTTAAAGCAGTTTGTTCGGGCGCCGCAGTCTGGAGGTGCGGGCCCATCAAATCAAAACCAAATACCAAATCAGGTTAGACCGGAGGAACATGCTCGTACCGATGGGAGATTGGTGATTAATACTATTGGTGGTGGTCCTCATCCAGCGAATCGGAGCTAGAGGGAATTGAGTCGTATGCCATCTCTATTAGGTATGCGAGCTTCGAATGTTGTAGTAATTTGGAAGATGGGGCTCCGGCCAAACTATGGAAAACGATGACAGACGACATCATATTTCGAGACAGGGATGCAGATAGAGTCGAAGCCCCGACCATTGATCCACTGGTCATTTCAGCTTAGATAGGTCCTACTTGGACGAAAAGGATCTTAGTGGACAGTGGAAGTTCAGTGAACATACTCTTTAAGCGGGCTTATGATCAAATGAAAATGGAAGCGAAAGATTTGAAGCCTTGTCAGTCTCTTGTTCATGGCTTCAATGGAAGTGCGACTATACCCACTGGGATGGTGGAGCTACTAGTGGAGTTGGGAGTTGGAGTGCGCCGGAGAGTCCAGATATTGCAATTTATTGTATTGGATATTAATTCACCATACAATGCTTTCTTGGGCCGACCAACCCTAGCTAAGTTCAGGGCTACTAACGCCCCATGGTGTCTAACTTTGAAATTCCCTACCGACAATGGAGTCGGAGTCGTTCAGGGAGACCAGGCTGCTAGACGAGCCTGTTATGTTGCTGAGCTGTGGGAAGCGCACGAAAAGAAAAGGGAAAGGGCGTAGAGGAATCTCTTTGCCCCCGCTTTGCGTAAAATTGACAGTTAACGGCTGGGCCAAGGCTCGGGCACCACAACCAATTCCCAAAAGATCTTGACCCAAGCGATACTGAAAGCGAGGACGAGGTCAAGGAAAGTCAGGCTTCTCCGGTAGAGCTGACGATCGATGTTCCAATCAGTAATGATGATGATTCTAGAATGCCAAAGGTTGGATCTCAGCTTAGCCAACAGATGAAAGAGGAATTGGTTGAATTTCTCCGGGCAAACCTCGACGTGTTTGCCTAGATGCACTCCGACATGTGTGGGATCTCGCCGGACATTGTGAGCCATACATTGAATATTGACTCGCGTCATGTCCCGGTCAAGCAAAAAAGGCGTGGTATGGATCTAGAAAGATTTGCCGCCCTTAAGGAAGAGGTGGATAAACTCAGATCGAACGGGTTTATCCGAGATGCGTTGTATCTAGAATGAGTGTCCAACCTTGTAGGAAACCTAATGGGAAGTGGAGAACTTGTGTTGACTACTCAGACTTGAATAAAGCTTGCCCTAAAGGCAGTTTTCCACTTCCCCGGATTGATCAGCTCGTAGACTCAACAGTTGGACATGAACTTTTATCCTTCATGGACGCATATTCTGGCTACAATCAGATACCGATGCATCTGCCTGATCAGGAGCATACCAGCTTTGTCACCGATTTAGGACTCTATTGTTACAAAGTGATGTCGTTCGGACTTAAGAATGTCGGGGCAACTTATCAGAGACCTGTCAACCGAATGTTCGCTAACCAGATCGGAAAGACCATGGAGTTATATGTGGACAATATGCTTGTAAAGTCGCGATTCTCCACCAATCATATCAAAGACCTAGAAACAATGTTCAACATCCTCCGAGAGTACATAATGAAGCTCAACCCATTGAAATGTCACTTTGGGATCGCATCTGGAAAATTCCTTGGATTCATCGTCAATGCCCGGGGAATCGAAGCCAATCCCAAAAAAATCTGGGCAATTAGAAATCTCGAGACTCCAAGGACTATAAAGCAAGTTTAGAGCCTCAATGGGAAGGTAGCAGTACTGAGCAGGTTCATTTCAATCCACCGACAAATGCATTTCCTTCTTCGATCTGATTAGAAAAGGGAAACAGAACTTTGAATGGACTGTGGAACGTGAGGGCGCATTCCGAGCACTGGTTCAACATCTGTCCACACCCCCCATACTGTCAAAACCTATCAATCATGAGAAACTGTACATTTACTTGGTCGTGTCAGAAAAAGTAATTAGTGCTGCTTTAATTCGGGAGGAGGACCGGATACAATGGCCAGTCTATTACATCAGCAAACGACTGACCGGAGCAGAAAGAAATTATTCAAAGTTGGAGAAGTTAGCTTACTGTCTTGTCATTGCCTTGAGAAAGCTCCGTCCATATTTTCAAGCTCAATCTATCACTGTTCACACCGACCAACCGTTACGACAGGTCCTTACGCGTCTTGAGACATCTGGTAGGTTACTCAAATGGAATATAGAGCTGAGTCAGTTCGACATCACTTACACTCCAAGGCGAGCTATTCAAGGACAAGTCCTGGCAGATTTCATCGCTGAATTCGCTTTCTCGGAGGACTTGCCCGAAACCAGTGAATCTCCTATATATGTTTGGAAGCTACGTACTAATGGTGCATCAAATGACCGCTGCTCAGGCGCTGGAGTTGTACTTGAAACTCCTGAAGGCCGATCTATTTGCTATGCTTTGAAATTCGATTTCCGTGCGACTAATAATGAGGCCGAATACGAAGCCCTGCACGTTGGATTAAGGCCTGCTAGAGAATTAAGAGTTATTGCTGTGGAGATTTACTACGTTTTACAATTGGTCGTGTGCCAAGTTCGGGGGGAGTACCAAGCTAAAGACTGGAGACTGGCCGCTTATCTCGCTCGGGTCCAGGAAATATTGAATCAGTTCGATTATTATGTCATCTATTGCATACCCCGAGAACACAATCAGAAAGCTAATTCCTTGGCAAAGTTAGCCTGTACCGGCAAGGCACAACAAATGGGACTCGTTCCCATTAAGACATTATCTTCCCTAAGTATCGATCAAATGGAGACCGACTGGGCACTTGAAGTCATACCTCTAGCCAAAGGTGGCGTGAAGTACGCCATCATTGCGGTTGAGACATTATCAGTCCATGGCCGTTCGCAATATGGGGCATCGACATCATTGGGTCTCTACCTCTAGCCAAAGGTGGTGTGAAGTACGCCATCATTGCGGTTGATTACTTTACCAAATGGGCGGAAGTTGAGCCCCTTGCTACTATCACAACGAAGAAAGCGATCAATTTTGTTGTACGCAACATTATCTGTCGATTTGGTCTCCCACAAACCATCATCACTGACAACGGAGCCCAATTTGATAGTATCGAGTTCAAGAATTTCTATTAACGATTCCATATCCATTAAAAGTTCTCTGCAGTAGCACACCCTCAAGAGAATGGATAGGTCGAAGCTGTTAATAAAGTTATAAAGTCCATTCCGAAGAAACGATTGGAAAAAGCTGGGGGCAAATGGGTCGATGAACTTCCTATAGCCCTATGGGCTTATCGAACAACACATAAGTCCAAAACTAGCCACACTTCATTTTCTCTTTCCTACGGTTCAGAAGCCGTTATTCTAGTCAAGATGGAAGTACCTTCTCATCGTGTGACATATTATGGTCCGAAGACAAATGCTATATTACCTGCCGAATCTCTAGACTTATTGGATGAGAAGCGAGAAGAGGCTGATTTGAGGGCAGCCGCCTACCGAAGTCGAGTCGCCCAATTGTACAATGCCAAGGTCCGACCCCGAACCTTTGAACTCGGTAATCTCGTCCTTAAGAGAATTTACCTGGTTCCTTCACATATGAAACCAACGTGGGAAGGGCCATATGTTATTGGAAGAATCGGAGACGACACATTTAAATTATCGACCGTTGATGGTCTCACTTTGCCGAGAGCATGGAACACCGAGAGTCTTCGTTGCTACTACATATAACAAGCTTTATTTATTCATTTAGTCTTCTTTTCATTTGTAATTTGTTTATTCATTTCGAAATTTGAATTTGTAATAAGGCAACTGACTTTGCCGTACTTTCTTATTTCAGGAATAAAATGCAATCTATTCGAGCCAGAGCAGTGATTTTTGAAATGTGTCATGCGATCATCACAATGCACAGAGAGCTAAGTTCCATCCTACAGTGGGACTTTTTCAAATAGGGAGTGACTATGATACAACCGGTCACTCACTAAGTGAAACCCAAGCTCGGGGGCAAGCCATCACACTGAAGCCAAAAAAGGATTGATACACGATAATCCTCTAACTAACTCCGGCTCCCAGAGTGCGAGCTGGAGTATAAACTTACAATTGCAGGCTCGAAAGAGGGTGGATCCGTCCACCTAACGACTTCACCCATACTTAAACCAAGTCCGGGGAGGATGGATCCGTCTATCTAACGACTTCGCTTGTTAACTCAGGGTGGATGTGATCCGACCATGCACGATCTTGATACATCTATCTTTCCCGGCGTGCGAACGAAATCCTAAAAATCAAAACAGATGTGATCGACCGTTTGTTAACCAACTCCAGATTCCCAGAGTGTGAACTAGCGTATAAACATCAAAATGGGTATAACCAGCCATCCATCGGCTAAATCCAAATTCCAAGAGTGTGAATTGGAGTATAAACACAAATCGGATGTGAAACGACCACCCGTGAGACTACTCCGAGTACTCGGAGTGCGGGCTGAAGTATAAACGTAAATTGGGTGTGACTGACCACCCACGAATCAATCTAAGTCCCCAGAGTGCAGACGAATTCTAAATATTAAACGGGTGTGACTGACTGCCCGTAAAATAATTTAAGTCCCCGAAGCGCGGACATAACTCTAAAACCTTAGGCGGGCGAGACTTACCGCCGACGCACAAGCACAATCCCCAAAGTGTGGATGCAATCACCAATAGATGAGCAAGTGTGATTCGACCACCCGAACTTGTCTTGTTTCAGCCTCGTTTCAACAAAGTTAAGCTCGACGTATTAAAGGCAAAAAGTGACTGTCGACCGATCTTTTCCATTTATCCATGGTACTGGGGGCAGAACTTAAGTACCAGCTACTGATCAAGATAGTGTGGTATTGAAACTCGGCTTAACGTTCAATTATGACGAAGCCGTAACTTCGGGACTTAACAACTAACACAGGTCCGATTCAAAGACTAAAACTTCATAGGTACATTGAATGAAAGTTCGAGCGCTGAAATACTTAAGCAAATAAACTCAAAGTTATGCCGGAAAAAAAATGGAATTTTATTTTAACCATTCTTTGAAAAAGAAGGATAAGTACAAAAATCTTTCCAAAAATTCCTACCAGCAGGGGGCCGAACCCGCATCTATACACGGCCTACAAGAAGCAAAAATAAATTCCTATCTATCTACCAAAAAAGGGAGCGAGAAGATACGTCTATTCCCTCAGTTTCTTCTTCTTCCCCCTCGGCGTCGACCCACTAGAGCTACTGCTCGAGTGCCTCTTCGAGCCTTTTCTTTTTGGTGGTTGGTCTCTAGCCGGGGGAATAATGGTGACCTCTTCCTTCGAACTCATAAAAATCAGAACACTTTTTGAATGTGGAGCCTGAGGAATGGGAACACTCTCGACATTGAAAGATGATGGAGGAAGACTAGTGTCGACGATGATACCGCCGGGAGAGATCATCCGCAGAGGAGCTGGGCCAGGACTCGCCATACCACCTCCAACACCACTGGCCTGCGCGACCGCTTCCATCTCGGCATTAATCTCCGCTATTATCTCTTCTTCATGGATTGTTTGAGCGTCCGCGGGGATACTGGCAGTTGGGCTCGAGGAGCTGACCACGGGTACACCTCCGCCCACGACAAATGGCAGGTCGGCAAAAGGATCGCTTTGATGACCAAGAAGTTCCTCCATCATCTTCTCATCAAAAGTAAAGGTGCTCCCCTGCGCTCCATCTGTTGGTGCCGCGGCCGTGGTTGTGGTCGCCTCTGTTATAAGGGCCTCCTGCTCGTGATGTGGCTCTTGGGTTGTAGGGGGTACGGTCGATGCAGCTCCTATCGCTGAATAAAGATAAGAGAAAATGTGTTAGTGATTACTTCAAACAGCGCTTCCGACTTTGAGCAAATGCGAGAAATGCTTAGAATACCTTCCTCGGTTTGCCTCGTGGGTGGCGGAGCAGCTTCAGAGACATGCTCGCAAGCTGGAGACAAATGTGGTTGATTAGTATTGTATGCGGGCATAGATTGAGGATCAACCGCAGGAGCAGATTCGGGCTGGGTTGGCATAGGAATTTCGGGGCCCGCATCATGATGCTCAATGCCAGAACCCTCTCCAGCCTCCGGATGCTGAGTACCGAGCTTCTCCTTCTCGAATGTGATAGTGATGTCATGAAGAACTCTTCTTTAATCCTCACTCAGCATCCGATTCTCCAATTCAAATTCATCGATAGATTCAGCTTGATGCTCTGCCTTTTCATCTTCCACCAAGTAGCACCAAGCATTGTATAGGTGTGATGAATAGTTTTCGAGCCAGGTTAGATTTCGATGTTTCAAAACATTGGCATTGTACGTAATAAGAAGATCTTCGATGTCAGCCTACAAGCTGGTCTCCACCGCTTTCACTTCATTCTCAACCCTGGCTTCGGCTTCCCGAACTTTGAGCATTGCTGCATCCCTCTCATCCCTAAGCACCACAGCCTGTTCACATGCTTCCTGGGCGGCATTGTTTGCATCGTCTTTCTCTCTGACGACTTTAGCAAGTTTTGCTTTAAGCTCCTCAAGCTCTTTAAGCGCCACGTCTCTTTCAGCCATGACTGTGGTGGTCCGATGTCCCATCTCCTCAACCAGGGCTAGGTGCGTCTGCCTCATCTCTTCCATTCTCATGGTTGCCTTATCAGCCCTTTTATTGGCCTCTGTCTCTGAATTTCTCGCGGATTCGTTCTCATCGTTAAGCACCTGGGTTATGCGGTCCTTTTGAGCGAGATCGGTCCCTAATATTTCGATTGTCTTTACCCGCTCAAAGGCCACCGCTGATACTTTGTCCGCGGTCTTCATCCATTCCCGGTATTGGCCATAAACATCGTGAATGTAGTCCTGCATTGTTTGTTCTACCTCGACAGGGATTCGCTTTAAGTGCGAAGGAAAGACGAAGTCATCAATGTAGATATTTGGAAAATCTTTTTTTAGCTTAGCGATTCTAATCGCTCCTTTCCCGGTGAGCTCTGTGATGGCTTGTTCGGTGACAGCGAGAGTTTCGATTTCAGTCCTCCGACGCTGTTGGTGAGGTCTTGGAGCTTGGGAAGGTGGCGTTTGACACGAAGATTCATGGTTTTGTTTGCTGGAACCTGAAGGTTGTGTTCGACCCTAGGTGGCGGGGAGCGTGACCAGGAACGGAACCTGTACTCCCTATCTATATCCCTTTCTGACGCAGCATGGAAGTAGATCTGAACCAGCGGTCAAATCTATCCAGGATCCAATCACGAATTGCGGAAAAATGAATCGATGAAACAAGATAAATTGATGAATTGATGATACTCAAGTGCCCAAATCCGTTGATCTCTCGAGATACCGGATTCTAGCTATCTTCAACACGTCGATCGCGCACGATACCGCGTTAAAAGATCTACGATTCTTCGATGTTGATCTCGCGCACGAGATTCTGTGAATTGGCTTCAAACTCATTAATTCGAGCGCACTCGAATAACCGAAGCTGGAGAAAGGAGATCACACTCAACTTCCAATTTTAATGGAGGCACAAAGCTCTCAACAAATTTTATTCAAAATTCAAGAACCTTTACAAATGACAACACGCCCCTATTTATAGGAAATTACAACACATTCGACTTAACAACATACGACATAAGAACAAAATAACATAACAACAAAGTGACTTAACAAATACAACACAATCGACACACAACTTAACAAATGCGACATAACAACTTGGGCAACGACATAAGAGACTTCGCGACCTACTGGAAACGCGATTCAGGAAGCTCGCGACCTACGATTCAGGAAAGCTGGAGCGACTTGCGACCTAACGAATTCGCGACATAGGGAGCTCGCGACCTACGATTCAGGAAAGATGGAGCGACTCGCGACCTAAGGAATTCGCGACATAGGGTTTCGCGACTTACGGAAGGTCGTTCGTGACCTAGGGTTTGCTCACGACATAAGCTGCTGGAGCGACCTACTGGATTTGCTTCGCGACATAAGCTGTTGGAGCGACCTACTGGATTTGCTTCGCGACCTTCGAACATCAAACTGTAGCTGTTGGTGCGACCATTATGTTGTATAGCTCTATCATATTGCCATGGTCTTCCCAATAGTAGATGACATACATCCATACCGACAACATCACACCATATATCATCTTTGTACTTCTTCCCAATAAAAAATGTAACAAATGCTCGTCTTCCCACTGTCACTTCTCCACCTTTCTTTAGCCATGCCAGTTTATAAGATCTAGGGTGTTTTTCAGTCTTCAACCCTAACTTCTTGATGGCTTCTTCAGAAATAATGTTATCGTAGCTTCCCGCATCAATAACAAATCGACAAACCTTTCCCAAGATAGTACATGTAGAGTGAAAGATATTACTCCTCAGCCAACTAGAATCATCCTCATGCTTTGGCATTAAACATGACCTCCTCATCATCAAGTTACACCCTTCGTCTCCTGACACAACTTCTTCATCTTCATCAAACTTCGGTGGATGAGAATAATCAATTTCAGCTTCCACATCCTCACACTCACATTCCTCTGCAACTAATGCTCTCTTCTTTGGCTTTGTACATTCATTACTTTTATGGCCAAACTCCTAACAATTATAGCACTTGATACTGTTATTGACCTTTGCATTAGCGGCATCATTGACAATTGGTTTATTGACTGCCTTGGAAACATTAGCACTGCTACTAGCACCCTTATTCTGGTTGTTGGAACTCATAAACACGCCACCTTCTCGTCTCCCTTGTTTCTCCCAAGCTAGAGCTTTCTGATGTGCTTCAGCAACAGACATCGGATTAAACATATTAACCATGTCTTGAATTTGCATTCGTAACCCTCCAACATATCTAGCCGTTAGCTGTTCCTCGGTTTCCATAATATCATTCCTTGCAATCAATTGATAGAATTCATCTGCATAGTCATTCACTTTCTTCGTCCCTTGTCTCAAATTCTGCAAACGTTGATACATAAGAGATTGATAATTGTACAGCAAGAAAGTCGCTTTCATCATCTTTCACATCTTCTCCCAAGTGACAACTTTTGATTTTCCCATTCTCTCCCGAGTTAGTTTAGTTTGTTGCCACCAAGCCATAGCTCTTCCCCTTAGTCTTCTAGCAATTAATTGGACTCTGTGATTCTCAGGCACATCCTTGAATTCCAAAATTTCTTCAACATTCGACAACCAATCAATAAATTCTTCTGCTTGCATACCACCTTTGAATTCTGGAATTTCCATCCTCATACCTGACTCCCATTTACGATCATTTTCTGAATCCCAAAATTGATTTCGCACTTGCCCTTGATTTCGATAATGAATACTACCTCCATCACCATCTTCCTAAAAATCAGATTTATTTCGATATCGATCCTGACCATCGACATCCCTACGACCACGCATGTTCCTTCTACCTTGCCTTTCAGCATCACGATATGGTTAATTTTCGAAACCACGTTGAGTTCCTCCCTCTTCATTTCGGTACCAATGGTGATCTCGCATCATTGAAACTGATGAATCTCTCCTATCTCGATATGACTGGGGTGACATCATCCTTTCTTCCGAAACCGATGGCGAAACCCTGTTTCTACCCTGGTTCGAAACTGGTGACGTTCTCCATTGATTTTGATTCATGTCGATCATCAATTTCTCCAATTTTTCAATACCCTCATTGAACTTTTCATTGATACGCTGCTCCATCTACTCAGCTTCTTGTCTTCTATACAAATCTTCAACATTTTGATAGCGGTTAGCACGTCTCGGAGGCATGATCAAATCTTCAACAAATTCAAACACAGAATTCACTTCGATCTAAAAAAAATCTCGAATCAAAACTCCCCAACTTGTTTGAAGTCTCACGAACACCCAAATGAACAAACAACTCAATTCAAACTCCAAAAACTTCAAATCTCGATACTTCACACCCAACGAACTTGGAAAAGTTCATCTCCTTGCTCTGATATCGAATAACACACCACGGAAGTAGAGATCTGAACCAGTGGTCAAATCTATCTAGGATCCAATCACGAATTGCGGAAAAATGAATCGGTGAAACAAGATAAATTGATGAATCGACGATACTCAAGTGCCCAAATCTGGTTATCTCTCGAGATACCGGATTCTAGCTATCTTCAACACGTTGATCGCGCACGATACCGCGTTAAAAGATCTACGATTCTTCGACGTTGATCTCGCGCACGAGATTCCGTGAATCGGCTTCAAACTCGTTGATTCGAGTGCACTCGAATATCCGAAGCTGGAGAAAGGAGATCACACTCAACTTCCAATTTTAATAGAGGCACAAAGCTCTCAACAAATTTTATTCAAAATTCAACAACCTTTACAAATGACAACACACCCCTATTTATAGGAAACTACAACACATTCGACTTAACAACATACGACATAAGAACAAAACGACATAACAACAATGCGACTTAACAAATACAACACAATCGACACACGACTTAACAAATGCGACATAACAACTTGGGCAACGACATAAGAGACTTCGCGACCTACTGGAAACGCGATTCAGGAAGCTCGCGACCTACGATTCAGGAAAGCTGGAGCGACTCGCGACCTAAGGAATTCGCGACATAGGGAGCTCGCGACCTACGATTCAGGAAAGCTGGAGCGACTCACGACCTAAGGAATTCGCGACATAGGAATTCGCGACATAGGGTTTCGCGACTTACGGAAGGTCGTTCGCGACCTAGGGTTTGCTCGCGACATAAGCTGCTGGAGCGACCTACTGGATTTGCTTCGCGACATAAGCTGCTGGAGCGACATACTGGATTTGCTTCGCGACATAAGGAATATCGCTGCATCAATTTCCCTCTCATAGCGCTCCCTCTCATGACTAGAGTATCCGCGATCGCGGTCTCTATCGGCCTCACATCTACGAGACTCATGATATGAACTAGATGAATGGCGTGCAGAGTGGAGGCTACCAAGCATAGATCCTCGCTTCGACATTGTTCTTGTAAAACGAATAGAAAAACAGAGTTGGTATCTCCAGAAATGAATAGCTTATGATTGGAAATTATGTAGTGTCGTGAAGTGTATGTATGCATGTGCAAACCCCCGACCAACCGGTTATATCGGCCATACTCGAAGGAAGTGACTCGCCTAAATCTAAAGCGCTTTGAAGCCCTTCCAATCCAATATCTTGTTGGAGCGACACATAGTCCAAAATTGGAATTTCAGCGAGTCCTTCGAAGGGATTCTCCATTTGTTTGGGAGGAGCCTTCGAAATTATAACACCGGTGGCTAGTAGAGACATGACCACGGATTTCTATCTTGATGACTTGTGAAGCTTATGAGCAACCGCCTTGCCTTTCCTCTTTCCCTCTGAATGTTGAGGACTATCTGATGGCCCGGCTATGGGTTCGTCTTCGGTGGGCGTATCCTATTCACCACCCTGCTCGAGGATTACAACTCCAGGCGCCCTATGCCTAACCCATCTTGCCGGAGCTAGCCTAAGAGATCCTTTAGGCCCTATGCTATGGTCTCTGTCAATCAGCCCGACAACCCTTAAATTTTCGTCCGTAAGCACCGAGTCGATTTTTCTAATCTCGCTAGGCACCTCTTGAAGAATTCACACTATTTCCTTAAATCAAGCACCTTCGGGTCATGGAATTGCGGCTGTAAAAGAAAGAAGATGTTGGACCTGACGTCGATTACAACTGTCTTGTTAATCGCAGAGAAAATGCAACACTCACGTGTAATTAGCCACCGTCTATCAAATCCTGGCGGGCACCGAACATATAACCACTCAGTTTTGAAATAGCTAAGTTTGGTCCAAGTTCCAATCACTATTTGTCCTGGCTCCCTCTAAGAACGTGAAAGAAGAATTATCTCCCCGACTCTTTACATTGAACAAGAATCTGACTTCCTTTGGAGTCGGGGGGGCGAAGACGGTGCTCCATGAAGATGATGAATAAGCTGTTCAGAAGAGCGTACCCGTTCGGATGTAACTGTGACGGGGCAATCCCTAAATAAGACAACACCTCCCGAATATACTGGTTGAATGGTGGGAGTGTCTCGGCTGTGCAAGACAATCGATTAAAAGAGGTGTACCCTTTTAGAGGAGTGTGTGGCATGTCGTTCGACCCTGGTAGTAGGACGTCATTTAACGATAACCCATGTCTTAAGCAGATTCTCCCTAACATTTCTTCAGAAATATTAGATGGAACCGAGTCTTGAGGATTCCCAATGAAAACCGCTCCTGGTAACTCGTCCGGAGCAGGACTTATAACTTCGGCAACAATAGCCGGCATCTCTATTATTAGAAGGGGTGGGCTCTGAGCCTCTTATTGCTGCGAGTTTCCGGGCTCCATAGCTAATCAACTTAGTAAAAACCATCGTTAGGTGACAATAATCCCGTGTTTTCCCTAGTGTGAAGTGCGTGTATGTGTTGTGCAGTGCAGTGTTACACAATACTTAGAAATTCTACGGGATTAAAAGATGTTCGAACGACAAGACTTCAAAATTCAATCAGAGTGGCCGTCATTGCTGACCGTCACAACCGTGCCATCCAGACTTCGGAAAACAATCCAAGTTAAAGCTTCGTAAAATTTGTCAAGTTACTGTTCCATCGACGAGCTTCGAAGGGCAGCCAGATATGCTATGAAATGGTTAAGTCTAATTATGCAAGGCAGAAGCTCGTCGGAATCAAATGTTCGAGTGTGCAAGGATTTCGATCCGTCAAAGTTCAGATTTGGATCGTTCCACACACGTATCGATCGGGATAAATTAAACTTTGTATCGATCGAAGATAACCGGTTTCGTATCGATCTCCAACCCAGCATTTCGTATCGATCTCCAACCCAGCATTTTGTTTCGATCCCCAATCAGGGGTCTCGTATCGATCGCTCCCCATGAAGTTCGTATCGATTGATAGCTCCTTGATTTCGTATCAATCGATTTGGATCAATATGAAATTCCACCACACCGAATCGTTACGAAGTTCACCCTTTTCACCTATCAGTTCTGGATCGATACAAGACCACCATTTAACATCGATACGAAAACCAAGTTCTCTTTTTCCTTTATCGATACGAGATTAGGGCTAAAGTCATTCCACCCTCCTTCTCCAATCGGCCTAAACACCATTACTCTCTCCTCGACTTCGCTCTAACCAAATTCCGGCACCAACAACGCCGGAGTCGGTCACGACTTTGAATGAATTGGCATTAAAACTCGAGTCTCATCATTTTAGAGTGGTTCCGATCGATTGATTACCTAGTTTAAAGAATCGGTTCGAAGAATTGATGGGTTATTTTGGTTTGGGGACGAAGATAGTTCCTTTTTCTCGTGTTCTGATCGATACGAAGTGGAGGTATGAAAACAAAGAGCAACTGAAATTTTTCTAAGTATGGAAGGTATTTATATGGGTGGAAAACCAAAGAAAGAAGACGATTCGTCTCCCAGTGCTAATAACCGGTGAGAGCGGTCTCCATATTAACGACACGAAGAAGCCTTCTTTTTATCCATTCTACATCGATACAAAGCAGCTACTGTTTGCACCCGTCAGGCAACCAAGACGAAGCACGAAGCAAATGCCAATCGAGCTGTTCGTACCTAATAAGAATGCATCGATACGAAATGCTCTGTTCTTATCCATCAACATAAAGCCCATGGAGACCCATATCGATCGATACGAAATGTTTTGAAAAACCAACCAATTCGTATCGATTGTCATCGATACGAATATGATTTTTTCGCCTCTTCAAATCGATTCAGGAGAGGATCGATACGAAGAGACACTCTAAAACAATCATCAAGCGTTGTTACAACTTGAATTTCAAATCAATTCAGGAAAGGATCGATATAGAATTCGATGCAAGAAAACTTGACAACAACTCGTGAACGCGCAAATGTTAACGGGAGCCGGGTTAACATACATACATGTATGACGGTCTAATATTCAATTTTTAAAATTGACAAGAATTGAACGCTCACCCGATGACAATTGCAACTGTGAACAACAAATTGCCAGCACTTGGTACTCGGTTACAACAATGCACCATGCAATCATTGATAGTCAACATTTCAGTATTTATACTACCGGGAATCAATCAAAGGTTACATCTTTTGACGAAAAGACAACGCTACTCAACTAATCAGACAGAACTTTTCAGACTAAAGATTGCAGCTTTTCAAAGCACGTCATGTTCACACAAAATGTACTTTGGGGGGCAAATGTTATCCCGCCTTTTGGCAAGGCCATGACACCAAGAAATGAACTAGAAACCAAAGACGGTCCATCCCAAAGATGGTCCATCCCAAAGACCGGTTGTACACGCGTTCGCTATGGATACTAGTGAATTCTGTCCGATTCTGGATTGAGCTACAATCGATATGGTACAACAAGCAAAACCATGAAAGACAACGTTCCAAATTTCAAGTCAATCAGAGTTCGTATGCTCAAGATATGGATCGATCAAAATCAAGAGAAAAGTCATCGGTTTCGTATCCATCAGTGTTTACTCCAGTTCGTATCCATAAATGTTTGCTCTTTTTCTTATCCATCATGTTCGATCCTCTTCGTATCCATTGGCAGTTGACGTTTCGTATCGATTCCATTCATATGCGGTTCGTATTGACCTCCACATACCTAGTTCGTATCGATCATCCAAGAGATCGATACGAAACTAATGCTTCCCATCGGTACAAATAAGCCCACTGTAATCGATACGAATCCATTAAGTGCCATCAATATGAAGTAGTACCCAAGCATCAATGCGAAGTAAACTGAATTGTTTGCTTCGTATCGATTCCATCTCTGTGTATTTCGTATTGATCAGACAAATGATCGATATGAAGCAATGGCCATGGATCAATACGAAGAGAATAGCCACACATCGATATGAAGCATGCCACCATCGAAATCAGGCTGTTTCGTATCCTTAAAAGAAAATTAAATTCATTTCGTATCGACCTACCCATACAGATTATTTGTACCGATCGGCCAACGATCGATATGAATAATATGTGATGGATCGATACGAACAACTAACTAGATGATTGATACGAAGCAACTTCATGAGAACGATACGAAGGAAAAACGTTCAAGTGGAAGACTCGGTCACTCGACATGAAAAGTGGATTGATCCTAAATGATAGCACCACGTCATTGGCCGTCACGTTCCTTCAACCGATACGAACGAGATCGATACGAACAAATCAATACGAACTTAGTAATGCCCTGCAAATCCAAACTTGCATCGATCATAACTCGAGATCTACAAGTCCAAATGTCACCAAATTTTCATAGGAGCTTGCCTACAACCTCAAGAATGTACTTGACAAATTTCAGCCCTAAAGGACCATTTATGGATTGATACGAACTCAATTCGTATCGCTCCCAAATCGAGTCGAAATCACCTAAACTCGATCCCGTGGGCCTGCCCACGTGAGAGAAGAAGTCTTCCGAGATCTGGACGAGATATTTACTGCCTACGCCTATAAATAGTGACCCTGGACCTACAGAAAATGGACTTTTTGCTTCTCTACGCTGGTACTCTGCCGGAATCACCATTAAATTTCAGTTGTACTAATATGATCTTTTGTAATCAGCGAGTAAAGTTCAACAAACATCCGTCATTTCATAGCGGACGTAGGCAATTCGCCTAACCACTCTAATCCGTGTGTTTCTGTACATTTTCTTATCTGTTGATTGGTGTGTTTGTTAGATCTGATTAATTTTACATTTATTTTCTTCATTTTATCTCTTCAGACACATCCGAATAGTGTTGTGCCCAATTTTGGTACAAACAATATGAACCTAAATGATGCACACTGTTGTGCTCAATTTTGATAAAAACAATATCAACCTAAATGATGCACAAGTGCTTCTCACAGTCATCTGGAAGATCTTTTCTTTTGTTGTTCTATTTGAGTCTTCAAATCATTGTATTCCATCAATTCATATGAATATAGGCAGCGGCTATTCCAACCTAATTTATTGCTTAGTAGCCCCCTAAAATAATTAAAATTATTATGACTAAATTACCCTTCAGAAACTTTCTTCTTTCTCCACTGTTATTCAGATTGTAAGTTGGGTTTAGCACTCTGAAAGAACAGTGCCAAAAACCCTAATTTACAAATTTCTTGGGAAAAGTTTGATTTTCAAATAAATAATTGATGGATTTTGAAGAGAATGATGTTACTCTATCACAATCACAGCAAGTTTGTCAAGAAATCATATTTATATTAATTTTTTTTCAGATTTTCTTTCCCAGAGTTGCTGTTGTGAAATAGATGGGATTGCTATTAATTTCCGTCTGAATCTTACTAGGATAAGGTAGTAATCTCGCTTGAAAACATTGAGGATTTTCGAAAAACCACGTCATCAGGGAGGAGGATGCGTTCAAAACCACGCATAAGCTTTGCGGGGTTTGTTACATAACCACGCAGAACTTATACGTGGTTAGTTGTATAACAACGCGCTTGAGGAGGTGGTTGTCAGAATCAGTTTTGCAAATTGACTTGTTTGTTGTCTAATTTTATTTCCATTCTTACATTTTTGTTGTGTGCTACTTCCTTTGTAGATCGTACCATTGTCAAGTGATGAAGAAACTTGCGACGAAATGGTGTTGGATTATTCTAATGAGTTTACGACATATGATGTAAGAGTAGTTTGTGTTATCCCAACTTTTGGCAAAGTCGAGATACCCAAAGATTAACTGAAAATCAATGATTATTAGTCATGAACATCGATTGTGCATCGCAGGTTCACCATGGATATCGATGAATTTTGTCCGAGTCCGGATCGGGCTGCAATTGATAAGACACGTCAAGCTTAGCCGTGAAAGTCAACGTTCCAAATATCAAGTCAATCCGAGGTCACACGCTCAAGATATCATCGGAGCAAGTGGAGAACATAACCTCGAGTTCGCACCGATATGAGTCGAATCCATCAGTTTCGACTCCACCTGGTTCGACTCGATTTACTTTATATTCATCAGCAGGGCTTATGTTCGAATTGACTTGAGTCATCGTTGGTTCGAATCCATCCATGAGAACATAGTTCGAATCCATCCATGAGAACATAGTTCGAATCCATGAAGAAGGACCGTAGCTTTGACTCCATCGACCAAGCCTTTGCCTCGAATCGATCACGACAAGCCTTGCTTCGAACCCGTCAGGATACGCCTTGCTTCGACTCCATTGATCAAGCCTTTGTTCGAATCCAATAGCTCGAATCCAATGGAACGTTCCCACCTTCGAATCGCTTCAAACAGTGAAGTCCCCGTATCAATCGACTAAGGTTACCCAGATCGATTCGAAGGAAGCATGTCTTCGAATCGATCACCTCGAATCCACCACGTCTACATAGCTAAAACCCCGGCCACGACTCAGTAAAGCTAGGAGAAAAAGGAGGATCGACTCGAAGGAAGCACTCCACGTCATCCCAGAAGCGCGCGCTGGATCGATTCGAACGAATCGATTCGAACTAGATCGATTCGAACCAGGCTAGTCAACCAGAAATGCAACCTTGAATCGATCATAACTTGAGATCTACACATCCAAATGCTATGAAATTTTCACAGAAGCTTCAACACATGATGAAGAATGTTCACACCAAATTTCAGCTTGATTGGACAATTTCTTGATCGATTCGAACCAAGGGTCGAATCGATCCCAAAGTGGGCCCGGGACTCCAGATTTCGGCCATGTGGGCCTCCTCACGTGCCAGAACTGGTCTTCCCTCATTTTAGGCGAAATATCAGCCTCCTACACCTATAAATAGAGCCCCTGGTCATTCAGAAAAGGGGTCGGACAATTCTTAGAGCTAAAGAGCGCCCAGATTCTGCCAGATTTACTCCAGATCACCATTGCTGCCTTAGATTCAGACTTAATTCAGCAAATCAGTTGTAATACAACATACAAAATTGTAATCTTCAAGCATCGAGCAATAAAATCATAAAAACTTTTGAAGTGGACGTAGGCCGGAGATAGCCGAACCACTATAAATTGTGTGTCACTGTTCATTATTTCTTGATTGCTGCTTATTACTTGCTTAGATTTTTGATTTGTGTGTGAATACTATTGATTCGTATTCATACGCTGGTGCTTTCACTACACTTGGGGTTTGTGACCATTTTTGGTGCAAACAGTTTGAAACATTTTTCGTATAAATTAATCGTCATACTTTTCCTTGTACATTACTTACATTTCATTTTACATTTGTATTGCAGATATTTCCTTCTAGGAACAAATTAGTTGATTGGGTTCGTGATACGGGAAAACGTCTTGGTTTTGTTATCATTATTCTAAAATCAGATAATGGTGCATCAACCAAAAAGCCAAGAATTATGTTTGCTTGTGAACGAAGCGGTGTGTACAAGAAGAGAAAAGACAAAAGCCCGAAGAATCTCCGAATGACCGGGACGAAAAAATGCAATTGCCCTTTTAGACTTAGAGGTGAGAAACTTCCTACTTTAGATGATTGGCGATTGCATGTTGTTAATGGTGTTCATAATCATTCGGAATTAAAAAATACCGAAGGACATTCGTATATTGGTCGACTAAACGAACATGAGACCAAGTTAGTTACTGAGATGCATAGGAACATGGTAAAAGCAAAAGAAATTTTACACACCATCAAAAGAAATGATTCTACAAATTATACGACAATCAAAACCATATACAATGTTATCCGAGCTCAAAATGCTATTGAACGAGCATGGCGATCTCAAGTTCAATATTTGCTTAGTAAATTGAAAGAGTTTGGTTATTTTGAATGGCACCGTAAAACACTTGACGGAACAGATATTATTAAAGACGTTTTTTGGGCTCATCCAACCAGTGTGGATTTTCTACGCACCTTTCCCCGAGTTATCATATTAGATTGCACATATAAGACCAATCGGTGCAGAATGCCGTTACTTGAGGTTGTTGGTGTTACTTGCACCGATCTTACATTCTGTATCGCGATTGCGTACTTAGTTGCTGAAACTGAAGAAAATTATTTATGGGCCCTAGAACGATTGAAATCTGTTTTGCTTGATTATGAAGTGGAATTGCCATCGGTATTCATTTCTGATAGGGAAACAACGCTAGTTAATGCTATTGGAGTTGTTTTTCCAAACTCTGCTCATATGTTATGCACGTGGCACATTAAAAACAATGTTCTAACGTATATGCAAAAAAAGTGAAAGGTATGGAAGTTGAGGAGAAGAAGTCATTTTTATTTGATTGGAATGAACTTGTTTGTTCAAAAAATATAGTTGTGTACAATGAAAATTTGCAAGTGTTACATAAAAAGTATGCGAAGCATAGTTCACTTCTGAAGTATATTCACGAGACTTGGTTGGATACATACAAAGACCGATTTGTTCAAGCATGGACGGATGATTACAAGCATTTTGGAAATTATACTTCTAATCGGTACTTATCTTTCATACTAATATTAATATCTATTTCAAATAGTCATATTTTTATATAATAATATTGTTCTGTCATATGCAGGGCCGAATCCGCTCATTCAAAATTGAAGAAACATTTAGCTAGTTGTCAATGTAATTTCGAACAAGCTTGGATGAAGATGCATTCATTATTGGAACTCTCATTTACCGAACTTAAAGCATCATTCGAGCAAAGTTTAACAAAAGTAAAGAACATATTTCATATATGGGAATTCAAAAATTTAAGAGGCTTTATTTCTATCAAGGCACTGGATTTCACATACATATTAACTCTATCATTCGTAATTGTAACTTAAACTTGAACTGAAATTGTATATTCTAACTTGTAGGTGAAACTGGAGCCCAAACACCCGGTTCCACCAATTTATTCGAAACGGTTCACAGCTCATGATGTGGACGCAAGTTGATGGGAGTACGTGTTCACCGACCGAAGACAAGTGTGGGATGAAAGAAATGAATAAGCTGAATGGATGTAGTTGTTTTTTACTTTAATGTTGTTGACATTTGATATGAGTATGCTGAATGGTTGTATAATTGCATTGAATAAATGAAATTAAATTATATTTTATATATTTTATGTTCTGGACAGATTATGTTGTATAATTGCATTCGAAATGGTTCACTGTTTTGGACAGAATATTTTTTTTCCCTGTTTGAACTAACCACGTACTACCCATACGAGAACATGGTTCCAGTATGGGAAACTTAAACGTGGTTTGTGCTTCAACATCATATGATCACTACGTGGTTTGTGCTTTAACCTCGTATGATCACTACGTGGTTCGTCGTAAACCACGTTGCTATTCTACGTTGTTCTTCATAATCCCAGTTTGAATTGTATTTTGAAATATACAAAAAACTATACAACATACATTTCATAATATGAAAACAACATACATTTCAAAATATGCAAACAACATACATTTCATACAACAATTCCTTACACCATTTCATACAACAATTCGTCCACCATTTCATACAACATAGTCTATTCCAAAAAGTCATTTAACCATACATTCCAAAAAGTGATTTCAGTTAAACATACAACATTTCCAGAAGTAACTAAACTTGACGACGAATGTAGCGTGATGCGGCGACTCTGGCACTATCAACTTAAGGGTTAGCTCCATCCAAAAGATCATGCACATCATGTAGGGTCTGCAAAAAAAATTAAACTGAAAATAAACTAGTGTAAACTAAGTGTCATAAATTTAAATGAGATGAATCATACCGCGTAGAGTTAGTCATAGGTCGGCTGATAATGTGGAGCTCCAATCTGTACATCATCAGGTAATCTTGCTGGTTTTGAACACGCAAAACACTATGCTCCCGATACCACTCCATATAGTCCTCAGTGCAACTCATGAAAGAATGTTGAAGTGGTATGGATCTACGGGCCTCTGCAATCACATGATTGTACCAATTCTCCCATATACTTTCTAGAAATTGATAACGCACTCGAGTGTATGTGGTTGAAGTTGAACCTCGACGTGCATTTGTTGCTACTGGAGGAATAGGAGGCATTGGAATGTTCTGAACTCTGCCAAACTGTCTAAGTACTCTATCGGGATGATAAGGCTCCACAACATTGAGGCAGAGTATGCAGCCACTATACCAAGCTATAGGATGAAATGGATGATACTGTCGTGCGAATATGTAAGGATAAAAAATAACCTGTTCAAAGATATAGTTAACATCATCATCATTATAGTCCTAATACATCGTAAAAAAATAGATATAATTACCTGCTCAATCTGAATAGTATCCAGGAATATGCGATAATCAATGATTGATGCACCACTGTAAGGACCCGATTCTACGACTTCCGAATATCGACATCAATACGTCCACTGTATCGACTGCCGAGCCATCGAATGCCGGAAAATCGAATTCTTAGGGTTTAAGAAAGAAGAGGTAGAAGAAAAGACAGAAGAAAAGAAAGAAGAAACAACAGAAAACACAGAAACAGAAACAATATCAGAATCTCACATATCGCAGCGGAACAATATATAATAGATAGTCACTAGTCTTTTAAAACAAAGAACTATATCAGTTTATACATACATCAATTAGAGTCAATATACAACTCAATACAACACAGCACATCAATGGACAGTTATATAAACTTGTCCTCATACAGAATACACAGCGGAATAATACAAAGTATAGGTGATACGTTTCGCCATCCAGCTTGCTTCCACAGCTCCAGAATATCCAGAATATCCTGATAACATAACTCTAGGCTGCCCGTGTGGAAAATAATGGGCACCCAGAGTTTAGAAGGGAAACAATAAACTCCGAGTCAGTCATGGTGACTGGTGTGAGATCGTAAAACAGTTATTTTTCACAAAGAAAATTAAAACAGATTCGCAATGCTTTTGGAAAATGAAACTACCATAAGACCTCCCGCCACACACACAATGCAAACGCAGAATTGGAGGAGATTTCTTATTATGATAGTCAAAGATGCTTGATACGCAAAATCAAATCCTTTTTGATATTATTATTAGTGCATAGTGTAGAAAACATTTCAAAAGTATAATATAAATCTTAGCTAGCATAGGCATTCCGCACTTATGCCTACTATATCTACCGTCTAAACGGTGGTGACCACCATAAGTAAATGGCAGGTTCTACAACTAAAACCGTACAAGTCTCGTATTGTTTCTTTGGATTTCCAACAAATGGTTAGGCCAAGGAACTTCCCATTGCCACATAGGTATGCCTCTGGAAAGACGACCCGAGAACCAAACCGGATCTCTGCCAACACAAGGCCGGGTTACCCCTAACTAGGTAACTACTGACACGAATATGTCATCCCCCGATCGTAACCAATCTTTACGAGGATCCTCGATTTCCAACAACCACAAAGTAATAAATTTGCAGCAACAACATAGGTTAAGTATCTGGGCTCCATACCATGATACCACCTCTATCCAGGAGGAATGACATACACTAAAGGGGCGCTACCCCCTAATAACCTTGCTGCATCCTTCCTGTTTTGACCATGGGAAGGTTTGGCTCACATCCCTAATAAGTTTCAAAATAAACAAAACATCCTTCACATACAAACTCTACGTTTCCCATCCCTATTTTCAAATTCGCGCAAGCAAAAATACACAAATACCCTTTACGTTTTTTACAATTCAAACGCGTATAACTTTATGTACAAAAACCGGATCAAAAAACCGTTTTCACCAAAAACTCACAAATTTTATGATCTTTGAAATGAGATCCATTGTTGATACCAAAAATTCATATTTGTATTAAAGGTGCAATTATTTCAAATATTTGCAGATTAGTCAGCAAATTTTCAACGTTTTTGATTTTTTTGCAAATTTACAAAATTTGTAAATAATTGCAGATATTTCTGCAACTATATGGTATAGTTGCAGAAATGTCTGCAACTATTGGGTATAGTTGCAGAAATATCTGCAACTATTGCAAATAGTTGCAGAAATGTCTGCAACTATTGCAAATAGTTGCAGAAATGTCTGCAACTATTGCAAATAGTTGCAGAAATATCTGCATCTATTGCACATAGTTGCAAACATTTCTGCAACTATTGCATATAGTTGCAGAAATGCAACTATTGCAAATAGCTGCAGAAATGTCTGCAACTATTGCAAATAGTTGCAGAAATATCTGCAACTATTGCACATAGTTGCAAACATTTCTGCAACTATTGCATATAGTTGCAGAAATGCAACTATTGCAAATAGTTGCAGAAATATCTGCAACTATTGCATATAGTTGCAGACATTTCTGCAACTATTGCAAATAGTTGCAGAAATGTCTGCAACTATTGCAAATAGTTGCAAACATTTCTGCAACTATTGCATATAGTTGCAGAAATGCAACTATTGCAAATAGTTGCAGAAATGTCTGCAACTATTGCGTATAGTTGCAGAAATGTCTGCAACTATTGCTTATAGTTGCAGACATTTCTACAACTATTGCTTATAGTTGCAGAAATGTCTGCAACTATTGCGTATAGTTGCAGAAATTTCTGCAACTATTGCACATATATTTGCAGAAATTTGTTGCGATTATTCATAACTGCAAATATTAAGAATATCATATTTCATAAAAAAAATTGATTCGTCTTTAATTTAATTGCAGTTTACCATTTAAATCGAAAAATAAGAAAAAGATTCAGCTCCACAGCGAAGCGCAAGGGTAATTTGGGAAAAAAAATGGCGGAAAACAAAAACAGGGATGTAGAAAATATATATTTTATAACAAGGACCCGCTTTGAATTTAAGTTCGGTTTTAAGGATGTGTGGCTAATTTTCACTTTGACCATTTCCGGGGTGCGAGGTCCAACGAAGTCTCGTCCACAAAGCTACGCTTTGCTACAAAGCCATGCTTTGGGTCAAATAAATGATCAAAGTAATGATCACAGAGATAAATGATCAAACAAATGATCATATCACAAATGATCAAACAATGATCATTACACAGCAACACTCAGCATGCCACATTACCAAGTTGGGAATATATTGCTGATAAGCTTCAACTACATAACCTCTGAGCTCATACGTCTTGGAGAAGGGTGTTAAGCTAAGAGAATAATTTCTCCGCCACCAACAGAAATGTATTTGAAAGAAATCAGCTTTATATCTCAATCTGTGACGTCAGACACACAATCCATACAAGTCTGTTCCGGGATCGAACAGAACCAAAGGCACTTCCTACGAAGCCCTTGCAAATCCGGATAATTTTCTAATCACGTCTGGACTTCCCGTCACTAAGGGTGATAAAACCTCTATATCGGAGATCAGCCGATGCAGAGTAACTCAACGGTAATCCTTTCGTTTTCAAAAATATCCGGTCTTCAACACCGGTCATCAAATGCAATCCATAACGACGTATCACATATTCGAAATGGGTTATACGACCCAAAGGTCCTTTCCCGACTAACCCGAAAAGTGAGCGCTTATTTAAAAATAAGTGTGGCATTCAAATTCAAGCAAATCACAACTAATACCCATTCAAGGTAATTATTGATAGTCGGTTATTTAACTATCAATAGAGATGCGCAACATCATCAGATTCCAAATAATTTTCCAAATTATTTATTTTCCAAAAATATCTTTACAAGATATAAAATTTCCACACTTCAAAAATAAATCAACGTTTATTTTTAAAATGAATTTCCATTTCTTTTATAAATTCCATAGTGAATTTATATTTCAAATATCTACTGATATACGATTTTCAATCGATTTCAAATATTCACTTTCAATTTATCTTTACAAAGATAAAATTTAAAAAAAAACATTTTACTTCATATTGGAAAAACATTTCCATACTTATTTAATAATAAGTAATTCACAAATCCATTTTTTTCAACACTTGGAAAAATATTCAATATACTTAAATCATAATTAAGTATATATTTTATTCTTTAAGGAAAACGTTCTCTTAAACACATTTATTTCAGTCAAAACGAATGTTGCGTCAAACATCGTTACGACGACCCAAAATCACTAGTATCGGGATTCGAAATTTAGATAGATATATATATAAATCCCAATACTATATAAAACATTTCCTTTCGAAAATCATTTACTATAACAATAGTGTTATAGTCCACCATTTCCTTATTTCTCGAAACGTCTATTTCAACAATAAATGTTGAAATCTATGTTTTCGATACTTAACACGTTTTAAAACATCTTTTAAAACAATTACTTCATTTCGTAATATCACTTCTCCAAAACATATCCATTTTATTTAAAAATATATTCACTGTCCAAAATCGTGAATATACTTCACTAGCCAAATTTCAATATTTTCTACACATTTAATTTCAAGAATTTATCCACTATCTAAAGTCGTGGATAAAATTCTCAACCAAACATTTTTATTACCCATATTATATAAAGAATAATTCGCTATCAAAAATCGCGAATATATCCCCTTTAATAAACCTCTATGTTTAATTTATCAAATTTAATCGATTTCGGATTTATAAAACAACGTTTATAAATTCACCTTTATATTTTCATAACGACTTTGATTTATAAATCTCCTTTATTAACAAATTCAATCAATATTCCATTTAAAGGCAAAAATCCAATTTATAAGTTAATTACTTATAAATCTTTTATTTTACAAATTCATTCATTTCATAACTTCACAATTTATAAATCTATAAATTTCATTTACTTACGAATCCCATTAATATTTCATTTTTTAACACTTATAAAAACTCGTTTTATAATTCCAATATTTTTAATTCTATAGATACCAATTTTATAAATCTTTTAGGTAAACCGTTTACAATAATCCAAAAATCTCAATTTAAACCATTTTATAAATCAATCAACTATTTATTTCAAAAATCACCTTTCGGTTATATTTCACAAACATCATAATTTTTATAATTGTAAAATTTGAACGTTTATTTATTTAAGATGAATCAATCCAAAAATTTAATAAAACGTATACTTTCAAAAATCACTTTAAAAATCTCTTTTAAAATCAACATCGTTATTTTTAAACTTCAAAAATGGATCTGATGATGCAACAGCACCAAATAATCAATCATGGCATCCAACATCATATATCGATATGATAATAAACAAATATCACAATATCTGTAATCAAATAAATACTGGTGAGGAATCCAGTTGGATCCCTCCAACCTGTTTCCCTGCATCCACAGATGTTAGCGCAATACCCATTCCACTTCGAGGTGGAATATTGCGGTATATAGGATTTATAAAAAATATCAATCCGCTATTATGCGGCGCAATAGGGTCTCATCCGCTATATAGTGTGGGAAATCAACAACTGCAATATATACATATGCCAATATATATATTGCTATATACTACTATATATAGTATCACATCCAAATAGTAATCAATCAGTCAATAACTGCAAAATCCAACTTTTCATTTTGACTGAGAAGATCTCACCTTAGCTTTAATTTGCAATCCATTTTTGTTCGAGTTTGTTTTCTCCAAATTTTGACCTTGTATAAATAATTTTGAAATTTATTAATATTCGAACAATTTGAATAATTAATTTCCATTTGATAAATTTATCACCTAAATTCATTTCATTTATTTTGTTGTTTTCTAATCTTATTCCCATATATATATATTAACTGCTTTTGATTAAAATATGAGTTTGTATACCTTACTGTATAAGTAAAATTCTCAAATCTTAAAATAAATTATGTATCTTGCTGTAAAAATAAATCTTGCATAATATATTTTTGTTTTTAAATTAAAACATGTCTGCGAATATATCTATAGATTTATACATATATCTCTATTTACAAAAATCATTCTTCACTTTACTGCAAAATTCTTTCTTTTACATATATTTATTCATTTTTAAACCAAAAGCAGACTGCTTCCATTTTATTTTGTAAATCTATATATATACAACTAAAAACTGTGTATAAAATTTTCACAGTTAAAATATTTTTTTCTTGGTCCGTGTATAGGTACAAGAGTTTAAAAGCTAAGAATAAATTTACGAATATACCTCATGGTCGATCGAAATCCTAGCCATCGTTCACGACCTCACTATAACCATTCAACTCTAACTCAGATCGCGACATCGATGCTGACGCCCATCCTCCAGTTCACCTCCATCGCGATTATTGATCGAACCACCGTCGATTGACTCGCCGCCCAAAGCAGCCTCACGCGAGCTTCACCACCGTGAACCCTACAACGTTGCTACCCCATCTGACCTTCGCGCGTGCCCGTCCTCGACTTCGACAAACCCCCTAATCGACATCGCCTGCTTCTCCCCCAAAATGCGACAGGCTCAAGAACTCGATCTCGCGTGACTGCACCGAAGTGCTTTTCCATTCCACTTTACGACATCACCTCGGTCTGCCGCTGCCAAAACACATGCTCTCGAATCGCGGTTTGAACGAGGGCTTTGATTTGAATTTGAGAAATGAAAATAAAACGAAAGGTTTGGGTTTTGTTTTAAACTTCGGCCTTGATTTATTGAAGAGGGATGGCAGCCATTAATTTTCTTCGGCCATTTAATTTTGAAGGTTTCGATTTTGAAAAACTGGGGAAGATGGTTATTTAAAATTGAAAGAGCATGGTTTGCATGATTATTTTTCGTGATTTTAGGCGTGATTCAAGGAGAAGAAAGTAGCTGACGTTGACAATTTCAGGTTTTAAATTTAAATCGAATTCGATTTAATTTCAACGCGTTTACTTACCGTGTGCTCACATAACAACTCCGAAAAATACGAAATTTGAAATCCGATAATAATTTAATATTACGGACCCAATGGAACTGGTTTCGTCGAATTCCGAGACTGTGCCCCAGAACACTATTTTAAATATCGATTCAACCGATAAAATTTTCAAAACTAAACAAACACTTAAAATTTAAAGTTTTTACCACTTCCATTATCCTCAGTATCATCAATATAAATTTTAAAAGCTTTTGAAATAAAGCTGAAGATTCAAATTTTTATTCAACATTCAATAGATTAAATTCTACAATTTAATCGCCAATTTATTCTGATAATTTGAAATTCAAATTAAATTATCATTCGAATATTTAAACTCAATTAAATATTCACATTTCAAATGTCTAAAATTCAGGGTCATTACAAACTTCCCCCCCTTAAAAGAATTTCGTCCCGAAATTACAAGTTAGGAAAAATGATCCTTAACTCGTCTACTATTTTTCACAATCCAATAGTTTTATCAAATTTACTAACCTAAATCTTTTTATTGGAGATACATTATCATTTCAACTAACTTTCCAACTTCAATTATAGGTTCCAAACAACATTGTTTCCTTAACAATTCAAATTTAAATTTAAATTCAAATTTCAAACTTTCAAAATTTTCTCAAAAAATTTTCTAACACTCGAAATTTTCAAAAAATTTCGCCAGCGTCTCCTTTGCGTGGCTAACTCGGCACGACTACAAAATGTCCCTACGGACTCTCAAATTTCAAAAAGAAAAGAAAAAGCCAAGCGGCTGGACAAGAAAGTCATCAAATTTCATATTGAAATTCAAATACATACCTTTTTTGAGCAATTCAAAATTATATTTGAATCAAAATTCCAATTCCTTTATACACCTGTATATCCTACTAGCCATAATATTTAGTTACAATATTCAAACCATTTTGCACATTTTATTACAAAATTTTCAATACTTACTTCTTATACCACTTCTAGTTTACTATTGAAGTTCCATCCTTTATCATTCAATTTTACATTTCAAATTTCATTTGAATTCAATTTACAATTTCAATTAAATTTGGATTCAGTTTAACTTCTGAATACTGAATTTTATCAACTATCTTTCATTCACAACTGCACTATTTTAAATTAGTTCCAATTACTAATTCATCACAAATTCTAATTCACTTTATTCAAATTTGTTTTCAACATTCAGTTTCAATTCCAGTTTTATTCTTTTGTTCATTCCCAAAATTTATTTTCAATGCACTATTTTGGTTTATAACCACTCATATTTAAACTGGATTTCAAATTCAAATTCAATTTACCTTTCTTGGAATTCTATTTCCAATTATAAATTCATTTACAATTTACATTCGTATATGAATTTATCTCCTTATACTTTTTAATTCATATTTATACATTTCATTTGTTAAATGAATTTATCTCCAAATCTTTGGTTATTACTTTAATTTCTCATTCAATTCCATATAATAATGATAATATTTCAATGTTATTACTTACTAACAACCAAGCATCCATATACTATGATAATTCATAGAAAATTATTTCTTTTCTATACAAAAATAGTTTTGGGCAAAATTATTTCATTTACCCTATTTAAAGCAATACTGTGTCAGTTTATCTTGTTTAAGAGTTTAGAAACCCCTATCGATTTCAGTTAGCTAGACTGCATCGACCAGAATCTATAAACAATCAACCGATAAGTCAACACAATACAAAACAATTTTTATATTCATTAACAAATACGCGCTCATATCTATTATTACAGTCAACTCATTCTAGAGTACTACTGACTCTATCTCTAATGAGTAACACACAACAGAGCAGGGTTGTCGCTTAACCATATGCTATGATACCACTTTGTAAGGACCCGATTCTTCGACTTCCGAATATCGACATCAATACATCCACTGTATCGACTGCCGAGCCATGAATTCCGGAAAACCGAATTCTTAGGGATTAAGAAAGAAGAGGTAGAAGAAAAGACAGAAGAAAAGAAAGAAGAAACAACAGAAAACACAGAAACAGAAACAATATCAGAATCTCACATATCGCAGCGGAACAATATATAATAGATAATCACTAATCTTTTAAAACAAAGAACTATATCAGTTTATACATACATCAATCAGAGTCAATATACAACTCAATACAACACAACACATCAATGGACAGTTATATAAACTTGTCCTCATACAGAATACACAGCGGAATAATACAAAGTATAGGTGATACATTTCGCCATCCAGCTTGCTTCCACAGCTCCAGAATATCCAGAATATTTTGATAACATAACTCTAGGCTGCCCGTGTGGAAAATAATGGGTACCCAGAGTTTAGAAGGGAAACAATAAACTCCGAGTCAGTCATGGTGACTGGTGTGAGATCGTAAAACAGTTATTTTTCACAAAGAAAATTAAAACAGATTCGCAATGCTTTTGGAAAATGAAACTACCATAAGACCTCCCGCCACACACACAATGCAAACGCAGAATTGGAGGAGATTTCTTCTTATGATAGTCAAAGATGCTTGATACGCAAAATCAAATCCTTTTTGATATTATTATTAGTGCATAGTGTAGAAAACATTTCAAAAGTATAATATAAATCTTAGCCAGCATAGGCATTCCGCACTTATGCCTACTATAGCTACCATCTAAACGGTGGTGACCACCATAAGTAAATGGCAGGTTCTACAACTAAAACCGTACAAGTCTCGTATTGTTTCTTTGGATTTCCAACAAATGGTCAGGCCAAGGAACTTCCCATTGCCACATAGGTACGCCTCTGGAAAGATGACTCGAGAACCAAACCGGATCTCTGCCAACACAAGGCCGGGTTACCCCTAACTGGGTAACTACTGACCCGAATATGTCATCCCCCGATCGTAACCAATCTTTCCGAGGATCCTCGATTTCCAACAACCACAAAGTAATAAATTTGCAGCAACAACATAGGTTAAGTATTCAGGCTCCATACCATGATACCACCTCTATCTAGAAGGAAAGACATACACAAAAGGGGCGCTACCCCCTAATAACCTTGCTGCATCCTTCCTGTTTTGACCATTTCCGGGGTGTGTGGTCCGATGAAGTCTCGTCCACAAAGCTACGCTTTGCTACAAAGCCATGCTTTGGGTCAAACAAATGATCAAAGTAATGATCACAAAGATAAATGATCAAACAAATGATCATATCACAAATGATCAAACAATGATCATTACACAGCAATACTCAGCATGCCACATTACCAAGTTGGGAATATATTGCTGATAACCTTCAACTACATAACCTCTGAGCTCATACGTCTCGGAGAAGGGTGTTAAGCTAAGAGAATAAATTCTCCACCACCAACAGAAATGTATTTGAAAGAAATCAGCTTTATATCTCAATCTGTAACGTCAGACACATAATCCATACAAGTCTGTTCCGGATCGAACAGAACCGAAGGCACTTCTTACGAAGCCCTTGCAAATCCGGATAATTTTCTAATCACGTCCGGACTTCGTGTCACTAAGGGTGATAAAACCTCTATATCGGAGATCAGCCGATGCAGAGTAACTCGACGGTAATCCTTCCGTTTTCAAAAATATCCGGTCTTCAACACCGGTCATCAAATGCAATCCATAACTACGTATCACATATTCAGAATGGGTTATACGACTCAAAGGTCCTTTCCCCGCTAACCCGAATAGTGAGCGCTTATTTAAAAATAAGTGTGGCATTCAAATTCAAGCAAATCACAACTAATATCCATTCAAGATAATTATTGATAGTCGGTTATTTAACTATCAATAAAGATGCGCAACATCATCAGATTCCAAATAATTTTCCAAATTATTTATTTTCCAAAAATATCTTTACAAGATATAAAATTTCCACACTTCAAATATAAATCAACGTTTATTTTTAAAACGAATTTCCATTTCTCTTATAAATTCCATAGTGAATTTATATTTCAAATACCTACTGATATACGATTTTCAATCGATTTCAAATATTCACTTTCAATTTATCTTTACAAAGATAAAATCTTTAAAAAAAACATTTTACTTCATGTTGGAAAAACATTTCCATACTTATTTAATAATAAGTAATTCACAAATCCATTTGTTTTCAACACGTGGAAAATATTCAATATACTTAAATCATAATTAAGTATATATTTCATTCTCTAAGGAAAACGTTCTCTTAAACACATTTATTTGAGTCAAAACGAATGTTGCGTAAAACATCGTTACGACGATCCAAAATCACTAGTATAGGGATTCGAAATTTAGATAGATATATATATAAATCCCAATACTATATAAAACATTTCCTTTCGAAAATCATTTACTACAACAATAGTGTTATAGTCCACCATTTCCTTATTTCTCGAAACGTCTATTTCAACAATAAATGTTGAAATCTATGTTTTCGATACTTAACACGTTTTAAAACATCTTTTAAAACAATTACGTCATTTCGTAATATCACTTCTACAAAACATATCCATTTTATTTAAAAATATATTCACTGTCCAAAATCGTGAATATACTTCACTAGCCAAATTTCAATATTTTCTACACATTTAGTTTCAAGAATTTATCCACTATCTAAAGTCGTGGATAAAATTCTCAACCAAACATTTTTATTACCCATATTATATAAAGAATAATTCGCTATCAAAAATCATGAATATATCACCTTTAATAAACCTCTATGTTTAATTTATCAAATTTAATCGATTTCGGATTTATAAAACAACGTTTATAAATTCACCTTTATATTTTCATAACGACTTTGATTTATAAATCTCCTTTATTAACAAATTCAATCAATATTCCATTTAAAGGCAAAAATCCAATTTATAAGTTAATTTCTTATCAATATTTTATTTTACAAATTCATTCATTTCATAACTACACAATTTATAAATCTATAAATTTCATTTACTTACGAATCCCATTAATATTTCATTTTTTAACACTTATAAAAACTCGTTTTATAATTCCAATATTTTTAATTTTATAGATACCAATTTTATAAATCATTTAGATAAACCATTTACAATAATTCAAAAATCTCAATTTAAACCATTTTATAAATCAATCAACTATTTATTTCAAAAATCACCTTTCGGTTATATTTCACAAACATCATAATTTTTATAACCTTAAAATTTGAACGTTTATTTATTTAAGATGAATCAATCCAAAAATTTAATAAAACGTATACTTTCAAAAATCACTTTAAAAATCTCTTTTAAAATCAAAATCGTTATTTTTAAACTTCAAAAATGGATCTGATGATGCAACAGCACCAAATAATCAATCATGGCATCCAACATCATATATCGATATGATAATCAACAAATATCACAATATCTGTAATCAAATAAATCCTATTGAGGAATCCAGTTGGATCCCTCCAACCTGTTTCCCTACATCCACAGATGTTAGCACAATACCCATTCCACTTCGAGGTGGAATATCGCGGTATATAGGATTTATAAAAAATATCAATCCGCTATTATGCGGCGCAATAGGGTCTCATCCGCTATATAGTGCAGGAAATCAACAACTGCAATATATACATATGCCAATATATATATATTGCTATATACTACTATATATAGTATCACATCCAAATAGCAATCAATCAGTCAATAACTGCAAAATCCAACTTTTCATTTTGAGTGAGAAGATCTCACCTTAGCTTTAATTTGCAATCCATTTTTGTTCCAGTTTGTTTTCTCCAAATTTTGACCTTGTATAAATAATTTTGAAATTTATTAATATTCGAACAATTTGAATAATTAATTTCCATTTGATAAATTTATCACCTAAATTCATTTCATTTATTTTGTTGTTTTCTAATCTTATTCCCATATATATATATTAACTGTTTTTGATTAAAATATGAGTTTTTATACCTTACTGTATAAGTAAAATTCTCAAATCTTAAAATAAATTATGTATCTTGCTGTAAAAATAAATCCTGCATAATATATTTTTGTTTTTAAATTAAAACATGTCTGCAAATATATCTATATATATATATACATATATCTCTATTTACAAAAATCATTCTTCACTCTACTGCAAAATTCTTTCTTTTACATATATTTATTCATTTTTAAACCAAAAGCATACTGCTTCCATTTTATTTTGTAAATTTATATATATACAACTAAAAACTGTGTATAAAATTTTCACAGTTAAAATATTTTTTTCTTGGTCCGTGTATAGGTACAAGAGTTTAAAAGCTAAGAATAAATTTACGAATATACCTCATGGTCGATTGAAATCCTAGCCATCGTTCATGACCTCACCATAACCATCCAACTCTAACTCAGATCGCGACATCGTTGCTGACACCCATCCTCCAGTTCACCTCCATCGCGATTATTGATCGAACCACCGTCGATTGACTCGCCGCCCAAAGCAGCCTCACGCGAGCTTCGCCACCGTGAACCCTACAACGTCGCTACCCCATCTGACCTTCGCGCGTGCCCCTCCTCGACTTCGACAAACCCCCTAATCGACATCGCCTGCTTCTCCCCCAAAATGCGACAGGCTCAAGAACTCGATCTCGCGAGACTGCACCGAAGTGCTTTTCCATTCCACTTTACGACGTCACCTCGGTTTGCCGCCGCCATAACCCATGCTCTCGAATCGCGGTTTGAACGAGGGCTTTGATTTGAATTTGAGAAATGAAAATAAAACAAAAGGTTTGGGTTTTGTTTTAAACTTCGGCGTTGATTTATTGAAGAGGGATGGCAGCCATTAATTTTCTTCGGCCATTTAATTTTGAAGGTTTCGATTTTGAAAAATTGGGGAAGATGGTTATTTAAAATTGAAAGAGCATGGTTTGCACGATTATTTTTCGTGATTTTAGGCGTGATTCAAGGAGAAGAAAGTAGCTGACGTTGACAATTTCAAGTTTTAAATTTAAATCGAATTCGATTTAATTTCAACGCGTTTACTTACCGTGTGCTCACATAACAACTCCGAAAAAAATACGAAATTTGAAATCCAATAATAATTTAATATTACGGACCCAATGGAACTGGTTTCGTCGAATTCCGAGACTGCGCCCCGTAACGCTATTTTAAATATCAATTCAACCGATAAAATTTTCAAAACTGAACAAACACTTAAAATTTAAATTTTTTACCACTTCCATTATCTTCAGTATCATCAATATAAATTTTAAAAGCTTTTGAAATAAAGCTGAAGATTCAAATTTTTATTCAACATTCAATAGATTAAATTCTAAAATTTAATCGCCAATTTATTCTGATAATTTGAAATTCAAATTAAATTATCATTCGAATATTTAAACTCAATTAAATATTCACATTTCAAATGTCTAGAATTCAGGGTCGTTACAACCACAGTCTGTAGATGGATTCCACCGAGCTGCACGGGGTAAAGTCTCATAGTATAGATTAGTGGATGGATGAAAGCATGGAAAGTGCTCAAATATCCATGACTCTAGTAAGCAAAGGAATCCTGCAATCTGTTTCACACCCATGCGAGTCGCTAACCCAAGCTGCCTGTATAGAAATGCGAGTGTTGCTGATCCCCAAGAATAAGTACTGACAACATCCAACTGTTTTAGTGGATCCAACAGTGAAATGTGCACATGAGACTTGCTTTTATCTACAAACAATGTGTTACCGAGAATGAATAGAAGATAAGCACGAGCAGCACGCCTAACTGCTCGATCTGCCAATCATCACTAACATCTTCAAATATATCATATAATTTAGACAAACTTATTTTATACCCAACCCTCTCATTCATTTCCAACCTAGCTTCTGCTTTGGAAATGCCAAGATACTTCGAAACAATATTGACTGCCTGTTCCATTTCATATCCCATGCTCTGTATGGGCTTACCTTCCACTGGTATATGTAATAAAGAAGCAACATCATCGAGAGTTATAGTCATCTCACCGAATGGTAAACAGAAGGTATTTGTCTCAGGATACCATCGTTCTACAAAAGCTGATAACAAATTCTTGTTAACACTCTTGTAGCAAGTGCTAACAATAGAAAACAAGCGAGACGCATCAATGATTGCTTTGAATCTTGTAGCATTATCTGGAATCTTCCACTCGGACACATTCTATGCATGGTTAACACAAGTGAGCGGTGATCGTTCCTACACGAATAAACGTTAGAATTGGTAAATGCAGACTATCCATATCGATGTTGTAGAATAATATTAGGTACATACCTGACCAATCCATATCATTGAAGCAACGTGAGTATCAAACTCTCTAATCACATCATTAATTCTTGGTCAACCTTTCTCATTTAAATCTTCCTCGCCTTCACCCTCTTTCTCGGACTCGTCGTCTGTCTCGTTGTCATTACTGGTATGTGAATCATCCCCCATGTCATCTCCATCGTCTTCAGATGAGTCTGAACCACCTTTTCCTTCCTCACCTCCCTTATCTCCCTCACCTACCTCATCTCCCTCATCTCCTTGATCGCTTTGCTCCTGGGCAACAATTTCATATTCGGTTGCATCTGTATCTTGCTGCTCCTCTCCCGTATCATCTCCAGCTTCAACTACGGTGGACTTATCAGCGTTAATGTTCGCACTAGTACCTCCGGCCCTTTGCATCATTCTCCGTTTTCATTCTAAAGCAGTCATTCGTGCTCCACCCATCTGTAATCAAGTTTAGAAAACCCATTTAGCACGACCATATTCGTAAACAATAAATATTAGAACTAGTTAGCAAGATATTTTTTTTGCTATATATAGTTTACCTCGTAGGCAAACAACGTGGTAAACATGCCCACCACGCAAGGATCCTGCGTGGTAGAAATGAATACCCAGCAGTTCTTCTGCGTTGTTTTCATTTTTACCATGCATTGGCCCTGCGTGGTACGCATTTTTACCACACATTTTCCCTGCGTGGTAAACTATATACAACAAAAAAAAATTTATGTTTCAAGTCATCCATTCACATTCAAACCCAAAAGATAATTCATCTGTACAATTTCAACTCCACAAACAGTTCAAACTCAATCATCCATTCGCATTCAAACCCAAACTCGAATAAATCATCAATTCAAACCCAAACTCGAATAGAAAATTGAGGAGGAGGAGGAGGAGTAGCGTACCTTAGCTGCTGAGGAGGAGGACTTGCTGAGGATGAGGAGAATCGCGACTTGAAAAGAAGGAGGAGAATAGAACATGGAGAAATCACGACTTGAACGAGGGGGGAAAATTGTGTACGTGAAAGTGGAAGGGGTAGTAATGGAAAATATGGGGGGCTACTAATTAAACTAAGGGGTATACAAAAAAAATTAGCAAATGGGGGACTACAAAGCAAGATTTTGGGTTGGAATAGATTTGGCCATGAATGTATGGAGCTGGTTTTATATTCTGCTTGTTTTACAACAGACACCGTTCTTCACACTTCGGTCTAAGTGTAAAGACATGTAGCAGTAAATACCTTAATGAACAATTATATATAAGAGTGAGATTTTCCTAATGAAAAAGAAGAAGACAACTAAATTCATTGGAATTTGCCAAACTTTCGAGTTCACGGTCCGCTTTTGTTGTCTGTGGCAGCATTAATTTAGCTTTTCCTACGCAATTATATTTGTTTTGCCAAGGCAGAATTAACGCCTTTTCTCTTCCCCTTTCCACTAAACCGATCCTCAAGTAAACTGAGTTCTTTGTAATGGTTGGAGGTGTGCTGCGGCGACTGCTCTCCGTCTCCTAAGAGGCGGATGGTACTGGATTGCGGTTCTAGTGTGAATCCTACTGCTTGACAATGGCCATGTCGGAGGTTTACCTGAATTTCAACGAGAGATACTCAGATTGCTACCAATATTCGCTATAACCATAGATCGATGATCGCTGCCTTGTAGTTCGCATCCCAATTTTGATGCTGCTGTTACCCGATGTTCGCTTTTGATTCAGGAGCCAATGTTTCCTGACGTCGAATCCAAGCGTATCTGCCGGAATCTGAAGTGAAAGATGGTCTGCGACCGTCCAGCTGAATATTTGATTGATGAGTTTGAACTCTGAACAGTAGATGTTGATTTGACGATTTGTAGCAATGAAAATACTCGATTTGCTACATGGGTATGTCGTTTGAATCACAGCCTGTAACTCTCCTCTGATCAAATGAGCGTGCTTCGTCGATTGTTTTTCAGTCCTGATATTGAATCCTCATGATCTGAGATTGCTGCAAGTAACGTATCAGATATATTCGGTTGATGTAAGTCACTAAAACCGAACTATTTTATATCTATTATTGGTCTAATTTGCTACGTTATTTGTTTGTGCTGATTGGAATTATAGAGACTGCTCTTTGTTGATAAGTAATCGGCAGGTTAGATCTTGTGTATTTTGCATAATTTTCACAACAAAATCGTTAGAAAAATATTATACCAAAAATGTATATTTCCACGATTCATACCATGGTCAGAAATATATATTTGCCTTCCATATGTATAGAGATATATAGTTTTATAAGTTATGAAAATAAATGATGCAGCAGCGGATAACTGAAATGGATGAAACGATGAAAGTAGAAATCGGTGGATTGAAAATACCAAACGCCCAATTCCGTTGATCTCAAAGATACCGGAATCTAGCTATCTTCGTCACGTTGATCGCGCACGATGCCGTGAAAGAAGATCTGCAATTCTTCGAACGTTGATCAAGCACACTTGATACCGTGAATTGGCTTCAACAATCGTTGATTCGAGCGCACTCGAATGCCGAAGGTGGAGATAGGAGATTACACTCAACTACCAATTTCAAAGAGGCACAAAGCACTCAAACAAAGTTTTATTCAAAATCAATCTACTATTACAAATGACACCACCATCCCTATTTATAGGGTTAGAACTCACACTAGGTCGTGAACGACCTATCAAATCCGCGACCCAAACAAGCAACGACTCAACATAATGACACACAGGCACACGCAACCTAACATAGGTCGTTAACGACCTAACATCATGCGCGACCTAAGACTTACACATACAAATATAAGAAAAAACGAGTTAACAAACACGAGTTACAACACAACGACCTAAGAATACAACACACATGACCTAAGGACTCAAACGACATAACATATCCTCCAGGAGCGACTTAGCGACCTATCTTCCCAACGACTTAAGCTTTAGCATCCAGTAGCGATCTAATAGAACTCGGCAGCGACCTAACTTCACAGCGGCATAAGAAAACATCCTCCAGCGACTTAAAGTATCTCAGTGACCTAAGGTCTCGCGACGTACTCTTGAGCGACCTAAGGCCTCGCGACCTAAGTAAAACAGAACAGCTTCATGAACTTGCGACATAACCACTTGAACATCCCAAGAATAAGTGACCTAAGAATAAGAGCTTCCTCGACCTAAGAACTTTATCTTCAAGCGTCTCAAGACATTCAGATAACCTACGTAAGGTCGTTCACGACCTAAGGATGGAAGGTCGTTCGTGACCTAAGTCAAGTGGTGTACTGGAACGACCTATCTTGTTAGCTCTTTCATCGTTAGGTCGCTAGCGACCTAAGATTCGCAACTTAGTGTACCCCGCTTCATCATCCTAGGTAGATTGTAAGTCGCTAGGTCGTTCGCGACTCAAAGAACCAGTACGACCTATGGTTTCCATGCTACCATCTGAGCGACTTAAGGAATTAGGGCGCCTTATCATTTCGTTAGGTCGGACGCGACCTAAAATATCAGGCTGGGCTGCATCATCCTCCCCCTGTTGAAAGAAATTCGTCCTCGAATTTACAATTTCTTTGTCTTCGACACTCTTATCCTCATGGATCGGACTCAAGTGTTTGACATTGACAATGTTGGCAATAGGACGATGATCCGGCAGGTTCAACTTACAATCATTCTCACAAATTTCCTTCACAATTTCCAAACGACCCATTCCTCCAGCATCTAGCTTATTGTAAGTACCAACAAAGAATTGTTCAACCATCGAATAGAAAGATTCGTTGCTACTTGGCATCTTCATCAAACCCAATACAGAGTCCATACTTTCATCCACCCATGATCTAGTATGTATAGGTAATGACATACATAATCCTGACTTCTTCGCGATCCCTTTTGAAATTTGATAATTATGGCTCCTCCGAACAAACCTTTCAACCTCCTTCCTTATTGACGGCCCAAAACAAGTCGTTGCAATCAACTGCATGGTATGATCACAGTCCTCGTGTCTTTCTACATGTAAGTCTTTGATAACTCTTATTCGCCAACTGCAATCAGGAGTATACAATTGCCTTCCTTCGAACAGAAACCCATCAACCAGTCTTCTCAACTCTACCTGCTCTGTCGGACACATATGATTACGTGGCATATACGGTACAATAACACCTGGTACTTGGTCAACATGATGTCGTACGTCCCTCAGTGGCAGTAATTCCTTGAACAACTCTGCAGGAACTACATCCTTACATTCATTCACCACTGGCTTAACCTCTTCGAGAATTTCAACACTTTCACTAGTTTCATTTTCATTCAACAGGAATACTTCTGCACTATCCTCCACTTCTTTAACAAGCTCTCTTGTAGATTGTAGACTAGTCGAATCCACTTCCTTCATCAACAAATTATCCTCTTCATCTCCTGACTTACTTTCTTTACCCTCATCCAACTTTGCTGATTGTGAATTTTCAACCTCATGTTCATCAGATTTCGTTGGTTGAAAATCATCAACTTCATCTTTATCAAACTTTGGTGATTGTAAACAATCGACTTCATCTTCCACATCAACAAATTCATTTAAAGATAGAAAAGTTTTAAGTTCTTCAATCTCCTCCAATTTGTTTTCACTCTGTTGATGCCTTTTAGGAACCAAAATGATTCGTGTATTCTCGAACATAAAACTGTAGCTGTTGGTGCGACCATCATGCTGCACAGCTCTATCGTATTGCCATGGTCTCCCCAACAACAAATGGCAAACATCCATATCAACCACATCACACCAAATTTCGTCTTTGTATTTCTTTCCAATGGAAAAATTAACACAAGCTCTTCGATTAACCCTCACTTCCCCTCCTTTCCTCAACCAAGCTAATTTGTAGGGGTTTGGATGTTTCTCTGTTTTCAATGATAACTTCTTTACAGCTTCTGAATAAATGATATTATCACAGCTTCCTGCATCGATGACAAATTTACAAACCTTCCCCAGAATAGTGCACGTTGACTGGAAAATATTGCTCCTCAACCAAATAGAATCATCCTCTTGCTTTGGTGTTAAACAAGATCTCCTCAGCAATAAACTACAACCCTCATCTCCAGTCAATAATTCTTCTTCTTCAACTGGTATTGAATTGACACACTCTACCTCTGCATCTTCATGCTCAATCTCCGCAATCATTGCTCGCTTCTTGGGCTTTGTACATTCATTGCTTTTATGGCCCAACTCTTGACAATTAAATCATTTGAGACTACTATTGACCTTAGCTTTGTTGGCTTCATTCACATTCGAGACACGGAAGATTTAATGTTGTTCAGATTTGTATTCTATGTCCACGGAGACCCAACAACACTTTTATTTCAATCAGAGATTACAAACCAAAATCAATTATTAGAGAGTTACAAAATGTGGAGACTCTCTTTAATCAATCACTCAATTGAAAATTTATAATTTGCCTCAAAATAGAAAACCTCCAAATTAGATGAGCTAGGCTTTCATTTAATTACAATGATTGAAAACCTAATAATTCTTATAATCCTTCTTCTTTTTTATTAGGAAGATGATTAGAAGGCTTATATATATATATATATATATATATATATATATATATATATGTCCGCAGTAGCGGCCCAATGGTTGAGACACCTGCCTCCTGTTAATGAGGTCGCAGGTTCGATTCCCGGACTGTCCTACTATCAGAGCTTACCATGTGCATACGCTCAGATCAGCCACTTATGTGGTGCTCGCGGACCAGGCTAGGTGCACTAGGGGGGGTTTTACGACTCCGGTCGGTTTCCCCCCTGAACAAATTCAAAATATATATATATATATATATATGTATATATGCTCTAATTACTCTAGACCATCGAATCACATTAAAAGAATGAGAGAAGAATTATGCACAACATTAATGTGAATTGTTTATTGTCATTTCTAACTTATCATTGAATTTTGGTTTCTCCCAACAAGAAATTCACTGCTATTGTTTCAATTGCCAAAAACTCACCAGGTAAAGAAATAAACTAAAAGATTTCGGTACAAATTTATATACCTCTGGCATCATGCATGCATCGGGTCTAAAATAGCAAATTATTTATCAGGTCGAGCAAACAACGGCATCATAAAATATTGGAACATGAAGTTTAGCAGAAAATTCAACTGAGAACTTGAGGTCTCGAGGAGCTGATGAAAAGTATGGTAAAACCTCAAGCTAGTAGTTCGAGTTCATATAGTGATTTTATATTAGTAAGAAATAAAGATATGTAGGCTGTAATATGTTTACATGAATCATATGTAATTAGTATCTCAGTATCATTTACATGAATCAATAAAACAAACATTCCATATTCTTTCTTCATTTGAATCAAAGTATTCACCCAAAATTCATCAATTCTATCTATATTGGACCAGGGTGACATTCTAACAAAAAATATCCACTGATCAGGATGATCATATACCAAGTTTGGATGCAAGAACATCGGTTACATACGCTATGTTAAGCATCTGATATTAAAATAAATAAAATAGAGTTGGTTTAAGTTAGGCGTCATGTCTCAAGTCAAGAACTCCTTTGAATTTGTCCAGTTAAATAGCATGACCTAGTGAATTGTACTGTTTGTTTAATATTCAAAAAAGTAGTAGTATAATTTTAATATTTCTTTAGAACCTTTTGGAAATTTCCCTGATCATTCCAAATATAAAATTATATATATATATATATATATATATACATCCATGTACACGAATTTGACCAGAGGATGGAGTGTACAAGAAACACTAATACAATACAAATGCTTCACATGAATAACCATGAAACACGATAACTCTATGTACATTCAGAGCATATGCACACAAGCAAGAAGAAAAAAAATAAGCAGTGGGATAAGAAGCATCCATGGCAATGCCGCAAAGTCCTTCCTTGGCGGCTACATCCCTTTCCATTCTTATATATCCATTCTCTCCCCATGACGATCCCCACGAATTTTTCACCCACCAAAACTTAGTGCCATCTGTACCTGTTCCATAACCAACCGCGGTGACACCATGATCAAGGGAAGTCCCACATTCTCCAGTGAACACTCCACTTGAATATAGCTGAAAAGCAAAGCCACCTGCATCTATAACGACAGATATTGGTTGATTCGCTACTGCTTTAAGGAGTGAAGATTCACTGTTTGCTGGAACATCTTCGAAACCAGTAATTGCGGCTGCATGGGATGCTGCTTCTTGAGAGTTGCAGGTGTCGTCTGTTCCTTTATATGGGTAGTTAGAAATGAACAAAGTTAATAAGATGAACAATAATATAGATATAAAAGCAGGAGTTTTTCATACCTTGTCATCGATGTAAAAAGCCCAAAATCGAGCTTTAGCACACTCAAGAGGATCTGAAGGAAGAATGGATGCTCCTTCCCAAACTTCATCAATGTATTGAACAACGATCATAGATTCAAAAACAGGTTTGCTGTTATGAATCAGGACTGGAACTTTTTTGTATATTGGATTAGACTTTAGAAGCAAGTTGCTCGTGTTGTTGCGTACTTCTTGATGCAGTGGCATACCTGGATTCCAGAACGAACGACGATTCAAGAACGAGCGACCCACCTTCATGACCTACCAACCACCGCGACCTACGACCTAGCCTTCCCCACGACCTAACCCCATCCAGCGACCTAACTCCACACAAGCCCAAGCCCACGACCTAACACTTCACCGCGACCTACGACATAACTTTTCCGACCTAACACTTCACCACGACCTACGACTTAAGTGCTCCGACCCAACTTTCATTCCACGACCTAATTCCCAAATGCCTAAATCGGTATACGACCTAACCAAACCACCCAACGACCTAAATCACCACACGATACGACCTACTGCTCTCCGACTTAAGCTCTATGCCGCTAATCTCCGACCTAACCACCAACCCGTCCTAACTCCTTCACGACATAACCCCCCACGACTTAACTCCGATTGTTCCCGATCTCCAACCACCGACCTAAAACTATTCCGACCTAACCCTGAATCGTTGCCAGATAAATCGCGGCATGACTGAAGGTCGCGAACGAACATACTACCCTTAGCTCGTGAGATCATTTGATAAGTCGTGAGAAGATTAATAAGTCGGGATATGAAGTAGATAACTCGCAGAGAATGTTGATAAGTCGTGTGAGTTTAAGTCGGAAGACTACTGTTTACTTAGATCGTTCAAATACTGTTGAGTCGTGCACTTGTAAATAAGTTGAGTCGTTTTTTTTGTTAAGTCGCGTACGACTTATGGTAAGGCGTAAGTCGGTGTCGACTTAAGAGTTGTAAAGATTTGTGTTGTAATTTGTAACTTCTATAAATAGGCCGGTGGTGCCATTTGTAATAGGTTGTTGATTTTGAATAAAATTTCCTTTGTTAGCTTTGTGCTTTCATCCAATTGGTAGTCGAGTGTATCTCCTATCTCCACCTTCGACATTCGAGTGCGCTCGAATCTTCGATCGTTGAAGCCAATTCGCGGAATCAAGTGCGCTTGATCAACGCTCGAAGAATTGTAGATCTCTCTTCACGGTATCGTGCGCGATCAACGTGTCAGAGATAGCTAGAATTCGGCATCTTCGGATCAACGAATTTGGGCATTTCAGTATTTCTCAATCCACCGATTGCTACGTTCATCGTATCATCAATTTTGTATTCCGCCGCTGCGTCATTTGGTATCAGAGCTAGAACGCAAGGAGTTTGCGTAGATTTTTGGAGTTGTGTGAGATTTACATCATTTGGAGAAGTGGGTTATCGAGATTTGTTCGTTTGGAGATTTTTGAAGTTTTCAACAAGTGGGTAGTTTTGATTTGAAGATTTTTAGATCGAAGTGAAGTTTTTGTTGGAATTTGTTGAAGAGTGATCATGCCTCCGAGAAGAGCTAACCGTTATCGCAACATTGATGCTTTGTATGGGAGAGAAGAGGCCGATGAGATGGAGCAAAGAATTAACGACAATTTTAATGAGAAGATTAATGAAGGGATTGGTCGATTAGAGAGAATGATGTTGGAGATGAGTCAAAATCAAAGAAGGGTATCACCTGAATCGAGCCATGGGAGAAGTAGAGCTTCACCACATTCAAATCGAGAGAGAAGTGTCGATAGTGATCATAGAAGCGTGGATCGAGATTGTGATAGAAATGTTGATGATCGAAGTCGTGATAGAAATGTGACTGATCGAGATCGGAGGAATGAAGATCGTAGGAATGTTGGTGGTAGAAATGGTGGTGGCAGAGATGTTGGTGGTCAGGATCGACATCGATATACATCAAATTGTGAAGAAGAGTATGATGGTGGTAGTGTTCATGGACGAGGACGTGGACGAGGAAGGAATCAGTCGGAGTACGATCACAAGTGGGAATCTGGGATGAAGCTGAAATTCCAGAATTCAAAGGTGGTATGCAAGCTGAGGAGTTTTTGGATTGGGTGGCTAATGTTGAAGAAATTTTTTATTTCAAAGAAGTTCCAGAAAATCGTAGAGTGAAGTTGGTTGCTACAAGGTTAAGGGGTAGAGCTTTGGCATGGTGGCAGCAAACCAAACTTACACGTGAATGAATGGGGAAGTCAAAAGTTGAATCTTGGGAGAAGATGAAGAAATTGATGAAAGCAACGTTCTTACCTTACAATTATCAATCTCTGATGTATCAACGTTTGCAGAACTTGAGGCAGGGCACAAAGACTGTTAATGATTACGCAGATGAGTTTTATCAGCTTATTGCAAGGAATGATATTATGGAAACGGAAGAACAACTGACATCTAGATTCATTGGGGGATTGAGAATGCAGATCCAGGATATGGTGAATATGTTCGATCCAAGATCTGTGGCGAAAGCACATCAGAAAGCGTTGGCTTGGGAGAAGCAGGGACGAGGAGGAGGTGGTGTGTTTACTAATTCCAACAATCAAGTGAAGGGTATTAGTGGAAGTTCTAATGTTTCTAAACCTATCAGTAAACCAGTGGTGAAGGAGGCTGAGAAGGCAAAGGTTAACAACGGTTTCAAATGTTACAATTGTCAGGAGTTGGGTCATAAAAGCAATGAGTGTCCAAAGCCAAAGAAGAGAGCAATGATTGCTGAGGTTGAGGATGAGGATGAGGAGGCTGAAGATTCTAATCAATTACCAGTTGAGGAGGAAGAATTGTTGTCTGGAGATGATGGTTATACATTAATGATGAGGAGGAATTGCTTAACACCGAAGTAGGAGGAAGAGACTAGCTGGTTGAGGAGTAACATCTTTCAATCGACGTGCACTATCTTGGGAAGGGTTTGCAAATTTGTTATTGATGCTGGAAGCTGTGATAACATTATCTCTACAGAAGCTGTAAAGAAGTTATCATTGAAGACAGAGAAGCACCCGAAACCGTATAAGCTAGCTTGGTTGAGGAAAGGTGGGGAGGTGAAAGTTAGTCGAAGGACTTGTGTTAATTTTTCAATTGGGAAGAAATACAAGGATGAAATTTGGTGTGATGTTGTGGACATGGACGTATGCCATTTGTTGTTGGGGAGACCGTGGCAATATGATAGGGTGGTGCAACATGATGGGCGTACCAACAGTTACAGTTTCGTGTTTGAAGGCATGAAGATTACTCTCGTTCCCAAGAAGCGTCAACAGGAAGAAAACAAGTTGGAGGAGATTGAAGAGCTTAAAACTTTGTTATCTTTGAAGGAGTTTGTGAAGGAAGTAGAGGAGGAGCCTGAAGTATTTCTATTGATCGGACGGGAGAGTCAGGAAGTGGTGGAAATACCAGAAGAAGCGAAGCCAGTTTTGAAAGAATTTGAGGATGTATTTCCAGATGAGTTACCGAAGGAGTTACCGCCACTAAGGGACATTCAACATCAAATTGATCTTCTTCCGGGAGCAATGTTGCCACATAGACCACACTATCGAATGAGTCCGAAAGAACATGAAGAATTGAGGAGGCAGGTGGAAGAATTGCTTGAACAGGGGCGTGTGCAGGAGAGTTTAAGTCCTTGTGCTGTACCAGCTTTATTGGTACCCAAAAAGGATGGAACGTGTAGAATGTGCACTGACAGTCGAGCATTGAATAAGATTACTGTGAGATATAGATTTCCAATGCCGAGGTTGGATGACTTGCTAGATCAATTGAGCGGAGCTACTATATTTTCGAAGATTGATTTGAAGAGCGGTTATCATCAAATTCGAATCAGACCAGGGGATGAATGGAAAACAGCGTTCAAGACGCGAGAGGGGTTGTATGAAAGGTTGGTAATGCCATTTGGACTTTCAAACGCGCCAAGTACGTTCATGAGGGTGATGAATTAGATTTTTAGACCTTTTATTGGAAAATTTGTGGTGGTGTATTTCGATGATATTCTGATATATAGTGGAAGTCCAGAGGAACATTTGAATCATCTGAGAGAAGTGCTGATGGTACTGCGACAAGAACAATTTTATGCTGCAACGAAGAAATGCGTGTTCATGACGCATAGTGTTTTATTTTTGGGGTATATAGTATCGGATGGAGGAATACAGGTTGACCAAAGTAAAATTGAAGCAATTAGGGATTGGCCACAGCCCAAGACGATAACAGAAGTTCGAAGTGTCCACGGGTTGGCTTCATTCTATCGAAGATTTATTCCACACTTTAGTAGTGTGATGGCGCCTGTTACTGATTGTATGAAGGGCAAACAGTTTTCATGGACGGAGGAAGCAGGAGTTGCTTTTGAACGAATCAAGGAGTTGTTGACGACAGCACCAATTCTAGCATTTCCTGATTTTCAGTTGTTGTTTGAATTACATACTGACGCGTCGAAGGTTGGAATTGGAGGGGTGTTGAGTCAGAGGGGTCGTCCTATTGCATACTTCAGTGAGAAGCTATCGGGAGCAAAGATGAGATATAGTACATATGATGTGGAATTTTATGCTGTTGTGCAAGCTATTAAACACTGGAGACACTATCTATTTCAGAAGGAGTTTGTTCTTTACACTGACCATGAGGCGTTGAAACATTTACAAGGGCAAGACAAGATTTCAGCAAGACATGCATCTGGGTTGCATATCTACAACAGTTTACTTTTGTTGTCAAACACAAGTCAGGAGTGACGAATCGTGTGGCTGATGCTTTGAGTAGGAGGAATCATTTGTTGACAATAATGAAGGTTGAAGTGACAGGATTTGAACTATTGCCAGAATTGTTTGAAGAAGATCCTTATTTTGCAAAGCTTGTTGAGAAAGTCAAAGACGGGAGTACTGACGAGTTTATGATGGTAGATGGATTCTTGTTCAAGTGGAATCAATTGTGCATACCAGATTGTAGCTTGCGAATGAAGATAGTGAAGGAGCTGCATGAGGAAGGACATGTGGGTAGAGATCATACATTGCAGTTGATCTCTCAATCTTATTTTTGGCCATCCATGAGGAAAGAGGTAGAAAGGTTTGTGGAGCGATGTCATATCTGTCAGGTTTCGAAAGGAACTGCGACCAATGCTGGATTATATATGCCGTTACCTGTACCAAATAAGCCTTGGGTTGATGTGAGTATGGATGTTTTTTTGGGTTTGCCTCGAACTCAAAGGGGAAACGATTCCATTTATGTGGTGGTTGACCGATTTTCGAAAATGGCACATTTTATTGCTTGTAAGAAGACGGCGGATGCTGTTCATTTTGCTCAGTTATTTTTCAAAGAAATCTATCGACTTCATGGATTGCTAGAATCTATTGTGTCAGATAGAGATACTCGATTCCTGAGTCACTTCTGGTTGAGTCTGTGGAAGATGGTTGGGACGAAGCAGAATTTTAGTAGTGCATATCATCCTCAGACGGATGGGTAAACTGAAGTTGTGAATAGATCATTGGGTAACTTGTTGCGATGTCTTGTGCAGGATAATTTGAAGAGTTGGGATATGAAATTATGTCAGGCGGAATTCGCACACAATCATGCTGTCAACCGTAGTACGCATTTCAGTCCATTTCAGATTGTATATTCAAGCTTGCCAAAGGGGCCGTTGGATTTAACGATAGTGCCACAACCGAAGGGGACAGTTAAGCGGGCTGCTGATTTTGTTAATGGGTTGACATAATGCCATAGAATCGTTCAGGAACGATTGGAGAAGACGAATGAGAAGTATAAACAACTGGCAGATAAGAAGCGAAGAAGTGTGAACTTCAAAGAAGGTGATTTGGTTTACGCCGTGTTGACAAAAGATCGTTTTCCAGTTGGAACGTACAACAAGTTGAAAGCTCGAAAGATTGGTCCAGTCGAAATCATGAAGAAAATCAATGATAATGCATATCGATTGAAGTTGCCAGATCATATTCACACTGCAGACATTTTCAACGTAAAACATTTGATTCCGTACCATGGGAATGATCTTGTTGGGGCCGAGAGAGATGCAAATTCGAGGTCGAATTTTTATCAACAAGGGGAGGATGATGCAGTGGCATACCTGGATTCAAGAACGAGCGACCCACCTTCACGACCTACCAACCACCGCGACCTACGACCTAGCCTTCCCCACGACCTAACCCCATCCAGCGACCTAACTCCACCACAAGCCCAAGCCCACGACCTAACACTTCACCGCGACCTACGACATAACTTTTCCGACCTAACACTTCACCACGACCTACGACTTAAGTGCTCCGACCCAACTTTCATTCCACGACCTAATTCCCAAATGCCTAAATCGGTATACGACCTAACCAAACCACCCAACGACCTAAATCACCACACGATACGACCTACTGCTCTCCGACTTAAGCTCTATGCCGCTAATCTCCGACCTAACTACCAACCCGTCCTAACTCCTTCACGACATAACCCCCCACGACTTAACTCCGATTGTTCCCGATCTCCAACCACCGACCTAAAACTATTCCGACCTAACCCTGAATCGTTGCCAGATAAATCGCGGCATGACTGAAGGTCGCGAACGAACATACTACCCTTAGCTCGTGAGATCATTTGATAAGTCGTGAGAAGATTGATAAGTCGGGATATGAAGTAGATAACTCGCAGAGAATGTTGATAAGTCGCGTGAGTTTAAGTCGGAAGACTACTGTTTACTTAGATCGTTCAAATACTGTTGAGTCGTGCACTTGTAAATAAGTTGAGTCGTTTGTTTTTGTTAAGTCGCGTACGACTTATGGTAAGGCGTAAGTCGGTGCCGACTTAAGAGTTGTAAAGATTTGTGTTGTAATTTGTAACTTCTATAAATAGGCCGGTGGTGCCATTTGTAATATGTTGTTGATTTTGAATAAAATTTCCTTTGTTAGCTTTGTGCTTTCATCCAATTGGTAGTCGAGTGTATCTCCTATCTCCACCTTCGACATTCGAGTGCGCTCGAATCTTCGATCGTTGAAGCCAATTCGCGGAATCAAGTGCGCTTGATCAACGCTCGAAGAATTGTAGATCTCTCTTCACGGTATCGTGCGCGATCAACGTGTCAGAGATAGCTAGAATTCAGCATCTTCGGATCAACGAATTTGGGCATTTCAGTATTTCTCAATCCACCGATTGCTACGTTCATCGTATCATCAATTTTGTATTCCGCCGCTGCGTCACTTCTTCTAATTACTCGTAACTGACTTCTTTGATGCTTAGAGCGATTTTCGCCCTTATGACATAAGGGCTTGCCCACATTCTCGGTAACTTTACATCGTTCGATGTCATTTTCTTCTTAGCTTTTGGTAGTTTAGCTAAGTTATTTGTTTAGGAGTGGAGGATTTATGTTTAAGATGATGGCTCTAAGAAGTTTGTTAATCCTCTTTGATAGGCGACATAACGAGTTAAAAATGTGACCGACTTAAGAGGAAGACCGACTTAACAAGTGTGCCGATTTAACAAATGTACCAACTTAAAGGAAGCTCCGAGTTAAGAAAGCTCCGAGTTAAAGGAAGCTCCGAGTTAAGAAAGCTCCGAGTTAAAGCCATACCGACCTAACTGTTAAAGAAAGCTCCGACTTAGCTACGGCTCCGATTCAAGGCTCTCACCGACTTAACCACAGGACCGACCTAAAACACACCCACTTGAAGTAAGCTCCGACTTAAAAGTCTACGAGATACATAAGTCTCCGAGTTAAGACCTACGACATATGCTAAGTCGTTGCCGACTTATGATTTAGCTCATTCTGGACGTTCAAGAGTAACCAGTGCATGTCTATCTCGTGGCCGACTTAAGACCTACGACTTACTATAAGTCGGCTACGACTTAGAACTTAGAGGATTTTTCCTATTCAGATTCTGCCCTATAAATACCCCCCAACCTCCAACAAGGAAAGGACTTTTGGCCATTCATTTCTTCAAGCGCCGTTACTTTGTCGAACTCTCCACTCATTCAGCAATCAAAGATCTTCAAGCATTCGAGACACTACAACAAGCTTCGAGAGGAATTCCTTACATCCAACACGGATTCATCGAGTTTCATCATCGAAGATTGAGCTAGTAGTCAAGATTGTTTCTTGTGATCAAATTGTACTGTTTTCATAAGAGATTTGTACCGATTTGTAACCAAATTCTGTAATAAAGAGATTCAAAGTGGACGTAGGCTTAATCTCAAGCCGAACCACTATAAAGTGTTGTCTTTTACTGCTTTCCTGCTAGTTTACTGCTTAAATTCTGTTCCCGTCACACGGGTGGTGCTTTCACGATTCTATTACACACACCGGGTGTTAGCGTTCACTTTTTAACGTTAACATTTTGGTACTATCACTGAGAATTGAACTCAGGCGATCGTCCACCATTGCTTCGCAAAGATTCATAAAGAGAACCTCTCTTAAAAACCAGAAGTTGATCCGAAATAATGGCTCCTGGAAGAAGAGGTAGACCTATCAGATCCAGAAATGCTCATGAAGGGACTTCCGCTTCCCCAACAACAGACCAAGCAACTCCTACCGTTGGAGTCACCAGGGCTGAATTGGATGACGCAGTTTCTGGATTATACCAACAAATTGAAACTCAAAACGCTTTGATGATGGATAGAATAACTGCCCTGCTCGGGGCAAATCGTCAACCAGAAAACCATCAAACTACTCTTCCTGAAATGCCACCTTTCCAAGCTGATGGTTCTATGCCGCAACCAACTTGTCATGAACATATGCCCGGGCAAACTTCCGAGGGAAGAACTGATGCTTGCCCGAAGGTGTCTTTGAACGATAAAAAGTACCTGTCCGAAATGGTTGGCTGCATCATGAAAGAGAGCATGCAAAGGGAAGAGGATGAGGCTGACTGGGGATTTGCGCCAAGCAGAACTCCGTTTACTGAAAGGATCCCGAAAGCGGAGTTTCCAAGGAAATTTGCACCTCCTACTATCCAAACCTATAGGGGAACGAGTTACCCTAATCATTTCCTATACAAATACGATTGGCATATGACTGGTGCAAGGGCGTCAGACGAGATTAAGTGTCGATACTTTCCAGTGTACTTGGAAGGTGTGGCCTTACTTTGGTTCACAAAGCTCCCAACTCGGTCAATAGATCGATTCTCCGACTTAACGCAAAAGTTTATAGAACAGTTCAGATTGTATGCTTCAAAAGATAAGGATATAATGTCACTATCCAATCTTGAACAAGCTCCTGGAGAATCAATCATATCTTTCTTAAGCCGTTTCAATATAGCAGTAGCCGAAGTGGATAATGTAGAACCACGTATGATCCTGACCTACTTAGTGCGAGCCGTCAATAAATCAAGTGAATTTGGAAAATGGCTGAAAATGAAGGAACCAAATTCCCTTGAGAAGTTTTATAAAAAGGCCGATGAATTCATGCGCCTGGAAACCCTTTCTGCCCCAGCAAAAGCATTAGTTGCTAAGGACAATAATGATGAACTTGCTTCTAACAGAAGAAATTCTGAGAATTAGAAAAGGGAAAATGACAGAGGAAAGAACCAGGGGAATGAGAAGAAACTCCGCCGCTTCGATTTTTTAGATTTTACTCCTTTAACTGATACACCAAGAAATATCTTTTTTGCAACAAAGGACGTTGTCAGGTATCCTAAGCCACCTGAGATGACGAGAGGTGCAAAGCGTAATGGAAAATTCTGCCAATTTCACAATCAACCTGGCCACGACACTGACCAATGTCGCCGATTAAAGAATGTGATTGAAGAATTGCTGGAGCAGGGAAAACTCCAACAATACGTTAAGAGAAGCGGAGTCGATCCAACCTCATCCACTCGGGATCAACAACGTCCTACCCATCAATCCGATTCTCTCAACAACACTGCAGTGCAAGATTCAGAAAAGCTTGTCATTAATGTTGTCACAGGAGGTCCACACCCAGCGGGCAGAAGTTGGGACGACTGCTAATTGTCCACAAAACTGCAACTGGGGCATCTTTCACTTTCTCTGGCATATAAATCCGAAGCTGCGAATCTAGTGCAAATGGAAAATCAGTCCGGAGATTCTGAAACAACAATAACTAGCATCCATTTTTTACTTAACATCATTGCTTGAATTTGTAAAAATGATAATGGATGTGTGACTTCTGCATTGTAAACCGCTGAGAAATCAGTGTGACTGAATAATGAAAAACTATGAATTCTGTGTTTTCTATTACGAAGTGCCTGTTATATTTCGATGTGTAAATACTCTAAATGTATTGCTAAAATGTCGATCTAATATTGCAGGTCATTAAAGCAAAGCTCACCCATCGCAAAGCTAAGCGAGCCCTACAAATCACTTATTAAGCAAATACCAAATAACCAAAAATTCCATATTCAAATCCCATATAAGAAGAACTTCACATAAAAAGTTGGCAACTCCACTGAGGCAAACCTTCGTTAAGTGATTGTGACTGTCAATACGAACAGACATCCAACTAGGTAACTTGCGTTTGTCCTGTGAAGTTGTTCAACAGTGAAGTCCACTTCTTCGGATAAGACAATTTACTTGCAAAGGAAGACACGCATGGAAACAATAATAAAGGGTAGCTGATTAGCAAATGATGAGGGAACATGGGCCACCAAACATAGAAGCAGCCAAAAGGAGGTATGCCACTCAATAAAAAGGGCCAGTAGAACCACCGAAGGGACACCTTCCCAAGCAGAAGGAAAAGGGCCCTTGCTAACTGATCGTGATGCATCCGATCAGGCAGCTTGCGTCCGTCCCGTGGATCTACTTGCCCCTGAGACGCAACCTTCCTGGCACACCAACCAACCGATGCTCCTTCCCAAAGGTCAACAAAGCCCTCTAACGAGGCACGCCAATAAACGAAAGTGCTTCTCTTAATAAAAAGATTGGTGGAACCACCGGAGGGGCACCTTCCCACACTGAAGGAACAGGGCCCTTGTTAGTTAATTGCGATCGTTTGTGCAAAAGAACATCCAATCAAGCAACTTGCGTCCGCCCCGTGGATCCATTCAACCATGAGAAAGTAACTTCCAGACAATCACAAGACCTCTTCAGAGGCAAAAGCCCTTTTCGGAGGCACATTTCACCCGTGTAGAAGTGCAAAATGCTCCTCTTCGGAGGCCCACTTCACCAGTGATGAAATGCTAAAAATCCCTTTTCGGAGGCACATTTCACCCGTGTAGAAGTGCAAAATGCTCCTCTTCGGAGGCCCACTTCACCAGTGATGAAATGCTAAAAAGCCCTTTTCGGAGGCACATTTCACCCGTGTAGAAGTGCAAAATGCTCCTCTTCGAAGGCCCACTTCACCAGTGATGAAATGCTAAAAAGCCCTTTTCGGAGGCACATTTCACCCGTGTAGAAGTGAAAAATGCTTCTCTTCGGAGACCCACTTCACCAGAGCTGAAATGCCAAAATTGCTTCTCTTCGGAGACCAAAATTGCTTCTCTTCGGAGACCAAAATCGTTTCTCTTCAGAGACCAAAAGACCTCTTCAGAGGCGTACTTCACCTTGCTTGAAGTACCAAAAATAAACCCTTTACTAGGGCACAAAATCAAAACCTTCTTCAGAAGCTCATTTCACTGTGTAGGAAAATTCACTTTTTAACAAATAAAAGTGATCATTCCCAAAAGTTGAAGTGTTCTTCAGAAAGAAAGAGAAAGTAAAAACTTCTCTGAAGACGAGATATACTCTATTAAAAGCAGAATGATTCTTCCCTTAAAAGTGGAGTAGTTATTCTCTGAAGTAAGAAGGTCATCAAACTCGGTTAAATCAAATAACTGGTTCATTGGGCCCAGGACGACGCCAAAATTACCTGGAGGAGTTGGCTTCGCAAGGTCAATCTTGAATTTCTCGGCTTCAGTATCGTCCAGTGCCTCATCCTCAGTGGGAGTGGTCGCAGTTTCTTGGGCAATTTTAGCTGGGAGTGAAGAATGGGAGCCGGAATCCATAATGTTTACATCGGCCGAAGTGGAAGTATGAACAGGGGCAGTTAAAGGAGCTTCCTCTTTTGAAAGCTCTTCTCCCAGTGATTCAGCCCGTGCTTTAACAAGCTGCTCCTTCCCTTTAACAAGAGCGGCGCGAGCCTCATCATCAAGATAGCGAGCCTCGAGTTCTGCTTCATCAGAGCCGGCACCTTTAAACATATCAATTGCGGCTTCCCACACTTCAGCCAGAGTGATTTCATAATCAGGACCTAGAAAAGCAAGGCTCCCACTACCCAGAACGCTGTGTAAATATAAGTCGAATAAGGTAGAGCTGATGTTTGCTTTCGTTGCCTCATGTGATTGCTCAGCCGCTTCTTTTTCGGCAACGGCAGCAACACGGCCAGTAATAGCCTCATCACGCTCTGTCTCAGCTTTAGCGAGTCGAGACTTTAGTAACTCAATCTCCACGTTCTGGGAGGTGACTTTTTCCCGCAGTTCGGCGTTTTCTGTGCGATATTTCTCAGTAGTGTGCTGCTCAGCGACAAGCTTCATTTCGACATCTCTTTGTGCAGCATGTGCATCCCGCACTTGCTTCTGAAAGACTTCTTCTTTTTGAGTATGTGATGCAGAAGGAGAGGCGAGATTTTCCTTAAGCTGCTTAACTTTAGATTCAAGCCTTGCATTGTCATCCGCGATGTTCGTCATCTCCGCGTCATGATGCTTGCACCATTTATCCATTCAGCTTTATCATTCTCCAGAGTCAGCATGTTTTCAAGATTCATATGGTTGACTCTCTGGAGTTCATCAACAAGTTTCTGCCATTGCGACATCCTCTCAATGTTAAGCCGAACTGCATCGAGACTTTTAAGCATGTCTTGCTTATCGATTGGGACCAAATCCAGGTCAAAACGCACTCCTTTTAAGCACCAGTTCGGAAACCGGCTTTGAAGTGTTGGAGGGCCGTCTTTAACCTGATATTGGGGCCTGTTGATGATCGTTTGGATATCGGTTTTCTTTAAAGGAGGAGAGCCGGTCGGAATATCAGAAGGGGTAGGAGCATCAGTTTTCTCAGAAATTACAGATGCGTCACTTGGCTTGGACCGTTTGCTTGATTCGTCAGTAATATGAGTCTTTCCTTTGTCATCATAAGACTTTCGCTTATGAGAATCGTAACTTCTGTAAGAAGAATCATATCGATCAGCGTCTCTTCTTCTCTGCCGCTGCTCATAATCCCATTTTTCTTGAGCCTTCCTTTGAGCCCTTTCCTCATCTGTCTCTCTCTGGTCACTAAGATATCTCCTAAAGTCATAAGATCCACGGCCTCCATGGCGCTGAAATGAGTCATAGTATGAGCTGGTACGCCCCATCGGAGAATCTGAAAACCGAAAAAGAAGTAAAGTTTAGAAATTTCCAGAAAAAGAGGATAAATGCTTATAAGTGCTGAAAAATCCTAAGTGTGTGCGGCGTGCGAACTACGTGCGTCAAACTACAAACCACGCTTTAGTGCGGGAACGGAGACGACAGGTGTAGAAGGCGTTGAAGTTTGTTTCAAAGAGGAAGTTGACATAAATCATCTCCCAATCAATCCTATGGGTTTTTACCATTCTAATTTTACATAAGTTGACATAAATGATATTTTAAGTATATTATGGGTTGTGTTTACCCCTAATATATGTATAAAAGTAGGAGTTATTCATACCTTGTCATCAATATGATAAGTCCAAAATCTGGCTTGAGCGCGCTCAAGAGGATCAGAAGAGAGAATAGAAGGGCCTTCCCAAATTTCATCTATATACTGAACAATGTTCATCGACTCAGAAATAGGTTTGTCGTTATGAATTAAAACTGGAATCTTTTTATATATTGGATTAGACTTTAGAAGCAACTCGCTCTTGTTGCTGTATACTTCTTCGAAGTACTCATAGGCGACCCTTTTGATGTTCAGAGCAATTTTTTCCCTGAAGACGTAAGGGCTTGCCCAAGATCCTAGCAGCTTCACATCATTAGATGCCATTATCTTCTTAACTTTGACTTTATGTATTTTTTTTTCAGGGGTGATTGATTTATGTTTAAGGGAATGGCGTTAAGAAGTGTGTATATATATAGAGAGAGGGTTGACGTGCATGGGTTTGTGCGTTAGTCAAACTAATGAGAAATGCATTGGAAGCAGCCTAAGTTGACTAACCTTCTGAATTTCATTAATTTATGATTATGAAGGTATTATATTTTTATCTTTTGAACAGAATGCTGATATGAAAATTAAGCAGAGCACATGTCATTGCTCCCATCATTCCTCCTCTAGTTTAGTGAAGTCTTAAACATGATAATACCAGAGAGCTACTGTAGTGATTATACCAAATTTAACCTATGTAAATACGGTTAATTAATATAGTTTACATATTGTTAATCTCACAAGGATTAGAAGGAAGTATAAATAGACCAGGCATAGACCAAACTTCATCAATGTACTGAACGATAATAGAAGAGTCGCATATGGGGTTGCCATTGCGAATGAGTACAGGTATTTTCTTGTCCATGGGGTTTAATTGTAAGATAAAATGGCTCTTTTCTAACTGTCCATTGCTGCCTATGGATTCTTCTAGAAAGTCGTAATCGATTCCTTTGAGTTGGAGGGCAATGCGTGCTCAGCTTATGGAGCTGCTTTCCCAGTGTGCTAACTGTTTAGGGCAAGGTTCAAAATTCCGTTTTCCATTTTCGTTCTGGCCATTGGTAATTTTAAAATTTCCGGTTCCGTTTCGGAAATTCCGAAAGTTCCGTTTTAATTCCGGTTTTCTTATTTCGGTACTTTTTTTGCTTTAATTTGCTACATACGCTAATAAATATCCAATACCGTCATAAATTTATAGTACATTTTTTACATTACATATAAAACACGCACTTTAATTTAAAATCCATTGTGTAAGATTCTGTACTATTCATTTGAGATTTTAAAACTTTGATCAATTTTGAAAATTTTGAAAATTTGTTTATGATTCGATGTAAATTAACAAAAGTATAATAATTTTTTTTATGAAACTACATGCACTACAAGATTTAATGGCTATTCCAACGGCTACGAGCCGTTGGCGGCCGTTGGAAGCCGTTGGAATAGCCGTTGGAATATAATCAACGCTTTCCAACGGCTTCCAACGGAACCAACGGATAATTTCCAACGGCAATTCCAACGGCGACCAACGGTTAATAGCCGTTGGAAACCGTTACTAGCCGTTGGACTAAAATGTCCAATATGCCGTTGGAAACCGTTGGAAAACTGGGTTCATTTTGCTGTCCAACAGCAGACCTATTAACCTTCCAGCCACACCATTTCCAATCTATTCCATTTCCAATAAATTTCCAATACATTTCCAATCCATTCCACACATATATATCAATATCAATATAAACAACACATATAAATCAATTAAACACCGATATAAACAAACCAAAACATTCAAACATCATAAACCGTACCATCAACGTAAATACCAACAAAACATGTCAACAAACCACGTACATACCATCAAAATATCGTTCTCACCCACTCCGTACCAATACATACAACATTAAAACACATTATAGCCATCTCCAAGTCAATATATACATCGTTCAAACACAAACAATAAAAAGCATACCTTCTCAAGCATCTTCGTCGTCGCCTCTGGAAGCACCAGACGATGAAGGAAAGGTACCATGATTCTGCACATACTCTGCAAGCTTTTGATTCAGCTGCTCCATTTGTATAGCTCGCAGACGATTCTCCTCCTGTAGCTGCTCAATCATAGCTCTAAGCTTCTTAATTTCTTCTTTGTCTTGGGCCTTTTGAGCTTGTCGAGCCTGCAAATAGAAATAATAGCAAAAGGGTTGGAAACGCTTATAAAATATTATAGCACTATATATCTAAACGTTAATTTGTTGTATATATGTAAAAGGATCAATTACCGTTACGTTCCCGCAGCCATAACGTCTACTCCGCTGCGTCGGATCCATAACAGCGTCAAATATGTTATCTTGCTCCTCCTATGTCAACTCATCACGACCAGACTGCTGAAGCGCATATGCCCGTGCCTCCTGTAACCTTGACTATAATGAAAAAAAAACAATTTCAGTTGAAAAATAGTAGAATGTAATTTTTATTTTACATAGCTAGTAATTAATAAACTTATTGATATAAGTATTCGAAATTAAAAAACGCATACATATGCCTCAGTCGCCTTATCCTGATCACCCCACTGATATATGATTTTGCCAGACTCGTCTACTTGCTTAGATGCGTGGGTGTGAGCAAATAAGTCCACTAAGCCAACGGGATGTCCATAAGCTCGTTCCTGCAATTGATAATTTGGATAATTTAACTTCACATAACTAATTACTAAACTGATCAATATACAAATGTGATAATAGATAAATTTACCAAATCTTCGCGGTGATGCTGGAAAGATTTGGAGCCTCCACGATGAGTTACTGGATTCCTGCTCCTGTTTGCTGAGTTTCTTTCTGACTCCTCCTGCAAATTTACAATGAATAATTATTTATTAAACGTAAAAAATTTTACTGAGATTCATTATAGATTTACCTTGAACTCCTCAGAGTTCCACCAGTCAACCCACTTATCCCATACAGCCGCGCTCATCCACTTTGGTTTCTTCTCAACTTTTTTAATCTCTGACATCTTCTCCCTATAGTTCTTAGCGATCTTTGAGTTCCAGTGTCGCTGAACTAAGTTGATGTCAGACTCTTGCAAATCTACTGCGCCCTGTACAATGAGAAAATATTACTAATTATTTATTTGTATTTAATTAATCATTTTGTAAAGCGGTATAAACTTACTAGAAAATCTTGCCAAATGGTCTCTCTCACATCATCGGGGATCTTGCTCCACTTAGGCCAGCAATCGCTCATCCTGCTCATATACGCCTGCTTAGAAATGTTCGGAACCACTTTAGATGGCTCCAACTCAAACCCACTACGTTAAATATAAAATAGAACTTTAGACAATTATAGATATATCATGTATAAAAAATTAAATTGCTATGCTGCTAATTATGATACTTACGCCTGATCAGCCTTTGGCTGCAAGTAAACGACTGGACGAGCTGATGGCTCACCACTACTCTCTCCAATCTGCTGGGAAGAGCCACGTCGCCGAGAGCGAGAACCAGAGCCAGACATAATATACTTTCCATATACATACATATACAATTCATAATAATTATGATATGACGAACTATTAAAAAATGTAATACAATATGCTACAAATGTGTCATGTTGTGTGTATGTGTTGAGTGTGTGAGTATACACTTGTTAGCATTAAAATTGTATAACTTTGGATAAATGCATTATTAATCAGAGATAAATGTAATGTGAATAATTGTAAAAATTACCGGATATTACTCAGTCGTCCTCGTCGTTTTCTGATTCAGACTCGGTTTCGTGTTCTATGTCGTTTTCCTCTACACTCTCAAATGATTCGACTAATACATTTGTCTCATCATTTAAAGGTCCAAAATCAGTTTGATCGTCTATAATTGCTATTTCAACATTTTCCTCCAGATCTGCTTGATAGGCTTGTTCGTCTGGAATATTCTGTCCATCGAACGTAAATCTTGCTTTGGTTTTAAAAACCGCAGACCAATCTGCTTTATCCTTTTTTAGAGATGGATAGGGGGCATAATAAGCTTGTAGGGCTTGTTTGGCTAGTATAAAAGAGTCGTATTTTTGATAGCGCGAGGTATGTTTAATTTCTATAAGATTATAATTTGGATGCACGTTAATACCAGAACCTGGAACATTGCTGAACCAGTTGCATCTAAACAAATAAACATCCTCCGCGGGTCTTGTAAAATATGTCAACTGCATAATCTGAGTTAACACGCCATAAAAATCATTCATATGATTATTAGGATCATCACTGCCTTTAACAAATACACCAGTATTGTTTGTTAATTTTTCAGCACCGTATTCTTTGGTGTTGAATTTATATCCATTAACAAAAAATATTGGATACGTTTTAACTTTTCTTTTCAGTCCAAACGCCAAATGTTTCAGTCCTACATCAAGCACATTATTTGTGGGATCAGAAACGTATTTCGAAAACCAAGTACTGAAATCTTTGCTTAAATCGCCGCTTGGATTTTGTGATTCAAAAATACTGCAAACACAAACAAGATATATTACATTATTATTTATTTACACGTGTAGTATTAAATTTAACAAAACTTGGAAGGTGATAATTACCTAACAAATGGTGCAACTTCAGGACAATTAAGAAGAATATATGTGTGTGCTACATGGTAATCTTTATCATCTAGCCATACTTCCACACATTTTCCAGCATGTCGGCCATGTTGTTTAAAAATAGATAATACTGATTCAGAAGAAGAATTTTGTTCAACGGCCTCATCATTACGCGGAACACTTACAAATGATAAGTTCACATGATCATTAAAATAATGAGAGAAAAAGAAAGAAGCTTCTTCTTCGATATATGATTTGCAAATAGAACCTTCCACTCGAGCTTTTTGTCTCACTTTTTCTTTAAATGATTTAAGTACCTAATAAAAAATATTTCGGTTAAGTATTAACTTCTATTTAAAATTAAATTACCATTTACATAATCAGTATAGTAACATACCTTTCGAATGGATACATCCATCCATATTGCACAGGACTTCGAAGACGTGCTTCATATGGAAGATGAACGGGTAAATGCTCCATTACATTAAAGAAACCCGGAGGAAATATTTTCTCCAGTTTGTAGAGCAGTATAGGAATTTCTTCTTCAAGTTTAAGTAGACGATCAACTTTTAACGTAGTTGAACAAAGCTCCTTATAAAATAAACTAAGTTCTGTTATTACCATCCAAACTTTTACCGGTAACAATTCTTTGAAAGCGATGGGTAACAAATTTTCCATCATTACATGACAATCATGGCTTTTCATTTCACTCAGTCTTCCATTTTTATAGACACATCTACGAAGATTTGAAGAAATTTCATCGGGAAATCGTAATATTTCCACCCATTTTAACAGTACTTTAACTTGGTTGATGTCTAGTTCGTAGCATGCTTTGGGTTTTTTACTGTCATTGGACTTCATATGAAGCTTAGGACGATTGCATATTTCCTCTATATCACGTCTAGATTTCAAATCGTCCTTAGTCTTGCCCTTCACATTCAAAACTGTATAAAATAGATTATCAAATACGTTTTTTCGTTATGCATCACGTCAATGTTATGACGGATTAAGAGATTTTTCCAATAAGGCAATTCCCAGAATATACTTTGTTTGCACCAATTATGAAACGTCGATTTACCTTGAATTTCGATTTGTTGTCCAGTCTCGTGTATCTTTGGATAATCTTTTACAAGTTCATATATATCCTCGCTTGACCAAACCGTTGGTGGTCGTAGAGTCTCATGCCTATTAGCTATGAAGTTTTTTTGTCTCTTCTAAAAGGGTGATTAATATGAAGAAAACATCGATGACAATCAAACCATGAAATTTTCTTCCCATGCGGTAAGGAAAATGCTCGTGTTTCTTCCATGCAATAAGAACAAGCAAAACGACCGGCCGTACTCCAACCCGAAAGCATTGCATATGCAGGAAAATCGCTAATAGTCCATTATAGAGAAGCGAACATCCGAAAAATTTTCTTTTTTGATATGTCGTATGTTTCAACTCCTTCATGCCATAATATTTTCAACTCTTCGATTAACGGTTGTAAGTAAACATCAATGCCCTGTGTCGGATCATCAGGGCTAGGGACGACAACTGTGAAAAACATATATGGAGTTTTCATACACATCCACGGGGGTAGATTGTAAGGTGTGATTATTATAGGCCAAGATGAATATTTAGAACCAAACTGAGAAAACGGTGAGAAGCCGTCTGTACATAAACCTAGTCTAACGTTGCGGCTCTCCGCTGTGAAATCGGGATATTTCTTGTCAAAATATTTCCATGCTTCTCCATCGGATGGGTGTGTCAACGTACCTTCTTGAGGTGTTCTCACACTGTGTCATCTCATATGATGTGCTGTTACAGATGATGCATATAACCGTTGAAGTCTAGGGGTGATGGGTAAATAATGCATACGCTTGTACGGAACTTCTTTTCCCTTCTTTTTCCTCGGTTTGTATCTTTCTTGATTACATATTTTACAGTTTCTAAGATTGATGTCTTCTTTCCAATACAACATGCAACCCTTTAAACATGTATCTATTTTTTGATATGGAAAACCGAAAGATGACACAAGTTTTTTCACTTGATAATAATTTTCGCACATTAAATTATCGGGTGGCATATGGCGTTTAGTAGCTTGAACAACAGCCGTAAATCCATCTTCTGTAAGGTTGTATTTTGATTTTATTGCAATGTATTCTGCAGTTATCGATAATTGAGAGCCGCTTAAACATCCATTCCAAAGGGGTTTTTTTAGCATGATCCAATAAATCATATATATTTTTAGCTCCAACATTTGGTTCCTCTTCGACGTTAACATCGTCGTTATCTATTTCAACGGCAGGGAACATTGATCGTGCTGCATCTTCGACCATATGTTCTATGAGATTCGTACTAACTTCATCACTAATGACCTCCACCGACTGTTCTTGATTATTAGGGGCCACAATTTCTCCATGACGATCCCACAGCAAATAATTGGGTACGAAACCGTATTGGCGCAAATGAACCTTAACTATATTCGGTACTAAATAGTTCAACAATTTGCATCTACTATATGGACAACGAATTTCTTCATCGTTTGCAATATTACTTATAGCAAATTCGATGAACACTTGTACCCCTTTTAGAAAATGTTCACTTATTGCGCCATTAATTTCCCTTCTTTGATACATCCAGCTCCGATCATTAAAGTAATTGACCATTTTTTCTACTTGAAAACCTATGATAAAGTAAAAAAATTATAAATCATTCATTTTATATTTTGTTTAAATTTTATTTACTGATGTAGTAAACATGTACTAAATTATATATTTTTTCTGCAAACTTCATTTGAAATAAACAACTATTGATTCATTGCCACTTATGTATCTTCTTTGATGGTCGGTCATCCTACTTCCCATTACAAACACAATAGTAATTATATTTCGTAAATCATATCATTTTAAACGATTTCACAAAATTTCGGCAGCATTTTCCCCGTGTTCCTTGTATCGTACACAAATGCGTGTACACAAGGAACGTAAAGGAAATGCCGTCGAAATTTTGTGAACCGTTTAAAGTGATATGGTTGACGAAATATAATTACTTTATAGTGTTTGTAACTTGTCCAATACAGGGACAAATCCGACAAATGATGTATCAGATGATTAGAGTTGTCCGTTTTGTGAAAAAAACGAATATCCCTAAAACGATCATATACAACACTTGTTAGACGTGGACGAATATATCTAAGGATTTAAATATTTGTTTATATTAAATTTAAATATATAACTCGTTTAATTAATATTGGTTTATATTTTACCGTTTTATTACATTAGAACTAAATTCATTTATACACAAAATTTGTACACAAAATTCATTTATTACAAATTCATTTATACACTAAATCAATTCACGTGTTCGCACAAATACAAAACTCGTGTTCGCACAAATGCAATATCCGTTCTAACGGCTTCCAAATGCAATAAACTCTATCACGCACATACGTTTAATATACTAACCAAATCAACATAAACTATATAATGCAATATCCTAAATTACAAAATTTTCAATCGGTTATAATAACTTGTTAATTATGGTATGATAGTTGCAATTAGGGAATAACATGATGTAATATGCATACACTAACAAGTAGTAATCAATCAACATTCGAATTAAACCCTAAATCCAAAAAAACCTAAATATTAGGTTTAGCAAAATTACCGATTTGGAGAGCTAGAAGGGTGGAGATCAGCTAGAGCAGCTTCTAGATGGCGTTGGTGGTGGTTGGAATGGTGTTTGGGCTGGCAGTTGGAGGTTGGAGGTGGTGGAATGGTGGAATTGGGGGAAATATTGAGTGTGGAAGAAGAGAACGAGTTACAGGTCTGTTCTTTGGAAAATATATAGGAAATTTTCCAACGGCCGCAAACGGCATTTTTCCAACGGTTTCCAACGGCTACAGACGGTTTCGGCAAAATCCAACGGACCGTTGAAAACCGTTAGAATCGCCGTTGGAGGCCGTTGCAAACTGGACGTTGGAATACACTATAGTTCTAGTAGTGATGATTTTTTCTCCATTTATCTACTGTCCCGATTAATTTGTTTTCTTTTTTTAATTATTATATATTTTTAATTTTTTATAAGTTTTTTTCAATATTTGAAAAGCAAATCCGAAATTTAGATCGGAACAGGAATTTTGAACGGATTCCGTTCCGGTTATGAGCGGAATCGGAACAGAATAACCAAATTTCTGTTGGAGTTTCTAACCATGGTTTAGGGACGTCCTCTGCCATGTATTCAGAGCCGGCCTAGGGGGAAGCCCACCAAGCCCATGGGCTGGGGCAACCCCCCAGGCCTAGGGCAAAAAAAGTATCGTTCTTTCAAACTCCTTATCTATTTCCACTGCGACAAATTTAGGGTTTTGCCGCTTCGACGATCCATCTTTCAAGGCTCCCGCTCAAACTTCTGCTACTCTACTCTAATCTTCGATTCTTCATTTGCCGTTGCAATATGCTGCTCGCTTGCTCGACTGCTCCCTTCATCTTCCTGGAAATAAGGTAATTTTTTTATTTTTTGTTGTTTTTAAATTGATGAATGAATTTTATTAGGTTTATTTAGTTGTTTTTAATTTGGGTGAATTAAACATGGAATGTATAGTCTATACAAAGTGTTTTTGTTGCAAATTTGGTGCAAATGTGCAAATTTGGGTGATTCAATGTTCCAGACACACAATTGTATTACAATGTTTGATACAATAGCCTAAATTAAAATGCTGTATATAAGTTATTGCAAATTTGGGTGATTAAATATTTTGCAATGCTGTATATAAGTTCATATTAAAGCATGCTTGAATATGTTTGATACAATGTTTGATACAAATTGTATTGCCTGGATACAAGCTTTCATAGTTTTTTTTTACCTTTTTATCCTATTATGAACATTAAAAATCAATATCAGGGAATCAGATTCAAATGCTGAATCAATCCTCACATATTAATTCCTCTTCATGAATCATATTTGATGAGGTGTATATGAACTTTACTGACTTGTATATATAATATGATACGTAAATTTGTAGAATAACTGCTGCTATGACTTAAGGAGTATATAATGCAGCTAAACCACTTTATATTGTATTAGTAAAAAAAGACTAGTCAACAATTGACGGCAACTAAAATTTATTTATTTATTTATTGAAGACGAATGATATGATAATTTGCAAACTTTATCAAGTCTTGATTAACTTTTCCATGTATATGGTATAGTATAATCGAGAAAAAAGACTCCCAATATTTGAGCAAATTAAGCTTGTCTTACTTTTGGAGTTCTAGTTGCCTTTGGTTTCCAAGCGTAATAAAGTTTGGGAAAAGTAGAAGTTTCTCATCCAAGCATTATATTCGTCGTTTTTCAAATGGCGAAACATGAAAGGAAGTGGCTAATATATTCAAATGCATTGAACAAAGTATTTTGTTTTTGTTGCAAGTTATTCAAAAATAAACTAATGGCAAGCAAATTATCGGAAGATGGTATAGATGACTAGCATAATCTTCCACACGAACTTAGAGAGCATGAAACTAATCCGGAACATTGTGAAAATGTTGTGAAATGGGTTGATTTGCAAACGGGGCTAAAATTAAAAGCAACCGTAGATAAAAAAATTGAAGCTTAAATTGAAAAGGAGAAAATCCGTTGGAAGATGATATTGATTCGAATTATTGAAGTTGTGAAAACACTTTGTAAGAATAGTTTGTCATTTCATGGAAGCAATGAGAAGATATATGAAAAGAATAACGGACTTTTTTGCCAACTTAAGTTACTTGCTAAATTTGATCCAATTATGCAAGATCACCTTCAACGTTTGGTAGATAAAGAAATTCAACATCATTATCTTAATCATAAAATTCAAAATGAGATAATACTTCTATTATCAAATGAGATCAAAGTGAAAATAATAACCAAAATCTTAAAAGCAAAATACTTTCCAGTTATTCTTGATTGCACACCGGACTTAAGTCATGAAGAACAAATGTCACTCGTTATAAGATGTGTAGATATTGAAGATATTAATGAGGTGAAGGTGGAAAAGTTTTTTATCGGATTTATAGTGGTTGATGATACATCGGGGCTTGGCCTTTTCAAACAACTTGAAAATGTTTTACATGAAATTAAACTTAACATTGATGACGTAAGAGACCAAGGTTATGACAATAGATCTAATATGAAAGGTAAACATCAAGGTGTACAAAAAAGACTTGTTGATATAAATCCTAGAGCATTTTATATGTCATGCGATCAGGCCCGGTTTTAGGGCTAGGCGGTCTAGGCGATCGCATAGGGCAACCCCCCTCGATAGGGCAACCAGAGCTGGTGATGTCAACAGCAAATGTAGAAAATATGAAGGATATTATATAATTCATTTACATTGTTATCTTTAGCTCATTTGGTAAGGCAACCAAAGAATTGGTATGAATGGTGCAGGTTCGAATTTGGTAATAAGTGGTGCTAAAGTCATTTTTCTTTTTACAGTTCAAGTCATTTTTTTTCCACGGGTTGCCTAGGGCAACCAAAACTGCAGAGCCGACCCTGCATGCGATTGCCATAGTTTAAACCTTGCATTATGTGATATGGCTAAATCTTGTGTTAAAGTAAGAATTTTTTTTGCATTCGTACAAAAAATTTATACATTATTTCCAGGATCTACTCATCGATGGGATGTTGTAAAAAGATATGTGAAAGGTTGAGCACCAAAAACGTTATCGGCTACTCGATGGGAAAGTCATGTTGAAAGTGTAAGAGCTATTAGATTTCAACCATCAATGCTAAAAGATGCTTTAGTTGAAATTGGTAATAGTTCTAAAGAGGATATGGTGATGGCGGAAGCTAAAGGCTTATGTGTTAATGTTTTAGAGAATTTTGAGTTCTTGATAAGTCTTTGTATTTGGTACAAGTTATTAAATAAAGTGAATCAAGTAAGCAAAGCACTTCAACATGAATATTTGAATTTAGAAGATGCAATTACAAGATTAAAAGAACTTATTGAATTCTTCCAAAACTTTAGAGAACATGGGTTTGAAGAAATGGTGAAAGAGGCTAATGAACTTGCTATGGATGTTGGTATTGAACCAAAATTTAAGATGAAAAGAGTTGCTCGTAGAAAAAATCATTTTGATGAGGATATGGCAACTAAAAATGAAGAAAATCAATCACCAATTTAGTTTTTTAGAGTCACATACTTCATTCATATCATCGACCAAGCTTTAAAATCATTCAAAGATCAATTCAAACAAATTGAACTTTATGACAGTATCTATGGATTTTTGTTAAATGCAAAGTTTGTAAATCTTGGCAAAGAGGAGTTAATGGAGCATTGCATTCATTTGGAAAGCTACTTTAAATACAATGAACAACGTGATATATATGGAAAATATTTATTTTAAGATCTTAAAGCTTTGCAAACTATGTTACCAAAGGGAATAACTAAATCAATTGACATTCTTGATTTTATAAGATCTTATGTAGAAGATGGTGGTTTCCAAGGTGCATGGGTTGCTTATCGGATTTTGTTAACTATTCCGGCTACAGTTGCTTCCGGGGAGAGAAGTTTTTTAAAGTTGAAATTGATTAAAAATTGTCTTCAATCTACTATGTCACAAGAAAGATTGAACGGACTTGCAACGATAACAATTGAAAGTGCGTTTTTGGATAAACTTAATTATGACATTTGATTGAAGAATTTGCTATAAAACATGCAAGAAAAAGCATTTTTCTTTGAACTACTTGAAGAAAGTTGGCCATTATTTTGTATGAAAAGATGATGTTTGGTGACGCAGCGGAAATAACACTTGACGGCGAATTGAAGAATTCATGTCAAACTAATCGATGAAACGATTAGATGAAGCAATATGAATCGGTGGATTGATGATACCAAAATGCTCTAATCCGTTGATCTCTCGAGATGCCGGACTTTAGCTATCTTCGACACGTTGATCGCACACGATGCCGTGAGAGAAGATCTACAATTCTTCGACGTTGATCAAGCGCACTTGATTCCGTGAATTGGCTTCAACAATCGTTGATTCGAGCGCACTCGAATGCCGAAGGTGGAGATAGGAGATAACACTCAACTACCAATTTTAATGGTGGCACAAGAGCACACAAAAGAAATTTTATTCAAATTGACTAACTTCTTACAATGACATCACATCCCTATTTATAGGGTTTACAACACAACACAAATGACTTAAGAAAATTACAACACAAAACAGTACACGACTTAACAAAACAGCAAACCCACACGACCTAAGAAATCAGGCATCTTCGCGACCTAAGAAAACCCACGCGACATATCTCTTCCACTCTGCTTCGTTACAATTTTCAGTGACCTAAGGAAAACTTCGCGACTTATAATTCATCAGCGACCTAACTTCCACGACCTATCACTAACGACTTAGCTGCTCGCGACCTAAGGAAACAATCGCGACTTATAATTCATCAGCGACCTAACTTCCACGACCTATCACCAACGACTTAGCTGCTCGCGACCTAAAGAAACAATCACGACCTTCTGGAAACATGGCTTCACACGACCTAAGGAAAATCTGGATAAAGAGGAGCATGGCTTCACGCGACCTAAGGAAGTTTGAGCGGCATAGGTCGATCGCGACCTAACTGCATATGAAAACTGGCGACGTAGGCTCCGCGATTCAGGGCTCCGCGATTTAGGGCTTCGTGATTTAGGGTAAGCAATTTCATCATCCCGCGCTGCATCATTTGGTCTATATTTTTTGAATTGAATATTGTAGCCTACTTCATGTAGTGTCTTTTGAATGCAAAGTGGTCGTTTTGTATGTTATGGTCTTTGGACAATGGATATGTATGAATTATTATTGCATTTTGTTTTATAATTTTATTTAATGCATGTTTATTGTTTGATTTATTTAATTATATGTATCGTTTATATGTATGAATATGGATGGATATGTATATAGGAATATGCAACAAAATTCAAGGGTGGCTTGGGCAATGGATTCTTTGGGCCGGCACTCCATGTATTGGTTGTTGATTGTTGTGTAGGGCATAAGGGTATATGTTGCTTATATAACAGGTATGGTCAAAAATGGAAAACTGCTTTAAAGGTATGTTTAACATGAAAAATTATTGAGCCTGGAAGTATTTCTTTTAGTCTATTCCTAAAATGTCAGTCAAACCATGTCCAAGTCTTGGATGATGGTGGTGATGTATTAGCCATCATATGTCTATGATTCAGGTTATTACCCATCTTTGATTCTATAGGCTGAACAAATGGACATTACATGCTGATCTGGCATATAAACCTTGCCTATTTTCCAGTGCACTGCATCAAAGTAAACATTCTTAATCTGTACAGAAAAAGAAGTTAATAGCAAACGTTCAGATATATGAGCATATTCTGGGTCATCAAATTATATATCAAATTATGTCTTATTCAATATTCATACATGACTTTTAAGCCAAAAGGAAGCCACAAAAGTATCAAAATCGTCATGTTTATTTGAAGAAAAATAGGGGATGCAAATGTATTAAACCTACACAAGTTGACTGTTGAGCGAAGATCATGAAGAACAATGAGAAATTATGCATGTCATGTCATTTGCTAAATGATTCCCTGTTTGTGAGTTTTTGTTACATATAATTTAGTTCATGCACAACATTTATCATTAATATGCTAAAATGATACACTCTCTGTTAGTTCTCAATTCAGAGAATATGTATTCAATGTCCTTCAATGTTTTAAATGTGAAAAGCATACCAAGTAAGTTACTGTAAAAATTTTCCCTTTTTTATATTATAGAATCCTAATTATTAGAGTAAAATGATATATAAAGGAGGCCTTAACAGAGGAAAAAGGAATTGTAAATCGCTACTATTGTAAAGCAGACCAGTTAATTGGTAGTAGAAATTTGGATTTCATCCCTTTATTTTATGTTATATTATATACTGAATTTATTTTTTCAAAACAAATATTAGTTTAGACGTCTACTGGAATATTTGTTTTTCAAAACACCAATATTTCACACACAGTAATTTAAAACTTCAGTCAAGTTAACTAATTTATAACAGGCATATATGAATTTGTATCTGCACATATAAATAGACATGCAAACATACATATATAAGTTGACTAATTTATAACAAACGGGTATCATTTGGCAATAAATATACATATATACCTCGTTAAAGCTAGATGTTAACCTATAACTTCAGTTAACTAATAGTAATACCTGGCATAGAAAGGGGATTGCTTCTGAACAGATGCTAAATAATAAGTTGCTGGCTATTTGTAAGTGTTATAAGCAGTCCGAGTTAGCACATTAAACATAAATTCAATGGGAATAACCCACTTCAGATTGGATACATTTCATTAAATTGTCTAAAGTATTGTACAAATGTACAATCGAGCATAATTAAATTGTCTAAAGACAAAATACTAAGTAATGGGATGTGATTTTCAAAATTTTACCATGTTTTTTTGCATTATTAACCGATATATGACCATTTCAGGCATTTAGCAATACGTGCAGGCAGTTATATATGTCACGATCAGTCCTTTTCGACCTTCGAAAATCGATATAAATACACTCATTGTACAACATGCAGAACGATCGAGTGCCGGAAAGACAGATTGTTGAGGGAAAAGAAAGGAGGTAGAAGAAGAAGAAATCTAAACAAAACAGAATCTCATAGCGGACGGAACAATATATGATATCAATAGCTCTTTACACAAATCAAAAACTATAATATACATATTTCACATCTGTTATCCCGCCTTTTGGCAAGGTCGTGACACCAAGGACTTAACTAGAAACCGGTGACAGATTATCTCGAAGACCAGCTACGCGCAAGGGTCGCTATGGATATCGATGAAATTTGTCCGAGTCCGAATCGGGCTACAATCGATAAGGCACGTCGAGCAAAGCCGTGGGAACCAACGATCCAAGTTTCAAGACAATCCGAGTTCGTATGCTCGAGGTATCATCGACAGAAGATGAAAGAGGTGGTATGAGTTCGAATCCATCAAAGTACTCCTGTCCTCGAATCCCCCAAGTAAAATCCATTCGAATCCATCAAAGCCGACTCCATCGACTTCGTACCCATCGAGTTCGCCCCTGTTCGAATCGATGGAATTTCTACACCTCGAATCCATAAAGAGAAGGAGCTTCGAATCCAGGAGGCGTAGCCTTGCTTCGAATCCAGGAGGCGTAGCCTTGCTTCGAATCCAGGAGGTGTAGCTCATCTTCGAATCCACCCAGTCAAAGCGGCGAAGAACATGGAGTCGACCCAGTCAATCCGGAGTGAGAAGCGGATCGATACGAAGCATGTGCACCACGTCACCATCTTCTCATGCAGAGGCATCGATTCGAGCCTATGGATTCGAACCATATCGATTCGAATGAATCCATGGGACGAAGAACACCAACTTGAATCGATCATAACTCGAGATCTACAAGTCCAAATGCTATGAAATTTTCACAGAAGCTTGAGCGCATGTTGAAGAATGTCCACACCAAATTTCAGCCTGATTGGACAGTTTCTTGATCAATTCGAACCAAGGGTCGAATCGATCCCAAAGTGGGCCCGGATCTCTAGATTTCGGCCATGTGGGCCCCCTGACGTACCAGAACTGGTCTCCCCGGATTTTAGGTGAAATATCAGCCTCCTACACCTATAAATAGAGCCCCTGGTCATTCAGAAGAGGGGTCGGACAATTCTAAGCACTAAAGAGCGCCCAGATTCTGCCAAATTTACTCCAGAACACCACCGCTGCTTTAGACCAAGACTTAGCATATAATTTCAGTTGTATTACAGTATAAAGAATTGTAATCTTCAAGTATCGAGCAATAAAATCATAAAACTTCATAGTGGACGTAGGCGAAACGCCAAACCACTCTAAATCGCTTGTCTTTGCAATTTACTTTCCGTTACTTGGAGTTTTTGTTAGATAACCCACCGTTTTAATTTTCATTCTTCACTTTTATCTCTTCAAAAACTTCCGAAGAGTGTTGTGCCCATTTTTGGTACAAACACTTTGGTGCTTTCATTGAGAAAAAACCAGCTTTTTTCTCCTGCTCCTTGGATCTACCATCGATACCGGATTGCACAAGTCCAAGAGGAAGATCCAGATCTCTAATTCATAATCCTTCCATTCTATTCAGATTTGCATAAAGTCTAGGAAAAGGATTCATCATTCAAAATGGTTAGCACAAGAACCACTTCTACAGCTGTTGGACAAGAAGGTAGGGATGGACAGAATCCTGCTCAACAGCAGCCATCCAATCAAGACAATGTCGCTCATTCAGAACCGTCTGGACCAGTCACTAGACAGGAGCTCCATACGTTGCTCCAAGAGCTAACTCAAAGTCAGCAACAATTGGCCGAACAGTTGCGTGCTAATATTGAATTAACAAACCAACTGAACCGCCAAGGCCGCAGAAGGTCCAGACGAGATGATATCTCCCGATCATCTACTAAAAGTTCCGCCTCATCGGACTACTATCACAGATCTACCCGTCCTCGATTAGACGGGAGTCATGCACAAACGGCCGGATATCAACCCGCCTTGACTGTTGGACAGTTGAGGGCAGGACCATCGACCAGCTTACAGGCAGGGCCCTCAGCACAAGGAGGCCCTACTACACAGCATACCACGGACAATCATGCCGCAGCTGCCACAACAGAAACAAGGGTTGATACCCGAAATCTTTCAGAGCCAAATAATCAGCAACGTGGGCGTACTCCTGAACCATATATCCCAGAAGATGCTGAGCCAAGGAGGCGAAATTTGGACCGTCGACAGCGCCCGGTCCAAACTCACGCTGTGGAACCCGACCATACCTTAGCTCAGCAGGCTCAAAATGTAGCAATGCCCGACATTTCGACTATGATACGTCAGATGATCCGCGAAAGCCAAGGTCTTACCAACGACGATTGGGGAATTTCTCGAAGTCATACTCCTTTCACGGACGAGATACTGTACGCTGAACCTCCTCGGCGATTCAGAATGCCAACTCTCCCTATGTACGAAGGAAATTCTGATCCCAATCAGCACATATTGAAGTATGAATGGTCAATGAGCGCCGCAAGGGCCGACGATGCAGTGAAATGTCGAAGTTTCCCCATCTCACTGGGAGGAATTGCAACAATGTGGTTTACAAGATTACCTCCAAGATCTATCTCTTCATTTGACCAATTGGCTAAGAAATTTGTTGAACAATTTCACATGCATGTCGCTAGACCCAAAGATGTTAACACCCTGTCCAATGTTACCCAAGCTCGTGGGGAAACACTAAGGCGTTACTTGGAGAGATTCCATGCGGCATGTGTGGAGATTAGCAATCCCAACGATAACTCAATTTTAATGGCATTGACAAAGGGAATTGATCCCGATTCTGAATTTGGAAACTGGTTAGTCGGAAAACCACCCGCATCGTTGGACTGTTTCTACTCCAAAGCCGCTCAATTCTTACGGCAAGAGGACGCGAAATAGTCTAGGAAGCAGGACGATGCGATGCCCGGAAGTGAGGGAATACAAAGCAATGTAGCAGTTAAACAGTCCGGTGACAATTCCGAAAAAGTTCAGTTAAACATACAGAATAAACAAACTCAGCCAAGAGGTAGCAATGGTCAGAATAAGAAGAGAGATCCGAATCCAGGCCCACGACGTAGGGCTCCGATGTTCTAAAATTATACACCATTAAATACATCGCTGGAAAATGTGTACCTACAAACTTGCAACACTGAACAGTATAAGAAACCCGCTCCGAAGCGGTCATCGGAGAGGCAGATTCAGACAGGAAAGTTTTGTAGATTTCACGAGAGTTATGGCCACAATACAAATGACTGTCGACATTTGCAGGACCTCATAGAAAAGCTGATCAGGGAGAGGAAGTTAGATCAATTCGTGCGGGCACCACAATCTGGTGGTGCGGGCCCGTCAAATCCAAACCGTACATAGGATCAAGAAAGACAAGAGGAACCCGCTCGTACAGGCGGGAGGCTAGTTATCAATACCATAAGTGGTGGTCCTCATCCAGCGGATAGAAGCTGGAGGGAAATGGAGTCGTATGCTAGCTCTATCAGGCATGCGAGCTTCGAATGCTGCAGTAATTATGAGGATGGAACCCCGGCTAAACAACAAAAGACAATGTCTGATGACATCATATTTAGAAGCCGAGATGCTGACAAAATCGAAGCTCCAACAATCGACCCACTAGTCATATCTGCCCAGGTTGGTCCTGCTTGGATGAAGAGGATCCTGGTCGACATTGGGAGTTCTGTAAACATTTTATTTAAACGAGCTTATGATTTAATGAAGATGGAAGCTAAAGACTTGAAACCCTGCCAATCTCGAGTTCACGGCTTCAATGGGAGTGCTACAATACCCGCTGGGATAGTGGAACTGCCGGTGGAACTGGGGGTTGGAGAACGCAGGAGAGTCTGACTGCTGCAATTCGTTTTTCTTGACATCGCTTCACCGTATAATGCATTCCTGGGCCGACCAGCCCTTGCCGAATTTAGGGCAGCCATTGCCCCGTGGTGTTTGACTTTAAAATTCCCAACTGACCATGGTATAGGAATCGTTCAAGGAGATCAGGCAGCAGGAAGAGCCTGTTACGTTGCTGAGTTGCGTGAAGCACAGAAGAAGGAGAAAGGAAAGGGCGTAGAGGAATCTCTCTGCATCCGTTTTACTGATAATTGACAACTAGCGCCTGGGTCACGGCCCGGGCGCCACTACCAATTCCTTAAAGATCTTGACCCTAGAGATAACGAAGATAAAGAGGAAGTTAAAGAGAATCAAGCGTCTCCAGCCGAACTGACTGTGAACGTCCCGGTCAGTGAGGATGATGACTCAAAAGTACTAAAAGTTGGGTCTCAACTGGGAAAACAGATACAACAGGAATTGGTTGAATTTCTCCAAGCGAATCTCGATGTCTTCGCCTGGACGCACTCTCACATGTGCGGAATCTCACCGAACATTGCAAGTCACTCCTTGAATATTGATCCGCGACATGTTTCGGTCAAGCAAAAGAGGCGTGGTACGGATCCAGAGAGATCTGCCGCCCTTAAAGAAGAGATTGACAAGTTGCAATCAAATGGTTTCATCCGAGATGCTCTATACCCGGAGTGGGTGTCAAATCCGGTAATGGTTCGAAAACCGAATGGGAAATGGAGAACTTGTGTCGACTACTCCGACTTAAACAAAGCTTGTCCAAAAGATAGTTTTCCACTTCCTCGAATTGACCAACTCGTAGACTCAACCGCAGGCCATGAATTGTTATCCTTTATGGATGCTTATTCCGGTTATAATCAAATACCTATGCATCTACCCAATCAAGAACATACCAGTTTCGCGACCGATCTGGGACTCTACTGTTACAGAGTCATGCCTTTTGGTTTAAAGAATGCCGGAGCAACTTACCAACGCTTGGTTAATCGAATGTTCGCTGACCAGATCGGGAAGACCATGGAAGTTTATGTGGATGACATGTTAGTAAAGTCCCGATTTTCCACAGATCACGCCAGGGATTTAGATTCAATGTTCCGCATCCTACGAGAATATGGAATGAAGCTTAACCCGTTGAAGTGCCACTTCGGCGTTGCATCCGGAAAGTTCCTCGGTTTCATCGTCAACGCTCGTGGGATAGAAGCATATCCCGAAATAATCTGGGCAATAAGGAATTTGCAAACTCCGAGGACCATAAAGCAAGTCCAGAGTCTCAACGGGAAGGTAGCAGCGTTAAGCATGTTCATTTTAAAATCCACTGATAAATGCATTCCTTTCTTTGATTTGATCCGGAAGGGAAAATGAAACTTTGAATGGACCATGGAGTGTGAAGGTGCATTCCGATTGCTGGTTCAACATCTCTCTACGCCTCCGATCCTGTCAAAACCGGTTGATCACGAACAGTTATACCTTTATCTAGCAGTATCGGAGCATGCGATCAGTGCTGCTCTGGTCCGAGAAGAAGATCGAGTGCAGAGACCGGTCTACTATGTTAGTAAACGATTGATGGGAGCTGAAAGAAATTACCCAAGGTTGGAGAAACTGGCTTATTGCCTGGTCATTGCCTCAAGAAAGCTTCGTCCTTATTTCCAAGCCCATCCGCTTACTGTGTATACCGATCAGCCGTTACGACAGGTCCTCACGCGGCCTGAGACGTCTGGAAGGTTACTCAAGTGGAATATCGAACTGAGTCAATTTGACATTACTTATGCTCCGCGGAAAGCCATTCAAGGGCAAGTCCTAGCTGACTTCATAGCTGAATTTACTGTTCCAGATGACTTACCCGAAACCAGCGAATCTCCTGAATATGTCTGGAAACTTTATACAGATGGTGCATCAAACGATCGGTGTTCGGGCGCTGGTGTTGTACTAGAAACCCCCGAAGGTCGATCCATATGCTATGCTTTGAAGTTTGATTTTCACGCAACCAACAATGAAGCCGAATATGAAGCTCTATTGACTGGGTTAAAACTTGCTAGAGATCTGAGAATTATCGCTATAAAAATTTATTGTGATTCACATTTGGTTGTGTGCCAGGTACGGGGAGAATATCAAGCAAGAGATCGAAGATTAGCTGCTTATCTAGCCCGAGTTCAGGAAGCACTGGATCAGTTTGATTATTATGCCATTTACTATATACCACGAGATCGCAATCAAAAGGCCGATTCATTGGCAAAGTTGGCTAGCACAGGTGAGGCACAGCAAATGGGGCTCGTCCCCGTCGAAACTTTGTCCTCCCCAAGCATTGATCAAATAAAAACGAGCGATGTGTTTGAAACCTCTCCCTACAGAGAATCATGGATGACTCCATATCGAAGTTACATTGAGAATGGGATATTGCCTGAGCACCGAAATGAGAAAAGGAAAATTCTACGAAAAGCTTCACGATTCATCATACAGGATGGGATCATGTATAGAAAAGGTTATTCTGTTCCACTCCTCCGGTGTATCGCTCACGACAAAGTCAAACGAGTGTTACAAGACGTACACTAAGGAGAATGTGGCGATCACACCGGTGGACAAGCGCTTGCTAAGAAAATACTCCGATATGGATATTACTGGCCGACAATGAACCGAGATGCAGCCAACTATGCCAGAAAGTGCGACAAGTGCCAAAAACACGCTCGAATTCCAAGGGCCCCACCTACCGAGATAACTCAAATGTTCAGTCCCTGGCCGTTCGCTATGTGGGGTATCGATATCATCGGCGCTTTACCTCTGGCAAGAGGTGGTGCGAAGTATGCCATCGTCGCAGTTGACTACTTCACGAAATGGGCCGAGGCCGAAGCTCTCGCAACGATTACGTCGAAGAAAGTAATAAACTTTGTAGTTCGCAATATCATTTGTCGATTTGGACTCCCGCATACCATCATCACCGATAATGGGACCCAATTCGAAAGTTCGGAGTTCAAGAATTTCTGTCAACGGTTTCATATTCATAAAAAGTTCTCTGCAGTCGCACATCCACAAGCAAACGGTCAGGTCGAAGCTGTTAACAAAGTTATCAAATCCATCTTAAAGAAACGACTGGAAAAGGCTGGGGGCAAATGGGTCGATGAACTCCCTATGGCATTATGGGCTTATCGAACAACTCACAAGATCGCAACCGGACACACCCATTTTCCTTATCTTATGGCTCGGAGGCCGTTATTCCAGTCGAGACAGAAGTATCTTCTCACCGCGTAACTTATTATGATCCAAAAACAAATGCTATATTACTCGCTGAATCTTTGGATCTATTAGACAAGAGACGGGAAGAAGCTGATTTGAGAGCGGCCGCGTACCGAAGTCGAGTAGCCCGGCTGTAAAATACCAAAGTTCGACCCCGAACCTTTGAACTCGGCGATCTTGTCCTCAAGAGGATCTATCCGGTCCCTTCACACATGAAACCAAATTGGGAAGGACCGTACGCGATTACACAAAGACTTCGGGATGGCACATTCAAACTATCAACCGTGGACGGTCTAGTTTTACCACGGGCCTGGAACAACGAAAGTCTCCGTCGCTACTACATATAACAGGCTTTATCTATTTCATTATGTTTTTCATTCAGCAATTTACTTTCGCATTTCGAAATTAGAATTTGTAATAAGGCAACTGACTTTGCCATATTTTCTTATTTCAGCAATAAAATGCCATTTCTTCGAGCCAGAGCTGTGATTCATTAAATACAATGTACAACGTCACGATGCACGAAGAGCTAAATTCCATCACACAGTGGAATTTATTCAAGTAGGGAGTGGCTATGAAGCAATCAACCACTCACTAAATGAAACCCGAGCTCGGGGGCAAGCCATCACATCAGGCCAAAAACGGGTTGATACACGACAACCCTTCATTTAACTCCGTACTCCCAGAGTGCGAGGCGGAGTATAAACATTCCGTAACTCCATACTCCCAGAGTGCGAGGCGGAGTATAAACATTCATTTAACTCCGTACTCCCAGAGTGCGAGGCGGAGTATAAACATTCATTTAACTCCGTACTCCCAGAGTGCGAGGCGGAGTATAAACATTCCTTAACTCCGTACTCCCAGAGTGCGAGGCGGAGTATAAACATTCATTTAACTCCGTACTCCCAGAGTGCGAGGCAGAGTATAAACATTCCTTAACTCCGTGCTCCCAGAGTGCGAGGCGGAGTATAAACACTTTACTTAACTCCGTACTCCCAGAGTGCGAGGCGGAGTATAAACATTTACAAAATCCCAGAGTACTCCAAGAGCGCGAGCTGGGTACAAACATTCCTTAACTCCGTACTCCCGGAGTGCGAGGCGGAGTATAAACATTCATTCAACTCCGTACTCCCAGAGCGCGAGACGGAGTATAAACATTTACTTAACTCCGTACTCCCAGAGCGCGAGGCGGAGCATAAACATACGTCAACTCCACACTTATCCCCAATACTGAGGGCAGAACCATAACACATAACATATTGAAGACAAAAGGGAATAAATTTTAATTTCCACTATCAACAGAAAGAATATGATTACAAAGTGGTTCAAAAAGTTTTTACTAGTGGGAGCCGAATCCACATCTATACACGACTACAGAAAAGTCAACAAAATACTACCCCATGCAGCGGGAAATTAGAGAAGGAGTTCAATCTTTCTTCTTCCTTATTTTCTTCTTCGGGGTAGCTCCGCCAGATCCGCTGCCTGATTTTCCCCTCAACCGCTTAATCTTTTCAGGCTTGTCCTCCGGCAGTGACATAATATCAACGTCTTCCTCAGAGCTTGAGGCAACGGAAATTTTTCTCGGAGGACGAGTTGAAGGCATGGGAACAGTAACAGGGAGTGGGGCAGGAGCAGCTTCAATAACTACAGTACCTCCCGGTGAGATCACCATTAATGGGGCAGGCCCTGACGGATTCATACCAGCAGTCCCTGCTGCCATCTCGGCATCAATCTCAGCAAGAACTTCGTCCTAGCGGGATGCTTGGGCCACATCGGATGTACCAGTAGCTGGCATAGATGAACTAACGGCCAGAGCAGCCCCACTCATTGCATCGGACGGATTAACTGAGGGATTGATGGGTTCATTAAGAAGCTCCTCAATCATTTGAGCACTAAAAGAAAACATGTTTGCATCTCCCTCTTCGCCAACCAAGGTAGAAGTCGTGATGGCTTCAGTAAAAACATCCCCTTGTGTTTGATATGGAACTGATAGTGCAAGAGGCGCAGAAACAACGACTTCAGTCACTGAAATGCGACAAAGCGAAGATTGTTAGCCAAGTGTGTTGCTTAAGGTTCTTCACAACTAAAATGCGGGAAGCGTTCAAATACCTTCCTTAGTCTGGATCGGAACGTGGGCAGAATCATCGGCGGAAGATAATAGCGGTTGGTCAGGATTATATGCAGGAACAGACTGGGGATCTACCGCACCAGTGGTTTCGGGCAATGTGGGAATTACAGCTTCAACACTTGCCTCGTGATGCGCGATCCCCGAGCCTTCGCCTGTCCCTAGAGATTGAACACCAAGCTTTTCTCTCGCCATAGAAATCACCGCCTCATGAAGGACCTTCCTCTCATCCTCGGTGAGCAAACGCATCTCCAACTCAAAGTCATCAAGTGTTTCATCTGGATGCGCTGCTCTCTTTTCATCCACCAGCCGGGTCCAGGCGTTGTACAGGATCATGGAGTCATCTCCCAGCCACGCTAAATTTCTATGCTCTAGAACATTAGCGTTGTACGTGACCAAGAGATCATCAAACTCAGCATCAAGCCTGGACCTCTCCTCCAAAATCTTTTCTTGGATTTCTGCTTCCGCAGACTTAGTCTTGACCGCCGCCGCAGCAAGTTCGGCCCTGAGAGATACCGCTTGGTCGCAAGCCTCTTGTGTAGTGGCGTTTGCGTCATCCTTCTCCTTCACCATTTCGGAAAATTTGGCCTTGAGCTCGTTCAGCTCTTTAACGGCTAAGTCTCGCTCAGCTGCAATGGTGGTGTTGCGGTGGCCCATCTCTTCTACCGTGGCGCAGTGTTCCTGTTGCATCCTCGCCATTTTGGCCACGGCATCCTCATGTTTCTGAAGTGCTTCAAGCTCTGACTTCCGGAGCATCTCCATTTCGGATTGAAGAACCTGAATAATACGTTTCTGTTTAACAATGTCAGCATCGCGCTCAGCAATAATCCTCGCCCGGTCAAAAGCTACCCTCGATGCTTTCGCTGCCGCTTTGTACCACTCCTTATACTGAGCATAGAAGTCACGGATATAATTATGAGCAATGTTCTCAGCATCCGGAGGAATTCTTTTAAGATTAGGAGGGAAGACATAAGCATCCATACAAATTTCAGGAAAATCTCTTTTCATTTGCGCAAGTTTGATGGCTCCCTCACTTGTCAACTCAGCCGGAGCTTGTTCTATTATAGCGGCTGTTGTCGGTTCCATTCTTGGCTACTGAGTATCAGGCCGAGAAGATTGAGAAGGCGGCTGTTGCTGTTGAGAAGGCCCGGGAAGATCAACTGGGGCCCTAGGAGGCGGAGGAGAGCGAGATCGGGGTCGGTACTGGTATCCCCGGTCTCTGTCAGAGTAATCATGGCCAGAACGGCCACGCGAGTAATCTCTATCTCTATCATAACGTTCTTGACTTGAATAGCCTCGCCCGTGATCCCTATCTGTCTCTCTCCTGCGGAAATCATAAAATGGAGAAGATTGGCGCACGTTCCGGAGCCTATCCAAAGTGGAGCCTCTGCCTGACATCTCACCTGCGATAAAAAAGGATTACGGTTTAGGATCCGATAAAACAATGTTTACTATGCAAAAGTCATGAAGTGCTGTGGAAGTGTGTGTAAATGTGAAAACCCCCAAACCGACCGGAAGTGTTGAACGCACTTAAAGGAAAGGGCTCGTTCATATTTAGGACATCTTGAAATTCCTCCAACCCAGGATTATGAGAAATCGATATATAATCTGGGATAGGAATATCGTCAAGCCCTTTGAAAGAATCTCTCAAATGAGAAGGGGCGGCCTCAAAAATCATGACTCCGGAAGCGAGAGGAAACACATCTACAGATTTCCCCCCCTTGGACTTAAGTTTTTTGGAAACGGCGGCCTTGCCTTTCCGTTTTTCTCCCGATTCTTCAAAGTTTCCCGAGAGATCAGCCATCGGCTCCGAATCTGTATGAGTTCTTGCTCCATCACTCACTTCGGTTATGGTGATTCCGAGCGGTTTCTTCGCCGTTTTCTTCTTGTTTTTCTTCTTGGTTTTCTTCTTGTTCTCCTTCTTGGAGGCAGGCTTTGCCAACCCTTCGATAACTATACTTTGATTGATTTCGATCAGACCGAGAGTTCTTAAGTTATAGTCATTCATCACCGATTCGATATGTCTTAGCTCACTCGGAACTTCTTGAAGACTTCGGACTATACCCCTGAAGTACCCACCATCGGGTCTGGAGATAATGGCTGTGAAAGAAATAAGATGTCAATACTAACGCCAAAAAGCTATTGGTCAAGACAACGGGTTAAGGCGCTTACGTCTAGACAACCATCGCCTAGCAAAACCCAGAGGGCATCGAACATAGAACCATTCGTTCTTGAAATAACTCAGTCGGGTCCAGGCTCCGACAACAACTTGGCAATTCCTAACTGCCTCCAGAAATGTAAAGGACGGGCTATCACCCCTACTCTTGAAGTTAAATATATGTCTAATCTCGGTTGGCCTTGGCGGGCGAAAGTGACAGTCCATAAATATGACAAAGGCACTGTTCAGCAACGCGTGCCCGTTGGGATGAAGTTGTGAAGGAGCGATTCCTAAATATGATAGCATCCCTCTGATATATTGATTGAAAGGAGGGAGAGTTCCGGCCGCGCAAGCATGGCGATAGAAAGTTGTATATCCTTCAGGCGGATTGTGCGGTCTATCAGCGGCACTGGGTAATAATACATCATCTAGAGATATGCTATGTTTCAAGAAGATTCGGCCCAATAAGGATTCAGAAATGTTAGATTGGACAGAGTCAACGGGGTCCTCAATAAATATAGCCTCTGGCAATTCATCTGGAGCTGGATCGATTACGTCGGCAAGAATATCGGGAATCCCAAGCACCAGAGGAGTCGAGCTCTGTCTCTTGTTGTTGGGAGCTCGAAGATTCCATAACTAACTAACTCATCATAAAGAAACGTTAAGTACATACAGAACCCGTGCATTCCCCAGTGTGAAGTGTATGGACGTGTTGGGCCGTGCAAGTGTTGTGCATAACTTAAACAGATTCTATAGATTGAAGCAAGATGTCCGTACAACAAAACTTGGGAATTTGAGAATGAAAATGACCGTCATCGCTGACCGTCACTTCTGCACCATCCAAACGCCACTGACCACTTCAAGTATAAATCAGTCCTATTATTTTTTAAGTCATAGTTCCATCGACAAGCTTCAAAGAAAATTCAAGTTTAATCTTCCAGTCAAGTTCGATTATGCAAGGCCGAAGCTCGTCGGAGTCAAGTATGCTAAAGTTCATTATGTTCGTCAGAGTACATCTTGAAGTTGGTCATAGTTCGGATGATGGAGCAAATCGAAAGGGCAATGGTCTCAGAGGACGAAAGCGTTCGAATCCATCGACACGAATCGATGAAGGTCGAATCGATGGAGTTCGATTCCAGGCGCTTCGAATCCCTTTGGTTTGACTCGACGTAGCCTTATGATGGAGGAGCGCTTCGAATCCATGAGCTCCATGTTACTTCGAATCGACCAGTATTCAATTCCTTCGAATCGACCAGTATTCAATTCCTTCGAATCGATCCGGATAACATTACTTCGAATCGATCAACTCGATGCTCTTTCCCTCCAAGTCATCGATTCGAAACCTTGCCCTTGAGATCGATTCGAACCGGTCGTTCCTGGATCGATGCGAAACAACGGAGGACGACACTCTGATCGATATAACTCGAATGGCATCACTCCTCGACTCTATCGAGTCGACCCACTCCACTCAGATCTCATCACTCCTCGAAGTTTTCAGAAGGGAAGACTGAATCATTGCTAAAAATTCTAAGTTCTACCTTTCACATCTCGAATCGATCCCTTAATTACCTGATTTTATTATGAATAAGAGCATGAAGGGGTTCGATGGAGTCGAGGAGAGCACGTTCGTCTTGGCCTTGGAGAGGTCGAGTCGAAGAAGAAGCTATAGCAACAGTAAAAAGTAAAAAGTGAAAGTGACATCGGCATCGCGTATTTATATGGGCCTCCCGAAGGAAACTGGACGATTCGTATCCCGGTCAAAATGACCAACTCCAGCCGGTCACGCGCTATTCCACTCGAATCCATTGCATTCGAATCCATCACATTCGAGCCCATTGTATTCGAATCCCTCAAAGCTTCGAATCCATCAAGGCTGCATCTTTACAAAGCCTCATCGATGCGAAGCTACATCGATTCGAAGCTTTCAACAAAAGTTAAATTGGAGTCGTTGCGTCCCATCGATTCGAAGGTCTATGACTTCACGACCATCGGCATACAATGATTCAAAAGTTATCAATTCGAATGTCCGTTTCGAATCCATCAGATACCTGCGATTCAAACCATCGATTCGAGCAAACACAGCTTCGAATCCATCACCGACCATAAATGAAAATGGACGAACCGTTTCAATATGAAAAATTGCTTGTCTACTCTTTATACCGATTCAGGAGAGGATCGATACGAGAGGATGATCCTAGACAATCATAAAAGCAATGTTTTAACTCGAATCTCAAATCGGTCCAGGAGAGGACCGATGCAGAATTCGATAACAAACCAAACTAACGACGACTTGCGATCACGCAACGTTAGCCAAAGTCAAGATAATACACGTATGCACATATCTCTGACCAATGTTCGGTCTTTGTCATTTACAGGGATCAAATGTTCATCTCGTCATGACTCAAAAAACTAACAGCCAATCACAATTATACGACGGTCAAATACAGCGATACAGAATGCAACTTTCGGTAAAGCATGTCATAGCTGTCCAATGAGAGACTGCAGCTTTACAAAGCACGTCATGTTTACACAAGACGTACTTTGAGGGGCAAATGTTATCCCGCCTTTTGGCAAGGCCGTGACACCAAGGACTTAACTAGAAACCGGTGACAGATTATCTCGAAGACCAGCTACGCGCAAGGGTCGCTATGGATATCGATGAAATTTGTCCGAGTCCGGATCGGGATACAATCGATAAGGCACGTCGAGCAAAGCCGTGGGAACCAACGATCCAAGTTTCAAGACAATACGAGTTCGTATGCTCGAGGTATCATCGACAGAAGATGAATGAGGTGGTATGAGTTCGAATCCATCAAAGTACTCCTGTCCTCGAATCCCCCAAGTAAAATCCATTCGAATCCATCAAAGCCGACTCCATCGACTTCGTACCCATCGAGTTCGCCCCTGTTCGAATCGATAGAATTTCTACACCTCGAATCCATAAAGAGAAGGAGCTTCAAATCCAGGAGGCGTAGCCTTGCTTCGAATCCAGGAGGTGTAGCTCATCTTCGAATCCACCTAGTCAAAGCGGCAAAGAACATGGAGTCGACCCAGTTAATCCGGAGTGAGAAGCGGATCGATACGAAGCATGCGCACCACGTCACCATCTTCTCATGCAGAGGCATCGATTCGAGCCTATGGATTCGAACCTTATCGATTCGAATGAATCAATGGGACGAAGAACACCAACTTGAATCGATCATAACTCGAGATCTACAAGTCCAAATGCTATGAAATTTTCACAGAAGCTTGAGCGCATGTTGAAGAATGTCCACACCAAATTTCAGCCTGATTGGACAGTTTCTTGATCAATTCGAACCAAGGGTCGAATCGATCCCAAAGTGGGCCCGGATCTCCAGATTTCGGCCATGTGGGCCCCCTGACATACCAGAACTGGTCTCCCCGGATTTTAGGTGAAATATCAGCCTCCTACACCTATAAATAGAGCCCCTGGTCATTCAGAAGAGGGGTCGGACAATTCTAAGCACTAAAGAGCGCCCAGATTCTGCCAGATTTACTCCAGAACACCACCGCTGCTTTAGACCGAGACTTAGCATATAATTCCAGTTGTATTGCAGTATAAAGAATTGTAATCTTCAAGTATCGAGCAATAAAATCATAAAACTTCATAGTGGACGTAGGCGAAACGCTGAACCACTCTAAATCGCTTGTCTTTGCAATTTACTTTCCGTTACTTGGAGTTTTTGTTAGATAACCCACAGTTTTAATTTTCATTCTTCACTTTTATCTCTTCAAAAACTTCCGAAGAGTGTTGTGCCCATTTTTGGTACAAACAACATCAGAGTATACAAATCAGTAATTACCAGCCTGGACAGTTATAACACCCTGCCTTCATAATTGCTGGTAATTTCAACCAAATCACTGCAGCGGAAATAAACAAATACGAGAATACGTCTCGGTCTCCATCTCGTCTCATGAGCTCCATAACATCCTAACCTGAACCTGAAATACTCGGTCTAACCCGAGCATTATAATAAAATAACACCCGAGTCAGTCTGGAACCAACGTAAGAAAACACACTCAATTTACAGAAAGATGTTGAATGGTATATTTGATATTATAGTACAATGTACTTTTTACTATCAACCATCAAATCTTTTAATCCAACAAGCTAACCGGAGAACAAGATTCTTTTTACAGAACATCTTTACAGATTTTGGCTTTTTGGGCAAATGATTGGAGGTTTTCGTGTGTGCAATTACTGTAAATGATTGGAAGTTGCTTCTTTTTTGGCTAATTACTGTATCAGTTATTATCCACCCTGCTAAGTTCAAATTGGTACTCCGTTTACTAAAAGAAAAATAAATGCTGATTTTCTATTTTTTGTTATTATTCAGTTGAACGCATCTTGAAAAATAACCACTTTATGTTAGTGGTTTTCAAGCAATATTTAAGCGGTGCTATGTTTACGTGAACATATGAGGCTCTTTTCACAAAATGGATTTGCGTACAAAAAGCATGGCCCACAAACATCGGTTTGCCCCCTTATTCGGTAAAAACCACATCATGCAGTGCCTGTGTAGAAAAGAAAAAGCAAAGGTATATCGTAAGAAAATCAAAGATATCTCGTAAGAACACGCCACAAATAAACACGACGGGTTTTTTACCTTACGATAACCAAAACATTTCATATCAAAATCAACTGATATTATAATATTGTCCAAGTACAAATACTTATTCAAATAGCTGAAATACTTGCATCTCACGTTCCAGCAGAGTTGGGCACAATCAAAACCGTATGGCGCTTATTGGAGAATGTGTTCCAACTGAATGACTAGGCACTGGGGTACAACCAGTCACAGTGCATGTTTAGAAACACTGTACCGAGGACCACGCCAGGATCCCCTGCAACACAAGACCGGACTATCCCTGACCTGGATAGACGGAATAAGCTATCACCCCGGGTGTTCCCACCCTCTTTTCGAGCTCCTTCCATACATCGTTGTAATAAAATAATATCCGAGGTTATCTGATGCAAGTCAGACTCAAATGTCCCAAGGGATAAGTCGTGACCGACTTAAAATGTTCCAAGGGATAAGTCGTGACCGACTTAAAGAAGTTATGGGTCGTGACCAACTTGGAGTAGAAGGCCTAACTCGTAGCCGACCTAGTGAAACGTTAAGTCATGACCGACTTAACTGGGGAGAAGGGATAAGTCGTGACCGACTTGAGGAAACAGGCATGAGTCATCCACGACTTAAGGAAGGCGAAGAGATTAGTCATCCACGACTTAAGACAAAAGCCATAGGTCGTCCACGACCAATGGAACCATGTGAGGGGAAGCGGCGAGTTAATGAATCAACATTGAGTCGTCTACGACCTAACAGTTCAGATGGAAAGAAGTTACGACTTAAGGGGAGCATAAGTCGTTCGGGGTTGATGAGTCGTATACGAGTTAACGATGCGGCTATAAGTCATCCACGACTTATCAAGAAGCAGAAGTTCCAGCGGTTGAAGGCTCTTAAGTCGGAAGCGGGTTACGAATCATGTTAAGTCATTAAAGTCGTAAGTCATCTGCTTCTTATACTGGGTGTACTGTGTTGTATTTCTTAAGTCGTATGTCGTCTGTTTCGTATGTCGTCTGTGTGTAAGTCGATGGAATGATGTAGCTAGGTCGTTACCGACCTAAGTGAGTCGTGTACCTTGTAATACTGTTAAGTCGTTGTATGTTGTAAACTGTTGAGTCGGAGTTATTGATAAGTCGTAAGTCGTGTACTGGGTAAGTCGTAGGTCGGAGGCCATAACTCGTAATCGACTTAGGAGTTGATGTAATTTTGTTGTTTTTTTCGTGTGAGTTGTAAAATACTATAAATAGGCCGGTGGTGCCATTTGTAAAGGTGGTTGATTTTTGAATAAAATTCTCTTTTGTTAGCTTTGTGCTTTCATTCAAATTGGTAGTTGAGTGTAATCTCCTATCTCCTCTTTCGGATAATCGAGTGCGCTCGATTCAACGATTGCAGAAGCCGATTCACGGAATCAAGTGCGCTTGATCAACGCTCGAAGAATTGAAGATCTCTCCTCACGGTATCGTGCGCGATCAACGTGTCAGAGATAGCTAGAATTCGGCATCTTCGGATCAACAAATTTGGGCAATTCAGTATCTTCCAATCCACCGATTACTACATTCATCGATCTACATTGTTTTGATTAATCCGCTGCGTCAGTTTTTGGTATCAGAGCTTGTTCTAGCCAATCATAGCTAGATCGAGACTTGGAGCCTAATCATTTTGGAGTTTTTGTTTATCACGACCGAGAGCAAGTTGAAGTTGTTCGACTTTGTATTGAAGTTTAGAGATCGGATCTTATCATTTGGAGAAGTTGTGTTCATCGTGTTCATCGCGATTTGCAACAAGTGTGGAGTTTTTGATCCATTTCATTTTGGATCAAAGTTCGAATTGTGTTTGAATTTGAAGAGTTTGTAAAGTTTCAAGTATGCCGCCAAGGAGAGCTAATCGACATCAAAACATTGAAGCTTTGTATCGAAGAGAAGAAGCTGATGAGATGGAGCAAAGAATCAATGAAAACTTTAGTGAAAAGCTTAACGAAGGAATTGGTCGGTTAGAGAAGATGATGTTAGAAATGAATCAAAATCGGAGACGGGTTTCACCTGAATCTAACCATGGGGGAAGTAGAGTCTCGCCACATTCCAATCGAGACAGAAGTGTTGAAAATGATCAAAGGCATGGGAGGAACGTGAATGATCGAGAACAGAGGAATGTAGATAGAAGGGATGATGGTGGTAGACGTGATGGTAGTAGAGATGTGGGTGGACGAGATAGACAACGATTTACATCTGATTTTGAAGAGGAGTATGATGGTGGTAGTGTTCGAGTACAAGGACGAGGACAAGGAAGAAATCACTCTGAGTTGGTCACAAGTGGGAGTCGGGGATGAAGACTGAAATTCCTGAGTTCAAAGGTGGTATGCAAGCGGAGGAGTTTCTAGATTGGGTGGCTAATGTTGAAGAGATTTTTGACTTCAAAGAAGTTCCAGAACATCGTAGGGTGAAGTTGGTTGCTACGAGATTGAGGGGTAGAGCTTTGGCATGGTGGCAGCAAACCAAACTTACACGTGAGCGGATGGGGAAGTCAAAGGTTGAATCATGGGAAAAGATGAGGAAAATGATGAAAGCCACATTCTTACCTTATAACTATCAGTCGCTTATGTATCAGAGATTGCAAAACTTGAGACAAGGGACGAAATCTGTGAACGACTATGCTGACGAATTTTATCAGCTTATTGCGAGGAATGATATTATGGAAACGGAAGAGCAGCTGACATCTAGATTTATTGGGGGATTGCGAATGCAGATTCAGGATATGGTTAACATGTTTGATCCCAGATCTGTAGCGGAAGCACATCAGAAAGTGTTGGCTTGGGAGAAACAGGGAAGACGAGGAGGTGATATGTTTACCAATTCCAATAATCAAGTGAAGGGTGTTAGTCGAAGTTCAAATGTTTCAAAAGTTGTTGCAAAACCAGTTGTGGATGAGGTTGGGAAGACGAAAGTCAATAATGGTTTCAAATGTTATAATTGCCAAGAAATGGGCCACAAAAGTAGCGAATGTCCGAAGCCGAAGAAGAGAGCTATGATAGCGGAGGTTGAGGATGAGGATGAAGAAGCTGAATGTTCCAATTTACCACCTGATGAGGAGGAAGAAGAAGTGTCGGGAGACGAAGGTTATAATCTAATGATGAAGAGGTCCTGTTTAACACCAAAGCAAGAGGAGGATTGTAGTTGGTTAAGGAGCAATATTTTTCAGTCAACATGTACCATTCTGGGGAAGGTTTGCAAATTTGTTATTGATGCTGGAAGCTGTGATAATATAATTTCTTCAGAAGCTGTGAGGAAGTTGGCATTGAAGACTGAGAAACATCCGAAACCGTACAAACTAGCTTGGTTGAGGAAAGGCGGGGAGGTGAAGGTTGGACGAAGGGCTTGTGTGAAGTTTTCAATTGGAAAGAAATACAAGGATGAAATCTGGTGCGATGTGGTAGATATGGATGTCTGTCATTTGTTGTTGGGGAGACCATGGTAGTATGATAGGGCGGTGCAACATGATGGGCGTACCAACAGTTACAGTTTCATGTTTGAAGGCACAAAGATTCTCTAGTTCCAAAGAAGCGACAACAGGAGGAAAACAAGTTGGAGGAGATTGAAGAGCTTAAAACTTTGTTATCTTTGAAGGAGTTTGTGAAGGAAGTAGAGGAGGAACCTGAAGTGTTTTTGTTGATTGGGCGAGAGAGTCAGGAAGAGGTTGAAATCCCAGAAGAAGTAAAACCAGTTTTGAAAGAATTTGACGATGTATTTCCAGAGGAGTTACCAACGGAATTGCCACCGTTGAGGGATATACAACATCAGATAGATCTTGTTCCAGGTGCTGTGTTGCCACACAGACCACATTATCGAATGAGTCCGAAGGAACATGAAGAGTTGCGAAGGCAAGTGGAAGAATTGCTTGAACAGGGGCGTGTGCAGGAGAGTTTAAGTCCTTGTGCTGTACCAGCTTTATTGGTACCCAAAAAGGATGGAACGTGGAGGATGTGCACAGATAGTAGAGCATTGAATAAGATCACAGTCAGATACAGATTTTCGATGCCGAGGCTTGATGATTTATTAGATCAAATCAGTGGGTCCGTAATCTTTTCTAAGATTGACTTGAAGAGCGGTTATCATCAGATTCGCATTAGACCAGGGGATGAATGGAAGACAGCATTCAAGACAAGGGAAGGATTGTATGAATGGCTGGTAATGCCGTTTGGTCTATCAAATGCACCAAGTACATTCATGAGGGTGATGAACCAAATTTTCAGACCGTACATTGGAAAATTTGTGGTGGTTTACTTTGATGATATTCTGATCTACAGTATTAGTAAAGAAGAGCATGTTCAACATTTGAAGAAAGTGTTAATTATTCTTCGTGAAGAACAATTCTATGCTGCTACAAAGAAATGTGTTTTCATGGCGAGGAGTGTTCTATTTCTGGGGTATGTTGTGTCGGAAGAAGGAATACAGGTTGACCAAAGTAAAATCGAAGCAATTAGAGATTGGCCGCAGCCCAAGACGATAACGGAAGTTCGTAGTTTTCACGGGTTGGCTTCATTCTATCGAAGATTTATTCCACACTTTAGCAGTGTGATGTCACCTGTTACAGATTGTATGAAGGGCAAGCAGTTTTCATGGTCGGAGGAAGCAGGGGTTGCTTTTGGGAAGATCAAGGAGTTGCTGACGACTGCACCAATTCTAGTATTACCAGATTTTCAGTTAGTATTTGAATTACACACTGATGCATCCAAGGTTGGGATTGGAGGAGTGTTGTGTCAGAGGGGACGTCCGATTGCATATTTCAGTGAGAAGTTATCAGGAGCGAAGATGAGATATAGTACATATGATGTGGAATTTTATGCTGTTGTACAATCTATTAAACACTGGAGACACTATCTATTTCAGAAAGAGTTTGTTCTTTACACTGATCATGAGGCATTAAAGAAGTTACAAGGGCAAGACAAGATTTCAGCGAGACATGCCTCGTGGATTGCATATTTGCAACAGTTTACTTTTGTTGTTAAACACAAGTCAGGAGTGACGAATCGAGTGGCTGATGCTTTGAGTAGGAGTCATTTGTTGACTATACTGAAAGTTGAGGTGACAGGGTTTGATGTGTTGCCAGAATTATTTGTCGATGATCCTTACTTTGCGAAGTGTATTGATAAAGTCAAGGAGGGAAAGACGGATGAGTTTATGATGGTAGACGGTTTTCTATTCAAAGGAAATCGATTGTGCATACCTGATTGTAGTTTGAGAATGAAAATTGTAAAGGAGTTACACGAGGAAGGCCACGTGGGTAGAGCCGTACTTTGCCATCGATGAGGAAAGAAGTGGAGAGGTTTGTGGAGCGTTGTCATATTTGTCAGGTTTCGAAAGGAACTGCGACTAATGCTGGTTTATATATGCCGTTACCGGTACCAACTAAACCATGGGTTGATGTGAGTATGGATTTCGTGTTGGGGTTACCAAGAACACAGCGGGGAAACGATTCCATTTATGTGGTAGTGGATCGATTTTCGAAAATGGCACATTTTATTGCTTGTAAGAAGACGGCGGATGCTGTTCATGTTGCTCAGTTGTTTTTCAAAGAGATATATCGACTTCATGGATTACCAGAATCTATTGTGTCAGATAGAGATACTCGATTTCTGAGTCACTTTTGGTTGAGTTTGTGGAAAATGGTGGGAACGAAGCTGAAGTTTAGTAGTGCTTATCATCCGCAAACGGATGGACAGACCGAGGTTGTGAACAGATCATTGGGAAATTTACTGAGGTGTCTTGTGCAAGATAATCTGAAGAGTTGGGATGTGAAGTTATGCCAGGCAGAGTTTGCCCATAATCATGCTGTAAATCGAAGTACTGGGTTCAGTCCATTCCAGATTGTTTATTCTAGTATGCCAAAAGGACAGTTGGATTTGACGGTAGTGCCACAATCAAAGAAAACAGTTAAGAAAGCTGCTGATTTTGTTGATGGATTGGCGGAATGTCATAAAATCGTTCAGGAATGATTGGGGAAAGCAAATGAGAAGTATAAACGATCTGTAGATTAGAAACGAAGGAGTGTTGAATTTCATGAAGGTGATTTGGTTTATGCAGTGTTAACAAAAGATCGTTTTCCAGTAGGCGCTTATAACAAGTTGAAAGCTAGGAAAATTGGTCCAATGGAAGTTGTGAAGCGAATTAATGAAAATGCTTATAAATTGAAGCTGCCAGATGATGTGTATACGTTTGACGTATTCAATGTTAAGCATCTCGTACCATATCATGGAGATGAGTTGGTTGTGGAAGATGAGGGTGCAAATTCAAGGACGAATTTTTCTCAACCTGGGGAGGATGATGCAAGTCCGACTCAAATGTCCCAAGGGATAAGTCGTGACCGACTTAAAATGTTCCAAGGGATAAGTCGTGACCGACTTAAAGAAGTTATGGGTCGTGACCAACTTGGAGTAGAAGGCCTAACTTGTAGCCGACCTAGTGAAACGTTAAGTCGTGACCGACTTAACTAGGGAGAAGGGATAAGTCGTGACCGACTTGAGGAAACAGGCATGAGTCATCCACGACTTAAGGAAGGCGAAGAGATAAGTCATCCACGACTTAAGACAGAAGCCATAGGTCGTCCACGACCAATGGAACCATGTGAGGGGAAGCGGCGAGTTAATGAATCAACATTGATTCGTCTACGACCTAACAGTTCAGATGGAAAGAAGTTACGACTTAAGGGGAGCATAAGTCGTTCGGGGTTGATGAGTCGTATACGAGTTAACGATGCGGCTATAAGTCGTCCACGACTTATCAAGAAGCAGAAGTTCCAGCGGTTGAAGGCTTTTAAGTCGGAAGCGGGTTACGAATCATGTTAAGTCGTTAAAGTCGTAAGTCATCTGCTTCTTATACTGGGTGTACTGTGTTGTATTTCTTAAGTCGTATGTCGTCTGTTTCGTATGTCGTCTGTGTGTAAGTCGATGGAATGATGTAGCTAGGTCGTTACCGACCTAAGTGAGTCGTGTACCTTGTAATACTGTTAAGTCGTTGTATGTTGTAAACTGTTGAGTCGGAGTTATTGATAAGTCGTAAGTCGTGTACTGGGTAAGTCGTAGGTCGGAGGCTATAACTCGTAACCGACTTAGGAGTTGATGTAATTTTGTTGTTTTTTTCGTGTGAGTTGTAAAATACTATAAATAGGCCGGTGGTGCCATTTGTAAAGGTGGTTGATTTTTGAATAAAATTCTCTTTTGTTAGCTTTGTGCTTTCATTCAAATTGGTAGTTGAGTGTAATCTCCTATCTCCTCTTTCGGATAATCGAGTGCGCTCGATTCAACGATTGCAGAAGCCGATTCGCGGAATCAAGTGCGCTTGATCAACGCTCGAAGAATTGAAGATCTCTCCTCACGGTATCGTGCGCGATCAACGTGTCAGAGATAGCTATAATTCGGAATCTTCGGATCAACGAATTTGGGCAATTCAGTATCTTCCAATCCACCGATTACTACATTCATCGATCTACATTGTTTTGATTAATCCTCTGCGTCATTATCTATAAAGGTGATAGACATACCCTACTTGGGTGCGACCCACTTAGCCTTTCTACATCCCCTGATTTTCAGTCATTCCCGGTTGATGAGGCTAGAGGCTACGATTACCTTTTTAAGGAATTTTCACTTAGAATGCTCATTGTCCTCCAATGACAATGTTCTGATAGCATTCATCCATACAAGTCCATTCCGGGTTCGAACGGAACCGAATGCACTATTCCTACTACATCCATTTTGGAATCACCTTCAGGATTAGTAGCGATTAGCCCTTGCACTTCACTGCTCCATCTTCAACTCCACGCTCATGTCTTCATATCGAAAACGTTCTCGTTAGATCGAAGTGGTTTTGGATAACAAATCCGATCCCGGTCTTTTCGAAACAACGTTCGCTATTTCCGGTAAACTCAACCCCGGTTCTTTAGGAAATAAGCGGATGAAAAATAAGATCGGAGATCAACTCCTAACCGTTGGAGAACGAATTTCCTTATAAACGTCCCAAAAGAACGAAACGAGTTTATACGTATAGTATAGCACCTCGAACGGTAACTGTACCATATAATCCCGTGCTTCTTCTAGATATTTTCAAAGTTACATTTAGGTCCAGATTTGATAGTCGGTTATTTAACTATCAAATAAACAATCAATTCAACCAAATATTCCATTTTCACGCTTAAAAACACCAAGTCTTATTTTTATTTAAATTTTAAATAAATCAAATCTCTTTATCTAAGGTCATGTACCTATCTTATCGAATTTAGTAATTTACAAACCATCTTTTCAAATATATTTGAAAACCCTTTTAAAAATAAATATGGAAAGTACCACTGCGGTATCAAACCATGGATCACAGCTCAATGGTTACGTCTCTATCTTAGAGAAATCCAAGACTTAACTGTAGGCACTCACTGCCTCAAATTTACGCCACGCGAGTATACCATTACTTTCCAAAAACTTTATTCAATAATTATCTCAAAATAATACCGGTAAGCTTTTAAAAATAATTTCCAAGTTTAATCTAGGTACAAATGTACTTAATTAAAAGTTATTATACAAAGCCATATTAAAATTTAATAATTATCTTTTGAAAACAAAAATACTGATCATTTCTTAAATAATACTAAATCTTTAAAAATCATTATAAAGTAACTATTAGTAATTAAATATGCTTTAACAATTTAAAATAATTAATAACTAATTTCCAGAATATTTTGAACACTTTTAAAATTTACCAGATTACTAATTAAAAATTTTCTTTTTAAAAACAAGTCAAATTCTCGATTCCAAGTTCACTTCGTGAATTTGGAAACCTTACATGAGTCTAGTATAACCGATTTTATACTTATTCCCAAATTCACTTCTATCCCTCAAAAATATTTTAAATCGTGATTTTAAAAGCTTTTACATTTAAAACAAGTACCATTTGAGGATTTATTATTTAAAAATCCTTTTATATACTTTTATTCCAAAATTCAATTTACATTATCCTGATTTAGTTAAGTACAGATTTCAAAACCATTTCTTTCATCCAATTGATTACCCAAATTTCTTAATCAACATTTACTTCAAAAATCCCTTTTTACTTTTCTTTTCAATTTCAAACCATATATTATATTATTGGTATTTTAAAATACCAAAATCAAGGCCAAAACAACCATAGCATCCAATCAATGTAAATTCCATAGTAATCTATCACAGATTATTCCAACAAAACATATATCGCCATATATGAAATTAAATACAACTTTTTTGAGGAATCCAGTTGGATCCCTCCAACCTTTTTTTCCTGCATCCACAAATGTTAGCACAATATAAAAATACCAATTCCATATCGAGGTGGAATATCGTGGTATATAGGGTCATCCGCTATTATGCGGGGCGCATAGGATCTCATCCGCTATATATATGCGGGATCAATCACTCCAATATATATATATATATAATACTATATATAATATCACAACTACCTGATAAAATTGCATCAATTCAACCAATCAATCATTTATTAATTTCAACTATTTAAAACTAAAGCTAGCAGTCCAAAATTGAGTGAGATTAACTCACCTTGATTTTACGTTGCTAAACGTTCCAATTTTAAATTAAATCGAACACGTTCGATTTAACCTAAAATTTATGCTACCTCCGATCGCCTCAGATCTACACTATAGCGTAGCGCTCGTCGCTGCGGTTCTGGCGTCGCTTGTTTTGTCCGATTTCGACCTCGTATGACAAAGTTATGTTATTTCAAAGTTTTTAATATGATTTATAAAACAAATTCTCTCTTTTTTATATATAGTAACCTTTAATCAGGGCCGTCTATTTTGGAATTCAAGATCGTGGCCACATGACTCTATTCTCCTTCTTCCCTGTTCGTTCATACTCGAACTCATCGGCCGCCTATTTCCATCAATTAGTGCTCCTCCATCGATCCACTTGAACTAGATCGGGAACCACCACGCAACAGCTCGTCGCGAGCTCCACCTTCGGCCAGAACATTGACGAGCTCGGCCACCCCCTTGCTTGGGAAAACACGAATGAAACGGCTGCCTTCATGGTCGATTTCTGTCCATCTCGTCGAGCTTCGTGACGATCGACCGTATGGATGTGAAGCGCTCGAGAAGCTCTACGTCTCCCTAGTTGTAAGTTTTCTCTAATAGTCGATGGATTTTGAGAAATTAGGGAATATTTTTTGCATATTTTCGGCCATTGAATTTTGTGGGTGGCGGCCTCGTGAACTAGGGCAAGGGCTGCTACTGTTCAGGGATATATATGAGGCATATATAATTTATTATTATTATTTTCACAAATTACATGCTTTTTCAAACGAACTCCAAACGAAGCGTGCCACATGGCGTTTATAATGTTTTACCCGCATTCTGAACACAATGGATCATGTTTCGGGGCCTAATTCGATCGTACGTGGAAGATAGCTTTTTGAATCTAATTAAAATATTAAATTTTCGATATTTATTTCAACGCGTTTCTATCCCGTACGACCATACGGTAACTCCAAACGCTACAAAATTTGAAACCTGATAATAATATACTATTACGGATCCAATGGAACTAGTTTCGTCGAATTCCGAGACCGTACCCCAGAAGGCTATTTTAGCTCGTCGATTAAATCAAGCGATTTTCAAAATCGTCGAAATTGTTTAAATTTTAAAATTTTACTAACTCCATTATTATTCAAATAGAATTTATATCCATATTAGAAATCATTCTGATTTATATTAAATCAAAATTCGATTATTTACGCTATTGCCATATATTAAATTTCACAATTAAATTAATATATAAATTTCCAATTTCTTTCTTATCAACTTTTAATCCCATTCAAAAATACAATATTATAATTCAAATCCAAATAGAATTTGAACAAATTTTAAAAATCATTTCCATTCCCATTTAACTCCAGATTCCCATATTATCCCAATTTTCAATATTAAATTTATATTTACCAAATCCAATTTATCGCTATATTTTGGAATTTTAAACCATTTCAGAAATTCTTCCATATTCAAAATCAATTTACAATTCAAATTCAAAATTTAAAAATAAATTAAATGTTCAAAACTAACGGCCAAAATTCCGGGTCATTATAATATATGTCATTACTTCACATGAGATTGAGATCCAAACCAAAAGTTTAAGCTGAGTAAGAATTGTGCAAATGTGATGCAACATTGTAGGTTAATATTATTTACATGTGTGTTTCCTGGAGATTTGACCAGGCAACTAGTACTCGGCATCAACTAGTACTCGGCATCAGATAGTACTCGGCATCAACTAGTACTCGGCATCAACTAGTACTCGGCATCCAGTGGAACTCGGCATCTGGAAGTACTCAGCGTAGTACTCGGCATCCAGTGGAACTCGGCATCTGGAAGTACTCAGCGTAGTACTCGGCATCCAGTGGAACTCAGCATCTGGAAGTACTCGGCGTAGTACTCGACATCCAGTGGAACTCGGCATCTGGAAGTACTCGGCGTAGTAATCGGCATCTAGTGGAACTCAGCATCTAGAAGTACTCAGCGTCAAGGAGTACTCGGCGTAGTACTCGGCATCCAGGAGTACTCGGCATTAGAAGGCGTTCGGCGCATATGACTACTCGACATGACAGTATCGTTCGGCCAGAATGCATCGTTTGGCCAGAGGGCATTGTTCGGACAAGCGCTTCGGACAGAGGCACGTTCGGCTTCGACTGACAACCATTCTGCACTTCCCACACATCAAACGTACCGTTCGGCATAGAAAAGGTGGTTTGGCGTCATGTGTTCGGCCTACCTGGTCCGGCATGCAACGACCACTATACTTGGGCTAGAGTGTTCGGCTACCGAGCCCACCTGGGAAGTCCAGCCCATCTTTGTCTATAAATAGAGGGGCAGGGTCACAGTGAAAAGGGATCTTTTTGGAGAACACTGGGGAGACTCTGCCATTTTTCAGACTCATCTTCTCTACTTAGCAATTGCATTCAAGTATTCAATCTACGAATTGTATTTGTAATCAACCATAAAAGAAGATCAATAAAGTTTAACCTCAAAGTGGACGTAGGCAATTACACTGAACCACTATAAATTTGGTGTTCTTACTTTCTGCATTTAAATTAGAATTCTCTTCCTTGTTTAATTTATCTTCATCACTTATATCTCTACACAATCTTTCTCTACGAGGTTAGTGACCAATTTTGGTGCTAACACTTTGGTGCTTTCACTGAGAATTGAATTCTCAGACCTCAAGGATCTGCTTTGAAGCTACTGGATTGAACAAATCCCCCAAAGAAGATCCGACTTATTGATAGGACATCCGTTGATTCTACTCAGAGTTCCAACCAATAACTCTACAATGGCGAGACCACGTACCAGGTCAGCTTCTCATAATGCGGATGCCCATGAAACTGCTAGCGTACAACAAGCAGGACCTAGCAATCAACCAGCGATTCCAGGTGTAGGAATTGCCACCCAGGACCAAACTCCAGTTGTCACCAGAATAGAGTTCAACGACTTGATGAGAGAACTCAAGGAAAGCAGGAGACAACTAGGAGAGCAAATGCAAGCTAACGCCGACCTGATGGCACAACTCACCCAACAACAGCAATAGAATGCTAGGGGCAATCCCGCTCCCTATTCCTCATCCGACAGCTCAACTTCTTCTGATGAACCTCCCAGGCGCACACGCCGTAAGACTGAAGTTGTGCGGACGGGTGCTGCTATTCAAACAGCTGGAAACCGTGACCATGTCAGAGCTGGAAACTTAGGAACTGGAGTACAGATGGAGGCTGGAGGTCCAGACCATCAAAACGCTAATGATGTCGAACCTCAAGACGCACGATTGGCAGATCGCCAGGAGAGGAGGCATCAACATGGACAGTCACGTAGAACGGACTCTAACCTTCCACCTTCCATACAGACACCAGACCTGACAGCCATGGTCAGGCAATTGATGAAAGAAAATCAGGGCTTGTCGAATGACGATTGGGGAGTATCAAGGAGTCATACTCCGTTCACAGATTTGTGTTATAGGCGGCGTACCCCAGAAAGTTTAGTATGCCAACTATCCCTGCGTACGAGGGAAAGACTGACCCCAGACAGCATGTCATGAGGTACGAATGGATGATGGATTCAGCTAGGGCAAATTATGCTACCAAGTGTAGATGCTTTCCAATTACTCTATCTGGGATCGCTACTATATGGTTTACCCGACTTCCTCCGCGGTCTGTATCCAATTTCGAGGAGTTGGCAAAGAAGTTTATTGAGCAGTTCAGGATACACACTACTCGTCCAAAGGACGTAATGTCTCTGTCAAGTGTAATCCAAAATCCTGGGGAGTCATTGAAGGAATATTTACAAAGATTCCATGTTGCGGCAACTGAAGTCAGTAATCCCAATGATCATGCAATTCTAATGGCTGTAATGAGAGGTGTGGACCCAGATTCTGAGTTTGGAGACTGGTTGGCAGGAAAACCTCTGACTACGCTAGAGCGTTTCTACTCAAAGGCACACCAGTTCATAAGGAGAAAGGAAGCTAGGTGGGTAGGACGAGATAAGGCACCAGGACCTGTCCAAGAGTCTATGAAAAGCAACGTTGCTGTGAAGCAGTCCGGAGACAACTTGGGAAAGGTCCAAGTCAATGTCCAGAACAAGCCTGGGCAGCCTAAGGAGTCCAGAGAAAGAAATCAAGGGAAGAAGAGAGAAGCGGGGAAGTGGAAATCGAGAATTCCAAGCTACAACGAGTACATCCCGCTGAATGCGCCTCTGGAGAACATTTACCTATCTACCTGCAATACTTTTCAGTACAGAAAGCCACGTCCAAAAGAATCAACCGAGGAGCAGAAGCGAACCGAGAAATATTGTCGCTTCCATGAGACTTATGGGCACAATACGGAAGAGTGCAGACATCTGCACGATGCTATCGAGAAGTTGATCAGGCAAAAGAAGTTGCAAGAATTTGTGAAGGATCCATAGGAAGGAGGACAGGGAACGTCCAATCCAGGTCGTGCACCAGCTCCGCGTCATCCCGAGGAGCCAGCCTGAACCGTGAGTAGACTAGTCATAAATACTATTATCGGCGGACCTCACCCTGCGGATAAGAATTGGCAAGAGATGGAGCGGTATGCAAGTTCCCTGAAGCATGCAGATTTTGAGTGCTATTCGAACGTGGAGGATGGGACCCCTGCTAAGCAGCAGCGCGTAATGACAGACGATATAGTGTTCAGAAACAGAGATGCTGATCAAGTAGAGGCTCCAACCATGGACCCGATGGTCATATCTGCGACGATCGGACCGGCATATGTGAAAAGAATTCTGATTGATTGCGGAAGTTCTGTCAACATCATCTTCAAGAAGGCTTATGACCAAATGAAAATGGAAACAAAGGACTTGAAACCGTCCAAGGCTCGTATACACGGCTTTAACGGCGAAACGACCGATGCAGTGGGGTATGTTGAGTTACCAGTTGAACTGGGACAAGGCGAGCGTCGGAGGGTGCGAATCCTACCCTTCGTAGTTTTGGATGTGGATTCTCCGTATAATGTTTTCTTGGGCCGGCCGGCCCTGGCTGAGTTTAGGGCAGCATTAGCCCCATGGTGCTTAACTTTGAAGTTCCCAACTGACAAAGGAGTAGGTATTGTTCATGGCGACCAAGCAGTTGGTCGTTCCTGTTATGTGGCTGAGCTCCGAGAGGCCCATCGGAGGGAGAAAGGAAAGGTTGCGGACAATCCCGTCCGCATCCTTAATACGGATAATTGACAAGTAGTGCCCGAGCCCTGGCTCGGGCATAATTCTCGGATCTTCAGAGGCATAGATCCGAGAGACGACGATGAGAAACCCAGGGAAGAAAAGGCAGCGCCGGCTGAATTAACGGTTGACATTTCAGTCAGCCGAGACAACCCTTCGCGGATACTGAAGATCGGATCACAGCTTGGCCCCGCGATGAATGAAGACCTTAGTGACTTCCTCCGGGCGAATCTTGATGTTTTCGCCTGGACGCATTCTGATATGTGTGGGATTTCCCCCGCCATCATGAGTCATATGTTGAACATAGACCCAAAATACGTCCCGGTTAAACAAAAGAGGAGAGGAATGGACCCGGAGAGGTCCGCTGCTCTCAGAGAGGAGGTGGACAAACTCAAAGCCAATGGGTTCGTCCGCGACGTCCTCTATCCTGAGAAGGTATCGAACCCCGTACTGGTGAAAAAGGAAAATGGGAAATGGAGAACTTGCGTAGACTATTCCGATTTGAACAAAGCGTGCCCCAAGTACAGTTTCCCGTTACCAAGGATCGATCAGTTGGTCGACTCCACCGCAGGACATGAGCTGTTATCATTCATGGATGCATACTCGGGATACAACCAAATCCCGATGCATATTCCGGACCAAGAACACACCAGCTTCGTTACAGTTGTCGGGCTATATTGCTATGTAGTAATGCCCTTCGGGCTGAAGAACGCAGGAGCGACTTATCAGCGTTTGGTGAATCGAATGTTCAAGGACCAGCTTGGTAGGACGATGGAAGTCTATGTGGATGACATGCTCGTGAAGTCACGACAGTCAAACGACCACATTCGAGACTTGGCTGAAATGTTCGACATACTCAGGTTTTACGGGATGAAGATCAACTCTCTGAAGTGTTCCTTCAGCGTTGCGTCGGGGAAGTTTTTAGGATTCATCGTCAATGCTAGGGGAATTGAAGCTAACCCAGAAAAGATCCAAGCTATTCGAGATGTGCAAGTGCCCAAGACTATAAAGCAGGTACAGAGCTTGAATGGGAAAGTAGCTGCGCTAAGTCGATTCATATCCAGGGCAACTGACAAGTGCATCCCTTTCTTTGAGATAATAAAGAAGGGGAAGAGGAACTTCGAATGGACGTCTAGTTGTGAGGAAGCATTCCGGGATCTGGTGAGGCATCTGGAGAGTCCACCAGTGCTGTCAAAACCAGTAGACCACGAGATACTGTACGTATACTTGGCTGTATCCCCACATGCGATAAGTGCGGCTTTAGTTCGCGAGGAGAACCGAATCCCCAGAGCGCGGATCGGAATACTCTAAGTCCCCAGAGTGCGGACCAGAGTATAAACGATTTCAAATCTCTGAATCCCCAGAGCGCGGATCGGAGTACTCTAAGTCCCCAGAGTGCGGACCAGATTATAAACGATTTCAAATCTCCGAATCCCCATAGCGCGGATCGGAGTACTCTAAGTCCCCAGAGTGCGGACTAGAGTATAAACGATTTCAAATCTCCGAATCCCCAGAGCGCGGATCGGAGTACTCTAAGTCTCCAGAGTGCAGACTAGAGTATAAACGATTTCAAATCTCCGAATCCCTAGAGCGTGGATCGGAGTACTCTAAGTCCCCAAAGTGCGGACCAGATTATAAACGATTTCAAATCTCCGAATCCCCATAGCGCGGATCGGAGTACTCTAAGTCCCCAGAGTGCGGACGAGAGTATAAACGATTTCAAATCTCCGAATCCCCAGAGCGCGGATCGGAGTACTCTAAGTCCCCAGAGTGCGGACCAGAGTATAAACGATTTCAAATCTCCGAATCCCCAGAGCACGGATCGGAGTACTCTAAGTCCCCAGAATGCGGACCAGAGTATAAATGATTTCAAATCTCTGAATCCCCAGAGCGCGGATCGGAGTACTCTAAGTCCCCAGAGTGCGGACCAGAGTATAAACGATTTCAAATCTCCGAATCCCCAGAGCGCGGATCGGAGTACTCTAAGTCCCCAGAGTGCGGACCAGAGTATAAACGATTTCAAATCTCCGAATCCCCAGAGCGCGGATCGGAATACTCTAAGTCCCCAGAGTGCGGACTAGAGTATAAACGATTTCAAATCTCCGAATCCCCAGAGCGCGGATCGGAGTACTCTAAGTCCCCAGAGTGCGGACTAGAGTATAAACGATTTCAAATCTCCGAATCTCCAGAGCGCGGATCGGAGTACTCTAAGTCCCCAGAGTGCGGATTAGAGTATAAACGATTTCAAATCTCCAAATCCCCAGAGCACGAATCGGAGTACTCTAAGTCCCCAGAGTGCGGACCAAAGTATAAACGATTTCAAATCTCCGAATCCCCAGAGCGCGGATCGGAGTACTCTAAGTCCCCAGAGTGCGTACTAGAGTATAAATGATTTCAAATCTCCGAATCCCCAGAGCGCGGATCGGAGTACTCTAAGTCCTCAGAGTGCAGACTAGAGTATAAACGATTTCAAATCTCCAAATCCCAGAGCCTGGATTGGAGTACTCTAAGTCCCCAGAGTGCGGACTAGAGTATAAACGATTTCAAATCTCCAAATCCCCAAAGCATGAATCGGAGTACTCTAAGTTGCCAGAGTGCGGACCAGAGTATAAACGATTTCAAATCTCCGAATCCCCAGAGTGCGGATCGGAGTACTCTAAGTCCCCAGAGTGCGGAATAGAGTATAAACGATTTCAAATCTCCGAATCCCCAGAGCGCGGATCGGAGTATTCTAAGTCCTCAGAGTGCAGACTAGAGTATAAACGATTTCAAATCTCCAATTTCCCAGAGCACGGATTGGAGTACTCTAAGTCCCCAGAGTGCGGACTAGAGTATAAACGATGCGAACCTCCGAATCCCCTGAACGCGGATCAACTTACTCTAAATCCCCGGAGCGCAGATTTAGAAAAAAGTCCAAGTACTCGAGAAATGTGGAACAAGAAGTATGCCACGTCTGGAAATGTTTGAACCACACGAGAATGGACTGAGAGATAATGAAACTCATAAGAACTTGAGTTATGACTACAGTTAGTCAGCAAACCAAAGAAAAGCAAGAGAATCATTCAAACGAAAAAGAAACTAAACTTCATTCAATAGTTCAAAATGGGGTTACACGGTTACTCCTACAAAACCCAGAGTTAAGAACCTATCTATACAAACTACAAGCTACAAAAGATAAAAGCAACTACAAGACTTAAGCAAGAAGCTCGTTGAACGAGTGTATCGATTATTTCTTCGGTTTCTTCTTCTTGTCTTCCTTTGTTTTTTCCGACGACTCCTCTCCCTCACGCTTTTTCTTGGATTTCTTGCTTGCTAAAGAAGCGGAGTCAGGAGTAGGAGACGAAACATCCAGTGGTTTGGACCTGCCCGGGAGAATGATTTTCAAAGGTCTGTTCCGCGGGTCGGTAAGTTCCAGTATTTCAGGTTCAACTTTGACCTCGACCTTTTTCTTCTCCTCTTCGGCGAGGCGGTCCTTCATGCTCATCTTTGAAGTATGCTCAGAGGCGCCAGTGATTTCGATTTCATCAATCCCTTCGGCAGGAGATGAAGTGTCAAGCTTGTCATCATCTAGCGCCCCGATCACTTGAGCATCGGGACCAGGAATTACTCCCGCGTGAACAACATCGCTTGCTTTCTCTGCCTCCTCCTTGGCGTCATCGCTCCTCGGAGTTGGCTTGGGGTCAGAACAGCCTGCATGAAAACATAAAGAATGAACATTAAAATGAATAACCACTGCTGGAAAATGACAGATCTTTCAACTTCTAGAGAAGAAGAGTTTCCTACCAGGTTCCGGTTGGCTATCGGTTGCGCGAGGGGTTTCACCCTCCAGGATAGGGGATAACACATGAGCGCCGAGCCCGGGATCTTCAGGATCATAACCGGCATGCTGCTCAAATGGATCAAGTGTCGACCGACCGGCCGGTTGAGCAGCGGGAGGAGCAGCAATATGAGGAGCTGTAGTCTCGGCCCCAGATGGGCCAGCTTCATCACTTTTCTCTTTTGGAAGAGGAGAGCCTTTGCTATAAAGCGCCAAAGCTATGGATAGATCCGCTGGCTCATTCCCCCAAAGAAACTCCTTCACCAAGGCATCCTCATCGACCTCTTCAGAGCCCGACTCGATTTTCCTGATCTTTACTAAGGTTTCCCAGGCCTCAGCTAGGGATTCGAGGTAGCCATCGCCCAAGAATGTTAAGTCACGATGCATAAGGACGCGGGCTCCGTACTCAGCAATCAACGGGTCAAACATGCATTTGACCTCTTCCCTGTCGGCTTCTGCGGCCGCCTCGAGGCGAGAGTCAATCTCCTCCGCAACTTTTCTTTTGCCCTCCTCACGGGCTTCGTCCTTCATTTTCTCAACCCCAGCAAGTTCGTCATCGAGCTTCGTTTTCAGGAGCCGAGTAGCAACGATTTCATCGCAGTATCGTTGTGATTCTTCTTGAGCGGCTACCTTGTCCACTTTCTCCTTGGAGAGTAATTCTTTCAGCTCTCTGACCTGAATGACGAGCGCGTCCCTTTCTTTTTGGACAGAATCTTTTTCTAGGGCAAGGGCACCGCTACGCTGGACTGCTTCATCAAGTTCCTTCTTGTGAGCCATCTCTAAATGGGTAACTGCCTCAGCAGTATCTTTTGCGCTTTGTTCAGCGGCTTCCAGCTTCGACTTATACGAAGCAAGCTCTTCGTCTTGATGCTTGATGATGTTCTTGTCACAGCCGGCCTCCAATTTCAGACGACCAATCTCATATTGTCGTTCAACGGACACCTCCGAGAATTTTTCAACCAAGTGTACAAACGCCTCATGTTGAACATAGACGTCGTTATTACAGGCAATGGCGCTCTGCTTCACGTGCCCGGGGATATGATGAATAGCCGGGAGGAATTTCAGACCATCGAAGCAAATTTTTGGAAACTTGGCCTTAAGATCAACCATCTTTTCCGCTACAGTTGGATCAACCGCGGGAGTAGGGGCAGGAGGCTTTGGAAGTTCTGCTCTTTTTCGTTGCTCCCGAATTTGCCTTGTACTCGAGGAATCGGAATGTTGTTCTCGAGGAGCATCAGGTTGGTACCCCTTCTGTGAAGACTTCTCTCTATTTGGCTCAGTTAGAGGAAGAGGATCACGGGACTGTGAAGATTGGGAATATGCCTTCTTACGAGAAGACGAATTGCGGGGATGGTTGTCTCTATCTTCATAATCATCTCTGCCCCTGCGTCTGCCCGAACCCGAGTCCCGTCCAGAATGATGAAATATGGAAGAGCCGTGAAGGCGATCGAATCCGTGAGAGCGCCCCATGTCACCTACAAAGAATAGAGATACCAACGAGTTAAGAAAGATCTGGGAAACAAGAAAAAACTTGAAGTGTATGATGGAATGCGTATGTGCGTGTGTGTCCTAGTGTTCCCCCCGACGGACCAGTTCTTTTGTCTTTACTAATCGGAGTATTATCTCCCTGGACCGGGAGTTGAACTCCCGCATTGCCTCTAGCGGGCGAAGAAAACTTGAGGGCTTCAGGATCGTCAAACCCGTAATTAAGTATATCGTCGGGGATAGAGAGATTCGACAAACCCCTTAGAGAACTCTCTAGGTGCTGTGAGGAAGCCTCTTTCTCTGGCGGGATAGGCATAACTTTTGAAGTGCCGCCAACTTTCTCCTTCCGAATCTTGTATTTTAACCTCTTCTTTCCCTTCGAAGGGGAGGATGACGTCTCAATATCATGAACTTCGACCGCCGGATTCCAAGCGGGACCCGCATTATCGCCTTGAGTCTCAGGAGCTTCATCCTCTTTGTGCTCACCTTCTTCGTGCATATCGGCAGTGCGGCGTGATGACGATCCGGCCTATTTTTTCCCTTTACTGGATGCTGGCTTGGGAATGGAGACGCCCTCCGGGAGGCTAATCCGATGACCTGGGGCTAGCAAGCCGAACCTTGACAATGATTCATTCGAAATGATGGTTCGGATGTCTCGTTCCTCGACAGGAAGAGCTCTAATGGCCTCAGAGTATCCTCGGCCCTCCGAACGCGGGTTGATACCTGAAAAGATGAAACGAGGAGTTAGAAAAAGCATGACTCCAGTTAAACACGAATGATGACTCAACGAAGAGACTTACTGCCTTCAACCCATCTCCTCGCAAAACCAGGAGGGCAACGCACGTATAACCATTCCTGTTTGTACAGGGCGAATTTACTGCATGCTCCTGTCAAGATTTGGCATTTGTGGTACGGCTCGAGGAACATGAAGGAAGGGCTGTCTTTCCGTTTCTTGATCATATAGATGTATCTAATGTCGCCAGAGGTTGGAGGTCTAGAGAAGACGGCCATGAAGAGTAGGTAGGTCCCATATAGAAACGCGTGACCGTTCGGGTGTAGCTGCGACGGGGCAATGTCGATGTACTGCAACACGTCCCGAAGGAATAAGTTAAACGGAGGCACGCTGCCCATCCAACACATGAACTTGTTGCAAGTGGTATATCCGACTGGGGGCAGGTGAGGACGATCGTGTCTCGAAGGGACTAACACATCGGCGAAAAGAATCCCGTGGATGGAACATATCTGTCGAAGTGCGGCTTCATTGGTCTTCGAAGCTTGTGAATTGATCGGATTGTCTAAAAGAATTGTTGCCTCCAGGGCATCGGGTGCTAAGTTTTGAGCAGGGGAAGTCGATGGATTTGAAGTCTCAGCGGCTTCTTGCCTTGATGACGGCCAAGGCCTATCAGATATAGTGGCGAAGCTAGACTTTTTAGACATCCCCGATAAATATTGAATCTGGCTAAGCGCCTGAGAAAACTATACTTAAAAAACGTTGAACGTTAGAATTAACAACACGAATATTCCCTCATGTGGTGTGTGAACTACTGCAAGCAATCGTATAAAAGCGTTGAAAATTTGAAAAGTCGCAAAGTTGTTGATATAAAACTGAACGTCAAGACATCGCCTTCGAAGACCGTCATCGCTGACCGTCCCCAGAAGCCTGCCTTTTAGTGATCCGGGTCGGCTTTGCATGTGCTAGAATGTTTGGGCCCTTTCCTTGTTTTGCTATGCGGGTAGATGTAGTTAATAAGTGTTTATCATTTGCGACTGTTCGGCTAAAGTCACTGTTCGGCTAAAGTAATTATTCGGCTAAAAGCCACTGTTCGGCTAAAGTCATTGTTCGACTAAATCATTGTTCTGCTAAAAGTCATTGTTCGGCTAAAGCATTGTTCGGCTAAGCCATTGTTTGGCTAAAGCATGGTTCGGCTAAGTCATTGTTCGGCTAAAGCATTGTTCGGTTAAGCCATTGTTCGGCTGAGTCTTTGTTTGGCTAAAGTCATTGCTCGACATGTTAATCGTGTTCGGCCTTGTTTTGTTCGGCGTGTTTTAGCCTAAGTATGGAACGGTGTTTGTGACTGTTCGGCTGAGATGAACATTGGCACGTTGTCCTCAACATTGGCCTCATCTCCTCCTCCGTCCACACCGAACCATGAGGGCGCCTCGTTCGGCAAGTCGTACCAAAACATACCGCACAATGCCCCTTGTTCATCTCCTATTCCCTCCATCTTTCTACTTCCACCAATCTGGTCCGGCATAAAATAACTATGCCGAACCACAGTGGGTCTATCATTGATTTCTAGAAAAAATTCATCTCTATTTACACTTCCTACCACCACTCGTCGCGTGACTCGACATTTTGTCCAAGGCTCGATTTATCCCATCAATTAAGGGAGTTCGAGCATAAAGATGAAAGGATCGGTACCTAGTTGGTAAGGAAGAAACTTGAGAAGAATCGGCGAGTTGTATGCTGATAGGTTCGGTAGAGGCAAGGCAGAGGTATTGGAAGTGTGAAAAGGGAAAGAAGGATAGAGGTGCTGGCTTTTATAGGGAAACAGAAGAAGTCGAAAATGCTACATCCGATGGAACCGGTCAAGGTCATGACGTTCGACATCGGCGTATAAGAGTGTCCGGCACTGAAGGTTCGTTCGGACAGAGGCACGTGCGGTTACGAATGCCTCGTTCGGCATCTGGGAAACGTTTGGCACACACCTAAACCACTGGAATTCTCAAAAAGACATCTCCGTTCGAGGTTAGTCAAGAGTTTAAGACGAGACGAAAAGGTTACATGATTCAAAGCGTACCATGATTCGGCCACGCGATACACTTTGGGGGGCAAGTGTTTCCTGGAGATTTGACCAGGCAACTAGTACTCGGCATCAACTAGTACTCGGCATCAACTAGTACTCGGCATCAGATAGTACTCTGCATCAACTAGTACTCGGCATCAACTAGTACTCGGCATCCAGTGGAACTCGGCAACTGGAAGTACTCGGCGTAGTACTCGGCATCCAGTGGAACTCGGCATCTGGAAGTACTCGGCGTAGTACTCGGCATCCAGTGGAACTCGGCATCTGGAAGTACTCGGCGTAGTACTCGGCATCCAATGGAACTCAGCATCTCGAAGTACTCGGCGTAGTACTCGGCATCCAGTGGAACTCAGCATCTAGAAGTACTCGGCGTCAAGGAGTACTCGGCGTAGTACTCAGCATCTAGGAGTACTCGGCATTAGAAGGCGTTCGGCGCATATGACTACTCGACATGACAGTATCGTTCGGCCAGAATGCATCGTTTGGCCAGAGGGCATTGTTCGGACAAGCGCTTCGGACAGAGGCACGTTCGGCTTCGACTGACAACCATTCTGCACTTCCCACACATCAAACATACCGTTCGGCATAGAAAGGGTGGTTCAGCGTCATTGTGTTCGGCCTACCTGGTTCGGCATGTAGCGACCACTATACTTGGGCTAGAGTGTTCGGCTACCGAGCCCACCTGAGAAGTCTAGCCCATCTTTGTCTATAAATAGAGGGGCATGGTCACAGTGAAAAGGGATCTTTTTGAAGAACACTGGGGAGACTCTGCCATTTTTCAGACTCATCTTCTCTACTTAGCAATTGCATTCAAGTATTCAATCTACAAATTGTATTTGTAATCAACCATAAAAGAAGATCAATAAAGTTTAACCTCAAAGTGGACGTAGGCAATTACGCTGAACCACTATAAATTTGGTGTTCTTACTTTTTGCATTTAAATTAGCATTCTCTTCCTTGTTTAATTTATCTTCATCACTTATATCTCTACACAATCTTTCTCTACGAGGTTAGTGACCAATTTTGGTGCTAACAATGTGTGATATATACCATTGAACTAAGTGTATCGGTTTTTTTATATCCATTTGACTAGTATAATACCGCAAAAGTTTTAATGTGTAAATAACATGCCATACATACAATAGGCTAGCATAACTTGAGAGTGCCTGCATTACCTCAAATGTGGCAATATTGTACAAAAAAATTGCAACCTAGTATGTTCCCTTACTTCCCAAATGACCATTATTTATATAGTTAAAGGAAATCATTTATGAACTCGTATCACATATATTTAGACCATTATCATTCCTTCTTGGTTATTGTACTTTAAGAATTATCATTGGAATTTTAGCAAGATAAAATAGTCAACCTACACCATTTTGATTCAATAAAACTCATTGTTATGTAGAGTACTGGACGGGCTAATCATGTTGATAGGCTGCTAAACTAAACCAAGATAGATTATCACATGGATTAGTCTAATATTAAATTAATAATCACAAAATTTTTAGTAAAACATTACTCAGATTTTTTTTTCAATGTCTAAGATAGAAAAGATGAAAGTAATGTTTTATTATTATTGATAAAAATGATTCAGAGTAGAGTGATAATTCTCATCATTAATAAACTGATACGCATGCTCTGTATTTATAGTGTAACATAACATGATTTTATTGTATATTGACCGAGTTACTAGCCCAAACCCTCTATTCACTTAATACAATATGTGCTCATATAATACATGATCGTATCCTTTACTTATTCACATCATTATTCTTACTTCCCCCTTTCAAACCCAGGCTAGGGTTTTCGATTTCTTCCCCAAATTGCGCCACTATCTTCAATCGATAAAATCTCTTCATATATTGATAAATCGAAGCTTTCTAGAGATGATAGCACTCTAATAGACTGTCAACATTGCTGGCGCTTGCAAGTTTGCTCTGACTTTACACTGCAATCTCCAATTCTCAAGTCTTGTTTCAATTTGGTAAAGTTTTTAGCTGATAATGGTTTAGTGAGTATATCCGCCTTTTGATAGGCAGCAGGTATATGATTTATACTTATTTTACCATTCATAACATGTTCTCGCACAATGTATACATCTTGCTCCATGTGATTATTTTTGAAATGTAAAATAGGATTTGCTGTTAATGATACCGTGTTGAGACTGTCACACCATAAGACTGCTTTGCTATGTGTAGTAATTTGAAGTTCTGACAGTAGAGATTCAATCCATATAATTTTTGCTATAGCACTAGCAATACTTCTATATTCTGCCTCTGTACTTGATTTAGACATAGTAGATTGTTTCTTTGAGCACCATGATATAGGATTATTCCCTAAGTAAATACAAATCCAGTGATAGATCTTCTATCATCTGGGTATGTGGCCCAGTCAGCATCTACATAACCTTGAATATTAATCGCTTTGCATGATTCTAGAATTAGACCTTGATCTATGGTTCCTCTGAGATATCTGAGAATTCTATTTGCAGCTTTTCAGTGCTCATCAAGTGGTTATTGCATAAACTGACATACCTTGTTAACACTGAAGGTGATTTCTGGCATAGTTATGGTAACATACTGTAGGGCTCCCACTATGTTGCTGTACTGCTTAGTATTTGTTATTGGTTCACCTCTATTCTTGGATAGACGTAGATTACTTACTATAGGTGTTGGTAGAGAGTTTTCTTGATCCATCTTGGTTTTGACAAGAATTTCTGCAATGTATTTCTTTTAACTTAAGAGAATTTCTATGCTTGATATTCTTTTGACTTCAATGCCCGAAAAATAATTAATGTTGCCTAGATCTTTAATAGAAAATTCTTCATTTAAATGTTGTGTAAGATTGTGAATCTCTGACTCACTATTTCCAGTGATTATAAAATCATCAACATAGACAAGTATATAAGTTGTTGTGTCATATTTGAATTTTGTGAACAATGAGCTTTCTGATTTGATTGGCTTGTATCCAAGTTTGATTAGAGTAGATTTTAGCCTGTCAAACCATACCCTTGGTGCTTGCTTAAGCCCATAAATAACCTTTTTTAATCTGCATACAAGTTCTTCATTGCCTTGTTTGTATCCTGGAGGATGTTCCATGTATACTTCTTCTTGCAAAATTCCATTCAAGAAAGCATTATTTACATCCAATTGCTTTATGCTCTAATTTTTGTGCAATGCAATAGTGAGAATTATTCTGATTGATGTGGGTTTCACAACAAGAGAGAAGGTTTCATTGAAATCAAATCCATTCTGTTATGAATATCCTTTTGCTACTAACGTGGCCTTGTATTTGGAAATGGAACCATCTGCATTCCTTTTTAGCTTGTGTGTCCATTTGCATCCAACAATGTTTTTGTGACTTGGTAAAGGTACAAGATCCCAAGTCTTGTTCCTCATTAGTGCTTCATATTCTTCATCCATTGTTGCTTTCCACTTTTCATTTCTTACTGCTTGATAATATGTAGTTGGCTCATCTATTTCGATGTCTATGCAGTATAGCTTTGGCTTAAATATACCCTTCTTTGATCTAGTAATCATGTGATGCTTAATTGCAACAGGTGAAGATTATTGATTTGAGATGTCAGCTTCGGTCTCTTGTTGCATAGATTGAGACTCATTTGAAGCTTGATGGGAACTTGATTGATCTTCATTATTTTGTTAACTGACTTGACATGAGTTCCCTAGAGGTTCATTAGCTTCATGACCTGGTTCTGGAGAGAACACAATGTGTTGTGAAGATTGGACACTTTGGGGTGGTAGATGCACACATAAATCGTCCAGAAAAGTATCTTTGGTAGCATATGGAATTGCTTCAAGATGCATAGGTATTGGTGGTAAGGATAATCTTGGATTATATATTTTTCATTAAATATCACATGTCTAGATATAAATATCTTGCCATTACTATCCAGGCATTTATACCCTTTTTAATTCATTACATATCCTGGAAAAGTACATGGTGTTGACCTGAAACTTAGTTTGTGTGTATTGTATGGTCTTAAATAAGGAAAGCATAAGCAACCAAAAAAATTTAAACTATGATAATCTAGTTTAATATTTAATAATATTTCAATTGGGTTCTTGAACTTTAATACCTTTAAGGGAATTTTGTTTATTAAATATACTGCTGTATTGAAGGCATCAGGCCAAAATTCTAAGGGTAGTGAGGCCTGAGACAATAAAGTAAGCCCTGATTCAACAATGTGTTTGTGTTTTCTTTCTACCAAACCATTTTGTTCAGATGTGTGTGGACATGTTATCCTATGAATTATTCCCTTTTTCTGAAAGAATTCATTCAGTGGTTTAAACACAGTCCCACCTTCTGTTTGAATAATCTTAACCTGACAGTTAGTTTGCTTTTCCGATTGTGCTATAAAGTGTAAAATTGCCTGCGGTGTTTCTGACTTAGACATTAGAAAGTAAATCCATACATATATACTGAATGCATCTGCAAAAGAAATATATTACTTAAAACCATAATTATAGTTAATTGGTGTTGGTCCCCATAGATCAGTAGCAATTAACTCTAAGGGGTTATTATACTGAGTTTCTGAAGTAGGAAAAGAGAGTTTATGATTCTTTCCTATTTGACAATATGTACAAATGTAAGGAACATGCATATTATCAACAGTAATATTATTTTTGTTCAACACCTGCTTTTACAATAGTAGTATTTGGATGTCCTAATTTGTAGTGCTAAATATCAAAGATCTTACAATTTTCTGCTTGCTTAGCTTTAGAAATGTTACACCATTTTTCACTATTTCCTGAATTTCTTGAATTAGCAACTTTGAATTTATAAAGGCCCCTATATTTTTCACCCTGCAAAAGAATCTCATTAGTCAACATATCTTTAACCAAGCAGTGTTTAGGATAGAATTCAAAATATACATTATTGTTATTAGCAAATTGTGATACACTTAAGAGATTCTTTCTAATTAGGGGTACTCTTAATATATTATTAAGCTAAAGCTGCCTTTCACCTCTAATGCATGCATTTCCAATATGAGTAATTTTAACGGACTCACCATTACCTATATGTATAAATTTATTACCTCTGTATTCTTTATTCCCAAAATTCTGCTTATATTGTTTGTCACATGGTTGGTGGCTCCTGAACCAGGGTACCGGCTATCATCTTGTATGTCTTCAAGTTAAGCAATTTCCTTTGAAATTGAATGATTGTTTCTTGTGCTTTCTGTCTGACTTCTTGAATCTTGCTGGGTATTGACTAGATTTGCAATTGGATTATAGTTTCTTTGGAAATTGTTCCTCAGTCGAGGTGTAAAGTTAGCATCAAATCTGAAATAACATTTATTAGCAGCATGTCCATACTTTTCACATGTTTGACATCAAAGTCTATTGTTGTTATTGTTATTCCATCTTCCACCCCTTCCTCTTACTCTGTAGGAATGACCCCCTCGCTGATTATTAGTGGATTCATTTCTGCTACTATAATTCCTTTCTTGATTCTTGAATTTGTTATTTGGAACTTAGTTGATTGAGAATTCAGGAACTGTTGATTTCTTCAGATCAATCCTCCCTTCATGATCAAGTAATGTGGAGTATACATATTGTATAGATGGTGTAGATACCTTAGATGATATTACTACAACTACAGCTTCATACTCGTCATCTAATCCACTCAATATTGATAGAATTTATTCAGTGTTTGATATTCTATGCTCTACTACACCACCTGATCGCAAATTGTCTTGACCTTGGCAAGATACTCTCTTGTTGATAAGTTGTCTTTCTTTACATTGTGTAGCTTTCTTTTGTAGTGCATAATTCTTGCTGCAGATTGAGAACTGAACATTTGTTCAACTGTAGACCATATTTCATGTGCACTTTTGCATCCAATGAGTTGTGGCAATAAGCTTGAACTTACAGATGATAACAGCCTTGCACTGATTAGACTGTCTTGTCTATGATGAGTAGTATATTCTTTGTTGCTTACAAGTTTTCCATCTTTATCTGTAGTGTATTTAGGGGGTTTGAGTAAGTTTCCAAGAACATACTCTTCAAGGTCATGGCCCTTAATTGCTGTTTCAATCTGAAATTTCCACATCAAGAAATTGGTTTCATTAAGTTGGGTGGTAATCAGTTGGGTTTGCGGCTTGATTATTGCTTTGATCAGACCTTGAGTTGCATTTTGTTAAGATTCAACACTGCTTGAGCCTGGGTAGAAGAGGTGTTTTCTTCTGCCATTTAAACTGAAATATGATATGAAGAATATCAGCCGATGAGAACTTTCAGATATATCTTGATGTACAGCCAGAAATTTCAGATGATGATGTTTCTCTGATGAGGTTTCTTAGCGAGGTACAACAAGAATTGAGATAAAGAACTAACAAGAAGATGTTGCTCTTGAAATAGAATAGGTAACTCACTATTAGCCATGATCAGATGATGAGAATCTCTATTCTTGATTCTCAAATGATAGCCAAAGCACAGCCAGTCATCAATGATGAGACTGACTCTGATGATGATCTAGGCAGGGTGCACTTCTGCTGCTAAGCAGTTTTGATTTGATTGCTCTGATACTAAGATAGAAAAGATGAAAGTATGTTTTATTATTATTGATAAAACCGATATAGAGTAGAGTGATAATTCTCATCAATAATAAACTGATACACATGCTCTATATTTATAACGTAACAAAACAAAATTTTATTGTATATGAGCTGAGTTACTAGACCAAACCCGCTATTCACTTAATACAATCCATGCTTGTATAATATTTTATCAAATCCTTTAATTATTTACATCGTTATTCTTATTTGTCTAGCAGACGTTCAAGGAATACCAATATTTTTTTAGCATCATATTATAAAGATAATTTTTTAAGGAAAATGAGTGATTTTTCCATGAAGGAGAACACTCATAATTTTATTCTACACTTAAAAAAGATGTTGCAAACAAGCTTGGTAGTTAGGAAACCCCCTCCTCTCATACAATGAAGAAAAGAAATAAAAGCTCTCCTAAATCCTAAGAATGTGACGACCGTCCTATACCACAGGCACCGGTAGAGTATAAATAGTACGTTGTAGTCGTGCCCAGCCGAATATGATGATCATCATGGTTTAGAATGAACAATTGCAGCATATAACATGTCGTATACCTCACAACACATGAATAAAATATAATATTACATATACAACAGAAGAGACAGTAATAACAATATGAATAAATCATCATTAGAGTATAATATCCACAGAGTTATACATCAATAGTAAAGTTTATATATTGGAAACAAACTCAACAACTATTTCAAATACAAATAGTAAGTAGTCAATGCTAATGTTTCCCCATGCTGCACAATGGAATAAGCTATACGTATATAATACGAGATAGATCCATCCAGCTCGTCCTCCGAACAGCTACAACGTCACCTAGATCTGCTATCTAGTCTACTCATTTAAGAGTACCTTTAAGCTTTCGATAAGGTCAAATCAATGCATATGGTATCAAGCTACTTGGTACGTAATGAATTGGATAGAGTCGAAGGGTTCTTAGTCGAAAGGTTGATGGCCAAAGAGGTTGGGGTATGTTTGTTTTATAAAACAAAAGCTTTGCCTGCTTTGCTTTCGGATTAGAGCTTTCGACTTGGTTGCTTTCGACCATGTAAAAATGTTTAAAAGAATGGTTTTAAACCTTCTGACATAGTCAAAAGGTTACTGCAGCTACTTTGTTTTGAAACCATCTGTCATAGTCGAAAGGTTACTGTTGCTACTTTGTTTGGAAACCATCCGTCATAGTCGAAAGGTTACTGCCTTTTATATAAATGTTTTGTTTTGAACCTTCTGAAAAAGTCGAAGGGTTTACTTTGATTGATTTCGAAAGGTTTACTTGTTTTAAAAACTGACCACTTCTCCATGCTTTCGAAAGGAAGCTTTCGACTTAGGTGATTTATCCTTGTTTTATAAATTGAACTATAACCAAAGTTTTCGAAAGAGTTGTTTTAAAAGATGCTCTAAAGCTTTCGAAGCAGAGCTTTCGACTTAGCCGAAGGGTTTGTACCATTGAAGTCGAAAGGTTTTAAAAGAAGGTTTTCCACCTGTTTTAAATTGAACCCAGAGAAGTTTTTGAAAGGTTTTATTAAAGAAGAGCTAATGCTTTTGGGCAGTTTTGTTTACTGAATGGTTTTAAAAGGGGTCGAAAGGTATCATCCGAGTAGGTTGAAAGGTTTAGTTTCTAAATGATTTCGGAAGGTTCTAAATGGAAGGATTTCCAATGATTTTCTAAGGCAATGTCTTAGTTCATTTAAAATAGGAAGTCTAAGATTTTATTGCTTTCGAAAGGTTTGAAGTTCAATGGGTTCGAAAGGTTTGAGGTTCAATGGTTTCAAACGGTTGAGTTTCAATGGTTTCGAAAGGTTTTGATTTCTAAGGGTTTTGAGGGTACTAATGGAAACAATAAATGAATATGACCTAAGTTAGGGATACTGATGGAAATAGGCTAATCATGGGGCTAACATGATTTAAATAGAATCATGGGGTTAACATGATACAAATAGAATCATGGGGCTAACATGATATAAATAGAATCATGGGGCTAACATGAGACCATTAAATTCATGTGGCTAACATTAAATAATTAGATTCATGGGGCTAGCATGAACCAAGTGGCAAAACGATAGGTTCATAGTCATCCTAGGAAAACTATATAATGTGAGATGGATAGTCTACATCAGCTTAAGAAAAATAAATGTGGAATAGGTAGTCCCGTTTTGATATAATTAACCTCTAATTGGGGATGGGGAAATCCTAATTGTTTTCAAGTATGCATATCACCATAATGTTTTATAAATACATGTTTTAACCATTGTGGATGCATGGGCACGGTATATGGTTTTATGAAAGGTTTTGCAAAAGATATGCTTTAAAAGGGTGTTAGTGAGGGGAAACCCATTCTGCTAAGCGACGTGGTCTCACATAACATGTTTAACCGGAATGTATAGTATTATTCATAGCAGGCTTTATTTCTGACTCAAATTTTATGTTTTCCCATTAAACTCTCGGTGCTCAAATTAATTTGAGTAGTTTGAGGGATTAAGGTCTTTTTTAGGTTTAGTAGGATGACGAATAAGGTTATCAGAGGCATGTAGGAGGCAAACAAATAGCTATTTAGGATTTCTAGATCTTGTTATATTTAGGTGTAATTCCGCTGTGATTATATTAGGTCTATTATGACCATATGACTTTAATCAACCAAGGGGGTATCTTCATATACCGCTCTTGGCGTAATTTGTAATAATTATATTTGATTTATGCCTAGGAACAATTTAGGATTATGTGTTGTAAATGTGAACCAATTGGTTTTGAAATGTAATGAAGTAAAAATTTGTTTTGAAATTTGTGTTTTGTTTCATATTCAAGTGCTTATGATATTCTTGATACTATTAACATAGCCATATTTAGTCGTCGGAAGCTAATACTATAGATGACTGCAGCATCTGTAGCGCTTAGTTTTGGGCCTCTAGATAGGGGATGTTACACATATACTACTACAAAGTCATGCCATTTGAACTCAAAACGCTAGAGCAACCTACCAAAGGTTAGTTAACATGGTGTTCTAATATCAGATTGGGAAAAATGTAGAGGTGTATGTAGACATGCTTGTTGGGTCAAAAGCAGCAACAAATCACATGCATGACCTGGAAGAGACCTTTGTAATCTTAAGACAGTATAACATGAAGCCGAAACCCTTGAAGTGTAATTTTGCCATCCAGTCAGGGAAGTTTCTAGGGTACATAGTAAGTGACCATGACACTGAAGCAAACCTAGAACATATTGAGGTCATAAGGAACATAAGAACCCAAGAAAAATCGAAAGATGTCATGAGCCCAAATAGCATAATGGCTTCTCTAAGCAGGTTCATTCCAAAGCGATAAACAACTGTATACCATTCTTCGACCACGTGAAAAGGGATGAAATTTCAAATGGACCGAGGAATGAAAAATAGCGTTCCAAAATCTGAAAGACCATCTGATCAGTACCCCTATCTTTACCAAAACTTGTAACAGATGAGGACTTATATGGATACTTAGTTGTAACTGATGAAGTTGTAGGTGCTATAGTGGTTTGAGAAGATGAATGGACTCTGAGTCCTATTTATTTCATGAGAAAACGTATGTCAGGAGTTGAGCTCAACTACTTAGTCATTGAAAAGCTAGCTTACAACCTTCTTCTCATGGAAAGAAAACTACGGCCTCACTTTCAAGTGCATCCCATTAAAGTTCTCACATAAAAACCACTAATGCAAATACTACAGAAGCCAAAGACATCGAGTCGCTTACTATAATGGGCAATGGAGCTCAACCAATATGATATCTCTTACTGCCCTAAAATGCAATCAAAAGGCAAGCGCTAACAGGCTTCGTTGTGGACACTGCTCACTAAACCAATAACTGAGTAAGAGACTTCCACTCCACAGTTTTGGAAAATATTTGTGGATGGAGCATCAAGTGAGCAGGTGGCAGGATTGGATATGTAGTAATCACCATAGATGAGTAGAAATTATTCGAGGCGATGCAGCTTGGGTTCAAAGCTACCAATAACGTTGAAGAATATTAAGCTCTCTTTGCAGGCATAAGGATGGCTTAGGTAATGAAGGTAAACCATATTAAAATTCATTGTGATTCCCAATTAGTTGTGAACAAAGTGTAGGGTAAGTACTAAACAAAAGAGCCAACTATAGCTAAATACGTGGAACTGCCTATAAAATTACTACGGTGGTTCGAACAATTCGATATAAAGAAATTCCGCATGAGAACAATTCTTCTACAGACTCATTATCCAAGCTTGTTAGTACTAAAGTAGCGAACGAAATGAAAGTTGTTCCAATAGGGCATCAAGCTAAACCAAGCATCATTGAGGCCAATCAAATATTGGTCCTAACTAGAGCCCAATGAGCTATCATTAAAGAAGCTTAAGATCAAGAAATAATAGAAAGTCAAGGGTAGTCCCCAATCATGCACATCCCTCAGCAAGAAAAGGAGGACTCATGGATGATCCCTATCAAACAATTCTTGATAAACAGAGTTCTGCCTCTAAACAAGAATGAAGCCCATAAAATAAGATATCAGGCTCCGTACTTTTCCTTATTCGATGACATATTATACAAGAGAGGGAACTCTACATCTTATCTTAGATGGGTTTCCAAAGAAGAAGGAGAACGAGTCCTGGGTGATGTACATGAAGGGCAATGCAGGGATCACTCTAGAGGGACTAAGTTAGAAAAGAAAGTTCTAAGGCATTTATAATACTGGCCCACTGCACTTTAGGATGCACAGGAGTATGTAAGAAGATGTGATAGATGTTAAAGATTTGTCAGTATCCCAAGACAACAAACCTATAAGCTCATCCCATTGGCCAACCTATGGCCATTTTACATACGGGGCATAGACTTGATAAGACCACTCCTTATGTCTAAGAGGGGGAAAATATAACATAGTGGCGATAAACTACTTCACCAAGTAGGTAGAAGCAGAACCCTTAGCCAATATTACGACGATGAAAATAGTTACTTTTGTTGTGTGGAACATAATTACTAGGTTCGACATCCCTTATAAAATAATCTCTGATAATGGAACCAAACATGAGAGTAAGGAGTCTATGGAACTTTGTGAGAGAATTCGGATAACAAAAAAATTCTCCTATGTTGCACATCCATAGGCAAATAGGCAAGTTGAAGCAGCAAACAAAATCATAAACAAGCTACTCAAGAAAAGACTGCAGAAGGCAAAAGGAAAGTCGACAGAAGAATTATCCCTAATATTATGGGCTTACAAGGCCTTATTTAGATCCATAACTGGCCACACACCTTTCTCTCTGACCTATGGCTGTGATGCAATTATCCTAGTTGAGATAAAGGTCCCATCACATATAATAATATCATATGCGTCAGATTAGCACAAGGAGCTAAAACAAGCTTCCCTTGACCTCATTCAAGAAATAATAGACGTGGTGGTAGTCCGATCTATTGCATATCGACAATGGATGGAGAAAAAATGCAATGCTAGGTTCAGAGAAAGAAAATTCTACTAGGTAGACCTAGTATTGTGAAAATTGGTAGCTAACATTAATGACCCAGTAGATAGGGCTTGCTTCCAAATTGGGAGGGCCCCCTAGTTGTGGCAGAAGCCTTAGCTAACGGGGTTTACCAACTCTTGAGGCCTAATGGAAACTTAGTTCCAAGAACTGTGAATTTAGAGCATCTTAAACCTTACTTTACATAAGAAGTGTTATTTGTATGTCAAAATAACAAACAGTGTAATTATTATGGAAAGTAGTAATACATCGAACTGGGCCTAGGGATATTAGATGGTCCGAACTAGTATAAAAATCTCTTTGTGTTAATTTTACTTACATAGCAAATGACATTGAGTCGTATCACACACGACTCGGCTTCTCAGCCTAAATAATCACATTGTATGTAAGGATATTAGACGACCTGAACCAATACAAAAGGACCATGCGAATGAGTTTAAAATGTTGTAAGTACATGACTTGACTTCAATGTCAAAAACAGTCTTCCCTTAAACATCAGAGCAGACTGTGCCAAGCATATGAACACAGATTATAGTCTACCCCCATATAGCGGAGCAAACCTTTACCGAGCGAACGAACATAAGGTGGATGTGAAGCAAGAAGACAAGCAAATCCAAACAAAACTAAAGGAAGGTACATAAAAGCAAAACTCATAAGGTATTTATATTCCTTTACAAGAAAATTTAATTCACATGGTACCTTTACAAACATTTGCACAATAAGAAAAAGAACGTTTTTTTACAACTTAGCTTTACAAAAATGTTCTAAACTACAAGTTCTAAAATACTACTATTATAAAGTATCATTTCTAAGGGATGCTTGCCGAAGGACGGTCCCTTCTGATACAATAGTTTATTCTGGGGTCGAAGTTGGCACCTGTCCGTTGGTTCATCGGATCTTCCATGGTCACCACAGAATCTTTCTTATTATAGAGAAAGCTCAAGTTAGTGCAAGGTAAAAGTAATTAAAGACATCTATAGTTCATGACAAAAAAATATGCCCCATTTTACATCTGACTTTCTCATTCTTAAGCTTCTCTTCTAAGTCGGCAAGTTGGCTCCATCCAGGCTTATCTACAGGTGTCGTGACAACGATAAAAGTAGCCTGAGCTTCTTGTAGAAGATCCTCGAGTTCGTAATGGTGGCCTCTCTCATTTGTTCTAAGTTGTTTATCAATTCACCCCTTGTCTTCTTTGAACTCCTTAAGGAATAACCAAAATAATTGAGAGCATCTGCCTTCCACCCCTTAATTATATGCATGGAGCCACCTTCGACCCTGGATCATCTAACTATTTCTTATAGCTGGCTTCTAATTCCTTTAGTTTACCTTGGAAATGTAATTCCAATTTCTTCTTTCACTCATCAGCCGATGAGGTATCTATGGCTGTAAGGGGAGTAGGAGTATCATCTAGGCCAAGCCCCTCAACATCCCTCCTCCTTCGGCACCCACCTTCCCCGGATATTGATGATCAGCCTGAAGAAACATGTTTATTACAGTCCTCTTCAATTTCTTTATCTTATCTTCATAAACAATCCCATAATGTGCTTTACCTTCCTTCAGTGCTTACTGCAATTTCGATCACATAGAGTTTGCAACATCCTGTTCAGTGCAGAACCTAACATTATATTGATGTTGGCGCTTAACAGCATCCTTAGCTTCTTTGAGCTCAGAAAGTGCATTCCTCAAGTCTCTTTCAAGCCCTTCGTTAGTAAGTGTTAAATGGAAATTCTCTTCCTCTAAGGCCACGACAAAAGTCGTGGCTGCAACCTCAAACTCAGGCACACCTTTTTCAACCGGACCGTAAATAGTGGGAATCGAAGGTTCATTGGATTCAAAAGCTCTGGTAGACTTGAAAGGTGGCCTAGGATGATCGACCTAGTCGGTAGTAATTAAAGTTTGATTCAAAAGAAATCAAGTCAAACAAAGCTAAGAAAAACATATTACATAAAGACCAGTTTTATATATTAACGAATTCGCATATAAAAGTAATAATAATACACCACGCTCACTCCTTAGTTAATTTACAAAGCCTAAGCCTAAACTACTGTAAGTGTGGACTATCAAGTGGGAAGGAATCACTCTTTAAGTTATACTGCCATCGACGTAGTACAAAATCACTAAGTGCTTCTTCTTCTTTAACTATTTTATCAATTTTAAAAAGCAACATTTAGGTCTCCTCTCTAGGTTGCATGAACTACTCATCTAAGTCTTTTTCATGCTTGCGAATTGTCGCTACATCGAGAGCAAGACGACCTATGGTCTGGGCTTAGAGTTTTTCACACTTTCCTTCAAGAGTTTAGTAAATACTACTTTCGTAGAAAACTAGAAAGAACAAAGGGTTGAAAATAACATGGTCATTTATAGTGCAATAACGAAACAACAAGTAAATTAAAGAAATTATCTACAACAAAACGGAGAAGCAAATCAATTTTATTTACATAAGGAACAAAGAGGTCCTTTACAAAAGATCAGGATATTACATGAACTTGAGGAGTAGTGGTGACTATAGTCTCCTTAGACCATGCATCCTCTTTATCTTGTCACAAGGAGGTTTCATGGGATGCAGAAGGGGAAGCTTGCTTCGTGGCCAGCTCCTTAGCCCATTCAGCCCTGCAATAAGCAAGGGCTTTTTCATTCTTTGAGGAGTCACCCAAAATACTAAAGTCAACCTTGGGAAAGTATGATCTAAGCGGTTATAAAAAAACTAACGCTTGATTACAACATACATCTTGTAATGCACTAAATAGGTGTTCCGCTCGAGGTTGCCTTTAAACTTCTCCACATCCTTCTCCTTCTCCTCCAACATTTTATCTTTCTCCCACAACAATTTGTCCTTTTCCCCTAACTCCTGACCCTTCAATGCCAAGGCCTCATCAGCCGCCTTCACCGCCTCTTCAGCCTTCTCCCTTTAAACCTGAACATCTTCTTATATTCTAGCTTTCTCAGAGGTGTCCACAACAAGGTATGCCTCAAGATTAGCAATTCAGGCAATGGATTTGACCTGATTATCTTCCGCCTTCTTTCGAACCTCGGCTTCTAGGGCCCCAACCTATCATAAAGTAATGGAAAATAAGATGAGGGTCGGTTAAGAAAATCACCATTAAGTAAAGAAAGAAAAGAAGATATGTAAATAGGCCCAAGACCTCTCGAGCTTAGTAGCAAGCTTGGAGAAGGGAAGCATAGGAACGGGAAGAGAAATGAGGTAGGATTACAAAGTAGAAGAAATGTGAGATAGGCTATGCAGGGTGATGCATCCTAACCTCTTAGCAAGATTAGAAATTGCACCCTCAAGCAGGATACTCGGGTCACAGAATGTTTGAAGAAGTGAGATGGGCAGTATTTCTTAGGAAGGAAGGGAGAAACGATGAGGTGTATGTAGTTACTTGAAGGGCTAACTAGAAGCTTCAGCACCGACTTTCTTCCCCTTTTATCTCTTCCTCTTCTTCTACATCTCTAACTTCTTGGTTGGAGAATCCTTAAGAAACAAATCAAAAAATCATCACCCATTTTTCCTACATAAAAAAATGATCGGTAATTGCCTTTAAAAGAAAATGGGGGGAAGTAAAAACTTCATTGTCTATCTTATTGAATTATAGCCCTAGGATCATTTGTAGTTGAGGAGAATTTAAATATAGAGTGAGAAAAGTTGTGCCTAGTATGCAAAAATTGGTACTTCGGCAATAATAATTCAGTAAAAAATAATTTTGTTTTCCTCTTCTTCTCTTCTTCACCTAAGTCGAGGATGCTCTTCCTACGAGATTTGTATGAACAGATAGTTTGATCAGAAAAGATAGGCCGATTGTGATGCAGATGGAAGAAAGAATGGAAGTTATCGACATTCGAAATGAATAAGTATTGACAGTTCCATTTTTGGGTCTTACGGGGAACATATGTAAAAATCGATTATTTCGCTTAGGCATAATAAACCCCAAAATCTCCCCCAGAAGGACTCTTATGGACATCGAATAAGAATTGAAGTTCTTCAAACAAAGGAGGCGTGCATTTATCAGCATAAAGAATGAATGTAGCGATCAAAAGGGTATACAAAATGGGAGCAAGTTGAATTAGGGCAGTACCAATGGCAGCGAACCATTCGCAAAGAACTCAGTTAGAAGGAAGGTAAAGTCTGCATCAGATATGCTCAGGGGAAACAGAAAAGAAGCTAGTTGGGGGAATATGAATACCTTCATGAGGCTCATGTACCATACCCACATAACCATTTAACCTAAAATGATCGAGAATACCCTCTATTTTCCCTAATTCAGTTGCCCTAGACGGCAAAGATAGGGGAGAGAAAGAAGAGGTTGTCATATCAGTCACCGATATGATAAAAGAAAAAGGAAACTACAAAAAAGAGAATGACCTTACTTATGTTTGGAAAAAGGGAGATTCTTTGAAAAGATGAAATTGACAATTAGGGTTTTCGAAAGCAGGTAAAGAAATGAAGAAGAAGAAAGGGGAAAGATATATACTTAACTCAATTAGAATCTCAACCACACAATCACAATAATGAAAGAACTCAAAAAAAAAACATCAACTGATTAATGAGAAAAGAATTAGCAAGAGGACCCATATAGATTTTCTTAGGAGTTGGAAAGACTAAAGTAACAGCTTTTCCGAAAAATTAGCCAATAAGTGGATGACATGGTACTAAGACATTAAATGTGAAATGACTATGAAGACTTTTTCTTTTGGAAAGAAGAAATAGAAAAGATAGGACGTGATGTGGTATTAGAAAATATGGACATAGAGACAAGTCCACACCAATGTATGATTACTGCAGACTTAGGAGGCAAGTGTTACACCTTTACTTTCCTAACTATATCTAAGATAAACTAATGCAAGTGCCATGCTAAAAGAACTGCCCCAAGAAAGAAGCTGGATCAGGAAAAGAAAGAAAGGACAAAGCCCAGGTAGGACCACGGCAAGCTTTAAAAGAGGAGCAAAACATGAAAACTACGCCATTTGATCAAGTGTAGTATTGACGCTACATTACTGTTCTAATGATCTGGGATAGCCTAAAAAGTGCAAGAACTGATCTGTAACCCCAACACTCAAGAGGTGGGACTGGGGCACAACCTTCAAACTGCGTAGCTCCCAAACACAAAATGCAAAGGTTGTACGGAAGTTCCAAAAGTAAGCCTTCATAAGTCAAAGCTCTGGCACAATCATAAAATAACAACAAAGCAAAAAGATTATGGGGCAGCCCCAGAAAAGGAAACCTTGATGACATAGGACTGCGACACAATCCATAAAGCAACTACATGTAGTAGGGATGAACCACAATCTTAAGCAAACATTTAATGTGGCTGGGCTGCACCGCAATCTTATATCAACATCAAAGTAATAGGGATGTGCCGCTATCTTGACATAACAGGACAACTCCACAATCCTAAAAACACCGCGTACAAACATAAGGAATAGGGAGATGAGGCGATGGGGTAAGACCGCTTCACAACCAAAAGTCAAGCCTTATTTCTCAAAGGTAAACCAAAAGACCCTAACTTCATCCCCAAGATCATTAAACTTAGCTCAAAGGAAAAGACGGTGGCATAGTCCTCTATTGATGAGAATGGCTTAGGATAGGTTCATGCAAGACGATCACTCTTTAAAATAGCAGTGCGGTCTCTTCTACTAAGCCATACAATTTAACTCCAACTGTCTCCAACGTTACACTTTGCAGATGTTTCAGATTGAATAGTGCAGTACAGCTTTGGAAGTGTCGATGCAGTTCGAATGTTCTACAGTATCGCTACCCCAGACATAATGAAGGCGCAATTCCCAGTAAATTAAAGCGAAGTTATGAAATACCGATAATGTTGTAGTTCTTTTTGAAATGAAGGGCATTTTCTCATTAGGACTTCATCACACATGTGTACCGTCCACTAGCCTGTTGCTTTACAGAATCATAAAGTCATGATCTATTCAAAATTTAGTTTTCCCGCTTCAATTTCAAACTTCCCGCCTAAGCTCAAAATTCACCAACTCAAATAGCAGTTTCCCGCTGAAGACTACGTTAGCAATCCTTGCACAGTAAAACAACAAGATGGACGGTTGAGATGTGGCAAGATCTAAAGATAGAAATCAAAAGAGCCAAAGGCCATTTCCACAATCTATGTATAGTAAATAGGCTAGATGGATTATTAACGCATAGAGAGATCTAAGGGTTAGAATCGGGAACATATGTAATTGACGAAAGTGATTATTGTAATTCTCTGTACTATAAAAGAAAAAGGTACTATAGCAAAAAAAGGGGATTTTTAGCTTTACATTTTTTAGAAATACTGAAACAAAAAACTATACTCTATTACTATTGTTTGTACTACGAACAAAAAGGAAGAAAAGGACGTTTCTTCATGGACGTAGGATTCATTAACATTCGAACCATGTAAATTCTCCATGTCACTTTTATTGCTTCAATATTTGATTTTACTTTTTCTGTTTTGATACTATTTTGCTTAATGCAATGGACAATGACTTGCCACCAGATTTTGAATGTGTTGCTTAAAATTGTTTTAGCGCTATTACGTGTAATTACCTCCTTTAAAGGAAATTTTAACACTAAATTTTTATGATTCCTAATCACGTAAGCATTCAACAACGTGATTACTTCAAAAAATTCATGGGTATTTTTGAGATGAGAAATCTCATCTACATCGACGAAGTCCACACAGATGACAACTAGATTAGCCGAGCTTTATGTTGAAACTATAAGGAGATTCCATTGAATTCTAAGTACTATAGTTAGTATTGAGAATCATTATTTGTCAGTGAGTTAAGACAGAGCCTATAGGATGCTTTTGGTTTGGAATTGTGTATGAGCATAGCTTACCATCTATAGATATATGGATTGACTAGGAGGGTCAACTGAGTGATTGTAGATTTGTTATGAGCCTGCATGCTAGACTTCGTTGGATCTTAGGAAGATCACTTACATTCGGTAGAATTTTCATACAATAATATTTACTAGTCCAGTATGGGGATGGCTCCCATCAATGTGTTATATGGAAGACCTTAAATGTCAATGGTAAATTGATGTGAGATGAAAGATAGACCCGTATTAGGACCAAATCTTGTAAGAGAGGATTTGGAAAAGGTTGGGATGATTCAGAAAAGGATGAAAGATGCTCAGTCTAGATAGAAGTACTATGCCGATAGGAGGAAGAAGGACTTGGACTTTGATCTAGGGGATCACATGTTCGTTAAAGTTTTGCCGGTTAAAGACACTATGAGGTTTGGAAAGGCCGAAAAGTTAGTGCTGAGATATGTTGGGTCATTTCTAATATTACAGAGAATAAGCAAAGTAGCTATATAATTGAATTTTCAAGTACTTTTGATGGGTCCACAATGTGTTTCATGTATCACAATTAAGGAAGTTTGTCCGAGACCCTAAGGATGTTGTAACTCCGAGAGCTGTGAAAATTTTGGTTGTCAAACCAAATATGACTTATGTAAGGAATCCCATTCAGATAGTACATCGAGATGCGAAGAAGTTTCAGAATAAAGTAGTAAAACTTGTGTCAGTCAAATGGAATAAGGACCGGGATGATTATGCATGGAGAACTAAGGATAAAGTTAGGAAAACTTATCCCGAGTTGTTTGGTTAGATTAAAATTTAAGTTTGCAAGGTTTTTATAAACTATGTATGTGTGTGATATTGTAGTTGGTATGTACATTGTGTTGATACACATTCGTAGAGAGCATACATATTTATGCCATCAAAAATCTGATTGGAAAATAGAACTTCTAATACTCAATCGTAATTTTGTGGACGAAATTCCTATAAGGAACGAAGCCTGTAATATCCCATAAATAAATAAATAGAGGATTATTTATGAGAATGAAGATTTAAGTGGTTAAATTATGAAATTAAATAATGAGGTGTGGTAAGTATTTGGTTATACATTTTCTTATCAATAATGCTTCTTAAAGAGTTAACTAAAAAGAATGAAATGAGAAAGGGAGATGGTCGACTGACGACCCATAGTGAGGTTATTACAAGCCTTTTCGATTCATTTCATCATGCTATCTCATTTCATTCTACACATAAAATCGAATAAAAGCTTTACCACACTTTAATGCTGGTTGCAACCTAGGGAGAAAATAAAGAAGAAGAAGATTAAAGCTAAGGGAACTAGAAACGTCATTCAGCTAAGAGATATAGGTGAGTAATATATTCTCTAAATCTTGTTTCCTTTAATAATGACTCACGGTCCAAGCAATTCAGATTCTTCTCATACTTTTTTTGATTATAATGATCCGAAAAATTGTATGATGTTAGGAATACATCATTAGTCATCGGTTTTGATTTAGGATTTCACCATAAGTGATCAAATCGATATGAATTATTTAAATATGGGGTGATATAGAAAAGTGAAAATTAGTCACAATGGCATCTTTAGCAAGTGGAATTAGTTTCTAGGACACAGAACTGAAATAATTACTTTCAAGGACAAAATGTAAAATAATTAGTTTCTAGGGCCTAAAAACCTATGAAATTATGTCTTTGAAAGTAATTGAACTGCTGACTTTGTCCTTGAAAGTAATTATTCTGCTGACTTTGGTCTTGAAAGTAATTTCTTTGAACGTGTGTCCTAGAAACTAATTGGACTGTAAAGTTTGTCCTTCTGGTGAAATGCCCCTATAGAAAATGGGTAGAAATATAGTGTTTGAAATTTTTATGGAAAAAATACACATACGCATTTTCTATGATTATCTAGGAAAAATATAATTAAATTCTAAATGGAAATACAATTTGCTGAGAGGATATTTAGGGGTGCCGAGAGGCTGATACATATGGGCCGGGAGGAAAACTAAATGGGTAAATTATTTAGTACTTAGTCAATAGACCATACCCACAATACATGCTGAATGTGTTAGGAAAATACTAAATAACTGTAAGAAATACAAAATCAAAGTAATCAGAAGTCGACACATATAAAGTTAGTGTCAGACGTGTAAAAATTAGTTTCCAACGTGTACCAAGATATATATAGTACCGAAGGCAGTGGAGCCGTATCGAGAAAAAATGAACTAGAACCTTAAGTATAACATTATAATTAAGAGAGAGTTGAGAAATGCTTAATAGGAAGCCACATTTATTAAACTAAAGTTACTGGCCAAAGGACGAAAGAGAACGAGTGCTATAAAGGAATTAAAGGTGGAGGAGTTGATTTTCGAAACTTACATTTGAGATTTCTTATGCTAGCTAACTAAAACTAAACTAAGGCTTGTTCGAAGGTAGTGATTGTCAAGAGCAGGTTTATTCTTGGTTGATTCTTGAGACCAGAAGTGACTAAGTTTCGAAAGGAAATGGTACTAAAGCTTAAGTTGGCTGATACTACTATTTAGAACATTGATATTAATGTAGTAAGTAGGGTGTTAGCTGAAAGATAGTTGGAGTAAAAGATAGCTAATGAACAACTAAATAGAAAACCTAATGGATTAATGGTCAGGTAGAGGTTTAGTGTAAGATGTAAGGCTAGTTATGGTAGTTAATAAACCAAAAGCGTAGGTGTAAGGACCGAATGGCAACCAAAACAAAAAGCATAGGTGTAAGACCTGAGTGGCAACCGACACCAAACTGGTGTAAGGAATAGTGTGGCAGCTACAGTTGAAAGCAAAGTAAGAGTAAGGCCTAAGGTGGCATCTAAAATATGAATGAAAGTGGTATGAGGCCTGATGCGGCAACTAGAAGTTTGGTGGAAGATGTAAGACCTGTTGTGGTAGTCAAGAAACCGATGGCGCAAGAGTGAGGCCTTGGTGGCATCCACAAACGAAAGCGTAAGTGCATGGCCGAAAGTGGCAACCGAAATACGAAAGGGAAGTAGGTGTAAGGCCTAGAGTGACAAATGAAGCACGGAAGCAATGACATAAGGTATGGAGTGGAAATTGAAACTTAGTAGTATAACTATATACCTAGGGATGCGATGATGGCATAAAGCCTTAGCAGTGGTTGAAGGATTGTATCCTAGGTTTATAAGAGAAATTAAAATGATTGCATATGGTAGAATATGTGAAATGACTATTTAGCATAAATAGGACAACCTTGGCCATATAAGACCTTCGGTTTGGGATAATGACATATGCTTGCATTTAAATTTATTAAAACGAATGTTATGTTATTATGAGGGGAAAATTCATTCTATTCTTTAGCGGCGTAATCTCACTATGTTTTAACTTTAGGGTAATATATTGCTTATACTAGGTTTTTTGTCTAACCCATATTATTATTATTATTATTCCCATAAACTCATGGGTACTCGCTAGGGTATGCTGAGTTTATGAATCTAGGCAGTTTTTTTGGAAGACGAATGAGGAGTTCTGAAGAGGAGGAAGAAATCATAGATGATATAAATGATTGTTTTATTTCTATTGTATTAATTGTTTATGTCAACGTCTTCATATGTTGGGCCTGACACAATTAACTATGACTGTATTATATTTTTGATCCCTGCATAAGTACGAAAATAGAAACAATTTTAATATGCAAAATGATTTTGTGGTTTGAAATTTATTAATTGCTCTGTTTACTTAAACTACTTTCATATAATTATCTTATATCCATCCTAGAAGGATAATTCCTTGGCGACTGCAGCATATCGGAGTTCCATTTTTGGGTTGAGGGATGAGGGATATTACATGCAATATCACATCTATAGTGGAACCACTATAAATCCATGTGTCATATTTACTTTCTACTTATTTCATCTTAGCATGTTTCGATTGTGGATTGTTGAATTAAGTTTGATTATTTTGCATGTTTGTTTAATCGTGCATATAGCCCATCCTACATAGACATTGACTGTGATTTGTGATAAATTGATATTATATGCAAATTTTTCCTAACGACTGGTATTAGAGATATAAGTTTTGCTATTGGATAAGAGGTGTTTAGTAGAATGGCAGGTATGGAGGATGAGAATACATCGGAGGCCGATTCAGCTCCAATAGTTGCACCCTATTATAGGGGTTCCTATACGACATCTGGTTTTCAATTGGCAATTAAGAAGTGGAATGGGACTATGATTTTTAAAAATGGCAATGGAAGATGAAGACGGAGTTAAAAGAAATCATGTTCATCATGTGGTGTTTGAGACTGATAAGTTTCCTACAGACATGTCAACTGTTGAATTGGAAGGTATGGAAGAATGAGTTTCTACCACTCTTCAACTTACTATAGGAGAAAACATTACCATTGAAATTATTGATGAAACAACGTCTATGTTTATTTGGAAGAAGTTGGAAGTCCTCTACATAGAAAAGTCCCTTACCAGCCGTCTAATATTATTGAGATCCTTTTTTGCATATAAGATGAAAGAGGTTACTTTGGTTACAACACACCTAAGTGTTTTTGATGATTTGATGATGAAGATGAAGTCTGTTGATTTAGAGATTGGTGAGGTGCAAAAGGCCATGGTTCTACTTTGTTCGCTTCCAAAGTGATACACGGACTTTTCCAACATTCTTATTTATGGTAGGGATACCTTGACATTGGATGTGTAAAGATTAATCTACTCATTGAAGATTTGCATGATCAGATGAAGGTGTTGGGTTTAGGTGACATTAATAGAAGAAGTAGTAGTCAAGAATTGTTCGTTTATTTGTAGAAATGAGAAGACAAGGGAGAACTTTATGGGGCTTTCCAATTCTAGGAAGCTTGGTTGGAGAAATAAGTCTAGAAATGGTAGGTACCATCCATGCAAGACATTTTCCAAACATGAATGTAACATCCCCTATCTAGAGGCCCAAAACTAAGCGCTACAGATGCTGCAATCATCCATAGTATTAGCTTCTGGGAACTAAATACGGCTATGTTAATGGTATCAATAATATCATAAGCATTTGAATATGAAACAAAAACAGATTTCAAAACAAATTTTTACTTCATTACATTTCAAAACCAATTGTTTCACATTCACAACATATAATCCCAAACCGTTCCCAGGCACAGATCAGAGTCATATGGTTATAATAGACCTAATACAAAACAATAAAAAATAAATTCCAACAAAACACAACAAGAACTGTAACTCCTAAATAGCTATCAGTTTGCCTCCTGCAAGCCTCCGGTAGCTTATTCGTCATTCTACTAAAACCTGAAAAAGACCGTAATCCCTCAATCTACTCAAATTAATTTTGAGCACCTGAGAGTTTAAGGGGAAAAAATAAACTTCGAGTTAGATATAAAGCATGGTATGAATAATACTATACATCCCGGTTAATTATGTTAAGTGAGACCACGCCGCTTAGCGGAATGGGTTTCCTCTCATTAACATCCTTTTAAAACATATCTTTTACAAAACCTTTCATAAAACCATATTCTAGGCTCCTGCATCCACAATGGTTAAAACATATATTTATAAAACATTATGGTGATATGCATGCTTGAAAACAATTAGGATTTCCCCATCCCCAATTAAAGTTTAATTATATCAAATAGGGACTACCTATTCCACATTCATTCTACTTAAGTTGATGTAGACTATCCATCTCACATCACATAGTTTTTCTAGGATGACTATGAACCCATCATTTTGCCACTTGATTCATGCTATCCCCATGAACTTTAATGGTCTCATGTTAGCCCCATGAGTTTATTTATATCATGTTAGCCCCATGATTATATTTTCCATTTGACTCATGCTAGCCTCATGAATCTATTTGTATCATGTTAGCCCTATGATTCTATTTGAATTTGCCATTTGATTCATGCTAGCCCCATGAATCTATCTGCATCATGTTATCCCCATGATTCTATTTATATCATTTAAACCCCATGATTAACCTATTTCCATTAGTATCCCTAACTTAGGTCATATTCATTTATTGTTTCCATTGGTACCCTCAAAACCTTTAGAATTCAAAACCTTTCGAAACCATTGAACCTCAAACATTTCAAACCCATTGAACTTCAAACCTTTCGGAAACAATAAAACCTTTGACATCGTATTTAAAACACTTGAGACATTGCCTTGGAAATCCTTTGGAAACCCTTCCGTTTAAAACCTTCCAAAATCATTCAGAAATAAAATTCTTTCGACCCTTCGAGAGGTAACATTTCGACGCCATCAAAAGCTTTGCCTTCGACCCCCTTTTAGATACATTCGGTAAACAAAACCTTTCGAAGGCATTAACCCTCTAAAACCTTTCGAAAACTTTCTAGGTTCAAATTTAAACAGGTGGAAATCTTTCTTTTAAAACCTTTCAACTTCATTGGAAACAACCTTTCGGCTAAGTCAAAAGTTCTTCTTCGAAATCTTTAAAGCATCTTTTAAAACAACTCCTTCGAAAGCTTTAGGTTATACTTCAATTTATAAAACAAGGATAAGTCACCTAAGACGAAAGCTTCCTTTTGAAAGCAATGGGGAAACGGCTAACTTTAAAAATAGGCAAACTTTTCGACTGGGTCGGAAGGTTCAAAGTAAAACCTTTATCAGTGGAAACCCTTCGGCGATGCCGGAAGGTTTCAAAACAGAGTAATGGCGGTAGCAGCTACAACCTTTCGACACGTTGGAAAGTTTTAAAGTCTTTCTTTAAATAACTTGACCTGGTCGGAAGTGACCAAGCCAAAAGCTCAAGTTTGAAAACAAAGCAAGCGAAAGCTTTTTACTTATAAAATAATTATATTCCAACCCTTTCGACTTAAACCTTTCGGTTTATATTCAATTCATTATGTACCAATTTCTTGATAACTTATGCTTTGAACTTTGACTTCATCAAAAGCTAACCCTTCGACTGGGACGAAAGGTCTTGTGCGGAAGGTGTTTAGCCGTATGGATTGAAACATGGAAAAAGTATGAATTGTGTCTTTAAACTTAAAATGGAAACTTTTCAACCAACCTACGTTTGTTTTTCAAATTCTCATTGGTCAATAAAATACTTTTCAGAATTTTGCTATCGCAATTACCAGGGTTTATAAAACATTTTATTTTGCAAAATGCCCCTTCTCCTTGATAAATATATAAAACATTTAAGTTCCATACCTTAAATAATTTATATATCCATCAAAGTGCTTAGAAAAATCTGGAAAAATCCCAGAAAATCTATTTTAATATGTTGTCTAACATATAAAAATTTCATCCCCAAATGATAATTATATTAGCCAAAAATAATTTATATCCCAATAAACAATTTTCTTCACTAGAAAATTAATATAAAATCCACCGTAATTCGAAAAATAATGAAAATTGAAACCATCTCTGAAATATCATTTCTGATCTATATTTAAATTTTCAAGGCTTTTGGATGTCATTAAAAAGGGTTTTCATATCAAATATATCATAAAACAAGTATGAACATGCATATTTCACCAACCAATAAATATATCCAACTTTAATCATCAAAACATGACATAAACTTGTAAAAACATTTCGGATTTTAGTCTTAAAACCGAAAACAAAAAGATAATGGGATGTTGTAATTATTCACCTTAGCTTTGGGATTATAGATGTGAGATTTGATGTTGCTTTAGTAGATTATCCTCCTTCTCTTGAATCCTAACTTTAGTCTTCTTCTTAAGAGTAAAAATGGTGGTTGGCCTTAGTGTTTTTAGTTTGTGTAAAATGAAATGAACGTGAGTTCCTTTCTCCTAAGGGTTAGGGTATAAGCTCCACCTATTTTCCATATTACCCTTGTCATTTCCTAACAACTTTTTTTAGGTTATTTAATATTTTAAAACCCTATTATGGCACGACAACCCTTAGCTAAAACAAATCTCAACCTTTTAAACTCCACATTATTTTATTTTATTTAACAATTAAATATTCTAAATAAGGTCATGAAACTATGGGGTGTTACAGACTCCCCACCTTAAAGAATTTCGTCCTCAAAATTACGATAAGGTACACAATAAAACAATCAAAGGTAAAACATACCATCAAATAAGTCAGGATAAGTATCCCTAATCCTGCTCTCCGTCTCCCAAGTACAGTCTCTAGAATTGTCACTCCACTGAACCTTTACTAACTTGACTGTCTTGTTCCTCAACTTCTTCACATCTCTTGCTACAATCTGAATCGTCTTTCTAATTATGGTCAAATCTGGTTCTACTACTAAATCTTCTAACACTCTAGGTGGTATAGTAGTCTCCGGGTCTCTAACACATTTCTTAAGATGAGAAACATGAAAAACATTATGGAATCCAGCCAAACTACTCGGTAACTCTACTCTATAAGCAAGTTTTTCGATCCTCTCAACAATACAAAAAGGACCGATGAATCTGGGTGCTAACTTTCCTAACTTCCCGAATCTAATCACACCCTTCATCGGTGAAACCTTAATAAACACATAGTCCCCGACAGAAAATTCCAAATCTTTCCTTCTTTTATCTGCATAACTTTTCTGCCTAGATTGAGCCTCCTTCATCTTAGTACGAATCAACTCAATCTTCTCCGCAGCTTCCTTCACTAAATCCGGAACCAATCTATCCCCGGTATATAACCAACATAGGGGAGACTTGCATGGTCTTCCATACAAAGCTTCAAATGGTGCCATCCCAATACTAGTCTGATAGCTATTGTTATACGATAACTCGACTAGATGAAGACGGTCCTCCCATGATCCTCCGAAATCCAATACACATGCTCTTAACAAATCCTCCAAGATTTTGTTAACTCTTTCCGTCTGTCCATCAGTCTGTGGATGGTAAGTGGTACTCATGTTGAGTTTGGTTCCTAATGCTTCCTGTAGACTTTTCGAGAACTCACTAGAAAACAAAGAATCTCTATCACTGATAATATTACAAGGAATCCCGCGTAGGTTTACTACATTCTTCAAAAATAACTTCACCAAACTAGGTGCCGTCCTAGTTGACTTTACCGGAATGAAATGGGCACTCTTAGTTAGTCTATCTTCTATGACCCGTATACTTTCATTCCCACTATTAGATCTTGGCAACCCATCAATAAAATCCATAGAGATAGAATCTCACTTCCATAATGGAACTTCCAATGGTTGAAGCAATCTGCTTGGTTTCTGGTGTTCAGCCTTTGCCTGTTGGCAATTCAATCACTGCTTAACACACAATCCTAAATCCTGCTTCATACCTTCCCATGAGAAATTTCTCTTCATATCCTGATACATTTTTGTTCCTCCCGGGTGGATAGTGAACTTCGAACGATGACATTCATCTAAAACCTCCCTCCACATGTTTTCTACATTCCGAACACACAACCTTCCTCTCCTTCTTAACCACCCATTTTGGTCAAGACTGAAATCCTTTAGGTCATCACTCTCCGTTCCTTCCCTCAACCTTTTGATCCGTTCAGCCAAAATTTGATCCTCCTCTTCCTTAGAAGCTATCTTCTCAATCATTACCGGTCTAACTTCTAAACAAGGCAATACAACACTTCCGGTACTAGAACCTTCCCCGGATCTATACTGCACACTACAAGCTGACAATGCTTCTATATCTTTCCACTCAGCAACCACAGCCAATACTGCATTCTGATGTTTCCGGCTGAGTGCATCCGCCACCTTGTTTCCTTTTTCGGGTGTGTACTCAATTCCAAAATCATAAGCAGCAACAAACTCCAACCACCTCCGTTGTCTCATGTTCAGCTCCTTCTGAGAGAACAAGTATTTCAACGACTTATGATCAGTATAAAGCTCAAATCTCTCTCCCAAAAGATAATGTCTCCACACTTTCAAAGCAAATATAACGACAGCTAACTCCAAGTCATGCATAGGATACCTAACTTCATGTGGTCTGAGCTATCTAGAAGCATAAGCAATCATTTTACCTCTTTTCATCAACACAGCTCCCAATCCGGTTCCACACGCATCGGTATAAACTACCAAATCTTGATTCCCCTCCGGAACCACTAACACCGGTGCATGGGTCAATAAGTGTTTCAAGGTCTGAAATGCTTCCTCGCACTTATCAGACGATACGAACTTCACATCTTTTCGCGTAAGCTTAGTCGTCGGTGCTGCTATCCGCGAAAAATCCTTTATAAACCTTCAATAATATCCAGCCAATCTAAGAAAGCTTTTAATCTCTGTCACCATCTCGGGTCTCTTCCAATTATTCACCGCCTCAATCTTAGTTGGATCTACAGACAACCCTTTCTCTAAGACAACATGACCAAGGAACTTCACTTCCTTCTTCCAAAAATGACACTTTGAAAACATAGCCTTCAACTGATGCTCCCCCAACGTTTCGAGCACAACTCTAAGATGAACTTCATGCTCCTTCTCATCCTTAGAGTATACCAGAATGTCATCTATGAAGACCAACACAAATTTATCCCAGTGCTCCCAAAATCCAATTCATCAGATCCACAAAGAATGCTGGTGCATTAGTCAGTCCGAACGGCATAACTAACCATTCGTACGATCCATATCTTGACCTAAACGTCGTCAAAGGAATGCTATCCTCTGTTCTAAGCCGATGAAATCCCATCACCAAATCCAGTTAAGAAAATACCATAGCCCTATTTAAATGATCGAACAAATCGTCAATTCTCGGCAATGGATATCGGTTCTTTATCGTTTTCGTATTTAACTTACGATAATCGATACACAGCCTTAACGATCCGTTTGGCTTCTTAACAAATTCGACGGCAGCTCCCCGTGGCGAACTACTTGGTCGGATAAAACTCTTGCCTTCCAAATCCACCAATTGCACCTTCAACTCTTTCGTCTCGGTGGGTGTCATTCAACTAGGTGATCTACTCACCGGTTCTACTCCAGGCACTAAATCAATCCAAAAATCAATAGCTCATTTCGGTGGCAACCCTTTACCGCTCAAACACATCTGCAAATTCTCTAACTACAAAGACTTGATGCAACTCATCATCCAACTCCGTAGTACCCAATAAAGCATTCATTTCACAACTAGGGTTTTCTACGGTATAGACTATCCGATCACTACAATCCGGGTGACTAAATAATATTTTCAAAATATCCTAGCATCATATTGACTTAACCAATCTATCCCAAGGATGATCCCAAATCCCTCAAAGTCAAACACATGCAAACAACACTCAAAAGTATGGCCTAGCAAATCAAGCTCTAAATGGTCACACCTCATCCTAAGTGTTGCATACCCTTCTATCAGATTTGCAACCCTTAAGGAAGTAACTAAATATGAGGGTTATAGGTTAAGCTTATCTACCAGACATCGAGAAATAAAAGAATGAGATGCTTCGGTATCAAAAAATACCCTAACTGGTATGCCATGGATCAAAAGTGTACCTTCCATTACAGACTTTCCTTTCTCAGCATCAATTGGTTTAGAGGACGATGGCTCCAAAGCAAAGACCTTTCCCTTCCCTTCCTTGGCGGCTTCAGGACATTTATTCTTGTAATGCCCCATCCGGTTGCAATTATAGCATTGCACTTTCTGCTTCCCCACATCCGACTTTCCATCTCCCGAACGACACTCATTAACGTAGTAACCCTACTTATCACAATTGTAGCAAACTATATCTGCTTTCCCTTTCTTGGTGGCTCCTTCTTTCTGAGTGCCCTTCTTCTTGAAGAACTTCCTCTTCTTCCCCTGAGGACCATTGAATTCAACAGGCTTCTCCCTAGCTGAAACAACAAGCATTTCCTCATGGCGAATGGCCATCTCCACAACCACATTAGAAGGATCTCGGATATGGGCCATAGTCATTCTGCCCAGCTCTGGCCTCAATCCTCTAATGAATCTCTCATTCCTTCTAACATCTGTGTCAACCAAAGCATAACCATATCGGGATAGCTCATCAAACCTTGAAGCATACTCGACCACAGACATCTGTCCTTGGATAAAATCCATAAAATTCCTCATTAACCCGACTTGGCCACCTCAGACAAGAACCTCTACTCAAACCTCCTCCTAGATTCAGCCCAAGTCAACTCTTTCTTTGGCACTCCGGCCATCACATTGTTCCACCAATGAAGCACTAACCCTTGCAGCTGTATTGAGGTTAGCCTTCTCTTTTCCCCATCATTTAAACCTAGATCTGTAAAGATCTTTTCACAGTTCACCAACCAATTCTCTACTTCAATGGCATCTTCCGTTCCAGCAAACGGCTTTCCTCCCAGACTGATATAGTCTCTACTCAGCTTAGCATAGTTATATCCAACTAGAACTCCAGGATTTGCCGCACCAACATTTCCAGCAGCTCCTGCTTGCAAAAGGTTTGCCAACAACTGATACAGGCTCCCACATCCACTTGAGGAACCCCTACACCCACATTTTCAGCTTGAGCCTGACCTGGTCCTCTTCTAGCATTGGGTCGGGCATTTCCATTAGTAGTGGTGCTCTCTCCTCCAACATTAACTCTGCCACTTCTTCCTTCCATATCTGTATTCAAACCTCGTGAGATACAGATAAATAGCCTAACTAAGAAAGGAGCCTAGAGATATAGCGTATATTTATATATATATAGCAAATACAAGTACGTTACTATAGCCTTATCCCATACCCCGATCATAACTCTATTTTCTAAGTATTATGTTTTCAAAAATCATTTTTAGTTAAAGTATTTCATAAACCATGCTCTGATACCAAGCTGTAACATCCCCTATCTAGAGGCCCAAAACTAAGCGCTACAGATGCTGCAGTCATCCATAGTATTAGTTTCTGGCGACTAAATACAGCTATGTTAATGGTATCAGTAATATCAGAAGCATTTGAATATGAAACTAAACACAGATTTAAAGACAAAATTTTTACTTCATTGCATTTGAAAACCAATTGTTTCGCATTCACAACACATAATCCCAAATCGTTCCCAGGCACAGATCAAATATAATTATTACAAAATACAGCAAGAGCGGTATATGAAGATACCCCCTTGGTTGATCAGAGTCATATGGTTATAATAGACCTGATACAAAACAACACAGCGGAAATTCCAACAAAACAGAACAAGAACTGTAACTCTTAAATAGCTATCTGTTTGCCTCCTGCATGCCTGTGGTAGCTTATTCGTCATCCTATTAAAACCTAAAAAAGAACTTAATCCCTCAGCCTATTCAAATTAATTTTGAGCACCCGAGAGTTTAAGGAGAAAACATAAACTTCGAGTCAGACATAAAGCCTGGTATGAATAATACTATACAACCCGGTTAAACATGTTAAGTGAGACCACGCCGCTTAGTGGAACGGGTTTCCTCTCATTAACATCCTTTTAAAACATATCTTTTACAAAACCTTTCATAAAACGATATGCTGGGCTCCTGCATCCACAATGGTTAAAACATATATTTATAAAACATTATGGTGATATGCATACTTGAAAACAATTAGGATTTCCCCATCCCCAATTAAAGTTTAATAATATTAAAGAGGGACTACCTATTCCACATTCATTCTACTTAAGTTGATGTAGACTATCCATCTCACATCATATAGTTTTCCTAGGATGACTATGAACCCATCATTTTGCCACTTATTTCATGCTAGCCTCATGAATCTAACAATTTCGTGTTAGCCTGATGTACTTTAATGGTCTCATGTTAGCCCCATGAGTTTATTTATATCATGTTAGCCTCATGATTATATTTACTATTTGACTCATGCTAGCCCCATGAATTTGTTTGTATCATGTTAGCCCCATGATTCTATTTGAATTTGCCATTTGATTCATGCTAGCCCCATGAATCTATCTGCATCATGTTAGCCCCATGATTCTTTTATATCATGCTAACCCCATGATTAACCTATTTCCATTAGTATCCCTAACTTAGGTCATATTCATTTATTGTTTCCATTGGTACTTTAAAACCCCTTAGAATTCAAAACCCTTCGAAACCATTGAAACTCAACCCTTCAAAACCATCGAACCTCAAACCTTTCGAACCCATTGAACTTCAAACCTTTCAAAAGCAATAAACTCTTAGACATCCTATTTAAAACACTTGAAACATTGTCTTGGAAAACATTTAGAAACCGTTCCGTTTAAAAACTTCCAAAATCATTTAGAAATAAAATCCTTTTGACCCCTTCGAGAGGTAACCTTTCGACTCCATCGAAAGCTTAGCCTTCGACCCCATCGAAAGCTTTGCCTTCGACCCCCTTTTAGAAACATTCGGTAAACAAAACATTTGGGGTTCAAATTAAAATAGGTGAAACTCTTCTTTTAAAACCTTTCAAATTCATTGGAAACTACCTTTCAACTAAGTCGAAAGTTCGGCTTCGAAATCTTTAAAGCATCTTTTAAAACAACTCCTTCAAAAGTTTTGGGTTATACTTCAATTAATAATACAAGGACAAGTCACCTAAGCCGAAAGCTTCCTTTCGAAAGCATTGGGGAAAGGCTAACTTTAAAAACAGGCGAACCTTTCGACTGGGCCGGAAGGTTCAAAGTAAAACCTTTTTAAAACAGTGGAAACCCTTCGGCGATGCCGGAAGGTTTCAAAATAGAGTAATGGCGGTAGCAGCTATAACCTTTCGACACATTGGGAAGTTTTAAGTATTTCTTTAAATAAATTGACCTGGTTGGAAGTGACCAAGGCGAAAGCTTAAGTTCGAAAGCAAAGCATGCGAAAGCTTTTTACTTATAAAATAATTATATTCCAACCCTTTCAGCCATCAACCTTTCGGCTTAAAGCTTTCGGTTTATATTCAATTCAATTCTTGATATCTTTTGCATTGAACTTTGACTTTATCGAAAGCTAACCCTTCGACTAGGATGAAAGGTTTGGGGCAGAAGGTGTTTAGCCGTATGGATTGAAACATGGAAAAAGTGTGAATTTTGTCTTTAAACTTAAAAAGGAAACATTTCAACTAACCTGCCTTTGTTTGTCAAATTCTCATTGGTTAATAAAATACTTTTCAGAATTTTGCTGCCGTAATTACCAGGATTTATAAAACATTTTATTTTGCAAACCCCTTCTCCGTTATAAATATATAAAACATTTAAGTTCCATACCTTAAATTATTTTATATATCTATCAAAGTTCTTAGGAAAAAAATGGAAAAATCCTAGAAAATCTATTTTAATATGTTTTCTAACATATAAAAATTTCATCCCCAAGTAATTATTATATTAGCCAACAATAATTTATAACCCAATAAATAGTTTTCTTCACTAGAAAATTAATATAAAATCCACCATAATTCGAAAAATTATGAAAATTGAAACCCATCTTTGAAATATCATTTCTGACCTATATTTAAATTGTCAAGGCATTTGGATGTCATTAAAAAGGGTTTTCATATCAAACATATCATAAAAAAAGTATGAACATGCATATTTCACCAACCAATAAATATATCCAACTTTAATCATCAAAACATGACATAAACTTGCAAAAACATTTCAGATTTTAGTCTTAAAATCGAAAACCAAAAGATAATGGGATGTAGTAATTATTCACCATAGCTTTGAGATTATAGATGTGAGATTTGATGTTGGTTTAGTACATTATCCTCCTTCTCTTGAATCCTAACTTTAGTCTTCTTCTTAAGAGTGAAATAGGTGGTCAGCCTTAGTGTTTTTAGTTTGTGTAAAATGAAATGAACATGAGTTCCTTTCTCCTAAGGGTTTAGGGTATAAGCTCCACATATTTCCCATATTGCCCTTGTCATTTCCTAACACCTTTGTTTTAGGTTATTTTAAATTAGTTAACACCATATTATGGCACGGCAACCCTTAACTAAAACAAATCTCAACCTATTAATCTCCAGATTATTTTATTTAATTTAACCAATTAGATATCCTAAATAATGTCATGAAACTATGGGGTGTTACAATGAAGATGAAGGAAGTGGTTGGTTCTTCATATATCGTGGTGGTGAATGACAGTAGTGATATTTTAATGGTAGTAGTATTAGACGTTTCTGACTATTGTGTTTTGGATTCTGGAGCCTCTTCTTATATAACGCCTAATAAGGATTACTTCTCTTTCTATATCAACAAAGAGAGAAATGAAATTCCCATAGGAAATGATACTAAGTGCAAGTCTATAGGAATTGGTTCAGCGTAGATTCAGATGTATGATGGTGTAATCTATACAATTAACAATGTTCTTTATATTCTAGGTCTTTGAAAGTCTTTGATCTCTTTTGGCAGTTGGCACCACCGGAATGCAATATTACCGTTAAAAGAGATAGCTTGAAGGTTGTTAGGAAATCTTTTAGTGAATTGTGATGATAACAACTATATAACAATGCTACATTTTTTATTAAGTTATATACATGTATCTAAGTAAAAGAAAGAACTGCTGAAATATAGTTGTGTTAATAAGAAAACTTGTCAACATCCCATATGCTATTTGTAAGCTTATTAGATTCAAATGAAACCAAATTATTGAATGGATCAACTCCTTCGGAAGCATGTCCTTTGATAGGTTGACATAGTCGAAAGGGTTTAAGGTGATAGCTTCACCTTTCGTTCAAGATGACTCAATCGAAAGGGTTAAAGCCATCCCTACCGCTAACAAGAAAACTTGTCAATGTCTCCAATGCTATTTGTAAGGTTATTAGATTCAAATGAAACCAAATTATTAAATGGATCAACTCCTTCAGAAGCATATCCTTCGACTAGATTGTCACAGTCGAAAGGTTTTAAGGTGATAGCTTCACCTTTCCATCAAGATGACTCAATAGAAAGGGTTAACAAAGCCATCCCTACCTTTCGACTAGGTTGGCTTAGTCGAAAGGCTTCGAGGAGTTAGCTTTTTGATACAAATTTAGAGAGCAACATTCGGTTGAGTCCTCTCTTTTGAAAGATTCGAAAGTAGCCGATCATCGCTGCCCTTCATTCCTTTCGACCATGTCAAAAGATGGCATTCAGGACCTTCCGATCATATCGAGAGGGCTGTTTACTTCATTAGTATGACATAGTTGCTTTCGACCCTATGGGTTCATTACTCTTGCTATGGAAATCCTTCGAAATGGTCTCTCATGCCTCTAAGGATCGATCTCCTTCAAACGAGTTCCCTTATATTCAATTGTTAGGCAATTACAAACTAGGATCCCTCTTGGAAACACCCCTTTCGATCAAGTCGATAGGGGTTCTTCCCTTTCGAATCATTCTAAGATTGTCTCTGCCTACAATTCAGTTTGTTTCTATGGATAAGATCGATCTGGTTATTCCCAAAAAAATTTAACTTAACATGGTCGAAACCCCATCATCACTTTGGCTTTTAATATTAAGTGTAGGTTTTGATGATGATGTGTTTCGATCACATTCACCTAGGTCCACTCTATGCATTTCTTAGACAAAAAGAAATCATGAGAAAAGGTAAGAATCATGTGCAATGGATCATTAGTCTAGCTAATGATCTAAATGATCTTCCTCATCATCAATATCCTTCATGAATAGCCATCTTCCATTTTATTAATAATCTAAAATGAATTACAAGATATAGAGCCTTTTCCTTAATTTGATTTAGGGTTTCTTGAGAATACAATTGTAACTAAGAAAGTAGAGTAAAGGAAATAAATTCTAGATTCCAGGTCGGTCCCTTTCCGCGCCTTCGCTTTCGACTAGATCGAAAGCACCCCTTTTTGTATGCCACCTCAAGCCTTTCGACTTGGTCGAAAGGCCATGACCCCTTTCGATGTTGTCGAAAGGTGTCTTTTTGTTCTTCATGGTTTACTCTTTCGACTCCTTTATCCTTTCCAAGACCTTTCAGCTGAGTCGAAAGGGGACTTCATTATCCTTTCGCCTATGTTGATCTTTTAATACTGTTTCATCCACAACACCTTCTAACACTGTCGATAGGTCATTTATATTGGTTTCAAAGATATTCAAGTGTGAATGGTTTCGACGAGGTTGTGTAACCTTTGATTGCATGCCTTAGGACTGGGGTGGAACCTTCTCTTAAAATTATGGGCCTCGACCGGTATGAAAGGCTTGAATATGCTTTCGAAAAGGTTGTGTTAGGGGCGGAACTATTGACTTCGAAAGGTTTGGCATGTAAGGGAGAGAACATCATCTATTGCCTTCGAAAGGGGTTTCGAAACTGTCCCTGCTTGTTTATCTGAGTCGAAAGGTTGAAAGTAGCGGAGGGGTATATCCGTTTCTATCTGGGTCGAAATCCTTTGCACGGTATGGGTAGTTGGTGCTTTTGACTCCTTCGATATCTGCTTAATGCCTTCAAAACATCTGTTAGTCCGTGAGATGATGGTTTTAATGACAACAACCTTAGAATATATTATAAAATATAAATACTAACATTATAAGTTTAGATATATATGTATATGCAGGATTTAACCATGTAGGTACCAAGAATGAAGACTGTATAGTATAGAGATTCAAGATATCAAGATTGAAGACTCATGTGTATCAAGAATATCAAGAGTTTAAGATTTCAAGATAAGTATTGAGTCTAGAATTATGTTAAAAATTCATAATAGCACTGAAATCTTCACTCCATTTTTCTTTTGGGATGGAACCCATTTCTACCTTTTTAGTGGCTTACAAACCCACGACAAGTAGCTTACAAACCTACGACAAGTGGCATACAAACCCACGAACATCCTGGTTTTGTACAAGTTCTCGAGTCCTGACATTATGAGATATTATGCAGGAAGAAGCTTGCAAAACTACTTCAAAATGAGTTTCAAAACTACTTCGGAATGATTTTCAAAATGTTTTAGCCTTAAAAATTATCTTTTCAAATGATTTTCAAAAAGATGTTTTAGCATTAAAATATTCTCGCCTTTAAACTTCGTCTGTTTTAAACTATATTTTAATTATAATAAATTTACTTAGATTTAAATATAAAATTATAGTAAAATTTTATATTTATTATTCTCTACATTGATCTATGTATTTTATCTATATTCAAGTATTTTTATAAAGTTTAAAATAGTTTTAATATAAGATAAAGGTTATTTTCAAAGAAAAACAAAACATCAAAATTTCCTTTGGGATGTCGACATGCCCTAGTACCCCATGTCGACATAGTGTCAGTTAGAACCAAAAATTTGAATTTCAAAAGAAGTGTCTATTTGTCATAACCTTTCACGAATGGACATGACTATTGTTCTTCTATAAATAGGGGTTAGTTTCAATGAATTTTTAATAAGATTTTCTGGTTTTTCACTTCTCTTCTTCTTCTTCCACATTTTCTTATTCAAAATCTTATCATTACTCTGCCAAAATCAACATTGAATCTAACTAGATCATCTCTGGTTTGATTCTCTATCACTATCTCAACAAGATCTAAGTGCTATTCAGAGTTATAGGCTTCTTTTAATCTATCTAGCGAGAAAAGGTGTGATTGTAGCCTTGGAAATCAATCAAGAGAGAAAAGGTGTGATTGTAGCCTTGGAAATCAATTGGATGAACTTGTTGCCCCGGAAATCAAGTATCTCTACCCAGAGGATTGTGATTCTGGAGGGTGTACCTCGTAGCCTTGAAACCGAGGGTTGTAATTGTTAAATTGCTTTTGAAAAGAAATCTGTACTTAGTTGTGCGGGACTGGATGTAGGGTAACTCCGAACCAGTATAAAATCCAGTGTGTTCTTTTCTTTACTGCATTTACTTTATCTCTGCATCTGTGTTTGTTTCTGTGATTATATCTGTGTTTGAATGTTACATACATTTGTGTTCAAATTAACATAAACGAAAAAAAATTTTAGTAATTTCTTATAAACACTATTCACCCCGTCTAGTGTTATTACTAGCCTTAAGATCCGTAATCCGCATTCCTCACAACATCCTCTTACGTCCTTTATGAAGCCTAGACCTGTTTCTTCATCGAAACCTCAATCTTACTAACCTTCTTTCATACTTCTGCTCTTAAGTAGATTTTATGGCTAACATTTTGCCCCCCTTGTATGAAATACGCTTTTGTTCTTTAGGACAAAAATTTCATAACTTTCTATCTCTCCATAACTTTATTTTTTCTGCAAAATTCAAAGTTAGTAGCATTTGCTGTTGTGTGATGACCCACATTTCGGAAGGTTTAAATTGACAATAATTCACACATGTCTAACTCTAACAATCCAGAACATAGATATTCAATGGAGTTAATTAACAAAAATAAGAAAAGAAGAAGAAAACAAACACAGAATCTCACGGCGTAATGATAAAATATAATAATCAAATAAATAGTTTATGAAGCTGTTTATGATATACATTTGATTATAATTTTTACAACATTTATTCAGAGTTATACATACAACAGAAACAAATTTAATGCAGCAAAACTACATGATGCAGGGATTAATAATAGTAATAATACCAAATCTTCGTCTTCGTCCTCCAGAAAATAATCTTCAATATGCTAAAAACTCAAGGCTGACCCGAGCGTAATGAAAAGACAAAACACTCGAGTCGGTACTAAAATATCCTTATGAGAGTCAAATAAATAACACATATAGCATGAGTGTAACAACGTCAGAGATATTTATAGGGTTTCACATCTCCTATCTGTGTATAACGTGCGTGCAATAACTCAAGAGAGTTGTGAGATTTTCCATCTCTTAAGGATCCGTCAAAATATTTATATGCAGTAGAATACGCTACATATATAATGTCTAATCAGTAAAATAAATATTTTTCTTCGCGTTAAGGCTTTACATTAATCCCCCTTAATGCGTTTTTAAGCATGGTCGTACAGTTTGCATTTAGCACAACCAGTAGCACGTTGGTAGCCAGTGATGCGCCATGATACGACAACACTAAACGAAAATCGTAGAGGTCTTGTATAGGGATAAAAGTATGACAAGGCACGTGAGGCAATGCCCAAGGTAGGATACTACCAGTTCGGGTCGCAGGGCTGGTGGAAACGCATCGTAGCCACGACCGCCCACCGCGTACATCCATCCCATATCGTGTCAAAGGGAGGCTATCCTAAAATCAAGGTGCGCGAATCGAAACCAACAACAAGAGGAATAATATGGACCGAGTCCAAGAAAATTGAATAGTCCGCTAAGGATAATTAGCCCACTTGGCCCTGTCAAGCTGTCCTGTTTTAGTCATTTCAAATTGGCACAAGTGTCGGGGTCCATCCATCACCGTTCTCTTTCTTCAAATCCAGCAAACGATGCCAAATCCAATCACTTCGTTCTGGAGTCTCCTCCGTGTACACAGTTATTAAAATGGTTCTAATATTGATAGAGAGTATGCCAATAAGAGGCCCCAGCCTCTTTAATAACCAAACGTCGTCTTACACACCGGTTTATATTTTTACATTTCAAAATGATTCATATTTGATATCAAAATATCATATTAACTTCGAAACATCATTTCATTTTTAAATCATCATATTTACTCAAAATATACTATTTTAGTTCAAAATCATTTTCGCCTCAATATCTCGATTTCGCTTCCAAAATTGTTTCGAATTTCAATTTAGATTATAACTTCATTTTAACCCAATTTGTTTTTAAATCAACGATTTAAATATAAACATTTCAGCCTTGACCAGTTTGAATCTTTAGAAAATAGTATGAATAATTTTAGATAGTTTAAAAATAGTTTAAATAGTTTAAATAGTTTGATAAAAAAATAGTTTAATATATGGTTTATATATTAAAATTGGTTTATATAGGAAATAGTCTGGAAAATCAAAATAATTTGGATATTTAAAAAGATAGATTTTAAACAGTTATATTAAAAATAATTTATTTGAAAATAGTTTCAAAGTCAAACTGATTCAATTCCAAATTTTCAACTCAAATCATCTTCAATTTCCATTACAATTCTAATCGATACAATTCTGATTCCAATTCGAATTAACTCCAATTCCAATTCAATCCAAATAATTTCGATTTCGGTTTCATATTAATTCAATTTCGCTTCAAATTCTAACTGATTTCAATTCCAACTTGAATAAATTTCAGTTCAATTCTCAATTTCAAACCATTTCAATCTATATTGAGTTCGAGTTCGATTCAAAACACCGATTTAAATCATTTAAATTAAATTTACTTCAATGTTCAATTCAGTGTTCAATTCTTTAAAATAATTCAATCTCGGGCCTAATTTTGAAATATCAACTTATATCACATTTACTTGAATAACTTCGAATTTCAAGTAAAAGTTAAATTCCATTTAAACACTTCAATTTCGATAATACAAGTCATATCCAATCATGACAACTGGAATTTGTAATTAGTTCAAACTTCCCAAATTAGATTTTCATTTCTTTAAATCAAAATCATTTAAATAATTTCAAAACCAAGACTTTTAAAATTATTTAATTTAGCCAATCTGGTGTCCGTATATAATTTTCTATCATATGGTCAAGTGATCAGTTATTCGATTTAATTTCAAGGATGGATATATATCATTTCAATCCAAAATAAAGATCATAGGTGTATATTATTTCAACCTATTTCTTAATTTATTCGAAATAATTCAAATAACAGTTTTATATACTGTCAATAATTTACAGGGTGATAGCCGGAATATATTAAAATAAATAAACATCCAATCCTCCAAATATGAACCAATTGGCATCCATCTCAATCAATCATCCAAATAGTCAAAATATCACAACAATTAACTGGATATCGATAATCGAGAGTTTACTAGTAATTTAATTCCAATTCAATTTAATTGTCAATTCAAATTTCTATCGGTTAATTCAGATGTCAATTTAAATGTCAATTAAATTTATCAAACAACAATCAATAAATTTATATCACTTCATAATTTCAAATTTAACTAACATAAAAAATATTCTAGTACTTTGTGAGCATTATAAAACACTCACCTTTTGTTATCCCGCCTTTTGGCAAGGCCGTGACACCAAGAACTTAACCGGAAATCGAGGATATTTCATCCCGAAGATCGGTTATATGCAGGCTCACTATGAATATCGATGAATTTTGTCCAAGTCCGGATCAAGCTACAATCAACATGACACGACATGCAAAGCTATGGAAGCCAACATTCCAAATTTCAAGTCAATCGGAGTCCGTATGCTCAAGATATGATCGATGCAAGCCAAGGAAATTGATTCGTTCGTATCCATCACATCGTTCTCTTCTCATCGGTTCCGCTTTCATCCATCTGAAACTACACTCTTCGTATCCATCAACTGAAAGGCTTTGTTCGCATCCATCAAGCTTCATCTTTTCGTATCCATCAGTTAGCCATTGTTCGTATCCATCAATGAACATCGCTTCGCATCCATCAGTTATCTTTTGTTCGTATCCATCATGTACACTCAACTTCGTATCAATCAATTAAAGTCAATTCGTATCGATCCCAATTGCACAGCTCGCATCGATCGATCAACGATCGATACAAGTAAAACATCAAACGAACGTTATGAAAATGACCCTCTGCTATCGATACGAAATGGCCCCAGCTATCAATATGAAGTGACCTATAAGGATCGATACGAATAGAGCAAAGGCAATCAATACGAGCAGAACAACTGCGATCGATGTGAATATGGCTCAACTGGATCGATACGAACAGGATACGTTCCTATGAAAGACTCAATCACTCGGCATGAAAAGTGGATCGATCCAAGGAATTAGCGCCACGTCAACTTGTGAGCACGTGCCCAAAAAGCAATACAAACAGATCGATGCGAACGATATTAATACGATTTCAACAGCCTAGAGAAAACCCAAGTTTGCATCGATCATAACTCACAATCTACAAGTCCAAATGCTATCAAATTGATACGAATTTAGCAACACTCACAATCGATCCCGACTCAATTGGATGTGGTTTTGATCGATACGAAGCTTGTTCGTATCGATCCCAGATCGTGTGCAAATCACATGGGATCGATCGCGTGGGCCCATTCACGTGCAAGAAGAGGTCTTCCGAGAGTTGAGCGAGATATTTGCAGCTTACGCCTATAAATAGCAGCCCAGGACCTATAGAAAAGGGACCTTTTGGCTCTTTGACGTCCAGACTCTGCCGAAACCATTATTGCACTCAAAAATCACTGTTGTACTCGAAATTTACTGTTGTAGTCCACTGTAACCAGCAAGCAAAAGTTAATAAAAGTCAATCATTTCATAGTGGACGTAGGCAACACGCCGAACCACTCTAAATCTCTGCGTTCTTTTGCTATTTTTCTGATTATTGCCGGAGAATTTGTTAGATAATCCTCTTTTTACATTTACTTTCTTCATTTTATATCTTCAAACACTTCCGAAGAGTGTTGTGCCCAATTTTGGTACAAACACCTTTTATTTGAAACTAAAAAAATTTCAGCTTCAAATAAATTCCAATCTGATTCCATGTCGCAGCCTCCATCGATATGATCGCAACGCGACTCGTTTCACTTGAATCGGACCTCATATGCAAAAGATATGGTTTTTTTAAACATTCGATAAAATTACATAACAAATTTAAAATAAAAAACAAAATCCATTACCCAATGTTCTCCAGTCACGCACGCTACCAGGAAACACGCGAACCAACCCAAAATCGCGCCCGATCCTCAACGTGCGCGAGCAACCACGGCAAAGCGTTCGCTGATCGACAACCACTAGGACGTGCGCCACTACCTCCTCACCCATCGCTAGCAACCCTAGCCCCGCCGCCGCCTTCGATGGCGCGGAAAATGTGCAAAACCCACAGATCTTCAAGCATAGATTGTGGTGAATCCGTGACGATACACCACGATTCCACCGTTGGATGTGTATATCTCATCAAGATCTACATTTTCCCTTATGGAAGTTTTTGATTTCATTGAACGGATTGAGAGAGAGAGAGGAGAGAAGTTGGTTATTTTTAGCCATTAATCGAATTGAAAGAGCGGCCGTGCTTTTAGGTTAGGGTTTGATCGAAATGAATGGCTTATTATATAAGTTTCCGATCCAATACACGCCTAAATTTTTCAAACTCCAAACAAAGTGTGCTGCTTGGTGTTCTTAATGTTTTACCCCATTCCGAACACAATGGAACTAGTCTCGAGGCCTAATTCGATCGTATGCAGAAGATAGCTTTTCAAAATCAAATAATTTTAATCGAATTCCTTAAATTAATTTCTACGCATTCCAAGCTTGCACGGTCAAATGATACGTCCGATCGTTATGAAACTTGAAATCTTATAATAATTCACTATTACGGATCCGATGAAACTGGTCTCGTCAAAATTCGAGACAGTGGTCAAGATGGCTATTTTTACTCGTTAATTAAAATATAAATTTCCAATTTTATTTATTCGCTTTTAAATTCAATTTTAAAAGTTAACAATTTTCACTCTTGCTTAAATAAAATTTAAATCAACTTTCGAAATCATCTTTATTCGTATTAAATCTAGAATTCAGTTATTTAAATAATTTCCAATATTCAATTTAAACAATTCAATTATTCAACAAATTACATTAATAACTGTTAATTTCAAATGAATTTTAGTTATCAACAAATATTTCATTTCTATCTAAATAATTCAACATTTTTTATTCAAGTCTAATTATTGATTATAAACACAGTCAATACATAGAATTTCATTTCAATACCCGTTATTGCCAAAATCTTCAAAAATGGTTATTTCAAAATTTTATTCAGGTTCATTTTCAATAACTTACATAAATAAAACATTAAAATTTTATTTCTAACCATTTTTATTCAATATTCATATTAAATTTAATAATTTAAAATTGTTAAAAATACGGGTCGTTACATGTTGTTATCCCATCATCATACTTACATACGTGTTTAGTGATAGGTCGACATATTTATGGCTTCATATTTGGGCAGTTAATCGATTATAATTCTGACTTATCAGGTATGCGATGTGTAATTAATAACTACTAGTGCACATAGTAGATATGGTTAACGAGCTTCTTGTGGGAAATAGCCAATAGCGACAAATAAGGGATATGATTTATTATTCGGAAACTTTCTCAGAAAGTTTAAATGATTCTGAAGCCTTCATTCGTATGTTGGTGAGCATCATTTAGAGTTAATAAATGTCAACTTTGACTTTGGATTTAAGAAGACCAGCTCGAAACTTTTAGTTGTCTGCGATAATCCCAATTCTTATTGCATCATACCCCCAGTTTAGGATTTGATAGAGATTGGGAAACACCCAGATTAGGGTATTAACTTGTGAAGTTTGGAGGTTAAGAATGTGACGTACATAATCCAGATAATAATATCCAAAAATAGTCCTCCGCGTGGCATTTCTAAACCCAGATTCGGGTTTTCATGGTGAATTAAACTGGAATTTGCAGGCATTGTCTTTATATCAAGTCCCTAGCCCAGACCAGGGCAAATGCTAGACAATCTTCTTCGCAAAAGACTCTCCAACCCAGATTAGGGTACATATTTTATAACATACATCCATAGTAGTAGTTGTTAAAATAGAAATCCTTTGCCCATACTGGGGCATGTGTTGGACAATCAGAAGTCCATAGAAATTATCTTTACAATAGAAGGCACGAACCAAGATTAGGGCTTTAAGGCAAAATCAGATAATAATCTCGAAACCCAAGTTCAAGCATAAAAAATCATAATGATCAAAATATTCTTCTACCTAGATTTGGGCATAATAGAGATAGTGATTAATAAATTCCCTTAACCTAGATTCAGGTATTAGTAAATGAAGTCATGCAATGTATAGTTCGAAACCCAAATTCGGGTATTAATAGACGATGTTAAGAAATGAAAATTCCGAAACCCATATTCGGGTAATAATAAATGGAGTTCCAATTCACTCCTTTGCTTTTGTCTTCTTTGACATATATGAATCCTTCAGGTTTTGAATATATAGAAATAATTTGATAAGCTGCCTTATGAGTTTGGACGTCATAGTCCATGATCAGATAAGATGTTCCACTTGATTAGCCTTCTTTGGGCTTTGGACATCTTAGTCCATTATTTGATGAGCTTCTCTTGGGCTTGGACATCTCAGTTCATTGCTGAATGAGCCTCTCTTTAGGCTTGGACATCTTAGTCCATTGCTGAATGAGCCTCTCTTTGGGCTTGGACATCTTAGTCCATTGTTGAATGAGCCTCTCTTTGGGCTTGGACATCTTAGTCCATTGTGATTAAGCCTCTTCTTGGGCTTGGACGTCTTAGTCCATTGTTGTTCGGTGCTCTTGTTAGCTCATTTTAGAGACTAGAACCAAGGCTTACCCGAGCTCCCTCTAGGAGGTGCCCTGCCCTAGCCCTTTTGCAGCACAGACAAGGGATTGTTCGATGCTTTACACTAGCCATCTTATGGTGCTGATAAAGGCTTACTCCATCCTCCCTCTTGGAGGTGCCTTACCCTGGATCTTTTGCGGTGCGAATAAGGGCTTGTTTGGTGCTTTACCCTGACCAACTTATGACGCTGATAAAGACATATACCATCCTACCTCCAGGAGGTGCCTTGACTTGACCAGAGGCGAGGCCAAGGGCTTGTCCGATGCTTTAACCTGGCCATCTCATGGCGCGGCTAAAGGCTTACCTGCCGTCCCTCCAGGATGTGCTCCACCCTAGCCATCTCGGCGCGGACAGAGGCTTTTCTACCATCTTAGGTAGGCTACCATCTTAGGTAGTCTCCAAATATAAGGAGAATTTCACTCCCAACCATGTAGACTTTCTCTTTACAAAAAGTAACTCTTTGTTGATTCATCTTTGGAAAATATGGCCTTAAATGGTCAGCATTCTATGTTCTAGGCTTCATATTGTTGTTTGGGCGGCACGATTTGTAGGCTTCCGAGGGGATTACTTTGCAGACAGCTAATGGTCCCTCCCAGTTCGGTCCCAGGGGCCCATCTGTAGGATTCTTTGTATTGGCCATTACTCTACGGAGTACCAAATCCCCCTCTTGAAATGATCGAGTTCTTACTCTTGAATTGTAATACTTTGATATTTTTCTCTAATATTCGAGGTTCTTTCACTGCTTCATCTCTTAACTCATGTATCAAGTCCAATGATTCTTTCTTCAGCTCTTGATTTTTATCGAAGGCGTAGGCAATCCTTCGGTGTCAGGGTATCTCAATCTCGATTGGTAACATCGCCTCACACCCATAGGTTAAACATTAAGGGGTATGTCATGTTGCTGTCTTAGCAGGCGTTCTATAAGCCCATGGAACTAGTGGCAGCTCTTCTACCCAATTTCCTTTTACCCTATTTAGTCGCTTTTTTAGAATTGTCTTTATGGTTTTATTTGCAGCCTCAATTACTCCATTAGCTATTCGATGTGCGATGGATGAAAAACTTTTAATAATCTCATTCTTAAGGCATAAGTGGGGGAATTCTTCGCTCTTAAATTGGGTCCCATTGTCAGAGATTATCTTCTGGGGAATTCCAAACCCGGTTATGATGTTCTTGATAACAAATCTGAGTACCATCCCAGAAGTTATTTTAGGAAGTAGCTCCGCTTCAACCCATTAAGTGAAATAATCAATGGCAACCACAACATACTTTGCCCCTCCCTTTGAGATCGGTAATGGGCCGATTAGGTCTATTCCCCATACATCAAAAGTCCATCGAATTGTAATTGGAGTTAACTGACTTAGGGGCAATATGGGTATCTTTGAAAACTTTTGATACTTTTCGGATCTTCTCACATATTCAATGGCTTGGCTTACCATATGTGGCCAGTAAAATCCCTACCTCATTTTTTTCTTTCCCAGCTTTGTCCCATTTGAATGGTCTCCACAAAACCCTTCGTGTACTTCAGTCATTAATTTTATTCCATCATTCACGCTCACACATCTTAGGTAGAGAAGAGCATATCCCTTTTTATAGAGGATTCCATCCATTATCATGAAGATAAGAGCTTGCCCCCTGATTTTTCTTGCTTCTCCTATATCGGATGGGAGTGTTCCTTTAACTAGGTACTCAACAATAGGTAACATCCAGTCATCATCATATGTGCTACTTGACCTTGATTGGTCCACTTTTTTATTTGTTAATTCGTTACCAATTTCTCCTTTCTCTCCTTGAAACTTGGCCTGAGACCTCGTCATAACTAATAATTCCTTCCCTTGTTCTGATGTTTCCTTTTCAATACTTGGACTTTCCTGATATCCGACTGGGACAATTCGTGTCTCTATGGCTCCTCATGGGTTGGCTAATTTTGCTAAGGAGTCTGGCTGTGAATTTTCTACTCTTGGAACTTGATTTATCAAAAAGTCCTTAAACAAAGTAAGCATTTTTAGTATCTTCTTTACATATAAAGATAGCTTAGGATCCTTTGTTAGATATACCTGTTTTACTTGATTCACCATCAACTAAGAGTCGCTAAAGATCTGTATTCGTGGAATTTTCAGTTCTAGTGCTACGGTTAATCCTGCTACCAATGATTCATACTATGCCACATTATTGTTAGCAAGAAATCCCAATTTATGGCATAATGTAAGTGGTGTCCATCTGGGGTTGTGATTATATAACCTACCCTTGCCCCTTGTTCATTTGATCCACCATCCACGAATAGTTGCCACACGGGCTTCTGATCCTTTTCCTTTCCTGATTGTTCCTCAATAAAGCTAGTGCACTACTTAACAAAATCTGCCAACGCCTATCCTTTTACTGTGGCTCATGGTTGAAATTCTATGTCGTATTGACTGAGTTCGATCCCCCATTTTACCAGTCTTCCCGAAGTTTCAGTTTTGCTAAAAACTTGCTTAAGAGGAAAGTTGGTCAATACCCTGATCGAGTATGCATAAAAGTATGCTCTGAGCTTTCGAGCTGTGAGAATCAAGCAACAAGCTAATTTTTCTATAACTGGGTATCGAACTTCTGCATCCTTTAGTTACTTTCTTACGTAGTATACCGAAAGTTGTGCCCCATTTTCTTCTCTAATGAGTACCGAGCTGACTACATGTTCTAATACTGCCATGTATAGGTACAATATTTCCCCGCTTTCAGGACTTGAAAGTATCAGCGGTTTTTCCAAATGGCTTTTTGATTCTAAGAAAGATTTCCTGCAATTCTCTCTCCATTCAAAGTTCTTCTTTTTCTTAATCACATCAAAGAATGGTATACACTTATCAGTAGCTTTTGAGATAAACTTGCTTAGGGCAGCTACCCTTCCATTTAAGCTCATTACTTCCTTGCTGGTATTAGGTTTAGCCATGTCCTTTATGGCTTGAATTTGGTCAGGACTTGCTTCAATCCCTTGAGCACTTACTAAGTAGCCTAAGAACTTTCCAGAGTGGACTCCAAAAGAACACTTTTGTGGGTTCAATTTCATTTGATACTTCCATGATATTTTGAACATTTACTCTAGATCCTTAAGATGATTCTCAGGCTCTCTAGACTTTACCAGCATATCATCAACATAAACTTATATGTTTTTGCCAATTTGTTCCTTAAACATTCAATTAACCAATCTTTGATAGGTGGCCCCTGCATTCTTTAGTACAAATGGCATTGCCCTTTAGCAATAAGTTCCCTATTCTATTATGAAGCTGGTATGATCCTCATTTGGTTTGAACATCGGTACCTGGTTGTACCCTGAATAAGCATCCATAAGGGATAACAATTTATGTCCGCTTGTTGCACCCACTAACTGAACTATTCGGGGTAGCGGGAAGCAACCCTTTGGGCATGCTTGGTTTAGATCCGGGTAATCAATGCACGTTCTCCATTTCACGTTTGACTTCTTTACCAAAACTAGGTTGGCTAACCATTTAGCATAATATATCTCCTAGATTAATCCTTTTTCGAGGACTCTGTCAACCTCTTCCCTTAGAGCATTTGATCTTACTTTGTCCAATTATCTCTTTTTTGCCTTATGAGGGTTGCTCATGGATTGATATTAAGGGCATGATACACGACAGTCGGATCAATTCCTACCATATCGGAATGTGACCAGACAAACACATTGTTGTTGACCTTGAGGAACTGTATCAAGTCCTTCTTTAACTCACTATCAAGATCCTTTCCCACCTTGATTATTGTCGAAACATCATCTGAATCTATGTAGGCTTCCTCAAGATCTTTTATGGTTTTATTCTCTCTGTTTCACCTCGGCAATCAAGCTTCGTGACTATTGGGCCCTCTTCCGCTGAGTTTGCATCAATTCTCTTCCTTTTGCCTCCAGTGGGAATGTGCCTTTGATACATACATTTGTTAGATTTATTAATTTTAACCTTTGCTTCGAATGTTGGATGTGAAACTCCATCATCCGAAGGCTGTAAAATAGTAGAAGAATCAAAGTACGCAGAATACTCCCTCTTATATAGATCAAGAGTGGCAAAGTACATTTCTCAAGAGCTAAACTGCTCTCCTTGGACTGTCCTCCATCCTCGCTTTGTAAGAAATTTTACCATGAGGTACTTTGGGGAGACAAAAACATCAATTTTATCTAAAGCTGGCCAGCCAAAGAAGGCATTGTAGTAGGAGGGTTGATCAATTATCACAAAAATAGTTTCAAATGTTCTGCATGTTGGCGGCACTCCCATTTGTACAAGCAGCTTTATTTGTCCCACTGGAGTTGAACCCTTGTTGTTGTATCCCAATATAGGCTATGTGCTTGGCTCCAACTTGTGCTCTGGAATGTTCATCTGATCATAGGCATGTTTGAAAATTACATTGACTGCGCTGCCCATGTCGACTAGAATTCTTGAGAAAATAAACAGCCTAATTTATGCAGTGATTATCAGAGGGTCATTATGAGGGTGATGAACCCCCTTGCGTAGCTCCTGTGGAGTGACAAGCAAATTAGGCATTTGAATGTTAAGGCATGGGTTTTTCATCGGGGGCTCTTCTTGAATAGAGTACATCCCTTCTTTGGCCTCTTTAATGTATCTGCTTCGTGCTCCCTTACTATTCCCTGCTGGATGCGGCCCACCATGGATTACATCAATCCTGTTGATTGGCAGACTTAAGCTTAAGGGGTCCTTATATTCTAACACATTCATAGTGTTGCTTGGGCGCATATACAGAGCATTCTCTGTTCGTGGAGCTTTCTACTGATCTTGAACAAAATCTTTTAAATGACCTTTCCGAATTAGCTTTTGGATAATTCCGGCAAGAACTCTTCATTCGTCAGTTTTGTGACCATTAGCTTTGTGATAAGAGCAATACTCTCCTCCTTTTTTCTGCTCAGGATTGTTCTTGGCCTTGAAGGAGACTGGAAAGCTGACTCTTTCCTTTGCTATAGCATACACGTAAGACAGTGGCTTGTTTAAGGCAACTGTGTTAGCAACCGGTTCTTCCCATCTGGCCCTTTTGTGGCCACGGTCCAGGCCAAACTTCCCCCTTCCTTCATGGGAATTGTTTTCTTCTTGGCATAGTAAAGCTCATCCATCCGGATGAACTTGTTGTGCTTGAAAGTGAAAGTCTTGTAGATCTTTATAGCCATTAACAAATATCTATTTCCAGAAAGGGGTATTCTCAATCAAGCCAGAATGGACAGCTATGAGCTTATCACGATCGTTCATATCCTAGGCCTTTACAGCTTTAGCGTTGAACCATCTCAAGTAGTCCCCCAAAGAATCTCCCTGCCTTTATTTTATATTTTCCAATATTGTATAATCGATAGTAGGATCTTTGCAGATATAGAATTGGGCTGAGAACTCATAAGAAAATTGCTTCCAGGAGTATGTGGTCTTTTCCCTGTATTGCTTGTACCATTTGGCTACTACTCCCTAGAGAGTAACTAGGAACAGTCGGCATCCGATAGCTCCAGATGCGTTATACAAGTCCATCTAACTATCAAAAGCCATAAGATAATCATCGGGGTCTATTACCCCATGATATTTCATGGGCGGGATTTTTACATGTGGTGGTATTAGTGTAGTGATGTGCACGTAAATGTGCATATTTTCACCACCATATTTAATCTAATTAAATTAAATAAATGATCATATTGGGTTTTTAACTTGTTTAAACCAAAATTGAAAATTATTTTCAAATCGTCATATATTCATCTTCATATAGGGGCAAAATGGTCATTTTTTACATATATTAATTTGAGAAAATTTAATTGGAAATTTCTATATTATTTGTAGGAATTTGAACTCAAATACAAGTGGTTTCATGAAGATATATGCATGCACATAGAAGATACAAAGGAATGAAGATGGAAATAATTCAAAGTCATGGATCATGGAGGACCCCACCTAGCCACCTACCCACCTACCCACCTACCTTCATGTACAAATTAGAAGCTAATACACATGTTAATGGCCATTAAATCTTCATGCATATTTAAATAAAGGATTATCTTATGCTAATGATTACTTGGCCACCACACTTCCTAAGAGGGTAGTTTGGGTAGTCCCCAAAAAAGTGAATTAGGGTTTCTAACTTATATAAATACCTCTTATGTTCATGTAATTACTCTCCTCTCTTATGCTCTCTTCTCTTAGTTTAGTTTGGGATCAAAAATAAAATGATAGCTCTCTTTCTTTTCATGGCTACATAGCCATTTCCTATTTCATGTAATTATTTATGCAATTTAATACATGCTCTTTGCTCTTCTTGTTTATTTCCTTTCATGTTAGTAGTGTAGATTTACTTATTTATGCAAGTAGAATAGATTTTATTTTATGCAAGTAGAATAGTTCTCTTTTCCATTAGCTTTTATTTACCTTCTTTTTTTAGTTTCATGTTGCATGCTACAAGTGTTGATTTGATAACACAAATTAGAGGCTAAACCCCTTCAATTTAGGGGTAATGAAGCTCTCTAATTATGTAGCTTCAACATTTTGATAATTATTGCTCTATTTTTGTGCTTAATGACAATGCTTGAAGTGGTTTAACTTGTTGTTTTTGCTTTGAATTTAATAGCCTATATTGTTGATACCAAATAGGCTATGCTTAAACAATCACAAACAATAATTACCTCTTCATCTACATATGATGATGGTAATGAAGTGAATGTTTAAATCAAAATTTGATGGTCTATATTTCTAATCAATAGTTAATAGGCCATGCTTAAAATAGATTTTGCTTTCAACTTTGTTGTCATATTTCATGAGAGTTATTATGTGGTTTAAGGGGTGTGTTATAGTTTGATGGCTTATGTTGAGCTAACTAGTAGCACAAATAAGCCATACTTATGGTAAACACATCATTTAAATTCACTAATGACCAAAAAATAGAGATCATAATTTCATTTTTGTTGAACTATGTGATCTAGAGAGTGAATTTATCTCTAAGTTGTCTTTCTACTCTTATATTTTTATCACTTTCTTTTTGTCATTTTTCTTACATTTTCTAGCTAACCACTTTCAACTTTGGTTTAATTTGATTGAATAAAAATTTAATATCAACAATTCCCTACGGATCGACCCGTACTCACTACGTACTACGATAGTATGCCATGCGCTTGCGGTAAATTTTAATTCAAAATTCATTCAGCGGATTTCTAAACCGACAGAAAATCCATCGACGAACAAATTTTTTGCCCCGTTGCCGGGGAATAGTTTTGATTTTGATTTTCTATTCTTCAAATTATTTTTGTTTGATTTTTGTGTGTTTTAATTTTTATATGTTTGCATTTAAAAAAAATATTATTTGTTTGTTTGATTTTTGTGTGCATTTGTGTGTGTGCTTGTTGTTCTAGTGTTTTTTTTTCATTTGCAATTTCTTTATTATTTAAAAAAAGGGCATACACAATTTCAAAAAAAAAATTATTCATTTTGATTTTCCATTTCATTCACACATTTTTATTTTACAACTTTAAAAAAAAAAGTTACATTGTGCATTTTCTCCTACATCTTCTACAACCACTGTCATTTCTCCTTCATACCTACTGCACATAGCAACTTCTTCCTCCCTGTTTAAATTCCACATACATCTCCACATCCCCTCTACAAAACTGCATTGCCTCGACCACAGCAGCTCCACCACAGTTTCAGACAACTTCCCATCACCACCTGCACACAAACAACCCCGGCAACCGCAAACTTTAACTTCATTGAACGCCTCGCCCTCCTACCAGAGCTACAATAATCACCTCTGCCTCAATTTCCCAACTCACTTTCATATACTTCACCCTTCCTGCAACATCAATCTGTCATCCCATCCACTGCAACCATATACTCCTCCTCATCAATCAACACTCTCTAACACTCTTCACAAATCACTGTACATCACGGCACATTCCACAGAACTGCCTCCGCCATTCACCATATATTCAACTACTTCAGGAACCCTTTACTGCACAGCCCTCCCTAACCACCAGTTAACCCATAACTACCATCATAGTGTTGCACTCTCATTACTCCGCAACTCCATCAATACAAACTTCCACTCAACCATCACCACTATACCACTTACCATATCAAACGTTCTGCTACCAGACCATTGCGTGCATCTACCAGACCATAATCCACTCCAACGCTGCAAACACCAAAGAACATGAGCTTCAACTCACCCTCTTTCTCACCCTAAACTGTCATACACTCTTATCCACAAACATCCTGAAACAACACAACTGCTGCTTCTGCTCAACCATTCAACTTCAAACAAAACTGTGCCCTTGCAATTGCCACCCTAAACCATCCACCATTGCATATACATCACCATAAACTGACATCTCCAAACATCACAACGACCCGACCACTTCACAGACCATATCCCATTCAATTTCCCCCTTCAATACTTTCTCCTCTCCCCAAAACAACAGCTACAAATCACAGTCGACCACTAATCCACCCAATCGAGAATCACCGCAACCGGCAATAAGTTTTAGACAATCGTCAATCGCTTCAACCACCTGCCACGAACCCACGTACACACCCCTCAAACACCGCTTCCCCATTAGAACCCGCGATCAATTGGGCCGCGCTTCTCCATTTTCCTACCGCGATCTTCAACTGATAACCCGCGCTTCTCCATTAGAACTAGAATTTGATTTTTAGAATTTGATTTTAAGAGAAACTAGAATTTGGAGTTTGGAAATGTGGAATTGTTGTTTTGTTTTGCGTGATGAAAAGCTGATTCTTTAATTGGGTCGGGTTCTTTTTTTTTAATTTTTGTTTACTTTTTTTAACCATCTTTCTTTTTGTTCATTTTTAGTTTAAAAAAAAATTATTTTGGTAATTTGATTTGAATTAATTTTTTTTAAGTTGTCTTTTAGTTAAAAAAACAAAAAAAAAATCATTTGCCTAAAATAAATTTTTTCTTTAACTTTTTTTTGCTTCCATTTGTTTTTAGTTACATCCTTATTCAAAAAAAACAAAAACTTTCAAAAAAAGGGGGGGTTGTTTCGATTTCATATTTTTCTTAGTTTTTTCCTTGATTAGAAAACAACAAAAAATTGTATATATCTTGTTTTTCTTTTCAGGTTGCCAAAGCAGAAAATCAAGAGGAATCGCTTTGCTTGCTAAAAAATTGCCGCTAAAAAGTAAAATAAATTGCTAATAATTCTACACGCTCTAGTATCATGCTCTCATCTCCAATTTTATTTTAATTGCATTGTCGGTTGCTTGCAATTGGATTTTAAAAAAAAACAAAAACAAAAACAAAAATCCATTTGTAGTTGCATTGTTAATACACGTTTAATTTCAGTTTTGCATTTCATCTTAGAATTTTGATTAATAATAACAGTTAGACAACGATAACACTTAATTGTATAATGATAAGTTGTTCTCTTTCGATAACTTAATTTCTTGGTATCTGGGCTACGGTAGAGCAATAACCAGATATAAATATTACGGTGATTCGTAAATATTATACTGAATTATTTCTCTGAAGATACTTAAACCTTCGGTTGCTGTAACAACCCTATATTTTATGATTATTTTAATTATATATTTTAATTAGTTGAATTCCTGATTTCAAAACTTTATTTTATTTATTTAAATTGGATAAATTTTGTATTTTAAATATAAATTTTGATTTCGATATGAATTATCATTCCAAAGCATGACTAAAAAGAATATTTTCCAAAGGGTGAATTTTGGTCAATATGGTCAACTTTGACTTTTAATTTAAAATTTTAAAAATTTGAATTTTTGAATTATATCTTTATTTTATGAAAGTAAATAATATTTTAAGATTACTGCTTTTCATTTCGTTGAAATCTGATTTATAATGTGAAAGTTATGCCCTTTTAAATATTGTGTGTAATTTGCTGTATTTAACAAAATTGTTTATTTTAAATTATATAAATAATATTTTATTTGGTCATGTAATGTTCTAATTTATTTTTATATGGGTAAAATAACATTTTATATATATATATATATATTAGCTTTAAAACATTTTAAAAGGTATAATTTACATTTTCCAGTGTCAGTTGTATTTTGTTTATAATTTCTGATTTTCCAGTTTCAATTTATTTAAAGAAATTCTTTATTCATTTTTCTATTTTCTTAAAACCTTATTTTATTTTTCATTTCCACTTTGTTTTGTTCAACATTTATTTATTTTACTTGACCTTTTAATTGTTTAGAAGTGTTGATATAATATTCCAAAGTAATTGCATTTTGTTTGAAATGTAAGTCTGGTTTCAATTAAATAAGCTATTTCTTTATTTATTTTTCTATTTTTCCAAAAGATAATTATTTATTTTCACTTATCTTTATTTTTTTCCTCATTTATTTTATTTATTGGACCTTTTATTTGTTTTAAAGTGAAATAGAAATTTTCTAAAGCTAGTGATGCTTTATTTGAAATTTTTAAGCCCTGTTTTGAATTTTTAAGCAATTTCTTTAATTCTTTTTCTATTTTATTTAAATTTAATTATTTATTTTTATTTTATTTTACTTTGTTTTAGTTTTTAAATTCATTTACTGAAATTTTATTTGTTTATTTGATTTAAAAGAAAAGGAAATATGAAGAGAATAAAGACTTTAAAACTCATGACTTTTCATTAACCAAACTTTTCATTTTCCATAACTTTTCATTTACTTTAGTTTGGCCGTACATTTTTCTTTGTAGCCGTGAGTTTCTCAACTCATATTCACGTGAATAGTACTCTTCCTCATCTCATTTTCACGGCTAGAGAAAATGGTAATGGCTTCTTTTTCTTTTTTCACTTTTTTTTTCCTTTCTTCTTATTTTCTATGAAATTTGGCCTTGTTTTCTCTTGTATTTGGATCAGCTTCTCCCTCATAACCATGGCCACCACTCTCCACACCTCTTCCCTGCCATCACCACAACTTACACTTCCAGCCATGACCATGGCCGAGCCCTCCATGATGACCAAATCCACTAAAAATGCAACCTATAGCCTAAAAACATGGAATTTGACCACTTTGGCTTCATCCACTTCAACCACCACCCCAACCACCACCTAAGTCGCCTCCACCACCTCTGACCAGACCACCACACACCTTTCCTCCCACTGACCTGACCCATGCTCCTCTGGCCAAGTCAAACAAGCCCATGGCCGAACCCTGTGCTGAACCAAAAACCCACTACTTGCCTAAAAATTCTTCACATTATCATGTATAAACTTCCTCCCTATGTTTCCATTACCTTGGACCAAGGTTTCAAATCTCGGATTTTGGCCAATATCTCGGGCAAATATCTCGGCTGTCTCGGGCGATATTTAAAACACTTATAACTAACCAAGCTGCCAAATCTCGGATTTTGGCTAATATCTCGGATTTTCATCTCGGCTGATCTCGGGGAGATTTAAAACCTTGCCTTGGACGTGCCTTTACATGACCAAACCCGAGCCATTCCCTGTTCAAACCAGAGCCAAACAAACATCCCTAGGCTGAAAAAAAAATAGAGGAAGCAAGGCAAAAGATTTGGCATTCATATCTCTTTTCATTTAAAAGTTATTCCATTTCAAGTGTATTGAAATTTATGGTTTGTTTTGATTTTTGTTTTGGGTTGTAACACAAGATTTGTAGCTTGGATTTGTTCTCCTCTCAAATCCGTAGTCTTGTCTTTGTGCTCTTGATTCCGTTGTGTCAGTTGTATTGCAATCTCCAACATTTAGAGGTGAGTAAATCTCACACGACACTATATACTTATGCAATTGTAAAGCGACAACATTTGAATGTGTAGAATTATAAATGATGCTATAACCGCCTGTGATTATTTATGTATGATGTTAAACCTATAAATTACATGTCATATCACCTGTTAGTATTGTATATTGTTAAACTGTTCATTTATATATGTTTATCACACTACAAGTTTCCTGTAGAATAGAATCACTATGGGTTGAAATGATACATACCCGAACGGACTTTAGAATAGGGAAAAATCGTTATAGGCTGAAATGATAGGTCTGAACGGTTTTTATTTATTTATTTTATTCAACTTGGGACTGCGGGTTTGAAATGATAGAACCCGGATTTTCTTTGTAAACTGCGGATTGAAATGATATATATCCGTATCACTTGACCTAGGTTAGAAAACTATATACAGGCCCATGGCTATTTTATAAAGTGTTTTGAATATTTTTAAGTATTTTAAAATGTAAATTTATGAAAATTTGATTTAAATAGATTTTTAAATGGTTTGAATAAAGAATTTATGTTTTTTCTATAAGTTAAAAATGTTGAATAAATGACTAGTTAAAGTGAATTTTTGGAAATATAACTTAAGTTGGAAAACATGGAATTTTGGTTTAAATGAAAATTTAAGTTATGAATAAAATGTAAATTTTATTTTATTTGGAAAATGGGAAATATGATAATTTGATTTAAATTTGAATTTAAATGATTTAATAAAGTATTATTGATTTTTCTATGAACTAAAATGGTTAAATGAATGAATGCTTAAATGTGAAAATTTGAAATATAACTTGACTTGGAAATGGGAAATTTAGTTTTAATTAAAGGTTTAAATTAATTAAATAAATTGGAAATTTAGTTTAATTTGTGAAATGGTAATTTGAAAATGTAAGTGTTAATAAATTGTAAAAGGTAAAAATGGGAAAATTGTACATTTGAATTTATTAAGTAAAATTATTGGAAAATTGGATTTTATTGTAAAGTTTACTTTATAAAAATCATATGTAAAAAGGTATGTTAATGAACATTTTTGAATGTTAAAAATATGATTTTTATAATGTTAAAAAAGGTTTAAATCAAAGTTTATTGTTTGCTAGAAATACACTAAAATCTAGAAATTATTTTTAATAGCATTCAGAAATGCTATCGTTTCTGAAATGAACTAAAACTGAATAAAAGAGGCTATTACAGCAGTTCTGAAATGTTGTAGTTGCTGTAGTAAATTTAAAAGGCTAAACTTAATAAAGGCCTATTACAGCAGTTCTGTAAATGTTGTAGTGGTCTGCTGTCTTTGCTGGAATTCATTAAAACTCTTGTTTTGAAACCTGAGCTATTACAACATTTCTGGAAATGCTGTCTTTGCTGTTTTAAACTAAATTTCAACTAAAACTGAGATTTAATAGCAGTTTTAAAACGCTGTCTTTGCTGAATTAAAATGTTTAAAGTATAACTTATAACAGCTTTTTCTAAATGCTGTGAAAGGCTGAAATTTTCAATGTTTATGGTTTTTAACTAAGTAAATGAGCTAAGAATGGTTTGAAACTTTGGAAATTGAATACTTGATTTGGAAGTAAAATAATTACACTTTTAAATGGTTTAAATGAATTATTCTGATTGAAATATAAACTATTTAAAAGGTGACTTGAAATGATAATAAATGAATGATATCTTTGAAATTAAAAGGTATTTAAAGTTGAATATTTGGATTTGAACTCAAATGATGATTTGATAATGAAGTTTGAAAAGATATGATATTTTGATATATTAAAATGATTTGAAATGAAGTTTGGAAAGATATGATATTTTGATATATTGAAATGATTTGAAATGAAGTTTTGGAAAGATATGCTATTTTAATATATTGAAATGGTTTGGAATTGATTTAATCTTTATTTTGATAAAGATTGGGTTTGGAAATGATATTTTATTTTGAAGTATAAAGTAAGTTATAACCACGGGTTATAATAACGATTGGTTAGCAAAGAGACCGGGATCAGATATGGACATACTCTCTGTCGATACCGAAAACCACTTTGACAACTTTGTACGCAGTGGAGATTCCAGAATGAATAGGATGGTGGCAACGTTCTTGTGGTATGTTACGTGGACCCAACTCTTGTGAGTTGGCATAAGGTAGCTAAAACAGGAGCGGTCTCGGGCCAGTTGAGGTCGCATTTCGTAGCGGATGCATTTCTTCGATACCATTCTATTATTTGTGATTGATTTGGTGGCCACCCTCCGATTTGGGAATGTGTTCCGAGGTTGGCGTATGTGGCTGCTGCTTTACCACCAGCCCGAGTGTCGTAATTGGTATATCTACCTTGGCATTGCCTTGTGTGTCGTGTCACCTACCATATCGAGCCTTTTACTACGAGTTTAGTTTTCTCCCATAGCCCGTGGAGTATTTAGGGTAGCCTCCCGATCTTGAGGTACACTGATACTGGATGGACTACTGGGACTATTACGTGTTAAGGTGGAAAATGTAAAGCCTTAATGCTATTTAAAAGTATGTTTATTTTACTGATAGACATTATTATAATAGCGTAATATTACTACATAGTAAATAGTTTAACGGATCCTTAGAGGGTGGGCGGTCCCAAGCATCTTCTAAGTTACTTGTACTTTTACAACAGTTCACTTGAGTTGGTTTACATTGTATAAGTATGTATGTCCTGACTCGAGCGTTTGTATTTTTATTTACGCTCGGGTTAGCATGAGTATTCACAGATTTGGATTCCACTTTCTAGAGATTGGAATCGCTGGAGATTATCAGCTTGTCTAGTTTTATCTATCTCAGTTCTGTTGTTCTATTCAGCTTGTACTTGGTTATCATATTGAGACTTCTGTTGTACTTTATTTCTTCTATTGTATCTTGGTATTTCTATTTGTATCTTACTCAACTTTGATATATTTATATAGTAGCTTCATGAACTACTATTTCTTTTACTTCTGCTACATTTCTTACTCTGTGTCTGTGATCTGTGATTATTATTTACTGTATATTCTGAGATTTGCCAAATTTTTATTTACAACGCGATATTTTGAGCAATTCAATCCGACATGTGCGGATGCGAATGAAAATATCGGGTCGTTATAGCTGCATTGCTACGGTGATTCGTGGTGCACCGATAAATCCTGCTCGTTACCTGGTTGAGAACTATCTCGTTGATCTAAGACAAAGTGTGATTATACAATTTTAGGTTAAGAGCTACTTAGGATAAATAATTTGTAATTAAATCCTTGCATTCATTGAGTTGCATTAGTTCATGCATATTTAAAAAAAATTAAAAATCCAAAACAATTTTTTTTATAAATATTTCTTAACTTAGTTTTTAAATCCTTTTCATTTGAAAATTTTAAATTAAAAAGGAAAAAAATTTGAGTTAGTTTTTTTTTAAAAAAACAAAAATCGAAAAAAAAATTTACTTAATTTTTTTTAGAAAACCATATATATATATATATAAAATCTTACCAAAAACAAAAAAAATTAAAAATTATCCAAAAATCAAATATCCTTTTGAAAAATAAATTCTTTTTTTGTAAATAGTTTTCTTTTAAAAAAAATCCAAAAAAAACATTCTTGAAAATGTCTAAATTTCCATATTCACATGAATTTTACGATGGTTGTGAAGATCAATATAATCCATATAATTTCACACCAAATTCTTATGGATATTTTTGTAACAACTATTGTATAAACAATTCAGATTTTGCACCACAAAATATTCAAAATAACGATCAATTCTCAACTTTTGAAACAAGAATGGAATCTTTACTTGAACTCGTTACACTACAAAATCAAAGGAATTCTCAACTTTTGAACGATTTGTGCAAAAACTCAAGTCAAGGATTTCAAAATAATCAAAATTTGAATTCACTTCAAATTCAAATGATTTTGATTATAACTCATGCCAATTCAATTTCGAACTCCAAAATGTATTTCAAACTCAAAATGGAAATGTGAACCACTTTTTAAATGAATTTGGCAATGGGAAGTTTCAATAATGGTGCGATTGAAAATCATTGTTCTCAACAAATTCAAATTGAAAATTCTCAAATTAATAATCATGAATTTGATTTAGTTGAGCAAATGGATAGAGATAACAAGGATTTGTTGCGTGAAACCTAAAAAAATTTCGTGAGAAACAAAAACAAATCCCAACGTGTGAAAAATCAAATGATATTCCATCTTTTATCGAAATTGACGATTCTTGTTCTCAACAAGTCTAAATAGAAAATCCTTAAGTTAATAATTATAAATTGGATTTTTTGAACAAATGAATGAAATTTACGATGATCACACGAATTTTTTGATTGAAACATATAAAAAATTACGTGAACAACAAAATCAAATCCCAACGTGTGAAGAGTCGAGTGATAATCCATCTTTTACCCAATTTGACGATTTTCAAACAACAACTTTTGAAATTGAAAACGAAAATCTTAACGAAGTTGTTGAAAATACAGTAATTGAGTTGGATTTCAATTCTTTTGAGGGTGTAGAACCAAATTTAAAATTCGATCTTCCTTTTCTCGATTTCAAAAAATACAACTTTGGATTCTGAACTTGAGATATGCAATGAAGTTGTTGATAATCCAACAAAGGAAGACGAATTTAACGAACACGATTTCTATGGATTTTTTGAAGATGAGTTGTTAAATTTCGAAGAGGAAGATTTAAATCGCCATTTTGATTTTGAAATCAATAATTCTGAGGAAGTTTTCAATGATAAGTTTGAATTTCAAATTAGTGAAAATAAACTTCAATTTCAATCAATCGTTTTATCAACTCCGAAAACAATCGAAAATAAAACGGCTCGTATGATTTTCAATAAAACGACATTCATTTTTCCGAATCAACATTCAACTTTAAAATCTTTGAAGGTTTGGTTTTTCAAGCTTCAGCTACGTCTCGCGTATTTGACGAGACAAATGAATCGGTCTTTGGAAGATCGTTTCATTTACTTTTTAACGATATACTTTCTGATGCCGTGTAAATACATTTCATTTTCATGTAAATAATAATAAACGTTCCTTTCACTTGGTTTGATTGTGGGGACATAGTCAAAATCAAGTGTGGGGGGGAGCTCATCTTTATTTTTTTAAATTTTGTTTTTTTTTTAATTTTCGTTGGTTATTTTTGCATTTTCCTTCCAAAACTCAAAAAAAATTTAAAAAACAAAAACAAGAAAATCCAAAAACAAATTTTATTTTTAAAGAAACACTATAGGATAAATATATGGTTTTGGTTTTTTAAATTGGAATTTTTGAAAATTTATTTGTCTCAACAAAAATAAAAATAAAGTTTGATTACAAATAACGATGGTTTAACTAGTATATAGGAAGAATCATACGTGTTAATTATGAAATATCCTAATTGAAGATCTTTGTTTTAAAAAGTGGTGAATTCAAGTAAAAGGATATAACATTTTTTGTCTTCTAAGTTAAATGGCGCTAAGATGATTTTGCAAAACTCTCTCTTCAAAAAACAACAAAAAAAACAAAAAACAAAAAGCAAAAAAATAAAAATATTTCTTATATATATGTATATATTTATTAACACCTACGGTCGATAGGTGTAGACACTTGTGTGTACACTCGCCATGCTCTGTACCCTTCTCATGTAAGCCCGAAAGGCAGTGTATGATAGGCATATCTGGCCTTAGTTTATCTGAGCTAGGTGTATGTATATAAAAATTCTTTTATTAATAATGCCTACAGTCAATAGGTATTCACACTCGTATGTTCACTCGCCACACTCTGTATTCCCCTCACATAAGCCCGAAAGGCAGTGCATGAGTAATATATCTAGCCTTAGTTTTCTGAGTTAATCATATGTAAATATTGTAAATATAAATAAAATTTTCAAAAAAAAAGAGAGAGTAAGCAAATGAAATCCAAGCACTATTTTGACTTGTTTGCTTTGACTTGTTATTGAAAAGAAATGAAAATACCACTTTGAAAAACTTTGATAATCAACTTTGAAAAACTTTGTTAATCAACTAAGGATTCATTTCATAATTACACTGTGTTATCAACCAAAACAACGAGTTAAACTATAGTCTATTTGCTATGATAACTTGATTATTGTTGGAAATTTTGACGAGTAAATGACTTAAATTTTCAAGATAATGACCAAAACCTATATTTATCTTATTTGTGTCGATTTAAAAGTAAACCTTTCACTTGTATATATTTTCAAAAACTTGCATTCATGTCTTTGTAAATAAATCTTGCATTTTGTAAATATTTTCACTCTGCATTCGGATTTTGTGAGTAGTATCCGCTGAAAACCCTCATGCGACAACACTCGTCCTACTGGGGACACCCAAAGGTTTAATGGCTTGTTGCATACGCTCAATGCAATCGTGCTCCCTACGAAAATGGATTTATCTTAGTTTTTTTTCTTTACTCGAGGACGAATAAAAAGATAAGTGTGAGGGTATTTGATGTGTACGTAAATGTGCATATATTTACCACCATATTTAATGTTATTAAATTAAATAAATGATCATATTGGGTATTTTAACCTTTTTAAACCTAAATTCAAAATTATTTTTTAATCGTCATATATTCATCTTCATATAGGGGCAAAATGGTCATTTTTGTGCATATATTAATTTGAGAAAATTTAATTGGAAATTTCTATATTATTTTTGTACGAATTTGAACTCAAATACAAGTGGCATGAAGATATATGCATTCACATAGAAGATACAAAGGAATGAAGATGGAAATAATTCAAAGTCATGGATCATGGAGGACCCCACCTACCCACCTACCTTCATGTACAAATTAGAAGCTAATACACATGTTAATGGCCATTAAATCTTCATGCACATTTAAATGAAGGATTATCTTATGCTAATGATTACTTGGCCACCACACTTCCTAAGAGGATAGTTCCCAAAAAAGTGAATTAGGGTTTCTAACTTGTATAAATTCCTCTTATGCTCATGTAATTACTCTCCTTTCTTAGGCTCTCTTCTCTTAGTTTAGTTTAGGATCAAAAATAAAATGATAGCTCTCTTTCTTTCATGGCTACATAGCCATTTCCTATTTCATGTAATTTCTTTTTTTTATGCAATTTAATACATGCTCTTTTCTCTTCTTGTTTATTTCCTTTCATGTTAGTAGTGTAGATTTACTTATTTATGCAATTAGATTAGATTTTATTTTATGCAAGTAGAATAGTTCTTTTTTCCATTATCTTTCATTTTCCTTCTTTTTTTAGTTTCATGTTGCATGCTACAAGTGTTGATATGATAACACAAATGAGAGGCTAAACCACTTCAATTTTGGGGTAATGAAGCTCTCTAATTATGTATCTTCAACATTTTGATAATTATTGCTCTCTTTTTGTGCTAATAATTATTGGTTATAATAATTACCTATATAAGTTGTTATTTATAAATTATTAACCATAACTTACCATTTATAAATTATTAAGTAAGTATTAAATATTTGTTATTAATTATAAATTACTAATTATTATGATTTTTTAAGCAATAGTAAACATACTCAAAAAATTGAACGTAAACATACGGGGAAAACTACTTTTAAAAAAAATTATAACAAATTAATATCTATGGCATTCGGAGAAAGTTGTAAAAAACAAATGTTTCTATAAGGTTTTTCAAAAATGTTGTTAAAATGGTATTATGACAACTTTTACAGAATTTTTTTGTAAAAAAGAATGTTTTTACAATGTTTGTATGGAAAATGTTGTAAAATATAATGATTATATGATGTTTGGGTAGAAAACTTTGTAAAAAAGTTTTATTACAACGTTGAAAAAATAAATGTTGTAAAACAGAAGTTATAATATGGTATATTTGTTTTCGTGGGAGACTCTATATTTATTAAGTAAAGTTACATTGACATGTATGTTATTGGGGAAGGATGTGGAAACCAACATTTCCATACTTTCTATTTCACTATTCATATTTTGTTTTAAAATTTTACTTCGATGAGTTCAACCACAAAGAGTCACACTAGCAATTCCCTTTGATATTGGTGGGATATTCTCTATGTATCTTGTAATGTTCACCAAGCATGATCATGTTTGAATAGACAAATGTGTTCATATATTGAATTTATTTGTTTTTTAACCTCCAATCAAAAATCAGTTATGGTTGCTTAAATTTTAAAGCGAGACTCAAACTTGGGCTACTTTTCATCTTTTTTTTAGGAGAGGCTTTTAAAATATTATAAAATAAAATTGACTATATTTTGACCATATATTTTAATGTGATTACAGTCAAGGTCACAATATATATTATCAATTTTGTTTTTTATTATGTATCTCAAGTTTGAATGAATGTATCGGAGTTAACTTTCTATGATACATGACTATAACTTATCCACTATATAATTGAGCAGTTTTGATATAGAAGGCCCTATCAATACTTTAATGCAACTCCTTTAAATATTTGACAGGTGTACTATATGTCAAAGTAGCACATATAACCAAAATTTAAAATGCATAATTTTTTGGCATCTAGTGTACATGACACAATGTAAGTATGCTGCATCATATTCTTGATATAGCATCGAGGTGTATCAATGTTTTTTTCTTAACAATATGTAATATATATATATATATACATAAACATATACATACATACATATATATACATATACGTATACATACACACACATATACATACATACATACATACATACATACATACATACATATATATATATATATATATATATATATATATATATATATACGAGGATCATTCAAAGGCACCCCAAACAGTGCAGTATTGTGACGACCCACCTTTTTTGGACGGTTTAAATCGACAATAAACCACACATGTCAACTCAAACCATTCAAAAGGGAGGATTGTCAATGGGGTAAATAAGAAAATAATAGAAAAGAAGGAAAAACAAAACACATAATCTCAGCGGAATGACAAAATATAATAATCAAATAAACAGTTCATGAAGCAATTTTATAATATACATTTGATTACACAATTTTTAGAACTATCATAGTACAAACAATGATATATCAATAATGATGCAGTGGAAAGTTACTAATAATATAATATACCAAACTCTGTCTCCGTCCTCCAGAAATCAAGTTTTCAACACTGAAATGCTCAGGCTACCCCGAGCGTAATAAAAAGACAAAACGCTCGAGTCAGAACTAAAAGGCCATATGTAAGTTAAATCAACAGCAAATAAATATGAGTGTAATGGCTTCAGAGATGTTTACTGGATTTTACATCTCATATCTAATGTATAACGTGTGTGCAATAACTTAAGTGATGTTTCGGGATTTTCCATCTCCTAAGGATCCGTTAAACTATCTATATGTAGTAATATACGCTATATATGTAGTGTCTATCAGTAAAGTAAAGTATTAAAATAGCGTTAAGGCGTTACCCATATCCCCCTTAACACATTTTATAGGCATCATTGTCTATACAGTACTGTAAACTCCACCGTAAACTGGTGGGCTATCAGGGTGCACTCCATAGGTATGACACAAACCAAAATCGTAAAGGGCTCAATAAGGCATATGACAAGGCACACGAGGCAATGCCCAGGGTAGGATTCTACCGTTTTGCACTCCCGGGCTGGTGGTAACGCATGGCAGCTACTACCGCCCACCTCGAAACACACTCCCATAATCAAATCGAAGGTGGCCACAAATCAATCACAAAGTAACAGATATATTATCGAAGACGTGTATCCGATCGGAGGAGCGACCTCACTTGGCCCGGTATAGCTCTTGTTGCTGTCATATCAAGCTGACCCGAAGTTCAGGGCTACATTCTTACCTCATACTAGTAGCGTTCGCCAAACCATCCTACTTCGTTCTGGATTCTCCACCACATGCACAGTTGTTAAAGTGGTTTCGGAATTGGCAGAGAGTATGACAATATCCGACCACGGTCTCTTTAACAACCAAACGGTTATTTCACACCGTGGCCATTTTATTAAACATTTTTAATAATAATCCAGAAAATAGTTTATACCTTTCATATCAGGATATCCATCTACTTATTCCAAGAGTATAAATGTATTCATAATACTGAGGAAGATTTCTCTCAATCAATTTCAAAAATAATTGATAAATCTCACTTAAGCCATTTATAAATTATTTATATGCTTTATAACCATTTATAAAGCTATTTATAAATTCCAAAACAATTTACAACTCTTCCCCTTTCATAATCTTCTACGCAAATTCCTTTAAAACACTTCCAAATACCATTATACAAGTTCTTTTATCAACCCTTTAAAAAAATCCTTTAAACCTTTATAACTCTTTTATAGAACCATTATAAAATCCTTTATAAAAATATTTTATAAAATCCTTTTATAAACCCATTATAAAATCTCTTACAAAACTTTTATAAATTCCTTACAAAATCTTTTACAGAATCCTAAAATCTTTTACAAAAATCTTTTATCTATTTAAAGTTATTATAAAGGTCTATATTTATTATCTTAAATCAAAATTATATTTATTATATTGAATTAAATTTACAATATATATATTAAAACTATATTAAATATTTTATTAAATTAAATTCTAAACTATTTTAAATATATATTTAAAACTAAATAAAATTATAAGTTAAAATCTTAAATTTTCATTTAAAACAATATATTAACTTAAAATTTGAAGCTTTAAAACATATAAAATAAATTATTTTCCAAATATAAATTTAAAAAAAACATTAAATAAAATTTAAAAATAAAATTTATAAATCAAACATAATTTACCATTTAGAAAATAATTTAAAAACCGACCAACGGTGTTGTACATAATTTTCTACCCTATGGTCAAGTGATTGGGTATGTATCATTTCAACCCAAAATAGTTAAATTTCCCAAGTATATATCATTTCAACCCGTATCCCAAATCAATAATTTCCAAATCAATAAAATCGCTCGGGTATGTATCATTTCAACCTATAACGATTTTCCCTAATCTATAAGATCATTCGGGTATGTATCATTTCAACCCATAGTGATTTTCCTAATAACAAACTAAGGGAACTTGCAGTGTGATAACAACATATATAATAAACATAACATTCAATCATCCAAATGTCAACAAATAAACATCCCTCAAATCAACATCCAAATCAACCAATAAATCGCAATAATTAACTGGTTATCAATATCAGGTATTTAACTATCAGTTTAATTTCAATATTAATTTAAATGGCAATTCAATTCAATAAAATTCAGTTTCAATTAAAATGTCAAATTAAACTACCAAACAGCAACCAATAATATTCTTATCACATCACAAAATTAATTCAACTAACATAAGAAAGTTTAGTATTTGTGAGTGGGTTAAATCACTCACTTTTGATTTACCGTCAATTTTAAATCCAAATAAAGCCTAAAATTTGAATAGGCTCCAAAACCAACCAAACTAGTTCCCTGTTGTTCGAAATTTTGATACGAACCCAACGCAAGAAACCGCGTTCAAATCTGAGGTCGTATGACAAAGTTATGCACGTTAGAAGATTGAAATTTAAAATTTAAAATTTAAAATTATACTAGGGCAAATTTGTAAATTCGTGTTACCTCTTTAACCTAAGCGTCAAACTCAAACCCAAACTACCCTCGGCTGCCACCCTTCACATCACTACCGCGCCGCCCATGCTCACTTCCACCCAGATCGGCCATCACCACTGCATCGCCCTCGGTCAGTCGCCCCACCTGACCACACGCGGCCGACCGCGACTCCACCATGAACCAACGCTGTCGCTATCACCTACAGCCATTTTTCGGTGAATCTGAGCTTCTTGACGATGAACGTCCACCATAGATGCACTCTGCTACGTCTCCTCTACCAGCAGCAACTCCACGATCGTCAAACGATCGATGATCTACCGTTAAATCCAAAACCCTAACAACGGACAGCTGAGAAAGATCGCCAAATTCTAGCCAAACCGAGACTCAATTGCAAAAACAAACTGCAAATGTAGACTATGCTCGTCAAGAGCTTTGCAACGATATGTAATTCGATAGGGTTTGTGTAACGTTTCGGATTTTCGACTTTCGAAAATCGACATTAATACGTCCACTGTATCAACTGCCGAGCAATCAAATGCCGGAAAACCGAATTGTTATGGTTAAAAAAGAAGAGGTAGAAGAAGACAGACAGAAAGAAAGAAGAAACAACAGAAACAATAACAGAATCTCACATGTCATAGCGGAACAACATATAATAGATAAATGAATAATCTTTAAATCAAGAACTATATCATTTTATACATTACATCATCAGAGTCAATATACACACAATACATCAATGGACAGTTATATAGACCTGCCCTCACAACTGAATACACAGCGGAAAAGATAATATCATATACAAGTGACACGTCTCGGCATCCAGCTCTCCACTTGAGCTCCACAGCATCTCCCGAATCCAGAATGACCTGATAACCTGACTCTAGGCTGCCCGTGTGGAAAATTATGGGCACCCAGAGTTTAGGAAAGGAACAATAAACTCCAGGTCAGTCATGGGACTGGTGTGAGAACTTAAAACATTTTTTATCATTAAAACAACAACAAAGGAAGTAAAAGACATCCGCAATGCTTTTTGGAAAATGAAACAACCATAAGACCTCCTACCACACACACAATGCAAACGCAGAATTGGAGGAGATTTCTTCTTATGATAGTCAAACATGCTTACTAAGCCAAATCATTGGATTATTATTATTATTAGTGCATAGTGGAAAATATTTCGAAAGTATAATATTAATCTTAGCCAGCATACAACCATTATTGTATGCCTACTATAGCTACCATGTTCAATAGCAGGTTACCGCCACATTCCATAGCAGGTAATACAACTAAAACCGTACAAGTTTCGTATTGTTTCTTTGGATTTCCAACAAATGGTCAGACAAAGGAACTTCCTTACACCAAAATGGAAACGCCTCTGGAAAGACGCCCCGAGAACCTACCCGGCTCTCTGCCAACACAAGACCGACGCTACCTCACGCTGTACAGCTGTAACTAGGTAGCTAACACACAAGCTATGCCATCCCCCGGTCGTTACCGACCTTTATCCGAGGATCCTCAACCACAAAGCAACAACAACAAAGTATAATAAATTTGCAGCATCAACATAGGTAAAATAACTGGGCTCCATACCATGATATCACCTTTTATCCAGAAGGAAATGACATACCCTAGGGGCGCGACCCCTAAAAACCTTGCCGCAACATTCTTGTTTCGACCATTACCGGGTTGTGAGGCTCGATGAAGTCTCGTCCACAAAGCTACGCTTTTTCACAAAGCCATGCTTCGATCAACAAATGATCAACAGCACTTCGTATGCCACATTACCAAATTGGGAATGTATCACTAGTAACCATCAACTACATAACCTCTGAGCTCGTACGTCTCAGAGAAGGGTGTTAAGCTAAGAGAATAAATTCTCCGCCACCAACAAAAATGTATTTGATAGAAACCAGCTTTACATCTCAAAGTGTAACGTCAGACACACATCCATACAAGTCCGTTCCGGGATCGAACGGAACCGAAGGCACTTCCAAAGAAGCCCTTGCAATCCAGGTATTCACTAATCACGTCCGGACTTCCCATCACAAGAAGAGTGATATAAATCTCTATACCGGAGCAACTCGGTGCAGAGACATTCGACAGGTTGTCCTTTCATTTTCGAAAATACCCAGTCTTCACACCGGTCTTCAAATGTTATCCATTCACGACGTATCACTATTCGGAATGAGTTATATGACACAAAGTCCTCTCCCAGCTTAACCGAATAATGAGCGTTTGTTTTAAAAACAAATCAAGTGCCATTTCAAAGGCAAATATTGATAGTCTGTTATTTAACTATCAACAACATTCACAATAATCCACCAATTTAAATAATTTTCCCAAATTATTAAATTTCAAATATCTTCGCAAGATATGGTTTACACTTCAACCATTTGAAAACAAATTTCAAATCACTTTCATTTAAACCAATTAAATAAATCCTTATCGATTTATTTAAAATTCACATTCCAAATTTGTAAATTTATTTCCACACTTTAAAAATAAATCAGTGTTTATTTTAAAACAAATTTCCCTTTCCTTTACAAATTCTATTTTGAATTTACATTTCCAAATATTCACTTATACACGATTTTCAAATCGTTTTCCAAATATTCACTTTCAAACATCCAATCAAATTCCAAATTGATTTCAAAATTTACTTCAACACCAAATCAATTACAAATTGATTTCTAAGTTTATTTCCAAATACCAAATCATTTGCAAATCAATTTCTAAATTTATTTCAACACAAATCATTTTTTTTATTCAACATCAAATAAATTTTCATATCGATTTCTCAAATATTTATTTTCAAATACCAAATCAATTATCAATTTGATTTCTAACAAATTTATCACTTTTTAAAATAAATTCCCTTATCTCTTCCAAATCATTTAAAATTCCATTTTCAATAAATTTTCCAACTTTCAAAAAATACTATTTAAAATCCATTTATAAAAATCTTTTCCCATATTTTGGAAATAATTCGATAAGATTTCAAAAATCAACTTTATGCTTTTAAATTCCTTCTTTGAAATTCAACCAATTCTTTTAAAAGAAATTCACTTAAAATTTCAGACTTTAATTTCAAAAATCCAATTTTATTTACTTCTGGCATCCAACGATACCAAAAATACAGTCGGCTAAATTATAGCCTTCAACAAATTCAATCAAAGATATAATCATACACAGATTATAAATAAATTATCACACAACATATGAAACAAATTCATACAACATATGAAACAAATTCATACAACATATGAAACAAATTCATATAATTTGAGGAATCCAGTTGGATCCCTCCAACCTGTTTCCCTGCATCCACAGATGTTAGCACAATACCAATTCAACTTCAAAGTGGAATGTCATGGTATATGGGATTTATAAAATACTATCTGCTATTATGCGGCGCAATATGGTCTCATCCGCTATATAATGCGGGAAATCAACTCCAAATACATATATAATACCAATTCTACTTCACGGTGGAATTATCGCGGTATATGTTTTAATATAATAACCTCCGCTTAATATGCGGCGTATAGGGTCTATTTCAATGCAATTGATAACAATTTATCGTCCAATTCACACAATCAAGCAATTTTAAATTTAACTATTTAAAATTTAAATCGAAACACAATTCGATTGAGTGAGTTCTCACCTTGCTTTCAATAACGGTTGCACTATTTAATTTCAAATAAAATTAAACGCACGTTTAATTTTACTCCAAATTATCACTAGCTCCAAACGACTCCAAACTAGCTCCTTTGCATAGTGCTTGTTAAAACGAACCCAACACAAGTCGTTTCGTCGAAAATGGACCTTGTAAGACAAAGTTATAGCATTTTAAAGTTCGTACAAATTTAAAATAAATCAATTTCATTATTTTCTTTTTATTTTAAACCCCAGATTAAATCCAACCATTGATTTTGCTCTAGGCAAATCTGGCCGTGTGATACTTCTTCTTCCCCCCAGGTCGCGTTCGAACGCGTGAAACCCATTGTAGCCGTCGATATGCCCTAATTATCGCGACCCCTACTCACATTTTGACGACGAATAGATGATGCCGTTCAACTCGCCTAGCTCCTCTCTACCAGTGCCATAAAGGATGTGAAGCTCGGTCATTCCACCACCTCGCAAAACTCCTCGAATCGCGTGGAGAACGCAGCCAATTTTCTTCGTTAATGATGAGTTTCTGGCGATCGCAGCCGTATGGATTCGAAGACCTTTCGAAGCTCTATAATTTGTTAGTTGAAAACTTCTCGTAATTGTTGACGGATTTAGAGAGATTAAGGGGAAAAGATTTGAACATTTCGGCCATTGATTTTTTTTTGAACTGGCGGCCTGAAGCTTGAAACCCTAGGGTCTTTTGCAAAATGAAGAAAGCAAGTCCTTATATAGAAAATTGCAAAACACTATTCGTCTCCAAAATTTTCGAACTCGAAATCAAACGTGCCGACTGGCGTTTCTAAGGTTTTACCCACGTTCCGAACACAATGGAACGTGTTTCGGGAGCTAATTTGGTCATATGTGCGAGTTACGGAATTAAACGATTTAATTTAAATTAAATCGATTAAAACGATTTCTATGCATTTTGGTTTGTCCCGGACAAACCGTAAATCCGATTGACACGAAATTTGAAATCCTAAAATAATTTAACATTACGGATCCGATGAAACTAGTTTCGTCGAAATCCAAGACTGTTTGAAAAATGACTATTTTCTCTCGTCAATTAAATATTAAAATATTCAATTTTCACAAATTAACTTTTAATTCAAATTTAAAAGTTCTATAACATCATTATAACTCCAATATGATTTAATATAACTTTATAAATCATTTTTATACACATTTAATCCAATTTCCAATTATTTACGCAATTTCAAATATTAACTTATCGATTTAATTAACCAATTAAATCTCTATATTCGAATTAAATTTATTCGACTTACAAATCTTACTTGTTAATATTTAAAATCAATTAAATATCTGAATTTCAAATGAAGAAAATTCTGGGTCGTTACAATCTTCCCCCTTAAAAGAATTCCGTCCTCGAAATTGCAAAGTAAGAAAAAGTTACAGAATCCATTAACTTTTCAAACAATTCGTTCAAATTAGATTTCAAAATCACTTAAGTGTACAATTTCCCCAAAATCCAATAGTTAAACTCTTTCAAAAACTTTACTAAGTTTTTCAAATCCATACTTAGTTATACTTTTCAAAACAACTATATCGTTTAACTTTTAACTCCAAATCCAAAATTTAGTTTTCACAAATTTTCCAAAATTTCTCGAAAATTTCTAACGCCTTAAATTTTTAGAAAAATTCGCCATAGCCTCCTTTGCGCAGTTCGATCGTAGTAGGATCACAATAGACATAAACATATATACATCGACCCACACAGTCGGAAAAGCAGAAAAAAAGTTCATATAAATCCTATTTTTTATTGCGTAGGCGTACCTTTTTAGCATTTTTAAGCAAAGTAGTTATTTATGAAGCATATTAGCGCAACCAAATCCAACCGAACGGCAGCCACTGCGCCTGTACTTACTCAATTTAAATATGTAGGTGCCACATATATGAAGTTATTAACAATTTACTCTTTTAAACAACTACAACACATGCATATTAAAAGAAATGCATACTAAACAAGGTTTATAAGAAACTTATATTATTTCGACATCACTTGTAATTGTTTACAACCAATTCATATACAATGACATTCATTTCTTCATTTTCAATTAGTTTACATTCACTAATTTAAATTCAAGTTGGTTCACTTTCAATTCAAATTCCATCACATAGCTTCCATACGTTAGCTTTCCATTTGATTAATTCAATTACATATGAATTTCTATACAATCAACCAACAATCAACTAACGACCAAATCATAATCAACATAACCAAATTCATTCAATTTACTTTACTTCACATTCAATTTGGTTCAACATTTTTAATTAGCTTTAATGAATTAACACTTACATTCATTATTCCATATCAGTTTACTTACATTCGATTGGTTAACATTCAATCCATTAGTTCAATTCAATTGCTAATTCATTTTTACAAATAAGGTTGAATCTCCTTTATATAACTTAAGTTCAAATCCATTTAATTCACTTTATTATTTCACTTCGACACCAAAATCAACTTCATTTAACATCACTTAAGTTATATTCCATTTCAAATTTCCACTTACATTTGCTTTCACTATACAACTTAAGCCCATTTCTAATTTATTTTAAATTCAATTTCATTTAACTTTTCCTTAAAGTCAAATTCATTACTTAATCAAAATCAAATTTTATTTTGCTTAACAAAACTTGTTTAACCACTTTAATAATTTGTTTCACTTACCTTTACCCATTTTATAAGTTATACAACTTATATATTTAAACTTCCAAATCATATTAAATAATCACCTATCAAATCCAATTCAATTTATTTAACTTTCCTTTAGTTAAATTCACATCATATATTTACTATCTAACTCAAATTCTTTAACTTTACCAAATCTAAAATCTTTATTTCATATTATAAGTCTAAAACTCGTTTTACTTATATTTATCAATTACAACTTGGATTTAAATTTAAATTTTGTTTATCACAACAAAACTTCAATTTTCCAATTTATTATGGTAGCAAATCCATCACACAGAAACTCGAAAATGATACTGATGATGTTGTAGTCATCACCCTTATTATTTCCCAACAATAGTAGTGAATCCAATGCTTAATATTCTTTTAAAATTTCCTTTTATTTATAAATCACATTTATAAATCTTTTTCTCATATAATTTCACTATTTTACTTATATAAGATCATTCCAATTTTATTTATCTTACTTAGATTTATAATAATAATATAACATCTTTTATTGACTTATATATTTTTACATTTTCAACAACCAAACAATCAGTTTATATACACTTTAATAATTTCTGAATTTTTTTTTCCTTTATATGTAAAATATAATCAAGGTAAAATTATTTCATTTACCCAATTTAAAATGATACTGTGTCGGTTCATCTTGTTTAAGAGTTTAGAAACCCCTATCGATTATAGTTAGCTAGACTGCACCGACCAGAATCTATAAACAATCAACCGATAAGTCAACACAATACAAAACAATCATATTCACTAAAAAATACGCGCTCATATCTATTATTACACTCACACTCATTCTAGAGTACTACTGACTCTATCTCTAATGAGTAACACCCAACAGAGCCATGGTTATCGCTTAACCATATGCTCTGATACCACATGTAACGTTTCGAGGCAGTGGCGATCGGTAGGCTTTGCAACCATCCCAGACCCACCGTGGCATACACTGGTACCCTGACCTTGCTTTTACGGCCAGCCTTTCGACTGTCACACCTTATGGCTAACCAACCCCTCCCACTCAGGGACATGTATAGGTAAGAGTCTCCCGTTCGCCACCAAACCGCGAAGCGAGAACCCCCTATCACATTGCACTAAGCTAAACAAGGTCAGTCATGGGATTGGTGTGTGAACTTAAAACAGTTTTTATCTTTAAAACAACAACAAAGGAAGTAAAAGACATCCGCAATGCTTTTTGGAAAATGAAACTACCATAAGACCTCCCGCTACACACACAATGCAAACGCAGAATTGGAGGAGATTTCTTCTTATGATAGTCAAACATGCTTACTACGCCAATTCATTGGATTATTATTATTATTAGTGCATAGTGGAAAATATTTCGAAAGTATAATATTAGTCTTAGCCAGCATACAACCATTATTGTATGCCTACTATAGCTACCATGTTCAGTAGCAGGTTACCGCCACATTCCATAACAGGTAATACAACTAAACCCGTACAAGGTTCGTATTGTTTCTTTGGATTTCCAACAAATGGTCAGGCGAAGGAACTTCCTTACACCGAAATGGAAACGCCTCTGGAAAGACGCCCCGAGAACCTACCCGGCTCTCTGCCAACACAAGGCCGATGCTACCTAACGCTGTACAGCTGTAACTAGGTAGCTAACACACAAGCTATGCCATCTCCCGGTCGTTACCGACCTTTATCTGAGGATCCTCAACCACAAAGCAACAACTACAATGTATAATAAATTTGCAGCATCAACATAGGTAAAATATCTGGGCTCCATACCATGATATCACCTTTTATCCAGAAGGAAATGACATACCCTAGGGGCGCGACCCCTAAAAACCTTGCCGCAACATTCCTGTTTCGACCATTACCAGGTTGTGAGGCTCGACGAAGTCTCATCCACAAAGCTACGCTTTTTCACAAAGCCATGTTTTGATCAACAAATGATCAACAGCACTTCGTATGCCACATTACCAAATTGGGAATGTATCACTAGTAACCATCAACTACATAACCTCTGAGCTCGTACGTCTTAGAGAAGGGTGTTAAGCTAAGAGAATAAATTCTCCGCCACCAACAGAAATGTATTTGATAGAAACTAGCTTTACATCTCAAAGTGTAACGTCAGACACACATCCATACAAGTCCGTTCCGGGATCGAACGGAACCGAAGGCACTTCCAAAGAAGCCCTTGCAATCCGGGTATTGAATAATCACGTCCGGACTTCCCATCACAAGAAGAGTGATATAAATCTCTATACCAGAGCAACTCGGTGCAGAGACATTCGACAGGTTGTCCTTTCATTTTTGAAAATACCCGGTCTTCACACCGGTCATCAAATGTTATCCATTCACGACGTATCACTATTCGGAATGGGTTATATGACATAAAGTCCTCTCTCGGCTTAACCGAATAATGAGCGTTTGTTTTAAAAACAAATCAAGTGCCATTTCAAAGGCAAATACTGATAGTCGGTTATTTAACTATCAACAACATTCACAATAATCCACCAATTTAAATAATTTTTCCAAATTATTAAATTTCAAATATCTTTGCAAGATATGGTTTACACTTCAACCATTTGAAAGCAAATTTCAAATCACTTTCATTTAAACCAATTAAATAAATCCTTATCGATTTATTTCAAATTTACATTCCAAATTTGTAAATTTATTTCCACACTTTAAAAATAAATCAGTGTTTATTTTAAAACAAATTTCACTTTCCTTTACAAATTATATTTTGAATTTACATTTCCAAATATTCACTTATACACGATTTTCAAATCTTTTTCCAAATATTCACTTTCAAACATCAAATCAAATTCCAAATCAATTTCAAAATTTACTTCAACACCAAATCAATTACAAATTGATTTCTAAGTTTATTTCCAAATACCAAATCATTTGCAAATCGATTTCTAAATTTTTCAACACAAATCATTTTTTTTATTCAACATCAAATAAATTTTCATATCGATTTCTCAAATATTTATTTTCAAATACCAAATCAATTATCAATTTGATTTCTAACAAATTTATCACTTTTTAAAATAAATTCCCTTATCTCTTCCAAATAATTAAAATTCCACTTTCAATAAATTTTCCAACTTTCAAAAAATACTATTCAAAATCCATTTATAAAAAACTTTTCCCATATTTTGGAAATAATTCGATAAGATTTCAAAAATCAACTTTATTCTTTTAAATTCCTTCTTTGAAATTCAACCAATTCTTTCAAAAGAAATTCACTTAAAATTTCATACTTTAATTTAAAAAATCCAATTTTATTTATTTCTGGTATCCAACGATACCAAAAATACATTCGGCTAAATTATAGCCTTCAACAAATTCAATCGCAAATATAATCATACAGAGATTATAAATGAATTATCACACATCATATGAAACAAATTCATACAACATATGAAACAAATTCATATAATTTGAGGAATCCAGTTGGATCCCTCCAACCTGTTTCCTTGCATCCACAGATGTTAGCACAATACCAATTCCACTTCAAGGTGGAATGTCGCGGTATATGGGATTTATAAAATACTATCCGCTATTTTGCGGCGCAATATGGTCTCATCTGCTATATAATGCGGGAAATCAACTCCAAATACATATATAATACCAATTCCACTTCACGATGGAATTATCGCGGTATATGTTTTTAATATAATAACCTCCGCTTAATATGCGGCGTATAGGGTCTATTTCAATGCAATAGATAACAATTTATCATCTAATTCACACAATCAAGCAATTTTGAATTTAACTATTTAAAATTTAAATCGAAACACAATTCGATTGAGCGAGGAGTTCTCACCTTGCTTTCTATAACGGTTGCAGTATTTTATTTCAAATAAAATTAAACGCACGTTTAATTTTACTCCAAATTATCACTAGCTCCAAACGACTCCAAACCAGCTCCATTGCATACTGCTTGACAAAACGAACCCAACGCAAGTCGTTTCGTCGAAAACGGACCTTGTAAGACAAAGTTATAACATTTTAAAGTTCGTACGAATTTAAAATAAATCAATTTCAATATTTTCTTTTTATTTTAAACCCCAGATTAAATCCAACCGTGGAGAACGCGGCCAATTTTCGTCGTCAATGATGAGTTTCTGGCGATCGCAGCCGTATGGATTCGAAGACCTTTCGAAGCTCTATAATTTGTTAGTTGAAAACTTCTCGTAATTGTTGACGGATTTAGAGAGATTAAGGGGAAAAGATTTGAACATTTCGGCCACTGATTTTTTTTTTGAACTGGCGGCCTGAAGCTTGAAACCTTAGGGTCTTTTGCAAAATGAAGAAAGCAAGTCCTTATATAGAAAATTGCAAAACACTATTCATCTCCAAAATTTTCGAACTCGAAATCAAACGTGCCGGCTGGCGTTTCTAAGGTTTTACACGCGTTCCGAATACAATGGAATGTGTTTCGGGAGCTAATTCGGTCATATGTGAGAGTTACGGAATTAAACGATTTAATTTAAATTAAATCGATTAAAACGATTTCTATGCATTTTGGCTTGCCCCGGACAAACCGTAAATCCGATTGACACGAAATTTGAAATCCTACAATAATTTAACATTACGGATCCGATGAAACTGGTTTCGTTGAAATCCGAGACTGTTTGAAAAATGACTATTTTCACTCGTCAATTAAATATTAAAATATTCAATTTTCACAAATTAACTTTTAGTTCAAATTTAAAAGTTATATAACATCATTATAACTCCAATATGATTTAATATAACTTTATAAATCATTTTTATACACATTTAATCCAATTTCCAATTATTTACGCAATTTCAAATATTAACTTATCGATTTAATTAACCAATTGAATCTCTATATTCGAAATTAAAGTTATTCGACGTACAAATCTTACTTGTTAATATTTAAAATCAATTAAATATCTGAATTTCAAATGATGAAAATTCAGGGTCGTTACAGTTTGAATGAGTTTGAATTTTGAAGTTTGATTTGAAATTGAAATTAGGGTTTTGGAATTGGGAATTAGGTTTTGAGATGACAGTCGTTTGAGAAGGAACCGATGAGAATAAAAGTACGTACAAAAATATGAAAATGAGAAACTGCTAGGGTTTATAACAGCCTATATATAGGCAAAGCTGAAATAGAAATGGATGGAACAGATTGAATTGGGTCGGAGCGATACCCAGACCAGAAAAGCCCGTTTCGTTCCCGAAATGAAAGTAAGTCATTCCATATATCAATATATAGGTTTTCGATATTTTTAAACTCAATGGAACTAGTTTCAATCCCTAATTCCATTATATACAAAGTTAGCTTTTAAAATCAGATTAAATTCATTTAAATTCCATAAATCGGTTTCTACGCGTTTCGAGCTCGCACGATCAAACAATAAGTCAGATCGCTACGAAACTTGAAATCTTATAATAATTCACTGTTAAAGATCCGATGAAACTAGTTTCATCGAAATCCGAGACAGTGCCCAAAAACCGAATTTTACACGTTAATTAAATAAATTTTTAATTTAAAATCAATTTAATTTGATCACCTTTAAATTCTAAAGTAAAAGTTAACAATTTTCATCATTCTTGATTACACAAAAATTAATAATCTTTTTAAATTACATTTGCCATGTTAAATCCAATATTTAAATATTGCACTAATTTCAGTGTTCAATTACACCGTAATAATATCCCAGTTAATTATATTTAAATTCCAATAAATTCTTTTATTTCGATTTACATTCATATTATTGAATCAACTATTACCTTATGAATATAATTAACATAAAGTTTACATTTTTATTACATTCATATTCTACGGTTGTAATCTTAAGTCATATTAACTGTAATATTTAATTACATTAATTTCGCATTAATTTACAATTTATTTCAAACGGATTAAATAACAAGATGATAATAAATCAATTGTTATACATTAATAATTCACTTTTATTCACTTATAGTTTACAAACAAGGATTTTAAATTTACATACAAATAATTGATTTTACATTCTATACTAAAACCAATTAAATAAAATAACATACAATTTCACCATTAATACAACATCGAATTATTCCTTATTTACAATTATAACCAAATTAAATTTTCAATTATTTCAATTGATTGAAATTTCATTAAAATAGTTGTTAATAACATTCAAACAACATTATTAAATCATATTCTAATTATTTTTCTCATTAATAAATCAAAAATTTTAATTTCTCACAATATTAAATTTCAAAATCTTATTTAATTTATTAGTTTTAATTCTCAAAAATACGGGTCGTTACACTCTCCCCCACTCAAAACTTTTCGTCCTCGAAAAGGAACAAGAAGGAATTAAGAAACTTGATATAATTTTATTCAAATTATTCAATTTATAAACAATTAATTTACATAATTTAATTTAATAAGAATTTGAAAATAACTCAACTTTCACAAAATTTTCTATGTCCTAAATTAACGAAATTTTTTGGCAGAGTCTCCTTTGTGCGGTTAGGTCCAGAAAAAATAATAATTTCAATATTTTCAATTTATATATCATATTTCAATAATAAAACACTCAAACCATGTAAAAAATAATTAAAATATCGTTGCAAAACCATAATCCGAAAACGTACCTATTTGTCGAGCAAACAAACTTTATTTATGAAACCAAAAGCAACAGTCATTGCTTCCATAAACCAATATTTCACTTATATAATCCAAAAGAGTTAAAATGATGTGAAAGAATAATATTTTAGTAGTTTCAAATCAATAGCACAAGCAACATACAATATATAAAAATCATATGCGAACCAAAAATAGTACAACCATTTTATGCAACAAAAGAATCCATCAACCATTTATAGCAACCAAAACTAATGGTTTGTCCAAGTTAAAAAACTTGTCATCATTCAAGGGTGATAAATAAACTACCAAGTGTACCTTACGCTCAACAGCCTTAGATAATTACTTAATAGATTATTCATACAACCTTAAACAATTTGAAGTATCCATTCCCAAACTTCCCATTAGCCAAAACAACAAAGAATTTAAGTATTATTTTAAATTTGCACGATGTACATAAATCTTTTATACACAATGTCAACTCTAATCGCTTGCTTGAATACACACATTCCACTTTCGAACTAGTACTGTTAACCCGACCACTCTAATGTGGACTCTGATCCGATTTCTTAATTCGAAATTTCCGTTTTCCTCGTATAGGCATAAACCATGGTAGAAAACTTCAAATTCATATAAAAAATTAGTATCAATTGTTCATCATCAAGAGTCGAGCGAAAAATCCTAATTCGAACTGGTGTGAATTGCTACAAATCTTATATTCAAATTTGAATCAGAACTGTTATGCGAATAAAATGATTTACGCACAATTTACATATTTTATTCTATTGGTTTCTTTTCACATCATTATTTACTTTTCATTTGTTTTCATTCATTCATACAATGATTATTTTTAATTTATTTAACTTCATTACTTACACAACTTATTTCCCATTCAATGTTTGGAATCATCAATGAATCCATTATTAAAGTATTATTTACATTTCATTGCAGTTAATTCACATTTATTATTTACTTATATACTTGATTAATAGTCATTAGTGAATCATTATTCAGGTTCACTTAGATTCAGTTCACATTTATTCCTATATATTAGTATCGTTTAATATTAATCTATTTATAAACCATTTGTAAATTATTCCAAAATATTTTCTTATGTTTATTAACATTTTATAAGATTCATTTCCTTAAATAGTATTTCACTTTTACCATTCAATTTAATTGTCAAGCATTTCAAAATTATTAACTTAAGTTTATAACATTCCTTGTACATCTTAATTCTTTATTTAAAAACATATGTTCATTTTGAAGCACTTATGTTATTAAGCTTTTATTTGTATAATATTCTATTACATATTCATATTTAACATTTCAACTTTTTAACATTTCTGGTAAGTTTGATATATGTTTTTAGAATGTAATTGAGTATTATACAAATTATCTTATTCATTTTAGTTAACAAAATGTTCAATAGTTTACATCTTTTAAATTTACAAGTGACAAATCTCCAAATTCTTTATAGTTTCATTAAACACTTAACTTCAATTTCTTATTTTTCATTTTAGTAGTTTCCAACTATTAAAATTTCCCTTTATCACTACAGGAACTTAAGAACTAAATATCGGGTTCATTTCAAATCATTTTGAAATAATATATATATTCATATCCTTTATATATATCAAATCAAAAAACTCACAAAAAACTAGCTGAGCCAAGCTCAAAATCGCCAAAATTGCTTTGTAATTCGTTTTTACTTTCAATTTTGTTTCTATGTCAAAACCTTCTCTGGTTGCTACTTTGAATGCTTGTAACTTTTGATTCCGGCAACGAAATGCTGCCGGATTTATTGCATTTGATAGCTTGCATGTTGAAATTCATTTCTGCAAATTTTGGTTGAATAATATGGTCATTTGGGTCTCGGAGTGGGGCGTTACAGTCTTAAGAAAATAAAATTTAAAATTTGTTTATCAAGAAAAATGTGTAGCAAAGCTACTACAGTAGTCTTCCCACTTTGAAACTCAAAAATGAATGTCCATGATGTCGCGATCGTCACCGAAATTATAAATACTGAACAAAAAAATTAACACAATATAAAAACATTTTATAGCACTAAAAAATACGCTCTCTCATATATATACACTCAGACTTATTCTAGATTATTACTAACCCTATCTTTAATGAGTTAACACCACCAGGCTAAGGTATCTCTAAACCAAAGCTCTAATACCAACTATGACGACCCACCATTCTTGGACGGTTTAAATCGACAATGAACCACACATGTCAACTCAAACCATTCAAAAGGGAGGATTGTCAATGGGGTAAATAAGAAAATAAGAGAAAAGATGGGAAAACAAAACACAAAATCTCACAGCGGAATGACAAAATATAATAGTCAAATAAACTGTTCATGAAGCTATTTTATAATATACGTTTTATTACACAATTTTTACAACAATTAGAGTACAAACAATGACATATAAATAATGATGCAGTGGAAAGTTACTAATAATATAATATACCAAACTCTGTCTTCGTCCTCAAGAAATCAAGTTTTCAACACTGAAATGCTCAGGCTGACCCGAGCGTAATGAAAACACAAAACACTAGAGTCAGAACTAAAAGATATTATGTAAGTTAAATCAACAGCATATAAATATGAGTGTAATGGCTTCAGAGATGTTTACTGGATTTTACATCTCCTATCTAATGTATAACGTACGTGCGTGCAATAACTTAAGAGATGTTTCGGGATTTTCCATCTCCTAAGGATCCGTTAAACTATCTATATGTAGTAATATACGCTATATATGTAGTGTCTATCAGCAAAGTAAAGTATTAAAATAGCGTTAAGGCGTTACGCATATCCCCCTTAACACATTTTATAGGCATCGTTGTCTATACAGTACTGTAAACTCCACCGTAAACTGGTGGGCTATCAGGGAGAACTCCATAGGTATGACACAAACCAAAATCGTAAAGGGCTCAATAAGGCATATGACAAGGCACACAAGGCAATACCTAGGGTATGATTCTACCGTTTTGCACTCCCGGACTGGTGGTAACGCATATCAGCTACTACCGCCCACTTCGAAACACACTCCCATAATCAAATCGAAGGTGGCCACATATCAATCACAAAGTAACAAATATGGTATCGAAGAAGTGTGTCCGATCAGAGGAGCGACCTCACTTGGCCCGGTATAGCTCCTATTTTAGTCATATCAAGCTAATCCGAAGGTCAGGGCTACGTTCTTATCTCATATCAGTAGCATTCGCCAAACCATCCTACTTTATTCTGGATTCTCAACCACGTGCACAGTTGTTAAAGTGGTTTCGAAATTGGCATAGAGTATGACAATATCTGACCCCAGTCTCTTTAACAACCAAACGCTTATTTCACACTGTGGTCATTTTCTAAAACATTTTTAATAATAATCCAGAAAATAGTTTATACCTTTCATATCAAGATATCCATCTATTTATTCCAAGAGTATAAATATATTCATAAATAAAGAGGAAGATTTCTTTCAATCAATTTCGAAAATAATTGATAAATCTCACTTAAACCATTTATAAACTATTTATATGCTTTAGAACCATTTATAAAGCTATTTATAAATTCCAAAACAGTTTACAACTCTTCCCCTTTCATAAACTTCTACGCAAATTCCTTTAAAACACTTTTAAATCCCATTATACAAGTTCTTTTATAAACCCTTTAAAAAAATCCTTTAAACCTTTATAACTCTTTTATAAAACCATTATAAAATCCTTTATAAAAATCTTTTATAAAATCCTTTTATAAATCCATTATAAAATCTCTTACAAAACTTTTATAAATTCCTTACAAAACCTTTTACAAAATTTTAAAATCTTCTACAAAATCTTTTATCTATTTAAAGTTATTATAAAAGTCTATATTTATTATCTTAAATCAATATTATATCAAATTAAATTTATAATATATTTATTAAAACTATATTAAATATTTTATTAAATTAAATTCTAAACTATTTAAAATATATATTTAAAACTAAATAAAATTATAAGTTAAAATCTTAAATATTCATTTAAAACCATATATTAACTTAAAATTTGAAGAATAAATTATTTTCAAATATAAATTTTTAAATAAAATCATTAATTTAAATTTAAAAATCAAACATACTTTACCATTTAGAAAATAATTTAAAAACTGACCAACGGTGTCCGTATATAATTTTCTACCATATGGTCAAGTGATAGGGTATATATCATTTCAACCCAAAATAGTTAAATTTCCTGGGTATATATCATTTCAACCCGTATCCCGAATAAATAATTTCCAAATCAATAAAATCGCTCAGGTATGTATCATTTCAACCCATAATGATTTTCCCTAATCTATAAGGTCATTCGGGTATGTGTCAATCAACCCATGGTGATTTTCCTAACGACAAACTAAGGGAACTTGTAGTGTGATAACAACATATATAATAAACATAACATCTAATCATCCAAATATCAACAAATAAACATCCATCACAATCAACATCCAAATCAGCCTATAAATCACAACGATTAACTGGTTATCAATATCAGATATTTAATTATCAATTTAATTTCAATATTAATGTAAATGGCAATTCAATTCAATAAAATTCAATTTCAATTAAAATGTCAAATTAAACTACCAAATAGCAACCAATAATATTCTTATCACATCACAAATTTAATTCAACTAACATAATAATATTTATGAATGGGTTAAATTACTCACCATTGATTTACAGTCGATTTAAAATCCAACAAAACCCGAAATTTGAACAGTCTCCAGAACCAACCAAACAAGTTCCATGCTGTCCTAAATTTCGATACGAACCCAGCACAAGAAACTACATCCGAATCCGAGCTTGTATGAAAAACTTATGCGTTAAAAGGTTGAAATTTTAAATTAAAAATTATACTAGGGCAAATTTGTAAATTCGTGTTGCCTCTCTAACCCTAACGTGTCAAACCCGAACCCAAACTACCCTCAGCCTCCACCCTTCACATCACTGTCGCGCCGCCTACGCTCACTTCCTCCCAAATCGGCCATCACCACTGCATCGCCCTCGGCCTGCCACCCCACCTGACCACGCGCGACCGACCACGACATCTCCATGAACCAACGCCGCCGCTGTCACCTACAGCCATTTTCTGGCAAATCTGAGCTTCTTGACGATGAACGGCCACTATAGATGCACTCTACTACGTCTCCTCTACCAGTATCAACTCCCCGATCGTCAAACGGTTGACGATCCGCCGTTAAATCCAAAACCCTAGCAACAGACAAGTGAGAAAGATCGCCAATTTCTGGCCAAACCGAGACTCAATTGAAAAAACGAACTACAGATGTAGATTATGCTTGTCGAGAGCTTCTGTGACGCTCCACCTCTATACTCACTCTAGCCAAGGACACTACGGGGTAATGCCGTCGACTAGCAAGAAGGATAAGGCTATTGAGGAGCGACCATCTATGTAATTGCTTTGTGCGAGTACCGATATGTCAAATAATATGACTTTCATTTCAAGAGGAAATCTGACATATCAAATACAAACTTAAAGCTACTACACAGTGGCTATGTGGGCTTCGGAAACAACTATAGAAATAAGCATAACACAAATCAGTCACGGATATTCATATCACAAAGGCGGAAAAATATATGAATATAACACGTAGAAGTGTACATCAAAGTAGTGGTCATACAAGATCCACTACATCACAAAAGAATAAGTATACATCAAGGAGTCTCTATCTCGAATTTATAAAAGCAAAAACTACTAATCTAAAGTAGTTAGCCAAAAATCAGATGATGGCCCCTGATAAGAAGTCAAGTAGAAGCACGTGAAATACCTCGGTCTGACCCGAGTATTATTTAAGAAGAAAAATAATAAACGGATTAGTCTAGCTATAAATATCATATAAAATGAGATAGGATAAGAGATATCACAAAAACGTATAATAACAATAATGCCATACTGTGACAAGTATACATCAGATAACAACAAAATCATACAATATCTCAAATATTCTCAAACACTAAAAAGAATGTCATATTCATAAAATTATTCACCAAAACACAAATATTGATAGAGCTTATCAATGCATATCATCAAAATTGGTGAAACACAAATTCTGGAAATCAACAACAAGAAATCCAGAAAACACAAAGGGGGAGGACTATCACAAACGGGAGCATGAAAACTCACCAACACGTGTGTCACAAACGGGTCGCTAACCATAGAGCCGGTGCAACGACGTAGCACAATAACGGTACGCCCGAGGAACCTAAAACTCAAATGAGCCGGAACAACGATGTAGTGCAATAACGGTACGCCCGATGAACCTGAAACTCAAATAATCTGGAACAATGACGTAGTGCAATAACGGTACGCCCGATGAACCTAAAACTCAAATATTTCGGAACAACGATGTAGTGCAATAATGGTACGCCCGATGAACCGAACTCTATAAAGCCCGTAGGTCGCTAGCCTATAAAAATGAGATGAAGCTCCACAAAACGAGGTACTGTCCCCCACGTGGACAAAGAGACATCGCATATCGCTAGTCTAAACCATAAAATGATCACCATTGATCAATGAAAAGTGTAGATTACACTAAGCTAGTAAATAAATGAGTTTAGCTTCATGTCCCCTAACCACTGGCTTAACTTAAATGTTTACGAATAGATTGTAGATTTCCACTCAAAAATTATCACGAGAATTCAATCGAACAAGTCCAAGAATTAACCGACGAAGTAAACGCAAGCGTTTCATACCACTTGTTTTGCTATGCCGTTTAATTAGATTTCTCATACGAATGAGGTAAAGGTTTGTATATACTAATAGATTGGAAAATGGTTTTAAAAGTGAGCTTTATATTTATAATAGTGTCGAAATCGTTTTAATGAAAGAGTTTTAGTATTTACTACTAGTATAGAAACCTTTGTATTTTAAAGTGATAAATCACAAAAATGATTGTAAAACAATCAATCACCAAAAATTCACATACGACAATGTGAATCAAATCCATAAAAAATCGATATCAAATCCATCAAATGGATATTCCCAAAAATCCAAAGAAAGAAGTCATCAAAGTCGATAATATGTGATAACAACTAACTGGATCAACAAAAATTGATTAAAACTGGAAATTCACTAAAAAAAACACCCAAAATAGGCAAAATGAACAGTTCTAGACGTCTGGTTGAAAATATAGAGGGCTGGATTTAGGTTCTGGAAAATTTCAGAAACCTTCCAGATGTCTGGTAGACTTTGCCAGACATCTGATAGACTTCCTAGACGTCTGGTTGGTTTGGACAAGACGTCTGGTCCAAGTTTCTGCCATTTTCTTTTTCGGCCGTATATTTTTCTTTTCCCCAGGTCTATAACCAAACGTCTGGTCTTGACCAACCAGACGTCTGGTCACCTGGTCTGGGCAACAGTTTGCCTAGGCCATGATGGCCGAAATGATTCGGGAGCGATCGGACGAGGAACGAAGACTAGGGATTTATGCCAAACGACAACCCAGCCTTATAGGCTCTTCGATACACCCCAAATATCATGTCCAAACATCCATAGTAGGATTTTCATAAAATTGGACTTAAAAACCAAAAATTGGAAAATTCACCAAATCAATTCAAATCAAAAGCAAATGAACATGAATAGATGTTAGGAATTCATGCCTAACAACAATGAAAGTTATAGACGTAGATGTGATTTCAAAAACTCACCTTTAAACCCAAAAACAACGAATGAGAAGCTTTAAAACAAAGGAAAGATCAACCACTCTTCAACTTCAACTTAAGAAGTTCCAATCTAAGCTCATAAGCAAATATTTTCTAAGTTAGGGTTTAGGAATTTCTTAAAATTGGAGAGAGATTGAGGTGGAGAAGAAGAAGATGATGCTTACCTAAGCTTCCCTTTGATTTTGGACTTGAATTTGTATTTCCTAATCAAACTAGGGTTTAGGAATTTTAATTTCCTATCTCTTCCCCCATTTTTACTTTAGCTTGAGAGTGCTAGTAAATGACGAGTAGAATGAATGAAGAGTAGAGGAGTTAGGGTATTAAGTTGGGTTAGTGGGCTGAAACCCAAACCCAAATCCCAAAATAGAAAAATAGCAAAATTCTACTCAACTCCAAACATATCGATGTTTATAATCAAAAAAGTTGTAAATGCCATTTTGGACTCAATGGAAGTGGACTTGAGTCCCAATTCTATTGTTTACAAAAAGTAACATTTTGGACTTTAAATTCAACAAACGATTCTATATTTAAACAAAACATTTAAATATACAATCGTAAAATATGTGGGTTGTTACAGACACCCCTCCTTAAAGAGATTGCGTCCTCGCAATACTTAAGAAGAAAATAAAAAGTAACAACCATACTAAGGCATAACAACACAAAAGAAGAAATTTTGAAATGAGAAGTTCACCTTAAGGAGCACGAGAGAGTAAGTCCGGATGTGTTCGCTCGATGAATTCCCTGGATTCCCAAGAGCAATCCTTAGGATTTGAGGACCATTGAACTTTCACAAGCGAAACATCTTTATTACGAAGGCGTTTAACCTCCGTAGCAATGATACGAATATGATTTTGCTCATAAGTCAAATTAGGCGAAACTTCAATTTCTTCAATAACACCGGGCTCAAGAATAGAATCGGAATCTCTAAGGCATTTCCGTAGTTGAGAGACGTGGAATACGTCATGAATAGCAGAAAACTGAGCCGGTAACAAAAGGCGATAAGCCACAGAACCAATACATTCAGTGATGGGAAATTGACCAATATATCGAGGTGCTAATTTCCCCGAACGACTGATACGCACAACACCCTTCATAGGTGAAACACGAATGAACATCAAATCTCCCGCAGAAAATTCTAATTTCCTTCGTCGGTTATCGGCATAAGATTTTTGCCTACTTTGAGCTTCCTTCATCCTATGACGAATAAGGTCAATCTTTTCTGTGGAATTACGAATAAAATCTGGACCTAAAACCAGCTTCTCACCGGCTTCAAGCGAACACGAAGGAGGTCGGCATGGCCTTCCCTAGATCGCCTCAAAAGGTGCCATACCAATACTAGATTGGGAGCTATTATTATAAGAAAACTCAACAAGAGAAATATGATCTTCCCAACTTCCACCAAAATCAAGAACACATGCACGAAGAAGGTCTTCAAGAGTTTGATTCACATGCTCGGTTTGTCCATCGGACTGAGGATGATAAGCGGTGCTAAAATTAAGCTTTGTTCCCAAATCTTTTTGAAGACCTTTCCAAAATCCACTAGTAAATAATGGATCACGATCGCTAACAATAGAAGTAGGAACTCCATGCAATTTAACAATTTCTTTGACATAGAGTTTAGCCAAAAGAGGTATGGTCTTATTGGACCGAACGGGAAGAAAATGGGTAGATTTGTACGTCTATCTACTATCACCCATAGGCTATCATGACCCGAACGAGAACGGGGAAGACCGTCAATAACGTCCATGGAGACTTGATCCCACTTCCAAACGGGAATGTCCAAAGGTTGCAATAACCCACCAGGCCTTTGATGCTCGGCCTTTATGAGTTGGCAAGTCATGCAACGCTTAATAAAGTTAGCAATATCAGATTTCATTCCATTTCAATAATAAAGTCGCTTCATGTTCGCATACATTTTACTACTACCGGGATGAATGGTAAATTTAGAACGATGAGAATCTTCTAAAATGTCTTTTCGAAGATCACTAATATTTGGCACGATAAGTCTTCAAAATTTTCGAATACTGCCACGAGCATCAATATCAAAGTCTTTCAAACCATCAACCTTATTTTGATCCCTACAACTTTGGCTAAGAAGAGCCAATTCGGGATCTTGCTTTTGAGCTTCAAGGATGCGGTCTAAAAGAGAAGGATGGGCCTCAAGGCTACATAAAACAAGAGATGAACATGAATCGGATTCACGATCTCGAATCTCACAAGTGGATAAAGTCTCAAGATCATTCCATTCGGATATCATCATGGAAACAACTGCTTGTTGCTTACGACTAAGGGCATCGGCAACATGATTTCCTTTTCTGGGAGTATAGAGAATATCAAGATCATAAGATGCAAGGAATTCGAGCCAACGTTTTTGACACAAATTAAGTTCCTTTTGAGAAAATAAATACTTCAAAGATTTATGATCGGTGTAGAGAACAAATTTCTCTCCCAAAAGATAATGACGTGAAATTCTACGCGCGAAAACAATAGCTGCGAGCTCTAAATCATGAGTGGCATATCTAGTCTCGGCAGGCTTTAATTGCCTAGAAGCATAAGTGATAACATGTTCCCTTTGCATGAGAACGACACCCAAACCAACACGACTAGCATCGGTATAAACAATAAAGTCTTGGTTCCCTTCGGAATCACAAGAATAGGAGCATCGGAAAGGAGTTCTTTTAGTTTATGAAAAGCAGCTTCACATTTGTCTGACCAAATGTATTTAACTCCCTTCTTTGTCAAACTAGTAAGAGGTACGGAAATTTTAGAATAGTCTTTTATGAACCGATGGTAATAGCCCGCCAATCCAAGGAAGCTACGAATTTCCATCACACTCACTGATCTCTTCCAATTTTGAATCGCTTCAATTATTGAAGGATCCACGAAAATTTCGGATTCAGAATTAATATGTCCCAAAAATTTAACACGAGATTGCCAAAAGTGGCACTTGGAAAATTTTGCTTTCAATTGATTGCTCCTAAGAGTTTCCAACACAATCCAAAGATGTTTTTCATGCTCTTCCTCGGTTTTAGAACAAAGAAGAATATCATCTATAAAGATGAGAACAAATCGATCGAGGAAGTCTTTGAAAACTCGATTCATAAGGTCAACGAAATAAGCTGGAGCATTCGTCAAACCAAATGGCATAACAAACCATTCATAAGATCCAGAACGAGTACGGAACGATGTCAAAGGAATGCTATCCTCTGCAATACGGAGCTGATGAAAACCGGTTGCTAAGTCTAACTGTGAAAAGACTCTAGCACCAATAAGTTGATCGAATAAATCATCAATCCGAGGTAAGGGATATTTATTCTTGATGGTGAGATCATTAAGCTTGCGGTAGTCAACGCAAAGCCCAAGTGTACCATCAGATTTCTTTACAAAAATAGCCGAAGCTCCCCATGGAGAGGAACTAGAACGAATAAACTGTTTTCCTTCCAATTCGGATAATTGTTTACGCATCTCCTTATTTTCCTTATTGGACATACGATAAGGAGGACGAGTAATAGGTAGAGCTCCAGGGATTAGATTAATTCTGAACTCAATTGCTCACTTAGGTGGTAATCCTAAAATGGCTCAAATAGGTCAAGAAATTCACGAACAATGTGAATAAGGGAAATGACATCTTCCTCATCATCATTATCGTCATCATGAGGATTTAGAGAATATAAGGATGCTACTGAATTGGAATCTGAATCTTTAAGAACAAGAGAAATCTGCTTAATAGATTGAGGATGTCGAATGTATATAGTCCGCTCAGGACATAGGATATGGGCTTCATAACGGTTAAGCCAATCCATCTCCAAAATCATTCCGAAACCTAGGTAACGCATAACATGCAAATCGGCTCAGAAAGCATAATCACATAATATAATTTCGACATCTTTACAAAGTAAACCGAGTGTTGCGGATCCACCAACCGGATTCACAATTCTCAATGAAATCATCAAGCCAATAACATTCAAAGACAAAGCATCAACAAGTTCTTTTGATATAAAAGAGTGAGATGCACCTGTATCAAAAAGAACTCAAATAGAAAGATCATGAAATATAATAATGCCATCAAGGATAAAATGAGAAATACCTTGACCAAGAGAAGTGTTACTAGGAGCTTGCACAACATTTAGCTTTCCCTCTTTCTTGTTTGGATGTTTGGGGTATGAAGATAAAAGATGACCCGAACTTTTACAATAACGACAAAAAAGAGGTTTTGGGCACCTATTTGCATAATGGTCCTTAGAACCACAATTGTAGCATTACCCACGACTAGAGGTAGGAGTCTTTGCTACCGAAGTTGCTTGCTTCCCTTTCTTGTTGGGATTAGGCTTGAACTTAATAGCCCTCTTCTTGTTGTTGTTGAAGTTCTGTTTGGCACCCATAACTTCAACATCACTTTCTTTATCGGCCTATTCAAGTCGAAGAGTGATATCAACAAGCTGATCAAAAGAAACTTCTAGTTTCAGGATTAAAGGATTTTTGAGGTTCTTATTCAACCCATAGACAAACCTCTGATTTTTCTTCAATGGGGTATTAATATACTCGATCCCATATTTAGAGAGAGATTCAAAAGATGCGACGTAATCCGTCACAGAAGATTCACCTTGAACAAGGTCAATAAAGCATCGGGCCAAAGTTACTTTTTCAGGCTCCGGCACAAATTTCAATTCGAACCTTTCCCGAAATTGCTCCTAAGTAAGATCCGCTTCAATAATCCGAGAACAGAAGCTCATACCAATCTAGTGCTCTCTCCTGGAGCATGCTAGAAGCCACTTGGACTCGATGTAGATCAATAAGATTTATGCGGGAAATGCAATCGCATGCTCTAAGCCAAGCTTGGACTTCTATAACGCTTTCGGAACCCTTGAAAGGCCTTCCACCCAAGTTGGTGTAATCACTACACAAACGTGCAACCCAGATTTAGGATGAGTAGGCTCTGGAATGGGTCCGACAGCTTGAGCATTCTTCACAAGATCTAAAAGCTGCTGGGTAGACATAAATACTCCATCCTGAGGAGTAGCACTGAATTGACCGGCGCTGGGACGGCCTCGTCTAACCATTTCTCTTCTTTAAGAAAGAAAGAAAGAAGAGGAAAAGGGTTTTTCTCAAAATGAAAATAAAATAACTTGATTGATAAAACAAGGCATCACAAAAGAAAATAGGATAGTACGGGTCCAATGACTCAAAGTAAATCCTAAGGCACGACTCCTAAGAAAGACTTAGGACAATGATCCTTGCTAGATTATTCTACATTGTTTCGAAGTTTGGCTCTGATGCCAAGCTGTGACACCCCACCTCTATACTCACACTAGCCGAGGACACTACGGGGTAATGCCGTCGACTAGCATGAAGAATAAGGCTATTGAGGAGAGACCATCTGTGTAATTGCTTTGTGCGAGTACCGATATGTCAGATAATATGACTTGCATTTCATTTCAAGAGGAAATCCAACATATCAAATACAAACTCAAAGCTACTACATAGTGGCTATGTGGGCTTCGGAAACAAATATAGAAATAAGCATAACACAAATCAGTCGCAGATATTCATATCACAAAGGCGGAAACATATATGAATATAAAACATAGAAGTGTACATCAAAGTATTGGTCATATAAGATCCACTACATCACAAAGGAATAGGTACAAGTGCTAGACAAAAGAATAAGTATACATCAAGGAGTCTCTATCTCGAATGTATAAAAGCAAAAACAACTAATCTAAAGTAGTTAGCCAAATATCAAATGATGGCCCTTGATAAGAAGTCAAGTAGAAGCACCTGAAATACCTCGGTATGACCCGAGTATTATTTAAGAAGAAAATTAATAAATGGATCAGTCTAGCTATAAATATCATATAAAATGAGATAGGATAAGAGATATCACAAAAACGTATGATAACAATAATGCCATAGTGTGACAAGTATACATCAGATAACAACAAAAATCATACAATATCTCAAATATTCTCAAACACTAAAAAGAATGTCATATTCTTTAAATTATTCACCAAAACATAAATATTGATAGAGCTTATCAATGCATATCTTCAAAATTGGTGAAACACAAATTCTAGAAATCAACAACCAGAAATCTAGAAAACACAATAGGGGAGGCCTATCACCAACGGGAGCACATGAAAACTCACCAACACGTGTGTCACAAACGGGTCGCTATCCCATGGTCGCTAACCATAGAGCCGGTGCAACGGCGTAGTACAATAACGGTACGCCCGAGGAACCTGAAACTCAAATGAGATAGAACAACGACGTAGTGCAATAACGGTACGCCCGATGAACCTGACACTCAAATAATCCGGAACAACGACGTAGTGCAATAACGGTACGCCCTATGAACTTGAAACTCAAATAATTCAGAACAACGACGTAGTGCAATAATGGTACACCCGATGAACTGAACTCTATAAAGCCCGTAGGTCGCTAGCCTATAAAAATGAGACGAAGCTCCACAAAACGAGGTACTGTCCCCCACGTGGACAAAGAGACATCGCATATCGCTAGTCTAAACCATAAAATGATCACCATTGATCAATGAAAAGTGTAGATTATACTAAGCTAGTAAATAAATGAGTTTAGCTTCATGTCCCATAACAACTGGCTTAACTTAAATATTTACGAACAGATTGTAGATTTCCACTCAAAAATTGTCACAGGAGTTCAATCAAACAAGTCCAAGAATTAACCGACGAAGTAAACGCAAGCATTTCATACCACTTGTTTTGCTATGCCGTTTAATTAGATTTCTCATACGAATGAGGTAAAGGTTTGTATATACTAATAGATTGGAAATCGGTGTTAAAAGCGAGCTTTATATTTAAAATAGTGTCGAAATCGTTTTACTGAAAGAGTTTTAGTATTTACTACTAGTATAGAAACCTTTGTATTTTAAAGTGACAAATCACAAAAATGATTGTAAAAACAACCAATCACCAAAAATACACATACGACAATGTGAATCAAATCCATAAAAAATCGATATCAAATCCATCAAATGGATATTCCCAAAAATCCAAAGAAAGAAGTCATCAAAATTGATAATAAGTGATAACAACTAACCGGATCAACAAAAATCGATTAAAATTGGAAATCCACTAAAAAAACAGCCAAAATAGGCAAAATGAACAGTTCCAAACGTCTACTTGAAAACCCAGACGTCTGGATTTAGGTTCTGGAAATTTTCAGAAACCTTCCAGACGTCTGGTAGACTTTCCCAAACGTCTGATAGACTTCCCAGACGTCTGGTTGGTTTGGACCAGACGACTGGTCCAAGTTTTTGCCATTTTTCTTTTTCAGTCGTATATTTTTCTTTTCTCCAGGTCTATAACCAAACGTCTGGTCTTGACCAACAAGACGTCTGGTCACCTGGTCTGGGCAACAGTTTGCCTAGGCCATGATGGCCAAAACGATTCGGGAGCGATCGGATGAGCAACGAAGACTAGGGATTTATGCCAAGCGACAACCCAGCCTTATAGGCTCTTCGATAAACCCCAAATATCATGTCCAAACATCCATAGTAGGATTTTCATAAAATTGGACTTAAAAACCAAAAATTGGAAAATTCACCAAATCAATTCAAATCAAAAGCAAATGAACATGAATAGAGTTAGGAATTCATACCTAACAACAATGAAAGTTATAGACGTAGAAGCTTTAAAACAAAGGAAAGATCAACCACTCTTCAACTTCAACACAAGAAGTTCCAATCTAAGCTCATAAGCAAATATTTTCTAAGTTAGGGTTTAGGAATTTCTGAAAATTGAAGAGAGGTTGAGGTGGAGAAGAAGAAGAGGATGCTTACCTAAGTTTTCCTTTAATTTTGGACTTGAATTTGTATTTCCTAATCAAACTAAGGTTTAGGAATTTTAATTTCCTATCTCTTCCCCCATTTTTACTTTAGCTTGAGAGTGTTAGGAAATGAGGAGTAGAATGAATGAAGAGTAGAGGAGTTAGGGTATTAAGTTGGGTTAGTGGGCTGAAACCCAAACCCAAAGTCCAAAATAGAAAAATAGCAAAATTCTACTCAAAAAAGTTGTAAACGCCATTTTGGACTAAATGGAAGTGGTCTCGAGTCCCAATTCGACTGTTTACAAAAAGTAACATTTTGGACTTTAAATTCAACAAACGATTCTATATTTAAACAAAAATTTTTAATATACAATCATAAAATATGCGGGTTGTTACAGCTTCGCAATGATATATAATTCGATAGGGTATGAATGAGTTTGAATTTTGAAGTTTGATTGGAAATTGAAATTAAGGTTTTGGAATTGGGAATTAGGAATTAGGGTTTGAAATGATAGTCATTTGAGAAGGAACCGATGAGAATAAAAGTACATACAGAAATATGAAAATGAGAAACTGCTAGGATTTATAACAGCCTATATATAGGCAGAGCTGAAATAGAAATGGATGGACCAGATTTAATTGGGTCGGATTAATACCCAGACCCAAAAAGCTTGTTTCCTTCCCGAAACGAAAGTAGATCATCCCATATATCAAAATAAAGGTTTTCGATATTTTTAAACTCAATGGAACTAGTTTCAAACCATAATTCCATTGTGTACAGAGTTAGCTTTTAAACCAGATTATATTCATTTAAATTCCATAAATCGGTTTCTTCGCGTTTCGAGCTCGCACGATCAAATTATAAGTCTGATTGCTACAAAACTTGAAATCTTATAATAATTCACTGTTACGGATCTGATGAAACTAGTTTCGTCAAATCCGAAACAGTGCCCAAAACCTAATTTTACACGTTAATTAAATAAATTATTAATTTAAAATTAATTTAATCACCTTTAAATTCTAAATTAAAAGTTAACAATTTTCATCATTCTTGATTACACAAAAATTAATAATCTTTTTAAAATACATTTGCCATGTTAAATCCAATATTTAAATATTGCACTAATTTCAGCGTTCAATTACACTAAAATAAAATCCCAGTTAATTATATTTAAATTCCAATAAATTCTTTTATTTCGATTTACATTCTTATTATTAAATCAGCTATTACCTTATGAATATAATTAACATAAAGTTTACATTTTTATTGCATTCATATTCTCCGGTTATCACCTTAACTCATATTAACTGTAATATTTAACTACATTAATTTCACATTGATTTACAAGTAATTTCAAAATGGATTAAATAACAAGATGATAATAAATCAATTGTTATACACTAATAATTCTCTTTTATTCACTTATAGTTTACAAATAAGGATTTTAAATTTACGTACAAATAATTGATTTCACATTCTATACTAAAACCAATTAAATAAAATAACATACAATTTCACCATTAATACAACATTGAATTTATTCCTTATTTACAATTATAACCAAATTAAATTTTCAATTATTTCAATTGATTGAAATTTCATTAAAATAGTTGTCAATAACATTCAAACAACATTATTAAATCATATTCTAATTATTTTTCTCATTAATAAATCATAAATTTTCATTTCTCACAATATTAAATTTCAAAATCTTATTTAATTTAATAGTTTTAATTATCAAAAATACGGGTTGTTACAAATACCCATATAGGCCCTTGATTTCCATCACACAATCCGAATTAAATAATATGGTTTTCTCTCTCTTCCCATTAGCTATATTTGGCTATTGGGGTGCTCCACTGTTTGGAGTGCCATTGAACGCTCCTTTCTCTATATGTGTGTGTGTGTGTTAAGTTTTGTCAAACAATAGCTTAAGCACTGTGACAATATATTTAGAACTTCAAAATATTGACTTTCTGACTAGGGATGAAAAGAAATGAGAAAACATAAGTAGAAGGAATGATGAAAGCAAAGACATCTACTCTGCTTATCTTTTACATTATCATGCACTCGAAAGGCTAAGTAGTAAATTATATATATACCACCTTCATAACCATCATTATATTCACAAGCAATCAACGTTGGATGCCTCAAATTCATTTCTCATTTTCTTGCCTATGAAAGTCGAGTTTGACTATCGCAAACCAAACCATATCATTTCCATTATAATTACATTTCAGAACCATAATCTTCATATTGTGAAAAGAAAATTTTCAATTAATGAATGCGTTTTAGTCAGGATCTAGCATTGCCTATTTGAATACCAATGCAATTAAAATTCAAGAATGCAATCACACAACACAAATAATAGAAATAAGAGTGACACAAAAGATAACGTGGTTCGGATATAAGCTGTGATGACCCGGAATTTTGGATATTTGAAAAGGGAATATTTAATTGATTTTAAATATTCAAAAGGGTAATTTTGAACTGAATTTCAAATATCACTATTTATTTAGTAATTTAATTATTAAATTTAATAATTTGAAGTTGGGTAAAATGTTGAATATGGAGTTTTAAGCCAGTTAAAAATAATTTGAAGGCTTGTAAAATTCATGTTAATAATACTGAAGGTGGTAGAACTTTCAAAATTGAATTTGGAAGTGTTTTGTTAAGTTTTGAAATTTTATCGTTTAAATTGAATTTAAAACTAGCCTTCCTAGGCACAGTTTCGGAATTCACGAAACTAGTTCCATTGGATCCGTAATATTGTATTATTATCGGATTTCAATTTTCGTAGCGTTTGGTGTGGTTGTGTGAACGTACCATATATAAACACGCTGAAATTTATATCAAATTCAATATAATAACTGGGTCCAAAAAGCTATCTTCTCCATACGATCAAATTAGGACTCGAAACCTTTTCCATTTCGTTCGGAATAGGGGTATAACCTTATGAACGCCTAGCGGCACGCCTCGGTAGGACGTTGATGCAGCCCAGCCTGTTGAACTTTTAGGTCGCGAACGACCTAACGAGCTAAAACTGTGGGATAGGTCGCTGGAACGACCTAGCGAGCTAAATCAGGGGGATAGGTCGCTGGAACGACCTAGTGAATTTGGTCGCTCACGATCTAGTGAAGGTCGCTCACGAGTTAATGGACTCAGTGTTAAAGCATGCAAGCCTCCAAGCGAGATAAGCAAGCCAGCATTAGGTCGCTCCGACATTTCGAGTACCGGCTTTGACGAGTTACGACCTAAGTTAGGTCGCGGGATTGAATTACGACCTATGTTAGGTCGCGGAGAAGAGATACGACCTAAGTTAGGTCGCGGGAAGATAGGTCGCTCAACTTTAGGTCGCTCGAAGATTTCCAAAAGCAATGTTCTTAGGTCGCTCGATCTTATGCCGCTTTCTTTAGGTCGCGAACGACCTACCATAAGTCGTGGGAAGATAGGTCGCTCGACCTTATGCCGCTGTGAAGATAGGTCGCGTGAAGAGTCCTGAAGCCGCATTTACTTCTTAGGTCGTGTGCGTTGTATTCTTAGGTCGCTGTGTATGTTGTATCTATTGTACTTGTACATATTAAGTCGTATGTCGTTCAAGTTGTATTTGCTTATGTCGTAATGTTTTTAGGTCGCGTGTGTTGTAACGTGTTGTTAGGTCGTTAACGACCTATGTTAGGTCGTAGGTCGCGGGCCTGTTTTAGGTCGGGTGTTTTGTGATGAAGGCGTGAGTTGTAACCCTATAAATAGGGATGGTGGTGTCATTTGTAAAGTAAGTTGATTTTGAATAAACTTTTGTTTGAGAGCTTTGTGCCTCTTCTTAAATTGGTAGTTGAGTGTGATCTCCTATCTCCACTTTCGGCATTCGAGTGCGCTCGAATCAACGACTGCTGAAGCCGATTCACGGAATCTAGTGCGCTAGATCAACGTACGAAGAATCGTAGATCTTTAAACACGGTATCGTGCACGATCAACGTGTTTGGGATAGCTAGAATCCGGTATCTTTGGATCAACGGATTTGGGCCTTTGGTATCTTTCAATCCACCGATTGCTACTTTCACCGATTCATACATTTTCATTATTCGCTGCTGCATCATTTGGTATCAGAGCTAGACTTAGCCAATCATAGCTAAGCCGAGTCTTGGAGCTAATTCTTTTTGAAGAGTTAAAGCCGAATTAGTGAAGCCGAGCTACATCAAGCGAAGCCGAGCTAAGTGAAGTGTGAAGTTCATTTCTGTAGATCAAGGCTGAGAGTTAAAGTTGAAGTTTGTGAAGTTTGATAATGCCGCCGAGAAGAGCTAATTGCCATCAGAATGTTGAAGCGTTGTATAGAAGAGAAGAAGCCGAGCAAATGGAACAACGCATCAATGAAAAGTTTGATGAAGGCATTGGGAAGTTAGAGAAACTGATGAATGATTTGAATCAAGGACAAAGGAGGAGATCGCCAGTCTTGAACCATGGAGGAAACTGAGTTTCGCCATCGTTTACGGAAGCGAGGAGGGCGTCGCCACAATCTTATTGAGAGAGAAGAGAATCTTCAGTTTCATTAAGAAGAGAACATCATGAGTATAGAGATGAAGAGAGAAGAACTCCACGTGAGTTTGAACATGAACCATACCGTGATGATGAAAGACAAAGTAGAAGGGATATGCGTGATCATAGAGATGTGGGTGGTCGATATCGTTATCGAAGTACATCTGTTTTTGGTGAAGAAGGTGGTAGAGGTAGTGTTCATTCTCGAGATCGAGACCTAGTACGAAATGCATATCGGGATGTTGAGGATGATCGTCGATGGGAATCGGGGATGAAAACTGAAATTCCAGAATTCAAGGGTGGAATGTGGCTGAGGAATTTTTGGATTGGTTGTCTAATGTGGAAGAAATTTTTTACTTCAAAGAAGTACCCGAGCATCGAAGAGTGAAGTTGGTTGCTACACGATTGAAAGGAAGAGCTATGGCATGGTGGCAGCAAACTAAACTAACACGGGAGAGAATGGGGAAGTCAAAGATTGAATCATGGGAGAATATGAAGAAGTTAATGAAGGCTACATTCTTACCTTATAATTATCAATCCCTTATGTATCAACTATTGCAGAATCTGAGACAGGGAATGAAGTCAGTGAATGACTATGCGGATGAGTTCTATCAGCTGATTGCGAGAAATGACATCATGGAGACGGAAGAGTAGTTGACAGCTAGATTTGTTGGAGGGTTGAGAATGCAGATTCAAGATATGGTGAATATGTTTGATCCCAGATTTGTTTCTGAAGCACATCAAAAAGCTCTAGCTTGGGAGAAGCAAGGAAGGAGAGGTGGTGGTGTGTTTACAAATTCTAACAATCCAATGAAAGGGGCTAGTAGCAATGCGAATGTTTCGAAGGCTGTTGCAAAACCGGTTGTTAATGAAGTTGCTAAGACCAGAATCAATAGTGGTATCAAATGTTTCAATTGTCAGGAGATTGGTCACAAAAGCAATGAATGTACGAAGCCAAAGAAGCGAGCGATGATTGCTGAGGTTGAAGATGAGGATGTAGAAGCTGAATGTTCTAATTCACCACATACTGAGGAGGAAGAAAATGTGTCGGGAGATGAAGGGTATTCATTAATGATGAAGAGGTCTTGTTTGACACCAAAGTAAGAGGATGATTCAAGTTGGTTGAGGAGTAACATTTTCCAGTCAACGTGCACTATCTTGGGAAGGGTTTGCAAGTTTGTTATTGATGCAGGAAGTTGTGACAATATTATCTCTACAGAAGCTGTGAAGAAGTTAGCATTGAAGACTGAGAAGCATCCGAAACCTTACAAGTTAGCTTGGTTGAGGAAAGGTGGGGAGGTGAAAGTCGGACGAAGGGCTTGTGTTAACTTTTCGATTGGGAAGAAATACAAAGATGAAATTTGGTGTGATGTTGTGGATATGGATGTATGCCATCTGTTGTTGGGGAGACCATGGCGGTATGATAGAGATGTGCAACATGATGGTCGTACTAACAGTTACAGTTTCATGTTTGAAGGCACAAAAATCACTTTAATTCCCAAGAAGCGACAACAAGAAGAAAGCAAGTTGGAGGAGATTGAAGAGCTGAAAACTTTGTTATCATTGAAGGAGTTTGTTAAGGAAGTAGAAGAGGAGCCTGAAGTGTTTTTGTTGATTGGACGTGAGAGTAATGAAGTGGTTGAAATTCCTGAGGAAGTGAAACCAGTGCTGGAAGAATTTGACGATGTATTTCCTGAGGAGCTACCAACGGAGTTACCGCCATTGAGGGACATACAACACCAAATAGATCTTGTTCCAGGAGCTGTGTTACCTCATAGACCACATTGCAGAATGAGTCCAAAAGAACATGAGGAGTTGAGAAGGCAAGTGGAAGAGTTGCTTGAACAGGGGCGTGTACATGAAAGTTTAAGTCCTTGTGCCATTCCAGCTTTGTTAGTGCCGAAGAAGGATGGAACGTGGAGGATGTGCACTGATAGTCGAGCACTAAACAAGATTACAGTGAGATACAGATTTCCTATGCCTAGATTAGATGACTTGTTGGATCAACTTAGTGGGGCTACCATCTTTTCGAAGATCGATTTGAAGAGTGGTTATCATCAAATTCAAATTAGACCAGGGGACGAATGGAAGACCGCATTCAAGACAAGAGAAGGATTATATGAATGGCTGGTTATGCCGTTTGGTCTTTCGAATGCACCAAGTACATTTATGCGGGTGATGAATCAAATCTTTAGACCATTTATTGGGAAATTCGTAGTGGTGTATTTTGATGATATACTGATATATAGTAGAAGCTCAGAAGAACACGTGCATCATTTGAGAGAAGTGTTGATGATACTGCGACAGGAACAATTTTATGCTGCAACGAAGAAATGCGTGTTCATGACGCATAGCGTTTTATTTTTGGGGTATGTTATTTCAGAAGGAGGTATACAGGTGGATCAGAATAAAGTTGAAGCAATCAGAAATTGGCCACAACCCAGGACGATAACAGAAGTTAGAAGTTTTCATGGTTTAGCATCATTCTACCGAAGATTCATTCCACACTTAAGTAGCGTGATGGCACCAGTTACTGATTGTATGAAGGGGAAGCAATTTTCATGGTCGGAGGAAGCAGGATTTGCTTTTGAGAGAATCAAAGAACTTTTGACGACAGCACCAATTCTAGTATTACCAGATTTTCAGTTGTTGTTTAAATTACATACTGATGCATCTAAAGTTGGGATTGGAGGGGTGTTAAGTCAGAAAGGACGTCCTATTGCATATTTCAGTGAGAAGATATCGGAAGCCAAGATGAGATATAATACTTATGATGTGGAATTCTATGCTATTGTTCAAGCTATAAAACATTGGAGACACTATTTGTTCCATAAAGAATTTGTTCTATATACTGATCATGAAGCACTGAAACATTTGCAGGGGCAGGACAAAATTGCAGCTAGACATGCTTCGTGGATCGCATACCTGCAACAATTTACATTTGTGGTGAAGCATAAGTCGGGAATTACGAATCGAGTGGCAGATGCATTGAGTTGAAGGAATCATTTGTTGACTACAATGAAGGTTGAGGTGACAAGGTTTGATGTGTTGCCAGAATTGTTTGTTGATGATCCTTATTTTGCAAAGTTTGTTGATGAAGTCGAGAAGGGAAAGACAGATGAGTACATGTTGGTGGATGGTTTTCTTTTTAAGGGGAATCGATTATGTATACCAGAGTGCAGCTTACGAATGAAGATTGTGAAGGAGTTGCATGAGGAAGGTCATGTAGGTAGAGATCGTACTTTGCAATTGATTTCTCAATCTTATTATTGGCCTTCGTTGAAGTGGGAAGTTGAAAGGCTTGTGGAGAGATGTCATATTTGCCAAGTTTCCAAAGGAACAGCGACAAATGCGGGATTGTATATGCCCTTACCCGTGCCGACTAAACCATGGGTTGATATCAGTATGGATTTTGTTTTGGGGTTACCTAGAACTCAAAGGGGGAATGATTCAATATATGTTGTAGTGGACAGGTTTTCGAAGATGGCACATTTCATAGCTTGTAAGAAGACAGCTGATGCCGTCTGTGTTGCTCAGTTATTCTTTAAAGAGGTGTATTGATTTCATGGGCTACCTAAATCTATTGTTTCTGATCGGGATACTAGATTTCTAAGCCATTTTTGGTTGAGTTTGTGGAAGATGATTGGAACGAAGCTGAATTTTAGTAGCGCCTATCATCCGCAGACAGATGGGTAAACAGAAGTGGTGAACAGATCGTTGGGAAATTTGTTGCGATGTCTTGTGCAGGATAATTTGAAGAGTTGGGATATGAAGTTGTGTCAGGCGGAATTTGCACATAATCATGCTGTCAATCGTAGTACGGGTTTCAGTCCATTTTAGATTGTATATTCGAGCTTGCCAAAGGGGCCATTGGATTTGACGACAGTGCCACAACCGAAGGGAATAGTTAAGCGGGCTGTTGATTTTGTTGACGGATTGACAGAATGCCATAAAATCGTTCAGGAACGATTGGAGAAGGCGAATGAAAAGTATAAACAATCTGCGGATCTGAAGCGAAGAAGTGTTGAATTTAATGAAGGTGATTTAGTATATGCTGTACTAACGAAAGATCGTTTTCCAGTGGGAGCATACAATAAACTTAAGGCTCGAAAGATTGGTCCTGTAAAGATTGTGAAACGGATCAATGAAAACGCTTATAGGTTGAAGCTGCCGGAGGATGTGTACACGTCTGACGTGTTTAATGTTAAACACCTTACACCTTGTTACGAAGATGAACAATCCAATGGGGAAGAGCTTTTAAATTCGAGGACGAATTTTTCCCAACCAGGGGAGGATGATGCAGCCCAGCCTGTTGAACTTTTAGGTCGCGAACGACCTAACGAGCTAAAACTATGGGATAGGTCGCTGGAACGACCTAGCGAGCTAAATCAGGGGGATAGGTCGCTGGAACGACCTAGTGAATTAGGTCACTCACGACCTAGTGAAGGTCGCTCACGAGTTAATGGACTCAGTGTTAAAGCATGCAAGCCTCCAAGCGAGATAAGCAAGCCAGCATTAGGTCGCTCCGACATTTCAAGTACCGGCTTTGACGAGTTATGACCTAAGTTAGGTCGCGGGATTGAATTACGACCTATGTTAGGTCGCGGAGAAGAGATACAACCTAAGTTAGGTCGCGGGAAGATAGGTCGCTCAACTTTAGGTCGCTCGAAGATTTCCAGAAGCAATGTTCTTAGGTCGCTCGATTTTATGCCGCTTTCTTTAGGTCGCGAACGACCTACCATAAGTCGTGGGAAGATAGGTCGCTCGACCTTATGCAGCTGTGAAGATAGGTCGCGTGAAGAGTCCTGAAGCCGCATTTACTTCTTAGGTCGCGTGCGTTGTATTCTTAGGTCGTTGTGTATGTTGTATTTGTTGTACTTGTACATATTAAGTCGTATGTCGTTCAAGTTGTATTTGCTTATGTCGTAATGTTTTTAGGTCGCGTGTGTTGTAACGTGTTGTTAGGTCGTTAACGACCTATGTTAGGTCGTAGGTCGCGGGCATGTTTTAGGTCGGGTGTTTTGTGATGAAGGCGTGAGTTGTAACCCTATAAATAGGGATGGTGGTGTCATTTGTAAAGTAAGTTGATTTTGAATAAACTTTTGTTTGAGAGCTTTGTGCCTCTTCTTAAATTGGTAGTTGAGAGTGATCTCCTATCTCCACTTTCGGCATTCGAGTGCGCTCGAATCAACGACTGCTGAAGCCGATTCATGGAATCTAGTGCGCTAGATCAACGTACGAAGAATCGTAGATCTTTAAACACGGTATCGTGCGCGATCAACGTGTTTGGGATAGCTAGAATCTGGTATCTTTGGATCAATGGATTTGGGCCTTTGGTATCTTTCAATCCACCGATTGCTACTTTCACCGATTCATACATTTTAGTTATCCGCTGCTGCATCAGAAGTCGATATTTTGAGTTGCGATTTTCGAGACGATTTGAGTTTAATTAAGTATATATTTATTTATACCTGTCAGCTTCAGCTGAATTTCCATCACATCTGAACTTTTTCGAATCCCTCTAGCAAGACATCTTCCTCACGCAACTATCTCTTCTTGTCTCCCTCGTTTCTTTAAAAAAAAATATAATGGCGGCTGTTTAAAGAAATCGCAAGGCTACCTTCCCTTTTTCCTTTTCAGTTCAAACGAACGAAGGAGATAAAAATCGTAGCCGAGCTCTTCAAAAACTTCAGAAAAGAAAAAATTAAGTTCATTTATCTCTGCCTTCGTTCGTTTTCCCCCTATCCTCCCTCTGTTCTCAAATTAATTCATATCGAATCAGACGAGATTCGATCCCGTTCAAGTTTAAATAAATAAAAACGCAGACATTTATCAAAGCCGAGCCCTTTTATTTCAAATCAAATCGAGGAAGTCCATCAAGACATTGTCGCACTGCCGTTCGACCTCGACGCGAGGGTACGGCACGGCGTAGGCGATCAGAAGGGGCAACGACGAATCTCGTTCGCGGTAGGGGAGTGGCGCCGCAAGGATGCTATGTTGGGTCGAGCTTGATGGCAACGTGGCGCAATAGATGGTTGTCCACGATCTGGGGGGGGCGCAGTGGCACGACATAGTCGAGGCGAGGTGGTAGCTCGAGTGCGACATTCGATTTGGGTGTCGCGATGATGTCTGGTGGTTCGTCGATGGCCTGAATCGCGAATTTTGTAAGGTAAAGCTCGAGTTTTTTTAACACATATACATATTCATGGAAATAAAGTTTTGCAGATAGAGGAATGATTTACAGTAAGGTTTAATCCTGTCTTTGGTCCCAATTTTATATGTGAAGATTAAGTGAAAAAAAAATATAAATATTTACTGCAGGTATATATATATAATTTATTTATGTTAATTTAAATCATATAATATATATATGCTTATCGTTTTAAAAAGAAAAATAAAATAAATATATATGCATGCACAGGCCTATTAAATTTAATTAGGAATATAGCTAAGATTTCTGAAAAATAATTTCAGTTAAGTATAAAAACATTTCATGGGAAAATAAGTTAATATACATATACATATATTTATTTATCTCCTAGTTTTTTTTGATAATGTATTTTAGTGATTTATTGTTTAATAAACTTATTAATTCATTTTAGTTACAAAAAAGGTTTCAGAAGGAAATTATGAGTAAGATTAAATTATTAAGTTAACCAAACTTAGTTAAATTAAATTGTTAGTTAACTAAGTGGTAATTAATTGTTTGATCAATTCAAATATTAATAAATTGTATAAATGTCTATACAAGGTCAAAAATAGTGAAGAGGCAAGCCGGTTTGGAATGGGTTGCAAATTAAAATCAAAGGTGAGTTAATCTCACTCATTTGGGTTTATTTAAATTTAATGGTTAAATTTAAATATTTGGTTGAATGATTTAATTGATTGGATGTGGTATATTATATAGTAGTATATAGTATATATTGGGTGATTGATATTCCCGCATTATATAGCGGATGAGACCCTATGCGCCGCATAATAGCGGATGATATTATATAAAACCCATATACCGCGATATTCCACCTCGAAGTGGAATTGGTATTGTGCTAACGTCTGTGGATGCAGGGAAACAGGTTGGAGGGATCCAATTGGATTCCTCAAAATTATTTAGATTATTTGATATTATGTGCTATGAATATTGATATCCTGTGATGATTTTATTGATGATTGAAATATTGGAAGATATAGTTGGATTGAATATCTAAGTATAATGAGTTATTAAATTCTATAGAATTGGATTTTTGAAAAGAAATAAAAGAGTAAATTTTAAGTAAAATAATTCAGGTGAATTAGCATAAATTTAATAATGAATTGAAAAGAAAATAAAAATAAAAGTGATTTAGAATTTTAACAAATATGGAATAAGGGAATTTTGAATTAACAAGGGAAATATAAACTTTAAAACTAAATTGATATTAAATTTAAAGAATAAAGAATTTATTTTTGAATTTAAGGATTAAATTTAATTAAAGGATAAATAAGGAGTTTTGGAAATTTGAAATTGGTATTTTCAGTTAAAAGGGGTTTTAACTCATAATAAAGAAATAAATCTAAAAGTTAATATATTTTGAAATAAATGAAGTAAGTAAAGGAAATTATTTCAAGTGAAGTGAGTTGGAAATCAATTGTAAATTGATTTAAGTATTTGGAATTGAAATTTTAAAGAGAAGTGAGATTTTGAAATTTATAAACTGGGTTTATAAAGTAAAATAAAATATCAGTGGATATTTGAAAATATAAATTCAAGGTGGGAATTTATAAAGGGATATGAATTGGTTTAAAAATAAATGTTAATTTATTTTTAAAAGATGTGAAGAGAAGTGTATTTCCTTGGATAGCCAAGTACGTTTTCAAAGAAATTTTAAATATAAGTTAAAAGTTCTAATTGTGTTTTAAAAAGTATGTTTTAGAAAATTGATTATTTCTAAATGTTAAATCCCAAAGTAATATTTTCAAAACCTATTATTGTAATAATTATATAAAAGTGACTTAGTATTATGTTAAAAAGGGAAATTTAGTTTATATTTATAAAGTGGTTTTATCTTAAATATTCTTAAAGTATATATTTTAATAAAGTATTAAAGTAGTTTTAAATTTCAATGTTATAAAGTATATTTATAATAAAGTGTTTTTAAATTATTTTAAAATCTAAAAGTATTTCGTACTTGGTGTTTCAGTGGAAATAAATATTTGGGAAATGCATTCCGTGAAAGGAAACTGTTTTGGAATTGTTTCAAAGGGGTTTGAAAATAGAAATATGTCTTGTGAAGATATTTTTGAGGTAAATAAATAATTTGGGAAATCATTTATGATTGACGGATGTTTGTGAATGTTAATTGATAGTTAAATCATCGACTATCAATATTGGCTAATTTGCTGATCGTTTCGAAGAGACCGGGATCGGGATTAATTTCTCGAAAACCACTTCGATCCGGTTTGTACGTTTTCGTGGGAAAACGATTTCAGAGTCGAAGATGGAGCAGTGAAGTGCAAGGACTAGTCGCTACTAATCCTGAGGATATTTCCAAAATGGATGTAGTAGGAATAGTACCTTCGGTTTCGTTCAGACCCGGGACGGACTTGTATGGATGAATGCTTTCGAAACATCGTCAGCGGACGATGGGCATTCTAAGGGATATGTTCTATAAAGGTAACGCTTAGCCTCAAGCCTCATCAACCGGGAATGACTGAAAATCAGGGGTTATGCAGCAAGGCTTCGTGGGTAGCCCCCACTTGAGAGTAAGGTCATCCCTGTCTAGATGTCCCTTATATTTCGGCTTAGTGTTGCGGTTGCTGATCCCAACCGTGGGGTGATTTTATTCGGAATTGTCCAGTAAGGGATGATTTCGGCCTTTTGTTGCAGGGGAGCGGGCGTACTCCTCGGTACTGTGATCTAGGCCACGTACTGTGATAGGTGGTACCCCAGTGCCTAGTCATTGATGGAAATCCATTCTCCCTACGTGCCTTGTACGGTATTTGTTTGTATTACCCACTTTGTGGCTAGTATGCTGGAATTTAATCATGTAACAATTTCATCTATTTGAATAAGTATTTGTATATAGACACTACTATAATATCAGAAGATTTTGATAAGAAAGTGTTTTGGCTATCGTAAGGTAAAAACTCAACATGTTTATTTGTGGCGTGGTCTTACGAGATGCTTTTGATTTCAAAGGGTTTGGAAAACTTTAATAATCCAATTGAGTGTGTTTTCTCACGCTGGTTTTCCAGACTGACTCGGGTGTTATTTTATTATAATGCTCGGGTCAGATCGAGTATTATAGGTTACAGGATATGATGCTGTGGAGCTCAGGAGACGAGCTGGATTTCGAGACGTATCACACGTATATGATATATATTCCGCTGTGTTGTGTATGTTGTGTATTCTATGTAGGACAAGTTATTATAACTGTCCTGAACCGTGATGTTGATTGTATTATACTCTGATTCTGAACTCTGATGATGTAATGTATAAACAGATGTATTTTCTTTGTGTAAAGATCATTTATCATCTATTATATTTTATTCCGCTGTGATGGTTAGATTCTGTTGTTGTTTTATTTTCTTCTTCTACCTCTTCTTCTTTAACCCAAATGGTTCGTACTTCCGTTCTTCTTGAGTTCATTAATGGAGATTAATGTCAATTCAAGGGGTACGGATTTGCGGGTTCTTACAGTGGTATCAGAGCTTAGGCTAGCAATAACCTTGGCTCTGGTGGGATTTCTCATTGAAATGGAGTCCATAGTACTCTAAAATGAGTTTAAGTGTATTAATAGATATGAGCGCGTATTTGTTAGTGAAATATAAAATGGTTTTATATTGTGTTGATTGGTTTATTTAGTAGTTTATGGATTCTGGTCAATACGAGTAATTAACATTATTGATAGGGATCTCTAAACACTTGAATAGAAAAATTCGACAGAGTATTGTTTTAAAGGGGTAAATGAAATAATTTTACCCAAATTATTTTGTATATAAAAGAAATAATTTTCGAAAATTATTATTGTTATATATATGGATGCTTGGTTGTTAAGGAGTGCTAATATTAAGTTATTATCACTATTGTGAAAAAATTAAATAAGAAATTGAAATTATAACTAAAAGCTAAGAAATAAATTCATATACAAATGGGATTTGTAAATGCAAATTTGTAAATGTGATTTATAATTTGAAATAAAATTCCAGAGTAATAGTTGTATGTGAATTGAAAGGATTTGAAATTTGAAATTTTGAGAAAATTTAATTCCTTTGAGTTTGAAAATGGTTTTCAAAAGGTTTTGAAGAAATAATAGTGATATTATTTTAGAAATATTTTGAATTGGATTGGAAATCTGGTGATGTTTAGGATTTAAAAATATTTGAAATGCTTTTGATTGGGATCAAAGCACTAAACTCTTTTCGGTCGCTGGAAAATAATTCTGATGATGATCGCGACATCATCGATGTTCATTTTCGAGTTTCCAAGAGAAGAAATGCTACCTGGATGTTTTGAATTGATGTTTGTTTGCCAAAATGGGTTTTGGTTTTGAAAATTTAAAGGAATAGTTGGTTATACCAAAGGATTTTGGATATAATCGATTTCAAAGGTGATTTTGAAGTGCTGAGAAATTACTTAAAACTCTAGAAGTTAATTAAAAGTGTTTATAGAGTAATAATTAATTGTGGCTTATAAAAATTTAGAAGTGGGATAAATAAGCCTAAAAAAAATTATAGTTTTGTATTTTGGAAGATGAATAAAAATCCAAAACTTAAATTATAAAATAAATTGAAACTCAAGGAAAATAGTTAAAGTGATTTTTGAGACAAAAATCAAATATTGGGTATAAAATTGGAATAAACTAATTGTTAATTGATTAGTTAATGAAATATGGAAATGGAATTTAAATTGGTTAAATGAAAGTTGAATTGTAAGTTAGTAATGGAGTTGGAAATGAACCTGAGTTATAAATAAAATCCAAGTAAGTAGAAATAAATTGGAAATGGCTTTGTTATTAATAAGATAAATGCGGGATTAATTGAGTATGGAAATTAAAATTCATAATAGATTGAGTGAATAGACTAACTGTATTGGATAAATAAATGGATGGAATTTGATTTAATAAGAATCAAATGAAAGATGGAAATAGAACTTGTTGCAAAAAGAAATGGAGGTTGGTTAAATGAATGAACATATGCTATAATGTTAAATATGGAATGTTTTCAAGCTTAATGGAATAGTTTCAAGTGAAATGAATGCAGATAAGAAATGAAACACAAATGAATTGAATGTAAGAAATTGAATTGTAAACCCTTAAAATTGAATGAAATGGCATATGAATTGATTGTAAGCAATTGAATTAGTTTCGAAATCATATAATTTGCTTATGGAAGTGTTTAGTACTTGTTGCTTATGAAATGTGTATGTATTTAGCTATTGAAAATAAGTGAAATGTTAATAAAACTTTATATATTTGTCACTTACATATTTAAATTGAGTAAGCACGGGTATAGGGGAGCCGTGTGGCTGGATTTGGTTGTGCAAATTGCTAAAATAAATAACCGCTTTGCTTAAAATGCTAAATAAGGTACGCCTACGCAATAAAAATAGGAAATATGAACTGTTTTTTTTTCGACCGTGTGGGTCGAAGTATATATATTTATATCTCTTGTCAAATTGTAAAAGCTCCTCCGTACAAAGGGGACTCTGCCAAAATTTTCCGAAAATTTTGGGTGTTAGAAAATTTTGGAAATTTTCACTAGCGACGAATGAGCTAAAATTTAAAATTTGTGCTAAGGGTAAATAAAAAATTCAATATTCAAAGTTAGAAGATGAATTGAATTCAAGAAAAATTGGAAGTGAAAATCTGAATGGAAATTGGGAATAAGTATTTATATTTGAAATAAAGTAGTAAATTGAAGCAAATTGAAATTTATATGGAATTGGAATTCAATTTGAATATAACTTCAGTAGTAAGTAAAAATAAATATAAAAAAAATATATACAATATGGATGTTGAACGTAATAAATGATTGGTGAAATTCTTAAGTAAATTTGGTATTGGGATATACTGAGTTAATCCTTGAATGGAGATTAAGTAAAATGTGAAATGAGATAATTGTGGAGAGTGAATAGAAATAAAATGAATGTGAATAAAAAGGAAATTGATATAGCTAATAATCAATTGAAATTAATACGTAGGATGTACGTATATTATTTTATTCGCATAACGGTTTGATCCAGAATTCGAGCACAGAATTTCAAGGTAATTATACCGATCCGAGTTAGGATTTTTCACTCGATTTTCGACGGCGAACCCTGAATATGGATTTTGATTGATTTTGGATATTCTCTATCATAGTTTGTGGCTATGTAAGGAGAATGACGGTTTCTGATCAAGAAACCAGATCTGAGTCCGCACTAGGAAGTCGGGTGGACGATACTAGTTCGGAAGTGAAATTGTATGATCGAGTGAGCGATTAGATTTGATATTGCGTACGAATGATATGTGTACATCGTACGGACTTGAATGAATAGATATTGAAATTTTGTAAGGAAGTCAATAAAATGATTTTGAATGTTATGATTGGATATTATTGCTAAGTAGGATATACATGTGTTTAAAAGAAAAAAAAGAAATTGGGATTTTTGATTGCCCGACAAAAAGGTAAGTATTTAAATTTCTGTATGAAATTTGATGGGTTTCTGATTTTGCCATTTGGCATTTTGTTTTCTTTTGGAATTTGGGGGCCCGTAGAGGCATTTTGTAGTCATACCGATCTAGCCGCACAAAGGAGACATTGGCAAAAAAATTCGTAAATTTAGGGAGTTAGAAAAATTTTGAGAAAATTTTGATAATTCAAAGTTGGTTTTGAATTTAAAATTTGAATTGTTAAGTAAGTAATGTTGTTTGAACCTGTGGATAAGTTGAAAAGTTAGAATGAGGGTTAGTGTATCTTTGATAAAAAGATTTGTTTTGGGTATTGTTAAAACTGTTGGTTTTGGGATATGGTTAAAACTATTTGGATTGGAAAATAGTAACGGGTATTGAACCATTTTAAGGGGGAAGGAATGTGACAACCCGGAATTTTGGATATTTGAAAAGGGAATATTTAATTGATTTTAAATATTTAAAAGGGTAATTTTGAACTGAATTTAATATATCACTATTTATTTAGTAATTTAATTATTAAATTTAATAATTTGAAGTTGGGTAAAATGTTGAATATGGAGTTTTAAGCCAGTTAGAAATAATTTGAAGGCTTGTAAAATTCATGTTAATAATACTGAAGGTGGTAGAACTTTCAAAATTGAATTTGGAAGTGTTTTGTTAAGTTTTGAAATTTTATCGTTTAAATTGAATTTAAAAATAGCCTTCCTAGGCACAGTTTTGGAATTCACGAAACTAGTTCCATTGGATCCGTAATATTGTATTATTATCGGATTTCAATTTTCGTAGTGTTTGGAGTGGTTGTGTGAGCGTACGATATATAAACGCGCTGAAATTTATATCGAATTCAATATAATAACTGGGTCCAAAAAGCTATCTTCTCCATACGATCAAATTAGGACTCGAAACCTTTTCCATTTCGTTCGGAATAGGGGTATAACCTTATGAACACCTAGCGGCACGCCTCGATAGGAAGTCGTTATTTTGAGTTACGATTTTCGAGACGATTTGAGTTTAATTAAGTATATATTTATACCTGTCAGCTTCAGCTGAATTTCCATTACATCTGAACTTTTTCGAATCCCTGTAGCAAGACATCTTCCTCACGCAACTATCTCTTCTTGTCTCCCTCGTTTCTTTAAAAAAAAATATAATGGTGGCTGTTCAAAGAAATCGCAAGGCTACCTTCCCTTTTTCCTTTTCAGTTCAAACGAATGAAGGAAATAAAAATCGTAACCGAGCTCTTCAAAAACTTCAGAAAAGAAAAAATTAAGTTCATTTATCTCTGCCTTCGTTCGTTTTCCCCCTTTCCTCCCTCTGTTCTCAAATTAATTCAAATCGAATCAGACGAGATTCGATCCCGTTCAAGTTTAAATAAAAAAAAACGCAGACATTTATCAAAGCCAAGCCCTTTTATTTTAAATCAAATCGAGGAAGTCCATCAGGACATTATCGCACTGTCGTTCGACCTCAATGCGAGTGTACGGCACGGCGTAGGCGATCAGAAGGGGCAACGACGAATCTCGTTCGCGACAGGGGAGTGGCGCCGCAAGGATGCTATGTTGGGTCGAGCTTGATGGCAACGTGGCGCGATAGGTGGTTGTCCACGATCTGGTAGCTCGAGTGCGGCATTCGATTTGGGTGTTGCGATGATGTCTGTTGGTTCGTCGATGGCCTGAATCACGAATTTTGTAAGATAAAGCTCGAGTTTTTTTTAACACATATACATATTTATGGAAATAAAGTTTTGCAGACAGAGGAATGATTTACAGGAAGGTATAATCATGTCTTTGGTCCTAATTTTATATGTGAAGATTAAGTGAAAAAAAATGTATAAATATTTACTGCATGTATATATATAATTTATTTATGTTAATTTAAATCATATAATATATATATGTGCTTATCGTTTTAAAAATAAAAATAAAATAAATATATATGCATGCACAGGCCTATTAAATTTAATTAGGAATATAGTTAAGATTTTTGAAAAATAATTTCAGTTAAGTATAAAAACATTTCATGGGAAAATAAGTTAATATACATATACATATATTTATTTATCTCCTAGTTTTTTTTTGATAATGTATTTTAGTGATTTATTTGTTTAATAAATTTATTAATTCATTTTAGTTACAAAAAAGGTTTCAGAAGGAAATTATGAGTAGGATTAAATTATTAAGTTAACCAAACTATTAGTTAAATTAAATTGTTAGTTAACTAAGTGGTAATTAATTGTTTGATCAATTCAAATATTAATAAACTGTATAAATGTTTATACAAGGTCAAAAATAGTGAAGAGGCAAGCCGGTTTGGAATGGGTTGCAAATTAAAATCAAAGGTGAGTTAATCTCACTCATCTGGGTTTATTTAAATTTAATGGTTAAATTTAAATATTTGGCTAAATGATTGAATTGATTGGATGTGGTATATTATATAGTAGTATATAGTATATATTGGGTGATTGATATTCCCGCATTATATAGCGGATGAGACCCTATGCGCCGCATAATAGCGGATGATATTATATAAAACCCATATACCGCGATATTCCACCTCGAAGTGGAATTGGTATTGTGATAACGTCTGTGGATGCAGGGAAATAGGTTGGAGGGATCCAACTGGATTCCTCAAAATTATTTAGGTTATTTGATATTCTGTGCTATGAATATTGATATCCTGTGATGATTTTATTGATGACTGAAATATTGGAAGATATAGTTGGATTGAATATCTAAGTATAATGAGTTATTAAATTCTATAGAATTGGATTTTTGAAAAGGAATAAAAGAGTAAATTTTAAGTATAATAATTCAAGTGAATTAGAATAAATTTAATAATGAATTGAAAAGAAAATAAAAATAAAGCGATTCAGAATTTTAACAAATATGGAATAAGGGAATTTTGAATTAACAAGGGAAATATAAACTTTAAAACTAAAGTGATATTAAATTTAAAGAATAAAGAATTTAAGGATTAAATTTAATTAAAGGATAAATAAGGAGTTTTGGAAATTTGAAATTGGTATTTTCAGTTAAAAGGGGTTTTAACTCATAATAAAGAAATAAATCTAAAAGTTAATATATTTTGAAATAAATGAAGTAAGTAAAGAAAATTATTTCAAGTGAAGTGAGTTGGAAATCAATTGTAAATTGATTTAAGTATTTGGAATTGAAATTTTAAAGAGAGTGAGATTTTGGAATAAATAAACTGGATTTATAAAGTAAAATAAAATATCAGTGGATATTTGAAAATATAAATTCAAGGTGGGAATTTATAAAGGGATATGAATTGGTTTAAAAATAAATGTTGATTTATTTTTAAAAGATGTGAAGAGAAGTGTATTTCCTTGGATAGCCAAGTACGTTTTCAAAGCAATTTTAAATATAAGTTAAAAGTTCTAATTGTGTTTTAAAAAGTATGTTTTAGAAAATTGGTTATTTCTAAATGTTAAATCCCAAAGTAAGATTTTCAAAACCTATTATTGTAATAATTATATAAAAGTGACTTAGTATTATGTTAAAAAGAGAAATTTAGTTTATATTTATAAAGTGGTTTTATCTTAAATATTCTTAAAGTATATATTTTAATAAAGTATTAAAGTAGTTTTAAATTTCAATGTTATAAAGTATATTTATAATAAAGTGTTTTTAAATTATTTTAAAATCTAAAAGTATTTCGTACTTGGTGTTTCAGTGGAAATAAATATTTGGGAAATGCATTCCGTGAAAGGAAACTGTTTTGGAATTGTTTCAAAGGGGTTTGAAAATAGAAATATGTCTAGTGAATATATTTTTGAGGTAAATAAATAATTTGGGAAATCATTTATGATTGATGGATGTATGTGAATGTTAATTGATAGTTAAATCACCGACTATCAATATTGGCTAATGCGCTGATCGTTTCGAAGAGACCGAGATTGGGGATTAATTTCTCGAAAACCACTTCGATCCGGTTTGTACATTTTCGTGGGAAAACGATTTCGGAGTCGAAGATGGAGCAGTGAAGTGCAAGGGCTAGTCGCTACTAATCTTGAGGATATTTCCAAAATGGATGTAGTAGGAATAGTACCTTCGGTTCAGTTCGGACCCGGGACGGACTTGTATGGATGAATGCTTTCGAAACATCGTCAACGAACGATGGGCATTCTAAGGGATATGTTCTATAAAGGTAACGCTTAGCCTCAAGCCTCATCAATTGGGAATGACTGAAAATTAAGGGTTATGCAGCAAGTCTTCGTGGGTAGCCCCCACTTGAGAGTAAGGTCATCCCTGTCTAGATGTCCCTTATATTTCGGCTTAGTGTTGCGGTTGCTGATCCCAACCGTGGGGCGATTTTATTTGGAATTGTCCTGTAAGGGATGATTCCACCCTTGTGTTGTAGGGGAGCGGGCGTACTCCTTGGTACTGTGATCTAGGCCACGTTCTGTGACAGGTGGTACCCCGGTGCCTAGTCATTGATGGAAATCCAATCTCCCTACGTGCCTTGTACGGTATTTGTTTGTATTACCCACTTTGTGGCTAGTATGCTGGAATTTAATCATGTAACAATTTCAGCTATTTGAATAAGTATTTGTATATAGACACTACTATAATATCAGAGGATTTTGATAAGAAAGTGTTTTGGCTATCGTAAGGTAAAAACCCGACATGTTTATTTATGGCGTGGTCTTACGAGATGCTTTTGATTTCAAAGGGTTTGGAAAACTTTAATAATCCAATTGAGTGTGTTTTCTCACGCTGGTTTTCCAGACTGACTCGGGTGTTATTTTATTATAATGCTCGGGTCAGACCGAGTATTATAGGTTACAGGATATGATGCTGTGGAGCTCAGCGAGCTGGATTTCGAGACGTATCACACGTATATGATATATATTCCGTTGTGTTGTGTATGTTGTGTATTCTATATGGGACAAGTTATTATAATTGTCCTGAACCGTGATATTGATTGTATTGTACTCTGATTATGAACTCTGATGATGTAATGTATAAACAGATGTATTTTCTTTGTGTAAAGATCATTTATCATCTATTATATTTTATTCCGCTGCGATGGTTAGATTCTGTTGTTGTTTTATTTTCTTCTTCTACCTCTTCTTCTTTAACCCAAATGGTTCATACTTCCGTTCTTCTTGAGTTCATCAATGGAGATTAATGTCAATTCAAGGGGTACGGATTTGCTGGTTGTTACATAAGCATCCTACGTCCAGGAGGCTCAACAACCCCTTTTATTAAATCACTAAATATTACAAGCCAATTGTAACACGCCATAATTTAGCGTTAGTTATTTAAGTAGTTAATTAATTAGGCTTCGATAATGGAATTTGTACAAACAATGAAATTTGACAACGAAACTTGCATCATTACGTTCATGGTGAAATTCTGAGCAACTTTCATATTTTGAGTTTTGCGATCGGAGTCAAAATGAAGAAGTTACGAATGAAAAATGAATTCGAAATGAAAATAATTAAATAAGAAATAATTAACGTTTTTAATATTAATTACCCAGGCCTACAGGGTGACTCATCGTTAGGGACGGTCGACCCCTAGTGGTCGACCGGTCACCCAAGGGCGGTCGACCGGTGGCGACTTGGGGACTCTAATAAACCTAGGCTACAACGACCCAGATTTAATATATTTCAATCTAACGGTTTTAGCTGATTCTAGTGCCTATAAATTCTAGCCTAACCCTCCTTTCTTTTCTCATATTTTTATCGAAGCAGTAGCTAAGCTCTGCCATTTCATCTCCTCCATATTCTTTCTAAATTATAAAAGATTAGATATTTGTATCTATGTTCATACAAATTGGAGAAGATTAGAAATCTAATAAAAAGGAAAAGAGAAGAGAATCAACCATATGCGTATTTGAGGTAATTTATTTATTTATACATATTTGTAACTATTTTCTCTACCAATCTGAAATCTCTTCTTAGATATGTAATTCTAATGTATGTATATACCCTTTTATACATATCTCTTGGATTAAAAAGGATTCAGAAATGAATTAAAGGTTCTACTTCAGATATGGAGATTTGGATCGCTTTTAAAAGGTGAGTGGAAACTTTTATAAATTGTTATAATATGAAAATTATCCCATTGGTGTTATTAGATTTTTATGCCTAATTGGATAATTATATATGAGTTGTAGGCAACAAATTGAATACAATCTGAATATAAAAAATATCACATACATATTCTTGTTTATGAATTGATTTAGCATCGTATATTACCTGATCTGAAAATCAGTCCCAAAAGTATGAATTTAGAATGTTAATTTGAATGAAATTTATTCCAAATCTGAAATAGGTTGTTTAGTAAGTTATAAATTTAGATTACTACCCTAATCTTGTTAGAATATAAGCTTCTTTATATTTGGAATTGTTGGAATTTAGATCCATTTAATATTTTTAAATTTGTTTGATTTCTTAAATTATTTTGGACTAATTTATGGAATATAGTGGATAATCTTTTTAGGTATGATTTCAACAATTTAACATGGAAAAGTATATTCTAGTAAAGGTATATAACTAGAAAACATTTAATAAAAGTAAATATTTGTACGTAATTACTGGCTTATAATAATTAAATTAAAAGCTAATAACGATGCTTGTGCATAATATTCGCATTAGGATAATTAATTAATGAGAAAATAATTTAAAAGGTTGTAACTCTAATAAACGGTAATAAATATGGGAGTTGCAATAATTTGATAGGGTAAATAGGTTAATGAGACCGATAAACGAAGAAATTGAATTAATAAAAATGGAATAGATATAAAAGGTTACTAATTTGAAATTAGTAATCATACATAAATATCTTAGGAAATGTCCATTAGGATTTTATGGACAAATTGACATTTATGAGCAATTAAACGAGGATTTATGGGTAGATAAATATTTAAGGTAAATCTTATTGCCTTATATAAAAAGGGAATTAGTAAGCTAAGTCCAATGTCTACCTAAGCTAATATAAATAAAGATTTAGGATGGTTAGTTGGAATTAATAGGTTAGTGATGCGAGGTCGGTAGAGTTACTCGATGGAAGGTTGCCCTTCACTTTGAGGCTTCTAGCAGTCGGGTGTACTTCCTGCTGATGTGAGATATCACTAATCCAACAACCCATGACAACGTGAGAGATTGGGCTTGGTTTCTTAATTGGAAAGTATTAAATGGTCCAAATTTGGAATTAGGACCGGTGAGGGATACATCCATAGGGGTTCGCTTCTGGTTTGAGGTCTTAAGTGGCTGAAGGGTGCGCCTCTCTCCTAAATGGAAGTATTAAGTAACCTAGTGAGATTCCAAAGGGTTTACTTCAGCGTTGAGGTCTTAAGTGGCTGAAGGGTTCGCCTACCTACCAAAAAAGTAACCTAATGAGATGCCATATTTATAATTAAAGAGTGAGAGTGGATATCTTGGGAATGGTTCTCTTCAGGTTTGGGGTCTTAAATGACTATAAAGTCCTCCTCTTTCCTATAAAAGAAGTATTATGTAACCCAATGAGATTTCCAAGCAATGACAGCTAGATTATACCATTGAAGAGCACGTTTCTGGAAGTAAGTTTTACATGACGGGGTCTACCTATTTTCCACTAAGAAGTATTGAGCGGCTTGGGTACAGTCTTTTACATTGCTAAAGCCGAAATAATAATAGTACCATTTAGGAAGCACGCCTTGGGGATAGGTATTAAATGATGGGGTCTGCCTTAGTTAAGGCCTTAAATGACCGGAGTCTGCCTATTTTCTAATAAAAAGGTATTAAGTGGCTTGGATACTATTTATTACATGAATATGATTTTATCGGTGATAGATGTGGTAATAGTTGGACATTAAACGTCAGAAGCCTTAAATAGTGGTTAGAGGTCTTGTAGCTAGGACCTATTGACCATTGACAGCATTGTTAGGAAACCACCTTGGGAATAGGTCTTAAATGACGGGGTCTACCTCAATTTAGATCATAAATGACAAACCCTACCTATTTGTCTTTTTAAAGTATTATAAAAGCCCGCTTCATATATAGAAGTATTAAGTGGCTAATGGGTTTGGAAGTATTGGATGGTTGATATGGCTTCATTAATAATTCGTACCTTGGGAAGGGTTAAGTATGTAATCGTGTGTGCAATGCAAGGTTAGATTAGAATTTCTAACCTCAATGGACATAATAATTAAATGAAAACCTATCCGTACAAGTTGATGTTAAGGACAGTTTATATTTTTATAGTCACCGGAATGTTGTTCTGACCCCCTCCTTATTACAACCCACGGGCCAGATTTAGGTGAACAGGTCACTGGAGTTGGATGTGCTTTGTTGTTGGAGAGTCTTCTTTCTCTCAAGCTCGATGATGATGTGACAATCTATTATCCAAGGAATACCCTTAGTTCCAAGGTAGTAGTCATAGTCAGTATTCTTATCCTATTATTGTTTCCGCTGTGAGTTTAGATTTCTATCAATCTTTGATACATGCTTATTTGTAGGTATCAAATTCAACGATCTGTGCTTTGATAGACTTGGGTTTCGATTATTGAAATTTAGGCCTATTAAGGTATGGGTTGTTGCATTTGGTATCAGAGTACTAGGTTAGTAGATCATAGGGATTGGGTAAATTAAGAGAACGTATTCGTACTTTCCTATCTAGTAATACTATACTTTTACCTTCGATTTTAAGTGTTCCGACTATAGAAGTAGTTGTAGTTCCACCCCGAAGGAATGTGCAAAGCAACTGTGAGTTGAAAATATCTTAGAGCTAAGATTTTCATGCTGACTTTGAAGTTCCCTACGCTGTGCTGGCGATGCATAAAGCGTTGTTGATGAAGAGCATGAGTACGACATATGGCTGAATCCCGGAGACTAGAGGTGTTCGACTTAAAGGTTGAGATTCTAGCTACACTGTAATTTTTGATTTTGAGTTCCAGTCGAAGACACACAATTATTCCAAATGGGTGGGAAATTAGATTTGTATGTCGTAATTGTCCGAAAGCAAGTCTTTGCTAAGGTGCATTCATTTATCACCTCATAGATGGCAGACCGGATTTTTATTTGAACAATTATTGTCAATTCCTTAGTCTAAAACCCATGAGAGAATTTTTATAAAGTATATTTTGAAAATGCCTTAGATTTTTGAAAAAGGGGTTTTCGAAGGATTTCTTTTACCAAAGATTATTTTGGAAATATTGTTTTGGGAAAGTTTTAAAATTTTAATTTTCAAAGAGTCACGTATACCATTAAGTTGGTCGCTTTAAGATATATTTAGCTTATAAAATGGCAATTCTTTAAATCCTTAAATATTTATATGTATATATATATCAGTGAAGGCTTGATATTGATTTTTGGCAAGAAAATAGTTTTCCAATTTGGGAAGTTTTGTGTTTTAAAAAGGTATTTGGAAACGCTGAAATATTTATACATATAAGTTTGACTTTTAAGGGATGTTTAGGTATGAAGTGGTTTCTGTTATTTAGAAACAAATATAAAGGAGCACATATTTAGCTGGGTGATTTTTCGGTTTATAAAATCAAGGGTTTTTATATTTCCACTCTTTAAGGTACAGATAAAATAGGAATGACATTAAACTTTATTAGGGTATGTAGTTTGAAGTGTTGTTAAACCCACCAGCTATTGAAAGAAATATTTCCCTACGAAGTAGGCACGAAATAGCAGCTGGAATATTTTTTGGATTTTGAAAGTGTTGTTGGTCACAATAGTTTTGCTGAGACTATTGCAATCTTGCCAAGGAAAGTTCTATACGGTATGGCAGATATCGTCACGTGGAAGGTAAAAGTTTTCTGGATAAGCTAAGCTGAAGATGGTGTGCGGAACGGTCATTGGAATATTAATTAATTTAACTGGCCCGATTGGTCCAGGTTCAAGCCGTGTCCAAATATGGGCTAGCAGTTGACCCTAAGCAGCCGATCAGTTGACCTAATAGCGGTCGACTGCTAGGTGGATTCGGGCCGAACCCAAACCTGGAAAGCGACTATAAGTCGTGTCCAAACCTTCACCCGTCGCAACCCCCTCACTCTCTTCCTCCTCCTCAATTTTCTTAGTCAAACCCAATTTCATCTCCCCCTTCCTCCGCTTAGCTAAAGCCTCTCTCCTCCATTCCTCCACCAACCGCTGCCAAAATCCCTATTCGTCGGTTCTTGCCTCACCACTACTCCGGATCTAAAACATATTCTCCCTTTTTCCAACTGCCTCTTGGCTCATAGCACTGCGTTATACCGATAGCACTTCCTCTCATTATCCCGGCCTCACTCCCCAAGAAGCCGCTTGGCTTGACCGGAACGAGTGGAAGATCACCACCTATCTTGGAACGGCGGACTTTGATTTCCTTCACGGACGACCAATGAAGTTCGGAGACTTTGCTGCTCTCAAGCTTAAAGAACTTTTTGTCGTGGCAGGACTCGCATTGATCCTCCGCTTCGAGACTTATGGGCGGGAATATTACCCATGATGCGTCCGTCTTTTCGATGCATAGATGGCGTGGAATTTTGATGCTGGCAACAACTACATTGAGTCCGAGGTAAAGGGAGCTCAGATTGAGATGTCAGATGATGATCTTGCTGGGATTTAAGAGATATCTGCAGTAGGTGTAGATTTGGACGATATAGAGATGTCTGATCCTGAGATTCTACATGGATCTTTTCTAGGAATGTCGATGATTGGATAATCGACAATGTACGATCGGTGGCCCACCTCGTCGTTTGCATCATTAGCATAATATCATTCCGAAGATAAGGAGCTTGAACAGATCGACACCTCAGTGAAGAAAGCCACCTATGCTATTATTAGCGACGTAGCCGTCAATTGGGCTCATGTTTTGATGCTCCGCATGGACGACCAGGGAGTTGGTACCCCGTGGACTCCCTTTCCATATTGCTACTTGCTCACTCGAGTGTTTAGACATTACGAGGTAAATTTGAGCGGAGTGCCAGTAGTGAAGAAGGTCACTCCCACATCGACCGAACCACCAATAAGAGGATGAATATTCCTTTGCCAAATGCTGCACCACCTGCGCCAGCACCAGAGTCGCAGCAACAGCAGCAGGGGATAGCGTAGGGCGCCGAGGGATACATGAGTCCTAAGCTTGCTGCTATCCACCATGTACAGGCAGAGCTTTGAAAGATTAGGATGGAGCAGCAGTGCCATGGGCATGAGATTGGGTGCATAGCCGCCATACTACAACCATTCCGCAGTTGTGGAAAATGCTTGAGCTCTAGCCATAGAGCGAGACCTTTTCACAGTTTTTAGGCAATGTTTTATTTAGGATTGTTGTTTCTTTTTATTTCCAGCATTTGTTCTTTTCTTTTGGCTTATTGGGATGTAAAACTTTTAGTTGTCTCTTATAAAAGGCACATATGATATTATGAGTTTCTATTCATTTTCTATGTTATTGTTTCTAGATATGCAAACCGCTCCTATATATTTATATGCATGGTAGAGAAACAAGATAATATGGAAATTTCATAAAGACACTTGACTAACAGTAAAAGCAATGAAGACTGGAAGTTCAGAATAGTTGGAAATTTTAGGGAAGTACATGACAAAATTGTTTCAATATCACGGGTCATTACTCATGTTCCTTAAAAGCTAAATTTTTTGAATAATAGACGTGCTGACATTTTTAAATACAATCTCAAATTCTTGGGTAGTTTTTAGTTGTAGAATTTTGGAATTTGGTTTATGCGTTTGATGCATAACTGACTTCCGACTATGCTAAAACTGTAGCTTGATTTATTAAAATTTTTGAGAAGGAAAATATTTTGAAAATTTTCCTCTTGATTTGAAAAGTTCCCTTTTGAACAAAAAAAGAGTATGAAAAAGTTTGCGTTTTAGTTATTTTTGACTCTTAAATTACTTTTAGAGTTTTTGTTCAAAATTTTATTTTCAAGGGAAAGTGTGTGTCTAAATATTTTGGGATTTTATTTTCCAAATGACATAAAAATTTGAAAAGTAAGAAAGATTTCTATGAAAACTTTGATTTTGAAGGCCACATGTTAGGCGTAGCGAAGGAAAACAGAGCTAGAATTTAGGAAGTTAATGGTGCATTAGGGTCGACGATGTGATAAATGCAAGCGATAACAAGGGAAAATCTATTTTAGCCTTGGAATTTCTATTTCCATACCTTGTCAACGACGTGCACAAGTTTATTTTTAGACTTAATTAGGTTTTAGATTTAAAAAATAAGCCTCCTTATGCATTTTCTGCATGAAAAATTTGGAGTATGTCCATGGCAGCGAAGAAATTTCCACTATATTACGGGAATGGGAAGATTATTGTATTGTAAAAATGTTAAATTCTTTGCCTAAATTCCTTTTTCTGGCATAGGTGTAAATTTTAGGAAGCGGTGCGTTAGATTATTGGATGATAGGAAGTGGATGCAAAATTGGTTGCTTCATACTTCTATTTGTAAGAGTATGGGGGTTTTGGTTGAAAAGATTTTTCAAAAAGCAGCATACATATACAACTACTAGTATATATGTAGGTTGTTCACATCATGTTTTCAAAAGAAATGCATTCATATAGGAGGATCCGATTTAGAATCATTCTGCATACATATTTTCTGTATGGTGATATGATAATATACTATGCACTTATGCACGTTTGGTTGAAAAATTTGTTGTACACTCATTGGTTGTGCTGTTTAGGATAATTAGGAGCCAAAACCTTAACTTAGTCATTGGTGAAATTTCAGGGACGAAATTCTTTTAAGAATGGAAGAATGTAACACCCCATAATTTAGCGTCAGTTATTTAAGTAGTTAGTTAATTAATTAGGCTCCGTAATTGGAATTTGTACAAATGATGGAATTTGACCATGAAGCTTGCACCATTGCATTCGTGGCGAAATTCTTAGCAACATCAATATTTTGAATTTTGCGATCAGAGTCCAAACGAAGAAGTTATGGATGGAAAATGAATTCGAAATGAAAATAATTAAATAGGAAATAATTAACGTTTTTAATATTAATTACCCAGGCCCATAGTCCGACCCGTCATTGGGGATAGTCGGCCCCTCGTGGTTGACAAGTCACCCAAGGGCGGTCGACGCTAGTGACCTGGCTGCTCCAGTAAACCTAGGTCACAACGGCCCGGATTTAATATATTTCGATCTAACAGTTTTGGTTGATTCTAGCACTTATAAATTCAGGCCTAACCCTCCCTTCTCTTCTTATGGAGGCAGTAGCGAAATTCTGCCATTTCTTCTTCTCCACTTTCTTTCTAAATTATAAAAGGAAAGATATTGGTATCTATGTTCATACATATCAGAGAAGAGTGAAATCTATTAAAAAGGAGAAGAGAAGAGAATCAATCATATGTGTATTTAAGGTCATTTATATATTTATATAAGTATCTATTTTCTCTTTCAATCCTAAATCTCTTCCCAGATCTAATGTATGTGTATACCCTTTTATACATATCTCTTGGATTAAAAAGGATATAGAGATGAATCAAAGGTTCTACTTTAGATCTGGAGAATTGGATCGCTTTTAAAGGCGAGTGGGAACATTAATAAATTGTTATAATATGAAAATTATCCTGTTGGTGTTTATTAGATTATTATGCATAATTGGATAATTATATATGAGTTGTAGGCAACAAACTGAATACGATCTGAATATAATAAATATCGCCTATATATTCTTGTTTATGAAGTGATTTAGCATTGTCTACAACCTAATCGGGAAATCAGTCCCAAAAGTATGAATGTAGAACATTAATTTGAATGAAATTTATTTCAGATCAAAATTATGTTGTATAATAATGTTATAAATTTTGATTATTACCCTAATCTTGTTAGGATATAAACTTTTCTATATTTGGAATTATTGGAATTTAGATCCGTTTAATATTTGTAAATTAGTTTGATTTCTTAAATTATTTTGGACTAATTTATGGAAATCATAGCGAATCATCTTTCGAGATATGATTCCAACAATTTAACATGGAAAAGTATATTCTAGTAAAGGTATATAACTAGAACACATTTATTAAAAGTAAATATGCGTACGTTATTACCGCGCTTATAATTATTAAATAAAAAGCTAATAATGACGCTTGCACGTAATCTTCACATTAGGATAATTAACTAATGAGAAAAGAATTTAAAAGGTTGTAACTCCAATAAATGGTAGTAAATATGGGAGTTGCAATAATTTGATAGAGTAAATGGATTCATGGGACTGTAAATAAAGAAGTTGAATTGATAAAAATGGAATAGATATAAAAGATTACTAAGTTGAAATTAGTAATTATACATAAATGTCTTAGGAAATGTCCATTGGGATTTTATGGACAAATTGACATTTATGAGCAATTAAACGGAGATTTATGATAGATAAATATTTAAGGCAAATCTTATTGCCTTAAATAAAAAGGGAATTAATAAGCTAAGTCCAATGTTTACCTAAGCCAATATAAATAAAGACTTAGAATGGTTAATTGGACTTAATAGGCTAGTGATGCAAGGTCAGTAGAGTCACTCGACGGAAGATTGCCCTTTACTTTGAGGCTACCAGCAGTCGGGTGTACTTACTACTAATGTGAGATATCACTAATCCAATGACCTGTAATGACATGAGAGATTGGGCTTGCTTTCTTAATTGGAAAGTATTAAATAGTCCATAGTTGGAATTAGGAGCGGTGAGGGATATCTCCATAGGGGTTCACTTCTAGTTTGGGGTCTTAAGTGGCTTAAGGGTCCGCCTCTCTCCTAAATGGAAGTATTAAGTAATCTAGTAAGATTCCAAATAAATAAAAAAGGATGTGTCTAAAAAGGGTTTACTTCAGTGTTGAGATCTTAAGTGGCTGAAGGGTCCCCTCCCCACCGAAAGAAGTAACCTTGTGATATGCCATACTTATAATTAAAGAGTGAGAGTGGACATCTCGGGAAGGGTTCGCTTCAGGTTTGGGGTCTTAAGTGACTATAAAATCCTCCTATTTCCTATAAAAGAAGTATTAACTAGCCCAATGAGATTTCCAAGCGATGACAGCTAGATAGTACCATAGAGGAGCATGCTTCGGGAGGTAGGTCTTAAATGACGGGGTCTGCCTATTTTCCACTGGGAAGTATTAAGTGGCTTGGGTATAGTCTCTTGCATTGCTAAAGCCGAAATAATAATAATATGATTAAGCAGCCTTGATGGTAGATCTTAAATGATGGGGTCTGCCTTAGTTAAGCTCTTAAATGAACAGAGTCTGCCTTTATCTAATTAAAGGTATTAGGTGGCTTGGGTACTATTTATTATATGACTACGATTTTACCGGCGATAGAAGCGGTAATACTTGGACATTAAACGTCAGAAACCTTAAATAATGGTTAAAGGTCTTGTAGGTAGGACCCACTAACCATTGACAACATTGTTATGAAACCACCTTAGGAATAGTTCTCAAATGACGGGGTTTACCTCAATTAAGGTTGTAAATGACAGAGTCTGCCTATTTCTCTTTTAATAGTATGATAGAAGCCCGCTTCATATTTAGAAGTATTAAGTGGCTAATTGATTTGGAAGTATTGGGTGGTATATATGGCTTTATTAATATTTCGTACTTTGGAAAGGAGTAAGTATGAATCGTGTGTGCTATGCAAGTTTAGATTAGAATTGCCAACCTTAATGGACATAATAATTAAATAGAAACCTATCGTTATAAGTTGATGTTATGGACAGTTTATAGTTTACTAATCACCAGAACATTGTTTTGACCCCTCCTTATTACAACCCACAGGACAGATTTAGAGGAACGGGTCATTGGAGCTGGATGTGCTTTGTTGTTAGAGAGTCTTCTTTCTCTCATGCTCGATGCTTATGTGATAATCTGCAATCCAAGGAATACCCTTACTTCCAAGGTAGTAGTCATAGTTAGTATTTTATCCTAGTATTGTTTCTGCTATGATTTTAAATTTCTATCAGTCTTTGATAATGCTCATGCTTATTTGCAGGTACAAAATCCAACGATCTGTGCTTTGATAGACTTGGTTTTCGATTTTTGTCAAAATTTAGGCCCATTAAGTTATGGGTTGTTACAACAATTCTATGATTAGAGAGTTACAAGATGTGGAGATTCTCCGTTAAACATAAAACTCACTTAAGTATAAAGGTATGAAAGAAGGCTTCCAAAGGCATTGAAAGAAGGGTTCCGCAAGTGTTGAAAGAAGGCTTATGAAAGCTTCAAAAATAAACTCAACATAGGGGCTTCGCAAGTTGTAACATCCCATATTTTAAGTCCCGAAGCTAGCCGCTACATACGATGCAGTCATCTATAATGTTAACTTACAATGACAAAATACGGTAATGTTAATGGTATCCATAATATCATAAACGCAAGAATATGAAATAAAATCAACAAAGATTTCAAAACAGCTTTTCTGATTACATTTCAAATCAATATTTCATATTCAATTACATAATCCCAAAACGATTCCCAGGTTTAGATAAATACAATTATTATAAAATACGCCAAGAGCGACATATGAAGATGCCTCCTTGGATGATCAGAGTACTAAATAGACATATCAGTCAATAAATACATCACAGTGGAACAATTATGGATAAACTCTTAAATAACTAATATTTGCCTCCTGCACATCTTCGGAAGCTTTATTCAACACATATCTACTCAAATTAAATTTTGAGCACCCGAGAGTTTAAGTGGAAAACATAAACTTCAAGTCAGACATAAAGCATGGTGTGAATAATTCTATTACATTTCATTTTACTGATATTAGGGGAATGGGTTTCCCCTAATTATTATCCTTTTAAAATCATATCGTTTGCAAACCAAAATCCTGTAATCAAACAGATTATAACAACAATAGCAATAACATATATGCATATAAATCAAGTAATTAATGGACTATCCGTTCGAACATTATGGTTTTATCTAGCTGACTATTAACCATTGGCTGACTCGGGCCTACCAGACATAATAAATATTCTAACTTCTATTAGAAGTAATAATGGATGGTATGTCCTTAACTTACTTCACCTAAGGTCAACTGATCCTAATGGTTTTGTGGGCTCACCAAAAATCTATCTCTACTCTGTGTATTCCATTCTATGTGTAACATTATTTTAGTCTTACCTGTGACAAAGCCCTACACATTGGAATTTTGAACTTATATTAAGTAGGGACTACCGGCTAAAGTATAGGGCGCGACCCCATACCAGTCCCATTTGGTATTTTTGAATTTGAGTCATTCTTTTAGCAAATATCTAGGCTGACCACCCTATTCAAATTTCATTTCCTTGAATACAATTTTTACAAATGATTTACCCTTGAAATTATATCTTTATAAAACAAGGAAATTATAATCTTTGCTTTACTCAGAATACTTATGCCATTATATATGCTTTATAAAAGAATGTTGATGAAAACCTAAAATCAATAGGGTTATCCATCCCTTCGAAACAAGTTAAATGCTTTAACCTTGAAAACATTAGGCTGAAAGGCCAAAACATTCCTTTCGAATGCATTGGAAATTGACCTTTTGAAATCATTTCTTGAAATCTTATACATCCTCTTTCGAAACAATTAAACTTATCTTTCGAAACACTTGGAAACATTCCTTTCGAAACACTTAAAAACATATCTTTCGAAAGCATTGGATTCAAGTAAAAAATTATGGAAGCATAGTTTCAAAACCAATTAGAAGTATTTCTTTCGAAACCATAGTTTGAAAACAAACTACGAATTATAAGAGGGGACACATTCGAAAACTATCCTTTCGAAAGACCTAGGGTGATGGCAACATGCTTCAGCATGTATACTTATGCCTTAAAACAAAGCGTTCTTAACCATGTCGGAAGGTATAGGTGCGACAACTTCCCTTTCGTATGTATGGGTTAAAAGGAAAGTGGCTCAATGTTTGAGGAGTGGTATTAGTTCGAAACCTACCGTCCACACTCATTGATCTAAGGATTATAAAAGCAGCCTCTAACTAGGGTAAAAGGTATCAATGCGGCTGCTAAGTTGTCGAAGGGGTTCAAATACGGCAACCCTTTCGTAAGCATACTTTAAAATAAAGGCAGACCAATGGGTTCAAAAGCTATTAAAGGCGGCTTCAACCTCGTCGCAAGCATGCCTTCGCCACCATCCCTTCTTTCCACCTAGCTCCAATACACTGCGTACCAAATGCTTTATACTCTGTGCATTGGTTTTGTATAGATGCGCAAGGTCTACAAGTGGGAGTATGGTGATGGAAGCAAGCATATGGAAGTGGCAAAAAGGTAAATTATTGCAAAACTGATTTTATGCTTTATAGAGTAACACATTTTCACCTAATTTTCATTATTTGTCAATATGTGATTGGTTGACAATTTCTTTACCAATTTTTTTCTAAACTTTATTACCGCAAGTCAAGAATTTAAATATTAAACAATTTTACATTTTAGCCCATTTTAATTAGGCAAATAAGCCCTTCACCTTAATAAAACGTTTAAAACATTTAAGTCCTCTAACTTAAATAATTTATTTACCATAGTAAAACACTTAGGAAAATTTCTCAAAAATCACAAAAATTCACATTATAATTAATCATATCCCTCATTCTTAATTATGTTTAGTTCCCCTTTTATTAACACGTTCATTAAGGCACGGCTCCTCCTTAACTTACAAATCTCAATCCCTTAACTTTCTACATTATTTTATTTAATTTACCCAATTAAATGTTTTAAATAATGTTAACTAAAATTAGATCATTACAGACTTCCCTCCTTAAAGAATTTTGTCCTCAAAATTACGATATGGTACCCACAACAACCAAACATACAGGTAAAACATACCATCAAACAAGGTAGGATAAGTGTCCCTAATCTTGCTCTTAGTTTCCCAAGTACAGTCTCTTTCGTCGTCACTCCACTGGACTTCGACTAATCTGACTGTTTTGTTCCTTAGTCTCTTCTCATCTCTCGTAACTATACGAACTGGTTTTCTAAATATAGCCATATCTGGTTCCACTTCTAGATATTCTAACACAGTCGGTGTAATAGTAGTCTCTGGATCTCGAGTACACTTCCTTAGATGATAAATCTAGAAAACATTGTGGACTCCTGCCAAACTATTCGGTAAATCTACCCTATATGCGAGTTTCTCGATCCTTTCTATAGGAAATGGTTCAACGAACCTTGGTGCCAACTTCCCTGAATTTCCAATTTTGATCACACCATTCATCGGTGACACTTTTACGAAAACATGATCTCCAACTGAGAACTCTATGTCTTTCTGTCTCTTATCTGCGTAACTTTTCTGTCTCGACTAAGCCTCCTTCGTTCTAGCCCGATTAACTCAATCTTTTCTGCCGCTTCTTTAACCAAATCCAGATCGAGAAATAATTTATCCCCAGTCTCTAATCAACAAACTAGAGATTTGCATAGCCTTTCGTACAAAGCATCAAACGGTGCCATCCCTATACTAGTCTGATAACTGTTGTTATACGAAAACTCGACTAAGTGTAGATTGTCTTCCCATGATCTTCTGAAATCTAGCACACAAGCTCTTAACAAATCATCTAAGACCTTGTTAACTCTCTCCATTTGCCCATCTGTCTACGGATGGTAAGCGGTACTCATACTGAGCTTGGTACCTAATGTATCATGTAGACTCTTCTACAACTCACAAGTGAATAAGGAATCTTTATCACTTACTATACTACTAGGAATTCCATGTCGTCTAACTATATTCCTCATGAATAACTTAGCCAAATCTGGTGCTGTCCTGGTCGGCTTAACGGTTATAAAGTGTGCACTCTTAGTCAATCTATCCAATATAACCTAGATACTCTCATTTCCTCTATTCGACCTTGGCAATCCGTCTATGAAATCCATTTAGATATAATCCCATTTCTAGATTGGAACATCCAAAGGCTGAAGTAATCCACTAGGTTTCTGATGCTCAGCCTTTACCTATTGACAGTTCAAACATTGCTTCACCCATAGCCCTACATATCTCTTCATACCTTTCCAAAAGAAACTCCTTTTCATATCTGGCATTCTCTAAGAACTTTCTTCCTAATGTTTCCTACACTCGGAACACATAGTCATCCTTTCTTCCTCAACCATTCATTCTAGTCAAGACTGGAATCTTTTAAGTCATCCCTCTTTTTTCCATTCCTTAACCTCCTGATCCGCTCGGCTACTAGTGTATCTTCTCCTTGTTTAGAAGCAATCTTTTCGATCATCCTCGGTCGAACTTCTAAACATGATAACATGGCGGTTTCTTGACTATAACTACGCTCAGATCTCAACTGAGCTTCACATGTATTCAATGCCTCTAAATCTTTTTGCTCGGCTATCATAGGCAAAATTGCATTTTGATGTTTCCTGCTAAGTGCATCTGCCACCTTATTTTCTTTTCCCGGTGTATACTCAATCCCAAAGTCATAAGAAGCTATGAACTCTAACCATCTCTGTTGTCTCATATTCAACTCCTTTTGAGAGAATAAATATCCTAATGACTTATGATCCATAAATGACTCGAATTTTTCCCCCAATAGATAATGTCTGCACACCTTCAATACGAAAATGACCACAGCTAATTCCAAATTATGAGCTGGATATCTAACTTCATGTGGTCTGAGCTGTCGAGAAGCATAGTGTTAGCCCGCCTTTTGGAAAGGCAATACACAGGCTAATTTAACCCAATAGGCTTCACGATTATCAAGGTTGGGATATCATTAATTTGGCTCAGATGGGTGGATGGAAAATCAATTACAGTTAAAGCTGTGGACGAAAGTTGAATGGGCTCGGATGAAGCAAGGATCCTTATGGAATGAGGACGGTCCATGAAACAGCTCAAGTCATCAGAGCATCAATAAAATAGGGAGTGGAGCCTACACAAACGATCACGCACCAAAAAGTGGAGGTCATGGGATGGCCGATCGTTCTAGGACAACCATTATAACTTGGATTGGCATAGATTGGATGGGCATAGTGTGGATCGTCATAGGAAGGTTCAGCATAGCATGGATCGACATAGCATCCTGAGGCACTAGGGAACGACATGCATTTAAGGAACACTATGGATCGGGCAATGTAAGCAAAGTGGATCGGTATACACCTATAAAGCTAGAAGGATCGGTGTACTTTCCAGGCTACATCGGGAAGGGTCGGCGTATCTTCGTGGAGGATGGATCGGTATAGGATATCAAAAGAAGAAGGATCGGCGTAGCAACATGGAAAAGGAGGGATCAACATGGATTGGACCCTCCTGTGACGACCGACATTGATTTGGATGAACGAAGAACGATCGGTAGGATAAGGATGATCATTATTTATGGTTGAATTAGACACACCATTATGGTAGGCCCATATTGATGAGAAAGCCCTGTAGCCGAAGTTTCGCCTATAAATACAGTGGGCACGGTTTCAAAATGGGGGACTAGATTCTGTTTCTCTTCATCTTCTACCTAGGCGATACTCTGCCATTTTTATTCTTGAGTTTCATAGATTTGTAACTGTAATCAGTAGTATAAACTAATAAAAGATCATTGGAGTGGAGATAGAACGGAGTTTGTCAAACCACTATGAAACTTGTGTGTTCCTTTACTTTTCTGTTATCGATTCTGTAATCTACGTGCTTGTTTTTCTATTTGGATATCATTTTGGGAATTTGGTTCTTTCGCGTACAACTGGGTGTTTGTGACCAATTTTGGCACAAACATTTTGGTGCTCTCACTGAGAAGGCTTGCACTCGCGGATTTGGAAGTTAAGATCTCTGATATAGAGGCTTGAATACTTGGATCCAGGAAGCAATGGCTAAGCAATCAACAAGGAGACAAAGAACAGATAGGATCTATCATGAATGGAGTCAGGAGGCTTCCTCAGGAGCTAATCAAACCTCAATCTTCATTACCAAAGAAGATATGGGAATAATAATAAATGTTATGTAGGAAAGGATGCTGAAGAGACAGGAGGAAATGATACAGAACCTACTCCGACAGATTGGACAAGCTGGAGTGCAAAACCAAGGAAATGGAGTAGTAGGGAATACTATAAATATGGATCATGGAGTCGGAGTAGCAGGAGCTGAGGACACCCAGAATCAGACCCAAAGAAAAGATGCAAACAGGATGTAGGATGGAGTGGAACCGCCGGGAGCAGCCCTTGACTAACCAGGAACGATCGGCGAAACTATAGCCGATCATTATAGAACGATCGGTGTCGATCATTCCACTCTCGAGGGCATGCCCCCTGGTCATGCTGGCTCGATTCCACGCAGGATACCAGGCGATATTGTGCAGTTCGCCGCTGATCGAAATATGGATGTTCTTCCGAAAGACCAGATTTCAGGATTTCCTCGTGGACTCGAGGGGCAGGTCGGAGACAATGAGCAAAGACTACCACTTGATGACAACGACAGGCTGGCGGAAGTGATCGGACGGGCTATGTGAGGAGGGTTGGTAAATAGAGATATGGAAGATGTGAATAGGATCCCCTTTACTACTAGGATCAAGCAAGCTAGGAATCCTACGGAATGCAAACTACATATGATGGAAAAACAGATCCTGCTGTTCATCTGACGAGATACATAAGACACATAGAAGTGCTGGGGCCATCAGAGGAAGTCATGGCACGGTGCTTTCCCTTGTATTTGATGGATACAGCTGCACTATGGTTCAGACGGTTGGAAAGCGGCTCTATCAGCACATGGACGGAATTGATCGAAGGGTTTATGTGGCAATTTAGGGTTCGCATCTCAAGATCTAAAAATGTGATGAGTTTAGCAACACTGAAGCAGAGGATCAGAGAGTCCCTGAGGAGTTTTCTAACATGGTTTAATGTTGTAGTGGCATCGGTCGATTACCCAGACCCATCCATGGTTTTGATGGCGGCTATATCTGGAATTTTTGATGGCATAGATTTCAAGGATTCACTTGCATGGGATCCACCTATGGATCTAAGAGAGTTTTACCATGAAGCAGAAAGGTTCCTGCAACAGGAAGACACACGAGATAACAAAACAGAGGTGAATATTGTGCAAAGTGGAGGATCATCAGAAGGTGTAAACAAGAATGATAAAGGCAAACGAAAAATGAGCGATGGCAGTAATATGTCGAAAAGGCAATGAAGAGAACTGAAATTCTCTGCTTAAACAGATTTGACCGAACCTTTGGAAAGGATTTATTTGGATACTCGAGGACGCCTTCAGTATCGAAGGCCGACAAGGAGGGAAACCTCCGAATTTGAGCAGGCATTAGGAAAACGTTGCCTATTCACTGAGCTGGATGTGCACAATACAAATGGCTGCAGGCATTTGAAGGATATCATTGAGGAACGCGTAAGGAATGGTCAACTAAAACAATACATAAAGACTCAGACTTTGGCAGTGGAACATGAGCAGCCACCATCCACCTCAAATGAAATAGCACTGGATCAAGGCATCATCATCAGCTTGTCATTACTTGATTGGATTTATGGCATGCGATAAGTAATAAACACCGTAGTAATATGGCTAACTCACTTAAACATGTACAGGATCGAGGACGATCCCTAAGCATGCTTTGAGATGACAATCAAACCGTAATGCTCAAGTCTGTGAAATCTTGTTTTTATTGTTTACTATGAACTCTAGTTTTTTTAATACTATAGCTATTTAGTTTTTTAGTTGTACGGAATTTTATTTTATATTTTACCAAGTGGACTTTGGAATGATTAAATCTGGATTAATGTAATAAATAACACATGTTACGGTTATGGTCCAGACCGGAGAGACGGGGCGATAATCGCGAGCTACGAGTCCCTTCGCCGGAGAGCGAGAGGATGGACTCGAACATGGATCAAGTCCTTGAATAGGGATCAAGGTCGGAGTAGGATACCCTACGGATCAAGTCCTCGAACATGGATTGAGTCCATGATTGGGGATCGAGGCCAAAGTTGGATACCCCATGGATTAAGTCCTCAACCGGAGAGTAAAGGCCAGATATTAGATCACAACAGATCGTTGGGTATGGACTATGCCTGGCAAAGGTTAAGCCACTTTGTCGGAGAGCGACATGATCGGCCTACTCAGGTCATGGAGTATGGATTGTGCTCAGCAAGGATCTGGTGAGATCAAGAATTTGGATTAGGCTAATGATCCAGAGAGGTCTACGGATTTGGATTTAGACCCGGAGCGGTCCCGGATTTGGATAAAACGACCCGGAGAGGTCTACGGATTTGGATTTGGATTTGGATAAAACGATCCGGAGAGATCGACGATTTGGTTAATGAATTTGGAATGGATTCAGAACTGGATATCGACTCAGAACAGTCATGGATTTCACTAGTGATCCGAAGAGGTCAAGGAATTGGACTTGCAACGGATTGGATTCTGGATTGAAATATGTGGCAATCAATGGATTACGGACTTCATATTTTGGATTTATAACAATTCAAAACACGCCTTCCTATTGCAAGGCATGTTTTGAGAGGCAAAGTGTTAACCCGCCTTTTTGCAAGGCAATACGCAGGCGGATTTAACCCAATAGACTTCAGGATTATCGAGGTTGGGATATCATTAATTTGGCTCAAATAGTTGAAAGGATTCATATGAAGCAAGGATTTGTATGGACCAAGGATGATCCATGAAACAGCTCAAGTCATTAGAGCATCAATAAAATTGATAGGGGAGCCTACACAAATGATGGCACACCAAAAAGTGGAGGTCATGGGATGGTTGATCGTTCTAACCGATCGTTCTAGGACGACCATAATAACTTGGATCGACATAAAATGGATGTGCATAATATGGATCGGCATAGGAAGGTTCAACATAGCATGGATTGGCATAGCATCCTGAGGAACTAGGGAGCGACATGCATTTAAGGAACACTATGGATGAGCATAACATTTTAAGCAAGGTGGATCGGTATACACCTAAAAAGCTAGAAGGATCGGTGTACTTTCCAGGCTACATTAGGAAGGGTCGGTGTATCTTCATGGAGGATGGATCGGTACAGGATATCGGAAGAAGACGGATCGACGTAGCAACATGGATTGGACCCTCCAGAGACGATCGGCATGGATTGGACCATACTGAGATGATTGACATTGATTTGGATGAAGGAAAAACAATCGGCAGTGATAAGGCCGATCTTTATTTATGGACGAGTTGGACACGCTGATTGTTATGGTGGGCCCGTATAGGTGAGAAGGCCCTGTAGTCGAAGTTTCACCTATAAATATAGTGGGCACGGCTTCAAAAAGAGGTGCTGGATTTTGTTTCTCTTCATCTTCTACCTAGGCGATACTCTGGCATTTTTACTCTTTAATTTCACAGATTTGTAACTGTAATCAGTAGTATAAACTAATAACGGATCATTGGAGTGGATGTAGGCCGAAGTTTGCCGAACCACTATAAAACTTGTGTGTTCCTTTACTTTTTATGTTATTGATTCTTTAATCTGCGTGCTTGTCTTTCTATTTGGATATCATTTTGGGAATTTGGTGCTTTCGCGTACAACTAGGTGTTTGTGACCAATTTTGGCGCTAACACATAGGCAATCACTTTACCTCTCTACATTAACACAGCTCCTAATCCCGTTCCATGCATCCACGTATACTACTAAGTCCCGATTCCCCTCTAGAACAACATAGGTGCATTCGTCAATAAATGTTTCAGTTTCTGAAATGCCTCCCCACACTTATCGGTCCAAACAAACTTCATATCTTTCTGGGTTAGCTTAGTCATCGGTGCTGTTATCCACGAGAAATCCTCAATGGATCTCCAGTAGTAGCCAGCTAATCTAAGAAAACTCTTTATCTCGGTCACTGTCTCGGGTCTCTTCCAACTATTCACTGCCTCAATCTTAGCCGAATCTACTGACAACCCTTTCTCTGAAACTACATGACCAAGAAACTTCACTTCCTTCTTCCAAATATGACACTTTGAAAACTTTGCGTTTAACTGATGCTGGCTCAATGTCTTAAGCACTATCCTAAATGAACTTCATGATCTCTTTCATCCTTGGAATATATCAATATGTCATCCATGAATACTAATACAAATCTGTCCATATGCTCTCGGAAGATTCTGTTTATTAATTCCACGAAGAATGCTGGCGCATTAGTTAGTCTGAATGGCATCACTAACCATTCGTATGATCCATATCTTTTCCTAAATGCCGTCAAAAGAATACTATCCTCTGCTACTCTAAGTTGATGGAACCATGTAGCCAAATCCAATTGAGAAAATACTTTTTCTCCACTCAACTGGTTAAACAAATCGTCAATCCTAGGTAACGGATATCGGTTCTTTATCGTCTTTTAATTCAACTTACGATAATCGATACACAACCTTAATGATCCATCCGGCTTCCTTGCAAACACTATGGATTCTCCCTAAGGCGAACTACTTGGTCGGTTAAAATTATTACCTTCTAACTCCATCAACTACGCCTTTTGCTCCTTCATCTTGGTAGGTGTCATTATACTTGGTGATCTACTCACAGGTTCAGCTCTTGGTGCTAAATCTATCTGAAAATCAATGGCTCGTTTCGGCAGTAGTCCTATCATGGGCTCAAAGACATCTATGAATTCTCTAACAACGAAAACTCGATTTAACTCATCTTCTTTAACCATAATGCCCAACAAAGCGCAAGAATCTAAATTCGAGTTTCTACAATGTATAATCCGATCACTACAACAGGGTGTCAAGTGATATTTTCCTATCATGGCAAAATATCCTAGCATCGTGCTTATTTAACCAATCCATACCCAAAATAATTCTGAAACCTACAAAATCAAACACATGCAAACTGCAAGCATATATATAACATAACAATTCATGCTTTAAGTGGTCACATCTCATCCCAATATTCGCATACCGTCCTATCAGATTCGCAACCTTAAGGGTGTAACTAGATATGAGTGTTTTAGGTTAAGTTTATCTACCAAACAATGAGATATAAAAGAATGCAATGCACCAGTATCAAATATAACTGATATACCACGAATCAAAAGTGTACTTCCCAACACAGCTTTTCCTTTCTCCTCTACTGTTGGTTTTGAGGTAGTTGGTTCCAATGCAAACACTTTACCCTTTCCATCCTTGGCTGGTTCCTTGCACTGGTTCTTATAATGTACAATCTGACCACAGTTAAAGTATATGATATTCTTCTACATGCTCACTTTCTTTCCATTCTATGATTGACATTCATTAGTGAAATGCCATTTCTTATCACACTTGTAGCAGACAACTTCTGTCTTTCCTTTCTTAGCAGCTCCAATCTTCGGAGCTCCCTTCTTGTGGAAAAACTTTCCCTTCTGGTTCTGCCCACGATGAGTTTCCACTACTTTGTTACCATTAAAGAAAGGGATCATCTCCTCATTCTTCCAAGCCATCTTAACAACTACATTGCACGGATCCCTAATATTTGGTAAAGTTGCTTTAACAAGCTCATGTCTCAATCCGTGGATGAACTTCTCATTCCTTTTGATAACCGTATCAATCGTAGCATATCCGAATTCCTCAAATCTTGTAGCATACTCAAGCATTGTCATGTCTCCCTGCACCAACTCAGCAAACTTCCTGAGCAGAGTTGACTTGGCTATCTCGGACATGAATATTTCCTCAAACCTCCTTCTAAGTTCTACCCAAGTGATAGCCTCTTCAGCTACTCCTATAGTAACACTATTCCACCAGTACAGTGCTACTCCTTAAAACTATCTGGATGCCAATCTCCTTTTTGCTCATCGTTGAGTCCTAAATTAGCAAAAATACTCTTGCAATGAAGAAATAGATTATCCACTTCAATTGCATCCTCAGTCCCGATAAACGGCTTCCCTCAAAACCTAGCATAGTCCCTACTCAATACTGCATAGTTATTGACCACAAGAGCTTCCTGATTTCCTTCTCCAACATTTCCTCCAACTAATCCTGCAGCAGCTCCAACTTATATTATGTTGATGAAGAACTGACACATAACTCCCATATCAACTTGCGGTGCTTCAGCACCCACATTAACAGCTTGTGCCTAACCTGAATTCTTTCGAGTATTCGGTCCGGCATTTCCATTAGTTACGGTGCTTCCTTCACCAAGGTTAACTCTTCCATTCCTAACATCCATATCTTACTTTCGTTAAACCTGCATTCGAATCTTTATAAGATACAGAAGAATAGCCCAAGGGAGATGTGAAGATGGAGATAAAACGTATACTTATATATAATAAATACAAGTACGTTACTAAAGCGTTATCCCATACCCGAATCTTTTCTCTACTTCATTAGGATTATGTTTTTCAAAATCATTTTAGGTTTAAATTTCTTTTAAATTTTCATAAACCTATGCTCTGATACCAAGTTGTAACATCCCCTATTTTGATGCCCAAAGCTAACTGCTACAGATGTTGCAGTCATCTATAAAATTAACTTTCGGTGATAAAATACGGTAATGTTAATTGTATCCATAACATCAGAAACACATGAATATGAAATAAAATCAACACAGATTTCAAAACAACATTTCTGATTACATTTCAAATCAATATTTCATATTCAATTACATAATCCCAAAACGATTCCTAGGTTCAGATAAATATAATTATTACAAAATACGCCAAGAGCGACATATGAAGATGCCCCCTTGGATGATAAGAGTACTAAATACACATATCAGTCAATAAATACATCACACGGAACAATAATGGATAGACTCCTAAATAACTAATCCTTGCTTCTTGCACGTCTTCGGAAGCTTTATTCGTCGCCTACTAAAACCTAAAATACCTTAAATCTCAATCTACTCAAATTAAATTTTGAGCACTCGAGAGTTTAAGGGGAAAACATAAACTACGAGTCAGACATAAAGCCCGGTGTGAATAATTCAGTTACATCTATGTTTGCTTATATTAAGTGAGACTATGCCACTTAGCGGAACGGGTTTTCCCTCACTAATATCCTTTTAAAAATCTTATCTTTTGCAAATCAAAATCCTGCAATCAAACTAATTATAACAACAATAGAAATAACATATATGCATATAAATTAGGTAAGCAATGGACTATCCATCCGAACATTATAGTTTTACCTGGCTGATTATTAACCACCGGCCGACTCGGTCCTACTAGACATAATAAATATTATAACTCCTTTTAGGAACAATACTGGATGGTCTGTCCTTAACTTACTTCTTATAGGGTCAATTGATCCTAATGGTTTTGCAGGCTCACCAATAACCTATCTCTACTCTGTGTATTCCTTCCTGTGTGTAACATCATTTTAGTCTTACCTGTAACAAAGCCCTACACATTGAAATTTGGACTTATATTAGCTAGGAGCTACTAGCTAAAGTATGGGGCGCGGCACCACACCAATCCCATCTATTATTCTAAAATCCAAGTCATTCTTTTAGCAAATATCTGAGCTGACCAGCCTATTCAAATTTCATTTTTTTGAAAACAATATTTACAAATGATTTACTATTGAAATCATATCTTTATAAAACAAGGAAATTATACTCTTTGCTTTATTCAAAATACTTATGCCATGATATATGCTTTATAGAACAATGTTAATGAAACCTAAAATAAATAGGGCAATCGATCCCTTCGAAAAAAGTTAAATACTTTAACCTCAAAAACGTTGGGCTGAAAAGCCAAAACCTTCCTTTCAAATGCATTGAAAATAGACCTTTCGAAAACATTACTTAAAATCTTAGACATCCTCTTTCGAAACCATTAAACATATCTTTCGAAACACTTGGAAACATTCCTTTTGTAACACTTAAAAACATACTTGCGAAAGCATTGGGTTCATGTAAAAAGTTATGGAAGCATAGTTTTGAAACCAATTAAATATTTCTTTTGAAACCATAGTTTGAAAACAAAACAAACTAAAAAGTATAAAAGGGGACACATTCGAAAACTATCCTTTCGAAAAACTTAGGGAGACGACAACATGCTTCCTCATGTATACTTTTGACTTAAGGCAAAGCGGTCTTAAAGATGTCAGAAGGTATAGGTGTGACACCTTCCCTTTCGCATGTATGGGTTAAAAGGAAAGTGGCTCAATGGTTGCAGAGGGGTATTGGTTCGAAACCTACCTTCCACACTCATTGATCTAAGGGTTATAAAAGCGGCCTCTAACTAAGGTAAATGGTATCATTGTGGCAACTAAGGTGTTGAAGGGGTTCAAAAGCGGCAACCCTTTCGTAAGCATACATTAAAACAAAGGCATCAAGAATTTGGTACCAAATTCATGATACCCTATGCATTAGTTTCGTATAGATGCGGAAGGTCTACAAGTGGGAGTATGGTGACGGAAGCAAGCATATGGAAGTGGCCAAAAGATAAATTATTGCAAAACTGATTTTATGCTTTATAGAGTAACACGTTTTCACCTAATTTTCATTATTTTTCAACATGTGATTGGTTGACAATTGCTTTACCAGTTTCTTTTTGAAATTTACTGCTGCAAGTTGGTAATTTTAATATTAAACAATTTTACATTTTAACCCATTTTAATTAGGTAAATAAGCCCTTCACCTTAATAAAACGTTTAAAACATTTAAGTCCTCTAACTTAAATAATTTATTTACCATAGTAAAACATTTAGGAAAAATTCTCAAAAATCACAATAACTCACATTAAATATGTTTCCTAACATATATAAATTTCAGACCCGAAAATATTATTTAATTGCTTTAAATAATTTAAACCCGAAATTAACTATTTTCTCTCATAGAAAATTCATAAAAAATCCATAATAACTTAAAAAATTATGAAAATTGAAATCCACTTTTAAAATAATATCTTTGACCATAAATCAAAAATGCATCTTATTTGGATGTTATATGATAGGTTTTCTAATCTAAACGTATCATAAATTTCTTGTTAAATCTCTATAAATCATCAACTTAAAGCATATCATCATTTAATCTCTATAACATGACATATAACTTGGAAATAAATGGATGTATCCTTTAAAACTGAAAATCATTATCAAAACATGAGATGTAGTTATTATTAACCTTGGCTTTGTGTTAAGAAGGTTGAGATTTACCCTTATATTGATTTCTTCAAGATTTCTACTTGAATCCTAACTTATCTTCCCTTTAAATCTTCTTAATGGTGGTCGGCCTAAGCTTAGTATTGTTTTTTTAGTTTATGGATGTAGAAAGAATGAGGAAGTGGAGAGAATGGAAGGTTTAGGGTATAGGAATAAAGGCTATTCCCATTTTACCCTCATCATATCCATTATTCTTAATTATGTTTAGTTTCTCTTTTGTTAACGCATTCATTAAGGCACGGCTCCTCCTTAACTTACAAATCTCAATCCCTTAACTTTCCACATTATTTTACTTAATTTACCCAATTAAATGTTCTAAATAATGTTAACGAAAATTAGGGTCATTACACAAGTATTGAAAAAGGGTTTCGCTATGGTTCAAAAGGAGGAGAAGGAATTGAAATTCCTTCTGAAGGAAATCAGATTGGTGCCGCAAGCATTGGACACTTCCATGAGAGATGAAAGTAAGGGCTTCTACCAAACACTACCCCATCCACATATATCGGACCTTTCGAAACAATTGGTTCTGCTACTGTCTACCTTCCGCAGAAGAAGAATCTACCAACGCTTCTCTTCCACAAGCATTATAAGGAGTTTCACATGCATCAGTAAGGCTTCTGCAAGCATCAAAAGTTAGGCTCTCGCAATAGTCGAAGAGATTACCTTCGTAAACAACCTTCCACCACCATTACAGCCTTTCGAACTAATCTGAATACCCTTCCACTCACGTCAAAATAACACACTTCAACTCTGATGTAAGGTTTCGTAGGCGATGAAGGGATCAGAAATGCTTTTGCTTATACTCAAACAGCACAATGAAGTACCGAAATCCATTTGTTACCCAAAAGCCCACCTTTCGACGGTGACGGAAGACTTCAAAATTATGTGTAAGTGGTATTGATGGATATCAGATCAATATCAATCAATAACATGCCTTCGATAGAGGCGAAAGGGCTTATTCAAGCATGTCAAAAGACCCAAGTACCTACCAGCTACTTTGAAACCATGAGAGCGGAAGGATGAAAGCGGAAGGATGGACGCAAAAGGGTCCAACCCGCCTCTATAAATATGACCCTAGGGGTCCAAATTCGAGGGGTTTTTTTATTCCTACATTCCTTGGTCAAATCAAATTCTGGTAACCCTAAATCAAATTAGGGACAACTTCTATTACTTGTAATCCCTTTATGAAAAATAAAAGAGAGAACACATGGATTTGATCATTCATGGTTGCATGAATAATATTATTTTGAGCTATTGGAGGATGGGTGTTTGAGAGCCTATGAATATTGAATTTGAATATAAGATCAATCATTTCGACCATTAACTGGCTTAATGACCAACTGCACTTGATACACACTTCCCTTCTTAAAGCATATGTTATGTCATAGAACCAATTTGGATATCTTGATTCCAATGCATGTTTTTATTACAATCAAAGCCCTTGCAGCACCAACTTAACGTGATGATGAAAATCCAATATCATTGAGTCCAATGGACTTATGATATTTTGTCCAAAATGAGGCTCTATGGCATAATTGAATCTACTCTTTACTCAAATATATGTACATCGAGTTTTGGATGATTACGAAAAGGCACCGGACCTTCGAAGGGGTTCTCAACATAACTGTAGAATTAACTCCTTTGGGAGAACTTCTTCAAAAGGCATTTGAATGCTTTCGAAAATATCCTGGCTTTCGAAGGAGTCCCTTCCATAGCTGCTGTATTAACACCTTCGTAGGGGTCCATTTGAATGAATTCTCTTAACTAGACCCTATTTTTATCACTTCGAAAGGATCTGTACATAAGACTGCAGCATTGAATCACAGTTTTGTTAATACAAGCTGTTTCGAAGTCCTTCGAAAGGGTTCTTCTTTTGATTTACTCTCAATTTAATGCAGCTTTGTATGTTAATGATTATATCGTTAATACTCTCTCTAATCAATCACTTGATTGAAGAAATTATAAAATAGAGCACTCAAAATAGAAAAAACCCAATTTGATTTAGCTAGGGTTTCTATTAATCTCAATTATTGGAAATATGATTGATCCTTGATTACTTGATTAAGAAGATGATTAAAAGGCTAATTTATATATGCTTTAATCAATCTAGACCATCTGATCACTTTAAGAGAATCTGCAACATCAATAGAGAAGAAACCAGCACTAGAATACGAAACTGCCCTCCAAAATTCGACTCAGCCAAAAGCCCCGAAATTCTTTAAAATAGTGACTAAAACGACGGAATAAATGTTTAGACGTCTAAGATAACTCTTGGGATCACTAGAGACGTTAGGTTCAAATGTGTAGAAGTCAGATATGAGAAATCAGCATCTCAGATGTTTGAATAAAAGCATACAGATGCCTATACATCAACACAAACGTCTAGCCCAAAAAGATCCAGTCATCTATCAACCTGTTATAGGCAATTCCAGCTACATCTTTTCTCCAACTCTTTTGCTTCCTTCCTTCGATCGACTTCCCGTCTCTTCCAACATAAAGTTCTACACCATATCTTCAATCTAAAGAACTCATAGACACATATTTGAATCACATAACAACAACACTCCACCTCGATGAAAATATGTAGGTCTCATCAACAATCAACATAGGGGTTATTGGGTCTTGCGCCCCATAGTGCTCAAGCAACTTAAATCAAATGGAGCAATGCTCAAACTCTTCCTTAAGAAGTGACTTAGTCATCATACCTGAAGGGTTAGCCATTGTACTTACCTTCACCAACTAGATCTTGCTTCATTCTTCCTTCAGCATAAGAATGAATCCTCTAACATCAATGTGCTTCATCCGAGAACTATAAGCTGGATTCTTTACAAGATGAATTGCGCTCTGACTATCTAAAAGTAGCTCTAATATCTGCTCACCACCGAATGATCATCCAACAACTGATGTAAGTACAATCCCTTCTTATTCGTTTCCAAAATCGATATCAACTCGGCCTCAATAGTCGACAAAGCTACTATAGACTGCAACTGTGATCTCCACGAAATCAAGCCTATACCAAGTGTAAATAAATAGCCTGACACTAACTTCCATCCATCTCTATCCCCAGCATAATCTAAATCATGGTAACCTCTAAGAAGTGCTACGAAGATATCGGAGAATCCACTTTACTGATTACCAATGCTCTTTGCCTGGGTTAGACATATGTCAACTCACAACACCCACTACATGGGCCAAATCCGATCTTGTGCACACCATAGCATACATGACATTACCAAAAGCACTAGGATAAGGTATATTATCCATATACCTCTTTTCTTCATCCAATGAAGGTGATAAGTCTTTTGACAACTTAAAATAAGAGCTTAATAGAGTGCTAACCGGTTTAGCTTTCTCCATACCAAAATCGAGAGAGAACCTTCTCGATGTAATGCGCCTGAGTGAGCCTCAACTCTCTTCGCTTCCTATCTTTGAATATCTCCATTTTCAAATCCTTCATATCAAACTCCTTGTTAAGTTCTGCTTCTTTGGACTCATCATGGACAACATTCAATGTATATGTTCCATTTCATCGAAGTCAATGTCTTCAATGCTCAATCCAACAAACTCACCAAGCCACCTTGGCTTCTTTTTCTGTCTAGCAGGTCTAGCTTCTAACTGAGCTCTACCTTGAGTCTGATCCTCTATACCAACTGTACTATCCTCATCAACAACGGTGCCATTGGAAACACCATCTGAACCTCTATGGAAAGAATCTGAAGTTGACTTACCTTGTGTTTAGTATTCTGCATCTGTCCTCACACCATCATCAATGAGGAAGGCTCCACCTTTAACATGGTCTTCTCATCAAAAGTCACATGCCTGCTGATAATAATCTTCTTGCAAATAGGATACCATAACCTATATCCCTTAACTCCTCTTTTATAACCTAGAAAGATACACTTGCGATCTCTAGGTTCTAGCTTTCCCTACTCTCATGTACATCAACTAGACATCCAAACTTTCTGAGAAATGAATAGCTAACATGCTCTCCTCTCCATACTTCTTCAAGGATCTTCAGATCTATGGAACTAGAAGGTGTGCAATTGATAAGGAAAGCTGCCAAAGAAAAAACTTCTGCCCAAAATCCCTTCCTCAACTTAGCAGTCAATCTAAGGCAACGAGTTCTCTTCAACAATGTCCGATTAATCCTCTCAACAACTCCATTAGACTAAGGGTCGCCAGGTGTGGTGTAGTGCCTCTTAATGCCTTAAGACTCACAAAAATCAATGAATTACTGTGATACGAATTCACCCCCATTATCCAAACGAATAACTTTCAAATTTTTCCCTAACAGCTTCTTAACCGTTGATTTCCACTTTCGAAACCAATCAAAAGTTTCACTCTTAGACTGTAGAAAGTGTACCCATACTTTTCTAGAGAAATCATCTATAAATGAAACGAAGTACCTGGCTCCCTCCAAGAATGGGCAAGATGAGGGTCCCCAAACATTTATATGAACATACTCTAAATCGGCTTTCGGTTTATACTCACCGGTACCAAAAGAAATCTTTGTCTGCTTACCAAGAACACACTCTTCACAAAAGCCAAGCTTTGAATGTTGAACACCATCAATCAAACCTCACTTTCTCAACTCATCCAAACTGCATTCGTCGATGTGCCCCATCCGCAGGTGCCACAATCTGGAAGAATCTGAATTAGCAGAAGTAGCAGAAGCTGATTCACCAACTACAATAGTGTCCTTCAATACATAAAGATTTCCTACCCTCAAAACTTTCATAACAGTCATGGAACCCTCCGATATCTTCATCTTATCTCCCTCGACTACAATCTTCAATCGAAGCCTACGCAAAGCCCCAATAGAAATCAAGCTCCTTCTTAAATTATGTACATGTAACATTAGCACTAGTATGAACAACACCATCAAACATTTTGACCTTTACACTACCAAAACCAACCATACGATAAGAAGCATCATTGCCCATCAGAACCTCTCCTCCATCAATTTCATGGTAAGTAGAGAAGCGGTTCCTTTTAGGTGTCAGATGATAGGATGCGCCAGAATCGATAAGCCATAATTTTCTATTTCTAGAAGAGCTAGAAGCTGTCAACACATCGATATCACTCTCTGTATCTGATTTCTCTGTAGTAGATACTGAAACTTGCTTTGGGTCATTTCTTCTTCCTTCAAGCTTGGGACATTGAGCTATAAAGTGTCCCTGTTTCTTACAATAATGGCAAGTCAATCGTTTAGGCCTCCTAGATTGAGACCTTGAATTACTTCGACTTCTACCATTCTTTGACTATCTCTGGCATCTACCTCTCTAAACAGATAAGCCCTTTGTATCACCATCCAAACTAGTGCTTTCTAATCTACCTCTCAGCAATTTATTATGAAGATCAACCTTTATATTTAATAAACTAATCTTACTGCGACCATATATTATAGAATTAACAAAATCATTATACTCCTTAGGCAAGGAACATAAGAGGTTCACTACTTGAGCCTCATTAGTAATATCAACATCTGCTAACTTCAGCTTCGTAATCAAAGTGGACAAAGCATCTACATGCTCCATAAGAGCAGCTTCAGGCTTTAACTTAAAAGAATAGAGTTGTTGCTGAAGAATAATCCGATTAGTTAGGGACTTGTCTTGATATGCATCCAATAATGCATCCCATAATTTCTTCGCCGTCTTATTCTGAGAAAAGTCTCTAGGAAATTCATCTTAAAGACTCAACTGGACTGCTTAAGAGCTTCATCTTCCATCTCTTCTAAAATAGTTTCCTTAATGTCCTTTAATTTATAAGGATTAGAAACAATCTTAAATGTCTTATCTTTCTTCAACGCTGCCTCTATCTTCACCTTCTAGGTTTCGAAATCTCTCTTTCCATTAAAATGCGTAACAACATAATTGACACTAGACCTACCAATAGACTTTGCAAAAGTAGCCATTAATACCTAAATAGAACAATAACATTGCTCTGATAATAAACTGTTGTGAAAAAAAAATTCGATGAGTGGAAGCTTTTTGATCAGGATCTAGTTTGCCTATTTGAATATCAATGTAACTCAAATTCAAGCATGGAATCACACAAGACAAATAATAGAAATAAGATAGACACCGAAGATAACGTAGTTCAGATATAATAATCCTACGTTTATGGAGACCCAACAACCCATTTTATTCAATCACTAGAGATTACAAGCCAATTCTATGATTAGAGAGTTATAAGATGTGGAGACTCTCTTTAATCAATCACTCAATTGAAGAAATTACAAAATAGAGCACTCAAAATAGAAAACCCCCAATTTGATTTAGCTAGCGTTTCTATTAATCTCAATTATTAGAAATATGATTGATCTTTGATTACTTGATTAGGAAGATGATTAATAAGCTAATTTATAGATGCTTTAATCATTCTAGACCATCTGATCACTTTGAAGAATCTGCACCATCAATAGAGAAGAAACTAGCACTAGAATGACGAAATAGCCCTCTAAAATTCGACTTGGCCAAAAACCCTTAAATTCTTTGAAACAGCGACTTAGACGTCTAAATAAACGTTCAGACGTCTGAGGTAACTCTCGGGATCACCAGAGACATCTGGTTCAAATGTGCAGAAGTTAGATACAAGAAATCAGCATCTCAGACGTTTACAGACTCTATATGTTAACATAGGCGTTGGGCCCAAAACATCCAATCGTATGTCAATTGAAGCTTCACGGTTTTGTAACACATGGACTTCCAGACGTCTGGATTGTTTTCTCTAAACGTTTGGTTGCCTGTTACAGGTAATTATATTCCAGCTACATGTCTTCTTCAACTCTTTTGTTTCCTTCCTCCAATCGATTTCCCGTCTCTTCAAACATGAAGCTCTACACCATATCTTTAATCTGAAGTACTCATCGGCACATATTTGAATAACATAACAACAACACTTCATCATAAATCCATCCCTTTGGGAAAAAAATAAACGTAAATAATAATAAAAAATTAGAACATGATGGCATCTACAGATGTTAAACTATTGGGAATGTGGGCAAGCTATACCTACTAAGAGCCAAACTCGCTTTGAACATCAAAGAAGTCCCATACGAATATCAAGAAGAAGTACTCAACAACAAGAGCGAGTCGTTTCTAAAGTCAAATCTAATATACAATATGGTTCCAGTCTTGATCCATAATGAAAAACCTGTTTATGAGTCGATGATCATTGTTCAATACATCGATGAAGTTTTTGAAGGTCCCTCCATTCTCCCTTCTGATCTTCTTGAGCGTACTCAAGTCAGATTCTGGGCTTATTACATCGATGACAAGGTATGTATAAACTCCTACCTTTATATACGTGTATCATTATTCACTTTTTATATTCATTTCTAATTGATGTTACTTTACCATAGTTGTTAACCAGCTTAGTTAACATAGTTAAAATGAATATGATAGAAGAAGATAAAGTGCAAGCAGTAGAAAAGACTATTTCATGGTTGAAATCACTAGAAGATTATATGGCAGAGAAGCAATTTTTTAGAGGAGATAACATTGGTTATGTTGACACTGCACTTGGAATTTTACTATGTTGGTTCAAAATCGTGGAAGAAGTTGAAAGCGTTAAAGTTATAGATGAAGAAAAGTTGCCAAATTTAGTGAAGTTGGTAGAGAGATTTAGCTCAGATGATATTTTCAATGGAGTAGTGCCTGGACGTGTTAACGCTAAAAATGTACGCTAACACCCCGGTGTGATTTTTGATATAGCGAAAGCACCACCCATTGGTACGGGAACTAAAAGTAAGCAAGAAATAGCAGAAAACAGTAAAAAGACAACAGTTTTATAATGGTTCAGCTCAAAATCAAGCCTACGTCCACTTAATCTCTTCTGTCACTGATTCGATTACAGATTTTACAATAATTCTTCGATTACAACACAATCAAGACAAGTAATCAGAACTTTAATGCAGAAAAGCTCTTTGGATTCATGTTCAATGAACTTGATCTTTTCCGAAGGTCCATTGAATTGTCCTTTGCCGTTGAAGTGTTGGAGTCAGTAGAGAAAACAGCAGAGTCTTGGCGTTTCAGAAAAATCGTCCTCTCCCAAGTGCGGAGTAGACGGGGTATTTATAGATGAAACTGGGCTTAGGTCGGCTACATTTTAGGTCGTGAGCGACCTAAGAGTGATCCGAGGTAGCATAAGTCGTTAGCGACTTAACAGAACCATTCTGGACGAGATATAGGCTATGAGCGACTTAACATGTGTAGTTCAGAAGTTATCTCGGCAAGGTTAGGTCGTAAGCGACCTAATAGAAGAGGCAGGGCATTCGGCTTAAATCTGAAGCTTGCTAGGTCGTTGCCTTTCTTGAGTTGCTAGGTCGCTAGGTCGTTAACTCGTTAGGTCGCTCTTTCTTTAGGTCGTTAGGTTGTTAACCTGTTAAGTTGTAGGAGTTTTAGGTTACTAAGTCGTTGCTTCCTTATCTCGTTAGGTCGCAGGAGTCTTTCAGGTTGTTAGGTCGTTGGAGTTCCTTAGCTTGTTATGTCGTGTCGTATTGAGCCGCTTTGTGCTATAGGTCGCTAGGTCGCTGCCTTCTTATAGATCGTTAAGTCGCATATGCCTTGGATAGTTAAGTCGCTTATTCCCTTAAGTCGTTGAGTCGAGCAGGTCGCTAGGTCGCTGAATAAAAGAGGGTTAACACTTGCCCCTCGAAGTATACGCCTAGGAGCTAGGTTGTGTGCTTCGATATCTCTTAACTCGCGCCATCCTGAGTCGTTAAGTCGTGAGCGAACTATGAGAGAATTAAGTCGTTCGTGTCGATTTGTGTTCCACTGCCCCTGTATATAAGTCGCTGAGATCACTCCTTCTCTTTAGCTGCTCTAACACCCTAACCCGCCTTTGAAGAATTTCCGAGCTCTCGAAGAATAATTCAAATTAACCAGTCATCGATCATCTCTACAACCACACTACGTAAGTAAATTCCGACCATTATCCAACCACGACCATCACCAGATCGTGAATCCCCCATTTTTCGACCCTAATTCGATTTCACATGCCGCATTTTGCCACAAATCATGTTACGATCGATTTTTGATCGTTATTGGACATGTTGTCGCTGTAATTCATGAGAGCACAGCAGTGCATTGGGTTTACGATGGATCCGAGGCGATTTGAATCAGTTTTGGATGATCTGGTGGTGTGGAGAGATGGTGGATTTTATTGTAGAGAGGCTAACGGGTTATTGGGCTAACGGTTTAGTGTGTTAGGCGATTTGTTGAAAGAAGAGGAGTTAGCGAGTTAAAGAGAATTAGGTCGTGCTCGACTTAGGAGCCTTGAACGACCTAGGGCTTAGCAGTTTGGACATGAATCGCGCGACTTAACTTTGTGAACGATTTAGCGACTTAACACCAAACTCTGAGGGACATAAGGGACTGCGACTTAACTTGCCAGAATAGCATATGACTTAAAGCTGAACGACTTAACGAATCAACGACCTAACTTATCCCGTAGCATAGCTTTAACTCGTAGGAACATTACTGATGAACTTCATAAATAGAGCAGAGCGACTTAGGGAAGCCCGACCTATGCTAGGTCGTTTGGTCATGAACTGGATGACCTAAAGAATCTCGAGCTAACTTAAGTCGTTCCTACGACTTAAGGAATGAACAGAACTTGAACACTTGTAGAATTTGTCAGAACTTGACTGAACTTCCAATTTGAACTGCCAGAATGAACTGCTTGAACTTGTTGCACTCTTTCACAAATCGTATTGACTTTTAAGCTAACAACCTGTTAAACACAACATTTGTAGAAAACTAGGATGAATATACTCATCATCGACTGCCCACATCGAGTGATGGATTAGGTCAAAGAGAAAATAATATGAATCTAATTAAAAGTGAAATGCTATGAATCAACTAACTTAACTGAAGCATCAATGCAAAATTCATCCGGTTATAACTGCTTATCGCTAAATATTATCTGCATTGATACTATACTTAATTTTGATCCAATAACAAGCCTTGAATCTTCCTGAATTGACATGCACCAACCAGTATTATTTCAAGTTTTACTTTATTTACTTGTTATTTTAGTAGCTTTGCACAACACTTCACACGCTTTTAAGAAACGTGCACCTTCATATTTGAATATCCAGTTCCTTGGGTAGAATGACTTCTCAATAAGTACAAGAAGAGATAGTGGGTCAGACTGATGAAGTTTTCCCGATTGCTGCCCCTATGAATAATCCTCCGGAGAGAGTTCCAACTTCATTGAACAAACGGACCTTCAACCAGCTATGTATGCAATTTGGCATTGCTGAAGCGGATGCTCTGCTTCCTGGAATAAATGACACTGCCGATAGGCCACCACATGGCTTCATTGCAGTCAATCGTCACATGTGTCTGAACGGAGCTATTCCCCCATTCAATGATTTCCTCAGAACACTTCTCCTTCGATTAACCATTTCTCCATTCCAGTTGCACCCTAATGGCTATGCCATTTTGATGGGGTTGTGTGTACTATTCAGGAGGACGCTTAATCGACTCCCAAGCTTCGAGGAGATTTGTTATCTGTGTACATTTAGGAGGAACAAAGATCACCCCTCTATTACTCTGGTTAGGAGCGCAAGGAACCGCAAACTAATTATGGATCTTCCCGAGAGCACTCATGGGTTTTTAAACCAATTCTTCTATGTCCGTTGCCCCCCGGGATTCTACGGTATTTGGAGAGTAGGAAGTAAGACTACTTATCTTCGTTTACTTCATTTCTGAGCCTTTCAAAATTCGAATTGTCAAGTGCTAACATCTTTCTTTACTTTTGCAGCACTTTTTTTTACACTTCAACTTTCGGAGATGTTCACTTTCATTTTTGAAAAGTGGATTCCCCTACGCAGTGAAGCGGGCCTCCGTAGAAGGCTCTGATCTGTTTGTCAGAAAGTTATGTCTCGTCGCTAAGTGGACTCACGGGACAGGCGTCAGCTATTTTATCGGATATTTGTTTGCACAAACGATCGCGAGCATTTAGCTGCGGCCTAGAACCTTCTTTTTGAGAAGGTGCCCCTTCGGTGGTTCCATCAATGACTTTTTCAAGAGATAACAGTTCTTCTTTTTTGGACGTGCCTCGTTAGAGGGCTTTAAAGTGTGCCTCCGAAGAGGGCTTTGAAGTGTGCCTCCGAAGAGGGCTTTATTTGGCACTTCAACTTTTTTGGGGAAGAATGTCCCCATGAGAGTAGAAGTGGGCCTCCGAAGAGGGCTTTATTTGTTTTCCTGAAAGTTATTTCTCACAGTTAAATGGTTCCACGGGGCAGACACAAGCCACTTAATTGGATGTTTGTTTGCACAAACGATCACAATTAAGTAGCAAGGACCCAGTGCCTTCGCTTTGGGAAGGTGCCCCTTCGGCGGTACCACCAACCTTTTTGTTTGAGAAAAACATTTCATTTAACAGCGTGCCTCGTTGGAGGGCTTTATTTAACACTTCAACTTTTTTGGGGAAGAATGTTCTCATTTTAGAGAAATTGATCTTCCCATGAGAGTAGAAGTGTGCCTCCGAAGAGGGCTTTCAATTGTGCCTCCGAAGAGGGCTTTGAATTGTGCCTCCGGAGAGGGCTTTGAATTATGCCTCCGGAGAGGGCTTTGAATTGTGCCTCCGAAGAGGGCTTTACTTGTTTCGTTTGACAGGAAGGTTGCATCTCACAGTTAAGTGGTTCCACGGGGCGGACGCAAGCCACTTAATTGGATGTTTGTTTGCACAAACGATCACAATTAAGCAGCAAGGGTCTGGTGCCTTCACTTTGGGAAGGTGCCCCTTCGGTGGTTCCACCAACCTTTTTTGTTGAGAGACAAGATTCCATTTTGGCTGTTTTTGTCTGCTTGCCAATATCTTTTTGTCATCTGTTCCTCAACGATTCCTTGTTATCACCTCTAAGTCCATGTTCCTTTCTTTTGCAGGTTGTTTGATTCTTCCAGATAAGTGTACTTCATTGTTAAGTGAATCCACGGGGTAGACGCAAGCTACTTAACCGGATGTATGTTTGCACAAACGATCGCAATCAGTTAGCAAGGGCCTGGAACCTTCTCTTCGGGAAGGTGCCCCTTCGGTGGAATCACCAACTGTTTGTGAGAAGTACTTCTTATGTAGGAATTGAATCTGGAACTTTTGTGGCTTGACATTTGTTTGTTTAGTGATTTATAGGAATCACTTGGCCTTGTGGTGTGTCGAATAGGTAAGCTTTGCTTTGATAGCCTGCAATATTAAACCGACATTTTAGCAACATATTTAAGATGTTTGCACATCGAAATGAGACAGGCATTTTATAGTAGTAGAGAACACAAGATTTATAGTGGTTCGGCCAAGTATCGGGCCTACATCCACTTTATAGTTCTTATTATCGATTCACACTGATTTTACAATGGCCTACAACACAAGAATGATACATCCATAATTATTTTACAAATTTAAGCATAGCTTTTAAGTAAAATATGGACGCAAGTGATTGCTGTTCCAGGCTCTCGGAATTGGATCTCCTTCGACAGTTGTGAGTTTGAAAGTGCCATCAAGAAGTTTTTTGCCTATGACATATGGCCCTTCCCAGTTTGGCCCAAACACTCCTGTTGTTGTCATGATCCTTTTCAAGTCTAGATCCCTAATTTCAAAGCTGCGTTGGCGAACTTTAGAATTGAAGTGCTTGGCCATCATTTGCTGATGAGCTGCAATTCTGAGTTCAGCTTCTTTCCTTCTTTCATCAAGCAAGTCAAGTGCTTCAAGTTGCAGCTTTTCATTTTCAACTTGGTTGAAATGAATTCTCTTGTGTGAGGGGACCTCTATTTCCACTGGAATCATTGCTTCTGATCCATATGTTAATGAGAATGGAGTGTGCCCAGTCGCAGTTTTGTGGGTAGTTCTATATGCCCATAGTGCTAGTGGCAGCTTATCGACCCAACCACCTTTTGCTTTTTCCAGCTGTTTTTTGATGGTTGATTTGATAATTTTGTTCACTGCTTCCACTTGCCCATTTTCCTGTGGGTGAGCCACTGTTGAGAAGCTTTTTCGGATCTTGAATCGCCTGCAAAAGTCCTGGAATTCTTCGCTTTCGAATTAGGTACCATTGTCTGTGATTATCTTCTGAGGCACACCATACCTGCAAATGATATTTTTAGTCACAAAGTTTATCATCTTTTTAGAGGTAATAGTAGCCAATGGTTCAGCTTCAGCCCATTTAGTGAAATAATCAACAGCAACAATAGCATATTTGATTCCGGACTTGGCAGTTGGCATAGGCCCAATGAGATCTATCCCCCAAATGGCGAATGGCCATGGATTAACCATCTGTGTTAGCACGGTGGAAGGTGCTCTTGGGATTTTTGCAAATCTCTGGCATCTGTCACACTTTCGGGAGTAGCTAGCAGCATCTCGATTAACATCTGGCCAAAAATACCCATAGCGGAGAATTTTCTTTGCAAGAGTTTGGCCACCTGAATGATCCCCACACTCTCCTCCGTGCACTTCAGCTAAAATTGTCTTAGCCTCTTCTTTGGTTACACATCGGAGTAATGGCATCGAGAATCCTTGTCTGTACAAATGGTCGTCTTGAATTACATATCTCGTGGCTTTTCTTAACAGCTTCTGGCGTTCTTTTGAGTTTTTTGGCAGGATGTCGTTGAGTAGATATTCCTTGATCGGGGTCATCCACGACTCCTGCTCTTGAGATACAGCCATGATCCAGTCAGTATCCATCTCATCGGTACTTGGAGCTAACAAGACTTCTACAGGGACCAATCCCAATAATTGAGCTTCGCCAGAGCTTGAATATTTTGCGAGAGAATCTGCCTTCATGTTCTCTTCCTGGGGTATATGTCTTATTGTATAATGATCAAAATCATCGAGATGCTCCCAGGCCTTTGATAAGTAAGCAGGCAGATTTCCTCCTTTAGTTTGAAACTCTTTCTTGACTTGGCATATAATAAGCTGGGAATCACTGAAGATCTGCAATACTTTGATGTTCAGTTCTTTAGCAATCTTCAAACTGGCAATAAGAGCTTCATATTCGGCTTCATTATTTGTCGAAGGAAATTCTAATCTCAATGCATAACACAATGACCGCCCTTCGGGGGTTTCAAGCACAACCCCAGCTTCGAAACAATAGTCATTTCTTGCACCATCAACATATAATTTCCATCGGATCGGGATGTCATCAGTCACCTCTTCCTCACTACCACCTTTATCTGTGTATTCTGCAATGAAATCTGCTAAAGCTTGCCCATTGATTGCTCTTCGGGGATGGTAGGTGATATCATATTGACTGAGTTCAATATTCCACTTCAGAAGACGACCCGAAGTTTCAGGGTGAAATAGGACTTGCTTTAGAGGTTGATCAATGAGGACTTTAATAGGATGAGCCTGGAAATATGGCCTCAACTTTCTGGATGCAATCAACAGACAATAGGCGAGCTTTTCCAGCTTTGAATAATTCAACTCTACCCCAGTGAATCTTTTGCTGATGTAGTAAACCGGGTGCTGAACGTTTGCGTCTTCCCGTACTAATGCTGCACTGAGAGCATGAGATGAAACCGCTAAGTATACGAAAAGATCTTCACCATTGCTGGGTTGAGAAAGTATTGGAGGCTTCTCCATGTGATGAATCAGTTCTTCAAAAGCTTTCTGACATTCGGGAGTCCATTCAAAGTTTTTCTTTCCTTTCTTCAAAGCGTCAAAGAAGGGAATGCATTTATCAGTGACCCTGGAAATAAACCGACTCAAAGCAACGACTTTCCCGTTAAGGCTTTGCAATTCCTTCTTCGTTCTAGGGTCTTTGACTTCTCTTAAAGCAGTAATTTAAGCAGGATTTGCTTCGTTGCCCCTAGCACTCACAATGAATCCCAAGAATTTTCCGGACTCTACCCCGAATGAACATTTCAGAGGATTTAGCTTCATCCCATACTTTCGGAGAACCACGAACATTTCTGCCAAATGATCCATGTGGTCTACTGCCTTTTTCGATTTCACCAACATATCATCAACATATACTTCCATAGTCTTCCCAATTTGGGGTTTGAACATGGCATTAACAAGTCTTTGATAAGTTGCCCCCGCGTTCTTTAGTCCGAAGGGCATGACTTTATAGCAGTAAAGACCAACATCAGTGATGAAGCTCGTGTCCTCCTGATCTGGCTCATGCATCATGATTTGATTATATCCTGAGTAAGCATCCATCAAAGACATTAATTCATGCCCGGCTGTTCCATCTACCAACTGATCAATTCTGGGTAACGGGAAACAGTCTTTGGGACATGCTTTGTTCAAGTCTGAAAAGTCGATGTATACTCTCCACTTCCCATTCGCTTTCTTAACCAACACCGGGTTAGAAACCCAATTTGGATAGGTGGATTCTCTGATGAAGCCATTTTCCATGAGCCGATCTACTTCTTCTTGTAATGTTGTTGACCTTTCAGGACCCTGAGTTCTTCTTTTCTGCTTTACGGGTGTGAATTTTGGATCAATATTCAAAGCATGCACTGCGATTTCTGGAGATATTCCACACATGTCGGCATGACTCCAAGCGAATACATCCAGGTTTGCTTTCAAGAATGATATCAACATATTCTGAACCGTCATACCAAGTGGTGAACCCACATTCAGCACCTTGTTTGGGTCATTCAGGTCAACAGATATTGGCACTGTTACTTCCACCGGCACCACTCTACTTTCCCCTGCACTGGTTTTTCTGGGATCAATCTCTTTTCGTGCACCACTGTGCTCACTAGTGCAGGGTCCTCCCCGTAATTGCTACAAGGTGAGTTCTTTGATGCGGAGCGGAGCTGCCGCACCTTTACCCATTTCTCTTTTCCTTCTTTCCCGTAACTCTATGAAATAGCATTCTCACCCGGCATTTTTGTCCCCCTTCACAACACCGACGCCATTATTAGTGGGGAACTTCACAGTCAGGCACCATGGGGCGAGAATGGCCTTGAATGCGGCAAGAGTTGGTCGACCCAAGAAGGCATTGTAGGCGGAGAATTCATCAACAATCACAAAAGTTTGTTTTCGGAAAACTTTCTTTTCCCCTTCTCCGAGTTCTACAAATAAGTCAATAGTCCCAATAGGCTATTTTGGTTCTCCAGTGAACCCAACAATTTTCTACGAGGAAGCTTGGACATCAGCCATGGGAATTTTCATCTGATCAAATGTCTTTCTGAAGAGGATATTGCAAGAGGCACTACAATCAACAAGCACCCTTCTTAAAATGGCTGATCCAATGCCTGCAGATATTACCAAGGGATCCATGGTGGGAGCCTCAACACCAACAGAGTCTCTAGCCCGGAATACGATGTCATCGTTAAAAGTTCTTTACTGTTTTAAAGGTGCAGTATTTTCCAAGACAAAAACATTTTCTTCCGCCGGAGCATATCTCAAAGCGTGAGCATATCTCTCCATTTCACCCAAACTCCTGCCCGCTGGGTGAGGACCCCCTGTGATAACATTAATGATGGGCCTCTCAGAATCCTGCGCTGCAGTCCTCTCACCTGAGTTAGATTGATGAGCAGGAACTTGTTGCCCCTGAGTAGATGAGGTCGGGTCAGCTCTGTTTCTCTTCACATATTGTTGTAGTTTATTCTGTCTCAACAGCTCTTCAATCAAATTCTTCAAATGGCAACATTCATTAGTGTCGTGGCCAGGTTGATTGTGGAACCGACAGAATCTCCCATTATGCATAGCATTTTTCCCAGGCTTCAAATCAGGTGGTTTGGGGTATTCGATAGCATCCTTGGTTGCGAAAAAGATATTTTCTGGAGTATCAGTTAAGGGAGTAAAATCTGAAGGTTTAAAGTAGCGAAGTTTCTTCACATCTTTTTGCCCTTTCCTACCGGCATTCTCCCTCTTCTGACCACCAGATTCCTTTTTGCTAGTAGCAACATTGTTATTCTTAACCTCAGCCACGTCTACTTTTGCTGGTACAGGACGGCTTTCTAAGCGCATGAATTCATCGGCCTTCTTATAGAACTTTTCAAGTGAATTTGGCTCTTTCATCTTTAGCCATTTTCCGAATTCACTTGATTTATCAATAGCTCGCATCAAGTAAGTAAGAATCATCCGAGGCTCTGCATTATCAACTTCGGCCAAGGCTATATTGAAGCGATTTAAGAAAGATTTGGTAGACTCTCCGGGGTTTTGTTCGAGGCTGGATAGTGACATTATGTCCTTGGACTTCGAAGCATATAACCTGAACTGATCTTTGAATTTCCGAGTTAAGTCAGAGAATTGATCCATGGATCGAACTGGCAGCTACGTGAACCAAAGCAGGGCCACTCCCTCCAAGTACACAGGAAAGTATCTGCATTTGATCTCGTCTGATGCTCTGGCACCTATCATATGCCAGTCGTACTTGTATAAGAACTGATTAGGATCACTTGTCCCCCGATAAGCTGAAATAGTGGGGGGAACAAACTTCCTCGAAAATTCAGCCTTCAGAATTCTCTCAGTAAAAGGAGTTTTACTTGGAGCAAACCCCCAGTCACTTTCATCTTCCTCCCTTCGCATGTTATCTTTCATAATTTGTCAAATCATTCCCGAGAGGTACTCTTCATCGTTTAGAGGCCCCGCGGGACAAACGTCAGCTACTTTTTCGGAAGTTTGCCTGGACAAACGTTCACGGAGTTGGATGCGGTCTTGAACCACCAGCTTGAGGAGGTTCCCTTTCGGTGGTGCCAGCTGCCCTTTGAGGAATACTTTTCCCTTGGGAATCATGAACATCTTCAGCGAAGGTTTCTTCATTATTTTCCGGTTGCTGGTTAACTCCAAGCAAAGCATTCAACTTGTCCAACAATAAAGTGCTCTGGGATTCCATTTGTTGATACAACCCAGACACCACAACTCCAATTCTTCCCTTGTGACTCCAACACTAGGAGCCGCTTGATTTGACGCGGGAGAAGTGGCGGTGTTGTTGTAAGCATTTCCAGATCTAGTAGATTTGCTTTTCCTTTGAGGAGCCATAATCTCGGATAGACTTCTGGTTTTTAAGGAGAGTCTTTCTACAAATCTTTGTGAAGCAATGATGAGAACACTCCTGAGTTCGACTCTCAATGAAAGCACCAAAAATGTTAACTAGCTGGTAGAGTATTGCGAACTTCATGAAAAAGTCTGGAAATCCAGGCCTACAAACTGAAGATTTTTTGAAGTTTAATCACACTTTGTTATATGAATTTCTAATTTTTGAAGTGAACGATGTTGAATGATCATGTTGTAACTGATTCTGTATTGCGTGGTTTGTTTTATAATTCCCGAATTAACATATTTTCTATATGTTTATTTTCTTATGTTTTAAGACTTGAATTAGTGAAAGGTACATAATTGCATGTTGATGCCTGTAGCATGCATCATGGAAATGTATCTTTTTCTTGCAAGTTTGGATTAATTAAAGAGGCGCATAATCAAAAATATAGTTCTATCCAATTCTATTACTTTATCACATAGATGCTTAATCTCATCAATATCATCATTAAATGTTTTTAAAAACAACACAAGAATCAGACCAAGGTAAAACGAGTATTAGTTTATATTGTGGATACATGAGTTTTGTTAATGCAACGTTACAGTCTTATGAAGCAACTTGTTTTCTTTTGTTTTTTCCTTTCTTTTTTCCATGATATTCAAAATGTTTTTTAAGATCAGTTAAGATGTGTTGTTCCTTGAACCTCAACCAATATTTAACCATTGGATTAGAAATACAGAAGTTTTGTAAAACATAATGTAATATTTTCAATATACACTTCTATCCTTTTCAGAAACAATTTTATAAAATTACCCTTTTTAACTTCAAATATTTGCACGAAAAAGGGAAAATATTTGTAGATCAAATAAAACTATCTACAAAACAAGTGATTGCACTAAAAACTTTAAATTATAACGTTTAGTTGTATGTTAAAAATAATCACGTATGTTAATTTTGATCAAATCACCGTAGTAGAACTCTTGCAAAATTTGAAACTCCTTAGTAGTAATGAAGTGAATGAAAAAGCTGAAGCAGAAAGAATGATAAAAGCAGGGAAAATGATAAACTTTGAACAAAAATTAAACTGAAGGACATTAAATTTTATTTTGGCTGAAGGACAAATGTGAGTTATAATTTAGGCTAAAAGACAAACTTCAAAAAAAAACTAGCCTGAAGGAAAAATGCTAGTTTTATTTTTAGGCATTATATTCAGTTTTACGCTATGAAAAACTAACATTGCCCTTCAGCCTAAAAAATAAACTTGATATCTTTCAATCTAAGTTGTTTTTTCAAAATTTATGTTTGAGCCTATTTTCTATTTTTTTATATTACCATTGTACTTGTTTTTACAATACAAAATAATATAAAATCATAAATGTATACAGCCTTTACAACCATTATTGTAAGACATTCTAGTAGTCAACATAAGATGCATAAAATACATTTCTCACTAGATCATGATCAAGACATTTTGACTAACATAGAAACCTATCTATATCATCCCTTCTATATATACTAGTGTAAATCACATGTACGTGCATTTAGTAGTTTAAAATATTTACTTTTTATCTAATAAAAAGTTTATGCACGGATCCGCGTTATAAGTGTAAAAACTTTGATTGTCACAAAATTTTCATTTCAAACAAATTCCTAGTGAAATACCGTTGATGGATGGTTGAAAAGGGAAAGGTGATGGAGGATGCAAAAATGAGATTTCATTGATGGATGTAGGGTATTTTCGGAATTTCGAAAAGACATCGTGTAAATCCTATTTATTGAATTCTCTTTGTTAATAGTAGTGATAGAAATACTTCTTAAACTCATTATCCTCAGCATAAATCTTTCGCTCTCTTAAACAGATAAATAAAATGATAGATTAGAACAAAATGGAAACTAATAATGTAAAGCTACTAGGAATGTGGGCAAGCCTATTCATCTTAAGGGCAAAAATCGCTTTGAGCATCAAAGAAGTCGCATATGAATATCCAGAAGTACACTGGAACGAGAGCAAGTTGCTTCTGAAGTCAAACCCTATATACCATAAGTTTCCAGTCTTGATTCATAAAGACAAACCAGTTTGTGAATTGATGATCGTTGTTCAATACATCGATGAAGTTTTTGAAGGAACCTATAAAAGAAATACGAATCTTTATTTATTGAATAAGAATGATACAAAATGTTGTATTTTTCATAATACAAAATGTAACAGACTACAAGTATATATAATAGCTCCTTCGGCCCGCTCCAAAGTTCAGAGAATAACAAGAATGCCCTTGGGCTAGCAGACTGGTTCAACACACCAGATGGACCGGTTCAACACACCAGGCTCGGTCAAATATAACTGAGAAGAATTGGTCTCTACGGTTCATATTCTTATGCTCCCCCTCAATTCGAGCTAAGGTTTTCATGACTCCTCTTTTCTTCAGCCACCATCGAAAATTTTTACTTCCTGCTTTAATCGCTCAAAATTCTTCTGAGACAAGGGTTTGGTAAGTAGATCGGCTCTCTGGTAAAATGCTGGTAAGTGATTTATGGCTAATTTCCCATTAATTACACGTTCGTGAACAAAATACAAATCAATCTCCATGTGTTTTGTTCGTGAATGCATGATGGGGTTTGTTGATAGGGATACGGTGCTTAAGTTATCGCACCAGATTACAGATCTTTGTTGAACTGGAAACCCAAGTTCATAAAGTAGTGATTCGATCCAGATAACCTCTGCGTCGCAGCGACGACGCTTCGATATTCTGCCTCTATGCTCGATCGAAACATAGTAGGTTGTTTTCTAGAGCACCACGATATAGGATTTTCACCCAAGTATATACAGTTGTCCGTAGTTGAATGCTTGTTATCTGGGTCACTAGCCTAGTCTGCATCTGCAAATCCTTGTATGTTTAATTTGTTTCCTACTTTTAGATGTAACCCGTGATTTGTTGTGCCTTTTAAGTATCTGAGAATTCTTTTAACTGATTTCCAGTGCTCATCACGAGGTTGTTGCATAAATTGACAGACTTTGTTGACACTATAAACTATTTCAGGCCTTGTAATGGTTATGTATTGTATTGCTCCAACAATACTTCGATATTGTTTCTCATTGTTTATGATTTCACCTCTGTATTTGGATAGATGTAAGTTGCTCACCATTGGTGTGGGTAAAGACTTTGCTTGATCCATGTTGCTTTTTATGAGAACTTCCATGATATATTTTCTTTGACTAAGAATGATTTTTGACTTGGATTTTTTTTAACTTCAACACCCACGAAGTAGTTAAGCTCACCTAAATCTTTGATAGTAAACTCTTGATTAAGATATTGTACTACTTTGTTGATTTTTGATTCATTGTTACCTTTGGTTATAAAGTCATCCACATAGACAAGTATAAAAATGGTGATATCTTTGTTGTGTTTAATGTACAATGAGTTGTCTGATTTTACTGCTGCATATCCCAATTTTATCAATGTTGCTTTCAGTTTGTCATTCCACACTCTAGGTGCTTGCTTAAAACCATAAATTGCTTTATTTAATCTGCAAACCATATTGCTATCCATGCTATGCTTGAATCCTGGTGGTTGTTCCATATATACTTCTTCCTTGAGAACTCCATTAAGGAATGCATTGTTTATATCCAATTGCCTTATTTTCTAGTTTTTATATAATGCAATAGTAATAACAACTCTTATAGTGGTTAGCTTTACCACTAGTGAAAAGGTTTCTGTAAAATCAAAACCATATTTTTGTGTATATCCCTTGCCTACAAGTCTTTCCTTGCATTTGTTGATGGTTCCGTCTGGATTTTTCTTTAGTTTAAATGTCCATTTGCACCCAATTATATTTTGATGCTCTGGCCTCTGCACTAAATCCCAGGTTTTGTTTTTCAAAAGTGCTTGATATTCTTCATTCATTGCAGTTTTCCATTTATTGCTTTGTGGTGCTTGTTAATATGTGACTGGTTCTTCAAGATCTAATGTTGCTGTATATACCTTGGGTTTGAAAATCTCTCTTTTGGATCTAGTTATCATTGGATGTCCAGTCTGAACAGTTGCTGGTTCTTGTGGTTGAGTAGCTTCATGAAGTTGTTGTTCATGCTCCAGTAACTGTTCTTCATCACATCTATTGTTAGTTGAACTACTTGTATCCTCTGATGTTTCTCTTGTTTTCATTGACTTATTTTGCTCATCAGTTTCATTATTTCTAGTATCATCGGCTTTTCTTTCACATTCCTCCTTGTATAGAGGTATTGGAGGTATAGAAAACTTTACATTGTATATCTTTTAATTCACTTTCATGTTTTTCTCTGCAAAAGGAAATATATTTCATTAAAAGCAACATGTCTTGAAATAAATATTTTATCTTCATTGCTTAGGCACTTATATCCCTTTTGTTGTGTTGCATAACCCAGGAATGTGCAGGGAATTGATCTGAAATTGAGCTTGTGAGCATTGTAAGGTCTTGTGCATGGGAAACAAAGACACCTAAATATTTTCATGCTTGAGTAGTCCGCCTTGGCATTGAAAAGAACTTCACATGGAGCTTTAAACTTTAGAACCTTAGTTGGAAGCCTGTTTATCAAGTAGACTGAGGTTGAGAAGGCATCTGGCCAGAATTTGATAGGTAAAGATGCCTGAGCTAATAGGGTCAGGCCTGTCTCAACAATATGCATGTGCTTTCTTTCAACCAACCTATTATGCTCAGAGGTATGTGGGCAGGTAATTCTATGAACAATCCCCTTATTTGAGAAATAAGTTTTTAGGGGTTTAATTCTGCTCCTCCATCTGTTTGTATAATCTACAATGATTGACTCATTTGATTTTCTACTAATTTGATAAACTGCACTACTGCATTGCCTGTTTCATCCTTTGATTTCAGAAAATAAATCCAGGTGAACCTGGAAAAAGCACCTATAAAAGAAATATAATATCCATATCCATAGTCAGGATTTATGGGGGCTGGTCCCCATAGATCAACTGCCACCATTTCTAATGGTTTGTTATATTCGATTATAGAATTAGGAAAAGCTAGTTTATGACTTTTTCCTAATTGACGATGAGTACATATGTATGGTAAATTAACATCTTCAAAATGAATATTATTATTTCTAAATACCTGTCTTACAACATTAACACTTGGATGTCCAAGCTTACAGTGCCATATATCAAAAACACTATTATTATTTGCATTGTCATAGGAGCATGTGTAATTACACCAATTTCTTTCAACAACATCTTGTTTCTTCAATAGATTGAACATGTAAAGGCCATTATGTACCCTACCCTGTAACAAAATTTCCTTGCTTAGCAAGTCTCTAACTAGACAAAGTTTTGGGTAAATTCAAAATACACATTGTTATCATTGGCAAATTGAGAAACACTTAATAATTCTTTTTAATTTGAGGCACACACAGCAAATTTTTTAAGTGCAGTTCCCTTTTGCCTTTGATACTAGCATTCCCAACATGAGATATGCTAACAGACTTACCATTACCCATAAAGATAGATTGTGTACCTATGTATTCCTTATTGCCTAGATTCAGATTCTGCAAATTGCTAGTGATATGGTTTGTTGCACCTGAGTCTGGGTACCATGCTTCATTTGTTAAATCATCTGGCCTGATCAAGATTTCTTTCTCACCATGACTCTTGGAGCTTTCTCCTTGAATCTTGGATTCCTGATTTGTATGTACAATATTGACATTTGGCCGAAAGTTTCTTTGACTGTTGTTTGCTGATTAATATTGATCAAATCAGAAGTAGCATCTATTTGCAGTTTGACCATATTTTTCACAGATCTGACATCCGATTCTGATGTTGCTGCCAGTCCACCTGCCTCTGCCTCTGTAAGATTGTGCATTTCTTTGACTGTTTTGATCAGTTCTTGCATTTTGACTTCTTTCTTAATTCTTGGATCTGACATTTGAAGAACTTGAAGCATAGTTAATACTGAAATCGAAATTAAATGATTTTCTTTGTTCAGTTCTTCCTTCATGTGCAAGTAAGGCAGAGTGTATATACGATAGGCTTGGTAACTTTTCCATAGCAGAGATAACTGCAAAAATAGACCCATAGCCCTCATCAAGTCCATTTAGTATAACAAGAATCTGATCTGCATCAGTAATCTTGTGTCCAGCCGAGCCTAGCTAGTCACATAAGGTCTTTATTTTTGATAGATATTCCCTTATTGCCATCTCATTCTTGCGTATATTTTGTAGCTGTCTCTTGTAATTCATAATTTTTGCAGATGATTATGCATTGAAAATTTTTTCTATAGTGCTCCAAATTTCGTGTGATGTATTACAACTAATAATTTGTGGTATGAGATTTGCATTAATTGTTGACAGAAGCCATGCACTCGGTAGGCTATCTTGTCTTTGATACACTATGTAATCTGTGTTGTTGACTGATACACCATCTTTGATGATACATTTTGCAGGAATTGAGGATGTGCCAAGAATGAAATCTTCTAGGCCATATCCTTTTATTGCAGTTTGAATACTGTATTTCCAAAGGAGATAATTGTTTTCATCAAGCTGAATGTTGATTATTTCACTTCTTGGATTAATGATCTTCTAGACGATGTCTTCAGTTTCAGATGTATGGGTAGTTTGAGTGGTTTGAGATGGTGATGATGCATGAAATTCATTATCATCATCTCCTGTCATGATTCAGAGAGAGGGTCAAATGAAGAAGAGTTTCTAATGGCCTTTCTGGTGCAGCCGCAAGCCTTGATGATGAAATTTCTCTGATTGGGTTGCAGGCGAGGCACTGGATGAGATGATTGAGTTCTTGAACAGATTGCACCATGATCTTGGACTGAAAGGTTTGAGAAAGTCTCCTCTGTGATGATATTTTTCTAGGAGGAGGCAATTCAGATTACTCGGTCTTCTTTCTCTGTAAGATGCTAATAAATTGTTATGTAATATTTATCGTTTGGCTATAATGGCTCTGATACCATATAAAAGAAATAGACCCTCCATTCTCCCTTCTGAACTTCTTAAGCGCTTTAAAGTTAGATTTTAGGCTTATTACATCGATGACAAGGTATGAAAAACTCCTACTTTTATATATCATTATTCATTTCTAACTGATGATACTTTACTATCGTTAATCACCAACCATATGAGCATATTTGCAATGAAAACGTCAAATTGAGAGATTATGCTCTGATGATAGAGCAAAGGAACTTATAATGCCTGAACTTGGAAAGCTAGTTGAGTATCGTAAGATTCTTGAAGATGCAGTTTGGAAATCTAGGCCTGCAAGTTGAGGTTTGTTTTGTTTCTTTTCTTTCTCTGGATGATCTGTTATTGTAGTTGAATCTATTTTGCGTTTGAGGTTTGTTTTTACACTTTTATAAAGTTATATATATTGTAGTATTGAATTTTATTTTCATGTAGTGTAAGACTTGAATTTATTTATATGTTTTGTTCCCTTTAATATATCAGAACATATGCAGTCAAAATATGCTTATTTGTTATGATAAATCCAGAGCTTCACTACAACAATGATGAGGATGTTTCAAACTAGTAGATGCCCTCGTGTTCCTCTTTTAATCTCGTCTTCTCATTACCATAATTTTACTATTAGGTGGGACCCACTGCATCATACAAATCGTGGGTGATTTATTGATTAATAGCAGAAATAAAATGGGCACGGGAACAGGAAAGTTGGGAACAGAGGATTTGATCTGGATAATAAAAGCGTTGTGTCTTAATTGAGAAGGCAATAGTTGTACATATGTAAACTCAGCAAGCAGTAGGTGTAAAAAAAGAATATTACCTATTCTTATATGTTTGGGTGCATAAAATTTCCATTTCCTAATTGTTTTTGTTAGGAAATATAAAGCAATTAGACATTTCGTACTAAAAATAAATTGAACTGCATGTTATATCTAGAAACTACAAATTACCAATAGAGCTGGGTGAAAATTATATTATTTAATTCGGAACTTGCGGTTGATATAAAGGAATTTGAGATGCAGCAAAAATAAGGTATAGGCAATCTTTATCATAAACTACATATACATATACACACACCCACACACATACACACATGTGTGTGTTTTTTATTTATTTTGCCTCTAGTACAAAACTACAAATATTGGAAATGTATTTTTTCTTTGCATAGCAGGAAATAATGCAAGGATTCATTGAGTTTTCATAGCTGGAAAGAGAGCAATATTTGCATCATTGAAACCCAGTATGCTACAAAGGTAATTAAATATTACACATCCTGTATCGTGTAATATTTTTATATAATTATACTAACCTTTTATTACCGAGCTTGGATCTGATAGCAAACTTAGGACAATTTTTCATAATTTTCTTTGAATCATGCTAAATGCACTACATTGCAATGTCTAAATTATCCGGTGTCATTCCGTAGTATACATCGAACATAATTTAATTTAAAATGAGAAATTTTACTTCATTTGCCTGTTTGACGTCTAGCTTACGTGACAACTAATCGACCGTATACTGTCGAATGAAATTTCTAGGTAAAACAAATCATCCAATGCAGTGCGTTTAACACGACTTATTTTTCTATGAGTGGCTTTTAACATTAAGATAGAGCAATGTTAAGCACACTCTCTTGTAAGGAGAGTGTGTTTGTACTTGCATTATGATTGGTGGAGAACGGCAACTAATCATCGGCAGCATTAGTTAATGATTGACAGACACACAATTTTCATCAATCATAGAGCAAATACAAGCACACTCTTATTTCCTTACATGTTCTTAGCATTGCTTTATCTTAAAAGCAATTAAAAGCTACTCAAACAAGAATGTGTTTAGCATTGTTCGTTAAGATATAGATATTATAAAACATAATCGATCATATTTTGACCGTTGTATTTTTATTGTGATTACATTTGAGGTCACAACATGTATTATCAATTTTATGCTTTATATTGTATCTCAAGTTTGAATGGATGCATCAAGTTAGCTTCTGGCCCGTATTAAATCGAGATGCAAATCACTTGATATCAATTTTTTGATACAACACACTTGAACATTTGACACGTGTAATATATGTTGTGCACATGATACAAATGTAACTTTATGTAATAGGACTGTCAATGGATACCTGAAAAATTCAAAATCCGTCCGCGTCCGCATCTACATCCGAAAAGCAGATAATTATCCGATATTTGGAAAAACGGATGCGAATGCAGATACGAAGACATCTGCATCTGAAAATTATCCGTTTGGTTTTCTCAAAATTATAGTTTAAATTATGTGTATTTTAGTACAGTGAAAAATATTCATTTATTATTTTATTAAGTTAGTAATTTGTATTATATGCGTTTAATGCTTATTAACTGGTCGAAACTATTTATTATCATCATATTTGTTAATTTTTCACGCTTTTATAATCAATGAGATTGAAAAACATTGATTCATCAAAAAATTTCTTTTACAATTCTTGATTTATTGGTTCATAGCGGATATGATAATTATTCGATATTCGTCCGTATTTATGGATGCGGATATCCGATATCCGAAAATGATTTTGAATATGAATATGGACATGACACTATTCACATACGAAAGCTTCCGTTGCAAGACCTATTATGTAACGTTTAAACATTAAAATCGATCAAAGTTTTTTCCGTACCACTATGTAACTTTATGCTAGCAATTATTACATATGTTAAGTTTTCTCAATTTCTTAAGCACTCTGGCAAGATATTTAAAACTTCAAAATATTGATTTTCTGACTAGTCATAAAAAGAAATGAAAAAACTGAAGTAGAATTACGGAATGATGAAAGCAATGACATCTTCTCTGCTTATCTTTTATATTATCATGCACTGTTCAATAGGCTAAATAGTAAACTATACGTATTAGTGTATTATACAACCTTCCTTACCATTATTGTATACACAAGCAGTCAATGTTGGATGCTTCCGATTCATTTCTTAATTTCTTCATTATCAAAGTCAAGTTGACTCCCGCAAACCCAACCGTATCATTTCCATTATAAATACCTTTCAGAATCACTATCTTCATCATAAATCCATCTCTTTTGAAAAAAAAAACATAAACATTAATAAAAAAACAAAACAAAAAACACAATGGCAACTACAGATGTGAAACTATTGGGATTGTGGGCAAGCCCGTACGTAGTAAGAGCCAAACTCGCTTTGAACATCAAAGAAGTCGCATACCAATATCAAGAAGAACTATTCAACAACAAGAGCGAGTTGTTTCTCAAGTCAAACCCGATATACAAAAAGGTTCCCGTCTTGATTCATAAAGAAAAACCAGTTTGTGAGTCGATGATCATTGTTCAATACATCGATGAAGTTTTTGAAGGTCCCTCCATTCTCCCTTCTGATCCTTTTGAGCGTGCTCAAGCCAGATTTTGGGCTTATTACATTGATGACAAGGTATGTAAAATCTTCTACCTTTATATACGTGTATCATTATTCACTTTATATGTTCATTTCTAATTGATGTTGCTTTACTATAGTTGTTAACCAGCTTCATTAGTATAGTAGAGACGAACATGACAAAAGACGATAAACTGCAAACAGTAGAGAAGATTATTTCAGAATTGAAACCATTGGAAGAATATTTGGCAGAGAAGCCATTTTTTGGAGGAGACGGCATTGGTTATGTAGACATTGCACTTGGAGCTTCACTATGTTGGCTAAAAGTAACTGAAGAAGTCGAAAGCGTTAAAATGTTAGATGAGGTAAAGCTGCCAAATTTAGTGAAGTGGGCAGAGAGATTCAGTTCAGATGATACGGTGAAGGGAGTAGTGCCTGAACATAACAAGCTGGTTGAGTATTGCAAGGTTATTCAGGAAAAACTCTGGAAATCTTGGCCTGCAAATTGAATTAGTTTGATGTTTGATCCTACCTTGTAATACGGATTGCTTGCTTTCAGGTTGTTACTGATTCTCTACATTGTGCTTTATATATGTGTGTGCGTTTATTCTAGTATTTATGTTTTATTTATATGTAATTTATGACTAGAATTTGTGTTTATATGTTCTGCCTAGTGTACAAAACTACAAATATTGGAAATGCATTTTTTCCTTTAAATACCTGGAAATGATTTACAGTGTATTCATTGAGCTTTCATAGCTGGAAAGAGTGCAATATTTTTATCATTATAACCCAGCATGCTGCAATTGAAATTAAATACCACAAATCATGTGTCATGTGTAATATTTTTATACTGTACATTTATTACCAAGCTTGGATCAGATGTAAAAAAATTTAGACAACCAACGGCCAATATTTATAATAAAAAAAACACCCACCACCAGTGTGATTTATCTTTTTATATAACCACAACACACATGATTTTGGTCTTCATAATTAATTGTCTTCATAATTTCTTCACTACCCTCAATGCATTTCCACGCAACACAATTAGTTGCACTTGTACTCACTCCCTTACGCTATTTGCCACATTTATCTCCTTTCTTCCCCCTCCCTTTAGTTCGCAAGTACCCATATTCGTGCCTATAAATGAACAAACGAAGAAGAAGAAAGAAAAGGAAAAAAAAAGGAAGAATTAATTGTTGGTGCATATTGCTGCGTATAAATGAACAATACATTGTTGACTTATTCCTAAATGCACTATATTATAGTAGTAAAAGAGAAGAATTTTTTTTAACGGTCTTATTTTCCATAGCTTCCTGCTAATTTCTCTAGATTGTGAATCTCTTCTCTCTTTCCCCGTTCTTCAAATCTGCTTTATTTCGTGCGTGTTCTCTTCTCTAGAGCGCGCTCGTCGCCTTGGTTCGCTGTGGTTTCTAGGGTTTATTATGGAATTGGGGCTTTTTTATTTTAGAGGCGATTTCGTGGGTTTTAGTCCCTCGTTTGATGGTTTAGCTGATGCTCTTTTGGCGGTTGTGGCCCCGCCGTTATCGGTTTGTTTTACCAGCTCGTTCTCGGTTGAGATCTGCGTCTTTTCCCAATTTTCGGCGACTGCTTTGTCTCGCTTCCATTATCTGATTGTGGATGGGCGATTTATGGAGTTATTACCTTGTTTCTCTTATTCTGTGCGTGGCCCGTCCATCTCAACCTCGCTCTCTGGAGATGTTGAAGAGCGTAAGCTATTTTCTGCCCTCCCTTGTTTTTCGGAGCCTGCCGGTGGTCGGGATTTCATCACCCGATTCGAACCGCGCCTTCAATTCGGGGAAACGGTGGGCGCTCTGGAGTTGCTCCATTGGGAGTCCTGTTTTGGCTCGTTGGAGTCTGGATCTGGTTCCAATTTCGGTGGTTCTTCTTTGAGTGGAAAACGTGTTATTTCCACTTGCTTTGCCCCTCGGCTCGCCATTCTCGGGGCAGTGGAAACGGCATGTTTGCGTGAGATTGATTGTGTTTTTGGGACCTTGGGCTCTGCCGATGTCGGTGGTGGCTGTGGGGATATGGAATTGACCACCATTCCCCCGCTTTCAGATTGCGCGTTGGTATCTGGGTTCAGTTCTCTTGAGGTGTTGACTGGTCGTTTGCCTGCTTTCTCGGACTTAGCATCTTTGGCGACTTCGATTGCTGGTGATGGTTTATCGTCTGATCGGTTCATTATCGATAGGGTCTTCCCCAGTTCTTCACAAGTGTGGACCCTTTCCTCTTGTCGGCAGGTTGGTAGTGCCTTGGTAAGTCAGGTTTGTTCCCCTGTTTCTACTTATTTCTCTTTCGTTGTATTTGAAGGCTTCCTTGTTGGATTGATGGCCATTAAGGCCGATTCTGTCTGTCTGAGCTCTATCACACGTTTGTGTGTGCTCGCTGTTTTCTCTCCTGACTTGATTTCATCGCCATCTCTTGGAATCCCGTCATGTCCCATTTGCTTGCATCGGTTTGCACTGCCTTGCCGTGGTGTTGTGTCCTGTTGCTTGACTCAGAAGCCTTGGTCTCTGAGTAGGTTGCAGGCTCCACACTGCTTTATCGGTTATGACCGCACTCGTTTTCGAGTATGGTTCGGCCGATTGGAATCAGCTTTCTGGTTTTTTACTTTCTGTCATAACGATTTCCTTTCTGTGTCGTTTGTGACTTTATCATTCTTCTGTGGGTCTTCCCATTCGGCCCCCTTTTGGTTTTGTCGGTGGATGTTTCAGGCCTGGTGTGGTCGGCGTGGGCACTATCTTATCTATAGACGTATAGCGATCGTATATGACCGCTATACGGGCAGGTTAGGTTTTTGCCAGCCACCTTCGGCCAGCGCGGTTGATCTTTGCTCTTGGTCAGTCTCGAGACTCCTACCCTCTTTGCGGGACTGTCTGATTAGTGACAGTCTGGCAGTGGTAGGACTCCCACAGCAAATTGGGAAGCAAACTGTTTGCTCTCATACACTTTTGTGTCGACCGTCCGAGGTTGCTTTTCCCATCCAGGCGTCTACCGCCACCTTCTCTACGTCGGTAGATTCGGTGGCTGCTTCTGCTATAGGCTCCTCTGTCGTTTCTTCATCCGTCTCCGCAGTGCAAGCTGCTTCCTCTCTCGACTGGCTTATCTGGCAGTCTGGATTGCGAGTGGATCGCATCCCGTCTTGCTTTCAGATTCCTTTTGGCCTCCCGGTCCAAGTCGCCACTTCTCCTCTGCGCTGCTCTTCGGAGTGCTCTCTTTCTTCGTCTTCGTGCCCTCTTTCCATCTCTATTCCTCTGATGAGCAAGTCTGAGATTGCGCTTCTAAATGAGCGGCTTGATTGTTTGGCTAGGAACTCCTCTCCCTCTCCTTCGACCCCTTTGTCCTCCTCATCGTCAGATCCTTTGGTCGGGACCAGGGGCGATTTGATGCTTGCGCCGTCCGACCCTCCACCACGATCATCTAGGCGCAGGTCGCGGAGAGTCATCTCTACCCCTCGCACCATTCGCACACGCTCTATAGCGGCGTCCGAGCAGATCGACCGATCGGCTCGATTTTCGTTGTATTTGATCTGAGTTTGAGTTGTTTTTCGATTCTTATCGCTCTTTTCCTCTCTTTTCTCATGGCGAATTTTCTATTCTAGAATATTCATGGTGTGGGTAACGATGCGTCTTTGGCTAGGCTAAAACGCATTGTTAGGAAGCATTCGGTTGGGTTGGTTGCTCTTCTGGAGCCCATCACTACAACAAACAGGACCTTTAACAGCGTTTAAAAAACGCTATAAAATCTTTTAACAGCGTTTTTACGCATGCTGTATATCGACATGCAGTTATATGTCTGGGATATACAATGACAGGAAATAAACGCTGTTAAAAGTACTTTTTAACAGCGTTTCAGTGGTGCCATGAAATCTTTTAACAGCGTTTGTTCAGATGCAGTTATAGCTCTTTCTTAGCGGTTGTTTAGTGCGAACATAATATTTTATAGCGTTTTTCCAGTGCTGTGATATTTATTTACAGCGTTTCACTGTTGCCATAAATCATGCTTTATGTTTTTAGATACAATTTAACAGCAGTTTTAAAACGCTGTTAAAACTTTCAATGGCTTTGTAAAAAACGCTGTGGAGTATGTTTATTGCTTTTAAAAGCTGCCGTATGTTTTAACAGCGTTTTAAAAACGCTGCTGAATGTTTTAACGGCGTTTTAAAAACGCTATGGAAAGTTTTAACAGCATTTTAAAAACGCTGTTGAATGTTTTAATTCCATTTCAGCAAACATTCACCCCAATGTGCATACATACCACATTTCAAAATTAGCATATTATATCAATATCACATTTCAAAATCAACATATTATATCAATACCACATTTTGGACACATATTTGATAAGCAACGTATGAAATTTCATAATCAAATACACAATATTGTTACACCAAACATAAATAGTTTGTCTCATCAATAATTCAGAAACAAAATATAGAATAAGTAGCAATAGCAAAACAACATCAAGTAGTACATACGTTAAAACCAAAAAGTAGTTCTAGCAACAAAAATAATTCGGTCCATAACTCGTTGCAAACTTCTTTTGCATCACAGTCCTCTATCTACCTGCAAAGTAAAAAATTGAAAGAACAAAATTAATTTTGCCGAGAACTGAAAAGCTGAATAAATGAAATTATGAAATGTTAGGACATCCAATTAATTTAAATATATATGCAAATATATGATTACAAAGTTTTTATTGGAACTCTATATTTTTATGTATTTGAGACCCTTCCAATTTTTTTTAGCTCAAAACTACTATAATAATAAAGTAGTGTACATTCCAAAACTGGTATGATCGGATCGAATACAATTAATGCTTTACTCAAATAATCAATCTTTGCCTTTCTCAGATTTTAAATGTTCATTTCCTTAGGGCATGCCACTGGTCCTTTGACATGCACATTCATGAACCAGTATCTGAATAGTAAATGAGCAGCTAGCTAATAGCTCAGCTGAAAAATAGGAATAACTTTTCTCAAATGACTCGGCCTGATATGCAGAATCAATTGTACAATAAAGCAAAAGTTCCTATTCTCGACAAGGTAAAACCCACAACACAAGCATGGAAAAAGAAATTGACAGTGAATATGGATACTTGCTATTTGGTGAAATTTGGTGAAGTAGAATATGCACTGAAGCAGTAATGGTGTGGTTGGCACAGCAGAGCAGAGAGGTATATGGTGGAGATATAGGGGATTGACAGTGCACTGCAGTAAGTATGAAAGTTTGTTTTTTTAATGTTTGGTATGCAAAAATCATGGTGTCAGAACAGAGGTCAGGTGGATAGGTGGTGATGAAGTAATGGCGGTGGATGGTCACTGGTTGTATGGGGGATCAAGGCACTTATGGAATTAATGAGCAGTGAGTTTCTTTTCCTGTTTTTTTTGTGTGGGAAGAGATGGCATTAAAAGAAATTGACATTAAAAGAAATTGAAAATGCGAGAAATTGTTAAAAAACTTTTTTGTTTGCATTGTGGAAAATGCTGAATTAAGCAATTTGCCTCAGCATAGCAACAGACCTGCATTTATAATATGTTTTTAAACAGGCCTAAACTTGCTATAAGTTTTGTGTAACGTTAAGGCATCATGGTTTGTGCTAGGGGCACTGAATTTTACAGTTAATGGTCGAACATTTTTTAACACTACAACGGACAACCGCTTTAACCGCCGATTGTGGTGCCCCTAGCAACCAGCATGGTGCCCGTAGTATTTCTCTAAGTTTTAACTGTGGGCTAAACTGATATAAAAAATCCTTTTATTATATAATTGCTAATATTAGAAAGTAGATCTGATTCCATAGTATAACGTACATCACTGGGCCAACTCTGGACTATGTGTTTTCTCCTTTCCACACTGAACCAAAAAAGTCAGTACAAAAACTTATTTTAATGAAAAAAATAAAGTCTGCTCGATTCATTTTGCAAGTTCACATTGCATTTGTAAGTTATGACCTCAGTTCTGATTTGTAGAAGGTAAAGAAAAAATGATGGCAATAAGATAATATCTCAGTGTACTAGTGTATGACTAAAACATGAAGATAAATGTGTGATTAAGGGGAATAGGAGAGATTTATTGACATGAATGTGACAGATATGCATAACAAAGGCATGGAAGCTCAAATATCCTAAATAAAGACATGAATGTGACATGAATGTGGAAGATTATGTTCACGTGATCTAAAGAGAAATTTGGTGACCGGCAATTAAGAACAAGATCATTAATCTAACTAAGGACAAGATCATGAATCTAATTATGGTTCTTGTATTGCTAAATAACAACATACTTAACACTAAAAGTATAAGAACTAGAACCTGGTGCACAAATCCATGCCAAATGTCACAAATCTTATGTGTATTCACCTTTTCCTTTATCAGTCTAATAAACTGGATATTGCATTCAGAATATGTGACATGTGCCTCACTGACAAATCATGCAGAGCCTGTCAAATAAAGATGATTTGTGAAGTTAAACACCCCACCTACATATGCAAATACATCGAACATAACTAGAATGTAGTGCCGACTTACCGGAACTTGTATCTGTTATAACTTTATCAGCAGGCCAAGCAATTGTAGTGCCGACTGCATCTTCAATATTTTGTAAGTCGGAAGTTGGTCTCCATAGACGTGCATTTGGAGCATTTGCAACATCAACCCAAACCTTAACTGCATTTATCCCTAGAGGAACAAAATGAACCAATGCTTTTGGATCAAATGAAGAGACACGTCCTTCAGCTACAATTTCTTTCTTTCGATCCAAATCGATCAACTTGCACTTGTTATTTATCATTGAATTCGTTCCCTGTCAATTAAGAATATACTATTTATCATATGATTAAATACTTAGACGAATAAATGAGTTAATTCAATAAATAAGTTAACCTTTCCGACAACTACAGTAGGAACAGTATGAGTAGAAGATGCTACAAAATTAACCTGCTCCACAACCACCCTCGATTCAGGCCAAGCCACTTTCTTACCATTAGCTTCTCCAACTCGTGTCAAACCAACTGTCGGTCTCCATAAATAAGCGTCTCGTTTTTTTGGATTATCTATCCAAACTGCCGTTGCAGATGGTCCAAGAGGAAGATCGTTCACAAGTTCTGTTGGATTAGTCGAATGCAGCCGTCCTTCAGCAACTATTTCTTCGGTCCCAGCCCAATCATACAACTTGCATTTATGATCAGTGCTACTAGTTTTACTCTATTAAAGAAAAATTATTATATTAATGAATTATTATTATTATTTTATGTAATCAGATTAAATGTTAGTTGCGAAATAATTTAAAGTTACCTCATTGTCTTCTTTCTCCAAATGGTCTACGTTGTGCAAAACAACTCTGGTGACTGGCCATGCTACTATCTCGCCTTCAACTTCTCCAATACGTGTCAAACGAAGTGTGGGCCTCCATAAAAAAGCATCTGGTTTTCTCGAAATGTCTATAATAATTTTCATAGCATCTGGCCCTAAAGGACTTAGTTGGACAAGCTCATTTGGATCACTTGATAGAACTCTTCCTTCGGCAACAATTTCATCCGTCCCACACCAATCCAATAATTCACATTTATCATGTTTGTTGTCATGATTGCCCTACAATTGACCGATAGCAAAATATAGTGGTTATAGAATTAATTACCCAAATTTAAATGATATCACAATATTAATGCAATTTATTTTACCTTTTGATGTGTGCTTGCTTCTCCCCAACTTTCTTTACTCTATCAAAATAGATTAATACAATATTATAATTATATATTCTAAACATGCATATTGCGGTAAACTAAAATATTACCTGATTTTTCATTAGCCCTTGAACCATCGCCTTTAATTCTAAAATTTGGTTTTGCATTTGGATTGTTTGTTTATCCCTAACATGTGACCAAATTGCCTTGGTGGCGGTCATACCCCTTCCCATTCCTCTCAATCTTCCTGGTTTATCACGTCCTAGCACTTGCGACAATGCATCATCTTTGTAACTGTTTATTGAACCCGAATGAGATCCAACGACAACGTTTTTAATTTTTTCCTACAAAGATTAACATTGATATTATACACTAATTTTAAACTATCACGGTATTAAAAAAAACTTACAATAGTATCTGCAACAGCCGCATTCACTGGTTTGCCATCTTTCCTAATATGAGATTTGACCCAAACATCAACTCTAGGAACGGGAGTGTAATCATTACTCTTCTCTTTCTACATTCAAACGATCATTAAAACAACATAGTGTGTCAACTAACTAGTCAATAAATATTATGATATATAAATTAACTTTTTACCATATCTTCAGCCAATCGAGCCATGCCTCTACGGCTGCATGTATGTGGCATCTAATTTTGTCTAATAGCTCTAAATCTATCACTTACCATCTGCAGTATTCAAAAAATATAAAAGGAGAAACTTCTCAATTTTTGTATACATTTTAATTTTCAACATTCGACGATAGAAACCGCACGGTTCTTTATCTGAAGGTACAAAAACAAAGCTTAACTAATTTTCTATACAACTTGGCAGCCAATTGACCCAAAAAAGGGTTTTTTGTACAAGATTCTTCATTTATTTGGATTACAACAGATACATAAAGGACAGTTTAATTTTAATTATCGCCTTGTTCATGAAGCTGCATGCAGTCAGCTTGTTGCCGCTAGCTTTATACGCTTATCACTTCAGTGTGCTGAGTTGTCGGTTTGTCATGTGCATAAGATATTTTTGAAACTGTACTTTTCTTTCAATTGATACGTAAAATGTAGCTGTACCACTGTAATTTTCCAATTTTTGTAATAATTTCTTAATATATATTCTTGAGATTATTTTTAAAAGTGATGTTGCCCAATTACAATCATCTTCCATTTATAAATCAAAATCTAACATTGATTTTGGGGTTAGATATTGAATTTTTACTTAGAAATCAAGCCTGTGACACAACAGAGCATGAACACAGTCAATACACATGCATATCATCCTTATATACATACATGCATTCACTTTCACAAACATAAGCAAACCATACTACTACAAAATCATCACAAGTATCTAGGTAAAATCATAGATTTAATCTGTTTTTAAAAGAAAAGGTTTACTCACAGATTTTAAAAAGCAGAGACTTGAATGCTAGAATTTGAAAACTGGAAGACTTGAAATTGAAGAATTTGATTACTGCTATGATTCAAACTCTGGAAACCACTCTGATAATTTAAGGCTTGATACTCCAGGCTTTTGATTCCTTTAAAACTGCATGCAGCTTCCAGGTTTGAAAAGAAAATGCTCAAGCTATTCAAAATCATAGATTTGAATGTAGACTTGATCATCTCAGATTTGCATGCAGTAGCCGATTCTAGATTGCATTTGAAAACTAAAGTTGAATGATGAATGCAGGCTTGCTTTAGTTTTGAAAATAAGTTTGCAGGTTGATGAAAAAACTTTGCAAACTTGATTTGGAAATGAACTACTGGTTTTGCAGATGATTACTGATTTTGTTTAGAAAATGGTTTGCAACTTTTCTCATTTTTCAATTCTAAATAAAGAAAATCTTCAGCTGAAAACTTATTACTTTAAAAACAATCCTCAAATAGAAAAAGAAAATCAAATTCAATTTGAACTAATTCTATTCAAATCTCAACTTAAAACCATCTCGAATTATACGAATTCGAGTTAAATTTTTAAATGTTGATTTAATTCCTTAAATCAAATTAACCCTTATTTTTAAACCAACAATCTAAATTTTTAAACAATTAAATTTTGAGTCCAAATTTCAAAACTTCATTTTAAAGTATCTTTACATAGCTTATTTCAAAGTTCAAATTAAAAGTTCAAAGAAAATTTATCTTCAAAATTCAATTTATTGCCCAATTTTATCTTCCAACTGTGAAAGTGATTCTTAAACAATTTTAAGTTACAAATTCAAGTTGAATTAATCTTAATTCCTTTCCAAATTCAAATTAAATTCCATTTGATTTTATTTTTTAACTTACATCTTAAATTTTATTTCAAATTATTTCAAATTTAAACTTCCCATTTAAAATCAATGATAAAACCACTAGAAGTTTGCTTGCAGTGATAATTCACTGTATAAATTGATAACATAGAGTTCTTGACTGTAAATTTTTGTGTAAAAAAGGTATGCTAGTGAAAATATCAATTCAATTCATGTAAGAAAGTGTATGGATTCCTTTACTTTGTAAAAACATTGACTGTATAAAAATAATTTGACCGTAACAAAAATGTTAGCTGGTTAGTTGTCTTGATTGTATAAAAATGGCTTGGCTGTGTAAAAACGTTCATGATATTTGCCAATAACGTGAGACAAGAGTAAATACTTCTGCAGGTCAGAGATAGATTTTTCTAGCTTTGTCCAAAACACACCAGTGCCACATTGTACATTCATTACTATTGTCTATTTCTTAGTAGATAACTACTCATTTTAACAGTGAAAATAATACCCAAAATATTACCATTACTTTAAATTACACGCTAAAAATGGAATTATGAACTGCTCATTTTAACAGTGAAGATAACTGCTCATTTTAACAGTGAAGATAACTGCTCATTTTAACAGTGAAAACACACCAGTGCTCATTTTGATTATGAACTGAAGCCTTAGTTTAGATCAATTGTATATCTTTGCACAAAATGGAATAACTTTGCATCTTTTATTGTTGATCCAATCATTGGTTTCCAATATGGAATATGTTACATACTGTCTTCAGTGATCTTTCGCGTATCAGTGTTACAGAAAATAAACATGTTACAGAAAATAAACATGGCACAGAAAATAAACCATTAATGTGTTATAAATGATTTACCTTAAAGTCCGGATTTGTTTTCGACTTAATAAACTTCTTCCACTCCGTCATGGTTTTGATGTTATCTGGTTTTAGTTGAAGTCTCTCTTCTTCGTTCTTTGCATTTACTATTTTGCGAACTAGCATGCTTTTTGAAGATCTAAAAATGCATCCCATTTGCTGAAATATAGGCACTTTTTGCCATTCCTCGTCTAATTTAAATCTAGCCTGCAATATTTTTTTTTAAAATCAACTTAATAACACACAGGATACAATTGGGAATATATGATATACATGAATCAACTGTTTCTCAAGGTGTTGTATTATCTAATCCTACTCAATCTAATTAAATTTGTTTGTTTCTTACCTGAATGGATTCCCAAAGAATGACTTTTAATTCGTTGCTGAGATGCTTCCAATTATCCAGTGTAACCGGAACATGCTCGCGTACAAGTGGGCCTAAATAAGAAGACAACTTGACCGATCCATCTCCTACTGGTTCACCTTCCCCATTAAACTCAACTTCAATTCGACTTAAAACATTTGCAGGAAGTCTTTTGGCTTTTGTTCGGCCTCTAGTTCCTTTTTTCACAATTGGATTAACATCGAAATTGTCATTTCTCTCGCTTGCTTCAACAACTTCAACATTTCCTTCTTGTTGCATTGCAATATCGTTGACGACTTGTGGAATTTCTTGAATTGGAGCATCATTATTTTCTAAGTTGCATTCATTTTGAGTATTGTTGTTAATCACGGTCCTCTTTCTTTTCGTATTTTTACCCATTATCTGCAATTAAAAGTACATGTAAACACACTTTAGTATTCATGCATAGCTAATAAAAGTACATATAAACAAACACTACGATATACATAGCTAATAAAAGTAAATTTATGACAAGGGAAACACTAAAATATACATAGCCTTATGTTGATGGTGGATGCGTGCAAGTAAATATACTGGATAGCCTACTGGATGTTTTAATTTCAGCATAATTCATATAGTGGATAGCCTACTGGATAGCCTACTGGATGCGTGCAAGTAAACTCAAGTTAAAAAGTATTTCAGCATAAATCATATACAACATGATAGCCTACTGGATGCTTTACTCGGCAATACCAGACAGATACCAAATAGACAGAGATGTATATATGCATTCCCAACACTGTATTTCATGTCATAATATTATGCTTGTATATATATAAACACTAAAACGAAGTTACTTAACTTTGGTTAATTTATGCATTCCCAATCTATTAAGCAACTTTAGTTAATTAAGCAACTTACTGAAACTACTCAAGTATGCCTTCACAATCCTCTCTAACGTAGATAGCATCCTCCATGGAATCACCATCTCTATCGTTTTCTTCGCATTCTTCTCTAACAAAACTTATATCTAGAATAGACTCATCTGTCTCTAATTCATGATACCCTCGCGGTGGTGCCTTCAATACAACATACCAATTAGAAGAATCGTTTTCCCTTAAATAATTGATTTGCTTTGCTTGAGATGCAAGAATATACGGATCTCTTGAAAATGAGGCTTGATGTTGATGTAAATTAACAAGAGTAAACCCGTCTTCAACTTTCACTCCATGTCCTTTGTTTGCCCAATTGCACTTAAAAACAGGAATATAAAAGACATGGTAGTCTAACAAAATTATGTCAGTTAAAATCCCATAATATGTGACCACATCAACCACTTGAGAGGTATCCTTTGCACTTGCTCTACACATAGTAGTGGCATCATAAGTCACCCCGCAATTTTGAGTTTCTCTCTCAACATCTTGCGTGTGAAAACGTTGTCCGTTTATAATATATCCTTTGCATGACAATGCATTAGTACTCGGACCATATGCAATCCATTTTAACAACGTATCATGATTCTTCGATTCAATAGATATCTGGAAAAAATCAATGTATTTACCAAAGATTTTGAAAATATTATTTTGAAGTCAATTAAAGAGTATTTACAATAACCTTTTTTTTAATCCAATTAGCGAAGTTTTTTGTATGATTGTTCCAAAGCAATGTCGCATTTTTTTTCATACGTTGGTCTGAATTTTCCAACTCCTCAAGATGCAAACTAGCATAAAAGAAAAAAATTTAAGTTATACATGTTGTTATACACATCAAAACAAAACAAAATAGAATGCAATATTTACTCACTCTAAAAAAGGTTCCACTATAGCCATATTCATTAGGACAGCCAAATGAGCACTTTCTTTCTCGTTAAATGACAATGTAATTGTCTCAAGCTTTGAAATTGGACGGCCTTCGAGTATTGCGTGATTTTCATAATCTTCATTTCGACCTTGTTTCTCCTCTATTAGTGATGATTTTTTTAAAAATTCACCAAAAAATCTCATAGATTCTTCTGCAAGGTAGGACTCCGCAATACATCCTTCAGCTCGTGCATAGTTTCTTACATAATCTTTAAGAGTCTTCATATACCTTTCAAAGGGGTACATCCAACGAAAATGAACCGGTCCACACAATCGAGCTTCTCTTCCGAGATGAATTGTTAAATGTATCATTATATCGAAAAAAGAAGGTGGAAAATACCTTTCAAGATCGCATAAAATTGTAACGATCTCATCATCGAGTTTTTGCAGCTTTTCTTTATCAAGAACACGTTGGCATATTTTATTGAAAATGAACACAAACGGATTATTGTTTTCCTCGGTTTTTTTGGCAACAATCCTCTTATTGCAACTGACAATATTTGCTGCATCAACACATGATAATCATGAGACTTAAAGCCACTAACTTTGCAATCTTCTAATGATATACATCTTTTAAAATTTGAGCAATAACCATCAGACCCTTTGAAATCATATAATCTCTTGCAGAAATTTTTTTTTCACAACTTGACAGTGTGTACGGGGCCGGTGGAAGATATGTTTTCTTTCCACGAGGTTGTGCAAAAAGACTATGTCGAATTCCCAAGTCCTCTAAATCTTTTCTAGAATTAGTTCCATCTTTTGATTTGCTGTCATGCAATATTGTGCCTAACAAACTTTCTCCAACATTTTTCTCGACATGCATTACATCTAAATTATGTCGCAATGGAAGTTCCTGTAACAATCAAGAATATAACATTTTAGTATTATACATTTTTCTGTTTAATCAATGTAGGGAAAAAAATAAACACTAACCTCCCAATATGGTAAATCAAAGAAAATTGATCTTTTTTCCACCTTGATAACTCTTTTTTTACAGGGTTATCATTCTCATTATGTTCATCTTCTTTGTTGTGAACACGCTTCCTTTTTTTGTCCACTATCTTTTTTTTTCCCTTCTTATCTAGTATTTTCTTCTTTATCTTTTTTATTTTTTTTATTTCTTCTTTCTTGTCTTTTCCAAAATCATTAGGAAAATCTTGAAGCATAGCAGAAATGTTTCTACCTGTCAAAATCCTAGGCTTTGTGTCTTTCTCCACTGTATTATCAAACCAAGTCTTCTGTTTTCTCAATGAGTCTGAAGAAGGTAAAAATCTTCTATGACCCATATACACAATCTTTCGACTATGATTTAACCATCGACTATGAGTGTTAACACCGCATAATGGACAAGCTTTTTTACCTTTTACACAACATCCAGCAAGATTTCCATAAGCCGGAAAATCATTTATCGTCCATAGTAAGATTGCTTTTAAATTAAAAAGTGTTTTACTAAATGCATCGTAAATATCAACACCTTTATGCCACAAATGATGTAAATCTTCTACAAGTGGTGCCATATATATATCAATATCATTTCCCGGTTGCTTTGGACCAGGAATCACCAATGTTAACATAATATTTTCTTCTTTCATACACAACATAGGTGGAAGATTATATGTCACTAGCATTACTGGCCAGCAACTATATTTAGAACTTTTAATGGCAAATGGATTGAAACCATCTGTAGCTAGACCAAGTCTGAGATTGCGTGGATCGGCTGAAAATGATTTATATTTCGCATCCACTACATTCCAAGTTACAGAATCCACAGGATGACGCATTTTTCCATCATTGCTTTTATTACTATAATGCCATCTTAGATCTTCTGCCATTTTTTTGGATCTAAACATTCTCCTGAATCTTGGAATGATTGGAAAATATCTCAACACTTTGACAGGGATGCCTTGCATGATCTCTTTTGTACTCTTATTTATCTTCCATCTTGAAGAACCACATTTTGGACAACTATTCAAATCTTTGTATTCTTTTCTAAAAAGACAACAATCGTTCTTACAAGCATGAATCTTCTCGAAACCCATATCAAATATTTTAAGAAATTTTTTTACTTCATATATAGTCTTGGGAAGTACATTATCCTTCGGCAATAATACCTGTACCACATTTAATATCTTATCAAAACCAGTATCGGATAAACCGCACTCACATTTAAGATTATATAAAGCGGTGATAGCAGATAATTTTGTCTGACCTGCACAATCGGGATACAATGGACTTTCTGCATCTTCCAATTTTTTAATCAAATCATCTTCTCGTCTTTGTGCATCAACATTATCTTTATCGTCGGCAAAAAAGGTATGATCGACAAAATCTTCATCTTCATAGTGAACGACTTTGAATAAATCATATGTGTCATTCAAATCCATTTCTTCAACTATATTTAGTTGTTCACCATGATTATACCACCTACTGCATTTGTACTTAGGATCCATTCCTTTTATAACCAAATGCTCAAACACAATCTTGTCATGATGATGAGTAAGATTTCGACAATCTATGCAAGGACATAAAAATTTTTCTGCAACTGCTAAATTTTTCTTCGCGGATTGCACAAAATTCCATGCTCCTTGTCGGTACTCTATACTAGTTCTATGATGAAAAATAGACAACACAAATATTAATTGTAATATTAAAATTTTAAAATTTTTGATGTGTATTTAGTTGTATATTATCCTATTACCTGTGTGAATGCAACCAGTCTTTCTCCATCATGAATATACACTGTAATGCACATCACAACATTACTGTTAAAGAGAAACATAAATTTTTGATGTGTATTTAGTTGTATATTATCCTATTACCTAAACTTATTCGTCTAACCTAGAAAAATTAAAACCAGCTACAAATGAAAGCTGGTTGGATCTGATCTTAAGACTACAAATCAAATATTGGATGCAGATAATTCAATAACTATACCTTAATGTCCTTTAATACATCATCTATCTACCACCAATCTAAAGCTTCTAAAAGGATACAAAGGGTCATCAAGATTCCATGTATATAATTTTGAATATGAAAACTGGCATAAAATGCAATATATATTTTAATTGAAGTTAAACAACTGATCATGAGAACAAACTTGGAGAACTGTTACAATTACATTTCCAACATATTATCATTAGGCATGAAATTTTTTTGTGGCACTTCCATTCCTAAATACGTTAGTGAAAATGCATGGTGCACAAATTATTTGCCTTTGGGTCAGGTAACAACTTTCTAGTTTCTAAGTCAAACTAAATATCCTTGAAACTAAGATGGGATCCAATGCCATAAAATAAATATTTTTTTAAGAGGAAAAATTATTGTAAGCATTCCAAGTATCAAATCATTTAATAGTACTCTGCACTTCATAAGGTCTCACAGGCCATGATTGAGACTAATGAGCCTATATTAAATAACTAGTTATATTTTTCCATTTCTCACTGTATATGTATTATTTTACTCTAGTGGATAAAATTCAATGAGCCTGAAAAGAAAACTACAAGTGTATACATCTGAGTAATGATCTAATGTTACTAATGCACGATAATCTAAAAAGGTAATTTTAACACTTGGCTAGTAATTATAGTTGACTAGGAATGAATAAGTGTAGACGTTAAAAAGAAATTATCAAAATATTGTTAACACGTGATGGACGGATACTTATGGTAATTATTCATAACTTCTCATATTTTAACTTCCAATTTATTTGGTCTAGCCTGAGATTTATATCCTATATCAAGGTCGAAATGAAGATATTAAATCATGTATATATGTATGATGCAAGTGGAAAAGTTCACACAAAATGCTCAAGGATAAATGAGAATCACGAAATTAATATGTATAAAAGGTTTAAATAACCAGAACATTTACTTTGATAACCTTGCACCAAATGGTAATCAACAAATGTAAAGCTCAATACTAAAGTTTCAATCCTTAAACCAATAAAATCATATCAAATATTTTACATATATCAAAACATAAATAGAAATAATAATTAAAGACTGAAAATTTTAGATGAGCCATTATACAAATGAACAATGTTACAAGGCACTTGAAGAAATAATATCCCATTATATTAATACTTCCATTATGGTTCAGACTACCCAAACAAAAATTACCAAGACCTGTTGAGGATCAGGCCATGTAGCCCTACTAAACTTGCTAAATACCATTCACCTCTAGCAAGCTATCTTCTGGTTAGGTTTCATTAACACACCCATAAATTTCATAGGCTTCACAGTAGTAAGGATCTGTAAGAACATTTTACACCTAGGCTACCTATTACTAATCAAATTTTAATAACAATGCATATCTCATATTTCAATTTGTAAAAAAACAATAAAACTATGAGAATATGAAAGAACTGCCAATAATAGTAATGATTCAGCTTGTACAAATTTTAGTTTACTAGCTTCATCAAGACCAATCATCAAAAACGTAATTCTTCTAGTCCAGCTACTTAACCCTAATTTTAAATCAAAAACTCAATTAAAAACAAAATAAATTTTCATATCGGGGCAAATGTCAAAACAAGGAATTTGAAATTCCAAAATCAGCAACGAATGGAGGAATTTCGAAATGGAACTTAGATAAAAATGAAGAGTATTATAAAAATGAAGAGTATTACAACTTACTAACCAATCATGTACACATTACTAGTATATAAAAATGACCCCATTACCATGGTTTGGCTAATAAACTTCACAAAAAATAATGACTGTTATAATCTGATTATAGAGGCAATCGGACATCAAAGAATTTAAAGGTGTAATTTGAATTTAGAGTAGCCTTTTGACGAAATATGGAAGGGAATAAAACATAATTGTGAAATTATTTGATGGTAAACTAATAGACAATAATGATAATACTTGATAGTTTTTAGCATCTGTTTCATACCTTGTTGTTTAAGCACACTAGACTGAAAATGACAGAACTCTACAAATATCAACTGTTCAACACCTGCACGCATAAAATAAATTTGTTATTAGCTAATTCATGGCCACATTAGACTGAAAATGACAGAACTCTACAAATTAGTCATTTTGTTATTAGCACCAAACTGTTTTCAAAAAATTTGCCATTACAACGACGCCATTTTGTAGCACCAGAGTAATGTCTATGCATTACCCCTCTCCTGATACTTGGCTTGCGCCATTAACAACAATTTTATCCACTTATACAACAATGTCAGAATCATATACAACATTAGCACCAAATTGTTTCCAAAAAATATATGAAGGTAATAGCTGTTAGAAAAATAGAACATATGTAAACTTCATTCCCTTTATTAATAATGATTAACAAATTTGCAATAGACAACCAGTTTCTTATTTATTTTCACAGCTACAGATTTTTATAGAAAGATTCCAGAACACAGAATTGCTCTATCAACCCAAATTATAAGATGTTGTAGGGATCCAATCATCCGAACAACTAGTAGTAGCTTTAATTATGAAACAAGGTTACTTGTCACAATACCGTACACATGCATCGGATTAAATGAGTGTGATGCATTTATGAGTTCAGTGAAATAATCAAAACTTCACATTGTTAATGATGACTTAAAAGAAATATAGTAAATGTAGAAAAGAAATATATATTAAAAAGTCACCGTCCTAGATTTGTAACCCATTTAAGATAATAGTCACCGTCCTTGATCACTAAAAGGGTAGCAAACTTAAGTTATTTTACTATTACGGTTCTTAAGCATTAATAGAACATGCATAGGTAATTTGGTTATCCAAATAAAAAATACGACTGAATGAATATCAAGCAACATGTATAAATATATATATCCCTATAATTTGTGCTTTTTTCCAAAAAAATCTCTTCAATTTTGCATCATTGGATGCATACAAAAGGTTAGATTTAAACTTCCAGGTAGTTTTTTAATTGAATTGAAATGGTTAAAATATACCTTGATTAGAAACTAAAAGGTTAAACTTAAATTACAACTCAATTTTGATAATTGATCAGGTTTAAAAACTGACTGTATCAAGAAGGTAACTGATTACTTTAACCGCTAAAATAACACTGATATGAGAACCAGTTCTATATATTTTTCTCTTTCTTTCCACTGACTTCATCAAGAACTTAATTCAAATGAGAATAAGGATATCTTATCAAAGAAAACCTAGATCCCATTCTCAATGATTGGATTCATGTTTCAATTTTGAACCATCAAAATTAAAATGAAACCTTATCTAGTATTCTAGGTACTAGTAGCAAAAATAAGGTTGAAATGATAAAATTCAGTATTATCCATCATCAACCAAAGGCTAAACATAATTGAACAGAAAACAAGAGTGGAAAATTCATTAAACATCGGCTATTAAAGCCAATAACCCCTTTTAGAGTTATGCAATGCAAGCAACAATCGTAGCATAATGCAAGTGATTACAAATAAGAAGGAAAACATATAAAATATGGTTATGATACTTACAATACGAACTTCAGGTGGCTGATTTGGAATGATTTAGCTGAAGAGCCAAAGTGGTATGAAGGCAAATAGGGAAAAGGACTACCAATGGTGGCGGCGAAGAGGGCTAGCAACAGTGGTGAAAAAGATGCAGCAATGGCTAAGATTAAGAGATATATGGCAATGATGAAGACAAATTGAAAAGTGCCAGTGGCAAAGAGACCTAGCGACAGCGGTTAAGGTATCCAACGTCGAGCGATGAATTCTAATTAGGGTTAACAATTTAGGGACAAAATTTTATAACTGGGAATTTATAATTGATGTGGGGATGGAAATTTCACAGAAATTTCTATGGTGAAATTTATTTAGTTTAGGTTTAGTAAAGAGAGGGAAGATGAAATTCTACCGCCTTTGGCTAACAGACGGCGTTTCACGAAATTATGTTCATAATAATTTTATTTTTAATCGCACAGGATATAAAGACGCCGTGCCAATTTGCTGTTATATACATGTTTTCTTGTAGTGATGTACTGGCTGAAAATAATTTTTGGAAGATTAAGTATCTAACAGTTGGTGATTCAGAACAATATTTGCAATGGTTTGTTAGGCTAACATGCTGGGAACAAATTTAAAGTAGCTTTACAACGTTAAAATGAAAAGTAGTTTGTTAAACACGAAACAGAATAGAAAAATAAATTAAACATAGGACATATTGTACAGGCAGAGGTGGGAAGAAACTTGTAATGTACATCCCTTTGCGAGAGAACCATCTACTATTACAACATGATGTTCAAGCAATGTATCTATTATTTAAACTTAAAAATAGATGTACTGGCGAATAAATTTTTATTATTTATGGGCACACAATTTAGATCTCCTAGTATCTATTTTGCAATTTTCTCCAAACAGTCCTCGAAGATCAAGGATTATAAGCTTACGTAAGAACACCAGTTTGAATTAGTTGACAATAATGGCCATGGAAATTGGTCGATCTATAAATCATTATATCAACTCCTCCTTATCGCACTAGACTACCAATACAAAATCATTATATTATGTCTTCTTATCATACTAGTCGAGTGGTCAATTCAATGACCGTTACCTGAAGCAATAATCCACAATTGTCACCCTACTGCAATTTGCAGGTACTTTGTGAGATTTTATTATTGTCTCCCACTGTCCATGCTTATCAATCGATAACTTCAATATCAATCATCCTTAATCTATTAAGTTCAATTACAAAGTGGATTGTTCAAATTGTTTGCAAGCTGCAGAATAAAAAGTTTTAAGGCCAGCATGCCACTACTCAATCTTATAATCAATTATCAAACTATATTTTATTTATATCATATTGATTGCAGAAGCTAGTATTTAAATGCAATATCAATCATAGAGGAAATTAATACTAATTTGAAATCAGACTTCAATATTAACTGTAGTGACTAGACTAAATAGACGTAATGATAATTTTAAATCATAAAATCTTACATGAAGAGCAGTTTGTAAATCAACTATGGCTGGCGATGATACTACTAGCTAATGGCTGCTGGCGATGGCCACTGGAAATGATGGCTGGCGATCGACTGCGGCTGGGACGAGTATGAACGGAGCTAATCGATTGCGATGGCGACGATGACGAAGGCGCTGTTTCACTTCAACCGACGAGCTACAGGCGATGGAAATTTAGTTCGGAGGAAATATTTCTTGTCGATTGAAACTATTTTAGTTTTCTGGATCGATATTAAAATCTTGCGGAAGTTTTTTTAAGGAATATTGGAAATAGAGGGAGGGAAAGTGAAATGTAAGCGCTCAGGGAAAGTGAAATGTTAGCGCTCAATCTCACAGCGTTAGGGTTGGAAATTTATCGCCAAAATAATCGGTTCTCACGGCAATAGTTAATAAACGCTGTTTGTTTATGCTAAGGAAAGGAAGTTTTCTTGTAGTGCATGATTGATCCGGCTAATATTTCTCGGGTCGTTTTGTCCTTAGGATTTGGCAGTGGATCGGCGAATGTCTCGAACAAGATATGGATTTTGTGGTCCAAATCTTTTGTGGTTCTTCCCGCTTTCGACTCCTCCCAGCTATTTTCTGTGGTGTGTTCGTCCCCTTCCTTTGTTCCCTCTTTTCTGTTCTCGGCAGTCTACGCCAAATGTGATCGTTTGGGTAGGTTGGTTCTTTGGTCTGATATTCTTGCGCTCGAGTCCTTTGGCTTCTCTTCTTCTGTGATTGGCGGCGACTTCAATATCGTCGCTTGCCAAGCGGAAAAACGGGGTGGAGCGGCCATTAACCGAGGGGCTATGGCAGATTTCAACTCTTTCATCGCATCATCTAGCCTCTCGGAGATTCCCTTTGTGGGCTCAGCTTTCACCTGGTCTAACAACCAAGAAGGTCCGTCTCGAATCCTCTCTAGACTGGACCGGGTTTTCGGTTCGGAGGAATGGTTTCGCCTTCCTTTCTCCTTCTCTATCGCTCATCTACATCGGTCCTTCTCGGACCATGCTCCTATGATTATGCGATGTTCTCCACTCTCGCTCTCGGGGTCCTCTTCTTTTCGGTTCCAGAGCATGTGGAAGTCCCACCACTCGTTCCTTCAAGTGGTCTCTAGCTCTTGGGGCGTTCCTGTCTTTGCATCTCCCTGTACTGCTTTTGGGCGCAAGCTGTCGCATCTCAAGGCGTGCCTTAAGGTGTGGAACGTTGAGGTCTTCAGGAACATTTTCGATCGTGTTCGTTCGGCCAAAGAGGTGCTTATCGTTGCCGAATCTTTGATGGACAAGCATCCGTCCGCTGCCAACAAAGAGGCGTGGGCCCTTGCCCAAGCTTCTTTCTCTTCGGAGCTTCGTGTAGAGAATGACTACCTTCGTCAGAAGGCGAGGGTCAAGTGGGCAATCGACGGTGATGCAAACTCCAAATTCTTCCATTCCTCAATTCGTAAGAAAAATAGCCTTCTCTCGATTCGCGAGATTTTGCGTCCTGATCTCACTTCGGCCTCCTCGCGCGAGGAAGTCATTGATATCATCCTTTCACACTTCCATTCCTTTTTGGGCTCCCCTTCTGTCTCGGTTACAGACCCTGGCCTTTTAGCTTTCATCCCTCCTTTGGTACTCTCCTCGGAGAGTGCCGTGCTAACGAATCTCCCGTCCCCTGAGGAGATTCGTGCTTGTGTTTTTGCTTTGAGTAAAGATAGTGCCAGTGGACCTGACGGTTTCAATGGTGTCTTTTATAGGTCTGTCTGGTCGATTATCCAGGCTGACTTTTGTCTTGCTATTCAATCCTTCTTCTCGGGAGGGAATCTCCCCACTGGTTGGACTTCCACCAACCTGATTCTCATTCCTAAGTGCGAAAACCCAAGGTCTTGTTCGGATTTCCGTCCGATAAGTCTTTGCAACTTTTCGAATAAGGTCATCTCGAAGATCCTGGCCACCCGACTAGCACCTTTCCTTGAACGTATCATATCCCCGTCTCAAGCAGGTTTTGTCAAAGGACGTCTTATCTCTGATAACGTCCTTCTCGCCCAGGAACTCATCTCTCAAATTGATCAGAAAGTTAGGGGTTCCAATGTTGTGTTTAAACTGGACATGGCCAAGGCCTACGATCGCATGTCCTGGTTTTTCGTCATCAAAGTTTTAAGGACTTTCGGGTTTCCAGAGGCCATGATTGACATGGTTTGGAGGCTTATCTCCAACACTTGGTTCTCTGTCCTCATTAACGGTTCAGCCCACGGGTACTTCAAAGCTGGGAGGGGATTGCGTCAAGGAGATCCGCTCTCGCCTTCTTTGTTTGTGATTGCGGCCGAGGCTTTTATACACGATCTACAATCCTTAACCATTTATGGTCAAATCCAACGATTTGGTATCCCACGGGGCTGTCCGCTTATCTCCTCCTTATCCTTCGCAGATGACATTGTCATTTTCTCAAATGGCAGTCGCTCCTCTATTAGGCGGCTCCTTAGCTTTATCCATCAATACGAGAGATCTTCGGGTCAACTCGTTAACCCCTCCATATGTTGTTTCGTCCACTCGAAGGGCTTGTCTCATTCTAGCGCTTCTTGGATCGAGACCATCTCCGGGTTCAAGGAAACTTCCCTTCCTCTTCCTTACTTAGGTATTGTCCTTTATCGGGGCAGGAAGCTTAATGCTCTGTTCGATCCTTTGACCGACAAAGTGAGGGGCAAAATCTTACGCTGGAATGCGTCTCTTCTCTCCCAGGCCGGCAGGCTTGTTCTTATCAAATCAGTTTTGGATTCAATGGGAACTCACATTTTCGCGGCCATGACCCCTACTTCCTCTTTCTTCCAGTCATATCGATCGTTGGCCTCCTCGTTCTTCTGGGGTAACAAGGTAAACGTCCGTCGCCACCACTGGGTGTCGTGGGACGTGGTTTGTCGCCCGAAATCTGAAGGTGGTTTAGGCCTGCGAAACCCTTCTGACCTTTGCAAGGCCTTTGCATTTAAGTTATGGTACCGGTTTGGGGTTAACAACTCCCTGTGGGCATCGTTCCTCAGAGCTAAATACCATAGACTTGCTGGCTCTAACTTCTCGGGCTCTCCATCTTATTCTAGTGAGACCTGGAAGCATATGCAGTCAGTCAAGGCTTTATCGGACTCCCACGGAGGATTGACGGGTTGGGATGGCGATTCGTTCTCCATCCTTAAAGCCTGGACCTCTATCAGATCTCTTTCCCCTAATCGTCCTGAAATCTCTTTCATTTGGGATTCTCGTATTCCTCCCAAGGTTTCTCTTCTGATGTGGCGAATCTTACACGGAGGGTTGCCACTCGACGAGAATCTCCAAAAGATTGGCATCCCTTTAGTACCCCGATGTCGCTGCTGTGGCAACGAGCAAACGGAATCCTCCAACCATTTGTTTTTTAATGGCTACACTGCCAGATCTTGCTGGAATTACTTCGGGAATCTAGTTGGTGTTCGGAGTAATGCAAGATCCCCTGCTGTTCCTCTCCATTCGTGGTGGTCTGGGAACTCGGGAAAATCTCTTCGGTCTAGTGTGTTCAGACTGATCCCGTGTCTCATATGCTGGCACGTCTGGTGCGCGAGAAATAAGGCCATCTACGACATCATTCCTATGGATCCGCGTTCCATTATCCAGCGCGTGAGGAATGATGTCTTCCTGGCCTTTCGGGGAAGACCTTTCAGGGGACCCATGAGCCACCGGTCCAGGCGACTAGTGGGACTCCTATCGATCTCTTGCGCTCAATCAGCCGCTAGACTAGGAATTGGTTGAGCCGTCGTTGTAAGGTGGTGCACTTCCCACACCACTTTTTTCCCCTCCCCCTACTGTTATTTTACTGTGTTTGCCAGTCTTATCTTCAGGAGTTTTCAGTCTTCTCTGGGCTGGGCTTTCGCTATGGATGGTGTGGCGGGTTTTTCTGGTGTCTCCGTTGATTTCTTGATCGGTCCTATTTTCGTCTTGCACCTTTGTCGTTACTTTCCCTGAGCTCTTGTGATGGTTCTCAATGGAAGACTTTTGTCTGCTTCCCCAGTCGTTGTGCGCTGTCCGAGGCTCCTTAGTCATCTTCCTTTGGTCGATGGCATTGTCGGTTATTCTAGTAGACTGGTCCAGATTTGGCTGTCCTGATATGCAGCTCCTGTGAGTCCTCTTGAGGTTCATCCGTGCTAGCTTATCATATCGGAGGGGTTGTCCGTGCTGGCCTCCCTGGGAGTCTACTTCCTCAGGTTTCGCTGCCTTGCTGTTTTAGGTGTGGTTCTTCTGTGGTACGGATTGGTGGTCTGGCCTTTACTATCTGGTAAAGGCGGGTTAGGGGTTGTTGGCGGTTTCTCTTTTCTTTTTTAGATTTTGAGTTGGTTTTCATGGAGCTCTAGTGTATGTCTTTGCTCTGCGGGTTTTGCATTTTCGTCTGTGGGAGGCATATGTCCTTCATATGCTTCGTCTTGTCCTGTGAGCCACCGGAGAATGGCGTTTATTATCCTTTTGTTTATATATTTTGTCTTTTGAAAAAAAAAATGCACTATATTATGGGACGAATTTCCCAACGGTTAATTTTAAGCCCTTTTTTTAGATGGTCGAGAAATAATCATTTGTACAACCGCAGTTGTATAAATTGTCTTCTTTTTTCCCCTCTTCATTTTCAACTGTTTTTTCTTCTGTTTAATAACAAGCAACAAAGAAATACTAGTGTGTTTAAATGGTGTATTGAAACTAAACATCAGGTATAGATTCTTGTAACAACCTGAATTTCTAATGCTAGTAATTTAACTTATTGTTTTAAATTGTATGAGATGATCTAAACAAACAACTTAGAAACCTTACTTTTGAAGACGAATGAATTTAAATTTGAAGTATTTTCCATATTGTCCAAAACGTACATAGTCGTATGGTTTTACAGATTGGAATAGGTGAAGAAGTCAGTTTTGTAATATTTTGAGGAGCAAACTGATTGGCCTAAGGCTCAAATCAAATCAAGCTATTTTAAGGGATTACCTAATTTTCTAATTTATACACTTCTCATTTTCCTTCATTTTTCCTACTCTTCCACAAACTTCTCTTGACCTAACATCGTAATAAATACCTATTAAAATTTCCTAAATCCAAATAAAAATCACCATAACTCTAATTAGAGGAAAAATAGTAGAAATCCCAGTTCGTTTAGGCGCAATGTTTTATTTTGTATGAAATTTTGGATGAATGTCTAGAAAGTAGTTTGCTCATTAATTTGTGGTTCTAAAGCTTGATTAAGTAAGTGAGAAATAATCTCCTCACTATAGTTCTCAATCTTAGCCACAACCGTGCCATGGACCCAAATCGACATCTTCTCACCCATCGTTATTAGCATGTAAACATTTTCTTATTGTTGTTGTTGTTATTATTATTATTATTACTATCATTATCATTTAATCTCCTTGCAATCCATCGTCACAGTCAAGATTCATAGGGGAGCAACTACAAGGTAATAATATAAACCTAGAGGAACAACTATGAGATATTAATATAAATGAACTTTTGTAAAACGTAATCTTTAACTTTCAAAATACACAGTCGCTTATTCATAAAAACAAGTTTCGAAAAAAACCTGTATTTTTAGTTTTAAATGAACTTTTCAAAAACATCATCTTTAAGTTTTAAAATACATCGTTCCTCATTCACAAAAACAAGTTTTAGAAAACATAAGTATTTTTAGTTTTAGCTAAACTGTAAATATATGCAGTTTCTACAACTGCAAATATTTGCAGTAAAAACTGCAAATATTTGCACTTTTGAAAGAAAATTTAGTTTTGATCATAAAAATCTACTATTAAATTTAGATTTAGATTTTGGAAAAAACGAGATGGAAGTTGTTGGTGTGATTTTTCATTATGTACCAACACCCCAAAGTTCCAAAGGCAAACTGCCAAAGTAGAAGAAGAGAACGGTTAAACGAAGGCATGGTGCCTATGCCAACTGCGGTAAAGAAAGGTAGTTTCAGAAAGTAAAGGCACAAGGATTTGTAGTGGTTTGGGCGCCTTACCCTTATGTCTACTATTGAGAAGTTCTTTATATTCAGTCAATAAGCCAAGGTAGGCTTTACAAGTTCTGGATGACTTTGTCCACCATTAACGAGTTTTCTTAAAACCTTAATTCCCAAAAGTTAAAATGATTACAAAATGATTTGCCCCACCCGTGGGGCTATGATTTGAACACATATCATCATTTGGTTGTATGTAGATTGACATAGACTAATGACGTGCCATCTCTATATATAGCTTTGAGCGTTTTGACCCTTATATTTTATCAAAGCTTCTGGCTATCTAAGTCATTAGTGTCACCTAAGGCTGAACCAGTAATTGATCTTGGTTATTTATTGAGGTGCACTTGGCCCTAAGTAGAGTAAACTTTGGTATCGTATGATAAACTGGGTGCTTTTGGCATTTGTTCTTGGTTATGGGTGCCTTAAGCCATTGCTTAAGTAGAGAAGCTCTTTAGGTCTCGGTATATAATTTGGAGGCAGTGTGTCTCCTCGGTATTGTAGCATACCTTGATGATTTTGGTAGCATGCTTGATGCTTCCGTCTTTCGTTAAGAAGTCGACCTTGTGACTTATGCTTTCGGTATTAGCTAGCCTAATGGTTAATGCCCTCAATTTATGGTCGGTCTAGAGGCGTATGCTTTCAGTTTAAGGTCCGCCGGTGACCATTGCTTTCGGTTGAGCCCATCTCGTGTATGTGCATTCAGGGTGGTTTGATCCGAGTTACATTATCGTGCTTTTAATACGAGTGATGCCTGTGGTCCTCGGTTTTCACTATATTATGACCACTTCTGCTACTTTGGGTTTACATCTAACCTTCAGACATTGCCTATCCTTCAACATGTGGGCACAAGCATTGGACTAATATACCGGAAGGAGCTATGCATGGCTAAATATGAAGCGTCGTTGATATTTTACTTATGGAAAGTCAAGTACAGATTAGAGTTGATAGGGTTTAGCCGAAGAGCTGAAGCCTTAGGTATTCATATGCAATGAAAACCTAAGTGTCTTTCTTTTGGGTTCCAAATTATATAGCTAAAGTTGAATTTATCCTAACAAAAATTAAGGTATAACATGTAACAACCCTCTACTTGGAGGCTCAAAAACTAACGGCGACGGATGCTGCAGTCATCCATAGTTATTAATCTTCGGCGACCAAATACGGTGGTGTTAGATACATTGATACAGAGATCATAGAAATATGGAAAAAAAATTTAACAATTCAAAACCACTTTTCCATATTCAAATAAAAACATTTCATGTTCATTACATAATCTCAAATTACGTTAACCACGTTCAGCGAAATATAATTATTGCAAATACGCTAAGAGCGATATATGAAGATGCCCCCTTAGTTGATCAAAATATATAGTAAGGCTCATAAATCTGCCTTTACAAACAAACACACAACGGAAACGAAAACACTAAATAACTATCTGCCTCCTACACGTCTCCGGAAGCTTTATTCGTCTAAGAAGAGAACCTAGAAACCCTAAATTTCAAACTACTCAAAATCAATTGAATACTCGAGAGTTTAAGAGAAAAAAAAACAAAAACTTCAAGTCAGACATAAAGCCTGGTATGAATAATAATCTAACATCTCAATCCTTTTGGATATCTAGTGAGACCACGCCACTTAGCGGAATGGGTTTTCCCCTCACTAGTATCCTAAAAACCTTTATAAAACCATATATTGTGCTTCTGCATCCACAATGGTTAAAACATACATTTTCAAAATATTATGATGATATGCATACTCGAGAATAATTAGAAATTCCCATTCCCAGTTTAATCTAACAACATATCATAATTATAGTTTATAGGGTCACTATTAAACTTTTTAGTTTTCATGGGTTTACTAATAACCCTGTCATAATTAATAGACACCATGTCTTATTCATAGTTTTCATGGGATCACTAAGAACCTATAGGCTCCTGCCAGTTAATTTAATCAATTCATGGGTCCTCCTGAACCTATTGGACTTTTCAATAACTAATCACCTTACCCTAGTTTTCATGGGTTTACTAGGAACCTATGGATTTATCCAGTAACTCACTTCACATCCTTGTTTTCATGGGTTGACTAAGAACCTACTAATACATCCATTAACCACTTACTTATCCTAGTTTTCATGGGTTTACTAGGAACCTATTGAATGATGTCAATTCTTAATCCGGATATAGTTTTCATGGGTTCACTACAAACCAATTAGCCCCTGCCAACTACTCTTAATACATAGTTTTCATGGGTTAAGTATGAACCTTTTGGTATGTACTAATAACTACCTTATCATAGTTTTCATGGATTTACTATAAACCTTTTGGTATGCACCAAAAACTACCTTATCATAGTTTTCATCGGTTTACTATGAACCTTTTGGTATGCCCCAAAAATGACAAAGTTTAGGCATCCTATATTTTTGGTCATCCTGACTCCATGGATGCAATTCTACTCATTCAAGAGTTTAAGCAATTTATATTCACTATTGAGTTAACCTAGCTGGTTCTTCTAACCTTTTTTCCTAAAATACAGTTATGGGTAATCATGTTAATATATTCATATTTGAAGAAGAAAAAAACAATTTAACAATACCACTCCTGTGGGTTTAAAGTTCTTGAAATATATATCATAACATAGTTAACGTCTTTAACTTATATTTTCATCAAGGAAATACTTCTTCAAAATCACATACTTAAAGCCATTATAAAACTCCTTTACACAAACCGTGGGTTTTCCTTTAAAAATTAGAGTATGGATTCTCAAACCTTCCAAAACCAAACCTTTCGACCTTGTCGAAAGGTCTACAAAACAACCTTTCAAAACCATTGAAACCATTCGGCAATTTAAACCTTTCGAAAGCATTTAACTCTTATAACATAAACCTTTCAAAACCAGTGGATTAAACCTTTCGAAAACTTACTGGGCTCAAGTTAAAACATGCGGAAGGTCCTCTTTTAAAACCTTTCGACCTTGACGAAAGGTCTGCTTCAAAAACTTTAAAACCATTTAAACCAATAGACCTCCGCCTTTTAAAGCATCTCCTTTAAAAGCTTGGGTTACACTTCAATTATAATACAAAGGTAAATCATCTAAGTCGAAAGCCTTGAAACTTTCGAAAGCAATTGGAGAAGCGGCTGGGTTTTTAAAACAAGTAAACCTTTCGACTAAGTCGAAAGCTCCTACTTTCGACCCTTTCGAAGGGTTTTAACAAAATAAAGGCGGCAGTTCTTTTCAAAATCTCTTTTGAAACAACCTTTCAAAACCAAACCCTTTGACCTTGTCGAAAGGTCTCTTAAATCCTTTCACAATTACTTTATAGAAAAATGTTGCCTCTAGTTTCATATTTAAATAATAATTTTATTTTATAAAATGCCCCTTCTCCTTAAATAAATATACAAAATATTTAAGTCCCATACCTTAAATAATTTTATATATTCATCAAAACACTTAGGAAAAATTTGAAAAAATCCTAGAAAATCTATTTTAATATCTTTCCAACATATAAAAATTTCAAACCCAAATAATCATTATTTTTGCCGTAAATAACTTATAACCCAATAAATCATTTTCATCACTAGAAAATTCGTATAAAGTGCATATGCACTCGGAAAATTATAAGAATTAAAACACATCTCCAAAATCATGTTTTCTATAACATAAAATTTTCCCATTGCATTTAAAAATCATTTTCATCTTGGTTTTTCCCTAAACCGTATATATCTCTTATTAAACAACCCTGTTTAAACATATACGAATCATAATCAAGCATATCATCATTCAACAAATCATAAAAACATATTTATCATTAAATCTGAGAACATTTAATGTAAAATTCAAAATAGAGATGTAGAAATTATTATTCACCTTGCTTGAGATAAGGAGATTAGAGATTGTTTGAGATTGATTTATAAGCTTTAAAACATATGACATCCATATTTTAAATCCTTTGAACCTTATCCTTTCAAAAACCTTAAAAACCCATACCTTTCGACCTTGTCGGAAGGTCTCACCTTTTGACCTTGTCGGAAGGTTTTTTTTCGACCTTGTCAAAAGGTTTCTTTTCGCCTGGTTGAAAGGTTTCACCTTTCGACTTTGTCGAAAGCTTGGGATACCTCCCCTATAAAATCATTAATAAACCTTTCTAAAGCATTGAAATTAAAACCTTTCGATGACATTGGTTTCAATTTAAAGCAAGTGGAAACCTTTCAAAACCATTCGAAAACAATGAAGTGTTGGTATTGGAAACCAACCCTTCGAAATCAATGGAGAGGCGGCATATTTTAGAAAACAAAAGATCCCCTTTGAAAGCAACTGAATCGAAAGGTAAGAAGCGGCTCTAAAGTCTTGTCAACCTAGTTGAAAGGTTTCATACCTATTGACCTTGTCGAAAGCTTTACCTTTCGACTTTGTCAAACGGTTTCAATTAAAACAAGAAAGCAAACCAATCGAAACTTTTTCCTTTTAAACCTTTTGACATTGTCGAAAGCTCTTTGTAGAAAGCTAGCAGGCGTATTTTCTTTAAAACCAACACAAAGTTTCATCTCCTTCGAAAGCTCTAACCTTTCGACTTCTTCCAATTCACTACATACCAATTGTCTGATATCATGTGCATTGATTTTTGACCTAGTCGAAAGGTTTGATACTTTCAAATTTTTAAAATGCCCCTTTCTCCTTTATAATTATATAAAACATTTAAGTGCCATACCTTAAATAATTTTATATAACTATTAAAACATCTTGAAAAATTCTACAAAATCAATTAATATGTTCTTTTCAACATATAAATTTTTTGAATCCAAACAATATTTATTTTCCCTATAAATAATCCAAAATACCATTTTCTTCCTTAGAAAATTCATAATAATTCAACAAAAATTCAGAAAAATCTGAAAATTGAAACTCATCTCTAAAATAACTTTTTACATCATCATACAAATTTGCAAGCTAACGGATGTCATTTAATAGGGTTTTCATCTTAAAACATGTCATAAAATCTATATGAACATACATAAATCATCAACATATATATATATATAATCATTTTATCATTCAAAACCATGGCAGACATTTGCAAAATCATTCGGATTTAGTCTTAAAACTGAAACCATAAAAATTTAGAGATGTAAACATTATTCACCTTTGCTTTAGTGATTAAGGAGCATAATATTTGAATGAGTTTGATTTGAATATGCTTTCCTTAAGCTTTTCTTCTATTTCCTCTTCTTCTTTCCTTGTTAATGGTGGCCGGCCTCACTTTAGAAAATTTTGAAATGAAAGCATATAGAGATACACGGCCTAAGGAAGATAATGTAAGAATGGCCTATTTTCCATAATACCCCTCCTCTAATTCATATTAAACCCTTCATTTAATTTATTAGTTAATAAGGCACGGTAACCTTAACTAAACCAAATCTCAATCCCCTTATCAATACATAATTTAATTTAGTTTATCTAACTAAATCTCCTAAATAATGTTATCAAAAATCTAGGGTGTTACACTACACCATATCTTCAATCTGTAGTACTCATTAGCACATATTTGAATAACATAATGACAACACTTCATCATAAATCCATCTCTTGGAAAAAAAATAAACAAAAATATTAATAAAAAATTAGAACACAATGGTATCCACATATGTTAAACTATTGGGAACATGAGAAAGCCCGTACCAACTAAGAGCCAAACACGCTTTGAACATCAAAGAAGTCCCATACGAATATCAAGAAGAAGTACTCAACAACAAGAGTGAGTTGTTTCTAAAGTCAAACCCGATATACAATATGGTTCCAATCTTGATTCATAACGAAAAACCTGTTTGTGAGTCGATGATCATTGTCCAATACATCGATGAAGTTTTTGAAGGTCCCTTCATTCTCCCTTCTCCCTTTTGGTCCTCTTGAGCGTGCTCAAGCAAGATTTTAGGCTTATTACATTGATGACAAGGTATGGTAAAACTCCTACCTTTATATACGTGTATCATTATTCACTTTATTCATTTCTAATTGATATTACTTTACTATAGTTGTTAACCAGCTTAGTTAGCATAGTAAAAATGAATATGACCGAAGGAGATAAAGTGCAAGCAGTAGAAAAGACTATTTTAGGGTAGAAATCACTGGAAGATTATATGGTAGAGAAGCCATTTTTTAGAGGAGACAACATTGGTTATGCTGACATTGCACTGGGAAGTTTACTATGTTGGTTCAAAATCGTAGAAGAAATTGAAAGTGTTAAAATGTTAGATGAACAAAAGTTGCCAAATTTAGTGAAGTGGGCAGAGAGATTTAGATTAGATGATATTTTGAAGGGAGTAGTGCCTGGACATAACTAGCTGGTAGAGTACTGCAAACTTCATGAAAAAGTCTGGATATCCAAGCCTGCAAAAGATTTTTTGAAGTTTAATCATACTTTGTTATATGAATTTCAAATTTTCGAAGTGGACGATGTTGAATTATCTCGTTGTAACTGATTCTGTATTGCGTGGTTTGTTTTATAATTCTTGAATTAACATATTTTCTAGATATTTATTTTCTGTTGGAGAAAAATCCCTTCAGATGATCATTCTATGGGAATAGAAAACCCAACGCAGCGGAAAACAACTAGATCGTGATTGTAGTGAGACGAGACAAATAGAGATAAACACCAGAACAGACAGTCATAGATCAGTGCAATGTAGAAAAATAAATAACACCAGTATTTATAGTGGTTCCACTGCCGCTAGGCAGTGTATGTATGTCCATTTGGAAAGAGGAGATTTTATTAATCACTGAAAGATTAGAGTTACAAGATTGATTCTCTTTTGGAGACTATACATAAGAAGAATTAACAATACTGACCAAATTCTACAGAGTTTCAGCTCCCTAGAATGACTGCCATTTTGGTCCAAAAGCTCCACTATTTATAGAGTGAAGATATGAGGAGAGGTAGCTGCTATATAGCAGCCTAGGGTTTTGGTTCGGCAAACATCAAAAAAATTCTATTCGGCATGAGCACATTTCATTTGGACCGGCATAGGTTAGTCCTACATAGCATGGTCGGCATAGCTCATTTGGTTCGGCATTACCACTTCAGTTTGGACTGGCATGCTTTACCAAATCATCGAACATTCCACCGAATGAAATACCACCGAACGAGATCAGCTGCTCCAACTTAACCGAACGAGACTACTCGTTCGGCCTTCATAGCCTCAACGCCGAGCCACAATTCACCGGACAAGATATTTGGAGCGACAATATCTTCTCATGCCTCCACCACCGAACGAACTCCACCAGACCAAATCTTTGGTCCGACATCTCCTCCACCGAACCAAATATTTGGTTCGACATCTTCTTCTCAACACCGAATGAAACCCACAAAGTACTGCGACTTCGCCTCTCTTTCACCGCACCAGGGTTAGGGCTTCTCTAAGCTTCGTCATTTTGACTAGGGTTTTGGGTGCTTCACTTCTTCCTCTGCCAACGATGGAATCAAGGTAACAATTCCAACAATCTCCACCTTGTTACTATATTCCTTCAAGCCATCCGACTCCGTCTACACCTTTATGCTCCAAGCAATGCCATCATCCATTACACTTTGTCAACGAACTCCGGCAAGGCTACCGTCTGTCAACAAAGTGTTCAAAGTACCCAGTCCGGGTAGAACCCATCAATCTCCATCATCAAAACAAACGTCTCCATAAACCATCTTGTTCATCGATGGAAATTCTATCGGTTTAGAAAACCGTCGAACGAATTTAAATTAAAAATTTACCGCAAGCGCACGGTGTACTATTGAAGTACGTGGCGAGTACAGGTCGATCCGCAGGGAATTGATGATTTTAAAATTCTATTCAATCAAATTAACCAAAGTTGAAAGTGTGATTAGCTGAAAATGTATGAAACTAACAAAAAGTAGCAAAAGAAAATTAGATAAAAATATGAGAGTTAAATGACAATTTAGAGATAAATCCACTCTCTAGATCATATAATTCAACAATTAATGAAATTATGATCTCTTTTTTGGTCATAAGTGAGTTTAAATGATGTGTTTATCATAAGTATGGCTTATTTGTGCTATTAATTAGCTCAACATAAGCCATCAAACTATAACACACCCCTTAAACCACTTACTAACTCTCATGAAAACAACAACAAAGTTGAAAATGAAATCTATTTTAAGCATGACCTATTAACTATTACTTATAAATATAGGCCATCAAATTTTAATTTCACATTCACTTCATTACCATCATCATATGTAGATGAAGAGGTAATTATTGCTTGTAATTGTTTAAGCATAGCCTATTTGTTATGAACAACATAGACTATCAAATTCAACATGAAACAATAAATCACATCAACATTCCTTTAAGCACAAAAGAGATCAAAATTATCAAAATGTTGAAGCTACATGATTAGAGGCTTCATTACCCCTAAATTGAAGGGTAAGCTCTCATTTTTGTTATCATAAGAACAAATATAGCTAGCAACATGAAAGCAAAAGGAAAGGAAAATGAAAGCTAATGGAAAAGAGAAGCTAATTGTAATATCCCGGAAATTTTGGACAATATCAATTTAATAATCTGTTTAAATAATTAAATTGATTTGTTAATCTTTGATATTAAAAATTTGAATTGATTTAATAATCTAATTAAATAAATATTTGATTAGTGAATTTTATCTTTTAAAAATTTATAAAATGATTTCTATTTATAATGTATATATATGTGTGTATATATTGTAAATAAATAAGCTTTGGTTTGAAATTTAATAAATAAATAAAAGCTTGTTTTTAAATTTCTAATATACATTTTGATAGTTTGGAAATTATGCTTTATTTAATATTAAGCTTTTCAAAGCAGTTTAAACAAATAACTATATGGTTTTAAATAAGATTAATAATAAGGATTATTTTATTTTCTTTTTAAATATTGCTTAATAAATATGATTTAAGAGTGTATATATATAAGTTTAAAATACAATTTACATATGATATGTTAATTCATTTAGTAATAGTAGTAATTTATAATCTCTTTTATAAATTATTTTAAAATTGATAAATTTGTTATTTTCAACAATATTAATAATGTATTGTCTTATATATAAATATAAATTCATATGTGCATGATAATAAAAGTACAAGAGTTTTTAAAGCAAGGGTTTAGACATAAAATTCTTGATTCTTACATTTGTAAAATAATTAAAACATGTATGGACACTTGTGTGATTATAAGTACATGCAAATACAAGTAGTTTGATTTTTCTTGTAATTGAATTTTATAAATAGGTGTTAGAGAAACCTGGACAATTTTGATATCAGTTCAAAACCTTTTTCCTTCTTCATCTCTTCGTTTCTTCTTTTCTTAAAATTAAATCAAACTAAAATCTGAGAATCAAAACTTTCAGCCTGTAAACAAAAATTCCCAAAGACAATAATCAACTCCTCAAACCAAATAAGATCTGTAATTAAATTTTTCCTCTCAACCAAAATTCTCTCAGAAACAAATCTGCAATTCTTCAAACCGAAATTCATATTCAAAAATCTAAGCAAAGCCTGCAATTTCTTCTCGAATCTGGAAAAAAGTAAACCTGTTTTAAAGCAAGATTAAAGGAAAAATCAAACCTGGAGTCTAAAGCAACATGCATGCAGTTTTAAATTCAATAAGTTAAGCTCCATCAACTCAAGTTTAAATCAAAAGGGAGCATGCAAGTTTACAGTCTTCAAAGGTTAAACTGCCTCTGTTCATCTCCTTTGAATCAAGTGAGTAACATCACAACTTAAATTGTTTAGGTATATAATTATGTTGTAGGTTTACCTCTGAAATCAAGTATGTTTGTGAATGCATCTTTAAGTATGACTCTGTGCATATATGTGTATGAATATTGGTGTGCATGTTTGATATCTGTTATTTGCTCTGTTCCCAGTTTTTAGTACAAAGTTTGATCAAGATTCTGTATCTCATGACCTAGACAATATTATGATGTAGGATATAAACAATAATTGGTTGTTATATCATATATTAGAGTTTAGAATTTTATTTAAGTTAGAATAAAAAGAAATTTCTCTGTAAATAAAAAGGACAGGGAAGTTTAAGTTTTGCAAAAATTCAAATATGATAATTTAACAATTCAGGATTTTAAACTAAAGCTCTAGACTAAGTTATGATTTTTAGAAGAGAAATCACAATTTTAAAGTTTATAAATAATGAGATATTCTAGTATGAATAAAAATTGGGTTTCTGTAAATTTCTGGCAATCAAATGGATTATAGATTTCGGGGTTGAGGCTAGAGTACGATGGTAGGTCAGTGATCATCGGAAAAATGGTCAGGGGTTTTTAAATCCATCGTGGTGGTGTAGCAAGGTAGAAGTAGGGTTTAAGAATTGATTTTGGTCGACGTGAGTTCCCAGTCGATTTCGTCGTCGTCAAAACTCCGGAGGTGACCGGTATGGGCTAAATCGATGTATCATGACGTGGCGCAGCTTTGGACTTGGTGGCGCAAGTTCAGATGAACGGAGTTGGCCATGCGAAATGGATTGGATGATCAAGTTGGGTTCCAGGTTGTATCAAGTTGCTCGATTTTGAATTCACAATCGATTCGAGGTTCTGAGTGATCGAAACGTTAGGGGAGGAGGTCGCTGACTTGTCGATGGTCAGAGTATGGATCGGAGATGGCCAGAACGTTTGTGCACGTGCACAAGTATCGGTAATGTTTTGTTTGAGTTGAGGAAGAAGACGTTCTCGAGTGAATGTTAGGTTTGGCTCGAAGTCGTTCTCGTGAGAACTGGGTGTTGGCTCGGGATTTCGAAGGGAAGACTCGCGTGGATTAACTGTTTAAAGTTTTAAAACATAACAGTTTTTAGAAAATAAGAGGCGAGGGATAACTCGAAGTGGTACTCGAGTGGGAAAAGGTTTGGCTCGGGATGAACTCGTGTTCGCGTGAGAGTTTAACAGCAGGTTTAAATAAAAATGGTTTGTTTTAAAACTTTTCTTAAATAATTCCTCCCTATTTTAAATGTTTCTTTAACCCATAATTAAGAAATGATATGATTGTTTAACTTATGTTTGTTAAGTTAAAATTTAAGATATTTTAAACTTAAATTTTTAAATATAATTAAATGTTAATTAAAGGTTAAAAGTTTTTAAATAATGTGATTGGGTAATTAATAAAGATGATGATTTATCTTAAAGGTAATTAATTGAAATTAAGGATTTTTAAATTAAGATTGATTAATTAATGATTAGTGATTAATTAATTAATTAGTGACTAGTTAATTAGGTAATTAAAGAATAATTAATCTGTAATTAAAGATTAATTAATTTGGTTTAAGAAGTAATTAAAGGATAAATTACTCAGCTTTAATTTATAAAATGAAGGTGATTAATTTAAGTTAATTAATTTGTTAATTAATTAAAGATAGCCACTTGGTAATTGTTTAAGTACAAATTACTTAATGAGATTAGATAAGTGTAGATTATTAACAAATGATAATCATTTGTAAAAATTGGTTAAGTATAAATTACTTAATAAAAGTAATTAAAGAAATAAAGTTCTTAAGGTAATTAATTAAATAAATTTGATAAGTTTAAATTAATTTATTTAATTAATTTAAGAAAATCACTGGGTGATTAGATAATTACTTAAAAGTAATTAGTGAAAGTATAAATTACTTAGAAAGATAACTAAAGTTAATTAGTGGATATAATTAACTAAAGGTGGTTTAATAAAAGTAATTTGAGTTTAGTACTTTTAATAATTAATCAAGGGATTAATTAAAGGATAATTAATTAAGGAGTAATTAATTTAGGAAGTGTAGTAATTAAGAGTAGTTAATTACTAAATGGAATTAATCAAAGGTGATTAATAAATGTGATTAATTATTAATATAAATAAGATAATTAATTAAGAATAATTAAGGATCATTAATTAATATAATTAATGATGTTATTAAGAATTGATTAATTAATATTAATTAATAAATAATAAGTGATTAAAGTAATTAATTAATTGTAATTAATTAAGGATTAATGTAATTAAATACAGTTAATTAATAGATGAAGTAATTAAAGAATAATTACTGAATGGTTTAAGTTAATTTGTGAAATTAATTAAGAGTTAATTACTTAAGGTAATTAAAGTATAATTAATCAGGATGATTAATTAAGATGATACTTAGAGTATGATTAATTAATTGGTTTAATTAATAATTAAGTAAGAAGGATTTATAAAATGAAGTAATTAATTTAATTTACTTTAAATTAATTAGAGATGATATAAATCATTACTTAGGGATGGTTGAATGATATGGAATGCTTTGCATTGTTGATATCTCTGATAAGAGATGTGCTGATCTATAATATGGATGTTTGGTTGGATTGAAATGATAATATGAATTATCTGTTTGGATGATAATGTAAATTATCTATTGAATTATCTATCTTTGTGTATATAGATAAAGAATTGAATTGTTTTAACCTTAAAACAACTTGACCCTTAAAATACGTTTTGGATTTCGATGAGACCGGGATCGGGTTTCCGTATACCGGAATTCCAGGTCTGGAGACCCGAATACCACATCGATCCAAATTAACGATAGGTCGTAAATCTCAAGTGAAGATGAAGATTCAGAGTGCAAGGGTTATTGTCGTTAACTCTGAGGGTGATTCCAAAACGAGTGTAACGAGATAATGCCTTCGGTTTCGTTCGAACCCGGAACGAACTTGTATGGATTGAATGCTTTCAGAACATCGTCAGGAGGGCGATGAGCATTCTAAGTGATGTGTTCTGATTTAAAGGTAAATCGTAACCTCAAGCCTCATCAAACCGGGAATGGCTAAAACAGGGGAGGTGCAGCAAGGCTTCGTGGGTAGCACCTACTGAGAGTAAGGTCATCCCTGTCTAGAGAGTTCCTTCTTTTATTTCGGCTTAGTGGTGCAGTTGGCGACGGCCATCTGTGGGGTGATTTTATTCGGAATTATCCAGTAAGGGATGGTTCCGGCTTTGTGTTGCAGGGGATTGGGAGTGATCCTCGGTACGGTGATCTAGGCCCCGTACTGTGATGAGCGGTACCCCGGTAGCTCTGCCATTGTATGGAAATCCAAATTCCAATAAGTGATAACGGACTTGATTGTATACTTATGTATGCTGGAATTTAATAATGTAACAATTTCGGCTATTTCATATTTATTTGAAAACCCTAGACCCTATTATAATACAATCGAATTTCCTATCAAATGTTTTGGTTAGCGTAAGGTAAAAACTTACCCATGTTTATGTGTGGGAAGTCTTACGTGATACCTTTTCTTTCAAAAGGTTTTGAAGTTAAGCAAGTTTAACCTGTTACTCACACCAGACCCATGTCTGACCCAAGTTGTTTATTTCTGTTTTATAAACTCTTGGGTACTCAAATTTTTACGAGTAGCCAAGGGATTCAGGTTTAGCCTTGACGAATTGTGGAGGAGCAATGGAGCAGGAGGCTTCAGCGTTGTAGATATAGATAGTAGTTTTCGCTGTGTTGATCTTGTTTAGATCTTTGTTTTGTATTGAGTTGTAATAACTAGACAGATGTTTATAACTGTCTAGTATATGATGTGTAATCTGTGTAACTCTGATAGATGTATATGATACTATGTAATAGTTATATGATATATTATATTTTGTTCCGTTTCCGCTGTGAGTATTTGTGTTGTTTTCTTTCTCTTTCTCTTCTTTTCTATTTCTCACCCCTTTCTTTCTTCATAATGATCCGACTTTCTGTGGAGAAAAAGCTGGGTCGTTACAGTTGGTATCAGAGCTTAGGTTGAGCGAATACCTAAGCTATTAGTTAAGTGAATATCAGAACACTAGGTTGAGTGAATACCTAGGTTCGGAAGGGTTGTTCAATTAGGATCTGTAGCAACCTGTTTGAGTCCGAGTGTATATATATACGAGAGTGCGTATTTGTTAGTTATATAAAATGGTTTTATATTGTGTTAATTGATCGGTTAAGTGGTATATGGATTCTGGTCAATACGAGTAGCTACCGTTATTGATAGGGATCTCTAAACACTTGGACCAGGCCAACGGACACAATATTGTTTTAAAAAGGGAAGGTGAAATAATTTTACCCAGATATATTTTCTATATATAAAAAGTATCATTTTAAAAGTATATGGTATTTATAATGATTGGTTGAGATGATAATAATTTATCATCTAGGATTAGGAGTCTGAGTGTTGAGGTTGGAAGTGTATTTGTCGAGACTGTAGATCGAATACCGTCTCGAATAAGTTTTGTTGTGGTGTAAGGACTTCACCAATCTCTGAAGGAAACCTGTTAAGGCTCGGAGTTTATCTTTGTAGTTTGGATGAGTAGAGTTGGATATGTCGGTTGGACAGAAGCGAGGGATGGTATCTTGATACTCCTGGAAGAAGTAGCTGCGTGATGAGATGCAGTGACTATGGATGTTCCCAAAGATATTTTCTTTGGAACAAGTTAATGAAGTGTGTCTGTTTCGATGTTATGGTTGAGTCCAACGTGGTGTCTCTGTTTGGTTTGGGTTCGAGTTTCTCGAAGAGCTTTGGATTGAGAAGTCTTTGGCATCTGTGGCAGCAGTGCAGCTCGGAGTGTTCTGTATTGGCAGGAAGTTTTCTGGCTGAGTAGTTTTTCTGAAGGTGGAGTTCAGAAGAAGTAGAGTATATCCATTTCTTCGATGGATTGGATAGATAAGTATGAGCTGTTCTGATTTGTAAAGATAGAACAGTTTTCTTTGCATTTTGGCTGGGTTGATCGCAAAAGTGACTTGCGATAGTTTGAGTATTCTTTTGAGTTATCTGAGATTTTCTGGGATATGTTGCCCAGTCTGTGCTTGTGTTCATCATCAGCATTTTCATTCTACTCCAGATCAGAGTGGTGCAGCAGAAGCAGTTTGGCGAGTGCTCTTGTTCGTCTTTTCCAGATAGGAGAAGTTAGTTTGGAATCTTCTAATGTTTGAGAAGTAGAGTTTTGTTTTGGATTGGGTTGATCTTGAGAAGATCATTGTGTGGAGATATTCTTAGTCTAGTTTGTTTCTAGAAGTATCAGCGAAGGTTGAACTGATCAAGAAGGATCTGTAGACAGCCAGGATCGTCTGAAGGATTTTGTGGATAAGAAACGAAGGAATTTGAAATTCGAAATTGGAGACTTCGTTGTTGTGGAGTTTTTCTCTGGTTAAAGGGAGCTATAAGATTTGGTAAGTCTGGGAAGTCAGCTCTGAGTTATTTTGAATCTCTTCTATGTTCTGATTTGGGTAAGAGTTTGATCTACTGGATTGAATTGTCAGTTTGGATAACTGGAATTCAATATATTTTACGTATATCTAAGGGAGTACGTGTTTAATCTATCTCTGGTTTTGGAACCAGCAGTTCCGAAAGATTTGGTTGTTGAGTCAGATTCGTCTGTAGTCTGATATCTTGTTTAGTTTTGTAGATCCAGATGAGTTAAAGCTTTATAGCTTAGTAGTATTGGTTGTTTGGATTGTTTGTAGAGCGAGTATCCCGGTATATATATACTTGGGGAAACTCGAGGAAATTTTATTCAGAATTTTGTCTGGATAATTAAAATTGTTTGATTGGATAAATTGGTTGCTATGGTTGTTAGCATATAAATGATAATATATGCTTGCGATTTAAATAGATTATTAAATTACCTTTGTTTTAAATTTCGGGGACGAAATTATTTTAAGGGGGAAGGAATGTAATATCCCGGAAATTTTGGACAATATCAATTTAATAATCTGTTTAAATAATTAAATTGATTTGTTAATCTTTGATATTAAAAATTTGAATTGATTTAATAATCTAATTAAATAAATATTTGATTAGTGAATTTTATCTTTTAAAAATTTATAAAATGATTTCTATTTATAATGTATATATATGTGTGTATATATTGTAAATAAATAAGCTTTGGTTTGAAATTTAATAAATAAATAAAAGCTTGTTTTTAAATTTCTAATATACATTTTGATAGTTTGGAAATTATGCTTTATTTAATATTAAGCTTTTCAAAGCAGTTTAAACAAATAACTATATGGTTTTAAATAAGATTAATAATAAGGATTATTTTATTTTCTTTTTAAATATTGCTTAATAAATATGATTTAAGAGTGTATATATATAAGTTTAAAATACAATTTACATATGATATGTTAATTCATTTAGTAATAGTAGTAATTTATAATCTCTTTTATAAATTATTTTAAAATTGATAAATTTGTTATTTTCAACAATATTAATAATGTATTTTCTTATATATAAATATAAATTCATATGTGCATGATAATAAAAGTACAAGAGTTTTTAAAGCAAGGGTTTAGACATAAAATTCTTGATTCTTACATTTGTAAAATAATTAAAACATGTATGGACACTTGTGTGATTATAAGTACATGCAAATACAAGTAGTTTGATTTTTCTTGTAATTGAATTTTATAAATAGGTGTTAGAGAAACCTGGACAATTTTGATATCAGTTCAAAACCTTTTTCCTTCTTCATCTCTTCGTTTCTTCTTTTCTTAAAATTAAATCAAACTAAAATCTGAGAATCAAAACTTTCAGCCTGTAAACAAAAATTCCCAAAGACAATAATCAACTCCTCAAACCAAATAAGATCTGTAATTAAATTTTTCCTCTCAACCAAAATTCTCTCAGAAACAAATCTGCAATTCTTCAAACCGAAATTCATATTCAAAAATCTAAGCAAAGCCTGCAATTTCTTCTCGAATCTGGAAAAAAGTAAACCTGTTTTAAAGCAAGATTAAAGGAAAAATCAAACCTGGAGTCTAAAGCAACATGCATGCAGTTTTAAATTCAATAAGTTAAGCTCCATCAACTCAAGTTTAAATCAAAAGGGAGCATGCAAGTTTACAGTCTTCAAAGGTTAAACTGCCTCTGTTCATCTCCTTTGAATCAAGTGAGTAACATCACAACTTAAATTGTTTAGGTATATAATTATGTTGTAGGTTTACCTCTGAAATCAAGTATGTTTGTGAATGCATCTTTAAGTATGACTCTGTGCGTATATGTGTATGAATATTGGTGTGCATGTTTGATATCTGTTATTTGCTCTATTCCCAGTTTTTAGTACAAAGTTTGATCAAGATTCTGTATCTCATGACCTAGACAATATTATGATGTAGGATATAAACAATAATTGGTTGTTATATCATATATTAGAGTTTAGAATTTTATTTAAGTTAGAATAAAAATAAATTTCTCTGTAAATAAAAAGGACAGGGAAGTTTAAGTTTTGCAAAAATTCAAATATGATAATTTAACAATTCAGGATTTTAAACTAAAGCTCTAGACTAAGTTATGATTTTTAGAAGAGAAATCACAATTTTAAAGTTTATAAATAATGAGATATTCTAGTATGAATAAAAATTGGGTTTCTGTAAATTTCTGGCAATCAAATGGATTATAGATTTCGGGGTTGAGGCTAGAGTACGATGGTAGGTCAGTGATCATCGGAAAAATGGTCAGGGGTTTTTAAATCCATCGTGGTGGTGTAGCAAGGTAGAAGTAGGGTTTAAGAATTGATTTTGGTCGACGTGAGTTCCCAGTCGATTTCGTCGTCGTCAAAACTCCGGAGGTGACCGGTATGGGCTAAATCGATGTATCATGACGTGGCGCAGCTTTGGACTTGGTGGCGCAAGTTCAGATGAACGGAGTTGGCCATGCGAAATGGATTGGATGATCAAGTTGGGTTCCAGGTTGTATCAAGTTGCTCGATTTTGAATTCGCAATCGATTCGAGGTTCTGAGTGATCGAAACGTTAGGGGAGGAGGTCACTGACTTGTCGATGGTCAGAGTATGGATCGGAGATGGCCAGAACGTTTGTGCACGTGCACAAGTATCGGTAATGTTTTGTTTGAGTTGAGGAAGAAGACGTTCTCGAGTGAATGTTAGGTTTGGCTCGAAGTCGTTCTCGTGAGAACTGGGTGTTGGCTCGGGATTTCGAAGGGAAGACTCGCGTGGATTAACTGTTTAAAGTTTTAAAACATAACAGTTTTTAGAAAATAAGAGGCGAGGGATAACTCGAAGTGGTACTCGAGTGGGAAAAGGTTTGGCTCGGGATGAACTCGTGTTCGCGTGAGAGTTTAACAGCAGGTTTAAATAAAAATGGTTTGTTTTAAAACTTTTCTTAAATAATTCCTCCCTATTTTAAATGTTTCTTTAACCCATAATTAAGAAATGATATGATTGTTTAACTTATGTTTGTTAAGTTAAAATTTAAGATATTTTAAACTTAAATTTTTAAATATAATTAAATGTTAATTAAAGGTTAAAAGTTTTTAAATAATGTGATTGGGTAATTAATAAAGATGATGATTTATCTTAAAGGTAATTAATTGAAATTAAGGATTTTTAAATTAAGATTGATTAATTAATGATTAGTGATTAATTAATTAATTAGTGACTAGTTAATTAGGTAATTAAAGAATAATTAATCTGTAATTAAAGATTAATTAATTTGGTTTAAGAAGTAATTAAAGGATAAATTACTCAGCTTTAATTTATAAAATGAAGGTGATTAATTTAAGTTAATTAATTTGTTAATTAATTAAAGATAACCACTTGGTAATTGTTTAAGTACAAATTACTTAATGAGATTAGATAAGTGTAGATTATTAACAAATGATAATCATTTGTAAAAATTGGTTAAGTATAAATTACTTAATAAAAGTAATTAAAGAAATAAAGTTCTTAAGGTAATTAATTAAATAAATTTGATAAGTTTAAATTAATTTATTTAATTAATTTAAGAAAATCACTGGGTGATTAGATAATTACTTAAAAGTAATTAGTGAAAGTATAAATTACTTAGAAAGATAACTAAAGTTAATTAGTGGATATAATTAACTAAAGGTGGTTTAATAAAAGTAATTTGAGTTTAGTACTTTTAATAATTAATCAAGGGATTAATTAAAGGATAATTAATTAAGGAGTAATTAATTTAGGAAGTGTAGTAATTAAGAGTAGTTAATTACTAAATGGAATTAATCAAAGGTGATTAATAAATGTGATTAATTATTAATATAAATAAGATAATTAATTAAGAATAATTAAGGATCATTAATTAATATAATTAATGATGTTATTAAGAATTGATTAATTAATATTAATTAATAAATAATAAGTGATTAAAGTAATTAATTAATTGTAATTAATTAAGGATTAATGTAATTAAATACAGTTAATTAATAGATGAAGTAATTAAAGATTAATTACTGAATGGTTTAAGTTAATTTGTGAAATTAATTAAGAGTTAATTACTTAAGGTAATTAAAGTATAATTAATCAGGATGATTAATTAAGATGATACTTAGAGTATGATTAATTAATTGGTTTAATTAATAATTAAGTAAGAAGGATTTATAAAATGAAGTAATTAATTTAATTTACTTTAAATTAATTAGAGATGATATAAATCATTACTTAGGGATGGTTGAATGATATGGAATGCTTTGCATTGTTGATATCTCTGATAAGAGATGTGCTGATCTATAATATGGATGTTTGGTTGGATTGAAATGATAATATGAATTATCTGTTTGGATGATAATGTAAATTATCTATTGAATTATCTATCTTTGTGTATATAGATAAAGAATTGAATTGTTTTAACCTTAAAACAACTTGACCCTTAAAATACGTTTTGGATTTCGATGAGACCGGGATCGGGTTTCCATATACCGGAATTCCAGGTCTGGAGACCCGAATACCACATCGATCCAAATTAACGATAGGTCGTAAATCTCAAGTGAAGATGAAGATTCAGAGTGCAAGGGTTATTGTCGTTAACTCTGAGGGTGATTCCAAAACGAGTGTAACGAGATAATGCCTTCGGTTTCGTTCGAACCCGGAACGAACTTGTATGGATTGAATGCTTTCAGAACATCGTCAGGAGGGCGATGAGCATTCTAAGTGATGTGTTCTGATTTAAAGGTAAATCGTAACCTCAAGCCTCATCAAACCGGGAATGGCTAAAACAGGGGAGGTGCAGCAAGGCTTCGTGGGTAGCACCCACTGAGAGTAAGGTCATCCCTGTCTAGAGAGTTCCTTCTTTTATTTCGGCTTAGTGGTGCAGTTGGCGACGGCCATCTGTGGGGTGATTTTATTCGGAATTATCCAGTAAGGGATGGTTCCGGCTTTGTGTTGCAGGGGATTGGGAGTGATCCTCGGTACGGTGATCTAGGCCCCGTACTGTGATGAGCGGTACCCCGGTAGCTCTGCCATTGTATGGAAATCCAAATTCCAATAAGTGATAACGGACTTGATTGTATACTTATGTATGCTGGAATTTAATAATGTAACAATTTCGGCTATTTCATATTTATTTGAAAACCCTAGACCCTATTATAATACAATCGAATTTCCTATCAAATGTTTTGGTTAGCGTAAGGTAAAAACTTACCCATGTTTATGTGTGGGAAGTCTTACGTGATACCTTTTCTTTCAAAAGGTTTTGAAGTTAAGCAAGTTTAACATGTTACTCACACCAGACCCATGTCTGACCCAAGTTGTTTATTTCTGTTTTATAAACTCTTGGGTACTCAAATTTTTACGAGTAGCCAAGGGATTCAGGTTTAGCCTTGACGAATTGTGGAGGAGCAATGGAGCAGGAGGCTTCAGCGTTGTAGATATAGATAGTAGTTTTCGCTGTGTTGATCTTGTTTAGATCTTTGTTTTGTATTGAGTTGTAATAACTAGACAGATGTTTATAACTGTCTAGTATATGATGTGTAATCTGTGTAACTCTGATAGATGTATATGATACTATGTAATAGTTATATGATATATTATATTTTGTTCCGTTTCCGCTGTGAGTATTTGTGTTGTTTTCTTTCTCTTTCTCTTCTTTTCTATTTCTCACCCCTTTCTTTCTTCATAATGATCCGACTTTCTGTGGAGAAAAAGCTGGGTCGTTACACTAATTAACAAGAATTAAAACTAATCTACTTTGCATGAATGTAAACTACACTACTAACATAAGAAGAGAAGAAGCATTTAAATAAAAGAGAATTAACATTGCATAAAAGAAAGAAAAATTACATGAAATAAAATGGCTAAGTAGCCATGGAAAAAGAAGAGAGAAAAACTTTGATTTTTTTCCTAAGCTAAAAACTAAGTAAGAGAGACTAAGAAGAGAAGAAGATTACATGAAACATAAGGGGTATTTAAACAAGTTAGAAACCGTAATGCATATTTTTGGGGAATGCCCAAAATGCCCTTATAGGAAGTGTGGTGGCCAAGTTATCATTAGCTTCAATAATCCCTCACTTAAATGTACATGAAACCATTAATTCCATAAGCATGTGCATTAGCCTCTAATTTGTACATTAAGGTAGGTGGGTAGGTGAGGTCATCCATTATCATGCCTTTGAATTATTTCCATCTCCATTCCTTTGTATCTTCTTTGTGCATGCATATATCTTCATGAAACCACTTGTATATGAAGACAAATTCCTATAAAATAATATAGAAATTTCTAATTAAATTTTATCAAATTAATATATGCACAAAAATGTCCATTTTGCCCTTGGATGAAGATGAATATGTGACGATTTGAAAATAATATGAATTTTGGTTTAAACAAGTTAAAATACCCGATATGATCATTTATTTAATTTAAATAGATTAAATATGGTGGTAAAAATATGCACATTTACGTACACATCAAATACCCCCACACTTATCTTTTTATTCGTCCTCGAATAAAGAAAAACTAAGATAAATCCGTTTTCGTAGGGAGCACGATTGCATTGAGCGTATGCAACAAGCCGTTAAACCTCTGGGTGTCCCCAGTAGGACGAGTGTTGTCCCGTGAGGGTTTTCAGCGAATACTACCCACAAAATCCAAATGCAGGATGAAAATATTTACAGAATACAAGATTTATTTACAAAGAGATGAATGCGAGCTTTTGAAAATATTTACAAATGAAGGATTTATTTTTAAATTGACACAAATAAGTTAAATATAGGTTTTGGTTATTATCTTGAAAATTTAAGTCATTTTACTTGTCAAAATTTCCAATAAAAATCAAGTTATCAAAGCAAATAGACTATAGTTTAACTCGTTGTTTCGGTTGATTACCTAGTGTAACTATGAAATAGATTCTTATCGATTATCAAAGTTCATCAAATTGGTATTTTCATTTCTTTTCTATAACAAGTCAAATCAACTAAGTAAAAATAGTGCTTGGATTTCATTTGCTTACTCTCTCCATTTTTTCTTTTGAAAATTATACTGATATTAACAATATTTACATATGCCTAACTCGGATAAACTGAGGCCAGATATATTACCCATGCACTGCCTTGCGGACTGATGTGAGGGGAATACAGATCTTGGCGAGTGAACACACAAGTGTGAACACCTATTGACTGTAGGCGTTATTAGGAAAATAATTTTTATATACATACACCTAACTCAGATAAACTGAGGCAAGATATACCGATCGTGCACTGCCTTTCGGGCTTACGTGAGAAGGGTACAGAGCATGGCGAGTGAACACACGAGTGTGAACACATGACTCTAGGTGTTTATTAAAAAATATATACATATATACAAAAAAATTGTTTTTTTTTTGTTTTTGTTTTTTTTAGAGAGAGAGTTTCGCAAAATCATCTTAACACCCTTTAACTTAAAAGACAAAAAAAAATGTTATATCATTAACTTTAAATTTACCACTTTTTAAAACAAAGATTTTCAATTAGGATGTATTTCATAATTAACACGTATGAATCTTCCTATATACTAGTTAAACTATTGTTATTTGTAATCAAACTTCATTTTTATTTTTGTTAAGACAAATAAATTTTCAAAAATTTCAATTTAATAAACCAAAACCATATATTTATCTTATAGTGTTTCTTTAAAAATAAATCAGAATGCTTAGAAAAATTGTTTGTTTTTTTTAGATGTTTTTTTTTTATTTTGGAAAAAAAAAATTAAAAATAAACCATAAAAAAAATCAAAGATGATGATGAATCTCCCCCCACACTTGATTTTGACTGTGTCCCCACAGTCAACCCAAGTGAAAGGAGAAAAAAATAAAACAAAAAATAAAAGATGACCTATATTTACATGAAGGTGAACGGTATTTACACGAGATCAGAAAGTATATCGTCAAAGCGTAAATGAAACGGTCTTCCAAAAACTGATTCATTTGCCTCGTTAAGTATACGAGACACAGCTTAAGCTTGAAAAACCAAACCGTAAAAGATTTTGAAGTTGAACGTTGATTTGGAAAAATGAATGTTGTTTTAATAAAAATTGAAAGAGTTGTTTTGTTTTCAATGATTTTTGGGGTTGATAAAACAATTGATCTAAATTCACATTTATTTTCACCAAATTGAAATTCAAGTTTATCATTGAAAACTTCTTCCAAATTATCGATTTCAAAGTCAAAATGGCGATCGAAATCTTCCCCACCAAAATTTAATGACTCATTTTCGAAAAGTCCATAAAACTCGTGTTCGTGAAATTCATCTTCCTTCGTTGGATTATCAACAACTTCATCGCATATATCCATTTCAAAATCCAAAGTTGTTGTATTCAAATTTTCAGAAAAAGGAAGATCGAAATTTAAATCGAGTTTCTCACCCTCAAAAGAATTGAAATCCAACTTAATTACCGTGTTTTCAACAACTTCGTTAATATTGTTATTTTCAATTTCAAAAGTTGTTATTTGAAAATCGTCAATTGTGGTAAAAGATGGATTATTACTTAAATCGTCAAACGTTGGGATTTGGTTTTGTTGTTCACGTTATTTCATATAAGTTTCAAACAACGAATTCATGTGATCATCGTAAATTTCGTTCATTTGTTCAACAAAGTCAAATTTGTGATTATGAACTTGAAAATTTTCGATTTGGATTTGTTGAGAAAAGAATCGTCAATTTCAATAAACGGTGGATTATTATTTGATTCTTTACAAGTTGAGATTTGATTATGATTTTCATGAAAAGTTTTATATTTTTCAATTAATCAATCCCCGTTATCTTTTTCCAATTGCTCAACAAAGTCAAATTCATGATTATTAGTAAAATAATTTTTACTTTGAATTTGTTGATAACCAAAGTTTTCAATTGTATCATGGTCGAGATTATTCTCATTGCCAAAATTATTTAAAAATTGGTTCACATTTTCATTTTGATTTTGAAATTCATTTTGGAGTTCAAAATTGAATTGGCATGGGTTATAATCGAAATCATTTGAATTTTGAATTGAATTCAAATTTTGAAATCCTTGACTCGAGTTGTTACACAAAAATGAATTACACAAATCATTTATCATTTGATTTTGTTGTGTAGAGATTTCAAGTAAAGACGAAATGCTATTTTCAAGATTTGAGGGTTGCTCGTTATTTTGAAAACTTTGTTGTTCGAAATTCGAATTATTGACACAATAGTTGTTGTTAAAATATCCATACGAATTTCGAGTGAAATCATATGGATTATATTGATTTTCACAACTATTGTATTCAAGTGAATATGGAAATTCGGACATTTTCAAGAATGTTTTTGGATTTTTTTTATAAAGGAAAAATATTTACAAATAAAATTTATTTTTCAAAAGGAAAATTGATTTTTGTTTTGTTTTTTGGATTTTCAATTTTTTCTTTGTTTTTGAGAAGGTTTTAAAAATTTTTTCTTGATTTTGGTTTTTTTTTTCTAAATTTTTTTTGGATTTTTAAATTTCAAAGAAAAAGAATTTAAAATTTTCAAAGGAAAAGGAATATATACATTTTTTTTTAATTTTGGATTTTGAAATTTAAAAAAAAAAATATGCATGAACTAATGCAACTAAATGAATGCAAGGATTAATTACAAATGATTTATCCTAAGTTAACCCAAAATTGTACAATTACACATTGTCATAGTTCAACAAGATAGTTCTCAGCCAGGTAACGGACATGATTTATCGGTGCACCACGAATCACCATAGCAATGCAGCCGAAGTTTTAAGTACCTTCAAAGGAACAACCACTATAATATTTACGAATCACCGTAATATTTATAAATGGTTATTACTCTGCCGTAGCCTAGACACCAAGAAATTAAATTGTTCAAAGAAGACAACTTGTCAATATACAATTAAAAGTTATCGATGTCTAATCATTATTATTAATCAAAATCTAGGATGAAATGCAAAGCAGAAATTAAACGTGTATTAACAATGCAACTACAAATGATTTTTGTATTTGTTTTTGGTTTTTAGTTTTTTTTTTCAAATGCAAGTAAACAACAATGCAAGACAAACAAAAACAATAGATATATACAATGCAAGGCAAATGAAATTATAAATAAGCAAGCAGTTATTTTTTTTGGCAAGATCAGAAAATCAAGAAATTTATTTTAGGAGGCATTTCTGCTTCTTCTGCAATTCTGCTTTGGCAACCTGTAAATAAAACAAAATATATATAAAGTTTTTTTTTTGAAAAGGAAACAAAATTTAAAAGTGAAGTTTTACTTAAAAAAAAATTTTTGGAAGGCTTGAAATAAACTTAAAAGAAAGAAAAGGAGAAAAAAATACTTTGAACACACACAATATTTTTTTTTTCTAAAAGCAAACTCAAATAAGAATTTCAAGGTAAAGAAAAACTAAAGAACATAAAATATTAAAATTGATGCAGCCCGGCCCAAGACCAAATAAAGGAAACAAAAACCCCCCTTTTTCTTTTTCATTTCTATTCCACAATAGAGTCAAACTCTTCGAAATTCTGCAATTGTATTTCGAAATTCATATTCCAAATCAAATGCAGCAAATAGTATTTCAAAATTCCAAATTTCAATTCCATATTTATATATATTCCACAGTTCCTATTCGAGAGTGATTCACGATGGTAGTCGCTTTGAGTGATTTGGGTTTGCGAATTGAGGGTGGCGGAGTCGCGAGTGATTGGGGAAATCGACGAGGCGAATTGATTCGAAGGCGGTGGCGATGAATGGGAAGATGGCAGTTTGGATTAATTAAAGAGGCGCATAATCAAAAATATAGTTCTATCCAACTCTACTACTTTATCACATAGATGCTTAATCTCATCAATATCATCATTAAATGTTTTTAAAAACAACACAATATTCAGACTTAGGTAAAACGAGTATTAGCTTATATTGTGGATACATGAATTCTGTTAACGCAACGTTACAACAGCCTTATGAAGCAACTTGTTTTCTTTAGTTTGTTCTTTCTTTTTTCCATGATATTCAAAATGTTTTTGAAGATCAGTTAAGATTTGTTGTTCCTTGAACCTCAACCAATATTTAATCATTGGATTAGAAATACAATAGTTTTGTAAAACATAACCTAATATTTTCAATATACACTTCTAACCTTTTCAGAAACAAGTTTTATAAAATTACCCTTTTAACATCAAACATTTGCACTAGAAAGGACAAATATTTGTAGATCAAATAAAACTATCTACAAAACAAGTGATTGCACTAAAAACTCAAGTATTGGAAATATACAAACAAGATCCAAAAAAAATGAAGAAATCGATCCATATTCATCGAAGATTCCTCTAAATTATAACGTTTAGCTGTATGTTAACAATAATTGCGTATGTTAATTTTGATCAAATCACCGTAGTGGAACTCTGGTATAATTTGAAACTTCCTAGAAGGAATGAAGTGAATGAAAAAGCGCAGAAGGAATGATGAAAGCAAGGAAAATGACAAACTTTGAAAAAATTTAGGTTGAAAGACATTAAGTTTTATTTTTAGGCTAAAGGAAAAACTTCGAAAAAAAAATTAGGCTGAAGGACAAATGCTAGTTTTATTTTTAGGCATTATATTCAGTTTTATACTATGTAAAACTAGCTTTGTCCTTTAGCATAAAAAATAAAGTTGATATTTTTCAACCTAATTTCTTTTTCAAAATTTGTCCTTGTGCCTATTTTCCTTTTTTTTTATATTACCAATGTATTTGTTTCACAATACAAAATATTATAAATCATAAATGTATACAGCCTTCACAACCATCATGGTAAGTGTCCTCTAGTAGTCAATATAGGATGTATAAAATACATTTCTCACTAGATCATGATAAAGACATTTTGTCTAACACACAAACCTATCCATATCATCCTCTCTGTATATACTAGTGTAAATTGCACATACGTACATTTAATAGTTAGAAATATTTACTTTTTATTTAATAAAATGTTTATGGACGGGTGTGTGTTATAAGTGCAAAAGCTTTGACTGTCGCAACATTTTCATTTCAAACAAATTAATAGTGAAATTCTGTTGTTGGTGATGGAAAGGGAATGGTAATGGAGGATGCAAAAATGACATTCTACTAATGAAAGCATGACATTTTTGGAATTTCAAGGAGACACCTGGAAATTAGAATTCTAATAATAGACATACTTCTTAAACTCGTTAGCCTCGGCATAAAACTTACGCTCTCTTAAACAAATAAATAAAATCATAGATTAGAAAAAAATGGAAACTAATAATATAAAGCAACTAGGAATATAGGCAAGCCCCTTCGTCTTAAGGGCGAAAAGCGCTGTGAGCGACAAAGAAGTCGCATATGAATATCAAGAAGAAGTGCACGAGAACAAGAGCAAGTTGCCTCTGAAGTCAAACCCTGTATACCATAAAGTTGCAGTCTTGATTCATAAAGACAAACTAGTTTGTGAATCGATGATCGTTGTTCAATACATCGATGAAGTTTTTGAAGGGCCCTCCATCCTCCCCTCTGATCTTCTTGAGTGCTCTAAAGTCGGATTTTGGGGTTATTACATTGATGACATGGTATGAAAAACTCCTATTTTTGTATATCATTATTCAGTTTCAAACTGATGATACTTTACTATAGTTGATCACCAGCCATACGAGCATATTTGCAATGAAAACGTTAAATTGTTTGAAGAGGAAAAGCTACCGAGGTTAGTTAAATGGGCGGAGAGATTATGCTATGATGATGGAGTGAAGGAACTTATAGTGCCTGAACATGAAAAGCTAATTAGTATCGCAAGGTTCTTGAAGATACAGTTTTAAAATGTAGGCCTGGAAATTGAGTTTTTTTTCCTTGTTTTTATTTGTTTTGCTTTTTCCTTTCTCTGGATCATCTGTTATTGTAGCCGAATCTTCTCTGCGTTTGAGGTTTGTTTTTACACTTCTATAAAGTTATATACATTGTAGTATTGAAGTTTATTTTCCTATAATGTAAGGCATGAATTTATTTATTGTTTTGTTCCCTTAGATATATCAGTACATATGTAGTCAAAATATGCTTATTTGTTATGATAAATCTAGAGCTTCACTACAACAATGATGAAAATGCTTCAAACGGGCAGATGTCCTTATGTTCCTTTTTTAATCTCTTCCACTCATCATTATAATTTTACCTACCACCGTATAATACAAAATGTGGATGATTTGTTGATCGATGGTTGAAATTAAATGGGCATGTGGAATAAGAATGATGGGACAATGGATTTGATCTGGAAAATAAAAGGGTTGTGTCTTAATTGAGAAGGAAATAGATTTACATTTGTAAACTAAACACGTGGTAGGTGTAAAAAAAGAATATTACTTATTCTTATATGTTTGGGTGCATAAAATTTCCGTATCCTGATTGTTTTTGTTAGTAAATATGAAGCAATTGAACTTTTCCTACTTGAACTGCATGTCACATGTCGAAGAAACTACAAATTAACAACAGAGGAGAGTGAATTATATCATTTAATTTAGAACTTTTGGTTGATATATAAGGATTTGAGATCAGCAAAATGAGGTGTTGTCAATCTTTATTATAAATATACACACACATATGTATATGTATACAAACACCCCACAGAAACATACACACACGATTTTTTTTTTCCTACCCTCTGGTACAAAACTAAAATCTTGGAAATGCATCTTTTCTGTACATAGCAGAAAATAATTCAGTGATTCGTTGAATTTTCATACCTGGAAAGAGAGCAATATTTGCATCATTAAAACCCAGTATGCCACAAAGGTAATTAAATATTACACATCATGTGTCATGTTTAATATTTTTATATAATTGTACTATCCTTTTATCACCGAGCTTGGATCTGATATCAAACTTAGGACAACTTTTTGTAATTTTCTATGAATCACGCAGGTTGCACGGCATTACAATGTCTAAATTTTTAGGGTATCGTTCGGCAATATACCATCGAGCAGAATTTAATTTAAAAAAAAAGAAATTTTACTTGATGTGCCAGTTTGACGTCGAGGTTACTTGACAACTAATCGGTCATATACTGTCGAATGATTTTTCTATATACGAAATTGTGAATTATTTGCAACAGATTTCAAAACATCAAAAGTGAAATGATTTTTGATTTTATTGAATGATTTGATACAATGATTTTTTTTATGAATGATACAATGACGTTTTCTTTGTACATGATATACTATTTATAAGAATAATAGTTGGAATATTGGGCTTCAAGTGGACAGCCCAAACCCGCATCTATAAGCTTGAGATATTGCTGGCTACTAGATTGAGAACTGACGGTTGAGACCTTCACTTGTATAATAGGAGATAATATAAGCTTTGTATCTACCGCTTTCTATTCATTTCCAATACGCCCCCTCTAACCCTATTACGGCTAGGGTTTGCTGTGATTTATTTCAAATTCTCTTCTACATCAACTGCTTGCGAATCTGACGAAATTTAATCGGGGGAAACATGAAATAAGAGTAGATCAAGGAGTAGAGCGAGCAAAAATAAAGCTTTGGTTGATTGTCGTTCGAAAATGACAATCAATCAGAGAATCCAGAGCCGCTTGCTTCAACACTTCAACAATTCTGGTTCGTGACTTTGAGATCTCTTGAAAGCTATCAACATGGATGTTCATATGCTTTCTAGTGTGTGAATAGTCATCAAGGCTTTCGACTTTCAGCCTTTCTCTGAATCGAGTGAATTTGTTCCTTGATAAAGGTTTTGTCAGTATGTCAGCAGTTTGGTAAGTGGAAGGTATGTGATTTACGTTTAGTTTCCCTTTTGTTACTTGTTTGCGAATGAAATAGAGATCCAATTCGATATGTTTTGTCCTTGAATGCAAAACTGTGTTGGCTATAAGATGTATTGTACTTAGATTATCACACCAGATAATTGTCTTGCACTTAGTTTTGACTTGTAGTTCTCCAAGTAGGGATTCTATCCACATGACTTCTGCGGTTGCATTTTCTACACTTCAAAACTCATCCTCTGTGCTAGATCTAGAAACGGTAGATTGTTTTTTTGAGCACCAAGAAATAGGGTTGTTTCTTAAGTATATACAATACCCAGTTGTTTACCTCCTCTCATCTGGGTCTGTAGCCTAGTCAACATCAGCATAGCCATTTATACTGATTGTTTTTTTTGCTACCAGAGTTAGTCCAAAACTTAAAGTCCCCTTGAGATACCTTAGTGACGCAGCGGATTAATCAAAACGATATAGATCGTTGAAAGTAGTAATCGGTGGATTGGAAGATACTGAAATGCCCAAATTCGTTGATCCGAAGATACCGAATTCTAGCTATCCCGAACTCGTTGATCGCGCACGATACCGGGTTCAAAGATCTTCAATTCTTCAAGCGTTGATCAAGCGCACTTGATTCCGCGAATTGGCTTCTACAATCGTTGAATCGAGCGCACTCGATTATCCGAAAGAGGAGATAGGAGATTACACTCAACTACCAATTTGAATGAAAGCACACATCAATCAAAAGAGAATTTTATTCAAAAATCAACAACCTTACAAAATGACTCAACTTGCCTATTTATAGGCTACAACAATTACAATAGAAAAAAAAGACAACACCTAGGTCGTGAGCGACCTACGACCTAAGCTCACGCGACCTAAAAACTTACGCGACTTAACATAGTTACAACACAACCCATTACAACATGCGGCTTAACAGACACGACTTAGTATAGGTCGGCAGCGACCTAACATATTACAATATAAGAAAATACAACACATTACGTCTTACATAGGTCGTACACGACCTAAAGTACACAGCAGCTTCCCATCAACGACCTAGCCTTCTTCGCGACTTAACATAAACAACGGCTCAGATTGACGCGGCATCAAGATCTTCGGCTACAAGCTTTTGCGACTTAGGACTTTACGACTTAAGATATCAGCGGCAGAGATTAACACGGTCTAAGATTCAACGGCATCCAGAATTTTGCGACCTAAAAGATAAGCGGTTTCAGAAGCTTCGCGACCTAAGCCTTGTGACTTAAGACTTCGCGACTTATCTTCCCAGATTACCCCGCGACCTATCATAGGTTGTGACCTTTTCGTGCGACCTAACATAGGTCGTGATTTGTTAGGTCGGAGCACCCCATTAGCTCGTTCCAGCCCCCTCTTTCCTATCTCGCTAGGTCGTACGCGACCTAAAAGCATGTTAGGTCGTTCCAGTGACCTATCTCCTTGTTTTAGGTCGCCATCCTCAAACCCCTTAGGTCGTAGCTCTTTCCCTGGTGACATGGTAGGTCGTTCCCGCGACCTAGGCCTTCGTTCGTTAGGTCGTATACGACCTAAAAACAAGTTAGGTCGTTTGTGACTTAAACTTTCACCAGGTTGCACTGCAAAGTTAGGTCGTTCGCGACCTATCACTTCCTTAGGTCGTACACGACCTAAGACTTCAACTTTCCACCTTTCTTCACAAAATGTTAACATGTTAGCTTTAGGTTGGATTCGACCTATCAACATGTTACGACCTATGACTTCTTTCTGGGCTGCATCATCCTCCCCAGGTTGAGAAAAATTCGTCCTCGAATTTGCACCTTCTTCTTCCCCATCAAACTCACTCCCATGATATGGTACAAGATGTTTAACATTGAATACGTCCGACGTGTACACATCCTTTGGCAGCTTCAATTTATACGCATTTTCATTAATCCGTTTGACAATTTCTACAGGACCAATTTTCCTTGCTTTCAATTTATTGTACGTTCCCACCGGAAAACGATCTTTTGTTAACACTGCATAAACCAAATCACCTTCATGAAATTCAGCACTCCTTCGTTTCAAATCTGCAGATCGTTTATATTTCTCATTTGCTTTCCCCAATCGTTCCTGAACGATTTTATGACATTCCGTCATCCCCTCAACAAAATCAGCAGCTTTCTTAACTGTCTTCTTTGATTGTGGCACTACCGTTAGATTCAACGGTCCCTTCGGTAAACTTGAATATACTATCTGAAATGGACTGAACCCAGTACTTCGATTTACAGCATGATTATGAGCAAATTCTGCTTGGCATAACTTCATGTCCCAACTCTTCAGATTATCTTGCACAAGACACCTCAGCAAATTCCCCAATGATCTGTTCACCACCTCGGTCTGTCCATCCGTCTGCGGATGATAAGCACTACTAAATTTCAGCTTCGTTCCCACCAATTTCCACAAACTCAACCAAAAGTGACTCAGAAACCGAGTATCTCTATCCGACAAAATAGATTCTGGCAATCCATGAAGTCGATAGATCTCCTTGAAAAACAATTGAGCAGCATGAACAGCATCCGCCGTCTTCTTACAAGCAATAAAATGTGCCATCTTCGAAAATCGATCCACTACCACATAGATGGAATCGTTTCCTCGCTGTGTTCTTGGCAGCCCCAACACAAAATCCATACTCACATCAATCCATGGTTTAGTCGGTACCGGTAACGGCATATATAAACCAGCATTAGTCGCAGTTCCTTTCGAAACCTGACAAATATGACATCGTTCCACAAACCTCTCCACCTCTTTCCTCATTGATGGCCAAAAGTAGGACTGTGAAATCAACTATAAGGTACGGTCTCTCCCAACATGTCCCTCTTCGTGTAACTCCTTGATAATCTTCATTCTCAGACTACCTTTCGGTATGCACAATCGATTTCCTTTAAAAAGAAAACCATCTACCATCATGAGCTCATCCGTCTCTCCCTTCTTGACTTTATCAACAAACTTCATAAAGTAAGGATCTTCCACAAATAGTTCCGGTAAAATGTCAAACCCCGTCACTTCAACTTTCATTGTTGTCAACAAATTATTCCTCCTACTTAAAGCATCAGCCACTCGATTCGTCACCCCTAACTTGTGTTTAACAACAAAAGTAAATTGTTGCAGATATGCAATCCACGATGCATGTCTTGCTGAAATCTTGTCTTGCCCTTGCAAATGCTTCAATGCCTCATGGTCAGTATACAGAACAAACTCTTTCTGAAATAGATAATGTCTCCAGTGTTTAATAGATTGTACAACAGCATAGAATTCCACATCATACGTATTGTACCTCATCTTCACTCCTGACAACTTATCACTGAAATATGCAATTGGACGTCCCTTCTGACTCAACACTCCTCCAATTCCAACCTTGGATGCATCAGTATGTAGTTCAAACACTAACTGAAAATCAGGTAGCACTAGAATTGGTGCAGAGGTCAAAAGATCTTTGATTCGTTCGAAAGCAACCCCGGCCTCCTCCGTCCATGCAAATTGTTTACCCTTCATGCAATCAGTAAGAGGTGCCATCACACTACTAAAGTGTGGTATAAACCTTCGATAGAATGAAGCCAACCCGTGAAAACTACGAACTTCCGTTATCGTCTTGGGCTGCGGCCAATCTCTGATTGCCTCAACTTTACTTTGGTCCACATGTATACCTTCCTTCGAGACAACATACCCCAGAAATAAAATGCTATGCGTCATGAACACGCATTTCTTCGTTGCTGCATAGAATTGTTCTTGTCGCAATACCATCAGGACTTCCCTCAGATGATTCAAATGTTCCTCTGGACTCCCACTGTAAATCAGAATATCATCAAAATACACCACCACAAATTTCCCAATGAACGGTCGAAAAATCTGATTCATCACCCTCATAAAAGTACTCGGTGCATTGGATAAACCAAATGGCATGACCAACCATTCGTATAGACCCTCCCTGGTTTTAAAAGCAGTTTTCCACTCATCGCCTGGTCTGATACGAATTTGATGATATCCGCTCTTCAAATCAATCTTCGAAAAGATAGTAGCTCCGCTTATTTGATCCAACAAGTCATCCAACCTCAGCATTGGAAATCTATATCTCACGGTAATCTTATTCAATGCTCGACTATCAGTGCACATCCTCCACGTTCCATCCTTTTTGGGTACCAATAAAGCTGGTACAGCACAAGGACTTAAACTCTCCTGCACACGCCCCTGTTCAAGCAATTCCTCTACCTGCCTTCTCAATTCTTCATGTTCCTTCGGACTCATTCGATAATGTGGTATGTGTGGCAACACAGCACCTGGAACAAGATCTATCTGATGTTGTATATCCCTCAACGGTGGCAATTCCGTTGGTAACTCCTTTGGAAATACATCGTCAAATTCTTTCAAAACTGGTTTAACTTCTTCTGGTATTTCAACCTCTTCACTGCTCTCACGCCCAATCAACAAGAATACTTCCGGCTCTTCTTCAACCTCCTTAACAAACTCCTTCAGAGATAATAAGGTTTTCAACTCTTCAATCTCTTCTGACTTACTTTCTCCTTGTGATCTCTTCTTCGGAACTAGGATAATTTTCGTGCCTTCAAACATAAAACTGTAGCTATTGGTCCGACCGTCATGTTGTACTGCTCGATCATACTGCCATGGTCTTCCCAATAATAAGTGGCAAACATCCATCTCTACTACATCACACCAGATCTCGTCTTTGTATTTCTTCCCAATAGAGAATGGAACACGAACTCGTCTATCTACTTTCACTTCTCCTCCTTTTCTCAACCATGCTAACTTGTATGGACTCGGATGTTTCTCTGTCTTCAATTTCAACTTTGTCACAGCTTCGGTTGAAATAATATTATCACAGCTTCCTGCGTCAATCACAAACTTACACACCTTCCCCAGAATAGTACATGTTGACTGAAAAATATTACTTCTCAACCAACTAGCTTCCTCTTGCTTCGGTGTTAAACACGATCTCCTCAGCATTAGATTACAGCCTTCATCTCCTGACGCAATATCATGTTCATCTTCCTCAACTGGACTAGAACACTCCCCATCAACATCCTCATCTTCAACTTCTACCATCATGGTTCGTTTCTTCGGCTTTGGACACTCACTGCTTTTATGACCCACTTCCTGACAATTGTAACATTTGAAACCATTGTTAACCCTTGCCTTCTCAACCTCCTTCACCACTGGTCTACTGATAGGTTTAGAAACATTAGAACTTCCACCAACACCCTTCGTTTGATTGTTAGAATTAGTAAACACACCACTTCCTCGTCGTCCCTGCTTCTCCCAAGCCAACGCTTTCTGATGTGCCTCTGCTACAGATCTTGGATCGAACATATTAACCATATCCTGGATCTGCATTCATAGTCCCCCAACAAATCTAGCTGTCAGTTGTTCTTACGTCTCCATAATATCATTTCGAGCAATCAGTTGGTAAAATTCATCTGCATAGTCATTAACCATCTTCGTGCCCTGCCTCAAGTTCTGCAAACGTTGATACATCAAAGATTGATAATTGTATGGTAAGAACGTTGCTTTCATCAATTTCTTCATCTTCTCCCAAGATTCAACTTTTGACTTTCCCATCCGATCACGTGTAAGTTTGGTCTGCTGCCACCATGCCAAAGCTCTACCCCTCAACCTTGTAGCAACCAACTTCACTCTACGATGTTCTGGAACTTCTTTGAAGTCAAAAATCTCCTCAACATTAGCCACCCAATCTAGAAACTCCTCCGCTTGCATACCACCTTTGAATTCAGGAATTTCAGTCTTCATCCCCGTCTCCCACTTGTGATCATACTCAGAGTGATTTCTTCCTTGTCCTCGAACACTACCACCATCATACTCCTCTTCAAAATCAGATGTATATCGTTGTCTATCTCGTCCACCCACATCTCTACTACCTTCTCGTCTTCCACCATCATCCCTTCTATCTACATTCCTCCGTTCACGATCATTCACGTTCCTCCCACGCCCTTGATTATTTTCAACACTTCTGTCTCGATTGGAATGTGGCAAGACTCTACTACCCCCATGGTTAGATTCAGGTGAAACCCTTCTCCGATTTTGATTCATCTCCGTCATAAGCTTCTCTAACCGGTCAATTCCTTCGTTAAGCTTTTCACTAAAGTTTTCATTGATTCTTTGTTCCATCTCATAAGCTTCTTCTCTTCGATACAAAGCTTCTACGTTTTGGTGGCGATTAGCTCTTCTTGGCGGCATACTTGAAATCTTCCAACACTTCAAAATTCAAACACAATTCGAACTTTGATCCAAAATGAAACGGTTCGAAAACTTCCACTTTGTAGCAAATCACGATGAACACGATGGACAAAGCTTCGGCCTCCAATTCAAATCCGATCAAACAACTTCGAACAATGATGAACACTTCTTACTCTCGGCCGTGATAAACACAAACTTAAATCTTCACTTCAAGCTCGGAAAATCACTTCAACTTCTAAATGAATAGGCTCCAAGTCTCGATCTAGCTATGATTGGCTAGAACAAGCTCCGATACCAAAACTGACGCAGCGGATTAATCAAAACGATGTAGATCGTTGAAAGTAGTAATCGGTGGATTGGAAGATACTGAAATGCCCAAATTCGTTGATCCGAAGATACCGAATTCTAGCTATCCCGAACTCGTTGATCGCGCACGATACCGGGTTCAAAGATCTTCAATTTTTCAAGCGTTGATCAAGCGCACTTGATTCCGCGAATCGGCTTCTACAATCGTTGAATCGAGCGCACTCGATTATCCGAAAGAGGAGATAGGAGATTACACTCAACTACCAATTTGAATGAAAGCACACAGCAATCAAAAGAGAATTTTATTCAAAAATCAACAACCTTACAAAATGACTCAACTTTCCTATTTATAGGCTACAACAATTACAACAACAAAAAAAGACAACACCTAGGTCGTGAGCGACCTACGACCTAAGCTCACGCGACCTAAAAACTTACGCGACTTAACATAGTTACAACAAAACCCATTACAACATGCGACTTAACAGACACGACTTAGTATAGGTCGGCAGCGACCTAACATATTACAATATAAGAAAATACAACACATTATGTCTTACATAGGTCGTACACGACCTAAAGTACACAGCAGCTTCCCATCAACGACCTAGCCTTCTTCGCGACTTAACATAAACAACGACTCATATTGACGCGGCATCAAGATCTTCGGCTACAAGCTTTTGCGACTTAGGACTTTACGACTTAAGATATTAGCGGCAGAGATTAACACGGTCTAAGATTCAACGGCATCCAGAATTTTGCGACCTAAAAGATAAGCGGTTTCAGAAGCTTCGCGACCTAAGCCTTGCGACTTAAGACTTCGCGACTTATCTTCCCAGATTACCCCGCGACCTATCATAGGTTGTGACCTTTTCGTGCGACCTAACATAGGTCGTGATTTGTTAGGTCGGAGCACCCCATTAGCTCGTTCCAGCCCCCTCTTTCCTATCTCGCTAGGTCGTACGCGACCTAAAAGCATGTTAGGTCGTTCCAGTGACCTATCTCCTTGTTTTAGGTCGCCATCCTCAAACCCCTTAGGTCGTAGCTCTTTCCCTGGTGACATGGTAGGTCGTTCCCGCGACCTAGGCCTTCGTTCGTTAGGTCGTATACGACCTAAAAACAAGTTAGGTCGTTTGTGACTTAAACTTTCACCAGGTTGCACTGCAAAGTTAGGTCGTTCGCGACCTATCACTTCCTTAGGTCGTACACGACCTAAGACTTCAACTTTCCACCTTTCTTCACAAAATGTTAACATGTTAGCTTTAGGTTGGATTCGACCTATCAACATGTTACGACCTATGACTTCTTTCTGGGCTGCATCACTTAGTATCCTTTTAACTACCTTCGAATGATCATTGGTTGGATTTTGCATATATTGGCTTGCTTTATTTACATTGTAAGCGATGTCAGGTCTAGTGATAATAGCATATTGAAGAGCACCAACAATGCTTATATATTGGTTGTCATTGAATATAGCTTCCCCCGTGTATTTCGACAAGTGTATGTTGCTGACCATAGGAGTAGACATGGGATTAGCTTCATGCATTTTTTCCTTGTGCGGTATCTCAGTTATGTACTTTTTTTTGATTCAGTTGAATTTTTGTATTGGATACTTTGTTAACTTCAATGCCTAGGAAATAGCTTAGATCACCAAGATCTTTGATAGTGAATTCCTGATTAAGATGCTTTATTAGACTATTGATTTACTACTCACTGTTACCTGTAATAATAAAGTCATCAACATATATCAGTACATATATTATTATATATTTGTCAAATTTTGTAAATAAGGAGTTATCAGATTTGGTTGGAGTAGCCAAATCTGTTCATTGTTTCCTTTAGTTTTTCAAACCACACTCTTGGTGCTTGTTTTCATCCATAGATTGCTTTGTATAGTTTGCACACACGATCTTCCTTCCCTTTCTATTTGAAGCCTTGTGGCTGCTCCATATACACCTCTTCCTGCAAAACACTATTTAAGAAGGGATTATTTACATCTAGTTGTCTGATGGTCCAATTTCTATATAAGGCAATTGTAATAACAATTCTAATTATAGTGGGCTTCACAACTAGAGAGAAAGTTTCATTGAAATCAAATTCACTTTGTTGTGAATAGCCGTTAGCTACTAGTCTTGCCTTATATTTAGAAATAGAACCATCTGCATTTCTTTTTAATCTCCAAGTCCACTTGCAGCCCACAATATTTTTGTCTTTTGGCTTGAGAACAAGATCCCATGTTTTGTTCTTCATTAGGGCCTCATATTCTTCAATCATTGCAGTTTTCCAATTTTTATTTTGCATGGCTTGATCATGTGTGGTTGGCTCCTCTGCATCTAGAACAACATTAAATATTTTTGGTTTGAATATGCCACTTTTGGATCTGGTTGTCATGTGATGACTGATCTTGTTTGTGACCTGTTGTTGATTAAATCTCTCACTTTCTGATTGCATGTTTGAATATGTGCTTTGCATGTTATCCTGAACTTGATAAGGAGAGAGTTGCACAACAGTTCCTTGTTGAGACAGCTGATCAGGTACACTAGTTGATCGTGTTTGATCATCTGCTGAATCAAGTATGGATACTGTATTCTGAGATTCAGAACAAGTTGCTCTTTGATTGATGATGCTTTGAATAGGTTCTGCCTAAGCCTGTATTGTCTCAACTGGTGGTATTGGTATCGATGGTAAAGATTCTTTGACATTATACAGTTTGCTGGTAACTTTGATGTTTGATTCTTTGAATGGAAAGATAGTTTCATTAAATACCACATGTCTAGAAATAAATATTCTTCCATTCTTGTCTAAGCATTTGTAACCCTTTTTATTATTAGCATAGCCCAGAAAAGTACAAGGAGAAGATCTAAAATTTAATTTGTGAGCATTATATGGTCTAATATATGGGAAACATAAACACCCAAACACTTTGAGACTATGATAGTCTGGACTAATGTCAGATAATATTTCTATTGGACACTTTAAATTTAACACTTTTGATGGTAGTATGTTAATTAAATAAACAGCTGTGGCAAAAGCATCTGGCCAAGATTTGTATGGCATAGATGCTTGGGCTAACAGTGTAAGCCCAGTTTTCACAATTTGCATGTGCCTTCTTTTAATAAGCACATTTTGTTCTAAAGTGTAAGGGCATGTTGTTCTGTGAGTAATTCCTTTTTTCTGAAAATACTCCTTTAATGGCAAGTACTCAGTCCCACCATCTGTTTGCATGATCTTAACTTTGCAATTTGTTTAATTTTCTGCATATGCTATGAACTGCATGACAACACTATAAGTTTCTGACTTGGACTTTAAAAAATATATCCACACATATCTAGAAAAGGCATCCACAAATGATATATAATACTTATACCCATAATTAGTATATATTGGGGCAGGTCCCCATAAATCAGTAGCAATAAGTTCTAGAGGCTTACTGTATTGAGTTTCAGAATCTAAGAAAGGAAATTTATGACTCTTGCCCATTTCGTAGTATGTACATATATATGGTAAAGACATATCATTAAAAGAAATATTGTTTTTATTCAATACATGCTTAACAATAGTAGCATTTGGATGCCCAAGTTTACAATGCCACTTATCAAATGTCTCATTGATTTCTTGCTGTTTGAATTCAAAATTATTACATCATTTTCTTTTAAAGTCTGGGTTTCTTGAGTTATCCACACTGAACTTGTACAACCCCTTATATTGTTTACCCTGCAAAAGTATTTCCTTAGTTAGGATGTCCATAGCTAAGCAATTGGGTGGATAAAATTCAAAATAAATATTATTATCTCTTGCAAATTGTGACACACTTAGTAAGTTTATCTTAATATGTGGGACTCTCAATAAATTGTTTAGATATAACTGCTTTCTTCCCATGATATAAGACTTACCAGTGTGTGTAATTGCAATAGATTTACCATTACCCATATGTATTGAATTCATACCTTTGTATTCCTTGCTACCAAGATTCAAATTGCTCAAGTTATTGGTGATGTGATTGGTAGCACCTAAGTCAGGATACCAGTTTTCATCCTGAATATGATCTGACTTTGCATTCTCTTTTTGAGAACTTTTTACATCTGACTGGTTGCTTGATTCTTGTTGTAAGTGTGCCATGTTTGCACTGTAACTTGAGTTTCTTTGAGCATTTTGACCCTGACCAGGAACATAGTTTAGATTTAACCTGAAGTAACATTTTGCTGCTGTGTGTCCATGTTTTTCATATATTTGGCATTTTGGTCTGTTATTGTTGTTCCACCTGCTTCTTCCTCTTGATCTATTTGTGTATCCACCTCTTTGAGTTGATTGTTCTCCTCTGTTATTGTTATGATTTTTGCCCTTGTAGCTTGTAGCAAAATTGGCAAAGAAATCAGTTTCTTATGGTTTCTTGATGTCAATTCTTGCTTCATGAGATAATAAAATTGAGTGCACATCATTAGTAGATGGTAAATTTTTCTAGGAAGATATAATTGCTGTTACTGCCTCATATTCATCACTGAGTCCATTTGAGATTGTCATAATTTGCTCTGAATCTGAAACCTTCTGATTAGCTGCCTCTAAAGAATCACAGATTGACTTAATCTTGAACAAGTACTCTCTCATGTTGTGATTGTCTTTCTTGATATTATGAAGTTGCCTTTTGTAAAACATCACCTTTGCAGCAGATTGAGAATTAAAAACCTTTTCTATTGTTGTCCAGATTTCATTTACTGTCTTGCAGCCTATAACATGAGATAAAAGATTTGCATTTATTGATGATAGTAACCATGAGCAGATGAGTCAGACTTGTCTGTAATCTCTCACACGTTCTTCATTACTGATAATTTTGTTTTCTTGATCACTGATGCACTTTGGGGGAATGGGTATGGTTCCTTGAATGAAACCTTCGAGACCATACCTCCACAGAGCAGTTTCAATTTGTAGTTTCCAGAGAAGATAGTTTTCTTCATTGAGATGGACAGCGACCAATTGACTCTGGGGATTGTTCATAGTTCTTATGAGTTTATCTGCATCTGATGCTGTGTATTGAGACTCACTGCCGTTGGTTGGCATTTCTGAGTGAGCTTTGTCTGCCATGATGATATTAAATCTGAAAAAGACAGAAAAGAGGGATAAAAAAGAAAAGAAGATTGCAATATTGAATGGAAAACTGGATCAAGAACTATGGTCGAACACAATTCAGGTTTGATGCAACCAAGAAACTCAGGTGATGTTTGAAAACTGATGAGTTTTTCTTAGGATGGCACTTTCTTTGACTTTGTGTTGATGATTTTTTAGTTTCTTGATTCTGATTTTCTGATAGAGGGAATTAGGCACAAGGACAAACTTTGAAACAAATTTAGGCTAAAGGACACAAAGTTTCATTTTTGGGCTGAAGGACAAACTTTGAAAGAAAATTAGGCTGAAGGAAAATGCTAAATATAGTTAGCATTTTGTACAGTGCAAACATTGTACAAAATGCTAATTATAACTAGCATTATATCCAGTTTTATATTGTACAAAATGCTAGTTGTATTAGCATTGTCCTTCAGGCTAATTATCTTTCAAAGTTTGTCCTTCAGCCTAAAAATAAAACTTGTTGTCCTTCAGCCAAAAATTTTATGAAAATTTGTCCTTGTGCCTATTTTCCACTTTCTGATATTTGATTGCTGATCTTCTTGGATTCAACTGAGATTTCTTTGCAGCTGGAATATTTTCAAACTGGCATGGTAGTGATGGTTTCTGATCGAGTCTTCTTCTCAAGTGGTGATCTTGTATCTGATGAGAAGAAATTTGAACTCAGATGATGATTGATTCTTCGATTCGATGAGTTGCTGTTAAGCGAATTAGCTCCGATACCATATATGAAATTGTGAATTATTTGCAGCAGATTTTAAAACATCAAAAGAGAAATGATTTTTGATTTTATTGAATGATCTGATACAATGATTTTTTTTATGAATGATACAATGACGTTTTCTTTGTACATGATATACTATTTATAAGAATAATAATTGGAATATTGGACTTCAAGTGGACAGCCCAGACCTGCATCTATAAGCTTGAGATATTGCTGGCCATTGGATTGAGAACTAACGGTTGAGATCTTCACTTGTGTAATAGGAGATAATATAAGCTTTGTATCTGCCGCTTTCTATTCATTTCCAATATTCTAGGTAAAACAAAGTATCAAACGCGGTGCGTTTAACATGACTCTTTTTTCTATGAGTGACTTTTAAGATAAAACAATGTTAAACACACTCTCCTTACAAGAGAGTGTAATTTGTAGCTGCTTTACAATTGATGATGAATGACAACTAATCATTGACAACATTAGTTAGTGATTGATGGACACACAATCTTCACCAATCACGCAGCAAATACAAGCACTCTCTTTACCATAGAGTATGCTTAGCATTGCTCTATCTTAAAAGCTATTAAGAGCCACTAGAAAAGAATGTGTCTAGCATTTTTCCTTGACATATTATAAAACACGATCAATCATATTTTGACCGTTGTATTTTGAAACAGATTACATTTGAGGTCACAACATATATTATCAATTTTATGCTTTACATTGTATCTCAAGTTTGAATGAATGCATCAGAGTTAGCTTCCGGCCCGTACTAAATCTTGCTGCAAATCACTTAAAATCAATTTTTTGATACAACACACTTGGACATTTGACACGTGTACTATATGTTGTGCGCATGAATCAAATGTAACTTTATGTAACACTTCAACATTAAAGTCTATCAAAGATTTTTCCGTACCAATATGTAACTTTATGCTAGCAATTTATTGCATATGTTAAGTTTTCTCCATTTCTTAAGCACTCTGGCAAGATATTTAAAACTTCAAAATATTGATTTTCTGACTAGTCATAAAAAGAACTGAAAAAAACTAAAGTAGGATTAAGGAATGATGAAAGCAATGACATCTGCTCTGCTTATCTTTTATATTATCATGCACTGTTCAATAGGCTAAATAGTAAACTATACGTATTACAACCTTCCTTGCCATTATCGTATATACGAGCAGTCAATGTTGGATGCTTCCGATTCATTTCTTAATTTCTTGATTATCAAAGTCAAGTTGACTCCCGCAAACCCAACCGTATCATTTCCATTATAAATACCTTTCAGGATCACTATCTTCTTCATAAATCCATCTCTTTTGGAGAAAAAAAACATAAACATTAATAAAAAAAATTAAAACACAATGACAACTACAGATGTGAAACTATTGGGATTGTGGGCAAGCCCGTACGTAGTAAGAGCCAAACTCGCTTTGAACATCAAAGAAGTCGCATACCAATATCAAGAAGAAGTACCCGACAACAAGAGCGAGTTGTTTCTGAAGTCAAACCCGGTATACAAAAAGGTTCCAGTCTTGATTCATAAAGAAAAACCTGTTTGTGAGTCGATGATCATCGTTCAATACATCGATGAAGTTTTTGACGGTCCCTCCATTCTCCCTTCTGATCCTTTTGAGCGTACTAAAGCCAGATTCTGGGCTTATTACATTGATGACAAGGTATGGAAATACTCCTACCTTTATATACGTATATCATTATTCATTTCTAATTGATGTTACTTTACTATAGGTGTTAGCCAGCTTCATTAGCATAGTAGCGACGAACATTACAAAAGACGATAAACTGCAAACAGTAGAGAAGATTTTTTCAGAGTTGAAACCATTGGAAGAATATTTGGCAGAGAAGCCATTTTTCGGAGGAGACAGCATTGGTTATGTAGACATTGCACTTGGAGCTTCACTATGTTGGATAAATGTAATTGAAGAAGTCGAAAGCGTTAAAATGTTAGATGAGGTAAAGCTGCCAAAGTTAGTAAAGTGGGCAGAGAGATTCAGTTCAGATGATATGGTGAAGGGAGTAGTGCCTGAACATAACAAGCTGGTTGAGTATTGCAAGGTTCTCCAGGAAAAACTCTGGAAATCTAGGCCTGCAAGTTGAATTAGTTTGATGTTTGATCTTACTTTGTTATACGGATTGCTTGCTTTCAGGTTGTAACTGATTCTCTACAGTGTGCTTTATATATATGTGTGCATTCTAGTATTTATGTTTATTTATATGTATTTTATGACTTGAATTTGTGTATGGTACACAATTATATGTTTTGACTAGTGTACAAAACTACAAATCTTGAAAATGCATCTTTTCTTTAAATAGCTGGAAATGATTTACGGTGCGTTCATTGAGTTTTGGTAGCTGGAAAGAGAGCAATATTTGTATCATTAAAACCCAGCATGCTGCAATGGAAATTAAATATTGCAAATCATGTGTCATGGGTAGTATTTTTATACTACATTTATTACCAAGCTTGGATCAGATGTAGAAAAAGTTAGACAACCAACGACCAATATTTATAATAAAAAGAACTCCCACCACCCGTGTGATTTATAATAAAAGCACTATATTATGGGACGAATCTTTGGACGGTTAATTTTAACATTTTTTAGACGGTCGAAAAATAATCATTTGTACAGCAGCAGTTATATAAATTGCCTTCTTTGTTCCTTTTCATTTTCAACTGCGTTTTCTTCCGTTTAATAACAAGCAACAATGAAATACTAGTGTGGTTAAATGGTGTATTGAAAATAAACATCTTCATATAGATGCTCATAACAACATGAATTTCTAATTCTAGTAATTTAGCTTATTGATTTAATTTAAATTTTATGAGTTGATCTAAACAAACAACCTAGAAACCTTACTTTTGACGACGAATGAATTTAAATACGAAACTTTTTTGATACTGTCCAAAACGTCCTTAGTCGTTACGGATTGGAATAGGTAAAGAAGTCGAGTTTTGTAATATTTCGAGGAGCAAACTGGTTGGCCTAAGGCTCAAGATAGATAAGTTCTTTTAACGAGTTACCTACTTTTCTAATATAAACACTTCTCATTATTCGTCTATTTTCCCTACTCTTCCATAAATTCTCTTGTCCGAATATCCTAATAAATACCTATTAAAATTTCCTAAATTCAAATAAATATCATCAAATAATTCGAGGAAAAATAGTAATAATCCCAATTCGTTTTAGGCAAAATGTTTTATTTCATATCAAATTCTGGATGAATGTCTAGATAGTAGTTTGCTCGCTAATTATTGGTACTAAAGCTTGATTAAGTGAGTGAGAATGATTCCCCTCACCATAGTTCTCAATCTTAGCCACAACAGCACCGTGGACCTAAATCGACATCTTCTCTCCCTTTGTTATTGACATGTAAACATTTTCTTACTGCTGTTGCTATTGTTGTTATTGTTATTATTACTATCATTATTATTTAATCTCGTTGCAATCCATTATCACAGTCAAGATGCATAGGGGAGCAAGTACGAGGTAATAATATAAATCTAGAGGAACAACTAAAAAATAATAATATAAATGAACTTTTGTAAAATACCCTCTTTAAGTTTCAAAATACAAAGTCCCTCATTTACAAAAACATGTTTTAAAAAACACTCGTATTTTTAGTTTTAAACGAACTTTTGTAAAACACCATCTTTATGTTTCAAAATTCCCAGTCGTCCATTCACAAAAAAAGTTTTAAAAAACATTCATATTTTTAGTTTTAGCTAAAATGCAAATATAGGTGGTTTCTACAACTGCAAGTATTTGTACCAAAATCTGCAATAATTGCACTTTTACAAGAAAAATTAGTTTTGATCATAAAAACCTAAAGTTAAGTTCAGATTTAAATTTCGAAAAAAACGAAATGGAAATTGTTAGTGTGATTTTTCATCACGTACCAATACCCTAAAGTTCCAAAGGTAAACTCCCGAAGTAGAAGAAGAGAAAGGTCGACCGAAGGCAAGGTGCACAGGTCGAAAGCAGCAAAGAAAAGTAGTTCTGAAAAGTAAAGACTAGGTATGTCAATGGGCATGTTTCGGTATGAGTATCTTAAAAACTGGACTCAAGCCCGATTACAATAATCAAAACCCGAGCCCAGCTCGAATCCGTTGGGTATTTCAAAAAACAATGCCCAAGCCCTGCCCATTGGGCTTTTCAAACCCGTCGGGTAATACCTGTATACTTAACCCAAAATATTTATGTTAAAACCATACCCTATTATTGCAATTTTTATAAAAATTATTGATAGATAATTATTAACATACAAATTGGATGGTAACGTAGCCATGTTCATAACAACAATATGCTAAAACATCTAAATGCAAATAAATATGGTAAAAAAATAACATATATACTCATGTTTAGAAACTATGGAAAACTAATAATCAGGTCGTGCCCAAATTGCATTGGGTTTTGACTAAACCGTACCCGATTCTAATAGTAGCCGGGTCGGGCCTGGGTCGGACCTGAGTAGTTGGAGTAAAACTCTTACCTATATTTATAGAGCGGATTCGAGCCAGGTTCGGATCAAAACTCATACTATTGACAGGCCTAGTAAAGACACAAGAATTGGTAGTGGGTTGGATGCCTTGTCCTTATGTCCACAATTGAGGAGTTCTTTATATCCAGTCAATAAGCCGAGGTAGGCATTACAAGTTCTGGATGATTTTGTCCACCATTAATGAGTTTTCTTAAAACCTTAATTCCTAAAATTAAAATGATTTGGCAAAATTCTCTTAGTCAGGTCGAGGATCGAATCCTCTTTATAAGGATTTTTGCCTTGTATTTATAGTCATTGTGTTGCTTTATCATTGGTGGAGTTCTTTTCTCATGGATTACTAACCTGGTACACTTGTAGGGCTAAGATTTGAAGTCATCATCTAATTTCATATAGACTGACGTAGCCGATGATATGGCATCTCTATATATTGCTTTGAGCATTTTGACCCTTATACTTTATCTATTCTTTTGGTTGTCTGCGCCATTAATGTATCCTAAGGCTAGCGCAGTCATTGATCTTGGTTATGCATTGAGGTGCACTCGGCCTTGAGTAGAGACAACTTTAGTCTCGTATGATAAACTGGGAGCTTTTGCCATTTGTTCTTTGTTACGGGTGCCTTGATCCTTTGCTTAAGTAGAATGCTCTTTAGGTCTCGATGTATAATCTAAAGGCAGCATGAGTCCTCGGTATTGTAGCATGCCTTGATGCTTTTGGAATAGCATACCTTGATGCTTCGTCTTTCGTTAAGAAGTAAACCTTGTGACTTATGCTTTTGTTATTAACCAACCTGATGGTTAATACCCACGATCTGGGGACCGCCTAGAGGCCTATGCTTTCGGTTTAAGGTCAGGCTCGTGACCATTGCTTTCGATTGAGCCCATCTCGTGTATGTTCCTTTCAGGGTGGTTTGATCTAAGTTACATTACCATGCTTTCAATATGAGTGACGCCTATGGTCCTCGGTTTTCACTATATTATGGAACACTTCTAGTCATTTGGGTTTGACAACTAGCCTTTGGACATTGTCTATGCTTTAGCATGTAGGCTTAACCTTTGGACTACTATACCGGAGGGAGCTATGCGTAGCCATATATGAAGTATCATTGATATTTTATACTTTGGGAAGTCAAGTACATATTAGAGTTGATAGGCTTTAGCCGAAGAGCTGAAGCTTTAGCTATTCCTGTGAAATGAAAATCTAAGAGTCTTCCTTTCAGGTTCCAGCTTATGTAGCTAAAGCTAAATATATCCAAGCAAAAATTATGGTATAACACATGCCCATAAATTTTACTTCATATGGATGGTTAAGTGAACTTTGTAGGAAGAGTTAAATTATATTTTGTACTAAGTTGGTATCAGTCTTTTTTAATCTATATCCAATTCCTATGACTTCAAACTAATCAATGTTCGACGAATCTTATGTCTAGTATCATCGTATAGTGAGTATTTCTATATTTAACCTCATCGTATAGTGAGGTTTTGTGTGTCTAGTAAGGATTGTATATCTAACCTCATCGTATAGTCAGGATTTGTAGCATAGGGGACATATCAATTACTGCTATAGGAAGGATGACTATTGGATGGTGTAACGCGATCTACGCTTGCTCTGCTAGATTTAAGAAAACTGATCCAAGCCACTTTAAACTCCTTGGATTATTTGACGGTATCCGTAAGGATTTTACATGGATGGTTCATATGTTCTACCTGTCAAATTAGGCAAGCGTGAATCTACATAAGGAAGCCTTGTTCCAAATCCTTGCGAGGTTTCGAATAATCATTCTGATCCATTACATACTTGTTTGGTTTTTAAATATTATGAAAAAAATTCTTCCACTTGAGGTGTGAAATTAACAATGAACATAATCTTATTTACTATGTAATAGACTCGTCCTTCAAATTACTACGATCTTTCTTCGAACTAGGTGTTTCAGTTTACCATGTGAACCATTGAACTAACGTATGACCTTTCGAGGAGTAATAGTCTCATATCTATACATCCCAATATGAAAGTTTTTCTATCTGAGGTTGGAGCCACAACGGTTTTATTGTTAAAGACTTAAGACACCCTATGAGAAAATGTGAAAGCAGTTTAAGTAGAATGCTTTTCTTGATTGAACAAAATTGTACAAATGATTTTGATACACGAATTGTATTACAGTTTCTTAATAGAAGATTACAGAATGTAATAGCAGTATATATACTAGTTTGGGCTAGGCCCAATATCCAATAAGATGAGTTGTTGTGGATTGCAACTGTGAGCCGTTGGATGGCTTAAGATCTGATGGTTTGAAAATGAGATGATACAGATTGTGCTTTCTAGTATTGAGAAGGCAACGGTTCATTCTATTTCTCTTAACACTCCCCTGCAAACCCTAGTTCCTCTAGGGTTTGAGAAATAATGGCGGCTTCAAGTAATTCCACTGATTTGTGACCTTCGAGGTTGGAAAATGGCAAGAGAGGTCTGATGCTCTTCTTGCTCTTCTTCTTTTGCGAGTTCTTGAGTAGGATCTCCAGAACCTTTTGGGAACTTGTCTGATCTGATTTCACAGCTACCAACTCCGAGCTTTTCTCTGAGTCTGATGAAGTTGAGTTTGGACAAAGGTTTAGTTAGTGTATCTGCTATCTGGTAAGTAGATGGTAAGTGTTGAACATTGAGATTTCCTTTGTTGACTTGCTCTCGTACAAAGTACATGTCTAATTCCATGTGCTTTGTGCATGAGTGAAGTATTGGATTAGCTGTGAGATGAACTGTACTGAGATTATCACACCATATAACAGATTTTCTGTTGAGCTTTACTTGTAGTTCTTTAAGTAGGGATTCAATCCACATGACTTCTGCAGTAGCATTAGCTATGCTTCTGTACTCAGCTTCACTGCTGGATCTTGCTACTGTAGTTTGTTTTTTTAAGCTCCATGATACGGGATTATCGCCAAGAAATATGCAGTAGCCACTTGTTGATCTTCTATCATCATGGTCATTTGCCCAGTCTGAATCTGCATATCCTGTTATTTGTAGATTTTTGCTTGCTTTCATGATTAACCCCATATTTAACGTGCCTTTTAGATACCTTAGTATTCTTTTGACCATTTTCCAATGTTCATCAGTAGGTTGTTGCATGAATTGACTGGCTTTGTTGACACTGAAGGTAATTTCTGGTCTAGTAATAGTCACATATTGTAGTGCACCAACTATGCTTCTATATTGAGTGTCATTTGATATAGCTTCGCCTTTATATTTTGATAACTGGTTGTTTGTGATCATGGGTGTGGAAATAGGATTGGCTTTGTCCATCTTTGCTTTGAGTAGAATTTCCTCAATATATTTTTTCTGATTTAATTGTATGATATTATCAGATGTTCTCTTTGCTTCAATGCCCAGGAAGTAGTTAAGTGTGCCCAAGTCTTTTACAGAGAATTCATTATCTAGATGTTTGACTAGTTTGTTGATTTCTTCATTACTGCTTCTGTAATAATAAAATCATCCACATATATAAGAACATATGTTATAGAGTTGTTATGAAATTTAGTAAACAAAGAGATATCAGATTTTGTTGAGTTGTAGTTGAGACTCATGAGAGTGGTTTTCAATTTTTCAAACCACACTCTTGGGGCTTGCTTTAGACCATAGATAGCTTTTTTTAACTTGCAGACAAGTTCTCCTTGTTTTTGAAAGCCATGAGGTTGTTCCATGTAGACTTCCTCCTGTAAAACACCATTTAAGAAAGCATTATTGATGTCAATTTGTCTGATGGTCCAGTTTTTGTGTAAGGCAATAGTTTGACTGTTCTTATTGTTGTGGGCTTCACAACAGGTGAAAAAGTTTCATTGAAATCAAACCCACTCTGTTGTGAGTAACCCTTTGCAACCAATCTTGCCTTATATCTTGAAACTGTACCATCAGCATTTCTTTTGAGTCTAAAGGTCCATTTGCATCCCACTATATTTTTATCTCTTGGTGCTTTGACAAGTGACCAAGTCTTATTTTTTATCAAGGCATTATATTCTTCTATCATAGCATTTTTCCAGTTGTTGTTTTCTAATGCTTAATGAAAATTACTTGGTTCTTCTTGATCTAGAGTGGTATTGTAAATCTTTGGTTTAAATATACCACTCTTGGATCTAGTTACCATGGGATGCCCAGGTCTTTCAGAAGTTTCATAGATAGTTTCAGTTGTACCTTGGATATCATTCTGCTCATGAGAAGAATGAGTTGAATTTTCACTTACCTCTGGTTGAGATAGTTGAACAGGTGTAGAGGATTCACTAATGTGTTCCTGATCTGGTCCAGTTTTGGACAACAAGTGCTGTGAGCCTGAGCTGCTTTCCAGGCTTTTGATGCTGTTCTGATCTCTTATTAGAGCAGTCTGTTCTGCTATGATTGGGATGGCAGGTATGGATTCTTTTGAATTATATACCTTATTTGCAGTTTTTATAGTTTTTTCTTTAAAAGGAAAAACTTTTTCATTGAACACTACATGTCTGGAGATGACAATTTTTCCATGTTCATTTAGACACTTGTAGCCCTTTTGATTTGGTGCATACCCAATAAATGTACAAGGTGTAGATCTAAAGTTGAGTTTGTGTGTGTTATATGGCCTAAGACATGGGAAACATAAACACCCAAAGGTTTTTAAAAACTTATAATCTGGCTTTATATTAAACAATACCTCCAAGGGACATCTTAAATTAAGTATTTTGGTAGGTAATCTGTTTATCAAATACACAGAAGTAGCAAAAGCTTCAGACCAAAATTTTTGAGACATATGAGCCTAAGCTAATATAGTTAGGCCAGTTTCGACTATTTGCCTATGTCTTCTTTCTATTATACCATTCTGTTCAGATGTATGGGGACAAGTAATTCTATGAAAATCCCTTTTTATTTAAAGAAATCTTTTAAAGGCATAAATTCAGTGCCACCGTCAGTTTGAAAAACCTTAAGCTGGTTACTAGTTTGTTTTTCAGATAAAGTGATAAATTGTTTTACAATACTAGCAGTTTCAGCCTTTGATTTCAGAAAATATATCCAAACATGTTTGGAGTAAGCATCAATGAATGATATATAATACTTGTATCCATAATCAGCTGTTATGGGTGCAGGACCCCACAAGTCAGCTGCCACTAAATCAAGTGGTTTGTGATACATAGTTTCAGAATTGGGAAAGGGTTGTTTGTGACTCTTTCCCATTTGACAGTGTGTGCAAACATATGGTAAAGTGTTATTAGTAAAAGAAACATTATTATTTTTCAACACATTCTTGACTATATTAATATCTGGATGACCAAGTTTACTGTGCCACAAATCAAGTACATCAGTGTTTCTACATTCAGAATTGTTACACCATGTTTCAATATCAGGGTTTTCTGGTTTGTCCAAACAGAATTTGTATAGCCCTTTATGTAATCTACCCTGCAAAAGCATTTGTTTGGTGTTAATGTCTCTAACAGTGTAGTGATCAGGGTAAAATTCAAAGAATACTTTATTGTCTTTAGCAAATGTTGACACACTTAATAAATTCTTTTTTATTTGTGGAGCTCTTAGCAAGTTATTCAAATACAGCTTTCTTTTTCCCATAATGTATGATTTACCAGTGTGTTATTGCTATAGACTTGCCATTGCCCATGTGTATAGAGTTCATACCTTTGTATTCTTTGTTTCCAAGATTTAAGTTGCTTAGATTGTTGGTGATGTGGTTTGTGGCCCCAGAGTCAGGATACCAGTCTTCATCATTTATGCCTTCAGAGTTTTCAAAATCTTTTTTCTCTGAATTTTGCCCATCTGTGTCATTTTGGCTTTGTGCTATGTTTGCATTTGGGTTTCTTTGATTGTTGTTGTTCTGACCTGGAACATAGTTTAGATTCAATCTGAAATAGCACTTAGCTGCAGTGTGCCCAGTCCTTTCACATATTTGGCATTTTGGCTTGGAGTTGTTATTCCATCTGCCTCTTCCTCTGCCACGACCAAATCTGCCACCACCTCTTTGATTCTGCTGCTCATTCCTATTATAACTGCTTGTTCCTCTTCCTTTTGCTACAAAGTTAACATTCAGTTATGCTTCTTGAGGCTTATTGATTCCCAGTCTGGCTTCATGTGCCAGTAGAATTGAGTGCACTTCATCAATGGATGGTTGATTCCTTTTTGAGGTGAGTACTGCCACAACAGACTCATATTCTGTTGGTAGACCACTTAGTATTATCATGAGATGATCTGATGATGATATTCTGTTATTTGTAGAAGCTAGTAAATCACATATATTTTTAATTTTTGATAAGTAGTCCCTCATATTAAGATCATCCTTCTTGATGTTGTGTAATTGTTTCTTGTAAAACAGAACCTTTGCTGAAGATTGTGTATTGAACACTCTTTCAATAGTTATCCATATTTCATGTGCATTTTGACAATCGATGACATCTGATAATAGTTTTGTGTCAATAGATGATAGCAACCATGAGCAGATTAACCTATCTTGTCTGAAATATTTTGCATATTCATCGTTGCTTACTATTTTGTCTTCTTTAGTGATGAAAGCAGGAGGTGCTTGAATGGTGCCAAGAATGTATTCTTCAAGGCCATACCCTTGCAGTGCTGTTTTGACTTGCAATTTCCAAAGCAGGTAGTTGTCAGTATTGAGACGGGCTGTGACTAATTGGTTATGTGGGCTAATCACAGTTTTGATGAGGCTTTCGGCAGTGGTCTGGGTTTCCTGTGATCCATTGCCAATATTTGAGGTTGCTGAGTTCAGATCTTGTGCCATGATGCTGATGATGACCAAGATAGTGATTCTTGAATGGAAAAGCTTTCAAGAATAGAAGATATCTCACTTCTTGTAGCCAATTCAACTGATGGCGAGGCAAGGATTGAGGGAGTTGAACAAACAGTAACTTACTGACTTTTATTTTTCAGAGAGGAAAGGTATGAGCCGTCACCAGAATTTGAATTTCTTCGATCTTGGATGAAATTTGAATTTCTTGGATAGCGGTGATAGCTTTCTTTCTTTTTCTTTGTTTGGGTAAGTTGCTGTATACCCAGATGATGAGATCTTTCTGATGGGTGAGACAAGCAAAAGAAAATTGGTGAGATAAGTGATAGCCGATGATGCTTTGAAGCTATGGCTCCGATACCATATGAGAAAATGTGAAAGCAGTTTAAGTAGAATGCTTTTCTTGATTGAACAAAATCGTACAAATGATTTTGATACACGAATTGTATTACAGTTTCTTAATAGAAGATTGCAGAATGTAATAGCAGTATATATACTAGTTTGGGCTAGGCCCAATATCCAATAAGATGAGTTGTTGTGGATTGCAACTGTGAGCCGTTGGATGGCTTAAGATCTGATGGTTTGAAAATGAGATGATACGGATTGTGCTTTCTAGTATTGAGAAGGCAACGGTTCATTCTATTTCTCTTAACACACCCTGTAATGTCAAAAGTCTTAAAGCCGTTGTTTATAGATACAGTTTCCCTAAGACCATATCGATCAAAAGCAATATTATTTTGGGTTTTGTGCTAGTTATAAAGAACACAACATAGATTTAAAACATTTCTATATAAAAATAAGCAGAAATAATTTGATGTGAAATAAGCCAGCCCTATGGAAAAAAATTTATTTCATTAAATTCTTTGAGAACATGCTTCGTTCATCGAGATCGAGTATTATAGGTTTGTCTTTTGATAATTTATCAGTGGCAGTCTTATGCCTATAATTGCATAACACTACTTGGTCATGGATAACACTTGCATGAAACTATTTGGTTATGGCTAACAAATGAGATGCATTTAGTCTTTATCATTGCATGGAACTATGGCTATGGCTAACAACGTTGATACATTCAAAATCATTTTTGTTGTATGAGACTACTTGATCAAGGCTATCTAATTTGATATATTTGAAATCACTTTTATCGCATGATACTGCTTGATCATGACTAATAATTTAGAAATGTATAAACTTTCATCATTGCATGGTACTACTTGACTATGACTAATAGAAATTAAAACTAATACTCGTAGCACCCTTGTCTTGTGGTAGGGTTTTAAGTGTTCTACACTCTAGGTTTGGGGAGTTATATTGCTACCCGACCTCTTCAATCAATATGCATAAGAGGAATGACATTATGAATTATGTGGGGTCCTTCCTAGTGCGGGCCAAGAGGTCCATCAGATGGATCCTTTATATTCGGCACGATTTTTCTTCGGACATGATCCCCTTTCTCGAAGTTTTAGTCTAAACCCTCTGGTCTTATCAATGAGTCATCCGTCGAATATATTTCGTTGTTTTTAGAGTAGCTTGTCCCAGAGTTTGAGAAAGAAATCTAAAGACTCATTTATGAGGTTTGCATTTTTTGGTCATTTTAATAGAGTCAACAATGGGAAGCTATTTTTATTTCCACCATAAGCATGGCTTTGCAGCCATGCACTAAAATAAATATGGTATGCCCGTTGATGTTTAAAGCTTATTCTATAAGCCCATAATCAAAAGGCGATTCATCCGCCTAGTTGCCTTTAGCTTTCTTCAAGCATTTATGTAAGCAAGTTTTAATTGTTTTGTTAGCTTCCTCTATTATGTTGTTGGTCTATGGATGAGCCACTAAAGGGAAATTTTTGATAATGCCATAATCTCAGTAATATTCTGTATATTCTTGGCTTTCAAATTGCATATTGTTGTCAATAATGATCTTCTACAAAAGACCATGTCTAGTCATTATATTTTACATGAAAAACTTAACCACTTGATGTATTATTATAGTTGCTGAGGATTCAGCTTCAACCAATTTTGTGAAGTAATCAATGACCGATATTGCAAATCTTGCCCCTCCCTTCGCAGTTGAAAGAGGACTTATAAGGTCAATGCCTTAAACTTTGAATGGTCATGGACCAATTTTGTGAAGTATTAGTGGTACATGGATGGTGCTAGAGCAACAGATGAAGTTCGATGTAGGATTTTTTCTATCTTTCACGATGGAGTTGCGTCGATTTAGTTTATTCGGCTCACGCAGTAATCCATGTCTACTTTTGATGAGTTAGCAAAGAAGTTTTTAGAGAAGTTTAGGCTTTACACCACTTGGCCTAAGGATGTGATGTCCTTGTCGAGCCTTTCCCAGGGACCTTAGGAATCATTGAAGGGGTTCCTGATCAGGTTCAATATTGTAGTTATTGAGATTAACAATACAAATGACAATATGGTGTTGATGGGATTGGTCCGGGGCACATATCCGAATATGGACTTTGGGAAGTGGCTGAAGGATAAGTAGCCAACGAATATTGAGGAGTTCCATCGAAAAGAAATCAAATCTTATATTTGGAAGAAGTGAGTCGGGTTGTTGGGGACTGACATGGAAAATTAAAGAAAGTAATTTAGAGTAATGTAGCTATCAAACAAGCCGGAGAGAGCTCCAAAAATGAGCTCGTGAACGTTGAGAATTCTAGTAACTAAAGAAAGATGAATTAGGGCATCGAGGGCCGCATGAATGATGCTAAAAAAGGTCCATGAAATATGAGACCAGAGGAGTACACACCTCTGAATAATACATGCGAAAATATATACCCTACCACACAAGGCACAAAAAGGTATAAGAAGCCGCCTTAGAGTGAGGCGACTGAAGAAGAGAAGTGCTCTGGCAAGTATTGTTATTTCCATGAAACTCATGAGCACAATATGAACCAGTGCAGGCATCATAGAGATTTTATTGAGAAGTTGATATGAAAGAAGAAATTGCAGCAGTATGTTAGAGATCCATAGGATGGTAGACAGAATATCAGACCCCAAGGATTAAATACCCAAGGAAACAAACTTGGAACTAATGGAGAGGGGCCATGTGGCTAGGTAAAGGGATTGTTATAAACACGATAACTAGTGGACGTTGTCCAGTGAAGAAAAGCTGGAATGAAATGGAACAATACACAAGTTCGCTGAGGCACGTACCATTGGAGAGCTGCTTCGTCATTGAGGATGAAGCTTTGAATAAGCAGCAAAATTTGACGACTGATAACCTCATATTTCAGAGTAGGGATTCTAAAGGAATTAAAGCACCTACTTTCGATCCCATGATGATAACAGCTATTATAGGCCTTGCTACAGTGCATCGAGTCTTTGTGGATAGCTAAAGCTCGATGAATATTCTGTTCAAAAGGATGTCTAATCAGATGTAGATAAGTATGAATGATGTTAAGCCTTGTAAATTCAGGATTTAGGGAATTACTAATGAGCTGAAACAACCAATTGGGGCTATTGATTTGTCCGTGGAATTGGAAGATGGAGACCGCAAGATTGTGCGGGTTCACTATTATGTGATTGTGGATAAGTATTCGGCATTAAATGCCTTTTTGGGCCGATCGACCCATGCTAATTTCAAAATAGCACTAGCTCCTTAGTGCTTAATGATGAAGCTTCCTACTGAGAATGGGGTTAGATCGATTCGAAGTGACTAGAGCCTTGGTCGGGAATGTTACGTCATCGAGCTCAGAAAGGCCAAGAGATGGAAGAAAAGTAAAAAATGCAAAGAAAGCTTTCTGCATAAAAAATGCTAATGCTTAGCAATTAACGCCTTCTCCCTTCCTCGGGAAGCATAGCAGGTTCTATAAGTCTGTGGATCCTAGGAAGAAGTTAGCGGAAGTGCAAGCAGTACAAGCGAGGCCATGGCCAACGTTTGATCTACATGGATGATCCTACTCAAGTCCTTAAGATCGGATCTCAACTCAGCACAGGATTGATGAAGAAATTGGTCGGTTTTCTCCAAGCAAACTTGGATGTATTTTCTTGGAAACATTTAATATTTGTAGGAGATCATTGGAGATTCCATGTCATGCACTGAATATGGACCCGAATTACCCTTTGGTAAAACGGAAAAGATAGAGTCTAGGTCTGGGCGATCCGTAGTGTTAAAGGAGGAAGTGGATAAGCTAAAGGCTAATTACTTCTGTAGAATATACTAGTATATGATTTTTGTTTGATGATAATAAACAATTATATATATATATATTAGTTTATATGTATTTGTTATTGTACTATTTTATTTTTCCACATAATTAAATAAATATTTGTTGAATAAAATAAATAACTCGGAATTCTTATTTAAACAGATATTTTATTCAAACAAATATTTTATTACAAATTCAAATAGTACAAATTTGAGCTCTCACTACATTTACACATTTTCAATTACAATACAACATTCAATTACAACACAACTTTCACTTTACAGTTTTACATACACATTTCACCTCACTACATATTCACTCATCACTCGTAATTGATCTTCAACTATGTTCCAGCCTGTATCCAGCATCTAAACTATCTGCAAAATAAACACTGATGCAATAAAATTGAAAAAGATATATTTTGCATTGCACAATGAAGTGTGTGTTTTGCAAATATTGTTTGCCTTAGTTATTTGGGTTGTTTATCATCATTTTTTAATTCACCTTACTCGAACAACTTGTGACATGCACAGTGTATCAATGTACATGCAACAAGGTCGTGCACACCGATATACACTTTCTTGTTAAAATTGCAGGGACAGGTGACCACAAGGTCAAATCCAAGCTAAGACTGGATTTAACTCAGGTGCAATGCAAAAATAACTTAACACAACAATAATCAGTCACAGCAACCAAAACAGCCTTAACAAAACATACCACATGACACCCTGCAACATGAAAACATCATATGGAACCAGACCGGTCTATAGTTCAGAGAACACAAAGGCACCAGTCATGTACAAAGAATAAAGCAATGGTCAGTTCAGTGGCAAACAAGTTCAAGTACATATGTGCATACAGACACAACAGTGGTGAACACAAGGGCTGCAACCAGACAAGGATAGACCAGACTTCAAATGCAAAGCAACAATAAAAAAAAGCAGCTCAACTAGACCAGAACAAAGTAACAAAGCTTCAAACATGCTCATATGTACAAGGATATGCATGCATTCAGACATGAACACATGAAAACAAGACAACCAAAATTGAGGCCAGAGAATACAAGCAAAGTCAGTATGCAGGCATTTAGGCATGAAAACACTTGAAGAACAAGTTCATATGCAAGGTCAGATATCAACATGTAGTGCAAATATACAAAGTGGTGCACCGGACATGAATGCATTGGATCTGGACATGAAACTCGAAGCAACTAGAACAGTGACATGTATATACATATGCAATAGAGGAGACAGCAAGGCAACATAGGGTGACACACAAAATACTCAACAAGGCAGTTATTTTAAACAATGTAAGAAATGCGTATTCACATACATATATACGTGTCTGTACACACATGTATACATATATACAGTGACAACCAAACAAGTAAACATGTTCATGGATATGTAAGCATTTAAATGAAGAAAATCAAGGCATGTGGGTAATTATCAGTAGTAGTTTGAACAAGGTCAAGGAATTGTTTCAAAAAGTAATGGGCAAATGAAAAACACCATTGAATTGTTCAAAAAATCAAAAATTGCCAACAAAGAATGGATGGTCAGAGCAAGGTACAGAGCACACGCATACAACTAATCAGAGAGCTAAACAATAACATAAGTAATAGAAAAAGTCACAGATGAACAAGTCAGACTTCAGCAAGTAAAGTTTATCTCAAATTCAAATGCCAAACTTTAAGCAACCGATGAACATGTCGAAGGAGCAAAGAACGAAATAAATTCAAATCAATTCAAGCAAATTCGAATGTATCAACCAATGAACAAGTCAGAAATCATCACAATCGTTCAATCAAGAGTCAAATGGCCAAGCAAAGCAATTGACGAATTCAAACCAAAATATACGAAACAAAATTATAGGGTTTTGATCCCTATAAATACCCAATATCATCATTGGCAGAAATCATAGAAGTCGAGTTACTAGCAAATCAATTAAAACAACAAATTTAAGATCATACCAAAGCCATAACTGAAGAAGTGCCCGACACAATTAAAGCAACCATGTGCAATCAAAGTTAGAGATCGATCGACCAAGCAAACCAAAGTGAAATTATTACTTCAATCAATCAAATTCCAAGCGGCGGCGTTAATTGGAACAGAACCCTAATTTTTGAAGAGCAACAAAAGATCGGACGAAGGGATTACTCAAACAAAAGAAAAGGGGTGATAGTCATACCTATTTACCTTCTGCGTGTGATCTCTAATGCATTACCTTCTGATTTTATTTTTATTTCCACATTAATTTTTAGTAGTAGACCCTATTCACCCCCCTCTAGGGTAAAAACGATCCTACAACTTCATCCGTGATACTTTGTATGCTAAATGGGTATCGAACCCCGTTTTGTCAACAAAGTAAATGGTACGAGGTGGACTTGTATTGATTATTCGAACATGAATAAAGAATGCTCGAAGGATAGATTCCCTTTTCCTACATTTGACCAGTTGGTAGACGGTATCGTTGGACATGAGTTACTCTCCTTTATGGACTCTTATTCTGGCTACAATAAAATACCAGCGCATAATCCATACCATGAATGCACAAATTTTATAATGTATTTGATATTATACTTTTACCTAGTGATGTTGTTCAGTTTGGAGAACACAAGAGCTACTTACCAGATGTTGGTGAATTCCATATTCAGGAACCAGATCAGACAAATGATAGAAGTGTAAGTGGATGATATGCTCATGAAGTCACGACTATCAAGAAACCACATGGCTAACATTTCGAAGACATTCGAGTGCTATGGAATTACATAATGAAGTTAAATCCATTGATGTTCTTTTGGAATTGCATCGGGAAAGTTTTTAGGATTTATTGTAAACTCAAGGGGCATTAAGGCTAAGCCATAGCTGATTAATGCTTTATGGAACGTAAATGCCCCAACCACGAAGAAGGAGTTACAAAGCTTGAGTGAAAAGATCGCCGCATAATGTCAGTTCATCTCAAAGGCGATTGATAAGTGTATACCATTCTTCAGGTCTCAAATGGGGAAAAAGAAATTTTGAATGGACGAAGGAACGTTAGGATGCTTTTGAGGAATTACTAAGGCATATGGAAACTCCACTGGTTCTAACTACAACTTTAGATATTCAAGATTTATTCATCTACCTAGTAGTGTCTGCTCATGCGCTAGGCACAACATTTGTACGTAAGGATGCAAGGATTCAAAGGCTAATTTACTATGTTAGCAAGCGATTGGAGCTAAAAAGAATCTTCTACAGTTGGAGAAACTCGCTTATTTCTTATTGATTGTATCAAGGAAGCTACGACCGTCTTTAAGGCTCACCCAGTTACGGTGTTGATGGATAAACCTTTTAAGTAGGTACTATACCGACTCGAGACTTTGAGAAGGTTACTAAAGTGGAACATTGAATTGATCTTGTATGACATTACATATTATCTGAGGAGGGTGATAAATGGATAGGCGTTGACTGATTTCATCACTGAATTTACCATACAGGGTGAAGAGGATGATGATATGGTCATGCTTTCTCAGTGGAAATTATTTATGTACAGACCTTCTAATGAGCATATTTCTACGGTAGGAGTGGTACTTTTTACTTCAGAAGGATGATTGATTGGCTATGCATTGAAGCTAGAATTCCCCATGACAAACAATGAGGCTAATTATGAAGCATTGATAGTGGGACTTAGGATAGAGAAGAAATTAGAGGTAAGAACGCTGCATATATTCATCTACTCCTATTTGGTGGTTTGTCGGATGAAGAAGGAATTTCAAGCTAAGGGTGCTGGACTTCCCCCTTACTTGAAAATGACACTGGAACCGCTGAGTGATATAGAACATTACACGATTACGCACATCCCTTAAGAGGTGAATTCAAAAGCTGACTCGTTGGCCAAACTGCAAGCTATGGAGATGCATAACTATTGGGATTGATTCTGATGGAAGTTTTATTGTCTCCGACTATCGACCAGATGGATGTCGATTGGATTTTAAAGGTCGAAGAGGAGAAGGAGTCATGGATAACTCCGGTTAAGGACTATTTGCTTAAGGGAATTCTCCAGAGAGGAAACAATGAACGATGGAAAGTCCTTCGTAAAGTGTTATGGTTTATAGTGTAGGGAGGATTGATATACAAGAGAATTTTCTCAACACACTGCTTTGGTGTGTAACCAAGGATAAGGCTAGGAAAACCCCTATGGATGTCCATGAGGGTGGTTGTAGAGATCACACAAGGGGGTAGACATTAGTAAAGAAAATTATTAGCTATGGATTCTTCTGGCCAACAATAAACTGTGATGCTGTTGAATACACCAAACGGTATGACCGGTTCTAGAGATTTGAAAAAATTCTGAGAGCCCCATCGATAGAGCTTACACAAATGGTTTGCCCGTGGCTATTTCTAGTTTGGAGAACTGATATAATCAATGTGCTACCGATGCCGAAAGGAGGGGCTAAAAAAGCTATTGTTGTGGTGGATTACTTCACAAAGTGGGCTAAAGCAGAATCGCTTGCCATTATCGTAATGAAGAAAGAAATCCACTTTATGACGAACGATATCATCTGTAGATTCAAAGTACCCTAGAAAATTATAATAGATAATTAGTTTGAAATTACCGAGTTCAGGGATTTCTACTGTAACGACCCGGTATTTTAGACCATTCGCATCCGCACATGTCGGACTTGAATAATTCAAAATACCGCATTGTTAATTTAAATTTGGAAAAACTGAGCATATACAGTAAATAAATAATCACATATCACAGACACAGAGTAATAAATGCAGTGGAAATAAAAGAGATAGTAGTTCATGAAGCTACTATATAAATGTATAAGTTACATCAGAGTTAAACCAGATACAACGGAAGAGTAATACGATACATCAGATACAAATCAGAATACATCACTGGAATCATTGAATACTGAAAGAAGAATTAATGGCTGGATCTTCAAGCAAAGCTCCAACTTCAAAGGTGAGTCTCGAATACTGGTACACTCAGTCTGACCCGAGCGTAAAGCAAAACACAAAACACTCGAGTCAAGATTAACATTCTTATATCAATAAATCCAACTCAAGTGAAATAGCAATTGAAATACAAGTAACTCAAAGGATGTTTGGAATAACCATCCTTTAAGGATCCGTTAAACTATCTACTATGTAGTAGTGTACGATAAGTAGATAATGTCTATCAGTAATATAAGATATCAAAATAGTGTTAAGGCCTTACCATTATCCCCCTTAACACATTTTATATAAGCGTTATAGTCTATACAGCACTGTAAACTCCACCGTAAACTAGTGGGATATCAGGGAGTACTCCATAGGTATAACACAAAACAAATCGTAGTGGTCGCGTATACAGGGATACAAGTATGACAAGGCACATGAGGCAATACCCAAGGTAGTGAAACTACCGTTTGCCTGATCCGGACTGGTGAGAACGCATCGCCGCAGCGATCGCAACACCGCGAAACAACACTCCCAAAATCAAGGGTGCACCAATCGACAACAAGTAATGAGTAGTTTTCGAAGAAGTGTGTTCGCTCGAGGCAGCTAACCCCCATTTGGCCCGGCACAGCTCCTGTTTTAGTCATTTCCAATTTGACACAAGTGTCAAGGCTATCCATTATCGTTCTCTTTCTTCAGTCATCACGTACATCATTCCAACCACTTCATTCTGGATCACACTCCGCGTGTAGTTATTAAAGTGGTTTTCGGTTTAGACAGTGAGTATGTCCCTAACCGATTCCGGTCTCTTTAATAACTTTCGTGATTATTACACCGATTGGTCGTTTATTCATTTCAAAACCAAATCAATTTCAATCTCAATTAAAATTTGTAAATCAACATTTCATTTGTCTTTCAAAACCAATTTCCAAAAATTTACGTTTCAAAACATCCAAATTACCATTTCGAAATCTTCTAATTCAATTCCAATTTCTATTTAAAACAATTCAAATATTGATTCAAGTTCGTAAATAAGTTTCATTCCAAATCATTTAAATTAATTTAATTTAACCTTCAAATCAATTTAACTTCATTGATCGATTTTATTTAGTATTCATTAAGTAAATTTTTCATTCAAAACAATTTCTATTTAATTCCCAATTCATTAAATCAATTACTTAAGTTCAACTTCATTAAATCAAAACTTACAATTTTGAATTAAATTAAATTCGTCAAAACAATTTCTTTAAATTTCAAGACTTACATTAATTTCAATAAATCACATTTTATTTCTTGTTAAAGAAATTCAATTTCACTTATTTATTTACTTTGTTAAAATTTCAAAAATCAATTAATAAAGAAACTTAATTTCACTTATTCAAGAAGTTCAATTTCACTTAATAAAGAATTCAATTTTATTTGACTATTAAATAATTCAATCTTATTTAATTATTAAATAATTTCAAAAACTTAATTATTAACTAATTTCAAAACTTAATTATTAATAATTCCAAATTTAATTATTAAATAATTAATTTTAACACAACATTCTTTCAACAACTACTATGTTAATATTTTGATTCAGATTATTAAATATTAACATTTCCTTTCTTTAAAATTCAAATTCCAACTTCATTTCAAAACCTTATCATTTATTCAAATAAAATCTTTATTTTATTTTTAAATCAAATCATTGACCAATTGGGTTTTATTTAATTCTCTATCCTAAGTCAAAGTTTAATTTGGGTATTTATCATTTCAACCCGATTCCAATTCAATTCAAAATCAAAGCATAGCAAAGGGAACTTGCAGTGTGATAACTGGGATGGTGTCAAAGTAAATAAACAAGCAATAACAACAATCAATATCAATCCAATAATCAATTCAAATAATCCCGAAATAATCGTATTAATTTACATTTGTTGTTTATGCAAATTAATATAATTATTTCTAGAATCTACACTATCATTTCATGTAGATTAAAGATTATTTCACTTATTATTCTATGCAATTCTACACTTGACATCAATTATTCAATTTCATACTTCACCAATTAATACAATCATAAATTCAAATGGTTCAAGGGTAATTAACAATTTTTCTACGTGTCAATTAAATTTAACATTTAAAGGGGTCATATTATACAAATTTGTCTAATTAAATTCAACATATATATCAATTTCAAATCGCTAACTATCCTACGTCAAATTCAATTGCATAATATTTATCACTCTATTCATTCAATTTACATTCAATATAAACAACAACAATCAATCAATTATCAGCCAAACTGTATTATCATCGCATAAATAATTAACAGATAATAGTGTCAGATGTCATAGGTGAACAGATACAGGTAATAGCATATATAACAGTGTGAATAACTAACAGCAGCATATTTCAATTGTCGTTTCAATTGAAATCAAATTTAATAAATAAAAGAACGTTAATCATGAGTGATTGCTCACCTTTCGAGGCTGGAGACTAGAGAAGATAGACAACACAACAAGTTACGAATTCCCAAGCAACGCTAGATTGGCACGATACGATGAAGAAAACAGGCACGACAGACAAAGCTGATAAATGAAATTGACAAGAATAAATCAAATTAGCTTATTATGAACTGAACAAATTATGTACTATTTTTATCAAAATTTCCTTAAAGCAAATATAAAAATTTAAATACATAATTTAAAATGACATAATTTCCTATCATATCTTAAATCAAAACATAAAAAGATAAACTTCCTTTATTGTAATGTTTCTATATTTACATAGATAATATATACTTACCTAAATATCATAGTTTGACAAATGTATTACTAACATGCGAATACATAACATATAACACTATTGTACACAGCACAACGATATACATCAGCTAATATCTACGAGTTTAACAATTACATATGTGTTCAGTAAAATAAAATATAATACCAAATAAAATGTTATAGTTTAGTGTGCATATAACAGTGTATATTATAACCGAAAAATATAAACAATATATGAATAACGTGTAGTAACCTATATGCAACTTGTTCATAAACCTTATGTAGATGTACATTTTAGCATACCAGCCGACCTAAACATACATTATAAAATAGATTAATAAAATACATTAGCAGGCTACTATGCCGATTCAACTATATGTAAGAATATATGACTGACCAACCTGCATTATAGCTTATATATATTAATGAACATGCAACTAGTTTCATTTGTATTTATAATTAAACAATATCAAAATTGAAACACTAAATATACTATGTATAACTTTTATAACTTTACATCAACCGTATATATATACACATAAATATACTAACACTTAGCCAGATTTAAACTGACCTACACGCTATACCTAAAAACAAAATATGAGAGTCAGTAGTATATAATACAGATTACCTTTATGCAAAATATATAAAATAACAACAGACTTAGCTCCGAAACATAACATACGTACAAAATATTAAGCAAAACAGCTGCAGGCTTTTATTACTTAATAACTACATAAACACTAACATGTATTAACTGTTAAAACTTGTACAAAAACATTTTATACTAATATATGACTTATATATAATAAAACTAAAATCAATATATAACCCATAATTATCTATATATCTTACCCTATATGTATAACAGATCTGAATAAACTTTTAGAGCGCAAACATCAGAAACGAAAGATATACGTACAGTATACTCACATATATATAACCCTTAGATATTGATAACCCCCATATATATACGCTCGCATGCCAAAGAATGCTGCTCTGTCCAAACTAGTCTCGTGCCGGGAGGAGGAGGGGGAGACGCGAGGTCAAGGCGGAGGAAAAGGCAGTGGTCGACAGCGGTTCACGGTGGAGTGTCGCTTGCGGAGAGGAGGAAGGCACTCGGGCTAGGTGGCAAGGGGTGGATGGCGTGGTATATATTTATCACAAATCAATGCTTATGTGCTGGCTTTGGAATAGAAAATTAATAGGCAATATAAGTATAAACCACTTTTTTTTTGTCAAATGAAGGAACAGCTTGGAAAACGTGAACAAACCAAATAAATGTTGAAACTATGGGAATGTTAAAAGGTCTTGGGAAAATGCAACGGTAAAAGATTGAAATTATTAATAGCTGATTGCTATTCGATTGCACAGGGGATAATGGGAGGATACATCAACCAAAAGTTCAAATACTGTACCGTTACAGTTACCGTTTATGCGGATTCCGTCAAGTACCGGGCTCCGAAACATACGAACGAATATGCTGCGGAGATCAGCATGGCGAGACGATATAAACGGTATACAGATATTAGTGATACGATCGAATTATAAGGATTCGAATATTCTACCGACGGAAAATGCAAGAAAAACGCAAGAAAATAAGGTCGACGGAGCTAAAGAAGTCCGAATTTGGAAAAACGAAAGATGACGTCTTGCTCAGAAGATGGTTTAGAATTTTTCTATGTAAAAATATTTAGGTTTTGAAAACGTTTTATTTTCATCGTTTTTTTAACTGATTAAATTGAAGTAAATTTACGCACAAAAAAAAACTTTCATATTTTCGGGCGAAAATTTTCCAGTTGCTATGTTTAACTAGACGCATTCCAAATATCAAATTTATATTTCAAAATTTTATCGTTTAAAATTTCACAAAATTTCAACTAATTACGATATTAAAACAGCTAAAATTTATGGGTCGTTACATCTAAATCGGAAAAAGATTGAGAAAAACTTTACATTGTAGCACATCCTCAGGAGAAAGGACAAGTGGAGGTGGTGAATAAAATCATTAAGTCCATCTTGAAGAAACAGTTAACTAAGGCCAACGGTAGCTGTGTCGATGAGTTTCCACTTGCATTATAGGCTTATAAGATGACTCACAAGCCCATGACTGGACGTACACCATTTTCTTTGGCCTATGGATCACAGGTCATGATTCCGATTGAATTGGAAGTCCTTCTCATTAGAAAAGCATTAAAACCCCAAGATCAACAAGGAATTCTTGCTTGAGTCCTCGATTTGGTTGATGAAAAAAGAGAAGATGCTGAATTAGGGGTAGCTGATAACTCGAAAAGAGTAGTACGACATTTCAACACCAAGGTCGAGAACCATACCTTCGAGATAGAGGATCTCGTTTTGAAATGAGATCTCCCAAGTACAAGGAGACTTGGTCTGAATTGGGAAGGTCCTTATGTGATCGAACAAAATTTTTAAGATGGAACTTTCAAGCTAGCTACTGTTGATGGAATCACGTTTCCACGGTTATGGAATAACGACATGTTACGATGTTATTTCACTTAGATTTATTTTATTTATTTTTTACAATAAGCCACCCTAAGATTTTGGGGGCAATGTAATAAGACTGGACTCGCAGGGCATTTTTTTAATAAATAAAGTTAGCTTCTTGAACTAATGGAACCGTGTTCTTGTAAACAAACCCTATGCTATAAGATTAGCAGTGCAATCAGGTACCTAGAGATGGATATCAACCCCTTTGGTCCAGGATTAGGATAGGGGAGTATAATTGCAATAGCCGGTCAGATAATTTGACCCTATCCCTTCGGTATTAACTATTGCCCAAAAATAGGTAAGGTCAATCAGGAATATCTAGACTCGGGCAACTTTAGCACCGATTTCAAGAGACAGAAACTGATGTGCAATTTTTTTTTCATAACCACGCTTGTGGCATGGAAAGACTTGCTAGGCCGAGGATAAGCGAGGACGGTCAATAGATACTCTCGGTTGACGCTCAAATATAGGTAAGTCTAAAGTTAATGCTCGGAGATAGGTGTCTGAAGCATCGATTCCTAGAGATAGAAACTAGTGTATGGCTAGGACATTCGCGACCGCGCTTGCGGCCCAGTAGGACATGCTCGGTTGAGGATATGCAAGGATGGTTGTAGAGTAATCTTGACCAATGGCCAGAGACAGGTAAGTTCGAGAATCGGTACCCAAAAATAGGTACTAACTGACTCCTCCAATCTAGGATCAAGATCAAGAGAGTACGATAAGACTGGGGGGATCAGATAATTTGTCCTAGGTTATTAATCTTTAACCAATGCCTGAAGATATGCAACGTCAAGGGATAATGCTCGGATTCTGGCATCTGGAACGCCAAGTCCTGGAGATAGGACTAGGTGTGTGACGGAATTGCAAAAAGTATGATCGCACTTATAGCCCAACAGGACATGCTTCCTCAAGGTTGAATTATAATGATCGGGCGACTTTCTACCCCAAAAATCGACACTAATACGTTCAGTGTATAGAGTGCCGAGCAATCGAGTGCCGGAAATACCGGGCTGTTAGAGTTTAAGAAGAAAAAGATAGAAGAAGAAAAAGAATAACAACCAAATAGAATCTCACATTTTGCAGCGGAACAAAATATAATATACAATAACAGCTTTTATACAAAAGAAGAACTGTAACTGTTAACATACATACAGATTATCAGAGTACAATCATCAACTTATATATCTGGACAGTTTAATAACTAGTCCCAAAATGCTGAATATACAGCCCACAATACATAGCGAAATATAATCAATACGTGCAATACGTCTCTGCCATCCAACTGGTCTCCTGAGCTCCAAAAGCGTCCTAACCTGAAACTGTAATACTCGGTCTGACCCGAGCATTACAATAAAGTAACACCCGAGTCAGACTGGAAACCAGCGTGAGGAAAACCCACTTAATTTGAAATACTTAAGTTTGAAAAAATTCTTCGAAAACCAAGGGAACTCATACGAACACGATGAGTTTTTATCTTATTATAACCCAAAACACTTTTACAGAAATCTATCGATATTTTAATAGTGTCTAAGTATAAATACTTACTACAATAACCGAATTTGTTAAATTAATTAAATTTCAGCATATTGGACTCTATAATCAAAACCGTAAAGCTTCGTAGTGATTATCAAATCGAAGTGGTTCTGAATAACAATGATATCCGATCCATGCCTCTTCGAACTCAAAATAATTAAAATTTTAAAAGTCCAAGTCGTTTAAATAACAACTTCTCAATCAGGGTGCTAATATTTACATATGGAAATTCATTCCATATGCCTACTATATCATGGCCAACCCATCGAAAATAATTTTGCTTGTACTCATTACATCCTTCTAAAATTGAAATAGTGGTTAGAACGAGTCGAATAAAACGCATCAACGTTTTATTCTAACTATTTTAACTTATCTGACTACTTAATGGCACGGGCAATAAAAATACGAAACAATATCCAAGAAAATACAAGTCAACACATATAACTTTAATCAATGGTTAATAGGCAATATTAATTCATTTATAATTCAAAACTGAACTGTTTTCAACAATTGAGTCTAATTAAATTTTAAAATTCAGATTATTTGTTAATCAAAGAAATTTATAAAATAATCTATAACAATTCATTTAATAATTAACTAGTTAACAGATAATTAAGTTACAAATAAATTACTTATTTATTCACTTCGATTATTTAAATCATTTAAATGTCACTCTGCTGCAAACTTGACCAAACTAGTTTAGATGGAAGTACTCGTCGATAGAAGCACGACACAAACTGGCTCGACAATTTTATTTAAAACGTAGAAAAATTTTGTTTTAATTTTCCTTTAAAAGTTTAATGACATAATTATTTAACTTTCTCTTTTTTTTTCTTTCTTTTTTTCCCCAGGCCCAATGCAAAAGAAAAATTCGACCCATCTGTTCTTCTCCTTCTCCCCTCTTTTCCTGATTCTTTCTTTTACCTCTCCATTCATTCTTTCATTCGATCTATCAACATGCACGAACGCGTGCACGTGCACGCCCACTTCAGCCTTCCATTAGCGCCACCAACTACCCACACCTATCACCCACGACCTCTGCACCTTGCTCGACTACTTGGAGCCTACGGCGAACCACATTTCGAAAATCGAACACTTGCTCCAAAAACCGGAACGACAACGTACCACTCAACCACCTTGACACGCCTCCACACACTACCGTTAACCACCCGATCTTGCCAATAGGTACACCACGTTCTCCTCCACCAATCCCCCTGGACTGCACCCTTATAGCTGCCTAACGCCGCCGCCATTAGCTTAAGACCGAATCATGAAATAAGCAGCCTTAAACCCTAAAACTCCCTCGACAAGCCACCATGCTTGTTTTAAAAATGCCATGCTAATTTTCCTAGGTGCGCCTCCTCCCAAACATCCTCCACGACGAATCCCCTGCCACGAAATTGAGCGCACAATCGGAATTTTTTTTACCCAAATTCGTTCAACCCCCAATCTCTCAACCCACACGGCCTTAAAAATTCTCAAACCACGTCCTAAAACCATATTTTTCAATAAAGAATTCAACCATGTAATCCATTGATAAAAACTTGAGATTCAAAACTTGACCCTATTTAAGTCACCTACTGTAAAATGGACTTCTCCACCTCTATGCTTGATGATATTTAATGAATTTTTTTTGAAATATTCTACACTCAATAACAAACAGGTTTTTTTTGGAAACATATTTAAAAACTCAATAGATTTAAAGTCATGGATTTTCAAAGTTGAATGACATACTGTTTTTAGACCAAACAAAGAACAGAGGATTAAAGAGGATGAAATGTAGTGTTTTCTTGAGTTACATGGTGAACTCCTATATCCAGACACACATATACAGGGCATGAATACATACAGCACATGAATATTTGACATAAACAAAGAATTTATTCAAAAACTCAAGTATACAGTTACACATATATGTAACAGTGAACAAACTGGAATGGTTTTACTCACTATTTTGGAATGTAATGAACACTGCTACTTTTTTTTCCTTCCTGGTGCTTTAATTATTTGGCTTCTAAGATTTTAACAATGGCAGTTTGTTATTATATATATATATATATATTATATAAGAATGAATAAGGCAAGCACGGCCATGGGCGTAAATATATAGGAGAGGATGGGAAAAAAAAGTGAAGTAGGGTGACCGTGCTTTTTCATGCTGCAGACCTTACATTTTTTCTCTCTTTTATTTGGCTTTTGTCTTGATTTGATTTCATATGTGGATTTGATATTATATGACTTGATTAAAAGTTTTGTATGCTTGAAATTAAATGCTTGACTTGATTTTGATTTGTGTGTGTGACTTGATTTTGAAATTGGTTATGATGATGTCTCCTTATGTATATATACACAATTATATATATATAGAGAATTTCATATACACTTTTATTTACATGTATACATTTACTTATACTTAATTACTTTTTTTACAAATTTCCATATACATTAATTCATATGGCATATATATATATTGCTTAAGTATATATTTTGTCATCATATCCATATTTACATATTTTTCATATACAATTAAATACACACACATATTTTTATCATCAAAAGGTCTAAACTTATGTATATATATTATATATATTTTTTCATTTATACAATTTTTCATATTCATTACCTCATATGGGCATATATATACATGTATACCTATATACTTATACATAATTTTAAGCATCATAAAGCTTATATATATATGTTTATATATACTTATATGGATATTCCATCTTAAATTTTAATGGTGTATGGTGTAGTTTATATATATATATATAATTTATCATATCCAAAATTTATATTTAAAAAAATTAAGTATAGTTTTTAATCAATTTATATATTCGGATATTTTAAATATCAGAAAATTTATCTATCCGACTTATAAAAATTAATATTTCAATAATAAAAATCATTTAATTGCCCAATATCCGACGGCTAGAAATCCGGGTCGTTACATTTCTCCCCCCTTAGAACTTTTCGTCCTCGAAAAGGAACGAACCGAGAAATTTGAATTCTGATGTATTTTATTAAATAAATCATCTTTAAACATTTTAAACCTCTTAGTCTTTTATTATACATTTTAAGATACAACACTTTAAATCATATAGTATTACCAAGCTAGTTTTATATTAACACATTTTTCATAACTCGATGTCTGAACAAGCCCATCCTTGTCCTTACAGAAATTTAGTCATACGTTGATCAGTCGTAGGACTGAAAATCTATAAGTACTTAGTAGACCCGTTTCAACACCCAGTGAAAATACTTGAAAATCCTTTTTCAAAAATGATATGGAAAGTATCACCCCCTTTCCCACCATGGGTCGTAGTTAACCTGATGATTGCGTCACCATCCCCGCGAAATCTTAAGAAAACCGTAGGCATCGACACCTCTCGACTTACGCCATGGGAACACCATAGTCCATAGCTACACAAAGGTTGTGTTGCTATCACAGTAAAACCGTAAGTAGTCTGTAGGCAATCTCTGCCCCTCATATTACGCTATCAAACGAAACTATACTACATAGATCGCAGGCTACACAAAGGTTGCGTCACTATCCCAGTGAAACCCAACGTAGACTGTAGGCAATTGCTGCCACTCGAATTACGCTATGGAACCAAACCACATAGATCGCAATCTACCAATGTTACGTCGCTCTCCCAGCGAAATCAATCGTAGATTGTAGGCAATCACTGCCTCTCGAATTACGCTATGGAACTGCGATAGATTGCAGTTACACAAAGGTTACAATGCTATCGCAGCAAAACCCAATGTAAATGTAGGTATCAACACCTATCGACTTACGCTACCCAACAAATGATCACCAGGAACTCATGAGTTTTGTCCGGACGTCCTCTAGGATCCCAATTCTCATTGAACCCACCCTGTGGATTCCTAGGCAGAACCACCCAGTGGATCTTCTACTCTAAGTTTCGACTTTCATGGGAGTGCCTTTCCATACCTTTAGTCTCGAAACATGTCATACTATATATATATTTATAGTACCTTTCAAATCATACTCTTTATATGTATTACATATAAACTTTATCTATACAAAATCGATATCTTCAAAATCGATAGTTTTCAAATTTGGTTTACCCAATTTCCAAAATTGACTATTTGCCCAAAATCAAAAGTCTTTTAAAATCAATGGGTTCCAAAACTACCTCTGTTTCATATGCATATAAGATCATTCCTTTCAACTCGAATAATTTTCAGACCAATAATTTTCTGAGTCCGCTTCATACTTATATAATCCATTTAGTATTTCAAATATCTTTCAAAAATCGTTCTTTCTGGTTATAAATTTAACAAGGGGAGTTTGAATATATAACTAACATATATAACCTTATTTATGCCGAATCAAATATTTCCTACTTCGATTTCTTTACAAAGTTATTTGTCACATTTCTTACCTTTTATAAGTAAGTTTCAGTTATAGTAACTATTCAATCCTTATTTTTAAATCATCTTATTTACTCAAAATATACCATTTTACTTCAAATTCATTTCTGCCTTAATATTTCGATTTCGGTTTCAATTCAAAATTGCTTCGAATTTTCATTTGGGTTATACTTTAATTTAACCAAATTTGTATTTAAATCATGATCTAAATATAAACAATTTCCACTCTGACCAATTTGAATTTAGAAAATAGCTTGAATAGTTTTAAACTAGTTAAATAGTTAATAAAAGATAGTTTGAGTTTTAAAAAGAATGGTTTGTATAGTAAATAGCTTGGAAAATCAAATAATTGGAATATTTAAGAAGATAGATTTTAAACAGTTTATATTAGCATAATTTATTTGAAAATAGTTTCAAAGCCAAACTAATTCAATTCCCAATCTTCCAATTCAAATCAATTTCAATTTCCATTTCCATTTAAATTGATTCAATTCCGATTTCAATTCGAATTAACTTCGATTACCATTCTAATTCAAATCAATCCCCATTTCGATTTCAAATTAATTCGGTTTCGATTACAATTCCAAATAATTCTATTCAATTCCAATTTGAATTAATTTCAATTCCATTCTCAATTCCAAACCATCTCGATTTATATGAATTCGAGTTCGATTTTCAAAATATCGATTTAAATCACTTAAATCAAATTAACCTTCAATATTCAATTTAAAAATCCAAATCTTTTAAAAATAATTCAATTCCGAGCCCAAATTCTGAAATATCCATTTAAATTACTTTTACATGGATTTATTTCAAGGTTCGAGTAAGAGTTCAAATCTTTTTAAAACAAATCAATTTTCGAAATTCAATTGATTTCTCAATTGTAACTTCAAATTTCAAACCCAATTCCTTAAACAATTCCAGTTGACAAGTTTATTTTTAACATTTCAAATTTAAGTTCAAAATGATTCCATTTCCATAAATTCAATTTTATTCCTTAAAATCAAAACCATTTAAATAGTTTCAAATCAAAGTTTATTTCTATGTAATTTCAGGGATGGATATATATATATATATATATATATATATCATTTCAACCTATTTCTTAATTTATTCGAAATAATTCGATTTACGGTTTTATATTCTGTAAATAACATACAAGATGATAGAAGGATATATCAAACTAAATAAACATCCAAATTCGCTAAAACATCAACCAATAGCATCCATCACAAATTTCTAGAATTCGAAACCCGTTTTTATTTCAAAAATCATTTGAAATCATACATACATACTTAACTTCTTATTTTTTCAACCTTTTCTCAAATCCATACCTTTTCTTTTATAATTTAATTTATTTAACTTCCATAAGTTAAATTTTAATTTCACCTTGAAATTTCCAATTCAGGTTATAAGTTCAAACTTATTTAGCTTGGCCTGAGTTAATCTCCTATTCCTTTAAACTTGCTCAATTTAAATTTCCACATTTTAAAATTTTAATCCTTATTAATATCACTTCCCACTTATACGTTCAAAAACTTTCTTTTCTTCGGGTTATACTCCTCATTACAAGAGAGATTCCAGATTTTAACACCTAGTATTTATTCCAAATCAACTTTGAAATCATATATACATATATACATATATATCCCATTTACATACCAAATCACACTTTTTAAATTTAAACCAACCTTGTTTTCTATCCAAAACAAATTCCTTAGGAATTTTCAAAACATCCCTTGTTTTCAAAACAAAATTTCTCATATCAAAATATTCTAAATAATATTACTTATTATTTCCTTAATCACTTTGAAACACATTTCAAAATTTCTGGGACTTAGATTCAAAACCTCACAATTTAGGTCCATTTTAATTTATAAGTCATATCTATAACATATGCTTATATAATTTCACTTCCTTAAAATATTTCACCATGTTTTATCATTGTTTATTCTATAATAAACATCCTTTATTAAGACACAAAAACCAATTTATGATAATAATTAATATTATCATACCTAGAAACCAAACACACTTTATAATCCATAATAATTACCGGAAAATTATTTCTATATTAAATATAATCAGGGTAAACTTATTTCATTTCAAAACACCTTTGAAAAATTCTTTCGAAATCTCCGGGATTTAAATTTTAGTTTGAATCTACTTTTCAACTTAACTTACTTGCATAGTTCATTCTTATCAAATTTCTATTTGGTTATATATATACACACACACACACAACCACTTAAGTCTTATAATTTTATTTGATTATAATAATTACAACCAATCACCTTAATATACTATAATAATTTAGAAATTTTATTTCTTTATATATCAAAATATAATCTTATATAAAAATTATTTTAAAATCGTTTTTAAAATCATTATATAAGAAAATAACAAGTACGCCATCATATATAATACACTCAACTCAATCTAGGGTACTGCTGACCCTATCTCGAATGAGTAATCCCCACCAGAGCCAAGGTTCTCGCTTAACCTTCATCAATGATACCTCGTGTAATGACCGGGCGATTTTCGACCCTGAAAATCGACACTAATACGTTCACTGTATAGAGTGCCGACCAATCGAGTGTCGGAAATACCAGGTTGTTAGGGTTTAAGAAGAAAACGATAGAAGAAGAAACAGAATAACAACAACACAGAATCTCACATTTTGCAACGGAACAAAATTTAATATATAATAATAGCTTTTATACAAAAGAAGAATTGTAACTGTTAATATACATACATATTATCAGAGTACAATCATCAACGTATATATCTGGACAGTTATATTAACTTGTCCCGAAATGCTAAATATACAACCCATAATACACAGCGGAATATAATCAATACGTCTCTGCCATCCAGCTCGTCTCCTGAGCTCCAAAAGCGTCCTAACCTGAAACTGTAATACTCGGTCTGACCCGAGCATTACAATAAAGTAACACCCGAGTTAGGCTGGAAACCAGCATGAGTAAAACCCACTTAATATGAAATACTTAAGTCATAAAAATTCTTCGAAAACCAAGGTAACTCGTACGAACACAACGAGTTTTTATCTTATGATAACCCAAAACACTTTTACAGAAATCCATCGATATCTTAATAGTGTCAAAAATACTTATTGCAATAACCGAATTTGTTAAATTAATTAAATTTTTGCATATTGGACTCTATAATCACAACCGTAAAGGTTCGTAGTGATTATCAAATCGAAATGGTACCGGATAACACTGATATCTGATCCAGGTCTCTTCGAACTCAAAATGATTAAATTTTTAAAAGTCCAAGTCGTTTAAATAACAACTTCTCAATCAGGGTGCTATTATTTACATATGGAAATTCATTCCATATGCCTACTATATCATGGCCAGCCCATCAAAAATAATTTTTCTTCTACTCATTACATCCTTCTGGAATTGAAATAGTGGTTAGAACGAGTCGAATAAAACACATCAATGTTTTATTCTAACTATTTTAACTTATCTGACTACTTAATGGCACGGGTAATAAAAATCTGAAACAATATCCAAGAAAATACAAGTCAACACATATAACTTTAATCAATGGTTAATAGGCAATATTAATTCATTTATAATTCAAAACTGAACTGTTTTCAACAATTGAGTCAAATTAAATTTTAAAATTCAGATTATTTGTTAATCAAAGAAATTTATAAAATAATCTATAACAATTCATTTAATAATTAATTAACTAGTTAACAGATAATTAAGTTACAAATAAATAACTTATTTATTCACTTCAATTATTTAAATCATTTAAATTTCACTCTACTGCAACCTTGACCAATTTAGTTTAGATGGAAGTACTCGTCGATAGAAGCACGACAAAAACTGGCTCGATAATTTTATTTAAAACGGGGAAAATTTTTGTTTTAATTTTCCTTTAAAAGTTTAATGACATAATTATTTAACTTTCTCTTTTTTTTTCTTTCTTTTTTTTCCCAGGCCCAATGCAAAAGAAAAATTCGACCCATCTATTCTTCTCCTTCTCCTCTCTTTTCCTGATTCTTTCTTTTACCTCTCCATTCATTCTTTCATTCGAACTATCATCATGCACGAACGTGTGCACGTGCACGCCCACTTCGGCCTTCCATTAGCGCCACCAACTACCCACACCTATCACCCACGACCTCTGCACCTTGCTCGACTACTTGGAGCCTACGGCGAACCACATTTCGAAAATCGAACACTTGCTCCAAAAACCGAAACGGCAATGTACCACTCAACCACCTTGACACGCCTTCAAACACTACCGTTCACCACCAGATCTTGCCAATAGCTACACCATGTTCTCCTCCACCAATCCCCCTGGACTACACCCTTATAGCTGCCTAACGCCGCCGCCATTAGCTTAAGACCGAATCATGAAACAAACCGCCTTAAACCCTAAAACTCCCTCGACTAGCCACCACGCTTGTTTTAAAAATGCCGTGCTATTTTTCCTAGGTGCGCCTCCTCCTAAATATCCTCCACGGCGAATCAACTGCCACGAAATCGAGCACACCATCGGAATTTTGTCTTTGACCCAAATCCGTTCAACCCCCAATCTCTCAACCCACGTGGCCTTAAAAATTTCAAACCACATCTTAAAATCATATTTTTCAATAAAGAATTCAACCATGTAACCCATTGATCAAAACTTGACCCTATTTGAGTCATGTACTGTAAAATCGACTTCTCCACCTCTATGCTTGATTATATTTAATGAATTTTTTTTGAAATATTCTACACTTAAAAAAAAACAGTTTTTTTTGGAAACATATTTAAAAACTCAATAGATTTTAAGTTATGGATTTTCAAAGTTGAATGACATACTGTTTTTAGACCAAACAAAGAACAGAGGAGTTAAAGAGGATGAAATGTAGTGTTTTCTTAAGTTACAGGGTGTACTCCTATGTCCAGACACACATATATAGGGCATGAATACATACAGCACATGAATATTTGAAATAAACAAAGAATTTATTCAAAAACTCAAGTATAAAGTTACACATATATGTAACAGTGAACAAACTGGAATGGTTTTACTCACTGTTTTGGAATGTAATGAACACTGCTACTTTTTTTTCCTTCCTGGTGCTTTAAGTATTTGGCATAAAGAACGGAACAAAATCCAAGTTCAAATTCACAAAGCCGTGGTAACCAAGATAAAGAAATCGAACAGTTCAAAATCGAAGCCGTGAGAATAAAGTAAACACAAATATACGAATTTGAACAAGTCAGAAACATCACAAGCATCCAAACGAAAATCAGTGGCCGAGAAAAATCAATTGACGAATTCAATAAAATATATACGAACGAATTTATAGGAATTCCAATCCTATTTAAACTATAAACATCATCGACATGAGGATCATCAAGTTCAAGCAAGCTAATTAGAAAAGCAAAGAGAATAAATCACATACCAAATTCATACCAAACTCGACGAATTTCAAGGAGTCGTGAGCAAATCAGAGAAACGTACGATCGATAAAGCAAGCGACATGATAAATCATTCATTTGATCGAGCAACTGAAGTCGGCCTCTTCGAAATTCAAAAGCCCTAATTTTAGAATGAACGAGCAACGAAAATTTAAGAAGCCATTATCACTAAAGAAAGCCGGCCAAATTATAGAAAGAAAAGGGGATTTAATTTTATCACTTTTTTATTGGGCCGGCTATATTATTTGGGCTTCATATTTTAAAAATTAGGGTTTTTATTGTTTAAATTGTTATTAATTTGTATTTTGTTTTTAAACTATTGTAAAGTCTAGTCGTGTGACTAGAGGACGAATTGCGGTGGGGTAGTTCGAGAATTCGCAACTCAGTGGCTGAGTTGTGGCAGGGTTTTGAGCGTAGAGTTATGTTAGTCTGTAGCGGGTGTCGTGAGTTTACGTGTGTAAGCGTCTGACTACTTAATTTCTAGTAGAAACCTTGGGGGCAGCAAGTAGGCAGGGTTTTGCCAAAGCTGGGTAAATCTGTGTGTTCTATTTTCTGCTTTTATTATTCTACTATTATCTGTGCTGATGTTATTCGACTATTACCTGTTCTGAAATTATTGTATATACTTCCGCAATAAATTTTTATAATTAATAGTATCACCCTATTCAACCCCCTAGGGTGAAATCGATCCTACAAGTGGTATTAGAGCTAGGAACAGAAGTCAATTTTTGTTTTAAAAATTTGATTTTTCAAAAACCAATTTTTGTTTCAATAAGTTGAATTTTTAAAATGGCTTCTTTTAATAATGCTTTTGCTGAGATTCAGTCCATAGTTAGACCACCAATGTTCAATGGTGAATATGCTTACTGGAAGAATAGAATGAAAATCTTTCTGAAAACCATTGATGCTTGGAATATTGTTGAGACAGGTTATAGAGCACTAACTATAGTTGTAGATAATCAAGAAATAGATAAACCGATGGATCAATGGATAGATCAAGAAAATAGATTATAGAATGCTAATGCTAAAGCTATGAATTCTATTATCTATTCATTGGATCAAATCGAATTCAATCATGTCTCACATTATCTAACTGCGCAGGAAATATGGCACACACTCGAAGTGGCTCACGAAGGAATGTCTCAAGTCAAAGAATCTCGCCTTGCCATGCTTAGTAGCGAATACGAGAACTTTACAATGACCAAGGATGAAAATATCAAAGAGATGTATGGACGACTTTCCAATATCATATACAAATCAAAAGCTCTTGGAAAATAATACACTGATTTGGAAATAGTTCGAAAAATCCTCAGAGTCCTTTCATGGAGTTTTGAAGCAAAAGTCATAGCTATTCAAGAATCAAATGATTTGAAACAAATCAAAGTTGAAGAACTCATAAGAAATCTCACCACTTATGACGCAGCGGATTAATCAAAATAAATGTAAATCGATGAATGTAGTAATCGGTGGATCGATGAATACTGAATTGCCCAAATTCGTTGATCCGAAGATACCGAATTCTAGCTATCTCTGACACGTTGATCGCGCACGATACCGTGTGGAGAGATCTTCAATTCTTCGAGCGTTGATCAAGCGCACTTGATTCCGCGAATCGGCTTCTGCAATCGTTGAATCGAGCGCACTCGATTATCCGAGAGAGGAGATAGGAGATTACACTCAACTACCAATTTGAATGAAAGCACAAAGCTAACAAAAGAGAATTTTATTCAAAAATCAACAACCATTACAAATGGCACCACCGGCCTATTTATAGAAGTTACAAAACAAGACAAAAATTCTGTACAACTCTTAAGTCGGAACCGACTTATCACGAACGACTCAAAGAAGTACAGACGACATACGACTTACAAACAGACGACATACGAAACAGACGACATACGACTTAAAGAAATACAACACATAGTACATAGCGACTTAACAAAACAACACATACATCACGAATTTACAACACTTAAGTCGTTTACGACTTATAACCTGCGACTTAAAACATGCGACTTAACATCCTCCGCATCTTAAAGAATCAACGGCCTAGAATGAGGCGGCATAAGAATCTACTGTTTCCATCTTCAGCGACTTACGACTTAACAGTTCACCAAATCAGCCGACTTAGTATACATGCCGACTTAAAGAACAGACGTCTTAAAACATGGGAGTTACGACATAAGAACCAGACGACTTATCAAATAATGACCTAACATATAGGTCGGTACCGACTTAAGACTTGGCTTTAGCCTTAGAACTTCTTCATGCGACCTAGCTTAGGTCGTGACTCCACTTCGCGACTTTCCATAGGTCGTATCTCGTCCCAGTTCATCCTTGTTAGGTCGGAGACGACTTAAGCCTTCATTTTCCTTAAGTCGTGGATGACTTAAGCTTTCAGTTTCCTTAGGTCGTAGACCGCTGGAGTTAAGTTGTGGACGACTTATGTCTTCAACTCCGATAAGTCGTGGGCGACTCATGTCTTTGTCTTGGTTAAGTCGTAGACGACTCATGCCATTTTTGTTAAGTCGGTCACGACTTAGACCTTCAATTTCCTTAAGTCGGTCACGACTTAGTACTTGGCCTGCATCATCCTCCCCAGGTTGAGAAAAATTCGTCCTCGAATTTGCGCCATCCTCTTCCACTATAAGTTCATCCCCATGATATGGTATGAGATGTTTAACATTGAACACATCAGAAGTATACACATCCTCTGGCAGCCTTAATTTATAAGCGTTTTCATTGATCTTCTTCAAAAATTTTACTGGACCAATCTTCCGTGCTTTCAATTTATTGTATGATCCCACCTGAAAACGATCCTTTGTTAACACTGCATAAACCCAATCACCTTCATTAAATTCAATGCTTCTTCGCTTCAAATCTGCAGATCGTTTATACTTCTCATTTGCTTTTTCCAATCGTTCCTGAACGATTTTATGACACTCTGTCAATCCTTCAACAAAATCAGCAGCTCGTTTGACGGTCTTCTTTGGTTGTGGTATGACCATTAAATCCAACGGTCCCTTCGGTAAGCTTGAATATACTATCTGAAATGGACTGAAACCCGTACTACGGTTCACAGCATGATTATGAGCAAACTCTGCTTGACATAACTTCACATCCCAACTCTTCAGATTGTCTTGCACCAGACATCGTAATAAATTTCCCAATGATCTGTTCACAACCTCGGTCTGTCCATCCGTTTGCGGATGATAAGCGCTGCTAAAGTTCAACTTCGTTCCCACCATCTTCCACAAACTTAGCCAAAAATGACTCAGAAAACGAGTATCCCTATCCGACACAATAGATTCTGGCAATCCATGAAGTCGATATATCTCTTTGAAAAATAGTTGAGCAACATGAACAGCATCCGCCGTCTTCTTACAAGCAATAAAATGTGCCATTTTCGAAAATCGATCAACCACCACATAAATGGAATCATTACCACGCTGTGTTCTCGGCAACCCCAACACAAAGTCCATACTCACATCAACCCATGGTTTAGTTGGTACAGGTAACGCATATATAAACCAGCATTAGTCGCAGTTCCTTTCGAAACCTGACAGATATGACATCGCTCCACAAACCTCTCCACCTCTTTCCTCATCGATGGCCAAAAGTAAGACTGTGAAATCAACTGTAATGTACGGTCTCTCCCAACATGTCCTTCTTCATGTAGTTCTTTTACAATCTCCATTCTCAAACTACAATCAGGTATGCACAATCGATTTCCTTTGAACAGAAAACCGTCTGCCATTACGAACTCATCCGTCTCCCCATTTTTGACTTTATCAACAAACTTTGCAAAATAAGGATCTTCGTCAAATAACTCTGGTAACACATCGAATCCCGTTACCTCAATCTTCATTGTTGTTAACAAATGATTCCTTCTACTCAAAGCATCCGCAACACGATTCGTCACCCACGATTTGTGTTTAACAACAAAAGTAAACTGTTGCAGATATGCAATCCATGATGCATGTCTCGATGAAATCTTGTCTTGCCCTTGTAAATGTTTCAACGCCTCATGGACAGTGTAAAGAACAAACTCTTTCTGAAATAGATAGTGTCTCCAGTGTTTAATAGCTTGCACAACAGCAAAAAATTCCACATCATATGTACTATATCTCATCTTTGCTCCCGATAGCTTCTCACTGAAATATGCAATAGGACGCCCCCTCTGACTCAACACTCCTCCAATCCCAACCTTGGATGCATCAGTATGTAGTTCAAACACTAGCTGAAAATCTGGTAATATTAGAATTGGTGCAGACGTCAAGAGTCCTTTGATTCGATCAAAAGAAACCCCGGCTTCCTCCGTCCATGCAAACTGTTTACCCTTCATACAATCAGTCACAGGCGCCATCACGCTACTAAAGTGTGGAATAAACCTTCGATAAAACGAAGCCAACCCGTGAAAACTACGAACTTCCGTTATCGTCTTGGGTTGCGGCCAATCTCTGATAGCTTCGACTTTACTTTGGTCAACCTGTATTCCTTCTTTCGACACAACATACCCCAGAAATAAAACACTCCTCGCCATAAAAACACACTTCTTTGTAGCAGCATAGAATTGTTCCTCACGAAGAATAATTAACACTTTCTTCAAATGCTGAACATGCTCTTCTGTACTAGCACTGTAGATCAGAATATCATCAAAGTAAACCACTACAAATTTCCCAATGTATGGCCTGAAAACTTGGTTCATCACCCTCATGAATGTACTCGGTGCATTCGATAGACCAAACGGCATTACCAGCCATTCATACTATCTGTGCACATCCTCCACGTTCCATCCTTTTTTGGTACCAATAAAGCTGGTACAGCACAAGGACTTAAACTCTCCTGCACACGCCCTTTTTCAAGCAATTCTTCCACTTGCCTCCTCAGCTCTTCATGTTCCTTTGGACTCATTCGATAATGTGGTCTGTGTGGCAACACAGCTCCTGGAACAAGATCTATCTGATGTTGTATATCCCTCAACGGTGGCAACTCTGTTGGTAACTCCTCTGGAAATACATCGTCAAATTATTTCAAAACAGGTTTCACTTCTTCTGGAATTTCAACCTCTTCACTGCTCTCTCGCCCAATCAACAAAAACACTTCAGGTTCCTCCTCTACCTCCTTCACAAACTCCTTCAAAGATAACAAAGTTTTAAGCTCTTCAATCTCCTCCAACTTGTTTTCCTCTTGTTGTCGCTTCTTTGGAACTAGAGTAATCTTTGTGCCTTCAAACATGAAACTATAACTGTTAGTACGCCCATTATGTTGCACCGCCCTATCGTACTGCCACGGTCTCCCCAGCAACAAATGACAGACATCCATATCTACCACATCGCACCAGATTTCATCCTTGTATTTCTTTCCAATTGAAAACTTCACACAAGCCCTTCGTCCAACCTTCACCTCCCCGCCTTTCCTCAACCAAGCTAGCTTGTATGGTTTTGGATGTTTCTCAGTCTTCAATGCCAACTTCCTCACAGCTTCTGAAGAAATTATATTATCACAGCTTCCAGCATCAATAACAAATTTGCAAACCTTCCCCAGAATGGTACATGTTGACTGAAAAATATTGCTCCTCAACCAACTACAATCCTCCTCTTGCTTTGGTGTTAAACAGGACCTCTTCATCATTAGATTATTACCTTCGTCTCCCGTCACTTCTTCTTCCTCCTAATCAGGCGGTGAATTGGAACATTCAGCTTCTTCATCCTCATCCTCAACCTCCGCTATCATAGCTCTCTTCTTCGGCTTTGGACATTCACTACTTTTATGGCCCATTTCTTGGCAATTATAACACTTGAAACCATTATTGATTTTCGCCTTCCCAACCTCATTCACAACTGGTTTTGCAACAACTTTTGAAACATTAGAACTTCCACTAACACCCTTCACTTGATTATTGGAATTTGTAAACACACCACCTCCTCGTCGTCCCTGTTTCTCCCAAGCCAACGCTTTCTGATGTGCTTCCGCTACAGATCTGGGATCAAACATGTTAACCATATCCTGAATCTGTATTCGCAATCCCCCAATGAATCTAGATGTCAGCTGCTCTTCCGTTTCCATAATATCATTCCTCGCAATAAGCTGATAAAATTCATCCGCGTAATCATTAACATTCTTTGTGCCCTGCCTCAAATTCTGCAAACGTTGATACATCAAAGATTGATAATTGTAAGGTAAGAACGTTGCTTCCATCAATTTCTTCATCTTCTCCCAAGATTCAACTTTTGACTTTCCCATCCGTTCACGTGTAAGTTTGGTTTGCTACCACCATGCCAAAGCTCTACCCCTCAACCTCGTAGCAACCAACTTCACTCTACGATGTTCTGGAACTTCTTTGAAGTCAAAAATCTCTTCAACATTAGCCACCCAATCCAAAAACTCCTCTGCTTGCATACCACCTTTGAATTCAGGAATTTCAGTCTTCATCCCCGACTCCCACTTGTGATCATACTCAGAGTAATTTCTTCCTTGTCCTCGTCCTTGTCCTCGAACACTACCACCATCATATTCTTCCTCAAAATCAGATGTATATCGTTGTTTATCTCGTCCACCCACATCTCTACTACCTTCACGTCTACCACCATCATCCCTTCTATCTACATTCCTCCGTTCACGATCATCCACGTTCCTCCCATGCTTTTGATCATTGTCAACACTTCTTTCTCGATTGGATTGTGGTGAGACTCTAGTTCCCCCATTGTTAGATTCAGGTGAAACCCTTCTCCGATTTTGATTCATCTCTAACATCATCTTCTCTAACCGACCAATTCCTTCGTTAAGCTTTTCACTAAAGTTTTCATTGATTCTTTGCTCCATCTCATCAGCTTCTTCTCTTCGATAAAAAGCTTCTACGTTTTGATGTCGATTAGCTCTCCTTGGTGGCATACTTGAAAAATTCACAAAACTCTTCAATACTTCAAAATTCAAACACCTTTCGGACTTTTATCCAAAATGAAATGGATCGAAACTTCCACTTTTGTTGCAAATCGCGATGAACTCGAAGAACACCAAACTCCTCAAAACACAAATCCGATCTTCAAACTTGAATACAAATGCAAACAACTTCAACTACTTCGGCCTTGACTTGATTCCTTCAAATTCTTCAAAATGACTTGGTTCCAAGGACTCAATTTAGCTATGATTGGCTAAATCAAGCTCTGATACCAAAACTGACGCAGCGGATTAATCAAAATAAATGTAAATCGATGAATGTAGTAATCAGTGGATCGATGAATACTGAATTGCCCAAATTCGTTGATCCGAAGATACCGAATTCTAGCTATCTCTGACACGTTGATCGCGCACGATACCGTGAGGAGAGATCTTCAATTCTTCGAGCGTTGATCAAGCGCACTTGATTCCACGAATCGGCTTCTGCAATCGTTGAATCGAGCGCACTCGATTATCCGAGAGAGGAGATAGGAGATTACACTCAACTACCAATTTGAATGAAAGCACAAAGCTAACAAAAGAGAATTTTATTCAAAAATCAACAACCATTACAAATGGCACCAACGGCCTATTTATAGAAGTTACAAAACAAGACAAAAATTCTGTACAACTCTTAAGTCGGAACCGACTTATCACGAACGACTCAAAGAAGTACAGACGACATACGACTTAACAAACAGACGACATACGAAACAGACGACATACGACTTAAAGAAATACAACACATAGTACATAGCGACTTAACAAAACAACACATACATCACGAATTTACAACACTTAAGTCGTTTACGACTTATAACCTGTGACTTAAAACATGCGACTTAACATCCTCCGCATCTTAAAGAATCAACGGCCTAGAATGAGGCGGCATAAGAATCTACTGTTTCCATCTTCAGCGACTTACGACTTAACAGTTCACCAAATCAGCCGACTTAGCAAACATGCCGACTTAAAGAACAGACGTCTTAAAACATGCGAGTTACGACATAAGAACCAGACGACTTATCAAATAATGACCTAACATATAGGTCGGTACCGACTTAAGACTTGGCTTTAGCCTTAGAACTTCTTCATGCGACCTAGCTTAGGTCGTGACTCCACTTCGCGACTTTCCATAGGTCGTATCTCGTCCCAGTTCATCCTTGTTAGGTCGGAGACGACTTAAGCCTTCATATTCCTTAAGTCGTGGAAGACTTAAGCTTTCAGTTTCCTTAGGTCGTAGACCGCTGGAGTTAAGTTGTGGATGACTTATGTCTTCAACTTCGATAAGTCGTGGGCGACTCATGTCTTTGTCTTGGTTAAGTCGTAGACGACTCATGCCATTTTTGTGAAGTCGGTCACGACTTAGACCTTCAATTTCCTTAAGTCGGTCACGACTTAGTACTTGGCCTGCATCAACTTATGAGCTAAAAATGAAATTCGAAGAAGAGCGTGATGGAGGTGATACTCGAAAGAAATCAATAGCTCTCAAAGGAACAACAGAAAGTGATGACGATGACGATGATGATGGAGCAGCTGAGTTGGCATTACTAATAAAAGGATTCAAAACGTGGAACCGCAAATACGGAAATCTAGCTCCAAATCAAAAACTTAAAAGGAGAATAGTTAAAGTTCTAGAAAACCCAGAAGAACTGGAGATCATCTGTCACAAGTGTAATAAACCTGGCCACATCAAGCCCAATTGTCCTCAAAATCGACTCGGCCAAGAAAAGAAATCAAAAAGGAGAAGTTTTGCAGCCACGTGGAATAAAAGTGATGATGATTATAAAAGCACAAGCAGTGAGAGTGAAAAAGCAGATCTGTGCCTTTAGGTGATATAACTGATAGCGATGATGATGAGCTAAGCGAGGTATCAAAACTTACTCACTCAGAATTACTTATATATTTCCACGAAGTAAATGGCTGTTTTGAAGACTTAGGGAGAAATACGCTAGACTTGAATCACAAAACGATACTTTGATAGATTTAAATAAACAGCTTGATCAATTAGTTAAAAACTATCAAAGCAAAGTCCTAAGTGTGATAAGTGTCCAACATTCGAAGAAGAGATTAAAAAATCAGAAATTAAAATTAAATTGCTTGAAAATGAAATTCTGTTTTTGAAAGAGAGGGAAAACATTAGAAGAGAAAATTCTTTTAAAAAGTGCACACAATTATTAAATGAAAATGAATGTCTCAAAACACAAGTCCAAAAATTGCCTACAACTTCAGGAAAATTTTCCAAAAGTGAAAGATCACTAAATATGCTAATAGGAAAACAAACTGCTAATATAGATAGACAAGGACTTAGGTATAATCAATCTGAACCTATTAAAAGAAAAATTAATCAAGTCAAATCCGAGTGCACAATTTGTAGAAATATTGGACACAATCAAAATACTTGTTGGTATAGACCCAAACACGTGAAAACCATTCCAATTTGGGTTCCAAAAGGCACAAATATAAAATCCCTCAAAGTCAAACAAGTCTGGGTGCCGAAAGGAGCATATATAAATAGTTTTGGGTGTCCACAAACTTATTTTTCAAAATCATTTTCCACTAATAATCATGGACCTATAAAAACAAATAGGTCACAAAAATATTTTATCGTGTAGGTATGGTGGTAGGCTAAGGAACAACAACAGTGTTATTTGGATTCTGGCTGTTCCAGACACACAACGGGCGACAAATCAAAGTTCCTTAGCCTACTAGCTAGTACAAAGGTGGCAGAATCATAATGGACAACAACGAAAAATTATCTGCAAAGGTAAAATATGTAACGGTATATTTATCTTGAATGATTTATTAAATGTGAAAATCTGCACCCTAATTTGAATTAAATCATCCCGTTATGTGATAATGAATGTTGATTCTGACTTATTCAAAATTGTTGGCCAAATTATTCTATTATACCGAGAATACTTTAAGGACCTCTAGAGTCTTTGAACTACTTCATATAGATTTATTTGGATTAATGATGGCGTTTTATTAATGATTACTCTCAGTTCACATGGATATATTTGGTTACCTTACTACTGACACTATATTTACTGATTGTTTATTTACATGGCTTCAATTCAAATTCAAGAGAATTTCATTTAAAAGCTATTAAAATGATTTTGAGATATTTTGTTGCACACTTCACGGTCTGGTCTATAACATCCAACTATTGATAACCTTGATTCAAAAGAAAATTCGAATGTAGATTACACTGGTAATCTAGTTGATAGAAAAATTACTAGTGGAACATGATTTATATTGAGATATTCAATAGTTGTATCGCTTTCAAAGAAAATATCTACATATTTTTCATTTCAAATAATTTTCAATTAGCAGACATTTTTTCTTTTATAAAACCACTCCCAGAAAATCATTTTGTTGACCTTATTTCAGATTAGATATTTTAGAAAATTTGATTTTATTATTATTTTTGAATTTGACCTTAAATGACTACATTAACTAATCTGACTCCCTACTGATTATCGAAAAGATGAATAGTGATTGAAAAAGTGACGAGTGCTGATATTAATCATATATTATAACATGAGACAGTATACTTAGTAAATTTCTTTAGAAATTCAAACAAGAGTAATAAAAACTTTTTGTTGGTAAAAATTCCATGACCATCTCTAATTCTATCATATTTCTAACGACTATCATTCATCAAAATCTAATATAGTATGTCAATATGTGGTATTTTAAACCAGAAATCATTCGTTTTTCAACTTTTTATATTTTTAGCAATAAAAACATCCAAAGTATTCACTCTCATTTAAAAGTCCTCACGGTTATGCATGGGTGAATTACTTGGAATCTTTGATATGTGCTTCCATGCTCAGTTAAAAGTCCTCACGGTTATACATGTATGGAACGCATATCCAAATTGATTGATTAAATAGACAATTTGATTCCAATCCCATTTAAAAGTCCTCACGGTTATGCGTGGTTACACTACGCCATAAATGGCCTACTGCAACACAAAAAAATGTTGGCTCAGGCCCGAAAAATGTTGCCATAGGTCTATGGCAACACTTTTAGGGTGATGCAATTTTTGCCGTTGCCTTAGACCTCAAAGGCAACATTTTGACTATCTAAGGCAACATAAGTAATATTGTTGCAATAGAACCCTATTTGGGTCTATGGCAACACCCATAGGTATCTGTAGCAACATTCCAAAATGTTGCTATAGATATGAACTTTTTGAATTTGTGGGGCCCACAATGTAGAGCATATTTGATTTTTTAATAAAATAAATATTTATTTAATAAAATGCTATTACACAGAATTTGATATTTAAACAGTAATTTATTTAAATAAATATTTTATTTCAACATTTGAAATTGTACAAATTCCTGACTCCACTATTTTACAATACAATGATATATAACACTGATATTCACATATACAGATATTCCTCACTACATCACTCAGTTCACTCATTACATATGCAGTTTCAATTTATACATACACCGACACTGACAAATATATGCCGAGCCGAAGGCGAGCCGAGTGCCGAGCCGAAGGCGAGCCGAGAAGCGGGTCCGGGCGCAGCGCCGGCGGGGGTCCGGGGCACCGCAGTCCCGGTTCATCCGATTTCGGAAGATCGAGCCTTCTTTGAAATGACGTAAAATGATGCACAAATGAAGACTGAGCTTAATTCCTATCCTCCATCTCCTCGCCTAAATCTGCTTGAATCCCCTACGGCCAAACACCAAAACTCTACTGCAAACTCTTCAATTTCCAATCACCACATTAGCTTCTCTCCGTAACCAATACACAACAGCACTCTACCATTGTCAAACTCCAAACTCCGTCTACATCTCTCTGCCAACATTCAGGCATCACACTGCCAACTAAAACTCCTCTGCATCACCAACTTCCACCATCACTTCCATAACTTACCAAACCAACCAACCAACCTTCAACCAATACAACTACATCCAGATTCAATGGTGAACCAACCAACCAGATTATGAACTTGCGATGGACTTGCGATGGAGGCACAGGGCATCCAGAAGCAGTACATACCCAGCCAGATTCTGAAACATTAACAAGTGTTAAAGGAGCATTTGCACAAACATATGGGGGGCATACTATCTTATTGAAATTACCAGTACCAAGTGAAGCAACCGCAATCATAGGGGAAAGTATGAAGAGATCAGCCTGGGATCTGCTCTGAACTTGCGATGGAAAGTACGAAGTGAACCAAAATCTCGAGGGCAGCAGTTCGGGTTTTGGGAGAAATTAAGGCGCTAGAAGGGTTTTCAGGTGAAGTGGTCTAAAGGAGAAAGGTAGAGGGGTTGGTGGCGAGCAGGTCTACTGTTGGAGGCGAGAGCTGATGGCGACGACAGCGGTGGCAAAAGGGGTTTGAATGGAAAATTTTGTTTGGCTTCGGGTTTTGGTGTCGTGACAGGGCTCTGGTTGGAGCTAGATGGTCGCGATGGTTAGGGGGTAGCTGGGAGGAGGCGACTGGGAGGAGGCGAATGGGAGGAGGCGACTGGGAGGAGGCGACTGGGAGGAGGCGACTGGGAGGAGGCGAATGGGAGCGAGGCGACTGGGAGGAGGCGACTGGGAGGAGGCGACTGGGAGGAGGCGACTGGGAGGAGGCGAATGGGAGGAGGCGAATGGGAGCGACTGGGAGGAGGCGAATGGGAGCGACTGGGAGGAGGCGAATTGGAGGAGACGAATTGAAATGAAAACCTAAAGGGGATCTGAACTAGTTTAGGCGTGAAAACGAAATTTTGGGCCAAATTGCAGTGGTGATCCATTTTAACAACCAGATTAAATGTAGATCGTTGGATCGTATTCACGCGGATTGCTAATTTTATTAATTTTTTAATCTGAATACATCTATTGCAACACTATATAAAAATGTTGCATCGTGTTACACTTGTTTAGCTAGAGCAACACATTTTTATGGCTAAAGTAACACCAAAAATGCAACGTTGCAGTAGGACCAAAATTTTATAGCTGTCGCAACATTTTAGCTGGCAACACCTTGCAAAAGTGTTGCAGAAGGTCATTTATGGCGTAGTGTTATAAGATACTAGAATTCATTTTTTTAATAAAAATTTGGAATACTACTAATCTCATTTAAAAGTCCTAACAGTTATGCATGGTTAGTAGATATTCAAATTCTTGATACAAGTATACCACAAATAAACACAACTATATGGTTTTATATGATGACATCACCCATATCATTCTAAAGTGGAATATGCGTCAAACAGAGTATTTATGATTTTTGTTTGATTTTTTATTGAAATTTAATATTTATACTGGATTGAGTTTTAATGTTGCATTAATGTCCATCACTCTATCTCTATTTTCTAACATTATTACTCTTTTGTTGATAACAAAAGGGGGAGAGAAAAGTTAAGATTTTGGTAAATAAAGGTCAAATGTTTTATTTTATATTTGCATCTAGGTTCATTGCATATTTTTATTTATTTTCAAGCATAGACGAAGGGGGAGCTTTATGAAGAATGGGAGCATTCAAATAAGGGGAGCAAATAGAATATATCAATAATCAAATACATTTAACAAATTCAAAATCTTAAATATATGTTTGTTATCATCAAAAGGGGGAGATTGTTGAATATGCTAGTATATGATTTTTGTTTGATGATAATAAACATATATATTCATTTAAATGTATTTGTTAATGTACTATTTTATTTTTCACATATTTAAATAAATATTTGCTGAATAAAATAAATAACACAGAATTTAAACTCAAACAGATATTTTATTCAAACAAATATTTATTACAATTTTGAATTGTACAAATTTGAGCTCTCACTATATATACATAACTTAATTACATTACAATTTTCAATTTACATTTGCACCTCACTACATATCGCTCATTCCCTCGTATTTATCGTCAACTCTATTCCAGATTGAATCCAGTATTTGAGCAATCTGCAAAAATACACACTAACGCAGTAAAATTGAAAAAGAAATATTTTTGCAGTGTTAAATAAAATGATTTTTGAAAATATTATTTGCCTCAGTCATTTGGGTTGTTCGTCATCATTTATTTTGATTTCATCATACACGAACAACTTGCGACATGCACAACGTATCACTGTACATGCCATAAGGCCGTGCACACTGATATACACTTGATAAAATTACAGGGACAGGTGAGCACAAGGTCAAACCCAATCAAAAGCCAGTTTCAACTCAAGTGCAATACAAATAAAGTCACAATATTAGCACAAGGTCAAACCCGAGCTATAAGCTGGATTCAACTCAGGTGCAATTCCAAAAATCAAGATGAAGTTCAACTGAAATCAAAATGAAAAGTTACATGCACAGGAAAACAATGTAGCTGGTCAGATATGGAACAAGAGCTACAGTTTCAAGTCCACAACAACCAAGGTCAGACTGCATAGTCAAATGAATACAAAGCTCAACCAACATTTCAGGAATGATACAATATACAAATAAACAAGTCTGGCAACAAAGATATCATGAACCAGTTCTAAATGCATATGAACTCAAATATCAGTCGACAGTGCAATGAAGACCACAAGACTCATGTCTGTAACGTACAACATGAAATGATCAAGTTCAATATTCAAGCAGACCCAAATCAACCATGAAGCACACAAATATGCAAGTATACAACAAGATTATACAACTTGAAGTCTGAAAACAGTATGAAGAAAAACCAGACCAGATACAACAAAGCATCCAGTGAAACCAAGTGCAAACAAGCTCCAAGTAGTCTCAAATATCAAATGTACAAGTGTAGCCTCAACAATGAAGACCAAATGAATACTCAAATATCAATGGCACTGCCTTAACAGTCAAAGCATCATATATACAAATGTGCTCGAGACAATCGAGCTAAATATGCTAACAAGGACTAAATGAATACAACACAGCAGTATGGAAGTGAAGTATACAAGCAAATGCAGTAACAATATACATGTACTCGAGGCAACATGGAAGCAGTGCAAAGTGCAGACGACCAGAGCAGTAAATAAAATGGCAATGCATATGGACATGTACTCAGTGCAACCCGAAGCAACAACCGGAGTCAATATCAAAACAACACTGCACACATACATGGAGTAATGCAACATCCGGTAGTAGGTTCAAATCAAGTCGAAGTCAATTTGCAGCTACAAAAATTGTAACAGTACAAGTGAATGTTACAGCAGTTTCAAATGGCCGAAGTCAAAGTAAATACAAAGCCGTGGTGACCAAGGCAAGTAAAAATCGAACAAGTCCAGTTTAACACAAATGGCCAAAGTTGACAGCATAAAGAATGGAACTAAATCCAAGTTCAAATTCACAAAGCCGTGGTAACTAAGATAAAGAAATCGAACAGTTCAAAATCGAAACCGTGAGAATAAAGTAAACACAAATATACGAATTTGAACAAGTCAGAAACATCACAAGAATCCAAACGAAAATCAGTGGCAGAGAAAAATCAATTGACGAATTCAATAAAATATATACAAACGAATTTATTGGAATTCCAATCCTATTTAAACTATAAACATCATCGGCATGAGGATCATCAAGTTCAAGCAAGCTAATTAGAAAAGCAAAGAGAATAAATCACATACCAAATTCATACCGAACTCGACGAATTTCAAGGAGCCGTGAGCAAATCAGAGAAACGTACGATCGACAAAGCAAGCGACGTGATAAATCATTCATTCGATCGAGCAACTGAAGTCGGCCTCTTCGAAATTCAAAAGTCCTAATTTCAGAACGAACGAGCAATGAAAATTGAAGCAGCCATTATCACTAAAGAAAGCCGACCGAATTATAGAAAGAAAAGGGGGATTTAATTTTTATCACTTTTTTATTGGGCCGGCTATATTATTTGGGCTTCATATTTTAAAAATTAGGGTTTTTATTGTTTTAAATTGTTTTTAATTTGTATTTTGTTTTTAAACTATTGCAAAGTCTAGTCATGTGACTAGAGGACGACCTGCGGTGGTGTAGTTCGAGAATTCGCAACTCAGTGGCTGAGTTGTGGCAGGGTTTTGAGTGTAGGGTTAGGTTAGTCTATAGCAGGTGTCGCGAGTTTAAGTGTGTAAGCGTCTGACTACTTAATTTCTAGTAGAAACCTTGGGGGCAACACGTAGGCAGGGTTTTGCCGAAGCTGGGTAAATATGTGTTCTATTTTCTGCTTTTATTATTCTGCTATTATTTGTGCTGTTGTTATTCGACTATTATCTGTGCTGAAATTATTGTATATACTTCCGCAATAAATTTTTATAATTAATAGTATCACCCTATTACCCCCCTCTAGGGTGAAATCGATCCTATAGTGTGCACGTGCACGCGCACTCCGACCTTCCATTAGTGTCGCCGATGACCAACACCTATCACCCATGACCTCCGCACCTTGCTCGACTACTTGGAGCTTACGGAAAACCACAGTTCGAAAATCAAACATTTGCTCCAAAAACTGGAACGACAACGTCCCACTCAACCACCTCGACACGCCTGCACACACTACCGTTCACCACCAGATCTTGCCAATAGCTACACCATGTCCTCCTCCACTAATCCCCCATGGACTGCACCCTTGTAGCTGCCTAACGACGCCGCCATTAGCTCGAGACTGAATCATGAAACAAACAACCTTAAAAATGCCACACTATTTTTCCTAGGTGCACCTTCTCCCAAACATCCTCCACGGCAAATCCCCTGCCACGAAATCGAGCACACCATCGGAATTTCGTCTTTGACCCAAATCTGTTCAACCCCCAATCTCTCAACCCATGCGGCCTTAAAAATTCTCAAACCAAATCCTAAAATCATATTTGCAATACAGAATTCAACCATGTAATCAATTGATCAATACCTGAGATTCAAAACTTGACCCTATTTGAGTCATCTACTATAAAATGGACTTCTCCACCTCTATACTTGATGATATTTAATGAGATTTTTTTTGAAATATTCTACACTAAAAACAAACAGTTTTTGTTTTGGAAGCATATTTAAAAACTCAATAGATTTTGAGTTATGGTTTTCAAAGTTGAATTACATACTGTTTTTTAGACCAAACAAAGAACAAAGGAGTTAAAGAGGATGAAATGCAGTGTTTTCTTGAGTTACAAGGTGAACTCCTATGTCCAAACACACATATACAGGGCATGAATAAATACAACACATGAGTATTTGACATAAACAAAGAATTTATTCAACAATTCAAGTATACATTACACATATATGTAACAGTGAACAAACTGGAATGGTTTTACTCACTGTTCTGGAATGTGATGAACACTGCTACCTTTTGTTTTTGATTTTCCTTCGTGGTGCTTTAAGTATTTGGCTTCTAAGGTTTTAACAATGGTAGTTTGTTATTATATATATATTTTATATACAAGAATGAATAAGGCAAGCTCGACCAATGGCGTAAATATATAGGAGAGGATGGGAAAAAAACAGTGAAGTAGGGTGACTGTGCTTTTTCATGCTCCAGACTTTACATTTTTCTCTCTTTTATTTGGCCTTTGTCTTGATTTGATTTCATATGTGGATTTGATATTATATGACTTGATTAAATGTTTTGTATGCTTGAAATTAAATGCTTGACTTGATTTTGATTTGTGTGTGTGACTTGATTTTGAAATTGGTTATGATGATGTCTCCTTATGTATATATACACAATTATATATATATAAAGAATTTCATATACACTTTTATTTACATGTATACATATGCTTATACTTAATTACCTTTTTACAAATTTCCATATACATTAGTTCATATGGCATACACACACACGCATACACACACACACATATATATATATATATATATATACACATTACTTAGGTATATATTTTATCATCATATCCATATTTACATTTTTACATATTTTTCATATACAATTAAATACACACATATATTTTTATCATCAAAAGGTCTATACTTATGTATATATATTATTATTTTTTTCATTTATATAATTTTTCATATTCATTACCTCATATGGGCATATATATACATATATGTATACCTATATACTTTTATATATAGCTATAAACATTATAAAGCTTATATATATGTTTATATATTCTTATATGGATATTCCATCTTAAATTTTAATGGTGGAGTGTATATATATATATACATAATTTATCATATCCAGAATTTATATTTTAAAAAATTAAGTATAGTTCTTAATCAATTTATATATTCAGATATTTTAAATATCCGAAAATTTATCTACCCGACTTATAAAAATTAATATTCCAATAATAAAAATATGTTAATTGCCCAATATCCGACGGTTAAAAATCCGGGTCGTTACAAGAATGGTAGAGATTAATGAAAGACGTTGATCATGCCCAACCACTGGCAAGATCCAAGACGTCAGGATATAAATGTTTGAATCGCTGTTTCCCAGAAATAGGAAACACCATGGAAGTCAGTCTATTTGTAATTGTTAATTGTAAAAGGAGATTTGACCATTGGTAAGTTGGGATGACCACAGAGTTGGTCCAATATTAGTTTTTTTAGCTAAATGGAAACACTTTAGCAATGACAAATAGAATTGGATAATAAAGTATAAATAAAGCAATTATAGGAACTTTACTTATATATACAGAGTTATAGTAGGTAAACTCATTATACAGACGTAGGCATGTATAATATGGATGGATTGCAGTACAAGCGGTTATATTGTATATGCAAACAGTTGTATATAGAGAGGAATAAAATATGAACCGCAAAAATGTAAACGAAACAAAGATTGAAATAGAAAAACAATCATCTAATCTTTATATACAATGGATGTGGCGACTGGTCTCGCACAAACATGGCCTATGCATAGAAGGAAAACTAAAGGTACGACCAAAACGAGACAAAATGAAACTATCCTATCTTCACTAAAGACTGACTGAAGAGTCTACTTCTTATGTGTCTTCTTCTTCTTACCACCCTTGCTAACCGAGCCATCACGAGGTCTCTTCTGTCTCTTCTCACCCTTTGGTGTGCTGCCTTCGAAAGGAGCAGTGTCTTCTTCAGTGATAGTGATGGTAGGATCTTCGGGTCGGTCAATAAGGGCTCGGATATCTTGGTAGTGGCACCGACACTGCTGCCCTTTAGAGGCTTGATGGTAATAAGAAGTATTCTCGGAGAAGGCTTTGGCTCTTTAATACCAGCAAAATTTTCAAGTCCAAGCTCGATCTTGATCTTCAATTTGGGAGCATCAATCTTCAGCCTCTCTACCATGAAAATGGTACCGGTTGGGCATAAGGCACTTGTAATGGTAATTTCTTCCCCCAGGGACTACGAGGTATCGTCCAATCTCTCCAAAGGTGCACTTTTTCCAAATTAGGAGCAGGAATAGAGCTAGAGGGAAGGCTTGGAATGATCAGTCCCATGGTTATGGAGGTTGATTTGGTAGTAATTGCAGTAGGGCCCAAGACTTGTGTAATTGGCGGAGGAGGAGGAAGCGACGGGCGACCTATGAGTTCACAAATGGAGAAGTAATGATTGGTAATAATCTCGAACGAGAACTGAAGGATCTCAAACATTACAGAGACAAACAAATATACCTTTGCCGGTTGGAGTTTCCATGGTAGGAGATACAATGACCTTACCCTCTTTTGTAGCCGATAGGATGGATTGAGAGATGTAACTAGGAATGTGTGGTTCATCGAGGGTGATTACTGTAGAGGCCGGAATAATTTAGGTGGCCACGGTGTTGGGCCCATCGTATGTTGGAATCTTCAGTGCAAGCTCTTGAGTCTTTAGAGATGGGGATTCTACATGGTTTGATGTACTTGGACCATTAGGGCTTCAATAGCAGCTTTAGCAGTAGCAGCATTTTCTGTGGTTAGGATCCTCTTCATGTTTTTCATTGTCGTCGGCATCGAGATACTTAGCTTTTAGTTCATCTTTGGTAAGGACTTCGCTAGCACTTCCACACATCATAGTACCTCTTCCCATGCATCAGCAAGAGTGACGACATAAGTGCTTCCTAGCCACTTCAAGTTCTTATATTGAATAACATTTCAAAAGAACTACTGAAGGGTGGAATTCAAATATTCTTTTTCTTTGGCCATCTTCTCCTTTTAGCTCGATTAGCTCATTCGTGGTTGCAACGTGGTTGAACTAGGCCACCAGTTCTCTTTTTTTGTCAGGAGAAAGGTAGACATAACCTTATCCTTATTGGTATGGAGTTCATAGGTGTTAGCTTCCGTAGCATGGAGACTCTTTTTTTCTCAGAGGGTCAGGTCCTTGCTTTTGGGTTGTGTCTTGAGTGCAGCTTTCTCTACGTGAGAAATTTTAAATTTGTTTTTCATCACCATCTCGGCCTGATTGTGCACTTTCTTCATCTCTTCGACCAAGTCTTTTTCCTTCTTCTGCGACGTCTGAGCTGCATCTCTCTCTTCTTTAACCTTGGCCAGAACCTTTTTATACTTCTTTATAATTCTACCATAACTCTTCTCCGACTAAAACGATCGAATATTAGTTTAATGAATTTGGTTGACATCAGAAAGAGCAAAAGAAAGTTTCTTCCATTCATAACACTGGTCTGTAAACTCTTGGATCTATCTAACCCTACAGTTTGCCTCTTCCCTAGAATGTATTTGATGCCATGGTCGAACATGATTCCGGTCAAGCAAAGTTCTGGAAAGGCAACTTTCATCTGTCTTGACCGAGAAGGAGGATGAGCTAGACAAATAAAATCCCTTTTAGATTTTAGGGGTAAATGAACCATGGTAGTAAAAGAAAGTGAAGCTGGAGTTTGTTGTTGTGGGTGAGTGCTCTCCTCATTTGAGGATCACTCTTACATCAAAAAATAGTTTGTTGCTATGGAGGGAGCTATGGTTGAAATCAAGGCAGGGGAAGATCGGAAGAGGAACCATGGCGGTCATGTAAGTGACTATGTCTTTTTCCATATTCATAAGATTCTCTCCTCTCGCTTGCCTTTTTTCCTGTCCCTTTCCACCTGGCCGTTGCTTTCTGCCTTACGCTCTCTATCTTCCCTGTCGTTTCTTTCATCAGCCATTTCCCTTTCTCTATAAGAGCTAGAGCGAGGAGGATATGGCTTAGATTTGACTTTCCTTTGTTTTGAGACGTCGGAGTGAAGATATCTAAATCGACCTCTTCTCATTATACTTGAAACAAAAGAGAGGATTGTATAAGTTTCAAAACATTGAAATGTAAGAAAATGCAAGATAGGTGTGTTTGTGATCCTAGAAGTGTATGGAGTGCTAGAGTTCCCCTAAGTACTCTACGGACCATGTTCGGAAATTACTAAGGATGGAGTCTCACCTCCTTCTTAAAGGATGCCCTTACAACGGAAGCCAAAACCCAAAAAGCACTTCTTAAAAAGATCATCGATAGGGATGTCGAGATCACTTAAACGAGCTAAAAATGTTATATGAAGAACTAGCTGAAGGAGTCACCTCGGCTTTCGGCACCATGCCGGTACTATAGTTTACTGGGAAGTCTTAATAATTATTCATTTCTGACGTGGCGAAATAGGAAGTTCGATGCCTTCTAGAGACTTCTCTCTATACAACTCATCTTCTCCTTGATCGAAGTCCTTATCATCATAGCCTACTTGATCACCTTATTCTTCATCTTTCTCTTCTCCTACTTCTTCTTTTCCTTATCCACCTTCATGGATTGTTTCCATTTATGTTGTTTTATCGACAGATTCACCAATGTTTGCTATTCCGAATGGGCCTCCGATGCCCCTTTGGATATATTCGTTGGAGCTGCGAATGGAGGTAAAAGACCTATCCTAGAACCCCTTGGTGAAACTTTGGTAGGAACAACGAAGTGTTTAGGATATTGAAGGCCACATCGATGAAGATTCTCATTCGTTGGCATATAGGCAGCGGTGCGAAATCAAATATTGATTCTCTTGAGGGTTTGTAGAGTCTCGGAGTTCTCTTTTCTCATGTATTGATCAAGATATCTGTGAAGAAAATTGATAACAAGTTAAACATTCAGACCATGAGAATTCAAGTATAGGAAAGAATTGAAAGGAAGAGGTCTTACATCTAGACAGCTAGGGCCAGCTGAAACCATATGGACATCAAATAAAGAAGTACTCATTCTTAAAGTATAAGCACTTGCTCTAAAGTGCTTCGATGACCTTATACTAACACTAGGCTTTAATAATTATATAAGAGGAGACTCGCCCTGTTGATTGAAGCTCGGGATATAGGTTAGCTCGCTAAAGGTTGGAGATTACTTAAATTGATTCATGAACAAGATGTACAAGGAGCTTAGCAAGGCATAAGCGAACCTGTGGACTTGAAAGAACCTATGGAGGAATGGATTGAAGGAAGGTATTGCATTGCCTAAGCATATGTACTTTTGCAGGCTATATAGCACATTAGAGGATTATGCCCTCATTGGTTGCGTGTTGGGAGAAAATTATCGCCTTTTGGAATTCCATTTTGTTGACATATGGTTCGGAGTGACTTAGCAATTAGAATCATTTGCACTAGAGGATCATTTAAAACTCTTAAGCTAATTCACTAATTTAGAGGAGGAGGTTGGTCTTGGATTGGTTTTGTCGGTACAATCATCTTTTATAACTCAGCAGTGATCGAGCACCTAGGTCTGGCAGGTGTAGAGGTCGAGGCGTAAGCTATGGTAGACCCAGCTTCAAGTGGATTCAACGGACCATCGCGAACGTTGAAATGGGGGGAATGGCATGTCATTATGGATAGGTAAACTTGATGTTAAGCACGGTTAGGTATGTTTTATTTTGAAATTCTATTTTAGATGTGAACTCGAGTGACCAATGCTTAGAATCTAATGGATGTCGATGTACCAATTGAATTCTAAATGTCAACCAGGGCAATTGAAAGTGTCAATTTATACAGTGTGAGTCATATGTCCCGTACATGAAAAACAGACCATTCTATGTAGATAGCTCATTCGTTGTGCAAAACGAGCCCCATCGCATGATGGAACTGTATGTCAGATCTTACCCGTTATCGTTGGACAATCGGTAATGTAATTGTGTGTTGGATCTTAACTATTCTCGTCGGACAATCAATAACGGAACCGCTGTCCCAAGTGACATGGAGCGTTCTTTTTTAAGAACATAGGAAGTATAATGAGTGGAAATGCTGTGCAATGGATTTGTTCGAATGCTAGAATTTTTCAACACGACCGTTTCTTTGAAGAGAACTGTCTTTAGAGACTCAAGAACAATAACTTAAGATCGACCGCTTGTTGACAAAGTGTAATCGTGCATTTTAAATGAATGGAAGTACTAAGGCTTTACAATACCATGGACAACCCAAAGTGAAGTGAAGCATGATAGGTGAAGACATGGGGGTAACTCAAAGTTAAGGCCAGGTTGTCAAGACTAGGGTAGGTTTGGTGTTGGGCTTGGGTCTAACTTGGTACAAAGCTTTGGAGGACATTGGTTTTGCTAGGGCCATGGTTTATGGACTTGGTCGATCATAAATTAGGGATTCAACCACCCATCGATGGTAGGCGATCTCAAGCCATGGGAGGTGATAACTTAGCCGACATGAAAAGACGAAGCCACCGACTTTAGTGTTTTCAGATATGGATATTGACTTGGAGAATTTGGGAACGACTTGTTTCAAATGGTCGACGGTGGTTAAAATGAAGATCGGGTGGTGGAGGTGGCCACAGGCGTTTAGCGCAGCTCTTGGCGATCAACGAAAATTGGTTTGGATCTAGGAGGTTTGATCAAAAGATTTTTGCACCAGGATCTTAAAGAGGCAAATGAAAGCATGAATGGAGAATATGCTAAGTATTTGGTACTTAAAGGAGTTCTCTAATTTAGGCGAATCAGCAAAAGTGTTTAGTACCGACCTAATCAAGTTAGCACTGACATGAAATTTCAACCCAAAACTAGAAGGAACAAAGAGGAATGTAAAAGCAAAGTGATGTTTACCTGTATGTGGGCATGGAACGATCCCCAGAATGTGGATCTTGACCTCGACATGGAAATTGTTACTAACGCTATTTAAAGTAATTGAAAGGATGCATATGGACTGGAGTTGACACTTTAGAGAAAATCTTGGATCATCAATGAACTAGTATAGATAATGGTATACACTCGTCTTGTTTCTGAGCATGCTTTGTTTCCAGCAGAAGTATAATTTGGGGGGTAAGTGTTATTCGGCTTTTAGACCAAGTGTCTTTCAGACAAATTTGGACATCATGACGAAGATGGAATGATTTAGGAACTTAGGAGCATACTAGGAAGGACATTTGGATAAGCCTCATATGGTCAGAGTGCCCGAAATAAGCAAGTAAACAACTCGATACCGACCAATTTCAGGTTAGTACGAACCTACTTTTTAACAATATGAAGAACTTAGGAGCTTTGACCTACAAATTGTTGATTAGAGTAATTATCCTACAAACCATTTATAAAGGAGTAGGTTAATAATTCCAAAGATCTCTAAAGAAATGAACAAGTATTGAAGATGTTAGAACCTCTTGGTAACAACCTGGTTCCTAAGACAAAAGTGCTCGGAACATGATGGATTGAAGGTAGAAGACTAAGTGGAGTGAGATGGCACGACCTGCCATCATAAAATTTGGTTACTACTGATTATTTATGATTGGTATCGAGATGATTTTATTGCCCGAGGGACTTTTTCTTCTCTTTTGCATTCTCGGATCTGAAGTTAGACTTGGTATTTCGAGATCCGACGATTTCGTTGGACGATTTCATTATAAATAGCAAGCATATAGTGACTCAGAAAGGACTTTTGGCACTTCGTCTTCTTTACTCTCTCTCTCTCTCTCTACACGACCTTGTCACAAAGTAATCTATTTTTTTGTTGTGATAGGCTATTAGGTCAGTAAAACCCTTGTACTTGTACCAAAATCACTAAATAATAGGATCAAAGTGGACGTAGGCTGCAGATTTGCCAAAACACTATAATAATTCTAGTGTCTCTTACTATATTTTGCTTTTATTAGTTAGATCTCAATCTTTTCACTCGAATTTGGGGTGTTTTGCTACTTTTTGGCTCAATAAAATCCAAGCACGATGCTATTGAGTACCTGAAACCGATATCAGTGTGATGAATTGCCACTAGCCACCATAGAGAATACTTTGGAGCGAACTAATGCAGTTGACTCTGAGTCACATATAACATCCCTGACTTCGAGCCTTAAATATAGTCGTCGATAGTGCTGTAGTTATTACCATAATCATTTTCTAGTGAAAAATTGAGTTTAGTGTATTTTTTCCATAATATAAGTAAAAAGAGCAGCTAAATGATGATTTTTTTTCATTACATCAATTTGGTTTACATAATTCATTACGACAGCTTTAACCCAAGTCGTACCCATGCAAGGGTAAATATATAATAAGAAAATCAGAGTAGTGCGTGTCCGACATATTAAGATGCCAACAGCACATCTAACCAGTTATAAATCATGATTTTACATAGTAGAAACTTCAAAATACTTTAATTTAAAAACCAAGCCTTCTGCTTTGTCTTTGTATTCTTTATTCGTCCTTCAAAAGATATCGGTCTAATTCACAAACTTAGCCTATTCGAATGAATACCCATGAGTTTATTGGAAATAATAAAAACATGGTTCAAACAATAAGTCTAGCATGAGCAAAACCGTTACCCTAAGCATCCATTGGCAGTCTACGCCACTAATGCAGAACTGGTTTCCTTTCACTTCATCACCATCAATACACATCAATATATATAACAACAAACAATATATATAAACTAACCATGTGCATGTATTCAGCCAATAACTGTACCCTATGATTGTCATCCAATTATGAACCATTTCATAAATATATCAACTCAAGTAAACTATATCCCATACTTATTATCGAATATGAAGCAAGTCATATAATTATTCATCATTCATCCATCCATCATCCAATCTCTTGTTTTAGTAGTTCTTTATTAAGTTGTCAATAACTTATCTTAGTGATCACCTCCCTAGGCCTTCCTATCACTAATTTAATAATTTGCTTGAACAGTGTCACCTAGTGAAAACTTAGACTAGTTTCCTAATGGGAGCCACCTTGACTATAGTCCCCTAGACTCTCCTAAGAGGTTGAACATAGGCACTCTAAATACATTCTAGCAAGCATCTTTACTAGGTGTCAACAGTCCTTAATAGTCCCTAAGCCGGTATCGTTTACGTTATTGATTTATTTATAACACCATCCTGATGTTTTGGCACTCTACCATGGCACCATGTTTTACCCTAAAACATTAAATAATTCACTATAATTAAATTTAAACCATAATTAAAATAATGTTCAAATATCTAAACAAATTAAACATCATTCAAACGTTCATTTACAGCAAAATCCAAATTCAAACATGTTAAGGAAGGTTTTAGAGAAAGATTTTACTCAGCATGCTTAAAAAAACTTGTTTTAATCTGCTCTTCCTAAATTTGAAAACTTGTAAATTTGAAAACTTGAATTTCTTTAGCTCAGATTCCTCTTCCTTTGTCTTGAATTAGTGGCCACCGTGATTGTATTCTTTATAGCTTTGTTTTTGTGAAAGAAATGAAATTAAGCGGGATGGAAGATGTGGCTTAGCAATATGGGTTAGTGGTTATGGGCCTAACTAACTTATTCCCTTTAATTAATTCCTTCCTATTAAAATTTAGTCTATTTCTTTTCATTAATTAAGGCCAACCAAAATTGCTCTTATTACCATTAGTCCATATAGTAAACTTTTTAAAGTGTCCTATGCTTTAATAATTAAATTTTCCTAAGACAATCCTTGCAATTAAATCACTTTACTAATTTAATTAATAATGTCTTCGTATTATTAATTTAATTTAATTTTTCATATTATGGACCCTTCGAAATATGGGGTGTCACAGTATTCCTTCCTTACAAAAATTTTGTCCTCGAAATTTCGATAAGGAAAACAAAATATACACTAGCACCCCGAAAGTTTAAAGTCATCATCATATAAGTACACACAAGTACAAAAGATTACACTTGTACTCCACTAATGTAAACCATCAATCATCAATCATAAATGTATTAGTGCGACTACTACCACGTAATCATGTCACACATGAATATACTAGTACCCTACCAGTCCATAAAATAGACAAATTAAGCATACTGCTATATACAGAATGTCTAAAACAACTCGGGGTAAATATTTCTAATCTTATCCTCTACCTCGAAGATGTAATATTCTTTATCGTTACTCCAATGGATGTAAACTAGTCTAATAACTTCTTTCCTAAATTCCTTCATATCATGACCAATAATTCGTTTTGGTCATCTCACATATGTTAAATCTTGCTCTATAGATGAGTCTTCAATCACCCTCGGTTCCCTACTGAACTTGTGTCGTATACACATTTCCTTAAATGTAATATAAGAAACACATTATGCACACCCACCAAACTACTCGGCAACATGAATCCATATGCAAGTTTACCGATCCACTCAGTCACTGGAAAGGGTCCTACGTATCTAAGCGTTTACTTTCCTACTTTCCCAAAGCGCATAACTCCTCGTGTCAGAAAAACCTTCATGAATACGTGGGCGCCTACCTCAAACTCAAGCTCTTTCCTTCTGTTGTTCGAATAACACTTCTGCCTTGATTGTGCTACCTTCATTCTGGTGCAAACCAATTCTACCTTCTTAGTAGCATTTCTTACCAAATCGGGTCCTAACACAAGTCCATCTCTCATGTCCAACCAAAAACCGACGACTTACATGGTCTACCATACAATGCCTTAAATGGTGCTATCTCAATACTCGACCGTTAAATGTTATTATAAGAAACTCTACCAGATGCAAATGATCTTTCTAAGGCCCTCTGAAATCCAAGACACATGCTCTCAGCAAATCTTCCAACACACAGTTCACCCTTTCTATTTGATCATCTGTCTGTGGGTGCTAAGCCTTGCTCCAGTCCAATTCTGCACCTAATGCACTCTGCAAACTTCTTCAGAACTCATTGGTAAATAACGAGTCTCTATTACTAATGATACCACTTGGTATCCCATGCAATTCACTACATTCTTTATATATATCTTCACGAAGCTAGCCGTCGACCTTGTCGACTTCACGAAGATAAAGTGGGACTCTTAATCGTCTATCTACTATCACCCAAGTGGTATCTTTTCCATCCTTGACCTATCCAGTTCGTCAATAAAATCCATAGATAAAGAATCCCACTTCCAAGTCGATACTACCAAAGGTTGAAGTAAACCGCTCGGCATTTGGTGCTCAGCTTTCACTTGCTAACAAGTAAAACATCTCTTCATGCATTCACATGTATTTCTCTTCATCCATTCCTAAAAGAAGACTCTTTTCATATCACTACCACCGGGATGAATAGTAAACTTCGACTGATGACTTTCTTCTAAAAATTCCTTCCGAATATCTCCTATATTCGGAACATACAGTCTTCATTTCTTTCTTACCCTCCCCTTCGAGTCTATCTTGAATCCTTTCAAATCCTCAACATTTGCTCCCATCTCTAATTACTTAATTCTTTCAGCAACTTTTAGCTTACAGCGATCTTCTCCACAAGTACTGTATACCTCCGAACTCGCTAACACGCTTGGATCTCTACTCAATCTAGTGTTCTGCCTAAAATGCACTCCGCAAGAGTCTAACATTTCCATCGCCTTCCATTCTTCAGTCGTGGCCAACACAGCATTCTAATGCTTCCTACTCAAAGCACCGGCAACCTTGTTCCTTTTTCCAAACATATATTCTATTTTGAAATCATATCATGCCATCTCCACTACCTTATATTTAACTTCTTTTGAGAGAATAAATACTTAAGGGATTTGGGGTTCTTATACAGCTTGCACCGTTCTCCCAACAAGTAATGTCTCTAAATCATTAGCACAAATACCATCGCTGCCAATGCTAAATAATGAGTTGGATATCCAGCCTCATGCGGTCCCAACTACCATTATGCAAAAAAGCTATCACTCTTCCTTTTTTCATCTACATCACTCCCAAGCCTGTTCCACAAGCACCAGTATACATTACTAGATCCTGGTTCCCTTCAGGCACGATCAAGACAGGAATATTCGTCAATAAGCACTTCAACTTCTGAAACGACCCTTCACACTTATCAGTCCATACGAACTTCTTGTTCTTCCTGGTCTACTCAGTAAAGAGTGTTGCTATAAGAAAGAAATCTTTCATGAATTTATGGTAATAACTAGCCAATCCCAAGAAATTTTTTACCTCAATGACCGTCTCTGGTCTCTTCCAACCATTAATATTTTCTATCTTTTATGGATCCATAACTAATCCATTCTCTGAAATAACATGCCTAAGAAACTTCACCTCCCGTGTTCAAAAATGGAACTTTGAAAACTTTTCCTTCGACTTCTGTTGTCTCAACTTCTCTAATAATAATCTCATATGGTCTTCACGATTTCCATCATTCGTAGAGTACAATAGAATATCATCAATGAAGACTAACACAAACCTATCCTATTGATTGTGAAAGATCTGGTTCATAAGGTATACAAAGAATGCTAGGGCAATGGTCAGCCCAAATGGCATCACTAACCACTCATATGGACAATACCTTGTTTGGAACGCGATCGATGGAATACTATCTTCTGCTACTCTTAGTTGATGAAAACCCATTGCTAAGTCTAGTTGCGAGAACACCCAAGCTCCACTCAGCTGATCAAATAAGTCGTCTATCCTATGCAAGAGATATTGATTCCCCACCACCAACTCATTTAGTTTCCAGTAATCTATGCACATCTGTAAAGTTCCGTCCGTCTTCTTTATGAATACCATGGATGCTCCTCACGACGTACTACTCGGTCTAATGAAACTCTTATGCTCAAGTTCCACTAATTGCTTCTTCAATTCCTCCATCTCCTTGGGAGGCAATCTGCTAGGCGGTCTACAAACAAGTTGGGCCCCCGACATTAAATCTATCCAGAATTTGATTGCTCTTCACGATGGTAATCCCACTATAGGTTCGAAAAAATCTACAAATTCTTAGATTACTCATACTCTAATGAATTCATCTTCTTGATCATCTATAGCTTATAACATCAAGTCTGACTTCTCCCTCATAACGTTCAAGGCTATCATAATTCTCTCTCCACCTCTAGTATTCCATAAGGCAATAATCCAATCCACACAATAGATCCTAGCATCATTTTGCACCAACCAATCCATGCCTGAAATTACCCCATACTCTACGAAGTCAAACACATATGGGCTACAAACTAATAAGTGTCCACATTAGTCAAATTCAAGGTCAGTGTGCCTTAACACAAGAGTTGCATACCCACTGTTCGGATTAGCTACACTGAAGGACGCAATCAAATAGGCAGTGTGAAGCCCTAACGTATCAACCAAATCTCTCAAAAATATGCTCACACACTTCCAACCAGTTCAATACCTCTAAAGAAGACTCTTTCCCTATGAATTCATTTCCTCCACAACTCTTGAAATCTTTGTTCATCCTAAAAAAGTCTACTTCTCATGCTACCTCCTATCTCGGCTCAACAAATCCAACTAGCTGCTTCCACATCATCTCCTTCATATACTGATGGAATAAAGCATTCACATCAATTCCTCCTTCTACCAGGGCAGGCACTTCAGTGCCAGCTTCAGTACAAACTTCTGGGGCTACCTCCCCTCCATGGCCATTAATCTGGGTACTATATGTTCCTCCACTAAGATTCACTCTATTACTCCATATATTCAAATATCGGTTATGTAAATCCATTCTTTCCTTGTACATAAGCAGGGATTCATAAGAAATGGAAGTAAAGAGAGTGGAAACAATCATAGAGGGGTGGATATGTTCTCCTACATATTCATATTAAAATACAAATACATTATATATATAGCATATACCCCTCACCAAGGTGTCCATTTTCAAGTTATCTAACTATTACTTAGCTCTATTTTACTCAGATGTTTCCCTAATCTAAGCTCTGATATCAATTTACAACATCCCCTAATTTGAGACTCGAAAATAGATGCTGATGATTCTGTAGTCATCATCGAAGTCATTTTCCAACGAGACGGTGAGTTCAATATATTTGTTTCCACAACATAAGTAAACAGAGCAGTAAAATGATGATTTTTTCATTACATCAACTTGGTTTACATAATTCATTACAACAACTTTAACCCAAGTCATTACCATGCGGGAGTAAATATATAATATGAAAATCCGAGTACTATGTGTCTGACATATGAAGATGCCAACACCATACCTAACCAGTTATAAATACTATTTTTACATAGGGAAAATTTCAAAATATTTTTATTTAAATTGTAATCCTCCTGCTTCATCTATGGAATCTTTATTCGTCCTTTAAAAGCTATTGTCTAATCCACAAACATGACTAACTTGAATGAGTACCCATGAATTTATGAAAAATTATAAAAACATGGGTTAAACTATAAGTCTGGTATTAGTAAAACCTTTACCCTATGTATCCACAGTAACACCATTTAGCCAACATGGAACGGGTTTTCTCCTCAGTTCATCATCATCAATATATATAACAAAAAAATTAAGTGCATGTATTCAACCAATAAGTGTGCCCAACATTTTTCATCCAATTATGAACTATGTCATACATTCATTTATTCAAGTCAACTATATCCTATACTTATCATGCAAATATGAACAAAATCATATAATTATTCGTCAATTGTTCATCCATCATCTAATCTCATGTTGTAGGCATTCTTGTTAAGTTATCATTAACTTATTTTATTTATCGCCTCCCCAGCCTTTCCTATCACTAATTTAATAATTTTTGCTCGAACAACGTCACTTGGTGAAAACATCGACTTGTTTCCCTAAGGGAGCCACCCTGACTAGAGTCCCCAAGACTCTCCTAAGACGTTGAATGTAAGCACTATGAATACATTCTAGAAATCGTCCTTACTAGGCGTCAATAGCCCCTCTTAGTCTCTGAACTGCTATCATTCACAATGCTAATTTATTTATAACACCACCTTAATATTTTAACACTTTGCCATAACACCATGCCTTAACTCCTTTGTAGAGTTTTATAATATTCTTAGGTTTAACTTTATCATGGCTTGTTGCCATATACCATTTGACTTTAGACAATCAGTCAAGGCTCCCAGCCATCCAATAACTCCATCAGTTGGCATATGTTTACGATCATGGTTCAACCCTTTTCTTTCATTCATTAATTTTGTACACTGTAGATTCTTTAGATAAAACATTTTTATCTTTTATTTAAATGATACCCTATCATTTTGACTTCTCTAAGCTTCCTTCATTTCAAAAATAAGTTAACATGATTTTAACTTTTAACATCTTCCTATTATTTCATCCTTATGAAATAGTTCAATAACACTTAGAATCTATCTTCCAAGGTGCCCTAAATATTCGTTATTTTTACTTAGAAAAATATAGCTTCCCAAGCAATTACAAGTTACATTTAATTATTGTATATCGACTATACCATAATCATTGTGTTTAATAAAAAATGTTGTTAATGGTCACGTGCAAATCTCAAGCTAACATACACTACCACTATATTTAATCCAAGCCATCGCGCGTCTTCTATCTAGAACCATAGCATGTAATTTGCTTTCATTATCTGCCATCATGCTATGGTATATTTTGTGTGTTGTGTATATGTGTGTGTGTGTGTATAAATATTTCAAGTGCTTTCATGTGCAAACTTGCATTCAATCTTTTCTTTTGTGATAAATATATACATTTGCCTTTGTGTACTTAGTTTTAACTTTTATCATTTTCTTTGCTTTGGTCTTGTAAGCATTTCCAATGTAGACCTTCTTGCCTTATGAAAACTTGGTGTGCTACTTAATTTATTTAATTTATGTATGCATGTTAACGTATTATCAATAGCAACTCACATACATGCACGCTTACACATATAGATGTGTGTATATATATAAGCTTTATGGCCACGTGTGCAGGTACTTTGTGTATTAGTTTTGCTCTTGTACTATTTATTTTCAGGAACTAACCACGCTTTGGTTCATAAGCATGCAAAAACCGACGTTGAATTGGATATAAGCTTTCGTGCCAGACTTTATTTATTTATACTTGCGTCTATTATTGCTCGTGGAATCAACCAGTCAATTCAAAAACAAAGTATTTTTTGTTAGCTAGTTCGGGTGACTTGAAAGTGACAAAAAAAGGACGAGAGATGTGTTCGGTTAGTAATCACTTCTCGTGAGCATTTCTCTTTGTAGTAAGGGGTGAATTTTATGATTTGATAGGACCTATTTCCATGGTAATTTTTTTTGTGTTACTCAATTTATTTATATATTTCCTATGTTTTTAAAGTAAATATTTGGGAAATTAGCTTATAAAGTAAGATCATGATGCTTAGTATGATTTTACGAGGTATTTGATGAGCTTTGAAAATGATTTTGATTTTAATCCTAAAAGTAAGATATGATATACAAAAGCTATATATACATATTATTTCAAATGGTTTGAGATAAAAATGTGGTATCTAAAGTTTTCTTAAAAGAAATTTGATATAGAATACATAGTAGCTTAATACAGATTTTTATAAGAGCTTTTTGTATTGATAGATTTATATGTATGGTATGTAGGGAGTCCAAGTGGTAGTGGCATACCTTGAAATAATTATGAAACTTTTCTTGTTTTCCCTTTATATAAAAGTGCGTCTAATAAATAAGTGAGCTTTGATAAATTATTTTTATTAATGCATGTATCTTATACTTTAGGACTATGTGGTATATTCATTATGGTTGATGCATTTGTTTAGAAGTTTTCATTTGTTAGAATGAAAACATATTTTTTGACTGTTTGGATAGTTCAAACCTTCCGGATCATTATCAAACTTAAATTTTAGTGTTTCTAAAAAAAAAATGAGTTTAGATAACACTTTAACTAATAAGGTAGTAAAATAAAACAAGTTTTAAATTTGTTTGAACATCCTTGTTGTGTAAATCATTCGATGCTATTGAGCCAACTAATAAACATCTTTACCTTAGGGTTGTCTAAGTAAAGTAGACTCTAGGCTTGAGGTTGGATACCAGTGTTCCACTCTTCCTAGCTACTTGCCTAGCCCAAAAGGTAAAGAAGTTGAAAAGGTTGACAAAGTTATTAGACCCAGAATTATTTTAGGCCTTCATCTGAGTTTTAGAAAGTAAAATGAATTTGATGTTTTGTATATAATCTTGTATATGGTAGAGTATTATATGAATATATACTCGAAATAAGTTTTTATAAAATGTTTTATGAATAATTTATGTCTTTTAGAAATGTTTATAAACTTGAGCTATGTTTTTATGAAATGGTTCAAAAATGGTTCTAGCATAAAAATAAGGTATACTATTTGTGTAAATGAATGCGATATAAAAAAGTAATTGGTGCAGTTAAGAAACCAATATGATAAAATATGTAAGTAGTATGTAGATCATTTTATTTGCATGACTGTTCTTGATCTAGGGTTCGAGTACACGGTTTCTAGGTGATTTACACAAGTCCAAGCATGAATTTTTCACTTGATTCTTTACCACAAATGTTTGAAATAGATTCTTGATATGAACCTAAGGTTTTCTATCATGGTATATGGCCATGTAAGGGAAATAGAGGTTTCTAATCAAGGAACATATTGAAGTTCGCTCTACACTAGTTGGGAAGGGAAATTTATTTGATCAAGCAATTGATCGGATCAGTATTAGTTGTACTTCTAATATTGCTGTGTTGTGAGATTTAAGCAGCACTATTTTTTGATTTATATTTTGCACCGTAGACATTATTTATTATATTGCCTTATTTACTTGTTAGATGGTTTTGTTTCCTTTAGGGGAAAACCGTTATGGTGATTCGAACGATCTTAAGGATATTGTTATATTTGCAGATGTTTCTTGAGTTTCTCATAATAGACTTATTTTGACTCATGGTTTTTATCTGTTAACAAAAAAACTTGTCAACATCCCGAGAGCTAAGTTGTTAACAAGAAATTTTGTTAACACCTCAAAGCAAAGTTTTAGTAGTGAACAATCCCTTCGAAACCCCTTTCGAATTAGTCGATAGGGACTGTATGTCTTTGAAAGGTGTCCTTACGAAGGTCTTAATTATTAATAAGAGAATCAATCATCACTTCAAAACAAAGATTAGGAAGGGAACAATTCATTCATAACCCCTTTCGAATGGGTCGAAAGGGTCATTATTACTTTAGAAGGGAATCCATTTTCGAAAGTGTAGATTTTGTTATCATGGTTGATGCTCCTTTGAGAGGAGTTATTTGTTTTAGAATATCCAAGTTCCTATCGATGGAGTCCTTCCAGCAAACATAACTTCAATAATCATACAGTAAGCCCCTTTGAAACCCATTTCGAACGAGTCGAAAGAATCCTTACTTTTTCGAAGGGATTTAATGTACAATGTAAAAACTGTGAATTCAATATGTAGTGGAACTATATCTTGGACAAATTGTATAAGTTCAATGAATTTGTTAACATCAAATTATCATCATCACGCCAATTTAGTATTTCATATCATGAAACGTGATTATAATATGATTCGATATCACAATGTCTAAGTAGATTCCATAGAATTGCATAAGTCAAATAGGGGTTCATAAAATAAGTGAGCATCATGTGCAATTGGTCATTAGTCAAGCTAATGGCTGAAATGATCTTCCTCATATTCAACATCGATATAGGATCCATGCATCCACTCCTTTTTATTTATATTAATTGGACAACAAGTAATAGAATTTTCCCCAAATTGATCCAGGGTTACAAAGCTTGATTTTGCTATGACGTAAGAAAGAGATTTCAGAATTCAAACTTCCGTCCACAGATTTGGGCTCCTAGGTTTACATTTATAGATGCAGGTTGACCCCCTTCCACATCCATCCTTTCGAAGCGACCGAAAGGTCTTTCTCCTAGCCTTTCGCATTCATCCTTTCGCCTTCGTCCTTTCACTTCCATAGCTTTGAAGGCGGCTAGTTAGGTCTCTTATTATGCTTAGACTAACCCTTTTGCCTTCATCAATAGTGTACAAGCAGCGGATGTTGTTCTAAAATTCCCCAATACTGCTTTCGCGTTCTTTTGAAACCTTTCGTATAATTTTTCCCTAACTCATTCTTCTCCATCGAAGCCTCTCTTGGTCGCTTTGGTCTGATGTTAACCTTGATGAGTGATTATTTGAGTGGGTGAGGAAGTGCTTTCGAATAGTTTCGAAAGGATTAGTAGGTGACCACTGGATCATTATGAAAGGTCACTTGACTTCATGTGGAGTTTTCTTTATGCTAGCGGAAGGGTCCAACCATTTCGAATGGCTTATTATTACTTTCGAAAGGTACACATTGGTAAAATGGCTTTAAGTGGAAGATTGACAATGGCGAAACCAACTATTTCGAAGGGTTTGGTTCTTTTGTGCGAGCCTATTATACAATACCTTCGAAAGTTGTTTCAAACCCATACTAAGCTTTCTCATACATGTGGAATCAACTGCGTTGAAAGGATTAGCTGAGGCGGAAGGATAGCTTTGCTTTCTTTTCTACTCCTTCGAAAGCTCTTGTTTCACTTGACACTTGTAGGTGCATCAGGTGCTTGCGACTCCATCCCAACCTGTTTGGAAGCTATCTCAATGCCTTCGAAAAAATGTTTTTGAATCATGGCGAAACCCTTGTCTTCAATCCTTATGGAGATTAACACGTTTTATGAGCCTTCTTTCATGCCTTTATTCTTAAGTGAATTTTATGGTCAACATTTTGCCTCCCTTTTATGAAAGAAGCTTTTGATCTTTAGGAAAGAAATTTAACAGCTGTCCTTTTGCACTATTCCGTCCTTAATGACCTCATTTCCCTGCCAAGTTCAAAGTAAATAACATTCTCTATTGTTAGTTAAAAATTTATGTAAAAATATGCCTTGTGATTCGTTCAAAGACAGTGTTAGTGTTTTAAATAATAGAATTCCTAAATTCTAAGTCTAGAAACAACGAGATTAGTTGACCATCATCCGGAGTTAATAAGTGATAAGAAATCCACAATTAGGAATGATTGAAAAGCAAAAACTCTTGTTTGGCAATAATAGAAGTCCTACCATCGAACTTTGGTACTAACAAAAGAAGTTTGGAAACTAAACACCTGTTATATTAATAGAAAACTAGGCATATAGTCTAAATCCAACTTTAATAATTGAAGTCCAGGAGTTTTCTTTTGGTAATACCAAGTGTTTGGTAATAAAAATTCATAAATTATCATTTGGAAATAAGTCATTGAAAACCATGAATCCTTTTCTGAAGGTAAATAATGGGTATTTAGAAACTCCTATTGGAAATAATAATAATCCTAAAACCAAGATTTAGATGTTGATAAGTGTTGTTCGAAAGTTAATAATAGAAATCCGGTGACCCTGACATGGTCATCTTGGCGCGGATAAAGGCTTACTCTAACCTCCCTCCAAAAGGCGCTTTGACATGGTCATCTTGGCGCGGACAAAGGCTTTTAACCGTTCAAGGTAGTTTCCCAATTTAAGAAGAACTTTACTCCCAACCATGTTGACTTTTCTTTAAAGAAGAGGTGGTTTATTCGGTTATTATGAGAAATATGGTCGTAAGTGTTTCGCATTCCATGTTTTAGGAACCATATTGCCATCTGGTCTACATAACTTGTAAGCTCCAGAGGGGAGTTATTTTGCATACGATTAGGGGACCTTTCCAGTTTGGTCTTAGTGGTCCATCCACAGGATTTCTTGTATTTGCCATCACCCTTAGAAGTACTAAGTCTCCCTCTTGAAATGATCTTGTTTTTACTTTTCAGTTGTAGTATTTCGAGATTCTCCTCTGATATTCTGTGAAGTGCACGTAAAAGTATATATTTTTACTTCCACATTTAATCTACTTTTATGTAAATAAATGAGCATATTAGGGTATTTTACATGTTTAAACCAAAATTTAAATTGTTTTCAAAATCATTATTTATTCATCTCATTTGGGGGGTATAATGGTAATTTTGTGTATGATTTAATTTTGAGAAAATTTATTTGCACATTTTTATTTTTATTTGTAGGAAATGAAGTGCAAATATGAAGAGGTTTCATGGACGAATTCATGCACATATGTTGAAGGCTAATGAAGAAAGGAAAACAAAAGAATTCATGCAACATGAAGGAGCCCACATACCCACTAACATATGGTCCATAATTAAAAGCACATGCACTTGTTAATGGAGGCTTAAAGTAGTGGGGATTAATTATTTCCCTAATGATTACTTGGAGCTTACAATATCTCAAGGGCATTTTAGGTTATCCTCAAAAATATGAATTAGGGGTTTCATGCAATATTGTAGCCTCAAATCAATGATAAATAAAATGTTTCTTTAATGGCTTCTTAGCCTTGCTTTTTACCTTCTTGCATTTTTGTTCTATGCTCTCTTATTTACTTTTATTGCTTTTTTATTCTATGCTCTCTTGTTTACTTTGTGCTCCTTTTATTTCATGTTAGTAGCATAGATTTAATTATTATAATTAGTTTAATTTTATTTCATGCAAGTAGTTAGCTCTAATTTCTTGTAATTGGCTCTCATTTTCCTTTTTTTTATGTTGAAATAATTTTATGTTAACCTATTTTCAAATGGTGGAAAATAGGCACAAGGACAAATTTTCATAAAATTTTTGGCTGAAGGACAACAGGTTTTATTTTTAGGCTGAAGGACAATGCTAATACAACTAGCATTTTGTACAATGTAAAACTGGATATAATGCTAGTTATAATTAGCATTTTGTACAATGTTTGCACTGTACAAAATGCTAACTATATTTAGCATTTTCCTTCAACCTAATTTTCTTTCAAAGTTTGTCCTTCAGCCCAAAAATGAAACTTTGTGTCCTTCAGCCTAATTTTTTTCAAAGTTTGTCCTTGTGCCTAATTCCCTCTTTTCAAATATGAGTAGCTAAACCCTTTCAATATAGGGGTAATGAAGCTCTCATGAAACAAACTATATTAACATAATGATTTCATTTATGATCACTCTTTTATCCTTAATGGAAACTTTGAATGATGGTGGTTTATGTCTCCTTTTTAGTGAATTTAGTAGTCTATGTTGACATCTCAAATAGGCTATGCTTATTCCATTGTAAACATAAACTATTTGATCATTTGCCTATGTAATTTTGATAATGAAAGTTAAACTAGAATCAAAATTTGATGACCTATGTTACTAATTCATAGTAAATATATTTTATTTTTAATTTCATGTCATTTTCATGAGAGTTGATAAGTGGGTTTGAATGGTGTGTTAGAGTTTGACAGTTTAAGTTGTGCTAATTGATAGAACAAATAAACCATACTTATAATAAATACATCAATCATTTCTACTTAATATTTTAATGAGAGATTGTGAATGAATTTTGTATTGATTTATACAAATGATGGGAAGTGGATTTGCCTTTAAATTGCTCCTTAATATCATAGTTTTATTCACTTTTGCTCTAGCTTATTTTCTATAATTTTCTAGTTTAAAACAACTTCAAAACTTAGGGCTAATTTGATTGAGTATTATTAAAATTTAATTATCTCCCTGCGGATCGATCCATACTCGCACACGTACTACGGTTGTACTTCATGCGCTTGTGGTTTTTATAATGATTATATTTTAACGATGGTCTTCTAATCGATAGAAATTTCCGTCGTTTCAACAAGTTTTTGCGCCGTTGCTGAGGAATTGCAATTTGATTTTAATTCTACTCTTCGAATTATTTTTGTTTTCTTTTATTTTGTGTTGACTTTCATTTGAAAAAATATATATTTCATATTGCATTTTATTTTGTGAGTTTGTGTTTACTGGTGAGGTTGGTCATTTCATTTCTTTTTTCATTGAATATTTCATTTCTTTTATTTCTGGTTCCATCTCCATATTGACATCGTCTCCATATTAACATTTCAGTACATTACACTTCTTTTGCCAACAAACATTAACAAACAAGTTCAAAATTGCTACTATCTATATGTTATGCAATTCTATTTTATGCATTTCCATGCATGAATTTTATATTGTTTTATGCATTTCAACTCAAAATTTGCATTCATAAATTTTGTGGTTGCTGGGATTACATTTACAAAGTTTTCATTACATTCACCTTTGCCTGCATTACTGTTACAAAATTTACATTCTCTTCCCTTACCTTCCTCGGTTTTGATAACCCATTTACTGTTGCATTTCTATGCATTTCAAAACAATTTATGTTTTCTGTCCTTGCTTCATCCACTTCAACCTTACATCATTTCCCCAATATTATCATCACAACCTCCCTCTTTCCCCTTTACACCGATTGACCAAAAATCACATAACAATAAACTACTTCCCTTATTCCTCCAGCAAACATCACTTCTGCGACCACCCACCACTATGCAGCCGTCATAACCACTACATTTCCTACATCCTCCTCTAATTATACCCTCCCATCACCACCTCCTACAAATCATCACAATCCAAAACTTCCACCATCTTTAACCTCAGCGACACTTCAACTTGCACCATACTCCAACAACCATCAAACCAGTCAAGAACAACCACTAAATCAATCTCATACCCACCTAAACTCTGGCCAACCTCCTTTGCCAAACCCTACTTCATCACATCAAAATCACCCATCAAAAATTCAATACCAAACAACATCACTTCCTACTATCCTCTGTCGCACCACCTACTGCCTTCCTCACCAAGAGCAACCAGCTGCGATCACTGTTCCAAATAAAACACTACGACACACCTCTGTCCCAAATAGATCCTCCACTGCCAGCCATCAACACAATCACCCTACTGTAGTTCTACCTTCACTACATCTGCATTACAATCAAACTTCTCACCCTGCCACTACCTACCTCCAAAACCACTAAATAACCATCCTTCCCAGTATAGTCTCCCAGCCTTATAACGCCTTCATTCACCAACCACCCTCCAACTACCATCAGCAAATGCCAAAACATCACCCAAATCTCCATACCACACTTCCTTCAAACTGCTTCCATCTACACAGAAACTACATACAAACCAACTCTAATATCCTTATCACTCCATAGAAACTACCGATCCTTATCACTGCAATTTCCTATCCTTATCAATTCTGCAGTATATCATCACCATCAGCAAACAATTCACCAAAATACCACATCACAAAACCACTGTCACCATCAGACCACCTCCTCTTTGCTAAAACATAGATAACTGTAACGACCCTGAATTTTGAACAATTTGAATTGAAAATATTTAATTAATTTTAAATATTTGGACGATGATTTGACTTGAATTTCAAATTATCAGAATGAATTGGTGATTAAATTTTGAACTTAATCTATTGAAAATTTAATAAAATTTGAATCTTTAATTTTAAGCCGGTTAAAAATAATTTAAAGGCTTGGAAAATTCATATTGATAATACTGAAGATAATAGAAGCTTCAGAATTGAATTTGAAAGCGATTTGTTTAGTTTTGAAATATTATCGTTTAAATCGAATTTAAAAATAGTCTCCCGAGGCACAGTCTCGGAATTTGACGAAACCAGTTTCATTGGGTCCGTAATATTGAATTATTACCGGATTTCAATTTTCGTATTTATCAAAATTGTTTTGCGAATACACGACGTATAAACGCGTATAAAATTAAATTAAATTGAATTCAATTTGAATTTCTGTAACAACTGGGGTTTTGCCCAAAATTATAATCATCAATAAACGATTAAAGTTGACAGATATTTGCTGTTAGGAGTTTCAATCGAGTTGGAATTTTTTTGATAAAAAAATTGGTGTTGGGATTTTATCTGGTAGAAATTCATCATTAAAAAGAAGAAAAAAATTTAAAGGGTTTCGGGCTTTGAATTTATCTCGGCCCAATGCCCCTTATTTTTGTTAAAACCCTATGCCCGATCCCTTTCTCATTTCATTCACAAACCCTAAACCTAAATCGAAGAAAAGAAAATAAATGGCGGCGACTTCTTTCGTTCGTTCCTCGAAGAAGAAGAAAAATGGCGACTGGCGAATTTAGGGCTTCGTTCTAATTCAAGGCGACTCCAATCTTTCTTCCTCCGATCTGAAAATTAGGGCTTCGTACTCCTCTTCTCGCCCGCGACCTCTTCGAAAAAGGTGAGCGATTTTAATTGCTCACATCTATATTCAAGTATAGTTAGTTTTCTGATTTGTCCAAACTTTGTTTACTTGAACCTTGTTCGAATTCGTAGAATTTTTGTGACTTTGGGTTTCACTGTTTGGATTTGTGAATTTCTGATGATTTCGGGGTTGACTACGATTTTGTGAAACTATAGACTTGTTCAATACGAATATATTTTTGTTACTTGTATTCCACGGCATTGATATTTGCTTATATCTCGGCTTCACCTTCGATTATACTGCTGTTGACTTCGAACTTTTGAACTGCAGTTGACTTTGTGAATTTTTTTTGTTTTTGTTTTGTGATTTCCTGGCTTTCTGATGCTCATGGTTTTGACTCTATGTAGCATACTCGACATGTTCCTTTTCATGATTTCGGCCATCACTTATTTCTTTGATCTTTGAAAAAAAAATGTCTGTACATATATGCATATATTCATTCGTATGTGTGTAAGCATATATTGTTGCTTGTTTACTGTCTAAGTTGCTTCAATTTTTCTTTAAGTGTTTGCAATTTGTACATTCATGTTTGTCTTGATTTGTCGAGATCACAGTGGCATTTGTTCCAGTCATGTGCAAATCTTGTTCTTGAATGTGGCATACTTGATGCATATAAGTTTGGTCATTACCTTGTTGTTGCCTCCTGTTGCATCGTGTTCCCTCTGGTACACTTTGTACCTGGCTCAAGTCTGCACTGATGTGTATTCATGTAGTTTCTGGTTTTGATCTTGATGTCACAATGCTTTTTGCATTGCTTTGGAGTCTTCATTGATCTTTGCATTTGTACATATGATAGCATAGTCTTCATTTTTACTGTTCCATATTATCAGTCTTGAACTTCTAGTCATTTGATCTGAGCATATGTATGTTGTACTGTATCACTGTAAAGTGTTCTCTGTATTCACTTCAACCATTGTTGTCACTGGGTTGCATTTTCATTACTGTTTCAGTTTGATTTGATGCTTGAGTATCACTGAGTCTTTGATTTTTTTTACACTTCACCTGTCCAGTCATCACTATCTGGTTTGCATATTTGGTCGTCTGCATTTTTAATGTTTTTATGGCGTGGACTTTGGTCTGCTGATCATGTTCCCTCTCGATCACTTGTGGTAGTTCGACTTGCTCGACTTCATTATGTCTGGCTTTGGTCATTGCTGTAGTTTCACTGCAGTTCACTGTGTTGCTATATTGAGTTGCATATCTGAACTCGATCCACTTGAACCTTTGTGTAGTCTGGTCTGTAGTGGGTCTCAAGTTCTTTGGTTGGTCTGCATCCATTGTTGTTGTAGATGTCCTTTGTATTCACCGACTCCGGTCAGTAGCTTGTGGCTTGTTCATGTGATTCCCTGTGCACATCGATGTTTTTTTTTATGTCTCCTAGAATCACTTGTTTTCGAGACCATTCTAGTTGCATTGTGATATTTGTTGAGTCTGCATTCTTGTTGTCCAGACTTGACACTCTTGACCATTTGTTCATCACTGGTCTTTGCATTACCTTCTGCATTCATTCCAAATATTGTTGATATTAGTTTATTTCATTGTGGCATTGTGAAGCTATCTTGTTGCCTTTGATACTGCATGTAGTACTGCATTTCATATGCTTGTAAAACGTCTTGTAGTCCCTTGTTTAATCTGTCCAGTTTTGGTTGAGTATTTTTTTTGTGTTGAATCTGATTTTGATTTGACTTTGTGTACTCGAGTTGGCGAGGCAGTGCACGTTAGCGTGTACTGCAGCCACACATTTGTTGTTGGCGAGGCCGTGCACGTTAGCGTGTGCTGCAGCCACTCAGTGTAAAATTTTAAATTGATTAGTCGATTTGATAAATTGTTTATTTATCTCTGTTGATGATTTAAATCTACTGATTTATTGTTTAACACTGTTTAGTGTTAAAATTTTCGTTATTCGATTTCTTTGTTAAAAGGATCGGATAGACGAGAATTATTGTGACTGTCGTCTATTTAAATTATTATTGCTTATATGCACTAATAACTGGTTTGAATTAGACTGACCTGTGTATTATTTTCTTTTGAATATAATACTCGGGTCAGACCGAGTATTTCTACAGCTTGAAGATTTTCGAGCAGCGAAGTTAGAGAGAGAGAGAGTAAAGAATCATATTTAGTTTCAGAAGAAAATTGTATTTTAAGATATTCCGCTGTATCAGTATTAAACTGTATAAAACTCTGATGTATATAAAAAGATTTATAGTAATGAAATAAAGGTTCATCTGTTTTAATTCAGTATTATTATTCTGTGTTTCTGTGGCTGATTCTGTTTAAACCTTATAAACTAAATAACAATTCGTCTTTTTGAACGTTTCAAGTTGGTTTAATTACCGACTGGAGGCGGTCAAAAGGGGGAATGTTACAGAGTGGTATCAGAGCTTTGGTTTACACAAAGCTTAGTTTATGATGTTTAATATGAATAGTTACTAGAAACACTTTAAAAGTAAATGTTTTTCAAATCTAAAGAAATATAAAATTGTTTGAATGGATTTGAAATTTAACTAAAGGAAGTTAAATAAATTGAACTGGATTTGATAAATTATTGAGATGAAAGGTTAAACTTGAAAGATAAGTGATTATATAATATGAATTGGGAAGTTTAAATTAATAAGTTGTATAACTTATAAAATGAGAAAATTTAAGTAAAACCAGTTATTTAAATGTTTGAACAGTTTTGTTTAGTAAAATAAAATCTGAATTTTGAATCGTGATATGAATTTGACTTTAGTAAAGTTAAATAAAATAGAATTTCAAATAAATTTGAGACGAAACTTAAGTTGTATGGTGAAAATAAATGCAAGTGGAGATAAAATGAAACATGGCTTAAGTAATAGTGAATCAAATTGAATTTGACATCAAAATGAATTAATAAAGTGAAGTAATGAATATGAATTTGAATTATAGAAAGGAAATTCAACTTTAATTGTAAAAGTGAATTAGTGAATATGGTGAGTATAAAAAATTTAATCTGAATTAGAATATAAACCAATTGAAATTGAGAGTTAAGTAAATTGAATTCAAATTGAAGGATAAGTAAATCTAAATAGAATCAATTTTGATTTGAATTGAAAGCAAACGAACTTGAATATAAATTAGTGAATGTGAACTAATTGAATATGAATGAATGTTAGTAAAATCCAATGTGAATGAATCAAATGTGATTAAAATTGGAAATCAACTCGATGAATGATTTACTAAAGAACCAGTAGATTATTTTGGAAATGGAAAACTGATAAATTTATATAATAGTTTAAATTGGAATTTTTGAATTATTATAAACGGTTTAAATGGAAGATTTGAAAATGTTGATATTTTATTGGAATTATAAAATGAATTTGTATAAGTGTTGAAAGTGAAATATTAATGGATTTCATAAGTGAATGGAAATTACAGAATTGAAATTGTGAAGTTATAAAATGAATCGATGTTGCGAAAGAAAAGAATTATAAGTAATTTACTTAGAAATTAAAATTTTGATAAAACTGAGTTATAAAGGAAGGGTTAATAAAGCAATTTTTCTAAATTGAAGTCTTTATGAATAGCAATAGAATTTATAAACGTTGTTTATAAATCCGAAACCGACTTATTTTGATAAGTAAAATCTTTATAGTTTGTTAAAAGTAGTATATTCACAATTTTGGACCGTGAATATATTATTGAATAAAATGGACATGTTTTGGGAAAGTGATATTTTAAAACGAAGTAATTGTTTTAAAAAGATGTTTTCAAAGGCATTGAATATCGAAACCATAGATTTCAACATTCATTGTTGAAATAGACGTTTTCGAATATAAGGAAATGATGGACTATAACACTGTTGTTATAGTAAATGATTTCCGAAAGGAAATGTTTTGTATAGTATTGGGGTTTATACATCTATCTAAATTTTGAATCCCTATACTAGTGATTTTGAGTTGTCGTAACGATGTTTTACGTAACATTCGTTTTAACTCAAATAAATATGTGAAAGAGAATGATTTCCTTAAAGATGAAATATATACTTAATTTTGATTAAAGTATATCGAATATTTTCAAATGTTGAAAATAAATGGATTTGTGAATTACTTATTTTTAAATAAGTATGGAAATGTTTTTCCAATTATGAAATGTTGTGAATATATTCCGTAAGGAATAAATGATTTGAAATTCATTTTTGAAGTCGAAGTTGAAAAGTTAAATGAGAATTTGAACAATTTGTTCAATTTGAAATTTTTCAAAAAGATTGAATCGTTAAGTTAAAATTGAGTTTAACTTCGACATCAAAGACAATATAAGTTGAGCTTTGAATTTCAGATGATGATTTGGATTGTATGTCTAACATTGTGAATTGATGACATAGCAATTGATCTCTATTAAATATATATCTGTTGGTGGCGGAGAATTTATTCTCTTAGCTTAACACCCTTCTCTGAGACGTACGAGCTCAGATGTTATATATCGATAGACATCAATTCTGTGTTGAGAATTGACGATGTGATGTGTAATTCAAATCGAATGTGAAAGTCGATAATAAATGGAATTATGAATATGAATTAGGTTTGAGATAACCTTAAATTTCCAAATCGACTTAGAGGAAAATTTTGAAATCCTCTATTTTGTTATGAATATGAGATATGTAAGTTTTTAGAACTTATATATATGAATGCGGTAAATTTGAAACCGTTAGTTTAGAAAGACATTGTTATGGAAATCTTATCTATGTTTACATAGATGTTATATGTACGAAATGTGAAATGAAAGTACTACATATATGATATTATGTTTTCTAAACTGAGGATATGGAAAAGTACCTTCCATTTATTATTAGAGAAGGTATTGGAACTCGTGAAGAGTGTCCATTTGAAATTCATAGCTACGTAGAATTTACATTTAGTCAGAGTGACTATTTGAATCGGAAATCCTTCGCGATAGATCATCGCAATGAGATTAGATTGATTGATGATTAGCGTAATTTGAGGGGCGAGATGCCTACAGTTACAAGCGATTCCATTGGGATAATGGCGCAACTGCCGAGTAAACTGCAATCTAAGCGCCAAAGCGAAATTCGAGGGGCGAGATGCCTTCGGTTACAAGCGATTCTACTGGGATAGTAGCGTAACCGCCGTGTGGACCGCGATCTATGGCAACAACCATGGCGAAATTCAAGAAAGATGTGAAATCTACGGTTACAAGCGATTCTACTGGGATAGTAGCGTAATCGCCGGGTAAACTGTGATCCATGGGGGAACGTGCTTTCCATATCCATTTTTAAAAGAATTTTTAAAAGTATTTTCACTGGGAATTGAAGCAAGTATATTTAGTACTTGGAGATTTTTAGACCTGCGCCTGGCCAGCGTATGCCTAATGTCTGTGAGAACGAAGATGGACTTGTTAAATTTCGAGTTAGCAAGTATTTTCAAACTTTAAATGGCAAATCAATAGTTTGAAATTAGAATTACATAATTCCTACCTAATAAATTAAGGAAGAAGATCTTTTGAAATGTTTTGAAAGTCCACAGCTTTTGAAGAGATATATATTATATAAATCTCTAATGTGAAGAATTTTAAGTTTGAATCTGAGTTTATAAATCGAAAAATATAGCAAAAGACTTTTGGGTTTTGAGTTTAGAAAATCAATGAACGAAAGAGAAGATAAACAAAGCTAGTAAGATTAAACAAATGGAATGAATCCTATATTCATTTATTTGTAATAAGTTTCAAGCTTAGTAAAATTGAGTAGAGTAAATATTAATGAAATTTTAACAACCTTTCCTTTTCGTGGACGAAAAGTTTTTAAGGAGGGGAGTTTGTAACGACCCTGAATTTTGAACAATTTGAATTGAAAATATTTAATTAATTTTAAATATTTGGACGATGATTTGACTTGAATTTCAAATTATCAGAATGAATTGGTGATTAAATTTTGAACTTAATCTATTGAAAATTTAATAAAATTTGAATCTTCAATTTTAAGCCGGTTAAAAATAATTTAAAGGCTTGGAAAATTCATATTGATAATACTGAAGATAATAGAAGCTTCAGAATTGAATTTGAAAGCGATTTGTTCAGTTTTGAAATATTATCGTTTAAATCGAATTTAAAAATAGTCTCCCGAGGCACAGTCTCGGAATTTGACGAAACCAGTTTCATTGGGTCCGTAATATTGAATTATTACCGGATTTCAATTTTCGTATTTATCAAAATTGTTTTGCGAATACACGACGTATAAACGCGTATAAAATTAAATTAAATTGAATTCAATTTGAATTTCTGTAACAACTGGGGTTTTGCCCAAAATTATAATCATCAATAAACGATTAAAGTTGACAGATATTTGCTGTTAGGAGTTTCAATCGAGTTGGAATTTGTTTGATAAAAAAATTGGTGTTGGGATTTTATCTGGTAGAAATTCATCATTAAAAAGAAGAAAAAAATTTAAAGGGTTTCAGGCTTTGAATTTATCTCGGCCCAATGCCCCTTATTTTTGTTAAAACCCTATGCCCGATCCCTTTCTCATTTCATTCACAAACCCTAAACCTAAATCGAAGAAAAGAAAATAAATGGCGGCGACTTCTTTCGTTCGTTCCTCGAAGAAGAAAAAAAATTGCGACTGGCGAATTTAGGGCTTCGTTCTAATTCAAGGCGACTCCATTCTTTCTTCCTCCGATCTGAAAATTAGGGCTTCGTACTCCTCTTCTCGCCCGCGACCTCTTTGAAAAAGGTGAGCGATTTTAATTGCTCACATCTATATTCAAGTATAGTTAGTTTTCTGATTTGTCCAAACTTTGTTTACTTGAACCTTGTTCGAATTCGTAGAATTTTTGTGACTTTGGGTTTCACTGTTTGGATTTGTGAATTTCTGATGATTTCGGGGTTGACTACGATTTTGTGAAACTATAGACTTGTTCAATACGAATATATTTTTGTTACTTGTATTCCACGGCATTGATATTTGCTTATATCTTGGCTTCACCTTCGATTATACTGCTGTTGACTTCGAACTTTTGAACTGCAGTTGACTTTGTGAATTTTTTTTGTTTTTGTTTTGTGATTTCCTGGCTTTCTGATGCTCATGGTTTTGACTCTCTGTAGCATACTCGACATGTTCCTTTTCATGATTTCGGCCATCACTTATTTCTTTGATCTTTGAAAAAAAAAATGTCTGTACATATATGCATATATTCATTCGTATGTGTGTAAGCATATATTGTTGCTTGTTTACTGTCTGAGTTGCTTCAATTTTTCTTTAAGTGTTTGCAATTTGTACATTCATGTTTGTCTTGATTTGTCGAGATCACAGTGGCATTTGTTCCAGTCATGTGCACTTAATCTTGTTCTTGAATGTGGCATACTTGATGCATATAAGTTTGGTCATTACCTTGTTGTTGCCTCCTGTTGCATCGTGTTCCCTCTGGTACACTTTGTACCTGGCTCAAGTCTGCACTGATGTGTATTCATGTAGTTTCTGGTTTTGATCTTGATGTCACAATGCTTTTTGCATTGCTTTGGAGTCTTCATTGATCTTTGCATTTGTACATATGATAGCACAGTCTTCATTTTTACTGTTCCATATTATCAGTCTTGAACTTCTAGTCATTTGATCTGAGCATATGTATGTTGTACTGTATCACTGTAAAGTGTTCTCTGTATTCACTTCAACCATTGTTGTCACTGGGTTGCATTTTCATTACTGTTTCAGTTTGATTTGATGCTTGAGTATCACTGAGTCTTTGATTTTTTTTACACTTCACCTGTCCAGTCATCACTATCTGGTTTGCATATTTGGTCGTCTGCATTTTTAATGTTTTTATGGCGTGGACTTTGGTCTGCTGATCATGTTCCCTCTCGATCACTTGTGGTAGTTCGACTTGCTCGACTTCATTATGTCTGGCTTTGGTCATTGCTGTAGTTTCACTGCAGTTCACTGTGTTGCTATATTGAGTTGCATATCTGAACTCGATCCACTTGAACCTTTGTGTAGTCTGGTCTGTAGTGGGTCTCAAGTTCTTTGGTTGGTCTGCATCCATTGTTGTTGTAGATGTCCTTTGTATTCACCGACTCCAGTCAGTAGCTTGTGGCTTGTTCATGTGATTCCCTGTGCACATCGATGTTTTTTTTTATGTCTCCTAGAATCACTTGTTTTCAAGACCATTCTAGTTGCATTGTGATATTTGTTGAGTCTGCATTCTTGTTGTCCAGACTTGACACTCTTGACCATTTGTTCATCACTGGTCTTTGCATTACCTTCTGCATTCATTCCAAATATTGTTGATATTAGTTTATTTCATTGTGGCATTGTGAAGCTATCTTGTTGCCTTTGATACTGCATGTAGTACTACATTTCATATGCTTGTAAAACGTCTTGTAGTCCCTTGTTTAATCTGTCCAGTTTTGGTTGAGTATTTTTTTTCTGTTGAATCTGATTTTGATTTGACTTTGTGTACTCGAGTTGGCGAGGCAGTGCACGTTAGCGTGTACTGCAGCCACACATTTGTTGTTGGCGAGGCCGTGCACGTTAGCGTGTGCTGCAGCCACTCAGTGTAAAATTTTAAATTGATTAGTCGATTTGATAAATTGTTTATTTATCTCTGTTGATGATTTAAATCTACTGATTTATTGTTTAACACTGTTTAGTGTTAAAATTTTCGTTATCCGATTTCTTTGTTAAAAGGATCGGATAGACGAGAATTATTGTGACTGTCGTCTATTTAAATTATTATTGCTTATATGCACTAATAACTGGTTTGAATTAGACTGACCTGTGTATTATTTTCTTTTGAAATAATACTCGGGTCAGACCGAGTATTTCTACAGCTTGAAGATTTTCGAGCAGCGAAGTTAGAGAGAGAGAGAGTAAAGAATCATATTTAGTTTCAGAAGAAAATTGTATTTTAAGATATTCCGCTGTATCAGTATTAAACTGTATAAAACTCTGATGTATATAAAAAGATTTATAGTAATGAAATAAAGGTTCATCTGTTTTAATTCAGTATTATTATTCTGTGTTTCTGTGGCTGATTCTGTTTAAACCTTATAAACTAAATAACAATTCGTCTTTTTGAACGTTTCAAGTTGGTTTAATTACCGACTGGAGGCGGTCAAAAGGGGGAATGTTACAATAACCACCAACAGCAGTGCCAAATAATCTCATCACTTCCTTTGCTAAATCATCCACATTTCCATCCACCTACATCTTCCCTGCATCACAACTGTACACAAACATCACTTGCCACCAGCAAAGTGATGCTTCAAACTCACTTAACCCACTGTCCTCATCAACCTACCTGAAACACTGCAACTCCATACAAACCCACAATTTCCCAAACTCACTGTCACAACACCATCCACAAATTGCAATACCCGAACCCGTGACTTAATCGCAACAATTGAGCAAAACTCCCATAATCAAAATCCCTACCAACAACTACATCACGATTGCAAATCACCCTCGCTCAATCACAACAGCAGCATCCAATCACCACTATACTCCATCACCTTGCAGTTTGATATTTTTTTTGATTTGATTAGGAATTATGATTATGATTTCAATTTTGAGTGCGTTGAGCTTGATTGTGAATCACTTGAAATCGCACTTTCTAAGGGAATTGTGAGATTGTCTTGTTTAATTGTGTTTGTTTACAAGTTATTTGAGTTGCATTTATTTTTTAAAGTGGGCTTGTGGGCTTGTCTTTAAAAAAGAAAAGGAAAAAACAAAAAAAAACAAAAAAGAAGAAACTTTATTGGTTTTTAAAATTTTGAGATTTCTTTTATGTTGTTTTGTTTTGACTTGTAGATATTTTCTTTTAATTTCCTTTTATCCTTCAGAAAAAAGAAAGAAAGTTGTTTTCGTTTTAGTCTTATAAATATTCGTGTTCAATAATTTTGCACGGTGTAATTTGCAGGAACTTAGAAGGAGAAGACTTGCTTGCTAAAAACTGCTTTGCTTGCTTATAAAAAAATCGTTACTTTAAAATATATTTGCTAATAATTCTACATGCTCAGCTATCATGTGCTTAACTCTTGTTTTTATTTTTATTGCATTGTTGGTTGCTTTCATTTTTTTAAAATTTCAAAAAAAAAATCAAATTTTATTCATAGCTGCATTGTTAAATCACATTTAATTCTGTTTTGCATTCATTTCATCTTGTTTTTATTTTCTAAGGGAAACACCCAAATCAACATAAGGTGGTGGATTTCATTACTCCTTCCTTGGCCCACAAATTGCATATCATCTTAGAAATTGACTACTAATAACAGTTAGGCTTCGGACTTAAGGGTGTCGCGATCTCATCTAGGACTTAATTGTATCTTGACAAGTTGTATTCTTTCGACAATCTAATTTCTTGGTGTCTAGGCTATGCCAGAGCAATAATCATATATAAATATTACAGTGATTCGTAAATATTATAGCGATTGTTTCTCTGAAGATACTTAAAACTTTGGCTGCATTACTACCGTGAATCGTGGTGCACCGATAACTCCTGTCCATTACCTGGCTAAGAACTATTTTCTTAGATTAAGACAGAGTGCAATTATACAATTTTGGGTTAGGAGCTACTAAGGACAGAATTTTTTTAATTAAATCCTTGCATTCATTTAGCGGCATTTGTTCATGCATATATATAAAAAAACAAAATCCAAAAGTAATTTTTTTACATTTTACTTAACTTAGTTTTTTTAAAATAAAAAAAATCTTTTCAAATCTTTCCATTGAAAAAAAAGAAAAAAAAATCAAACAAAATCAAAAATCCAAAAACAAGCATTTTACTTAAGTTAGTTTTTTTAAGAAAAACATAAATCCAAAAAAAAAATTAAGCTTTACAAAAATAAAAACTTAAACTAAAAAAAACTACAAAAAAATTTAAAAAAATCCAAAATCTAAAAAAAGAAACAAAAATCTAATCTACCTTTTGAAAAATAATTTTTCTTTCTTAAATACTTTTCCCTTTAAAAAAAGTTTTTATAAAAAAAAAACAAATTTTCACTTCATTTTCTAAACCTTGTTTCATTCTCTTAAACTTAATTCTCACTACTTTTTCTCCTCGACCTTTTCACTTGTGCATGAGTACCTGGACTCATGGCACAACAATGAATTGTTTAACCCGAACGAACGATCCTCAACAATGGCAAATGAAAATCCTCCTCGAACTCTCGTGGATACAATATTTCCCGATAGAGTTTATATTTCTTTTTGTATCACATTACCTGCCCCAACGGGTAATCATTTCGAAATTCATTCAAATCATATTCCATGCATCCGAAATTTTGCAATTTTTAACATGATCACCCTTACATCTTCTTAACAAAATTTGAACAAGTATGTGCAATGATTAAACTCCAACAATTATGCGATGATGGAATAAAACTTCAGTTAATTCCATTTGCCCTTACCAATTACGCTGAAAAATGGCTGTACAACTTACTGTCGAACAATCAAAACTTGGGAAGCATTTGTTAAGGTTGTCTTAAAAAAATTCTACCCCTTAGGAAAAATGACAAAAATCCGAAGGAAATTGTGAATTTTCATCAATTCAGGGGTGAACCTTTCGAAAAATATTTTGAAAGATTTAAAGAGTTTTTGATAAAATGTTCACATCGTAATTTAAAAAAATAGACTCTTTGCCAAATCTCATATGATGGACTTGAAAATAGCTCACAAACCATGCTTGAATCTATATACCAAGGCAATTTTCTCAACCAACATCACGATGCTGCTTGGCAAGTCCTCGAAAAGTTGGCCGAAAAGTCATCCCAATGGGAACATTTTAATGAAAAATCCATTACTCACGATCTAGCGCACACTTGACAGGATCATCTTTGGCTTTGGAAGCTAAAATCGATGCAATGATCAATAACTTTAATAACATTTTCTCATCCAACAAAATGAACTAAGCTTTCCAACCAATGTGTTATAAATGCAATGATTCGAATCACATAGCCGATCAGTGTCTTAATTCGATAGAACAACTCATTGTTTTTAAAAAGTTTAAGAATGACCCGTTTTCTCCAGCGTACAATCCTGGTTGGAAAAATCCTCCTAACTTTGCATGGAACCAAAATAATTCTAACACGAGTTTGGTTCCTTCCCAACTTTCCAGCATTTCTGAGCAATGCTTCGAATCCTCTCTTTCAACCCAATCATTTTCAACAAAATTTTGTGTCTCTGTCTCAAAATCAACCACAACAATCTTTTGCTTCCAAAGATGATAAATGATTGAATTCACTTGAGAAAAGTCTTGAAACTTTGGCTAAAGCAACCAATCAAAGCCTCCAATCAAACAACGACTCGCAAAATTTGTTAACCTCGTACATGTAGACTACGAGTCAATCAATTGCGAAACTTGAAATGCAAATGAGTCAATTAGCCACGTCTGTGAGTGAACGTGAATGAGGCACATTCCCAAGTCAGCCAGTTCCAAATCCCAGAAATCATAATACGAATTCGAATCAGGCCCATGTCGTTCAAGACAGCAACGTAAACCAAATGAATGATATCATGATTTTGTGTTTCGATAAACAAATCGATAATCAAGTTATTAATCCAAATGATTTACCGAAAGCTCCTCTTGATACTTCTAAAACGACAAGCAATTCAGAACAAAACATTGAGCCAACCATTGAATCAAATGTCAATCCAAATTCTTCTTCTACTTAAGTAGACCGACCTACTGAGTATCGTGTTCCATTTCCACATCGTCTTCGACCCAAGAAACACTCTGATCAAATGGAAAAGATGTTGGAAATTTTTAAACAAGTCAAAGTAAACATCCCTCTTCTTGCTACCGTTTAACAAGTCCGAACATACGCTAAGTTTCTCAAGGACTTGTGTACTCAAAAACGACACACTCATGTACCTAAGGAAGTTTTCTTAGCTGCCGGTCTTAACGAAGTTTTGTATCAATCAATCCCAATTAAATACAAAGATCCTGGATGTTTGACGATCTCATGCACGATAGGAAACAAGACGATTAATAAGTGCTCAATAGATTTGGGTGCGAGTGTAAATTTGATTCCTTATTTAGTTTACCGATAACTTGGCTTGAGGAACTAAAACCGACGAAAGTAACTCTTCAATTTGCCGATCGTTTGATAAAGATACCCATGGAAGAAATCGAGGACGTACTCATCAAAATCGATCAATTTATATTCCTTGTCGATTTCATCATTAGAGACATGATCCGTGAATAACCCGATGAGTCAAATTCCTTTGATTTTAGGCCGACTTTCTTGGCTACTTCAAATGCTCTAATCAATTGTCGGAACGGTTCGATGAAAATTTGTTTTGGAAACATGACTTTGGATCTTTACATCTTCAATCTTGAAAACCAATCGAACGAATCATTTGATCAAACGTTGGAAGTTAGTTCCATTTAAGAATAGTTTGACTACGAACGGTTGACCTTAACAACGAACGCGAGACTGAATACGAACAATTGTTTCAAGACAAGCCTCCTGAAGTTGAAAATGTGCTTCTGTTTGAACCCCTCACTGTTGAGTCAGAAATTCAACCGAATTCTTTGATTGAGCAACCCGCTACGTTGGAACTCAAACCTCTTCCTGATGACCTTAAGTATGTGTACTTAGGTAACAATGAAATGTTCTCTGTTATAATCTCTTCAAATCTCTGTCTTGATCAAGAAGCTTCCTCTCTTTCAGTTTTGTCAAAAAAAAGAAGCAATTGGATGGTCGATCATCGATACAAAGGGAATTAGTCTCGCTCTTGTTCAACATCATATCCATTTAGTTGATGATGCCAAGACTATTCATGACACTCAACGAAGGCTTAACCCAAAAAGGAAGGATGCAGTTCGATTCGAAATTCTTAAACTTCTCGATAATAGAAGCATATACCGCATTAATGATAATTCATGGGTTAGCCTAATTCATGTCATAGCTAAAAAGTCTGGACTTATCGTTATTAAGAACGACGCTAACGAACTCATTCCAACTTGTACTCAAATGGATTGGTGTGTTTGCATTGATTATCAAAAATTAAATGCTGCAACATGTAAAGATCATTTCCCTCTTCCTTTCATCGACCAAATGCTTGAACGATTAGTCGGCCATGAATTATATGGCTTTCTTGATGGTTATTCCGGTTATAACCAAATTCCAATTGCTCCCGAAGATCAAGATAAAATAACTTTCACGTGTCCCTTTGGCACCATTATGTATCGACACATGCCATTTGGCCTCTGCAACGCTCTTGCTACTTTTCAAAGATGCATGGTCAGCATCCTTTTCGATATGATCAAAAGCTTTCTGGAAGTGTTTATGGACGATTTTTCCATCTTTGGAAACTTCTTTTCCAAGTGCTTACACCATCTTGAGTTGGTTATTAATCGATGCAAGGACAAACACTTAACGTTAAATTGGAAAAAATGCCATTTTATGGTCAAACACGACATTGTCCTTGGGCATGTCATTTCAAACAAAAGCATTGAGTTGGATAGAGCAAAAGTTGACGTAATTGCGAATCTACCCATTCCGAAATCTGTTATGGACATTCGTTCATTTCTTTGACATGCTAGTTTTTATCGACACTTTGTGAAAGACTTTAGTAAATTCACACGACCTCTGACGGCTCTTCCTGGAAAAGACCTTCCATTTGACTTTAATTCTAATCGTGTTTCTGCTTTCGAACGTCTCAAAAATGAACTCATTCCTGCTCCCTTCATTTGCTCACCTAATTAGGATCTTCCTTTCAAAATAATGGGCGATGCCTCTAACTTCGCAGTTGGTGCTGTCTTAGGACCATGCATCAACAAAATTCTTCATGTCATCTACTACGCTAGTATGACTTTAAACGATGCTCAACTCAATTACATGACCATTGAAAAAGAGCTTCTAGTGGTAGTTTTTGCACTCGAAAAGTTCCAACCTTATTTGATTGGCTCACACATTACTGTTTACACTGATCATTTCGCTCTTAAGTACATATTCACTAAAAAGGAAACTAAGTCTCTTTTAATCCGTTAGATACTGTTACTCCAAGAATTTGACCTCACGATCAAAGACAAAAAAGGATCTAGAATGTCATTGCTGTTGTCACGTCATCCAAATACACCATCTTCTTTACTAATCAATGAGAACTTTCTTGATGAACAACTCCTTTCTATTTTCATCGTTCCATGGTATGCCGACATAGTGAACTATTTAGTAACTATGAAAAATCCTTCATTTTGGTCGAAATAAGATAAATATAAATTTCTTTCCTAAGTCAAATACTTCTATTAGGATGATCCATACTTGTTTAAGTACTCTCCCGACCAAATTTGCATCCCGGATTGTGAAATAAAGAGTGTTCTTTTGTTTTATCATGACTAAGTGTGCGGGGTCACTTTGGTCCAAAGAAAACAATGGAAAAGGTGCTTCAATGTGGTTTTTACTGGTCAATGCTTTTCAAAGATGCATTTGAGTTCTGTAAAACTTGTGATCATTGCCAAATGTTAGGAAAAATCTCTCGACGAACCATGATGCCCTTGAACCCCATCCTTACGATCAAAATCTTTGACGTTTTGGGTATTGTATTTATGGGACCATTTCCCAATTCTTTTGAAAATCTGTACATTCTTCTTGCCACTGATTACATCCCTAATTTTGTTGAGCCATTCCTTCTAAAACAAATGACCACAAAATTGTTGTGAAATTCATAAAAGAAAACATCTTTTCGAGGTTTGGAACACCTCACAAAATAATAAGCGATAGTGGAACCCATTTATGTATTCGTTCATTTGAAATTCTAATGAAAAAATACTCGATAACCCACAAGTTATCCACTCCTTATCATCCTCAAACTTGTGGTCAAGTTGAAGTTTCAAATCGCCAAATCAAGCAAATTTTGGAAAATAAAAATCGAAAAGATTGGTCACAAAATTAACAGCTGCGCTTTGGGCTTACAAAACTACGTATAAAACCAACCTTGGGATGTCTCCTTTTAGGCTTGTATATGGTAAAGCATGCCTTTTACCCATTGAACTTGAACATAAAGCATTGTGGACAATGAAGAATATAAACTTTGACCTTGAAAAAGCAGACGAAAATAGAAAATTGCAACTCAATGAATTAGAGGAGATTAGGAACGACGCGTATGAAAATGAGAAAATTTACAAAGAAAGAACAAAAGTTTTTCATGACAAGTCAATCCTAAGGAAAATAATTTCGCAAAATCAAGAAGTTCTTTTGTATGACTCTCGACTTCATTTGTTCCCTAGGAAATTAAAATCAAAGTGGACAGGACCATACATTGTACGTACTGTTTTTCCACACAATGCCATAGAAATAGAAAACCCTAGGGATGGTTTGATTTTTAAAGTCAGTGGTCATCGTCTAAAACCTTACTCGGAATTGGCAAGTGATTGAGAAGAGGAGCTCATGATTCTTCATGAGCCACACTACGTCTAGTAAGAAATTTTAACCCTTTCTTGTAAATATATACATATTTTTCTCTGTTTCACTCATTTTATCATGTATTAACTGTAGGGACACCGTCAAAATCAAGTGTGGGAAGGAGAGAGTCTCATGTTTATTTTGATTTTTCATTGTTTTTTTTGCATTCTCTTTCCAAAATTAAAAAACAAAATAAAATTTCCAAAATAATTTTTTCTTGTTAGCAATATTGATTTACTTTTGAAGGAACACGATATGATAAGTATACGTTTTTGGTTACTAGAAAATTACTTGTCTCAGCAAAAATAAAAATAAAAGTTTGATTAAAAGTAACTATGGTTTAAATAGTATATACAAAGGTTGATATGTGATAATTATGAAGTATATCCTAATTGTAATCTTTGTTTAAAAGAGTGGTTAATTTAAAATAAAGGCAATAACATCTTTGATCTTCTAAGTTAAGTGGTGCTAAGATGATTTTTCATAAATCTCTCTTTTCAAAAAAAAATTTTATAAAAATAAGAAACACCTAGAGTCATGTGTTCACACGTAAGTCTGTACACTCTCTATGCTCTGTACTCTTTTCACGTAAGACCGAAATGCATGTTCGGTATATTTGGCCTCAGTTTATCCGAGTTCAGTGTATGTAAATAAGATTAAAATAATAATAATAAACACCTAGAGTAATGTGTTCATACGCAAGTTTGTACACTCGCCACGCTTTGTGCTCTTCTCACATAAGCCCGAAAGGCAGTGCACGCTCGGCATATCTGGCCTTAGTTTATCAGAGTTAGGTGTGTAAATAATAATAATGTCAATATTTTTAAAAATAGAGAGAGAAAGCAATTGAAATCCAAGCACTATTTTCACTTATTTGATTCGACTTGCTATTCAAAAGAAATAAAAATACCACTTTGCAAAACTTTGATAATCAACTAAATGATCCATTTTATAGTTGCACTATGTTATCAACCGAAACAACTAGCCACTCTAGAGTCTAATTATGATGATAACTTAACTTGTTAGAAGTTTTGATGAGTGAAAGGACTAAAATTTCTTGACAATGACCAAAACTTATATTTAACTTACTCGTGTCAATTTAAAAGTAAATTCTTCATTTGTAAATATTCTTGAAAACTAGCTTCATGTAGTCACATTTGAATTTGCATACTGCATTTGGATTTTGTGGGTAGTATCCGCTTAAAACCCTCACGAGACAACACTCATCCTACTAGGGACATCTAGGGGTTTAATGGCTTGTTGCATACGCTCAATGCAATCGTGTTCCCTACGAAAACTGATTTTTCTAGTTTTAGTTTATTCGAGGACGAATAAAAAGTAAGTGTGGGGGTATTTGATGTGCACGTAAAAGTGTATATTTTTACTTACCCATTTAATCTACTATTATTTAAATAAATGAGCATATTAAGGTATTTTACATGTTTAAACCAAAATTTAAATTATATTCAAAATCATCATTTATTCATCTCATTTGGAGGTAAAATGGCAATTTTTGTGTATGATTTATTTTTGAGAAAATTTATTTGCACGTTTTTATTTTTATTCGTAAGAAATGCAGTGCAATATGAAGAGGTTTCATGGATGAATGCATGCACATATGTTGAAGGGTAATGAAGAAAGGAAAATAAAAGAATTCATGCAACATGGAGGAGCCCACATATCCCCAATATATGGTCCATAATTAAAAGCACATGCACATATTTATGGAGGCTTAAAGGCATAGTAGTGGGGATTAATTATTTCCCTAATGATTACTGGGAGGTTACACTTTCTAAAGGAGATTTTAGGTAGCCCCCTAAATTATGAATTAGGGTTTTAAGCATGTATAAATACCCTATAAGTTTCATGTAATCATCTTCTTCTTTTCATGCAATATTGTGGCCACAAATCAATGATAAATAAAATGTTTATTTAATGGCTTCTAAGCCATGCTCCTTACCTTCTTACATTTTTATTTTATGCTTACTTTTATTAGTCTTTTATTCTATGCTCACTTATTTACTTTGTGCTCCTTTTATTTCATGTTAGTAGCATAGATTTTATTATTGTAATTAGTTTAGTTTTATTTCATCCAAGTAGTTAGCTCTTTTTTCTTGTATTTAGCTCTCATTTTCCTTTTTTTTATCTTGAAATCATTTTATGTTAACATGTCTTCAAATACGAGTAGCTAAATCCCTTCAATTTAGGGGTAATGAAGCTCTCATGAAACATATTAAATTAACATAATGATTTCATTTATGATCTCTCTTTTGTGTTTAATGGAAACTTTGAATGATGGTGGTTTATGTCTCTTTTTTAGTGGATCTGATAGTCTATGTTGATATCTCAAATAGGCTATGCTTATTCCATTGTAAACGTAAACTATTTAATCATTTGCCTATGTGATTTTTACAATGAAAATCTATCTAGAATCAAAATTTGATTATCTATGTTACTAATTCATAGTAAATAGATCATGCTTAAAATAGGTTTTATTTTTAATTTCATGTCATTTTCATGGGAGTTGATAAGTGGGTTTCAATGGTGTGTTAGAGTTTGATGGTTTAAGTTATGCTAATTAATAGCATAAATAAACCATACTTATAATAAACACATCAATCATATCTACTTAATATTTTAATTTGAGATGATAAATGAATTTTGTGTTGATTTATATGAATGATGGGAAGTGGATTTGCCTGTAAATTGCTCCTTAATATCATAGTTTTATTCATTTTTGCTCTAGCTTATTTTCTATAATTTTCTAGTTTAAAACAAACTTCAAAACTTTAGGCTAATTTGATTAAGTGTTATTAAAATTTAATTCTTTCCATGTGGATCGACCATACTCGCACTCATACTACGATTGTACACCGTGCGCTTGTGGTTTTTATAATAATTATATTTTAATGACGATTTTCTAATCGACATAAATTTTCGTTGTTTCAACATTCCGTAGTCCGAATAGCTACTTCATCTCTTAGCTCATGTATTAAGTCTAATGGTTCTTTCTTTAATTCTTGGTTTGGATCAAATGCACATGCGATTCTTCGATGTACGGGTAGCTCAATTTCAATTGGTAACATTGCTTCACTCCTATATGTTAGAGGATAAGGGGTATGACCCGTTGCAGTCCTAGTGAATGTTTGATTGGCCCATCGTACAAGTGGAAATTCTTCTAGCCTATTTCGTTTTTCTTTATTCAATCGCTTTTTCAAGATAATCTTAATAGTCTTATTTGCCACCTCAACGGCTCTATTAGCCTTGGATGTGCCACGGAAGAAAAGCTTTTGATAATCCCGTTCTTATGATAAAATCGAGAAAACTCTTCACTTTCAAATTGTGTTCCATTATCAGATATAATCTTATAAGGAATCCCGAATAAGGTAATAATGTTTTTAATGGCAAATCTAAGCACTTTCCCAGAAGTGATTTTGGGGAGTGGTTCTGCATCTACCCACTTAGTAAAATAGTCAATTACTACTAAAGCTTATTTTGCTCCTCCTTTGGAAATTGGCAATGGCCCGATTAAGTCGATTCCCCATATATCGAACGGCCATGGACTAGAGATTAGAGTTAATTGACTTGGTGGTAAACGAGGAATCTTTGAGTATTTCTAGCATCTTTCACATTTCTTTACATACTCAATAGCTTGACCTGCCATTCGAGGACAACAGAAACATTGTCTCATTATTTTCTTTGCCAACTTTACCTCATTGGAATGGTCTCTGCAAACTCCTCCATGCGCTTCCACCAATAATTTCATCCCATCCTCCAAACTCACGCGTCTTGAGTAAGGTAAGGCATATCCTTTCTCATAAAGAATTCCATCCATCATTGTGAAAGTCGGAGTATGTCACCTGATTTTCCTAGCTTCCATTTTGTCAGATGGTAATATTCCCTTGGTAAGATATTTGACAACATGTGACATCCAAGTGTCACTATAAAAGTCATCTGTCCTTGGATGGTTAAACTTCTCGTATGGGATTTCTTCATCAATTTCCCTTTCTTCTCTTTCTTGTGTCATGGCTAGGGATCTAACTAGAACCAACAATTCCTTCCCTTGTTCGGGTATTCCCTTTTCGATACTGGGATTTGCTTGGTACCCTACTGATACGATATGGGTTTCTAGGGTTCCTCTTGAACTAGCCAACTTTACTAATGAATCTACCCGAGGGTTTTCTTCCCTTGGAACTTGGTGTATTGAAAAATCCTCAAATAAGGTGAGCATTTTCAACTCTTTCTTTACATACAAGGATATTTTGGCGTCCTTAGTCTGATAAAATTGCTTTATCTGATTTACTATTAGCTGAGAATCGCTAAAGACTTGAATTCGTGGGATATTGAGTTCTAAGGCTAGAGTCAATCCTGACACCATTTATTCGTATTCAACTACATTATTTGTTGCGGGGAACCCTAATTTCATTGCGTAGTTTAGGTGGTGTCCATCTGGTGTTATTATAACATATCCCGCCCCTACTCCCTGCACGTTTGATGCACCATCCACAAAACTTATTCGTCAACGGAAATTCTATCGGTATAGAAAACCGTCGAACGAATTTAAATTAAAATTTACCGCAAGCGCATGGCGTACAGTTGTAGTACGTGGCGAATACGGGTCGATCCGCAGGGAATTGATGATTTTAAAATTCAATTCAATCAAATTAACCAAAGTTGAAAAGTGTGAAGCTAAAAATGTAGAAAAAATGACAAAAAGAAAATGATAGAAATATGAGAGCTAATGACAATTTAGAGATAAATTCACTCTCTAGATCATGTAGTTCAACAAATCATGAAATTATTATCTCTCTTTTTTGGTCATAAGTTAGTTTAATTGATGTGCTTATCATAAGTATGGCTTATTTGTGCTATTAATTAGCTCAACATAAGCCATCAAACTATAACACACCATTTAAACTATTTTTCAACTCCCATGAAATATGACAACAAAGTTGAAAGCAAAATCTATTTTAAGTATGGTCTATTAACTATTAATTAGAAATATAGACCATCAAATTTCAATTTAAACATTCACTTCTTTGCCATAATCATATATAGATGAAGAGGCAATTTGTGTTAGTGATTGTTTAAGCATAGCCTATTTGGTGTCAACAATATAGGCTATCAAATTCAAGGCAAAAACAACAAGTTAACCACTTCATACATTCTCATTAAAGCACAAAAAGAGAGTATAAAACATCAAAATGTTGAAGCTACATGATTAGAGGCTTCATTACCCCTAAATTGAAGGGATTAGCCTCTCATTTGTGTTATCATATCAACACAAGTAGCATGCAACATGAAACTAAAAAAGAAAAAGAAAAATGAAAGCTAATGGAAAAGAGAACTATTCTACTTGCATAAAAGAAAAGAGATCTACACTACAATATGAAAGGAAATAAAAAAGAAAAGGAAAAGAACATGTATTAAATTGCATAAAAAAGTTACATGAAAAGAAAATGGCTAAGTAGCCATGAAAAGAGAAAGAGAGCTTTCTTTTATTTGATCTAAAACTAAACTAAGAGAGACTAAGGGGAGCGGGTTACATGAAACATAAGGGGATTTTATACATGTGTTAAACACTCATTCATATTTTTGGGGAATGCCCAAAATACCCTCTTAGGAAGTGTGGAGGCCAAGTAATCATTAGCTTTAAATAATCCTCATTTAAGTGTACATGAAGCCATTAATTCCATAAGCATGTGCATTGGCCTCTAATTTGTACATTAAGGTAGGTGGGTAGGTGGGGTCCTCCATTATCTTCACTTTGAATTATTTCCATCTTCCTTTGTTCTCTTCACTCTTGTGCATGCATATATCATCTTGTAACCACTTGTAAAATTCACCAAATTTCCTACAAAACAACACAGAAAATTCCAAGTAAATTTTCACAATTTAATAAATGCATAAAAATGACCATTTTGCCCCTATATGAAGATGAATATGTGACGATTTCAAATAATTTGAATTTTGGTTTAAACAAGTTAAAATACCCAATATGATCATTTATTTAATTTAAATAGATTAAATATGGTGGTAAAAATATACACATTTACGTGCACATCAAATACCCCCACACATATCTTTTTATTCGTCCTCGAATAAAGGAAAACTAAGATAAATCCGTTTTCGTAGGGAGCACGATTGCATTGAGCGTATGCAACAAGCCGTTAAACCTCTGGGTGTCCCCAGTAGGATGAGTGTTGTCTCGTGAGGGTTTTCAGCGAATACTACCTACAAAATCCAAATGCAGGATAAAAATATTTACACAATGCAAGATTTATTTACAAAGAGATGAATGCAAGTTCTGAAAATATTTACGAATGAAGGATTTATTTTTAAATTAACACAAATAAGTTAAATGTAGGTTTGGTTATTATCTTGAAAATTTAAGTCATTTACTTGTCAAAATTTCAAACAAAAATCAAGTTATCATAACAAATAGACAATAGTTTAACTCGTTATTTTGGTTGATAACACAGTGTAATTTGAAATGGATCCTTAGTTGATTATCAAAGTTTATTAAAGTGGTATTTCATTTCATTTCAATAACAAATCAAATCAAATAAGTTAAAATAGTGCTTAGATTTCATTTGCTTACTCTCTCCATTTTTTGAAAATTTTATTGATATTTACAATATTTACATATGCCTAACTCAGATAAACTGAGGCCAGATATATTACCCATGCACTGCCTTGCGGACTGATATGAGGGGAATACAGAGCGTGGCGAGTGAACACACGAGTGTGAACACCTATTGACTGTAGGCGTTATTAAAAAGAATTTTTATATATATATATATACACCTAGCTTAGATAAACTGAGGCCAGATATACCGATCATGCACTGCCTTTCGGGCTTACGTGAGAAAGGTACATAGCATGGCGAGTGTACACACAAGTGTGCACACCTGTCGACCGTAGGTGTTAATAGAAAATATTTACATATATACAAATGTTTTTTTATCTTTTTTTTCTTTTTCAGATTTTGTTTTTGTTTTTTTTTACAGGAAGAGAGAGTTTTTTTTTGCAAAATCATCTTAGCACGACTTAACTTAGAAGACAAGAAAAATGTTATATCCTTTACTTTAAATCAACCACTTTTTTAAAACAAAGATTTTCAATTAGGATATATTTCATAATTATCACGTATGAATCTTCCTATATACTAGTTAAACCATTGTTATTTGTAATCAAACTTCATTTTTATTTTTGTTAAGACAAATAAATTTTCAAAAATTTCAATTTAATAAACCAAAGCCATATATTTATCCTATAGTGTTTCTGGGATTTTTTTTAAAATTTTTGGAAAGAAAATAAAAATAAATAAACCATGAAAAATTGAAAATGATGATGAGTCTCCCCCATACTTGATTTTGACTGTGTCCCCACAGTCAACCCAAGTGAAAGGAGAAACAATAAAAAATAAAAAAAATAAAAGATGACCTATATTTACATGAAGGTGAACGGTATTTACACGAGATCAGAAAGTATATCGTCAAAGCGTAAATGAAACGGTCTTCCAAAAACCGATACATTTGTCTCGTCAAGTATATGAGACACGGCTTAAGCTCGAAAAACCAAATCATAAAAGATTTCAAAGTTGAATGTTGATTTGGAAAAACGAATGTCTGCATTGGAGATGGAGGTTAGGGTTTAGAGTTAGGAATAGCTACGGTCAATTTACTTAACTTTAATAAAAAATGAGCGGTCATCGAAACATAAGGAGGGAAATGGAAATGCATTGGAGCGGAAAAATAAAATATGAACAAAACTATGAAAAAAAGTTGTTATAAATTTATGTTTACAAATTACAAAAACCTGAAGTTGTTAGATACCGCATATTACAACTACTAAAATAAATAGTTATTATAGGATACCTATTACAACTGTCAGTTTTTGTTAGTTGTAAAAGAAAGGTTGTAATATGGTTGTTTTGTTGTAGTGTTGAAAATTGAACGAGTTGTTTTGTTTTCAATGATTTTTGGGGTTGATAAAACAATTGATTGAAATTCACATTTATTTTCACCAAATTGAAATTCAAGTTTATCATTGAAAACTTCTTCAAAATTATCGATTTCAAAATCAAAATGGTGATTCAAATCGTCCCCTTTAGATTTTAACGACTCGTCATCGAAAAGTCCAAAAAATTCGTGTTCATTAAATTCGTCTTCCTTTATTGGATTATCAACAACTTCATTGCGTATCTCAAGTTCAAAATCCAAAGTTGTTGTATTCAAATTTTCAAAATCGAGAAAACGAAGATCGAATTTTAAATTTGGTTCCACACCCTTTAAAGAATTGAAATCCAACTCAATTACCGCATTTTCAATAACTTCATTAAGATTATTATTTTCAATTTCAAAAGTTGTTATGTGAAAATTGTCGATTTGGGGAAAAGATGGATTGTCACTTGACTCGTCACACATTGGGATTTGATTTTGTTTCTCACGTTGTTTCATATAAGTTTCAAACAACGAATCTGTGTGATCATCGTAAATTTCGTTCATTTGTTCAACAAAATCCAATTTATAGTTATTAACTGGAGGATTTTCAATTTGAAATTGTTGAGAAATTTTTTTTCCACATGCATCATAGTCGAGATTATTCCCATTGCCAAAATTATTTGAAAAGTGGATCACATTTTCGTTTTGATTTTGAAATTCATTTTGGAGTTCAAAATTGAATTGGCATGGGTTATACTCGAAATCGTTTGAATTTTGAAGTGAATTCAAATTTTGATTATTTTGAAAACTTTGATTTGAATCATTGCCCAAATATGAATTACACAAATCATTTATCATTTGATTTTGTTGTGTGGAGATTTCAAGTAAAGATGAAATGTTATTTTCGAGATTCGAGGATTGTTCGTCGTTTTGAAAATTTTGTGGTTCAAAACTCGAATCGTTGAAACCATAGTTGTTGTTAAAATATCCATACGAAATTGGAGTGAAAGTATATGGATTATATTGATTTCCACAACTATCGTAAAATTCATATGAATTTGGAAATTCTGACATTTTCAAGAATATTTTTGATTTTTTTTTTGCAAAGGAAAAATATTTGCAAAAGGAATTTATTTTTCAAAATGGAAATTTTTTTTTTTGGTTTTTTTTTTTTGTTTTTTTTTGGATTTTTGAAATTTCAAAGGAATAGGAAAAAAATTTCAAAGAAAAAGAAAGGGAATATTTACAATTTTTTTAGTTTTGAATTTTGAATTTTTTTTTTTAAAAAATATGCATGAACTAATGCAACTAAATTAATGCAAGGGTTAATTACAAATGATTTATCCTAAATTAACTCAAAATTGTATAATCACACTTTGTCTTAAATCAACAAGATAGTTCTCAGCCAGGTAACAGGCAGGGGTTATCGGTGCACCACGAATCACCATAGCAATGCAGCCGAAGGTTTAAGTACCTTCAGAGGAACAACCACTATAATATTTACGAATCATCGTAATATTTATAAATGGTTATTACTCTGCCGTAGCCTAGACACCGAGAAATTAAATTGTTCAAAGAAGACAACTTGTCAATACACAATTAAAAGTTATTGATGTCTAACCGTTATTACTAATCAAAATTCTAGGATGAAATGCAAAGCAGAAATTAAATGTGTATTAACAATGCAACTACGAATGAAATTTTGTTTTTTTTTTGAAATTTTCTTTTATAAAATGCAAGCAAACAACAATGCAAGGCAAATAAAAACAATATATATAACAACAAAGCAGTTTTTTTAGCAAGCAAAGCGAAGCAATTATTTTAGCAAGCAGCTCCTTTCCTTTTCTGCTTTTGCAACCTGAAAATAAAAACAAAATATATATACAGTTTTTTGTTTTTTTTTAATTTTTTTTAATTTTTTTTGGGATGGAAACTTAAAAGTAGAGTTTTACTCTTTTTTTTGGTGTAAAATGAAAACAAAAAGCAAATGAAATCAAAGATGGAAATACATCAAAGCCAAAAGAGAACAATCCTTTTTTTTGGGTATAGCAATAAATAAGGTTGCACTCATCAATTTCTGGCTCACTAAGAAATCAAACCCCCAGCCCAAAGTAACATACCCCGAAGCCCAAACTCAGATCCTTCAACTAAAATTTTCTTCAAAACAGAACGATGCTTAATCGAAACAAATCCGAAGTCAAAAAAAATCGGCAATCAATCCAAATAAAATTCGTTCAATTTAGTGTTCATACGCAATTGCTGGCAATTAATTGGGTGTTCGATTCTGGCGACTAATGGTTTAGATAATTCTGCGATGGCAGAGTTCGATTGGGGGATGGAGGGATTTCGAATTGGAATCGGCGATTGGGTTTTGCTGTAGGGGTTGTGACAGTGGCTTGGAGTATGTGGAAGTCGCGATGCTAGTGATGGTTTCGATTCAAGGCAGCTGTAGTTCATGTGCAATGTGGTGGGGTTTGAAGGTAGGGGTAGCAAATTGCAGCGGAGATGGGTATCGATTTGCGTGACTGGGGTGTTCTAGCGACTTGGTTGTGGTGCGATGCCGCGGTTTTGTGGGAATTTGTTCGAGGGTGCTTTATGGTTTGAGGATTTCGAGTTGATGATGGCAACATGGAAGTGAAGTGTAAGGATGTTGATTGTAGAGTCGAGGAGTAACTTGATGCTTGTAGACGTAGAGATGTTCGACTTCGGGGTTGTGCTCGATTTTGTGAGAAGGAGTCGCGAGTGGGAATTAGAGATGCTCGGTGTCAATCAGGATATTGGGTGGTCGGAGTTGCGGTGATGGAGAGATTGTCATGCTAAGGATTGTCGAGTTGGTTGTTGTGTAGTCTAGATGATGTCCGTATGTTGAAGTTTGGGATTGGGAGGGGATGATGTTGTGCCAGTGACAGCAGTAGTTCAGCAGTTCAGCAGTTTTGGCAGTATGGTGTTGCAGGCAGAGTGTATTGGGTTGCTTGTTGTATGAGGTGATGGGTTAGTAGTGGAGATATGAAGGCTGTTGCAGGGTAGTGGTTGTTCTGGTTGGTAGTTGATGATGGTTTAAAGGTGATGGGTGGGTAATATGTCAGTTGCACAGGGCAGTTTATCTATTGACTGGCACATCAGCAGTTGAACAGAGGTAGATCAGTGATTTTGTGTTTTTGTGGTGAGTTTGTTGACAGTGCAGTCACACAATGGAAGGTGGATCACTGATAGGGGAGGCAGATAACAGAGATGGCCGTAGTTCGACAGTAAAGAGGTGAGTGGTTAAGGGAAAGAATGTTGTACAAATGTTCTTCTTTTTTTGTATATTTTTATTTTTGGTTTGAATGGATTGTTTGGGTTTGGGTTTGTGGGAAGTTGTTGAGTCTAGGACAGCGGTAGGTAGGCGAGCAAGCAGTGGTGGGGGATATTGATGCTGGAGTTTCGGTGTGTTGAAGTAACAGTGGTGAGGAAGTTTTGTAGTAGGAAGTGAAGGCACAAAAGGGGGTATTTAGCAGTGGGATGTGGTGAAAAATGTGAAGAAGTCTGGGATTGGATTGGAGATGACAAAATGTTATTGATGTGGGGGTTGACTATTGCAGTAGTTAGTCGGGATGGATGTGTAGGAGTCTGTCAACAAGGGAGAAATGATATGATGGTGGTTTTGATGACTGTTAGGAGATATGATAGTGGTGGAATGTTCAAAGCAGTTTAAAGTAGTGGCAGACGCTATGACAGTGCAGTGGATGTGGTCGAAGGTGTTAAGTGTGTGTGAACATGAATGTAATGTTGAAGAGGTGTTCAGTTTTGATGTATGTGGTGGGTTGTTGGCTGCGAAGGGGTAATGAAGAGTTGAGCTGATGAAACAGTGGTTGGTCAGAGAATATTTTGAGGCAGATGTTTGCAGTTATGATTGTATGAAATGTAGTATGAAAGGGGTGAAGCAACTGTAATGTTGGAGTAAGTTGTAGTTTGGAAGAGGTTAGTTTAGCAGTGGATTGTGGCACAGTGAATTGGTTGATGATGCCTGAAGTCTGTAGTGTTGAACTTTGGTTGATGGCAGGAACAGGGGGTGTGATGATGTATGAAGATTGATGGTCTTGTGGTTTGGGGCAGTTGAATTTAAACAGTGGCAGGGGAAGTTGAAGTGGGGGTGGTTGTAGAGAATGACAGTGGTGAAGAAGTTGAGTTTTGTGGTGGTCTATTGACAGAAATGGTAGCAGTGTTTGTAATGAGAAATGCTTGTAATAGAATGAAGGCAAGTGCAGAATGAAGGAAAGTGGATAAACTTGTATGTTTGAAGTGGTGGTGTGGAGGTGAGCAGCAAGTTTGAAGTTTGTTTTATGCAAGGGAATTGAAATGTGATTGAGTATAGTCAGAGGAGAGAGTGTTGGAATGTGCAAATGTATGCATAGTGATATGTAGAGGAGGGGCACTGTGCAGGCAGAAACTAATTTATTTTTCTGTTTGTTTGTAAATGTAAATGTAAAGAAAAGAAGAAAATAAAAAAATGTAAATGCAAAAGGATGTGAATGCAATAATTTTTTTTTCTTTTGAAATTGTGTATGCCTCTTTTTTTTAATATACAAATGCAAAAACAACTAGAAAATAAGAAACAAGCACACAAACACAAGGCACACAAAAATTAAACAAACACAAAAAAAATTAATTGCAAACTAACACACAAAATAAACACACAAAAATCTAACGAAAATAATCTGAAGAATAGAAAATTAAAATCAAAACAAATCCCCGGCAACGGCGCCAAAAACTTGTTCGTCGACGGAAATTCTATCGGTTTAGAAAACCGTCGAACGAATTTAGAAATAAAAATAACCACAAGCGCACGACACACAGTTGTAGTTTGTGGCAAATACGGGTCGATCCATAGGGAATTGATTATTTTAAAATTCAATTCAATCAAATTAACCGAAGTTGAAAAGTGTGAAGCTAAAAATGTAGAAAAAATGACAAAAAGAAAATGATAGAAATATGAGAGCTAATGACAATTTAGAGATAAATTCACTCTCTAGATCATGTAGTTCAACAAATCATGAAATTATTATCTCTCTTTTCTGGTCATAAGTTAGTTTAATTGATGTGCTTATCATAAGTATGGCTTATTTGTGCTATTAATTAGCTCAACATAAGCCATCAAACTATAACACACCATTTAAACTATTTTTCAACTCTCATGAAATATGACAACAAAATTGAAAGCAAAATCTATTTTAAGTATGGTCTATTAACTATTAATTAGAAATATAGACCATCAAATTTCAATTTAAACATTTACTTCTTTGCCATAATCATATATAGATGAAGAGGCAATTTGTGTTAGTGATTATTTAAGCATACCCTATTTGGTGTCAACAATATAGGCTATCAAATTCAAGGCAAAAACAACAAGTTAACCACTTCATACATTCTCATTAAAGCACAAAAAGAGAGTATAAAACATCAAAATGTTGAAGCTACATGATTAGAGGCTTCATTACCCCTAAATTGAAGGGATTAGCCTCTCATTTGTGTTATCATATCAACACAAGTAGCATGCAACATGAAACTAAAGAAGAAAAAGAAAAATGAAAGCTAATGGAAAAGAGAACTATTCTACTTGCATAAAAGAAAATAGATCTACACTACAATATGAAAGGAAATAAACAAGAAAAGGAAAAGAACATGAATTAAATTGCATAAAAAAGTTACATGAAAAGAAAATGGCTAAGTAGCCATGAAAAGAGAAAGAGAGCTTTTTTTTATTTGATCTAAAACTAAACTAAGAGAGACTAAGGGGAGCGGGTTACATGAAACATAAGGGGATTTTATACATGTGTTAAACCCTAATTCATATTTTTGGGGAATGCCCAAAATACCCTCTTAGGAAGTGTGGAGGCCAAGTAATCATTAGCTTCAAAAAATCCTCATTTAAGTTTACATGAAGCCATTAATTCCATAAGCATGTGCATTAGCCTCTAATTTGTACATTATAGTAGGTGGGTAGGTGGGGCCCTCCATTATCTTCACTTTGAATTATTTCCATCTTCATTTGGTCTCTTCACTCTTGTGCATGCATATATCATCATGTAACCACTTGTAAAATTCACCAAATTTCCTAAAAAACAACATAGAAAATTCCAAGTATATTTTCACAATTTAATAAATGCATAAAAATGACCATTTTGCCCTTATATGAAGATGAATATGTGACAATTTCAAATAATTTGAATTTTGGTTTAAACAAGTTAAAATACCCAATATGATCATTTATTTAATTTAAATAGATTAAATATGGTGGTAAAAATATACACATTTACGTGCACATCAATCCACAAATAACTGCCGTATGGGTTTTTGATCTTTTCTTTCTATGACTGTTCTTTAACAAAGTTTGTACATTCATTAATAAAGTCTGCTAATGCTTGCCCTTTGATTGCAGCTTGTGGCTGAAATTCAATGTCATATTGGCTAAGCTCAATTCCCCACATTACTAGCCTACCCGAAGTTTCAGGCTTACTGAAGACTTGTTTGAGTGGAAAGTTAGTCAATACTCTGATTGGATGCACCTAAAAGTATGCTCTAAGTTTCCGTGCTGTAAGTATCAAACAGTAAGCCAATTTTTCTATTACTAGATATTGAACCTCTACGTGTTTCAACCGCCTGCTTACATAATAAATAGGAAGTTGAGTCCCATTTTCTTCTCTAATCAAAACTGAACTAACCGCATGTTCTGATACTTCCATGTATAAGTACAAGACTTCTCCATTCTTGGGGCTGGATAATATTGGTGGCCTTTCCAAATGATTTTTTTATTTCGTGGAAGGCTTTCTTACAATCTTCTCCCCATTCAAAGTTATTTCTCTTCTTGATCACGTTGAAAAGGGGAATGCACTTATCGGTTGCCTTGGAGATGAATTTGCTTAGGAAAGTAACCCTACCATTTAAACTCATTACATCTTTGTTGGTTTTGGGCTAGACCATGTCTTTAATTGCTTGGATCTGGTCTGGACTAGCTTCAATGCCTCGAGCGCTTATAATATAGCCTAAAAAATTCCTGGAATGAACTCTTTTCATTCATCTAAATTGGATTGCAAGTAAGAGAATTTCCCCCAAATTGATCTAGGGTTACAAAAGCTTGATTTTGCTATGACGTAAGAAAGAGATTTCAGAATTCAAAATCCCATCCACAGACTTGGACCCTTAGGTTGAATTTATAGATGCAAGTTGACCCCCTTCCTCATCCATCCTTTCGAAGCGGTCGAAAGTTCTTTCTCCCAGTCTTTTGCATTCATCCTTTCGCCTTCGTCTTTTCGCTTTCATAGCTGAAGGTGACTGCTTGGGTCTTTTATTATGCTTGGGTTAACCCTTTTTCCTTCATCAATAGTGTACAAGCAGCGGATGTTGCTATAAAATTCCCAAATACCACTTCTGTGTTCTTTTGAAACCTTTCAACACCTTCAGAAGGTATTTAGCGAAAGGGTCAAGGTTCCCTATTACGTTATTTAGATGTAAGCGGAATCACCCCCAACTCCTTCTCCTTCGAAGCCTCCCTTGGTCGCTTTGGTCCGGTCTTAACCATGATGAGTGATTGTTTGAGTAGGTGAGGAAGTGCTTTTGAATAGTTTTGAAATGATTAGTAGGTGACAACTAGATCATTACGAAAGGTCACTTTACTTTATGTAGAGTTTTCTTTATGCTAGCGGAAGGGTCCAACCGTTTCAAAAGGCTTATTCCTGCTTTCGAAAGGTACACATTGGTAAAATGTCTTTAAGTGGAAGATTGACAACGGTAAAACCAACTATTTTGAAGGGTTTGGTTCTTTTGTGCGAGCCCATTGTCCAATACCTTCAAAAGGTATTTCGAACCCATGCTAGGCTCTCTCATACATGTGGAATCAACTGCGTCGAAACGATTAGCTGAGGAGGAAGGGTAGCATTGCTTTCTTTTCTACTCCTTCGAAAGCTCTTGTTTCACTTGACACTTGTAGGTGCATCGGGTGCTTACGACTCCATCCTAACCTCTTCGTAAGCCATCTCAATGCCTTCGAAACACTGTTTTTAAATCATGGCAAAACCCTTGTCTTCAGTCCTTGTGGATCTTAACACTTTTTATGAGCCTTCTTTCATGCCGTTATTCTTAAGTGAATTTTATAGTTAACATTATCTATCCCTTAATTCTTGGGTGCTCTTTGGGCAATCCGAGAAAGATAGGTTTCTGTCAGATATTCTTTGGAGCTTGAGGAGATGAGTTGGATGCTTCCATTCACCTACAGTTGTATTTTATTTCTGTTCCACTTCAAATATGTATATATCAGCAATTGTGAGGACAATCAATTGTAACTGTCTTGGCCGATGTCAGTACAAACGTTAGTAACTCTGAAATTTCATTATACCTTAGAGTAACCCTTTGTACTATTTTGACATTATATATTATCGTCATATTGTGCGATTCAGATGATTTGTTCTTCCTCCCTTGTTTGTTTTCCTTTTCTTTTTATTTCACCTTAAACTATCTTTTCGGCACTTGAGTGGTTGGCACGTGACTGTGGCTGACATTTAAGGGTCGAAAAAGCATGTCGTTACACTTCTTCTAGGACACAATCCTATTTCTCGTCATCCATGAAAAAATAGTAGTATCTCTCTGGTGCGTGGGATTCCCTATTGGACCTTCTAATTAGCTGCATGTTATTACATACTAGTGAATTCGACTCTTTTACCAATTCAATGTCTATATAAGTTACTCGAATCTCATCTAAGTCTACAACTTTGCTGTTAATTTTTTTGATAGGATCTAAAAAGACACTACGTCAATAAACAATAAATTTTTGTTCCTCTATGTTATAAAAAATATATCATATAGAATCTTTAGGATAACACATAAAATTACATAGCATTATTCTTGCCTCAAGCATGTTGGGGAAAGTGTTCTTAATGTATGATAGATAAACCCACACCTTCAAATATTTGAGGTAGGGTTTCCCCCCATACCACATCTCCTATGGTGTCTTAGGAACAAATTTAGTAGGTATTAAATTGAATGTATGTGTAGCAGATTCTAACACATAACCCTAGTAAGAAAAAGGTAACTCAACCCCACCTATCATAGATCAAACCATATCTAATAGAATTTGATTCCTTCTCTCCGAAACACCATAGTATTACCGAGCGTAGGATAGGGTAACTTAAGAGATAACCCTATTATCTTTTTAAATACTGTTGTAGTTCTTGTCCAATATATTCACCTCCTTGATCAGATCAAAGTATTTTAGTTTTATGGGTTGTCTGATTTTCTACTTCGTTCTTATACTTCTTAGATTTCTCACATACATCGTATTTATTCATCATAAGATATACATATCTAGGTCTGGAAAAGAAAACCGTAAATGAATAAAAAAAAGTGGAATTATCCTTAGTCACTATAGGCATTGGTACACGTACGTTTTTATGTATGGGAGACTAGAGTTCATTAACTCTATCACTGCTACCACTAAAGGGGTGCTTGGTTTCTCTTTTAGACATGACTCATAAGGGTCAAAATTTTCATAATCAAATGATGGAAGAAAACCTTCAGCTTTCAATTTGTGTAGTCTTTTGTCATTTATATGATCTTGCCTATAGTGCCATAAGAAACTATATTTAACACTAACAGTAGAAGTATCATTGGCAACACAAATATATTTAAAGTTAAGCACGTAAATTCTATTATCCAAAACACCATTGCATATATTATTTCTACCAAATGAAATGGCCATAAAATTATTACTACAATGAAAATCATATCTAGTATAAGCTAATCTATACAAAGATATTATACTGCAATAATGTTTTGTTCATAATAATAATTATTCAAAACAATAACAAATTTACTAGGAAAACGCTAATGATATTCTCCAACCGCAGTTGCATCTATAACAGATCCATCAGCAACTTGGAGGCTCATTTCTCCCTTTGCATAGGCCATCTACTCCTAAGTCCCTATAGCAAATTACAAATATGAGTTCCAGATCAAGTATCTAAAACCTAATAATTATTATTAATTGCAAATATTTTTGAATCATAAATTTATCTTTAAGAGCCGAGAAATTGTTACCTTCTTCTCTTTTACCATATTTTGATATATTGGGAAATTCCGTTTTCAGTGCCCCTTCCTATGATAATGGTGACATTCACCCTTGTCATTAAAGACACCAACTTTACCTTTTTTACTTCCACACTTTCTCTACTTTGAAATTTTCGAACACGATGCCTTCTCTTTCACAATGAGCATTATACCTTGATTCTTGAATAAACTTTTCGCTGACCTCAACATATTGAGTAGCTCAACAAGTTTCACATTCATCTAGTTCATATTGAAATTTAATATGAACGACTAAAACTGTAGAGTCAACAAGCCTAGGATCAAATCTGTCTGCAACTCTTCGACAGTCTTAGCACCTAGCTTATGAAGTCTATTAATATAGTCCTCCATCATCATGACATGGTGCTCTCATGAGTGCCCTTACTCATCTTCATAGTGAGTAATTTCTTAGCAGTATCGTACCTTGTGGAATGAGATCTCTCCCTAAACAAAGCTTTGAGGTTAGCAAAGGTTTTATGGACATTCATGTTCTTGTGCAGTCTACAATGGTTTATCTAATGTAGATAGCACATAGGCTCGGGCAATGTCACAATAAACTAAAAAAGCATTATAACCCTTAACCTTTTGGGGATGTGAACCTTCAATACATTTATCCTTTAAAGGTTCAGTTACAATAAACCATAAATGTTCATAAGTTGGTGCTATCTTTATTTCCCTTAGCCAGTCGGTGTCGTTAGAACTAATGAAATTATCTTTTTCTGAAGACAATCTTGTGTTGGTCATCGTGCTGCTAGTTTAATTTAAGTAAATTTACGTAGTTTTATAGAAAATGTTCTTATAATATTAGAAATGTTAAATGTATTCATTTCATTTTTCTAATAAGGCTCCCATCAGACATTCATATTCCTCAAAACCATAAGAGAAACATATAAATCTTACGATTTATCTAGTGGAAATTAGGACTTACTTGCCTTAGGATTCTGACCATGAGTTTTCTCAGCAAATCATAGGCCCGAAGGTGATGAAAATATCTTTATCAGTTGTATCATATAAAACTCCTAACTGTGATCTTTGCCCAAATCATGCTCTTGACCTTGAGCTTACTCAATAAATCATGCGAGATTATTCACTCTTACTTATCATTTATTGACAGCCTAAATATAATGCATGTACCTTGAGTTTGCTCTACAAATACATGCATGTATCTTACCTTTTCTATGTAATATTTTAATAATACTACGCATAACAATTCTAGCTTGAGTTTGCTCAAAAACTAGTGCATATGCAAGTAATCATTCAATATATAAATAAGAGAATGCAATTGTATTAAAGACTCATATTCTTTATATATTTCGAGTGACATCAATTTAAGAGATATTGTATTTCTTAGAAAATACCCTTGTGATTCAAGTGTCGAACACATTTAAAATCACGATATATATACCAGACATATGTATTTATTCTAAAAATCTATTGAGCTTCTAATAGTTCCACTTATATTATATTTATACATATATAATTATAAGTTTAACTTATTTATAAGTATCATAATTTAATTAACATATCCAATGTTTATTTTTATATTATTAATTAAATCAAACTTAATAATTAATTTAATTAACTAATTTAATTAAATTTTATTTAAAATTTCAGAAACTTTATTTTATTCATCCTAAGTTATTTAAGATGAATACTCAACTATAACCATTATAGTTATATATATATATGTGTGTGTGTGTATATATTAAACTTTAATTAATTAATAGTTAAATAAATGGGACAGTTTGGCACAGGTCCCTAATAAGTTTCAAAATACACAAAATCCCCAGTAAAATAAAGTTTGTAAATTAGGTTCCTAGAATTAAGTTACTGAATAATGACACACACTTGTGCAATTATTCAGTGAATAATTGCAGACATTTATGCAATTATATCAAAAAATTGCGGAAAATTCCGCAATTATTCATCCAAAAAATTGCGGAAAATTCCGCAATTATTCACCCAAAAAATTGCGGAAATTTACGCAATTTTTTAAAAAAGTTGCGGAAAATTCCGCAATTATTCACCAAAAAAATTGCATAACTATATGCAATTACTTAGTAACTTAATTCTAGGGACCTAATTTACACACTTTTTTTTACTGGGGTTTTTGTGTATTTTGAAACTTACTAGGGACCTGAGCCTAATATTCACTAAATAAATTATTTGCCTAATAACATTTTAATTGAATACTTCAATAATTTTGATTTTTTTTATTTTTTTACCTTAAGTAATCTTAAGATAAATATTCTATTATAATCTTTATAGCTATATATCTAAAAATATACATATATTTTAATTAATTGATTTTTAATTAATTATTTATTTATTTAGTCTATTAATTAAATTTAAAAAAATAAAAATTATTATATTAATTCTCAAACTAGTTTTGAAAAATTTAAATTTATTTTATAGCATTTATAAAAAATTCTATATTTTATAATTAACATTTAGATTTAAAATATAGTTTAAGTTTTCAAATCTTAATTTGAAAAATAGCCTAATGCGCATTATACTCTTGGTCTTCCATCTAGGCCAAGCTTTTGGACTTACTCCACCCATTTGGCTAGGCTAGCAGTGAAATGACCCTCCTATTTCCACCCTAATTTCATAAGGATTTTTTTTTTTAAAGAGATGATATATAGATATATCATTCATTACAAATATATTTCCCAAGGTCATTTTCTTTCTCCAATAAACAAAATATATCCAGGATCTTTCACAATATAAAAATATTGTTTTAAATCTAAATCATTCCTAACATACATATATGAAGATATCTATGTTATATTCTACTAGAATCAGAGCATGATAATATGTAAGTAGAAATCCTTTTAAATCTATTAAAATGTGATAATTCCCTGATAAAAGATTAATTATTGTATCCTGATTTTTGACCATAGAATCCGCTGGAAACATGTACTTTAGTCTGTTATTCTAATTAAGAAATGATCAAGTAATAATCAGTGGAAAGCAAGCTTTTAATATGGATGATTGTGTTAAAGTCTGTATAGTATCAAACTCAGGCTAAAAGAAAGTGGATCATAAGTGAACACAAGCAACATCTAGGCGTAATGGAAACGCGCCTAACTTACACATGAGAGGTCACGAGTTCGAGTGCTATGCTGGTCGGTTTAAACCCAATTTTTGTTTTTTTTTTCTCCTGTATGGTTTGAAATCTGATATCTACCTATATCTGCACATATATACTTAAATTTTTGCCTATAATCTAGCATACAAAACAATATTTCTTGCTTTATTATTTTTGAAACCCATTCCTACAACTGTTCTAGGAATTTATGTTTATATTTTTGCCCAAATATCAACATGTACACAGATATACATGTACATGTCAATACCTTTGCTCATATTCCAGAAAACTGGGTTCAAATGGTTCCTTGCTTCATTGGTTTGAAGTGAACAATTTGCCTGACCTATGGTCTAACCATGTGGTTAATCTGACCATTCTTTTATTTGCATTTCACAAACCAGAATCTACCTAAACTTCACTTATTTGAAGCTGGTTAACTCATGTGCCTAGTGTCATGCCAGGTATCTGATCATGGCAACTGAAATGCCAGTCATTTGCATCATACCTGAAGCCTTCCCATACAATTACCTCTCTCAAACAATTTAAAAAAGTAGACTTGAACCATTTGTAGACATAATTCAGAGGAAAAACAATTAGATACTTAAAGGTATTTTTCAAGGTAAATTCTAAATTTACTCCAAAACTCAGTGTTTTTAAAATACTTAAGATTGTCCAATACATAATATAATTACAAGGAAATTGCTCACATAATTGTATATTTCTTACCAGATTTTTATAGCTAATGCTTGAGCATATTCTTCTTGTTTATATCCCAGACACTACTTCAAAAAAACAAATCAAACCTTAACACACAATGATTTCAACAGAGCAACTAATTTAATCTAACACTTTACAGAACATAAGAGCAACTTGATCGCTAACCATAAAATATTCATTACATGACTGGAAATCTTAGAAACATAAAATATTTCCTGAATACATGCAGATATAATCAATTTAAGCTCTTATTGAAACTAGTTAGCATGTTCATTCACTCCTCCATAATAGCCATAACTTCATTTTTACTTAGTGCCTGCGTTCCCTGAAAGAGCATAAGTGGCTGCCTCATTTTAAAATGAGACACCCCATATGCCATGAGTAAACAAGGGTCAGATCTAAGATCTGGTATGAGTAACATCAATACATTCATGATATTAAGCAATAGAGAATATAAGAGCACCATCTAGTTATTTAAACAAAGTCCTGCAATCAATTACTTTAACATAGTATAATTATGTTGATTCAGGTATGATATATTCAGTTATCATTCTTACACTTGCATACATAATCATGCAAACATAATTATCTATTTGCAACATTTGCATTCACTGGAACCATCTTGGTTCCATACCATTCAACCTAAGAAATATCCATATTCCTATTTCTTCATTTACAGGTTGTATAATTCAATTTAAATTCCTGCCTCATCTGCTATTAAGGAATCACAGGGACACATTGCAATGAACTAATTCACATCATTGCACAAAGATCTCAGGGCTTAAACAAACCATGTGCCAACTTGCATACTTCAAATATGACAAGCATTCCAGAAGCCTTCTTGGCCTTCCCTTCCCTAGTTTATTTACTAGTGTATTGTCTTAAATCCTATCATCAAATATGCTAAGTGAACATGTCACTGCAAACATGGAAACATCCATAATCTTTCCTAGCATAATTCTCCTCAGAAATAAGCAGACAGTTATTTCCTAAATGGGGTCAATATGTCTTGATCTTAGTAAGATACAAGAATATTTTCAACTGTAAAAGAGGCATGGCATGTTCTTATTATATTGATCTGCAAGCCTTTATGATTGATTCAGATTCAGGATCTAGTTCAATCATAATTTTAGCTTGTGAGTTTCCTCTTTTTTTTTTGATTTGATTAAGGGCTCAGCACTTAGAAAATTTCTATTGCACCCTTAACATCTTTCTTTTCAAGCCTCAGCACTTATACCAAGTATAATGCAGCTCCCAACATTTTTTTTGTAAAGTTTCCATGCCATAGATCTATAACAGTTGAGAGTATTCTCTATATAATTTTAAGATTCTGGACTTTAACATTTTTGAGTAAAAATAAAACAGTATGATACACATCCAAAGACAAATGTCTCAGCAAATCAAAGATCACCAAAATCATCCATATTAAATCATATCAGATTTAAAATAAGACATCCAAAAAGCATTGATGAAATCATATACATCAAAACCAGCAATATATAAATGGCAATATAAAAAGTGGCTGCCTCATCTCAGGTCTTAATGCCATGAACTCAGTGAGGTTACTCACCTAAATATTTCTTCTTATTAATCCAGAAAATCCTTGTATGAGTGTTTTCTCCTTCCTTCCAATATTTTTTTCTTCCTTTCTTATTTTTGTGCAGCTCGGGGTAAAGATAATTTTACTGGCTGAAACTGCCTATTTATATGCATTTTTCCACTAGGGTTTTGTTAAAACAAAATTCCATTTCTGACCTAACCATCTTCATGCATTTTTCATTCATTTTCCTCCTTAATACCCCGGCCATATTAACCAATTTAAAGGCTGCATTTTCTTTCTTTTACTTTTCAGAAAATGGCCACTCACCTAGTCATGTTAAAAGTGTGACTATCCTATTTTATATTTTAATTATTCCTGAGAATCCCCTTTGCTATTTTTGCCTACACAAGCATATTGACTTGTATCACATTTCATGTCATTTTAATGTTATAGTTTCACTTGCTTATATATATATATACTTTTTAGTACTTAAAAATGTATATTTGTATACATATCTTATCTAGGCTTATTTAATCCCTCTTTAATTTCAGAAACATATGCACCCATATGTATACAGGTTTACAAATCCTTATAACATATATATATATGTATAATTTTCTTTTCTGGGTTTTAAATAAAATCTGTTTACTGATTTAAAGTAAAACTTACTTTACTTATTTTCTAAGATGATCCATATAATTCCAGAAATCAAATATCCATGTTGCAAAATCATGTTTGTATTGCTTTTTAATTCTTGTTTTAAATCCAAGAAATCTGGAGTTCTTCCTTGTGCCATTTCAGTGTGCACGTGCACACATATACTTGCACACTATTTATTCCAAAAATTTCACCATATTTAAATCTAAATATTTCAAAAATTAAATCATTTTACAAAAATGATTTTTCACAAAATTTTGGGGTATTACATTCACCCCTCCTTTTAGGAATTGTGTCCTCACAATTTTTCTAACATTTATAACAAGCATCATTTTCTTTTCTGAAAACTTATCAAACATATGCATAAGCAAACAAATTCAACCATATCAACCATGCATAACAAAAAAATTTCCAGAAAAAAAAAATTACCTTTTAATTTGCAAAAAGCTTAGGATAATCCATTCTAATCTTATCCTCTAACTCCCATGTGCAGTCATTAGGATCACTACTCCACTGGATCTTAACTAGTTTCAGGGTTTTGCTCCTTAATTTCTTTTCTTCCTTGGCTATAATCCCCACTGGTTCTTTTTCATAAACCAAGTCAGGATTTATTTGAATTTTGGTAGGCTCTTCCAAAATGTCTTCTTTATCATGTACCCACCTTCTAAGTTGGGACACATGAAAAACATTATGCATTGCTTTCATTTCCTCTGGTAATTCTAATTTGTAAGCCAATGAACCAATTCTTTCCAGAATTTTATAGGGTCCTACATACCTTGGTGTGAGCTTACCTTGCTTGCCAAATCTCAAGACTTTCTTCATAGGTGAAATCTTGATGAAAACAAAGTTTCCCACTTCATATTCCACTTGCTTTCTTTTCCTATCTGCAAATTTCTTTTGCCTATCTTGAGCTGCTGCTATTCTTTTTCTTATTAACCCAATTTTCTCTGTAGTTTCTTTAACATATTCAGGTCCTAGAACAGCCCTTTCTCCAGTCTCTACCCAGCATATAGGTGATAAACATGGCTTGCCATATAAGGCTTCAAATGGTGCCATCCCTATGGTGCTTTGGTAACTGTTATTGTATGTGAATTCAGCTAGATGGAGGTGGTCTTCCCAGTTGCCTCCAAAGTCCAGTGTACATGCTCTCAACAAATCCTCTAAGACTTTGTTCACCACCTCAGTTTGACCATCTGATTGTGGATGGTAGGCAGTGCTTAAGCACAATTCACTCCCCATGGCCTCTTGAAAACTTTTCCAAAACCTTGAGGTGAAGATGGTATCTCTATCACTCACAATGGTTTTGGGTATGCCATGCAACCTTACTACCTCTTTCATGAATATTTGAGCCAATTTTGGAGCATTTCTTTCTGTTTTAACTGGGATAAAATGTGCTACCTTAGTTAGCCTATCCACTATTACCCATATACTTGTGTTTCCCTTCTTAGATCTAGGCAGACCATCTATGAAATCCATAGATATATCCTCCCACTTCCACTGTGGTATACTAAGGGGTTGCAATAGTCCTGATGGCCTTTGTGTCTCTGCCTTGACTTGTTGGCAAGTCATGCACCTTGCAACATGTCTGGCCACATCTGACTTCATCCCCTTCCACCAAAGATTTCTTTTCAAATTTTGATACATCTTGGTGCTACCTGGGTGTATGGAGTACTTACTCCTATGGTACTCATTTAATATTTCCTCCTTCAATTCTATATTTTCTGGAACACATATCCTATTTTTATTCCTTAAATAACCATTTTTATCAACTTGATAATTTATTACTTCCTCCCCTTTTGATATGAGCATTTTCTTTTCCACTATGTTTAGGTCTTGTTCCTGCATTTTCCCAATCTTAAGAAGTAAATCTGATTGCAGAGATATCATACTTAATTTCCATTTACCTTCATCTTCTTCAATGGGCATCATTTGTACCTCACTGTTTTCCTCAATTTCCAAATCAGTAAGTATAGACAAACCCCTAAACTCTTCCATCATCAACATGGCTACCTTGGCATGTTGTCTACTCAAGGCATCTGCAACTTTATTTGCCTTGCCTGGTGTATACAGTATATCAAGATCATAGGCAGCTAGGTACTCTACCCATCTATGTTGCCTCATATTCAAATCTTTTTGTGAGAATAAATATTTCAGTGCCTTATGATCAGTGTACAAAATGAATTTGGCACCTAACAAATAATGTCTCCAGAGTTTCAAAGCATACACAACTGCTGCTAGTTCAAGATCATGGGTTGCATATCTGGTTTCATGTGGCTTTAATTGCCTAGATGCATAGGCTACCACCTGGTCTTGCTGCATCAACACAGCCCCTAACCCAGAGCCACTTGCATCAGTGTACACAACCAAATTTTCATTTCCTTCTGGCACTCTCAATACTGGTGCATTAATCAGAGCTTCCTTTATTTTGATAAAAGCTTGCTCACATTTTTCTGTCCATACAAAGGCTTGGTTCTTTCTAGTTAAATTGGTAAGTGGTGATGATATTTTTGAGAAATCTTTTATAAATCTCCTATAATATCCTGCCATCCCCATAAATGATCTAATCTCACTGATGGTACTAGGCCTTTTCCATGCTTGGATTGCCACTACCTTATTAGGGTTTACTGATATTCCTTTGGCAGAGATAACATGCCCAAGAAAATGCACTTCTTCTTTCCAAAATGCACATTTTGAAAATTTTTCCTTTAAATCATTTTCCCTTAGTCTTGACAAAACTAAATGCAAATGATTTTTATGCTCTTCCACTGTCTTGGAATAAATCAAAATGTCATCAATAAAAATCAGTACAAACTTGTCTAAATAATCTCTAAATATTCTATTCATCAAATCAACAAAATATGAAGGAGCATTTGTCAAACCAAATGGCATAACCAAAAATTCATATAAGCCATATCTTGTGTTAAATGCAGTATACTTAACACTTGAGTCTTCAACCTTCATTTGATGGAATCCTGATGCTAAGTCTAGCCTAGAAAATATTTTAGCTTCACTGAGTTGGTCAAAGAGATCATCTATTCTAGGCAATGGGTATTTATTCTTGATGGTTACTTTATTTAGTTCCCTGTAATCTATGCACATTCTCAAGGTACCATCATGTTTTCTTACAAACACTACTGGAGAACCCCAGCAGGAATTGCTTGGCCTTATAAATCCCTTGCCTTCTAATTCTTCCAACTGATTTTTCAATTCTTTCAGTTCACTTGGCCCCATTCTATAAGGTTTCTTGATTATTGGACTTGCTCCTGGAATGAGATTAATTTGGAACTCAACTGGTCTGTGGTGTGGAACACCACTACAACAAAATTAAGTTTTCACTGCATTTGCTATCAGCGTTCCACCGTTGAATGCTGTAGTACATATTTTCAGAGAGTAATATCTAGTGATAAACGCTGAAAAAACTAGTCCCGCTAGGTTTATTTTGGTTTGCCGCGAACTCACATTTACATATGAAAACAATTATATTTCCCTCGTCTCTTAATAATTCATTTCCCTCTCCATCAATTTTCATTTTCCCTCTCGTCCATTTCGATTTCAATTCTCCTAGTACTAGATCTGTGACGACCCGGCTTCCTATGCCCAGGAAAACGCATCGTTATGAAGAAAGAAAGGGGTAGAAGAAGAAAAGAAAAGAAGAAAGAACAACAACACATCAGAAATCTCACAGCGGAACGAGAAATATATTATCACATAAGATATTACATAGTATCATATACATCAGAGTACACAACTTATACATCACAGAATAGACAGTTATAAACTTCTGTCTATTATACAACACAAGTACATCAGTACAATACAGACTAATACAAACACAGCGGAAACTTTATATATCTACTAACGCCGAAGCCTCCTGCTCCATTGCTCCTCCAGAATATTCGTCAAAGCTAAACCTGAATCCCTTGGCTACTCGTAAAAATTTGAGTACCCAAGAGTTTATAAAACAGAAATAAACACTTGGGTCAGACATGGGTCTGGTGTGAGTAAACGGGTTAAAATTGTTTAACTTCAAAACCTTTTGAAAACAAAGGTATCACGTAAGACTTCCCACACATAAACATGGAAAAGTTTTTACCTTACGCTAACCAAAACATTTGATATGAAATCCAGTTATATTATAATAGGGTCTAGGGTTTTCAAGTAAAATACAGAAATAGCTGAAATGCTTACATCTCACATTCCAACATAGTTGGACACAACTAATACGTACGGCACTTATTGGAGTTTGGATTCCATACAATGGCAGGGCTACTGGGGTACCGCCCGTCACAGTACGTGGCCTAGATCACCGTACCGAGGAGTACGCCCGCTCCCCTGCAACACAAAGCCGGAACCATCCCTTACTGGATAATTCCGAACAAGATAACCCCGTAGTTGGCGCGACCAACTACACACTAAGCCGAATAAAAGAAAAGGGACCTCTAGACAGGGATCTATCTTGCTCTCAGTGGGTGCTACCCACGAAACCTTGCTGCACCTCCCCTGTTTTAGCCATTCCCGGTTGATGAGGCTTGAGGTTACGATTACCTTTAATCAGAACATATCACTTAGAATGCTCATCGTCCACCTGACGATGTGCTGAAAGCATTCAATCCATACAAGTTCGTTCCGGGTTCGAACGAAACCGAAGGCATTATCTCGTTACACTCGTTTTGGAATCACCCTCAGAGTTAACGACAATAACCCTTGCACTCTGAATCTTCATCTTCACTTGAGATTCACGACCTATCGTTAATTTGGATCGATGTGGTATTCGGGTCTCCAGACCTGGAAATCCGGTATACGGAAACCCGATCCCGGTCTCATCGAAATCCAAAGCGTATCTTTTAAGGCCAAGTTGTTTTAAAGTTAAAACAATTCAATTCTTATCTATATACACAAAGATAGATAATTCACAATAGATAATCTACATTATCATCCCAAACAGATAATTCACATTATCATTATAATTCAACCAAACATCCATATCATATATCAATCATATCTCATCAGAGATATCAAACAATGAAATACATTCAATCTCATTCATCCATCCTTAAGCAATGATTTATATCATCTAATTAATTTAAAGTGAATTAAACTAATTACTTCATTCTATAAATCCTGCTTACTTAATTATTAATTAAACCAATTAATTAATCATTACTCTAAGTATCCATCTTAATTAATCATTCCTGATTAATAATCCTTTAATTACTTTAAGTAATTAATACTTAATTAATTTCACAAATTAATTATCTTAAACCATTCAGTAATTAATCTTTAATTACTTCATTAATTAATTAATTATACTTAATTATCTTAATCCTTAATTAATTACAATTAATTAAATACTTTAATCACTTATTATTTATTAATTAATCTTAATTAATCAATTCTTAATTACATCATTAATTATATTAATTAATGATCCTTAATTACAACTTAATTATTAATTACTTAATTAAATTAATTACATTAAGTAATTAACCTTTAATTAAACAACATTTATTAATCACCCTTGATTAATCTTCAATCAGTAATTAATTACCCTTAATTACTTTCATTAACTAAATTAATTATTCCTTAATTAATTTCTTAATTAATCCCTTGATTAATTATTCAAAGTAATTAACTCAAATTACTTCTATTGATAAAATCATTTATTCAACTAATTACTTCCAGTAATTATATATTATTTACTTCCCTAAATAATCACACCTTAACAATTACATTAAGTAATTGTTATTAAGCCATCTCTTGATTATCCTAAATTAATTAAACTTAATTAATTAACTTAACTAAATCAAATTAACTTCAATTAATTACAATAAGTAATTAATTCTTAATTACTTCCAATAATTAATCTCTTTATTTACTTTTATTAATTCATTTATCTTTAATCATTTAAAACCTATATTAATTAAAGATAATTCATTTATCTTAAGTAAACACTAATGCACCATTTAAATCTTATTAAATTCAACTTGAATTTAGTTTATACAAAATCATTTCTTCTTGATTTATCAAAAATTAAATACACTTGTCTTAATTACAACATTAAGTTTATTAAAATAAACCTTTTTTTAAAAAGAAAGATTATATATATCTTTATAATTTAAAATTCTCTTAAACTTAGTTAATTTCAAAAATATTTTAACTAATTTCTAACTTAAATAAACAAGTTTTATTTTAGAAAGAAATTGATTTGGAAATTATTTAAACTTGATTAAATTTAAAATTTTAAACTCGTTATATAACCCAGAACGAAAATACTCGAGCAAAACACTCAAATACCCGAGCCTTACCCGCGTTACTCACTCTCATCCCTGCTCCGAGTCACATGCTCAACATCCCCGAGTTCGACCCTGAGAATTTTCCTTCTTTCCCATTTCACAAACCCAGATAAAACAACCCAACCCAACGTGCACGTGCACGTGCACGACAACTCCGGCCCCCTCCGATCAACGCTTCCAGCTTCTCCAAGTCGACAACCATTTCCCTGACCCACCTGGCCACCCCGATCATCGATATCACCATCGAAACGAAATTTGAACATATCGTTCGAAAAACTGGAACCCACCACATCGGAATTTCTTCCCTCGCCGCCGATCCCAGCTTCGATCATCCACGCCAACCCGACTGAAACTTCGTCATTATCCCACGCATCGATTCCCCCTATCGCGATCGACCACGATCTTCCCACGGCATCGCCATCAATTCGAAAACAACATCGACTAAACTGCTCTTCTAACCCTACTCCTCCCTTCCATGGCCACCATGGTCAATGATAAATTTGCCGACCATTTTTCCAGAGTTCGTCAACACATTGGCCACCTTCGACAACAACTTCCACTTTTATTTCAACGCCGATTGCCAGAAATCAACGAAAATACCCAATTTGATCAACTCAGAATTTCTCATGAATTACTAAACTAAAAATCTTGGAATGACTCTCTAAAATCATCATTTTCTAATTCGAATCTGGTTATGAAAATCAAACAGGAATTTATGATCATCAAAATTTGACTAATATATGATTTCTACTGTAATTTATCATTTTTGAAAAGGTTACTTAATATAAATTTTTGAAACCATTTTTACAATTGATTTTATAGTCTTACAATCAAATTTTATTTAGAGATCGAAGCCTAAAAAGAATTAGAGAAAGAGAATTTGGATTTTTGAATATATTTTTGAAATTTAAAATCAACAGCAGAGGCTAATTCGCCTGTTCCCAGACATGCATACTCAAATTGTACACATTGATATACATACAAGCATAATATATATTCATACAAACATTTCCACAACTAACTTCAGGTTTAAATCACATGCATTAGGTTATGTGATCAAATTCAAATGGGTTTACTCACTTTTTAAAAACAGAGAACAGGATAGACATATACATTCATATTCATATGCACAGATATTCATATATATGCATTCATTCACATCATAACATATTCAACCATATTCACAGCAATTCATCACATGCATTTATATAACAACATATTTTTAAAAACTGTTTTTAAGTTGAGATGTTTACTCACCTGTCAATTTAAAACAGAGAACATATGTTGTTCCAGACTGCATGTTTGGGTTTGAACTTCTATTTGCCTTGATGAATTTAATCTTGCTTGCTGTTTGTTGAGTTGAATTTGAACTGAAGTTGATTTTGCTTAGTTTGATTTGAGTCTACAGCTTGAAACTGAAATTACTTAATGTTGAGTTGATCTTTACTTGATGAAGCTTTAATCTTTGTTCGGCTGTAGCTTAGTTTTAATTTGAATTTACTTTGAAGATGAAAGAAGATAAGAGAAGTTTTTGAACTGAAAATCCATTAGCCTAGTTTCTCAAATCAGTTTAATGAATATATTTGCATCATTTTCAAATAAAAACAATGCTGCCACTTGTTAACTTGCATGAATCCCTTAACTTGCAAGTGTTAAAAACAAGCAAAATTATGTCTAAACCCTTAATAATAAAAGTAATTATGTTTTAAAAACTTATTTACAAAAGTATTTATGTTTTTCTTTAAATTATGTAATATGAATTTGTATTTATATTTATGTATTTATGTAAATGTGAATTATTACTAAATTTATTTATGTTTACAAACCATTTAAATTAAAGAGATATTAAGAAGAAAGGTCTAATTAAATCTATATATATATATATATTTTTCAAACTAAATTTGTCTTATGTTTGTATTTTAAAAATGAAAGAATATTAAAACAATTGAACTTCTTAATTTAATCTTATTCAAAACTTAAGCTAAAATATATCTTTAATAAATAAGAAATTATTCTTGTTATTTAAATCTCAATTATCATTTCCAAAAGTATTGTCAAATTAAAAATTGTATAAATATTAAAGTTTGAAAACATCTTAATTAAATTCAAATCCAATACTCTTTCCATTCCAATATATACAAATATATATATTCTAAATGGAAAATACTTTTAACATTAGTTTTGATAATTATCATATTGAGATTTAATACATAACTTCAAATAACAATATATATATATACATATATATTATAATTTGAAAACATAGTTTTATTAAATTAAAAGATTCCCTATTCAAAATATATATATACCAATATATATATATATACATTATAAATATAAAACATTTATATAAGTTTTAGAAAGATAAATCTTCTCAATTTAAAATTGTTAGAAAAGATATTCCCAAATTAAAATGTTATTAGTTTCCAAAGAAATAAACTTGCCAATTTAAAATATTATTAACATTTAAAATGAATAAGCTTGTCTATTTATAAAATAAAATCATCAAATCAATTTAATTATTTATAAAGATTATTAAATTGATATTGCCAAATTTCCGGGATATCACATTCCTTCCCCCTTAAAATAATTTCGTCCTCGAAATTTAAAAGCAAAGATAATTTAATAATCCAGTAAAATTTTAATTTTAAACAGCAACCATACATATCAATCATATTCTAACAACCATAGCAAACAATTTAATCAAACAATTTTAACTATCCAGTCAAAAATTCTGGATAGAATTTCCTCGAGTTTCCCCAAGTATATATATATATATATATACCGGGAGACTCGTTCTACAGGATCTAAACTAACTATCTACAAAAATCTAGAACTCCTTCCTATCTAGATTACAAATCTGAACAAAATATCAGACTAACTCAAAACCATCCCAACTATCCTTCTGAACTGCTGATTCCATCACTCGATGAATCATACACATATTCCTCAGAGATATGTGAAATAAAATGAATTCCAGTTATCCGAACTGGCAACTCAATCCAATAGATCAAAGAACTATTCCTCTCGAGAACACAGAAAAAATCTTATAATACTTCTGGAGCTTGCTCTCAAATCTTACTAATCTTATATCTCCTTGGATCGGAGAAAACTTAAACAATATCCAATTCCAACTTCAATTTCCAAATTCCATCAATTCTTAACTGCATAACTCTCCTGACGATCCTGAGTCACTTCATCCTTCCTGATCAGCTTAGCTCTTGCTGATGCCTCTTGAAACAGATTAGACCAATATCAAACCAATTTCTAGATCCTACTCAACAAAATGGTTTCCCAAAAATCACCGAAATCCAGAACATAACTCTACTCCACAACATTAGAGCATTTCGAACTACTTCTCCTATCTGGAATAACCAAACAGTTGCACTTGACAACCTTACCTCCAAATCCTGAAAAATTCTTCATACTTAGAGATACACTTGAATTTCCTATAGAAATCCTCTACTCCAAGAAAATTGCAACTCCCGGTCGCTTCCACTCTAGAATAGCTGCTATCTTGCTTTCGCTGCACAACTCTGATCTGGAACAGATGAGAATGCCATCGGAGAAACTCGAGCACAAACTTGATCATCCACAGTTCACCATATCTATAAAATCTTAGTGAACCATTCTACTTGGTCAAAATACCTTAACAGAATCCTCACCAGAAAATTAGGTGTGGTCAATCCCTCTCCAAAGAATCCTGAGCTGCTTCACCAAATTATTCTCTAGGAGACATCCTTCTACTAAGCTGAACTTCTGGTAACTCCACAAATCAAGTCGATACGGAATCTCAATCTCCAATAATCCCAAGAGAATACTCAAATAATCGCAAGTCTCTTTTGCGATCAACCCGACCTAACTTCCATAGATAACTGTTCTCTCTTCACTAATCAGAACAGCTTATATTTGACTAACCAATCCATCGAAGAAATGGATTCACTCTACTGCTTCTGAACTTCACCTTCAGAAAAACTGCTCAGCCAGAAACTTTCTGCCAACATAGAACACTCCGAGTCGCACTGCTGCCACAAACCAAAGACTTCTTATCCGAAACTCCTCGAGAAACTCGGATCTCAAAGCAAATAGAAACACCCCACTGGACTCAGCCACAACACTGAAACAGACTCACTTCTTCAAACTTGTTCCAGAATAAACATCTTCAGAAACGTCCATAGCCACCGTGTCTCATCACACAGCTACTACTTCCTGAGGTTACCAAAATACCATCACTCTCTTCAGCTCATCCAATAGATCTACTCTATTTATCCAACTTCAAAGATAAACTCTAAACCATAACTGGTTTCCTTCAGAGATCGGTGAAATCTTTACACCACAACAAAGTTTACTCGAGACGGTATTTGGTCTACAGTCTCGTCAGATATACTTCCAACCTCAACACTCAAATTCTAACTATTGGTAGTCGTGTTACTCACACTACCACCTTATCTACCTTTATAACTTATATTGGAAAACCCGAACAGGTAACCCAACAAATAGGTAGAAATATATATATATTTAAAATGATATTTTTTTATATAGAAATTATTTCTGGGTAAAATTATTTCATTTACCACTTTAAAACAATATTGTGTCCGTTGGCCTGGTTCAAGTGTTTAGAGATCCCTATCAATAACGTTAGCTACTCGTATTGACCAGAATCCATATACCACTCAACCGATCAATTAACACAATATAAAATCATTTTTATATAACTAACAATTACGCGCTCTCAAGATAGACACCACTTCAGAGCCTAGGTATTCACTCAACCTACTGCTCTGATACCAAATGTGACGACCCGGCTTCCTATGCCCAGGAAAACGCATCGTTATGAAGAAAGAAAGGGGTAGAAGAAGAAAAGAAAAGAAGAAAGAACAACAACACATCAGAAATCTCACAGCGGAACGAGAAATATATTATCACATAAGATATTACATAGTATCATATACATCAGAGTACACAACTTATACATCACAGAATAGACAGTTATAAACTTCTGTCTATTATACAACACAAGTACATCAGTACAATACAGACTAATACAAACACAGCGGAAACTTTATATATCTACTAACGCCGAAGCCTCCTGCTCCATTGCTCCTCCAGAATATTCGTCAAAGCTAAACCTGAATCCCTTGGCTACTCGTAAAAATTTGAGTACCCAAGAGTTTATAAAACAGAAATAAACACTTGGGTCAGACATGGGTCTGGTGTGAGTAAACGGGTTAAAATTGTTTAACTTCAAAACCTTTTGAAAACAAAGGTATCACGTAAGACTTCCCACACATAAACATGGAAAAGTTTTTACCTTACGCTAACCAAAACATTTGATATGAAATCCAGTTATATTATAATAGGGTCTAGGGTTTTCAAGTAAAATACAGAAATAGCTGAAATGCTTACATCTCACATTCCAACATAGTTGGACACAACTAATACGTACGGCACTTATTGGAGTTTGGATTCCATACAATGGCAGGGCTACTGGGGTACCGCCCATCACAGTACGTGGCCTAGATCACCGTACCGAGGAGTACGCCCGCTCCCCTGCAACACAAAGCCGGAACCATCCCTTACTGGATAATTCCGAACAAGATAACCCCGTAGTTGGCGCGACCAACTACACACTAAGCCGAATAAAAGAAAAGGGACCTCTAGACAGGGATCTATCTTGCTCTCAGTGGGTGCTACCCACGAAACCTTGCTGCACCTCCCCTGTTTTAGCCATTCCCGGTTGATGAGGCTTGAGGTTACGATTACCTTTAATCAGAACATATCACTTAGAATGCTCATCGTCCACCTGACGATGTGCTGAAAGCATTCAATCCATACAAGTTCGTTCCGGGTTCGAACGAAACCGAAGGCATTATCTCGTTACACTCGTTTTGGAATCACCCTCAGAGTTAACGACAATAACCCTTGCACTCTGAATCTTCATCTTCACTTGAGATTCACGACCTATCGTTAATTTGGATCGATGTGGTATTCGGGTCTCCAGACCTGGAAATCCGGTATACGGAAACCCGATCCCGGTCTCATCGAAATCCAAAGCGTATCTTTTAAGGCCAAGTTGTTTTAAAGTTAAAACAATTCAATTCTTATCTATATACACAAAGATAGATAATTCACAATAGATAATCTACATTATCATCCCAAACAGATAATTCACATTATCATTATAATTCAACCAAACATCCATATCATATATCAATCATATCTCATCAGAGATATCAAACAATGAAATACATTCAATCTCATTCATCCATCCTTAAGCAATGATTTATATCATCTAATTAATTTAAAGTGAATTAAACTAATTACTTCATTCTATAAATCCTGCTTACTTAATTATTAATTAAACCAATTAATTAATCATTACTCTAAGTATCCATCTTAATTAATCATTCCTGATTAATAATCCTTTAATTACTTTAAGTAATTAATACTTAATTAATTTCACAAATTAATTATCTTAAACCATTCAGTAATTAATCTTTAATTACTTCATTAATTAATTAATTATACTTAATTATCTTAATCCTTAATTAATTACAATTAATTAAATACTTTAATCACTTATTATTTATTAATTAATCTTAATTAATCAATTCTTAATTACATCATTAATTATATTAATTAATGATCCTTAATTACAACTTAATTATTAATTACTTAATTAAATTAATTACATTAAGTAATTAACCTTTAATTAAACAACATTTATTAATCACCCTTGATTAATCTTCAATCAGTAATTAATTACCCTTAATTACTTTCATTAACTAAATTAATTATTCCTTAATTAATTTCTTAATTAATCCCTTGATTAATTATTCAAAGTAATTAACTCAAATTACTTCTATTAATAAAATCATTTATTCAACTAATTACTTCCAGTAATTATATATTATTTACTTCCCTAAATAATCACACCTTAACAATTACATTAAGTAATTATTATTAAGCCATCTCTTGATTATCCTAAATTAATTAAACTTAATTAATTAACTTAACTAAATCAAATTAACTTCAATTAATTACAATAAGTAATTAATTCTTAATTACTTCCAATAATTAATCTCTTTATTTACTTTTATTAATTCATTTATCTTTAATCATTTAAAACCTATATTAATTAAAGATAATTCATTTATCTTAAGTAAACACTAATGCACCATTTAAATCTTATTAAATTCAACTTGAATTTAGTTTATACAAAATCATTTCTTCTTGATTTATCAAAAATTAAATACACTTGTCTTAATTACAACATTAAGTTTATTAAAATAAACCTTTTTTTAAAAAGAAAGATTATATATATCTTTATAATTTAAAATTCTCTTAAACTTAGTTAATTTCAAAAATATTTTAACTAATTTCTAACTTAAATAAACAAGTTTTATTTTAGAAAGAAATTGATTTGGAAATTATTTAAACTTGATTAAATTTAAAATTTTAAACTCGTTATATAACCCAGAACGAAAATACTCGAGCAAAACACTCAAATACCCGAGCCTTACCCGCGTTACTCACTCTCATCCCTGCTCCGAGTCACATGCTCAACATCCCCGAGTTCGACCCTGAGAATTTTCCTTCTTTCCCATTTCACAAACCCAGATAAAACAACCCAACCCAACGTGCACGTGCACGTGCACGACAACTCCGGCCCCCTCCGATCAACGCTTCCAGCTTCTCCAAGTCGACAACCATTTCCCTGACCCACCTGGCCACCCCGATCATCGATATCACCATCGAAACGAAATTTGAACATATCGTTCGAAAAACTGGAACCCACCACATCGGAATTTCTTCCCTCGCCGCCGATCCCAGCTTCGATCATCCACGCCAACCCGACTGAAACTTCGTCATTATCCCACGCATCGATTCCCCCTATCGCGATCGACCACGATCTTCCCACGGCATCGCCATCAATTCGAAAACAACATCGACTAAACTGCTCTTCGAACCCTACTCCTCCCTTCCATGGCCACCATGGTCAATGATAAATTTGCCGACCATTTTTCCAGAGTTCGTCAACACATTGGCCACCTTCGACAACAACTTCCACTTTTATTTCAACGCCGATTGCCAGAAATCAACGAAAATACCCAATTTGATCAACTCAGAATTTCTCACGAATTACTAAACTAAAAATCTTGGAATGACTCTCTAAAATCATCATTTTCTAATTTGAATCTGGTTATGAAAATCAAACAGGAATTTATGATCATCAAAATTTGACTAATATATGATTTCTACTGTAATTTATCATTTTTGAAAAGGTTACTTAATATAAATTTTTGAAACCATTTTTACAATTGATTTTATAGTCTTACAATCAAATTTTATTTAGAGATCGAAGCCTAAAAAGAATTAGAGAAAGAGAATTTGGATTTTTGAATATATTTTTGAAATTTAAAATCAACAGCAGAGGCTAATTCGCCTGTTCCCAGACATGCATACTCAAATTGTACACATTGATATACATACAAGCATAATATATATTCATACAAACATTTCCACAACTAACTTCAGGTTTAAATCACATGCATTAGGTTATGTGATCAAATTCAAATGGGTTTACTCACTTTTTAAAAACAGAGAACAGGATAGACATATACATTCATATTCATATGCACAGATATTCATATATATGCATTCATTCACATCATAACATATTCAACCATATTCACAGCAATTCATCACATGCATTTATATAACAACATATTTTTAAAAACTGTTTTTAAGTTGAGATGTTTACTCACCTGTCAATTTAAAACAGAGAACATATGTTGTTCCAGACTGCATGTTTGGGTTTGAACTTCTATTTGCCTTGATGAATTTAATCTTGCTTGCTGTTTGTTGAGTTGAATTTGAACTGAAGTTGATTTTGCTTAGTTTGATTTGAGTCTACAGCTTGAAACTGAAATTACTTAATGTTGAGTTGATCTTTACGTGATGAAGCTTTAATCTTTGTTCGGCTGTAGCTTAGTTTTAATTTGAATTTACTTTGAAGATGAAAGAAGATAAGAGAAGTTTTTGAACTGAAAATCCATTAGCCTAGTTTCTCAAATCAGTTTAATGAATATATTTGCATCATTTTCAAATAAAAACAATGCTGCCACTTGTTAACTTGCATGAATCCCTTAACTTGCAAGTGTTAAAAACAAGCAAAATTATGTCTAAACCCTTAATAATAAAAGTAATTATGTTTTAAAAACTTATTTACAAAAGTATTTATGTTTTTCTTTAAATTATGTAATATGAATTTGTATTTATATTTATGTATTTATGTAAATGTGAATTATTACTAAATTTATTTATGTTTACAAACCATTTAAATTAAAGAGATATTAAGAAGAAAGGTCTAATTAAATCTATATATATATATATTTTTCAAACTAAATTTGTCTTATGTTTGTATTTTAAAAATGAAAGAATATTAAAACAATTAAACTTCTTAATTTAATCTTATTCAAAACTTAAGCTAAAATATATCTTTAATAAATAAGAAATTATTCTTGTTATTTAAATCTCAATTATCATTTCCAAAAGTATTGTCAAATTAAAAATTGTATAAATATTAAAGTTTGAAAACATCTTAATTAAATTCAAATCCAATACTCTTTCCATTCCAATATATACAAATATATATATTCTAAATGGAAAATACTTTTAACATTAGTTTTGATAATTATCATATTGAGATTTAATACATAACTTCAAATAACAATATATATATATACATATATATTATAATTTGAAAACATAGTTTTATTAAATTAAAAGATTCCCTATTCAAAATATATATATACCAATATATATATATACATTATAAATATAAAACATTTATATAAGTTTTAGAAAGATAAATCTTCTCAATTTAAAATTGTTAGAAAAGATATTCCCAAATTAAAATGTTATTAGTTTCCAAAGAAATAAACTTGCCAATTTAAAATATTATTAACATTTAAAATGAATAAGCTTGTCTATTTATAAAATAAAATCATCAAATCAATTTAATTATTTATAAAGATTATTAAATTGATATTGCCAAATTTCCGGGATATCACATTCCTTCCCCCTTAAAATAATTTCGTCCTCGAAATTTAAAAGCAAAGATAATTTAATAATCCAGTAAAATTTTAATTTTAAACAGCAACCATACATATCAATCATATTCTAACAACCATAGCAAACAATTTAATCAAACAATTTTAACTATCCAGTCAAAAATTCTGGATAGAATTTCCTCGAGTTTCCCCAAGTATATATATATATATATACCGGGAGACTCGTTCTACAGGATCTAAACTAACTATCTACAAAAATCTAGAACTCCTTCCTATCTAGATTACAAATCTGAACAAAATATCAGACTAACTCAAAACCATCCCAACTATCCTTCTGAACTGCTGATTCCATCACTCGATGAATCATACACATATTCCTCAGAGATATGTGAAATAAAATGAATTCCAGTTATCCGAACTGGCAACTCAATCCAATAGATCAAAGAACTATTCCTCTCGAGAACACAGAAAAAATCTTATAATACTTCTGGAGCTTGCTCTCAAATCTTACTAATCTTATATCTCCTTGGATCGGAGAAAACTTAAACAATATCCAATTCCAACTTCAATTTCCAAATTCCATCAATTCTTAACTGCATAACTCTCCTGACGATCCTGAGTCACTTCATCCTTCCTGATCAGCTTAGCTCTTGCTGATGCCTCTTGAAACAGATTAGACCAATATCAAACCAATTTCTAGATCCTACTCAACAAAATGGTTTCCCAAAAATCACCGAAATCCAGAACATAACTCTACTCCACAACATTAGAGCATTTCGAACTACTTCTCCTATCTGGAATAACCAAACAGTTGCACTTGACAACCTTACCTCCAAATCCTGAAAAATTCTTCATACTTAGAGATACACTTGAATTTCCTATAGAAATCCTCTACTCCAAGAAAATTGCAACTCCCGGTCGCTTCCACTCTAGAATAGCTGCTATCTTGCTTTCGCTGCACAACTCTGATCTGGAACAGATGAGAATGCCATCGGAGAAACTCGAGCACAAACTTGATCATCCACAGTTCACCATATCTATAAAATCTTAGTGAACCATTCTACTTGGTCAAAATACCTTAACAGAATCCTCACCAGAAAATTAGGTGTGGTCAATCCCTCTCCAAAGAATCCTGAGCTGCTTCACCAAATTATTCTCTAGGAGACATCCTTCTACTAAGCTGAACTTCTGGTAACTCCACAAATCAAGTCGATACGGAATCTCAATCTCCAATAATCCCAAGAGAATACTCAAATAATCGCAAGTCTCTTTTGCGATCAACCCGACCTAACTTCCATAGATAACTGTTCTCTCTTCACTAATCAGAACAGCTTATATTTGACTAACCAATCCATCGAAGAAATGGATTCACTCTACTGCTTCTGAACTTCACCTTCAGAAAAACTGCTCAGCCAGAAACTTTCTGCCAACATAGAACACTCCGAGTCGCACTGCTGCCACAAACCAAAGACTTCTTATCCGAAACTCCTCGAGAAACTCGGATCTCAAAGCAAATAGAAACACCCCACTGGACTCAGCCACAACACTGAAACAGACTCACTTCTTCAAACTTGTTCCAGAATAAACATCTTCAGAAACGTCCATAGCCACCGTGTCTCATCACACAGCTACTACTTCCTGAGGTTACCAAAATACCATCACTCTCTTCAGCTCATCCAATAGATCTACTCTATTTATCCAACTTCAAAGATAAACTCTAAACCATAACTGGTTTCCTTCAGAGATCGGTGAAATCTTTACACCACAACAAAGTTTACTCGAGACGGTATTTGGTCTACAGTCTCGTCAGATATACTTCCAACCTCAACACTCAAATTCTAACTATTGGTAGTCGTGTTACTCACACTACCACCTTATCTACCTTTATAACTTATATTGGAAAACCCGAACAGGTAACCCAACAAATAGGTAGAAATATATATATATTTAAAATGATATTTTTTTATATAGAAATTATTTCTGGGTAAAATTATTTCATTTACCACTTTAAAACAATATTGTGTCCGTTGGCCTGGTTCAAGTGTTTAGAGATCCCTATCAATAACGTTAGCTACTCGTATTGACCAGAATCCATATACCACTCAACCGATCAATTAACACAATATAAAATCATTTTTATATAACTAACAATTACGCGCTCTCAAGATAGACACCACTTCAGAGCCTAGGTATTCACTCAACCTACTGCTCTGATACCAAATGTGACGACCCGGCTTCCTATGCCCAGGAAAACGCATCGTTATGAAGAAAGAAAGGGGTAGAAGAAGAAAAGAAAAGAAGAAAGAACAACAACACATCAGAAATCTCACAGCGGAACGAGAAATATATTATCACATAAGATATTACATAGTATCATATACATCAGAGTACACAACTTATACATCACAGAATAGACAGTTATAAACTTCTGTCTATTATACAACACAAGTACATCAGTACAATACAGACTAATACAAACACAGCGGAAACTTTATATATCTACTAACGCCGAAGCCTCCTGCTCCATTGCTCCTCCAGAATATTCGTCAAAGCTAAACCTGAATCCCTTGGCTACTCGTAAAAATTTGAGTACCCAAGAGTTTATAAAACAGAAATAAACACTTGGGTCAGACATGGGTCTGGTGTGAGTAAACGGGTTAAAATTGTTTAACTTCAAAACCTTTTGAAAACAAAGGTATCACGTAAGACTTCCCACACATAAACATGGAAAAGTTTTTACCTTACGCTAACCAAAACATTTGATATGAAATCCAGTTATATTATAATAGGGTCTAGGGTTTTCAAGTAAAATACAGAAATAGCTGAAATGCTTACATCTCACATTCCAACATAGTTGGACACAACTAATACGTACGGCACTTATTGGAGTTTGGATTCCATACAATGGCAGGGCTACTGGGGTACCGCCCGTCACAGTACGTGGCCTAGATCACCGTACCGAGGAGTACGCCCGCTCCCCTGCAACACAAAGCCGGAACCATCCCTTACTGGATAATTCCGAACAAGATAACCCCGTAGTTGGCGCGACCAACTACACACTAAGCCGAATAAAAGAAAAGGGACCTCTAGACAGGGATCTATCTTGCTCTCAGTGGGTGCTACCCACGAAACCTTGCTGCACCTCCCCTGTTTTAGCCATTCCCGGTTGATGAGGCTTGAGGTTACGATTACCTTTAATCAGAACATATCACTTAGAATGCTCATCGTCCACCTGACGATGTGCTGAAAGCATTCAATCCATACAAGTTCGTTCCGGGTTCGAACGAAACCGAAGGCATTATCTCGTTACACTCGTTTTGGAATCACCCTCAGAGTTAACGACAATAACCCTTGCACTCTGAATCTTCATCTTCACTTGAGATTCACGACCTATCGTTAATTTGGATCGATGTGGTATTCGGGTCTCCAGACCTGGAAATCCGGTATACGGAAACCCGATCCCGGTCTCATCGAAATCCAAAGCGTATCTTTTAAGGCCAAGTTGTTTTAAAGTTAAAACAATTCAATTCTTATCTATATACACAAAGATAGATAATTCACAATAGATAATCTACATTATCATCCCAAACAGATAATTCACATTATCATTATAATTCAACCAAACATCCATATCATATATCAATCATATCTCATCAGATATATCAAACAATGAAATACATTCAATCTCATTCATCCATCCTTAAGCAATGATTTATATCATCTAATTAATTTAAAGTGAATTAAACTAATTACTTCATTCTATAAATCCTGCTTACTTAATTATTAATTAAACCAATTAATTAATCATTACTCTAAGTATCCATCTTAATTAATCATTCCTGATTAATAATCCTTTAATTACTTTAAGTAATTAATACTTAATTAATTTCACAAATTAATTATCTTAAACCATTCAGTAATTAATCTTTAATTACTTCATTAATTAATTAATTATACTTAATTATCTTAATCCTTAATTAATTACAATTAATTAAATACTTTAATCACTTATTATTTATTAATTAATCTTAATTAATCAATTCTTAATTACATCATTAATTATATTAATTAATGATCCTTAATTACAACTTAATTATTAATTACTTAATTAAATTAATTACATTAAGTAATTAACCTTTAATTAAACAACATTTATTAATCACCCTTGATTAATCTTCAATCAGTAATTAATTACCCTTAATTACTTTCATTAACTAAATTAATTATTCCTTAATTAATTTCTTAATTAATCCCTTGATTAATTATTCAAAGTAATTAACTCAAATTACTTCTATTAATAAAATCATTTATTCAACTAATTACTTCCAGTAATTATATATTATTTACTTCCCTAAATAATCACACCTTAACAATTACATTAAGTAATTATTATTAAGCCATCTCTTGATTATCCTAAATTAATTAAACTTAATTAATTAACTTAACTAAATCAAATTAACTTCAATTAATTACAATAAGTAATTAATTCTTAATTACTTCCAATAATTAATCTCTTTATTTACTTTTATTAATTCATTTATCTTTAATCATTTAAAACCTATATTAATTAAAGATAATTCATTTATCTTAAGTAAACACTAATGCACCATTTAAATCTTATTAAATTCAACTTGAATTTAGTTTATACAAAATCATTTCTTCTTGATTTATCAAAAATTAAATACACTTGTCTTAATTACAACATTAAGTTTATTAAAATAAACCTTTTTTTAAAAAGAAAGATTATATATATCTTTATAATTTAAAATTCTCTTAAACTTAGTTAATTTCAAAAATATTTTAACTAATTTCTAACTTAAATAAACAAGTTTTATTTTAGAAAGAAATTGATTTGGAAATTATTTAAACTTGATTAAATTTAAAATTTTAAACTCGTTATATAACCCAGAACGAAAATACTCGAGCAAAACACTCAAATACCCGAGCCTTACCCGCGTTACTCACTCTCATCCCTGCTCCGAGTCACATGCTCAACATCCCCGAGTTCGACCCTGAGAATTTTCCTTCTTTCCCATTTCACAAACCCAGATAAAACAACCCAACCCAACGTGCACGTGCACGTGCACGACAACTCCGGCCCCCTCCGATCAACGCTTCCAGCTTCTCCAAGTCGACAACCATTTCCCTGACCCACCTGGCCACCCCGATCATCGATATCACCATCGAAACGAAATTTGAACATATCGTTCGAAAAACTGGAACCCACCACATCGGAATTTCTTCCCTCGCCGCCGATCCCAGCTTCGATCATCCACGCCAACCCGACTGAAACTTCGTCATTATCCCACGCATCGATTCCCCCTATCGCGATCGACCACGATCTTCCCACGGCATCGCCATCAATTCGAAAACAACATCGACTAAACTGCTCTTCGAACCCTACTCCTCCCTTCCATGGCCACCATGGTCAATGATAAATTTGCCGACCATTTTTCCAGAGTTCGTCAACACATTGGCCACCTTCGACAACAACTTCCACTTTTATTTCAACGCCGATTGCCAGAAATCAACGAAAATACCCAATTTGATCAACTCAGAATTTCTCACGAATTACTAAACTAAAAATCTTGGAATGACTCTCTAAAATCATCATTTTCTAATTCGAATCTGGTTATGAAAATCAAACAGGAATTTATGATCATCAAAATTTGACTAATATATGATTTCTACTGTAATTTATCATTTTTGAAAAGGTTACTTAATATAAATTTTTGAAACCATTTTTACAATTGATTTTATAGTCTTACAATCAAATTTTATTTAGAGATCGAAGCCTAAAAAGAATTAGAGAAAGAGAATTTGGATTTTTGAATATATTTTTGAAATTTAAAATCAACAGCAGAGGCTAATTCGCCTGTTCCCAGACATGCATACTCAAATTGTACACATTGATATACATACAAGCATAATATATATTCATACAAACATTTCCACAACTAACTTCAGGTTTAAATCACATGCATTAGGTTATGTGATCAAATTCAAATGGGTTTACTCACTTTTTAAAAACAGAGAACAGGATAGACATATACATTCATATTCATATGCACAGATATTCATATATATGCATTCATTCACATCATAACATATTCAACCATATTCACAGCAATTCATCACATGCATTTATATAACAACATATTTTTAAAAACTGTTTTTAAGTTGAGATGTTTACTCACCTGTCAATTTAAAACAGAGAACATATGTTGTTCCAGACTGCATGTTTGGGTTTGAACTTCTATTTGCCTTGATGAATTTAATCTTGCTTGCTGTTTGTTGAGTTGAATTTGAACTGAAGTTGATTTTGCTTAGTTTGATTTGAGTCTACAGCTTGAAACTGAAATTACTTAATGTTGAGTTGATCTTTACTTGATGAAGCTTTAATCTTTGTTCGGCTGTAGCTTAGTTTTAATTTGAATTTACTTTGAAGATGAAAGAAGATAAGAGAAGTTTTTGAACTGAAAATCCATTAGCCTAGTTTCTCAAATCAGTTTAATGAATATATTTGCATCATTTTCAAATAAAAACAATGCTGCCACTTGTTAACTTGCATGAATCCCTTAACTTGCAAGTGTTAAAAACAAGCAAAATTATGTCTAAACCCTTAATAATAAAAGTAATTATGTTTTAAAAACTTATTTACAAAAGTATTTATGTTTTTCTTTAAATTATGTAATATGAATTTGTATTTATATTTATGTATTTATGTAAATGTGAATTATTACTAAATTTATTTATGTTTACAAACCATTTAAATTAAAGAGATATTAAGAAGAAAGGTCTAATTAAATCTATATATATATATATATTTTTCAAACTAAATTTGTCTTATGTTTGTATTTTAAAAATGAAAGAATATTAAAACAATTGAACTTCTTAATTTAATCTTATTCAAAACTTAAGCTAAAATATATCTTTAATAAATAAGAAATTATTCTTGTTATTTAAATCTCAATTATCATTTCCAAAAGTATTGTCAAATTAAAAATTGTATAAATATTAAAGTTTGAAAACATCTTAATTAAATTCAAATCCAATACTCTTTCCATTCCAATATATACAAATATATATATTCTAAATGGAAAATACTTTTAACATTAGTTTTGATAATTATCATATTGAGATTTAATACATAACTTCAAATAACAATATATATATATACATATATATTATAATTTGAAAACATAGTTTTATTAAATTAAAAGATTCCCTATTCAAAATATATATATACCAATATATATATATACATTATAAATATAAAACATTTATATAAGTTTTAGAAAGATAAATCTTCTCAATTTAAAATTGTTAGAAAAGATATTCCCAAATTAAAATGTTATTAGTTTCCAAAGAAATAAACTTGCCAATTTAAAATATTATTAACATTTAAAATGAATAAGCTTGTCTATTTATAAAATAAAATCATCAAATCAATTTAATTATTTATAAAGATTATTAAATTGATATTGCCAAATTTCCGGGATATCACAAGATCGCATCTTCCTTCATCCTCCGCATCGATTTTGATTAAGCATCTTTATCGCTGGCGCTTTTATCCGCATCGATTTCGGATTTGATTGCCCTAAACTGGGTGGAATTGGTGAGCATTAATTTCTTAACCCTAGTTTTCAGTTAAGTTTGAAACATTGCAAAGTATCAAAATCTTGCTTATCTGATCGAGTTTAGCCTAATTTTTATTCTGATTGAGTTTAAAGTTTATGCTACCTGTAATTAAATGGTATTATTTGTATTTAAAGAATACTTTGGAATTCTAATTTATCACTATTTCAATACACATGGTTTAAGAATTTTGAAGAGACAAGATATATTGGCTTACATGCAAGTGCTGGTGTAGAAAACCATAGCTCATGGCACCACTGGAAACAATGGCTTTGAGTTTAGCAGTTTTGGGTGCTAGAAATTAATCCAATTCTCTATGTAAGTTAGTTGAAAAGAAGATCACAATTATCTAGAAAAACATGTTACTTTTTAACTAAAACAACACCATTATATTCGGTAGCTTACTTTTTATAACTAGCTGCAAAGTTTAGAATGGTTGGATAATTTATATAACTTATTTGTAAGCAGTGTACCGGTAGGTGTTTTTATTTTAAACTTTACAATCTGTGTCCACTTTGATTTCTGGTATTCAAAGTTGCAAGAATAAGTATATTATCATGATGCTTTTAGTTCACTTATAATATATTAAATATATTTATTTGAAATTATTATAAATTATTAATGAGCTAATGTTATCAAAACTTTTATGTTTAAAATGTTAAATCAGGTATTTATGATTAAACTATTATTTCAACCATCGATTCAACATATCATTTTTAATATGATTATTTAATAAATCTGAAAGCCATTGAAACTTTATAAGAATATTTGTAATTGTTTAGGGTTAGTTTTATACCTTTAGAAGAATATTTATCAAAGATTTAGAAGAACCTTTGTTCCATTTTATTACACCTAAAACATCCAATTCAGCATTTGTTTATACAAAGAGTAGAGATAGGGATAAAAATATAAACCTTAAGTCCTTAACTTGTCAATCAATTCGGTGTTAGTTGTTTGAATGTGATATGTGCAGGTGAAACTGAAGAGAGGTGAAAATGATCCACATTAATTGAGGGACTTAAAAAGTGAAAAGGTGTGAGAGCTCAATAAAGAAACTCACAAAAAGTTATTAGTATCTTCTTTAAATGTTAACAGTTTGGGTGCTTATCAGTTAGGTGTGTGAAGAAGGAAACAGAGAAAAAAAGAAATGGAAACCTCACCTCAGAAAAAACAAGAAAGGATCATATCTCAAAGAGCAACACAGATGAGCAACTCATTCAACTGCAAAATTTGGGCTCTGGGTTTCATTTGTGGTGTTTGTATTATTTATCGTCTGTTGGTTGCTTCCCCTCCTTTGAGAATTGTGAATTCTTGAATTCCAGTTTTGTTGATTCAGGTAAAGGGATTGGTTATCTCTTTCTTCATCTTTTTGTTCCCTGCCTTCTAACTTTATACTTATCGATTGTTGTGTTGTATGTTTATGATGCATCATGGTCTCTATTATGCATAATTTATCAGAAGATATACAATGGTACTTGTTTGGATTATAGTTTGTTCTTTCATCTCTATATAAAGTAAGAAGCTTTAAATATTTGATATTTGGACATTTTACTCATGTGTGTATGTATGCATATGTGTAGGTATGTATATGTATATATATATATATAATTTTTTGATATACAATTTAGTGATTATATACGGGTTGATCAAATTTAGATAACTACTAATATAGCAGAGAGGTATAATGGTAAATATATATGTGATAACATAACTAACTCACCATGAATGTTGTCCATTAATAGTTCACTGTATATGTTGTCAATTAATTATGTTAAGGATAATTAAGCAAGTTTCTAATAAGGTATTAGCACTGAATGCATTGAAGCATTTGTTGAAGGTAAGTGTACCAGTCATGCAGTCCACATCATCCTGTACGAATATGTGGAATGCACATTGAAGCTTTAGAAGATTTTTATAACTATTTTTTATTTATATGCTTTTCTACACAGTGTAAATTTGTTTATACCTTTGTTAAAATTAGACCTAAAAACTAAAATAATTTCATTGTAATTTTAGCATAGGATCACACAACTACCTTCACGATACCAATGTTTTATGTTCATTTTTCATTCAAGTAATGAATGTGATTAGAATCCTTGCCCACATCGATAAGAATGTTTTATGGGGGATGACAACATTAAAGCTTTAGATTCAGGTTTTGTACATCAATGTTATTGCATGGGAATTGAATTTATTTCGCATAGTGTCTTACCTGGCTATTTTTTTATGTTAAATGTTCATGTCAATCTAGACGAGGAGAATAAGGTTCCACTTTGAGTGATAGAGGTATAGTTATGACTAACGAATCTTTGAACAATAACTTAAGGACAATAGCCAAGCTAGGAATTTCAAGTACTGCTGACAACAAACTTCTGATTTTACCTATTTTATGCTTATTTTTTTAAAATACAATGTTTCTTCAAATTTTTTTGTTTACAGCTTTGGTTGAAAAATTGTAAATAGGAGGTGACCTAAAACTCATTTTTCCAAGTTTGGTATTGAGCAGTACTCTGCAGAAATATAACTTATATTAGTACAGTTCTAAGATATCGGCTATAACTTATAACTGGAGATCTAAGCAGTCCCCTCTGCTATGTCACTATCCTGTCAATGTACCTAATTTGTTATCTGCTTGCATTTTTCCATTTAGCTATATAAGTACACTGAACTATACGTATTAAATATCATTATTAATGTCCTTTTGTCATACACGGGCTCAATACTTGAAAAATGATCCATCTTATTTGAGTTGTCAAAACAAAGTGTGCAAAGAGAAGGACGAGGAAGGCAACTGTGCAGTAGAGACCTGCACTGCAACCTTAACGTTTCATGTCGTCAATTTTAGAACTGATGTTGAGTTTGTGTTCTTCATAGGAGGGTTTAAGACACCTTGTATTTTGAAAAGAACGCAACCCATACGTTTTGCAAATCCTTCCATGCCTTTGTATGGTCAATTATCTAGTATTGACTCCACTGGAACCTGCACTGTTTATGAAGGAACATGCAAGGGAATGCCAACAAAGGATAAAGACGAAATCGACACTTATGATAGTAAAACATACACTGCGCCAGTTCATGCTTTAATTGGAATGGCCGGTTTCAAACTTGACCAGTTTAAAAATGTGAGCCATATTGCATCTTTCTTCTCATTTTGTCTTAAATATGCATGTATATATGTACTCATGTGGATCATAAGCCAATTTTTACACACGTAGGGTTCTGTTGAACCTTGGAGCTTGACAAGGATTGCTGAATTTGGGTATGTACAAGCAACTGCAACCAAGGAGCGTCTTTCAGTGGAGGTACCATTACCTTATTGCTCTCTTGAAAATTTCGAAATATCTTAGCTTGGTGCAGTTGGTTTAACTCTTTTTTCCTTTTCTTTTCTTCTTTCTATTTTTGGCAGCTGTACTTCAATTTGTGAACTCAAATACAACACAAGTAAGAGACATATTTCAGTTCAAATGACTTTGAAATGGGGATTCTCTACATGTAGAAAGAAGCAATTATTTTGTTCGTTCATTTTTACTGGATAAAGGATATGATATGATTGTGGTTTCATTTTTCTTAGGATGAAATAATGATCCATTATTTTCATTGTAATAAAATTTCAAATTATATATGAATGTTATTTACTTAATTTTAAAAAAAATTCTAAATTATGATCAACCAATAATATGACAAATAAAAGTAAATTAGTATATTTTATCAATATTAACCACTTTTGCAAATTTGTTTTGCACATTTATTTTCAATATTGAAGAGCATTTGGCATCTTCAACCTAATTTGCTACAATATTACATGTTTTAACATAGTATTATACATTTATCTTAATAGTGAGGTTCTTATGTCAAAAATTTACTTGGAAAAAATTGTAGCATCCGAACTTGGCAGCTGGTGATAGCTCTTCAAGTTCTGAATCTGCTTTTCTTTTAACACGTGGATGGGCATGGGCTATGGATAGAAAATACTATCATTATATATGTTTTTTTCTATTGTGTGTTTGTTGTGCTCAAGTGGCTTGGACTGTGGAGACTGAACCTATGATATGTTTTGTGAATGAATATAAATGTTAACACAGGTGCGTTTACAACAAATAATCCCAATTTGGTAAAATCTGAATTATAAGTTTTAACACAGGTGCGTTTACATCAATCATAGATGTTGTCACTATGGTATAAGGTCTAAATGATATTGATGAGGCATAGTTAAATAGCATAAAAATTGGGAAGATTCCTAAATTTTATGCTATTTAGCTCTTGCCTTATCAATATTATAGGTAATATGAAGATTGTGGACTTTGGTTAAGCGCCTTTACTGGGCTGGATGTGTTGCTTCACCCTACGTGTGGGACTCCGGCTCATGCTGTGATGGCGCAAAGGTAACCTAAATTCTCATCACGCAAAGGTAACTAATAATATTATTTAGTTATTTTCAGTAAACACTATGTTAGTTTGCATTTTGTTAGTTTGCATTTTGGTTGCTAAGTCTAGTTCCTTGACATTGTTTAATTTTTATATACAGGCCATTCTAAGATGTTTTGATAAGCGAATCTACATTCCTCTACCTGATGCCAAAGCTAGACAACATAGGTTAAAAGTCAGTTGCTCTTGCTTGCACTTATTTATAAGATTGAAATAAGACAATCAATATAGAAGTGACTGGGATTGGCCATCAACTAGGCACCAGTTGCTAACCTATTTGCTTTGGAATTTTATTTTATTTTTTATTTGAACTTCTGTCTGTTAACAAAAATTAGTTTTACCTAGGAATAAAAATGTATAACTTCCCGTGCACGGAAAAGAATAAAAAGCTATATATGCATAGATTCTTGGTGATGCAGGCCTAGCAAATGAAAACATTGACTCCATTGTTATTCATTTCTGACGTTGTAGCTGAAGTTGCTGAATGCAGAACAAATTGTTGGATGATGACTACATGAACAGCACGACATATTGCTGAGAGAAAATGCAGGAAATGCTAAATGCTTGGAGTAATGCAAGTTCTGTACATGAACAAATCTGATTGCTTGGAGTGCTTGGTGGTCTAGCTGAATGCTTGGTGGATGTGGATGCCAATGGTGATCTAATCATCTGAGGTACCTTAAAATAATAATAATAATAATCTATAGTTAAATTATTTCATAGTTCTTTGTTGTCTCCGACTTTTATAAACTAGTAATAATAATAATCTTATGATCTTTTGAATCCTATGTTTTTATAAAAACTATGCTAAATTAGCTAAGTTTCTAAAAAATTATTAAACTAAAAATACAAAGGCAAAGCAATGGCCTCGGTGTATTATTTATGTTAATTTTTGTGGCTGCAAGTTTGATGTTGTGTTTCATTTTGCTGGGTTAAAAGCTTTGGGCAAAAGCGTAGCTAAACCTCTTAGATATTTTGATAACAACTTGACTTACACTTTAAATTTGGTGCATGGATCTTTGGTGCTGACTTGCTGTAGAATGCATGGATCTGATGATGGGCAATCACACAAATAGGCTATCAAGATGGGATCGTGCAAACCACATGCTGAAGCATGATCTGGAGTGTTCGTACGGGGACATGTTGATGAAGTGAGAAGAGTTGTTCACCAGACTGAAGTGCATGGATCTGGAGTATGTTATAGCCTATGCTGACGAGACTGAACATTGCATGCGGATGCTTATGAGTTGCTTCAGTTTTGGAGTGCATTATTGGTTTATGGTATAATTATGTAACTGTCATTTAAGTTCTTTTACAATTCTTTTAGGATACATTTGGCAGCTTTAATTATGACTTCTTGATTCTTTTATTAAATGAATGACCTTTTCAAACCAAACAAAGTTTGGATTTTGATTAAACCTTTTACTGTTGTTCACAGGTGGTCAATTTATGCAATGTTTTTTATTGCAGTAACTTCTAGCCGATTAAAAATTACAGGCCTAAGGCATGGACTGAAGCTTGAGCAGGTTGGTAAGTGTTAAAAGTTATATTTATTGTACACATATCTATCTTAATGGTCACTTATTATGTTTTGGATACAATTTCAAGGTATAAACCTATTGATCACGTTGCTGAGCAAGTAACCAACTAAAGTATCACGTTGCTTTTGCGTAGATGGGTCTGCCAACATTTATTTTTCGGCCTAAGGCATGGACTGAAGCTTGAGCAGGTTGGTAAATTTGGCAATATTAATATCATACCTTTTCCTTCATGAAAATGTACTAGGTAAAAAAACACTTCAGCACTCTTGATTATTGATTTATCAAGCTGCCTTCTTCATGCTTAAGGTAATTCACTTTTATTTCATGATCCAACATTGAACCAACTGGGCTTTGTTCATGTTAAGGCATTCATGGTCTTCAACATATATTTGGCGAACCTCTTGTCAATCTGAAATATATATAGGAACTGCATCACAGTATTAAGAGACATTCATTCTTAACCATGTTAAATTAGTTCAACAAAACTTGCAACCCAAACATATATAACAAAGCAAGCTTCCACATTCATTTGGTACTAACTTGGCAATACAAATCCTTGTTTGATTAACTAGTGTCCATGTTAATTTACACAGGTTCCTCGTAACTCGTTTAAATGGAGTAAAGGAATAGGTTATGCTGATCATTATGAGTGAGCCGTTACTAACATCATTTTAAGCATTCAAAGAGGAGCTGAGCCTGGTATTATGATCTACATTCTTCCACAAGGACCTGGAATGTCCAAGGCTCGCAGTAAGCATGGATGGGGAACACAGTTCGGTTCATTTTGGTGTTGTTAGGTAATACTGCTATTCATTATTTCCATTAGAAATTTTACAGTTAATATATGATATTTTTTGTATTGGCAATGGTTTATAGGTTGATATAGTTCTCTATCTAAATCAGAAATCATTTGGGTAATTTTTTTTCTATAGAGACCATCTTATGATGAGGAATTTCAAGATGTAGCAGCTTTATTCAGATACATGTATAGTTTTTGCCACCGCTTTCACAAAAATACCCAAGTTAAATAGGATAACTCTTATGCACATCAATAAAGATTTCAGAGATGGAACCACAAAAAAAACTTCAAATTGATTTATAAAATATGAACATCTCCATAACTCATCTATTATGAAGACTAGAAATGTTAAAATTTTAAATACTTGATAAATATTCTGAGCTAAATAAAGTAAAATTTCTTTTTTTTCCAATAGAAATTTGGAGATCAATGGATTCAAAAGTGCTTGTACAAGATTGCTCGGGCTGGAAAAATCAAATGTTTTACTGGAGTAGTTCAAGTGCTAGAAAGAAGAAGCTGGTATACTTTCTCTATTCCTTTGATATAATTACTGATAAAACTTCATCAATATATTTCTAATTTTTATACTACCTTGGTTAGTATATTTTTTACTTGCATTTAAAAGCTAACATATATATGCAACAAAATTATATGTCCATCTGTAAGGCTTAGCTGCTGTCTTTCCAAATCTAAGGTAGTCTGTAATTATGCATACATGATGGTTAACATGTTTGAAACATTATTTAGTTTTGTAAAGAATCTACTATGAAATTCCACACATTGCCACATTGGCATAATTGCACACTGTACTGATAACCAAATTCATTTTGGTTAGGTTCAAACTACTATTGATGGTCTTAGAGCAAGTGCTTCTGATAGAACAGACGATTTACAGAAAGAAATGCAACAACTCATGTTTTTATATCCACTGTCAAAGAACAATGGTCACGGTACATGGAAGACACTTAAATCCGATACAATGAAGATACCGCTTCAGTAGAAAGAGGAAGGTCTGGCTTGAAACAAGGTCTTCAAGATTGGTATTGACGCTGTGCCAAATCTATTTTACTTCTCGTTTTGATTATACATCAAGATTGTATGCAGTTGGTTTATATATTTTATCTCTCTTTACGGGTTTATGTAAACTTTGTTCATGGATATTGTGTTCAACTTATTTTATGGAAGTGATTAATAGTTATGCTTTTATTTTACAATTTTTAGTTTGATTTGTTTATGTTATGTACATTAACTGATTAAAATATAATTAAATGTAGTTTATATTAATGATGTGTGAATATTGCAATGGCACAACATTGCTGTCAATTCTTTGGAAAAAAAATGCATGTCCCTACGACAGCGTTTATACATTGCTGTCAATTCATTGGAAAAAAATGCATATCCCTACGACAGCGTTTATCCATTGCTGTCAATTCATTAGAAAAAAATGCATATCCCTACGACAGCGTTTATACATTGCTGTCAATTCATTGGGAAAAAATGCATATCCCTACGACAGCGTTTATACCTTGCAGTAGAAAACTATTAACAGCGTTTATACCTTGCAGTAGAAAAATTATTAACAGCGTTTAAAAAACGCTGTAGAAAGTGGGTTTTTGACAGCATTTATATTTTGCAGTTAAAAATTTAGGGTCAACGACCGCATGTCGTTATACAGCGTTTTTAAAAACGCTGTGAAAACTTTTAACAGCGTTTTTCAAACGCTGTGAAAAGTCTATTTTGTTGTAGTGCACCCTTAACTTCCCCAAACACATCCAAGTATTCATTAACTATGGGAATTTCTTCAATGGTTAGTTCACTCAGATCTTTTTCTAAATCAACTAAATGATACAATTTCCCTTCCTTAGCTACTTCACATAGAACTGTGATCCTCTGGCCTCTAGAATTTTGCAATGATATGGTGGATGAGTCTAAATTAATTATGGCTTTAAATTGCCTTAACCAATCTACCCCCAATATAACTCCTATATTTGGGTAATTTAAAACATACAAATTGGAAATAAAAATATTTCCTCCTATGTTTAACTCCACATCCACACAATTCATGTTCAAAACACTAGAACTCCCTAGGGGACTTTGTACAAGCAATGGGGTTTTAACCAATATGCAGTTTAATTTAACACTTTAACTAATTCATAGGAAATCAAAGAGTGTGTTGCTCCAGTATCATATACTACTGGTATGGGTATGGCAAAAATGAGTAATGTACCTTCCACTTGGCCATGATTTTCAACATCAATTTTCACTGCAGATTTGCCTTTACCTTCCAAAGTTGCCAATTTCCCTTGCTGTTTATTCTCAGGACAGTTCCTCTTCATATGCCCCTCTTTCCCACATAGGTAGCATTTGAAGGCTCCTCCTTTTAACTCTGGGCACCTTGGTTTGATGTGTCCTTCTTTTCCACAATGATGGCAAACCAATTTCTTCTTAGTATCATTGGCTTTTGTATCTTTACTCTTCCTGTTGTCTGCCTCCTCCTTCTTTTTATCATAAGGGTGATATCTTCCCTTATCCTTCTTGTTGTTGCTCTTAAAATTCCTATATTTCTCTCTTTCTTTGTCATGTTGTTCCAGTTTCAATGCCAGATCAATTACTTGATAAAATGTTCTATCTGCATATGGTAGCATAGCTCTGCTAAGTCCTGGGTTCAGTCCTTTTATATACCTATCATTTTTGGATGCTTCATCTGCCACTAGCATTGCTCCATAATTAGATAGCCCCTCAAACTTTTGAGTGTATTCAGTGACATTCAAAGTTCCCTGCCTAAGTTTGATAAATTCTTCAAGCAAAGTGGTCTTGGCTGATGCTGGTACAAATCTTGCCTCCAACATCTCCTTGAACTGATTCCAAGTGATTTCATTTTCATTTCTTCCAGCTATGATCACCTCCCACCAGCTTAAAGCTACCCCTTTCAGTTGTCTAGAAGCTACTTGCCTCTTCCTTTGGTCATCCAACTGCATGTCATTGAAAATCCTATCAAGTGTTCTCAACCATGCTTGAATTTCCATCACACTCTCGGTTCCTTCGAAACTCCTGCCTCCCAAATTGGAATAAGTCTTCAGTAGTTTTGAAAGCTCTTCATGTGGGTTCTCAGGCCTATGCCCAATTCCATCTCTTAAAACCCTCACAAATTCTTGCATATCAAGCATTTGAGGTGCACTGGGTCCTGCATTGTGATGAGATCCTCTTCCTACCATGGTCTGCTAACTAAATTCTGGGCAAATGGTATTAGTATATTATGAGTACTTCTGTAATTTCTATTTTCTTATCTAAATTATTTCATCCAAAACAAACAGACATAATACATTTCTATAATACTTAACAATCAATGCAACCAAGTGCTCTGATACCAACTGAAATGACCCTCCTATTTCCACCCTAATTTCATAAGGATTTTTTTTTAAAGAGATGATATATAGATATATCATTCATTACAAATATATTTCCCAAGGTCATTTTCTTTCTCCAATAAACAAAATATATCCAGGATCTTTCACAATATAAAAATATTGTTTTAAATCTAAATCATTCCTAACATACATATATGAAGATATCTATGTTATATTCTACTAGAATCAGAGCATGATAATATGTAAGTAGAAATCCTTTTAAATCTATTAAAATGTGATAATTCCCTGATAAAAGATTAATTATTGTATCCTGATTTTTGACCATAGAATCCGCTGGAAACATGTACTTTAGTCTGTTATTCTAATTAAGAAATGATCAAGTAATAATCAGTGGAAAGCAAGCTTTTAATATGGATGATTGTGTTAAAGTCTGTATAGTATCAAACTCAGGCTAAAAGAAAGTGGATCATAAGTGAACACAAGCAACATCTAGGCGTAATGGAAACGCGCCTAACTTACACATGAGAGGTCACGAGTTCGAGTGCTATGCTGGTCGGTTCAAACCCAATTTTTGTTTTTTTTTCTCCTGTATGGTTTGAAATCTGATATCTACCTATATCTGCACATATATACTTAAATTTTTGCCTATAATCTAGCATACAAAACAATATTTCTTGCTTTATTATTTTTGAAACCCATTCCTACAACTGTTCTAGGAATTTATGTTTATATTTTTAACCAAATATCAACATGTACACAGATATACATGTACATGTCAATACCTTTGCTCATATTCCAGAAAACTGGGTTCAAATGGTTCCTTGCTTCATTGGTTTGAAGTGAACAATTTGCCTGACCTATGGTCTAACCATGTGGTTAATCTGACCATTCTTTTATTTGCATTTCACAAACCAGAATCTACCTAAACTTCACTTATTTGAAGCTGGTTAACTCATGTGCCTAGTGTCATGCCAGGTATCTGATCATGGCAACTGAAATGCCAATCATTTGCATCATACCTGAAGCCTTCCCATACAATTACCTCTCTCAAACAATTTAAAAAAGTAGACTTGAACCATTTGTAGACATAATTCAGAGGAAAAACAATTAGATACTTAAAGGTATTTTTCAAGGTAAATTCTAAATTTACTCCAAAACTCAGTGTTTTTAAAATACTTAAGATTGTCCAATACATAATATAATTACAAGGAAATTGCTCACATAATTGTATATTTCTTACCAGATTTTTATAGCTAATGCTTGAGCATATTCTTCTTGTTTATATCCCAGACACTACTTCAAAAAAACAAATCAAACCTTAACACACAATGATTTCAACAGAGCAACTAATTTAATCTAACACTTTACAGAACATAAGAGCAACTTGATCACTAACCATAAAATATTCATTACATGACTGGAAATCTTAGAAACATAAAATATTTCCTGAATACATGCAGATATAATCAATTTAAGCTCTTATTGAAACTAGTTAGCATGTTCATTCACTCCTCCATAATAGCCATAACTTCATTTTTACTTAGTGCCTGCGTTCCCTGAAAGAGCATAAGTGGCTGCCTCATTTTAAAATGAGACACCCCATATGCCATGAGCAAACAAGGGTCAGATCTAAGATCTGGTATGAGTAACATCAATACATTCATGATATTAAGCAATAGAGAATATAAGAGCACCATCTAGTTATTTAAACAAAGTCCTGCAATCAATTACTTTAACATAGTATAATTATGTTGATTCAGGTATGATATATTCAGTTATCATTCTTACACTTGCATACATAATCATGCAAACATAATTATCTATTTGCAACATTTGCATTCACTGGAACCATCTTGGTTCCATACCATTCAACCTAAGAAATATCCATATTCCTATTTCTTCATTTACAGGTTGTATAATTCAATTTAAATTCCTGCCTCATCTGCTATTAAGGAATCACAGGGACACATTGCAATGAACTAATTCACATCATTGCACAAAGATCTCAGGGCTTAAACAAACCATGTGCCAACTTGCATACTTCAAATATGACAAGCATTCCAGCAGCCTTCTTGGCCTTCCCTTCCCTAGTTTATTTACTAGTGTATTGTCTTAAATCCTATCATCAAATATGCTAAGTGAACATGTCACTGCAAACATGGAAACATCCATAATCTTTCCTAGCATAATTCTCCTCAGAAATAAGCAGACAGTTATTTCCTAAATGGGGTCAATATGTCTTGATCTTAGTAAGATACAAGAATATTTTCAACTGTAAAAGAGGCATGGCATGTTCTTATTATATTGATCTGCAAGCCTTTATGATTGATTCAGATTCAGGATCTATTTCAATCATAATTTTAGCTTGTGAGTTTCCTCTTTTTTTTTTTGATTTGATTAAGGGCTCAGCACTTAGAAAATTTCTATTGCACCCTTAACATCTTTCTTTTCAAGCCTCAGCACTTATACCAAGTATAATGCAGCTCCCAACATTTTTTTTGTAAAGTTTCCATGCCATAGATCTATAACAGTTGAGAGTATTCTCTATATAATTTTAAGATTCTGGACTTTAACATTTTTGAGTAAAAATAAAATAGTATGATACACATCCAAAGACAAATGTCTCAGCAAATCAAAGATCACCAAAATCATCCATATTAAATCATATCAGATTTAAAATAAGACATCCAAAAAGCATTGATGAAATCATATACATCAAAACCAGCAATATATAAATGGCAATATAAAAAGTGGCTGCCTCATCTCAGGTCTTAATGCCATGAACTCAGTGAGGTTACTCACCTAAATATTTCTTCTTATTAATCCAGAAAATCCTTGTATGAGTGTTTTCTCCTTCCTTCCAATATTTTTTTCTTCCTTTCTTATTTTTGTGCAGCTCGGGGTAAAGATAATTTTACTGGCTGAAACTGCCTATTTATATGCATTTTTCCACTAGGGTTTTGTTAAAACAAAATTCCATTTCTGACCTAACCATCTTCATGCATTTTTCATTCATTTTCCTCCTTAATACCCCGGCCATATTAACCAATTTAAAGGCTGCATTTTCTTTCTTTTACTTTTCAGAAAATGGCCACTCACCTAGTCATGTTAAAAGTGTGACTATCCTATTTTATATTTTAATTATTCCTGAGAATCCCCTTTGCTATTTTTGCCTACACAAGCATATTGACTTGTATCACATTTCATGTCATTTTAATGTTATAGTTTCACTTGCTTATATATATATATACTTTTTAGTACTTAAAAATGTATATTTGTATACATATCTTATCTAGGCTTATTTAATCCCTCTTTAATTTCAGAAACATATGCACCCATATGTATACAGGTTTACAAATCCTTATAACATATATATATATGTATAATTTTCTTTTCTGGGTTTTAAATAAAATCTGTTTACTGATTTAAAGTAAAACTTACTTTTCTTATTTTCTAAGATGATCCATATAATTCCAGAAATCAAATATCCATGTTGCAAAATCATGTTTGTATTGCTTTTTAATTCTTGTTTTAAATCCAAGAAATCTGGAGTTCTTCCTTGTGCCATTTCAGTGTGCACGTGCACACATATACTTGCACACTATTTATTCCAAAAATTTCACCATATTTAAATCTAAATATTTCAAAAATTAAATCATTTTACAAAAATGATTTTTCACAAAATTTTGGGGTATTACAAGCAGGCAAGAGGGGAGAATACTTTTATTTAACCCCAAACCTAGACACTGCTATTCCAAGCACCCGTAAGATAGAGAAGCATATAGGTTAGCACTAAATACCGACTAATTACATTGTAGAGAAAATACGAGCACTCATACTTTGTTGGAACTGGTCTATTTAGCGGTCGGTGAAATGGGTAAATTTAAAAAAAAAATCCTTATTTAGACCTTAATAAGCCTATGAAATCTATTTACGAGCTTTAGATATAATCTAGGTATTAAAATATAATCCTATTTTATTTCAAAATATTTTATATTAATTTAATTAATCAAGTTAATTAAATTATTTAATTTTTAGTTTGAATATATTAAATATATATATATATATTAACAAGATAACATAATAATATATGGCCTGCATGTGTGGTGCAATGGAAAAGGGGTGGCTAGGTTTTTTTTTTGAAATTGGGTGTCCAGGTTTGGTAACAGACCCAAGTTCGAGACCTACCTTGCACACAATTCTTACAAAAGTATTACCCAGGGGTTAAAGGTGTCATGAGTTGAAGCAGACAGACACAACTTAATTCGACTCAGGAGTTTACCAGTCCGCTGGGTTCTCTTGGTATATTCAAAAAAATAAAAATAAATGAGCATGTATATGACTATATGTACATATAGATATTGGATTTATATCTATTATACATAAATATATATATACACATACATACATACATACATACACAGACATATATATATATATCTATTATACATACATACATATATATATATATACATACATATATATATATATATACATACATATATATATATATATAATACTTACATACGATGGAACCGGGCCGATGAACAACGGGTAAAGTAAGTAAATTTCATAAAGAATTCATATTTTGGATGATATTAGGCCGATGAGGTCTAAAGGTTTGTCTTATGTCCAGTCTAATTATTTTAAAAATATATATTATATTTTATATAATTTTTTGAATTTGTGAGTATTGTGATGACTCGCACTTCCATATAGTTGAGGTTGACAATAAACAACACATGTCCAACCCAAATTGACGAAAAGACGGATGGTTAAGGGTAAAAACAAAAAGAAGACAGAACAGAATCTCACACGAATGGAATAACATATATTGTTTCAATAATCTTTATAGCGGAAGAACTCTTAAATACATATATTAGAGTTTATGCTAAGATCAGCCTGGATAGATATAAATACATGTCCTTAAAATGCTGAAAAAACCACAAACACAGTGGAAAAGTAAACTACATACATACGTTGGTGAAGATCTATAGCTCTCCTCTAGAAATACTCCAAGCATCTTCAGCAAATTCTGAAACTACTCGAATCTGACCTGGGTATTAAAAATACCCAGATCAGTCTGGCAAACTAGTGTGAAAAGTGCAAATCATAAATATATATGACAGTGTCATTGATTGACTTTGATGCCAAACAAAACATTTAAAAGAAGAGTATCTCATAAGACCACACCATATATAAAAAAGATGGGTTTATACCTTATGATAATTAAAACATTTATATCAAATCATTTTATATTTGTTCTACTGACACTGATTTGAAAACAATTTCTAAATAACATATTAAAATAGCCGGAATTGTTACATTTTTTAAATTCGACAAAATATTTAGGTATATAATCAAGTCCGTAAAGGTACATATTGAAGAATGAATTTCCAACATTGACAAGGTAAGGGACTACTTTCCATATAATACGTCTCTAGAGGAATGTACCGAGGCGTAGCCCCGTTGCCCTCTACAACATAGAACCGGCCTACCTCTACCAAAGATAGCACCGAATATGTCATTACCCTGGTCGTTCCTGACTTATCCGTGGCCACAGCATACACAACAAACCCGATACATGGAGGGAAATCTAGAAAGGCGACTAACATCTCCTAATGGGTGTTACCAACTTAGCCCTGCTGTATCTACCATGTTTCTGCCATTACCGATATGTGAGGCTAGACGTAAAGTTTTACCTTTCTCACGACATATCCCACTTTGAATGCCATATTGCCATTCCGATGACACACTAATCGGTTTCCACAAAAGTACAACACTCGAGTTTATACGCCTCAGGGAAGGGTGTTAAGTATAAGAGGGGTTACCACTTACACCACCAAACAGATGTACGTTCATAGAAACCAATGTACGTGGTCTTAGAAATGCAATGTCAGACATTCGTCTATACAAGTTGTCTAGAACAGGATAAACAGAAGGTACTCGTACTACATCCTGTTTGGGAATCACCCCTAGGTTTAGTATCGAGTAGTCCTTGCATTGAAGATTTCAATATGAAGATACTATTGCCACCATATGTATATAATATGGGAATCATGAGGTTAGTGGCAAGCAACCCTACATTATGACGATCTCCATCTTCAAAATCATTGTCTTCACTTTCGAACATGTATATTGGTTCGAAGTGGATATCGAATAGGAATCACCAAAATTCGATCCCATTCTCTCCGAACCAATTATCAATAAAAAAATGTGTATAGGTGTATACAGAAATGTTAAGCCCCTTTCGTTAAATTCCCTTTTATTCTTTTACTCAAAATATTGTTTAACTTTGAAGATATCTTTTTATCCAATAAAATATCTTTTAGAGATATATATCTTTAAACCATTTTTGTATGGGATATACAAAATTATTAAAATTCTTTTTAATTAAAATACCAAGTCATTTTCTTTTAATTACTTAGGAAAATATTTCCATATTTTATTATTAGCAAAATTAATAAAGATTTCATTTTTTCCAGAAAACATGTTTTAAATGGGCCAAAAACAATGTTATTTAAGATATCGTTTACTATAAAACCAAATCACTTAGTATTGAGTAAAAAGGACTCATAGATTTTAGATTAATTATATCAGTACTTATTTCCATATTCAACCTGTACTATTCGTCGAATAAAAATGCAATCGCATTTTAAATTCACGTAGATATAGTACAAGTTCTCTTCGGGGAATTTTAGTTACCATCAAAATTCTATTTTAAATCTTGTTTAATCTTTTTGGGAAACTCCAAATCTCTTTTCTTTTATCTTAAGAAAATATGATCCGAGTAAATCAAATTAACTATCCCCTCCGTCGGGCCAGTCCGGATAGCAAGGGGAGCAAGCAACTGGTTTTCCAAACTCAGTCTATTTCTTTGCCACCCATAAGACGGTTAAGTTATTTGATCAACTCTAAACTTTTAAAAGTATTTGATTTATCATATTGAAAAACATTTCAAAAAGATTCGGGTAGAAAATCCAAGTTCAAATCATTTATTCAATGGTTAACAAATTCCATTGCTAAATTGTCGGTGAATAGTGGTTTTAAAGCTTTATAGATTAAAACACCATTTTCATTAAATATAAGCCCATTTTTATAATTCAAATTCATTTTTAAACATTTTAAAATATTTATGAAATTTATTTCATATTTTTAAGGATTTAAAAACATCCATTTTAAAGAGTTGAAAACAATATTTTATGAACTGCCAAAACACGATGATTTTAAAAACTTAATTTCGACATACCTCAAACTTTACTAACGAAATCTTGATTTTTCTTTTTCATTCGAATACCATACCCAGCAGGGTCTGGAAAATTTTTATTTCAAAGAATTCCAACTTATATTTTATCCTACACAACCGTTTAACTTTTCAGGTAGCGAAATCGCGAACTACCGACACGCGAAGGCTTATTTTTCACCTTTTAGTCAAATTCTATAATATTTTTCCCGAAACACTTTTAAATCATTTTAATAACATAATAAACTATTATTAGCCAATTTAAAACAATATTTTTCCATCTTACTTCTTAAAAATATATTTTACTTCTTTTCACCTATTATACTCATATATTATTATAATATTCATTTTTCTAACCTTTTTAATTCAAAATCCTTCATTTAAATCATATGACATTTATATATCATTATCCACCCTTTAAAACTATCATTTTTCATAAATGAAACCATAAATTTTATTTTCCAAATAATTTTAAAACTCCACTTATCCAATTCTTTTCTTTTTAAAACTAATTCCAAATCTATTTTAAACTTTGTCGAAATGAGTTTTAATGTTTATAAAACATTAATAAACTATTTTAAACCATTTTATCCATTTTTATAGAGGTTAACAATGTTGTATAAACCATTATATTTTATAAAGGAAAGTGATTCCTTTGTGTAAATTAGAGGTGTATTTTACCGTGAATCATTTCCATATCAAGCAAGCATACTTCAACCACTCATCCAATAATCAATCATTTTAGCATCTAAACTATGTTAATCAACCAAATATACTTGCATAACACAAATCATAGATAAATTTAAGATAAATTTAAATAAGATGGAAGTAGCATTCTCACTTTCATGCTATCCGACTCTAAGTGTTTTTTAATCAATGAAACGATCTCTTTCCCCGCATCGACGCTTATGAAACTTGCCCCCGGACCTTAATGTTGCTCATCCAAGCTTTTGGAGATGGAGGCTTGGCTTTGAGATGGTGTTGGTGTGGGCCAGGTACTTTAGTGAGGTAGAGGTGGATTTTAGGTAACTGTAACAACCCTGTATTTTATGATTATTTTAATTGTATATTTTAATTATTTTAAATTGAATTTCCTAATTTGAAAACTTTATTTTATTTATTAAAATGAATAAATTTTTTTATTTTAAATATAAATTATGATTTTGATGTGAATTAGAATTCCAAACATGACTAAATAGAATATTTTCCAGAAAAGTGAATTTTGGTCAATATGGTCAAACTTTGACTTTTAAATTTAAAATTTAAATATTTGAATTTTTGAATTTTTGAATTTTATTATGAAATTAATTAAATTTCAAGAATACTGCTTTTCATTTCGTTGAAATCAAAATTATATTGTGAAAGTTATGCCCTTTTAACTATTGAGTGTAATTTGCTGTATTTAACAAAATTGTTTATTTTAAATTATATAAATAATATTTTATCTGGTCATGTAATGTTCTAATTTATATTTATATGGGTAAACTAACATGTTATGTATATATTTTGGTTTTAAAACATTTTTAAAAGTGTAATTGACATTTTCCATTGTTAGTTGTATTTTGTTTACAATTTCTAATTTCCAGTTTCATTTAATTAAAGAAATTCTTTATTTAGAAGACCTTATTTTATTTAATATCCACTTTATTTTGTTCATCATTTATTTTACTTATTTGACTTTTTATTTGTTTTAAAGTGAAATAGAAATTTTATAAAGCAAGTAATGTTTTATTTGTAATTTTAAGCCTTGTTTAAAATTAAATAAACTATTTCTTTATTCTTTTTCTATTTTCTCAAAATTTAATTATTTATTTCACTTTATAAATGATAAATGAATTATTTATTTCAAAGTTTTTATTTAGAATATTTTTAAAATGAAGTAGATATTTTTCCAAAGTCGACGGTGGTTTATTTGTAATTTCTGGATACTGTTTTCAATTTTTAAGTAATTTCTTATATTCTTTTTCCATTTTCTTTAAAATTAATTATTTATTTTTATTCATATTATTTTGTTTCGGTTTTAGTAGTTAATTTCTGATTTTATATTAGTTTTATTTTATTTATTAAAAAGGGGAAATATGAAAGGTTTTAAAAGCTTGGAAACTTAAGTCTTTTCATCTCCAAGACCTTTCAATTGCCACAACTCCTCATTTACTTCTTTTGGCTGTGTATTACTCTTGTTTAGCCGTGTATTCTAGTTCATTTTTCATGCAAAAAAATTTGCTCCTCATCTACATTCACGGCTAGAGAAAAATTATTGGTAATGGCATCTTCTTTTCCCTCTTTTCTTCTCTTTTTCATATGTTTTGCCTTGTCTTCTTTGCTAGTTTGCTCGGCCTCCTCTCCATTGTCATGGCTACCACCTCCTACATCTCCTCCTTGTCACCATCACCTCCTATTCCTCCAACCATGGCCAGGCCGCACCATCCTATGAAGAGAAACACCACAAAAATACAAACTATGCCTTGAAAACTATCTTAGTCGACCACTTTTGCCTTCACCACTTCATTTTACACCACCACCTTAGGCCGCCGCCACCACCTTTTCCAGACCTCCCCACACCACTCCAACCTCTGTCCAGACCTTGACTGGCCAAGCCTATAACCCCATGACCGAGCCCTTTTGGTTGCCAAAAACCATGTTTTAGCCTAAACCCCTTCACATTCCTACCTTGTAACTTTCTCCACTTGTGCTAGCCTTTATGCCATACATTCCTATGTTCAAACCTGAGCCAAAGTCATGCCAAACCTGAGCCAAAACATCCCCTAGGCTGTGCAAGCAAATGTAGAAAGCAAGGCAAAAGTCGTTGCATTCATATTTGTTTTATTCCAAAGTTATATCATTTCAAGGTTGCATTGAAATTTATAATTTGTTTGGTTTTGTTTTGGGTTGTAACACAAGATCTATAACTTGGATCTCGCTCTCCACTCAAATTCTAGTCTTGTCATCGTGCTTTTGATTCCGTTGTGTCATTTGTATTGCAATCTCCAGCCATAGAGGTGAGTAAATCTCACCTGACATTTTATACTTATGCAAATGTGAATTGACAACAACTGAATGTGTAGAATATTATGATATGTTATAACTACATGTGATTTTTAATTATATGATGTTAAACCAGTTTATTTACCTGTCATCTCATCTATTACTAATATATATTGTTAAACTGTTCATTTATATCTATTTATCACACTGCAAGTTCCCTGTAGATTAGATCACTATGGGTTGAAATGATACATACCCGAACGGACTTTAGAATAGGGAAAAATCGTTATGGGCTGAAATGATAGGCCTGAACGATTTTTATTTATTTTATTTTACTTGGGATTGCGGGTTTGAAATGATAGAACCCGGATTTTTCTTTGTAAAATGCGTATTGAAATGACATATATCCGTATCACTTGACCTAGGTTAGAAAACTATATACTGGCCCATGGTTATTTTATAAAGTATTCTAAATATTTTAAATATGTTTAAGAGTGTAAATTTATGAAAATTTGATTTAAATTGGATTTTTAATGTCTGAATGAAGAATTTTTTATTCTTCTATAAGTTAAAAATGTAATTAAATGAATGGTTAAATTTTAAATATTGAAATATAACTTAAGTCTGGAAATTTGGATTTTTTGGGTTTAAAAGAAAATTTGAGTTATATAAATAAAAATGGAAATTTAATTATAGTGGAAAAATGGAAATAAAAATTTAAGTGTTAAGTTTAATTGTTAAAATGAAGAGAATAGAAATTTTATACTTAAATTTTATTAAGTGAATTCTTGAAAATTGGTTTTATTTATAAAAATGTAAGTGTTCACCTTAGTTCCTAAGAAGCGTGAACAAAGTGAAAGCAAGTCAGAGAAGAAAGTGTAACCAACTAGTCTATTCTCTTCGAGAGAATTTGTTAAAGAAGTGGAAGATAGTGCTGAATTGTTTATGTTGATTGGGTATGAAACAAGTGAAGATCTTGAAATTCCTACCGAGGTTAGATCGGTGTTAAATGAATTTGAAGATGTCTTTCCTGCGGAATTACCCAACGATTTACCGCCACTAAGGGACATACAACATCAAATTGATCTAGTGCCAGGTGCTGTTTTACCGCATAGGCCGCATTATCGTATGAGTCTGAAAGAGCATGAAGAGTTGAGGAGACAGGTTGAGGAGTTGCTTGAGCAAGGGCGTGTTCGAGAGAGTCATAGTCCTTGTGCTGTACCAGCTCTGTTGGTACCAAAGAAAGATGGTTCGTGGAGAATGTGTATAGAAAACAGGGCACTCAACAAAATAACTGTTAGATACAGATTTTCTATGCCAAGACTTGATGATCTATTGGATCAAATCAGTGGGTCTGTAATCTTTTCTAAGATCGACCTTAAGAGTGGTTATCATCAGATTCGCATAAGACCAGGTGATGAATGGAAGACAGCATTCAAGACTCGGGAAGGATTATATGAATGGTTGGTCATGCCATTTGGCCTATCTAATGCACCAAGTACATTTATAAGGGTGATGAATCAAATTTTCAGACCTTACATCGGGAAGTTTGTTGTAGTCTACTTTGATGATATCTTGATATATAGTGCTAGCACAGAAGAGAACATTCAACACTTGCAAAAGGTGTTAACTATTCTTCGTCAAGAACAGTTCTATGCAACGACGAAGAAATGCGTGTTCATGACGCCGAGTGTATTATTTCTGGGTTATGTCGTGTCCAAGGAAGGGATACAAGTGGAGCAGATTAAAGTAGCCGCAATCAGAAATTGGCCACAGCCCAAAACTATAACAGAAGTAAGAAGTTTCCATGGGTTAGCTTCATTTTATCGAAGATTTATACCGCACTTTAGTAGTTGATGGCTCCTGTTACTGATTGTATGAAAGGAAAGCAGTTTTCGTGGACGAAAGAGGCAGGATCTGCTTTTGAACAGATCAAGGAACTTCTAACATCAGCACCGATTCTAGTGTAGCCAGATTTTCAGTTACTATTTGTGTTACATACAGATGCGTCCAAAGTTGGAATTGGAGGAGTGTTGAGTCAGAAGGGTCGTCCAATTGCCTATTTCAGTGAAAAACATTCTAGAGCAAAGATGAGATACAGTACTTATGATGTGGAGTTTTATGCTACTATGCAGGCCGTGAAGCATTGGAGACATTACTTGTTCCATAAAGAATTTGTTTTGTATACGGATCATGAAGCATTGAAACATTTACAAGGGTAGAATAAAATTGTAGCTAGGCATGCATCGTGGATATCTTATTTACAGCAATTTACATTCATCGTAAAGCACAAGTCTGGAGTAACTAATCACGTTGCCGATGCATTGAGTCGGAGGAATAATTTACTAACAACCATGCGAGTAGAGGTGATGGGTTTTGACTTACTTCCAGATTTTCTTACTTCAGATTCATATTTTTCCAAGATCTTAGACAAAGTCTAGCAGGGAAACATGGATGAATATATGCTGGTTGATGGTTTTCTATTCAAAGGAAATCAGTTATGTATTCCAGATTGCAGTCTGCGAATGAAAATCATCAAAGAATTATATGAAGAAGGACACGTGGGTCGTGACCGTACTATGCAGTTGATCTCAAAATCTTATTGTTGGCCGTCAATGAGGAGGAGGTTGAAAAGTTCGTTTAGAGGTGCCATATTTGTCAAGTTTCAAAGGGGACCGCAACAAATGTAGGTTTATATATGCCGTTGCCTATATCTACTAAACCATAGGTGGATGTTACTATGGACTTTGTATTGGGATTGCCGAGAACGCAACGTGGCAATGATTCTATCTACGTGGTGGTTGATCGTTTTTCAAAAATGGTACATTTTATCGCATGCAAGAAAACGGCAGATGCAGTTAATATCACACAGTTATATTACAGAGAGATCTATCGTCTTCATGGGTTGCCTGAATCTATTGTATCGGATAGAGACACTCGTTTCTTGAGTCATTTTTGGATGAGTCTATGGAGAATGGTCGGGACAAAGCTGAAATTCAGTAGTGCTTATCATCCACAGACGGATGGACAGACAGAAGTTGTGAATAGATCCCTAGGTAATCTATTGAGATGCCTCGTGAATGACAATTTGAAGAGTTGGGATTCCAAGTTGTGTCAAGCTGAGTTTGCACACAACCATTCAGTTAATCGTAGCACTGGGTTCAGTCCATTCCAGGTCGTTTACTCAACAATGCCTAAGGTACCATTAGATTTATCTATAGTACCACAGCAGAAAGGAGTGATCAAACGAACTAGTGATTTTGTGAACGAATTGCAAGAGTGCCACAAGGTTGTGCAGGAACGATTGCTTAAGGCGAATGAGAAATATAAGCAATCCGCGGATATTAAGCGAGGAAATGTTGAGTTCAAAGAAGGAGATTTTGTATATGCAATATTGACTAAAGATCGATTTCCTGTTGGTACTTACAATAAACTGGCTGCTAGAAAGATTGGCCCTTTGGAAATCGTAAAGAAGATTAATGAAAATGCTTATCAGTTAAGATTGCCGGATCATATCCATACTGCCGACGTTTTCAACGTCAAACACTTGATTCCATATCATGAGAATAAGCATGTCGAAGAAGAGGAAAGTGTGAATTCGGGGTCGAATACTTTTCAACCAGGGGAGGATGATGCAGCGCACCATGATAAGTGACATAGCGAGTTATGTCAGCCAACCATCTTATGTCGCCTGCCTTGAATTTCTCTAAGTCGCTCATCCTATAAGTCGCTCATCCTATAAGTCGCTCATCCTATAAGTCGTTCATCCTATAAGTCGCTCAGCCTATAAGTCGTTCATCTCTCTTATGTCGCTATGCCGCATTTCTCTTATGTCGCTTGCACTATGCCGCAAGCTCTTATGTCGTTTCCTTATGCCGCACTCTTTAAGTCGTTCGGACTATGGCATTTTCCTTATGTCGCTTAAGTCGCTCCTGAAGCTGTGCTATCTTCTTAAGTCACAAGTTCTTATGCCGACTTCTTATGTCGCATTGTTGTTAAGTAGCATTGTTGTTAAGTCGTATGGTGTTGTAACTCGTATGTCGCATTGTTGTTATGTCGTATGATGTTAAGTCGTTTGGTGAACTTAAGTCGTTTGTGTTGTAGTTGTTGTATAGCATTCGTTAAGTCGCATGGGTGTGTTGTAATTTCCTATAAATAGGGGTGTGTTGTCATTTTTAAAGGAGTTGAATTTTGAATAAAATTTGTTGAGAGCTTTGTGCCTCCATTAAAATTGGAAGTTTACTGTGATCTCCTTTCTCCAACTTCGGATATTCGAGTGCGCTTGAATCAACGAATTTGAAGCCGATTCACGGAATCTCGTGCGCGAGATCAACTTCGAAGAATCGTAGATCTTCTAATGCGGTATCGTGCGCGATCAACGTGTTAAAGATAGCTAGATTCCGGCATCACCACGATCAATGGAATTGAGCATTTATCATTCTATTGGTTTATTTGACATGAAATTATCATTTCGTGAGGAAGATCCTGGATAGGTTGCGACGGTTTGGGATCAAAACTGTTCGAGCCTAGTCTAAGCTGCGTCAGATAGCATTGCCCCCTTTCGACTCCTTCGAAAGCTCTTGTTTCACTCAATTCTTATAGGTGCATCAGGTACTTACGGCGCCAATCTAACTTCTTCGAAAGCCACTTTAACGTCTTCGAAACCCTTCTTTTCAATTCTTGCGAAGCTTTCTCAATATTTTTAAGGGCCTTCTTTCATGCCTTCATTCTTGAGTGAGTTATGTGGTTAACATTTTGCCCCCTTGTATGAAGGAAGCCTTTGTTCTTTAGGACAAAAATCTAATAACTTTCCTTTTGCTCTATTCCATCCGGAATGACCTTATTCCCTTGAATTCTAAATAAGGAAATAATGGAGACAAATAGACCATCATTTGGTGTTAACAAGTGATAAGTAATCCACGGTTGGGAATGATTGAAGATCAAAAGTTCTTGCATGGAAAAAATAATAGAAATCCCAACATCCAACTTTGGTAATAATGAAAGAAGTCCAGAAATTAGACCCTTGTGATACTAATAGAAGATCAGGAAAATAATTCAGATATGGCATCAGTAATTGAAGTTCAGAATCCTTCTTCTGGTGATAACAATTGTTTGGTAATAGAAGTGCAGAAATTGCCATTTGGAAATAAGTTATAGAAAACCAAAATCCTCATTTGGGGATAAATAATGGGAGTTTAAAAACCCTCTTCTGAAAATAACTTATAGAAAACCTAGAATAATCGTTTAATAATAAAAGTCCAAGGATCATTATTTGAAAATAAGTTATAGAAGACTAAGAATCCTCCTTTAGGAACAAATAATATAGGTCCAGAAATCCTTATCTAGAAATAATTGAAGATCCGAAACCCAGATTCGGGTATTAGTAAAATAGTCCCAGGAATTAATAGAAGATCAGAAATCCGTAATAGAAGCCTTAATAATAGAGGACCTGAAGCCCAGACACATGCATTAATAAATGAAGTACAGAAATCAATGGTAAGAGACCCAAAATCCATATTCGGGTATAAGTGAAAACCAGAAATCAGTAGGAAGAGACCTGAAACCTAGATTCGGGTATTAATAAATGAAGTCCAGAAATCCTCTTTTGGAAATCAGTTGAAGGCCATAGATCCTTATTTGAGCCCTTTATTTTGCACCACATTTTGGGTCTTGATTCTCTTGAAATGTGTCATCTTTTAGACCCCGTATATTGTCATTGTTTGGTGTGTCACTTCTCGGGCTTGGATGTCTTAGTCCGTTGTTGTCTGGTGCGCTTGGTTAGCTTATCCACAAGCGGGACTCAAGGACTTACCCAACCTCCCTCCAAGGTGGTGCTGCAACCAGGCGTTATAGGCGGGTCTGAAGGTTTATTTGGTGCCTTGGCCAGGCCATAGCATGGCAGGACCAAGGGCTTACTCCGTCCTCCCTCTAGGAGGTGCTCTAGCCAGGCCATAGCGTGATGGGATTGAAGGCTAGTTTTGTGCCTTGGCTAGGCCATAGCATGGCAGGGCCAAGGGCTTACTCCATCCCTCTTAAAGGGGCACCTTGACCTGGCCATAGCATGGTGCGATCAAGGGCTTGTAGTACTTTATTCTGGCTATAGCATGGTGCGAATAATGGATTACTCTATCCTCCCTCCAAGAGGTGCTTTGACCTGACAATCTCGTCATGGAAAAAGGCTTTTGACCATTTCAGGTAGTTTAAAATTTTAAGGAGAATCTTACTCCCAACCATGTATACTTTTCTTTAAGAAAGGGGTGCTTTATTCGTTCATTGTGAGAAATATGGTCGCAAGTGTTCCGCATTCCACGTTCTAAGAACCATATTGCCATCTGGTCGACATAATTTGTAAGCTCCAAGAGGAATTACTTTGCATACGATTAATGGACCCTCCCTGTTTGGTCCTAGTGGTCAATCCCGAGGATTTCCTATGTTTGCCATCACTCTTCGGAGTACTAAATCTCCCTCTTGAAATGATCTTATCTTTACTTTTGAGTTATAGTATTTCGAGATTCTCCTTTGATATTCTGCAGTCCGAATAGTTGTTCATCTATTAGCTTATGTATTAAATCCAATGATTCATTTTTCAATTCTTGGTTTGGATCAAATGCATATGCGATTCTTCGATGTGAGGGTACCTCAATTTCAACTAGCAACATTGCCTTCACACTCGTATGTTAGAGAATAAGGGATATGACCCGTTGCTATTCTTGTGGATATATGATAGGCCCAAAGAATAAGTGGAAATTCTTCTACCCAATTTCCATTGGCTTTATTCAATCGTTTTTCAGAATAGTCTTAATAGTTTTATTTGCCACCTCAACGGCTCATTAGCTATTAGATGTGCCATGGAAGAAAAGCTTTTGATAATCCCATTCTTATGGAAAAATCAAGAAAACTCTTCACTTCCAAATTGTGTTCCATTGTCTGATATAATCTTATAAGGGATCCCAAATCTAGTAACGATATTTTTAATGATGAGTCTAAGCGCTTTCCTAGAAGTGATTTTGGGGAGTGGCTCAGCTTCTACCCACTTAGTGAAGTAATCAATGGCTACTACAGCATATTAATTCCTCCTTTAGAAATTGGCAATGGTCTAATTAAGTCGATTCTCCATACATCAAAGGGCCATGGACTAGAGATTAATGTTAATTGGCTTGATGGTAAATGGGGAATCTTCGAGTATTTCTGGCATCTTTCACATTTCTTTACATACTCTATTGCTTGACCTGCCATTTAAGGCCAATAGTAACCTTATCTCATTATTTTCTTAGCCAACTTTATTCCGTTGGAATGGTCTTCACAAAATCCTTCATGCACTTCCACCGACAATTTCATTCCATCCTCCAAATTCACACATCTTAAGTAAGGAAGGGCGTATTGTAACATTCCCCCTTTTGACCGCCTCCAGTCGGTAATTAAACCAACTAAAAACGTTCAAAAAGACGAATTGTTATTTAGTTTATAAGGTTTAAACAGAATCAGCCACAGAAACACAGATAATAACAATCAATTAAAACAAATGAGAATTTATTTCATTACTATAAATCTTTTTATATACATCAGAGTTTATACAATTTGATAATGATACAGCGGAATATCTTAAAATACAATTTTCTTCTGAAACTAAAAATGATTCTTTACTCTCTCTCTCTAACTTCGCTGCTCGAAAATCTTCAAGCTGTAGAAATACTCGGTCTGACCCGAGTATTATATTCAAAAGAAAATAATACACAGGTCAGTCTAATTCAAACCAGTTTATTAGTGCATATAGGCAGTAATAATTTAAATAGACGACAGTCACAGTAATTCCCGTCTATCCAATCCTTTTGACAAAGAAATCGGATAACGAAAATTTTAACACTAAACAGTGTTAAACAATAAATCAACAGATTTAAATCATCAACAGAGATAAACAGTGTTATTGGCTGCCGTACACACGTGTGCATTCGTACACGTGTGCACTGCCCCGCCAACTCGTGTGCATAGATAACGGTGCAACATAGTGTACAAACACAAATAATCGGGCCTCAAACTGCAACAATATTTTGGAGGCAGAACAAAATAGCCCAAGCAGTACACAAAGGCAACAAAGATGACCAAAACAACAGTCATGATCGAGTAACCGGAGCTACCCAGGGTCAACAACAGTGCCACAAGCATAACAAACTCAGTGAAGTGCCAACATCACAAATATGAATATAATCAGTGAAGCTACAGATGTACAACATCAACAAAGGAATGCAGACTGAACAAATAACAAGTGGAGCTATAATCAATGAATGCCAGAGCCAAAAGTTCACAGTGAAGACAGTGATACAAGCTAATGAATGCAAGATGCAACACAATGAAAACAACTCACATGCAAGCACTGCCCCAAACCAAACTCAAGTGTATGAATGCAAAGTGATACATGCACAATGCAACACACAAGGGCAACAACATAAAGACCAGAGTGTGCAGGTACAATACAAAGACAACAAGGTCGTGAATGCAAACTAGTGTGAATGCAACAAACAAAGCTCAACAGTATAGCAATTACAGCAATGGCAATGGTATGGATTGACAGATGAAACAACTAATATCAACAACATTTGAAATGAATGCAGACAGTGGTCCAGCATGATAAATGCCAAATGCACAAGTACAGGGCGAGCAAAATCAAGAAAGAATTTTCAAAAATGACCGAAGCCAAATGTAACAGCAGTTTTAAAAAAAAATCAAGTCAACGCCGAATAAAACTGGAACGAAGTTCAACAGTGCAGAGATGACCAATGTTGAATTTAAAATTCACAGGAATGAAAACAGTGATGGCCGAGCATTTAGAATATTACAGTTCTAGTCAAACTGTGGATTAAAAATCGAAGCCAAGGTCGAAGTCAACTAAAACAATTTCAAATCAAGGCCGAGGCAAAATCAAGCATAAAAGTTATAGTTATAAAAAATATACGAACTATTTGCAAACCGAATCAGACCATGAGTTCTAGCCAATGAACTGAAGTGAAGGCATGAACTGTGCTCGTGACAACCAGACTCAGGTATGCTCAAGTCCAAATGCAACAGTGAACCACTAATTTAAACTGGACAGTATATTATAAGCTAATTTGTTTTAGTTCAACCCAGCCAACTTCAAAGAACAGATAACCGTATGCCTACACATGACTGCACGACTCAAGTATACACAAATACACATATATGGTGACACAGCAGTATGTTGAATACAAAATAGATGCAACAGTGGATGTCGAGTACAATGAATGGAGAGATGGCCAGAGACGAAGCTCACAGGGGCCAGAAAAACTCAAGTCTTAACTTATAGTGAAGAGGATAGCAATGTCGACAAGTATGATACCAGAAAAATGTCAAAACCGTGATCAAAGTGAACATGTCAAGGCAAATGACCAGTTTCAACCTACTAATGTAACCATGTGCATAAGTGGTTAGTGAACCCATAAATATAGTACTGTAACTGGACAGTACAAGGTTCCAAAACAACAATTAACGCCCGAAGTGAAGAAGAACGACATCAACATCGTCAATTCAAGTAAGCGAAATTATTTGACATGAACTAAACAGAAATCACCAACAGCAAACAAAAGCAATTATCACGAGCCGAAGCCCAAAAAGAATGGAGTCAACCAGTTCAAAAGTAATCGAAGCCAGGTTAAACAACAACGAAATCATACGAATAAAACAGAAGAATCAGGGAGCTTGAATTGGATGTGAGTGAAAGTTTCACTCACCTAGTTTTCGAACTTGGCCAAATAGAAACGGCAGAGGGAGCAACAAGGAGACGATGGTTCGAACTCCTCCGATCGATCAACAGAGGTGCGAACTCGAAGAATTTCGAAAGCCCTAATTTGCAAGCGAGCCGCCATTAATTTTTTCTTTCGTTCGATTTAGGTTTAGGGTTATTCGAATGAGAAAATGAAAGAGGATCGGGTATAGGGTTTTAAACGAGAAAAAGGGGTATGGGTTATGGGCCGGTGTGCTTTTCTTTTGTACTAAAGGTATGGTAATTTTTTTTTCTTTTTTAAAAATCTAATTTTGTTTTTTGTTTAATTTTGTTGTTAAAATCTAAACTATATATATATATATATTCATTCGTACTAATAAAAATTTAAATAAAAGAATTTCAATTGATTACAATTTCCAAATTCAAACAGAAATTAACAATCGATATTAAATCGTTAATTTATGAAGATTTTATCGTTATAAAAATTTCAACAATAAACAGCAAATATCTGTCAACTTTAATCGTTTATTGATGATTAAAATTTTGGGCAAAACCCCAGTTGTTACAGAAATTCAAATTGAATTCAATTTAATTTTATACGCGTTTATACGCCGTATGTTCATAAAACAATTCCGATAAATACGAAAATTGAAATCCGGTAATAATTCAATATTACGGACCCAATGAAACTGGTTTCGTCAAATTCCGAGACTGTGCCTCGGAAGACTATTTTTAAATTCGATTTCAAACGATACAATTTCAAAATTGAACAAATCGCTTTCAAATTCAATTCTGAAGCTTCTATTATCTTCAGTATTATCAATATGAATTTTCCAAGCCTTTAAATTATTTTTAACCGGCTTAAAATCGAAGATTCAAATTTTATTCAACTTTCAATAGATTAAATTCAAAAATTTAATCGCCAATTCCTTCTGATAATTTGAAATTCAAGTCAAATCATCATTCAAATATTTAAAATTAATTAAATATTTTCAATTTAAATTGTTCAAAATTCAGGGTCGTTACAAACTCCCCTCCTTAAAAACTTTTCGTCCACGAAAAGGAAAAGTCGTTAAAATTTCATCGATATTTATACCTTACTCAATTTTTTACTAAGCTTGAAGCTTATTACAAATAAATGAATATAGGATTCATTCCATTTGTTTAATCTCACTAGTTTTGTTTATCTTCTCTTTTGTTCATTGATTTTCTAAAATCAAAACACAAAAGTCTTTTATCAACAATTTCGATTTACAACTCAGATTCAAACTTAAAATTCTTCACATTAGAGATTTATATAATATATATCTCTTCCAAAGCTGTGGACTTTCAAAACATTTCAAAATCTTCTTCCTTAGTTCATTAAGTAGGAATTTCGTAATTTTACTTTCAAATCATTGATTTGCTATTTACAGTTTGAAAATACTTGCTAACTCAAAATTTAACAAGTCCATCTTCGTTCTCACAGACATTAGACATACGCTGGCCAGGCGCAGGTCTAAAAATCTCCAAGTACTAAATATACTTGCTTCAATTCCCAGTGAAAATACTTTTAAAAATTCTTTTAAAAATGGATATGGAAAGCACGTTCCCCCATGGATTGCAGTTCCACCCGGCGGTTACGCTACTATCCCAGTAGAGTCGCTTGTGGCTGTAGATTTCTCATCTCTTAAATTTCGCCATGGTTGTCGCCATAGATTGCAGTACACACGGCGGTTACGCTACTATCCCAGTAGAATCGCTCGTGTCTGTAGGCATCACGCCCCTCAAATTTCGCCTGGCATTATATTGCAGTTTACTCGGCGGTTACGCCACTATCCCAGTGGAATCGCTTGTAACTGTGGGCATCTCGCCCCTCAAATTACGCTAATCATCAATCAAATCTAATCTCATCGCGATGATCTATCGCGAAGGATTTCCGATTCAAATAGTCACTCTGACTAAATGTAAATTCTACGTAGCTACGAATTTCAAATGGACACTCTTCATGAGTTCCAATACCTTCTCTAATAATAAATGGAAGGTACTTTTCCATATCCTCAGTTTAGAAAACATAATACTATACATATATAGTACTTCATTTCACATTTCGTACATATCATACTCATGTAAACTTACATAAGATTTCCATAACAATGTCTTTCTAAACTAACGGTTTCAAATTTACCGCATTCATATATATATAAGTTCTAAAACTTACATATCTCATATTCATAACAAAATAGAGGATTTCAAAATTTTCCTCTAAGTCGATTTGGAAATTTAAGGTTATCTCAAACCTAATTCATATTCATAATTCCATTTATTATCGACTTTCACATTCAATTTGGATTTCACGCTTACATCGTCAATTCTCAACACAGAATTGATGTCTATCGATATATAACCTCTGAGCTCGTACGTCTCAGAGAAGGGTGTTAAGCTAAGAGAATAAATTCTCCGCCACCAACAGATATATATTTAATAGAGATCAATTGCTATGTCATCAATTCACAATGTTAGACATGCAATCCAAATCATCATCTGAAATTCAAAGCTCAACTTATATTGTCTTTGATGTCGAAGTTAAACTCAATTTTAACTCAACGATTCAATCCTTTTGAGAAATTTCAAATTGAACAAATTGTTCAAATTCTCATTTAACTTTTCAACTTCGACTTCAAAAATGAATTTCAAATCATTTATTCCTTACGGAATATATTCACAACATTTCATATTTGGAAAAACATTTCCATACTTATTTAAAAATAAGTAATTCACAAATCCATTTTATTTTCAACATCTGAAAATATTCGATATACTTTAATCAAAATTAAGTATATATTTCATCTTTTTAAGGAAATCATTCTCTTTCACATTTTTATTTGAGTTAAAACGAATGTTACGTAAAACATCGTTACGACAACTCAAAATCACTAGTATAGGGATTCGAAATTTAGATAGATGTATAAATCCCAATACTATACAAAACATTTCCTTTCGGAAATCATTTACTATAACAACAGTGTTATAGTCCACCATTTCCTTATATTCGAAAACGTCTATTTCAACAATGAATGTTGAAATCTATGGTTTCGATATTCAATGCCTTTGAAAACATCTTTTTAAAACAATTACTTCGTTTTAAAATATCACTTTCCCAAACATGTCCATTTTATTCAATATTATATTCACGGTCCAAAATCGTGAATATACATCTTTTAACAAACTATACAGAATTTTACTTATCAAAATAAGTCAGTTTCGAATTTATAAACAACGTTTATAAATTCTATTCCTATTTATAGACTTCAATTTATAAAAAATTTACTTCATTAATCATTCCTTTATAACTCAGTTTTATATCAGAATTTTAATTTACAAGTAAATTACTTATAAATTCTTTTATTTCGCAACTTCGATTCATTTTATAACTTCACAATCTTAATTCTGTAATTTCCATTCACTTATGAAATCCATTAAATATTTCACTTTTAACACTTATACAATTCCAATATTTTATTAACACTTTCAAATCTTCAATTTAAGCCATTTATAATAATTCAAAATTTCCAATTTAAACTATTATATAAATTTATCAGTTTTCCATTTCCAAGATAATCAACTAGTTCTTTAGTAAATCATTCATCGACTTGGTTTTCAATTTAATCACATTTGATTCATTCACATTGGATTTTTACTAACAGTTATTCGTATTCAATTTGTTCACTTTCACTAATTTATATTCAAGTTAGTTTGCTTTCAATTCAAATCAAATTTGATTCTCTTTAAATTCACTTATCATTCAATTTGAATTCAATTTCATAGCTTCTAATTTCCATCAATTCAATTTCATTAATACTTAATGAATTCTATACAATTAACTAGCAAAACCAAATTTATTCAATTTAACCAAATTTATTTACTTTGCTTACATTCAATTGGTTTAACATACGTAATTTCAATTGGTTTATATTCTAATTCAGATTGAATTTTTATACTCACCATATTCACTAATTCACTTTTACAATTAAAGTTGAATTTCCCTTCTATAACTCAATTTCATATTCATTGCTTCACTTTATTAATTCATTTTGATATCAAATTCAATTTGATTCAATATTACTTAAGCCATGTTTCATTTCATCTTCACTAAAGTCAAATTCATATCACTATTCAAAATTCAGATTTTGTTTTACTTAACAAAACTATTTAACCATTTAACAACTGGTTTTACTTAATTTTCTCATTTTATAAGTTAAACAACTTATTAATTTAAACTTTCCAATTCATATTATATAATCACTTATCTTTCAAGTTTAACTTTCCATCTCAATAATTTTTCAAATCAAGTTCAATTTATTTAACTTCCTTTAGTTAAATTTCAAATCCATATATTTATTAATGCTAACTCAATTCAATTTAACTTTTCTCAAGTTAAAAATCTTTATTTTCAAAACAATTTTTATACTTCTTTGGATTTGAAAACATTTTCCTTTAAAGTGTTTCTAGTAACTATTCATATTAAACATCATAAACTAAGCTTTGTGTAAACCAAAGCTCTGATACCACCTTGTAACATTCCCCCTTTTGACCGCCTCCAGTCGGTAATTAAACCAACTAAAAACGTTCAAAAAGACGAATTGTTATTTAGTTTATAAGGTTTAAACAGAATCAGCCACAGAAACACAGATAATAACAATCAATTAAAACAAATGAGAATTTATTTCATTACTATAAATCTTTTTATATACATCAGAGTTTATACAATTTGATAATGATACAGCGGAATATCTTAAAATACAATTTTCTTCTGAAACTAAAAATGATTCTTTACTCTCTCTCTCTAACTTCGCTGCTCGAAAATCTTCAAGCTGTAGAAATACTCGGTCTGACCCGAGTATTATATTCAAAAGAAAATAATACACAGGTCAGTCTAATTCAAACCAGTTTATTAGTGCATATAGGCAGTAATAATTTAAATAGACGACAGTCACAGTAATTCCCGTCTATCCAATCCTTTTGACAAAGAAATCGGATAACGAAAATTTTAACACTAAACAGTGTTAAACAATAAATCAACAGATTTAAATCATCAACAGAGATAAACAGTGTTATTGGCTGCCGTACACACGTGTGCATTCGTACACGTGTGCACTGCCCCGCCAACTCGTGTGCATAGATAACGGTGCAACATAGTGTACAAACACAAATAATCGGGCCTCAAACTGCAACAATATTTTGGAGGCAGAACAAAATAGCCCAAGCAGTACACAAAGGCAACAAAGATGACCAAAACAACAGTCATGATCGAGTAACCGGAGCTACCCAGGGTCAACAACAGTGCCACAAGCATAAAAAACTCAGTGAAGTGCCAACATCACAAATATGAATATAATCAGTGAAGCTACAGATGTACAACATCAACAAAGGAATGCAGACTGAACAAATAACAAGTGGAGCTATAATCAATGAATGCCAGAGCCAAAAGTTCACAGTGAAGACAGTGATACAAGCTAATGAATGCAAGATGCAACACAATGAAAACAACTCACATGCAAGCACTGCCCCAAACCAAACTCAAGTGTATGAATGCAAAGTGATACATGCACAATGCAACACACAAGGGCAACAACATAAAGACCAGAGTGTGCAGGTACAATACAAAGACAACAAGGTCGTGAATGCAAACTAGTGTGAATGCAACAAACAAAGCTCAACAGTATAGCAATTACAGCAATGGCAGTGGTACGGATTGACAGATGAAACAACTAATATCAACAACATTTGAAATGAATGCAGACAGTGGTCCAGCATGATAAATGCCAAATGCACAAGTACAGGGCGAGCAAAATCAAGAAAGAATTTTCAAAAATGACCGAAGCCAAATGTAACAGCAGTTTTAAAAAAAATCAAGTCAACGCCGAATAAAACTGGAACGAAGTTCAACAGTGCAGAGATGACCAATGTTGAATTTAAAATTCACAGGAATGAAAACAGTGATGGCCGAGCATTTAGAATATTACAGTTCTAGTCAAACTGTGGATTAAAAATCGAAGCCAAGGTCGAAGTCAACTAAAACAATTTCAAATCAAGGCCGAGGCAAAATCAAGCATAAAAGTTATAGTTATAAAAAATATACGAACTATTTGCAAACAGAATCAGACCATGAGTTCTAGCCAATGAACTGAAGTGAAGGCATGAACTGTGCTCGTGACAACCAGACTCAGGTATGCTCAAGTCCAAATGCAACAGTGAACCACTAATTTAAACTGGACAGTATATTATAAGCTAATTTGTTTTAGTTCAACCCAACCAACTTCAAAGAACAGATAACCGTATGCCTACACATGACTGCACGACTCAAGTATACACAAATACACATATATGGTGACACAGCAGTATGTTGAATACAAAATAGATGCAACAGTGGATGTCGAGTACAATGAATGGAGAGATGGCCAGAGACGAAGCTCACAGGGGCAAGAAAAACTCAAGTCTTAACTTATAGTGAAGAGGATAGCAATGTCGACAAGTATGATACCAGAAAAATGTCAAAACCGTGATCAAAGTGAACATGTCAAGGCAAATGACCAGTTTCAACCTACTAATGTAACCATGTGCATAAGTGGTTAGTGAACCCATAAATATAGTACTGTAACTGGACAGTACAAGGTTCCAAAACAACAATTAACGCCCGAAGTGAAGAAGAACGACATCAACATCGTCAATTCAAGTAAGCGAAATTATTTGACATGAACTAAACAGAAATCACCAACAGCAAACAAAAGCAATTATCACGAGCCGAAGCCCAAAAAGAATGGAGTCAACCAGTTCAAAAGTAATCGAAGCCAGGTTAAACAACAACGAAATCATACGAATAAAACAGAAGAATCAGGGAGCTTGAATTGGATGTGAGTGAAAGTTTCACTCACCTGGTTTTCGAACTTGGCCAAATAGAAACGGCAGAGGGAGCAACAAGGAGACGATGGTTCGAACTCCTCCGATCGATCAACAGAGGTGCGAACTCGAAGAATTTCGGAAGCCCTAATTTGCAAGCGAGCCGCCATTAATTTTTTCTTTCGTTCGATTTAGGTTTAGGGTTATTCGAATGAGAAAATGAAAGAGGATCGGGTATAGGGTTTTAAACGAGAAAAAGGGGTATGGGTTTTGGGCCGGTGTGCTTTTCTTTTGTACTAAAGGTATGGTAAATTTTTTTTCTTTTTTAAAAATCTAATTTTGTTTTTTGTTTAATTTTGTTGTTAAAATCTAAACTATATATATATTCATTCGTACTAATAAAAATTTAAATAAAAGAATTTCAATTGATTACAATTTCCAAATTCAAACAGAAATTAACAATCGATATTAAATCGTTAATTTATGAAGATTTTATCGTTATAAAAATTTCAACAATAAACAGCAAATATCTGTCAACTTTAATCGTTTATTGATAATTAAAATTTTGGGCAAAACCCCAGTTGTTACAGAAATTCAAATTAAATTCAATTTAATTTTATACGCGTTTATACGCCGTATGTTCATAAAACAATTCCGATAAATACGAAAATTGAAATCCGGTAATAATTCAATATTACGGACCCAATGAAACTGGTTTCGTCAAATTCCGAGACTGTGCCTCGGAAGACTATTTTTAAATTCGATTTCAAACGATACAATTTCAAAATTGAACAAATCGCTTTCAAATTCAATTCTGAAGCTTCTATTATCTTCAGTATTATCAATATGAATTTTCCAAGCCTTTAAATTATTTTTAACCGGCTTAAAATCGAAGATTCAAATTTTATTCAACTTTCAATAGATTAAATTCAAAAATTTAATCGCCAATTCCTTCTGATAATTTGAAATTCAAGTCAAATCATCATTCAAATATTTAAAATTAATTAAATATTTTCAATTTAAATTGTTCAAAATTCAGGGTCGTTACACGTATCCTTTCTTATAAAGAATTCCATCCATCATTGTGAAAGTCGAAGCCTGTAGTCCGATTTTCCTAGCTTCCTTCTTGTCAGATGGTAATATCCCATTAGTAAGGTATTGTACAATATATGGCATCCAAGTGTTACTATAGCAATTATCTGCCTTTGGATGACTAGGTTTCTCATATGGAATTTCTTCATTAATTTCTCTTTTTTTTTCCTTCTTGCATTCTGGCTTGGGATCCAGTTAAAACTAGCAGTTCCTTCTTTGGTCTAGACATTCCCTCCTCGATGCTAGGATTTGCTTGATACCCCACTGATAGGATTCAGGTTTCTGGAGCTCCTCTTGAGCTAGCTAATTTTTCTAACAAATCCGCTTAGGATTTATCTTCCCTTAGGAATTGGTCTATAGAAAAATCTTTAAATAAGGCAAGCATTTTTAACGTCTTCCTAACATATTGGGCTAGTTTGGCATCTTTAGTCTAATATATCTGTATTATCTGATTCACTATTAGTTTAGAGTCGCTAAAGATTTGAATCTGTGGGATTTTAACTTGCAAGGCTAGAGTCAATCCTGCCACCATTGATTCATATTCAACTACGTTATTTGTTTCCGCAAACACTAGCTTCATTGCATCATGTAAGCGATGCCCATCAGGGGTGATTTTGAGGTACCCTGCTCCAACTCCCTGCTCATTTGATGCCTCATCCACAAATAATTGCCATATGGGTTTTTGATCATTCTCTTTCTCTGATTGTTCCTTAACGAAGCTTGTACATTCATTGATAAAGTCTATTAATGCCTTCCCTTTAATTTCTACTCGTGGCTGAAATTCAATGTCATACTGCCTAAGTTCAATTCCCTATTTTACTAGTCTCCTCGAAGTCTTAGGTTTACTGAAAACTTGTTTGAGTGGAAAGTTGGTAAATACTCTGATTGGATGTTCTTGAAAGTACGCTCTGAGTTTCTGTGCCGTCAATATCAAGCAGTAAGAAAACTATTCTATAACTGGATACCGAACCTCAGCATCCTTCAATCGCTTGCTTACATAATAAATGAGAAGTTGAGTTTCATTCTCCTCTCTAATTAGCACTGAACTAACTACGTGTTCCAAAATGCAATATACAAATATAGGCTTTCTCCATCCACGAGACTGGATAATATAATTGTACTTTCTAAATGATTTTTTAATTCTTGGAAGGCTTTCTTACAGTCCTCTCCCCATTCAAAATTCTTTTTTCTTAATCATGTTGAAGAAGGGGATGCATTTATCGGTTGCCTTGGAGATAAATCTGCTTAGGGCTACAATTCTACCATTCAAGCTCATTACATCTTTGCTGTTTTAGGTTTTGCCATGACTTTGATAGCTTGAATTTGGTTAGGATTGGCTTCGATTCCTTGTGCGTTAACGATGTAACCTAAGAATTTTTTGGAATGAACTCCAAAAGAACATTTCTAAGGATTCGGTCTCATTTGATACCTTAGTAATACTTTCAACATTTCTTCAAGATCCTTAAGGTGCTTCAGCTTCAAGAGACTTTACCAGCATGTCATCCACACAAACTTCCATATTCTATCCAATTTTCACCTTGAACATTCTGTTGACTAACCTCTAATAAGTAGCTCCCGCATTCTTCAGCCCGAAAGGCATTGCTTTATAACAGAAAGATCCCCAATCGGTAATGAAGCTTATATGCTCTTCCTCCAGTTTGAAAATGGGTATTTGGTTATATCCTGAATATACATCCATGAGGGACAATAGCTTTTGACCACTAGTTTCATCAACTAACCGATCTATTATGGGTAATGGATAACAGTCTTTTGGGCATGCTTCGTTCAAATCTATGTAGTCAACACATGTTCTTCATTTGCCATTTGCCTTTTTTCACAAATACTGGATTTGCTAGCCATCTTGGATAAAAAAAACTTCTCGTATAAATCCATTTTCAAGCAGCCTTTTAACCTCTTCTTTTAGAGCATCAAATAGAACCTTACCAAATTGCTTTTTCTTTTGTCAAACGGGGGTCACATTTGGACCAATATTTAATGCATGGTACATAACTGATGGATCGATCCCAAGCATAACCGAATGAGTCCATGCAAATACATCTTGTTAGCTTTGTGGAATTGAGTTAAATCCGCTTTCAAGTTGTCCTTCAATTCCTTTCCCACTCTAACGATCTTGGTCGAATCGGCTAGATCTATACATATTTCCTTGAGATCCTCTGTAAGCCTTATCCTTTCTGTTTCCCCTTGGCAATCTAATCTATAACAATCTCACTTTCCTCTATTGAGTTGGCATCATTCCTTTTCCTTTTTCTCCCAGATGAGAAGTACCTTCCAAACACACGTTTATTTATTTTATTAGATTTCATTTTTGTTTCAAATGTTGGGTGTAAAAATCCATTATCTAAAGGTTGATAAACAGTAGAGGAATCATAATAAGAAGAGTACTCCCTTTTATATTGATCAAGAGTGGCAAAATACATCTCATGGGAGCTAAATTATTCTCCTCGAATGGTACACCTACCTCTTTTAGTTAAGAATTTCACCATCAAATACTTTGGTTAGACGAATGCATCCACCTTATCTAACGTAGAGCGGCCAAAGAATGCAATGTAGTATAATAGCTGGTTGATGATCACAAAAAGAGCTTCAAAAATTCTAAAGCATGGTGACACTCCCTTTTGTTCTAGCATCTTTACTTGCCCCACCGGAGTTGACCCCTTGTTATTGAACCCAAAAATAGGTTCAAGACTAGGCTCTAGTTTATCTTCAGGAATGCCCATTTGATCAAAGGCATGCTTGAAGATGACATTAACTGCGCTTCCAGTGTCAACTAGAATCTTGGACACTATAGAGAGCCCTAGTTGGGCGGTGATCATAAGAGGGTCATTATGGAGGTGATGGATTCCCTTTTTGATTTCTTGTGGAGTAATAACAAGATTCGGTATCTGCATATTCAGCCACGGATTTTTAAGCGGGGGCTCTTCCTGGATAGAAAATACTCTTTCTTTAGCTTCTTTGATATATCTGATTCTAGATCCCTTACTAGTTCCTGCTGGATGTGGTCTCCTATGAATCACATCAATTCTGTTCAAGGGTGGACTCGGATTTAATGGATCTTCATCTTCTAAGTTATTCACGGTCGTATTAGGGAACTTTTGCCGTCCATCGCTGGTCCAGGTTGCTTTCTGTTGGTTTTGGATGAATTCTTTCAGGTGTCCTTTACGAATTAACTTTTGAATGATTCTAGCGAGCACTCGACATTCATCAGTTTTATGGCCATTTGCTTTATGGTAGGCACAATAATCATCCCCTTCCTTTTCTCAAGGTAATTTCTATCCTTGAATGAGGTTGGGAAGCTAACTTTCTCTTTTGTTGTAGCATAGATATAAGGCAATGCTTGTTCAAAGCGATTGAATTAGTATTGGAATCCTCCCACCTCGGCCTTTTGTGACCTCGGTCAAACCCAAATCTTCCACTCTCTTTCTTTGGGTTAGCTTTCTTCTCGGCATAGTACAATTCATCCATTCGAATGAATATATCAGCTTGGAAGTGGATGTCTTATAAATCTTTACATCCGTGAACAAAGAGCTCTTTCCAAAATGGTGTATTTTCTATCAGTCCCAAATGCACTGCAATCAATTTATCTGTATCGTTCATATCTTTAACTTTCAGCACCTCTGTATTGAACCTTCTAAGGGAGCACCTAGCGATTCTCACTGCCTTTGTTTGATGTTTGCTAGAACAGTATAATCAACTGTAGGATCTTTACATATGCAGAATTAAGCGGAGAATTCATAGGAAAATTGTTTCCTTGAGTAAATGGTCTTCTCTCGATATTGACAGTACCATTTTACGGCAGCTCCTTGAAGGGTTACTGGGAATAGCCTACACAGCTCTGCTCTAGAGGCATTATATTGATCCATTTGGCTGTTGAAAGCCATCAAGTGATCATCAGCATTAGTAGTACCATGATATTTCATGGATGGGATCTTGACATGAGATGGAATTACCGCCAACATGATTTCATCCACAAATGGAGCTACTCATTCCTTCTCATTTACTCGCTTATCCAGGGTTTTTTTCCCCTTAGCGTTTAGCATATCTTTGGCACCCTTCTCTGCCACATCTTTTAAATAAGATTTAGCGTTGTGATAGCTTTTTCGATTTGGGTTGTATTCCTTTGACGTCGAGCTTTCGGATTGCTCGAGAGATTTATCCTGTATTCTTCCTTGATGATTGACTTTAATTGCATTACGTTCTTTTTTCCTTAACGATGTTAGGTCGACCTTGCTCTTACCTTCTTGGTATGAGCTTTCTAGTTTCTCCTTAGGGAGACCACCTTGCCTCCTGTTGTTGGTTTTGCATTTTTTGAAGATTTCTGAGACAGAGCTGCTTTTAGGAGCTCTTGCACTTCTAGTAATTGTTGCTCCAAATGCCTTATCTTAACTGCATTATCGTCTGGTTGTGTTGGGGTCGATGGCTGTCCTTGCAAACTCCCTCCAAATTGAAAGTTGGGGTAATATTTTCCACCAAATTTGTCGTATGTATTACTTCCTTACCCATTCGACTAAGCCTTTTTTATTTTATTTTCCTACAAGTCAAACGTTCCATAATTAATCTATAGGGAAACAATAAGATCAAAGGTTCGGGCCCTCCATCTAGCTCAAAAATGTTAACGTGAAATTTTGTTAACACCTCAATGCTAAATTAAAGGAATGACCAACTCCTTCGAAACCCCTTTCGAATGAGTCGATAGGGATGGCATGTCTTCGAGTGGTGCCACTCTGAAGATGTTAATTGTTAACAAGAAATCTAGTTAACATTTTGAAGAAAATTTTAAGAAAGAATCAACTCATTCAAAACCCTTTTCATATGAGTTGAAAAGGTCATTACACCTTTAAAGGAGAACCCTTTCGAAAGCATAGATTCTACTGTCATGGTGAAGATTCCTTCAAAATTGGTTACATGTTTTGATGTACAACCTATATAACAAATAAGATTTAAACTCAATATGTAGTAAAATCACAGCTTGGATGAATGATACAAATTTAATTGGCTTGTCAATATTGGATTATCATCATCATGTCAATTAAATATTTCATATCATGAATCATAATTATAATATGATTCGAAGTCAAAATATCCGAGTAGATTCCATAGCATCGCATAAGTCAAATAGAGGTTAGGAAGATAAGTAATATCATGTGCAATTGGTTATTAGACGAGCTAATGGCCGATCTTCCTCATATTTGAAATCGATATTTGATCCATGCATCCACTCCTTTTTATTTATCTAAATTGGATTACAAGTGAGAGAATTTTCCCCAAATTGATCTAGGGTTCCAAGAATTTGATTTTTCTATGAAGTAAGAAAGAAATTTTAGAGTTCCAAAATTTTGGTCCCTAACTTGGACCCCTAGGGTCGTATTTATAGTTGCAGGTTGGCCTCTTCCGCTCCCATCCTTTCGGAGCTGTCAAAAGGTCACTCTCCCAGCCTTTCGCGCCCATCCTTTTGCCTTTGTCCTCCCACTTCAATAACTTCAAAGGCGGATACCTGGTCTCTTATTACGCTTGAATTATTCCTTTTGCCTCCAACAAATGTACATTAACAACAGATATTGTTCCAACATTCCTCGGTACTGCATTCATGTACTTCTAGAACCTTTCGACACCTTTGAAAGGTATGCCTCTTTTAGTAGCGAAAGGGGCAAGGTTCCCTATCACGTTATTTGGATGTAAGCTGAAGCACTCCCAACTCCTCTTCTCCTTCGAAACCTCCACTTGATCGCTTTGGTCTGATGCTAATCCTGATGAGTGATTACTTGAGTGAGTGAGGAAGTGCTTTCGAATGGTTTTGAAAGGACTAATAGGTGACGAGAGGATCATTACGAAAGGTCACTTGGTCTTATGTGAAGTTTTCTTTATGCTTGTAGAAGGATCCAATAGTTTTGGAAGGCTTATCTTTGCTTTCGAAAGGTACACATTGGTAAAATGTCCCTATGTGGAAGATTAACAGTGGCAAAACTAACCACTTGGAATGGTTTGGTTCTTGTGTGCGAGCCTGTTTGATACCTTCGAAAGGTGCTTCGAACTCATATAAGACTCCTTTATGTATGCGAAATCAACTTCATCGAAAGGATCAACTGAGGCGGAAGGATAGCCTTGCCTCCCTTTCGACTCCTTTGAACGCTCTTGTTTCACTCAATACTTATAGGTGCATCAGGTACTTGCGGCGCCAATCTAACTTCTTTGAAAGCTACTTTAATGTCTTCGAAACCCTTCTTTTCAATTCTTGCGAAGCTTTCACAACATTTTTATGGGCCCTCTTTCATGCCTTTGTTCTTGAGTGAGTTTTATGGTTAACAAAAAATAATTAACATTTCATAAATATTCAATAATTTAATTAATTTATAACTAATATAAATCAACAAAATAAAGCTGTGTTTCGGAAACTGAATAAATTTTGTTGTGCAACTAACAGGTGTGAATTTAGCCAGCGATTGATGTTCCAATATTCAAATACCACTGTTCACATGTCATATTAGCTAGTGGTATGACAATTTAGCATAATTCATCTCTTATAAGTCTAGTTGTAAAATTAAATATCAAAAATTTAAGAGGTACATTTTAGCAATTATTAATTACACCAACTCTCTTCATCAACACTATGTCAATTTAGGATTTATAAATTTTATTTTGGTCAAAATTATAAAATCATCTATATTCGACTTGTTTTGTCCATAAACAAAGTCTTTGTTATAATAAAAATATTTATAATTAACCATACCACTCTTGCCAGAAATTTTGACTTTGAGTTGACTATAGTTGGCCATGATACTAACCTTATACAATCGAGGAGATGAATTCTCTATTAAATACTATTTCACTTCCTGTAACGACCCACCCTTTCGACCTCTGAAAGTCGACACTAATACATCCACGGTATTCACATACCGAGTATCCGAATGCCAGAAAGGCAGTTCGTTGGGGAAAAGAAATGGAAGAGAAAGAACATAATCTCACAACTCGATGGAATAATCTATAATATAAAAATATCTTTACACACGAGAAAAGTTTTATATACAATCAGAGTACTAACCTATAATCAGCCTGGACAGTTATAATATCATGTCCTTACAAATGCTGATAAATACAATAAATAATGCAGCAGAAATAAAAGGAATATACGAGAGATACATCTTGGTCATCCAGCTCATCTCCTGAGCTCCAAACCATCCAATGCTAATATGGAAATATGCTCGGGTCTAACACAAGCATAATAAGAAAAACAAGGCCCGGACCAGTCTGGTAAAACCGGCTTGAGAACTAAAATCATAAGGAACTTTATTATTTTAATTTGTAAAACCTTTTAAATTAAAGGTATCTCATAAGACCATGCCGCACATAAACACGGATGGGTTTTTACCTTACAATAACCAAAACATTTTCTATAGAAAATCTAGTGATATTATAATAGTGTCTAGGACACAAATACATATTAATCATAGAATTAAATTCCAATATAACAGATTTACAACTAATTCTGAAGGCTAGCATTGGAAAATGGATTCCAACTAAGAAGGGTAAGGGGTCTACTGACCGAACCCGTACACCCTTAGATAAAATGTATACGAAGCTACAACACATTGCACCTATGCTGCTCAGGACCGGCCCTACCCTTACTGGATAGCACCGAACATGACCACTCCTTGGTTGACCAACAACCATAATGGGCCCTGAAGCATAAATAGATATCGACTATAGATAAGGGATGATCATACCCTAATGGGAGCGACCCACTTACCCTGCTGCACATCACTGCTTTAGTCATTTACCGGGTATGAGGCTTGAGGCTATGTTACCTTTTTATATAGCAATCACACTTGGAATGCTAAAACTGCCCTCCAAGAAGAAATGCAATGCCAACATTCATCCATACATGTTCATTCTGGGTCTGAACGAAACCGAAGACACTAGTTCTATTACATACATTTTGGAATCACCCTCAGGATTAGTAGCTAGTAGCCTTTGAACTTCAAAGAGCATCATCTTTAATCATCTTCAAGAAGCCTTCAATTCGAACGCTTGAGTTGGTTCGAAATGGTTTATGGATAATTCATATTTGTATGATCCCAGTCTCTTCAAACCAACATTTAAAAGTTTTTGATAAACTCAACCCTGGCTCTTTTGGAAATAATCAGATAAAAGATAAGAGCAGAAATCACCTTCCAACCGTAAGTGCATGGATTTACTTATCATTTGTCACAGGAGAACAAAACGAGATTTATACGCATAGTATAATATCATTGAAGATGGCTATGCTATATAACTCACGTGTTTCTCCTAGATTTTTCCGAAGTTATATTTTGGTCCAGATTTAATAGTCAGTTATTTAACTATCAAATAACACGCATTCCAAACATAGATTTAATTTTCCATGAAAACCACAAAGCTTCATTTAATTAATCTCTTCTTAATTAAATCTCTTTTATTATCAATCCAAAATAATTCATATACTTATCTCACTGGGATAAATATATTCACAAACCAAATAAGAAAGATTTCTTATTTCAAATTCATTTAAATGGATCAAATCATAAGTCATTGAAGCATAGTTAATTATGAATCAACAAGCAACTAGTCCCTCGGTGTTAAGTAGGGAATTGCTGCATGCCACCAAAATTAAGAAGGACTAATTATTTATTTGATTCACAAGTTAATTAAAATAAATGATCTAATCAGAACTTTATAACCCAATCTTTATTTCCAAAATCCAAGATTCTTTTTCAAAATATAGCTCTATTACTTAGTTCTTTATACCAAGTAGAACTCCCTTTAGAAACTAACCTATTTGCTTAAACCCCTTTTATAAAGCAATATTATTATTGGAAAGCATATCCCTAAGTTAATTAAATTAACTTAATCACCACTTGTAAATTAATCAATTTCTAACAATGGGGACCATCCCCCCTTCTTTTTTCTTTCCCGCCGACCCATCTTGTCCTTCTTCCCCACCCCTTGTACCTCCTTCAACTGTTCCAGCAGTGACAACCATACTTCCTTCTGTCCCTTCTTCTACCTCACATCCCATTGTTTCTTCCGGTTCTCCCTCGTCTCCTCCTCTGCCTCTTTCACCCTGTCCACCTGTTGCTTGGACCTCATTGTTTAGATCCAAGCCAAACAATTCAGGTAAATATGTCCCACGTGAAATTCAATTAGAGTTTACTGGTGATGCTATGGTGCCTCCTTCTGAAGTAGTTCAGGCTGGTAACGTGATGTGGAAGGAGTATTTAGTTGGGTTCTTCCTTGATAATCCACTTCCTTACTCCTCTGTTTTATATTTTCGCAAGCGAGCATGGAAACTTCAGGGATCCATTTCTATTAAATCTGATGGTTTCCTCTTTTTATTCAAGTTTTCTAATGAGGATGATAAGAAAAGAATAGCTGAATCTGATCCTGTAGTCCTGAAGAATAAATTATTTATAGTTAAACCATGGGATGAAAATATTGGAAATGGTTGTGGTAGCATTAACGCAGTCCCTGTGTGGATTAAACTCTCTAACATACCCTTGTATGCTTGGTCACCTTTGGGTATTAATTGGCTAGCTACCAGGGTTGGAAAACTCCTATGTATGGATGCCTCCACTGAAAAATTTGAAAGGATCTCATTTGAAAAATGCATGGTAGAAGTAACCCCTCATAAAGAACTCCCTAATAACTTTGCAGTTAAGCTACTTGATGGTACTGATCAAATTGTGAAAGTGGAGTATTTATGGAGACCTGAAATTTGTATCTTATGTAAGGAGTTTGGGCATATGGTATCTGGTTGTAAAAAATGTGATAAAACTGATGTAAGAATCAACAATAATGGAGGCAATGATGAAAACCATATTCAGTGTGAAGTAGTACAAAACAAGGTAACAATAGGCAAAAGTCTGGAAAAAGATGGTAAAGTGAAGCAGATTTGGCAAAAAGTTAATAAAAACAAAGGAAAAACAAGGAATTTAAGTGGACAAGTAAAAACTGCAACTATGAATGTGTCAAGTGGTAGAGGTAGCCCTATATCAAATGTGGATAAAGAAGTAAACAATATTTCTTTAGATGGAGAAAGACCCCATAGTGATTGTTCTGTCATTTTAAAACAAGTTGCAAGAAAAAATATGTTTAGTCTGCTCCAGGATCATGACAATGAACAAGGAAACTCAGAACAGTTGGAGGTAGAGGAAGGTGAGGTGTTACTTGTTGGCACCTGTAATGGTTCCACTAACTTGTGTGTTGGAATAACTACTGAAGTAAATACTATTGAAAGCAAAGACTCAAGTCAAATACCTATAGGGATGGAGCAACAAAATCCACATAGTGCAAATTCAACATCCAGTGACCAATTGGTTCACACTGTGTCCTCTTTTAATAATGTGCACGTGCACACTACTGAAACTGACCTTGATGCTAAATGGTGTTAGTCTTTTGAACAACAAATAAAGCAAGTCATATCCAGTATGCATAAACTTGATGGTAATATAACCTCTGTTGACCCTCCATCATATAATTTTGCCATTGATCTTCCTGGTTGGCCAGCCAACTTTCCCAATAATGTTCCTCCTTCTGACACACCACCTAACCCTCCTTCCTCTAATCCAAACTCCTCTGAACTTTCCTCCCCCGCTTTTCTGCTTCTTGATCGTATTGAAACTAGAGCTCTTTCAGCAAAGAGAGGCAACAAAATTCATCTTTCCCTCTAATTTTTCCATGAATAAAAAAGTTGCTTCCTGGAATATTAGGGGTGCTCATTCCAACTTAAAACTAGATCAAGTCAAAAGCCTTATTGCAAAGTATGATTTATGTCTTTTTGGCATTCTCGAAACTAAGCTCAATCTTCCTCTTTCTATTAAAGCTGCTTCATATATTAATCCTCACTGGGCCTTTCACCACAACCTTGACACTGCAACGTATGGTAGAATACTTGTAGTATATGACCCTGCTATTTTGTCCTTAACCCCTATCCTTTCTTCAAGACAATATATTCAATTCCATGTCCATCTCACTCAGTCTCAATTTTCTTTTTATATTACCTTTGTCTATGCTGACAATTCTTCCCTTTCAAGAAATTCTCTTTTTAACTCTCTCCCTCCTCTTCGGCAGAGCACTCATGCTTGGATTGTTCTTGGTGACTTTAATTCTTGCTTCAATCTTGATGATAAAATGGGTGGTTCTCCACTTCTTCCTGGTGACATTGCTCTAATTAATCTTGCAATTTCAGACTCTGAGCTTATTTTGGTTAACAAGTCTGGCGCAAAATATTCTTGGAATATTCGAAGCCGTAGTGGTGTTCGTACTTTCACAACTATTAATCATGCTTTTTATAACGTCTCTACCCTCTATTTTTGGCCTTCTATGTCTGTCTTCCTTCCTCTTCCAGTTCTTTCAGACCATTCTCCTTTAATTCTCTCCCTCGATCCCCATTTTAGAAGAGACAAAAGAAGTTTCAAATTTTTAAATGCTTGGGCAAAACATGACGATTTCCCTGATTTAGTTTCTCGAGTTCACTCTACTTATAACTGTTTTGGTAACCCTATGTATAGGTTTTGCAGGAAGCTAAAAGGTATAAAGCAATCTCTTAAGTCTTGGGCATCCTCCACCTTTGGGAAAGGCAGTTTGCTATCTACTTCCCTGATTGACCAGCTCAGAGCTAAATAGGAATACATGATGGATAATCCAGATGATGAGGAAGCTGCTAACGAAGAAAGTCGTCTTAACATTGATGTCAACAATGCTCTTCAAATGGAAGCAAGTATGAAAAGGCAGCTGCTAAACAACAAATGGTTCGAAGAAGGGGATAAGAATACTAAGTTTTTCCATGACACCATAAAAGTCAAGCATGCGAGAGAAAACATATACTGCATTATGGACAATCATGGTAATTCATTCACAACTCCTGAAACAGTGGACAAAGCTTTTGTTGAATACTTCTCTTCTATTCTTGGCAACTCTTCTGGATTCTCTCCTGATCTAAACCTAATCTCTTCCCTTTCACTGCCTTGCCTTTCCCACATTGAATCTGATGCCTTAATAAAACCAATAACTGATGAAGAAATTAAGTCTACCTTTTCTCCATAAACCAAAGCTCCTTTGGTGGCCCTGATGGTCTTAATGTAACCTTTTACATTGCTACGTGGACTGTGCTTGGGCATGATTTCTGTCAAGCCATCCATAATTTCTTTAACAAGTGTAAACTTTTTAAAGAAGTCAACTCAACAAACATTGCATTAATTCCTAAGGTTTCTCCTCCTACTAAAGTTTCTTCTTTCAGGCCTATTTCGTGTTGTAATGTATTGTACAAATGCATCTCTAAAATACTTGCAAATTGTATTGTTTGTGTTCTGCCATCAGTTGTGTCACTCAATCAAGCAGCCTTTATCCCAACTAGGAATATTCTGGACAATGTACTTCTAGCCCAAGAGCTGCTGAAAGGGTATGGCAAAGGAAATGTCTCTCTAGCAGCTGCAATCAAAATTGATATATCCAGGGCATATGATTCAATTCACTGGCAGTCTATTGTTAGGATAATGGCTCTGATGGGATTCCCTAAAATCTTTGTTTCTTGGGTCTATACCTGCATTCCACCCCAACTTTCTCTGTTCTTGTTAATGGTAGGCCTGCTGGCTACTTTGGAAGTCAAAAAGGTATAAGGCAAGGGGATCCTATCTCCTCTTATATTTTTTTATTGGCTATGGAAGTCTTTAATGTTATCCTCAAGAACCAATTCTCTCTTAAGCATATTAAGTACCATCCCAAGTGCTCTCACCATCAGATTTCTTCCATTATGTTTGCGGATGATGTGTTGATTTTCACTAAACCAGAAGCTTCCTCCTTAACTGCAATTTTAAATGCCTTGCAGTCCTTTTTCTTGATGACTGGCCTCTCCATCAACCACTCTAAATCTTCCTTGCTTGTTGCTGGGGTTTCTGATGATCATGCTTCAAGTTTGTACCACTTGAGTGGGTTCTCTTGTATGCTCAATGATATGAAGTATCTCGGTCTTCCCTTAATTACCAAAAGAATATCCATTGCTGATTGTCTCCCCCTTTACAATAAGATTACTAGTGTTATGAATGCTTGGGAGAGCAGGAATATGTCTCAAAGTGGAAGGCTTGTTCTCATAAAAGCTATAGTTTTCCCTTCCTTGGTCTACTGGGCTCGCTCTATTATTCTTCCAGCTAGGCTTCTGCACCTGATTAGGTCTGCCATGTTAAGATTCTTTTGGACTGGTAGTCTGCACAATAAGAAACTTATGCCGTGTTCCTTTACAAAGTTTGAGACTTCATTAAAGTTGGGAGGTCTAGGAGTTATTAATGCTAAAAACTGGAACATCGCTGCTTTCAGTAAACATTTTGATGATGTGCTGCATAAAAAGGACAGTCTTTGGGTCAACTGGATTTGGACTCATAACATTAAGCATGGTAAGTTTTGGAAGATGGACATACCTCAGGACAGTAGTTGGTCTTGGAGAAATATTCTGAAGCTCAGGGATATCTTTCTTCCTATGATTCAGTATCACGTCCACTCTAGCACTGCTGTCAGTTTTTGGGACGAACCTTGGGTGAGTAAAGGCTTGATTCTTTCAAGACTATTTGATCACGCTTTGATTGTGCAATCTGCTGTAAACTGTGAAGCTAAAGTTAGTGATTATTATACTGATGGAAGAATTCTACTTCCCTACAACAGTAGTTAAGTGGTAAGGCAATTATGGAGTACTATTCAGAGTATTAGTTTCAGCTGTGATCTCAATACTACTGTGTCATGGAACAACAAATTACATAGTGTTAAACTGGTTTATAACCACCTTCACCTTAACACTGTCTTGCCAGCTGCTAAGTGGTATACTATTTTATGGACTCCTGATTCTTCCCCGAGAGAAAGCCTCATGTTGTGGAAGGTAGTTAGCTGTGCTCTCCTTACCAGAGGTGTTTTAAACAATTATGGGATGTGTTGTTGCCACGAGTGTGTTTTCTGTGATCAACATGTTGAAACTGCTGAGCATCTCTTCTTTGATTGCCCTGCTCTTAAAGATTTGGTTGAAAGAATAACAAGCAAGATACATTGCTCTGTTGCATCTCCTAACTCTAGTATAAACTGGAATATTATTTATAAGGCAACTCGGTGGAAGACCCTAAACTCTCGAGAATTGGTGATATGCATTAAAATTTACTTGGATGTGATATGGAATGAAAGGAACACTATTGTGTTTGACAATATCAGAAAATGTAATACTGCACTATGGTCTGAAGTTAGGGTAAGGACACACATGCAAATGAAAAGGTCTGCTTGCCATTTCCCTGCTAACATGATATCTAAGTGGGCTCATTGAGTTGTTGTCTCCTTTTTTTATTTGTTTTCTTTTCTTCTTTGTTCTCCCTGTTTCTCTTTGATTCAAAGATTGTTTTGAATCTTTTTATTGTGATGCAATAAAACTGGTAGGGGGCCAGTCAACCCCGCTGGCTTTGCTAAAAAAAACATATCAATATAGATCAGCCGGCATATACATGAATATCCAAATCAACATAATAGCAGAACAGTGATAGATATCCGAAATAATTTATTCAACTTAAATAAAGCAGAATGGTGTTTTATTCTGCTAACAAGATGTCAAGGGTAAATTTTAAACTTAATTTAACCAAATGGTGTTTTATTTGGCCAAATAGATATCTCTGATAAGGTATAATAAATTTAACGATGTTATTGTTTAAAATAACATAATTAAATTCAATCCGTATAACTCTATCATAAAATTATATAATCCTGAACCTATCAACAAGTTACACTAAAATGTTGTACTCATCAATACGAGTCCAATGCAAGAATCCTTGGGTCAAACGGATTTCATACATGTCAGATACCAGCATTTTAAAGTTAACAACTATCTAAATAAATTAAACCAATGAACCACATCTCCTCACTCAAAAGTAAATGGGCCAAGCCCAATCACAACCGGACCGAGCCCTACCATAAGATGTTCATCCATCTTCTCCTCTAGTTCCACAAACAACGAACTCATCCAAGTTTCAGAAAAAAACAGTGCACATACGTGAACGTGTACATGGGCACACGAACACCGAGATGCCTCGCCGCCTACCGACCATGCCAACACGAGCACTCAAGCCTGCTCCTCCCAGCCACACCTTCACCCATGGCCATTGTGCCTCCGACCATGGTGTAACACCCAGGACTCGAACCCAAAATAAGCTTCAGGAAACCATGTGCCTATATCCACCTCCCACCATCACCTCGTCGTTATCCAATCACCGCCTTCTGGCCTGCTTCCCCATGCATGCCCCGGTGCTCCCTCTTGTATCCCACTGGCCACACACGACGCCCAGGACACCCCCTATGGCCAAAAGCATTGACACACATAAAATACCCCTTAATCCTTAGTTCACCCTCTACTCAACAACACGGGCTACGCTGGCTTTCGCCTTCAACATGGAAAAAGTCCATCTTCCTCTGAACTTCGTCCCAGCACCAATGACCAAACCCATCGACCACCAGTTCATCGGAAATTTCTTTTAACCCAAAATGGACACTAACCAAATTCTAATAAACCACAACTCTAAAAATTATGAAATCGACACTAAAAATAATGATTTGCAACAACGGTCATTGATATATAACTCGTTTGTCGATTCATAAAATGACATTTTTGACCATTTACTATATTTTACAATTTTCTCTAAATATGTTAAACTAAAGATTCCAAAACTATTTTTGAGTAATCTGTGGACCAAAACACACCACTCTTGAGGGCATATCAAAATTCATAATGGTTTGAGAGTTATTGGATTTAGGATTGAAGAAGGAGATGTGATTTCAAATAATAGAGAGCAACCCATGATTATAGTAACTTCCAATAAGCCATAATTCCACATTTCAAATTCAAAATTTGAATTTTAACATCATTTCCTAAAAATGATTTCGAGTTAAACCAATTACAAACAAATATATACTTATTTCAAGCAATTTTACACGTAAGTATTGTGTGAAAACTCAATAAATATAATCAAAATCAACGTATCTCTATCATTCGATATTTGTAGGACAAGTTTAAAATAAAAATCTCACCTTTTTGTAATTTCCATGTTTTGCTTTCCTAAGCTAAATTCAAGCTTTAAGCCCTTCTAAAATTTGATTCTTGAATAAAAATGGGATTTCAGAAATTAAAAACTTGAAAATAGAAATGGAGATAGTAAAATAGAATGAGTTATGAAATTAGAAAACAAAGAGTATATAGGAAGATTTAAAAGAATAAAATAACATAAAAATATTCCTCTCAACCCATAAATCATTTCAAAAAGAACAAGTACTTGAAAACCAAATGGATATGAACCGTGTACTCCCTCCATTTCCTATTGGGTAAAATGGTGTTTCCATGTACTAAATACATTTTTACACTCAAAATGTCATTTTCATGTCACTGCATACTTATATTTAAATTTAATAATAATTTTACACCTTTAAATATTTTAAAAGACATTGGATAAAATTATGTTTTATGCACTTATCCCCTTTGCTTAACAATTAAGTTTCACTTTATGACACATCCACCTTTTATTTGAATTTTTCAAATAATATTTGCTCTTTAAATACTAAATATTAATATATACACTCATTTTACAATAAAGTATGTTATATTTTAAAGGTTTTTTTAGGTAAATCAAAATATATTACAACTTTAATTAACTTGTTATTCGAAAAAAGGTTGGAAATCCGAAAATTATGTTTCGGTCAAATTTCCAATTTTCCATCGAACTATTTATTTATGTAAACCAAATCCAAAAATAAATTTTCTATTATCAGTTATAAATTTAAAGAGGGTTATTTATATTAATAGAAATCATAAAATGAATATTTAAATTAAATTAAATATTCACAAATTAGAATGATAAAATTCCAAGTCATTACACTTCCAATGCTTCAACTCTTACTCAACTATAATCGCTCATCGGTCGCTATAAACATGATTTAACTATCATCAAATTAGAGTGTCGTCATTGAAGTTCAACAATATTCTCAAGTCAAGAGAACTATGTAATATCATCATTCGAGATTTCCTGTATAACCTAGTTATTGTTAACCAACATGAAACTCTAGGATGGGTCATTCTATAATTATCTAGTAATTTTTAGTATGTAACCCCTTGGTTCCCCTAGTATCATTTAGTAATATACAGCCTAACATTTGGAGAGTGTTGCATACTTTGGTCTCAACGGATGTATCAATATCATTTCTCGAAACAACTTGACCAGAAATATTTAAATTAATATGTTATTTGAAATGTGATAACTTTTTCATGATTTTAGCACTTTGTAATTATTATCACATAACAAATTATTTAAGGATTATTAATTTAAACATACTTAATTAATTAATTAATGTATCGTAATATTAGAAATATATATAAAAAAGCAGACACCTTTTATTTCAAATAAGATTTTATTACAAAGTTAATAATATTCCAAAAACTATACAATAGCTCTTAGGGCATACACCTAACTCTCTCAATCTCCCACTTGCACTTTGGGCCAATTATGGAATCTTTATCCCATTCATTTAATTAGTTTGTTTAGAATTCCTCCAGCTAGTCCTTTGTAAATGGATCTGCTATTTCATCCTTACTGTCCACTCTTTCGATCACAACTTCTTTATTACCAAAATACTCTCTTATAAGGTGGAACTTTCAAAGAATGTGCCTTGAATTTTCGTGACTTATTGGTTCTTTCTCGATCTACATCACACTATTGTTATCAAAGAATAATGACATAGGATTCTTAACATTTTGATTCACCCCTTGCTCATGCATAAACTTGCGCATCTAAGTCGCATTTTTAGCTGCTTTGTTGAGGGAAATTGTGACAACCCGGATTTCAGACCAGTTAAATCGTCGAAAACCCGTCCGTTCTAAAACTACAAATGAAAACTTCCAATTAACTTATCATAATTTGACAAATATACAACACAACTAAATGTGTAGGATATAATTTAAATAATACAACTTATCAGAGTTCTAATCATTTATTCTACAAGTGTGCATTAATATAAAGAAAAGTCAAATACAATAAATCTACAGCTGCACAACTCTGATGCAAGTGACAACAATAGTCATTCCTGCAAACTCAATAAACATGTCAATGCGGAATAAAATGGTAAGATGGAACAGTACAACATCACCTGATAAATAGCAAACAACAAACAAGAAAAAGATATATTATTATTGAGGCCGTGTCACTACCACTTGTGACTACCAACGTACCCCTATCCAACTTGGTACCTAATTATATAAGATATCAAGCCAACATAGTTCTCATATTCACAAATAGGACTCAAGGAGGCTACAATGCACAAACAAACAAACATGCAATTCCAAAACTACCCTTTTGGCTTAATCTTCACATTTAGGTTTATGAAATCTAATTAACTTTATTATTTTCAAAATATAATCCTTTTCGAAAATAATCCCTTCGAACCAAATTCTCGGTTTTATTTCAAATCCTTTTGAAATAATAATATATATCTTTTATATCAAATCATACTTTACTTCTGGATATAAAAAAACCTTTTCAAAACCGGTATCAATTACCCTATACAATAATACAGTGGTGTATTTGATATATTTATTCGGAAATCCAAAAATACTGTACCTTTTGCCCACTTTTTAGTTATGGGTTACCCAAATCATTGGTAACATAACAAATCATTTTGTTCCCTGAAGTGACAAATCATTTTGCACTAATAATTGCAAATACTTTCAAATATAATATTGTTTACTTCCTTAAAAAATTTTCTTAATCAATTTCAAACCACTATGATTTAAGTTCTTGGAATTCTCTTTATAAAACACATTTTTATAAATACCTTCATATAATTTATTTTTATATAAAATCACTTAAAAATATTTACTCACTTAAAAAATTTATTTTCAAATATAATATAAACACCTTTTGTATCACATTAAAATATTTACTTCTAAATAATTCTATTTCTTTTCAAAGAAACCATTTCTTTTAAAAGATAATCATTTTTAAAATTATAATAAACATCTTTTATTATAACAATTACTTAATCAAATATTTTCATCGAACACCTTACAGTCAACCTGTGAAATTCTAATCACAAGGTGTTCGTATCTACCCAACCCATGTCTTTGGAAATTAATTGCTCATAAACTGGCCTAGCACATTTCAAACAGTCAAACAAAAAATAATAACAACACATTATTATCAACAATTCTACAAATTGAATAATAACACATAAATCAGAATTAAATAGTATATATAAATAAATGTCCAAATTTATATAATAGCAGAACAAGGATTTATTCTTCTAAATAGATGTCATTAATGAAGCATACTTAACTCGTTTTTGATATTTCAACTTATACTATTCCTCGCCCAAGAGTAAAGCTGGGTAAGTTAGAGCACTGATTGCATCAAAGTCTTGCTTAGACATTTCATTCTAGAATCTCACAAATAGACAAGTCTACTCGTTGGCTTTTAGCGTTAAGCAAAATTAATTACCTTTTTCAAACTTATATAATTATTAAAAATATATTTAAAATACGAAACCAATTTTAAAACACTCTAATATAAGTTTGAAAATAACCCTAAAAGGATAAGAGAAAAATACTTAATTTAAATATCATTTTTAAACAACTTAAAGTTTCGGACAATAAAGAAGCATTTGTGCAAATGCTACCAAAATAATGCGCAATAACTCAGAAGTGTATCAGAAGCAAAGACAGCTTTTCAGAAGTGCTACCAAAAGTACTGGGATGTCTTTTCAGTGATTTTGCTACAACTTTACGCCTTCTTTTTCAATGTCTTAACAAATGACTTTAGATCCATTAATTTTAAAATAGTTAGTATACTTGGGTACTTGAAAATCATAAAGATAAATCCCAAAGAATATCTATTAATTATTTTATATAAATTTTCAAAAACAAGGCATTTTAACAAAGTGCTCATACAATGACTATTTCGCTATAACTTTTGTTTCTTCGTTCAACTAGCTAGATTTTAACTTCAAAACTTTCCCAACAAGAATAATATATTATTAACTTATTAAAAAGGTAATGAAAACCCTAAGAATGTTTCTATAAAAATATACATTATTTTCCAAAAACAAGTTATTTATAAGTGTCGATATAGCGACCTTTTTGGTATTAACTTCCATATCTTTCTTAACTCTGTTTATAGTTTCTTATACCTTTTCAAAATACTTATAGAAGTATATAAATCAAATAAAACAAGTTACATGAAAATATGTTTTTAAATGACCACTTTTCACAAATTAATGTTAAGGGATTTCAAAGTGCGTTTATAGCGATTGTCGTTATATGGACAATTCCGTAATCAATTCAATATTTAGTGCCATTCCATTTTTTACACATATGTGATTCTAAACTCAAACCATATCACTACTGACCATGTATTAACATGTGTACTAATAATTAAGTCCATTGTAGATGTTTAAATGTGCTTAATTTAAACAATATAATTCCATTCTCTTTAAAGCAACTACTTTAACATATCATATTTTTTTGGAAGCATATAATAAAACGTTATAACTTTAAGCAATTAATGTCTATTATTATTAATTATAGTAAGCAATATTAACATGTTATTTAGTAAGCAGTTATCAAGCAATATTTTCACTTATTACTTTAGATAATTAACTTCATTAACAGTGAAATTAACTCACTTTTATTCAACCCATTTACTTTCTACCAATATTCAATAAATCAAGACTTCTACTAACACCTTCTACTCAAATCAAAACATCACTAAGCCCATTCTTCCTCCTCCTAATGCTCATGTCCACCACCATTACCCACCCCTTAGCTCACGACCATCACCACCATCCACCTTAGCTCATGTCCAAGACATTTCCACCTCCCTTTGCACATGCCAAACCTCCTTCCTCTCCCTTAAAACCCACGGCCCTAGGTTATTTTCTCAGTATAAGGCACATGACCATTAAAAGAAGAGGGAAAGAAGAGAAGATATAAAGAGAAAGAAATGAAGACATGGAATGGTGAGAAATGAAGTGCACATTCTCATCTATTTATAAGCTTAGAAATTTAGTGGAAAAGATTAGAAAACCCGCTTCTCTTCCATGCATGAGAACATGCACACCATACCCTTACACAACCATGCTCTTGCACCACCATATTCTCCTTAAATCACTCCACCATTTAAGGTTCCTTTATTACTCTTTGTTCCCTTAATTAAATATGTTTATTTAATTAATATGTCACTAACTTAAGTGTTTGATTTGTTGTTAATTTGTTCATATGATAGCTTAGTAGTGTACAAGTATTCGAACAACTTTTATTTAACAAAAAAATTGATTTTTAACAGAATGTTCTATGGTCACATTTTCAATATTTATCCAAAGTATATATTTTTGTAAACAGATTCCAAAACTAAGTTTTATATCATTAGTTATTAACTAAAAAGTGTTTAACAAGGTTAAAAAATTACATTTAATCGTATTAAATTTTAGACACAAATACTTAAATAATTCAAATCTTTAAATATGAAGTGTTTGAAATTCTAGGTCATTACAGCAATGGACTCGGCCTCCATCATGGAATCAACCATAGTTTATTTCTTTTAATTTTTCCAACCGACCGCTCCAACATTCAATAAATGCATAATTAGACACTAATTTACTGTCATCGATTTCACTTTGAAAGCTAAAATATGTATAACCCTTCATATGGAGATCTTCATTCTCATATATAAGGAATAAATCTTTAGTATTTCTTAAATGTGTGAATACATTTCACTGATATCCCATGCTATTCTCTAGAATTATACTGATATCGATTTATGCATCCTAATGCATAAGCCACACCAGTCTAGTATGTAGCATTGCGTATATGATGGAGTTATTACATATGCATATGGTACCATATTCATATGCTCCTTCTCTTCATCAGTGCGAGGAGCATCCTTCTTAGAAGAGATGATTTCAGATTGGACCAGAACATTTCATGCTTGGAATTTTCCATACCAAACCATTTTAGAATGGTAACTATGTATAGGGATTGAGACGATACCAACATCCATTTGGATCTATCTCTATAGATCCTAATACTTAGCATATAAGTTGCTTCTTCGAAATACTTCATAGAGAAGTTCTTAGATAATCATACTTTCATTAATTGCAATAACACAATCCTGTAGCCAATCTGGAGCAGATCGTCGATATACAAAACTAAGAATACAATAGCACTTGTTCTTTCCAGCGTACTCATGCTTCCTCTGTATTTTGATAAAACCAAATCGTTTGATTACTTTATCAAAACACATATTCCGTCTTTTTATGCTTTCTTAAGACAATAAATAGATCTTAATAATTTGCATGCCATTTCCTTATTCCTACCAACCTTGAAATCCTTGGGATGTAACAAGAAAATGGTATCTTCTAAATCGCTATTTAGAAATTTGTTTTCCACATCTATTTTCCATTTTGTAGTCAGAGAATGCGGTGATAGCAAGCATTATTCGAATGAACTTGAGCATCGCTATAGGCGAGAATGTTTTGTCATAATCAACTTATTGAATCTAATGAAAACCTTTCATGGTTGGCCTCGCTTTATAGTCTCTACCTTTCCATCTACATTTTATTTTTTCCAAACAATTCACTTGCTGCCGATGGGTTTTATCTCTTTGGGTATGTCAGCCAAAGTCCACACTTATCATACATGGAATCCATATCAGATTTCATAGCTTCAAGCAAAAGTATATAGTCTTTACTTTGCAGTGTTGTAGCAATGAGAGAGGAGTGTCATTTTCTAAGTTGCATTCCTCTTTCTCGCAATACATGAGAAAACTGTAGTATCTCTCTTGTGAGATTCCCTATTAGACCTTTTAAAAGGTTGTGTGTGTTCGTATAGTGGTAAATATGATTCTTCTACCAGTTCAGCCTCTATGTTTATTTTTTAAATCTCATCCAAGCCTACAACTTTACTGTTAATTTCTTTTGATAGAATTTCCTTTTATAAAAGGATAATGTGTCGAAAAATAATAATTTTTTGTTCCTTGGTGCTATAGAAAATATATCCCATCCAATTCTTGTTATATCCTATAAATTTACACCTTGCCTCAAGTTTTGGGGCTAATGTTATTAGTGTAAACTTAACAATCCCACACCTTTAAATAATTAGTATGGGGTTTCTTGCTATACCACATCTCATATGGCCTTTTTTATATAGATTTATTAGTTATCCGATTCAACATATGTGCTATGATTTCCAGCACATATCCCCAATAGGAAAGAGGTAACTTATGCTTGCTCATAATGGAACGAACCATATCTAATAGTATTTGATTCCTTTTTTCCAAAACACGGTTGTGTTACAAGGTATAAAGGGCATAATCTGAGGGATAATCCCATTATATTTTAAGTACAATTAGAGCTCTTTTCCAATTGCCCACCTCTTTGATTTGATCGAAGTACTTTAACTTTATGGGTCGTTTGATTTTTTATCTCATTCTTATACTCTTTATATTTCTCACAGACATCGAATTAATTCATCATAAGATATACATACCCTAGTCTCGAGAATTCATAAGTAAAAGTCGCAAAGTAATTTGAATTTTCTTTAGTCACTAAAGGTACTGGTTTATATACATCAGTATATATGGGATCCAAGAGTTCATCAACATCTTCGTTGCTCATATTGAGAGGTGCTTTGTCACTTCTCCTTTGAGACATGACTCATAAGTGTCATATCTTTTATAATCAAATGAGAGAAGAAAACTTTTTGTTTTTAGTTTGTGCAATCTTTTGTCGCTAATATGACATGACCTAAAGTGCCATGAATAACTGTTATTGATTAAAATTAAGTATAAAAATGCCATTATCTAAAACACTGTTACAAATATTATTTCCACCAAACACGATATTCATAATATAGTCTTACAATGAAAACCAATACCTATCTCAAACAATCTAGAAACAAATATAATACCTCAAATAAAGTTTTAAACATAAAAGTTATTCAAAACAAAATAAAATTTATTTGGAAAAGTTAATTGATAGTCTCTAATAGCAATTGAAACTACTAGTGATCCATCAGCAACTTAAAGTCTCATTTCACCTTTTACCATATGTCGTCTACCCTTAAGTCCCTATAAAGTATTACAGTTATGAGTTTGGGCTCCAATATCTAAAACCCAAGGTAATTTATTGATTGCAAACAACTTTGAATTATAAATGTACCTCTGGGAGAGAAAGAAACATTTTCCTTCTTTTCTTTGACCATCTACAAATTGTCTAGACAATTACACTCTTAATGCCCCTTCTTACGATAATGGCAACATCAACCATTATGGGAAGGACCATCCTTTTTACCCATTTAAGAACCCCTCTTTCATTTCTTCATACCTTTTGAAGATGATGCCTTCCCTTTATAGCTAACACCATGTTTTAATCCTTGATTTATCCCCCAGCTGACCTCAACATATTGAGTAGCTCAATGAGGCTTACATTCAACTAATTCATTTTGTAGTTTTATATGAATGCTTAAAGTGTAGAGTCATCAAGCCTAGGATTAAATCCACCTGTAGTTTGTTGCTTATTTTAATATCTAGCTTTGAAAGTCTATCAATATAGCATTTCATTTGTAAATTAAAACCCTTAGCGACTGCCCATACTCATGTTCGTATTGAATAATTTATTTTTAACCTTGTACCTTGTAGAACGATATAGCTCCCCAAGCAAAGCTTTGATGCTTTCAAAGATTTTATGGATAGATATATTATGACGGCTGTCCTACACCTCCGACACTCAATATACCTATGTAGTGTGTTGTAGTGGTGTGCGCCCAACGTAAGATGACTATCAATGTTGTAAATTAAATAAAACCATTATAGACCTATCGTATATCTCATTCTGCAGCGAATAAAATAGGCAAGGTAGTAGTAACTAAATTAACCACATAATCAAAGAACATAGGTTCATATAGTTATACACTACAATAATAGAGTATATAAACTGACAAATAAACTCAAATGACAAACTATCTCTAAGTAAAATAAACGAATAGTTTCTAGGACCCACAGTGTCACACATCGAAATAAGAAACAATAAGCCCAAAATATAAATATGAGAAAACATCTGTTACTACTAGTCCATTTGCACAACTCCATGTGTTGTCCACACTTGCTATATAGTCTACTCATTTAAGAGTACACGTCATAATAAGAAGCAAATCATAAAACCTTGAGTTAGACAATAGTCTGGTATGAGCGATAAACAATCTCAAAATACTATAAAATTCGATTTAGTCTATGGGACATAGGATATGTTGAATCATACTTGACATTTGCCTACATCCCAAGAGTTAGCATATAATAATATGCTAATCTACTAACATCATAAAGTATAAAAACATCCTGGTACACCATCGGGTGTTTAGTTACCGAACTCCCAGATACCTACATCTTGTAACATCCCTAGAATGACGAACAAACATGGCAAACATTGTAAGAACCTCTCTTGTTAGATTTTAATGATAATAACTATACAACCATATCGTAGACTATCTTAAAAAATATACAAGTATATGATGAGAAAGCCTGAAGCAATTTAGGCATCGGAGAATCAATAAAGCTAAAATGGAGTATTGATAAAGAGCTAGACATGAAGAAAGCTCATTATAAGGTAATATACTTATGGTTGTGTTTTAGATAAGTTTGTACAATCTCCCTTGAGTAACATGAGCTCATATATTTGAGTTAGAATTTTAATCAATTCATTCATATACATAAGTTTTGAATTTCTCAGGAGCTCAGAAATCTGGGTGCATTTTCCAGACCTTTGGGGTCATAGTCTTTTGAACTGAAAACATCTTGCTTTAAAATTCTCCCAAAACAGACGTCTATGATTGAAGTCAGACATCTATAGAGAAACCAAACATCTTAAAACCTATCTTTTTAAATTGTTTTTTCTATATTTCAAAAATGTTCACAACCAGATGTCTGGTTGCATTTTTCAAATGTCTAACCTTTTGCCAACTACTATATTTTGTAAAGGCACATCTCTTCTTCTTCAACAATTGCAACCTTTTATCAATGGCTTTTCTCTAAACAATTGCAACTCTTGAAAGAGAATTTTGGCAACTATATATATATATATATAGCAATTCCAACAGTTTTAGAATCAATTCTAACTCTCTACTCTCTTATCTCTTGTACTCTAAACTCTTTATTGCCTTTACACTATCAAATTTCATTCTATATTACCAATATTACTATTTAATATTTGGTGATCTACTTCCTTAAAACTCTCGTGCTCATATTCGTATAACTCAAGAGGAGATTATAGGAAGTCTTGTACTATCAGTCAATATTAGTGTTGAAGGAACATGAGTTTGTCAAGCCGAAAAAATGATGTATTGCTTATTCCTCCTGGCTAAGAGAGGGTATATTGGTTAGTGGATATTTCGAAGGGGAGCTTCAGGACTGGATGTTGGACGGGAGGTCTGAACAAGTATAAAATATCCGGTGTGATTGTTTTTATTTACTTTACTTTAGTCTACTCGGTTATTTAGCATTAATATTGCATATATAGTTACATGCATGACTTAGCCATATATACTAGATCCCTGAGCACTTTTCAAACATAGCATTCATCAATCAATCTATTGGATCCGGACCAGTCAAAAGCAGGTAAAATAGATAGATTTCAAATTTTCTTATTTTGGATCTGTTAGACCCGTGACATCTAACATATTATTATATCTGATCTAATGAGGTTTTAAATAAAATCTTATTTTATTTAAATTTTTATAAGTAAAAGGATTTTTAAATTTAATTTGAATTTAAATATTTAATAATGAATGTATCAAATACATTCATGCATGTATAATGCAAGTGCCATATATAAGTAGTGTACGTAGTTAATGTGTATGTATATAGGTGTTGGGATTATACCACAATTGACATATTCACCTTTTATAATGCCTTTGTTATCCACAGTTTATTTGAAATTATATATAATAACAGTATATGTATATATAGTTATTTATATTTACTCATATATAATATGTTATAAAGTAATTTTAACTAATAAATAGTATACATATATTACAAATAACAATCAATTATGTAAAAGTAAGTAATTAATAAGGAGAGAAAATGGTGGAGAAGGTATCTCCTTTCATTTACTTAACTTTAATCCTATTTCAAAATAATATGAACACTCAAAATAATATGGATAACTACAAACTATGTTTTAAATTAAAAAATATACGTGTGTGCATATATATGTGTATGTATATATTTGTGTGTATATATAAACTTTGTAATCTATTATGTGTTTTGAAATTAAAGTAACAAATTGAAATATACTTTAACTTAAAAGGGATTCAAATGGTTTATGGTATTTTGCACAAAAGTCTACTTATGTTTTCTTCTTTTTTAATTGAATTTTTTTTAAACAAATGTCAACAACAACCAAAAATTATATTCAAAACCACATATATGTGAAACTTGCATTTAATTTCCAAAGTAGTTTTAAATAAATTACATATATAGTTAATTTAGTTATGTGTATATAATAAGGTACAAAACACTTAATCTAATTAAGATTAGTTTCCAATCCAAAGTTGCTTGTTTGTTTTTTTCTTTTTTTAAAATAATAATCTCTAAAATAATGACAAAATTAGATTGGATAACTTAGGCATATAAAATTCATTATAAAATGAATAGATCTAAACTATATGTATGATGTGACATATGATAAAAAAAGTTGTAGAAAATGTAGGATCTGACTATGTTACTATGATGAGCATACAATCAATTAAGATATATCAGGTCTAAACTTTTAATCAATATAATGAACAAACAGTGAGATTAGCTGTAGCATGTATATGATTTAAACTTCATTAACTTGGTGAATATATGTAGTAAAATAAAATTAAAATTATCTAAAGATGAAGCCTAAGATTTTCACCTTGAATGAAGAACAAAACTTCGATTCGATTGAATCAACCTTTGGATTACTCTTAAGTACACGACCTTATAAAAAGAAGTTAACTCAACTTCACTCATAATTAATCGTACTTTGTTCAACAAAGTTCAATTACTCCTTATCGATACATCATAATGCATTATAGAAAGGAGTGACTTTTGAGATTTAATCTTTATTCATTTTAGATACGTTTGGAATTCTTTCCAGTATACTCGCCTATTCAATTAAATCGAATCATTTTATTTTCTTTTGAATGTTACTTAATTTACTTCCGACTTTTATTCTACGAGATTAACATAAATATATTATATGTGTATCAAATACACATATTTATGTTTATATAAATCTTCAGTGAATACAATGAAATACATGGAACCATTTGTGAATCAATAGGCATTCAATTGCATACATCTATATGTATCGGTCCATAAAATTCATCGCTATTGTGATCAATCCTACCAAATGGGTGCATTACATTTTATTGTTTGAGAAACAATTTACTAGTACCATATGATTCGCAATTATATACTTAAAGAATTATTTCTCCAAAATTTGGCTCAGTCCATAATTCCAAAATAATTGCAAATAATTTAGACACTTCTATATTTTTCAATGCAATGCATCACAAATACCACTACTATAGTTTTATTTTATAACGAATATTCATAATATTCATACCGAAATAAAACTATATGTATTTTTAGTCATTACTGAAAAATAATTATTATTTCATAAATAATATTTGGTATGTTTTACGATAACAATCTTCGTAACTTGATGCGAGCAATAAGTGTTATATGACACGAAACTTCGCCACCATCACATTTGCCAACTATATAAGGGAAGACAGTTCTTTAGTTTAATGCATTTGCCTACTACTTTGCCCCCATCATATTACTTTTGATGAATGGATATTATGACGAAACCAACGTGGGCAAAGTTCTTCCCAACCATCGGTTCATGCCAAACCTCCTCTACATGCTTCGTTCCCTTCTCATATTATGGAACAAGACCCTTTTTATCACTTTGAATCTGATATATATGATGCTCGACTATTTCCTAATCCAAATGAGTCCTTAGTGGAATTGACTCTTTAAAATTAGCAAGTTATTACAGGTAACCAAAAGACCTTGGAAAAGAAGGTCAAAGGCCTATAGGGATCATATTCAAAAAAGATGGGCAAAATGAAGCACTCTATCTAGAAGATAATGTCTTCGTTTTCTAAGATAAAGAGAAAGGTTAGAGGTCGGTCGATCTCTGCTTCAACATCCTCTCCTTCTCATAGTCCACCTCCTTCTCATGCTCATGCCTCACCTTCTCAAGCTTTTGAGCACAGTGAAGAATCTTCTCATCATGATAGAGGAACGAATATTGTGCAAGAACACAACGACAAAGAAGAAAAAGATGATTCATTTTCATGGCTAGATGCACTTTTAAAACAAGCTCTGTATGTTTCGTTTCAAGGCCAATTGATAGCGGAAGGAATAGAGAAAGAAAATATCGAGAATCAATGGCCTAGAGAGTTTCAGTATGATCCTTTGGCTTACTACGAGCACTATGAAAAATATAGAGGTCTCTCTTATAGCCACTGTGAGTAATTTTTTTCTTTTTCCATGACTTTTTCTTTTGCATTCGTTTGACATGTACTACGTTTAAAATATCATGATTGCATAGTGTTTAGTTTGGTTAGTTGTTTGTTTTATTGAAATGTCATTGTTATGTTAGGTTGTTTCTATTTGCATGAATGTATAATCTGTTGGTTGACATTGTGTTTAGCATTGACATACGGTTCTATTTGTAATGTTGTTTTACTTTGTGTTGTCGTGTTGTTTATGATAATCTTACAGCATGTCATAACTTTTATTTTTTGTCATTGATTCTTTTTTATAATGACAAAGTGAGAAATATGTGCATATTGATAGGGGGAGATATCATATTCAGGGGAGCATTTTTATACTAATTGTTGAACATATATTTGAATAAGATTGTATAATTGTCATCATCAAAAAAGGGGAAAATGTTAGAACATATGTTGTTGGATTTTAATGACAACAACTATACAATCATATCGTAGGCTATCTCAACAAATATACAGGTATATGATGAGCAAGACTGAAGCAATATAGGCTCGGAGAATCAATAGAGCTAAATGGACTATTGACAAAGAGCTAGTTATGAAGGTAACTCATTGCAAGGTCATATACTTATGGTTATTCCTTAGATAAGTTTGTAAAATATCCATTGAGTAATATTAGCTCATATATTTGACTAGAAGTTTTTATTCACTCAATTCATTCATATACATAAGTTTTGAATTTCTTAGGAGCTCAAACGTCTGGGTGGATTTTTCCAAACATCTAGGGTTATAGTCTTTTAACCTAAGAACATTTTACTTTGAAATCTTCTCAAAACAGACATCTAGGTATGAAGTCCGACATCTGATATAAGAAGTTAGACGTCTTAAAACCTATCTTTTTAAACTATTTTTCTTGTGTTTCGAAGATGTTCACAATCAGACATCTGGTTGCTTTTTTCAGACATCGAACTGTTTGCTAACTGACATATTTTGAAAAGACACATCTCTTCTTCTACAACAGTTGCAACCTCTTATCAGTGGCTTTTCTCTGAATTAATATAACTCTTGAAAGAGACTTTTTGAAACACCCATCACCCCTTAATATACCTAAAAGGACACATTAAAAGGTGTGGTGCGTTGTAGGTATAACTAAAGCTAACAAAGACTAAGATTCACAAGACAAAAATAGATAAATACATTGGAAACCTAAAATAATAACTTAGTTAAAACAAAACTTCATAACTGCTTCATAAATAAGTCAAATGACAAAGACCACATTCATGTCTAAAAAACCAATATGTCTCATGAAACAAAAACTCATAGTCTCAAAAATCAAAGTACATAATATCCCTCATAATAAGCCAGTACATAGAAAGAACAAAAGTTGAAAGAAAAAAATACATGGTAGCAAACTCATCCAGGAAATCTCCAAGCAACTGCAATCTACTATCCTCTCCCTTGATTGCCTAAGGGGGAGAAAAAGGGGAAAATAGAGGAGTGGGTCAGACTAAAAATTTGGTGAATGATAGTAATTACTAGAGTCTTTAAGCAAGATAAAAATAATAGACTCTACAACAGTTTTAGCATAAATAAGGATAATAAAGGAAATAGGAAAGAGTTAACTTGGAAATAAGTACGACTAAATATAAGATAGGTTAATTTCATTGCTTGCACTTGTCCTTGATTTCTTCTTTGATTAGGCTGAATTCCTAATCCTGTAATTAGGATGTAACCCTAATTCTACCCTTTTTGATTGGCCGACTACTCCATAGACCTTACTGTGGACCAGCCGCTATATAACTCCCTACACAGAACCCAATGGTATCTACGAAAGATGCTCAGAGCAACTACTGTGGATCCGGATGACATATATAGCTCCCTATGTAGAAGGCAATGGTGTCTACGAAAGACACTCATACTAAGTACTTGGAACTGATAGCTATTACTGAGAACTCGAATGGAAGTCGCACGCGTAACTGCCACCATGCCCATGCTACCTTTTGCTCAACCTATTGGGTCTTCTTATTACCTCCAAGTTCCAGCATAGCGTGCCCCTCATCTCACTTCTTGCTAATGTGAGATCATCGTGTGTCCATAGGAAATAGGGGAAATGCTATTGGTACTGGCCCTTCATCCAAACGATATCTGGTTGTGTCCCTTATCCAAATCCCCCGTGATTTGGACTTCTATTTGACCAATTACTACCATTCTTAGCATAAGCGTGCCCTTATCTCACTTCAGACTAATGTGAGACACTGTTTTGTCTAATAGGGAATGCTATTTGGTACAGGTTCTACTTTCAACTTTGCTTATTAACTTAGATAAATTATTTAAATAAGCCTTTATTATCATTTTTACTTTCTACGCTTATTAATTTATCCCAAGTCTTAAAATGAGCCTCATTCTATTCTTTTTCTTATTATAACCTACCTTATAATCATGCTTATTACCTAACCCAAGGTCTAAGTGTGAAAATAAGCTTCTTTCAACTATTTAGTTATAATTCTATGTTATAACTATGCCAATTATCTCTAATTAGTCCAATTCTAAATTTAAATAGGCGTAATTTTAGTTCTATTCCATTATTTATTACAGTATTTATAAACTACATCTTATATCCCATTATTCCAGTTTTCTTACAATTTAATCTGTATTCACGTTAATCCTATTCTAATCCATACGCGAAGAAGAAGGAGAAATAAAAGAAAATTGAAAATAGAAGAAAATCCCAACGTAGAAAGAAGATGTAAATAACATATAAACAGCAACAAATAAACTAAAATACTGTAAATAAATAAAAAGCTATGCTTAACAGTAAAAAATTATAATTAACAAAAATAAACTAAAATTACTAGAAAGAATAGCTGAAAGGAAATTGACTGAAAATAATTCTAAAAACTGTAAATAAAACTGCTAAAATGGTTCTTAAAAAAATCGTAGTAAAACTACAACTATTGGAAACCCTATTATTTTAAATTACTTAAAGAAATCTTAAAATAATTACAATCACTCACGTGTGGTCCTTAGCTTTTCCTTTGGTCTTCCCGGATCCACTTTGGGTTGACAAATAATTTAATTTAAAACAATTTTCTCCTTGGAAAATTATTCCGTTTAGGATCCTTCCTGAAGTGGTGAACCCAATTGGAGAAAACAAAGAATGAGAAAAAGTGTTAAGCCTAGGGTCTTATTTATAGGTGTAGAAGTGGATCTCAGACCGTTGGATTTGGGGATTGAATAGGATGCGACCACGTCATAGGCTGAATAGGAGCTATCGGATGGAAGCACGGAAGGACCAGATGGAATAAAAGAATGCAAAACAACGTGTATGAAACTTCTGCTGACTTATTACTTTGTTAAATCTTACAATGCGCCTTGCCAGCGCCTTATCTTATATTTATTTCAATTAATTACACCTTCAATAATATAAAAACTATAAATAACGTTTTCTTCTCCTCAATTAATTTCTAATTTGTGCATTTTATTTCAGGTTAAATTTCCATGCGTCTCTCTTTATTCGCATGTTTTGTTTCAGTTTTCAACATCCCGTTTAATTTACATGTTTACGTCTAAAATAAATAAATAAACAACATATCAATATCTTTCTACATCATATGAAATAAATAAATTAACATGTGAATTGTTATATCTACATTTTTTTTTCCATATTCACATCTGTTGTAATTAGATAAATAGCATATGCCCACAAACGTGTGTATATGTTGTGTATTAATTAGTAACCTTATTCTTTACCTTTAAATTGAGCAATCAATTACATTAATTAATCGGTATAAATGTTTTTATGTTCAAAATCCAAACGGACCCTTATTCCTTACTAACAAAGAAATAACATACCTTATATTTTCTGTAAGAAATGCAATCCTACCATAGTACACTCTTGCCTTTTCTTTTCAAAATATAACGTTTATTTTATTAAATGCCTTCTTTTTTGTAAATATATGGTTACATTTTCTCTCATTTACAATAACTCATCTCATTTGAACATCGTCATCTTCACTTTACAAATTTATAAAAGTAGATGCCTTCTTTTTTTAAATATACTGTTATATATATTATTTTTTTCCTTTTATGTAACAAAACAAACTCCCTGTTTATAACATCATACATATATTCAAAAATGAAAAGTTTATTTCATTTATCTCAAAACATGCATTTATTTCTATTTAAAATGTTCATTCCATTTTGACACAAATGCAATTCTTATATTAAACTCAATCATTACAATTTAATTCCTCTTTGCCTTTCTAATTGAAACATTTCAATAAATCTACTGCCAATTAATTTCAATACTAATTTCAAACGAATTCTGATTATAAACACTATTTCTTTTCACTTATAATTATTTATCAATTTTTCCTTAAATTTCAGGTTGTTACATTCTCCCCTCCTTAAGGGATTTCATCCTCAAAATCTTTAACGATAGAAGAATGAAATAAATGTTTTCATCCAAGTTCTACAACCAACCACTCAATCATCATCCATTACATCCATGTTCCTTAGGTTTTTCTAATGCGATTTATGATACTTATGCAAATATTGTAGTGTCAATGTCCCTATCTAATGTAAAAGATTAGACGGTCCACTGATTCAGTCCACCTCCTTCTAGGCAATCCTGTCTGTGCCATGTGTCCAAATGAATACAAATTCCCTAATGATAACTGATAGTTCTATATGTGTGCTACAATCATCATCCAAATGCAACAATCATGTGATAATCATCCATTTATAGCAACCAAGGAAATAAAGTAAAATGCGCACGCATCCATATGCATATGCTCTAGTCTCCTAATTAGGCCGATCCCTAAGGAATAAAAGTGCCTTGTGTACCAACATGCATCCATTAGCATCCACTAGCAAACACTTGCAATCACTAGCATACATCATTCATAACATGTTCTATTAACATGTTTACATCAAATCCAACCATCCATAGGTTAAATCCTAAGTTCTACCCTCCCAAAGCATAATAAAGGAATGAACCTATTCAAAACTAAAGATGGGAAAAGGAAATTCTAAAACCTATTATCAAAGAAACATGGATATGAGATATGAATTTTTTTCTAATCAAATTAGCCTTCTCTGAAATCTCTCTAACCATGTCAGAACCAAGAAGCAACCTTTCCATAGACTCCAAGCAACATGAAGAAATCTTACACGGCCTTCCCAAAAAGAGCTTCAAAAGGTGTCATCCCAATGCTAGCTTGAAAACTACTACCATATGAATTCCACTAAAGAAAGATGCTTTTCCCATGTTCTTCCAAAATCAAGAATACTCATTCTCAACCATGCTTGTCTTACTATCCTACTAATTTCATTTTAGTGTTCTTCATGAATCAACATTCCTAAGTTCTTACTAGTGTCCTATACACTTTACGAAAACTTCCATTATTACTTCTAAAAGTAATTACTGCTATCTCCTTACACCTTCTCCGTTAATCCTAGGAAATGATTCTTATCTACTCCACATTTAAGAGTTTGGTTTGGTATCTATCACCTTGTTATTTTTTTTAAACTAAGGTTTCTAAAAAATTTTAAAACATCAAATCCCAAAATCTTTGTCTTTAAAAGTGTTATCTTTTCAGTTTCTATTAATTTCAAAAATACTTAGTCACTTAATATTATTTTCCAAACCTAGAGGGAAAAACTTCCAAATTTTTAAGTCTAAAACTTATTTCTCTCTTTCATTTAAAGACTTTTACAGTTTTCTATAAAATTTGAATTTTCAAATTTTACTTTTATTAAGTTTTTTCATTTCAAAAACATATTTACTTTTTCACCAAACCATTTACTTTTAAAATATCTTTAAAATATCCTTTATGTGTTTTCAAAACAGCTTCTTATTACACCTAACAGTCTCATATCTTAATGTATTGGAACTAATTTCTCTTATGAGAAGTTATTAATGTTAAAATTTTCTATGAACCTTTTAAAAGAAAATTTCATGTTTATGTGAAATTACAAGGAACTTATTTTATATTTTTCGAAATAGGCTATACAAAATATGGTGCTTTTCATATCTTGTATATCTCTTTCATGTATCCCCTGTGACTTGCGCAAAACATTTTTATTGGTTTCATAGAAAATTATACCATTATTCTTTTCATTCCAATAGATTAAAGCATGTTTAATTTATACTTTCATATGATAAACATTTTCTTAAACTTATTTAAATAATAGGTGTATTTACAAATTACTTTATTTCTATTCTTAGAAATTACCTTTTTAAAACACGTCTTTATTGGGATAAAACGGATGTTGCGTAAAACACCGTTACTATAACCCAAAAATACTAGTGTATGAATTTAATTAAAAATAAATACTAATAAACCTCACATATTATGTAAAAACATTCCACTTGGGAGTCATCTACTATAACAATAGTGTTATAGTCTATGCTCCTTTTATTTTTCACGAAAACATCTATTACAACAAAAAATGTTGTAACCTATGTTTTCGATACTTAATACACTTTATGTTTTTATATTTAAAATCTTTGTTTACTTACAAAGAAGCTAGTGAGCTATATACGCTCTATAATTCTTCAAAAAGAATTTCACTTTTTCAACAAAATTTAAATCATATAAAACCAATTTTAAATTTCATTCCATTTTTCAAAAAGACCTAATATTTACTTTAAAAACATTGACAATTATACTTTTCAACTTTTTTAATTCTAACAATTTTATCGGGCTAGATATAAAGTGGGTTTTCTTCTCATTACCCTAGGAGTATCCTTCCTAAATTTTGGTAATCCCATTTCCTTACCAAAGTCTTTTACTCCAATTCCTCTTTGATGCTTATATTTTTACTCCAAGGCACTGCCATTAAATCAACTTATATGAAACAATTATAATTTCTACAATTATCTACACATGGGCTTTCTTCTTTTCTTATCAACTAAATCTATTCTACATCTCCAACCTTTTCCTACCTCTCTTTGGATTTCCATAATCCGAACCTAAAAAAAAGAACCATTTCTCAAACTCCTACCATGTGTAGACCTTTTCTATGCCCCGAGAAAACCACCTCTTTAAAGACGTCTGGGAAATTTCTGATGACTGGAACTGAATCTAACTCTGCTGATGATGAATCGAGGGGATAAAAGAATCTCAACATGACTAACTCCTATGGGTCGCAAGAAACCTCGAGAGCCCTACTACTGCATGTCTCTTGTATAACGACTCTCCTCTCGTAGTCTAATATCGTTCCATAAGTGGATACCCAATCCATTCCCAAAATTATCCCATACCCCAAAAATCCCAATACATAGGCATCGCAGTCAAACTCTACGCCTAGGATAAAAATTTTCAAACCCCCACAAACCATAGATAAGTGTGTCGATCCTCCTATGGGGTTTGAAACAACAATGGGGTCTACTACTAAAGAGATGTCTGAGTGCAAAGAATCAAACAAATAACTTGAAATGAAAGGGTGTGATGCTCCAGAATTAAAAAGCGTTCGAATGGGAAAATCAAAAATAGAAACCAAAACTTTCCATGGTGACTTTCCTACCTCTATCTGGTCCACTACTAGAAGGTGCTGCATTCAAAGCTTATACTTGCGCTGTAGGTGCGCCTGCTCTCTACCCCTTCATGTAAGGACAATTCCTACTCATGTGACCGGGTTGTCTGCAATTATAGCACTTTCCCTTCATTTTGCTATCTTTTGCGTAATGGCCAGTCACCCCATAACTATGGCACTTCGCTCCTTCCTTGATTTGCTTCAGAGGGCCTTCCCTTTTCCTCTTAACCGTATACCTCTTCAACCATGGCTTCTTAGAGCTTTTTAACATAGGAACCTCTTTAAGCTCTACCTTCGGTTGCGAAGATACAGGATGAACTCTCTGTTGGTCTTCCAAGTCTAACAGCTTAAACTTTTGCTCCATATCTTCCAACCTAGCTCGTGTCTCCTCGAAATCCTCCATGCCAGAAAACATTCTGCCCTCTATGCTAGTGAAGTCCTTGCATAGCTTAGAAACATCGGCTGGTGTACGTGGATTAAAGGGATTTCCACCTACCGGTGTGGTATTGGGTGCTTGCCCTTGCACCTCTGGTACCGTAGCTCTATGAAACCAATCAGCCATACTATGCAAAGAAAAGGAAACTTAGGTTCGAAAGAATCAAAAGAAGGTTGAACTGGAGTTTGAGGGGATTTTTATAAAAACTCTTTTATACTTAAAAACTATTTCTAAGAGTTCTTTTCTAAAAAAACTTTTAAAACAAGTTATTTTGGAAAATACTTCACTTTTAAAATAAATTTTTAGGAATCCTGTAACCTTAGGCTCTGATACCAAGTGAAACACCCCACACCCATTAATATACCCAAAAGGACACATTAAAAGGTGTGGTGCGTTGTAGGTATAACTAAAGCTAACGAAGACTAAGATTTACAAGACAAAAATAGATAAAAATAGCGGAAACTTAAAATAATAACTTAATAAAAAAAACTTCATAATTGCTTCATAAATATGTCAAATGCCAAATACCACATACATGTCTAAAAATCCAATATGTCTCATGAAACAAAAACTGATAGTCTCAAAAATTAAAGTACATAATATCCCTCATAATAAGCCAGTACATAGAAAGAATATAAACTGAAATAAAAGAAATACATGGTAGCAAACTCCTCCAGGAAATCTCAAAGCAACCGCAATCTACTTTCCTCTCCCTTGATTGCCTAAGGGGGGGGAAGGGGAAAAGGGGAAAATAGAGGTGTGGGTCAAACTAAAAGTCTGGTGAATGATAGTAATTACTAGATTCTTTAAGCAAGATAAAAGTAATAGACTATACAACAGTTCTAGCATAAATAAGGATAATAAAGGAAATAGGAAAGAGATAAACTGGAAATAAGTACGATTAAATATAAGATAGGTTAATTTCGACTGCTTGCACTTGTCCTTGATTTCTGATTTGATTAGGCTGAATTTCTAATCCTGTCATTAGGATATAACCCTAATTCTACCCTTTTTGATCGGCCTGCTACTCCATAGACCTTACTGTGGACCAGCCGCTATATAACTCCCTACACAGCAGCCAATGGTATCTACAAAAGATGCTCAGAGCAACTACTATGGATCCGAATGACATATATAGCTCCCTACACAGAAGGAAATGGTGTCTACGAAAGACACTCATACTAAACGCTTAGAACTCATAGCTATTACTGAGCACCCGAATGGAAGTCGCACGCGTAACTGCCACGATGCCCATGCTACCTTTTTGTAAAGGCCCGCAAATCCTTACTCATTGAGTCGACCATAATTCACATCAGTCCAACTTAAATTGAACAGAAAATACGAATCTTTAGGGTAAAGAAGAAAAAGTAGAAGAAGAAACAGAAACAACATTACAGAATCTCACAATCGCAGCGGAACAAAATATAATATATATAATAACAGATTTTTATACAAAATAATCTAACATTTTATATACGTATAATCATCAGAGTACAACAATCCATACATCAATCCAGACAGTTATAGCACCTTGTCCTCATACAGCGGAAATATTAGTCAATTACGGCAATACGTCTCTATCATTCAGCTTATCTCCTGAGCTCCATAACATCCTATCCTGAATCAATAATACTCGGTCTGACCCGAGCATTATAATAAAATAACAATCGAGTCAGTCTGGAAAACCAACGTGAGAAAACACACTCAATTTGAATTATTAATTTTTTTTCTCAAAATCCTTTAAAAACAAAGGTATCTCGTAAGACCACGTCATACATAAACACGACGTGTTATTACCTTACGATAACCAAAATGATTTTATCAAAATCATCTGATATTATAATAGTGTCTATAGAAAGTAAATAGAAAATAGCTGAAATGCTTGCATCTCACGTTTCAGCATAGTTGGGCACAATCATAACTGTACTGCGCTTATTAGAGAATGGATTCCATCGAATGACTGGACCACTGGGGTACCGCCCATTACAGTACACCTCTAGAACAATGTATCGAGGACCTCGCCGGGATCCCCTGCTACACATGACCGGCCTACCCCTAACATAGATAGACTGAATATGTTATCACCCCGGGTGTTCCCACCCTTACCATCGAGCGCTCCTTCTTTCATGCACAACCATATCCATAATATATAGTTTTTCGAGGACATCTAGAAAAGTGATAACATACCCTAATTGGGTGCGACCCACTTAGCCTTGCTACATCTCCCATATTTTAGTCATTCCCGGTTGATGAGGCCCGAGTTAAGTGTTGCCTTTCAAGAACAATTTTACATAGAATGCTGATCGTCCTCCAATGACGATGTTCTGAAAGCATTCATCCATACAAGTTGTCCTAAGTCTGGACAAACCGAATCACCGCCTTCATCATCTTCATGGTATTCATTCGTCACGTTCAAACCGGATTGAAGTGGTTTTCAGATAATTAAATCTGATCCCGGTCTCTTCGAAACGATTAACGAAATTGGCCAATATTGATCGGTTATTTAACTATCAACAAAACATCCATAAGCAGTCATTAGGCCAAATTTTATAAATCTCCAAAATATTTATTCCAAAAACATCTTCACCAATATATATATATATTCAATCCTTTTCTATATTTCCATATTTGAAAACAAATTCAACGCTTATATCCATAACAGGATATTTCACTATTTTCAATACTTAGAAATATTTCCAACTTCCATTTTTATAACACTTTGAAAATATTTCTATTCCAAATCTTTTCCCACTAAAATATTCCCAAACCTTCCTTTCCATACTTAGGAAAAATATTTATACATATAACTCGGACTTAGGTAGCTACGCAGATTCACCTATGGGAAACCGGGGATTTGACTTGTCTTTTTCAATGCCATACTTTATGACTTGGGAATTAGCGGCACCCTTGTTCTTCTCATCCGGGACACATGCGTGGATCTTCATCTCAATATTAAACTTGGAAAAAATTTCATAATTTATCTCATAAGTCTCCAGCTTTTTAATAAATTCATTTACGATTTCCAACCCGATTATACTTATTTATAATCCCAACCAACCCTTTATAACTTCTTTAAATGAATTCAAGTTCTTTTTGAAGTTATCGCATCTAAACATTTGAAATATCCTTACGTCTCTAAAATTCCATTTATGAGATTTCTCTTTTAAAATCTCATCCTTAAATCTAAACCTGTTTACGCATCTTAAGAGAATTTTATAAATAAAGTTTTAATCATTTCAAACTATATAAATATATATAATGAGCATTTTCAAAGAATAATAATTTTTTAAATATGTTTAAAGTTATAATTTAAAATATTAAACATTTTTAATAAACCATCAATAACTCATTTAAAATGAAAAAAAATCAATTTACAAAGATGATTATAAAAATTAAAAATTTTATTTCAATAAATATCAAATATTTGAAAATCCATTTTCCGGTTTATTCCAATACTAACTAGTTTAAAATTTCATAGTTTTAAATAATAACGTTTTCCTTTTGAAACGAACTTAACTTCATAAAAATAAAAATATATTTTAAAAATCTCGATAACCAATTCAATTTATAACTTCCTCTCGATTTCACACATACTAATTTATTTTCGATTCCCTACCCATTCTCATTTCAAAAATAGAATCTACTATTTTTCTCAACTCTGTTTTCCATATTCTAATATAAATTCATCCTATTAATTTATATTCCCAATTATCATCTGATATCAAATTCCTTTATTTATAAACATCGTTTATAAATTTTATAACCCCTTTGGTTTTACCTCTTTATACAACAAATCTTATTTATAAAATTCCATTTATACTTCCTATCTATTTTAAATATTGAATTTAACCTCTTTCCTTATTTTAGAATACCATTTGCAAACTCCTTTATATAATTAATTTTTAAAATCTCTTTTTAGAACCATTTACGAATAGTTACATACAATCCAAAATCAATATATATATTTTTCCTAATTCAATTTTCTTAAAAATAATCCAATTTCAAATATAAATATTTATATATCAAAAATCTCTTTTTAAAATTCCTTTAAACTAAAAATAATAATTTATGGTATTTAAAATGCCAAATTTAAGGCCCGTGCTACCATAGCATCCAAAAATTCAAATCATAGCAATAATCTATAACAGATAATCTACACACATCATTTATCACTATATATGACAAATAAACAATATATTTGAGGAATCCAGTTGGATCCCTCCAATATGTTTTCTCTGCATCCACAGATGTTAGCATAATATAAAATACCAATCCCACTTCGAGAGGGATATCGCGGTATATAGGGTCATCCAGTATTATGCGGGGCGCATAGGGTCTCATCCGCTATAATGTGCGGGAATATAACTCCAATACTAATATACACACACACACACACTACTATATATATATATGATATCCCATAGATAATAATTTACAAATTCAAACAGCATCCAATAATTAATTTTAACTATTTTAAATTTATTTTCTAGCAATCCAAAAAGAGTGAAATTTACTCACCTTGATATTTAAATTGGCCGACATCCAGATTTTAAATTTCAGCTTGTATATCTCTCATCTATGAATACAACTCACCCTGTTTCCATGATTTTTGTACCTCGTAACAACATTATACCATTTTATAAGCACCCTTTTATTTAAATAAAATTATTTAAATTAATTTAAATTGTTAACAGCAATTTAACCTTAATCAAATTAAAATTTTAATTAACTTAACCATAAAATTAAAATTAACCTCACCTTAATCCTCATCTGCTCATCACGTTACCAGGCTTGAGACCACTGAACCTCGCTTCATCGACGCTGCTCCGGCCAATATCCATCGCCTCACCTTCAGGCACGCGCCCACTTCCTTACACCTTATGCTAGAGGTCTGGACCTCAGTCGGCTCCACCTATTGGAACTTCTTATTACCTCCAACTTCCAGCATAGCGTGCCCCTCGTCTCACTTCAAGCTAATGTGAGAACACCGTGTATCCATAGAAAATAGGGGAAATGCTATCAATACAAAAATAAACTAAAATTACTGTAAAGAATAGCTGAAAGGAAATAGACTGAAAACAATTCTAAAAAATGTAAATAAAACTGCTAAAAAGGTTATTACAAAAATCGTAGTAAAACTACAACTATTGGAAACCCTATTATTTTAAATTAGTTAAAGAAATCTTAAAATAATTACAATCACTCACATGTGGTCCTTAGCTCTTCCTTAGGTCTTCCTGGATCCACTTGAGGTTGTCAAATAATTTAATTTAAAACGATTTTCTCCTTGGAAAATTATTCCGTTTAGGATCCTTCCTGAAGAGGTGAACCCAATTGGAGAAAACATAGAATGAGAAAAAGTGTTAAGCCTAGGCCTTATTTATAGGTGTAGAAGTTGATCTCAAACCGTTGGATTTGGGGATTGAATAGGATGCGACCACGTCATAGGCTGAATAGGAGCCATCAGATGGAAGCACGGAAGGACCAGATGGAATAAAAGAATGTAAAACAATATGTATGAAACTTCTACTGACTCATTACTGTGTCAAATCTTACAATGCGCCTTGCTAGTGCCTTATCTTATATTTAATTCAATTAATTACACCCTCAATAATATACAAACTATAAATAACGTTTTCTTCTCCTCAATTAATTTCTAATTTTTGCATTTTATTTCAAGTTAAATTTCCACGCGTCTCTCTTTATTCGCATGTTTAATTTCAGTTTTCAACATCCCATTTAATTTACATGTTTACGTCTAAAATAAATAAATAAACAACATATCAATATCTTTTCACATTTACATCTGAAATAAATAAATTAAAATGTGAATGGTTATATCTACATTTTTTTCCATATTCACATCTGTTGTATTTAGATAAATAGCATATGCCCACAAACGTGTATATATGTTGTGTATTAATTAGTAACCTTATTCTTTACATTTAAATTGAGCAATCAATTACATTAATTATTCGGTATAAATGTTTTTATGTTCAAAAACCAAACAGACCCTTATTCCTTACTAACAAAGAAATAAAATACCTTATATTTTCTGTAAGAAATGCAATCCTACCATAGTACACTCTTTCCTTTTCTTTTCAAAATATAACGTTTATTTTATTAAATGCCTTCTTTTTTATAAATATATGGTTACATTTTCTCTCATTTACAATAACCCATCTCATTTGAACATCGTCATCTTCACTTTACAAATTTATAAAAGTAGATTCCTTCTTTTTTAAATATACTGTTATATATATTATTTTTTTCCTTTTTTGTAACAAAACAAACTCCCTATTTATAACATCATACATATATTCAAAAATGAAAAGTTTATTTCATTTATCTCAAAACATGCATTTATTTATATTTAAAATGTTCATTCCATTTTGACACAAATGCAAGGTCTTATATTAAACTCAATCATTACAATTTAATTCCTCTTTCCCTTTCTAATAGAAACATTTCAATAAATCTACTGGCAGTTAATTTCAATACTAATTTCAAATGAATTCTGATTATAAACACTATTTCTTTTCACTTATAATTATTTATTAATTTCTCTTTAAATTGTGGGTTGTTACACTTTTGGCGACTATATATAGATAGCAATTCCAACAGTTTTAGAATCAATTCTTAATCTCTTATCTCTTGTACTCTAAACTCTCTATTGCTTTCACACTTTTATTTTTTTTTCTATATTACAATTATTACTATTTAGTATTTGGCGATCTATTTCCTTAAAACTCTCATGCTCATTCTCATATAACTAAAGAGGAGATTATAAGGAGTCTTACACTATCAGTCAATATTAGAGTTGAAGGAACACAAGTTTGTCAAGTTGAAAAGCTGTTGTATTTCCTGTTCCTCTAGGCTAGAGGGTATATTGGTTAGTGAAATTTCCAAAAGGGAGCTTAGAGACTGGAACTAAGAAAAAAGGTCCGAACCAGCATAAAAACTCTGGTGTGATCGTTTTTATTTACTTTACTCTACTCTGTTATATTGCATTAATATTACACATAAACTTATATGCATGACTTAGCCATATTCTACTAGGTCCCTGTGCACTTTTATTTGGTATCAAAGCAAGGTCATTTCAATAACCATAACAAAGTTTTTGAATAATATTATAATATGGCATGCACTTTTTGTAACAACCCGCTAATCCGCACAGTTTAAGTTGATAATAAACCACACATGTCCAACCCAAATCAAACGGAAAGACGGATAGTTATGAGTAAGAAAGAAAGAAGAAGAAGAGAAAAGAAACTAAAAAAATACAAAAAATCCCAATTGCAGCGGACCAATATAGAATATAATATCAATGATCTTTATAAAGAGAAACTTTTATATACATACATCCATCAGAGTACAACAACTAATCAAAATCATCAGGCTGGACAATTATAGCAACTTGTCCTCATAGATGATGATGATTTCAACAATAAAGCAGTGGAAAATAAACGTATATGTGAATATGACTTGAAGACCACCAACTCATCTCTTGAGCTCCAATACATCCAAACTAATCCGTAAATATGTTCGGTGTGACCCGAACATTATAATAAAATAACACCCGAGTGAGTCTTCAAAACCAGTGTAAGAAAACACACCCAACTGGATTTTTAAGTTATAAAATCCTTTGAAATCAAAAGTATCTCGTAGGACCACGTTGCATATAAACACAGATGGGTTTTAACCTTACGATAACCAAAACATTTTCTATAGAAACTCCATTTATATTATAATAATGTCGGCGGGTCAAAGTAAAATATGAATATAGCTGAAATGCTTGCATCTCACGTTTCAGCATAGTTGGGCACAACTAACTTTGTACGGCGCTTAATGGACAATGGATTCCATACAATGACTGAGCTTCTGGGGTACCACCTATCATAGTGCATCTCTAGATAAAAAACACTAAGGACCTCGCCTAGATCCCCTACTAACACAGAATCGGCTTATCCCTTACTGGATAGTACCGAGTATGATCACCCCTCCGTTAGTGGGCCCTGAAGCATAAAATTGATAGATAATATCGACTCTAGATAGGGATGATCATACCCTACTTGGGAGCGACCCACTTATCCTTGTTGCATCTCCCTTATTTTAGTCATCCCCGGTTGATGAGGCTTAAGGCTACGTTTTACCCTTTATATAGCACTTCCCACTTGGAATGCTAATACTGCTCTCCAACAATGCAGTGCCAGCAATCATCTATACAAGTTCATTCTAGGACTGAAAGAAACACTTGAGAGCTCCGTCTTCTATTCCATCATCTTCAAGATTTCTTCACTTCGAAACGCTTGAGTTGGATCAAAGTGGTTTTCAAATAACATATCCAATCTCGGTCTCTTCAAAATATCATTCGATAATTTCTAGTAAACTCAACCCCGGTTCTTTAGGAAATAAACAAAGATAGGAGCGGAGATCACCTCCTAACCGTTAGCGAACGAATTTCCTTATCATTGTCCTGGGAGAACGAAATGGGATTTATACGCACAGTACAGCATCATCGGTGATGACTGTGCCATATAACTCACGTGTTTCTCCCAGATATTTCCAAAATTATTTTTTGGGTCCAATTTTGATAATCGGCTATTTAAATATTAAATAACAAACACATCAAAATCAGGAGTTTATTCAAAAGGAAAACCAACATTGATTAAGCACATAAACAACCACTAGCCCCCTTGATTAATATTTTATTAATTAAATTCAGTTTGTAAATATTTGTAACAACCCGCATATTTTTGCGATTGTATATTTAAATGTTTTATTTAAATATAGCATCGTTAATCAGATTAAAGTCCGAAAAGCTACTTTTTGTAAACAGTTGAATTGGGACTCGAGACCACTTCCATTGAGTCCAAAATGACGTTTACAACTTTTTTGAGTATAAACATTGATATGTTTGGAGTTGAGTGAAATTTTGATATTTTCGTTTAGCGCTTTGGGTTTGGGTTTCAGCCCAATAACCTAACACCCAACCCATCTAATACCCTAACTCCCACTCCACTCCTCTTCATTCCTTCATAACATTTCCTAACACTCAAGCTAAAGTAAAAATGGGGGAAGAGAAAAGAAATCAAAATTCCTAAGCCCTAGTTTATATTAGGAATTCAAGTTTTAGCTCCAAAATCAAAGAGAAGCTTACGTAAGCATCCTCTCCATCTTCTCTATCTCAATCTCTCTTCAATTTCAGAAATTCCTAAACCGTAACTTAGGAAATATTGCTTATGATCTTATATTGGAGCTTCTAGAGTTGAAATTGAAGAGTAGTTGATCTTTCCTTTGCTTTAGAGCTTCTCATTTGTTGTTTTGGGTTGAAAAGGTGAGTTTATGAACTCACATCTATGTCTATATCTTTGATAGTTGTTTGGTAGTAATTCCTAACATCTATTCCTTGTCCTTTTGCCTTTGAATTGAATTGGTTTGATGAATATTCCAATTTTTGGTGTTTTGAAGTCAAATCTTTAAAAATCCTATCTTTGATGTTTGAACACATTGTTGGAGTGTATTGAAGAGCCTATAAGGCTGGGTTGTCGCTTGGCATAAATCCCTAGTCTCCGATGCTCGTCCGATCGCTCCCGTTTGGATTTTTGCCCCTTTTGGGGGCTAAGCTGAGAATACTGAACTGGGGACAGAAATGTTTCTGTCCGTGTATCAGTCGACTGAACTGCAGAGTTAGTCGACTGAACCTGAACCCCGAGAGTTTCTAGGCTTGTTTCAGTCGACTAACACTATAGAACAGTCGACTGAATCTGTAAAGTTTGCTTTTTGCCTATTTCAGGCTGTTTTGTGTGGGTTTTCTAGTTTTCGATTTTTGATGATCCGAATTGTTGTTATCATTTATCGACTTTGATGACTTCTTTTTCAAGATTTTTGGGAATATCCATCTTGATGGATTCTGTATCGATTTCTATGGTTTTGATTCACGTCTTCGAATGTGAATCTTTGGTGATTGATTATTTTTACAATCATTTTTGTGATTTGTCACTTTTAAAATACAAAGGTTTCTATACTAGTAGTAAATATACAAACTCTTTCACAAAGAAGATTCCAACTCTATTTTTATTACAAATCTCGTTTATAAAACCGTTTTCCAATCTATCAGTATATACAAACCTTTACCTCATTCGTATGAGAAATCTAATTAAACGGCTTAGCAAAACAAGTGGTATGAAACGCATGCGTTTACTTTTTCTGTTAATTCTTAAACTTGTTCGATTGAAATCTTATGACAATTTTCGAGTGGAAATCTACAATTTGTTCGTAAATATTTAAGTTAAGCCAGTGGTTATGGGACATGAAGCTAAACTCATTTATTTACTAGCTTAGTGTAATCGACACTTCTTGATGATCAATGATGATCATTTTGTGGTTTAGACTAGCGATATGCGATGTCTCTTTGTCCGCGTGGGGGACTATTCCCCGATCTGTTGAGCTTCGTCTCATTTTTATGGGCTAGGGACCCATGGTCTTTGGACCATTCGTGGAGCATTCGGCTCGATAAGTCGGTGCATGGGGTGTATCTATTTAGCTGCATCGATGTTCGACTAGCTATGGGGTGTATCTTTTTAGGTGCATCGATGTTTGACTAGGCATGGGGCGTATCTTTTTAGGTGCGTCGATGTCCGACTATACATGGGGCGTATCTTTTTAGGTGCGTTGATGTTTGATTATGCATGGGGCGTATCTTTTTAGGTGTGTTGATGTTCGACTGTGCATGGGGCGTAACTTTTTAGGTTCGTCGATGTTCGGTTCATGGGATAGCGTCTCATTTGTGATACACGTGTTGGTGAGTTTTCATGCTCCCGTTTGTGATAGGCCTCCCCCTTTGTGATTTTCGGATTTCTGGTTGATGATTTCTAGAATCTGTGTTTCACCAATTTTCGTTGATTGGCATTGATATGTTTTGTCAATATTTGTGTTTTGGTGAATTATTTAAAGAATATGACATTCTTTTTGGTGTTTGAGAATATTTGAGATATTGTATGATTTTTGTTGTTATCTGATGTATACTTGTCACAGTATGGCATTATTGTTATCATACGTTTTAGTTATATCTCTTATCCTACCTCATTTTATCTGATATTTATAGCTAGACTGATCCGTTTATTATTTTCTTCTTAAATAATACTCGGGTCAGACCGAGGTATTTCAGGTGCTTCTGCTTGACTTCTTATCAGGGTCCGTCACCTGACTTTTAGCTAACTACTTTAGCATAGTAGTTTTTGTTAGTATACATTTGAGATAGAGACTCCTTAATGTATACTTATTCTTTTGTCTAGCACTTGTATCTATTCTTTTGTGATGTAGTGGATCTTATATGACCGCTATTTAGATTTACACTTTTATGTGATATATTCAAATCTGTTTTTGCCTTTGTGATATGAATATCTGTGACTGATTTGTGTTATGTTTATTTCTATATTTGTTTCCGAAGTCCACATAGCCACTGTGTGGTTGCTTTGAGTTTGTATTTGATATGTCGGATTTCCTCTTGAAATCACTACAAGAAAAATGTTCATTAATTGCAGGTTGTAACAACATTGTGTCGCGTCATGATGTAAGTAACCTTTATTACAAGTAAAATCAAAATATACACGCTACTAGTGTCCCATATGACAAAAAATTTAGAATTGAGCCCACGAAATATTGCCCTGCCGCTCTTCTCCCAAATTATTTCATCGCTCCCTCCATTTCCTTCCATCTCCGTTCCAAATGAATACCCTAAGAAAAAATCTCTAATTCTATCGTTTTCTCACTTCTCTCGGTCCTTCCTCTCTGGCCTTCTCTTCAGTCCAATGTTTCTTCACTTCTACTAACAACATCGTTTCTCACGTCCCCAGGATCCATCATGGAGAAACAATTGTCTACTCCGAGAATTGAGAAAAAAGGTCATAATCTCGATTTTCTTCTACCTATATATTAATTATCAATTACTCTAATATATCCCTTGCTTTTGTTTGATTTATGTTTAGAATTTTCCTTCATTGAATTATATGCAGTTGTTTGGTTTATAAATAGCACATGTCATTCTTCAGCAGTGTGATTTTATGCATTATGATGTTGATTTGATTAAAAAATCAGATTTAAAATTTGAAATGGTTAAATTTGTAGAATTTTGATGTGTGGACTTATTTGGTATTTATATATAATAGCACGATATAATAGAACTTGAAAATCTGCAGAAAGAGTTGACTGTCATAATGCAGAGACTAAAAACCAATACTACCTATTGTCATAATGTATTCGTTGTTAAAACAAATACAATATTTGAATAACATACGTTTTATCTGAATTCCTTCTAATATCAAATGTATAGAGGAAAGTTAAAAGATGGTTCCCTGGTAGCAATAAGAGATGGGTGATTAAGTAGTCCTTAAGGGTATCCAGTGTTTGTGTTTCGGAAAAGGAGTGCCAAGGAGAGTTATCTGTGGTTTGAGGGGGAGATTCTTCACAGGGAGAGGGGTGTTGCTGGGTTTTCGCTCTTGATTCAAGATTTTAAAAAGATAATGAAATGTAAAGTTTCCTTCTTTTAACTGTTTTTTCTTCTTTCCGCTAAAGTTTGTTTTGTTGTTAGTTGGTGTTTTGGATGAGATAGTTAAAGATGTGGTCAGCATTTTGCTTTTTATTTACTATGAATAATAAAGGTTAGGTGACAAATTTGTTGATAATACCGTTGGATGGTTTTGATGATCATATCTGACAGGAAATATAGCAATTTTTATCAAAATCCTGAACAATTTTGGCAGTATAGATTTTTTTAATAATATTAGAACTATATACCTGAAAAAGAGTACCTATACATGTAGATGATAGTCAATTATAAACTTGAATCTAGGGTAGTAGTGGATTTGTTTAAACGTGTTGCTTAAACATGAAACCAATAAGATGCTTAAAATTGAAAAGGAGCCACAGTTCACATAACTTCAATCGACATATTGAACTGATCTATATAGTAATACATAAGTCTAAGACAACATAGTAGTTTCGACTTTCAAGTATTAACTTATTTTACTATAATACTAGCAATCCATTGATATCTTTATTACTCAGAATCCAAAGTAGAATTTTCAAAAAAAAAATTACAAGGGTGAATAAGTGAATAGAATCCAATTGGGATTAAGAAGATGTGAATAAGTGAATAGAATCATAAATGAATGTGAATAGAAAAGGAAATTGATTTAACTGATAATCAATGAAGATAAATACGTAGGATGTACGTATATTATTCTATTCGCATAGTGGATTGATCCAGATTCGAGCACAAAATTTCGAGATAGTATTATCGATCCGAGTTGGGATTTTTCCGCTCGATTTTCGACGGCGAATCGGGATATGGATTGTTGATTGGTTCTGTATGTTCTCTATCATAGTTATAACTATGCAAGGAGAATGACGGTTTCTGATCAAGAAACAAAATCTGCGTCCACACTAGGAAGTCGGGTGGACAATACTAGTTCGGAAATGAAGTTGTGTGATCGAGTGAGCGATCAGATTGGTATAGCGTACGGATGATATGGGCACATCGTACGGATTTGAATGCTGTTGATATTGAGATTTTTGAATAAGAAATGTGAAATGGTTATTTTAGAATAAAAAGGATATTTTGAGAAATATACAATGAAAATGGGGGAATTTAATATTGAAATGGCTGGTAAAAAGTTATCAGATGATTTTTGTAATGAAAAAAAAAAATATCTTTTGTGAATACATGATGAACTTATATAAAATAAATTTGATATTTCTATGGTAAAAATTAATTTTATGGAAATAAGTGGAAATTGAATATCTTTTCTGATTAAAATTTACTTTATAATAAAAGTAGGTAATTTGGCAAGTGTAAATTTAAAATTTAATGTTGTCTTGAAAGAGAAAGTAAATTTAAATTATATATCTTTGTTAAATGGAATAAAAACTACCTTTGAATGAATCAAAAGCCAGAAGAAAAGATTTTGAAAAATATTTGGAGTATAAACGTAAATTTATATAAGTATAAATTTGATTCAAAATTTTTCAAGATTAGTATATATATTTATATAGAAAGGACTTTGTAAAATGATTTTGGAAAAAATATGATTTTTGAGGAAAGGTTTTGAGAACCTATGGATTTGGAAAAAAGGCTTTGATTTTTGGGAAAATCAATATTGAGATTTGGAAAAGCCTATTTTGAAATTTATCGATTTTGGAAATCGATTTGTGTAAAGGAGCCTTGTGTGAAATTCATACTAGGTGTATGATTTGAAAATACTATATGTGTATAGTATAAAGTGTTTTGAGATTGGCTCTGGGGAAAAAGGCGCTCCCTTGAAATGAACTTCTCAGGAGTGCCACAGGGTGACACTGCCTTGAGCCTCTAAGAGGGAGGTTCTAAAGTTGATCCTGTGAGGAGTCCGGACAAAACTAGTTCCTGAGGATTATTTGTGTAGCGAAAGTCGAGGGGCTGGTGCCCACAGGGGCATTTGGGTTATGCTGTGACGACAGTGTAATTCGATGTCACTGCGATCTACTGCAGACCATAGCGAAAGTCGTGTGTGCCGCTGAGAGCCAACAGTCTACGTTTGATTTTATATCGGTAGACTGCGACACTATGGTAACATAGCGAAAGTCGTGTGTGCCGCTGAGAGCCAACAGTCTATGTTTGATTTTACATCGGTAGACTGCGACCTATGTAGGAGTGGAGAAGTTTCATTTTGACAGCGTAAATCGTGTGTGCCGCTGAGAGCCAACAGTTACATGGACTTTTGCTGCGACGGCAACGTAACCCTGGATGTAACTGCGATCTGTTGTGGGTTCTATGGTGTAATCAGTTACATGGACTTTTGCTGCGACGGCAACGTAACCCAGGATGTAACTGTGACCATGGATGGGTGTGATGATTTCCAGAGCATTCTCACCAAAGATATTTCCTCTATTTTCAATCTGTTTCTCTATTTTTAATAAAATTATTTTCCCAATATTTTCACTGGGTGTTGGAAACGAGTTTACCAAGTACTTAAAGATTTTCAGTCTTACGCCTGATCAACGTATGACCGAATTTCTATAAGCACAAGGATGGACTTGTTGAAACATCGAGTTATAAGAGTATTTTTGTAAAAGCTACTTTGGAATAATATTATATAGATATTTAAAAGTATTTTAAATTTGATTAAACAGTAATTATCTGATTTTAATTAAGCATCTTCATAAATGCTGGTTCCGTTCCTTTTCGAGGACGAAAAGATTCAAAGGGGGGAGGAATGTGACGACCCGGTTTTTTTTAGCATCAAATAATTGAGTAATTAACTAATGTAGATAACGTTTGAATTATAAAATCGCTGGAGATGATAAATAAATAACTAAATAATATATTTCACCATTTTAAATTCAAGATAAAATATCCATTGGTAATGTGACGATCCGGGATTTTGGTAATATTATTTTAATAAACATTTTAATTTAATTAGTTAAAGTACAACTTTCTGTTTTAAAAACAAATATATTGTTTAAGAATAAATATATAGACTTAAGGAATATGATATTGACACAACTATCGAAATAAATATAAAATCTAAAATATAAATACAAGGCAATAAGTATTTAAGCTAAAAATGAGTATTTAAGTTAGAAATAGAAATAAATTATGAAATAAACATATAAAATAATTCTAGAAATTATAAGATAAATTATATAGTTATGTAATAATATAAAGTAAATACATTAACAAATTCTATTAACCTGTTAAAAATTGAAATTTCAAGCATTAAGACAAAGGCTAAAAGAAAAGAAAATAAATATACATTCCAGAATATAAACTTTAGAATGAAACAAGACATAAGAAAAACAATAAGATGTATGTAAGTTTGTACATAACATTGGAAAGGGATAAGTATGAGATATGAAACATGACACTGTTAATTAATGCAAGCACAACAAATATCACCTCAAGCACGCCATACCTTTTTATCAATGTCAGACATTTAATGTTCAAGTATGCAAGGTTCCATATCAAGCATACAATATTTCTGGTCAAGCATGAGATCATTGACCAAAGAAAACAATATATATATAACTAATCGAAAGAATAAATTAAACTAAAGCAATTTTATATTATGGATGTAAAGTATAAAGCAAAGTAAAGTAAAAGAGAAAATAAGTAATATTCAAATAACAAAATCTAAAAGCAAACAGAACAAAGTATATATGCACATAAAATACCTCTAAACAAAGTAATAGCATAAGTATGCAGATAAGTGAAAACTTAAAAGTTTTTGTAAACATAGGCTTGCAAAGCAAGGCAAAAGAAAATATCAACTATCTTAAGTACATACGAAAATTTAAATTAAGATGAGTTTGTAAACAAGAAGGACAAGCATTTAATGTTTATATCTCTAGTACATTATTTCAGCCCCTAGTAGAGATAAAAATCTCTGAACATGTTTGTACCAAAGGGAAAAAAATATAATAACCTGTATATTTGTTCACACATATCTATCTGCCTCATTTCATTTCGTTGCAAAGAAATTTAGCATCTCAGTAAACACATTAACTACTGAAGCCTTATAACAAATTCAACTCAAAGCCTAAATGAAGATCAGATTAAAGAGTGATATGGTTAGCAGTCTCAAAGGCATGTTTCAAGTTTTAAAAAGCTCTGTTCTTTTTCTAAAGCAGGTGAGTAAACCACTTTTATGAAATCTTATAACCGTTATATCTTGTTTGCATACTTGAGAGTGGGTTGTGAAAATGTTGTATCAATATGAAATATGATTGCATGTCTGATTATGTGGAGATTTGTGTATGTGTGTCTGGATACAAGTAGGTATATATATATATACACCTTTGTTTAAAACTTACAGGTTTTAAATCTAGATCGAAAAGAATTCAATTTCCTTCCCCAAAATCTTCTATAGCTTGTGATGTTTGAACAAAATGGTTTAAACTTTGCTAGATCTTAATACTAAAAATATTTTAAAATATAAATAATAAATGAATTTACTGGGAGGAAGAAAAGCACAGTAAAATTCAAAAGTATGGCCAAATTCAACTTGGATGGTTTATTGATTTATTTATATAATCTGTTTTGTAATCAAAATCTTTGATTTTTAAAAATAGTTTCAAGATTTTTAGTCTTGATTTAAGGGGTAATTTGCGAGTTGAACGGGAAACCTATTTTGGTTAAACTCTGGTGATCGGGGTGATGATAAATCTCGTGATCGTAACCGAAGCTTGCTGGAAGATAGGAAATCATCAGAAAAATACTGGTTGGATTTATAATTCACCAGAGTTGACGAACGTAGTCGATTTAGTTTTAAACCCTAAATTGGGTTTGTGTTCGGAAATGGAGAACGGCGTCACCTAGGATGCATCGAGTGGCACGTAACTCTGGGGATGGTGGCGTAGTTGTCAAGCGATGCCAAGGACGGAGTTGCAGCGACAACCGTGACTGGTGATGTGAGTTTCGAGATGATTTCTGGAGATGATTTCGTGGCAGGCAGGTCGATGGGTTCATTCGAATTCGAATTTGATTTCCTGATCATTTGGGGGGTCTGGATGGTTCGGTGGCGAAGGGGTATCGGGGGCGACTTGCTGGCGATCGGAAGGTTGATCGGAGTTGCCTCATTCAGGCGTGCACGTGCACGAAATATCAGGATTGTGTCAGGGGTTGAAATTGTGGAGGAAGAGAAAGGACTCGAAGGTGTAATCGGGAAAGTTTGTACCGGGCTCGAGCTCATTGTTGAGTCATTCTCTGGGAAAAATGTTTTTTTTCCAAATTTTAACAGAGTGATTTAGTTTTGCTCGGGAAAGGTTCGAAAAACTTGTATTTTACTGCGGATGGACTCGAGTTATCTCGGTTGAAGCAGTAACTGCTTTAAATTTTTAAAACAAATCAAGTTTTGAATCAAGTTTAAAATATTTTTAAACGTATAAGTTTTTCCCAGTAAATTATTTAATACGAGTTTAGACAAGTTATAAGTAAAAATGTTCCAAGTTTTAAAGGTGTATTCAAAGTAAACTGATTTGTCTTGAAATAAATTATATATATATATCCTTAAGTATATAATTGATTTCTAAATGGTCTAATGAAGTAATGAAATTAAATATAGAACTTATTTTTACTTAATTAAGATTGTTATTTATTAAGTGTAATCAATTCGTGAAATAAATTTAAGGTTAATCACTTATCGAAATTAAGGATAATTAATTAATGAAGTAATTAGAGGTTTAAAAGGGTTAATTAATTTCTGATTTAAGGATCATTAATTGACGTGAGTAATTAAAGGTTAATTAATTAATGTGAACGATTAAATGATTAAAGAATAGTTAGTTTTAGTGTAATTAATTAATGGTTAATTACTTAATGTAATTAAGGAGTAATTAATCAAGTATGATTAATTAAGATGAATAATTAATGGATGATTAATTGATTGGTTTGAAATTAATTAATGTAAATAAAGCAGGATTTGAAGGTAGTTAATTTATTTTGTGTAAAATTAGTCAGGTTGGGTGGCAAATAAATCTTGCTTATGAATGGTTGAATGCATGGAATTGTCTGATTTGTGGTGATATTCGACATGATATGTTTGGGTTAAACTGTGATAATATAGTTGTCTATCTATGATAGAATGACAATGTTAATATGTAATTCTGAATATAAATGGAACTATTCAACTTAAACAGCTTTATTTTTAAGATGATATTATATTCGGAGAGTCCGGAGTCGGGTATTAGTAAATACCCGAAACCACTTCGAATCTGTATAGATTGATATGTGAAATCAATGGGCTGGATTTGGAAAATATGGACCATTTAAACTAAGTTGGATACTTAGATATTGCCTTGTGCGAATAAGTAATGACTATATAAGTTGTTTACGTGTAGTAAGTACGAGTTACCCCGGGTTTTAAATAAGTTCTATGGATTGAAATTTCATGTTAAATGAGTTTACTCACGCTGGTTTCCAGCCTGACCCGGGTGTTACTTTGATGTAATGCTCGGGTCAGACTGAGTATTACAGATTTTCAGGTAAGGACGTTCAGGAGCTCGGGAGACGAGCTGGATGATAGGGACGTATGGAGTGTTTTCCGCTGTGATATATTTCCTGTTTATTTGGGATATGTTGATTTGTATATGTCCAGTCAGTGTGTATATGTATAACTCTGATGTATTAAAATAAAATTGACAGATATAGTATTCTTTTGTAAACTGTTATTATTTATTATTATATTTTATCCGCTGCGAATGTGAGAATCTGTGTTGTGTTTCTGTTTCTTCTTCTTCTATCTCTTTCTTCTTTCCTAACTATCTGGAATTTTCGGAATTGAAAATCCCGGATCGTTACAGTTGGTATCAGAGCTGAAAGGTTAAGCGAGAACCTTGGCTCTGGTGGGTGTACTCATAAGAATAGGGTCAATAGAACCCTAGAACGAGTTGAGTGTGTGTTTGTGTGTATATATATATATATATATATATATATATATATATATATATATATATGAGAGCGTACTTGTTATTTTCATATATAGAGATTTTAAATGATTTTATATAAGAATATATCTTGCTATATATAAAAGCAATGTTTCTTTCTAATAAATATTAAAGTAATTGGTTGTTAAAAATTATTGGAATTAAATAAAATAATGAGAATTAAGTGATAATAGTAATACAACCAAATTGAAATTGAATGAAGATAAATTTGAAATGAATCTAAACTGAAATTAAAATCCTGAATTTGTAGAAATGTTTTCAAAACAAAGATAATAATAAATTGGTTTCCAGATATGATAATCTTGGTTATTATCAGAAATGGTTGTTGTGTTTAATAATGAAATATCGTTAATGAGTAAGCAAAATGAAATGTTTTAGGGAAGTAAAACATTTAGGCAAGTATGACTTGTAAATTAAAATGGGTTTTAAATGGTGAAGTTTTAAATCTAAGTCAAGATAACTTGAAATTGTTTTAAAGGAAATTGTTCTGAATTAAAACCAAAGGTGGGTTAAAAATGTAAGGTATAACTTGGTGTGTAAAGAAAATGTATATATGAGGAATGTACATAATACCAATGATGATTTGAAATAAACTCTAAATGTTGAGTTTAAATTTGGAAAATGAGATGTGATATCCATGGTGATTAGTTTTGAACTTATAAGATTAACAATGTGGAGTTTAAAATTTGAAGTGGGAATTCAAATTTGAGTAAGTTTGACGAGATTAAATTGAGTTTAACTTAAAAGAAGTTAAATAAATTTGGTGCGAACAACTGGAAATTTCAAGATGAAATTTGGATTTAACTTGGGAAGTTAAATGGTTAATTTGAATTGGATTTGTTTAAATGAGTGAAGAAATGGATTGTGGTGGTATATCCATTGTTTAGCTAAAAGGGAAATTAAAATTTGGAATTAAGGAGATGAAACCACGTTAAACTTAAGGTTTAGATGTTTAAAAAGAATTGGAAATTTAAATTGTTAAACACTGGTTTCAAATTTGAAAATTGGGTAATAAATTAAATTTTTAAGGTAAAATTGATTTGAATTCTTATTTGGACTTTGAAATAAGTTAAGTAAAGATAATTTAAAATGGGATTTTAAGAATTGGACTCAGAAATTAAATTGTTTGATAACTTTAAATAAAAGTTAATTGCGTTTAAAGGGTTATACCAACCTTTGGAAATTTAACTCGAATTTATATAATTCGAGATGGTTTAAAATTTGAAATTGGAATTGAATTCATTCAAATTGAATCTGATTCGAATTTGTTGGATTAAAGATTAAAGATATATAAGTTTCAAACTTAAATGTAAAAATTTGGAGTAGATTAAATTGAAATGATTTGAACTTGACGTGGGTTCAATTGATAATAGTCCAAAATTGATTGGAATAATTTGAAATTATAATTTAGGTTGAACAGGATTAAAATCAAATGGAATTTGATTTGAAGTTGGAGGAATTGAGGGTTAATTCAACCTGAATTGAGGATAAATCAAGTCCAATGGAAATTGGAATTATCAAAAGGGGAATTGGGTCCATTTAAATGGAAGTGAAAATTCAAATTGAATTGATGGGAAGGTGAACAGTTTTGACTCTGGACTATTTTCAATATGAATTGTTTTAATCTATACTTATTTTTCCAAGCTATTAAATATATACAACCTTTCTTTCTTAAAGCCAAATTATTTATACTTGTTTTACAATTATTTTTGGAATTATTTTACACTTTTCCAGCTGTTTTATAAAACTAATTACTAGTTTCCCTTATTTTACAAATTAATTACTATTTTGCAACTATCTAAAATTTCTGGAACTATTTAACTATTTTCCAACTATTTTACAATTACTTAACTTTTTACAGTTATTTTACAAACTAATAACTATTTTTCAACTACTTGCCTGTTTTTAAAATTTTCAAGCTATATTTTTTTTTATAAACTGGATGGAGTTCAAACTGTTATGGATTAAATACCCAATTTGAGATAAGAATTGAAGTGCGAATCCAATTGGGATTAAGAAGATGTGAATAAGTGAATAGAATCATAAATGAATGTGAATAGAAAAGGAAATTGATTTAACTGATAATCAATGAAGATAAATACGTAGGATGTACGTATATTATTCTATTCGCATAGTGGATTGATCCAGATTCGAGCACAAAATTTCGAGATAGTATTATCGATCCGAGTTGGGATTTTTCCGCTCGATTTTCGACGGCGAATCGGGATATGGATTGTTGATTGGTTCTGTATGTTCTCTATCATAGTTATAACTATGCAAGGAGAATGACGGTTTCTGATCAAGAAACAAAATCTGCGTCCACACTAGGAAGTCGGGTGGACAATACTAGTTCGGAAATGAAGTTGTGTGATCGAGTGAGCGATCAGATTGGTATAGCGTACGGATGATATGGGCACATCGTACGGATTTGAATGCTGTTGATATTGAGATTTTTGAATAAGAAATGTGAAATGGTTATTTTAGAATAAAAAGGATATTTTGAGAAATATACAATGAAAATGGGGGAATTTAATATTGAAATGGCTGGTAAAAAGTTATCAGATGATTTTTGTAATGAAAAAAAAAAAATATCTTTTGTGAATACATGATGAACTTATATAAAATAAATTTGATATTTCTATGGTAAAAATTAATTTTATGGAAATAAGTGGAAATTGAATATCTTTTCTGATTAAAATTTACTTTATAATAAAAGTAGGTAATTTGGCAAGTGTAAATTTAAAATTTAATGTTGTCTTGAAAGAGAAAGAAAATTTAAATTATATATCTTTGTTAAATGGAATAAAAACTACCTTTGAATGAATCAAAAGCCAGAAGAAAAGATTTTGAAAAATATTTGGAGTATAAACGTAAATTTATATAAGTATAAATTTGATTCAAAATTTTTCAAGATTAGTATATATATTTATATAGAAAGGACTTTGTAAAATGATTTTGGAAAAAATATGATTTTTGAGGAAAGGTTTTGAGAACCTATGGATTTGGAAAAAAGGCTTTGATTTTTGGGAAAATCAATATTGAGATTTGGAAAAGCCTATTTTGAAATTTATCGATTTTGGAAATCGATTTGTGTAAAGGAGCCTTGTGTGAAATTCATACTAGGTGTATGATTTGAAAATACTATATGTGTATAGTATAAAGTGTTTTGAGATTGGCTCTGGGGAAAAAGGCGCTCCCTTGAAATGAACTTCTCAGGAGTGCCACAGGGTGACACTGCCTTGAGCCTCTAAGAGGGAGGTTCTAAAGTTGATCCTGTGAGGAGTCCGGACAAAACTAGTTCCTGAGGATTATTTGTGTAGCGAAAGTCGAGGGGCTGGTGCCCACAGGGGCATTTGGGTTATGCTGTGACGACAGTGTAATTCGATGTCACTGCGATCTACTGCAGACCATAGCGAAAGTCGTGTGTGCCGCTGAGAGCCAACAGTCTACGTTTGATTTTATATCGGTAGACTGCGACACTATGGTAACATAGCGAAAGTCGTGTGTGCCGCTGAGAGCCAACAGTCTATGTTTGATTTTACATCGGTAGACTGCGACCTATGTAGGAGTGGAGAAGTTTCATTTTGACAGCGTAAATCGTGTGTGCCGCTGAGAGCCAACAGTTACATGGACTTTTGCTGCGACGGCAACGTAACCCTGGATGTAACTGCGATCTGTTGTGGGTTCTATGGTGTAATCAGTTACATGGACTTTTGCTGCGACGGCAACGTAACCCAGGATGTAACTGTGACCATGGATGGGTGTGATGATTTCCAGAGCATTCTCACCAAAGATATTTCCTCTATTTTCAATCTGTTTCTCTATTTTTAATAAAATTATTTTCCCAATATTTTCACTGGGTGTTGGAAACGAGTTTACCAAGTACTTAAAGATTTTCAGTCTTACGCCTGATCAACGTATGACCGAATTTCTATAAGCACAAGGATGGACTTGTTGAAACATCGAGTTATAAGAGTATTTTTGTAAAAGCTACTTTGGAATAATATTATATAGATATTTAAAAGTATTTTAAATTTGATTAAACAGTAATTATCTGATTTTAATTAAGCATCTTCATAAATGCTGGTTCCGTTCCTTTTCGAGGACGAAAAGATTCAAAGGGGGGAGGAATGTGACGACCCGGTTTTTTTTAGCATCAAATAATTGAGTAATTAACTAATGTAGATAACGTTTGAATTATAAAATCGCTGGAGATGATAAATAAATAACTAAATAATATATTTCACCATTTTAAATTCAAGATAAAATATCCATTGGTAATGTGACGATCCGGGATTTTGGTAATATTATTTTAATAAACATTTTAATTTAATTAGTTAAAGTACAACTTTCTGTTTTAAAAACAAATATATTGTTTAAGAATAAATATATAGACTTAAGGAATATGATATTGACACAACTATCGAAATAAATATAAAATCTAAAATATAAATACAAGGCAATAAGTATTTAAGCTAAAAATGAGTATTTAAGTTAGAAATAGAAATAAATTATGAAATAAACATATAAAATAATTCTAGAAATATATAAGATAAATTATATAGTTATGTAATAATATAAAGTAAATACATTAACAAATTCTATTAACCTGTTAAAAATTGAAATTTCAAGCATTAAGACAAAGGCTAAAAGAAAAGAAAATAAATATACATTCCAGAATATAAACTTTAGAATGAAACAAGACATAAGAAAAACAATAAGATGTATGTAAGTTTGTACATAACATTGGAAAGGGATAAGTATGAGATATGAAACATGACACTGTTAATTAATGCAAGCACAACAAATATCACCTCAAGCACGCCATACCTTTTTATCAATGTCAGACATTTAATGTTCAAGTATGCAAGGTTCCATATCAAGCATACAATATTTCTGGTCAAGCATGAGATCATTGACCAAAGAAAACAATATATATATAACTAATCGAAAGAATAAATTAAACTAAAGCAATTTTATATTATGGATGTAAAGTATAAAGCAAAGTAAAGTAAAAGAGAAAATAAGTAATATTCAAATAACAAAATCTAAAAGCAAACAGAACAAAGTATATATGCACATAAAATACCTCTAAACAAAGTAATAGCATAAGTATGCAGATAAGTGAAAACTTAAAAGTTTTTGTAAACATAGGCTTGCAAAGCAAGGCAAAAGAAAATATCAACTATCTTAAGTACATACGAAAATTTAAATTAAGATGAGTTTGTAAACAAGAAGGACAAGCATTTAATGTTTATATCTCTAGTACATTATTTCAGCCCCTAGTAGAGATAAAAATCTCTGAACATGTTTGTACCAAAGGGAAAAAAATATAATAACCTGTATATTTGTTCACACATATCTATCTGCCTCATTTCATTTCGTTGCAAAGAAATTTAGCATCTCAGTAAACACATTAACTACTGAAGCCTTATAACAAATTCAACTCAAAGCCTAAATGAAGATCAGATTAAAGAGTGATATGGTTAGCAGTCTCAAAGGCCTGTTTCAAGTTTTAAAAAGCTCTGTTCTTTTTCTAAAGCAGGTGAGTAAACCACTTTTATGAAATCTTATAACCGTTATATCTTGTTTGCATACTTGAGAGTGGGTTGTGAAAATGTTGTATCAATATGAAATATGATTGCATGTCTGATTATGTGGAGATTTGTGTATGTGTGTCTGGATACAAGTAGGTATATATATATATACACCTTTGTTTAAAACTTACAGGTTTTAAATCTAGATCGAAAAGAATTCAATTTCCTTCCCCAAAATCTTCTATAGCTTGTGATGTTTGAACAAAATGGTTTAAACTTTGCTAGATCTTAATACTAAAAATATTTTAAAATATAAATAATAAATGAATTTACTGGGAGGAAGAAAAGCACAGTAAAATTCAAAAGTATGGCCAAATTCAACTTGGATGGTTTATTGATTTATTTATATAATCTGTTTTGTAATCAAAATCTTTGATTTTTAAAAATAGTTTCAAGATTTTTAGTCTTGATTTAAGGGGTAATTTGCGAGTTGAACGGGAAACCTATTTTGGTTAAACTCTGGTGATCGGGGTGATGATAAATCTCGTGATCGTAACCGAAGCTTGCTGGAAGATAGGAAATCATCAGAAAAATACTGGTTGGATTTATAATTCACCAGAGTTGACGAACGTAGTCGATTTAGTTTTAAACCCTAAATTGGGTTTGTGTTCGGAAATGGAGAACGGCGTCACCTAGGATGCATCGAGTGGCACGTAACTCTGGGGATGGTGGCGTAGTTGTCAAGCGATGCCAAGGACGGAGTTGCAGCGACAACCGTGACTGGTGATGTGAGTTTCGAGATGATTTCTGGAGATGATTTCGTGGCAGGCAGGTCGATGGGTTCATTCGAATTCGAATTTGATTTCCTGATCATTTGGGGGGTCTGGATGGTTCGGTGGCGAAGGGGTATCGGGGGCGACTTGCTGGCGATCGGAAGGTTGATCGGAGTTGCCTCATTCAGGCGTGCACGTGCACGAAATATCAGGATTGTGTCAGGGGTTGAAATTGTGGAGGAAGAGAAAGGACTCGAAGGTGTAATCGGGAAAGTTTGTACCGGGCTCGAGCTCATTGTTGAGTCATTCTCTGGGAAAAATGTTTTTTTTTCCAAATTTTAACAGAGTGATTTAGTTTTGCTCGGGAAAGGTTCGAAAAACTTGTATTTTACTGCGGATGGACTCGAGTTATCTCGGTTGAAGCAGTAACTGCTTTAAATTTTTAAAACAAATCAAGTTTTGAATCAAGTTTAAAATATTTTTAAACGTATAAGTTTTTCCCAGTAAATTATTTAATACGAGTTTAGACAAGTTATAAGTAAAAATGTTCCAAGTTTTAAAGGTGTATTCAAAGTAAACTGATTTGTCTTGAAATAAATTATATATATATATCCTTAAGTATATAATTGATTTCTAAATGGTCTAATGAAGTAATGAAATTAAATATAGAACTTATTTTTACTTAATTAAGATTGTTATTTATTAAGTGTAATCAATTCGTGAAATAAATTTAAGGTTAATCACTTATCGAAATTAAGGATAATTAATTAATGAAGTAATTAGAGGTTTAAAAGGGTTAATTAATTTCTGATTTAAGGATCATTAATTGACGTGAGTAATTAAAGGTTAATTAATTAATGTGAACGATTAAATGATTAAAGAATAGTTAGTTTTAGTGTAATTAATTAATGGTTAATTACTTAATGTAATTAAGGAGTAATTAATCAAGTATGATTAATTAAGATGAATAATTAATGGATGATTAATTGATTGGTTTGAAATTAATTAATGTAAATAAAGCAGGATTTGAAGGTAGTTAATTTATTTTGTGTAAAATTAGTCAGGTTGGGTGGCAAATAAATCTTGCTTATGAATGGTTGAATGCATGGAATTGTCTGATTTGTGGTGATATTCGACATGATATGTTTGGGTTAAACTGTGATAATATAGTTGTCTATCTATGATAGAATGACAATGTTAATATGTAATTCTGAATATAAATGGAACTATTCAACTTAAACAGCTTTATTTTTAAGATGATATTATATTCGGAAAGTCCGGAGTCGGGTATTAGTAAATACCCGAAACCACTTCGAATCTGTATAGATTGATATGTGAAATCAATGGGCTGGATTTGGATAATATGGACCATTTAAACTAAGTTGGATACTTAGATATTGCCTTGTGCGAATAAGTAATGACTATATAAGTTGTTTACGTGTAGTAAGTACGAGTTACCCCGGGTTTTAAATAAGTTCTATGGATTGAAATTTCATGTTAAATGAGTTTACTCACGCTGGTTTCCAGCCTGACCCGGGTGTTACTTTGATGTAATGCTCGGGTCAGACCGAGTATTACAGATTTTCAGGTAAGGACGTTCAGGAGCTCGGGAGACGAGCTGGATGATAGGGACGTATGGAGTGTTTTCCGCTGTGATATATTTCCTGTTTATTTGGGATATGTTGATTTGTATATGTCCAGTAAGTGTGTATATGTATAACTCTGATGTATTAAAATAAAATTGACAGATTTAGTATTCTTTTGTAAACTGTTATTATTTATTATTATATTTTATCCGCTGCGAATGTGAGAATCTGTGTTGTGTTTCTGTTTCTTCTTCTTCTATCTCTTTCTTCTTTCCTAACTATCTGGAATTTTCGGAATTGAAAATCCCGGATCGTTACATAACCAAGTTGACTAAGTATTGATCAGACGATAGACTATATCCTGCTTGTTTCAAGAGGCGGAAGAAAAGTGAGACTTGGAATAAATCATAAATTTGTTCACTTTCATTTTCAATACAAGTTGTACATATACTTTGGTTTTTGTAGAAAGCATTTGAACATTTGTTTCATATGCTATTAAACTAGTGTATATACTTTGCTACTGAGTTTAAACTCTAACTTTGAATACGTGAACTTACATACACAATGTACTACTAAAAACATTGAAACAAAACACAAAACTCGCTTTAGTTTTTTATGCTCCTAAAGAGAATCACTGTTACTGCTCTCATGAGGCATTCGGATGCTCTTGTAGGTACATACCAGCAAAATTTTATATAGTGGAAATGTTGGACACAATAATGATCTATAATCAGTTACCGATTATGTTTCTTTAATCATTGTCGTATTCTTTTAGCTGGGAATTAGCCTCTGTTTTACAAACTTTGAAACCACAGTTTAATGCAGCTGGAGTAAAACTGATTGCGGTTGGTTTTGGCAGTGCTGAAAAGCTCGTTTATTTGCAGAAAGGGCATGTACACACTACCTTGTTTAGCTCAGCATTGGTTTTAAGTTTCTCTTATTTGTATTTCAGGTTAAAGGAACAAATTATGAAACAAGTGATGGAACTTGTATCAGAGATTTTATTGACGTTACAGACTTGGTTGATGCACACGTTAAAGCTCTTGCCAAAGCTGAGCCTAACAGAGTTGGAGTCTATAACGTAGGAACTGGACAAGGTTTTTATTTGTTTATCTTTATTAATCATGTTTCCTTTTAACATAGGAGCGAAAACTGTTACATTTTTTAGTCATATTAAAGAATATTTTAGGAAATATTTATTATGTTCATAATTAAAACTGGAGGGTAGGAGAGTGGGGACACTGGAAGTTAACATTCTCTTGGATAAAGAGATAGTAAAAGTTGGAGTCCTGTTTATCATCTTTTCTGATCCTATATTCTATTTTTTCAGGTACAAAGAAGGCGAATATATGACATTACAAATGTTTTAGAAGGAATTGGACTGATAGAAAAGACACTCAAGAATAGAATACATTGGAAGTAAGATGTTATCACTTACCAGTTATTTCAGTCTTATACTAAGAACTATGAAGCCTGTAATTAGATACTACTCCCTTTATCTCTTTGAATGAAATCTTTTGAGATTGAACATGATTACTAAATTTAAAAGAAGAATAACAATACACATGCAATTGTTGAATAAAGTATTTTAAACAAAATTTACATCCATTTCAGGAAATTCCATTTGTTATTGATATAGTTTCCATATAATAATATAAATCAGCATTTTTCATGTCTTATTTCTTGTACTGTCCAAAGAAATGAAGAAAAACTCAAAAAGATAAATTCTTTGGTACAAAATATAGAGATGCAGAGAACCAAAAAGCTTTATAAAAGATGAAGGAAGCAAACAAAGAAGAAGCATGGTGACAATACTTTTTGTGAATTCATATCATTTTGGCAGATGGATTGGACATATAGTGTATAGAAGTTGAGAAATAGAACATGTTTTAAAAAACTAAACTATTAATAAAACCGACCGGTATATCACCATGTATAAAAGTTGTGAATTCATATCATTTAAGGCTGTTGGTACTTAGTTTGAGGATTTGAATTCATCAAAAGTGATGCATGTTATATCATATCTATTGATAGGGGAATTTTGACCTCAAAATCTGTTTAAGCATTATTGTTAAGGTTGCGTAACATAGATACATTTGAACTGTCAATGTGAATTGTTTTAGCTAACGTTTATACACATAATAGACCTTTGTCATAAACTGATGCAAGTAAATCAAGTTACTTATAAATGTCGATATAAAATCAGAATTGTAGGTAAGTATTCTCAACCTAATAATTTCTGAATATATTTGTTTTTCCTTCAGGGGGTCGAATATACTTTCTTCTTTTAAAATATTCTTGAAAAGCAAGGATCCTAATGATGGAACAAAGCAGGCTTTCCTTGCAGTTGACTAGAGCATGGGACCTAAGTTATATCATATGGATATTGCACTTGATCATTTCCAAGGCTAGAAAGTTCCTGTCAGTTTGACAAATACTAATGCTTGCATGAAGGTATGAAACTAAGCCGGCTATGTTTGCACTGATATTTATCTAATACTGATATTTAACTAAATTAACAAAGTTTCTATAGAATTTATTAAGTATCATAAAGATTTTGCTATGTTAATTAAGTTTCCAAAAATTAAACTTGTATTATAGAAATTAATCAAGTTTTATAAAAATTAAATAAGTTTTAAAAAATTAATGGTATCTGTACTCGTTTAAATACAATAGTGGTTTAGAATTGAATAAGTTCATAAACATCATATATTGTTGTTCAAAAGTGTCACTTTATATGCATATTTTTCATGAATCATGTCTATTACAAATAATTATTGAACTTTTTCTTTACAGGTAACTAGTACATTTGGTGCTAGCAAGTAGCAACAAGACGATTTGAAGTAATATATACTGGTGTGTGTATCTTTAGTGTTTGAATACTTCTATGTATCGTTTTGGTAAGATTGCTTGCGTATAATATTAGTTTTGTTTACTTGCATTTGTAATCTTCATATGTATTTATGAAATATAATGAACATATGTTGTTTTGGTGTAATTTTATTTGTATACATATAACGTATTGGTAATCAAATGTGATCTTAGTGATATTTAAATTCATTATACATATATGCATTGAAACGTCAAAAAGAAGCACAGATAATCTTATGCAATAAGATGATAGCATCAAAAAATGCTATAAAAGATAACAATAGCGTTTCTAAAGCGCCATAATATGTAACTGTTGAGAACAGTCCAAAAACGCTATTGTTAAGAGGGTTTTGATAGCGTTGGTAAAATGCTATTGTTAGGAACTTTTTATAGCGTTTTATTCTTGCTGTCTAATAATCATTCCTATTTATAACATGTCCTTTTATAACGTGTGCAAAAACGCCATTAAAACAATTTACAGCATTTTCCAAACGCTATTAAAAGAACTCATTTATAGCGTTTTTGGTGTTGCCATCGTAAGTCACAGACTTATAACAACATGTTGATATACAGCGTTTATAAAAACGTTGTAAGAGCCTTTAATAGCATTTTTTAAACGCTATTAAAAGTCCAATTTGTTGTAGTGAATGAAATGTAAGTTATATTATCTGACATATCGGTACTCGCACAAAGCAATTACACTGATTGTCGCTCCTCTACAGCCTTATTCTTCGTGCTAGTCGACGGCATTACTATGTAGTGTCCTTGGCTAGTGTGAGTATAGAAGTGGGGTGTCACAGCTTGGTATCGGAGCCAAACTTCAGAACAATGTAAAATAAACTAGCAAGGATCATTGTCCTGAGTCTTTCTTAGGAATCGTGCCATAGGATTTAATTCGAGTCATCGTACCATTCTATCCTATTTCTTTTTATGATGCCTTGTTTTATCAATCAAGTTTGTTTGATATTTATTCTGAGAATAACCTTTTTCCACTTCTTTCTTTCTTAAAGAAGAGAAATGGTTAGACCAGGCCATCCTAGCGCCGGTCAATCCAGTGCTACTCCTCAGGATGGAGTATTTATGTCTGCCCAACAACTTTTAGATCTTGTGAACAATTCCCAAGCTGTCGGACCCATTCCAGCGCCTACTCACCCTAAGTCCGGGTTTGCACGCTTGTGCAGAGATTATACCGCTTTGGGAGGAAGGCCATTCAAGGGTTCCAAAATGTTATAGAAATCCAAGCTTGGCTTAGATCATGCGATCGCATCTTTTCCCGTGTGAATCTTATTGATCTACATCGAGTCCAAGTGGCTTCTAGCATGCTCCAAGAAAGAGCATTAGATTGGTACGAGCTTTTGATTTCAGAAATTATTGAAGCGGATCTTACTTGGGAGCAATTCCGGGAAAGGTTCGAATTAAAGTTTGTGCCGAAAGCTGAAAAAGTATCTTTAGCCCGTGTTCGTCGACGGAAATTCTATCGATTTAGAAAACCGTCGAACGAATTTAGAAATAAAAATAACTACAACCGCACGGCATACACTTGTAGTACGTGGCGAATACGGGTCGATCCGCAGGGAATTGATGATTTTAAAATCTATTCAATCAAATTAACCAAAGTTGAAAGTGTGATTAGCTAAAAATGTAAGAAACTAACAAAAAACTAGCAAAAGAAAAATAGATAAAAATATGAGAGTTAAATGACAATTTAGAGATAAATCCACTCTCTAGATCATATAATTCAACAATTAATGAAATTATGTTCTCTTTTTTTGGTCATAAGTGAGTTTAAATGATGTGTTTATCATAAGTATGGCTCATTTGTGCTATTAATTAGCTCAACATAAGTCATCAAACTATAACACAACTTTTAAACCACTTACAAACTCTCATGAAAATGACAACAAAGTTGAAAATGAAATCTATTTTAAGTATGGCCTATTAACTATTGATTAGAAATATAGACCATCAAATTTGAATTTCAAATCACTTTCTTATGCCATAATCATATTTTGATGAAGAGGCATTTGTGTTAGTGATTGTTTAAGCATAGCCTATTTGTTGACAACAATATAGGCTATCAAATTCAAAGCAAAAACAACAAATTAAACCACTTCAAGCATTGTCATTAAGCACAAAAAGAGAGCTATAATTATCAAAATGTTGAAGCTACATGATTAGAGGCTTCATTACCCCTAAATTGAAGGGATTAGCTTCTCATATTTGTTATCAAAACAACAAATGTAGCTAGCAACATGAAAGCAAAAGAAAAGGAAAATGAAAGCTAATTGAAAAGAGAACTACTATTCTACTTGCATGAAAAATAAAAGAAATCTACACTACAACATGAAAGGAAATAAACAAGAAAAGAAGAAAAGAGCATGTATTTAAAGTTGCATAAAAAGAAATTACATGAAATAAAAATGGCTAAGTAGCCATGAAAAGAAAAGAGAAGCTTTCTTTTATTTTGAGCCTAAACTAATCTAAAGAGAGACTAAGAGAGGAGGGTTACATGAAACATAAGGGGATTTTATACATGTGTTAAACCCTAATTCATATTTTGGGGAATGCCCAAAATACCCTTGTAGGAAGTGTGGTGGCCAAGTTATCATTAGCTTCAATAATCCCTCACTTAAATGTACATGAAGCCACTAAATCCATTAGCATGTGCATTAGCCTCTAATTTGTACATTAAGGTAGGTGGGTAGGTGGGGTCCTCCATTATCTTCACTTTGAATTATTTCCATCTTCATTTGTTCTCTTCACTCTTGTGCATGCATATATCATCATGTAACCACTTGTAAAATTCACCAAATTTCCTACAAAACAACATAGAAAATTCCAAGTAAATTTTCACAATTTAATAAATGCATAAAAATGACCATTTTGCCCCTATATGAAGATGAATATGTGACAATTTCAAATAATTTGAATTTTGGTTTAAACAAGTTAAAATACCCAATATGATCATTTATTTAATTTAAATAGATTAAATATGGTGGTAAAAATATGCACATTTACGTGCACATCAGCCCGACGCTTTATCGACCTTGTTCAAGGTGAATCTTCTGTGACCGACTACGTCGCATCTTTTGAATCTCTCTCTAAATATGGGGTCGAATATATTAATACCCCATTGAAGAAAAATCAGAGATTTGTTTATGGGTTGAACAGGAACCTCAAAAAGCCCTTACTTCTGAAACTAGAAGTTTCTTTCGATCAACTTGTAGATATCGCTCTTCGACTTGAAGAGGCTGATAGAGAAAGTGATGTTGAAGTTGTGCGTGCCAAACAGAACTTAAACAATAACATAAAGAGGCCTATTAAGTTCAAAGGCCCCAATCCCAACAAGAAAGGGAAGCAAGAAGCTTCGTTAGCAAAGACTCCTACCTCTAGTCGTGGACGATGCTACAATTGTGGGTCTACGGACCACTATGCAAATGAGTTCCCCAAACCATTTTTTTGTTATTGCAAAGGTTCGGGCCATCTTATATCTACCATAGTCCAATGTAGGAGAGAGGGAAGTTGAATGTTGTGGAAGCTCCTTATGACACTTGTCTTGGTCAAGGTATTTTTCATTCTACCCTTGATGACATTAATTTGTTTCGTGATTATCCTATTTCGAATTTCTTTTGATTCGGGTGCATCCAACTCTTTTATATCAAAAGAACTTGTTGATTGTTTCTCTTTAAATATTGTGTACTTGATGACTTCACTGAGAATTGCGAATCCGGTTGGTGGATCCGCAACACTCAGTTTACTTTGTGAAAATGTCGAGATTATTTTATGTGATTATTCTTTTCGAGTCGATTTGCATGTTATGCATTACTTAGGCCTCGAAATTGATTTTTGGGAAAGGATTGGCTTGATCATTATGAAGCCCACATCCTATGTCCTGAGAGGACTATCCATCTTTGACATTCTCAATCTGTTAAGCAGATTTCTATTGTTTTTAAAGATTTTGATTTCCAAATTTGGTGGCAACATTTTATTCTTTAAACCCACTTGATGAAGAGGATGTTATTTACCTTACTCAAGTAGATTGTGAATTTTCCGGCATTTTTGAGTTTGTCTTAGGATTATCACCTAAGCAATCTAATGAGTGGTGCTAAGGTCTTTTCAGCTCGACCTTGCCACCGGTTTTCATCAGCTACGAGTTGCGGAAGGTAGCATTCCACTTACCGTATTCCACACTCGTTAGGATTCTTGTGAGCGGTTCGTTATGTCATTCGGTTTGACGAACCTTCTACCTTATCTCATCCATCTTATGAATCGAGTATTCTACAAATATCTCGATGAGTTCTACAAATATCTCGATGAGTTTATCCTTGTATTCATTGATTGTGGATGAAAACAACAATTAAAAATTTGCAAATCTTTTTAATAAGATATTTATTAGCATAAATGGATTTTGTTCTTAAAACAAGCAAAGAATGTTCGTAAAATTTATAAGAGACATGTTTATCATATAGAAGATGATTTTGTATTGTTTTGCCCATTGAGTGCTTTAAGAATTCTGACCGATGCGCTTGATCAACGTTATCGATAGGAATCTCCTAAACGCTATGATGAGACAGTCAGACACAGTAAATTGACTTGTAAAAAGTAATTTTTTCTAAAAAGATGATTACGTAAAGTTAATTGTAATTTTGAATGTCTTAGCTTTTCGGGAAAGAGGATCAATTAAAAGACCTCTTTTCCGATTCTTTTAGTTGTTTGTTTTGTTGAAATGTTGTTGTTATGTTGGGTTGTTTCTAATTATACGAACATATAATCTGTTGGTTGACATTGTGTTCATGATTGACATATGGTTCAATTATTAATGTTTTTGTACTGTGTGGTTTCATACTGTTTGTGATTATCCTGTACAACGTCATAACTTATATTTTATATCATTGATTCTGTTTTATAATGACAAAGAGGGAGAAATATATGCATATTGATAGGGGAGATATCATATTCAGAGGGAGCATTTTTATACTAATTCTTGAACATATATTTGAATAAGATTGTATGATTGTCATCATCAAAAAGGGGAAATGATAGAAACTCTTTTATTGGATTTGATGACAACAACTATACAATCATATTGGAAACTATATCAACAAATATACAAGTATACAACGAGCAAGACTGAAGAACTTGGGGCATTGGAGAATCAATAAAGCTGAAATGGAGTATTGACAGAGAGCTAGACATGAAGAAAACACATTGTAAGGTATACTTATGGTTATGTCTTAGGTAAGTTTTTAAAATCTCCCTTGAGTAATATGAGCTCATATATTCGAGTTAAAAGAATTTATTCACTCAATTCATTCATATACAGAAGTTTTCAATTTCGCAAGAGCTTAGACGTTTGAGGTCATGGTCTTTTGAGCTAAAAACATTCTGCTTCAAAATCTTCTCAAAACTGATGTCTAGGTCTGAAGTAAGACATCCGATATGAGAAGTCAGACATCTTAAAACTGTTTTTAAACTGTTTTTTCTATGTTTCAAAAACGTTCATGACCAGACATCTGGTTGCTTTTTTCAGATGTTTGACTTTTTGCCAACTACCATATTTTAAAAGGATGCATCTCTTCTTCTTCAATAGTAACAACCTTTTATTAATGGTTTTTTCTGAACTATTGCAACTCTTGAAAGAGACTTTTGGCAACTATATATAGGTAGCAATTCCAATAGTTTAAGAATCAATTTTTACTCTCTACCCTCTTATCTCTTGTACTCTAAACTCTATATTGCTTTCAAACTTTCAAATTTCTTTCTATATTACCAATACTTACTATTTAGTATTTCGTGATCTACTTCCTTAAAACTCACGTGCTCGTACTCATATAACTCAAGAGGAGATTATAGGAAGTATAGTACAATCAGTCAATATCAATGTTGAAGGAACACAAGTTTATCAAGTCGAAAAATGTTGTATTGCCTATTCCTCCTGGCTAAGAGAGGGTATATTAGTTAGTTTAAATTCCGAAGGGGAGCTTCGGGACTGGACGTAGGACGGGAGGTTTGAACCAATATAAAAATTCAGGTGTGATGTATTTATTTACTTTACTCTGCTATGTTATTTAGCATTAATATTACACATACACTTATATACACGACTTAACCATATTATGCTTGATCCATGTGCACTTTCAAACATAGCATCCATCAAACAATCTATTGGATCTGGGCCAGTCAAAAGTAGGTGAAATAGGAAGATTTTAAAAAAAAAATTTTGGAACTATTAGGCCTATGGAGTCTAAAAGATTATTAGATCCAATCTAATGAGATTTTAAATAAAATCTTCTTTTATTTAAATTTTTATAAGTAAAAGTATTTTTAATTTTAATTTGAATTTAAATATATAATAATGAATGTATCAAATACATTCATTCGTGTATAGTGCAAGTGTAGTATATATAAGTAGTTTATATAGTTCATGTGTATGTATATAGGTGTTGGTGCTTACAGCGCAACATACATATTCACCCTTTATATATGCCTTTGTTATCCATAGTTTATTTTGAAATTATATATAATAACAGTGTATGTGTGTGTGTATATACATAGTTCATTTATATTTACTTATATATAATATGTTATAAAGTTATTTTAACTAATAAAAACTTTACATATATACAAAATGACAATCAATTATGTTAGTGTAAGTAATTAATAAGGAGAGGAAAAGGTGGAGGAGATATCACCTTTATTTTGCTTATCTTTATTCCCATTTCAAAATAATCTGAACACTCAAACACATTTATGTATGCATATATAAATAACTACAAACTATGTTTAAAATTTAGAAAAAAAAACACAAACGCACATAAATATATATATGTAGTGACCCACCTTTTCGACCCTCAAAGGTTGACTCTAATATTCCACGGTATTCACGTGCCGAGGATCCAAGTGCCGAAAAGATAGATCATTGGGGTAAAAGAAAATAATAGACAAAACATAATTTCATATCATAACGAGTAATCTATAATATAAACAACGATCTTTATAAATATAAACTTTAATACACACACACACACACCAATTAGGGTCAACCAAACAATCATCATGCTGGACAGTTATAATAGCTTGTCCTTATAATTACTGACAAATTACAAAACCAAGAAAATGCAGTGGAAACAAAAAGATATGCAAATGCGTCTCGGGCCATCCAGCTTGTCTCCTGAAGCTCCAAAGCATCCATAACTGAATCTGAAACATACTCGGGCTGACCCGATGCCCGCATAAGTCTGGTAAACAAACATGAGAAAACTCTATCAAATCATATTGATTTCTATATTTATAAAGCCCTTTGAAAAATAAAGGTATCTCGTAAGACCACGCATCACATAAACATAGATGGGTTTTTACCTTACGATAAACAAAACATTTCTATAGGAAATTATTTGATATTATAATAAAGTCTAGGTTTTAAAATAAATATTGAATTATAGCCGAAATTGTTACATTAATTATATTCTAGCAGAATAGGTATATAATCAAGTCTGAAGGCTCGTATTGGAAAGTGGATTCAATCTATGAAAGAGTAAGTGTTGTTTGCGCCAAAAATGGTCACAAACAGGCAGTTGTATGCGAAAGCATCAATTTCCAAAAAAAATCCAAATATAAGGTTAAGCACGTGATTTGCACGTAAATGTGCATATTTTTACCACCATATTTAATCTGATTAAATAAAATAAATGATCATATTGGGTATTTTAACTTGTTTAAACCAAAATTCAAATTATTTCCAAATCATTATATATTCATCTTCATATAGGGGCAGAATGGTCATTTTTGTGCATATATTAATTTGAGAAAATTTAATTAGAAATTTCTATATTATTTTGTAGGAATTTGGCTTCAAATACAAGTGGTTTCATGAAGATATATGCATGCACAAAGAAGATACAAAGGAATGAAGATGGAAATAATTTAAATTCATGATCATGGAGGACCCCACCTACCCAACTACCTTAATGTACAAATTAGAGCAAATGCACATGCTAAAAGGCCGTTAAAGCTTCATGCACACTTAAATGATGATTATTTGATGCTAATGATTACTTGGCACCACACTTCCTAAGAGGGTAGTTTGGGCAGTTCCTAAAAAAGTGAATTAGGGTTTCATACATGTATAAATACCCCTTATGCTTCATGTAACATCCTCTCTTCGTTTAAGCTTTCTTCTCTTTAGTTTATTTTAGGATCAAAACTAAAAAGAAAGCTCTCTTCTCTTTTCTTTTCATGGCTACTTAGCCATTTTCTTTTCATGTAATTTTCCTTTTTTTATGAAATATTAATTAGTGTTTTTTTTATTTACATGCTCTCTTTCTTTCATGCTAGTAGTGTAGATTTTATTTTATGTAATTAGATTAGCTCTCTTTTCCATTAACTTTCACTTTCCTCTTCTTTTTGTTTCATGTTGCAAGTTACATTTGTTGATTTGATAACAAATATGAGAGGCTAAACTGTGACGACCCTAAATTTTGGACATTTGAAATTAGAATATTTAATTGATTTTTAAATATTTGGAAGATAGTTTAACTTGAATTTCAAATATTACTGTTTATTTGGCAATTAAATTATTAAATTTAATAAATTGGAAGTTGGGTAAATTATTGAATCTTCAATTTTATGCTTGTTAAAAATATTTTTAAGACTTAGAAAATTTATATTGATAACACTGAAGGTAATAGAACTTTTAAAATTGAATTTGAAAGTGATTTGTTCAGTTTTGAAAAAATATTGTTTAAATCGATATTTAAAAATAGCCTTCTGAGGCACAATCTCGGAATTCGAAGAAACCAGTTCCATTGGATCCATAATAGCATTTTATTATCCGATTTCAATTTTCATATCATTCAGAGTTGTCGTGTGATCGTACGGATTGTAAATGCGCTGAAATCTATATCGAAAATTTAATATAAATAACTGGTCTAAAAAGCTATCTTCTCCATACGATTGAGTTAGGCCTCGAAACCTTTTCCATTGCATTTGTAATAGGTGTACAACATTATAAACGCCTCGCAGCACGCCTCGATAGGAGTTCGAAATTGTGAGTTGCGATAATCGAGACGATTTGAATTTGAATTTAAAATTTAAATATAATAAAAGCACTGTAGCCTTTGTAGACACGTAGAGAAATGTTGAGCATGTGTTCGTCTTCGTGCCCTTTATGTTGGCACGCGTCTCCTTCTTCCTTTAATAAACTTAGTTGAGCATTCTTATATAATATATATACAAATCAGAAACAAAAGGGGAAATGAAATTCTCAGACAAAAATAATAAAATCAAATGGCCGATCGAAACTATGCGATTCGAGAATCGCGTTCAAAGTGGCTGAGGCCTTCGTCTTCGACAGAGGGAAGGGGGTTAGGTTGCGGCGGCATCGCGATCGAGTAATCTCGATTCGAGCAGCTCGAGGCAATCACGAGACTCGCGATCGACTCGCAATTGAAGTCAAGGGGATGCACTCGAATGCGATGACCTGGAAGCACAGCGATGGAGTTACCGATTGGCTTGGCCATCATGTCGAGGTTGCCTGGGTGTACGTACGCACGTAGAGGAGAAGTCGTGTCTTTCGAGCACGATAGTTTGGCGATATGTGTGGATTGCTGTTCGATTTGCCTGGAATGAATTGATAAAGGTATATTAATTGTATCCTTAATTTAATTCAATATATGTGAAAATACCAATATATCTTAATATAAAAAATATATTCATGCATGTTTTAATTTTTTTGAAAACAGAAAAAATATTTTTTTCAGTAGGATATGTAAAAGCCATTTTGTTTTAATTTAATATATATATATATATAGAAGATCTTGGAAAATAAAAAGGGATTTTAAATGTTGAAAGAATTTATATAAGTTAGATTTTTATGAAATCTATATCGGTATATATATGTAGTTTCAAAAGAAAATAAATGTATATTTTAAATTTACCAATTTATTAATATATTAAGGAAATAATTTGTTTAACTAGTTAATCAATTTTTTTGGTTTCTAAAGATAATTTGTTAAAGAAAATCAGTTTTAAACCAAATCATTAGTTAATTAAAATTAATAAATGATAATTGATTGTTCGATTATTTCGAATATTAATAAACCATAAATGTTTGTACAAGGTCATAAATCGTGAAAACAAGCTAGAATGGAAACAGATTGCAAATAAAAAGGGCAAAGGTGAGAACTTCTCACTCAAACAGATTCCCCAGTTTAATTTAAATAGTTAAATTTAAATTATTGATTGTTTGCTTGGATTGATAATTGTTATCAGTTGGATTGGTATGTTATATATAATAGTGTGTGTATATATATATTGGAGTGATTGATTTCCTGCATTATATAGTGGATGAGACCCTATGCGCCGCATAATAGCGGATGATATGATATGAACCCATATACCGGGATATTCCACCTCGAAGTGGAATTGGTATTTTATATTGTGCTAACATCTGTGGATGCAGGGAAGCAGGTTGGAGGGATCCAACTGGATTCCTCAAAATTGTTTGAATTTATTTCATATGCTGTGATATGATTTATTGATAATCTGTGATTGATTATATTGGTAATTGAAATTTGTGGAGGCTATGTTTAAGATGAATATATTTTGGTACTTTGAAATACCAAAAATATAAGAATTGGATTGTTGGAAGTAAAATAAGTTTTAGAAAATTGTATAAATTAAAAGAAGGAATTTGGAAAAGGATAAAAGTTGATTTTTGAAATTTTATCGAATAAATTTCAAGTATGGGAAAAAGAATTTTTATAAATGAAAATAAATGGATTTTGAGAACTTAAGGGCCTTTCTTTGCTCGCCTTGGTTGATAGGGGCTGAGTTATTACTCCCATTGATCGGGGGTAGATTCTTGAAACCAAAGGTCCCTAGGCGCGAAAATACCCCAGTATATAGGGTCGGGAGAGTATAAGCCACGCATCCATCCAATGAACATTTCCGGGTCACCTTTGACATTCCATATATTACTAAAATTCCCCCGGCGAGGTGAATGTGTTTTCCGCCCGCTTGGCGGGCGGCAGGAGCTGCGGGCAAGTGCTTAGGCCAATAGCCCAGTGAACCGGGCGGGGCACTCGACGAAAGAGGGGCACACTGAGCAAGTACGAGAAATTGGCCCCGCTCCGCTTTCTTAAAAAAAAGCAAGGTAGTATTGTTTAAAAGTTGAAGGATTTATTTAAAAATTCGAATTTAAAATGGTTTGGGAGAAATAAAGGAATTTATTTTAAAAATGGAGTTAGTTTTGGGAAATCGATTTGAAAACTAATTAAATGTTTAAAACTATGTTTTAAAAAGGAAGATAAGACTATGGAATATATAAACTGGGTTTATAAAGAGAAATAATATATATCAGTAGATATTTGAAAAATTATTATTAAATTTCATAACTGGTATTTTAAATTAACTGTTTTAAATAGTTTTTATGCTAAGTATTTTAAAGTATATATATATTTTTAGGTAAAGTGATTTAAATTACTTTAAAAATCTAAAGCATTTAGTCTTGGTAATTTTCAGTGGAAATAAACAATATTTGGAATTTATTCCGCGAGAGGAAAGTGATTGAAAACTGTTTTCAAAAGGGTTGAAGTGTAGAAAAATTTATATCTTGCGAAGATATTTTGAAATAAATAATTTGGGAAATTATTTAAAATATGATGGTTGTTTGTGAATGTTGTATGAAAGTTAAATAACCAACTATCAATATTGGCCTTTAAAACGACATTTAAATTTCGATGCGGTCGGGGGTCGGATTCCAAATGGTTATCCGAAAACCACATCGAATCTTAAAAGGTGGATCTTTTGTTTAAAAGATCAAAAGTGGAAATTTGTTGTGACTTAATTTAGAATTGAATGTATCCACTTGTTTTTAAAATAAGCACTCATTATTCGGTTAAGCCGAGAGAGGACATTAAGTCATAAAACCCATTCCGATAAATGATACGACGAAATGAGATTTCATTTGAAGACGGTGATTGAAGACTGGGTATTTTCGAAAACGAAAGGATTGCTTGTTGAATGTCTCTGCACCGAGTTGCTCCGGTATAGAGATTTTGATTACCCTATGTGATGGGGAGTCCGGACGTGATTAGGGAATATCCGGATTTGCAAGGACTTCTTTCCTTAATTGGATGAAGTGCTTTCAGTTCCATTCAGACCTAGGATGGACTTGGATATATGTCTGACATTACACTTTGAGATATAAAGCCGGTTTCTATCAAATATATTTTTGTTGGTGGTGGAGAATTTATTCTCTTAGCTTAACACCCTTCTCTAAGACGTACGAGCTCAGAGGTTATGTAGCTGATTGTTACTAGTGACATATTCCCAATTTGGTAATGGGGCATGCTAAGTGCTGAACATTGGTTGATCGAAGCATCGCTTTTATGAAAAGCGTAGCTTTGTGGGATGAGACTTCATCGAACCTCACACCCCGGAAATGGTCGAAACAGGAAGGATGCAGCAAGGTTATTGGGGTCGCGCCCCTCAGGGTATGTACATTTCCTTCTGGATAAAAAGTGGTATTCTGGTATGGAGCCCAGATATTTTTCTTATGTGGTTGTTGGTGATAGAGGTACCTCGGTAAAGGTTGGTTATGACCAGGGGATGGCATGCTCGTGAAAGTTAGTTACCTAGTTACAGAGGTAACCCGGCCTTGTGTTGGCAGAGATCCGGTTAGGTTCTCGGGGCGTCCCTCCAGAGGCATACCCTTTCGAATAAAGGAAGTTCCTTAGCCTTGATCATTTGTTGGAAATCCAAACAAAACAATACGAGCCCTTTACAATTGCAGTTGTAGAACCTGCCACCTCAGGTGGTAGCTATAGTAGGCATAAAATAATGGTACCTATGCTGGCTAATATTGATATTATACTTTCGAAATGTTTTCCACACTATGCACTAATAATAATATCAAAAGGATTTTCGCGTATCAAGCATGTTTGACTGCTATAAGGAGAAATCTCCCCCAAGTGTGCGATTGCATTGTGTGTGTGCCGGGAGGCCTTATGGTAGTTTCATTTTCCAAAAGCATAAAAGGATTTCTTTTTGTACAAATAACTGTTTTTAGTTCTCACACCAGTCCCATGACTGACTCGGAGTTTATTGTTCCCTTTTCTAAACTCTGGGTGCCCATAATTTTCCACATGTGCAGCCTAGAGTCAGGTTATCAGTAGATTCTAGATGGATTGCTATGGAGCTCAGGAGACGAGCTGGATGGCGAGATGTAATTTTGTATTTGATTATTATTCCGCTGTGTATTCAGTTATGAGGATAAGTTTATATAACTGTCCAGTTATGTGATATGAAACTGTTGTACTCTGATGATGTAATGTATAAATAGATATAGTTCTTTTATTTTAAAGAGTAGTAATTTATCTATTATATATTGTTCCGCTGCGATTGTGAGATTCTGATATTGTTTCTATTTCTTCTTCTTCTACTACTTTCTTCTTCTTTAACCCTAACGATTTGGTTTTCCGGCATTCGATTGTTCAGCATTTAATACAGTGGATATATTGATGTCGATTTTCGAGCGTCGAAAAATTGGGTCGTTACAGAGTGGTATCAGAGCTTAGGTTGGCGATAAACCTTGTCACTGGTGGGGATTACTCATTAGAAATAGAGTCTGTAATACTCTAGAATGAGTTTGAGCGTATTAATAGATATGAGCGCATATTTGTTAGTGAATATAAAATTGTTTTATATTGTCTTGATTGGTTTGTCGAGTGGTATATGGATTATGGTCAATACGAGTAATTAACGTTATTGATAGGGATCTCTAAACACTTGAATAGAACAATTTGACACGATATTGTTTTAAAATAGGGTAAATGAAATAATTTTACCCAAATTATTTTTGTATATAAAAGAAATAATTTTCCATAAATTATTATAGTATATGGTTGCTTGGTTTTTAGGAAGTGATAATATTGAATTATTATCATTGTTGTATGGAAATTGAAAACTAAATGTTGAAATTCATATTGAATTTGTAAGTAAATGAATAAATTAGTAAGTGGAACTAATTAAAATGGTTAGTTAAAAATGGATTGAGATAAGATGAATAGAATTCAATATTTAAAATGAAGGGTAAATTGAATTCAAATGGAATTGAAAATGCAAAATTGAATGGAAATGAATATATAACTTCAGTAGTGAAGTGAAAATAAATATAAGAAGTATATAAATACTTATATTGAACTTAAGAAATAAATTGTGAAATTCTTAAGTAAAATCTGGAATTGGGAAAATATACTAAGTAAGTATTTGAATGGAGTAAATAAAAGTGTGGGAAATGAAAATTTTGATAGAAATCAATATAAATGCGAATAAAAGAGAATTGATATAGCTAATAAGCAATTAGAAAAAAATACGTGGGATGTACGTATATGACTTTATTCGCATAGCGGTTTGATCTAGATTCGAGCACAGAATTTCGAGATAGTTATATCGATCCGAGTTGGGATTTTTCACTCGATTTTCGACGGCGAACCCTGGATATGGATTTTTGGTTGATTCTGGAAATTCTCTATCATAGTTTGTGGCTATGCAAGGAGAATGACGGTTTCTGATCAAGAAACCAGATCTGAGTTCGCACTAGGAAGTCGGGTGAACGATACTAGTTCGGAAGTGAAATTGTGTGATCAAGTGAGCGATCAGAGTTGGTATTGCGTACGGATGATATATGTGTATCGTACGGACTTGAATGAAACAGATATTGAAACTTTTGTAAAGAAATGCGCAAAATGATTTGGAATGTTGTAATTGGACATTATTGCTAGTAGGATATACATGTGTTTAAAAGAAAAAAAGGAATTGGGATTTTATATTTCGAAGATAAATTAAATTGCTCGACAAAGGTATGTATTTAAATTTCTGTATGAAATTTGATGGTTTTCTGGTCTAGCCACTTGGCTTTTTGTTTTCTTGTGAAATTTGGAGGCCCGTAGAGGCATTTTGTAGTCGTACCGAGCTAGCCGCGCAAAGGAGACGTTAGCAAAAAATTTCGGAAATTTGGGGAGTTAGAAAAATTTTTGAGAAAATTTCGAAAATTTAAAATTTGGATTTAAATAAAAATTTGAATTGTTGAGAAAATAATATTGTTTGGAACTTATGGAAGTTTTTGAGAAGTTAGTTGAAATGATAGTGTCTTTAATAAAAAAAGTTGAAACTGTTGGGTTTTGGGAAGTTGTTAAAAACTATTTGGATTGGGAAAATGATAAACGGGTTATGGATCATTCTTCTTAACTAGTAATTTCGGGACAAAATTCTTTTAAGGGAGGAAGAATGTGACGACCCTAAATTTTGGACATTTGAAATTAGAATATTTAATTGATTTTTAAATATTTGGAAGATAGTTTAACTTGAATTTCAAATATCACTGTTTATTTGGCAATTAAATTATTAAATTTAATAAATTGGAAGTTGGGTAAATTATTAAATCTTCAGTTTTATGCTTGTTAAAAATATTTTTAAGACGTTGAAAATTTATACTGACAACACTGAAGTTAATAGAACTTTTAAAATTGAATTTAAAGTGATTTGTTCAGTTTTGAAAATATATTGTTTAAATCGATATTTAAAAATAGCCTTCTGAGGCACAATCTCGGAATTCAACGAAACCAGTTTCATTGGATCCGTAATAGCATTTTATTATCGAATTTGAATTTTCTTAGCATTCGGAGTTGTCGTGTGATCGTACGGATTGTAAATGCGCTGAAATCTATATCGAAAATTTAATATAAATAACTGGTCTAAAAAGCTATCTTCTCCATACGATCGAGTTAGGCCTCGAAACCTTTTCCATTGCATTCATAATAGGTGTACAACATTATAAACGCCTAGCGGCACACCTCGATAGGAGTTCAAAATTGTGAGTTGCGATAATTGAGACGATTTGAATTTGAATTTAAAATTTAAATATAATAGAAGCACTGTAGCCTTTGCAGACACGTAGAGAAATGTTGAGCACGTGTTCGTCTTCGTGCCCTTTATGTTGGCATGCGTCTCCTTCTTCCTTTAATAAACTTAGCTGAGCATTCTTATAAAATATATATACAAATCAAAAACAAAAGGGGAAATGAAATTCTCAAAGAAAAATAATAAAATCAAATGGCCGATCGAAACCATGCGATTCGAGAATCACGTTCAAAGTGGCTGAGGCCTTCGTCGTCGACAGAGGGAAGGGGTGTTAGGTTGTGGCGGAATCGCGATCGAGTAATCTCGATTCGAGCAGCTCGAGGCAATCATGAGACTCGCGATCAACTCGTAATTGAAGTCAAGGGGAGGCACTCGCGTGCGATGACCTGGAAGCGCGACGATGGAGTTGCGATTGGCTTGGCCAGCATGTCGAGGTTGCCTGGGTGTACGTATGCGCATAGAGGAGGAGTCGTGCCTTTCGAGCACGATAGTTTGGCGATATGTGTGGATTGATGTTCGATTTGCTTGGAACGAATTGATAAAGGTATATTAAATGTATCCTTAATTTAATTCAATATATGTGAAAATACCAATATATCTGAATATAAAAAATATATTCATGCATGTTTTAATTTTTGTGAAAAAAAAAATATTTTTTTCAATAGGATATGTAAAAGCCATTCTGTTTTAATTTAATATATATATATATATATATATATATAGAAGATCTTGGAAAATAAAAAGGGATTTTAAATGTTGAAAGAATTTATATAAGTTAGATTTTTATGTAATATATATAGGTATATATATGTAGTTTCAAAAGAAAATAAATGTATATTTTAAATTTACCAATTTATTAATATATTAAGGAAATAATTTGTTTAACTTGTTAATCAATTTTTTGGTTACTAAAGATAATTTGTTAAAGAAAATCAGTTTTAAACCAAATCATTAGTTAATTAAAATTAATAAATGATAATTGATTGTTCGATTATTTCGAATATTAATAAACCATAAATGTTTGTACAAGGTCATAAATCATGAAAACAAGCTGGAATGGAAAAAGATTGCAAATAAAAAGGGCAAAGGTGAGAACTTCTCACTCAAACGGATTACCCAGTTTAATTTAAATAGTTAAATTTAAATTATTGATTGTTTTCTTGGATTGATAATTGTTATCAGTTGGATTGGTATGTTATATATAATAGTGTGTGTGTGTGTATATATATATATATATATTGGAGTGATTGATTTCCCGCATTATATAGCGGATGAGACCCTATGCGCCGCATAATAGCGGATGATATGATATGAACCCATATACCGCGATATTCCACCTCGAAGTGGAATTGGTATTTTATATTGTGCTAACATCTGTGGATGCAGGCAAACAGGTTGGAGGGATCCAACTGGATTCCTCAAAATTGTTTGAATTTATTCCATATGCTGTGATAAGATTTATTGGTAATCTGTGATTGATTATATTGGAAATTAAAATTAGTGGAGGCTATGTTTTAGCCAAATATATTCTAGTATTTTAAAATACCAGAAATATAAGAATTGGATTGTTGGAAGTAAAATAATTTTTAGAAAATTGTATAAATTAAAATAAGGAATTTGGAAAAGGATAAAAGTTGATTTTTGAAATCCTATCGAATAAATTTCAAGTATGGGAAAAAGATCTTTTATAAATGAAAATAAATGGATTTTGAGAACTTAAGTAGTATTGTTTAAAAGTTGAAGGATTCATTTAAAAATTCAGATTTTAAATGGTTTGGGAGAAATAAAGGAATTTATTTTAAAAATTGAGTTAGTTTTGGGAAATCAATTTAAAAACTAATTAAATGTTTGAAACTATGTTTTAAAAAGGAAGATAAGACTATAGAATTTATAAACTGGGTTTATAAAGAGAAATAATATATATCAGTAGATATTTGAAAAATTATTATTAAATTTCATAACTGGTATTTTAAATTAACTGTTTTAAATAGTTTTTATGTTAAGTATTTTAAGGTATATATATATTTTTAGGTAAAGTGATTTAAATTACTTTAAAAATCTACAGCATTTAGTCTTGGTAATTTTTAGTGGAAATAAACAATATTTGGAATTTATTCCGCTGGAGGAAAGTGATTGAAAACTGTTTTCAAAAGGGTTGAAGTGTAGAAAAATTTATATCTTGCGAAGATATTTTGAAATAAATAATTTAAGAAATTATTTAAAATCTGATGGTTTTTTGTGGATGTTGTATGATAGTTAAATAACCGACTATCAATATTGGCCTTTAAAACGGCATTTAAATTTCGATGCGACCGGGGGTCGGATTCCAAATGGTTATCCGAAAACCACATCGAATCTTAAAAGGTGGATCTTTTGTTTAAAAGATCAAAAGTGGAAATTTGTTGTGACTTAATTTAGAATTGAATGTATCCACTTGTTTTTAAAATAAGCACTCATTATTCTGTTAAGCCGAGAGAGGACATTAAGTCATAAAACCCATTCCGATAAATGATACGATGAAATGAGATTTCATTTGAAGACGGTGATTGAAGACCGGGTATTTTCGAAAACGAAAGGATTGCCTGTTGAATGTCTCTGCACCGAGTTGCTCCGGTATAGAGATTTTGATTACCCTATGTGATGGGGAGTCCGGACGTGATTAGGGGATATCCGGATTTGCAAGGACTTCTTTCCTTAATTGGATGAAGTGCCTTCGGTTCCATTAAGACCCAGGATGGACTTGGATGTATGTCTGACATTACACTTTGAGATATAAAGTTGGTTTCTATCAAATATATTTCTGTTGCTGGCGGAGAATTATTGTCTTAGCTTAACACCCTTCTCTGTGACGTACGAGCTCAGAGGTTATGTAGTTGATTGTTACTAGTTATATATTCCCAATTTGGTAATGTGGCATGCTAAGTGCTGAACATTGGTTGATCGAAGCATGGCTTTTGTGAAAAGCATAGCTTTGTGGGACGAGACTTCATCGAACCTCACACACCGGAAATGGTCGAAACAGGAAGGATGCAGCAAGGTTATGGGGGTCGCGCCCTTCAGGGTATGTACATTTCCTTCTGGATAAAAAGTGGTATTCTGGTATGGAACCCATATATTTTTCTTATGTGGTTGTTGGTGATAGAGGTACCTCGGTAAAGGTTGGTTACGACCGGGGGATGGCATACTCGTGACAGTTAGTTACCTAGTTACAGAGGTAACCCGGCCTTGTGTTGGTAGAGATCCGGTTAGGTTCTCGGGGCATCCCTCCAGAGGCGTACCCTTTCGGATAAAGGAAGTTCCTTAGCCTTGACCATTTGATGGAAATCCAAACAAAACAATACGAGCCCTTTACAATTGCAGTTGTAGAACCTGCCACCTCAGGTGGTAGCTATAGTAGGCATAATATAATGGTACCTATGCTGGCTAAGATTAATATTATACTTTCGAAATGTTTTCCACACTATGCACTATTAATAATATCAAAAGGATTTTCGCGTATTAAGCATGTTTGACTGTTATAAGGAGAAATCCCCCCAAGTGTGTGATTGCATTGTGTGTGTGTGTCGGGAGGCCTTATGGTAGTTTCATTTTCCAAAAGCATAAAAGGATTTCTTTTTGTACAAATAACTGTTTTTAGTTCTCACACCAGTCCCATGATTGACTCGGAGTTTATTGTTCCCTTTTCTAAACTCTGGGTGCCCATAATTTTCCACACGGGCAGCCTAGAGTCGGGTTATCATTAGATTCTGGATGTATTGCTGTGGAGCTTAGGAGACGAGCTGGATGGCGAGACGTACTTCCGTATTTGATTATTATTCCGCTATGTATTCATTTATGAGGACAAGTTTAAATAACTATCCAGTTGTGTGATATGAAACTGTTGTACTCTGATGATGTAATGTATAAACAAATATAGTTCTTTTATTTAAAAGATTAGTCATTTATCTATTATATATTGTTCCGCTGCGATTGTGAGATTCTGATATTGTTTCTATTTCTTCTTCTTCTACTACTTTCTTCTTCTTCTACTACTTTCTTCTTCTTCTACTACTTTCTTCTTCTTTAACCCTAACGATTTGGTTTTCCGGCATTCGATTGTTTGGCATTTAATACAGTGGACATATTGATGTCGATTTTCGGGCGTCGAAAAATTGGGTCGTTACATAAACCCCTTTAATTTAGTGGTAGTGAAGCTCTCTAATTATGTAGCTTCAACATTTTGATAATTATTGCTCTCCTTTTGTGCTTAATGACATTGCTTGATGTGGTTGAACTTGTTGTTTTTGCTTTGAATTTGATAGCCTATATTGTTGACACCAAATAGGCTATTCTTAAACAAACTAAACACAAATTACCTCTTCATCTATATATGATTATGGCAATGAAATGAATGTTGAAATCAAAGTTTGATGGTCTATATTCTAATTAATAGTTAATAGGCCATGCTTAAAATAGATTTCATTTTCAACTTGTTGTCATTTTTCATGAGAATTAGTAATTGGTTTAAGGGGTGTGTTAAAGTTTGATGACTTATGTTGGGCTAATTAATAGCACAAATATGTCATACTTATGATAAGCACATCAATTAAACTTACTAATGACAAAAAAAGAGATCATAATTTCATATTTGTTGAACTATATGATTTAGAGAGTGGAATTATCTCTAAATTGTCATTTTATTCTCATAGTTTTCTTTCACTTTTGTAGTTTTTAGTTTTTACAATTCTTAGTAGTTAGCTTAAACATCTCAAATCTTGGTTAATTATACTGAATAGATTTTTAAAATCTAACAATTCCCTACGGGTCGACCCGTACTCGCCACGTATTAACAATTGTACGCCGTGTGCTTGCGTTAATTTTTATTATAAATTCACTCGATGGTTTTCTAACTCGATAGAATTCCCATCGACGAACAAGTTTTTGACGCCGTTACCCTGGAATAATTTTGATTTTAATCTTTTATTCTGCGAATTATTTTCGTGTGATTTTTATTGTGTGTTTCATTTTTGTGTGTGTTTGCATTTAAAAAATAATAATTTGTTTGTTGTGTGATTTGTTCTTGGACTTTTGTGAGTGTTTGTTTGCAATTGTGCTTCTCTATTTTGCATTTGCTTGTTAATTTGCATCTGCATTTTTTAGTTACTTCTATTAGTTTAAAAAAAGAGCATTCTCAGTTTCACTTCGAAAAAAAGAGTCGATCAGAACTTTTTTTGTTCATTTTCATTTGTAATTTTCAACTCTCTTTCTTTTTTGTTTTTCTCTCATAAAAAACACAAAGACTCTGAAGCAACTCCTTCCCCTCTGCCTCAAAACTTCCTAGTGCCACTGTCATAACAAATTCACGCAATTCTGCTATATACATTCATTCAAAAATTGCTTGCATTCAACATTTCTGCCACTATCGCTACATCACCAAAACAAATTCAACTGTAAAATCCATCACATACCTTCCTCGGTCAAACTTGCCTGCACATCGCCATTCTGCACTTTAGTAACACAGGGCACAACAACTCCTACGCTTCCATCAATAAAATTGCTACTTCACCATCCACTACCCTACCAGCAGCACATACCATCACAGTATCTCCCGCCTCTGGCCAAACTACCTCTACTGCTACATCCCATTACAACACCGACATTCTCTAGCAACATTCACAACTGATACCGCCACTCTACCGTTCAACTTCCATCTCCATTTCAATAACCAGCGCGACTGCATATACAACTGTAGTTCTTCAAACTTCACAAACCATCATGACTACAGACCATTCCAAACTACAAACTGTTCCATTTCCACCGCAAAACTACCACAATTCAACCTACAAGCCAAACCATATCACATGACTACCGTGATCATATCGACAAGCACAGACTCCAACCTTCCCTATCACCAACATTCAACAGCACCACCACTTCATTTCTACCCATACAGTACAACATCACCAAAATTGCCAAATACGCCATCAACTATTCCTTCAAACATCAGTGCATTTCGCATGTCACCGCCCCTCAACATCACTCCTATCCCCTCTGCTAGATAATTTCTGTTAACGTAAAAATCGACGCTAACACCCCGGTGTGAGTATTAGTAATGTGAAAGCACCACCCGTTGGTACGGGAACTAGAAATAAGCAGAAAATAGCAGAAAAGTAAAGAGACAGCAGTTTTATAGTGGTTCGGCTCGAAATTAAGCCTACGTCCACTTTATCTTCTTTATTGATGATTCGGTTACAACTCTTTACAATACACTTTGATTACAACACACTTTAGACGAGTAGCTAGAACTATGATGTAAGAGAGCTCTTTGAATCCATGTCGGATGTGTTTGATCTCCTCTTAAAGTTCGTTGAAGCGTCTTTGGTGTTTGAAGTGTCGGAGGAGTCGAGAAAACAGCAGAGTATATGCGTTCCAGAAATGATCCAAAAGTCCCCTTGAAGTTGGAGTTGGTGTAGTATTTATAGGGAGAATCTGGAGTTAGGTCGTAGGTCGTGGGCGACCTATTGGGCATGGTTTGCGGCTTAACAGGGATGCACTTGATCTGTCTGAATGAGGTGGTAAGTTGTAGGTCGTGAGCGACCTAGGGAGTAGTCTACGACCTAACTGTGTTGAGATATCTTGGTGGAGCGACTTAAGCTGGCTCGACCTATAACTTAGGTCGTTTAATTGTTAAAACGCTGGGTCTCTAGGTCGTTAAACTGTTCCATCTTTAGGTCGCTAGGTTGCTTTGTGATGTTAGGTCGCTAGAGCTATAGGTCGTTGGAGTTTTAGGTCGTTAAACTGTTCCATCTTTAGGTCGCTAGGTTGCTTTGTGATGTTAGGTCGCTAGAGCTATAGGTCGTTGGAGGTTTAGGTCGTTAGGTCGTTAACCCGCTATGATCTTCAAAAACTTTAGCCTGTTAAATCATTAGGTTGCTGAGTCCATTAGGTCGCTAGGTCTCTTATGAAGTTAGGTCGCTAGATCGCTTCAAAAAGAGGAGTTAACACTTGTCCCTCGAAGTACAGGCCTATGTCATAGGTCGTGTGCTTCGATTTAACTCTGCTAGGTCGTGAGCGACCTAAATCATGTGCTAACTCGCGTGCCCATTCGCCTTCCTCTCTTTGCCCCATATAAACTGCTAGGTCGCTGCTTCTTCCTTACTTAACTGCTTCGATTTCCTGCTCTGCCATTAACGAATCTTCGAGCTTCCAAGGGCGAATTCAACCTATCCAGTCGTCAATTCATCTTTACCATCATATTACGTAAGTAACCTCGATCTTTATCCATCCATCGAACCACGAATTCCAATCTTCAAACCCCAGACCAATTTCGTACGCCGCATTTCTCTTTCGAGTCATGTTGCGATCAATTTTCGATCGCCATTAGCTATGTCGTTGTTGTGATGCACGAGAACACAGCAGGATGTTGGACGAATTACAGATCTGAGATGATTTGAATTGGTTTTGGGTGATTTAGTGGTATGGAGAGGTAACAGATTTCAGTGAGAGAGTGATGGATTTCATTGTGAGAGGTGATAATGGGTTATCGGGTTTGCGAGTTAACGAGATAGCGAGCTATTGAGTGGAGAAGAAGTTAGTGATTTAGTGAATCTGAACGACCTAAGAACGCTCGCGACCTAAGGATCCTTGCGACCTAAAGAAAGCTGAACGACCTTCGAATCTGCGACTTAACTTTTAGGTCGCACTAGGATTCAAATGACCTAGGACTTGGCTAGATTTGCACATGAATTCCAAGCAGAATGACTTATGACTTAGGAGTTTGGACGCGAATTGCACGACCTAACTTTATTGCGACCTAACTTGCTTAAATGACATAAGGCTTAAAGCAGAGCGACTTAACAAATTAACGACCTAACTTTTTGCGGCATAGGTTTTAGGTCGCGGCCGAGCTAGTACTTGGACAAATTTACATTATCTTGATATGAAGCCTTATGCCTTGAACTCTTTGACTTGCACAGTGCGACTTAAGGAAGCTCCGACCTATGCTAGGTCGCTGGACGACCTAAGAGATGAACAAAATTGGAACACTTGTAAAATTTTGAAAGAACTTGCTCGAACTGTTTGAACTTTGTTGCGGTTCCTTACAGACTATACTAACTTTTAATCTAACAACCTGTCAAACACAACATTTGCAGAAAACTAGGGAGAATATACTAACATTGACTGCCCACATCGAATGACAGATTAGTCGATAAAGAATAATCAACTTAAATGAACTGTGTGAAGGAAATGCTGTGAATCAACAAATTCAAATGAAGTATTAAAGCAAAGCTAAAATAATCAACTAAAACTGATTTGTTTGCATCAACACTGCACTTGGACTTAATATAACAAGCCCTGAAACTCTATAATTGACACATGTCAACTAATTTGATTCCAGTTATATTTGCTTGTCATTTTACTAGTTTTGCACAACACTTCACACTTTTAGGAAATTTGCACCTTCATATTTGAATATCCAGTTCTTTGTGTAGAATGACTTCTCAACAAGAAGAGACAGTTGGACAAGCTGAAGAAATCTTCCCCATAGCTAATCTCTTGGATAATCCCCCAGAAAGAATTTCAACCACTCTGAATCAACGGGCGTTCAGTCAATTACGTATTCAGTTTGGTATTGCCGAAACGGACGCTTTGCTTCCTGGAGTAAATGATACTACTGACAGGCCACCTCTTGGTTTTGTCGCAGTTAATCGTCAGATGTGCTTAAGTGGAGCTATTCCTCCCTTTAACGATTTTCTTCGACAGCTTCTTCTTCGATTAACTATCTCTCCCTTCCAGCTACACCCCAATGGTTATGCCATCTTGATGGTGTTGTGTGTGCTGTTCAGGAGGACGCTCGACCGTCTTCCATGTTTTGAAGAGATTTGCTATTTGTGCACTTTTGCGAAGAATAAAGATCACCCTTCAATTATACTTGTGAGAGGCGCAAGAAACCGTAAATTGATTCTAGACTTGCCCGAGAGTGCACACGGGTTTTTAGGCCAATTTTTCTTCGTTTGCTGCCCCCCGGGGTTCTATGCCATCTGGAGAATTGCAAGTAAGATTGCTTATCTCTGCTCACTTTGCTTTTTCCGAATTTCTTGAAACTCGAATTGCGAAGTACTTAACTTCAATCTTTACTTTTTGTAGCACTTCCTCCTCCGCTTAGAGATCCCAGCCACAAGCCAACCTTCAAAACATTAAGTGTTGTGGCTACTGAAGAGAGAAGCATTAAATTTTTGCTGAAAGACGAGTTTTTGCACCAGTTCGGACTTTTACACCTCTCTCGATCTACTCAGATTCACGAAGTTTCTAGTTCCGAGACTGAAACATTAGTTGCCCCGGTTTCTACCGAGGAAGTCGTGTCGAAGGAACCTGACGCATGGGCTTTGTTGGTGAAATGTTCCACTCCTGCCGATGTCGCGGGGTCATCCGACAAGCTCACACTTTCCCCGGTAATCGAAGAAGAGGAACCTCCTCAACACTCTAGGAAGGCTGATGATAAAGTAGTTGAGAGAAAGAGTCCCGTTAAGCTTGACGGTGACGACACTTTTGAGGGATTGAGTGATTTAATGATTACTTCACAGGAGCTCTTCAAAGACGACACTTCCACAACCAAAGTTACATCTCCAATAGTTGAGGTGACATCTGCCTTGCAGCAAATTTCATCAGCCCAGAAGTTGATTCCTACTTCAAAATCTGTCATCACTACCCAACCAAAGAGTGGTTTGTAGTTTGACGCGCGTAGCTTGCACATCACACACACTTAGGATTTTTTGGCACTTATACGCACTTAGCTTCTTTACTTCGAAGATTTTGAAGTTTCGTATCTTTTTCATTTTCAGATTCTCCGATGGGGCGCAGTAGCTCGTACTACGATGATTTCCAGCACCATGGAAGGCGTGGCACTTATGATCATAGGCGCTATCTCCCTGCCTTTAGGGAAACTGACGAAGAAAGAGCTGTTAGGAAGGCTTAAGAAAAGCGGGACTATGAGGAGCGATACACGAGAAGAGATGAACGATATGACTCTTCTCAAAGAGATGATGATTCCCATAAACGAAAATCTCATGATGTTAAAGGGAAGAGTCATGTCACTGAAGATCCAAACAAGCGGTCCAAGCTTAGTGACGCGTCTGCAATTTCTGAAAAGACCGCTGTTTCTATCCCTCTTGACATCCCCTCCGGTTCTCCTGCCCTCGAGAAGACTGATATTCAGACAATTATTAACAGGCCTCAGTATCAAGTCAGGGATGCTCCACCTACACTCCAAAGTCGATTTCCAAATTGGTGCTTAAGAGGAGTGCGCTTCGACTTGGATTTGGTTCCCATTGATAAGCAGGCCATGCTAAGGAATCTCGACGCCGTTAAGCTTGACATCGAGAGAATGTCTGGATGGCAAAAGCTGGTTGACGAGCTTCAAAGGGTTAATCGTGCAAATCTCGAAGCCATGTTAACTATGGAAAATGATCATTCTGAATGGAAGAAAGTTCTTAACCAGCACGATACAGAGATGAGAAACATTGCCGATCATAATGAGGAGCTCGAGGCTAAAGTCAAGAAACTTGAAGACGATCTTGCCGCCTCTTCCACCTCTTTTACTCAAAAGGAAGAGGTACCTCAAAAGCAAGTACGGGATGCTCATGCCAGTCAACGAGACGCTGAGGCCAGATATGAGGCACAAGAGAAAATTGTCGAGAGTTACCGCACTGATGTTGCTCGGTTGCGAGAAAAAACCAGCTCCCAGGACATGGAAATTGAAATGTTAAAAGCCCGACTTCTTAAAGTTGAAAAAGAGCGTGATGAGGCAGTTGCCGACAAAGTTGCAGCCGAAGAATCTCATGAGGCTACTAAAGCCAATATCATCTCTACTTTATTCGATTTTTACTTGCACAGCGTCCTGGGGCATGGTAGTCTCTCCTTTTTGGGCCCTAAATATGAAATTACTTTGGCCGAAGTGTGGGAAGCCGCAATTGATATGCTCGGAGGTGCTGGCTATGACAAAGCAGACCTCGAGGCACACTATTTTGATGATGAAACTCATGCCGCTCTTGCCAAAGGAAAGGAGCAACTCGCTAAAATGCGAGCCAGATCGACGGGAGAGGAGCATCTAGGGGAGGAAGCACCTTTAACTGCCCCTGTCCATACTTCGATTTCGGCCGACGTTGACATCATAGGCTCCAGTTCCCATTCTCCGCCTCCTGCTAAAGTCAAAACCGAGATTACAACTGCACAGGGCGGAGACGAAGGCGAAGAAAGCGCCGAAGCACAAGCCTATGAGATTGACATTACAAAGCCAACTTCTCCAGGTAACTTCTACGTTGAACCAGGTCAAGCGGATTACTTGTTTGCTTCAACTGAGCTTGATGAATTTCTCGCTTATTACTTAAGTCTCGATGAGCCACCATCTCCTCTTTTTACGAGGAATACTTATTTTGACTTTTCTTCTTCTGTAGCGGAAATACCAAGTGCTGCACAAACTTCCCCTCCTCTAGCTGCTGTTCCTCCATCTTCTCAAGTTACTCCTCCTTCTGCTTCTCAACCGGGGTCGCAGGCAGAAAAAATAGAAGCTCTTCAAGACTTGGACGATCCGGCTGCTTCGCAAGAACAGAAGGCGGAAGAACTTGAGGAGGGCGAGAAGACCCCGGAGCAGCCTTATGATGATGACACAAAGCTTTCTGCATTGATTTCTCCGGGAAGTGAGTCTTCTTCAAAGAGGAAAGGGAAACGCGCAGTTTCGAAGAAGAAGAAGAAAATTGCTTCTGATGGTGAAGAAAAAGTGAAAGCAGATCCAACTACACCTCCTTCTCCTTCGTCCCCGACCCGTCCGCGCCGGATTCAGAAATTAATCATCAAGCCGGGCAAGAGCTCTAAAGGTGGCGGGAAGAAGGAGTAATGAGCTTGACTTTATGCTTCTTGTTTTGCTTTTTGCTTGTACGTAGAAGTTTGTATTGACCGGAGATTGTACGGGTGCCGGCCCCCGTCTTTTGGAACCTGTACATGTACAAAAATTTTATAGTATGGAATAAAATGGTTCTTTTTACTTGTACAATTTCTTGTCAGTATATGTGTGAATGCATTTATTCCTTGTTTTTGCACAAGTTTCTTTATTTACTTTATATGATACTGCAGTGAGCTCGTGGTATGATGTTTGAGCGTTGTTTTTATTAATATAGCTATATGCCCCCATACCACGGCTCATTGCAATATTCTGAAAAGACTTGTACTCTTATTTTAGAGAATAACTCTTCCGTTTTGAGGAAACATTATTCTGCTTTTAGTACAGTATGCCTTGTATTGGAGAAGTTTTCTTTCTCTTTTCTTTTTATATATACTTCAACTTTCGGAGATGGTCACTTTTTTGTTTTTTGAAAAGTGGACTCCTCTACGTAGTGAAGTTAGCTTCCGAAAAAAACTTCGATCTATTTTCCAGAAAATTATATTTCATCGTTGAACGGGCCCACAGGACAGAAATCAGCTGTTTTATCGGATATTTGTTTGTACAAATAATCATAAGTATTCAGCTGCGGCCCGGAACCTTCTTTTTGAGAAGGCGCCCCTTTAGTGGTTCCATCGACGAAGTTTTTGGATGTGCCTCGTTAAAAGGCTTCACTTGTTTAGTGCTTCCGAAGAAGATTTGTGCCTCCGAAGCAGTTTTTTGCTTACGAAAAGGTCTTTGTTTGTGTGCCTCTGAAGAGGGCTTGTGCCTCCGAAGAAGAGCATTTGGACTCCGAAGAGTAGCACGTGGACTCTAAGGAGTAGCATTTGGACCCCGAAGAGTAGCACGTGGACTCGGAGGAGTAGCATTTGGATTCCGAAGAGTAGCATTTGGACTCCGAAGAGTAGCACGTGGACTCTGAGGAGTAGCATTTGGACTCCGAAGAGTAGCATGTGGACTCTGAGGAGTAGTATTTGGACTCCGAAGAGTAGCATGTCGACTATGAGGAGTAGCATTTGGACTCCGAAGAGTAGCATGTCGACTCTGAGGAGTAGCATTTGGACTTCGAAGAGTAGCATTTGGACTCCGAAGAGTAGCATGTGGACTCTGAGGAGTAGCATTTGGATTCCGAGAAGTAGTATTTGGACTTCGAAGAGTAGCATTTCGACTCTGAGGAGTAGCATTTGGACTCCGAAGAGTAGCATGTGGACTCGGAGGAGTAGCATTTGGACTCCGAAGAGTAGCATTTGGACTCCGAAGAGTAGCATTTGGACTCCGAAGAGTAGCATGTAGACTCTGAGGAGTAGCATGTGGACTCCGAAGAGTAGCACGTGGACTCGGAGGAGTAGCATTTGGACTCCGAAGAGTAGCACGTGGACTCTGAGGAGTAGCATTTGGACTCCGAAGAGTGCTTTGTTGCTCGTGTCCTTCCACCATCTGCCTCTTAGCGATTCCTCGTTATCACTTCAAGTACATGTCCCATTCTTTTGCAAGTTGTTTGCTTTTTGCCAGAGAAGTGTACTTTATCGTTGAGTGAATCCACGGGGCAGACGCAAGCTACTTTACCGGACGTTCGTTTGCACAAACGATCGCGATTGGTTAGCAAGGGTCTGGAACCTTCTTGTCAAGAAGGTGCCCGCTTTGGTGGAATCACTAACTGTTTGTGAATAGCACTTCTTTTGTAGGAGTTGAATTTTGGAACTTTTGTAGCTTGGCATTTGTTTGTTGAGTGATTTGTAGGAATCGCTTGGCTTCGTGATGTGTTGAATATGTAAGATTTGCTTTGATAGCCTGCAATATTAAATCGACATTTTAGCAATATTTTTAATATATTTGCGTATCTAAATGAGACAGGCATCTTATAGTATTAAAGAACACAAGACTTATAGTTCTTTATTATTGATTCGCACTGATTTCTCAGTGGTTTACAATACAAGAGTTATACATCCATCATCATTTTACAAATTTAAGCAATGCTTTTTAAGTAAAATATGGACGCAGTCATTGCTATTTCAGAATCTCGGGATTGAATTTCCATTTCCACTAGATTCATAGTTTCTGATCCATATGCCAATCAGAATGGAGTGTTGTCAGACGCAATTTTGTGTGAAGTTAGCAGCACTTTGGTTAACTTCTGCTTGCTGGGTGAGGACCCCCTGTGACAACATTAATGACAAGCCTCTCAGATTCTTGCGTTGCAGCTTTATCATCTGAGCCGGATTGATGAGTAGGAAGTTGTTGCTCTTGAGCGGATGAGGTTGGGTCGACTCTGTTTTTCTTCACATATTGTTGTAGTTTATTCTATTTCAGCAACTCTTCAATCACATTCTTTAACTGGCGACATTGGTTAGTGTCATGGCTAGGTTGATTGTGAAATCGACCGAATCTCCCATTATGCACTGCACTTCTCCCCATCTCAGGTGGTTTGGGATACTCGACAACATCCTTTGTTTCGAAGAAGATATTTTCCGGTGTATCAGTTAAGGGAGTAAAATCTGAAGGATTAAAGTGGCGAGGTTTCTTCTCATTTCTCTGCTTCTTTCCTCCGTCATTTTCCCTTTTCTGGTTTCCAGATTCTCTTTTGTTAGAAGCAACATCGTTATTCTTGACTTCGGCAACAACTACCTTCGCTGGTGCAGAAAGGCTTTCTAGGCGCATGAATTCGTCGGCCTTTTTATATAACTTCTCACAAGTGAATTTGGTTCCTTCATTTTTAACCATCTTCCGAATTCACTTGATTTGTCGATGGCTCGCATCAAGTAAGTCAGGATCATACGGGGTTCTGCATTATCCACTTCGGCCAAGGCTATATTGAAACGGTTCAAGAAAGATCTGATAGATTCTCCGGGAGCTTGTTCAAGGCTGGACAGTGACATTATATCCTTAGCCTTTGAAGCATACAACCTGAACTAATCTTTGAATTTTCGAGTTAAGTCGGAGAATTGACCTACGGACCGAACCGGTAGTTTTGTGAACCAAAGTAGAGCCACTCCTTCCAAGTACACTGGAAAGTATCGGCATTTAATTTCATCTGATGCCCTTGCACCGATCATATGCCAGTCATACTTATATAGGAAATGATTAGGGTCACTCGTGCCCCTATAGGCCGGGATAGTAGGAGGTACAAATTTCCTTGGAAATTCTGCTTTCAAGATCCTTTCAGTAAACGGAGTCTTGCTTGGAGCAAATCCCCAATCGCTCTCATTTTCTTCCCTCTACATGCTCTCTTTCATGATTCGGCGAACCATCCCTGATAGGTACTCCTTATTGTTCAAAGGCATCGCTGGGTAGACGTCAGCTATCCTTTCGAAAGTTTGCCTGGGAAAATGTTCGCGACAAGTTGGCTGCGGCCTTGAACCTTCAGCTTGGAAAGCTGGTGTTTCGGCGGTGCCAGTTGCTCTTTGAGGAATACCTTTCTCTTGGGAATTATGAGCACCTTCGGCACAGGTTGTTTCATTGTTTTCTGGTTGTCGATTTGCCCCAAGTAGAGCATTTAATCTGTCCATCATTAAAGCGTTTTGAGCTTCAATTTGTTGGTATAATCCAGATACTACATCGTCTAATTCAGCCCTTGTGACTCCAACGGTAGGAGTTGCCTGGTTTGCTGTTGGGGAAGTAGAGGTCCCCTCATGAGCATTTCCGGATCTGGTAGATCTACTCTTTCTTCCAGGAGCCATGATTTTAGATAAACTTCTGGTCTTTAGAGAAATTCTTTCAACAAACTTTTGCGAAGCAATGGTGAAAATATCCCTGAGTTCAATTCTCAGTGAAAACACAAAAAATGTTAACGTAAAAATCGATGCTAACACACCGGTGTGAGTATTAGTAATGTGAAAGCACCACCCATTGGTACGGGAACTAGAAATAAGCAGAAAATAGCAGAAAAGTAAAGAGACAGCAGTTTTATAGTGGTTCGGCTCGAAATTAAGCCTACGTCCACTTTATCTTATTTATTGATGATTCGGTTACAACTCTTTACAACACACTTTGATTACAACACACTTTAGACGAGTAGCTAGAACTTTGATGTAAGAGAGCTCTTTGAATCCATGTCGGATGTGTTTGATCTCCTCTTGAAGTTCGTTGAAGCGTCTTTGGTGTTTGAAGTGTCAGATGAGTCGAGAAAACAGCAGAGTATATGCATTCCAGAAATGATCCAAAAGTCCCCTTGAAGTTGGAGTTGGTGCAGTATTTATAGGGAGAATCTGGAGTTAGGTCATAGGTCGTGAGCGACCTAAGGGTAGATCGTAGGTCGTGGGCGACCTAGTGGGCATGGTTTGCGGCTTAACAGGGATGCACTTGATCTGTCTGAACGAGGTGGTAAGTTGTAGGTCGTGAGCGACCTAGGGAGTAGTCTACGACCTAACTGTGTTGAGATATATTGGTGGAGCGACTTAAGCTGGCTCGACCTATAACTTAGGTCGTTTAGTTGTTAAAACGCTGGGTCTCTAGGTCGTTAAACTGTTCCATCTTTAGGTCGCTAGGTTGCTTTGTGATGTTAGGTCGCTAGAGCTATAGGTCGTTGGAGTTTTAGGTCGTTAAACTGTTCCATCTTTAGGTCTCTAGGTTGCTTTGTGATGTTAGGTCGCTAGAGCTATAGGTCGTTGGAGTTTTAGGTCGTTAGGTCGTTAACCCGCTATGATCTTCAGAAACTTTAGCTCGTTAAATTGTTAGGTTGCTGAGTCCATTAGGTCGCTAGGTCGCTTATGAAGTTAGGTCGCTAGATCGCTTCAAAAAGAGGAGTTAACAATTTCTATAAACAAAAAACACTTAGAACATTTTTGAAACATCCATTTTCAACAAACCATACCTGCTGCCATGAACTTCTGATTGCTTGCTCTCCACAGACCATTTTAAAAATATCCACTGCTAATCGTGCTACCACCCAAAACACATCATATGTGCACACGACTATACACGACTGCCTCACTGCACACGACTGTGCACAGAGCAAAATCACGACCCACGAACCCACCCTGACTGCCTCCAACACCAACTTCCTCGAACCATACATTCGAAACTTCGACCGGAATCACTCGACTCCACCAGCAACCATCAATCGCCATGCGAAAGCACGACAAAGAGCTGCAGCCCCGCCTCTAATCCAATCACCTACAAACAATACAAACCGTCGCAAACAAAACAGCTGCTCCCACTCGAGCATTCCAATCGTCTCGAACTAACTCCTCAACCCATAACTGCAACTCCTCTACCCCATGCAAATCTGCTCCAGCAAACCACTATCGCCTCAAAGCATCGTCTTTCATTCAATTGGAAGATCGCCATTTTTTATATTCTTCCTTTTTTTCTTTTCTCGATTTCACTTGTTAAAGAGAAAATGGGGATTTTAGTAGCTAAAAAAAATAAAGGGGGGAAAAGGTGGGTTTGGGCCGGATTTGGTGAAATTCGTTTATCAATAGCAAAAAAGAAAAAGAAAATTGAATTTTATTTTGTTTTATTTTTAGTTCATTCAATTTGGTGAGTTCATTTAGTCTCTTAAAAAAATAGAGAAAGAGTCATTCAAGTTTTCATTTGGGTTGGTTTCATTTGTTTTGTGTTAGTTTCAATTCTATTTTGTTTTCATTTGCTTTAGTTTTTTTTCCTTTTCTTTCTTTGATACAAAAAAAATCAAAAAAAAAGTGTGTGTGTGTGTGTGTGTATCTTGTTTTATTTTTCAAGTTGCAAGTGGTAGAAGTGCTCGCCCAAAAATAAATTGTTTGCTTGCTTATAAAAAACCGCCTCTTAAAAAAATAAATTCCTAATAAATTATGCACGCTCTGGTATCGTGTACTAATCTCTAGATTTAATATGCATTATTGGTTGCTTGCATTTGCATTCATATATAAAAAAATATTTCGAATTTTTAAAAAAAAAATATTTCAAAAAAAAAGAAAAAAATTTCAAAAACAGAAACAAAAACAAATTTCATTGTAGTTCATTGTTAATACACGTTTAATTTCTGCTTTGCATTTCATCCAAGAATTTTGAATAATAACGGTTAGGCATCAATAACCTTTAATTGAATATTGACAAGTTGTCTTCTTTGAACAGTTTAATTTCTTGGTGTCTAGGCTACGGCAGAGCAATAATCAGTTATAAATATTAAGGTGATTCGTAAATATTATTATACCGAGTTGTTTCACTGAAGGTACTTGTTAACTCCTCTTTTTGAAGCGACCTAAAACACCAGCGACCTAACGACCTAAAACACCAGCGACCTAACGATCTATAACACCAGTGACCTAACGACCTAAAAGTATAAACGAGATAGCGACCTAAGGGGTTGAACACTGCTAGCGACCTAAAGGATGAAGCAAACTAACGACCTAACGTCACAAGCGACCTAACGGTCTAGCACTGCTAGCGACCTAAGGATGGAATGGTTCAACGACCTAGAGACCCCACGACTTAACAACTAAACGACCTAAGCTATAGGTCGAACCAACTTAAGTCGCTCCACCAAGATATCTCAACACAGTTAGGTCATAGACTACTCCCTAGGTCGCTCACGACCTACAACTTACCACCTCATTCAGACAGATCAAGTGCATCCCTGTTAAGTCGCAAACCATGCCCACTAGGTCGCCCACGACCTACGACCTACCCTTAGGTCGCTCACGACCTACGACCTAACTTCGGATTCTCCCTATAAATACTGCACCAACTCCAACTTCAAGGGGACTTTTGGATCATTTTTGGAACGCCTATACTCTGCTGTTTTCTCAACTCATCCGACACTTCAAACACCAAAAACGCTTCAACGAACTTCAAGAGGAGATCTACACATCCGACATGGATTCAAAGGGCTCTCTCACATCAAAGTTCTAGCTACTTGTCTAAAGTGTGTTGTAATCAAAGTGTATTGTAAAGAGTTGTAACTGAATCATCAATAAAGAAGATAAAGTGGACGTAGGCTTAATTTCGAGCCGAACCACTATAAAACTGCTGTCTCTTTACTTTTTTGCTATTTTCTGCTTATTTCTAGTTCCCGTACCAACGGGTGGTGCTTTCACATTACTAATACTCACACCGGGGTGTTAGCGTCGATTTTTACGTTAACAGTACTTAAACCTTCGGCTGCATTGCTATGGTGATACGTGGTGCATCGATAAATCCTGCCCTGTAACAACCCGGAGTTTTACAATAATTATTTATCATCAAAATGACGATTAAATCGTTTGTTAATTGCTATTGCAGTTTTGAATCGATTTAAAATTCTTTTGTAAATTCATAGATTGTATGTGGGCTTTAAAACTTAAAGTTGGGCCACATTCTCATTTGTTGGTTGTGCCGTGATAATTATTTCAACCTGTCCCCTTTCCATTTTCTCATTCGAAACCTAAAACCAAAACAAACGAAGAAAATTAAAAATGGCAGCCTCGAAATTAGGGCATGATCGTTCGCGTTCGTCCCTCTTCAAAATTTTGGGCTTCTGAGAAATTCCACGAAGCTGCGCCTTCTGTTGTTATGGACATTTGCGTGTAGCTTCATCAGTCGTTCGCCTCTGGAGATGCTTGCGGCTGCTGGGATGAGTTCGTCTTTGCTTCGAAAGTTCGTTGCTTTCGTCGATTGTTTGGCTGCTCGAAAAAGGTGAGTAATTTAATTACTCGCATCTGGTTCAATTTGTAAGTTGTAGGGTTTGAATCCCTGTTTTCTAGTTCGTGTATCTATGTTTGAACTCGTCCATCGATTTCTTTGGCCTTTCGAACAGTATTTATTTCGATTTTTGACTACGTTAGAGGTTGATGTTTTCTGATTGTTGAATTCGTCACTTGATTTCGATTTTCGAATGGATGTTGGAGATGATTTCTGACTTTGGCAGTTTCGTATATTTTGTGATTTGATGTCCCAGCTTGTTTTGATGTCGTGATTGCCACAATTTGGTTCGTGTGATGATATTATCTGGCTTCGACTTCGACCTTGACATTTTTGTATTGGTCTCACTATTTTAGCAACTTATGTTATGTAGTTTTCCTTTCGTTTCCACTTGCATACAGCGCATTCGTGGTACGCGTTGAGGCTCACGGCACTTGTTGCTTCCCTGACCGGTTACACTATGAGCTTCGTACGCACTTCTTCCTTGTATTAACGTGAACTGGTCTGGTTTGCTTGCATATCATGATTTGGTTGAGTTTTGCTGCCTTCATATATGTATCATATTCACTGAGTCATGTTTAGAATCCATGTAGTCTGACATGTGCATATTGAAGCCAGTTCCAATGTAAGTTTGAGTTGTTTTGGTAAGCTTTTGTCCACTGTTTCTGCATATATGTGCATATATATACATATGTATGTGTGTATGCATATATTGGTGGATTGGCTTGAATTGCAATCGAGTCTGTCACATTTGTATGTAGACTCGATTTTGTTCACTGTATTCCTTGTGTCACTGTTGCAATCTAGTTGTTCAGTGTGCACTTATTTGAGTTGTTTTGTAGGTTGCTTGAGATTCATTTCCGACTTTTTCTATTCACTTGAATAAAATGGTTTTGACTTTCTGGAAATTTATTCGATTTTACCCGGTTATTAATCCTTTGACTTCGGCTATGCTTTTGTTGGCATTTTCCTGTGATATTTATTTCAAGTTAATGGTCTTCTACAGTTGCTCATTGGAGTTGCTATGTAATTCAATGATATGCTGGAAATTGTTCTTTGTTGCCTTCAATGTCGCTGTTGCATTCATTAGTCTGAAACTTGTTTTCATATATATGCTGGTAGCATTAACTTCTGCACTTTGTTTTGTCCTTAGTTGTAAAGTGAATCATTGTCACTTGTTGATTTTGGTCACTTAATTTTGTTATTTCATCAGATACACACTTGATAATCATGCTGTATATTTGATTTGAGCCTGGCATTATCAAGTGTAGTCTGTGAGTTGCATCTGTAGTCTGTGGCTATAAAATTGTTGTTTGCATTTTCCATTTTCATTTAGTGACACTATTTCACCTCTACTTCATGTATAGTAGTATGGTGTGCACTGTCTTGAGTCTTGTGTACTTGATGACAATTGGTTTTGAAGTTGTACTCCACTTCATTGATAATTTCGATCACTGTCTGCATTCTGGACATTGTTTCATAGTTGCAATCTTGGTTGGCATTCTGTTGTGCTTCTGTTCTTTCAGGCATGTTCATTTGCACTATACATGCCTAGTGCATTCCACACTTGCATGACCTTATTACATGTGCAGTGTTTGATTGGGCATATCTTGAGAAGTTTATGCATACTTGTTCATCACATAATTCACTATATTGGGTTTCGAACATTGCCATTTCATAGTGAGGCTGTCCAGTCGAGTTTTGTATCTGCATTACTTTGGTGCTCTCACCTTCATTCTACTGTTTTTATGTAGTGTACTACTGCCTTTGTGCATTTGGTTATTCGAGCCTTTGCGCTCTGCATTTGAGTTGAGTCAGTGACTTGACCTTTTGCAATTTAAATGTGAGTTGGTACCGTTTGCTTTCGATTCATTGAGGCAGTTTGTATATGGTTTGACTTGTGTTGAACCCAATTTTTGGGTTTGACCTTGTGTCCGTTTGTGACTTTTATTGAACTTTCGTGTATTTCATCACGGTTGTGGCGAGGCAGTACATGCGTGCGTGTACTGCAGCCACACCGAATAGTAGTTTTATGCGACATTTCAATTGTTTGAATTGTTTTATGTGTTCAATTCAATATTTGGGAATTGTATTTGATTCAGTTCGATTGATTATTTTGTTGTGTCTAATTATCTATTCGATAATTAGATTCTGAGTTTCTAATTATTATTTAATAATTGGATTTTGTGTTAATTGTCGTTTAGACAATTCTGTTGTTATCTAAAGTATCTTCACTGATAATCTTTTTATTTATCTTATTGATGGTTTTGAATTTGCTGATTTGTTGTTTAACACTGTTAGTGTTATATCTGCCGTTATCTGATTCTCTTATCGAGGAGTTGGATATACGAGATTTCTGTGACTGTCGTCTATTTGCTGTTTAATTATTATTGCTTCCGTGCATTAATAACTGAGTTTGAATTAGACTGACCCGTGTATTATTTTCTTTTGAATCTAATACTCGGGTCAGACCCGAGTTATTTCAGGTTGTAGATATCTTGCTTTGGGTTGCTGTTTGAGCTATGAAGACTTTTCATATCTTTTGGAGTAGTCGTGTCATAGTATAGGTTGATATGTATTCATGTATATTAGTCGATAATGTATTTGTATATATAACTTCCAGAGTCGACTGTTGTAGTTGTATCATATGTATTGTGTCAAATGTATTGTAATTGACATCAGTTATATATATATATATATATGAGACTTTTGTTATCTGTGTTCCGCATTTTATTATCTGTGTTATTATTATATATATTGTCCTAAACTAATATGAACCATCGTAGTTCGTTTTATACTGGAATTGGGTATGTTGATGGGAGTAAATAAATAAGTGATGAAAAATAAAAATATATACCGCTCCTATCGAGGTAACCAATACTAGTGTAAGGCCTAACTACAGATGGCCGCTCCTATCCAGCCTTATTCTTCCTGATAATAGACAGTATTTCTTTTAATAATCTTTGTTATTGTGAGCATAGAGGTGGGGCGTCACAGTTGGTATCAGAGCTTGGGGTTTATGGACATAATATAAAACATAACTTAGATGGAACATGTGTTACAACTATTGTTCGATGTTTTATTTATGCTTTGAGTCAAAACTAAAGTTTTGAAATTTTGATGAAATTTTTAAATATTTTTATTTAAAAATAAAAGTGGAATTGTGCTTTGTTGATTGATAATTTGTGTTCTTTTTATCGGAGTGCTCAGCGGAAACAGTGAAACTGTCTTCGCTGAATACAGCTGTTAATCTTTTTGATAAAAAAAAATCAAAATGTGAAATTGAAATAAATTTCATTTGTTGTTTACATAGCTGTGTTTATTTTGTTTCTTCGAAAATTTCGAATCCGATTTGAGGATTCGAAGCGATTACAGTTATGTGATTTTTGTTGAAATTTCTACTGGTTTTCTTTTATGCTAATCATATATTGATTAGGTTTTGCTGTTTTGAGTTATCTTCACCGAAGATACATTCGAATGATTTCTTTGTTTATTTTGTAGTACGTGCAAATTTGAGTTGCACGTTACTGCATTAATTTAATGTTGAACTGGTGTTTGGTTTAAACGTATTTTGTTGCCGTTATTTTTATAACGGGATTTTTACATCGGTGCTAAATTTTTGAAGCACGGTGTTTTGTTGACATTTTGATGAATGAAAATTCACTGGTATTACATTTTGATGTGAATTATTTTGATGAGATTTTGACGTTTAAAAATTACTGTCGCTTTGGCTTCAGTAACCGTCAAATTTTTAAAGTGAATTTTCAAGCGGTTATTCTGCAATGCTAATTTTGAGATTCGTTTTACGATGTTTTGAGAAGTGCAATTTCCTTTTTGAAATTGATACTGATTTTGTTGCTTTAATCAAGTGATTGGAAAATCATTTTAAAATTAAAATTGTTTTATAAATTTTTAACAGTTTGCGCTTTCAAAAGAATGAGGAAGCGACTTAAACGATTCAACAAAATCGAGGACTATGACCCCTTTCTTTTACTGATTCGCTTAACTCCGGACTTGTCCAGTTGAGAATGTGAATTGTTATATTTAGAAAATAAATAAAATTGTTTTCAGGAATTTTACAGTTTGCGCTTTCAAAAGAATGAGGAAGCGATTTAAACATTTCAGCAAAATCGAGGACTATGACCCCTTTCTTTTATTGATTCGCTTAATTCCGGACTTGTCCGTTTGAGAATGTAAAATGTATTTTTACAAAATACACAATTTTGCGCTTTCAAGGAAACGATGAAGAGAATCAAACGATTTAGTAAAACACGTGGTATGGGACATGTGCGTTTTCTATTTCGGTTAATTCCGGACTTGTTAATTGAAACGTCTGCTATTTTGATGATTTTGATGATTTTGTGTGCTTTCGAGCCACTATGTTGGACCTTCGGGTCATCTGCTGGACCTTTGGGTCATTTGTTGGACCTTCGGGTCATTTGTTGGGCTTTCGGGCCACTCTGATGGACCTTCGGGTCAAATACCAGTACTAGACCTTCGGGTCACTCTGCGGACCTTCGGGTCATCTGATGGGCGCCAAAATTATGTTGAGTACTTGGTAGGCTTCGGCCATTTGTTGATGCACGTGCGGCGAACTAAAAACTCGCCATCTGATGGGATCGATCCAACCTTTTATGTTGATTTTCTAGTCTTCTTAATTGATTTCTAGATATTTGTTGTTTCTAATTATCTGCAGGTAATTAGATACCTGATGTTATGAGATTTAATTATCGTATCGATAATTAAATATTTGTTGTTATGAGATTTAATTATCGTATCGGTAATTAAATATTTGATGTTATGAGATTTAATTATTGTATCGGTAATCAAATATTTGCTGATTTGAGATTTGATTATCGTATCGATAATTAAATATTTGATGTTATGAGATTTAATTATCATTTTTGTAATCGGATATTTGTTGTTTCTGATTATCGTTTTTGATAATTAGATATTTGTTGATTTGAGATTTCTGATTATCGTTTTTGATAATTAGATATTTGTTGATTTGTGATTTCTGATTATCGTTTTTTGATAATTAGATATTTGTTGATTTGAGATTTCTGATTATCGTTTTTGATAATTAGATATTTGATGTTTTCTGATTATCGTTTTTGATAATTAGATATTTGTTGATTTGAGATTTCTGGTTATCGTTTTTGATAATTAGATATTTGTTGATTTGTGATTTCTGATTATCGTTTTTTGACAATTAGATATTTGTTGATTTGAGAGTTCTGATTATCGTTTTTGTTAATTAGATAATTGTGTTTTCTGATTATCGTTTTTGTTAATTAGATAACTGTGTTTTCTGATTATCATTTAGATGATTGGATATTTGCTAATTTTAATGATTATGAAATTTTCTAGTCTTTAATTGATTCTAGATTATGTTGATTACATTGAATTGCTATTTCCTATCTATCACTGTTGATATTTAGAGTTTACTGATTATGAAGTTTGTGTTTTCTAGTTAATTGTTGAATAACTAGATATTTGCAGTTTTGCGATTTGTGATTTTGTGTTTTCTAATTATCTTTGTTGATAATTAGATTTTGTTGTTTTCTAATTATCGTATCGATAATTAGATATTGATGTTTTGTAATTTCTGTATTCTAACTATCTAATTGGTAATTGAATATTGTTGATAATTGTGTTTATTCAGTTGTGCTGGTTTCTGATTATCTATTGGATAATTAGATTTTGCTGAGAATTTGTGAACTTCTTTTATGGAATTAAAAGATTTCTTTGGCGTTTGTGTTCTTGACCTTATTTTTCTAGCTTAACCAGTTTATGTTAGAAAAATAATTGTTATTGACAACTTCAATTATGAGAATTGCGGGGACGCAATTTTTATAAGGAGGGGAGTCTGTAACAACCCGGAGTTTTACAACAATTATTTATCGTCAAAATGACGATTAAATCGTTTGTTAATTGCTATTGCAGTTTTGAATCGATTTAAAATTCTTTTGTAAATTCATAGATTGTATGTGGGCTTTAAAACTTAAAGTTGGGCCACGTTCTCATTTGTTGGTTGTGCCGTGATAATTATTTCAACCCGTCCCCTTTCATTTTCTCATTCGAAACCTAAAACCAAAACAAACGAAGAAAATTAAAAATGGCGGCCTCGAAATTAGGGCATGCTCGTTCGCGTTCGTCCCTCTTCAAAATTTGGGGCTTCTGAGAAATTCCACGAAGCCGCGCCTTCTGTTGTTATGGACATTTGCGTGTAGCTTCGTCAGTCGTTCGCCTTGGGAGATGCTTGCGGCTGCTGGGATGAGTTCGTCCTTGCTTCGAAAGTTCGTTGCTTTCGTTGATTGTTTGGCTGCTCGAAAAAGGTGAGTAATTTAATTACTCGCATCTGGTTCAATTAGTAAGTTGTAGGGTTTGAATCCCTGTTTTCTAGTTCGTGTATCTATGTTTGAACTCGTCCATCGATTTCTTTGGCCTTTCGATTTTGCTTCAGTATTGATTTCGATTTTTGACTATGTTAGAGGTTGATGTTTTCTGATTGTTGAATTCGTCACTTGATTTCGATTTTTGAATGGATGTTGGAGATGATTTCTGACTTTGGCAGTTTCGTATATTTTGTGATTTGATATCCCAGCTTGTTTTGATGTCGTGATTGCCACAATTTGGTTCGTGTGATGATATTATCTGGCTTCGACTTCGACCTTGACATTTTTGTATTGGTCTCACTATTTTAGCAACTGCTGTTATGTAGTTTGCCTTTCGTTTCCACTTGCATACAGTCGCATTCGTGGTACGCGTTAAGGCTCACGGCACTTGTTGCTTCCCTGACCGGTTACACTATGAACTTCATACGCACTTCTTCCTTGTATTAACGTGAACTGGTCTGGTTTGCTTGCATATCATGATTTGGTTGAGTTTTGCTGCCTTCATATATGTATCATATTCACTGAGTCATGTTTAGACTCCATGTAGTCTGACATGTGCATATTGAAGTCAGTTCCATTGTAAGTTTGAGTTGTTTTGTTAAGCTTTTGTCCACTGTTTCTGCATATATGCGCATATATACATATGTATGTGTGTACGCATATATTGGTGGATTGGCTTGAATTGCAATCGAGTCTGTCACATTTGTATGTAGACTCGATTTTGTTCATCGTATTACTTGTGTCACTGTTGCAATCTAGTTGTTCAGTGTGCACTTATTTGAGTTGTTTTGAAGGTTGCTTGAGATTCATTTCCGACCTTTTCTATTCACTTGAATAAAATGGTTTTGACTTTCTGGAAATTTATTCGATTTTACCCGGTTATTAATCCTTTGACTTCGGCTATGCTTTTGTTGGCATTTTCCTGTGACATTTCTTTCAAGTTAATGGTCTTCTACAGTTGCTCATTGGAGTTGCTATGTAATTCAATGATATGCTGGAAATTGTTCTTTGTTGCCTTCAAAGTCGATGTTGCATTCATTAGTCTGAAACTTGTTTTCATATATTTGATGGTGGCATTAACTTCTGCACTTTGTTTTGTCCTTAGTTGTAAAGTGAATCATTGTCACTTGTTGATTTTGGTTACTTAATTTTGTTATTTCATCAGACACACACTTGATAATCATGTTGTATATTTGACTTGAGCCTGGCATTATCAAGTGTAGTCTGTGAGTTGCATCTGTAGTCTGTGGCTATAAAATTGCTGTTTGCATTTTCCAGTTTCATTTAGTGACACTGTTTCACCTCTACTTCATGTATAGTGGTATGGTGTGCACTGTCTTGAGTCTTGTGTACTTGATGACAATTGGTTTTGAAGTTGTACTCCACTGCATTGATAATTTCGATCACTGTCTGCATTCTGGACATTGTTTCATAGTTGCAATCTTGGTTGGCATTCTGTTGTGCTTCTGTTCTTTCAGGCATGTTCATTTGCACTATACCTGCCTAGTGCATTCCACACTTGCATGACCTTATTACATGTGCAGTGTTTGATTGGGCATATCTTGAGAAGTTTATGCATACTTGTTCATCACATAATTCACTATATTGGGTTTCGAACATTGCCATTTCATAGTGAGGCTGTCCAGTCGAGTTTTGTATATGCATTACTTTGGTGCTCTCACCTTCATTCTGCTGTTTTTATGTAGTGTACTACTGCCTTTGTGCATTTGGTTATTTGAGCCTTTGCGCTCTGCATTTGAGTTGAGTCAGTGACTTGACCTTTTGCACTTTAAATGTGAGTTGGTACCGTTTGCTTTCGATTCATTAAGGCAGTTTGTATATGGTTTGACTTGTGTTGAACCCAATTTTTGGGTTTGACCTTGTGTTCGTTTGTGACTTTTATTGAACTTTCGTGTATTTCATCACGGTTGTGGCGAGGTAGTACACGTGTGCGTGTACTGCAGCCACACCGAATTGTAGTTTTATGCGACATTTCAATTGTTTGAATTGTTTTGTGTGTTCAATTCAATATTTGGGAATTGTATTTGATTCAGTTCGATTGATTATTTTGTTGTGTCTAATTATCTGTTCGATAATTAGATTCTGAGTTTCTAATTATTATTTAATAACTGGATTTTGTGTTAATTGTCGTTTAGACAAGTCTGTTGTTTTCTAAAGTATCTTCACTGATAATCTTTTTATTTATCTTATTGATGGTTTTGAATTTGCTGATTTGTTGTTTAACACTATTAGTGTTATATCTGCCGTTATCCGATTCTCTTATCGAGGAGTTGGATATACGAGATTTCTGTGACTGTCGTCTATTTGTTGTTTAATTATTATTGCTTTCGTGCATTAATAACTGAGTTTGAATTAGACTGACCCGTGTATCATTTTCTTTTGAATCTAATACTCGGGTCAGACCCGAGTTATTTCAGGTTGTAGATATCTTGCTTTGGGTTGTTGTTTGAGCTATGAAGACTTTTCATATCTTTTGGAGTAGTCGTGTCATAGTATAGGTTGATATGTATTCATGTATATTAGTCGATAATGTACTTGTATATATAACTTCCAAAGTCGACTGTTGTAGTTGTATCATATGTATTGTGTCAAATGTATTGTAACTGACATCAGTTATATATATATATATATATGAGACTTTTGTTATTTGTGTTCCACATTTTATTATCTGTGTTATTATTATATATATTGTCCTAAACTAATATGAACCATCGTAGTTCGTTTTATACTGGAATTGGGTATGTCGATGGGAGTAAATAAATAAGTGATGAAAAATAAAAATATATACCGCTCCTATCGAGGTAACCAATACTAGTGTAAGGCCCAACTACGGATGGCCGCTCCTATCCAGCCTTATTCTTCGTGATAACAGACAATATTTCTTTTAATACTCTTTGTTATTGTGAGCATAGAGGTGGAGCGTCACATGCCCGTTACCTGGCTGAGAATTATCTTTTTGATTTAAGACAATGTGTGATTATACAATTTTGGGTTAGGAGCTATTTATGATAAATAATTTGTAATTAAACCTTTGCATTCATTTAGTTGCATTAGTTCATGCATATTTAAAAAAAATTCAAAATAAAAAACTAAAAAAAATTCCAAATATTTCTTAACTTAGTTTTTTTAAAATCTTTTGAACATTTTCAAACAAAAACAAAAATCCAAAAAAATATAAAATTTTTCAAAAATAAAAAAATTGGAAAACCAAAAAAACAAAATAAAAAATCAATTTTCCCTTTTGAAAAATAAATTGTTTTTGTAAATATTTTTCTTTTATAAAAAAAACCAAAAACTTTCTTGAAAATGTCCGATTTTTCATATTCACGTGAATTTTACGATAGTTCTGAAAATCAATATAATCCATATAATTTCACTTCAAATTCTTATGGATATTTTAACGATAACTATTATATAAACGATTCGAATTTTGAACCACAAAATTTTCAAAATATTGATCAACCCTAAACTCTTGACAAGTGTATTGAATCTATCGAATCTTTACTTGAACTTGTTACACAACAAAATCAACGGATGAATGATTTGTACAATAACTCAAGTCGAAATTTTCAAAATAATCAAGATTTGAATTCACTTCAAAATTCAAACGGTTTCGAGTATAACCATTGCCAATTCAATTTCAAACTCCAAAGTGAATTTCAAAATCAAAATGAAAATGTGAACCACTTTTTAAATAATTTTGGCAATGGGAATAATCTCGACTAAGATGAGAGTGAAAAATTTTGTACTCAACAAATTCAAATTGAAAATTCTCAAATTAATGATCATGAATTTGATTTAGTTGAGCAAATGGAAAAATATTACGAGGATTTGTTGCGCGAAACATACAAAAAATTTCATGAGAAACAAAATCAAATCCCAACTTGTGAAAAATCAAACGATAATCCACCGTTTATCGAAATTGACGATTCTTGTTCTCAACAAGTCCAAATCGAAAATCCTCAAGTTAATAATTATAAATTGGATTTTGTTGAACAAATGAACGAAATTTATGATGATCACACAAATTTGTTGATTGAAACATACAGAAAATTATTTGAACAACAAAATCAAATCCCAATGTGTGACGAGTCAAATAGTAATCCATCTTTTACCACAATTGACAATTTTCAAACAGCAACTTTTGAAACTGAAAATGGTAATCTTAATGAAGTTGTTGAAAACACGGTAATTGAGTTGGATTTCAATTCTTTTGAGGGTGAGAAACTCGATTTAAATATCGATCTTCCTTTTTCCGATATCGAAAATATGAACACAACAACTTTGGATTTTGAACTTGACACATGTAATGAAGTTGTTTATAATCCAACAAAGGAAGACAAGTTTTGTGAACATAAAATCTTTGGACTTTTTGAAAATGAGTTGTTGAATTTCGAAGGGGAAGATTTAAATCACCATTTTAATTTTGAAATCGATAATTCCAAAGAAGTTTTCAATGAGAAGTTTGAACTTCAATTTGGTGAAAATAAACTTGAATTTCAATCAATTGTTTTATCAACCCCGAAAATCAGCGAAAAAAACAACTCACACGATTTTCAATAAAACGACATTCATTCTTCCAAATCAACATTCAACTTCAAAATCTTTTACGGTTTGGTTTTCCGACCTTAAGTTGTGTCTCGCACACTTGACGAGACAAATGAATCGGTCTTTGGAAGACCGGTTCATCTACTCTTTAACGGCATACTTTCTGATGTCTTGTAAATAATCTTTTTCATATAAATAAAGTCATGTTTTTATTTTTATTTTTCTTCTTTCACTTGGGTTGACTATGGGGACACAGTCTAACTAAAGTGTGGGGGGAGCTCATTGTCATTTTTAATTTTTCATGGTTTATTTTTTTCTTTCAAAAATTCAAAAAAAATTGAAAATAAAATTTCCCAAAAAAATTCTTTTTTAATTATTTTGAAGAAACGGAAGGATAAATATATGGTTTTGGTTTATTGAATTGAAGTTTTTTTAAAATTTATTTGTCTCAATTAAAATAAAAATGAAGTTTGAATGCAAATAACCATGGTTTAACTTGTATATAGTAAGATTCATGGTGATAATTATGAAGTATATCCTAATTGAAAATCTTCATTTAAAAAAAGTGGTGGATTTAAATAAAAGGATATAACATTTTTTTGTCTTCTAAGTTAAATGATGCTAAGATGATTTTGCAAAACTCTCTCCTCAAAAAAACAAAAAAATATTAAAAAAAACCTCTCGTACATATATTTTTTCTTAATAAATACCTAGAATCATGTGCTCACACTCGTGTGTTCACTCGCCATGCTCTGTACCCTTCTCATGTAAGCCCGAAAGGCAGTGCACGATCGGTATATCTACCCTCAGTTTATCTGAGTTAGGTGTATATATATATAAAAAATTATTTTTAATAACGCCTACAGTTGATAGGTGTTCACACTCGTGTGTTCAATCGTCACGCTCTGTATTCCCTTCACGTATGTCCGAAAGGCAGTGCATGAGTAATATATATGGCCTCAGTTTTCAAAGTTAGGCATATGTAAATATTGTTAATATCAACAAAAAAATTAAATAAGAGAGGGTAAGAAAATGAAATCCAAGCACTATTTTAACTTATTTGATTTGACTTGTTATTGAAAAGAAATGAAAATACCACTTTGATAAACTTTGATAATCAACTAAGGATCTATTTCATAGTTACACTTTGTTATCAACCGAAACAACGAGTCAAACTATAGTCTATTTGTTATGATAACTTGATTTTTGTTGGAAATTTTGACGAGTAAATGACTTAAATTTTCAAGATAATGACCAAAACCTATATTTAACTTATTCGTGTCAATTTGAAAGTAAATCCTTCATTTGTAAATATTTTCAAAAACTTGCATTCATCTCTTTGTAAATAAATCTTGCATTTTGTAAATATATTGCATTCGGATTTTGTGGGTAGTATCCGTTGAAAACCCTCATGAGACAACACTCGTCCTACTGGGACACCTAGAGGTTTAATGGCTTGTTGCGTAGGCTCAAGGCAATCGTGGTCCCTACGAAAACAGATTTATCTTAGTTTTTCTTTATTCGGGGTCTAATAAAAAAATAAGCGTGGGAGTATTTGATCTGCACGTAAATGTGCATATTTTTACCACCATATTTAATCTAATTAAATTAAACAAATGATCATATTGGGTATTTTAACTTGTTTAAACAAAAATTCAAATTATTTTCAAATCGTCATATATTCATCTTCATATAGGGGCAGAATGGTCAATTTTGTGCAGATATTAATTTGAGAAAATTTAATTAGAGATTTCTATATTATTTTGTAGCAATTTGGCTTCAAATACAAGTGGTTTCATGAAGATATATGCATGCACAAAAAAGGTACAAAGGAATGAAGATGGAAATAATTCAAAGTCATGATCATGGAGGACCCCACCTACCCACCTACATTAATATACAAATTAGAGCAAATGAACATGCTAAAAGGCCGTTAAAGCTTCATGCACACTTAAATGATGATTATTTGATGCTAATGATTACTTGGCCACCACACTTCCAAAGAGAGTGGTTTGGGTAGTTCCCAAAAAAGTGAATTATGGTTTCATACAAGTATAAATACCCTTTATGCTTCATGTAACCTCCTCTCTTTCTTTTTGGCTTTCTTCTCATTAATTTAGTTTTGGATCAAAAATAAAAAGAAAGCTCTCTTCTCTTTTCTTTTCATGGCTACTTAGCCATTTTCTTTTCATGTAATTTTTCTTTCTTTTATGCAATGTTAATTAGTGTTTTATTTTATTTACATTCTCTCTTACTTTCATGCTAGTAGTGTAGATTTTATTTTATGCAATTAGATTAGCTCTCTTTTCCATTAGTTTTCACTTTCCTCTTCTTTTTGTTTCATGTTGCAAGTTACATTTGTTGATTTAATAACAAATATGAGAGGCTAAACCCCATCAATTTAGGGGTACCGAAGCTTTCTAATTATGTAGCTTCAACATTTTGATAATTATTGCTCTCCTTTTGTGCTTAATGACATTGCTTGAAGTGGTTGAACTTGTTGTTTTTGCTTTGAATTTGATAGCATATATTATTGACACCAAATAGGTTATGCTTAAATAAACTAAACCCAAATTACCTCTTCATCTACATATGATTATGGTAATGAAATGAATGTTGAAATCAAAATTTGATGGTCTATATTTCTAATTAATAGTTAATAGGCCATACTTAAAATAGATTTCATTTTTAACTTATTGCCATTTTTTATGAGAATTAGTAAGTGGTTTAAGGGGTGTGTTAAAGTTTGATGACTTATGTTGGGCTAACTAATAGCACAGATATGTCATACTTATGATAAGAACATCAATTGAACTCACTGATGACCAAAAAAAAAGATCATAATTTCATATTTTGTTGAACTATATGATCTAGAGAGTGGAATTATCTCTAAATTGTCATTTTATTCTCATAGTTTTCATTCACTTTTGTAGTTGTTAGTTTTTGCAAATTTTAGTAGTCAGCTTAAACATCTCAAATCTTGGTTAATTTGATGGAATATATTTTTAAAATCTAACAATTCCCTGTTGATCGACCTGCACTCGCCACGTACTGACAATTGTACGCCGTGCGCTTGCGGTAATTTATATTATAAATTCGCTCGACAGTTTTCTAACTCGATAGAATTCCCGTCGACGAATAACACGCAGATCACAGAAAAAATAACAGAAAAAATAAATGAACACATGAGTTTTATAGTGGTTCGGCTATCTCCGACCAACGTCAACTCCAATGATCTTTTATTTATACTATTTGATTACAGTTAAAAATGATTTTGCCTTTAAAAAATAATGGAGGAAGAGATAGGAAGTGACCAAGGAGAGCCAAAAGAAAAGCCCTTTTCAATGAGCCAAGTCCACCATATTTATAGGTGAAAATGTGCATGGATTGGGATCAAATTTCGGCAGAAGAACCTCTAGGCCCATACGACCCGACCAATAAAATTTGGGATCGATCAGAAATGAAAAAATAATTTAGGTCGATCGTTCCATACTAAATCCAATGGGGCTGTGATCATTTTTATGGGGTCCAACATGCCTCTAGTTCATGCTCCCAAAGATTCGTGTCATTTCGACTTACCGTTTGTAAGATATCGATCGATCTTCGTTGTTTTGATTAGAAATTAGATCAAAGGAGATCATTCCACGCTTTATCCTTTTGAGCTGCAACCGATCAGGTGGGTTCCCCATGATTTTAGCTACTTTCCTTTCAAATTTGTGCAATTCGATATACCGTTTGTGCGATATCGCATTTTCCGTGAAACTTGGATCATTCTGGCTGATTTGTACTATCGTTCCAATAACGGTCGGCCTCTTTTTCCAACATTTGGGAGTTTTGAGCTGCGATCGATCATGGGGGTGCTCCATAATGTAAGATTGTTCTCCAAATTTTATGCAGTTCCTACATACCATTTGTGAGATATCACATTTTCCATGAAACTATAGATCGTCCTGGCTTATTTGTACGATCACTCCAATAACGATCGGCCTCCTTTTCCTATATTTGGGAGTTTTGGGCTGCAATCGATCATGGGCGTGCTCCATAATGTAAGATTCTTGCTCTCCAAATTTCATACAATTTTGACATACCATTTGTGAGATATCCCATTTTCTGTGAAACTATGGATCGTTCTGGCTGATTTGTACGAGTGTTCCAATAACGATTGGCCTTTTTTTCTAAGATTTATGAGTTTTGTCATGCGATCATTTTTGTGGGCTTCACTCTTCAATGTATTAATGCTCTGAAAGTTTCAAATGCATTGGCTTTGTAGATTTTTAGATATTGATCGATCTTCGTCGATTTACGCTGTTTTATGGATCGTTCCCGATCGATCCATATAAATTCTTCCTTTACACATAACTCGAGCATAAAAACTCCGATTGACTTGAAATTTGAAATGTGGTCTCACAGGGCCTTTCTTGTCACTTCATATTGATTACACCTTGATTGGAACCCGGTTCGAATCCGTCCAACTGTTGTCTAAGTTCCAAATATCATTGATTTTTTAGCCTGATAGCTGTCTCTTCGGGCTTCCTTCCTTGATGATCATAGAAGCCGTTTAGCCAACTTTTATGATATACTACATGGTCAATAGGTGGTATAACAAGTGCCTACCCACTTAATTAGTACACCTCTAGATAAAATGTACTGGGAGGCTACAATATGTTGCACCTAAGCTACTCAAGACCGGCCTACCCCTTATTGGATAATACCGAATATGATCACAGCTTGGTTGATCAATAACCATAATGAGCCTCGAAGCATACATAAATATCGACTCTATATAAGGGATGATCATACCCTAATAGGAGCAACCCATATAGCCCTGCTACACGTCCTTGCTTTAGTCATTTACTAGGTGTGAGGCTCTGGGATAATGACTACCTTATTCCCCCTAGCAATTCCCACTTGGAATGCTAACACTGCCCTCCAAGCAGAAATGCAATAACAGCATTCATCTATACAAGTTCGTTCTGGGTCTAAACGAAACCGAAAGCAGTATGTCTACTACATCTAATATGGAATCACCTTCAAAATTAGTAGCAAGTAGCCCATGTACATCGAAGAACTCCATCTTCAAAACCATCATCAGATGTCTTCCATTCGAACCATATGTTGGTTCGAAGTGGTTTTCGGATAACATATCTGATCCCATTTTCCCGAACCAACAACCGATAATTTTTGGTTGACTCATTCCCGGTTCTTTCAGAAGTAAGCAGACTATACCAGAGTCCCTAATGGATCTCTATTATATCGCTTAAAGCTAGTGACGTTTCACCCGAATAAGTTCTCTTGAGGGAACTCAAACCGTATGAACACGTGAAGATCTTTTTTACTTCTAAGTCAAAACTGGCCAAAAATTTGATAGTCGGTTATTTAATTATCAAATACGCAATTGAACAACAATCGGAGATTTAATTTTTCCAATGGCAACCACTAAGCCTCAGAATTAATCTTTCATTTATTTAAATCTCTTTTCAAAATATTTATTTAAAATATTCATATACTTATCCCATCGATATAAGTATACTCACAAAACATTATGAAAGATTTCTTATTTCACAATCATATCAAAAGGATTAAAAGAAACGTTTTTTAAAAAGAAATGGAGATAAGGATAAACCTAAACACTATTCCTTCGGTGTTAAGCATAGAATGAATGTACACGCCACCAAAATTAAGAAGGTCAATTTGGGGAAATCCAATCTTAATTTTATTTATAAATTTTTGCAATAAATCCTTTTTAATAAATCTCTTTCATGTATGAAGACCTCCTTTACTAAAATTCCAAATCCATTTATAAATTCTAATAAGATCTCCAAATTTATGTATAAAAAGTCTTCTATAAATATCCAAAACCATTTATAAAACTCTTTTACAAGTATGCAAAATCAATTATAAAACTTCTTTTATAAATATCCAAAATCATTTATAAAACTTCTTTCCATATTTCAAGATCACTTTTCAACTTATAAAGCTGCTTTTGTAAACTTTCCTTATTTAAAACAAAACTTCTTTAATAAACTTTGGTCAATAAAATTCCTTTGATAAACAATCAAGTATTTAAAATACCTTTAAATAAACAAGTTATTATTTCAACATTCTTCATTTTAATTATCTTTAGACCCCATTAACAAAATAATGATTCTAAACAATCATTCAAAAAGTATTAAATTACTTCAAAACACTTTTAATAAAATAATTTCTTAATTATCATTAGAATATCATATTTAAAATGGTAATAAGCCTTAAACGTCACTAATAAATAAATAAACATTTCTTTAAAACCTTTTAAATAATATAATAATTAACTTTAAAACCATTATTAAAATACAGTTAAAATGATTGACTTTACAAGTTTAGAAGGAAGCTTAGTAACCACAATGGTTCTCATTTAATTCAGTTTAACTTTCCAAGTTATAACATGGGTATTTACATAACAAGCATATATGTAAAAGGGATCAACAAAAAACAGCCAACAACATATAGGTAAATGCCCAAGTTACCGTAATACCAAAACTGGGTTTTATTCCGCTTAATTGATGACGACATATTCTATTTGGTGAATGATAACAGAACGGTGATTTATTCTACCAAACATATACCAAATACAATTTAATTAGCAGAATGGTGTTTTATTCCGTAAAATTGATGTCCTTGGGTTTCATAATCATTTGAGGTTACTTAAAGGTAATTGACAAAAAATCCCATGGTTTTGAAATACTTTGCAAAAAGGATACTGGTTTTAAACCAAATCGATCCTTGGGAATAAAATGATTAGAAGTTTAAAACTTTTATTTAATAATTATATAACACCTAAACTCATTATTAAATAATGATTGAACCTTTAATTAATACTTAAACAATAATTAACCTTTAAGTAAATAATTAAATAATAACTATCCATAAAATAAATAAATAAATAATAGTTAATCTTTAAATAAATAACTAAATCAAAATTAAATTTTAATTAATAATTAAATAATAAATTAAATCTTCATTTAATAATAAATTAAATCCTAATTAAATCTTAACTTAATTAGTAATTAAATAAATATTTAAATCCTTTCTTAAAAAATAATTATATAATAATTAACTCTTAATTAATAATTAATATTTAATTAATCTACTATTTATAATTATCTTACTTAAAAATAATCAAGTTCTAATTACCCTAACTTAATTAATGATTAAGTACTAATTACCCTACTTAATTACTTAATTAAATAATCATTAGGTAAATAAGTAAATAATAAATAATTTTTACTTTTAAATACTAAGAATATGTTTTGAAAACACTTTTCAAAAAGATACTTAAGTAAAAAATTATTAATTTTGCAAAAAGAGTTCGTTTTTACGGACTACATTCATAGCTATAATCGCTATGACCCGTAATTTCAAAAACTTGATTTTTATATCAAATTAACTTTAAACCTTTTTCTTTTCATGCCTTAACCCATTTTATAAACTTTGAATAAGGTTTTTGGGAACCAAGCAAAGTAAAGTTAAAAGCTTTAAAACTTTCTCGAAAGCACATAAGTGAAAAACAAATTTCAATTAAGGGATTTCAATGCCGCAACATAACCATAAGTTCACATGCTAACTTTCTTTAGCCTACAACATCATATGCATGTTTGCAAACACATATATAGCCATAACTTCACAACATAAGCAAAGTTCTCAACTTGCAAACTAACTTGACTTTTAACTTCATTTTCAAGTCTATAATCAATATTATATACAAGCACATATATATGCATGCAAATCAACATCAAGTTCATTCAAACAAGTATAATATTTAGCAATCAAGACAAACGGTATTTAAAGTTAATAACTTTATATAGGAGAGTAATTTTTTCTCACCAAAAGCTTACTAACTCAATTCGAACATCCCCTAAACTTTGAATTCAACGTAGAACTTAGCTTATACTTTGCAAAAGACAAGTTTTTGAACTAAGAGAGGGGTTTTTAGTTTGGCCAAGGGTGAACATGGCTCAGCCATAGGCTTGAAATGGGTGGTGAGGGCTTGCTTTTGGAAGAGAAGAGGTGTAAGGTAGAAAGGAAGCTTATTAAAATAGTTTTAAAGGTTTTAAGGTAGAAAAGAGAAGGTTTTTAACTGAGGGAATTTTTAATAAGCCATTAAAGGGGTTTTTCAAAGCTTTGAAAGATGAAACTACATTTTTAAATGAGAAATAAAAATGAAATTGAGAATGCATAAATAAGAAATTTGGTTTTGGATAAAATGGATTTAGTAAATTCCAAAAACGCCGTTTAGTACACTACCCTGCTTAAACTCTTACCACAGCACCATGCTTGTCTCCCTCCACCTCATTTCTCATGAAATTCTTGTACCCTTGTTTGAGCCAACATTCATTTACATACTTGTACTTTTATGTTTCATGTAAAATTACCTTTACTTTTTCACTTCATTTTATTTAATATTTCAAAAAAAGTCACATCACACTTTTTATATTCTTAAGTGTATATATATATATATGTATGTATGCATTAAAACATATCCTAACAATTTTGTAAATTAATGTATATGTGTGAATTTATACTATAGTGTTTACAATGTTTTAGTCGACAAAAAGTCAAAATTTCGAAAAATGAATTTCGGTCACATTTTCAATTTTTCTTCGAACTAATTAGTTTTGTAAAAAAAATTGAAAACCATTTCACCATCACTAGTTATTATTTAAAAGATTTTTATTTTTATTATAAACTCCATTATTTGAATATTTAAAGTTAATTAAATATTCACAAATCAAGGGGGTAAAATTCCAAGTTGTTACAATATATATAAACTTTGTAAACTATTATAGTTTTTAAAACTAAAGTAACAATTGAAATCTACTTTAACTTAAGAGGGATTCAAAGGGTTTATGATATTTTGCACAAAAGTATACTTATATTTTCTTCTTTTTTAATTGAAATAACTTTTAAACAAATATCAACAACAACCAAAAAATTTATTTAAAACCACAAATATGTGAAACATGCATTCAATCTCCAAAGTAATTATAAATAAATTACATATATAGTTAATTTATAGTTGTGTATATAATAAGGTACAAAATTCTTAAACTAATTAAGATTAGTATCCAATCAAAAATTGTTTGTTTTCTTTTTTTTTGATAATAATTTCTAAAACAATGACAAAATTAGATTGGATAACTTAAGCACATATAAATTCGTTATAAAATGAATAGATCTAAGCTATACATACGATGTGACATATGATAAAAAAGTTGTAGCAAATGTGGGATCTAACTATATTATCATGGTGAGCATACAACCAATTAAGATATATCATATCTAAACTTTGGATCAATATAATGAACAAATAGTGAGATTAGATGTAGCATGTATATGACTTAAACTTCATTAACATGGTGAATATATAATAAAATAAAATTAGAATTACCTAAAGATGAATCTTAAGAGTTTCACCTTGAATGAAGAGCAAAACTTTGTTTCAATTGAATCAACCTCTGGATTACTCTTAAGTACACGACCTTAAAGAAAGAAGTTAACTCAACTTCACTTACAATTAATCGTACTTTGTTCAACAAAGTTCGATTACTCCATATTGATACATCATAATGCATTATAGGAAGGAGTGACTTTTAAGATTGAATCTTCATTCATTTTGATACATATGGAATTCTTTCCAGTATACTCACCTATTCAATCAAATCGAATCATTTTATTTTATTTTACATGCTATTTAATTTACTTCCAACTTGTATTCTAGGAGCTTAACACAGTACTACACGTGTATCAAATACACATATTTATGTTTGTGATAACTCTTCAGTGAATACATTGAAATACGTGGAACCATTTGTTAATCAATAGACTTTCAATTGCATACATCAACATGTATCAGTCTGTAAAATTCAACTTTTATGATCACTCCCACCAAATGGGTGCATTGCATTTTACTGTTTGAGATATAATTTATTAGTATCATATGATATTCAATCATATAATAAAAAAATCTTTTCTCCAAACTTTGCCTTAGTCTAGAATTCCAAAATAATTGCAAATAATTTAGATACTTCTGTATTTTCCAATGCATCACAAATACCACTAAGTTTTATTTTATAACGAATAACCATAATATTCATATTGAAATGAAACTATGTCTATTTTTAGTCAAGACTAAAAAATAATTATTATTTCATAAATAATGTTTGCCATGTTCGACGAAAACAATCTTCGTAACTTAATGCGAGCAATAAGTGTCATATAGCATGCTCCTACTATTTCTTCCATTACTATAATAGTGTATGAAATACGAAGCTTCATTCAACCATTTAATATAGGCTATTTATTTCATTTATTGTATCTGGTTTACAATCGAAAATTTTTAGATCAAATATCTTAAATTCAAAGAAATAAATATTTCTCATTCAAATGTTAAGTTTCTATAATTATTTTAAAATTCTCATTTTCGAATTTCTTTATGAAGCAGAAGTGATCATTTACTCTATTCATCCCAATTGTGTTTTTGGTTACATCTACTCATGTACATTCGCTTTTTTTTCTAAATGGTCAGACCAATCAATGGAAATCCTTACGACAATATCATAATGAACTCTTTACAAATGTGCATTTGATCATCCTTAACTTTTGAGGTCATCAAATAAATTGAAATGAACTGATACTTAGATCAACGAACTAATTCTTAGATCAATGAAATTAGTTCAATTATCGAATTCTTAGATCTATCTTGTAGTTTTTGGTCAAGTGTTACATTTAACACAATAGGATTATTATTGTAATCAATCATATTGAATAGATAACCTCACACTACTATTTACTTGCTTATTTAAGTTAACCAATTTCATCGAGATTTCGTACATTATGAATTCTGACCGTTCATCATATAACATTTATATGTGATTGCATATGGATCAAAAAACCATATTCTTGTATTGTTTTTAAAGTTCAAAACTCATTGAAGACAATACGCAGACTCGACCAAGTAAACTCATAAATGACCAAGTTACAAACATATTTATTGCTTGTTTGATTAGGCGCTTGCATGGGTCAACATGCAAAAAAAAATTGGTTGGTATATTTTATATTTATTTGTTAATATTTAATTCAATTCTATTTTATATTTTAATTGATAAACATTTTATTAATTATATTTAATGCACAAATTTATCAAAGTAGATTATTTTAATTATACATAGCATATGTGATGACCCGTCTACTCGACCCTTAGAAATCGATACTAATACATCCACGGTATTCATGTGCCGTAAATCCAAGTGCCGAGGAGGCTGATTATCAAGGGTGTAAAAGAAAATAAAGGCAAAGGACAACACAATAATAGAATCTCACATCACATTCAACACTTTAATTTTACATAAATGATCACTCCAAGTGATCAATCAAAGTCAAATACTAATCCAGCTGGGATAGTTATAATTGCCTATCCTTACATATGCGGGGACATACTAAGTACACAACACAGCGGAATTTAGGAACATATCTACATAGGGTACTTCAGCTTCATAGCTCCAAAAGACTTCTCCAGAATGCTCCCCATTATGTCCAAAATGCTCCTAAGGTATCCTGACTACATGGCTAGCCGAAAAAATAGGGCACCCAAAGTTTAAAGGGAAAAACAAAACTCCGGGTCAGTCATGAGACTGGTGTGATAACTCAAAGTACGATGTTTTGAAAACAAAATGGTATCTCATAAGACCACACCGCATATAAACACGGAACGGGTTTTTACCTTATGATAACCAAAACTCTTTATCACGTAAAATTAAGGGATATTATTTTAATGACATTCTTGAAAAACATTTCCAAATAAACTTATTAATCTTAGCCGAAATTGTTACATTATTAAATTCTAGCATACTAGGTTATACAAACAAAACCGCAAGTTCTTATTGGAGAATGGATTTCCATACAAATGACCAGGTGAAGGGACTACCTTTCGATGGGTACATCTCTAGATGGATGTCCCGAGGACCACATAACATCTACTCCCCTGCCAACACAAGACCGGCCTACCTCTACACTTAGATGGTACCGAATATGTCATCCCCGGTCATTACCTACCTTTAACCGAGACATCTCTTAGCATACATTCCACATTAATTAATACCCGAGCTCCATAATGGGTAAAATTATATCTAGAAGAAGATGATCATAACCTAATGGTTGCAAACCACTTAGCCTTGCTGCATCTAATCATGTTTCGGTCATTTTCCGGTTGATGAGGCTTAAGGCAACGATTACCTTTACCCATAGCACAACTCCTTCCACTTTGAATGCCACATTGCCATTCCATAGTAACATGATTGATTACTACAAACATATAATTTCATGAGCTTGAATGTCTCAGGAAAGGATGTTAAGCTAAGAGAAGGTGTCTTCTCCGCTATCGATAGATATACATTATATAGAGACCACTCATTGTGATTTAGAATGCAATGTTAGACACTCTTCCATACAAGTTCGTTCTGGAAGTGAACGAAACCGAAGGTACTTCTCTACCACATCCTATTAGGATTAGTAGCGAATAGTCCTTGCATTGGATATTTCATAACGAAGAGACTACTGCTACTATATGTATATTGGGAGTTTATCCCCAAATGATCTACAAGCAGCCCTTCACTATGAAAATCCTAAATATCAATGTCTTCAACATGTTTTACTTCGAAATGTACATTGGTTCGAAGTGGTTTTCGGATAGGAATCACCCAAATCCGACCTCGGTTCCTTTGAAATCCAACCATCGATAAAAAATGATGTAATTAGATGATTGTCGTTCGATTCATTCATTTCTCTTTATAAAAAATATCTTCGAGATATATATCTTTATAAAATATTCTTCTAGTGAATATGGAATCATTATAGCCTTTCTTTTAAGATTTTTCAATCCTTCGGTTTAAGTAAACCTTTTTAAATCTTGGAATAATTTCAATTTATTTAGCCTCATATTTAGGAAAACTTTAATATAAATTTTTAAAGTATCCGGGCTTTCCCTTTGATCTGCTCCATTCCTCGTCTAAAAGATAAAACGAAGACCAGGTAAGTTCCGGGCACTGGTTGCTCCATCCTTAACCTTAGTTACACACCTTGTTTTACCGTTTAGCTCTCATAGGCGGGACAAATGTACTAGTCGTTTCCGCATACTCAATTTAAGGATTATTTAAATTTCCCAATCGTTATTTAGAACACTTAATTATTTCTTCTAAAAATGTTTATTAAAGATTAGAAAGAGGATTGTTGAGTTTAAATCCATAATTCATAAGTTATTACAAATTGTTCCAAAAGCGTTGCAAAAATGCTTTAAAAGCTATTCTTCAAAATGACTTTTATTTCATTTAAATCCATATATTCAACTTAAATTGCTTTTAAAAGGTTTTAGAATTTATTTCGTATTTTTAAAACATTTAAAAAATATATTTTAAACTTTGGTCACTATACTGCAAAAGCGCGATTTTTCTGGCAAAATTGTTTTGGGCATATATTAAAATCTACAAGATGAAATATTGATTTGTTTTTTCTTTATTGGAAAGATATCGATATATTAATTCGGAAAATTCTTATCTCAAAGAATTCCGAGCTATATTCCACTTCGTATACTTGTTTAAACTTTACGGTGCGATTATGCGACGCACCTAGTTTTGACTTAGTTTATGTTTTTCATTCAAACTTGGTGAAAACAAGTTTAAATAATTATGGAACATTTCTAAAACATATTTAACCATTTTTAAAGGTATAAGTGATTCCATATCATTTTCTATTCATTACTTTTGGAAAGTGATTTCCATGTGAAACAATGTCGTGTATACGTGACTTATTTTCATATTCATAATCAAATATCAACATATACAAATCCAAATCATAATTAACATCCATAATAACATCTCATATCATAACATTTATAACTTGCATATCATTTTAATAATATTCACAAAATGTGTATGTATATTATGTAACTTTTCACATATGTTTCAAAGGTTGCGACTTTCCTTTTCAAACACTTATCAAACATCATTATTAGCAATCAAACATTATTTTTAACCACCATAACTACTAATATAGCTATAGTTTAGAGTTCTCAATTTGTTTAGTATATTCGAACGAAAAATTGGCTATAGCTCCGTTTCTCGATGTTTTTCGCACACGAATATTTGAACACTTGGACTTGAAGTAGCTTGATTTGGACTGGGGGAGGGGATGTTGCTTACTGTCTTGAGTGGAGGGGAAGGAAGGCTTGGCCATGGGTGGTGGTGGTTGAAGTCGTGGGTAGAGGAAAAGAAATGGAGGAGTTTTGAGTTGGTTCGGACGGAGTTTTGTTGATATTTTTCTTTGTTTTATTTTTAGGAATATTTTGACATTATTTAATTATGGAAAGAAGCCATTAAAGAAAGTAAGTAATATAGCTTAGAAAATGAAGAAGAAGATGTAAAAAAAGTGAGAAATTGTGTGTATTTATAGAAATTTTTTGGAATAAAAATAGTATTTTGTGAAAAGACTAAAATACCCTTTGCTTAAATTTTAAGCAAATAACTTTTTCAATACTTAACATCATGTTTCAAATCACCACTTTATGTCACTGTCACTTAAGAGATAAGTAAAGAATAAAGTGATTTGTTTACTTTTTTGAAATGACATGTTTTGTCGTTTTAGTTTAATTTTGCTAATTACTTTCTAGAATTTTCTATGTGTATTTCAAAAAGTATTCATGTTTAGTTAATTTCAAATAACTCTTTATATGTTAAAATGTTTATAAGAATGTGTACATAAAGGTGCGATGACGTTGCGACAACTTTTAATCGACAAAACATTGATTTTCGACAAAGTGTTTTACGGTCATATTTTGACGTTTTAGTTAAACTATTTATTTACGTAATTCAAATTTAAAAATAAATTTGTATAATGCTATTTTAAAATATAAACACATATAAATAAATTAAAATAATTTATTTAACCATTGAAACTTACTTTTCTGAAATCGGGATTTCGTCACTTCTGTTAATATAAGCAAATGTTACTATCTCTATGTATATTTCTATTTTCTAATCCTATCTAATATTGTTTAAATCCTAAAACCTTATATATTTTATATTTAAAATCACTTTAAATGTTATATTTTGTGGTGGTCAAATTCTGGGTCGTTACATTCTCCCCTACTTAAAAGAAATTTCATCCTCGAATTTAGATAAGAAGAAAATAGCTCAAAAGGAAATGTATATTCGATAAGGTGGAATATATAAAATAACTGACTACACCATAGGCGGTGAGTACATGTTCGTTGATGCAAATTCTATCGGGTTAGAAAACCATCGAACAAATTTAAATTAAAATTAACTGCAAGCGCATGGCATACAATGATAGTACGTGGCAAGTACGGATTGATCCGCAGGAAATTGTTAGATTTTAAAATTTATACTCAATCAAATTAAACCAAAGTCGAGAGAATGTTTTAACTACAAAGAAAATGCAAAAACTACAACTACAAAATTGAATGAAAACTATAAGAATAAAATGACAATTTAGAGATAAATCCACTCTCTAGATCACACAGTTCAACACAACATGAAATTATGATCTCTCTTTTTTGGTTATTAGTAAGTTAAATTGATGTGCTTATCATAAGTTTGGCCTATTTGTGCTATTTATTAGCTTAACATAAGCCATCAAACTATAACACACCATTTAAACTACTTTTTAACTCTCATGAAAATGACAACAAAGTTGAAAGTAAAATCTATTTTAAGTATGCCCTATTTACTATTTATTAGAAATATAGACCATCAAATTTTGATTTTAAAATCACTTCATTATCAACATCATATGTAGACGAAGAGGTAATTTGTGTTTGTTGCTTGTTTAAGCATAGCCTATTTGGTGTTAACAATATAGGCTATCAAATTCAAAGCTAAAACAACAAGTTAAACCACTTCAAATATTTCCATTAAGCATAAAAAGAGAACATAAATGATCAAAATGTTGAAGCTACATGATTAAGAGAGCTTCATTACCCTAAATTAAAGGGTTTTAGTCTCTCATATTTGTTATCATATCAACAATTGTAGCACGCAACATGAAATAAAAACAAGAGAAAAGGAGAGCTAAATGAAAAGAGAGCTAATTTACAAAACAATAAAAACTAATCTACTTGCATGAAAAATAAACTAACTACTAACAAGAAAGGAAAAGAGCATGTAAATAAAAGAGAACAGAAGGAACGGTTACCCATACAACCATGGTGAGAAATTTTGGAAACCCCTATCTGCTTGCATCTTTCTTACGCATCGCTCTCCAGATCGCCTTTCCAGTGATCTGATCTCTGACCTCGTCCCTCGCCTGATACCCTTCTCTTCTCTAACCGTGTATGGCGTCGCCTATACACAACAATCATCAATCGCATATAACCCTAGACCCACCGACGATCCTCATAGATCTACCGCCTGGCTTTCCATCACTCGCGCAGCCTGATCCACCCAATATCGCTGACGAAGGCTTTACCCAAGTAAGGTCGAAGAAGTGGAAACAACATATGAAATTCTCGCAACCGCCCTCTTAGATCAACCAAGCCTCCAATTCGGCTCAAAGAAATTTTAGAGCTCCTCCACCACAAACTGTCCACCTAAACTCTGAACCAAGCAATAGTAATTCAAAGCGTTCCACGCAAACCAAAAACAGAAATACCGCTAAGAGTTGGAACTTTTCTACTTCGTCGATTCGAGCATGGAATGAAGTGGTCAAGGGTAACAATATCCCCGTCTCCATTCCTTTAAAATTTTATTGTCCCCGAGAATTCAACTCGTTGAGATGAGCCAAAATGTCTATTAAGGTGGTTCAAGGAGCGAGAAAATAGTGGGATAATGCTATTGTGATTTATGTGGTAGGACCTAAACCATATTCTAAGGAGAATGGGTTCTATGTCATTAAATTTAATAATAAGAAAGATTGTGATGGTATCTTGGAAAGTGGTACGTACTATTATAATAAGAAACTGATGATGATGAAAAGATGGACTCTTGGTATGCAACATAAAAAAGAACTGCTTAATCATATTCCAATTTGGGTTCGTATTCCTAATTTACCACTTGATTATTGGACCGAAGAGGGGATTTGTCGAATCGCATCAGTTCTTGGATCTATTATTAAGCTAGAGAAATTTACTAAAGGTATTATAAAGATAGCGTACGCTAGAGTATTGATTGAAATCAGTAACTCCTCTGAATTCCTGAACAAAATTCCTATTTTATTTGAAAATGATGAAATTAACTGGTAAGAAGTGGAGTACGAATGGAAGCCAACTATTTGTTCGAATTGTACTAGTTTTGGACACAATGAATCTCACTGTCAATTTCAAAAGGTGTGGATGCCAAAAGCTTCTCAACAGACTTACTCAAAAGATAGCTCTGACATGAACATTGATACCAATTCTAGTAGCGAAATTAACGTGGGTAATAACTCAAATAAAAATGATTCTTATTTAAACTCGGCATATACAGTACAGGACAGTTTGATTATCAACAATCATACTGAGGATGAAACAAATATGGAAATAGCACAACAAATACGGGAAAATCACATAGTCCAGTCGGAGCCTGTGTTCACGGCCTCTCATACAATCATTTATCGGAATGACAATTCTAAACAGCTACAAATAGAAGTTCAACCAGATTCAAATGGTTATAATGAGATAAGTTGTATCAATTCTGGAGAATCTGGCTCAATTCCTGGCTCTACAACCTGTCAAGATAATGATGAACTGAAGTTTGAAAGCTTGAATGTATCTAGAGCAAGAGCAGGTCGCAAAATCGGAATGGAGGAAGTGTCGTTTGAATTCAAAGCCCTCTCCCCAACTGATGTGATTGAAAACCCTGCTTGGAACAGTTTAGTTAGTCAGTTGAAAGGTAAAAACAAAAAAACAAAAAAAGCAAAGCTATCGGGGACTGCTACTTCCCCTTCTGATAGTAGCAACTCAGAAGATATCATTTAAATGGACTTCCTTTTTTGGTACATAAGGGGTATGAATGCCCCTGCCAAACAAATGGAAATTTTACAACATTTGAATAGCGAAAAATTTTCATTTTTGGCATATTAGAAAACAAATTATCGGTAAGAAATATATAGTTTTATGTCCAGAGTTAATAAATTGTGGAAATTTTTGCATAATATTTCGTTTGGTCAAAACTGCAGAATTTTAATTCTTTGGGATTCATCTCAATGGTCAAATATAATATTACACTCTTTTGAACAATTTATCTCTTGCATGTTACATAATGCTAGTGGGCTTAGTATCTTATGTACCACGATTTATGCATTTAATGATGAAGGGAAGCATAAGGAATTATCGAGTTATCTTGTCGATCAATCAAAAAAATTCAACGTTCCTTGGCTTTTAGAGGGAGACTTTAATGCTACTTTTTCAACTAGAGATAGAATCAACAATGGGGTTTTGAATTCTATGGGTGAACAGGACTTTATAGATTGTGTACATTTAGCTAATCTTATTGAGCCTGGCTTTTCGAGTAACTTCTATATTTGGAGAGGTGGCCGCAATTTTTCGCTTCACCGTAAAATAGATCGGGTGTTCGTGAACTCTTTATGGCTGGATAAATTTTCTCATTTTGGTATAAACTTTGGAAATCATTCTTTAAGTGATCACTGTCCTATCTTTATTAATTTTATAATTCATAATAAATCAAAGTTTAGATTACCTTTCAAATACAATAATTCTTAGCACTTGCAAGAAGGGTACTTTTCTTCAATCTAGGATGCTTTGCTGCTAGTTGTCTTAGAGATCCCCTTTATTCCTTATTGAGCAAATTGAAGGCTGTCATTTAATCACTTAGTGTAATTAATTAAGGATTAATGAATATAATTAATTTAAGAGTAATTAATTAATGTAATTAATTTAAGGATAATTAATTAATGAATGTTATTAATTAAGATTAATTAATAGATATGATTAATTAAAGATTACTTGTTAAATGTAATGAATTAAAAGAGTAATTAATTAATGAAAGTAATTAGAGGATCATTAATGTAATTAATGAGATTAATTAAAGAATGATTAATTAAAATGAATAATTAAAGGTTAATTACTTAATGTAATTAAAGAGTAATTAATCAAGAATGATTAATTAAAATGGATAATTAAAGGTTAATTACTTAATGTAATTAAAGAATAATTAATCAAGGACGATTAATTAAGATGGACATTAAAGGATGATTAATTAATTTATTTGTATTTAATTAATGTTAAGTAAGTAGGATTAAGGTAATCTAAGTGATTAAAGTTGGTAATTAATTTAATTGGAGATTAATTAAATTGATTAAGAATGAATCAATCTTGTTTATGGATGATTGAATGATATTGGATAAATTGGATGAGATATCTTTGTTATGTGATATGTTCTGCTTTGTAATATGAGATGTTTGGTTGAATTGGATAATATGAATTATCTATCTGTGATAAATGTGAATCATCTATCTGTGTATAACTGTTATCCTAAATAATAAGTTAAATTGTTTAAACCCTTAAAAAACTTGGACATTAAAATAGCGTTTTGGATTTCGATGAGACCGGGATCGGATTTCAAAATTTGGATATCTGAAAACCACATCGATCCAAATTAAAACGATAGGTCATGAATCTCAAGTGAAGTTCGAGATGAAGATTCAGAGTGCAAGGGCTATTGTCGTTAACTCTAAGGGTGATTCCAAAATGAGTGTAACGAGATAGTGCCTTCGGTTTCGTTCGAACCCGGAACGAACTTGTATGGATTGAATGCTTTCAGAACATCGTCATTGGAGGACGATGAGCATTCTAAGAGATGTGTTCTAAAAAGGTAATCGTAGCCTCAAGCCTCATCAACCGGGAATGACTAAAACATGGGAGGTGCAGCAAGGTTAAGTAGGTAGCACCCAAGTAGGACGAGATTTTCCCCTGTCTAGAGGTTCCTTTTTATTCGGCTTAGTGGGTGGTTGCTGATCCCAACCGCGGGGTTGTCTTGTTCGGGACTATCCAATAAGGGATGGTTCCGGCCTTGTGTTGCAGGGGATCGGGAGGGATCCTCGGTACGGTGATCTAGGCCCCGTACTGTGATGGGCGGTACCCCAGTAGCCCTGCCATTGTATGGAATCCAATCTCCAATAAGTGCTGTACGTTTTAGTTGTGCCCAACTATTTTGGAACGTGAGATGTAAGCATTCCAGCTATTTCTGTATTTTATTTGAAAACCATAGACATTATTATAATATCACTGGATTTCCTATCAAATGTTTTGGTTAGCGTAAGGTAAAAACTTACCCATGTTTATTTGTGGGGAGTCTTACGTGATACCTTTTGTTTCCAAAGGATTTTCAAAGTTAAGCAACATTAACCTGTTACTCACACCAGACCCATGTCTGACCCGGAGTTTATTTTGTTTTTCTTAAACTCTTGGGTACTCAAATTTTTACGAGTAGCCAAGGGATTCGGGTTAGCTTTGACGAATACTGGAGGAGCAATGGTGCAGGAGGCTTCAGCATTTTTAGATATATAAGTGGTTCCGCTGTGTTGATCTTTGAGTCGTTTGTTTGAGTTGTATTTTGAGTTGTAATAACTAGACAGGTGTTTATAACTGTCTAGTATGTGATGTATTATCTGTGTAACTCTGATAGATGTTGTATACTATGTACTATTTTATGTGATTAATATAATTTATTCGTTCCACTGTTGAGATTATAATGTTGTTCTTTCTTTCTTCTCTATCTTTTCTCTTTTCTATCCCTTTCTTTCTTATTAATGATGCGTCATTCTGTGGAATGAATGGTGGGTCGTCACAGTCATGGCTACACTGAAAAAATGGAGTAAAAGTAATTTTCATAAACTGGTTGATCAATTGAAAAATGAGGCAAATGATATTTACAAGACCCTGGTTCATAATCCTCGTAATGGAAATCTGGTGGCCCATTATTCATATCTAAATGATCGGATTCAATCTATTATAAGGAAGATTGCTATTGAAAATGACCATAGAATGAAAATAAACTGGTTAATAAAAGGTGACAGACGTTCTAACTTCTTTTACAGCAAGGTTAATGCTACTTTACCTAATAGAAGGAGCAATATTATTCTTAATTCTGATGGAGTTTGGGTTTCAGCATCAGAAAAACTTGCAGAGGAAGAAGTTAAATACTTCTCATATTTATTTAATTCATCAAAGGATACAAATCAATTTCCAGACATTATTTGCAAGAAAATCCTTTCAGATCAAGCTAGGAATAATTTAAGTCAACCATTCAGCTAGAGGAAATTAAAAATGCAATTTTTCAGATCAATGACAATAACAACCAGGGCTAGATTGTATCAATTCCAAATTTTATAAAGTTCACTGGGAGCAATTGAAAACTGATATTGGGAATGCCATGAATGGCATGCTTTATTCAGGAAAATTTATTAAAGAAATTAATCACTCTTTCATTTTCCTTATTCCAAAGAAGCCTAAAGCAGTTGATATCATTGATTATAGGCCAATTTCTCTTCGTAATGTCACGTATAAAATATTAGCTAACCTCCTGTGCAACAGAATGAAAGTATATATGAATGATTTGATCTCATATAATCAGAATGCTTTCATTCCTGGTAGATTTATCACTGAAAATTCCTTACTAGCTTATGGAATTGTGAGAGGTTTCAATAGGAAAAATTCTAACAATTTTTGTCTAAAAATTGATTTGCATAAAGCCCATGATAAAATCAATAGACAGTTTATTCATCATATGCTGATCTCGATGGGATTCCCCTTGATTTTTGCTAATCTTATTTATGAATGTATTTCTACTCCATCATTTTCATTGTTAATAGATGGTTCTCTTTATGGGTTTATCGAAAGTAAGAGAGGATTAAGACAAGGTGACCCTCTCTCACCATATATATTCTCTATTGCAACAGAATTTCTCATTGTTAGCCTTGAAGTGGAATATCAGCAAGGTAATTTCTCTCCCATTTACAAAGTTGAGCCTATGATCACACATCTATTGTACGCAGATGATATTTTAATCTTGCCCAAAGCTACTACTACAAATGCAGAGAAAATTCATAATATTTTTCAGAAACTTCAAATCTTATCTGGCCTTGATCTTAATGAAAATAAGTCTACTCTATATTTTAGTAAAGGAGCAACCCTCAAACAGCAAATTGTTGACGTGTTACATATCAAAATTGGCCAACTTCCAGTTATGTATTTAGGCATCCCTTTATCTAATAATAAACTTAAAGCAAGAGATTTTGGATGCCTAATGGATAAAATAAACAAAAAATTTAATCATTGGAACAACAAAATACTCAATATAAGTGGTAGAATTGAACTTATAAGAACTGTTATCTACCTAATGATTCAATTTTGGATGCAATTCTCGCCCCGCTGCTATTATTCAGAAAATTAATTCGATCTGTGCTAATTTTTTATGGAAATCTAAAGCACATAAAATGTGTTGGGATGATGTTTGTAAAACAACTAAAGAGGGTGGCCTTGGTATAAGAAAAATAGAAGATAATGCTAAAGTAATTGTTGTTAAAATTGTGTGGAAATACATTCAGGGGAATTCTTTATGGGCTAAATGGATGAGTAATAAGTACTGCAAGAATAAAAAATTTTGGTCAGTGGCTATGGATAATAATGCCTCCTATTCCTGGAAATCTCTTCTAAGAGCAAGGCAGTGGTGTAGAGGGTTAATTGACAGAAAAATTGGAACTAGGGAAAATACAAATGTTTGGTTCGACCCTTGGCTTAATAGTTAATCTCTGGTGGATATTGTAGGGTGGAATTCAATGTTTTTGTATGGTAGTCATAATAGAAAAGTATCCTCTCTGATAATAGGTAATGAATGGAAGTCATATTTGGATGATCTTCCTATGAAAGTTCATAACACAGTGCATTCCATCAAAATTCACAATCACCAACATAAAGATTACTGGTTCTGGACTCCTACAAATAGTGGTCAATTCACACTGAACTCGGCTTGGAATCACATTAGGTGCAAAAATACAGAACTAAGCTGGACTAACATTATTAGGACAAATTATGTGCATCTACAATGTCGATTTGTGCTTTATTGGCTAGATTAAACAAATTGAACACTAAAAACAGAATCAGCAGGTGGAATCTGATGTTAATCAATCTTGTGTGCTCTGCTTTAATCATATTGAAGATAGGGACGATTTATTCTTTAATTGCAGTTCCTCAAGACAACTACTTGATGATATTATGACGAAACTCAAAATTACTTATGGGAATGTTTTTGATATTGAACATATCCTAACTGTAAATTGCCATAACCAGAAAGTTAATCGATTTCACAACCATCTCATTAATATTTCTTTTACTACATTGATTTGGCATATATGGTGTGAAAGGAATACTCGAATTTTCAAAGGAATTGAACTACCAGTTCAAGTTCGAAATTTTCTTATTATGCAAGACTGTAAACAATTACTACAATATAATTTGGGTGCTACAAAAATAAGCAAGGAATTGGCAATTATCCACTCCAATTTGATTTGAAGACAAAGAGAATTGCTCTCTCTGATTCTCCATGGCTAATTCCAGATCTGAGATTTATCTGTGGCTTCGTGTTGAAAGTGGAACTCTCTCTCTCTCCAGAAGATGAAATGATGCCACCTTTTCTTGCTGTCATATTTTAATATTTTATAAGTTTGGTTATGCTTGCTACACGTGGACTGTTTGTATTGTATTGGTTTTGTTTATTTTGTTTTATTGATCCAAGTTGCTCATACGGATGGTTTTGAGTGTGTTCCGATTTGTTTTCTCCTCCATCTGTTTGAAAACTTGGAATCGGGTTTTGCTTTGCACGTTGTATGGTTAATATACAGACATGATATGTACTCTTTTTCCTTGCAAGGTACCCATTTAGGATAGGGGGGTTGGAAGGTTTTAACGAAGCATATGATGAAAGTATATATTTATATTTTGTTTAATAAAGTACCTTTTTTCAAAAAAAAGAGAACTTTAATTAACATTGTATAAAAAAGAAAAGTTACATGAAAAGAAATGGCTAAGTAGCCATGAAAAGAAAGAAGAGCTTTGATTTATTTGAGCCTAAACTAAACTAAAGAGGCTAAGAGGAAGAGAGCCTAAGAGAAGAGGGGAGGGTTACATGAAGATATGGGGTATTTATACATGTTTTAAAACCCTAATCCACTTTTTAGGAACTACCCAAGCTACCCCTCTAGGAAGTGTGGTGACCAAGTAATCATTAGCATGTGTTAATCCTCTGTGCATGAAGCTTTAAACTCTATTAGCATGTGCATTAGCCTCTAATTTGTACATCAAGGTAGGTGGGTGGGTAGGGCCCTCCATGATACATGAATTGAATTATTTCGATCTTCAATTGTTCTTTAACTCTTGTGCATGAATATCTTCATGAAGCCACTTGTAAAATTCACTAAAATTCCTACAAAACAACATAGAAAATTCCAAGTAAATTTTCACAAACTACTATATGCACAAAAATGACCATTTTGCCCTTATATGAAGATGAATATATGACGATTTGAAATTAATTTGAATTTTGGTTTAAACATGTTAAAATACCCAATGTGATCATTTATTTAATTTAATTAGAATAAATATGGTAGTAAAAATATACACATTTACATGCACATCAAATACCCTCACACTTATCTTTTTATTCTTCCTCGAATAAAGGAAAAAACTAAGATAAATCTGTTTTCGTAGGAAACACGATTGCATTGAGCGTATGCAACAAGCCATTAAACCTCTAGGTGTCCCCAATAGGACGAGTGTTGTCTCGTGAGAGTTTTCAGCGGATATTTCCCATAAAATCTAAATGCGAAGTGAAAATATTTACAAAATGAAAAATTCCTAAATGTAAGATTTATATACAATGATATGGATGCAAGTTTTTAAAAATATTTACAAATGGAAAATTTACTTTTAAATCGACACAAATAAGTTAAATATAAATTTTGGTTATTATCAAGAAATTTAAGTCCTTTTACTTGTCAAAATTTCCAACAAAAATCAAGTTATCATAACAAATAGCCTATAGTTTAACTCGTTGTTTCGGTTGATAACACAGTGTAACCATGAAAAGGATCCTTAGTTGATTATCAAAGTTTTTCAAAGTAGTATTTTCATTTCTTTTCAATAACAAGTTGAATCAAATAAGTATAAATAGTGCTAGGATTTCAATTGCTTACTCTCTCTGTTTTTTGAAAATTTTATTGATATTTACAATATTTACATATACCTAACTCAGATAAACTAAGGCCAGATATATTACCCATGCACTACCATTCGGGCTTACGTGAGGGAAATATAGAGCATGGCGAGTGAACACACGAGCGTGAAAACCTATCGACTGTAGGCGATATTAAAAAGAATTTTTATATACATACACCCAACTGAGATAAACTGAGGCCAGATATACCGATTGTGCACTGCCTTTCGGGCTTACGTGAGAAGGATACAGAGCAAGGCGAGTGAACACACGAGTGTGACACGTGACTCTAGGTGTTTATTAAGAAAAATATATACATATATACAAGAAATATTTTTATTTTTTTTGTTTTTTTTGTTTTTTATTTCGAAGAGAGAGTTTTGCAAAATCATCGTAGCACCATTTAACTTAGAAGACAAAAAAAATGTTATATCCTTTTATTTAAATCCACCACTTTTTTAAACAAAGATTTTCAATTAGGATATACTTCATAAATATCACCATGAATCTTCCTATATACTAGTTAAACCATCGTTATTTGTAACCAAACTTTATTTTTGTTTTTATTGAGACAAATAAATTTTCAAAAATTTCACTTTAATTAACCAAAACCATATATTTATTTTATAGTGTTTCTTTAAAAATAAATCAAAATGCTTAAAAAAAATTGTTTTTGTCTTTGAGATTTTTTTTGAGCTATTTTTTTAAGTTTTGGAAAGAAAATGCAAAAATAAAATAAAGAGAAGATGAGGCTCCCCTTACACTTGATTTTGACTGTGTCCCCACAGTCAACCCAAGTGGAAGGAGGAAAATAAAACAAAAATGACCTATATTTACATGAAAATGAACGGTATTTACACGAGATCAGAAAGTATATCGTCAAAAAGTAAATGAAACGGTCTTTCAAAGACCGATTTATTTGTCTCGTCAAGTATGCGAGACACAGCTTAAGCATAGAAAACCAAACCAAAAAATATTTCAAAGTGGAATGTTGATTTGGGAAAACGAATGTCGTTTTATTAAAAATAGTGTGAGTTATTTTATTTTCGATGATTTTCGGGGTAGATAAAACAATTGATTGAAATTCAAGTTTATTTTCACCAAATTAAAATTCAAACTTATCATTGAAAATTTCTTCAGAATTATTGATTTCAAAATCAAAATGGTGAATTAAATTTTCCCCATCAGAAATCAGCAACTCGTCTTCGAAAAGTCCAAAAAATTCGTGTACATTAAATTCGTCTTCCTTTGTTGGATTATCAATAACTTCATTGCGTATATCATTTTCAAAATCCAAAGTTGTTTTATTTAAATTTTCGAAATTGAAAAAAGGAAGATCAAATTTTAAATCAAGTTTCACACCCTCAAAAGAATTAAATCCAACTCAATTACCGAATTTTCAACAACTTCATTAAGATTGTCATTTTCCATTTCAAAAGTTGTTATTTGAAAGCCGTCAATTTGGGTAAAAGGTGGATTTTCAACAACTCACTCATCCTTTGATTATTTTGTGTAATGAGTTCAAGTAACAACGAAATCGATTCGATGCATTTTTCAAGAGTTGAGGGTTGGTCATCATTTTGAAAATTTTGTTCAAAGCTCGAATTGTTTAAATAACAGTCGTTGTTAAAATATCCATAAGAATTTGGTGTGAAATTATATGGATTACATTGATCGTCACAACTATCGTAAAATTCATGTGCGTATGGAAATTCGAACATTTTCAAGAATGTTTTTTTTATAAAGGAAAAAATATTCACAAAGGAGAATTTATTTTTCAAAAAAAGAAATTTGATTTTTGTTTTGTTTTTGGATTTTTAATTTTTTTTTTGAAATGATTTTATATTTTTTTTGGAATTTTTTTTTTCTTTTTGATTTTCTAAAAAAAAAACTAACTAAATTTTTTTTGGATCTTTGGATTTTTGATTTTGAAAATTTTCAAAGGAAAAGGAATATTTACAAATTTTTTTTAGTTTTTGAATTTTGAATTTTATATATATATATATATATATATATATATATATATTCATGAACTAATGCGACTAAATGAATGCAAGGGTTTAATTACAAATTATTTATCCTAAGTAGCTCCTAACCCAAAATTGTATATAATCGCATATTGTCTTAAATCAACAAGATAGTTCTCGGCCAGGTAACGGGTAGGATTTATCGGTGCACCACGAATCACCGTAGCAATGAAGCCGAAAGTTTAAGTACCTTTAGAGAAACAACCACTATAATATGTATGAATCACCATAATATTTATAAATGGTTATTGCTCTGCCGTAGCCTAGACACCAATTAAATTATCGAAAGAAGACAACTTGTCAATATACAATTAAGCGTCATCGATGTCTAACCGTTATAATTAATCAAAATCTAAGATGAAATGCAAAGCAAAAATTAAACGTGTATTAATAATGCAACTACGAGTGGAATTTTGTTTTTGTTTTTTGAATTTTTTTTAAAATGCAAGCAGCCAACAATGCAAATAAAAAAGGATAAGAGTGCACGTTTTTTTATAAGCAAGCAATTTATTTGGCAAGCAGAGCGGCAGTTTGTAGCAAGCTATTCTACCTATTTGCTTTGGCAACTTGAAAAATAAAAACAAGATATATATATATATATATATATATATATATATATACACACACACACACACACACACACACACACACATAGTTTTTTTATATATATCTTTATCAAAGAAGTGAAAAACAAAACAAATGAAAGTAAAACAAATGAAAACTAAAACAAGTGAAAACGAAAACTAAAACAAGTAAAACTAAAGCTAGTGAAACAATTGAAAACAAATGAAAAATGAAAATTAAACAAACATTTTTTTATAACAAATGAAAACTAAAAAAGGGTGAAAAAAATGAAAAATAAAAATTAAACAAATGAAAACTAAAATTTGTTTTTTTTTTCCTTTTTCTTTTTTAAAAAAAAAGAAAAATCAATGGAAGAGAAAACAATTAAAATAGAAAAAAGAAAAAGATAACCCAGCTATATATTCCAAAGCCCAATACCCAATTGCAAACCCACTAATCTCCTTGCAAACCCACTAATCACCTTGTCTGCAAAAATCACAAAATCGCGAAATCGCGTAGAAAAAGCAAGGGAACTGCGAAATCGAATTCATGGAGCAAAAAATAATAGTGATGCATAGAGTGGAAGAGGAGTTTTAAGCCGATGAAGCGGTTTCGTGGATGAGGCGATTGGGATGGTCGCAGTTTGTTGAGGCGATTTGAGTGGTTGAAGCTAGTGCAGTATCGGTGATTTGAAGGCTGGTCGGTCGTGGGTTACGAGGAGAGGCGGTTGCGATGGTTGGAAGGCGATTTTGAGTAGAATCGAGTTCGACGTCGACTGCGATGGTGTGGTGGAGATTGATGGTTGATTGTCGATTGAAGATGAGTGTGGTCAGTTGGGCGTAGAAGATGGGATTTGGAGGAGGTTCAAGCTTCGCAGTTGCAGGTAAAGGGTTGCGATGGCTATTGTTGAGGAGGCGGATGCTGTGGTGGAAGAGTTTGGTTGTGGTTGCAAAGGGGAAGCTCACAGTGGGGTTGTGATGTAGTGAGAGGTCATTTGAGCTTGTGATGTTGATTTTTGAAGTTGTGTAGTGAAGTGGAGATTGACAGTATGTGCACTAGTGAGTGAATTTTAAATGTTGAGAGCTTGTTTTGAATGTTGTATGTGTACAAGTGAATTTTGAATGTTGTCAGGTGGTTGAAAGTGTGGGTTGTTGGCAGTGGAGTGTAATGGTGGGAAGGTGGCTGGAAGAGGATATATTGACAGAGTGGTGATGATATGCAAGTAGAAGTTGATGGTTGGTTCAGGTGGAAAGGCAGTGTGGTCGAGGACTGATGGGTGAAGTTGCAGTAGTGTATTGGTATTCATAAATGTGGGGAGGATAGAGATGTGAATGGGTAACTGTGATATGCACAGCAGATGGTCTTAGGGGGGTCAGGAGGTGGTGAGTTGTAAGGAGGAAGGGGCAGCGGTATGGAGGAAGGTTAGTGAGTATATGAAGATCAGTGAGTAAAGTGCAGCAGGTATGTATAGTGATATGTAACAGTGGTTGATTGTTGTTGATAAGGAGGTGCTGAAATGATTGTAATGCAGTGTGGAGGTGGGCAGAGGTGATTAATTGAGCAGTGATGGGCAGTTTGAGGCGTTCTATGGGTGAGGAGGTGAACGGAGATTGGATGAAGAAGTAGCAATGAAAAGAAAGAAGAGCTTTGATTTATTTGAGCCTCAACTAAACTAAAGAGACTAAGAGGAAGAGAGCCTAAGAGAAGAGAGGAGGGTTACATGAAGCTATGGGGTATTTATACATGTTTTCAAAACCCTAATTCACTTTTTGGGAACTACCCAAACTACCCCTCTAGGAAGTGTGGTGGCCAAGTAGTCATTAGCATGTTTTATTCCTCATTTAGATGTACATGAAGCTTTAAACTCTATTAGTATGTGCATTAGCCTCTAATTTGTACATCAAGATAGGTGGGTAGGTGGTGTCCTCCATGATACATGAATTGAATTATTTCCATCTTCATTTGTTCTCTAACACTTGTGCATGCATATCTTCATGAAGCCACTTGTAAAATTCACTAAAATTCTTACAAAACAATGTAGAAAATTCCAAGTAAATTTTCACAAATTAATATATGCACAAAAACGACCATTTTGCCCCTATATGAAGATGAATATATGACGATTTGAAATTAATTTGAATTTTGGTTTAAACATTTTAAAATACCCAATATGATCATTTATTTAATTTAATTAGAATAAATATGGTAGTAAAAATATACACATTTACGTGCACATCAGTACACTCAATCGATAGATAGTCTATACATCGATCCTAAACTCGGGATATGCCTTCTTCATTATTTCCTCTATTTCCCATGTGCTATCCTCTTCACCTCTACTCCATTGGACTTTGACTAACCATACGACCTTATTCCTTAATCATTTCTCATCTTGATTAATGATTCGAATAGGTCGTCTAATAATTGCTAAATTGGGTTCTATCTCCAAGTCTTCTTGAGCAGTCGTTTCTATGATTTGTTCTGGATCATATACATGCTTCCGTAAATGTGATACGTGAAAAACATTGTGTACACCAGACAATCTTTCTGGCAATTGTATCCGATAAGCTAGTGGGTCGATTCGTTCGAGAATGGGAAAAGGTCCAATATATCAATGTGCTAACTTCCTTGCTCTTTCAAATCATACTACTCCTCTCATTGGAGAGAGTTTCAACAAGACTAAAGCTCCAACTGAGAATTCCATATTTCTACGCCTTTGATCTGCATAACTCTTCTATCTGCTTTGGGCTTTTTTTAGCTTTTTTTCTAATCATATCAACTTTCTTTGAAGCTTCTCGTATCATATCTGGGTCAAGTACTAACCGATCTCCGGTTTCTATCCAACAAGCTGGCGATTTACACTGATGGCCATACAAAGCTTCATATGGTGCCATACAGATACTAGCTTGATAGCTGTTGTTGTAGGAGAACTCTACTAAATGCAAATAATTTTCCCACGAGCCTCCAAAGTCTAGAATACATGATCTTAAAAGATCTTCCAAAATGCGATTGACTCTTTTCGTCTGTTTATCAGTTTGGGGGTGATATGCAGTGCTTATACTCAACTTCATTCCCAAAGCTGTCTGTAATGCTTCCCAAAACTGACTAGTAAAGTTCGGATCTCGATCGCTTACTATACTACTTGGAACTCCATGCAATCAGACAATCTCCTTCATATATATATCCGCAAGGCTTGCAGCTGCTCTTATTGGCTTCACTGGAATGAAGTGTGCACTCTTAGTTAATCGATCTATAATAACCCAAATGCCTTCATTTCCTTCTTCTTTTCGAGGTAACCATCAATGAAATCCATGGATAGTTGATCCCACTTCCAAGCTGGAATCTCCAAAGGTTGAAGTAACCCTGCAATCTTTTGTTGGTCACTTATTACTAGTTGGAAATTCGAACAACGACTAACATAAATAGATATGTCCCTCTTCATGCATTTCCACCAAAAAGAGCGCTTCATATCTTTGTACATTTAGTGAATTCCAGGATGTATATTAAGTTTGGATCTATGACATTCGGCTAATACTTCTCGCCTAAGATTCTCAACATCTAGAACATAAATTCTTCCATTTAATCGTAATACTCCATGGTTATCTATTTTAAAGCTTGAATTTCTTCGTTCTTCAACTGCTTTGATGTATTTCTCAAACCGTTTATCTTTTCTTTGTTTACTGGCAATTCTTTCCAGAAGAGTTGGAGTTACTACCAAATAAGAAATAACAACATACTTCCTACTCAATGCATCAGCTACCACATTGCCTTTCCCGGGCATATATATAATATCTAGATCGTAAGATGCGAGAAATTCTAACCAACGTTGTCGTCTCATATTTAAATCCTTATGGGTGAAAAGGTACTTCAAAGATTTGTGGTCCGTGAAGAGTTCGAATTTTTCACCCAACAAATAATGCCTCCATACTTTTGAAGCGCACACAATGGCCAATAATTATAAGTCGTGTGTTGCGTAATTCTTCTCATGCGTCTACAGCTGTCTACTTGCGTAAGCAATAAACTTCCCAGCATGCATTAAAACTGCACCAACTTCTTCTCCACAAGCATCTGTATAAAAGGTCAATCCACTGTATCCATTTATAATTGCTAAAACTGGAGCGGTTGTCAACCTCTTCTTAAGTTCTTAGAATGCTTCTTCACATTTAGGAGTCCAAATAAATTTAGCATCCTTCATTGTCAAGTTCGTTAGGTGATAGGCAATCTTAGAGAAGTCTTGAACGAATCTTCTGTAATATCCTGCCAAACCTAAGAAGCTACGAATCTCTTTAGGTGTTTGTGGCTGCTTCCAATCTTAAATAGCTAAAACTTTCCATGGATCCACTGAAATTCCATCCCTTGATATTATATGTCCAAGGAATCTTACCTCCTTCTCCCAAAAATGGCATTTTAAGAATTTGGCTTTAAGCATATTATTCCTCAATATCTCATACACAGCTTCTAGCTAGTTGCCTTACGTGTTCTTCTTCTATATTTGAATAGATAAGGATATCATCAATAAACACTAACACGAATTTGTTTAGCACATCTCTAAACACTCTATTCATATGGTCAACAAAATAATTGGGTGCACTAGTCAGCCCAAAAGGCATAACCAACCACTCAAAGAAAGTATTCAGACCTTTGAATGCAGTTAGATGGATGCAATCTTCTACGATCCTTAACTGATGGAATCCTATAGCTAGGTCCATTTTAGAGAATACTCAAGCTCCATGTAACTGGTCAAACAAGTCATCTATTCGGGGTAGAGGATATTTGTTCTTAATTGTTTGCTTATTTAGATCTCGATAGTCTACACAGAATCTTAAAGATCCAATCAGACTTGGCCATGAAAACTACTGTTGATCCCCAACTTAAATGACTAGGTCTTATCAATCTTTTCTTCAGCAACTCTCGGGTTTGGTTATTCAACTCATCCCTTTCTTCAGAACCATCCTTCTATCTTGTTGTTTAATTGGAGTTGCTCCACGAACTAAATCGATATGAAATTCGATTTCTCGATGTGGGGGCAAACTTTTTACTTCTTCAAATACGTCTATAAATTCTTTGACAATGGGGATTGTTTCTAATCCTATCTAGGATGTATCTAAGGCATAAAGAAAACTATCCCTTCTTGGGCTAGGATCTTCATAAGATATTTCTACGAATTTCCCAAAGACGGTCCATAAAGATATCATTCTTTTTTCACAATCGAGCACAGCTTTATACTTAGCCAACCAATCCATACCAAGTAAAATTTTGAATCCATTAAAATCTATGATGTAAAAATCAAAAGGAAAGTAACGGGGAGGATAGGAAATTAGGACTTTTTCATAGTGCATACAAAGATTAGTTGAACCTCCTATAGGATTCGTCACGCAGATAGGGTCATCAACAATTTTAGGTTTAAGTTCTAATTCTTTTACGGTTTCTTTAGAAATAAAACTATGAGAAGCTCATGTATCAAATAATACTCTAACTAAAATATCATTGATAGAAATATTACCTTCCAACACTCCTTTGCCCTTTTCATTCTGGGAGGTTGAAGGCTCATCCTTTATAGCATACACTCTAGCTTGTTCTCCCTTCTTCATAGGTGGATAATTCTTAATCATGTGCCTTGGTTGATGGCAATTAAAGCAAAGACTATTCTGAACCATAGGAGAGGCAGCATTCTGAACTTTGGGGCTCCAACAATTCTTCGCAATATGGCCCTTCTTCTTATAATTGTTACAAGTGAAATCTTTATAGCGTTTCTCTTAAGACCCTCCTTTAGGCTTTCCTTGCCACGGCTTTTTGCAATTAAACATCCTTTACTTCCAATTACTGTTGTTGGTTTTCCGGGTGGCAGGTGGTCAATCTTGTCCAGAGCTTTATATATGAATCCCATGTCTACTAAGCAAGGTTTTAAATATCGGATTTCGGTCACGTTTCGTCTCGAGATTTTTACACAAGTTCTCTCGTATCGGGAGAGATCTCGGACGAGATGAGTACGTATCGGGTGTACATCTCGGATTGACATCTCGGATCTTATAATGCATCTCGGGAATATCTCGGATGTACTTATGTGTTTAAAATTGATGTGTCAAAAATTTATTTAACGATTATAACTTTCTTATTAAAAATAAAAATGGTAACATACTTGATTTACATGAACAAAGAAATATTTTTAGAAGAGTAGTAGCTTGATTGGCTTAATTGATTTGGTAATGAATCTAATGATTGAATAATATCCTTTTATTTGAACGTAATAAAGAAGTGAAACCTTTCGCTATGACTCATTAAGATAAAAAGTAAGGAATATGTTCAAGAAGTTGGTAAATTATAATTGGATTGAGTAGTTTCTTTTGAATCAATATGAAAATAAAAATTATTATGGAAAATAAGAAAAATGTATAACTTCGGGTGAGATCTCGGATTGAGATTTTGATCCATATATCGGGTGAGATTTGAATATCTCGGACGAGATGAGTGTCGAGGGAGATATGGAGGAGATTTGATGTCTCGTCTCGTTTAAGTGTGAAAATGAGATCTCGGGCGAGATCTCGGGCGAGATATAGGAGATTTAAAACCTTGCTACTAAGTCAACAAAGGGTTCTTTTACATGCCCTGTCATCCTGACATGATACTGCTTCTTCATCTCTACGATAAACATCTCATTCTTCTTAAGGGGCGTGTTTATTAATCCAGGCCTAAAGCAAGATAATTCATTAAACTTGTTGGAATATTCTTCAAAAGTCATCTCTTCCTACTTCAAATCCATAAAACTGCGATATAGACGAGATTTGTCTACGGCTGGCATGTTTTGTTCCTCTAGAACTTCTTTGAACCATTCCCAAGAGAAATTATCTTCTGATTCATTCAGAGTGATAGATTCCCACCAAGCTAGAGCTCCATCATGTAGTTGCCAGGAAGCTAAGAATCTCTTCTGCTCATCTCCAATATTTAGCCCTTTGAAAATCCTTTCACATGAGTGAATCCACGTTTGTACTTCAATGATAGTTTCCGTTCTTCGGAATGGTTTACCACCAAAACTGGTATAATTCTTATATAAGATTGCAAAATTGATTTGGGGTTGTACTGGAATAATTTCTTCGTCAACTACTGTGGCTCTGGGAGTTTGACCATTGGTGGTACTACTTCCTCCCCTTCTTCCATCTCGTCCTCTTCTTCCACTCACTTCTTACTATCTGTGTGTAGTAAGCAAAATCTTTAGGATATATAAATGAGATATCTTAGGGAATGTTATAAGTTTGAATATATTTGTTCATGTTAAAGTTTTAAATATACGCTCTCTCAGACTAAACTCATTCTAGGGTATTACTAACCCTTTCTCTAATGAGACATACCCCAATAAAGCCACGGTTCTCGCTTAACCTTTAGCTCTGATACCATATGTGACGACCCATCTCCTCGACCCTTAGAAATCGACACTAATACATCCAAGGTATTCATTAGCCTTAAATCCAAGTGCCGAGGTGGTAGATTATCAAGGGTGTAAAAGAAAATAAAGGTAGAAGACAACACAATAATAGAATCTCACATCGCATTCAACACTTTAATTTTACGTAAATGATCACACCAAGTGATCCATCAGAGTCAAATACTAATCTAGGTGGGATAGTTATAATTGCCTATCCTTACACATGTTGGGACATGCTAAATACACAACACAGTGGAAAATAGGTAGATATCTACATAGGGTACTTCAGCTTCATAACTCCAAAAGACTCTCCATAATGCTCCCCAACATGCTCCAAAATGCTCCTAAGGTATCCTGCCTATACGGCTGCTTGAAAAAATAGGGCACCCAGAGTTTAATGGGAAAAACAAAACTCCGGGTCAGTCATGGGACTAGTGTGAGAACTCAAAGTACGATGTTTTGAAAAAAAGGTATCTCATAAGACCACGGCGCACATAAACACCGAAGGAGTTTTTACCTTATGATAACCAAAACTCTTTATTACGTAAAATTAAGGGATATTATTTTTAATGACATTCTTGAATAACATTTCCAAATAAACTTATTAATCTTAGCTGAAATTGTTACCATTATTAAAATCAAGCATACTAGTTTCTACAAACAAAACCGCAAGTTCTCACTGGAGAAAGGGATTTCCATACAAATGAGCAGGTGAAGACTACCTTCCGATGGGTACATCTCTAGATGGATATCTGATGTAGCTCAGGCCAGGGATGGAGGCATAAGTCGTGACCGACTTATGGAAAGAGGTATGAGTCGAGACCGACTCAAGGAAAGCGAAGGTATGACTCGTGACCGACTTAACAGAGCTGAAATAATAAGTCTAGACCGACTTAAGGAGCTAGTAACTCGGGACCGACCTAACGAAGCGCCACAAGTTAACCAAATAACAGCGCGAGTTGAGGGCTTAAGTCGACTACGACTTAAAGGGAAGGTTTTGAGTCGTCTACGACTTAACGAAGGCGAGGAGATAAGTCTTCAACGACTCAAGAAGAAGGATACAGGAGGAACAGCTCGAATGAAGAATCACAAGTGTTAAGTCAGATACGACTTAAGGCAGATGATAAGTCGTACCATCTTATGTCGGCGAAGCCTGAAGACCGTTAATTCTTCTGCCGAGTTAATCTCCATCGCTAGTCTGGGATGCCGCATGTTTTTAAGTCGCTGATGCTGTTGCCGTTGATTCTTCTACCGAGTTAATCCCTGCCGTTATTTGTTGAGTCGTAAGTCGTATCAAGTTAATGTGTTGTAACTGTTTTGTTGTTAGGTCGCAACTTTTATAAGTCGTGAGTCATTTGTAATATACATGTATGTGGAGTCGCCTTTGTTTTAAGTCGTCTGCCGCTTGTAAGTCGTGTGTTTCTGAGTCATAGGTCGGAAGGAATCTTAAGTCGTAAGTCGGAAAGGGTTATAAGTCGGAGCCGACTTAGGAGTTGGGAATATTTTGTAATGCGTGAGTTGTAGCCTATAAATTGGCGAGTGGTGACATTTTGTAAGGTTGTTGATTTTTGAATAAAATTCTCTTTTGTTAGCTTTGTGCTTTCATTCAAATTGGTAGTTGAGTGTAATCTCCTATCTCCACCTTCGACATTCGAGTGCGCTCGAATCTTCGATTGTTGAAGCCGATTCGCGGAATCAAGTGCGCTTGGTCAATGCGTGAAGAATCGCAGATCTTTGAACCCGGTATCGTGCGCGATCAACGAGTTCGGGATAGCTAGAGTTCGGTATCTTCGGATCAACGAATTCGGGCATTTCAGTATCCATCAATCCATCGATTGCTACTTTCACCGATTGAAGATTGTTTTGATTAATCCGCTGCGTCAGTTTTGGTATCAGAGCCAGGTTTTAGCCAATCATAGCTAAATCGAGACTTGGAGCCTATTCATTTTGAAGTTGAAGTGATAGCCGAGATCCACTAGTTGAAGTGTGTGCATTACTTTGAAGATTGAAGTTCGGATCTATCTTGTTTCGAGAATTTTGTTCATCGTGTTCTTCGCGATTTGCAACAAAAGTGGAATTTCTGATCCATTTCATTTTGGATCAAAGTTCGAAAAGTGTTTGAATTTTGAAGTGTTGAAGGATTTGAGAAGATCTCAATCATGCGGCCAAGGAGAGCCAATCGTCACCAAAACGTAGAAGCTTTGTATCGAAGAGAAGAAGCTGATGAGATGGAACAAAGAATCAATGAAAACTTTAGTGAAAAGCTTAACGAAGGAATTGGCCGGTTAGAGAAGCTTATGATGGAGATAAATCAAAATCGGAGAAGGGTTTCACCTGAATCTAATCATGGGGTTAGTAGAGTCTCGCCACATTCCAATCGAGACAGAAGTGTTGAAAATGATCAAGGGCGTGGAAGGAACGTGAATGATCATGAACGGAGGAATGTAGATAGAAGGGATGATGGTGGAAGACGTAATGGTAGTAGAGATGTGGGAGGACGAGATAGACAACGATATACATCTGATTTTGAAGAGGAGTATGATGGTGGTAGTGTTCGAGGACAAGGACGAGGACAAGGAAGAAATTACTCTGAGTATGATCACAAGTGGGAGTCGGGGATAAAGACTGAAATTCCTGAATTCAAAGGTGGTATGCAAGCGGAGGAGTTTCTAGATTGGATGGCTAATGTAGAAGAGATTTTTGACTTCAAAGAAGTTCCAGAACATCGTAGAGTGAAGTTGGTTGCTACGAGGTTGAGGGGTAGAGCTTTGGCATGGTGGCAGCAAACCAAACTTACACGTGAACGAATGGGGAAGTCAAAAGTTGAATCTTGGGAGAAGATGAAGAAATTGATGAAAGCAACGTTCTTACCTTACAATTATCAATCGCTTATGTATCAGAGATTGCAAAATTTGAGACAAGGGACGAAATCTGTTAACGACTATGCTGATGAATTCTATCAACTTATTGCGAGGAATGATATTATGGAGACAGAAGAACAATTGACAGCCAGATTTGTTGGGGGATTGAGAATGCAGATCCAGGATATGGTTAATATGTTCGATCCAAGATCTGTGGCAGAGGCACATCAAAAAGCGTTGGCTTGGGAGAAGCAGGGTAGACGAGGAGGTGGTGTGTTTACTAGTTCCAACAATCAAGTGAAGGGAGTTAGTGGAAGTTCCAATGTTTCTAAACCTATCAGTAAACTGATGGTGAAGGAGGCTGAGAAGGCGAAAGTTAACAATGGTTTCAAATGTTACAATTGTCAGGAATTGGGTCATAAAAGCAACGAGTGTCCAAAGCCAAAGAAGAGAACCATGATTACAGAAGTTGAGGATGAGAATGTTGATGGAGGTTATTCAAGTCCAGTTGAGGAGGATGAGCAGGATATTGCGTCAGGAGATGAAGGTTGTAATCTAATGTTGAGGAGATCGTGTTTAACACCAAAGCAGGAGGAAGTTAGTTGGTTGAGGAGTAATATCTTTCAGTCGACATGCACTATACTGGGGAAGGTGTGTAAATTTGTGATTGACGCAGGAAGCTGTGACAATATCATTTCCACTGAGGCAGTAACAAAATTAAAGTTGAAGACCGAGAAACATCCAAATCCATACAAGTTAGCATGGTTGAGAAAAGGAGGAGAAGTGAAAGTGGATAGACGAGTTCGAGTTCCATTCTCTATTGGGAAGAAATACAAAGACGAGATCTGGTGTGATGTAGTAGAGATGGATGTTTGCCACTTATTATTGGGAAGACCATGGCAGTATGATCGAGCAGTACAGCATGACGGTCGGACCAATAGCTATAGTTTTATGTTTGAAGGCACGAAAATTATCTTAGTTCCGAAGAAGAGACAGCCAGGAGAAAGTAAGTCGGAAGAGATTGAAGAGCTGAAAACTTTATTATCTTTGAAGGAGTTTGTTAAAGAAGTCGAAGAGGAGCCGGAAGTATTCTTGTTAATTGGGCGTGAGAGCAGTGAAGAAGTTGAAATTCCAGAAGAAGTTAAACCGGTATTGAAAGAATTTGAGGATGTATTTCCAGAGGAGTTGCCAACGGAGTTACCGCCGTTGAGGGACATTCAACATCAAATTGATCTAGTTCCAGGAGCTGTGTTACCTCACAGACCACACTACAGAATGAGTCCAAAAGAGCATGAGGAGTTGCGAAGGCAGGTGGAAGAATTGCTTGAACAAGGGCGTGTGCAGGAGAGTTTAAGTCCTTGTGCTGTACCAGCTTTATTGGTACCCAAAAAGGATGGGACGTGGAGAATGTGCACTGACAGTCGAGCATTGAATAAGATTACTGTGAGATATAGATTTCCAATGCCGAGGTTGGATGACTTGCTAGATCAAATAAGCGGAGCTACTATCTTTTCGAAGATTGATTTGAAGAGCGGATATCATCAAATTCGTATCAGACCAGGTGATGAGTGGAAGACTGCTTTTAAAACCAGGGAGGGTCTATACGAATGGTTGGTTATGCCATTTGGCTTATCAAATGCACCAAGTACATTCATGAGGGTGATGAACCAGATTTTTCGACCATTCATTGGGAAGTTTGTGGTGGTGTATTTCGATGATATTCTGATATTTAGTGGAAGTCCTGAGGAACATTTGAATCATCTGAGGGAAGTACTGATGGTATTGCGACAAGAACAATTTTATGCTACAACGAAGAAATGCGTGTTCATGACGCATAGCGTTTTATTTCTGGGGTATGTTGTGTCGGAAGAAGGAATACAGGTTGACCAAAGTAAAGTTGAAGCGATTAGAGATTGGCCACAGCCCAAGACGATAACGGAAGTTCGTAGTTTTCACGGGTTGGCTTCATTTTATCGGAGGTTTATTCCACACTTTAGTAGTGTGATGGCACCTGTTACGGATTGCATGAAGGGTAAACAGTTTGCATGGACGGAGGAAGCCGGGGTTGCTTTTGAGCGAATCAAAGAACTCTTGACGTCTGCACCAATTCTAATATTACCAGATTTTCAGTTAGTGTTTGAACTACATACTGATGCATCCAAGGTTGAAATTGGAGGAGTGTTGAGTCAGAGGGGGCGTCCTATTGCATAATTTAGCGAGAAATTATCAGGAGCAAAGATGAGATACAGTACATATGATGTGGAATTTTATGCTGTTGTGCAATCTATTAAACACTGGAGACACTATCTATTTCAGAAGGAGTTTGTTCTTTACACTGATCATGAGGCATTGAAACATTTACAAGGACAAGACAAGATTTCAGCGAGACATGCATCGTGGATTGCATATCTACAACAGTTTACTTTTGTTGTGAAACACAAATCGGGAGTGACGAATCGTGTGGCTGATGCTTTGAGTAGGAGGAATCATTTGTTGACAACCATGAAGGTAGAAGTGACGGGGTTTAACATTTTACCGGAACTATTTGTGGAAGATCCTTACTTTATAAAGTTTGTTGATAAAGTCAAGGATGGGGAGACGGATGAGTTTATAGTGATAGATGGTTTTCTGTTCAAAGGAAATCGATTGTGCATACCTGATTGTAGTTTGAGAATGATGATTGTAAAAGAACTACATGAAGAAGGACATGTTGGGAGAGACCGTACATTACAGTTGATTTCACAGTCTTACTTTTGGCCATCGATGAGGAAAGAAGTGGAGAGGTTTGTGGAACGATGTCATATCTGTCAGGTTTCGAAAGGAACTGCAACTAATGCTGGTTTATATATGCCGTTATCGGTACCAACTAAACCATGGGTTGATGTGAGTATGGACTTCGTGTTGGGGTTACCAAGGACACAGCGGGGAAACGATTCCATTTATGTGGTAGTGGATCGATTTTCGAAAATGGCACATTTTATTGCTTGTAAAAAGACAGCGGATGCTGTTTATGTTGCTCAGTTGTTTTTCAAGGAGATCTATCGACTTCATGGATTGCCAGAATCTATTGTGTCGGATAGAGATACTCGATTTCTGAGTCACTTTTGGTTGAGTTTGTGGAAAATGGTGGGAACAAAGCTGAAGTTTAGTAGTGCTTATCATCCGCAGACGGATGGACAGACCGAGGTTGTGAATAGATCATTGGGGAATTTGTTGAGATGTCTTGTACAAGATAATCTGAAGAGTTGGGATGTGAAGTTATGCCAGGCAGAATTTGCTCATAATCATGCGATAAATCGTAGCACAGGGTTCAGTCCATTTTAGATAGTATATTCAAGCTTACCAAAGGGACCGTTGGATTTAACGGTAGTGCCACAATCAAAGAAGACAGTTAAGAAAGCTGCTGATTTTGTGGATGGATTGGCGGAATGTCATAAAATCGTTCAGGAACGATTGGAGCAAGCGAATGAGAAATATAAACGATCTGCAGATTTGAAACGACGGAGAGTTGAATTTCATGAAGGTGATTTGGTTTATGCAGTGTTAACAAAAGATCGTTTTCCGGTGGGAACGTACAATAAATTGGAAGCACGAAAGATTGGTCCAGTGGAAATTTTAAGGAGTATCAATGAAAATGCTTATAAATTGAAGCTACCAGAAGATGTGTATACTTCTGATGTGTTCAATGTTAAACATCTTATACCGTATCATGGGGATGAACGAGCTGATGTGGAAGAATTTACAAATTCGAGGTCGAATTTTTCTCAACCTGGGGAGGATGATGTAGCTCAGGCCAGGGATGGAGGCATAAGTCGTGACCGACTTATGGAAAGAGGTATGAGTCGAGACCGACTCAAGGAAAGCGAAGGTATGACTCGTGACCGACTTAACAGAGCTGAAATAATAAGTCGAGACCGACTTAAGGAGCTAGTAACTCGGGACCGACCTAACGAAGCGCCACAAGTTAACCAAATAGCAGCGCGAGTTGAGGGCTTAAGTCGACTACGACTTAAAGGGAAGGTTTTGAGTCATCTACGACTTAACGAAGGCGAGGAGATAAGTCTTCAACGACTCAAGAAGAAGGATACAGGAGGAACAACTCGAATGAAGAATGCACAAGTGTTAAGTCAGATACGACTTAAGGCAGATGATAAGTCGTACCATCTTATGTCGGCGAAGCCTGAAGACCGTTAATTCTTCTGCCGAGTTAATCTCCATCGCTAGTCTGGGATGCCGCATGTTTTTAAGTCGCTGATGCTGTTGCCGTTGATTCTTCTACCGAGTTAATCCCTGCCGTTATTTGTTGAGTCGTAAGTCGTATCAAGTTAATGTGTTGTAACGGTTTTGTTGTTAGGTCGCAACTTTTATAAGTCGTGAGTCATTTGTAATATACATGTATGTGGAGTCGCCTTTGTTTTAAGTCGTCTGCCGCTTGTAAGTCGTGTGTTTCTGAGTCATAGGTCGGAAGGAATCTTAAGTCGTAAGTCAGAAAGGGTTATAAGTCGGAGCCGACTTAGGAGTTGGGAATATTTTGTAATGCGTGAGTTGTAGCCTATAAATAGGCGAGTGGTGACATTTTGTAAGGTTGTTGATTTTTGAATAAAATTCTCTTTTGTTAGCTTTGTGCTTTCATTCAAATTGGTAGTTGAGTGTAATCTCCTATCTCCACCTTCGACATTCGAGTGCGCTCGAATCTTCGATTGTTGAAGCCGATTCGCGGAATCAAGTGCGCTTGGTCAACGCGTGAAGAATCGCAGATCTTTGAACCCGGTATCGTGCGCGATCAACGAGTTCGGGATAGCTAGAGTTCGGTATCTTCGGATCAACGAATTTGGGCATTTCAGTATCCATCAATCCATCGATTGCTACTTTCACCGATTGAAGATTGTTTTGATTAATCCGCTGCGTCAATATCCCGAGGACCATAGAAAATTTGCTCCCCTGCCAACACAAGACCGGCCTACCACTACTCTTAGATAGTACCGAATATTTCATCCCCCGGTCGTTACCGACCTTTATCCGAGACGTCTCTTAGCATACTTTTCACATTAATTAATACCCGGGCTCCATAATGGGTAAAATTATATCTAGAAGGGGATGATCATACCCTAATGGTTGCGAACCACTTAGCCTTGCCACATCTAACTCTTTCTTGGTCATTTCCTGGTTGATGAGGCTTGAGACAACGATTACCTTTACCCATAGCACAACTACTTCCACTTTGAATGCCACATTGTCATTCCATAGTAAAATGATCGATTTATACAAACGTATAACTTCTTGAGCTCGAATGTCTCCGGAAAGGGTGTTAAGCTAAGAGAAGGTGTCTTCTCTGCCACCGACTGATATATATTATATAGAGACCACTCATTGTGATTTAGAATGCAACGTCACACTCTTCCACACAAGTTCATTCTAGGAGTGAACGAAATCGAAGGTACTTTCCTACCACATCCTGTTAGGATTACTAGAGAATAGTCCTTGCATTGGATATTTCATAACGAAGAGACTACTGCTACTATATGTATATTGAGAGTTTATCCCCAAATGATCAACAAGCAGCCCTTCACTATGAAAATCCTAAATATCAATGTCTTCAACATGTTTTACTTTGAAACATACATTGGTTCGAAGTGTTTTCGGATAGGAATCACCCAAATCCTACCCTGGTTCCTTCGAAATCCAAACATCGATAAAAAAATGATGTAATTAGATGATTGTTGTTCGATTCATTCATTTCTCTTTATCAAAAATATCTTCGAGAGATATATATGTCATTATAAAATATTCTTTTAGTGAATATGAAATCATTATAGCCTTTCTTTTAAGATTTTTCAATCTTTTGGTTTATTTAAACCTTTTTAAATCTTGGAATAATTTCAATTTATTTCGCCTTTTATTTAGGAAAACTTTAATATAAATTTTTAGAGTATTCGGGCTTTCCCACCGATCTGTTCCACCCCTCATCTAAAAGATAATGTGAAGGCCAGGTAAGTTCAAGGTACTGGTTGCTCTATCTCTAACCTTCATTGCACACTTTGTTTTATCGTTTAGCTCTCATAGGCGGGACAAATGTACTAGTCGTTTCCGCATACTCAATTTTTGTTGAGGATTATTTAGACTTCCCAATCATTAATTAAAACACTTAATTATTCTTCAAAAAACATTTATAAAAGATTAGAAAGAGGATTGTTGAGTTTAAATCCATAATTCATAAGTTATTACAAATTGTTGCAAAAGCGTTGCAAAAATGTTACAAAAAGTGCTTTAAAAGCTATATTCTTCAAAATGACTTTTATGTCATTTAGAAATCCATCTTTTTAACTTAAATCACTTTTAAAATATTTTAAAAGATTTTTAGAATTTATTTCATATTTTTAAAACATTTAAAATATCAATTTTAAACTTTGGTCACTTTACTACAAAAGGGTGATTTTTTTGGAAAATTATTTTGGACATATTTTAAAATCTAAAATATGAAATCTTGATTTTTTTTTCTTTGTTGGAAAGATATGGATATATTAGTTTGAAAACTTCTTATCTCAAAAAATTCCGAGCTATATTCCACTTCGTATACTCATTTAAACTTTGCGGTGCGAAATCGCGAACTACCGTTACGCGACGCATCTAGTTTTGAGTTATTTTATGTTTTTCATTCAAACTTGGTGAAAAAAAGTTTAAATACTTGTGGAACATTTCTAAAACATATTTAACCATTTTTAAAGGTATAGATGATTCCATATCACTTTCTTATCATTACTTTTTTAAAGTGATTTCCATGTGAAACAATATCATGTATACGTGACGTATTTTCATATTCATAATCAAATATCAACATATACAAATCCATGTCATAATCAACATCCATAATATAAATTGCATATCATTTTAATAATATTCACAAAATGTGTTTGTATATTATGTAACTTTTCACATACATTTCAAAGGTTGCTGCTTTCTTTTTCAAACACTTATCTAACATCATTATTAGCAACCAAACATTATTTTTAGGGGTTTTGGACCAAAGGTCCCTATTCTTAAAGCTCATGCACAAAAAGTCCCTACCCATACATCCATGTAAATTAGGTCCCTGTTTTGTTAATTTTTACCAAACTGTCCCCTTTCAGAAAATCGGCCCAGCATAGAAATCAGGGGGAAAAGTGACACAAATTAGCCAAAAATTAAAAATAGGGACCTAATTTTCATAACTTTTCCAAGAGGGACTATTCTTCCATCATCTATTAATTCTAGGGAGTTGACAGTTATTCCTTGTTATTTTTAACCATCATAACTACTAATATAGCTATGGTTTATAGTTCTCACTTTGTTTGATTGAATGAAAAATCGGCTATAGCTCCGCTACTCGATGTTTTTCGCACACGAATATTTGAATGCTTGGACTTGAAGTGGATCGACTTGGACTGGGGGAGGGGATGTTGCTCACGGCCTTGAGTGGAGGGGGAGGAGGGCTTGGCCGTGGGTGGTGGTGGTTGAAGTCGTTGGTAGAGGAAGGGAAATGGAGGAGTTTTGAGGTGGTTCGGGCGGAGTTTTATTGATATTTTTCTTTGTTTTATTTTTAGGAATATTTTGGCATTATGTAATTATGGAATGAAGCCATTAAAGGAAGTAAGAAATATCTTAGAAAATGAAGAAGAGGACGTGAAAAAGTGAGAAAGTGTGTGTGTGTGTGTATTTAAAGAAAATATTTGGAACACAAATAGTATTTTGTGAAAAGACTAAAATACCCTTTGCTTAAATTTTAAGCAAATAACTTTGTCAATACTTAACATCATGTTTCAAATCACCACTTTATGTCACTTTCACTTAAGAGACAAGTAAAGAGTAAATGATTTGTTTACTTTTTTGAAATGACATATTTTGTCTTTTTAATTTACTTTTGCTAATTACTTTCTAGAATTTTCTAAGTGTATTTTCAACAAGTAATCATGTTTGGTTAATTGCAAATCACACTTTATATGTTAAAATATTTATAAGAATGTGTACATAAAGTTGCGATGACGTTGCGATAACTTTTAATCGACAAAACGTTGATTTTCGACAAAGTGTTTTACGGTCATATTTTGATGTTTTAGTTAAACTATTTAGTTATGTAAACCAAATTTAAAAATAAATATAATGATATTTAAAAATATAATCACTCATAAATAAAATAAAATAATTTATTTAACCATTGAAACTTACTTTTCTAAAATCAGGATTTTGTCACTTCTGTTAATATAAGCAAATGTTATTATCTCAATGTATATTTCTATTTCCAAATCATATCTAATATTGTTTAAATCCTAAAGCCTTATATATTTTATATTTAAAATCACTTTAATTTTATATTTTGAGGTGGTCAAATTCTGGATCGTTATAACATATGTTCTTACTATATTAAAAATGTTAAATGTTACTATTTCATTTTTCTAATAAGGTTCCCACTAGTCTTTTATGTTTCTCCAAACCCTAAAATGAAACATAAAAGTCTTTCAACTTCATTGGTGGGTGTTATTACTCATCTGACTTGGGATTCTGACCTTGAGTTTGCTCAATAAGTCATAGCCCCACAAATGATGGATAACTCCTTATTGGTTGTATCATATACAACTCCTAACCCATGGTTCCTTTTTCTAATTTCATTTCGACCTTGAGTTTGCTCAACAAATCGAAAGAAATTATTCATTCATACACACCTTTTCGCGATGGCCTAAGTATAGTATATATACCCTGTGTTTGCTCAACAAATACATATAGTAATCTTACCTTATCTAGTCAATATATTAGTAACTAGTGCGAACTTGTGCTTTGCACATGGTTTTTGCAATAGTTTTAACAGAAACGCAAATAACATGTACATATAAGTATAAACTTTTATAAAAAGCCTTCAAGACTGGCGATACATTTTATATATAAGAGAACTACATAACCACATAAGGAAGATGTCATGGTTCTAAATTGAAAGTAACTGACTAAAGCAACAAACAAAGAAATTATATTTGATTAATAATTGAGCATTGGAATATAACAGCTTACTCTAAAATTAGACTTGTACTTGCATAATAACCACATGAGTGAGTATAGATTTTTTTACCAATGGAAAGTAGATTATTATCTGTATAATTTTGTATGAAACAAAGTAAACAACATCCAATAGTGGTATTAAAAAAAGCAGAAGTGTAGTGAAATATGAAATATAGTAGAGTTAAAAAGTATCTTGCATTTAAAACCAATCAATATATAGTGAATGATCAGAGTGGAGTGAAAAATAACAGACAATTTAGTTAAACAGCCTTTATAGCTACCTAAAAAAAAGAGCGATGCCAAAAATCAAAAAAACCTAGAAGTTAGAAGCTTATCTATCCAAGTTACAAAACAGAAGTAAATCGTTTACAGGTGACGAAATAGTTTTGAATATATCAGTACCATTAGTTTCTAGTATAATTATTTAGGAACTAACACAAAACTGGTGCGACTGGATAAGGACAATCATTTGGAAGATATAGTATTTAGCAGCTGGAGGTAACTTAATGTGCAGCAAAGTTTGAACATCAGAAACTTCAACGTATAAAAGGTGACTAAACAGCAGTGAGCGAAAAAAAAATCCTCAAGCACAGCAGTACAACATGCGAACAAATTATTGTTACAGAAGTTTTGTTGGTCAATGAAATACAAATAGTAGTTAAATGATAATATAAGTCATTGTAATGCATGTAACGACCCGTAATTTTCGATAATTAAAAATAGTTAATTTAACAAGATTTTGTAATTTAATGTTGGAAGAAATTAAAAATTTTGATTTAATTAATGAGAATAATAACTTCACTGAAATTTAATAATGTTAATTTAAGGCAATTGATAATTATCTTAACCCAATTTCAATAAATTGAAATAATTGTAAACATAAAATTGGTTATAGATTGTAAATAAGGAAATAATTTAAATGTTATATTAATTAGTGAGAAAATATGTAATTAATTGTAATTGGATGAAATCAGTGTTATGTAAGTATTTATAACATATGTTTGTAAATAATAAAACCATAAATGTGATTACATTAAGTAAAAGGTGACCATTGTGATATATTACCTATTTATTTAAGCTGTTTAATTAAATTGGAAATCAATTGCAATTAAATGTAATTAAATATTACGTTAATGGAAATTAAGATGAAATTGGAGAATATTAATGTAATAAGATGTAAACCAATGTTAACTATGTCCATAGAATAATGATTGATTGAATAAAAAGATTTAAATCAAATTAAATCAATTTATTGGAATTACATTTTAATTAATCGGATTTAATTATAGTTGGAATTGAACACTGTAATTAGTGAAATATTTAACGCTGAATTGATATGTAAATTTGTTTTAAATTATTGTAAATGTCTAAGTAATCAAAAGTGATAAAAATTATTAGTTATTAAATCTGAAATTAAAAAGTGATTTAATCAATTTGATAATAATTTAATTAATTAATTTGAAAATAGCCATTTTGGCCACTCTCTCGGATTTCGACGAAACTAGTTTCATCGGATCCGTAACAGTGAATTATTGTAGGATTTCAAGTTTCGTAGCGATCGGACTTGTCGTTTGATTGTACGGACTCGAAACGTGTAGAAATCAATTTAATTGAAATCAATTTGAAATAAACTGATTTTAAAGCTAACTTCTTCATACAATGGAATTAGGACTTGAAACCTGTTCCATTCAGTTTAAAAATATTGAAAACATCTATTTTGATACATGGGATGACCCATTTTCATTTCGGGAACGAAACGGGCTTTTTGAGTCGTTTATCGTTTCAATCCAAATCGATTTGGTCCATTTTTTATATTTTCAGCTTTGCCTATATATAGGCCATTATAAACCCTAATTGTTTCTCATACTCATTTCAGTACGTATAATTCTCCCTGACTACCTCCTCTTTTCTCAATGGCTGAAAACCCTAAATTCCCAATTCAATTTAAAATCAAATTTCAATTTCAAAAATCAAACTCCTCCAAACTATATAATATTATATACCGATTCGAAGCTCTCGAGGAGCGCAATTCAAATCTGCAGTTTGTTTTTCGATTTGGGTCTCTATGCGCCTAGAATTTGGTGATTTAATCGCGGTCGTTCATAGGGGTTTGATCAACTTCGACGGATCATCGAATCGCGGGTAACATCGTGTGGAGAGGGCCGTGCGTAGTCCATCAGAGCCTGCCGTTTGTTGAATTGATGGGCGGATCGTCGTTGAAAATTCAACTAGGGTTTATGAAAGAGGGAGACGGCTGCCTTTTCTCGGGCGCGTTTGGGGCGATGTGATGGTCGCGTAGGGGGTGGTGGTGGTGAAGGACGGTGGTGAGAGCTCGTCCATGGTGGCGCGATGAGGTTCGAACGCCTACAGGTGCGTGCGGCTAGAGGATTGAGTGGCGGTTGGATGTTTTTGTGATGGGTTCTCTGTGCTTAGGCTAGGGTTGCATGATAAGGGTAGTGACGCGTAAGGTTCCAATTTTAATTTTTTTTTAATTTAATTTGAAATTATATATCGTCTACTGACTATAACTTTTACATACGAGGATGGATTCACGCGCGGTTTGTTCTGCTGCGATCGTATCGAAATTCCGGACATTATGAAACTAGTTAAGACGCATTCTGAGACTGTTAAATTTTGGGTCTTATTTTGGATTTCAAATCGATTTGAAATCAAAGGTGGGTGTTTTAACCCACTCACAATTACTAAATTATCTTATGTTAGCTAAATTAAATTTATGATGTAATTAGAAATTGATTGGTTGATGTTGGTATATTTAAATTGTCATGCCTGTTAAATCTGACTTTTATTGAGTATTATTGCCATTTAATTTAATATTAAATTTTAATTCGTCAGTTTATACTTGTTATTGATAATCAGTTAGCTATTGATCTTTATTGATGATTTTGATGGATATTTGATTGTTGATACCAGATGATTGGATGTTATATTTTATATTGTTGTAACACTGCAAGTTCCCTCTGGGTTGAAATGATACATACCCGAACGATCTGATAGATTAGAGGAAATCATTATGAGTTGAAATGATAGGCTCAAGAGATTTCATGGATTTGAAGTAAAATTTGGGATTGCGGGCTGAAATAATAAATAGCCGTAAAATTTAAATTAATTGCAGATTGAAATGATTAATATCTGTATCACTTGACCATAGGGTAGAAAATTATATACGGACACCAGATTGGTTAAATTAAACGATTTTAAAACCCTTAAATCTTGGGTTGGATTAAATGATATTTTGAAGGAAATTGATTTATATAAATTAGATTACTTTGAAAATCCAAGTTTGAAGGTTGGAATTCGACATTGGTTTAAATCGAAATTCTAAAGTATTTTAATCTAATTTAATCTATTTTAAATCTAGTTAAAGTATTTTAATCTATTTTAATCTATTTAAACTATTTTAATCTATTTAAAGTATTTTAACCTATTTTAAATCTATTTATAGTATTTTAATCTATTTTAAATCCAGTTAAAGTATTTTAATCTATTTTAATCTATTTAAAATCTATTTAAAGTATTTTAATCTATTTTAAATTTATTTAAAGTATTTTAATTTACTTTAAATCTATTTAAAGTATCTTAACCTATTTTAATCTACTTTAAACCTATTTAGAGTATATTAATCTATATAATCTATTTAATCTATTTTAAATCTATTTTTAAAACTATCTAAAAAAACATTTTAACCATTTAATTTATTTTTAAGTCCATTTAATTTAATTTTAAATCTATTTAATCTATTTTAAGACTATTTAATTTATTTTAAATCTATTTAATTTATTTTAAATCTATTTAATCTATTTTAAATCTATTTAACTATTTTAAATTTATTTAAACTATCTTAAATCTATTTAAAACTATGATAATCCAATTTAAACTATTTTCAAGTATTTCAAACTATGTAAAAATTTATTTTAAACTATTCTAAACTATTTATAACTATCTAAAATATTTTATAAATTTCAGATTGTATAAAGTGGAAGTGTTTATATTTAAATCCTTGATTTTAAAGCGAATATGGTTAAATGATGTTATAACTTAAGTCGTAACCTATCTTATTGATGAGTTCAAAGGTGAATATGATTTCGAAAGTAATATGGTTTGAATTGATTATGATATTTTGATATCGATTATGAAATGGTTTTGGAAATTTAAAAGAACCATCCGGTGTGAAATAAACATTTGGTTGTTAAAGAGACCGGGATCGGATATTGTCATACTCTCTGCCAATACCGAAAACCACTTTAACAACTATGTATGTGGTGGAGATTTCAGAATGAAGTAGGATGGTTTGGCGAACGATTATGTATGAGGTATTTACGTAACCCTGACTGCTATGAGTCAGCTTAGATGTGACTAAAACAGGAGCTATACTGGGCCAAGTGAGATCGCACCTCCGATCGGGCACATTTCTTCGATACCATATTATTACTTTGTGATTGATTTGGTGGCCACCCCTCGATTTTGAATATGGGAGTGTGTTCCAAGGTGGGTGGTAGTAGCTGCTATGCGTTACCACCAGTTCGGGAGTGCAAATAGTAGAATCTTACCCTGGCATTGCCTCGAGTATCGTGTTCACATGTCGTATCTTACCTTCTACAAGTTTGGTTTGTACCATACCTATGGAGTGCCCTCTGAGTAAACCTCCTGGAGGAGCTTACGGTACTGTATAGACTATGGGAACATATAAAATGTATTAAGGGGGATATGGATAACGCCTTAACGCTATTTTAATACTTTACTTTACTGTAGACATATTATAATAGCGTATTGTACTACATAGTAGATTGTTTAACGTATACTTAGGAGATGGTAATCCCGAACATCTCTTAAGTTACTGCACTCACGTTAGACACTGGATAGGAGATGTCAAACCCTGTAAACATCTCTGATGCCGTTACACTCATATTTATTTGCTGTTGATTTAACCTACATAAGATCTTTTAGTTCTAACACGAGTGTTTTGTCTTTTCAATTCGCTCGGGTCAGTCTGAGCTTTTCAGTGTATCGAAGACTGTTTTGGAGGACGAAGATGAAGATTTAGTACTATTGTATTATTTATTATATTTATCCCACTACATCATCTTGTTCCGCTGCATTGTTAATTATTTTTGTTGTATGTGACTTTGATTCTGTATTGTAAAAGTTTAATCAAATGTTATTTGTAAAACAGCTTCATGAACTGTTTATTTGATTATTATATTTTGTCATTCTACTGTAAGATTTTGTGTTTGTTTTTCTTTCTTTCTCTGCTTTTTCTTATTCACCCCATAACAATCCTCCCTTTTGAATGGTTTGAGTATGACGTGTATGGTTTATTGTTGATTTAAACCGTCCAAGAAGGCATGTCATTATAATGCAACTGCGTAAAAAGCAATTGTAGCATACACAGCTATTGTACTCCATTCATTTAGGTACCGTTTTCCCAAAACAACAACAGCAACATCAACCTTAAAAAATAGCAAAACTAAAAGTGAATAATATTAATGTCATGCTTATATAGTTCTTGTTAATACAGTACTTATTGTATAATTGTCGACAAGTCTTATATATACCAAAGAAATACAGTACGCATAAATAATGTTTGATTGTATCTTAATATATATACCAATAAAGTAAACATAATGCCACACAAACCCAAAATGCATAATATTTCACAGTCCCTTACAAAAGCTAGAGCATGCCATTTAACTTTAAAGCATTCCATTTATTTTTTGTTTAACTTTACATACTTAAGGCATGGATAATTAAGGCTGAAATATGTATAAAATAAATGCTTCCAACAATGATTAACTAAAAACTATGATGTAATTTCCAATGTGTTCTTCAGTTTACCTCAATGAACCTATTCTTTATAATAGAAAACCAAATTATTAGCATCCAAACTCATGGATGTAGTAATAATGTTCACTCCCAAATTAGAATAACCGGTAAGCATCATATTAAAACTTTCATGACATCAAATCAAAATCATGTGTTAAAAGGTTCATCCGGCCAACTCAAACTCAAATATTTGGATTAGCATCCCCACATGTAACCCTTACTATTTTTTGGTGTTAATACTTAGAAAAAAATCCACTACCTACAAATACACAACTCTCCTCTTATGTGCTCCCATTTCACTATTTGTACAATATTGTCATGTACATTCTCTTCATATTAAATCCATTTCCCTAATAATAAATTGTAACAACTTATTTACCAAACCAATCTTATCTTCTTACCTTGTGTTTATTTCTACACATTATTTTTGCTATATGTAATGCTAATGGATTCTGAATTGCCTTCTAACCATAGCCAGTCTGCCTATGTCACTGCCTCAATTGAGAGAGGTTGCACTATCAAAGGAGCTGCCCACAATATTGGTAATGCTTGTATATCACTTTTACAATGTAATAATATGGTAATCATTATAATGAAAATTTGAATCATGAAAATATTAATTCTAGTTACTTACCTTGTATTAGATCAGAAGAGTAACTGATTGAGCTAGCGAGAAGAAGAAGATGATAGGCCGACTCCTTGATTGGTTGCTATCTTAAACTTCAAAGCGCTATGTATAGAAATTGACGGTTGCTTAGCATCTTACGTAAACCCATCACCAATCACTAATTGTATTGCATGAAAAATTTATTTGTTAATATAATATAGTAATTTCAAAATAAACTATTTATAATGCATGGATAGAAAATGTAAAAATAGGAGATGATGGTGAGCCTACAATAAGATGGACAAAGTGTGTTGGTGATGAACCCATAGAGATCAATAACCAGAGACGGGTGTTTTCATCGTTCATTGCCGACAATCGATCCAATCATGAAACAAATGTTGTTGTTGATGAATTACGACGAAGCAACTTTGAATTTTGCAATGATACCAAGCTTATATAGTATTTATAATTTTATATTATTCGTAATAAAATAACAGTTAGGTGTATCATTTATCCAAGTAAATGAAGATATTTTTCCGGTGTATCTCATGACATGTTTGTAAAATGGAAATGCTAAGTAATGCAAGTATTTAATATGAAGACAAAATGATGTTGTGTACAATTGTGCATTATTTGATAATGTATATATTACTTCAATGTTATAGTTTGATAAATGGAAAAATATACACTATAGCAATTAAGACGTTATGAATCATGCAAACACATAACGTAGTCCTATAAACTATGCTGTGTGTGATTTTACCCTGATAAGAGAAATATAAACTAATATATGATAATTACATTTCCCAGAAACAAACTTAGTGATAATATACACAAAATATATCATAAAACTCAATTAATCAATGATTAATGTCATTTAAAATGAATTCTTTAACTTTGCTTTTCTTACAAAACTTATAGTAGAATAATGCAATATTCAAATTGAAAGTATAGTTGGAGGTAATGAAGTTGACATAAAACCGACTAAAAAATTATGTTAAAAAACTCCAAAGAGCCATGCAATTCAAAACACAAACAATTATAGCAATCTTACGTATAAATTGAAATTCAGTCTCAATAGTCAATTCATTCATCTATTTGTTTAACCACTGTCAACATAGTTGTACCTAAAGAAAATGCCATTATTCTATATAAGTTGGAAGAGTCTAGCATGGAGAAGCTATTAATATAGTTTTCTAAGAATAATATAGACATGACTTGTATAATAGTACATAATTTGTTACTTAGACTAAAATTATTAAATTGTATATTGAGTTAAAAATCCAATGTTCAATGTCTTTGTATACACACACACTATATCTATATATGTATAAAATATGAAACATTAAAATAAATTTCTCTAATGCTGACTTTTGACATTCAGAATCTATGGTTATAGATTAGAAAGAAAAAAATGAAATTTGAATTTTAGATGAATCTCTATACTACTTAAAATTGTTTTGTTCCTATAATAAATGAGTATAAAATTATACTCTCCACTTTACTTTTAGTCTTTTTCTTACTAGTAACTTTATTATTAGTTAACTAGTCCGAGGTAGTTATATTTTATGCATGATATGAAATATCTGTTAAGAATGATATCGGTCAACATTTGAAATGAGTAATTGCCTGAAGGAACAGTTCCACCAATGACCAACCAAATAAGGTGAAAGAAAGAGGAAGAAAATTACTTACAGTGTTGCTAACGATATCCATCATGAGATTCAGTATTCTACACCTCCACATCCATCATCACATAGTTTACCCTATTATCTGTATCAAATTATAAGAGAACTGTATCAAATCAAAAGTATTCGTACCTAAAAATGATTCTACGGACAACCTTTAACTAATATGATGATTCAATATTAGTAATTCAATTAAGTGGAAAAAAAGAAAAAAAATTGAAAACAAATGCTTACTATGCAGGGATCATGACAAATAATCAAAATACCTAACACTAAATTGCAATAGCAACACTAAAATCATGAAAAGATTTCCATTTATATTTATTTATCACCACAATCATGTACTGCCATTTAATAAGGTTGGTCACCTTTAATATTTATATTAAAAAATGTGAACATGACATTGTACGGTTCAATAAGCATCAATAAATGTAAGAAACACTATAAAAAGTTATAAAGCATAGCTTGTGATTGGCACATTTGATTGTCTATCAACAGTTTGAAGTAGAAATAATTCAAATAGTATTTTTGGGTGTTCAAAAGCACAGGATTACATTGAATTTATTTTAAAATATGATGACATAGAGTTTTTGTTTAAAAAGAGGAAAAATATGGGGTATAAGCAGCATGCATGCTCATGGAAGAAGAGCTTGGTATTCTTAGAACCAAGAAGATGAAAGGACGGCTTGAAAAATCTAATCAGAAAAGCTTATAAAAGAGTTGGATGTGTGTCTATGATGTTATTTTTTGAAAGGCAAGAAAAGTACAAAAAATATAATACCTCACGCTGCCTCTTATATGATTGATACTTTGAAATGTTAGATTAAATCAATGATGCTTTTGTCTAAAAGTTGACCTTCTTGGTATGGAATATGATTCCTCTTAACTTCAACTTGAATTAGAGAAATAACCACATTACTTGCAATTCAATAAGTTCAACATGATGTACACTAAAAAATTTGAGTTAACATTGATATCATAGTGTACGTAAGGTGATTAATTTTGGGTTTAACATAACATACCATTGATGAAAACATGAGTACCATTTGAAGGTCAAAATACATGATGTTGTTATTACTTTAAATGGTTTTCAAATAGAAATGACATAACAATCACCATAACTTGAATTTTTTGTGCTTAATATTAATTTCATTATCTACCTCAAAGCTAATGGTGCCACAATAAAATATTTCACCTATGAACAAAATATATCATTGCAATTTGTATTTTTAAATACATATCCTTGGATCATGTAATATTCTTTTAAGTATTAAAAGAAATTCATACTCTAGATCATATTGTATTATCAAATGACCCATAGAAAATTAGGAGATATATTAACATAATCAATCAATATAAATAATATAAACTCATACCCAATTGACTAAATTTGTGACCAATAAGTTTACATATTGCTCGTAGCAATTAGGTGTTAAAACAATTCAAGACATTTTCATTTATAATAAAAAAAATATCATTTACACTTATAGTTCTTTGCCTATCCTCTATCCATAATTTGTTTTACTACTTTCACTATGAATCTTTAGGTTTATCCAGTAGAGCATGACTCTGCACTATCCATAATACACCATCCTACACTCAAATGTAATATTTATTCTGTTTCATTGTCAAACTAATATTTTATGACTAATAAGCAATTTATCTTAATATTTTGCATCCTAAAATTAAATAGGAACATTTTGGTGGCAATACAAATACATGGAACATCATAACCTAAACAACACTAATCTCTGAAATAGACAAATAGAAATTTTTAGAATTATAATTTTTTCTATGTTAGTGAGCAATTCAGTAAGGGATTTCCATTTGCATTATATTAAATGCGTTTGAAACAAAAAAAATCATACACAATCATAAATTTAAATTATACATAAAAAATGAATTTTTCCACATCAATGTCGAGGCCATAAAATAAAGAAGATCAAACTCAGTTCTCTCTCTAGTTAAAATTTATAATAATTTAGTATAGTTTCCACAAAAAATGTGCCGTGTATTAATGATTTATATATGAACATTAAAGAACAAATTAATATATGATATCTTAACTTGACAATACGGAAAACAGTAAGTAGAATAATAGGAAAGATAATGCAAAACCAGCAAAAAAAATGAATAAAAATGTCGTAGAGAAAATAAAAGTAATATAATAAGTACAACTGGATGCCCATTATAAAATTGATCTCATTTGAATATGTACAATAGATAAGGATAAAACAAATACTTGCAAAAATATATTTCGAAACATATAGAAACTTAATGAAACACCCCACACCCCTTAGTATACCCAAAAGAGCACACTAAAAGGTGTGGTGTGTTGTAGGTATAACTAAAACTAGCAGAGACTAAGATTCACAAGACAAAATAGATAAAACAGTGGAAACAATTAAAAATAGTAACTTTCAAAAAAGCCAAACTTCATAATATAGAAGTATAAAACCAAATACATCACATGTCTGAAAATACCAATATATGTCTCATGAAATTAAAAACCTCGGTCTCATAAATATCAGAGTACAAACTATCCTTCAAATAGTGCCAGTACAACGTAAGAACTAAAAGCTAAAATAAAAGAAGAGAAATACTAAGATAATTTCTGCCAAAGAAACCTCCAAGAATCTGCAACCTACAGTCCTTGCCCCTGATTGCCTATGGGGGGAAAAAGGAAAAAATAGAGGAGTGCGTCAGACTAAAAGTCTGGTGAATGATATTAATTACCAGAATTCTAAAGCAAAGTAAAAGTAATACTTTACAACAGTTCTAGTACATAAAAGGAAACGAAGGAAATAGGAAGAAAGATAAAGCTGGAAATAAATATGAGTTAACTATTGCTAAATTAATATGATTGGTTAACTTTGATTGTTTGCACTTGTCCTTGATAGTTGCTTTGATTAGGCTGAATTCCTAATCCTATTTTAATTAGGCTGAAATCCTAATTCTATCGTTTGATCAGCCTGCTACTCCATAGTACCTACTGTGAACTAGACGCTAGATAGCTCCCTATACATAAGGCAATGGTGTCTACCAAAGACACACACTAAGAGCTTGGAACTCAATAGTAATTTATCTCCCCTAATCGACGCTGCACGCTCGGTCACCACCGGTTCGCACTATCTATTGCTCCCTCTTTTGACCTTTTATTTACCTTAGACAGCATAAGCGTGCCCTCATCTCACTTCAAGCTATTGTGAGACACCGTGTCCATAGAAAATAGGGAATGTTGTTGGTACTGGTCTCTGTCAAACAAAATCTAGTTGCGCCCCTTGTCCAAATCCCCATGATTTGGTCTTTTAATTATTGACCTCTTATCCACCCTAAACAGCATAAGCGTGTCCCAAGGGAAATGCTGCCGATATGGATCTTTCCTTTTTAACTATTGACCACTTATCTACCCTAAACAACATGAGGGGAATGCTGCCGGTATGGATCTTACTTTTTAATTATTGACCACTTATCTATCCTAAAAAGCATGAGGGGAATGCTGCAAGTATGGATCTTTCCTTTTAATTATTGACCACTTGTCTACCCTAAATAGTATGAGGAAAATGCTACCGGTGCAGATCTTTCCTTTTAACTATTGACCACTTATCTACCCTAAACAACATGAGGGGAATGTTGCCGGTACGGATCTTACTTTTTAATTATTGACCACTTATCTATCCTAAACAGCATGAGGGGAATGCTGTCGGTATGGATCTTTCCTTTTAACTATTGACCACTTATCTACCCTAAACAACATAAGGGAAATGTTGTCGGTACAGATCTTATCTCTATCCTTACTTATTAACTTAGTATAAGTCTTTTTAAATAAGCCTCTACTCTTTATCCTTTACTATATTTACTTATTAACTTATTCTAAGTCTTAAAATAAGCCTCATTATATTTTGTTTCTTAATATAACCTATGTTATAATCATGCTTATTACTTAACCCAATGTCTAAGTGTAAAAATAAGCTTCTTTGATCATTTACTCTTTTTAGTCATAATTCTAAGTTATAACTAGATCAATATCTTTAATTTAGTCCAATTCTAACATTAATATCATAATTAGGCTCAATTTCAGTCTATTTTCAATTTTTTTATAGTCTTTACAATTTACATCTTATCTTCCGTTATTTCAGTATTCATATAATTTAATCCATATTCGCGTTTAATTTTATTCTAATCCATTCACGAATAAAAAAGGAGGAATAAAAGAAAACTGAAAATAGAAGAAAATCTAAAGCGTTGGAAAAGTTGTAAATAACGTATAAATAACAGTAAATAAATTCAAAAACTGTAAATAAATGGAAAAGCTATAATTAACAGAAATAAACTAGAATTAACTAAAAAGAATAGTTAAAAAGAAATAGATTGAAAATAAATCTAAAACCATAAATAAACTACTAAAAGGGTTATTCCAAAAATTGTAGTAAAGCTACAACTATTGGAAACCCTATTATTTTAAATTACTTAAAAATCTAAAATAAATACAATCACTCACTTGTGGTCCTAATCTCTTCCCTTTTGGTCTTCCTAGATCCACTTGAGGGTATTATATTTTATTTAAAAAGATTCCCTCCTTGGAAAATTATTCATTTTAGGGTCCTTCCTGAAAAGGTGAACCTAATTGGATAAAATCTTAGAATAAGAAAAAGTGTTAGGCATATGGTCTTATTTATAGGGGTAGAAAGTGGATCCCTGACCCTTAGATTTGGAGATTGAATAAGGTACGACCACGTCATAGGCTGAATAAGAGTCATTGGATGGAAGCACGGAAAGACCAAATTGAGTAAAATAATGAAATTGATGTGTACAAGGCTTGCTGGAACGAACACGAACGAAAAATTCGTTCGTTCGCTCACTACGTAGGGTAGGTCGACCGCACGGTCGACCTTCCCCCCTCCTAGGTTGACCGGCTGGTCGACCTAGGGTGTGGTTGGGTCAACCTTCTGGTCGACCTGACCCATATATTATTATTATTATTATTATTATTATTATTATTTTTGTTGATTCTTGTTCGATTTGTATCTTGCTCATATTAGCTTGGATTCTGATGTTCTATATATGAAAATTGACCAGAAAATTACCACGAACACAATGGTGCAACTCACGTGGCTTAATTCTGATAATTTCACAAAGTTATTTTATCATTTAATTAATTCATTAATTAAGTATTATAGCTTAAATTTCGGGTTGTTACACTTAAAGTATGAATTAGAATTCACAACTTGGAACATAAATTGAAATCAACAAATCAATTTCATAATTCAAACCAATCTTAATATTAACTAAATTATTTTATAAATTAACATGTGTTTTCATGTGGCAAACCCCAATAATTTATAAAATAGGCAATAATAATGACGACGGACATTGCATATTCATAAAAAACCCATTTCCAAAAGCATTTTATGGATCACACACTTTGATAAAGTTGAATAAGTTAACAAATCACATACATGAAACAAAGCACTCAATATTCTAACGTGCATCATTCAGCACATACATAGAGTAGATTTTTCTTCCTTTCCAAAAAGTATTTGAAGCAAAGGACTTTGATGTTTTCCAATAAAAAACAAAATTTAACTACAAATTGTAGTATAGGTTTTAAATGCTTTCTATGAGTAAAGAAAAAAAATGCAAGTTCTGACGTATTTGTAGAAAAGTTTATATGACAGTGAATACGAAATTAGATTCTTATTCTTTTCATGTATTTGCAAGAAAAGTTTATATGCCAGCAATGGATACGTAAGTTAAACCCTTATTTTCTAACAACAAAAAGAGAAAGTTAAGTTAAAAAGTTAACTTGGGCTTTCCAAAAGTATTTTTGAAATTTTTATAAAATCTAATAATAGTAAAATGATGTTTTTGATAAAAATACATACTTAAGTAAAACCATACATACATAAAAAAATGCAAATCAAGTCTTTAGTTTGTGTAATATGGAAAAAAACAAATGTTAGCTTTTGCTTTTTGTTTTTTCAAGAATATGAACCTATTTTGTATTCATTGGGACATTAACTTTCTTGAGGGTGTATAATGGAAATAAATAGAGCCAAATTTAAACTGATGAACTTGGAAGCAACTCCTAGAAAAGACACTGAAGATTTTTGAAAATTCTCTGGGTCGAGCATTTAATTTGGACAGTTTTAACAACCAACAATAATGTTACCAGCAAAGAATACTACTTCCAAAACAGTTGTGTACATGGAGGATTTATAGAAAAACAATATATTAATGGTATTCAAAACATAATTATGATAGGTTAATGTGAAGAGTCACGGGTCTTAGATCAAATAATTATAGAAAAAGTCTAAGACTAAACTGACCATAAAAGAATATTAATTTTCCTGTAGGACATGTTTGTTGACTGAAGCATTATCAACTTGTTGTTGGATGAATAAAAGGTAACAATAACTTTACAGAATTTCATCTAAATTGTTTAAAATACGATTATGTTCATACATTTATTTTATTTTCTAGCATCTGCATATATTCAGTAAGAGTTAAGCCACTGTAATAAGTACATTAGTTTGAAGTAAGCAGTAAAAAATGTGAATCTTGTTGTTTATCATATTTGATGGGTAAAGTTTTTCTATTCAACTAAACAAAATAATGTCAAAAAACAAATTTAATAAATTACCGCTTATGCTTTATGAAATTAACATAGCTATAAATAATTTATATGTTCTATATGAAAACAGAGTGCATAAGATTAAGCATGTCCCTACTTGTATCTCAGGAATCCCAAAAAGAGACAAACCACAATGATGATAATGATTTGTACAGTTAAAATTAAATCATGTCATCTATATAAAAAACATAATTGCAAACTAACTGGATATTATTAAATCTATATGAATAGAAACTTGAAAATCTAATGCACCCGACATAACTTCAGCTATCTATATAACACTAATGGCTTACTAAAAAATAATAAAGTTAGAAATTTAGACCATTTGAAATAATGATACATTATCGATTTTCAAAACCATACAAATATTATATCTACTACCCTTATGTTTATTAAATAACATGTATCGAAGGGTTGTTTTATCCCATAAGAAGTGATGTTTTAGTTCCTTAGGTGGAAAACAACTTTGAAGCATGGGTAAAAATGAATACACATTTGCAGGTTTCAAAAGAAAACAGTAAAAATTTACCAGTATTTAATTATAGTTGTTGTAATAGAACTAAGACAATTGTAATTACAATATTGATGTATTGTTTAAACTAATTGTATTCATCTTGGATTTTCTAAAAGAGAATGGATGATTCGAATCGTAAAATTTTACCATGCAAAGAAGTGAAATGATGTTATTTATGTTTATAAAAACTAAGAAAAATAGTTAAATTTGGTTAGGAATTTACCTCTAGGAAAAGATTCCAAAGTATTTTTTTTCAAATTACCATTTGTGAGTTAAAGAATTCATAAACCAAAGTTAATGAATGGAGGTGCTATGGAACTTCAGTACATAATACGGACAAAACATGATCATTTAATTTAAGTAATCTTCCGAGATATCGGAAAACGATAGTTTAAATCAAAATGTATATAATAGTAATTCTGAAATGTAATATTAAAGTATAAAGAGCATAAAAGTCATTGCATGTTGTTTTTGAAGATTTTGAAATACAAGAAAAGAGTCACAGGTCCCTGTTTTTTATATTGTTATAGGAATAGTCCCTGCAGAAATGAATATGTAAATTTGGTCCCTATTTTTGAAAAATAAAAAACGCAAGGTGCCTTGCACTTACCCGATAGAAAATGCAAAGTAACTTGCACTTTTCTGTTTCTGAAATCCTTTTTGAAATTTTCAAAATTTTGAAAAGCGCAAGTTAACTTGCACTTTCTATCAGGAAAGCGCAAGCTAGTTTGCGCTTTCTGATTTTGATTTTTTTTTTGAAATTTTTGAAAAGCACAACGTACTTGCGCTTTTTACCAAGAAAGCGCAAGCTAGTTTGCGCTTTCTGATTTTGAAATTTTTCTAAAATTTTTGAAATTTTTAAAAAGCACAAGCTAATTTGCACTTTCTGATTTAGAAAAAACAGAGACCTAATTTACATACGTATTTCTATAGGGACATTTATTGTAACAACATCAGAAATAGCGACCTTTCCTGCAAAGCCCCTTTTGAAATAACCAAAAACAATAAAGATGCATTCTTATAAAATTAATGCAGAACTAAGTAAATTAGAAAAAGTTTAGAATGAAAGTATATGAAGTAAATATACAATGGAATAACAAAATTAGAACCAAAATTTTCTCATAAATCATAGTTAAATATTTGGTGCGAAATTTCTCATTGGCCATTTTTTTCGTATTTAAAACTTACCTTCATATAGTTTTACTTCCATATCATGTCAACCGTGAAAGAAAATAACATTTCGGCTGAACCAATTCAATGAAGCCTAACTGATATAGTTTTATCCATGCTACTATACATAACGATGTTTGCTTCTTATGTTAACTCGAATGAGATGGCTGTCAAATTTACATAGCAGGCAGCTGTTGGGTTCAATGTGTATCATTGTTTAAGCTACTAAATTAATAATAATAATAATAATCGACTATAGTGGAGTTTAAATGAAATCAATATTGAAGATGAAGAAGTTCGTTATCATTTTCAATGAATTATTCTACTTCTTATAGAGCACTACATTGATAAATTTTCACAACTCTCTAACTCCATCCACAACATGTGAAGAAAGTGAGGTAAAAAACTAAGTTAGCTATCAATCGTTATAGTTTCTTGCAAAATCCAGTTACCAACAAACAATTAATACTTCTTTAAACCGAGTCTACTAAACCTTTAATTTTTTAGTATAAAAGAAATGAATGATACTTACAGCTACATGCTGTAAGACCACAACATACATACTAAACTACTTCTGCCTATATATAAAATAAAAAATTATAAAACTTATTGATTATTAATGGCAGAAGTAATTCTAAGACTTCCTACGAAACCAGAAAACAATGTCTAAAATTCAGTAATTTAATCGTTATACAGACATCACCATTTCATAGTGAGATAGTGAATACACAATTTATATAATTATGCTAAAGGTTATGTATTATTCTTTTCTAAGGCATAACCAATCTATTATAACAAAAGCTTTTCTAGCTTGCTCAAAAAAAACAATATGTACCAACATGTGCCAATATTAAAGGAGATAAAGGCATTCGATATGTACCAATAGAAAACTAATTGAATGGGAAAATGCAAATATCTAAATTAGCTAATTTGTAATGTGTACTAACCCATAAAATGCCGGCTACCTATCGGAATCAGACTGAGCAAGGGTGGGAAAGTAGCCTAGAAAAGAGTAGGGGAGAAAGATGGAGGACGGCCGAGCTATCATCTAAGAACATCCTACTGAGATACCCACCCGTGATGATCAATGATGTGCCTGAGATTTGAGAAAAGAATGTTGGATTAGGGTTAGGTTTAAGGTGGAGAGAGAGCAGAGAAAGGAGATGCGGGGAGCAAAAAGATAAGGGTACGAAGATAAGGAAATTAAACGCGACCGTTCATTTCACAAATTCCCCAGAGGCTTGTGCGCTCTTGAAATGCAACTCGGTAATAATATAATAGTATAGATACCACATATGACATCTCTAGCTTGAGTTTTCTCGGCAATCAGAGAGTGTGCAAGTAATTTATTAATATATATGGTAGAGGATAACACTTATATTAAATATTCATAATCTTCAATATGTTTAATCAAGTGATATCAACTTATGGAATAATGTATTTCTTACGAAATAGCCTCGTGATCCAAGTGTCGGACACATCAGAAATCATGGTATACGTACTATAGGCATGCATTTATTCTTTAATTCTATTTAGATTACTTACCATTCCACCTTTAATTTATACATTTGTATTATATAAGTTTCAATTATCATATAAGTTTTATATTTTAATTAACTTATATAGTAATCTTATGTATCGCATTATATTACTTAAATCTTATTTAATTAATTTTAATTAATTAACTCTTTAATTAATTTTATACTACAACAACAACAACTAAGCCATTGATCCCAAACAAGTTGGGGTCGGCTAGAGATGGAACCCAAAACTAAATGAAAAAATCAATTTAAAAGTTATAACAATAACAATAATAAAATAAAGTCAAATACGTAAATTAATAATAACAAAGAAGTAAAATAAAAATATATTTGTATATATATAAGAGGAATGATAATAATAATACGAATAGCGACAATATCTATACGGAAATGGAACCTAATTATATTTAATTAATTTTATACTATTTTAGTATAATGTCTATATTGAATAATATATAAATATATATTATAACCTTTGTAGCATAACACATATGTCTTATATGTAATGACCCAAGATTTTAGGAATTTATTCTGATAAATATAAATGAATTCAAAATAATTTTTGAATAAATTTTGAAAGGGGATTGATATAGCTTGATAGTGTATCAGTATGTGTGTACAAGTGTGCACAGGAAATGCACATGAAATAAAGCTAAAAGTCCCTGAACTCTAAGAATAAATACATATTGGTATGTATGGGAATATATATATATATATAGATTAAATCCTTAAAAGCTGTATGCATAGGTAAATATACATATATGGATGCTACTGAATATTTTTGAGTATACAGATGCATGTGTGTGTCAATACAGAATGATGTATATATATATATATAGGGGTACTAATTATTTCAGTAAGACTTATATATATATATGTTAATAAAATACTAGAGTTCAAATTAGTAAAATAAAATAAAATGTACAGACATATTTTAGTATATAGGCAGAAAGAAAGAAAAACTGAGGATAGAAAAAGGAGTAGTCCTCTTGTAAATAAATAAAGGAGGTACATACCATTTACATGAAAGCTAAAAATAGGAAAAATAAGACAAAACATGGAAATGCTTGGTAGGCAGAATTAGGAAGAGTATTTGGTAAATAACAAAATCAAGCCACATTTTTAGCATGATTGTAGACAAAGGAAGAAAGTATTTTCTGAAAAGCAAATTTCTGAAATTAACCAAAAAGAATGTAACCACTTTTCTCTTCACCTAAATTAAGCCGGGAAGGATAGAATTTTGGGTTCAAGTAAAATACAGATAACATGATTTTTCTGGTGGGCAAAAATGGCTTTAGCCAATACCCAAAACCCTAAGGAAGACCCTGTATATATACATGTATATGCAGCAGCCTCCTCTCCTTCTCAGAAAAGAACTTTGAAAAAAAAAGGGAAACAACACCATAGAAATCATAAGGCAAGGGAAGGAAAAGAGCTTGAGGCTAAAGGCAGAAGTTCATCTATTAATTAAGGAAGCAGAGAAGAGAGAGCTAGGTGAGAAAACTCACTCAACAACTTAAGGCACTAAGTCCTAATGAAGGCAGCCAGTTATAAATGAATTTTTCTTAAAAGTATATGTGATTGTTCTTTAGAAATTAAGGATGCTTTAATGCTTGCTAAGTTGTTCTGATTGTTTCATTCTTAACATGATCAGTATGCATGAATAGGTAATTTAAAAACCCAGATCTCTTTCTGATATGATATTAGATAGAAATATAATAAATACCCAGAAAATAAGATGTTGAATATAAGCAAGTAATGTTGGTTTTGGCTCAACCCAGAAAGATGTAAATAATGTTGAGCTGCAATATACTCATGTATAAGTGCTGAGGCTTGAGACAAAAAGGAATTAGGAGTGTAATAGGCTTGCCTATGTGCTGATACTCCTGGTTTAAAGAAAATATACACTAACCACCTAGCAGATAGATTTTGTGATTTAGGAAGCTTGGTCAATCTGAGTTAACTAAAGCACAGATGTTTGCAACAAAATATTCCAAATAGAGCCATAAACCAATGTTAGTTGTCTATACCTCTTCTAAATTGCAAGAACATGTTTTAATGAATTGCTTGATTGCCCCTGTCTGTCTATATGAATGATGAGGAATGTTATGAGTTGAATGCTTATTTTAGTGGAATGACTCACTGGCTGGGTTACCCTGAAAATTTAAAGGATAAAACACCTGAGAAACTTGATTAGGAAAATGGGGTCAAGATTACTGCAGGAATGACTTGTGTTCTTGAGTAATGCAAGTTGACACATGGCTTGTTTAAGTCCTGAGATCTTTGTGTAATGGAGTGAATTAGTTCATTACAGTGTGTCCATTGATTCATAAATATTGCAGATGAGACCAGGATAGATAAATATACCAAGGGAATAATATTTGAGATGATGAGAAAACTAGAGTTTTTCCCAGAATTGAAATATGAGGATGGAATAAATGATTTAACTCATATTGGTTACTTTCCTGTTTGGTATGAATGATTGTTTGACTATGACTGAATTGTATGCTTGAATGTATGTGCCATATTTATATATGTAGTCTCTGGAAAGAAAAATTAAAGTGTGCACATGCACAATGACACAGAGCATGCACACAAGTATGACCTGATTCCAAAGGGCAGAACTTTATGTATATGTACTTAATTTGATTTTAACCTAATTAACTAATTGCTTTTGTGAATTTTCTCATACCAGACATGTGTCTGACCCTAGTGTGCTAATGGCATCTGGGGTGTCTCATTTAAAATGAGGCAGTTTCAAATGCTTTTCAGGGATTGCAGCAACTAAGTAGGAGTAGGAGCAAGGCTTTGAGAAGAGGATTATAGCATGCTAAACTTAGTTAGATAAGAGCCTAAATGATAAAATCCGCATGTATTAATGATTTAAATTGTTACTTGTATTAAGTGTTGAATATGGGATGGATATTTTGTTAAGTATTTTATTAAGAGATTGACTTGTATCTGGAATTTATAAATCTAGTTAATATCTGATACTAAAGAAGTTAATCAAAATATTGTAAGTGAATTTAGTAAGAACACCATGTTAAAAAAAAAGAATTGAATGATTACATTTTATAAATGTATTAGTCAATCTTGAGTCTTTAGAAAGGATTTTAGTTTTGGGAAATCTGGATAGTTGATTCTCAAAAAAATTAAATGGTTTTACCTTTCTACCATGGCATATGTATACAAAAGATAATAGGCATAGGTTGAATGTTTTTATATGACTGCAAGGTTCCCATAATTTAACTTGTTTCATACAAATGTATCATGTCTTATTTTTAAATAAAGAAAGGATCTGTAATAAGGGAGTTGAAAGCCAGATCCAAATAGTTGCAGTTATATACGCACATAAACATGTTTTGTGCAAATATTAACACACCTTTTCCTTTGTATTTGTAATAGGAATCTGAATTTCACTCAGATTTTAACCAAATGCATTTTAAATTCCAGACAGATTTTATAAGAAGAAAAATTTAACATGGATAATGATAAACACTTCTATCATTTTCAGAACCCAAGCACCAGACCCTTAATTTATAGACAATCATATCACATTTATCTGGTTTCTAGAATTTATACTCCCTAGAGAATTTAGCAAGGTCTCAGGAGTTTTAAAAAATATATATATATATATAGGTATTCATGCATGAATGGAATTTTTATTGCATATAACACTGAACTTTGTGTGGATTGATTAAATTCAATCAATCCAATACCCTCTTGTTTTCCAGAACTCTGATTCAAACAAGAGAGGCATATACATCCTCACATGTATGTGCTTATCTTTGTGAATGTACTGATATATTTATATTGGTTAATTATTTTGATCCTGGATATATTTTGTTTATTGGAAAAAGAAAATGGCCCTGGGAAATATATTTGTAATGAATGATATATCTATATATCATCTCTGAAAAAGAAAAAAAATCCTTATGAAATTAGGGTAGAAATAGGAGGGTCATTTCATTTGGTATCAGAGCTATGTTATTCAACATAGTAGAAGTAAAGATCAAGTTCTTAGATAGAAATAAAATTTAAAGGAACTAAATATAAATATCAATGTTTTTAGTGTGAAAAAAAACCACTGAAATAATAAAATTACCAATCAAACTAACCAGCTATGTAAATTATTATTAGCAAACTATGGTAGGGAGACCACCAAATCAGGGAGCAGGATCTTCCCATGCACCACCAATGGTCAATCTGCAAGACATGGTGAGAACATTTAGGGATGGGGCAGGACAAAGGCAAGAAAATCCCTATGAAGAACTCTCAAAATTACTTAAGACATATACTCATTTAGGAGGCAAAAGCTTTGAAGGGACATAGAGTATCATGGAAATTCAAACATGGTTGAGAACATTGGAAAGAATTTTCAATGACATGCAACTTGATGATCAAAGAAAGAGGCAAGTGGCTTCAAGACAGCTAAAAGGAGTAGCTTTAGGCTGGTGGGAAGTAATCATTGCAGGAAGGAATGAGAATGAAATCACTTGGAATCAATTCAAAGAGATGTTGGAAGCAAGGTTTGTACCAGCATCAGCAAAGACTACCTTGCTAGAAGAATTTATTAGACTTAGACAAGGAACCATGACTGTCACAGAATACACTCAAAAGTTTGAGGGGCTTTCCACATATGGAGCAATGCTTGTGGCAGATGAGGCATCCAAAAATGATAGGTACATAAAAGGGTTGAACCCAGGACTTAGCAGAGCCATGTTACCCTATGCAGACAGGACTTTTGACCATGTAATAGACTTAGCTTTGAGGTTGGAGCAGCATGACAAGGAAAGGGAGAAGTTCAGAAATTTTAAGAACAATAATACCAAGAAGGGTAAGGGGAGGTATCACCCTTATGATAAGAAGAAGGAAGAAGCCAATAACAAAAGCACTGGAGATGTCAAAGCTAAGGAAACCAAGAAGAAAGTTGTGTGCCATCAGTGTGGAAAAGAAGGACATATCAAACCAAGATGTCCAGAATTGAAAGGAGGAGCTTTCAAGTGCTATCTATGTGGGAAAGAGGGGCATATGAAGAGGAATTGTCCTGAGTACAAACAGCAAGGAAAATTGGCAAATTTGGAAGGAAAAGGCAAAGCCACAGTGGAGAGTAACACTGAAAACCATAGCCAAGTGGAAGGTACATTACTTATTTGTACCATACCCATAGCAGTAGTATATGATACTGGGGCAACTCACTCTTTAATTTCTTATGAACTAGTTAAAATGCTAAAACTGAATTGCATATTGGCTGAAACCCCATTGCATATACAAAGTCCACTGGGGAGTTCTAGTGTTTTAAATATGATTTGTGTGGATGTGGAATTAAACATAGGAGGAAGTATTTTTATTTCCAATTTATATGTTTTGAATTACCCAAATATAGGTGTTATATTGGGGGTAGACTGGTTAAGGCAATTTAAAGCCATAATTAATTTAGACTCATCCACCATATCATTGCAAAATTCTAGAGGTCAGAGAATCACAGTTTTATGTGAAGTAGCTAAGGAAGGAAAACTATATCATTTAGTTGACTCAGAAAAAGATTTCAGTGAACTAACCATTGAAGAAATTCCCATAGTCAATGAATATTTGGATGTGTTTGGTGAGGTCAAGGGTGTTCCACACCATAGACCAGTAGAGTTCCAGATCAATCTAGTTCCAGGAGCAAGCCCAGTGATTAAAAAGCCAACTAGAATGGGGCCAAATGAACTAAAGGAATTAAAGAAACAGTTAGAAGAATTGGAAGAAAAGGGTTTTATAAGACCAAGTAATTCTTGCTGGGGAGCACCAGTGGTATTTGTTAAGAAACAAGATGGCTCCTTAAGACTCTGTATAGATTATAGAGAATTAAACAAAGTAACTATTAAAAATAAATACCCATTGCCAAGAATAGATGATCTTTTTGATCAATTAGCAGGGGCAAAAGTATTTTCTAGACTAGATTTAGCATCTGGTTTTCATCAAATGAAGGTGGAAGAATCAAGCATCAAGTACACTGCCTTTAACACAAGGTATGGGTTGTATGAATTTTTGGTTATGCCATTTGGCTTGACCAATGCACCATCATACTTTGTAGATTTAATGAACAGAACCTTTAGAAATTATTTAGACAAGTTTGTGCTTATTTTTATAGATGACATTTTGATTTATTCCAAAACAGCGGAAGAACATAAGCATCATTTGCACCTGGTTTTGTCTAGATTAAGGGAAAAAGATTTAAAGGCAAAATTTTCAAAATGTGTATTTTGGAAAGAGGAAGTACATTTCCTTGGCCATGTTATATCTGCCCAAGGAATTTCTGTGAACCCCAATAAAGTAGTGGCTATTCAAGCATGGAAGAGGCCAAGCACTGTGAGTGAAGTGAGGTCATTTATGGGGATGGCAGGGTATTATAGGAGGTTTATAAAAGATTTTTCAAAAATTTCTACACCACTCACTAACCTAACCAGGAAGAACCAAGCTTTTGTTTGGTCAGAAAAATGTGAAAAGTCTTTTGAACAGTTGAAGGAGGCATTGGTGAATGCTCCAATTTTAAAGGTACCTCATGGAAATGAAGAATTAGTTGTATACACTGATGCTAGTGGATTTGGCTTGGGTGCAGTGTTGATGCAACAAGGCCAAGTCATTGCATATGCATCCAGACAACTTAAACCCCATGAAGTAAGGTATGCCACACATGATCTCGAATTAGCAGCTGTGATCTATGATTTAAAACTTTGGAGACATTATTTGCTAGGCACAAAGTTCGAACTTTACACTGACCACAAGTCTCTAAAATATTTATTTTCACAAAAAGATTTGAACATGAGGCAACATAGGTGGGTGGAGTTCCTAGCTGCCTATGACTTTGACATACTCTATACACCAGGCAAAGCAAACAAAGTTGCAGATGCTCTAAGTAGACAGCATGCTAAATTGGCTATGATGATGATAGAAGAATTTAAAGACTTGTCTTTGCTAACTGAGTTAGAAATTGGGGAGAATGGTTGTGTGCACATTGATGAGCAGATGCATGGTGCACAAGAGGATAAAGGGAAGTTAAGCTTAATGACACTTCAACCAGATTTAATTCTGAAGGTAGGAAAAATGCAAGAACAGGATGCCAACTTATTGGAGAAGAAAATGCTCCTCTCAAGAGGGGAGGAAGTGATGAATCACCATATTGATAAAAATGGTTATATGAGATACCAGAATAGGATGTGTGTACCAGAGGACACAGAATTGAAGAAAGAGGTATTGAATGAATATCATAGAAGTAAATACTCCATACACCCAGGCAACACAAAAATGTACCAAAATTTGAAAAGAGACTTCTGGTGGAAGGGGATGAAATCTGATGTAGCTAAATACATTGCCAAATGTATGACTTGCCAACAAGTCAAGGCTGAAACCCAAAGGCCATCAAGGTTGATGCAGCCTCTTAGTGTACCACAGTGGAAGTGGGAAGACATATCTATGGACTTCATAGATGGACTGCCTAGATCTAAGAGAGGTAATACAAGTATATGGGTGATAGTTGATAGGCTAACCAAGGTAGCACACTTCATCCCAGTCAAGTCAGAAAGGACAGCACCAAAATTAGCTCAAATTTTTATAAAGGAAGTGGTAAAGTTACATGGCATTCCCAAAACCATTGTGAGTGATAGGGATACCATCTTCACTTCAAAATTCTGGAGAAGCTTTCAAGAAGCAATGGGAAGTGAACTATGTTTAAGTACTGCCTACCATCCTCAATCAGATGGGAAGACTGAGGTAGTAAACAAAGTATTGGAGGACATGTTGAGGGCATGTATACTGGATTTTGGGGGCAACTGGGAAGATTATCTTCATCTAGTTGAATTTACATACAACAACAGCTACCAAAGCACCATAGGAATGGCTCCATTTGAAGCCTTATATGGTAAACCCTGTTTGTCACCTGTTTGTTGGGTAGAAGCAGGAGAAAGGTCTATTTTAGGACCTGAGTACATACAAGAAACTAAGGAGAAAATTGAGTTGATAATAAGAAGAATGGCAGCAGCTCAAGATAGGCAAAAGAAAATTTGCAGACATGAGAAGGAGGCAGGTAGAATATGAAGTGGGAAATTTTGTTTTCATCAAAATCTCACCTATGAAAAATGTGCTGAGGTTTGGAAAACAAGGCAAGTTAACCCCAAGATATATTGGACCATACAAAATTCTGGAAAGAATTGGTCCCTTGGCATATAAGTTGGAATTACCAGAAAACATGCAAGGTATACATGATGTTTTTCATGTAACACAATTGAGAAAGTGGGTCCATGACAAGGCAGAAATTCTTGAGACCCCAACCCCAGTGCAGATAAATTCTAATTTGATTTATGAAAAGGATATAGTGGGAATTTTGGCAAAGGTTGTGAAGAAGTTGAGAAATAAATCTCTGAAACTTGTGAAGGTACAGTGGAGTCTTGATCCTAGTGATTGCACATGGGAATTGGAAGACAAAGTTAGGATGAATTATCCTAAGCTATTTTCAGATTAAAGGTAATTCTGATTTTTGATTGTATTTTTTTTAGATGCATATGTTTTTAGATATTATAGAACTAAAAATCTATTTGGTTGAGAATATACTTGTTCTCTGAATTAAGTTTAAAATTTATTTTAAGCTTAGGAAAATTGTGGGACACAATTTCTAAAAGGAGGGGTGTATGTAATGACCCAAGATTTTAGGAATTTATTCTGACAAATATAAATGAATTCAAAATAATTTTTGAATAAATTTTGAAAGGGGATTGATATAGCTTGATAGTGTATCAGTATGTGTGTACAAGTGTGCACAGGAAATGCACATGAAATAAAGCTAAAAGTCCCTGAACTCTAAGAATAAATACATATTGATATGTATGGGAATATATATATATAGATTAAATCCTTAAAAGCTGTATGCATAGGTAAATATACATATATGGATGCTACTGAATATTTTTGAGTATACAGATGCATGTGTGTGTCAATACAGAATGATGTATAAATATATATATATATAGGGGTACTAATTATTTCAGTAAGACTTATATATATATATATATATATATGTTAATAAAATACTAGAGTTCAAATTAGTAAAATAAAATAAAATGTACAGACATATTTTAGTATATAGGCAGAAAGAAAGAAAAACTGAGGATAGAAAAAGGAGTAGTCCTCTTGTAAATAAATAAAGGAGGTACATACCATTTACATGAAAGCTAAAAATAGGAAAAATAAGACAAAACAGGGAAATGCTTGGTATAGGCAGAATTAGGAAGAGTATTTGGTAAATAACAAAATCAAGTCACATTTTTAGCATGATTGTAGATAAAGGAAGAAAGTATTTTCTGAAAAGCAAATTTCTGAAATTAACCAAAAAGAATGTAACCACTTTTCTCTTCACCTAAATTAAGCCGGGAAGGGTAGAATTTTGGGTTCAAGTAAAATACAGATAACATGATTTTTCTGGTGGGCAAAAATGGCTTTAGCCAATACCCAAAACCCTAAGGAAGACCCTGTATATATACATGTATATGCAGCAGCCTCCTCTCCTTCTCAGAAAAGAACTTTGAAAAAAAAGGGAAACAACACCATAGAAATCATAAGGCAAGGGAAGGAAAAGAGCTTGAGGCTAAAGGCAGAAGTTCATCTATTAATTAAGGAAGCAGAGAAGAGAGAGCTAGGTGAGAAAACTCACTCAACAACTTAAGGCACTAAGTCCTAATGAAGGCAGCCAGTTATAAATGAATTTTTCTTAAAAGTATATGTGATTGTTCTTTAGAAATTAAGGATGCTTTAATGCTTGCTAAGTTGTTCTGATTGTTTCATTCTTAACATGATCATTATGCATGAATAGGTAATTTAAAAACCCAGATCTCTTTCTGATATGATATTAGATAGAAATATAATAAATACCCAGAAAATAAGATGTTGAATATAAGCAAGTAATGTTGGTTTTGGCTCAACCCAGAAAGATGTAAATAATGTTGAGCTGCAATATACTCATGTATAAGTGCTGAGGCTTGAGACAAAAAGGAATTAGGAGTGTAATAGGCTTGCCTATGTGCTGATACTCCTGGTTTAAAGAAAATATACACTAACCACCTAGTAGATAGATTTTGTGATTTAGGAAGCTTGGTCAATCTGAGTTAACTAAAGCACAGATGTTTGCAACAAAATATTCCAAATAGAGCCATAAACCAATGTTAGTTGTCTATACCTCTTCTAAATTGCAAGAACATGTTTTAATGAATTGCTTGATTGCCCCTGTCTGTCTATATGAATGATGAGGAATGTTATGAGTTGAATGCTTATTTTAGTGGAATGACTCACTGGCTGGGTTACCCTGAAAATTTAAAGGATAAAACACCTGAGAAACTTGATTAGGAAAATGGGGTCAAGATTACTGCAGGAATGACTTGTGTTCTTGAGTAATGCAAGTTGACACATGGCTTGTTTAAGTCCTGAGATCTTTGTGTAATGGAGTGAATTAGTTCATTACAGTGTGTCCATTGATTCATAAATATTGCAGATGAGACCAGGATAGATAAATATACGAAGGGAATAATATTTGAGATGATGAGAAAACTAGAGTTTTTCCCAGAATTGAAATATGAGGATGGAATAAATGATTTAACTCATATTGGTTACTTTCTTGTTTGGTATGAATGATTGTTGGACTATGACTGAATTGTATGCTTGAATGTATGTGCCATATTTATATATGTAGTCTCTGGAAAGAAAAATTAAAGTGTGCACATGCACAATGACACAGAGCATGCACACAAGTATGACCTGATTCCAAAGGGCAGAACTTTATGTATATGTACTTAATTTGATTTTAACCTAATTAACTAATTGCTTTTGTGAATTTTCTCATACCAGACATGTGTCTGACCCTAGTGTGCTAATGGCATCTGGGGTGTCTCATTTAAAATGAGGCAGTTTCAAATGCTTTTCAGGGATTGCAGCAACTAAGTAGGAGTAGGAGCAAGGCTTTGAGAAGAGGATTATAGCATGCTAAACTTAGTTAGATAAGAGCCTAAATGATAAAATCCGCATGTATTAATGATTTAAATTGTTACTTGTATTAAGTGTTGAATATGGGATGGATATTTTGTTAAGTATTTTATTAAGAGATTGACTTGTATCTGGAATTTATAAATCTAGTTAATATCTGATACTAAAGAAGTTAATCAAAATATTGTAAGTGAATTTAGTAAGAACACCATGTTAAAAAAAAAGAATTGAATGATTACATTTTATAAATGTATTAGTCAATCTTGAGTCTTTAGAAAGGATTTTAGTTTTGGGAAATCTGGATAGTTGATTCTCAGAAAAATTAAATGGTTTTACCTTTCTACCATGGCATATGTATACAAAAGATAATAGGCATAGGTTGAATGTTTTTATATGACTGCAAGGTTCCCATAATTTAACTTGTTTCATACAAATGTATCATGTCTTATTTTTAAATAAAGAAAGGATCTGTAATAAGGGAGTTGAAAGCCAGATCCAAATAGTTGCAGTTATATACGCACATAAACATGTTTTGTGCAAATATTAACACACCTTTTCCTTTGTATTTGTAATAGGAATCTGAATTTCACTCAGATTTTAACCAAATGCATTTTAAATTCCAGACAGATTTTAAAAGAAGAAAAATTAAACATGGATAATGATAAACACTTCTATCATTTTCAGAACCCAAGCACCAGACCCTTAATTTATAGACAATCATATCACATTTATCTGGTTTCTAGAATTTATACTCCCTAGAGAATTTAGCAAGGTCTCAGGAGTTTTAAAAAATATATATATATATAGGTATTCATGCATGAATGGAATTTTTATTGCATATAACACTGAACTTTGTGTGGATTGATTAAATTCAATCAATCCAATACCCTCTTGTTTTCCGGAACTCTGATTCAAACAAGAGAGGCATATACATCCTCACATGTATGTGCTTATCTTTGTGAATGTACTGATATATTTATATTGGTTAATTATTTTGATCCTGGATATATTTTGTTTATTGGAAAAAGAAAATGGCCCTGGGAAATATATTTGTAATGAATGATATATCTATATATCATCTCTGAAAAAAAGAAAAAAAATCCTTATGAAATTAGGGTAGAAATAGGAGGGTCATTTCATCTTATATATGTGTATTTTTATTCAACTAATTAACCTCTAATTAATTTATTCAACTAATTAACCTTTTATTTATTTATTTAATTTACCTTTAATTAATTTATTTAATTAAACAATTTTAGTTAAATTATATTAGTTTCAAAAATTTATTATATATATACACATACTTATGTTATCTTAAACACCTTATAATAACATAGCATATATCAACATATATAATACATGTATGTAAGTATTAATTAACTAACCTATTTAATTAATTAATTTTATTAATCTTATTAATAAATTTTAAATTTTGAAATTATTATGTAAATATTTTCAAACATTTTGAAAATATCATTATATTTTCAAACATTTTGAAAACTTATATTGTATTTCAATTTCCAGGCATAACATGCAAGAAAATTCTTTCTGACAATGCAAGAAACAATCTGTGCAAACCATTTCAGCTAGGAAATTAAAGAAGCTATTTTCCAGATTAATGATAACAGCTCCCCTGGACTAGATGGTCTAACTCAAAATTTTATAAGTCCATTGGGAGCAAATTAAATATGATATATGGAATGCTATGAATGGGATCCTCCAATCATGAAATTTTTTTGGAGAAATCAATCATACTTTTATCATCCTTATTCCAAAAAAACCTAATGCGGTTAACATGACTGATTTTAGACTGATTTCTCTATGTAATGTCTCATATAAAATTTTAGCCAACCTTCTTTGTAATCGAATGAAAGCTTATATGAATGACCTTATTTCATATAACCAGAATGCTTTCATTCCTAGTAGAGTTATTTCTAAAAATTCCCTGCTAGCATATGAAATGGTTAGAGGTTGCAACAGGAAAAATTCTAACAATTTTTGCCTAAAAATTGATCTACATAAAGCTTATGATAACATAAGTAGAGAATTTATTCATCATATGCTGATTTCTATGGGTTTTCCATGATTATTTGCTGATCTCATATTTGAATGTATTTCTGCTCCTTCGTTTTTAGTTTTAATAGATGGTTCCCCCTGTGGTTTCATTGATAGATCGAGAGGATTAAGACAAGGAGACCCCCTCTCGCCATATTTATTTTCTATTGCTATGGAATTCCTTACCATAAATCTTGATGTGGAATTCTTGAAAGGTAATATCATCCCCATATACCAAATTGAACCAATGATTACCCATTTTCTATATGCAAATGATATTTTAATCTTGGCTAAAGCCACCACTACAAATGCTGAAAGCATATATCACATTTTTCAAAACCTGAGGAACTTAATTGGTCTGGATTTAAATACAAATAAATCAACATTGTTTTTCAGTAAAGGTGCAACTAACAAACATCAAATTACTGACATGCTTAAAATCAATGTTGGAAATCTACCAATTATGCATTTCGGCATCCCTCTTTCTGACAACAAATTAAAGGCAAGGGACTTTGGATGGATAATTGACAAAATTAACAAAAGATTCAGTCACTGGCACAGTAAGTTGCTCCACATTAGTGGAAGAGCAAAACTAATCAAAACTGTCATATATCCTATGATTCAATTTTGGCTACAAGTCACTCAATTTCCTGTGGCAATAACTCAGAAAATCAACTCTTTATGTGCTAATTTTTATATGGAAATCAAAAGCTCATAAAATGAGTTGGGATGATGTATGCAAAACAAAAGGTGAAGGTGGTCTTGGAATTAGAAAATTTGATGAAGTTGCCAAAGCTATTGCTGCCAAACTCTTATGGAACTATATTCAAGGTGATTCTCTTTGGGCCAAGTGGACGCATAATAAATATTGTAGTAATGTTAATTTTTGGATTGCTACTATGGACAACAATGCTTCATATACATGGAAAACCATGCTAAGAGCTAGACAATGGTGTAAAGGGCTAATAGATAGGAAAACAGTCAATGGTGAAAATACTGATATCAGGTTTGACCTATGGATTAATGGTGCCTCTTTGATTGATAAGTATGGATGGAATACAATGTATGTTACTGGTGGATGTAACAGAAAAGTTTCCATGCTAATTTCAGATAATAAGTGGAAATAGCACATTGATTATTTTCCTACACAGTCTCACTAATCAGTCCAAAATATAGCCATTCATAAACAAATGAAACAATATTTCTAGTGCTGGTCTCCTAACAGTCATGGACAATTTACTATGAAATCGGCATGGACACATTTCAGATGCAGACACACTGAGCTTAATCGGACAAAAATAATTTGGGATAAAGGGTGTGCCCCAAAGATGTCTATTTGTGCCCTCTTGGCAATATTAAACAAATTAAATACCAAAGATAGGATCAGTAGATGGAATCCTAATATAGATCGAACTTGTATGTTGTGCTCAAATCAAAATGAAGACAGAGATCATCTTTTTTTAAATGTAGCTACTCGAGGAAATTACTGGAAGATACTATGCTCAAGCTTAAGTTGAATTTCGGTAACATTCATGATATACACCAACTTTTGGAAACTATTTCTCAAACCCAGAAAAACAACTCGTTAAGCAACCAAATCACCAACATCACAATTACTTCCCTAATTTGGAATATTTGGTGTGAGCGAAATAATCGGGTTTTTAAAGGAATTGAACTGCCTAACAATTTGAGACTCAACAACTTAATTCAAGACAATAAATTTCTAGTTCGGTATATTTTAAAGCCTCAAATGATAAGCTCAGAGCTGAAACTTATCTTAGCTGAGTTTAACATCGCTTCAGATCCTTTTGCTAACTATCGACCTCCTTGAACACTGCCTTGCCTGCCTCTGCAACTAGGTGTTCGTTGTCTTCATCCTTTATCTATGCTCCTTCTTCTACCATTATAGATCGTTTTGGGTTTGAGATTTTTAGTTTGGTTCAAATTTGGTAAAGTTGGGAAATTAATCTCTCCAGTTGGTGATAACGCATGGAATATGTCTGTTATGCCTTTTCCATTTTTTTTGTTTGTATTCACATGTATTTTGAGTTTGGTTTTCTTTTTTCTTTTTTGTTTTGTTAGCTGACCCAAGTTGCTCGTATGGATGGTTTTGGGTGTGTTCATTATTAGTTTACTCCTCCATCTATTTGACACCTTGGTTCAGGCTCTGATTCGTTGTATCGTTAATATATGGAAATGATATGTACTTCTTTTCCTTGCAAGGTACCCATATAGGTTAGGGGAGTTGAAAGGTTTTAATGAGGCATATCATGGAAGTATATGTGTTTATATTCCAGTATACAAAGTACCTTTTTCCAAAAAATACCATTTGCCTATATAAAATCATTGTAAAATATAAGGGATATAATCCACACTAAAAGATATGATGTATAATTAAATTGAGACTAGATAATTACCATAAGAAATAGCCTAAGAAACACACCTTGAATGAAGATATCTCCTTAGATCTTTAAAATCCACACCTGATCCTTGCAAGAGATGGATGAACCACTTATGTTTTATTATAATTTTTGGTATTTGCGTTTAATTTGGAGTTAAAATTTTTTGGAAAATTTTATTTTGTTTTCCACGATGAAAGGTTAAATGGAGAAAAAAGAGAAATATGAATGAGAAAGAATGAATTGTCTTAAGAAATGAAGCAGTGAAGTTGTTTTAATTGAAAGAACGAAACATTTCTCATTCTTTAATTAAAACTCCCTAATTAATTCCTTTGATTATCTCTCTCTTCACTCCTCTCCCTTCACCTAATATGGCTGAAATTTTATGCCATCAAATGACATAATTTTTTATAAATTACTGCATGCAATTATCTTTTATTTAAATTACACCAATATCGTATATAATTCTGTGCAAATATAACTTTTATAAATTCAATCAAATAATTATAAATAACTCCCAAACATTAAATAAATAAATAATAATTAATATTTCTTAAAAATTAATTAATTAATTTATAATATGTTATAAAGTAATTAAATCATGTGGTTTTTTTGAGAATTCATCAGTACAGTTGTGCAACTCAAAGGTGTAAATTCAGTTAGCGGTTAATTTCCAACAATTTGAATATTAATGTTCATGCATCACCTTAGACAACGATGTGACATTTTGGCTAAATTTATCACTTTAACATCTTTTGATAAAATACAATTTTACTTATTATAAGCAGTACCCGATAGTGACAATCATTCATACTAAATCCCTTCGTCAAAACTATTTCACTTTGGACTTATGGAATTTTGTAATGGTCGAAATTCCAATATTGTCCAAATTCAACTCTGTAGTCCAAATACAAAATCTTTGGTACAATCATAACAATTACTATTAACCGTATTGCTCTGGCTAGAGACTTTGACTTTGAGTTGACTACATTTGATTGTGATACTAAATATAGCTAAGGAGATGTATCCTCTTTTGAATAGTATTTCACTTCCAATGCTTCCACTCGACCCAACCATAGCCAATCGATGGACGTCGTGCCATGATTTAACTATAATCAAAGCGAAGCTTCCATATTGAAGATCAACAGTATTCTCAAGTCAAGATAGTTGTGTAATTTTTTCACATCGATATTTTCTGTTTGACCTTAGTTATATTAACCAACAGAAAATTATCGGGTAAGTTATTCCATAGTTATCTAATAACTCTTAGTACGTAACCCCTGTTGCCCCAATAGTCATAAGTAATACACTGCCCAACATTCGGGGAGCGTTACGTACACTAGTCTCAATGGATGCATCAATATCTAGTCTTGATACATCTTGACTAGGAATATCTAAAGCAGCATGTTTGATTTAATTATGATAAATTACTCATGGTCACAACACCTTGTAACTATCATCAAAAAATATACCATTTCTGGATTTTCTATTAAATATACTTTTAATTAGTTGGTTAATTGATTAATCAAACCCATTGCATCAAGCGTGTAATAGAAAGAAAACACCTTTTATTTCGAACAAGATTAGTTATCGAGTTAGATAGATGTAACAAATTACATAGTTGCCCATATGGCATATCCCTGACTCTATCACTTTCATTTTACAAGTGAAAAAGGTTCTTAATGATATTAGACGGTTGGACAGGGACTTCTTCATGTAGAGATCTTCCAACTTCTTTGAAATACTCCCAACGGTAGTTTCATCACTAATTTCAAAGAAATTTTTTTCTCCCATAGCAAGTTGGAAAGTAGTAAAAGTTCATTCTTCCATCTCTTCCAATTCAATAGCCTGAATTTCTATAGACAACGTATCGATCTCAAACACCACATGACTAACACGATTTCTCATCAACACCATCTTTATCTTCCATTGCCACATCTCAAAATCGCTATCTCCATTCCACTTTTAAATTGAAAATTGAGAACTAGATGTCATAAAGGAGCCTCTAACATAGGGTGCAAGTACTGGAGTTGAATTAACCTCTAATGTATTCTCATCCGCCAAGGCTTCCATTTTATCCAACAACCTTTATCCAATAGCAAACCTTATAGCTCTAGTACTGGTTGTTAAGGAAAAATTACATATAATATCAATGTATCCCAAATCTTGACAGAAGCCAATGTAGGATCAAGTATAGGAGAGACAAAACAAAAAAAAATTAATAAATGAACATAATACAACAAAACACAGTTAAACTGGGAAAAATTGAAATAAATAGAAGATAAATAGGATACATAGATTTATAGTGGTTTCACTATCGACATGATAGTGTACCTCAATCTTGAAGGACATAAAATTTATTAATAATTTTAGAGAATAATATAAGAGATTGATGTACTTATCTTAATGGAGGTTTACAAGAATACATAAAACTAGAACTTGAGAGGATGTGAATCTCAAATGAATGGCTCACTTTATATAGAAATCGATACTTAAGGTTGAAGTAATTGATTTATGCTAATAAATCAATACCACATCAAGAACCGGTCAAACGAATCGGGTTACTCAAGGCGACTACAATATTTGTTGACCTCTTGGATAAAAGAGATCACATCAAATTTACTATTATGATATACATTTTTTAGTTGAAATAGCATAAGATATGTTTCAAGTACATTATATAATATGACAAAAAGGTAAACCTATTGTGATAATAAATCAACATCTATATCAAGCCTTCTAACATCATAATATACCAAACTTCTTCTTCTTGCGTTATTCGAAGCAAACTCTTCCATTACATCATAGTATTTTTTTATATTCATTTTTAGCAAAATCATTGCTAATCCACTTAATAGTTCTTACAACATTATGCTCCGAAGCTAAGTTTTAATTAACTTCAACATAGAAAAACTTCTTTTCTTTGAAGCAGCATTAACCGTAATAGTTAATAATATTTGATATGTAACCCATAAATTTTGAAATCCACTAACATCACAGTTAGATTTTAAGTATCAAGAATGCTAGTTGATTTTGTTGATTTCGGATGTAGAACCCTTTTTCATTTATTCAAGTTCAAGAAATCAATTTTTTCCATAAAATATCACTCTCTTGATTGTGCTCCATAAAACTTTCAAGCTTCATGCATTGCTCTTTTGATTGTTTGTCATCAAAGGTCTTAAATTTAACATTCATTACAAAACCAAAAATATCTTCGAAAAGCTAAATCTTTTTAAATCGATCCTTAATTGAAGGAAGGGCTCGATCTATTATGTGAAGAAAATAAGCGACTCAAAATTTATCCACCAAAGATTGGCTTTCATTAAGATTAACTTTTTAATCTTTATCAAATTGCTTATTTCTATGTACAACTCCCTTTTCCAATAATTTAGGTTCAATCCCTACTCTCCATGAGATCTTTAGCTATATTCATCATATCTTCGTATCCAAGCTCTCTAGAAGTTTCAAAAAAATTGCTATGAAACCTCTAACTTTAGAAATTGAATTCTCAATATCCATTTCGACTCTTTAAAGTATTTTGCTAACTTGATAAGTATTATCCAACATAGTGTACCAAATACATAAACTAATTAAAAACTCAAAATCCATTGAAGTGTTTGGGCATAAAATTTTAGCTTCCACCCTCACCAGATCGCCATTGAAATCGGTAGCAACATCAATCAAAGCATCTCTAAATTCTGGGTCTTATACTATTATTGTGTTAACACTTCCTATAAGGCTTTCCCAATGAGTTGTAGATAATGTCATAGGAGTCATGCCTTTTACATATTTTCTAAGTATTTCTCATCGATGTGTCAAGCCAAAAAATATAGTATAAACATTTTGAACATAGCAAAAAAGTTCTAACTTTAATACATGATTTGGCCATATCACACAATGAAAAATTCAAGTGAATGAAAGGGACGCGGAAGATGATCTTAAGGCTATTTAACACTAGAGGGGGGGTGAATAGTGTTTTAAGAATTTCTTTAAAACTTCTTTGATTTATATTGAATTAACTAACTTAATGCAAATACACAATCACAGATCAAATCATAGAATCACAAACAAATGCAAATATAAATAAAAAGCAAGTAAAGGAAATAACACACCAGGAATTTTATACTGGTTCGGTGTTACCCTACATCCAGTCCCGCACAACCCGTACGGCTTTCTATTCAACAATAATCTAGATTACAATCCCTCGATTCCAAGGCAACGAGGTACACCCTCCAGATTCTCAGGTCTCTGGGTAGAACCACTTGATTCACAGGACACAAGTTCACCCGATCGATTTCCAAGGACACGATCACACCTTTATAACCCCACACAAGTTTCTTTGAGTACAAATGTATTTATAACTCTGATAAGCACTGAGATTCTTTGGAGAGAGTGGCAGAGAATCAAACTAGAGATATTCTGGTTTGATTCACTTAAGATTTCGGCAAAATATGGATAGGATGATTAGAAAATAAGATAAGAGAGTAAAGAGGAGAGAAAATAAAGTAAGTAGTTTTTGGAAAACGTCCATAACAGTCTCTATTTATAGAGAATGAATGGATGTGTCCATTCGAAGAGGTTTAAACGAATAGACACTTCTTTTGAAAACAACCTTTGCTGTAACGGGAAGCATGTCGACATGACAGGTAAATAGGATGTCGACATGGTCTAGTAAAAAGTGATGATTTTCTTTACTTTGAAAATGATGATTTAAAACATATGCAACTTTATTCAAATGGACTCTATGTATTTGTAGAAGGTATTTAGAAGTAGAAATACTTATGAATGTATATATGTATATATACTAAAATATATTTAAAATCAAAGTAAATAAACTAAAGTAAATATAATATTAAAATAGATTTTGAGGCTAAAATATCAAGGACAATTTTTGAAATCAAAATATAACAAAATGATAAATATGATTTTGAGGCTAAAACATTTTTGAAAATGTGAACGAAGGTTTTTCTTTTGAAAAGGAATATTTGAAAATCATTTTATAAAACAAGAGATAATTTTGAAAATCATTTTGAATCAAAATTAGTGGATAACAAAATAGGGCTACTATCCGTTCCACTAGATATTTCGTGAGTTCCATCTCACTAGGGTTCCATCCCTTTAACAAGAACGAAGTGGATTCCATTCCACGAGTAAATTGGATAAAAAAGAATGACAGTGCTTTCAAGGAGTTTTAACAAATATCTAACCTAACTATATTATTTGTCTTGAACTCTTGAATATCTTGAATCTCATGAGTCTTCAATCTTGAACTCTTGATCTTTGTCTTCATCAATTTTGTTTTCTTTACTGTACAGTCTTCTTTTGTTGATACCTGCATATAGATTTCCTGCACATATATATTTTATAACACTTCTATAGTTGTTATCATCAAAACCACTATCCTATGGACTAACAACATCCACATGAAATATAAAATGCTCTAGGATTTATATTGGGAATTCTTTTTTGTATGCCTTGATGTTTACCTATAGGTATATTAAGATTCCTTACATAAATGAGATGAAACAACAAATAATTGCATAGTTGCTAATAATTTTTTTTAAATAACATAAATTTCTTATTTAATCCATTATGATAACTTTTTCCTCCGACATCATTGATATTATGTTTAAGTTCGACTAGAATACCATCAAGTTTTTTGAAAAGAGCAATTCCCGATGTGTCATCAAATTCTATAAATCCAAGAAAAAACTTCTCCACCTTCATGTTACTTGTATTTTCAGTATATGCACATCTTACAATAATTGATATTTGTTCTTTATGGCTGAAATTCGGAGTAAAATCGAGAATAACCAAAAAGAATTTTGCTTTCAATATTTTTATAGGCAATAGTTCTTTAATCTTTTTTCACTAAGAAAAGTATTAATTCATTTTGTATTTTATGGCTAAGATAATAATTCTTTATTTTATTATTTACCACATGTTTAAGATGTTCTTCCATGATTAGATAATTTCGGCAACAAATTCTATAAGTTGGCAAAAAAGTTCGTTGTTCTCATAAATCTTCTCATTAGATCCATGAAAAGGTAAATTATTTGGGAGGGAGTTTTCGCTGCACCAATAATACGAACTAAGATTTTTCCATCATTTCCTCTCTTAATCGAGTGGTGATTCGATTCCTTTGTCTATTGTTTCATTTAGTTGAAGATCTCTATACAAATTCATCCATTTAATAAGATTTAACCTATGTTCTAGATTACTTTCATGCTTTAGAAGTTTTTTTGTACTATTATGCCAATCATTAAACTCTTTTATTTCTAACTTGAATGCCTTTTGTGGATTTTTAAATAACTCACAAAAAAAAAGAAAACAAAATACTATTTTCACTGCGTTTGACTAAAGAAGCCACTTTTGTTCATTCTTCCTTCCACGAGGATAATAATCGATATAATTTTCAAAAGAAAAATGCCTTCCGTCATCTTCATTTTCCTGAAACTTGTCATTCTCTTTTATGGATTTAATAAGCTCTTTATGAACTAACATTCCTCTTTTATCGGAAATTCTTCAACACAATCTTGGATCATTATTAACATTAATGTCTTTATCAAGATCAAGCTCAATCGTATCATAACAACTTCATCCATAGTATTTATAACTTCGTTGTCATTACTTTCTCCGTTGATACTTTCATTCATAACATACTCATTTGATACATCGACGTTCTCACTTACTAACATTTCATAAGCCTCAACATTCTCTTCAATGTGTTCATATTCGTCACTTAACCATATTTTGACACAGCGGCAGAATACAAAAATGATGATACTATGAGAATAGCAATCGGTGGATTGAGAAATACTGAAATGCCCAATTCGTTGATCCGAAGATACCGAATTCAAGCTATCTCTGACACGTTGATCGCGCACGATACCGTGAAGGGAGATCTACAATTCTTCGAGCGTTGATCAAGCGCACTTGATTCCGCGAATTGGCTTCAACGATCGAAGATTCGAGCGCACTCGAATGTCGAAGGTGGAGATAGGAGATACACTTGACTACCAATTGGATGAAAGCACAAAGCTAACAAAAGAAATTTTATTTCAAAAATCAACAACCATTACAACTGACCCAACCGGTCTATTTATAGACGTTACAACATGACACAAAAAAAACAAAAAATTACATCTCCAAAGTCGTTTCCGACTTAACAAAATGCAGCGACTTAATGGTTTCGCGGCAACGACTTATGGTAACTCGGCAATGACTTATCATCTCGCGAGTTATCCCCTTCATTTCTTCGATTTATCAGATCTCGCGATTTAAGGGAAGTCCTACCGAGTCATAGAAGAGGGTTTCACGACTTAGGTTATATTCGTTCGCGACTTAGATAACTCGGAAGCGATTCAAGGAAGGCGGCAGGCGATTTAGGGGAAGCTCGGAGGAAATTCTGCGGCATAGGGTTAGTTGTCTCGCGACTTAGGCTTTTAACTCGGTCGGTGGTAGGTTGCAGTGGGAGCTGGGTTGTAGGTCGCGGAATTGGCGATGAGTCGTATGTCGTAGGCGGAGATGAGTCGTAAGTCGCGCGGTTGATTGATGAGTCGTGAAGAGGATGAGTCGTGGAATGTGATGAATCGCGATTGTGATGAGTCGGTTGTGAATTTAGGTCGTGGTATTGATAACTCGCGCGCGAGTTAGGGGATGAGTCGTGGCATTGCTGAGTCGTGGATGGCGATTTTAGGTTGAGGAATCACGATACTGGGTTGCTCGTCTTCGAATTCAGGTATGTTACTGCATCATCCTCCCCTTGTTGACAAAAATTCGACCTCGAATTTAAAAGTTCCTCCCCATTGGATTGTTTATCTCCATAATAAGGTATAAGATGTTTAACGTTGAAAACGTCAGCGGTATGAATATGATCTGGCAACTTCAACCGATATGCATTATCATTGATCTTCTTCAAAATTTCTACCGGACCAATCTTTCGAGCTTTCAACTTGTTGTACGTTCCAACTGGAAAACGATCTTTTGTCAACACCGCGTACACAAAATCACCTTTGTTGAACTCCACACTTCTTCTCTTCTTATTCGCAGCTCGTTTATACTTCTCATTTGTCTTCTCCAAACGTTCCTGCACGATTCTATGGCATTCTGTCAATCCATCAACAAAATCAACAGCCCGTTTAACTGTCCCCTTTGATTGTGGTACTATTGCTAAATCCAACAGCCCCTTTGGCAAGCTTGAATATACAATCTGAAATGGACCGAAACCCGTACTACGATTGACAGCATGATTGTGTGCGAATTCTGCCTGACATAATTTCATATCCCAACTCTTCAAACTATCCTGCACAAGACATCGCAACAAGTTACCCAATGATTTATTCACAACTTCAGTTTGCCCATCCGTTTGAGGATGATACGCACTACTAAAATTCAGCTTCGTCCCAACCATCTTCCACAGACTCAACCAGAAATGACTCAGGAAACGAGTATCTCTATCTAACACAATAGATTCTGGCAATCCATGAAGTCGATAGATTTCTTTGAAAAATAACTGAGCAACATGAACAGCATCCGCCGTCTTCTTACAAGCAATAAAATGTGCCATTTTCGAAAATCGATCAACCACCACATAAATGGAATCGTTTCCCCTTTGAGTTCGAGGCAAACCCAAAACAAAATCCATACTCACAACAACCCAAGGCTTAGTTGGTATAGGTAACGGCATATATAATCCAGCATTGGTCGCAGTTCCTTTCGAAACCTGACAGATATGACATCGTTCCACAAACCTTTCCACTTCTTTCCTCATTGATGGCCAAAAATAAGATCGAGAAATCAGCTGTAATGTACGGTCTCTACCCACATGACCTTCCTCATGCAATTCCTTCACAATCTTCAATCGTAAACTGCAATCCGGTATACATAATCGATTTCCTTTGAACAGAAAACCATCTACCATCACAAACTCATCCGTCTCTCCTTTCTTCACTTTATTTATAAACTTCATAAAGTAAGGATCTTCAACTAATAATTCTGGTAGCACCTCAAACCTGGTCACTTCAACTTTCATCGTAGTTAACAAATGATTCCTTCAGCTCAAAGCATCAGCCACACGATTCGTCACGCCTGATTTGTGTTTCACAACAAACGTAAACTGTTGCAGATATGCAATCCATGATGCATGTCTCGCTGAAATCTTGTCTTGCCCTTGTAAATGCTTCAATGCCTCATGATCAGTGTAAAGAACAAACTCTTTCTGAAACAGATAATGTCTCCAGTGTTTAATAGCTTGCACAATAGCATAAAATTCCACGTCATATGTACTATATCTCATCTTTGCTCCCGATAGTTTCTCACTGAAATATGCAATAGGACGCCCCCTCTGGCTCAACACTCCCCCGATTCCAACCTTGGATGCATCAGTATGTAACTCAAACAACACCTGAAAATCTGGTAAAACTAGAAGTGGTGCTGTCGTCAAAAGTTCTTTGATCCGTTCAAAAGCAACCCCTGCTTCTTCCGACCAAGAAAACTGCTTCCCCTTCATGCAATCCGTAACCGGTGCCATCACGCTACTGAAGTGTGGAATGAATATTCGGTAGAATGATGCTAGCCCATGAAAACTTCTCACTTCGGTTATTGTCTTCGGCTGTGGCCGATTTCTGACTGCTTCAACCTTATTCTGGTCCACCTGGATACCCTCTCCTGATACAACATACCCCAGAAATAAAACACTATGCGTCATGAACACGCATTTCTTTGTTGCAGCATAAAATTGCTCTTGTCGTAGTACCATCAGCACTTCTCTCAGATGATTCAAATGTTCCTCTGGACTTCCACTATATATCAGAATATCATCGAAATACACCACCACAAATTTTCCAATAAAAGGTCTAAAAATCTGATTCATCACCCGCATAAATGTACTTGGCGCATTTGATAAGCCAAATGGCATTACCAACCATTCATATTGACCCTCCCTGGTTTTAAAAGCAGTCTTCCACTCATCACCTGGCCTGATACGAATTTGATAATATCCGCTCTTCAAATCAATCTTCGAAAAGATAGTAGCTCCGCTTATTTGATCTAGCAAGTCATCCAATCTCGGCATTGGAAATCTATATCTCACAGTAATCTTATTCAATGCTCGACTTTCAGTGCACATTCTCCACGTCCCGTCCTTCTTCGGTACTAACAAAGCTGCTACAGCACAAGGACTTAAACTCTCCTGCACACGCCCCTGCTCAAGCAATTCTTCCACCTGCCTTCGCAACTCCTCATGCTCTTTTGGACTCATTCTGTAGTGTGGTCTATGAGGTAACACAGCTCCTGGAACTAGATCAATTTGATGTTGAATGTCCCTCAACGGCGGTAACTCCGTTGGCAACTCCTCTGGAAATACATCCTCAAATTCTTTCAATACTGGTTTAACTTCTTCTGGAATTTCAACTTCTTCACTGCTCTCATGCCCAATTAACAAGAATACTTCCGGCTCCTCTTCGACTTCTTTAACAAACTCCTTCAAGGTTAATAAAGTTTTCAGCTCTTCAATCTCCTCCAGTTTGTTTTCTTCTTGTTGACGCTTCTTGGGAACGAGAGTAATCTTCGTGCCTTCAAACACGAAACTGTAACTGTTGGTACGCCCATCATGTTGCACCGCCCTATCATATTGCCACGATCTCCCCAACAACAAATGGCATACGTCCATGTCCACAACATCACACCAAATTTCGTCCTTGTATTTCTTCCCAATTGAAAAATTAACACAAGTCCTTCGACTAACTTTCACCTCCCCACCTTTCCTCAACCAAGCTAACTTATACAGTTTCGGGTGCTTCTCTGTCTTCAATGATAACTTCTTTACAGCTTCTGTAGAGATAATATTATCACAGCTTCCAGCATCAATAACAAATTTGCAAACCCTTCCCAAGATAGTGCACGTCGATTGAAAGATGTTACTCCTCAACCAGCTAGTCTCTTCCTCCTGCTTCGGTGTTAGGCAATTCCTCCTCATCATTAATGTATAACCATCATCTCCAGACAACAATTCTTCCTCCTCAACTAGTAATTGATTAGAATCTTCAGCTTCCTCATCCTCATCCTCAAACTCAGCAATCATTGCTTTCTTCTTTGGCTTTGGACACTCATTGCTTTTATGACCCAACTCCTGACAATTGTAACATTTGAAACCGTTGTTAACCTTTGCCTTCTCAGCCTCCTTCACCACTGGTTTACTGATAGGTTTAGAAACATTAGAACTTCCACTAACACCCTTCACTTGATTGTTGGAATTAGTAAACACACCACCTCCTCGTCGTCCCTGCTTCTCCCAAGCCAATGCTTCCTGATGTGCTTCCGCCACAGATCTTAGATCGAACATATTCACCATATCCTGGATCTGCATTCTCAATCCCCCAATGAATCTAGATGTCAGTTGTTCTTCCATTTCCATAATATCATTCCTTGCAATCAGCTGATAAAACTCATCTGCGTAATCATTAACAGTCTTTGTGCCCTGTCTCAAGTTCTGCAAACGTTGATACATCAGAGTTTGATAATTGTAAGGTAAGAACGTTGCCTTCATCAATTTCTTCATCTTCTCCCAAGATTCAACTTTTGACTTCCCCATTCGTTCACGTGTAAGTTTGGTTTGCTGCCACCATGCCAAAGCTCTACCCCTCAACATTGTAGCAACCAACTTCACTCTACGATGTTCTGGAACTTCTTTGAAATCAAAAATTTCTTCAACATTAGCCACCCAATCCAAAAACTCTTCAGCTTGCATACCACCTTTGAATTCAGGAATTTCAGTTTTCATTCCCGATTCCCACTTATGATCATACTCTGACTGATTTCTTCCTTGACCACATCCTCGTCCATGAACACTACCACCATCATACTCTTCGTCACAATCTGAGGTATATCGATGTCGATCCTGACCACCAACATCTCTACCACCACCATTTCTTCCACTAACATTCCTACGATCTACATTCCTTCGATCACGATCATTCACATTTCTATCACGATTTCGATCTTCAATATTTCTATCACAATCTCGATCCACGCTTCTATGATCACTATCAACACTTCTCTCCCGATTGGAATGTGGTGAAACTCTACTTCTCCCATGGCTCGATTCAGGTGAAACCCTTCTTTGATTTTGACTCATTTCAAGCATCATTCTCTCTAATCGACCAATCCCTTCAGTAAGCTTCTCATTGAAATTCTCGTTGATTCGTTGCTCCATTTCATCGGCCTCTTCTCTTCCGTACAAAGCATTAATATTGCGATGACGTTGAACTCGTCTTGGCGGCATGATTGAATACTTCCCAAACACTTCAACAAATTCACACTTCAAGTTTCAGACACCTTTCGAACTTTGATCCAAAATGAAATGGATCGAAAACTCCAACTTTGTTGCCAAATATGATGAACACGATGAACACAACTTTCAACACTTCAAATTCTCAGCTCCAAGACTCGATTTAGCTATGATTGGCTAAAACAAGCTCTGATACCAAACTGACGCAGCGGCGGAATACAAAAATGATGATACGATGAGAATAGCAATCGGTGGATTGAGAAATACTGAAATGCCCAATTCGTTGATCCGAAGATACCGAATTCAAGCTATCTCTGACACGTTGATCGCGCACGATACCGTAAAGGGAGATATACAATTTTTCGAGCGTTGATCAAGCGCACTTGATGCCGCGAATTGGCTTCAACGATCGAAGATTCGAGCGCCCTCGAATGTCGAAGGTGGAGATAGGAGATACACTCGACTACCAATTGGATGAAAGCACAAAGCTAACAAAAGAAATTTTATTTCAAAAATCAACAACCATTACAAATGACCCAACCGGTCTATTTATAGACGTTACAACATGACACAAAAAAAACAAAAAATTACATCTCCAAAGTCGTTTCCGACTTAACAAAATGCAGCGACTTAATGGTTTCGCGGCAACGACTTATGGTAACTCGGCAACGACTTATCATCTCGCGAGTTATCCCCTTCATTTCTTCGATTTATCAGATCTCGCGAGTTAAGGGAAGTCCTACCGAGTCATAGAAGAGGGTTTCACGACTTAGGTTATATTCGTTCGCGACTTAGATAACTCGGAAGCGATTCAAGGAAGGCGGCAGGCGATTTAGGGGAAGCACGGAGGAAATTCTGCGGCATAGGGTTAGTTGTCTCGCGACTTAGGCTTTTAACTCGGTCGGTGGTAGGTTGCAGTGGGAGCTGGGTTGTAGGTCGCGGAATTGGCGATGAGTCGTATGTCGTAGGCGGAGATGAGTCGTAAGTCGCGCGGTTGATTGATGAGTCATGAAGAGGATGAGTCGTGGAATGTGATGAATCGCGATTGTGATGAGTCGGTTGTGAATTTAGGTCGTGGAATTGATAACTCGCGCGCGAGTTAGGGGATGAGTCGTGACATTGCTGAGTCGTGGATGGCGATTTTAGGTTGAGGAATCGCGATACTGGGTTGCTCGTCTTCGAATTCAGGTATGTTACTGCATCATTTGAAGTTGAAGAATTGTGAATTTTCGCTTGAAATAAATTAGAAATTGAACCGACAAGTGATTTTGCGAGCACATCTCTTTTCTGCTTAGTTTTTTATTGTAGGCTCTAAAGTTTTGTATTCGAAACCAAAACCAATAATCCAATGGATGAAAGCAATAAGGATTAGATGCATGTGGAATGCCAATTCATGCATGCAATTAGATGTAGTTAATTAATTACATTGTTTTTTTTTCCATGCACACAGTTACATGATGAAATTCTTAACCAACAGCTTTTCTTGTGTAAACTTCTCCAAAATGGGACTTTAATTCGCATAAAGGCCAGACCAACCGTTTCCATGTTTCCTAACTATTTAAACAATTGCCGTTGAGTGGAAGACTGGGATGGGATGCATCACAGTGAGTTTTCTGTGATACATACCGACGACTACGGCTCATCTGTTAAAAAATAGGCAACGCTTAACAATAATTACATATGTTACTTCTTGTCAAATTACCGAATTGGAAAAAATAAAAATCTAAAGTAGAAGGAATGACGAAAGCAGTGACATCTGCTCTCCTTATCTTTTATATTATCATTCACTGTTCAATAGGCTAGGCTAAATAGTACACCCTATGGCTGCATACATCTCTCCCATTATTGTATCTATAAATACCTTTCAGAATCACTATCTTTATCATAAATCCATCTCTCTTTGAAAATAGTCGTAAAAATCAATCAAAGTATAGAACATAATGACATCTACAGATGTGAAACTATTGGGATTGTGGGCAAGCCCGTACGTAGCAAGAGCCAAACTCGCTTTGAACATCAAAGGAGTCGTATACGAATATCAAGAAGAAGTACTCGACAATAAGAGCGAGTTGTTTTTGAAGTCAAACCCGATAAACAAAAAGGTTCCAGTCTTGATTCATAAAGAAAAACCTGTTTGCGAGTCGATGATCATTGTTCAGTACATCGATGAAGTTTTTGAAGGTCCCTCCATTCTCCCTTCTGATCCCTTTGAGCGTGCTCAAGCCAGATTCTGGGCTTATTACATTGATGACAAGGTATGTAAAAACTCCTACCTTTATATACGTGTATCATTATTCACTTCATTCATTTCTAACTGATGTTACTTTACTATAGTTGATAACCAGCTTCTTTAGCATAATAGGAACGAATAATTCAGAAGAAGATAAATTGCAAACAGTAGAAAAGACTATTTCAGAGTTGAAACCATTGGAAGAATATTTGGCAGAGAAGCCATTTTTTGGAGGAGATAACATTGGTTATGTGGACATTGCACTTGGCAGTTGGCTATGTTGGTTCAAAGCAGCCGAGGAAGTCGAAAGTGTTAAAATATTAGATGAAGAAAAGTTGCCAAATTTAGTAAAGTGGGCAGAGAGATTCGGTTCAGATGATACGGTGAAGGGAGTAGTGCCTGAACATAACAAGCTGGTTGAGTATTGCAAGGTTCAACAGGAAAAAATCTGGAAATCTAGGCCTGCGAACTGAGTTATTTAGAAGTTTAATCTTTCTTTGCTATATGAATTGCTTATTTGAGAAGTGAATGATGTTGAATGGCCACTTTGTAACTGATTCTGTATTGTGTGGTTTGTTTTGTAATTCTTGGATTTACATATTTTCTTTTTTTGAATTTGTATTTATTTTCTTATGTTTTAAAACTTGAAGGCTCATTTATATATATATATTACATATATAATTGGAAAATAGGCATAAGCACAAAATTAGAAAAAAATTTAGGTTAAAGGACAGCAAATTTGTTTTTTAGGTTGAAAGACAATACTAGTTATAATTATCATTTAGTATGGTGTAAAACTGAATATAATACTAGATATAACTAGCATTTTGTATAGTGTAAAATTTGAATATAATGCTAATTATAACTGGCATTTTGTATGGTGTAAAAGTTGAATATAATGCTAATTATAACTAGAGTTTGTCATTTTACCTAAAATTGAAACTTGGTGTCATTCAGTCTAATTTTTTTTCAAAATTTATCGTTTTCTCTAGTTCCCTCTACTAGTATAAATCGCATGTACATGCATCCGATAGCTTTGGTGGTCACAACATTTTTATCTCAAAAAGTTACGTTTATGGTGTCGGATGCAAATTTATAGTGAAATTATGTTTAAGAGTGCTTGGAAAGGAGATGGTGGTGGAGGTTGTAAACGGATGGTAAAATTCCGTTAGTGGACAATGAGCATTTTCGAAATTTCAAAAATACGCGGTTGAAATTCTCATTATTAATAGAAAGATATATAATTGGAAATATCATAATTATTGGGATATATATTACACTCAAGAATTTGATCCTGCAGGGTCTCGGTAGATGAGGTACCATCGTACGTCCGGTCAAATCACGAGGAAGCATCATATTTATCTTCTAATTAAATTATATTGTTTAGCTGTATGTTAACAATAATCACATATGTTAATTTTGATTAAACCACCAACTCTGGCAAATTTTGGGACTTCTTAATAAGAATGACGTGGATGAAAAAGATAAGCAATGGAATGATGAAAGCAATGACATCCGATATATGCTTTTAGTTTTTTTTTATTATTATCATTGTACATAGTATTCACAACCACTGTTGCAAGTCCTCTAGTAGTCAATATAGGATGCATAAAATACATTTCTCACTTCCTGATCATGATCAAGACATTTTGACTAACACACAAACCGGTCCATATCATCCCCTGTATATCTAGACACACACACTTCTTAAACTCATTATCCTCAGCATAAATCTTTTGCTCTCTTAAATAAATAAATAAAATCATAGACTAGAACAAAATGGAAACAAATGATGTAAAGCTACTAGGAATGTGGGCAAGCCCGTTCGTCTTAAGGGCGAAAATTGCTTTGAGCATCAAAGAAGTCGCATACCAATATCAAGAAGAAGTACCCGACACCAAGAGCGAGTTGCTTCTGAAGTCAAACCCTCTATACCATAAGGTTCCAGTCTTGATTCATAAAGACAAACCTGTTTGTGAATCAATGATCATTGTTCAATACATCGATGAAGTTTTTGAAGGTCCCTCTATTCTGCCCTCTGATCTTCTTGAGCGCTCTGAAGCCAGATTTTGGGCTTATTACATTGATGGCGAGGTATGAAAAACTCCTACTTTTGCATATCATTATTCTTTTCTAATTGATGATACTTTACTACAGTTAATCTCCAGCTATACGAGCATATTTGCAAAGAAAACAGTAGAAGCTAAAGCACAAGCACTGGAACAAACGATCTCCAGGTTAAAAGTACTTGAGGACTGTTTAGCAGAAAAGTCATATTTTGGAGGAGACAACGTTGGTTTTGTCGACATAGCACTTGGCGGTTGGCTAGCATGGTTCAAAGTCAATGAGGAGGTCGAAAATGTTAAATTGTTTGACGAGGAAAAGCTACCGAGGTTAGTTAAATGGGCAGAGAGATTATGCTATGATGATGGAGTGAAGGAACTAATGCCTGAACATGGAAAGCTAATTGAGTATCGCAAGGTTCTTGAAGATACAGTTTGGAAATATAGGTCTGCAAATTGAGCTTTTTTTTTCCCCTTTTTAATACACACACATGCTGAATGACCTGTTATTGTACCTAAATCTGCATTGCGTTTGATGTTTGTTTTCAAACTTTTATAAAGATGATATATATTCTAGTATTGACGTTTATTTTCTTGTAATGTAAGACTTGAATTTTTATATGTTTTGTTTCCTTTAAATATGTGCTAGTAGATGACAAAAGGGTTGTCTTAATTTAGAAGCCAGTAGTTGTACAGTTGTAAACTCAGCTAGCAGGTGTAAAAGAAGAATATTGCTTATTCTAGTACGGTTGGGTGCATAAATTTTCGTTGTCCTAAAAACAAAATATAAGTGAGTAGCAAGGACCAAAAAAGTAAAAGTAAATTACTATTACCATCGTTTAACGGTGTAAAGATAATATTTATTGCAAATTTTCATCAATTTCAATTATAAAATTGTTTCGCATATCAGTTTTATTTAATTAAAAGAAAAACTTTGATTATAGATCCAAAAAAAACTATTGCAACTTTAGATCTCACACAAAATTTATTATAAAAATAAATCTAGTTTTGTGCAAATTTCGAATGCAGAAGTGTAATGTCTTTTTAAAAAAATATGTTTGCGCAAATTTGAATAGTGCAAGTGTATTTGTTTAAAAAAATTCATTCTTACATAAATTTGGATCACTCAAGTGTATTTTAAAAAAATATTGGTGCTTGCGTAAATTTGAATTGCGTAAGTTTATTATTATTATTTTTTTCAAATTTGTACTTTCACAAATTTGGATTGTACAAGATTATTTTTAAAACAAAATTGTGCTTGAGCAAATTTGGATTGCACAAGTATAAAATGATGTTATATGAAAAAATAGACTTAAAATTTGTTCTTAATTGAACTCTCTGTTTTCCATTTTAAAATATATATTTTGATAGCATGAGTTTGATCTTTATTTAAGAGCACTCATTTTTGGTGTTTCGGTGCTGAAATGAACTTAAAAGGCTAAAGTGAAGGAATGCTGATACCAATGGCGTCCCCTTTGGTTTTAATTCAAACCCCATTTACAGAAAGGTTCTAGTCTTGATTCATAATAACAAAACTATTTGTGCATTCTCCCTTCTGTTGGGAATAATAAACAGTCTTTTGGTCTTTCATGTAATGCCTACTCATCGCGTCTCTTCAATAAGAAGTCATGTCAGTAGAAATGAAAAGATGTCTAAAGAGTTGTGTATATTTATAAAGATGTGGTCGGCGGCCGTCAATAGCTGTCGGAATGACGTTGGAATTGCCATCAAAACTACATTCATTCTTTTTGATGGTTGAAGACGGCTTCGACGAAGACTTAGCGACGGTTCTCAACGGCTATTGCCCACGTTTTCCGAACGGCCGTCGTGCATACGTAGCCAACCGTTGTTCATTTGGACTGTTGTCGAAAGCCATCGGAAACCGTTAGACCTTTGCCGTCCAAAGCCGTTACGCACCGTCAAATGGTCTTTGCCAATACTCCATTGAGAACCGTCGGTAGCCGTTGGATAATAATGACTTATAAGACGTCGGTAACCGTTGGGTAATAATGACTTATAAGACGTCGGTAACCGTTTGATAATAATGACTTAAAAGCCGTGGGTAGCCGTCGCAAATTTGTGATGTTTTTTTTTGGTTTCAGCCGTCTTTCGTCCTCAATACAACACATACATATCAATATATATCGCAGCTCAATTTCACGCATATAAATCATATAAATATAAGCCCAAACACTACAAGGATAATTCTGTTTAGCGTCGGCCTATAGCCGACTATGGCCGACTCCGGTCGACTCGAGCCGTCGCTAAAGGCCGACGCTAAATAGCTCGTCGCCAAGTGAAATGGTGACGGCAAAGCGGACGGGTCCGTCCCCTAATTTAGCGTCGTAGAGACGGCTAGCCGACTCCGGCCGACGCTAAACATAGTCCACGTGTAAAAAAAATAAGTGACCAATAGACCGACCCTAGCCGACGCTAATCTGCGTAAATTTTTTCTGTATTTCCAACACCCCTTTCTGCCATCCATCCACACAATTATATATAGTCCATAAATATACTTCACCAAACAACAATATACATCAAAAATATGTCCAACTAAGAACCATAGAACATCAATATACATCTCCAAACGTCCATACATCTTCAAACGTTCATCATCACAAATATCCATAATATTTACAAAATTCAACCAAAAGTTCATCAAAAAACATATATAAAAACATGCTACCACTCACTCCAGCGCCAGATCCCTGTGATGGCGGCATATTCGTCCCGTGCTCTGCCAAGTAAGCAGCAATCACCTCGTCAAGTTGCTGCTTCAATCCAGTCTTCCTCCAATCGTTCAACTCGGTGACTTGTGCTTGCAGGGCCGCTATTGTTTCTTCAGCCTGTTGTTTATTGTAAGCGGCTTGCGTCGCGGCCTGTATATTAATAAATTCATAGTTATAGTTTATACATAATATTTAATAAAAATTTATAAACTGGTTAATGAATTAATTAAGTTCAATAAATATTACCGCTTGATTGCCATATCCATACTGTCTATTTCAGGTCGGCGGATCTGTAATACGAGCGAATATCCTGTCTGTCTCCTCAACGGTCAACTGCTCCCTGCCAAACTCTACAAGCACGCGAGCAATCTCCTGATCGCATCTCTCCTATGTTTAGAAATATAATTTTGAGAAGATGAATATTCAATTTAATGTACTGTTAAATAAGAAGAAAAATTTATAGTCTTTATACGCGGATATTCGCTGATTTGGCGTCTGATCATTCATATGTTACGTTGCCATATTCATCTGTATGCTCGACGGCGTGTGTTCGGGTGAAGACGTCCAAATGAGACGGTGCAACACCACCTCTCTCCCTCATCTGAAATTAGATAGATTAAAGAATGTATATGAGTAAATTACAAATAACCATTTTTATATTTACCATTTCTTCTCTATATTGTTGAAAAGACTTGGATCCACCGCGGTGTGTTGCAGGATTCTTAAGCATGTTTGTGGAGTTCCTCGATGCTACCGCCTGTATAATTTAACTATTATATAAATATTTAAACGAATTATAATTACAAACATATGAAAGTAGAAAATTTACCTTCGCGTCTTCGCTTTCCCAATATTGCAGAAACTGCGCATACAGATTTTCACTCATCCAGTTTGGCTTTTTACCGGCCTCTTCTATCTTGGAGAGCGTACCTCTATAGTTTTTCCTCGTCTTCCTCTCCCAGTGCGTCCTGAACGTCCCGAGATCTTCGGGATCCACAATAAAGGATGCTTACACATTGAAATTTAAATGAATTATATAAATTGCATATTAATTTTCAAAGATCAAATATGTCGATCTCAAATTAATTAGAATTTTATACTTACCTGGAGGTCAGCCCATATGGCATCTCTAATATAAAGTGGGATACTATCCCAGTGCTCCCACAAGTCTGTATCCTACTACGGTAGCTGTTTCGAGACACAGCTAGAATGGGCTCGAATGGCTGTAAACCAAAACCCCTGAATACATTTTGATATTGTCAGTTACTAAATCATAAATATACTAGTAGCATGCACTAAATAATATAATGAAGTTGCAGTAAATTAAATACTTACCCTCAATCGGTCTTCGACACTAAGTATGCTCTATGGCGATTATCGGCCATACCACTACTACCCTTGCCATGATCAGGGCCTCGTGAACCTTGGGACCGCCTACTGTGTGACATAATATCTGCTGGAAACATGCATATATATATATATATATATATCATTTCATATAATGAAAAAAACATATATCATTTCATAATTAGAAAACATGTCTGATTAATAATAACATACACATAGCTTATAGCAGAATAATAAAAGAATAATACAACAAATGATACGAATTTTCATTACATTAACACAGGTTCTAGAATTGACATAATACAACAAACGATACAAATTTCCATCTTATATACATTACATCATCACTAATTAATAATCAATCTTCGTCGTTTTCTGATTCTGACTCGGTCTTGCACTCTATATCGTCATTTCCCTCTAAAGTCTCAAATGCTTCTATTAGAATATTTGATTCATCGTTCAAAGGCCCTATATCAACATGATCATCAGTTATTATTAATTCATTATTTGGCTCAAGATCTGCTTGATAAGCTGCTTCGTATGGAATATTATTTCCGTCAAGTGTAAATCTTGCCTTTGTTTTAAAAACAGCCGACCAGTCTGCTTTATCTCGTTTTAGTGATGGATAGGGAGCAAAATAAACCTATAATGCTTGTTTGGCTAACACGAAAGGATAATATTTGAGCAACGTTAGTTTATTTCAATATGTTTATAGACTTTGCATAAGAAGTTTTATGTGATTATTATCATATTTTCTAATCTACCAAAGCCTTTTGGGACTAAAGGCTTTGTTGCTGTCTTATTTTTGTTTAAATTATTTATATTAACTAGAGATAGACTAAAATACCTACACCCAATTATTCCCAATTCACACTTTCACACTTTCAAATTCACACTTTCACACTTTCAAATTCACAATTCCCACTTCACACTTTCAAATTCTAAATACCTACACCCCAATTATTCCACTACACCAGAAAAGACTTTTGGCAGCGTTGAAAAAACGCTACCGTAACTTATGGTAGCGTTTTAGAGAACGCTGCTGTACGACATGCAACTAAAAGTCTAAAACTTTTTGTTGCGTTGTAGAAACGCTACCAAAAGTCACTTTTAAATGCAACTATAGGTATTTTCTGTAGGATTTAAAAAACGCTACCAAAAGTCACTTTTAAATGCAGCTATAGGTTTTTTCTGTAGGGTTAAAAAAATGCTACCATAAGTCTTCATTTTTTGGTTGCATTTTTTGTTTATATGCTTTTTTTGATTTTCAGTAGCGTTTTATTGGTTGTTTGGTAGCATATTTTAAATGCTACTATTTACGGTTGATGGTTTATACCATTTCCAGCAATCGCTTATATACTCTTCATATTAAAACAAATGATCAATCACATAATTTTCATATATTCAAACAAACAATTAAATCACATAATTATCATATACAAACAATCAATCATATGATCATCATATTCAAATAATTGCAAAAACATGCTAATCTCACAATCAAATATAATATCCATAATCAGTTCGATAGTAGTTTTTCAACAAAATAAGTCACATACTACAAGAATTCACAGAAAAGTTTCCACAAATGGTACTAACAAAATACGACAACATATATAACAATTAAATTCATGTTCGTTGCTTGATTACCAATAGTTCTTTGTTGTCGACAGTCTTCGCTTCGAAATAGCTAATTACCTGCAAACGAGTTTAACAATCAACAATATATATATATATATGTGTGTGTATATATATATATGTATATATATGTATATATATATGAAAATCATGTAATCTATAACTCGATATTCTATATTAACACATATTAACAAAAATTGTTCTATTTTTATATGCATCCTATATAGTTCCCCAACCAATACACAATTTTAATCTTGGGGGTATAAACAGTAAAAATCAAGCTAAGGACATACAACCATTAAAATGGATAAACACTATGTTTCTTTCAGTTAGTGAGAGTTAATCTGAACAAAGCTCGCTGCAGTTTAATGATTAAGTTAGAGAAATCATACTCATGAAATCATTAAAAAAGTGGTTCAATTTGGAAAGTAATTGGTGATCCACCCATGTAAAATTGACAATGCAATAGATGAACCTTATGTGACAACGGGCCAATTTATCAATTGAGTTGTCAAATTTTGCACCCTAAATGCTATTCGCTCTAATATTCTCTGTCACTGTGTTATAGTAGAAATTATACAAAATTCATCCTCACTAACCCTCATAATTCAAATTAACCAAGAGAGACCTCATAAAATTAAGTATAGCTAGCTAGTTGTACAATAAGTGCAGAGTAATATTGCTAGAAAGAAAGAACATAACACTTGAACAAAACAATATTAGTTACCTGTTATCAGAAAACTCAGAAACATCAGCTGAACTAGGTTTGCTTCTCCTGAACGTTCCCCTGTAATATAAGTATAATATGCTAGTGATTTACTGTGTTGCATTAATATGCTAGTGATTTACTGTGTTGCATTAATCCTGAACGCTCCCCTGAAAGTATAGCTAGCTAGTTGTACAATAAGTATAATATGCTAGTGATTTACTGTGTTGCATTAATCCTGAACGTTCCCCTGTAATCTGGCAAAGGAGTATACTCTAACCAGGCACCGTAGGCAGTTGAATTGACATTTTAACTCACTATATGCATTGATGCTAGCTAGCTATTTCCAGACTAGCCACTAGGAAGCAACTTATTCATATTTCAAAATTAAAACTAGTATAATGAAGGAGGCAAAGCATACAAACATGTGGCAACAAGGAACAGCTGAACAAATTCTGGTGGAACATCAGAGTAAATCATACAAAGTTGAATTTATGTGAAGCATGGACAACTATACAGTAAATCACTAGCATATTATACTTTATTTTGACATTGATGTGAATCTGTAAGCATGTTGAAATGAACTACTACCTTTTTGAAGCACTTCAAATATATGCTCTTACACAACTCCGCCTTTTTGAAGCACATCAAATGACCCAAAAAAAAGCGTTTTAATTCAATGTAAAATTTTCCAGTTATTTAACTTCATTTTTTCTTTTACGACTGATTTTAAGTTTGAATGCAGTAGTTTATCAGACAAGCAGCATGTTATTATATATTGAAACAGCAATTTTTGTAATAAGTTTTCCACATTTACAGCATAGAAAATCATGTATATATTTAAAGCCCAACACTTACGCAAAACCAAGCCTATTTTTGTAATAAGTTTTCCAAGAGGCCTAAAATCGAAATAAGTTATTTTTTGTAGCCTTGTTTGAAATTTTGTCCTTGTTTAAAAGCATTTTTTGTTGTATTGCATTTTTCTTAATCCTGAGGTGATCCCTTAACCTCCTCAGGTGTATCTCAGCTCCACACATGTTGTTTGATCGTAATTTATCACTAAACTTAACCACATTTAACACTATACACTATACTAATCAAATGTTACGATATTATATCATTTCGCTACAAGAATATTGGCAAAGCCTTTTGAAATATATTTTGAGGATATGGTATAGTTTGTATTTACCTTTTATAACCTCCACGGCTATTGAAGGAATATCGATTTGGTCTTCCACCAATCTATACACATCTAAAAGCTACAAAGAAGATTGAACAAAAAATCATATTATAAAGGAGGTTATGTATAAAAAACATACATATAGACAGCAAGTTCTTCAAAGCTCAATAAGATTTTACTGGAGAAAAATGTATTCTTTCATGATAAGTATCTTCAGTTAATGCCAATTCTGAGAATTAAAACAAATGAAAATTCTACCTCTTCAATATGAAGCTTATCATGAAAGACAGTTCTCGATCATCCTTGTAAAGCGCATTAGGGGTCCTATTTTAAAACTCTCATTAACTCAATACAATGTTTGGTTCCACGTTGTGGAAGATGGGCTATGTTCAGTTAAATGTTTGAAGCATCTCATTCACTAGAAGCGATATAAACTAATTCAATATGAGAGTACATAGATTTGTTGAAATCAATATAAGGTACCACATATGAGCTGTCACCGGAATTGCAGAGAATAGATCAATATAACAAGTATGTTATGAGATTAGTTGACTGATTTAAAAATACTTCAAGTGATGTGGTAACAGTTTGGGTACGTTAGTAGTAGAAGTTCCACTTTTTGTTCATAGGTAAAACTTAATAACAATTTATAGCACAAGTCATAAGACTTAGTAACAAATGAATATACAGACACACATACATACATACATATATATATAAATATATATGAATGTGTGTGTGTATGTATATAGAAATATAAAGTTAAAAAATTCTGTATAGACTTAATTGATTCTGAAGTACAGGTCGTAAGACTTCTCTAAATTTATAACACTACCTGCATTTCATGCAGCAATTGGTCTAAAATAAACTAAACCGGCCCTGCTCAACAGGATATAATGATGTTTAGTAATTCATTCAATTAAAGAAAAAAGAATATACAGACACAGTGTATCTCAGTGAGCACACTTGGGGTTAATTGGTAACTACCTACCTTCACACAAATATAGTTTGTAACATTTAAGCAAAAATATTCCAAAATGAAAATGCAACAAATTATTCATTAATAGATACTTATTTACCTGATTAGTGAAACCAACGCCAATACCAAGAAAGATGCGCCCAAAAATAAGCAGGAGAAGATTATGTGCAGATGCACTGAAAGCAGAACCAATGAGAAATGTGATACCACCTCCAAACATGGTCCATTTTCTGCCTAAATTCTTTGTGAGATCAGAAGCAAAAACTGATGCAATAGATGCCACGAGATACAGTGATGATGTGAATAAAGTCAGTACTTGACTATCAAATTTGCAATACTGGTTTCTTCCTACTGTTTCTTTCCTTCCTTGCTCGTACACAGAAGGAAAGAATTCTTTTAGAAAAGCATCCCTAGGTGCTACTCCACCTAACAGACATTACACACATCAAATTATTACGCTAAACCAACTGAGAAGCTTATTAGTTATTGGCAATATTGAAGAGAAAGTCAGGTTAAATACTACTGTAAGGGTGTTGACTTTACGTAATTATTAATTGAATGCTGGTTAGAATGAGATAGGAAGAAAACTAAAATCTTCATGCTGTTTATAGAATTAATAACACAACCAATGGTCAAAATTATGAAACCTGAAATTCCAATATCATAGCCAAGTATGAGGCCACCAGTGGCAGCAACGAGGTAGGCTACACACAAGAATGACATGTACTAACCTCGATAGCAACATCTTCTGCTGTATCCCTCAGAGTAGCACGATAAACTTGGCCCAAACTCGCTGCTGCAACTGTCTGCGATGAAATTTTACTAAAAACAGTTTCAAGTGGCTGTCCGAGTTCTTCTTCCATAATAGCAAATGCTACCTACACATGCAAGAACAAAGTTTATTCACTCAATGTACTAGTACAGATTTTGTAGTTGCAATTATTGATAACCAATATACCTTATTAGAAAAAGGGGGAACATCATCTTGCAGAAAACAGAGCTCATTCATGTAATCTTCTCTGATAATATCAGGTCTATTTGCTAGAACCTATAAAGACTGAACTATAGCATCAAGAATTTTCACTCGATTTTAATTGTAGAATAAACATGGATAATGGAATTATAAATGGCAATATAGAACCCATACAAACAGGTTGCTATATAAAAGTCGATATTAGTTTTCAAATTAGGGAAGAAATAACAACCGAGTATGAATTTGGCATAAAAATTAAAATTAAACAACAGATAGAAGGGGTATAATAAGGAAATAGGTTGAAAATATGTACATTAATTTATAATCGTATGGATTAGCAAATTAGGTTTGTGTAGATTGGTCTAGAAGAATTAGCAAGTTAGGGTTTTTGCTATTCGATTTATAAAATGAATATTTAATGACAAAATAAAGTATAAAATCCATACCGGTATAAGGTTTGTGTAGAATCTAATCAAATAGCAGTAGATAGAAGGAGGAGTTGATGGACAACGTGGAGAGGAGTAGGACGATGATGATGATGGAGGAAAAGCGACGATGAAGACGATGATAATTTAGGACTTGTGAAATTTTTCTAAAGCGAGTAGGAAAAATGAAAATGGGGGGAACGTGAAAAGTTAGAAAGGTAAAAGTATTTTAATTGGAGGGAGAAATTTGGAGCGAGAGCGGTAAATTTTGGTACTGTCTTATACATTGATAGTTGCACTTAACTTTCAAACGCTACTAATAAGTGCAACCAAATGTATATTTTCTTGTAGTGTTCCCAATTCACACTTTCAAATTCAACGATTTCATACTAATTAAAAATAACCTAATACACTAAATTAGCAATGCCTACACCCAATTATCATCACAATAATGTACATTTAAATCTAATTAAACAATGTAATTTGAAATTAGGGTTTAGAAAATTACCAAATTCAAGAAGAAGAAGAGATTCCGACGAGTTCCGGCGAGTTCTAGGCTTCTACGGCGACAACGACGGAGGGTGACGGCTAGAGAGGGTCGGAATCGGTGATGGGGAAGAGAAAAAATCATTTTTTTAGGGGAGCAAAGAAAGTGAGGAAGAAGGGTTCAGCTGAAACCTGTATACGCGACATGGCGTCGGCTAGCGTCGGCCTGCATCGGCCCGAAGGGCGTCGGCTAGCATCGGCCGTATATATTTTTTTTAAATTCTTTTTTTACACCTATTTCGTTTAAAAAAATAAAAAACACTACTACATTATAAAATTAAATAAAATTGACATTTATTATTATTATTATTGACCCAATGACTGGTCCTCATAGGTTACATTGGTATTTTCGATGATATATGTTCGTCTAATTCGAAAATTTTCGTTGTTGAAAATTTAACTCGCACAACCAATCGATGCAACTTTTAGTCGATCCGCTATACAAATTCGATAAAGGTGGTTATATGTAACATTTTAAAGAATTAAAATAATTTTTTAAACCGTTGGGTAATCAATTATGAATTTTTAAATGTATTTGGTATAATAAAATTATATAAAATAAATTATGCGGCGTAAAATTAAATTCTTTGTGTGCTATGTCGATCTAAGGTATTTTGGACATGTTTCCAGAATATGGTTTAATAATAAACGAATCTGGGGTGTCGATCTTGAATTTCAAATTTATGACCGTTCGTGGACTTTCGAACAAAAAATCTTCGTTCGACGGTCGAACGACCTTCAAACGAGACCAAATTTTAACAAGTGATGTTTTGTAGTGTTTTAATCGAATCCGTAATTGGATTCGCAAAAAAATCATCGAAAATAAAATCATCCTAGAAATATGTCATTTTGTAGTAGTTAGCTATAACACTTTATAATATAAGTGTTATAGCTAACTCCTAGACAATGACATATTTCTTGGATAATTTTGTAGGCGATGATTTTTTTGTGAATCCATCCGTACGGATTCGATTAAAACACTACAAAGCATCACTGGTTCAACATTGGTCACGTTTGAAGGTCGTTCGGCCTTCGAACGAAGGGTTTTTTGTCTGAAAGTCCACGAACGGCCACAAATTTGAAATTCAAGATCGACAACCTAGATTCGTGCATTTTTAACCATATTCTGGAAACATCTCCAAAATACCTTAGATCGACCTAAGATCCAAAGAATTTATTTTTACGCCGCATAATTTATTTTATATAATTTTATTATACCAAATACATTTAAAAATTCATAATTGATTACCTAACGGTTTAAAAAATTATTTTAATTCTTTTAAATGTTACATATAACCACCTTTATCGAATTTGTATAGCGGATCGACTAAAAGTTGCATCGATTGGTCGTGCGAGTTAGATTTTCAACAACGATAACTTTTCGAATTAAACGAACATATACCATCGAAAATACCAATCTAACCTATCACGACCCGTCATTGGGTGAATATTAATAATCATACATGTTAATTTTAATTTTTTGGCCATTTTAGTACTGTTTTTCATTTTTTCAAATGAAATAGGTGTATATAAGAAGTAGATTGAGAAAATAATTAAATAGCCGATGCCAGCCGTCTCTATCTGTTACAGGCCGACTCCAGCCGACGTAAAGTTCAATAAAATATTATGCCTTCCCCAGCCGACTCCAAAAAGGAGACGGAGCTGACTCCGGCCGACTCCATGCTCCGTCCCCATTTTAAAGTATTCTAGTTGTGAAATCACATACAAAACATCAATATTTACAACAAACCAAACTCAACATACACAAAATCAAACACCAAAATCTCAAACTGAATCAATTATGTCAACACAAACCAACAAACCATCCAACATCTCCTCAAAATGGATAAAACTAACCAATATACATCATCCTCACCAAGTGCATAATGTCCAAACTCAAACGCAAAAATCGTATCTATCAAGACTCATCATCGTCTCTAGAACCACCAGACGAAGGAAACATCCCATGATGTTGCATATACTCGGCAAAGCGCTGGTCCAACTACGCCATCCCCGTAGCGCGAAGGTGGGCTCGTGCAGCTTTGTAATCATGGCTTTCGGCTCTATAATCTCTTCTTTGTCTTGAGATTTTTTTAGGCCTTCTACGAGCTCCTAGCTTGCAACACATGATCTAATAAGAGATTTGTGTCTCATGGCTAGTAAAGAATGTGGGCTCACTAACCGCTATAATAGTGTGATATATTGTTATAATCTAAGTTATTATTATAAACTAAGTTTTTTCTTTAAAAATCAAATTTTATTTACTTAGTTGTTTTTAAAAACTAAGTTATTTCTTTAAAAACTTAATTGTTTTTTATTAACTTATTTATTGTTATAAACTTATATAATTGTTAAAAAACTGCATAATTTTTACAAAAATTAGTTACCTTTTATAAATTTTAGTTAATTTTTATAAAACATAGTTAATGTTTAAAAATTTATTTAAGTTTAACCAAACTTGCTTAACATAGTTAGTTTTTGTAAAAGTTAATTACTTTTTATAAACTTAGTTTTGTTAACTTATTTATTGTTATAAACTTATTTGATTGTCAGCTTATTTATTGTTACAAAACTTATTTTTTTCGTTAACTTAATTATACCCAAACATAAATTATAATCTAAGCTAAATATATTATGACGTGCACTAGGCTAAATATGATTAACAAGTAGGTAAGTTGAGTAGAAATATTGTTCATTACCTCCTAGTTGCCATAACCATAACGCCTATCCCACGATGTCGGATCCATGACAGCTTCAAAAATAGCATCCGCCTTGACAATGGTCAAATGATCCCATCCCATTCCCTCCATCAGCTGTGCTCGTTGTAGCATAAAATTTTTCTGCAGTGAAAAATAAAAATACAACTGAATTTTACACTACATTATTTTAATTCTGTATAACAAATTAATTAAAATGATTATTAATAACTTATAACTTAAAATATGGTTACATAGGCTTTGGTTGATTTATCATCAAACTATGTGTACGAGAGTGTGTCATCTTCATTTTGATACTCGATGGCATGAGTATGGACAAATACATCCAGGTAGGAGACATGGTCCATGTGCTCTCTTTCCTTAAATAATTATTATGCATTTTTGTTGTATAACAAACTTATACAATGTAATAACTATTTATAATCTCAATTAATAAATTTACCAGCTCTTGATGATAACGTTGGAATAAATTTATCAGCTCGGTATTGTTAGTTAATTTTTTAGCACCATATTATTTGGTGTTGAATTTATATCCATTGACGAAGAATATTGGATATGCCTTAACTTTTATTTTTGGTCCCATCGCAAGATGTTTCAATCCTTCACCGACCACACAATTTCTTGCATCATAAACGTAGTTCGAAAACCAACCAACGAATTCTTTGCCGAGATCGCCACATGGGTGTTGTGATTCATAAACATTGTAGATATAGATAATATATTGCATTATAATGTACAAATGTATTATTAAAATAAATATACCCAGACTTATTATTTAATATTACCTGCAACTTAAGCACAATTAAGAAGAATATATGCGTGTGCTACATAGTAATCTCTATCGTCTAACCATACTTCTACACATTTTCCAACAGGTCGGCCATGTTGTCTAAAAATAGATAACATTGCTTTAGAAGAATCTTGTTCTTCATCATTATGCGTAATACTTTCAAATTATAAGTTTATATGGTCATCGAAATAATGGGAGAGAAAAAATGAAGCTTCTTCTTCGATATATGATTTGCAAATAGAACCTTCAACTCGTGATTTTTGTCTAACTTTTTTCTTTAGATGATTTAAATACCTATTAAAAATTATTTCAAATTAAAATTTACTTAAATATGCAATTACACTAATATTTAACATACTCAATATTAAGACCTCTCAAATGGATACATCCCTGTGCAGTTAATGCCTCGCTATTACCCCACTATATCTCATAGCGGATTTCTACCGCTACAATTTTTCCATATAGCCCCAAAATATAGCCTTTCCGCTTTAAGCCCCGCTATATCCCGTTATTCCCGCTATATTCCACTATTTCCACTATATCTTCTTTAATAAAATGAAATGAAAAATTGCATTTATACATTATAAAAATTATGAAACTAATTTATTTGATTTAATTTTTAATATATTTTTAGAAATGAACATACTCTAATATTCTACTAAATTTAATTATGTTATATAACAGTTTTACGTTTATTTAAAGTATATTCGCACATGTTTTTATTTAAAATTATTTATGTAATAACTATAATTCAATTTGAATGATAATTTTTCGTTTAATTACCATTTATATATTTGTAAAAACATTAAGTACAAGTTTTATATACTATTTTAGAGCCATCCGCTATATCCCGCTGTATCCTCGCTGTATCCCCGCTATGACTTTTTGCACCTCCACCGCTTTGAATCTGCCAAGCGCTTTAACTGCACAGATATATCCATCCATACTGCACAGGACCTCGAAGACGTGCTTTAAATGGAAGACGAACAGGTAAATGCTCCATTACCTTTAAGAAACCTGGAGGAAATATTTTCTCCATTTTGTAGAGAAATATAGGGATTTCTACCTCAAGTTTATGTAAACGTACAAATTTTAACGTAGTCGAACAAAGCTCTTTATAAAAAAAATAAGTTCCATTATAACCGTCCAAACTTTTATGGAAAACAGTTCTTTGAAAGCGACGGGCACTACCAAAAATTAGAGATACAAAGGCATTTACATATGCCCTTACTACTGAGATTAGAGGCCAAATTATATTTAATAATGGCTCTATAACAATGAGAGGAAAATGTATGTCTGCCTCTAAAAATGTAGCCCCTAAAATGAAATGGAGGCGTATTTGCATCTTCATTCGCCTTCACTACAAGGGAAAATGCATTTTCCGACGGTAGAAAACCGTCGGCGGCCGTCGGAAGCCGTCGGAAAATGCCGTAGCAAAATAAGGCGCCGGGGTGCAGTGTTTCCAATGGCTTCCGACACATCTCATCGTTCTTATTTCCGACGGCTTCCGACGGATTCCGACACTTGTCGAAAACCGTTGGAAAAATATAACTTGGAAGCCGTCGAAAGCCGTTGGAAGCCGTCGAAAATCTGCTGTAATTTTTTTAATATTTCTGCTGCAATATATCCTTCCATCCACATTTTCCATACAAACACTATTTTGCAGAATCCAATATATAATATTCCAACCAAATATCAAAAACCAAACTATACACAATTCACCAAACAAAAAAAATACATAAAATTAAGTTAGAACACATAATCATCACCCAACATCCCAACATCCACATAATTATACAACAAAACAGCTAAGTGTATCATAACATAGTACATAAATCAACAACTATCTCCACCATCTACCAAGTCATACAAAACAGAAAAAAACATACTGACCAAAGCAATCAATCAATCTCCTCCAGAACCAGAGCCAACAGAGGAAGGGAAGCGGCCACCATACTGCTGCATGTACTCGACGATACGCTGGTCTAGCAACTGTGTGGTCTCTATGGCCTTCCGACGGTTCTACTCCTCTAGTTGCGCCACTCTAGCCCGCAAATCTTCGATCTCTGCTAGATCTATCTGAGCTCTAGTCTGCCTACCCCATCTCTGACTGCTGGCCTGTAATAAAATTTAATTTAGCTATGTGATCTCTGTAAGTGTATGTGCAGGTATGTGAATGATTAGCAGTGTGATAATGTTATTTAATTTAGTTTATGCATGTTTATGTAAGTGTATGTGCAGGTATGTGAATGATTAGCAATGTGATAATGTTATTTAATTTAGTTTATGCATTTATAATGTATACATTTGAAAATAGTTCTTTTGGCCGTTTTTAAATTGTGATTCAACCATTTATTAACAAAAATAATAGTACGTTACATTACGAGATATCACTGCTTTTGATCTCTTTAACAATAAATGTGACAAATTTATGCATGTGTACAACATATATCAGACAAACTAAATTAAATAACATGTCTTTTTCGTTATTTTTTTGGAAATGACATTCAAGTAACGTATTAATATATTTTGGTAATGCATAATGCTTTCATAACGAAGTGACTCAAAACCAATGTACTAAATTTGAAAACTTATATGATACCCAATATATTATTTACTTACCACTTGATTGCTAAATCCATATCGTCTGCCATGTTCTGATGGATCCATAACTGACACAAAAATAGCATCCTCCTCATCCGTCGTCAGCTGATCTCGACCCATATCAGCAAGGAGTTTATGGCGCTGCTCCATAAACTTTTCCTACATTAACAAATTAATATCATCATATCTTATTTCATTATATTTTAACAAGTAGAACAATTAATAATACTGCATAAAATGAAATATGCTTACATGGCTCTTGTTGGATTTATCGTCCTGCCATGTATACGAAACTGTCCCGTCCGGATTTACATGCTCGATAGCATGCGTACGAGTAAACACGTCCATATAGCTCACGGGACCATGCGCCTCAGCTTCCTGAAATTGATTTTTACATACAATTATTGTACATTTAAAATTATATAGCACAAACTATTTACAATTTACATTCAGTAAATTTACCAACTTCTGCCGATACTGCTGAAATGACTTCGACCCTCCGCGATTAGTGATGGGATTTTTAGTTCTGTTTGCAGAGTTTCTTTCCGACTCTGCCTGTACATTCAAAAATTGATACATTATTTATCGATCATGTATTTTTTGATATTTACTACCAGTCGAATAATTTAAAAAAATTAGTATACTTGCCTTCGCCTCGTTAGTTTTTCAGTATCCCAACCATGCTTGCCATACGCTCTCCACCATCCAACGTGGTTTCTTACCTGATTTCTTGATTTCAGATATCGAGTCCCTATAGTTTTTACGCATCTTCTTCATCCAATATTCTCGTGCCAACTGCATATCGTCTGTCTGAATGTCCATCTCAGCCTGTGTTTCATGATTAAAAGCAAAAAGAATATTAAACTGTAAACGATAAACAGTAAAAAAACGAAAAAAACGAATTAAAAATGGAAAACAGAAAAATATACTTACTAGGACATCTTTCCAAATACACTCTACTATGTGGGGACGAATGTTATCCCACTTCGGCCAACACACACTCATCCTACTCCGGTAAGAAGCTCTAGAAACATCCAACACAACCTTCAAGGACAGTAGGTCGAACCCCCTGTTTTTAAATATGATACAGATAAGTACGTACGTATATAAAAAAAAAGATGCTGAATAAAATTTAATTCTTACCCCTCTACTCTAGGTACTAAAGAAACTAGAGGACGTTGTGATGCTTGCGATGTACCACTGCCATCGCCTCCTGAAGATCGGGAAGAGCTCCTACCTCTTGATGACATTACGATAAACCTGTGACGTATATACACATCATTTCAAAAGAGAATAATAACATGATAATGAAATATATTTCATACGTAAATGACATCAACAGTATAAATTGCTAAATTAATGACTGAAATGGAAGTGTGTTATACCTGATTCATAATGGGTCTCATTTCCGACGATAAGCAGATTACATTGCATTTTTAATAAAAATTTCTAAATAAATGACAAATGGAAATGACATAAAACATGTAAACAATGGTAAACGTACATATTTGGTTTCATAGTTAGATCAATTTCATAATACATCAAGAATTCAACATAGTTACATCAATTGCAAAAAAATCAGATTCGGATTTTTATCAATCATCGTCGTCTTCTAATTCAGATTCGGTCTCGTTTTCTACGATATTTTTCTCTGCACTGTCAAACGCTTCTACCAAAACATTTGATTCATCGATCAAAGGACCAAAATCTGTATGATCGTCTGTAATTATTATTTCGTTATTTTCTTCAAGATCTGCCTGATAAGCTTGTTCGTCTGGAATATTCTTCCCATCGAATGTAAATCTGGCCTTTGTTTTAAAAACCGCAGACCAATCTGCTTTATCTCTTTTTAGAGATGGATAAGGAACGTAATAAACTTACAATGCTTGTTTGGCTAATACAAAAGGATCATACTTGTGATAGTGCAGTGTATGCTTTCTTTTGATAAGATTATAATCCTTGTGCACATTAATTTCAGAACCTGGAACATTGCTAAACCAATTGCATCTAAATAGAAACACCTCCTCCGCGGGTCGTGAGAAATATGTCAGTTGCAAAATTTGTGTTAGAACGCCATAAAAATCATTTATGTGATTTTCTGGATCGTCACTACCTTTAACAAATACACCAGTATTATTCGTTAATTTTTCTGCACCGTATTCTTGGGTGTTAAATTTATATCCATTGACGAAATATATTGGATATGTCTTGACCACTCTTTTTGGTCCCATCGTAAGATGTTTCAACCCTTCGTCAACAACACAATTTCTCGGCTCATAAACGTAATTTGAAACCAACCGGAAAATTCTTTACTGAGATCTCCGTTCGGATGTTCACGTTCATAAACACTGTATATATAAACAAATTATTACATTAGGTTATGCACGCGCATGCATTATAGAAAAGAATAAAACACAAATTATTATTTCAGATTACCTAACAAACGGTGCAACCTCGGCATAATTTATAAGAATATAAGTGTGTGCTACATGAAGATCTCTATCGTCTAGCCATATTTCTACACATTTTCTAGAAGACCGACCATGTTGTCTAAAAATACATAACATTGCTTTAGAGGACTCTTGTTCGTTGCCTTCGTCATTACGAGGAACACTTTCAAATGATATATTCACATGGTCACTGAAATAATGAGAGAAAAAGAACGAATCTTCTTCTTCGATGTAAGATTTACATATCGAACCTTCAACTCGTGCTTTTTGCCTCACTTTTTTCTTCGGATGATTTAGATATCTATGAAAAATTAATTTACATTAACTTCATCTTTCAAATGCAATTAAATTACGTTATAACATATTACATACCTCTCAAATGGATACATCCATCCATATTGGACATGACCTCGAAGTCGTGCTTCAGATGGGAGATGAACATGTAAATGTTCCATTACATTAAAAAAACCCGACGTAAATATTTTCTCTAATTTGCAGAGCAATATAGGAATATCTACTTCAAGTTTACATAAACGTTGCACTTTTAAAGTAGTCGAACAAAACTCGTTGTAAAACATACTAAGCTCCGTTACTACCTTCCAAACTTTTAACGGCAGTAGTTCTTTGAACATAACGGAAAATAAAATTTCCATCATTATGTGACAGTCGTGGCTTTTCATTCCGCTTAATCTACCGTTTTTAAAGTCAACACATCTACAAAGATTTGATGATATCCCATCAGGAAATCTTAACCCTTCCACCCATTTTAACACAACTTTAACTTGATTATTATCTAATTCGTAACATGCTTTGGGCTTTTACTGTCATTTGGTTTCATATGAAGCTCAGGACATTTGCATAATTCTTCTATATCGCGTCTTGATTTCAAATCATCCTTCATCTTCCCTTTCACATTCAAAATTGTGTTAAAAACATTATCAAATACATTTTTCTCATTGTGCATCACGTCTATATTATGACGAAGCAGAAGATGTTTCCAATACGACAACTCCTAAAAAATAGTTTGTTTGCACCAATTATCAATCGATTTGCCTTCAATTTCTGTTTGCACTCCAGTTTCATATATCTTTGGATAGTACCTAACAAGTTCATATATGTCTTCGCTTGACCATATCGTCGGTGGTTGTCTGGTTTCTACTCTATTAGCTAAAAAGTTTTTCTTGTCACTTATGAAGGGATGATATACATGGAGAAAATATCGATGATAGTCAAACCATGAAATTTTCTTACCATGAGGTAAAGAAAACGCTCGTGTTTCATCCATGCAATATGGACATGCTAGACAACCGGCAGTACTCCATCCTGAAAGCATAGCATAGGAAGGAAAATCACTTATAGTCCATAACAAAGAAGCAAACATACGAAAATTTTTCTTCTTGGACACATCGTATGTTTCTACTCCTTCGTTCCACAGTATTTTTAACTCCTCAATCAACGGTTGTAAATGTATATCGATTCCTTATGTCGGATCATCGGGGTCAGGAACGACAATAGTAAGAAACATATATTGCGTTTTCATACATATCCATGGAGGTAAATTATACGGTGTGACGATAATGGGTCAGGATGAATATTTAGAACCAAATTGAGAAAATGGCGAAAAACCATCCGTAAATAATCCTAATCTAACATTTCGACTCTCCACTGCAAAATTTGGATACGTTTTATCGAAATGTTTCCATGCTTCTCCATCGGCCGGATGTGTCAACGTACCCTCTTCCTTCGTTCTCACACTATGCCATCTCATATTAGATGCAGTTACAGAAGATGCATATAATCTTTGAAGCATTGGAGTGATGGGTAAGTAATGCGTACGCTTGTACGGAACTTCCTTCCCCTTCTTTTTTCTTGGTTTGTATCTCTCCTGATTACAAATTTTACAATTTCTAAGGTTTGTGTCTTCTTTCCAAAACAACAGGCAGTCTTTTAAACATGTATCTATTTTTTGATAAGGTAAACCAAAAGCCGACTTAAGTTTTTTAACTTCATAGTGATTTTCACACATTAGATTATCGGACGGCATTTGTCTTTTTGCAGCTTGTACAACAGCCGTAAACCCAGCTTCAGTGATGTTGTATTTTGACTTCATCGCAATGTATTATGCGATTACTGACAGTTGAGTGCTGCTTTTACAACCATCCCAAATAGGTTTCTTAGCATCATCTAGTAAATCATAAATTTTTTTTGCTTTAATATTTGGTTCTTTAACATTTCCATCATCGTCGTCAACTTCAACCATAGGAAACACTGATCGTGCTGCATCTTCGACCATATTTTCTATACGGGTCGTCGTAACTACTTCATTAACGACTCTTTCAGACTCTACAGAAGTATTTGCTACAATTTCTCCATGCTGATCCCAAACATAATACTCGGGTACGAAACCGTTTTGGCACAAATAAACTTTCACAATATCTGGTAACAAATACTTCGAATGTCTACACCTACTACACGGACAACGAATTTCTGGATCGTTTTCGTTATTACTTAAAGCGAATTCAACAAATACGTTTATACCATTATAAAAATCTTCTTTTATTGAGCCTCTCGGTCCTTTTCTTTGATACATCCATCTTCTCCGATCAACAAAATAATCGATCACTTTTCCTATTTGAGAAAATGAGTCACAAGTTCAAAATTTAATATTTATTTTCAAGAATACAAATTCGAAAAAGATTATTTTCATGGTCGTATAATATTTGAATTTAAAGAACAATTTCACAAATTAAAAAATATTTTCAAATAAGACACATTTTATTTTTTAACGTATTGATACAAAATTTTGTACAAAAAGATTTTTTTCCCGTGGTCAGGCATCCTACTTCCCATTACAAACACAGTAAGCATTTACATTTCGTATATTACTTCGTCTCAAACGATTCAACAAAATTTCGGCAGCATTTCCCTTTTGTTCCTTGCATTGTACACAAATGCATGTACGCATGAAAAAAAAAAGTTAGCCCGAAATTTTATGAACCGTTTGAGACGAAGTAGTATACAAAATGTAAATGCTTACTGTGTTCATAACTTGTCCAATACAGGGACAAATCCAACAAACATTGTACCAGATGAATATAAATGGTCATTTTTTTGAAAAAACGACTATTTATATAACAATCATGTACAACACTTGTCAGATGGGGCCAAAAACTCTCTAAGGGACATTAGTTAATTAAATGTGCACATTTTACGAAAAAATACAGTTTTACTAACTGTTTTCATTTACAAAAATATATTTTAATTTAACACATTTATTCGACGTATTACATCAACTTAACGCTGGTTTAACATTTTTGTCATTTTTCAATACACACAGTTATAATTTAGACTCATGCATTTTTTTTGTTGCATAAGTCAATACGTGCACAATATTATACTCCTAGCTCGTGCATTCATTTTATCTTATTCCAACTAACACAATACAATGATAGCAGCGCTACACACATATACAATCGTAGAATCAAGGCATACACAACGATTTACATATATGCGAACAACCACAAATTATACATGTTTTTCACAATTTCACGATAAAAGATGAAATAGGTATACCATGGAATGCTAGAAACTATTATAACACTATTGGAAACAATTTCAATCACTAATTAGCCCTAATTTATCAACTTATGCAAATATAGAAATAGGGTAAAATTGAATTTTTCGCGAAAATAAGAGATTATACTTGAGCTAGAAAGCAAGAGAGGTTGAATTCGTAGCCGGGGAGGATGCAAAAATACGAAATTAGTGATTGGAGGCTTGGGGAGTGAATTTGGGAATTTGTAATTAGGTTTTGGGTATTATGAAATAAGGAAGAAGAGGCTCGGCTGGAGCCTGTATTACGCGATGTTCCGACGACTTCCGACGGCCGCCAACGGCCCGTCGGAAGCAGTCGGAAAATGGCCGTCGGAAGCCGTCGCCCCCCCCTCCGCGTCGCTATTTAACCCTTTTCTAGTAGTGCTTTAATGCTGTGTGGTCCCATATTCATAACCTGTTAGAAGCAATTGTATAAGCCTCGAAAAGTTTTAAAATAATAAAGGCTCTCATAAATGCCTCCAATATTTGAGTACCGTACATGAATAACAAACAAATAGCACCAGCTACAAATGCCCCTAATAAATATGTCACCAAATATAAATGCTCCTAATTTATACTAAATATAATGAAACAGTTATGCATATCTTTATTGAACTAACATTAATGCATTTTTCTATTGCATGAACAGCACAAAAGGACATCTATATATTTATTACTGACATTACAATGCATTTTTCTATTGAATGAACAGCACAAAATGACATCTATATTTTTGTTGTACCATATATACCAAAGAGATGGAATTCATATTGATCAATCTATATATTTACTATAACAGCACAAAAGATATCATTTATACCAATGCATATTTGCATCATATACCACCCAAACACACAAGTATACAATAAAAAACAAGTGCCATTTATTTTCATTTCAACAAACAAAAACAAGAAACTTTTATTCCCATAAACAGTCAAAAGTACACATGACTAAACCATTTACATAAAACTAAAACTAAAAACAAAATTAGTCTAAATTTTGCTGAAACTAATTACTTACATTATGTGGGGGGATGAGTTGCTGTAGAAAATCCATATCACTTATTGTTGATGTGAAATCACCTACAGGGTGGGAAATTAGTGTGTACAAAGGTGGACGATATGGGTGAGGGTAATATAAATGGCCAGTGTGTGGATACGGTGGATATGGTTGTATGTGAGACTGAAATATGTGAGGTGACTGATGTTGGGTTGGCGACCGAGGTTGGATCTGCATTTGGATGGGGGATTCATGATGGTTGTGATTTTGTTGATCGGAAGGAGACTCTGAATTAGAGGATTGATGTTGTATAGATAAAACCATATGTCGCAGCTCTTCAGTCTCTTTCTTTTTTTGTTCATACATTGCTTGCAGTTCCAAATTCTTAGATTGCAATGATGCATAATCCCATCCTCTTTGTGATCTACGAGTAAATGAAATATGTTGGGTTTGTTGCACCCAAGGGACCATATTTCGTGTTACCACCTCGCCATAACCACGAACTCTTCCACCAGTCTCATGACCTCTCACTGATACATACGCTTGTAATCTCAATTTTGTTAACTTTTGAGATAAAAGTGCCTGTGTAATTATATCGATAGTGAGATTTTTTTCCAATAGGAAAGCCATCAAATCAAATGAATAAAAAAAGTAAATACATTATAAACTATTATGTTGGAGTTAGCATCCAATATATAAATTTCATATGAGACAACAAATACATAATTGTTTTTCCATATATGCTATAAAAGTACGGTGTAAACCTGATAAACAATTCAAAATTATTTTATAAAAAGAACAATGGTTTAGAGTTATTGTTTAGTTTCTAACTAATTCATTGCCTCCTATTAATTCATTTACTTTTGAATTAGATTTCCCTTGATTCGAAATTATTTATTGCCTACTATCACTATGTAAAGAAATCCACTTGATTGTGAAAACAAATTTGACCACTCTCTTATAATTTTAATGTATTGCCTTTGATCATTATTATAAAACTGTGGCGTAAACTGGATAAACAATTCAAAATTATTTTATATAAGAATCATAATGGTTTAGAGTTTGTTTAGTTTCTAACTAATTTATTGCCTCTTGTTAATGCATTTAATTTTGAATTATATTTCCCTTGATTCAAAAGTATTTATTGCCTGGTATCACCATTTAAAGAAATCCACTTGATTGTGAAAACAAATTTGACCACTCTCTTATAATTTTAACGTATTACCTTAGATCACTATTACTTTAAAAGTACGGTGTAAACCTAATAAACAATTCAAAATTATTTTATAAAAAGCATAATGGTTTACAGTTATTGTTTAGTTTCTAATTAATTTATTGCCTCCTGTTAATGCATTTAATTTTGAATTAGATTTCCCTTGATTCAAAATTATTTATTGCCTACCATCACCATGTAAAGAAATCCACTTGATTGTGAAAACAAATTTGACCAATCACTTATAATTTTAATGTATTGCCTTAAATCACTATTATTATAAAAGTACGGTGTAAACCTGATAAACAATTCAAAATTACTTTATAAAAAGCATAATGGTTCAGAGTTATTGTTTAGTTTCTAATTAATTTATTACCTCTAGTTGATGCATTTAATTTTGAATTAGATTTCCCTTGATTCGAAATTATTTATTGTCTAGTATCACCATGTAAAGAAATCCACTTGATTGTGAAAACAAAGTTTACAACTTTCTTATAACTTTAATGTATTACCTTAGATCACTATTACTAATACCATATATTGAAGTTTTTGTAACGGTGAATACAAATTTCACCATAAACTGTCAATTAGTATTCACCTTTATTATACTATTAATAAGAATTTTCTTTCCATTTAAAAGCAGTCCACTTAAAGATAAATGCATGTATAAATATAATATAACCTAAGATGGAGCGAGCATACCACAAAAAAAGGAAACTTGGGCCATAAACATAATTGACTTGCATCTGGTATATAAATTTTAATGTATTAGTAGAAATTTATAATGTCTATTACGCTACACTTTCCTTATATGAACCTTGCACTATATCTAAAGAAGAACAGTTATCAGTAATGCTAATTGATGGGTTTGAGATTTTTAAATAATTCTTAAAGCATTTGATGAAAATACAATATGTATTGATATTTGTTTTTTGGCAGTGATGGACTTGGTATACTGTATTGCATTCAATTGTAATCAAAATTTGATATCCTCTTGCCATTTTTGATAAATGGACTTAAATGTGAATATAAATTTGACTACTGTTTGCCATTTTTGATTGTTGCATAAAATATTACTACATTAGTTGGATATTAGACCTCTAAAAATTAATATAGCAAATGTTTACTTAATTATGAATAGAAATCATCAAAAATTAATGATCAAATCAATATTCCATCATAAAACCTTACCAAATTATGTGAGAAACCTAATTGCTTTGTTCAGACTATTAAAATATACAAATAAAGTAATATCTGAGATACATTTACAATAACTATCACGTTAGGTGTAATTACAGGCAACCAAATTCTTTTATATTTAATGCAAAATTTGTTTGCTTGAAGAGCACAAATCATTCTAATAATATGATTAACTATATTTATATCTTACTAAATGCAATTTATTTATGAACAAAAATAGTTCGATATAAGAAAATAACTACAGTTTGTCACATATGCTCCAAAAAATAGAAAGTATTGATTAAAAGATATTATACTTGCCTCTGTTTGCTCTTTTATTTTTATCCTTTCTCTTATGAACCAAATCAAATGCTTCAATAGGATCGGGTTCATGGCCATATGTTTGTTTCTGTGCCAAAATAATATCACAATATTAAGATCTAAATTGTATTAAATAATATAGACACTACTTTTTGTTCATAAGATTATGTACTATTGGGTAAGCAAGTGAAGCTAAAGTGAATAAGTGATTAATATTACTTACATATTCTGCATGATGCCTTACTAATGACTTTGAACCACCTGTGTGACTCAATTTCAGCTTCTTGCGATTCTCAACATTTTTCTAAACTTTCATCTGTTATTCAAGAAAAAAGGTATATTTCCCAAAATATTTTGATACATTGCATATTTTAACCTTTTCTAACTACAAATTCAATTGTTCGATTATACCTCGAAACGTAGGGTTTCCTCTCAGCCATGGGGGAAAATCAATTTCCTCACCAAATCCTCTCAAATCTCTCCCAATCTTCTTCTCTAATCAGACCGCCTGAGGTTTCTCACATCAGAAAGCCATCAGGGGTTATCAGCATAGATGATGAAGGGTTCAAATTGGTTCAATCGAAACAACAAAGAAGAAAAGAGGCCAAAAAAGCTCAGGAGTCACCATCAGTTCCTCAATTTGACAGCCGAAAAGGCAGAGTTGGTCAGATTGCAACCAACCAGGGCGAAAAGAGGAATGTAATGTTGTCAAATCAGAGAAAACCAATAGCCATCTCACTGAACAGAGATCAAGGCCGGAAGTCTTGGGCAGACATTGTTGCCGATCAACCTCAAGAACCCAATGTTGAAGAAAGCAGTCTTGAGCATTTTGCACCAATCAGAATAAATAACAAGAAGTATGGTTTGGTTAAGGAACAGGTATGTAAAAGAGCCACTGAATCTTGGAATAATTCTGTTCTTGTTTATGTGGTGGGCACCAAACCTTACTACTTGTTTTTCAAATCTTACATACAAAAAGTATGGAAACCGATTGGTGAGTTTGCAATCTTTACTAGAGAGAATGTGTTCTTTCTAGTAAAGTTTAAGGAATCTCAAGACTATAATTCAATATTAAAAAATGGACCATATTTCTATAATGGCAAACTCATCATAATGAGAAAGTGGTCTGAATCTTTGAAGATGGACAGAGACTTATTAACGTCTATGCCGATCTGGGTAAGGTTACCCTGTGTTAATCTGAAGCTATGGGACATAGAGGCTTTCAGTGTTATGGCAAGTATCATAGGTAAACCCATAAAAATGGATGCAGCCACAACGTTGAAGACGAGATTGAATTACGCTCGCCTTCTGGTCGAAGTGTCTGCAGAGGATGAGCTTCCTAATGAAATTTATCTTTCTTTGTATAATGGCGAAAAAATTACTCAGAAAATTGAATATGAATAGGTGCCGCCAAAATGTAATGTATGCAAATGTTTTGGGCACACTAGAGATCAATGTAACCCAAAACATGCATGGGTACCCAAGAATCATAATCAAGAAATGCAAGAAAAAGAAAACTCATATCCAAGTTCAAGAAACAACTCAGTGTCACAAAAACAAGTTATGATATCTGAAGATAATGATCGGATCAATCAAACAGATGTCATCTCCGATCACAGAAAGAATGATATTGTGCTCTATGATCAAGATGAACAAGTCATAGCAAAGGAAGCCCATCAAACTAATGCAGGAATCATAAATAAAAATCTGTAGAGCAACAAAATGGTGGGTGAAAAGAATACAAAGGTCTTAGAATCTGTAACCCCACCAGTTACAAATCCTTGTATTATTACAGACAAGCAGGATACAAATAGTAAAAATGACAATGAAGAATGTATGCAATCTGCAATCTCAAATTTGGACAAGCCTCTTGAAGCAGCCCCTCCACCTGAGCAGGCTGCAGTGACTGAGAAGTCTGACTCAGACATGCCTCGCCCTGCTGTCCCATTCGATATTTCAACTATCGTAATCCCAGAAGGTATTAATCACTCTGGTAATGAAATGGAAATGGTGGATGCTGCTGATCAGTTTGATATATCTGAACTGCATATACCAAAAACAAAGGCTATTGGTAAGAACAAGGGTAATAAAGAGAAGAAAGCTTTTAAACAAAAATACATATCTATAAATCCAGATTGGGATGAAATGTCAACCAGGTTAAAAGCTAAGAGTGTGGAAAATAAAAGGAGAGGTAAGGGTACTACAGTGTCAGGTACCATCTAAATTTACTTTTATTATTATATATATATGTCTATATTTGCTTGGAATGTCAGGGGGATGAATTCCCCTGCTAAACAGTCTGATATCTTATATATGATTAACATGTATAAACCTACCATTATTGCTCTCTAAGAAAACAAATTGAACAATGATAATTATGACAAATTTTGTTTTAGGCTGTCTAGTAACTGGAAATCTACAAATAACAATGATTGTGACTGTAAAGGAAGAATCATTGTTATATGGGATTCTAATATTTGGACAAACTTAAAAATTAATAAAAACAAACAATTTATTGATTGTCAGTTTAAAAATAGTGGTGGTTTCCTTATTCAAGTTACTAGTGTGTATGGTAGTAATTTTGAGAATGATAGAAATGAATTATGGTATAATCTGACAGACTTGAATTCTAAGTATAATTTTCCCTGGATTATAATGGGGGACTTTAATATTGTTTTTCATGTTTCAGAAAAATTTGGAGGAAGTAAAATTCCTGAAAGTAAATTTGATAGAGTAAATAATTTTTTATTAAACACTGGTCTTATTGAACCAAATATTAGTGGGAATAAATATACTTGGAAGTCTGGTGTAGCTAAGAATATCCATTGTAAACTGGATAGAATTTTAATCAACAAAGAATTTTTAAATATTTTCCCAGACTTTATTTGTTCAATACTTGAACAAAATTCCAGTGATCACACACCCCTTCTTTTAAATCTCTTTACCACTGAGAATTTAAGTAATAAAGTTTCTCCTTTTAGATTTAAAAACAGCTGGGTATTAGAAGAGGATTTTAAAACTTTGATGGATAATAATTTAAACTTTTCTTGTATTGGCACTAAACAATTTCAATTCAGTATGTTGTTGAAAAATATTAAATTCAATATTAAGAACTGGAATAAGAATAATTATTTAAATAACAATAGACTGGATTATTTTAGAAAAGAGGGTAAAATCTTACAAAATTTGGCTGATAATAATCCAGCAGATAAGGATATTGCCAACAATTTTTTTAATAATCAAAAAAATTTATCTAATGAGATTTATAAGAATGCAATGAATGCTAAGCAAAAAGCTAAAGTAGACTGGCTAACTCTTGGTGATGATTGCACAAAATTTTTCTATGCTAAAATGAGTAACAGAAAGCATATTAATAATATTGGTAACATCATAGATAATTCTGGTAGTCTTACTAATGCTCATGTCAAAATTGCTAATGAGGGTGTTGAATATTATGAGAAGCTATACTTTAATGAAAATATTGAAACAAATTTTCCTCATATTATTTGCAAAAACATTTTGAAAGAGAATGCTTCAGATATCTTACTTGCTCCTATTTCATTAGAGGAAATTAAACATTATATTTTTAATGTTGGTGATAATAAAAGCCCAGGCCCAGATGGTTTTAATGCAAAATTTTACAAGAATCAATGGGAGAATATTAAGAATCAAATTTTTGAAGTCATAAATGAATTTATGGTTAAAGGTAAAATTCTTAAAAGTATCAATCACACTTTTATTACTTTAATTCCTAAAAAGAAAAATCCTTCTAATATTGGAGACTATAGACCAATTTCTTGTTGTAATTTTATTTACAAAATCATATCTACTATTTTAAGTAACAGAATAAAAAAATTTCCGCCTTTCATCATTTCTGAAAACCAAAGTGCTTTTGTACCTGGCAGATTAATATCAGAAAATTCTATGCTAGCTCATGAAATGGTGAGAAAATTCAATATTAAAAAAGGGGATAATGTGTGCCTAAAAATTGATTTACAGAAAGCATATGATAAAGTAAATAGGCACTTTATAATTCACATTATGAAATGTATGGGTTTTCCCAGTAAATTCTGCGACTTAATCATGGAATGTATTAATACTCCTACCTTCTCTATACTTGTTCAGGGAAAATCTGAAGGTTTCATCAATAGTAATAGAGGTATTAGACAAGGTGACCCTTTGTCACCTTATCTATTTACTATGGTCATGGAGTATTTTTCTGTTTCGATGGAAATTGAAGCTTTGAAAGGGAATATTAATTCTATAAATAGAGTTCAACCCTGTATTAACCACCTTATTTATGCTGATGATCTAATGGTATTTATGAAAGCTAATAAAAAAAATGTAGTTTCTATTAAATTTTTTTTTGATACTCTGAACAATTATGCTGGGTTGCAAATAAATCTTGACAAAAGTAAAGCTTACTTTAGTAAACATAGCAGTTATAAAAATGATGTTCTTAATGTTTTAAAATTTACTGAAGGTAATCTTCCTATAAAGTATTTGGGATTGCCTCTATTTGTTAATCAAATAAAAGATTCAGATTGTTCTTGTTAGCACCAAAATTGGTCACTAACCTCGTTGAGAAGGATTGTGAGGAGATATAAATGAAGAAGATAAATTAAACAAAGAAGAATATGCTAATTCAAATGCAAAAAATAAGAACACCGGATTTATAGTGGTTCAGCGTAATTGCCTACGTCCACTTTGAGATTAAACTTTATTGATCTTCTTAATGATTGATTACAAATACAATTCGTAGATCAAATGCTTGAATGAAGTTGCTAAGTAAAGAAGATGAGTCTCAAAAATGGCAGAGTCTCCCAGTGTTCCCGAAAAAAGGTCCTTTTTCACTGTTCCCCTGTCCCTCTATTTATAGACAAAGATGGGCTGACTTATCAGGTGGGCTCGACGGCCGAACGTCCTGGCCCAAATAGAGTGGTCGCGGTATGCCGAACCAAATAGGCCGATCACTTGGACGCCGAGCCACATGCTCCCTGCCGAACGAGGTGCGCGTCATGTGGGAAGAATAGGCTGAATAACCAACGAAGCCGATCGTGACTTCTGGCCGGTCGAAGTATGTGGCCGAACGATCCCTTTGGCCGAACGTGCCCTCTGGCCGAACGATGTCTTCTGCCCGAACGATGCTTCTGGCCGAACAATCCTTTTGGCCGAACGATACCCTCTGGCCGAACGATGCTCTCTGGCCGAACGTGCCTTTTGGCCGAACGATGTCTTCTGGCCGAACGATGCTCCTGGCCGAACGATCCTTTTGGCCGGTCGATGCTCTCTGGCCGAACGATCCATTTGGCCGAACGATACCCTATGGCCGAACGATCCCTTTTGGCCGGTCGATGCTCTCTGGCCGAACGATCCTTTTGGTCGAACGATACCCTCTGGCCGAACGATCCCTTTGGCCGAACGCTTGTTGATGCCGAGAACTCTTAGATGCCGAGTACTCTTAGATGCCGAGTACTCCCGGATGCCGAGTACTCTTAGATGCCGAGTACTCCTGGATGCCGAGCACTAGTTGCCTGGTCAAATCTCCAGGAAACACTTGCCCCCCAAAGTGTATCACGTGACCGAACGTGGTACGCTTTGAGTCATGTAACCTTCTCGTCTCGTTTTAAATCCTTGACTAACCTCGAACGTAGATGCCTTTTTCGAGAATTCCAAAGGTTTAGGTGTGTGCCGAGCGTGTTCTAAATGCTGAACAAGACATTCGTAACCGAACGATCCTTCAGTGTCGGACATCATTATACGCTGATGCCGAACAACGTGGCTTTGACCGGTTCCACCGGATGTAGCCTTTTCGACTTCTTCTATTTTCCCTATAAAAGCCAGCACCTCCATCCTTCTTTCCCTTTTCACACTTCTAATACCTCTGCCTTGCACCTGCCGAAGCTACCAGCCAACATACAATTCGCCGATTCTTCCCAAGTCTTTACCTTACCAACTAGGTACCGATCCTTCCACCTAAATACAGTCTTTACGCTCGAACTCCCTTAATTGATGGGAGAAATCAAGCCTTGACTAAAGTGTCTAAAAAGTTGCCAGAGTCACGCGACGAGGGTGGAAGGAAGAGGGAATAGAGATGGGTTTTCTAGGAAGTCATTTGTAGACGTACTGTGGTTCGGCATGAGTATTTTATGCCGGACCGGATTGGAGGAAGGAGAAACATGGAGGAAGTAGGAGATGATTAGGGGCATCGAGCGGTATGGTCTGGTACGACTTGCCGAACGATTTGCCCTCATGGTTCGGTGTGGATGGAGGAAGAGATGAGGCCACTGTTAAGGACAGCGTGCCGATGGTCGTCTCAGCCGGACAATCACAAACGCCGTACCATACTTAGGCTAAAACATGCCAAACAAAACGAGGCCGAACACGACTTACATGCCGAACAACAACTTAGCCGAACCAAAATTTAGCCGAACAAAGACTTAACCGAACAATGACTTAGCCGAACAATGACTTAGCCGAACAAAGACTTAGCCGAACAATGACTTAGCCGAACAAAGACTTAGCCGAACAATGACTTAGCTGAACATAGACTTAGCCGAACAATGACTTAGCCGACTAATCGCAAATGCTGAACACTTATTTACTATATCTACTCGTATTGCAAAACAAGAAACAGGACCCAAGCATACTAGCATATGTGAAGCTGACCCGGATCACTAACTTCCTAGCTTCAGTAAACATAAATCTGAACTTAGATTATCATACGTTTTCTGGATCTGGAATTGTAATCACCAAAAGGCAGGCTTCTGGGGACGGTCAGCGATGACGGTCTTCGAAGGCGATGACTTGACGCTCAGTTTTATATCAATAACTTTGCGACCTTCAAACTTTCAACGCTTTTACACGATTGCTTGCACTAGTTCACACACCACATGAGGGGAATATTCGTGTTGTTAATTCTAACGTTGAACATTTTTCAAGTATAGTTTTCACAGGTACTTAGACAGATTCATTATTTATTGGGGATGTCAAAGAAGTCTAGCTCCGCCACTATATCTGATAGGCCTGGGCCGTCATCAAGGCAAGAAGCCGCTGATACTTCAAATCCATCGACTTCCCATGCCCATAACTTAGCACCCGATGCCCTGGAGGCAACAATTCTCTTAGACAATCCGATCGACTCACAAGCTTCGAAGATCAATGAAGCCGCATTTTGACGAATATGTTCCATCCATGGGATTCCTTTCGCCGATGTGTTAGTCCCGTCGTGTCACGATCGTCCTCACCTGCCCCCAGTTGGATATACCACCTGCAACAAGTTTATGTGTTGGATGGGCAGCGTGCCTCCATTCAATTTATTTCTTCGGGACGCATTGCAGTACATAGACATCGCCCCATCGCAGCTGCATCCAAATGGTCATGCGTTTATATACGGGACCTACCTACTCTTCATGGCCGTCTTCTCTAGGCCTCCAACTTCTGGCGACATCAGATACATTTACATGATCAAGAAACGGAAAGATAGCCCCTCCTTCATGTTCCTCGAGCCGTACCGCAAATGCCAAATCTTGACAGGAGCATGTAGCAAATTTTCCCTGTATAAACAGGAATGTTTTTATGTGCGTTGCCCTCCTGGTTTTGCGAGGAGATGGGTCGAAGGCAGTAAGTCTCTTTTCTGAGTCATCATTCGTGTTTAATTGGAGTTATGCTTTTCCTAACCCCTCGTTTCATCTTTTCAGGTATTAACCCGCATCCGGAGGGCCGAGGATATTCTGAGGCCGTTGAAGCCATTAGGGCTCTTCCTACCGAGGAACGAGACATCCGAACCATCATTTCAAATGAATCATTGTCAAGGTTCGGCTTGCTAGCCCCTGGTCGTCGAATTAGCCTTCCGGAGGGCATTTCCATTCCCAAGCCAGCATCCGGTAAAGGAAAAAATAAGCTGGATCGTCGTCACACCACACTCCCGATGCGCACGGAGAGGGTAAGCACAAGGAGGATGAAGCTCCCGAGACTCAAGGCGAGAATATGGGTCCCGCTTGGAATCCGGCGGTTGAAGTGCACGACATTGAAACGTCGTCTTCCCCTTCGAAGGGAAAGAAGAAAATGACGTACAAGATACGGAAGGAAAAAGTTGGAGGAACTTCAAAAGTCACGCTCATCTCGTCGGAGAAAGAGGCTTCCTCACAGCATATGGAAAGTTCTCTAAGGGGTTTGTCGAATCTTTCCATCCCCGATGATATACTTAATTATGGTTTTGACGATCCTGAAGCCCTCAAGTTTTCTTCGCCCGCTAGAGACCATGCGGGAGTTCAACTCCCAGCCCAGGGAGACAATACTCCGATTAGTAAAGATAAGAGAACCGGTCCGTCGGGGGGAACACTAGGACACACATGCACATACGCATTCCATCATACACTTCAAATCTTTTCTTATTTCCCGGATTTTTCTTAACTCGTTGTTATCTTTATTCTTTGTAGGTGACATGGGGCGCTCCCACGGACTTGATCGTCTTCACAGTTCTTCCATATTTCATCATTCCGGACGAGATTCAGGTTCGGGCAGACGCAGGGACAGAGATGATTATTAAGATCGAGACAACCGTCCCCGCGATTCGTCTTATCGTAAGAAGATATACTCCCAATCTTCGTAGTCCCGTGATCCTCCTCCTCAAACTGAGACAGATAAAAAGAAGCCTTCACAGAAGGGCTCCCAACCCGATGTCTCCCGGGAACAACATTCCGCCTCGTCAAGTACAAGGAAAATTCGGGACCATCGGAAAAGATTGGAATTTTCAAAGCCACCTCCCCCTATTCCTGCGGCTGACCCGACCATAGCGGAGAAGATGGTCGAACTCAAGGCCAAATTCCCAAAAATCTGCTTCGACGGTCTGAAATTTCTCCCAACTATTCACCACATCCCTGGGCATGTTAAACAAAGCGCTCTTGCCTGCAATAACGACGTCTATGTTCAACATGACGCGTTTGCCCATCTGGTCGAAAAGGTCTCTGAGGTATCTATCGAGCGACAGCACGAAATTGATCGTTTGAAGTTAGAAGCTAGCTTTGACAAAGACATTATCAAGGGTCAAGATGAAGAGCTTGCTTCGTATAAGTCGAAAATTGAAGCCGCTGAGCAAAGTGCAAAAGATACCGCTGAGGCAGTCACTCGTTTGGAGATAACCCACAAGAAAGAACTCGATGAAGCAGTCCAGCGCAGCGGTGCCCTTGCCTTAGAAAAAGATTCCATCTAAAAAGAAAGGGACGCGCTTGCCATACAAGTCAAAGAGTTGAAGGAATTACTCTTCAAAGAGAAAGAGGACAAAGTAGCTGCTCAAGAAGAGTCACAACGATACTGTGATGAAATCGTTGCTACTCGGCTCTTGAAAACGAAGCTCGATGATGAACTCTCTGGGGTTGAAAAAATGAAAGATGAAGCCCGTGAGGAGGGCAAAAGAAAAGCTGCGGAGGAGATTGACTCTCATCTCGAGGCGGCCGCTGAGGCCGGCAGGGAAGAGGTCAAATGTATGTTTGACCCGTTGATTGCTGAGTATGGCGCCCGCGTCCTTATGCATCGCGACTTGACATTCTTGGGCGATGGCTATCTCGAATCCCTAGCTGAGGCCTGGGAAACTTTAGTGAAGATCGTCAAAATCAAGTCGGGCTCTGAGGAAGTTGATGAGGATGCTCTGGTGAAGAAATTTCTTAGGGGGAACGAGCCATCAGTCTTATCTGCAGCTTTGGCGCTTTTCAGTAAAGGCTCTCCCCTACCAGAGGAGAAAAATGACGAAGCTGGCACATCTGGGGCCAAAGCTGTAGCTCCTCATCCTTCTGCTCCTTCTTCTGCTCAATCGGCTGGTCGGTCGACACTTGACACATTTGAGCAGCACGCCGGCTATGATCCAGAAGATCCCGGGCTTGAAGTTCACATGCTATCCCCTATCTTGGAGGGTGAAACTCCGCGCGCAACTGATAGCCAGCCAGATCCCGGTACGAAATTTTTCTTCTAGAAGTTAAAAGATATGCCACCTTCTGGTAGTGGTTATTTGTTCTAAATACTCATTCTTTATGATTTAATGCAGGCTGCTCTGACCCCGAGCCAACTCCGAGGAGTGATGACGCCAAGGAGGAGGCAGAGAAAACAAGTGATGTTGCTCATGCGGGAGTAACTCCCAGCCCTGACGCTCAAGTGATCGGGGCCCTAGATGATGATAAACTTGACACCTCATCTCCCGCCGAAGAGAGTGATGAAATCGTTATCACTGGCGCCTCTGAACATACCTCGAAGATGAGCATGAAAGAGCATCTCGCCGAAGAAGAGAAAAAGAAAGTCGAGATCAAAGTTGAGCCTGAAATTCTGGAACTCACTGACCCGCGGAATAGACCTTTGAAGATTATTCTCCCTGGAAAATCCAAACCACTGGATGTTCCTTCTCCTACTCCTGACTCCGCTTCTTCGGCGAGCAAAAAATCCAAGAAGAAGCGTGAGGGAGAGGAGTCATCGGAGAAAGCAAAAGAAGATAAGAAAAAGAAACCGAAGAAATAGTCGCTATACTCGTTCAACGAGATTTTGCTTAAGTGTTGTAACTACTTTCATCTTTTTGTTTCCGTAATTAGTGTAGATAGGTTTTTGACTCCAAGTTTTGGAGGGATAACTGTATAACCTCATTTTGGACTATTAAATAAAGTTCAGTTCCTTAGTTATTTGAACGATTCTTTTACTTTTTTAGCTTTCTGAATGACTGCGGTCAAAACTCAAGCGCTTATGAGTTGTTGTATGTTTCCCAGTCCATCCTCGCGTTGTTCGAACATTCTTCGGAGTGGTCTTCTTTTTCTACATCCCTTGAGTACTTAGAATTTTGTCTAAGTTTGCGTTCCAGGGATTTATAGTAAGTTGACCCGTACTCTGGGGACTTGGAAATTGAGATCGTTTATACTCTAGTCCGTGCTCCGGGGACTTAGAGTACTCCGATCCGCACTCTGGGGACTCGGGGATTGAAATCGTTTATACTCTAGTCCGCGCTCCGGGGACTTAGAGTACTCCGGTCCGCACTCTGGGGACTCGGAGATTGAAATCGTTTATACTCTAGTCCGCGCTCCGGGGACTTAGAGTACTCCGGTCCGCACTCTGGGGACTCGGAGGTTGAAATCGTTTATACTCTAGTCCGTGCTCCGGGGACTAAGAGTACTCCGGTCCGCACTCTGGGGACTCGGAGGTTGAAATCGTTTATACTCTAGTCCGTGCTCCGGGGACTTAGAGTACTCCGGTCCGCACTCTGGGGACTCGGAGGTTGAAATCGTTTATACTCTAGTCCGCGCTCCGGAGACTTAGAGTGCTCCGGTCCGCACTCTGGGGACTCGGAGGTTGAAAGCGTTTATACTCTAGTCCGCGCTCCGGGGACTTAGAGTACTCCGGTCCGCACTCTGGGGAGTCGATGGTTGAAATCGTTTATACTCTAGTCCACGCTCTGGGGACTTAGAGTACTCCGGTCCGCACTCTGGGGACTCGGAGGTTGAAATCGTTTATACTCTAGTCCGCGCTCCGGGGACATAGAGTACTCCGGTCCGCACTCTGGGGACTCGGAGGTTGAAATCGTTTATACTCTAGTCCGCGCTCCGGGGAATTAGAGTACTCCGGTCTGCACTCTGGGGACTCGGAGATTGAAATCGTTTATACTCTAGTCCGCGCTCCGAGGACTTAGAGTACTCCGGTCCGCACTCTGGGGACTCGGAAGTTGAAATCGTTTATACTCTAGTCCACGCTTCGGGGACTTAGAGTACTCCGGTCCGCACTCTGGGGACTCGGAGGTTGAAATCGTTTATACTCTAGTCCGCGCTCCGGAGACTTAGAGTACTCCGGTCCGCACTCTGGGGACTCGGAGGTTGAAATCGTTTATACTCTAGTCCGCGCTCCGGGGACTTAGAGTACTCCGGTCCGCACTCTGGGGACTCGGAGATTGGAATCGTTTATACGGGTTTGCACATCGTACAAAGTAATGTAGCTCCAGTAATTTGTCACCCGATTATGAGATATAGAAACGCTAAGAATTCATGGAAAAAATGGCTTCAAGCCTTTATTAACGAAAACCAACTAGATTGCCTGACTACATGGTCGAAAAGAAACTAAGCAACAACAGAACAAAAACATAAAGGAAATAAATGTGCCTAAAACAAGAAAGAAACATTCTAAATGTAATAATGTCGCAAATGTTCACTGTTCCATGCTCGGGGGAGTGTCATGCCGTCAACGGTTGCTAGCTTGAATGTTCCCTCTCCAAGCTTCCGTTCAACGACGTACGGACCTTCCCAGCTGGGATTCATACGTGACGGTACTGGGAAAACTCGTTTCAAAATGAGATCACCCACAACAAAATTCCTTGGACGGACTCTGCCGTCGTAGTAACGCTTGACTCAGTGTCTATGTGCTGCCGCCCTTAATTCGGCCTCTTCACGTTTTTCATCGATGCAGTTTAACGATTCCAACAAGAGGTCCTGATTCGTCTTGGGATCATAGTATGTCACTCGGTGCGATGGAACTTCAAGTTCCACGAGTATAACGGCTTCCGAGCCGTATGCCAAGGAAAATGGAGTGTGGCCGGTCGCGGACTAGTGGGTAGTTCTATAAGCCCACAATGACGTCGGGAGCTCATCTACCCACTTGCCTCCGACCTTCTCCAAACGCTTCTTCAGTATGGACTTGATTATTTTGTTAACGGCCTCGACTTGTCCGTTAGCTTTTGGATGTGCAAGGCGGCGAATTTCTTCTCAATGCCATACTTTAAACAAAACTCTTTGAACTCTCAGCTTTCAAATTGTGTACCGTTGTCCGTAATGATGGTGCGAGGGAGGCCAAAGCGGCATATAATGTTTCTTACAACGAAGTTAATGACCTTCTTAGAGGTGATTGTGGCCAAAGGTTCTGCCTCAGCCCATTTTGTGAAATAGTCGACTGCAACTATCGCGTATTTCGCTCCACCTTTGGATATAGGCAAAGAGCCGATTATGTCGATTTCCCAGATCGCAAATGGCCAGGGACTAATCATTTGTGTGAGTTCTGTTGATGGAGTCCTCGGGATTTTCGCATATCTTTGACACTTGTCACATTTCCTTGCGTAGTCTGCAGCGTCCCGATTTACGGTGGGCCAGTAATATCCATAGCGGAGGATCTTTTTTGCTAGCGTTTGCCCCCAGTATGGTCGCCACATTCCCCTTCGTGATCCTCCTTCAAAACTAGCTTTGTCTCATCATGAGCGATGCATCGTAATAAGGGGACCGAGAACCCCTTTCGATACATTAATCTATCCTGTATCACGTATCGCGCGGCCTTTCGAAGGACCTGTCGTCTTTCGCTCCTTTTTTCTGGTAAAGTCCCGGTTGTCAGGTATAGTTTGAATGCGGTTATCCACGACTCCCTCTCAACTCCTGTTTCCAACACACAATCAACTTTCATTGCGTCTATGCTTGGAGCATGCAAGGCCTCAACGGGAAACAATCCCATTTGTTGCGCATCGCCAGTGCTCGCAAATTTAGCCAATGAGTCGGCTTCTTTATTCTGTTCGCGCGGGACATGCGAAATATCATAACGCTCAAGGTTCGATAGCAGTTCTTGAACCAGAACGAGGTATGGAGCCAGCCTCTGTCCCTTTGCTTGGTACTCTCCCCGCACTTGGTAGACCACCAACTGCGAGTCACAAAAGATTTCAACTGATTTGACTCCGAGTTCTCCAATGAGTTTTAAACCAGCAATTAGTGCTTCATATTCTACTTCGTTATTTGTAGCCGGGAAATCGAGCTTCAGAGCGTAACAAACCGATCGATTTTCTGGAGTTACAAGAACTATGCCCGCGCCGGAGCAACGGTCGTTTGATGCTCCATCTGTGTATAATTTCCACCGAACGGGGGGAACGACATTGCGATCGTCTGGTTCGTCAGATAAAGTGAACTCAGCGATGAAATCTGCTAACGCTTGCCCTTGTAGGGCTCTTCGTGGCAAGTAGGCGATATCGAACTGGCTCAACTCAATGTTCCATTTTAACAATCTTCCAGAAGTTTCCGGTCGTTGGAGTACCTGTCGTAGGGGTTGATCGGTATAAACACTGATTGAGTGTGCTTGAAAGTATGGGCGCAGCTTACGTGATGCAATCACCAAGCAATAGGCCAATTTCTCGATTTTAGGGTAATTTCTTTCTGCCCCCGTTAAACGCTTGCTAACGTAATACACCGGCTTTTGGATTCGGTCCTCCTCGCGGACCAGAGCCGTACTTATAGCATGTGGGGATACGGTCAAGTATACGTACAACATCTCATGGTCTACCGGTTTTGACAGCATTGGAGGACTCTCCAGATGCCTCACCAGATCCCGGAATTCTTCCTCACAATTGGATGTCCACTCGAAATTCCTCTTCCCTTTCTTTATTATATCAAAGAAAGGGATGCACTTGTCCGTGGCCTTGGATATGAATCGGCTCAGCGCAGCTACTTTTCCATTCAAGCTCTGTACTTGTTTTATAGTTCTGGGCACTTGCACATCACGAATAGCTTGAATCTTTTCTGGGTTAGCTTCAATTCCCCTAGCATTGACGATGAATCCCAAAAACTTCCCCGACGCAACGCCGAAGGAACACTTCAGAGGGTTGATCTTCATCCCATAACATCTGAGTATGTCGAACATTTCGGCCAAGTCTCGAATGTGGTCGTTTGACTGTCGTGACTTCACGAGCATGTCATCCACATAGACTTCCATTGTTCTACCAAGCTGGTCTTTGAACATTCGATTCACCAAACGCTGATAAGTCGCTCCTGCGTTTTTCAGTCCGAAGGGCATTACTACATAGCAATATAGCCTGACATCTGTGACGAAGCTGGTGTGTTCTTGGTCCAGAATATGCATCGGGATTTGGTTGTAACCCGAGTATGCATCCATGAATGATAACACCTCGTGTCCTGCTGTAGAGTCGACCAACTGATCAATCCTAGGCAACGGAAAACTGTCCTTGGGGCACGCTTTGTTCAGGTCGGAATAATCTACGCAAGTTCTCCATTTCCCATTCGCCTTTTTCACCAACACGGGATTCGGTACCCATTCAGGGTAGAGGGCGTCGCGGACGAACCCATTGGCTTTGAGTTTGTCCACTTCCTCTCTGAGAGCAGCGGACCTCTCTGGGTCCATTCCTCTCCTCTTTGTTTAACTGGGACATACTTCGGGTCTATGTTCAACATATGACTCGTAATGGCGGGAGAAATCCTGCACATATCAGAATGCGTCCAGGCGAAAACATCAAGATTTGCCCGGAGGAAATCACTAAGGTCTTCAGTCATTGTGGGGCCGAGTTGTGATCCGATCTTTAGTACTCGCGATGGATCGTCTCAGCTGACTGAAATGTCAATCGTTAATTCGGCCGGCACTTCCTTTTCTACCCTGGGTTTCTCATCGTCATCTCTCAGATCTATGTCTCTGAAGATCCGAGAATTATGCCTGAGCTAGGGCTCGGGCATTACTTGTTAATCATCGTTATTAAGGATGCGGACAGGAATGTCCGCAACCTTTCCTTTCTCCCTCCGATGGGCCTCTCTGAGTTCTGCCACATAGCATGCCAGGCCGGTCGCCTGGTCGCCATGAACAGCTTCTACTCCTTTGTCAGTCGGGAATTTCAAAGTCAAGCACCACGGGGCCAATGCCGCCATGAACTCAGCCAGGGCCGGTCGGACCAGGAAAACATTATACGGAGAATCCACATCCAAGACTACGAAAGGTAGGATTCGCACCCTCCGACGTTCGCCTTGTCCCAATTCAACTGGTAACTCGACATACCTCACTGCATCGGTCGCTGCGCCATTAAAGCCGTGTATACGGGCTTTGGATAGTTTCAAGTCATTTGTTTCCATTTTCATCTGGTCATAAGCCTTCTTGAAGATGATGTTGACAGAACTTCCATAATCAATTAGGATTCTTTTCACATAAGCAGGTCCGATCGTCGCAGATATGACCATCGGGTCGATGGTTGGGGCCTCCACTTGGTCAGCATCTCTGTTTCTGAACACTATATCGTCTGTCATCATGCGCAGTTGCTTAGCAGGGGTCCCATCCTCCATGTTCGAACAACATTCGAAATCTGCATGCTTCAAGGCACTAGCGTATCACTCCATCTCCTACCAGTTCTTATCTGCGGGGTGTGGTCCGCCGATGATCGTGTTTATGACTAGTCTGCCCACCGTCCGGGCAGGTTCATCGGGATGACGTGGAACTGGAGCACGACCTGGGTTGGATGTTTCCTGTCCTCCTTCCTGAGGATCCTTCACAAATTCCTGCAATTTCTTCTGCCTGCTCAACTTCTCTACGGCATCGTGTAGGTGTCTGCACTCTTCCGTATTATGCCCATAGGTTTCATGGAAGCGGTAGTATTTTCCAGTCCGTTTTTGTTCCTCGGTTGACTCTTTTGGACGTGGCTTTCTGTATTGAAAGGTATTGCAGGTTGAGAGGTAAATATTCTCAAGAGACGCATTCAGCGGGGTATACTCATTGTAGCTTGGAATTCTCGGCTTCCACTTCCCCGCTTCTCTCTTCTTTCCTTGATTTCTTCCTCCGGACTCCTTAGGCTGCCCAAGCTTGTTCTGGACATTGACTTGGACCTTTCCTGAGTTGTCTCCGGACTACTTCACAGCAATGTTGCTTTTTACGGATTTTTGGACAGGTCCTGGTGCCTTATCTCGCCTTACCCACCTAACTTCCTCTCTTCTTATGAACTGGTGTGCCTTTGAGTAAAAACGTTCTAGCGTAGTTGGAGGTTTTCCTGCCAACCAGTCCCCAAATTCAGATTCCGAATCCACACCTCTCATTACAGCCATTAGAATTGCATGATCATTGGGATTACTGACTTCAGTTGCCGCAACATGGAATCTTTGTAAATATTCCTTCAATGACTCTCCAAGATTTTGGATTACACTTGACAAAGACATTACGTCCTTTGGACGAGTAGTGTGTATTCTGAACTGCTCAATAAACTTCTTTGCCAACTCCTCGAAATTGGATACAGATCGCGGTGGAAGTCGGGTGAACCACATAGTAGCGATCCTAGATAGAGTGATTGGAAAGCACCTACACTTGGTTGCATCATTTTCTCTAGCTGAATCCATCATCCACTCGTACCTCATGATATGTTGTCTGGGGTCAGTCTTTCCCTCATACGCAGGGATAGTTGGCATACTAAACTTCCTGGGGTACGCCGCCTGCAGCACAATATCTGTGAATGGAGTATGACTCCTTGATACTCCCCAATCGTCATTCGATAAGCCCTGATTTTCTTTCATCAATTGCCTGACCATGGCTGTCAGATCTGGTGTTTGTATGGAAGGTGGAAGGTTAGAGTCTGTTCTACGTGACTGGCCATGCTGATGCCTTCTCTCCTGGCGATCTGCCAATCGTGCATCTTGGGGTTCGACATCGTTAGCGTCTCGATGGTCTGGGACTCCATCCTCCACCTGCGCTCCAGTTCCTAAGTTTCCAGCTCTGGCTTGGTCACGGTCTCCTGCTGTCTGTACAGCAACACCTGCCCGCGCAGCTTCGGTCTTACGGCGTCTGCGCCTGGGTGGTTCATCAGAGGAAGTTGAGCTGTCGGATGAGGAGTAAGGAGCGGGATTGCCCCCGGCATTCTGTTGCTGCTGTTGAGTGAGTTGTGCCATCAGGTTGGCGTTAGCTTGCATCTGCTCTCCTAGTTGTCTCCTGCTTTCCCTGAGTTCTCTCATCAAGTCGTTGAACTCTATTCTGGTGACAACTAGAGTCTGGTCCTGGGTGGCAATTCCTACACCCGAAATCGCTGGCTGATTGCTAGGTCCTTCTTGTTGCACACTAGCAGTCTCATGAGCATCCGCATTATGAGATGCTGACCTGGTACGTGGTCTTGCCATTGTAGAGTTATTGGTATGAACTCTGAGTAGAATCAACGGATGTCCTATCAATGGGTCGGATCTTCTTTGGGGGATTTGTTCAATCCAGTAGCTTCAAAGCAGATCCTTGAGGTCTGAGAATTTAGTTCTCAGTGAAAGCACCAAAGTGTTAGCACCAAAATTGGTCACTAACCTCGTTGAGAAGGATTGTGAGGAGATATAAATGAAGAAGATAAATTAAACAAAGAAGAATATGCTAATTCAAATGCAGAAAATAAGAACACCGGATTTATAGTGGTTCAGCGTAATTGCCTACGTCCACTTTGAGATTAAACTTTATTGATCTTCTTAATGATTGATTACAAATACAATTTGTAGATCAAATGATTGAATGAAGTTGCTAAGTAAAGAAGATGAGTCTCAAAAATGGCAGAGTCTCCCAGTGTTCCTGAAAAAAGGTCCTTTTTCACTGTGCCCCTGCCCCTTTATTTATAGACAAAGATGGGCTGACTTCCCAGGTGGGCTCGGCGGCCGAACGTCCTGGCCCAAACAGAGTGGTCGCTGTATGACGAACCAAATAGGCCGATCACTTAGACGCCGAGCCACATGCTCCCTGCCGAACGAGGCACGCGTCATGTGGGAAGAATAGGCTGAATAACCAACGAAGCCGATCGTGACTTCTGGCCGGTCGAAGTATGTGGCCGAACGATCCCTTTGGCCGAACGTGCCCTCTGGCCGAACGATGCTTCTGGCCGAACGATCCTTTTGGCCGAGAGATACCCTCTGGCCGAACGATGCTCTCTGGCCGAACGTGCCTTCTGGCCGAACGATGTCTTCTGGCCGAACGATGCTCCTGGCCGAACGATCCTTTTGGCCGGTCGATGCTCTCTAGCCGAACGATCCTTTTGGCCGAACGATACCCTCTAGCCAAACGATCCCTTTTGGTCGGTCGATGCTCTCTGGCCGAACGATCCTTTTGGCCGAACGATACCCTCTGGCCGAACGATCCCTTTGGCCGAACGCTTGTTGATGCCGAGTACTCTTAGATGCCGAGTACTCTTAGATGCCGAGTACTCCCAGATGCCGAGTACTCTTAGATGCCGAGTACTCCTGGATGCCGAGTACTCTTAGATGCCGAGTACTCCTAGATGCCGAGCACTAGTTGCCTGGTCAAATCTCCAGGAAACAGTTCTATATTATTGGATAAAATATAAGAAAGAATGGAAACATGGTCTAGTAAACTTCTATCTATTGCTGGTAGAATAGAATTGATTAATACTGTGGTTTATGCAATAATATTATAATGGCTCCAAACTTTTCATATCCCTTCAGCTTCTATTAAAAAATTAGAAAGCAGATGTGCTAATTTTTTATGGAGAGGTAAATATCATAAAGTTAGTTGGGAACTGTGTGTAAACCCAAGGATGAAGGTGGGTTTGACATTAGAAATATGAAGGACCTTAGTCTAACTTGTCATTTAAAATTACTTTGGAGATTTCTTAGTGCAGACTCGCTTTGGGCAAGGTGGATGAAGGCTAAGTATCTCAGGAGAGGTAATTTTTGGAATATTACTCCAAAGAGCAATCAGTTTAACACGTGGAAGCAAATTTTAAATTTCAGAAATATTGGTAAGTTTCTTTTGGATAGAAATTTTAAAACAGGTGAGGAAACTAGCTTATGGTTTGATCCGTGGTTTAATAATGACTCATTTGTCAATAAAATTGGTTGGAGTAATTTGGTAATATTTGGTGATGCTAATGCAACAGTGTCATCTATTATTATTAACAATCAATGGCAACCTCAAATTCACCCTATAACTAATCCACACAAAGATGAAATTTGTAAAATTCATCTAGATTGTAATGCTGACAGGGACTACTGGTTATGGAAAGCAAATAACAAAGGGAAGTTTTCATTTAAAACACCTGGAATGCTATTAGAAATAAAGTCACCAAGGTTGATTGGTATGATTGCATTTGGAATAAGGTGAACAGTCCTAAGATGGCATACTGTACTTTTTTTGCATTTCATAATAAATTGCCAACTTGGGACAGAATTAATAAGTGGAGTAATAGCTCTAGTTCACTTTGTTCCTTATGCAATCTAGAAAATGAGAGCTCTAATCATTTATTTTTTGAATGCAGTTATTCACAGTTTATCTGGAAGCATATTAAAGATAAATTGGATATTCACAACAATGATCTACTAGTTCTCAAGCAAATTATCCAGCTAATAAATATCAAATTCAAAGGAAAATCAGTGGATCGAGACCTAGCTCACATATATATAACTACTGCGGTCTATTATATATGGAAAGAAAGAAATGCTCGTACTCATAATAATGTTAGTAGCTGTAAAGAGCAGAAATGGCTAATTATTGAAACTGGCAGTAAAATCCTGCTTCACAAATCAAAGAAAAAAAGGGAGGATCAAACCAATTTTCCAAATTTAGCTGAAGATTGGAGTACAAAAGTAGGTAGTAAGCATCTGGAACATCTGTTAGCTCATCTAGAGAGTAGTAGGGCAAGGAATCATTCATCTGATGAATTTACTCCAGATAGGGCGTATAACAGAGTTCGATCTGCATCGAGTAGAGATCGCGCTGCTTTCTTTAGAGTTGATTCAGAAGATCAAAGTCATGTTGACTACAGATCTGGTGATCTTAAAAACAAATCGTCGAACAGAAATCCAACTGCTACGAGCCAAGTTCGTGTTGTGCTTCAAATTGAGGAACTAGCATATCTGAGTCGTAGTGACAACAGATCTGCTAATTTACCTTGGGAATTCCAACATCAGAATAGTTTCTTCACAAACGAAGAAAGGGAAAGGGGAGAGACTAGTGGAGTGATGAAGGGAGGCGGCGAAGCTAGTGGTGAGAAGAAAGACGATGAGATGGATTAGGTTTCCTGAATCGCCTTCCGCCATTGTTGTGGCTTGCTGTTTTTATTTTGTTTGTGTTTCGAGTGACTGTCGGCAACCCTAATTAGGGTATGTGTTGTTTGAGGCTTCGGGTATTAGTTTGTTTCTTACCCGTTTATGTTGTTATTATACTTGGGCTGGGCCTTTTACCCATCTTAAAAAAAAGTATAATATGATATCATTTATACATAAAATATTTACTAGAATTAAAAAATGTAAAGAAAGAGAGATTTACTTTATTTTCATGGTCGTTATCCCAATAATTTACCAATTTTCTCCATTGTTCATTGTCCACACGATCATCTCCACACATAAAGCGTGATGGTGAGCCAATGTATGGAGTGTAATATTTTGCTTTCAAGTCTGCTCTGTTATTTCTAACTCTTTTGGCTACTCTTTTCAATATTGAATGTTTAATTGTGGACAGGTAGGGAATGTCTTCGGGATGCTAGTCTATTGTATCCTATATGATACAAAAGTTTTATGTTATAGTAGCATTTATTGCAAATTAAAATAAGATTCACTGTAATACATTTAAAAAAATTGAAGTATACACTATCAATTTATTAGGTTTCATCTTCACTTGAACAAAGAAAGTCAACAATATCTTCTTGAAAGTGCTCTAGCGAAGCGTTATTTAATTTATTGCAGATGAAGTTGTTTTCTAAGCATCACCTATTGATCATTTAAAAAAACCTAGAACTTTAACGCTTTACATAATATTTTAATTCTTGTTTTATCATTAACCATGAATGCTTTGGGAATATATTATGCTTATTCACCTCATTTTCCTCTAGAATATAGTACGTGATTGCAGTGCACTTAAATTCTAAACTTATAGTTTTAAAAATTCAAATCCATATATTTCGTATCAGTTATAGTATAGTATAATATTACAGTGGTTTTACATTTACAACTATATTTCAAGATTTTACTTCTCTTTAAGAGTGTATACTACAATCAAATTGCTATGGAAATATTCTCGTTTAATGTGTTGTAAATCATGTGTGACCTCTTGCCATAAATGTTCATATTATATGTAGATATTACCACAGTCATATGGGTAAAAGAGAATATAGATATATTAATGTCGGAAAACAAATATTGCAGGTTGAACTGATAGTCAATTTTGGGTTCTATTTACCAAATATAACATATCATCTTCCACATGACATAAATTGCAACCAAAATGTTGACTGTCCTAACTAATAACAGCAGGTTCGAAACCTATCCCATAATCGTTCATTTTTTAAATAAAAAGATAACACATTGTCTTTATAAATTTATCATCATTTACAACTGATACATACTTGCACAATTTGAATCGATTTCATATTATGTTTATTTTTGAAATCATGGCAAAAAAGGGAAGTTTCAATCCAAATACAGCGTATTGAACAACAAATATAAATACTTACCAAAAGTAAAATATCATGTATTATTCACAAATGGAACAAATCATTAGATCTTGCACTAACCTCCATGAAATACAGTTTCTAAAATTTATAAGCATTGAATTCCAAGTGACCCTAAACTCTAGAATCATGCTACTGTTCTTCCTTCTTTCCAAATAGCGTTTTTATACATTAGATGCAATATACATATTTCCTATTTTGTAATGCTTTTAATTATTCATACAGTTTTAGATGGTAATATTACAAATCACAATTAGCAAGTATGCAACAATTATCTAGCTCTAATTAATCTAACAAAAAGTGACACTATAAGATATAAAGGTAAAATTACCAAATTTCTTTAAGTATTATAATATTTATAAATATATACATACCGATATTATTTTCCATATTCTATCCAAAATGGCATCTTGTTGAGATCGCCAGTCCATTGGAGAAAGAGGAAGAAGATTGTAGTTTCTTGCTAAATTACCTAGGTACCTTGCTAATCTGTCATCTTCTGGAACAATGCATAGTCCATCCTTTGTAAACTCAATTTTTTCCTTGCTTGATTTACCCCATGTAGGTTTGTTATAACCATGTCCTTTTTTACTTTTTGACCCTGCCAAAAACAACATTATATAAACATATATGAATCTATTTTATAGCAATGGATTACCAAAATAATGGTATTTAATGTGGTTTGTTACAAGAAAATCGGTGTATTAATAATAACATGATTTTACAATTATAATAATAACATGATTTTACAATTATAGGGAGCAAATGAAATCTATTACAAAAAAATTGATCTTTCCTTGTAAAATTAATTTGTACATAATTGAAACAAAGACCATATCAAAATTAAGTATGGAAAAATTCCATTATTTGGAGAGTCGTCATCCTCATGTATTTCATTATTAGAGTGATTCACTCCATTCGAATCAGAAGATTCAAAGCTACACATCTAAATAATATATTAGTTAAACATAACGTAAAGTACACATATCGTACTATTTAATAAACAAAAAGAGAAGCCAAAAAATTGAATTAACAGTTGATATGTACAAAAGACTTAGCATACATTAAACTGAACATGTCGAAAACAATAAAAAATTACAACATAGACAAAGGCATAAATAGAATAAAGTTTAATATATTTATAAAACTGTTTATACTGCTATATTTCATTGTTGCACCCATTCTCGGCCTCGTTCTCATTTTCTTCTTCATTACTATCGACATCTTCAAGATTGGGAACGTTTACATTAGACTTCGGTAACACTTTATTTACATAAACACAATTAATATCAGTTCCTATGTGATATCCAGGAATTTTTGTAAATATCAATTTAATAATCTGTATTGCAATTTAAATTGATTTGATAATTTTTGTTGATAAATTTAAATTGATTTAATAATCTTCTTTTAATAAATATGAAATGGGTGATTTTATCTTTTTAAAAGCTAATAAATTGTTTTCTATTTATAACGTGTATATATTTGTATATATTGTAAATAGAAATCTTTGGTTGAATTTAATAAATAAATAAATCTTGTTTTCAAATTCTAATATTTTTGGTAATTTGGAAATTATGATTTAATTTAAATATATGGTTTTAAATTATTTAAGATAAATATTTAATTGATTTAAATTATATCTTAGCTTAAGTTTAAGATTTATTAAAAGGTTTGTTTTAAAATATTGTTTAATAAATATGATATATTAATGCATTTAGTAATAATAGGAATTTATAATCTCTTTTATAAATTATTTAAATTTGACAAATTATTATTTTCAAATAACATGATTAATGTATTGTTACATATATATATATATATAAAAATAGTATTATTTTATTTTCTCTAAAAAGTAATTCATAAGAATAAAGTTTTAACTTAAAAATAAAATATGAATATAAAGTAAATGTTTGATACTTAAGCTTTAAAAGGAAATAAACAATAAATAAATATATATATATAGAAATACAAGACGTTAAGTATTTAAGTTAGAAATAAGTATTTATGTTAGAAATAAATATATATAAGGGAAAATATATGGTTATGTAAGAGAATAAGTAAAATACATTAGATAAATTCTAACATCTTGTTAAATATAGAAACTTATTTATATTACAAAGCATAAGACTAAAGCAAGGCAAGAAAAATGAACACTTGAGATAATTCTAGAAATACATGTTTGCAATGCAAGTAGGAAAAAAAATGTATTCATGTGTGTACAGGAAATTAAGTGGATAAGCATAAGTACATACGAGATAAGAGAAAGGATAAGTATTTGTAGACATAAGGGACAACTTCATTAAATGTTATCATCTCTAGTACACAAATAAAAATCATATCAACCCTCATAGAGAAAAATCTCTGACCAAATTAATAAAGTCTTGTACCAGTAAAATAATATCACCTGTAGACTTTGATCTATTTATCAATCTTTCCCATTTCATTTTCGTTTACAAAAAGACTTAGCATTCCAGAAAAGTATCTTACAACTGAAGTTTTATTTCAACTCAACTTAAATAACAATTCAACTCAACAAATATGAAGATCAAAATAAAAAGGTTTCAGTTAGCAACTTTCAAAAGCCTGTTTTCAAAATCAAGATGCTTTGTTCTTCCTCTTCTAAACAGGTGAGTAACATCATTTTTAAAAGTTAAAGTATCTGTAAATCTGTTGCATGTTAATATCTGGAAAATAAGTATGTTTTGTATGATTATATATGAGTGAATTATCTGTATTTATAGATGTATAGAATGTGTGCATGTTGTTGTATTTGTGTTTACCTATTCTTAATTTTCGAAGCTAAGATTTAAATCAAAATCCATTATCTCTTGAACTAATCACTGTTAGGACTTAGGATCCAAACAAATTAGTATAAAGTGAAAATTCAAACTTCTCAATTCATAAATTCAGGAACATCAATTGAATCCTTGAACCAAAACATGATTTATTAAAACTGAAATTATAATTTTTAGTTAGGGAATGAGTGTGCATTTCTGGTTTGAACAGAAATGGTGGTTTGGGGAAGTTCTAATGATCCAAGTGATCGGGAATGATGGTGTTTCCATTGGAGGTAGTGGAGTGATGTGTGAGCTCGGAAAAATTATCAGAAAGGTGGATTGACCACTGTGGCGGCGGCAGGAGACTGTTCTAGTCTGTAATCCTAGTTTTAACTAGGATTGGTATTTTGATCACCACGTCTTCACTGGTAGATCGAGTTGCATAGGGTTCTGGGAAATGGAAGTATGGTGGTTGGCGAATGTGAGGCCAGAATTGCTATCTCTCAGGTGGTCGGAGGCGCGAGAACGAGGGGATTTCCAGGTTTGGGGAGTTTTGTTCCAGGTTTTTTTTCAGGGTACTCGATTTTGATTTCGAGTATGAATCGATGGGATTGGTGTTTGGATGGTCTGAGGTGATGTTCGTCGACTTAGGGAAGGTCACGAAGATGCCCAGAGGTGGCCGGAGCCACCGTGCATGTGCACGGTGCATTTTGGTTCATGATGGAGTTTGGGTTGAAGCAGGTGTAGTGTACTCGAGTGATTCTCGAGTGATTCGAGTGTTTGACTCGAAGTGATGTGGGGTTGGACTCGAAGCAATTGTAGTTTGGGCTCGAGTCAAATTTTTGTGTTACAGGTTTTAAAACCTGTCAGTTTTGAATTTAAAACTAAAATTTTAAAATGTAAAGAAGAGATTTAAACTAAGTTTAAATCAAAGTTTTAATCTGGAATCAAATTTAGTTTGAATCTTAGTTTGGAGATAAATAATTTTTTTTTACAACTTTAAAGTATTTAAGTATTTAAAGTGTATTTAAAAATGGTTTGAGTTTTTAAATATAAATTTGGTTTTAAACTCTTGTAAAGTTCTTTTATAAGATAAGAGTGTCTTTAACATGTGATTTAAAGAATTTGTAATTGTTTCTAAATTTTGGTAAGGTTAAATTTGTATTCATTTTTAAATCTTAAATTTAAAATGAAATTTGAAATAAATTGGAAGTAAATTGTTTTAAATGTTTTGTTAATGATAATTTAATCATTAATAAGAGTAAAGTTTTATCTTATAGTTAATTAGGATTTAATGATTTGGATTCATTAAATTATTAAGATAATTAAAAATGGATAATTAATTAATTTAATTAATTGATGATATGGATGCTTAATTAAGTAAGTAAGAGTTTTAAATTAATTAATTAAGGTTTAAGATTTATTATTTAAGGAATAATTAATTTGTAATTAAGAATCATTAATTAGATAAGATTTCATTTTAAATTAATGATTAAGAATTAATTAATCAAGTAATTTAAGATTAATTAAGTTACAGTCAAAACTTAAATTAATTAAATAATTAGTGGTTAATTAATTGGTTATTAAGAATAAATTAATTTGTAATTAATATTGATTAAATCTAAGTTCAATTTCTTAAGAAAAGAAATTAAGAGTTGTTAATAGTTAATGAAGGTCATTAACTTAAGATTAATTAATAATTAATTAATATGATAAATTTTAATAATTAATTAGATTAATTAATTAAAGATAATCAGTTATGAAATGGGATAAGTATAATTACTTAATGGAAGTAATTAATTACCTAATGTAATTAATTGAGTTAAATATGATTAGTTTAAGTTAATTAATTAAGTTTAATTAATTTTAATTAATCACTAGATGATTTGATAGGTAATTACTTAATGTAATAAATGAAGTGTAATTACATAGTGAAGTAATAAATGGTAATTACCGTATGTAATTAATTGAAGAGTATTTAAATATGGAAGTAATTTGGATTAAATTACTTTGTGTAATTAATCAAGGGGTTAATTAAGATAATTAATTAAGGAGTAATTAATTTATTTAATGAAGTAATTAAGGGTAGCTAATTACTGAATGAGATTAATCAAGAGTGATTAGTAATTATGGTTTAAGTAAAGATTAATTAATTAATGTAAGTAATTTAAATAGAATAATTAATTAAAAATGTAATTAGGGATCATTAAAGTATATAATTAATGATGTAATTAAGGGTTGATTAATTAAGATTAATTAATCAATAATAAGTGATTTTGAGTAATTAATTAATGTAATTAATTAAGGATTAATGTAATTAATTATAGTTAATTAATTAATAGAGAAATTAAAGATTAATTACTGTATTTGGTTAAGGATAATTAATTTGTGAAATTAATTAAAGGATAATTACTTGAATGTAATTAAAGGATAATTAATTAAGGATGATTAATTAAGATGGAAATTAGGGAATGATTAATTAATTGATTTGTAATTAATTAATGGTTATGTAAGCAAGATTTATAATGATGAAGTAATTAATTTAATTTACTTTAAATTAATTAGAGATAAGGTAATTAATTTAATTCATTTTAAATTAATTATAAATGGTGTGATTATTAACCCTTGCTTATGTATGATGGATGATATTGATTTCCTTGAATGGTTTGAAATCTCAGATATGAGATAAGTAATGCTGTATGATATGGATGCTTTGGTTGAAGTGTGATGATAATATGAATTATCTATTTATGTTGATAATGTGAATTTCTATTTGTGATATTGTGAATTATCTATCTGTGTTCATATGGATAATGAAATGAATTTTTTTAACTTTAAAACAACTTGGCCTTAAAAGATACGTTTTGGATTTTGATGAGACCGGGATCGGGCTTCCAGATTTGGATATCCGAAACAACATCGATCCAAATTAACGATAGGTCGTGAATCTCAAGTGAAGATGAAGATTCAGAGTGCAAGGGTTATTGTCGTTAACTCTGAGGGTGATTCCAAAATGAGTGTAACGAGATAATGCCTTCGGTTTCGTTCAAACCCAGAACGAACTTGTATGGATTGAATGCTTTCAGAACATCGTCAGGTGGACGATGAGCATTCTAAGTGATGTGTTCTGATAAGGTAATCGTAGCCTCAAGCCTCATCAACCAGGAATGGCTAAAATAGGGGAGGTGCAGCAAGGCTTCGTGGGTAGCACCCACTTGAGAGCGAGATATACCCCTGTCTAGATGTCCCTTTTTATTTCGGCTGTGTGGGAAGTTTTGAGCTCCAACTGCTGGGGTTGTCTTGTTCGGGACTGTCCATTAAGGGATGGTTCCGGCTTTGTGTTGCAGGGGGTCGGGAGTGATCCTCGGTACGCTGATCTAGGCCAGGTACTGTGATGGGCGGTACCCAGTAGCCCTGCCATTGTATGGAATCCAATCTCCAATAAGTGATCTCGGATTTGATTGTATTACCTACTTATTGGCTAGTATGTTGGAATTTAATCATGTAACAATTTCAGCTATTTCTTATTTACTTGAAAACCATAGACCTATTATAATATCACTGAATTTCCTATCAAATTTTTGGTTAGCGTAAGGTAAAAACTTACCCATGTTTATGTGTGGGGAGCCTTACGTGATACCTTTGTTTTCAAATGATTTTCAAAGTTAAGCAACTTTAACCTGTTACTCACACCAGACCCATGTCTGACCCGGAGTTTATCTTCTGTTTTCTTAAACTCTTGGGTACTCAAATTTTTACGAGTAGCCAAGGGATTCAGGTTAGCTTTGATGAATTATGGAGGAGCAATGGAGCAGGAGGCTTCAGCGTTGTATATATATATATATAGTGTTCCGCTGTGTTGGTATCTCTGTGTAGTTTCTCTGTGTTGTATTTGAGTTGTAATAACTAGACAGGTGGTTATAACTGTCTAGTACGTGATGTATTATCTGTGTAACTTTGATTTATGTTGTATATTATGTAATACTTTTGTGATTAATATAATTTATTCGTTCCGCTGTTGAGATTCTGATGTTGTTTCTTCTTTCTTCTCTATCTTTTCTCTTTTCTATCCCTTTCTTTCTTCATCGTGATACGACTTTCTGGTGATAGAAAGTTGGGTCGTTACATTTGGTATCAGAGCGCTAGGTTGAGTGAATACCTAGGCTTTAGAGTGATTTCTATCCTTCTTGAGAGAGCGTATTTGTAATTTTGGATATATGTATATATATTTATTTATTTATTTCTACCTATCTATTGGGTTACCTGTTCGGGTTTTCCAATATAAGTATAAAGGTAGATAGGGTAGTGGTGTGTGTAACACGACTACCAATGGTTGGAGTTTGTTGAGGTTGGAAGTGTATCTGCCGAGACTGTAGACCCAATACCGTCTCAAGTGAATTTTTGTTGTGGTGTAAGGATTTCACCAATCTCTGAAGGAAACCTGTTAGGGTTCGAAGTCCATTTTCGGAGTGCAAGTTTGGATGAGTACAATTTGGATTCTGACAGTTGAGCAGAAGCTAGTGATTGTATCTTGGTAACTCAGGAAGTAGTAGCTATGTGATGAGATGTAGTGGCTTTGGGTTGTTTCCGAAGATGTTTCTCAAAGAGCTTTGGATAAGGAAGTGTGTATGCATCGGTGTTGAGGCTAAGTTCAGCTGGGTGTTTGTGTTTGGCTTTGAGGCCTGAGTTTCTCAAGGAGTTTGGATTAGGAAGTCTTTGGCATCAGTGGCAGCGTCGCGGCTCAGATTGGTTCTGTGTGCAGGCAAGGAGGTCATTGGTCGGCAGTTTTCTAGAGGTGAAGTTCAGAAGCAGCAGCTATGTGGACCCATTTCTTAGATGGATTGGCTAAATAAGCTTAAGCTGTTCTGATTGGTAAAGAGAGAACAGTTTTCTTTGGATATTAGATTGGGTTAATCGCAAAAGTGACTTGTGATAGTTGAGTGTTCTCTTGGTTTGTCAGAGATCTTTCAGGGTGTCTTTGGAAAGGTTAGTGGTTTGCCTTAGTATTTGGAGATTGAGTTTTCATTTCAACTAGGATTCCAAGAGTGGTACCGATGGTCCAGCTAGTTGAAGGAGGGTTCCTAGAGAGGGGTTTTTTGGTGAAGCAGATCAGAATATCATGGGATTTCTGAGTTTTCTCTTTATGGATTTGTTGAACCATATTTTTGGGATGTGTTGTCCATTTTGTGCTCTTGTGTATCATCAGAATTTTCATCTACTCCAGATCAGAGTTGTGCAGCGGAAGCAGTTTGGGAGTGCATCTGTTTTATCTTTTCGGATAAGAAAAGTAAGTACAGTCTTCTGATGTTTGAGGAGTAGAGTTTGTGTTCTTGGATTGATTGTGAGTGGATCATTTTGATGAGTTGTTTTGAGAGGCTTCAGCGATGGTTGAGCTAATCTATAAGGATGTAAACAGCTCAGGATCGTCAGATGAGTTTTGTGGAAAAGAGACGGAGGAATTTGGATTTTGAAGTCGGAGATTTGATTTTGGATAAGTTTTCTCCGATCGAAGGAGTTTTAAGTTTGGTAAGATTGGGAAGCTAGCTCCGAGATATTTTGGAATTTCTCTATGTTCTGGTAAGGATAAGTGTTTGGTCTTCTGGAGTGAATTGCCAGTTTGGATAACTGGGATTCGATGTGTTTCACGTATCTCTGAGGGAGTACATGTATAATCCGTCTCTGGTTTTGGAACTAGCAGTTCTAGAGGGTTTGGTTGTTGAGTCAGACTTGTCTATAGTTTGATATCCTGTCTAGTTTTGTAGATCTAGATGAGTAGGAGCTCTGTAGCTTAGTAGAATAGTTTTGTTTTGGTTCCGTAGGGCGAGTATCCCGGTGTTTATACTTGGGAAACTCTAGATAGTCCTATCCTGATTTTGTCTGGATAGTTAGATTTATTTGATTGGATGAGTTGGTTGCTATGGTTGTTAGCCTATGATTAATATATGCTTGTGTTTTTAAAATTAAATCATTAATGAGATTATTAAATTACCTTTGTTTTAAATTTCGGGGATGAAATTCTTTTAAGGGGGAGGAATGTGATATCCCGAAATTTTTGGCAATATCAATTTAATAATATGTATTGCAATTTAAATTGATTTGATAATTTTTGTTGATAAATTTAAATTGATTTTATAATCTTCTTTTAATAAATATGAAATGGGTGATTTTATCTTTTTAAAAGCTAATAAATTGTTTTCTATTTATAATGTGTATATATTTGTATATATTGTAAATAGAAATCTTTGGTTGAATTTAATAAATAAATAAATCTTGTTTTCAAATTCTAATATTTTTGGTAATTTGGAAATTATGATTTAATTTAAATATATGGTTTTAAATTATTTAAGATAAATATTTAATTGATTTAAATTATATCTTAGCATAAGTTTAAGATTTATTAAAAGGTTTGTTTTAAAATATTGTTTAATAAATATGATATATTAATTCATTTAGTAATAATAGGAATTTATAATCTCTTTTATAAATTATTTAAATTTGACAAATTATTATTTTCAAATAACATTATTAATGTATTGTTACATATATATATATATAAATAGTTTTATTTTATTTTCTCTAAAAAGTAATTCATAAGAATAAAGTTTTAACTTAAAAATAAAATATGAATATAAAGTAAATGTTTGATACTTAAGCTTTAAAAAGAAATAAACAATAAATAAATATATATATAGAAATACAGGACGATAAGTATTTATGTTAGAAATAAATATATATAAGGGAAAATATATGGTTATGTAAGAGAATAAGTAAAATACATTAGATAAATTCTAACATCTTGTAAAATATAGAAACTTATTTATATTACAAAGCATAAGACTAAAGCAAGGCAAGATGTAACGACCCCGGATTTTAATTAAATTTAAATTAATAAATTATTGAATTTTTGAATAAAAATTATGAATTTTATTTATAAATGGATGCGAGTTTCCCCGAACTCAAATAAATTTTATATAAATCATTTAAATTTAAAAATATTGTATATATGTATATATGTGAATATATATGTATACGGGCATATATGAGTAAAGATTGAATATATATGTATATATTTGATTTGAATTTAAAACTTAAATAAATGGGTTAGAAATAATGGTTTAATAATAAATGATAATAATAAATAATTGAATTGATGGTTACTAGTGATACATGCCCTAGCTTATTAAAGAAGACATTAGTTAAATATTTATGTACAAGCAAAATAAAAAAATTGTTTTGATACAAACAAATACAAATACAAATATAAGTATGGAATGAAACAAATAAACAAACAAAGTAATAAATACAAGTATCTTTAGCCACCACAATATCCATCAGCCGAAAAGAAGAAAAGCAAATAAATATATTTGTACAACATTATACTTATGCGCATTGTACAGCTGAAAGCAAAAGAAATTAAATAAGCAAGTTTGTACAAAGCTAATTAATGTTTGGCCACTACAACTAAGATAAGCAAAGAAGACATAAGGTACATATGCATTTAATGTTTGCATCTCTAGCATAGCAAAGCAAGATTTCAGCCGGCCAAACAAAGGAAAGATCACTGCCTATTGTACTAAAGAGAAAAATATATCATCTCATGTTGTACAAAATATTATACCCAGTAAACGTCATTTCTTTATATCTCCTCTTCATTTCATTTTTGTTCATCACAACTGAGGAAATATAAAGTAAGCATCATCTTTAAACTTAAAACCAAACTCAAAAATTTCTTTCAAACTAAAATCCCTAAAACAAAAATGAAAGCCGGAGAGAGAAAAAAAAGCTTGTGAGCAAATCTGAAGTGATGATCATTTCAAAACTTAAAACAAACAACAATCCAATTAAAGAAAACAAGAAGTTCCAGGAAGATCAAAGATTCCACCTTTTCAACTCAAAAGTTGTTCTCTGTTTGAATTATATTTCCAGGTGAGTAAACATCAAGTTTAAAATTTTGAGTTTATTTAAAATCAATAAAGTTGATTCATTAATTATATGGTATGAAATTTGTTTGATCTTTGAATATAAATCTGTGAATATTTATGTGATGTTCTGTTGCTTCTCTGGAACTGATGCAGATTACATAGTTAGTTCAAAAACCATGATTATTCTTATTTAAATCATTGTTAAGCTTTATTTTCCCAACAAAACAAGATGTTAAACTCAAATTTAGATTTTTAAAGTTTGATTTAAACCATCTTTATAAGATACATCACTGTAATATTGATATACAAGTAATCAAATGATAGTAGATAAAATTCGAATGTTGTTAAATATTAATTCAAGTTTATATCTTGAATTCTGATTAAAATTTATGATTTTTAAAACAAAAACGAAGGATTTTTGTTTCATATTCGAAGAGCAGTTTGAGTTGAACAAAAGTTGCATTTCTTCCTATTTCAAGTGATCGGTTCAATTTTAATTGTTGAAACTTGAATTGAAGCAAGGTTAACCATCCATGATTTCGAGAAAATGTGGAAAAAATTATCTATTGCGTGAATTAGGAGAACGAGGGCATTTTAGGGTTTTTCTTCAAGTTTTTGCACTTGTTAGTAAACGGGGCGTGTTCATCTTCGTTGCACGATCGAGTTGCATGTGTTTTTGGTGGTTGGTGGTTTATCGTGTTGTCGTCGTATGGGCGATGGTTTGGGTGCTGCAGGCGGCTGGAGCGGCGGCGGCGTGATGTTTTGTCGAAGAGGGTAGTTACAACTTTTCGAGCTGTAGGCTAAATTTTCGAATTCGATTTTTGTAAGGCAATTCGAATTTTTGATTCGAATTTAGAGATGGATTGCGACTTGCCTGAGTGGTTGGAAGTTCACCAGAGCCTCGCGTATTACCGTGCACGTGTACGACATAGCTCCGGTGTCAGAGACGTTGATGGTTTGAGTCTCGAGTCATGCTCGAGTTTTTAAGATGGTTGCTTCGGGTTGAGGTCGAGTTCGAGCGTGAGTGTGGAACCTGCTGCTTTTTTTTTTTAAGTTTTCAAATCTTAAAAAACTGGAAAAAAAAGTAGGAGAAGAAGAAGGTGGGGAAAGCACAAATGAACGTCTCGGGTGGTTTGAGTGGGTAACCCGAAGTGATACCCGAGATAAGGCATGAGATTCTCGGGTGCTTCTTTTTTTCAAACTGCTGTGTTAATAAAACAAGTGAAGTAGTTTGTTTGTCAAACAAGTCTTAGATATTGTAAACTTAATAAAATGATTAACAATTTGAGTTAAGTCCTTAATACAAGTTTTAATTATTTAGTTAATACTTTAAAATGTTTTAAATTTTTAATTATTATTCTAATTAAGTAATTAATTTAAGTTAAGTAAAAAAAATTAATTAACACTAAAGTTTTGTAGTTAATAATAATTTGTTTTCAGAGTTTAAAGAAGATTTTTAACATGTTAATTAAGAAGAAAAAAAATGATTATTATTAGTTGTTTAAAAAGAAAAGAGTAATTAAGAATAGTTAATCAATTTAAAATTTTTAATTAATTAGGTGATTAAAGATTGATTTATTTAATGTTAAAGATTGGTTAGTTAATAATTAAGTGTTTAACCAATTTGTGATTTCAGATTGTGAATTAGATAATTTAAATTAATTAATTTATAATTAGTAGTCAATTAAGTTAATTGATTAAGAAATAATTAATTGAAATTTAATTAATTTATTGTTGAGAATAGTTAATCATTGATTTAAATAAATCAATAAAGATAATTATGTGATTAATTCTTTTAAATCACCTTCACCTTAAATTGAAGATGATTGACTATCGTCAAATGTTGTATACTGGATTGTTATTTCTGTTTGTGATTATGATACTGTGTAATGGGAATTATGCTTAACTGTGATTGTTTCTGTATATATGTAAAACCCCCTTTGCCCGTAAAAACGACATTTAAATTTCGATGCGACAGGGAGTCGGATTCCAGTTGGTTATCCGAAACCTACATCGAATTGTAATAGTGAATCTTTGTGACTGATAAATTTATTTTATCTATGAATCTATGAATGATGATAAGCGTTATCGATTATACCGCTTATCGATATATGATGTGATGATTTGTGATGTAGCACTACTGTGTAAAACCCCTGGACCACACTTTTACACACACAAATATGGATTTCACGGGGAAATCGGTTAAGTCACAGATGATTTAAATTTTATGTTTTTGAAACTAAAATTTTATTGCAATTGATTTTGAAAATGGATTTGGGTTAAATATTAAAGCTTTTGAAAATGAGTTCAAATGATTTAATAAAAATTTGAAATCTAAATGATTTGATTTAAATTTGAATTCAATATTTGAAATTTAATTCAATAATTGGAAACTATGGTCTAAAAGATCATACCAGTTATAAATGTGTTTTATAAGAATTTAAACCACTTTTTAAAATATTGGTTTGAGAATTTGGATTTAACCCAAGAACCTTAACTCATATAAATGAATCAGATTTTCTCGAAATGAAACTATTTGTTTTAAAAGAATAAAGGCTTTCATATAAGAAATGAAATTCTAGTTTAATTAAAGGAATTTCAAATTTGAATTGAAAAATGGTTTTCCAAGTTATGAATGAATTCTTTTAGAAAGCTATGAATTGAATCTGTTTATTTTTAACAGATTTAAAATGATGATTTGTTTAAACCATTCGAAATGAAGTTGTTTTGAAAGCTATGAGTTAAATCTTTTATTTAAAGATTTAACGAGTTAATAAAATTGAAATGGAAATTGATTTGGAAGATCTGTGAATGAATCTTTTTGTTTAAAAGATTTGAAAATGGTAATTTGTTAAACCATTTGAAGAAAAGTTTTGGGTAATAAGTTGTGACTTAATTGAAATCCCATTATCCATATGTTTTAAAATATTACGCTCACTATTCAGTTTAGCCGGGAGAGGACCTTTATGTCACACAACCCATTCCGAATAAGTGATACGTCGTATATGGATAGCATTTGAAGACCGGTGTTGAAGACCGGGAATTTGCGAAAATGATAGGATACCCTATCGATTGTCTCTACACTGGGTAGCTCCCGGTATAGAGATTCCCTAAGTGATGTGAAGTCCGATCGGGATTGTGAATACCCGGATTTGCAAGGGCTTCTTCGGAAGTGCCTTCGGTTCTGTTCGAACCCGGAACAGACTTGTATGATTATATGTCTGACATTACACTTTGAGATATAAAGCCGATTTCTTTCAAATACATTTCTGTTGGGGGCGGAGAATTTATTCTCTTAGCTTAACACCCTTCTCTGAGACGTACGAGCTCAAAGGTTATGTAATTGAAGGTTATCAGCGATATACTCCCAATTTGGTAAGGTGGCATGCTGAGTGTTGCTGTGTGATGATCATTGTTTGATCATTTGTGATATGATCATTTGTTTGATCATTTATCTTTGTGATCATTACATTGATCATCTGTTGACCCAAAGCATGGCTTTGTGCCAAAGCGTAGCTTTGTGGACGAGACTTCTTCGGACCTCACAACCCGGAAATGGTCGAAATAGGAATATGCGGCAAGGTTATGAGGGTCGCGCCCTTTAGGGTATGTCATTTCCTTCTGGAAAAGGGTGGTATCAGGTATGGAGCCCTGGTATTTAACCTATGTGGATACTCCGATCTCATTTATTGTGTGATTGTGTGTTGATCAAGGCGCCTCAGATAAAGGTCCCAAAGGACCGGGGGATGGCATAGTCGTGAGTTACCTAGTTACAGGGGTAACCCGGCCTTGTGTTGGTAGAGAGCTAGTTAGTTCTCGGGACGTCCAACCAGAGGCGATCCCATGTGGCAGTAGGAAAGGAAGTTCCTTAGCCTGACCATTTGTTGGAAAATCCAAAGAAACAATACGAAACTTGTACGGTTTTAGTTGTATTACCTGCTATGGAATGTGGCGGTAACCTGCTATTGAACATAGTAGCTATAGTGGCATACAATAATGGTTGTATGTTGGCTAAGATTAATATTATACTTTTGAAATGTTTTCCACTATGCACTAGTAATAATATCAAAAGAGTTTTGTTTGCGTAGTAAGCATGTTTGACTATCATTAGAAGAAATCTCCTCCAATTCTGCGTTTGCATTGTGTGTGTGGCGGAAGGTCTTATGGTAGTTTCATTTTCCAAAAGCATTGCGGTTTTCAATGTTTAAAAACCTTTTGTGTTGTTTTAAAGATAAACTATTTTTTTTGCTCACACCAGTCCCATGACTGATCCAGAGTTTATTGTTCCATTCCTAAACTCTGGGTGCCCACCATTTTCCACACGGGCAGTCTAGAGTTGGGTTTCTCAGATATTCAGGTTGAGTAGATTATCTGGAGCTAGTCAGTCCTTGGACGACTGACCTTGCTTTCCGCTAGCTATGGATTGGAGCATTCTATTGGAGATATTATATCCGCTGCTGGTGTTATCTATTTTCTTTCCGCTGCTATTTCTTGTATCATATCTCTGATGTATATTGATATCTGTTATATCATTCTGTTTTATCATATTGTATCAGATTTATGTATCTGTCATTGTATCAATGTAATATATATTGATATATTCTTTTTCTTCCGCTGTGTTGTTATACTTAATGGTGTTATAAGCTCCGGCAAGCCAGATTTGGTGTTTGAATCTACAGCATTTTGAGTACAGTTGAAGTACGGGTGCCAATTTTCGAAGGTCGAGTTTTTGGATTGTTACATTTGGTATCAGAGTTGAGGGTAAAACTTTAGCTCAGGAGTATAACACATTAAGTAGCTCATTAGAGAAAGGGTGAAGTATACCCTAGAATGAGTAATCCTTAAGATATCTGTCTATATGCCTTAGTAAATTCTCTTACTATCCACTGATAGTGAGTATGAGTGCAAGAAGGGGATGAGATAGGGGACAAGGGAATACGATTATAAATGGTCAATACCCTGTAACAACAGTGGAAACAAATTTTCTCTATCAATCTCTTTTGTTCGTCGTTTCTCCTCAATTCTTCGATAGTTTCTGGTAAATCCAGGAAGAAAAATTTGATATATTAATATGGGACATAAACTCCAGATAAGCCAAATTGTTTATTTGGATGTATTGGCTGCTTTGTTTGCTATGGTTGATAGGTATACTTTAGTTTTAAACTAAATTTTTTTGAAATTGTATCCATATATCTATCTATCCTTTGGGTCCCAATATATTCTACGAATGGTTAATTATCCCTTTGAACTAACCGATGTCACTCCATATTTCGTAGATCTGGATAACCCAAGTATTTTGATGAGTGTCAAAAAGATTCGTTCTTGTATCTATTATTGATATTCTGATTTGGTAAGCCAAATGCAGAATAGACATTCAGTTTGATTTGATGAAATATTTTTCATCTATCTTTGTGTCTCCTTGGTAATTTCGAGGACAAAATTCTTTTAAGGGAGGAAGTCTGTAACGACCCCAGATTTTAATTAAATTTAAATTAATAAATTATTGAATTTTTGAATAAAAATTATGAATTTTATTTATAAATGGATGCGAGTTTCCCCGAACTCAAATAAATTTTTTATAAATCATTTAAATTTAAAAATATTGTATATATGTATATATGTGAATATATATGTATACGGGCATATATGAGTAAAGATTGAATATATATGTATATATTTGATTTGAATTTAAAACTTAAATAAATAGGTTAGAAATAAATGGTTTAATAATAAATGATAATAATAAATATTGGAATTGATGGTTACTAGTGATACATGCCCTAGCTTATCAAAGAAGACATTAGTTAAATATTTATGTACAAGCAAAATAAAAAAATTGTATTGATACAAACAAATACAAATACAAATATAAGTATGGAATGAAACAAATAAACAAACAAAGTAATAAATACAAGTATCTTTAGCCACCACAATATCCATCAGCCGAAAAGAAGAAAAGCAAATAAATATATTTGTACAACATTATACTTATGCGCATGGATTTTTTTTCATTTTAGCCTCGTTTGTAAACTTATTATCGCAAATAGCCCAGTTTAAAAACTAATATCAAATATAGCCCTGTTTTGAAAAATGCACTGGCTCCTTTTTAAAAGTCGCCAGTGTAATTTTTTTTTTAGAAAAATACACTAGCGACTTTTCAAAAGTCGCCAGTGTAAAAAGAATTTACATTGGCGACTTTTGAAAAGGAGCCAGTGCATTTTTCAGAAACAGGGCTATATTTTATATTAGTTTTAAAACGAGGCTATTTGTGATAATAAGTTTAAAAACGAGGCCAAATCGAAAATAAATCCTATGCGCATTGTACAGCTGAAAGCAAAAGAAATTAAATAAGCAAGTTTGTACAAAGCTAATTAATGTTTGGCCACTACATCTAAGATAAGCAAAGAAGACATAAGGTACATATGCATTTAATGTTTGCATCTCTAGCATAGCAAAGAAAGATTTCAACCGGCCAAACAAAGGAAAGATCACTGCCTATTGTACTAAAGAGAAAAATATATCATCTCATGTTGTACAAAATATTATACCCAGTAAACTTCATTTCTTTATATCTCCTCTTCATTTCATTTTCGTTCATCACAACCCATGTTTTAAAAACCGGACCGAACCGGCGGTTCAACCGTAAAAACCGCGAACCGTGAGCCTTTTCGGCCCGGAATCCAATCGAGCCTTCATTTAGATCGAGCCGCGAGAACCGCGGTTCAACCTTTAAAAACCTGGTTTTTTTACTTAATAAACCGGAAATTAAACCGGAAATATAATATTTTATTTATATGTCAACAAAGCTTTAGTTTAGTGGAAGGAAACAGTACACAAAAAACACTAAATGTCTGCTGTGTGTGTATAGGCAGAAGGAGCAAGTATATTTAGAGAAGTGAATATGTGAGAGTTTTTCATTATTATGGGATGTGGGACATATATTCTCCAGTGAACTTCATTTTTATTAAAAAATATTCATATTAGAAGCATACATGCTAATTTTAATTAAATTTTCCACGTGCACGGCTTTTACGGTTCGATCGGTCGGACCTTCAAAACCTCCGACCTTGGATCATCACGGTTTGACTTACGATTCGGTTCTCAAAACTATGATCACAACTGAGGAAATATAAAGTAAGCATCATCTTTAAACTTAAAACCAAACTCAAAAATTTCTTTCAAACTAAAATCTCTAAAACAAAAATGAAAGCCAGAGAGAAAAAAAAAGCTTGTGAGCAAATCTGAAGTGATGATCATTTCAAAACTTAAAACAAACAACAATCCAATTAAAGCAAACAAGAAGATCCAGGAAGATCAAAGATTCCACCTTTTCAACTCAAAAGTTGTTCTCTGTTTGAATTATATTTCCAGGTGAGTAAACATCAAGTTTAAAATTTTGAGTTTATTTAAAATCAATAAAGTTGATTCATTTATTATATGGTATGAAATTTGTTTGATCTTTGAATATAAATCTGTGAATATTTATGTGATGTTCTGTTGCTTCTCTGGAACTGATGCATATTACATAGTTAGTTCAAAAACCATGATTATTCTTATTTAAATCATTGTTAAGCTTTATTTTCCCAACAAAAACAAGATGTTAAACTCAAATTTAGATTTTTAAAGTTTGATTTAAACCATCTTTATAAGATACATCACTGTAATATTGATATACATGTAATCAAATGATAGTGGATAAAATTCGAATGTTGTAAAATATTAATTCAAGTTTATATCTTGAATTCTGATTGAAATTTATGATTTTTAAAACAAAAACGAAGGATTTTTGTTTCATATTCGAAGAGCAGTTTGGAGTTGAACAAAAGTTGCATTTCTTTCTATTTCAGGTGATCGGTTCAATTTTAATTATTGAAACTTGAATTGAAGCAAGGTTAACCATCCATGATTTCGAGAAAAATGTGGAAAAAATTATCTATTGCGTGAATTAGGAGAACGAGGGCATTTTAGGGTTTTTCTTCAAGTTTTTGCACTTGTCAGTAAATGGGGCGTGTTCATCTTCGTTGCACGATCGAGTTGCATGAGTTTTTGGTGGTTGGTGGTTTATCGTGTTGTCGTCGTATGGGCGAAGGTTTGGGTGCTGCAGGCGGCTGGAGCGGCGGTGGCGTGACGTTTTGTCGAAGAGGGCAGTTACAACTTTTCGAGCTGTAGGCTAAATTTTCGAATTCGATTTTTGTAAGGCAATTCGAATTTTTGATTCGAATTTAGAGATGGATTGCGACTTGCCTGAGTGGTTGGAAGTTCACCAGAGCCTCGCGTGTTGCCGTGCACGTGTACGACATAGCTCCGGTGTTAGAGACGTTGATGGTTTGAGTCTCGAGTCATGCTCGAGTTTTTAAGATGGTTGCTTCGGGTTGAGGTCGAGTTCGAGCGTGAGTGTGGAACCTGCTGCTTTGTTTTTTTTAAGTTTTCAAATCTTAACAAACTGGAAAAAAAAGTAGGAGAAAAGAAGGTGGGGAAAGCACAGATGAACGTCTCGGGTGGTTTGAGTGGGTAACCCGAAGTGATACCCGAGATAAGGCATGAGATTCTCGGGTGCTTCTTTTTTTCAAACTGCTGTATTAATAAAACAAGTGAAGCAGTTTATTTGTCAAACAAGTCATAGATGTTGTAAACTTAATAAAATGATTAACAATTTGAGTTAAGTCCTTAATACAAGTTTTAATTATTTAGTTAATACTTTAAAATGTTTTAAATTTTTAATTATTATTCTAATTAAGTAATTAGTTTAAGTTAAGTAAAAATAAAATAAATAAATAAATAAATAAAATTAATTAACACTAAAGTTTTGTAGTTAATAATAATTTGTTTTCAGAGTTTAAAGAAGATTTTTAACATGTTAATTAAGAAGAAAAAAATGATTATTATTAGTTGTTTAAAAAGAAAAGAGTAATTAAGAATAGTTAATCAATTTAAAATTTTTAATTAATTAGGTGATTAAAGATTGATTTATTTAATGTTAAAGATTGGTTAGTTAATAATTAAGTGTTTAACCAATTTGTGATTTCGGATTGTGAATTAGATAATTTAAATTAATTAATTTATAATTAGTAGTCAATTAAGTTAATTGATTAAGAAATAATTAATTGAAATTTAATTAATTTATTGTTGAGAATAGTTAATCATTGATTTAAATAAATCAATAAAGATAATTATGTGATTAATTCTTTTAAATCACCTTCACCTTAAATTGAAGATGATTGACTATCGTCAAATGTTGTATACTGGATTGTTATTTCTGTTTGTGATTATGATACTGTGTAATGGGAATTATGCTGAACTGTGATTGTTTCTGTATATATGTAAAAATCCCTTTGCCCGTAAAAACGACATTTGAATTTCGATGCGATAGGGAGTCGGATTCCAGTTGGTTATCCGAAACCCACATCGAATTGTAATAGTGAATCTTTGTGACTGATAAATTTATTTTATCTATGAATTTGTGAATGAAGATAAGTGTTATCGATTATACCGCTTATCGATATATGATGTGATGATTTGTGATGTTGAACTACTATGTAAAACCCCTGGACCACACTTTTACACACACAAATATGGATTTCATGGGGAAATCAGTTAAGTCACAGATGATTTAAATTTAATGTTTTTGGAATTGAAATTTTATTGCAATTGATTTTGAAAATGGTTTGAGTTAAATATTAAAGCTTTTGAAAATGAGTTCAAATGATTTAATAAAAATTTGAAATATAAATGATTTGATTTAAATTTGAATTCAATATTTGAAATTGAATTCAATAATTGGAAACTATGGTCTAAAAGATCATACCAGTTATAAATGTGTTTTATATGAATTTAAACCACTTTTAAAATATTGGTTTGAGAATTTGGATTTAACCCAAGAACCTTAACTCGTATAAACGAATCAGATTTTCCGAAATGAAACTGTTTGTTTTAAAAGAATAAAGGCTTTCAGATAAGAAATGAAATTCCAGTTTAATTAAAGGAATTTCAAATTTGAATTGAAAAATGGTTTTCTAAGTTATGAATGAATTCTTTTTGAAAGCTATGAATTTAATCTGTTTATTTTTAACAGATTTAAAATGATGATTTGTATAAACCATTCGAAATGAAATTGTTTTGAAAGCTATGAGTTAAATCTTTGATTTAAAGATTTAACGAGTTAATCAAATTGAAATGGAAATTGATTTGGAAGATCTGTGAATGAATCTTTTCGTTTAAAAGATTTGAAAATGGTAATTTGTTAAACCATTTGAAGAAAAGTTTTGGGTAATAAGTTGTGACTTAATTGAAATCCCATTATCCATATGTTTTAAAATATTATGCTCACTATTCGGTTTAGCCGGGAGAGGACCTTTATGTCACACAACCCATTCCGAATAAGTGATACGTCGTATATGGATAGCATTTGAAGACCGGTGTTGAAGACCGGGTGTTTGCGAAAACGATAGGATACCCTATCGATTGTCTCTACACTGGGTAGCTCCCGGTATAGAGATTCCCTAAGTGATGTGAAGTCCGATCGGGATTGTGAATACCCGGATTTGCAAGGGCTTCTTCGGAAGTGCCTTCGGTTCTGTTCGAACCCGGAACAGACTTGTATGGTTACATGTCTGACATTACACTTTGAAATATAAAGCCGATTTCTTTCAAATACATTTCTGTTGGTGGTGGAGAATTTATTCTCTTAGCTTAACACCCTTCTTTGAGACGTACGAGCTCAGAGGTTATGTAGTTGAAGGTTATCATCGATATACTCCTAATTTGGTAATGTGGCATGCTGAGTGTTGCTGTGTGATGATCATTTTTTGATCATTTGTGATGTGATCATTTGTTTGATCATTTATCTTTGTGATCATTACTTTAATCATCTTTTGACCCAAAGCATGGCTTTGTGCCAAAGCGTAGCTTTGTGGACGAGACTTCTTCGGACCTCACAACCCGGAAATGGTCGAAACAGGAATATGCGGCATTGTTATGAGGGTCGTGCCCTTTAAGGTATGTCATTTCCTTCTGGAAAAGGGTGGTATCAGGTATGGAGCTCTGGTATTTAACCTATGTGGATACTTCGATCTCATTTATTGTGTGATTGTGTGTTGATCAAGGCGCCTCGGATAAAGGTCCCAAAGGACCAGGGGATGGCATAGTCGTGAGTTACCTAGTTACAGGGGTAACCCGGCCTTGTGTTGGCAGAGAGCTAGTTAGTTTTCGAGACGTCCAGCCAGAGGCGATCCCATGTGGCAGTAGGAAAGGAAGTTCCTTAGCCTGACCATTTGTTGGAAAATCCAAAGAAACAATACGAAACTTGTACGGTTTTAGTTGTATTACCTGCTATGGAATGTGGCGGTAACCTGCTAATGAACATAGTAGCTATAGTAGGCATACAATAATGGTTGTATGTTGGCTAAGATTAATATTATACTTTCGAAATGTTTTCCACTATGCACTAGTAATAATATCAAAAGAGTTTTGTTTGCGTAGTAAGCATGTTTGACTATCATAAGAAGAAATCTCCTCCAATTCTGCGTTTACATTGTGTGTGTGGCGGGAGGTCTTATGGTAGTTTCATTTTCCAAAAGCATTGTGGTTTTCAATGTTTAAAAACCTTTTGTGTTGTTTTAAAGATAAACTATTTTTGTTGCTCACACCAGTCCCATGACTGATCCGGAGTTTATTGTTCCCTTCCTAAACTCTGGGTGCCCACCATTTTCCACACGGGCGGTCTAGAGTTGGGTTTCTTAGATATTCAGGTTGAGTAGATTATCTGGAGCTAGTCAGTCCTTGGACGACTGACCTTGCTTTCCACTAGCTATGGATTGGAGCATTCTATTGGAGATATTCTATCCGCTGCTGGTGTTATCTATTTTCTTTCCGCTGCTATTTCTTGTATCATATCTCTGATGTATATTGATATCTGTTATATCATTCTGTTGTATCATATTGTATTAGATTTATGTATCTGTCATTGTATCAATGTAATATATATTGATATATTCTTTTTCTTCCGCTGTGTTGTTATACTTAATGGTGTTATAAGCTCCGGCAAGCCAGATTCGGTGTTTGAATCTACAGCATTTTGAGTACAGTTGAAGTACGGGTGCCAATTTTCGAAGGCCGAGTTTTTGGATTGTTACACAAGAAAAATGAACACTTGAGATAATTCTGGAAATACATGTTTGCAATGCAAGTAGGAAAAAAATGTATTCATGTGTGTACAGGAAAATAAGTGGATAAGCATAAGTACATACGAGATAAGAGAAAGGATAAGTATTTGTAGACATAAGAGACAACTTCATTAAATGTTATCATCTCTAGTACACAAATAAAAATCATATCAGCCCCCATAGAGAAAAATATCTGACCAAATTAATAAAGTCTTGTACCAGTAAAATAATATCACATGTAGACTTTGATCTATTTATCAATCTTTCCCATTTCATTTTCGTTTACAAAAAGACTTAGCATTCCGGAAACGTATCTTACAACTGAAGTTTTATTTCAACTCAACTTAAACAACAATTCAACTCAACAAATATGAAGATCAAAATAAAAAGGTTTCAGCTAGCAACTTTCAAAAGCTTGTTTTCAAAATCAAAATGCTCTGCTCTTCCTCTTCTAAACAGGTGAGTAACACCATTTTTAAAATTTAAAGTATCTGTAAATATGTTGCATGTTAATATCTGGAAAATAAGTATGTTTTGTATGATTATATATGACTGAATTATCTTTATTTATGGATGTATAGAATGTGTGCATGTTGTTGTATTTGTGTTTACCTGTTCTTAATTTTCAAAGCTAAGATTTAAATCAAAATCCATTATCTCTTGAACCAATCACTGTTAGGACTTAGGATCCAAACAAAACTTGTTTGTTTGATCATAGAGTAGGTTTTAAAAAATTTATATAAGTTAAATAATTTTGTATTGGTTCTGGAAATAAAACAACAGAGCAAAATTAGTATAAAGTGAAAATTAAAACTTCTCAATTCATAAATTCAGGAACATTAATTGAATCCTTGAACCAAAACATGATTTTTAAAACTGAAATTATAATTTTTAGTTAGGGAATGAGTGTGCATTTCTGGTTTGAACAGAAATGGTGGTTCGGGGAAGTTCTGATGATCCAAGTGATCGAGAATGATGGAGTTTCCACTGGAGGTAGTGGAGTGATGTGTGAGCTCGGCAAATTTGTCAGAAAGGTGGATTGACCACTATGGCGGCGGCAGGAGGTTGTTCTAGTCTGTAACCCTAGTTTTAACTAGGATTGGTATTTTGATCACCACGTCTTCACTGGTAGATCGAGTTGCATGGGGTTCTGGGAAATGGAAATATGGTGGTTGTCGAATGTGAGGCCAGAATTGCTGTCTCTCCGGTGGTCGGAGGCACAAGAACGAGGGGATTTCCAGGTTTGGGGAGTTTTGTTCCAGGTTTTGTTTCAGGGTACTCGATTTTGATTTCGAGTATGAATCGATGGGATTGGTGTTTGGATGGTATGAGGTGATGATCGTCGACTTAGGGAAGGTCGCGAAGATGACCAGAGGTGGCCGGAGCCACCGTGCATGTGCACGGTGCATTTTGGTTCATGATGGAGTTTGGGTTGAAGCAGGTGTAGTGTACTCAAGTGATTCTCGAGTGATTCGAGTGTTTGACTCGAATTGATGTAGGGTTGGACTCGAAGCAATTGTAGTTTGGGCTCGAGTCAAATTTTTGTGTTACAGGTTTTAAAACCTGTCAGTTTTGAATTTAAAACTAAAATTTTAAAATGTAAAGAAGAGATTTAAACTAAGTTTAAATCAAAGTTTTAATCTGGAATCAAATTTAGTTTGAATCTTAGTTTGGAGATAAATAAGTTTTTTTTACAACTTTAAAGCGTTTAAGTATTTAAAGTGTATTTAAAAATGGTTTGAGTTTTTAAATATAAATTTGGTTTTAAACTCTTGTAAAATTCTTTTATAAGATAAGAGTGTCTTTAACATATGATTTAAAGAATTTGTAATTGTTTCTAAATTTTGGTATGGTTAAATTTGTATTCATTTTTAAATCTTAAATTTAAAATGAAATTTGAAATAAATTGGAAGTAAATTGTTTTAAATGTTTTGTTAATGATAATTTAATCATTAATAAGAGTAAAGTTTTATCTTAAAGTTAATTAGGATTTAATGATTTGGATTCATTAAATTATTAAGATAATTAAAAATGGATAATTAATTAATTTAATTAATTGATGATATGGATGATTAATTAAGTAAGTTAGAGTTTTAAATTAATTAATTAAGGTTTAAAATTTATTATTTAAGGAATAATTAATTTGTAATTAAGAAACATTAATTAGATAAGATTTCATTTTAAATTAATGATTAAGAATTAATTAATCAAGTAATTTAAGATTAATTAAGTTACAGTTAAAACTTAAATTAATTAAATAATTAGTGGTTAATTAATTGGTTATTAAGAATAAATTAATTTCTAATTAATATTGATTAAGTCTAAGTTCAGTTTCTTAAGAAAAGAAATTAAGAGTTGTTAATAATTAATGAAGGTCATTAACTTAAGATTAATTAACAATTAATTAATGTGATAAATTTTAATAATTAATTAGATTAATTAATTAAAGATAATCATTTATGAAATGGGATAAGTATAATTACTTAATGGAAGTAATTAAGGAGTTAATTACTTAATGTAATTAATTGAGTTAAATATGATTAGTTAAGTTAATTAATTAAGTTTAATTAATTTTAATTAATCATTGGAAGATTTGATAGGTAATTACTTAATGTAAAAAATGAAGTGTAATTACGTAGTGAAGTAATAAATGGTAATTACCGTATGTAATTAATTGAAGAGGATTTAAATATGGAAGTAATTTGGATTAAGTTACTTTGTGTAATTAATCAAGGGATTAATTAAGATAATTAATTAAGGAGTAATTAATTTATTTAATGAAGTAATTAAGGGTAGCTAATTACTTAATGAGATTAATCAAGAGTGATTAATAATTATGGTTTAAGTAAAGATTAATTAATTAATGTAATTAATTTAAATAGAATAATTAATTAAAAATGTAATTAGGGATCATTAAAGTATATAATTAATGATGTAATTAAGGGTTGATTAATTAAGATTAATTAATCAATAATAAGTGATTTTGAGTAATTAATTAATGTAATTAATTAAGGATTAATGTAATTAATTATAGTTAATTAATTAATAGAGAAATTAAAGATTTATTACTGTATTTGGTTAAGGATAATTAATTTGTGAAATTAATTAAAGGATAATTAATCAGGGATGATTAATTAAGATGGAAATTAGGGAATGATTAATTAATTGATTTGTAATTAATTAATGGTTATGTAAGCAAGATTTATAATGATGAAGTAATTAATTTAATTTACTTTAAATTAATTAGAGATAAGGTAATTAATTTAATTCATTTTAAATTAATTATAAATGGTGTGATTATTAACCCTTGCTTATGTATGATGGATGATATTGATTTCCTTGAATGGTTTGAAATCTCAGATATGAGATAAGTAATGCTGTATGATATGGATGCTTTGGTTGAAGTGTGATGATAATATGAATTATCTATTTATGATGATAATGTGAATTATCTATCTGTGTGTATATGGATAATGAAATAATTGTTTTAACTTTAAAACAACTTGGCCTTAAAAGATACGTTTTGGATTTTGATGAGATCGGGATCGGGTTTCCAGATTTGGATATCCGAAAACCACATCGATCCAAATTAACGATAGGTCGTGAATCTCAAGTGAAGATGAAGATTCAGAGTACAAGGGTTATTGTCGTTAAATCTGAGGGTGATTCCAAAATGAGTGTAACGAGATATTGCCTTCGGTTTCGTTCAAACCTGGAACGAACTTGTATGGATTGAATGCTTTCAGAACATCGTCAGGTGGACGATGAGCATTCTAAGTGATGTGTTCTGATAAGGTAATCGTAGCCTCAAGCCTTATCAACCGGGAATGGTTAAAACAGGGGAGGTGCAGCAAGGCTTCGTGGGTAGCACCCACTTGAGAGCGAGATATACCCCTGTCTAGATGTCCCTTTTTATTTCGGCTGTGTGGGCAGTTTTGAGCATCAACTGCTGGGGTTGTCTTGTTCGGGACTGTCCAGTAAGGGTTGGTTCCGGCTTTGTGTTGCAGGAGGTCGGGAGTGATCCTCGGTACGCTGATGTAGGCTAGGTACTGTGACAGGTGGTACCCCAGTAGCCCTGCCATTGTATGGAATCCAATCTCCAATAAGTGATCTCGGATTTGATTGTATTACCAACTTGTTGGCTAGTATGTTGGAATTTAATCATGTAACAATTTCAGCTATTTCTTATTTACTTGAAAACCGTAGACCTATTATAATATCACTGAATTTCCTATCAAATTTTTGGTTAGCGTAAGGTAAAAGCTTACCCATGTTTATGTGTGGGGAGTCTTACGTGATACCTTTGTTTTCAAATGATTTTCAAAGTTAAGCAACTTTAACCTGTTACTCACACCAGACCTATGTCTGACCCGGAGTTTATCTTCTGTTTTCTTAAACTCTTGGTTACTCAAATTTTTATGAGTAGCCAAGGTATTCAGGTTAGCTTTGACGAATTGTGGAGGAGCAATGGAGCAGGAGGCTTCAGCGTTGTATATATATATATATATAGTGTTCCGCTGTGTTGGTATCTCTGTGTAGTTTCTCTGTGTTGTATTTGAGTTGTAATAACTAGACAGGTGGTTATAACTGTCTAGTACGTGATGTATTATCTGTGTAACTCTGATTTATGTTGTATATTATGTAATACTTATGTGATTAATATAATTTATTCGTTCCGCTGTTGAGATTCTGATGTTGTTTCTTCTTTCTTCTCTATCTTTTCTCTTTTCTATCCCTTTCTTTCTTCATCGTGATACGACTTTCTGGTGATAGAAAGTTGGGTCGTCACATCTTATTTGTAGCTCTTCGGTGTCGAGATTTGGATCATCAAGGTATGGAGTTGCATAGTAATCATCAACACCAGCTTCATCATCATCCACCACTAAATCATAGAAATCTCTAGGCTTTGTTTTAACCACGACAGCCCAATCTGTTTGTTTTGGATCAGTAACATAAAATACTTGAATAGCTTGTGATGCTAATATAAATCTATCATTATTTGGTGTCATAGAATTAAAATTCACTAAATTGAAGCCATATCGATCAATTTTCTTCCCATACTTGTTCATCCAGTCACACTCAAATAAGACAACTTTACAGGCTTGATTATCACTTTCACCAGGAAACCTATAATCAAGCTCATTAATATTTTGTAAAACACCATAATAATCGACATTACCAGCAATTGGATTTCAGTCCCTCACACTTGAATAACTTGATGTTTCAGCACTAACAAATACACCACAATTTTGGTTTTTGTATCTATCATCTATTGATTTAATCCGAAACCTATAACCATTTATAACATATTTCTTGTATTTCCTCACCATCCGGCTTGGACCATTTGCTAATCAAACTAAATCATTTGTTACTGAAAAATGATCGATAGCCTGAAGATCATTTACTACGCCAAAAAAATTCACTATTTCATTATATGATATTTTATATTAGAAATTGTCAAAAATGTTAAAGTATAAGCTACTTACATGGTTTCTAAACCAAGTAGGAAATTTTTTATTTCTTAAACTCTCTACTTCACGGATAGTTTTCCGTCGGTTAACTGTACGTAGTTCCCTCAACCTTTTACTATAAAAATCAAGTCACAAAAGAAATGCTTGTTACCAATTTAAAAGTTGAAATTAAGAGTATATACTTCATATTGAAGTAATGGTCTTACTCTAGAAAGAAAGTTACTTCACTACAATTATGTAGGATGTAAGTATGACATTGCTCCCAAACATTTTTCTCAAGATTGACTTCCGAGCATTTCCCTAAATGATGACCTGAATTTGCAAATACTGATAATCCCCCACTGATCTCACGAGGCAATGATGCATCAGCGTTACGACCATGGCGTGTATAACGAGTTTCTACACCTTTCAAGTACAATGAGCAAAAAGAAACACATTCTTCTGCAAGATATCCTATTGCAATGCTTCCTTCAGGATTGCTTTTGCTAACATATCGCTTCAACATCTGCAAGTACCTTAAAAAACCATAATACAAGACTTATGTATTTTAGTTGATAAATAAGTTTTAAAAGGGACCTAGTTTCGCATACTTAAATTAGTTCTGTGCATATGAGTTTGCTTACAAAAATATGTATCCATGCTTGATGATGTTATATAATGAACTAAATATTTTTAATTTGACTTATTACTGTCAAAAAATGATATACTAACATTATACTTATTAACTGAAATGTAGAACATCAAATCCAAACGCTAATACTAATAATCTTGTTGATGTGGACGTTAATGTGCATATTTTTACCATCATATTTAATCTATTTAAATTAAATAAATGATCATATCGGGCATTTTAACTTGTTTAAACCAAAATTCATATTATTTTCAAATCGTCACATATTCATCTTCATCCAAGGGCAAAATGGTCATTTTTGTGCATATATTATTTTGAGAAAATTTAATTGGAAATTTCTATATTTTTTTATAGGAATTTGGCTTCATATACAAGGGGTTTCATGAAGATGTATGCATGCACAAGAGTGAAGATAAAGAAATGAAGATGGAAATAATTCAAAGGCATGATAATGGAGGACCCCACCTACTCACCTACCTTAATGTACAAATTAGAGGCTAATGCACCTGCTTATGGAATTAATGGCTTCATGTACACTTAAATAATGATTATTAGAAGCTAATGATTACTTGGCCTCCACACTTCCTAAGAGGGTATTTTGGGCATTCCCCAAAAATATGAATTAGGGTTTAACACATGTATAAAATCCCCATATGTTTCATGTACCCTTCCCCTCCTTCTTCTTAGTCTCTATTAGTTTAGTTTAGGCTCACAAATAAACAAGCTCTTCTCTTTCTCTTTTCATGGCTACTTAGCCATTTTTATTTCATTTACTTTTCCTTTTTTTATGCAATGTAATTATTATTTCCTTCATTACATGTTCATTTCCTTTCATGCTAGTAGTGTAGATATTCTTTTATGCAATTAGAATAATTTTCTTTCATTTTGCTTTCATTTTGCTTTCATGTTGCTAGCTACATTTGTTAATCAAATGACAAATATGAGAGGCTAAACCCCTTCAATTTAGGGGTAATGAAGCTCTCTAATTATGTAGCTTCCACTATTTGTTAATTCATGCTCTCTTTTTATGCTTAATGATGATGATTGAAGTGGTTTAATTGTTGATTTTGCTTGAATTTGATAGCCTATATTGTTGACATCAAATAGTCTATGCTTAAACAATCACTAACACAAATGCCTCTTCATCAAAATATGATTATGGCATAAGAAAGTGATTTGAAATTAAAATTTGATGGTCTATATTTCTAATCAATAGTTAATAGGCCATACTTAAAATAGATTTCATTTTCATTATCATTGTCAAGTTTCATGAAAGTTAGTAAGTGGTTTAAGGGGTGTGTCAAAGTTTGATGGCTTATGTTGGCTAACTAATAGCACAAATATGCCATACTTATGATAGACACATCAATTAAAGCACTAATGACCATAAAAGATAGATTATGATTTCATATGTGTTGAACTACATAATCTAGAGAGTGGATTTATTCTCTAAATTGTCATTTAACTCCTATATTTGCATTTCTTTTCTTTTAGTTAGTTAGTTAATTCTCTAATTCTCTAGCTTAACTTTCACTCGACTTTGGTTTAATTTGATTGAATAGATTTTTAAAATCATCAATTCCCTGCGGATCGACTCGTACTCGCTACGTACTTCAATAGTATGCCGTGCGCTTGCGGTAAATTTTAATTTAAATTCGTTCGACGATTTTCTAAACCGATATAATTTCCATAGACGAACACTTGTTAACATTTATTTTGATGTTATGAAAAACGCATCATTAATGTTACAGTTCATGATAATAAAATGTACTTACTTCAAATTATAAACTTAATAATAATTTGAATATCCAAATAAAGATATTATTCCCCCACTTTGAATTTTACATGTTGATCATAAAATAAAGCCTTTGTACCTAAAATATAATACTAAATGGAACTAAAAATGTAATAAAGAAAGCGGTTACCTTTCTATAGGATACATCCAACGATATTGAACCGGTCCAGCGACTGCAGCTTCGTCGACTAAATGAATTATTAAGTGAACAGATATGGTGAAGAAGGAAGGAGGGAACATCTTTTCCATCATACATAAGGCTAACACTACCCTATATTTTAGTTGGTTCATGGATGCAACATGTTGCTTTTTACTACATAAGTTTCTAAAAATTGCACACAACTCAAGCAGAACAAGGACAAGAGGTTTGGGCAAAATCCACCGTATCACTAGTGGAAGTAGATGTTGCATAATTACATGATGGTCATGACTTTTCAATCCTTGTAGTTTTTTTTCCTTCACATCTACACAACGAGCAATGTTAGTGGAATATCCATCCGGAACACGTACATTTGAGAGTACTTTGCAAAATAACATTTTTTCATCATTTGTCATAAAGAATATTGCCGGAGGTATAAATGTCCTATTGCCTTCACAAACAGTGTGGAGTGGCTTTCTTATATGTAGAAATTCTAAGTCAGCTCGAGCTTGAAGTCTGTCTTTTCCTTTTTTTGAGCTACCAAGTAAAGTTCCCAAAATATTTTCACTTACATTTTTCTCCAGATGCATCACATCAATGTTATGTCGTATCAAAAGGTGTTGCCAATAAGGTAAATTAAAAAATATGCTTTTTTTCTTCCATGGTCCAGTAACTCTAAATTCCTTAGCGACATTCATACCCCTCCGTTGGTTTTGACGGTTAACGGATTCGTTTATTGGTGTCTTACCAAAAGTAAATCTTAAATTTGATAGTCGTCTCAAACACTCAATTCCAGTTAGTGGTCTAGGTGGAAGATCATTCTCACACTTACCATTAAATGATTCTTTATCAAATCGAAATCTATGTGCAATAGGTAAAAATCTTCTACTTCCCATATAACCTTGCCTTTTGCTATCTGGTAATCGCACCGAACATGATTGATAAGCACAATGTGGACATGCAAGCTTTCCAGACGTACTCCAACCAGATAATTTAGCATATGCACGTAAATCATTTATAGTCCATAAAACAGCTGCTCTCATATTGAATGTTTGTCTAGAAAAAATATCATACGTATTTGTGCCAACCTCCCACAATTCTTTTAACTCTTCTACCAAAGGTTGCAAATAAATGTCAATATCTTTTCCGGGTTCATGAGTCCCTGGAATTAACAAAGACATCAGTAGATAAGGTTGCTTCATGCACAACCATGGAGGTAAATTATAAATAGAAATAATCACTGGCCAAGTGCTGTGCTTACTACTCATTTGCGCAAAAGGATTGAAACCATCACTTGCAAGACCCAAACGAACATTACGAATTTCTGATGCAAAATCAAGGTATAAAGAATCTAGATGTTTCCAAGCTAGAGAATCCATTCGATGCCTCATGAAACCATCATTTGCACAACCAGTTGAATGCCATCTCATATGTTTTGATGTATAATTTAACATATACAACCGCTTTAGTCTAGGAATTGAAGGAAAATAGCGAAGCACCTTGGTTGATATTTTTTTTTTAAATTTTGATCTTCTTTGTTTACTTTATTTCTTGAAACACCACAATAAGAGCAAGCATCCAAATGTGAAGCTTCCTTCTAAAATAACACGCAATTGTTCGGACAAGCATTAATCTTTACATAACTGAGAGCCAAATCATCAATAATTTTTTTGGCTTGTGCATTTGATTGTGGCATACAATTTTCGTCAGACAACATATCTTTGAACGCTTCCAAAAACATAGAGAATGCTGAATTACTCACATTTCCCAAACACTTGATTTGGTATAGTTTTACAATGGCATCCATTTTTTATACTTACTACTAGCATACAATTCCATATTAGCTTCATCTAATAACTTGAAGAAATGCTTGGCCTCGGGAGTTTGACCTTTAGAAGTAAATGGTTGGCCTGACAAACTAGTATTTTCTACAAGTAAAGGCACAAACGTTTCATCGAGAAAATCATTTATTTAACCTCTCTCTCTTTGATCAGTGCCCATTTGTGTATCATTAACTTGATTAGAATAAGTCTCGCTTTGTACATAAGAATCCCCGATGTAAGGTTCACCATGATGAGTCCAACGTGCCATCATATAAAGGGGATCCATTCCATATGAAAGAAGATGACCAGCAATAGTAACTCTATCATTGAAATAACGATTGCAACACTTTTTACAAGGACAAATGATTTTATCTTTTCGAATAGATTTGGAAAAAGCCTCATTCAAAAATAATTCCATCTTGTTTCTATACTCATTTGAATTACGATCAAGATTTACCCAACTTTTGTCCATAGGTTAACTACTGTCAAAAAATAAAAATATCATGCATATAAATACTATTCCCATTTAACATCGATATGATATAAATGTATAGTTATTACTTAAAGGCCTTACATATTTATCAAATGAAAATGATACAACTACAGTAACAAGTAGTTATGTTCCACAAAGATGCAAAGTGTAGTCCTATACCTACCATATTCATAATTATCCATACTTTTGTTCTAGCTAAAAGGTTAATCGTATTCTATTTTTTTATTGAATCTAGATAAGGTCCAAATTAATTAATCATAAATTTGGATAAGAATGTTTACTCAACTAACCTTTATCGAAAAATAGGCTATTGGAGGATCACAAAAATTTACTAAAGGAGTGAAAAACTAAAAAAAATAACATTACTTTGTTAAGGGGTTTCATGAATTTAGTAACCCCTTAAATAGTCATTCTAGCCTTCTGCATAACAAATCTCAAGATAATTTCATTGTTAATCGCATATAACAACAAAATAAGTTAAATAAAGATCTGACATATTTTTCGTACAACTATTTGATTGTTATATGTATAACAGTTGTTCAAGTGACCAAATAATGAATTAATTATAATTTTGAAACACATTGATTTATGCAGCAAGAAATAAAGGAAATGAATCACTATTTTTACAACAATAATAGAAAGCAAACAATACTTGAATGAAGAAATAGTTATGTTAATCACAATTGCTTATACAAAAATAAAAAATCCTAAAGTAAAAAAAATTGAATGTATGTGTACTAATATATAATTTACTCTTTCTTGGTGAATTTAGATGCTCATTTAATATAAGATATAGCCTATGCAATATTAAGAACACAAATTTAGCCTAGACAAGGTTAAAAACACCAATTCTCCATATGAAATCGAATAAGGGTGGTCTCATTGCTATTTCATCGCCTAATTTCCTATTTGATCTATTTCATTACTCTTTGAACTTCTTATTTACAGTCTATAATCGGTTCTACAATCCATTTTAAATCTAGTGCTTTGATTTACTCCGTCGATATTCCAAATAATCACTTCTCAATTTTATTAATTTGGAAAGGAAACATACAAGACAAAGATGGAAGTTTGTTCGAAATACGAAAAAACATATAAATACATGAAGATGAGCATTAAGTAATAGTCGGAAAATACCCAAAATTTTCGCAAGGAAGCATACAACTATAAAAGAATAAATGTGATGCATGTTTAATTTCAACACAAATGTCAATTTTGACAGAAAATACCAATTGTTATTCTGAAATTCATTCAATAATATTTGTTTATGTTGTTTACATTTGTTTTGATTTAATTTACATGTCAGAATTTTGACATATTTCATCATGCACGACATTTAGTGTTTTCCTTTTGTAGTACATGAATTGACATTATTTTACTTTTTCTTAGGAATTATAAATGGTGTCACCTCTACTAAAATCACAAGTGTAGATAAGAAACAAACACTTACATTATAGAGTTTTTATAAATGAAAAAATGCCACAAATAAGATATAAATAATATAATGGACTAGTCTACAAAATTGGGCAAGCTGACAGTATTATAGTCATTAATTATGTCCGTTTATTACTAAACCATTACTTTGTTTAATTTATTTTTCTTTATGTAACTTCCTTTGAATTTTTAAAACCTTTATCATTATTTGATATGATACACATAAAAATAGATTTTTGCCCACAAAACCACTAATACTTTTTTAACTAACACATGATTTGCCCTAATGTTAGTCAAATGTAACTTCGGATTCAAATTAATACACAAGATTATTTTAGTGGAAAATTAATATGGAACAATATGAATGAATTATCCCTATTTTTTCATTAAATCATTTCATCCCTTTAAAATTATGAAAAATCGGACCAATTCAGAATACATAAATAATTGTAAATTAAATGTAAATTAACCCATAGTTTAATACATAATTTAATTCACATTTATTAGCATTTAAATGGAAAATTTATGTACGCATGAGGGTGATTGATCGTTTAATACATAGTTTAATTCACAATTTAGTTTAATTCACAACAAAGTCAAACAACATGGTTTAATTCACAATTATTTGCATTACACGGTTCATATTTATATCCTGAGAAAATAGTTGTACTTGTAAACTTGAACCATGAGGGTGACGATCTAATACCTTTTAATTGGCCAGCTCAAGCTCTTTGAGCTATTATTTTACCTAAGTTGTTAGAAATGAATTCTCCTATTTCCAGAGTGCTCCTGTCATTCAGTATTTGGTTTTTGTTTCAGTAATTTAGTAAGTAAATACAAATTGACACTGCTCACACTAGAATCGCGTAATTGAAGCTATCTAGATCCTTGATACCTTCATCATTTACAGGATATAAACTAAAACACAAGCAATAAAACACATTTACAAAACAAAAAATATATAAAGAAAGTTAAAACTGTTAAATATAAATTATTGTCTACAACAAACTATAATACACTAAAAATAATACCACACCGCACCACACCAAAATTTCAATGTAAATATTTGAAAATACCAAAATTTTAAAGAGAAATAAAGAGATAACATGCCTTGAGAGTTTTTAACTCAGGTCCTTCAAGTGCATCAAAGTAACGCTGTATAATGTAAAGAGGAAATTAGTTTAAAGGAAAAGCTTTATGCTAATTTTTAAATCTAGGACGGAACTTTTAAAATTTAGGACCAAGGACGATAGCGCGTTCTATTCAACCAACTTCAACCGTTTCCTCCATCGTTTGAAGTCATCGTCTAAAGCCTACCATACCCGCCACCGCCCTAGCCCTAACCTGCCGTAGCCGCCGCCCTAGCCCTAACCCGTCGTAGCCGCTGCTACCCAAGCCGCCGTCGTCCAAGCCGCCGCCATTGTCGAAGCTTCCACCATCCATTCTAAAATTGAAAAAAAACTAATTCGACACTCCAACCCAAACGTAAATTAGAAATTTTGTGAAAATTGAAGTCGAGTGTCACTACATCTAGAAGTAAGAAACAAATGGAGAAGCAGAACACAGAAGAAGAAGAAAGTCAAAAAGTTTTAATCACAAGTTGAATGATATTTAGATATAGCATTTCTACATTTGAAACACAATAGACTGTGTTTAATATGCTAAATGATAGACTAATATAGCATTTATACTTTTAAAATATACTACCATTATCTGGCTATGCAAAATGATATTTGGATATAGCATAAGTATATTTCAATTGAACAAGGATGAAAAAATATGCAAAATGAACTTGAATTTAGCATAAGTATATTTAAAGTGAAGTATTCCTAAGGAGAACTACCAAATGCAAAATGATAATTGCATATAGCATATGTACTTTTAATGTAACATTTTAATCACAAAGTTCACCACTATGTTTATGATATGCAAAATGATAGTTTAATGTAGCATTTGAGTTATGAAGTCCATTATCATGTTTAAAATATGCAAAATGATAGTTTGATATAGCATTTTAGTTGTGAAGTCCAATACCAAAGTTACAATCTGCAAATTGAGATTTAATGTATCATTTTAATTACAAAATTCATTGGCATGTTTAAGTTATATAAAATGATAGTTTAACATACTATTTCAGTTAATGAAGTCCAATATCATGTTTACAATATGCAAAATGATAGTTTAATGTAGCATTTCAATTAAAAAGTACACAATCATGTTTAGGATATGCAAAATGATAGTTTAATGTAGTATTATAATTATGAAGTTCACTATCAGTGTACGTATGAATGCAAAAGATAATCGGATACCAGACCTAATCGGGTACTTATGGATGTAAAAACTAATTGAATACCAAGCCTAATCGAGTGTATATGGAATCGATCTATACCCATGATATATTGTTTAACCGAGCGTACCATCGAATGCAAAAGCAAATTGAATGCAAAGCCTAATTGGGTATGTATGGATGCAAAAGCTAACCGGATGCTAAGCCTAATCGGGTACGTACGGATGCAAGAGCTAATCGGAGGCCAAGCTTAATCGAATATGTATTGATTCAAAGGCTAACCGGATGCCAAGCCTAATCGGGTACATATTGATTCAAAGGCTAATCGGATGTCAAGCCTAATCGGATACATATGAAACCAATTTATACCCGAGATATATTGTTTAACCGAGCATACATATGGATGCAAAAGCTAACCGGATGCCAAGTCTAATCGGTTATATATGGAACCAATCTATACCCGATAAAAATTGTTTAACCGAGTGTAACATCGAAAATAAAAACTAACCGGATGCCAAGCCTAATCGGGTACGTTTGGATGTAAAAGCTAATCGGATGCCAAGCCTAATCGGGTACGTATGGATGTAAAAGCTAACCGGATGCCGAGCCTAATCGGGTATGTATGAAACCAATCTATACTCGAGATATATTGTTTAACTAAGTGTATCATCGAGTGCAAAAGTTAATCGAATGCCTAGCCTAATCGAGTACATATGGAAGCAAAAGCTAACAGGATGTCAATCCTAATCGGGTATGCATAGATGCAAAAGTTAATCTGGTGCCAGACCTAATCGAGTACGTATGGATGCAAAAGCTAACTGGATGCCAATCCTAATCGGGTATATATGAAACCAATTTATCATTTATATTTTTAAATTAGTGCATTACAATGTATCAAATTGAATGGAATGTGCCGAATGATAGTTAAAAATAACATTTGTATTTTTAAAGTGCATTACAGTATATCGAATGTGCCGAATGATAATTAAAAATATCATTTCTAGTTTTAGAGTGCATTAGAACGTATTGAATGTGGCGAATGATAGTTAAAATAGCTTAATGTGGTATTTTAGTTATGAAGTTCACTATCATGTTTAAATATTCAAAATGGTATTTTAATATAGCATTTTAATTACCAAGTCCATTATCATGTTTATAATATGCAAATATATAGTTTAATGTATCATTTTAGTTATGAAGTTCACTATCATATTTATGATATTAAAAAATAGTTTAGTGTAGCATTTTAATTACAAAGTCCACTAGTATGTTTAGAATATTTAAAATGATAGTTTAATATAGCATTTTAGTTATGAAGTACACTAGCATTTTATATGATATCTGTAACATTCAAAATAAAGCAACTCAATAAACAAGTAAACAAACAACTGATGCCTTATGTTTTATGCATATTTTATCATCTTGTGAAACATACAAGTAATTTTATCTAATCAAAATCACATTTTTTGTAGATTTTTAAAACAAAACTTACTTCAGCTCCTTGAAAATTAGGAACATTCAATCAAGCTATTACAAATGCATAAACTATAACAACAACAATACAGAATATAACGTTTAGTTATGCATTATACATATATAATTAGAATGATAAGTTCATATAACATTTTTTTTCTTAGTTCATTTCAACGCATTTAATCGCCATCGTTACCTTTGGCACCACCAGCAACCTTAACCTCCACTCCACCGCCGCTCATCTGAAATCGGCTATAAAAATCATGGCTCAAGTCATCGCAGACCTTCAAAGTAGTCGCCACCACCTACAGTCCATCGCCTTTGCCTGACGAACGAGCTCCGCCTTCGCATGAACGAGCTCCACCTTCGCCTGCGGTTGCACCGCCGTCGCTTGTTCTTGTGATGCAGCGCCACCTATTTTTGTGATGTCGCCGCCTGTAATAGTGATTTGAGAACGAGATTTTAGAGCAGTCTAATTTTTTTGTGAAGAATTTCCTTTAGGCGAAAGAATAAAACTTTCGTCCTTAAAATGTAAAAATAATTGCCGCGTCCTTCATTCCAAAAAGAATGCTAAGTTTTCCCTTCAGCCGATTTTCCTGTAATGTAAAAGTGCTTCAATATATATTTTATCATTTTACTTGATTAAATACATTGACGAGAAAGAAATAAGTGCAAAAACATCATTTCAACCAAATTCATGAACTAGATATGTTATTTTGCTTCATAATGCATGAAATACAACATTTGTGGCAAAGGTTGACTAAGAGAGATAAAATTGACATATTATCTAGTCACTGTAATCAAATCTGGAAACGAAATGGTTGTACTGAGCTTTTCCTGAGTTGATTGTACTTGTAGGAGTATTTCTTAGCACTATAAACTTACTAATTATCAATCAAAAAGAAAGTATTCATGAATATTATAGATATGCAAATATAAATATACTACTTGCCAACAAAATCAACTGTAGTAATAATCCCTTAAATTAGTTGAAAATCAATTGTAAACTGAGTTTGCATTATGAAAACTCAGTTAGAATTGCAAATACAGTGAGTGAATGCCAATAATAATGATGAAGGTAGTAACTGCCAAAACTTACAAAATAATCTATAATGGGAAAATTTAAGTAGTTAGTTTACAAAATACCACAGAATTCTCAATTGTTCATTTTTTTTAAAGTTTGTTATTTGGTAATCTATCAAAACCTAAACATATCTCTACACATATAGGAAATCATTTTAATTACTTTGTTTGAAATGCATTAATACATACAAGACACAGCAGAACCATTTTATATTTTGTTTTGTGATTTGTGCATTGATAAGTCAAAAATCATTCTAACCACTTTAAACATTACAAATCTACATGATAGCTTAAGAGTTGATTTCTTAATTGTCATAAGGATATGGAAAAAATCTTCCCTTTTATTTTGACAGTAACATCAACCAACTACAACTAATTTAGGAAGTTATCAAACAATGGAAAACAAAAAAAATGAAGAAAATTTACTCAATAAAAAACTTTGCTGAAATAACTGTACGATGAAAAACAAATTTCAATTGCGAATAAGATTAAAAAATACAGGTAAAATTTACCTTAAAATGTACTGTTGATATGCTATCTAGGGTTTTGTCTTCGGAGTGATTGCAAATGAAAGACGAGATGATATGAATTTGGTGCGGAAGGAGGAAAATGAAGAAGCATGAACTCCTTCGCTGATCTATCGCCACTTTCTACCATGTGGTCGTATTTTTTAATTTAATTTTTGAGGCAATTTACTCAACAAAGCAACAGAGGCGATTATTTACATCTGAGAAGAAGTGAAGGCGTTTGAATAGGCACTTATTATGTTAATCTGAAATTTAATATTCTTTTGCGTCTAATTATTTTTTTAATAGGGGCGCAACACCTTTTTTGCCCTTTATTTAATGTCCCTATAACTTCAAATTTTGGTAGTGGGGTAACAAATTTTCCATCATTACGTGACAATCATGGCTTTCATCTCACTCAGTTTACCGTTCTTAAGTCGACACTTCTACGAATATTAGAAGAAAGCCCATCAGGAAATCTTAATCCTTCTACCCATTTTAAAAGAACTTTAACTTGGTTATTGTCTAACTCATAGTATACTTTGGGTTTTTTACTGTTATTGTGCTTCATATTAAGTTTGAGATGCTTAAATAATTCTTCTGTATCACGTCTTGATTTCAAATCGTCCTTAGTCTTCTCCTTAACATTCAAAATTGTATTAAACACTTATGCATCACGTCAATATTACGATGAAGTAGAAGATTTTTCCAATAAGGGAACTCCCAAAATACACTTTTTTTGCATCAATTATGAATCATCGATTTACTTGAAATTTAAATTTGTACTCCAGTTTATGTATCTTTGGATAATCCTTTACAAGTTCATATATTTCTGCGCTAGACAAAATCGTTGTTGGTTGCATAGTCTCTTTTCTATTAGCTATAAAGTTTTGTCTATCATTTCTATAACGAAGATTAATATGGAGAAAACACCGATGACAATCAAACTATGAAATTTTCTTCTTGTACGATAAAGAAAATGCTCATGTTTCTTTATTGTTAGGTGTAGCTCGCATTGTAAATGGAGTGGGTGCGTGGATTGAACAGGTTAAAAGTCCCACATCGTAGGATATCTCAAATAATCGTGGTATATATATGGGATTGGTGGCACGTAAAATTGGGGATTCCTTTTGTTACAATGTGTTGCCATGACTAGATTATATGCTCGATGGAGGCGATGGAGGGATATTCAATCGGGACGCCGGCATGTGAGACTTCGACCGTTGACCCCGTCTAGACATGGTGAAGCGAACACGTACGATACGCGGGAATGCCGAAACTCAACATGGTATCAGAGCTCCATGGTTCGATGGGACCGGTACGATGCAGCGCGACTGAAGCATGGCTCCGAGGGGCTTGAGCATGGGATGCTCGTCAAGGTGGAGATATGGTTAAGCAGTCGCTCCCTCCTGCTTATGAGAACTCGGAGTAGCAGCCTCGTCCAACTGCGAAGAGGACTCAATATAACTCCAAGGTGACTTGAGCAATGCTCGCCAAGGTGGAGATTGTTAGGTGTGGCTCGCATTGTAAATGGAGGGGGTGCGTGGATTGAACAGGTTAAAAGTCCCACATCGTAGGATATCTGAAATAATCGTGGTATATATATGGGATTGGTGGCACGTAACATTGGGGATTCTTTTTTTTACAATGTGTTGCCAAGACCAGATTATATGCTCGATGGAGGCGATGGAGGGATTTTCAATCAGGACGCCGGCATGGGAGACTTCGACCGTTGACCCCATCTAGACACGGTGAAGCGAACGCGTACGGTACGCGGGAATGCCGAAACTCAACATGGTATGTTGGGGTGGGATTCCAACTGGAGACCACTCAAATCGAAACCCCATAAGCACAGCGGAAGACGGAATCGTGGTAAGAAGTATAAAAACAACCAATCGATAACTCAATTCCAATCTTAACCAATCCAAAAGCAATCACAATCCCAAACAAGCAATTCAGAAATCAAAGCAATAACGAAAAGTAAATCACACAGCAATTTATAGTGGTTCCACTAATGTTGTGTTAGTGTACATCCACTATAAGAGAGAGCTTTATTAATATTAATGAGAAGAGTACAAGAGATTGAATACAATGATCAAAATTCTAATTTGAAATTGATTTGTGGAGAAGAGAATTGAAGAAAATTAGGTTTTGATAAACCCTAATTGGTGGAGGCTAATCTCTTGCATTCGCTTGCACACCACCTATCTGGAACCTGAAGCTAGCTTATATAGGAGAATAGAAACACTAGGCAATGTTCCAAAATTCCCCATGCAGTTGTCACAAATCTTCACGCCGAGTCCGTAGAGAAAAACAGGCGATAGATGCCTCAGAAGTCTGACCAACATGGTCAGACGTCTAAATGAAGCCTCTGGAATAAGATACGCTTCAGCTCAGACGTCTGACCATTTGGTCAGACGTTTGATAAAAGTCACTGGAACCAAATCTGCACTAACTCAGACGTCTGACCATTTTGGTCAGACGTCTAAGCTCATTCTCTAGAGCAATAGTGCAGATTTGCTGAAGGGCCAGACGTCTGACCATTTTCCTCAGACGTCTGAGCCTGCCAAAACAGCCTACTCCAATTTTTCCCTTTTGACTTCCACCTCCAAACTATGATTTGCGAACCGTTTTCTCCGTTGCGAAGCTACTTCCGATCTCTACAATTCTCCATATAGTGTCGCAAGAATTTAACACTCCACCTCGACACTATATCCATCTCCAACTCTAATGGTACCATACCATCAACGACAACCAATAGCACCAACTATCACTTCTTCTACCTTCAACCAAATATGAATGCTTTCCCAATGAGCTCCGGAGAAGCCACCGCCCATTGCACTCCACCAACGAGCTCAGGCAAAGCCCCCGCCCGCTAATGAAATGTTGAAAACATCCAAATCCTAAGCTATCTCACCAAAGACTAGCACTTACCAAGAAGATAGAACCTCAATCTCTCACCGATACTCTTTCTCATCTACCACCAAGCTCCTCCCTTAACCGTGCCACCCCGTGGCACCTAGCGCTTCTCCAAGCGAATCAAGTTTGAGCAATGCTCGAACTTCCCAACCGGCAATGCCTTAGTGAACATGTCCACCGCGTTATCCTTTGTGTGCACCTTTCGAAGATATACTTGCTTATCCTCATCCATGGCTACTAGAAATGACTCTCTCACCTCAATATGTTTAGTCCGTGAGCTAAACGCCAAATTCTCTGCCAAGAGAATAGCACTCTGGCTATCACATCGAACATCAACACTGTCATGCATGAATCCCAAGTCACACAACAATTGCTTCAAATAAAGTGCCTCTTTTGTCGCCTCCACCGCGGCTATCAACTCTAAGTCATGAATAGCAACTATAGCAAGTAATATCCGAATAGAATTATGGCGCACAACCAATGCGAATATCTCATCATACTCCTTCCCCTTCTTTTGTGCAAACCCCTAAGCCATCAGCCTAGCTTTGTATCTTCCATCGTCCTTCACCTTGTATATCCATTTGCACCCAATAGCACGGTTTCCTTTAGGAAGTGGAATCAAATCCCAAGTTTGATTCTTCAACAATGATTGCATCTCTTCCTCCATGGCACAAATCCATTTCGAGCTATTACTCGACTTCATGACGTCATCAAGGTCCATCGGCTCATCATGGACTACATGAAGAGCATAGTCCAAATTATCACAAAAGCTAAGATAGTTCCAATCACCATATCTTTCGGGTGGTCTTATCGTACGACGATCAACCCGAGTAGCAATACCATCACCCAAACTCCCTTTGGCTCCACCTTGAACCGAATCTTCTCTAGAATCATGTACATCACTAACACTACTTGAGGCACCCTGTGGACTATGTGATGTAGCATCAACCGCTACTTCTTCACAAGCATCTCCAACTACTCTACTCTCTCTACTCCTTGGACAAAATGTGGAAATAATTTTCTTCTCCATTGATTCACCATGAACCAAATCCGGAACATCCGATGAGCTTCTATTCTCCTTGAACAATGCTGACTCATCAAAAGTAACATGATGAGAATTTACTACCTTCTTCGTTTCTGGATTCCAAATCCGATAGCCTTTTACTCCATCCGTATAGCCAAGCAAAATCCCCTTGAAAGCTCTAGGTTCAAGCTTATCATTTCCCGGATCATGCACATAAACAGGACTGCCAAAGACACGAAGATAACTCAAGTCAATGCTCTTTCCCTTCCACACTTCCTCCGGAATTTTGTCACCAATGGCTGAGCATGGAATTCGATTAGTAATATGCACTGCGGTTGACAAAGCTTCTGCCCAAAATACCTTCGCCAAACCCGATGTCAATCTCAAGCATCGAGCTTTCTCAAGTAGAGTATGATTCATCCTTTCTGCAACACCATTCGATTGCGGATCTCCAGGTGTAGTAAAATGCCTCTGAATACCATGATGCTTGAAAAACTCCAAAAATTCTAAGGAAACATACTCTCCGCCATTGTCAGACCTTAGAACCTTCAAAGACTTTCCACTCTCATTTTCAGCAAGAGCCTTCCATGCTTTGAACTTTGCAAATGCCTCCGACTTGGCCTTCATTACATACACCCAAACTTTCTGAGAAAAGTCATCTATAAAGGAAATATAATAGCGCGCTCCACCTAAAGAAGCTACAGGTGCCGGTTCCCAAACATCCATGTAAACATACTCAAGAATCTTTCTCGAATCATGCTTTCCCTCACCGAATGAAACTTTAGTTTGCTTCTCCATGATGCATTCTTCGCAAAACTCTAACTTGTTGAAACTTTCTCCATCGATCATCTCCCTCTTTCGAAGAACGTCTAAACTCCTCTCTGAGACATGACCTAACCTCAAATGCCACAACCTAATCGCATCCAAGCCACAAGAACTATCAACTCCTATACAAGTTTCACCTTCTACAGTCACTCCTTAAAGCAAATAAATACCATGAGTCCTAGCACCCTTCATCACTACAAGCGCCCCCTTCGGAACCCGCAAGCTATCACTCTCAATAGAGATCATACAACCTAAAGAATCTAGCTGTCCCAAAGAGATAAGAGACTTCCGAAGTCCCGGAAGATAGCGTACATTAGTGAGAGTACGAACCACTCCGTCAAACATCCGAATTTGCACGGAACCAATGCCTTTCGACTTACAAATAGCACCATTTCCCATAACAATTGAATTTCCTTACTTTTCTATGTAAGAAGAAAAACAATTCCTACTTGGCATCATATGATAAGACACCCCCGAATCGAGCACCCAATCGCTACCCAAAACATCCGATGCTACCATTGACAAAACATCTACATCTCCCTCACCAACTCCACTCTCCACCGCTACTGATGACGATGCTACTTCCTTCTTTGCCTTCTCCTTGTCCGGACACTCATTCTTCCAATGACCGGGCTTCTTGCAAATATAGCACTTGCTTTTCTTTCCTTCGATTTTCCTCTCCAACCAGGGTTCCTTGATTTAGAACGCCCCCGGTTCTCCTTCTTCACATACCTCTCCTTCTCCACAAACAAACCATGACCTTTACTAGCACCACTACCTCCATCAGCTAACTCCTTCATTTGATCCCGCAACTTCTCGCTAAGAAGACCCGTCTTGACATCATCAAGAGTCAATGTATCTCGGCTATAGATCAAACTATTTAAGAAACCTGTATAGCGATCTGGCAACGAACACAACAATATCATCGCCTTTTGCTCTTCCTCAATCTTCAAATCTACCGCCTTCATCTTCATTAGCAAATCATCAAAAGTATTCAAATGTGCCTTTAGCGAAGTACCTTCCTTCATCTTATAGGTGAAGAACGTTCGCAATAAGATTAAACGATTTGTCAGTGAATTCTTTATATACAACTCCTCCAACTTGTCTCAAATACCCTTAGCGGTTGTCTCATCACTAATTTCAGAGATAACATTCTCTCCCATAGTAAGTTGAAGTGTAGTGAATGCCCACTCTTCCATCTCCTCCCTCTCAACATCCGAGATGTCAACTGGCAATAAATGTGTATCAAACACTACCCGATGCAACCCGATTCCTCCTTAGAACCGCTTTTATCTTCCATTTCCATTTTTCAAAGTCAATATCGCCATTCCACTTGTCTATTACCAATTGTGATCCTGAAGCTGCATATGAACCACGTACATAAGGAGCTACACCACTTGGATTACCCATTGAGGAACTACTTGAGGTATTATCTGATTCTGGCATTTCTACAACCACCTACCAAACACCAATACTCTAATACCAAATGTTGGGGCGGGATTCCAACTAGAGACCACTCAAATCGAAACCCAACAAGCACAGCGGAAGACGAGATCGTGGTAAGAAGTGTAAAAACAGCCAATCGATAACTCAATTTCAATCTCAACCAATCCAATAGCAATCACAATCCTAAAAAAGCAATTCAGAAATCAAAGCAATTCAGAAATCAAAGCAATAACGAAAAGTAAATCACACATCGATTTATAGTAGTTCCACTAACGTTGTGTTAGTGTGTATCCACTTTAAGAGAGAGCTTTATTAATATTGATGAGAAGAGTACAAGAGATTGAATACAATGATCAAAATTCTAATTTGAAATTGATTTGTAGAGAAGAAAATTGAAGAAAATTAGGTTTTGATAAACCCTAATTGGTGGAGGCTAATCTCTTGCAATCGCTTGCACACCACCTATCTGGAACCTGAAGTTAGCTTATATAGGAGAATAGAAACCCTAGGCAATGTTTCGAAATTGCCTATGCAGTTGTCACAAATCTTCACGCCGAGTCCGTAGATAAAAACAGGCGATAGACGCCTCAAACGTCTGGTCAGACGCCTGAATGAAGCATCTGGAACAAGATACGCTTCTACTCAAACGTCTGACCATTTGGTCAAACGTCTGATAAAAGTCACTGAAACCAAATCTGCACTAACTCAGACGTCTGACCCTTTTGGTCAGACGTCTGAGCTCATTCTCTGGAGCAATAGTGCAGATTTGCTGAAGGCCAGATGTCTGACCATTTTCCTCAGACGTCTGACCCTGCCAAAATAGCCTACTCCACCTTTTCCCTTATAACTTCCACCTCCGAACTCCGATTTGCGAACCATTTTCTCCGTTGCGAAGCTACTTCCACCCTCTACAATTCTCCATATAGTGTCGTCAGAATTTAACACCCTACCTCAACACTATATCCATCTCCAACTCTAATGGTACCATACCATCAACGACAACCGATAGCACCACCTATCACTTCTTCTACCTTCAACCAAACATGAATGCTTTCCCAATGAGCTCCGGCAAAGCCACAGCCCATTGCACTCCACCAACGAGATCAGGCAAAGCCATCCCCCACTAATGAAATGTTGAAAACATCCAAATTCTAAGCTATCTCACCAAAGACTAGCACTTAGCAAGAAGATAGAACCTCAATCTCTCACCGATACTCTTTCTCATCTACTACCAAGCTCCTCCCTTAACCGTCCCACCCCGTGGCACCTAGCACTTCTCCAAGCGAATCAAGTTCGGGCAATGCTCGAACTTCCAAACCGGCAATGCCTTAGTTAACATGTCCGCCGCGTTATCCTTTGTGTGCACCTTTCGAAGATATACTTGCTTATCCTCATCCATGGCAACTAGAAATGACTCTCTCACCACAATATGATTAGTCCATGAGCTAAACGCCAAATTCTCTGCCAAGTGAATAGCACTCTGGCTATCACATCGAACATCAACACTATCATGCCCGAATCCCAAGTCATACAACAATCGCTTCAAATAGAGTGCCTCTTTTGCCGCCTCCACCGCGGCTATCAACTCCGCCTCCGTAGTGGATAAAGCAACTATGGTCTGCAATCTAGATCTCCAACTTATGGCTGTACCCCCAAGTGTGAAGACATATCCGGAAGTTGATTTTCTACGATCCCTATCACCGGCGTAGTCCGAATCACAATAACCAACCAACTTGCAATCCATCGCCTTACTACCGCCAAAAACAAAACCATGAGATGATGTGCCACTAAGGTATCTCAATATAATCTTCACAGCTTCCCAATGCGATTTCCTCGGATTAGCCATGTATTGACTAACCATCCCGACGGCATTTGCAATATCGGGCCTTGTACACACCATAGCATACATTAGACTTCCAACCGCACTAGCATATGGCACCTTTTCCATATAAGCCTTGTCTTCCTCCAAGATAGGTGATCCTTTACTCGAAAGCTTCATATGCAAAGGTAAAGGTGTATTTGACGCCTTTGCATTCTCCATGCTAAACCGGCAAAGCACTTTCTCAATGTATTCCTTTTGAGTTAATTTCAACTCAAAATGCTTTCGATCCCTTACAATTTCCATGACCAATATCCTTCTTGCTTCTCCAAGATCCTTCATTTCGAACTCCGATTTCAAACTCAGTTTTAACTTGTTGATTTCATTCTTATCCTTAGAAGCAATGAGCATATCCTCCACATACAAGAGTAAATACACCCAACAATCATTTTTCAACTTCTTGAAATAAACACAAGCATCCTTGATGCTTCTATCAATACCATTTTCTAGCATAAAATGATCAAACCTCTTGTACCATTGTCTAGGTGATTGTTTTAATCCATATAGTGATTTCTTCAACTTGAAAACCAAATTTGACTTACCATCCACAACAAAACCTTCTGGTTGCTCCATGTAGTTGTCTTCATCCAAGTCACCATGCAAGAAGGCGGTTTTCACATCAAGTTGCTACAACTCTAAGTCATGAATAGCAACTATAGCAAGTAATATCCGGATAGAAGTATGGCGCACAACCAGTGCGAATATCTCATCATACTCCTTCCCCTTCTTTTGTGCAAACCCCTAAGCCACTAGCCTAGCTTTATATCTTCCATCGTCCTTCACCTTGTATATCCATTTGCACCCAATAGCACAGTTTCCTTTAGGAAGTGGAACCAAATCCTAAGTTTGATTCTTCAACAATGGTTGCATCTCTTCCTCCATGGCACAAATCCATTTCAAGCTATCACTCGACTTCATGACGTCATCAAGGTCCATCTGCTCATCTTGGACTACATGAAGAGCACAGTCCAAATTATCACAAAAGCTAAGATAGTTCCAATCACCATATCTTTCGGGTGGTCTTATCGTTCGATGACCAACCCGAGTAGCAATACCATTACCCAAATTACCTTCGGCTCCACCTTGAACCGAATCTTCTCCAGAATCATGTACATCACTAACACTACTAGTGGCACCATGTGGACTATGTGATGTAGCATTAACCGCTACTTCCTTACAAGCATCTCCAACTACTCTACTCTCTCTACTCCTAGGACAAAATGTGGAAATAATTTCATTCTCCTTTGATTCACCATGAACCAAATCCGGAACATCCAATGAGCTTCTATTCTCCTTGAACAATGCTGACTCATCAAAAGTAACATGAAGAGAATTCACTACCTTCTTCGTTTCCGAATTCCAAATCCGATAGCCTTTTACTCCATCTGTATAGCCAAGCAAAATCCCCTTGAAAGCTCTAGGTTCAAGCTTATCATTTCCTGGATCATGCACATAAAGAGGACTGCCAAAGACACGAAGTTAACTCAAGTCAATGCTCTTTCCCTTCCACACTTCCTCCAAAATTTTGTTACCAATGGCTAAGCATGGAATTCGATTAATAATATGTACTGCGGTTGACAAAGCTTCAGCCCAAAATCTCTTCGCCAAACCCGATGTCAATCTCAAGCATCGAGCTTTCTCAAGTAGAGTACGATTCATCCTTTCCGCAACACTATTCGATTACGGATCTCCAGGTGTAGTAAAATGCCTCCGAATACCATGATGCTTGCAAAACTCCAAAAATTCTCCGAAAACATACTCTCCGCCAATGCCAAACCTTAGAACCTTCAAAGACTTTCCACTCTCATTTTCAACAAGAGCCTTCCATGCTTTGAACTTTGCAAATGCCTCCGACTTGGCCTTCATTACATACACCCAAACTTTCCGAGAAAAGTCATCTATAAAGGAAATATGATAGCGAGCTCCACCTAAAGAAGCTACAGGTGCGGTCCCCAAACATCCGTGTGAACATACTCAAGAACCCTTCTCGAATCATGCTTTCCCTTACCGAATGAAACTTTAGTTTGCTTCCCCATGATGCATTCTTCGTAAAACTCTAACTTGTTGAAACTTTCTCCATCGACCATCTCCCTTTTCCGAAGAACGTCCAAACTCCTCTCTAAGACATGGCCTAACCTCAAATGCCACAACCTAGTCACATCCAAGCCACGAGAACTATCAACTGCTATACAAGTTTCACCTTCTACAGTCACTCCTTGAAGCAAATAAATACCATGAGTCCTAGCACCCACTTACCCAAAACAGTCATTTGGCAACACTTTTTTTTTCATTTGGCGACACTTATATGGGTTGCATTTTAGTCTCGCTAATAAGTGTCGCTATCCAATATAAGTGTTACTGAAAATAAAAATTTACACTTTTAAATACGGCGACACTTATTTTCGTTGTAAGCCATGGTTTAATTGGAGTTAATTGAAATATACTAGGGCAAAATTGTAATTGAATAACATATCACGCTTAACCCTAGTCACGCTTATCCCTGGCCGCATTTTCCCCAAATCGTTTCCCTCTCTGACGTTCATTCTCCAATTCGCACGCTCCACTTTTGGCGATGGCAGGCTCTGATGTTCATTCTCCAATTCGCAGGCTCCACCTTTGGCGACGGCAGGCTCCACTTTTGGCGACGGCAGGCTCCAGTTCGCAATCGACTACGGCAAGGCTTCAGGTTAATACTTTTTTCGACTAGGGCAATTTGATTTGTTGTTGTTTTCCCTGTCATTTCATTATCTTCTGATCGATTGTAGATCTACTTTTTAGTGACCACAAAGATCTCTTCGTATTGATATAACAGATGTCAACATTAATTTACCAGAACACAATATGGACAGCAATAAATAATATATGGGAAAAAAGACCGAACTAAAGAAAATTATAAAGAACAATCAAGAATCAAAGCATTGTAAGCGATGAAAGCAATCATCACCATATTCAATTACAGAGCCCATCTAGTCAATAAAATGGTGAAAATCTAACAGATAGTGCCTGGAAGTAGATAACTCTTGTTCAAGATTTTTAGTACGCTCGGAGAGTTGCTCATACAATTTCATTGAGGTGTCCTGAAAGATAGATATATTATTGGTCCATGTACTGATTATTAAATCTTTCTAATTTATTTATACTCTGGTGAAAACTAAAAATATATTATGACTTATGATGGCAAATAAGGCTCACCTGAGAACCTTCAATAGTAACCATGAGCTCCTTATTGTTCTCTTATGCAAAAGCATGCTTATTGTTTAATTTAATACGAAAATGTAAGAGAATGATAATTATTGATGGGTATTATATGAAAATTTTAAATTAACATTCTATAGAAAATTCTGTTATGCACAACTGCAAAATCTTTAAGAAAGGTACAAAACAATTTTTTTTCCTATAAGTATCATTAAAAATTTGAATATAGCAAGACAAGAAATGGAATAACAGTTTGAAACATACCTAAAGAAGCCTCGGTGCAGATACTAGTAGAAGAGCGGGTTTTTCGTTCTTCATCGTACAACCTCTTATACATTGCAACCTGTGAAAGTATTAAACAACTTTTAAGTTGCATAGATGTTCCTTTTCTGTTTTTAGCTATCTTTTCTTCTTTGGAAAATTTATCTACATCCATACTTTTGAAATACATCCATATCTTTTCTTCTTTTCCGAAATGAAGTTTCTTTCATTCATTCATATGTATATATGTATATATAACAGTTCCTGTGTTTCTTTTTGTCTTATGCGTAAAATCAATCATTTAGTTCATGATTCATTTCACTATTCTGGTATGAGATCTGGGAGCTATTTGAAGTATTATTAACACACTGATATATGATCATTATCTCATTTGCGAATATTATGCTAAGATACCTAAGTATGGATCAAATTGATGAGGCTTGTAACGAATTATGGTTCAGATTTCTACCTAGAAACTGACTGTCACTAAATCCTTTCTCAAGTTTAGGAAACGTAAAACCAACATGACGTGTATGCCAAGGAGTTATGGGAACAACTGTAGTGCCAAATGGAATGCAAAGTTCTATCATTGCTTGATCCTGTGTATTCTATTGTGCATGTTTATTCAAGCTTACATTGATTGTAAAATAGAATAACTATTTGGTTAGTTATTGCACTTACTCTCTTTAGAGCATCCGACCATCAAACACTTGTCTATTACAGCTTGTTCAAAAATACTAGTACGTTTTTATCAACTTGTCCAAAATAAAAGAGTTGCCATGGAAGGATCACTAGTCCCATAAATTCAGTTTCAAACGTAGTTCTTCAGTTTCAACAAATCATTTCTATTTAAATACCAATATTATGTACTGTAGTAATTTACATTTACAAATACTCGTCCAAAATTCTAATACAATCAGCCTTTTGTTCCATGTCACGCGTCCTTTTATTTTTCCTCTTAAGGATCAATATATTTCTCTATACATATAAGATTAGATTATTTAGTAGTGATTTTGATCATTTGATCATTTGATGTTTATAAAGGTTTCTTCCTTGTAATCAATACTTCCATTGCATTGTCCTTATTTCAGATCTAAGGTTTGAAGTTAATTTTTAATTACAGTAACTGATCGTAGTTTGTCCTTTATAAACAGTAAATTGATCGTAGTTTGTCTTTTTTTTCAAGCAGTAATGCTTCTACGATTCTATTTTTTTTGATTACTTGAATTGAAAATTGCGGTGTCCTGCTTTTATTTTTTGATCTTTCTTGTAGGTAGTAGCTAATCCAAAAGCAGATATTTCACGAACAACGGTTTGGAAGGCTGGACATAAAAGAAAATCAGGAGAAATACTACCATGTGCCGCGGAAAAATATGTAAGTATCAGTTTAAAACAAATTTCAACTTATTCCATTGTGTGTTTAGTTTAAATTTGAACTAAACAAATGAAAATTAGGAACAATTTAAAAAGGAACATTGTTCCTAACTTTCTAAGTAGTCTGTCAATAAAAGAACTAGCCTTTCAAACCTTTTATGTTGTTAGAATTGAAACAACAAGATGTGGTGAATAAAAGGTTTCTCCATAAAAAAGTCAGAGGTATTGAACTGAATTTTGGGGCATGTGTTAAAAAATTGCTTAGTTTGATTCATTTTATTGTCTCATTGACTTGAAGAGGGAAAAAAACTAGAACTTAATTTGATGTCTGATTTATTTAGTTGTCTCATCTATTTATTCTGGTCAAATGATGGTTTTTCACCTTTTATATTAGTTTGGTTTTCATATAAGAGATTGATACATTCAAATATTTACAGTTGATGGTTAATTACACTTTTGTGCACAGATTTGAAGACATTGATACATTCATACAGTATTTGTGTAATTCGCTATTTTTTTTCTTTCACTCATCATATTTTCAATACAAACTTGCCAGAATTACAAGGCATGCAAGTGTTTGGAGAACTACATTTATGTTGATGATGTAAGAAATTCTTTTTATACTAAAACCACAAATTTTTATTTCTTTAATCTTCTTTCCAGAAAAATTATAGTTCTGTTGAGTAAGTTTAAAGTTGAGTGTATTGGGATCCTTGAAAACAAGTCAAGAATTAATGAAATTTTTGAGCTTTCTGGGACATTTAATAGTAATGGGATATCATTAGTAACATTTCTTGTTATTATAAATGTCGTATCATTATACTTACTGATTCTTCTGTTTGGACTTGCAATTTATTAAGTATGAGCGACCAACACATCAATATGGAAATAGATTGAAATTTGACATTTTTGCATTTGCATTACAACTTATCAGGCATTTGCATTTTTAAGCATCCCATTTCATATTTAAAAAAAAACAGTTTTCATTTCACAGTTTTCAAGTATTGTTCAAACCCTCTGTCTTTCCAACTTTCACAGTTTAATAAACAGAACTTTTGATTTTGCAGTTCATTTGCAACTGCATTTGCACACTTTTTCACTTCTATTACATACAACTCCACCACAAATCTTTTCATATACACTTTCCCCTTCAAACCAAAAACTCCTGAACCCAAATTACTACACCACCACACTCCTCCCTAAACTTATTCAAAAGCATCTGTCACTGCTTATTTGTTAGTGCTCCCTAAAACTCCCATCCGATCATAGCATCTCCCTAAACTATATTTCTGTTTCGATTCCTAGCCAAGTCGTAGGTAGAGAAATAATTTTATAGGTCAACTAGAAAAACTTGATATGTTTTTTAATGACATGTATTTCTGAATAATAAGTCGCAAATGAGTCAATAAGTAATCAGAAAATAACTGCTTATTCCATTTGTCATCTTTTTATAATAAGTTTAATCGGTATTTCAAAGTCCACATTCATGCGCTCCTGTTATTTAATATGGACATGAAACTACTTGACTATCTTGAGTGGTTAAAATAATAATTAATCCAAAATAAGACAGTGCAACAAACCAAGATGGGTGGTAATAATTCATTTATTATCTGTAATAAGCTACCTATTACGAGTGCCTTACATTTATCAATAATGATAACTAATGTCGTGTTTAATTTTTGTATTCAACTTAAATCTCTTAGTCCAATTCTTGCGTGTTTATCAGGTGAATATACACCATTCATAAATAATAAATATTATTAATAAAATTATAATAAGTAAGAAATGAACGATTGTGATTCTAGAGGAATACCGAGAAACAGAAAAATGAAACCAAGAGATTTGAGCTCTTTTGTATCAAGCACTACTTATGTTCGCGATCAAGATCTATTTAAAAGGCTGATGAGGATCAAGTCATTGATGGTACTTTAAGTCTGAGATGTTTTTCGATGTGAAAAAGAAGATGAGCTAAGTGAGTGCTTAATTATGACTTCAACTTCCTATTCAATGTTGGTTCTTATCTTCAAGTTCAAATGTGACTTTCCATTGATGGGTTTGTTAGTCTTCTTGCCATCATCTTCGTATGTCAAACAACGGTTTGGAACTTTACCGTGCTCCACCTAGTTCAGCCCCTTCTAGTCATGATCCTCTTTCTACTATTTCTTTTAATTTCAGGTGGAGACATTCGAGTATGGAGTTGGGAAAGTTTATGTAACCACCTTTTTTAACATCACCATTTCAACTGCATCCAAAACTACACCATGCTCCCCATTGGATGTCGCCTTGTCCACATGGCTCAGACCACCCCTTTTAAGTATTAACAACTTCCATTATGAGTTGTGGTACTCTGATCACAATTTGATTGCGTCGTTTAACTTTAAATGACGTTTACTAGAATATATGCTCATCTTCATAGGCTAGTCGGAAAATGTGCAAATCATATAATATACAAGGTGTTACAAACAAGCGCGCAACAAAAATCAAAACAAAACATAAAGACAACAAAAATAATGGATCACATAGTACTGAAATAGTAGTTTTGGATTTGGAAATCTGGGTTTGGTGTATGAGATGCAAGGCCAAAGAATGGGAAAGGTCGTAATATTTGTAATGTTTCTGGATCATTTTTGTATCAGTTCCAGTATTTGCATCTTCCCACACCGATCAGTTCTAGGCTTCGATTCAGATATTTGATTTCTTCTGTGTTTTCTTGCGTCATCTTTCCCATTTTACTTGCATCAGTAATTATTTCATGCACGTGATGTTTTGTTCCTTTTTGTTTTTGGTTCCAATCTCGCATTCCAATCCTGTTTTGTGTTCTGTTCCTTATGTTTTTGTTGCTTTCTTTTTTATTCCCTCTGCCCAGTTCTCTCATGTGGCATCTCATCCAATTATCTGAGATTTGCCCAGTTCTCTTGTGTTTTTGTGCTTTGTTCCGGTTTTTTTTCCACAGTAACATATTCAAATCACCGCTTACAATTAATCACCTTTATGAATGTTTAAATTTTCTATCATTTTTTTCTTATTAACTTAAGGTAACTGATATCAATAAAAAAAACGCTATTTTCATGCCTTAAATCGTGAGTTATCCCGGTTCGGCTCAAGGTCCGGATCATGATAACTAACCGTAAGACAACATTTCTGTTTTGATAATAGACTACTATTGTTCATTTTAAATAATCACAGATTTCTAGAAAACTCAAAATTCTTGTGCTACTGGATACTATTATTCAAATGTAGTATCAACATCCTACATAAGTCAGTCTGTTTTGGTTAGATTAGAAGAAGAATCAAAATTAACCTGCTATTGAATACTATACGACATATATTTCTGTTTAATGGACTTTTTTTCACATAGAAGAATTTTCAAGTGTTGTCATATTTCTAGCACACCACAAATACTAACAATATATGATGTAGACATCATATGACTGGGAGTTTTACCCCGTTTATGAGACCACCATAAAAGAATGTGATAACTTAAATATCCCATATCATTCATCTAAATCATATGAGACCTTCAAAACATGTTCAAACCAGTAATTTCTATTTTCAGGACTACCCCTGGAACAACACCCACACTAAAATACCAAAGGAATGTCAAATTTTTTTTTTGTGCTATTATCAGTAGTCAGTGCATGAGATGGAAATCTTACGAGGACTGTGTTTGTCCCAAATAAGAGAAAAGTAGAGTTAATGATATGTTCTTCACGGATTAAGTCTCAAGCATCTCCTACTATGAAACTGCCATCTAATCATTGATTATCTTGCTAGGAGTCTATTCTCAAGTCAAAGGAAAATATTTGATTTGTACAACAATTTCCAGTTTTTAGGCGGGTGTCCTCGAGCAGCCAGACGTCTATATTTAAAAGCTAAAATATATATGACCCAAAGTTTAGAAGAGTGTGCTTGAAAAGAATCCTGAAGAGACCTAATGCAGTTTCGAAACTGAGCCTGGGCTCAGTTTCGAAACTTAGCCGGGGCGCAGTTTGAGCCCAGTTACATTATTAATTATCAACTTAATTTAATGTTCAATTTTATCTATACTATATTATTATTAGTGAGTTCAATTTCAAGTTCTTACAGGCCTCCTTGAAATTTGGCAACTGAACCGTCTCTAAATCTATATTTTTTTTCTTTTATTCTTAAGCGTCACATTTTCTATTCCTCTCTGTTCGTATGATCTCTTCGCTTTTTCGTCCAGTATAAATTTTATTTCTCTGCTTCGCTAATCTCCTCTTCTTCGTTTTCGCCCAATCGAAACCAATAAATTCCCCTCTCCCTAATCTCCTCTACCCCTTTTCATCCAGTCGAAATCAATAAATTCCCCTCGATGTTACGCATCCGTGTGCGACGAATAAGTAAAAGCGGGGTAGACATACGGCGTGGGGTTTACTTAAGTGAGTATCAATGAATACCATGATCTTAAGGTTCCCCATGATCTCAAAAAAAATAAATTCCCCTCGATCTGTATCTTATCCACTCTGTTTCCATCGATTTCTACCCCACATCTTCCAATACTGTAGAGACCCTAAGATCAAGACCTTAACCGCCTAGGTTTCTCCTTCCATTTCGTCTTGCCTTGCTCTGCAGTATTCTTCATATGCTTCCGTTGTACCAATAGGATTGAACATTTGAAAAATGCTCCACGAAATCCTTTTCTCATCAGACATAATCCAAAAAAAAAATTGATTTTTTACGGGGACTTCTCTAGGTTTTGATCGACGGCTATGGCGATTTCAATGGGAAAGCTTGCTATCGTCATCGGAGCAGGTGATTAAATCTAGGTTTTCTCATACTCGAGTTAGAATCTCGGATTTTGTCTCGGTTTTCTGTACTTTTCTTCAATGAAACGATGTCTGTTAGGTCACCAGTGCTGATTAATTCTAGCAACTGAATAAAATAACAGGAATATTCACTTGGGCAAGAGGGGAAAGCTGCGATATAGTTGGATTCAACTTTATATTGTAGCGAATTTAGGCTCAGATTATCTATTGTTTCCTGTTACCTCTTCTTATAAAGACAATACTTTGATGTAGAAGACTTCGTAATTTTTGCATTTTTCATTTTTTGATAACAATTCTGTATGATGTCGCTTTTATCCTTTCCCCAATTCACATTTTCATCTGCAAATTACTCCATAATTATAATCAACATCTACTTTTAAATATTAAATACATCAATTTGTTTTATTATCCATCTATAATCCAATTTTCTATTTGCTTTCTATAGTTGCTGAAGAAGAATATGAGCTCTGAAATGCTTTCAATTAGGTGTCAGAATGGAAGATTGATTGAAGTGGCAACTCCGAGTGTGCTATGAATCTCAATTCTATGGCCAATTGGTTTAATTTAGAAGTTTATATTTTTGTTTTATAGATTTAATAATTATGGATGTTGGCTGATATTAGTTGTGCAACAAACGAAAATTCCACATGAGTTCATCTTAGCCTATTCCATATATGCCTATTTATTATGCCAATTCGAGACGTTCATTTTTTCCCATGGAAATTAATGCTTTTTATTAGCAGATTCATTAGCTAACTCCAAGCCTTTTAGAAATCGAAAGCAAACAGTTATTAAATGTTTTCTGCACTATTATCTTAAAATTTTACTTTATTATTTAGAAAATTCTATCTTAAAGACTAAAATAGTATGATATTGAAATACTTCTTTTACTTAAAAATGATATCTGCCTATCTATAAACTAACAGTAGGTTTTTAAAAAAGCTATCGATATAAGTTATAGTTTTGTGTTTGGACAAGTAATTGATTGGTATGTTTCTATTAATTGAATAAAGAAAAACACTAGCCTTTCAATTTGCATGTAATGCTTTTGAAACGTTGGAAAAAATATCCAGTATAAGATTTCAATATATAGTTGTTGTTTTTATACTTTGTTTAGTTATACTTTATTTAAGCATTTTATAAATTAGCCCTTTAAACTTTTAATAATCAAGTGTGGAGTCAAGTACATAGAATTTTGCACTCTATTTTACATAATGTTCTGATCGATAGTGTACCGTTGTACGTTATCGCTGCAGTTCAATTTTATTTTATCAAAAAATCTATCAGTAGCGTATCGTCGATCGAAACTGCATAAAATGGGATCCATATGTGAATATAGCACCACTCTTAATTATAATGGGATGTTCAGCGGATTATTAGAAACATACTAAACAATAGTTAATTCAAATTTATGTTTTTTGCATACCAAATTTCAACTTGCAGCTCGAAACATGGATTATATACTTTGGGCAGTAGAGATTAGTTAATGCATTTGTTCCAATTGCCAACTAGCTATTCTCTAACATTTCATTGGTAGGCAGTTCTCTAATTTATATTACTTCCCCATGCATTTTAACCTTTACTCAGATGCATTTTTCCATGTTTGTGGAAACTTCTGCTCATGTTAGTTTCATGCATTTACATATAAGACTGTATATGGAGGGTCGTGTTTGCATTCTATCCTTAAGTGACACTTTATTCAAAGATATACTTATGTATAATCAAATACACCTGTTAATCTCAAGCAACATTTTTCCAACAATACTTATTATGCAATCCATATTTGAGTATTTTAGCTTTTTTTGTTTTATGATTTATCTTCATACTTTTTCATAATGAAATAATCATAAAAAATGTTGTGCACTAGATTGTATATTATGCTTGATATGATATTTGATTTTTGGTAAAAAATTTATAACAGAAATGCATAAAAGTATAATAGGTAATAATGATCCAAAATTTTCATTTTGTAATCGAGACTTCTTTATCATCCTTATATATAAGCTCAGTGAACCTATAATGAGTCATTAGATGCTTATCCCTAGCAAAAGGGATGTAACTTCCGCTTATTAGCACATTTTAGTTACGGGATTCTTACTATAAAAGTTTGCAGATATGGACTGCTTTATCATAGTTTAAATATCTTTCACAACAAGTTTTCAGCAAACAAGCTTACTATAGTATATTACGCCCCACCTCTATGCTCATAATAACAAAGAGTATTAAAAGAAATACTGTCTATTATTACGAGGAATAAGGCTGGATAGGAGCGACCATCCGTAATTGGCCTTACACTAATATTGGTTATCTCGATAGGAGTGGTATATACTTTCTATTTTTCATCTATTATCTATTTACTCCCATCGACATATCCAATTATCAGTATAAAACAAACTACGATAGTTCATAATAGTTTAGGACATTAGATATAACAATAACACAGATAATATAATTGCGGAACACAGATAAAAACAAGAGACTCATATATATATAACTGATGTCAGTTAATACATAGTTGACACAATACATATGATACAACTACAACTGTCGACTCTAGAAGTTATATATACACGTACATTATCGACTAATATACATGAATACATATCGTTCTATACAATGACACGACTACTACAAAAGGACAATGACAACTTCAGAAGATGCGAAAAGTCTTCAAATCCCGAACAGCAACTCAAAGAAGGAAATCTACAACCTGAAATACTCGGGTCTGACCCGAGTATTACATTCAAAAGAAAATAATACCCAGGTCAGTCTAATTCAAACCAGTTTATTAGTGCATATAGGCAGTAATAATTTAAATAGATGACAGTCACAATAATTCCCGTCTATCCGATTCTTTAAACAAAGAAACCGGATAACGGTCAATATAACACTTAACAGTGTTTAACAAAAATCAGCAGATTTAAATCATCAACAGAGATAAATAAACAATTTATCAAATCGACTAAATCAATTTAAAGCCATTGAAATTGTCACTTTAAAACCATCAAAACTCGATTGGCTGCCGTACACGCACGCGTGTACGGCCTCGCCAATACAGCATAAAAGATCAATGCATCACGACACAAAAGAAATATTAATTCAAAACTGTCGAGTTTGGGTGGCTGGAGTGCACGCACGCGTGCACTGCCTCGCCACCACAACATATACTGAAATATCAACAAGGCACCAGGCCAATGCTCAAGAATTCACAGTGCCAACAAATGCAATAGGCAAGTGACAGTAGTGGAAAGCTTCGACCAAGTGAGTTGAAGAGGTTGGCTGCCTCGAACAATCAACAACCAAACCAGTTCGGACAAGGAAGAGAAATGCCAAGGAAGTCAAGAAAAGATGACAACAATCTGCAGCCGAAAAGCCAGATACATCAATCAAACGAATGCAGCCAGGGGGTAAGGCTGCCCGGTGTAAATGGTAAGCAAACCAATTACCACCAAGTAAATGTAATAACACTACAAATTCGAGCAGGTAGAAAACTACCACGAAATGCAAGAAGGTCAAGTCTCTGACTCAACACATCTGCAGCACCAAAGCACAAGGCAGTGGTACAAGTACAAAATAGAAGGAGAGTGATTACATGGAAAAATGAGGTGATGTGCAATGGTGAACAAAACTGTGAAGCAAGCAGGACAAGTGCAAGTCTGTACGACAATACTGCAAAATTCAAGAAGGCATCAAGCTCCAAACCAAATGCAAAGCCCCTAACAAAAAGTGCTGTGATGTGCACATGATATGCTACTGGAACCAAGAGTAGCCAGGAACAACTAAAAGCAGACGCAAACTGGCCAGCATGTGGTTTGAGCGAACTCGTACACTATATGTATGAAGACCACAAATGTGCAACACGACTAATCGACCTTAATGATTCGACATGCATATGGTCAAGTAACAGACTTCACAATGACAAGTACAGGGGATTTCAAATGTAGCAATGCACCTGACAATGACAACAGAGACAACAGCAAGCTAGTGATCACACTAATATATATAAAGTAGGACGATCCAAAAATGCATCCAACCACTGTATATATATATACATACATGAATGTTTGTATATACATATATATCTATAAAATACAAATCCCAGTGCAAGCTCAGACTTTCAAAAGTAACTATGCAGACCTGGAATTGATAACAGAGGCATGAAGCAATATAAAGACAGTTCACCTGTGCAACCGAGGTTGAAGTCAATCACAACATCAAGTGCAGTGAAGTGCAACAACCATTAAACAAACAAAGACCAGGAGTATGCAAAGACCGAGCCCTGAAACCAAGATGGCCAAAGCCAAAATTCACAGTGAAGCTAGAAGAAATTAACAACTACAAGTCGAGTATACTACAGGGATAAACACAATGGCCAGAGAAATGCACAAAGCTGCTATAGGGATAAACATAAGGGCCTTAAACAACATCGCATTAACAAAGATAAAGAAATTCGAACGCGAGCATAGCACTGAGTTCGAATTTAAGAGGTGAGTAAAAATCAACCTCGGGCCAACGAAATCGAATGACCGAGGTCAAGTGAAACCGAGGTAACCCCGAAACCAACAGCGCCATAAAACCCAAACAATCAAGGAGTTTCACAAAAATGACTGAAGGCCACATAAAATCAACCCGAAGTCCAGAGAATTCACAGCAGTAAATTCAAAGCCGTGTGTACAAGGAAATCACAAGATAAACGAATCGACAAAGTCAAAAAAAATCGTCACAGGCATTTAAACGAAACAATTGGCTGAAGCCCAATATATACGAAACCACCAAACTTCTAACCACGATTTAACAGCCGAAAATAGAGTGAACAAAGCCATGCTAATCAACAACAAAATCATACGAAAATAGCAGAATCAGGGAGTTTAAATTAGATGTGAGTAACAATTGTCACTCACCTTAGTCAATGAATAGAAGCAGTCGAGCGTCTCAGAGACGAGCGACCATTCGAGCATGACATCCACCTCGACTCGAGCCATTGAAATCGGCTCCAACAACATACTCGGAGCCCTAATCTTGACGAAGCGGAGGGAACGAGTCGAAGCCCTAATTTCGTGAAAACGAAGACAACCACCATTTTTTTCTTTCGTTCGATTAGTTTAATTTAGGGCTTTGAACCAGAAAATGAATCAAGGGGAAATCGGCTACAACCCTTATCTCCAAAAAGAAATGGGCTGAATCATTTGAAAAGAGAACGACCTGCTATTTTTTTCTAAGTCCACAACCTTTTCACAAATTTTATACAAGAATTTGCAACCGATAAAAACACTTAACATTTTTATAAACGAATTTCAACTCGAATAAAATTCCAATTGCAGTTGTTTAACAAATTAAATCGTCATTTGACGATAATCAACTATTTTAAAACCCCGGGTTGTTACAGACTCCCCTCCTTATAAAAAAAATTGCGTCCTCGCAATTTTCATAATTAAAGTTGTCTTTAACAATTATCTTTCTAACATAAACCGGTTAAGCTAGAAAAATAAGAGTCAATAATTCAAATGCCAAAGAAATCTTTTCATTTCATATAAGAAGTTCACCAATTCTCAACAAAATCTAATTGTCAAATAGATAATTAGAAAACAATCACAACTGAATAATTGCAATCATCGGCGATATTCATTTATCAACAAGATAATTTAAAATACAGAGAATCACAAAGCAACAATGTCTAATCATCGATACTATAATTAGAAAAACAACAAAAGCTAATTATCAACAGAGATGATTAGAAAGCACAAATCGCCTTTCGCAAAACTGCAAATATCTAGTTATCTAACGGGTAAATAGAAAATACGAACTTCATAATCAGCAACTCCAACTATCAACAGAGATAGATAGAAAACAGCAATTCAATACCATCAACGTAATCTAGAATCAATAAGAAACTAGAAAATCTCGTATCAACAAAATCAGCAAATATTCAATGATCCAACGATAGTCAGAAAACATCAAATCATCAATTATTCGATTATCAAAAACGATAATCAAATTTCCTAATTCAACAAATATTCGATTATCAAAAACGATAACCAAATTTCAAATTCAACAAATATTCGATTATCACAAGCGATAATCAAATTTCAAATCAACCAATATTTAATTATCTAAAGCGATAATTAAATCTAAAATCAACAAATATTTAATTATCTAAAGCGATAATTAAATTCGAAATCAACAAATATTTAATTATCTAGAGCGATAATTAAATCTCAAATCAACAATTATTTAATTATCTCAGGCGATAATTAAATCTAAAATCAACAAATATTTAATTATCTAAAGCGATAATTAAATTCGAAATCAGCAAATATTTAATTATCTAGAGCGATAATTAAATTCGAAATCAGCAAATATTTAATTATCTAGAGCGATAATTAAATTCCAAATCAGCAAATATTTAATTATCTAGAGCGATAATTAAATTCGAAATCAGCAAATATTTAATTATCTAGAGCGATAATTAAATTCCAAATCAGCAAATATTTAATTATCTAGATCGATAATTAAATCTCAAATCAACAAATATTTAATTATCTAAGACGATAATTAAATTCGAAATCAGCAAATATTTAATTATCTAGAGCGATAATTAAATCTCAAATCAACAATTATTTAATTATCTCAGGCGATAATTAAATCTAAAATCAACAAATATTTAATTATCTAAAGCGATAATTAAATTCGAAATCAGCAAATATTTAATTATCTAGAGCGATAATTAAATTCGAAATCAGCAAATATTTAATTATCTAGAGCGATAATTAAATTCCAAATCAGCAAATATTTAATTATCTAACAGCGATAATTAAAACAACAAATATCTGATTATCAAAAACGATAATCAGAACTCATATCAACAAATATCTAATCATCACAAGTGATAATTAGAAACAACAAATATCTGATTATCAAAAACGATAATCAGAACTCATATCAACAAATATCTAATCATCACAAGTGATAATTAGAAACAACAAATATCTGATTATCAAAAACGATAATCAGAACTCATATCAACAAATATCCAATTACTTGCAGATAATTGGAAGCAACAAATATCTAGAAATCAATTAAGAAGACTAGAAAATCAACATAAAAGCTTGGATCGATCCCATCAGATGGCGAGTTTTTAATTCGCCGCACGTGCAACAACATATGGCCGAAGCCTACCAAGTACTCAACATAATTTTGGCGCCCAACAAATGACCCGAAGGTCCAACATATGACCCGAAGGTCTAGTACTGGTATTTGACCCGAAGGTCCAACATATGACCCGAAGGTCCAACATAGTGGCTCGAAAGCACACGAAAACATCAAATATTTCAATTAACGAGTCCGGAATTAACCGAAATAGCAAACGCACATGTCCCATACCACGTGTTTTACTAAATCGTTTGATTCTCTTCATCGTTTCCTTGAAAGTGTAAAATTCATCAAAATCATCAAAACAGCAGATATTCAATTAACGAGTCCGGAATTAACCGAAATAGTAAAAGTGTGGTTCCATACTCCGCACTTTTGCTAAATCGTTTAAATCTCTTCATCGTTTCCTTGAAAGTGCAAAATTGTGTATTTTGTAAAAATACACTTTATATTCTCAAACGGACAAGTCCGGAATTAAGCGAATCAGTAAAAGAAAGGGGTCATAGTCCTCGATTTTGCTGAAACGTTTAAATCGCTTTCTCATTCTTTTGAAATCGCAAACTGTAAGATTTCTGAAAACAATTTTATTTATTTTGTAAAAATAACAATTCACATTCTCAACTGAACAAGTCCGGAGTTAAGCGAAACAGTAAAAGAAAGGGGTCATAGTCCTCGATTTTGCTGAATCGTTTAAGTCGCTTTCTCATTCTTTTGAAAACGCAAACTGCTAAAATTTTATAAAACAATTTTCATTTTTAAAACTATTTTCTAACCACGTGAGTAAAACAGCAAATCAGTAACAATTTCGATAAGGAAATTGTACTTCTCAAAATACCGTAAAAACGGTCACAAATCAATATTGCGGAATAACCGCTTGAAAATCCACTTTTAAAATTTGGCGGTTACTGAAGCCAAAGCGACAGTAGTTTTAAAACGTCAAAATCACATCAAAACAATCTACATCAAAATGTAATATCAGTGAATTTTCATTCATCAGAAATGCCACAAAACACTGTGCTTCAAAATAGCACTGGCGTAAAAATCCCGTTATAAAAATAACGGCAACAAAATACGTATCATAACCAAGCATCGGTTCAACGTAAAATAAATGCAATAACGTGCAATTCAAATTTTTGCACGTACTACAAAATGAACAAAGAAATCATTCAAATGTATCTTCAATGAAGATAATTCAAAACAGCAAAAATCTAATCACTAGATGATTAGTACAAAAGAAAGCCAGCGGAAATTTCAACAAAATCACATATCTGCAATTTCTTCGAATCCTCAATTCGGATTCGAAATTCTCAAAGAAACAAAATAATTACAGCTATGTAAACAACAAATGAAATTCATATCAATTTCGTATTTTGATTTTTAAATCAAAAGGATTATCAGTTGTACTCAGCGAAGACAGTTTCACTGTTTCCGCTGCGCACTCTGATAAACAGAACACAAATCAATCAAATCATCAGAACACAATTTCACTATTATTTTTAAATAAAAATATTTTAAAAATTTCATCCAAATTTCAAAACTTTAGTTTTGACTCAAACACAATTAAAACATCGACCAATAGTTGTAACATATGTTCCATCCGAGTTAAGTTTTATATTATGTCCATAAACCCCAAGCTCTGATACCAACTATAACGCCCCACCTCTATGCTCATAATAACAAAGAGTATTAAAAGAAATACTGTCTATTATTACGAAGAATAAGGCTGGATAGGAGCGACCATCCGTAATTGGCCTTACACTAATATTGGTTATCTCGATAGGAGTGGTATATACTTTCTATTTTTCATCTATTATCTATTTACTCCCATCGACATATCCAATTATCAGTATAAAACAAACTACGATAGTTCATAATAGTTTAGGACATTAGATATAACAATAACACAGATAATATAATTGCGGAACACAGATAAAAACAAGAGTCTCATATATATATAACTGATGTCAGTTAATACATAGTTGACACAATACATATGATACAACTACAACTGTCGACTCTAGAAGTTATATATACACGTACATTATCGACTAATATACATGAATACATATCGTTCTATACAATGACACGACTACTACAAAAGGACAATGACAACTTCAGAAGATGCGAAAAGTCTTCAAATCCCGAACAGCAACTCAAAGAAGGAAATCTACAACCTGAAATACTCGGGTCTGACCCGAGTATTACATTCAAAAGAAAATAATACCCAGGTCAGTCTAATTCAAACCAGTTTATTAGTGCATATAGGCAGTAATAATTTAAATAGATGACAGTCACAATAATTCCCGTCTATCCGATTCTTTAAACAAAGAAACCGGATAACGGTCAATATAACACTTAACAGTGTTTAACAAAAATCAGCAGATTTAAATCATCAACAGAGATAAATAAACAATTTATCAAATCGACTAAATCAATTTAAAGCCATTGAAATTGTCACTTTAAAACCATCAAAACTCGATTGGCTGCCGTACACGCACGCGTGTACGGCCTCGCCAATACAGCATAAAAGATCAATGCATCACGACACAAAAGAAATATTAATTCAAAACTATCGAGTTTGGGTGGCTGCAGTGCACGCACGCGTGTACTGCCTCGCCACCACAACATATACTGAAATATCAACAAGGCACCAGGCCAATGCTCAAGAATTCACAGTGCCAACAAATGCAATAGGCAAGTGACAGTAGTGGAAAGCTTCGACCAAGTGAGTTGAAGAGGTTGGCTGCCTCAAACAATCAACAACCAAACCAGTTCGGACAAGGAAGAGAAATGCCAAGGAAGTCAAGAAAAGATGACAACAATCTGCAGCCGAAAAGCCAGATACATCAATCAAACGAATGCAGCCAGGGGGTAAGGCTGCCCGGTGTAAATGGTAAGCAAACCAATTACCACCAAGTAAATGTAATAACACTACAAATTCGAGCAGGTAGAAAACTACCATGAAATGCAAGAAGGTCAAGTCTCTGACTCAACACATCTGCAGCACCAAAGCACAAGGCAGTGGTACAAGTACAAAATAGAAGGAGAGTGATTACATGGAAAAATGAGGTGATGTGCAATGGTGAACAAAACTGTGAAGCAAGCAGGACAAGTGCAAGTCTGTACGACAATACTGCAAAATTCAAGAAGGCATCAAGCTCCAAACCAAATGCAAAGCCCCTGACAAAAAGTGCTGTGATGTGCACATGATATGCTACTGGAACCAAGAGTAGCCAGGAACAACTAAAAGCAGACGCAAACTGACCAGCATGTGGTTTGAGCGAACTCGTACACTATATGTATGAAGACCACAAATGTGCAACACGACTAATCGACCTTAATGATTCGACATGCATATGGTCAAGTAACAGACTTCACAATGACAAGTACAGGGGATTTCAAATGTAGCAATGCACCTGACAATGACAACAGAGACAACAGCAAGCTAGTGATCACACTAATATATATAAAGTAGGACGATCCAAAAATGCATCCAACCACTGTATATATATATACATACATGAATGTTTGTATATACATATATATCTATAAAATACAAATCCCAGTGCAAGCTCAGACTTTCAAAAGTAACTATGCAGACCTGGAATTGATAACAGAGGCATGAAGCAATATAAAGACAGTTCACCTGTGCAACCGAGGTTGAAGTCAATCACAACATCAAGTGCAGTGAAGTGCAACAACCATTAAACAAACAAAGACCAGGAGTATGCAAAGACCGAGCCCTGAAACCAAGATGGCCAAAGCCAAAATTCACAGTGAAGCTAGAAGAAATTAACAACTACAAGTCGAGTATACTACAGGGATAAACACAATGGCCAGAGAAATGCACAAAGCTACTATAGGGATAAACATAAGGGCCTTAAACAACATCGCATTAACAAAGATAAAGAAATTCGAACGCGAGCATAGCACTGAGTTCGAATTTAAGAGGTGAATAAAAATCAACCTCGGGCCAACGAAATCGAATGACCGAGGTCAAGTGAAACCGAGGTAACCCCGAAACCAACAGCGCCATAAAACCCAAACAATTAAGGAGTTTCACAAAAATGACTGAAGGCCACATAAAATCAACCCGAAGTCCAGAGAATTCACAGCAGTAAATTCAAAGCCGTGTGTACAAGGAAATCACAAGATAAACGAATCGACAAAGTCAAAAAAAAATCGTCACAGGCATTTAAACGAAACAATTGGCTGAAGCCCAATATATACGAAACCACCAAACTTCTAACCACGATTTAACAGCCGAAAATAGAGTGAACAAAGCCATGCTAATCAACAACAAAATCATACGAAAATAGCAGAATCAGGGAGTTTAAATTAGATGTGAGTAACAATTGTCACTCACCTTAGTCAATGAATAGAAGCAGTCGAGCGTCTCAGAGACGAGCGACCATTCGAGCATGACATCCACCTCGACTCGAGCCATTGAAATCGGCTCCAACAACATACTCGGAGCCCTAATCTTGACGAAGCGGAGGGAACGAGTCGAAGCCCTAATTTCGTGAAAACGAAGACAACCACCATTTTTTTCTTTCGTTCGATTAGTTTAATTTAGGGCTTTGAACCAGAAAATGAATCAAGGGGAAATCGGCTACAACCCTTATCTCCAAAAAGAAATGGGCTGAATCATTTGAAAAGAGAACGACCTGCTATTTTTTTCTAAGTCCACAACCTTTTCACAAATTTTATACAAGAATTTGCAACCGATAAAAACACTTAACATTTTTATAAACGAATTTCAACTCGAATAAAATTCCAATTGCAGTTGTTTAACAAATTAAATCGTCATTTGACTATAATCAACTATTTTAAAACCCCGGGTTGTTACATAGTACGTACTAAAAGATATATCTATCTTATTTTCATCAATAATATTCGTTGGTGTACTATATGCCAAAGCATGTATTAATAACAATTCACAATTATTTTATTCACATTTGTCCAAAGGAACCCATCTACTGCTTCTCCTCATCCATATCTTTGGGGTTCGACTGCACAATAATTAGTATTCACTACAAGAAAAACACCTTTTTATAGCGTTTAAAAAACGCTGTAAAAGGATACGATGGCGTTTTTATAAACGCTGTATATCAACAAGTTGTAATATGTCAGGGATCTATAATAGCAACCTCAGAATCGCTATAAAAAACATGCTATAAATGACGTTACTTATAGCGTTTCTGAATTGCTATTAAATGGACGATTCATGACATACAAGTACCTTTCTATAGCGTTTTGGTGCTTGCTATAGAACTTTTACGCAGAGTTATGGTTTATGATGCTAATATTTATGACGTCATTTATTTGCTATTTATAGCAATTGTAAACGCTGTAGATATATCATTACCTGATTATTATAGCAATTACAAATGCTATAGAAATATCATTGCCTGATTATTATAGCAACTATAAATGCTGTAAAAACGCTATAGAATGTTTACTTTAGTCTTTCATAGCATTATTTACTTGCCATGAAAACTGTTTAATTGTTGCAGAATATTTTTATTGCACTAGCATAATGCTATAATATGTATAGCCATGACAATTTTTTTTCCTAGCATTAATATAAAAAGGATGTAATATACGGTATTTCACACAGTATTAACAATTAAGCATAAAAAATATATATGAATAAAAGCATTTCATGCACAATATTAAGCATATAAATATTAGTAACAATTCATACAATCGTAGCTAACCAAAACAATACATAATAAAAGTAACAATCCATACAACCATAGCTAACCAAAACGATACATAGTAAAAGTAAAGATGTAAGAACATCGACACAAAATACATTTGAAGGAGAATGAGTGCGGCAACATATTTTTTCATGCCTTCCACCATAGCGTAAACCCAGAGCATCATACACCACCTGTCAAAAAGCACGTACATCTATTAGTCATAAAAAGTAAACATAAATTATCATGAATACCGAAATATGGAAGAAAATATGTGCGGCAAACAAAGAAAATACTCAAGTTCTTGCTTCATTAATCTACTTACCGTGTGGCTATGATTTTGTATTTCTTTAATCAAATTTCAACAGTCAATCTACTAACATCTATTCTTTTTACTACACAGGCAAAGCCCAACAGATTTCGAGTCTGTCTCCTTAACCACTCAGACATATCGACTTCAACTTCGTTGTTTAATAGCAAATCTGATTTACATGTAGCATTATCTGATTGATTTGTTAATAGCAAATCATGATAATAGCAAATCAGGTACGAGCTATTATCATGTAGACACTAACATGATTTACATGTAGCATTATCTGGTTGTGAGCTACATGTAAATCAGGTACGAGCTACATGATCAAATATATATACATGTGTGATCAACCAGAGAATAGCATTTTTCATACCTGATTTTTCATACATGTGTGACCTATTGGTATCCTGTATATAGGGTACCTGCAATAAATTGAGCCATTAGACAAGCCTGCGCATATCGTGGAATAAATCTTTAAAGTTTCAGACATGTTATACGGAAATTGAAACTCGTGTTCATAGCTTGAGTGTGTGTTTAATGCAAGCATACATTGGTGACATAAAATTTTCTAAACGTGAATGTGCAAGAATAAGCCAATTTAGTCTATAAATAATAGCTATAGAAGGATCCCTGTAATGTAAGCCGGTAAATGAAATCACACGCCCTAGTTAATATTCAGGTCAAAACACTCAGTTGTATGTCACATGTAACATGAAATTAGTCTAGAATACATCCTATGATATAGATAACTTGATTCCAATAGACAGGGTGTAGCTTGTCCAATTTAATATTATTTTTAGTAAATTACAGGACAACTGAATCCATTTGTATTGCCAGTAAACACATAAGACGCGAAATACGTGTGCACCATATATTGATAAGATATCAGTCTTTATGTTACCCGAGCTGAAAATTCCTTAGACTGGAAAAGAAAATCTCGAATTCGATTTTTTAAAGTTGGTAAATCTGTTCTAGACTCAAACAGTCCATCAATAAATTGTGTAACCTGATATGAAATAGAAATATCAATTTTGGGCAGTAGCAGACAATAAAAATAATAAAATAAGCATAATGGACTTTTAATATTTACCTCGGCTAGAGTCATATACGGAAATGATGATCCCAAAAGCTTGATAGCGTGATCACGAACAAATGTTATGTTATTGGATTAAGGATGAAGTACGGTTGAAGCATCCTACAAGGGCTCAGTCAATGAACCAGAATCCACCTAGAACATGCAAGTGGTTAAAGCCCAGTATTTCAAGGAAGTGTATTGTACAGGTAACCCATTGGATATCTTTTATATGCTCTTTATTTTAGGTTCTACACCTGGAGATTCTCTTTCATACAAATAAACTTGAATTTTTTTTACAATTTCGTCCCGCTCAGTAGTGCAAAAGCAAGCATTTGCTAGAATTAGACTGACTTGAAATTTGAAACAGCTAGAATATTGAAACAAAACATGACAGGAGTATTTACCAAGCAAAATAGATGTTGAAGAATCAAAACATGGAGCGTGAACCCTGGTTTGTGGAATGTATCTGTCAAAACAGCAAATATTTCTTGCTCAATTATCAAGAAATATGTCCAATATAACTGATTGCAGAACCCAGACATACTTGCAAGCAAATATGGGAACATGACAGTGAGTCCTGGAATTCACAACAAAGTAAATCACAACAACGACTATTTAACTATAATTGTAGAAATAGCTCCTGATACACTTTTCAAACATACTTGTATATTGGCCATGACTTTCTTATAATCTTTCTAAAGTTCTAAATGTATAACTGTGTACTGTTCATAAGTAGCACTCTCTACTATTGCAACTTCCATGGAAAAAAGATGTACATAACTCAAATATGAATATTTCTAGAGTTTTTATATTTATAATAATATATTGATCATAGTCTCCAATTGCAATGAAGATATTATAGAAATCAATAGTATTTCAAACTATTGACAAAGTTTTGACAACACATTTGTTGGTTAACTTACTGTAATTGTTAGCTAAATTACCACTACACATTCCAAAGTAATTTAAGCTCAGATATCCCAATCAGATTCCTGATGGAATACATCTTTGCAACTATTAAAAATGTTGACTATCTACTCTGGATGTTGAGTATTATTTTAAAATATCCATGACGGATTGCACTTGGGTAAAAAAAACAAACAAAATATTTCCCTTATTAGCAAACCAAAACAATTATTCTTTATGTATTCTACCTTATCCAGCAAATGAATGATTTTCTGTTTTCAATAATGAATACTAAGGTTTCTTTTTTTCAAAAAATACATATCAAGTTGAAAAAAATAATTCAAAATAGAGTATGATACTTTAGTACTTACTTTAGAAATAAATATACTTACTGATGAAGCAGCATACCTAGGCTCCGATCTAACACCCACCTTCACGCCGACCTACGACCTAACTCCCACCCCAATCGCCGACCTAAGCTCCAATTCAATAGCCTCCGACCTAACTCCCACTCCAGTTGCCGACCTAACTCCAATTGACGATCTATTCCCCAATTGCCGACCTATTCCCATTGCCGACCTACGACTTATCACCTCCGACCCAATTACCTCCGACCCACGACCTATCCCCTTCTTAAGTCGCCGCTCCACCTTAAATCAAGCTTTGCCTAAATCGCGTGCTGCCACTCTTAAGTCGCTGCCGACTTATCTAGGGCGCAAACAAAAAAGTCGGCGTTTCCCATCACCGCGACCTATCGAAAGTCGCGAACGACTTATCCTTGAGTCGCGAAACGGTGGTGCGCGCGCCATTTTTAAGTCGCGATTTGTCGTTGCCGAGATAACATGAGTCGTCGCCGAGTTATCTGTAGATCGCGAAATTTGTTGCCGAGATAAGCTTCCAGTAAATCGTTGCCGAGTTACCCTTAAGTCGCGAAAAGGAAGATTAAGTCGTTGCCGAGTTAAATACTTGTATTTTTCTTTGAAGCTTTTGTATGTGTTTTGTAACTGTGTGGGCTTGAGTCGTGTACGACTTATGTTAAGTCGGAGACGTTGTTAAGTCGGTTGCCGACTTAGGAGTTGTTTTTTTTTTTTACTTGCGTGTTGTAGCCTATAAATAGGCGAGTTGTTTCATTTGTAAAGGTTGTTGAAAATTGAATAAAATTCTCTTTTGATTAGCTTGTTGCTTTCAATTTCAATTGGTAGTCGAGTGTATCTCCTATCTCCACTAACGTCATTCGAGTGCGCTCGGATCATCGTTTGTTGAAGCCGATTCACGGTATCTTGTGCGCAAGATCAACGTCGAAGAATCGTAGATCTCTTTCCCGGTATCTTCGAATCAACGAGTCAGAGATAGCTAGAGTTCGGTATCTTCGGATCAACGAATTCGGGCAATTCAGCATTCATCAATCCATCGACTGCTACTTTCATCGATTGAAGATCGTTTTGAATTATCCGCTGCGTCAGTTTGGTATCAGAGCTTGCTTTAGCCAATCATAGCTAAATCGAGTCTTGGAGCCGAGAATTTGAAGTGTTGAAGTTGTGTTCATCGTGTTCATCATATTTTTGCAACAAAGTTGGAGTTTCGATCCATTTCATTTTGGATCAAAGTTCGAAAGGTGTTTGAAACTTGAAGTGTGAATTTGTTGAAGTGTTTGAGAAGTATTCAATCATGCCGCCAAGACGAGTTCAACGTCATCGCAATATTAATGCTTTATACGGAAGAGAAGAGGCCGACGAAATGGAGCAACGAATCAACGAGAATTTCAATGAGAAGCTTACGGAAGGGATTGGTCGATTAGAGAGGATGATGTTGGAGATGAGTCAAAATCAGAGAAGAGTATCACCTGAATCGAGCCATGGAAGAAGTAGAATTTCACCACATTCAAATCGAGAGAGAAGTGTTGATAGTGATCATAGAAGCGTGGATCGAGATCGTGATAGAAATGTGAATGATCGTGATCAAAGGAATGTGGATCGTAGGAATGTTGGTGGAAGAAATGGTGGTGGTAGAGATGTTGGTGGTCAGGATCGACATCGATATACATCGGATGGTGAAGAAGAGTATGATGGTGGTAGTGTTCATGGACGAGGACGTGGACGAGGAAGGAATCAGTCGGAATACGATCACAAGTGGGAATCTGGGATGAAGACAGAAATTCCAGAATTCAAAGGTGGTATGCAGGCTGAGGAATTTTTGGATTGGATGGCTAATGTTGAAGAAATTTTTGATTTCAAAGAAGTTCCAGAACGTCGTAGAGTGAAGTTGGTTGCTACAAGGTTGAGGGGTAGAGCTTTGGCATGGTGGCAGCAAACTAAACTTACACGTGAACGAATGGGGAAGTCAAAAGTTGAATCTTGGGAGAAGATGAAGAAATTGATGAAAGCAACGTTCTTACCTTACAATTATCAATCTCTGATGTATCAACGTTTGCAGAACTTGAGGCAGGGCACAAAGACTGTTAATGATTACGCAGATGAGTTTTATCAGCTTATCGCAAGGAACGATATTATGGAAACGGAAGAGCAGCTGACATCTAGATTCATTGGGGGATTGAGAATGCAGATTCAGGATATGGTTAATATGTTCGATCCCAGATCTGTAGCAGAGGCACATCAGAAAGCGTTGGCTTGGGAGAAGCAGGGACGACGAGGAGGTGGTGTGTTTACGAATTCCAATAATCAAGTGAAGGGTGTTGGTGGAAGTTCTAATGTGTCTAAACCTATCAGTAAACCAGTGGTGAAGGAGGTTGAGAAGGCAAGGGTTAACAACGGTTTCAAATGTTACAACTGTCAGGAGTTGGGTCATAAAAGCAATGAGTGTCCAAAGCCAAAGAAGAGAGCAATGATTACTGAGGTTGAGGATGAGGATGAAGAAGATGAATGTTCTAATTCTTTACCAGTTGAGGAGGAAGACTTACTGTCGGGAGATGACGGGTACGCATTGATGATGAGGAGAAGTTGTTTAACACCGAAGCAAGAGGAGGAAAGTAGTTGGTTGAGGAACAATATCTTTCAATCTACATGCACTATTCTGGGAAGAGTTTGTAAATTTGTTATTGATGCTGGAAGTTGCGATAATATTATCTCTACAGAAGCAGTGAAGAAGTTGGAGTTGAAAACTGAGAAACATCCTAAACCGTACAAGTTAGCTTGGTTGAGGAAGGGTGGTGAAGTGAAAGTTGGACGTAGAGCTTGTGTGAAGTTTTCAATTGGGAAGAAATACAAGGATGAGGTTTGGTGTGATGTAGTAGATATGGATGTGTGTCATCTGTTGTTGGGCAGGCCATGGCAGTTTGATAGAGCAGTACAACATGATGGACGGACCAACAGTTACAGTTTCATGTTCGAAGGTACAAAGATTACTCTGGTTCCGAAGAAACGCCAACAGGAAGAAAACAAAGTGGAGGAAATCGAAGAGCTGAAAACTTTATTGACTTTGAAGGAGTTTGTTAAAGAAGTTGAAGAAGAGCCGGAAGTATTCTTGTTGATTGGACGAGAAAGCAGTGAAGAGATTGAAATTCCAGAAGAAGTTAAACCAGTTCTGAAAGAATTTGACGATGTATTTCCAGATGAGTTACCAACGGAGTTGCCACCGTTGAGGGATATACAACATCAGATAGATCTTGTTCCTGGTGCTGTATTGCCACACAGACCACATTATCGAATGAGTCCGAAGGAACATGAAGAATTGCGGAGGCAGGTAGAGGAATTGCTTGAACAGGGGCGTGTGCAGGAGAGTCTGAGTCCTTGTGCTGTACCAGCTTTATTGGTGCCCAAGAAGGATGGGACATGGAGAATGTGCACTGACAGTCGAGCATTGAATAAGATTACCGTGAGATATAGATTTCCAATGCCGAGGTTGGATGACTTGTTGGATCAGATAAGCGGAGCTACTATCTTTTCTAAGATTGATTTAAAGAGTGGATATCATCAAATTCGTATCAGACCAGGAGATGAGTGGAAGACTGCTTTTAAAACCAGAGAGGGTCTATACGAGTGGTTGGTTATGCCGTTTGGTTTATCAAATGCACCGAGTACTTTTATGAGAGTGATGAATCAGATTTTTCGACCGTTCATCGGGAAATTTGTGGTGGTATATTTCGATGATATTCTTATCTACAGTGGGAATCCAGAGGAACATTTGAATCATCTTAGAGAAGTGCTGATGGTATTGCGACAAGAACAATTCTATGCTGCAACGAAGAAATGCGTGTTCATGACGCATAGTGTTTTATTTCTGGGGTATGTTGTTTCAGAGAAAGGAATACAGGTTGACCAAAGTAAAGTTGAGGCGATCAGAAATTGGCCGCAACCCAAGACGATAACGGAAGTTCGTAGTTTTCATGGGTTGGCTTCATTTTATCGAAGGTTTATTCCACACTTTAGTAGTGTGATGGCGCCTGTTACAGATTGCATGAAAGGTAAACAGTTTGCATGGACGGAGGAAGCCGAGGTAGCTTTTGAACGAATCAAAGATCTTTTGACATCTGCACCAATTCTAGTGCTACCTGATTTTCAGTTGGTGTTTGAACTACATACTGATGCATCCAAGGTTGGGATTGGAGGGGTGTTGAGTCAGAAGGGGCGTCCAATTGCCTATTTCAGTGAGAAGTTGTCAGGAGCAAAGATGCGATACAGTACATATGATGTGGAGTTTTATGCTGTTGTACAATCTATTAAACACTGGAGACACTATCTATTTCAGAAGGAGTTTGTTCTTTACACTGATCATGAAGCATTGAAGCATTTGCAAGGGCAAGACAAGATTTCAGCGAGACATGCATCGTGGATTGCTTATTTACAGCAGTTTACTTTTGTCGTTAAGCACAAGTCAGGGGTAACCAATCGTGTGGCTGATGCTTTGAGCAGGAGGAGTCATTTGTTGACAACAATGAAAGTTGAAGTGACAGGGTTTGAATTATTGCCAGAATTGATTGAAGAAGATCCTTACTTTGTGAAATTTGTTGAAAAGGTAAAGGAAGGGAATACGGATGAATTTGTGTTGGTGGATGGTTTTCTGTTTAAGGGAAATCGTTTGTGCATCCCAGACTGTAGCTTGAGAATGAAGATTGTTAAAGAACTACATGAAGAAGGCCATGTGGGTAGAGATCGTACGTTGCAGTTAATTTCTCAATCTTATTTTTGGCCGTCAATGAGGAAAGAGGTGGAAAGATTTGTTGAGAGATGTCATATTTGTCAGGTTTCGAAAGGAACTGCGACTAATGCTGGTTTATATATGCCATTACCTGTACCAATTAAACCATGGGTTGATGTGAGTATGAACTTCGTGTTGGGATTACCGAGGACACAGCGAGGTAACGATTCCATCTATGTGGTGGTGGACAGGTTCTCGAAGATGGCACACTTTATTGCTTGTAAGAAAACGGCAGATGCTGTTCATGTTGCTCAGTTGTTTTTCAAGGAGATCTATCGACTTCATGGATTGCCAGAATCTATTGTGTCCGATAGAGATACTCGATTTTTGAGTCACTTTTGGTTGAGTTTGTGGAAAATGGTGGGAACGAAGTTGAAGTTTAGTAGTGCTTATCACCCGCAAACTGATGGACAAACAGAGGTGGTTAATCGATCGTTGGGAAACTTGTTGAGGTGTCTTGTTCAAGATAATCTAAAGAGTTGGGATGTGAAGTTATGTCAGGCAGAATTTGCCCATAATCATGCTGTGAATCGAAGTACTGGGTTCAGTCCATTCCAGATTGTTTATTCGAGCTTACCGAAGGGCCCGTTGGATTTAACGGTAATACCACAATCAAAGAAGACAATTAAGAAAGCTGCTGATTTTGTTGAAGGGTTGACGGAGTGCCATAGAATCGTTCAGGAACGATTGGAAAAGACAAATGAGAAGTACAAACAAATGGCGGATAAGAAACGAAGGAGTGTAGTCTTCAAAGAGGGTGATTTTGTTTACGCGGTATTGACGAAAGATCGTTTTCCAGTTGGGACTTACAACAAGTTGAAAGCTCGAAAGATTGGACCAGTAGAAATCTTGAAGAAAATCAATGACAATGCTTATCAGTTAAAGTTGCCAGATCACATTCACACTGCTGACGTTTTCAACGTTAAACATTTGATTCCGTACCATGGAGATGAGCTTGTTGAAAAGGAGAGAAGTACAAATTCGAGGTCGAATTTTTGTCAACAAGGGGAGGATGATGAAGCAGCATACCTAGGCCCTGATCTAACACCCACCTTCACGCCGACCTACGACCTAACTCCCACCCCAATCGCCGACCTAAGCTCCAATTCAATAGCCTCCGACCTAACTCCCACTCCAGTTGCCGACCTAACTCCAATTGACGATCTATTCCCCAATTGCCGACCTATTCCCATTGCCGACCTACGACTTATCACCTCCGACCCAATTACCTCCGACCCACGACCTATCCCCTTCTTAAGTCGCCGCTCCACCTTAAATCAAGCTTTGCCTAAATCGCGTGCTGCCACTCTTAAGTCGCTGCGGACTTATCTAGGGCGCAAACAAAGAAGTCGGCGTTTCCCATCACCGCGACCTATCGAAAGTCGCGAACGACTTATCCTTGAGTCGCGAAACGGTGGTGCGCGCGCCATTTTTAAGTCGCGATTTGTCGTTGCCGAGATAACATGAGTCGTCGCCGAGTTATCTGTAGATCGCGAAATTTGTTGCCGAGATAAGCTTCCAGTAAATCGTTGCCGAGTTACCCTTAAGTCGCGAAAAGGAAGATTAAGTCGTTGCCGAGTTAAATACTTGTATTTTTCTTTGAAGCTTTTGTATGTGTTTTGTAACTGTGTGGGCTTAAGTCGTGTACGACTTATGTTAAGTCGGAGACGTTGTTAAGTCGGTTGCCGACTTAGGAGTTGTTTTTTTTTTTTACTTGCGTGTTGTAGCCTATAAATAGGCGAGTTGTTTCATTTGTAAAGGTTGTTGAAAATTGAATAAAATTCTCTTTTGATTAGCTTGTTGCTTTCAATTTCAATTGGTAGTCGAGTGTATCTCCTATCTCCACTAACGTCATTCGAGTGCGCTCGGATCATCGTTTGTTGAAGCCGATTCACGGTATCTTGTGCGCAAGATCAACGTCGAAGAATCGTAGATCTCTTTCCCGGTATCTTCGGATCAACGAGTCAGAGATAGCTAGAGTTCGGTATCTTCGGATCAACGAATTCGGGCAATTCAGCATTCATCAATCCATCGACTGCTACTTTCATCGATTGAAGATCGTTTTGAATTATCCGCTGCGTCACTTACACCTATCCTCACGAGTCGGACAATACTATGTTATTTCCCGTGCTTATATTGGTATTATTTACTTTATTGATTGGATTAATCGGAATTGATTTTGGTGGACTAGATCCTGATCTATTGTCAAAGTGGTTAACTCCATCTACAAAAAATTACCATCAAAATAAGCCTTTGGATTTTCTTCTATTAAAAAGATCATACAATTTGTAGAAATTATCCATTGTATGCACAACTAGTAACATACTTTATGCACAGTAGGATGCAGGCATCAAGTAATACACCAACATACAAAAGCTTCGTAAGCATCATGCTGCATCCAAATAATATTTTCTAAAATTTAATGTACATATATGAATACATGATATAACAATACCTCAAAAGCTAGAAAATTTGCCCTCACAAACATGTTAACGTGGAACAATAGTAGTCCATAATCCTGAAGTATGAGTAAGAAAACAATGTATCCTGGAGTAAAAATGGTACCTATTATCAGACCATGCAAGAAATTTAAAATTATTTCAAACAACAATACATTAATTGGAGCAAGACACCCTTCATTCATTGCATCTGATTCATAGTCTGACTATGTGAGCTGCTGTCCTTTGTTCTTATTTATTGCACCTGATTCTAGTCGCAGACACCCTTTGCAACAACACATTTATGTAATACAAACTAAGCTATAGCTGCATCAGCGGCTTGGGCTGTATGATACTTGCAGCCAGTAGGGCATACATACACGTTTGTTTTCAACTTGGATGGAACATGGTTTAGGGTACTAATATGTTAACTGTTCGAGCTACTGAATCTAGTTTCCTAATGATCGTCTCTTTCAGTTTGGTGTGGGCCCTAAAGTGAGGTGTTTGTGCTATAGCGTTGTAGTGAAGTTACCATTGATATGGCATTGCTTATTATGTTAGTGATGTGGAGCATGAAGATTATTGCGTCTGCAACCTAAGATATTAATGTGATGCATTGGTGCAATTGTGCATATGTAAGACAGAAAATATCGAAGTTCATATTTCATGGAAGGTAGAAGAACTTTCTGAAGGTATACATAAATAACAAGATTATTACCAAACTCATAGTACCTTGCAATATAGCTGGTGTTTATAAATCAATATTGTTAACTATTTCAAAGGGGAGAAAAACGGAAAAAAGATTAGTATCAGTCAGTCTATTTAATTGATTATGGCAAGATAGGAAAAGAAATCAAATATTTGTTTGTTTGTTCTACCAAATTTTGTAGGCTCCATTGTTGGCATTTATCTTGTTGACACAACTGAGTTTGATATAATATAAATCTTAGGTTGGACAAGAGAATAATGAATCTGTTTGGGTATATGGAGGTACTTATAGTTTTATACTAGCAGCATAGTGAAGCATAACATATTGAATTAAAGTCTTTTAACCAAAAGTTAAAAAAAATATTGCTAAGCATATCCAATGATTCTAAATTTAAGAATATAGCTTGCAGCTGTGATATTTTTATTTTGTTTTGTAATGAACCTTGAAGAATATTTTATGTGGTGCACAATAGGAATCAGCGGATCACAGCACATGTGCTTGTGTATTAGCTATCATTTTTCAAAAGTCATTATGTGTAAATTCAAATTTAGATATGGCCAAACAAATGTATAATTGAGTACCTAATGAAATAGATGAATATAGGACTTTAAGTTCCAAATAACAATCAATCAACAAAAAGAAGCATGTGATCAGTTTCATTGACATACTTAAGAGTAGACCAGCAATCATACTGATAAAGAAAAGCAGCACTACCCCAAGCCCTGGCATCCGCCAAGCCCCGTTTCTTTACCGCTTTCCACTCCATTATCAATCTCATCTCCGACATCCCCAGAAATGTCAGGCAGTTCTTTGCTGTGTTTGTCCTATTCAGATCCTTCCCCTTCGAAGCTTTTAGAATGCTCTGCGCCTTCACTTCTGCCATATTCAAATCCGTTTGAGACGAACCTATCGTGGCGCGTATGAAGTCGATCGCGATTTGATTCGCTAGAATCTCCTTGTTCTATGACAGTATCGCTACACAGATGGACGTTGTAGATGGTGATAGGAGGGCTAAAACGGAGGTGAAGAAGAGGAGGAAGAAAGTTAGAAAATGGCATACGAACATATTGGATTAAAAAATATACCTAAAATAGTCGATGTTGGGTATCTATGGAGCAGATTCGGCGAAGGTAAAGAATTGGAGTTTCAACTGAATGGATAAGAGAAGAAAAGTGGCATCGAAGCTTCAGCAATATAGATTTCAAGTGAAGATGAGCACTCGTTATTTAGGGTTTTTGAACTGAAGGTAGAAAAGTGGGATTTGGGAAGACAATAGAAACGGAACAAGAGCGGGGGCACGAAAATGCACCGCCGACCTTTTCTTCTGATGAATGATAGCGTGAAGACGAGCTATAAATTAGTCCACCTTACTGCTTAATAGCTAACAATAGCAAAATATGTTTCAATGCAATGCTCTCTTGCTATCAATTGATCATTTTCCTGTAGTGATTAGAGTGGCATGAATATGGGATTCTATCAGTATGCATACTGATGAGGTCTTTGGCTTTGAACATGGGCGAGGTCAAGTAAAATTCAATGACCCACCTAAGTTTTATGTCATTATTTTAATCCCACGAGCTGCAATTTTAACATGCTGAGGGTTATTACCAAATATAGTTTAGCAGCTTTGTTGTATGTGTTAGGATTGGTCAAGTGACAGATTGATATGCAGTAATACTACTACTTTTGTATAGTTTCATTTGTTTTAACAGCAAATAATATTATGTACGGTATGTTTTAAGCATATAAGCTCAATAATAGTAAATGCTCACAAATCTTCCTGCTCAACTGGTGTACATATACTGGTTTTTTTCTCAATACTTTTATAGTTATTCCACAATAATTTGCATACTAAAATTTTGTTGCAGGATACTTTCATCATTTTACTTCAAAAAAAATATCTTGGTTAATGAGAATGAGGACCAAACAAGATACAGTCTTGGTAGAGTTTAAATTTAAGGTGAATCGAAATTGATTCCTAAGGTTGACATCATTTTTGTCAGTTTCTAACATTTTATTTCATTATATCTGCAATGCTAAATAATGTTTGCGGGTGCTGTTTTGGAATGCACATGTTTCCCAGTTTTGTGGCCCCATCTCTTTATATCAGTTCAAAACAAGATTGAAATTTTTATTTGCATACTCATATTTATGCAAACTCTACTACATGATGTGTCAAAAGGTGATGAAATGAAGAAGCATACAAATTATGGTCCCCATACAAAAAAAGTCTACTTTTACTGGATTAATTGAAGGTTACAATGCTAACTTATCTTTATTTTTGCAGTTACCACAAAACTGCGTTTCTTGACTTTTTGTAATTAATAAGGTAACTTTAACTCCATTTTTGTTTAATAGTCTCATGAATCAGTTTTAGTATGTCAATCCTTTTTACTTTTAATATTCTCACAGAATAAACGTCAATGTGAATGACTTTTCCAATCTAATTTGAATAAGCTTGATCTCTTAAAAAATATATTGAATAAATATGAACAAAAATATAAATTCAACTAAATTAATCGAAGGTTTAATTAGTTAACCCAGTCATACACATTTTCATAAATTTCATCTATTTTCCTTGGTCAACTCTTCTATATTTATTATTAACTTCTTCATATCTTCTAAATACAAAAACACTCCTTTTAAAACATTTTCGGTATTTTAACTAAAATTTTCATATATAAAAAATTACCACTACTCGAATATTTTCATCTTCAAATATGAATATTATTTGTCTAAATAAAATTGTTCTGCCTAACAAATCTGAAGTATATCTTAATAATTATCTATTTAAACAAAAATTAGCAAATTCTTTGTTTTGATTAAATAATAAACATATATGATGTTCATGTACCAAATGTTAAGCTTTATAAAAGAATAAAATATTTTGTTGAATAACTTATATACTTTTGAAATGGTACTTTACATATAATAATATATGTGAAATACCAAAAGTTAATCTCTAAAAAACATTTTAAGTTTTCAAAATTAGAATTTATAGCCTCAGCCTGTAATATAATAATTAAAAATGGATGTTCCTGAGAAAACTTTATATACCAATTATATTACTAACATGTTGTTTATTGTATATTTTATTTAGAGATTATGATGGATTTTCGTAAAATTGAAGTATTAAATAACTTTAGGTTGATTTGATTTGGTTAACAGGTTGTCCACTTCATTTTCTCCTATAGAGTATTAAGAAGGCAATGAGCTTCTAGAGGAGAATGTAGAGAAAGGCGCATAGTGTAATAGGAGAATTTTAAGCAATTTGAATATTGTTTCTTCCATTCAATTTATTCTTTTGTATTTTAATATTCAGAAATTTTGTAGGTTCATGGTAGGTGTTTGTAATGTTTTATACTGATGATTGGATATATTTGTTTCCTTATTAATTTAAAAATAATTTATAAAGTTATTAAAAAAATAAAAGGCTAAATAATTATTTGTTACCATTTTGACATTTGTAAGATTTTTTATTTTTGTTGTCATATGTTTGATAGTATATGAATTTGTTTCGTACATTATGATCCCTTAAACGATTGTTGATCTTAGAACATTGAAGTCAGTTGTGTGTATCTTCATGCTTTTATTCCTATATTATGCACCTATATTGTTCCTCTTTTATATAGTGTGTAAGTGCAATTGTATAAACACTCAAAGTCATATACAAATGTGCTAATAAATAATTAATCTTCAACATTTACTATATCAGAATATTTAAAAGTATCCACCTAGCGAATAATGTTCTTATTCAAGTTTTTTTTGAATTTTCTTCTTCTTATAATTACAAAGAATTAGCTACAATCCGTATGCTTAGCACGGGTTCGCACTAGTTTTTAGAAAGGAACTGCAAATTCAATTTAACGTGATATTAAATGCAGACACTTCTAGAGGAAGCGGAAAAAAAGAGGAAGTTGGATGATAGTTCTAAGGGTGGAGTCGAAGATCTTGAAGATGACCCAATTGCGGAAGTTTTTGGTTCCGACACGAAGAAAAATTATTGTCGAGCAATTACTTCTACTTCTTCTATAAATCAAGTGAAGATGGCTCGAGCTGTAAAAGCTGTAACTGAAAAGAAGCAAGTCGTGGATTTGTCTATTTGGAAATTGGAGATAGAAAGGCAAGTAGCTAATCAAGTTAATAATGCCATCAATTCAATTACTTCAACTTTTATGAATTTATGCCTAGTTTGCAAGAAAAATATGTTGCAAGTCCTACGACTCCACAAACGGAAGGTGCTTCTAATTTAGGAGATTCTCATACAAACAATAATGTAGTTGTTACTCCAACCGTGTCAAATAATGATATTCGGTCATCTACAATGGAAAAGAAATATGTAATGCTATTGTCACAAGATTTAGAGAGGGAAGTAGCTAAAGGTTATGTTGGAACACAAACTATTTGTCATTTTAGGAAGGTGATATCGAATGTAGAGAAAGTAATTTGGGTGGTTGATGTTCTTGAACCGGATGCACCAATTTATGATGGTCCTCAAAATGGAATGTACAAGTTATGTGATTTTTCAGATGGAGGTTTCATTATATGGTCGGAGTTTCGTATTCGGTATTTGTAGAATTTCACTATGAAATTTACGTTGTCTTTTGTATTCCAATTTGACATTGTTATGAAGTAGTTGATTATGTATTGAATTAACCAACTTAATTATGTATTGTACTTGTTATGAAGTAGTTGACATTGTTATGAAGTAGTTGACTATGAAATTTATGTTATTTGATCATGAATATTGTAAATTTTGGGTTCCTATTGAATGTAGTATAATAATGCATATCATGTTAGTTATTAATTGTTTATTAATGTTAAAATAATTGACTATATTGAGAATGAAAATATTTCAGCGTTATAAGCGTTGGCAATTAAAATTTACCAACACTTATAAGCGTCAGCATAGAAAATTAAACAATGTTGGATGGTTAATTTGCCAACGTTTATAAGCGTTGCTAAATAATATACACCAACGTTTATAAGCGTTGGGGAATACAACCTTCCAACGCTTATAAGCGTTGGAAAACTAAACTCGCCAACGCTTATAAGCGTTGGCAATAAATTGCGACGCCCCTACAGCGACGCTAATAAGCGTTGCTGAAACTGTTTGCGACAGTTATACACGTTGGGAATCACCTGTTTTGGTGCAGTGACCCTTCATCACCACAGGCACCCCCTTCGAAACCCGCAAGCTATCACTCTCAATAGTGATCTTACAACCTAAATAATCCAGCTGTCCCAAAGAGATAAGATACTTCCGAAGTACCGGAACATAGCGTACATTAGTGAGAGTACGAACCACTCCGTCGAACATCTGAATTTGCACGGAACCAATGCCTTTCGACTTACAAATAGCACCATTTCCCATAACAATTGAATTTCCTTCCTTTTCTATGTAAGAAGAAAACAAATTCCTATTTAGCGTCATATGATAAGACGCTCCCGAATCGAGTACCCAATCGCTACCCGAAACAACCGATGCTACCGCCGATGAAACATCTACATCTCCCTCACCAACTCCACTCTCCACCGCTACTGATGACGATGCTACTTCCTTCTTTGCCTTCTCCTTGTCCGGACACTCATTCTTCCAATGACTGGGCTTCTTGCAAATATAGCACTTGCCTTTTCTTTCCTTCGACTTTCCTCTCCAACCAGGTTTCCTTGATTTAGAACGCCCCTGGTTCTCCTTCTTCACATACCTCTCCTTCTCCACAAACAAACCATGACCATTACTAGCACCACTACCTCCATCACCTAACTCCTTCATTTGATCCCACAACTTCTCGCTATGAAGACCCCTCTTGACATCATCAAGAGTCAATGTATCTCGGCTATAGATCAAACTATTTGAGAAACCTGTATAGCGATTTGGCAACGAACACAACAATATCATCGCCTTTTGCTCTTCCTCAATCTTAAAATCTACCGCCTTCATCTTCATTAGCAAATCATCAAAAGTATTCAAATGCGCCTTTAGCGAAGTACCTTCCTTCATCTTATAGGTGAAGAACGTTCGCAATAAGACCAAACGATTTGTCAGTGACTTCTTCATATACAACTCCTCCAACTTGTCCCAAATACCCTTAGCGGTTGTCTCACCACTAATTTCAGAGATAACATTCTCTCCCATAGCATGTTGAAGTGTAGTGAATGCCCACTCTTCCATCTCCTCTCTCTCAACATCCGAGATGTCCATTGGCAATAAATGTGTATCAAACACTACCCGATGCAACCCGATTCCTCCTTAGAACCGCTTTCATCTTCCATTGCCATTTTTCAAAATCAATATCGCCATTCCACCTGTCTATTACCAATTGTGATCCTGAAGCTGCGTACGAACCACGTACATAACGAGCTACACCACTTGGATTACCCATTGAGGAACTACTTAAGGTATTATCTGATTCTGGCATTTCTACAACCTCCTACCAAACACCAATGCTCTGATACCAAATGTTGGGGCGGGATTCCAACTGGAGACCACTCAAATCGGAACCCAACAAACACAGCGGAAGATGGGATCGTGGTAAGAAGTGTAAAAACAACCAATTGATAACTCAATTCCAATCTCAACCAATCCAAAAGAAATCACAATCCCAAACAAGTAATAACGAAAAGTAAATCACACAGCGATTTATAGTAGTTCCACTAACGTTGTGTTAGTGTATATCCACTTTAAGAGAGAGGTTTATTAATATTGATGAGAAGAGTACAAGAGATTGAATACAATGATCAAAATTCTAATTTGAAATTGATTTGTGGAGAAGAGAATTGAAGAAAATTAGGTTTTGATAAACCCTAATTGGTGGAGGCTAATCTCTTGCAATCGCTTGCACACCACCTATCTGGAACCTGAAGCTAGCTTATATAGGAGAATAGAAACCCTAGGCAATGTTCCGAAATTTCCCATGCAGTTGTCACAAATCTTCATGCCGAGTCTGTAGAGAAAAACAGGCGATATACGCCTCAGACGTCTGACCAACATGGTCAGACGTCTGAATGAAGCCTCTGGAATAAGATACGCTTCAGCTCAGACGTCTGACCATTTGGTCAGACGTCTGATAAAAGTCACTGGAACCAAATCTACACTAACTCAGACGTCTGACCCTTTTGGTCAGTCATTTGAGCTTATTCTCTAGAGCAACAGTGCAGATTTGCTGAAGGCCAGACGTCTGACCATTTTGCTCAGATGTCTGACCCTGCCAAAATAGCCTACTCCACCTTTTCCCTTATAACTTCCACCTCCGAACTCCGATTTGCGAACCATTTTCTCCGTTGCGAAGCTACTTCCGACCTCTACAATTCTCCATATAGTGTCGCCAGAATTTAACACTCCACCTCAACACTATATCCATCTCCAACTCTAATGGTCCCATACCATCAACGACAACCGATAGCACCAACTATCACTTCTTCTACCTTCAACCAAACATGAATGCTTTCCCAATGAGCTCCGGCAAAGCCACCGCCCATTGCACTCCACCAACGAGCTCAGGCAAAGCCCCCGCCCGCTAATGAAATATTGAAAACATCCAAATCCTAAGCTATCTCACCAAAGACTAGCACTTACCAAGAAGATAGAACCTCAATCTCTCACTGATACTCTTTCTCATCTACCACCAAGCTCCTCCCTTAATCGTGCCACCCCGTGGCACCTAGCAATTCTCCAAGCGAATCAAGTTCGAGCAATGCTCGAACTTCCAAACCGGCAATGCCTTAGTGAACATGTCTGCCGCGTTATCCTTTGTGTGCACCTTTCGAAAATATACTTGCTTATCCTCATCCATGGCTACTAGAAATGGCTCTCTCACCTCAAGATGCTTAGTCTGTGAGCTAAACGCCAAATTCTCTGCAAAGTGAATAGCACTCTGGCTATCATATCGAACATCAACACTATCATGCCCGAATCCCAAGTCACACAACAATCGCTTCAAATAGAGTGCCTCTTTTGCCGCCTCCACCGCGGCTATCAACTCCGCCTCCGTAGTGGATAAAGCAACTACGGTCTGCAATCTAAATCTCCAACTTATGGGTGTACCCCCAAGTGTGAAGACATATCCGGAAGTTGATTTTCTACGATCCCTATCACCGGCGTAGTCCGAATCACAATAACCAACCAACTTGCAATCCATCACCTTACTACCGCAAAAAACAAGACCATGAGATGATGTGCCACTAAGGTATCTCAATATAAGCTTCACAGCTTCCCAATGTGATTTCCTCGGATTACCATGTATCGACTAACCATCCCGACGGCATTTGCAATATCGGGCCTTATACACACCGTAGCATACATCAGACTTCCAACCGCACTAGCATATGGCACCTTTGCCATATAGGCCTTGTCTTCCTCCAAGATAGGTGATCCTTTACTCGAAAGCTTCATATGCAAAGGTAAAGGTGTATTTGACGCCTTTGCATTCTCCATGCTAAACCGGCAATGCACTTTCTCAATGTATTCCTTTTGAGTTAATTTCAACTCAAAATGCTTTCGATCCCTTACAATTTCCATGCCCAGTATCCTTCTTGCTTCTCCAAGATCCTTTATTTTGAACTCCGATTTCAAACTCAGTTTTAACTTGTTGATTTCATTCTTATCCTTAGAATCAATGAGCATATCGTCCACATACAAGAGTAAATACACCCAACAATCATTTTTCAACTTCTTGAAATAAACACAAGCATCCTTGATGTTTCTATCAAAACCATTTTCAAGCATAAAATGATCAAACCTCTTGTACCATTGTCTAGGTGATTGCTTTAATCCATATAGTGATTTCTTCAACTTGCAAACCAAATTTGACTTACCATCCACAACAAAACCTTCTGGTTGCTCCATGTAGATGTCTTCATCCAAGTCACCATGCAAGAAGGCGGTTTTCACATCAAGTTGCTTCAACTCTAAGTCATGAATAGCAACTATAGCAAGTAATATCCGGATAGAAGTATGGCGTACAACCGGTGCGAATATCTCATCATACTCATTCCCCTTCTTTTGTGCAAACCCCTAAGCCACTAGCCTAGCTTTGTATCTTCCGGGTGGTCTTATCGTACCACGACCAACCCGAGTAGCAATACCATCACCCAAACTCCCTTTGGCTCCACGTTGAACCGAATCTTCTCTAGAATCATGTACATCACTAACACTACTAGAGGCACCTTATGGACTATGTGATGTAGCATCAACCGCTACTTCCTTACAAGCATCTCCAACTACTCGACTCTCTCTACTCCTTGGACAAAATGTGGAAATAATTTCATTATCCTTTGATTCACCATGAACCAAATCCGGAACATCCGATGAGCTTCTATTCTCCTTGAACAATGCTGACTCATCAAAAGTAACATGATGAGAATTCACTACCTTCTTCGTTTCGGAATTCCAAATCCGATAGCCTTTTACTCCATCCGTATAGCCAAGCAAAATCCCCTTGAAAGCTCTAGGTTCAATCTTATCATTTCCTAGATCATGCACATAAACAGGACTGCCAAAGACATGAAGATAACTCAAGTCAATGCTCTTTCCCTTCCACACTTCCTCCGGAATTTTGTTACCAATGGCTGAGCACGGAATTCGATTAATAATATGCACTGCGGTTGACAAAGCTTCAGCCCTAAATCTCTTCGCCAAACCTGGTGTCAATCTCAAACATTGAGCTTTCTCAAGTAAAGTACGATTCATCCTTTCCGCAACACCATTCGATTGCGGATCTCCAGGTGTAGTAAAATGCCTCCGAATACCCTGATGCTTGCAAAACTCCAAAAATTCTCTGGAAACATACTCTCCGCCATTGTCATACCTTAGATCCTTCAAAGACTTTCCACTCTCATTTTCAACAAGAGCCTTCCATGCTTTGAGCTTTGCAAATGCCTCCGACTTGGCCTTCATTACATACACCCAAAATTTTCGAGAAAAGTCATCTATAAAGGAAATATAATAGCGAGCTCCACCTAAAGAAGCTACAGGTGCGGTCCCCAAACATCCGTGTGAACATACCCAACAACCCTTTTTGAATCATGCTTTCCCTTACCGAATGAAACTTTAGTTTGCTTCCCCATGACGCATTCTTCGCAAAACTCTAACTTGTTGAAACTTTCTCCATCGATCATCTCCCTTTTTCGAAGAACGTCCAAACTCCTCTCTGAGACATGGGCTAATCTCAAATGACACAACCCAGTCGCATCCAAGCCACGAAAACTATCAACTGCTATACAAGTTTCACCTTCTAAAGTCACTCCTTGAAGCAAATAAATGCCATGAGTCCTAGCACCCTTCATCACCACAGGCACCCCCTTCGAAACCCGCAAGCTATCACTCTCAATAGTGATCTTACAACCTAAGAATCCAGCTTCCCAAAGAGATAAGAGACTTCCGAAGTACTAGAACATAGCGTACATTAGTGAGAGTACGAACCACTCCGTCAAACATCCGAATTTGCAAGGAACCAATGCCTTTCGACTTACAAATAGCAACATTTCCCATAACAATTGAATTTCCTTCCTTTTCTATGTAAGAAGAAAAACAATTCCTATTTAGCATCATATGATAAGACGCCCCCGAATCGAGCACCCAATCTCTACCCGAAACAACCGATGCTACCGCCGACAAAACATCTACATCTCCCTCACCAACTCCACTCTCCACCGCTACTGATGACGATGCTACTTCCTTCTTTGCCTTCTCCTTGTCCGAACACTCATTCTTCCAATGACCGGGCTTCTTGCAAATATAGCACTTGCCTTTTCTTTCCTTCGACTTTCCTCTCCAACCAGGGTTCCTTGATTTAGAACGCCCCCGGTTCTCCTTCTTCACATACCTCTCCTTCTCCACAAAAAAACCATGACCATTACTAGCACCACTACCTCCATCACCTAACTCCTTCATTTGATCCCGCAATTTCTCGCTAAGAAGACCCGTCTTGACATCATCAAGAGTCAATGTATCTCGGCTATAGATCAAACTATTTGAGAAACCTGTATAGCGATCTGGAAACGAACACAACAATATCATCGCCTTTTGCTCTTCCTCAATCTTCAAATCTACTGCCTTCATCTTCATTAGAAAATAATCAAAAGTATTCAAATGCGCCTTTGGCGAAGTACCTTCCTTCATCTTATAGGTGAAAAGCGTTCGCAATAAGATCAAACGATTTGTCAGTGACTTCTTAATATACAACTCCTCCAACTTGTCCCAAATACCCTTAGCGGTTGTCTCACCACTAATTTCAGAGATAACATTCTCACCCATAGCAAGTTGAAGTGTAGTGAATGCCCACTCTTCCATCTCCTCTCTCTCAACATCCGAGATGTCCACTAGTAATAAATGTGTTTCAAACACTACCCGATGCACCCGATTCCTCCTTAGAATCGCTTTCATCTTCCATTGCCATTTTTCAAAATCATTATCTCCATTCCACTTGTCTATTACCAATTGTGATCCTGAAGTTGCGTACGAACCACGTACATAAGGAGCTATACCACTTGGATTACCCATTGAGGAACTACTTGAGGTATTATCTAATTCTGGCATTTCTACAACCACATACCAAACACCAATGCTCTGATACCAAATGTTGGGGTGGGATTCCAACTGGAGACCACTCAAATCGGAACCCTACAAGCACAGCGGAAGACGGGATCGTGGTAAGAAGTGTAAAAACAACCAATCGATAACTCAATTACAATCTCAACAAATCCAAAGCAATCACAATCCCAACCAAACAATTCAGAAATCAAAGCAATAACGAAAAGCAAACCACACAACGATTTATAGTGGTTCCACTAACGTTGTTTTAGTGTATATCCACTTTAAGAGAGAGCTTTATTAATATTGATGAGAAGAGTGCAAGAGATTGAATACAATGATAAAAATTCTAATTTGAAATTGATTTGTGGAGAAGAGAATTGAAGAAAATTAGGTTTTGATAAACCCTAATTGGTGGAGGCTAATCTCTTGCAGTCGCTTGCACACCACCTATCTGGAACCTGAAGCTAGCTTATATAGGAGAATAGAAACCCTAGGCAATGTTCCAAAATTGCCCCTGTAGTTGTCACAAATCTTCACGCCGAGTCCGTAGAGAAAAACAGGCGATAGATGCCCCAGACGTCTGACTAACATGGTTGGACGTCTAAATGAAGCCTCTGGAATAAGATACGGTTCAGCTCAGACGTCTGACCATTTGGTCAGACATTTGATAAAAGTCACTGGAACCAAATCTGCACTAACTCAGATGTCTGACCCTTTTGGTCAGACATCTGAGCTCATTCTCTGGAGCAATAGTGCAGATTTGCTGAAGGGCCAGACGTCTGACCATTTTCCTCAGACGTCTGAGCCTGCCAAAACAGCCTACTCCACTTTTTCCCTTTTAACTTCCACCTCCGAACTCCGATTTGCGAACTATTTTCTCCTTTGCGAAGCTACTTCCGACCTCTACAATTCTCCATATAATGTCGCCAGAATTTAACACTTTCATGCAATAAGGAAAAGCTAGACGACCGGCTGTACTCCAATCCAAAAGCATTGCATACGCAGAAAAATTGCTAATGATCCATAATAAAGAAGTGAACATACGAAAGTTCCTTTTTTTTGAAATGTCGTATGTTTCAACTCCTTCATGCCATAATGTTTTCAACTCTTCAATCAACGGTTGTAAATAAAAATTAATTCTTTATGTCGGATCATCAAGGCCAGGTATAATAATAGTGAGAAACATGTATGGATTTTTCATACACATCTATGGAGGTAAATTGTAAGTTGTAATGATAATAGGCGAAGATGAATATTTAGAACTAAATTGTGAGAATGCTGAAAATCCATCCGTACATAAAACAAGTCTAACATTATAACTCTCCGCTGCAAAAGTTGGGTATGTTTATCATAATGCTTCCATGCTTCTCCTGTTGGATCATAGGTTTTGATTGCTGACAAGACACAACAATTCACGAATCTACGACTACGACAACATCCGGACTCATCGACTCAATATATGGTTCGTATAGTTATAAATTTTAACAAGAGTCAATAAGTATATATATATAGTCTAGTTAGTGCTTTGTTAAAATCTTTCCTCAAGATTCATCACTCACAAATTCAATTAAAACTTGCATTCAGTTTTTCAAATACACACACATATATTTCATTACACTGAAAAATAGTACTCAGTCGACTGACCAAGCGGTAACAGTCGACTGAGTCATTGTAAAAAAATTTATATATTACATGGACCAATCGACTGAACACACCTGATCAGTCGACTAAGTCTGTGCATGAATTTTGTGCATCTTTTGAATTCAGTCGACTGACTAAGCAAGTTTAGTCGACTGAATCCTGCAACAATCACATTTGCTTGTATCCTTTCACAACAAGTCTTGCTTTTAAACGATCTACTTGACCATCTTGTTTGTACTTAGTTTTATACACCCACTTCACGCCTATTGATTTTTTCCTTCAGGAAGAGGACATCTCTTCCATGTGTCATTCTTTACTATGGAACTAATCTCTTCATCCATAGTTTATTCCACTTATCATCCTTTGATGCTTCATCAAAGTTGATTGGATCATAGTCTGCAAACAATGCAAAGTTAACAAGCTCCTCATCGCTGACATCATTGTCGTTTGTCACAACATAATCCTGTAGCCTTGCTGGAAGATTATGAGTGCACTTGGGGCGAACATATTCATATCGAACTAAAGGAGGAGTAGGGGATTTTGAACTGCTTGAAGTTTGCAATGGCTAAGTGGACTGTTCTGAAACCTGCTGTTCATTTGCATGTAAATCATCATCGACATCTATGCTAACCTGCTTCTTCTCTTCAACAGACAACTCCCAAGATGCAGATTCATCAAACTTCATGTCTCGACTTATAATTAACTGACCTGATCTAGGATTATAAAGTTTGTAGCCTTTTGTTATATCATTATAACCAATGAATATGCATTTTTCACCTTTGCTATCTAACCTTTTTCTTTTTTCAGCAGGTATATGAGCATATGCAACACACCCGAAAACTCGAAAAATTTCAACATTTGGTTTTTTCCACTCCAAGCCTCCTCTGGTGTCTTATTCAACACACATTTTGTCGAGCACCTATTCAAAAGATATACATAACAAGCAACAGCTTCTGCCCAGAAAACTTTAGGTACATTTTTTTCTTTTAACATACTTCGAGCCATTTCAATAATAGTTCTATTTTTTCTTTCAGAAATTCCATTTGTTGAGGCGTGTAACTAGTAGTAAGTTGATGCTTTATACCATATTTTTTTAAAATAGTCATGAAATGAATTTGAGGTATATGCCCCTTCTCTATCTGTTCTAAGCATCTTTATACTATAGCCACTTTGGTTGTCAACAAAAGCTTTAAAATCTTTAAAGAAGTTGAATGCTTCAGATTTATATTTCAAGAAAAAGACCCATGTTTTCCGACTGTAGTCATCAATAAAAGTAATAAAATAACGATTACCTCCATTTGAAACAGTTTCCATCGGTCCGCATATATCTGAGTGCCCAAGCACCAATGGATTCGTAGCTCTTCGTGATTTTCCAAACTGTAAAGGCTCTCTATGTTGCTTTCCGAGCACACACCCTTCACATAGTTGATTTGAGGGTTCTAGTAGTGGTAAGCCAACAACCATTTCCTTCTGAGCAAGTAACCTTAACCCTCTGAAATTCAGGTGACCAAAACAAAAATGCCAGAGCCAATTTTCATCGGTAATAAGTGCAGCAAAAGAACATATTGGTTTTGTTTGCAATGTTAGAGGAAACATGCGACTACTTGTCATCGGAACTCTTGCAACAAGCTCATTTTTTCGATTTCAGATCCTACAAATCCCATCATCAATTTCAATTCTAAGCCCCTTATCCGATAGTTGACCCATACTAAGACAATTCCAATGTAGACTTGGTACATAAAATACATCAGAAATATACTCATGAGAACCATCTTTTAGTCGAATGAGAATGCTACCCTTTCTCATGATGGAAACTTTGGCCTTGTTTCCAAAATTCACTTCACCATGAACTGACTCGTCCAAATGAGTGAAGAGCTCCTTTTCTCCGCACAAGTGATTACTGCATCCAGTATCTAAATACCACTTATTGATATGATTTCCTTCGGAAGCACTGCAAGCTAATAGCAGTGTTTCTTTCTCTTGCATATTGCCTTGAGTGTAGTTAGCATGTTGATGTTTTTTCTTTTGATATCTACCTCTGCATTCAAATTTATAGTGACCAAGTTTTTTGCATTTATGACACTGAACTTTAGACTTATCATACCTCTTTACAGCTGAAGGTAATTGCTCGATATTTTGCTTCTTTGCTACACCACTACTGCTGTTGCAATCTTTTGCTATTTTCTGTTCCAGCACAGCCTTGCTTAAAAAGCTTGCTCAAGAGACGTTTCACTTTTAAGATTTTTTCTATACTCATAAGCACTTAATGTACCCATTAATTCTTCTACTGTAATGCCAACTCGATTGCCTGCTAGCTCAATTGCAGGAACAACGTCATCAAATCGACTTGATAACGACCTCATAATCTTTTTGATGATACGAGGTTCTTCGCAGATTTCTCCATTCATAGTTAACTGATTAACAATAGTCTGAACTCGAGCAAAATAGTCAGCAATGCTATCATGTGCATTCATGATTAAAGATTCAAACTCAAGACGTAAGTTTTGCAGTCTTACACTTTTCAGTTTTGCATCACCTTGGTAAGACTTTTGCAGCTTCTCCCATGCACCTTTTGACGTTGATGCTCTTGAGATCCTTTCAAACACGACCTCATTGACTGCTTGATAAAGAAAGAACAATGCCTTCTTATCCTTCTTTCAGTTTTCCTTCAATGCATCTTTCTGTGTTTGACTTAGTTGTGCTAACTCTGCTTCATTTGCAGGTTCACTGAATCCATGTTCAATGATTTCCCACAAATCCTAGGAACCAAATAATGCCTTCATCTAGATACACCATTGATCAAAATTCTTTCCGCTGAATTTTGAAAGTTGAGGTTGAATTGATCCACTTATTGTTGCGACTTACTTACAAGTGTAACGACCTGAAATTTTCAAACATTCGCATCCATATATGTAGGAATTAAATTGCTCAAAATATCATATTGTTATTTTATATTTGACAAAACTCAGCATATACAGTATATAAACAAATCATAGAATCACAGACACAAAGCAATACAACAATAAGCAGCGGAAATAAAGAATAGTAGTTCATGAAGCTACTATATATATACAAATCAGAGTTAAACAAGATACAATGGAAGTCTCGAATACAAAGAAGTCTCAATATACAATGGTCAAATAACAACATCTGAATACATCACTGAAGTCAACTGAATCATCGAAAGCTGAATAGATATAGCTGGATCTCCAATCGAAGCTCCAACTCCAAAGGTGAGTCTCGAAAGCTGTTCCACTCAGTCTGACCCAAGCGTAAAGCAAACACAAAACACTCGAGTCAGGATTAACATTCTTATATCAATAAACCCAACTCAAGTGAAATATCAACTGAAATACAAGTAACTCAAAGGATGTTTGGGATAACCATCCTCTAAGGATCCATTAAACTATCTACTATGTAGTAATATACGCTATTATAATAATGTCTAAAGTAAAGTAAACTATTAAAATAGCGTTAAGGCATTACCCATATCCCCCTTAACACATTTTATATATTCCCATAGTCTATACAGTACCGTAATCTCCCCCATACTGCGCGTCGTCAGAGGGCACTCCATAGGTATGGTACAAAACAAACTCGTAGTAAAGCTCGCTAGTGTAGGTGACACGGCACAACGAGGTAATGCAAGGGTAGATATACCAACTACGCATCCGGACTGGTGGTAACGCAAAGCAGCCACTACCGCCCACCTCGAGCCATACTCCCAAAAATTCGATGGGTGCACCCAATCAATCACAAAGTATTAGAATGGTATCGAAGGAGTGTGTCCGATCAGAGGTGCTACCTCATTGGCCCGAGAATCGCTCCTATTTTAGCCACCTTATGCCAACTCACGGGAGTTGGGTCCACGTATATACCTCAAGAACGTCGCCACCATCCTACTTCATTCTGGGATATCTACCGCGTACACAGTTGTTAAAGTGGTTTTCGATATTGGCAGAGAGTATGACAATATCCGATCCCGGTCTCTTTAACAACCAAATGTTATTATAACACCATGGTCATTTCATTTCAAATCGTGTTTCAAAACCAAAATATCATATCCATTTCAAAACCATATTAATACGATGTCATTATCCATTTCCAGAATCATAATACTTTCCAAAATTATAACACTTCTGAAACAAAAACACTTTGAAATCATCATATTTTGGAAACCTTAACTTTGAAATCATAACTTCCACCCTTAAATAGTTTAGATATTAATAATAGTATATGTAATAAAATAGTTTATAAAGTAAAATAGTTTATACAAAATAGTTATAAGTTAAAATAGTTATAATAAATAATTTATATTGAGAATGATTTATATTAAAATAGTTTATATTAAAATAATTTATAAAGTAAAATATAAAATAATTCTAAATATAGTTAAAAATACTTTATATAATAAAATAGTTTCCTCATATTTCATAAATCGATTCAAATCAACTCGGATTCCAAAATTCAACTTAATCAAATCTTAATTCATCAATTTCCACTAAATTCAGTTTCTCAATAAACCATTTCAAATTATATCGATTTCAAATACAGATTTGAACCACAAATAAACCATTTCAATTTCAATATATTTCAAAGCTTTATATATTCAATATTTCAAAACTAAATTCGATAATTTCATATATTTATATATATATATATATCAAATTCACTTTACTATTATTTAGTTTGAAATATTTACTAAATAAATTCAATATCATTTAAATAAAAGCCCAAATTTCAAATCTCTAAATATTTCCTTCAATTTATTTAACTTGAAATATTCATTTTAAATCATCTTAAACCAAAATCAAGTTATAAAATCATATCCTTTAAAAATCCCAAATTCCATAAGTTCAGATAGATTTAATTAAATATAATTCTTAATTAAATATAATTTCAAATCAATTTCAAATCTATCTTTTCAACCTTAACCTATTTAATCATTTCGAACTCTATATTAAAATATAATTTAAATAAATACTTAAACATATATATCAACTTTATTATATCAACTTTAATAAATCTTTAAAATCAATATTTATTTTAAACCATATATTTCTTTTCAAAACCATAGAAATCATTTTCAATATATATATATACCAACGGTGTCTGTATATAATTTTCTATCCTAGGTCAAGTGATACAGATATTTATCATTTCAATCTGCAATTGAAATATATATACTGGTATATATCATTTCAACCCGCAATTCCAAATTCAATTCAATGAAAATTGCTTGGGTTTATCATTTCAACCTATAATGATTTTCTCCTATTCTACAGATCGTTCGGATATGTATCATTTCAACCCATAGTGAATTCTATACTAACAGGGAACTTACAGAGTGATAACAGATATGATAATAACAAACAAGCATATATCATCAATATAAATTACAGATAATGGTGTCAGATGTCATCGGTGAACAAATACAGATAATGGCATATATATAGCAATATAAATAACAGATAATGGTGTCAGATGTCATGGGTGAACAGATACAGATAACATTATATATATATATATATAACAATATAATTAACTAACAATAGCATATTTCAATTATTGTTTCAATTGAAATCAAATTTAATAAATAAAAGAACATTAATCGTGAGTGATTGCTCACATTTCGAGGCTAGAGAGAATAGACAATGAAGTTGAGTTACGAATTGCAAGCATGACTTCCAAAATAAAACTAGATTGGCACGAATTGACGAGCAAAGCTGATAACAAGAATCGATAAAACATATTGAATCAGTTTTGATATAAACTTAGAATACATTATTATACTATATATATAAATTTTATTTATTTCAAAAGAAATAAATTTCAGAACACATATATTTAAACATATGTATTCTATTAAAACTACAGTACATGAATTCACTTCTTAATTTTTTTTTATAATATATGTATACTATTATATGCACTACTACTATAAGTAATAACTTTATAGAAACTTTACACATCAACCAACATATACACACACAACCCACTATAAAAATATATGGCCCCTTACAATTTAAAACAATATTAAATAAACCCGTACTTTATAAACTATATATCTATACTTACCTACAAATATATATAATACCCAAATTTATAATCAACTTGTTCATATAATAGTACGCCCGAATTGATAAATTATAAACAAATACATGGAAAACACACATATATATATATATATATATATATTACTACATATATAAACTAACTGTAACTTTTATAACTAAAATATGCAGACATAATAGATGAAAAATTAACTCTTTATAACAAATCTATTTCTTTAAAAATATACATACATATCATCATAACTTTAAAAACAAATTTCCAATAAACTATACAGCCGAATAGATAAACTAATATATATATATTACAGACTATATCTACATATTACATTTAACTTAAAATCAAAATATATACTTTACTGTTAACAACAAAGATCTGGACCTATTATATATATAAATGCTTTAAACTCAGACATATATATAGACTTCCCTTTCAACAGTACAACAGGAAAACAAATAGTGTATGCAGACTAAAAAATATAATATAACCCAAAATATTATATAAATTATATATACAAATAACACTATATATATAAGAGATCAAACAGCAATGAACATGAACAAAACCTATATGTATAATATTAGATACCTATAAGAAGAAAAGATAAAGCTCGGCTATTAAGACAAAGGAGGAAGACAAGCTGATCTCGGTGGCTAGAGGAGTGGCGGAGGGAAAACTGCTCCATCAGAAAAGGCTGGATGGTTCGGCTATCGGTAATTCGTGAGGGGATAGCTGCCACGGAGAGGAGGGTGGTGCAGCTCGAAGGTTGATGAATCAGGGGCAACGGTGGAGCTTGACTGTGGGTGGCAGAGGCCGATGCATGAGAAGGCACGGATGGTTGATGAGGTGTTTGCGTGGGATGCCGGGCAAGGTGAAAGGTGGAGACGGTAGGGAAGGGTAAGATGTGGGAAAAGAAAGGGAAGAATGAAGAAGGGATGAGTGGATCTGCATATTAAAACTACAGGAACGAAACTTAGAAAAGCTTAGAGAAAATAAACGATCCAAAGTAAGAAACGAAGAGACTGTCATAACAACACAACCAGTAAATACATGTTGGAACCAGTAGGAATAACAAAAGTCCAATGCATGAATTCAATGAAAAATGAATGCTAGTGGCTGTAGGAATTAACACAGTGGATAACGAATGGACAAGAAATTCCAAAGGTTCAAAATGGTACAGATACGGTTAGCCGTTTCGTAGATTGCACAGCACACCGGAATCCGAAATTGACAATTGAATATACTGCGGAGATCAGCACGATGAGACGATCAAAATGGTACACAGATATATGTGATACGACTATCTTATCAAAAGTCGATATTTGGTACCGAAAATGCTGCTAATCTGTCAGAAATAAGATGGACGGAGCAATAAAAGTCCGAATTTTAAGAAATGAAATATGACGACTCACTCAGAAGATGATTTACAAATTTTCTATATAAAAATATTCAGGTTTGGAAAACATTTTATTATCATCGATTTTAACTGATATAAATTCAAATAAAATTACACAAGAAAATAAACTTTCAAATTATCCGATGAAAATTTACTAGTTGCAATGTTTAAGAAGACGTATTCCAAATATCCAATTTGTATTTCAAAAATTTATTGTTTAAAATTTCACAAAATTTCAGTTAAATATATTAATAAAAAAAATTTATTAAAATTTACGGGTTGTTACAACAAGCAACCCAGTTGACAACTTCAAATCAAGCCTGGGCTTTGATACCAGTTGTAGGAACTGCAGTTTCCTATAAAAATGGATCAAGATGAAAAATATACGAGAGTATGTAAAGATGAATTTGCTTTTTATTATTAAACGATAAAAATACTACATCAGATATTTAAACAAAGAAAAAAAAACAGATCCACAACAAAGCTACCGACCTACAAACTAGTTCAAAAGAAAACACACATTCCCTATTATTTAGTTCAGAGTCTTTCTACTGAAGAAAACACACATTCTAATTCTAACACATACTTTTTTTGAAACATTGGTAAATGGGTCTAGCCCAGAAAGATTGCAAGAGAAAAGATGAGATCGAAATAATGCCCGCAATCTCACTACAAACACTCTAACCCTAAAAACACTAGGGAAAAACAACGCCTCCAACATGAAACCTCGAAAAAATAACGATAATGGTGATCTGCCGAGGGCGAACTCAGTTAAAATCATAAAATCAACTCTCTTAAGCCTTTGTTAATGGCCTAGGGAGGCTTCCAACTCTTCATAGCTAATCTTTGCATCTCACGAAATTCTGATATGAAGCAAAAATTCTTCTCCTGATTGGTTTTTGCTTTTGCTTCAACATGTGAAGTCAGTCTTTTGCTAGGAGCTTTATCGAGCCTTAGCTCTGAGAGGAGATTAGTGCAATTAGATGATTTATGTAAGCCTCCAGAGTCCTCGACTAAGTGAGCTATAAACTTGCTGCTTTTATGTCCAACAGAGTCTGGACTTTCAAGTTCAGTCATCCAACTACTTTCTCCTCTCTTCCAGTTAGATAAGTGAAAGATTTGATTGTTTATTTTGCTTCTGTAATGATTGAATCCTAATCTTTGCTCTTTAATAGCTCATTGGAGCTTTTTGTCATACTCTCGAAGACTGCAATTCATGCAGTAACCTCCAGAACTGTTAGGTAGAAATAAATTTGCCTTATAATTTAAAATATTGAAATTAATATCCTTTTTATTAATATGTGCCTTGATACTTCCCTTGCAGTTATCAGTTGGCATTTTGTTGTTCTGGACGGAGCTGTTTGAGAAGTTGCCTGCTCGGTCGCTGTATCGCTCTTCAGATAAGTGTCTGTTGATGTACACATTATTATCTCCTGAGTGTGGAGTATTAGAAACATGATTGATATTAACTGTCAGTTGCCAATCTTTATCCATGCTCAGATAATTGCCCATTTGATCATGAATACTATGTGCGCGGTAGCTTCCGCCCCTATCAGAAGTGATTTTTCCACTCTGTAAGAAAGATTCTAAACTCTCTTCATATCTATCCATGTGCCAGTTTTTATGATTTGGATTACCTGAATATTTGCTTTGATTTCTATGTTTACTGAGAAGAATCTGGCAATCTAATTCAATTTTCTTCCAAAGTTGAATGCTTTCTGTTTCTGATTGAGAGTGAAGTCTTTGATTTCTTTCCTTTCAAATGTGAAATATTGTTGTAGTAAGCATAATACTAGCTTTTTGAATTCCTTGGATTTTTCTTTGAAGTTTTGTTGGATATAGTTGATGCTTTCTCTGATGTTTTGAACTGGCTGATTTTGGTTAATTTTGAGCTTTGCTTTGGCAATAAACCATAAATGTTTTGTATAAGTACAGTCAAAAAACAAGTGATTGATACATTCATTTTCCTCTCGGCATAGCAGACATATTGTATCCCCTTTTTTATTCTATTTTAAGCATCTATCTCTAGTGGGGAGCCTGTTAATAGTTGCAAAATAGGCACAATGAGACATTTTCAGACAATTTGATTTATTCTATATAACAGTATGCCAATCCACTTCAGTTTTATGACCTTTTATAAATTCTGAAGTTTTTTTGAAGGGGAAAGAACCTTTTGTAGATGGTTTCCATTCCCACTTATCTTTTGAAAGATTAAGATCAATTGTGATCTGATTAATGGCTGTAATGAAAATAGAAGTAGCTGGATACCAAAATGTATTCCACCTGCTGTTTTGAATGATGCTACTTGCTTTTCCATTGATTTCACCAAACAAATTTAAGTTGTTCCATCCCACAAGACTAACTAGTGTTTTTCCATGAATCCAAGGGTCAAACCACATACTAGTCTGGTTATCATTTTTAAATTTTCTTTCCAAAAGCTTGATGGAAGTGTATCTGCTGCTGAGAATACTTTTCTAGACATTTTAACACATACTTTATTTTGGAACAGAAACAAACTCACGTAAGTTTGAGTTTAAGTTTCAACATCACAGTGAGTGTTCTGCGATACATTGTAATGGCGACTCATTTGTTAAACAATATGTAACTCTTAACAATAATTACATATGTTAATTTTTGTCAAATTAACGAATGAATAGAAATTAAAAAATTAAAGTTGAAGGAATGACGAAAGCAGTGACATCTGCTCTCCTGATCTTTCATATTATCACTCACTTTTCAAAAGGCTAAATATTATGTATATAGCCTTCATACCCATTATTGTATTCACTGGAAGTCAATTTTGGATGCTTCCAATTCATTTCTTATTTTCTTGATCATCAAAGTCATGTTGACTATGAACAAACCCAACCATATCATTTCCATTATAAATACCTTTCAGAATCACTATCTTCATCATAAATCCATCTCATTGGAGAAAAAAAACATATAAAAATTAATCAAAAATCAGAACACAATGGTAATTAGAGATGTAAAACTATTGGGAATGTGGGCAAGCCCATACGTACTAAGGGCCAAACTCGCTTTGAACGTCAAAGAAGTCCCACACGACTACCAGGAAGAAGTACGGGACAATAAGAGTGAATTGCTTCTGAAGTCAAACCCCATATACAAAAAGATTCCAGTCTTGATTCATAATAACAAACCTATTTGTGAGTCGATGATCATTGCTCAATACATCGATGAAGTTTTTGAAGGACTCTCCATTCTCCCTTCTGAACCACTTGAGCACTCTAAAGCCAGATTTTGGGCGTATTACATTGATGACAAGGTATGTAAAAACTCATACCTTTATATACGGGTATCATTATTCACTTCATTCATTTCTAATTGATGTTAATTTACTATAGTTGATAACCAGCTTCTTTAGCATAATAGGAACGAATAATTCAGAAGAAGATAAATTGCAAACAGTAGAAAAGACTATTTCAGGGTTGAAACCATTGGAAGATTATATAGCATAGAAGCCATTTTTTGGAGGAGATAACATTGGTTATGTGGACATTGCACTTGGCAGTTGGGTAGGTTGGTTCAAAGTAGCCGAGGAAGTCGAAAGTGTTAAAATATTAGATGAAGGAAAGTTGCCAAATTTGTTAGCAATTTTTCAAGTTGAAGATTAATTGGATAGCAAGTGTGAAACGAGAGATTGATTTTTAAAGGAGAAAGTTGTACTTTATTACAAACTTTTGCTTATAATTTTTTTGCTTGCTTACAATTGAGATACACCACTCCTAGTTATAGTAATTCACATCTCAAATGAATGGTGGAGATGTGTTTGATCCTACGGTATACAACTATTCTCTAGAGTTTTCTATAACTTTCATACAAAATATCTTTAGATAAGAAAACTCTAGATTCTAGTTATTTTATTACAACGTGAGAATGGAAAATTCTAGAACCTCTTCTACCATAACAACATATATCTAGATAATTCTATCTAGATGTTTCTTTCTAACTTTCTCTAGAATTCTCTTTTAGCTTTACTTCTTTATTTGTGGCCCAAATTAAGTCCAATAATCTAGCCCAAAGTCAAGTTTAATTTTCAACATCCTCCCGTAAACTTGACTTTGTCATTCCAAGCATCTTACGCAGTCTTTGAAAGTCTTCATTCTTTAATGCCTTTGTAAAAATGTCTGCTACTTGCTCTTTTGAGTTAATAAACTTTGCTTGTACTTCCTTTTTTGCAATCCGCTCTCGAATAAAGTGATAACGTGTATCGATGTGTGAACTTCGTTCATGGAAGACGGGATTCTTGGCTAGAGCGATAGCTGACTTATTATCCATGTAAATTTTTGTTGCATTGTGTTGTGGTATATGCAACTCCATCAATAGATCTCGAAGCCAAATAGCAAGACGAACACAAGTTGAAGCAGCAACATACTCAGCTTCACAAGTGGAAAGCGTCACAATTGGTTGCTTTTTTGAGCTCCAGGTGAAGGCTGTATCTCCCATGAAGAAGACAAATCCAGTCGTACTTTTATGATCATCAACATCTCCAGCCCAATCGCTGTAACTGTAACTAATCAACTTGAAATTATTAGAACTTAAGTATAACAAACCAAAATCAATGGTACCTTTGATGTATCGAAGAATCCTTTTTGCAGTCTTCAAGTGTGATGTTGTAGGAGTTTCCATATAGCGGCTAATGAGTCCAACACCATAAAGTATATCGGGTCTTGTGCATGTGAGGTATCTTAAGCTACCAACCAAACTCCTGAATAATATGGGATCCACATCTTCTTCTTTGGTATATTTTGGGAGCTTTGTTCCACATTCTATTGGGGTATTAACTAGTTTACTTCCATCCATCTTAAATTTCTTCAATATTTCCTTTGCATATGCTTCTTGTGAAATAAATATGCCGTGCTCGCTTTGAATCACTTGGATACCAAGATAATATGTCATGAGTCCAATATCGGTCATCTCAAACTCTAAACTCATCTCCTTCTTAAAATCTTCAAATGCTTTTGGATTATTTCCGGTAAAGATTAAGTCATCCACATATAAACATACAATCAAGATATCTCCACTTTGATTTGTTTTTATGTAAAGAGCATGTTCATGGGGGCATTTTATAAAGTTATTTTCTAGAAAATAGTTATCAATTCTAGTATTCCATGCTCTAGGGGCTTGTTTCAAACCATAAAGTGCCTTTTTCAATTTTAGAACTTTATCTTCATGTTCTTTAATTTTATAACCAAGAGGCTGCTCCTAATAAACTTCTTCTTCTATAGTACCATTCACGAAAGCCGATTTCACATCCATTTGATATATTTTCCATTTGTTTTGAGCCGCTAAAGAAATTAATAATCTTATAGTTTCTAAATGGGCAACAAGAGCAAATACCTCGTCATAATCTATACCTGCTCTTTGCTTGTATCCTTTGGCTACCAATCTAGCTTTGTACCTTTCGACTTCTCCTTTAGCGTTCTTCTTTACTTTGTATACCCATTTTACTCCAATAGCTTTGTGTCCTTTAGGTAAATCAGCCATCTCCCATGTATCATTTTTCACAATAGCTTTGATTTCTTCATCCATAGCACTCCTCCATCTTTTGTCTTGTTTTGCTTCTTCGAAATCTATTGGCTCACAATTTGCAAAAAGACAAAATAAAGTAATATTATCACAAAGTGGTGTTACCTCGTATAGTTCTTGTAAAGATCTCATGCGCGACATCCTTTCACTTGAGCTTTCTTCTTGTGGAGTTTCTTGATGAGTGCTTGATGGAGATGACGGTGTTGGACTAGTCGGCTCTTTTTTCACATCACTGCTTTCTTCTTCTTCGTAAAAGGGAAGGAAATTATAATCAACTTCTTGTGTGCTCCAATCCCAAGTGTTTTCTTCATCAAACTCCACATCTCGACTAACAACAACTTTTCCATTTATAGGATTATATAACTTATACCCTTTTGACCTTAAGTCATAGCCAATGAATATATATTTTTCCCTTTTATCATCCAATTTGGAACTCCTTTGATCCGGCACATGGGCATATGCTTGGCTTCCAAATACTCTCAAATGTGTTATACATGGTTTTCTTCCACACCAAGCTTCTTCGGGGGTTTTGTTCCACACATTTCGAGTTGGAAAGCGATTAGCTAAATACACTGCACATTCAATGGCTTCGGCCCAAAATTCTTTTGGAATTCTCTTACTTTTCAACATACTCCGGGCCATATTAAGTAGAGATCTATTCTTCCTTTCTACGACCCCGTTTTATTGTGGAGTATACGGGGACGGTGAATTCCATTTTCTTCACAAAATTTCTCAAATTCTTTAGAGGTAAATTCTCCACCTCGGTCGGACCTCATGGCTTTTATCTTATAACCACTTTCATTTTCTACAAAAGCTTTAAATTTCTTAAAGGCATCAAATACATCGGACTTTTGTTTAAGGAAATAGGCCTAAGTTTTTCTACTATAATCATCAATAAACAAAGCAAAGTAATTACTTATTCCAAGTGAGCACGGTTTTATTGGACCACAAATATCGGTGTGAATTAACTCTAGTGGTTCTTTAGCCCTTGTGTTGGATTCTTTTGGAAAACTTTTCCTTGGTTGTTTTCCAAATAAGCATCCTTCACATAGTTGATTCATATGATCAATTCGTGGTAAACCTTTCACCATGTTTTTATTCTTTAACAACTTTAAACCCCCAAAAATAAGATGTCCAAATCTTAAGTGCCAAAGCCATGATGAATCTTTATAGCATGCTTTTAAACATTTGGCAATATTATTTGAAATATGGAGTGGAAACATTCTATTTTTTGACATTTCTACTTTAGCAACCATATTTCCTTTAGCATCTTTCATAAGTAGGCTATGATCATTCATATGAATGTCGTATCCCTTTTCTAAAAATTGCCCCAAGCTTAGAATGTTACTTTTCATATTAGGCACATAAATACGTTAGAGATAAAATCATGTTTTCCATTTTTTAAGCAAATTGATATTTTCCCTTTCCCTTAACCGGAATTTTAGATTCATCACCAAAATAAATGTTTCCACTTACTGATTCATCAAGCTCCATGAACATGTTCCTTCTTCCACACATATGATTGCTAGCCCCCGTATCCAAATACCATGTATTATTATCACCACATGCATCTCCCTTTTGTGCCAAAAGTAGTGTAGAATATTCTTCCTCTTCTTTAGCAAAGTTAGATCTCTCTAGAACTTTATTAGAAGTAGATCTACGTTCGAAAGAAAAATGCCCAAATTTATCACAATTATAACACTTAATTTGTGTTTTATCATACCTTGGTCTTCCATTTTGTTTCATGTTTCCTCCTCTTCCTCGACCTCTTGTAGCATATGTGTTTTGGCTTCTCTCCTCTTTATTGAAAAATTTGTAACCACCTCTTCCACAGCTTTGACCTCGACCTCTTCCTCTTTGGCTATGACTTCTTATATTTCTAAATGTTTCATTCTCGTTTAAGGTGAGTTTGGTTTGAAGAACTTACTCCAATGGCTCTTCTTTAACTCTTTTCTTTAATTTTTCTTCATGGGCTTGAAGTGATCCCGTGAGTTGATCAATGGTCATGGATTCTAGATCTTTAAATTCTTCAACAGCTACAACTATGTAATTGAACTTTGAATCTAAAGATCATAGAATTTTCTCGACTACTCTAGAGTCCTCTAATTTTTCACCATATCTTTTCATTTGATTTACTAATGCCAAAACTCATGAAAAATAATCATCAATCGATTCGGTTGATTTCATATGTAAAGCTTCAAACTCACCTCGCATAGTTTGTAGTCTTATCTTCTTCACTTTATCGATGCCTTTGAATGCATTCTCCAAAATCTCCCATGCTTCTTTACCACTTTGCGCACTTGCTACCTTCTCAAACATAGATTCATCCAAGCCTTGATGAATGAGAGTAAGAGCCTTACGATCCTTCTTTCTTGAATCCTTCAAATTATCCCTTTGAGTTTGGGATAAAGTGGTGATATCGATGGGTTCAATATACCCATTTTCAACGATATCCCACACATCTTGTGAACCGAGCAACGCCTTCATGCGAATACTCCAATTATCATAGTACTCCTTCTTTAGCAATGGAACTTGAAATGGTGTCATGCCGCTTGCCATATTTTCTTGACTAAGAACCTTGCTCTGATACCAATGTTAGCAATTTTTCTAGTTGAAGATTAATTGGATAGCAAGTGTGAAACGAGAGATTGATTTTTAAAGGAGAAAGTTGTACTTTATTACAAACTTTTGCTTACAATTTTTTTGCTTGCTTACAATTGAGATACACCACTCCTATTTATAGTAATTCACATCTCAAATGAACGGTGGAGATGTGTTTGATCCTACGGTATACAACTATTCTCTAGAGTTTTCTATAACTTTCATACAAAATATCTTTAGATAAGAAATCTAGATTCTAGTTATTTTATTACAATTTGAGAATGGAAAATTCAAGAACCTCTTCTACCATGACAACATATATCTAGATAATTCTATCTAGATGTTTCTTTCTAACTTTCTCTAAATTCTCTTTTATCTTTACTTCTTTATTTGTGGCCCAAATTAAGTCCAATAATCTAGCCCAAAGTCAAGTTTAATTTTCAACAAAATTTAGTGAAGTGGGCAGAGAATTTAGCTTGGATGATATGGTGAAGGGAGTAGTGCCTGAACATAACAAGCTGGTTGAGTATTGCAAGGTTCAACAGGAAAAAATCTGGAAATCTAGGCCTGCACACTGAGTTAATTTAGAAGTTTAATCTTTCTATGCTATATGAATTGCTTATTTGAGAAGTGAATGATGTTGAATGGTCACTTTGTAAGTGATTCTGCATTGTGTGGTTTGTTTTGTAATTCTTGGATTTACATATTTTCTAATATTTATATTTATTTTCTTATGTTTTATTAATGGAAGGCACACATGACACAATTATATGTTTATGCCCATACCATGAATCTTGGGAATGTATCTTTTGCTTGCATGTTTGGATTAATTAAAGAAGTGCATAATCAAAACTATAATTCTAACTTTGTTACCATATCACATAGATGATGCTATACTTTCGAAAGTTATTCTGTCAAAATCTTTGAAAAAACAGAATTTGCGGAGTTTCCACCTAGTACATAACGTAAATTTACAGTTCTACGTCTGAATTCAGAATTTAACACTGATTCGTATATGTTGACCAGTTTTCATTCTGAAACAATTTATTTTTTTCGAGTTATTTCCTTTTCTTTTTCCCATGATATTCACAACATATTTTAATAGCAGTTAAGATCTGTTGTTTCTTGAATCTCAACGAATATTTAACAATGGGATTAAAAATATGAAAGTTTTGTAAAACACATCCTCTTGAGTTTACAAAATACACTTATACATCTTTTCCAAACACAAGTTTCACCAAACAGTCGGTAGAAATTTACCATTTTCACTGCACCGAAAACTGGAAATATTTACAGTAAAAAGAGAAACTATTTGCAAAACAAACGATTGTACTAAAAAACTGCTAGTGGTTTTTGATTGAAAAATGTTTTGATGAAATTAGGCAGTAGCAATCTGGCGACACATCTGGGACTTCAAAATTTGGAATTTCATAGGAGGAATAAAATGAAAGAAAAGGTAAGACATCTGATCTGCTTATTATTTTGTATTATCATTGTCCATAGTATTCAAAAAGGCAAAATAATATGAATTATATGTATACATCCTTGATTCATAACAACAAACCTCTTTTGAATCTAGATTGTTGTTCAATATATGTCAGTCAATGAAGTTTGGGGAAGGACCCTCCATTCTTTCTTCTTATTCACTTGAGCGCTCTAAAGCTTGATTTTAGGCTTATTACATTGATGGCAATGTATGAATATCTCCTACCTTTTTTTGTATATCATTATTCATTTCTAGCCGATGTTACTTGATTTACTATAATTAATGGGAAGCTATATGAGCATAGTTGTGATGAAATTAAACAGAAGCAGCTACAGCGCAAGCACTAGAGCAAACAATCTCCATATTAAAAGCACTGGAGGATTATTTAGCAGAAAAGTCATTTCATAAAAACATAACTTCAAGTTTATAATCATTTTATAACTTAAAATCATACTTGTATAATACTCCATTACATCTAAAGAGTATATACCAACATCAAATTTGTAACAAGTATGATTAAAAAATTTAAATCTGGTCTTAACTTGCTACTTTAAGTGTTATATAAACTCAAATTTTATATTTTCACAAAACACTTAATTACAAGTTCTATAAAAATCCAGAAGTTTCCAACTATCCATAATCATTGAAAAATCCATTTCATTTTTTTAACAAATGAAAACAACCAAACTACATATCCTATTATGATGCACATCCATACTCTTCTAATGCATAAGCTTCATGTATCCATGAAATAACTTAACAAAATAACGTTACAACTAAAAACCGGTTTATATTTCAAATCATTTTGAAATAGCATATACATATTGCTTTTGTATATCAAATTTGACTTTGGGATTAAATCAAAATCTGTTTTACCAAAACAACTTTGTAGCATCCCACATTTAGAAACCCAAAAATAGACACCGATGATGCTGCAACCATCATCAAAATTATTTCCAAGCGACAGAAGTGAGTTCAGTACATCCAAACCATACCTTTGGTACTTAACCAAAATCATTTTAAAGTGGTATCAAATACTTCATATATGTTAGTAAGTATCATGATCTCAATCAACCTCCCAATTATTTAATTTCAAATAATACTATTATTGTTTTCTCCAAAATCTTGAAAAACATTTTCAGAGACACCGGGATTTAAGTTCTCAAACTCCCTATTTAAATCCTTTTTGTTTATAAACCACTTTTCATAAACTATACTTATATACAATTACTTTCTTATATAAAACTTTTAACAAATATTTACGTCCAAAATATTCTCTCTTTCCTTTAGATTATAGTAAACATCTTTTTCTAAATATTTAACTTTTAACCCAACATTTTCACCGAATGCCTTATAGTCAAACTGTGAAACTTAATTCACAAGGTGTTCGTTCAATGTACTCACAATTTCTGTCTACCCAACCCATGATGTAGAAAGGTAAAACTGCACATAAACTGGTCCAGCACAAATCAATAATCATTGGACAATAGTCAATGTTCTTATCCTGCTGAGCATGACTAAGCAATCATGGTTGCGGGATATTAAACTAAGAGGAGTACTAATATCAAACTACACATAAATAGGTAAACTATAAGTAGATAGTATACCCTCAAGAATCTGCTTCACCTTCTCAATTACAGAAGTGGAAGATGCTAAAGCAAGTGCAAAAGCTCTAGTTTGTTGTCCTATCTGAAGCATAGGACAATCTCTAACAAAATGGTCATGCTGGTGACAGTCGTAGAAAGTTCTCGGTGCAAACTGCTCCTTTAATGTCTGTGGCTCAATCTTCGTAACCTTCACAATTGACCATCTATCCTTTTCCACCCAACCTACACTTCCTAGCAAAATGACCCTTATGTCCACACTTATGGCAAGTTAAACTAGAAAAATTTCTCCGCGGTTGAAACTTTCGCTCGTTGCCTTTGGTTAGTACAGATATAAACGGCCTTAGAGTCAAATCCTCAAACCGAAAAGCTGTACTTATAATATCCTTGGATGCTTCTTGGATATGATCTGTCATATCCTTACATATAATGTTGCACAAACTAATCCAAGCCTGGACTTCAATGATAGTCTTGGTGTCGTTGAACATCTTTCTTCCCAACACCTCAAACTCTTGCTAGATCGAAGCAAGGTCTTTCTGTGGCCGAACCTGCACCACTTATTCTACTACATTCCTCTCAGCATTAGAAGCCTAAGCATCCATAGTTATAACTACCTAAACAAAGCAGAATGGCTTTAGGAAACTTAAGGATAGAGTTATTGAAGGGAAAGATACTATGAGAGGATTACGAAGAATGAGATATTCCTAAAGAATATTATAAAAGTCTAGTTTTTAAAATAAAAATATGCTCTCATATGCATAATACACTCGACTCATTCTAGGAACTCGCTTACGCTCTATTTAATGAGCCATACCCAACCAAAGTCAAGGTATTCGCTCAACCTTTGACTCTGAAACAAGTTGTAAAGACCCACCTTTTCGGTCCATAAATGTCGACACTAATACATCAACGTTATTCACGCGCCGAGCATCTAAGTGCCGGAAAGACGAATTGTTAGGGTGAAATAAAAGAAAGAGAAATGAAACAAGGAAGAATGAACATAATATCAGAATCTCACAATGGAACGATCATATATAATATCAAAAGACATTAAAAACTATCATCCTAAGATATAAAGTTCTTCAGAGTTACAATAATCAGCCCGGGCAGTTATGACAATCTGTTCTCACAAATGCTGATGATACACATAAAGTAATGTAATGGAAATAAATACTACGATAAGTAGAACTCCAACTCTTCTTTTGAAGCTCCAAAGCATTCACGACTAAATTTGTGAACATACACGGGGCTGACCTGAGCATTGTAAGAAAATAACACCCGGATCAGTCTGGTAAATGAGCGTGAGAAAACTCAAGAAATATAAGTGATAAGCAATGGTAACCAATGAAACCAAACGAATTTCCATAACAGTTTTTCCCTCAAAGAATCCAACCATTCATTAGGTTTAATATATAGTTATATGATAGATAATTTAGCACATAAGTCATATCAAATAGTTGCTGTGTGAACGCCACAACAATAATAGGTATACAATCAATACCACTAATATGCATTCGCATAATGGATTTTTCATGGAGATCTCCTCAGATCTAGCCGAATTCAAACTCCATAACAAGGATCAGAAACTACCTTTCGAGCAACGAATATCTCTAGATGAGATATACTCTAAGGTAAACATAACTGGACCACCATCGCTGTGTGATGCGAGTCATACCAACTCCCACTAGCAACAATCAATAAGCATCTCTAGAGATGGACTTGATATACGCTTAAGGTTTTTAAACCCCCCCGGCCATGTCCCTTCTTTGTTTTCTATCATTTTCCCAATGTCGAGGCTACGTTCGGCATCTCCCGCATGAGTCTTCATCACTCAAACAGAACACAAATCCCCAAATGGATTCCTCTATCTCGAACAGATCACGAACCACTACATGGATTCAAGCATCTTGAACAGATCTCGAACCTCCATATAGGTTCCCCGCATAAGTCCTTTGACGAATACTAACACTGCCCTCTCTCTTGGAGTACTCCTTAAGATAGAAGGTCCCAAATGATAACATCGTTCGAAATGTTAATGCTGACCTTTCCTTTCACTACAAAAAAAAACCAACCTTTAGTTGCAATTATTGGTAGCGTTTGTAGTGTGCATGCAACGAATATTATTTTTACAGTTTCCTTTTACTTAATTTTGTTTTATTCCAACGCTGCTAAATTTTGCCGCCCATGCCCGCCAATATTAAAAACTCATTTCGTTTTTTCATCTCCTCCCCCTCATTGTTACGTTTATATCCTCATTCAACAAAATCAACAGAGTTCCTCTCGCTTCTCCGTCTCGCGCCCCTTATCTCCATCAACATACTCTCCTCCACTTTGATTATCCACTCTTCCTTCAATCAGCTCCCATTTTCTTCCTTGAGATTTGTTCAAAAACCGTAAATCGAGATTTGTTCAAAACCCTAAATCGACAAATCGAGATAATTCTCATCTGTTAAGTGCAACTCTAGGGAAGAAGGTGTTGTTGAGGTCAGTATTCTACTTTGTAGTTATTCTAAAATGTGTTTATGTTATTTATGTGAATTCATGTGTTCCTTTTTATTTGATCTATTAGGTCGCTTGCCACCTAGATGTTGTTTCTTTAGTTTCTGGAATAGTAGGCTGTGCTAGTTTGAAGGTATGAATAATTCTTGTTCTAGATACGAAATTTGATAATAGTATGATTGTTGTTTTACCGATGCATAAACAGGATAATCTACTCTGGGCCATCCAACTCTATGTTTTATCAATTATATAGTATCGAAGAATGGTTCTTCCTCATTAACTAGTTCATACTCGAAAGGATACAAGCAGTTTGTTATTTTTTATTTATCCGTAAATGAGTATATATGGCTTATGCTGACATCTGCGTTTAGGAATGTACTAATTTTTTTTACTAACAGAACTTCATTTGAAACATCAATATGCAGTTAATAACATATTAAAAGTATTCTATGCTGTCATGAATGGCTCATTTAGTTGCTACAACTTATATTAAAAGTATTGTACTGTTACTTTATCTTAACTACTGGATAAGCAAATGATATGTTCATAATTATGCATGGGTAAAATAACAAATATAAATAATATTTCTTTTCAAGGAATATTAGTTAGCTAGAAAATATCGGACTGATAATAGAGTACTCGCCTAATTGTCATTTGTAGATTCTTACCAGAGAACTGAAGGAAATCAGGCCAATAGTGATCCAACTAATACTACCGTGTGTATTTTCCAGTGTATTTGCATTTAATTTAGATTTTGAGTTATAGCCTGCTATTTCAATTGCACAATTATTAATACTGATATTTGTTGGTGGCTTAGACAGAAGCATTCATAAGGAAGAATTGCATTGGCTTTTTAGCACCTATCGAGAATTGGTTTATGCAAAAATAGGCACAGGAAAGCGATGTAGTTTGTCCAATTTGTTAACAAGTTCGTATCTTTCACAACCTTTTAACTTATATCGGTTTGGCAACTGACAAGTATGCCCACACATATGATGGTTTTGAAAATATTAACTTAAGATACCATATTATCTGGTTATGTGAAGAATAAATTTATACTCAACCTTTTTGAAATTATCTTGTTATGGCACAAGTTGAAATCAAATGCAGAATGCATTACATTATATGCTTAATGTGAACTATCAATTTGTCAAAACCTTAATTCACCCTGGAGAGGTGAACTGCTTACAGAGTGACATGATTGCTTCCACTTTTTAGTGGTAGCTTGGCTATAATATTTGAATTGGAATGGACGTGTATGTGTATCTAGGAGTATATTTGGCAATCAGCGGCAAAAATAATTTTTCCTTTTATAATAAAAGTTTTCTTATTTTGAGAAGTCAGTAAGTCGAACTATCAATTTGTCAAAACATTGATTAGTTTAGTTACCATCAAATAAAGTACAATAATAACTTTAAAGTTTTGTTTTTTCATTGATTTTTTTTCAGAAAGAAAGAGTTACTTTTTAAATTTTAACAATGAGGTCTGGACATGGCTCAATATATTGAATGCATTTTTAGGTTTTACATTTTATCTTTTTTTGTATTCTTGATTGTTAGGGTATGTTTTTAGGTTTTGAGAATTGAGAATTGGTGCACGACCTAAGCGGTCGACCCGAGCTTCGAGTTGGAGATAGGCGCGACTTCAGGAATCGCCGATGACGACTTGGAGTTGGTGAGGAGCACGCAACAGTTTAGAAGTCGCAATCGCACTTGAGGCACTGCGCGACGATATGAGGCAGTGTAGGTATGAAGTGTGAGCAAGCAAAGGGCGGCTGCAGCTAGGTCAAGGCGACGTTGAGATGGGTAGACTTTAGGTAGATGTTGGAAATGATGAAGAAGCGAGCGTGGCGAGCTAGTGGCTATTCGACAAGCAAATGGTTAAGTTTAGATAAAAATCTCACACACCTATATTTAGTACTGGTGATAACTTTGAGATGAATTACTATTTGAATTTATTTACTAATTGGATGAACTGATCAGTTAGATGAGTCGGTATAAACTTAGTCTCGGAAAATTAAGGCATTTTCCCTGTGCCTTAATTTGTTTCATTCCCGCTGCTTTGAGTTATTTCAGCCTTGTTGCCTTGAAACTAGACACACATGTTTCCATGTTGCTTGAGAATATGATCACTCACCCTTGCTTTAGCATTAATTGCGTGCGTCCCTATCTTTGTTCTGTGCATTGTTTAATTGAATACACAAATATTTCTAGCTTTGTTTATATATATGCCCTGTAAGTTCAACTTTTAAAGTGTTCTTTGCATTGAAGAATATGGGCAAATATTTCGTCCATGTCAGTAAATTCATCCCTGGAATTGAAATGTGGGCATATATATATTTCTTATATTAAGAATGAATACATGCTTTGATTTATATATTGTTGTCCTTATTTTGGAGAAAAGTCACACTCAAGCACTTGCATTCAATTATAAAAATCCCTGCCTCTATGCTTTGTCACTTAAGCACTTGTAATTGTATACATTTTATTGTTATTTTAGAGCTCAATTGCAAGCTACATCAAATATTAAACTAAAAATAAAAGAACATTTCTTTCATTGTCCTTGTTATGAAGAGAAGTCACATTCCAACTTTGCATTTATTAGTGTACGTACTGTCATATTTATATACTTGTGGATGTCATAAAAATTGGTTCACTTTAGCTTATCCCAATACATGGAAATATTGCACGCATAGTTCAAAATTTGACAAAGAAGTTCATGGATTGTGGTATGTCTTCTTTCAATATTTGTGTTTTTTTAAACTTATAAATATGTAAATTTCATGTCATCTTAATGCATATATTTCTTTGATTTCCAAGTCAAAAGGAAACAGTATTAAACACATTTACAAGAAAATTTTAATTGACTCCAGTATAGTACATCCATTGTATTCAAAATCAATTATATTGTTTTACATTTGAAAGCCATATGAGGGCATTTTTGTTTTTTTATTTAATTTTATTAATGTGCTTTTCATGATTGGTAATTGAGAAGGTTAATTACTAACCTATGATGCTAAGTTACTGTTAAAGTTCATCTATGGTCATCTTTCATATGCCCATTATCATTTGCACTTGTTAATGAAGTGATATAATTTGAAAGGTAAAACACTACAACTGCAAATTATTAGTGTCATACTTTCATATCTTATAACTACAAACATAAATGCGTGAGTTTGCTCAATTTTAGTTCTTATTCCCTCTCGCATTCAAGGAGAAAAAGAAATAAATGATCCATTTTGTCCTGTTATTAATTTTTAGTTTCTAAACTTATGGACAACGGTTAGATCACAAGCATGGAAATCTGGGCGTTCAAGTCGAGTTCGGAAACAGTCTCTTCGCAATGCGAGGAAAAGACTACGTACATTATCGACCTCCCTAGAACCCGCTATCGTGTAGGAGCCTCGTGCACTGGGTTCCACCTTTATTATTATTATTATTATTATTTATTTATTGGTATAATTGATGTCAAGTCCTTCAAATTTTCAAGGTTAGTGGTGAGCTCATTAGAGATGGAGGACCTTCAACTTTTTTAGCTACAATCAATGATTGTTAGTTCAAAAAGAGATGGTAGTGGAGTTTCCATGAACAAATGATTAAAATAAGTGGTAGAAGAAAAGATACGTAGGTTAAAGCATGTATTTTTTTTCATGAATTTTCTTGTTAATTCAGTCTTGATTTACTTGCATAAATTAGTGGAATAACTTATTCGAATTATAATATACATTTCCTTATCAAATTTATGGATAGGGCCATAGGTTAACTTGAAAGGGTTACTCTTGCAAGTGGGTAATAGAGAAACTAGATAAATTGTTCTAGAAAAATCTACCTATATCCTCTTAGCGAGAGTTGTAAAAGCTTATGTTATTAGAAATGTTAGACACGGTGGCAATGAGAAAAAATGGGAGGATCTTAGATAAGGGATTACATCACAACTTGTAGCAAAATGGCAATGTGGGTTTACCTTACCATTAGAATGTCAAAATCAAGGAAACCAAACTATAAGCATGGGTAGGATTAACATGGAAAAGTTTACATGCAACACATTATTTATAATAGGCTAAAGACAAGGTAAAATGTATTAGTTCTACCATACTAGTTTAGGAAAACCTGTAGGTGTTTTGCATATGACAGAGAAACAAAATAAATTAACAATAGCAATACTTCTCCTAATTTTATATTTACTTGAATAAGGGAGAAAATCAAAGAAATTTGAATCTCCGTCTCAAAACATGTCTAAGAACAGCTTGTTTTTTTAATCTTAAAACATATAGTTGAACTGTGATGTCACATACACATCCTGAACATTATATACATTTCCTTTTGCGGTAATACAAAATAGATCAATCTGATTTTGAAGTAAGTTGAATGTTGTTTCTCTTTCAGTCAGACACATTATGATGGATCCTAATTTTTATGTTGTTCTGTCATTATACTTATTGCTTAGATGTCATGTTATTCTAAATTGTATTTGATCACTAATTTTTAAATTTCATTACTATAGATAATTAAAGACTTTGGTGTAAAAATAATGAAATGCAGGCATTAATATGTAGGTGGCATCAAAATGCAAGCTGAAAGAGTTCAATTCAGAGTATAATAAGTTACAACTGAAGCAGAAAATGACTTGAAACGCATGTTGAACTTGCGGTAAAGTTGAGATGATAATAGCAGTTTGATGGTATATATCAAGAGTGTGAGTCATGATAGCCAGGCTTATGGCAGTATATGTGATAAGTTTGCTGGCTTGCAGCAGTGTGGCATATAGTTGATGATAGACGATGTGAACATGTTGCAGTTGGATGGTGAGGTAAAATTTGTGAAGCACATAAGAGGAATGCAAGATCAGATCAAGGTAATTAATCAAAATGTCCATTTATCATAGGCACTCTTGTTACTTCCTAGAGCACTTGATGCATGGTATTAAATATACGGTGATGCCACCCATTAAGCGATTTAGGGACATGGAACAGTTTTCGGGTGGTTAAAAGACTGTTGCTGCACTAGCCTTGCTCTTTTCTATACACATGTGCTTTTACCATTGTAGCATGCATTCCTATTTATTATACTTCTACAATATAAATGCATATAACTATATTCTATTCAAACATTATTTTCCTGTTTTTGTATTTCTAAGTAGTGCTGGGTTTAAAGGTCCATCCTGCTAATTTGGTTTTTTTATGAAAAATGATAATAATATTTGGTTGATTGTCATGCACATAATATTTCATGGTAGGCAAATAATAAGGTAGCCTACAAGGTTTCTTTTCTAAAAAATAGATATATTATTTGTTAATATTTCATGGTAGGCAATCAATCTTTTGGTTAGTGAAACTAGCACCGAAAAGACTACATTAGTGTAAAATTTGACTGAGAGACTGAGACGACTACTTTCATATTAGTTCATTGTACGTTGTGTTTTTCATGCCTTTCTTGGTAGACATTCAAATTAAAAAATATTGTGTCCAATATAAAGTCTCCTTTTGGTATTTACAATAACCAAATTTGTGTACATGCTGAATGTATCGAGGTTTCTCCGCGTCTGTACGTGTTATTTTGCACTAAACGAAAATTATACGGATTTTTCTTTGTACACGTCCGTATACGTCCAACGGACGTGCCATATGTACCGGTAAGTTTAAATAGAAAAACTAATATTTTGCCTAATATTAATTCAAAATACGAATTATTACCGTTGAAAACTAACACAATAAATCATAGAATTGTCTGATACTTAATTTCTAATACTTCCATTTTCTTTCAATTATTGAAAAAAACATTTTAGTCAAATAGAAATTGTTTTAAATGTAAACTATGAATTATACTACTTTTATTTGGATTTGCAAATAAAATTAGAAGTATACATATTTTGATATATGTAAATATTATTTTCAAATCTATGGATAATTATATTTGAAATGGCTATAATTGTTTCCATTAGGATAGCTTAAATGTCAGTCAACAGTTTACAAAAAATTGCAAATTACCAAAATACTTTAAATGACTATATTTTGGAATCATATGGAGAGAAACTGTAATATATTTTTGAAACAAACGATTATAATAAGTGACTATATTTTAGAACTAAATAAAAAGAAATGGTAATATATTTCATTTATGCCATTTTTATGAATGAAGATTGTAATCCAATTCATTAATCAGCAAAATAAATTTAGTGCAGAATTAAAATCTTTGGACATGGAAAATAAGCTGATTAGAAAAAAATTGGTACAGAAAGACTGCGTTATTTCTAATTTTAGCTGCTACCTAGGATGTGCAATGCCACTAATGATTTTTTCTTTATGGAGAAAATATTTAGTTTCCTACACTACCACTTGGTTCTCAAAAAATGTTGAAATATCAAGGGAATATTAAAACTGTATTTAAAATGAAATCAAGAAAAGGACTCAACTTGACAATTTTATGTGTAATCATGGACGATGCAACATCAAATGGAAAAATGTTCGCTTTTTTCAAGTTTGAAAAACAATGATTGAACCAAAGGGAAATGAGATTTATAACTTAAGAAAAATCAAAGCTTATTTTATCTGGGTTAATAACAAGGAAAAACCAAACACAAGAAGTGGAAACTAGAATGTAAAAAAGAAAGGTTATTTCAGAAATGATTATTTGAATTTTATGAGCCAAATTTTCCTTATATTTAAGGCTTTGCACAGTTACAAAAGCTATGAAAAGGAAATTGAGAACATCATCTAATTCATTTTTGTAGTGAAATTATATGCATGAAAATAAATTAAATGAACCTTTTATGGAAATGAATCAATCGAGTATTCCAGTTATCTTAAAAGAAGCTTATGATAAACGGTGTTTGATAAAGGTGAATCAAAAGTGGAACTGCAAAAGGTTCAAACTGAATTAGAACCATGCTGGAAAAAGAAGTCAACTGGTGATTAGTTTTTGGCTAATACCTAGAGTCATTATTTGCGGTTTGTGAATAGTCCTACGGTCAACACAGGATTTGCCTAAAGAAAACTATGAAAAGTGTTAGCAGCAAGTTTAAGAAATTTGGCTTCATTTTAGGATCAAAGACTGAAGGCAACATGATGATTAAAGAAGAGAACCAAAAGCCAGTCCAGTGTACTCGATAAGATGATTGACGACTCTAAAACAATGGAAATGGTTGTGAGTTGTTTATAGTAGTAATTGAACTTCTTGTTTATACTATTTTAAAATAAGCACATGCATGGATATAAAATCAATGACCTTGTATGTATGTATGTGTGTATGTGTGTGTGTGTGTGTATAAAAAAACTTCATCTGATTTTAGTAACTTGATATGTTATTTAAATGCACACAGTTTTTTATATCAGCAGTATTAGTGACATGGAATATATATATTATTATTAGAAAATTCTTTTGGAAGCTTTGATTTTATGCTTGGCTTTGAGATCACATATAACTTGTTTATTTGAAAATAATATTTTAAATTATGTCACTTTTATAGAACTTAAGTAAACAAAGCTACGCTATTGATTTGCTGGGTGGATATAAACTTACTGATGCATTCTCGATATGTTTTCCTATCTATAAAGAGTTTCGGAAGTTATTCATTTAGTCAGTGTCCAAAATGGTAATGAACTACATTTTCCTTATAAAGAATGACGAGATCAGTAAGTGCTTGGAATCTTCTAAACGACCAATTAAAGTAGAAGGTTAAAGTTGCATGCTCAGAAATGGACAACTGCAGTCAATAGGTACATTTATGCATGTCTGTCACTATGTCAATTATGTTGTCCAGTATTTTGTTCATCTTTATATCATCAAGTGAAAATTCCAAATAGTCCTGAAAGGGCACTTTGGTAACATCCATTTGTCACATCTCTTTAATAATATATAATGGTCTGTTTACTTATGATGATGATTTCACTAATAATATTGTATCACAAACAACTGACTCGAAAGAGATCAGTGGTTTACTGGTAATGTGGTAACTGATAATGACATTTTTTATCTCCAAATTGTTTTTATTATTCCCTAATCAAAATTAGTCTCTTTCCAGGAACTGGACATAGCAAATGAAAATGAGGCTTTTTGGCAATTAACTGATAAGGTATATTATAATACCTTTTCTTTTGTCTTTGACTCTTTTCCTTTTCTTTTCTCTTGCTCGCTATATTAACCAGTAAATTCTCCAAACTAATATATAAATTTAACCTTTTAATTTACAATTAATTAAAGTTGCAAAGTTGCCTTTTTTACAAAACAATAAAATTTGCAGTTACGTTATTTGTTAAAGTACCCTTTTAATTTGCAACAAAGGTCAACAGTTCTTCAACGAATAGTAGTAGTTACATAGGGGTATTGAGAAATGGTAGCCAGCATGAAGATTCGTTGATCAAATTAAAACTGGGTAACTTAAACAATGCCAAATGAACTAGGATTAATTAGTCAATTCAAAATCAATTAATTACACGCTGGTAAAATTAAAGAACTTGTCAATTATAGGCTATAATTATTTGCACTTAAATTATACATCTAGCAACAAATTAAAAGTCAGGATTCAAAACATATATCTAATAATAATTCATGTTAAAACCTTTAGTGGTAAAAGAAGCATACTTACATTCCTATTAGGTGGACTGAAATGGATGTTGCCCGTTCAATTTTTTATATAAAACGGTCTTCCCAATCCTTTAAATCATGACCAAGTAAACAATAGAAGTTATATAACTAATATCATGACATGAGCTATGAAATGTTGTGAACTTGATGGCTTGATTGTTTATGTGCTTGTTTGAATAATAATCAATTAATATTGTTTGAATGTTACTTGATAATTCATGGCAAATTCTTATTGTTGATTATCAACCTTGTTTACAGGTAATTAGCTTTTTCGGAGTGAAGACCATCAGCAACAATGGACATAACTTCAATTGTTATATGTATTATGATATTTGTTAGTATTGGTTGTGTAAACTTGTTTGTGAATGCTTGTGGTATGTGAATTTGCTCGTTTTGTCAAATAACTATTATCTAAATGGTTATGGATATTATACTTATGTGATTAACGTGTTCTCAATTATTTGAATATGATGATTATATGATCGATTGATTGTTGGTTTGAATATAATATTATACGATTGTTGCTGATTTTAATATGACTATTATATAACTGGTTGCTAGAAATAATATAAGCCATTAACAGTATTACTAGCATTTAAAATATGCTACAAAACAATTAATACCTTTTAGTAGCGTTTTTAAAATGCTACAGAAACAAATGTAAAATACCACCTGAATTTATAGTGGCATAAAATAAATGCAACGAAAAATTTTTAGTTGCACAAAATAAACGCTGCAAAAAATCAAAGAATGATCCAAGTGCACATTCAACTAAAAATGTTAGTTTTGGTAGGGTTTTGTAAACGCTACAGAAAACCTTTAGTAGCGTATAAAAAACGCAGTTATATGGAAACATTTTGTAGCGTTTATTAAAACGCAACCAAAACAATCATACTTTTAGTTGCGCGACCTGTAGTAGCGTTCTTTAAAACACTACTAAAAGTTTTGGTAGCATTTTTTCAATGCTACTAAAGGTCTTTTATGGTGTAGTGTTTGGACTTAACCTTAGGATTGACAGTTCAACTCTATAACGATCAACCTCTCAAACGCTTCCAGAACATAGATCTTATATATGGTTTTGAAGTGGTTTTTGGTTCGAGTCATCTCATATAAGTACACATTTCCCACTTAACGGAATCTTTAAAACCAATCGATGAATATCTAGTTAACTCATTTTTGATTCTCTTAGAAGTAAGCGAAATATGGAGACGTTTCTTACCAATACTCCTTCCTGGGGGTTCTTATTGGTATGAGATCGTGAAGCCTTTCGATAACTTCTTAAGTCAAATTTGATCAATTTGATAGGCGACTAATCGACTATCTGGTACAAGATAGAAATTTGTAAATGGAAACCAAGTCTAGGCTTCTTTCCATAAACAAAGAAACATACAAAACACTATCATCATCCAAAAACATGAACAAGCCACACAATGTGTGCTTAAGGAACTCCTAATCTCTTCCATTTAATTAATCATTTTATTAGTTAAAACTTCTTTATTGGTAAACCTCATTTATCTAATAAACTTCTACCTTTTCTATCGTTTTCCAAAAGATTCCTTTGCTTATTATTTCCTTCAAAATATCCACTTTAAGGATCTAAAAACTTTCACAAATCCATTAAAAAGGTTTAAGACGAATGTTACTTAAACATTGTCACTGCAAACTGGAAACCATTTCACTTTTGCTTATCTTTAAATCAATTTTTAAAGATCTATTTACATCCCTAAGTATAATCGAAAAGGGTTAAAGACGAATCTGATTAACACATTGTCACAACAAACCCAAGTCATTTTCTTACTTGTTACTATCTTTACAAACATTTGTTTTAAAGATCTAATTTCATATTCAATCATATTCAGTATGGACAAGTTAACTATCAAGTTCTAAAGACGATTGCTTATACAAATCATGATTCATACGCTTAACTCGTTTCCGACATTCCAGCTTAACTATTCCTCGTCCAAGAGAGAAGCTAGGTAAGTATAGGCACTAGTTGCTCCAACCCTTGCCTAAGCACTTCAGTCTTAAATCTCACAAATAGTTATGTCTACCTCGTCGGCTTTTAGTGTTAAGTATTGTATTAATGATTTCCATAAACAATAAGAAATCAACTCGATTAACACGTTTCCGTCACTTTCCACTTACCTATTCCTCGGTTAAGAGAGAAGCACGGTAGGATAGCACTCTATTACTCCGTCCCTACTCGACATCCATATTAACTCTCATAAATAGATAAGATTACTTAGTCGACTTATTAGTGTTAAGCGTAGTTAATTACTTAAGTAATTAAACAATCTACTATTTGGCCATTTTAGCAATTATAACCCCTTTACAAAAACACTCAAATTACTTGGAAATACTTGTAATAGGTTTTAAAATATTTGTCCAAAATATTAGTTAAAAATAACAAGTTTGAACCATAAACAAAAATTAGGAAAAGAACATGTTTTATTCTAAAATTCCTCTCTTTAAAAATTCATATCTAATTCATAAAAATCCATAAATACTCTAAAAATAGTCAGGAAATTCTTTTAAAAAGAATGAAACAAATCGCTCAAACATAAAGACCTTTTTGAAACAATTAAAGTTCAAAAATCAAGGTTTAACGGGGCAGATTTGCACTAGTGGTGTTTTGGCCGTTTTCGAGATGTTACTAAACTTTTTACTATTCAAGCTATTTATAGCAATAAACATACACATATAACAATGCAAATACAGTGAGAAATCCTTATGATCTCTCTAAAAAGTTCTATAATAATTGTCAAAACCAAGACAAATTCAAACTGTATCTGTGGCGACTATCGCTATAAAAGACTTTCAAATCCAAGTCATATCTTAACCTATGTGATTTGTTCAAGGTCTAGTGACATTTCAAACAAGTCCATTCAAGTCCACTTAAAGTTTGTTCAAGTCCATTCCAAGTCTGTTCAAGTACATGTACATGGATCACATATGTCACTTACTTTTAAAGTAAGAAGTTACAATCATTATTTTCAACATAAGTTAACAAAAATTCGAACAACTTTAACACAATCAAACACAACATATATGTGTTATATTTTATATCCAAAGTGATATGTTAACTCACCTTTAATCCAATAATAACCAAGATCCAAGCTAACCAAAGTTCAACCCAAGCTAGCAACCACCTTTTCTTCCTCGCTTCTTTCTTTGCCTTGCCTTCTTTGCCTTCCTCCCTCTCTATATGCTCATGGTCCAAGGGGATTAGGGGAGTTTGGCATTGATTGTTTCACTTTTGACTTGTTTATAAGGTTCTCTAATATATTACTAAGCCTTCTGGAAAAGTATGAAGTGATTTGGAGATGGTTTGCAAATAATTTGCTTCAGGAATTTAGAGATGAAGAAGAAGAGAAGCCATTGAAATTTTAACTTAAAGCTTAGGAATATTTGTGATATATTTCCTAAGGGTGTACCCCTTTTTATATAGGCTTAGAAATGGTGATGGAAAAAGACCAAAAAGCCCTCAAAACCCTAATGCATTAATTGCTTCTTATCATGACAACTTTATGTCACTTCTACTTTATGGCTAATTACTCTTATACCTTTCTCATAATATTATCACTTATCCTAATAGAAAATTCTAGAACATTCCATGCTTTATGAAGAGGATAGTGTGTTAATTAGTTGCTAATGTGTTCATTCGATCATTAGTTAAGTGCACGATAGTTCGAACAACTTATATCGATCGAAAAGTTGTTTATCGATAACTGTTTTTCGGTCACATTAACGATTTTTCTTTGATGGGTATTTTTTTGTAAACACTTTCAAAAGTAATTTTATTTTCATTATTTATTAATTAAATGATGCTAAATAAGGTTATAAAATCGTATTTATAGCAATTAGTTGTATTTCAAAATGTATCGATATTCGAAGACGAAGTGTTCGAATTTCCGGGTTGATACAGACTGGAGAGTGGAAAGAGGAGTAAATCTGAGATTGTAGAAGCTTTTTATAATGATGATGATAACGATGAAAAGAAAAAGAAAAATAAAGGATTCGACTGTGACGGTGAAGTGTAATAATCGGAATGTAATAAAAACTCACATTGCAAGCAATCATAATTCTCAGCCTCCTGCCTAAAGACATCCAAAATTGAATCAATTAACTCCACTTCTTCGGTATAATGACTTCTCGCCCAGTTATTACCGGCTCTACTCTGCCCAACTATGAAGTTATCGGGTCTAAAGATCTGGCCATTAGGGCAAGATCTCAAACTATATCTCCTTCATCTTCGTTGGGTTTTTCTTGTAATTAGAGGAAATTAGGTGATGCAGCGGAAATAACGAATGACGACGAAATGTGGATTTCATGTCAAACTAATCGATGAAACGATTAGATGAAGCAATATGAATCGATGAATTAATGATACCAAATGCCCAAATCCGTTGATCTCAAGAGATACTGGATTCTAGCTATCTCAAACACGTTGATCGTGCACGATACCGTGTTTAAAGATCTACGATTCTTCTACGTTGATCAAGCGCACTTGATTCCGTGAATCGGCTTCAACAATCATTGATTCGAGCGCACTCGAATACCGAAGGTGGAGAAAGGAGCTCACACTCAACTTCCAATTTCAAAGTGGCACAAAGCACACAAACAAAGTTTTATTCAAAAATCAACTACTCACAAAATGATACAACTCACTCGCTATTTAAGGATTACAACTCAACACACAGCCGACCTAACCCAGGTGACGCGACCTAACATAGGTTTAAAATGACCTAATACATACATGTTACATCACACATAGTAAACGACCTAAATACAACGTTTGACAACACGACAAGCGACATAACAATAGCAACATACGAACTAAGAAATTACAACACATAAAGCGACTCATCAAACAACACCTTGCTTCGATAGCGACCTAAGAACTTCGGCTTAAGAGATGGCTTAGCGATATAAGCTTCAATGGCATAAGAAATTTAGCTCAGTTGAGCGACCTAAAAATAGCGGCATAGAGTAAAGCGGCATAAAGATTCTTTATCACATGCGAATTATAGGAATGAGCGACCTAGCCTTTGAGCGATCTAAGATAGGTCGTAGTTCGCTGGTGAGTGTCTTAACCCGCTGGCGCTATCTGAAATCAAACATAACTTGTTGGCGACATATGGAACGAGCTCGTTAGGTCGTTGGCGTCCTAAGGTATATTTCACTAGGTCGCTTGTCAACTCTCTAGGTTGTTGGAGTGACTTAAGGCTTAATTCATTAACTCGCGAGCGACCTTCACTAGGTCGTGAGCGACCTAAGGCCCTTGAACGACTCAAATCCATTGAGTTGGTAGATTGTGCTGCATCATCCTCCCCCGGTTGACAAGAATTCGACCTCGAATTTGCACCTTCCTCTTCCACAACAAGCTCATCCCCATGATACAGAATCAAGTATTTGACGTTAAAAACGTCTGTAGTGTGAATATGATCTGGCAACCTTAACTGATATGCATTATCATTGATCTTCTTCAAGATCTTTACTGGACCAATCTTTCGCGCTTTCAATTTATTGTACGTTCCCACTGGAAAACGATCTTTTGTCAACACGGCGTAAACCAAATCACCTTCTCTGAAGTTCACACTCCTTCGCTTCTTATCCGCCAGTTGTTTATACTTCTCGTTTGATGCAAGCAATCGTTCACGAACAGTTCTGTGGCACTCTTACAACTCAGTCACAAAATCACAAGCTCGCTTAACAACTCCCTTTGGATATGGCACTGTCGTCAAATCCAATGGTCCCTTCGGACTTGCTGAGTATACAAATTGAAACGGACTGAAACCAGTACTTCGATTAACAGCGTGATTATGTGCAAATTCCGCCTGACATAACTTCATATCCCAGCTCTTCAAATTATCTTTCACAAGACATCTTAATAAGTTTCCCAACGATCTATTCACCACTTCCGTTTTCCCATCTGTTTGCGGATGATAAGCGCTACTAAAATTCAGCTTCGTTCCAACCATCTTCCACAAACTCAACCAAAAATGGCTTAGAAATTTAGTATCCCGATCAGAAACAATAGATTCAGGTAGCCCATGTAATCGATACACCACTTTAAAGAACAATTGAGCAACATGGACGGCATCGGCTATCTTGTTACAAGCTATGAAATGTGCCATTTTCGAAAATCTATCCACCACAACTAATATAGAATCATTTCCCCTTTGAGTTCTAGGCAAACCCAAAACAAAATCCATGCTCACATCAACCCACGGTCTAGTAGGCACATGTAATGGCATATATAATCCTGCATTTGTAGCGGTTCCCTTCGAAACTTGACAGATATGGCATATCTCCACAAATCTCTCAACTTCTTTTCTCATTGACGGCCAAAAATAAGATTTTGCAATCAACTGCATTGTACGATCACGGCCCACGTGTCCTTCCTCATGCAATTCTTTGATAATCTTCATTCGCAAACTACCCTCCGGTATACACAACCTATTTCCCTTGAATAGGAACCATCTACCAACATATACTCATCCGTCTTCCCTTTATTGACTTCATCCATAACCTTAGCAAAGTAAGGATCATCAACAAATAATTCTGGCAATACATCAAACCCTGTCACCTCAACTTTCATTATAGTCAACAAATGATTTCTTCGACTCAATGCATCTGCCACACGGTTTGTAATTCCCGACTTATGCTTCACCACAAATGTAAACTGTTGCAAGTATGCGATCCATGAAGCATGTCTAGCTGCGCTTTTATCCTGCCCTTGCAAATGCTTCAACGCTTCATGATCATTGTACAACACAAACTCCTTGTGAAACAAGTAGCATCTCCAATGTTTTATGGCTTGCACAATAGCATAAAACTCTACGTCATAAGTATTATATCTCATCTTTGCTCCCGATAGCTTCTCACTGAAATATGCAATAGGACGTCCCCTCTGACTTAACACCCCTCCAATTCCAACCTTAGATGCATCAGTATGTAGCTCAAACAACAACTGAAAGTCTGGTAATTTTAGAATGGGCGCTGACATCAAAAGTTCTTTGATCCGCTCAAAAGCAAATTCTGCTTCCTCCGACCATGAAAATTGCTTCCCCTACATACAATCAGTAACTGGTTCCATCACGCTACTGAAGTGTGGAATAAACCTTCGGTAGAATGATGCTAAACCATAAAAACTTCTAACTTCTGTTATCGTCCTAGGTTGTGGACAATTTCTGATTGCTTCAACTTTATTCTGATCCACATGTATACCTCCTTCTGATATAACATATCCCAAAAATAAAACACTATGTGTCATGAACACGCATTTCTTTGTTGCAACATAAAATTGTTCCTGTCGTAGTATCATCAACACTTCTCTCATATGATGCAAGTGTTCTTCTGTGCTTCCACTGTATATCCATATATCATTAAAATACACCACCACGAACTTCCCAATAAATGGTCTAAAGATCCGATTCATCACCCGCATAAATGTACTAGGTGCATTCGAAAGACCAAACGACATAACCAGCCATTCGTACAACCCCTCCTGTGTCTTGAATGTTGTTTTCCATTCATCCCCTAGTCGAATTCGAATTTGATGATAACCACTCTTCAAATCAATCTTTGAAAATATAGTATCTCCATTCAACTGATCCAACAATTCATCCAATCTGGGCATTGGAAATCTATACCTCACAGTAATCTTGTTCAGTGCCCGACTATCGGTACACATCCTCCACGTTCATTCCTTTTTCGGCACTAACAAGGCTGGAACTGCACAAGGACTTAAATTTTCCTGTACACGCCCTTGTTAAAGCAACTCTTCCACCTGCCTTCTCAAATCCTCGTGCTCCTTTGGACTCATTTGGTAATGTGGTCTATGTGGTAACACAGCTCCCGAAACAAGATCTATTTGGTGTTGTATGTCCCTCAACGGTGGTAACTCTGTTGGCAGCTCCTCAGGAAATACATCTTCAAATTCTTCCAGGACTGGCTTTACTTCTTCAGGAATTTCAACCACTTCATTACTCTCACATACAATTAACAAAAATACTTCAGGTTCATCTTTGACTTCTTTAACAAACTCCTTCAATGATAGCAAAGTTTTCAACTCTTCAATCTCCTCTAACTTGCTTTCCTTCTGTTGCTGCCTTTTAGGAACTAAAGTGATTTTAGTACCTTCAAACATGAAATTGTAGCTGTTAGTACGACCATCATGTTGCACCGCCCTATCATACTGCCACGGTCTTCCCAACAACAAATGGCATACATCCATATCCACAACATCACACCAAATTTCATCTTTGTATTTCTTCCCAATCGAAAAATTAACACAAGCTCTTCGTCCAACCTTCACTTCCCCGCCTTTTCTCAACCAAGCTAACTTGTAAGGTTTCGGATGCTTCTCAGTCTTTAATGCCAACTTCTTCACAGCTTCTGTAGAGATAATATTGTCACAACTTCATGCATCAATAACAAACTTGCAAACCCTTCCCAAGATAGTGCACGTTGACTGAAAGATGTTACTCCTGAACCAGCTAGTCTCCTCCTCCTGCTTTGGTGTCAAGCAATTTCTCATCATCATCAATGAATATCCATCATCTCCCAACAATAATTCTTCCTCCTCAACCGGTAGTGAATTAGAACATTCTGCTTCTACATCCTCATCTTCAACCTCAGCAACCATCACTCGCTTCTTAGGCTTCATACATTCATTGCTCTTGTGACCAAACTCTTGACAATTAAAGCATTTGATGTTATTATTGACCTTTGTCTTAGCAACTTCATTGACAACCGGTTTACTAACAGCCTTGGAAACGTTGGTATTGCTACTAGCCCCTTTAACTTGATTATTGGAATTTGTAAACACACCACCTCCTCTTCTGCCTTGCTTCTCCCAAGCTAACGCCTTCTGGTGTGCTTCTACAACGTATCTAGGGTCAAACATATTCACCATATCCTGAATTTGCATTCTCAATCCTCCAACAAATCTAGCTGTCAACTGCTCCTCTGTCTCCATGATGTCATTCCTCGCAATCAATTGATAAAATTCATTTGCATAATCATTCACTGACTTTGTTCCCTGTCTCAGATTCTGCAATCGCTGATACATAAGAGATTGATAATTATAAGGCAAGAAAGTAGCCTTCATCAATTTCTTCATCTTCTCCCATGACTCAATCTTTGACTTTCCCATTCTCTCCCGTGTAAGTTTTGTTTGCTGCCACTACGCCATAGCTCTCCCTCTTAATCTCGTAGCAACCAACTTCACTCTTCGATGTTCGGGAACTTCCTTAAAGTCAAAAATCTCTTCAACATTAGACAACCAATCAAGGAATTCTTCAGCTTGCATACTACCCTTGAATTATGGAATTTAAGTTTTCATCCCCGAATCCCATCGACGATCATCTTCTACATCCCGATATTGATTTCGTACTTGGTCTCGATCTCGATAATGAATATTACTTATATCACTCTCTTCATCATAATCACGTGTACTTCGATATTGATCTCGACCATCAACATCTCTACGATCACGCATGTCTCTTCTACTATGTCTTTCATCATCACGATATGGCTCATACTCAAACTCACGTTGAGTTCTTATTTCTTCATCTCGAAATTCATGGTGATCTCTCCTTGTTGAAACTGATGACTCTCTTCTATCTCGAACAGATTGTGGCGACACCCTCCTTGCTTCCGTAACCGATGGCGAAACTCTGTTTCCTCCATGGTTCGAGACTGGCGACCTTCTCCTTTGACTTTGATTCATATCAATCATCAATTTCTCCAATCTACCAATACCTTCATCCAACTTCTCATTGAATTTCTTTCTAATTCGTTGTTCCATTTGTTCGGCATCTTCTCTTTTGTACAAATCTTCAACATTTTGATGACGATTGGCTCTTCTCGGCGGCATTGTCGAATCAAACAATCTTTTACAACTCGCTTGGACTTACAAAAGTGATGCACGGCCTTCAACTAGCTCGGATCTACTCTCGGCCTTGAACAATAAAGTGATGCACGACCTTGACTCTTCAACACAAAGTGATGCACGACTTCAACTTCTAACCCTCGGCCTTAACTTCAAACTCTTCTCCTTGGCTCCAAGACTCGGCTTAGCTATGATTGGCTAAGTCTAGCTCTGATACTAAATGATGCAGCGGAAATAACGGATGACGACAAAATGTGAATTTCGTGTCAAACTAATCGATGAAACTATTAGATGAAGCAATATGTATCGATGAATTAATGATACCAAACGCCCAAATCCGTTGATCTCAAGAGATACCGGATTCTAGCTATCTCAAACACGTTGATCGCGCACGATACCATGTTTAAAGATCTACGGTTCTTCTACGTTGATCAAGCGCACTTGATTCCATGAATCTGCTTCAACAATCGTTGATTCGAGCGCACTCGAATACCGAAGGTGGAGAAAGGAGCTCACACTCAACTTCCAATTTCAAAGTGGCACAAAGCACACAAACAAAGTTTTATTCAAAAATCAACTACTCACAAAATGATACAACTCACTCGCTATTTATAGGATTACAACTCAACACACAGCCAACCTAACCCAGGTGACGCGACCTAACATAGGTCGAAAATGACCTAACACATACAGGTTACATCACACATAGTAAACGACCTAAATACAACATTTGACAACACGACAAGCGACATAACAATAGCAACATACGAACTAAGAAATTACAACACATAAAGCGACTCATCAAACAACACCTTGCTTCGATAGCGACCTAAGAACTTCGGCTTAAGAGATGGCTAGCGATATAAGCTTCAGCGGCATAAGAAATTTAGCTCAGTTGAGCGACCTAAAAATAGCGGCATAGAGTAAAGCGGCATAAAGATTCTTCATCACATGCGAATTATAAGAATGAGCGACCTAGCCTTTGAGCGACCTAAGATAGGCCGTAGCTCGCTGGTGAGTGTCTTAACCCGTTGGCGCTATCTGAAATCAAACATAACTTGTTGGCGACATATGGAACGAGCTCGTTAGGTCGTTGGCGTCCTAAGGTATATTTCACTAGGTCGCTTGTCAACTCTCTAGGTCGCTGGAGTGACTTAAGGCTTAATTCGTTAACTCGCGAGCGACCTTCACTAGGTCGTGAGCGACCTAATGCCCTTGAACGACTCAAATCCATTGAGTTGGTAGATTGCGCTGCATCATTAGGGTTTGAGACAAGAGAGAGAAAAGAAGGTGAAGGAGAAAATGGTAGAGGAATTGATGCTTTTGATTAAATTATGGATTTGGTTGAGGAGCGGTGTGTAAAGAGTTGGAGTTAAGGGCTATAAAGAAGCGGTGACGTATTTGCATTACAACAAACACCGCTTATTACATTTATTTTATAACGTTTTTGTTAAAAAAACGTTGTAAAAGGTCATGGTTTACAATGTTTTTTGGAAAAGGTTGTAAAAAATGTCTTTTTTACAAAGTTTTAAAGAAAATGTTGTAAAACATGACCTTTTATAACGTTCTCCAAAAAGGTTGTAAAGAACTATCTTTTTACAACCTTTTTTGTAGGCATTTTCATAGTACACATTTAACAACATTTCTAAAATGTTGTAAAAATGTTATTTTTTATAATAAGATATTAATTAAGCATAACTTCTTTAAAAAGCAGGTTTACTCATATCTTTACGTTAATTTTTTTGAATATTTTTAGTATTGCTTAAAATAATATAATAATTTATAATTAATAACAAATATTTCATACTTGCTTAAATAATTTGTAAATGGTATTTTATTAAAGTTTATAAATGAAAACTTAAATAGGTAATTATTTATAATTTATAACCAATGATTATTGATAAATAATTTATAATTACTAATTATTATCTATAATCAATAATTAATTTTTTATGTTTAATAATTTATTATAATTAATAGTTAATAATTAGTAAGGTATAGTTAATACTTATTAATTAAATCTAATAATTAATAAATATAATTATTATTTACTATTAAATAATTAATAGTAAATAATTAATAAATAATATTCAATTAAAATTAAGAAGTAATTAGCAATAACTAATAAATAAGAACTAATTATCGGTAATCAATAATTTATGCATAATAATTAGTATTTATAATTAATATTCAATTATAATTGACAAATAATAAGCAATAATTGATAAGTAATAATTAATAATAAGAAGCAACATTTAATAATTATTTTTAATAATAAATAGTTACTATTAAATAATTTATAATAAATAATTAATAATTAAGACTAATATTTAATAACTAATAATTAATAAGTAATTAATATTTAGTAGTTAAAAAGTAATGTATATTATTTAGTATTTGATATTTAATAATTATAATTATTAAATATATTAATATTTCAAAATTTTCTACAAAAATTTAAATTATTCATAAAATTTAAAAGCAATATTTTGAAATTTTCACAAATTCGAAATAGGAAAAATCAATTTTTCTATAAACTATATTCAAAACAGCAGAAAATTTGAAAATGTAAATAAAAAATCAAAATTTGAATGATATATACATTATATTGCAAATCTTAACCCTCATTTGGCTTTGGTTTTGCATCGATTGCATTGCAAAATGTACTCTCTTTTTATAGGTGTACAAGTTTTATATTGGCCTAAAAATAGAAATTTTGAAACCAAAACAAAAAATGGGCTCCAAAGCAAAATTAATTGGCTCCAACGCAAAAGTTTTAATCTCCATCCACTAAATTTTAGCTGTAAGCAAAATGGTCTATAACGATACAACATTTCTCCTCAGCGCCATCTCGAACTATAAATCCAAATGAAAAAGCCGAATCGAACAGCAATCCAAATCGAAAAATATAAAAAACCCACAACTCAACACCATCGGATGTGAACCCTAAATCAACATCAAACTTGAATGACTCCCAAGTCGTACTTGTTGGAAATAAACTTTATTTTGCAATCTATATTTTACATATAAGAAATATCTAGAATCTAAAATATATGTAATAATATATTTGAAATTGTATTAGAAAATATCTAGGAGATATTTATGGACTAATATATTTGAAATTGTATGAGAGAATATTTAAGAGATATTTATGGTGAACCATTAGATCAAGTGAATCTTCACCGTTTGTTTGAGATGTGAACTCCTATAAATAAAGGTGGATTCATTCATCTTGGATGTAAGAAGAGAAAAGAGAAATGTAAGAAAAAATATGAACTTTTGTAACAAAGTTTTGCAATAAAGTATTTCTCCTTATAAGAAAAAAAATCATTTTTTCTTCTCCAACCTCTTATCTATCTTCTTCTAAAATCAAATTTATTTGCTATTGAAGAAAGCTTCCAACAAAGTGGTATCGGAGCTTGAAGATCCTCATAAAAGATCGTGAATAGCGGCATTCCCTCACAAGTTCAAATTCTTACCAAGGTCAATTATAACAATCAGAGTTTAAGGACGATGGCCCTCCTTGGAGCACACGACGTATTGGAGATAGTCGAAAAAGGCTCCATCGAACAAGAGAATGAAGATAGTCTATCTCAAATTCAAAGAAATAGTTTAAGAAACTCAAAGATGAGAAGAAGGCTCTGTATCTAATCTATTAAGCATTGGATGAAGATACTTTTGAGAAGGTTTCAGAATCAAAATCAGGCAAAAAAACATGGGAAAAGCTTCAAACATCTTACAAAGGAGCTGATCAAGTAAGAAAGGTACATCTTCAAACTTTAAGAGGAGATGTTGAAACTTTGGATATGAAAGAAGGTGAACTTATCTCTGGTTACTTCTCAAGATTTTTAATTGTTACTAATAATCTAAAAAGAAACGGTGAGAAGTTAAATTATGTAAGAATTATGGAGAAGATTCTTGGATCACTAGATCCATTTTAACATATTGTCATCGTCATCGAAGAGAGAAAAAACTTAGAGGCAATGGCAATAAAGGAACTTCTCAGTTCATTGCAAGCTTATGAAGAAAAGAAAACGAAGAAGGAAGAGATTGTGGAGCAAGTACTCAAGGCACGGATTTATTCATAAAAGGAAGAAAGCAATCGAAGCCAACGAAGACGAGGTTGTGGTCATGAATGAGGAAGAGGTCATGGATATGGACATGGACGAGGTTAGAGATCCAACAATGACAACTACAACCAAAGAGAAGAAAGATCAACAAGAGGTCGTGAAAGAGGAAATTCAAAGCTAAGGCATGACAAGTCATGTGTTCAATGCTATAATTGTGAAAATTTTAGACATTTAGCTTCTGAATGTAGAGCTTCTAGCAATAATAAAGTCAAAGAGAAGGCCAATTACATTAAAGAAAGAAGTCAAGAAGATGGTAATTTACTGCTAGCTTACAAGGAAAATGAAAGAGGTAAGGATAATCAATGGTACCTAGATAGTAGTGCAAGTAACCATATGTGCAGAAGAAGAAGATGTTCATGGAGTTTGATGAATCGATGAAGGGAAACGTGGCATTTGGAGATGAATCCAAAGTAGAGGTGAAAGGTAAAGGAAATGTTCTTATTCGATTGAAGAATGGAGATGACCAATTCAATTCCAATGTTTACTATGTGCCAAACATGAAGAGCAACATTTTGAGCCTAGGACAACTCTAAGATAAAGGTTATGATAGTCGATTAAAAGAAAAAAAATCTTTCTATAAGAGACGGTGCAAGTAACTTCATTGCTAAAATGTCGACGACAAAAAGTAGAATATCCATTCTCAACATTCAAAATGATGTCGCACAATGTCTTAAGATGTGCTACAAGGATACTTCTTGGCATTGGTATCTTCGATTTAGGCATCTCAATTTTAGAAGATTAAAGTTGCTCTCCAAGAAGGAAATGGTAAGACGATTATCTTGCATCATCCATCCCGATCAAGTGCGAAGGATATCTACTTGGAAAACAATTTAAAATAAGCTTTATGAAGGAACCATACTCGAGAGTTAAAAAACTATTGGAACTCATACACATGGATGTGTGTGGTCCGATCAAGCCAAATTCACTTGGTAAGAGTAATTATTTTCTTCTTTTCATTAATGATTTTTCAAGAAAAACATGGGTGTATTTTTTAAAGGAGAAATCAGAGGTGTTTGAGAAATTCAAGAAGTTTAAGGCCCATATTGAAAAGGAAAGTGGTTTTGTGATTAAAGCAATGAGATATGACAGTGGAAGAGAGTTCACATCAAAGGAGTTCCAAAAGTATTGTGAAGATAACGGAATCCGATGACAACTGATGGTGCCTAGACCCCCCTAGCAAAATGGAGTGGCAGAAAGAAAGAATAGGAAAATCCTTGAGATGGTGAGGAGCATACTTAAATGTAAGAGCCTACCAAACGAATTTTTGGCAGAAGTAGTTGCATGTGCAGTTTATCTATCAAACCGATCTCCAATAAGAAGTGTGTGGGGGAAACTACCACAAGAATCATGGAGGGGAAGGAAGCCCGACATTTCCCATCTAAGAGTGTTTGGAAGCATAGCTCACGTACCGGATGAGAAGCGTAGCAAGTGAGATGACAAAAGTGAGAATTACATCTTTATTGGTTATAACACCAACACCAAAGGCTACAAGCTCTACAATCCTGATAAGGGGAAGATAATCATTAGTCGGGATGTGTTCGATGAAGAAGGAGAATGTGATTGGAGATTACATAACGAAGATTACAACTTCTTTTCACATTTTGCAGAAGATGACATGCAACAACTAAGGATGGAACAATCAAGAGAGGAGCCTACTTCTCCACCAGCTTCACCAGCTACGAGTTGTCAAGAAGACGAAAGCTTAAGTGAAAGAACTTCTCGCTTTAGAAGCCTTCAAGAGATATATGAGATAACTGAAAACCAAGACAATCTTACTCCATTTTGTTTATTTGCGGATTGTGAGCCTACAAACTTTCAAGAAGCTTGGAAAAAGAAGAGTTGGAGAAATTCTTTGGATGAAGAGATAAAGGCGATCAACAATGATGACACATATGAGTTAGCTTCACTTCCACAAGGGCATAAGGCAGTCGATGTAAAGTGGACATACAAAATAAAAAGGAACGCCAAAGGAGAAGTTGAAAGACTCAAGGAAAGATTAGTGGCAAAAGGCTACAATCAAAGAGGCGACATTGACTATGATGAGGTATTCGCTCCAATCACTCGACTAGAAACTGTTAGACTAATAATTTCATTGGCAGCTCAAAACAATTGGAAGATACATCAAATGGATGTGAAATCCGCTTCCTAAATGAACTTCTTGGAGAAGAAGTTTACATCGAGTAGCCATAAGGCTATCAAATCAAGGGAGAAGAAGACAAGTTCTTGAAGCTAAAGAAGGCACTTTATGAGTTGAAACAAGCCCTAAGAGCTTGGAATGCTCGTATTGATAAGTACTTCCACAAGAGAAACTTCATCAAGTATCTGAATGAGCATTCACTCTATATTAAAATCCAAAATGGTTTTACACTGATTGTATGCTTGTATGTAGATGACTTGATCTTCATTGGTAGCAATCCAAGTATGTTTAATGAGTTTAAGAAAGAGATGACGAAGTAGTTCGAGATGATCGATATTAGACTTACGTCTTACTACCTTGGCATTGAAGTAAAACAAGAAGACGAAGACATCCTAATCACTCAAGAAGGATATGCTAAGGAAGTGCTGAAGAAGTTCAAGATGGATGAATCTAACCCGGTCTGTATGCCAATGAAATATGGAATCAAGTTGTCAAAGCATGAGGAGGAGAAAAGATGGACCCAATACTCTTTAAAAGTTTTGTTGGAAGCTTGCAATACTTAACATGCACAGGACCCGACAGCTTATATGCAGTAGGAGTTGTCAGTCGATACATGGAAAACCCAACAATAACTCATTTGAAGGGCACAATTATGATTCTTCGCTATGTCAAAGGAACAACAAACTTTAGCTTATGATACTTTATTTCTAAAAATTACAAGCTTGTTGGATATAGCGATAGCTATTGGAGTGGAGATATGGATGACCGAAAAATCACAAGCGACTTCGTGTTCTACATAGGAGACACGGCCTTCACATGGAAGTTGAAGAAGCAGTCGATTGTCACTCTTACCATATGCGAAGCGGAGTATTTAGCTTCTACTTCTTGTGTTTTCCATGCAATTTGGTTATGGAACCAATTAACAGAGTTGAATTTGCCACAAGAGCAGCCGACCAAGATTTTTGTGGACAATAAGTCAGTAATTTCTTTGGCCAAGAACCTAGTCTTTCATGATCGAAGCAAGAACATTGATACATGCTATCACTACATTAGAGAGTATGTCACCAAAAAAGAAGTACAACTAGAGTACGGGAAGACACATGATCATGTAGCTGATATCTTCACCAAGCATCTCAAGCACAAAGATTTTATTAAGCCGAGGTGTCTACTTGGAGTAGCAAAACTAAGTTTAAGGGGGGTGTTGGAAATAAACATAATTTTGCAATCTAGATTTTTCATATAAGAAATACCTAGAATCTAGAATATATGGAATAATATATTTGAAATTGTATGAGAGAAAAATTAGGAGATATTTATGGAGAACCATTTGATTAAGTGAATCTTCAACGTTTGTTTGAGATGTGAACTCCTATAAATAGAGGCGGATTCATTCATCTTGGATGTAAAAAGAGAAAAGAGAACTGTAAGAAAAAATATGAACTTTTGTAACAAAGTTCAACAATAAAGTTTTCTCTCCTTATGAGAAAAAAAATCATTTTTTCTTCTCCAACCTCTTTTCTATCTTCTTCTAAAATCAAATCTATTTGTTATTGAAGAAAGCTTCCAGCAACAATGCTTTGACGAGATCTGAAGCTTTGATGCTTTCAATCTGAGCTGAACATTGCGCTGGCTTGATGAGATCTGAAGTGTTAACCATAAAGCTCACTCAAGAATGAAGGAATTAAAGAAAGCTTGCGAAAGCATTGTAAGAGCTTTGCAAGAATTAAAGAGAGGTGTTCCGCCATGGTCCAAAAGCGAGGTTTCGAAAACATTGAAGTAGCTTTCGAAGAGATTGGAACGGTGTTACAGGCATTTGATGCTTTTGTAGATATTGTTACACTAAAAATCAATCTTTCATCTAAGACAAAAGGTTTCTCAACAAAGACTAAATAAAAGGAGTTCAGTTCAAATCTTTCGAAAGAGTCGAAGGGATGCAGTCAAAAGTGTATAGTAGTCCCAGACCTTTCGAAGGAGTCAAAAGGTTTCAATTCTTAGCATTCAAAGTGTTCTTACCTTTCGAAGTGGATGGAGAAATCAAAGCAAGTGCAAGCAACTTTGTAATGGCCTTTTCAAAAGCAAAACAAGCCTTTCGAACCGGTTGGAACACATCCAAGATACCTTTCGACAATGTCGAAAGGTTTATGAAGAAAACAACACTCACATGCCAGTAAAGAAAGAAAGACAACCTTTCAACAACATTGAAGGAAAGCATAGCTCTCGACAACAATCAAGTGAAAAGAAACCTTTCGACAAGGTCGAAAGATTTACAATAACTAAGGGAAAAGCAACCTTCCGACAAATTCGAAAGTTTCATGAAGGCGTAAAGAAAATAAAACCTTTCAATAAAGTCGAAAGGTCCATGATAGTAGGCAAAAGACAAACCATTCGACAAAGTCGAAAGGTTTGCAGCTGCATATAAAAGGGGAACCTTCCAACCCGGTCGAAAGCATGAAACTGAAAGGTCGGCCACCTGCATTTATAAATAAGACCAAGGGTCCCTGTTTGGGGGATCCAATTTCTTTCATTCTAATCTTTTAACTTCTTAATCAGAGTATTATAACCCTAATTGAGTGTGATTTGGGGAAATTAATAAAAATGAAGCTTTTTCTTGGATACAAGGGGAAGTTCTTGGCTTTGTTAATTACTTTACTATTTGCTTAAACCTTTGTTGGATAAACTCATATTTTCAGGTTCAACCCCATAGGAAGGTTCTTGCCGGCAAGGTTGACAACACTTCTGCAGAAAGTAACCATAGCAACCCTTCGAATCCTTCAATTCTGTAATCTAAACCTTTCGACTAGCTTGGCAATTCTTCATACCTTAATAGCACCCGTCCCTTCCAAGGCTTCCAACCAAGTGGTCAAACCTTTCGACAAGGCTGAAACTTACTTTGTATAAGAGATCAAACCTTTCGACAAAGTCGAAAGCTTCTGTATATCCACAAAGGAGTTTGATATCCTACCTTAACCTAAAGAAGGCAATCCTCCTAACCTTTCGATAGGATAAAATACAACCTCCTAAGGACAAATTTAAGGAAATTCAATCTAAACAAGGAAGGAAACTCTCAAAGAGACTCTCACACTAACTCAATAAAACTGGAAGGTTTTAGAACCTAGCATCTAAACCTTTCGACGACGTCGAAAGGTCTGATTCGAAAGATATATACAAGCAAATTACAAAGGTAATTCTTAAGGATATCAAACCCTTCATTCAAACCAGACTAATCACACTAGCTGGAATAGCTTTAGGGTGTTGACTATAATTTTGGTTAACATTTTGGCAGTAGAAGGAGGGCTTGAACCTTCTGTTTGTACCAAAAATGGGCACATCACTCTTCGGAAGTATTTGAAGAGATATAAGTGAAGAAAGAAAATTAAAACTGAGGATTATCTAACAAAAACTCCAAATAACAGAAAGTAAATTGCAAAGACATGCGATTTAGAGTGGTTCGGCGTTTTGCCTACGTCCACTATGAAGTTTGATGATTTTATTACTCGATACTTGAAGATTAAAATTTCTTATGATGTAGTACAACTGATTTTATATGCTAAATCTGAATCTAAAGTAGCGGTGGTGATCTGGAGTAAATCTGGCAGAATCTGGGCGCTCTTTAGCTCTGAAAATTGTCCGACCCCTTTTCTGAATGACTAGGGGCTCTATTTATAGGTGTTGGAGGCTTATATTTCGCCTAAATTTCGGGGAGACCACTTCTGGCACGTGAGGGGGCCCACATGCCCGCTTTCAGGAAATCCAGGCCCACTTTGGGATCGATTCGACCCTTGGTTCGAATCGATCAAGAAAGAGTCCAATCGAGCTGAAATTTGGCGTGAACATTCTCCATCATGTGCTCAAGCTTCTGTGAAAATTTCATGGCATTTGGACTTGTAGAACTCAAGTTATGATCGATTCAATATTGCATTTCTGGTGGACTTGAGTGGTTCGAATCGATCCCTTCGACTCGATAGGGTCGAATCGATGGTTGATGCGCGCGAATGGTGACGTAGCGCGCGCACTTCTCGGGTTGATCCAGCTGTTTCTTCGAGTTTTACTGGGTCGCTCCTGCGTTTCTCGTTACTTTGATTTAGTGGATTGGAAGTTTATGGATTCGAACGTATGCTCTTTCGAATTGATTACGCTATGCCATATCCACTCGATTCGAAGTCACTCTTGCAGGATGGATTCGAAGCAAAGTCATAGGATGGGTTCGAAAGACTTCATCCTGATGGATACGAAGTGAGGCGACATCTTGGATTCGATGTGGCTTGTCTGAATCGATTCGACCGAATATTTTTGATGGTTCCGAACCACACGGAGTCGAACTGATGGATTCGAACGACTATTGCCTCATCGATTCGTAGTGCCCTGACTTTGATGGATTCGAATGGTATCCTTTCCTATGGATTCGAACCTAGGGCTATTTCCTCCATTCCTTATTGATGATAACTTGAGCATACGAACTCGGATCGACTTGAGACTCGCAATGTTGTTTCGCATGGCTTTGCTCATCGTGTCTTTTATCAATTGCATCCCGATCCGGACTCGGGTAAAATTCATCGATATGTGTAGTTGTCTAACAGCCATTCAATTCTGGAGACGTACGACCCTTACTTTCTAGTCAGTTCCTTGGTATCTCGGCCTTGCCAAAAGGCGAGATAACATTTGCCCCCCAAAGTACGTCTTGTGTAAACATGACGTGCTTTGAACAGTTGCAGTCTATCGTTGGACAATTAGCACATGCTCTGCTGAAAGTTGTATTGTTTATTGCTGTAATTAACCGTCGTATGATTTTGGTTGGCTTGAATTTAGTTAAAGTTGCGTGATTGCAAGTCGTTGTCAGTTCGGTTTGTTATCAAATTCTGCATCGATCCTCTCCTGGACCGATTTGAGATTCGACTTTAAACATTATTTTTTCGATTGTCTATGATCATTCTCTTGTATCGATCCTCTCCTGAATCGGTATAAAAGGTTGACAAGTAATTTTCCTCATCGAAGCAATGCGTTCGTTCTCATCGATGGTTTCCGATGGATTCGAAATCAGTCGTTCGACTCGACAGTCTTCGAATCGATAGGATTTTTCAACTCAGCTCTCGTTCAATTGCTTCGTATCGATGATGCTTCGCATCAATGTTGGCTTGATGGATTCGAAGGTATGAGGGATTCAAAGTTATGAGGGATTCGAAGTCTCGATGGATTCGAGGTTATAAAGGATTCGAACGTGATGGTTCCAAGAACAGTAGTTCGTATCGATGGCTATGGTAAGTGACCGGTGGCAAACGGTCAGGATGATCGGGAGACGAAGCGCCACGAACCTTCTCCGGAATCCATATAAATACGTGAGGCCGGTTTCATTTTTACTTTTTACTTTTTACTGTTTCTATAGCTCCTTCTTCGAATCAATTTTCCCAGAGCCGAGAAAAAAAAAGTGTCTTCCCCGAATCGATTGAATCTTTTAAACCTTCATTCGCAATCACATCAAGCTAGGTAACTAATGGATCGATGCCAGTTGAGAATGACAAAACTGGAAGTCTTCGTCTTCAATTTTTCTTCTGAAAATCTTGAAGGGTTGTGAGATCTGAATATGGTTCGAATCGATTATTCGAGGCGTAACAAAGCGCTGAGATTTCCTTGGAGAAGCAGAGATCTTGAGGGATGTTACATTTCATTGCTTCGTATCGATTTAGAACAGAGTTTATTCGAATCGACTCTACCTGTGGAGCTTCGAATCGATGCTTGCAAAGGATGTCTGAAAGGGCCTCGTGTTGATCGATTCGAAGCAACGATAACTTGATCGATTCGAAGGTATTGAATGTCGATCGATACGAAGTCACTCAGCGCCCATGGATTCGACGTGTTTCTCCATCCATAAGTACATCGAGTCGAACCATATGGATTCGAAGCACATCGATTCGATTCGATGGATTCAAACGCCATCAGTTTAGAGAATCCAACTTTTCTGACTCGTTCCAACATCTAAACTACGACTAATTTCAAGTTGAACTTTGATGATCTTAATGAACTTTAGCACACTTGACTCCGACGAGCTTCGGCCTTGCATAATTGAACCTGACTGTAGGACTATACTTGACTTCCTCTTGAAGCTCGTCGATGGAACCATGACTTAACCAAAAACTCAATAGATTTATACTTGAATCGGTCGGTAGCATTTGAATGGCGTGGATATGACGGTCAGCGATGACGGTCATTTCCAGTTTTGATTTCCAGAGTTTCGTCGTTCGTACATCTTGTTCCAGTCTATAAAATATGCTTTAGTAACGCACAACACTTGCAATGCACGACACGTTCATACACTTTACACTGGGGAATGCATGGGCTTTTTGTGAACTTAACGTTGCTTTCTGATAAGTTAGTCAGTCATGGAGTCTTCGAGCTCTCAACAACAAGAGGTACAAAGCTTGCCTCCTCTAGTGCTTGAGATTCCCACTATTCCTGCTGACGTAATCGACCCAGCTCCAGACGAACTGCCGGAGGCTATATTTATCAAGGACCCCGTTGATTCTGTTAAGTCTAATATCTCTGAATCCCTATTAGGCCGGATATGCTTGAAACATAACATATCTCTGAACGATTACCCAGTGCTGATGACAGACCGCATAATCCGCCCGAAGGATACACCGCCTTCTACCACCATGCTTGCGCGGCTGGAACTCTTCCTCCTTTTAACCAATACATCAGAGACATGTTGTCGTACTTAGGACTTGCTCCTTCGCAACTTCATCCCAACGGACATGCGTTGCTGAATAGTCCCTTCGTCATATTTATGGACTGCCTCTTTCGCCCGCCAAGGCCAACCGAGATTAGATATATATTTAACTTTAAGAGTAGGGGCGATAGCCCATCCTTTACATTTTTGGAGGTAGTCAGAAATTGCCAAGTTATTATTGGGGCCTGGAACAGAATTAGCTACTTTAAGAATGAATGGTTCTATGTCCGGTGTCCTACTGGTTTCGCTAGGCGATGGTTGTCTCGACGTAAGTGTCCTACCCCATTGATGATGCTTTTTGACCAATAGTTTTTGGCATTAGTATTGACACCTCATTTTTCTCACAGCCATTATCTCCAGACCCGATGGCGGGTATTTCAAGGGCATAGTCCGAAGTCTTCAAGGAGTTCCGAGCGAGCTGAGACATATCGACTCATTGTTGAATGACTATAATTTAAGAGCTCTCGGTTTGATTGAAATGAATCAGAGTATAGTCATCGAAGGGATGTCAAAGCCCGCCTCAAAGAAGAAAAACAAGAAGAAAAAGAAAACGGCGAAGGAAACGCTCGGAATAACAATAACTGAAGTGAGCGATAAAGAAAGGACCCATACAGACGTGGAGCCGATGGCTGATCTTTCAGGCAACTTCGAAGAGTTTGGAGATAGACGGAAAAGCAAGACCGTCGTTTCCAAAAAACTCAAGTCTAAGGGGTGGAAGTCTGTGGATGTGTCTCCTCCCACTTCTGGAGTCATGATTTCTGAGGCCGCCCCTTCTCATTCGAGAGATACTTTTAAAGAGCTTGACGATATTCCCATCCAGGATTATATATCGATTCCTCATAATCCCGGGTTGGAGGAATTTCAAGATGTCTTAAATATGAACGAGCCCTTTCCTTTAAGTGCGGTCAACACTTCCGGTCGGTTTGGGGGTTTACACATTTACACACACTTCCACAGCACTTCATGACTTTTGCATAGTAAACATCGCTTTATTGGATTCTAATCTGTAATTCTCTCTTATCGCAGGTGAAATGTCAGGCCGTGGATCTACTCTGGATAGGCTCCGCAATGTGCGCCGATCATCTTCTTATTATGAGTCCCGTTGGAGGGAATCAGATAGGGACCACGGGCATGGTTATACTAGCCAGGAGCGCTATGACAGGGATAGAGACTATTGGCGTGGCCGTTCTGGCCATGATCGTACTGACAGAGATCGGAGGTACCAGCACCGATCCCGATCTCATTCTCCCCCGCCTCCTAGGGCCCCGTAGATCTCCCTGGGTCTTCACAGCAGCATCAGCCTTCTCAATCTTCACGGCCCGATACTCAGCGGCCAAGAGTGGAACCAACAACAGCCGCCATAATTGAACAGGCTCCAGCTGAACTGACAAGTGAAGGAGCCATCAAACTCGCCCAAATGAAAAAAGACTTTCCGGAAATTTGCATGGATGGCTATGTCTTCCCTCCTCATCTTAAAAGAATTCCTCCGGATGTTGAGAACATTGCTCATGACTACATCCGTGACTTTTACGCTCAATATAAGGAGTGGTACAAAGCGGCCGCGAAAGCTTCAAAGGTAGCCTTTGACCGGGCGAAGATTATTGAGGAGCGTGATGCGGACATTGTTAAGAAGAATCGCATCATTCAAGTTCTTCAATCTGAAATGGAGACTTCTCAGAATTCAGAACTCCAAGCACTTCAAAAGCATGAGGATGCCGTGGCCAAAATGGCCAGGATGCAGCAGGAACATTGCGCCACGGTAGGAGAGATGGGTCACCGTTACACCAAAGTCGCAGCTGAGCGAGACTTAGCCGTTAAGGAGTTGAACGAGCTCAAGGCTAAGTTTGCTGAAGTGGTGAAGGAGAAGGACGATGCAAACACCACCGCTCAAGAGGCGTGCGACCAAGCTGTATCCCTTAGAGCCGAACTTGCTGCGGCGGCGGCCAAGACTAAGTCTGCGGAAGCAGAAATTCAAGAAAAGATTATGGTGGAGCGGTCCAGGATGGACGCTGAGTTTGATGATCTCTTGGTCACGTACAACGCCAATGTGCTGGAGCACAGAAACTTATCGTGGCTGGGAGATGACTCCATGATTCTGTATAATGCCTGGACTAGGCTGATGGAGGAGAAAAAAGCGGCGCATCCAGATGAAACACTTGATAATTTTGAGCTTGAGATGCGCTTGCTTACGGAGGAGGAGAGGAAAATTCTCCACGAGGCGGCGATTTCTGTGGCGAGAGAGAGGCTTGGTACTCAACAGATAGAGACAAGTGAGGGTTCGGGGATCAAGCATCACGAGGCATGTGTTGGAGCTGTAATTCTGAAATTGCCCGAAACCATTGGTGCGGTTGATCCCCAATCCGTCCCCGCATATAATCCTGACCAGCCGCAGTTATCTTCCGCTGATGCTCCTGCTTATGCTTCTGCCTATGCTCCGGACTAGGCTAAGGAAGATATTTGAACGCTTCCCGTATTTTAGTGTGATGAACCTGAAGCAATACACTTGGCTAACAATCTTTGCTTTGTCGCATTTCAGTGACTGAAGCCGTTGTCTCTGCGCCTCTTGCACCACCAGTTCCTTATCAAGCGCAAGGGGCTATCGTCACTAAAGCCATTACAACATCCACCTTGGTTAGCGAAGAGGGAGAAGCTAGCATGTTTTCTTTCAATGCTCAAATGATTGAGGAACTTCTCATTGAACCCAACGATCCCTTCGCCGACCCATCCTATGCCATGAGTGGGGTCGCTCCAGCTGTTAGTTCGTCTATGCCAGCTACTGGCAAATCTAGCGCGGCCCAAGCATCTCGTGAGGATGATGCTTTGGCTGAAATCAGTGCTAAGATGGCAGCGGGGACCGCCAGTATAAATCCACCTGGGCCTGCCCCGCTAATGATGATATCACCGGGCGGCACTTTGGTGATCGAAGATGTTCCTGCCCCGCTTCCCGTTAATGCTCCTATGCCTCCAGTTCGACCCTCCAGGAGAATCTCCGTCGCCTCAAGCTCCGAGGAAGACGTTGATATCATGTCGCCGTCGGAGGACAAACCTGAAAAGAGTAAACGGTTGAGGGGGAAATCGGGCAGCGGATCCGGTGGAGCTACCCCGAAGAAGAAAATAAGGAAGAAGAAAGATTGAACTCCTTTTCTGGTTTTCTGTTGCGTGGGGTAGTGTTTTGTTGATTTTTCTATAGCCGTGTATAGATGTGGATTCGGCTCCCACTAGCAGGAATTTTTTGATCCATTTTGTAATCAGATTCTTTTTGTTGATAATGGAAATGAAAGTATATTCCCTTTTGTCTTCAACTCGATATGTGTTTTGGTTCTGCCCCCAGTATTGGGGATAAGCGTGGAGTTGATGTATGTTTATACTCCATCTCGCACTCTAGGAGTACGAAGTTGAGTAATGTTTATACTCCGTCTCGCGCTTTGGGAGTACGAAGTTGAGTTAATGTTTATACTCCGTCTCGCGCTCTGGGAGTACGGAGTTAAGTGAATGTTTATACTCCGCCTCGCACTCTGGGAGTACGGAGTTAAGTGAATGTTTATACTCCGCCTCGCACTCTGGAATACGGAGTTAAGTAAATTTTTATACTCCACCTCGCACTCTGGGAGTACGGAGTTAAGTAAATGTTTATACTCCGCCTCACACTCTGGGAGTACGGAGTTAAGTGAATGTTTATACTCCGCCTCGCACTCTGGGAGTACGGAGTTAAGTAAATGTTTATACTCCGCCTCGCACTCTGGGAGTACGGAGTTTGAATAATATTTATACTCCGTCTCGCGCTCTAGGAGTACAGAGTTAAATAAATGTTTATACTCCGTTTCGCACTCTGGGAGTATGGAATTTGAATAATATTTATACTCCGTCTCGCGCTCTGGGAGTACGGAGTTAAGTGGAGGATTTTCGTGTATCAACCCATTCTTAGCCCGATGTGATGGCTTGCCCCCGAGCTCGGGTTTCATTTAGCGAGTGGCCGGTCGTATCACAACCACTCCCTTCTTGAATAAAATCCACTGCTTAATGGAATTTAGCTCTTCGTGCGTCGTGATGTTGTACGTTGTATTCAATGAATCACAGCTCTGGCTCGAAGAGATGGCATTTTATTGCTGAAATAAGAGAATATGGCAAAGTCAGTTGCCTTATTATAAATTCTAATTTCGAAATGCAGAAACAAATTTAAAAATGGAATTTAAACTAAAGGGATAAACATAGCCTGTTATGTGCAGTAGCGACGAAGACTTTCGCTATCCTAGGCCTTTGGTGAAGCTAGACCATCAACGGTTGTTAACTTAAATGTACCATCCCCGAGCTTTTGCTTAATTTCGTGTGACCCTCTCCATGTTGGTCTCATGTGTGGGAGTGTCGGATAATCTTTTTTGATGACAAGCTTATCGTGTTCAAAAGTTTTAAGTCGATCCTTGGCATTGCATAATCGGGCGGCTCGATTTCGATGTATGATCGTTCTCAAGTCAACCTGGTCGCCCTGGACGACCCCAACCCCGTTGATGGTAGGGAACTTTAAAGTTAAGCACCATAGGGCAATTATGGCCTTGAACTCAGCAAGGGAAGGTCGTCCTATGAAAGCGTTGTATGGCGAGACTATATTCAACACAATGAACTGCAATGTCCGAACTCTCCTATGTTCTTTGAATCCCAACTTAACTAGTAACTCCACCATCCCAATAGGTATGGTAGCGCTACCGTTGAATCCATGGAGGTGAGTTTGGCAAGGTTTCAAATCCCTGGCTTTCATCCTCATTTGATTGTAAGCATGTATAAACAGGATATTCAAAGAGCTCCCGCAGTCAATCAGGATCCTCTTCATCCAAGCCGGACCTACTTGCGCCGATATCACGAGTGGGTCTATAGTCGGGATTCCGACGTCATCAACGTCGTCGTCTCGGAAAATGATGTCGTTAGTCATTGTTCTTTTTCGCTTGGTCGAAGGTTTCTTTCTTAAGTTACCATCATACTCGAGGTTCCCACAGTTGATTAAGTTGTCATATGATTCCATTTCTTCCCAACTTCGATCCGTTGGGTGAGGATCACTACTTATTGCATTTATAACCAGCCTTCCACCCGTATGAGCTGGTTCCTCTTGTCTTTCCTGATTTTGTGTACGATTCTGATTTGAAGGGCCTACACCACCAGACTGTGGCGCCCGCACGAATTGATCTAACTTTCTCTCCCTGATCAACTTTTCTATTAGATCCTGCAAATGTCGACACTCATTGGTATTGTGGCCGTAACTTTCGTGAAATCTACAATACTTCCCTATTTGAATCTGCCTCTCCGTTGATTGCTTCAGAGCAGGCTTCTTATATTGCACAGTGTTGCAAGTTTGTAGATACACGTTTTCCAGTGACGTATTCAACGGCGTGTAATTATCGAACATTGGAGCCTTACGCCGTGGTCCTCGGTTCTGATCTATTTTCTTATCCTGACCATTGTTACCTCTCGGCTGAGTTTTCTTATTCTGTATATTTAGTTGAACTTTCTCGGAATTGTCACCGGACTGCTTAACTGCTACGTTACTTTGTATTCCTTCACTTCTAGGCTTCGCATCGTCCTGCTTCCTAGACTGTTTCGCGTCCTCTTACCGTAAGAATTGAGCAGCTTTGGAGTAGAAACGGTCCAACAATGTGGGTGGTTTTCCAGCTAACCAATTTCCAAACTCAGAATCGGGATCAATCCCTTTAGTTAATGCCATCAAAATCGAGTTATCGTTGGGATTACTAATCTCCACACATGCCGCATGGAATCTCTCTAAATAACGCCTGAGTGTTTCCCCATGAGCTTGGGTAACACTGGACAGGGTGTTAACATCTTCAGGTCTAGCGACATGCATGCGAAATTGTTCGACAAATTTCTTAGCCAGTTGATCGAATGAAGAGATAGATCTAGGTGGTAATCTTGTAAACCACATCGTTGCAATTCCTCCTAGAGAGATGGGGAAACTTCGGCATTTTACTGCATCGTTAGCCCTTGCGGCGCTCATTGACCATTCATATTTCAAAATGTGTTGATTGGGATCAGAATTTCCTTCGTACATAGGGAGAGTTAGCATTCTGAATCGCCGAGGAGGATCGGCGTATAGTATCTCGTCTGTGAAAGGAGTATGACTACGAGAAATTCCCCAATCGTCATTGGTAAGGCCTTGGCTTTCACGGATCATCTGACGTATCATAGTTGAAATATCGGGCATCGCTACATTTTGAGCATGCTGAGCTAAGGTGTGGTCGGGTTCCACAGCGCGAGTTTGGACCGGGCGCTGTCGACGGTCCAAGTTTCGCCTCCTTGGCTCAGTATCTTCTGGGACGTATGGTTCAGGAGAACGTCCACGCTGTTGATTATTTAGATCTGGAAGATTTCGGGTATCAACTCTTGTTTCCACCGTGGCAGCTATGGCATGATTGTCCGTGGTATGTTATGGAGTAGGGCCTCCTTGTGCTGAGGGCCCTGCCTGGAAACTGGTCGACGGTCCTGCCCTCAACTGTCCAACAGTCAAGGCGGGTTGATATCCGGCAATTTGTGCATGATTTCCGTCTAATCGGGGACGGGTAGATTTGTGATAATAGTCAGACGAGGCGGAACTTTCAGTAGATGAACGAGAGATATCATCCCTCCTGGACCTTCTGGGGCCTCGGCGGTTCAGTTGGTTGGTCAATTCAATATTAGCACGCAACTGTTCAACCAACTGTTGCCGACTTTGAGTCAATTCTTGAAGCAACACATGGAACTCCTATCTGGTGACTGGCCTAGACGGATCGGAATGAGCAGTGTTGTCTTGGTTGGATGGCTGCTGTTGGGTAGGATTCTGTCCATCCCTACCTTCTTGACCAGCAGTTGTAGAAGTGGTTCTAGTACTAACCATTTTGAATGACGAATTCCTTTCCTAGACTTTATAAAAATCTGAATAGAATGGAAGGATTCTGGATTTGAGATTTGGATCTTCCTCTTGGATTTATGCAATCTGGTATTGATGGTAGATCCAAGGAGCAGGAGAAAAAGCTGGTTCTTCTCAGTGAAAGCACCAAAGTGTTTGTACCAAAAATGGGCATAGCACTCTTCGGAAGTTTTTGAAGAGATATAAGTGAAGAAAGAAAATTAAAACTGAGGATTATCTAACAAAAACTCCAAATAACAGAAAGTAAATTGCAAAGACAGGCGATTTAGAGTGGTTCGGCGTTTTGCCTACGTCCACTATGAAGTTTGATGATTTTATTACTCGATACTTAAATATTACAATTTCTTATGATGTAGTACAACTGATTTTATATGCTAAGTCTGAATCTAAAGTAGCGGTGGTGATCTGGAGTAAATCTGGCAGAATCTGGGCGCTCTTTAGCTCGGAAAATTGTCCGACCCCTTTTCTGAATGACCAGGGGCTCTATTTATAGGAGTTGGAGGCTGATATTTCGCCTAAATTTCGGGGAGACCACTTCTGGCACGTGAGGGGGCCCACATGCTCGCTTTCAGGAAATCCGGGCCCACTTTGGGATCGATTCAATATTGCATTTCGCCTAAATTTCGCCTAAATTTGGCGTGAATATTCTCCATCATGTGCTCAAGCTTATGTGAAAATTTCATGGCATTTGGACTTGTAGAACTCAAGTTATGATTGATTCAATATTGCATTTCTGGTGGACTTGAGTGGTTCGAATCGATCCCTTCGACTCGATAGGGTCGAATCGATGGTTGATGCGCGCGAATGGTGACGTAGCGCGCGCAATTCTCGGGTTGATCCAGCCGTTTCTCCGAGTTTTACTGGGTCGCTCCCGCATTTCTCGTTACTTCGATTTAGTGGATTCGAAGTTTATGGATTCGAACGTATGCTCGTTCGAATTGATTACGCTATGCCATATCCACTCGATTCGAAGTCACTCTTGCAGGATGGATTCGAAGCAAAGTCATAGGATGGGTTCGAAAGACTTCATCTTGATGGATACGAAGTGAGGCGGCATCATGGATTCGATGTGGCTTGTCTGAATCGATTCGACTGAATATTTTTGATGGTTCCTAACCACACGGAGTCGAACTGATGGATTCGAATGACTATTGCCTCATCGATTCATAGTGCCCTGACTTTGATGGATTCGAATGGTATCCTTTCCTATGGATTCGAACCTAGGGCTATTTCCTCCATTCCTTATTGATGATAACTTGAGCATACGAACTCGGATCGACTTGAGACTCGCAATGTTGTTTCGCATGGCTTTGCTCGTCGTGTCTTTTATCAATTGCAGCCCGATCCGGACTCGAGTAAAATTCATCGATATGTGTAGTTGTCTAACAGCCATTCAATGCTGGAGACGTACGACCCTTACTTTCCAGTCAGTTCCTTGGTATCTCGGCCTTGCCAAAAGGCGGGATAACACCTTCGACCTTATTGAATTCCCCACCTACTCTTCTACTTGGTTAAATCCCTTAAGGCTTATCAACTCCTCTTTTTGAACAAGAAAGGATCTATTTTGGATAAAAGACTCATAATTCATCTAATTTCATTTAAAGGATAAGGAATGAATTCAATGTTCGAAACAAGAGAAAGTATTTGCAAGGAGAAGTCGGTTCAAGGGTCCACGGAACCTCTAGAACTAAAGTTTAATCATCAAGTGGATTATAACCCACACTTACTTGAAGAGCAAACCCTTCGGTTTCAAGCTTTACAGGTCATTAAGAGGGAAAGACAGATTACACCCTATAACCCTTTAAAATGGAGTATCAACCCGTTCCATTTGGGATCAACCCCAATATTTTCTCTCGAAAAGGAGAATTCGAAGAAAGACAACCTATTTCTACAAATGAGAAGGACCATTCAATCATACTCCCATGGGACTATATTTGAAAAGGAAATGATAAAGGACTATGATAGTTTTACACATAAATGGAGTAAGATTATAAATGAGGCTCACCATTCAAGGGAAAACCATAAACGAATAGAAAATCCACAACCAAAGAACCAAGGATAATAAAGGAATTACCAAGTGAAAATACAAAGATTACCAAGAAATATCCAACCTAAACCCTAAGATTGAAAGAAAGGCCCTTGAAAGAGGATCAACAGACAATGAAAAGGAAACCTACCCCTCGAGAAGAAGTACTTGAATCAAGCCACAAAAGAATTAGACGCCAGTCAAAGACAACTCAAAATTCAAGAATTCTTAAAGAATATAATCTTACTACCTCAATCGAAGACATCTATATCTGAACCAAAGAAGAACTGAATTATTGGCCTTCTCAAAAAAAGAAACCGGGATTTGAAAGGAAACTTAAGTGGTTATATTGCAATTTTCATCTAGTAAATAGACATGATACAAATCAACGTAAGGTACTTGAAAAGATGGTCCTACACTTTCTATGATAAGGAAAACTTAAACAGTTTGTAAAGGATTGAACAAGTTATGGAATAAAAATTCTATTCTCAAAATAAGAGAAGTCTACATGGTTGGGAGTAAAATTCTCCTTAAACTTTGACTATCTAAAATGATAGACTACCAATAATGATAGAAAGCCCTTGGTCGCGCCAAGATGGCCAGGTCAAGGCACCTCCTGGAAGTAGGGCGTAAGCCTTTAGCCGTGCCAAAATAAGAAATGGCCAGGTTGAAGCAGCATAAGCCCTTATTCGCGTCATGCTATGGCCAGGATAAGGTGTCTTTTGGAGGGAGGACGCGTAATCCCTTGGTCCCGCCACGTTATGGCCTGGTCAAGGTACCGAACAAGCCCTTAGCCGTGTCATGCTATGGCCAAGTTAAGGCACTCCCAGAAGGAGATCGGGTAAGTTCTCGGGCTCTGCTTGAGAATAAGCTAGCCGAGTGCACCAGAAACCCGAATGAAATGTCCGACGGACTAAGAAAAGTCCTTGCCTAAAATGGGCAACCGCCAGAAATCGGCATCGCCTAAAATGGCAACTGCTTAAATAAGCATAAGAAATGGACGAAAGAGTCCGTACCTGAAATAGGCCAAAATAAATGAAATCGGGCCCGAGAAAGAAAAATCATGCAAAATATCATTGACGCAGCGGATAATTCAAAACGATCTTCAATCGGTGAATGTAACAATTCGTGGATTGATGAATACTGAAATGCTCGAATTCGTTGATCCGAAGATACCGAACTCTAGCTATCTCTGACTCGTTGATCCGAAGATACCGGGAAAGAGATCTACGATTCTTCGACGTTGATCTTGCGCACAAGATACCGTGAATCGGCTTCAACAAACGATGATCCGAGCGCACTCGAATGACGTTAGTGGAGATAGGAGATACACTCGACTACCAATTGAAATTGAAAGCAGCAAGCTAACAAAAGAGAATTTTATTCAATATTCAACAACCTTTACAAAATGACCATACACGCCTATTTATAGGCACATTACAATTTACACCAAAGAAACAACGAAATTACACTAAGTCCTAACTCGGTTCCGAGTTAACAACATCTGCTTCGCGACTTAAGAGATAGCTCGGCAGCGTCTTAATCTTCTTTTCGCGACTTAAGTGATAGCTCGGCAACGATTTAATGGAAGCTATCTCGGTTCCGACTTAACGTATCTCGTCGCCGACTTATGGAGCTTCATGAGTCAATCGCGCCTCAAAATCATCTCGCGCGCGCATATGGAGAAGGCAGGGAGGAAGCCAGGTTGCAATGGAATTGGAGTTAGTTCGTTCACGATTTGACGAGGTGGAGTTAGGTCGGTCGCGATAGGTCGGAGCATGGAATTAGGTCGTATGTCGGCATGGAAGACTGAGGATAGGTCGTGGGCGGTCGCGACTTTGGGGAGAAGTGTTAGGTCGTAGCTCGGCATGAAGGTGGAAGTTAGGTCGGCAATTGTGGATAGGTCGGCAAATGGAGTTAGGTCGGCGATTGGGGTGGGAGTAAGGTCGGCAATGGGAGTGGGAGTTAGGTCGGAGGCTATTGAATTGGAGTTTAGGTATGCTGCTTCATCATCCTCCCCTTGTTGACAAAAATTCGACCTCGAATTTGTATTTCTCTCGTTTTCAACAAGCTCATCTCCCTGGTACGGAATCAAATGTTTAACGTTGAAAACGTCAGCAGTGTGAATGTGATCTGGCAACTTTAACTGATAAGCATTGTCATTGATTTTCTTCAAGATTTCTACTGGTCCAATCTTTCGAGCTTTCAACTTGTTGTAAGTCCCAACTGAAAAACGATCTTTTGTCAATACCGCGTAAACAAAATCACCCTCTTTGAAGACTACACTCCTTCGTTTCTTATCCGCCATTTGTTTGTATTTCTCATTTGTCTTTTCCAATCGTTCCTGAACGATTCTATGGCACTCCGTCAACCCTTCAACAAAATCAGCAGCTTTCTTAACTGTCTTCATTGATTGTGGTATTACCGTTAAATCCAACGGTCCCTTTGGTAAGCTCGAATAAACAATCTGGAATGGACTGAACCCAGTACTTCGATTCACAGCATGATTATGGGCAAATTCTGCCTGACATAACTTCACATCCCAACTCTTTAGATTATCTTGAACAAGACACCTCAACAAGTTTCCCAACGATCGATTAACCACCTCCGTTTGTCCATCAGTTTGCGGATGATAAGCACTACTAAACTTCAGCTTTGTTCCCACCATCTTCCACAAACTCAACCAAAAGTGACTCAGAAATCGAGTATCTCTATCTGACACAATAGATTCTGGCAATCCATGAAGTCGATAGATCTCCTTGAAAAACAACTGAGCAACATGAACAGCATCTGCCGTTTTCTTACAAGCAATAAAGTGTGCCATCTTCGAAAATCTGTCAACCACCACATAAATGGAATCATTACCACGCTGCGTTCTCGGCAATCCCAACACAAAGTCCATACTCACATCAACCCATGGTCTAATTGGTACAGGTAATGGCATATATAAACCAGCATTAGTCGCAGTTCCTTTCGAAACCTGACAAATATGACATCTCTCAACAAATCTTTCCACCTCTTTCCTCATTGACGGCCAATAATAAGATTGAGAAATTAACTGCAAAGTACGATCTCTACCCACATGGCCTTCTTCATGTAGTTCTTTAACAATCTTCATTCTCAAGCTACAGTCTGGGATGCACAAACGATTTCCCTTAAACAGAAAACCATCCACCAACACAAATTCATCCGTATTTCCTTCCTTTACTTTTTCAACAAATTTCACAAAGTAAGGATCTTCTTCAATCAATTCTGGCAATAATTCAAACCCTGTCACTTCAACTTTCATTGTCGTCAACAAATGACTCCTCCTGCTCAAAGCATCAGCCACACGATTGGTTACCCCTGACTTGTGCTTAACGACAAAAGTAAACTGCTGTAAATAAGCAATCCACGATGCATGTCTTGCTGAAATCTTGTCTTGCCCTTGCAAATGCTTTAATGCTTCATGATCAGTGTAAAGAACAAACTCCTTCTGAAATAGATAGTGTCTCCAGTGTTTAATAGATTGCACAACAGCATAAAACTCCACATCATATGTACTGTATCGCATCTTCGCTCCGGACAACTTCTCACTGAAATATGCAATAGGACGCCCCTTCTGACTCAACACCCCTCCAATCCCAACCTTGGATGCATCAGTGTGTAGTTCAAACACCAACTGAAAATCAGGTAGCACTAGAATTGGTGCAGAGGTCAAAAGATCTTTGATTCGTTCAAAAGCAGCCTCGGCTTCCTCCGTCCATGCAAACTGTTTACCTTTCATGCAATCTGTAATAGGCGCCATCACACTACTAAAGTGTGGGATAAACCTTCGATAAAATGAAGCCAACCCATGAAAACTACGAACTTCCGTTATCGTCTTGGGCTGCGGCCAATTTCTGATCGCCTCAACTTTACTTTGGTCAACCTGTATTCCTTTCTCTGAAACAACATACCCCAGAAATAAAACACTACGCATCATGAACACGCATTTCTTCGTTGCAGCATAGAATTGTTCTTGTCGCAATACCATCAGCACTTCTCTAAGATGATTCAAATGTTCCTCCGGACTCCCACTGTAAATAAGAATATCATCGAAGTACACCACCACGAATTTCCCAATGAACGGTCGAAAAATCTGATTCATCACCCTCATGAACGTACTTGGTGCATTGGATAAACCAAATGGCATGACCAACCATTCGTATAGACCCTCCCTGGTTTTAAAAGCAGTTTTCCACTCATCTCCTGGTCTGATACGAATTTGATGATATCCACTCTTCAAATCAATCTTAGAAAAGATAGTAGCTCCGCTTATCTGATCCAACAAGTCATCCAACCTCGGCATTGGAAATCTATATCTCACGGTAATCTTATTCAATGCTCGACTGTCAGTGCACATTCTCCATGTCCCATCCTTCTTGGGTACCAATAAAGCTGGTACAGCACAAGGACTCAGACTCTCCTGCACATGCCCCTGTTCAAGCAATTCCTCTACCTGCCTCCGCAATTCTTCATGTTCCTTCGGACTCATTCGATAATGTGGTCTGTGTGGCAATATAGCACCAGGAACAAGATCTATCTGATGTTGTATATCCCTCAACGGTGGCAATTCCGTTGGTAACTCTTCTGGAAATACATCGTCAAATTCTTTCAGAACTGGTTTAACTTCTTCTGGAATTTCAACCTCTTCACTGCTTTCTCGTCCAATCAACAAGAATACTTCCGGCTCTTCTTCAACTTCTTTAACAAACTCCTTCAAAGTCAATAGAGTTTTCAGCTCTTCGATTTCCTCCACTTTGTTTTCTTCCTGTTGGCGTTTCTTCGGAACCAGAGTAATCTTTGTACCTTCGAACATGAAACTGTAACTGTTGGTCCGTCCATCATGTTGTACTGCTCTATCAAACTGCCACGGTCTTCCCAACAACAGATGACACACATCCATGTCTACTACGTCACACCAAACCTCATCTTTGTATTTCTGCCCAATTGAAAACTTCACACAAGCTCTACGTCCAACTTTCACTTCACCACCCTTCCTCAACCAAGCTAACTTGTACGGTTTAGGATGTTTCTCGGTTTTCAACTCCAACTTCTTCACCGCTTCTGTAGAGATAATATTATCGCAACTACCAGCATCAATAACAAATTTACAAACTCTTCCCAGAATAGTGCATGTAGATTGAAAGATATTGTTCCTCAACCAACTACTTTCCTCCTCTTGCTTCGGTGTTAAACAACTTCTCCTCATCATCAATGCATACCCGTCATCTCCCGACAGTAAATCTTCCTCCTCAACTGGTAAAGAATTAGCACATTCAGCTTCTTCATCCTCATCCTCAACCTCAGCAATCATTGCTCTCTTCTTTGGCTTTGGACATTCATTGCTTTTATGACCCAACTCCTGACAGTTGTAACATTTGAAACCGTTGTTAATCTTTGCCTTCTCAACCTCCTTCGCCACTGGTTTACTGATAGGTTTAGACATATTAGAACTTCCACCAACACCCTTCACTTGATTATTGGAATTCGTAAACACACCACCTCCTCGTCGTCCCTGCTTCTCCCAAGCCAACGCTTTCTGATGTGCTTCCGCCACAGATTTTGGATCGAACATATTAACTATATCCTGGATCTGCATTCTCAATCCCCCAATGAATCTAGATGTCAGCTGCTCTTCCGTTTCCATAATATCATTTCTCGCAATAAGCTGGTAAAACTCATCCGCATAATCATTAACAGTCTTTGTGCCCTGCCTCAAGTTCTGCAAACGTTGATACATCAAAGATTGATAATTGTAAGGTAAGAACGTTGCTTTCATCAATTTCTTCATTTTCTCCCAAGATTCAACTTTTGACTTCCCCATTCGTTCACGTGTAAGTTTGGTTTGCTGCCACCATGCCAAAGCTCTACCCCTCAACCTTGTAGCAACCAACTTCACTCTACGACGTTCTGGAACTTCTTTGAAATCAAAAATTTCTTCAACATTAGCCATCCAATCCAAAAACTCCTCAGACTGCATACCACCTTTGAATTCTGGAATTTCTGTCTTCATCCCAGATTCCAACTTGTGATCGTATTCCGACTGATTCCTTCCCCGTCCACGTCCTCGTCCATGAACACTACCACCATCATACTCTTCTTCACAATCCGATGTATATCGATGTCGATCCTGACCTCCAACATCTCTACCACCATCACGTCTTCCACCAACATTCCTACGATCCACATTTCTCCGATCTCGATCAGTCACATTTCTATCACGACCTCGATCATCAACATTTCGATCACATTCTCGATCCACGCTTCTATGATCACTATCAACACTTCTCTCTCGATTTGAATGTGGTGAAATTCTACTTCTTCCATGGCTCGACTCAGGTGAAACTCTTCTCTGATTTTGACTCATCTCCAACATCATCCTCTCTAAACGACCAATCCCTTCCGTAAGCTTTTCATTGAAATTCTCGTTGATTCGTTGCTCCATTTCATCGGCCTCTTCTCTTCCGTATAAAGCATTAATATTGCGATGACGTTGAACTCGTCTCGGCGGCATGATTGAATCCTTCACAAACACTTCAACAAATTCACACTTCAAGTTTCAAACACCTTTCGAACTTTGATCCAAAATGAAATGGATCGAAAACTCCAACTTTGTTGCAAAATATGATGAACACGATGAACACAACTTCAAATTCTCGGCTCCAAGACTCGATTTAGCTATGATTGGCTAAAACAAGCTCTGATACCAAAACTGACGCAGCGGATAATTCAAAACGATCTTCAATCGGTGAATGTAACAATTCGTGGATTGATGAATACTGAAATGCTCGAATTCGTTGATCCGAAGATACCGAACTCTAGCTATCTCTGACTCGTTGATCCGAAGATACCGGGAAAGAGATCTACGATTCTTCGACGTTGATCTTGCGCACAAGATAACGTGAATCGGCTTCAACAAACGATGATCCGAGCGCACTCGAATGACGTTAGTGGAGATAGGAGATACACTCGACTACCAATTGAAATTGAAAGCAGCAAGCTAACAAAAGAGAATTTTATTCAATATTCAACAACCTTTACAAAATGACCATACACGCCTATTTATAGGCACATTACAATTTACACCAAAGAAACAACGAAATTACACTAAGTCCTAACTCGGTTCCGAGTTAACAACATCTGCTTCGCGACTTAAGAGATAGCTCGGCAGCGTCTTAATCTTCTTTTCGCGACTTAAGTGATAGCTCGGCAACGATTTAATGGAAGCTATCTCGGTTCCGACTTAACGTATCTCGTCGCCGACTTATGGAGCTTCATGAGTCAATCGCGCCTCAAAATCATCTCGCGCGCGCATATGGAGAAGGCAGGGAGGAAGCCAGGTTGCAATGGAATTGGAGTTAGTTCGGTCACGATTTGACGAGGTGGAGTTAGGTCGGCCGCGATAGGTCGGAGCATGGAATTAGGTCGTATGTCGGCATGGAAGACTGGGGATAGGTCGTGGGCGGTCGCGACTTTGGGGAGAAGTGTTAGGTCGTAGCTCGGCATGAAGGTGGAAGTTAGGTCGGCAATTGTGGATAGGTCGGCAAATGGAGTTAGGTCGGCGATTGGGGTGGGAGTAAGGTCGGCAATGGGAGTGGGAGTTAGGTCGGAGGCTATTGAATTGGAGTTTAGGTATGCTGCTTCATCAATCATCAAAGCCCGAAGATGGCGCACTCGACAAGAGAATCAGAAAGAATTCACTGAATTCTCCTCATGAACATATGCCAGATTGGTTTTCTGGTCTTCTATTACTTCTTACCGAAAATGGTATTCTAGTCTTCTATTACTTATTGCCAGATTGATTCTCTTGTCCTATATAACTTATTTCTAGAATGGTTTTTTGGTCTTCTATTACTTATTGCCAGATTGATTCTCTATTCCTGTATTACTTATTGCCAGATTGGTTTTCTGGTCTTCTATCACTTATTTACAGATTGATTCTCCAGTCCTCTATTACTTATTTCCGGATGGGTTTCCTGGTCTTCTAACACTTATGGCTGAAAACAGTCTTCTGGTCTTCTATTATTAATACCAGATTAATAGATATGGTTTTCTAACCTCTTATCATTCATTACCAGAAAGGGTATTCTGGGCTTCAAGATTCTCACACATATGAATTTCAAAATTTAATACCCAAATTCGGGTTCCGTGATACTCATTTCAGAACTTCACTATTAAAGCTCGAACATGGGTTTTGGGTCTTCTATATAAAAATCTCGTCATATGAATACCTAAGTCCGGGTTTTGAGTCATTATCAATCGCTAATATATTATACCTGAATCTGGATATCAAGACTATTGTTTAATTAAGCCCTAGTCCAGGGACAAGATTTTTGGACTTTAATTCGTCTCAAGTGCTCGAATATGGGCCAAAGAATATTATCAACAAGAACACTATTAAGACTCTCCGAATGGGGAATTCGGGATTCTAACTATGTCAAAATAATGGGTGAGAAAGTTGCTACTTCGAAAATTCAGACATGAACCCCTGAGTCAGGTTCTTCATTTAATGAAAGTTATATTTTAACATTCATCACCGTACGATAAGGAGGAATCTACTATCAACAAGTCTTATGCATTCCGAACAAGTGGAAGGAATTAAATCCATGATCATTTCTTATCATGCTTAAAGATGATATCTTAACATTTTGAATAAATTACTTTTCATATAATTGACAAGATGATTTGCTAATCTAGGCAAATGATACACAAAAAAATATGTCAATTTCAGGCTAAAAATTAAAAATATTGTTTGCTACATGTTTCTCAGGGAAATCAGAGTGACAAGGGGTAACAAAAGATTCAGGAAGCACAAAAGTGAAGTCATTTACAAAATTTCCATAATTTATGTAAGCAGTGAAGTCATTTACAATGAACAAAATTATGTACAAGATATATTTACATGGCTCAAATACATAAATAAATTACAAATCTTGAGTTTCTTTATTGAGAGCCTCCGCCATTGAAGGATTTACTACATGATTAATTGTTGCGCATAGGACTTCCTTAAGCTTTTTCTCCTTTCTCCTAATTATATTCTCATTGTCGATAGCGTCAATGTTTGTTTTTAGGGCACGATTAAAAGGCCCTATTTGTAGCTACTAGGGTTTTATTTTCCCTTTCCAACTCAGCAACTCGCTTGTCGAGCAAATAATTATCATTCGCAAGCTTTTGATTCCTAGTAGCATAATCATTAATAGTGTGGGAATACTTGATTTTCTACTGCTCATCGAAATACTTGGCAATTTCAAACTTCACCTTTCAGCACCAGTTTCCAACTACATTATCATCTAAACCCAGAGGAGGGTTCAGCATGGTTGGAAATTTCTGAGCTATGAGAAGTTTTGACTTAGTAGGCCTGACAATTGAAGGGGTTGTTTGAGGGACCGGAAGATCAAAATTTGGAATCTTTTCCCCTATGAGGAATTCTAAAGAGGCACATTGAGCTTCACTATCTCTCATTTTAACTCTAAATCGCTTATCCGTTGGATGAGTTCAGACATCTTTTCATCAAAGTTGATTGTAGGGTTCGATTTCACTTGTCGCTTAAGTAAAATAATCACTTCATCTTTTCTCTTAATCTCAGTATCAAGATGATTAATATGATTCTTATGATTGCTGGCTATGATCTTTTGGATGAGATATCTTTTATGCCACTTCACGACTTCAGTGTTACCACCGAAATGCTCAAGAAGGGCATCGTCACGAGCCATGATCTCACCACTTCTGCTTAATAATCTATCTCTGATAGCGTCAATGCGAGAAAGTAAATTTTGAGAATGACGGATCATAGCAGACCCTAGCTCCTATTTAAATCGAAATAAATGTAATGGGATCAAAATTGAGTTAAAAGATATCTTTATTACTATAATGATGGATTACAACTCAAGCAGCCACAAAGTTAAAAGGAACAACGAATGCTTTCATTACGTCTAAAGTTGAGAGGGAACATTCCAAACTTTGCCTAAAGTATTAGCGGAAAACATGACTGTTGAGTCAAAAGGTATAGTGACTCCTTTAGGAGTTATAACCGACAGACATTTACTATAATCCCATTTTTCGGCTGGTGGACTATCGCAACCACAAATTAATTTGGAATGGAATGTTCTGATTTCTTCTAAGAATAATTCCTTTTCTTCATCGAGGAAGTCGAAGCGAGACGGGGGTATTCCAAGTATATTTTTTGCAAATCCCGAAGAAAGCAATATCTTACTGACTTCGAAGTCCTTAAAATTGGTCCATTTTAGAGTAAACTCTCCTTAGGTTAACATACTGACTTAAGTGGTCCTTTGGGACAACCCAACCAAAAGAACTGGTATTCTGAAGTAGCACAGTAAAAATAAGCTAAGCATAGAAAGCATAACAAAAACATGTATTCATAAATCAATTACTTGTTACGTATTTACAGTGATTCATTTGTTTCATACAAAATAGACTTAGAAAAGTATTCAGAAACAAATTTATCCTTATAATACTTAAGCTTTTCAACAGGGAGATCTTGAGGAATCGATTTGACCCACGGTAAATTCCAGCAAGATCCAAGTTGCGGGTCAGAACCGAATTCATTTAAGTATCTTTTATGAAAACGTCTAAGTAGACCCCCACTGAATTCACCTAAGTATGAAAAATCTATGATAGAATGTCTACAATATACTTTATACAAAAAATTAATTAAAATATCTCTCTCTTCCATCATCATCCAGAATAGAGTTGTTAACTCTCTATTTTCCTTTAAGAGGGCGTCATATCAGATACGCGCTTTCTTTAGTAAAGGATCTGCCCTCTTATATTTAAAAGATGCTAAAGCCGAGGTACTCCTGTCCAGACTATGGTATTTCTGAGATAGAGCATTGTGTTCCTTTATTAATTTTTCTAACTCCCTATATAACTTGTTAATCTCCACCTGTTTTCTTTCAAATTTTGTATTATAAGGAAATTTGACTTCTTCTTCATCCAAGACAGATAATTTATCACTAATTATTATCTTCAAAGTGTAAGATAATTAAACAGGGAATTCGATACCTGTTAAACTGAAATGGAAGCTTGGGGAGCTTGTTCTTCTTCTTGAGGATCCTCGGGATGAATGGGAGCAGTTTCTTCCTCAAGATTAGAAGTTGGACCAGGGGATATTGGAGGAAAATCCTTACGAGGGGATGGCTCCTTTTTAGAAGATTTAGTTGGACCATTGCCATCTTTTTCTGTGGCACTGAAGGGACCCCCTTTATCTCCACCAAGGCCATGACCTCCAAAGGGGTTCTCATCATCATCATCATCGCTATCCCGGTTAATCCTAGTATAATCATCATCTTTTTCCTTAGGATCCTCATCTTTGTCATCCTCCTCTCCAGAATTGGATGTGATGTCAAAGGAGGGGATATCAAAAGAAAGAGCTTCCTCGAAATCAACAGTCCCCTCTTCACCTTCGGGCTCGGAACCCTGCCTAACTCGCTCAATTTTGTCCATAACTCTTTTGGCTAGAATTGGGTCAAGTGAAGAAAAACCATAGTCAGGACATTTGCCACGATTGTTGGCATAGGCAAGCATGAAGGCATCTTCATAATGATTCAGCAGCATGGGCCCCAAGGTGGTGTCGACAAAATCAGAAACATGCTTTTGGAAGTCAGAAAGGGTTTGAATAGCTAGCTTAAGTGAAGCTTTGGACCTTTTGAATTTATCTTTCAATAGAGTATTCTTGGAAATTAAACGAGCTTTCTCGTCCTTTGAGTCTTTTAGGGAAAGCTCCATTGTGATTTTCCCATTAAAGTTAAGTTGATGGGCTCACCTCTCTACTTCTAGATCACTCTCAGCCCTAGCGAGGAAAGCCTTGATTCGCTCTAATTCAGAGGAAGTGGTATTTTGAGTAGCCATCAATGAGGCCAGCTGACTTTTCAATTCAACATTCTCCTCCTCTAGCTTGGAGGATCCAGAAGAGAGCCTGGAGACATATTTATTAAGAAAAATCTAGTTCTTGGAAATCTGCAACAAGAGAAGAAACACAAGTTAGCAATTAGAAAGATCTAGTGATGATAGGATTAATTGGATAAGAGCTTACCAAGGGTTTTTACTCCATGAGATAGCAGTGATTTTCTACCAAGTCTAGGCTAAATGACGGTAGAGAGGAAGAAGTAAAAGATTCTGAATAAAGAATGAGCTTGACGAGTTCGTCAAAACTAGTTGGCGGAGGAACGGAAGACGACGACACCGAAAGGGCATGTGAAGGAGTCTTAAAGAAAGCAAGTTGCATCTGTGCTAGCGCAACTGGAGTGTGAAATTGTAATATGCGGAAGAGGAGCAGGTGTAGATGGGGTCGGTTCCACTTGGTCTTTAGGAGCTTCAACAGTTGGGCTCTTTGAAGCTTTCTCTAGAGATGTGCGTTTTTCTTCCCCCTCCACATCAGTGACTTTTGCTATTTTTACTGGTGGAGCATCTTCGAAAGGCACTGTTAGTTTCCATTTCGAGGATCTCTTGGATCTAGAAAAAGCCTCCAAGACTGATGTCACATCTGAAGATGGTGGAGGAAGAGCAGCATCACTTGAAGAAACAGTGGCCTTTGAGGGAGATGAAACTAAATCAAGCAAATATAAAGTCAGTCAGAGCAATTCAGGAATTCTATAGACAAAAAGATGAGAATACTAAGCTAATAGTATACCTGAAATGTCAGAACGAATGGGCGAAAGTGATGTAAAATCTTCAGCATCGCCTAAGGAAAATAAACGTTTTCCCTGAGAATTATGCATAATGGTGGGTGGAGTGCCAAGAATCCTTTGGCCAGTTGGTATCAAAGAATGTTTCCTTAGATTCGAAAGAGTTAGGAGCGTCAACCTACTCCTACGTTGTTCTGGGGCTGCAATTAAAGAATCGATAATTCTTTGGTCTGCATCACAAAGTGTCTTAAGAGATTCACCTAAAAAAGATTAGAGATTAGTTAACAGAAAACATAAAGAAAACAAAGACGACATTGAAATACTTACGAGGGAAGGAAAAGGCCCCACGGACATCCGCAAAGCACTTGACAAAGAAGAATTGGTTCTCCCTATCCTTAAACTTCTTGATTCCATCTAATATCAACTTCTTACATACGTTAACCCTGAAGATTTGCTTGTTAGATTTTCTTAACCTCGCCAGTTTAGTCAAGGAGGTTAAACCTTTAAGGTTAAGCGAAGGAAGTTCAGATTCCAACGCCAGCATCTTAAGGCACAAAAGATGGGTATATACATTGGGGGAAAGTTGTATTGGAGCAACTCCAATATGAGACAGAAAGGAAAGCAAGAATTCAGGAAATGGAAGAAAGCCACCATGCCATATGTGGATGGCAGTGTATGCAAAATAACATTCGGGAGGATTATCTATGGTATCGGTGGATTTAGGTGGGATGGCTTCAATACCTGTGATGCCAAAGTCCTTCAGTATGGCATTTACTTCACTCTGAGACTCAATGGAAGAGTGCTTAGCAGTGGCTTCAATCTTTGGAGAGCTCATGATCCTGCCGGGTGAAAACATTTTAATTAAAAACTTGTGATTAATTATAAGTTAATAAATAAATAAATAAATAATAATAAATTTTCGAAAGTTCATAAGTTTACTTAGATAGCTTAAGCATGAAAATAGGCACAAAGCTTTAAAAAAATGATGCAAAAGTTTCAGTTAAAACCTTAACGGTTTAAACTCTCAACAAAGTCGAAATGTTTACAGTTTAAGCTTTCGACGAAGTCGAAAGGTTTAAAATAAAAGCTTTCGACGATGTCGAAAGGTTAACAATGCAGGCTTTCGACAATGTTGGAATGAATAATGACCTCAGCTTTAACTACTATACTTCAACAATATTTAAAAGTAAGCAAAAGTGTAACTTCCTCAAGCTATTGACAAGGTCGAAAAGAAAAGGTGAAATATTAACCCATTCACTACCTTTCGATAATGCCAAAAGCTCTATGGAAACCTGGACCTATTCCAAGTGTAACATAAGGTTAAGTGGCAAGACTTTTCGACATGATCAAAATTTAAAAACTAAAAACTCCTAAGTTAGAAAATGTGAATATTATTGATGTTGTCTAAAGGACTAGTCAAGTTATCAAAATATGTCATATCCATTGAAGTCGAAAAAGTTTCAAGTTTGACTTATGTGTGCTAAAACGTTTTGACAACAATGGGCAGAAGCAACCTTAAAGTTGAAGGATTCTAACCTTGACGAAAGCTAGTAATCGAAAGGTTTGAAATCCTTCAACCTTATCGAAATCTTGTTCTGGAAGGTTGCACCGTTTGGTTATTTAACCTTTCGACAACAAAGGTAAGTTGAAATAACAATACCTTCCAACCCCGTCGAAAGATGCAAAGAGGGCAAAACCATAATTGCCGCCTCAGTCCCCTTTGTAGGGGTTAAAGGTCATTTTGAGTTACAAAGTTGTACACTAGTAGGCTCCAGGTTATCATATTGGCCAAATCCAAACCCGATAATAAATGCAGTTTTCAAACTTTTCTTGAAAAACAAGTAAAACAAACCCATTAACAAAACCGATTTTGTCTGAAATCAATCTATTTCGATTTCGAAGAGTAACAAAAACTATTAACAAGTCGAAAACCCAAGATTAAAAACAAAAAAAATTAAGGACTTTAGGTTAAAAGTTAAACCCGATTTGGGGATTTCCTTTATCAAACACCATATGACTTCAAATACAAAACCACAAACGAACTTTGTTAAAAACCAGTTTGAAAGGAAAAATTTTCAGAGAACCCATCTGAAATTGAATCTAAATTTTGGAAATAAAAACTGGAAATTCAACTGAAAACCGATAAGGGTGAAGTTTAGACAAAGATTTACGTATCAAATTCAAGAGATTACCTTATTGTTTTGAAACGGGATCTGAGAAATTTTGGAGAACTCTTTTACTCATGCACGATAATTTTGATTTCAGGTAAAAGAGTAAGAAAGGAAAGAAACGTATTATATAAGAAAAATCATGCAAATTCTCAACCGTAGGATCAGAGTTAAGTGGACGTTCCAGATAAACGCAAGAAGGCCAAGAGGTGGGAAATTTTGTAGCTTTCGACAAAGATGACTTGGAAATTCAAGGGAAGCCCTTTGAATGGAGGCGGAAAATATTACACTAAAAATCAACCTTCTGTCTAAGCCGAAAGGTCTCTCAACAAAGACTAAAAAATGGATTTCAGTTCAAACCTTTCGAAAGAGTCGAAGGGATGCAGTCAACCGTGTATAGCAGTCCCAGACCTTTCGAAGGAGTCAAAAGATTTCATCTCTCAGCATTCAAAGTGTTCTTACCTTTCGAAGAGGGCGGGGAAATCAAAGCAAGTGCAAGCAACTCTGTAATGGCCTTTTCGAAAGCATAGCAAGCCTTTTGAATCGGTTGGAACACATACAAGATACCTTTTGACAATGTTGAAAGGTTTATGAAGAAAACAACAGTCACAAGTTAGTAAAGAAAGAAAGACAGCCTTTCGTCAACATTGAAGGAAAGCACAGCTCTCGACAACAATCAAGTGAAGAGCAACCTTCCGACAATGTTGAAGGGTTTACAACAACCAAGGGAAAAGAAACATTCCAACAAAGTCGAAAGGTTCATGAAGGCGTAAAGAAAAGAAAACCTTTTGACAAAGTTGAAAGGTTATGGTAGCAGACGAAAGACAAACCATTCGACAAAGTCGAAAGGTTCACAGCTGCATATAAAAGGGGAAACTTCCCACCTGGTCGAAAGCATGAAGTCGAAAGGTCGACCACCTACATTTATAAATAAGACCTAAGGGTCCCTGTTTGGGGGATCCAATTTCTTTCATTCTAATCTTGTAACTTCTTAATCAGAGTATTGTAACCCTAATTGAGTGTGATTTGGAGAAATTTAATAAAATGAAGCTTTTTCTTGGATACAAGGGGAAGTCCTTGGCTTTGTTAATTACTTTACTATTTGCTTAAACCTTTGTTGGATAAACTCATATTTCCAGGTTCAACCCCATCGGAAGGTTCTTGCTGGCAAGGTTGACAACACTTCTACAGAAAGTAACCATAGTAACCCTTCGAAGCCTTCAACTCTACAGTCTGAACCTTTCGACTAGGTAGGCAATTCTTTATACCTAAATAGCACCTGTCCCATCCGAAGTGATGCAGAGCATACCATAAGTCGAGATGATGCAGAGCATTTCCGATTCCCCTCCTTGAGTCGCCGCTCCATCTTAAGTCGCCGCTCGTCCTTGAATCGCCGCTCCACCATGAGTCGAGCTTCCCCTAAATCGCGTGCCGCCATCCATAAGTCGCTGCCGACTTATCTAGGGTTCAAACAAAGAGGAATTGTCACCGCGACCTATCGTATGTCGCGAACGACTTATCCTTTGAGTCGCGAAGTGGTGCCGTGCGCCATTCTTAAGTCGCGAACATTAAGTCGTTGCCGAGATAAGCTGATGCCTTCTTCATCAAAGTCGGCGACGAGATACCATAAGTCGGAACCGAGATAAGCTTCCATTAAACCGTTGCCGAGTTACCCTTAAATCGCGAAAAGAAGATTAAGTCGTTGCCGAGATAAGCTTCCATTAAGTCGTTGCCGAGTTATCCCTAAGTCGCGGAGCAGATGTTGTTAAGTCGGTTGCCGAGTTAGGAGTTGTATTTTTTTTTCTGCTTGCGTGTTGTAGCCTATAAATAGGTGAGTTGTTTCATTTGTAATGGTTGTTGAATATTGAATAAAATTCTCTTTTGTTAGCTTGTTGCTTTCAATTTCAATTGGTAGTCGAGTGTATCTCCTATCTCCACTAACGTCATTCGAGTGCGCTCGGATCATCGTTTGTTGAAGCCGATTCACGGTATCTTGTGCGCAAGATCAACGTCGAAGAATCGTAGATCTCTTTCCCGGTATCTTCGGATCAACGAGTCAGAGATAGCTAGAGTTCGGTATCTTCGGATCAACGAATTCGAGCATTTCAGTATCCATCAATCCACAGATTGCTATTTACGTCGATTGAAGACCGTTTTGAATTATCCGCTGCGTCAGTTTGGTATCAGAGCTTGTTTTAGCCAATCATAGCTAAATCGAGTCTTGGAGCCGAGAATTTGAAGTTGTGTTCATCGTGTTCATCATATTTTGCAACAAAGTTGGAGTTTTCGATCCATTTCATTTTGGATCAAAGTTCGAAAGGTGTTTGAAACTTGAAGTGTGAATTTGTTGAAGTGTTTGTGAAGTATTCAATCATGCCGCCAAGACGAGTTCAACGTCATCGCAATATTAATGCTTTGTATGGAAGAGAAGAGGCCGATGAAATGGAGCAACGAATCAACGAGAATTTCAATGAGAAGCTTACGGAAGGGATTGGTCGATTAGAGAGGATGATGTTGGAAATGAGTCAAAATCAGAGAAGGGTTTCACCTGAGTCGAGCCATGGAAGAAGTAGAATTTCACCACATTCAAATCGAGAGAGAAGTGTTGAAAGTGATCATAGAAGCGTGGATCGAGATTGTGATCGAAATGTTGATGATCGAGGTCGTGATAGAAATGTGACTGATCGAGATCGGAGAAATGTGGATCGTAGGAATGTTGGTGGAAGACGTGATGGTGGTAGAGATGTTGGTGGTCAGGATCGACATCGATATACATCGGATTGTGAAGAAGAGTATGATGGTGGTAGTGTTCATGGACGAGGACGTGGACGGGGAAGGAATCAGTCGGAGTACGATCACAAGTGGGAATCTGGGATGAAGACAGAAATTCCAGAATTCAAAGGTGGTATGCAGGCTGAGGAGTTTTTGGATTGGATGGCTAATGTTGAAGAAATTTTTGATTTCAAAGAAGTTCCAGAACGTCGTAGAGTGAAGTTGGTTGCTACAAGGTTGAGGGGTAGAGCTTTGGCATGGTGGCAGCAAACCAAACTTACACGTGAACGAATGGGGAAGTCAAAAGTTGAATCTTGGGAGAAAATGAAGAAATTGATGAAAGCAACGTTCTTACCTTACAATTATCAATCTTTGATGTATCAACGTTTGCAGAACTTGAGGCAGGGCACAAAGACTGTTAATGATTATGCGGATGAGTTTTACCAGCTTATTGCGAGGAATGATATTATGGAAACGGAAGAGCAGCTGACATCTAGATTCATTGGGGGATTGAGAATGCAGATTCAGGATATGGTTAATATGTTCGATCCAAGATCTGTGGCGGAAGCACATCAGAAAGCGTTGGCTTGGGAGAAGCAGGGACGACGAGGAGGTGGTGTGTTTACGAATTCCAATAATCAAGTGAAGGGTGTTGGTGGAAGTTCTAATATGTCTAAACCTATCAGTAAACCAGTGGTGAAGGAGGTTGAGAAGACAAAGGTTAACAACGGTTTCAAATGTTACAATTGCCAGGAATTGGGTCATAAAAGCAGTGAATGTCCAAAACCGAAGAAACGAACCATGGTTGTAGAAGTTGAAGATGAGGATGTTGATGGGGAATGTTCTAGTCCAGCTGAAGAAGGTGAGCAAGATATTGCGTCAGGGGATGAAGGTTGTAACCTAATGCTGAGAAGATCGTGTTTAACACCGAAGCAGGAGGAAGCTAGTTGGTTGAGGAGTAATATCTTTCAGTCAACCTGTACTATTCTGGGAAAGGTGTGTAAGTTTGTGATCGACGCAGGAAGCTGTGATAATATTATTTCAACCGAAGCTGTGACAAAGTTGAAATTGAAGACAGAGAAACATCCGAGTCCATACAAGTTAGCATGGTTGAGAAAAGGAGGAGAAGTGAAAGTGGATAGACGAGTTCGTGTACCATTCTCTATTGGGAAGAAATACAAAGATGAAATATGGTGTGATGTAGTAGAGATGGATGTTTGCCATTTATTATTGGGAAGACCATGGCAGTATGATCGAGCAGTACAACATGACGGTCGAACCAATAGCTACAGTTTTATGTTTAAAGGCACGAAGATTATCTTAGTTCCGAAGAAGAGATCACAAGAAGAAAGTAAGTCTGAAGAAATTGAAGAGCTGAAAACTTTATTGACTTTAAAGGAGTTTGTTAAGGAAGTTGAAGAAGAGCCGGAAGTATTCTTGTTGATTGGGCGTGAGAGCAGTGAAGAGATTGAAATTCCAGAAGAAGTTAAACCAGTTCTGAAAGAATTTGACGATGTATTTCCAGAGGAGTTACCAACGGAGTTGCCACCGTTGAGGGATATACAACATCAGATAGATCTTGTTCTCGGTGCTGTATTGCCACACAGACCACATTATCGAATGAGTCCGAAGGAACATGAAGAATTGCGGAGGCAGGTAGAGGAATTGCTTGAGCAGGGGCGTGTGCAGGAGAGTCTGAGTCCTTGTGCTGTACCAGCTTTATTGGTACCCAAGAAGGATGGGACGTGGAGGATGTGCACTGACAGTCGAGCGTTGAATAAGATTACTGTGAGATATAGATTTCCAATGCCGAGGTTGGATGACTTGTTGGATCAGATAAGCGGAGCTACTATCTTTTCGAAGATTGATTTGAAGAGTGGATATCATCAAATTCGTATCAGACCAGGAGATGAGTGGAAGACTGCTTTTAAAACTAGGGAGGGTCTATACGAATGGTTGGTCATGCCATTTGGTTTATCCAATGCACCAAGTACTTTCATGAGGGTGATGAATCAGATTTTTCGACCGTTCATTGGGAAATTCGTGGTGGTGTATTTCGATGATATTCTTATTTACAGTGGGAGTCCAGAGGAACATTTGAATCATCTTAGAGAAGTGCTGATGGTATTGCGACAAGAACAATTCTATGCTGCAACGAAGAAATGCGTGTTCATGACGCATAGTGTTTTATTTCTGGGGTATGTTGTTTCAGAGAAAGGAATACAGGTTGACCAAAGTAAAGTTGAGGCGATCAGAAACTGGCCGCAGCCCAAGACGATAACGGAAGTTCGTAGTTTTCATGGGTTGGCTTCATTTTATCGAAGGTTTATCCCACACTTTAGTAGTGTGATGGCGCCTGTTACAGATTGTATGAAAGGCAAACAGTTTTTATGGTCAGAGGAAGCAGGGATTGCTTTTGGAAAAATCAAGGAATTGCTGACGTCTGCACCAATTCTAGTGCTACCAGATTTTCAGTTGGTGTTCGAACTACATACTGATGCATCCAAGGTTGGGATTGGAGGGGTGTTGAGTCAGAAGGGGCGTCCTATTGCATATTTCAGTGAGAAGTTGTCAGGAGCGAAGATGCGATACAGTACATATGATGTGGAGTTTTATGCCGTTGTGCAATCTATTAAACACTGGAGACACTATCTATTTCAGAAGGAGTTTGTTCTTTACACTGATCATGAAGCATTGAAGCATTTGCAAGGGCAAGACAAGATTTCAGCGAGACATGCATCGTGGATTGCATATCTGCAACAGTTTACTTTTGTTGTTAAACACAAGTCAGGGGTGACAAATCGTGTGGCTGATGCTTTGAGTAGGAGGAGTCATTTGTTGACTACACTAAAGGTTGAAGTAACGGGGTTTGAAATATTGCCAGACTTATTTACTGATGATCCTTACTTTGCAAAATTTGTTGATAAAGTCAAGGAAGGAGAGACGAATGAATTCGTGATGGTAGATGGCTTTCTATTCAAAGGAAATCGATTGTGCATACCGGAGGGTAGTTTGAGAATGAAGATTATCAAGGAATTACATGAAGAAGGGCATGTTGGAAGAGACCGTACCTTACAATTAATTTCACAATCCTACTTTTGGCCTTCGATGAGGAAAGAAGTGGAGAGGTTTGTTGAGAGATGCCATATCTGTCAAGTTTCGAAAGGAACTGCGACTAATGCGGGTTTATATATGCCGTTACCCGTGCCTACCAAACCATGGGTTGATCTCAGCATGGATTTTGTGTTGGGATTACCGAGAACTCAGAGGGGAAATGATTCTGTATTTGTTGTGGTGGACCGGTTTTCGAAGATGGCACATTTTATAGCCTGTAAGAAGACAGCGGATGCAGTTCGAGTGGCACAGTTATTCTTTAAAGAAATATATCGTTTACATGGTTTACCCGAATCTATTGTTTCTGACCGAGATACTCGATTTTTGAGTCACTTTTGGTTGAGTTTGTGGAAAATGGTGGGAACGAAGCTGAAATTTAGTAGTGCTTATCATCCGCAAACGGATGGACAGACTGAGGTGGTTAATCGATCGTTGGGAAACTTGTTGAGGTGTCTTGTTCAAGATAATCTAAAGAGTTGGGATGTGAAGTTATGTCAGGCAGAATTTGCCCATAATCATGCTGTGAATCGAAGTACTGGAATCAGTCCATTTCAGATTGTATATTCAAGTTTGCCAAAGGGACCGTTGGATTTGACAATAGTACCACAACCAAAGGGAACAGTTAAGCGGGCAGCTGACTTTGTTGATGGGTTGACGGAATGCCATAGAATCGTTCAGGAACGATTGGAAAAGACAAATGAGAAGTATAAACAAATGGCGGATAAGAAACGAAGAAGTGTAGTCTTCAAAGAAGGTGATTTTGTTTACGCGGTTTTGACGAAAGATCGTTTTCCGGTTGGAACTTATAACAAGTTGAAGGCTCGAAAGATTGGACCCGTAGAAATTATGAGACGGATCAATGAAAATGCTTATAAGTTGAAGCTGCCAGAGAATATTTACACTTCTGATGTGTTTAACGTGAAGCACTTAATTCCGTATTATGAGGAGGAACCTATCAAAGATGATGAGAGTGTAAATTCGAGGACGAATCTCTTTCAACAGGGGGAGGATGATGCAGAGCATACCATAAGTCGAGATGATGCAGAGCATTTCCGATTCCCCTCCTTGAGTCGCCGCTCCATCTTAAGTCGCCGCTCGTCCTTGAATCGCCGCTCCACCATGAGTCGAGCTTCCCCTAAATCGCGTGCCGCCATCCATAAGTCGCTGCCGACTTATCTAGGGTTCAAACAAAGAGGAATTGTCACCGCGACCTATCGTATGTCGCGAACGACTTATCCTTTGAGTCGCGAAGTGGTGCCGTGCGCCATTCTTAAGTCGCGAACATTAAGTCGTTGCCGAGATAAGCTGATGCCTTCTTCATCAAAGTCGGCGACGAGATACCATAAGTCGGAACCGAGATAAGCTTCCATTAAATCGTTGCCGAGTTACCCTTAAATCGCGAAAAGAAGATTAAGTCGTTGCCGAGATAAGCTTCCATTAAGTCGTTGCCGAGTTATCCCTAAGTCGCGGAGCAGATGTTGTTAAGTCGGTTGCCGAGTTAGGAGTTGTATTTTTTTTTCTGCTTGCGTGTTGTAGCCTATAAATAGGCGAGTTGTTTCATTTGTAATGGTTGTTGAATATTGAATAAAATTCTCTTTTGTTAGCTTGTTGCTTTCAATTTCAATTGGTAGTCGAGTGTATCTCCTATCTCCACTAACGTCATTCGAGTGCGCTCGGATCATCGTTTGTTGAAGCCGATTCACGGTATCTTGTGCGCAAGATCAACGTCGAAGAATCGTAGATCTCTTTCCCGGTATCTTCGGATCAACGAGTCAGAGATAGCTAGAGTTCGGTATCTTCGGATCAACGAATTCGAGCATTTCAGTATCCATCAATCCACAGATTGCTATTTACGTCGATTGAAGACCGTTTTGAATTATCCGCTGCGTCACGAAGTTTCCAACCAAATAGTCAAACCTTTCGACAAGGTTGAAACTTACTTTCTATAAGAGATCAAACCTTTCGACAAAGTCGAAAGCTTCTGTATATCCACAAAGGAGTTAATATCCTACCTTAACCTAAAGAAGGCAATCATCCTAACCTTTCGATAGGATAAAATCCAACCTTCTAAGGACAAATTTAAGGAAATTCAATCTAAATAAGGAGGGAAACTCTCAAAGAGACTCTCACACTAACTCAATGGAAGGTTTTATAACCCAACATCTAAACCTTTCGACGACGTCAAAAGGTCTGATTCAAAAGATATATACAATCAAATTACAAAGGTAATTCTTAAGGATATCAAGCCCTTAATTCAAACCAAACTAATCACACTAGATGGAATGCTTTGGGGTGTTGACCATAAATTTGGTTAACAGATATTAAATAGAGTATAGGCTTTCGAAGGAGTCGAAAAGGGTCAAGAATACCCTCCCGTATCAATTGATCCTTCCAAAATGGTGGTTTTGAATGCATGAGAGAGTTTCATATGTGTTAAAGATAGCTTTCGAAGGTATCAAATAATAAGCTTCTGCGCATGCATCGAACCTTTTGAAACAGTTGGTCTCGCCATTGTTTACCATCCCCAGAAGAACATATTACTGAAAAAACCCTTTTGAAAGAATAGATTAGCCTTTCGAATTGGTTGAATCCTTCTACATGTACAAGGAACATTACATAGTGACTAATAACGCTTCCTCTAGCATCAGAAGATGGGGCTTTCACATTAATCAAGGGGTTTACTTTCAAAAGACACTCTCCGAAACTATCACCTAACCATCAGGAGGCCTCCTTGATCATAAATAATCTTTCGCACGGATCCTTTCATCACCATTAAACCCATATGAAACCATCCAAAAACCCTGTCTCACTCATTTAAGCGGCAACTTATCATGATAATACCAGATCTTAACAACAATGAAGAGGTTTCAAAGAAGATGAAGAAGTTAGAAGTGCTTCTGTTTACATTCAAATAGCATAATGATGTACCATAACTCGTCCGCCACTAATGGAAGCGTACCTTTCGATGATGTCAAAAAGCTCTAGAAGTACCCTAAAGAAATATTGGTAAATATCGAATCAATATTTTCCACTAGCATACTTTTGACAAAGACGGGAGAACAAAGGCAAAAGGATGGGTACGAAAGGTGGGAAAAGGGACCTTTCGACAGCTTCGAATGGATGGATGCGGGAGAGTCCAAACCGCATCTATAAATACATCTCTAGGGGTCCATGTTGTAGACCGATTTTTGAATTCTTGGATTTTCTTTTAACTTCTTGCCCAAATCAAATTCTTACAACCCTAGATCATATTAGGGAAAATTCTACTACTTGTAATCCATTCATGAGAAATGAAAATGAGAGGATGCATGGATCTGATATTGATTTCGAATATGAAGATGATCATTTCGACCATTAGCTTGTCTAATGACCAATTGCACATGGTACACACTTACTTTCTTAAGCCTTATTTCACATATGCTATGCTATAGAGCTTATTTGGATATCTTAACTCTAAAGCTTATTATCATTATGTAGTTAGAAATATTGATTAAGTATTAGTTGAAATGCAAAAGAGATATATTGATGTATTATTGAATAATCATCTCTGTACAAAAATACACTGCCTTTTATAATACAAGGCATATGACAGTTGAAATATTGAAAGACAGAAATACCCTTGAAACCCTAATTGCAGCATATAGTATAATGTAGGTACAATACGACTCAGTCTCATTATTTCGCCCTCTTGCTTCAATCTAGGGTTTCTTTTCTTTCTCGAGATATTTGCTGAGACTTCTTCGAAAAATAAAATCTTCAGTAATTTTGTTGAGAGATACTTCAAAAATATGAGCGCTAGGCTGAGACTCCTCTGGAGGCTTGAGTATGATGGTCTGTCGAAACGATTGAATTGGGAGATTCAGACTTGCTCTTTTGAGAAGCTGAATTGTAGTTTTGCAGCTTGGTTTTGCTCGTCTGCTTCAGATCTGAGCTTTGGTGTTCAGGCTTGTTCCTTTGAGATACTGAATCGTAGATCTGAGACTTGGATTTGCTCAACTGCTTTAGATCTGGACTTTGATGATCAGATTTGTCACTAAGACTTCTGATTCTAAGGTCATCTCTGAATCGATTAAAGTTTCTTGCAGACAGTGCTTTTGTAAGTATATCACCTCTTTGGTAAGGGCCAGGTATATGGTTTATGTTTAATTTTCCACTGTTTACTCTTTCTCTGACGAAGTATATATCGAGTTCCATGTGTTTTGTTCTTGCGTGTTGAACTGGATTAGCTGATAGAGACACAGCTCCTAGATTATCACACCAAATAGTAGTTTTTCTGCTTGGATTGATATTCAGTTCACTGAGAAGTGATTCTAACCATATTACTTCTGCTGTAGTATGAGCTAGGCTTCTGTACTCTGACTCTGTACTTGATCTTGACACAGTTGCCTGTTTTTTTGAACACCATGACACAGGATTATCGCCTAAGTAAATACAATATCCCGTAGTTGATCTTCTGTCATCTGGGTCTGATGCCCAGTCTGCATCAGAGAACCCGGTAATTGCTAGACTTTTACTTGTTGTTAATAGTAGACCATGGTTTTGTGTTCCATTCAGATACCTTAATATACGTTTTACTGCCTTCCAGTGTTCACTTAATGGTTGATGCATAAATTGGCATACTTTGTTGACACTATATGATATCTCTGGTCTGGTTATAGTAGCATATTGCAACGCACCCACTACACTTCTGTATTCCTTTTCATTTGTGATAGATTCACCTGTATGTCTAGATAAGTGCAAGTTACTGATCATAGGTGTTGGTAGTGATTTGGCATGATGCATTTTTGTTCTCACAAGTAACTCTCTGATGTACTTTCCTTGACTTAGATGCAGTTCTGTGTTGGATGGTCTGTTTACCTCTATTCCTAGAAAGTAACTGAGCTCCCCTAAGTCTTTGATTGAAAATTGTTGATCTAGAAACTGTATGACATGGCTTATTTCTTCTTTATTGTTTCCAGTAATTATAAGATCGTCGACATACACCAGAATATATGTAGTGTTCTCATTGTTGATCTTTGTAAATAGTGATGTGTCTGATCTTGCTGGCTTGTAGTTCAGACCAATGAGTGTGGTCTTTAATTTGTTGAACCATACCCTGGGAGCCTGTTTTAGGCCATATATTGCTTTGTGAAGTTTGCATACAAGTGACTCTGAATTGGGTTGTCTGAATCCCTGAGGTTGCTCCATATATACTTCCTCTTGTAACTCACCATTTAGAAAAGCATTGTTTACATCTAATTGCCTGATGTCCCATCCTTTATGTAATGCAATAGTTAGGATTACTCTGATTGTTGTTGGTTTAATTACTGGCGAGAAGGTTTCGTTGAAGTCAAATCCGTACTGCTGTGTGTAGCCTTTAGCTACAAGTCTGGCTTTATACTTCTTGATTGTCCCATCAGGATTCCTTTTTAGTTTATATGTCCACTTGCATCCCACTGTACTTTTATGATGTGGAAGGGGTACGAGGCTCCATGTCTTGTTCCTCATTAATGCATTGTATTCTTCATTCATTGCATCCTGCCATCTTATATCTTGTATTGCATCTTCATATGTTTCTGGTTCTTCACCTGTAATGTGAGTTGCATATACCTTTGGCTTGAATATACCACTTTTAGATCTGGTTGTCATGTGGTGTCCTCTGGTTGTCAGTTCTTGCTGTATTGTGTGCTGCTCCAGATTTTGTTGTTCTGTATTGCTTTCATGAGTAGGTTGTCGACTTTCTGAGTTTGTTCTGTTCATTTCTTGATGCAGTATTGTTGTTTCCCTGATTTCTGGATTGATTTTTGCCTTTTGAATTTGCTGTATAGTTGATAGAAAGTTCTCTGTCAAAAGTCTTCTTGTGTTCAATTCTCCCTTCATGTGCAAATAGAGTGGTATGAACATACTGAACTGAGGGTATAACTTCTTTAGATGCAATAACTGCTACAACTGCTTCATAGTCGCTATCAAGACCATTCATGATAGTCAGGATCTGTTCTGTATCAGATATCTTGTGGCCTGCTGCTGCTAGAAGGTCACAGTAGCCTTTGATTTTGTTTAAGTAGTCTTTCATTGACATGTCATCTTTTCTTAAGTTTTGCAACTGCCTTTTGTAATGCATAATTTTGGCTGCAGACTGAGAGTTGAATATTTGTTCAACTGTCACCCAGATTTCCTTTGCTGACTTGCACCCAATAATTTGTGGTAACAGATCCTTGCTTATAGAAGATAATAACCAAGAACTTAATAAGTGATCTTGTCTTTGTTGTATGATATATTCTTTATTACTTACAAACTTTCCTTGATCGTCAGCAATGAATTTGGGTGGTAAGATAAGTGTGTCGAAAATGTAATCCTCTAAGCCATATCCTCTGATCGCTGTCTCCACTTGATATTTCCATAGCAAGTAATTGCTTTCATCTAACTGTGCAGTAATTAATTGGCTTTGAGGACTTATGATTGTCTTGATTAAATCGTTTACAGGTAGCTTTGACTGCTGATCAGTAATTTGTGGCAGAGTTGCAGATGAATTGCTGGATGGTTCATTGGTTTCGTCTCCCATTGATGAATTTCTTGATTGCTGGTTACAGGAAAGAAATTTGAGGGATGATTTGATTTCTTGATATATGCAGCCCAAGATTCAGATGATGCACTGATGAATCTTGTGGCGAGGCGTGTATCTTGAATGTGGGAAGATTGGGTAAAAACTGATATTAACAGAACTGCAATAGATCTGAACTGATACTTTTCTTGATCTTGGCCTATCTCAGATGATGATTCTGAATCTGATGAGATAGAACAAACACAGCCAGTGCTTGTTCAAATGATGAATAGAAATCTGATGAACTTCTTGGCGTGGTGTTTTGATTGCCGTGAGGCTTGTAACGCTCTGATACCAAGTTAGAAATATTGATTAAGTATTAGTTGAAATGCAAAAGAGATATATTGATGTATTATTGAATAATCATCTCTGTACAAAAATACACTGCCTTTTATAATACAAGGCATATGACAGTTGAAATATTGAAAGACAGAAATACCCTTGAAACCCTAATTGCAGCATATAGTATAATGTAGGTACAATACGACTCAGTCTCATTATTTTGTCCAAAGCCCATGCGGCACTAAAGTGATGTGGTGATGTACTTCAATATATTTGAGTCAATAGGACTTACGTTGTTTATCCAAAATAAAATTCCATGGCATATTGAATCCACTTTTACTTAACATATGCGTGTTATATTCCGAATCCTTTTAAAGGGAACTAGCACTACAAAGGAATTCACCACGCGGTCATTGAATTTAAACCCTTCGGGAGGACTCTTTCGAAAGGTGTTTGAATACTTCAAAGAAAATTTTTACTTTCAAAGAATCCTCCTCATGACAGTGGTATCAACATCTTCGAAGGAGTTCCTTTCGAAGGCATAAAAACTCTTTCGACTTGGTTAGATCTCAGCTATCCCTACTGGGTTATAACCTCGAGATACTTCGACTAATTCAAAAGGGGATACAAAGGAATCATTTACTTTTTTAACTTTGCTTTGTGGTGTTGGCAAGATTTCTTGTTAACATGAACCTTTGACGCTATCAATCTGAGCTGCACACCACACTGCCTTGACAAGATTTGAATCTTTGATACTATCAATCTGAGCTGAATATCGCGCTGCCTTGACAAGATCTGAAGCTTTGACGCTGTCGATCTGAGCTATTATTCACTTGAAAATGTTGTTGGGTTCTAACAGGAACTCTGTTCATCATTGAGATCTGAAGATGCCCACGCTTATATGGACTGCTATGAGAAATACTGCTTCAACTTCGAACTGATAATACTTTGCAGTAGTGGTGAAAAATGTAGATTGTGACTCTGATGCGTCGGTGTGCCTGAGATGTGCAGTTCCTAGAGATTGATGCTTCTACTTGCAATTGCCTAGAGATCTTGAATCGCCCAAAATCTTTGAGCTTCTACCTTGCGGTCGTGATCTTTGAAGATAATGTCAGAAGATTTTGTCGTGGTTGAACCATGGCCTTGAGTTCATGGCCAAATTTAGTGACGTGCGCTATACCGAGGTGAGTTAAATGCCTTTATCTTGAGTAGGATGTACACTTGAGTTTGTTGATTACTCATATTATAATGAAAGTTGCTATAGCCTCGGCAATTATTATTTTGTTTTTGAAGATGAATTGACGATAATGCCTATGTATTATTTGTCGATGCTCACTATGATTTAGCATTTGAGGATGACTAATATATGCTAACAACTAACTATGTTCATCTTCCTCTTCCTATGTTTCTTGCTTGTCTGATACCAAAGAAGAGGAAGAAGAGGTTGAAGAAGTTACTAACACTTCTTAGCTTTGTTTATATATCATATGCTTATATGTAAACTATTATCTTAAAATACATGTATAACCTGGCTGATTTAACATAGTAATGTACTTGGGCTTATTGTCAGTAGTTCTTTGTCTCCATTTCCAGGTTCTTATTTCCATTGATCCCGCTCTAACTAGCGAATTTACCAGAGTATACTTGGTAAGTATTAATTGTACTTACTAAAGTTTCAGTATTCAACATATATGAAAAGTTAGAATTTTGTTACACGTACAAATATTAGTTGGCATGCAACTGTTGAGTAGTTTGGATGAGAAGTTCATGCTTTTTTAAAGAAAGAGCACCTCCGTTGTCTGGAATAGTATGTATCTAACTATACTGTGTAGTATATTATTCAGTATTGCATTTTGCATGTTATATAGCTTAATATCTTCACCGTATTAATTGATACTAAGCAAAAAAAATATGGAAATCGACATAGATGTCCTACATTAATAGTCACACTTGTAATTTTTGATTATGAAAGGCCAGGCTAATGCATCATATTAAGATGTAATAACGAAGATTTTAAATATGAAAAGTAATAAAGACTATGTGAGAATGAAACAATGGCCTTATACGGAGTAAATCTTAATGGATTAACAAGTTTAATAAAAGTAATATTAACTGGAGAACAAAAATAATTATTCCTAAGGATACTAAGTTAGCTGAAGTCATATGAGAAGTATGCACATATCGATAGATCACTTACATTAAACATTTGTTCGGCTTTTTCCTGGACTACATGAGTAGAGTACTTGATGCCTTTTTTTTACCGTTTTCTTCATTGCCTACTAGACACCCAAAACTAGATGATGTATATATATGGGCTGTTGATGTTTGGTTGAGTCGGTGCAATTTGAGATTTTATGGTACTGGTGTTGAGGAAAAGATGCTCGGATTGTTCGATGGATAATAATTTAATTTTACTGTTGGAAGTTGTGAGATATAAAGTGTGGGCCTTGATTTTTTCTCAAATGCCTATTTAGCTTTTTTTTTTACTTGAACTAAAAAGAAGAACATAATTTCCTTTGTGAAACAGAGCAGTACTGCAGTATAAGCTTACTACATACTGTATGGGATTCCATATTTGATCTTTGGTCATATGTTTAAACTACGATCCACTAAAATTATTCTTAGTAGTAAGATCACTGATTATATAACCTAAAGTATAGGCTGTTGGGTCTGGTAACCGTGATCAAATGCTACTCATTTATAAATAATTTTTTTTAGCTGGTGATATAAGAAGCCAATATGATTAATAGTTATGCACACACAAAAAATTTACCGGAGCTACTTTTTTCTTTATTTAACCGTAAACCTTATGCTTATAATTCAGGAACATGGATTGATGATCTTCAACCAATGATAATCAATTTAATAGCAATATAAAATTGGAGGAAGAAGATGATGTCTTCTCCATATGAAATTGTAGTTGAACTTTATGCTTGTGTATATAAATGTTGTTTGTGTTAATAAATTGTTGAGTTATTTTGAATAGAAGAAATTTGGATTTCTCTTGCTTATAGTTTGCATCGTTGAAATTTCTAAATAACTGTATTTACAGTAATAATGATAAGAAATAGCCTTGTATCTTTATTTTAAAACTAAGAAAATATACTGTAACATTTAAAAACGTTGTAAATAAGTATACCGCAATTTTTTTTTAAATGTTGTAAAAAAAATATCACAACATTTATAATATGTTGTGAAAAAATATACTGCAACATTTAAAAACAGTTGTAAAATTATTTATTACAACGTTTTTGAAATATTGTAATGATTCCTATGGCAACTGCGGTTAAGACGACGTTTAAGAAAACGTTGTAAAATACTTACTACAACTCTTTTTGATAGTTGTAAAAGACATTTTTTGCTATAGTGTTGGTCGGTGCTGCAAAGAAGTTAATAAAAGTTAAGGGCCGATGTGAGAAAAATATATTAGAATTGGAGCCAAAATTTTAAAGTTGAAAACAAAATTATTGAATTGAAGGGAAAAGGCCAAATTAAAATCAAAATTTTTATTAGTTAAAGTAAATAAAGAGTAGTGTATATTACAAAAGATAGTTAAAAAGGGAGACATTTAGATGCATATTTAAGTAATATCTGCAACAAAATATACATATTTGTTGAATTTTATTATATTTTTAACATTTTCAAATTTTTTGAAATTTGAACACTTTATAAAATTTTAAATTTTCTAAAAATATTAACTTTTTTCACTTTTGAATTTTTTTTCAATTTTATGAATTTTTTTAAATTTATTATAGAAATTTTCAAGTTTTCAAATTTCTTTGAAATATTACTTCTTTATAATAAATATTCAATAGTAATTATTAATTCTTATTATTAATTATTTAATAGTAATTATTAAATTTTAATAATAGTAATTTAATAGTAATTATTTAATAATAATAATTTAATAGTAATTATTTGCTAATAATTATTTATTAGAAATTAACAAGTTTTATAAAATTTTAAATTTTCTAAAAGTTTAAATTTTTTTACTTTTGAATTTTATGAAAAGTGCAAAATTTTGTTTTGGAATTTTATGAAAGTTTTAAAATTTCGTATAATTTTTTTAATTTTTATTGAAATGTTGCTCCTTATTATTAATTATTCAATATTAATTACAAATTATTAATTATTACTTCTTATTTATTAGTTATTACTTCTTAATTATAATTGAATATTAATTCTTAGTTATTTGATATTAATTATTCAATAGTAGTTATTTGAAAAGTGCCATCTATTACAAAAAGACAAGATAAAATCGTTATAATAGGTTTTTATTATAACAAGCTTTTTTTTACCGTTGTAAAAACGCCATTGTAATAAAGTATTTTTGTTGCAGTGATGAAACCAATAACCCACTAGATGGAAGCAATAAGGATTAGATGCATGTGGAATGCCAATTCATGCATGCAATTAGATGCAGTTTATTTACATTGTTTCTTTTGTCCCATGCACACAGTTACATGATAAAATTTATAACCAATAACTTTCCTTATGCAAACTTTTCCAAAATGGGATTTTAATTCGAGCACAAAGGTCAGACAACCGTTGATTTCCATCCTTCCTAACTATCTAAACTTTAGTAACCTAATTGCATCATAAAGCTTTTGATCTACTCTTTTTCTTCCTGTTTTCAGTTAGCCTGGCGATTTGTTTCTCTGCACAGTGTAAAACTGCTTCTTAAATTGAGTGGAAGACTGGGACTGGGAATTAAGCTGTCGTTGTTTTGCATCTCTTATCAGGGTTTCAAGGTATGCATCACAGTGAGCGTTCTGAGATACATTGTAATGGCGACTCATCTGTTAAACAATTTGTCACTCTTAACTATAATTACATACGTTAATTTTTGTCAAATTAACGAGTGAATAGAAATTAAAAAACTAAAGTAGAAGGAATGACGAAAGCGGTGACATCTGCTCTCCTGATCTTTCATATTATCATTCACTTTTCAAAAGGCTAAATATTATGTATACAGCCTTCATACCCATTATTGTATTCACTAGAAGTCAATCTTGGATGCTTCCAATTCATTTCTTATTTTCTTGATCAAGTCATGCTGACTATGGACAAACCCAACCATATCATTTCCATTATAAATACCTTTCAGAATCATTATCTTCATCATAAATCCGTCTCATTGGAGAGGAAAAAAACATATAAAATTTAATCAATGTTAAGATAATTTGTGATTATGAAATGTTTATCAGACTTGTTTGAAAACAGAATTAAAATGGTAATCTTTATTGCAGACTAAAATTATATTACATTGAGTACAGTCTATTGTATTTATATACAAAAGTATATAAAACGGGCTGAGATAGTCTGGCCCATATAAGCAACAGCATTGTTAAGATAATTGTTGTGATTTTATCTATGTTGATGAATGGCTTAGATGATGATCCTTCTGTCATATATACGCGGATTACAAGAGGCTGCTGAGTTACTTCATTACTTATCTTCATTAATTCCCCTCCTCGAACCCTAGCTCTAATTTAGGGTTAGGGTTTGAGTCAAATCTCTGTTTTCAGTATAAATTGAAGAGAAGCTCTATAGATTTCGGTTACTCCATTATGCCTCCTGTTACGCTCTTTCAGAATTTGAGTTGCGACTGAGATTCTGAGTCATATAGAGTTGAATCGTGAGAAAGTTGATGACCTTGTGATGCCTTCTTCTTTCAACTTTCAGTTTGAGAAGGGCATGCCAGTTTTGGTTTTAAAGTGATTAGATCTGAGTTGCTCCTTTGAGATTTCAATCTGTCCTACTTCAGATTGAGAGGAAGTTGTGCTTTCTCTGATTTTTTAACTTGATAAAGATGTATCTGGCTTTGCTCGACTGAAGCTTGATTTTCTACAACTCTGAGGTCATTTTTGAATCGTAGAAAGTTTCTTTTTGATAGAGATTTGGTTAGCATGTCTGCCATCTAGTAAGTGGCAGGTAAGTGGTTTTTTGATAAGTTTTGATTGTTGATCATGGGAGTAGCCATGGGTTTAGCATCTTCCATCTTTGTTTTGACAAGAAATTCTGATATGTATTTTCTTTGACATAAGATGATTTCTGAATTTGATATCTTGTGTACTTCAATTCCTAGAAAGTAATTGAGTTGTCCCAGATCTTTGATTGAGAACTGCTTGTTCAGATAGCATATGACTTGATTGATCTCATCATGGTTGTTACTTGTAATAATTAAATCATCAACATAGATTAGTATGTAAATGATTGAAGATGAGTTGCTTTTAATGAATAATGAGGTATCTGATTTGATAGATTGATATCCTATTGACATTAGAGTTGATTTCAGTCTATCAAACCATACTCTCGGGGCTTTCTTTAGCCCATATATTGCCTTGTTTAGTTTACACACAAGACTTGAGTCTTGTTCATATCCAGGTGGTTGTATCATATAAATTTCTTCTTCTAATGTGCCATTTAAGAAGGCATTGTTAACATCCAATTGCCTTATATTCCATCCTTTGTGTAGGGCAATTGTGATGATAAGCCTTATAGTAGTGGGCTTGACTACTGGAGAAAATGTCTCAGTGAAGTCGAACTCATACTGTTGAGTATACCCTTTGGCAACTAATCTTGCCTTGTATTTATTGATGGATCCATCAGGATTCCTTTTTATCTTGTATGTCCATCTGCAGCCTACAATGTTTTTGTGTGCAGGTGGACATACAAGATTCCATGTTTAGTTTTTCATGAGAGCATTATACTCTTCATCCATTACTGCTTTCTAGTTTTTGTCTTTTGCAGCCTGATCAAATGTATATGGTTCATCAAAGTTTATGTTGGCCATGTATGCCTTGGGTTTGAAGATCCCACTTTTGGCCCTGGTGATCATAGGATGGCTGGGTCTGACTGGAGCTTCAGTTTGAGGTAAGTCAGTACTTCTATTATGATTAGCACTATTCTCTAAATCATGATGTTGATCCTCCTCATTTGTTAAGTGTGTAGGTGAGTGGATGGCATGACTGTGATCATCTTCCCACTCTAAATTTTGTTGAGCAGATATAGAAGGGTGTGTTTGATGATCACAAGTAGTCCTCCTTATCTCAACTGAGCTCTTGTCTTCAGATACTAATGGTAACTCAGGTATAGATGTACATGGATTGTGCACTTTTCCTGTTGTTTTTACTTCAGAACTTCTAAAAGGAAAGACTTTTTCATTAAATACAACATGCCCGCTAATAAAAATCTTTCCCCTATCATTTATACCCTTTTTAATTAGAAGCATATCCCAGAAAAGTACATTGTTTTGATTTGAAGTTTAATTTATTACTATTATAAGGTCTTAGATATGGAAAACATAGGCACCCAAAGACTTTCAAGCTATGGTAATCAGGTTTTATCCCTTGCAGCTTTTCAATGGGAGTTATACCATCTAAAGTTTTGGTTGGCAGTCTATTAATGAGATAGATGGCTGTACTAAAAGTCTCTGGCCAAAACTTTAGTGGTAGATTTGCATGAGCCAGTAAACTAAGACCTGATTCAACTATGTGCCTATGTTTTCTCTCTACTAAACCATTTTGTTCTGAAGTATAGGGACAAGTAAAGTGGTGAATTATTCCCTTCACCTTAAAGTAATCTTTAAGTGGCTTATATTCAGTTCCTCCATCTGATTGTATAGTTTTGACATATGTACCAAGTTTTTTTTCAATCATTGTAATGAAATTTATCACAACATTATATGTGTCTGATTTGTTTTTAAAAAAATATATCCAAGTGTATCTTATGTGTGCATCAACAAATGATATATAATACTTGAATCCATAATCTGAGTGTATTGGGGTAGGCCCCCAGAGATCAGTAGCAATAAGCTCAAGTGGCTTAGAGTATTCATTTATGGAGTCATCAAATGGTAGCTTGTGACTTTTGCCCATTTGACAATAGGTGCATACATAAGGAAGAGACATATTATTATAAAGTATGTTATTTTCAGGGAGAACTTGTTTAACAATTCTAGTACTAGGGTGGCCAAGTCTGTAATGCCATAAATTAAAAACATTGTTACTGTTTTCTATTTCATAATGATTACAACAGTTTTCCTCATTTGTATGATGGCTACAGTTAACAGATTTAAATCTGTATAGTCCTCCTTCAGCATCACCCTGCAATAAAATATCTTTAGTTAGTATATCTCTAACAAGGCAATATCTTGGGTAAAATTCAAAATAAACATTGTTATCATTAGCAAATTGAGACACACTTATGAGATTTTTTATAATTTTTGGAACTCTTAACAAGTTATGTAAAAATAATTGTCTCTTCCCGTTGATAACAGCATTCCCTACATGTGAAATATTGATACACTTACCATTACCCATACAAATAGATTTTTTTACCTTTGTACTCTCTATTGCCAAGATTTAAATTGTCGAGATTATTGGTTATATGGTTGGTGGCTCCTGAGTCTGGGTACCAGCAATCATCATTTATAGATTGATTATTTTCACTAGAATTATGATCTTTACTGTCAGATTGACTGCTAGAACTAGCTTGAGCCATGTTGGCACTGTAGTTCCCACTTTTTTGATTGTTGTTGTGATTAGTTTATCTGAGATAACATTTTACACCAGTGTGTCCAATCTTTTCACAGATTTGACATTTTGGTCTGTAGTTATTGATGTATCTGCCCCTTCCTCTTGATCTGTTTGGATATCCTCCTCCCTGTGTACCTCCCCTTTGTGTAGTCTGAACTTGTTGTTGCTTTGAGCTTTATTTCTTGAGGTAGCTGTATAATTGATTGTAAACTCTGATTCTTGTGGTCTTTTATTATCAATTCTGGCCTCATGAGAAAGTAGTATAGAGTAAACATCATCAAGTGATGGCAAATCCTTTTGTGATTCTATAACAGCAATAACAGATTCATAGTCCTCACTTAGTCCATTAAGAATAGTCAGAATCTGAGACTTTGTGGTTTGCTTCCTCCAGTGAATCACATATTGCTTTAATTTTGAAGATGTACTCTCTCATGGTGATGTTGTCTTTCTTTATGCTGTGTAGTTGTTTCTTATAGTACATCACCTTGGAAGGTGACTGTGTATTGAACACTTTCTCAATAGTTGTCCAGATATCATTTGCAGTTTTGCATCCAATAACATGGGATAGCATATTTGTGATTATTGATGCTAGAAGCCAAGAACATATTAACCTATCCTGTCTATGATATCTGACATAATCCTCATTATTGACTATTTTGTTTTCTTGATCAGTTATGCATTTGGGAGGAATTGGGATGGTTCCAAGAATGTGGCCTTCAAGCCCATATCCTTGAACTGTAGTCTCAATTTGCAGTTTCTAGAGAAGAAAATTGTCTTCATTCAATCGAACTGTGACTAGATTGCTTTGTGGACTAATTACTGTTTTGATAAGCTTCTCTATAGCAATACTGGGTTGACTATTGTTGCTTTCATTAGCTGAGCTAGCAATACTGGGTTGATTATTTGTTTCATCACCCATGATGATTTCAGAAACAAAAGAAGAATACAGAAAAGCAATGCAGAAAAACTAGAGTAACAGAAAATTCAATCGGATACAGAAATTAAAGGTACTGAGTCAAGAACTTCTCACAGTGAATTTGGTGCAACCGTATGGCATAAATGATGATCTACTCTTTCTTTTTTGATCTGATATGTTGTGCAGGAAGGCACTTTCTTTAATTTTGGGATGATTCTTAATTTCTTGATTTCTTTCTTTTCTAACTTTCTTGATTGATTTTTCTACGAGATTATGTGAATGAATTCTGATGCAGCCAAGATAAATTGGCACGGCACTGAGTTGTATCACTGAATCAACAAATCCTTCAGATGATGAAATGCTGTTTCTGATGAAGGTTGGTCACCCAAATGATGACAATTTTCTGATGGGACTGATCAAATGAATAAATGGCTGTTAAGTCTTCATCTGCTCTGATACCATGTTAAGATAATTTATGATTATGAAATGTTTCTCAAACTTGTTTGAAAACAGAATTGAAATGGTAATCTTTATTGCAGACTAAAATTATATTACATTGAGTACAGTCTATTGTATTTATATACAAAAGTATATAAAACGGGCTGAGATAGTCTGGTCCATATAAGCAACATCATTGTTAAGATAACAGTTGTGATTTTATCTATGTTGATGAATGGCTGAGATGATGATCCTTCTGTCATATATACGCGGATTACAAGAGGCTGCTGAGTTACTTCATTACTTGTCTTCGTTAATTATCAAAAATAAGAACACAATGGCAATTAGAGATGTGAAACTATTGGGAATGTGGGCAAGCCCATACGTACTAAGAGCCAAACTCGCTTTGAACATCAAAGAAGTCACTTACGACTACCTGGAAGAAGTACGGGACAACAAGAGTGAGTTGCTTCTGAAGTCAAACCCCATTTACAAAAAGATTCCAGTCTTGATTCATAATAACAAACCTATTTGTGAGTCGATGATCATTGTTCAATACGTTGATGAAGTTTTTGAAGGACTCTCCATTCTCCCTTTTGATCCTTTTGAGCGTGCTAAAGCCAGATTCTGGGCATATTACATTGATGACAAGGTATGGAAATACTCCTACCTTTATATAGGTATATCATCATTCATTTCTAATTGATGTCACTTTACTATAGGTGTTAGCCAGCTTCATTAGCATAGTAGTGACGAACATGACAGAAGATGATAAACTGCAAACACTAGAGAAGATTTTTTCAGAGCTGAAACCGTTGGAAGAATATTTGGCAGAGAAGCCATTTTTCGGAGGAGACAGCATTGGTTATGTAGACATTGCACTTGGAGCTTCACTATGTTGGATAAAAGTAATGTAAGAAGTCGAAAGCGTTAAAATGTTAGATGAGGTAAAGCCGCCAAATTTAGCGAAGTGGGCAGAGAGATTTAGCTTGGATGATATGGTGAAGGGACTAGTGCCTGAACATAACAAGCTGGTTGAGTATTGCAAGGTTCAACAGGAAATATATGGAAATCTAGGCCTGCACACTGAGTTATTTAGAAGTTTAATCTATCTTTGCCAAATGAATTGCTTATTTGAGAAGTGAATGATGTTGAATGGTCACTTAATTTGTAACCGATTCTGTATTGTGTGGTTTGTTTTGTAATTCTTGGATTTACATAATTTCTAGTATTTATATTTATTTTCTTATGTTTATTAATGGAAGGCACACAATTATATGTTTATGCCCATAGCATGAATCTTGGGAACGTATCTTTTGGTTGCATGGTTGGATTAATTAAAGAGGTGCAATAATCAAAACTATAGTTCTAACTCATTTACCCTATCACATAGATGATGCTATACTTTCGAAAGTTATTCTGTCAAAATCTGTGAAAAAACAGAAATTACGGAGTTTCCACCTACTACATTGTAGTGAAAAATTGATGATTGATAACAATTCAACACCACGGTGCGCTGCGGAAGCGATTTCAAATCAAGACCTAGTATTGCCTATTTAGATACCAATGACAGTAAAAAGAATTATGCAGTCTCACAGAAAAATAACAGAAATAAGAGATAGAAGATTTAACGTGGTTCGGATATGAATATCCTACGTCCACGGAGACCCAACAACTTTTTATTTCATTAAAGAAAAGAGTACAAGAGAGGAGAGAATTATGGTGGATACTACACTTGCTTGTCATATGAAGATGTAATTCCTTCATTTAAATAGACTCAATGAAGGAGTTACTTAGGGATTAAGAAAAATAATTTACAGATTATATTCCAAATATCCATGATTTAATTTCTACGTAAATGGATAATGGTGCTTGGTTTTCATAATTTTCCTTGATTGAATCTCCATCAGCAATTTCTTTCTTCATATAACAAATTGACTAATTAATTTATTTCCTTCAAAATATCCTTCCATATACCAACTAAATTAATTGATTTGATTGAATCAACTAATCAATTTCTTTCCTCTTTAACAGATATTTGAATCATCCAAATTCAACACTCCACCTTGATTCGAATATAACAATCTCTCTTCATCATCTTATGATCAAGCAATCGACATATAAGTTGTTGGGTCTAGCGCCCCATGGCGCTCAAGTAACAAGTATCAAACTGATCAAGTTTGAGCAATGCTCAAACTTGTCCTTAGGAAGTGACTTTGTCATCATATCTGAAGGATTATCCAAAGTACTCACTTTCAACAATTTGATCTTGCTTCGTTCTTCCTCAAGCATAAGAAAGAAACCTCTAACATCAATGTGCTTTGTCCGTGAACTATAAGCTTGATTTTCTACAAGATGAATCGTACTCTGACTGTCTGAAAATAGCTCTACTGTCCGCTGCACCATTGAAAGATCATCCAACAACTGAAGTAAGTATAATCCTTCTTTTGTTGCTTCCACAATCGATATCAACTCTGCTTCGGTAGTCGATAAAGCTACGATAGACTGCAGCTTTGATCTCCATGAAATCGAGCCTATGCCAAGTGTAAAAACATAGCCCGACACTGACTTCCTAGCATCTCTATCCCCAGCATAATCAGAATCACAGTATCCTCTAAGAAAGATGTCACCATCCACTCCACCATATAACAAGCCCACCAAAGAAGTGCCTCGAAGATATATAAGAATCCACTTCACAGCTTGCCAATGCTCTTTGCCTGGGTTAGACATATATCGACTCACAACACCCACTGCATGGGCCAAATCTGGTCTTGTGCACACCATCGCATACATAAGACTACCAACAACACTAGAATAAGGTATATCAGCCATATACCTCTTGTCTTCTTCCGATGAGGGAGATAAGTCTTTTGATAACTTAAAATGAGAGCCTAATGGAGTGCCAACCGGTTTGGCTTTCTCCATTCCAAATCGAGCGAGGACTTTCTCGATGTACTGCGTTTGAGTAAGCCTTAACTCTCTCCGCTTTCTATCTCTACAAATATCCATTCCCAATATTCTTTGTGCTTTTCCCAAATCCTTCATATCAAACTCCTTGCTAAGTTCAGTTTTCAACTCCATAATTCTTACCATACTCCGAGATGCAATTAACATATCATCAACATATAACAACAGATATATTAAATCATTATCACATCTCTTGAAATAAACACACTGGTCTTTGAAGCTTCTAGAATATCCTTGTGAAAGCATAAACTTATCAAATCTCTTATACCATAGTCTAGGTGACTGTTTTAGTCCATATAGAGATTTGTTAAGTTTACAAACATAGTCAGGCCTGCTACTATCAATGAACCCCTCCGGTTGCCGTAAATAAATTTCTTCATCCAGATCACCATGCAAGAATGCGGTTTTGACATCTAGTTGCTCCAACTCCATATCATAATGAGCCACTAATGCAAATAGAATGCGAATGGAGGTATGCCTAACAACTGGAGCAAAAATGTCATGATACTCAACTCCCTTTTTCTGAACATACCCCTTTACTACTAACCTTGCTTTATATCTGAAATTTCCATCGCCGCCGTCTTTTACTCTATAGATCCACTTACAACCAATAGCTCTCTTGTTGGTGGGAAGAGGCACCAAATCCCAAGTATGATTTTTCTGCAAAGATTCAATCTCCTCTTCCATAGAAACTAACCAACTGGAACTGTCAACTGAAGCAATAGCGTCTCTATAATCTCTGGGTTCGTCATGACAACATTCAAAGCATATGTTGCCATGTCATCGAAGTCAATGTCTTCGATGCTCAATCCAACAAAATCATTAAGCCAATTAGGCTTCTTCTTCTGTCTAACAGGTCTGATCTCTGAACTAGCTCCACCTTGAGTCTGATCCTCTGTACTAATCTCTGTACTTTCCTCATCAACCACGGTGTCATCGGAAACACCTTCAGAATTTCTATGAAAAGGAACAGTAGATGACTTACTTTGTGTTTGGTATTCTTCATTTGTCCTCTCATTGTCATCTGATGTGGAAGTCTCCACCTTCAACATAGCCTTCTCATTAAAAGTCACATGCCTGCTGGTAACAATCTTCTTGCTAATAGGACACCACAATCTATATCCCTTCACTCCTCTTCTATAACCTAGAAAGATACACTTGCGAGCTCTAGGTTCCAGCTTTCCTCTGCTCTCATGTACGTAAGCTGGACAACCAAACACTTTGAGGAATGAATAGCTAACAGGCTCTCCTTTCCATACTTCTTCTGGGATCTTCATGTCTATGGCGGTAGAAGGTGTGCGGTTGATGAGGAAAGCCGCCATAGATAAAGCTTCTGTCCAAAATCCCTTTTTCAACTTTGTAGTCAATCTGAGGCAACGAGTTCTCTCCAATAATGTCCGATTCATTCGTTCAGCAACTCCATTAGACTGAGGGTCGCCAGGTGTGGTGTAATGCCTCTTAATACCTTCAGACTCACAATAATCGATGAATTCCTGTGATACAAATTCACCGCCGTTATCTGAACGGAGAACTTTCAATTTCTTTCCTGACTGCTTCTCAACTGTAGATTTCCACTTTCGAAACCTGTCAAAAGTTTCACTCTTTGACTGTAGAAAATATACCCAAACTTTACGAGAGAAATCATCTATAAATGAAACGAAATACCTGGCTCCACCTAAGGAGGGGCAAGGGGAAGGTCCCCAAACATCTGTGTGAACATACTCTAAGACAGCCTTTGCCTTATGCTCTCCAGTACCAAAAGAAATCTTCGTCTGCTTCCCAAGAACACACTCTTCACAAAAGCCAAGCTTTGAATGTTGAACACCATCAATCAAACCTCGCTTTCTCAACTCATCCATGTTGCGCTCACCAATGTGACCCATCCGTAAATGCCATAATCTGGAAGAGTCTGAATCAACAGAAGTAACAGATGCTGATTCGCCAACTATAGTAGTGCCCTTCAAAAGATAAAGATTTCCTGCCCTTACTCCTTTCATAACTATCATAGAACCCTTTGATATTTTCATCTTCTCTCCTTCAACTACAATCTTCAAACCAAGCCTACTCAGAGCCCCAATAGATATCAAACTTCTTCTCAAATCAGGTACATGTCTAACATCTGTAATAGTACGAATAACACCGTCAAACATTCTAACCTTCACACTACCAACACCAATCATACGACAAGAAGCATCATTGCCCATCAGAACTTCTCCTCCATCAATCTCACGGTAAGTGGAGAAACAGTTCCTATCAGGTGTCATATGATAGGATGCGCCAGAATCAATCAGCCATAGGTTGCTCTTCCTAGAAGAGCCAAAAGCTGTAAACACATCGGTATCACTCTCTGTATCTGACTTCTCAGCGGTAGATGCTGAAGCTTGCTTTGGGTCTCTTCTTCTACCTTCAAGCTTGGGACAAGTTGCTACAAAGTGCCCTGGCCTTTTACAATAATTGCAAGTCAATTTATTAGGCCCCCTAGACTGAGACCTTGATTTATTTCGACCTCCACCATATTTTGACTTGCTTTGGCTTCTTCCTCTCTGAACAGATAAGCCCTCTGTATCACTGTCTAAACTAGTGCTTGCTAATCTATCCCTCAACACTTCATTATGAAGTCCAGCTTTAACATCAGATAGGCTAATTTTACTACGACCATAAATCATAGAATTAACAAAAGCAGTGTACTCCTTAGGCAAGGAACATAAAAGGATTACTGCTTGAGCCTCATCTATAATTTCAACTTCTGATGCCTTCAAATTCATTACTAAGATGGTTAGGGCATCCACATGCCCCATGAGATCAGCTCCAGGCTTCATTTTGTACGAATAGAGTTGTTGTTGCAGAATTATTCTGTTAGTGAGAGACTTGTCCTGATATGCATCAGATAATGCATCCCATAATTCCTTTGCTGTTTTCTTTTGAGAAAATTCTCTAAGAACCTCATCTGAAAGACTTAGCTGGATGGTAGTTAGGGCTTCATCTTCCATCTCTTCTAAAGTTTCACTATCTAACTCTTTCAGCTTCTCAGGCGCAGAAATTATCTTAAAAGTCTTCTCCTTCTTCAATACAGCCTCCATCTTTATCTTCCAAGTACCAAAATCTCCTTTTCCGTCAAAACGTGTTACTCCATAATTGACACCAGATCTACCAACAGACTTAATAGAAGTAGCCATTAATATCCAAACAGGAAAAATAACACTAGCTCCGATACCAAACTGTAGTGAAAAATTGATGATTGATAACAATTCAACACCACGGTGCGCTACGGAAGCGATTTCAAATCAAGACCTAGTATTACCTATTTAGATACCAATGACAGTAAAAAGAATTATGCAGTCTCACAGAAAAATAACAGAAATAAGAGACAGAAGATTTAACGTGGTTCGGATATGAATATCCTACGTCCACGGAGACCCAACAACTTTTTATTTCATTAAAGAAAAGAGTACAAGAGAGGAGAGAATTATGGTGGATACTACACTTGCTTGTCATATGAAGATGTAATTCCTTCATTTAAATAGACTCAATGAAGGAGTTACTTAGGGATTAAGAAAAATAATTTACAGATTATGTTCCAAATATCCATGATTTAATTTCTACGTAAATGGATAATGGTGATTGGTTTCCATAATTTTCCTTGATTGAATCTCCATCGGCAATTTCTTTCTTCATATAACAAATTGACTAATTAATTTATTTCCTTCAAAATATCCTTCCATATACCAACTAAATTAATTGATTTGATTGAATCAATTAATCAATTTCTTTCCTCTTTAACAGATATTTGAATCATCCAAATTCAACATACATAACGTGAAATTACAGTTCTACGCCTGAATTCAGAATTTGTTTTTTTCGAGTTTTTCTTTTTCTATTTCTTTTTCTTTTTTCCATGATATTCACAACATATTTTAATACCAGTTAAGATCTGTTGTTTCTTGAATCTCAACAAATATTTAACAATGGCATTAAAAATACAAGTACTAATGGCACGTCCTTTGGACGTATGCAAGAAAAGTATATGCCAATTTCTTTGTAGCATAGAAAGGCTTAGTAAAAAGCACAACTAAATTATTATGGCAAGTAGAAACCCATAGGAAAATCCACAGTTGGCATCAAATTAGTACAATTTTATTTAGTATCAGTGTACAAACTCCAGTATCACCATCACCATAGATACCACTTCCGCATCGGCACCAACTATCAACATGTGTCATCCAACTCCACCATTTTGAGGCTTCGTGTCTCCATGCAAAACATGAACTTCGGTTCTCTTCCTCCTTCCATTCTCATTTACTTTGAGCAAGCAATGTCCTTGCCCCAGTACTCTTTAGCGAGCACATACCATAGTTCCCGTCTGCACAGATCGCCGGTTCTGAAAACGGAGATGCTGCTGATTGGCTTGTTGTGGAAGCAGATGGCTTTGTAGCAAGGGTAGGGTAGCACTGAGCGAGCGATGAAGGTTAGGAGGTCGGACCTGGAAGTGTAGGGATCGAAGCTCAAGAAGACGGTTATGTCCGGATCGGATGCCCAGACCATGTAGTCATCGACGTCCGATGCGGTGAAGCTTCGCAACTTGATGCTTCCGTTTTCCATTCTTCTTCTTATTCTCCCGTATTTTTTTTAAGGGAAATGTTTGGAAGTCAAGGAAAGGAAAGATGATGACTAATAATTTGATGGTAAGGATTCATTTATAGTATGATAGAGATATGTTGTGTGTTGTTGGATTGTCCACTTTTGGAGAAATAAATCTTGATTGTTAACAGTTTATGTATAGTACATATTGATCATTAACAATTTTAGATATACGAAACTTCTTAATTAGTGGTTGCAGAGCCCTAAAGGTCATTAATGTTTGAAGAGTTTTCAAAAGTTTCCTTTCTATTTCTGTCTATTGTTTGATTATAAGCAAACAATGTACACTTGGTCTTTTATATCAATATTTGATGATATCTAGAAACCTGATTTTACAGCAATTCATGGATGAATAAATTATCATTCATAGGGATGTGTGGGCTTTTTGGTTGACTTGCACAGTCCCGTACTATAGCTTATATGACAACGCAATTAAATATCTCTTTCAAGCGTTTTTATCTTAGAATTGTATTCTTTATGATGTAACCATGTAGTGTTTTGTGTTCAATACCAAACCTATTATTTCGCAAATCCTTAGATATCTGAAGTGTCAAATTCAAGTTAGATATTTGGCAACATATAACACAACACTTGTATGCATAGTAACTCTAGAAATTAGTGGTAAATGTTGCTTAAGCTATCGAAGTAAATTCTAGTATTATAAGAGTTTGTTTTAAAGACAACCTTACTGCTTTAGCCAGCTATCCATTAAGTTACTGTATGCAACCTTAATCATAAACCTTATTTAGTTTCTTATTAGACTGTATGATTGTAAAATGTATGAAATCATTTAAAATAATACATACCATCATTTAATCAGCAAAGTTGCAAATACGGTTATATTTATCAACCACATTATTTTCTGTGAATTTTTCATATTATTGGATTGGATAAATAAGTTTTCACATTCTTCTAAACTCTTCCATTTATTAACTGTACTACAATATTTGAATTATACTAAAACAAAATTGACAGTATACAGCTAAACTTTTAAATTATGACCAAACTATCACTGTGCATATTGAATTTCATGTATTCATACTCGTGTGATGTTAAATTTTGCCTATGGTGGCCCTCATAGTTACATTTTTTTCCTTCGAAAATAACAAAATAAAAATAAAGTATAACTGCACATTTTATAGGTACACATCAATTGGAAGCATACATGATACAGTCCCAAATGCGTTGTTGGGTATTCCAGATTCATTGAACAATGAAGAAAATTTCAAGCCTGCATACTTATTGCCAGATGGAAGATTAGAAAGAGATGGAAGAGCAAAAAAATCCATGTCAAAGGCAGAGAGTTATTCTAGAAAAAACTAAATCTAATTCAATATTGCGCAAGGAAGTAACATTAGAAAGAAGGATCAGTTTGAATACTCTGAGCATAAACACAGATGTTAGTAGATTTTGCATGATTTGCCTAATTTAATCAATGATAAAAACATTTATAGTGAAATAGTGTTAAAGTTAGTGCTTCAAAGTAATTAGTGTTGGATAATTTGTTGCAAGTTTACTTAGTCTTTGTTTTATTTAAATAATTCCTAGTCTATAGGTTGAATGCTCATTTAGTGGATGAATCCTAGTCTATAGGTTGAATGCATATTTAGTGGAATATGTGGGCTATTCTCACGAATCTAGTTAGGTGCTTGTAAGGCTATATATGCCTTAGTTCTATTTCAAGTTATTAATTCAATGCAATAGTTTTTTACATTACTATCTTTCTCTCTCTTAATTTCCAACATGGTATCGGAGCCAAATGATCCTTAAGGCTTGTCAGGTTAACAAAAATTGTGAGTGTTCTTCTAATGTCTACTTTAAACAATTTTTCAATTTCCATGAGAAATGAAGACGGTGAAAACAATAGTGAAAAAGCTCTTATAGCAAAGTCTTCTAATCAAAAGATGAAAGGCAAATTCCTCCAATGCAACAATTGTCACAAAATTGGTCATGAGGAAAATGATTGTTGGCACAAGGGAAACCTAAGTGTTTCAACTGTCAAAAATTTGGGCATATGGCAAGGAATTGTAGGTTCAAGGACGAAGAGCAAAAGAACATGGCACAAGTGGCCGTGGAAGAGAATTTATTTTAGAGTTGTGGGTGAGATGTGCACCATGGAGAGAAGTGCTCCAATATTCAAAAAGTAGAGTTGATGAGAAGTGCTTCAACAATTGAAGGTGATGAGACGTGCATCACAAATCGAAGAGAAGTGCTTCGTTTATTATCTCAATAACTTTGAAGCAAGGGGGTGTGTTAAAGTTAGTGCTTCAAAGTAATTAGTGTTGGATAATTTGTTGCAAGTTTACTTAGTCTTTGTTTTATTTAAATAATTCCTAGTCTATAGGTTGAATGCATATTTAGTGGATGAATCCTAGTCTATAAGTTGAATGCATATTTAGTGGATGACGTGGGCTATTCTCACGAATCTAGTTAGGTGCTTGTAAGGCTATATATGCCTTAGTTCTATTTCAAGTTATTAATTCAATGCAATAGTTTTTTACATTACTATCTTTCTCTCTTTTAATTTCCAACAAATAGTACTACAAACTACATAGCATGTTTTAATTAGTCTCAGATAACAGCAAATATAATTACTTTCTTACATTTAGTGATAATTTATCACATGATATTAGTCATGCTATCTCCATTGTAATCTAGTTATCCTCTCTTTGTTTCCTAATTGTTCATGAATATTACACTCTAAGTCAGTAACACATGAAAATTAACTATAATTAAGAATATATGAATCATCGTATGCAAAATTCAAGTAATGAAAAGCTATATGGTATAACCAATAATTTATATGAAATTAATATTTATTCAATTTAATACAAAGATGAAAATTCCAAGACTGGCTCCTCTTACCTTAAGAAAATATACCAACTCAATAAGTTGTTCAAAACTCTATGGCTTGAAACTCGAAACTTTTTCAATGTTCTACACAATAAGAAATTGTAAATATGAATATTGGATTTGGCTTATTGATGTCTCCATGGATAACTGTTATATTTATAAAAACTAATTCATCATTAGTCACAACAGAAATCGGCTCTGTCTTTTTAGGTAATTATTGATGGAGAAGTGGATTCACGCTTTGTCCGAAGAGAAGTAGAGATCAGAATCTAAACTATAGATTCATCATTGGGAAAGCAATTGTGAGTGATGGATTCCACTAAACTTACATGGCCTATGAAACTCAGTTTTCGGATGATGATGAAGAATGCATCTACCTTTCCAAGAGTATTTATTTTTTGGAAGAAATGAAGAGGGGAAAGTGGGAAAACAAAAACATGGATGGAAATTTGAGAGAGCAGTTGTGAAACAAACGTGTATCATGAGTTATGAAGTTGAACAACTGGGAGTTACAATAGCAGCTATGTTATTTTCATTTTTAGTTGCAGCAGTGGAAGGGTTTTTTAAGTAGCGTAGAAAAGGCGGGTCTGATTATTGAATAAAACAACACCTTATTATCAGACAATTTGATAGGGGCATTTGTTGAGTTAGCACCTATAACTTTAAGCTAATTCCATTAGGATATATACTAAAATAAAGAAAGTGTTTTTAATCCAAACGCACAAAAGCAGTAAAAAAAACACTCCAAACTAATCTGATTCATTTGCAACTTAGTCGTGTTGGATGCGCACCAATTTTTTAGGCAATACATCTACATTTCATGAAAATTGGTTAAAGGAAAGACTTTCTGTGCTGTTTGAAACATCAATTTCGAGAATTAGCCTAGACAGTTGACGTATATATCCAGAATTTGAATTCACAAAATTCAAGTGCCCAGAATCTTAAATTTTTCCATACTATACAGCAAAATAAAAGTACCTACATACTGCATTATATTTTAAATTTAAAGCAAAGCAATATAAAATCTGACCCTAATTCAATTATTATTGACATGCTACATCGTGCCACTGATGAACATGTCAGTAAAACTTATAAATCCTAATCAACCCTATTCACATGTAAAGAGTCATGGATATAACATATAATAGAATAAATCACAAAAACTGAACCGAAAATATGCAGACGGACAACGGATTAAACAATAGACAAAGGCTAGTAAAAATCAGCCAAGTTACCTCTCAACTCCCGAAGTTGAGTTGCCTGCAAGCCAAATCGTTCTACACTTTTTCCTTCTTGATTCCAGAGATATTTTCAAGGTTGGAGGTTTTGAGTTATTGTATCTTTTCCATTGCAGTTAGAAGAACGAAGTGAGGCGGTGGTAAAAGAAAGGGATTGGTTGTGCTTTGAAGGATGTAATTAAGTTCGAAGGAGATTAGTTTCGTTTTCATTCTTTTCAAAATAATTGTGTTGCTGGTGGTTTTTGGGAGAAAAGGCGTACACTGCGGCTTAAGCTAGTGGATAAGAACGTGATAGATAAAAATACCATAAATATCCTTACCGTATTTTAGAATTTGAAAAGGGTAATATAGACATTTCAAAAGCTTCATTTGGAGGTATTCTCATTATATATAGATAGAAGTTTTGTAAAACATCCTCTTGACTGAAACTATTTGCAAAACAAACGATTGTACTAAAAAACTGTTGGTGGTTTTTGACTGAAAAATGTTTTGATGAAATTATGCAGTAGCAACCTAGCGACACATCTGAGACTTCAAAATTTGGAACTTCATAGTAGGAATAAAATGAAAGAAAAGGGAAGACATCTGATCTGCTTATTGTTTTGTATTATCACTGTCCATAGTATTCAAAAAGGCAAAATAATATGAATTATATGTATACAGCCTTGATTCATAATAGCAAACCTCTTTTTGAATTTAGATTGTTGTTCAATATATGTCAGTCAATGAAGTTTGGCGAAGGACCCTCCATTCTTTCTTCTTATTCACTTGAGCGCTCTAAAGCTTGGTTTTAGGCTTATTACATTGATGACAAGGTATGAATATCTCCTACCTTTTTTTGTATATCATTATTCATTTCTAGCCGATGTTACTTGATTTACTATAATTAATGGGAAGCTATATGAGCATATTCGTGATGAAATTAAACAGAACCAGCTACAGCGCAAGCACTAGAGCAAACAATTTCCATATTAAAAGCACTTGATGATTATTTAGCAGAAAAGTCATTTCATAAAAACATAACTTCAAGTTTATAATCATTTTATAACTTAAAATCATACTCGTATAATACTCCATTACATCTAAAGAGTATATACCAACATCAAATTTGTAACAAGTATGATTAACAAATTTAAAACTGGTCTTAACTTGCTACTTTAAGTGTTATATAAACTCAACTTTTATATTTTCACAAAACACTAAATTACAAGTTCTATAAAAATCCAGAAGTTCCCGGCCATCCATAATCGTTGAAAATTGCATTTCATTTTTTTAACAAATGAAAACAACCAAACTACATATCCTATTATGATGCACATCCATACTCTTCTAATGCATAACTGATGCATAAGCTTCATGTATCCATGAAATAACTTAACAAAAGAACGTTAGAACTAAACACCGGTTTATATTTCAAATTATTTTGAAATAGCATATACATATTGCTTTTGTATATTAAATTTGACTTTGGGATTAAATAAAAATTTGTTTTACCAAAACAACTTTGTAGCATCCCACACTTAGAAACCTAAAAATAGACACCGATGATGCTACAACCATCATCGAAATTATTTTCAAGCGACAGAAGTGAGTTTAGTACATTCGAACCATACCTTTGGTACTTAACCAAAATCATTTTAAAGTGGAATCAAATACTTCATATATGTTAGTAAGTATCATGATCTCAATCAACCTCCCAATTATTTAATTTCAAATAATACTATTATTGTTTTCTCCAAAATCTTGAAAAACATTTTCAGAGACACCGGGATTTAATTTCTCAAACTCTCTATTTAAATCCTTTTTGTTTATAAATCACTTTTCATAAACTATACTTATATACAATTACTTTCTTATATAAAACTTTTAACAAATATTTACGTCCAAAATATTCTATCTTTCCTTTAGATTATAGTAAACATCTTTTTCTAAATTTTTAACTTTTAACCCAACATTTTCATCGAATGCCTTATAGTCAAACTGTGAAACTTAATTCACAAGATGTTCGTTCAATGCTCGGAACCGAACGGATCCGAACCACCATCAGCGCAACCATACTCCTGAGCCATACGTCCCTGAGGACGTAGAACCAAGGAGGCGAGAGATGGACCATCGACAGCGATCGACCCCTCCTCGCATTGTGGAACCTGACCACACCTTGGACCAACATGCTCAAAATGTCCAGATGCCCGACCTACCGACAATGATCCATCAAATGATCTATGAAAGTCAGGGTCTTAGCAATGACGACTGGGGATCTCCTGAAGTCATACTCCTTTTACCGATGAGATACTTTATGCCGAACCACCTCGGCGATTCAGGATGCCGACTTTACCCGTTTATGAAGGGAGCTCAGATCCTAATCAACATATCTTGAAATACGAATGGTTGATGAATGTTGCGCGAGCTGATGATGAAGTTAAGTGCCGAAGCTTCCCGATCTCTCTGGGGGGCATAGCGACTATGTGGTTTACCCGACTGCCACCTCGATCTATCTCATGTTTTGATCAGTTGGCAACAAATTTTATTGAGCAATTTCGTATGCATGTCGCAAGACCGAAGAATGTTAATACCTTATTTAGTGTCACTCAAGCTCCTAGAAAGACACTCAGGCGTTATTTAGAGAGATTTCATGCTGCATGCGCTGATATCAGCAACCCAAACGATAACTCTATTCTTATGGCACTGACTAAGGGGATTGATCCCGATTCTGAGTTCGGCAACTGGTTGGCCGGAAAACCCCCTGCATCATTGGACCGTTTCTATTCCAAGGCAACCCAATTCTTGAGAAGGGAGGATGCGAAACAGTCTAGGAAGAAAGATGATGCGGGGCCTAGTATGGAAGGAATTCAGAGTAATATTGCTGTTAAACAATCCAGGGAGAGCTCCGGGAAAGTGAAATTGAACATCTAGAATAAACAAAATCAGCAGAAAGGCAAGGGTAACCAAAGTAGGAAACGGGATTCGAATCATGGTCCGCGACGTAGGGCTCCTAAGTTTGGTAACTACACTCCTTTGAATACGTCGCTGGAGAATGTGTATTTACAGACCTGTAATACTATTCAGTATAAAAAGCCTGCTCCAAAACAATCATCGGAGAAACAGATCGAGACAGGAAAATTTTGTAGATTCCATGAAAGCTACGGCCATAACATAAATGAGTGCCGTAATTTGCATGATCTCATTGAAAAGTTGGTACGTGAAAGGAAGTTAGAACAGTTTGTACGGGCGCCGCAGTCTGGAGGTGCGGGCCCATCGAATCTGAACCATACACCGAATCAGGCAAGACAAGAGGAACCTGCTCGTACTGGCGGGAGGTTGGTGATAAATACCATTAGTGGTGGTCCTCATCCAACAGACCGAAGCTGGAAGGAAATGGAGTCGTATGCCAGCTTTATCAGGCATGCAGACTTTGAATGTTGTAGTAATTCTGAAGATGGGGCTCCGACCAAGCAGCAAAGAACGATGGCAGATGACATCGTATTTCGAAGTCGGGATGCCGACAGGATCGAAGCCCCCACTATTGATCCACTTGTCATATCAGCTCAGGTAGGTCCCATTATTCAAGCGAGCCTATGGTCAGATGAAATTGGAAACTAAAGACTTGAAGCCGTGGGAGTCCCGTATTCATGGCTTCATTGGGAGCGCAACTATACCCACTGGAGTGGTGGAATTGCCAGTGGAGTTAGGTATTGGAGAATGGTGGAGAGTCCAGATACTGCAGTTTGTTGTTTTGGATATAGACTCGCCATATAATGCTTTCTTGGGCCGACCGGCCCTAGCTGAGTTTAGGGCTGCTATTGCCCCATGGTGTTTGACTCTAAAGTTCCCCACCGATCGTGGAGTTGGAGTCATTCAAGGAGATCAGGCTGCTGGATAAGCCTGTTATGTTGCTGAACTGCGCGAGGCGCAACAAAAAGAGAAAGGAAAGGGCGTAGAGGAATCTCTCTGCGTCCGTTTTGTTGATAATTAACAATTGACGCCTGGGCCTAGGCCTGGGCACCCAACCAATTCCAAAGAGATCTTGACCAGAGAGACACCGAAAGTGAGGACGAAATTAAAGGCAGTCAAGCTTCTCCGGCCGAACTAACGATCGATGTTTTGATCGATGATAGCGATGATTCTAGAATGATAAAGATTGGATCTCAGTTAAGCCAACAAATGCAAGAGGAATTGGTTGAATTTCTCCGGATAAACCTCGACATGTTTGCCTGGACACATTCTGACATGTGTGGAATCTCGCCGGACATCGTGAGCCACGCATTGCACATTGACCCGCAGCATGTCCCGGTCAAACAAAAAAGACGTAGTATGGATCCAGAGAGATCTGTCGCCCTTAAGGAAGAGGTAGACAAGCTTAAATTGAATGGATTTATTCGAGATGCATTATATCCGGAATGGGTGTCAAATCATGTACTTGTCCAAAAGCAAAATAGGAAATGGAGAACATGCATCGATTACTCTAATCTGAATAAAGCATGCCCTAAAGACAGTTTTCAACTTCCTCGAATTGATCAACTCGTAGATTCAACGGCCGGGCATGAACTATTATCCTTCATGGATGCGTATTCCGGTTACAATCAAATACCTATGCACTTACCCGACCAGGATAATACCAGCTTCGTAACCAATACGGGACTTTATTACTACAAGGTTATGCCTTTTGGGCTCAAGAATGCTGGCGCAACTTATCAACGATTGATTAATCGAATGTTCGCCAATCAGATTGGGAAAACCATGGAGGTATACGTGGACGACATGCTAGTCAAGTCATGATTCTGCACTGACCACATCAAAGACCTGGAGTCAATGTTTAATATTCTCCGAGAATACAGAATGAAGCTTAATCCGTTGAAATGTCATTTTAGGGTCGCATCAGGAAAATTCCTTTGGTTTATTGTCAACGCTCGAGTTATCGAAGCCAATCCCGAAAATATCTGGGCGATTAGAAACCTTGAAACTCCAAGGACTATAAAGCAAGTCCAGAGTCTCAACGGGAAAGTAGCAACACTGAGCAGGTTCATTTCAAAGTCTACTGATAAATGCATTCCCTTCTTCGATCTGATCCAAAAAGAGAAACGAAACTTTGAATGGACTACGGAATGTGAAGGCGCATTCCGAGCATTAATTCAACATCTCTCTACACCGCCAATTTTGTCGAAGCCTCTCGATTACGAGAAATTGTACATTTATTTAGCGGTATCAGAAAACGCAATTAGTGCTGCCCTAATTCGGGAGGAAGAAGGAATCCAAAAACCGGTCTACTATATTAGCAAACGGCTAACCGGAGCTAAGAGAAATTATCCGAAGCTAGAGAAATTGTCTTACTGTCTTGTTATTGCCTCGAGGAAGCTTCGTCCGTATTTCTAGGCTCATCCAATCACCGTTTACACCGACCAGCCGTTAAGACAGGTCCTTATGCGGCCTGAGATGTCTGGTAGGTTACTCAAATGGAATATCGAGTTAAGTCAGTTTGACATTACCTACACTCCAAGGCGAGCCATTCAAGGACAAGTCCTAGTAGATTTTATAGCTGAATTTACCATCCCAGAGGACTTGCCCAAACCAGTGAATGTCCCGAGTATATTTGGAAACTGCATATAGATGGTGCATCAAATGACCGCTGCTCAGGTGCAGAGGTCGTCCTTGAAACTCCTGAAGGTCGATCTATATGCTATGCTCTAAAGTTCAACTTCCGTGCAACTAATAACGAAGCCGAGTATGAAGCCCTATTAGCTGGAGTGAAACTTGCCAGTGATCTAAGAATCATTGCTGTGGAAATTTATTGTGATTCACAATTGGTCGTGTGTCAAGTCAGAGGGGAATATCAAGCCAAAGATCGAATACTGGTTGCTTACCTTGTTCAGGTTCGGGAGATACTGAATTAGTTCAATTAGTATGCCATTTATTACATACCATGAGACCACAATCAGAAAGCCAACTCGTTAGCCAAGTTAGCCAGTACAGGTGAAGCACACCAAATGGGACTCGTTCCCGTGGAGATATTGTCTTCGCCAAGCATCGATCGAATGGAGACAGATTGGATATTTGAGGTTGTTCACGATAAGGAGTCATGGATGACTCCGTTCAGAAATTATCTCGAGCATGGAACCCTCCCAGAGCGCAGGATTGAAAAGAGACAGATTCTTTGAAAAGCTTCACGATTCACTATTCAAAATGAAGTTATGTATAGAAGAGGGTACTCTGTTCCTTTACTCCGGTGTAACGCTTACGATGAAATCAAACGAGTGTTGCATGATGTGCATGACGGAGAATATGGCGATCACACTAGGGGGCAAGCTCTTGCCAAGAAGGTGCTCAGATATGGATACTATTGGCCAACCGTAAATCGCGATGCATCAGATTACGCCAGAGAGTGCGACAAATGCCAGAAGCATGCTCGGATTCCAAGGGCCCCACCTACTGAGATAAATCAAATGGTCAGTCCATGGTCGTTTGCAGTATGGGGCATTGACATTATTGGCTCCCTACCTCTAGCCAAAGGTGGTGTGAAGTACGCCATCGTAGCGGTTGATTACTTTACCAAGTGGGCGGAAGCTGAACCCCTTGCTACAATTACAACAAAGAAAGTGATCAACTTTGTAGCACGCAACATCATCTGCCAATTTTGGTCTCCCGCATACTATCATCATTGATAACGGGACCCAGTTCGACAGTGTTGAATTTAAGGATTTCTGTCAACGATTTCACATTCAGAAGAAATTCTCCGCAGTCGCACACCCTCAAGCGAATGAACAAGTCGAAGCTGTTAATAAAGTTATAAAGTCTATTATGAAGAAACGATTGGAAAAGGCCGGGGGCAAATGGGTCGAAGAACTTCCAATGGCCTTATGGGCTTACCGAACAACCCACAAGTCCGCGACCGGCAACACTCCATTTTCTCTTTCTTATGGTTCAAAAGCTGTTATTCCAGTCGAATTAGAAGTGCCTTCTCATCGTGTGACATACTATGATCTGAAGACAAATGCTATGTTACTTGCCAAATCTCTGGATTTATTAGATGAGAAGCCTGACGAGGCTGATTTGAGGGCAGTCGCATACCGAAGCTGAGTCACCTGACTATACAATGCCAAGGTCCGACCCCGAACCTTTGAACTCGGCGATCTCGTCCTTAAGAGAATTTACCCGGTCCCTTCGCATATGAAGCCAAATTGGGAAAGGCCGTATGTTATTGAACGAAAGCTCGGAGATGGCACATTCAAGTTATCGACCATTGACGGTCTCACTCTTTCGAGAGCTTGGAACAACGAAATTCTTCGTGGCTACTACACATGACTGGCTATGTTTATTTATTCAGTTTATTTCTCATTTGCAATTTGTTTTTGCATTTCGAAATTTGAATTTGTAATAAGGCAACTGATTTTTTCATATTTTCTTATTTCAGCAATAAAATGCAACCTCTTCGAGCCAGAGCTGTGATTTATTGAATGCGTCATACAACTATCACTATGCACGGAGAGCTAAGTTCCACCCGAAGGTGAAATTTATTCAAATAGGGAGTGACTGTGAGACAACCGGTTACTCGCTAGATGATACCCGAGCTTGGGGGCAAGTCATCGCACTGGAGTCAAAAAAGTATTGATACACGACAATCCTTTAACCAACACCAGATTCCCAGAGTGTGAACTGGAGTTTAAACTTACAAATACGGCTTCGAAGAGGGTGGATCCGTCCACCTAACGACTTCGCCCGTATCTTGACCAAGTTTGAGGAAGATGGATCCGTCCATCTAACGACCTCACTTGTTAACTCAGGGTGGATGTGAACCGACCATCCATGATCCTGATAGATTCATCGTTCCCAGAGTGCGAACGAAATCCTAAAGTCTTAACAGATGTGACTGAGCATCTATCGGACAACTCCAAGTTCCCGGAGCGCGAACTGGAGTATAAACATCAACTAGCTTTGGATTTCGAGAGTGTGAACCGTAGTGTCAACATAAACACCAACTCCAAATTCCCAGAGTGCGAATTGGAGTATAAACATTCACTCAAAATCTCGGAGAGTGGATTGAAGTTTGAACACGAACCAAATTGGGATCGACCGTCCGTAAAACAACTTTAATTCCCTAGAGCGTGGTTAGAGTGTAAATGCAAATCGGGTATGACTGACCACTCGCGAATCCATCTAATGTCCCCAGAGTGTGGATACCGTTACAAACATTAAACGGGTGTGACTGACTACCCGTGAAAATAACTTAAGTCCCTGGAGCGTGGACGCACCCTTGAAACTCAAGCAAACGTGCCCGACCGTTGGCGTACAAATGCAAATCCCCGGAGTGTGGATGCAATCGACGATAAATGAGCGAGTGTGATTTGATTACTCAAATTTCTTTAGTCCAGCATCAGTTCGATGACGTTACGCTTGATGAGTTGAAAGCGGAATGCGATTGCCATTTGGTCTTACAATTCGCCCTTGAAACTGGGGGCATAACTTAAGCATCGATCACTGATTGAGACAATGCAGCATCGGAGTCCAGTTCAACATTTAGTCATCAGTCATATTCATGATTTCAGGACTTAACGACTAAACTTGGTTCCCATCTAAAGGTCAAAACTCAATAAGTACACTGGACTAGAGTTCGAACGCTGAAATACTTAAGCAAATAAACGAAAATTGAGTTAAAGACAAAATGGAATTTCATTTCAACTGTTTGTAGAAGGAAACTAAGTACAAGTTTATCCAAAAAATTCTACTAGCAGGGGCCGAACCCACATCTATACATGGCTAGCAAAAAAGAACAAAAGAAATTCCTATCTACTCAAAAATTTCACCAAAGAAACATGTCTATTCTTTCTTCTTCTTTGGTTTCCCCTTCGGTGTAGACCCATTGGAGCTTCTGCTTAGTTTTCTCTTTGAGCCATTGCCTTTCGGCGGCCGATCTCCAGTCGGGGGCATTATATCAACATCCTCCTTCGAACTCAAGTGTACTGGAACACTTCCTGCAGGCGGAGTCGGAGGGATGGGATCAACAGAAGGAGGTGGGGCAGACGCGCTCGTCTCAATGACCGTTCCTCCCAGAGATATCATCCGCAAAGGGGCTGGACTAGGTCCATCCATTCCACCGCCAAAATCACTGCCCCGTGCGGCTGCCTCCATTTCAGCATTGATTTCAGCTATGATTTCCTCCTCATGAAGCGTTTGTGCATCGCTAGGAACTCCCGTAGTTAGAGCCGAAGAGCTTGTCATTGGAACGCTTCCATCCATAACGAATGGCAAGTCTGCAAAGGGGTCACTGTGATGACCGAGGAGTTCCTCCATTATCTGCTCATAAAAAGTAAGTGTGCTCCCCTGCGCTCCATTGATCGGTGCCATGGTCGTTTTGGTGGTTGCTTCAGTTATAATGGCCTCCTGCATACGATGTGATTCTTGAGTGGCAAGAGGCACGACCGGTGTAGCATCAATCACTGGATAAAAACAAAAGAAGAACTGTTAATAACTACTTCAAGTGACGATTCCGATTTCGGATAAGCATAGAGAATGTTCAGAGTACCTTCCTCAGTTTGACTTATGGGCAGCTAAACAGCCTTAGAGATTTGCTCGCTAGCTTGAGATAACTGCGGCTGATCCGGGTTGTAAGCAGGAACGGATTGAGAATCAACCGCGGAAGTCGGTTCACACTGGGTCGGCACAAGAGTTTAGAGACTTGTATCGCAGTGCTAGACACCGAAACCTTCTCCAACTTCCAAATGCTAAGCGTCGAGCATCTCCTTCTCATGTGAAATCATTGCATCGTGAAGAACTTTTCGCTCGTCTTCATTCAACATTCGGTTTTCAAGCTCAAATTCATCAACTGATTCGCCCAGATGCGCAGCCTTTTCATCTTCTACTAATCGGCCCCAGGCGTTGTGTAAATGTGTCAGGTAATCATCAAGCCAGGCTAGATTTCTATGCTTTAAGACGTTAGCATTATAAACAATGAGGAGATCTTCGATATCAGCTTCTAGCCTAGACTCCGCCATCCGAACTTCCTCCTCGACCTTAGTCTCCACCTCCCGAACCTTAACCGTTGTCGCATCCCGTTCGCCCCGAAGCACTATGGCCTGTTCACATGCTTCCTGAGCTTCTCTATTCGCATCATCCTTCTCCTTGATGATTTCGGAAAATTTAGCTTTAAGCTTAGCGAGTTCTTTCAAAACAACATCTTGTTCAGTTGTGACAGTGGTGTTCCGGTGGCCCATCTACTCCACCAAAGTGAAGTGTGTCTGCCTCATCCTCTCGATAGCCAAGTTCGCCTCGTCGGCCTTTTTGGTGGCCTCTATCTCTAATTTTCGTAAGGATTCGGCTTCATCATTAAGCACTTGAATGATCCGGTCTTTCTGAGCAAGTTCAGTTTCTAGTTTCTCAATTGCCTTTGCCCGCTCAAAGGCCACCTTTGATGCTTTTTCTGCAGCCTTCGCCCACTCTTTATACTGGGTAAAGATGTCGTGAATATAATCATGCATCGTGTTCTCCGCTTCTGACGAGATTCTCTTTAAGTGAGGAGGGAAGATGTAACCGTCAAAGCATATATTTGGAAAGTATTTCTTTGAGTGAGCAATTTTAATAGCCCCTTCCCCTGTGGGCTCAGTGATAGCTTGTTCAACGACGACTGGAGGCTCAACCTCAATTCTATGGCATTGCGACTCAGGCCGAGAAGTTTGCGAAGATGGTTTGTGATGAGGGGGCTCTACCGGCTGTTTTCCCTGGCCCGAAGGTTGTGTGGGGAGTCGAGGGGGTGGAGGACGTGATCGGGATCGATATCTCTGTTCTCTGTAATCCCTGTCTCTATCCCTCTCATAGCGTTCCGGACTAGAATAACCGCGATCGCGGTTTCTATCATCCTCCTTCCGACGGGACACGTAATACGAGCTTGATGATTGGCGTACTGAACGGAGACTGCCGAGCATAGAATCCTGCCTATTCATCGTATCTGTAAAGTAAAAGAAGAACGGAGTTAGTGAATTCTTGAAACAGGCAACTTAAAGCTGGAAACCGTGTAGTGCCGTGAAGTGTATATGTGTGTACAACCCCCCGACCAACCAGTAATGTTGGCCGCACTGATGGGTAGAGACTCGCTTAAATCTAGAGCACTTTGAAGCCCTTCCAATCTGTTGTTGTGTTGAAGTGACACATAGTCCGTAATCGGAATATCAACAAGTCCATTAAAAGGATTCTCTACTGGCGAGGGAGGAGCCTCCGAAATTCTAACTCCGGAGGCTTACAGGGATACAATAACAGATTTCCATCTTGTGGATTTGTGATGTTTGTATGAAGCTGCCTTGCCTTTCTCTTTCCCACTGAACCCTGAAGACTTTCAGAAGGCCCAACCATTGGTTCGTCATTCGTAGGTGTATGTTCTTCATCACCTTCCTCAGCAATTACGACCCCGGGCGCTATGCGCTTTACCCGCTTCGTCGGGGCCGCCCTCAGCGTTCCTTCAAGCCTTATGCTTTGGTTTCGTTCACTAAGCCCAACGGTTCTCAAGTTCAGGTCTCTTAGCACTGGGTCTATGTCTCTCATTTTGCTTGGCACTTCTTGAAGGACCCGCACAATTTCTTTAAAATGCACACCCTCAGGTCATGGAATTGCGGCTGTGAAGGAAAGGAGATATTAGTTTCGACATCAAGTAAGACTATCTTGTTAACTACCGGAAAAGATTGCAACAGTTACATCTGACTAACCATCAGCTAGCAAATCCTGGAGGACAACAGACATAAAACCATTCCATTTTAAAGTAACTCAGTCTGGTCCAGGAGCCGGTTACAACTTGAAAATTCCTGACTGCCTCTAGGAATGTGAACGAGGGACTACCTCCCTGACTCTTAACGTTGAATAAGTATCTAATTTCGACCGGGATCGGAGGTCGGAAAAGATGATCCATAAATACAATAAACAGACTGTTGAGCATAGCATATCCATTCGGGTGTAACTGTGATGGGGCGATTCTAAGAAAAGACAGCACTTCCCTAATTTACTGATTAAACAGAGGAAGTATTCCCGCTATACATGCATGGCGATTAAAGGCTGTAAACCCCTCTGGGGGAGCATGCGGTCTATCATTCGGTCCTGGTAATAATACATCATCCAACGGTAGACCATGCCTTAGACTTCGTCCCAGCATATCTTCAGAGACGTTAGACGGCATAGAATCTTGTGGATTCATGATAAACCTGGCACCAGGCAGCTCATCCGGAGCTGGATCTATAACTTCGGCCGCGATGGCTGGTATCTCTATGACTAAAGGAGATGAACTCTGAAGCTCCTGTTGTTGAGAACTTGTGGATTCCATAGCTAATCAACTTATTAAAAACCATCATTAGACGATAATAAGCCCATGCGTTCCCCACTTGGAAGTGCATAAGTGTGTTATGCAGTGTAATGCTACATATTACTTGAGAAATCCTACAGAGTTTGAGAAAATATTTAAACGATGAGAATTCAGAATTTAATCGGAGTGACCGTCATCACTGACCGTCACAACCATGCCATCCGGACTTTAGAGACCGATCCAAGTTAAAGTCCATAGAGATTTTGTTGAGTTACAGTTCCATCGACGAACTTCGGAGGGTAGTGAAATATGCAGTCCAACGGTCAAGTCTAATTATGCCAGATTGAAGCTCGTCGGAGTCAGGTGTTCAAATGTGCAAAAAGTTTCAAGTTCATCAAGGTTCAACCCGCATCGGTCCAAAAGTATATAGTTCATATCGATCAAAGGCCTTAACTTCGTATCGATCAGGGCTAGCAGCTTTGAATCGGTCCATAATGGCCATTTCGTATCGATCATCTTACATTCATTTCGTATCAAACCTGAGTTGTCAAATCTGAATCGATCATCGAGAGCCTCATTCGTATCGATCGCAGAATGAAAGGCTTCGTATCGGTATCTGTAGAGCCAATTTGTATCGGTCTCAATCCAACGTCTTCGTATCGATTGGTAAAGCCGATTTTTCGTATCGATCGTATGGTTAGATTTTCATATCGATCACTATGGATTGATACGAACTCCAACCATCACCCATCGATACGAGACCGCTCCGTCCCTTTGTGTGAAACTTTATCGGTGACCCATCGATACGAACTTAACTGTTTTTCAGGGCAATATGAAGTACATCTCCTCAATCAATACGAATGAAAGTCCCTATCCATTTACCTTCCTTCTTCTCCAAATGACATGGAAGTCATTCCGACTTTCCTAGTCCTTGCTTCGACCCATCTCCGGCCTCCTCATCACCATAATCGGCCGTGAATACGAATGGTTTAGCAATTAAACTTGAGTCTCGTCATTTTTAGGGTATAATTGTTAACTAATTACCTAATTTAAAAGCTTGATCAAGGGATTAAAGAACTGTATTAAATCAGGGATAAAGGTGTTTTTCCTTTTTCGTTTCTTCGATCGATACGAGAGTCAGAAGAAAAGCAAAAGCATATGAAAAATTTGGTTAAGTACAAAGCTATTTATATGGATACGAGATAAAGGCGAAAAATGATTCGTCTTCCAGTCATTGCAACCGGTTTCGACAGGTTTCTCCTTAAAGCAATATGAGGGAGTTATTCGTATCCATCGACCCAAATCCTATCGATATGAAACCAGCAATAATAACTTATCTGAATCACTGGATCCTACCGATACGAAATGCGTACTTCTTATCCACTACTTTCGAGCCTGAAGAAATTTGAATCCACATGAAACACATCGATATGAATTGCTCTATTCGTATCCATCAACACACAGCCCTTGAAGACCCGTATCCATCGATACGAATAGTACTCAGAGGACCAACTACTCTATTCGTATCCCTCATAAGTCCATCAATATGAAATTTACTTTCATTCATCCCGAACCGATCCAGGAGAGGATCGATACGAAGGGACATTTCAAAATGGCCATCAAGCGTCATTACAACTTGAATTTCACATCGATTCAGGAGAGGATCGATATGAAACTCGATTCAAAAAAAAACTAAAAAACTGACAATGACTCATGAACGTGCAAGCATTAACGGGAGTCAGGCTAACATACATTCCTGTATAATGGACTGACATCCAATTTTTAAGTTCACAGGAATTGCGTACTCATCTAGTGACGATTACAACAACGAACAACAAATCGCTATCGTACAGCAATCAATTACAACAGTACATGGTACAACAATTGGTAGTCAGCAGTTCATGACTTATGTTTCTGTGGATTAATCAAAGGTCACAGCTTTCGACGAAGATATAACAATCTATCAAGAAGTCAGATAGAACTTTTCAGAATGAAGATTGTAGCGTTTCAAAGCACGTCGTGTTCTCACAAGACATACTTTGGGGGGAAAATGTTGTCTCACCTTTTGGAAAGGCCGTGATATCAAAGAATTGACTGGAAACTAAAGATAGATCATCCCGAAGGTCGGTTATACGCAGGGTCACTATGGATATCGATGAATTTTGTCCGAGACCGGATCGAGCTACCATTGACAAGACATGACAAGCAAAGCTATGAAAGACAACGTTCCAAATTTCATGTCAATCCAAGTTCGTATGCTTAAGATATGATCGATACGATTCAAGGAATTCAACACAATCACATCCATCTATTCGTGTCCATCAAGTCTCGGCGTCATCTATTGTTCGTACCCCTCATGCCTTAACATGTTCGTATCCATCAGCTAGTATCTCTTTGTATCCATCAAGGTGCACTACTTCATATCCATCGAGAGAATCAGCCTTAGTCGTATCGATCTTGTCAAAATCCATCGGCATGCGAGCGCGCTACGTATCGATTGGTTATTACCTACTTCGCATCCATCAATTGCAACACGGAATTCCACTTCGTATCCATCCAAATTCACATACTTCGTATCCATAGGAAGCGGCCTTCTTCGTATTCGTGATCTTCAACCTGTTCGCATCGATCAACAAACTTCACTTCGTATCCATCAAAACCAAATAAAGCCCCTACTTTTCATCGATCGGCTAGTGGTCGATACGAATAGAGTAGTTGCCATCGATACGAACAGAGTAGTTGCCATTGATATGAATAGGGCAAAGTAGTTGCCATCGATACGAACAAAGTAGTTGCCATCGATATGAACAAGTAGTTGCCATCGATACGAACAGGGTAGAGTAGTTGCCATCGATACGAATAGAGTAGTTGCCATCGATACGAACATGGCAGAGTAGTTGCCATCGATACGAACAAAGCAAAGTAGTTACAATCGATATGAACAGAGGCAAACTGGGTCGATACGAAATGGGGCTCAACCAGGTCGATACGAACAAGGCGTATACTTAGGGAAGACTCGATCGTTCGGCATAAAAAGTGGATCATTCCGAGGAGATAGAGCCACGTCGACTTACAGGCATGTGCCCGGATCGATTTGAACTGATCGATACGAAGGGTATCGATACAAACAAGATAGCCCACATAAAACACAAATTTGTATCGATCATAACTCAGAATCTACAAGTCCAAATGCCACCAAATTTTCACAGGATCTTACCTGCAACCTAAAGAATATTCATGCCCAATTTCGACTCGATTGGACCAAATCTTGATCGATATGAAATTCGTTCATATCAATTATGGACCGAGTGCAAATTACGTGGGATCGATCGCGCGGGCCCACCCACGTGCCAGGATAGGTCTCCCGAGATCTGAGCGAGATATTTGCAGCCTACGCCTATAAATAGCATCCCAGAGCCTAAAGAAAAAGGATCGTTTTTCTCTCTGATGTCCAGACCCTGCTGATTTGACTGTTGTACTCGAGATTTACTGTTGTAATCCACTGTAACCAACAAGAAAAAGTTAATAAAGATCAATCAATTCATAGTGGACGTAGGTAATACGCCAAACCACTGTAAATCTCTGCGTTCTTTTGCTGTTTTTCTGATTATTGTGTGAAGTGTTTTTTAGATAATCCTCTATTTACATTTATTTCTTCATTTTATCTCTTCAAACCCTTCCGAACAGTGTTGTGCCCAATTTTGGTACAAACAATACCCAACCAAAGTCAAGGTTTTCGCTCTTTGACTTTGATACCACTTGTAACGACCTGCTTTTTCGATCCCCAAATGTTGACACTAATACATCAACGTTATTCACGTGCCGGGCACCTAAGTGCCGGAAAGACTAATTGTTACGGTGAAATAAAAGAAAGAGAAATAGAACAAGGAAGAAGGAACTTAATATCAGAATCTCATAATGGAATGAACATATATAATATCAAAAGACAGTATAAACTGTCATCCTAAGATACAAAGTTCTTCAGAGTTACAATAATCAGCCCGGACAGTTATAACAACCTGTCCTCACAAATGCTGATGATACACATAAAGTAATGTAGCGGAAATAAATACTACGATAAGTAGAACTCCAACTCTTCTCTTGAAGCTCCAAAGCATCCAGGACTAAATCTGTGAACATACACGGGGCTGACCCGAGCATTGTAGGAAAATAGCACCCGGATCAGTCTGCTAAACCAGCATGAGAAAACTCAAGAAATATAAGTGATAAGTAACGGTATCCAATGAGACCGTACGAATTTCTGTAACAATTTTTCCCTCAAAGAATCCAACCATTCATTAGGTTTAATATATACTGATATGATAGATAATTTAGCACATAAGTCATACCAAATAGTTGTTGTGTGAACGCCACAACAATAATAGGTATATAATCAATACCACTAATGTGTGTTCGCATAATGGATTTTTCTTGGAGATCTCCTCAGATCTAGCCAAATCCAAACTCCATGACAAGAATCAGAAACTATCTTTCGAGCAACGAATATCTCTAGATGGGATATACTCTAAGATAAACATAACTGGACCAACCTCGGTGTGTTATCTGAGCCATACCAACTCCTTCTAGCAATAATCGATAAGCATCTCTAGAGATGGACTTGATATACACTTAAGGTTGCTAAACCCCCCTGGCCATGTCCCTTCTCTGTTTTCTGACATTTTCCCAATGTCGAGGCTACCTCCGACATCTCTCGCATGAGTCTTCATCACTCAAACAGAACACAAATCCCCAAATGGATTCCTTTATCTCGAACAGATCACAAACCACTACATGGATTCGAGCATCTTGAACAGATCTCGAACCTCCACGTAGGTTATTGCATAAATCCTTTAATGAATACTAATGTTGCCATCTCTCTTGGAGTACTCCTTAAGATAGACGGTCCCACATGATAACATCATTCGAAATGTTAACGCTGACCTTTCCTTTGGACTTAACCTTAGGATTGACAGTTCAACTCTATGACATTCAACTTCTCACCAGCTTCCAGAACATATGTCACATATATGGTTTTGAAGTGGTTTTGGGTTCGAGTCATCTCATATAAGTACACACTTCCCACTTAACGGACTCTTCAAAACCAATCGATGAATATCTGGTTAACTCATTTTTGATTCTCTCAGAAGTAAGCAAAATATAGAGACATTTCTTTCCAATACTCCTCCCTGGGAACTCTTATTAGTATGAGATCGCGAAGACTTTCGATAACTTTTTAAGTTAAATTTGGTCAATTTGATAGTCGACTAATTGACTATCTGGTACAAGATAGAAGTTTGTAAATGGAAACCAAGTTTATGTTTCTTTCCATAAACAAATAAACATACAAAACACTATCATCATCCAAAAACACAAACAAGCCACACAATGTGTGATTAAGTTACTTAAGTAACTCCTAATCTCTTCCATTTAATTAATCATTTTATTAGTTAAAACTTCTTTATTGGTAAACTTCATTTATCTAATAAACTTCTATCTTTTCTATCGTTTTCCAAAAGATTCCTTTGCTTATTATTTCCTTCAAAATATCCACTGTAAGGATCTAAAAACTTTCACAAATCCATTCAAAAGGTTTAAGACGAATGTTACTTAAACATTGTCACTACAAACCGAAAACTATTTCGCTTTTTCTTATCTTTAAATCATTTTTTTAAAGATATATTTACATCCCTAAGTATAATCGAAAAGGGTTAAAGACGAATGTGATAAACACATTTTCACAACAAACCCAAGTCATTTTCCTACTTGTTACTATCTTTACAAACATTTGTTTTAAAGATCTATGTTCATATTCAATCAAGTTCAGTATGGACAAGTTAACTATCAAGTTCTAAAGACGATTGCTTATACAAATCATGATTCGTACGCTTAACTCTTTTCAGACATTCCAACTTAACTATTCCTCGTCTAAGAGCAAAGCTAGGTAAGTTTAGGCACTAGTTTCTCCAAGCCTTGCCTAGGCACTTCAGTCTTAAATCTCACAAATAGATAAGTCTACATCGTCGGCTTTTATTGTTAAGTATTGTATTAATGATTTCCATAAACAATAAGAAATCAACTCGATTAACACGTTTCCGACATTTTCCACTTACCTATTCCTCGGTTAAAAAGCTCGGTAGGCTAGAACTATATTACTCCGTCCCTACACGACATCAATATTAACTCTCACAAATAGATAAGATTACTTTGTTGGCTTATTAGTGTTAAGCGTAGTTAATTACTTTTCTAATAAGTAATTAAACAATCAACTATTTGGCCATTTTAGCAATTCTAACCCCTTTCCAAAAACACTTAAATTACTTGGAAATACATGTAATAGGTTTTAAAATAGGGACAGTTTGGCACAGGTCCTTAATAAGTTTCAAAATACACAAAAACCCCAGTAAAAAAAAGTTTGTAAATTAGGTCCCTAGAATTAAGTTACCGAATAATGACATACACTTATGCAATTATTCAGTGAATAATTGCAGACATTTATGCAATTATATCAAAAAATTGCAGACATTTCCACAATTATTCACTGAAAAATTACGGAAATTTAAGCAATTTTTCAAAAAATTGCGTAAAATTCGGCAATTATTCACCAAAAAATTATGGAAATTTCAGCAATTTTTCACCGAAAAAATTGCATAAATTTTTGTAACTTTTGGATATAATTGCATAATTATCTGCAATTATTCAGTGAATAATTGCATAACTATATGCAATTACATAGTAACTTAATTCTAGGGACCTAATTTACATACTTTTTTTACTTAGGTTTTTTGTATATTTTGAAACTTATTAGGGACCTAAGCCTAATATTTACTTTAAAATATTTGTCCAAAATATTACTTAAAAATAACAATTTTGAACAATCAACAAAATTTGGGAAAATAACATGCTTTATTCTAAAATTCCCCTCTTTAAAAATTAATAACTAATTCTTAAAAATCCGTAAATACGCTAAAAATAGTTAGGAAATACTTTTAAAAATAATGAAACAAATTACTCAAACATAATGACCTTTCTGAAACAATTAAAGTTCAAAAATCAAGATTTAATAGGGTAGTTTTGCACTAGTGGTGTTTTGGCCGTTTTCGAGATGTTACTAAACTTTTTACTATTCAAGCTATTAATAGTAATAAACATACATATGTAACAATACAAATATGGTGAGAAATCCCTACGATCTCTCTAAAAAGCTTTATAATAATTGTCAAAACCAAGACAAATCCGAACTGTATCTATGGCGACTATCGCTATAAGTGCACTTTCAAATCGAAGTCATATCTTAACCTATGTGATTTGTTCAAGGTCTTTGACATGTCAAACAAGTTCATTCAAGTCCATTCCAAGTTTGTTCAAGTCCATTCCAAGTCTGTTCAAGTCCATTCCAAGTCTGTTCAAGTACATGTACATGGATCACATATGTCACTTACTTTTAAAGTAAGAAGTTACAACCATTGTTTTCAACATAATTTTACAACAATTCAAACAACTTTAACACAATCAAACACAACATATATGTGTTATATTTTTCATCCAAAGTGATATGTTAACTCACCCTTAATCCAATAATAACCAAGATCCAAGCTAACAAAAGTTCAACCTAAGCCAGCAACCACCTTATCTTCCTTGCTTCTTTTTTTGCCTTGCCTTCTTTGCCTTCCTCCCTCTCTATATGCTCACGGTCCATGGGGATTAGGGGAGTTTTGCTTTGATTCTTCCACTTTAGACTTTTTTGAAGGTTTTCTAATATATTACTAAGGTTTCTGGCAAAGTTTGAAGTGATTTGGAGATGGTTTGCAAATAATTTTCTTTAGGAATTTAGAGATGAAGAAGAAGAGAAGCCATTGAAATTTTAACTTAAAGCTTAGGAATATTTCTGATATATTTCCTAAGGGTTTACCACTTTTTATATAGGCTTAGAAATGGTGATGGAAGAAGACCAAAAAGCCCTCAAAACCCTAATGCATTAATTACTTCTTACCATGACAACTTTATGTCACTTCTACTTTATGGCTAATTACTCTTATACCTTTCTCATAATATTATCTCTTATTCTAATAGAAAATTCTAGAACATTCCATGCTTTGTGAAGATGAGAGTGTGTTAATTAGTTGCTAATGTGTTCATTTGATCATTAGTTAAGTGCACGATAGTTCGAACAACTTATATCGATCGAAAAACTGTTTATCGATAACTGTTTTTCGGTCACATTAACGATTTTTCTTTGAAGATTATATTTTGTAAACACTTTTCAAAATAACTTTCTTACCATTATTTATTAATTAAATGATGCTAAACAAGGTTATAAAAGCATATTTATAACAATTAGTTATATTTCAAAATGTATAGATATTCGAAGACGAATTGTTCGAATTTCCGAGTTGCTACAGATTGGAGAGTGGAAAGGGGAGTAAATCTGAGATTCTGAAGGCTTTTTATAATGATGATGATGATGATGATGATGATGAAAAGAAAAAGAAAAATAAAGGATTCGACTGTGACGGTGAAGTGTAATAATCGAAATGTAATAAAAACTCACATTGCAAGCAATCACAATTCTCAGCCTCCTTCCTAAAGACATCCAAAATAGAATCAATCAATTCCACTTCTTCGGTATAATGACCTTTCGCCCAGTTATTACCGGCTCTACTCTGCCCAACTATGAAGTTATCAGGTCTAAAGATCTGGCCATAAGGGAAAGATCTCAAACTATATCTCTCTCATCTTCGTTGGGTTTTTCTTGTAATTAGAGGAAATTAGGGTTTGAGACAAGAGAGAGAGAGAAGAAGGTGAAGGAGAAAATGGTAGAGGAATTGATGCGTTTGATTAAATTATGGATTTGGTTGAGGAGCGGTGTGTAAGGAGTTAGAGTTAAGGGTTACAAAGAAGTGGTGACGTATTTGCACTACAACAAATACAACTTATTACATATTTGTTTTATAACGTTTTTGTTAAAAAAACGTTGTAAAAGGTCATGGTTTACAACGTTTTCTGTAAACGGTTGTAAAAAACGTCTTTTTTATAATGTTTTAAAGAAAAGATTTTAAAACATGACCTTTTACAATGTTCTCCAAAAAGGTTGTAAAGAACTATCTTTTTACAACCTTTTTGTAGGCATTTTCATAGTACACATTTAACAATAGTTCTAAAATGTTGTAAAAACGTTATTTTTTATAATAAGATATTAATTAACCACAACTTCTTTAAAAAGCAGGTTTACTCATAACTTTACGTTAATTTTTTGAATATTTTTAGAATTGCTTGAATTATTATAATAATTAATAATTTATAATTAATAACAAATATTTAATACTTGCTTAAATAACTTGTAAATGGTATTTTATTAATAATTTATAAATGAAAACTTAAATGGGTAATTATATATAATTTATAACCAATGATTATTGATAAATAATTTATAATTACTTATTATTATCTATAATCAATAATTATTTTTCTATGTTTAATAATTTATTATAATTTATAGTTAATAATTAGTAAAGTATAGTTAATACATATTAATTAAATCTAATAATTAATAAATATAATTATAAATTACTATTAAATAATTAGTGTTGAATAATTAATAGTAAATAATTAATAAATAATATTCAATTAAAATTAAGAAGTAATTAGCAATAACTAATAAATAAGAACTAATTATCGGTAATCAATAATTTATGCATAATAATTAGTATTTATAATTAATATTCAATTATAATTAACAAATATTAACCAACAATTGATAAGTAATAATTAATAAATAAGAAGCAACATTTAATAATTATTTTTAATAATCAATAATTACTATTAAATAATTTATAATTAATACTAATATTTAATAACTAATAATTAATAAGAAATTAATATTTAGTAGTTAAAAAGTAATGTATATTATTTAGTATTTGATATTTAATAATTATAATTATTAAATATATTAATATTTCAAAAAATTTAAAATTTTCTAAAACAAAATTAAATTATTCATAAAATTTAAAAGCAATATTTTGAAATTTTCATAAATTCGAAATAGGAAAAATCAATCTTTCTATAAACTATATTCAAAACAGCAAAAAATTTGAAAATATCAAAATTTGAAAGTTATATACATTATATTACAAATCTGAACCCACATTTTGCTCCGGTTTTGCATCGATTGCATTGCAAAATGTACTCTCTTTTTATACGTATACAAGTTTTATATTGGCCTGAAAATAGAAAATTTGAAACCAAAACAAAAAATGGGCTCTAAAGCAAAATTATTTGGCTCCAACGCAAAAGTTTTAATCTCCAACCACTAAATTTTTGCTGCAAGAAAAATGGTCTATAGCGATACAACATTTCTCCTCAACACTATCTCGAACTTTAAATCCAAATGGAAAAGCTAAATCGAACATCAATCCAGATCGAAAAATATAAAAAACCCACAACTCAACACCATCGGATGTGAACCCTAAATCAACATCAAACTTGAATGACTCCCAAGTCGCAATTGTTGGAAATAAACTTTATTTTGCAATCTATATTTTTCATATAAGAAATATCTAGAATCTAAAATATATGGAATAATATATTTGAAATTGTATGAGAAAATATCTAGAAGATATTTATGGACTAATATATTTGAAATTGTATGAGAGAATATTTAAGAGATATTTATGGACAACCATTAGATCAAGTGAATCTTCACCGTTTATTTGAGATGTGAACTCCTATAAATAGAGGTGGATTCTTTCATCTTGGAGTAAGAAGAGAAAAGAGAAATGTAAGAAAAAATATGAACTTTTGTAACAAAGTTTTTACTTCTTATAAGAAAAAAAATCAGTTTTTCTTCTCCTACTTCTTATCTATCTTCTTATAAAATCAAATTTATTTGCTATTGAAGAAAGCTTCCAACAAAGTGGTATAGGAACTTGAAGATCCTCATAAAAGACGGTGAATAGCGGCATTCCCTTACAAGTTCAAATGCTTACCAAGGTCAATTATATCAATCAGAGTTTAAGGATGATGGGCCTCCTTAGAGCACACGACGTATGGGAGATCGTCGAGAAAGGTTATACCGAATAAGAGAATAAAGATAGTCTATCTCAAATTCAAAGAAATAGTTTAAGAAACTCAAGGACGAGAGATAAGAAGGCTCTGTATCTAATCTATCAAGCATTGGATGAAGATACTTTTGAGAAGGTTTAATCAAAATCAGGGAAAGAAGCATGGGAAAAGCTTCGAACATCTTACAAAGGAGCTGATGAAGTCAGAAAGGTACATCTTCAAACTTTAAGAGGAGAGGTTGAAACTTTGGATATGAAAGAAGGTGAACTTATCTTTGGTTACTTCTCAAGAGTTTTAACTATTACAAATAATCTAAAAAGAAATGGTGAGAAGTTAAATTATGTAAGAATTATGGAGAAGAATCTTGGATCATTAGATCCAATGTTTTAACATATTATCGCCATCATCAAAGAGACAAAAAACTTGGAGGCAATGGCAATAGAGGAACTTCTCAGTTCATTGCAAGCTTATGAAGAAAAGAAAAGGAAGAAGGAAGAGATTGTCGAGCAAGTACTCAAGACATAGATTTATTCAAAAAAGGAAGAAAGCAATCGAAGCCAACGAAGATGAGGTTGTGGTGAAGAATGAGGAAGAGGTCATGGATATGAACATGGACAAGGTTGGAGATCCAACAATGACAACTACAAACAAAGAGAAGAAAGATCAACAAGAGGTCATGGGAGAGGAAATTCAAAGTCAAGGCATGACAAGTCATGCGTTAAATGCTATAATTGTGAAAATTTTAGACATTTTGCTGCTGAATGTAGAGCTTCTAGCAATAATAAGGTCAAAGAGAAGGCCAATTACATTAAAGAAAGAAGCCAAGAAGATGGTACTTTACTGCTGGCTTACAAGGAAAATGAAAGGGGTGAGGATAATCAATGGTACCTAGATAGTAGTGCAAGTAACCATATGTGTGGAAGAAGAAGATGTTCATGGAGTTTGATGAATGGATGAAGGAAAATGTGGCATTTGGAGATGAATCCAAAGTAGAGATGAAAGGTAAAGGAAATGTTCTTATTCGATTGAAGAATGGAGATCACCAATTCAATTCCAATGTTTACTATGTGCCAAAAATGAAGAGCAACATCTTGAGCCTAGGACAACTCTAAGAGAAAGGTTATGATAGTCGATTAAAAGATAAAAATATTTCTATAAGAGACGGTGCAAGTAACTTCATTGCTAAGATGTCGACGACAAAAAGTAGAATATTCATTCTTAACATTCAAAATGATGTCGCGTAATGTCTTAAGATGTGCTACAAGGATACTTCTTGGCTTTGGTATATTTGACTTAGGAATCTCAATTTTAGAGGATTAAAGTTGCTCTCCAAGAAGGAAATGGTAAGAGGATTACCTTGCATCAGCCATGCCAATCAAGTGTGCGAAGGATATCTACTTGGAAAATAATTTAAAATAAGCTTTGTGAAGGAACCATACTCAAGAGCTAAAAAATCGTTGGAACTCATACACATGGATGTGTGTGGTCCGATCAAGCCAAATTCACTTGGTAAGAGTAACTATTTTCTTCTTTTCATTGATGATTTTTCAAGAAAAACATGGGTGTATATTTTAAAGGAGAAATCGAAGGTGTTTGAGAACTTCAAGATGTTTAAAGCCCATATTGAAAAGGAAAGTGTTTTTGTGATTAAAGCAATGATATCTGACCATGGAAGAGAGTTCACATCAGAGGAGTTCTAGAAGTATTTTTAAGACAACGGAATCTGATGACAACTGATGGTGCCTAGATCCCCCTAGCAAAATGGAAGGAAAGAAAGAAAGAATAGGAAAATCCTTGAGATGGCGAATAACATACTCAAATGTAAGAGGCTACCAAAGGAATTTTTGGCAGAAGTAGTTGCATGTGCGGTTTATCTATCAAACCGATCTCCAACAAGAAGTGTGTGGGGGGAAACACCACAAGAAGCATGGAGTGGAAGGAAGCCTGACATTTCCCATCTAAGAGTGTTTGGAAGCTTGGCTCACGTACCAGATGAGAAGCGAACCAAGTTAGATGACAAAAGCGAGAATTACAACTTTATTGGTTATAACACCAACACCAAAGGCTACAAGCTCTATAATCCTGATAAGGGGAAGATAATCATTAGTCGGGATGTGTTCGATGAAGAAGGAGAATGGGATTGGAGCTTACATAAGAGGATTACAACTTCTTTTCACATTTTTCAGAAGATGACATGCAACAATTAAGGATGGAACAATCAAGAGAGGAGCCTACTTCTCCACCAGCTTCACCAACTGCGAGTTCTCAAGAAGACGAAAGCTTAAGTGAAAGGACTTCACGCTTTAGAAGCCTTCAAGAGATATATGAGAAACTGAAAACCAAGACAATCTTACTCCATTTTGTTTATTTGCGGATTGTGAGCCTATGAACTTTCAAGAAGCTTGGAAAAAAAGAGTTGGAGAAATGCTTTGGATGAAGAGATAAAGGCGATCAATAAAGACGACACATAGGAGTTAGCTTCACTTCCACAAGGGCATAAGGCCGTCGATGTAAAGTGGACATACAAATTAAAGAAGAACGTCAAAGGAGAAGTTGAAAGATTCAAGGCAAGATTGGTGGTAAAAGGCTGCAGTCAAAGAGCCGACATTGACTATGATGAGGTATTCGCTCCAATCACTCGACTAGAAACTGTTGGACTAATAATTTCATTGGTAGCTCAAAACAATTGGAAGATACATCAAAGGTGATATTTACAAAATTCCATAGTTTATGTAAGTAGTGAAGTCATTTACAAACAACAAAATTATGTATAAGACAGATTTACATGGCTCAAATACATAAATAAATTACAAATCTTGAGTTTCGTTATTGAGAGCCTCCGCCACTGAAGGATTTACTACATGATTAATTGCTGCTCATAGGACTTCCTTAAGCTTTTTCTCCTTTCTCCTAATTATATTCTCATCGTCGACAGCGTCAATGTTTGTTTTTAGGGCACGATTAAAGGCCCTATTTATAGCTATAATAGTTTTATTTTCCCTTTCCAACTCAGCAACGCGCTTTTCGAGCAAATAATTATCATGCTCAAGCTTCTGATTCCTAGCACCATAACCATTAATAGGGTAGGAATACTTGATTTTCTGCTGCTCATCGAAATACTTTGCAATTTCAAACTTCACCCTCCGGCACCAGTTTCCAACTACATTATCATCTAAACCCAGAGGAGGGTTCAGCATGGTCGGAAATTTCTAAGCTGCGAGAAGTTTTGACTTAGTAAGCCTGACAATTGAAGGGTTTGTTTGAGGGACCAGAAGATCAACATTTGGAAACTTTTTCCCTATGAGAAATTCTAAAGAGGCACATTGAGCTTGACTATCTCTTAATTTTAACTAAAAATCGCTTATCCGTGGATGAGATCAGACATCTTTTCATCAAAGTTGATTGTAGGATTCGATTTCACTTGTCGCTTAAGTAAAATAAGTCTCAAGATGATCAATATGATTCTTATGATTGTTGGCTATGATCTTTTGGGTGAGATATCTTTTATGCCACTTCACGGCTTCATTGTTACCACTAAAATGCTCAAAAAGGGCTTCATCATGGGCAACGATCTCACCACTTCTGCTTAATAATGTATCTCTGATAGCGTCAATGCGAGAAAGTAAAATTTGAGAACGACGGATCATAGCTGACCCTAGGAACTATTTAAATCAAAATAAATGGAATGAGATCAAAATTGAGTTAAAAAATAAGTTTATTACTATAATGATGGATTACAACTCAAGTAGTCACAAAGTTAAAAGGAACAAAGAACACTTTCATTACATCTAAAGTTAGAGGCAACATTCCTAACTTTGCCTAAAGTATTAGCGGAAAGCATGACTGTTGAGTCAAAAGGTAAAGTGACTCCTTTAGGAGTTATAACCGACGGACATTTACTATAATCCCATTTTCCGACTGGTGGACTATCGCAACCACAAATTAATTTGGAATGGAATGTTCTGATTTCTTTTAAGAATAATTCCTTTTCTTTGTCGAGGAAGTCGAAGCGAGATGGGGGTATTCCAAGTATAATTTTTGCAAATCCCGAAGAAAGCAATATCTTGCTCACTTCGAAGTCCTTAAAATCGGTCCATTTTAGAGTAAACTCTCCTCAGGTTAACATACTGACTTAAGTGGTCCCTTGGGACAACCCGACCAAAAGAACTGGTGTTCTAAAATAGCATAGTAAAAATAAGCTAAGCATAGAAAGCATAACAAAAACATGTATTCATAAATCAATTACTTGATACATATTTACAGTCATTTATTTGTTTCATACAAAATAAACTTAGAAAAGTATTCAGGAACAAATTTATCCTTGTAATACTTAAGCTTATCAGCAGGGAGATCTTGAGGAATCAATTTGACCCACGGTAAATTCTAGCAAGCTCTAAGATATAGGTCTGAACCGAATTCATCTAAGTATCTTTTATGAAAACGTCTAAGTAGACCCCCACTAAATTCACCTAAGTATGAAAGATCTATGATAGAATGTCTGCAATATACTTTATACAAAAAATTAATTAAAATATCTCTCTCTTCCATCATCATCCAGAATAGAGTTGTTAACTCTCTATTTTCCTTTAAGAGGGTGTCATATCGGATACACACTTTCTTTAGTAAAGGAGCTGCCCTCTTATATTTAAAAGATGCTAAAGCTGAGGTACTCCTATCTAGACTGTGGTATTTCAAAGATAGAGCATTGTGTTCCTTTATTAATTTGTCTAACTCCATATATAACTTGTTAATCTCCGCCTGTTTTCTCTCAAATTTTGTATTATAAGGAATGTTTGACTTCTTCTTTATCCAAGACAGATAATTCATCACTAATTATTATCTTCAAAGTGTAAGATAATTAAATAGGGAATTCCATACCCGTGAAACTGAAATGGAAGCTTAGGGAGCTTGCTCTTCTTCTTGAGGATCCTTGGGATGAATGGGAGCAGTTTCCTCCTCAAGAGTAGTAGTTGGCCCATGGGATATTGGAGGCAAATCCATACTAGGGGATGGCTCCTTTTCAGAAGATTTAGTTGGACCATCGCCATCTTTTTTTGTGGCACTGGAGGGACCCCGTTTATCTCCACCAAGGGCATGACCTACAGAGGGGTTCTCATCATCATCATCATCATCATCATCATCATCGCTATCCTAGTTAATCCTAGTATAATCATCATCTTTTTCCTTAGGATCCTCATCTTTGTCATCCTCTTCTCCAGAATCGGATTCGATGTCAAAGGAGGGGATATCAAAAGAAAGAGCTTCCTTGAAATCAACAGTCCCCTCTTCACCTTCGGGCTCGGAACCCTACCTAACACGCTCAATTTTGTCCATAAATCTTTTGGCTAGAATTAGGTCAAGTGAAGGAATACCAAAGTCAGGACATTTTCCACGATTGTCGGCATAGGCAAGCATGAGGGCATCTTCATAATGATTCAGCATCATGGGCCCCAAGGTGGTGACGACAAAATCAGAAACATGCTTTTGGAAGTCAGAAAGGGTTTGAACAGCTAGCTTAAGTGAAGCTCTGGACATTTTGAGTTTATCTTTCAGCAAAGTATTCTTGGAATTAAACGAGCTTTCTCGTCCTTTGAGTGTTTTAGGGCAAGCTCCATTGCGAGTTTCCCATCAGAGGTAAGTTGATGGGCTCGCCTCTCTACTTCTAGATCACTCTCGGCCCTAGCGAGAAAGCCTTGATTCGCTCTAGTTCAGAGGAAGTGGTATTTTGAGTAGCCATCAATGAGGCCAACTGACTTTTCAATTCAACATTCTCATCCTCTAGCTTGGAGGATCCAAAAGAGAGCCAAGAGACATGTTTATTAAGAGAAATCTAGTTCCTGGAAATCTGCAAAAAGAGAAGAAATATAGGTTAGAAATTAGAAAGATCCAGTGATGATAGGATTAATTGGACAAGAGCTTACTAAGAGTTGTTGCTTCAAGAGATAGCGGTGATTTTCTGCCATGTCTAGGCTAAATGACGGTAGAAAGGAAGAAGTAAAAGATTTTGAATGAAGAATGAGCTTGGCGAGTTCGTCAAAATTAGTTGGCGGAGGAATGGAAGACGATGACTTCGAAAGGGCATGTGAAGGAGTCTCAAAAAAAGCAAGTTGCATCTGTGCCAGCGTAGCTGGAGAGTCTAAAATTGTAATATGCGGAAGGGGAGTAGGTGTAGGTGGAGTTGGCTCCACTTGGTCTTTAGGATCTTCAACAGTTGGGCTCTTTGAAGCTTTCTCTGGAGATGTGCGCTTTTCCCCCTACACATCAGTGACTTTTGCTATTTTTGCTGGAGGAGCATCTTCGGAAGGCACTGTTAGTTTCCACTTCGAGGATCTCTTGGATCTAGCAAAACCCTTTAAGGCCGATGTCACATCTGAAGATGGTGGAGGAAGAGCAGCATCACTTGAAGAAACAGTGGCCTTTAAGGGAGATAAAACTAATTCAAGAAAATATAAAGTCAGTCAGAGCAATTCAGGAATTCTATAGACAAAAAGATGAGAATACTAAGCTAACAGTATACCTGAAATGTTAGAACGAATGGGCGACAGTGATGTAAAATGTTCAGCATCGCCTGAGGAAAAGAACCATTTTCCTTGAGAATTATGCATAATGGTGGGTGGAGTGCCAAGAATCCTTTGGCCAGTTGATATCAAAGAATGTTTCCTTAGACTCGAAAGAGTTAGGAGCGTCAACCTAGTCCTACGTTGTTCTAGGGCTGCAGTTAAAGAATCGATGATTCTTTGGTCTGCATCACTAAGTGTCTTAAGAGATTCACCTGAAAAAGATTAGAGATTAGTTAAAAGAAAACATAGAGGAAAACAAAGACGACATTGAAATAGACTTACAAGGGAAGACAAAGGCCCCATGGACATCCGCAAAGCACTTGACAAAGAAGAATTGGTTCTCCCAATCCTTAAACTTCTTGATTTCGTCTAATATCAACTTCTTATATACGTTAACTCTGAAGATTTTCTTGTTAGATTTGCTTAACCTTGCCAGTTTAGTCAAGGAGGTTAAAACTTTAGGGTTGAACGAAGGAAGTTCGGATTCCAGCGCCAACATCTCAAGGCACAAAAGATGGGTATATACATTGGGGGAAGTTGTACTGGAGCAACTCCAATATGAGACAGAAAGGAAAGCAAGAATTCAGGAAATGGAAGATAGCCACCATGCCATATGTGGATGGCAGTGTATGCAAAATACCCTTCTGGAGGGTTATCTATGGTATTAGTGGATTTAGGTGGGATGGCTTCAATACCGGTGATGCCAAAGTCCTTCAGTATCGCATCTACTTCACTCTAGGACTCAATGGAAGAGTGCTTAACAGTGGCTTCAATCTTTGGCGAGCTCATGGTCCTGCTAGGTGAAAACATTTTAATTAAAAACCTATGATTAATTATAAGTTAAAAAAAATTCGAAAGTAAATAAGTTTACTTAGATAACTTAAGTATGAAAACATGCACAAAGCTTTAAAAAAATGATGCAAAAGTTTCAGTTAAAACCTTAACGGTTTAAACTCTCGACAAAGTCGAAATATTTAAAGTTTAAGATTTCAACGAAGTCAAAAGGTTTATAATAAAAGCTTTAACGATGTCGAAAGGTTAACAATGCAGGCTTTCGACAATGTCGGAAAGAATAATGACCTCAGCTTTAACTACTATACTTCAACAATATTTAAAAGAAAGCAAAAGTGTAACTTCCTCATGCTATCGACAAGGTCGAAAAGAAAAGGTGAAATATTAACACATTCACTACCTTTCGACAATGCTAAAAGCTCTATGGAAACTTAGACCTATTCCAAGTGTAACATAAGGTTAAGTGGCAAGACCTTTCGACATGATCAAAAATAAAAACCTAAAAATTCCTAAGTTAGAAAATGTGAATATTATTGATGTTGTCGAAAGGACAAGTCAAAGCTATCAAAATATGTCATATCCATTGAAGCCAAAAAAGTTTCAAGTTAGTATAATATTCGGTACACTACACCACAGATAGGATTTTGGCACAACCTTAGGCGGCACATTTGATACGGCTATAAGCCATATCAAATTTTAATATGGCTTATAGCCGTATCTATATTATTTAATACGGCTGTAGGCCGTATTAACATTTGATACGTCTTATAGCCGTATCAAAATCTGTGCCTCTTTTCGTGGGAAAATTTTCCCAAAAACGCACAACCTCCCTCCTTTTTTTTTATTTCCAGCACTTTCATTTTTTTCCCGTGTGCTTATTTAGGGTTAAATCGCCAGAGTTCCACCTCGATCGATCGAACGTTGCTTTGACGTCGTCCATCAGCGCCTTCTACGCTTCTCGAATTCGATCACTGCTCTCAGGTAATTTTACTTGTGTGACTCTACATAGTTTCCATGGGTTGGGGTTTCCTTCTGTTATTGTTTGGATTGCAGCTTTGTTCGGATGAGTGCTGAAATTATTTTGTATGTTTTTATAATCGTTTTGGTGACATGTGTGTTTGTGTGTTTTGAAATGAATTTGACTTATCCATCTTCCTTCTGCTTCTTCTCTGATTTTTTATAATTAAAAAAAAAACCTTAACCCTTTATTTATCAATAAAGATATAGCTTATAAAGACAAACGGCAGTAAATATGGTTGGTAAGGCTTTTTTAACTTTTTTCCCAGGACATGGTAGTGTCATTGTATGTATACATATCAATGTATGTGTATGTTTGTGTTAATATGTATATTAACATCCCTTTACGCATAGTCGTAAAGCCAATTGAAGTTTGATGCGTCAGTGTTTAACCTATAACATAGAATGATTCATTAGGTTGACGAGTCTAATTTTTTCCCAATATTTCATCAATTTTTTCCTGGACATTGTTTTCGTTATATTTATGAGGCAAATAAATAAAATTATATCCGATATCGTATATCTATAAGACTATATAGTTGAGCAAAATATTCCTCCTTATATATTTTTTTGTTGTTTAGTCAATGAATGCCTCACTGACATATAAACTATTTAAGAATCGGTGATAATGGGTTACGTAGTGAAAATCTGGGAGTTCCACAATTACATATTTAACTTATTTTCTAGATGTAGTTGGTGATTGTTGATATGTTCTAGTGGTTAAGGCAATAGTCTTGAAATATATTGGACTCTGCCCATGAAGTTTAGTAAATTTCTAGTGTCTCAGCTTGGTCGGGATCTCGTCTACTCTTTACACAAACTGAACTTTATAGTCAATTACTCTAGCATATCTTCAGGTAGTATAATAACGAAGCAGCCAAATCCGATTACAAAAAAGTAATGGAAGCCCTTAGCCTTCAGTTAAATGTGCTGCTATGATGCTTCCACGTCCATTTGATCATCTTAGAATTTGAAACAATTACTTCTTAAAGGATACTATAGAGTACCAAATTAACATCATGCGTATGCTTCTAACGAAAACACCTTTGGAAAAAATATACTGCAGAGCTGGATTAATAATAAGCTAGTTTTAGTGACCCCCATAAAATTAGAGTCTACTTGGTCTTTATTTTCTCCAGGAAAATTCTATTTGAACTCGTGAATTTGTTGAGTAACCCCATGTAATTTGGAAAAAATGAAGAAACCCAGTTTTTTTGCTGAGTAGCCCCATGTCTAATTAAAAAAAACCAATAATACCATGTCTAATACAATAGTCAATCTTATGCTATTTTGTATTATTTTGATCTCCTTGCATAATTTACAGCTTGGTGCTAATGTTGTATATGGTTTTGACATTGTATATGGTTTTGACATTGTTGTATAAGTGGATAAAATTATTGTTAATGGCGCAAGCCAAGTATCAGGAGAGGGGTAATGCATAGACATTACTCCGGTGCTACAAAATAGCATCGTTGTAATGGCAAAATTTTTGGAAACAGTTTGGTGCTGATGTTGTATATTGTTCTGACATTGTTGTATAAGTGGATAAAATTGTTGTTAATGGCGCAAGCCAAGTATCAGGAGAGGGGTAATGCATAGACATTACTCCGGTGCTACAAAATGGCAACGTTGTAATGGAAAAATTTTTGGAAACAGTTTGGTGCTAATGTTTAAAATAAACCCTATATTTTGAGTTCCATTTATTGAAATTTAAATAGTCCATATATTTTAACTATTTAAAATTTTAAATGTTTAAAATCATACTATAAAATTCTAGATCGTACAGGAAAACAAAAAACGATCATGAAAAAGGCATGCGTATAAATCTTACAAGGAAGTTAATTGTTTACTAAATTATATTGTTCTTTACTAAACAATTTATATTATGAACGATCAAGTAGCTTGAATCATGTAAAATTACTAACTTAGAAAATGAAGTTACATCTGTTTCCCCATAAAGCTTTTTTTAAAACAATGATGAAAGATGAATATATTTGGGTTGATAGGGTAATTTTCTTTTTAATGATATTTTCTTGTAAATGATGAAATACACCGTAAGCAACTATTTATTATTTTATTACTTAACCGTATATCAACTTATATCTTCTTTTGTTGCTAAGCACTCAAATACAAATGATTAACTTATAAGTTGCTTTGATTATTCATAAGTAGTTGGTAGGTAGACCCCTAGTGTGTTATAACTTATACGATTAGTTATTTTAAATTTCCTTATTCAAATTTTTGATGATTACAGTAGTGATTTGCTAAAAGTGTAGGAATTTCAGTAGGTAACATGTTCTTATAAATTGTTGTCAAACAGGCTTTTAGAGCTCAATTGCAATTACTTATTTTGATTCTCGTTTTATAGATTTTTGAATAAAAACTTATAAGCAGTTCTAATTGAATAGTAATAAACAAAAATAAATTAATTCCGGTATTTCGATATTATGGCCTATAAGATGAATGCATACCAAAATGGTGGCATTTTGCTTGTAATTATTTGAAACCAATCTGTTTTATTTTAACCGTTTATTTGATCAAAATCATGTGAATTTCTATTATAAATTAAAACTTGCAAATAGATGCTTCTTCAAATTTAACTTAGCTAGTTATGCTACCTCTTTATGAAGTGTTTCCAAACAACCAAACTTAACAAATTTTGATTTCTTATAAGAAGAAGTTGATCAAGGAGCTTGGAAAGGAAAGATGAGGCTTAACATTCATCACCAGGAACTGTTGAATAGGCACTAGGAAGAAACAACAGTGGTTGCCGTAACAACACAGTATAACAGAGGCTTGTTGTGTATTTGTATTATGTAGTAATGTGATACATTTGTATTATTGTTGTGTATTTGGATCTTGGTACTGGAGCGATAGTGTTTTCTAGTATCCGCTACTGCGATATATTAATGTGCTAAATGCTAGTATTATGTAATGATATTGTTAAGTTATTACGCACTGCAATGCGGATTATTGAATCATTTGAATGTCATTGTCTATAATATTATTTGTTTTGATGTCTCGGAATGATTATTGATTATATATTGGATATGAATAGGTATATAATATTATATATTGGATATGAATAGGTCTATAATATTATATATTGGATATCTATATCTGTAACGCCCCACTCTGAGACCCACTGTAACAAAGAGTATTACGGGAGTAATACTGTCTGTTAAAGCGGAGAATAGAGTATAGTGGAAGCGACCATTTGTAATCAAGCTATAACTATCTACTGAATACGTCGAAAGGATGGTATCTATATTTTTTTCAAGTGGTTCTACAAATTCAATAAATATTTATAACGAAATTACAAATGGCTAAAGATCTATCAGGACAAAGCATAATAACATAATAAATAGCATCACAGAACAGTATCACATAACAGCACAGAGTCTCAGAACAATACATCGTCAATACAGATCCAAATACTATAAGTGGGTACAAAGCCACTGCCCACACATGTGAGTCAAAAATATGTACATATCAAAGTCTGAATAATAACAGAGTAGCGGAATAGTGGAAAAATAAAAGCGCTATCTATCAGCATAGCAGATAATGTCCAAGCGGAAGCACAGAAGCTAAGTCCAGAGACCTAACCTGAAACAACTCGGTCTGACCCGAGCGAAAACACTCGGGTCAGGCTAGCTAAACAATCAGTAATAACTGAGATATATAATAATGCGGTACATAAATAAAACAGTACTTTTCCTAAGAGAAGAGTATTTTGGACCACATGAATATAATGACGGTCCCTAATCATCAATCAACAGTAAAAATCTCCAAAGAGAATATCAGCTCCAAAGTGTTGAATAAATAAAATCGCCTCATATCATCGGCGTAGCCAAAGCTATATAAAGTTGCCCATAGGCAATAATCCCATGTTTGACCAGAGTCTGTAATCAATGCCCAAGCAAAGATCGATGCTACAAAGAGCAATGGGGATATACTGAAAAGTCAATGAAATCAAACACTGAAAAGCAGTGTCCAGAGACACTGTGGATCCACAAGGTAATCGCACTTACATCGTATGGTTCCATAGAACCAGCACCGAATGGCGGTACTCGAATGGACATAAAAATCATCAGATAATACAAGTATAGCACGTGCACCGATCGGAGTTGTTATTGCCAAGTACTGTAGAGTTGTGATCGATCACTCGCACAGATGCGGAACACGCGAGACGGCGAGATCCTTCCCAGAAGGATAAAGGCCCAAAGGCACATGCCGAAAAAGAAACTGCTCCATAGAACAGGTGTCCAGAGACGGTTTCCCAGAGGCGTGGTGACCCAAAGGTCCAATACTGGCCGCCCAGAGGCTAATGTGTCACAAACTTCTTGGAGAGGAACCCGTAAAGTGTTAACAATGAGTCCCATACCCCCACGTTCGCACTAAACGGTTTACTAACCAATAGCAAGCTCACATTCCAAACAATAAAAAGTCCACCTCGTATCATCGGTAAACTAGACCCAAAGGTCAAAACGATCAATCGAATAGGTCGGGGATTAACCGGAAAGAAAATACACACGGTTCCATAGGCCGGAGATTTCCTAACCGTTTAAGTATCTTTCCACTTCGCTCGACGTGCTAAAAAGTGAGTGTGAGATTTTTATTATAGAAAATATTGGTTCGAAACGGATTTATAATTGATTTTGAGAACACTTTAAAACAGCTTTTGAAAACTCTCCTATTATGGAGTAAATAGTTTACTAATTAAAAATAATATTATATAATAATTTCGAAATCCATTTAGGAGTGAAAAATTCTTGGAAAATAATTCATAACACCCGTGTACGAAATCTAGAGACAGATCTCAAAGAAATCGATAAATCAGAGAATCATTGAAAACCAATATTTGTGTTGGAAAATATTCTGATTGGTTGTGAACCAAAGTTCGACAATTTCTGATTTGCAATTGAAACCCAAAAGTTCATTACAGAAACAATCAATTGGAAGCGGTTGCACCAAAATGGTGCAACCCGGACTCGGTTGCACCAAAATGGTGCAACCGGTGGGTCGGAACCCGGCTGCACCAATGGGTGCAGCCCATTTTATAAAGGCCGGCTGCACCGCATGGTGCAGCCCGTTTCTGTGAACCATGCTGCACCATGCAGTGCAGCTGGTTTGGTCCAGCCCCAGCCCGCTTGGGCTGGGGAGAATTTTCAAGCCCAAGCCCGTCTGGGCTGGGGAAGAAATAACAAGCCCCAGCCCAGGCGGGCTGGGGAAAAATATTAAGCCCCAGCCCGCCTGGGCTGGGGAATAATTAGGAAGCCCCAGCCCGCATGGACTGGGGAGAATATGCAAGCCCCAGCCCATGCGGGCTGGGAAGAATAACAAGCCCCAGACCATGCGGGCTGGGGAGAACAACAAGCCCCAGCCCATGAGGGGTGGGGAGAAATAGAAGCCCCAGCCCATGCGGGCTGGGGAGAAATACAAGCCCCAGCCCGCATGGGCTGGGGAGAATAACAAGCCCCAGCCCATGCGGGCTGGGGAGAATAGCGGGCCGCACTTTGCGGACCCGCGCTGTGCGTGCGCGCCAGCCCACTAAGGGCTGGCCTGCTACCGGCTAGCCCAACCGGGCTAGCCTACTGCGCCTGGGCAGCAGCCTGGGTGCAGCCTAGGCCTACCCTGGGCACTCAGACCACTGTTTCAGCCTGTTTCCAGGCTGAAACATTCCAGCCAGCTCAAAATGCTGGTTTTGGTGATTTTGGGGAGTTTTTTTCAAGTTTTTGGCATCAAATTTCACCAATATCAATCACTAACTACCCTATTATGATTACTACACTATATTAAAGGGAACAAAGGGCCAAAGCTTAGCATTACCTTAGGAAGCAATATCACAAGCACCTTATGTGCACACCCCAAAATGAAAGCAAAGATGATCAAAGAGCTATGATTCACATGTTACAGAATAAAACATGTGTTACTAAATGATTACTGAAATCAAAAGATGATTAAACACATATTAGAAGAGGTTTTTAGCAATATACCTCTCTAGAAAGCAACAAAGACCACTATAGCATCAACCCAAGTTAGCAAAAGATGATTAGGAGGCTATAAGATCAAAAAAAATACATAAAACATGTGTTACCAAATAAATTTCAGAAATTAGAAAGATATAAAAACGGATTTGAGGTGGGTATTTGCATTACCTTTGCATAGAATGACTTGCATAAGCTAAAACTAGAAGGAGATGAAGATAGAGGCCATTTTTGTTAAGAAAGCTTTAGGAAATGATTAGGGTTTTGATTAGGGATGAATGAATGAGGTTAGGAGAGTTTGAGATAATTTATAGAGGAGGTTTACGGTGGGTTATTGGGCTAGGTTTAGTAACCCAATAAGAAGAGAGTTATTTACATGTTTCCAAAAATTAGTCTAAGTGTTCATATATGTTTATAAAACTCATTTTTCTTATCCAAACTCGTTTTAAAATCTCTCCTAAAATATTTAACCTTCCAAAAATAACATTTTATCCTCATTTTAAAATCCCATATTTCCCATTTAATTAAAATAGCCTTTTTCAAATAAATTTTTGTTATTCCAAATCCTTTTATGCTTCATTAAAATAAATAAAAATCCTAACCTTTATTTATTAATTGGTAATGCAAATCCCGGGTTGTTACAGACTCCCCCCTTAAGAAAATTGCATCCCCGCAATTCCTTAAGATAGATGTCGTCTATAACGTCAAATCCCCAAAAGAAGCGATAGAGATAAAATAGAGAATTCTCACCCGTAGAAGAAGATGGGAGAAAGCCAGGATAAGAGCGTTCGATAGATTCTCTGGTCTCCCAAGTGCAGTCCTTAGGATTCAGTGACCATTGAATCTTCACGAGTGGAACCTCTTTGTTGCGAAAGCGTCTAACCTCCGAATCAAGCACACGAAGAGGTTGCTGCTCCAAAGATAAATCAGGTAAGATCTCTAAATCAGGCACATCATGCGGCTCAATGATAGAATCAGGATCGTGGACTCACATGCGAAGCTGGGAAACATGAAACACGTCGTGCATTCCAGAGAAGTGAGTAGGTAGAGCTACACGATAAGCCACGGGGCCGATGCGTTCCATAATAGGAAATGGTCCAACATAGCGAGGAGCCAACTTCCCTGTAGAGCTGAAACGCACAACCTCTTTCATAGGAGAGACCCGAATAAAGACAGAATCGCCAATGGAGAACTCAAGAGGCTTCCTACGGTTGTCCGCGTAGGATTTCTGGCGGTCCTGTGCCTCTTTCATTCTCTGACGGATAAGCACGATCTTTTCAGAAGTTTCCCGAACTGAATCTGGACCAAAAATAAGCTTCTCGCCGGATTCTAACCAACAAGCAGGAGAGCGACATGGCCTTCCGTAGAGAGCCTCGAAAGGTGCCATGCCGATACTAGACTGAAAGCTATTGTTGTAGGAGAACTCTACAAGCGGTAAGTGATCCTCCCAACTACCTCCGAAATCCAGAATACAACAGCGCAAAAGATCCTCTAAAACACGATTCACCCTCTCTGTCTGACCGTCGGTCTAAGGATGATAAGCAGTCGAGAGATTCAGCTTTGAGCCCAAAGCTGACTGTAGGCACTTCCAGAAGTGACTATTAAAGATAGTGTCTCGATCACAGACGATAGAGCTAGGAATGCCATGAAGTCGAACGACTTCCTTCACATATAGCTTGGCAAGCTGAGGAGCAGTCCGAGTGGACTTAATAGGAATGAAATGAGCTAATTTGGTCAAGCGATCGACTATGACCCAAATAGAAGTATGGCCTGACCTCGATCGAGGCAGACCGTCAATAAAATCCATGGATATCTGATCCCATTTCCACATTGGAATCTCTAGCAGCTGAAGAAGACCGGATGGACGCTGATGCTCAGCTTTGATCTGTTGACAAGTCATGCAACGGCTTACATAACTTGCAACATCACTCTTCATGCCCTCCCAATAAAATAGGCGACACATGTTGGCATACATCTTACTCAACCCGGGATGTATAGTGTACTTAGTGCGATGACACTCGTCTAGAATGTCACGCCTAAGAAATAAATCAGATGGCACAACAATACGGTTCTACCTCCGAAGACACCGATGAAAATAATTAGAATAGTCCAGCAATGTCATATCATTGGATCCCGACTCGAGAAGATGAATGAAATGCAATAGGTCTGGATCCTGCCGCTGAGCATGGGCAATGCGATCCAATAAAATAGGTCGAGTTTCCAAGCTGAATAACAAGATCTGAGGATCAGAAGACGGAGCTCGATTTCGAATATCACACATAGAAAGAGTCTCAAGAATATCCCACTCGGCAATCATCATAGAAACAACTGCCGAGTGTTTGCGACTGAGCGCATCTGCAACTCGATTCCCCTTGCCAGGGGTATACTGAATATCTAAGTCATATGAGGCGAGAAACTCAAGCCATCGCTGCTGCCTCATATTGAGATCCTTCTGACTGAATAAATACTTCAGCGACTTGTGATCGGTGTAGAGAATGAAACGTTCGCCCAATAGATAATGGCGCCACGTCTTCAAAGCAAAGACGATAGCTGCTAACTCAAGATCATGAGTAGGATAGCAAACCTCATTCGGACGTAGCTGCCTAGAAGCGTAAGCAACCACCCGATCCTTCTGCATAAGAACAGCACCGAGGCCGCTACCACAAGCGTCGGTGTAAACAATAAGATCCTGGTTACTCTCAGGAACCAAAAGAATAGGAGCATGAGTGAGAAGTTCCTTCAATCGCTGGCAAGAAACTTCACACTTATCAGACCAAATAAAGAGAACCCCCTTACGAGTCAGAGTCGTGAGGGGAAGTGCAACACGAGAGAAAACCTTGATAAATCGACGGTAATAACCCGCCAGACCAAGGAAGCTGCGAATATCATGAACGTTCTCAGGCTGCTTCCAATTCTGAATAGCTTCAATCTTGACGGGATCAACAGAAATACCCTCAGAAGAAACAATATGACCCAAGAACTTGACCTTACTCTCCTAGAAATGGCACTTGGAGAGCTTGGCCCTAAGCTGATGCTGACGAAGAGTATCCAAGACGATCTGCAGATGCCGAGCATGCTCTACCTCGGATCTAGAATAAACAAGAATATTGTCGATGAAAACCAGAACGAATCTATCGATGTATTCCCGGAATACTCGATTCATGAGATCGACGAAGAAAGCCGGAGCGTTCGTCAAGCCGAACGGCATGACCAACCACTCAAAAGAACCATAACGAGTGTGAAATGCTGTAAGAGGAATGCTGTCTTCCGCGACTCGTAGCTGATGGAATTCGGTGGCAAGGTCAAGCTGAGAGAAGACCTTCGCACCGCTCAATTGGTCAAACATGTCGTCTATCCGAGGAAGTGGGTAGAGATTTCTGATGGTCAACTCATTGAGCTTGCAATAGTCAATGCAAAGCCTAAGAGAGCCATCAGCCTTCTTAACGAAGACCACAGCAGCACCCCATGGCAAAGAACTGGATCGGATGAACTGCTTCGCTTTAAGCTCAACTAACTGCTTCCTGAATTCCTCATTCTCCTTAGTAGACATTCTCGTAGGAGGACGCCCAACTGGATAGAGCCTGGAATGAGATCGATGCGGAACTCAATAGCTCGCTTTGGCGGCAGTCCTGATACTGGCTCAAATACCTCGGGGAAATCCCGAACAACAGAAATACAAGATAAGTTCAAATCCTCATCTCGTGAATCGAGAGAAAATAAAGTAACATCAGAAAGCCCAACATCTTGAAGAACAATAGCTAACGGAGAGGACGAGTCAGGGTGATGAATGAATAATATCCGCTCTGAACAAATAATTTTGGCGTCGTGCTGAACGAGCCAATCCATGCCAAGAATCATATCAAAGCCCAAATACTCCATAACGTGGAGATTTGCACGGAAAGAAAAGCCACAAAGATCAATATCTATATTCTCACAGATCAAGCTAAGGGTCGTGGATCCACCAATGGGATTCACAATCCTTAGTGAAGAAACCAGACACGTAACATCCAAGAATAAAGCATCTACTAGCTCCTTTGATACGAATGAGTGAGAGGCACTCGTATCAAAAAGAACTCTAATAGATCTACCATGAAATAAAATAGAGCCTTCAAGAACAGAAGGATGTGTACCTTTAGGCTGAGCAGAAGTGGTAGGAGCCTTGGCAGCATTAAGCCTGGCAGGCTTGGCACCAGCTGGAGCAATAGGACAAGCGGAGATCCTGTGTCCCTCCTTCTTGCAGAAGGTGCAACAGAGAGGTTTGGGACACTCTCGAATAAACTGATCTGGAGAACCGCAGTTGAAGCAATTCTTCGGAGGACGTGTCCCACTAGGCTGAGCAGGAGTCTGGGACTGAGGACGAGTTTGAGGGTTAGTCTGAACAGTGGAACTGCCAGTCTTCTTCTTCTTGTGCTGAAAAGAAGAGCCAGACTTGCCAGGAGGAAACTTCTTCTTGGTGGGGTTTGTGGAACCCACACCACCATCATCACTATGCTCCATCTCGACTGACTCAAGATGTAGAGCTGCATCGACTAGCTTCTCGAATGAGAGCTCAAGCTGTAGCATAAGCTGCCTCTTCAGATATTTCTTCAAGCCCTCAACAAATTTGAGGTTCCTCTTATAAGGAGTTGCAATAAACTCAAGGCCGTACTTGGACAGGGCCTCAAAGGAAGAGACATAATCGGATACAGAGGACTTCCCCTGCTTAAGATCAAGAAAACGACGAGCAAGGGAGTTCTTCTCTGACTCTGGGATGAATTTGAGCTCAAATCTCTCATGAAACTGAGCACAAGTAAGTGTGGTCTCATCGATCTCGGCAATAAGGAGTTCGTACCAATCCAGGGCACGACTCTGAAGCTGACTGGAAGCAATAAGAACAGGGTCATGATCCGGGATATCCATACGAGTGAAAATGCGCTCGCATACCCGAATCCAAGCCTGGACCTCTAAGACAGTCTCGGAGCCACTGAACGGCTTCCCTCCGAGATGAGTAAAATCACTGCAGAGACGTGCAAAAGCAGACTTGCGCGGAGCATCAGCAACTGGGGCTGGAGACTGAGAATGAGACTGGGAGTTCCGAACCAGCTCCATGATCTGGTTGGTGGTCATTAACACGCCCTCTGTATGAGTGTTGCTGGACTGCCCAGCAGCACTGGTCTGACGTGTGGTTCTCCCTCTTCCCCTTCCAGACATACTGAAAGTCAAACGGGATAGAGTTAGACATGATTCAATGATAGATAATTAATTAAGGAATACTACGGAATATAACGGATTCCTATACATATTCCTAACTTATCTATCAATAAACATAAGGAAGGGATTTGATTTGATTTAATTCGGATCTAATTAAAATGTATTGTCCTAAGTGTATCTGTTCTGTGTTTATTATGCTTATTCCTGAAACCAGGCTCCGATACCAAACTGTAACGCCCCACTTTGAGACCCACTGTGACAAAGAGTATTACGGGACTAATGCTATCTGTTAAAGCGGAGAATAGAGTATAGTGGAAGCGACCATTTGTAATCAAGCTATAACTATCTACTGAATACGTCGAAAGGATGGTATCTATATTTTTTTCAAGTGGTTCGACAAATTCAATAAATATTTATAACGAAATTACAAATGGCTAAAGATCTATCAGGACAAAGCATAATAACATAATAAAATAGCATCACAGAACAGTATCACATAACAGCACAAAGTCTCAGAACAATACATCGTCAATACAGATACAAATACTATAAGTGGGTACAAAGCCACTGCCCACACATGTGAGTCAAAAATATGTACATATCAAAGTCTGAATAATAACAAAGTAGCGGAATAGTGGACAAATAAAAGCGCTATCTATCAGCATAGCAGATAATGTCCAAGCGGAAGCACAGAAGCTAAGTCCAGAGACCTAACCTGAAACAACTCGGTCTGACCCGAGCGAAAACACTCGGGTCAGGCTAGCTAAACAATCAGTAATAACTGAGATATATAATAATGTGGTACATAAATAAAACATTACTTTTCCTAAGAGAAGAGTATTTTGGACCACATGAATATAATGACGGTCCCTAATCATCAATCAACAGTAAAAATCTCCAAAGAGAATATCAGCACTAAAGTGTTGAATAAATAAAATCGCCTCATATCATCGGCATAGCCAAAGCTATATAAAGTTGCCCATAGGCAATAATCCCATGTGTGACCAGAGTCTGTAATCAATGCCCAAGCAAAGATCGATGCTCCAAAGAGCAATGGGGATATACTGAAAAGTCAATGAAATCAAACACTGAAAAGCAGTGTCCAGAGACACTGTGGATCCATAAGGTAATCGCACTTACATCGTATGGTTCCATAGAACCAGCACCGAATGGCGGTACTCGTTATTGCCAAGTACTGTAGAGTTGTGATCGATCACTCGCACAGATGCGGAACGCGCGAGACGGTGAGATCCTTCCCAGAAGGATAAAGGCCCAGAGGCACATGCCGAAAAAGAAACTGATCCATTGAACAGGTGTCCAGAGACGGTTGCCCAGAGGCGTGGTGACCCAGAGGTCCAGTACTGGCCGCCCAGAGGCTAATGTGTCACAAACTTCTTGGAGAGGAACCCGTAAAGTGTTAACAATGAGTCCCATACCCCACGTTCGCACTAAACGGTTTACTAACCAATAGCAAGCTCACATTCCAAACAATAAAAAGTCCACCTCGTATCATCGGTAAACTAGACCCAAAGGTCAAAATGATCAATCGAATAGGTCGAGGATTAACCGGAAAGAAAATACACACGGTTCCATAGGCCGGAGATTTCCTAACCGTTTAAGCACCTTTCCACTTCCCTCGACGTGCTAAAAAGTGAGTGTGAGATTTTTATTATAGAAAATAATGGTTCGAAACGGATTTATAATTGATTTTGAGAACACTTTAAAACGACTTTTGAAAACTCTCCTATTATGGAGTAAATAGTTTACTAATTAAAAATAATATTATATAATAATTTCGAAAGCCATTTAGGAGTGAAAAATCCTTGGAAAATAATTTATAAAACCCGTGTATGAAATCTAGAGACAGATCTCAAAGAAATCGATAAATCAGGGAATCACTGAAAACCAATATTCGTGTTGGAAAATATTCTGATTGGTTGTGAACCAAAGTTCGACAATTTATGATTCGCAATTGAAACCCAAAAGTTCATTACAGAAACAATCAATTGGAAGCGATTGCACCAAAATGGTGCAACCCAGACTCGGTTGCACCAAAATGGTGCAACCGGTGGGTCGGAACCCGGCTGCACCGATGGGTGCAGCCCATTTTATAAAGGCCGGCTGCACCGCATGGTGCAGCCCATTTCTGTGAACCATGCTGCACCATGCGGTGCAGCTTGTTTGGTCCAGCCCCAGCCCGCTTGGGCTGGGGAGAATTTTCAAGCCCCAGCCTGTCTGGGCTGGGGAAGAAATAACAAGCCCTAGCCCAGGTGTGCTGGGGAAAAATATTAAGCCCTAGCCTGCCCGGGCTGGGGAATAATTAGTAAGCCCCAGCCCGCATGGGCTGGGGAGAATATGCAAGCCCCAGCCCATGCGGGCTGGGGAGAACAACAAGCCCCAGCCCATGCGGGCAGGGGAGAACAACAATCCCCAGCCCATGAGGGCTGGGGAGAAATATAAGCCCCAGCCCATGCGGGTTGTGGAGAAATACAAGCCACAGCCCGCATGGGCTGGGGAGAATAACAAGCCCCAGCCCATGCAGGCTGGGGAGAATAGCGGGCCGCACTATGCGGACCTGCGCTGTGCGTGTGCGCCAGCCCACTAAGGGCTGGCCTGCTACCGACTAGCCCAACCGGGCTAGCCTGCTGCGCCTAGGCAGCAGCCTGGGTGCAGCCCAGGCCTACCCTGGGCACTCAGACCACTGTTTCAGCCTGTTTCCAGGCTGAAACATTCCAGCCAGCTCAAAATGCTGGTTTTGGTGATTTTGGGGTGTTTTTTTCAAGTTTTTGGCATCAAATTTCACCAATATCAATCACTAACTACCCTATTATGATTACTACACTATATTAAAGGGAACAAAGGGCCAAAGCTTAGCATTACCTTAGGAAGCAATATCACAAGCACCTTATGTGCACACCCCAAAATGAAAGCAAAGATGATTAAAGAGCTATGACTCACATGTTACATAATAAATCATGTGTTACTAAATGATTACTGAAATCAAAAGATGATTAAACACATATTAGAAGAGGTTTTTAGCAATATACCTCTCTAGAAAGCAACAAAGACCACTATAGCATCAACCCAAGTTAGCAAAAGATGATTAGGAGGCTATAAGATCAAAAAAACACATAAAACATGTGTTACCAAATAAATTTCAGAAATTAGAAAGATATAAAAACGGATTTGAGGTGGGTATTTGCATTACCTTTGCATAGAATGACTTGCATAAGCTAAAACTAGAAGGAGATGAAGATAGAGGCCATTTTTGTTAAGAAAGCTTTAGGAAATGATTAGGGTTTTGATTAGGGATGAATGAATGAGGTTAGGAGAGTTTGAGATAATTTATAGAGGAGGTTTAGGGTGGGTTATTGGGCTAGGTTTAGTAACCCAATAAGAAGAGAGTTATTTACATGTTTCCAAAAATTAGTCTAAGTGTTCATATATGTTTATAAAATTCATTTTTCTTATCCAAACCCGTTTTAAAATCTCTCCTAAAATATTTAACCTTCCAAAAATTACATTTTATCCTCATTTTAAAATCCCATATTTCCAATTTAATTAAAATAGCCTTTTCAAATAAATTTTTGTTATTCCAAATCCTTTTATGCTTCATTAAAATAAATAAAAATCCTAACCTTTATTTATTAATTGGTAATGCAAATCCCGGGTTGTTACAATATCTAATTGACTAATTAGATATGGCTTTTAGCCGTATCTAAATGGTTCGTTAGACGCTGCCTATTTGTCAATTAGATACGGCCCAAATTCGTATCTAATTGGCTCATTAGATACGGCTAAAAGCCATATCAAAATATTAAGCTCGGCATATTTTGATACGGCCTTTAGCCGTATCTAATAAGATTAGATACGGCTTTTAGCCGTATCAAAATATCATTTATGGTGTAGTGGTATTGCATTTCGCATGTTATATAGCTTAATATCTTCAATCGTATTAATTGATACTAAGCAAAAAAAAATGGAAATCGACATAGATGTCCAACATTAATGGTCGCAGTTGTATTTTTTGATTTTGAAAGGCCAAGCTAATGCATCATGTTAAGATGTAATAAGGAAGATTTTAAATATGAAAAGTAATAAAGACTATGTGAGAATGAAACAATGGCCTTATATGGACTAAATCTTAATGGATTAACAAGTTTAATAAAAGTAATATTAACTGGATAACAAAAATAATTATTCCTAAGGATACTAAGTTAGCTGAAGTAATGTGAGAAGTATGCACATATCGGTAGATCACATACATTAAACATATGTTCGGCTTGCTCCTGGACTACACGAGTAGAGTGCTTGATGCAGTTTTTTACTATTTTCTTCATTGCCTACTAGACACCCAAAACTATATGATGTATATATATAGGATGTTGATGTTTGGTTGAGTCAGTGCAATTTGAGATTTTATGGTATTGGTGTTGAGCAAAAGATGCTCGGATTGTTCGATGGATAGTAGTTTAATTTTATTGCTGGAAGTTGTGAGATATAAAGTGTGGGCCTTGATATTTTTTCAAATGCCTATTTAGCTTATCTTTACTTGAACAAAAAGAAGAACATAATTTCCTTTGTGAAACAGAGCAGTACTGTAGTATAAGCTTACTACATACTGTATTGGATTCCATATTTGATCTTTGGTCATATGTTTAAACTACGATCCACTAAAATTATTCTTAGTAGTAAGATCACTGATTATATAACCTAAATGATAGGCTGTTGGGTCTGGTAACCATGATCAAATGCTACTCATTTATAAATTTTTATTTTTTATTTTTAGCTGGTGATATAAAAAGCCAATATGATTAATAGTTATACACTCACAAAAAATTTACCAGAGCTACTTTTTTTCTTTATTTAACAGTAAACTTTATGCTTATATTTCAGGAACATGGATTGATGATCTCCAACCTATGATAATCAATTTAATAGCAATATAAAATTGGAGGAAGAAGATAATGGCTTCTCCATATGAAATTGTAGCTGAACTTTATGCTTGTGTATATAAATGTTGTTTGTGTTAATAAATTGTTGACTTATTTTGAATAGAAAATTTTTGGATTTCTCTTGCTTATAGTTTGCATCGTTGAAATTTCTAAATTACTGTATTTACAGTAATAATGATAAGAAATAGCCTCGTATCTTTATTTTAAAACTAAGAAAATATACCTTAATGTTTAAAAAGGTTGTAAATAAGTATACCGCAATTTTTTTAAATGTTGTAAAAAAATATACTGCAACATCTAAAAGCAGTTGTTAAATGATTTATTGCAATGTTTTTGAAATGTTGTAATAGACATAGACCCTATGGCAACTGTGGCTAAGACGACGTTTAAGAAAACGTTGTAAAATACTTACTACAACTCTTTTTGATAGTTGTAAGATCGGTGCTGCAAAGAAGTTAATAAAAGTTAAGGGCGGATGTGAACAAAATATTTTAGAATTGGAGCCAAAATTTTTAAGGGAAAAATCTAGATTAAAATCAAAATTTAATTATTTCAAGTAAATAAAAAGTAGTGTATATTACAAAAGATAGGTAAAAGGCAGACATTTAGATGCATATTTAAGTAATATCTACTACGTAATATACATATTTATTGAATTTTAAAATATTTTTAACATTTTCAAATTTTTTGAAATTTGAACACTTTATAAAATTTTAAATTTTCTAAAAATATTAATTTTTTTCTCTTTTGAATTTGTTTTTCAATTTTATGAAATTTTTTAAATTTATTATAGAAATTTTCAAGTTTTCAAATTTCTTTGAAATATTAATCCTTTATAATAAATATTCAATAATAATTATTAATTCTTATTATTAATTATTTAATGGTAATTATTAAATTTTAATAATAATAATTTAATAGTAATTATTTTAATAATAATACTTTAATAGTAATTATTTGCTAATAATTATTTATTAGCAATTAACAAGATTTATAAAATTTTAAATTTTCTAAAAGTTTAATTTTTTTTTACTTTTGAATATTATGAAAATTGCAAAATTTTGTTTTGGAATTTTATGAAATTTTTAAATTTTATTATAAAAATTTTAATTTTTCAATTTTTATTGAAATATTGCTCCATATTATTAATTATTCAATATTAATTATAAATTATAAATAATAAATTATTACTTCTTATTTATTAGTTATTAAATATTACTTCATAATTATAATTGAACATTAGTTATTAATTTTTTATATTAATTATTGAATAGTAGTTATTTAATATTAATTATTGATTATATTTATTAAATGTTAAATATAATTAATAAATATTAACTATAATTTATTAATTATTAACAATTAATTGTAATAAATTATTAAATATAAAAAATTAATTATCGATTATAGATAATAATTAGTAATTATAAATTATTTATTAATAATTATTGTTTATAAATTATAAATTATTAATATTTTTATAACTTTTTATAACAATTGGTAAACTAAAAAGGTTGTAATATGTATTTATTACAACTAGCAAAAATAGAATTGTGAAAATCGACATATATTACAATGGGCAAAAAAAATAGTTGAAATAGGTATCTATTACAACAAGCAAACATGGAAGAGGTATTTGTTGGGAAATTTCTATAGGAAGAAGGAGGGAGAAACTTTTAATTTACTAATGGAGATTGAGAGAATATTTTATAAAGGTGGAAATAAGCTTTATTTTCTTTGCACTTTTTTTGCTTGCTTACAAAAGGAGAGAAAACATTTATATTTATAATGTGATACAATCTCTAGACTTTTCTTTAATCTTCTATTTTCTAGATTTTTCTTGACAAATCATATTTTGGAATTCTCCAAATTACATATCTGGTATGTTTAGATTTTTCTCTATGCTTAATTTTATATTTCCATGAATACAAAGATTATAATTGTCAACATAATCAATGTTTTCTAAAAACCAAGTTTATTTCCAACACCCCCCTGTAAACTTGGTTTTGTAACACCGAGAATGTCTCATAGTCATTTAAAGTCATCATACTTCAATGCTTTTGTAAAGATATCTGCAACTTGGTCTTTTGAATTGATAAACTTTGCTTGTACCTCCTTTTTTGCAATCTTTTCTTGAATAAAGTGGTAGCGTGTATCAATATGCGGACTTTGATTATGAAAGACAGGATTCTTAGCGAGTGCTATGGCCGACTTGTTATCCATAAATATTTCTATTGCATTGTGCTGTGACATATTCAACTCCTTCAATAAATCTCAAAGCCAAATTGTATGACGTACACAAGTTGAAGCAGCAACATATCAACTTCACAGGTTGATAGTGTCACGATTGGTTGCTTTTTTTAGCTCCAAGTGAATGTTGTAACTCCCATGAAGAAAACAAATCTAGTTGTACTTTTACGGTCATCAATATCTCTAGTCCAATCGCTATCACTATAACCAATCAACTTGAAATTATTAGAATGTGAATATAATAATCCAAAATTAGTAGTACCTTTAATATATCGAAGGATTCTTTTTGCTGTCTTCAAATGCGATGTAGTAGGAGCTTCCATGTAGCGACTAATAAGACCCACTCCATAAAGTATATCCGGTCTTATGCATGTTAAGTATCTCAAGCAATCAACCGTGCTCTTAAATAGGGTAGGATCCACATTCTCTTCTTGTATATGTTTTGAGAGCTTTGTACTACTTTCTACTGAAGTTCTTACGGGTTTGCATTCATCCATTTTGAATTTCTTCAATATTTCATTCACATATGATTCTTGAGAAATAAATATATCATGCTCTATTTGAACCACTTGGATTCCAAGATAGTATGACATGAATCCAATGTTCGTCATCTCAAATTCTTAACTCATCTCCTTCTTGAAATCATCAAAAGCTTTTGGATTATTTCCAGTAAAGATTAAGTCATCCACATATAAACATACAATTAAAATATCTCCATTTTGATTTCTCTTTATGTAAAGAGCATGTTTATGGGGGCATTTTACAAAATTATTTTCTAAAAAATACTTATCAATTTTTATATTCCATGCTCTTGGGGCTTGTTTTAAACCGTAAAGCACTTTTTTCAATTTTAAAACTTTGTCTTCATGTCCTTTAACTTTATAACCTGGTGGTTGCTCCAAGTAAACTTCCTCTTCTAATTTACCATTTAAGAAAGTAGATTTCACGTTCATTTGATATATTTTCCATTTGTTTTGAGCTGCTAAAGAAATTAATAATCTTATGGTTTCTAAGCGAGCAACGGGAGCAAATACTTCATCATAGTGTATACCTGCTCTTTGCTTGTATTGTTTAGCTACCAGTCTTACTTTGTATCCTTCAACTTCTCCTTTAGCATTATTTTTCACTTTATATACCCATTTTGCACCAATACCTTTATGTCCTTTAAGTAAAGTAGCTAACTTCCATGTATTGTTCTTTACAATTGGTTTGATTTCTTCATCCATAGCTTCCCTGCATCTTGTCTTTTTTTTGCTTCTTCAAAATCTATTGGTTCACAATTAGCAAAAAGACAAAATAATGTAGTATCATCAAAAATTGGAGTTACCTCATACAATTCTTGCGAAAATCTCATGCGTGGTGGTCTTTCATTAGAGTTTTATTCAAATGAATATCCTTGATGGATAGTTGAAGTAGATGACGACGTTGGACTAATGGGTTCTTCTTCCACATCATCGTTACACTCATCTTCATAAAGCGGAAAGAAACTATAACCATCTTCTTGTTTGTTACAATTCCAAGCACTTTCTTCATCGAACTCCACGTCTCGACTAACAACAACTTTTTCATTAATAGGATTATATAACTTATATCCTTTTGACCGTGAGTCATAGCCAATGAAAATGTATTTTTTGCTTTTGTCATCTAATCTGGAGCGTCTTTGACCTGGCACATAATAAGCATTAGAAATAAAGTCATTCTTTCCATTCTTCAACTTAATTTCTAGTTTCCTTTTCCTTTAACTGGAATTTTAGATTCATCTCCAAAATGAATGTTTCCACTTACCGGTTCATCAAGCTCCGTAAACATGCTCTTCCTTCCATACATATGATTGCTTGCCCCCGTGTCCAAATACCATGTATTATTATCACTAATTTCATCTCCTTTATGTGCCAACAGTAGTGCGAAATTTTCTTCATCTTATTTAGGAAAATTTGTTCTTTCTTGGACTTTATAAAAAGTCGATCTACAATCAAAAGCAAAATTGTAACAACCCTAGATTTTGGCCTATATTTTAAAATTTGACTTTATTTTATTTTGAAACTATTTTGAAACTTGTTTGATTTCAAACATTTCATTTTTAAAAATAAATGTGAACTATAACTTCAAACTTGTATAAATTGGTTATTTTACTAAAAAGTGAAATTCTGGACAAACTGTTCAATCTTTGACTTTTAAACTTCAAATTTAAATTATATAAAATCTTAAATTTTATCTTTTATTATGAAAATAGATGTAATAACTAGAACACTGCTTTTTGTTTCGTTGAAAACGGAGTTAAACTGTAATAGTTATGTATATTTCAATATTGAGTGCAATTTGTTTTAAATTGTATAAATTATATTTTCTTTGTCATATTTTATTTTAATATGTGTTAATATGTTATTTTATGTATACTTTTATCTTTTATTATTTTTAAAGTGATAATATAATTTGTCCAAAGTTTACTTGAATTTATTTCAATTTATAAAGCCTAGATTCCATTTTTCTGCTATTTTCTTCATTAAAAGTATATTTAATTAAAATTTATTTATTTATTTTGTGAATTCATTTTTATTTTGTATTCTTATCTTTATTTATAAATACTTTTCAAGTACATAAAATTTTTCCAAAGTTCATTGCATTTATTTTTCATATTTTCAAGACTAGTTGCAATTTTTGCTGTTTTACTTAATTAAATTATATATAATTAATAATTAATTTATTTATTTTTGTTTATTCACTAAATTTTCATATTTTATCTGATTTTATATATATTTCAGTTATTTAAAAATTAAAAAGAAAATAGAGGAAATTTGAAGAGTTTTAAACTTTTGGAATTCCTAAGCCTTTTCATCTCCCGACCTTTCCTTTTCTCAACTCCATTCTTTATGATTTTTGGCCGTACCCTTCTCTATTCTTTTCAGCTGCATTCTCTTCTCTTTTTCACGAAAATTTCATCCATTTCTCAAGAAAAAAACACACGGCCATCATTGAGCAAAGGTTTGGGTAAAATTCATCTTCTTCTTCCTTTGTTTTCTAGTTTTTATATTGATTTTGCATATGTTCTCTACCTTCATAGCTCCACTCCTCCTCAACCAGATCTGGTCCGACCTCCACCACCCCCTTTCTCTGATCATTACCCACCCTACTACACCACCAAGGCGCCAAGCACATCCATGGCAAGGAGCACTACCAAAATCATAAAAACCACCACATATTACACTAGCCGAGCCTAGATTGTTAGCACCACCTTCTACCACCATTTGCCGCCACTACCACCACCACCACCACCTCTGACCTGACCTCCACCCTCTGCCACATCATCCACCATCACCAGCACCCACTGGCCATGACCCATGACCTCTGGCCGAACCTATTTGTGCCAAAGATGTGAGGTTATGTTGCATTGTTTAGCCTTGAACACCTAGTTTTTGCACCTAGACTTCACCACTTTGTTAACGCATGCTAGGCCGACCCTATGGAACCCAAAACCAGATCCAAACCCACCCCTTAGCCATGCATTTCAGATCTGGAGCTCAAGCATAGATGGTAGAAAGCAAGTGCAAACACTTTGGTTTTGTTTTATGCAGTTGTTCCTAACATTGTTTAGTGGCATCCTGTTTTGAAACTTATGTTTTATATATTTGTTTTGTGTAGTGTTTTCAAGGGATATAGCTTTGGTTCTCCCAATCTCAAATCATTGTCGTGCTTTCGTGCCTCTGGAAATCTTTGTTGTGTGTTTGTGGTTGCCATCTCCAGCTTTTAACATGTGAGTTATTCTCACCTGACAATATGTACTTATATAACTGATAAACCGACATCATTTGAATCTGTAATGTATATCATCATGCTATATATGCTTATATTATTATCATATGATGTTCACACATGCTTATACACCTGTTATTTCTTATGTTACTGTTATATCATGTTCTTCTGTTCATTTTATTAGTTTATCACACTACAAGTTCCCTGTAGATTAGGTTCACTATGGGTTGAAATGATACATACCCGAACGGACTTTAGGATAGGGAAAAATCGTTATGGGCTGAAATGATAGGCCTGAACGGTTTTTATTTATTTTATATTTAACTTGGGATTGCGGGTTTGAAATGATAGAACCCGGTTTTCTTTGTAAACTACGGATTGAAATGATACATATCTGTATCACTTGACCTAGGCTAGAAAATTATATACAGACCCATGGTTTATATATTTTTCTAAAATTTTTAAAATATTTTAAAATTGTAAATATTATGATATTTTGATTTAAACTTTATTAAAATTATTTCTATAAAATAATTGTGATTTTCTACAAATTAAATAAGTGAATTAAGTAAATGGTGAAGTAGAATTTGAAATATAAGTTAATTTTGGAATTTATGATTTTGTTTATAAATGGAATTTATGTAAAGTAAGAAAATATGACAACTTTGATTTAAAAAGATAAATTTAACGATCTTTATTAAGTAATAATAATTTTTAAAAGTGTTAATGATTTTGTATAAATTAAAATATGAAATAAATGAATATTTAAGCAGAATTTGGAAATATAGCTTAAATTGGGAAATTGTGAATTTTGTTAAAAGTGAAATTTTAATTAAGTAAAATAAATGGAAATAAGTTATATTTTGGAAATTTAAACTTAGTTGTTAAGTTAAGAATTTAAATAAAGAAATGAATATTTAATTGTTATTTAATTTGATTTTATATGGAAATTTGACTTTATAAAAATCATATAAATAAATGTGTTTAATTGATTGTTTTTAAATATGGAAATATATGATTTTATAAGTTAAAATGATTTTTATTAAAAGTTAATTATGTGTGAAATTGTAAATAAAACTCTGAATTTAATTTGACAACATTTTTGAAATATAATGTAAAGATATTACAGCATTGGAAAATGCTGTAGTTGTTTTAAATAAACCAAATAGCAAATTTGAACTAAGGGTTATTATAGCACATTGTTAGTGCTATAGTTGTTAAATTAAACTAAAATTTTAATTGAAACTAAATTAAGAAATTACAGCATTTTAAATGCCGTCTTTTGTTAATGAACTGTTGTTAAACATAACATTTCGTAGCATTTTCTAAGTGCTGCGAAAGTTGAATTTTCTTTGTTTAATAAATTTAAATGAATAAATGATCTTTGAAAAAAAGATTAAATTTTGGAAATTAAATATTTAATTATTAAATATAATGAATTGACTTTAAATGATTTAAGTGGAATAGTTGATTTAGGAAATACAACTATTTTGAAATGTGATTAAATGGTATTTAAATTTAAATTAAATAAATGATGTTTTGAAATGATATTTTGATATTTAGAAATGAATTTGAAATGATATTAAATCTTGGAATGAATAATTGAAGTTTATATTAGTATGAAAAATATTTGGTTTACTTGTAATTTGAATATATTTAAAAGATATTGGACTTATGAAATATAGGATAATAAAGCTTTGGAATTTATTTTATAATTTAAATAGATTTTGTGGATTAAATCTATATTTGAAATTTATAAGATTTGAAATGGTCTATGGAAATTTATTTGAAATAAATGATTGAATTGAATTGAAACTTTGGAAATCGAATACTTGATTTGAAATATAATATTTACACTTTTAAAAGAATTTAAATGAATTAATTTGTTGGAATATAAATTATTTAAAGGTGACTTGAAATGATAATAAATGAAGGATATCTTTGAATTTAAAAAGGTATTTAAAGTTGAATATTTGGATTTGAACTCAAATGATGATTTAAAATGAAGTTTTGGAAAGATATGATATTTTGATATATTAAATGATTTGAAATGAAATTTTTAAAAGATGTGATATTTTGATATATTAAATGATTTGAAATGAAGTTTTGGAAAGATATGATATTTTGATATATTGAAATGATTTGAAATGAAGTTTTGAAATGATATGATATTTTAAATACATTGAAATGGTTTGGAGTTGATTTAATCTTTATTATGATAAAGATTTGGATTTGAAATGATATTCTATTTTGAAGTATAAACTGTTTTTAAATTATAACCACGGGTTATAATAACGATTGGTTGTTAAAGAGACCGGGATCGGATATGGACATACTCTCTATCGATACTGAAAACCACTTTGACAACTGTGTACGCGGTGGAGTTTCCAGAGGATGGTGGCGACGATCCTAAGGTATATACGTGGACCCAACTCCCGTGAGTTGGCATAAGGTGGCTAAAACAGGAGCGATCTCGGACCAGTGAGGTAGCACCTCTTATCGGACACACTTCTTCGATACCATTCTATTACTTTTGATTGATTTGGTGCGCACCCTTGATTTGGGAGTGTTGTTCGAGGTGGAGCGGTAGTGGCTGCTATGCGTTTCCATCAGTCCGTGTGCGTAATTGGTATATCTACCCTGGCATTGCCTTGTGTGCCGTGTCACCTACCATATCGAGCCCACTACGATTTTGGTTTAAAGATTCGATCGCGTTAAGGTTCACCATCCCCTTAACGCTATTTTCTATATGATTATACTTTACTGATTAGACACTACTGTATATAGCGTATATTACTATATAGTAAATAGTTTAACGGATCCTTAGAGGATGGGCGGTCCCAAGCATCTTCTAAGTTACTTGTACCTTTATTACAGTTTACTTGAATTGGTTTATATTGTATAAGTATGTATGTCCTGACTCGAGTGTTTGTATTTTTATTTACGCTCGGGTCAGCATGAGTTATTCATAGATTTGGATTCCACTTTCGGGAGATTGGAATCGCTGGAGATTATTTGCTTATCTTGTCTTACCTATTCCAGTTCTGTTGTTCTATCCAGCTTGTACTTGGTTGTCATCCTGAGACTTCTGTTGTACTTTATTTTCTCCTGTTGTATCTTATGTAACTTTGATATATTTATATAGTTGCTTCATGAACTACTATCTCTTTTACTTCTGCTGCATTATTATTACTCTGTGTCTGTGATTTTATTTACTGTATATTCTGAGATTTGCCAAATTTTTATTTGCAACGCGGTATTTTGACCAATTCAATTCCGGCATGAGTGTCTACCTATACACTTATAATGGATGCAAATGGTTGAAAATATCGGGTCGTTACAGTTGGTATCAGAGCTTTGGCTTTGAGGCAAAACTCAGCATATGGAGTAGATTTATTTATAGAATCACTTTCGTTCGAGTTTGAATCTTTTCCTCTTGATTCGAATTTCCTTTGAATTTTGGAACGTTCCCTTCGGTTCCAAAATCCATTCTTGTCCCTCACTATTCATTATCTTTTGATTCTGGAGTATCACATAACTCCACTTCGAATGAGGTTTATAGTGAATTGGCGGTCTCGCCAATATTCTAATGACTTGCAAAAGGGGGAAAACTCCTTTTCAATTAGCATCGATTCACCAGAGATTTATATCTATCCTTGGTTTAGATGCTAATATCTTTTGTTATTCCAAACTCTATCTCCTGAGATCGGGTGTAGATTTACCCCAGAAAAAAATTACACATTTGATCTTATTCGTTAAGTCACGGTTGACCCGGTTAAGGTTGCCCGTGATTTATCTAAGCTTATCCATCTTCATTTTTTTTGTTAATTAATCATCTTGTCTTTATTTCCAAACTATCTCCAAACATTTTGAATTTTTACTTGTAAATATATGTTTGTTTTATATATTGTGTTGTTTGAGTTGTTGATGTTGATTTGGGTTTCTGATCAATTCGTCTGATCAACGCTATCGATAGGATTTCTAAAACACTTTGACAGAACAAACTGACACAATATTATTTTAAAATTTGGTTAATGAAATAAATTTTGATATAAGTAAATATTATGGAACTTAATAAATTGATTTAAATTGATTATTTGAAATGATAATACTTGATTTATCATTCAATAAATGAATTTATAAATAGTTGTTTATAAATTTGATTTGGGAACTGAAATGAATTTAAATCAAGAAATTTGAGAGTTTAATTTCCGATGGTTTCAAACCTAGTGTTCAAAGTTTTAAAAGGATATATTATTTAAAGTATTTTTGAATAGAAATTTGTTTCCAAAGAATTTTAAAGTTTAAAAATCAGTGCTCTTCTCTTTGTCGCTGGAAAATAATTTCGGTGATGACTGCAGCATCATCGACGTTCATTTTCGAGTTTCGAAGTGAAGAAACCATTCTGTAGTCTTGCTACAGCTTTGTTTTAGGAAACTTGATTGATATGAATTTCTAAAATTTGATTTGATTTATAAAATATATAGATATATGATTTAAATTTGATTTGACAAATTATGTACATACATTTAATTATCTCTAAATGGTTTGAGAGGAATCGGAAATTTTATTCTTAAATTCTATCTTAAATAATAACTTCAAGTATAAAAAGAAAATCAAAATTTTGAATAGATGATTCAAACTTGAAATGACTAAATTGGAAAGTTTTATTTGTATAATACTCAATTGCATTCAAATATAACTTACCTTAATTTTTAGAAGTTAACAATGTAATTAGATAATATACAATATAAAAAGTTATATAAATAAAATTTGAGTGGTTATAATAAATGTTATACACTTAAATTTTAGTTACAAAAGATTAACAGAGGTAAATAGACAAAAAGGTTAATTGAATAACTTACAATACAAAATGATGTTAAGGGAATTAAAAATAAATTAAAACAGTTATAATAAGTGTAAGTATATTTAACATAGGTGATAAATATTTGAGAGGGATAAATTTAATTATAATTAGGAATAAAGAAGAATTAAATTTGTTGAATGTTATACACTTAATTTTAATCAAATCCATGTTTTTGAAATTGTTAGTTTAAGAAAATTAGATGATAAGATAATGAAATTAGAGATAGTAAGATTTATTTAACTTGTGTAAAATTAATTATCAATTTAAGCTGAAACTATGGAAATTTCAAACCTATTATCTTATTTTGTTTTTCAAACTTATTACCTAATTTTGTTTTTCAAACTATCTTTTGGTTGTTCTTATTTTTCCTTATCTTGAAACAGACTGGTATAGGCCTCTTCCTATAATCTTTCTGTTTAGAAATCTTTCTATAATCTTTAATAATCTTTGCTACTCATTTTGAATTTGAGCACAGCTTTCATCCACAGACCGTCGGTCAAGCGGAAAGAGTGAACCAGATTTTAGAGGATCTTTTCATGCTCGTGTTCCTGATTCTGAAGGATCTTGGGAAGATCACCTCCACCTTGTTAAACCTACCTATAACCACAATTATCAGGTATAATTTCAATCTCTTTGCCATCTTGTCTTAATCTCATTTCAATTTTATCATTCATGTGTTTCCCGTACCTTATTCCTTTTCGGGGATGAAAAGTTTTGAGTGGGGCAGATTGTAACAACCCTAGATTTTGGCCTATATTTTAAAATTTGACTTTATTTTATTTTGAAACTATTTTTAAACTTGTTTGATTTCAAACATTTCATTTTTAAAAATAAATGTGAACTATAACTTCAAACTTGTATAAATTGGTTATTTTACTGAAAAGTGAAATTCTGGACAAACAGTTCAATCTTTGACTTTTAAACTTCAAATTTAAATTATATAAAATCTTAGATTTTATCTTTTATTATGAAAATAGATGTAATAACTAGAACACTACTTTTTGTTTCGTTAAAAATAGAGTTAAACTGTAACAGTTATGTATATTTCAATATTGAGTGCAATTTGTTTTAAATTGTATAAATTATATTTTCTTTGTCATATTTTATTTTAATATGTGTTAATATGTTATTTTATGTATACTTTTATCTTTTATTATTTTTAAAGTGATAATATAATTTGTCCAAAGTTTACTTGAATTTATTTCAATTTATAAAGCCTAGTTTCCATTTTTCTGCTATTTTCTTCATTAAAAGTATATTTAATTAAAATTTATTTATTTATTTTGTGAATTCATTTTTATTTTGTATTCTTATCTTTATTTATAAATACTTTTCAAGTACATAAAATTTTTCCAAAGTTCATTGCATTTATTTTTCATATTTTCAAGACTAGTTGCAATTTTTGCTGTTTTACTTAATTAAATTATATATAATTAATAATTAATTTATTTATTTTTGTTTATTCACTAAATTTTCATATTTTATCTGATTTTATATATATTTCAGTTATTTAAAAATTAAAAAGAAAATAGAGGAAATTTGAAGAGTTTTAAACTTTTGGAATTCCTAAGCCTTTTCATCTCCCGACCTTTCCTTTTCTCAACTCCATTCTTTATGATTTTTGGCCGTACCCTTCTCTATTCTTTTCAGCTGCATTCTCTTCTCTTTTTCACGAAAATTTCATCCATTTCTCAAGAAAAAAACACACGGCCATCATTGAGCAAAGGTTTGGGTAAAATTCATCTTCTTCTTCCTTTGTTTTCTAGTTTTTATATTGATTTTGCATATGTTCTCTACCTTCATAGCTCCACTCCTCCTCAACCAGATCTGGTCCGACCTCCACCACCCCCTTTCTCTGATCATTACCCACCCTACTACACCACCAAGGCAGGCCAAGCACATCCATGGCAAGGAGCACCACCAAAATCAATAAAAACCACCACATATTACACTAGCCGAGCCTAGATTGTTAGCACCACCTTCTACCACCATTTGCCGCCACTACCACCACCACCACCACCTCTGACCTGACCTCCACCCTCTGCCACATCATCCACCATCACCAGCACCCACTGGCCGTGACCCATGACCTCTGGCCGAACCTATTTGTGCCAAAGATGTGAGGTTATGTTGCATTGTTTAGCCTTGAACACCTAGTTTTTGCACCTAGACTTCACCACTTTGTTAACGCATGCTAGGCCGACCCTATGGAACCCAAAACCAGATCCAAACCCACCCCTTAGCCATGCATTTCAGATCTAGAGCTCAAGCATAGATGGTAGAAAGCAAGTGCAAACACTTTGGTTTTGTTTTATGCAGTTGTTCCTAACATTGTTTAGTGGCATCCTGTTTTGAAACTTATGTTTTATATATTTGTTTTGTGTAATGTTTTCAAGGGATATAGCTTTGGCTCTCCCAATCTCAAATCATTGTCGTGCTTTCGTGCCTCTGGAAATCTTTGTTGTGTGTTTGTGGTTGCCATCTCCAGCTTTTAACAAGTGAGTTATTCTCACCTGACAATATGTACTTATATAACTGATAAACCGACATCATTTGAATCTGTAATGTATATCATCATGTTATATATGGTTATATTATTATCATATGATGTTCACACATGCTTATACACATGTTATCTCTTATGTTACTGTTATATCATGTTCTTATGTTCATTTTATTAGTTTATCACACTGTAAGTTCCCTGTAGATTAGGTTCACTATGGGTTGAAATGATACATACCCGAACGGACTTTAGGATAGGGAAAAATTGTTATGGGCTGAAATGATAGGCCTGAACGGTTTTTATTTATTTTATATTTAACTTGGGATTGCGGGTTTGAAATGATAGAACCCGGTTTTTCTTTGTAAATTGCGGATTGAAATGATAGATATCCGTATCACTTAACCTAGGCTAGAAAATTATATACAGACCCGTGGTTTATATATTTTTCTGAAATTTTTAAAATATTTTAAAATTGTAAATGTTATGATATTTTGATTTAAACTTTATTAAAATGATTTCTATAAAATATTTGTGATTTTCTACAAATTAAATAAGTGAATTAAGTAAATGGTGAAGTAGAATTTGAAATATAAGTTAATTTTGGAATTTATGATTTTGTTTATAAATGGAATTTATGTAAAGTAAGAAAATATGACAACTTTGATTTAAAAAGATGAATTTAATGATCTTTATTAAGTAATAATAATTTTTAAAAGTGTTAATGATTTTGTATAAATTAAAATATGAATAAATGAATATTTAAGCTGAATTTGGAAATATAACTTAAATTGGGAAATTGTGAATTTTGTTAAAAGTGAAATTTTAATTAAGTAAAATAAATGGAAATAAGTTATATTTTGGAAATTTAAAATTAGTTGTTAAGTTAAGAATTTAATTAAAGAAATGAAAATTTAATTGTTATTTAATTTGATTTTGTATGGAAATTTGACTTTATAAAAATCATAGAAATAAAGGTGTTTAATTGATTGTTTTTAACTATGGAAATATATGATTTTATAAGTTAAAATGATTTTTATTAAAAGTTAATTATGTGTGAAATTGTAAATAAAACTCTGAATTTAATTTGACAACATTTTTGAAATATAATGTAAAGATATTACAGCATTGGAAAATGCTGTAGTTGTTTTAAATAAACCAAATAGCAAATTTGAACTAAGGGTTATTATAGCACTTTGTTAGTGCTATAGTTGTTAAATTAAACTAAAATTTTAATTGAAACTAAATTAAGAAATTAGCATTTTAAATGTCGTCTTTTGTTAATGAACTGTTGTTAAACATAACATTTCGTAGCATTTTCTAAGTGCTGCGAAAGTTGAATTTTCTTTGTTTAATAAATTTAAATGAATAAATGATCTTTGAAAAAAAGATTAAATTTTGGAAATTAAATATTTAATTATTAAAAATAATGAATTGACTTTAAATGATTTAAATGGAATAGTTGATTTAGGAAATACAACTATTTTGAAATGTGATTAAATGGTATTTAAATTTAAATTAAATAAATGATGTTTTGAAATGATATTTTGATATTTTGAAATGAATTTGAAATGATATTAAATCTTGGAATGAATAATTGAAGTTTATATTAGTATGAAAAATATTTGGTTTACTTGTAATTTGAATCTATTTAAAAGATATTGGACTTATGAAATATAGGATAATAAAGCTTTGGAATTTATTTTATAATTTGAATAAATTTTGTGGATTAAATCTATATTTGAAATTTATAAGATTTGAAATGGTCTATGGAAATTTATTTGAAATAAATGATTGAATTGAATTGAAACTTTGGAAATCGAATACTTGATTTGAAATATAATATTTACACTTTTAAATGAATTTAAATGAATTAATTTGTTTGAATATAAATTATTTAAATGTGACTTGAAATGATAATAAATGAAGGATATCATTGAATTTAAAAAGGTATTTAAAGTTGAATATTTGGATTTGAATTCAAATGATGATTTAAAATAAAGTTTTGGAAAGATATGATATTTTGATATATTAAATGATTTGAAATGAAATTTTTGAAAGATGTGATATTTTGATATATTAAATGATTTGAAATGAAGTTTTGGAAAGATATGATATTTTGATATATTGAAATGATTTGAAATGAAGTTTTGAAATGATATGATATTTTAAATACATTGAAATGGTTTGTAATTGATTTAATCTTTATTTTGATAAAGATTTGGATTTGAAATGATATTCTATTTTGAAGTATAAACTGTTTTTAAATTATAACCACGGGTTATAATAACGATTGGTTGTTAAAGAGACCGGGATCGAATATGGACATACTCTCTGTCGATACCGAAAACCACTTTGACAACTGTGTACGCGGTGGAGTTTCCAGAATGAAGTAGGATGGTGGCGACGATCCTAAGGTATATACGTGGACCCAACTCCCGTGAGTTGGCATAAGGTGGCTAAAACAGGAGCGATCTCGGACCAGTGAGGTAGCACCTCTTATCGGACACACTTCTTCGATACCATTCTATTACTTTTGATTGATTTGGTGCGCACCCTTGATTTGGGAGTGTTGTTCGAGGTGGAGCGGTAGTGGCTGCTATGCGTTTCCATCAGTTCGTGTGCGTAATTGGTATATCTACTCTGGCATTGCCTTGTGTGCTGTGTCACCTACCATATCGAGCCCACTACGATTTTGGTTTAAAGATCCGACCGCGTTAAGGTTCACCATCCCCTTAATGCTATTTTCTATATGATTATACTTTACTTATTAGACACTACTGTATATAGCGTATATTACTATATAGTAAATAGTTTAACGGATCCTTAGAGGATGGGAGGTCCCAAGCATCTTCTAAGTTACTTGTACCTTTATTACAGTTCACTTGAGTTGTTTTATATTGTATAAGTATGTATGTCCTGACTCGAGTGTTTGTATTTTTATTTACGCTCGGGTCAGCATGAGTTATTCACAGATTTGGATTCCACTTTCGGGAGATTGGAATCGCTGGAGATTATTTGCTTGTCTAGTCTTACCTATTCCAGTTCTGTTGTTCTATCCAGCTTGTACTTGGTTGTCATCCCGAGACTTCTGTTGTACTTTATTTTCTCCTGTTGTATCTTATGTAACTCTGATATATTTATATAGTAGCTTCATGAACTACTATCTCTTTTACTTCTGCTGCATTATTATTACTCTGTATCTGTGATCTGTGATTTTATTTACTGTATATTCTGAGATTTGCCAAATTTTTATTTACAATGCGGTATTTTGAGCAATTCAATTCCAGCATGAGTGTCTACATATACACTTATAATGGATGCGAATGGTTGAAAATATCGGGTCATTACAAAAATGCTAGAATTTATTACAATTATAACATTTTATTTATGATTTATCATATCGTGATCTTCCATTTTCCTTTATATTTCCTCCTCTTCCTCGACCTCTTGGGGTATATGTATTTTACCATTTCTCCTCTTTATGATAGTCATTTCTTCCATAGCCTGAACCACGAGCTCTTTCTCTTTGGCTTCGACTTCTTCCATTTTTAAATGTCTCATTTTCCCGCAAGGTGAATTTTGTTTGAAGAGCTTGCTCTAATGGCTCTTCTTTAACCTTTTTCGTCAATTTTTCTTCATGGACTTGAAGTGAACCCAAGAGTTGATCCACAGTCATGGATTCTAGATCTTTAGATTCTTCAATTACTATAACTATGTAATCAAAATTTGAATCTAAAGATCGTAGAATTTTCTCAACAGCTCTAGAGTCTTCTATTTTTTATCCATATATTTTCATTTGATTTACAATAGATAAAACTCGAGAAAAATAATTCATCAATTGATTCTGATGATTTCATATATAAAGATTCAAACTCATCTCGCATAGTTTGTAGTCTAATTTTCTACACTTTGTCGATTCCCTTAAAACGTTCTCCAAAATCTCTCATGCTTCCTTGCTAGTTTGTGCATTAGCTATCTTCTCGAACATACCATCATCCAAACTTTGGTAGATGAGCGTAAGAGCCTTTCGATCCTTCGTCTTCAAATTCTTCAAATTATCTCTTTCAATTTGGGATAAAGTGGAAACATCGACGGGCTCTTCAGACCCATTTTCTACGATATCACATGCATCTTGCGATTCAAGCAGCGCCTTTATGTGAATGCTCCAATTTTCATAATTCTCCTTCTTTAATAAAGGAACATGAAAAAGAGTCATTCCATTTTCCATCTTCCTTGATTAGCAAACGAGCTCCAATACCACTGTTGGGGAAATTTCTATAGGAAGAAGAAGGAGGGAAAAACTTCTAATTTACTAATGGAGATTGAGAGAATATTTTATAAAGGAGGAAATGAGCTTTATTTTATTTTCACTTTTTTTTCTTGCTTACAAATGGAGAGAAAACATTCATATTATAATATGATAAAATCTCTAGACTTTTCTTTAATCTTCTATTTTCTAGATTTTTCTTCACAAAGCATATTCTGGAATTCTCCAAATTACATATATGGTAAGTCTAGATTTTTCTCTATGCTTAATTTTATATTTTCATGAATACAAAGATAATAATTGTCAGCATAATCAATGTTTTCTAAAAACCAAGTTTATTTCCAATAATATTCATGAAAATTGATATTTAATACAACAAACAAAAAACAATTGTAATAAACATTTATTACAAAGGACAAATGAAAAACGTTGTAATGGGTATCTGTAATAATGAGCAGAGAAAAAGAGTTGTTGAAAAGTATCATTTATTACAACAAGACAATATAAAATCGTTGTAATAGGTTTTTATCATAACAAGTTTTTTTTCGACCGTTGTAAAAACACCGTTGTAATAGAGTATTTTTGTTGTAGTGATGAAACTAATAACCCAATGGATGAAAGCAATAAGGATTAGATGCATGTGGAATGCCAATTCATTCATGCAACTAGATGCAGTTTATTTACATTGTTTCTTTTGTCCCATTGCTTTCGTTGTGCAAACTTTTCCAAAATGGGATTTTAATTCGAGCATAAAGGTCAGAACAACCGTTGATTTCCATCCTTCCTAACTATCTAAACTTTAATAACCTCCTCATTTAGTTGCATCATAAAGCTTTTGATCTACTCTTTTTCTTCCTGTTTTCAGTTAGCCTGGCGATTTGCTTCTCTGCACAATGTAAAACAGTTTCTTAAATTGAGTGGAAGACTGGGACTGGAAATTAAGCTGCCGTTGTTTTGCATCTCTTGCCAGGGTTTCAAGGGATGCATCATAGTGAGCGTTCTGTGATACATTGTAATGGCGACTCATCTATTAAACAATATGTTGTGAACTTCAAAACAAATATACACACATGTATATAACTCAGAGATACTGTAATACAAACTACTGATTATTTCTTTCTTTTTTAGAACTGAGTACAAGGGAAATATATAAAGGAATACAATTTTTACTAAAAAAATCTCCTATAATCACTCCATGACTCCTATTCGTACGTTACTCTCCTTTAATTACTGGAACAAACTAAGACTAATTCTAGCTGCTACAAAACCGGACAACAACTATTTTATTTAAAACAAAGATATGCTTAGATTAAAAACCAGCATATTCCCCCTTAATCTAAGCTGGTTTCTGCAGATTCTTTATTCCCAACAGTGCTCGCATTCTGTTAAACTTGGTTGCAGACAGTGCCTTGGTCAGAACGTCAGCACGCTGCCTCTCCCTACTTACATGCTTGATCACAATCTCCTCTCGTTCAACACACTCACGGATAAAATGATATCGAATGTTTATGTGTTTGCTCCGCCCATGAAACACTGGGTTTTTTGCTAAGTCAATCGTAGATTTGTTATTAACATAAATTACCACCGGACAACGTTTCATATCAAAAATCTGGCTAAGCAGATTTCTCAGCCACACACCCTGAAACGCTGCAGCTGTAGCTGCCATAAACTCAGCCTCGCAAGATAATAGGGCAACACATCGTTGTTTTTGCGAAACCCACGTAATTAAGCTCTCGTCTAAATAGAATGCCATACCACCTATACTCCTTCTATCATCAACATTAACTGCTAAGTCGCTATCAGAATACCCTGTTAACAAATAATTTCCCGTTCCTCGTGAATATACTAGCCCAAAATCTGCAGTTCCCTTTACATATCGCAGAATACGCTTAACTACACTCTGATGCAACACTGTAGGACGTTCCATATAACGACTAACAATGCCTACTGCATATGCAATGTCAGGACGTGTATGAACTAAGTATCTTAAACCTCCCACCAAGCTTTTAAATTGAGTAGAGTTGACTGCTTTACCCTTTTCCTCTTTCCCCAACTGAAGCTTCGGTTCCATTGGATATTTGGCTACGTTACATTCCACCATTCCAGCTTTTTCAAGTAATTTTCTAACGTAAGCAGTTTGTTTAAGCTCGATATAATTCCCCTTTTGATCCACCTCGATGCCCAAGTAGTAAGACAATTTACCAAGATCACTCATGTCAACTCTTCACCCATTTTCTTCTTGAACTTGTTGATAATTGAGACACTTGTACCTGTGATAAGTAAGTCGTCAACGTATACCCCAATAACAAGAGCCTCTTCTCCTTCTCGCTTCGTATATACTGCATGTTCATAAGGACATTTCGTGAACCCAAGTTTCTCAAGATACTTACTGAGTCTTGCATGCCACGCTCGAGGGGCCTGACGTAAACCGTAAAGAGCTTTAACCAACCTATATATTAGTTTTTCTTTGTTTTTCTTCACAAACCCTTCTGGTTGAGTTACATAAACCGTTTCTTGTAAATGCCCGTTGAGAAAAGCAGATTTTACATCTAAATGGTGTACTTCCCAACCATTTTTCGCTGCAAGTGCTAGGAGTAATCGTAGTGTTTCAAGACGTGTAACTGGTGCGAATACTTCTTCAAAATCTATTCCTTATTTCTGCACATAACCCTTGGTGACGAGTCTTGCTTTATACTTAGTAACCTCTCCATTTGTGTCCCTTTTCAGCTTATATACCCACTTCAAACCAACTGCTTTATGCCCTGTTGGTAACTCCACTAAATACCATGTGTTGTTCCTTTCGATAACATCAATTTCATCTCTCATGGCTTGCTCCCATGCTGGTTCTCTAATAGCGTTGTTGTAGGTGGTGGGTTCATCAATGCCCAACAATAATAGCTCGTGCTCAGCTTCAACTTCCTCTGCCTCGTCATAAATTTCACTAAGTAATCTAAAGTTCATGGGAGCACTACTACTGTTGGATGAACTATTATCAGAATTGCCACTGTTGCTCGACATTGTACCCTGCTGTGGACTTCTTTCCCTCGTTTCTGACTGTGTGACCATACCTTTGCTCGTTCCGGTGTTACCGGAATTGCCACTGTTGCTCGACATTATACCCTGATGTGGACTACTTTCCCCTGTTTCTAACTGCGTGACCATACCTTCACTCGTTCTGGTTTTACCTGAACTGGGTGATTCCTCCCTAGTGTTATCTCCGTATTCACTTACTCCAGTGTGGTGGGTACCCAGTATAATGAATGGCTCGTGGATTAATGTTTTCTCTTGCTGTTGCTTGTCCCACGTCCAGGCTCTGTTCTCTTCAAATATGACATCTCAACTCATGTGTACTTGTCCAGAGATTAGATTATACAATCGATATGCCTTAGTCCTAGTCTCGTTACCAAGATGCACGACCAGCTTGCTATGATCACTGAGTTTGGTTGTGTGTGCACCTTGCAACTTTATGTGTTCCACACAACCAAACACTCTAAGATGTTCGATATTTGGTTTATTCTTCGTCCAGGCTTCATACGGAGTCTTATCTGATAGAACACTGGTGGGCAACCAATTTAGTAAGTAAATTGAATGACGTACAGCTTCTCCCCAAAATGAAGATGGCAGTTGCATTCCTTTCAATAAGCTACGAGCCATTGCGACCACCGTTCTATTTCTTCGCTCTACAACCCCATTTTGTTGTGGGGTGTATGGCGCAGTAAAGTGTCTAATTATGCCAGCATTCTCACAATATGTCGTAAAATCTTTGGAAGTGAATTCCCCACCTCTATCTGTTCTGAAAACTTTGATTTCTTTTCCTGAAACCTTCTCAACCTGAGCTCGGAATTTCTTGAATGCACCCAATGCCTCATCTTTACTTTTCAACATACATATCCACATCATACGACTAAAATCATCTACCAAAAGAAAAAAATACCTGTTGCCTGCTGTTGTTTCTGGTGTTATAGGTCCACAAAGGTCGCCATGGATCAATTCCAAAACTCGTTTTGCATGAAACTTTGTTTGGCGAGGGAACGGCTGTCTAGTTTGTTTTGACATCAACCACCCATCACAGGCCTCTTTAGGTTGAGTAAACTCTGGTAACCCACGTGCCATCCTACTAGCAGACATCATAATCATTCTCCAAAGTTAACGTGACCAAGTCGTGCGTGCCATAGCCACGACGACTCCTCCACTTTTGATAACAAACAGGTGGTTTTAGCTGTTTCGATTATGATTTTATACAATCTGTTCGTTGAACGCTTAACCTTCATAGTTAGTCTCCCATTATCATCATAAACCCATAGAAATTTGCCTTTGATTACAACCTTGTTCCCGTTCTCCGACAATTGACCAAGAGAAATAATATTATTACATAATCTTGGAATGTAATATACCTCGTGAAATACAAGTTCTTCTCCGTTTTTGCATTTGAAACGAATCGATCCCTTCCCCTTTATGTCCACGGTCGATCCATCACCAAACCTCACCTGACCCATCACACCTTCATCCAAACTTTTGAATTTTGATCAACATCCCGTCATGTGGTAACTTGCTCCGTTATCTAGGTACCACAGATTTGATTCTGTGTGTTGTTCAACATCTTGACTTAATTTTGGCATTACATCTTCCTCATTTAGCAGCAACTTTCTCCTTGTTTCTCTACTGTGTTCAACCATTAACAAAGCTGACTCATCATCCTGAATATGTGTCAAATTAACCTCCGTTCTCTGTTCCTTATCTCTGTCGCGTCGAGGCTTACGACACTTGGCAACATAGTGTCCATATATATTGCAGTTAAAGCATTTAACTTTGCTTCGATCTCGTCCTCCACGTCTAGTTTCCCTCCCTTGATAGCTACTGTTGCGTTGGTATTTCATGCCTAGAGACATCTCTCCCTTATTTGACTATTTCAACCATTCTTCTTTTGTGAGCAACAGCTGCCCTTTAGTACTTTCTCGTTTCCTCCATTCCTCTTCAGTTAGGAGGAGTTATGCCCCCACAACTTTCATTTTTCCCACGAAGTCATTCCTCATGGGCCTTGAGCAAACCCACTGCTTCCTCAATAGTCATCACCTTCAAATTACTAAACTGTTCTATCGTCGATGTGATCTGCCAAAACTTTTCAGGAATAGCTCGAAGTAATTTCTTCACCACATATGCCTCTTCAACTGGTTATCCTAAGGAACGTATGTTAGTTACTATACCATTGAGTTTCAGACAGAAGTCATCTATCAGCTTCGTGTCCTTCATGTTTAAGAACTCGAATTCAGCCTTTAACATTTGGATTCTCGCCTGCTTCACCTGATCAGCGCCCAGACACATTGTTTTCACTACTTCCCAACCTTCCTGAGCTGTTTTCTTTTCAGCAATCGATAAAAATATATCGTCAGGAATTCCCTGATAGATTGCAGCCAAAGCCATCTTATCCATTTTGTCATCAATCGTGTCGTTGGTATTCTTGGGTTCACCGGCCTCCCAGATGCCATGTGCCTGCATAAAAACTTTCATCTTAAGCGACCAAGCCATGTAGTTGCTTTTCGTTAACATCTGGTAACTCAATCCTACCGATCCATCTTATGCCCTTTACTGTCTCCATCGTCGTTGTCTTCGGCATATACTTTGGCATGCAATGAACCTAGCTCTAATACCAAATGTAAACTTCAAAACAGATATACACACACATATATAACTCGGAGATACTGTAATGTAAACTACTGATTATTTCTTTTTTTTATAATTGAGTACAAGGGAAATATATAAAGGAATACAATGTTTACTAAAAAAAATCTCCTACAATCGCTCCATGACTCCTATTCATACGTGACTCTCCTTTAATTACTAAAACAAACTAAGACTAATTCTAGCTGCTACAAAACCGGACAACAGCTATTTTATTTAAAACAAAGATATGCTTAGATTAAATACCAACATATTCCCCCTTAATCTAAGCTGGTTTCTCCAGATTCTTGGTTCCCAACAGTGCTCGCATTCTTTCAAACTTGGTTGCAGACAGTGCCTTGGTCAGAACGTCAGCTTGCTGCCTCTCCGTACTTACATGCTTGATCACAATCTCCTCTCGTTCAACACACTCACAGATAAAATGATATCGAATGTCTATGTGTTTGCTCCGCCCATGAAACACTGGGTTTTTTGCTAAGTCAATCGCAGATTTGTTATCAACATATATTACCACCGGACAACGTTTCATATCAGAAATCTGGCTAAGTAGATTTCTCAGCCACACACCCTGACAAGCTGCAGCTGTAGCTGCCATAAACTCAGCCTCGCAAGATGATAGGGCAACACATCGTTGTTTTTGCGAAACCCACGTAATTAAGCTCTCGTCTAAATAGAATGCCATACCACCTGTATTCTTTCTGTCATCAACATTACCTGCTAAGTCGCTATCAGAATACCCTGTTAACAAATAATTTCCCGTTCCTCATGAATATACTAGCCCAAAATCTACAATTCCCTTTACTTATCGCAGAATACGCTTAACTACACTCTGATGCAACACTGTAGGACGTTCCATATAACGACTAACAATGCCTACTGCATATGCAATGTCAGGACGTGTATGAACTAAGTATCTTAAACCTCCCACCAAGCTTTTAAATTGAGTAGAGTTGACTGTTTTACCCTTTTCGTCTTTCCCCAGCTGAAGGTTCGGTTCCATTGGATATTTGGCTGGGTTACATTCCACCATTCCAGCTTTTTCAAGTAATTTTCTAGCGTAAGCAGTTTCTTTAAGCTCGATATAATCCCCCTTTTGATCCACCTCGATGCCCAAGTAGTAAGACAATTTACCAAGATCACTCAAGTCGAACTCTTCACCCATTTGCTTCTTGAACTTGTTGATAATTGAGACACTCGTACCTGTGATAAGTAAGTCGTCAACGTATACCCCAATAACAAGAGCCTCTTCTCCTTCTCGCTTCGTATATACTGCATGTTCATAAGGACATTTCATGAACCCAAGTTTCTCAAGATACTTACTGAGTCTTGCATGCCACGCTCGAGGGGCCTGACGTAAACCGTAAAGAGCTTTAACCAACCTGTATAATAGATTTTCTTTGTTTTTCTTCACAAACCCTTCTGGTTGAGTTACATAAACCGTTTCTTGTAACTCCCCATTGAGAAAATTAGATTTTACATCTAAATGGTGTAACTGGTGCGAATACTTCTTCAAAATCTATTCCTTGTTTCTGCACATAACCCTTGGCGACGAGTCTCGCTTTGTACTTAGTAACCTCTCCATTTGTGTCCCTTTTCAGCTTATATACCCACATAAAACCCACTGCTTTATGCCTTGTTGGTAACTCCACTAAATTCCATGTGTTGTTCCTTTCGATAGCATCAATTTCATCTCTCATGGCTTGCTCCCATGCTGGTTCTCTAATAGCTTCGTTGTAAGTGGTGGGTTAATCAATGCCCAACAATAACAGCTCGTGCTCAGCTTCAACTTCCTCTGTCTCGTCATAAATTTCACTAAGTAATCTAAAGTTCCTGGGAGCACTACTACTGCTGGATGAACTATTATCAGAATTTCCACTGTTGCTCGACATTGTACCCTGCTGTGGACTTCTTTCCCTCGTTTCTGACTGTGTGATCATACCTTCGCTCGTTCCGGTGTTACCGGAATTGCCACTGTTGCTCGACATTGTACCCTGATGTGAACTACTTTCCCCCGTTTCTAACTGTGTGACCATACCTTCGCTCGTTCTGGTGTTACCTGAACTGGGTGATTCCTGCCCAGTGTTGTCTCCGTATTCACTTACTCCAGTGTGGTGCGTACCCAGTATAATGAATGGCTAATGTATTAATGTTATCTCATTCTATTGCTTGTCCCACGTCCAGGCTCTGTTCTCTTCAAATATGACGTCTCTACTCACGTGTACTTGTCCAAAGATTGGATCGTACAATCGATATGCCTTAGTCCCAGTCTCGTTACCAAGATGCACGACCAGCTTGCTACGATCACTAAGTTTGGTTGTGTGTGCACTTGGCAACTTCATGTGTTCCACACAACCAAACACTCTAAGATGTTCGACATTTGGTTTATTCTTTGTCCAGGGTTCATACGGAGTCTTATATGATAGAACTCTGGTGGGCAGCCGATTTAGTAAGTAAATTGAATGACGTATAGCTTCTCCTCAAAATGAAGATGGCAGTTGCATTCCTTTCAATAAGCTACGAGCCATTGCGACCACCGTTCTATTTCTTCGCTCTACAACCCCATTTTGTTGTGGGGTGTATGGCGCAATAAAGTGTCTAATTATGCCAGCATCCTCACAATATGTCGTAAAATCTTTGGAAGTGAATTCCCCACCTCTATCTGTTCTGAAAACATTGATTTCTTTTCCTGAAACCTTCTCAACCTGAGCTCGGAATTTCTTGAATGCACCCAATGCCTCATCTTTACTTTTCAACATACATATCCACATAATACGACTAAAATCATCTACCAAGAGAAAAAAATACCTATTGCCTACTGCTGTTTCTGGTGTTATAGGTCTACAAAGGTCGCCATGGATCAATTCCAAAACTCGTTTTGCATGAAACTCTGTTTGGCGAGGGAACGGCTGTCTAGTTTGTTTTGACATCAAGCACCCATCACAGGCCTCTTTCGATTGAGTAAACTCCGGTAACCCATGTGCCATTCTACTAGCAGACATCATAATCATTGACACAAAGTTAACGTGACTAAGTCGTGCATGCCATAGCCACGACGACTCCTCCACTTTTGATAACAAACAGGTGGGTTTAGCTGTTTCGATTATGATTTTATACAATCTGTTTGTTGAACGCTTAACCTTCATAGTTAGTCTCCCATTATCATCATAAACCCATAGAAATGTGCCTTTGAGTACAACCTTGTTCCCGTTCTCCGACAATTGACCAAGAGATATAATATTATTACACAATCTTGGAATGTAATATACCTCGTTAAATACAAGTTCTTCTCCGTTTTTGCATTTGAAACCAATCGATCCCTTCCCCTTTATGTCCATGGTCGATCCATCACCAAACCTCACCTGACCCATCACACCTTCATCCAAACTTTTGAATTTTGATCGATATCTCGTCATGTGGTTACTTGCTCCGTTATCTAGGTACCACAGATTTGATTCTGTGTGTTGTTCGACATCTTGACTTAATTTTGGCATTACATCTTCCTCATTTAGCAGCAACTTTTTCCTTGTTTCTCAACTGTGTTCAACCATTAACAAAGCTGACTCATCATCCTGAATATGTGTCAAATTAACCTCCGTTCTTTGTTCCTTATCTTTGTCGCGTCGAGGCTTACGACACTCGGTAGCATAGTGTCCATATATATTGCAGTTAAAGCATTTAACATTGCTTCGATCTCGTCCTCCACGTCCAGTTTCTCTCCCTTGATAGCTATTGTTGCCTTGGTATTTCATGCCTGGAGACATATCTCCCTTATTTGACTTTTTCAACCATTCTTCTTTTGTGAGCAACAGCTGCCCTTCAGTACTTTCTTGTTTACTCCATTCCACTTCAGTTAGGAGGAGTTGTGCCCCACTACTTTCGTTTTTCCCACGAAGTCGTTCCTCATGGGCCTTGAGTGAACCCACTACTTCCTCAATAGTCATCACCTTCAAATTACTAAACTGTTCTATCGTCGATGTGATCTGCCAAAACTTTTCAGGAATAGCTCGAAGTAATTTCTTCACCACATATGCTTCTTCAACTGGTTCTCCTAAGGCATGTATGTTAGTTACTATCTCATTGAGTTTCAGACAGAAGTCATCTATCAGCTCCGTGTCCTTCATGTTTAAGAACTCAAATTCAGCCTTTAACATTTGGATTCTCGCCTGCTTCACCCGATCAGCGCCCAGACACATTGTTTTCACTGCTTCCCAACCTTCCTGAGCTGTTTTCTTTTCAACAATCGATAACAATATATCGTCAGGAATTCCCTGATAGATTGTAGCCAAAGCCATATTATCCATTTTGTCATCAATCGTGTCGTTGGTATTCTTGGGTTCACCGGCCTCCCAGATGCCATGTGCCTGCATATAAACTTTCATCTTAAGCGACCAAGCCGTGTAGTTGCTTTTCGTTAACATCGGGTAACTCAATCCTACCGATCCATCTTATGCCCTTTACTGTCTCCATCGTCGTTGTCTTGGGCATATACTTTGGCATGCAATGAACCTAGCTCTGATACCAAATGTATACTTCAAAATAGATACACACACGTATATAACTCGGAGATACTGTAATGCAAACTACTGATTATTTCTTTTTTTTAGAATTGAGTATAAGGGAAATATATAAAGGAATACAATGTTTACTAAAAAAATCTCCTACAATCACTCCATGACTCCTATTTGTACGCGACTCTCCTTTAATTACTGAAACAAACTAAGACTAATTCTAGCTGCTACAAAACCGGACAACAGCTATTTTATTTAAAATAAAGATATGCTTAGATTAAATACCAACATATGTAACTCTTAACAATAATTACAGATGTTAATTTTTGTCAAATTAATGGATGAATAGAAATTAAAAAACTAAAGTAGAAGGAATGACGAAAGCAGTGACATCTGCTCTCATGATCTTTCATATTATCATTCACTTTTCAAAAGGCTAAATATTATGTATACAGCCTTCATACCCATTATTGTATTCACTAGAAGTCAATCTTGGATGCTTCCAATTCATTTCTTATTTTCTTGATCATCAAAGTCATGTTGACTATGGACAAACCCAACCATATCATTTCCATTATAAATACCTTTCAGAATCACTATCTTCATCATAAATCCAACTCATTGGAGAGAAAAAACATATAAAAATTAATCAAAAATCAGAACACAATGGCAATTAGAGATGTAAAACTATTGGGAATGTGGGCAAGCCCATACGTACTAAGGGCCAAACTCGCTTTGAACGTCAAAGAAGTCCCATACGACTACCAGGAAGAAGTACGGGACAACAAGAGTGAGTTGCTTCTGAAGTCAAACCCCATATACAAAAAGATTCCAGTCTTGATTCATAATAACAAACCTATTTGTGAGTCGATGTTCATTGTTCAATACATCGATGAAGTTTTTGAAGGACCCTCCATTCTCCCTTCTGAACCACTTGAGCGCTCTAAAGCCAGATTTTGGGCTTATTACATTGATGACAAGGTATGTAAAAACTCATACCTTTATATAAGTGTATCATTATTCACTTCATTCATTTCTAATTGATGTTACTTTACTATAGTTGATAACCAGCTTCTTTAGCATAATAGGAACGAATAATTCAGAAGAAGATAAATTGCAAACAGTTGAAAAGACTATTTCAGGGTTGAAACCACTGGAAGACTGTATAGCAGAGAAGCCATTTTTTGGAGGAGATAACATTGGTTATGTGGACATTGCACTTGGCAGTTGGGTAGGTTGGTTCAAAGTAGCCGAGGAAGTCGAAAGTGTTAAAATATTAGATGAAGAAAAGTTGCCAAATTTAGTGAAGTGGGCAGAGAGATTTAGCTTGGATGACATGGTGAAGGGACTAGTGCCTGAACATAACAAGCTGGTTGAGTATTGCAAGGTTCAACAGGAAAAAATCTGGAAATCTAGGCCTGCACACTGAGTTACTTTAGAAGTTTTATCTTTCTTTGCTATATGAATTGCTTATTTGAGAAGTGAATGATGTTGAATGGTCACTTTGTAAGTGATTCTGCATTGTGCGGTTTGTTTTGTAATTCTTGGATTTACATATTTTCTAGTATTTATATTTATTTTCTTATGTTTTATTAAGGACAAATTTTCAAAAAAGACTGGTTTTTAAAAGTATTGGCATAAATAGGCTACTTTGAAAACTATTTGCAATTATAGGCTAGTTTTGACCAGCTCAGCGATGAGCTGGCCATTTTTAAAAAAATAATAATAAGGGGCGCATTTGTGAGCCCCTTAAAATTTACACTGGCACACCTGCCAAATGCGCCAGTGTAAATCTCAGGTCCAAATTTGGACAGCAACCTTCACCAAACAGTCCAAACACACAAAATCCTATTATTGCTTCGATGCTCACTTTGAAGATATAAAACACTTGCATTCACGGGACCGGGTACCAACTCTATAAGGAAAAAATGTTCAAGTGTGAAGATCATGCAATTGAATACAAATTTTAAACAATTAAATTGCATGAGACTTGAACAAGTATTTTTGAGACTTGAATAAGTATTTGAACAAACTAAATTCAAATGGACAATAACTTGAACAATAACTCCAATCCTTGTAACAAACTAAATTTCATGCATTTGGACAATTTTTGAGACTTTAATTTGAACAGACTAAATGTTCAAGCATTTGAACAAACTAAATTTCATGCATTTGAACAAACTAAATATGGCCAATGAACAAACTAAATTTGAACAATTTTTGAGACTATAATTCTATTCATCAACTCTATGTACAAGCTAAATTCCTATATTTGAACAAAATTCTTGTGTATACTACTAATTTGAACAAAATTCTTGTAATAAATACCATATTTTGAACAAACAAAATTCCAATATACAAACTAAATTCCAATGAAGATTATACCTTTAATTTGAGAAGATGATAATGATCCTTCCATTTTCTAGCAAAATTGACGAAGAAATAATTGGAATTGATGTTGTGGTTGTGAATTTAGAAAATTTGGACTGTTTGGTGAAGGTTGCTGTCCAAATTTGAAACTGAGATTTACACTGGCGAATTTGGCAGATGCGCCAGTGTAAATTTTAAGGGGCGCATTCCACAAATGCGCCCCGTATTATTTTAAAAAAAAATGTCAGCTCATCGTTGAGCTAGCCAAAACTAGCATATAATTGCTAATAGTTTTTAGAGTAGCCTATTTGTACCAATACTTTTAAAAACCAGTCTCTTTTAAAAATTTGTCCTTTTATTACTGGAAGGCACACATGATACAATTATATGTATATGCCCATACCATGAATCTTGGGAACGTATCTTTTGCTTGCATGTTTGGATTAATTAAAAAGGTGCATAATCAAAACTATAGTTCTAAGTTCTAACTCTGTTACCCTATCACATAGATGATGCTATACTTTCGAAAGTTATTCTGTCAAAATCTTTGAAAAAACAGAATTTGCGGAGTTTCCACCTAGTACATAACGTAAATTTACAGTTCTACGCCTGAATTCAGAATTTAACACTGATTCGCATATGTTGACCAGTTTTCATTCTGAAACAATTTATTTTTTTCGAGTTTTTCTTTTTCTTTTTCCCATGATATTCACAACATATTTTAATACCAGTTAAGATCTGTTGTTTCTTGAATCTCAACGAATATTTAACAATGGGATTAAAAATATGAAAGAATTTGCAAAACAAACGATTGTACTAAAAATCTGCTAGTGGTTTTTGATTGAAAAATGTTTTGATGAAATTATGCAGTAGCAATCTAGCGACACATCTGAGACTGATCTGCTTATTGTTTTGTATTATCATTGTCCATAGTATTCAAAAAGGCAAAATAATATGAATTATATGTATACAGCCTTGATCCATAACAGTAAACCTCTTTTTGAATTTAGATTGTTGTTCAATATATGTCAGTCAATGAAGTTTGGGGAAGGACCCTCCATTCTTTCTTCTTATTCACTTGAGCGCTCTAAAGCTTGATTTTAGGCTTATTACATTGATGGCAATTTATGAATATCTCCTACCTTTTTTTGTATATCATTACTCATTTCTAGCCGATGTTACTTGATTTACTATAATTAATAGGAAGCTATATGAGCATATTTGTGATGAAATTAAACAGAAGCAGCTACAGCGCAAGCACTAGAGCAAACAATCTCCATATTTAAAGCACTGGAGGATTATTCAGCAGAAAAGTCATCTCAAAAAAACATAACTTCAACTTTATAATAATTTTATAACTTAAAATCATACTTGTATAATACTCCATTACATCTAAAGAGTATATACCAACATCAAATTTGTAACAAGTATGATTAACAAATTTAAAACTGGTCTTAACTTGCTACTTTAAGTGTTATATAAACTTAACTTTTATATTTTCACAAAACACTTAATTACAAGTTCTATAAAAATCCAGAAGTTTCCGACTATCCATAATCGTTAAAAATTCCATTTCATTTTTTTAACAAATGAAAACAACCAAACTACATATCATATTATGATGCACATCCATACTCTTGTAATGCATAAGCTTCATGTATCCATGAAATAACTTAACAAAAGAACGTTACAACTAAACACCGGTTTATATTTCAAATCATTTTGAAATAGCATATACATATTGCTTTTATATATCAAATTTGACTTTGGGATTAAATCAAAATCTGTTTTACCAAAACAACTTTGTAGCATCCCACACTTAGAAATCCAAAAATAGACAACGATGATTCAGCAACCATCATCGAAATTATTTTCAAGCGAAAGAAGTGAGTTCAGTACATCCGAACCATACCTTTGGTACTTAACCAAAATCATTTTAAAGTGATATCAAATACTTCATATATGTTGGTAAGTACCATGATCTCAATCAACCTCCCAATTATTTAATTTCAAATAATACTATTATTGTTTTCTCCAAAATCTTGAAAAACATTTTCAGAGACACCGGGATTTAAGTTCTCAAACTCTCTATTTAAATCCTTTTTGTTTACAAACCACTTTTCATAAACTGTACTTAAATACAATTACTTTCTTATATAAAACTTTTAACAAATATTTACGTCCAAAATATTCTATCTTTCCTTTAGATTATAGTAAACATCTTTTTCTAAATTTTTAACTTTTAACCCAACATTTTCACCAAATGCCTTATAGTCAAACTATGAAACTTAATTCACAAGGTGTTCGTTTAATGTACTCACAATGTCTGTCTACCCAACCCATGATGTAGAAAGGTAAAACTGCACATAAACTGGTCCAACACAAATCAATAATCAATGGACAATAATCAATGTTCTTATCCTGCTGAGCATGACTAAGCAATCGTGGTTGCGGGATATTAAACTAAGAGGAGTACTAATATCAAACTAAACATGAATAGGTAAACTATAAGTAGATAGTATACCCTCAAGAATCTGCTTCCCCTTCTCAGTTGCAGAAGTAGATGATGCTGAAGCAAGTGCAAAAGCTCTAGGCTGTTGTCCTATCTGAAGCATAGGACAATCTCTAACAAAATGGTCATGTTGGTGACAGTCGTAGCAAGTTCTCGGTGCAAACTGCTCCTTTAATGTCTGTGGCTCAATCTTCGGAACCTTCACAATTGACCATCTGTCCTTTTCCACCCAACCTACACTTCCTAGCAAAATGACCCTTATGTCCACACTTATGGGAAATTAAACTAGAAAAATTTCTCCGCGGTTGAAACTTTCGCTTGTTGCCTTTGGTTAGTACATATATAAACGGCCATAGAGTCGAACCCTCAAACCGAAAAGCTATACTTATAATATCCTTGGATGCTTCTTGGATATGATCCGCCATATCCTTACATATAATGTTGTACAAACTAATCCAAGCCTGGACTTCAATGATAGTCTTGGTGATGTTGAACATCTTTCTTCCCAACATCTCAAACTCTTGCCAGATCGAAGCAAGGTCTTTCTGTGGCCGAACCTGCACCACTTATTCTACTACATTCCTCTCAGCATTAGAAGCCCAAGCATCTATAGTTCTAACTACCTAAACAAAGCAGAATGACTTTAGGAAACTAAAGGATAGAGTTATTGAAGGCAAAGATACTAAGAGGGGATTATGAAGAATGAGATATTCCTAAAGAATATTATAAAAGTCTAGTTTTTAAAATACAAATATGCTCTCATATGCATAATGCACTCGACTCATTCTAGGAAGTCGCTTACCCTCTATTTAATGAGCCATACCCAACCAACGCCAAGGTGTTCGCTCAACCTTTGACTCTGATACCAGTTGTAACGACCCGCCTTTTCGGTCCCCAAATGTCGACACTAATACATCAACATTATTCACGTGCCGAGCACTTAAGTGCCGGAAAGAAGAATTGTTAGGGTGAAATAAAAGAAAGAGCAATAAAATAAGGAAGAATGAACATAATATCAGAATCTCACAATAGAACGATCATATATAATATCAAAAGACATTATAAACTGTCATCCTAAGATACAAAATTCTTCAGAGTTATAATGATCAGCCCGGACAGTTATAACAATCTGTTCTCACAAATGCTGATGATACACATAAAGTAATGTAGCGGAAATAAATACTACGATAAGTAGAACTCCAACTCTTCTCTTGAAGCTCCAAAGCATCCACGACTAAATCTGTGAACATACACGGGGCTGACCTGAGCATTATAAGAAAATAGCACCCGGATCAGTCTGGTAAACCAGCGTGAAAAACTCAAGAAATATAAGTGATAAGTAACGGTAACCAATGAGACCGTACGAATTTCTGTAACAGTTTTTCCCTCAAAGAATCCAACCATCCATTAGGTTTAATATATAGTGATATGATAGATAATTTAGAACATAAGTCATATCAAATAGTTGCTGTGTAAACGCCACAACAATAAAAGGTATACAATCAATACCACTAATGTGCGAACACGTTCGCACAATGGAATTTTCATGGAGATCTCCTCAGATCTAGCCGAATCCAAACTCCACAACAAGGATCAGAAACTACCTTTCGAGCAACGAATATCTCTAGATGGGATATACTCTATGGTAAACATAACTGGACCACCCTCGGTGTGTGATCCGAGCCATACCAACTCCCACTAGAAACAATCGATAAGCATCTCTAGAGATGGACTTGATATACGCTTAAGGTTGCTAAACCCCCCTGTCATGTCCCTTCATTGTTTTCTATCATTTTCCCAATGTCGATGCTACGTCTGGCATCTCCCGCATGAGTCTTCATCACTCAAACAGAACATAAATCCCCAAATGGATTCTTCTATCTCGAGCAGATCACGAACCACTACATGGATTCAAGCATCTTGAACAGATCTCGAACCTCCACATAGGTTCCCCGCATAAGTCCTTTGACGAATACTAACACTGCCCCCTCTCTTGGAGTACTCCTTAAGATAGAAGGTCCCATATGATAACATCGTTCAAAATGTTAACGCTGACCTTTCCTTTCACTACAAAAAAACCAACCTTTAGTTGCAATTATTGGTAGCGTTTGTAGTGTGAATGCAACGAATATTATTTTTACAGTTTCCTTTTAGTTAATTTTGTTTTATTGCAACGCTGCTAAATTTTGCCGCCCATGCCCGCCAATACTAAATACTCATTTCGTTTTTTCATCTCCTCCCACTCATTATTACGTTTCAATCCTCATTCAACAAAATCAACAGAGTTCCTCTCGCTTCTCCGTCTCGTGCCCCTTATCTCCGTCTGCACCCCTTATCTCCATCAATCTACTCTCCTCCACTTTGATTATCCACTCTTCCTTCAATCAGCTCCTGTTTTGCTTCCTTGAGATTTGTTAAAAACCCCTAAATCAAGATTTGTTCAAAACCCTAAATCGACAAATCGAGATAATTCTCATCTGTTAAGTGCAACTCTGGGGAAGAAGGTGTTGTTGAGGTCAGTATTCTACTTTGTAGTTATTCTAAATTGTGTTTATGTTATTTATGTGAATTCATGTGTTCCTTTTTATTTGATATATTAGGTTGCTCGCCACCTAGATGGTGTTTCTTTAGTTTCTGGAATAGTAGGCTGTGCTGGTTTGAAGGTACGAATAATTCTTGTTCTAGATACGAAATTTGATAATAGTATGATTGTCTTTTTACCGATGCATAAACTGGATAATCTACTCTGGGCCATCCAACTCTATGTTTTATCAATTATATAGTATCGGATAATGGTTTTCCTCATTAAATAGTTCATGTTCGAAAGGACACAAGCAGTTTTTTATTTTTTATTTATCCGTAAATGAGTATATATGGCTTATGCTGACATCTGCGTTTAGGAATGTACTAATTTTTTTTACTAACAGAACTTCGTTTGAAACATCAATATGCAGTTAATAACATATTAAAAGTATTCTATGCTGTCATGAATGGCTCATTTAGTTGCTACAACTTATATTAAAAGTATTGTACTAATACTTTATCTTAACTACTGGATAAGCAAATGATATGTTCATAATTATGCATGGGTAAAATAACAAATATAAATAATATTTCTTTTTAAGGAATATTAGTTAGCTAGAAAATATCGGACTGATAATAAAGTACTCGCCTAATTGTCATTTGTAGATTCTTACCAGAGAACTGAAGAAAATCAGGCCAATAGTGATCCAACTAATACTATCATGTGTATTTTCCAGTGTATTTGCATTTAATTTAGATTTTGAGTTATAGCCTGCTATTTCACTTGCACAATTATTAAGACTGATATTTGTTGGTGGCTTAAACAGAAGCATTCATAAGGAAGAATTGCATTGGCTTTTTAGCACCTATCGAGAAATGGTTTATGCAAAAATACGCATAGAAAAGCGATGTAGTTTGTCCAATTTGTTAACAAGTTCGTATCTTTCACAATCTTTTAACTTATATCAGTTTTGCAATTGACAAGTATGCCCAAACATATAATGGTTTTGAAAATATTAACTTAAGATACCATATTATCTGGTTATGTGAAGAATAGATTTATACTCTACCTTTTAGAAATTATCTTGTTATGGCATAAGTTGAAATCAAATGCAGAATGCATTACATTATATGCTTAATGTGAACTATAAATTTGTCAAAACCTTAATTCACCCTGGAGAGGTGAACTGCTTACAGAGTGACATGATTGCTTCCACTTTTTAGTGGTAGCTTGGCTATAATATTTGAATTGGAATGGATGTGTATGTTTATCTAGGAGTATATTTGGCAATCAGCGGCAAAAATAAATTTTCCTTTTATAATAAAATTTTTCTTATTTTGAGAAGTCAATAAGTCGAACTATAAATTTGTCAAAACATTGATTAGTTTAGTTACCATCAAATAAAGTATAATAATCACTTTAAAGTTTTGTTTTTTCATTGATTTTTTTTCACAAAGAAAGAGTTACTTTTTAAAATTTAATAATGAGGTCTGGACATGGCTCAATATATTGAATGCATTTCTAGGTTTTACATTTTATCTTTTTTTGCATTCTTGATTGTTAGGGTATGCTTTTGGGTTTTGAGAATTGAGAATTGGTGCACGACCCAAGCGGTCGACCTGAGCTTCGAGTTGGAGATAGGAACGACTTCAGGAATCATCGATGACGACTTCCAGTTGGTGAGGAGCACGCGACAGTTTAGAAGTCGCGATCGCACTTGAGGCACTGCGCGACGATGTGAGGCGGTGTAGGGATAAAGTGCGAGAAGGCAAAGGGCGGCTGCAGCTAGGTCAAGGCGACGTTGAGATGGGTAGACTTCAGGTAGATGTTGGAAATGATGAAGAGGCGAGCGTGGCGAGCTAGTGGCTATTCGACAAGCAAATGGTTAAGGTGAGATAAAAATCTCACACACCTATATTTAGTACCGATGATAACTTTGAGATGAATTACTGTTTGAATTTATTTACTAATTGGATGAACTGATCAGTTAGATGAGTCTGTATAAACTTAGTCTTGGAAAATTAAGGCATTTTACCTATGCCTTAATTTGTTTCGTTCCCGCTGCTTTGAGTTATTTCAGCCTTGTTGCCTTAAAACTAGCCACACATATTTCTATGTTGCTTGAGAATATGATCACTCACCCTTGTTTTGGCATTAATTGTGTGCGTCCCTATCTTTGTTCTTTGCATTGTTTAATTGAATACACAAATATTTCTAGCTTTGTTTATATATATGCCCTGTAAGTTCAACTTTTAAAGTGTTCTTTGCATTGAAGAATATGGGCAAAAATTTCGTCCATGTCAGTAAATTCATCCCTGGAATTGAAATATGGGCATATATATTTCTTATATTAAGAATGAATACATGCTTTGATTTATATATTGTTGTCTTATTTTTGAGAAAAGTCACACTCAAGCACTTGCATTCAATTATATACATCCCTGCCTCTATGCTCTGTCACTTGAGCACTTGCAATTGTATACATTTTATTGTTATTTTAGAGCTGATCAATTGCAAGCTACATCAAATATTAAACTGAAAATAAAAGAACATTTCTTTCATTGTCCTTGTTATGAAGAGAAGTCACATTCCAACTTTGCATTTATTAGTGTACGTACTGTCATATTTATATACTTGTGGCTGTCATAAAAATTGGTTCACTTTAGCTTATCCCAATACATGGAAATATGGCACGCATAGTTCAAAATTTGACAAATAAGTTCATGAATTGTGGTCTGTCTTCTTTCAATATTTGTGTTTTTTTTAAACTTATAAATATGTAAATTGCATGTCATCTTAATGCATATACTTCTTTGCATTTCCAAGTCAAAAGGAAACAGTATTAAACATGTTTACAAGAAAATTTTAGTTGACTCCAGTTGAGTACATCCACTGTATTCAAAATCGATTATATTGTTTCACATTTGAAAGCCATATGAGGGCATTTTTGTTTCTTTTATTTAATTTTATTAATGTGCTTTTCATGATTGGTAATTGAGAAGGTTAATTACTAATCTATGATACTAAGTTACTGTTAAGGTTCATCTATGGTCATCTTTCATATGCCCATTATCTTTTGCACTTGTGAATGAAGTGATATAATTTAAAAGGTAAAACACTACAACTGCAAATTATTAGTGTCATACTTTCATATCTTATAAATACAAATATAAATGCGTGAGTTTGCTCAATTTTAGTTCTTATTCCCTCTCGCATTCAAGGCGAAAAAGAAATAAATGATCCATTTTGTCCTGTTATTAATTTTTAGTTTCTAAACTTATGGACAACAGTTAGATCACCAGCATGGTGATTTGGGAGCTCAGGGTCGAGTTCGGAAATAGTCTATTCGCAATGCGAGGGAAAGAATGCATACATTATCGACCTTCCTAGAACCCGCTATCGTGTAGGAGCCTCGTGCACTGGGTTCCACCTTTATTATTATTATTATTATTATTATTATTTATTTTTGGTATAACTGATGTCAAGTCCTTCAAATTTTCAGGGTTAGTAGTGAGCTCATTAGAGATGGAGGACCTTCAACTTTTTTTTAGCTACAATCAATGATTGTTAGTTCAAAAAGAGATGGTAGTGGAGTTTCCATGAACAACTGATTAAAATAAGGGGTAGAAGAAAAGATACATAGGTTAAAGCATGTATTTTTTTCATGAATTTGCTTGTTAATTCACTATTGATTTAATTGCATAAATTAGTGGAATAACTTATTCAAATTATAATATGCATTTCCTTATCAAATTTATGGATAGGGCCATAGGTTAACTTGAAAGGGTTACTCTTGCAAGTGGGTAATAGAGAAACTAGATAAATTGTTTTGGAAAAATCTACCTATATCCTCTTAGCGAGAGCTGTAAAAGCTTATGTTATTAGAAATGTTAGACACGGTGGCAATGAGAAAAAATGGGAGGATCTTCGATAAGGGATTACATCACAACTTTTAGCAAAACGACAATGGGGGTTTACCTTAACATTAGCATGTCAAAATCAAGGAAACCAAACTATAAGCATGGGCAGGATTAACATGGAAAAGTTCACATGCAACACATCATTTATAATAGGCTAAAGACAAGGTAAAATGTATTGGTTCTACCATACTAGTTTAGGAATACCTGTAGGTGTTTTTCATATGACAGAGAAACAAAATAAACTAACAATAGCAATACTTCCCCTAATTTTATATTTACTTGAATAAGGGAGAAAATCAAAGAAATTTGAATCCCTGTCTCAAAACATGTCTAAGAAAACCTTGTTTTTTTAATCTTAAAACATATAGTTGAACTGTGATGTCACATACACATCCTGAACATTATATACATTTCCTTTTGTGGTAATACAAAATAGATCAATCTGATTTTGAAGTAAGTTGAATGTAGTTTCTCTTTCAGTCAGACGCATTATGATGGATCCTAATTTTTATGTTGTTATGTTATTATACTTATTGCTTAGATGTCATGTTATTCTAAATTGTATTTGATCACTAATTTTTAAATTTATTTACTATAGATAATTAAAGACTTTGGTGTAAAAATAATGAAATGCAGGCATTAATATGCAGGTGGCATCAAAATGCAGGCTGAAAGAGTTCAATTCAGAGTATAATAAATTACAACTGTAGCAGAAAATGACTTGAAACACATGTTGAACTTGCGGTAAAGTTGAGATGAAAATAGCAGTTTGATGGTATAGATCAAGAGTGTGAGTCACGATAGCCAGGCTTATGGCAGTATATGCGATAAGTTTGCAGGCTTGCAGCAGTGTGGCATATAGTTGATGATAGACGATGTGAACATGTTGTAGTTGGATGGTGAGGTAAAATTTGTGAAGCACACAAGAGGAATGCAAGATCAAATCAAGGTAATTAATCAAAATGTCCATTTATCATAGGCACTCTTGTTATTTCCTAGATCACTTGATCAGTATGTGCCTTTTCTGCATGGTATTAAATATACGATGATGCCACCCATTAAGCGATTTAAGGACATGGAACAGTTGTCGGGTGGTGAAAAGACTGTTGCTGCACTAGCCTTGCTCTTTTCTACACACAGGTGCTGTTATCCCGCCTTTTGGCAAGGCCGTGACACCAAGAAATTGACTGGAAACTAAAGGAAAGTCCATCTCGAAGATCAGTTATACTCTGGTATGCTATGGATATCAATGAATTTTGTCCGAGTCCAGATCGAGCTACAATTGATATGACATGACGAGCGAAGCAGTAAAAGCTGACGTTCCAAATTTCAAGCCAATCCGAGTTCGTATGTTCAAATATGATCGATACAAGTCAAGGAAATCAGCACATTCGCAACCCATCATTTCGCATCGATCTCATTCGAATCGATCGGCAAGCACTCATTTCGAATCGGTGAGCAGTTGTTCGAATCCATCAAGTACCAGTGGTTCGTATCCATCAGGGAGCATGTTTCGTTCGTATCGATCAGCAACCCTCTATTCATATCCATCACATTACCGTTGTTTCATATCCATCGTGGGACCTCTGTTCGTATCGATTGGACATTGCACTGTTCGTATCCATCGAGTTCGCTCACTTCGTATCGATCGAACATGCACTGTTCGTATCCATCAAGTTCGCTCACTTCGTATCGATCGAAGCTCATCTTCACATCCATCCGACCATCACCATTTCTTATCGATCCACTTGGCACCGTCCTGTTCGAGTCCATCCTAAATTAAGCCTTCATCGTAACCATCGAATATGTTGATTCACATCCATGGAGTGCACTTCTTCGTATCCATAAATAGCTCGTGTTTCGTATCGATCCTCATCAACATAATCGATACGAAACGCTTCTGAATTATTTATACGAACAGCGCCACATGCGTGGATATGGGTCAATACCCAAGCAATCGATGAAAAATGACCAACACCCATCGATACGAACAGGGCGGTGACCATCGATATGAACAGATTAATGGGTCGATGCGAACAATGCTAGATCTCGGTTGATACGAGTGAAGCATATGCATAGGAGAGACTCGGTCGATTCGGCGTAAAACATGGATCAGTCCATGAACTCAGAGCCATGACATCACGCAGGCACATGCTTGGATCGATGCAAAGTGAACGATGCGAAAGGATTGATTCGAACCAGACAGAACACCGAGAAGCCAAATTTTCATCGATCAAACTCGAGATCCACAAGTCCAAATGCTATGAAATTTTCACAGGATCTTACGTGCATGCTGAAGAATGTCCTCACCAAGTTTCGACTCCATCGGGCGCAATCTTGATCGATACGAAATTCGTTCGTATCGATCACGTATCGAGCCGAAACTTCACGGGCTTGGTCACGTGCGCCCCCTCACGTGCCAGAAGAAGTCTCCCGAGATCTGAGCGAAATATCAGCCTCCTACACCTATAAATAGAGCCCCGGAGCCAACAGAAAAGGGATCTTCTTCTTCTTTGAATTCTCCAACGCCCAGACTGTACCGGATCCAATTTGAAACTCCATTGCTGCTGCTACTAACGAATTTCACTGTTGTAAATCATTATTATCCACTGTAACCCGCTGAAATCATTTGTAATCATCAAAGAAACATCAATAAAGTAATCAACTTCAAAGTGGACGTAGGCAAGATCGCTGAACCACTATAAATCTTGTGTCTCTGTCTATTTCTTTCCATTTTAAGTTTAGTATTCTTCACTTTTTACCCTCTACATTACTTAGATCTGTGATATGTGATTATATACTACTGATTTGTGTTCATACACTGATGCTTTCACGATATTCGGGGTTTGTGACCATTTTTGGCGCAAACACTTTGGTGCTTTCACTGACAGGAACTAGCACCCGCTATACCAGATTTGGAATTCAGACTTGAAAGCTTGAAGAATTTAGATTTGGAAGACAATGACGCGACAATCAACCAGAAGACAAAGAGGAGAAAGAAGCCGGCAAGGGGGAAGTCAAGAGGCATCCTCTGGAGCTGGAGAAGGACAGGCTTTGATCTACATCACCAGGGATGAGATGGAAGCTATGTCGGATTCAATTCATGAAAGATTGCTAAAGAGTCAACAAGAAATGATACAGAACCTCCTCAGACAGTTTGGACAAGGTGGAGCAGCTGGAGCTTCAGGAGTTCAGAATCACGAAGCAACCAGAACTCAAGATGGAGCAGGACCATCTAGCACAGCCCCAGAGCTAGGGGCCACTTATCCAAGGCATGTTAACCCAATCTCGGGCGCAGTACCAGGGGGAACTGCGCAGCGCGGAGTTGACAGAGAAACGAATGCTCGTTCCGGAGAACAGATTCTAGGAATCCCTCGTGAACTCGAGGGTAAATCAGAGACAATCAACAAGGACCATAGCTTGGCGACAATGACAGATTGGCAGAGATGGTCAGACAAGCCATGAGGGGTGGACTAGTGAATAGAGATCTGGAAGATGTGAATAGGAGTCCCTTTGCTCCTATGATCAGGCAAGCCAGGAACCCACCAGAATTCAAACTACCATCGATGGAAATGTATGATGGAAGGATGGATCTTGCAGTCCATCTGATAAGGTATATGAGACACATGGAAGTGTTGACGGCATCACATGAAGTCATGGCTCGGTGCTTTCCATTGTATCTGACAAATATCGCAGCACTATGGTTTAGATAGCTGGAGAGCGGCTCCATTGGAACATGGACCGATTTGACCGAAAGGTTCATGAGGCAGTTCAGGGTTCACATTTCAAGACCCAAGAATGTGATGAGTTTGGCAGCTCTGAAGCAAAGAACCGGGGAGTCTTTGAGGAACTTTCTGACGTGATTTAATGCAGCGGCAGCATCGGTGGATCGACCCGATCCATCCATAGTTTTGATGGCAGCTGTATCTGGCATAGCCGATGGCACAGAGTTCAAGAATTCATTGACAATGGATCCCCCTATGAATCTAGGAGAATTTTATCATGAGGCTGAAGGATTTTTACGATTAGAGGATGCAAATGCTGAAAGAGAGGAAGGAGAAGGAATCCGTGTGTATGCGGTTAAGGGCGAAAATCCTCCTGAAAAAGGTGCAGGGACTGGTAAAGGGAAACGAAAGGCAGAGGATAAGGGTGATGGACCGATGCGACCACAAAAGGAACAAAGATTCACCTCTTCTACAGAGTTGAATGAGACTTTGGAGCGAATCTACCAGGATACTAGGGGGCAGATCCCCTATCGAAGGCCAATGAGAAGGGATCCGACCAGCAATGAATGAAGATCAGACAAGTACTGCTTATTCCACAAGCTGAATGGTCATAGAACGAATGATTGCAGACACTTGAAGGATGAGGTTGAGGGACATATCCGGAATGGTCTACTATTATAGCATGTAAGAAGGGGAACGACAATGGTGGAACGGGAGCGACCACCACCAACACTTACTGGGGACGGCTCGGAATCGAGGCGTCAACTTGTCATCAATTAATTGGGATAATGACGAATAAGTAGAAAACTCCACACCAACACGATTAAGTCTTTTTACACATGTACAGGACCGCCAGCGATCCTCAGGCATGATCTGATATGACTATAAACCGCATCAATGTAGGTGTTTGCACTTTGACGTCCCTGTTTTGCTTTTGTTTTCTGTTTCTCATATTTAGACTCGATTTTTTTTAGATTTCTGTTGGAAGACTTATTTTGAATGAAAATCCACTATCTGTGATTCCGTAACGGCTAAGCTACTTACACATGTATGGGATCGCAAACGGTCCTCAAGCATGCTTTGAGATGGCAATAAACCATCACCACAAACAACTCAGAAACTCACTCGAACGTGAAATCTGACGTTAAAGATACCAAGTCCCTCCCCGGGCACACATATTTCGCCTCAAACGGCACCCGACCGCGAACAGTTACAGTTCGCCTCGAACGGCATCCGACCGCGAACGGTCACATTTCGCCTCGAACGGCACCCGACCGCGAACTGTCACATTTCGCCTCGAACGGCACCCGACCGCGAACGATCACGTACTACCCTGAATGACATGTGATCCCGAACGAATGTCATTCGCAGTTAGATAAGGCTATCAATTTCTTTGAAGGACATAAACAGGATATGAACATCCAGCTTATCGGACTACAAAACACACCTTCCTATTGCAAGGCATGTTTTGGGTGGCAAGTGTTATCCCGCCTTTTGGCAAGGTCGTGACACCAAGAAATTGACTGGAAACCAAAGGAAAGTCCATCTCGAAGATCGGTTATACACTGGTATGCTATGGATATCAATGAATTTTGTCCGAGTCCGGATCGAGCTACAATTGATATGACATGACGAGCGAAGCTGTAAAAGCAGACATTACAAATTTCAAGTCAATCAGAGTTCGTATGTTCAAAATATGATCGATACAAGTCAAGGAAATCAGCACATTCGCAACCCATCGTTTCACATCGATCTCATTCGAATCGATCGGCAAGCACTCATTTCAAATCCATCGGCGAGAAGTTGTTCGAATCCATCAAGTACCAGTGGTTCGTATCCATCGGGGGAGCATGTTTTGTTCGTATCCATCAGGGGAGCACGTTTCGTTCGTATCCATCAGATTACCGCTATTTCGTATCCATCGTGGGACCTCTATTCGTATCGATCAGACATTGCACTGTTCGTATCCATCGAGTTCCCTCACTTCGTATCGATTGAACATGCACTATTCGTTTCCATCAAGTTTGCTCACTTCGTATCGGTCGAAGCTCATCTTCACATCCATCCGACCATCACCATTTCATATCGATCCACTTGGCACTGTCATGTTCGAGTCCATCCTAAATTAAGCCTTCGTCGTATACATCGAATATGTTGATTCGCATCCATGGAGTCCATCCTAAATTAAGCCTTCGTCGTATAAAAAGAAACAATGAGAAGTTAAATTATGTAAGAATTATGGAGAAGATTCTTGAATCATTAGATCCAATGTTTTAACATATTGTCGTCGTCATCGAAGAGACAAAAAACTTAGAGGCCATGGAAATAGAGGAAGTTCTCAGTTCATTGCAAGCTTATGAAGAAAAGAAAAGGAAGAAGGAAGAGATTGTGGAGCAAGTACTCAAGACACGGATTTATTTGTAAAAGGAAGAAAGCAATCGAAGCCAACGAAGACGAGGTTGTGGTCAAGAATGAGGAAGAGGTCATGGATATGGACATGGACGAGGTTGGAGATCCAACAATGACAACTACAACCAAAGAGAAGAAAGATCAACAAGAGGTCGTGGAAGAGGAAATTCAAAGTTAAGGCATGACAAGTCATGCGTTAAATGCTATAATTGTGAAAATTTTAGACATTTTTCTTCTGAATATAGAGCTTCTAGCAATAATAAAGTCAAAGAGAAGGCCAATTACATTAAAGAAAGAAGTCAAGAAGATGGTAATTTACTGCTAGCTTACAAGGAAAATGAAAGAGGTAAGGATAATCAATGGTACCTAGATAGTAGTGCAAGTAACCATATGTGCATAAGAAGAAGATGTTCATGGAGTTTGATGAATCGATGAAGGGAAACGTGGCATTTGGAGATGAATCCAAAGTAAAGGTGAAAGGTAAAGGAAATGTTCTTATTCTATTGAAGAATGGAGATCACCAATTCAATTCCAATGTTTACTATGTGCCAAACATGAAGAGCAACATCTTGAGCCTAGGACAACTCTAAGAGAAAGGTTATGATAGTCGATTAAAAGATAAAAATCTTTCTATAAGAGACGGTGCAAGTAACTTCATTGCTAAGATGTCGACAACAAAAAGTAAAATATTCATTCTCAACATTCAAAATGATGTCGCACAATGTCTTAAGATGTGCTACAAGGATACTTCTTGGCATTGGTATCTTCGATTTAGGCATCTCAATTTTAGAAGATTAAAGTTACTCTCCAAGAAGGAAATGGTAAGAGTATTATCTTGCATCAGCCATCCCGATCAAGTGTGCGAAGGATATCTACTTGAAAAACAATTTAAAATAAGCTTTATGAAGGAACCATACTCAAGAGTTAAAAAACTGTTGGAACTCATACACATGGATGTGTGTGGTCCGATCAAGCCAAATTCACTTGGTAAGAGTAACTATTTTCTTCTTTTCATTGATGATTTTTCAAGAAAAACATGGGTGTATTTTTTAAAGGAGAAATCGGAGGTGTTTGAGAACTTCAAGAAGTTTAAGGCCCATATTGAAAAGGAAAGTGGTTTTGTGATTAAAGCAATGAGATCTGATCGTGGAAGATAGTTCACATCAACGGAGTTCCAAAAGTATTGTGAAGATAACGGAATCCGATGACAACTGATGGTGCCTAGATCCCCCTAGCAAAATGGAGTGGTAGAAAGAAAGAATAGGAAAATCCTTGAGATGGTGAGGAGCATACTTAAATTTAAGAGGCTACCAATGGAATTTTTGGCAGAAGTAGTTGCATGTGCGGTTTATCTATCAAACCGATCTCCAATAAGAAGTGTGTGGGGGAAAACACCACAAGAATCATGGAGGGGAAGGAAGCCCGACATTTCCCATCTAAGAGTGTTTGGAAGCATAGCTCACATACCGGATGAGAAGCGTAGCAAGTTAGATGGCAAAAGTGAGAATTACACCTTTATTGGTTATAACACCAACACCAAAGGCTACAAGCTCTACAATCCTGATAAGGGGAAGATAATCATTAGTCGGGATGTGTTCGATGAAGAAGGAGAATGGGATTGGAGCTTACATAACGAAGATTACAACTTCTTTTCGCATTTTGCAGAAGATGACATGCAACAACTAAGGATGGAACAATCAAGAGAGGAGCCTACTTCTCCACCAGCTTCACCAGCTAAGAGTTGTCAAGAAGACGAAAGCTTAAGTGAAAGGACTTCTCGCTTTATAAGCCTTCAAGAGATATATGAGATAACTGAAAACCAAGACAATCTTACTCCATTTTGTTTATTTGTGGATTGTGAGCCTATGAACTTTCAAGAAGCTTGGAAAAAGAAGAGTTGGAGAAATGCTTTGAATAAAGAGATAAAGGTGATCAACAGAGACGACACATATGAGTTAGCTTCACTTCCACAAGGGCATAAGGCAGTTGATGTAAAGTGGGCATACAAAGTAAAAAAGAACGCCAAAGGAGAAGTTGAAAGACTTAAGGCAAGATTGGTGGCAAAAGGCTACAGTCAAAGAGGCGACATTGACTATGATGAGGTATTCGCTCCAATCACTGGAGTAGAAACTGTTAGACTAATAATTTCATTGGCAGCTCAAAACAATTGGAAGATACATCAAATGGATGTGAAATCCGATTCCTAAATGGACTTCTTGGAGAATAAGTTTACATCGAGTAGCCATAAGGCTATCAAATCAAGGGAGAAGAAGACAAGTTCTTGAAGCTAAAGAAGGCACTTTATGAGTTGAAACAAGCCCTAAGAGCTTGGAATGTGTTAACGCTAAAAATGTACGCTAACACCCCGGTGTAAGTAGTAATAAAGTGAAAGCACCACCCGTTGGTATGGGAACTAAAAGTAAGTAGAGAATAGTAGAAAACAGTAAAAGACAACAGGTTTATAGTGGTTCGGCTCAAAGTCAAGCCTACGTCCACTTTAATATCTTTTATCAGTGATTCGATTACAGAAGTTACAACAATCCTTTGATTACAACACAATGAAGACAAGTAATTAGAACTTCGATCCAGAAAAGCTCTTTCAATTCATGTTGAATGAACTTGATTCTTTTTGAAGATTCTTTGGAGTATTCTTTGTCTTTGGAGTGTTGAAGTCAGTAGAGAAATCAGCAGAGTCTTAGCGTTTCCAAAAATCCATTTTTTTTCAAATGCGGAGTAGGCGGGGTATTTATAGGTGAAACTGGGCTTAGGTCGGCTGCATTTTAGGTCGTGAGCGACATAAGAGTGATCACGAGATCGCTTAAGTCGTTGATGACTTAACGGAACCATCCTGGGCGAGATAAAGGCTGAGAGCGACCTAGTATGAGTAATGCAGAAGTTATCTCGGTTGGTTTAGGTCGTTACCGACCTAAAGGAAGAAACAGTGAGCACGCGGCTTAACTCTGGAGCTTTAACTCGTTAGGTCGCTGCCGCTTTGACTCGTTAGGTCGGTGCCGCTTTAACTCGTTAGGTCGCTGCCGCTTTGACTCGTTAGGTCGCTGCCGCTTTGACTCGCTAGGTCGCTGCCGCGTTGACTCGTTAGGTCGCTGCCGCTTTGACTCGTTAGGTCGTTGGGTCGCTGAAGCCCTTAACTCGCTAAGTCGTTGGATCGCTGAAGCCTTGAGTTGCTTGAGTCGCTTGAGTCCCTTAGATCGGTAAGTCGCTAACCCATATCAATGTTAGCTCGCTGAACGCAATAGGTCGTAGGTCGCTGAGGGTTGCAGATGGTTAAGTTGCTCGGATTATTCAGGGTAATTAACTCGTTGTTTTGTTGAGTGTTGTAAGTCGTGGCTTCTTCAATAACAGTTGAGTCGCTATTCACAAAAGGTGGGATAACACTTGCCCCTCAAAACATGCCTTGCGAGAGGAAGGTGTGTTTTGTAATGTTATAAGCCAGATGTTCATATCCTGTTGATGACCTGCAAAGAAAAATTGATAGTTTTATCTGACCACGAATGACGACCGTTCGGGATCATATGTCATTCGAGGCAATATGTGACCGCTCACGGTCAGATGCCGTTCGCGGCGAATGGTGACCGTTCGCAGTCGGGTGCCGTTCGAGGCGAGTTGTGACCGTTCGCGGTCGAGTGCCGTTCGAGGCGAATTGTGAACGTTTGCGGTCGGGTGCCTTTCGAGGCGAGTTGTGATCGTTTGCGGTCGAGTGCCGTTCGAGGCGAATTGTGGCCGTTCGCGGTCGGGTGCCGTTCGAGGCGAGTTGTGACCGTTCGCAGTCGAATGCCGTTCGAGGCGAATTGTGACCGTTCGCGGTCGGGTGCCGTTCGAGACGAGTATATGTGTGCCTGGGGGGGGACTTAGTATCATCAATACTAGGTTTCACGTTCGAGTGAATTCCCGGATTGTTTGTTGCAACGGTTTATCACCAACTCAGAGCATGCCTAGGGACCGTTCGCGATCCCGTACATGTGTAAGTGGCTTAGCCGTTATGGAATCACAAGTAGCATTTCTGACCGGAAATAAGTTTTTAGCAGAAATGTCAAACAGAATCAGGTCTAAGCATGAAAAATGGAAAACAAAAGCAAAACAGAGACGTCAAAGTGCAAACACCTACACCGATGTGATTAGTAGTCATATCAGAGCATGCCTGAGGATCGTTCGTGGTCCTGTACATGTGTAAAATGACTTAATCGCGTTGGTGTGGAGTTTGCTACTTATTCGTTATTACACCAATCAATTGATGACAAGTTGACGTCTCGATCCTGAGCCGTCCCCAACAGGTGCAAGTAGTGGTCGTTCCCATTCCACCGTCGTTGCTCCCCTTTTCACATATTGCGATAGCAGACCATTACGGATATGCCCTTCAACTTCATCCTTCAAGTGCCTGCAATCATTTGTGCTATGACCATTCAACTCGTGGAATAAGCAGTACTTGTTTTGACTTTCTTTCATTGCTAGTCGGATCTCTCCTCATTGGTTTGCGATAAGAAACTTGCTCCTTAGTATCTTGGTAAATTCGTTCCAAACTCTCATTCAATTCCGAATAAGTGGTGAAACGCGGCTCCCTTCGAGCCCGCTTCGACCTATCATCATTATCTTACGCTTTCCGCTTTCCTTTACCTCTGTCAAAATCCTTTTCAAGAGGTTTTCCGCCTTTGAGTGCATAAACTTCTACCCCTTCTCCTTCTTCTCTTTCAACATTTGCGTCTTCTAATCGTAAGAATCCTTCAGCCTCATGGTAAAACTCCCCTAGATCCATAAGGGGATCTCTTATCAGTGAATTTTTGAATTCTGTGCCATCGGCTATGCCCGATACAGCTGCCATTAAAACCATGGATGGATCTGGTCGATCCACCGATGCTGCGGCTGCGTTAAACCGCATCAAAAAGCTTCTCAAAGACTCTCCAGTTCTTTGCTTCAGTGCCGCTAAACTCATCACATTCTTAGGCCTCGAAATGTGGACCCTGAATTGTCTCATAAACCTTTCAGTCAAGTCATTCCATGTTCTAATAGATTCACTCTCCAGTTGTCTAAACCATACTGTTGCAATATCTGCCAGGTATAATGGAAAGCACCGGGCCATGACCTCCTCTGATGCCCCCAACACTTCCATATGCCTCATATACTTTGTCAGATGAACCGTGGGATCTGTCCTCCCATTATACATATCCAATGACGGTAGCTTAAAATCTGGTGGGTTCCTAGCTTGCCTGATCGCTGTGGTAAATGGACTCCTATTCACATCCTCCAGGTCTTTATTTACCAATCCGCCTCTCATAGCCCGCCTGACCATCTCTGCTAACCTGTCATTATCTCTGAGCTGTAGTTCTCGTTCGTTGCCTTCGACCTGCCCCCTGAGCTCACGAGGGAATTCCAGAATCTGTACTTCTGGCTGGGTTTCTGTTCCTTTGCTAGCTCTTAGTGGCCTAGTGTCGGTTGGTGTCTTGCCTAAGGTTGGATCAACATGCTCCTAGGGGATGCCCCCTAGCCTAGGGGCTGCCCCTGATGGTCCCGCTCTATCTGGTTTATGATTTTGGGCTCCAAGTTGCCCGATCTGTTGAAACAGATTCTGTATCATTTCTTCTTGTCTTCTCATCATTGTCTCTATCTCATCCCTGGTGATGAAGACTGAAGTTCGGTTCGCTCCTGAGGAAGCCTCTTGACTCCCCTCGTGTTGACTTTTTTTCGATCTTTGTCGTCTATTTGATTGCCTTGTCATAGTTTTTAAGATCTAAACTCTTAAACCTTCAAACTCAACTTCCAAGTAGTAGAATCCCTGAGTTCAACCTTCTCAGTGAAAGCACCAAAAATGTTAACGCTAAAAATGTACGCTAACACCCCGGTGTAAGTAGTAATAAAGTGAAAGCACCATCCATTGGTACGGGAACTAAAAGTAAGCAGAGAATAGCAGAAAATAGTAAAAGACAACAGGTTTATAGTGGTTCGGCTCAAAGTCAAGCCTACGTCCACTTTAATCTCTTTTATCACTGATTCGATTACAGAAGTTACAATAATCCTTTGATTACAACACAATGAAGACAAGTAATTAGAACTTCGATGCAGAAAAGCTCTTTCAATTCATGTTGAATGAACTTGATTCTTTTTGAAGATTCTTTGGAGTATTCTTTATCTTTGGTGTGTTGAAGTCAGTAGAGAAATCAGCAAAGTCTTGGCATTTCCAAAAATCCGTTTTTTTCAAATGCGGAGTAGGCGGGGTATTTATAGGTGAAACTGGGCTTAGGTCGGCTGCATTTTAGGTCGTGAGTGACATAAGAGTGATCACGAGATAGCTTAAGTCGTTGATGACTTAACGGGACCATCCTGGGCGAGATAAAGGCTGAGAGCGACCTAGTATGAGTAATTCAGAAGTTATCTAGGTTGGTTTAGGTCGTTAGCGATCTAAAGGAAGAAACAGTGAGCACGCGGCTTAACTTTGGAGCTTTAACTCTTTAGGTCGCTGCCGCTTTGACTCGTTAGGTCGCTGCCGCTTTGACTCGTTAGGTCGCTGTCGCTTTGACACGTTAGGTCGTTAGGTCGCTGAAGCCCTTAACTCGCTAAGTCGTTGGGTCGCTGAAGCCTTGAGTTGCTTGAGTCGCTTGAGTCCCTTAGATCGGTAAGTCGCTAACCCATAGCAATGTTAGCTCGCTGAACGCCATAGGTCGTAGGTCGCTGAGGGTTGCAGATGGTTAAGTTGCTCGGATTATTCAGGGTAATTAACTCGTTGTTTTGTTGAGTGCTGTAAGTCGTGGCTTCTTCAATAACAGTTGAGTCGCTATTTACAAAAGGTGGGATAACAAAATGCTCGTATTGATAAGTACTTCCAAGAGAGAAAATTCATCAAGTATCTGAATGAGCATGCATTCTATATTAAAATCCAAAATGGTTTTACACTGATTGTACGCTTGTATGTAGATGACTTGATCTTCATTGGTAGCAATCCAAGTATGTTTAATGAGTTTAAGAAAGAGATGACGAAGTAGTTCGAGATGATCGATATTGGACTTACGTCTTACTACCTTGGCATTGAAGTAAAACAAGAAGACGAAGACATCCTAATCACTCAAGAAGGATATGCTAAGGAAGTGCTGAAGAAGTTCAAGATGGATGAATCTAACCCAATCTGTACGCCAATGAAATCAAGTTGTCAAAGCATGAGGAGGAGAAAAGGTGGACCTAATACTCTTTAAAAGTTTGGTTGGAAGCTTGCAATACTTAACATGCACAGGACCCGACAACTTTTATGTAGTAGGAGTTGTTAGTCGATACATGGAAAACCCAACAATAACTCATTTGAAGGGAGCAATTAGGATTCTTCGCTATGTCAAAGGAACAACAAACTTTGGCTTATGCTACTTTATTTCTAAAAATTACAAGCTTGTTGGATATAGCAATAGCTATTGGAGTGGAGATATGGATGACCGAAAAATCACAAGCGACTTCGTGTTCTACATGGGAGACACAGCCTTCACATGGATGTTGAAGAAGCAGTCGATTGTCACTCTTACCATATGCGAAGCGGAGTATGTAGCTTCTACTTCTTGTGTTTGCCATGCAATTTGGGTATGAAACCAATTAACAGAGTTGAATTTGCCACAAGGGGAGCCGACCAAGATTTTTGTGGACAATAAGTCAGTAATTGCTTTGGCCAAGAACCTAGTCTTTCATGATTGAAGCAAGAACATTGATACATGCTATCACTACATTAGAGAGTATGTCAACAAAAAAGATGTACAACTAGAGTATGAGAAGACACATGATCAAGTAGCTGATATCTTCACCAAGCCTCTCAAGCACGAAGATTTTATTAATGTGAGGTGTCTACTTGGAGTAGCAAAACTAAGTTTAAGGGGGGTGTTGGAAATAAACTTAATTTTGCAATCTAAATTTTTCATATAAGAAATACCTAGAATCTAGAATATATGGAATAATATATTTGAAATTGTATGAGAGAATATTTAGGAGATATTTATGGAGAACCATTTGATTAAGTGAATCTTCAACGTTTGTTTGAGATGTGAACTCCTATAAATAGAGGTGGATTAATTCATCTTGGATGTAAAAAGAGAAATGTAAGAAAAAATATGACCTTTTGTAACAAAGTTTAGCAATAAAGTTTTTTCTCCTTATGAGAAAAAAAAAATCATTTTTTCTACTCCAACCTCTTTTCTATCTTCTTCTAAACTCAAATCTATTTGTTATTGAAGAAAGCTTCCAACAGCAATGCTTTGATGAGATCTGAAGCTTTGATGCTATCAATCTGAGCTGAACATTGCGCTGCCTTGATGAGATCTGAAGTGTTAACCATAAAGCTCACTCAAGAATGAAGGAATTAAAGAAAGCTTGCGAAAGCATTGTAAATGCTTCGCAATAATTAAAGAGAGGTGTTCCACCATGGTCCAAAAGCGGGGTATTTAAAACATTGAAGTTGCTTTCGAAGAGATTGGAACGGTGTTACAGGCATTTGATGCTTTTGTAGATATGGTTACACTAAAAATCAATCTTCCGTCTATGACAAAAGGTCTCTCAACAAAGACTAAAGAAAAGGAGTTCAGTTCAAATCTTTCGAAAGAGTCGAAGGGATGCAGTCAAAAGTGTATAGTAGTCCCAGATCATTCGAAGGAGTCAAAAGGTTTCAATTCTTAGCATTCAAAGTGTTCTTACCTTTCGAAGTGGACGGAGAAATCAAAGCAAGTGCAAGCAACTTTGTAATGGCCTTTCCAAAAGCATAACAAGCCTTTCGAACCGGTTGGAACACATCCAAGATACCTTTCGACAATGTCGAAAGGTTTATGAAGAAAACAACACTCACATGCCAGTAAAGAAAGAAAGACAACCTTTCAACAACATTGAAGGAAAGCATAGCTCTCGACAACAATCAAGTGAAAAGCAACCTTCCGACAAGGTCGAAGGATTTACAATAACTAAGGGAAAAGAAATCTTCCGACAAATTCGAAAGATTCATGAAGGCGTAAAGAAAAGCAAACCTTTCAACAAAGTCGAAAGGTCCATGATAGCAGGCAAAAGACAAACCATTCGACAGAGTCGAAAGGTTTGCAGCTGCATATAAAAGGGGAACCTTCCAACCCGGTCGAAAGCAAGAAACCGAAAGGTCGGCCACCTGCATTTATAAATAAGACCTAAGGGTCCCTGTTTGGGGGATCCAATTTCTTTCATTCTAATCTTTTAACTTCTTAATCAGAGTATTGTAACCCTAATTGAGTGTGATTTGGGGAAATTAATAAAAATGAAGCTTTTTCTTGGATACAAGGGGAAGTTCTTAGCTTTGTTAATTGCTTTACTATTTGCTTAAACCTTTGTTGGATAAACTCATATTTTTAGGTTCAACCCCATAAGAAGTTCTTGCCGGCAAGGTTGACAACACTTCTGCAGAAAGTAACCATAGCAACCCTTCGAATCCTTCAATTCTATAATTTAAACCTTTCGACTAGCTTGGCAATTCTTTATACCTTAATAGCATCCGTCCCTTCTAAAGCTTCCAACCAAGTGGTCAAACCTTTCGACAAGGCTGAAACTTACTTTGTATAAGAGATCAAACCTTTCGACAAAGTCAAAAGCTTCTGTATATCCACAAAGCAGTTTGATATCCTACCTTAACCTAAAGAAGGCAATCATCCTAACATTTCTATAGGATAAAATCCAACCTCCTAAGGAAAAGTTTAAGGAAATTCAATCTAAACAAGGAAGGAAACTCTCAAAGAGACTCTCACACTAACTCAATAAAACCGGAAGGTTTTAGAACCCAGCATCTAAACCGTTCGACGACGTCGAAAGGTCTAATTCGAAAGATATATACAAGCAAATTACAAAGGTAATTCTTAAGGATATCAAGCCCTTCATTCAAACCAGACTAATCACACTAGCTGGAATAGCTTTGGGGTGTTGACTATAATTTTGGTTGACATTTTGGCACTAGAAGGAGGGCTTGAATCTCCGACCTTATTGAATTCCCCACCTACTCTTCTACTTGGTTAAATCCCATAAGGCTTATCAACTCCTCTTTTTGAACAAGAAAGGATCTATTTTAGATAAAAGACTCATAATTCATCTAATTGCATTTAAAGGATAAGGAATGAATTCAATGTTCGAAACAAGAGACAGTTTTTGCAAGGAAAAGTCGGTTCAAGGGTCCACGGAACCTCTAGAACTAAAGTTTAATCATCAAGTGGATTATAACCCACACTTACTTGAAGAGAAAAACCTTCGGTTTCAAGCTTTATAGGTCATTAAGAGGAAAAGACGGATTACACCCTATAACCCTTTAAAATGGAGTATCAACCCGTTCCATTTGGGATCAACCCCAATCTTTTCTCTCGAAAAGGAGAATTCGAAGAAAGAGAGCCTATTTCTACAAATGAGAAGGACCATTCAATCATACTCCTATGGGACTATCTTTGAAAAGGAAATGATAAAGGACTATGACAGTTTTACACATAAATGGAGTAAGATTATAAATGGGGCTCACCATTCAAGGGAAAACCATAAACGAATAGAAAAATCAACAACCGAAGAACTAAGCATAATAAAGGAATTACCAAGTGGAAATATAAAGATTACCAAGAAATTTCCAACCTAAACCCTAAGATTGAAAGAAAGGCCCTTGAAAGAGGATCAACGGACAATGAGAAGGAAACCTACTCCTCGAGAAGTGGTACTTGAATCAAGCCACAAAAGAATTAGACGCCAGTCAACGACGACTCAAAATTCAAGACTTCTTAAAGAATATAATCTTACTACCTCAATCGAAGACATCTATATCTGAACCAAAGAAGAACTGAATTATTGGCCTTCCCAGAAAAAGAAGCCGGGATTTGAAAGGAAACTTAAGTGGTTATATTGCAATTTTCATTTAGTAAATAGACATGATACAAATCAATGTAAGGTACTTGAAAAGATGGCCCTACACTTTCTAAGATAAGGAAAACTTAAACAGTTTGTAAAGGATTGAACAAGTTATGGAATAAAAATTCTATTCTCAAAATAAGAGAAGTCTACATGGTTGAGAGTAAAATTCACCTTAAACTTTGACTACCTAAAATGATAGACTACCAATAATGGTAGAAAGCCCTTAGTCGCGCCAAGATGGCCAGGTCAAGGCACCTCCTAGAGGTAGGACGTAAGCCTTTAGCCGTGCCAAAATAAGAAATGGCCAGGTTGAAACAGCATAAGCCCTTATTCGCGTCATGCTATGGCCAGGATAAAGTGTCTTTTGGAGGAAGGACGGGTAATCCCTTGATCCCGCCACGTTATGGCCTGGTCAAGGTACCGAACAAGCCCTTAGCCATGTCACGCTATGGCCAGGTTAAGGCACTCCTAGAGGGAGATTGGGTAAGTTTTTGGGCTCTGCTTGAGAATAAGCTAGCCGAGTGCACCGGAAACCCGAATGAAATGTCCGGCGGACTAAGAAAAGTCCTTGCCTGAAATAGGCAACCACCAAAAATCGGCATCGCCTAAAATGGAAACTACATAAATAAGCATAAGAAATGGATGAAAGAGTCCCTGCCTGAAATAGGCCAAAATAAATGAAATCGGGCCCGAGAAAGAAAAATCATGCAAAATATCATCAAAGCCTGAAGATGGCGCAATCGACAAGAGAATAAAAAAGAATTCATTGAATTCTCCTCATGAACATATGCCAGATTGGTTTTCTGGTCTTCTATTACTTATTACCGAAAATGGTATTCTGGTCTTCTATTACTTACTGCCAGATTGATTCTCTGGTCCTATATTACTTACTGCCAGATTGGTTTTCTGGTCTTCTATTACTTATTGCCAGATTGATTCTCTATTCTTGTATTACTTATTGCCAGATTGGTTTTCTGGTCTTCTATTACTTATTGCCAGATTGATTCTCCGGTCCTCTATTACTTATTTCCGGATGGGTTTCCTGGTCTTCTAACACTTATTGCTGAAAACGGTCTTCTGGTCTTCTATTATTAATACCAGATTAACAGATATGGTTTTCTAACCTCTTATAATTCATTACCATAAAGGGTATTCTGGGCTTCAAGATTCTCACACATATGAATTTCAAAATTTAATACCCAAATTCGGGTTCTGTGATACTCATTTCAGAACTTCACTATTAAAGCTCGAACATGGGTTTCGGGTCTTCTATATAAAAATCTCATCATCTGAATACCTAAGTTTGGGTTTTGAGTCATTATCAATCACTAATATATTATACCTGAATTTGGATATCAAGACTATTGTTTAATTAAGCCGTAGTCTATGGACATGATTTTTGGACTTTAATTCGTCTCAAGTGCTCGAATTTGGGCCAAAGAATATTATCAACAAGAACACTATTAAGACTCTCCGAATGAGGAATTCGGGCTTCTAACTATGTGAAAATAATGGGTGAGAAAGTTGCTACTTCAAAAATTCAGACATGAACCCCTGAGTCAGGTTCTTCATTTAATGAAAGTTATATTTTAACATTCATCACCGTACGATAAGGAGGAATCTACTATCAACAAGTCTTATGCATTCCGAACAAGTGGAAGGAATTAAATCCATGATCATTTCTCATCATGGTTAAAGATGAGATCTTAACATTTTGAATAAATTACTTTTCATATAATTGACAAGATGATTTGCTAATCTAGGCAAATGATATACAAAAAAATATGTCAATTTCAGGCTAAAAATTAAAAATATTGTTTGCTACATGTTTCTCAGGGAAATCAGAGTGACAAGGGGTAACAAAAGATTCAGGAAGCACAAAAGTCGCTGAATGAGTAATTCAAAGGTGTACTAAAAGTTACACTATAGAAAAGAATCACGAATCAAGTGATATTTAAAATATTTCCATAATTTATGTAAGTAGTGAAGTCATTTACAAACAACAAAATTATGTACAAGATAGATTTACATGGATCAAATACATAAATAAATTACAAATCTTGAGTTTCTTTATTGAGAGCCTCCGCCATTAAAGGATTTACTACATGATTAATTGTTGCGCATAGGACTTCCTTAAGCTTTTTCTCCTTTCTCCTAATTATATTCTCATCGTCGATAGCGTCAATGTTTGTTTTTAGGGCACGATTAAAAGGCCCTATTTGTAGCTATAAGGGTTTTATTTTCCCTTTCTAACTCAGCAACGCGCTTGTCGAGCAAATAATTATCATGCTTAAGCTTTTAATTCTTAGCAGCATAATCATTAATAGTGTGGGAATACTTGATTTTCTACCGCTCATCGAAATACTTGGAAATTTCAAACTTCACCCTCCAGCACCAGTTTCCAACTACATTATCATCTAAACCCAGAGGAGGATTCAGCATGGTTGGAAATTTCTGAGCTATGAGAAGTTTTGACTTAATAGGCCTGAAAATTGAACGGGTTGTTTGAGGGACCGGAAGATCAACATTTGGAATCTTTTCCCCTATGAGGAATTCTAAAGAGGCATATTGAGCTTGACTATCTCTCAATTTTAACTCTAAATCACTTATCCGTTGGATGAGTTCAGACATCTTTTCATCAAAGTTGATTGTAGGATTCGATTTCACTTGTTGCTTAAGTAAAATAATCACTTCATTTTGTCTCTTAATCTCAGTCTCAAGATGATTAATATGATTCTTATGATTGCTGGCTATGATCTTTTGGATGAGATATCTTTTATGCCATTTCACGGCTTCAGTGTTACCACCGAAATGCTCAAGAAGGGCATCGTCATAGGCCACGATCTCACCACTTCTGCTTAATAATCTATCTTTGATAGCGTCAATGCGAGAATGTAAATTTTGAGAACGACGGATCATAGCAGATCCAAGCTCCTATTTAAATCAAAATAAATGTAATGGGATCAAAATTGAGTGAAAAGATATCTTTATTACTATAATGATGGATTACAACTCAAGTAGCCACAAAGTTAAAAGGAACAACGAATGCTTTCTTTACATCTAAAGTTGAGAGGGAACATTCCTAACTTTGCCTAAAGTATTAGAGGAAAGCATGACTGTTGAGTCAAAAGGTATAGTGACTCCTTACCGACGGACATTTACTATAATCCCATTTTCCGGCTGGTGTACTATCGCAACCACAAATTAATTTGGAATGGAATGTTCTAATTTCTTTTAAGAATAATTCCTTTTCTTCGTCGAGGAAGTCGAAGCGAGACTGGGGTATTCCAAGTATAATTTTTGCAAACCCCGAAGAAAGCAATATCTTACTAACTTCGAAGTCCTTAAAATTGATCCATTTTAGAGTAAACTCTCCTTAGGTTAACATACTGACTTAAGTGGTCCCTTGGGACAACCCGACCAAAAGAACTGGTATTCTGAAATAGCACAGTAAAAATAAGCTAAGCATAGAAAGCATAACAAAAGCATGTATTCATAAATCAATTACTTGTTACGTATTTACAGTCATTCATTTGTTTCATACAAAATAGACTTAGAAAAGTATTCAGAAACAAATTTATCCTTATAATACTTAAGCTTTTCAGCAGGGAGATCTTGAGGAATCGATTTGATCCACGGTAAATTCCAGCAAGCTCCAAGATGCGGGTCAGAACCGAATTCATCTAAGTATCTTTTATGAAAACGTCTAAGTAGACCCCCACTGAATTCACCTAAGTATGAAAAATCTATGATAGAATGTCTATAATATACTTTATACAAAAAATTAATTAAAATATCTCTCTCTTCCATCATCATCCAGAATAGAGTTGTTAACTCTCTATTTTCCTTTAAGAGGGCGTCATATCGGATACGCGCTTTCTTTAGTAAAGGAGCCACCCTCTTATATTTAAAAGATGCTAAAGCCGAGGTACTCCGGTCTAGACTATGGTATTTCTGAGATAGAGCATTGTGTTCCTCTATTGATTTGTCTAACTCCCTATATAACTTGTTAATCTCCGCCTGTTTTCTCTCAAATTTTGTATTATAAGGAAATTTGACTTCTTCTTTATCCAAGACAGATACTTTATCACTAATTATTATCTTCAAAGTGTAAGATAATTAAACAGGGAATTCCATACCTGTTAAACTGAAATGGAAGCTTGGGGAGCTTGTTTTTCTTCTTGAGGATCCTCGGGATGAATGGGAGCAGTTTCTTCCTCAAGAGTAGCAGTTGGACCAGGGGATATTGGAGGCAAATCATTACGAGGGGATGGCTCCTTTTCAGAAGATTTAGTTGGACCATCGCCATCTTTTTCTGTGGCACTAGAGGGACCCCCTTTATCTCCACCAAGGCCATGACTTCCAGAGGGGTTCTCATCATTATCATCATCATCATCATCACTATCCCAGTTAATCCTAGTATAATCATCATCTTTTTCCTTAGGATACTCATCTTTGTCATCCTCCTCTCCAGAATTGGATGCGATGTCAAAGGAGGGGATACCAAAAGAAAGAGCTTCCTCGAAATCAACAGTCCCCTCTTCACCTATGGGCTCAGAACCTTGCCTAACTCGCTCAAATTGGTCCATAACTCTTTTGGCTAGAATTGGGTCAAGTGAAGAAAAACCAAAGTCAGGACATTTGCCACGATTGTCGGCATATGATAGCATGAGGGCATCTTCATAATGATTCAGCAGCATGGGCCCCAAGGTGGCACTACTACAAAACAGGCCATTTGCATCGGTTGTTTACCCCCTTTTGCATCAGTTCAACAACCGATGTGTTTGCACCAAAAATGGTCACAAACCCCAATTGTTGTGAAAGCACCAGTGTATGAATACAAATCAGCAATATTCAAACACAAATATCAGATCTAAGCAAGCACAAACAACAATCCAGAAATAATGAACAGTGACACGCAATTTATAGTGGTTCGGCTATCTCCGGCCTACGTCCACTTCAAGGATTTTTATCTTTTATTGATGTTCTTCACTGATTACAGATGATTACAGCAAATACAATGAATGAATCTGAAGATAACAGCAATGGAAAGGAGTAGAGTTGAATCCGGCAGAGTCTGGACGTTGAATGGCGAAAAAAGATCCCTTTTCCGTAGGCTTCAGGGGGCTATTTATAGGCGTAGGAGGCTCAGATCTCGCCCAAACTTCAGGAGACTTTTTCTGGCACGTGAGGGGGCCCACGCGACCGGTCCCACCAAGTTTCAACTCAATCTGTGATCGATTCGAGTCAATTTCGTATCGATCTGGAAATGCTCCAATCGAGCTGAAACTTGGCAGGATTGCTCTCTACCTTGCATGGAAGCTACTCTGAAAATTTCGTTGCATTTGGACCAGCGGTTTGTGAGATATGATCGATACAAGATTGTATTCTCGTGTGTGCTGCTCTGTTCGAATCCATGGATTCGTATCCATCGCTCCGAATCGACATGGGCACGTGAGCGCGCAGTGACGTGGTGCGGAACTCTTGGATCTCTCCACCTTTTTTGCCGCGTCGAACGAGTCATTCGCATCTAGCGCTGAAGCTTCGCGCATACCAGCCCTTTATTCGCATCCACGTGCTTCTGTCTTTACTCGAACCGGTTATCGATTCGTCGTAGTCCTCGTTCGCATCGATTATACGGATACGAAGAAGGACATATGCGCTATCGATTCGAATAACTACGAACCACATGGATACGAACCAAGGTTCCATAATCGATTCGAACTGGGTATACCCCTGATCGATACGAAATGTTTCGCCTACGATGGATACGAGCTAAACTGATATGACGCTACCGCCTATGGATCGATGCGAGGAGTCCAATACCGGATGGATTCGAACAACTCCGATTCGAACAAAGTTCTAGAACGGATTCGAACAGTTTGAGGCGGCGTCGCCCAAATGGACACGGAGCTGATCGATTCGAACAAGCCAATGCGATGGTTTCTGATGGATACGAAATCTGATCGATTCGAACAGGCCTTTGATGGATACGAACAACGCACTTCATCTAACTTGTATCGATCATATCTCGCTCATCTGAACTCCGATTTACCTGAGACTTGGAGCACTGGCTTTCATGGCTTTGCTTGTCATGTCTTGTCAATTACGGCTCGATCTGGACTCGGGCAAAAATCATCGATATCCATGATGAACCTGCGATGCACAATCGATGTTCATGACTAATAATCATTGATTTTCAGTTAATCTTTGGGTATCTCGGCTTTGCCAAAAGTTGGGATAACATTTTGCCCCCCAAAATATGCCTTTTGTTAAAAGGCGTGTTTTGATCAGTCTCAAGTTAAATGCAGTGAGTTCATGTTTTACTCATAGCTTATAGCATTTTCAATCAAGTCCATGGCTATTCGAAGCCGAATTGTTATCAATTTTTTCCCAGTGGAAGTTAAGAATGAAATTCTACGGTCTCTCCGTACTATTGATGGTCACTCCGGACCCTTGTCAAACCCATTCTAGATTTAGCGATTGAATAGAAAGATCCTATTGCATTCCGGCGTTGCTTTCTATCCCTTGCACTCTGGCCCCAGCTAGGGCGTATAGCGATGTCTTGGTCGTTCTCGACCGATCATAGCCTCTCCGGGCTCCTGCTGGATCCCATCCTGTTACTCTCCGGTGAAGGGGAAACAACGTTAAGTGGGTCGATCCTGTCGCTCTCCGGCGAAGCGACCCACTTCTTGCACTCCGGTTCAGTGTATCTGAACATTAAGCGATATCTTGGCCTAAATCGTCGGCCGATCATAGCCTCTCCGGGCCCTTGCTGGATCCCATCCTGTCACACTTCGGTGAAGGGGAAACAGCGCTTAAGTGAGTCGATCCTGTCGCTCTCCGGCGAAGCAACTCACTTCTTGCACTCCGGACCCTGTCTCTCCGGGTAGGGTCATAAAGCGATCATAATTTTGTATTAGTACGTAATATTCGTCCTTTAACTCTCCGGTCAAAGGCTTATTCAGGAAATTCAAGTTTATTTATTAAATTCAGACCCTAGATGTTCAATCTCAAACATCAGGGAAAAAGTAAACAACGCCTCTCCGGGCTGAACGGTCTATATTGCCTCAGAGCATGCCTAGGGGTCTCTCTGGTTCCCGTACATGAGTGAGTGGAATAGCCGTTTTATTTTGAAAGCAAATCTAATGAAATTATTTGGCCGAAGTCCAGATCTCGAACTTGGCCCTTGCCATCTTAATCAGTTGATGATGAGCCGTGATCCCGATCCAGGATCGTTTCTGTTAGGTGGAGGCGGTAGTTGTTCAGGCCCTACCGCTGCTGCCCGTTCTCTGACATATTGTGGCAGTTTACCACTCCTGGCATGTTCTTCCACCTCATCCCTTAGGTGGCGGCATTCATCGGTAGTGTGTCCATCCAGCTCATGGAATAGGCAGTATTTTCCAGTCCTGCGTTCCCGCTCCGTGGGATCTCTCCTGGGTGGTTTTCGATAGGGGAGTTGCCCCCGAGTTTCAGTGTAAATCCTTTCCAGGCTTGCCGTCAAATCTGTGAATTGCCCGAATCTGGGTTCCCGGAATTTCTTCCGTTTATCAGGACCGTCCTGTGCATCGTCCTGCTTTCTCTTGCCTTTGTTTACTCCAGATTGTCCTCCTGCGGTTCCTTCGCTTCGTGTAGTGTTTATTTCCTGCCTCTCGGCTCGTGATTCCTCTAGTCGAATGAATTTTTCAGCTTCATGATAGAACTCTCCTAGATCTTGCGGTGGATCTCTGGTCAGAGAATCTTTGAACTTGGTGCCTTCTGCAATTCCTGCTACTGCCGCCATCAAAATCATTGATGGATCCGGGCGATCTACAGAAGCCACCGTTGCATTGAATCGCAATAGAAAATATTTTATGGACTCTCCGGTCCTTTGCTTTATCGAGGCTAAAGTCATCACACTCTTGGGTCGCGTCACATGGACCCTAAACTGTCTCATGAAGCATTCCACCAGCTCACCCCATGTCCTGATTGATCCAGTCTCTAGTTGTCTGAACCAAAGCGCAGCCAAATCTGATAGAAACAAAGGGAAGCATCGAGCCATCACTTCCTCGGATGCCCCCAGCACTTCCATATGCCTGATGTATCTGGTAACGTGCATGGTCGGGTCTGACTTTCCGTCATACGGGTTCAGCGTCGGCAGTTTGAACTTTGGAGGGTTCCTTGCATTCCTGATATTTGGAGTGAACGGACTCCGACTGACTTCCTCCAACCCTCCGATAGACAGTCCTCCTCTCATGAGTCGTCGCACTAATCCAGCCATCTTTTCATCTCCATCCTGGGGTTGCCCTCTTGGTCTTGAAGGGTATTCTGGTATGTACTCTTCGTGTGGCCCTTCAGCATCAGCATTGGCCCTAGCTTGTTGAGCTCCGTCTGTCGGCCTTCCAGTATCGGATCCCGTGGGTCTGCCCCCGAGTCCTTGTCGATTGTCCACTGGATCTGCATTCTGTCCCTCATCAAGTTCCGCAGTCCTAGCTCCCTGTTCCACATTCATAGCCGCTGTAGCTGGTCCTAGGCTCTGCGTCCCTGCAGCTCTCATCTGTTCAAAGAAATTCTGCAGCATCTCTTGTTGACTTTTCATCATTCTTTCGTGCATCATATTGGTCATGGTCTCCATTTCGTCTCTAGTGATGTAGATCGAAGCCGGCTCTTCTCCAGCACCAGAGGATGCCTCTTGACTTCCTCCTTGATGGCTTCTCTCAGCTCTTTGTCTTCTACTTGTTTGCCGAGTCATTGTCTTCAAATCTTCGAGTTTTCAAATCTGAACTTCGAATCTGGTGTAGCGGATGCTGGTTGTTCTCAGTGAAAGCACCAAAGTGTTTGCACCAAAAATGGTCACAAACCCCAATTGTTGTGAAAGCACCAGTGTATGAATACAAATCAGCAATATTCAAACACAAATATCAGATCTAAGCAAGCACAAACAACAATCCAGAAATAATGAACAGTGACACGCAATTTATAGTGGTTCGGCTATCTCCGGCCTACGTCCACTTCAAGGATTTTTATCTTTTATTGATGTTCTTCACTGATTACAGATGATTACAGCAAATACAATGAATGAATCTGAAGATAACAGCAATGGAAAGGAGTAGAGTTGAATCCGGCAGAGTCTGGACGTTGAATGGCGAAAAAAGATCCCTTTTCCGTAGGCTTCAGGGGGCTATTTATAGGCGTAGGAGGCTCAGATCTCGCCCAAACTTCAGGAGACTTTTTCTGGCACGTGAGGGGGCCCACGCGACCGGTCCCACCAAGTTTCAACTCAATCTGTGATCGATTCGAGTCAATTTCGTATCGATCAGGAAATGCTCCAATCGAGCTGAAACTTGGCAGGATTGCTCTCTACCTTGCATGGAAGCTACTCTGAAAATTTCGTTGCATTTGGACCAGCGGTTTGTGAGATATGATCGATACAAGATTGTATTCTCGTGTGTGCTGCTCTGTTCGAATCCATGGATTCGTATCCATCGCTCCGAATCGACATGGGCACGTGAGCGCGCAGTGACGTGGTGCGGAACTCTTGGATCTCTCCACCTTTTTTGCCGCGTCGAACGAGTCATTCGCATCTAGCGCTGAAGCTTCGCGCATACCAGCCCTTTATTCGCATCCACGTGCTTCTGTCTTTACTCGAACCGGTTATCGATTCGTCGTAGTCCTCGTTCGCATCGATTATACGGATACGAAGAAGGACATATGCGCTATCGATTCGAATAACTACGAACCACATGGATACGAACCAAGGTTCCATAATCGATTCGAACTGGGTATACCCCTGATCGATACGAAATGTTTCGCCTACGATGGATACGAGCTAAACTGATATGACGCTACCGCCTATGGATCGATGCGAGGAGTCCAATACCGGATGGATTCGAACAACTCCGATTCGAACAAAGTTCTAGAACGGATTCGAACAGTTTGAGGCGGCGTCGCCCAAATGGACACGGAGCTGATCGATTCGAACAAGCCAATGCGATGGTTTCTGATGGATACGAAATCTGATCGATTCGAACAGGCCTTTGATGGATACGAACAACGCACTTCATCTAACTTGTATCGATCATATCTCGCTCATCTGAACTCCGATTTACCTGAGACTTGGAGCACTGGCTTTCATGGCTTTGCTTGTCATGTCTTGTCAATTACGGCTCGATCTGGACTCGGGCAAAAATCATCGATATCCATGATGAACCTGCGATGCACAATCGATGTTCATGACTAATAATCATTGATTTTCAGTTAATCTTTGGGTATCTCGGCTTTGCCAAAAGTTGGGATAACACGATGCATATGCAACCGATGCAACAGGCTTAACACTTTTGCATCAGTTCTGAAACCGATGCAAAAAGGTTCCTTTTGCATCGGTTGTTACTAACAACCGATGCAAACTAATCCCTCTATTGCATCGGTTTTTTATAACAACCGATGCAACTAATCCCTCTATTGCATCAGCTATTTATACCTAATGCAAAAAAAATCATTCTCAGAAACCATTATCACAGTACTCAAATAGACTATATATATATATTATTGATTATAACAAACAATTATTGCATGCAATATTACAATCATTCAAAATTAAATTTGATGGAAAATACATAATCAGATTTAATAATTCTACAAAAGAATGAAAAACATAAATAAATTCCGCAGTACATAATCAGACAGTCGGTAGTAAAACATAAATGCAGCACAGAAATACATATATACAACTTCATTGTTACTGATACAACTGATATTGTTGCACTTCATTGTTACTGATACAACTGACACTGTTGCACATTTCAACATCAACTACTGCATCAAAATTTGCCACTACCTCACTACCATACCACTGCTCTTCCCAAATTCCACTGACCATCGCTACAACTTGCTCTACCATTCCATATCACACCACTTCCTTGAACCACCACAGTTCCACTTGAACAAGTTTTTGGCTACTGCAACAATTCACTAGTCTTCAACTCCCCAGCCTACTGCCACATTCCCCCCATTACAACTTCAGATCCACCACACAGTCGACAGCTGCTTGCCATACTTCACCGATCATCCGCATCTACAACTCATACTTCACAGTCCACAAAACATCCACGTCAACCCCTTTACTACCCTGAACTTCACATTCACCAACAGCTAACTACATTACTGTTCCCATCGCTTACCTTTAACCATACTCAATTCACCATCAAAACACTGCAGTTATATCACTGCCCTGATAAACCTCCTCGGCCATTCAACAGATCAGCAAGTGTCACCAAGTAGCTGCTCACCATCAACCTCTCCCCTCAAAACCACAACATCAAACACTCAACCACTTCACTGCAGTCAAACTGCATAACCCTGCTTTGTCAACATCCTTCACCAAATCGCCGACCAAACTCCTCAACTCACGACATCTGCAAACACAGCCACCTTCCCACAGCAACATCTCCAAACAACTCCATACAAATACCCACAACCTCTTCACCAAACAGCCCATCACAACATCCCATTTCCTTTCAATCATTAAACTGCTGCAAATCACCTGCACATACCACTTACCACCCTGGTTACTGCCATCAGATAATCCGCCATCTCCAATACCAATACCACAAAAGCAAAATGCAATTTTAGAAATACCAAGTTCTCCAAAACATAAGAACCAATATTCAACACATCCAACTTAAATATAAAAAAAGAGTTTAATTTGGCTTGCATAACTCATACTATTGTTATATATCGCTTATGGAAAGAAAGAAATGGAAGGCTCCACAATAATAAATAAAGTGATAGCTTGCAACTTTGGAAAAAATTTAAAAATGATTTTCAAATCTTGCTCAGAAAATCAGAGAAAGCAGCACAGGCTTTGAAAAATCAAGAACAAATACTTGATTTATAGAGCATGGAAAATTACAGGGAATGATTAGAGACATACTTACAGAGCGAAAAATACTTTACAGATGCTTTCTGAGGTAGAGCCAATAGATCCATACCAAAATGTATTTCCCGTCACTACAAAATCCACATGTAACTGATATTTACCATAAACTAGAATGAGACCCGTGCTTCACACACAGAAAGATGGTGGAATTTGTGGTATTTGTTGGTGTAGATTAAATACACTATAAATTCTTGTATACTAAGCAGAACAGTACGTGGTAGAGTTTTTATTATAGTAGTGATAAACCAGTGGAACATTATATGTACATTTTTTCAAGTGACTTGCTTAAGTATTAGTTCAAGTAACCTCAAACATTATATGTTCATTTTTTGAAGTGACTTTTTTCAAGTACAGGTTCTAGTAAGAGGGCAGTTAGGCAAGAATTATATATTTATTTTTGTATGATCACAACAAACCATAACTCCACTTAAATTGAAAAGGCAGAGAAGAAAGTTGTTGTATCTCTAACATGAAATCTTAAATTAAATTCACTACCGAAATGATCCACATCTCTTGTTGCAGCTATATTCACAAGTCCTCCTCACTTCATACGATCGCTTCCAAATTCTCCAAAATTTTGATACTGCAAAAAAAATTTGGATCACTTAATCCTACATTTTCATCCATGTGTTTTCATTAAGATTACATGTAACTTATAAACAGATTAGTAAAAGACACCCTATCGCTTGATTATTATTAAAATTAACCAGAATACGATGGTAAAACTAACAGAACACTAAGTATGTTGAGTTTTGCAGTATGCATTCTATATGTAAATAATTTTCTTTCAAAAATCCTTCTAACAGCTTAAAAAATTCCACACAGACACACACGGTTAAAAAAACAACAGTATCAAAATACCACTATGTATCTGGCCTATTATATTTGAATATTTACATATCAAAATCAGTTGAAACTATTAAAAATTAACTTCGGCTTACCTCCTCTCAGCCAATAGTAGTTTTCTTATCTATCTGCTCTGTTTGCCTAATCTCGTAATGGTGCTTATTTTCATAGGTATATATATTATATGTCAAACAGATGTAAATTACTTGCTTTTCAATTAAAGCAGAGAATAAAATATCATAGTAGAAAATATTAAATTCGCCACTTTGGTACATAATTCTGTCATATTATGCTAAAACTGTGTTCTATGTTATGCTGTTAAAACGTGAGGTCAGAGCTGTCAGAATGATGAACGGTTAATGTGTATTATATACTGAAAATAACAATTTGTTATTTGTGAAATATTAAGATTTATGAAGTATGCAGTGTTTGCTCAGTGTAAAAGAGAGTGAAAATCCTAAATTACTGCAAATTAGAAATGAAGATGTTAACTTTTGGCAATCAAATTTCAGATTGTATAGTAGAGGAAAAGAACAAAAGTATGCAGCATGCAAACCGAATATGAACACCGTAACCATGACATGATAGTACCTTGTTGATATGTAAATAAGTTTCAAAATTGTTGGAATGAGACGGAGGTGCTTTATCCATTGGTTACAGCCATCAAGCCTCTTCTTCTAGCTTAGGCATCATCTCAGCAAATTTTCCCAGTAAACAAAATATACTGAAAAACATAAAATAATCAATTTTCAAAAAGTGATGAGTAATGTTATTTTTATTAGTGTTCAAACATAATCTATCATCTTCCAAAAGGTCTTATCAGTTGAAACAGTACTAAGAAAAGAAGTAACTAAAATAAATTCAGTTAAGCGTACCACATAGTCAGTTCTCAACTGAGAACAGTATAGGAATCCACAAACATGGAAGCACAGGATGTTAACTATACCACATGTTATACTCGCATCAGTTTAACTTTATTTAGTAAAATAACCTTTCATAATTACATAATACCTATAGTAAATATCAGTAAAGTTGGATTCTATTTATCGTATGAACGCTTAAGGATAGCTAGTTATTATTAGGCAAGGCAGTGCACTTTTCCACAACTTTGGCTATGCAAAGGATAAGCAGCATGTATAAATTTGTGAATTGTGTGCAGAGGGTAAAAGATGTCTGAATGTAAAATATATTGTTGAAAACTGACGGATTAACCATTTTGGAAATCCTAAGAAACTTCATCCTTGCCAATAAGTTATCCGCCTCCTCAAAAGAAGCGATGGTTGCTGAAATATTATGAAAAAATCAGTATTGCATACAATAGCCGGTAATATAGTCAGCAGTAGTTCTATAGTATAGAGCCTTGCAAATAAGCTTTGGTAAGATTTTGGTTGGGCATAAACATTATGGTCAACAGTTTGGATAACCACATCAAGAATGAAATGTCGCATCATAATAATACATTTTAGTTCAGGTGGAAAAAATGCGGTGAAAAAAAAATGAAAGCAAATATTTTCATAAGAAATGTCTATTGTAGACATGGTATTCTATTTTTAATATCTGGTTGGAAAAAAGGCAATAATATAAATATAGGAAAAAGTTATTTGTTCATCATACTACAGCACAAACGTATATATTATTTTGTCAAATGTATAAAATACATACATAAATAGTTGTGATTACATTTTCTCGACTTAGATGAAAGTTACTGATTAGAGAAGCTTCATTACTCAATGAATATCTAAGACGCATATTTAAACTAATAATTACAATTATTGGTAGACAGAAATACCAATTATGATACAAAATAAACACACTTAGGAAGAATATATTAAATATTATCGAGACAGGGTAAGAAATCATGAAAATACTTAAGCTAGGATAAGTCAGCATTAAAAGTTAGCACATATGCAGTTTCTCTGTTTCATTTTTTGGGCGGCGGTGTGTGCACAATGTGTAGTAGTGATAACATTATATATACTTCTCCAACTTATGTTCAGTTGGGGTCCTTTTGGCAATCAAAATAGATTACAAGCTTTAACTGTAAAACCGAATATTGATTATCATTATCGAAAAAATGAACTATAGGGAGGATCAGTTTTGCCTGATTATGTTGGAAATGAGGGGAAAAAAATTCAGCCTGTTAGTATAATACCTTAACAATTGCTAAGTAGATGCAAAAACAAAACTACATAAAACATGGTAAAATTTCAAATTTTATTGATAAAGTTGGCCGTCCTAAAATGTTAGAGATCAAATAGATTGCTAATTCTCTTCACTAGACAAATGATAGAACTTTCTCTATAAATCTGGCATAAATTCAGAAAATACTTTATGGTGTATCTGAATTATGTGTTCGGTGGTCACACTGTTGAATATAGTTATGGATTGTCTTAAATGGAGTTGTTGGGTCCAATGTTTTACCAACAGGCATGAAAACGATAGAAAATAGTTCCTCTAATTCCAATGGTTGAGAGTTTGCACAAGAATTAAATGTAACTATACAGGGAGTTACCTAGGTCTATCTGCTAGCAAGTTCTTCGCTGAACTCGAATTGATGCAAGAATTAAATGTAACTATACAGGGAGTTGATGGTCTGTCTGCTAATTTCTTCGCTGAACTCGAATCTGTCCTCCATTATCACCAATTCTCCCTCAAATTGATGCAAACCGAAGCCCTAGTTCGAAGTCCCCACTGTCGAAGCCCAGACAAGCAACGCACCCATAAAAATGCATATGAAAATGAAGCTATCTGCGAACGAAAGATTTTAAGGCTTGTTTCGTATTTTTATATTGAGCAGATTTTTGTATATTGATTTTTGAATTCAAACATTTTTTCTTTTCTCTGGCCAAGTTTAAACAATGGAAAGGGGAAAAAATAAATTTTCTGGCACCGAGATTCTGAGGGAGGAGAATTTTTTTTGGGAGTGGGTTACCGAGGAGAATGGAGTACATTTTGTCCAAAGTAGTAACTTTGGAGCCAATTTTTCATTATTTCCCACCTAAATTTCATATCTTTGCCATCAACATGTAGTTGCATCGGTTGACTTTAAAACCGAAGCGACTAAAACTATTTGCATCGACGTATTTGCATCGGTTGCTGGTGACAACTGATGCAAATTTGATTTTTTATTAGCTATTGCTTTCCACGTACCAATTGCATCGGTGATTAAGATAGAACTGATGCAAATAGTTCTATTTGCATCAGTTTTTACTTCAACTGATGCAAATGAGGCGAAGCAATATGCACTTTTTGTACTAGTGTGGTGTCGACAAAATCAGAAATGTGCTTTTGGAAGTCATAAAGGGTTTGAATAGCTATCTTAAGTGAAGCTTTGGACCTTTTGAATTTATCTTTCAGCAGAGTATTCTTGGAAATTAAACGAGCTTTCTCGTCCTTTGAGTCTTTTAGGGAAAGCTCCATTCTGAGTTTCCCATCAAAGTTATGTTGATGGGCTCGCCTCTCTACTTCTAGATCACTCTCGGCCCTAGCGAGGAAAGCCTTGATTCGCTCTAGTTCAGAGGAAGTGGTACTTTGAGTAGCCATCAATGAGGCCAGTTGACTTTTCAATTCAACATTCTCCTCCTCTAGCTTGGAGGATCCAGAAGAGAGCCAGGAGACATTTTTATTAAGAGAAATCTAGTTCTTGGAAATCTGCAACAAGAGAAGAAACACAAGTTAGCAATTAGAAAGATCCAGTGATGATAGGATTAATTGGACAAGAGCTTACCAAGAGTTGTTCCTCCATGAGATAGCAGTGATTTTCTACCAAGTCTAGGCTAAATGACGGTAGAGAGGAAGAAGTAAAAGATCTGAATAAAGAATGATCTTGCCGAGTTCGTCAAAACTAGTTGGCGGAGGAACAGAAGACAACGACTCCGAAAGGGCATGTGAAGGAGTCTCAAAAAAAGCAAGTTGCATTTGTGCCAGCACAGCTAGAGTGTCCGAAATTGTAATATATGGAAGGGGAGCATGTGTAGGTGGGGTTGGCTCCACTTGGTCTTTAGGAGCTTCAACAATTGGGCTGTTTGAAGCTTTCTCTAGAGACGTGCGTTTTTCTTCCCCCTCCACATCAGCGACTTTTGCTATTTTTGTTGGTGGAGCATCTTCGAAAGGCACTGTTAGTTTCCATTTCGAGGATCTCTTGGATCTAGCAAAAGCCTCCGAGACTGATGTCACATCTGAAGACGGTGGAGGAAGAGCAGCATCACTTGAAGAAATAGTGGCCTTTGAGGGAGATGAAACTAATTCAAGCAAATATAAAGTCAGTCAGAGCAATTCAGGAATTCTATAGACAAAAAGATGATAATACTAAGCTAACAGTATACCTGAAATGTCAGAACGAATGGGCGACAGTGATGTAAAATCTTCAGCATCGCTTGAGGAAAGAAACGTTTTCCTTGAGAATTATGCATAATGGTGGGTGGAGTGCCAAGAATCCTTTGGCTAGTTGGTATCAAAGAATGTTTCCTTAGATTCGAAAGAGTTAGGAGCGTCAACCTACTCTTACGTTGTTCTGGGGCTGCAGTTAAAGAATCGATAATTCTTTGGTCTGCATCACTAAGTGTCTTAAGAGATTCACCTAAAAAAGATTAGAGATTAGTTAACAGAAAACATAAAGAAAAACAAAGACGACATTGAAATAGACTTACGAGGGAAGGCAAAGGCCCCACGGACATCCGCAAAGCACTTGACAAAGAAGAATTGGTTCTCCCAATCCTTAAACTTCTTGATTCCATCTAATATCAACTTCTTACATACGTTAACCCTGAAGATTTGCTTGTTAGATTTTCTTAACCTTGCCAGTTTAGTCAAGGAGGTTAAACCTTTATGGTTGAGCGAAGGAAGTTCGGATTCCAGCGCCAGCATCTCAAGGCATAAAAGATGGGTATATACATTGGGGGAAAGTTGTATTGGAGCAACTCCAATATGAGACAGAAAGGAAAGCAAGAATTCAGGAAATGGAAGAAAGCCACCATGCCATATGTGGATGGCAGTGTATGCAAAATAAAATTCGGGAGGGTTATCGATGGTATCGGTGGATTTAGGTGGGATTGCTTCAATACCAGTGATGCCAAAGTCCTTCATTATGGCATTTACTTCACTCTGAGACTCAATGGAAGAGTGCTTAGCAGTGGCTTCAATCTTTGGAGAACTCATGGTCCTGCCAGGTGAAAACATTTTAATTAAAAACCTGCGATTAATTATAAGTTAATAAATAAATAAAAATAAATTTTTGAAAGTTAATAAGTTTACTTAGATAGCTTAAGCATGAAAATTGGCACAACGCTTTAAAAAAATGATGCAAAAGTTTCAGTTAAAACCTTAACGGTTTAAACTCTCAACAAAGTCGAAATGTTTACAGTTTAAGCTTTTGACGAAGTTGAAAGGTTTATAATAAAAGCTTTCGAAGATGTTGAAAGGTTAACAATGCAGGCTTTCGACAATGTCGAAATGAATAATGACCTCAGCTTTAACTACTATACTTCTACAATATTTAAAGGTAAGCAAAAGTGTAACTTCCTCAAGCTATTGACAAGGTCGAAAAGAAAAGGTGAAATATTAACCCATTCACTACCTTTCGACAACGCCAAAAGCTCTATGGAAAGTTGGACCTATTCTAAGTGTAACATAAGGTTAAGTGGCAGGACTTTTTGACATGATCAAAATTAAAAACCTAAAAATTCCTAAGTTAGAAAATGTGAATATTATTGATGTTGTCTAAAGGACTAGTGAAAGTTATCAAAATATGTCATATCCATTGAAGTCGAAAAAGTTTCAAGTTTGACTTATGTGTGCTAAAACATTTTGACAAAAATGAGCAGAAGCAACCTTAAAGTTGAAGGATTCTAACCTTGACGAAAGCTAGTAATTGAAAGGTTTGAAATCCTTCAACCTTATCGAAAGCTTGTTGCCGGAAGGTTGCACCACTTGGTTATTTAACCTTTCGACAACAAAGGTAAGTTGAAATAACAATACCTTCCGACCCCGTTGAAAGATGCAAAGAGGGCAAAACCATAATTGCCGCCTCAGTCCCCTTCATAGGGGTTAAAGGTCATTTTGATTTACCAAGTTGTACACTAGTAGGCTCCAGGTTATCATATTGGCCAAACCCAAACCCAAACCTAATAATAAATGCAGTTTTCAAACTTTTCTTGAAAAACAAGTAAAACAAACCCATTAACAAAATTGATTTCATCTGAAATCAATCTAACTCGATTTCGAAGAGTAATAAAAACTATCAACAAGTCGAAAACCCAGGATTAAAAACAACAAAAATTAAGGACTTTAGGTTAAAAGTTAAATCCGATTTGGTGATTTCCTTTATCAAACACCATCTGACTTCAAATCTAAAACCACAAACGAACTTTGTTAAAAACCAGTTTGAAAGGAAAAATTTTCAGAGAACCCATCTGAAATTGAATCTAAATTTTGGAAATAAAAACTGGAAATTCAACTGAAAACCGATAAGGGTGCAGTTTAGACAAAGATTTACGTATCAGATTCAAGAGATTACCTTATTATTTTGAAATGGGATCTTAGAAATTTTGGAGAACTCTTTTACTCATGCGCGATAATTTTGATTTCAGGTAAAAGAGTAAGAAAGGAAAGAAATGTATTATATAAGAAAAATCATGCAAATTCTCAACCGTAGGATCAGAGTTAAGTGGACATTCTAGATAAACGCAAGAAGGACAAGAGGAGGGAAATTTTGTAGCTTTCGACAAAGATGACTTGGAAATTCAAGGGAATCCCTTTGAATGGAGGGGGCAAATATTGCACTAAAAATCAACCTTCTGTCTAAGACGAAAGGTCTCTCAACAAAGACTAAAGAAAAGGATTTCAGTTCATACCTTTCCAAAGAGTCGAAGGGATGCAGTCAACCGTGTATAGCAGTCCCAGACCTTTCGAAGGAGTCAAAAGGTTTCATCTCTCAGCATTCAAAGTGTTCTTACCTTTCGAATAAGGCGGGGAAATCAAAGCAAGTGCAAGCAACTCTGTAATGGGATTTTCGAAAGCATAGCAAGCCATTTGAATCGGTTGGAACACATCCAAGATACCTTTTGACAATGTCGAAAGGTTTATGAAGAAAACAACACTCACAAGTCAGTAAAGAAAGAAAAACAACCTTTCGACAACATTGAAGGAAAGCACAGCTCTCGACAACAATCAAGTGAAGAGCAACCTTACGACAAGGTCGAAGGGTTTACAAAAACCAAGGGAAAAGAAACATTCCAACAAAGTCAAAAGGTTCATGAAGGCGTAAAGAAAAGAAAACCTTTCGACAAAGTCGAAAGGTTATGGTAGCAGACGAAAGACAAACCATTCGACAAAGTCAAAAGGTTCGCAGCTGCATATAAAAGGGGATACTTCCCACCCGGTCGAAAGCATGAAGTAGAAAGGTCGGCCACCTGCATTTATAAATAAGACCTAAGTGTACCTGTTTGGGGGATCCAATTTCTTTCATTCTAATCTTGTAACTTATGAATCAGAGTATTGTAACCCTAATCGAGTGTGATTTAGGGAAATTTAATAAAATGAAGCTTTTTCTTGGATACAAGGGGAAGTCCTTGGCTTTGTTAATTACTTTACTATTTGCTTAAACCTTTGTTGGATAAACTCATATTTTCAGGTTCAACCCCATCGGAAGGTTCTTGCTGGCAAGGTTGACAACACTTCTGTAGAAAGTAACCACAGTAACCCTTCAAAGCCTTCAACTCTACAGTCTGAACCTTTCGACTAGGTTGGCAATTCTTCATACCTTAGTAGCACCTATCCCATCCGAAGCTTCCAACCAAATGGTCAAACCATTCGACAAGGTTGAAACTTACTTTGTATAAGAGATCAAACCTTTTGACAAAGTCGAAAGTTTCTGTATATCCACAAAGGAGTTTAATATCCTACCTTAACCTAAAGAAGGCAATCATCCTAACCTTTCGATAGGATAAAATCCAACCTCCTAAGGACAAATTTAAGGAAATTCAATCTAAATAAGGAGGGAAACTCTCAAAGAGACTCTCACACTAACTCAATGGAAGGTTTTATAACCCAGCATCTAAACCTTTCGACGACATCAAAAGGTCTGATTCAAAAGATATATATAAGCAAATTACAAAGGTAATTCTTAAGGATGTCAAGCCCTTCATTCAAACCAAACTAATCACACTAGCTGGAATAACTTTGGAGTGTTGGCCATAAATTTGGTTAACAGATATTAAATAGAGTATAGGCTTTCGAAGGAGTCGAAAAGGGTCAAGAATACCCTCTCATATCAATTGATCCTTCCAAAATGGTGGTTTCGAATGCATGAAAGAGTTTCATATTTGTTAAAGATAGCTTTCGAAGGTATCAAATAATAAGCTTCTGCGCATGCATCGAACCTTTTGAAACAGTTGGTCTCGCCTTTGTTTACCATCCTTATAAGAACATATTACTGAAACAACCCTTCTGAAAGAATAGATTAGCATTTCGAATTGGTTGAATCCTTCTACATGTACAAGGAAGATTACATAGTGACTAATAATGCTTTCTCTAGCATCAGAAGATGGGGCTTTCACATTAATCAAGGGGTTTACTTTCAAAAGACACTCTCCACAACTATCACCTAACCACCAAGAGGCCTCCTTGATCATAAATAATCTTTCGCACAGATCCTTTCATTACCATTAAACCCATATGAAACCATCCAAATACCATGTCTCACTCATTTAAGCGGCAACTTATCATGATAATACCGGATCTTAACAACAACAAAGAGGTTTCAAAGAAGATGAAGAAGTTAGAAGTGCTTCTGCTTACATTCAAATAGCATAATGATGTACCATAACTCGTCCGCCACTAATGGAAGCGTACCTTTCGATGATGTCAAAAAGCTCTAGAAGTACCCTAAAGCAATATTGGTAAATATCGAATCAATATTTTCCACTAGCATACTTTTGAAAAAGACGGGAGAACGAAGGCAAAAGGATGGGTACGAAAGGTGGGAAAAGAGACCTTTCGATAGCTTCGAATGGATGGATGTGGGAGAGTCCAAACTGCATCTATAAATACGACCCTAGGGGTCCATGTTGTAGACCGAATTTTGAATTCTTGGATTTTCTTTTAACTTCTTGCCTAAATCAAATTCTTGCAACCCTGGATCAAATTAGGGAAAATTCTACTACTTGTAATCCATTCATGAGAAATGAAAATGAGAGGATGCATGGATCTGATATTGATTTCGAATATGAAGATGATCATTTCGACCATTTGTTTGTCTAATGACCAATTGCACATGGTACACACTTATTTTCTTAAGCCTTATTTGACATATGCTATGCTATAGAGCTTATTTAGATATCTTAACTCTAAAGCTTATTATCATTACGTCCAAAGCCATGCGGCACTAAAGTGATGTGGTGATGTACTTCAATATAATTGAGTCAATAGGACTTACGTTGTTTATCCAAAATAAAATTCCATGGCATATTGAATCCACTTTTACTTAACATATGCATGTTATATTCCGAATCCTTTTAAAGGGAACTAGCACTTCGAAGGAATTCACCACGCGGTCATTGAATTAAAACCCTTCGGGAGGACTCTTTCGAAAGGTGTTTGAATACTTCAAAGCAAATTTTTACTTTCAAAGAATCCTCCTCATGACAGTGGTATCAACATCTTCGAAGGGGTTCCTTTCGAAGGCATTAAAACTCTTTCGACTTGGTTAGATCTCAGCTATCCCTACTGGGTTATAACCTCGAGATACTTCGACTAATTCAAAAGGGGTTACAAAGGAATCATTTACTTTTTTAACTTTGCTTTGTGGTGTTGGCAAGATTTCTTGTTAACATGAACCTTTGCGCTATCAATCTGAGCTGCACACCACACTTCCTTGACGAGATTTGAATCTTTGATACTATCGATCTGAGCTGAATATTGCGCTGCCTTGACAAGATATGAAGCTTTGACACTGTCAATCTGAGCTATTATTCACTTGAAAATGTTGTTGTGTTCTAACAGGAACTCTGTTCATCATTGAGATCTGAAGATGCCCACACTTATATAGACTGCTATGAGAAATACTGCTTCAACTTCAAACTGATAATACTTTGCAGTAGTGGTGAAAAATGTAGATTGTGACTCTAATGCGTCGGTGTGCCTGAGATGTGCAGTTCCTAGAGATTGATGCTTCTACTTGCAATTGCCTAGAGATCTTGAATCGCCCAAAATCTTTGAGCTTTCACCTTGCGGTCGTGATCTTTGAAGATAATATCAGAAGATTTTGTCGTGGTTGAACCATGGCCTTGAGTTCATGGCCAAATTTAGTGACGTGCGCCATACCGAGGTGAGTTAAATGCCTTTATCTTGAGTAGGATGTACACTTGAGTTTGTTGATTACTCATATTATAATGAAAGTTGCTATAGCCTCGGCAATTATTGTTTTGTTTTTGAAGATGAATTGACGATAAAGCCTATTTATTATTTGTCGATGCTCACTATGATTTAGCATTTGAGGATGACTTATTTATGCTAACAACTAACTATGTTCATCTTCCTCTTCCTATGTTTCTTGCTTGTCTGATACCAAAGAAGAGGAAGAAGAGGTGGAAGAAGTTACTAACACTTCTTAGCTTTGTTTATATATCATATGCTTATATGTAAACTATTATCTTAAAATACATGTATAACCTAGCTGATTTAACATAGTAATGTACTTGAGCTTATTGTCAGTAGCTCTTTGTCTCCATTTCCATGTTCTTATTTCCATTGATCCCGCTCTAACTAGCGAATTTACTAGAGTATACTTGGTAAGTATTAATTGTACTTACTAAAGTTTCGGTATTCAACATATATGAAAAGTTAGAATTTTGTTACACGTACAAATATTAGTTGGCATGCAACTGTTGAGTAGTTTGGATGAGAAGTTCATGCTTGTTTAAAGAAAGAGCACCTCCGTTGTCCGGAATAGTATGTATCTAACTATACCATGTAGTATATTATCCAGTATTGCATTTTGCATGTTATATAGCTTAATATCTTCAACCATATTAATTGATACTAAGCAAAAAAAATATGGAAATCGACATAGATGTCCTACATTAATAGTTGCACTTGTATTTTTTAATTATGAAAGACCAGGCTAATGCATCATATTAAGATGTAATAATGAAGATTTTAAATATGAAAAGTAATATAGACTATGTGAGAATGAAACAATGGCCTTATACGAACTAAATCTTAATGGATTAACAAGTTTAATAAAAGTAATATTAACTAGAGAACAAAAATAATTATTCCTAAGGATACTAAGTTAGCTGAAGTCATATGAGAAGTATGCACATATCGATAGATCACTTACATTAAACATTTGTTCGGCTTTCTCCTGGACTACATGAGTAGAGTACTTGATGCTTTTTTTACCGTTTTCTTCATTGCCTACTAGACACCCAAAACTAGATGATGTATATATATGGGCTATTGATGTTTGGTTGAGTAGGTGCAATTTGAGATTTTATGGTATTGGTGTTGAGGAAAAGATGCTCAGATTGTTCGATGGAGTTAATTCCAAATGTTACAAAACAAATGGACGAGAGCATAAATTCCAACAGCGGTTTGCAAACCCTACATCATATATTACTGTTTGCACAAAAAATGGACAAACACCTCAAAGTTGTATGATTTAGTAGATCTTATGTTGTTCTTAGTGATTTGGGTGATTTATGCAAATATATGAAAAGCAGGGGCTAAACTGTAAAAAGACACGCAGATTTATAGTGGTTCAACCAGAATGTGCCTACGTCCACTTTATATGTTATTTCTCTTCTCTTCTTTAGATTACAAGTACACAGCTTTGATACAAGTAAAAGAAAGTTGTTTGAAAGTTCTCTCCGTGCTTGAGCTCTCAAACTTCTTTTCCATTGTTGTACCCCTGCCCCTCTATTTATAGAGTGAGGCTGGGGGTAGGGGTCTTGGATGTAGATAGCTGCTAGTGGACCTGGCCTGATGCAATCTGGCCTGGCAGTGTTGGTCCGGTACTCCTTGGTTCGGTGGAGGTGACTCGGTGGAGGTGATTCGTTGGTTCATGGAGGTGCAGCTGGTTCGGCAGTGAGATGCCGAATGAACTATATTTGGGAGTGCCGAATGAGCTATTGTACTGGAAATGCCGGATGAACCAAGGCATCTTGAATGCCGAATGATATTGGGAAGGTGAATGCCGAATGACCTTGGTGATGCTGATTACCGAATGAAACTTTAAACCTTTGATACCGAATGGACTTTTATACTTGAATCATAAGTGAAATCCCAGACTTATATACGCTTGCTGGCTGCTTCTTCTTGGTTCAGTCGTGGAGGAAACGCACCCAACACTGATATTCCAGTTTTGACCAAAAATGGGATAACAGTTTGCCCCCCAAAACATGACTTGCAGTAGGAAGACGTGTTTTGTAATGCCATGAGCTGGATGTTCATATCCTATCGACAACCTGTAAAGAGCTTGATAATCTTTCCTAGCCACGAATGACGGTCATTCGCGACCGTGTGTCATTTGAGGTAATATGGGACCGTTCGAGGTCGGGTGCCGTTCGTGGCAAATATGGAAATGAGACCGTTCGCGGTCGGGTGCCGTTCGCGGCAAATTGTGATCGTTCGCGATCGTGTGCCGTTCGTGGCGAATTGTGACCGTTCGAGGTCGGGTGCCGTTCGAGGCGAATTGTGACCGTTCGAGGTCGGGTGCCGTTCGAGGCGATTTGTGACCGTTCGAGGTCGGGTGCCGTTCGAGGCGATTTGTGACCGTTCGAGGTCGGGTGCCGTTCGAGGCGAATTGACACCGTTCGAGGTCGGGTGCCGTTCGAGGCAGATTGTGTGTGCCCGGGGAGGGACTTGGTATTATTGATACCAGGTTCACGTTCGAGTGAGTTCCTGGATCGTTTATCAGGGCGGCTTACTGCCATCTCAGAGCATGCCTAAGGACCGTTCGCGACCCCGCACATGTGTAAGTAGCTTAGCCATTTTAGAATTATCAAAATCAAATATCCATTCAACTGATGAAATTTAAAATAGAAATGTTCAGCAAAGTCAAATCCAAATTTAAGAAATAAAGAATAAAAGCAAAGCAGTGACGTCGGAGTGCAAACGCCTATATCGATGTGGTTTATAGTTGTATCAGAGCATGCCTGAGGATCGTTCGTGGTCCTGTACATGTGTAAACAACTTAACCATATCAGTGTGGAGTTTGCTGCTCGTCCGTCGTTATTTCAATCAATGGATAACAAGCCGATGTCTTGATCCCGAGCCGTCTTCAGTTGGTGCGGGCGGTGGTCGTTCTTGTTCCACCGTCGTGGCCCTCCTTCTCACATATTGTGATAGCAAACCATTCCGGATATGCCCCTCGACTTCATCTTTTAAATGTCTGCAGTCGTTTGTGCGGTGACCATTCAACTCATGGAATGAACAGTATTGGTCTGACTCTCTCTCATTGCCAGTCGAATCTCTCCTTACCGGCTTTCGATAAGGAACCTGTCCCCTGGTGTCCTGGTAGATCCGCTCCAAAGTCTCATTCAGCTCCGTGTATGAGGTAAATCTTGGTCCTTTTCGTGGTCGTGTAGATCTATTATCATTATCCTCGGCCTTCCGCTTTCCCTTGCTATTTTCTGTACCTTTCTCAGGAAGATTTCCAACCTTGACCGCATAAACGTCGATTCCTTCTCCTTCCTCTCTTTCGGCATTTGCATCCTCTAACCGTAAGAACCCTTCAGCCTCATGATAAAATTCCCCCAGATCCATAGGTGGATCCCTTGTTAGCGAGTTCTTGAACTCTGTGCCGTCGGCTATGCCTGACACAGCCGCCATCAAGACCATGGATGGATCAGGTCGATCCACTGATGCTGCAGCTGCATTGAATCGCGTCAAAAAGCTTCTTAAAGATTCTCCAGTTCTTTGCTTTAGTGCAGCCAAACTCATCACATTCTTGGGCCTTGAAATGTGGACCCTGAATTGCCTTATAAATCTTTGAGTCAAATCATTCCATGTCCCGATTGATCCACTTTCCAGTTGTCTAAACCACAACGCCGCAATATCTGCCAAGTACAATGGAAAGCACCGGGCCATAACCTCCTCTGATGCCCCCAGCACTTCCATATGCCTTATATATTTTGTCAGATGAACCGTAGGGTCTGTCCTTCCATTATACATATCCAATGATGGTAGCTTAAAATCTGGTGGGTTCCTAGCTCGCCTGATTGTTGTGGTAAAAGGACTCCTATTCACATCCTCCAGGTCTCTATTCACTAGTCCGCCTCTCATGGCTCGTCTGACCATCTCCGCCAGTCTGTCACTATCTCCAAGTTGTAGTCCTGGTCCTTCATTTCCGATTTGCCCCCCAAGTTCACGAGGGATTCCTGGAGTCTGCTCTCCTGAACGAGCATTTGCTTCTCTATCGACGCCGCGCTGCGCGGCTCTTCCTGGTACTGCTCCTGGGATCGGGTCAACATGATCCGGGTAAGTGCCCCCTAGCTCTGGCACTGCGCCAGATGGTCCTGCCTCATTCTGAACTCCGGTTGCTCCTTGGTGATGAGCTCCGAGTTGCCCAATCTTTTGGAGTAAATTTTGGATCATCTCTTCTTGCCTTCTCATCATTGCCTCCATCTCCTCCCTTGTGATGAAGACTGAAGTTTGGTTCGCTCCGGAGGAAGCCTCTTGACTTCCTTCATGTTGACTTTTCTCTTGTCTCTGCCTTCTACTTGATTGTCTCGACATAGCTTTTTAAATTCGAACTCCTAAACCTTCAAATCCGACTTCCAAGTGGTAGAACTCCTGAGTTCAGTTCTCAGTGAAAGCACCAAAAATGTTTGCACAAAAAATGGACAAACACCTCAAAGTTGTATGATTTAGTAGATCTTATGTTGTTCTTAGTGATTTGGGTGATTTATGCAAATATATGAAAAGCAGGGGCTAAACTGTAAAAAGACACGCAGATTTATAGTGGTTCAGCCAGAATGTGCCTACGTCCACTTTATATGTTATTTCTCTTCTCTTCTTTAGATTACAAGTACACAGCTTTGATACAAGTAAAAGAAAGTTGTTTGAAAGTTATCTCCGTGCTTGAGCTCTCAAACTTCTTTTCCATTGTTGTACCCCTGCCCCTCTATTTATAGAGTGAGGCTGGGGGTAGGGGTCTTGGATGTAGATAGCTGCTAGTGGGCCTGGCCTGATGCAATCTGGCCTGGCAGTGTTGGTCCGGTACTCCTTGGTTCGGTGGAGGTGACTCGGTGAAGGTGATTCGGTGGTTCATGGAGGTGCAGCTGGTTCGGCAGTGAGATGCCGAATGAACTATATTTGGGAGTGCCGAATGAGCTATTGTACTGGGAATGCCGGATGAACCAAGGCATCTTGAATGCCGAATGATATTGGGAAGGTGAATGCCGAATGACCTTGGTGATGCTGATTACCGAATGAAACTTTAAACCTTTGATACCGAATGGACTTTTATACTTGAATCATAAGTGAAATCCCAGACTTATATACGCTTGCTGGCTGCTTCTTCTTGGTTCAGTCGTGGAGGAAACGCACCCAACACTGATATTCCAGTTTTGACCAAAAATGGGATAACAATTACCTAGCGTTAAATTTATTTATCGTTGCTATTTCCCTACATTAAATCTGTTAATGGTTATATTCGTATGTTTGAAAATAAACTGTCATGTAATTGTTTGCGTATTGATGGTCAAACGTAATCGAAATTTCAAAGATCATATTATGACCGTAATTCACCATTAATTAGAATGTAAGTGGCCATGCTGATGCAGTGTTTATTTATGTTTGATTTATGCATTCAGTAGGTCATTATCTCAGTTATACGTTTAGTAATTAACCAAGCTTTAAGTGTCAATTTGTGTACGCATCAATTATACACACACATGTATATGTGTATGTAGACGATGAAGAAGCAAGCGGGAAAAAAAAGAAAAATCGTTATGTGAAAATTTCCTTCTCCTCTAACAAGCTAGTGTAAGTGCTTTTCTCTTGAAAATATTTCTAACAAAGTTGCATCGGAGGTAGGGGAATTGAAAATGATGAGTTTCTGGTTAGGATCGTTGTCTGTTTTTCATCACGGAGACCTATAAAGAATGGAACACTAAAAAGAAAGAGAGATATCCAAAGGATCATGAGATCGCTGAAAGTGGCTTTGAAAGGTTGAAAGATTTTTTATTATGATACTGTTGAAAGTGGCTATGAAAGGTCGAAACATTTTTGAAGTTTGACACAAGTGGAAAAGAATACATTTGTTAAGCTGTTATGTAATGATATTTGTGCTCGTATTGCAATCAATCAGGGCAGGTTTAGGCCCAATGCAGACCCTGCACACACACGGGGCATCAAAAATGAAAGAGCAATAAATTTCATCGCTCAAAGCTGGAAAAGCAAAATACGAAAAAAAGAAGCGAAGAAAGAAATAGAAAATTACAACCAGCGAAGCCACACACATCAGAGAGGGAGCAACGTCCACAACAATGCAATAGACGGTAAGAACCTAACATTAAACCCTAAATTGTCTAATTTGCAAAAAAGTTGATTTTTTAATCCCGATAGATTGTCTAACCGGCTCTGACAGAATCTACAAAACACCAAATAATTTTAGTTCCGATAAAGAAATACAATCAGACAAAGCACTAAACTAGGCACCCAAATTCGACCATATGGGTGGCTTTCCACGAAAACTAGTGATTGGAGTTGTCAGATCATTTAAGAAGGTGGTGACCACCTTATTGAACTCGAGCAACATTCATAAATCCGATACATTAATGAGCCTCGTTCGATCTCGGCCGTTGGATTGGTCACTCATCATCATTAGCAACCACATGTCCACGTGAGTATTCTTCTTAAATGCTTGTTTTAGTTTCAAGATTTGTTTGCTATACCAACTATTTATAAAAATCCCTGAAGATGCAGGTTTCAGAAATTATACGCTTAAGTTAACTTAGCAATCGGCGATGGAGTTAAGTCGCGGAACGACGTATGATGGATCGGAGAAATTCCGACTTAGGGTATGTTTCGTTGATTCCTTTCTTGGCATGGCTTGATGCGCTGCATCATCCTCCCCTCGTTGAAAAGAATTCGACCCCGAATTCACACATTCCTCTTCTTCGACATGCTTATTCTCATGATATGGAATCAAGTGTTTGATGTTGAAAACGTCAGCAGTATGGATATGATCCGGCAATCTTAACTGATAAGCATTTTCATTAATCTTCTTTATGATTTCCAAAGGGCCAACCTTTCTAGCAGCCAGTTTGTTGTAAGTACCAATAGGAAATCGATCCTTAGTCAATGCTGCATATACAAAATCTCCTTCTTTGAACTCAACATTTCGTCGTTTAATATCCACGGATTGCTTATATTTCTCATTCGCCTTAAGCAATCGTTCCTGCACAACCTTGTGGCACTCTTGCAATTCATTCACAAAATCACTAGCTTGCTTGATCACTCCTTTCTGCTGTGGTACTGTAGATAAATCTAATGGTCCCTTAGGTATTGTTGAGTAAACGACCTGGAATGGACTGAACCCAGTGCTACGATTAATTGCATGGTTGTGTGCAAACTCAGCTTGACACAGCTTGGAATCCAAACTCTTCAAATTGTCATTCACAAGGCATCTCAATAGATTACCTAGGGATCTATTCACAACTTCTGTCTGTCCATCCGTCTGTGGATGATAAGCACTACTGAATTTCAGCTTTGTCCCGACCATTCTCCATAGACTCATCCAAAAATGACTCAGAAAACGAGTGTCTCTATCCGATACAATAGATTCAGGCAATCCATGAAGACGATAGATCTCTCTGAAATATAACTGTGCGACATTAACTGCATCTGCCGTCTTCTTGCATGCGACAAAATGTACCATTTTTGAAAACCGATCAACCACCACGTAGATAGAATCATTGCCACATTGCGTTCTAGGCAATCCCAATACAAAGTCCATACTAACATTCACCCATGGTTTAGTAGATACAGGCAACGGTATATATAAACCTGCATTTGTTGCGGTCCCCTTTGAAACTTGATGTTAACACCTCCTTTTCGACGACCTAGCACCCAACGATCTACGACTTACCGATCTAAAAGACTCAAGCAACTCAAGGCTTCAGCAACCCAACGACTTAGCGAGCTAAGAGACTCACCGGCTCAACGATCTACAAGCTAACGACTTAGTGACTCAACGGGTTAACTACCTACCAGTCAACGACCTAATGACTCAGTAAAGACAATAACCTACCGAGCAAAAAGGGGAACAATCCACCGACTTACCGACCTATCAACCTAACTCCAGAAGGTCTCTTGCGACCTTACTCCAGAAGGTCTCCTGCGACCTAACTCCAGAAGGTCTCCTGCGACCTAGCGAGATAAAGAAAGAGCGACCTAACGAGTTAGCGACCTAGCGACCTAGCAACTCAGGGAGGGCAACGACCTAACATGCTCCAGAACTAAGTCGCACGACCTGCCTCTTCTATTAGGTCGCTCACGACCTAATTTTCCCGAGATAACTTCTGTATTATATATGTTAGGTCGCTCACAGCCAATATCTGACCCAGAATGATTCCATTAAGTCGCCAAACGACTTAAGCTAACTCGGGATGACCCTTAGGTCGCTCACGACCTAAAAACTAACGACCTAAGCCCTGTTTTCTCCTATAAATACCCCGCCTACTCCGCATTTGAAAGGGGGCCAATTTTTGAAAACGCCAAGACACTGCTGATTTCTCTACTGACTTCAACACTCCAAAAACAAAGGATACTCCAAAGAATCTTCGAAAAGAATCAAGTTCATTCAACATGAATCGAAAGAGCTTTTCGGCATCAAAGTTCTGATTACTTATCTTGATTGTGTTGTAATAGAAGAGTGATTGTAAAATCTGTAATCGAATCAGTCATAGAAGAAATTAAAGTGGACGTAGGCTTGAATTTGAGCCGATCCACTATAAAGTCGTTGTCTCTTTACTTTTACTGCAATTATCTGCTTGTTTTAGTTCCCGTACCAACGGGTGGTGCTTTCACTTTACTAATACTCACATAGGGGTGTTAGCGTTTGATTTTGACATTAACATTTTTGGTGCTTTCACTGAGAGACATCTAACTCAGGTGGGTTCTCACCATTGCTTCGCAAAGATTTGTTGAAAGACTCTCCTTAAAAACCAGAAGTCTATCTGAAATCATGGCTCCTGGAAGAAAGAGTAGATCTACGAGATCCGGAGATGCTTATGACAGGACTGCCACTTCTCCAGCGCCAAATCAGGTGACTCCTACTGTTGGAGTCACAAGGGCTGAACTTGATGATGTTGTGTCTGGGTTATACCAGCAAATGGAAGCTCAAAATGCTTTGATGATGGACATTTTAAATGCTCTGCTTGGGGCTAACCAACAACTAGAAAATAATGAACCAACCTTTGCTGAAGATGCTCATGATTCCCAAGAGAAAAGTATTCCACAAAAGGCAGCTGGCACCGCCAAAGAGGCACCTCCCCAAGCTGGAGGTTCAAGGCCGCAGCCACCTCTTCGCGAACGTTTGTTCAGGCAAACTTTCGAAAAAATGGCTGACATCTGCCCGGCAAAGCCTCTGAACGATGAGGAATACCTATCAGGAATGATTCGCCAAATTATGAAAGAAAGTATGCAAATGGATGAAGATGAAAATGACTGGGGGTTTGCTCCAAGCAAGACTCTATTTACCAAAAGAATTCTAAAAGCTGAATTTCCAAAGAAGTTTGTTCCCCCTACTATCCCAGCCTATCGGGGGACAAGCGACCCTAATCAGTTCTTGTACAAGTATGACTGGCATATGACAGGTGCCAAGGCAACATATGAGATTAAATGCAGATATTTTCCTGTCTATTTAGAGGGGGTGGCTCTACTTTGGTTCACAAATCTACCAATTCGATCTGTGGATCAATTCTCTGACTTAACTTGTGAATTCAAGGATCAGTTCAGGTTGTATGCTTCAAAGGCCAAGGACATAATGGCATTGTCCAGCCTCGAACAAGCTCCTGGAGAATCTATCAAATCTTTCTTGAACCGCTTCAATATAGCCTTGGCCGAAGTGGATAATGCTGAGCCTCGAATGATTCTAACTTACTTGATGCGAGCCATCGATAAAACAAGTGAGTTCGGAAAATGGTTGAAGATGAAGGAACCAAATTCACTTGAGATGTTTTATAAGAAGGCTGACGAATTTATGCGTCTGGAGAATCTTCCTGCACCAGCAAAGGTGGTTGTGGCTGAAATTGAAAACAACAATGTGGCTGAAGCTTCTAATAAGAAAGAATATGGTGGTCAGAAGAGGGAAAATAATGGTGGGAAAAGGCAGAAAGATATGAAGAAACCTCGCCATTTTTCGGATTTTACTCCTTTGACTGAGACTCCAGAGAACATCTTCTTCGCAACCAAGGATGCTATCGAGTACCCTAAGCCACCTGAGATGAAGCTTGGGAAAAATTTTGTGCCTAATGGAAGATTCTGTCGATTTCACAATCAGCCTGGCCATGACACTAATGAGTGTCGCCATTTGAAGAATTTAATTGAAGAGTTGCTGCGACAGAATAAACTGCAACAGTATGTCAAGAGAAACAGAGGTGATCCGGCCTCATCTACTCAGGGGCAACAACTTCCTGCTCGTCAATCTAGCTTAGGTGAAAAGGCTATGGTGGAGGAATCTGAAAGGCCTGTTATTAATGTAATCACAGGGGGTCCTCACCCAGCAGGCAGAAGTTGGGGAGAGATGGAGAGGTATGCTCATGCTCTGAGACGTGCCCCGAAAGAAGAAACTGTTTTGTCTTGGAAGATGTTGTGCCTTCAAAACAACAAAGAACTTTCCACGATGACATCATATTCAGAGCTAGAGATTCTGTGGGAATTGAGGCTCCCACCATGGATCCTTTGGTAATATCCGCCGGTATCGGACCAGCTATTGTGAGAAGAGTGCTTGTTGATTGCGGCGCTTCTTGTAATATCCTCTTCAAAAAGACATTTGATCAAATGAAAATTCCGATGGCTGATGTTCAAGCTTCTTCGCAATAAATTGTTGGGTTCACCGGGGAACCTAAACAGCCCATCGGAACCGTCGAATATTTGTAGAACTTGGTGAAGGGGAAAGAAAAGTGGTCCGTAAGAAAACTTTTGTTATTGTTGATGAATTTTCTACTTATAATGCCTTCTTGGGACGACCAACTCTTGCTGCATTCAAAGCTATTCTCGCCCCGTGGTGCCTAACTATGAAATTCCCCACTGATAACGGCGTTGGTGTTTTGAAGGCGGACCAGAATGCTGGGCGGGAATGTTATCTCACAGAGTTGCGGGAGGCGAAAAAGAGAGAGATGGGAAAGGGTGCGGCAGCTCCGCTCCGCATCAAAGAACCCACCTTGTAGCAATTACGGGGTGGACCCTGCACTAGTGAGCATAGTGGTACGCGAAAAGAAATTGATCCCAGAAAGACCAGTGCAGGGGAGAATAGAGTGGTGCCGGTAGAAGTAACGGTGCCAATACTTGTTGACCCGAACGACCCAAACAAGGTGCTGAATGTGGGTTCACAACTTGGTATGACGGTTCAGAATATACTAATAGCATTCTTGAAAGCAAACCTGGATGTTCTCGCTTGGAGTCATGCCCACATGTGTGGAATATCTCCAGAAATCATAGTGCATGCTTTGAATATTGATCCGAAGTTCACACCCGTAAAGCAGAAAAGAAGAACCCAGGGTTCTGAAAGGTCGACATCATTAAAAGAAGAAGTAGATCGGCTCATGGAAAATGGCTTCATTAGAGAATCCACTTATCCAAATTGCGTTTCTAATCCACTGTTGGTTAAAAAAGAAAATGGGAAGTGGAGAGTATGTATCGACTTTTTAGACTTGAATAAAGCATATCCCAAAGACTGTTTCCCATTGCCCAGAATTGATCAGTTGGTGGATGGAACAGCCGGGCATGAATTAATGCCTTTTAGGGATGCTTACTCAGGATATAACCAAATTATGATGCATGAGCCAGATCAGGAGGACACAAGCTTCATCACTGATGTTGATCTTTACTGTTATAAAGTCATGCCCTTCGGACTAAAGAATGCAGGGGAAACTTATCAAAGACTTGTGAATGCCATGTTCAAACCCCAGATAGGGAAAACGATGGAAGTGTATGTTGATGATATGTTGGTGAAATCGAAAAAGGCAGTAGACCACATGGATCATTTGGCAGAAATGTTCGCGATTCTCCGAAAGTATGGAATGAAGCTAAATCCCCTAAAATGTTCATTCGGAGTAGAGTCCGGAAAATTCTTGGGTTTCATTGTGAGTGCTAGGGGCATCGAAGCCAATCCTTCTCAGATTACTACCTTAATAGAAGTCAAAGCCCCTAGAACAAAGAAGGAATTGCAAAGCCTCAATGGGAAAGTCGCTGCTTTGATTCGATTTATTTCTAGAGTCACTGATAAATGCATTCCCTTCTTTGATGCTCTAAAGAAAGGAAAGAAAAACTTTGAGTGGACTCCCGAATGTCAGAAAGCTTTTGAAGAACTGATTCGTCACATGGAAAAGCCTCCAATACTTTCTCATCCCAGCAATGGTGAAGATCTTTTCATATACTTGGCAGTCTCATCTCATGCTCTCAGTGCAGCATTGGTACGAGAAGACACAAAAGTTCAACACCCGGTTTATTACATCAGCAAAAGATTCACTGGGGTAGAGATGAATTATTCGAAGTTAGAAAAGCTCGCCTATTGTCTATTGATCGAGTCCAGAAAGTTGAGGCCATACTTCCAGGCTCATCCTATTAAAGTCCTTACTGATCAACCTCTAAAGCAAGTCCTATTCCGCCCTGAAACTTCGGGTCGTCTTCTGAAGTGGAATATTGAACTCAGTCAATACGATATCACCTACCATCCCCGAAGAGCAATCAATGGACAAGCTTTAGTAGATTTCATTGCAGAATACACAAATAAAGGTGGCAGTGAGGAAGAGGTAACTAGTGATATTCCGATCCGATGGAAATTATATGTTGATGGTGCAAGAAATGACTACTGTTCCGGAACTGGGGTTGTGCTTGAAACCCCCGAAGGGCGGTCATTGTGTTATGCATTGCGATTAGAATTTCCTTCGACAAATAATGAAGCCGAATATGAAGCTCTTATTGCCGGTCTGAGGATTGCTAAAGAACTGAGCATCAAAGTATTGCAGATCTTCAGTGATTCCCAGCTTATTGTATGCCAAGTCAAGAAAGAGTTTCAAACTAAAGGAGGAAATCTGCCTGCTTACCTATCAAAAGCCTACGAGCTTCTCGATGATTTTGATCATTATACAATAAACCATATACCCCGGGAAGAGAACATGAAGGCAGATTCTCTCGCGAAATACTCAAGCTCTGGCGAAGCTCAATTATTGGGATTGGTCCCTGTAGAAGTGTTGACAGCTCCGAGTATTGATGAGATGGATATTTACTGGATCATGGCTGTATCTCAAGAACAGGAGTCATGGATGACCCCGATCAAGGAATATCTACTCAACGGATCCTTGCTAGAAAACTCAAAAGAATGCCAGAAGCTGTCAAGAAAATCCCCGAGATATGTAATTCAAGGCGACCATTTGTACAGACAAGGATTCTCAATGCCATTACTCCGATGAGTAACCAAAGAAGAGGCTAAGAAAATTTTGGCTGAGGTGCACGGAGGAGAGTCTGGGGATCATTCAGGTGGCCAAACTCTTGCAAAGAAAATTCTCCGCTATGGGTATTTTTGGCCGGATATTAATCGAGATGCTGCTAGCTACTCCCGAAAGTGTGACAGATGCCAGAGATTTGCAAAAATCCCAAGAGCACCTTCCACTGTGCTAACACAGATGGTCAGTCCATGGCCATTCGCCATTTGGGGAATAGATCTCATTGGGCCTATGCCGATTGCCAGATCCGGAATCAAATATGCCATTGTTGCTGTTGATTATTTCATTAATGGGCTGAAGCTGAACCATTGGCTACTATTACCTCTAAAAAGATGATAAATTTTGTGACTAAAAATATCATTTGTAGGTATAGTGTGCCTCAGAAGATAATAACAGACAATGGTACCCAATTCGAAAGCGAAGAATTCCAGCAATTTTGCAGGCGATTCAAGATCCGAAAAAGCTTCTCAGCAATGGCTCATCCGCAGGTAAACGGGCAAGTGGAAGCAGTGAACAAAATCATCAAATCAACCATCAAAAAGCAACTGGAAAAAGGAAAAGGTGGTTGGATTGATAAGCTGCCATTAGCACTATGGGTATATAGGACTACCCACAAAACTGCGACTGGGCACACTCCATTCTCATTAGCATATGGATCGGAAGCAATGATTCCAGTGGAAATAGAGGTCCCCTCACACAGGAGAATTCATTTCAACCAAGCTAAAAATGAAAAGCTGCAACTTGAAGCACTTGACTTGCTTGATGAAAGAAGGAAAGAAGCTGAACTCAGAGTCGCAGCTCAACAACAAAGGATAGCCAGGCACTTCAATTCTAAAGTTCGTCGACGCAGCTTTGAAATTGGGGATCTAGTCTTGAAAAGGATTATGACAACAACAGGAGTATTTGGGCCAAACTGGGAAGGGCCGTATGTCATAGGCAAAAAACTTCTTGATGGCACTTTCAAACTCACAACTGTCGAAGGAGATCCAATCCCGAGAGCCTGGAACAGCAACCACTTGCGTCCATATTTTACTTAAAAGCGATGCTTAAATTTGTAAAATAATTCTGGATGTATCATTCTTGTATTGTAAGCCATTGAAAATCAGTGTTACTCAGCAATAAGAACTATAAAGTGGATGTAGGCCCAATTCTTGGCCGAACCACTACAAATTTTGTGTCTTCTACCACTATAAAATGCCTGTCTCATTTCGATGTGCAAATATCTTCAATATGTTGCTAAAATATCGATTTAATATTGCAGGCAATCAAAGCAAAGCTTACCTATTCAACACATCACAAACCCAAGCGATTCCCATAAATCACTCAACAAACAAATGTCAAGCCAAAAAAATTCCAGACTCAATTCCTACACAAGAAGGGCTTCACACAAACGGTTGGTGATTCCACCGAAGGGGCACCTTCCCAAAGAGAAGGCACCAGGACCTTGCTAACTGATTGTGATCGTTTGTGCAAACAGACTTCCGGTTAAGTGGCTTGCGTCTGCCCCGTGGATTCACTCAATCATGAAGTACACTTCTTTGGAAAAATCAAATAGCCTACCAAAGAAAGGAACATGTATTTGAGAATGATAACGAGGAATCGCTAAGCGGTAGTTGATGAAAAGACATGGACAAGCAGACAAAAACAGACGAAATGGAATCTTGTCTCTCACCTAAGAATGTTGGTGGGACCACCCAAGGGGGCACCTTCCCAAGATAGAAGGTTCCAGGCCCTTGTTACTTGATTGTGATCGTTCGTACAAACGAACATACAGTCGGGTAGCTTGCGTCTGCCCCGTAGACCCACTTAACTGTGAGATGCAACCTTCCTGGCAAACCAAACGAAGACCTCCAACGAGGCAAAAGCCCTCTACGCAGGCACAAAGCCCTCTAACGTGGCATTACCAAATCGAAATGCTTCTCTCACCCAAGAATGTTGGTGGGACCACCCAAGGGGGCACCTTCCCAAGATAGAAGGTTCCAGGCCCTTGTTACTTGATTGCGATCGTTTGTGCAAACGAACATCCAGTCGGGTAGCTTGCGTCTGCTCCGTGGGCCCATTCAACTGTGAGAAAGTAACTTTCAGGCAAAACAGCACAAAGCCCTCTCCAGAGGCACAACAAAAAAGCCCTTCCCAAAGGCATATCAAACAAGCCCTCTCTAGAGGCACAAATCAAGAAGCCCTCTTCGGAGGCACAAAACCTTCTTCGGAAGCACTAAACAAGTAAAGCCCTCTAACGAGGCACATCCAAAAACTTTGTTGATGGAACCACCGAAGGGGCACCTTCTCAAAAAGAAGGTTCTAGGCTGTAGATAAATACTCATGATCATTTGTGTAGACAAATATCCGATAAAACAGCTGACGTCTATCCCGTGGGCCCATTCAACGATGAAACATAACTTTCTGACAAACAGATCAAAGCTTTCTTCGGAAGCTCGCTTCACTGCGTAGGGGAATCCACTTTTCAAAAGATAAAAAGTGACCATCTCCGAAAGTTGAAGTGTTTTAAAAAAAAGGAGAAAGAAAAACTTCTCCGATGCAAGGCACACTCTACTAAAAGCAGAATAATATTTCCTCAAAACGGAAGAATTATTCTCTAGAATAAGAGTACAAGTCTTTTTAGAATATTGCAATGAGCCGTGGTATGGGGGCATATAGCTATATTAATAAAAACAACGCTCAAACAGCATACCACGAGCTCACTGCAGTATCGTACAAAGAAAATAAAGAAAACTTGTGCAAGAACAAGGAATAAATGCATTCATAAATACTGACAAGAGATTGTACAAGTAAAAAGAGACATTTTTATTCCATACTATCAATTTTTTTATACATGTACAGGTTTCAAAAAGTGGGCACCGGTACCCGCACAATATCTGGTCGATACAAGTCTCTAGACAAAAGACAAAATAGCAAAACAAGAAGGATAGAACCAAACTCATTTCTTCTTCCTCCCTCCGCCTTTGGAGCCCTCACTTGGCTTAATGGCTAACTTCGCAAGCCGGCCTAGACGAGTTGCGGAAGAAGGAGAAAGAGGTGCAATTGGGTCATCTTCTGTTTTCTGGTCACCAGCGGAAGTGTCCGCTTTTTCATCATCAGCAGAAGCGCCTTTCTTTTTCTTCGTAGCCCCGCGCTTTTCCCTCTTCTTTGAAGAAGATTCGCTGCCCAGAGAAATAAGATCAAAAAGCTTTGTATCATCGGCAGCGAATCTTTCCGGGGTCCTCTCACCCTCCTCAAGTTCCTCGGCTTTTTGCTCTTGAGAAGCCGCCGGGTCGTCTAAGCCTTGAAGAGCTTCTATTTGTTCTTCTTGTGATCCCGGTTGAGAAGCAGAAGGAGGAGTAACTTGAAGAGGTGGAGGAGCAGCAGCTGGGGGAGGCGAAGCTGGTACAACACTTGTTATTTTCACTACAGAAGAAGAAAAGTTAAAAACATCAGTATTTCCCGCAAACAGAGGAGATAGTGGCACATCAAAGCTTAAGTAATAGGCAAAAAGTTCATCAAGATCATGTGAAGCAAACGAGTAGTCCACTTGAGCCAGATCGGAATTGAAGTTACCTGGAGAGCTTGGTTTGATCACTTCGATTTCATAGTCTTGGGCTTCAGTACTTTCTTGGGCCTCTTTTTCAGTGTGAGTAGTTTTAGTTTCAGTTACGGCTTTAGCAGGAGGCGGAGAATGGGAACTTGAGCCAATAATGTCAACGTCGACCAAAGACGAAGGACGGGCTGGGTCGGTCAAAGGTGCCTTCCCTGGACGCTCTCCTTTTGCTACTTCGGCTCGTTGATTAGCAAGTTGTTCTTTCCCTCTCGCAAGGGCGGCACGACCCTCGTCGTCCAAATAGTTACCCTCAAAATCTTCTTCGGTGTAACCGGCATCTTTGAGCACTTCAACTGCTGCTTCACATACTTCAGCCAATGTAATTTCTTACTTCGGGCCCAAGAAAGAAAGACTGCCATTCCCCAAGACGCTGAGGACGTAAAACTCAAATAAAGTGGAGCTGATGTTGGCTTTAGTCGCCTCGTGCGAATGTTCAGCTGCCACTTTTCCAGAAATGGCGTCGTCACGTTCTTTTTCAGCTTTAGCAAGCTGGATCTTTAGCATCACAATCTCCGCGTCTTGAGAGCTAGTTTTTTCCCACAGCTGAGCAGCATCTTTGCAGTACTTTTCAACAATATTCTGCTCTGCCTCAAGTCTGGCCTTAACATCTCGCTGAGCTGCGTGTGCATCTCTTACTTGCTTCTGGGGCACCTCTTCCTTTTGTGTATAAGAAGTGGAAGAGGTGGTGAGCTCATCTTTAAGTTTCTTAACTTCGGCCTCAAGCTCCTCATTGAAAGCAGTGATGCTCTTCATCTCCGCATCGTGTTGATCAAGAATTTTCTGCCACTCAGATTTATCATTCTCCATGGTCAGCATATCCTCAAGGTTTGCACGGTTTACTCTTTGAAGCTCATCGACCAGTTTTTGCCAACTGGACATTCTTTCGATATCGAGTTTGACAGCATCAAGATTTCTCAACATGGCTTGCTTGTCAATCGGTACCAAGTCCAAGTCAAAACACACTCTTTTCAAACACCAGTTCGGAAATCGGCTGTGGAGTGTAGGCGGAGGCTTCTCGACTTGATAAGGAGGCCTTTTGATGATTGATTGAATATCAGCTCCTTTGAGGACAGGAGAGCTGGAAGGGATGTCTAAAGAGATGGAAGTAGCAGGCACTTTAGAGATTTCAGATGAAGACTTGTCATCAAGTTTGGCCCGCTTGCTTGGATCCTCAGTTATGTGACTCTTTCCCCTATCATCGTGAGATTTTCTTTTGAGAGAGTCGTCATCTCTTTGGTAGGAGTCATGGCGGTCATCTTTTCTTCCATACCGCTCTTCATGAGCCTGCCTCTCATGAGCTTTCCTAACCGCTCGTTCCTCATCAGTTTCCCTGGGAGCAGAGAGATAGCGTCGGGGATCATAAAAGTCACGCCTTCCATAGCGTTGAAAATCATCGTAATACGATCCGCTTCGTCCCATTGGAGAATCAGAAAATGAAAAAGAGATAGAATTTAGAAATCTCCAGAAAAAGGAAGTTAAGTGCGAGTAACTGCTAAAAATCCTAAGTGTGTGTGGCGTGCAAACTACGCTCGTCAAGCTATAAACCACTCTTCAGCTTAGGAGTGATGTTGGCTTTTGCAATAGGGGTCAACTCTTGGGTTGACGGAAGCGGTCGCAAGATGGATGTTGCTTCAATCGATGGAGAAACAAGCTTAGAAGCGATGGTATCATCTTTAAAAAGCTCTTGAGAAGTCACCATAAAATCGCTTAACCCCTCGAAGATGTCGTCACCATCATGCCCAGCCGAGTGAGTCACACCAGCAGTTCCTTCTTCAGCATGCTCAGCACTTTTTGTGGCAGAACTTTCCTTCTCCGTCCCCTCATCAACTTCCGTGGCGGCCTTCCCGGGACGTTGAGGGAGTTCCTCTTCTTCGATAACCGGAAGAAGTTTAGACTTGCCGGAAAACTCTGCACCCTCAGCAGAACCGGAGCATTTTATCAATGAAGCTTCTGCAACAAGTTCTTTTGCGGGGGCTGGGGCGTCAGATGTTTCCGGTTGAGAAGCAGGGGCATCGCGAAGCTGAAGGGATCGGGAAGGATGTAAAAGGCCAGATTGATGTAAAAATTCATCTTTCAGAAGAAATTTGATACTCCTTTCCTCGACGGCTACAGCACTTAGCCTTTCAAAAGTTAACTTGTGACTGGAGTCTTTAGAAGGGGGAGGAAGTGCTACAAGAGTAAAAATGAAGTTAATACTTGACAACCCGAATTCTGAAAGGCTCAGAAATGGAGTGAATGGAGATAGACAATCTTACTTCCTACTCTCCAGATGCCATAGAATCCTGGAGGGCAACGAACGAAGAAAAACTGATTTAAGAACCCGTGAGCGCTGTCGGGCAAGTTTGTAATCAATTTACGATTTCTAGCGCTCCTTATAAGTGTGATGGAAGGATGATCTTTATTCCTCCCGAACGAACACAAGTAGCAAATTTCGTCGAAGCTCGGAAGGCGATTAAGTGTTCTCTCGAACAACACACACAACCCCATCAGAATGGCATAGCCATTGGGGTGCAACTGGAATGGAGAAATAGTCAACCGAAGAAGCAGCTTTCTGAAAAGTCATTGAAAGGAGGAATAGCTCCGCTCAAGCACATCTGACGGTTGACCGTAATAAAGCCAGGAGGTGGCCTGTCGGCGGTATCATTTACTCCAGGAAGTAAAGCTTCGGTCTCAGCAATGCCAAATTGGACGTAAAGCTGGCTGAAAACTCGTTGGGTTAGAGTGGTTGAGACTGTTTACGGAGGATTCTCCAGAGGGTCAGCTATTGGGAAGACTTCTTCAATCTGTTCTACTGTTTCTTCTTGTGCTTGATGAGAAGTCATTCTACACAAGGAACTGGATGTTCAAATATGAAGGTGCACGTTTCCTAAAAGCGTGTGAAGTGTTGTGCGAAGCTAATAAAATAACAAGTAAATAAAAATATTAATACTGGTTGGCATACGTTAATTCAGGAAAATTCAAGACTTGTTATTAAATTAAAACTGGGAGTAGTGTCAATGCAGATAACATTCGATAGTAAACAGTTCTAACTGTGAGAATTTTGCGTTGACACTTCATTTAAGTTAGTCGATTCGCAACATTTCACACTCGATTGAATTCAGGTTATTTTACTTAAGTAGAATATTGTCTCTTGATCTAATCCATCATTCGATGTGGGCAGTCAACGATGAGTATATTCGTCCCAGTTTTCTACAAATGTTGTATTTAACAGGTTATTAGCAATCAAGTCAATACAATCTGTGAAAAAGTGCAACAAGTTCAAGCAGTTCAAATTGGCAATTCAGTCAAGTTCTGTAAATTTTTTGCAAGTGTTCAAGTCCTTAAGTCGCAGGAACGACTTAAGACTAGCTCGGGATTACTTAGGTCATCCAAATCATGATCAACGACCTAACGTAAGTCGACCTTCCTTAAGTTGCTCTGCCTGGGTTATAAAAGTTCATCAACCCTACGAGTTAAAACTGCTCCACGGGTTAAAATTAAGTCGTCTGATTGGTTTGGTCGTATGAATTCTTTAAGTCGTTCTCTTTGGTTAAATCGCACAAAAACTTTAAGTTGTTTGCTTGGTTAAGTCATGCTACTTTCTTAAACTGTTTGCCGAGTTATGTCATGTGATCCATGTTTAAACCGTAAGTCGCTCCTCCTCAGATCATTAACTCGCCTAATGCCTTATCCCGTTCACTACTTCTCAATACGTCAATTCACCAACTCCCTAACTCGCTCAATCTTCCTCGGGTTGTTAACTCGCCTAACGCCTAACTCACAAACCCGATAACCTGATAACATATTGGCGCCTTCACAACAAAAAAAACCCTCGTCTCTCCAATACCACCAAATCACCCAAAAAACCATTAACATCGTCTCAGATTCGCCATGAATTCAATATTACTATTTTATCATGAATCGCAGCCACGACATGATCGACAGCGGTCGCAAATTGGTCGAAACATGATTCTCGACGAAATGCAGCAAAAGAAAGCGAATCGAAATCAGAAAGTGGAAATCGGCGATTTGACGACGGGTGTAGGTGAACGATGGCCGGAATTACTTACGTAGTTGGACGGAAGGTTGATCGACGATGAGAAGGTTGGAATTTGTCTTCGAAAGCTTGGAGAAAACGCCAATGGTAGTTTCGAATAATAGAGCAAGTGAGGAGAAGGAAGGAGAAGCCGAGCAACTTATAGGCGGGAGAAGTGGAATTCGAATTGGCTTTATCGACCTAATAACTCAAGCGACTCACGACTTAGCAACTCAGATGGCATGAGTTAAAAGGTGTCGAAGCACACGACCTAGTCCCTAGCCGTATACTTCGAGGGGCAAGTGTTAACACCTCCTTTTCGACGACCTAGCACCCAACGATCTACGACTTACCGATCTAAAAGACTCAAGCAACTCAAGGCTTCAGCGACCCAACGACTTAGCGAGCTAAGAGACTCACCGGCTCAACGATCTACAAGCTAACGACTTAGTAACTCAACGGGTTAACTACTTACCAGTCAACGACCTAATGACTCAGTAAAGACAACGACCTACCGAGCTAAAAGGGGAACAATCCACCGACTTACCGACCTATCAACCTAACTCCAGAAGGTCTCCTGCGACCTAACTCCAGAAGGTCTCCTGCGACCTAACTCCAGAAGGTCTCCTGCGACCTAACTCCAGAAGGTCTCCTGCGACCTAGCGAGATAAAGAAAGAGCGACCTAACGAGTTAGCGACCTAGCGACCTAGCAACTCAGGGAGGGCAATGACCTAACATGCTCCAGAACTAAGCCGCACGACCTGCCTCTTCTATTAGGTCGCTCACGACTTAATTTTGCCGAGATAACTTCTGTATTATATATGTTAGGTCGCTCACAGCCAATATCTGACCTAGAATGATTCCATTAAGTCGCCAAACGACGTAAGCTAACTCGGGATGACCCTTAGGTCGCTCACGACCTAAAAACTAACGACCTAAGCCCAGTTTTCTCCTATAAATACCCCGCCTACTCCGCATTTCAAAGGGGACGAATTTTTGGAAACGCCAAGACTCTGCTGATTTCTTTACTGACTTCAACACTCCAAAGACAAAGGATACTCCAAAGAATCTTCAAAAAGAATCAAGTTCATTCAACATGAATCGAAAGAGCTTTTCGGCATCAAAGTTCTGATTACTTATCTTGATTGTGTTGTAATCGAAGAGTGATTGTAAAATCTGTAATCGAATCAGTCATAGAAGAAATTAAAGTGGACGTAGGCTTGAATTTGAGCCGAACCACTATAAAGTCGTTGTCTCTTACTTTTACTGCAATTATCTGCTTGTTTTAGTTCCCGTACCAACGGGTGGTGCTTTCACTTTACTAATACTCACATCGAGGTGTTGGCGTTTGATTTTGACGTTAACACTTGACAAATATGGCACCTCTGAACGAACTTCTCAACCTCCTTCCTCATTGATGGCCAAAAATAAGACTTTGAGATCAACTGCATAGTACGGTCACGACCCACGTGTCCTTCTTCATGTAATTCTTTGATGATTTTCATTCGCAGACTGCAATCTGGAATACACAACTGATTTCCTTTGAATAGAAAATCATCAACCAGCATATATCCATCCATGTTTCCCTGCTTGACTTTGTCTAAGACCTTGGAAAAATATGAATCCGAAGTAAGCAGATCTGGAAGTAAGTCAAAACCCATCACCTCTACTCGCATGGTTGTTAATAAATTATTCCTCCGACTCAATGCATCGACGACACGATTGGTTACTCTAGACTTGTGCTTTACGATGAATGTAAATTGCTGCAAATAAGCTATCCATGATGCATTCCTAGCTGCAATTTTATTTTGCCCTTGTAAATGTTTCAATGCTTCATGATCCGTATACAAAACAAATTCTTTGTGGAACAAGTAATGTCTCCAATGCTTCACGGCCTGCACAATAGCATAAAACTCCACATCATAAGTACTGTATCTCATCTTTTCTCCAGAAAGCTTTTCATTGAAATAGGCAATTGGACGACCCTTCTGACTCAACACTCCTCCAATTCCAACTTTGGACGCATCTGTATGTAACTCAAATAGTAGCTGAAAATCTGGCAACACTAGAATCGGTGTTGATGTTAAAAGTTCCTTGATCTGTTCAAAAGCAGATCCTGCCTCTTTCGTACATGAAAACGGCTTTCCTTTCATACAATCAGTAACAGGAGCCATCACACTACTAAAGTGCGGTATAAATCTTCGATAAAATGAAGCTAACCCATGGAAACTTCTGACTTTTGTTATAGTTTTGGGCTGTGGCCAATTTCTGATTGTGGTTACTTTACTCTGGTCCACTTGTATCCCTTCCTTGGACACGACATAACCAAGAAATAAAACACTCGGCGTCATGAACACGCATTTCTTCGTCGCTGCATAGAACTATTCTTGATGAAGAATAGTTAACACCTTTCACAAGTGTTGAACGTGCTCCTCTATGCTAGCACTATATATCAAGATATCATCAAAGTAGACTACAACAAACTTCCCGATATAAGGTCTGAAAATTTGATTCATCACCCTTATAAATGTACTTGGTGCATTAGATAGACCAAATGGCATGACCAGCCATTCATATAATCCTTCCAGAGTCTTGAATGCTGTCTTTCATTCATCACCTGGTCTTATGCGAATCTGATGATAACCACTCTTAAGGTCGATCTTAGAAAAGATTACAGACCCACTAAGTTGATCCAATAGATCATCAAGTCTTGGCATAGGAAATCTGTATCTGACAGTTATTTTGTTGAGTGCCCTGCTATCTGTAGACATTCTCCACGAACCATCTTTCTTTGGCACCAACAGAGCTGGTACATCACAAGGACTGAGACTCTCTCGAACACGCCCTTGCTCAAGCAACTCCTCATCACCAAGTTACACCCTTCGTCTCCTGACACAACTTCTTCATCTTCATCAAACTTCGGTGGTTGAGAATAATCAATTTCAGCTTCCACATCCTCATACTCACATTCCTCTGCAACTAATGCTCTCTTCTTTGGCTTTGTACATTCATTACTTTTATGGCCAAACTCCTGACAATTATAGCACTTGATACTGTTATTGACCTTTGCTTTAGCGGCTTCATGGACAATTGGTTTATTGACTGCCTTGGAAATATTAGCACTGCTACTAGCACCCTTATTCTGGTTGTTGGAACTCGTAAACACACCACTTCCTCGTCTCCCTTGTTTCTCCCTAACTAGAGTTTTCTGATGTGCTTCAGCAACATACATTGGATTAAACATATTAACCATGTCTTGAATTTGCATTCGTAACCCTCCAACATATCTAGTCGTTAGCTGTTCCTCGGTTTCCATAATATCATTCCTTGCAATCAATTGATAGAATTCATCTGCATAGTCATTCACTGTCTTCGTCCCTTGTCTCAAATTCTGCAAACGTTGATACATAAGAGATTGATAATTGTACGGCAAGAAAGTCGCTTTCATCATCTTTCTCATCTTCTCCCAAGTAACAACTTTTGATTTTCCCATTCTCTCCCGAGTTAGTTTAGTTTGTTGCCACCAAGCCATAGCTCTACCCCTTAGTCTTGTAGCAATTAATTGGACTCTGGGATTCTCAGGCACATCCTTGACTTCCAAAATTTCTTCAACATTCAACAACCAATCAAGAAATTCTTCTGCTTGCATACCACCTTTGAATTCTGGAATTTCCATCCTCATACCTGACTCCCATTTACGATCATTTTCTGAATCCCGAAATTGATTTCGCACTTGGCCTTGATTTCGATAATGAATACTACCTCCATCACCATCTTCTTCAAAATCAGATGTATTTTGATATCGATCCTAACCATCTACATCCCTACGACCACACATGTTCCTTCTACCTTGTCTTTCAGCATCACGATATGGTTCATTTTCGAAACCACGTTGAGTTCCTCCCTCTTCATTTCGGTACCCATGGTGGTCTCGCATCATTGAAACTGATGATTCTCTCCTATCTCGATATGACTGGAGTGACATCCTCCTTTCTTCCGAAACCGATGGCGAAACCCTGTTTCCACCCTAGTTCGAAACTGGTGACGTTCTCCTTTGATTTTGATTCATGTCGATCATCAATTTCTCCAATTTTTCAATACCCTCATTGAACTTTTCATTGATACGCTACTCCATCTGCTAAGCTTCTTGTCTTTTATACAAATCTTCAACATTTTGATAGCGGTTAGCACGTCTTGGAGGCATGATCAAATCTTCAACAAATTCAAACACGCACTTCACACCCAACGAACTTGGAAAAGTTCATAACCTTGCTCTGATACCAAATGACGCAGCTTAGACTAGGCTCGAACAGTTTTGATCCCAAACTGTCGCAACCTATCCAGGATCTTCCTTACGAAATGATGATTTCGTGTCAAATAAACTGATAGAACGATAAATGCTCAATTCCGTTGATCGTGGTGATGCCGGAATCTAGCTATCTTCAACACGTTGATCGCGCACGATACCGCGTTAGAAGATCTACGATTCTTCGACGTTGATCTCGTGCACGAGATTCCGTGAATCGGCTTAAATTCATTGATTCGAGTGCACTCGAATATCCGAAGTTGGAGAAAGGAGATCACACTCAACTTCCAATTTTAATGGAGGCACAAAGCTCTCAACAAATTTTATTAAAAATTCCACTCCCTTTACAAATGACAACACACCCCTATTTATAGGAAATTACAACACACACATGCGACTCAACATATGCGACTTAAGTTCACCGAATGACTTAACAACATACGAGTTACAACATCATATGACTTAACAACATACGAGTTACAACATCCTACGACTTAACAACATACGAGTTACAACATCATACGACTTAACAACATACGACATGAGAAGTCGGCATAAGAACTTGTGACTTAAGAAGATAGCCCAGCTTCAGGAACGACTTAAGCGACATAAGGAAAATGTCATAGTCCGAACGACTTAAAGAATGCGGCATAAGGAACTACGGCATAAGGCGGGTGACTTAACAAAAGCAGACGACTTAACAAATGCGGACAACTTAAGGCGAGCGACTTAAGGAAAAACAACATAAGCAAGCAGCGACATAAGGACTTTGCGACCTACTGGAGCGGCTTCGACTTAAGCATTTGCTTGCGACCTAATGTCAGAATGACCTAGGAATTCTGGAGCGACCTAGGTGGAAGCGACCTACATAGGTCGTATGTCCTGAGCGACTTAGCAATCGGCGATGGAGTTAAGTCGCGGAGCGACGTATGATGGATCGGAGAAATTCCGACTTAGGGTATGTTTCTTTGATTCCTTTCTTGGCATGGCTTGATGCGCTGCATCACACTAATTGTTGTGCTTCAGTCTTGGGTGTGCATTATCCGCTCAGAGTCGAATTAGTTGACTGAACCTAAGTATTTTTTATAACTCGGTTTATATAGTTTCTATCGTTTCTAAAAAAAATTCATCATCGAATTGAATGATTTTGGTACAAAATTTAACATGAAATTATGGGGTTTTCCATTTGTATCTTAGATAATATAACATGTATACTTAAATTAGATATTGAATTGTTTGCGGAACTTAATATATATGCAATAAACATGATTTAGTTATGATTTGATGATGTCATTTGAGCAAATTAATTATTCAAATCATTCGAAAAAGAGTGAAAATTCCTAAATATGGACTATAAATTAGTTAACTGGAAATTAATTTGGTTTGGTCAGTTCAGTTTTGATTTTTTTCTGTTTGAATTCGATTTGTCATATTTTACCTTATGATAAAGTCAACCAAATGCTCACCCTTATGCTTGAGCATTTTGATTACAATTGTTTACAGGAAAATTGGTGCACCCTTTTTTTTAATTGTCAAGTGATTCCTAGTAATTGCTGAAACAAGGTTGCAATGTCTATTAACAATGAAATAACTGACATTTTGACCTTTGACTTGTCATTATTGTTTGCTTTAAGTAGGCAGGGGAATTTAATTAATATTTTTTTTGTCTCTTGGAACGATAGTCTTTTCTAACACCACTGCATAATGGTTTTCTCTATTTTGAAATATAATCAACAGTCCTTAAGCTATGTGTTTTGGGTTTTGTTTATCCAATTATACAATTCTAGCATACATTGCAATAAAATTTCAGGATAAAATGTATTGAAAACTATCTTAAATGCACTTTGGAGAAGTAAATGAGTTTAGCTAAAAATAAATAGGACTTTAAATGCATTTTCTTTAAAAGTTACAATTCTTTTTTAAAAAGTTGCAATTTATATTTATGCATAGAGTTACACTTTTTTAAAAGTTAAAATTTGGAGAAGAAATGAATTTAGCTACAAATTTATGCTAATCTATTTTGGAAATGATTGCTTTTAAGTAAACAAACTATATTTTAATTCAACTTATAGATACATGTGTTTAGTAAATCTTACGATTTAATGTTAGGTGTGGCTCGCATTGTAAATGGAGTGGGTGCGTGGATTGAACAGGTTAAAAAGTCCCACATCGTAGGATATCTGAAATAATCCTGGTATATATATAGGATTGGTGGCACGTAACATTGGGGATTCCTTTTGTTACAATGTGTTGCCAAGACCAGTTTATATGCTCGATGGAGGCGATGGAGGGATGTTCAATCCGGATGCCGGTAAGGTAGACTTCGACAGTTGATTCAGGCTAGACACGGTGAATCGAACGCGTACAATACGCGGGAATGCCGAAACTCAACATTTAATACTACTGGAAATATAATTTTTTGTTTCGCATGAACCGTATTTTCAAATTTGGAAAAGTAAGATTAATAAATTAGTATTTTATGTAATATCTTGAGCAATGTTTTACAATAAAGGGCATCGTTCGAAAATTCACACTAGGCATTATAAACCCCAGAACCGGCTATGCGATTGATGATGATGTTTATGAAGTGACATTTGATCATGTTTTTGGAGCAAGACTCACAGAAGGTTCGTGATATTTACCGAATAGAAGTATATGGAAATAATGAGCTAGAAAAATAGAAAATATTTTATGAGAAGGAGGTGAAAGTTGCAGATGAGCTGTCAAAGCAGAAGTAATGGTAGAGAACGCAGAAGAAGTCAAGACTGAAATTGTAGAAATATGGAAAGTAAAAAATGAATCAACTGAAGAACGAAAACTAAAAAAAGACAGAGAAGAAGCGCGATGGTATGACAAAGAAAACTAAGAAGGAAGAAAAGACTAACATTAAGACTAAGGAGCCTGTAAAAAAACAAGAAAGCAAAAATAAACAATTGAAAATTTAAGAATAGAAGATGATTAGGCAAAGGTGAAAGAGAAGAACGAGGAATTGAAAGAAGCCAATAGCGAACTTCGTGGAAAATATAAATGTAGAAGAAAAAATATGCCACTTTTTGTTATTATGGATAGTAATTAAATAACATCAATAATTGGATTGATCATTGATGTTGGAAACATTGAAAATAAAAAGTTGATGTGAAATCTAATTCAGAGAATGTGAGATCCAAATCTGTCGATCGACGAGCAAAGGCTAAATAATTTATATTTTGAATATATTTATTTTTTAACCTAAGTTTTTTTGAAAAATATATAAAAAGTGAAGTAAAGTGGATGTCCAAACGATTACAACAAGAAAAATATTACTTTGTGAAAAACCCGATATGAGAAGTTTTGAAATTAAGGAATTGTAAATTTTACTGGAATATTTTCGCATAAGGTAAATAACTCTACTTATTCATGGTGGTCATATTCTTAACAAAATAGATACAATAGAAAGAATCCTAAGTTGTGTCAAAGGATTGCTTTTTTTGGTAATTTTAAATGTTCAATTAAGATTTGTTAGGTACTTTAACGATTATTTATTGAAAGTTCTAACGATTATTTATTGAAATTTCTAAAAATAAAATCATTTTCTTTTATGCCACCTGATCAAATAAGCCAAACCCTATTTCAATGAATAATGTATCTTAGAAAATCTACTTCTTCTAACTCGTAACACTTCATACCCTACTTTCATACCAGGAGAGATGGTGCGATCTTTAGAAATGTAGACTCTTCAACCAACGAGGGCAAACACTAACGTAATGTGTACTTTGGGACAAGTCAATGGTATAACTTTAACTAAATCACCACTTTAGCGACAAGAAATCCACTGATTTATCCTTGCGTTGAAATGGTCGATTTGAAATCATTTATTGGAAACTTTCTTTTATTCAACTCCAAATCAGAACAAATCCATACCCTGCCAAACACCAGCTTAACCTTCATCTTCCATGCACCAGCATCATCGCAAAATGGCGGCAAGAAGGATTAGTTAATGGTGGAGGCGAGATTGAAAAGTGGCGGCGGCTTTAGGTGAAAGCATAACTGGAAGTAATGAAGATGTACCTTAAATCAAATATTGAAAGGAGATTGATGCGTGAATTTGAAACTCTAGAAACCCTAGGTTGAAGACGAGTGATGAAAAAAATATTGATGTTGGATGGATGGCGTAGAGAAGAAATTTTATGGTTTTAAATATATATACTCAAAGGAATTAATTGATGCACGCACGCACACACGCACACAAGTGCTGATCCATAAACCATATGAAAATTGAAACGAAAAAAAAATGATGGGAGAAAAAACATCTTCTTGACCGTGGAACAGAGGAACTATCAACGACAAAGAAATTGAACGAGCACTCTCGTGTTTTCAAATTATAAGAGATATATATGTCGAAAAGACGTGACTCGATGACTGCATGGATATGAAATTTTCTTAAGTTGCAACTTTCCATAGAAATGACTCGAGTAATGGATGTGCCTGTGCAAATCTAGAGTTGGTCACGTCAAAGCACGCTTTGTATTTGTACAAGCATACTCTAGAGTGTGGGTGTTATTCGATATTTTTCACAAGCAATATTTCGATGGATCAAACAATGAAACTATAAAGGAATGAACGTCAAACTCAAAGACGATCGAATACATAGAGTGACAAAGGAAAAGAGGGAAATTTAACTAAGTCCATGGATCGATACCAATCCACAAATGTGACACCCTATAAAATTTACGGTAATTAATAAATAATTATTAAGGCTCAAAAATAGAATTTGAGAAAACGTTGGGATTTGGCCGTGAAACTTGCACCATTGCATTAGTAGAGATTTTCTGGACAACATTTATATATAACTTCTTATGATCAGAGCTTAAATGAAGTAGTTATTAGGTTTTGAAATTTACGGAACGAAAATAATTAAAAATGATAAAAAAGAAAATAAATAATATTAAACCCTATGGACCCACCGGTCAACCGCTTATAGGAGCGGTCGACTGGTTAGGACAGTGGCGGCTAGGGTTGAACCTTGGCAAATGGCCTGAATTTAATTATTTAAATCTAACGGTTACAATTGATTCGAGCGTCTATAATACAAGTCTAGTCCTTCACTTTTCTTTTTATATTTTCTAATCAAAGCAGCGAAGCTCTACCATTTTCCCATCTCCACTACTTCTAGAAATTATAAAATATTTTATATTTATACAATTTGGAGAAGGGCGAAAAATAAAAGAGAAGAAAAGAAGAAGCGAATCAATGTTGCAAAAGACAAAGGTAATTTCAATAACTATAAATCTATATCCCCTTAATCTGAAATATCTTCTCATATCTGTAATTCTAACAGTATGTATATATCTTGTTATACATATTGATTTAGATTAGAATGGAAAAATGAATCAAATTAAAGGGATGGATTTAGATTTGAGAAAATTGAAAAGCTAGAAAGGTGAATGAGAAATTATATAATTTATTTATAACATTGAAATTTATCTTGTTGAATTTTATTTAATTATCATGCCTATTTAAGATCTAATGAGTTATAGGCTTAAAACGAGTGTATATGAGTAACGCCTACATATCCTATAATATAGGTAACTGGAATAAGAATGACATTTACACCATAATCTGAAAATTTGGAAATCGGTACCTAAATTTGTTAAAGTCGAATGTTAATAAAGTTGTAAAGTTTATTACAGATTTAGAATTGGGCTGTAATATGTTAGTATTAGTTTAAATTGTAATTTGATTGGTATGTGAATTTCTATATTTTTAATTTATTAGAAGCGGGGTATAATTTAATTATATCTATTTCTATGTAATTCTCATAAATTATCCAATTTTAAAAATATGTATAAAAAGTATATCGTTCGAATTAACAAGTAATATATACCAAAAAAGGAAAGAGATATGTAAAGTATGGATATTCTTCTCCGTAGTTTACACTATCTATTTCAATAAAAGAAAAGAGATGATTCCTTGTAATTTCAAATGTAGCTCTCATTTTTGAGTAATTTATGGGAAGTTATCATGGTAATTCTTTTTGTAAAGGATAGCTTTAATAAATTAAAATGTGGAAATTAATGTTCTGAAATTCTTAAGCATGAGAATTAATGTGTTAGGAATAGAATCACACACACACATAACCACAACACTTAATGATTTAAAATAAAAATATATTTATATAGCATAATATACGTTGATATTCGCATTTGTTATAATTAGGATATCTAGTTATAAATAGCGTAGTAAATTATACTATTGGGAGGTATAGATGGAAAAGAGATAGTTACTCCAAAATTAATGGGGAAATAAATGTGCAGTTAATAAGGAGTATAAGAATTAAATGGGGAATAAATGTATCGAATAAGACTAGTTAAAGATTTAATATGGTACTTATGGGGAAATGAAATAGGTGTAATAAGTTGATTAGAACGACAAAATAAATGTTATTAGAGATTTTCCAATTAGAATAATAATGACCATTTATTACAGATAATTTACATTTATGGAATAAAGTAAATAAGCATATAAAATAGGAATTAAGTGCTACAAGGTAGTATAATTTTCATAATGGGAAAGTATATAGCCTTAATTATACGTTTAGCTTAAGCATGAATTAGTGGACCTAGCCTAATATTTAGGCCTATGATAATTGGTTTAGTTCAATAAGGGTTGAGATGATAGGTTAATAGAGTTACATAACAGAAGTTTTTCCTTCATCCAGAGGCTACCAGCAGTTGTGTATACTTACTATTAATGTGTGACATATCTAACCATAGAACCAGTAGGGAAGGGATATGCGTTTGTGGATAGGTAGGTGAAAATATACCAAGGTTTTGCCTCGGATTTGAGGTATTAAATGGCCCAGAACATCTAAGGAAATAGGGGTTGCATTATTTATAATAAGAGGTATAACTGAAAGGAGCATTTTCCTTGACTCACTTAAGTTAGTCTAAATGGAATGTCAGTTGTGAATGGTCGGCAGGCTATGTCAGTATTTTTGTTGGACCGGTATTTAGTAGTAAGGCTGACATATAGGCTATGACCACCAGCGATCTCGAGCAGTCGGTGGAGAAGTTGGGTTATGCCATGATGTATTTAATTTCCTACAAGTGTGGAATCCGTATGGGATACGCACAGACCTTAAAGTTAGTTGGTTTGTTGTTTGTTTGTAAGAGGTGGGCTAGTTAACCCTTAAATGAGTCTGTTAGATGTGTTAGTAATATGACAATTAAATTATAAAGCAAAATCTAGGGTCATCTGTAACGACCCAGTATTTTGGACCATTCGCATCCGCACATGTCGTACTTGAATAATTCAAAATACCGCGTTGTTAATTTAAATTGGTAAAACTGAGCATATACAGTAAATAAATAATCACATATCACAAACACAGAGTAATATAATAGTAATGCAGCGGAAACAAAAGAATAGTAGTTCATGAAGCTACTATATATATAACAGAGTTAAACAAGATACAACAGAGGTCTCGAACACATAGATATCTCAATACAATAGTCAAATACAAGATTTGAATACATCACTGGAATCAACTGAATAACTGAAAGCTGGATAGATAGCTGGATCTCCAAGCGAAGCTCCAACTCCAAAGGTGAGTCTCAAATACTGTATCACTCAGTCTGACCCGAGCATAAATAAAAACACAAAACACTCGAGTCAGGATTAACATTCTTATATCAATAAATCTAACTCAAGTGAAATAACGACTGAAATACGAGTAACTCAAAGGATGTTTGGGATAACCATCCTCTAAGGATCCGTTAAACTATCTACTATGTAGTAGTGTACGCTAAGTAGATAATGTCTAATCAGTAAAGTACGATATCAAAATAGCGTTAAGTCATGGCCCATTCCACCCTTAACACATTTTTATTCCCAAGAGCATATACAAGACCGTAGTTTCCCCAAAACCGGAAGTCACCAGAGGGCAATACATATACTAAAGGTACAAACCAAAATCGTAGTGGTCGCGAATAGGATAATCAGTATGACAAGGTACATGAGGCAATACCAACTAGGATACTAGTAGTTGCGTGATCCGGACTGATGTTGGGCATAGCAGCTACTACCTCAACACCGCGAAACAACACTCCCATAATCGAGGGGTGCACCCAAATCGAATCACAAAAGTAATAGATATGGTAACGAAGAAGTGTGTCCGCTATAGGTGGCGAACCTCAATGGCCCGGCGCGGCTCCTGTTTTAGTCATGTCAGGGGTCATCCAAAATCGTTCTCTTTCTTCAGTCAACGCGTTCATCAAAACCATCCACTTCGTTCTGGATCAACACTCCGCGTATAGTTATTAAAGTGGTTTTCGGTTTAGACAGAGAGTATGTCCATAACCGATTCCGGTCTCTTTAATAACTTCCGTAATTATTACACCGATTGGTCGTTTATTTATTTCAAAACCAAATCAATTTCAATTTCAATTAGAATTTGTAAACCAACATTTCATTTGTCTTTCAAAACCAATTTCCAAAATTTACGTTTCAAACTTCCAAATTACCATTTCAAAATCTTATAATTCAATTTCAATTTTCATTTGCAAAATTAAAATATTGATTCAAGTTTGTATATAAGTTTCATTCCGAAATCATTTAAATTAATTTAATTTAACATTTAAATCAATTTGAATTCATTTATCGATTTCATTCAATGTTCATTAAGTAAATTTGCCATTAAAAACAATTTCTATTAAATTTCCAATTCATTAAATCCATTATTTAAATTCAACTTCATTATATCAAAACTTACAAATTGAATTAAATTAAATTCATCAAATCAAATTCTTTACATTTCAAATCTTACGTTAATTTCAATAAAACACATTTTATTTCTTATTAGAGAAATTCAATTTTCACTTATTTATTTACTTAGTTACAATTTCAAAACTCAATTAATAAAGAAACTTAATTTCACTTATTTAAGAAGTTCAATTTCACTTAATAAAGAATTCAAATTTTTTTACTTTTTAAATAATTCAATCTTATTTAATTATTAAACAATTTCAAAACTTTAATTATTAACTAATTTCAAACTTAAATTTTAATAATTCCAAATTTAATTATTAAATAATTTATTTTAAAACAACATTCTTTCAACAACTACTATGTAAATATTTTGATTCATATTATTAAATATTGACATTTCCTTTCATCAAATTCAAATTCCAACTTTGTTTCAAAACCATTTTTATTTATTCAAATAAAATCTTCATTTTATTTTAAATCAAAGTATTGACCAATCGATTTTTATTTAATTCTCTATCCTAGGTCCAAGTTTATTTGGGTATTTATCATTTCAACCCGATTCCAATTCAATTCAAAATCAAAACATAGCAAAGGGAACTTGCAGTGTGATAACTGGGATGGTGTCAAAGTAAATAAACAAGCAATAACAACAATCAATATCAATCCAATAATCAATTCAAATAATCCTGAAATAATCGTATTAATTCACATTGTTGTTTGTGCAAATTAATATAATTATTTCTAGAATCTACACTATCATTTCATGTAGATTAAAGATTATTACACTAATATTAATACGGTTCTTCATTTGATATCAATTATTCAATTTCATACTACATAAATTTAGGCAACAAACATTTAAATGGTTCAAGGTGTTTTTACCAAATTTCTAAGTGTCAATTAATTCAACATTTAAAGGGGTCATATTTAACTAAATCAAATTCAACATATAAATCCATTTTAAATTGTTAACTATCTTTTATCGAATTCAATTGCATACTATTTATCACTTTAACATTTACAATTAACGTCTAATTTCAACATCATACAACCATCATTTATCAACCAAACTTGTATAATCATCGCATAAGTAACATATAATGGTGTCAGATGTCACAAGTGAACTGATACAGGTAATAACATATATAATAGTGTAATTAACTAACAGCAGCATATTTCAATTTGTCGTTTCAATTGAAATCAAACTTAATAAATAAAAGAACGTTAATCGTGAGTGATTGCTCACCTTTCGAGGCTAGAGAGAACAAGAGATGACACGGATAAGCACACTGATACGGATACTGAAACGAACTAAGAATCCAAGCACGAGCTTCATAGCAAAGCTAAATTGGCACGAATTCGACGATTGAGGCTGATAACATAAATCGACGAGAACAAATCAAAATTTGTTAAACCAAATATTTCATTAAAATACATATACATTTTTCAAATTTCAAATTTTTAAACCAATCATAATTAGCTTGTATAAACCTATATCTACGACCACAGATCACGGAAGAACTTATATATTATATAAACATAAAATACATATTTAACTAATCAAATTTATCACATCTGTCAATTTAAATTTTTAACTAAAATCAATGTAACCAATTTATTTTAATATATATCACTATACATGAATCTTCTTTTCAAACCAGACATTGTAACCTATAGTAATATCAATACTTTTAGAATGTACATTTTTTTAAAATTAAGATATAAATATAAAATTTAACAACCGTTTATACATAAATAAATAACGTACATGTGTAATGAGTGTTACAGGGATACACGCAGCCTCAAATAATCAGTTCAATCTATGCTTTATAACACGCAGCCTCAAATATACAAGCATACACGTAGTGAAATTTTACACTTTGTAATATATGATATAAAATTTAACGGTACTATATATATAAACTCAATGCGTCACATTAACTTATGCAGGCACGCTAATAACAAATATAAATATACTAACCTTATATCTCCAGACCAAAACAGCTTACAAATATAAATTTTAAACAAATATTATGTATAAGTATATACTGCAGATTACGAAGCATGTATAACAACATATTATATGTATACATGACTTACCAGTTTAAATATATAACCCATACAGTACACAAATATGATCCACTCCTCAAATGCCAATATACAGCCTTCACTATCCAACATATATAACATATTATATAATGTATAACCTGACACGCTATGAGCTAATATATTACTAGCTAGATGATTACTAACAGGGTACAAACTTATAACTTTTAAAATAGTATAAATAATACTTACAAATACATATGTAGATCGTTATATGTGTAAATTGTAATATATAACAAAACTGTTAGTTAAATATGTAAATATAACCACACATTATATAAATAAACTAAAAGTATATAAATGATATACCTAATATAGATGCCACGACTGGATTACAAGCCGGTGGGAGGAAGAAACGGTAGATCTCATGGTGGGTGCTGCCGTAAAAAGTTATGACGCGACGAGGTTGGCCGGAGGCGAGTGGAAGGTGGCGATGAAGTTTACGGTGAGGCGCAAGGAGGTGGGAGTTAAGGACGCGACTGCCCGGCGGAAGCTAAGGGATGGAGCACGGGAGGGCGGAGCTACATGCCGATGGTGGTCGCTGCCGATCTCGTGGAGGCCAATGGTTGCGCGGGAGCCGGGCGTGAGAAGCAAGGCTAAGGCAAAAGGTTGGAGAGGGAAAGTGAAGAGGAGGCTCAAAGAAAACGAAATGAGAAGAACATGCATAAGCTCTGTGAACTATATATTTTTCAAAGTTTAGCAACGAAAGAAAAATATGAAGGCAGAGAATAAAGAAAGAGAGAGCGGAGAGACCAAAAATGAAAAGGCAAACCGATAGAAAATGAACCAGTTGGAATAGTAAGAGCCATCTCATCGAACTCGAAAAACTTGTTGCTTTACAGCTTTTGCACCTTGAAAAATGAACGGTCAAGGGTAGACCAAAAGGCTTGAGCGATACCGATATGGGTAATTGTTTAGCGGATTCCAACTCGTACCGGACACCGAAACACAAATGAATATACCATAGAAGTCAGTACGACGAGACGATCAAAACGGTATATAGATGTCAGTGGTATGATTTAATTATAAAAATTCGAATTTTTCTACTACGGAAAATGCAAGAAAAACGCTGAAAAATAAGATCGACGGAGCCAAAGATGTCCGAATTTGGAAAAACGATAAACTGACATCTTGCTCAGAAGATGTTTTAGAATTTTTCTATGTAAAAATATTTAGGTTTTGGAAATATTTTATTTTCATCGCTTTTTAACTGATTAAATTAAAGTAAATTTACGAGTGAAATAAACTTTCATATTTTCGGACGAAAATTTACCAGTTGCTATGTTTAACTAAACGCATTCCAAATATCAAATTTATATTTCAAAATTTTATCGTTTAAAATTTCATAAAATTTCAACTAATAACGTTATTAGAACCGGTTAAATTTACGGGTCGTTACACTCTCCCTCACTCAAAACTTTTCGTCCCCGAAAAGAAACGAGGTAGGAGAATATAAACAACCAGGAAGAAAAACAGATTTGAAAAATAACCATCAATTTAAATCATATAAATTCAAATTTAAATTAATTGATATTCATTAATTGATTTAATCCATTTGATTTCACTAAAATCAATCTCAACTATTTCTAAATTCATTATCTTATTATCCAATTATCTTCAATTTACAATTTCTAAAACCATAAATTTGAATAGTCTTTTATTATAATCATATTTTTTTTCAGCAATTTAAATTCTTCTTTATTCCAAATTCTTATTAAGTTATTTCACTTAACATATCTTATTGCATATATTTAAACCATATAAATTAATTTAAACCATATAAATTAATTTAAACCATATAAATTTCAATTTAAATTAATTTATATTCATTAATTGATTTCAAATTCAAGGTATTTCCATAAGATGATCTAATTTCAATTTATTAATTAACCTTCAAAACAAAATTTATTTTTCAATTATCTTATTATTCTATTTATCTCTATTAACATTTTATAATTAATGTTTAAGTGTATAACATTTGTTATAACCACTCAAATTTTATTTATAAATTCGATTTATATTATATATATTATCCAATTACATATTCAACTCTGAATGATTTAGGTAAGTTGTATTAGAATGCAGTTGAACAATATACAAATAAATTTTTTCCCAATTCAATTATTCAAGTTTAAATATTTATTCCAAATTTTGGTTTTATTTATAATTAAAATCATCCTTTAACAAAATTTAATAATTAAATTTCCTATTAACTATAAAAAATTTAGAGATATATATAATATTTTTATATCAAATCAAATTAAGTTTTTAAAATAAGATACCTATATATATATATATAAATCAAATTATACTAAAGAAATTCATATCAAAGTATATTTTCAAAACAAAACCATAGCAAAGCTGCAGAATAGTATCTCCACTTCGAAACTCGAAAATGAATGTCGATGATGCGGCCGCCATCACCGAAATTATTTTCCAGCGACAAAGAGAAGAGCACTGATTTCAACATTTTAAAAATTCTTTGAAAACGATTTCTATTCGGAAATACTTCCAATAATATATACTTTAAGATTTTAAAAACCAAAGTTCGAAATCACCGGAAACTAATAAATTCTCAAATTTCTGAATTAAATTCATTTCAAATTCCAATCAATTTATAACCAAGTTTATAAATTCATTTATTTATATTATGCAATAGTCAATGGTTTACAAAACAATAAATGAAAATCAAATATTATTATTTCAGACAACAAATTCATTAACAATTTAATTTCAGAAAACTTATATTTATATATAATATAATCATACAAAACTTTTATTTTATTTATCAAATTTGAAAACGATATTGTGTCAGTTTGCTCTGCTCAAGTGTTTTGGTAATCCTATCGATGGCGTTGATCAGACGAATCGATCGAAAACCCAAATCACATCAACAACTCAAACAACACAGCATATATTAAAACATTTATATATTAGTTTACAATTACATTTCTTTGCTTGACGATACAGGAATGAATTTTCAAAATACGGATAGGGTTTCAAATTTTGATGGACTCAAATCAAAGAGAAATTTGATTCGAAGATAAGTTCGAAACAAAGATATGATGATTAATAACAAAGTAGGAAGATCGATAAATTTATATAAATCGCGGGAAATCTTAACTGCGTCAACCGTGACTTCAAGAATAAGATCAATGTAGAATTCCGAGGTAAATCGACATTCGATCTCAAGAAATAGAATTCAGGTATAGCAGGAGATAGATAGCATCGTAAAACCGAGGATACAGAAATCTCCGGTAAATCGATGCCTATTGTAAAGGAGTTTCACCCCTTTACAAATCATTCGAAGTTTGGCGAGACCGCCGATTCATTATAAGGGTCATTCGAAGTGGAGTTATGTGATGCTCCAGAATTGAAAGAAGACGAATAGTGAGGGACACGAATGAATTTTTGGAACCGCAGGGAACGTTCCAAAATTCAAATGAATCGAGTCAAATGGAAGAGATTGAAACTCGAATGAGAGTGATTCTGTAAATACATTTACCCCATATGCTAAGTTTTGCCTAGAGCTACCAAAGCTCTGATACCACTTGTAACGACCCAGTATTTTGGACCATTCGCATCCGCACATGTCGGACTTGAATAATTCAAAATACCGCGTTGTTAATTTAAATTGGCAAAACTGAGCATATACAGTAAATAAATAATCACATATAACAGACACAGAGTAATATAATAGTAATGCAGCGGAAACAAAAGAATGGTAGTTCATGAAGCTACTATATATATAACAGAGTTAAACAAGATACAACAGAGGTCTCGAATACATAGATATCTCAATACAATAGTCAAATACAAGATTTGAACACATCACTGGAATCAACTGAATAACTGAAAGCTGGATAGATAGCTGGATCTCCAAGCGAAGCTCCAACTCCAAAGGTGAGTCTTAAATACTGTATCACTCAGTCTGACCCAAGCGTAAAGAAAAACACAAAACACTCGAGTAAGGATTAACATTCTTATAACAATAAATCTAACTCAAGTGAAATAACGACTGAAATACGAGTAACTCAAAGGATGTTTAGGATAACTATCCTCTAAGGATCCGTTAAACTATCTACTATGTAGTAGTGTACGCTAAGTAGATAATGTCTAATCAGTAAAGTACGATATCAAAATAGCGTTAAGTCATGGCCCATTCCACCCTTAACACATTTTTATTCCCAAGAGCATATACAGACCGTAGTTTCCCCAAAACCGGAAGTCACCAGAGGGCAATCCATATACTAAAGGTACAAACCAAAATCGTAGTGGTCGCGAATATGATAATCAGTATGACAAGGTACATGAGGCAATACCAACTAGGATACTAGTAGTTGCGTGATCCGGACTGATGTTGGGCATAGCAGCTACTACCCCAACACCACGAAACAACACTCCCATAATCGAGGGGTGCACCCAAATCGAATCACAAAAGTAATAGATATGGTAACGAAGAAGTGTGTCCGCTAGAGGTGGCGAACCTCAATGGCCCGGCGCGGCTCCTGTTTTAGTCATGTCAGGGGTCATCCAAAATCGTTCTCTTTCTTCAGTCAACGCGTTCATCAAAACCATCCACTTCGTTCTGGATCAACACTCCGCGTATAGTTATTAAAGTGGTTTTCGGTTTAGACAGAGAGTATTTCCATAACCGATTCCGGTCTCTTTAATAACTTCCGTAATTATTACACCGATTGGTCGTTTATTTATTTCAAAACCAAATCAATTTCAATTTCAATTAGAATTTGTAAACCAACATTTCATTTGTCTTTCAAAACCAATTTCCAAAATTTACATTTCAAAACTTCCAAATTACCATTTCAAAATCTTATAATTCAATTTCAATTTTCATTTGCAAAATTCAAATATTGATTCAAGTTCGTATATAAGTTTCATTCCGAAATCATTTAAATTAATTTAATTTAACATTTAAATCAATTTGAATTCATTTATCGATTTCATTCAATGTTCATTAAGTAAATTTGCCATTCAAAACAATTTCTATTAAATTTCCAATTCATTAAATCCATTATTTAAATTCAACTTCATTATATCAAAACTTACAAATTGAATTAAATTAAATTCATCAAATCAAATTCTTTACATTTCAAATCTTACATTAATTTCAATAAAACACATTTTATTTCTTATTAGAGAAATTCAATTTTCACTTATTTATTTACTTAGTTACAATTTCAAAACTCAATTAATAAAGAAACTTAATTTCACTTATTTAAGAAGTTCAATTTCACTTAATAAAGAATTCAATTTTTTTTAATTTTTAAATAATTCTGTCAAGACCCAAAAGTCGACCTTCGAAAATCGGCACCCGTACTTCACTTGTACTCAAAATGCCGTAGATTCAAATGCCAAATCTGGTTCTCGGGAGCTTATAACACAGTTAAGTAAATAACACAGCGGAATAAAAGAATAATACATTGATATACAATATCTGATACAATAGAGTGATACAATGAATATCAATATACATCAGAGATATGATACAAGAAATAGCAGCGGAATAGAAAATGATAACTAACATCAGCAGCGGAACAAATAACTCTAAGATAGTCTTCAAGAGAGAACTCCAGCAGTAGCTCGAACTCTCAATAACGATGCACAAAGATTAGCAAGTGCAGTCTGATCCAAAGACTGAACTAGCTCCAGATAACCTACTAATCTGACTATCTGAAAAACCAAACTCTAGACTGCTCGTGTAGAAAAATTTTGAGCATCCAGAGTTTAGGAAAGAAACAATAAACTCTGGATCAGTCATGGGACTGGTGTGAGCAACAAAAACAGTTTATCTTTAAAAACAGATAGCAGAGAATTTTAAAGTCAATTCGCAATGCTTTTGAAAATGAAACTACCATAAGACCTCCCGCCACACACACAATGCAAACGCAGAATTGGAGGAGATTTCTTCTTATGATAGTCAAAGATGCTTACTACGCAAAACAAATCATTTTGATATTATTATTAGTGCATAGTGTAGAAAAACATTTCGAAAGTAGAATATCAATCTTAGCCAGCATAGACATTTCGAACTATGCCTACTATAGCTACCATCCAAACAGTGGGGCGCCACCATAAGTAGATGGCAGGTTCTACAACTAATACCGTACACAGTTCGTATTGGAAGATGGATTTCCAACAAATGGTCAGGCTAAGGAACTTCCTATGCCACGAAGGAACGCCTCTGGAATGACGTCCCGAGAACCTAACCGGATCTCTGCCAACACAAGGCCGGGTTACCTCTGCAAAAATAGGTAACTACTGACACGCGTATGCCATCCCCCGATCGTAACCGATCTTCCCGAGGATCCTCGATTTCCAACAAACCACATAATAATAATGCAGCAACCACATAGGTTAAGTATCTGGGCTCTATACCATGATACCACCTCTATCCAAAAGGAATGACATACACTAAGGGGCGCTACTCCCTAGAACCTTGCCGCATCTTTCCTGTTTTGACCATTTCCGGGGTGTGAGGTTCGACGAAGTCTCATCCACAAAGCTACGCTTTGTCATAAAGCCATGCTTCGGGTCAAACAAATGATCAACCTATGATCACAAAGATATAAGATCAAACAAATGATCATATCACAAATGATCAAACACTGATCATCACACAGCAACACTCAGCATGCCACATTACCAAATTGGGATATATCGCTGATAAATTTCAACTACATAACTTCTGAGCTCGTACGTCTCAGAGAAGGGTGTTAAGCTAAGAGAATAAATTCTCCGCCACCAAACAGAAATGTATTTGAAAGAAATCGGCTTTATATCTCAAAGTGTAATGTCAGACATGTAACCATACAAGTCTGTTTCGGGATCGAACAGAACCGAAGGCACTTCTCACGAAGCCCTTGCAATTCCGGATAATTTCCAATCACGTCCGGACTTCCCGTCACAAAAAGAGTGATATAAATCTCTATACCGGCGCGACTCAGTGCAGAGACATTCGACATGTTGTCTTTTCATTTTCGAAAAATATCCGGTCTTCAACACCGGTCTTCAAATGCTATCCATATACGACGTATCACTATTCGGAATGGGTTATATGACCCAAAGGTCTTTTCCCGGCTAACCCGAATTGTGAGCGCAATATTCAAAAACAAATGGATAATGGGATTTCAATTAAGTCACAACTTATTACCCAAACTTTCTTTACAAATGGTTTATCAAATTACCATTTTAAACCTTTAAACAAAAAGATTCAATTCATAAAGTTCACTTAATTTCACAAAGATTCATTCACAGATTTTCCAAATCGATTTCCATTTCAGTTTAATTAACTCGTTAAATCTTTAAATCAAAGATTTAACTCATAGCTTTCAAAACAATTTCATTTCGAATGGTTTAAATAAATCATCATTTTAAATCTGTTAAAAACAAACAGATTTAATTCATAGCTTTCAAAAAGAATTCATTCATAACTTGGAAAATCCAATTTTCAATTCACTTGAAATTCCTTTAATTTAAACTGGAATTTCTTTTCTTATCTAAAAGCTTTTATCATTTGAAAACAACAGCTTTCAATTTGGAAATCTGATTCATTCATACGAGTTGAAATCCTTGGTTTAAATTCAAATTCCCAAATTAATACTTTAAAATGGTTTAATTCATACAAACACATTTATATCATTTTTTATCCCTAGTTTCCAAATCATAGATTTAATTTCAAACTTGAATTCAAATTTAAATCTAATTATTTAAATTTTCAAAAACTCGGTTAAGTTATTCAAAATGACTTTTATCTTTGAAATTCCATTTCAAAAGCTTTTCACTTTTTATTTTAAAACCAAATTTCAAATTTCAAAATCAATTGAAATTAAAATTTCAATTTCAAAAACATCAAATTTAAATTATCTATGACTTAACCGATTTCCACGTAAAATCCATATTTGTGTGTGTAAAGGTGTAGTCCAGGGGTTTCACACACAATAGTACAACATCAATCATCACAGATATATCGATAAGCGGTAAAATTGATAACGCTTATTTTCATTCACAGATTCATAGATAAAATAAATTTATCAGTCACAAAGATTCACAATTACAATTCGATGTGGGTTTCGGATAACCAACTAGAATCCGACTCCCTGTCGCATCGAAATTCAAGTGCCGTTTTACGGGTCAAAAGGTTTTCACATTCACATAGTAATATATCACAGAAAACAGAAATCACAGTTAAGCACAAAACATAACATAGCATCGCATCACATAACTGATATATCAATCCATCACATAGCATGTAATAAAATATCAAACATCTATACGTAAGATCAGTTAATTGGTTGAGTAATCCAAATCAGTTTTAATTACTTACGAAAATTACTAATCCTGGTTAATTAACATTAATAAATTACAGATCATTTTTATTAATTATTCTTTAATCATTTAATAATTAACCGTTAATAATAAATTAATTAACCTTTAATTTTAATTCATCAATCTTTAATTATAAATTTCACCATTTAATTGATTGTCTTCAATTGATAAATTAACCTTTAATTTATTACCATTTAATTAATTATCCTTTCTTATAAATTAATTAGCTTTAAATTTATAATAAATTGATCTTTAGTTAATTTTAAATCATTAATCAATATAAAATTAACTTAACTTTTAAGTTAACACATTAAAACGTTTAAATCAATTTCTTAATTACTTATTTTATTTCAAATTAATTAACCCTTAATTTATTACCCCTTTTTAAACAATTAATTATTGATTATTCATCTTAACATTTAAAAATCTCCCTTAATATCTTTGAACTTCATAAATTTTCAATAAATCATTTCACTATCATTTACTTCACCTTCCATTTTCAAACTATCTTCATTTTATAAAGAAAGATTTATAAAATAGTTGAAACTTAAGTTTTCAAAATTTATCAAACTGGAATGTGTAGTTTTCGTGGCCAACCCGAAGCTACTCCGAGTCGTCCCCGTGTAAAATTGCCTCCCGCTTCGAGTTTTTCCCCAGATCAACCCGAGACACTTTAAATTTTGTTTTAAATTTTGTTTAAGTTATTTTGCCCCGGTACTCCATCGTTCTACTCGAGTTCGACTTCGAGCAATTTCTTCAATCGCACGCTAGTTTTCCCGGGTTTCTCCCCTGCTCACACTTCTCGCTGATACGAAGGTCACCGCGTGCACGTGCACGTGTACACCAAAGGTCGACGCCTCCGATCATCACCACATCGACGAGTAAGTCGAACATCACCCCCAGCTCCGATCCCAGCCACCAGTTTCCCTCCAGTACCACTCGAACCCAAATTCGAATAAATCGAAGCCTGGAACAAACTCGCGACCAACCAAATCCCTGTCATCGCCTCGTCTTCGCAGCCCTGTCCACCAGAAAACCTGAAACTCCGGCCAAGCCTTCGCCTACTTCCACTCTACGCATCCCCAAACACCGGTCGAACTCGATCCCCTGTGGCATTCGAACGAGACCAAAATGTACCTATGTCAAAAACTAGGTTTATAGAAAAGATCTCGTCGCCGTTGCCACCACGACGAACTACAACGCCATCCACTATTTTTGCCGGCCTCTCCGTTCACTACTCCATCATCACAAAGAACGCCAAGCATTCCAGTCGACGTGATCACCCAAAGATCGACGAAAACACAATTTTGTTCTACCCAAAACTGCTCCTTAAATACTATCTTAAAAATGGTGATGTTTGTTTTAAAAATCATGTTACAGTGTAGAGATTCAATCTGTGATCCTGAAACAACAATTTAAAATGTTTGAATTTTGCTCACTATTTAAGTTTTCCTGTCGTTTATAAGATTCCAGTGATATTTAAATTGTATTTTAGCTTAAATAAACTTTTAAAAACTACACTATGTTAAAACATACAAATTTTGTTTAAACTCAATACTTATCACAGACTAAAACGAGAGATATCATTTTTTTGAATCAAAACTGAAATTTGAAAACAGGCAGAGGAGCTACAGATATAATCATGTACACACATACATTTACAACTACTCAAGTAATCACATAACCTAGCTATGCCCAGATGTAAACATGTAACCAACATATACTTAAGTAGTTTTAACAAAAAATGTTACTCACTTGGAAAATTGAAAACAAAGAGTTTGCTCACCTGACTTTTGAAAGAACAGAGACAAACTTGATTTACTGGAAACTTGAATGCTTAAATCTTTGAAACTGAAATACTTAGTTGAACTAGTCTTGATGATGAGATGCTTCAAAGCTTTTGATTTCAGGTTACATCTTGAAGATGTTACAGGCTTGAGTTACAGGGCTTAGTTTTCATTTTCTCTGATTTGAAAATGGTTGCAGGGTTTTGAAAATATTTTGAGGAGTTTGTTTGAGGTTGTAAAATGGTGGTGTTTATCTTTCTGGTTTACTCAGTTTTCGAATGAACAAACTGGGATGAAGCTTGAAGATGGTAAAAGAGTTGTACAGGTTATAACAATTTGTAAAAGGTGATGTTTATTTATAAAATAGGGTGATGTTATTTTGTACTAAAGATATGGGCTGCCTTACTTCATACACTTGTCTTTGTACTTAAATATACTTGTTCAACTTCGGCTGAGAGATTTTTGGCTTGTACAGGCTAGTTAAAATTATGTACAAAGGGATGTTATTTGTTATTTTACTTTGTTTTGGTTGCAATAGATTTAGCTAGTGTATTTACTTTATATTTTTGTTAATGTGTTGTTTAAAGGTTTTGTTTGTTTTATCTTCATTTCTTTTGTTTGTATATTACTTTGCATTCCAACTTAATATGTTGTTTACTTTAAAATGTGTATATATATATATATATTCACACATATATACCATATTTACTATATTTAAAATTAAATGATTTATATCAATTTTATTTACGATCGGGGAAACTCGCTTCCGTTTATAAATTGATCTTACAAATTTTTATTCAAAAATTTATTTAATATTAAATTTAACTCAAAAATTCAATAAATTATTAATTTAAACTAAATTAAATTTTCGGGGTCGTTACAAACTTCCCCCCTTAAAAGAATTTCGTCCTCGAAATTGCCAAGGAGACAAAAAGATAGATGAAGAATGTTTTATCAAATCAAACTGAACAGCTATTCTGCATTCGGCTTACCAAATCAAAATATCAATAACAGATACATGAACGAATCTGTTTAAAACTTCACAAGATACTCGGGTCATCCAGATCCACGAAATATGCAATGGCATCGGTCAGTTCAAAAGAATAACTAACCATTCGTAGAATATATCCGGACCCAAAGAATAGATAGATATATGGATACGATTTCAAAACTTTTAGTTTAGAAACTAAATTATACCTATCAACTATAACAATCAAAGCAACCAATGCAATCAATTCATCCATACAAACAAGTCTGGCCTATCTGGAGTTTATGTCCCATTTTAATATATCAAATTTCTTCCTGGATCTACCAGAAATCATCAAAGAATTGAGAAAAGATGCTGAACAAAAGAGATTGATAGAAAAAAGATTACTTCCTTGTTGTTACAGAGTATTGACCATTTATAGTCGTATTTCCCTGTCCCCTATCTCGACCTCTTCTTGCACTCATACTTACTATCAGTGGATAGTTAGAGAATTTACTGAGACGTTCAGACGGATATCTTAGGAATTACTCATTCTAGAGTGTACTTCACTCTATCTCTAATGAGCTACTTAACGTGTTATACTCCTGAGCTAAAGTTCAACCTTAGCTCTGATACCACTTGTGTTAACGTTAAAATATGAACGATAACACCCGGTGTGTGTAATAAGATCGTGAAAGCACCACCCGTGTGACGGGAACAGAAATTAAGCAGGAAAATAGCAGAAATGCAGTAAATGAACAACAGATTTATAGTGGTTCGGCCCGTAATTGAGCCTACGTCCATTTTATAGTCTCTTATTGCCGATTCGGTTACAATTTGATACAAATCTCTTCAGGAAACAGTACAATTCGATCACAAGAAACAATCTAGACTACTAGCTCAATCTTCGACGGTGAAACTCGATGAATCCATGTCGGATGTGAGGAATTTCTCTCGAAGCTTGTTGTAGTGTCGCGAATGCTTGAAGGATCCTTGATTACTGGATGAATGAAGAGTTCGACGGAGTAACAACGCTGTAGAAATGATTTGCCAAAAGTCCCCTTCATGTTGGAAGTGGTGGGGTATTTATAGGAGCTGATTTGGACTTTGGAAATTTTCCTAAGTCCTAAGTCGTCGCCGACTTAGTATAAGTCGCTGCCGACTTATGATAGGTCATAGCCGGTTTATCAGTTCCAACACTTCCCTAGTAGTTCACCTCCTCTTCTGGTTTTACGCTTAAGTCCTAAGTCGCTGAAGACTTAAGGTAAGTCGGTGACGAGGTAAAGGTGTATAAGGTATCTCAGTGTTGTTAGGTCGGAGCAGAGTTAACGTGCAATCTTAAATCGGCAGTTTGTTAACTCGGCAGGCCTTGCTAACTCGCACTTTGTTAAATTGGTTGGCTTCCTTAAGTCTGTAGTCATTTTAGGTCGGCAGCTCCTCTTAGTAGTGGATTACCTTAAGTCGTCTCTTATTAGGTCGTACGCTTCCTTATGTTGTGACTTGTTGAGTCAGTATACTCTTTAACTCGGTAGGTCGCAAGTTCCCATAGGTCGGCAATCTGTTAAGTCGGAAGCCCTTGTTAACTCACAATTTGCTAGGTCGGTAGGCTTCTTTAAGTCGTTATGTCGTTAACTTTCTTAATTCGGCAAGCACCTTAAGTCGGCCAGCATCCTAAGTCGGCATACTTCTTAAGTCGGCAAACACCTTAACTCGGCTCCTGCTAGGTCGTGAGTCGAAAAGGGGGTTAACATTTGCCCCTCGAAGTATACGCCTAAACCATAGGTCGTATGCTTCGATTCTCTTAACTCTTTGGTTAGGTCGGAAACGACTTAACATATGCCTTAGGTCGTACACCGTGCAAGTCGACTCGCCTTCCAGCATATAAATAGTTGAATCCTTCTTCCTTTTCCTCATCTGTTCTTCTTCTCGAATCAGCCATTGATGCAATTTAGAGCTTTCAGAGATAAACTCCAACCATCCAATCGTCGATCATCTTCCTGTTATACTTCGTAAGTCGATCTGGTCATCGTTCACCCATGCTCACTGTCGAATCGATAACTCCCCAATTTTTTGACTTCCATTTGTGTTTAGATGCTGCGATTCATTATGCATAACTCTTTGATTGTTCTGCAATCGCCATCGACCATGTTGTAGTTGTGATAGGGCAGTAATACATCGGATTCGCAGCAAATTTGATTCGATTTGAATTGGCTCCTTGGGTGGTCCAATGGTGTGATGGAATGAGGATCGTTATTGACTGTGAGGCTATTGGGTTAACGGGTTAAGAGTTAGGGAGGAAAATTGGTTGAGGTATTGGCTCGGTCACGACTTAGGGATTTCACGCGATCCAGTGATTTTCATGATTTAAGTCGGAACCGACTTAGCAGTTTCATGTGACCTAGGTTTTGAGTCGCTTCCGAGTTAGGACTTAGAGGATTTCTGGCTGCCTCGAACTAGTTTTTTGCTTCTTTATCCGTCCTAAGACTCGGGGACTGCTGACTTTGACCCATAGGGAATCTTCCTTAGGTCGTCACCGAGTTAGTACTTAAGCTTTCGGCCACTCAACAGATGATTTTTGAACTGTGCCTGGACTTCGAACTGTTGAACTATGAATCGTGTTGCATGCCTTTTTTTTACATATCGCTTCAATTTTGCAAACTAACAATCCTGCTTAATACAACATTCACAGAATACTGGGACGAATATACTATCACCGACTGCCCACATCGAATGACAGATTAGTTGGTAACGAGAAAGTTAAATTAAATGAATATGAACGAGATGCTGTACAATAACCAATTCAAGTGAAGTATTAAAACAAAATCATAATAGTCAAATGAAACTGACTTGTCTATATTAACACTGCACTTGATCATTGACAAGTTCTGAAATTCTGTAATCGATTGATTGTCAACTAATTTAATTCCAGTTATGCTTGTCTTTTATTTTCATTAGTTTTTGCACAACACTTCACACTTTTAGGGAACGTGCACCTTCACATTTGAACATTCAGCTGATTGTGTAGAATGTCTTCTCCACAAGAAGGAACAGAGCAAGCTGAAGATGCATTTCCAGTTGCTATCCCGCTAAACGATCCTCCAGAGAGGACTCCTACTACTTTGAGCCATAAAGCCTTTCGTCAACTATGCATCCAGTTTGGCATTGCTGAAGCTGACGCTTTGCTTCCCGAAATAAATGATACTGCTGACAGGCCGCCCCGTGGCTTTGTCGCAGTAAACCGCCAAATGTGCTCGAGCGGAGCTATCCCCCCATTCAATGACTGCATTCGAGAACTTCTTCTCCAACTATCTATTTCCCCTTTTCAGTTACATCCCAATGGCTACGCCATCTTGCTGGGACTATGCGTGCTTTTTAGGAGAACGCTGGGCCGCTTTCCTACCTTCGGAGAAATTCGCTATCTTTGTACTTTTGCCAAAAATAAAGATCATCCCTCCATCATAGTCGTAAGGAGTGCGAGAAATCGTAAGTTGATCACCGGTCTCCCTGAAAGTGTTCATAGTTTCCTGAGCCCGTTCTTCTATGTTCGCTGTCCTCCTGGGTTTTATGCTATTTGGAGAATAGGGAGTAAGATCACTTGCATTTGTTTCTTATGTTCTTTCAAACTTACCTAAGTTCGGGTTATCAAGTGCTAACTTCGCTCTTTTTTCCTTTTCAGCACTTCCTCCTCCTTCTAAAAATCTCAGTCACAAAGTGACTTCCGAGAGGCTTATGGCGGTGCCTGTAGAGGAGAGGAGTATCCAGTTTCTATTAGATGATGAGCTTTTGCACCAATTTGGGCTTCTACACCCTTCCAGGTCGACTCGAATTCATGAAATTCCTAGTTCCAATGCAGAAACGTCGGCTGCTTGGGGCTCTCAAGCAGAGGCGTCGAATGCCCCAGTTTCTGCGGAAGAAGCTGCATCAGAAACACCTGTCATGGATGCTGCTTTGATAAAGTGTTCTGGATCCACTGATGTTGTAGGGTTAGCTGGCAAGTCGGCACTTCCCCCAATTATTGAGGAAGAAGAGAATCCTCGAGTTTCTGAAAAATCAATTGATGTGGAAGTTGAGAAGGAGAAATCTGCTGAACACTTGGGCGATGACACCTTTGATGGCTTGAGTGATATCATGATAACTTCTCAAGAGCTTTTCGGTGATAGCAATCAAAAAGCGACTTCTCCCGTTGTCGAGGCAACTTCTACCCTTAAACAAACCTAGATGCCTACTACGCCAATCGTCTCTGTTTCCACACTAAAGCGTGGTCTGTAATTTGACGCATGTAGTTTGCACGCCACACACACTTAGGATTTTTCGACACTTATAAGCACTTATCCTCTTTTCCTGGAAATTTCTAAACTTTACCCCTCTTCTGCTTTCAGGTTCTCCAATGGGACGTACAGGTTCATATTATGACTCATTCAAGTACCGTGGAGGCCGCGGCACCTATGACTTTAGGAAGTACCTTGATACCCCAAAAGAAACAGATGAAGAGAGGGCTCGAAGGAAAGCCCAGGAGAAGCGGGATTACGATCAGTGGCAAAGAAGGAAAGATGCCGAGCGATATGACTCTTCGCATAGGAGTGACTACTCTCATAAGCGGAAGTCTTACGATGATAAGGGAAAAACTCAGATTGCCGATGAACCGAGCAAACGATCTAAACCGATTGACGCGTCTGAAATTTCTGAAAAGACTGACGCTCCCATTCCTTCCGATATTCTGGCCGGCTCTCCTCCTCTGAAGAAATCTGACATTCAGACTATCATTAACAGACCGCAATATCAAGTCAAGGACGGCCCCCCAACACTTCAGAGCCGTTTTCCGAATTGGTGCCTAAAAGGGGTGCGCTTTGACTTGGACCTAGTTCCGATTGATAAGTCAGACATGCTTAGCAGTCTTGACGCAGTCAGGCTTAATATCGAGAGGATGTCGCAGTGGCAGAAGCTTGTCGATGAACTCCAAAGGGTTAATCGTGCAAACCTTGAGGCGATGCTGACCATGGAAAACGACAAGACGGAGTGGGACAAAATTTGCAAACAGCATAATCTCGAGATGACAAATATTGCTGATGGTTATGCAAAACTTGAGTCCGAGGTTAAAAAACTTAAGGAAGATCTTGCCTCTTCTTCTGCATCTCATATTCAAAAAGAAGAAGTCTTTCAGAAACAAGTGCGGGATGCACATGCTGCACAGAGAGATGTTGAAATGAAACTTGCCGCTGAACAGCATATTACTGAGAAATACCGCATAGAAAACACCGATTTGCGGGAAAAAGTCACCTCTCAGAATGTAGAGATTGAGTTACTAAAGTCTCGACTTGCTAAAGTTGAGGCAGAGCGTGATGAGGCTACCGCTGGCCGGGTTGCTGCCGTTGCCGAAAAGGAAGCGGCTGAGCAATCACATGAGGCGACGAAAGCAGACATCAGCTCTACCTTATTCGACTTTTATTTACACAGCGTTCTGGGTCGTGGAAGCCTCTCTTTTCTTGGTCCCGATTATGAAATTACATTGGCTGAAGTGTGGGAAGTCGCAATGGATATGCTTGGCGGGGCCAGCTATAATGAGTTGGAACTTGAGGAGCGCTATCTCAATGATGAGGATCGTGCCGCTCTTGTTAAGGGGAGGGAGCAACTTGCCAAAGTACGAGCTGAAACAATGGGAGAAGAGCCTCCAAAAGAAACAGCTCCTTTAACTGCCCCCGTTCATACTTCCACTTCAGCCGACGTTAATATTATGGATTCCAGCTCTCATTCTTTACATCTAGCTAAAGTTGCCCAGGAAACTGCAACTACTCCTACTGAAGATGAGGCACTGGATGATATTGAAGCCGAGAAGTTTGAGGTGGATCTTGCAAAGCCAACTCCTCCAGGTAATCTTGGTGTCGTCTCGGGTCTAATGAACCAGTCATTTGACTTAGCCGAATTCGATGACCTTCTTACTTGTTACTTAAACTTTGATGAACCGATGCCTTCTTTATTTTCGGGGGATGTTGATTTTAACTTCTTTTCTTCTACAGCGGAGGAACCAAGCACTACACAAGCTTCCACTCCTTCGATTGCCGTTCCTCCGTCTTCCCAAATTATTCCTCCTTCTGCTTCCCAACCGGGATCACAGGCAGAGAAAATCGAAGCTCTTCAAGGCTTGGATGATCCGGCTGCTTCTCAGGAACAGAAGGCGGAGGATTTTGAAGACATTGAGAAGACCCCGGAGCGGTCTCTTGATGACGACACGAAGCTTTCAACATTGCTTGCTACTCCGGGGAGCGAGTCTTCTTCAAAGAGGAAGGGGAAGCGTGTTGTAAGGAAGAAGAAGAAGACTTCCACTGAAGATGAAGCAGTAGTTGATCTGGCCGCACCGCTTTCTCCTTCTGCCCCTACCCGTTCACAACGACTTCAAAAGCTAGTCATTAGGCCGGGAAAGGGCTCCAAAGGTGGTGAGAAGAAGGAATAATCAAGCTCGATTTTCTACTTATTATTTTTGCTCTTTGCATGTACTGACCGGGGATTGTGCGGGTACCGGTTCCCGCTTTTGCTTTTTGAGATATCTGCATATGTAAAGAATTTTCATAGTACTAAATAAAACAATTATTTTACTTGTACAAACTCTTGTGTATGTGAGAATGCATTTGTTTTTTTTTATTTTTAGTGTAGAACAAACGATTCTTTTCACTTGTACAAACTTTTTGTTTGTGTTTAAGAATGCACTTATTCCACAGCTTTTTCACGTGATATTGTTATGTGCTTGTGGTATGTTGCTTGAATACTGCTTTTTATTGTTGATAGCCGTATCATATGATATTGCCCCTATACCACAAGTGCATTACAATATCTTTCGCTTTTAGCGAGACCTGTACTCTTACTTTCCATAGAATAACTATTCCGTCTTTGAGGGAATGATTATTCTACTTAAACGGAGCGTGTCTCGTTTTCGGATAAGTTTTCACACTTCAACCTTCGGAGATGTTTACTTCATGTTTTTGAGAAGTGAATTCTCCTACACGGTAAAGCGAATCTCAGAAGAAGATATTACTTAGCACTTCGATTTCTGGGGAAGAGTTTTTTAAGATGAACAAGTAGGTCTTCCTTAAGAACCGAAGTGTGCCTCTAAGGAGGGCTTTATTTTGGTATTTTTTGAGGAGTAGCATGTGGACTCCGAAGAGTAGCATTATGCTTTGTGGAGTATTGTTGTGCCTCCGGAGAGGTCTTGATTTTGGTCTCTGAAGAGAAGCAATGTTGGTCTCCGAAGAGAAGCAATTTTTGTATTTCTACTCGAGTGAAGTGGGTCTCCGAAGAGAAGCATTTTGCACTTTTACCCTGATGAAATGTGCCTCCGAAAAGGGCTTTTACCTCCGAAGATGGCTCGTGCCTCCGAAGAGGGCTTGTGCCTCCGAAAAGGGCTTTTGCCTCCGAAGAGGGCTTGTGCCTCCGAAGAGGGCTTGTGCCTCCGAAAAGGGCTTTTGCCTCCGAAGATGGCTTGTGCCTCCGAAGAGGGCTTGTGATTGCCTGGAAGTTACTTTCTCATGGTCAGAGGTCTACGGGGCGAACGCAAGTTGCTTGATTGGATGTTTGCTTGCACAAACGATCGCAATTAACTAACAAGGTGCCCCTTTGGTAGTCCCACCGATCTTTTTGATTGAGTAAAGCACTCCCATTTATTGGCGTGCCTCGTTAGAGGGCTTTGGTTGGTTGGTGTGCCAGGTAGGTTACGTCTCAGGGGCGAGTGGATCCACGGGGCGGACATACGCTATCTGGTCGGATGCATCACGACCAGTTAGCGAGGGTCTTGTTCCTTCCGATTGGGAAGGCGTCCCTTTAGTGGATCTCTCGGCCTTCCTGTTGAGAGGCATACCTCCCTTTGTCTGCTTCTTTGTTTGCTTGGCAATTTTCTCTCATCATTTGCCCATTAGTGATCTCTTATCATCATTTCCAAGCACATCTTTTTTCCTTTTGCGAGTAAATTGCTTCATCCGAAGGAGTGTACTTCACCGTTGAATGACATCACGAGACAAACGCGAGTTATCTAGTTGGATGCCCGTTCATAACGACAATCTCAACTAGTGAACAAAGGTTTGTCCCAGTGAAGTCGCCAACTCTTTATGTGAAGTTTTCCTTGCGTAGGATTTGAGTTTTGAATTTTTGTTGTTTGGTTTTTGTGCAATAGCTGATTTATAGAGGTCGCTTAGCTTTGTGATGAGCAAGCCTTGTTATAATGTCCTGCAATTTTGAATCGATATTTTAGCGATACATTTAAAGTATTTACATATCGAAATAAAACAGGCATTATGAAATAGTAAAAAACACAAGATTTATAGTGGTTCGGCCAAGAATCGGGCCTACGTCCACTTTATAGCTTTCATTCATTTACACTGATTTACAAGGTTTCACAATACAACTGATACATTCATCATCATTTTACAATTTTGAGCAGAGCTCTTTTCAAGTAAAATAAGGGCGCAAATGGTTGATGTTCCAGGCCCTTGGAATTGGATCTCCTTCAACAGTTATGAGTTTGAAAGTGCCATCAAGAAGTTTAGTGCCTATGACATATGGCCCTTCCCAGTTTGGCCCAAACACACCAGTTGCTGTCATGATCCTTTTCAAAACCAAGTCTCCGATTTCAAAGCTGCGTTGGCGAACTTTGGAGTTGAAATGCCTAGCTATTCTCTGCTGATGAGCTAAAACTCTGAGCCTAGCTTCCTCTCTTTTCTCATCAAGAAAATCAAGTGCTTCAAGTTGCAGTTTTTCATTTTCGGTTTCATTGAAGTGAACTCTTCTATGTGAAGGAACCTCTACTTCTACTGGAATCATTGCCTCAGATCCGTATGCCAGTGAAAATGGAGTGTGCCCAGTCGTAGTTTTGTGAGTAGTTCTGTACGCCCATAGTGCTAATGGAAGCTTATCAACCCAACCACCTTTTGCTTTTTCAAGTTGTTTTTTGATAGTTGACTTGATGATCTTGTTAACTGCTTCCACTTGCCCATTTGCCTGCGGATGAGCTACTGCTGAGAAGCTTTTTCGAATTCTGAACCGTTTGCAAAAATCCTGGAATTCTTCACTTTCAAATTGAGTGCCATTGTCGGTGATTATCTTCTGTGGCACACCATATCTGCAAATGATATTCTTCGTTACAAAATTTATCATCTTTTTAGAAGTGATGGTGGCCAAAGGTTCAGCTTCAGCCCATTTGGTGAAATAATCAACGGCAACAATAGCATATTTAATTCCTGATTTGGCGATCGGTAATGGTCCAATTAGGTCTATCCCCCAAATGGCAAATGGCCATGGACTGACCATTTGTGTGAGTTCAGTGGAGGGTGCTCTTGGGATTTTTGCAAATCGTTGGCATTTGTCACATTTCCTGGAAAAAGTTGCAGCATGTCGATTGATATCCGGCCAGAAGTATCCATATCGGAGAATTTTCTTTGCAAGTGTTTAACCACCTGAATGGTCTCCACATTCTCCTCCGTGCACCTCTGTTAAGATTGTCTTGGCTTCTTCCTTAGTTACACATCGGAGTAGTGGGGTTGAAAATCCCCGCCTGTATAATCGGCCATCTTGAATTATATACCTCGATGCTTTTCTTAATAATTTTCGACGTTCCTTAGAACTTTCTGGCAGGGAACCGCTGAGTAAGTATTCTCTGATTGGAGTCATCCATGATTCATGCTCTTGAGACATAGTCATAATCCAATCAACATCCATTTCATCAATGCTTGGAGATGACAGAACTTCTACAGGAACTAATCCTAGTAATTGAGCTTCTCCGGAACTTGAGTACTTTGCTAAAGAATCCGCCTTCATATTTTCCTCTCGGGGTATGTGGCTTATTGAGTAGTGATCTAAATCATTGAGGAGTTCGGAAGTTTTTGTCAAATATGCAAGCAAATTTCCTCCTTTGGCTTGAAATTCTTTCTTCACCTGGCAAACAATGAGCTGAGAATCGCTGAAAATCTGTATCACTTTGATATTCAATTCCTTGGCGATTTTCAATCCGGCAATAAGGGCTTCATATTCTGCTTCATTGTTTGTCGAAGGAAATTCCAGTCTCAATGCATAACATAGTGATCGTCCTTTGGGAGTTTCGAGCACAACTCCTGCCCCAGAACAATAGTCATTTCTCGAGCCATCAACATACAACTTCCACTGTATCGGAATGCAGTCAGTTGTTTCTTCCTTACTGTCACCTTTGTCAGTGGATTCCGCAATGAAATCTGCTAAAGCTTGTCCGTTAATTGCTCTTCGGGGATGGTAAGTGATGTCATATTGGCTGAGTTCTATGTTCCACTTCAAGAGGCGACCCGAAGTTTCAGGACGATACAGGACTTGCTTCAAAGGCTGATCAGTCAGGACCTTGATAGGATGAGATTGAAAATAGGGCCTCAATTTCCTGGAAGCGATTAGCAGACAATAAGCAAGTTTTTCTATCTTTGAATAATTCATTTCAGCCCCAGCGAACCGTTTGCTGATGTAGTAAACCAGACGTTGTATTTTCATATCTTCTCGTACGAGTGCCGCACTTAAAGCATGGGATGAAATTGCCAAATAGATGAAGAGGTCTTCACCATCACTAGGCTTGGAGAGGACCGGAGGAGTTCTCATATGATGAATTAGTTGATCGAAAGCATTCTGACATTCAGGAGTCCATTCGAAATTTTTCTTTCCTTTCTTTAGAGCATTAAAGAAGGGAATGCATTTGTCTGTGGCCTTGGAAATGAAGCGACTAAGAGCGGCAACCTTTCCATTGAGACTTTGTGGTTCTTTCTTTGTTCTAGGGGCTTTAACTTCTCTTAGAGCTGTGATCTGAGCAGGATTTGCCTCGATGCCCCTAGCGCTTACGATGAAACCCAGGAATTTTCTAGACTCTACTCCGAATGAACATTTCAATGGATTAAGCTTCATTCCGTACTTCCGAAGAATTGAGAACATTTCTGCCAGGTGATCCATGTGGTCTACTGCTTTCTTTGACTTTACTAACATATCATCAACATAGACTTCCATCGTTTTGCCAATCTGAGGCTTGAACATAGCGTTGACAAGTCTTTGGTATGTTGCCCCAGCATTCTTTAAACCGAATGGCATGACTTTGTAACAGTAGAGTCCCACATCTGTAATAAAGCTTGTGTCCTCCTGATCTGGTTCATTCATCATAATCTGATTGTATCCAGAATAGGCATCCATAAAAGATAAGAACTCATGTCCAGCCGTCCCATCTACTAGTTGATCGATTCTAGGCAACGGGAAGCAGTCTTTGGGGCAAGCTTTGTTCAGATCTGAGAAATCAATGCATACTCTCCACTTTCCATTTGCCTTCTTAACCAGTACTGGATTTGAAACCCAATTTGGATAAGTGGATTCTTTGATGAAATTATTCTCTAGGAGACGATCTACCTCTTCTTTTAAAGCTGCTGACCTTTCTGGACCTTGAGTTCTTCTTTTCTGTTTTACTGGTGTGAATTTCGGATCGACATTCAGAGTGTGAACAGCAATTGTTGGGAGAGATTCCGCACATATCAGCATGACACCAAGCGAACACGTCCAGATTTGCTTTTAGAAATGATATCAGTGTATTTTGAACTGTTGTACTTAGTTGTGAACCTACATTAAGTACTTTATTTGGGTCTTTGGAGTCGACGGGTATTGGTACCGTAACTTCCACAGGCACCACTCTATTTTCCTCTGCACTGGATTTTCTGGGGTCCATTTCTCGCCTTGCACCACTATGCTCACCAGTGCAGGGGCCACCCTGTATTTGCTATAAGGTTGGGTTTTTGATGCGGAGGGGAGCTACCGCATCTTTACCCATCTCCCTCTTTCTGGCTTCTCGAAGCTCTATAAGATAACATTCACGTCCAGCATTTTGATCTCCCTTGATGACACCAACACCATTTTCTGTAGGAAACTTCATAGTTAAGCACTACGGGGCCAAAATGGCCTTGAATGCAGCTAGAGCTGGCCTGCCTAGGAAAGCATTGTAGGCAGAAAATCCATCAACAATCACAAAGGTTTGTTTTCGAGTTACCCTTTTCTGCCCTTCACCAAGTTCCACGAACAAATCGACAGTTCCGATTGGTTGCTGTGGTTCCCCAGTGAAACCAACGATCTTTTGTGATGAAGCCTGAACGTCGGTCATTGGGATCTTCATCTGGTCAAATGTTTTCTTGAAAAGTATATTGCAGGAAGCACCGCAATCAATGAGTACTCGTCTTACTATTGCTGGCCCAATTCCTGCAGAGATAACTAAGGGGTCTATGGTGGGAGCTTCAATACCAATAGAATCCCTAGCCTTGAACAAAATGTCATTATCTGAAATCTTTTGCTGTTTTAGGGGTACTGTATTTTCTACAGCAAAAACATCTTCTTCTGCCGGGATATACTTCAAAGCGTGAGCATATCGTTCCATCTCACCCCAGCTTTTGCCTGCTGGGTGTGGGCCCCCTGAAATGACGTTGATAACGGGCCTCTCAGATTCTTGTGCCGCAGCACCTTTACTTGAGCCTGACGGCAGATTAGAGGGTTGTTGTCTCTGAGTAGACGAAGATGGATCACTTCTGTTTTTCTGGACATATTGTTGCAGCTTGTTTTCTCTCAATAATTCTTCAATTAAGATCTTTAAGTGACGACAGTCATTGGTATCATGACCAGGTTGGTTGTGAAAACGACAGAACTTTCCATTTCTCATAGCGCCCTTTCCCGGTTTTATCTCAGCCGGTTTGGGATAATCCACAGCATCTTTGGTGGCGAAGAAGATATTTTCCAAAGTGTCGGTCAATGGAGTGAAATCTGAGGGTTTGAAGAAATGAGGTTTCTTTATATCCTTTTGTTTCTTCCCCTCGTGATTTTCCCTTTTCTGACCTCCGAAATCTTTCTTTTCCGAAGCGGCAGTATTATTTTCCACCTTTGTTGCCACCACCTTCATTGATGCTGGAAGATTTTCCAAGCGTATGAATTCATCAGCTTTCTTGTAGAATTTCTCGAGAGAATTTGGCTCTTTCATCTTCAGCCATTTTCCAAATTCGCTCGATTTGTCGATAGCACGCATCAAATAGGTCAAGATCATCCATGGCTCTGCGTTATCAACTTCCGCCAGAGCTATATTGAAACGGTTCAGGAATGATTTAATAGGTTCTCCCGGATTCTGTTCAAGACTGGATAATGACATTATGTCCTTTGCCTTTGAAGCGTATAGCCTGAATTGCTCTTTAAACTTTCTAGTCAGATCGGAAAACTGATCTACTGATCGGACAGGAAGTTTGGTGAACCAGAGAAGTGCCACTCCTTCCAAATATACTGGGAAATACCGGCACTTGATTTCATCAGTTGCTCTCGCACCGGTCATGTGCCAATCATACTTATACAAGAATTGGTTTGGATCACTTGTTCCCCGATAAGCAGGAATGGTGGGGGAACAAATTTTCTAGGAAATTCAGCCTTTAGAATCTTCTCGGTAAATGGAGTCTTGCTTGGCGCGAATCCCCATTCACTCTCATCTTCACCTCTCTACATGCTCTCTTTCATTATTTGCTTGATCATGCCAGAAAGATATTCCTCATTGTTCAAAGATTTTTCGGAGTAGACTTCTGCCATTTTCTCAGATGTTTGCCCGGGCAGATTTTCGTGGAAAATTGGCGATGGTCTAGATCCTTCAGCTCGGAGGGGTGCCCCTTCAGCAGCACCTGATCCCCCCTGAGGAATATTCCTCCCTTCGGAGTTGCGAAGGGCATCAGCGGTGTTTTCTTCATTACCCACTGGTCTTTGGTTGGCACCAAGCAGAGCGTTCAGTTTTTCCATCATCAGATTGTTTTGAGTCTCAATCTGCTGGTATAGTCCGGATACAGCAACGTCTAGCTCCTCTCGCGTCACCCCGACGCTTGGAGCTGCTTGACTTGGTGAAGCAGAGGTGGCGGTATCATCATGAACATTTTCAGATCTAACAACCTTTCGTTTCCTTCCAGGAGCCATTATGTCTGATAGACTTCTAGTTCTGTAGGAAATCTTTTCAACAAACTTGTGTGAAGCAATGATGGATGGTAGCCTGAGTTGGATTCCCAGTGAAAGCACCAAAATGTTAACGTTAAAATATGAACGATAACACCCGGTGTGTGTAATAAGATCGTGAAAGCACCACCCGTGTGACGGGAACAGAAATTAAGCAGGAAAATAGCAGAAATGCAGTAAATGAACAACAGATTTATAGTGGTTAGGCCCGTAATTGAGCCTACGTCCACTTTATAGTCTCTTATTGTTGATTCGGTTACAATTTGATACAAATCTCTTCAGGAAACAGTACAATTCGATCAGAAGAAACAATCTAGACTACTAGCTCAATCTTCGACGGTGAAACTCGATGAATCCATGTCGGATGTGAGGAATTTCTCTCGAAGCTTGTTGTAGTGTCGCGAATGCTTGAAGGATCCTTGATTACTGGATGAATGAAGAGTTCGACGGAGTAACAGCGCTGTAGAAATGATTTGCCAAAAGTCCCCTTCATGTTGGAAGTGGTGGGGTATTTATAGGAGCTGATTTGGACTCTGGAAATTTTCCTAAGTCCTAAGTCGTCGCCGACTTAGTATAAGTCGCTGCCGACTTATGATAGATCATAGCCGGTTTATCAGTTCCAACACTTCCGTAGTAGTTCACCTCCTCTTCTGGTTTTACGCTTAAGTCCTAAGTCGCTGAAGACTTAAGGTAAGTCGGTGATGAGGTAAAGGTGTATAAGGTATCTCAGTGTTGTTAGGTCGGAGCAGAGTTAACGTGCAATCTTAAATCGGCAGTTTGTTAACTCGGCAGGCCTTGCTAACTCGCACTTTGTTAAATTGGTTGGCTTCCTTAAGTCGGTAGTCATTTTAGGTCGGCAGCTCCTCTTAGTAGTGGATTACCTTAAGTCGTCTCTTATTAGGTCGTACGCTTCCTTATGTTGTGACTTGTTGAGTCAGTATACTCTTTAACTCGGTAGGTCGCAAGTTCCCATAGGTCGGCAATCTGTTAAGTCGGAAGCCCTTGTTAACTCACAATTTGCTAGGTCGGTAGGCTTCTTTAAGTCGTTATGTCGTTAACTTTCTTAAGTCGGCAAGCACCTTAAGTCGGCCAACATCCTAAGTCGGCATACTTCTTAAGTCGGCAAACACCTTAACTCGGCTCCTGCTAGGTCGTGAGTCGAAAAGGGGGTTAACAACTTATCAAGACCCAAAAGTCGACCTTCGAAAATCGGCACCCGTACTTCACTTGTACTCAAAATGCCGTAGATTCAAATGCCGAATCTGGTTCTCGGGAGCTTATAACACAGTTAAGTAAATAACACAGCGGAATAAAAGAATAATACATTGATATACAATATCTGATACAACAGAGTGATACAATGAATATCAATATACATCAGAGATATGATACAAGAAATAGCAGCGGAAAAGAAAATGATAACTAACATCAGCAGCAGAACAAATAACTCTAAGATAGTCTTCAAGAGAGAACTCCAGCAGTAGCTCGAACTCTCAATAACGATGCACAAAGATAAGCAAGTGCAGTCTGATCCAAAGACTGAACTAGCTCCAGATAACCTACTAATCTGACTATCTGAAAAACCCAACTCTAGACTGCTCGTGTAGAAAAATTTTGAGCATCCAGAGTTTAGGAAAGAAACAATAAACTCCAGATCAGTCATGGGACTGGTGTGAGCAACAAAAACAGTTTATCTTTAAAAACAGATAGCAGAGAATTTTAAAGTCAATTCGCAATGCTTTTGAAAATGAAACTACCATAAGACCTCCCGCCACACACACAATGCAAACGCAGAATTGGAGGAGATTTCTTCTTATGATAGTCAAAGATGCTTACTACGCAAAACAAATCATTTTGATATTATTATTAGTGCATAGTGTAGAAAAAAATTTCGAAAGTAGAATATCAATCTTAGCCAGCATAGACATTTCGAACTATGCCTACTATAGCTACCATCCAAACAGTGGGGCGCCACCATAAGTAGATGGCAGGTTCTACAACTAATACCGTACACAGTTCGTATTGGAAGATGGATTTCCAACAAATGGTCAGGCTAAGGAACTTCCTATGCCACGAAGGAACGCCTCTGGAATGACGTCCCGAGAACCTAACCGGATCTCTGCCAACACAAGGCCGGGTTACCTCTGCAAAAATAGGTAACTACTGACACACGTATGCCATCCCTCAATCGTAACCGATCTTCCCGAGGATCCTCGATTTCCAACAAACCACATAATAATAATGCAGCAACCACATAGGTTAAGTATCTAGGCTCCATACCATGATACCACCTCTATCCAGAAGGAATGACATACACTAAGGGGCGCTACTCCCTAGAACCTTGCCGCATCTTTCCTGTTTTGACCATTTCTGGGGTGTGAGGTTCGACGAAGTCTCGTCCATAAAGCTACGCTTTGTCACAAAGCCATGCTTCGGGTCAAACAAATGATCAACCTATGATCACAAAGATATAAGATCAAACAAATGATCATATCACAAATGATCAAACACTGATCATCACACAGCAACACTCTGCATGCCACATTACCAAATTGGGATATATCGCTGATAAATTTCAACTACATAACCTCTGAGCTCGTACGTCTTAGAGAAGGGTGTTAAGCTAAGAGAATAAATTCTCCACCACCAAACAGAAATGTATTTGAAAGAAATCGGCTTTATATCTCAAAGTGTAATGTCAGACATGTAACCATACAAGTCTGTTCTGGGATCGAACAGAACCGAAGGCACTTCTCACGAAGCCCTTGCAATTCCGGATAATTTCCAATCACGTCCGGACTTCCCGTCACAAAAAGAGTGATATAAATCTCTATACCGGCATGACTCAGTGCAGAGACATTCGACAGGTTGTCCTTTCATTTTCGAAAAATATCCGGTCTTCAACACCGGTCTTCAAATGCTATCCATATACGACGTATCACTATTCGGAATGGGTTATATGACCCAAAGGTCTTTTCCCGGCTAACCCGAATTGTGAGCGCAATATTCAAAAACAAATGGATAATGGGATTTCAATTAAGTCACAACTTATTACCCAAACTTTCTTTACAAATGGTTTATCAAATTACCATTTTAATCCTTTAAACAAAAAGATTCAATTCATAAAGTTCACTTAATTTCACAAAGATTCATTCACAGATTTTCCAAATCGATTTCCATTTCAGTTTAATTAACTCGTTAAATCTTTAAATCAAAGATTTAACTCATAGCTTTCAAAACAATTTCATTTCGAATGGTTTAAATAAATCATCATTTTAAATCTGTTAAAACAAACAGATTTAATTCATAGCTTTCAAAAAGAATTCATTCATAACTTGGAAAATCCATTTTTCAATTCACTTGAAATTCCTTTAATTTAAACTGGAATTTCTTTTCTTATCTAAAAGCTTTTATCATTTGAAAACAACAGTTTTCAATTTGGAAATCTGATTCATTCATGCGAGTTGAAATCCTTGGTTTAAATTCAAATTCCCAAATTAATACTTTAAAATGGTTTAATTCATACAAACACATTTATATCATTTTTATCCCTAGTTTCCAAATCATAGATTTAATTTCAAACTTGAATTCAAATTTAAATCTAATTATTTAAATTTTCAAAAACTCGGTTAAGTTATTCAAAATGACTTTTATCTTTGAAATTCCATTTCAAAAGCTTTTCACTTTTTATTTTAAAACCAAATTTCAAATTTCAAAATCAATTGAAATTAAAATTTCAATTTCAAAAACATCAAATTTAAATTATCTGTGACTTAACCGATTTCCACGTAAAATCCATATTTGTGTGTGTAAAGGTGTAGTCCAGGGGTTTCACACACAATAGTGCAACATCAATCATCACAGATATATCGATAAGCAGTAAAATTGATAACGCTTATCTTCATTCACAGATTCATAGATAAAATAAATTTATCAGTCACAAAGATTCACAATTACAATTCGATGTGGGTTTCGGATAACCAACTGGAATCCGACTCCCTGTCGCATCGAAATTCAAGTGCCGTTTTACGGGTCAAAAGGTTTTCACATTCACATAGTAATATATCACAGAAAACAGAAATCACAGTTAAGCACAAAACATAACATAGCATCGCATCACATAACTGATATATCAATCCATCACATAGCATGTAATAAAATATCAAACATCTATACGTAAGATCAGTTAATTGGTTGAGTAATCCAAATCAGTTTTAATTACTTACGAAAATTACTAATCCTGGTGAATTAACATTAATAAATTACAGATCATTTTGATTAATTATTCTTTAATCATTTAATAATTAACCGTTAATAATAAATTAATTAACCTTTAATTTTAATTCATCAATCTTTAATTATAAATTTCACCATTTAATTGATTGTCTTCAATTGATAAATTAACCTTTAATTTATTACCATTTAATTAATTATCCTTTCTTATAAATTAATTAGCTTTAAATTTATAATAGATTGATCTTTAGTTAATTTTAAATCATTAATCAATATAAAATTAACTTAACTTTTAAGTTAACACATTAAAACGTTTAAATCAATTTCTTAATTACTTATTTTATTTCAAATTAATTAACCTTTAATTTATTACCCCTTTTTAAACAATTAATTATTGATTATTCATCTTAACATTTAAAAATCTCCCTTAATATCTTTGAACTTCATAAATTTTCAATAAATCATTTCACTATCATTTACTTCACCTTCCATTTTCAAACTATCTTCATTTTATAAAGAAAGATTTATAAAATAGTTGAAACTTAAGTTTTCAAAATTTATCAAACTGGAATATGTAGTTTTCGTGGCCAACCCAAAGCTACTCCGAGTCGTCCCCGTGTAAAATTGCCTCCCGCTTCGAGTTTTTCCCCAGATCAACCCGAGACACTTTAAATTTTGTTTTAAATTTTGTTTAAGTTATTTTGCCCCGGTACTCCATCGTTCTACTCGAGTTCGACTTCGAGCAATTTCTTCAATCGCACGCTAGTTTCCCCGGGTTTCTCCCCTGCTCCGATCATCACCACATCGACGAGTAAGTCGAACATCACCCCCAGCTCCGATCCCAGCCACCAGTTTCCCTCTAGTACCACTCGAACCCAAATTCGAATAAATCGAAGCCTGGAACAAACTCGCGACCAACCAAATCCCTGTCATCGCCTCGTCTTCGCAGCCCTGTCCACCAGAAAACCTGAAACTCCGGCCAAGCCTTCGCCTACTTCCACTCTACGCATCCCCAAACACCGGTCGAACTCGATCCCCTGTGGCATTCGAACGAGACCAAAATGTACCTATGTCAAAAACTAGGTTTATAGAAAAGATCTCGTCGTCGTTGCCACCACGACGAACTACAACGCCATCCACTATTTTTGCCGGCCTCTCCGTTCACTACTCCATCATCACAAAGAACGCCAAGCATTCCAGTCGACGTGATCACCCAAAGATCGACGAAAACACAATTTTGTTCTACCCAAAACTGCTCCTTAAATACTATCTTAAAAATGGTGATGTTTGTTTTAAAAATCATGTTACAGTGTAGAGATTCAATCTGTGATCCTGAAACAACAATTTAAAATGTTTGAATTTTGCTCACTATTTAAGTTTTCCTGTCGTTTATAAGATTCCAGTGATATTTAAATTGTATTTTAGCTTGAATAAACTTTTAAAAACTACATTATGTTAAAACATACAAATTTTGTTTAAACTCAATACTTATCACAGACTAAAACAAGAGATATCATTTTTTTGAATCAAAACTGAAATTTGAAAACAGGCAGAGGAGCTACAGATATAATCATATACACACATACATTTACAACTACTCAAGTAATCACATAACCTAGCTATGCCCAGATGTAAACATGTAACCAACATATACTTAAGTAGTTTTAACAAAAAATGTTACTCACTTGGAAAATTGAAAACAGAGAGTTTGCTCACCTGACTTTTGAAAGAACAGAGACAAACTTGATTTACTGGAAACTTGAATGCTTAAATCTTTGAAACTGAAATACTTAGTTGAACTAGTCTTGATGATGAGATGCTTCAAAGCTTTTGATTTCAGGTTACATCTTGAAGATGTTATAGGCTTGAGTTACAGGGCTTAGTTTTCATTTTCTCTGATTTGAAAATGGTTACAGGGTTTTGAAAATATTTTGAGGAGTTTGTTTGAGGTTGTAAAATGGTGGTGTTTATCTTTCTGGTTTACTCAGTTTTCGAATGAACAAACTGAGATGAAGCTTGAAGATGGTAAAAGAGCTGTACAAGTTATAACAATTTGTAAAAGGTGATGTTTATTTATAAAATAGGGTGATGTTATTTTGTACTAAAGATATGGGCTGCCTTACTTCATACACTTGTCTTTGTACTTAAATATACTTGTTCAACTTCGGCTGAGAGATTTTTGGCTTGTACAGGCTAGTTAAAATTATGTACAAAGGGATGTTATTTTTTATTTTACTTTGTTTTGGTTGCAATAGATTTAGCTAGTGTATTTACTTTATATTTTTGTTAATGTGTTGTTTAAAGGTTTTGTTTGTTTTATCTTCATTTCTTTTGTTTGTATATTACTTTGCATTCCAACTTAATATGTTGTTTACTTTAAAATGTATATATATATATATATATATATATATATTCACACATATATACCATATTTACTATATTTAAAATTAAATGATTTATATCAATTTTATTTACGATCGGGGAAACTCGCTTCCGTTTATAAATTGATCTTACAAATTTTTATTCAAAAATTTATTTAATATTAAATTTAACTCAAAAATTCAATAAATTATTAATTTAGACTAAATTAAATTTTTGGGGTCGTTACAAATTCAATCTTATTTAATTATTAAACAATTTCAAAACTTTAATTATTAACTAATTTCAAACTTAAATTTTAATAATTCCAAATTTAATTATTAAATAATTTATTTTAAAACAACATTCTTTCAACAACTACTATGTAAATATTTTGATTCAGATTATTAAATATTGACATTTCCTTTCATCAAATTCAAATTCCAACTTTGTTTCAAAACCATTTTTATTTATTCAAATAAAATCTTCATTTTATTTTAAATCAAAGTATTGACCAATCGATTTTTATTTAATTCTCTATCCTAGGTCCAAGTTTATTTGGGTATTTATCATTTCAACCCGATTCCAATTCAATTCAAAATCAAAACATAGCAAAGGGAACTTGCAGTGTGATAACTGGGATGGTGTCAAAGTAAATAAACAAGCAATAACAACAATCAATATCAATCCAATAATCAATTCAAATAATCCCGAAATAATCGTATTAATTCACATTGTTGTTTGTGAAAATTAATATAATTATTTCTAGAATCTACACTATCATTTCATGTAGATTAAAGATTATTACACTAATATTAATACGGTTCTTCATTTGATATCAATTATTCAATTTCATACTACATAAATTTAGGCAACAAACATTTAAATGGTTCAAGGTGTTTTTAACAAATTTCTAAGTGTCAATTAATTCAACATTTAAAGGGGTCATATTTAACTAAATCAAATTCAACATATAAATCCATTTTAAATTGTTAACTATCTTATATCGAATTCAATTGCATACTATTTATCACTTTAACATTTACAATTAACGTCTAATTTCAACATCATACAACAATCATTTATCAACCAAACTTGTATAATCATCGCATAAGTAACATATAATGGTGTCAGATGTCACAAGTGAACTGATACAGGTAATAGCATATATAACAGTGTAATTAACTAACAGCAGCATATTTCAATTTGTCGTTTCAATTGAAATCAAACTTAATAAATAAAAGAACGTTAATCGTGAGTGATTGCTCACCTTTCGAGGCTAGAGAGAACAAGAGATGACACGGATAAGCACACTGATACGGATACTGAAACGAACTAAGAATCCAAGCACGAGCTTCATAGCAAAGCTAAATTGGCACGAATTCGACGATTGAGGCTGATAACATAAATCGACGAGAACAAATCAAAATTTGTTAAACCAAATATTTCATTAAAATACATATACATTTTTCAAATTTCAAATTTTTAAACCAATCATAATTAGCTTGTATAAACCTATATCTACACCACAAATCGGAAGAACTTATATATTATATAAACATAAAATACATATTTAACTAATCAAATTCATCACATTTGTCAATTTAAATTTTTAACTAAAATCAATGTAACCAATTTATTTTAATATATATCACTATACATGAATCTTCTTTTCAAACCAGACATTGTAACCTATAGTAATATCAATACTTTTAGAATGTACATTTTTTTAAAATTAAGATATAAATATAAAATTTAACAACCGTTTATACATAAATAAATAACGTACATGTGTAATGAGTGTTACAGGGATACACGCAGCCTCAAATAATCAGTTCAATCTATGCTTTATAACACGCGGCCTCAAATATACAGGCATAAACGTAGTGAAATTTTACACTTTGTAATATATGCTATAAAATTTAACGGTACTATATATATAAACTCAATGCGTCACATTAACTTATGCAGGCACGCTAATAACAAATATAAATATACTAACCTTATATCTCCAGACCAAAACAGCTTACAAATATAAATTTTAAACAAATATTATGTATAAGTATATACTGCAGATTACGAAGCATGTATAACAACATATTATATGTATACATGACTTACCAGTTTAAATATATAACCCATACAGTACACAAATATGATCCACTCCTCAAATGCCAATATACAGCCTTCACTATCCAACATATATAACATATTGTATAATGTATAACCTGACACGCTATGAGCTAATATATTACTAGCTAGATGATTACTAACAGGGTACAAACTTATAACTTTTAAAATAGTATAAATAATACTTACAAATACATATGTAGATCGTTATATGTGTAAATTGTAATATATAACAAAACTGTTAGTTAAATATGTAAATATAACCACACATTATATAAATAAACTAAAAGTATATAAATGATATACCTAATATAGATGCCACGACTGGATTACAAGCCGGTGGGAGGAAGAAACGGTAGATCTCGTGGTGGGTGCTGCCGTAAAAAGTTATGACGTGGCAAGGTTGGCCGGAGGCGAGTGGAAGGTGGCGATGAAGTTTACGATGAGGCGCAAGGAGGTGGGAGTTAAGGACGCGACTGCCCGCCGAAAGCTAAGGGATGGAGCACGGGAGGGCAGAGCTACAGGCCGATGGTGGTCGCTGCCGATCTCGTGGAGGCCGATGGTTGCGCGGGCGCCGGGCGTGAGAAGCAAGGCTAAGGCAAAAGGTTGGAGAGGGAAAGTGAAGAGGAGGCTCAGAGAAAATGGAATGAGAAGAACATGCATAAGCTCTGTGAAATATATATTTTTCAAAGTTTAGCAACGAAAGAAAAATATGAAGGCAGAGAATAAAGAAAGAGAGAGCGGAGAGACCAAAAATGAAAAGGCAAACCGATAGAAAATGAACCAGTTGGAATAGTAAGAGCCATCTCATCGAACTCGAAAAACTTGTTGCTTTACAGCTTTTGCACCTTGAAAAATGAACGGTCAAGGGTAGACCAAAAGGCTTGAGCGATACCGATATGGGTAATTGTTTAGCGGATTCCGACTCGTACCGGACACCGAAACACAAATGAATATACCGTAGAAGTCAGTACGATGAGATGATCAAAACGGTATACAGATGTCAGTGGTATGATTTAATTATAAAAATTCGAATTTTTCTACTACGGAAAATGCAAGAAAAACGCTGAAAAATAAGATCGACGGAGCCAAAGATGTCCGAATTTGAAAAAACGATAAACTGACATCTTGCTCAAAAGATGTTTTAGAATTTTCCTATGTAAAAATATTTAGGTTTCAGAAATATTTTATTTTCATCGCTTTTTAACTGATTAAATTAAAGTAAATTTACGCGCAAAATAAACTTTCATATTTTCGGACGAAAATTTACCAGTTGCTATGTTTAACTAAACGCATTCCAAATATCAAATTTATATTTCAAAATTTTATCGTTTAAAATTTCACAAAATTTCAACTAATAACGTTATTAGAACCAGTTAAGTTTACGGGTCGTTACATCATCGGTCTCTGTAGTTAGGACTGATTGACCAGCGTTTATGTTGCCGAGGACGCGCTTCGAGAACTGAGGTATATAATGCCCGTTGGGTTTGTCTCCTCCCTATTTAAGAAGTATTAAGTGGTTTAGGTTTTTGGGTAGTATGCCGTTTAGATATCTATGTATATAAGCATACACACACACACACACACCTCGAGGGAGGTTAGACATATCGTACGCATAGATGAGTTGCACAGAGTAGTCGTAGATATTAGCCATAACACTTAAATAAAGAAATCAATCGGCATAAATTACTGTTATGGATGAAGTATGTAATTTTCAGCCACTAGAACGTTGTTCTAGCCCCTTCCTTATTACAACCCATGGGATAGATTTAGAAGGACTAGTTACTTGTGCAAGGTGGGAACAATTGATGATGAAGTCTTCTCTTTCATGCTTGGTACCGACAAGGCCACTAGATATCCAAAGAATATTATTGGATCCATGGTAGTAGCTTTAGTCGATATTTATGTTTTATTATATTTTACAATTCCGCTGTGAGTTCGTTCTCTAATATACTTATGTTTATTACATGTTAATAATACCAACGATCCATACCCTAGTGGACTTGGGTTTTGATTTAATCGAAATTCGGACCCATTAAGTTGTAGGTTGTTATGATAAATTTGCTAATTCTCCCCAAACTCTCTGTGACTAGTGAAAATATAGAGACAAGAAAGATTGTAGAGGAATTCAGTTAAGTATCTAGATCAATATCGATCCACAGATTCCCTCTATAGAGTCAACTTTTCCACATAATATATAAAGAAACAAGCTTAGAAGCATCGTGGAAGATTGACTCGAGTAAGATAATAACAAAGATGGAGGAAATGAACATTTAATATACATACACACACACACACACGAATATATATATATATATATATGTATATATATATATATATACATACATACACATATATATATCCGTGCATGTACGTATGTGTATAAAGGAATGTTTGTTTTGTATATGTCAACTAACATGATATAAAAACAAATATGAAAATGTGTATAACTACACACACACATATATAAATATTGAGATTTATATCTATTATATATACATATGTTATACCTACATATAGATATAATAAATTCATATATATATTATGAATATAAATGCCTAAGTATATAGGTTTAAATATACTATAATATATGTATCTGGTTTGTACACACATATAGAGTGTAGACAAATATATATTATGTATTTCCACTTATATATATATATATTCAACATTAACTATGTATTATACAAATAAAATTATATATATATATATATATATATATTAATATTTTTAACCAAGTAAAACATACAAATTAGAATTTAAATATTACTTAAAATTTCAAAATACAAATTCAATTATGACTAAGTGAAAGATATTTTAAATTTAATTTTAAATCAAAAGACCAATTCAAAATACAAATACAAATATTTATAAAGTTGGCTAATTCAAATGAATTGATTTTGATATACATACATACATATAATTAATATTAATTTTTTGACCTATAAATATATTGATAAATATATATATTTTATATATAAATATTTCAATTGTGAATTTATATATAAAACAGTATTATTATTGAATTATCAACAAAATATTTCAACATAATTCTTTATATTTTAAAGCCGTGAGTTAAATTGTAGTGACTGCCCTTTTCGACCATTGAATGTTGACACTAATACATCCACGATATTCATATGTCGAGCACCCAAGTGCCCAAAGGACCAATTGGTAGGGTAAAAGAAAAAGAGGAAAAGAAAAAAGAACAAGAAAGGGGTGAACAAAACATTAGAATCTCACAACATAATGGTAATATATAATATCAAAGACAGTACACAGAGCTACTGTAATATACATAGAATTTCATAGTTACTAAACAAAGTACTATTATCAGCCTAGCCAGTTATAGTAGCACATCCTTACAATTGTCGACACACATACATACATACATACATAAATACATATACATACATACATACATACATACATACATACATACATACATACATACATACATATATATATACATACTGTTATCCCACCTTTTAGCAAGGCCGTGACACCAAGGACTTGACTAGAAACCATTGACGGTTCGTCTTGGAGATTGGTTATGCGCAGGCCCAATATGGATATCGACGAATTTTGTCCGAGTCCGGATCAAGCTACAATTGATATGACACGACAAGTGAAGCCATGAAAGTCAACATTCCAAATTTCAAGTCAATCCGAGTTCATGTGCTCGAGTTATGATCGATGCAAGTTGGAGGAAATAGCCTTAATTTCGTATCCATCAGTAGGCCACAGTTCGAATCGATCAAGTTCGTATCCATAGTCGAGCCCTAGTTCGTATCGATCGATTTCGAATCCATCAACAGACAGTGCACTTCGTATCGGTCGGCCAGTGTCTACTTCAAATCCATCGACTTACACTGTTCGTATCCATCAGAGAATCGTTGGTCGTGTCCATCAGAGAACCACTGTTCATATCCATCAGGTTGGAGCGCTTTTATCGATATGAACTAGGCCACACGATCAAAACGAAGAAGCCAACACAATCGATGTGAACAGAGCACACTGCAGATCGATACCAAAAGCGCGCTATTGATCGATGAAAAAGACAACTACATCGATACGAGCAAGGCGAGATTCCTGGGACGACTCGATCAGCTCGGAATAAAAAGTGGATTGATCCGAAGAGTGCATGCCATGTCATCACCGGGGCACGTGCAACCATCGATTCGAAATGATCGAGTCGAAACGATCGTTTCGAACGAAACAGCCTGCCGAGTAACACCAATTCGTATCGATCATATCTCCCGATCCACCGGTCCAAATGCTATGAAATTTTCACAGGAGCTTACGTACAAGATAAAGAATGTTCACACCAAGTTTCGACTCCATTGGACGAAATCTTGATCGATATGAAATTCGTTCGTATCGATCACGGATCGAGCCGAAACTTCATGGCCTCGGTCGCGTGGGCCCACTCACATGCCAGAAGAAGTCTCGCGAAATCTGAGCGAAATATCAGCCTCCTATACCTATAAATAGAGCCCAGGGCCTACAGAAACAGGATCTTTTGACGCTCCAACGCCTAGACTCTGCCGGATTCGATTCCATACTCCATTACTGTTGTTGTACTCGAATTTCATAACTTTAATTCGCTGTAATCCGCTGCAATCAATTGTAATCATCAAAGAAACATCAATAAAGTGATCAATTTCGTAGTGGACGTAGGCAACACGCCGAACCACTCTAAATTCCTGTGTTTCTGTGCGTTTTTATAATTTACATATCTGTTTTCTAGAGTTTTTGTTAGATAATCCTCTTTTTCCATTTAATTTCTTCATTTTATCTCTTCAAAAACTTCCGAAGAGTGTTGTGCCCAATTTTTGTACAAACACTTTGGTGCTTTCACTGAGAAAAAACCCAATTTTTCTTCTGCTATTTGGATCTGCTATCGATACCGGATTGCATAAATCCAAGAAGAAGATCCAGATCTCAAGCTAAAAAAGCCCTTCCATTCTATTCAGATTTGCATCAGATTTAGGAAAGGACTTCGTCAATTCATCATGGTAAGCACACGAACTGCTTCTACAGCTGCTGATCAGGAAGGACGGGATAGACAAAATACCGTGCAATTGCCTCCATCCAACCAAGATGCAGCCGGATCTTCAGATCCATCAGGCTCGGTCACCAGACAAGAATTCCAGATGCTGCTTCAAGAGTTGACCCAGAGTCGGCAACAACTGACTGAACAACTGCGCGCCAACACAGAGTTGACCAACCAGCTGAACCGCCAAAGGCGTAGAAGATCCAAAAGAGATCAAGCTTCTTACTATTCCACGGAAAGTTCAGCCTCATCTGATGACCATCACCAATCCACATGCCCACGGCCGGACATAAGCTACACCCAGGCCACGAGACACCAACCTGCCTTGAATCTTCGACAACCCAGGACTGGACCATCCACCAGTCATCAGACCGGACCTTCATCCCGAGGGGGTGCCGCTCCTTACCATGTCACAGGCAACCTCGCTACCACCACCACTACCGAACAAGGAGTTGATGCTAGAAATCAAGCTGATTCGCATCGTAACCAACGAGAACATACTCCAGAACCTTATGTCCCTGAAAACTTTGAACCAAGGAGGCGAGGCACGGACCGTCGACCGCGTCCGGTCCAGACTCGCGCTGTGGAACCCGACCACACCTTGGCACAACATGCTCCAAATATCCAGATGCCAGATATAATGACGATGATTCGTCAGATGGTCCGTGAAAGTCAGGGTCTCACTAATGACGACTAGGGGATTTCCCGGAGTCATACCCCTTTCACCGATGACATATTATATGCTGAACCACCTCGGCGCTTCAGGATGCCAACTTTTCCAGTCTATGAAGGGAATTCTGATCCAAATCAACACATCCTGAAGTATGAATGGCTAATGAATGCTGCGAGAGCTAATGATGCAGTAAAATGCCGTAGTTTCTCCATTTCCCTGAGGGCATTGCTACTATGTGGTTTACTCGTTTACCGCCACGATCTATTTATAATTTCAACCAGATGGCCACCAAGTTTGTTGAACAATTCTGTATGCACGTAGCGAGGCCTAAAGATGTTAATACCCTGTCTAGTGTCACTCAAGCTCCCGAAGAGACACTTAGACGTTACTTGGAGCGATTTCATGCTGCATGTGCAGAAATAAGAAATCCCAATGACAACTCTATCCTAATTGCACTAACTAAGGGGATTGATCTCGATTCCGAGTTCGGAAATTGGTTAGCTGGGAAGCCACCTGCGTCATTGGACCATTTCTATTCCAAGGCAGCCCAATTCTTGAGAAGGGAGGATGCAAAACAGTCTAGGATGCAGGATGATGCATGGCCCAGCATGGAAGGTATTCAAAGTAACATCGCAGTTAAACAATCCGGGGAGAGTTCCGGAAAAGTTCAGCTGAATATACAAAACAAACAGAACCAGCAAATGGACAGTGGAAATTAAGGAAAAAAGCGAGATCAAAATCATGGTCCATGGCGTAGAGCTCCCATGTTCCACAATTATACTGCATTGAATACGTCACTGGAAAATGTGTATTTGCAGACCTATAATACCATGCAATACAAGAAACTTTCCCCGAAACCGTGAACAGAAAGACAAATCCAAACAGGGAAGTTTTGCAGATTCCATGAAAGTTATGGCCATAATACAAATGAGTGTCGTCATTTGCAAGATCTCATTGAAAAGCTGATACGTGAACGAAAGTTTGATCAGTATGTGCGGGCGCTGCAGTCTGGAGGTGCGGGCCCATCAAATCAGAATCGTGCACCAAACCAGGAAAAGCAGGAGGAACCCGCTCGTACTGGCGGAAGATTGGTTATTATCAATAAGCGGCTGTCCTCATCCAGCAGACCGAAGCTTGAAGGAAATGGAGTCGTATGCCAGCTCTATTAGGCATGCTGACTTCGAGTGATATAGTAGTTTTCATGAAGGGGCTCCGGCCAAACAACAGAAGACGATGATTGATGACATCGTATTCAGAGACAGGGATGCTGATAAAGTCGAAGCCCCCACTATCGATCCACTGGTCATCTCGGCTCAAGTAGGTCCTGCTTGGATGAAGAGGATCTTAGTTGACAGTGGAAGCTCTGTGAATATTTTGTTTAAATGAGCTTATGACCAAATGAAGATGGAAACCAAAGATTTGAAACCTTGTCAGTCCCGAATCCACGGTTTCAATGGGAGCGCTACTATACCCACTGGAGTAGTAGAACTGCCAGTGGAGTTGGGAGTTGGAGAACGCCGGAGGGTCCGGATATTGCAGCTCGTTGTGTTAAACATAGACTCCCCTTATAATGCTTTTTTGGGATGACTGGCCCTCGCTGAATTCAGGGCAGCTATTGCCCCGTGGTGCTTAACCCTAAAGTTTCCCACTGATCGTAGAGTGGGAGTCATTCAAGGAGATCAGGCTGCTGGGATAGCCTGTTACGTTGCCGAGCTACGGGAGGCACAGCGAAAGGAGAAATGAAAGGACGTAGAGGAATCTCTCTGCGTCCGTTTTGCAGATAATTGACAATTATTGCCTGGGCCTAGGCCCGGGCACCCCAGCCAATCCCAAAGGGATCTTGACCCAAGAGAAACCGAAGATGAAGGAGAATCTAAAGAAAGTCAAGCATCCCCGGCCGAACTGACGATTGGTGTCCCTATTAACGACGATGATGATTAGAAGATGATAAAGATTGGGTCTCAACGAAGCTAGCAAACTCAAGAGGAATTGGTTGAGTTTCTACAGGTGAATCTTGACTTATTCGCCTGGATGCATTCTGATATGTGCGGGATCTCGCCAAACATCGCGAGCCATACTCTAAATATTGACCCACGACATGTCCTGGTCAAACAGAAAAGGCGTGGTATGGATCTAGAGAGATCGGCCGCCCTTAAAGAAGAGGTAGAAAAGCTTAAAACAAACGGGTTCATTCGAGATGCGCTATATCCCGAATGGGTGTCGAATCCCGTGCTTGTCCGAAAATCAAACGGAAAATGGAGAACGTGTGTCGATTACTCCGATCTGAATAAAGCTTGTCCTAAAGACAGTTTCCCGCTTCCCAAAATTGATCAGCTAGTAGATTCAACAGCTAGGCATGAGCTCTTATCCTTCATGAATGCATATTCTGGCTACAATCAGATACCAATGCATTTACCTGATCAGGAACATAACAGCTTCGTAACCAATCTGGGACTTTATTGCTACAAAGTTATGCCATTCAGACTCAAGAATGCCGGGGCTACTTATCAATGATTGGTCAATCGGATGTTTGCCAATAAAATCGGGAAAACCATGGAAGTATATGTAGACGACATGCTTGTCAAGTCACGATTTTCCACCGACCATATTAAAGACTTGGAAACTATGTTTAACATACTTCGAGAATACAGAATGAAGCTCAACCCACTGAAATGTCATTTTGGAGTTGCATCTGGAAAATTCCTTGGGTTTATCGTCAATGATCGAGGAATCGAAGCTAATCCTGAAAAGATCTGGGCAATCAGAAATCTTGAAACTCCGAAAACTATAAAGCAAGTCCAGGATCTTAATGGGAAAGTAGCGGCACTGAGCAGGTTCATTTCAAAGTCCATTGACAAATGCATTCCCTTCTTCGATCTGATCCGAAAAGGAAAACGAAACTTTGAATGGACCACGGAGTGTGAGGACGCTTTCCAAGAACTAATTCAGCATCTATCCACACCACCTATCCTGTCAAAGCCTATTGATCATGAGAAGTTGTACGTTTACTTGGCGATATTAGAAAACGCTATCAGCGCTGCCTTAATTCGAGAAGAGGACAGGATACAGAAGCCAGTTTATTACATCAGCAAACAACTGATTGGAGCTGAAAGGAATTATCCAAAACTAGAGAAGTTGGCTTATTGCCTTGTTATTGCATCAAGGAAGCTCCGTCCATATTTCCAGGCACATCCTATTATTGTTTACACCGACCAACCGTAACGACAGGTCCTTACGCGGCCTGAGACGTCTGGTAGGTTGCTTAAGTGGAACATCAAACTGAGCCAGTTCGATATTACTTATACTCCCAGGCGATCCATTCAAGGACAAGTCCTGGCTGATTTCATAGCCGAATTTACCATTCCAGAGGACTTGCCCCAAACCAGTGAATTTCCCAAATACATCTGGAAGTTGTACACAGATGGTGCATCAAACGACCGGAGTTCGGGTGCTGGAGTTGTACTCGAAACCCCTGAAGGCCGATCTATATGTTATGCTTTAAAGTTCGATTTTCATGCAACCAATAATGAAGCTGAATATGAAGCCCTCTTAGCTGGATTGAAACTTGCCAGAGATTTGAGAATTATAGCTGTGGAAATTTATTGTGATTCACAATTAGTTGTGTGTCAAGTTCGGGGAGAATATCAAGTGAGAGATCGAAGGCTGGCTGCCTACTTAGCTCGAGTTTAGGAAATACTGGATCAGTTTGATTGTTATGCCATTTATTGTATACCTCGAGAACGCAATCAAAAAGCCGATTCATTGGCAAAGTTAGCCAGCACAGGTGAAGCTCAGCAAATGGGACTCGTTCCCATAGAGACGTTTCCTTCCCCAAGTATTGACTGGGCAGAAACAGATTGGGTATGTGAAACCATTCCCGATAAGGGGTCATGGATGACTCCATTCAGAAATTACCTTGAGCACAGAATCCTACCGGAGCGCAGAAGTGAAAAAAGACAAGTCCTTCGGAAGGCCTCGCGGTTCACCATCCAAAATGGAGTCTTGTACAGAAGAGGGTACTCTATTCCTTTACTCCGGTGTATCGCTCACGGTGAAATTAAATGAGTATTACACGATGTACATGAGGGAGAATGTGGCGATAACACCAAGGGGCAAGCACTTGCCAATAAAATACTTCGATACAGATATTATTGGCCGACTGTGAACCACGATGCGTCGGATTATGCAAAGAAATGTGATAAATGTCAAAAGCATGCTCGAATTCCTGGAGCCCCACCTACCGAGATAACGCAAATGGTCAGCCCATGGCCGTTTGCAATATGGGGCATCGACATCATTGGTACTCTACCTCTGGCAAAAGGTGGTGCGAAGTACGCCATCGATGCAGTTGATTACTTTACAAAGTGGGCTGAAGCTAAACCTCTTGCTACCATAATGACGAAAAAAGTAATCAACTTTGTAGTCCGCAACATTATCTGTCGATTTGGTCTCCCACACACCATTATTACTGATAACGGAACCCAATTCGACAGTGTTGAATTTAAAGATTTCTACAAACGGTTTCACATTCAAAAGAAATTCTCTGCAGTTGCACACCCTCAAGCGAACGGACAGGTCGAAGCGGTCAATAAAGTTATAAAGTCCATTCTGAAAAAACGACTGGAAAAGGTCGGGGGCAAGTGGGTCGATGAACTTCCTATGGCTTTATGGGCTTACCGAACAACCCACAAGTCCGCGACCGGTCACACTCCATTCTCTCTCTCTTATGGTTCAGAAGCTGTTATTCCAGTCGAGCTAGAAGTACCTTCTCATCGTGTGACATACTATGATCCGAAGACAAATGCTATATTACTTGCTGAATCTCTCGATTTACTAGATGAGATGCGTGAGGAAGCTTATTTGAGCGAAGCCGCGTATCGAAGTCGAGTCGCCCGATTGTACAACGCCAAGGTCCGCCCGCGAACCTTTGAACTAGGCGATCTCGTCCTGAAAAGAATCTATCTGATCCCTTCACATACGAAGCAAACATGGGAAGGACCGTATGTTATTGAACGAAGGCTTGGAGATGGCACATTCAAATTACCGATCGTCGACGGTCTTACTCTGCCAAGAGCCTGGAACAGCGAGAGTCTTCGTCGCTACTCCACATAACAGGCTATGTTTATTCATTTAGTTTATTTTCCATTTGCAATTTGTTTCTGCATTTCGAAATTATAATTTATAATAAGGCAGCTGACTTTGCCATATTTTCTTATTTCAGCAATAAAATGCAATCTCTTCGAGCCAGAGCTGTGATTCACTTGAAATACTTCATATGAACATCACCATGCACAGAGAGCTAAGTTTCACCATACGGTGGGATTTATTCAAATAGGGAGTGACTGTGATGCAACCAGTCACTCGCTAAGTGAAACCCATCTCGGGGACAAGCCATCACACCAAAGTCAAAAAAGGATTGATACACGACAATCCTTCACTTAACTCAAGATTCCTAGAGTGCAAACTAGAGTACAAACTCACAAATACATTTGCGGAGAGGGTGGATCCGTCCACCTGACGACTTCACCCATATCCAAACCAAGTTTGAGGAGGGTGGACCCGTCCATCTAACGACCTCACTTGTTAACTCAGGGTGGATGTGATCCGACCATTGTAACGACCCCTAAATTTAACCGGTTTTTAATAACGTTATTAATTGAAATTTTATGAAACTTTAAATGATAAAATTTTGAGATATAAATTTGATATTTGGAATGCGTCTAGTTAAACATAGCAACTGGTAAATTTTCGTTCGAAAATATGAAAGTTTATTTCGTGCGTAAATTTACTTCAATTTAATCAGTTAAAAAGGGAAGAAAATAAAACGTTTTCGAAACCTAAATATTTTTATATAGAAAAATTCTAAATCATGTTCTGAGCAAGACGTCATTTTTCGTTTTCCAAATTCGGACTTCTTTAGCTCCGTTGATCTTATTTTTCTATGTTTTTACTGCATTTTCCTCTAGTAGAAAATTCGAATTTTTATAATCCAATCGTCCCACTGATATCTATATACCGTTTTGACCGTCCCGTCGTGCTGATCTCTACAGTATATTTATTTCTATATTTTGAGGTCCAGTACACGATGGAACAAAGAAAAACAGTGTCATATCAGTAAGGAAACTATGACCTTTGATTTCCTTGCTTTCAAATTTGAACCATGGCCGCATTAACAAATTATCATAAATTCTTTTCAGCTGGATCACTTGATAACGATGTCATTTATCTTTTTACCTTTTCTTTTATTTTTCCCATAATTTATGGCATCACTTTTGCTTTTCCAAGTTTCAAAGTATTATATATAATAAATTAATTAAAACTTTCAATATATCGTCTGCTGCATGCCATTCTCTGTCCTGTCCATTTTTGTTTGACTGCTTCTCTCCCCATTCACTCTTACGTTTTGAAAAAAATATAATAAAAAAAAACCGTTGCTCTTAAATTTTTCATTCTTTCTCCTCAAACTTTTTCTTCACTTGCTTGCAACTACCTAGGCTTCCACATATCACAAGTCTCCTGCATACCGCAAACTCCATCGTTCGCAGCCAACATCGGCCACCCATCATTTTCTCTGCCGAGCTCAACAACGCCTAGGCCACAAGCTTTTCCACCCCTCTTCCCTGACCCATGCCACACCAGCTTCCGCCATCCCATTTTTCCTTCAGCCTCCCAAACGCCACGAACATCCGGTGACCCGAACCAGTCAATTTCGATCATCCACGACCGCCTGTTCTTCACCTCTCATTTGCCCGGCCACCGTTGCTTCCTCTTGCTCCCCACCGAGCCTTCAAAGCTCCGCCGATCTCCGTCATCTCAGCGAGCAGCTGATGTTCCACCCATGACCCCAAGCTCAGCTCACTTCCTCTATTTATAATAGGTAATATAATTTTTGTTATATATTGATTATTTTTAAAATTTTAAAGTTGTTATATATACATTAGTTATATGAAGTGGTCTATTAGTTTTCTGTAAATGTTATATTGGTTATAAAGATATAATCTGTAAGTATAGATTATCTTCAAGTTCAAAACTATGGTTTACATATATAGTATGTACATATATGTTGTTTGTTTGTATATATAACATGTATATATATATATATATATTTATGAGTAAATATGTTTCAGATATTATGCTTATACAGTTTATATTGTATTAGTTGCTTTATAAATATTTTGGGTTAGTAATATATTTGTGAATAGCTGGTTTGTAGGTATATATATGCATCAATTTAAAGATATATAAGCTTATATGCTTACTAGTACATGTATGTAAGGTCACTGTGTTATAGAAGTATTGGTCTAAATATATATAGTACGTGTGAATAGTGCTGGAGTATGAGTTGGCAGTACAGTGCGTACTTCTTCAATTTACAAAAAAGAAAAAAAATGTATAAAGAATAATATATAAGCTGAAAGCTTTGGACACTCACTGTATGAATATTTATAAGTGAGGTACACAAATATTGCATTCCAAAGTAGCCGTACTGGTTGTTTAAAGTATATATGTCTGAGTGCGTCTATGCTGGATGTGTCTATTTTATATATATTGGATGTTTCAAAGTGTACATATTTATGTGATTAGTTATTTTATATTGGTATTTATATGTATTATCTACACTTATATGTGTTCTATTGGTCATTGTTTAAAGTATATATATACGAGTTTAATTGTTTCTATTATATTTGTTTTACATGTCAGTTCTAGTTTTACAGTCCTATATGTTTTCGATTTTATATTAGAACATATGTATTTTTTTTATGCCTAGTACACATATGTAAGTTTATAAATATAGATTATACATATATTATTTTGTTCTGTGATTTTATATGGGAGTATGTGTTGATATATAAAAAAAAGAAAAAAAAACCGTTTTTCAGTTTGCTGTTATAGTTTTTATATTACAAGGTTTTGTTTATAACATTATACGTATTTACAATGGTATATATATATTGATCTCATCAATCTCTAGCCATCTGGACTGATATTCCCAATATCAAATTTATCGCAGCAAATTCCTAACTTGTCGCAATCCAGCTCGCTTGACTGTATACTTGTTTGTGTCTATCCGTATCCATCTAGCTTTGATTGGAATCGTGCTTGGATTTGTAACTCAAATTCATTGTCTATCTCCCTAGCCTCGAAAGGTGAGCAATCACTCACGATTAATGTTCTTTTATTTATTAAATCTGATTTCAATTGAAACGACAATTAAAATATGCTACTGTTATTTATGCTATTAACTGTACCAGTTCACCTATGACATCTGACACCATTATCTATTAATTATACGATGATAATCCCGTTTGGTTGATAAGGATTGATTGTTTGTTGTTTATATTGGAGGTTAAATCGTAAGGTATAAAGTGATCAATAGTATGCAATTGAATTTGACGAAGGATAGTTAAAAATTTGAATCGACATATGTGTTGAATTTGATTGTTAAATTTGTATAATATGACCCCTTGAATGTTTAAATAAATTGACACGTAGAAAATAGTTAATTACCTTTGAACCATTTGAATTTATGTTGTATTAATTGATGAAGTATGAAATTGAATAATTGATGTCAAGTGTAGAATTGCATAGAATATTTAGTGTAATAATCTTTAATCTACATGAAATGATAGTGTAGATTCTAGAAATAATTATATTAATTCGCACAAACAACAATGTGAATTAATACGGTTATTTCGGGATTATTTGAATTGATTATTGGATTGTTATTGATTGTTGTTATTGCTTGTTTATTTACTTTGTCACCATCCCAGTTATCACACTGCAAGTTCCCTTTGTTATGCTTTGATTTTTGAATTGGAATGGAATCGGGTTGAAATGATAAATACCCAAATTGAACTTTGACCTAGGATAGAGAATTAAATAAAAACCCGATTGGTCAATAATTTGATTTAAAAATAAAATGAAGATTTTATTTGAATAAATAATATGGTTTAGTAACGAAGTTGGAAATTGAATTTTAATGAAATTTAAATGTGAATATTTAATAATCTGAAACAAAATATTAACAATGTAATTGATGAAAGAACGTTGTTTAATTTGAGAAATGATCGAATTAAGTTTTGAAATTATTTAAAAATTAGCTTGAAATTATTTAATGCTTGAAATTATTTAATAATTAAGTTTTCAATTTATTTAATAATTAAATAAAATTGAATTCTTTAATAAGTGAAATTGAACTTCTTGAATAAGTGAAATTTTGTTTCTTTATTAATTGAGTTTTGAAATTGTAACTAAGTAAATTAATAAGTGAAATTGAATTTCTCTAATAAGAAATAAAATGTGTTTTATTGAAATTAATGTAAGACTTGAAATGTAAAGAATTTGATTTGAGGAATTTAATTTAATGCAATTGGTAAGTTTTGATATAATGTAGTTGAACTTAAATAATTGATTTAATAAATTGGAAGTTAAATAGAAATTGTTTTGAAGGATAAATTTACATAACGAATATTGAATGAAATTGATCAAGGAATTTAAATTGATTTGAATGTTAAATTAAATTAATTTAAATGATTTCGGAATGAAACTTATATACGAATTTAAATCAATATTTGAATTGTTTAAATAAAAATTGAAATTGAATTATAAAATTTTGAAATTATGAATTTTGAAGTTTTGAAACGTAAATTATGGAAATTGATTTAGAAAGACAAATGAAATGTTGATTTACAAATTCTATTTGAAATTGAAATTGATTTGGTTTTGAAATATATTAAACGACCAATCGGTGTAATAATTACGAAAGTTATTAAAGAGACCGGAATCGGTTAGGGACATACTCTCTTTCTAAACCGAAAACCACTTTAATAACTATACACGGAGTGTAATCCAGAATGAAGTGGTTGGAATGATGTACGTGATGATAGAAGAAAGAGAACGATAATGGATAGCCTTGACACTTGTGTCAAATTTGAAATGACTAAAACAGGAGCCGTGCCGGGCCAAATGGGGGTTAGCTACCTCGAGCGAACACACTTCTTCGAAAACTACTCATTACTTGTTGTCGATTGGTGCACCCTTGATTTTGGGAGTGTTGTTTCGCGGTGTTGTGATCGTTGCGGCGATGCGTTCTCACCAGTCCGGATCAGGCAAACGATAGTTTCACTACCTTGGGTATTGCCTCATGTGCCTTGTCATACTTGTATCCCTTTATACGCGACTACTACGATTTGATTTGTGTTATACCTATGGAGTACTCCCTGATATCCCACTAGTTTACGGTGGAGTTTAGAGTGTCGTATAGACTATAACGCTTATATAAAATGTGTTAAGGGGGATAATGGTAACGCCTTACACTATTTTGATATTTTATATTACTGATAGACATTATCTACTTAGCGTACACTACTACATAGTAGATAGTTTAACGGATCCTTAGAGGATAGTGATTCCAACATCCTTTGAGTTACTTGTATTTCAATTGTTATTTCACTTAAGTTGGATTTATTGATATAAGAATGTTAATCCTAACTCGAGTGTTTTGTGTTTTGCTTTACGCTCGGGTCAGACTGAGTGTACCAGTATTCGAGACTCACCGTTGGAGTTGGAGCTTCGCTTGGAGATCCAGCCATCTATCCAGTTTTAGATATCCAGTTGATTCTAGTGATGTATTCTGATATTGTATTTGATTATTGTATCCGAGACATCTGTTGTACCTTATTTAACTCTGATATGTATATAGTAGCTTCATGAACTACTATCTTTTGTTTCCGCTGCATTTATTACTTTGTGTCTGTGATCTGTGTTCTATTTATTTACTATATACGCTCAGTTTTTCCAAATTTAAATTAACAATTCAGTATTTTGAATTTTTCAAGTCCGACATGTGCGGATGCGAATGGTCCAAAATAGCGGGTCGTTACAGTTGGTATCAGAGCTTTGGTAGCTCTAGGCCAAACTTAGCATATAGGATAAATGTATTTAAAGAATCACTCTAATTCGAGTTTCAATCTCTTCCTTTTGACTCGATTCCTTTGAATTTTGGAACGTTCCCTGCGGTTCCAAAATTCATTCGTGTCCCTCACTATTCGTCTTCTTTCAATTCTGGAGCATCCCATAACTCCACTTTTTGAATGATCTTTATAATGGATCGGCGGTCTCGCCAATCTTCGAAATTTTGTAAAGGGGTGAAACTCCTTTACAATAGGCACGAATTACCGGAGATTTCTGTATCCTCGGTTTACGATGCTATCTATTTCCTGCTATACCTGAATTTTATTTCTTGAGATCGAATGTAGATTTGCCTCGAAATTCTGCATCGATCTTATTCTTGAAGTCAGGGTCAATCCGGTTAAGGTTGCCCGTAAATTAAATAAGCTTACCCATCTCCCGATTCTGTTATTGAATCATCTTATCTTTTCTTTCGAATTTGTCTTCGAATCAGAATTCTCTTTGATTTGAGTCCATCAAATTTGAATCTCTATCCTTGCTTTGAATCCATTCTTGTATCGTCGAGCGAGGAAGTGTATTTGTAAATTTATATTAATTTTTTTTATTTTGTGTTGTTTGAGTTGTTGATGTTGATTTGGGTTTTCGATCGATTCGTCTGATTAACGCTATCGATAGGATTTCCAAAACACTTGAACAGAACAAACCGACACAATATTGTTTTCAAAATATGGTAAACAAAATAGTTTTGTATGATTATATTATATATATAAATAAGTTTCAAAAAATTAAATTGTTAATGAATTTGTTGTCTTAAATGATAGTATTTAATTTTCATTTATTGTTTTATAAACCATTGACTATTTCATAATATGAATAAATGAATTTGTAAACTTGGGTATAATTTGATTGAAATTTGAAATGAATTCAAATCAAGAAACCGAGAATTTAAATTTTCGGTGATTTCAGACTTTGATTTGAAAGTTTTAAAGTGTATTGTATTTAAATATTTTCAAATAGAAATCATTCCAAAGAAATTTTAGATGTTTAATCAGCGCTCTCCTATTTTGTCGCTGGAAAATAATTTCGGTGATGATGGCCGCATCATCGACATTCATTTTCGAGTTTCGAAGTGGAGAGACCATTCTGTAGCTTTGCTACAGTTTTGCTTTGGAAATGAATTTGATTTGAATTTCTAAAGTATCACTTGATAAAATATATATATATATATATTAGTATTTGATTTAGATTTAACTTGGATAAATTGTATGTATATAATTATCTCTAAATTGTTTAGTGTTAATCGGAAATTTAATTCTTAAAGTTTGGGTGAAAGATGATTTCAATAATAAATGAAACCAAAATTTTGAATTAATATTTAAACTTGGGAAAATTGAATTAGAAATTTACTTGTATAATACTCAATTGCATTATATATAACTTACTTAGAATTTTCAAAAGTTAACTATGTAATTGAATATTACACAGTATAAAATGATGTTAAAGAAATTAATAAATAAATTTAAGTAGTTATAATAAATGTAAATATACTTAATATATATGTGATAAGATATATTAAGTAGAATAAATTTAACAATAATTAGAATAAAGAAGAATTAAATTTGCCGAATAAAATATGATTATAATAAATGACTATTCTAAATTTATGATCTTTGAAATTGTTAATTTAGGACAATGAGATAATATACAATATAAATGTCTTTATAAATAAAATTGAGTGCGTACAATAAATGTTTTACCCTTAAATTTAAATTATAAAATGTTTATGGAGATAAATAGGATAATAAGTTAATTGAATAATAGATGTGATTAATAAAATAAAATTTTGTTTTGAAGTTAATAAATTTAAATTAAATCAACTTAATGAGGTATATTGAATTAATTGAATTTAAATTGAATTTCATTTGGAAGAAGCCTTTTGTACCTAACATTAATAAATGTGAAATGAAATAAATTTAATGGAAACCTTGAATTTAAAAACAAATTTTTGAATATAAATTTATTGAAATTTATATGGTTTGAACTAATTGTTTATTTTGTCTTTCAATCTATTTTTCTTTCTGGTTGTTTCTATTCTCCTACCTCCTTCCTTTTCGGGGATGAAAAGTTTTGAGTGGGGGAGAGTGTAACGACCCCTAAATTTAACCGGTTTTTAATAACATTATTAATTGAAATTTTATGAAACTTTAAATGATAAAATTTTGAGATATAAATTTGATATTTGGAATGCGTCTAGTTAAACATAGCAACTGGTAAATTTTCGTCCGAAAATATGAAAGCTTATTTCGTGCATAAATTTACTTCAATTTAATCAGTTAAAAAGCGATGAAAATAAAACGTTTTCGAAACCTAAATATTTTTATATAGAAAAATTCTAAATCATGTTCTGAGCAAGACGTCATTTTACGTTTTCCAAATTCGGACTTCTTTAGCTCCGTCGATCTTATTTTTCTATGTTTTTACTGCATTTTCCTCTAGTAAAAAATTCGAATTTTTATAATACAATCGTCCCATTGATATCTGTATACCGTTTTGACCGTCCCGTCGTGCTGATCTCTATAGTATATTTATTTCTATATTTTGAGGTCCAGTACACGATGGAACAAAGAAAAACAGTGTCGTATCAGTAAGGAAACTGTGACCTTTGATTTCCTTGCTTTCAAATTTAAACCATGGCCTCGTTAATAAATTATCATAAATTCTTTTCAGCTGGATCACTTGATAACGATGCCATTTACCTTTTTACCTTTGCTTTTATTTTTCCCATAATTTATGGCATCACTTTTGCTTTTCCAAGTTTCAAAGTATTATATATAATAAAATTAATTAAAACGTTCAATATATCGTCTGCTGCTTGCCATTCTCTGTCCTGTCCATTTTTGTTTGACTGCTTCTCTCCCCATTCACTCTTACGTTTTGAAAAAAATATAATAATAAAATAAACCGTTGCTCTTAAATTTTTCATTCTTTCTCCTCAAACTTTTTCTTCACTTGCTTGCAAACCTTCCCGAACCTCATGTGAGCAGCCACCTTCCGCAACCCCTTCTCCCCCTCAGCCGCTTCCTCCCTGCAACTACAGCCACCTCCGAGCCTCGGCCACCAAGTCGCCAGATACCCATCCACCTCTGCCCTACCCTTCTCCTGCGGCAACTACCTAGGCTTCCACATATCACCAGTCTCCTGCATAACGCAAACTCCATCGTTTGCAGCCAACATCAGCCACCCATCATTTTCTCTGCCGAGCTCAACAACGCCTAGGCCACAAGCTTTTCCACCCCTCTTCCCTGACCCATGCCACACGAGCTTCTGCCATCCCATTTTTCCTTCAGCCTCCCAAACGCCGCGAACAACCGGTGACCCGAACCAGTCAATTTCGATCATCCACGACCGCCTGTTCTTCCCCTCTCATTTGCCCGGCCACCGTTGCTTCCTCTTGCTCCCCATCGAGCCTTTAAAGCTCCGTCGATCTCCATCATCTCAGCGAGCAGCTGATGTTCCACCCATGACCCCAAGCTCAGCTCACTTCCTCTATTTATAATAGGTAATATAATTTTTGTTATATATTGATTATTTTTAAAATTTTAAAGTTGTTATATATACATTAGTTATATGAAGTGGTCTGTTAGTTTTCTGTAAATGTTATATAGGTTATAAAGATATAATCTGTAAGTATAGATTATCTTCAAGTTCAAAACTATGGTTTACATATATAGTGTGTACATATATGTTGTTTGTTTGTATATATAACATGTAAATATATATATTTATGAGTATAATATGTTTCAGATATTATGCTTATACAGTTTATATTGTATTAGTTGCTTTATAAATATTTTGGGTTAGTAATATATTTGTGAATAGCTGGTTTGTAGGTATATATATGCATCAATTTAAAGATATATAAGCTTATATGCTTACTAGTACATGTATGTAAGGTCACTGTGTTATAGAAGTATTGGTCTAAATATATATAGTACGTGTGAATAGTGCTGGAGTATGAGTTGGCAGTACAGTGCGTACTTCTTCAATTTACAAAAAAGAAAAAAAATGTATAAAGAATAATATATAAGCTGAAAGCTTTGGACACTCACTGTATGAATATTTATAAGTGAGGTACACAAATATTGCATTCCAAAGTAGCCGTACTGGTTGTTTAAAGTATATATGTCTGAGTGCGTCTATGCTGGATGTGTCTATTTTATATATATTGGATGTTTCAAAGTGTACATATTTATGTGATTAGTTATTTTATATTGGTATTTATATGTATTATCTACACTTATATGTGTTCTATTGGTCATTGTTTAAAGTATATATATACGAGTTTAATTGTTTCTATTATATTTGTTTTACATGTCAGTTCTAGTTTTACAGTCCTATATGTTTTCGATTTTATATTAGAACATATGTATTTTTTTTTGCCTAGTACACATATGTAAGTTTATAAATATAGATTATACATATATTATTTTGTTCTGTGATTTTATATGGGAGTATGTGTTGATATATAAAAAAAAGAAAAAAAAACCGTTTTTCAGTTTGCTGTTATAGTTTTTATATTACAAGGTTTTGTTTATAACATTATACGTATTTACAATGGTATATATATATTGATCTCATCAATCTCTAGCCATCTGGACTGATATTCCCAATATCAAATTTATCGCAGCAAACTCCTAACTTGTCGCTATCCAGCTCGCTTGATCTGTATACTTGTTTGTGTCTATCCGTATCCATCTAGCTTTGATTGGAATCGTGCTTGGATTTGTAACTCAAATTCATTGTCTATCTCCCTAGCCTCGAAAGATGAGCAATCACTCACGATTAATGTTCTTTTATTTATTAAATCTGATTTCAATTGAAACGACAATTAAAATATGCTACTGTTATTTATGCTATTAACTGTACCAGTTCACCTATGACATCTGACACCATTATCTGTTAATTATACGATGATAATCCCGTTTGGTTGATAAGGATTGATTGTTTGCTGTTTATATTGGAGGTTAAATCGTAAGGTATAAAGTGATCAATAGTATGCAATTGAATTTGACGAAGGATAGTTAAAAATTTGAATCGACATATGTGTTGAATTTGATTGTTAAATTTGTATAATATGACCCCTTGAATGTTTAAATAAATTGACATGTAGAAAATAGTTAATTACCCTTGAACCATTTGAATTTATGTTGTATTAATTGATGAAGTATGAAATTGAATAATTGATTTCAAGTGTAGAATTGCATAGAATAATTAGTGTAATAATCTTTAATCTACATGAAATGATAGTGTAGATTCTAGAAATAATTATATTAAATCGCACAAACAACAATGTGAATTAATACGGTTATTTCGGGATTATTTGTATTGATTATTGGATTGTTATTGATTGTTGTTATTGCTTGTTTATTTACTTTGACACCATCCCAGTTATCACACTGCAAGTTCCCTTTGTTATGCTTTGATTTTTGAATTGGAATGGAATCGGGTTGAAATTATAAATACCCAAATTGAACTTTGACCTAGGATAGAGAATTAAATAAAAACCCGATTGGTCAATAATTTGATTTAAAAATAAATTGAAGATTTTATTTGAATAAATAATATGGTTTTGTAACGAAGTTAGAAATTGAATTTTAATGAAATTTAAATGTGAATATTTAATAATCTGAAACAAAATATTAACAATGTAATTGATGAAAGAACGTTGTTTAATTTGAGAAATGATCGAATTAAGTTTTGAAATTATTTAAAAATTAGCTTAAAATTATTTAATAATTAAGTTTTGAATTTATTTAATAATTAAACAAAATTGAATTCTTTAATAAGTGAAATTGAACTTCTTGAATAAGTGAAATTTTGTTTCTTTATTAATTTAGTTTTGAAATTGTAACTAAGTAAATTAATAAGTGAAATTGAATTTCTCTAATAAGAAATAAAATGTGTTTTATTGAAATTAATGTAAGACTTGAAATGTAAAGAATTTGATTTGAGGAATTTAATTTAATGCAATTGGTAAGTTTTGATATAATGGAGTTGAACTTAAATAATTGATTTAATAAATTGGAAGTTAAATAGAAATTGTTTTGAAGGATAAATTTACTTAACGAATATTGAATGAAATTGATCAAGGAATTTAAATTGATTTGAATGTTAAATTAAATTAATTTAAATGATTTCGGAATGAAACTTATATATGAATTTAAATCAATATTTGAATTGTTTAAATAAAAATTGAAATTGAATTATAAGATTTTGGAATTATGAATTTGGAAGTTTTGAAACGTAAATTATGGAAATTGATTTAGAAAGACAAATGAAATGTTGATTTACAAATTCTATTTAAAATTGAAATTGATTTGGTTTTGAAATATATTAAACGACCAATCGGTGTAATAATCACGAAAGTTATTAAAGAGACCGGAATCGGTTAGGGACATACTCTCTGTCTAAACCGAAAACCACTTTAATAACTATACGCGGAGTGTGATCCAGAATGAAGTGGTTGGAATGATGTACGTGATGGCAGAAGAAAGAGAACGATAATGGATAGCCTAGACACTTGTGTCAAATTTGAAATGACTAAAACAGGAGCCGTGCCGGGCCAAATGGGGGTTAGCTACCTCGAGCGAACACACTTCTTCGAAAACTACTCATTACTTGTTGTCGATTGGTGCACCCTTGATTTTGGGAGTGTTGTTTCGCGGTGTTGCGATCGCTGCAGCGATGCGTTCTCACCAGTCCAGATCAGGCAAACGGTAGTTTCACTACCTTGGGTATTGCCTCATGTGCCTTGTCATACTTGTATCCCTTTATACGTGACCACTACGATTTGATTTGTCTTATACCTATGGAGTACTCCCTGATATCCCACTAGTTTACGGTGGAGTTTATAGTGTGGTATAGACTATAACGCTTATATAAAATGTATTAAGGGGGATAATGGTAACGCCTTAACACTATTTTGATATTTTATATTACTGATAGACATTATCTACTTAGCATACACTACTACATAGTAGATAGTTTAACGGATCCTTAGAGGATAGTGATTCCAACATCCTTTGAGTTACTTGTATTTCAATTGTTATTTCACTTGAGTTGGATTTATTGATATAAGAATGTTAATCTTGACTCGAGTGTTTTGTGTTTTGCTTTACGCTCGGGTCAGACTGAGTGTACCAGTATTCGAGACTCACCTTTGGAGTTGGAGCTTCGCTTGGAGATCCAGCCATCTATCCAGTTTCAGATATCCAGTTGATTCTAGTGATGTATTCTGATATTGTATTTGATTATTATATCCAAGACATCTGTTGTACCTTATTTAACTCTGATATGTATATAGTAGCTTCATGAACTACTATCTTTTGTTTCCGCTGCATTTATTACTCTGTGTTTGTGATCTGTGTTCTATTTATTTACTAAATATGCTCAGTTTTTCCAAATTTAAATTAACAATTCGGTATTTTGAATTTTTCAAGTCCGACATGTGCAGATGCGAATGGTCCAAAATAGCGCGTCGTTACAACCATCCAAGATCCTGATACCCCTTTCGTTCCCAGAGTGCGGGCAAGATCCAAAAACATGTCGCAGATGTGACTGACCATCTGTTTACCAACTCCGAACTCCCAGAGTGCGAGTCGGAGTATAAACATTAGCTCCAAATTCCTAGAGTGCGAATTGGAGTATAAACGCCAACTCCAAATTCCCAGAGTGCGAATTGGAGTATAAACGTCAACTCCGAATTCCCAGAGTGCGAAACGGAGTATAAACATCAACCAACTCCGAATTCCCAAAGTACGAGACGGAGTATAAACATTAACTCAAAGTCCCCAGAGCGCGGACATATAATTGAAACTTAAACCGGCGTAACCGACAGCCAGTAAATAAATGAAAATCTCCAAAGAGCGGATATGATCATCAATAATCAAGCGAGTGTGGTTGAACCACTCAATCTCCGCTTGTCTAGAACATTCATTCAGCGGCACTAAACTCAGCATGTTATAAGTGAGATGCAATCGCTGACCGATGTTCCACAAATCATCCCCAAGACTGGGGGGCAGAATTTAAGTGTCGACCATTGACTGAAGCAGTGCGACGTTAGAATTCAACTCGCTTCACGGTCATGAACCGTGTCCGCAGTTTTCGAACCTGGCGAACAAAAAAAAACTTGACTCGGAAGCTGAAACTTCACAAGTGCACTTCAGATATTGAAACACTTAGGCAAATACACAATAACTGAGAAGAAGCCAAAAAAGAAAAGTTTCATTTCTACTGTTTGTAAAACAAATTCATGTACAAGTTTGTTCCAAGAAATTCCTACTAGCAGGGGCCGAACCCGCATCTATACACGGCCTACAAAAGGAAAGCCAAAATAAATCCCTATCTACTTATAACAAATTGAAGAGGCATATCTATTTTTTCTTCTCTCTCGACTTCTTCCTCGGTGTAAACCCGCTGGAGCCACCACTAACTTTCCTCTTTGAGCCTTTTCTCTTCGGGGGTCGGTTTCCAGGCAAGGGCATGATCTCGACATCCTCCTCCGAGCTCGAATGAATAGGGATGCTTCCCACGGGCGGAGTCGGAGGAACAAGATCAACTGTAGGAGGTGGAATGAACACTCCGGTGTTGGTGACTGTACCACCAGGTGATACCATTCTAAGCGGAGCTGGACCAGGTGCTGCCATCCTACCTCCAAAACTGTCACCACGAGCCGCTGCTTCCATTTCAACGTCAATTTCAGCCAATATTTCCTCTTCATTGATCGCCTGGGCCTCGCTAGGAGCATCGGTGGTTGGCATTGAAGAGCTTGTAGTAGGAGTACCTCCACCCATAACAAATGGCAGGTCGGCGAAAGGATCGCTATGACGACGAAAGAGTTCCTCCATCATTTGCTCATAAAAAACAAGCGTGCTTCCCTTCATTTCATCGAGTGGCGCAGTTGTAGTTATGGTGGTCACTTTAGTGATGACGACCTCCTGCGTTTGATGTAATTCTTTGGTTGCAGGAAGCACGATCGGTGCAGCATCAATCACTTGACAAAGGAAAAGGAAGACTGTCAGTAAACAAATCAAATAAAGCTATCGATCTCGAACAAGTACGAAGAATGTTCAGAGTACCTTCCTCAGTTTGGCTCGTAGATGGCTGAGCGGCTTCAACAACTTTCTCTATAGCCGAAGATATCTACGGCTGATCTGGATTGTAGGCAGGAACAGCTTGGGGATCCACCGCAGATAAGGGTTCAGGTTGAGTTGACGTTGGAACTTCAAGACTTGCATCATGATGGTCAATCCCTGAACCTTCTCCTACTTCCAAGTGCTGGGTGCCGAGTCTCTCCTTCTCATAAGAAATCATTGACTCGTGGAGAATCTTCCTTTCATCTTCATTCAGCAGACGATTCTCAAGCTCAAACTCATCAACAGACTCACCCAGATGCACCGCCTTCTCCTCCTCAACTAATCGGCCCCAGGCATTGTATAAATGTGCCGGGTAATCATCGAGCCAAGCTAGACCTCTATGCCTCAACACGTTGGCGTTATAAATAACGGGAAGATCTTCGATGTCTGCTTCTAGCCTGGACTCAGCTGATTTCACCTCCTCCTCAACCTTGTTCTCCACCTCGCGAACCTTAGCCACGGCCGCATCCCGTTCACCATGAAGCAAGACAGCCTGTTCACATGCCTTCTGAGCTGCGTTGTTCGCATCGTCCCTTTCCTTCGCCATGTCAGAGAATTTAGCCTTAAGCTCGTTGAGTTCCTTGACCGCCGCATCCCTTTCGGCGATGACTGTAGTATTTCGGTGGCCCATCTCCTCCACCAAGGAAACGTGTGTCTACCTCAACCTCTCCATCGCCTTCGCTTCATCAGCTTTTTTGGTGGCCTCAATTTCAGATTTCCGAGAAGACTCGGCCTCGGTATTGAGCACTTGGGTGATTCGGTCTTTTTGAGCGAGTTCGGACTCCATCTTTTCAATCACTTTGGCTCGCTCAAAGGCCACCTTGGAAGCTTTTTCTGCAGCCTTCGCCCACTCTTTATACTGGGCGTAGATGTCATGAATGTAATCATGCATCGTGTTCTCCTCCCCCGATGGAATTCTCTGTAAATGAGGTGGGAAGACGTAGCTGTCGAAGCATATGTTCGGGAACTCCTTCCTCAACTGAGCAATTATAATAGCCCCTTCCCATATGGGCTCAGTTATGGCCTGCTCTGCAATTATGGGGGCTACAGCTTCAACTCGCTGGTGATGAGTTTCGTGCCTAGAAGTGTGAGAAGACGGTCGGTGTCGCGGAGGCTCTGGTGGGTGTGAAAAATGAACAGGAGGTGGTGAGGGAATTCTAGGAGGTGGCAAACGGGACCTAGATCGGTGTCAATAGTCTCTATCCCTATCCTGTTTGTATATGTTCTGATTGGAGTACCCACGATCGTGGTCTCTATCCCAATCTCTCCTGCGGGAATCATAATAAGAAGACTTTCGAGCCGAGCGAAGGCTCCCTAACATCAATCCTCTCCCAGACATCGTACCTGTGAATAAGAAACGAAAGAAAAGTTAGTGATCTCTTGGATTGGACAATTTACGATTATGAATCATGTAATGCAGTAAAGTGTATGTATGTGCAACCCCTTGACCAACCGAAAATGTCGGCCGCACTCATAGCAAGCGACTCGCTCAGATCAAGAGCACTGTCAAGCTCCTCCATCTTGGTGTCGTGTTGAAATGACACATAATCCAGAATCGGAATATCAGCAAGCCCTTCGAAAGGATTCTCTACTTGCAGGGGAGGAGCCTCCGAAATTCTAATTCCATGAACGGGCAAAGACACAACCACGGATTTTAATTTCATGGATTTAGAACGCTTATGAGCAACTTACTTGCCTTTTGTCCTTCCTTCCGAGTCTTGAAAAATGCCAGAAGGCCCAGCTATAAGTTCATCATCAGTGGGTGTTCTCTCCGGATCAACCCCTTCGGTTATCACGATGCCGGGCGCTTTGCGTTTTATCCGCTTCTTCGAGACCGCCCTAAGTGTCCCTTCCAGCCTTATGCTTTGCTTCCGTTCAATCTGCCCAACAATTCTCAAGGTTCTATCAGTTAGAACCAAGTCAATGTTCCTCTCTTCACCCGGAACTGCTTGGAGGATCCGAACTAACTCTTCGAAATACCCACCTTCAAGTTGTGAGATTGCGGTTGTAAAAGAAGAGAAGTATGTTAGTTTTGAGAATGATTATTATTATCTCGATAATTCTTGAGAAAGACTGCAACGCTTACGTCTATCCAACCATCTTCTAGCAAATCCAGGGGGGCATCGAACGTAGAACCATTCTGTTTTAAAGTAACTCAGCCTTCCCCTGGATCCGGTTACTACTTGGCAGTTCCTGACTGACTACAGGAAAGTGAATGACGGGCTATCTCCCCTACTTTTGAAGTTAAAAAGGTATCTAATCTCGATCGGCTTTGGTGGTCGAAAGAGAATTTCCATAAAAACAATGAAAGTGCTATTCAGCAAGGCATATCCATTGGGGTGTAGCTAAGATGGGGCGATTCCAAGGAATGACATCATTTCCCTTATATAATGATTAAATGGAGGAAGTGTCCCTGCTGTGCAAGCATGACGATTGAAAGCAGTAAACCCCTTCGGGGGAGCATGCGGTCTATCATCTGGCCCTGGCAGTAATACGTCGTCGAGCGACAAGCCATGTCTTAAGCATATCCGTCCCAGCATATCTTCGAAAATGCCGGACGGCATAGAGTCTTGTAGATGGCAAAGGAACCGGGTGCCTGGAAACTTGTCCGGAGCTAGATCTATGACTTCGGCCTCGATGGCCGGTATCTCGATTATTGGAGGAATTAAACTCTATGCTTCCTGTTGTTGTGAGCTTGAAGATTCCATTACTAACTAGCTTATGAGAAACCATCATTAGATGATAATAAGCCCGTGCATCCCCCAGTGTGAAGTGTGTGAATGTGTTGTGCAGTGCAGTGCTGTATATTACTTAAAAAAATAATTTGGGCAGAGTTAAAGAAAGCATGTAAACGATAAGACTTTGAAATTCAGTCGGAATGACCGTCATTGCTGACCGTCACAACCGTGCCATCCAGATGTTAGCGATTGATCCAAGTTAAAATATTTTATCATTTTGTTAAGTCATAGTTCCATCGGCGAGCTTCGAAGGGTAGTTAAATATACAATTTAACAGTTAAGTCCGGTTATGCAAGGTTGAAGCTCGTCGGGGTCAGATGTTCAAATGTGTAAGAAATTTTAAGTCCATTCAGGTTCAATTCGTGTCGATCACAGGAATCCCGGTTTCGAATCGATCAACTTCGCATCCATCTGAGTATGTGTTCGCATCGATCAATTGGGTCGCCGTCGTATCGATCCCCTGGCGCATAGTTCGTATCGATCAGAAACTCTGGGTTTCGAATCGATCAAACGCAACCCCTTCGTATCGATCTACATGTTCGAAACACTCGCATTGATCATCTCGAATCGATGCAAAAGTTTAACCATCGATCGATACGAAGGCCTCCATCTCATCATCTCGAAGCCCCTACTCCAGATCGACACGAAGCGAAGGCCGAACAACCTTCGATCAATTCCTTCGTATCCCTCCTCATTCCTTCTTCCTCAAACGGTACAAACGCCATTGCTCCCTCCTCGATCTTGCTCCAACCCAAATCCAACACCAACTACGCTAGGGTCGACCACGACTCTAGGTGATTTGACGTTAAAGATCGAGTCCCATTGTTTACAGGTTGGATTCGTTTAGTGGATTACCTAAATCTGATAGTTGATTCAAGTAATTGAAAGTTTGGTTCGATTCGAAGGCGAGCAAAGTTCTTCTGTTTCCAAGTTTTCGGAGCGATACGAAGGCAAAGAGCAAAAGTGGCAAACAATGAAAAAGTTTCTAAGTCCAAGATGCTTTTATATGGGCGCAAAACCAAAGGAGAAAAACGTTTCGCCTTCGGGTAAACTCGACCAGTCACGACAGTTCCACCAGATCGATTCGAATAAGCTATTCGAATCCATAAATGCGAGCCCTCATCAATGCGGAATTGTTACCAAGATCAATCGATTCTAAACCGTTGTTCATGTCGGTCATTTTCGATCCCTCCATTGAGCATCGATGCGAACTACGCCTTTCGGGGCCATCAAATCACAGCCTCCAAAGGCCTGTATCCATCGATACGAATTGACTACTCGTATCCGACAGCGCAAGGTTCATGGATACGAAATGCGCACCAAAGACTGTTCTGAAAGTGTTAGACTCCATCGATACGAAGTGCTTGTTCGTATCCATCAGCACTCGACCCACAATGGCACACGTTCATCGATACGAAGTGAAGTCCACTGCATTGGAATCCATTGGAGCTCATACCTATCGATCCGAAGTGTTCGTCTCGTATCCATCAATACAAAATACGCAATGAAGGTTATCGATACGAAATTACAACTTAGTGCTCATGGCAATAGATTCCACTAAAACTCGTATCCATCGATACGAACGCCCCAAAACTTCATCCGCAAAAGTCAGAACTGCAATGCTAGTCAACATCTTCAACTCCCTAAATGCAACTTCACATTTTTCCATCCAAACAAATTTGACTTCATTCTTTGTCAAAGTTGTTAGTGGTGAAGCAATCTTAGAGAAATCCTGAATGAACCTCTGATAATAACCAGCTAAACCTATGTAGCTTCTAATCTCCATTATGCTTTCAGGTCTCTTCTAATCCTGAACGGCAGTAACCTTCATCGGATCAATAGAAATACCATCTACAGAAATAACATGCCCCAAAACTTCATCCGCCACATCAAGGGAATAAAGGAAACTACAAATACGAGGACCAGGCCCTTCACAAGATATGATAAAATCTTCCCTTCCCTTCTTCATTATTACCGTCTACTTCTTAAAATCCAAGACAGCATGATTGTAAGACAACCAATCCATCCCCAAAAGGATATCAAAACCAAGAAAGATAAGGACAAACATATCGTATGGAAAGAGTTGATCAAAACAAGAAATCGAAACACCTTCCCATACCATACAGAGTTTTACCAATCCTCTTACAGGGTTTGATACACAAATAGAATGATGAACCATAATTGGTTTTAGACCAAGTCTATCAACAGGGTTACTAGAGATAAAACTATGAGAAGAAACAGTATCAAACAAGACGCGAATAGGAATGTCAAAATAGATATAATACCTCCTAGAACCTGCTTCCCCTTTGGTGTTGCTGAAGTGTATCCAAAGACCCTGGGCTGCTCTCCTTTCTTGAACAAAGGACAATCCTTAACAAAGTGACCTGTCTTCTGGCAAGCATAACAACCCTTTGGTGCGAATTGATGTGATTTCCCTACCGGTGCCTTAACCTTTTGTCCTCCTCCACCAAAACTACACATCCTTTCCAAATGATCCTTATTTCCATATTTATGGCAAACATTATGGGCCAACTTACTTAGTGGTATAAACTTGCGCTTCTTATCCCTAGTTGGAGCAGTCGCAATCGGTTTAGGTACCAAGTACCAAGCTCTCAAACCTCAAACCCATATTCACCAATTCAACAAATGAACTCATTATATGATTAGTCATATCTCACTTAAACTCAGGACGCATACCAGCGATAAACATTTCATTCTTCTTCAAAGGCGTGTCTATCATACCAGCCCCAAAATGAGACAACGTGTTAAACTTATTCTATACTTTACCACCGTTATAGTACCTTGCTTTAAATCCAAGAAATTCTAAACAACAAGGTCTTCCCTGCCTACGGTAGAAAATTCCTCCCAAATTACTCCTTAAACTGGGACCAAGAGAAGTCATTTTCTAGAACATCCGTAGTAATCGGAAAGATAACGAGAAGCCAAATAATGCTTCATAGCATCACCCAACTCCATGTCTTCAAAAATCCTCTTACACAACCTCAACCAAGTATGAACTTCAACAATCAATTTAGTCCCACTAAACCTATGACCATCTAGCCTTTCAAAATCTCTACAGAGTGAAGCAAAGTTAATTAGAGGCTGAACTTGCACTACTTCCTCAACCACATTCTCCATAGGTTCAACTATCGGAGCAGCATTCCTCGGAGCCCGAGTCCCGCCATTGGTGACGGTACTAGCTCTACGACCTAGACCTCGACCTCTACCTCCAATAGTAGTTACAACACGAGTACTCAAAGTTTGCTACCTGAATTTAACAAAACATCTTGAAAATACTTCAAGATAGAGTTATATCAAAGAAAGAATATACTAAGAACGAATCACTAAGAATTGATTACTAAGAAATGATTAATTCAAAGAAGGAGTTAATTTTGAAAGAAAAGGGGTTATTAGGAAGGGACTCCTTTTAAGAAAACATTTTTAAAAGTCTAATTTTGCAATAACAAATACGCTCTTATATGTATAATACTCTCGACTCATTCTAGGGCATCACTTACCCTATCTCTAATTAGCCGTAACCTACCAAAGCCAAGGTGTTCGCTTAAACTGGGGCTCTGATACTAAAATGTAACAATTTCTTTTTGATCCCTAAGTATGGACACTAAATACATCCACGGTATTCATGTGCCGAGCACCCAAGTTGCGGAAAGTAGAAAGTTAGGGTAGAATAAAAGAAAACAGAAATAGAACAAGAAAGAAGAACACAATATTAGAATCTAACATGTGGAACTATAATATATAATATACCAACAGTGCAGTATAAAGAGTTACTCCAACATACATGAATCTCAGTGTTACAAAAGTTAATAAGTACTACCATCAGTCTGGATAGTTATAACTGCCTGTCCTCACAATGCTGAATACATACATAATAGTGAACGAAAATGAAAACAGGTAGATAGATATATTGGTGGAAGAATCCACCTTGTCTCTATAAGCTTGAAACATCCAACTCTAAGACCTGATTTACTCAATATACTCAAAAGAGCACACGAGGAGTTTTGGGAAAAGAAACACCATGTGTCAGACATAAGTCTAGTTTGGGAAACTCAAAAATGCATATAAACACATAACAATACTTCCGAGACCAACCGAATCAACGAGTTAGTCTCCCCTCGAAAGAACTAACTGAATTTATATTTAAATAAGGTGATATTATAGATAATGTCTAAGGTGTCTAATATAAAATTGAAAATAGCTGGAATGGTTACATTGGTTACATTCTATAGCATATTTAGGTATATAAAGAAAACCGATAAGGCATGTTTGTATAAATGGATTTTCCATGGAGACCTCCTCAATGGGACCGATCTCATGTGAGAAGGATCAAAAACTACCTTCCGAGCACCGTATATCTCTAGATAAAATATACCATAACATAAACACAACTAGGCCATCATTCGAACACTCGCATGAACAATGTTTACCAAGTACCAACAACTCTCCACTTGCAACATCTATAAGCATACTCTAGATATTGAGTTGTTGTACCACTTTTGGGTCAGCTAAACCCCAGGATAGTGTAGCTTATTCTGTGTTTACTCATTTTTCGATGTCGAGGCTACGTTCGACATCTTGACATGAGTCTCTCATAATCGATCTAATCATGAATCCCACATGAATTCCATTATCTCAACAGATTTCGGAACCACACATGGTCTCCATCATTCCACTTCCAAGACATAGGACCAATATAATAGTTCTAAAGTGGTATTCGACAACTAAAACACTTACCGATCCCAGACTCTCCAAAACCAATCGATAAATACCCAGTTAAATAAATTCCAATTCTTTTAGAAGTAACTGAAAGCTAGAGGCGTTTCATACCAATGCTCCTCCCCGGGGATTCTCATTGGCACAAATCCATGAAACATTTCGTATTCTACCTAAGTGAAGTTTGATCAAGTTCAGTAGTCGACTAATTGACTATCGAATCTCAAGCACTTTCTTATGGAAACCAAGGTTCGTATACTTAACTCATTTCCGACATTTCTGCTTAACAATTCCTCAGCCTGGAAGGATGTTGATAGGTTAGAGCTCTATTTCTCCATCCCTACCTTAATATCACTCTTGACTCTCACAAATAGGGAAGCTTACTCGCACGACTTTTAGTGTTAAGCAAAGTAATACTATCATTTCATAAACAATCAAACTAATGTCATTACATAGTGGTTACTTATCATCCCTTCTTTTAAATCAAAAGTCCTATGAAATTATTTGTACAAATAGATTTGAAACACTTTTTTAATTTATTTATATATTTAGTAGTTTTATTTAATAAGGAAATATAATTTAAAATAAGTTAAGGAAGAAAGTGTGTAAAAGTTATTATTTTAATAAATTAGTTAAAAATGGTTTTATAAACTTATATATAAATATAATACTTTTAAATTACTTATAAATAAGATATAAATAGTTATAAAAAATATTACTTTAAAAATAGTTACTTAGTACTGATTTGAAAACCTTTATTTTATTTATAAATAAGCAAGTTATGTATATATAAAACAGAAATAACCTTTTCTTTAAAACTTGATATAATTATTTAAAAACATATTTAAACTTCTTACTTTCTTTAAAATACTTATTTATCTTTGGTAAAAACTCCCTTGAAAATATTCCATAAAATATCCAATTTATCAACATTTTAAACTTTGCTAAAGACTGATTTTCCAAAACTGCATCCATAGAGACTATCGCTTTATGGATCATAACTTCATTAATTTTTTTTTATAAATACATAGCTTTAAAAATTCATTTATTACTAGCTTTTATACTATTATAAGTATGCAAAACATTTTTACTAGAAAATAATTGAAATATGGAGTTTAAAAAGTGAGATAAAAGGAAGGGATTACAAAGTGCATTTATAGCGACTATCGCAATATGGACAATTCCGTATTCAAACCAATATGTAGTGTCATTCACTTTTTTACACATACTTGATTCCAAATTCCATCCACATTACTACTAAAAATGTTTTAACATAAAAACAAGTTAACATGTCTGTTTTTAGTATTCGAATGCACTTAATTTAAACTACATGTCTTGATGGATTAAAGTCAATGCTCTAGCAAATCACATACATTTTGAAGCATGTGATCATGGTCATAACTTTAAGTAGTTAATGGCTATAATTACTAATATATAGCAAGCAATATTATCAAGCAAATTAACACATATGATATCACATATGACATGTTTTATGGGTTTTGATTAATGAGTGAGATAACCCACTTTTCAACCAAATAAAGCTAGCTCTTTTCAACCTCTACCTTGCAACAACACAATAACTTTCCTACCTACAATCCAAGAACACAAATAAGAGGGAGATAACCCTAGATAAGAATGGAGAAGAGGAGATGGAGCCTAGAAAGTGGACGACCTAGGCAATGTTATGCCTAATTGCTTATGGCCCAAGAAAATTTTGGGAGAATGGATCCACTTCTTCTGGTTTTGAGGTGGTGGAGTAATGTTATACGCTATATTAGGATGATAGCATGAGTTTGGAGAAGTTTGGATTTTTTTAGAATTGTTTTGATTTACGAACTTTGTGTAGAGAAAAAGAAGGAAAGAGTAGGGTTTTTTTAGGAGTTAGGAATTGTGAGAATGAAGAGAGCCTTGCATATGATTATATAGGCTTAGGAAATGTGGTAAAAGACCACTTATACCCTCCTAGCGTCAACCATGAAGTTACTCCCTTCAATACCTCTTACGCACTATGCCTTCCATGATTTGCTCCACATTTTCCTCCTTAAATCATGTGTCCTTATGTCCTCTTTCTAGATGCTTTTGACTTAATTAATTACCATTAGTTATAAGAGGATTTAAACACTTGTTAATATATTCATATGTTATCATGCACATGTATAAACATTCCTACAACTTTTATTTAACAAAAGGTTGATTTTTAACAAAATATTTTCTAGTCACATTTTCAGTATTTCTTCAAAGAATATATTTTTGTAAACACATTTCAAAAACAAGTTTTATAACATTAGTTATTAGTTAAAAAAGTGTTTAACAAGGTTATAAAATCGTATTTTCAATATTTAACAAATTTCCAAATGTTGAAATATTCGAAGATGAAGTGTTTGAATTTTCGGGTAGTAGCAGCACATTTATAGGTATTGGGATTTACACCGCAACAGAAACATTCACCTTTGATATTTTTCTTTGTTGTCCATGGTTTTATTTTGAAATTATACTAAATAATAACCGTACATACACACACACACATAATTTACTTGTATATATAATATGTAACAAAATTATTTTAATAAGTTTCATATATTTATAATATGATAATGAATGAGTTTCATTAGGCATTTAAGAGAAGGAAAAGGTTGAGGTGTTCTAACAAAAGTTTTCAAGTATTTATAACAAAATAATTAATGAGTATAAGCAAGGTATGAACTTGTAATGGACTTTTCTCCTTCCTTTACTCATTCATTTAGTACCATTTTAAAACAATTTTAAACACTCAAACCCTTATTCATATTAAAAATTAATTATGACTAAATTTATATGTTTTGAATTAAGATTAAAATGCAATTGAGTTCTATCCATGTTCATTAAATTAAAAGTTTGGATTTAGGATTTGGATATGAAAAGAAAGAGTTTATGTCATAATAATGTAAATGAAATGGAAACTAAGAAGAAAGAGAATGATGGATTATATAAATGAAAATTAAGTAATTTTAGTTAGTTTTTATAAGGTGTGAATGTGTAATTTGATTCTTCTTTCAAAAAAGTGTTTTAATTAGAAAATGAATTTTTTACATTCCCTTTGGTCAAAATGACTCACCACTCAACTTTTGGTACAAAATTGCTCTTTCTACCGGCATAAGTGGTTATTACTATTATGTTTCCTATTTTGTAAAATCAAAATTCATTGGATCGTAAGAAAAAGTGGAGACATGAAGCCATATCAACTAGTTAACCATGCACAAAAAATTTCACCTTTAGCACAACATTAAATAGCCATGGATAATTATGAAACCCAACACCCTAAAATATAGAGGAAGAAAAAGGTTTTTAACAACAATTAAAATGATGTAGTATAATTAGAATCCAATTATCCCGTAAATAGACATTGAAGTTATATCAATCATTAAAACAAGCTCACAAACATTGTACGTTGTTTGAAAAAGTGAACCTCCTTAGAAAATTGAAATTTAATACTCTAAATGAAAGAGAATAAATATTGATTCATCATGGACAATTAATATATACAACTATGAAAAAATTCAGAAGCAAATAATATATGAGTCAAAAAAATGCAACATAAAAGAAATTTCTTTATCATAATATAGAAACATACCCATAGCAGGGGATGAATGAAGAAATTTTTAGAGTTTCCATATGCTGAGCAATAAAAAAATGAGTAGTATAAGTCCATTGAACAAATTATACATTAGAAGATGGTAAAACCCGCCAAAGAATAAATTAATATTTGGATTAACACAAAGAAAGAAATTACAATAATAGATAATGGAGATAAATAGAAATGATATGAGATCGGCATAATGGAAAAAGGGACTTGTAACAACCCGAATTCCAGTGGTTCGAATTTTTCGCAAAAATGCTAAAATCCAAGCCCACTGAACCCGGAGTTGGGTATCTGGTATCCTACAAATAGGCAAAGACAAATATATCAGAGCTCAATAATTAATCTCATAGCGAGATTGAGTAAAATATAATAGTAAGTAAATACTCACCCAAATAAAACTTTCTAAGCAAGTGTCATAAAGCTAAGAAGTCTCTGCCATCTACCTAACCTGTAGGATGTTATGAGGAGGGGGTCAGAACAAAAGTTCTGGTGAATGAATAAAATATATTCTTCTAGGCTTAATTCTACATACATCGTTTTATTTCCAATTACACTTATATTAGGTTCATTAGGTTACAATACTCTCGTCTCTGTTCGTGAACCATGCCCATCTACTCCATAGTAGATTAAAACCTAATAACTAATATATACATATATGTAGCTATATTCCCTATGACCATATTGGTCCTAGGTACCACCCATGGTACCTTCCATATCCTCCTCGAAAAGGGCTCCATCGTCTTGCTTCGAGAGCGTTCTATAACTACATCTATAAAAGACTACTTCGTAAGGCCTACTGTACAAATACTGCATCGTCTTGCTCCGTAGCTATATCTGTAAAGGACTGCTTCGTAAGGCCTACAATACATATACTCCATCGTCTTGCTCCATGAGCATTCCATAGCTACATCTGTAAAGGACTGTTCGTAACGCCTACAATACAGATGCTCCACTACTTACTAAGAAAATGTAAATCGCGTCCGCACTAGTCTATTCCAGTGCTCGAACATCCACAATGTACCAACCAGTGCGTACATTGAGGACTACGTAATCGTTCTGTCTACTATCTGAATCCCGCCAACAAGGTCTACCTTGTACGGAATTCAGTCCGAGATTTTCTATATCTGTAAAGGACTACTTCGTTAGGCCTATAATACAGATATTCCAGTTGGTCTGTCTCTTTTTCATCTTGGCTATGGCCCCACGCAGCCACCCCTTAGCTAACCGAAAGACTTCTAAAGAGTTAAGTGGCCGTGCCTACCGCAAACAATCTAACATGCAAATGGAGGTGCCCCAAATCCAATGTCTCGACAATGAAAGAAACATTGGCATGTTGGTTTAACTCTAGTCTTTCCTGAAATTGCTCTTGGTCTTAATGTTGGCCGATATCCGCATCCGACAGTCCTTAAACTTACTAGCAAGTACTGGACATATGAATACCCTACTCCAAACACCAAGCCCTTCTGACTGCCTACAAAGGTCTGCTTTGTTAGTCCTACAATGCAAATGTAGTCAAGGCATACTCTCTTGATGGAACAACTACAGACCTGCCTCCGGGGGTGCAGCTTTGTTAGGCCTACACAAAGGGCCATTCTAGAGTATCCTCACGTCCCTTTGAAGTCTCGTACTTCCTTGAAGCTCAAAAATACTAAGTTGGACATTCTTCTCCATTTTTGAAATCCGTGATGAACTGCTTCGTTAGAAGCTTCATCCTTTGGGCTGCTCCAAACACATCTCAATTCTTTTATTAGACCCTAAGTCTAATCTTTTAATTTACATTTAGTTTACTTTCTTATTCTGTTGGCTACTTATTTACCTAATTAGCATATTCTTGCCCTCATCTCACCTCTATCTATTGTGGGATTTCCATTTATTTAATAGGGAATACTGTTGGTATTAGCCACATTCATTATCTTGCTTATTTAACTTAATATAAATTATTTAAATAAGCTTCTACCATTATTATTGCTCATTAATTTATTCAAAATCTCAAAATAAGCTTTTCCTTGCTTATTACTTAATTATAACCTATGTTATAATTCTACCTATAATTGTCATTTTCTCTTCTTTTATAGTCCGTACATAATTCCAGCATTTCTTTTCTGTTCTAATCTGCCTTCTTTAATTATGATACAAAATATTCTTTTATTCTCTTATATTATATAGATCACTTATCATAATAACTATCTTCTTAAATAGTCTGAGCAGTGAATATAGACCTAGGTTCATTATCGTTTACAGCTTCAAGTTCTTATCTAACAATTTACTTGGTTCATGTTATACTTTGCATTATTATCTCCTATTTTAGGAAGTAATTCTATTTTATTTTGTTGGTTATGAAAACTATATTTAAAAATCCATTTCCATATTTTAATATTAAATAATACTAAAAATAATAATCTGTAACTGCTAGATATTTCTTTTACTATTTTGGAATAGTGTAAAATACAGTGGTTTCTCTATTTTACACTAATTCTCTTTTTCTTTCTTTTATTCTAGCAATTATGTTCATTGTTGTCTTTTAAATATTAAACTATAGAAATATATTGTATTTTCTAAACCAACCAATTAACCTTTTAGTTACTCCCAAATCCAGTTATTAGATTAATTAACTTTTCTCATTTTAACGTAATTTATTACAGTAATTCCATTCCTCAAACTTTTATTACTTTACATATTATTTCCTTCATTTACATATTCTTAATTATTTAATCCATATTCACGTTTAATCTATTCTAATCCACACGCGAAGAAAGAGGAGAAAATAGAAGAAGAATGACACTTGCATAGAAATCCAAAACGTAGAAACAAATTTAAATAAATACTAATATTGTAAATAAGCTGTAAATTCCTTATAGTTTAGCATAACTTAAATAATAGGATTAATTATTGAATAAAATTATCTAAATGGGAATTTAACGATAATATATCTTAAACTTAAAAGATATATAAATAAATCCACTCACCTGTCGTCCTTGGCTTTGCTTGTGCTCAGCCTGGCTCCATGGTCCTTCTAGATCCCCTTCCAAGGTGCGTAATTTTTTAATTTAGAAGATCTCCTCCCTAGAAATATTTTCTTTTTAGGGTTCATCCTTAGGCTAAGAACCCAAAGAAATATTTTTTATTTAGGGTTCAGCCTCAGGCAATGAACCCATTGAGAGAAAATCTAATGGTGAGAAAATAGCTAGGCTTAGGGTCCTATTTATATTGGAGCTTGGGGATCTCAAACCGTCGGATTCTTTGATTGAATATGGAGCTACCACGTCACAGCGTCGTTCGGAGCCATCGGATTGAACAACGTATGGCTCGGATTGCCTAAAAATAATCATTTACGTCACTGTCATGTTACCTGGACGATTCTTCGTCCAGGCCGAAGGCGGGTCGACTGGGCGGACGACCGCCCTACTCCAACGGTCGACCGGTCGGTCGACCATGGCGCCTTATGGGTCGACCTAACGGTCGGTCCATGTAATATATATATATATATATATATATATATATATATATTCTTTTTGTTACTCGTTTTTGTTTCATTCCTAACTTCTTCATATTGACTCGGATTTTGACAAGTTATATATGGAAACTGATCAGAAAATCGCCCCGGACGTAATGGTACAAGTTTCGAATCCATATTCTGAAAATTCCAAAATTATTTATTTTCATTGCTTATCGTCATTCGTTAAATTCTAACTATATAAAAATATGGGGTGTCACATTTTCCCACCCTTAGGAAATTTCATCCCGAAATTTAACAATGGTAAAATTTATGTAATCCCTCGCATTAATTACAATCATTTTGTGTACATCCAATTTTGAAACCATCCGTGCTTTTATGGAAAAGTGCTTTTCAAGACAAAATATATGCATGTACATAAATTTCTAAGTGGTACCTCCTATACGAATGCTTTTCTTCTTTAAAAATTTGTTCTAAAATATAATGCACACATCCTAAATATAGTTGCAATTTCTATATGAATGCAATTTTTTGAAAACTCAAAACATTTTTCATCCAATTTTTCCCACACTCCTACTGAATAGGAGTGTAATTCAACGAATTTTTCATCCAAATCTTACCACACAACTTTTAATATTCAAATTTCAGAAAAATCTAATTTTTCGAACTCGATTTCTTATGTCAAAAAGAAGGTAGAAAACGGAAAACTTCACATCTCTCCGTTTTACTTTTGCGTACCTCTCTCTTCGTACTTGGAACCTATGCCGCTATCCTATAAAATCTCTATTTTCTTTCCCAAGCACGGTTTACATAAGAAATTAATTTCTTTTTAAACTTTTTCCCAAGCTTAATTTATGGGAAAGATGTATTTTCCTTTTGCAATTCTCATTTATTTCTATTGACGTTTCTGTTGCTTTCTTTAGATCTTACTGTTTTTCTTTTAGTTACCTTTTATTTGCTTTTACTCTTCTTTTAATATTGCAACTAAACACAGCTATCATCTAGGGCTAGGAGGTCTAGAACCATCTCCACTCTTACATAGAAAGGTCCTACTCTAGGAATACAAGTAACTCATATGCTCCTACTGACGTCTATTACTTATTACCAACTTTCATTGTATTACTCATGACGAATAAGATCTATTCACCTCTTCTATTCCATGCTCAAAAAGGAACAACTAAGTCTCATTAACTACAATGGATCAGGATTTCAATCTATGCAGTCTTTATCTAAAAAGGTAACTAAGCTTGGGGAAATTTTCTCTTTACCTTTCATTTTTCCCCAACTAAGGACTAATTTTTCCAACCACGTGTGTCTTACTATCTGACTAATTTCTCTTCACTATTCTTCTATAGTCTACACACATGAAGCAACCTTTCTAGGTTTTCACTAGTGTCCTATACACCTTACGGGAACTTTTATTATTACTACTAGGAATAATTACTACTGTAGCCTTACACTTTTCCCGTTACACCTAGGAAATGATTCAGATCTACTCCATATTTAAAAGTCTGATTTGGTTTGGTATTTGTTATTTTTCCTCAAAAATTAAAACTACTAAATTTCTGAAATGTCAAATCCCAAAATTCTTGCCATTGAAAGTGTTATTTTGAAGTTTTTTGTTAAATTCAAAGGTACTCGGTTACTAAAAATTTTATCTTTTCAAAAACTTATTTACTTTTCCACAAAACCATTTTTCTTTAAAACAAGTCTTTCTTTTTCTTAAAACACTTTTTTTCATAGATTTTCAAATTTACTAAAACTGGAGTAGATAAGGACAATTATGTTATCAAAAATCTCTTTACTTTCTTACTCTTCTAATTACTTAACCTTGAAGGAGTTTATAGCTTACTACACTTAATGGTTTTATACCTTAATTTATTGGAATTACTTTCTCTTATGAGAAACCCTTAACGCTAAAACCTTCTATGAATCCTTTAGAGGTGGATTTCATGTTTATGTGAAATTATAAGGAATTTATTTTATATTTTATCGAAATAGGCTATACAAAATATGGTGCTTTCCATACCTTGTACATCTCTTTCACGTATTCCTTATAGCTTGCAAAAAGCATCTTTATTTATGATACATAGAAAATTATATCATTATTCATTTCATTCCAATATATTAAAGTATGTTTACTCTATATTCACTTAGATAAGATATTTCCTACCAAATTCATTAATTTATCGTACATTATTTTTTTCAAAAGAACTCATTTTCAAAACTACTTTATAACTAGAAAATATTTTCATATACTTATTTAAATAATAAGTGTACATACAAACCACTTTATAAATTATCTCCAAAACTCATTTGGGTCAAAACAGATGTTGCGTAAAACACCTTACTACAACCCAAAAATACTAATATATGGATTTAATTAAAATAAATATTAATAAATCTCATATGCTATGTTAAACACATTTCCTTTGGGAGTCACCTACTATAACAATAGTGCCATAGTTTATGCTTCCTTTATTTTTACCGAAAATGTCTATTACAACAATAAATATTGTAACCTATGTTTTTGATACTTAATACACTCTAGGTTTTTTATATTTAAAATCTTTGTTCACCTACAAGGAAACTAGCGAGCTATACACACTCTATAATTCTTCAAAAAGAATTTCACTTTTAACAAAATTTACATCATATAAAAACCAATTTAAATTTCATACCATTTTTTTTCTTTCAAAAACCCAATATTTACTTCCTCAAATATATTAACAATTATATTTTTCAACTTTTCAATTCCAAAAGTTTCATTTTATTGGGCTAGACATAAAATGAATTTTCTTCTTACTAAAACTTCTTATTTCTTCCAAAATAAAAACACTCCCTACTATCCCTAGGGAACTTCTCCACTTCCTACAACATATGGATACCAATCTTCTCTCAAAACATGGCTTATTTGTATGCTATAAATGGTAATTAACATAGGGCTCTAAATACTTGGGTCATCCCAAACTGTAACGACCCAGTTTTTCAGTCGTCTGAATTTAGAATATTTAATTTAATTTAAATATTGAAAAGTAAATTCTGTAAATTGAATAACTTATATTTCGAATATAGTGATTTATTTAGATAATTAAATTGTTAATTTAATATTTGAAATTGCAAAAATAATTGAATATTGGATTTAATATGAATAAAAATGAATTATAATATTGTTTTAAATCCTATCTGAATTAGAATGGATTTAGTAAACTTTTAAAATTGAATTAAAAACTAATTTATAGAAATTGGAAATTTTAATATTTAATTTACGTGTAAAAATAGTCATTTTTAACATTGTCTCGGATTTCGACGAAACCTATTTCATTGGATCCGTAATGTTATATTATAGTAGGATTTCAAATTTTGTGTCAATCAGACTTACGGTTTGGTCGTGCGAAGCTAAAACGCGTGGAAATTTATTTAAGTAATTTTAATTAAAATAAGTCAATTCGAAAACCTATCTTCCAAATACGATGGAATTGGCTCCCGATATATATTCCATTATGTTCGAAATAAGGGAAAAACATTATAAACGCCAGGCGGCATGCTTTGATTGGAGTTCAAAAAATTTGGCGATGAATAGTGTCACAAAAATTTGGCGATGTATCTGATTATTGTTATGTATGCTTGTGGCTATGAATAAAGGTTGGTAATGACCGGAGTGATGACATAATTGGTACTATCCAGGTATCGGTAGGCCGGTCTTGTGTTGGTTTAGGCGTCGAGTATCTCGACCCTAGGTGCATCCCTCTAGAGGTGTACCGAGTTTTCGGAAAGGTAGTTCCTTCACTTAGTCAATTGTATGGAATCCAAAATCCACTACGTGCCTGCCATTTTCTTTTGTAGAGCCTAGTGTTGCTGGAATTTAATAATGGTAACAATTTCAATTATTTAATTTATTATTTGTATACTAGACACTAGTATGATATAAGAGGATTTGATATGAAAAGGTTTTAGTTATCATAAGGGAGAAACCCATCCGTATTTATGTGTGGGCGTGTCTTATGAGATACCTTTTGTTTTGATAAAGGAAAAGTTTTTATAACTTTATAAAATCAGTTGAGGTGTGTTTTCACACGTTGGTTTACTAGACTGATCTGGGCGTTCTTCCCTTTCAATGCTCGGGTCAGAACGAGTATATTTACAGGTTCAGTTTTGATGCTTTTGGAGCTTTAGCAGGCGATCTGGAGATCTTCATGTCGTATACACGTATCTATTTATTATTCCACTGCATTGCTTTGCATTGTTGTTGTTGTAAATTGTTAGCATTTGTGAGGACAGGTTATTATAACTGTCCAAGCTGATGATTATTTATTATGTACTCCGATATTGTTTATGTATATTACATTTTCTCTTTGAAAAGATTATTGATCTATATTATATGTTATTCCGCTGCGATGTGAGATTCTGTATTGTTTTGGTTTTGCTTCTCTCCTTTTCTTCTGTTCTCTTCTTCTTTCTTCTCTTTTTCTTCTCACCCTCTATTTTCTTTCTTATGGTTATCTACAATCGGTGCACTCTGGGTCGGACATATGTGGTTTATTGTCGGATTCAGAGGGTGTCGATTTCGGGTCATCGCAGCGTGTTATCAGAGCATAGATTTAGTATATTTCTAGGCTTTGATGTGTACTCAGTATAGATAGGGTCAGTCGCACCCTAGATTGAGTTTGAGTTTGAGTGTATTATATATATGAGCGTGTATTTGTTAATGAATATAAAAATGTTTTATATTGTGTTGATTGAGCTGTTGAGTGGCTTATGGATTTTGATCATTGCGTCTGGCCAATGTTATCGATAGGGATCTCTAAAGCACTTGAACATGAAGATTGGACATATATTATTTTCAAAATTGGGTAAATGAAATAATTTTACCTCGATTCCATACAAATATATATTAAATGGCGGACGAAGAGACGACTATAGCGATTGGAGGAAAAACTGCAGCTGAATCTTCAATTAATGAACCTATCTCCGTGGTTAATGAAGCAGATGACACGGGTTGGATAGAGGTCCGTCAAAAGAAGAAAAGCGAAAACCAAATTAGGGATCGGCAGCAGTTAACTAGGGATTCATCTCATGTGGGTCCTAGATCTAGGGTTCCTATTCATATGGGACCATATCCCAAATCGAAATCTAGGGTATCACAGGTGGGATCCACCTACAAACCAGATTTCAAGGGTGGCATCAGAACGTGGGCTGAAGCTATATCTAGCAATACGTATATCGATGGTGGGGTCAAAAAATTTGACCTTTTGGAGGATGAGGAAGGTGAATATGCAGATCTGGATGAAGAAGTATTCAATAATGCGAAAAATCCGTGGGGTACGTCACTATACATATATGTTGCTGGTAAGAAACCTTATTATATTCATCTTAATGCATATATTAAAAGAGAATGGAAACCCTCTGGTAAATGGGATGTATTCCCTCGTGAAAATGGATTTTATCTTATAAAATTCAGTAATGAAGCTGACTGCAAGAAGGTCTTAGAAGGGGCCCCTGGTTTATAGACAGCAAACTTATCTTCACAAAAAGATGGGAACCTAATCTTAGACTAGAGAGGGACATGCTAGAATCTCACCCTGTATGGGTAAAACTGAAGAATTTGGATTTATCTCTATGGAATGTGCGGGGGATCAGTAAGATTGCAAGTCTAATTGGTAATCCTCTGGATATGGATGACTATACCAGACATGTTAAAAGATTAAAGTATGCAAGAGTTCTAATTGAAATCAAAGCAAGTGATACAATTAAAAAACAAGTGAGAGCTAAAGACAGGAATGGTAACATATACATTCAGGAAATAAAGTATGACCATATTCCTCCCATATGCAATAGCTGCAAGTGTTTTGGTCATACCTTGGATCAATGCGAGACTGTGTCTCCGCCCATCAAACAAGTCTGGAGACAGAAGACAACTACTGAACAAAACATACAACAAAATACGTCTCAGAAAGACCAAGGTACAGTTTATACTTATATACAATCGGAAACATCAAAAACTATAGAGCAGGTGGAAAATAAGGATGAATCTGTGGAGGCTGCCCAGGATACAGGTGACCCATTGAATGTAGAGGCGGTGAATACTGCATTGCTCCATAGTTTGGAAGAGGATGCAATAAAGAACTCATCTGTAACACCAGAGGAAGAAGACGATATTAATAATGTTAACCTTGACAAAATAGACTCAGGTAATGAATCTGAGGGAGATAACAAACATGAGTATACTACTATTAATTTAAGCTATGAAAAGCAGTTTAAAAGTAGGGATTCTAAAGGAAAGGGCAAGGCGATTTCCAGTCGTGAGGTGTCTCCTATGAAGCTGAGGATTCGTCCTCCACCATCTAAATGTCTATAATCAGCTGGAATGTAAGAGGTCTAAACAATGATACAAGACGTTTGGACCTCTTAAACATAAGGAGAAATTATTCTCCTTCGATTTTAAGTATTTTAGAAAACAAACTCACAGATGATAATCTTAAAAAATTTATGGATTCACTTGATTCTGATTGGGATCATTTTCACAATCATGATGTGGGGGGCAAAGGGCGCATATTATTTCTATGGAATAAAAAAGTATGGAATGTTAATATGTTGAATAGAGATGATCAACAAATGACTGTAAGTGCTCAGAATATGGGTGGGTTTAAACTAATTCTAAGCTGTGTCTATGCGAGTAATTTAGCTTCCCAACGTGCACACTTATGGAAAATCATTACAGAGAATAGCAAAAAAATCACTGAACCGTGGATAGTCATGGGAGACTTCAATGCAATACTTAAAGCAGAGGAGAAAAAAGGTGGGCTTACCGTCAGAGTATCCCAATTGGAAGAATTCAACAACTGCATCATTGAAGCTGGATTATTAGAACCCATCCATGGAGGCCTGAAATATACATGGAGAAGTGGAGAGAATAAGAAAATCTCCTGCAAGCTAGATAGAGCACTTATCAATGTTCCATGCATAAATAAACTAGCTAATATTAAAGTTAACATACTTCCTCCTTCTACTAGTGATCATTGTCCCATATTGATTAATTTAAAGGAGAGGAGCTTGGCCAAAGGCAAACCTTTTAGATATTCCAATCATTGGAATGAAATAGAAGGCTACAAAGAAGTCATTAACTTTAATAATATGTCTAGGGAGGAGGGAACCCAATGTTTTAAACTTGTGCACAAAATCAAGGCTGCTAAGGCGCTCCTAAAAGAGTGGAACATGAATAGATTGAAAGATGGAGACCAGATTAGCTATTTACAGAAACAGTGTGAAGAACTTCTATTACTAATTGATAGTGGAATAGCTACTGATGATACATGGAAACTGTACTATCAATCCCAAAGCAAGTTAAAGGAGGCACTCAAAATTAAATCCATAGAGTTAAAACAAAAGGCTAAAGAAAAATGGTTGACTGAAGGAGATGAGTGTACCAAATTTTTTTATACTAAAACGGCTGTCAGAAATAATTCTAATAACTCGATCCAACTAATGGACCAGGATGGTAATTGGCCAGCAATTTATATGATATAGAACAACAAGCTATTAAATACTACTCTGAAATGTTTAATGGAAATATTAACAATAATTTACCAGAAATTCAGTGCAGGAGGCTGATTAACTCCAAAGGGAGAAGGATGCAGGACAAGTGCATTGCTATGGTTGAAGTCTGGGATGCTCTGAAATCCATACACATTGACTCCAGCCCAGGGCCAGATGAAATGGGGGCCAAATTCTTCCTCATACACTGGGAAGACCTGAAAGAAGACATTTTATCAGCTATGCAAGATATATTCAAGAATGGTAAATTTGTGAGAGAAATCAATCACACATTTATATGCTTAATTCCTAAAAAGGAAAATCCAGGAAAAATTGAAGACTATTGGCCTATTGCATGTTGTAATGTGGTGTACAAAATTCTAAGTAAGAGTCTTTGCAACAGAATGAAACTCATATTACCTGATCTAATTTCAGAATGTCAAAGTGCGTTCATCAAAAGCAGAGGCATTTCCGAAAACTCATTGATGGCACATGAATTGATTAGAAACTTCAACAAACCAGGTGCGGACAAATTCTGTCTAAAGGTGGATCTTCATAAAGCATACGATAATATAAACAGGAATTTTATTATACATATGCTAAAAGCTATGGGATTTCCATCAAAATTTTTGAACATAGTTAAGGAATGCATTTCCACGCCGACATTCTCGATTCTGATTAATGGCATACCAAAGGGTTTTATTGGGTCCAATAGAGGTATCAGACAGGGGGATCCTCTATCTCCTTATTTTTTCACGATTGCTATGGAATTTTTTTCACTACAGATGGAGCTGGCAGCATTTAACAGACTTATACATCCCATTTATAATTTTCAACCTATTGTGACACATCTACTCTATGCTGATGATCTTCTCATTTGCATTAAATCTGACCAGACATCAGCTAGAGCTGTAAAGGAGATTTTTAACAATCTAGAGAGATTTTCTGGACTCAGACTGAATGAACAAAAAACCAAATGTTACTTCAATAAAACTTGCATTAGAAGAAATGAAATTTTGGAGTACTTAAATGTGAAAGAAGGAAACCTCCCTGTCAAGTACCTAGGGGTACCTTTATCTTCCAACAAGATAACTGACAGAGAATGTGCAGTTTTAATTTCTTCCATCAGAGAAAGACTTCAGGGGTGGAGTTCAAGACTTCTATCGCTAGCAGGCAGAATTGAACTGGTACACACTGTTATACACTCTAAAGTTAATTTCTAGCTTCAAACATTCCAACTCCCTGAAGCCTCTTTACAAAAGATCGAAAAAGTCTGTGCGGATTTTATTTGGAAAGGGGGGCTAAACAAGATTAAATATGAGAACTTATGTAGACCTAAGGAGGAAGGAGGAGTTGGTCTCAGAAAATTAACAGACATGAGACTGGCTTATACTTTGAAGCAAGCTTGGAGAATTATCAAAGGCAAGGGTCTGTGGGGGAATTGGATGAGGAAAAGATATATCAGAGGCAATTTCTGGTGCATGCAATTGGACAACAATGCTTCATCGACATGGAAAGCTATTATGAGAATAAGGGGAGTACTTACCTCATGTTGTACAAGGGAAATTGCTTCAGGGAAGGAAACTGACTTATGGAGGGATCCTTGGGTCCAAGGAAATTCATTAATAGATATTCTGGGACTTAACACATTCTCAGACTATGGTTGCCCAGATAAAAAAGTAACGGAAATTATTAATAACAATGAGTGGAATTGCTCAATGATACCAGTTAGTCAGGAAATAAAAGGGAAAATTCAATACATGCCGATATTTAGTGGATGAGAGAATGATATTTGGGTTTGGAAACATACTGGAAATGATTTTAGTATGAAAACAGCATGGAATGAAGTCAGACACACAGATAACAAGGTTGATTGGAGCAAGATTATCTGGAATCATGATAATTGCCACAGAATTGCTTTCACAGCATATAAAGCGATACTCAAGAGACTTCCTACTAAGGATAGACTCTTAAAATGGGGTATTATAACTGAAAAGATGTGTGTACTATGTAATGAAGCTGAGGAAACGCATGAACATCTTTTTTTCCTGCAATTTCTCGAAAAAAGTGTGGAATTTATGTACAAAAGCTATCAATTCAACAATACAGACTCACCTGCTAACCGATGCGATTAATTACCTGGCTCATAATAGGAGAGGCGAAAACATGGAAGCCAAATAGGGCGGAATTGCTATCACTGTCACGATTTGGAGTTTGTGGAAGGAGAGGAATCGCAGAGTATTTCAAAACAAACAAAGGAAACATGAAGAGGTCAGTAAACTCGCGATTACTGACATGCGAATGGTTCAGAGAAGATGCAAAAGTTGGGGTCTTACCTCACAGGGAAGAGACGAAGAGCATACTAGAGCAGGGGATCTGAGCTATTCATCGGCAGAAATCCCAAGTACGAGTTACCTTGTTCATGATCGGCCGCCATGATTGAGGAGGAAGAAGTGTTTTGTTTTTTTACTTTTTTTTACTTTCTGTCTGTGGCTTTCTTTTTGGAAAGTTGCGAGTTATGTCGGATTGTCGTATAACTCTTGCTATGTAGATAATCTCTGGGCCTTCTTTTGGGTCTTGGTATGGGCTTTCATGCCTTAATAAATTTCTTACCCATTTTCAAAAAAAAAATGTTGATTGTTGGTTGTTAATGAATGGTAATATTTGATTATTATCATTTGTTATTAATTGTTGTGTTTAATAAAAAGTTGTTATTATTATAAATCTAAACAACAAGATAAATAAATTTGAAATGGATCTTATATAAGTGAAGTGAATTCTAACGACCCGATATTTTCAACCATTCGCATCCATTATAAGTGTATAGGTAGACACTCATGCCGGAGTTGAATTGCTCAAAATACCGCGTTGTAAATAAAATTTGGCAAATCTCAGAATATACAGTAAATAAATATAATCACAGATCATAGACACAGAGTAAAATAATGCAGCGGAAGTAAAAGAAATAGTAGTTCATGAAGCTACTATATAAATATATCAGAGTTACATAAGATATAATAGAAGAAATAGAATACAACAAAAGTCTCAATATAATAACCAAGTACAAGCTGAGTAGAACAACGGAATTGAAATAGATAGGACATGACAAGCAGATAATCTCCAGCGATTCAAATCTCCAAGAGAGTGGAAATCCAAATCTGTGAATAACTCAGGCTGACCCGAGCGTAAAGCAAAACACAAAACACTCGAGTCAGGACAATATATACTTATATAATGTAAACCAACTCAAGTGAACTGTAATAAAGGTACAAGTAACTTAGAAGATGCTTGGGACCGCCCATCCTCTAAGGATCCGTTAAAATATCTACTATGTAGTAATATTCGCTATTATAATAATGTCTAATAAGTAAAGTATAATTATATAGAAAATAGCGTTAAGGGGATGGAGAACCTTAACGCGGTCGGATCTTAAAATCATAATCGTAGTAAAGCTCGATATGGTAGGTGACACGGCACAACTAGGCAATGCCAGGGTAGATATACCAATTACGCACACGGACTGATGGAGCGCATAGCAGCCACTACCGTCCACCTCGAACAACACTCCCAAATCGGAGAATGGCCATCTAATCAATCACAAGTAAGAGTATAATATCGAAGAAATGTGTCCGAGAAGAGGTGCTACCTCACTGGTCCGAGATCGCTCCTGTTTTAGCCACCTTATGCCAATTCACGGGAGTTGGGTCCACGTAACATACCTTAAGAATGTTGCCACCACCCTACTTCATTCTGGAATCTCCACCGCGTACACGGTTGTCAAAGTGGTTTTCGGTATCGACATAGAGTATGTCCATATCCGATCCCGGTCTCTTTGCCAACCAATCGTTATTATAACCCGTGGTTATAACTTTTAAAAACAATACTTTACTTCAAAATAAAATATCATTTCAAACCATATCTTTATCAAAATAAAGATTAAATCAATTCCAAACCATTTCCATATATTTAAATTTTCATATCATTTCAAAACTTCATTTCAAACCATTTTAATATAATAAAATATCATATCCTTACAAAACTTCATTTCTAATCATTTTAATAAAATAAAATATCTTATCAGTTCAAATCCAAATATTCAACTTTAAATACCTTTTTATTCAAAGATATCGTTCATTTACTATCATTTCAAATCACCTTTAAATAGTTTATATTCCAATCAAAATAATTCATTTAAACCTTTTAAAAGTGTAATTATTATATTTTCAAATCAAGTATTAAATTTCCAAAGTTTCAAACCATTCTGAGTTCGTTTACTAAGTCAAAAACCCTAATTATTAAAATTTCAGCATTTCACAGCATTTAAAAACAACTGCTATAAGTTATATTTGAAAACATTTTTAATTCAGCAAAGACAGCACTTAAAACTAATGTTAAAACTCAGTTTTATTTGAATTATAGTTCAAAACAGAAAAGACAGCATTCCAGAAGTGCTGCGGTAGTTCATATTTCAAAACAAGGGTTAAATTTGATTTCGACATAGACTGTAGACCATTATAGCATTTCCAGAGAATGCTATAATAGGCCTGAGTTCAATATTAGCCTATAAGTTCAACTACAGCAACTACAGCATTCCAGAAATGCTGTAATAGCTCCTTTTTACACAATTTTAGTTCAAAACAGAATCTATAGCATTTCTAAATGCTATTAAAAGTTAATTTCAGGTGTTAATGTATTTCCAGCAATTAAATAACTTTAATTTAAAACACATAAACATTTTTAAAATCATAATTTCACATTTAAAATGTTCATTTACATATCATTTAACATATACCTTTTCACAATAAATTTCTTATAATCAAATCCAATTTTCAACAATTTACTTAATAAATTTTAGTGTAAAAGTGTCCAATTCTTCACATTTCAACAAATAAACTTAACACTTCGAATTTAAATTACCATTTCACAATTTAACTAAATTTCCAATTTCATTTAATTAACTTAAACCTTTAATTAAAACCAAATTTCACATTTCCTAGTCAAGTTATATTTTAAAAGATCACTTTTAAACATTCATTTATTTAACCACTTAAATTCATAGAAAAATCAATAATACTTTAATAAATCACTTAAATTCAAATTTAATCAAATTTTCATATTTTACCATTTTCCAAATATAATTAAATTTTCATTTTTATTTATATAACTTAAATATCATTTTTAACCAAAATTCCAAATTCCAAACTTAAGTTATATTTCAATAATCCAATTTAACCATTCATTAATTACATTTTTAACTCATAGAAAAATCATAATTTCTTTATTTTAAAACATTTCAAAATCTATTTAAATCAAATTTCATAAATTTATATTTTTAAAAATACTTAAAAATATCCAAAACACTTTATAAAATAACCACGGGCCTGTATATAGTTTTCTAACCTAGGTCAAGTGATACAGATATGTATCATTTCAATCCGTAGTTTAAAAAGAAAAATCCGGGTTCTATCATTTCAAACCCGCAATCCCAAGTTAAAATAAGTTAAATAAAAACCATTCAGGCCTATCATTTCAGCCCATAATGATTTTTCCCTATTCTAAAGTCCGTTCGGGTATGTATCATTTCAACCCATAGTGATTCTAGTTTACAGGGAACTTGCAATGGTGATAACTGATATAAATAACAGAATAACATTAAATAACAGTAACATACGATATAACAGGTGTATAAACATCATATGATCATAACATAGTCAAGTATAACATGATAATATATTTCTACAGATTCACAAGGTGTCAATTTACTAGTTATATAGGTACATATTGTCTGGTGAGAATAACTCACCTGTTAAAGCTGGAGATTAGCGATCAAAACACACAGAATAGATTCCAGAAAGCACAACAAGCACGATATAGCATGACTTTTTATTTGAATGAATGGAGAGCCTTGATATTTATCTTGTAAACAATAACCAAAACAAGACAATATACACATATATATTCAACGCAAAAAATGTTGAAACAATGAAGATAAGAAGCAACAATGGAATAGATTATTTGACCATGCTTTAACCATTCAAAAGCTCGAACAAGGGGTTCATTTCTCAGCCATGATGATGATGAGTGTGAGAGAGACAAAGTTAACTCCTCGGAATACATAAGACAAAACAATCCAAACAATATAAGTTTTCAACCCAAATTTTAATAGAACAATGTTAGAAATGACTGCACGGAATCAAATAGAAATGCTTGCACTTGCTTTCAACCTTTACTAGGCTCAGCCATGAGGGAAACTACAGGTCTAAGGCAATGGTTTTGGGTCAGATCTGGGTTGCTAAGGTCGGCCTAACATGAGTTTGTTGATGGCAAAAGGTATGGAGATGGAACAACAACACAACAAAGCAAATTCAAGGTAAATCTCAACATTCTATGCTACAATTAGGTTCGGCCATAGACTCTAGGGTCATGGTCAGAGGTCCAAATGTTGGTGGCTGATGTGGCAGAGGGTAGTGGTCAGATCTGGGCTGGTGGTGGAAGTGGCGGCTAAGGGAAGGTGGAGGTGTTGGAACAAAACTAGGCTAGATTTGAGCATATAGGTGATGTTTTATGAATTTTGGTGGTGGTCTCTTGCCATAGGGTGTTCAACCTAATGGGAAGGGCTGGAGGAGGTGTTGGTCAGGTGTACTGGTAGTGGTGGAGGCGGCAAGGCAGGTGGAGGAGGCAAGGCCGATCCTAGAGATGAAGAGCAAGAGCAAAACAATTTAAATCAATGAAAAACAAATAAACAAAGGAAGAAGAAAATGTTTTTACCCAAACTTTTGAAGCAATGGCCGAATTTTTTTTCAGGAGATGAGGAAAAGAATGCACGTGAATGAGAAAAAAAAAGTGGCGGCTGAGGAAATGAGGAAATGTGGCCAATTGAATGAAAAGTTAGGTTAAAAGTAAAAGGGTTAGAAGATAAAAGGGCCTTAGGAAGATAGAAAGTTTAAGGCCTTTCAAATTTCTTTATTTAAATTTTTTTATAACTTTATATTTCTGGAAAAAATAATAATCCCAGATAAAATTTGGAAATCTTATCAAAATATAATAGTTTATATAAATATTTATCAAGCATATAAAGTTAAATTAAGAAAATAGCTAAAAATAGTAAACTAGTCTAGAAAATTTGAAATTGGATAGAATAAATTTTAGAAAAATTCATATGAGCTTGTAATATATTTATAAACATAAATAATAACATAACATAAAAATATATTAAAAAAATAAATATTTAAAATTAAATTTACATAAAATTTTTAATGAAGAAAATAGCAGAAAATAGGGAAACAACCTTTAAAAATAGGAAATCATCACAGTAAATTTTGGAAAAATTCTATTATTATTTTTAAAAATATTTAGAGATGAAAATATACATAAATTAACATATTGACACATATTAAAATAAAATATAACAAAGAAACAGTAATTTATACAATTTAAAATAGACAAAATTGTTAAATAAACAGTTTATACTCAAAATTGAAATGTACATAACTTTTACATTTTAACTTCGTTTTCAACGAAAAGAAAAGCAGTATTCATGTTATTAAATCTATTTTAATAATAAAAGATAAAATTTATAATTTCAAATATTTAAAATTTAAATTTAAAAGTCAAAGTTTGACTATTGACCAAAATTCACATTTTCTGGAAATATTAAATTTAGTCATATTTGGAATTCTAATCCACATCAAAATCAAAGTTTATACTTAAAATAACAAAATTTATTCTTTTTCATAAATAAAGCCTTTGAATCTGGAAAAATCAATTTAAAAATATTTGAAAAATACAGGGTTGTTACACTCTCCCCCACTCAAAACTTTTCGTCCCCGAAAAGGAACGAGGTACGGGAAAGCACAGAAAAAGATAGAATGAAATAAGATTAAAACAAGATGATAAGAAGATTGGAATTACACCTGATAACTATTGTTATAGGTAAGTTTGACAAGTTGGAGGTGATCAAATCAAGAATATAAGCACGAAAAAGATCCTTTAGAGTCTGAATCACCCCTTTCACTTGACCGACGGTCTATGAATGGAAAAACAGTGTTTAAATCCAGATGAGTAACAAAGATTATCAAAGATTATAGAAAGATTTCTAAATAGACTGGTATAAGCAATAGCCTTCCCATTCTGTAACAAGATAAGAGAAATAAGGACAACCAAAAGATAGTTTGAAAAAAAAAACAAAATAAGGTAATAATTTGAAACCATAATGCTTTGAAATCATAATAATTTAGGGATGTTTATCATTTGGAAATCACACTACTAAAATCATAACACTTTGGAAATGTTATTCTAAAAAAACATAACACTTATAAAAATCAAAACAACTTTTAAAAAAAACTTCATTTAAACCATTTTAATTCAAGGTCAAATAATATTCATTTTAAAGTTGTAACATTTCTAAGTTCATTCAATTATAAAATTTCCAAAACATTGTATTTTCAAAATAGCAGCACTTATAAAATGCTACAGTAGATATATTAGTATTTCAAATCAGTTTAATTTCAGAAATATATATTTGGATATCATTTAACTTATGACTTATTAAAACAAACTTTTATGAATGGAATATCCAAATTAAACTATAATTCGTTTATTAAGTCAAAAGCTCACTATTTTACTTAGCTCTAAATTTAACACATACCCTAACACTTTATTTAAAATACCCATTTCATAAATAGATATTCCTTTAATAAGTTACACTTAAAATTCCATTTGAAAACCAAATTCTCAATTATCAAATTTAGTGATGTTAGAATACATTTTAACTATTTAAATCCTAATTATTCATTTTTTTAAGACATATCTATTTCATAAATAAAATATTTATCATAGCAAATATAACAATCAAATTTCTTTACACATTTATTCATTTAGACATCAATTAAACTATGATTTCAAGTTAAATAAACTTTATTACAAAATGTCCAATTCAAATGTATTTTATTTTATCTATTCAAAGATACATTATTTATTATACAACATACTCATTTTAGGAAATAACCTTTATTAAAATTCCTAGGTTAGATTTAAGGTTCCATATTAAATCAAATCTGATTATTAAGTTATTTAAAAAAAATCTCTTTAAATTCCTTTTTCACTATTTACCTCTGTTAATCTTTTATAACTAAAATTTAAGTGTATAACATTTATCATAACCACTCAAATTTTATTTATAAAATCCTTTCTATATTGTATATTATCCAATTTCATATTCAACTTCCGTGTAATTTAGGTAAGTTATATTGGAATAAAATTGAGTGTTATACAAATAAAACTTTCCAATTCAATTATCTCAATTTTGAATCATTTATCCAAATTTTTAATTTTTTTCTTCTTATAATTGAAATTATTCTTCAAGATAAAATTTAAGAATTTGAATCTTCGAACATCTTCAAACCAATTGGAGATAAGTAATTATATATACATAATATGTTAAATCAAATTTAAATCATATATCTATATATATTATAAATCAAGTCATATTTTAGAAATTCAAATTAATTAAATTCCCCAAAATAAAGCTATAGCAAGACTACAGAACAGTCTCTTCACTTCGAAACTCGAAAATGAACGTCGATGATGCTGCAGTCATCACCGAAATTATTTTCCAGCGACATAGAGAAGAGCACTAAATTTTTTAAACTTAAAAATCCTTTAGAAACAAATTTCTACTTGGAAATACTTTAAATAATATATCTTTTTAAAACTTTAAACACATGGTTTGAAATCCATCGGAAATTAAATTCTTAAATTTCTTGTTTTAAATTCATTTCAGTTCCCAAATAAATTTTTAAACAACTATTTATAAATTCATTTATAGAACAATAAATGATAAATCAAGTATTATCATTTCAAATAATCAATTTAAATCAATTTATTAAGTTCCATAATATTTACTTATATCAAAATTTATTTCATTAACCAAATTAAAAATAATATTGTGTCAGTTTGTTCTGTCAAAGTGTTTAGAAATCCTATCGATAGCGTTGATCAGACGAATCGATCGGAAGCCCAAATCAATGTCAACAACTCAAACAACACAATATATAAAACAAAACATAGATTTACAAGTACAATTCAAAATGTTTTGGAGATATTTTGGAAACAAAACAAGATGATTGATTATCAAAATATGAAGATGGATAAGCTTAGATAAATCGCGGCCAACCTTAACCGGGTCAACCGTGACTTAATGAATAAGATCAAATGTGGATTTTCTGGGGTAAATCTACATCCGATCTCAAGAGATAGAGTTTGGAATAACAAAAGATATTAGCATCTAAACCAAGGATAGATATAAATCACTGGTGAATCGATGCCAATTTGTAAAGGAGTTTCCCCCTTTACTAGAAAATTAGAATATTGGCGAGATAGCCAATTCACTACAAAGATCATTCGAAGTGGAGTTATGTGATACTCCAAAATCAAAAGAAGATGAATAGTGATGGACAAGAATGAATTTTGGAACCGCAGGGAATGTTCCAAAAATTCAAAGGAAATTCGAATCAAGAGGAAAAGATTCAAACTCGAACGAAAGTGATTCTGTAAATAAATCTACTCCATATGCTGAGTTTTGCCTCAAAGCCAAAGCTCTGATACCAACTGTAACGACTCGATATTTTCAACCATTCGCATCCATTATAAGTGTATAGGTAGACACTCATGCCGGAGTTGAATTGCTCAAAATACCGCGTTGTAAATAAAATTTGGCAAATCTCATAATATACAGTAAATAAATATAATCACAAATCACAGACACAGAGTAAAATAATGCAACGGAAGTAAAAGAAATAGTAGTTCATGAAGCTACTATATAAATATATCAGAGTTACATAAGATATAACAGAAGAAATAGAATACAACAAAAGTCTCAATATAATAACCAAGTACAAGCTGAGTAGAACAACGGAATTGAAATAGATAGGACATCCACCAATCCTGAATCAAGTTCAACCCAACAAGGCACGCTTTTCTGCCTATTCATTGTATGCTTATGAATAGTTCTATCATGTTTCAAATTGTGGTATTTTGTTTCTTACACCTTTTATAAGAGAAAAGTATATCTATAATAATAGAAAAATATTGTAATATGCTACAAAGAAAATTAAATGCATTTATATTTCAAAAAAAAATTCCAGTCCCAGCTGAAATTGGCAAACCCAATGGCTGATATTAAGTTATGAAAATGAAGTACGAATGACATAATTGCAACATAAGTACAAATAGTTTTAATGCATCTAAACCAAATATTAGATGGAAAAATAATGGTTTTGTCAATAAAAAGGTTTAGCGTAAAACCATGAGTTTCGTTTTGCTTCAGAAAAAAATTCAAACTTAGTCCCATTGCTTTATTTAAAGTGACAAAGATCAAATTGTAAGTGGTCCTGGAAGGAATATTATTGTCCGTAGAGTTGTTCTTTTCCAAAAATATAAAATTCTTAAAGGAAAACTTTGGGTAGTAGCATATCATTTTCTATTGATAAAAGTGTAATTTCATGCACATTTATCAAGGGATGTAGAACATTACCAATCTAAGATATACATGATGTATGTTTAGTGAGTTATAGATGTCGTTACACAATAATTTATATGTAAAGTATGCACAACTTATATATAGTGTTATAATGACAAAGTAAAATACTAAATTAGTGTGGACTTTGATTCTATTCATGCTCAAAGAAAGTTAATTAGATGTACTCTTGCAAAAATTGACTTTTTGTATCATATATGGATAAAAATTAACTTGAGAAGAAAGTAATTAAAGGTTTAGCATAGATTCAGTGGCAAAAGGTATGTATTAAATGCATTTACGTAAACTTTCAATTTTTCATTTGAAAACTCAATGAAAGTGTTCGAGCTACAAGGTGATAAATTATTCCATTTTTGGGAGATTACAAATAATCACCACTTTCAAGTGAACACACAACTTATGCATAATCACTACTTTTGAAATGAAATTCATCCAACAAATGACTTCTTATATTATATATCTCACTTTTTTTCATAATAAGGTTATGAGGCTAATAGTAATATTTCTGCTCGACCTAAGTCGTCAATAATAGAGAGAGTTTGACTTTGACTAGAGTTAAGAAAAGGGAAGAGTTAATATATGGTTAAAATGCATTTGGCTAAAGAGATGATAATATCAAAAAAATGTACGATCTTTTTGTAAAAAACACACCTATTCCATCTTCTTTTGTCCTTATTACTTTTTGTTGAATAAATGAGTTGGCTTAAGCAATATATAACATGGTAGGCTTCTTGGGTTTATGTCATTTTTGTTACCGCTGTTACTTCAATGATTTATCCTTTGTCTTTTAATTGCCCAAAGTTTCTCTATGGCACAAAGGCAGAGATTATGTTTTGAAAGCGTCTAAAATCACCGTTGAGCCAAGGCTTCACTTCAATTTTTTTTTACTAATTATAGATTTTTTGAAGTTAGGATCCATGTCATCAAATTATTCAATAATTAATGGAAACAATATTCTATTTCTATTAGATAGTAGGTATCATAGGTGCTATAATACTTTTGTCCTTCTCTGGCCATGCTATGGTTCTATTAAGTAATTATTGTTTATTTTTATTTATGTTCAAGGTGCAAGTATAGGTAAGCATTCTTAAATGTGATTCCAGGATGATATTCTTGCATGTAAAAAATCCTTATTGGTACATTTTGTAAACTTATGCCATAGTTTTTTTGATGCATAGGGTAAATTTTTGCTTGATACGGTTCCTTCCTTTCTGATTGATGATCACTCATGAGGTTTTATCTTAAATCATAAGATAAGAATGATATTTATCTTACCAATGATGGGTTTTATACAATTATCACTTGTTAAGTGCATCTTCAATTATAACATGATTCATGTGGTACTAAATTTATTAAAGCTTTAGTGAAGTTAATTAGTTAATTGAATAAAATGGAAAATACGGATCTCAACTTTGATTATGACTAAATTTATACATTTAATTTCTATTAGGTTCCTTCTCATTGCAATTTCAATTACCTATTCCATGGTGACTATACTGGCATTAGAAGTAATAAGCCCCATTTTCAAAGTCTTTTATGAGAAAAGAGACTAAATGAAATGAAAAGGTAAATAATTCAGATTCTGCAATTTACCGTTGTGTTTATTCAGTAAGTATTTAGATGTGTATTCTCATATATACACAAGTGCACACACATATTCTGCTCAATTCCTTTTATTATATATACATAGATTTAATATATTATTTTTTCTGGCATGTCTGGAGATAAAACAATTTTCCTAAGAAATTCTGCATTAAACTGTATAAGAATGACCATGCCTTTAGACATGTTATTACCATTCAGTACTCTTTTGTTCAACAGAGCCCAAGCTTCGATGACTTGATCGATTATCATATTTTACACATATCTTAAAAAATTAGATTATTGATTCTTATTCTAATAAAATAGTGCATAAAAACTTTCATTGGCAACTCATTTCATGGTTAAAACAATATTAAACCCGCAAAATATGTTGAGTTCAAGTGTTATTATGACTTATATTTTTTATATGTCTCTATATGCCCAGACCTAGCCATGCACAGTTTGAGGCCGTAGGCCAGCTGTTTATTTTGCTACAATGGTACAAGGCAAAAAGAAATTGCCGATAAGAATAAAAAGGGATTTTCGTCAATGGTCATCGGAATTACAAAACCAGGTGGCAAATCAAGTTGCAAGTCAAGTGGCGAATCAAGTGTCGAGCCAAATCAATGAGGCTCTTAAATCATTTGCTTCATCTTTCCTAACTATGGTACCAGGGTTACAACATAACCTTAATGATATTGTGGTATTTTGAAATTGGAAAGTTTGTAGCTCATATTATAGTATCTAAATATGATATTGTTGCATTTGAGATATGGAAGCGTTTTAGACTTCATATTGAATTGATATGATGAATTATATATGTGATATGGACATCATCATTTATGAGATATTATATTCATTTGTTTTAAGAATTTAATATTAATTGTGCATAAAATAGTAAAAACATAATTTCAATTTGTAACGCATATAAGTGTACCAATATTTTGGATAACAACGCTTATCTACGTTACAGACCTAAATGATAAGCAAAGCAATTTATGCGTAACAACACATATATGTGTTACTAATAATCATTTTCCAACACTTATAAGCGTTACCATATATTTTTGTACCAACACTTATAAGTGTTGCCATATATTTCTGTACCAACACTTATAAGCATTACCGTATATTTTTGTACCAACACTTATAAGTGTTGCTGCATATTTCAGTACCAACACTTATAAGTGTTTGTAATACTTATGTTCGTAACACTTATAAGTGTACAAATTTGACCGCTCCATTCCTCATAGTCCATTAGTAACACTTAAAAAGTGTCACTGAAATTATTTGTAACACTTATAAATGTTAGGATTTGCCTGTTTTGGTGTAGTGTTAAGTAAGTTAAATAAATTTGAATTAGTGTAATAAAAAATACGATTTGAAGTTTAACTTAAGAAAAGTTAAATAAATGAAATTAAATTGGATTTGGAATGAATAAGATAAATATTTGAAATAAGTCGAATAAAATTAAATATACACTTAAGCGCTAAAGTGATTATATAACTATGATTTGAAATTATAAAGTGTGAATGGAAGTAGGCTTGAGTAAATATTCATGAATCTTAAGCAAACAAGTTTGTAAACTTATAAAATTGAGAATAGTGAGTTAAAACAATGTTCCTATTTGTTGAATGTAACAAAATGAGAAATCTAAATTTGAATTATAAATTGGAAGTTAAGTTAAACAAAATGAATGTTGTAAAGGAAGTTAACTTAAGTAAGGGTAAATGAAGTTGAAATTTGATATCGAAAGTAAATGAATGAATTGAAGTAATAGAATGTAACTTAAGTGCGAGTTAAATAAATGAAGATTAACTAAAGTTAAATGATATGAATTAAATGAGTTAAGTGAAGAGATTGAAATGAATATGAACTTGAGTTAATTAATGAAATTCAACTTTAGTTGTAAAATGAATTAGCAGTTGAATTAATAAATGAAATGAATATAAGTTGAAATGTTGTTGGATAAAACTGGAAATAAACTTAAGTTGTGGATTGATAATAAACATTAGAAATGTTGTACAAAAAATGTAAATCGAACTTAAGTGAGTGATTTAGGAAATAAATCATAAGCGTTATTAGTATTATAAAAAAATACTAAGTAAGGAATGCGAATGTAAATGAAGTTGAATGTAAATAACAAATGAATGTTAATAAAATTTAGAATGTATATTGATTTGGTTATGAACCAATTTGGTTGTAAATTTGTTGGATGGTTGTTAGTTGGATGTTAGTTGTTTGATGATTGCTTATGTTGCATACGTTTCATTTCCATATGATAATTGTATAGTATATGTTATATGTTGGTATTACTTCCATATACATGTTCTTATGGTTTGTAGAGTGTTTAGTAGGTGCGGATGGCGCTTGCTTCGCATTTGGAGCTCGCTTTCGTGCTATATTAGCCGTATATGCTTTGCTAAATATATATAAGGTACATATCTCAGATTACATATCGTACTTTTACACTTTTCCCTACGGCATGCCTCATCCTCGATGATGAGATGTATATTTGTGATTATATATATATATATATATTGTGATTTTACTACGATCGAACTGCGCAAAGGAGACTCTGGCGAATTTTTCTGAAAATTTAAGGCGTTAGAAAATTTTTGATAACAAAAATGTGATTTTTAAGTTATAATTTGAAATGAGATTTGTTGGTTTTTGAATTGATATTAGTAAATAACTAACTATAAATTTGGAAACTTAAGAAAAGTTTTTATAAAACTGTAATAACGAAGTTGTAACTAATTGATTTTGTGAAAGTAAACACTTAAAAGAATCGGTAATCTATTTCAACTAAATTGTTTTGAAAATTTAATGTAGTTGTAGCATCTTTTCTTACATAGTAATTTCGGGGACGAAATTCTTTTAAGGGGGAAGAATGTAACGACCCAGTTTATCAATCGTCTGAATTTAGAATATTTGATTGAATTTAAATATTGAAAACTAAATTCTGTAAATTGAATAACTTATATTTCGAATATAGTGATTTATTTAGATAATTAAATTGTTAATTTAATATTTGAAATTGTAGAAATAATTTATTATTGGATTTAATATGAATAAAAATGGAATATAATATTGTTTTAAATCCTATCTGAATTAGAACGGAGTTAATAAACTTTTAAAATTGAATTAAAAGTTAATTTATAGAAATTGGAAATTTTAATATTTAATTTACATGTAAAAATAGTCATTTTTAACATTGTCTCAGATTTCGATGAAACTAGTTTCATTGGATCCGTAATGTTATATTATTGTAGGATTTCAAATTTCATGTCGATTGGACTTATGGCTTGGTCGTGCGAAGCTAAAACGGGTGGATATTTATTTAAGTGAATTTTAATTAAAACAAGTCAACTCGAAAACCTATCTTTCAAATACGATGGAATTGGCTCCCGATATATACTCTGTTGTGTTCGGAATAGGGGTAAAACATTATAAATGCCAGGCGGCACACTTCGATTGGCATTCGAAAATTTTGGCGATGAATAGTGTCACGAAATTTTCTATAACAGGACTTCATAATTTTCCTTTTTCACTCAAAGCCCTAGCCCTAGGGTTACAGCCGCCACCATCAAAATGTATGGCCGAAAACAGTCCTCCTTCCCCCTCGATTACCTCTCGATCCATCCACTTATAGAAAAAACTTCCAACTGGAAAAATGAAGAGCTTGTCGAGCTCTATAAATTCAATGGCGATGATCGCCTGGATCGTGACGAGGTGACCAGAATCGTCGATCAAAGTCGCACCGTTTAACCATATTTTCATGTCGATCTGGAGCACGTGGTTAGCCGGTCTCTGGCCGAACATGGAGGAGGGTGAGGGCAGTCGAGTGGTAGTCCCTGATCGTTGAGTAGGCAATCGATAATGGAGCACCGTGCAACGATGAGAAGGCGGCCGATGGGTTTTCTGAATGAGGAAGAAGAAGAAACGAATTTGCGGTCCAGATTTGATTGAGCAAAATGAACGGTCGTGATATCTCTTAGGTTAAAATAAAAGAAAAATTGTAAATTAATTATATTTAAATCGTGTAATGTTTAAAATATCATAACTTCTTCATACGAGGTTCGTTTTTGACGAAACAAGTTGCGTCGGGTTCGTATTCACAAGCACTACAATTTTGAGCTAGTTTGAAGTTGATTGGAGCTAGTGAAAATTTTGGGTAGAATTAAACGTCTGTTTAATTTCATTCGAAATAAAACGCTGCAACAGCTATTAGAATCAAGGTGAGTACAACTCACTCTTTCTGACTTGCTTATATTTTTATGTAAGTGAGAATAAAATTTATTTATAGTGATTGATGATTGTTTTGATGATATATGATATATTATATATATATATTGGTTTGGATATATTCTTGTATGTTTTTGAGGATAAGACCCTATACGTTCCCGTGTATGAGCGGATGACCCTTTGTACGCACGTTTGCCTCGAAGCAGACATTGTACATATTTTCTAATATGTATATTTGTTGCAGGTGACAGGTTGGAGGGATCCACCTGGATTCTTCACCAATGTTGATTTTGTTTACGGATATTGTTATATATGCGGTTATCACGTGATATATGATGTTTGGATTGATATGATTGATGTGAATGCCTTTATCTAGTGTTGTTGTAGCATTGGGCCATATTTTGGAAATTTAAAAATATTAAATTAATGATTTCAATTTAATAAGGGTTTCAAAGTGATTTTGAAAATATATGATTTTTGAATTGTTAAAGGAATGGATTTGTTTTAATTAAATAAAAGTTATAATTTTTATGTTATAAAAATTATGGCTTTTGTGAAATATAATCAAAATAGGGTTTTTGAAATATGGAGATAACTATTTTTGTGAAATAGGTTAAAATGAGAATTTTGAATATATTATAAATGGTTTATTTATAAGGTTTATAAAATTTGTTAAAATAAGTTTAATTGGGATTTTTAACTTATTATAAATGGTTTATATATATGAGATTTATAAGGAATTTTAGAAGTGTTTTAGAAATGGATTTGTAATCAAATTTGTAAATGGATTTGCAAGTAAAATTTAGAAATGAATTTATAATGGGCTTTATAAATAAGATTTGAAAGAAATGAATTTGTAAATAAGAGATTTATAAGTAATTAACTTATAATTGGATTTTGACTTATGATTGAGATATAAATGGAATTTGTTAGTAAAGGAATTTATATATGGATGTTTGTAAAATATAAATGTGAATTATAAACATTATTTATAAATCTGAAATCAATTTAATTTGATAAGTTAAATATGAAAGTTTATTAAAGGAATTATATTCATGATTTTGGATAGTGGATAATCCTTTAAATTAAATGTGTAGAATTATGATTTTGGTAAAGGAGTTATATTCACAATTTTGGATAGGAATAATCCTTTAAATAAAATGTGTAAAAGAATGAATTTGGTAAGAGAATTATTCACGATTTTGGACAGTGAATAATCCTTTAAATAAAATGGATATTTTGGAAAGTGATATTATAAAAGGGAATTTAAATGGTTTGAAAATAAAATAAGTAGTGAATTTACTTATTATTAAAATAAGTATATGGAAATGTTTTCCAAATATCCAACAAGTGAAATGGTTTTGAATATTATCCTTTTAAAGATATTTTGAAGTGAATAATTGGGAAGTGTTTTGAATTATAGACGATTAATGAAATCGGTCCCGGTGATTACTTAAGTGCTAAATATTTGTTGTTGCTTTGATAGTTAAATAACCGACTATCAAATTTGGTCATTTTAGTTCCTCGACTTGATGTGGTAACTATTTAGTCGTACACTTTGTACGTTGCCATCGGTGTAGGCTTAATTATCGTTTGTGTTGAGGATGTTGATTCGTGTAGTGCGGAGTTATTACTCCAATCTATCGAGCTTCCTTCTTGGCCGAAGGATAGCAAGTTCAAAGTTGGAAACGTGATAAGTCTATGAGATTTAGTTTCTATGTGAGGTTGAGAAACACTTTTGCATTGTTGGTGCGAAGAGACTGGGATCAGATTTATCTGAATACCACTTCAGACCAACATTTATACGACGATTGTGCAGGTTGGCCGATGATATTGATGTTTAGGATTTTCATAGCGAAGAACTGCTTATTTATCATTTGGGGTTAAAATCCCTATATACATATAGTATCAGTAGTCTCTTCGTTATGAAATATCCATTGCAAGGACTATTCGCTACTAATCCTAGGGATTTCCCGACAGGATGTGGTAGGAAGGTACCTTCGGTTAGTCCTGTTCCTTGACAACTTGTATGGACGAGTGTTTGACATTGCATTTCTAATGATTACTTACATTGGTTTTTACAAACGTACATCTGTTTGGTGGCGGAGAAGGCAACTTCTCTTAGCTTAACACCCTTCATTGAGACGTACGAGCTCAAGGGTTGTATTTTTGTGGAAGTCAATTAGTAGTCAACGGAAATGGAAAATGTGGCATTCAAAGATGATGTGATGTGATATGTGAAAGGTAATCGATACCTTTTTGGCCTCACTCCTTGGAAAATGACTGAAACAGGGATAGAAGCAGCAAGGCTAAAATGGGTCGCTCCTATTAGGAGATGTCATCGCTCTTCTAGATATTTCTTTACATGCTATGACGTCATGTTTCTGATTATTATTGTGTATGCTCGTGGCAATGAATAAAGGTCGGTAACGACCGGAGTGATGACATATTCGGTACTATCTAGGTATGGTAGGCCGGTGTTGTGTTGGTTTAGGCGCCGAGTATCTCGACCCTAGGTACATCCGTCTGGAGGTGTACCGAGTTTTCGGAAAGGTAGTTTCTTCACCTAGTCATTTGTATGGAATCCAAAATCCACTACGTGCCTGCCATTTTGTTTTGTAGAGCCTAGTATTTTTGGAATTTAATAATGGTAACAATTTCAGTTATTTAATTTATTATTTGTATACTAGAACTAGTATGATATAAGAGGATTTGATATGAAAAGGTTTTGGTTATCGTAAGGGAAAAACCCGTTCGTGTTTATGTGTGGGCGTGTCTTATGAGATACCATTTGTTTTGATAAAGAAAAAGTTTTGATAACTTTATAATATCAGTTGAGGTGTGTTTTCTCATGCTGGTTTACCAGACTGATCTGGGCGTTCTTCCCTTTCAATGCTCGGGTCAGACCGAGTATATTTACAGGTTCAGTTTTGATGCTTTTGGAGCTTCAGCAGGTGAGTTGGAGATCTTCATGTTGTATACACGTATCTATTTATTATTCCACTGCATTGCTTTGCATAGTTGTTGTTGTAAATTGTCAACATTTGTGAGGACGGGTTATTATAACTATTCAAGCTGATGATTATTTATTGTGTACTCTAATATTGATTATGTATATTACAGTTTCTCTTTGAAAAGATTATTCATCTATATTATATGTTATTCCGCTGCGATTTGAGATTCTGTATTATTTTGGTTTTGCTTCTCTCATTTTCTTCTCTTCTCTTCTTCTTTCTTTTTTCTTTCTTCTCACCCTCTATTTTCTTTCTCATGATTATCTGCAATCGGTGCACTCTGGGTCAGACATGTGTGGTTTATTGTCGGATTCAGAGGGTGTCGATTTTGGGTCGTCTCACAAACCCAACTAGCAAACTATGCACAAATATACTTCTAAAAAATTTCAATATGTTAAAATCTATGGTTGGGGACTATTTGGATTTTAGTACATAATATATTTATATTTTATTCAAAAATAAAAATATGTTCACTCATTATTTACCTAGGAATCCTAAACCTAGGCTCTGATACCAAATGTAACAACCCGAATTCTAATGGTCCGAATTTTTCGCAAAAATGCTAAAAACCAAGCCCAAAGCCGGAGTTGGGTATCTGGTATCCTGCAAATAGGCAAAGACAAATATATCAGAGCTCAATAATCTATCTTACAGCGGGATTGACTAAAATATAATAGTAAGTAAATACTCACCCAAATAATAACACTTTCTAAGCAAGTGTCATAAAGTTGAGAAGTCTCTGTCATTTACCTAACCTGTAGGATGTTATGAGGAGGGGGTTAGAACAAAAGTTCTAGTGAATGAATAAATTATATACTTCTAGGCTTAATTCTACATATATCGTTTTATTTCCATTTACTCTTATATTAGGTTCATTAGGTGACAATACTCTCGTCTCCGTTTGTGAACCATGCGTATCTACTCCATAGTAGATCAAAACCTAATAAATAATATATACATATGTGTAGCTATATGCCCAATGACCATATTGGTCCGAGGTACCACCCATGGTACCTTCCCTATCCTCCTTGAAAAGGGCTCCATCGTCTTGCTTCGAGAGCGTTCCGTAACTACATCTGTAAAGGACTGCTTCGTAAGGCCTACAATACAGATGCTCCATCGTCTTGCTCCGTAGCTATATCTGTAAAAGAATGCTTCGTAAGGCCTACAATATAGATACTCCATCGTCTTGCTCCGAGAGCTTTCCATAGCTACATTTATAATGGACTGCTTCTTAAGACCTACAATATAGACGCTCCACTACTTACTATGAAAACGTAAATCATGTCCGCATTAGTCTACGCCAGTGCTCGGACATCCACAATGTACCACCTAGTGTGTACATTGAGGAATACGTAATCGTTCTGTCTACTATCTGGATCCCGCTAACAAGGTCTACCTAGTACGGAATTCTGTCCGATATTTTCTATATCTGTAAAGAACTATTTCGTTAGGCCTATAATACAGATGTTCCAGTTGGTCTGTCTCTTTTTCATCGTGGCTATGGCCCCACGCAGCCGCCTCTCAACTAACCAAAAGAGTTCTAAAGAGTTAAGTCGTCGTGCCCTACGACAAACAATCTAACATCAAAATGGCAGTGCCCCACATCCAATGTCTCGATGGTGAAAGAATCATTGGCCTGTTGGGTTAACTCTAGTCTTTCCTGAAATCGCTCTTGGTCTTGATGTTGGCCGATATCCGCATGCGACTATCCTTATACTTACTTGCAAGTACTGGACATACGAATATCTTACTCCGAACACTAAGCCCTTCTGACTGCCTACAAAGGTCTTCTTCGTTAGGCCTATAATGCAAATGCAGTCAAGACATACTCTCTTGATGGAACACCTACAGACATGCCTCCGGGGGTGCAACTTCGTTAGGCCTACCCAGAGGGCCATTCTAGAGTATCCTCACGTCCCGTTGAAGTGTCGTACTTCCTTGAAGCCCAAATATTCTAAGTTGGACGTGCTCTCCATTTCTAGAATCCGTGATGAACTGCTTCGTTAGACGCTTCATCCTTTGGGCTGCTCCAAACGCATCTCAATTCTTTTATTAGACCCTAAGTCTAATCTTTTAATTTGCGTTTAGTTTACTTTCTTATTCTATTGGCTACTTATTTACCCTAATTAGCATATTCTTGCCCTCGTCTCACCTCTATCTGTTGTGAGATTTCCATTTATTTAATAGGGAATGCTATTGGTATGATCCACATTCATTATCTTGCTTATTTAACTTAATATAAATTATTTAAATAAGCTTCTACCATTATTATTTCTCATTAATTTATTCAAATCTCAAAATAAGCTTTTCCATTCTTGTTACTTAATTATAACCTATGTTATAATTCTACCTGTAATTGTCATTTTCTCTTCTTTTATAGTCCATACATAATTCCAGCATTTCTTTTCTGTTCTAATCTTCCTTCTTTTATTATGATATAAAATATTTTTTTATTCTCTTATATTATATAATTCACTTATCATAATAATTATCTTCTTAAATAGTCTACTCATTGAATGAAGACCTAGGTTCATTATCGTTTACAGCTTCAAGTTCTTATCTAACAATTTACTTGATTCATGTCATATGCTTTATTATCTCCTATTCTAGGAAGTAATTCTATTTTATTTGGTTGGTTATGAAAACTATATTAAAAATCCATTTCCATATTTTAATATTAAATAATACTAAAAACAATAATCCGTAACTACTAGATATTTCTTTTACTATTTTGGAATAGTGTAAAATATAGTGGTTTCTCTATTTTACACTAATTCTTTTTTCTTTCTTTTATTCTAGCAATTACGTTCATTATTGTCTTTTAAATATTAAATGATAGAAATGTATCCTATTTTCTAAAGCAACCAATTAACCTTTTAGTTAATCCCAAATCCAGTTATTAGATTAATTAACTTTTCTCATTTTAACGTAATCTATTACAGTAATTCCATTCCTCAAACTTTTATTACTTTACATCTTATTTCCTTCATTTCAGTATTCTTAATTATTTAATCCATATTCATGTTTAATCTATTCTTATCCATATGCGAAGAAAGATGATAACATAGAAGAAGAATGACGCTTGCATAGATATCCAAAATGTAGAAACAGATGTAAATAAATACTAATACTGTAAATTCCTGATAGTTTAGCACAACTTAATTAATAGGATTAGTTATTGAATAAAGTTATGTAAACGGGAATTTAACGACAATATATCTTAAACTTAAAAGATATATAAATAAATCCACTCACCTGTCGTCCTTAGCTTTGCTTGTGCTCAGCCTGGCTCCATGGTCCTTCTAGATCCCCTTCCAAGGTGCGTAATATTTTAATTTAGAAGATCTCCTCCCTAGAAATATTTTCTTTTTAGGGTTCAGCCTTAGGACAAGAACCCAAAGAAATATTTTCTATTTAGGGTTCAGCCTCGAACAATGAACACATTGAGAGAAAATCTAATTGTGAGAAAATAGCTCAGATTAGTATCCTATTTATATTGGAGCTTGGGGATCTTAGACCATCGGATTCTTAGATTGAATATGGAGCCACCACATCACAGGGTCGTTCGGAGCCATCGGATTGAACAACGTCTGGCTCGGATCGCCTAAAAATAAAAATTTACGTCACTGGCACGTTACCTAGACGATTCTTCATCCATGCCGAAGGTGGATCGACCGGACGGTCGACCGTGGCGCCTTATGGTTTGACCTAACGGTTGGCCCATGTAATATTTTTCTTTTTCTTTTTATTACTCATTTTTGTTTCATTCCTAACTTCTTCATATTGACTCGGATTTTGATAAGTTATATATGGAAACTGATCAGAAAATCACCCCGGACGTAATGCTACAAGTTTTGAAGCCATATTCTGAAAATTCCAAAATTAGTTATTTTCATTGCTTATCGTCATTCGTTAAATTCTAACTATATAAAAATGCGGGGTGTTACAGGACTACAAAAGTTGTAAAAGAACACTTTGTGCAATAGAATATATATTCATTCAAAAAGTTTGGAAAATAAGAGAATGAAGAATAGGGAAAGCGTGAATGTATTTTTAATAATATTTAATAGAAATATATTAGAAAAGAGTTTGGAAGGAAAAAATAAGTGATTAGGTTACAAATTAATAATAAATATGGTAATTAATAGGGATAAATGTCATTAAAAATGAATGGATGAGAAATATGTGATAAAGAGTTACATTGCTAAAACAAATTGGATTTAACTCTCTAAATTATGAGAAATATATGAGTTTAGTCACATTTGTCTAGAAATCTACCTTTATGTTCAAGCACTAAAAATCATACCATCAATTGATTTCCTCTCTGTTAATTTCGTCTCTATTCTCATATCCTTTATTACATATGAAATGTCTTACCAACATAATCGCCCATAGTTATGAGAACTTAAATGTCAAAGTAAATAATATGAACATAAATCTCATACATATATTACCACTATATAACATGGAAATAAAGCACTTATAACATTAAAAAAAATTCAAATTACTTTCTCTAATTGAAACCGTAAAGAATGAAATTTGAACAAACATGAAAATAAAACCAAAGGACATACATACTTGGTGAAAAGATAAATCCGGATGAAATAACTATATTCAAAGCGTTAGAATTATGTGGTATGAGAAAATGAAAGAGTAAGGAAAACGAATCGTCGTCCAAAGGTGTAGTACAATAGAAAAGGGTGCCTGCGTCCAGTAAATATACCCAGGTTCGAGTCATGCCTTGCATACACTTCTCGCAAAAAATAGTCACTGGGGTTATATGTGCCATGAGTTGTAGCGGACATGCACAACTTAATTCCCCTCAGGAGTTTACCGATCTGCTACTGTGACGACTGTCATAAACCATCAGCACAAATAATAACTAAATAATGTGCTACAGTCATGCCCGATCGATATAGGATGATCATTAGGGTTAAAATAAACAAATGCAGCATGTAATCTATCATATATCTCATAGTGGCTGGACATAATATAATATCATATATAGAACAGAAAAGACCGTAATAACAATGTGAACAAATTATCATTAGAGTATAATATCCACATAGTTATACATCAATGGTATGGAAACAAACACAATAATTGTCTCAAATACAAATAGTCAGCAGTCACTGCTAAGGGTCTCCATTGTTGCACAGCGGAATAAGCGTAGACACCATATAAGTATATAATACTAGATAGCTCCATCCAGCTCATCCTTTGAGTAGCAACTACGTCACCTAGACCTGTTATCTACTCCACTCATTTAAGAGTACCAGAGAAGATAAAAAGCAAAGCATAAAACCTCGAGTCAGGCAACGGTCTGGTGTGATCGGTAAATGAATCTTAAAATACAATACGGGTAAATATAGTAAGAAACAAGAGCACAAGAACCATACCTGACCTGTCCTTGCAACCAAAGAGTTAGCACATAATAGTATAATATTCTACTCTACAATATCATAAAGGTTCAATACAGAATACCATAGTGGATGTCCAAATATATGATAACTCGTATGGCCTCCTTACTACTAGGGACTAATGAAAATCTCGGCTCTCTATATACTCTCATATCATGCAGCCCAAAGCTCGATACTGGTCTAGGGTGTTACACTAAAAATCGGCCTTCCGTCTAAGACGAAAGGTCTTTCAACAAAGAATATAGAAAAGGAGTTCAGTTCAAACCTTTCAAAAGAGTCCAAGGGATGATGTCAAAAGTGTATAGTAGTCCCAAACCTTTCGAAGGAGTCAAAAGGATTCATCTCTCAGCATTCAAAGTGTTCTTGCCTTTCGAGGGGGATGAAGAAGTCAAAGCAAGTGTGAGCAAGTACTTAATGACCTTTTCGAAAGCATAATAAGCCTTTCGAACAGGTTGAAGCACATCCAGGGTACCTTTCAACAATGACGAAAGGTTTATGAAGAAAGCAGCACTCACAAGCCAACAAAGAATGAAAGACAACCTTTCGACATCATTGAAGAAGAGAAACCTTCTGACCAGGTCGAAAGGTTCACAATAAACAACAGAAGAACAACCTTCTGACAACGTCGAAAGGCTCACAACAACCAAAAGAAGAGAAACCTTCCAACAATGTTGAAAGGTTCATAACAGTATAAAGAAGACAAACCCTTCGATAAAGGCGGAGGGATCATGGAGGTATAAGAGTGACAAACCTTTCGAAAAAGGTGGAAGGTTCATAATAGCAGATGCAAAAGCAAACCTTTCGATGAAGACGAAGGGTTTAAGGCGGTATATAAAAGGGAGACCTTCCGACCTAGTCAAGAGCATGAAGTTGAAAGGAGGGCAGCATGCATCTATAAATAAGACCCAAAGGGTCCAGTTTTGGGGATCCGATCTCTCTAATTCTAATCTTGTAATTTCTTAATCAAAGTGTTGTAACCCTAATTGAGTTTGATTTGGGGAAATTTATAAAATGAAGCTTTTTTTATGTATACAAAGGGAGGTCCTTGGCTCTGTTAATTTCTTTACTATTTGCTTAAACCTTTGTTAGATAAACTCATATTTTCTGGTTTAACCCCATCGGAAGGTTCTTGCCGGGTAGGTCAACAACGCTACTGTTATTAGTAATAACCGCAACCTTTTGAGGTCCTCAACTCTATAATCTAAACCTTTCAACAGAGTCGACAACTTATTTGGGTCAACATTCACGGAAACCTTCTGAAATCATCAGGTCTTTGATTTAAACCTTTCGGCTGGGATGATAGTTCTTAATACATTAACAATACCTGTACCTTACGAAATTACAAACAAATAGGCCTAACATTTCGACAAGGTCAAAATCTGGAAACGAAAGGTTCAATCCAAGGTGGACATTCACATACCTTTAGACTAGGTTGAAACCAACTTTATACAAGCGATCAAACTTTTTGACAAAGTCGAAAGCTTCTGTATATTCACAAAGGAGTTTGATATCCTACCTTAACCTAAAAAAAGAAATCCTCCTAAACTTTCGATAGGATAAAATCCAACCTCCTAAGGACAAATTTAAGAAAATTCAGTCTAAACATGGAAGCAAACTCTGAAAGAGACTCTGACATTAACTCAACAAAGGCAGAAGGTTTTATAACCCACCTTCTAAACCTTTCGACGACGTCAAAAGGTCTGATTTGAAACATATTCACAAGTGAAAATACAAAGGCAATTCTTTAGTATATCAAACCCTTCATTCAAACTAGATTAATCACACTAGCTGGAATAGCTTTGGGGTCTAGACCATAAATTTGGTTAACATTTTGGTGATAGAAGGAGGGCCCGAACCTCTGCCCTTATTGAATTTCCCACCTACTCTTCTACTCGGTTAAATCTCTTATGGCTTATCAACTCCTCTTTTTGGACAAGAAAGGATCTATTTTGGATAAAAAACTCACAATTCTTCTAACAACATTTAAAGGATAAGGAATGGATTCAATGTTCGAAACAAGAGAAAGTTTTTGCAAAGAAAAATCGATTCAAGGGTCTACGGAACCTCTAGAAGTAAGGTCTAATCATCAAGAGGATTATAACCCACACTTACTTGAAGAGCAAACCCTTCGGCTTCAAGCTTTACATGGCATTAAGAGGAAAAGACGGATTTTACCCTATGACCCTTTAAATTAGAGTATCAACCCGTTCCATTTGGGATCAACCCCAATCTTTGCTCTTGAAAAGGAGAATTCGAAGGAAGAGTACCTATTTCTACAAATGAGAGGACCATTCAATCATACTCCCATGGGACTACCTTTGAAAAGGAAAGGATAAAGGGCTATGATAGTTTTACACATAAATGGAGTAAGATTATAAATGAGACTCACCATTCAAGGGAAAACCATGAATGCTTAGGAAAATCCACAACCGAAGAACTAAGGATAATAAGGGAATTGCTAAATGGAAGTATAAAGATTACCAAGAAATTTCCGACCAAAACCCTAAGATTAAAAGAAAGTCCCTTGAAAGAGGATCAATAAACAATGAAAAAGAAGCCTAATCCCCGAGAAGAGGTGCTTGAACCAAGCCACAAAAACGAATTAGATGCTAGTCAAAGACGGCTCAAAATTCAAGACTTCTTAAAGAATATAATCTTACTACGTCGATCGAAGACATCTATATTCGAACCAAAGAAGAACTGAACTATTGGCCTTCTCAGAAAAAGAAGCCAGGATTTGAAAGGAAACTTGACAAAAAGTTTGTAAAGGACAGAACAAGTTATGGAAAAAAAAATTCTATTCTCAAAACAAGAGAAGTCTACATGGTCGGGAGTGAAATTCTCCTTAAACTTGGATTACCTAAAATGGTAGGTTACCAATAATGGTAGAAAGCCCTTGGTCACGCCAAGATTGCCAGGTCAAGGCACCTCCCGGTGTGAGGGCGTGAGCCTTTAGCCGCGCCAAAGTCAAAAATGGCCAGGTTAAAGCAGCATAAGCCCTTATCTGCATCACGCTATGATCAAGATAAGGCACCTCCTAGAGGGAGGGCGGGTAATCCCTTAGTCCCGCCATGCTATGGCCTGGCCAAGGTACCGAACAATCCCTTATCCACGGTACGCTATGGCTAGGATAAGACACCTCCTAGAGGGAGGACGAGTAATCCCTTGGTCCCACCATGCTATGGCCTAGCCAAGGTACCGAACAAGCCCTTAGCTGCATCACGCTATGGCCAGGTTAAGGTGCTTTGTGACGCCCCACCTCTATACTCACACTAGCCAAGGACACTACGGGTAATGCCGTCGACTAGCACGAAGAATAAGGTTGTTGAGGAGTGACCATTTGTGTAATTGCTTTGTGCGAGTATCGATATGTCAGATAATATAACTTACATTTCATTTCTAGAAGAAATCTGACATATAAAATTCAAACTCAAAGCTACCACATAATGGCTATGTGGACTTCGGAAACAAATATAGAAATAAACATAACACAAATCAGTCACAGATATTCATATCACAAAGGCGGAAACAGATATGAATATAACACATAAAAGTGTACATCAAAGTAGTGGTCAAACAAGATCCACTACATCACAAAAGAATAGATACAAGTGCTAGACAAAAGAATAATTATACATCGTTGAGTCTATATCTCAAATGCATAATAACAAAAACTACTAATCTAATGTAGTTAGCCAAAAATCAGACGATGAACCCCGATAAGAAGTCAAGAAGGAGCACCTGAAATACCTCGGTCTGACCCGAGTATTATTTTAAGAAGAAAATAATAAACGGATCAGTCTTGCTATAAATATCAGATAAAATGAGATAGGATAAGAGATATGACCAAAAACGTATGGTAACAATAATGCCATACCGTGACAAGTATACATCAAATAACAACAAAAATCATACAATATCTCAACAATCTCAAAGCACCAAAAAGAATCACATATTGTTTATTTTATTCACTAAAACACAAATATTGATAAAGTATATCAATGCCAATCCACGAAAATTGGTGAAACACAAATTCTAGGAATCATCAACTAGAAATCCAAAAATCACAAAAAGGGAAGCCTATCACAAACGGGAGCATGAAAACTCACCAACATGTGTATCGCAAATGGAACGCTATTCCATGGTCGCTAACCATAAAGCCGGTGCAACGGCGTAGTGCAATAACGATACGCCCGAGGAACCTGAAACTCAAATGAGTCGGAACAACGACGTAGTGCAATAACGGTACGCCCGATGAACCTGAAACTCAAATATTTCGAAACTACGACATAGTGCAATAACAGTACGCCCGATGATCCCGAAACTCAAATAATTCGGAACAACGACGTAGTGCAATAACGGTACGCCCGATGAACCGAACTCCATAAAGCCCGTAGGTCGCTAGCCTATAAAAATGAGACAAAGCTCAATAGAACTGGGTACAGTCCCCCACGCGGACAAAGAGACATCGCACATCGTTAGTCTAAACCACAAAATGATCATCATTGATCATCAAGAAGTGTCGATTACACTAATCTAGTAAATAAATGAGTTTAGCTTCATGTCCCATAACCACTGGCTTAACTTAAATATTTAGGAACAAATTATAGATTTCCACTCGAAAATTGTCACAAGGGTTCAATCGAACAAGTCCAAGAATTAACCGACGAAGTAAACACAAGCGTTCAATACCACATGTTTTGCTAAGCCGTTTAATTAGATTTCTCATACGAATGGGGTAAAGGTTTGTATGTACTAATAGATTAGAAAACGGTTTTAAAAACAAGCTTTGTATTAAAAGTAACGTTGAAATCGTTTTGATGAAAGAGTTTGAGTATTACTACTAGTAAAGAAACCTTTATATTTTAAAGTGACAAATCATAGAAATGATTGTAGAAACAATCAATCACCAAAATCCACATTCGACGACGTGAATCAAATCCATAGAAATCGGTACCGAATCCATCAAAATGGATATTCCTAAAAATCCAAAGAAAGAAGTCATCAAAGTCGATAATAAGTGATAACAACTAACCGGATCGACAAAAATTGATTAAAATTGAAAATCCACTCAAAAACAGCTAAAATAGGCAAAACTGCACATTTCAGACGTCTGAAATTACCAACCAGACGTCTGGATGGATTTCCAGACGTTTGGATTTTGTCTCTGCCTTTTTGCGTTTTCCAGGGACCAATTCCAAACGTCTGGATTTTTCAACCAGACGTCTGAATTTTCAACCAGACGTTTGGAATTCAATCCAGACGTCTGAAATTTCCTGGTAGGCAAAAATCAGCCTAGTCCAAAAAGGGCGAAAATCCAAACGAAATGCGATCAATCGAGCAACGACGACTAAGGATTTATGCCAAGCGACAACCTAGTCTTAAAGGCTCTTCGATACACCCCAAATATCAAGGTCCAAACATCCATAGTAGGATTTTCATAAAATTGGACCAAAACACCAAAATTTTGAAAATTCACCAAATCAATTCAAATCAAAAGCAAATGAATATGCACAAGTGTTAGGAATTCATACCTAAAACAAAGAAAGTTATAGACGTAGATGTGAGTTAAAGAACTCACCTTTTCAACCCAAACACAAATGAGAAGCTTTGAAATCAAAAGAAAGATCAACCACACTTCAACTTCAACTCTAGAAGCTCCAATCAAAGATTACAACGAATATTTCCTAAGTTAGGTCATAGAAAATTTCTGAAATTGGAGAGAGATTGAGATGGAGAAGAAGAAGAGGATGCTTACCTAAGCTTCTCTTTGATTTTGGAGCTAGAACTTGAATTTGCAAAGGAAACTAGGGCTTAGGATTTTAGTTTCCAATCTCTTCCCCCATTTTTACTAAAGCTTGAAGTGTTAGGAAAATAATAGAACGAATGAAGAGGAGAGGGGTGGAGTTAGGATATAAGATGAGTTGGGTTAGTGGGCTGAAACCCAAACCCAAGCCTAAAGCCCTAAGTGAAAATGTCAAAATTCTACTCAACTCCAAACATATCGATGTTTATACTCAAAAAGGTCACAAACGCCATTTCAGACTCAATGGAAGTGGTCTCGAGTCCCAATTCGACTGTTTGCAAAAAGTGACATTTCGGACTTGAATCCGACTAACGATGCTATATTTAAATAAAAACATTTAAATATACAATCGTAAAATATGCGGGTTGTTACACGCCTCCTTGATGGAGGTTGGGTAAGTCCTTAGGCCCTACTTGAGAATAAGCTAGTCGAGTGCACCGAAAACCCGGATGACATGTCCGACGAACTAAGAAAAGTCCCTGCCTGAAATGGGCAACCGCTAGAAATCGGCACCGCCTAAAATGGCAACAACTTAAATAAGCACAAGAATTGGACGAAATAGTCCCTGCCTGAAATAGGCCAAAACAAATGAATAAAGAAACTTAGGCCCGAGAAAGAAAAAGCATGCAAAATATCATCAAAGCCTAAAGATGGCGCATTCGACAAAAGAATCAGAAAGAATTCACCGACTTCATCTCATGAACATCTGCCAGATTAGTCTTCTGGTCTTCTATTACTTATTACTAGAAATGGTATTCGGATCTTCTATTACTTATCACCGGAAATGGTATTGATCTTCTATTACTTATTACCAGAAATGGTTTTCTGGTCTTCTATTACTTATCGCCAAATTGGTTTTCTTGTCTTTTATTACTAATCGCCAGATTGGTTTTCTGGTCTTTTATTACTTATTGCCAGATTGATTCTCTGGTCCTCTATTAATGGATTTTTAACCACTTATCATTCATTAACAAGAAAGGGTATTCTAGGCTTTAAGATTTTCACATATATGAATTTCAAAATTTAATGCCCGAATCCGGGTTCTGTGATACTCATTGCAGAACTTCACTATTAAAACCTGAACATGGTTTTCAGTTTTTCTAGATAAGAATCTCGTCATCTGAATACCCAAATCTGGGTTTTGAGTCATTATCAATCGCTAATATATTATACCTAAATCTGGATATCAAGACTATTGTTTAATTAAGCCTTAGTCTAGGGACAAGATTTTTGGACATCTTGTAACGACCCGTAAATTTTCGATAATTAAAATAGTTAATTTAATAAGATTTCATGGCTTAATGTTGGTAGAATTAAAAATTTGTAATTCACTTATGATAATAATAACGAGAAATAATTGCAACAATATTTATCTAAGTTAATTATTAATGAATTAAATGATATTCCAATCAATTGAAATGACTTAAATATTATAACTTGGTTATAAGGGAATATAAGAAAAACAAATGTAAATATTAGGTTAACTAATGAAATAAGATGTAGTCAATGGTAATGGAATCAAATTGGTATTGTATAGGAAATTGTGACACTTGTAGTAAATAATAAACTTAAGTGTGATTGAAAGTAAATGGTGATAATTATTATAAGTTACTTGGTTATTGGTCAGTCGAATTGAATTTAGAAACCAATTGTAAATGAAATGAAATTTTATATAGTAACTAGGTTTATAATCAATAACTGAAGTCGAATAATAAATGTTGGATGCTTTGGATGTGAATGAGGTAATTGAGTGATAACTAAAATTCAATTAAAATGTAATATTAGAATTTGTTGAATATTGAACAATTTAAATTATTTAAATTCAATATTTGAAATTTACTGAATAATTGAATAATAGGAATTGAATAACTATATAATGAAAATAGTTGTTCTATAATTTGAATTCATTTTTAAAGAATTTATCTTATAAGTTCATTTTCAAATATTTCAGAAGATGGTGAATTTTGGATAATCAAAATTGTTAAAAATTTAAATTTGCAAATATTTGAATAATTGAATTTTGAATATAATATGATTGAAGATGATATTGAAGATTGATATAAAATTTTATTTAAACAATAATGAATTTGTTAACATTTAAAATTGGATTCGTAAGAAATTCTGTAAATTTTGAAAGTCGTCGATTTAATCGACGAGTAAAAATAGCCTTCCGAGACACAGTCTTGGAATTCGATGAAACCAGTTCCATTGGATCCGTAATAGAGTATTATTATCGGATTTCAAATTTCGTAGCATTTGGAGTTATCGTTTGGTTGTACGAGTTAGAAATGCGCTGAAATAAATAACGAAAATTTAATATTTTAATTCGATTCAAAAAGCTATCTTCCACAGACGATCGAATTAGCCTCTGAAACACGTTCCATTGTGTTCGGAATGCGGGTAAAACCTTAGGAACGCCTGTCGGCACGCGTCATTTGGAAATCGTTTGAAAATGTTGTTTAAATGTGGGAATAATATTAAAATAATGTGTATATACGTATATAAATACGTTTACGCATTGAAACCCTAGCTTATTATCTCGTGGCCGCCTGAGATGGTTTCGATGGCCGATAATTGATTTCGTTCCCCTCAAAAATCACGAAATCTAAGCAACGAATTCGAAAACCCCCAACTAGATAATCGAAGAGTGTAATACGAACTTCCAATTCAACGGTCGAGATGGGTTTTGGTGTGGTGGTTGGAGAGCGAGCTGCCTCCGTTCTTGGTCAGTTCGAGTGTGTTTTCGAGCAGCTAGATACGACCGAGCTTCGCGTGGCCTTGAGCACTGGTGCATTGGAGCTAGAGCTTTCGATAGGCGGTGGTTGATCAAGCTATAGATGGGTATAGGGGAGACGACGATCAACCCTAGGAGACGAAGTTGGGTTCTTGCGTGCGAATTCCTCCTGTGTACGTGATGGAGAAGAACTAGATCTCGCGGCTCTGATTTTCTTATTCCAGATGAACGGCCCTGATCGATTGTTGGTTAATTTAAATTATATAAGTTTGTAAATCATTTATATTAAATTCGTTCAATCTTTAAAATTAGATATCTTCTTCGTACTTTATCAGAATTGGATGAAACAAGATGCGTTGGAATCGTATTGACGAGCTCTACGTCAAGGAATATATTTGGGGACTTTTGAAGCTAAATAAAATTTTAGGTTAAATCGAACGTCGTTCGATTTGATTTGAAATTTAAAACTCAAGGTGAGTGTTTTATAACGCTCACAACGTACTAGAATATTTTGATGCTAGTTAAATTTAATATTGTGAAGCGATATGATTTTTTTTATTAGTCGTTGTTGATAAAATTTAACTGTCATCTAGATTGTCATTGAATTTAATATTAGAATTGAAATCGATAGTCAAATTAGAATTGAAATTCAATCGCAATTAAATTTCCGAACATCTATAACTATGAAATTTCCGTGATTTATATTGTCTGTTTGAATGATTGGTTGCGATGGATGCTATTGATTGATGTTTGAATGTTTGGATGTTTATTGGTTGTATATATCCTGTCATCACCCTGTGTATTATTTACAGTTGTAAATTAAATCATTTTGAATAAATTGAGAAATAGGTTGAAATGATATATACCGATGACATTATAATTCGAATTGAAATGATATATCTCTATTCCTGAAATTTAATTGAAATAACTGATCACTTGGCCATAGGATAGAAAATTATATATGGGCACCGGATTGGTTAAATTAAATAATTTTTAAAATCTTTGATTTGGAATTATTTTAAATGGTTTGATTTAAAGGAATTTAAAGATCAAATTTTTAGAAATTGAATTCATCGTGAATTTTATGTTGAGAGGTTGAAATAAATTATGTTAAACAAATTGGTTAATAATTGAAGTTAAGACTTTGAAATTAAAATTGTGATATGATTGAATTTCGTTAATTGATTTGATTTTTAAAAGAATTCAACGTTTATTCGGACTTTGAATATTATTAAGTAAAAGTGTGATAAAGACAACATTTTGAAATCGAAATTGAGACAATTGGATTTGAGATGGAATTAAATTTAAATTTAAAATCAAAATTTGATTTGAATTGAAATTGAGGTTTAATCGACTGAATGGAAATTTGAATTTGATTCAGATTGGTAAGTTGAAAATTAAAATGGTTGACTTTGAAGCTATTTCAAATTTGGTTTTTCTTAAGTTATTCTGCTATATAAACTATTTTAAATACTTAAACTATTTTATATTAAACTATTTTAACCTATACTAATTATATTAAGTTATTTTAACTTATTTAAACATATTAACTTATTTTAATCTATTTTTAAATCTACTTAACCCAATTTAATTTATTTAAAGTAATTTACCTATTTTTAATTTATTTTAATCATATTTAATCTATTTTAAAGTTATTTAACCTATTTAATTATATTAAATCTATTTTTAAATCTATTTAACTATATTAAATCCATTTAAAACTATTTTTAAATCTATCTTTAATATTTAGAGTATTTTAACTATTTTCAATTATTTAAGCTACTTTAAACTATTCAAAAATATTTTTCCAAAATTCCCAGCTGGTCAATAAGGTGAAATGTTTATATTTAAATCTTGGATTTAAATACGAAGTGGGTTAAATGAAGTTACAACCTAAATTGAAATGTGACGATTTTTGAAATTGAAAATGAGATTTTGAGGCGAAATGATTTTTGAAATGAAATCGTATATTTTGCGTAGATACGGTGATTTTGAAATGGATTTGATTTTTGAAGCGAACTTGATATTTTGATATCAATTATGAATTGATTTTTTTGAAAATGTAAAAGAACCATCCGGTGTGTAATAAGCGTTTGGTTGTTAAAAAGACTGGGATCGGATATGGGCATACTCTCTGTCGATACCGAAAACCACTTTAACAACTGTGTATGTGGTGGAGATTCCAGAAATGAAGTAGGATGGTTTGGCGACGATTCTCTATATGGTATGACGTGACCCTGACTCCCGTGAGTCAGCTTAGATGTGACTAAAATCAGGAGCTATACCGGGCTAATGTGAGGTCATTCCTCTTATCAGGCATATTTCTTCGATACCATTATATTGCTTTGTGATTCGATTTGGTGGCCACCCCTCGATTGTTTGGGAGTGTGTCCGAGGTGGGCGGTAGTAGCTGCTATGCGTCACCACCAGTCCGGGAGTGCAATTGGTATATCTACCCTGGCATCTCCTCGTGTGCCGTGTTCACATGCCCTAGCGTGCCTTCTACGAGTTTGTTTTGTACCATACCTATGGGGTGCCCTCTGCGTAAACCTTTCGGAGGAGCGTACGGTACTGTATAGACTATGAGAATATATAAAATGTGTTAAGGGGGATATGGGTAACGCCTTAACGCTATTTTAATAGTTTATTTTACTATAGACATATTATAATAGCGTATTGTACTACATAGTAGATAGTTTAACGGATCCTTAAGAGATGGAAAATCCCGTAACATCTCTTGAGTTATTGCACGCATGTCGACACTGGATAGGAGATGGCAAACCCCGTAAACGTCTCTGACGCCGTTACACTCATCTTTATTTACGATTGATTTAACTTACATAAGGATATTTTAGTCCTGACTCGAGTGTTTTGTCTTTTCATTACGCTCGGGTCAGTCCAGAGTTTTTCAGCTTATTGAAGATTTATTCTGGAGGACGAAGACGAAGATTTGGTATACTATTACTATTATTATCCTTGCATTATGCTGTCTGCTGCATTATTTTATTTGTTCTGTTTTATATGTATAACTCTGATAAATGTTGTATAAATGATAATCAAAAGTATATTAAACAGCTTCATGAACTGTTTATTTGATTATTATATTTTATCTTTCCGCTGCGGGATTCTGTGGTTGTTTCTTGTTCCTTTTCTCTTCTTTTCTTATTTACCCCATTAACAATCCTCCCTTTTGAATGGTTTGAGTTGGCATGTGTGTTTGATTGTCAATTTAAACTATCCAAAAAGGTGGGTCGTTACAGTTGGTATCAGAGCTTTGGTTTAGCGATAACCTTAGCTTTGTGGGGTCTGACTCTTTAAATAGGGTAGTAATACCCTATAATGAGTCGCTGAGTGTATATGTATGAGAGAGCATATTTGTTAGTGATATAAAATTGTTTTATATTGTGTTGGTTGATTTGTTGAGTGGCATATGGATTCTGGTCAATACGAGTAATTAACGTCATTGATAGGGATCTCTAAACACTTGAACAGAATAATTCGACATAGTATTGTTTTGGAATTGGGTAAATGAAATAATTTTGCCCCAATTATATTTTGTATATAAAGATATAATTTTTAGAAATTATTATGATACATCCAGTTTGTTTGGTTGTTAGAAATGATAATATGTATGGTTACCGTAAATTGGATATTGTGTTTTAATAAATAAGGTTTATTACAAAATAAATAATGATAAAACAACTTGTGGAATGTTTTAAGAAAGAAAATTTTTGTAAGAATAATTTATAAATGTGACTTATAAATTAAAATGGATTTAAATTGAGAAATATTGAATTTAAGACCCGGAAATTTTGAAATGGTTTTCAAAGCTTTGAAGAGAAATGTATAGTGATATGAGTTGAAAAATATTTATGGAAATATTTTGGAAGGATTTTTAAGAAGGAATGAATTCAGTAACCCTCTCTTATGTCGCTGGAAAATAATTTCGGTGATGACTGCGCAGCATCATCGACGTTCATTTTCGAGTCTCAAAGTGGAGGAGACTTTTGTGAAGCTTTGCTTTGCTTTGCTTCGAAACTGTTTTGAAAAATGCATTTTTGGTTTAAACTCCAAAAGTATGATTTGATATATATATAAGATATAAATGTATCAATTTATTTCAAATGATTTGAAATAAACCGGGCATTTAAATTTTTAAAGTTCTGTTAATTGATATTTTTCAAGATTATCTGAATTAAATGTGAATAACTAGAACTTATGTAATAAAAGGATTAAAAACTCTAAGCTAAATGTTTTGAGAAACTTTAGAGTTGAAGTGTGACTCTTAAAAATTGAAAGGTATTGAAAAGTAAAGAAAATTTAAGTAAGTGAAATTGTGAACTTTCTAATTAAGTAAAATGAATCCTATAAAATTTGTATTGTATCAAATTGCATTCTAATAACATATAATATGACTTACCAAATGTTAAAAAGTTAAAATGATGTTTTGGATATGTAATGGGATACTATACAAGTAAGCAAAAACCTAGAAGTAATTGAAATATACAAGTAAGCAAAAACTTAAAAGTAACTAAAATGTTTATTAATGGAAATTTGATTGTGATAAGAATGTTATATACTTAACTAAAATGTGAAATGATGAATGGCTAAATGGAATAAGTAAGTGAACTTAAGAAAACAGACAAATGAATCGAAATAATATCCTTGTAAATTTGTTACAGAATTGAATATAAATTTGCAAGGAAATTGTGAAATTGAAGTTTGTAGCTTTGGAAATAATTATAAACTTAGATAAAGTCCAACTTCTTATATATGACTTTTATAGAATAATTATAAACTAAGTGATGATTAATAAAATGTTCCACCAATAAATTTGTTATTAACTGAAATTATGAAAATGAAGTAAATGTAAACAGAAGAATTTGGTATAGCTAAGAATCAATTGGAAAATGAAATTGAATTTAATTAAATTATATGGAATGTTTAAAATGAACTTAACTAAGCAAATTGTATGAAATGATGCATAAGAAATGATAGTATAAAAGAATACGTTGTGTAAAGAAATGGATATATTAAGTAAATAAGGGATATGAATAATGCATTGTGAATAATCAATTGTAACTGAAATGGAGGCAGGTAAATAATTTAGACAAATGGTATAGAAATCTATTGAAAGTTAATATGTAAGTTGTACGTATATTATTTTATTCGCATAACAATTTGATCTGAATTCGAGCACAGAATTTCGAGATAACTTATATCGATCCAAGTTTGGATTTTTCACTCGATTCTTGACGGCGAACTTTGTATATAGATTTTTGATTTGATTCTGGAATTATCTATCATAGTATATGGCTATGCAAGGAGAATAACAGTTTCCGATCAAGGAACCAAATCTGAGTCCGCACTAGAGGGTTGTGTGAACGATACTAGTTTGGAAGTGAAATTTTGTGATCAAATGAGCGATCAGATTTGATATTTCGTACGGATGATGTATGTACTTCGTACAGGTTTAAGTAAAGCTAATATTGAAAATTGAAAATGCAGATTATAAAATGATTTTAAATTATATGATTGAATATCATTGATAAATAAGATGTAGGTATTTAAAAATCAAGGAATTTGGATTGCCCGACAAAAAGGTACACGTTTATTTGTCAATTGGATTTGATGGTTTTTGGATGGAGCCACTTGGCTTTTGTTTCTTTTATTGGTTTGGGGCCCGTAGAGGCGTTTTGTAGTTATGCCGATCGAGCCGCGCAAAGGAGACGCTGCCGAAATTTTCCGTAAATCCGGGTGTTAGAAAATTTTCAAGTTTTAAAATTTTATAATTTGTTTGGATATCTAATTTGTAAATTTCGTAAGCCAATCGGAGTAGCTTAGTAGAAGTGTAATAACGACTTTATAAGTAAAATTTCATTGTTTTATAAATTGATAATTTTGGATAAAATATATCGACTGTTGAATTCTTTACTTAGTTCCTTTTCCCTTCTTTTTCCTTTTCGAGGACGAAAAGTTTTGAGTAGGGGAGAGTGTAACGACCCGTAAATTTTCGATAATTAAAATAGTAAATTTAATAAGATTTCATGGCTTAATGTTGGAAGAATTAAAAATTTGTAATTTACTTATGATAATAATAACGAGAATGAATTGCAACAATATTTATCTAAGTTAATTATTAATGAATTAAATGATATTCCAATCCATTGAAATGACTTAAATATTATAACTTGGTTATAAGGGAATATAAGAAAAACAAATGTAAATATTAGGTTAACTAATGAAATAAGATGTAGTCAATGGTAATGGAATCAAATTGGTATTGTATAGGAAATTGTGACACTTGTAGTAAATAATAAACTTAAGTGTGATTGAAAGTAAATGGTGATAATTATTATAAGTTACTTTGTTATTGGTCAGTCGAATTGAATTTAGAAACCAATTGTAAATGAAATGAAATTTTATATAGTAACTAGGTTTATAATCAATAACTGAAGTCGAATAATAAATGTTGGATGCTTTGGATGTGAATGAGGTAATTGAGTGATAACTAAAATTCAATTAAAATGTAATATTGGAATTTGTTGAATATTGAACAATTTAAATTATTTAAATTCAATATTTGAAATTTACTGAATAATTGAATAACGGGAATTGAATAACTATATAATGAAAATAGTTGTTCTATAATTTGAATTCATTTTTAAAGAATTTATCTTATAAGTTCATTTTCAAATATTTCAGAAGATGGTGAATTTTGGATAATCAAAATTGTTAAAAATTTAAATTTGCAAATATTTGAATAATTGAATTTTGAATATAATATGATTGAATATGATATTGAAGATTGATATAAAATTTTATTTAAACAACAATGAATTTGTTAACATTTAAAATTGGATTCGTAAGAAATCCTGTAAATTTTGAAAGTCGTCGATTTAATCGACGAGTAAAAATAGCCTTCCGAGACACAGTCTCGGAATTCGATGAAACCAGTTCCATTGGATCCGTAATAGAGTATTATTATCGGATTTCAAATTTCGTAGCATTTGGAGTTATCGTTTGGTTGTACGGGTTAGAAACGCGCTGAAATAAATAACGAAAATTTAATATTTTAATTCGATTCAAAAAGCTATCTTCCACAGACGATCGAATTAGCCTCTGAAACACGTTCCATTGTGTTCGGAATGCGGGTAAAACCTTAGGAACGCCTGTCGGCACGCGTCATTTGGAAATCGTTTGAAAATGTTGTTTAAATGTGGGAATAATATTAAAATAATGTGTATATACGTATATAAATACGTTTACGCATCGAAACCCTAGCTTATTATCTCGTGGCCGCCTGAGATGGTTTCGATGGCCGATAATTGATTTCGTTCCCCCTCAAAAATCACGAAATCCAAGCAATGAATTTGAAAACCCCCAACTAGATAATCGAAGAGTGTAATACGAACTTCCAATCCAACGGTCGAGATGGGTTTTGGTGTGGTGGTTGGAGAGCGAGCTGCCTCCGTTCTTGGTCAGTTCGAGTGTGTTTTCGAGCAGCTAGATACGACCGAGCTTCGCGTGGCCTTGAGCGCTGGTGCATTGTAGCTAGAGCTTTCGATAGGCGGTGGTTGATCAAGCTATAGATGGGTATAGGGGAGACGACGATCAACCCTAGGAGACGAAGTTGGGTTCTTGCGTGCGAATTCCTCCTGTGTACGTGATGGAGAAGAACTAGATCTCGCGGCTCTGATTTTCTTATTCCAGATGAACGGCCCTGATCGATTGTTGGTTAATTTAAATTATATAAGTTTGTAAATCATTTATATTAAATTCGTTCAATCTTTAAAATTGGATATCTTCTTCGTACTTTATCAGAATTGGATGAAACAAGATGCGTTGGAATCGTGTTGACGAGCTCTACGTCATGGAATAGATTTGGGGACTTTTGAAGCTAAATAAAATTTTAGGTTAAATCGAACGTCGTTCGATTTGATTTGAAATTTAAAACTCAAGGTGAGTGTTTTATAACGCTCACAACGTACTAGAATATTTTGATGCTAGTTAAATTTAATATTGTGAAGCGATATGATTTTTTTTATTAGTCGTTGTTGATAAAATTTAACTGTCATCTAGATTGTCATTGAATTTAATATTAGAATTGAAATCGATAGTCAAATTAGAATTGAAATTCAATTGCAATTAAATTTCCGAACATCTATAACTATGAAATTTCCGTGATTTATATTGTCTGTTTGAATGATTGGTTGCGATGGATGCTATTGATTGATGTTTGAATGTTTGGATGTTTATTGGTTGTATATATCCTGTCATCACCCTGTGTATTATTTACAGTTGTAAATTAAATCATTTTGAATAAATTGAGAAATAGATTGAAATGATATATACCGATGACACTATAATTCGAATTGAAATGATATATCTCTATTCCTGAAATTTAATTGAAATAACTGATCACTTGGCCATAGGATAGAAAATTATATATGGGCACCGGATTGGTTAAATTAAATAATTTTTAAAATCTTTGATTTGGAATTATTTTAAATGGTTTGATTTAAAGGAATTTAAAGATCAAATTTTTAGAAATTGAATTCATCGCAAATTTGATGTTGAGAGGTTGAAATAAATTTTGTTAAACAAATTGGTTAATAATTGAAGTTAAGACTTTGAAATTAAAATTGTGATATGATTGAATTTCGTTAATTGATTTGATTTTTAAAAGAATTCAACGTTTATTCGGACTTTGAATATTATTAAGTAAAAGTGTGATAAAGACAACATTTTGAAATCGAAATTGAGACAATTGGATTTGAGATGGAATTAAATTTAAATTTAAAATCAAAATTTGATTTGAATTGAAATTGAGGTTTAATCGACTGAATGGAAATTTGAATTTGATTCAGATTGGTAAGTTGAAAATTAAAATGGTTGACTTTGAAGCTATTTCAAATTTGGTTTTTCTTAAGTTATTCTGCTATATAAACTATTTTAAATACTTAAACTATTTTATATTAAACTATTTTAACCTATACTAATTATATTAAGTTATTTTAACTTATTTAAACATATTAACTTATTTTAATCTATTTTTAAATCTACTTAACCCAATTTAATTTATTTAAAGTAATTTACCTATTTTTAATTTATTTTAATCATATTTAATCTATTTTAAAGTTATTTAACCTATTTAATTATATTAAATCTATTTTTAAATCTATTTAACTATATTAAATCCATTTAAAACTATTTTTAAATCTATCTTTAATATTTAGAGTATTTTAACTATTTTCAATTATTTAAGCTACTTTAAACTATTCAAAAATATTTTTCCAAAATTCCCAGCTGGTCAATAAGGTGAAATGTTTATATTTAAATCTTGGATTTAAATACGAAGTGGGTTAAATGAAGTTACAACCTAAATTGAAATGTGACGATTTTTGAAATTGAAAATGAGATTTTGAGGCGAAATGATTTTTGAAATGAAATCGTATATTTTGCGTAGATACGGTGATTTTGAAATGGATTTGATTTTTGAAGCGAACTTGATATTTTGATATCAATTATGAATTGATTTTTTTGAAAATGTAAAAGAACCATCCGGTGTGTAATAAGCGTTTGGTTGTTAAAGAGACCGGGATCGGATAAGGGCATACTCTCTGTCGATACCGAAAACCACTTTAACAACTGTGTACGTGATGGAGATTCCAGAAATGAAGTAGGATGGTTTGGCGACGATTCTCTATATGGTATGACGTGACCCTAACTCCCATGAGTCAGCTTAGATGTGACTAAAATCAGGAGCTATACCGGGCTAATGTGAGGTCATTCCTCTTATCGGGCATATTTCTTCGATACCATTATATTGCTTTGTGATTCGATTTGGTGGCCACCCCTCGATTGTTTGGGAGTGTGTCCGAGGTGGGCGGTAGTAGCTGCTATGCGTCACCACCAGTCCGGGAGTGCAATTGGTATATCTACCCTGGCATCTCCTCGTGTGCCGTGTTCACATGCCCTAGCGTGCCTTCTACGAGTTTGTTTTGTACCATACCTATGGGGTGCCCTCTGCGTAAACCTTTCGGAGGAGCGTACGGTACTGTATAGACTATGGGAATATATAAAATGTGTTAAGGGGGATATGGGTAACGCCTTAACGCTATTTTAATAGTTTATTTTACTATAGACATATTATAATAGCGTATTGTACTACATAGTAGATAGTTTAACGGATCCTTAAGAGATGGAAAATCCCGTAACATCTCTTGAGTTATTGCACGCATGTCGACACTGGATAGGAGATGGCAAACCCCGTAAACGTCTCTGACGCCGTTACACTCATCTTTATTTACGATTGATTTAACTTACATAAGGATATTTTAGTCCTGACTCGAGTGTTTTGTCTTTTCATTACGCTCGGGTCAGTCCAGAGTTTTTCAGCTTATTGAAGATTTATTCTGGAGGACGAAGACGAAGATTTGGTATACTATTACTATTATTATCCTTGCATCATGCTGTCTGCTGCATTATTTTATTTGTTCTGTTTTATATGTATAACTCTGATAAATGTTGTATAAATGATAATCAAAAGTATATTAAACAGCTTCATGAACTGTTTATTTGATTATTATATTTTATCTTTCCGCTGCGGGATTCTGTGGTTGTTTCTTCTTCCTTTTCTCTTCTTTTCTTATTTACCCCATTAACAATCCTCCCTTTTGAATGGTTTGAGTTGGCATGTGTGTTTGATTGTCAATTTAAACTATCCAAAAAGGTGGGTCATTACACATCTATTCATCCCAAATGCTCGAATCTGGGCCAAAAAATATTATCAAAAAGAACACTATTAAGACTCCCTGAATGGGGAATTCGAACTTCTAACCATGTCAAAATAATGGGTGAGAAAGTTATTATTTCAAAAATTCAAACAAGAACCCCTGAATCAGGTTCTTCATTTAATGAAAGATATATTTTAACATTCATCACCGTACGATAAGGCGTAATCTACTACCAACAAGTCTTATGCATTATGAACAAGTAGAAGGAGTTAAATCCATGATCATTTCTCATCATGGTTAAAGATAAGATCTTAACATTTTGAATAAATTACTTTTTATACAATTGGCAAGATGATTTGCTAATCTGGGCAAATGATATACATATGCGAATATGTTGATTCCAAGCTAACAATTAAAAATATTGTTTGCTACATGTTTCCCAGGAAAGTCAGAATGACAAAAGGTTCAAAAACACAAAAGTTGTTGAATGAGTAATTCAAAGGTACATCAAAAGTTATACTACAGAAAAGTATCAAAACAGGTGATACTTACAAAATTTCTATAATTTACGTAAGTTATGTAATTATTTACAAACAACAAAAATCATGCATAAGGTAGATTTACATGGTTCAAATACAAAAACAAATAACAAATCTTGAGATGCTTTACTAAGATTCTCCGCCACTGAAGGATTAACTACGTGGTTAATTACTGCGCGGAGAACTTCTTTAAGCTTTTTCTCTTATCTTCTAACTGTATTCTCATCATAAATTTCCTCGATGTTTGTTTTTAAAGCACTGTTAAAGTGCCTATTTGCAGCCCTAAGGGTCTTGTTTTCCCTTTCTAACTCCGCAACATGCTTTTGGAGGAAATAAATATCATGCTCAAGCTTTTGATTCTTGGCGGCGTAGTCATTGATAGTCCGAGAATACTTTATCTTTTGCCGCTCATCAGAATATTTGGCAATTTCGAATTTTACCCTCCGACACCAGCTCCCGACTACATTGTTGTCTAAGCCTGGGAGAGGATTGAGCATAGTGGGAAATTTTTGAGCCATGAGAAGTTTTGACCTAGTGGGCTTGGCAGCTGAAGGAGTTGCTTGTTGGGCCGAAAGTTCAATCTTTGAAGTATTATCACCCAAAATGAATTTAGAGAGGCACACTGAGCCTGACTATCTTTTAGTTTCAAATCTAAATCACTTATCTACCGAATAAGCTTAGACACCTTTTGATTGAATTCGATCGAGGGATTTGCCTTCATTTGCCATTTGACTATAGTGATCATCTCATCTCTTTTCTTGATATCAACCTTGAGATAGGCTATGTGGTCTTTGTGGCCACTGGCAATGGTCTTTTGAATAAGACATCTTTTATGCCACTTCACGGCTTCGTTGTTGCCACCAAAACGCTCGAGAAGGACTTCGTCATGAACCATAATGTAACACCCCATATTCTTATAACCTTAAGTAGGATATTTAATTAGTTAAATTAAACCAAATAATGTGAAGGTTGATAGGTTGAGAATTGATTAATTAAAGGTAGCCATGCCATGTTAAGGGTCTAACTAAAATGAAATAACACTAGATAATGTGTTAGGATATGAGAAGGGTAATATGGGAAATAGTATAACCTTATACCCTAAAACCCTTAGGAAATGGGTAACTCATGTTCATTATTTCTCATTTCACTAAAACATAATTGTTAGTCCGGCCAGCATTTCCCATTCTCTAGAGAAGAAGTAAAGCTAGGATTCAAGAGAAGAGAAGAAATCAATTAATTCAACAATCAAAAATCTCATCTATAATCTCAAAAGCTAAGGTGAATAATTACTAAATCCCTAATTCTTTTTGTTTTTGACTTTGTGATTAGATCTGAACTGTTTTTGCTATATTATTGCCATGCCTGATGTTTAAAGATATATATATATATATATATATATATTTAATGTTGGTGAAATTATAAATGTTTATTCATGTTTTATTATATGTTTAACATGAATTCCCTATTTAATGACATTCGAATACCTTGGAAATTTAAATATAGGTCCGGAATAATATTTTAGAGATGGGTTTTGATTTTCATAATTTTCTAATTTATTATGGATTTTATATGAATTTTCGAATGAAGAAAATTGTTTATTGGGTTATAAATTATTTGTGACTAAAATATTAATTGTTTGGGTTTGAGATTTTAATATGTTAGGCAATATATTAAAACAGATTTTCTAGGAAATTCCAGAATTTTCCTAAGTCATTTGAGGGATATATAAAATTATTTAAGGTATGAGACTTAAATGTTTTCTATATTTATAAAGGAGAGGGGTATTTTGCAAAATAAGATGATTTATAAATTCTATTAATTGCGGCAGCACATTTCTAAAAATATTTTATTGACCAATGAAAATTTGACAAATAAAGGAAGGTTAGTTGAAAAGTTTCCTTTTTAAGTTTAAAAATAAAAATCACTCTTTTTCCATGTTTCAGCCCATACTGCAGTATACCTTCCACCCTAAACCTTTCGTCTCAGTCGAAAGGTTAGCTTTCGATAAGGTCAAAGTTCAATGCATAAGGTATCAAGTAATTGGTACGTAATGAATTGAATATAGCTGAATGGTTTTAAGCTTAAAGGTTGATGGCCTAAGTGGTTGGAATATAATTGTTTTATAAGTGAAAAGCTTTCGCTTGCTTTGCTTTCGAATTTGAGCTTTCGTCTTGGTCTCTTCTGATCAGGTCAAGTTATTTAAAAGAAAGACTTTAAAACTTCTAATATAGTCGATAGGTTGTTGCTGCTTCCACCATTACTTTGTTTTGAAACCTTCGGACATCACCGATGGGTTTCTTCTGCTTTTTATAAAGGTTTTACTTTGAACCTTGCAACCAGTCGAAAGGTTTATCTGTTTCTAAAACTAGCCGTTTCTCCAATGCTTTCGGAAGGAAGCTTTCGACTTAGGTGGTTACCCTTGTTTTATAAAGTATAACCCAAGGCTTTCGAAAGGTTGTTTAATAAAGATGAAATATTTTAAAAAGATGGTATCCAGATTGTTTTATGTTGAATCTAGTATACCTTCGAAATGTTTATGTTTTAAAAGATTGTAAGCATTCGAAGGTCTTATTCCCTGATCTATTTCGAAAGGTTTATTAGACATGTTCGAAAGGTTTATGAAGAAAGGTTTTCCATAGGTTTTTTTAGGTAATGACTTAAAGATATTTTAAAGAAGGATGTCTAAAGTTTATAGCTCCTGTAAGGTTTGCTTTGTATGACTTCGAAAGGTTTGACAAATGATTTCGAAAGGTTTAAACATCGATTTTGAATCAGATAATTTCAAAGTATGGAAAGAGATTCTTTCAAAAGGATAAGTGTTTTCATCAACTAGATTTTGAGTGAAGAGTTTATATCTGACATGGTAATATGATTTGAGTAAAGTATAAGATTTATTCTTTTCCTTGTTTGAAGTCTGATTTAAAGGTTTAAATCATTTCGAAAATTGTTTCCAAGGAAGATTACGGGAGGGGATCGTTAAGTATAAATGACTCAGATATTAGAATACCAGATGGGACTAGTATGAGGTCGCGCCCTATACATTAGCTATTAGCCCCATCTAATGGTTGTCCAAAATTCCAGTGTGTAGGGCTTGGTCATAGGTAGGCTAATATTATGATTACACACTGAAAGGAATATATGTTGTATACAAATAGGTTATTGGTGAGCCTGAAAAACCATTAGGAATGGAAAGATCTGGAAGATGATTAAGTTAGGGGCAGACCATCCAGAAGTAAAGTATTTGACAGATAGTTAAGGATAGATAATCCAGAGGAAGAATACCTAACATGTTTTAGGTTAATTTTGATTATATTGTCTGGTAGGCCCAAGTCAGCCAAAGGTTAAAAGTTATCCAAACAAAACTTATGTGTTTGAAAGGATAGTTCACCATTACCTAAGATTTATGTATGTTTACACAATGATTACTTTACAGTATTTAACCATAGTGGATGTAGGAGCACAATATATGGTTTTGTAAAAGGTTTTGCAATGATATGTTTTAAAAAGGATGTTAGTGAGGGGAAACTCGTTCCGCTAAGCGGCGTGGTCTCACATAACAGATTTAACTGAGATGTATAGTATTATTTACACCAGCCATTATGTCTGACTCATAGTTTATGTTTTCCCCTTAAACTCTCGGGTGCTCAAAATTGATTTGAGTAGGTTGAGAGGTTAAAGATCTTTTCAGGTTTTAGAATGTTGACGAATAAGCTACTGGAGGATGCAGGAGGTAACGGATAGCTACTTAGGATTTGCTATTTTTATTTATGTTTTGGTGAATTTACCGGTGTGTTTTGATGTATTAGGTCTAATATGACCATATGACTCTAATCAATCGAGAGGGTATCTTCATATACCACTCTCGGCGTAATTCATAATAAATATATTTAATGTGTGCCTGGGAAAATGATATTGGTTTTGTGACGTGAATGTGGAACAAATTTTATTTGGAAATGTAATGAAGTAATTTGTGGTTTTGAAATTTGTGTTTTGTTTCATATTCAAGTGCTTCTGATATTATTGATACCATTAACATAGCCGTATCTAGTCACCGGAAGCTAATACTATAGATGACTGTAGCATCTGTAGCGCTTAGTTTTTGGCCTCTAGATAGGGGATATTACACATAATCTCGCCAGTTCTTGGTAGTAGCCTATCCCTAATAGCGTCGACATGAGAAAGTAAACTTTGAGAGAGATGACACGAAGACGGCCGTATCTCCTATTTAACCAAAAAAATGGAATAAAAATCAAGATAGAGATAAAAGTGTTTTTATTGTTATTGTAGAAAATTACAACTCAAATAGCCACAAAGTTAAAGGGTACAACAAACACTTTCATTACATCTAAAGTTTAGCGACTACATTTGTAACGACCCGTATTTTTAACACCTTAAAATACGAATTAAAATGAAAATTTTGGATAAAAATCCGAAGGAAATAAAATTTTGTGTTGTTAAATGTGAATTACAAGTTAAAATACAAAACTGAATTCTGAAATAACTTATTTGTAAATTAAATATGGATGTTAACTTGTAGTGAATGTAAATAATGAATTGAATTTGATTGTAAACCAAATTGGTTATGATTGTAAACAAAGAATAAATAAAATGGTTGATTTAATAATGGAAGTTTATGTTATTGAAACTAATATAAATAAATGTAACTTAATATTACAGTTGATTGAAAGCAGATAATAACTGAAAATGTAATTCGATAAAGATGTTAACTTGTAATTGAACGTAAGTAAAGATTTAAATTTGAATGTAACAAGTAATTGAATTGAATTGAATTTGATTGTAAATAACGAAATAAATAAAATGTTACATTTAATATTGAAGTTGTAATATGGAAATCAACGTAAATGAATGTAATTTAATATTACTGTGAATTTAAATAAGATGATAGCTGAAGAAAATGAAAGAAAATGAATTATAAACTATTGATAATAATGTATAAGTAAATGGTTGATTCAATAATGAAAGTGTAAATCGAAATAAAAGAATTCATTTGGAATTAAATAACTTGAATTTGAATTACAATGTAATTGAACGCTGAATCTAATATAATCTTTTATATTAGATTTATAATGGAAAACTGCATTGTAAAAGATTGTTAATTACTGTGAAATTAAAAATGGGATTTGTGAACAATTGAAATTTGATTAAAAAGTTAATAATTTAAAATTGGGAATTTTATATTGAAATTAAACAGTCGAATAATTTATTTTTCGAATATTGGATTTAATTAGACAATTAAATCGATAATTTAATAAGTTAAATTTCAGAAATAATTGAAAATCGAGTTGAATATGATTGAAAATGATTTGTAAAATTTTATCTTATCATATTGGAGTTATAGTAATGTTATAGAACTTTTAAAATTGAATTTAAAGTTAATTTGTGAAAATTGAATATTTTTAATATTTAATTATCGACTGAAAAATAACCATTTTTCGAACAGTCTCAGAATTGAACGAAACTAGTTCCATTGGATCCGTAATAGTTTTTTATTGTCGGATTTCAATTTTAGTAGCAATCGGAGTTATCGTTTGACCATGGCAGCTCGAAACGCATCGAATTGTTTTTAATATTAATTCGGCGAGAGAAAATAGTCATTTTTCAAAAAGTCTCGGATTTTGACGAAACCAGTTTCATCGGATCCGTAATGTCATATTATTGTAGGGTTTCAAATTTCGTATCAATCGGATTTACCGTTTGTCCGGGGCGAGCCCAAACGCACTGAAATTTGATTAACCGATTTAATTTTAAATCGATCGTTTATTGCCGTAACTCGCACAGATGATCGAATTAGCTTCCGAAACATGTTCCATTGTGTTCAGAACGTGGGATAAACCCTAGAAACGCCGGTCACCACGCGAGATTTGAAGTTCGGATTTTGGAGTGAATAGTGTTTTTCGGTAAATTTCTATAAAAGGAACCCTTTATCATTTCATTTGAAAACATTAGCCCTAGGGTTTCATAGCCGCCACTTTCAAATTCAATGGCCAGAAAATTTCGAAACTTCTTCCTCATTTTCCTCTCAATCCATCAACAATTAGCAAAAGTCGTCAACTACAAAGTTGTAGAGGACAATGAGAGCTTTAAATCCATACAGAGATGATCGAAAACGGAGCAACGAATCAACGGGAAATCGAGCTCGAAGCTGCTACATTTTTCACGTTTTTCGAGGCCAAAGGGGCAGCCAAGTTCCATGCTATTCTCGGTGTAGGTAGAGTTCGCCGAGGGCTTCGCGATGGAGGTGGCCGATCGTCTTCAAGTCGTGTATTTTGGTCGTGAAAATTCAAAGAAGAGAGGCGGCTATGGGTTTCATACTCACGGCTTTGAACGAGAGAAGGAAGAAGGGGAGGGTACGGCCAGATCTGATGGGGTGGAAATCGACGGCCTGGATCGTTCTAGGTTAAAAAAAAATATATATTTTTAAATAAAATGTAAATTGTTTATATTATTAATGTGTACAAACTTCTAAAATGCATAACTTTTTCATACGAGGTCCGATTGGAACGAAACTTTTTGCGTTGCGATCATAATGACGAGAGCTTCAAAATGAAACTTGTTTGGATGGATTTGGAGACGGTGAAAATTTGGGCTAAAGTTGGGCGTTGTCCAGTTTTAGTTCCAAACCGGAATGCCTCGGCGACAGCGGAAAATCAAGGTGAGTGTTTTATAACGCTCACAACATACTGAATATCTTTATGGTAGTTAAACTTGACATTATGAAGTGATATGAATTTATTTGTCGTTGTTTGATAAAAATTTAATTGTCATATAGATTGTCATGTGAATTCACCGTTGAAAAATTAAATTGATAGTAAATTGAAATTAGGATTTAATCAAAATCAAATTACCCGATATTAATAACTATGAAATTGCCATGAATTGTATTGACTATTGGATGATTTATTTCGATGGATGCTATTGTTTGATATTTAAATGTTTGGATGTTTATTTTCTTATATATATATCCTGTTATACATGCATATGACACTGTGATTGGTTTAAGTGATATATATTCATCCCTGACATTTAATTGAAATAAATAATCACTTGGCCATAGGATAGAAAATTATATACGGACACCGGGTTGGTTAAATTAAATGATTTTAAAAAGTTGTATTGAAATTATTTAAATGGATTGATTTTAAAGAAAAAAAATCCAATTTATGGAAATTGGATTATTTTGAATTGAAGCTCGAGATGTTGGAATTTAAACTTGGTAAATGAAATTGTTTAATTATTTGAAGTTTAGATTTTAAGTAAAATTTTTGAAATACGGCGTAAATTTTCGAAAGTTGATTTGTTTTAAAAGATTGGACTTTTAATCGAACTCTGAATATTTCTAAGAAAATTTATATGAAATGATATTTCAAGTTTGAGTTTGGAATTGAAAATTAATTTGAAATTGAGATTTAATTAATTTATAATTTAATTGAAATTCAAAGAAATTTGTGAATTGGACTAAACTGAAACTATTGAATTAAATTTGAAGATAAAATTGATTTGAATAGGATTTGAACTGAAATTGATTTGGAATGTAATACTTAAATGAATTCTTGAAATTCGAATGTTAATCTAAGTTTATTGAATTGGAATTGTTCCAGAAATTAAGTAAACTACTTAATACGGATGTTTAATTTGAATTATATTCTAATTTGAATACGAAATGGTTTTAAAGCGAATCTTATATTCTTATATAAATATATGAACTGTTTTGAAATGTGGAATATTTAAAGTTTCGAAATATATTGAAAGTGAAATTGTTTATTTTGTGGTTCAAATATGTATTTGAAATTGATAATTTAAAATGGTTTATTGAGAAGCTGAATCGAGTTGAAATTGATGATTTGAGATTTGATTAAATTTTAAATTTTGGAATTCGAGTTTATTTGAATCGAAATGAGATTTGAGGCGAAAAATGATTTTGAAATCGAAATGAGATATTGAGGCGAAAAATGATTTTGAAATCGAAATGAGATATTGAGGCGAAAAATGATTTTGAAATCGAAATGAGATATTGAGGAGAAAAATGATTTTGAAACGGAATCTTACATTTTGAATAGATATGATGATATTTGAAATGGATTTGATTTTGAAGTGAATATGATATTTTGATATCAATTATGAATTGATTTTGAAATGTAAAAGAGCCATCGGTGTAATAATACGTAGTTATTAAAGAGACCGGGATCGGATATGGACATACTCTCTGTCGATACCGAAAACCCCTTTAATAACTAGTATACGCGGAGTGTTGATCCAGAACGAAGTGGATGGTTTGGTGAACGCGTTGACTGAAGAAAGAGAACGATATTGGATGACCCCTGACATAAATCAACAGGAGCCGCGCCGGGCCATTGAGGATCGCCATCTCTAGCGGACACACTCCTTCGTTACCATGTCTATTACTTTTGTGATTCGATTTGGGTGCACCCCTCGATTTTGGGAGTGTTGTTTCGCGGTGTTGGGGTAGTAGCTGCTATGCCCAACATTAGTCCGGATCACGCAACTACTAGTATCCTAGTTGGTATTGCCTCATGTACCTTGTCATACTGATTATCCTATTTGCGACCACTATGATTTTGGTTTGTACCTTTAGTATATGGATTGCCCTCTGGTGACTTCCGGTTTTGGGGAAACTACGGTCTTGTATATGCTATTGGGAATAAAACTGTGTTAACGGTGGAATGGGCCATGGCTTAACGCTAGTTTGATATTTTACTTTATGATAGACATTATTGTATATAGCGTATTCTATTATATAGTATATAGTTTAACGGATCCTTAGGAGATGGAAATCCCGAACATCTCTTAAGTTAATGCACGCACGTTAAACACTGGATAGGAGGTGTCTAAAACCCGTAAACATCTCCGACGCCGTCGCACTCATTTTTACTTATTCGATTTAACTTACATGAGATATTTTAGTCCTGACTCGAGTGTTTTGTCTTTTCATTACGCTTGGGTCAGCCGGAGCATTTCAGATAAGGTTGAAGATCTATTTTGGAGGACGAAGACGGAGTTTGGTATTACATCATTTGTATTCTACTACTGTATTATTTTTCTGCTGCATTGTTGTATTATCTCTGATATGTATGTAACTCTGATTTATGATGTATAATAATAATCAAATTTATTTATTTAACAGCTTCATGAACTGTTATTTTATTATTATATCTTGTTCCTTCCGCTGCGAGATTCTGAGTTTGTTTCTGTTCTTTCTTTTCTTTCTTATTTAACCCCAATAACTATCTGTATTTTGGATTGGTTGAGTCGGCATGTGTGTAGGTTTTGTCGACTTGAACGGTCAAAAATGCGGGGCCGTTACAGTTGGTATCAGAGCTTTGGTTTAGATTACCTTGGCTCTAGTGGGGAATAACTCATTGAAATAGGGTTAAACCTTATGAATGAGTTTGAGTTTATATGAGAGAGCGTATTTGTAATTTTGATATAAAAATGATTTTGTATTGTGTTAATTTGTTCCGTTGAGTATTTATGAATTCTGGTCGGTACTTGGGACGCCAAGGCATCGATAGGAATTTCTAAACACTCGAATAGGACAGATTGACATAATATTGTTTTAGATTATATTTTATATATAAAAGAATTATCTTGAAAATTTATAAATTTTGATTGTATTGGTTGTTAGGAGATGATAATATTAGATTATCATCGTTTATTGTTGATTAGTCAATATTTCTAACTATTGACTATTGGATGATTTTAAGAAATGAAACTTGTAAATATGATTGACAATGAATATAAATGGTAAATAAAATAGAATAAAAATGAATTTAAATTAAGATGGAGAATTTAAATTCCAGTGTTTTGAAAATTTATTAACAAAATTTGAAATGTATAATATAAGTATTATATGATAGTATATTCGATTAGAAATTGTTTTCAAAGGATTTTCAAATGAAGTAAGTGTTATACTCCCCTCTTGACACTAGAAAATGATTTCGGTGATGAGTGCACGCTTTATCGACGTTTATTTTCGAGAGTCCAAGTGGGGGAGATCACTTAATAGTTTTATAAACCCTGTTTTGATTAAAATTGAATTTTATTTGGTATTCTCTATAGTATGACTTGATACACATTAATATAAGTATATATTATTTCAAACTTGATTTGAAATGAAACCGGAGTTGAAATTCTTAAGTTCTCTAATAAGGAATGATTTTAATTATTAAACTAAAGTAAATCTTGAATTGTTAGAAACTTATGAATTGAAAAGGTGAAATAGAATTTAAGTGAAAAAAAATTAATTAAAATTAAAATTGTAGGAGTAACCCTTAATTTGGAAAATAATAAATTGGAAATTTATTTAATAGGTATAACACTCAAATTGAATGAAAAGAAGTTGTATATTGTTTAAGTACATTCTATTTGCATAGCTATAACTTACCAAATACTAAAAAGGTTTAAAACGCTTATAAGGATAAGTAAATGAATAATATACAAGTGTGATTGCAAATAATAAAATGTGAAGATCCATTGATAAATATAAAGGAAATTTAAGTTGTAAAATGAATTAAATTTAAATTTAGTAAATGGAAACTAATTAAATTTGAATAAAACTAAATGTCAATAAACTTGGAAGTGTATGAAATTAAAATTTTGACTTGGAAATGTATAATTGATTTAGTGTAGATTCTGGATGGATGGTAATGTTTGATATGCATTGGTTGTTGATGGATGGTAATTGATTTAGTAGAATTCATTAGTGTTAATGGAATTGAATAAACGGAATAAAATTTTAAAATAATTAAATTCAAATTTGAAGCAAAGTGAAATTAAATATAATTGAATCCAATTTAAATTGAAGCAAATTGACTTGAATTTAAAATGTGAATGAAACAAACTTGAATAAATCGAAAACAAATTGAATGTAAACGTATTTCATGGATAAATAAGAAAATAAATGACTTTGTGTTTATGATTGTTACTTTAGAAAATTTAAAGTTTGATGGTTTGTACTTTGAAATAATAAAAGCAAAATTTTGGAAAAAAATCCAAAATTGTCCAATATATGCTGAAACAAAAAGAACCATAACTTTTAAATGGCTGGACGAAATTCAACGATATTAGACTTTTCGGAAAGCTTAGAAACTATAGCATGACTTTTGTTTAGACTGTCTTGAGAAATTCCTTCATTTACTTAGTTAAAAATTTGAATCTTCTCGCTGGCCTGTGTAAAAGGGAAGCAAAATCAGTAGCATATACTCTCAGTATTTTTGCCATAACTTTTCACTGGTGTATCGGATTTTGATGACCATGCACTTTCTGGAAAGCTTAGAATTTAAGCTAAAACTTTTGTTTTAAGCATTTGGTGTTTTGCTGTCGTTTAGAAGGTCAAAAACGTGACCAAACGTCGCTGACCTGCGCAATTCATTGCCAGGCTGAGGCGTATCTATTTAGTAAAACGGTCGTAACTTTTGAGCGGAAGGTCCGAATTCAATGATTTTGGACATTCCGGAAAGCCTGAAACAAATGCAACAACTTTTGTTTAGGTTCCATTGCCAAATTTTATCGTTTAGGTGACCAAAAGCTAAGATTCGTTTGCTGTCCTGGAATTGGAATTTCAGTTTTGAAGCTAAACATGTTATATGTATGTTGTTTATGCTAAGTATATCGATCTATCTTTATATGCATGGTTCTAACTTGGTTATTGAGCATTTTAGTAGGTAGCAAAGGGGTTGCGCTTCGCTTGTGGAGCTCGCTTCTGCGCTAAATGAAAAATGTAAGTTAAAATGCTAATAAACGCTTAATAAAAGGTACGTTCTCAGATTATAGTTTATGTTGTGGTATATTATTGTGTCCCCCATGTTTTGGGATGCCTCATTCATGTAATGAGATGTATATCATGCAATTATTACCACTGTGAAATTTTTCGGTCCTAGCCGCACAAAGGAGGTGCTGCCGAAATTTTTCAAAAATCCGGGCGTTAGAAAATTTTAAGATTTTAAAAATCCTATAACTAAATTTTGCAAATAAGTCGAATATTTTGAATGAATTATATCTAAATGATGGTTTTCCCTTCTCCGTTCCTTTTCGAGGACGAAAAGTTTTAAGTGGGGGAGAATGTAACGACCCGTATTTTTAACACTTTAAAAATACGAATTAAAATGAAAATTTTGGATAAAAATCTGAAGGAAATAAAATTTTGTGTTGTTAAATGTGAATTACAAGTTAAAATACAAAACTGAATTATGAAATAACTTATTTGTAAATTAAATATGGATGTTAACTTGTAGTGAATGTAAATAATGAATTGAATTTGATTGTAAACCAAATTGGTTATGATTGTAAACAAAGAATAAATAAAATGGTTGATTTAATAATGGAAGTTTATGTTATTGAAACTAATATAAATAAATGTAACTTAATATTACAGTGATTGAAAGCAGATAATAACTGAAACTGTAATTCGAAAAAAATGTTAACTTGTAATTGAACGTAAGTAAAGATTTAAATTTGAATGTAACAAGTAATTGAATTGAATTGAATTTGATTGTAAACAATGAAATAAATAAAATGTTACATTTAATATTGAAGTTATAATATGGAAATCAACGTAAATGAATGTAATTTAATATTACTGTGAATTTAAATAAGATGATAGCTGAAGAAAATGAAAGAAAATGAATTATAAACTATTGATAATAATGTATAAGTAAATGGTTGATTCAATAATGAAAGTGTAAATCGAAATAAAAGAATTCATTTGGAATTAAATAACTTGAATTTGAATTACAATATAATTGAACGCTGAATCTAATATAATCTTTTATATTGGATTTATAATGGAAAACTGCATTGTGAAAGATTGTTAATTACTGTGAAATTAAAAATGGGATTTGTGAACAATTGAAATTTGATTTAAAAGTTAATAATTTAAATTTGGGAATTTTATATTGAAATTAAACAGTCGAATAATTTATTTTTCGAATATTGGATTTAATTAGACAATTAAATCGATAATTTAATAAGTTAAATTTCAGAAATAATTAAAAATCGAGTTGAATATGATTGAAAATGATTTGTAAAATTTTATCTTATCATATTGGAGTTATAGTAATGTTATAGAACTTTTAAAATTGAATTTAAAGTTAATTTGTGAAAATTGAATATTTTTAATATTTAATTATCGACTGAAAAATAACCATTTTTCGAACAGTCTCAGAATTGAACGAAACTAGTTCCATTGGATCCGTAATAGTTTTTTATTGTCGGATTTCAATTTTAGTAGCAATCGGAGTTATCGTTTGACCATGGCAGCTCGAAACGCATCGAATTGTTTTTAATATTAATTCGGCGAGAGAAAATAGTCATTTTTCAAAAAGTCTCGGGATTTCGACGAAACCAGTTTCATCGGATCCATAATGTCATATTATTGTAGGGTTTCAAATTTCGTGTCAATCGGATTTACCATTTGTCCGGGGCGAGCCCAAACGCACTGAAATTTGATTAACCGATTTAATTTTAAATCGATCGTTTATTGCCGTAACTCGCACAGATGATCGAATTAGCTTCCGAAACCTGTTCCATTGTGTTCGGAACGCGGGATAAACCCTAGAAACGCCGGTCACCATGCGAGATTTGAAGTTCGGATTTTGGAGTGAAAGTGTTTTTCGGTAAATTTCTATAAAAGGAACCCTTTATCATTTCATTTGAAAACATCAGCCCTAGGGTTTCATAGCCGCCACTTTCAAATTCAATGGCCAGAAAATTTCGAAACTTCTTCCACATTTTCCTCTCAATCCATCAACAATTAGCAAAAGTCATCAACTACAAAGTTGTAGAGGACAATGAGAGCTTCAAATCCATAAGGAGATGATCGAAAACGGAGCAACGAATCAACGGGAAATTGAGCTCGAAGCTTCTGCGTTTTTCATGTTTTTCGAGGCCAAAGGGGTAGCCGAGTTCCATGCTATTCTCGGTGTACGTAGAGTTCGCCGATGGCTTCGCGATGGAGGTGGCCGATCGTCTTCAAGTCGTGTATTTGGTCGCGAAAATTCAAAGAAGAGAGGCGGCTATGGGTTTCATACTCACGGCTTTGAACAAGAGAAGGAAGAAGGGGAGGGTGCGGCCAGATCTGATGGGGTGGAAATCGACGGCCTGGATCGTTCTAGGTTAAAAATATATGTATATTTTTAAATAAAATGTAAATTGTTTATATTATTAATGTGTACAAACTTCTAAAATGCATAACTTTTTCATACGAGGTCCGATTGGAACGAAACTTTTTGCGTTGCGATCGTAATGACAAGAGCTTCGAAATGAAACTGGTTTGGATAGAGTTGGAGATGGTGGAAATTTGGGCTAAAGTTGGGCGTCGTCCAGTTTTAGTTCCAAACCGGAATACCTCGGCGACAACGGAAAATCAAGGTGAGTGTTTTATAATGCTCACAACGTATTGAATATCTTTATGGTAGTTAAACTTGACATTATGAAGTGATATGAATTTATTTGTCGTTGTTTGATAAAAATTTAATTGTCATATAGATTGTCATGTGAATTCACCGTTGAAAAATTAAATTGACAGTAAATTGAAATTAGGATTTAATCAAAATCAAATTTCTCGATATTGATAACTATGAAATTGCCGTGAATTGTATTGACTATTGGATGATTTATTTCGATGGATGCTATTGGTTGATATTTAAATGTTTGGATGTTTATTTGCTTATATATATATCCTGTTATACATGCATATGACACTATGATTGGTTTAAGTGATATATATTCATCCCTGACATTTAATTGAAATAAATAATCACTTGGCCATAGGATAGAAAATTATATACGGACACCGGGTTGGTTAAATTAAATGATTTTAAAAAGTTGTTTTTAAATTATTTAAATGGACAGATTTTAAAGAAAAAAAATCCAATTTATGGAAATTGGATTATTTTGAATTGAAGCTCGAGATGTTGGAATTTAAACTTGGTAAATGAAATTGTTTAATTATTTGAAGTTTAGATTTTAAGTAAAAATTTTGAAATACGGCGTAAATTTTCGAAAGTTGATTTTTTTTAAAAGATTGGACTTTTAATCGAACTCTGAATATTTCTAAGAAAATTTATATGAAATGATATTTCAAGTTTGAGTTTGGAATTGAAAATTAATTTGAAATTGAGATTTAATTAATTTGGAATTTAATTGAAATTCAAAGAAATTTGGGAATTGGACTAAATTGAAACTATTGAATTAAATTTGAAGATAAAATTGATTTGAATAGGATCTGAACTGAAATTGATTTGGAATGTAATACTTAAATGAATTCTTGAAATCCGAATGTTAATCTAAGTTTATTGAATTGGAATTGTTCCTGAAATTAAGTAAACTACTTAATACGGATGTTTTATTTGAAGTATATTCTAATTTGAATACGAAATGGTTTTAAAGCGAATCTTATATTCTTATATAAATATATGAACTATTTTGAAATGTGGAATATTTAAAGTTTCAAAATATATTAAAAGTGAAATTGTTTATTTTGTGGTTCAAATATGTATTTGAAATTGATAATTTGAAATGGTTTATTGAGAAGCTGAATCGAGTTGAAATTGATGATTTAAGATTTGATTAAATTTTAAATTTTGGAATTCGAGTTTATGTGAATCGAAATGAGATTTTGAGGCGAAAAATGATTTTGAAATCGAAATGAGATATTGAGGCGAAAAATGATTTTGAAATCGAAATGAGATATTGAAGCGAAAAATGATTTTGAAATCGAAATGAGATATTGAGGCGAAAAATGATTTTGAAACGGAATCTTACATTTTGAATAGATATGATGATATTTGAAATGGATTTGATTTTGAAGTGAATATGATATTTTGATATCAATTATGAATTGATTTTGAAATGTAAAAGAGCCATCGGTGTAATAATACGTAGTTATTAAAGAGACCGGGATCAGATATGGACATACTCTCTGTCGATACTGAAAACCACTTTAATAACTAGTATACGCGGCGTGTTGATCCAGAATGAAGTGGATGGTTTGGTGAACGCGTGTACTAAAGAAAGAGAACGATATTGGATGACCCCTGACATGACTAAAACAGGAGCCGCGCCGGGCCATTGAGGATCGCCATCTCTAGCGGACACACTCCTTCGTTACCATGTCTATTACTTTTGTGATTCGATTTGGGTGCACCCCTCGATTTTGGGAGTGTTGTTTCGCGGTATTGGGGTAGTAGCTGCTATGCCCAACATCAGTCCGGATCACGCAACTACTAGTATCCTAGTTGGTATTGCCTCATGTACCTTGTCATACTGATTATCCTATTCGCGACCACTACGATTTTGGTTTGTACCTTTAGTATATGGATTTCCCTCTGGTGACTTCCGGTTTTGGGGAAACTACGGTCTTGTATATGCTATTGGGAATAAAACTGTGTTAAGGGTGGAATGGGCCATGGCTTAACGCTAGTTTGATATTTTACTTTATGATAGACATTATTGTATATAGCGTATTCTATTATATAGTAGATAGTTTAACGGATCCTTAGGAGATTGAAATCCCGAACATCTCTTAAGTTAATGCACGCACGTTAAACACTGGATAGGAGGTGTCTAAAACCCGTAAACATCTTTGACGCCGTCGCACTCGTTTTTACTTATTCGATTTAACTTACATGAGATATTTTAGTCCTGACTCGAGTGTTTTGTCTTTTCATTACGCTCGGGTCAGCCTGAGCATTTCAGATAAGGTTGAAGATCTATTCTGGAGGACGAAGACGGAGTTTGGTATTACATCATTTGTATTCTACTACTGTATTATTTTTCCGCTGCATTGTTGTATTATCTCTGATATGTATGTAACTCTGATTTATGATATATAATAATAATCAAATTTATTTATTTAACAGCTCATGAACTGTTATTTTATTATTATATCTTGTTCCTTCCACTGCGAGATTCTGAGTTTGTTTCTGTTCTTTCTTTTCTTTCTTATTTAACCCCAATAACTATCTGTATTTTGGATTGGTTGAGTCGGCATGTGTGTAGGTTTTGTCGACTTGAACAGTCAAAAATGCGGGGCCGTTACAACATTTCTAGCTTTGTCTAAAGTATTAGCCGAAAGCATAACTGTTGAGTCAAAAGGTATAGTGACTCCTTAAGGAGTTATAACTTGTGGACATTTACTATAATCCCATTTCCTGGACGGTGGGCTATCACGACTACAAATCAACTTTGAGTGAAATGTTCTGATTTCTTTTAAGAAAGTTTCCTTTCCTTCGCCAAGGAAGTCAAAGCGGAGACGAGGATATTCCATGTATAGTTTTTGTAGATCCCGAAGAAAGCAATATCTCGCTAACTTCGAAGTCTTTAGAGTTGGTGTGTTTTTAGAGTAAAATCTCCTCAAATTAACATATTGACTTAAGTGGTCTCTTGGGATGACTCGACCTAAAGAACTAATGTTCTGAAATAGTATAGTAAAAGAAGCTAAGCATAGAAAGCATAACAAAAACATGTATTCACAAATCAATTACTTGTTACATATATACAGCCATTCATCTAGTTCATACAAAATAGACTTAGAAAAGAATTTAGAAACATATTTATCTTTGTAATACTTAAGCTTTTCAAGGGGAAGATCTTGAGGAATCGATCTGACCCGTGGTATTCCAGCAAGCCTGTAACGTTCATACATCTCCACAACAAGAAGAGCACCATGGCAGCCTGTAACGTTCATCCAATTCATCCCAACTTTGTAAACGCAGAGGCACCACACTGCTACTGCTGCTGCTACGCGATGGGACTACTAAATCAACCACAAGAGGCTAAGGAGGTGCAGAGTTCTCAATCTAGCAACGCGAATCATCAGCAACCCAATTTCATCGATCACTACATAATGGCTACGAGGTCCATGCTTTACGACTTTACTACGACCACGTTCTAGATGGATTTGGCCATATGGGATGCCTCCGATGAAAACCCTGCGCTGGTGATGTATTCACCATATCAGCTAATATGGGTTAAACCCATCGTCATTAACCCAGTCAATTTGGCTCCGGACCTACCTTTCCTTCCAAATGAGCTATGATTATAGGGTCACCTTACCTTACTGTTAATCGTCCCTAATGTTTAACTCCAGAATAGTGACATCTTTTTGAATATATATAAACTAACTGATTATTTTGAAGAATGTAACACATGACAGTATATAAGTTAATGTTTTGAAGTTCTAGTTTAGTTAAATTTCTGGAGTGATGTTGTGCAATTGAAAATGTGCTTAAGGGATTAATATTTTGTTGAATAATTCTTTGTCATGCAGGAAGAAATTAGAAGGCTTGGGTCACTGAATTAAAAGGAAAATTGGTTTCACCAATTTTTAAATTTGTTGATCCCACCTAATAAAATAGCAAACAAGTTTCCTTAAAAAGGCTGAGTATAGAAAACACACACAAAGTTTAAATTAAAAACTTGGCAGTCTAAGCTTTCGACAAAGTCGAAAGGTTCATAGGGAAAACTTTCAACGAAGTCAGAAGGTTTATAAAAAGTCTTTTGATAAAGTTGCAAGGTTAATAGGAAAAGCCCCTTCAACCTTGTCGAAAGCTCTATGGAAACCCGAATCTATTCCAAGCGTAACATGAAAATAAGTGGCAAGACCTTCCGACATGATCGAACACAAACCTCAAAATTCCTAAATTTAAAAATATTTATATTATTAATATTGTCGAAAGGTTTCAAGTTTAACTCATGAGAACTTTAAACGTTTTGAAAAATATGGAAATAAGCAATGCAAAGGTTGAAGAGTTCCAACCTTGTCAAAAGCTAATAGACAAAAGGTTTGAAACTCCCCAACCTTGTCGGGAGCTTGTTGTCGAAAGGTTGGACCATTTATTTATCTAGCATTTCGACAACAATTGAAGGTTGGCATCACAATACCTTCCGACCCCATCGAAAGGTTCAAAGAGAGCAAATCCATTGTTGCCGCCTCAGTCTCCGTCGAAGGGGTGAAAAGATCATTTTGGGTTATCAAAATTGTACATTAGTAGGTTCCAGGCTATTCTATCAGGTCTGGCCAAACCCGGATCCAATAATAAATGCAGTTTTCAAATCCTCCTTGAAGGACAAGTAAGAGAGGAGGTTACTCTATAGTTTTAAATCGAATGTGAGAAGTTACCATGTTGTTCAAGAATTTTAGGAGAATTCTTTTACTTGTACTCGATAATTTTGTTTGCAGGAAGAAGAGGAGGAAAGAGAAGTAGAATACTATATAAGAACGATCATCAAAATTATCAACCGATGGATCAGACTTAAATAGTTGTCCCAGATTGACGCATGAAGGACAAAAGGCGGGAAATTTTATAGTGTTTGCAAAAGGTGACTTGAAAAGTCAAGAGTATCCCTTCGAATGGGGGGGCAAATTTTACACTAAAAATCAACCTTCTGTCAAAGACGAAAGGTCTTTCAACAAAGACTAAAGAAAAGGAGTTCAGTTCAAACCATTCGAAAGAGTCGAAGGGATGCAGTCAACAATGTATAGCATTCCCAGACCTTTCGAAGGTGTTAAAAGGATTCATCTCTCAGCATTCAAAGTGTTCTTACCTTTCTAAGGAGATGACGAAGTAAAACAAGTGTGAGCAAGTACTTAATGACCATTTCGAAAGCATAATAAGCCTTTCGAACCGGTTGAAGCATATCCAAGGTACTGTTCGACAATGATGAAAGGTTTATGAAGAAAGCAACACTCATAAGTCAACAAAGAATGAAAGAAAACCTTTCGACATCATTGAAGAAGAGTAACCTTCCGACAAGGTCGAAAGGTTCACAATAAACAAGAGAAGAACAACCTTCCGACAACATCGAAAGGCTCACAACAACCAGAAGAAGAGCAACCTTCCAACAAGATCAAAAGGTTCATAACAGTATAAAGAAGACAAACCCTTCGATAAAGGTGGAGGGATCATGGAGGTATAAGAGTGACAAACCTTCCGACAAAGGCGGAAGGTTCATAATAGCAGATGAAAAAGCAAACCTTTCGATGAAGATGAAGGGTTTAAGGCGGCATATAAAAGGCAGAACTTCCGACCCAGTCGAGAGCATGAAGTCAAAAGGAGTGCCGTCTGCATCTATAAATAAGACCCAATGGGTCCAGTTTTGGGGATCCGATCTCTCTAGTTCTAATCTTGTAATTTCTTAATCAAAGTATTGTAACCCTAATTGAGTTTGATTTGGGGAAATTCAATAAAATGAAGCTTTTTTTATGGATACAAAGGGAAGTCCTTGGTTCTGTTAATTACTTTACTATTTGCCTAAACCTTTGTTAGATAAACTCGTATTTTCAGGTTCAACCCCATCGGAAGGTTCTTGCCGACCAGGTCAACAATGCTATTGTTATAAGTAATAACTGCAACCTTTTGAGGTCTTCAACTCTATAATCTAAACCTTTCGACAGAGTCAACAACTTATTTGGATCAACATTAACTGAAACCTTCTAAAATCATCAGTTCTTTAATCTAAACCTTTCGGCTAGGATGACGGTTCTTTATACATTAACAATACCTGTACCTTCCGAAGTTACAAACAAAGAGGCCAAACATTTCGACAAGGTCAAAATCTAGAAACGAAAGGTTCAATCTAAAGGTGGACATTCACATACCTTTCGATTAGGTTGAAACCAACTTCATACAAGCGATAAAACCTTTCGACAAAATCAAAAGCTTCCGTATATCCACAAAGGAGTTTGATATCCCACCTTAACCTAAAAAAAGCAATCTTCCTAACCTTTCGATAGGATAAAATCCAACCTCCTAAGGACAAATCTAAGGAAATTCAATCTAAACAAGGAAGGAAACTCTCAAAGAGACTCACACATTAACTCAGCAAAGCCAGAAGGTTTTATAACCTAGCTTCTAAATCTTTCGACGACGTCGAAAGGTCTGATTCGAAACATATTCACAAGTGAAAATACAAAGGCAATTCTTAAGGATATCAAACCCTTCATTCAAACTAGATTAATCACACTAGCTAGAATAACTTTGGAGTGTTGACCATAAATTTGGTTAACATAGGGTATTTGGATCCTCGCTACCAATGCATGGGTGTCCCCACTTACAATACCCATGCTTCGAGTATATAAGAAAACACTTCAATTATCAATAATTCTTTAGCACATACATCAGTTTGAGCCTCACTCTGCTCTATTTGGATCTTGAGCCTTCTTGCTCAATCCAATTTCCATTATTCATGAGGAACCCTTCCACATTCCCTGATCCTACGGCTCCCTCCATTACCAAGCTGCCATCTTCAGAACCTACTCCCAACACGAGGAAACATCTTAAGACTCTAGCTTTTCATCATGTTGTTACATCACCATACAGCCTTGATGTGAACGATCCAACACCTCCAGCACGATCTATAGGACCTCTACTTCATCTCCAAGAAGTTTCAACTTCATTGGACTCACTATAAGAAGTTGGCACCAACCTCTCATGTAGGTACCGACCTCTCCCCTTAGCCAATTATTGGCTAAGTTTATGTCCTCCCTTTACTTGCTTATAATACTCCATGCCTAGATGTTTTGACCCCAACCTCTCCATCCAAACAATTTGGTTCTCACTCTAAAGAACCTACTTCAAACTCTAGAAAACAATTCGGTATAGCCTTTAACCCTTAGCCAACCACCTATCTCTTGACTTGGGCCACCTCTACTAGCCTACTCTTAAATTCCCAAAAACCACCGACTTGTTGGACCAACCCACAGAACTTGGTATCGACCTATCAGTAGGTACCAACTTCTATACTTAGTGAATTTGGATCTGCGACTTGAACCCCATCTCTTCCCATACTCAAGAGGCTTCCCTCCAAGTTTCGTCGAATTTCGACCATCTTTACCTCTGATATGCTTAATTCTCCAACCTATCTTTCTAAACCTGTGCAGTTTAAGACTCGCTAACACCCCACAAAATCCCCACTATAACAGATAGATCCCTTTGACCACTATGCTTTTTCAATTTAGCGCTATTGAACAATAGATCTTCTTTAAACCATGCTATTTTTTGCTACACCTGCAATACCAAGTCTTTTTAGCATCCTCTTTAGCAATATTAATATGAAAAGGTTGATTTGACTAGTTCTCTTTTAAATCAAATCAACAAAGTTATGTTAAAGACCTAATTTAAGGCATAAGTGCTCAATATAAGTTAGAAATCTATTGTAGTCACTAAATTTAGACTGCATAAATCATGGTATTCTTCGATTTTTTTATATAATATAAAACAATATTTTTTCCTACACAAATGGTATGAGAATGGGAATAAATTACCTTTAAATATTTGGTTTTAAATATAATGAAGCTTTTTGCACCTCCGCTATTTTCTACTATATCCCAAGCTATAAATTTTGCACCTTCACCGCTTTAGAACCACTATGCCCTTTAACTGCACAGTTCTAAACATCCAAAACGCTAGCAACAACATCAAATCGCATCATACAAAAATAGAACAATATGCATATTTCATCCATTCAAGCATGCAACCCATAGAATTAAGATAAACCAAGACAATTTATAACATAGATCTACGTATAACATATGTGAGCATGAACAATGATGCTTTCTAACTAGTCTAAATCATATGTATAGATTAACATGTAATTAAAGTTAGGAAAGGTTTTACCGTAAAAAATTAATTTAAAACATGTTAAATCCTATAATTCTACCATATAAATATTTAAAGTATAGTGAAAAGGTATAAAGCACTCACTAATTACCAAATTCAACCAATATGGATGTAGATCCAATCCGGACAGCAATGAAAAGCACTTCTAATTAACCAATTTGATAATCTCTAGCTTCTAATCAAGAATCTACTCTCTAATCCACAATCTCGTTTGATTTAAAGAGAAATTTTGATGAATTAGAATGAATATAGGGCTCATTTAGAGTTGATTTGGAATGAGGGAGAAAGCTTTAACTTGACTCCCTAGCCCTATATTTATAGTGGTTCTCAAATTAGACTAATGGGTTCACTAATGGGCTTAACTAATTACACACTAATTCTGGCCAGTAGCTTTTGAAACTTAAAATAGGCATAATTTCCTAACTGTGAGTCTATTTTTCTATTATAAATTTTCTACGGTAAGGGAAACCATCATCTTAAAGCAATGGAATTGGTTCGAGACCCAAATTTGACTCCTATCAAAAGTTATAGCCCAAACATGGTTTTCAAGGTTGAAATGGCCATATAGAAATTCAGGAAAAATCATAGATGTGTAAAATGTTCCCAAGAGTCATATCCCAAAATTATAGAATCATAGGACCCAATATGAATAAAATAAAAATATTTTACGATCCTTCAAAATGTAAAATGTAGGTCGTTACATTCTCTCTCCTCCCTAGGAATTTTGCCTCCGAATTCCCCAAACAAGCTAAAGTATAAGCAACTATGGTCATTTCACATGCCTACCAATCATAACCAACCATCAACCATCTCAAATAAGCAGCCATGCAACCAATAGTATAATAACTTATCTAAGTATACAAAATACTAACCTATCAAATATAATATATAATGGTGAAAGTAGATACGATAAATGTTATGTCTTACCATTCAAAGAGCTCCAAACACCTAGTCCTCATGCTCTCCTCCGTTTCCTACATACAATCGTCATCATTTCCGCTCCATTGTACCTTAACTAGTTTCACTATCTTTCTTCTAAGCTGCTTCGTATCATACCCAACAATACAAAGCGGCCTACGAGATATAAAAACTTATGGTTCTACTTCAACATCTTCTAACTAATCCAGTGTAATCATCATGCCTGAGTCGTGCACAAACTTCCATAGATAAGAGACTTGAATAACTTTGTGCACATCCGCCATCTTCTGAGGTAAGTCAAACCTATATGTTAGCTTCCCAATCTTCTAAATTATCGAAAAAGGACCTATAAATCTCGGTGTCAACGTCCCCTTTATACCAAATCGAACTACATTCTTTAGAGGAGAAACCTTCACGAATACCATGTTTCCGAGAAAAAAATCCAAACCTCTTCTTCTTTTGTTCGCATAGCATTTTTATCGATCTCGAGCAGCTTTTATTCGTGGGGAATGATCACAATCTTCTCCAATGTCACTCTAATCATATTTGGCCCAAATATTAATTTCACGCTTGTCTCTCACCAACACGAAAGAGCATTACACCATCTTTCATACAATACTTCATATGGTGCCATACCAATACTCGACCGATAACTATTGTTGTATGCAAACTCTACAAAATGGAAATGATTATCCCACAATCCTTCAAAGTCTATAATGCATGCTCGTAAGATATCTTCTAATATACGATTTACTCTCTCAGTATTCCATCCATTTGCAAGTGATAAGCTATGCTAAGATGTAGCTCCATTCCTAACGCCTTTTGTAAGCTCTTCCCAAACCCACTGGTGTACAACGGGTCTCGGTCGCTCACAATGCTCTTCGGCACGCCATGAAATTATACTATTCACTTTACATACAACTCCACCAGCTTGGATGCTATTCTACTTGACCTGACGGGTATAAATCTCACACTCTTGGTCAACCGATTTACTATGACCCAAATGCCATCGTACCCTGCTCGAGTCCTCAGTAGTTCATCTATAAAATCCATCGATACTTGCTTCCATTTCCACTCAGGAATCTCTAATGGTTGCAATAATCCACTAGGTTTCTTCTGCCCTGCCTTTACCAATTGGCAGTTCATACACTTGGAGATGAATGACCCAACATCCCTCTTCATGCCTTCCTATTAGTAAGTTCGCTCCATATCTCGGTACATCTTGTTACCACAAGGATGAATAGTCAATCTGGAATGATGACACTCTCTTAGCACTTCATCTCAAAATCCTTCAACATCGGGAACAAATAATCTTCCATCCTTATGAAGACAACCTTCTCGGATGAGTTCATATTGCTTTATGTCTTTAGACTCTACTCCTTCTTCTATCTTTTCTATGATCTCTATTAGCCTACTATCTCGCTTCTGACCAGTACCGATCCTTTCAATTAGTGTAAGTCTAATTGATAAGTTTGCCAACATATAATGTTCTAGCTCGCAGTCAGGCCTAAAATCAAATCCTGCAATGTACTTTGTCCACATCCATTCCAAGAACATTGCTCCCAAATTTGCATGTCTTCTACTCAATGCATTGGCTACTGCATTTCCTTTACCTAGTGTATAGGAAATATAAAAATCATAGGAGCCTAAGAACTCAACCACCATTGTTGTCGAAAGCTAAGATCCTTTTGAGAAAAAAGGTACTTCAAGGATTTGTGGTTCGGTAAATAGCTCAAACCTCTCTTCCAATAGATAGTGCCTCCACATCTTCAAAGAAAAAACGGTCGTTGCCAACTCCAAATCATAAGTATGATAATTCCTTTCGTGAAGCTTTAACTGTTGACTAGCATAGGCCACAAAATTTCCTTTTGCATCAAAAATGCTCCCAATCTAGTATCACAGACATCTGTGTATATTGCAAACTCTTCGTTCCCACTTGGAATGGTCAACACTTGTGCACTCGTCAACCTCTCTTTTAGAATCATAAATGCATGCTCACACTTCGCATCCCATACAAAAGGTTGATTCTTCTTCGTTAAATTGGTCAAAGGCGCTGTTACCTTCGAGAAGTCCTTTATGAAGCATCTATAGTATCCCTCCAATCCTAGGAAACTCCTTACATTCATAGCATTCTGGGGTTGATTCCAATCTTGGACCCCTGCCACCTTCGTAGCATCCACTGCTATACCCTATCCTGACAAGACATGACCCCTTGTTCTCTCCAGAAGTGACACTTAGAGAACTTCGCTCTCAACTTGTGCTTCCTCAATATGTCTAGCACAATCCTCTAGTGCGTCTTGTGCTCCTCTTCAGTTCTAGAGTAGATCAGAATATCATCCATGAACACAAGCACGAACTTATTTAGTTGGTCTCTGAAAACTCGAATTATGAGATCCACAAAGTTTGCTAGTGCATTGGTCAATCCAAATGGCCTCGGTAACCACTCAAAAAAACCCGTTGGTGTACAAAGCATAGTAATAGGCACACTCTTCTTTACTACTTTAAGCTAGTGAAATCCTATCACCAAATCCATTTGAAAAAACACCTCCACACCATAAAGTCGATCGAACAAGTCATCAATTAACGAAAGAGGATACTTATTCTTCTTCGATACTTTATTAAGCTCACGATAATCCACACACAACCTCAAAGAGTCATTCGCGAATACAACAGGTGCACCTCACTCATATATGCTTCTTCGAATGAACCTTTCCATAGCGGGTCATTTACTTGCAACTCCAATTCCTTCTGCTCTCTGGGAGCCATACGCCTCAAAGGCATAAATATCGGTCTGGCTTCCTTCACTAAGTCAACCCAAAACTCAATCTCTCTATGCGGAGGCAGTCCAATCACTTCCTCAAAGACATCCGGATACTCTTTAGTGATATGCACTAATGAGAACTCCTCCTATGGAACCTCAAGTGAATATAGAAAGCTAACCATCACCCTAACCTCTGGTAGGCAGCTAATCACTACCGTTCTCCTATCCATATCTCTGTTTATCACCAATAGCTTCTCTCAAATCCACTACAGCCACATACCTATTTAGACAGTCCATTCCAATGATAATCCCAAACCCTACAAAATTTAAAATAAAGCAATCACAAACAAAAGTGCATCAATGACATGATAAGACTAAACAGCTACAAACCATGTGCAAGCTAGTCAAGCCTCCAACAAGATTTTTCATAATCAAGGGTCGATCTACTATCTCATGTCTTAATCCCAATCTGTTTACCAGGTCACCATATATGAATGCGTGTGAAGCATGTATGAACAAAACTTGAACAGGAACATTACCAATAGAAACCATACCTTAAATGACAACCTCTTTCCCCTTCTCCTACACAGAAGGAGCACTTGATGAAGTTGGGATTACATCTAAAGCATACGCCTTCATAACATGTCTATCCTTCACCAGTTTTGGGCAATCCTTCTTCAAATGCCCAGGCTTGTCGCAATTGTAGCAATTCTTCTTATCGCTCTCTTTGCAATACTTGATCAAATGACCCTTCTCCTTACACCCATAATAAATGTGTTCCTATTTACCCTTCTTCTTGCCACCCTTTCCCTGGGCCTGCTCCCTCTTTCCATTCCACTTCTTCTTACCTTTACCGCCTTGCTGCTACTTTAGCTCCTCCTTCTCAGCATAAACAACAATAGCAATCCTAGCTTTGGGGTATAGGTTCTCATAATGAAGCGCCTTCTCTACAAGCTTCTCAAGCAGTTCATTCTATATGGTCCACTAGCTTTTCTCCCAAACAGTCATCCAAGCCAATGATGAATTTCTCATTCTTTCTCAAGGGAGTATCAATGAATGATATCCCATACTTTAGCAAAGAGTCAAACTCCACAACATGTTCCAAGACTGACACTCTCCCTGGTTTAGCTCGGTAAACTTTCTAAACAATACCAAATTCTAGGCAATCGGGATGAACTTCACCTCAAACCTCATCTTAAACTATTCTTAGGAAAACTGGTCTTTTGGAGTAGCAATAGTGGCAACATTCCACTAATTCATAGCTCAGCCCTAAAGGTATCTCGAAGCCAATTTTCTCTTCATAGCATCTTCCACCTCCATGTCACCAAAGATGCACTCAAAAGTATCCAACCAATCCAGCACTTCTATGGCTAATTTCGTCCAATGGAATGGCTTTCCTCCAAGAGTAGAGTAATCTTTGCTCAACTTAGCGAAATCATCCCTAGGCTCTTGCACGGTGCACCTTCACCTATTCCTAAACCAGGAGCATTCCTCATCATATTTTCCATCATATCATTGAACATGGCTTGGACATGAGGTGTAGCAGCTCTTGATCCCACTCCATCCTCCACTCCTGAAGTAGAATTCCCTAGAGCATTCCTTGTATATCTACTCATTCTCATCTATAACAAGAACGATCAGTCTCTCATAAAGAAAACTGCATCTATGGTGCTCATCATGCGACTTATACTATATAATATATTACTATATAGTTTTGAAACCAAAGCTTATACCAAGTATGCACTCTCATATATATATATACACACACACACACACACATACTCTAAATCCAGTCTAAGGCGATAAATCCTTCCTTATCTCTACTGGATTGCAGTATCAGCTTAGGTTAATCACATAATCAAAGCTTTAGTACCAAATGTGACGACCGCCCTATATAATTGGCACAAATAATAACAAAATAGTGTGCTATAGTCGTGCCCAACCGATATAGGACCATCATTAGGGTTGAAATAAATAAATGCAGAAAGTAATCCATCGTATATCTCATAGCGCATGGACAAAATATAGTATCACATACACAATAGAAGAGACAGTAATAACAATGTGAATAAATCATCAACAAAGTATAATATCCACAGAGTTATACATCAATAGTAGAGTTTATACAATGGAAACAAACTCAACAAATATCTTAAATACAAATAGCAAGCAGTCACTGCTAAGGTTCCACATTGCTGCACAGCAAAATAAGCGTAGAATCCATATTAGTATATAATACGAGATAGCTCTATCCAGCTTATCCTCAGAGTAGCTACTGCGTCATCTAGACTTGTTATCTACTCTGCTCATTTAAGAGTAGTCGAGATAATAAGAAGCAAAGCATAAAAGCTCAAGTCAGACAAAAGTCTGGCGTGAGTCGTAAATGAATCTCAAAATACTATACATGTAAATGTAATAAGGAATATGAGTATACGAATTATACCTGATGTGTCCCTAAAACCAAAGGGTTAGCACATAATAGTATAATATGCTACTCTACAATATCATAAAGGTACAATAAAGAATACCATAGTGGATGTCCAAATATCCCTATCTCCATTATCTACTCACAATGATATCCCCTGAGTGATAGCCCACTAAAGGAAAGCAACCATAACATCCAAAGCACCTACGTCTCATGTAGGTAGAAACCTCTCCCTTTAGCCAGTTATTGGCCATGTTTCTTTCCTCCTCTTCCTTACTTCAATTACTCCATGCATAGATGCTTTGACCCCGACCTTTCCATCAAAATAACTCGGTTCTCACTCCAAAGCACCTACTTCAAACTTTAGAAAACAAGTCGTTATAGCCTTCAATACGTAGCCAGTCACCTATCTCTTGACTTGGGTCACCTCTACTAGCCTTGCTCTTGAATTCTCCCAAAATGCCGACTTGTTGGACCAACCCACAAAACTTGGTACCGACCTCTTATGTAGGTACCGACTTACGTACTTAGTGAATTTGGATCTATGACTTGAACCCCAAGCTCTTCTCAGACTCTAGAGCTTCCCCTTCAATTTTCGTCCAATATCGACCATCTTTGCCTCCTATATGCTCAATTCTTTGACCTATCTTTCTAAACATCCAAAACACCAACCAAAACATCGAATCACATCATACATTTATTGAATAATATGCACATTTCATCAATTTAAACATGGAATCCGTAGAATTAAGATAAATAAGTCAGTTTCTAACATAGATCTACGTATAACATTAATATGTGAGCATGAACAATGATGATTTCTAATTAATCTAAATCATATGTATGGATTAACATGTAATTAAAGTTAGAAAAGGTTTTATGGCCAAAAATCAATTTAAAACATGTTCAATCCTATTATTCTACCATAAAAACTTGCAAAATATAGTGAGAAGTTATAAACCACTCACCAATTACCAAATTCAACCAATATGGATGTATCCGAACAACAATGAAAAGCACATCTAATCAACCATTTGTAATCTCTAGCTTCTAATCGAGAATCCACTCTCTAATTCAAAATCTAATTTGATATAAAGAGAAATTTGAATGAATTAGGATGGATTTAGGGCTAGTTAGGGTTTAGACTTGATTTGGAATGAGAGGGAAAGTTTTAATTTGACTTCCTAGCCCTCTATTTATAGTGGTTCTCAGATTAGACTAATAGGCTCAACTAATTAAACACTAATTCTGGCCAGCAGCTTTTAAAACTTAAAACAAGCATAACTTCCTAAACGTAAGTTCGTTTTCTTATTATGACCACTCTATGGAAAGGGAAAATATCGCCCCGAAATAATGGAACTAGTTTGAGATCCTAATTTGACTACTATCAAAGTTATAGACCAAACAAGGTTTTCATGATCGAAATAGTCACATAGAAATTAAGGAAACCACACATGTGTAAAATGTCCCTAAGAGTCATATCCCAAAATTATTGAATCATATGGCCCTACATGAATAAAATAAAAATATTTTACAATCCTTCAATACGTAAACTTCAGGTCGTTACAGCTAGGCAAAGATGTGATTCGATATTAGGTCATTACAGCTACTTTTAGGAATTATTTGAGGTTGAAAGATAAAAATTTAATTAGTAGAGAAATATTTTGATATTCGGGAAAAATTAGATTTTGAATGGATAGAAGGGAGTAGGGAAGAGATGAAAAATATTTGAGTGAATGAAACTTTTCTCTTAGAAAGTCCTCTTTTAGGGTAAATGAGTGATTAAATTTTTTTCTAAATTCATGGAAATCAATTATTCATTTATTACTATGTTTAGAGTGTGGGAAAATCATTGTGGGAAGTGTATTTTTAATATAAAAGTAAAGAATACCACCAGTCGCGTTTCCAATTCTAACATAACATGTAGAATAGTTGAACAGAACTAGGTTAAGTGAACTTTTTTTCACTTAAAATGATGATAGGAGAGTATTATGATTAAGAGCGAATGAGAAATAAGAATATAAGATGTCCAAAATTCCCTTTTATATATAATAGAATAGATCAAACATTCAAATTTTAACTTTTATAACTATTGCTTTAAATATATACTTTTAAAACAAATTTAATTGGTATTAAAAAATGTTTTCATGTTTCAAACCTTCAAAACCAATTCAATTTATATTATAAAAAATTGATTTCTTATTTCCTTATTTTTTCCCTTTTTTGAAACATGGTTCATTTATGTCAACAAGTGTCGGTCTCGAATGAACAAGTTGAATCATGGTTATTGTGTGATATATGTAAACAATTACAATTTAATTTTTACCTTTTTATTTATATAGTTGGAATATACAAGTTGAATAAAACAGCAGAGGCATACATAAATTCATTATAACTTTTATAAAATCTAATCTACATACTCAAATGATATAGATATAAATAATAATAAAATTAAAAGATTATCTAAAGAGATAGCCTATGTTATGCATCTTGAATCAACATTTCTTCTCACATATCCAAGATCCACACTAATCCTTACAAGAGATGGTTGAACCACTTATATTTTGTTTCATTTGATAGTTTTCACCTTATTTTGGAGTTTATTTTGTTTGGGATAAGGCGATTAAAATTTCGGCCATGGCTATGATAGGGAGGAGAGAAAAGTTAATAAAAGTAATAGAGTAAATGAAATGAATTAGTGGATTTGTATTTTATTTGAAGAATGAAACCTTTCTTTTCTTTCAAATTTAAATTTTCCTAATTAATTCATTTAATTCTCCCTCTCCAACCCTTCCACTTCAATGCACGACTAGACCTATAGAAGCCATCATATGGCAACAATTTTCCACAAATATCTAATGCAACTATTACTTATTTAAACCTGTTTAATGTTACACTAGTATCTTATACCAATGCATGCAAATATAACTTTAATGAATGCATTCAAATAATTACAAACAACTCTAAATATTAAATAAATTAAACAATAATTAACATTTCTTAAATATGAATTAATATAATTAATTAACAACATTTCATAAATTAATTAAATCGTGTGGGCTTCTAAAAAATTCGTCCTTATGGTTATACGACTCAAAGGTGTAAATTCAACTAGTAAACAATATAGAAAAATTCAAAAATTAACGTTGGCACGTCACCTTAGCTAGTGGCATGACAGTTTGATCGAATTTATTACTTAAACATCTTTTTAAAAAGTCAAGTTTTACTATTTTAAGCGGTACCCAACAGTAATGATTGTTTACACCAATTCTCTTCGTCGAAACTATATCACTTTAGGACTTATGGAATTTGTAACGGTCAAAATTCTAGTATCATCCACATTTAACTTAGTTAATTCAAAGACAAAGTATAAGAATTATTATTAACTGTACCACTGTGGTCGCAAACATTGATTTTGAGTTTACTATAGTTGACCGTGATACTAACCCTTTATAACCATGGAGATGAATTATCTATTGATTACTATTTCACTTTCAATGCTTCAACTCAGACCCAACTATAATCACTCGATGGATGATCGTGCCATAATTTAACTATAATCAAAGTGGAGTATCCACATTGAAGTTCTACAGTATTTTCAAGTCAAGGGAACTATGTAACATTGTCAGTTCGAGATTTTCTTATTAACCATAGTTATTATTAACAATTGAAAACTCTCGAGTGGTTCATTCCATAGTTATTTGATAACTGTTAGTATGTAACCACTTCATGCCCCCAGTAGCCATAATTAATATAATGTCCAACATTTGGAGAGCATTGTTTATTCTAGTCTCAATGGATGAATCGATATCTTTTTTTAAAACATCTTGATTGGAAATATTCAGAATAATTTTATTGTTTTAGTATGATAAATTTCTCATGATTATTACACAATGTAATTACTATCGCATAACATATCATTTAAGAATATTCTATTGAATATACATTAAATTAATTATTTAATTAATAATGTCATAATATAACAAAGTATATTATAGAAACCAAACACTTTTATTATGAACAAGATTGGTTAGTGTGTGATATATGTAAACAATTACACAATTGCCCCTAAGGCATACCTCTGATTCTATCAGTATTCCCTTTGGAAATGGTTTACAATCAACTGGAATGAATTAATAATCTTTGGAAAAAACTATATGATGTTAGTAAGTATGGATAATTAAAAGAATGAATCTATAATGAATTCTACCTCGTATGCTAATTTTGAAAATAAGATAGGGTGAAATAGTAAACAAAAATGGCAGAAATAATAAACTGTTGAGCAAAGGACATGTTTACCATCGAGATTGTATACTTAATGCTTCGATGTGCATCACTATTGAGATTGTATGCTCAGAGGATGCCTTATGCAGTTTAATATTGAGATTGTTTACTCAATGCGTGGTTAGATGGTTTAAAATTGAGATTGTTTACTCAATGTATTATTAGGCAGTTTACCATTGAGATTGTCTAATCAATAAATGGTTAGGCAGCTTACCATTAAGATTATTACTCAATGGATAGTTAGGTAGTTTACCATCTGGATTGTATACTCAATGTATTAATTTGTGTTAGACCAAACAATGGTATAACACTTAGATTCCACTCGTGATATATTAGCCCTTGATTGGAATATATCTGGTGATATGATCAAATACGAATTGACCAATATAACCTTAATGGTGTATCAAGAACCAAATCATCGCTTGAGACTAATCCTATGATAGAATCACTGATAGTATGGATGGCAGGCCCATGAGGAAAATTATATGATAGTTTGTTTGTTATTCTTGAATCATTATACTCTAAGTTCTTAAAGATCATTAGCATTATTATTCTCGAAGTCCTCTACAGTCCTTAGATTTGTTATGCATATACGTCCATTTAGGCTTTTAGATGAGATAGTCAAAAAAGGCCCATGTCATATCATATGTCTGATAGAAATATATAAGATAAGTGATGTGTTCAGGCTATAGTCCATTATGCACGATAATTGGCATATAATTATGCACGATTCAGTCCTTATGTTCAAAATCCATGGTTCATCTAATTATGCATATAGAAGTTCATCATAGTTCAAGGCTCTATGACTATGTTCATGTCGAGTTTGATCATGATGAGTCCGTAAATAAGCAAGTCCATAAAAATAATGTTCTAAAAAGGTCATGGTCAAAGTCAGTATGAAAACTCAAGTCCTTGTTCATATAATTCAAATATAATTATAGTCAAGTAAGGTTTGTCAGTAATTTGATTTAGGGTTACAAGGCTGTGATTTAAGAAAATAGGGTGAGAAATGAAAATTCATCCTCAAAATGGTACCCCTATGGTCTTATTTATAGAGGTAAGTAGCCCCCAAACTGCCTCTTATGTCTTCGGTTGGGTCAACTTCAGCAATGCTCTTCTCTAACCTCTTAGTTGAGCAGCCTCAATGTAATGCAGCATCAAATATTGGTTAGGGGCAGTATCGTCATTAGCCTGTGTTATGTTGGAGTGTCTTTGATGTGCTCCAGCATTGGCTTTAACATGCGCTATAATTGGCTTCAGCAACGAGGTCGACAATGACTTCGACAACCTTGATGAAGCTATGTGCTAGGTCTTCGCTTTACCCTTTTACTAGAGATATGCACTAACTACCAACTGTGGTATTGGTGGCCTTCATCATGACAATCAATGTCCTCTAAGAGTGGGCAATGACTTCGAAAATGACAACCATGAGCTGTATCTAGGTCGTCGAGGATATCGATGGTGTTCACCATCAACATCACTTGCATATATGTGCAACATCTTCGATATGCTATATAAAGATGATGTGTGAAGATATCATTAACGAAGATCGACATAGCTTTGTGTTCCTTTGACATTGTCGTAGAACAATCCATGGTGCCATTATTAGTCAAAACCTTCAAAGTGCTTGTAAGGCACGATACTAATCGGGCTTGGCACCAATGGAATGCACTATTTATCACTTCGACGCTTACTATTGGTTTACAAAGTGGGTTGCATTAGATTCTTTTGCTTGCTTGGTAAAATGCGATGTAGTATATACTATATTATTGCTAAAGTGCGGTACTCTAGCTCTTTGTCATTGATCTATAAGTGCTTTGTTGGTTTCACGTCTTCGACTATAGCTATGGCATGCGATGTGACTAGGAAGCAATTACTTATATCTGCACTATTACTTTGATAAGGCTTATTAGCTTTAAGTCATTGCAAACCGAAGCTATTTGATGAGAATTATTGTAGTAAAAATGACGTTAAGGTCCCGCTACATTATTTTTGATACTGAAATTAAATGGATAACATTTTCTCCCCCTTATATGAAAGAAGCTTTTTACTCTTTAGGGTAAAACAAGAATTCCTTTGGGTTTCCCGATTCTAGATTCGATACTTTCCATTAGCAATTATCTTTCTGGATTCGATTAGCATTTATTGCCAATATTATTCGTGCGAGTTTGAAAATTAATAAATACAATAAGTTTAAAAGGAAAAGCCTAGAAACAAATGCTTGATATTAAAAGAAGACCAAAAATCTTCATCCGAGAATGAAAGTCTACAATTTCATATCATATAATAATAGAAGTTCAGAAATCCATATCTGCAAATAATACTAGAAGTCCAGAAATCCATATCTAGAAATAATAAAGAAGACTAGAAATCCATATTTAGCAATAATAGAAGACCATAAATCCATATCTAGCAATAATAGAAGACCAGAAATCCATATTTGGTAATGATAATAGAAGACTAAAAATCCATATTTGAAAATAATCGAAGACTATAAATCCATATCTTGCAATAATAATATAAGAACAAAAATCCATATTTGGCAATAGTAATTGTTACACTAAAAATCAACCTTCCGTTTAAGACGAAAGGTCTCTCAACAAAAACTAAAGAAAAGGAGTTCAGTTCAAACCTTTCAAAAGAGTCGAAGGGATGCAGTCAACTATGTATAGAAATCCTAGACCTTTCGAAGGAGTCAAAAGGCTTCATCTCTCAGCATTCAAAGTGTTCTTACCTTCCGAAGAGGGCGGAGAAGTCAAAGCAAGCACAAGCAACTCTGTAATGGCCTTTTCGAAAGCATAGCAAGCCTTTCAAACCATTTGGAACACATCCAGGATACCTTTCGACAATGTCAAAAGGTTTATGAAGAAAACGACACTCACAAGTCAGTAGAGAATGAAAGGCAACGTTTCGACAACATTGGAGAAAAGCATAGCTCTCGACAATAATCAAGGGAAAAGCAACCTTCTGACAAGGTGGAAGGGTTCACAGCGGCATAAAGAAGGCAAACATTTCGACAAAGTCGAAAGGTTCATGAAGGCGTAAAGAAAAGCAAACCTTTCGACAAAGTTGAATGGTCCATGATAGCAGATGAAAGACAAATCATTCGACAAAGTCGAAAGGTTCGCAACTGCATATAAAAGGGGAACCTTCCGACTCGGTCGAAAGCATGAAGTTGAAAGGTCAGCCACCTGCATCTGTAAATAAGACCCAAACGGTCGTACTTAGAGGGGGGAATTTCCTTCATTCTAATCCTGTAACTTCTTAATCAAAGTATTGTAACCCTAACTGAGTGTGATTTGGGGAAATTTAATAAAATGAAGCTTTTTCTTGGATACAAAGGGAAGTCCTTAGCTTTGTTATTTACTTTACTATTTGCTTAAACCTTTGTTGGATTAACTGTTAATTTCTTGTTCAATACCACCAAAATATTCTTACCAACAAGGTCGACAACATTTCCGATTTAATTAGTTACTACAACCTTTCGAAGCTTTCAACCTTACAGCTTAAACCCTTCAACATGGTTGGTCATATTGGCTAAACAACATTGATAACCTTCTGGAGTGATTGACTTCGAAGACCAAACCTTTCGATTAGGTCAAAAGCACTTATCCTGTAAAATATCAACAACCTTTTGAAGATACAATCCAAGTGGTCCAACCTTTCATCTAGATCGAAGACTATTCTTTAAGTATTAATATCTGGGTTTACAAGACTTATTCCATAAGAAACCATTCCCATACCTTTTTACAGAGATCAAAATACGCCTTATAAGTAATCTAACCTTTTGACAAGATCGAAAGCTTCTGCATACCTACAAAGGAGTTTTGTATTCTACTTAATCCCAAAGAAGGAAGTCATCCAAACCTTTCGACGATAATGTCCGACCTCCTAAGGACAAATCGAAGGGAATTCACTCTAAACCAAGAAGGAAACTCTTGAAGAGAATCTCATATTAAGTCAATAAAGCCGGAAGGTTTCATAACCAATCACCTAAACCTTTCGACGACGTCAAAAGGTCTTATTCAAAACATATTCGCAAGTGAAAATATAAAGGCAATCCCTAAGGGTATAAGCGACTTAGCGACCTAAAAGTAACTAATTAAATCAGAAAGTTTGCTTACGGACCACTTTTCCGCGACCCAGCGATCTAGTGTGATAAGCGACCTAGCGACCTAAAAGTATAAGTGACCTCACGACCTAAAGCTCCAGCGACCTAACGACCCAAAGGTATAAGCGACCTAACGACCTAAAGGTATAAGCGACCTCACGACCTAAAGCTCCAGCGACCTAGCAACCTAAAAGTATAAGCGACCTCACGATCCAACGACCTAACGACCAAAAGGTATAAGCGACCTAACGACCTAAAAGTATAAGCGACCTCACGACCTAAAGCTCCAGCGACCTAACGACCCAAAGGTATAAGCGACCTAACGACCTAAAGGTATAAGCGACCTCACAACCTAAAGCTTCAGCGACCTAACGACCTAAAGGTATAAGCGACCCAACGACCTAAAGCTCCAGTGACCCAGCAACCTAATAATGTAACAACTTAGCGAGCTATAACAGAGTGAAGCTACGTACCATACCTCTTCCATTAGGTCGCTCACGACCTACTAACTCGTTCAGACGAGACCAAGTGCAGTGGAGACAATTCATAGCTCATATCCCCTAGGTCGCTGGCGACCTAGCGACCTACCCTTAGATCGTTTGCGACCTACAACTTACCTGTTAATCCGTAGCCCGTGCTCCCTAGGTCGCTCACGACCTACAACTTACCAACCCATTCAGACAGAACAAGTGCAACTCCGCTTCTAGGACGCTAGCGACCTACGACCTACCCCTAGGTCGCTAACGACCTACGACCTAACTCCAAATTCTCCCTATAAATACCCCACCTACTCCAACTAAGAGAGGATTTTTGGATCAGTTCTGGAACGCCGATACTCTGCTGTTTTCTCGACTCATCCAACACTTCAAGCACTCCTAACACCGTAGACGCTTCAACGAACTTTCTGAAGAGATCTAACACATTCAACAAGGATTTGAAGAGCTCTTCTCGATTCAAGTTCTAGCTACTTGTCTAAAGTGTGTTGTAATCAAAGTGCATTGTAAAGAATTGTAATCAGATCATCAATAAAGGAGATTAAAGTGGACGTAGGCTAGATTCTAAGCCGTACCACTATAAAACTGTTGTCTTTTTACTGCTTTTCTGTAATTTCTCTGCTTATATTATGTTCCCGTACTAACGGGTGGTGCTTTCACTTTATATCTACTCAAACCGGGGTGTTAGCGTTCAATTTTAAGCGTTAACATTTTGGTGCTTTCACTGAGAAAGATCGAACTCAGGTGGATCTCACCATTGCTTCGCAAAGATTTGTTGAAAGAATCTCCTTAAAAACCAGAAGTCTATCTGAAATCATGGCTCCTGGAAGAAAGAGTAGATCTACGAGATCTGGAAATGCTAATGACAGGGCTGCCTCTTCTCCGGCGCCAAATCAGGCAACTCCCACTGTTGGAGTTACAAGGGCCGAACTTGATGATGTTGTGTCGGGGTTATACCAACAAATGGAAGCTCAAAATGCTTTGATGATGGACATGTTAAACGCCTTGCTTGGGGCAAACCGACAACCAGAAAATACTGAACCAACATTTGCTGAAGATGCTCATGACTCCCAAGAGAAGAGTATTCCTCTAAGGGCAGCTGGCACCGCTGAAGGGGCACCTCCCCAAGCTAGAGGTTCAAGGCCGCAGCCACCTATTCGCAAACGATTGTTCAGGCAAACTTCCGAGAAAGTGGCTGACGTCTGCCCGGCAACGCCTCTGAACGATGAGGAATACTTATCAGGAATGGTTCGCCAAATCATGAAAGAAAGTTGCAAAGGAGTGAAGACAAAAATGACTGGGGATTTGCTCCAAGTAAGACTCCGTTTACCGAAAGAATTCTAAAAGCGGAATTTCCAAAGAAGTTTGTTCCTCCTACTATCCCAGCCTATCGGGGGATGAGCGACCCAAATCAGTTCTTGTACAAATACGACTGGCATATGACAGGTGCCAGGGCAACAGATGAGATTAAATGCAGATACTTTCCTGTCTATTTGGAGGGAGTGGCTCTACTCTGGTTTACAAAGCTATCGGTCCGATCTATGGATCAATTCTCTGACTTGATTCGTAAATTCAAGGATCAGTTCAGGTTGTATGCTACAAAGGCGAAGGATATAATATCACTGTCCAGCCTAGAACAAGCTTCCGGCAAATCTATCAAATCTTTCTTGAATCGCTTCAACATAGCCTTGGCTGAAGTGGATAATGCTGAGCCTCGAATGATTCTAACTTACTTGATGCGAGCCATCGATAAAACAAGTGAGGTCGGAAAATGGTTGAAGATGAAGGAACCGAATTCACTGGAGAAGTTTTATAAGAAGGCTGACGAATTTATGCGTTTGGAAAATCTTTCTGCACCAGCAAAGGTGGTTGTGGCTGAAATTGAAAACAACCATGTGGCTGAAACTTCTAATAAGAAAGGATCTGGTGGTCAAAAAAGGGAAAATAATGATGGGAAAAAGCAGAAAGATATGAAGAAACCTCGTCGTTTCCCAGGTTTTACTCCTTTGACCGAGACTCCAGAGAACATCTTCTTCGCAACCAAGGATGCTATTGAGTACCCTGAGCCGCCTAAGATGAAGCTTGGGAAATTTTTTGTTCCCAATGGAAGATTCTGTCGATTTCATAATCAGCCCGACCATGACACTAATGAGTGTCGCCATTTGAAGAATTTAATTAAAGAGCTGCTGCGACAGAATAAACTACAACAGTATGTCAAGAGGAACAGAGGTGATCCTGCCTCATCTACTCAGGGGCAACAACTTCCTGCTCGTCAATCTGGCTCAGGTGGAAAGGCTGTGGAACAGGAATCTAAAAAGCCTGTTATTAATGTGATCACAGGAGGTCCTCACCCAACAGGCAGAAGTTGGGGAGAGATGGAGCGGTATGCTCATGCTCTGAGGCATGCCCGAAAGAAGAAACTGTTTTTGTTTTGGAAGATACTACGCCTTCAAAACAGCAAAGAACTTGTCATGATGACATCGTATTCAGAGTTAGAGATTCTGTGGGAATTGAAGCTCCCACAATGGATCCTTTGGTAATAACCACCGGTATCGGACCAGCTATTGTGAGAAGAGTGCTTGTCGATTGCGGCGCTTCTTGTAATATCCTCTTCAAAAATACCTTTGATCAAATGAAGATTCCGATGGCTGATGTTCAAGCTTCTTCGCAAAAGATTGTTGGGTTCACTAGGGAACCAAAACAGCCCATCGGAACTGTCGACTTATTTGTAGAACTTGGTGAAGGGGAAAGAAAAGTGGTCCGTAAGCAAACTTTTGTTATCGTTGATGAATTTTCTGCTTATAACGCCTTCTTGGGAAGACCAACTCTTGCTGCATTCAAAGCTATTCTCGCCCCGTGGTGCCTAACTATGAAATTCCCCACTGACAACGGCGTTGGTGTTTTGAAAGGGGACCATAATGCTGGGCGGGAATGTTATCTTACAGAGTTGCGAGAGGCGAAGAAGAGAGAGATGGGAAAAGGTGCAGCAGCTCCACTCCGCATCAAAGAACCCACCTTGTAGCAAGTACGGGGTGGACCCTGCACTGTTGAGCATAGTGGTGCGCAAAAAGAAATTGATCCCAGAAAGACCAGTGTAGGGGAGAGTAGAGTGGTGCCGATAGAAGTAACGGTGCCAATTCCTGTTGATCCGAATGACCCAAATAAGGTGCTAAATGTAGGTTTACAGCTGGGGATGATAGTTCAGAATATACTAATAGCATTCTTGAAAGCGAACCTGGATGTATTCACTTGGAGTCATGCTGACATGTGCGGAATATCTCCAGAAATCGCGGTACATGCTTTAAATATTGATCCGAAGTTCACACCCATAAAGCAAAAAAGAAGAACCCAGGGTCCTGAAAGGTCAGCAGCATTGAAAGAAGAAGTAGACCGGCTCATGGAGAATGATTTCATCAGAGAATCCACTTATCCAAATTGGGTTTCAAATCCAGTGTTGGTTAAAAAAGCAAATGGAAAGTGGAGAGTATGCATCGACTTCTCAGACTTGAACAAAGCATGTCCCAAAGACTGTTTCCTGTTGCCTAGAATCGATCAATTGGTAGATGGAACAGCTAGGCACGAATTATTGTCTTTTATGGATGCTTACTCAGGATACAATCAAATCATGATGCATGAGCCAGATCAGGAGGACACGAGCTCCATCACCGATGTTGGTCTTTACTGCTATAAAGTCATGCCCTTCGGACTAAAGAATGCGGGGGCAACTTATCAGAGACTCGTTAATGCCATGTTCAAGCCTCAAATTGGCAAGACTATTGAAGTGTATGTTGATGATATGTTAGTGAAATCAAAGAAGGCAGTAGACCACATGGATCATCTGGCAGAAATGTTCACAATCCTCCGAAAGTATGGGATGAAGCTGAATCCCCTGAAATGTTCATTCGGGGTTGAGTCCGGAAAATTCTTAGGTTTCATTGTGAGTGCTAGGGGCATTGAAGCTAATCCTGCTCAAATCACTGCCTTAAGAGAAGTCAAACCCCCTAGTACAAAGAAGGAATTGCAAAGCCTCAATGGGAAAGTTGCTGCTTTGAGTCGATTTATTCCCAAAGCCAAAGATAAATGCATTCCCTTCTTTGATGCTCTAAAGAAAGGAAAGAAGAATTTCGAATGGACTCCTGAGTGTCAAAAAGCTTTTGGTGAGCTGATTCATCATATGGAAACGCCTCCAGTACTTTCTAAGCCCAACAATGGTGAAGATCTATTCATATACTTAGCAATTTCATCTCATGCTCTTAGTGCAGCGTTGGTACGAGAAGACGCAAAAGTTCAACGCCCAGTTTATTACATCAGTAAAAGGTTCACTGGGGCAGAGGTGAATTATTCAAAGTTAGAAAAGCTCGCCTATTGTCTATTGATCGCGTCCAGAAAGTTGAGGCCATACTTCCAGGCTCATCCGATTAAAGTCCTCACTGATCAACCCCTAAAGCAAGTCCTATTCCACCCTGAAACTTCAGGTCGTCTTCTGAAGTGGAATATTGAACTCGGTCAATACGATATCACCTATCATCCCCAAAGAGCAATCAATGGACAAGCTTTAGCAGATTTCATTGTAGAATGCACAGATAAAGGTGGCAGTGAGGAAGAGGTAACTGAAGACGTTTCGATCCGATGGAAGTTATATGTTGATGGTGCAAGAAATGACTACTGTTCCGGAGCTGGGGTTGTGCTTGAAACTCCCGAAGGGCGGTCATTGTGTTATGCATTAAGATTGGAATTTCCTTCGACAAATAACGAAGCCGAATATGAAGCTCTTATTGCCGGTCTGAGGATCGCTAAAAAATTGAGCATCAAAGCATTGCAAATCTTTAGTGATTCCCAGCTTATTGTATGCCAAGTCAAGAACGAGTTTCAAACGAAAGGAGGAAATCTGCCTGCTTACTTATCAAAAGCCTGTGAGCTTCTCGATGATTTTGATCATTATACAATCAACCATATACCCCGGGAAGAGAACATGAAGGCAGATTCTCTCGCAAAATACTCAAGCTCAGGCGAAGCTCAATTATTGGGATTGGTCCTTGTAGAAGTCTTGACAGCTCCGAGTATTAATGAGATGGATGTTGATTGGATCATGGCTGTATCTCAAGAACAGGAGTCATGGATGACCCCAATCAAGGAATATCTGCTCAACGGCTCCTTGCCAGAAAACTCAAAAGAACGCCAAAAGCTGTTAAGAAAAGCCCCAAGATATGTAATTCAAGGCGACCATTTGTACAGACGAGGGTTCTCGATGCCATTACTCCGATGTGTAACTAAAGAAGAGGCTAAGAAAATTTTGGCTGAAGTGCACGGAGGAGAGTGTGGAGATCATTCAGGCGGCCAAACCCTTGCTAAGAAAATTATTCGCTATGGTTACTTTTGGCCGGATATTAACCGAGATGCTGCTAGCTACTCCCGAAAGTGCGACAGATGCCAGAGATTTGCGAAAATCCCCAGAGCACCTTCCACTGTGCTAGCACAAATGGTCAGTCCATGGCCATTCGCCATTTGGGGGATATATCTCATTGGGCCTATGCCGATTGCCAGATCCGGGATCAAATATGCCATTGTTGCTGTTGATTATTTCACTAAATGGGCTGAAGCTGAACCCTTGGCTACTATTACCTCTAAAAAGATGATAAATTTTGTAACTAAAAATATCATTTGCAGATATGGTGTGCCTCAGAAGATAATAACAGACAATGGTACCCAGTTCGAAAGCGAAGAATTCCAAGAATTTTGCAAGCGATTCAAGATCCGAAAAAGCTTCTCAGCAGTGGCTCATCCGCAGGCAAACGGGCAAGTGGAAGCAGTGAACAAAATCATCAAATCAACCATCAAAAAGCAACTGGAAAAAGCAAAAGGTGGTTGGGTTGATAAGCTGCCACTAGCACTATGGGCATATAGGACTACCCACAAAACCGCGACTGGGCACACTCCATTCTCATTAGCATACGGATCAGAAGCAATGATTCCAGTGGAAATAGAAGTCCCCTCACAGAGGAGAGTTCATTTCAACCAAGCTGAAAATGAAAAGCTGCAACTTGAAGCACTTGACTTGCTTGATGAAAAAAGGAAAGAAGCTGAACTCAGAGTTGCAGCTCAACAGCAAAGGATAGCCAGGCACTTCAATTCTAAAGTTCGCCAACGCAGCTTTGAAATTGGAGATCTAGTCTTGAAAAGGATCATGACAGCGACAGGAGTGTTTGGGCCAAATTGGGAAGGGCCATATGTCATATGCAAAAAGCTTCTTGATGGCACTTTCAAGCTCACAACCGTCGAAGGAGATTCAATTCCAAGAGCCTGGAACAGCAATCACTTGCGTCCATATTTTACTTAGAAGCAATGCTTAAATTTGTAAAATAATTATGGATGTATCATACTTGTATTGTAAGCCATTGTAAAAGCAGTGCAAAGTGATAATAAGAACTATAAAGTGGATGTAGGCCCAATTCTTGGCCGAACCACTATAAATCTTGTGTCTTTTACTTCTTTAAAATGCTTATCTTATTTCGATATGCAAGTATTTGAAATGTATTGCTAAAATATCGATTTAATATTGCAGGTAATCAAAACAAAAATTACCTATCCAACACGTCACAAACCCAAGCGATTCCCATAAATCACTCAACAAACAAATGTCAGGCCACAAAAATTCCAGACTTAATTCCTACAAATGGTTGGTGATTCCACCAAAGTGGCACCTTCCCAAAAGGAAGGCACCAGGCCCTTGCTAATTGACTGTGATCGTTTGTACAAATAGACATCCGGTTAAATGGCTTGCGTATGCCCGTGGATTCATTCTACCACTAAGTACACTTCTCTGGAAAAATCAAACAGCTTATCAAAGAAAAGGACATGAACTTGAGAATGATAACGAGGAATCGCTCAGCGACAGTTGATACAAAGACACGGACAAGCAGAAATGGAATTTTGTCTCTCACCCAAGAGTGTTGGTGGGACCACCCAAGGGGGCACCTTCCCAAGATAGAAGGTTCCAGGCCTTTGTTACTTGATTGCGATCGTTTGTGCAAACGAACATCCAGTCTGGTAGCTTACGTCCGCCCCGTGGACCTACTTAACAGTGAGATGCAAATTTCCTAGCAAACCAAACACAGACCTCTTCGTAGGCAAAAAACTGCTTCGGAGGCACAAGCCCTCTTCGGAGGCACACAAACAAAGACCTCTTCGTAGGAAAAAAGCGGCTTCGGAGGCACACAAACAAAGACCTCTTCGTATGCAAAAAGCTGCTTCGGAGGCACAAGCCCTCTTCGGAGGCACACAAACAAAGACCTCTTCGTAGGCAAAAAACTGCTTCGGAGGCACAAGCCCTCTTCGGAGGCACACAAACAAAGACCTCTTCGTAGGCAAAAAATGCTTCGGAGGCACAAGCCCTCTTCGGAGGCACGCAAACAAATACGTCTTCGTAAGCAAAAAACTGCTTCGGAGGCACAAGCCCTCTTTGGAGGCACGCAAACAAATACCTCTTCGTAAGCAAAAAACTACTTCGGAGGCACAAGCCCTCTTCGGAGGCACATAAACAAAGACCTCTTCGGAGGCACAAACCTTCTTCGGAAGCACTAAACAAGTGAAGCCCTTTAACGAGGCACGTTCAAAAACTTCGTCGATGGAACCACTAAAAGGGCGTCTTCTCAAAAAGAAGGTTCCAGGCCGTAGCTGAATACTTATAATTATTTGTACAAACAAATATCCGATAAAACAGTTGACGTATGTCCTGTGGGCCCATTCAATGATGAAATATAATTTTCTGGCAAATAGATCGAAGTTTTCTTCGGAAGCTCACTTCACTGCGTAGGGGAGTCCACTTTTCAAAAAACAAAAAGTGACCATCTCCGAAAGTTGAAGTATATATATATAAAAAAAAAGAGAGAAAACTTCTCCAATACAAGGCGTACTCTACTAAAAGCGGAATAATATTTCCTCGAAACGGAAGAATTATTCTCTAAAATAAGTGTACAAGTCTTTCCAGAATATTGCAATGAGCCATGGTATGGGGGCACATAGTTATATTAATAAAAACAACGCTCAAACAGCATACCACGAGCTCACTGCAGTATCATATAAATTAAATAAAGAAACTTGTGCAAAAACAAGGAATAAACGCATTCACAAATACTGACAAGAAATTGTACAAGTAAAAATAGTCATTTTATTCCATACTATAAGATTGTTTACACATGCGCAGGTTTCAAAAAAGCAGGGGCCAGTACCCGCACAATCCCCGGCCGATACAAGTCTGAGAATACAAACAAAAAGAAAAACAGGAAGCGTGAAGTCAAGCTCATTACTCCTTCTTCCTGCCACCTTTAGAGCTCTTGCCCGGCCTGATGATTAATTTCTGAAGCTGGCGTGGACGGGTCGGGGAAGAAGGAGAGGGAGGTGTAGCTGGATCTGCTTCCACTTTATCTTCACCAGCAGAAGCGCTTTTCTTCTTCTTCTTGGAAACTGTGCACTTCCCTTTCTTCTTTGAAGAAGACTCACTTCCCAGAGTAATCAATGCAGAAAGCTTTGTGTCATCGTCATAAGGTTGCTCCGGGGTCTTCTCACCCTCCTCAAGTTCTTCCGCCTTCTGTTCTTGCGAAGCAGCCGGATCGTCCAAGTCTTGAAGAGCTTCTATTTTTTCTTCCTATGACCCCGGTTGGGAAGCTGAAGGAGGAGTAACTTGAGAAGATGGAGGAACAACAGTTGGAGGAGGAGAAGTATGTATAGCACTTGGTATTTCCGCTACAGAAGAAGAAAAGTCAAAATCAGTATTCCTCATAAAGAGAGGAGATGGTGGCTCATCGAGACTTAAGTAATAAGCAAGAAATTCATCAAACTCAGTTGAAGCAAACAAGTAGTCCGCTTGACCTGATTCAACGTTGAAGTTACCTGGAGGAGTCGGCTTTATAATGTCAACCTCGTAGGCTTGTGCTTTGGCGCTTTCTTCGCCTTCGTCTCCGCCCTATGCAGTTGTAATCTCGGTTTTGGCTTTAGGAGGAGAATGGGAACTGGAGCCTATGATATCAACGTCGGTCAAAATCGAAGTTTGGACAGGGGCAATTAAAGGTGCTTCCTTCCCTGGATGCTCCTCTTCCGTCGATCCGGATCGCACTTTAGCGAGTTGCTCCTTTCCTCTGGCTAGAGCGGCACGAGTTTCATCATCAAAATAATGTGCCTCAAGGTATGCTTCATCATAGCCAGCACCTCCGAGCATATCAATTGCGGCCTCCCACACTTCAGCTAAGGTGATCTCATACTTCAGGCCCAAGAATGAGAGGCTTCCACGCCCCAAAACACTATGAAGATAAAAATCAAATAAAGTAGAGCTGACGTTGGCTTTTGTTGCTTCATGCGACTGTTCAGCTGCTTCTTTTCCAGCGATAGGCTCATCATGCTCTTTTTTAGTTTTTGACAGTTGAGCTCGCAACCGCATAATTTCCAAATCGTGGGAACTTGCCTTCTCTCGTAGCTGGGCAATGTTGGTGCGATAGATTTCTGTCATCTTCTATTCAGCTTCAAGTTGAGCCTCGACATACCGTTGAGCGGCATGAGCATCGCGAACTTGTTTTTGAAGAACTTCTTCCTTTTGAGTATAGGAAGTAGAAGAAGTAACAAGCTCATGTTTAAGTTTCTCACTTCCGCTTCAAGCTCTTCATTGTAAGCGGTGATATTTTTCATCTCAGTGTCGTGCTGGTCGAGAATTTTTTGCCACTCGGATTTATCATTCTCCATGGTCAGCATGGCTTCAAGATTTGCGCGATTAACTCTCTAAATCTCGTCAACAAGTTTTTGCCATCCGGACATTCTTTCGATATCAATTCGGACGGCATCAAGATTCCATAACATGGCTTGCTTGTCAATAGGGACCAAATCGAGATCAAAACGCACTCCCTTTAAGCACCAGCGCGGAAACCGGCTTTGTAGAGTTGTCGGGCCCTTTTCAACTTGATATTGAGGCCTGCTAATGATTGTCTGAATATTAGCTTTTTCGAGAGCGGGAGAACCAGAAGGGATGTCTATAGAAATAGAAGCAGCAGGCTTTTCAGAAATTGCAGACGCGTCGCTAAGCTTGGCCTGCTTGCTTGGATCTTCGACGATGTGACTCTTCCCTTTATCATCATGGGATTTTCTTTTATGGGAATCATCATCTCTGTGAGAAGAGTCGTATCGTTCATCCCTTCTCTCGTATCGCTCCTCATGGGCTCTTCTTTCTTGAGCCTTCCTAGCAGCTCTTTCTTCATCGGTTTCCCTGCGGGCAGGGAGATAGCGCCTGTGATCATAAGTGTCACACCTTCCATGGTGCTGGAAATCATCATAGTACGAGCTACTGCGCCCCATCGGAGAATCTGAAAATGAAAAAGATACGAAACTTCAAAATCTTCGAAGTAAAGAAATTAAGCGCGAGTAACTGCTAAAATTCCTAAGTGTGTGTGATGTGTAGACTACACGCGTGGAGCTACAAACCACTCTTTGGCTTAGGAGTGACATCGGTTTTTGCGGTAGGCGTCAACTCTTGAGTTAACGAAATCGATCGTAAAGCAGATGTCGCTTCAATCGCCGGAGAGACAACTTTAGTGTTGGTGGTGTCATCTTTAAAAAGCTCGCGTAAGGTCACCATTAAGTCGCTTAGCCCATCAAAAGTGTCTTCACCGTCATGTCCAGCGGAGCTTTCTTTTTCAACTCCTTCTTCAATCACTGGGGAAAGTGTAAGCTTGCCGGATGACCCCGCGACATCGGCAGGGGTGGAACATTTCACTAACGAAGCTTCTGCAACAGATTCCTTCTGTACGACTTCCTCGGTGGAAACCGTAGTAGTTAATGTTTCAGTATCGAAACTAGAAACTTCATGAATCTGAGTAGATCGAGAGGGATGTAAAAGACCAAATTGGTGTAGAAACTCGTCTTTCAGCAAAAACTTGATACTTCTCTCCTCAGCCGCCATGGCACTTAATGTTTCGAAGGTTGGCTTATGGCTGGGATCTCTAAGCGGAGGAGGAAGTGCTACAAAAAGTAAAGATTGAAGTTAAGTACTTGGCAATTCGAGTCCAAGAAATTCAGAAAAATGAAGTGAGCGGAAATAGGCAATCTTACTTCCTATTCTCCAGATGGCATAGAACCCCGGGGGCAACGAACATAGAAGAATTGACTTAAAAACCCGTGTGCGCTCTCGGGCAAGTCTAAAATCAGTTTACGGTTTCTCGCGCCTCTCACGAGAATAATTGAAGGATGATCTTTGTTCTTTGCGAAAGTGCACAAATAGCAGACTTCTTCGAAGCTCGGAAGACGGTCAAGTGTCCTCCTGAATAACACACACAACCCTATCAAGATGGCGCATCCATTGGGATGTAGTTGGAAAGGAGAGATGGTTAATCAGAGAAGGAGCGTTCGAAGAAAGTCATTGAAAGGAGGAATAGCTCCATTCAAGCACATCTGTCAGTTAACTGCAATGAAGCCGTGAGGTGGCCTATCAGCAGTATCATTTATCCCGGGAAGCCGAGCTTCTGCTTCAGCAATGCCAAACTGAATGCACAACTGACTGAAAACTCTATGGTTCAAAGTGGTCGAAGCTCTTTTCAGAGGATCATTCAACGGATTAGCAATTGGGAAAACCTCTCCAGCTTGCCCTGTTTCTTCTTGTTGAGAAGTCATTCTACACAAGGAACTGGATATTCAAATATGAAGGTGCACGTTTCCTAAAAGTGTGAAGTGTTGTGCAAAACTAGTAAAATGACAAGCAAATATAACTGGAATCAAATTAGTTGACATTAGTCGATTATAGAGTTTCAGGGCTTGTTATTTTAAGTTCAAGTACAGTGTTGATGCAAGCAGATCAGCTTTAGTTGATTATTTTAGCTTTGCTTTAATACTTCACTTGAATTTGTTGATTCACAGCATTTCATTCACAAAGTTCATTTAAGTTGATTATTCTTTATCGACTAATCTGTCATTCGATGTGGGCAGTCAATGGCAGTATATTCGTCCCATTTTTCTACAAATGTTGTGTTTAACAGGTTATTAGCGTTAAAGTTAAAATAATCTGTAAAGAAATGCAACGAGTTCAGGCAAATTATCTCGACAGCTCAGGTTGAGGATTCAAGTTAAAGTTATGATGCATATTAAGGAATAAGGCTTCAGGTCAAGATAATGCAAATTTGTCCAAGTACTAGCTCGGCCGCGACCTAAAACCTATGCCACAAGAAGTTAGGTCGTTAGTTTGTTAAGTCGCTCTGCTCTAAGCTTTATGATATTTTGGCAAGTTAAGATACAACAAGGTCGTGAGTTACATAAGTCGAAATTTTTAAGCCACATTGTTCAAAGCCAGACAGTGCAAATCTGGCTATGTCCTAGGTCGTTTGAATGCGCACGTGACCTAAAGATTAAGTCGCAAAAGGTGATGCTGCAAGAAGTTAGGTCGCGAATTTGAAGGTCGCGCAGTTTCCCTTAGGTCGCGAGGATTCTTTAGTCGGTCGATTTGTTAGGTCGGCCAAATCTATTAGGTCGAAAAGGTTGTTATGTCGCTCAGATTCACTAGGTCGCTTCTAATGTAACTCAGTAATCTCGAGCTATCTTCTATCAAAACTGTTATGCCCTACTTTCCTTAACCCGCTAACTCCTCTCCACTCAATAGCTCGCTATCTAATTAACCTGTGACCCAATAACCCGTTATCATTTACACAATGAAATCCATCATCCTCTCAATGAAATCCATCATCCTTTTAGTGAAATCCATTATCTCTTCATACCACCAAATCACCCGAAAATTGATTCAAATCATCTCAGATCCATCATAGATCCAACGCATAGCTGTGCTCTGGTGAATCACAACAACAACATAGCTAATGATGATCGAAAATCGATCGCAACATGACTCGAAAGTGAAACGCGACGTACGGAGTTGGACTGGGGTCAGAGAATGGGGATTCACAATTCGGCGGTGATCATGGTTGGATAAAGATCGAATTCAATTACACAATATGATGGTAAAGATGAATTGATGACTGGATAGATTGAATTCGCCCTTGGAAGCTCGAAGGTTCGTTAATGGCAGAGAAGGTTGTCAAAGTAGTTAAGTAAAGAGGAAGAAACGAGCTAACAGTTTATATGGGGCAAAAAGAGGAAGGCGAATGGGCACGCGAGGTAACAGATCTCTTGGGTCGCTCACGACCTAGTGGAATTATGTCGAAGCACACGACCTATGACATAGGCATGCACTTCGAGGGGCAAGTGTTAACTCCTCTTTTCCGCGATCCAGCGATCTAGTGTGATAAGCGACCTAGCGACCTAAAAGTATAAGCGACCTAAAGCTCCAGCAACCTAACGACCCAAAGGTATAAGCGACCTAACGACCTAAAGGTATAAGCGACCTCACGACCTAAAGCTCCAGCGACCTAGCGACCTAAAAGTATAAGCGACCTCACGACCTAAAGCTCCAGCGACCTAACGACCCAAAGGTATAAGCGACCTAACGACCTAAAAGTATATGCGACCTCACGACCTAAAGCTCCAGCGACCTAACGACCTAAAGGTATAAGCGACCTAACGACCTAAAGGTATAAGCGACCTCACGACCTAAAGCTCCAGCGACCTAACGACCTAAAGGTATAAGCGACCTAACGACCTAAAGCTCCAGCGACCCAGCGACCTAATAATGTAACAACTTAGCAAGCTATAACAGAGTGAAGCTACGTACCATACCTCTTCCATTAGGTCGCTCACGACCTACTAACTCGTTCAGACGAGACCAAGTGCAGTGGAGACAAGTCATACCTCATATCCCCTAGGTCGTTGGCGACCTAGCGACCTACCCTTAGATCGTTTGCGACCTACAACTTACCTGTTAATCCGTAGCCCATGCTCCCTAAGTCGCTCACGACCTACAACTTACCAACCCATTCAGACAGAACAAGTGCAACTCCGCTTCTAGGATGCTGGCGACCTACGACCTACCCCTAGGTCGCTCACGACCTACGACCTAACTCCAAATTCTCCCTATAAATACCCCACCTACTCCAACCAAGAGAGGGCTTTTGGATCAGTTTTGGAACGCCGATACTCTGCTGTTTTCTCGACTCATCCAACACTTCAAGCACTCCAAACACCGAAGACGCTTCAACGAACTTTTGGAAGAGATCTAACACATTCAACATGGATTTGAAGAGCTCCTCTCGATTCAATTTCTAGCTACTCGTCTAAAGTGTGTTGTAATCAAAGTGCATTGTAAAGAATTGTAATCAGATCATCAATAAAGGAGATTAAAGTGGACGTAGGCTAGATTCTAAGCCGAACCACTATAAAACTGTTGTCTTTTTACTGCTTTTCTGTAATTTCTCTACTTATATTCTGTTCCCGTACTAACGGGTGGTGCTTTCACTTTATATCTACTCAAACTGGGGTGTTAGCGTTCAATTTTAAGCATTAACATCAGACTAATCATACTACTTGGAATAACTTTGGTTTGTTGACCATAAATTTGGTTAACAGTAATAGAAGACCAGAAATCCATATGGGCAAATAATAGTCGAAGTCAGGAAATCCATATCTGGCATTAATGGAAAACCAGAAATCCATATCTGGCAATGATAATAGAAGACCAGAAATCCAAATCTGGAATTAATAGAAGACTGAAAATCTATAACAGGCAATAATAATAGAAGACCAGAAATCCATATTTGAAAATAATAATAGAAGACTAGAAATCCAAATCTAGAAATAATAGAAGACCAGAAATCCATATCTGGCAATAGTAATAGAAGACCAAAAATCCAAATCTGTGAGATAATAGAAAACCAGAAATTCATATCTAGCAATAATAATAGAAGACCATAATTCCATATTTGGAAATAATAGAAGAAGACCGGAAATTCAAATCGGGCAATAATAATTGAAGAACAGAGTTTCTTATCTAGTGGCTGAAAATTGCATTTAGTTGGGAGAATAAATAACTCATGTTAGATGATTTCTTCCTCTAGAAGATTAGTTTATTTGGAGCATTGCTTAGCTCTGATTTTGGTTGACTTAGGAGCACTACTTGGCTCTGATTTTGACTGATCTTCCTTTTGAAGATTTCGGTGCTTTAGTGAGGCCTTTGATGATGGCACTAAAGGCTTACTCCATCGTCCCTCTAGGAGGTGCTTCAGTGAGGCCTTTAATGACGGCACTGAAGGCTTTCTTGGTGCTTTAGTGATACCTTTAACGATGGCACTAAAGGCTAATCAGACCTCCCATTAGGAGGTGCTTCAACTAGGTCACATAAACAGGGGTTGAAAGCTTTTATTGTGCTTTAGTGAGGCCTTTGATGGTGGTATTAAAGGCTTACTCCAAGCTCCCTCTATGAGGCATTTCAATTAGGCCTTTGATGATGACACTGAAGGCTTAGGGCCTTTGATGGCCAGAGACCTCTTGCAGTCAAAAGCCTTTGATAGCTGGGGCCTCTTATGGCCAGGAACCTCTTACGGTCATAAGCCTTTGATGGCTGGGGCCTTTTATGGCTAGGAAACTCTTGCGATCATAAGCCTATGATAGTGGGGCCTTTGATGGCCAGGGACCTCTTGCGGTCATAATCCTTTAATGGCTTTGGGAGAATCTTACTCCTTTGCAATAAATTTCTTTTCATTCATCTAATGTCAGAATGTATGATCGCAAATGTTCGGCATTCCATGTTCTTGCTATGACATTACCTCTTCCGGTCATAAGCCTTTAATGGCTTTAGGAGAATCTTACTCCTTTGCAATAAATTTCTTTTCATTCATCCATTGTCGGAAAGTATGACCGCAAATGTTCAACATTCCATGTTCTTGCTATGATGTTGCCATCTGGTAGGTAAAGTTTATAGGTCCCAGGCGGGATTACCTTGTGTGCGTTAAAGACCCTTCCCAATTTGGTCCAAGCTGCCCGTTTACCAGATTCTTGGTATTTTCCATGACTATTTGGAGCACTAGTTCTCCTTTTTGAAATTTTTTCCTCTTACTCTAGAGTTGTAGTACTTAGATATTCTTCATTGATTCTCAGCCATTTGTATAGCTTCTTCATCTCTAAACTCATTGATTAATTCGAGGGATTCTTTCTTTAATTCTTGATTTGGATTGAATGCATACACTATACTTCGATGAGAAGGTACTTCAACTTCAATTGGGAGCATGGCTTCACATCTATATGTTTGGGAATATAGGGTATGACCTATTGTAGTCTCAGTCGAAGCCCATAGAACAAGAGGTAGTTTTCTACCCAATTTCCCTTTGCCATGTTTAACCGTTTCTTTAGAATGGTTATTATGGTTTCGTTGGTTGCCTCAACAGTTCCATTTGCCTTGGGATAAGCTATATGAAAAGCTTTTGATAATTCCATTCTTGTCAAAAATCAGGTGCGTTCTTCACTTTTAAATTGTGTTCCATTATCGGATATTATCTGCTATAGAACGCAAATCTTGTAACGATATTCTTGATTATGAATTTGAGAACCTTTCCGGATGTAATATTTGATAGTGGTTAAGCGTCCACCAACTTTGGGAAATAATCAATGGCCACCATGGCATATTTAGCCACTTCTTTAGATATTGGAAGTGGCCCTATCAAATTAATCACCCAAACGTCAACGGGTTATCGACTAATGATAGAAGTCAATTCACTTGACGGTAGGCATAGGATCTTGGAGAACTTTTTACATTTTTAACATCTTCTAATGTAATCGATGGCTTAACTAGTCATTTGGAGCCAATAGAAGCACTGTGTCATAATTTTCTTGGTTAACTTTATACAATTGCAAGAAAAAGTCAGTTCAAGGGTCCATGGAACCTCTAGAAGTAAAATCTAATCATCAAGTGGATTATAACCCACACTTACTTTAAGAGCAAACCCTTCGACTTCAAGCTTTATAGGTCATAAGGGAAAAGACGGATTATACCTTATGACCTATTAAAATGGAGTATCAACCCGTTCCATTTGTGATCAACCCTAATCTTTGCTCGTGAAAATGAGAATTCGAAGAAAGAGAACCTATTTCTACAAATGAGAAGGACAATTCAATCATACTCCCATGGGAATATCTTTGAGAAGGAAACAATAAAGGATTATGACTGTTTTACACATAAATGGAGTAAGATTATAAATGAGGCTCACCATTCAAGGGAAAACCATGAACGCAAAGAAAATTCCACAACCGAAGAACTAAGGATAATAAAGGAACTACCAAGTGGAAGTATAAAGATTACTAAGAAATTTCTGATCGAAACCCTAAGATTGAAATAAAGGCCCTTGAAAGAGGATCAACAAACAATGAAAAGGAAACCTACTCCCCAAGAAGAAGTACTTTAACCAAGCCACAAAAGAATTAGATGCCAGTCAAAGACGACTCAATAATCAAGACTTCTTAGAAAATATAATCTTACTACCTCGATTGAAGACATCTATATCCGAACCAAAGAAGAACTGAATTATTGGCCTTCTCAGAAAAAGAAGCCAGGATTTGAAAGGAAACTTAAGGGATTATATTGGAACTTTCATCTGATAAACGGACATGATACAAATCAATGTATGGCACTTGAAAAGATGGTCCTATACTTTCTAAGACAAGGAAAACTTAAACAATTTGTAAAGGGTTAAACAAGTTAAGGAATAAAAACTCTATTCTCAAAATAAGAGAGGTCTACATGGTCGGGAGTAAAATTCTCCTTAAACATGGACTATCTAAAATGTTAGGCTACCAATAATGGTAGAAAGCCCTTGGTCGTGCCAAGATGGCCTGGTCAAGGCACCTCCTAGAGGGAGGTCATAAGCCTTTAGCAGTGTCAAAGTTAGAAATTGCCAGGTTAAAGCAGCATAAGCCCTTATCCGCGTCACACTATGGATATGATAAGGCGCCTCCTGAAGGGTGGATGGGTAATCCCTTGGTCTCGCCACGCTATGGTCTGGCCAAAGAAACGAACAAGCCCTTAGTCATGTCATGCTATGGCCAGGTTAAGGCGCTTCCTGGAGTGAGGTCGGGTAAGTCCTTGGGCCTTGCTTGAGAAAAAGCTAGCCGAGCGCACCGGAAACCCGGACGAAATGTCTGACAGACTAAGAAAAGTCCCTGCCTGAAATGGGCAACCGCTAGAAATTGGCACTGCCTAAAATAGAAACTGCTTAAATAAGCACAAGAATTGGACAAAAGAGTCCCTGCCTAAAATAGGCCAAAACGAATGAATAAAGAAACTCGGGCTCCAGAAAGAAAAAGCATGCAAAATATCATCAAAGCCTGAAGATAGCGCATGTAACGACCCGGTATTTCGAACCATTCAAATCGCAATCATCCACTCATGTCAGACTTGGTGTTCGGAAGGCTAAATGTCTATCGAGTTAGAAAATAGCCAAATGAATTTTGAAATAAATTTAACCGCAAGCACACGGCGTATTATTGAAGTACGTGGCGAGTACGGGTCGATCCGTAGGGAATTGATGATTTTAAAAATCTATTCAATCAAATTAAACCAAAGTCGAGTGAAAGTTAAGCTAGAGAATTAGAGAATTAACTAACTAACTAAAAGAAAAGAGATGCAAATATAAGGGTTAAATGACAATTTAGAGAATAAATCTACTCTCTAGATCATGTAGTTCAACACATATGAAATCATAATCTCTCTTTTATGGTCATTAGTGCTTTAATTGATGTGTCTATCATAAGTATGGCATATTTGTGCTATTAGTTAGCCAACATAAGCCATCAAACTTTGACACACCCCATAAACCACTTAATAACTTTCATGAAACTTGACAATGAAATTGAAAATGTAATCTATTTTAAGTATGGCCTATTAACTATTGATTAGAAATATAGACCATCAAATTTTAATTTCAAATCACTTTCTTATGCCATAATCATATTTTGATGAAGAGGCATTTGTGTTAGTGATTGTTTAAGCATAGCATATTTGGTGTCAACAATATAGACTATCAAATTCAAGGCAAAAACAACAATTAAACCACTTCAATCATTCTTTATTAAGCACAAAAAGAGAGCATGAATTAACAAATAGTTGAAGCTACATAATTAGAGAGCTTCATTACCCCTAAATTGAAGGGGTTTAGCCTCTAATATTTGTCATTTGATTAACAAATGTAGCTTGCAACATGAAAGCAAAAAGAAAGCAAAATGAAAGAAAAATGAAAGAAAACTATTCTAATTGCATAAAAGAAAATCTACACTACTAGCATGAAAGGAAATGAACATGTAATTAAAAGGAAACAATAATTACATTGCATAAAAAGAAAGAAGATTACATAAAATAAAAATGGCTAAGTAGCCATGAAAAGAGAAATGGAAGAGCTTGTTTATTTGTGAGCCTAAACTAAACTAAAGAGAGACTAAGCGGGGAGGGTTACATGAAGATATGGAGTATTTATACAAGTGTTAAACCCTAATTTATATTTTTGGGGAATGCCCAAATTTCCCTTGAGAAAGTGTGAAGGCCAAGTAATCATTAGCTTCTACTAATCATCATTTAAGTGTACATGAAGCCAATAATTCCATAAGCATGTGCATTAGCCTCTAATTTGTACATGAAGAAAGGTGGGTAGGTGGAGTCCTCCATTATCATGCCTTTGAATTATTTCCATCTCCATTCCTTTGTATCTTCTTTGTGCATGCATACATCTTCATGACACCACTTGTATATGAAGCCAAATTCCTATAAAATAATATAGAAATTTCTAATGAAATTTTCTCAAATTAATATATGCACAAAAATGTCCATTTTTCCCTTGGATGAAGATGAATATGTGACGATTTGAAAATAATATGAATTTTGGTTTAAACAAGTTAAAATACCCGATATGATCATTTATTTAATTTAAATAGATTAAATATGGTGGTAAAAATATGCACATTTACGTGCCCATCAAATACCCCCACATTTATCTTTTTATTCGTTCTCGAATAAAGGAAAACTAAGATAAATCCGTTTTCGTAGGGAGCACGATTGCATTGAGCGTATGCAATAAGCCGTTAAACCTCTAGGTGTTCCCAGTAGGACGAGTGTTGTCTCGTGAGGGTTTTCAGTGGATACTACCCACAAAATCCAAATGCAGGAAGAAAATATTTACAAAATGCAAGATTTATTTACAAAGATGTGAATGCAAGTTTTTGAAAATATTTACGAATGAAGGATTTACTTTTAAATTAACACAAATAAGTTAAATATAGGTTTGGTCATAATCTTGAAATTTAAGTCATTTACTCGTCAAAATTTCCAACAAAAATTAAGTTATCATAACAAATAGACAATAGTTTAACTCGTTGTTTCAGTTGATAACAAAGTGTAACCATGAAATAGGTCCTTAGTTGATTATCAAAGTTTATTAAAGTGGTATTTCATTTCATTTCAATAAAATAATCAAATCAAATAAGTTAAAATAGTGCTTGGATTTCATTTGCTTACTCTCTCCATTTTTTGAAATTTTTATTGATATTTACAATATTTATATATGCCTAACACAGATAAACTGAGGCCAGATATATTACCCATGCACTGCCTTGCGGACTGATGTGAGGAGAATACAGAGCGTGGCGAGTGAACACACAAGTGTGAACACCTATTGACTGTAGGCGTTATTAGTAAAATAATTTTTATATACACATACCTAACTCAAATAAACTGAGGCCAGATATACCGATCGTGCACTGCCTTTCGGGCTTACGTGAGAAGGGTATAGAGCATGGCGAGTGAACACACGAGTGTGAACACCTAACTATAGGTGTTAAAAATATATACATATATACAAATGTTTTTTTTTCTTTTTTTAGAAAGAGAGAGTTTTGCAAAATCATCTTAGCACCATTTAACTTAGAAGACAAAAAAAATGTTATATCCTTTACTCTAAATTCACCACTTTTTAAAACAAATATTTTCAATTAGGATATATTTCATAATTATCACGTATGAATCTTCCTATATACTAGTTCAACCATTTTTATTTGTATTCAAACTTCATTTTTATTTTTGTTAAGGCGAATAAATTTTCAAAAATTTCAATTTAATAGACCAAAACCATATATTTATCCTATAGCGTTTCTTTAAAAATAAATCAAAAATGCTTAAAAAATAAAATTTGTTTTTTTGGTTTTTTTTGTTTTTGAGATTTTTTTTATTTTGGAAAGAAAAATTAAAAATAAACCATGAAAAATCGAAAATGATAATCAGTCTCCCCCCCACACTTGATTTTGACTGTGTCCCCACAGTCAACCCAAGTGAAAGGAGAAAAAAACAAAAATAAAAGATGACCTATATTTACATGAAGGTGAACGGTATTTACACGAGATCAGAAAGTACATCGTCAAAGCGTAAATGAAACGGTCTGCCAAAAACCGATTCATTTGCCTTGTCAAGTATACGAGACACAGCTTAAGTTCAGAAAATCAAACCATACAAGATTTCGAAGTTGAATTTGGATTTGGAAAAACGAATGCTGTTTTATTAAAAATTGTACGAGTCGTTTTATTTTCAGTGATTTTTGGGGTTGATAAAATGATTGATTGAAGTTCAAGTTTATTTTTACCAAATTCAAATTCAAATTCAAATTCATCATTGAAAACTTCTTCGGAATTATTGATTTCAAAATCAAATTGGTGATTTAAATCTTCCCCATCAGAGTTTAACGACTCGTTTTCAAAAAGTCCATAAAACTCATGTTCGTTAAATTCGACTTCCTTTGTTGGATTATCAACAATTTATTGCATAAATCAAGTTCAAAATTCAAAGTTGTTGTATTCAAATTTTCAGAAAAAGGAAGATCGAAATTTAAATCGAGTTTCTCACCATCAAAAGAATTGAAATCCAACTCAATTACCAAATTTTCAACAACTTCAATAAGATCATCATTTTCAATTTCAAAAGTTGTTATTTGAAAATCATCGATTTGGGTAAAAGATGGATTATCACTTGACTCGTCACACATTGAGATTTGATTTTGTTTATCACGTTGTTTCATATATGTTTCAAACAATGAATCCGTGTGATCATCGTATATTTCGTTCATTTGTTCAACAAAATCCAATTTATAGTTATTAACTTGAGGATTTTCAATTTGAAATTGTTGAGAACAAAAATTTTCACATGCATCATAGTCGAGATTATTCCCATTGCCAAAATTATTTGAAAATTGGATCATATTTTCGTTTTGATTTTGAAATTCATTTTGGAGTTCAAAATTGAATTGGCATGGGCTATAATCGAAATCGTTTGAATTTTGAATTGAATTCAAATTTTGACTATTTTGAAAACTTCGACTCGAATCATTGCACAAATATGAATTACACAAATCATTTATCTCTCGATTTTGTTGTGTAGAGAGTTCGAGTAAAGATGAAATCATTTTAATGCTATTTTTGAGATTCGAGGGTTGTTCGTCATTTTGAAAAATTTGTGGTTCAAAATTCGAATTATTTAAACAATAGTTGTTGTTGAATTATCCATAAGAATTTGGAGTGAAATCATATGGATTATATTGATTTTCATAACTATTGTAAAATTCACGTAAGTGGGGAAACTCGGACATTTTCAAGAATGTCCTGTTTTTTTTTATATAAAGGAAAAATATTTACGAATAAAATTTATTTTTCAAAAGGGACATTGATTTTTGTTTTGTTTTTTGGTTTTTCAAAAAAAATTTGTTTTTGAAAAGATTTTATATATTTTTTTTTGGATTTTTGATTTGAAATTTTTCAAAGGAAAAGGAAAAAAACTAAGTTAAGAAATATTTACAATTTTTTTTAGTTTTGGATTTTGAATTTTTTTTAAAAATATGCATGAACTAATGGACCTAAATGAATGCAGTGGTTAATTACAAATGATTTATCCTAAGTTAACCCAAAATTGTATAACCACACTTTGTCTTAAATCAACAAGATAGTTCTTAGCCAGTTAACGTATAGGATTTATCAGTGCACCACGAATCACCGTAGCAATGCAACCGAAGGTTTAAGTACCTTCAGAGGAACAACCACAATAATATTTACGAATCACCATAATATTTATAATGGTTATTGCTCTACCGTAGCCTAGACACCAAGAAATTAAATTGTTCAAAGAAGACAAATTGTTAATATACAATTAAGGATTATCGATGTCTAACCGTTATTATTAATCAAAATTCTAGGATGAAATGCTAAGCAGAAATTAAACGTGTATTAATAATGCAACTACGATGGATTTTGTTTTTGTTTTTAGTTTTCTGTATTTTTTTTCAAATGCAAGTAAACAACAATGCAAGATAAACAAAAATAATAGATATATACAATGCAAGGCAAATGAAATTATAAATAAGCAAGCAGTTATTATTATTTTTTTGGCAAGATCAGCAAATCAAGCAATTTATTTTAGGAGGCATTTCTGTTCCTTCTGCAATTCTGCTTTGGCAACCTGTAAATAAAACAAAGATATATACACAGATTATATATATATATATATATCTCAAAGAAGAAACTAAGAAAAATGAAAACAGAACAACAATGAACCTAAAACAAAACGAATGAAACTATACAAAAGAAAACAACATTAAATCTAACTTGTTTGTTTGTTTTCTTTTTTTTTCTTTTTTTAAGGAAGAAGTAAAATAAATTAAAATGAAACAACTTGGGTTTTTTTTATTAAGAAATAAAACAACCTTTATTTTAGGGAGAGTTTTTTTTGAAAAGGAAACAAAATTTAAATGTGAAGTTTTACTTAAAAAAACAAAAAAAAAATTGTTTGTTTTTTTATAAAGGAAGAAGATGTTTAAACAAAAGAAAAAGAAAGGTTTGAAATAAAACAAAACTAAATAAACAGCCCACCAGGCCCACTACATAAACTAAACCAAACCCAACAAAGATGAATAAACGAAGATTTTCGCTCCCAACAATCTCGTTCTTCTCTGAAATAAAAGTCAAGCAGCAAAATTTTGTTTTTTTATATGGGGAAATTAATTTAAAGGACAAAAATTTGTATATTTTTTGCCTCAAGGACACAACCTCAATATTTTTACCATAAGGCAAACATTCTTCTAAAAATTATTCATAAAGACAAATATTTTCCAAAATTATTCATAAGGACAACAAAACTACTACCAAGCTAAAAACTGATACCTAAAAACTGCTACCGATAACTACAAACTGATACTATCAATGACTAAAAACTGATACCTAAAGAAAGTTGTCCTTCAGGATAAAATATTGAAGGCCTGTCCTTGAGGAAAAAATGCGTATGGAGTTTTGAAGTGGGTGGAGCGTTGTAGGATGCGGCGGCCAGAGAGGCAGTGGTATTTGAAAGGAAGCAGTGTTCGAAGAGGATTGTGGTCAGGCAGAGAGAAGCTTGTATGGAAAGAGGACAGTAGTGTATGCAGTGGTATGAACTGCAGTAGTGGAGGGTGAAAAGAGCACTGGTGATAAATGAAAATTGTATGAAACGTGATGGTAATATGCAAGTGCAGGCAGGTTGAAATGAAATGTGTAGTAATGTTTGGTCAGAGGATGGTTTCTTGTGAAGTTTGAATTATGAAAGGGGATGTGGGCTGCTATGCAGTGGACAGAAGTGGTTCGATGTATAGAGCAATGGTATAGAAAAGTTTGAGTTGTAGTAGCTATGCAGCTTATGGTAGAGTTGTGATGTTTTTGAAGGGGGTGTTGTAGTCAAAAGTGATATGGGGATGAGATGGTTATGGCAATGAAGTAGAAGGAAAGTGTGAAGTAGAAGACAATGTATAGCAGTTTGGCAAAGAAGTGGAAGTAGTAAGAATTTGTAGAAGGCAGTAGTTATGGTTTGGAGATGACCGATGTTGTAGTAAATTAACAATTGTGTGTTCACTATTGTAAAGGATGAAGCACTGTCAGGTGAAGGTTTATGATGAAACAAGAAGTGGGAAGGTTCATGTGTTGCTATTTGATATTTGCTGTTGTTGTCGGGCAAGGTGATTGAGTTGCAATGTAGTTGAAAGTGAATAGTGGTGGATGTATATGGTGTTCTTTGACGTAGTGGCTGTAGACTGTGGTCAGAAAATGGTGAACGATTATGGTGTGATGAAGGTCGATGGCAAGTGGAATGTAGGTAGGTGGCTGAGTAAGTGGTACGATTGGGTTGTACTTGCAGTGGAGATTATGGCTCGGTTAGAGGCAGTGTGGTTAAGTTGCACTCAGTAGTATGATGTGTGAAGCAAGTTGTTGAATTGAAGTTAACTGGAGGGTATTCAGAAGTGCAGTGAAGTTGAGTAGTGAGGATGGCAGCAGCTCTGTGATAAGGAATGATGTATGTAACTGTTAGGTGAAGTAGTGGGAGGTATGTAATATGTAATTGGGATGATGGTGGCTGATGTTTATTACTATTGTGAAGCCTGTTACTGCAAGAGTGTGGTGATAGCTACTGGGTTGGTGATTGTAGAGCAGTGAGCAGAGGTTTAAGGTAGAGGCTGGTGATACTTGAGTGAAGGTATATTTTGTGGTTAGAGAAGTGGCCGTCGAGTGTTTGCAGAGGGGGTTTGAAATGTGTACAAGGCAGTAAACAAATTGGACAGTGATTGTCAGGTGATGTGATTGCTTGAATGATGAAGAGGAAGTGATAGTAGTAGAAGTTGGAGTCTATGGGAGAAAGAGAAGCGGTGAGTGAAGTATGGTGGTTTGTGAGTGGTTTTTGATGGTAGTGAAGATGGTAAGAGAAGGCAGAGCTGTGGAGTAGATGCTGCTGCTTGGTGGTCTGGTTGTTTGAAGTGGACAGTGAATGGTTTGAAGTGGTTCAAGGTGGAAGTGCAGGTAGAGGCAAGTGATGGTGGTAAGTGGAAGAGTATGATGATATTTCGGTGGTTTGGTTTGAATTCGTGGTCAGGTCGATGAGAATGGCGGTGAATTTCGTGGAAGGGAATGGTGATGAATGGTGGATGAAACAGTGGCAATGGAAGTTGTATTGTGCGTTGACAGAGGTGGGTTTGTGGAAGATGTGCACAGCAAGCACAATTTGATGGAAAGACAGTGATATTGAGGAGCAAGTGGTGGCAGTAGTGTTAATAATGGATGTGGGTGAAATGGTGATGTGATGACAGAGGCAGGTTGCGTGTTGGTTGGTGAAGGAAGTAAGGTTGCTGGTGGTTATGTTTGTGGATGATCAATGATGAATGAAGAATGACTGAGATGAGGTGGAGTAGGGGAAGTGGTCAGGTTGATGTGCAAATGTATGCACAGGGTATGGGTTGGCAGTGTTTTCGAAATGGTATGAAATGGTAGGAAGGGGCAATATGGTGGTTAGAAATGATATGTAGTGTTTCAGGCAACAGTCTTGTTTGGCAGAGGACAGTTAGATAGTAGACAGTAAAGGATGTTATAGATGTTGTAAATGAGAAAGTGTAAATGCATCGGCAATTGTGAAATTGTAGAATTTGTTAATAAAATTGAAAATGTAATTGTTTGTTTTGAAATTGTATGGTTCTTTTTTTAGAAATGCAAAACCAAATAGAACTAGAAAACAAGAAATGCACACATTCACAATGCAAACAAAAATCACACACAAACACACAATTTTTTTATATGAAAATGCAAATGAAAATGGAAACTATACAAATAAGTACACAAATGAAATGCAAGCAAAAATCACACACAAACACAAAAAAAAATTCTTTTTTTTTTTAATAAGGCAAACACACACACAAAACAAAACACACAAACAAAAATAATTTGATGAACAGAAAATTAAAAATCAAAACAACTCCCCGGCAACGACGCCAAAAACTTGATCGGATGGCTAAATGTCTATCGAGTTAGAAAATAGCCGAATGAATTTTGAAATAAATTTAACCGCAATCGCACGACGTACTATTGAAGTATGTGGCGAGTACGGGTCGATCCGCAGGGAATTGATGATTTTAAAAATCTATTTAATCAAATTAAAACCAAAGTCAAGTGAAAGTTAAGCTAGAGAATTAGAGAATTAACTAACTAACTAAAAGAAAAGAGATGCAAATATAAGGGATAAATGATAATTTAGAGAATGAATCCACTCTCTAGATTATGTAGTTCAACACATATGAAATCATAGTCTCTCTTTTATGGTCATTAGTGCTTTAATTGATGTGTCTATCATAAGTATGACATATTTGTGCTATTAGTTAGCCAACATAAGCCATCAAACTTTGACACTGTAACGACCCGCTATTTTGGACCATTCGCATCCATTATAAGTGTATAGGTAGACACTCATGCCGGAGTTGAATTGCTCAAAATACCGCGTTGTTAATTTAAATTTGGCAAAACTGAACATATACAGTAAATAAATAATCACAGAACACAGACACAGAGTAATAATTTGCAGCGGAAATAAAAGAGATAGTAGTTCATGAAGCTACTATATAAATGTATAAGTTACATCAGAGTTAACCAGATACAACGGAAGAGTAATATGATACATCAGATACAAATCAGAATACATCACTGGAATCATCGAATACTGAAAGCAGAATAGATGGCTGGATCTTCAAGCAAAGCTCCAACTTCAAAGGTGAGTCTCGAATACTGGTACACTCAGTCTGACCCGAGCGTAAAGCAAAAAACACTAGACACTCGAGTCAGGATTAACATTCTTATATCAATAAATCCAACTCAAGTGAAATAGCAATTGAAATACAAGTAACTCAAAGGATGTTTGGAATAACCATCCTTTAAGGATCCGTTAAACTATCTACTATGTAGTAATATACGCTAAGTAGATAATGTCTATCAGTAATATAAGGTATTAAAATAGTGTTAAGTCATGGCCCATTCCACCCTTAACACATTTTTATTCCCAAAAGCATATACAAGACCGTAGTTTCCCCAAAACCGGAAGTCACCAGAGGGCAATCCATATACTAAATATACAAAACAAATACGTAGTGGTCGCGAATAGGGAATACAAGTATGACAAGGCATATGAGGCAATACCCAAGGTAGTGATACTACCGTTTGCCTGATCCGGACTGGTGAGAACGCATCGCCGCAGCGATCGCAACACCGTGAAACAACACTCCCAAAATCAAGGGTGCACCAATCGACAACAAGTAATGAGTAGTTCGAAGAAGTGTGTTCACTTGAGGTAGCTGACCTCCATTGGCCTGGCACGGCTCCTGTTTTAGTCATTTCCAATTTGACACAAGTGTCAAGGCTATCCATTATCGTTCTCTTTCTTCAATCATCACGTACATCATTCCAACCACTTCGTTCTGGATCAACACTCCGTGAATGTTAGTTATTAAAGTGGTTTTCGGTATCGACAGAGAGTATGTCCATATCCGATCCCGGTCTCTTTAATAACTTCCGTAATTATTTCACCGATTGGTCGTTTATATATTTCCAAACCAAATCAAATTCATTTTCAATTAGAATTTGTAAATCAACATTTCATTTGTCTTTCGAAATCAATTTCCAAAATTTTCGTTTCAAAACTTCCAAATTATCATTTCCAAATCTTATAATTCAATTTCAATCTTTATTTAAAACCATTCAAATATTGATTCAAGTTCGTATATAAGTTTCATTTCGAAAACATTTAAATTAATTTAATTTAACATTCAAATCAAATTTATATTCATTTATCGATTTCATTCAATATTCATTAAGTAAATTTTCCATTCAAAACAATTCCTATTAAATTTCCAATTCATTAAACCCATTATTTAAATTCAACTTCAGTATATCAAAACTTACAAATTTGATTAAATTAAATTCATCAAACCAAATTCTTTAAATTTCAAGACTTACATTAATTTCAATAAATCACATTTTATTTCTTGTTAAAGAAATTCAATTTCACTTATTTACTTACTTAAATAATTTTCCAAAAACTTAATTAATAAAGAATCTCATTTCAATTATTTACGAAGTAAAATTCACTTATTCAAAATTTCAATTTTTCTTAATTAAAGAATTCAATTCAATTTAATCATTAAATAATTCAATCTTATTTAATTATTAAATAATTCAAAACTTAATTATTAAATAATTTCAAAGTTTAATAATTTCAAACTTAATTTTTATTTCAAACTTAATTATTAAATCATTTCAAACTTAATTCAATCATTTCTCAAATTAAACAACGTTCTTTCATCAATTACATTGTTAAAATTTTGTTTCAGATTATTACATATTAACATTTTCCTTTCATTAAAATTCAAATTTCAACTTCATTTCAAAACCATATTATTTATTCAAATAAAATCTTCATTTTATTTTTAAATCAAATTATTGACCAATCAGGTTTTATTTAATTCTCTATCCTAGGTCAAAGTTTAATTTGGTTGTTTATCATTTCAACCCGATTCCAATTCAATTCAAAAATCAAAGCATAACAAAGGGAACTTGCAGTGTGATAACTGGGATGGTGTCAAAGTAAATAAACAAGCAATAACAACAATCAATATCAATCTAATAATCAAATCAATAATCCCGAAATAATCGTATTAATTTGCATTGTTGTTTGTGCGAATTAATATAAATATTTCTAGAATCTACACTATCATTTCATGTAGATTAAAGATTATTACATTACGGTTTTCACTTGTCATTCAATTCAATTTTAACACTACAACAATTAATCCAATATACGTTCAACGGTTCAAAGTGTATTTATCACTATTCTACATGTCAATTAATTTAACGATTAAAAGGGGTCATATTCAACTAATCAAATTCAACATATATGTCGATTCAAATTTTAATTATCCTACGTCAAATTTACTTGCATAATATTTATCACTTTACAATTTAGCATCCAATATAAACAATCAATCAATCAATCAATTTATCAACTAAACTGGATTATCATTTTATACATTGCAGATAATGATGTCAGATGTCACAGGTGAACTGATTCAGGTAATAACAGATATAACAGTGTAAATAACTAACAGTTGCATATTTCAATTGTCATTTCAATTGAAATCAGATTTAATAAATAAAAGAACATTAATCGTGAGTGATTGCTCATCTTTCGAGGCTAGAGATTTTTGATGATGGAATAAGCTACGAATCTAAGCATGAATTTCGAAGCAAAGTACGACGGAGAGGAGGACGATGGACAAGCTGATAAATGTAAGATCGACAGGAACAGATCAGAACCAGATTTTTATATAAAGTGAAAGTGGATATATTATTATTATTATTATTTCCATGAATTCACTATTTAATTTAAAACAAATCTTAAAATAACATATATAAAATTTTAAACTCATTTGTTTTAAATTAAAACACACATATCAAAATCAACCATATATAACCATATATCCTATAATATACTTTGAAATAAATTTTTATATATATATATACTTATATAAAATGCAAAATACTCACATATGGTATATCTTTAAAAATTGATATTTAAAATAAGACTAATATAAACTTACTTTATTACAACACATATATAACTTCAGCAACTGCACTGCCCAATCTCATTTTATATAGACTGATATAATACCAATGTAACTCATACAACAATTTACTTAAAAATACACATACATGCACCCTTTAAACATATTCTTTTAAATAAACTTTCTTACCAAACTACAGCAATATATATATAACTAACTGTAAAAAGAAGTCTGTAGCAGGGTATATAAAATAATCTATTATAACTAACATTCGTTGCTTTAACAGCCGAGTAAAACAAATAGTCTATATATATATATACTAACTTTATTAACACCATATAAACTCACGTGTAGTATTATATGTATAGGCCTATATAAATTAAAACAAAACTGCCGTGTGAAACATACCACAGCAACTCTCAACTAATATTCCCAATCAGTATATAAAATCTATCAGGGAACAAGAAATGCACGTCTCTTGCTTATTTTCAGAAAATCAAACTGGTATATACTTTAAAATTTACAGGCTAAAGCCACCAACTACATATACAAACTGTAGCTTGAAATAAAACTTATATACTCAACCTAATATAATATAAATCTAAGGCAAAACTTATGTATAAACTAACGCATAGAGCTAATTTGTATATTAAAACACATATAAATTTTTTTTTCTTTCGAAAAGCAACATGTATACTATACTAACATATCAAACATACAAACAACTATTATACACATGTTAACTATAAGAGGAGAAGAAATAGATAGCAGCATCAATATAATACTATCACTTTATAGGCAAATATTCAAATTGAACTTAGATTTCTTTATAGTTTATCAACAACAACAAAAAAAAAATTAAACAATAGATAGAGGTAACGCTAATAAATAAAATGTAAACGGACTGACCCATAATGCAAGCGAGCCATGAAAACGATAGGAGGAAGGAGGACTTCGAGTTGGAAGAAGTAGCGGCTTCAGTTTTGAAGCTGAGTGGTTGCCGGCGGTGGGCACAGGCACGGAGGTGCTCGGCGCGGGAGGTGGACGATGATAGGCTGAGGCGATGCATTGTAGGTGAAGCTAGCGGATAGTGGGCTATGAAAAACGGGAGCCTAGGTGGCGGAGGAAAGGCAGTAGGCGGAAGGGAGCACGGTGGTCGGAGCCTAGACGCGGGTGGAGGAGTAATCGGCTATGGCATGGGGAGGACGAGGCTGGGCGAGCTGCTCGATGGAAGGGTGTCAGACGCTGCGAACTGGAGAAGAGGCGGAGGATCGGAGGGTGGTGGAGCTGGTGGAAGGTGCGTTTGGAGGGGAAAAAGCAAGAGTGGGAGGAGAAAAATAATGTAGAGGAGAGTAAAAGGTTACAGCTAAAATGAGAAAGGGTAAAGTTTATGGCACACATGATGCATGCAGGCTATGCAATATTCATTTCAAAGATGCAGAGAATGAACCGGCTGTTAAAGAAATGAAAAGTGTAACACTTGAAAATGGGAAAAGTTAAAGTCACGAAATTCTAAATTCTGAGAATAATAAAGTGGCTATTGACTGTTGGTTTACCGATGGATAATGAATCAACAAAGAATTCAAAAGGTTCCAAAATACGGGACCGGTACAGAAACCGTTCCGTAGATTTCGTTGTCTTTCCGACTTCGAAATTTACAATTGAATATACCGTAGAGATCAGCACGACGAGACGATCAAAATGGTATACAGATATCAGTGGTACGATCGAATTATAAAAATTTGAAATTTTCTACTGACGGAAAATGCAAGAAAAACGCTGAAGAATAAGATCGACGGAGCCAAAGATGTCCGAATTTGGAAAAACGACCAACTGACATCTTGCTCAGAAGATGGTTTAGAATTTTTCTATGTAAAAATATTTAGGTTTCGAAAATATTTTATTTTCATCGCTTTTTTAACAGATTAAATTGAAGTAAATTTACGCGCGAAATAAACTCTCGTATTTTCAGACGGAAATTTACCAGTTGCTATGTTTAACTAGACGTATTCCAAATATCAAATCTATATTTCACAATTTTATCGTTTAAAATTCCACAAAATTTTAACTAATTACGTTATTAAAACAGTTAAAATTTACAGGTCGTTACACTCTCCCCCACTCAAAACTTTTCATCCCCGAAAAGGAACGAGGTAGGAGAATAGAAACAACCAGAAAGGAAAACAGATCTGAAATACAAAATAACAATTAATTTAAACCATATAAATTCAAATTCAAATTAATTGATATTCAATAATTGATTTAATCCATTTGACTTTACTAAAATCAATCTCAACTATTTCTAAATTCATTATCTTATTATCCAATTTCTTCAATTTACAATTTTTAAAACCATAAATTTGAATAGTCTTTTATTATAATCATATTGTAACGACCCTGAAATTTCGACAATTTAAGTTGAGAATATTTAATTAATTTTAAATATTTGAATGATGATTTGACTTGAATTTCAATTTATCAGAATGAATTGGCGATTAAATTTTTGAATTTAATCTATTGAAAGTTGAATAAAATTTGAATCTTCAATTTTAAGCCGGTTAAAAATAATTTAAAGGCTTAGAAAATTCATATTGATAATACTGAAGATAATAGAAGTTTCAGAGTTGAATTTGAAAGCGATTTGTTCAGTTTTGAAATTGTATCGTTTGAAATCGAATTTAAAAATAACCTTCCGAGGCACAGTCTCGGAATTTGACGAAACCAGTTTCATTGGGTCCGTAATATTGAATTATTACCGGATTTCAATTTTTGTATTTATCGGAATTGTTTTGTGAATACACGGCGTATAAACGCGTATAAAATTTAATTGAATTCAATTTGAATTTCTGTAACAACCCGGGGCTTCACATTTATTTAATTATTGTCATAAAAAAACAATTAACGTTGACAAATATTTGCTGTTAGGAGTTTCGATCGAGTTGGAATTCGTTTGAAAAAAAAAAATTTGGTGTTGGGATTTTATCTGATAGAAATTCATCATTAAAAAGAAAAGAAAAAATTTGTTAAAGGGTTTCGGGCTTTGAATTTATCTCGGCCCAATGCCCCTTATTTTGGTTAAAACCCTTTACCCGTTTTCCCTTTCCCATTCATTCACAAACCCTAAACAAAATAGCGGCGACGAGTAAAAATGGCGGCTGCGATTGCTCTTCCTTCGATCTGCAAAAATAGGGCTTTATGGAAGATGAGAATTTGGGGCTTTCGTTCGCTCTGTTCTGTGGGCTTTGTATGTCGAAGCACGTGATTGTTTCGATCGATTGTTGGATGTTCTGATGTTGCCTGGTTCGATCGATTTCGAGATGAATTCTTTGTCGGCTGCTTCGATTCGTGATAAGGTGAGTAATTTATGTTACTCACATCAAATTCGAACCCTTGAATTTGTTCGTATTCATTTACTTCACTTCGTCACTCTCCTTACTCGGTTGTCTGATAATATATCGATGGTTGTGATTTTATGACTTCGGTCTTGATTCTTTTAGCTTGAATTTTGAGACAACTGATTATCACCAGTTTTTGTATTTGCCTTGGCCACACACTGTTTATTAGGTTTCGGTATTGTTTGAGATTTTATCGAACTGTGGCATTAACTTGATAATGTCTTCAAGTTCATGTTTTGACGTACTGGAGATTTGTGTTCTGTAAATCTTTGTTCAGCATATGTTTACTGTTGAGTCTTTGGTGGTTTTTCCACTTTGAATTTGCTAGCAGACTGTCTTGACCTTGATTCGATTTCGAACTTGACTTTGATTTCGAACTTGATTTCGAATTCACTGGCATTGACCTGTATTTATTCTGGCCTGTTGCATCGAGTTTGATCATTCATTTCAGCTATCTTGACCATTTGGCACTGTTTTGCATACCTGTTTCGTTTAGTATTTGGGTTCACTAACCACTTATGCACATGGTTACATTAGTAGGTTGAAACTGGTCATTTGCCTTGACATGTTCACTTTGATCACGGTTTTGACATTTTTCTGGTATCATACTTGTCGACATTGCTATCCTCTTCACTATAAGTTAAGACTTGAGTTTTTCTGGCCCCTGTGAGCTTTGTCTCTGGCCATCTATTCTTTGTTGCACTTGTAGTTGCGTTCCATTCCATGTTGTATTCCATACAGTCACTGCCCAACTGGGGCTGTTGCACTGTGAGTAGCTTTTAAATTTAAAAACAGTTTTAAAACAAGTTTGCTTGATGCCTGCGATAAATTTATATGGAATGTTATAGTATATGTGCATGAATGTTCTTTGCCCTGTAAATATGAGTAAATGGCTCTGTTTACTTCTTCATGACAGGTGAGTAACATTTTGTTTTAAAAAAATTTAAAAAGCCTGAATTTGTTGTAAGTATTCTTGTGATTGCATTGAGACTGACACCTTTTGGTTTTTGGAAGATTGAACTTGTTTTTGCATATATATTAAACTTACATATATGTTGTACAGATAGTTTAAAGTTATAGGATTTCACCCCATTGCAGTACTACACCTATTACTTACGTTATATATAGAGTCATGTCTTAGTAAATAAGTATAGAGTGGTTTCCAAAAGAAAGTTTGCAAATAGATTATTGCTTGTCTTAGTACTTACTGTCACCAGCAGCCGTCCTTTCATATGTTCATTACTTTGATTTATTTTATTTATTTACATACATCCTAGCTATTTGCATCTACTTTGTCATTCATATACGAAATTGTACATATTAAATTGGGTCTACATGCAAATCTTTCTTATGTGAATAGTAGCATTAGTTACTACATGTTGCTCTCTGCATATTTGAACTGTCATTGTTTCACTTGTTCATATGCATTGTGTCACTTATTCCAGTTATACTGCTATTTGTATTGCAGTGCTTCATGTTGTAGCTTGACCATTTCAGTGTACATTGATGTGTTGATACCTCCTTGCTTTTGACTACTGTGACACTGAGCTTGATCTCTGTTGTACACATTTTGTCTTGATCATATTGAATCATACGTGCTTGCATTTATGTAGATGATTTACTGGACATTTTCATGTAGCATGATATTTCGAACAGTTGAGTCTGCACATGTTTGGATTGCATATATGTACTGCAGCCACACATTTTAATGTGGCGAGGCAGTGCACGCGTGCGTGCACTGCAGCCACCCAAACTCGACAGTTTTGAATTGATTTTTCTTTTGCTTTTGATGCATTGATCTTGTATGCGGTATTGGTGAGGCCGTACACGCGTGCGTGTACGGCAGCCAATCAATATTTTTGATGGTTTTAAAGTGACAAATTTCAATTGTTTTAAATTGATTTAGTCGATTTGATAAATTGTTTATTTATCTCTGTTGATGATTTAAATCTGCTGATTTATTGTTTAACACTGTTTAGTGTTAAAAATTTTCGTTATTCGATTTCTTTGTTAAAAGGATTGGATAGACGGGAATTACTGTGACTGTCGTCTATTTGATTTTTGCCTCTATGCACTCATAAACTGGTTTGAATTAGACTGGCCTGTGTATTATTTTCTTTTGAATATAATACTCGGGTCAGACCGAGTATTTTACAGCTTGAAGATTTTCGAGCAGCGAAGTTAGAGAGAGAGAGTAAAGAATCATTTTTAGTTTCAGAAAAATTGTATTTTAAGATATTCCGCTGTATCATTATCAAATTGTATAAACTCTGATGTATTCAAAAAGATTTATAGTAATGAAATAAATTCTCATTTGTTTTAATTCAGTGTTATTATTCTGTGTTTCTATGGCTGATTCTGTTTAAACGTTATAAACTAAATAACAATTCGTCTTTTTGAACGTTTCGAGTTGGTTTAATTACCGACTGGAGACGGTCAGAAGGAGGAATGTTACAGAGTGGTATCAGAGCTTTGGTTTACACAAAGCTTAGTTTATGATGTTTAATATGAATAGTTACTAGAAACACTTTAAAAGTAAATGTTTTTCAAATCCAAAGAAGTATAAAATTGGTTTTGAAAATAAAGATTTTTAACTTAAGAAAAGTTAAATTGAATTGAATTAGTATTAATAAATATATGGATTTGAAATTCAACTAAAGGAAGTTAAATAAATTGAACTTGATTTGATAAATTATTGAGATGAAAAGTTAAAACTTGAAAGATAAGTGATTATATCATATGAATTGGAAAGTTTAAATTAATAAGTTGTTTAACTTATAAAATGAGAAAATTTAAGTAAAACCAGTTGTTAAAATGGTTAAACAGTTTTGTTAAGTAAAACAAAATCTGAATTTTGAAATGTGATATGAATTTGACTTTAGTAAAAGTTAAATAAAATAGAATTTCAAATAAATTTGAGACGAACTTAAGCTGTATAGTGAAAATAAATGCAAGTGAAGATAAAATGAAATATAGCATAAGTAATGTTGAATGAGGTTGAATTTGATATCAAAATGAATTGATAAAGTGAAGTAATGAATATGGATTTGAGTTATATAAAGAAAATTCAACTTTATTTTGTAAAAGTGAATTAGTGAATAAACATGGATTAGGAATGTTGTTGTTAAGAGTTGAATAAAACTTAAGTTAAGAAGTTGTGAATATGGTGAGTATAAGAATTCAATCTGAATTAGAATATATACCAATTGAAATTAAATGTGTTGAACCAAATTGAATGTAAGCAAAGTAAATAAATTTGGTTTTGCTAGTTGATCGTATGGAAATTCATTAAGTGTTAATGAAATTGAATTAATGGAAATTGGAAGCTATGTAATTGAATTCAAATTGAAAGATAAGTAAATTTAAATAGAATCAATTTTGATTTGAATTGAAAGCAAACTAACTTGAATATAAATTAGTGAAAGTAAACTAATTGAATATGAATGAATGTTAGTAACATCCAATGTGAATGAATCAAACTTGATTTAATTGAAAATCAATTCGATGAATGATTTACTAAAGAACTAGTTGATTATTTTGGAAATAGGAAGCAGATACAAAGTTCAAATGGGAATTAGATTTGAAAATTTTGAAGTTGTCAACATGACAATCCATAATAAATTTAATAGATTCAGTGATGAATTTAAATTTGAACTTGCAGAGAATTAAGTTAAGTGGAAAACTTAGTATTGGAAAATTTGAAGTTGGTTTAAAACCAATATTGTGAAAAGTATGCGGAATTCTAACTATAAATTGAAGTCTTTATAAATAGAAATAGAATTTATAAACGTTGTTTATAAATCCGAAAATGACTTATTTTGATAAGTAAATCTTTATAGCTTGTTAAAAGAAGTATATTCACAATTTTGGACAGTGAATACATTATTGAATAAAATGGACATGTTTTGGGAAAGTGATATTTTAAAACGAAGATAAATGTTTTAAAGATGATTTCAAAGGCATTGATTATCGAAACCATAGATTTCAACATTCATTGTTGAAATAGACGTTTTTGAGATAAAAGGAAATGATGGACTATAACACTGTTGTTATAGTAAATGATTTCCGAAAGGAAATGTTTTGTGTAGTATTGGGACTTATACATCTATCTAAATTTCGAATCCCTATACTAGTGATTTTGAGTTGTCGTAACGATGTTTTACGTAACATTCGTTTTAACTCAAATAAATGTGTAAAAGAGAATGATTTCCTTAAAGATGAAATATATGCTTAATTTGATTTAAGTATATCGAATATTTTCAAATGTTGAAAATAAATGGATTTGTGAATTACTTATTTTTAAATAAGTATGGAAATGTTTTTCCAAATATGAAATGTTGTGAATATATTCCGTAAGGAATAAATGATTTGAAATTCATTTTTGAAGTCGAAGTTGAAAAGTTAAATGAGAATTTGAACAATTTGTTCAATTTGAAATTTTTCAAAAAGATTGAATCGTTAAGTTAAAATTGAGTTTAACTTCGACATCAAAGACAATATAAGTTGAGCTTTGAATTTCAGATGATGATTTGGATTGTATGTCTATCATTGTGAATTGATGACATAGCAATTGATCCCTATTAAATATATATCTGTTGGTGGCGGAGAATTTATTCTCTTAGCTTAACACCCTTCTCTGAGACGTACGAGCTCAGAGGTTATATATCGATAGACATCAATTCTGTGTTGAGAATTGACAATGTAACATGTTATTCAAATCGAATGTGAAAGTCGATAATAAAATGGAATTATGAATATGAATTAGGTTTGAGATAACCTTAAATTTCTAAATCGACTTAGAGGAAATTTTTTGAAATCCTCTATTTGTTATGGATATAGGATATGTAAGTTTTCAGAACTTATATACATGAATGCGGTAAATTTGAAAACCGTCAGTTTGAAAAGTAATTGTTATGGAAATCTTATGTAAGCTTACATGGATATGATATGTACGAAATGTGAAATGTAGTACTACATATATATGATATTATGTTTTCCAAACTGAGGATATGGAAAAGTACCTTCCATTTATTATTGGAGAAGGTATTGGAACTCGTGAAGAGTGTCAATTTGAAATTCGTAGCTACGTAGAATTTTCCATAAGTTGGAATGTCCATTTGGACTAGAATCCCTCGTGATGGGATCATGTTGATTATGACGTATGTTAGCGTAATTTGAGGGGCGAGATGCCCACAGTTACAAGCGATTCCATTGGGATAATGGCGCAACCGCCGAGTAAACTGCAATCTAAATGCCAAGCGAAATTCGAGGGGCGAGATGCCTACGGTTACAAGCGATTCTACTGGGATAGTAGCGTAACCGCCGTGTGGACCGCGATCTATGGCAACAACCATGGCAAAATTCAAGAGAGATGTGAAATCTACGGTTACAAGCGATTCTACTGGGATAGTAGCGTAACCGCCGGGTAAACTGTGATCCATGGGGGAACGTGCTTTCCATATCCATTTTTAAAAGAATTTTTAAAGTATTTTCACTGGGAATTGAAGCAAGTATATTTAGTACTTGGAGATTTTTAGACCTGCGCCTGGCCAGCGTATGTCTAATGTCTGTGAGAACGAAGATGGACTTGTTAAATTTCGAGTTAGCAAGTATTTTCAAACTTTAAATGACAAATCAATAGTTTGAAATTAGAATTACATAATTCCTACCTAATGAATTAAGGAAGAGGATCTTTGAAATGTTTTGAAAGTCCACAGCTTTGGAAGATATATATTATGAAAATCTCTAACGTGAAGAATTTTAAAGTTTGAATCTGAGTTATAAGTCGAAAATTTTGGTAAAAGACTTTTTGCGTTTTGATTGTAGAAACCAATGAACAAACCTAGTGAGATTAAACAAATGGAATGAACTCTATATTTATTTATTTTTAAATAAGTATCGAGCTTGAAAAAATTTAGTAGAGTATAAATATTAATGAAATTTTAACAACCTTTCCTTTTCGTGGATGAAAAGTTTTAAGGAGGGGAGATTGTAACGACCCTGAAATTTCGACAATTTAAATTGAGAATATTAATTTAATTTTAAATATTTTAATGATGATTTGACTTGAATTTCAAATTATCAGAATGAATTGGCGATTAAATTTTTGAATTTAATCTATTGAAAGTTGAATAAAATTTGAATCTTCAATTTTAAGCCGGTTAAAAATAATTTAAAGGCTTAGAAAATTCATATTGATAAAACTGAAGATAATAGAAGTTTCAGAGTTGAATTTGAAAGCGATTTTTTCAGTTTTGAAATTGTATCGTTTGAAATCGAATTTAAAAATAACCTTCCGAGGCACAGTCTCGGAATTTGACGAAACCAGTTTCATTGGGTCCGTAATATTGAATTATTACCGGATTTCAATTTTTGTATTTATCGGAATTGTTTTGTGAATACACGGCGTATAAACGCGTATAAAATTTAATTGAATTCAATTTGAATTTCTATAACAACCCGGGGCTTCACATTTATTTAATTATTGTCATTAAAAAACGATTAACGTTGACAAATATTTGCTGTTAGGAGTTTCGATCGAGTTGGAATTCGTTTGATAAAAAAAAATTTGGTGTTGTGATTTTATCTGATAGAAATTCATCATTAAAAAGAAAAGAAAAAATTTGTTAAAGGGTTTCGGGCTTTGAATTTATCTCGGCTCAATGCCCCTTATTTTGGTTAAAACCCTTTACCTGTTTTCCCTTTCCCATTCATTCACAAACCCTAAACAAAATAGCGGCGACGAGTAAAAATGGTGGCTGCGATTGCTCTTCCTTCGATCTGCAAAAATAGGGCTTTATGGAAGATGAGAATTTAGGGCTTTCGTTCGCTCTGTTCTGTGGGCTTTGTATGTCGAAGCACGTGATTGTTTCGATCGATTGTTGGATGTTCTGATGTTGCCTGGTTCGATCGATTTCGAGATTAATTCTTTGTCGGCTGCTTCGATTCGTGATAAGGTGAGTAATTTATGTTACTCACATCAAATTCGAACCCTTGAATTTGTTCGTATTCATTTACTTCACTTCGTCACTCTCCTTACTCGGTTGTCTGATAATATATCGATGGTTGTGATTTTATGACTTCGGTCTTGATTCTTTTAGCTTGAATTTTGAGACAATTGATTATCACCAGTTTTTGTATTTGCCTTGGCCACACACTGTTTATTAGGTTTCGGTATTGTTTGAGACTTTATCGAACTGTGGCATTAACTTGATAATGTCTTCAAGTTCATGTTTTGACGTACTGGAGATTTGTGTTCTGTAAATCTTTGTTGAGCATATGTTTACTGTTGAGTCTTTGGTGGTTTTTCCACTTTGAATTTGCTAGCAGACTGTCTTGACCTTGATTTCGATTTCGAACTTGACTTTGATTTCGAACTTGATTTCGAATTCACTGGCATTGACCTGTATTTATTCTGGCCTGTTGCATCAAGTTTGATCATTCATTTCAGCTATCTTGACCATTTGGCACTGTTTTGCATACCTGTTTCATTTAGTATTTGGGTTCACTAACCACTTATGCACATGGTTACATTAGTAGGTTGAAACTGGTCATTTTCCTTGACATGTTCACTTTGATCACGGTTTTGACATTTTTCTGGTATCATACTTGTCGACATTGCTATCCTCTTCACTATAAGTTAAGACTTGAGTTTTTCTGGCACCTGTGAGCTTTGTCTCTGGCCATCTATTCTTTGTTGCACTTGTAGTTGCGTTCCATTCCATGTTGTATTCCATACAGTCACTGCCCAACTGGGGCTGTTGCACTGTGAGTAGCTTTTAAATTTAAAAACAGTTTTAAAACAAGTTTGCTTGATGCCTGCGATAAATTTATATGGAATGTTATAGTATATGTGCATGAATGTTCTTTGCCCTGTAAATATGAGTAAATGGCTCTGTTTACTTCTTCATGACAGGTGAGTAACATTTTGTTTTAAAAAAATTTAAAAAGCCTGAATTTGTTGTAAGTATTCTTGTGATTGCATTGAGACTGACACCTTTTGGTTTTTGGAAGAGTGAACTTGTTTTTGCATATATATTAAACTTACATATATGTTGTACAGATAGTTTAAAGTTATAGGATTTCACTCCATTGTAGTACTACACCTATTACTTACGTTATATATAGAGTCATGTTTTAGTAAATAAGTATAGAGTGGTTTCCAAAAGAAAGTTTGCAAATAGATTATTGCTTGTCTTAGTACTTACTATCACCAACAGCCGTCCTTTCATATGTTCATTACTTTGATTTATTTTATTTATTTACATACATCCTAGCTATTTGCATCTACTTTGTCATTCATATACGAAATTGTACATATTAAATTGGGTCTACATGCAAATCTTTCTTATGTGAATAGTAGCATTAGTTACTACATGTTGCTCTCTGCATATTTGAACTGTCATTGTTTCACTTGTTCATATGCATTGTGTCAATTATTCCAGTTATACTGCTATTTGTATTGCAGTGCTTCATGTTGTAGCTTGACCATTTCAGTGTACATTGATGTGTTGATACCTCCTTGCTTTTGACTACTGTGACACTGAGCTTGATCTCTGTTGTACACATTTTGTCTTGATCATATTGAATCATACGTGCTTGCATCCATGTAGATGATTTACTGGACATTTTCATGTAGCATGATATTTCGAACAGTTGAGTCTGCACATGTTTGGATTGCATATATGTACTGCAGCCACACATTTTAATGTGGCGAGGCAGTGCACGCGTGCGTGCACTGCAGCCACCCAAACTCGACAGTTTTGAATTGATTTTTCTTTTGCTTTTGATGCATTGATCTTGTATGCGGTATTGGTGAGGCCGTACACGCGTGCGTGTACGGCAGCCAATCAATATTTTTGATGGTTTTAAAGTGACAAATTTCAATTGTTTTAAATTGATTTAGTCGATTTGATAAATTGTTTATTTATCTCTGTTGATGATTTAAATCTGCTGATTTATTGTTTAACACTGTTTAGTGTTAAAAATTTTCGTTATTCGATTTCTTTGTTAAAAGGATTGGATAGACGGGAATTACTGTGACTGTCGTCTATTTGATTTTTGCCTCTATGCACTCATAAACTGGTTTGAATTGGACCGACCTGTGTATTATTTTCTTTTGAATATAATACTCGGGTCAGACCGAGTATTTTACAGCTTGAAGATTTTCGAGCAGCGAAGTTAGAGAGAGAGAGTAAAGAATCATTTTTAGTTTCAAAAAAATTGTATTTTAAGATATTCCGCTGTATCATTATCAAATTGTATAAACTCTGATGTATTCAAAAAGATTTATAGTAATGAAATAAATTCTCATTTGTTTTAATTCAGTGTTATTATTCTGTGTTTCTGTGGCTGATTCTGTTTAAACGTTATAAACTAAATAACAATTCGTCTTTTTGAACGTTTCGAGTTGGTTTATTTACCGACTAGAGACGGTCAGAAGGAGGAATGTTACACATATTTTCTTCAACAATTTTAAATTCTTCTTTATTCCAATTTACTGTTAAATTTATTCTACTAAATATATCTACTCACATATATTTAACCCATATAAATTAATTTAAAACATAAAAGTTTCGATTTAAATTAATTTACATCTATTAATTTCTTTTAAATTCAAGGTATTTCAAATGTTGATCAAATTTCAATTTATTAATTCTTTCAAAACAAATTTATTAATTCTTAACTGAGTTTACTTATTATCCTATCTAACTCTATTAACATCTTTATAATCAAAATTTAGTGTATAACATTTATTATAAACACTCAAATTTTATTTATAAATTCAATTTATCTTATATATTATCCAATTACATATTCAACTTCTGAACGATTTAGGTAAGTTGTATTAGAATGCAGTTGAACAATATACAAATAAAATTTTCCAAATTCAATTATTCAAGTTTAAATATTTATTCCAAATTTTGGTTTTATTTATAATTAAAATCATCCTTTAACAAAATTTAAGAATTAGATTTCCGATTAACTTTAAACAATTTAGAGATATATATAATATATTTATATCAAATCAAATTAAATTTTTAAAATAAGATGCCTATATATATGTGAATCAAAATATACTGAGGAAATTCAAATTAAATATTTTTCAAAACAAAATCGTAGCAAAGCTACAGAATAGTATCTTCACTTCGAAACTCGAAAATGAATGTCGATGATGCGGCCGCCATCACCGAAATTATTTTCCAGCAACAAAGAGAAGAGCACTGATTTAAACATTTAAAAATTCTTTGAAAACAGTTTCTATTTGAAAATACCTTCAATAATATACATTTAAAAATTTTAAACCCAAAGCTTGAAATCACTGAAAATTAAATTCTCAAATTCTAAATTTTAAATTCATTTAAATTTCTAAACAATTCTATAAACCAACTTTTATAATTCCATTTATTTTTATGTTGAAATAGTCAATGATTTACAAAACAAATAGTGAGGGACACGAATGAAATTTGGAACCGTAGGGAACGTTCCAAAATTCAAAGAAATCGAGTCGAAAGGAAGAGATTGAAACTCGAATGAGAGTGATTCTATAAATACATTTACCCTATATGTTAAGTTTTGCCTAGAGCTACCAAAGCTCTGATACCAACTGTAACGACCCGCTATTTTGGACCATTCGCATCCATTATAAGTGTATAGATAGACACTCATGCCGGAGTTGAATTGCTCAAAATACCGCGTTGTTAATTTAAATTTGGCAAAACTGAACATATACAGTAAATAAATAATCACAGAACACAGACACAGAGTAATAATTTGCAGCGGAAATAAAAGAGATAGTAGTTCATGAAGCTACTATATAAATGTATAAGTTACATCAGAGTTAACCAGACACAACGGAAGAGTAATACGATACATCAGATACAAATCAGAATACATCACTGGAATCATCGAATACTGAAAGAATAGATGGCTGGATCTTCAAGCAAAGCTCCAACTTCAAAGGTGAGTCTCGAATACTGGTACACTCAGTCTGACCCGAGCGTAAAGCAAAAAACACAAGACACTCGAGTCAGGATTAACATTCTTATATCAATAAATCCAACTCAAGTGAAATAGCAATTGAAATACAAGTAACTCAAAGGATGTTTGGAATAACCATCCTTTAAGGATCTGTTAAACTATCTACTATGTAGTAATATACGCTAAGTAGATAATGTCTATCAGTAATATAAGGTATTAAAATAGTGTTAAGTCATGGCCCATTCCACCCTTAACACATTTTTATTCCCAAAAGCATATACAAGACCGTAGTTTCCCCAAAACCGGAAGTCACCAGAGAGCAATCCATATACTAAAGGTACAAAACAAATTCGTAGTGGTCGCGAATAGGGAATACAAGTATGACAAGGCACATGAGGCAATACCCAAGGTAGTGATACTACCGTTTGCCTGATCCGGACTGGTGAGAACGCATCGCCGCAGCGATCGCAACACCGTGAAACAACACTCCCAAAATCAAGGGTGCACCAATCGACAACAAGTAATGAGTAGTTCGAAGAAGTGTGTTCACTTGAGGTAGCTGACCTCCATTGGCCCGGCACGGCTCCTGTTTTAGTCATTTCCAATTTGACACAAGTGTCAAGGCTATCCATTATCGTTCTCTTTCTTCAATCATCACGTACATCATTCCAACCACTTCGTTCTGGATCAACACTCCGCGAATGTTAGTTATTAAAGTGGTTTTCGGTATCGACAGAGAGTATGTCCATATCCGATCCCGGTCTCTTTAATAACTTCCGTAATTTTTTCACCGATTGGTCGTTTATATATTTCCAAACCAAATCAAATTCAATTTCAATTAGAATTTGTAAATCAACATTTAATTTGTCTTTCAAAATCAATTTCCAAAATTTTCGTTTCAAAACTTCCAAATTATCATTTCAAAATCTTATAATTCAATTTCAATCTTTATTTAAAACCATTCAAATATTGATTCAAGTTCGTATATAAGTTTCATTTCGAAAACATTTAAATTAATTTAATTTAACATTCAAATCAAATTTAAATTCATTTATCGATTTCATTCAATATTCATTAAGTAAATTTTCCATTCAAAACAATTCCTATTAAATTTCCAATTCATTAAACCCATTATTTAAATTCAACTTCATTATATCAAAACTTACAAATTTGATTAAATTAAATTCATCAAACCAAATTCTTTAAATTTCAAGTCTTACATTAATTTCAATAAATCACATTTTATTTCTTGTTAAAGAAATTCAATTTCACTTATTTACTTACTTAAATAATTTTCCAAAAACTTAATTAATAAAGAATCTCAATTTCAATTATTTACGAAGTAAAATTCACTTATTCAAAATTTCAATTTTTCTTAATTAAAGAATTCAATTCAATTTAATCATTAAATAATTCAATCTTATTTAATTATTAAATAATTCAAAACTTAATTATTAAATAATTTCAAAGTTTAATAATTTCAAACTTAATTTTTTTTTCAAACTTAATTATTAAATCATTTCAAACTTAATTCAATCATTTCTCAAATTAAACAACGTTCTTTCATCAATTACATTGTTAAAATTTTGTTTCAGATTATTACATATTAACATTTTCCTTTCATTAAAATTCAAATTTCAACTTCATTTCAAAACCATATTATTTATTCAAATAAAATCTTCGTTTTATTTTTAAATCAAATTATTGACCAATCGGGTTTTATTTAATTCTCTATCCTAGGTCAAAGTTTAATTTGGGTGTTTATCATTTCAACCCGATTCCAATTCAATTCAAAAATCAAAGCATAACAAAGGGAACTTGCAGTGTGATAACTGGGATGGTGTCAAAGTAAGTAAACAAGCAATAACAACAATCAATATCAATCCAATAATCAAATCAATAATCCCGAAATAATCGTATTAATTCGCATTGTTGTTTGTGCGAATTAATATAATTATTTCTAGAATCTACACTATCATTTCATGTAGATTAAAGATTATTACATTACGGTTTTCACTTGTCATTCAATTCAATTTTAACACTACAACAATTAATCCAATATACGTTCAACGGTTCAAAGTGTAATTATCACTTTTCTACATGTGAATTAATTTAACGATTAAAAGGGGTCATATTCAACTAATCAAATTCGACATATATGTCGATTCAATTTTTAATTATCCTACGTCAAATTTACTTTCATAATATATATCACTTTACAATTTAGCATCCAATATAAACAATCAATCAATCAATCAATTTATCAACTAAACTGGATTATCATTTTATACATTGCTGATAATGGTGTCAGATGTCACAGGTGAACTGATTCAGGTAATAACAGATATAACAGTGTAAATAACTAACATTTGCATATTTCAATTGTCATTTCAATTGAAATCAGATTTAATAAATAAAAGAACATTAATCGTGAGTGATTGCTCACCTTTCGAGGCTAGAGATTTTTGATGACGGAATAAGCTACTGACGCAGCGGATATTACAAGAACAAGATAATACGATGAATGTAGTAATCGGTGGATTGGAAGATACTGAAATGCCCAAATTCGTTGATCCGAAGATACTGAATTCTAGCTATCTCTGACTCGTTGATCCGAAGATTCCGGGAAAGAGATCTACGATTCTTCGACGTTGATCTTGCGCACAAGATACCGTGAATCGGCTTCAACAAACGATGATTCGAGCGCACTCGAATGACGTAAGTGGAGATAGGAGATTACACTCAACTACCAATTTAAATGAAAGCACAAAGCAATCAAAAGAGAATTTTATTCAAAAATCAACAACCTTACAAAATGACATAACTTGCCTATTTATAGGCTACTACACATATCCAGAAAAATTTCTAAGTCATAAGTCGTCTTCGACTCATCACCTTCGACTCATCATAAGTCATATATGACCCATCACCTACGACTCATCATAAGTCTTAAGTCGACTCATCACCTACGACTCATCATAAGTCTTAAGTCGTTTTCGACTCATCACCTACGACTCATCATAAGTCATATACGACTCATCACCTACGACTCATCATAAGTCATATACGACTCATAACCTACGACTCATCATAAGTCTTAAGTCGTTTTCGACTCATCACCTACGACTCATCATAAGTCATATACGACTCATCACCTACGACTCATCATAAGTCTTAAGTCGTTTTCGACTCATCACCTACGACTCATCATAAGTCTTAAGTCGTTTTCGACTCATCACCTACGACTCATCATAAGTCTTAAGTCGTTTTCGACTCATCACCTACGACTCATCATAAGTCATATACGACTCATGCCTTGGCCAAAATAAGGGTTGCGCTGCATCATCCTCCCCAGGTTGAGAGAAATTCGACCTCAAATTTGCACACTCTTCATCCCCAACAAACTCATCCCCATGATATGGTACGAGATGCTTAACATTGAATACGTCAAATGTATACACATCATCTGGCAGCTTCAGTTTATAAGCATTTTCATTGATTCGTTTCACAACTTCCACCGAACCAATTTTCCTGGCTTTCAACTTGTTATAAGCGCCCACTGGAAAACGATCTTTTGTTAATACTGCATAAACCAAATCTCCTTCGTTAAACTCAACATTTCGTCGTTTCAAATCTGCAGCTCGTTTATATTTCTCATTTGCTTTCTCCAATCGTTCCTGAACGACTTTATGACATTCCGTCAACCCTTCAACAAAATCAGCAGCTTTCTTAACTGTCTTCTTTGATTGTGGCACTACAGTCAAATCCAACAGCCCCTTTGGTAAGCTCGAATAAACAATCTGAAATGGACTGTAACCAGTGCTTCGGTTAACAGCATGATTATGAGCAAACTCTGCCTGACACAACTTTAAGTCCCAACTCTTCAAATTGTCCTGCACAAGACATCGCAACAAATTTCCCAACGATCTATTCACAACTTCAGTTTGTCCATCCGTCTGAGGATGATATGCACTACTAAATTTCAACTTCGTTCCCACCATCTTCCATAGACTCAACCAAAAGTGACTCAGAAATCGAGTATCTCGGTCAGAAACAATAGATTCGGGTAAACCATGTAAACGATATATCTCTTTAAAGAATAACTGTGCCACTCGAACTGCATCCGCTGTCTTCTTACAGGCTATAAAATGTGTCATCTTCGAAAACCTGTCCACCACAACAAATATAGAATCATTTCCCCTCTGAGTTCTTGGCAATCCCAACACGAAATCCATGCTGATATCAACCCATGGTTTGGTAGGCACAGGTAACGGCATATATAACCCCACATTCGTCGCTGTTCCTTTCGAAACTTGACATATATGACACCTTTCCACAAATCTCTCTATCTCTTTCCTCATTGACGGCCAAAAATAAGATTGTGAAATTAACTGTAGCGTACGATCTCTACCCACATGGCCTTCTTCATGTAATTCTTTAACAATCTTCATTCTCAAGCTACAGTCTGGGATGCACAATCGATTTCCTTTAAACAGAAAACCATCCATCACCACAAATTCATCAGTGCTTCCTTCCTTTACCTTTTCAACAAATTTCACAAAGTAAGGATCTTCTTCAATCAATTCTGGCAATAATTCAAAACCTGTCACTTCAACTTTCATTGTCGTCAACAAATGACTCCTCCTGCTCAAAGCATCAGCCACACGATTGGTTACACCTGACTTGTGCTTAACGACAAAAGTAAACTGCTGCAAATAAGCAATCCACGATGCATGTCTTGCTGAAATCTTGTCTTGTCCTTGTAAATGTTTCAACGTCTCATGATCAGTGTATAAAACAAATTCTTTCTGGAATAAGTAATGTCTCCAGTGCTTCACCGCTTGAACAACATCATAAAATTCCACATCATAGATATTATATCTCATCTTTGCTCCTGACAACTTCTCGCTGAAATATGCAATAGGACGCCCATTCTGACTCAACACCCCTCCAATTCCAACCTTTGACGCATCAGTATGCAGTTCAAACAATAACTGAAAATCTGGTAATACAAGAATTGGTGCAGATGTCGGCAACTTCTTGATCTTCCCAAAAGCAATCCCAGCTTCCTCCGTCCAAGAAAATTGTTTCCCTTTCATGCAATCAGTCACCGGTGCCATCACGCTACTGAAGTGTGGAATGAATCTTCGGTAGAATGACGCTAGCCCATGAAAACTTCTCACTTCTGTAATTGTCTTCGGCTGTGGCCAATTCCTGACTGCTTCAACTTTATTCTGATCTACCTGGATGCCCTTCTCCGAAACAATATACCCCAAGAACAAAACACTATGCGTCATGAACACGCATTTCTTTGTCGCAGCATAAAATTGTTCCTCTCGTAAAATAATTAACACTTCCTTCAGATGTTGAACATGCTCTTCCAGACTCCTACTATAAATCAAAATATCGTCAAAGTACACCACCACAAATTTCCCAATGAAAGGTCTAAAAATTTGATTCATCACTCGCATGAACGTACTCGGTGCATTCGAAAGACCGAACGGCATCACCAGCCATTCATACAACCCCTCTCTCGTCTTGAAGGCTATCTTCCATTCGTCTCCAGGTCTAATCCGAATTTGATGATATCCGCTTTTCAAATCAATTTTCGAAAAGATAGTAGCTCCACTCAACTGATCCAGTAAGTCATCCAACCTTGGCATTGGAAATCTGTATCGTACAGTGATTTTATTCAATGCTCGACTGTCCGTGCACATCCTCCACGTACCATCTTTCTTCGGTACCAACAAAGCTGGCACAACACATGGACTCAAACTTTCCTGTACACGTCCCTGCTCAAGCAATTCTTCTACCTGCCTCCTTAATTCTTCATGCTCCTTCGGACTCATTCGGTAATGCGGTCTATGTGGCAATACTGCTCCTGGAACAAGATCAATTTGATGTTGAATGTCTCTCAGCGGCGGTAACTCTTTAGGCAACTCGTCTGGAAATACATCCTCAAATTCTTTCAATACTGACTTCGCTTCTTCTGGAATTTCAACCTCTTCACTGCTCTCACGCCCAATCAACAGGTATACTTCAGGCTCCTCTTCAACCTCCTTAACAAATTTCTTCAGAGATAATAAAGTTTTCAACTCTTCAATCTCCTCCAACTTACTCTCTTTCTGCTGTTGCTTCTTGGGAATCAGAGTGATTTTAGTACCCTCAAACATGAAACTGTAACTGTTAGCACGACCGTCATGTTGTACTGCTCTATCAAACTGCCATGGTCTGCCCAACAACAGATGACACACATCCATGTCGACTACATCACACCAAACCTCATCCTTGTATTTCTTCCCAATTGAAAACTTCACACAAGCTCTACGTCCAACTTTCACTTCACCACCCTTCCTCAACCAAGCTAACTTGTACGGTTTAGGATGTTTCTCGGTTTTCAACTCCAATTTCTTCACTGCCTCTGTAGAGATAATATTATCGCAACTCCCAGCATCAATAACAAATTTAAAAACTCTTCCCGGAATAGTGCAGGTAGATTGAAAGATATTGTTCCTCAACCAACTACTTTCCTCCTCTTGCTTCGGTGTTAAACAACTTCTTCTCATCATCAATGCGTACCCGTCATCTCCTGACAGTAAGTCTTCCTCCTCAACTGGTAAAGAATTAGAGCATTCAGCTTCTTCCTCATCTTCCTCCTCAACTTCTGTCACCATGGTTCTCTTCTTCGGCTTTGGACATTCGTTGCTTTTATGACCCATCTCCTGACAATAGTAACATTTGAAACTGTTGTTAACCTTCTCCTTCTCAACCTCCTTTACAACTGGTTTTGCAACAACTTTTGAAACATTAGAACTTCCATTAACACCCTTTGCTTGATTGTTAGAATTGGTAAACACACCACCACCTCGTCTTCCCTGTTTCTCCCAAGCCAACGCTTTCTGATGTGCTTCCGCCACAGATCTTGGATCGAACATATTCACCATATCCTGGATCTGCATTCGCAACCCCCCAATGAATCTAGATGTCAGTTGTTCTTCTGTTTCCATAATATCATTCCTTGCAATAAGTTGATAAAACTCATATGCGTAATCATTAACAGTTTTTGTGCCCTGCCTCAAATTCTGCAAACGTTGATACATCAAAGATTGATAATTATAAGGTAAGAACGTTGCTTTCATCAATTTCTTCATCTTCTCCCAAGATTCAACTTTTGACTTCCCCATTCGTTCACGTGTAAGTTTAGTTTGTTGCCACCATGCCAAAGCTCTACCCCTCAACCTTGTAGCAACCAACTACACTCTACGTCGTTCTGGAACTTCTTTGAAATCAAAAATTTCTTCAACATTAGCCACCCAATCCAAAAACTCCTCAGCCTGCATACCACCTTTGAATTCTGGAATTTCTGTCTTCATCCCAGATTCCCACTTGTGATCGTACTCCGACTGATTCCTTCCTCGTCCACGTCCTCGTCCATGAACACTACCACCATCATACTCTTCTTCATCATCCGATGTATATCGATGTCGATCCTGACCACCAACATCTCTACCACCACCATTTCTTCCACCAACATTCCTACGATCTACATTCCTCCGTTCTCGATCAGTCACATTTCTATCACGACTTAGATCATCAACATTTCTATCACAATCTCGATCCACGCTTCTATGATCACTATCGACACTTCTCTCTCGATTTGAATGTGGTGAAGCTCTACTCCTCCCATGGCTCAATTCGGGTGATACTCTTCTCTGATTTTGACTCATCTCCAACATCATCCTCTCTAATCGACCAATCCCTTCAGTAAGCTTCTTATTGAAATTCTCGTTGATTCGTTGCTCCATTTCATCGGCCTCTTCTCTTCAGTACAAAGCATTAATATTGCGATGACGTTGAACTCGTCTTGGCGGCATGATTGAATACTTCCCAAACACTTCAACAAATTCACAGTTCTAGTTTCAGACACCTTTCGAACTTTGATCCAAAATGAAATGGATCGAAACTCCAACTTTGTTGCAAAAATATGATGAACACAATGAACACAACTTCAACACTTCAAATTCTCGGCTCCAAGACTCGATTTAGCTATGATTGGCTAAAACAAGCTCTGATACCAAACTGACGCAGCGGATATTACAAGAACAAGATAATACGATGAATGTAGTAATCGGTGGATTGGAAGATACTGAAATGCCCAAATTCGTTGATCCGAAGATACCGAATTCTAGCTATCTCTGACTCGTTGATCCGAAGATTCCGGGAAAGAGATCTACGATTCTTCGACGTTGATCTTGCGCCAAGATACCGTGAATCGGCTTCAACAAACGATGATTCGAGCGCACTCGAATGACGTAAGTGGAGATAGGAGATTACACTCAACTACCAATTTAAATGAAAGCACAAAGCAATCAAAAGAGAATTTTATTCAAAAATCAACAACCTTACAAAATGACACAACTTGCCTATTTATAGGCTACAACACATATCCAGAAAAATTTCTAAGTCATAAGTCGTCTTCGACTCATCACCTTCGACTCATCATAAGTCATATATGACTCATCACCTACGACTCATCATAAGTCTTAAGTTGACTCATCACCTACGACTCATCATAAGTCTTAAGTCATTTTCGACTCATCACCTACGACTCATCATAAGTCATATACGACTCATCACCTACGACTCATCATAAGTCATATACGACTCATAACCTACGACTCATCATAAGTCTTAAGTCGTTTTCGACTTATCACCTACGACTCATCATAAGTCATATACGACTCATCACCTACGACTCATCATAAGTCTTAAGTCGTTTTCGACTCATCACCTACGACTCATCATAAGTCTTAAGTTGTTTTCGACTCATCACCTACGACTCATCATAAGTCATATACGACTCATGCCTTAGCCAAAATAAGGGTTGCGCTGCATCAACTACGAATCTAAGCATGAATTTCGAAGCAAAGTACGATGGAGAGGAGGTCGATGGACAAGCTGATAAATGTAAGATCGACAGGAACAGATCAGAACCAGGATTTTATATAAAGTGAAAGTGGATATATTATTATTATTATTATTTCCATGAATTCACTATTTAATTTAAAACAAATCTTAAAATAACATATATAAAATTTTAAACTCATTTGTTTTAAATTAAAACACACATATCAAAATCAACCATATATAACCATATATCCTATAATATACTTTGAAATAAAGTTTTATATATATATACTTATATAAAATGCAAAATACTCACATATGGTATATCTTTAAAAATTGATATTTAAAATAAGACTAATATAAACTTACTTTATTACAACACATATATAACTTCTGAACTGCACTGCCCAATCTCATTTTATATAGACTGATATAATACCAATGTAACTCATACAACAATTTACTTAAAAATACACATGCATGCACCCTTTAAACATATTCTTTTAAATAAACTTTCTTACCAAACTACAGCAATATATATATATAACTAATTGTAAAAAGAAGTCTGCAGCAGGGTATATAAAATAATCTATTATAACTAACATTCGTTGCTTTAACAGCCGAGTAAAACAAATAGTCTATATATATATATACTAACTTTATTAACACCATATAAACTCACGTGTAGTATTATATGTATAGGCCTATATAAATTAAAACAAAACTGCCGTGTGAAACATACCACAGCAACTCTCAACTAATATTCCCAATCAGTATATAAAATCTATCAGGGAACAAGAAATGCATGTCTCTTTCTTATTTTCAGAAAATCAAACTGGTATATACTTTAAAATTTACAGGCTAAAGCCACCAACTACATATACAAACTGTAGCTTGAAATAAAACTTATATACTCAACCTAATATAATATAAATCTAAGGCAAAACTTATGTATAAACTAATGCATAGAGCTAATTTGTATATTAAAACACATATAAATTTTTTTTTCTTTCGGAAAGCAACATGTATACTATACTAACATATCAAACATACAAACAACTATTATACACATGTTAACTATAAGAGGAGAAGAAATAGATAGCAGCATCAATATAATACTGTCACTATATAGGCAAATATTCAAATAGAACTTAGATTTCTTTATAGTTTTTCAACAAAAAAAAATTTAAACAATAGATAGAGGTAACGCTAATAAAAAAATGTAAACGGACTGACCCATAATGCAAGCGAGTCATGAAAATGATAGGAGGAAGGAGGACTTCGAGTTGGAAGAAGTAGCGGCTTCGGTTTTGAAGCTGAGTGGTTGCCGGCGGTGGGCACAGGCGCGGAGGTGCTCGGCGTGGGAGGTGGACGATGATAGGCTGAGGCGATGCATTGTAGGTGAAGCTAGCGGATAGTGGGCTATGAACAACGGGAGCCTAGGTGGCGGAGGAAAGGCAGTAGGTGGAAGGGAGCACGGTGGTCGGAGCCTAGACGCGGGTGGAGGAGTAATCGGCTATGGCATGGGGAGGACGAGGCTGGGCGAGCTGCTCGATGGAAGGGTGTCAGACGCTGCGAACTGGAGAAGAGGCGGAGGATCGGAGGGTGGTGGAGCTGGTGGAAGGTGCGTTTGGAGGGGAAAAAGCAAGAGTGGGAGGAGAAAAATAATGTAGAGGAGAGTAAAAGGTTACAGCTAAAATGAGAAAGGGTAAAGTTTATGGCACGCATGATGCATGCAGGCTATGCAATATTCATTTCAAAGATGCAGAGAATGAACCGGCTGTTAAAGAAATGAAAAGTGTAACACTTGAAAATGGGAAAAGTTAAAGTCACGAAATTCTAAATTCTGAGAATAATAAAGTGGCTATTGACTGTTGGTTTACCGATGGATAATGAATCAACAAAGAATTCAAAAGGTTCCAAAATACGGGACCGGTACAGAAACCGTTCCGTAGATTTCGTTGTTTTTCCGACTTCGAAATTTACAATTGAATATACCGTAGAGATCAGCACGATGAGACGATCAAAACGGTATACAGATGTCAGTGGTACGATCGAATTATAAAAATTCGAAATTTTCTACTGATGGAAAATGCAAGAAAAACGCTGAAGAATAAGATCGACGGAGCCAAAGATGTCCGAATTTGGAAAAACGACCAACTGACATCTTGCTCAGAAGATGGTTTAGAATTTTCCTATGTAAAAATATTTAGGTTTCGAAAATATTTTATTTTCATCGCTTTTTTAACAGATTAAATTGAAGTAAATTTACGCGCGAAATAAACTCTCGTATTTTCAGACGGAAATTTACCAGTTGCTATGTTTAACTGGACGTATTCCAAATATCAAATTTATATTTCACAATTTTATCGTTTAAAATTCCACAAAATTTTAACTAATTACGTTATTAAAACAGTTGAAATTTACAGGTCGTTACACTCTCCCCCACTCAAAACTTTTCATCCCCGAAAAGGAACGAGGTAGGAGAATAGAAACAACCAGAAAGGAAAACAGATCTGAAATACAAAATAACAATTAATTTAAACCATATAAATTCTAATTTAAATTAATTGATATTCAATAATTGATTTAATCCATTTGACTTTACTAAAATCAATCTCAACTATTTCTAAATTCATTATCTTATTATCCAATTTCTTCAATTTACAATTTTTAAAACCATAAATTTGAATAGTCTTTTATTATAATCATATTTCCTTCAACAATTTTAAATTCTTCTTTATTCCAATTTACTGTTAAATTTATTCTACTAAATATATCTACTCACATATATTTAACCCATATAAATTAATTTAAAACATAAAAGTTTCGATTTAAATTAATTTACATCTATTAATTTCTTTTAAATTCAAGGTATTTCATATGTTGATCAAATTTCAATTTATTAATTCTTTCAAAACAAATTTATTAATTCCTAACTGAGTTTACTTATTATCCTATCTAACTCTATTAACATCTTTATAATCAAAATTTAGTGTATAACATTTATTATAAACACTCAAATTTTATTTATAAATTCATTTTATCTTATATATTATCCAATTACATATTCAACTTCTGAACGATTTAGGTAAGTTGTATTAGAATGCAGTTGAACAATATACAAATAAAATTTTCCAAATTCAATTATTCAAGTTTAAATATTTATTCCAAATTTTGGTTTTATTTATAACTAAAATCATCCTTTAACAAAATTTAAGAATTAGATTTCCGATTAACTTTAAACAATTTAGAGATATATATAATATATTTATATCAAATCAAATTAAAATTTTAAAATAAGATGCCTATATATATGTGAATCAAAATATACTGAGGAAATTCAAATCAAATATTTTTCAAAACAAAATCGTAGCAAAGCTACAGAATAGTATCTTCACTTCGAAACTCGAAAATGAATGTCGATGATGCGGCCGCCATCACCGAAATTATTTTCCAGCGACAAAGAGAAGAGCACTGATTTAAACATTTAAAAATTCTTTGAAAACGGTTTCTATTTGAAAATACCTTCAATAATATACATTTAAAAATTTTAAACCCAAAGCTTGAAATCACTGAAAATTAAATTCTCAAATTTTAAATTTTAAATTCATTTAAATTTCTAAATAATTCTAGAAACCAACTTTTATAATTCCATTTATTTTTATGTTGGAATAGTCAATGATTTACAAAAAAAATAGTGAAAATCCAATATTACCTTTTTGACAACCAATTCAGTTAACAATTCAATTTCAGAAAATTTATACTTATGTAATATAATTTTACAAGATTATTTTATTTACCAAATTTTGAAAACAATATTGTGTTAGTTTGCTCTGTTCAAGTGTTTTGAAAATCCTATCGATAGCGTTGATCAGACGAATCGATCGAAAACCCAAATCAACATCAACAACTCAAACAACACAATCTATATTAAAACATTTTAAATATTAATTTACAAATACACTTCCTCACTTGACGATACAAGAATGGATTTCAAAATAAGTATAGAGATTCAAATTTTGATGGAAATCAAATCAAAGAGAATTTTGATTCGATAATAAGTTCGATAAGATAATTCAATTAACAGAATCGGGAGATGGATAAGCTTATTAAATTCACAGGCAACCTTAACCGGGTCGACCGTAACTTCAAGAATAAGATCGATGCAGAATTCCATGGTAAATCAACATTCGATCTCAAGAAATAGAATTCAGGTATAGCAGGAGATAGATAGCATCGTAAACCGAGGATACAGGAATCTCCGATAAATCGATGCCTATTATAAAGGAGTTTCACCCCTTTACAAATCATTCGAAGTTTGGCGAGACCGCCGATTCACTATAAGGGTCATTCGAAGTGGAGTTATGTGATGCTCCAGAATTGAAAGGAGACGAATAGTGAGGGACACGAATGAAATTTGGAACCGTAGGGAACGTTCCAAAATTCAAAGAAATCGAGTCGAAAGGAAGAGATTGAAACTCGAATGAGAGTGATTCTGTAAATACATTTACCCTATATGTTAAGTTTTGCCTAGAGCTACCAAAGCTCTGATACCAACTTTAACGACCCGCTATTTTGGACCATTCGCATCCATTATAAGTGTATAGGTAGACACTCATGCCGGAGTTGAATTGCTCAAAATACCGCGTTGTTAATTTAAATTTGGCAAAACTGAACATATACAGTAAATAAATAATCACAGAACACAGACACAGAGTAATAATTTGCAGCAGAAATAAAAGAGATAGTAGTTCATGGAGCTACTATATAAATGTATAAGTTACATCAGAGTTAACCAGACACAACGGAAGAGTAATACGATACATCAGATACAAATCAGAATACATCACTGGAATCATCGAATACTGAAAGCAGAATAGATGGCTGGATCTTCAAGCAAAGCTCCAACTTCAAAGGTGAGTCTCGAATACTGGTACACTCAGTCTGACCCGAGCGTAAAGCAAAAAACACAAGACACTCGAGTCAGGATTAACATTCTTATATCAATAAATCCAACTCAAGTGAAATAGCAATTGAAATACAAGTAACTCAAAGGATGTTTGGAATAACCATCCTTTAAGGATCCGTTAAACTATCTACTATGTAGTAATATACGCTAAGTAGATAATGTCTATCAGTAATATAAGGTATTAAAATAGTGTTAAGTCATGGCCCATTCCACCCTTAAAACATTTTTATTCCCAAAAGCATATACAAGACCGTAGTTTCCCCAAAACCGGAAGTCACCAGAGGGCAATCCATATACTAAAGGTACAAAACAAATTCGTAGTGGTCGCGAATAGGGAATACAAGTATGACAAGGCACATGAGGCAATACCCAAGGTAGTGATACTACCGTTTGCCCGATCCGGACTGGTGAGAACGCATCGCTGCAGCGATCGCAACACCGTGAAACAACACTCCCAAAATCAAGGGTGCACCAATCGACAACAAGTAATGAGTAGTTCGAAGAAGTGTGTTCACTTGAGGTAGCTGACCTCCATTGGCCCGGCACGGCTCCTGTTTTAGTCATTTCCAATTTGACACAAGTGTCAAGGCTATCCATTATCGTTCTCTTTCTTCAATCATCACGTACATCATTCCAACCACTTCGTTCTGGATCAACACTCCGCGAATGTTAGTTATTAAAGTGGTTTTCGGTATCGACAGAGAGTATGTCCATATCCGATCCCGGTCTCTTTAATAACTTCCGTAATTTTTTCACCGATTGGTCGTTTATATATTTCCAAACCAAATCAAATTCAATTTCAATTAGAATTTGTAAATCAACATTTCATTTGTCTTTCAAAATCAATTTCCAAAATTTTCGTTTCAAAACTTCCAAATTATCATTTCAAAATCTTATAATTCAATTTCAATCTTTATTTAAAACCATTCAAATATTGATTCAAGTTCGTATATAAGTTTCATTTAGAAAACATTTAAATTAATTTAATTTAACATTCAAATCAAATTTAAATTCATTTATCGATTTCATTCAATATTCATTAAGTGAATTTTCCATTCAAAACAATTCCTATTAAATTTCCAATTCATTAAACCCATTATTTAAATTCAACTTCATTATATCAAAACTTACAAATTTGATTAAATTAAATTCATCAAACCAAATTCTTTAAATTTCAAGTCTTACATTAATTTCAATAAATCACATTTTATTTCTTGTTAAAGAAATTCAATTTCACTTATTTACTTACTTAAATAATTTTCCAAAAACTTAATTAATAAAGAATCTCAATTTCAATTATTTACGAAGTAAAATTCACTTATTCAAAATTTCAATTTTTCTTAATTAAAGAATTCAATTCAATTTAATCATTAAATAATTCAATCTTATTTAATTATTAAATAATTCAAAACTTAATTATTAAATAATTTCAAAGTTTAATAATTTCAAACTTAATTTTTATTTCAAACTTAATTATTAAATCATTTCAAACTTAATTCAATCATTTCTCAAATTAAACAACGTTCTTTCATCAATTACATTGTTAAAATTTTGTTTCAGATTATTACATATTAACATTTTCCTTTCATTAAAATTCAAATTTCAACTTCATTTCAAAACCATATTATTTATTCAAAAAAAATCTTCGTTTTATTTTTAAATCAAATTATTGACCAATCGAGTTTTATTTAATTCTCTATCCTAGGTCAAAGTTTAATTTGGGTGTTTATCATTTCAACCCGATTCCAATTCAATTCAAAAATCAAAGCATAACAAAGGGAACTTGCAGTGTGATAACAGGGATGGTGTCAAAGTAAATAAACAAGCAATAACAACAATCAATATCAATCCAATAATCAAATCAATAATCCCGAAATAATCGTATTAATTCGCATTGTTGTTTGTGCGAATTAATATAATTATTTCTAGAATCTACACTATCATTTCATGTAGATTAAAGATTATTACATTACGGTTTTCACTTGTCATTCAATTCAATTTTAACACTACAACAATTAATCCAATATACGTTAAACGGTTCAAAGTGTAATTATCACTTTTCTACATGTGAATTAATTTAACGATTAAAAGGGGTCATATTCAACTAATCAAATTTGACATATATGTCGATTCAAATTTTAATTATCCTACGTCAAATTTACTTGCATAATATTTATCACTTTACAATTTAGCATCCAATATAAACAATCAATCAATCAATCAATCTATCAACTAAACTGGATTATCATTTTATACATTGCAGATAATGGTGTCAGATGTCACAGGTGAACTGATTCAGGTAATAACAGATATAACTGTGTAAATAACTAACAGTTGCATATTTCAATTGTCGTTTCAATTGAAATCAGATTTAATAAATAAAAGAACATTAATCGTGAGTGATTGCTCACCTTTCGAGGCTAGAGATTTTTGATGACGGAATAAGCTACGAATCTAAGCATGAATTTCGAAGCAAAGTACGACGGAGAGGAGGTCGATGGACAAGCTGATAAATGTAAGATCGACAGGAACATATCAGAACCAGATTTTTATATAAAGTGAAAGTGGATATATTATTATTATTATTATTTCCATGAATTCACTATTTAATTTAAAACAAATCTTAAAATAACGTATATAAAATTTTAAACTCATTTGTTTTAAATTAAAACACACATATCAAAATCAACCATATGTAACCATATATCCTATAATATACTTTGAAATAAATTTTTATATATATATATACTTATATAAAATGCAAAATACTCACATATGGTATATCTTTAAAAATTGATATTTAAAATAAGACTAATATAAACTTACTTTATTACAACACATATATAACTTCAGCAACTGCACTGCCCAATCTCAATTTATATAGACTGATATAATACCAATGTAACTCATACAACAATTTACTTAAAAATACACATACATGCACCCTTTAAACATATTCTTTTAAATAAACTTTCTTACCAAACTACAGCAATATATATATATAACTAATTGTAAAAAGAAGTCTGCAGCAGGGTATATAAAATAATCTATTATAACTAACATTCGTTGCTTTAACAGCCGAGTAAAACAAATAGTCTATATATATATACTAACTTTATTAACACCATATAAACTCACGTGTAGTATTATATGTATATGCCTATATAAATTAAAACAAAACTGCCGTGTGAAACATACCACAGCAACTCTCAACTAATATTCCCAATCAGTATATAAAATCTATCAGGGAACAAGAAATGCATGTCTCTTGCTTATTTTCAGAAAATCAAACTGGTATATACTTTAAAATTTACAGGCTAAAGCCACCAACTACATATATAAACTATAGCTTGAAATAAAACTTATATACTCAACCTAATATAATATAAATCTAAGGAAAAACTTATGTATAAACTAACGCATAGAGCTAATTTGTATATTAAAACACATATAAATTTTTTTTTCTTTCGAAAAGCAACATGTATACTATACTAACATATCAAACATACAAACAACTATTATACACATGTTAACTATAAGAGGAGAAGAAATAGATAGCAGTATCAATATAATACTGTCACTATATAGGCAAATATTCAAATTGAACTTAGATTTCTTTATAGTTTATCAACAACAACAAAAAAATTTAAACAATAGATAGAGGTAACGCTAATAAATAAAATGTAAACGGACTGACCCATAATGCAAGCGAGCCATGAAAACGATAGGAGGAAGGAGGACTTCGAGTTGGAAGAAGTAGCGGCTTCGGTTTTGCAGCTGAGTGGTTGCTGGCGGTGGGCACAGGCGCGGAGGTGCTCGGCGCGGGAGGTGGACGATGATAGGCTGAGGCGATGCATTGTAGGTGAAGCTAGCGGATAGTGGGCTATGAACAACGGGAGCCTAGGTGGCGGAGGAAAGGCAGTAGGCGGAAGGGAGCACGGTGGTCGGAGCCTAGACGCGGGTGGAGGAGTAATCGGCTATGGCATGGGGAGGACGAGTGTAACAGCCCTAGATTTTTGTATATATTTTAAATTTGACTTTCTTTTATTTAAATTATTTTTAAAATGGTTTATTTCAAATATTTCATTTTTAAATATAAATGTTGATTATTAAGTGATTTATAGTTCAAACTAGTATAATTTGAATATTTTACTGTAAAATGAATTTCTGGTCAAACTGTTCAAACTTTGACTTTTAAACTTCAAATTTAAATTATTTAAATTCTTAAATTTTATCTTTTATTATGAAAATAGATGTAATAACTTGAATACTACTTTTCTTTTCATTGAAAACGGAATTAAATTGTAAAAGTTATGTACATTTCAATTTTGAGTATAATTTGTTTTATTTTGCAATTTTGCCTATTTTAAATTTTATAAATCATATTTTCTTTGTCATATTTTATTTTAAAATGTGTTAATATGTTATTTTATGTATATTTGTGTCTTTTAATATTTTTGAAGTGATAATAAAACTTTTCCAAAATTTATTGCATTTATTAAAGACTAGTTTCTATTTTTCTACTATATTCTTCATTTAAATTTTATTTAATTAAAATTTATTTATTTATTTTTGTGAATGCATTTTTATTTTATGTTCTTATCTTTATTTATAAATATTTTTCCAAGTCCATACAATTTTCCCTAAGTTTATTTCATTATTTTCAAATTTTCTAGACTAGTTTTCATTTTGTACTATTTTCTTATTTTAATCATATATAATTAATATTTATTTATTTATATTTTGTATATTTGTTACATTTTCGAATTGAAACTGAATTTTTAATTATTTTCAGTTATTTAAACTTATTAAAAAGAAATAAAAGTGATTTGAAAGGTTTGTGGCTTTTTATTTCCTAAGGCCTTTTGAATTCCCACCTTTTCACATTTCAACATTACTTTTCATTCAATTGGCTTTAACTCCTCATTCTTTCAGCTGCATATCTCATTTTGCAATTCACGTGAAAACATCACTTTCTCATTCCTCATTCACATATGTTTTCAGATCTGAAGAAAAAGAATTGTAATGTCTTCCTCTTTTCTATTCTTTTTCACCTTCTTTTATTGATTTTCCTTTGTAAATTGCCTTGAAATCTTCATGCTTTGCTCGGCCCATAGCCTCACCATCACCACCATCGACCACCATCCCTTCCTCCCTACTAAATCCACGGCCAAACCATCATTCTCCACTGACATGAAAGTGCCATGGCCTCCCCTTGAGCAAAACTCCACAAAAACATTGAAAACTCTACAATTATCAACTACCCGAGCCATGTATGCAACCTTCCCTTCATTTTACACCACCACCACCACCATAGGCTGCCACCACCACCTTTTCCAGACCTCCCCACACCATTCCAACCTCTGTCCAGACCTGAGCTTGACTGGCCAAGCATATAACCCCAGGACCGAGCCCTTTTGGTTGCCAAAAACCATGTTTTAGCCTAAACCCCTTCACATCCCTGTGTTGTAACTTCCTCCATCATGTTCTACCTTGTAGCCTTACCTTTTCCAGACCCATACCTGATCCAAACCAAGTACAAACCTGACCTAATTGATCCCCTAGGCCATGCAAACAAGTAGAGAAAGCAAGGTAAAAAGTTTCGTATTCAAACTGCTTTTGTTTCAAAGTTATTCAAATTCAATCGTATTGATTTTTAACTATTATTTTGGTTTTGTTTTTGGGTTGTAACACAAGATCTATAACTTGGATCTCGCTCTCCACTCTCAAGTCATTCCCGTGTTGTCGTGCCTTCGTAGTGTCAGTATTGTGTGCTTTTGTGGCTATCTCCAGCTTTTAACAAGTGAGTTATTCTCACCAGACAATATGTACATATATAACTAGTGAATTGACCCCTTTTGAATCTGTAAAATGCATTATCATGTTACACTTGCTATGTTATGATTTTATGATGTTCACCCATGCTTAAACACCTATTATATTATATGTTACTGTTATATTATGCTGTTCTATTATTTTTATCAGATTATCACACTGCAAGTTCCCTTTAGATTAGAATCACTATGGGTTGAAATGATACATACCCGAACGGACTTTAGAATAGGAGAAAATCATTATGGGCTGAAATGATAGGCCTGAATGATTTTCAATTATTTTTCATTTCCTTGGAATTGCGGGTTTGAAATGATCAAACCCGGGTTTTCTTTGTAAATTACGGGTTGAAATGATATATTACCCGTATCACTTTACCTAGACTAGAAATGAAATACAGACCCGTTGTTAAAATATGTTTTTATAAAAATCTTAAAAATATTTTTGAAATGTAAATATTATAATATTTGATTTAAACTAAATAAAAAAATTATTTATGTAAGCATTATTGATTTTTTTGAAAATTTATAAGTGAAATAAATTATTGGTAAAACTAGAAAATTTGAAATGTAAGTTATTTTGGGAAATTTTAATTGGGTGATAATTGGAATTTAAATTAAATATGAAATGTGATAACTTCATGATAATTTGGATTAAAGTGAATTTAAATGATTTTTATATTATATTAATGATTTTGAATAAAGTTAAAATGTGAAATGAATGAATATTTAAGTTGAAATTTTGAAATATAACTAAAATTGGAAATTTGTGAATTTGGCTTAAGAGTGAATTTTAAGTTAAGTAAATAAAAATGGAATTAAGTTATATTTGAAAATTTAAAATTAAGTGTTAAGTTAATTTAATTTAATGAATTTATAATTTAAAATTGGAATTTAATAAGTGAATTATTATTAAATTTTGATTTTTGAATGGAGGTTTAACTTTATAAAATCATGAATATAAGGGTATTTGAATGATTATATATGATTTTATAAGTTAAAAATGATTTATATAAAAATATAATTGTTTGTGAAATTATACTGAATATTTGAAGTTAATTAACTGCATCTCTGAAATGCTATTAATTCTAATGTAAATGATAATACAACATCTGTAAATGCTGTAGTTGATAATAATGAACCAAATGGCTAAATTTAATTAAAGGCTATTATAGCATTTTTGTAATGTTATAATGGTTGAATTTAACTAAGTTTATTTGAAACTAATGTAACCCTATTACAGCATTTTAAATGCTGTCTTTTGTTAAATTGAACTGTTTTAAATGTGACTTTCCGTAGCATTTTCTAAATGCTGCAAAAGTTGAATTTTCATTGTTTTAATTAATTTAAGTGAACGAATGAAAGATTAAAATTTTGGAAATTTAATAATTTAATTATTAATAATAACTTTATTTTTATGATTTAAAATAAAGTAATTTGTTTCGAAATATAAACTATTTTGAAATATGATATTTTGATATTTTGAAATGGATTTTTGAAGGATATTGAATTTTGAAATGATATTTGATTTCGAAGAATAAAATACCATTTTGAAATTTTAACCACGGGGTGTATTTAATTTATTGTTTAACTGATCCTTGAAGGATGGGCGATCCCAAGCATCCTTTGAGTTATTGTGCATTTCTACTACAGCTCACTTGAGTTGGTTTACATTATATAAGTATATATTGTCCTGACTCGAGTGTTTTGTGTTTTACTTTACGCTCGGGTCAGCCTGAGTATTTACAGCTTAACTTTGGATTTCTTTCTGGAGCTAGAAATCGCTGGAGATTCTGCTTGTCTAGTTATCTGTTCCTTTCAGTTCAGTTGTTCTATTTCAGTTCTGGTATTCATAAACTTCTATTTATTTAAGATGTCTATTGTATATGTTTTCAAGCAGATATTATGTATTATGTTTTGAGAGTTTGTTATAGTAGCTTCATGAACTACTATGGTTTTTTTATATTCCGCTGCGAGTTATTCTGATATGTTCTGTGTCTATGATTCTGTGTATTTGATTTCATTTGCTCCAAATTTATTTACAATCTGTTATTTTGAATTATTCAAGCCAGACATGTGTAGATTATTGTCGATTTGAATGGTCCAAAATAGTGGGTCGTTACAGTTGGTATCAGAGCCAGGTTTTAGGCAAACCTTAGCCTGCGGAGCAAAAACTCATTAGAGATAGGGTAGAAATACCCTAGAATGAGTGAAATCTATCTCGGAATCATTTCTTTGTGAGAGAACGTATTTTCGAAGTATAAAATGATTTTCAAATGATTTTTAAAGAATTTTCAAAGATTATTTTGATATAAATTTCCTTGCTTTGAAAGTAAAATATTTCTTAAACTTCATTCCTTTTGTATCCACCTTGTTAGTAATTTCTTTGATTAGGATCCTCTAAAATTTTGAACTTCTCTCTTGATTGATCTAGATCCATTGTTGATAGGAATCTATTTTGAGTATGGCAAAATCAGTAGTTTGTTAAGTTGTTTTGAGTAAACTCTGTTGTATCTTTTGCTTAGCTAAAGTTGTCCAACTAAAGATATTTATGCTTCTGTTTTCGTATGTTATGAATTCGAGTCATTCCAAATTTTTATGGGAATTTTTCTGTATCAATATAGGTTATATATCTCTAATCTTCGTTTGGATTCTTATCGAATAAGATTCCTTTGAATTTTGGAACGCTCCCACTTGTTCTGAAATCCATTCCTGTCTCCCATAATTGTATTCTTTTGATTTTGGAGCATTGCATCACTCCACTTTGTATGACCTTTATAGGATGGCGATTCCGCCAATCTTTGAATGATTATAATTGGCATTGATTCATCGGATATTTCTATATCCTCGGTTTACGATGTTTTCTATCTTCTGCTATATTTAGATTCTATCTCTGGCAATCGAAGGTCGATTTGCCTTAGATTTTCGAATCGATTATATTCCTGAAGTCACGGTTGACCAGTTAAGGTCGCCCGCGATTCATATAGGCTTATCCATCTTCTATTTGGTAATTTAATTATCTTATCTTCGTTTGAGCCTATCTTTGAATTAGAATTCTATTTGATTAGAGTCCTAAATTTGAATCTCTGTTTTGCTTTGAAATCCATCCTTGAATCGTCCCTTGGAAAGTTTGTGGTTGATTGTCTTTTGAAAATTGTGTATTCATCATAGTTTTTATTTTGATAAGGATGGCCATATTTTTATATAAAGATGAAATGTTTTTGATAAGGATTATATACTTTTTTTTTAAAAATGATAATTTGAGGTTTTGAAAGGATTTGTAATTTTGAAAAAAAACTATATAAGAAATTTGATTTATAACTGAAGGATTTTAAATTTGAAATTCGAGAATTGAACTCCGGTATTTTGAAATTGGTTTTAAGATTTTGAAATATATAATAATATGATTTAAAAGTATTTTCCGAATAAGAAATGTTTCAAATGATTTTAATAAGTTTTTGATGAGTTTCGAAGAAATTTCAAAAGAAGTTTGAGTAAATAGAAGTCCAGAACTCACTTATGTCGCTGGAAAATAATTTCGGTGATGAGTGCACGCATCATCGACATTGATTTTCGAGTTTCAGAGTGAGGGAAAGGCCACTTTAATAGCATTGCTATGCGAGTGATTTTGTGAAACCATTTTGATTTCAAATTCCGAAGTAAGATTTGATACTCGAAAGATATATGTATATTTGAAATGATTTGAAGTAAGCCGGTGTTCGTTCCTCGAGTTTTGGATTTGATATAACGCTATCTATTAAAATTAATTTACTAATTTGAGCTGATTTCCAACTCTTGAAATTGAAAATGATTTCTTCAACTATTTTGAAGGTTCGAGCACTTCCAAATCAAGGTTAACTTTTCAAAGCTAAGAAATTTCGAAAAGTATAAAGTATATAAGTTTGGTGTGTATGTTTGAAGTATGTAGTAATATGATTTAAATAAGTGGAAACTGTTTTGTTAAGTAAATGAATAAGGAAATTTTAATTTTTTCTAATATGAAATTTAGATTTTTGAAATGTTTCGAAAAGAATTTGGTCTTCAAAATATTTTGAATAAAGTTTAGTTTAAATGTTTTAACTTAGTAACATCTTTATGAAACTATATTTAACAAGTTGGAATAAATATATAAGTTGTATGTATGCTGTTTTATTCGCATAATTAATTTGATCCAAGTTTGAGTACACAAGTTCGAGGTGGATTACACCATTTCGTGTTAGGATTTTCATTCGATTCTTGATGGCGAATATTTGATATGGATTTTGGGCTTGATTCTAGAATTCTCTATCATAGTATATGGCTATGCAAGGAGACTGATGGCTTCTAGTCGAGAAACCATATCGAAAATCCGCATTAGGGAAGTCGAATGGACAATACTAGTTCGAAAGCGAACTTGTGTGATCGAGCGAGCGATCAAATGTGATTCTGCGAAATGATGACGTATGTACATCTTATATTCTAATATCATTGATATATTTTGACGCTAAAATTGAAGCTGTCATGTTAGAATATCTTTGCTTACTAAAAAGAAATTTCCAATTTAAATCACAAAGATATATAACCCATAAAAGCAAAGATATTCAAATCCCATATGGCTCTTCATACAGCGAAATTTATTTTGAAAAATTTGATCCTTATATAAGATGGACCTTACATAAGTATAAGATGATTTTGAAAACATTTGATTTTGGAAATGAATTGGTTGACTTAAATTATTGATTTGGAAATTTTGATTTATTTTCTAAATCTATTATTCTGGAAACGTTGAAACTAAAGATAATTAATTTGAGAAGAAATAATTCGGTGAAATTGTATATGATTTTGAAATTGAACCGATATTGAAACAAATTGAAATTTGAGAACCTTATGTTACTAAACACTTGATTTGGAAGTTGTCGAACTTATATAAAATTGATTTGTATGAGTATGAAATTGATTCGAAAACTATAGATTTGAAAAGGTACTCAATTTGAAAGTGAAATCTTATATATAATGGATATTATATAAGTACGATATTTGAAAGTGATTTGAAAAGGTAATATATGATACATATTTTCGAAGTAAAGATATGGAAAGTGCCTTCTGCTTGATATCCGATTTGTGGCCACATCTTGGATTCATTCTATCGATATTATTCTCTCTGATTTTTGGTTTTCCGGATATGATACTCGAGTGTCCTTCGAATTCCATGGCGTTACCCATGGTCTTACGAACTCGACTGCATAGCGTAATTCGTAAGGAAGTGATTGCTTAAAAGGTACGGATGTTTCCTGGGGGATCCAGGCGTAACCATTGTGTATCTGCGATCTATGGTCGTGTTAGTGGCGTAATCCGCAAGGCAGAGATTGCTTAAGGGGTATGGATGTTTCCTGGGGGATCCAGGCGTAACCATTTTTATGTATCCTGCGGTCCACCGTTTTGTTGCATGGCGAAATTCGCAAGGCAGTGAATGCTTAAAAGGTACGGATGTTTCCTGGGGGACCCAGGCGTAACCATTGTGTATCTGTGATCCATGATTTGATTCGTTTTTGTTTGGATTGTACTTTCCATATCTGTTTTTAAAGGTTTTCCCAGTATTTTCACTAGGTGTTGAAACAGGTCTACTAAGTACCTGGAGAATTCCAGTTTTGCGCCTGATCAACGCACTACCAGAGTCTACAGGAACAAGGATAAACTTGTTGAAACATCGAGTTATAAAAGTATTTTGATAAAATATTATATAAAGGATATTTTGATCAGTTATTTCCCTTCCTAAAGGATTTTAAAGTGTTTTAAATATTTTACCTCTTTAACCAACAATTTAAAATAATGGTTCATCCTTCTCTTTCAACCTGCTTTCCCTCCTAGCTACTTTTCTTCCCTACCTTCTTTCGGGATGTCTTCCAACCTATTGTTCTTTCTAGTTGTTTCTCCGCTCCCTTCCTTTTCGAGGACGAAAAGATTTGAGTGGGGGAGAGTGTAACAGCCCTAGATTTTTGTATATATTTTAAATTTGACTTTCTTTTATTTAAATTATTTTTAAAATGGTTTATTTCAAATATTTCATTTTTAAATATAAATGTTGATTATTAAGTGATTTATAGTTCAAACTAGTATAATTTGAATATTTTACTGTAAAATGAATTTCTGGTCAAACTGTTCAAACTTTGACTTTTAAACTTCAAATTTAAATTATTTAAATTCTTAAATTTTATCTTTTATTATGAAAATAGATGTAATAACTTGAATACTACTTTTCTTTTCATTGAAAACGGAATTAAATTGTAAAAGTTATGTACATTTCAATTTTGAGTATAATTTGTTTTATTTTGCAATTTTGCCTATTTTAAATTTTATAAATCATATTTTCTTTGTCATATTTTATTTTAAAATGTGTTAATATGTTATTTTATGTATATTTGTGTCTTTTAATATTTTTGAAGTGATAATAAAACTTTTCCAAAATTTATTGCATTTATTAAAGACTAGTTTCTATTTTTCTACTATATTCTTCATTTAAATTTTATTTAATTAAAATTTATTTATTTATTTTTGTGAATGCATTTTTATTTTATGTTCTTATCTTTATTTATAAATATTTTTCCAAGTCCATACAATTTTCCCTAAGTTTATTTCATTATTTTCAAATTTTCTAGACTAGTTTTCATTTTGTACTATTTTCTTATTTTAATCATATATAATTAATATTTATTTATTTATATTTTGTATATTTGTTACATTTTCGAATTGAAACTGAATTTTTAATTATTTTCAGTTATTTAAACTTATTAAAAAGAAATAAAAGTGATTTGAAAGGTTTGTGGCTTTTTATTTCCTAAGGCCTTTTGAATTCCCACCTTTTCACATTTCAACATTACTTTTCATTCAATTGGCTTTAACTCCTCATTCTTTCAGCTGCATATCTCATTTTGCAATTCACGTGAAAACATCACTTTCTCATTCCTCATTCACATATGTTTTCAGATCTGAAGAAAAAGAATTGTAATGTCTTCCTCTTTTCTATTCTTTTTCACCTTCTTTTATTGATTTTCCTTTGTAAATTGCCTTGAAATCTTCATGCTTTGCTCGGCCCATAGCCTCACCATCACCACCATCGACCACCATCCCTTCCTCCCTACTAAATCCACGGCCAAACCATCATTCTCCACTGACATGAAAGTGCCATGGCCTCCCCTTGAGCAAAACTCCACAAAAACATTGAAAACTCTACAATTATCAACTACCCGAGCCATGTATGCAACCTTCCCTTCATTTTACACCACCACCACCACCATAGGCTGCCACCACCACCTTTTCCAGACCTCCCCACACCATTCCAACCTCTGTCCAGACCTGAGCTTGACTGGCCAAGCATATAACCCCAGGACCGAGCCCTTTTGGTTGCCAAAAACCATGTTTTAGCCTAAACCCCTTCACATCCCTGTGTTGTAACTTCCTCCATCATGTTCTACCTTGTAGCCTTACCTTTTCCAGACCCATACCTGATCCAAACCAAGTACAAACCTGACCTAATTGATCCCCTAGGCCATGCAAACAAGTAGAGAAAGCAAGGTAAAAAGTTTCGTATTCAAACTGCTTTTGTTTCAAAGTTATTCAAATTCAATCGTATTGATTTTTAACTATTATTTTGGTTTTGTTTTTGGGTTGTAACACAAGATCTATAACTTGGATCTCGCTCTCCACTCTCAAGTCATTCCCGTGTTGTCGTGCCTTCGTAGTGTCAGTATTGTGTGCTTTTGTGGCTATCTCCAGCTTTTAACAAGTGAGTTATTCTCACCAGACAATATGTACATATATAACTAGTGAATTGACCCCTTTTGAATCTGTAAAATGCATTATCATGTTACACTTGCTATGTTATGATTTTATGATGTTCACCCATGCTTAAACACCTATTATATTATATGTTACTGTTATATTATGCTGTTCTATTATTTTTATCAGTTTATCACACTGCAAGTTCCCTTTAGATTAGAATCACTATGGGTTGAAATGATACATACCCGAACGGACTTTAGAATAGGAGAAAATCATTATGGGCTGAAATGATAGGCCTGAATGATTTTCAATTATTTTTCATTTCCTTGGGATTGCGGGTTTGAAATGATCAAACCCGGGTTTTCTTTGTAAATTACGGGTTGAAATGATATATTACCCGTATCACTTTACCTAGACTAGAAATGAAATACAGACCCGTTGTTAAAATATGTTTTTATAAAAATCTTAAAAATATTTTTGAAATGTAAATATTATAATATTTGATTTAAACTAAATAAAAAAATTATTTATGTAAGCATTATTGATTTTTTTGAAAATTTATAAGTGAAATAAATTATTGGTAAAACTAGAAAATTTGAAATGTAAGTTATTTTGGGAAATTTTAATTGGGTGATAATTGGAATTTAAATTAAATATGAAATGTGATAACTTCATGATAATTTGGATTAAAGTGAATTTAAATGATTTTTATATTATATTAATGATTTTGAATAAAGTTAAAATGTGAAATGAATGAATATTTAAGTTGAAATTTTGAAATATAACTAAAATTGGAAATTTGTGAATTTGGCTTAAGAGTGAATTTTAAGTTAAGTAAATAAAAATGGAATTAAGTTATATTTGAAAATTTAAAATTAAGTGTTAAGTTAATTTAATTTAATGAATTTATAATTTAAAATTGGAATTTAATAAGTGAATTATTATTAAATTTTGATTTTTGAATGGAGGTTTAACTTTATAAAATCATGAATATAAGGGTATTTGAATGATTATATATGATTTTATAAGTTAAAAATGATTTATATAAAAATATAATTGTTTGTGAAATTATACTGAATATTTGAAGTTAATTAACTGCATCTCTGAAATGCTATTAATTCTAATGTAAATGATAATACAACATCTGTAAATGCTGTAGTTGATAATAATGAACCAAATGGCTAAATTTAATTAAAGGCTATTATAGCATTTTTGTAATGTTATAATGGTTGAATTTAACTAAGTTTATTTGAAACTAATGTAACCCTATTACAGCATTTTAAATGCTGTCTTTTGTTAAATTGAACTGTTTTAAATGTGACTTTCCGTAGCATTTTCTAAATGCTGCAAAAGTTGAATTTTCATTGTTTTAATTAATTTAAGTGAACGAATGAAAGATTAAAATTTTGGAAATTTAATAATTTAATTATTAATAATAACTTTATTTTTATGATTTAAAATAAAGTAATTTGTTTCGAAATATAAACTATTTTGAAATATGATATTTTGATATTTTGAAATGGATTTTTGAAGGATATTGAATTTTGAAATGATATTTGATTTCGAAGAATAAAATACCATTTTGAAATTTTAACCACGGGGTGTATTTAATTTATTGTTTAACTGATCCTTGAAGGATGGGCGATCCCAAGCATCCTTTGAGTTATTATGCATTTCTACTACAGCTCACTTGAGTTGGTTTACATTATATAAGTATATATTGTCCTGACTCGAGTGTTTTGTGTTTTACTTTACGCTCGGGTCAGCCTGAGTATTTACAGCTTAACTTTAGATTTCTTTCTGGAGCTAGAAATCGCTGGAGATTCTGCTTGTCTAGTTATCTGTTCCTTTTAGTTCAGTTGTTCTATTTCAGTTCTGGTATTCATAAACTTCTATTTATTTAAGATGTCTATTGTATATGTTTTCAAGCAGATATTATGTATTATGTTTTGAGAGTTTGTTATAGTAGCTTCATGAACTACTATGGTTTTTTTATATTCCGCTGCGAGTTATTCTGATATGTTCTGTGTCTATGATTCTGTGTATTTGATTTCATTTGCTCCAAATTTATTTACAATCTGTTATTTTGAATTATTCAAGCCAGACATGTGTGGATTATTGTCGATTTGAATGGTCCAAAATAGTGGGTCGTTACAACGAGGCTGGGCGAGCTGCTCGATGGAAGGGTGTCAGACGCTGCGAACTGGAGAAGAGGCGGAGGATCGGAGGGTGGTGGAGCTGGTGGAAGGTGCGTTTGGAGGGGAAAAAGCAAGAGTCGGAGGAGAAAAATAATGTAGAGGAGAGTAAAAGGTTACAGCTAAAATGAGAAAGGGTAAAGTTTATGGCATGCATGATGCATGCAGGCTATGCAATATTCATTTCAAAGATGCAGAGAATGAACCGGCTGTTAAAGAAATGAAAAGTGTAACACTTGAAAATGGGGAAAGTTAAAGTCACGAAATTCTAAATTCTGAGAATAATAAAGTGGCTATTGACTGTTGGTTTACCGATGGATAATGAATCAACAAAGAATTCAAAAGGTTCCAAAATACGGGACCGGTACAGAAACCGTTCCGTAGATTTCGTTGTCTTTCCGACTTCGAAATTTACAATTGAATATACCGTAGAGATCAGCACGACGAGACGATCAAAACGGTATACAGATGTCAGTGGTACGATCGAATTATAAAAATTCGAAATTTTCTACTGATGGAAAATGCAAGAAAAACGCTGAAGAATAAGATCGACGGAGCCAAAGATGTCCGAATTTAGAAAAACGACCAACTGACATCTTGCTCAGAAGATGGTTTAGAATTTTTCTATGTAAAAATATTTAGGTTTCGAAAATATTTTATTTTCATCGCTTTTTTAACAGATTAAATTGAAGTAAATTTACGCGCGAAATAAACTCTCGTATTTTCAGACGGAAATTTACCAGTTGCTATGTTTAACTAGACATATTCCAAATATCAAATTTATATTTCACAATTTTATCGTTTAAAATTCCACAAAATTTTAACTAATTACGTTATTAAAACAGTTGAAATTTATAGGTCGTTACACTCTCCCCCACTCAAAACTTTTCATCCCCGAAAAGGAATGAGGTAGGAGAATAGAAACAACCAGAAAGGAAAACAGATCTGAAATACAAAATAACAATTAATTTAAACCATATAAATTCAAATTTAAATTAATTGATATTCAATAATTGATTTAATCCATTTGACTTTACTAAAATCAATCTCAACTATTTCTAAATTCATTATCTTATTATCCAATTTCTTCAATTTACAATTTTTAAAACCATAAATTTGAATAGTCTTTTATTATAATCATATTTTCTTCAACAATTTTAAATTCTTCTTTATTCCAATTTACTGTTAAATTTATTCTACTAAATATATCTACTCACATATATTTAACCCATATAAATTAATTTAAAACATAAAAGTTTCGATTTAAATTAATTTACATCTATTAATTTCTTTTAAATTCAAGGTATTTCATATGTTGATCAAATTTCAATTTATTAATTCTTTCAAAACAAATTTATTAATTCTTAACTGAGTTTACTTATTATCCTATCTAACTCTATTAACATCTTTATAATCAAAATTTAGTGTATAACATTTATTATAAACACTCAAATTTTATTTATAAATTCAATTTATCTTATATATTACCCAATTACATATTCAACTTCTGAACGATTTAGGTAAGTTGTATTAGAATGCAGTTGAACAATATACAAATAAAATTTTCCAAATTCAATTATTCAAGTTTAAATATTTATTCCAAATTTTGGTTTTATTTATAATTAAAATCATCCTTTAACAAAATTTAAGAATTAGATTTCCGATTAACTTTAAACAATTTAGAGATATATATAATATATTTATATCAAATCAAATTAAATTTTTAAAATAAGATGCCTATATATATGTGAATCAAAATATACTGAGGAAATTCAAATCAAATATTTTTCAAAACAAAATCGTAGCAAAGCTACAGAATAGTATCTTCACTTCGAAACTCGAAAATGAATGTCGATGTTGCGGCCGCCATCACCGAAATTATTTTCCAGCGACAAAGAGAAGAGTACTGATTTAAACATTTAAAAATTCTTTGAAAATGGTTTCTTTTTGAAAATACCTTCAATAATATACATTTAAAAATTTTAAACCCAAAGCTTGAAATCACTGAAAATTAAATTCTCAAATTCTAAATTTTAAATTCATTTAAATTTCTAAATAATTCTATAAACCAACTTTTATAATTCCATTTATTTTTATGTTGGAATAGTCAATGATTTACAAAACAAATAGTGAAAATCCAATATTACCTTTTTGACAACCAATTCAGTTAACAATTCAATTTTAGAAAATTTATACTTATGTAATATAATTTTACAAGATTATTTTATTTACCAAATTTTGAAAAAAATATTGTGTTAGTTTGCTCTGTTCAAGTGTTTTGAAAATCCTATCGATAGCGTTGATCAGACGAATCGATCGAAAACCCAAATCAACATCAACAACTCAAACAACACAATCTATATTAAAACATTTTAAATATTAATTTACAAATACACTTCCTCACTTGACGATACAAGAATGGATTTCAAAATAAGTATAGAGATTCAAATTTTGATGGAAATCAAATCAAAGAGAATTTTGATTCGATAATAAGTTTGATAAGATAATTCAATTAACAGAATCGGGAGATGGATAAGCTTATTAAATTCACAGGCAACCTTAACCGGGTCGACCGTAACTTCAAGAATAAGATCGATGCAGAATTCCATGGTAAATCAACATTCGATCTCAAGAAATAGAATTCAGGTATAGCAGGAGATAGATAGCATCGTAAACCGAGGATACAGGAATCTCCGGTAAATCGATGCCTATTATAAAGGAGTTCCACCCCTTTACAAATCATTCGAAGTTTGGCGAGACCGCCGATTCACTATAAGGGTCATTCGAAGTGGAGTTATGTGATGCTCCAGAATTGAAAGGAGATGAATAGTGAGGGACACGAATGAAATTTGGAACCGTAGGGAACGTTCCAAAATTCAAAGAAATCGAGTCGAAAGGAAGAGATTGAAACTCGAATGAGAGTGATTCTATAAATACATTTACCCTATATGTTAAGTTTTGCCTAGAGCTACCAAAGCTCTGATACCAACTGTAACGACCCGCTATTTTGGACCATTCGCATCCATTATAAGTGTATAGATAGACACTCATGCCGGAGTTGAATTGCTCAAAATACCGCGTTGTTAATTTAAATTTGGCAAAACTGAACATATACAGTAAATAAATAATCACAGAACACAGACACAGAGTAATAATTTGCAGCGGAAATAAAAGAGATAGTAGTTCATGAAGCTATTATATAAATGTATAAGTTACATCAGAGTTAACCAGACACAACGGAAGAGTAATACGATACATCAGATACAAATCAGAATACATCACTGGAATCATCGAATACTGAAAGCAGAATAGATGGCTGGATCTTCAAGCAAAGCTCCAACTTCAAAGGTGAGTCTCGAATACTGGTATACTCAGTCTGACCCGAGCGTAAAGCAAAAAACACAAGACACTCGAGTCAGGATTAACATTCTTATATCAATAAATCCAACTCAAGTGAAATAACAATTGAAATACAAGTAACTCAAAGGATGTTTGGAATAACCATCCTTTAAGGATCCGTTAAACTATCTACTATGTAGTAATATACGCTAAGTAGATAATGTCTATCAGTAATATAAGGTATTAAAATAGTGTTAAGTCATGGCCCATTCCACCCTTAACACATTTTTATTCCCAAAAGCATATACAAGACCGTAGTTTCCCCAAAACCGAAAGTCACCAGAGGGCAATCCATATACTAAAGGTACAAAACAAATTCGTAGTGGTCGCAAATAGGGAATACAAGTATGACAAGGCACATGAGGCAATACCCAAGGTAGTGATACTACCGTTTGCCTGATCCGGACTGGTGAGAACGCATCGCCGCAGCGATCGCAACACCGTGAAACAACACTCCCAAAATCAAGGGTGCACCAATCGACAACAAGTAATGAGTAGTTCGAAGAAGTGTGTTCACTTGAGGTAGCTGACCTCTATTGGCCCGGCACGGCTCCTGTTTTAGTCATTTCCAATTTGACACAAGTGTCAAGGCTATCCATTATCGTTCTCTTTCTTCAATCATCACGTACATCATTCCAACCACTTCGTTCTGGATCAACACTCCGCGAATGTTAGTTATTAAAGTGGTTTTCGGTATCGACAAAGAGTATGTCCATATCCGATCCCGGTCTCTTTAATAACTTCCGTAATTTTTTCACCGATTGGTCGTTTATATATTTCCAAACCAAATCAAATTCAATTTCAATTACAATTTGTAAATCAACATTTCATTTGTCTTTCGAAATCAATTTCCAAAATTTTCGTTTCAAAACTTCCAAATTATCATTTTAAAATCTTATAATTCAATTTCAATCTTTATTTAAAACCATTCAAATATTGATTCAAGTTCATATATAAGTTTCATTTCGAAAACATTTAAATTAATTTAATTTAACATTCAAATCAAATTTAAATTCATTTATCGATTTCATTCAATATTCATTAAGTAAATTTTCCATTCAAAACAATTCCTATTAAATTTCCAATTCATTAAACCCATTATTTAAATTCAACTTCATTATATCAAAACTTACAAATTTGATTAAATTAAATTCATCAAACCAAATTCTTTAAATTTCAAGTCTTACATTAATTTCAATAAATCACATTTTATTTCTTGTTAAAGAAATTCAATTTCACTTATTTACTTACTTAAATAATTTTCCAAAAACTTAATTAATAAAGAATCTCAATTTCAATTATTTACGAAGTAAAATTCACTTATTCAAAATTTCAATTTTTCTTAATTAAAGAATTCAATTCAATTTAATCATTAAATAATTCAATCTTATTTAATTATTAAATAATTCAAAACTTAATTATTAAATAATTTCAAAGTTTAATAATTTCAAACTTAATTATTAAATCATTTCAAACTTAATTCAATCATTTCTCAAATTAAACAACGTTCTTTCATCAATTACATTGTTAAAATTTTGTTTCAGATTATTACATATTAACATTTTCCTTTCATTAAAATTCAAATTTCAACTTCATTTCAAAACCATATTATTTATTCAAATAAAATCTTCGTTTTATTTTTAAATCAAATTATTGACCAATCGGGTTTTATTTAATTCTCTATCCTAGGTCAAAGTTTAATTTGGGTGTTTATCATTTCAACCCGATTCCAATTCAATTCAAAAATCAAAGCATAACAAAGGGAACTTGCAGTGGGATAACTGGGATGGTGTCAAAGTAAATAAACAAGCAATAACAACAATCAATATCAATCCAATAATCAAATCAATAATCCCGAAATAATCGTATTAATTCGCATTGTTGTTTGTGCGAATTAATATAATTATTTCTAGAATCTACACTATCATTTCATGTAGATTAAAGATTATTACATTACGGTTTTCACTTGTCATTCAATTCAATTTTAACACTACAACAATTAATCCAATATACGTTCAACGGTTCAAAGTGTAATTATCACTTTTCTACATGTGAATTAATTTAACGATTAAAAGGGGTCATATTCAACTAATCAAATTCGACATATATGTCGATTCAAATTTTAATTATCCTACGTCAAATTTACTTGCATAATATTTATCACTTTACAATTTAGCATCCAATATAAACAATCAATCAATCAATCAATTTATCAACTAAACTGGATTATTATTTTATACATTGCAGATAATGGTGTCAGATGTCATAGGTGAACTGATTCAGGTAATAACAGATATAACAGTGTAAATAACTAACAGTTGCATATTTCAATTGTCGTTTCAATTAAAATCAGATTTAATAAATAAAAGAACATTAATCGTGAGTGATTGCTCACCTTTCGAGGCTAGAGATTTTTGATGACGGAATAAGCTACGAATCTAAGCATGAATTTCGAAGCAAAGTACGACGGAGAGGAGGTCGATGGACAAGCTGATAAATGTAAGATCGATAGGAACAGATCAGAACCAGATTTTTATATAAAGTGAAAGTGGATATATTATTATTATTATTATTTCCATGAATTCACTATTTAATTTAAAACAAATCTTAAAATAACATATATAAAATTTTAAACTCATTTGTTTTAAATTAAAACACACATATCTAAATCAACCATATATAACCATATATCCTATAATATACTTTGAAATAAATTTTTATATATATATACTTATATAAAATGCAAAATACTCACATATGGTATATCTTTAAAAATTGATATTTAAAATAAGACTAATATAAACTTACTTTATTACAACACATATATAACTTCAGCAACTGCACTGCCCAATCTCATTTTATATAGACTGATATAATACCAATGTAACTCATACAACAATTTACTTAAAAATACACATACATGAACCCTTTAAACATATTCTTTTAAATAAACTTTCTTACCAAACTACAGCAATATATATATAACTAACTGTAAAAAGAAGTCTGCAGCAGGGTATATAAAATAATCTATTATAACTAACATTCGTTGCTTTAACAGCCGAGTAAAACAAATAGTCTATATATATATACTAACTTTATTAACACCATATAAACCCACGTGTAGTATTATATGTATAGGCCTATATAAATTAAAACAAAACTGCCGTGTGAAACATACCACAGCAACTCTCAACTAATATTCCCAATCAGTATATAAAATCTATCAGGGAACAAGAAATGCATGTCTCTTGCTTATTTTCAAAAAATCAAACTGGTATATACTTTAAAATTTACAGGCTAAAGCCACCAACTACATATACAAACTGTAGCTTGAAATAAAACTTATATACTCAACCTAATATAATATAAATCTAAGGCAAAACTTATGTATAAACTAACGCATAGAGCTAATTTGTATATTAAAACACATATAAATTTTTTTTCTTTCGAAAAGCAACATGTATACTATACTAACATATCAAACATACAAACAACTATTATACACATGTTAACTATAAGAGGAGAAGAAATAGATAGCAGCATCAATATAATACTGTAACTTTATAGGCAAATATTCAAATTGAACTTAGATTTCTTTATAGTTTATCACCAATATAGCTCAGCTACTTGCTCCTCCATCACCACCACCTCCACCACCATCATTCTCAGCTGCAAGCACCTCCATCTCCTCTGACCTACCAGGCCATGGCCATCCCAAAGTTGAAACTCCACCAAAATGCAAACAATACCTTAAAAACAATGCTAGCCGAGCTCCCCTTGACCATACCCTTCATTTTCCACCACCACCACCACCACCTTTGGCCGCCACCACCACCTTGTCCAGACCCTACCTCATCACTCCAGCTACTGACCTGAGATGTACACCCTCTGGCCAAACCAAATTGCCCATGGCCGAGGCTTAGTTTGGACCTTTTTCCACTTATTTGCCAAGAAACCCTTCACTTACCCTATGTTGTAACTTCCTCCATCATGTTTTACCTTGTAGCCTTACCTTTTCCAGACCCATACCTGATCCAAACCAATTACAAACCTGACCTAATTGATCCCCTAGGCCATGCAAACGAGTAGAGAAAGCAAGGCAAAAAGTTTCATATTCAAACTGATTTTTGTTTCAAAGTTATTCAAATTCAATCGTATTGATTTTTAACTATTATTTTGGTTTTGTTTTGGGTTGTAACACAAGATCTATAACTTGGATCTCACTCTCTACTCAAGTTCATAGCTTTGTCATTGTGTTCTGGTTTGTGTTGTGTCATTTGAACTTGCATCTCCAGCAAAAGAGGTGAGTAAATCTCACACGACATTTTATACTTATACTAATGTGAAACAACAACAACTGAATATGTAGAATATTATGATATGTTATAACTTCCTGTGATTATTTATTTATATAATGTTAAACTTGATAATTTACCTGTCATCTCATCTGTTACTATTATATATTGTTAACTGTTCATTTTTATCTGTTAATCACACTGCAAGTTCCCTGTAAATTAGAATCACTGTGGGTTGAAATGATACATACCCAAATGGACTTTAGAATAGGGGAAAATCATTACGGGCTGAAATGATAAGCCTGGGTGATTTTCAAATTATTTATTTTACTTGGGATTGCGGGTTTGAAATGATAAAACCCGGATTTTTTTGCATATTATGGGCTGAAATGGTATATTATCCGTATCACTTGAATTAGGCTAGAAAACTATATACAGGCCCATGGTTATTTTTAAGGTTTTGAAAAATGTTTAAATAATTTTTAAAAGTGTAAAAATATGAAAATTTGATTTAAATCGAATTCTTATAAGTTTAAATAGTGAAATTAGGAATTTTCTATAAGTTAAAAATATTGAAAATGAATAGAAATGGAATTTTTGAAAATATTAACTTAAGTTAGAAAATTTTGGAATTTTGGTTAAAATGAGAAAATAAGTTATATAAAAAAAATGAAAATAAAAATGGAAATTTGAAATTTATTGGAGAATGGAAATAAAATTTAAGTGTCAAGTTTATTTATTAAAAATGTGAAGAAAAGAAATTTACACTTGAATTTGTTAAATAATTCATTGGAATTTTATTTAACTATAACGAATTTATTTAATAAAAATCATGTGTTAAATGATATATTATATAAACATTTTTTAAATGTTAAAACATGATTTTTATAATATTAAAAGGGTTTAAAAATGAATTTTATTATTTGCTGGAAATACACTAAAATCTGAAAAATACTTTTAATAGCATTCAGAATGCTATGATTTCAGAATTGAACTAAAACTTAGTAAAAAGAGGCTATTACTGCAAATCTGAAATGCCGTAGTTGCTGTAGTAAATGTAAAGGCTAAAGAACTTAATAAAGGGCTATTACAGCAATTCTGTAAACTGTTGTAGCTGCCTGCTGTCTTTGCTGAAATTAAGTAAAACCCTTGTTTTTGAACCTGAGCTATTATACCATTTCAGGAAATGCTGTCTTTGCTGTTTTAAAGTAAATTTCAACAAAAATGAGATATAACAGCAGTTTTAAAGTGCTGTCTTTGATGAAATAAAATGTTTTCAAATATAACTTATAATAGCTTTTTCTAAATGCTGTGAAATGCTGAAATTTTCAATGTTTATGGATTTTGACCTAGTAAATGAACTCAGAATTATTTGAAACTTTGGAAATTGAATACTTGACTTGAAAGAATAATAATTTCACTTTTAAATAGTTTAAATGGAAAACTATTTAAAGGGTGATTTGATAAGATAATAAATGAATGATATTTTGGAATTTTAAAGGGTATTAAATTTGATAATTGAATTTGAATTCAAATAATGATTTGAAAGGAAGTTTTGAAAGGATATGATATTGTAATATATTGAAATGGTTTGTAAATGATTTAATCTTTATTTTGATAAAGATTTGGATTTGAGATGATATTAAATTTTGAAATATAAAATATTATTTTGAAATACTATAACCACGGGTATACTTCTCTGTATGTCATTTGATTTCCTTATGATGGCTGTGATGCACATTAAGACTGTTAGTTGCATGGTTTATTTCGACATGGACATTTCTATGATATTGATATTACTATTTAATTGATGGTTTTATGGATCCTTAAAGGATGGGCGATCCCAAGCATCATCTAAGTTATTATTGACTGCTATTATAGTTAACTTGAGTTGGTTTACATTGTATAAGTATATATGTCCTGACTCGAGTGTTTTGTGTTTTACTTTACGCTCGGGTCAGCCTGAGGATCACAGCTTTGGAATTTATCTTCTAGAGCTAGAGATTTGCTGGAGCTTATCTGTCCATATGTTATTTCTTATCTTCTAATCCAGTTATTTACTACTCGGTATCGTCTCTGTATTATTGATTTATGTATCCTAACTTCTATTGTACCTATTTTGACTATGAGATTTTGTATATGTTTTGAGAGTTTGTATATAGTAGCTTCATGAACTACTATGGTATTTTATTTCCGCTGCGAGTTATTCTGATATTCTGTGTCTATGATTCTGTATTTGATTTAATTTGCTCCAAATTTTTATTACAATCTTTTATTTTGAATTATTCAAGTCATACATGTGTGGATTATTGTCGATTTGAATGGTCCAAAATAGTGGGTCGTTATATTTGGTATCAGAGCTTTGGTTTTAGGCAAACCTTAGCCTACGGAGCAAAAACTCATTAGAGATAGGGTAGAAATACCCTAGAATGAGTGAAATCAATCTCAGAATCATTTCTTTGTGAGAGGACTTATTTTTGAAGTATAAAATGATTTTCAAATGATTTTAAAGAATTTTCAAAGATTATTTTGATATAAATTTTCTTTCTTTGAAGTAATTTTTTTTTTCTAAACTTCATTCCTTTCGTATCCACCTTGTTAGTAATTTCTTTGATTAGGATCCTCTTAAATTTTGATCTTCTATCTTGTTTGATCCGGATTCTTTGTTGGTAGGAAGCTATTTGGGTATGGCAAAATCGGAAGAGCAGAAAGCAGCTCGTAGAGCACGAAGAGCCCTGGCCCGTAAGGAATGGGAGGAAGTAATCAAGAAGTGGGAAAAGCTGTGTAAGGAAAGGGCAAGACCTGGTCCTTATGACCATGTCGTGTGTTATCGGTGTTATGAGAAGGTACACTATGCAGCCATGTGTAGGAAGAGTAATAGGGAGAAATGGAGGGGAGGCAAGCGTCTTCGGTCCAAGAATTTCTGTTTCAAATGCCGGGAGAGGGGACACTTTCCAAGTCGCTGCCAGAAGGTCAAGAAAGTGAAATCTGCACCCACTGCATCAATCGGCCTATCAACCATTTGCTACCACTGTAAGAGGGCTGGGCATATAGCCAGAGATTGTCCTATAAGACAGAGTGGGAAGAAAGCTATGTACCCGCAGTTTGTTAAGGAAGATGGGAGCGTAGTGCACTTATGTCAGAAGTGTAGAAGTTGGGGGAACGTTTAGGGGGAGTGTTCTGGACCTATTGAAGCCCTACTCGGAAGAATTAATACTGATGCTTTGTTTATGTAGGAGTGATAATCTGTGGATCTGTTTGTTATCAGTAGTTTGTTATGTTGCTTTGCATGAACTCTGTGTACCTTTTGCTTAGTTGAAGTTGTCAAACTAAAGGTATTTATGCTCCGGTTTTCGTATGATATGAATTTGAGTCTTTTCCAAATTTTGAATGGGAATTCTTTTGTATTAATATAGGTTATGTATCTCTAACCTTGGTTTGGATTCTTATCGATTAGGACTCCTTTGAACTTTGGAATGCTCCCACTTGTTCTGTAATCCATTCATGTCTCCTCTATTTGTATTCTTTTGATTATGGAGCACTGCATAACTCCCTTTGAATGACCTCTAGAAAGATCGGCGATCCCGCAAATCTTTGAATGATTTGTAAAAGGGGTGAAACTCCCTTATAATTGGCATTGATTCACCAGAGATTTCTGTATCCTTGGTTTACGATGTTTTGTATCTTCTGCTATAGTTAGATTCTATCTATGGCGATCGAAGGTCGATTTGCCTTAGGTTTCCGCATCGATTATATCCCTGGAATCACGGTTAACTGGGTTAGGGTCGCCCGCGATTTATATGAGCCTATCCATCTTCTATTTGGTAATTTAATTATCTCATCTTCGTTCGAGCTTATTTTCGAATCAGAATTCTATTTAATTAGAGTTCCTCTAATTTGAATCTCTGTTTGTTTTGAAATCCATCCTTGAATCATTTCTTGGAAAATTTGTGATTGATTGTCTTTTGAAAACTATGTATTTATCGAAGTTATTATTTTGATAAGGATGACCATATTTTATGTATAAAGGTGAAATGTTTTCTATAAGGGTCTATATACGTTTTAAATGAGAATTTAAAGTTTTGAATGGATTTGAAATTTTGAAAGTTATATAAGAAATGGTTTCATATAAAATAATTTATAACTGAAGGTTTTGAATCTGAATTTGAGTGATTGAACTCCGACATTTTGGAACTGGTTTAAGATTTTGAAATAAAATAATATGATTTGAGAGTATTTTCCGAATATGAAATGTTTAAAATGATTTTAATGAGTTTCAAATGATTTCGAAGAAATTTCAAAAGAAGTTTGAGGAAATAGAAGTCCAGAACCCACTTATGTCGCTGGAAAATAATTTCGGTGATGAATGCATTCATCATCGACATTGATTTTCGAGTTTTAGAGTGGGGGAGAGGCCACTTCGGTAGCTTTGCTATGCGATTGATTTGTGAAACTAATTTTGATTTCAAATTCCAAAGTGTGATGTGATATTCGAAAGATATATGTATATATATTTGAACAATTTGAAATGAGCCGGTGTTCAGTCCTTGAGTTTTGGATTTGATTTGATATAACCCAATTTTGGAATTGATTTACTGATTTAATTGTGATTTCCAACTCTTGGATTGAAATATGATTTCGTCGACTATTTTGAAGGTTCGAGCATTTCGAAATCAAGGTTAACTTTTCAAAGCTAAGAAATTTTGAAAAGTATAAAGTATATAAGTTTGGTATGTATGTTAAAGTATGTAGTAATATGATTTAAATAAGTTGAAACTGTTTTGTTAAGTAAATGAATAAGGCTATTTTGAATTTTTTTAATATGAAATTTAGATTTGAAATGTTTTGAAAGGAATTTGGTCTTCAAAATATTTTGAATAAAATTTAGTTTAAATGTTTAACTCAGTAACATCTTTATGAAACCATATATTTAAAAAGGTTGGAATAGATACATAAGTGTACGTATGCTGTTTTATTCGCAAAATTAAATTGATCCAAGTTTGAGTACACAAGTTCGAGGTGAATTACACCATTTCGTGTTAGGATTTTTCATTTGATTCTTGACAGCGAAATTTATTTTTGAAAATTTTGATCCTTATATAATATGGACTTTATGTAAATATAAGATGATTTTGGAAATGAATTGTTTGACTTTGTTTCCTGGGGATTTGACCAGGCAACTAGTACTCGGCAATAAGTGCTCGGCATCAGAGAGTGACCGGCATCAAGGAGTGTTCGGCGAAGCACTTGCCATCCAGGAGTGTTCGGCGAAGCAACTGTCATCCATGAGTACTCGGCGTAGTACTCGGCATCCATAGTGTCTGGCGTCCAGGAGTGTTCGGCGAAGTACTCAGCAGTGTTCGGCGTCAACTGGCACTCAACGTCAACCAATGCTCGGCATCAAGACTGGTCGGCATCAAGACTGCTCGGCATCAAGACTGCTCGGCATCAATACTGCTCGGCATCAAGACTGCTCGACATCAAGACTGCTCGGCATCAAGACTGCTCGGCATCAATACTGCTCGGCATAAAGACTGCTCGGCATCAAGACTGCTCGGCATCAAGACTGCTCGGCATCAAGACTGCTCGGCATCAAGACTACTCGGCATCCCATGGTATTCGGCGTAATACTTGACATCCAGAAGACATTCAGCATGACACAAATACTCAGGATACCGGTATCGTTCGGCATGCATACACCGTTCGTTCAAGAGCTTGAGCTGGAGCCACGTTCGGCCTCAATAGACAACCATCTTACACTTCCCACGACACCAACATACCGTTCGGCATAGAAGGAATGGTTCGGCGCAGAGCGTTCGGCACGCCTGGTTCGGCATACAGCGACCACTGCACTGGGGCTTGAGCGTTCGGCTATCCAGCCCACTTGGGAAGTCCAGCCCATATTTGCCTATAAATAGAGGGGCAGGGTCACAGTGAAATGGATCCATTTTTGGAGAGAAAACACCGGGGAGACTCTGCCATTTTCAAGACTCATCTTCTCTACTTAACAACTTCACTCAAGCATTTGATTCACGAATTGTATTTGTAATCAACTATAAAGGAAATCAATAAAGTTGAACAAAGTGGATGTAGGCAATTACGCTGAACCACTATAAACTTGGTGTTCTTACTTTCTGCATTTAAATTAGCATTGTCTTCTCTGTTTAATTTACTGTCATCACTTATATCTCTACAAAATCTTTCTGAACGAGGTTAGTGACCAATTTTGGTGCTAACACTTTGGTGCTTTCACTGAGAATCGAATTCTCAGACCTCAAGGATCTGCTTTGAAGCTACTGGATTGAACAAATCCCCCAAAGAAGATCCGACTCATTGATAGGACATCCGTTGATTCTACTCAGAGTTCATACCAATAACTCTACAATGGCAAGACTGCGTACCAGGTTAGCTTCTCACAATGCGGATGCCCACGAGACTGCTAGCGTGCAACAAGCAGGGCCTAGCAATCAACCAGCAATTCCAAATACAGGAGTTGCCACTCAGGACCAAACTCCAGTTGTCACCAGAATAGAGTTCAACGACTTAATAAGAGAGCTCAGGGAAAGTAGGAGACAACTAGGAGAGAAGATGCAAGCCAATGCCAACCTGATGGCACAACTTACTCAACAGCAGCAACAGAATGCTGGGGGCAATCCTGCTGCTTACTCCTCATCTGACAGCTCTACTTCATCTGATGAACCTCCCAGGCGCAGACGCCGCAAGACTGATGCTGCAAGAGCAGATGCTGCTGTTCGAACAGCTGGAGACCGCGACCAAGCAAGAGCTGGAAGCTTCAGGACCGGGATACAAATGGAAGATAGAGGCCCAGATCATCAAAATGCTAACGATGTCGAACCTCAAGATGCACGATTGGCAGATCGCCAAGAGAGGAGGCATCATCATGGACAGGCGCGTAGAACAGACTCCAACCTTCCGCCTTCCATACAGACACCCGATCTGACAGCCATGATCAGGCAATTGATGAAAGAGAATCAGGGCTTATCAAATGATGACTGGGGAGTGTCAAGAAGTCATACTCCGTTCACGGATGTTGTGTTGCAAGCGGCGTACCCCAGGAAGTTTAGTATGCCTACTATTCCTGCATATGAAGGAAAGACTGACCCTAGACAACATGTCATGAGGTACGAATGGATGATGGATTCAGCCAGAGCGAATGATGCCACCAAGTGTAGGTGTTTTCCGATTACTCTATCTGGGATCGCTACTATGTGGTTCACCCGACTTCCTCCGCGATCCGTATCAAATTTCGAGGAGTTGGCAAAGAAGTTTATTGAGCAGTTCAGGATACACACTACGCGCCCAAAAGACGTGATGTCTCTGTCAAGTGTAATCCAAAACCCTGGGGAATCGTTGAAGGAATATTTGCAAAGATTCCACGTAGCAGCAACTGAAGTCAGTAACCCCAATGACCATGCAATTCTGATGGCTTTAATGAGAGGTGTGGATCCAAACTCTGAGTTTGGAGACTGGCTGGCAGGAAAACCTCCAGCTACGCTAGAGCGTTTCTACTCTAAGGCACACCAGTTCATAAGAAGAGAGGAAGTTAGGTGGGTACGACGAGATAAGGCGCCAGGACCTGTCCAAGAGTCAATAAAGAGCAACATTGCTGTGAAGCAATCCGGAGACAGCTCGGGAAAGGTCCAAGTCAATGTCCAGAACAAGCCTGGGCAACCCAAGGAGTCCGGAGGAAGAAGCCAAGGGAAAAGGAAAGAAGAAGGAACGTGGAAGTCGAGAATTCCAAGCTACAGCGAGTACACTCCACTAAACGCCCCACTTGAAAACATTTACCTATCCACCTGCAATACTTTTCAGTATAGAAAACCACGTCCAAAAAAATCAACTGAAGAACAGAAGCGGACCGGGAAATATTGTCGCTTCCATGAGACTTATGGACACAATACGGAAGAATGTAGACACTTGCACGACGCTATCGAGAAGTTGATCAGGCAGAAGAAATTGCAGGAATTTGTGAAGGATCCACAAGAAGGAGGACAGGGAACGTCCAACCCAGGTCGTGCACCAGCTCCACGTCATCCCGAGGAGCCTGCCCGGACCGTTGGTAGACTGGTCATAAATACAATTATCGGCGGGCCTCACCCCGCGGATAAGAATTGGCAGGATATGGAGCGATATGCAAGTTCCTTGAAGCATGCAGATTTTGAGTGTTGTTCGAACATGGAGGACGGAGCCCCTGCTAAGCAGCAGCGCGTAATGACAGACGATATTGTGTTCAGAAGCAGAGACGCTGATCAGGTAGAGGCTCCGACCATCGACCCCATGGTCATATCTGCAACAATCAGATCAGCATACGTAAAAAGAATTCTGATTGATTCTGGGAGTTCAGTCAACATCATCTTCAAGAAGGCCTACGATCAAATGAAGCTAGAAGCAAAAGACTTGAAACCATCCAAAGCTCGTATCCACGGCTTTAACGGTTCTTCAACTGATGCAGTGGGATATGTCGAGTTACCAGTTGAACTGGGACAAGGCGAGCGTCGGAGAGTGCGAATTCTACCCTTTGTAGTTTTGGATGTGGACTCTCCGTATAACATTTTCTTGGGCCGGCCAGCCCTGGCGGAGTTTAGGGCAGCGTTAGCCCCGTGGTGTTTAACTTTGAAGTTCCCGACTGACAAAGGAGTAGGCGTTGTTCACGGCGATCAAGCAGCTGGTCGTTCCTGTTATGTGGCCGAGCTCCGAGAGGCCCACCGGAGGGAGAAAGGAAAGGTTGCGGACAATCCCGTCCGCATCCTCAATGCGGATAATTGACAAGTAGTGCCCGAGCCCTGGCTCGGGCATAGTTCTCGGATCTACGGAGATATAGATCCGAGAGACGACGATGAGAAACCCAGGGAAGAGAAGGCGGCACCGGCTGAATTAACAGTTGACATTTCAGTTAGCCATGACGACCCTTCGCGAATACTGAAGATCGGATCATAGCTAGGCCCCGCAATGACTGAAGACCTTAGCGACTTCCTCCAGGCAAACCTTGATGTTTTCGCCTGGACACATTCTGATATGTGTGGGATTTCTCCCGCCATCACGAGTCATATGTTGAACATAGACCCGAAATACGTCCCGGTCAAGCAAAAAAGGAGAGGAATGGATCTGGAGAGATCCGCCGCTCTTGGAGAGGAGGTGGACAAACTCAAAGCAAATGGGTTCGTCCGCGATGCCCTCTACCCGGAATGGGTCTCCAACCCCGTGCTAGTAAAGAAGGCGAATGGGAAATGGAGGACTTGCGTAGATTATTCTGACTTGAACAAAGCATGCCCTAAGGACAGTTTCCCGTTGCCTAGGATCGATCAGTTGGTCGATTCCACCGCAGGACACGAGTTACTGTCATTTATGGATGCGTACTCAGGATACAACCAAATCCCAATGCATATTCCGGACCAAGAACACACCAGCTTCGTTACAAATGTCGGGCTGTATTGCTATGTAGTGATGCCCTTTGGATTGAAGAATGCTGGAGCAACTTACCAACGTCTGGTGAATCGAATGTTCAAGGACCAGCTGGGTAGAACCATGGAAGTCTATGTGGATGACATGCTCGTGAAGTCACGATGGTCAAACGACCACATTCAAGACTTGGCTGAAATGTTCGACATACTCAGGTTTTACGGCATGAAGATCAACCCGTTGAAGTGTTCTTTCGGCGTTGCATCAGGTAAGTTTTTGGGATTCATCGTCAACGCTAGGGGAATCGAAGCCAACCCAGAAAAGATCCAAGCTATTCGAGATGTACAACCGCCCAGGACTATAAAGCAGGTACAGAGCTTGAACGGAAAAGTAGCTGCGCTGAGTCGATTTATATCCAAGGCAACTGACAAGTGCATCCCGTTCTTTGACATAATAAAGAAAGGAAAGAGAAATTTTGAATGGACGTCTAGGTGTGAGGAAGCATTCCGGAATCTGGTAAGGCATCTGGAGAGCCCACTAATGCTATCTAAACCAGTTGACCATGAGATGCTGTACGTTTACTTGGCTATATCCCCTCATGCAATAAGCGCAGCTTTGGTTCGTGAGGAGGATCGAGCCCAGAAGCCGGTGTATTATGTTAGCAAGCGTTTAACGGGGGCAGAGAGGAATTACCCTAAAATCGAGAAATTGGCTTATTGCTTGGTGATTGCATCAAGCAAGCTGTGCCCATACTTTCAAGCGCATTCAATCGGTGTTTATACCGATCAACCCCTGAGGCAGGTACTCCAACGACCGGAAACTTCTGGAAGATTGCTAAAATGGAACATCGAGTTGAGCCAATTCGATATCGCGTACTTACCACGAAGAGCCATCCGAGGGCAAGCGTTAGCAGACTTCATCGCTGAGTTTACCATACCCATCAAACCGGACGATCACGACATCATTCCCCCCGTTCGATGGAAATTATACACTGACGGTGCATCAAACGACCGTTGCTCCGGCGCGGGCGTAGTTCTTGTAACTCCGGAAAACCGATCGATCTGTTATGCCCTGAAGCTCGATTTCCCGGCTACAAATAACGAAGCCGAATATGAAGCACTGATCGCTGGCTTGAAGCTCATCAGGGAACTCGAGATCGAATCAGTCGAAATCTTTTGTGACTCGCAGTTGGTGGTTTACCAAGTACGAGGAGACTACCAAGCAAAGGGACGAAAGCTTGCTCCGTACCTCATTCAGGTCCAAGAACTACTATCAAATCTTGAGCGTTATGACATCTCACATATCCCGCGCGAACAGAACAAAGAAGCCGACTTATTGGCTAAGTTCGCGAGTACCGACGATGCGCAACAAATGGGATTGTATCCCGTCGAAGTCTTGCATGCCCCGAGCATAGACGAGATGAAAATCGATCGTGTGTTGGAAATAGAAATCGAGAAGGACTCGTGGATAACCCCATTCAAACTATACCTAACGACCGGGGCTTTACCAGGAAAAAGAAGTAAAAGACGGCAGGTCCTTCGAAAGGCCGCGCGATACGTAATGCCGGATGGGTCCATGTATCGAAAAGGATTCTCGGTCCCATTATTGCGGTGCATCGCTCATGATGAAACAAAGCAAGTCTTGAGAGAAGTTCATGAAGGGGAATGCGGCGACCATACTGGGGGACAAACGCTAGCAAAGAAGATCCTCCGCTATGGATATTACTGGCCCACCGTAAACCGGGATGCCGCGGATTACGCAAGAAAATGCGACAAGTGTCAAAGATATGCAAAAATCCCGAGGGCTCCATCAACGGAACTCACACAAATGATCAGTCCCTGGCCATTTGCGATCTGGGGAATCGACATAATCGGCTCTTTGCCTTTATCTAAAGGTGGTGCGAAATATGCAATAATTGTAGTCGACTATTTCACGAAATGGGCTGAGGCAGAACCTTTGGCCACTATCACCTCTAAGTAGGTCATTAACTTCGTTGTACGAAACATTATATGCCGCTTTGGCCTTCCACGCACCATCATTACAGACAACGGAACGCAATTCGAAAGTAGAGAGTTCAAAGAGTTCTGTTTAAAGTACGGCATCGAGAAAAAGTTCGCCGCCGTTGCACACCCAAAATCTAACGGACAATTCGAGGCCGTTAACAAAATAATCAAGTCCATACTAAAGAAGCGTCTGGAGAAGGTTGGAGGCAAGTGGGTAGATGAACTCCCGACAGCATTATGGGCATATAGAACTACCCACAAGTCCGCGACCGGCCACACTCCGTTCGCCTTGGCATACGGCTCTGAAGCCGTTATACCCGTGGAACTTGAAGTTCCATCGCACCGAGTAACATACTATGATCCCAAGACGAACCAAAACCTCTTACTGGAATCACTGGACTGCATCGACGAAAAGCGTGAAGAAGCTGAATTAAGGGAGGCGGCGCACAGACATCGAGTCAAGCGTTACTACGACGGTAGAGTCCGCCCAAGAATCTTTGATGTGGGTGATCTCGTTCTGAAACGATTCTTCCCGGTACCATCACGCATGAATCCCAGCTGGGAAGGTCCATACGCCATTGAACGGAAGCTTGGAGAAGGGACATTCAAGCTAGCGACCGTTGATGGCGCGACACTCCCCCGAGCATGGAACAGTGAACATTTGCGGCACTATTACATTTAGTATGTTTTCCTTTCTTGTTGTAGGCACTGTTATTTCCTGCATGTTTCCATTCAATAATGACTTAGCTTCCTTGTGAAAGTTGTAATCAAGCAATTTAGTTGATTTTCGTTAATAAAGGCTTGAAGCCATATTTTCTATGAAGTTTCTATATCTCTTAATTGGATGATAAATTACATTATCATGCACGACATACAGACTCGTACGAATGATTCCGAATCTCTGAATCCCCAGAGCGCGGATCGGAGTACTCTAAGTCCCCAGAGCGCGGACTAGAGTATAAACGATTCCAAATCTCCGAATCCCCAGAGCGCGGATCGGAGTACTCTAAGTCCCCAGAGCGCGGACTAGAGTATAAACGATTCCAAATCTCCGAATCCCCAGAGTGCGGAACGGAGTACTCTAAGTCCCCAGAGCGCGGACTAGAGTATAAACGACTTCAAATCTCCGAATCCCCAGAGCGCGGATCGGAATACTCTAAGTCCCCAGAGCGCGGACTAGAGTATACACGATTCCAAATCTCCGAATCCCCAGAGTGCGGAATGGAGTACTCTAAGTCCCCAGAGCGCGGACTAGAGTATAAACGATTCCAAATCTCCGAATCCCCAGAGTGCGGAACGGAGTAATCTAAGTCCCCAGAGCGCGGACTAGAGTATAAACGATTCCAAATCTCCGAATCCCCAGAGTGCGGAACGGAGTACTCTAAGTCCCCAGAGCGCGGACTAGAGTATAAACGACTTCAAATCTCCGAATCCCCAGAGCGCGGATCGGAATACTCTAAGTCCCCAGAGCGCGGACTAGAGTATACACGATTTCAAATCTCCGAATCCCCAGAGCGCGGATCGGAATACTCTAAGTCCCCAGAGCGCGGACTAGAGTATACACGATTTCAAATCTCCGAATCCCCAGAGCGCGGAACAGAGTACTCTAAGTCCCCAGAGCACGGACTAGAGTATAAACGACTTCAAATCTCCGAGTCCCCAGAATGCGGAGCGGAGTACTCTAAGTCCCCAGAGCGTGGACTAGAGTATAATCGATCTCAAATCTCCGAGTTCCCGGAGCACAGAGTCGGAGAGAGTCCAAGTACTCGAGAATGGACCGGGAGATAATGCAACTCTTGAGAACTTAAGCTATGGCTACAGGTAATCAACCAACCAAAGAAAGACAAGAGAATCATTCAGACAAAAAGAAACTAAAACTTTATTCGATAAGTCCAAAATGGGGATACATGATCACTCCTACAAAATTCAGACCTCTCTATACAAACTGCAAGTTGTGAAAGATAAAAGCAATTACAAGACTTAAGCAAAAAACTCGTTGAACGAGTGTATCGATTTTCTCTTCGACTTCTTCTTTTTGTCTTCCTTTGATGTTTCCGACGACTCCTCTCCCTCACGCTTTCTCTTGGACTTTTTGCTTGCTAGAGAAACGGGGTCAGGAGTAGGAGACGGAACATCTAGTGGTTTGGACCTGCCCGGGAGAATGATTTTCAAAGGTCTGTTCCGCGGGTCAGTGAGTTCTAGTATTTCAGACTCGACTTTGACTTTGACTTTTCTCTTCTCCTCATCGGCAAGACGGTCCTTCATGCTCATCTCTAAAGTATGCTCAGAGGCGCCAGTGATTTTAATTTCATCGCTTCCTTCGACAGGAGACGAAGTATCAAGTTTGTCATCATTAAGCGCCCCGATCACTTGAGCGTCGGGACCGGGAGTTACTCCTGCATGAGCAACGTCGCTTGTTTTCTCTGCTTCCTCCTTGGCGTCATCGCTCCTCGGAGTTGGCTCGGCGTCAGAACAACCTGCACAAAAACATAAGGAATGAGCATTAGAACGAATAGCCACTGCTGAAAAATGACGGGAACTCTTCAACTTCTAGAGAAAGAAGAATTTCCTACCAGGGTCCGGTTGGCTATCGGTGGCACGAGGGGTTTCACCCTCCAGGATAGGTGACAGCACATGAACACCAAGCCCAGGATCTTCGGGATCATAACTGGCATGCTGCTCGAATGGGTCAAGTGCTGGCCGACTGGCCGATTGAGCAGCATAAGGAGCGGCGATGTGAGGAGTAGTATTGTCGGCCTCTGACGGGCCGGCTTCGTCGTTCTTCTCTTTCGAAGGGGAAGAGCCTTTGCCATAAAGAGCCAATGCTGCGGATAAATCCGATGGCTCATTCCCCCTCAGGAACTCCTTCACCAATGCATCCTCGTCGACCTCTTCGGAGCCTGACTCGACTTTCCTGATCTTTATCAGAGTTTCCCATGCCTCAGCCAGGGATTCGAGGTAGCCGTCGCCCAAGAATGTTAAGTCACGGTGCATAAGGACGCGGGCTCCGTACTCGGCGATCAACGGGTCAAACATACTTTTGACCTCTTCCCTACCGGCCTCTGCGGCCACCTCAAGGCGAGAATCAAGCTCCTCCACAGCCATTCTTTTGCCCTCCTCACGGGCCTCATCCTTCATTTTCTCGACCCCGGCAAGTTCATCGTCGAGCTTTGTCTTCAGGAGTCGGGTAGCAACAATCTCATCACAATATCGCTGTGATTCTTCCTGAGCAGCTATTTTGTCTTCTTTCTCCTTGGAGAGTAGTTCTTTCAGCTCTTTGACTTGAGTAGCGAGCGCTTCCCTTTCTTTTTGGACAGAGTCTTTTTCTAGGGCAAGGGCGCCGCTGCGCTGGACTGCTTCGTCAAGCTCCTTTTTGTGAGCCACCTCTAAGCGAGTAACTGCCTCAGCAGTATCTTTTGCACCTTGTTCAGCGGCTTCTAGCTTTGACTTATACGAGGCGAGCTCTTCGTCTTGGAGTTTGATGATTTTCTTATCGCTGTTAGCCTCCAGATTCAGACGGTCAATCTCGTGTTGACGCTCGACAGATACTTTCGAGATCTTCTCCACCAAGTGCACGAATGCGTCATGTTGAACATAGACGTCATTGTTGCAGGCAATGGCACTTTGCTTCACGTGCCCAGGAATGTGATGGATGGCTGGGAGGAATTTCAAGCCGTCAAAACAGATTTTCGGAAACTTGGCCTTAAGGTCGACCATCTTTTCCGCAACAGTTGGGTCCACGGCAGGAGTAGGAGGAGGAGGCTTTGAGAATTCCATTCTTTTACGTTGCTCTCGAACTTGCCTCGTACTCGATGAACTGGAATGTTGTTCTCGAGCAGCATCAGACTGATAACCCTTCTGCAAAGACTTCTCTTTATCCGGCTCAGTTGGATGAGGAAGATCGCGGGACTGGGAAGATTGAGAGTGTGCTTTCTTGCGGTGAGACGACTCACAAGAACGATTGTCCCTATCTTCATAATCACCTCGGTCCTTGCGTCTACCTGAACCGGAATCTCGTCCGGAGTGATGGAATATAGAAGACCCCTGAAGGCGATCAAGTCCGTGAGAGCGGCCCATATCACCTGCAAAGAATGGAGATAACAACGAGTTAAGGAGAATTCACAAATTAAAAAGACTTGAAGTATATTATGGAATGCGCATGTGCGTGTGTGTCCTAGTGTTCCCCCCGACGGACCCGTTCGTTTATCTTTGCTAATCGGAGTGTTGTCTCCTTGAGCCGGGAGTTGAACTCCTACATTGCCTCTAGCGGGCGAAGAGAATTTGAGAGCTTCAGGATCATCGAACCCGTAATTAAGTAAATCATCGGGGATGGACAGGTTGGACAGACCCCTCAGAGAACTTTCCAGATGCTGTGAGGAAGCCTCTTTCTCAGGCGGAATAAGTGTGACTTTTGAGGTGCCACCAACTTTCTCCTTTTGAACCGTATACTTCAACTTCTTCTTTCCCTTCGAAGGGGAGGATGATTTCTCAATATCCTGAACTTCGATTGCCGGATTCCAAGCAAGACCCACGTTCTCGCCCTGAGTCTCGGGAGCATCATCCTCCCTACGCTCGCTTTCTCCGTGCGTATCGGGAGCGCGGCGCCCCGACGATCCGGCAAGTTTTTTCCCTTTACCGGACGGAGGTTTGGGAATGGTAACACCTTCTGGAAGGCTGATCCGACGACCAGGGGCTAGCAAGCCAAACCCCGACAGCGATTCATTTGAGATGATAGTCCGGATGTCTCGATCCTCAACAGGAAGAGCTCTAATGGCTTCAACAGCCTCAGAATATCCTCAGCCTTCCGGACGCGGGTTGATACCTGAAAAGATGAAATGAAGAGTTAGGAAAAGCATGACTCCAACTAAATACGAATAACGATTCAGCAGAGAGACTTACTGCCTTCAACCCATCTCCTAGCGAAACCAGAAGGGCAGCGCACATAGAACCATTCCTGTTTGTACAGGGCGAATTTGCTACAGGCCCCTGTCAAGATCTGGCACTTATGGTATGGCTCGAGGAACATAATGGAAGGGCTATCTTTCCGTCTCTTGAACATATAAATGTATCGGATATCACCGGGGGTTGGAGGTCTGGAGAAGACGGCCATGAAAAGTAAGTAAGTCCCATATAGAAACGCATGACCGTTCGGGTGCAGTTGCGATGGAGCCATGTCTATGTACTGCAGAACGTCCCGAAGAAATAAGTTGAAGGGAGGCACGCTGCCCATCCAACACATGAACTTGTTGCAGGTAGTGTACCCGACTGGGGGCAGATGAGGGCGATCGTGTCTCGAAGGGACTAACACGTCGGCGAAAGGAATCCCGTGAATAGAGCATATCCGCCTCAGAGCAGCTTCGTTGATCTTCGAAGCTTGAGAATCGATCGGATTGTCTAGTAAGATGGTTGCCTCTAGAGCGTCAGGCGCCAAGTTATGAGCGGGAGAAATTGACGGGTTAGAAGAATCAGCGGCTCCTTGCCTTGCTGACGGCCTAGGCCTGTCAGATATGGTGGCAGAACTAGATTTTCTCGACATCCCGAATAAATAATGAACCTGGCTAAATGCTTGAGAAAGCTATACTTAAAAAACGTTGAACGTTAGAATTAGCAACACGATTTTTTCCCCCCGTGTGGTGTGTGAACTAGTGCAAGCAATTGTGTACATGCAATAAGAATCTAAAGGTTTTAAAGATATAATAATTAGCTTCGAATCATCGCCTTCGAAGACCGTCATCGCTGACCGTCTCCAAAAGCTCGCCTTGAGGTGATTACAGTTCCAGATTCAGAAAGCATATGATTTATAAAGTGACCGGCCTAAGTGTAGTTTGACGTTTATGTTGTTCGACATGTATGTGTTTGCTCGGCATTTGAATGTTGTTCGGCATTGGAATTGTTCGGTCTAGGTTCTGTTCGGTAATAGTATTGTTCGACCTCAATACTGTTCGGCGTCTAAGAATGTTCGGCTTGGGTTTTGGTCGGCTAAGTGGTTGTTCGGCTGAGTTATCGTTCAGCATTTTTGTTTAAGTGTTCGTCTTTAGTTCGTTCGGCTAAGTTGTTGTTCGGCTGAGTTATCGTTCGGCTAAGTGGTTGTTCGGCTGAGTTATCGTTCGGCATTTTTGTAAGTGTTCGTCTTTAGTCCTTTCGGCTAAGTTGTTGTTCGGCGCTCTAACGAGTATTCAGCCTCATTAAGACGAGATACTATTCGCTATCGTTCGGCGCGCGACAACGTACGCCGAACCATAACTATGCCATCCAACACCCTTACTACCTCCAACGTTTCCCTTGTTCCTTCATTTTTGACTGTGGTTCGATGCGATGGAGCTAAATACAATAGCCACATATTTGCAAACACCTCAAATCCTTCCTCCTCGCCTCACATTATCGTTCGGCAAGGGGGACAACCTACTCGAAAGCTTTCTACAGAACACACTTGACTCATTTGAAACGTATTCAAGTTATACGAGGAGCGGTACCTAGATTGCAGTTAGGAGTCTAAGAAGGAGTGTTCAAGTTGCAAACCTGTTCGACTGGAGAAGGTTAGAAATCTTGGAAGAATGACGGAAACGAAAAAGTAAAGGAAAAGGGACGGGAAGGACCCGGTTATATAGAGGGAGGTAGAAGTCGAAGAGGCTATACCCGGTAGAGCCGGTCAATACCGGAGTGTTCGGCATCGTGGCGGAGAGACGTTCAGCACGCTAGGTACGTTCGGCTTCGAACGTATCATTCAGCATCCCAACCTCGTTCGTCTCGCACCACCTTCGCTAGCATTCTCGAGAAGGTACCTCCGAGGTAGATTGTACCAGATTCAAAGCTCATCACGTTCGGCCACGCAATACACTTTGGGGGGCAAGTGTTTCCTGGGGATTTGACCAGGCAACTAGTACTCGGCAATAAGTGCTCGGCATCAGAGAGTGACCGGCATCAAGGAATGTTCGGCGAAGCACTTGCCATCCAGGAGTGTTCGGCGAAGCAACTGTCATCCATGAGTACTCGGCGTAGTACTCGGCATCCATAGTGTCCGGCGTCCAGGAGTGTTCGACGAAGTACTCAGCAGTGTTCGGCGTCAACTGGCACTCAACTTCAACCATTGCTCGGCATCAAGACTGCTCGGCATCAAGACTGCTCGGCATCAAGACTGCTCGACATCAAGACTGCTCGGCATCAAGACTGCTCGGCATCAATACTGCTCGGCATCAAGACTGCTCGGCATCAAGACTGCTCGGCATAAAGACTGCTCGGCATAAAGACTGCTCGGCATCAAGACTGCTCGGCATCAAGACTGCTCGGCATCCCATGGTGTTCGGCGTAATACTCGACATCCAGAAGACATTCAGCATGACACAAATACTCAAGATACCAGTATCGTTCGGCATGCATACACCGTTCGTTCAAGAGCTTGAGATGGAGGCACGTTCGGCCTCAATAGACAACCATCTTACACTTCCCACGACACCAACATACCGTTCGACATAGAAGGAATGGTTCGGCGCAGAGCGTTCGGCACGCCTGGTTCGGCATACAGCGACCACTGTACTGGGGCTTGAGCGTTCGGCTATCCAGCCCACTTGGGAAGTCCAGCCCATATTTGCCTATAAATAGAGGGGCAGGGTCACAGTGAAATGGATCCTTTTTTGGAGAGAAAACACCGGGCAAACTCTGCCATTTTCAAGACTCATCTTCTCTACTTAACAACTTCACTCAAGCATTTGATTCACGAATTGTATTTGTAATCAACTATAAAGGAAATCAATAAAGTTGAACAAAGTGGATGTAGGCAATTACGCTGAACCACTATAAACTTGGTGTTCTTACTTTCTGCATTTAAATTAGCATTGTCTTCTCTGTTTAATTTACTTTCATCACTTATATCTCTACACAATCTTTCTGAACGAGGTTAGTGACCAATTTTGGTGCTAACAGACTTAAACTATATTGATTTGGAAATTTGGATTTATTTTCTAAATTTATTATTTTGGAAACTTTGGAACTGAAGATATTTGATTTGGGAGGATAATTTGGTGAAAGCGTATATGATTTTGAAAATTATATTGATATAGAAACAAATTGAAATTTGAGAACCTTATGTTACTAAATACTTGATTTGGGAGTTATCGAACTTATATAAAATTTGGTTTGTATAAGTAGGATGTTGATTCGAAAACTATGGAGTTGAAAAGGTACTCAATTTGAAAAGTGAAATCTTATATAATTGAAGTCTATATAAGTGTGATTTGATATACTATTGATTTTGGAAAGTATTTGATTTGAAAATGAAATCTTATATATAATGGACTTTATATAAGTATGATATTTGAAAGTGATTTTAAAAGGTACTATATGATACATATTTTCGAAGTAAAGATATGGAAAGTGCCTTCAACTTGATATCCGCTTTGTGGCCACATTGTGGATTCATTCTATCGATATTTCTCTGATTTTTGGTTTTCTGGATATGATACTCGAGTTTCCATCGAATTCCATGGCAATCTCCATGGTCCTACGAGCGCGACTTCATGGCGTAATCGTAGGGTTGGGGGTGGCCTAAAGGTACAGATGTTTCCTGGGAGATCCAGGCGTAACCATTGTGTATCTGCGATCTATTGGGTTGCTTGGTAGCGTAATCAGCAGGGGCTACGAGAGCCTAGGGTACAGATGTTTCCTGGGAGATCCAGGTGTAACCATTGTGTATCTACAGTACTACCAGTCTTCATGGCGTAATCGCAAGGTTGGAGGGCGGCCTACGGGTACGAATGTTTCCTGTGAGATCCAGGCGTAACCATTGTGTATCCGCGATCCATGATCGACATGTTTTGTTTTTTTCTGGATTGTACTTTCCATATCTGTTTTTAAAAGTTTTCCAATATTTTCACTGGGTGTTAAAACAAGTCTACTAAGTACCTGGAGAATTCTAGCTTTGCGCCTGATCAACGCACTGCCAGAGTCTACAGGAACGAGGATAAACTTGTTAAGACATCGAGTTATAAAAGTATTTTGATAAAATATTATATAAGGGATACTTTGATCAGTTATTTCCTTTCTAAAGGATTTTAAAGTGTTTTAAATATTTTTACCTCTTTAACCAACAATTTTAATTAATGGCTCATCCTTGTCTTTCATCCTATTTTCCCTTCTAGCTATTCCTATTCTCCACCTTGTTAAACTTACCTGTAACAACAGTTATCAGGTATAATTTTAATATTCTTGTCATCTTGTCTTAATCCTATTACATTCTTTTTTTTCTATGTTTTTTGTACCTCATTCCTTTTCGAGGACGAAAAGATTTGAGTGAGGGAGAGTGTAAAAACCCTGAATTTTGTGATTATTTTAATTGTGTATTTTAATTATTCTAAATTGAATTTCCTGATTTAGAAACTTTATTTTATTTATTTAAATGGATAATTTTTGTTATTTTTAAATATAAATTTTGATTTGTATGTGAATTATAATTCCAAACATAAATAAATAGAGTATTTTCCAGAACTGTGAATTTTGGTCAATTTGGTCAAACTTCGACTTTTAAATTGTAAATTTAAATATTTGAATTCTTGAATTTTATCTTTTATTATGAAAATAGACTTAACATCATGAATACTGCTTTTCATTTCGTTGAAATTGGACTTAAATTGTGAAAGTTATATTGTTTTCAATATTGTGTGTATATTGAGTTATTTAACAATTTTCTTTATTTTTAATTTATATAAATGACATTTTTATTTGATATATCTTACTTAAATTTGTATATTTATGTTATACTATATATGTTTTGACCTTTAAATATTTTTAAAGTGATAATAAGATTTTTCCAGAGTGTATTGAATTTATTTCTAATTTTTAAAGCCTAGTTTGCATTTTTAAGCTATTTTCTTAATTTAAAATTTTATTTAAATAAAATTTAATTATTTATTTATATATTTACTTTCATTTCTGAGTTTTTATCTTTATTTATCAGTTTTTATATGTATTTATAAATTTACAAAATAGATAATGGAAATTCGAAGAGCTTTGTGACTCTTTAGTTGCTTGAGACTCTTTGTTTTCCACCTCTTCGTTTTCCAACCTTTTTCATTCAATTGCTTTGGCTGACTTCATTTTTTCTTTCAAGCGATTACTTTTCATTTCATTAACGTATTCAAAACTTCTCATTCACCAAAAAGCTCGGCCTTCATTGCTTGAGAATTTTTTTTGGTAAATTCCTTTCTTCTGTTCAAGTTTTCTTCCTTGTTTTCTTATTCTATTTGCATTTGCTTCACCTATATAGCTCAGCCACTTGCTCCTCTATCACCACCTCCTCCACCACCATCATTCTCAACTGCAAACACCTCCATCTCCTCTGACCTACCAGGCCATGGCCATCCCATAGTTGAAACTCCACCAAAATGCAAACAATACCTTAAAAACAATGCTAGCCGAGCTCCCCTTGACCATACCCTTCATTTTCCACCACCACCACCACCACCTTTGGCCGCCGCCACCACCTTGTCCAGACCCTATCTCATCACTCCAGCTACTGACCTGAAATGTACACCCTCTGGCCAAAGCAAATTGCCCATGGCCGAGCCTTAGTTTGGACCTTTTTCCACCTATTTGCCTAGAAACCCTTTACTTACCCTATGTTGTAACTTCCTCCACCATGTTCTACCTTGTAGCCTTACCTTTTCCAGACCCATACCTGATCCAAACCAATTACAAACCTGACCTAATTGATCCCCTAGGCCGTGCAAACGAGTAGAGAAAGCAAGGCAAAAAGTTTCATATTCAAACTGCTTTTTGTTTCAAAGTTATTCAAATTCAATCGTATTGATTTTTAACTATTATTTTGGTTTTGTTTTGGGTTGTAACACAAGATCTATAACTTGGATCTCACTCTCCACTCAAGTTCATAGCTTTGTCATTGTGTTCTGGTTTGTGTTGTGTCATTTGAACTTGCATCTCCAGCAAAAGAGGTGAGTAAATCTCACACGACATTTTATACTTATACTAATGTGAAACGACAACAACTGAATATGTAGAATATTATGAAATGTTATAACTGCCTGTGATTATTTATTTATATAATGTTAAACTTGATAATTTACCTGTCATCTCATCTGTTACTGTTATATATTGTTAACTGTTCATTTTTATCTGTTAATCACACTGCAAGTTCCCTGTAAATTAGAATCACTGTGGATTGAAATGATACATACCCAAATGGACTTTAGAATAGGGGAAAATCATTACGGGCTGAAATGATAAGCCTGGGTGATTTTCAAATTATTTATTTTACTTGGGATTGTGGGTTTGAAATGATAAAACCCGGATTTTTTTGTATATTATGGATTGAAATGATATATTATCTGTATCACTTGAATTAGGCTAGAAAACTATATACAGGCCCGTGGTTATTTTTAAGGTTTTGAAAAATGTTTAAATAATTTTTAAAAGTGTAAAAATATGAAAATTTGATTTAAATCGAATTCTTATAAGTTTAAGTAGTTAAATTAGGAATTTTCTATAAGTTAAAAATGTTGAAAATGAATAGAAATGGAATTTTTGAAAATATAACTTAAGTTAGAAAATTTTGGAATTTTGGTTAAAATGAGAAAATAAGTTATATAAATAAAAATGAAAATAAAAATGGAAATTTGAAATTTATTGGAGAATGGAAATAAAATTTAAGTGTTAAGTTTATTTATTAAAAATGTGAAGAAAAGAAATTTACAGTTGAATTTGTTAAATAATTCATTGAAATTTGATTTAACTATAACGTATTTATTTAATAAAAATCATGTGTTAATTGATATATTATATAAACATTTTTTAAATGTTAAAACATGATTTTTATAATTTTAAAAGGGTTTTAAAATGAATTTTATTATTGGCTGGAAATACACTAAAATTTGAAAAATACTTTTAATAGCATTCAGAAATGCTATGATTTCAGAATTGAACTAAAACTTAGTAAAAAGAGGCTATTACAGCAAATATGAAATGCCGTAGTTGCTGTAGTAAATGTAAAGGCTAAAGAACTTAATGAAGGGCTATTACAGCAGTTCTGTAAACTGCTGTAGCTGCCTGCTGTCTTTGCTGAAATTAAGTAAAACCCTTATTTTTGAACCTGAGCTATTACATCATTTCTGGAAATGTTATCTTTGCTGTTTTAAAGTAAATTTCAACAAAAATGAGATATAACAGCAGTTTTAAAGTGCTGTCTTTGCTGAAATAAAATGTTTTCAAATATAACTTATAATAGCTTTTTCTAAATGCTGTGAAAGATTGAAATTTTCAATGTTTTTGGATTTTGACCTAGTAAATGAACTCATAATGATTGAAACTTTGGAAATTGAATACTTGACTTGATAGAGTAATAATTTCACTTTTAAATGGTTTAAATGGAAAACTATTTAAAGGGTGATTTGATAAGATAATAAATGAATGATATTTTGGAATTTTTAAGGGTATTAAATTTGATAATTGAATTTGAATTCAAATAATGATTTGAAAGCAAGTTTTGAAAGGATATGATATTGTAATTTATTGAAATGGTTTGTAAATGATTTAATCTTTATTTTGATAAAGATTTGGATTTGAGATGATATTAAATTTTGAAATATAAAATATTATTTTGAAATACTATAACCACGGGTATACTTCTCTTTATGTCATTTGATTTCCTTATGATGGCTGTGATGCACATTAACACTGTTAGTTGCATGGTTTATTTCGACATGGACATTTTGGTGATATTGATATTACTATTTAATTGATGGTTTTATGGATCCTTAAAGGATGGGCGATCCCAAGCATCCTCTAAGTTATTATGCACTGCAGTTCACTTGAGTTGGTTTACATTGTATAAGTATATATGTCCTGACTCGAGTGTTTTGTGTTTTACTTTACGCTCGGGTCAGCCTGAGAATCACAGCTTTGGAATTTATCTTCTGGAGCTAGAGATTTGCTGGAGCTTATCTGTCCATCTGTTATTTCTTATCTTCTAATCCAGTTATTTACTACTCGGTATCGTCTCTGTATTATTGATTTATGTATCCTAACTTTTATTGTACCTATTTTGACTATGAGATTTTGTATATGTTTTGAGAGTTTGTATATAGTAGCTTCATGAATTACTATGGTATTTTATTTCCGCTGCGAGTTATTCTGATATTCTGTGTTTGTGATTCTGTATTTGATTTTATTTGCTCCAAATTTTTATTACAATCTGTTACTTTGAATTATTCAAGTCAGACATGTGTGGATTATTGTCGATTTGAATGGTCCAAAATTGATGCAGCAGCGGAATAACAAATTGATGATTCTGTGAAAGTAGCAATCGATGGAATGAAGAATACTGAATGGCCCAAATTCGTTGATCTGAAGATACCGAATTCTAGCTATCTTCGTCACGTTGATCGCGCACGATACCGTGAAAGAAGATCTGCAATTCTTCAGACGTTGATCAAGCGCACTTGATACCGTGAATTGGCTTCTACGATCGTTGATTCGAGTGCACTCGAATGCCGAAAGAGGTGATAGGAGATTACACTCAACTACCAATTTAGTGAAAGCACAAAGCTAACAAAACAAAAGTTTTATTCAAATCAACTTACTATTACAAGTGATATTCCCCGCCTATTTATAAGCTTACAATTCTCAATAGAAATCTATACAACACATAGGTCGGCGACGACCTAAAACCTTGCGACCTAAAAACAGATGTAACCTAAAACAGACGCGACCTAAAAAGGAAAACACACAAGTACAATGCAACATATACAAATTACAACACATAAGCGACTCAAGAAATTACCCAACGACCTTACATTGAACGACTTAACAACAGTGAGCGACTTAAAAGCACGCAGCAGCAGCGACCTAAGAATATGGCTTCGGATATCTTCATGCGACCTAAGATAGGTTATTCGCGACCTAAAGAAAACAGCATAGGACAATCTGCTTTAGCGACCTTAAAATGAGTGAGTTGAGCGACCTAAGTTAGGTCGTACGCGACCTAAGGAAAGAATGCGGCATACTGAATGAGTTAGGTCGTTAGGTCGCTCGCGACTTATCATAGGACGTTAGCTTGTTTTGAGCGACCTAAGTAACCCGAGTGATACGAGATTAGCTTTAGGCCGTTAGGTCGTTCCAACGACTTATCCCACCACTTTAGCATGTTAGCTCATTCACATGCCTTATCACCGATTCCGCTAACTCGTGAGCGACCTTCCATAGGTCGTGAGCGACCTAAATTGTTACTAGGTCGTGAGCGACCTAAGACTTAGCCTGTATCAACCTTACTATGTCGTGAACGACCTAAAATATCACTAGGTCGTGAGCGACCTAAGACTTGGGCTGCATCATCCTCCCATGGTTGAGAAAAATTCGTCCTCGAATTTGCGCTTTGCTCTTCCACAACAGGTTCGTCTCCACAGTAAGGAATAAGATGTTTAACATTAAACACATCAGAAGTGTACACATCCTCCGGCAGCTTCAATCTATAAGCGTTTTCATTGATCCGTTTCACAATCTTTATAGGACCAATCTTTCGAGCTTTAAGTTTGTTGTATGCTCCCACTGGAAAATGATCCTTCGTTAGTACAACATATACTAAATCACCTTCATTAAATTCAATGCTTCTTCGTTTCAAATCCGCGTATCGTTTATACTTTTCATTTGCTTTCTCCAATCGTTCCTGAACGATTTTATGACATTCTGCCAATCCATCAACAAAATCAACGGCCCGCTTAACTGTTCCCTTCGGTTGTGGTACTATCGTCAAATCCAACGGTCCCTTTGGTAAGCTTGAATATACAATCTGAAATGGACTGAAACCCGTACTACGGTTTATAGCATGATTATGAGCAAACTCCGCTTGACATAACTTCATATCCCAACTCTTCAGATTATCCTTCACTAGGCATCGCAACAAATTTCCCAAAGATCTGTTAACAACTTCAGTCTAACCATCGGATTGCGGATGGTAAGCACTACTGAAATTTAGTTTTGTTCCCACCATCTTCCACAAACTCAGCCAAAAATGACTTAGAAATCTAGTATCCCGATCAGAAACAATAGATTCTGGTAAACAATGTAAGCGATACACTTCTTTAAAGAATAACTCGGCAAAATGGACGGCATCAGCTGTCTTCTTACAAGCGAGGAAATGCACCATCTTTGAGAACCTGTCCACTACAACATATATCGAATCATTCCCCCTCTGAGTTCTCGGTAATCCTAAAAAAAATCCATACTGATATCAACCCAAGGTCTAATCGGCACGGGTAACGGCATATACAATCCCACATTTGTCGCTGTCCCTTTGGAAATTTGGCAAATATTACATCTCTCCACAAACCTCCCAACTTCCCATTTCAACGAAGGCTAATAATAAGATTGAGAAATCAATTGCAAAGTACGATCTCGGCCCACATGACCTTCGTCATGCAACTCCTTTACAATCTTCATACGTAAGCTGCACTCTGGTATGCACAATCGATTTCCCTTAAAAAGAAAACCATCCACCAATACAAACTCATCCGTCTTTCCCTCCTTGACTTTATCTACACACTTTACAAAGTAAGGATCATCAACAAACATTTCTGGCAACACATCAAACCCCATTACTTCAACCTTCATTGTAGTCAGCAAATGATTCCTTCGACTCAATGCATCAGCCACTCTATTCATAATTCCCAATTTATGCTTCACCACAAACGTAAATTGTTGTAAGTATGCAATCCACGAAGCATGCCTTGCCGCAATCTTGTCCTGTCCCTGCATATGCTTCAACGCTTCATGATCAGTATATAAAACAAATTCTTTATGAAACAAATAATGTCTCCAATGTTTCACAGCTTGCACGATAGCATAAAACTCGACATCATATGTATTATATCTCATCTTTGCTCCCGATAGCTTTTCAATGAAATATGCAATAGGACGTCCCTTCTGACTTAACACCCCTCCAATTCCAACCTTTGATGCATCAGTATGTAATTCAAACAACAACTGAAAATCCGGCAACACTAGAATCGGTGCTGTCGTCAATAGTTTCTTGATTCTTTCAAAGGAAAATCCTGCTTCCTCCGACCATTAAAATTGCTTCCCTTTCATACAATCAGTAACTGGTGCCATCACGCTACTGAAGTGTGGAATGAACCTTCAGTAGAATGACGCCAAACCATGAAAGCTTCTAACTTCTGTAATCGTCCTGGGTTGTGGCCAATTTCTGATTGCTTCAACTTTATTCTGATCCACATGTATGCCTCCTCCCGATATAACATACCCCAAAAATAAAACACTATGCGTCATGAACACGCATTTCTTCATTGCAGCATAAAATTGTTCCTATCGCAATACCATTAACACTTATCTCAGATGTTGCAAGTGCTCTTCTGGACTTCCACTATATATCAGTATATCATCAAAATACACCACCACAAACTTCCCAATGAATGGTCTAAAAATCTGATTCATCACCCGCATAAATGTACTTGGTGCATTCGAAAGACCAAACGGCATAACCAGCCATTCGTACAACCCCTCATGTGTTTTGAACGTTGTTTTCCATTCATCCCCTGGTCTGGTTCGAATTTGATGATAACCGCTTTTCAAATCAATCTTCGAAAAGATAGTAGCCCCGTTCAACTGATCCAACAAATCATCAAGTCTCGGCATCGGAAATCTGTATCTCACTGTAATCTTATTCAGTGCCCGACTATCAGTGCACATCCTCCACATCCCATCCTTCTTTGGTACTAACAAAGCTGGCACCACACAAGGACTTAAACTTTCCTGCACACGCCCCTATTCAAGTAATTCTTCCACTTGCCTTCTCAACTCCTCGTGTTCCTTTGGACTCATTCTGTAGTGTGGTCTATGAGGTAACCCAGCTCCTGGAACAAGATCAATTTGATGTTGAATGTCTCTCAACGGCGGTAACTCCGTTGGTAGCTCCTTAGGAAATACATCGTCAAACTCTCCCAGTACTGGCTTTACTTCTTCAGGGATCTTAACCACTTCATGACTCTCACGTCCAATCAACAGGAATACTTCAGGCTCCTCTTCTACCTCCTTAACAAACTCCTTCAATGATAACAAAGTTTTCAACTCTTCAATCTCCTCCAACTTGTTTTCTTCGGGTTGCCGCTTCTTAGGAATTAAAGTAATCTTTGTACCCTCAAACATGAAACTATAATTGTTTGTTCGTCCATCATGTTGCACCGCTCTATCATACTGCCACGGTCTCCCCAGCAACAGATGACACACGTCCATGTCCACAACGTCACACCAAATTTCATCCTTGTATTTCTTCCCAATTGAAAAATTAACACAAGCCCTTCTTCCAACTTTCACCTCCCCACCTTTCCTCAACCAAGCTAACTTGTAAGGTTTCGGATGCTTCTCTGTCTTCAATGATAACTTCTTCACAGCTTCTGTAGAGATAATATTATCACAGCTTCCCGCATCAATGACAAACTTGCAAACCCTTCCCAAGATAGTACATGTTGATTGAAAGATGTTACTCCTCAACCAGCAAGTTTCCTCTTCCTGTTTTGGTGTTAAACACGACCTCTTCATCATCAATGAATACCCTTCATCTCCCGACACATTCTCTTCCTCCTCATCATGTAGTGAATTAGAACAATCAGCTTCTACCTCATCTTCCTCTGCCTCAGCAATCATCGTTCTCTTCTTCGGTTTCGGACATTCGCTGCCCTTGTGTCCCACTTCTTGATAATTATATCATTTGAAATTGGGGTTGACTTTTGGTTTAGCCACTTCATGAACAACCGGCTTACTCGATGCTTTAGGAACATTAGAACTACTACCCTCCCCTTTGTTTTGCCCCGTAAAACTTGGAAACACACCTCCCCCACGTCTTCCTTGTTTCTCCCAAGCCAACGCCTTTTGATGTGCTTCTGCCACAGATCTGGGGTCAAACATGTTCACCATATCCTGGATCTGTGTTCTAAGTCCACCAACAAACCTAGCAGTCAATTGTTCTTCTGTCTCCATAATGTCATTTCGAGCAATCAACTGGTAGAATTCATCTGCATAATCAGTAACAGCCTTCGTCCCTTGCCTCAGGTTTTGTAATCTCTGATACATTAATGATTGGTAGTTGTAGGGTAAGAAAGTAGCCTTCATCAATTTCTTCATCTTTTCCCAAGCAACAATCCTTGACTTCCCCATCCGTTCTCTAGTTAGTTTGGTTTGCTGCCACCATGCCATAGCTCTCCCCCTCAACCTAGTAGCAACCAACTTCACTTTACGATCCTCCGGAACCTCCTTGAAGTCAAATATTTCCTCAACATAAGCTAACCAATCAAGAAAATCCTCAGCTTGCATACCACCCTTGAATTCTGGTATTTCAGTCTTCATCCCAGACTACCACTTGTGATCATACTCCGACCGAATCCTTCCTTGTCCTCGTCCTCATCCATGAACACTACCACCATCAAACTCCTCCTCGAAATCTAATGTATATCGATGTCGATCCTGACCACCAACATCTCTACTACCATCTTGTCTTCCACTAACATCCCTTCTATCTACATTTCTCCGACCGCGATCATTCACATTCCTATCACGTCTTCGATCATCATCATTTCTATAACAATCTCGACTCATACTTCTATGATCATTATCAACACTTCTCTCCCGATGGGAATGTGGTGATACTCTACTTCCTCCATGGTTAGATTCAGGTGAAACCCTTCTCCGATTCTGATTCATCTCCAATATCATCTTCTCTATTCGACCAATCCCTTCATTAAGCTTCTCACTAAAGTTTTCGTTTATTCTTTGCTCCATCTCATCAGCTTCTTCTCTTCTATACAAATCTTCAACATTCTGATGGCGATTAGCTCTTCTTGGCGGCATTGTCGAATGAATCAAACTTCAACTCTTGGCTTGTACAAATCAAAATGATACCAAATGATGTACGACCTTTACTTCAAACTCTCGTCTCTAACACTTCTCTTAGCTCGGCTTTGCTTGATGTAGCTCGGCTTCACTAACTCCTCAAACTTCAAATTTTGGCGCGCAAACTCCCACGGCCAAATTCAAACACCTTTCAATCTTTGATCCGAAATGAGTTGGATTGAATTCTTCAAACTTTGCAATTTATGATGAACACGATGAACACTATTCTTCTCAAAAATGCAAATCCAATTTTCAACACTTAAAATAAAATTGGCTCCAAGACTTGGCTTAGCTATGATTGGCTAAGTCTAGCTCTGATACCAAATGATGTAGCAGCGGAATAACAAAATGATGATTATGTGAAAGTAGCAATCGATGGAATGAAGAATACTGAATGGCCCAAATTCGTTGATCCAAAGATACCGAATTCTAGCTATCTTCATCATGTTGATCGCGCACGATACCGTGAAAGAAGATCTGCAATTCTTCAGACGTTTGTTATCCCACCTTTTGGCAAGGCCAGGACACCAAGGAATCGACTAGAGGACAGGGATAGCTCGCCATGGATATCACTGAATTTTGTTTGATGCCAGATTGAGCTACAATTGATAAGACATGACAAGAAATATCATAGAAGTCAACACCTCAAATTTCGGATCAATCCGGGTTCACATGCTCAAGTTATGATCGATTCAAGTTGAAGGGAGAAGCCCAGATTTCGTTTCCATCACTCTGGGCTCTTTCGTTTCCATCACTCTGGGCGCATTCGTATCCATCACCGAAGCTCTAGTTCGAAACGATCAAGATTCGTGTCGATCAACTTCGAATCCATCGAAGTACCCAGGTTCGACTCGGTTTCATTCGAGTCCATCGGCAGATCACCTACTTCATATCGATCACCTCCCATGAGTTCGTATCAATCAGGAGCGGCCATGTTTGAATCCATCTAGCTCGTATTGATAGACTTCGTACACATCAACGGTTGAAGCGCTTCGTATCCATCAGCCAATGTTTGCTTCGCATCCATCGGACCTCCTTTATTCGAACCCATCGAGTTCGCATCGGTCTAGACTCGTATCCATTAACAAGTGACGTGCCATTCATATTCAACGAGTCTATAAACTAGGATGACGTGCCATTCATCGAAACAAACGAGGCGAGATCCATCGAATCGAAACGGTCAATGCGGAGCGAATACTGGATCGAAATGAAGTGCGCGCGCCACCTCATCTCAGAAGCACGTGCAGCAATCGATGCGGGGGGGATCGAGTCGAAGCCGTGGGGACGAACCAAACAGCCTTCGAGAGATCTCATTTCGTATCGACCATATCTTGAGATCCACTGATCCAAATACAACGAAATTTTCAGGGAAGCTTGCATACATACTGAGGATCATGTCCACCAAATTTGAGCTCAATTGGAGATCATCTTGATCGATACGAAATGACTTCATATCGATCTCAGATCAACTCGAAACTTTCTGAGGTTGGTCGAGTGGGTCCCCTCACGTGCCAGACCAAGTCTCCCGAAGTTTGAGCGAGATTTGAGCCTCCTACGCCTATAAATAAGGCCCCAGAATCAACAGAAAAAGGATCTTTTTTCTCTGAAGCGTCCAGACTCTACCGGATTGAGATTTGCATCCTACTTTTGCTGTCAATTTCGAATTCTAATCTGTAATCCGCTGTTCATTGCTGTAACCGCTTGTAATCATTGAAAGAGAATCAATAAAATCATCAAAACTTCATAGTGGACGTAGGCCATACGCCGAACCACTCTAAATTGCTTGTCTGTGCATTTTACATTTCTGTTTGTTGGAGTTTTTGTTAGATAACCTCTGTTTTACATTTATAATCTTCATTTTATCTCTTCAAATAACTCCCAAAGAGTGTTATGCCCATTTTTGGTACAAACACTTTGGTGCTTTCACAAAGAAAACCAGTTTTTTCTCCTGCTCTTTGGATCTGCCATCGATACCGGATTGCACAAATCCAAGAGGAAGATCCAGATATCCAGTCTGGAATCCTTCCATTCTATTCAGATTTGCTCAAAATCTAGGAGAGGACTCCGCCACCGAGAATGGTCAGCACAAGAACTGGCGCTACCGCTACAGAGCAAGAAGGCCGAGATAGGCAGAATCCCACACAGCAGCCTTCTTCTAATCAAGACAATACCGCTCACTCGGATTCGACGGGGCTAGTCACCCAACAGGAGTTTCAAGTATTGCTCCAGGAGCTGACCCAAAGCCGTCAGCAGTTGGCGGAACAGTTGCGCGCCAATATCGAGCTGACCAACCAGCTAAACCGCCGGGGCCACAGAAGGTCCAGGAGAGATGATGCCTCTAGAGCATCTACCGAAAGCTCAGCTTCATCTGACTATCACCACCGGACTACCCATCCTCGGTTAGAGGGAAGTCGCGCTCAAGCTGCTGAATATCAACCCGCCTTAACTGTTGGGCAACTGAGGGTAGGACCATCGACCAGCTTCCAAACAGGACCCTCGGCACGAGGAGGCACTGCCCTACAGTACACTACTGCCCCACAGTACACCACGGATAACCGCGCCACCACCGCCGCAGCAGAAACGAGGGTTGATACTCGAAATCAATCAGAGCCGATCAATCAACAGCGTGGACATACTCCTGAACCATATGTCCCAGAAGACGCTGAGCCAAGGAGGCGAGATATGGATCGTCGACAGCGCCCGATCCAGACTCGCACCGTGGAACCCAACCACGCCTTAGCTCATCATACTCAGAATCTTCCAATGTCGGATATATCAACCATGATACGTCAGATGATACGCGAGAGTCAGGGGCTCACTAATGATGATTGGGGGATTTCTCGTAGTCATACCCCTTTTACAGACGAAGTGTTACACGCTGAACCCCCTAGGCGATTCAGAATGCCAACTCTCCCGATGTATGAGGGAAATAGTGACCCCAACCAGCATATTTTGAAATATGAATGGTCGATGAGCGCTGCAAGGGTCGACGATGTAGTGAAGTGTCGAAGTTTCCCCATCTCTCTGGGGGGAATCGCGACAATGTGGTTTACACGCCTACCACCTTGATCAATTTCTTCGTTCGATCAATTGGCCAAGAGGTTTGTAGGATAATTCCGTATGCATGTTGCCAGGCCAAAAGACGTTAATATCCTGTCGAACCTCACTCAAGCTCATGGAGAAACGCTCAGGCGTTACCTGGAGAGGTTCCACGCAGCATGCGTTGAGATCACCAATCCTAACGATAATTCAATCTTGATGGCTCTGACCAAGGGGATTGATCCTGATTCTGAATTCGGGAACTGGCTAGCTGGAAAACCGCCCGCATCGTTGGACCGTTTTTACTCCAAGGCCGCTCAATTCTTGCAGCAAGAGGACGCAAAACAGTCTAGGAAGCAGGACGATGCGAGGCCCAGCATCGAGGGAATACAGAGCAATGTAGCAGTTAAACAGTCCGGTGAGAGTTCCGGGAAAGTTCAACTGAATATACAAAACAAGCAAACCCAGCAGAGAGGAAACAATGGCCAGAATAAGAAGATAGATGAGAACCGAGGTCCATGACGTAGAGCTCAAATGTTTGACAGTTATACGCCGTTAAACACGTCATTGGAAAACGTATACTTACAGACTTGTAACACTGTACAGTATAAGAAACCTGCTCCGAAGCCCTGAACGGATAGACAGGTTCAAACAGGAAAGTTCTGTAGATTCCATGAAAGCTACGGTCACAATACCAATGAGGTTCGACATTTGTAGGACCTCGTCGAGAAGTTGATTAGAGAGAGGAAGCTAGATCAGTTTGTACGGGCGCTGCAGTCTGGCGGAGCGGGCCCTTCGAATTAAAATCGTTCACAAAATCAAGAAAGAGAGGAGGAACCCGCCCGTGCGGGCGGGAGATTGGTCATTAACACAATAAGTGGTGGTCCCCATCCGGCAGACAGAAGCTGGGGGGAAATGGAGTCGTATGCTAGTTCTATCAGGCATGCGAACTTCGAATGTTGTAGTAATTGCGAAGACGGAACCCCGGTGAAACAACAAAAGATAATATCTGATGATATCGTGTTCAGGAGCCGAGACGCCGATAAGGTCGAAGCCCCTACAATCGACCCACTAGTCATATCTGCCCAGGTAGGTCCTGCTTGGATGAAGAGGATCCTGGTTGACAGTGGAAGCTCTGTGAATATCTTGGTTAAACGGGCTTACGACTTAATGAAAATGGAGACAAAGGATTTGAAACCCTGTTTATCCAGAATCCACGGTTTCAACGGAAGTGCCACGATACCCATCGGAATAACTGAACTCCCAGTTGAGTTAGGCGTTGGAGAACGCCGGAGGGTCCCGATGCTACAGTTTGTCGTCTTGGAGATTGATTCACCTTATAACGCATTTTTGGGCCGACCGGCCCTAGCCGAATTCAGGGCGGCCATCGCCCCATGGTGCTTAACTCTGAAGTTCCCCACCGATCATGGGATTGGAGTTGTATAAGGAGATCAGGCCATGGGAAGGGCGTGTTATTTTGCTGAGCTGCGCGGGGCGCAACGCAAAGAGAAGGGAAAGGGCATAGAGGAATCTCTCTGCGTCCGTTCCATTGATAATTGAAAATTGATGCCTGGGCCTCGGCCCGGGCACCACGACCAATTCCTGAAAGACCTGGACCCTAGGGACAACGAGGATAGAGACGAATCTACGGAGAGTCAAGCTTCTCCAGCCGAACTGACTTTGGACGTTCCAATCAGTGAGGATGATGATTCAAAGATGCTGAAAGTCGGGTCTCAGTTGAACCAGCAGACACAGCAGGAATTGGTCGAGTTTCTTCGAGCGAATCTCGACGTCTTCGCCTGGACACACTCTGACATGTGCGGAATCTCGCCGAGCATTGCAAGTCACTCCCTGAATATAGATCCGCAACATGTCCCAGTAAAGCAGAAAAGGCGCGGTATGGATCCAGAGAGATCTGCCGCCCTTAAGGAGGAAGTCGACAAACTACAATCGAATGGGTTTATTCGAGATTCCCTGTATCCAGAATGGGTATCTAACCCCGTGCTGGTCCGAAAACCTAACGGAAAGTGGAGAACCTGTGTTGATTACTCTGACCTAAACAAGGCCTGTCCAAAAGATAGCTTCCCACTTCCACGGATTGATCAGCTCGTAGATTCAACGGCCGGACATGAGCTGCTATCCTTTATGGATGCTTATTCCGGTTACAATCAAATACCCATGCATTTGCCTGATCAGGAACATACCAGCTTCGTGACTGATCTGGGACTCTATTGTTACAAAGTCATGCCGTTTGGTCTAAAGAACGCTGGAGCAACATACCAATGCTTAGTCAACCGGATGTTCGCCGATCAGATCGGGAAGACCATGGAGGTTTACGTGGATGACATGCTGGTGAAGTCCCGATTCTCCACAGACCACGTCAGAGATTTGAATTCAATGTTCAGCATCCTCCGGGAATACGGAATGAAGCTCAACCCACTCAAGTGTCACTTCGGCGTCGCATCCGGAAAATTCCTTGGGTTCATCGTCAATGCTCGGGGGATAGAAGCGAATCCTGAGAAGATCTGGGCTATAAGAAATTTGCAAACCCCTAGAACCATAAAGCAAGTCCAGAGTCTCAACGGAAAGGTCGCAGCATTGAGCCGGTTCATTTCAAAGTCCACCGATAAATGCATTCCTTTCTTCGACCTGATCCGTAAGGGAAAACGAAACTTTGAGTGGACCACGTAGTGTGAAGGCGCGTTCCGATCACTAGTTCAACATCTCTCCACACCTCCGATCTTGTCAAAACCAGTTGACCACGAGCAACTATATCTCTACCTGGCAGTATCAGAACATGAGATTAGTGCTGCCCTAGTTCGGGAAGAAGACAAAGTGCAAAACCCGGTCTACTATGTTAGTAAGCGGCTAACAGGAGCTGAAAGAAATTATCCGAGACCGGAACACAAAACCGCGACCGGGCACACTCTGTTTTCCCTATCTTATGGCCCAGAGGCTGTTATTCCGATCGAAACGGAAGTGTTTTCTCATCGCGTGACTTACTATGATCCGAAAACGAACGCTATACTTCTGGCCGAATCTTTGGATCTATTGGATGAAAAACGGGAAGAGGCTGATCTGAGAGCAGCCGCACATCAAAGTCGGGTCGCCCGACTATACAACACCAAATTTCGACCTCGAACCTTTGAACTCGGCGACCTCGTGCTCAAGAGAGTCTACCCCGTTCCTTCACACATGAAGCCGAACTGGGGAGGGCCGTATGTGATTACACGAAGACTCGGAGATGGCACATTCAAGCTGTCGACCGTTGACGGTCTCGATTTGCCGAGGGCTTGGAACAGCGAAAGTCTCCGTCGCTATTACATATGACAGGCTTTATTTATTTCATTCTATTTAGAAATGTGTTTCTGCATTTCGAAATTTGAATTTTGTAATAAGGCAACTGACTTTGCCGCATTTTCTTATTTCAGCAATAAAATGCCACTTCTTCGAGCCAGAGCTGTGATTCATTAAGTACGATATACGACATCACGATGCACGAAGAGCTAAATCCCATCACGCTATGGGACTTATTCAAATGGAGAGTGGCTACGATATGACCGGCCACTCACTAAGTGAAACCCGAGCTCGGGGGCAAGCCATTACACCAATATTGATGGATTTGATGCACGACAATCCTACATTCAACTCCGTGCTCCCAGAGTGCGAGACGGATTATAAACATTCGACTCCACGCTCCCAGAGTGCGAGACGGAGTATAAACATTCGACTCCGCGCTCCCAGAGTGCGAGACGGAGTATAAACACTCAACTCCGCGCTCCCAGAGTGCGAGACGGAGTATAAACACTCAACTCCGCGCTCCCAGAGTGCGAGACGGAGTATAAACATTCGACTCCGCGCTCCCAGAGTGCGAGACGGAGTATAAACACTCGACTCTGCGCTCCCAGAGTGCGAGACGGAGTATAAACACTCGACTCCGTGCTCCCAGAGTGCGAGACAGAGTATAAACATTCAACTCCGTGCTCCCAAGGTGAGAAACGGAGTATAAAACAACCAACTCCGCATTCCCAGATTGTGAAGCGGAGTATAAACATCTAACTCAGCATTCCCAGAGTGCAAAGCAGAGTATAAACATTCAACTCCGTGCTCCCGGAGCGTGAGACGGAGTATAAACACTCAACTCTGTACTCCCAGAGTGCGAAACGGAGTATAAACAACTAACTCCGTGTTCCCAGAGTGTGAAGCGGAGTATAAATGACCAACTCCGTGCTCCCAGAGTGCAAGACGGAGTACAAACATCAGTCAACTCCGTGTTCCCAGAGTGCGAACAACCGCTTACGAGATGACATATATCCCCGGAGTGTGGATGAAACGATTCATAAGAGAACAAGTGTAGTTCGACCAATCACAAGCTGATCATCACAACTTAAACCTGGAACTGGGGGCAGAGGCAAATGTTAATCATTACCCGAAACTATGTGATGCTCAGCTCCGATGCGATCCCCTATCACAACTCAAGTCCGAGATTTCCATACTTAACAAGTAAAATGAGCTGTTCTTGAAACAATAAGATAATGCAAGTACACCGGACCAAAGTTCGAACACTGCAATATTCAAGCATAGAAAGGAACATAAGCTGAAACTAGAAGACAAAATTTTATTTTCAACTAAATCAAAAGCTACGGTTCATACATGAGCCTTTCCAAAATACTCCTACTTTGAGGGGCCGAACCCGCATCTAAACACGGCCTACAAAAGGGAACAAAGAAAAGTGACAAAATCCCTGACTACCAAAAAAGAAAAGTATGCCTAAAAGGAGTGTCTAATCCTTCTGCTTCCTCAACTTCTTCTTCCTCGAGGAGCTACTGGAACCACCAGTACCCTTTCGCTTGGAACCTTTCTCCTTAGGCAGGCTCCCCTCGGGTGAAGGCATAATGTCGACGTCCTCGTCCGAGCTGGACTCTATGGGAATGCTTCCCACAGGAGGAGTTGGAAGAACAGACTCCGCAGTCGGAGGAGGGACTGGTACATTAGTATCAATAAGCGTGCCCACAGGAGACACAATCATAAGAGGAGTGGGGCACTGTGTTGATGCTCCGCCATCTACGCTGCCGCCACGCGCCGCGGCCGCCATCTCGACATTAATCTCGACCAACATCGCCGCTTCCCGTTGTGCTCTGGCCTCGCTATGGGTTGTGATAGTCTGAGTTGAAGTGTCAGAAGTAGACGAGAATCCACCCAGGCCAAATGGCAGGTCCGCAAAAGGATCACTCTGACGGCCGAGGAGCTCGTTTACCATCTGTTCATCGAAAGAAAGTGAGCTACCCTGCGTTACTCTGACTGGTGCCATTGCCGCGATGGAAGTCGCCTCAGAAATGATGGCTTTTGGCACTTGGCCTGGTTCTTGGGCAGTGAAAGGCGCAGCTGGTGCAACTTCCGTCACTGATCAAAGAAAAAGAACATGTCGTTAATGTACACTTTAACACAGACCCTCCAATCCAAGTATACAAAAAGTTAGTTCAGAGTACCTTCCTCGGTTTGGCTCGGGGTCGTCTGAACGACTTCGGAAGGATGCTCCTTAATAGGAGATAGATGCGGTCGGTCTGGGTCATATGCCAGAATAGGCTGGGAGTCGATCATAGGAGTTGGCTCAGATTGAGATGACACGATTATCTCAGAACTCGTAACATGGTGCTCCGCACCAGAGCTTTCTCCGACGTCCTGAGTCTGGGCACCAAGCCTCTCCTTATCGTGGGAAATCATGGAGTCATGGAGAACCTTCTTTTCGTCATCATTGAGGATGCGGTTCTCCAGCTCGAATTCATCAAGGGCTTCATCAGGGTGCCCAGACTTCTCCTCATCAACCAGTAAGTTCCAGGCGTTATAGAGATGCGTGGGGTAATCGTCAAGCCATGTCAAATCTCGGTGCCTTAGCACATTGGCATTGTAAGTGACGGGTAGCTCCTCTACCTCGGCCTCAATCCTGGCCTCCGCCTGCCATACCTTTTCGTCAACCCCAGCCTCAGCTTCGCGAGCTTGTTGCATAGCCGCTTCCTTCTCCCTTCGGAGCGTCACTGCCTGATCACAGGCCTCCTGCGCAGAGACATTGGCAGCGTCTTTCTCCTTCGCCATCTCGGAGAACTTTGATTTCAGCTCATTAAGCTCCTTAAGAGCGGCATCCCTCTCGGCGGTAATGGTGGTGTTCCTATGACCCATGTCCTCGATGGCGGTATAATGTTCTTGCTTCATCCTGGTCATGGCAGCATCTACTTCATCAACCTTTTTTAGGGCCTCCATTTCAGATTTACGAGAAGACTCAGCCTCCGCGTTGAGCGCTTTTATGATTCGGTCATTGTGACCCAACTCCCTCTCAAGCTTCTCAATGGTGACGCCCCGATCGAATGCCACTTTGGACGCTTTCCTCGCGGCCCGTCCACATTCCCTGTACTGGAAAATGATGTCCGCAACATAATCATGGATAGTGGTTTCAGCGGTTGGCGGAATTCTCCTCAAATGCGGAGGGAAGACATAACCATCAAAGCAGATGTCGGGAAATTCCTTCCTCATCTGTGCTAATTTAAGCGCTCCTTCACTGGATGCATCAGTCGGGACCAGTGTGGTAGCCGAGGAGGTGGCTATTTCAGTCCTGCGCGATTGATCGGGCCTCGGAGCTTGAGAAGGTGGCCTAGGCCGTGAAGTTTCAGGAGGACGAACAACTACTACCGTAGGAGGTGCGGAGGTCCTGGGAGGAGGAGAGCGAGATCGGGATCGGTGAACGTATCCCCTGTCTCTGTCAGACTTTTCCTGACCAGAGTGTCCTGAGTCGTAATCCCTCTCACCCTCTCTCCTGCGTGGCTCATGATAACGGCGCTTGTTGCACAAACTACCAAGCACAGAACTTTGCCCAGACATCGTACCTGAAAAGCAAACCACGAAAAATCAGTAGCCGTTTGCAATATGTTGTTTACGGTTAGGAAAATGTGTTGTGCCGTGAAGAGTGTGTGAATGTGTAACCCCCCGGACCAACCAGAAGTGTCAATCGCACTGGAAGGAAGAGACTCGCTAACATCGACGATATGTCGCGGTCCACCCGATTCAACGTCATGTTGCTCGGGCTCGATGTCCGAGATTGGAGGGTCAGCAGGCCCTTCGAATTGATTTTCAGCTGGCAGGGAGGGTGCTTCCGTAATCCTAACTCCTGGCAGAGGACGGTGTAAAACCACAGACTTCCGCCTCCTGGACTTAGGCTGTTTTGAGGCCACTGCTTTGCCTTTCCTCTTTGCATCGGAATCCGGGGTTGCATTAGCGGGTCCGACCAACGGTTCCTCGTCGGTATGAGTTCTTTCGGAATCGGGTTCCTCAATTATCACAACCCTGGGTTTCTTCCGCTTGGCCTTTTCTCTGGAGACGGTCTTTAGTGAACCATCGAGCCTTATGCTCTGCCTCCGCCCGATCAACCCAAGAACTCTAAGGTTCTGGTCCGTCAGTAGCAATTCGATATTCCTTTCTTTGCCAGGGACTTCTTGAAGGACACGAACTATCTCTTTATAGTAGCCACCTTTAGGTCGCTGGATTATTGCTGAAAGAAAAGGAATAGGAAATATGAGTATAGTTTCATTCAAAAATTGCCCCGTCAATTACTTGGGAAAAAGACAATGCTTACGTCTAAACAGCCATCTTCTGGCAAACCCCGGCGGACATCGGACATAGAACCACTCTGACTTGAAGTAGCTCAGCCTAGTCCACGACCCTGTGACAACTTGGCAGTTTCTTACAGACTCCAAGAATGTAAAAGATGGGCTGTCAGTTCGACTTTTAAAGTTGAAGAGGTATCTTATCTCGGTCGGGCGGGGAGGTCAGTAGAGGTATTCCATAAATGCGATGAACAGGCCATTGAGTGAAGCATATCCATTCGGATGTAGCTGAGACGGAGCAATATCCAGGTAAGCCAACACCTCTCTTATATAATCGTTGAACGGGGGAAGTGTACCGGCTGCGCATGCATGCCGATTAAAAGCAGTATATCCCTCTAGGGGATTATGCGGTCTGTCGTCCGGCCCCGGCAACATTACGTCGTCCAACGACAGGCCATGCCTTAAGCATATTCTCCCTAACGTATCTTCAGAGATATTGGACGGAACAGAATCAGGTGGACTATTGATGAAGGATGCGTCAAGCAACTCGTCCGGAGCTGGACTGATAACTTTGGCCTCGATATCTGGGATCTCAAGTCTGGAAGGGGTTGGATTCTGAGTTTCTTGTTGCTGCGAACTTGATGGTTCCATAACTGGCTAACTCACGAGAAACTATCATTAGACGATAAAAAGCCCGTGCATTCCCCAGTGTAAAGTGTATGAATGAGTCGTGCAGTGCAAGTGTCGTGCATGAGTTGAGCGAATTCTGCAGAATTAAAATATGCAAAGTACAAAACTATGAGGGCCGGGCTGGAAATGACTATCATTGCTGACCGTCACAACCGCGCCATCTGGATGCTAACGATCGATTCAAGTTAAAGTTCACCATACTTCAATTTCTGGTTAGATAGCAGTTTCATCGACAAGCTTCGAAAGTCAGTCAAATATGCAGTTCTACTATTAAGTCTGATTATGCAAGGCGGAAGCTTGTCGGAGTCAAATGTTCAAGTATGCAAAATTTCCCTAAGTTTGGCAAAATTTAAGATGGAATCGATCGCTGCATCTCAATTTCGTATCGAGATAGCTGGACCACGCATTTTCAAAACCGGGAGCGTTCGAATCGATACATTCGAATCGTTCATCTTGGGACAGGAGTGTTTCGTATCGACCTGGTGCGAATCGATACGTTCGTATCGATCAGGCTGGGATCAAGATGTTTCGTATCGATCAGGTTCGAATCGATACGTGTCGTATCGATCAAGGGCAGACCAATTTGCTTCGATCAGGTTCCCCGATCTCGAACCAATCTGAAAATGGTGGCTTCGCATCAGTCGCCGCTCCCATCTCTGTACTAGTGCGAAATCACATCCTTCAGATTGATTCGAATGCTCCCATTCCAGGTCGATACAAAACGAAGCTGAAGTAATTTCTCCGCATCTCCTTCTTCTCCAAAGGGCCTCAACTCCATGGCCACGCTCCATCCACGATCTTGCTCCCTCGCATCCAGATCTCAGATTCCTTTAAATCGGTTGCCAAAGCAAGAAGGATGGCTAAGATTTCAGATCTCGCCGTTCTTAACACGATTCTATCATTTAATTACCTGAGTTTAATGTTTAGGCTTGAAGGATTGAAGGATGGGATCGACTCGAAAGTAAGAACAGTTTGTTCTCTCAGAGTTCGTAGATCGATACGAAAATGCAGAAAGTATGAGGCAACAGTAAAAAGTAAAAGTGAAAAATGGGCTAAGTCCCAGGTATTTATATGGAGTCTAGGGTGGAACCGAGTCGATTCGACTCCCAGTCAACCTGACCGGTCGCAACCAGTCAAACGGCGCGTCTAAGCAAAGGCCTGTTTCGAACCCACCAGACTTCACTGATTCGAGATGCGCAGAGAAGCCACCTGAAGACAATGGACCCCATCGATTCGAAGCACACGTTTTGTGAACCATCAATCTCAACGATGCAGGCTTATCGATACGATCACAAAATTCGTATCTGTTATAATCCATCAATACGAATAATCGTTTCGTATCCATCGAATCAGCCCGCATCGATACGAAGAAAGGTTTCCCAACTTTTAACATCGATTCATTAGGGGATCAATACAAGAAGGTGGTAAAAGGCGATCATCAGACATCGTTTCAACTAAAGTTTCAAACCAATTCAAGAAGGAATCAATGCGAGGTTCAATGACGACAAATGCTGATGACGACTCGCAAACTTGTGGCTTTTCAAAGCACGTCATGTTTTCACAAGACGTACTTTGGGGGGCAAATGTTATCCAGCCTTTTGGCAAGGCCAGGACACCAAGGAATCGACTAGAGGACAGGGATAGCTCGCCATGGATATCGCTGAATTTTGTTTGATGCCAGATTGAGCTACAATTGATAGGACATGACAAGAAATATCATAGAAGTCAACATCTCAAATTTTGGATCAATTCGGGTTCACATGCTCAAGTTATGATCGATTCAAGTTGAAGGGAGAAGCCCAGATTTCGTTTCCATCACTCTGGGCTCTTTCGTTTCCATCGCTCTGGGCGCATTCGTATCCATCACCGAAGCTCTAGTTCGAATCGATCAAGATTCGTGTCGATCAACTTCGAATCCATCGAAGTACCCAGGTTCGACTCGGTTTCATTCGAGTCCATCGGCAGATCACCTACTTCGTATCGATCACCTCCCATGAGTTCGTATCAATCAGGAGCGGCCATGTTCGAATCCATCGAGCTCGTATCGATAGACTTCTTACACATCAACGGTTGAAGCGCTTCGTACCCATCAGCCAACATTTGCTTCGCATCCATCGGACCTCCTTTATTCGAACCCATCGAGTTCACATCGGTCTAGACTCGTATCCATTAACAGGTGACGTGCAATTCATATTCAACGAGTCTATAAACTAGGATGACGTGCCATTCATCGAAACAAACGAGGCGAGATCCATGGAATCGAAACGGTCAATGCGGAGCGAATACTGGATCGAAACGAAGTGCGCGCGCCACCTCATCTCAGAAGCACATGCAGCAATCGATGCGGGGGGGATCGAGTCGAAGCCGTGGGGACGAACCAAACAACCTTCGAGAGATCTCGTTTCGTATCGACCATATCTTGAGATCCACTGATCCAAATACAACGAAATTTTCAGGGAAGCTTGCATACATACTGAGGATCATGTCCACCAAATTTGAGCTCAATTGGAGATCATCTTGATCGATACGAAATGACTTCATATCGATCACAGATTGACTCGAAACTTTCTGAGGTTGGTCGAGTGGGTCCCCTCACGTGCCAGACCAAGTCTCCCAGAGTTTGAGAGAGATTTGAGCCTCCTACGCCTATAAATAGAGTCCCAAAATCAATAGAAAAAGGATCTTTTTTCTCTGAAGCGTCCAGACTCTGCCGGATTGAGATTTGCATCCTACTTTTGCTGTCAATTTCGAATTCTAATCTGTAATCCGCTGTTCATTGCTGTAACCGCTTGTAATCATTGAAAGAGAATCAATAAAATCATCAAAACTTCATAGTGGACGTAGGCCATACGCCGAACCACTCTAAATTGCTTGTCTGTGCATTTTACATTTCTGTTTGTTGGAGTTTTTATTAGATAACCTCTGTTTTACATTTATAATCTTCATTTTATCTCTTCAAATAACTCCCGAAGAGTGTTGAGCCCATTTTTGGTACAAGCAACGTTGATCAAGCGCACTTGATACCGTGAATTGGCTTCTACGATCGTTGATTCGAGCGCACTCGAATGCCGAAAGAGGAGATAGGAGATTACACTCAACTACCAATTTAGTGAAAGCACAAAGCTAACAAAACCAAAGTTTTATTCAAATCAACTGACTATTACAAGTGATATTCCCCGCCTATTTATAGGCTTGCAATTCTCAACATAAATCTGTGCAACACATAGGTCGGCGACGACCTAAAACCTTGTGACCTAAAAACAGACGCGACCTAAAAAGGAAAACACACAAGTACAATGCAACATATACAAATTACAACACATAAGCGACTCAAGAAATTACCCAACGACCTAACATTGAACGACTTAACAACAGTGAGCGACTTAAAAGCACGCAGCAGCAGCGACCTAAGAATATGGCTTCGGATATCTTCATGCGACCTAAGATAGGTCATTCGCGACCTAAAGAAAACATCATAGGACAATCTGCTTCAGTGACCTTAAAATGAGTGAGTTGAGCGACCTAATAGTTGAGCGACCTAAGTTAGGTTGTACACGACCTAAGGAAAGAATGCGGCATACTGAATGAGTTAGGTCGTTAGGTCGTTAGGTCGCTCGCGACTTATCATAGGTCGTTAGCTTGTTTTGAGCGACCTAAGTAACCCGAGTGATACGAGATTAGCTTTAGGCCGTTAGGTCGTTCCAATGACTTATCCCACCACTTTAGCATGTTAGCTCGTTCACATGCCTTATCACCGATTCCGCTAACTCGTGAGCGACCTTCCATAGATCGTGAGCGACCTAAATTGTTACTAGGTCATGAGCGACCTAAGACTTGGCCTGTATCAACCTTACTAGGTCGTGAACGACCTAAAATGTCACTAGGCCGTGAGCGACCTAAGACTTGGGCTGCATCAAAAATAGTGGGTCGTTACAGAAAGTGTGGAGGCCAAGTAATCATTAGCTTCTACTAATCATCATTTAAGTGTACATGAAGCCATTAATTACATAAGCATGTGCATTAGCCTCTAATTTGTACATGAAGAAAGGTGGGTAGGTGGGGTCCTCCTTTATCATGCCTTTGAACTTTTTCCATCTCCATTCCTTTGTATCTTCTTTGGGTATGCATACATATTCATGAAACCACCTGTATATGAAGCCAAATTCCTATAAAATAATATAGAAATTTTAATTAAATTTTCTCAAATTAATATATGCACAAAAATGTCCATTTTGCCCTTGGATGAAGATGAATATGTGACGATTTGAAAATAATATGAATTTTGGTTTAAACAAGTTAAAATACCCGATATGATCATTTATTTAATTTAAATAGATTAAATATGGTGGTAAAAATATGCACATTTACGTGCACATCACTTGGATTGCTCAAAACAGCATATTGTTAATTTATATTTGGCAAAACTTAGCATATACAGTAAGTAAAATCAATCATAGAATCATAGACACAGAGTCATATAATAATAAGCAGCGGAATAGATAAATAGTAGTTCATGAAGCTACTATATAAACATCAGAGTTTAAAGTAAAATACAACATATATCTCGAATATACAGTAGTTACTAATACAAATGCAATTGATAAGTCTGAACAAACAACTGAAATAAACTGAAGTTACTGGAAAGCTGAATATACAAAGACCGATCTTCAAGCGAAGCTCCAAGCTCCGAAGGTGAGTCGCAAATGCTACGACACTCAGTCAGACCCGAGCATAAAGCAAGCACAAAACACTCGAGTCAGGATTAACATTCTTATAACAGTAAATTCAACTCAAGTGAAATGTCAACTGAAATACAAATAACTCAAATGATGTTTGGGATTCCCATCCTTTAAGGATCCGTTAAACTATCTACTTACATAGTACAATACGCTACATATATAATGTTTATAGTAAAGTAAACTATTAAAATAGCGTTAAGGCCTTACCCATATCCCGCTTAACACATTTTATATACAATGCCATAAGCTCCACCAAACCGGTGGTTTACCAAGAGGACACCCCATAGGTACGGTACAAAACAAACTCATAGAAGGCACGATAGGGCATGTGAACACGGCACGCGAGGCAATGCCAGGGTAGATACACCGTTTGCGGATCCGAACAGGTGGTACTGCATAGCAGCTACTACTGCCTACCTCGAGACACATTCCTCTATCAAAGGTGCACCCAATCAAATCACAAAGTAATAGAATGGTATCGAAGAAATGTGTCTGATAGGAGGAATGACCTTACTTGGCCCAGCATGGCTCCTATTTTAGTCACATCTATGCTGACTCATGGGAATCAGGGCTACGTAAATACCTAATACAGAATCGTCACCAAACTATCCTACTTCGTTCTGTAATCTCCACCACGTGCACAGTTGTTAAAGTGGTTTTCGGTATTGGCAGAAAGTATGACAATATCCGTTCCCGGTCTCTTTAACAACCAATCGCTTATTTCACACCGTGGTCATTTTATAAAATTGCTTTTATAATAATTTTAAAATAGTTCACACTTCAGATCAAAATATCATATTCTTTTCAAAAATCATATCGCTTCCAAAATCATATTCACACATCACTTTCGAAATCATATTCACAGAAATAGTTTAAACCATCATATCAAAATATTAGTATTTAAATCCATTAAATCTAAATAACAGTTCCAACTACATAGTTTTAAATATCGAAAGTAGTTTTTATATATATATTTTGAAATAGTTATAAATTAAAATAGTTTATTTTTAAAAATAAGTTATAAATTAAAATAGTTTATATAATAAAATAGTTTCCTCCAATTTCACTAATCGATTCAAATCAACTTTAATTCCAAAAAATCAATTTAAATCAATCCCAGTTTAAGAATTTCAATTTAAAGGGTTGAAGATTCAATTCAAATTCTCAATAAACCATTACAACTTATCGATTTCAAATCCAAGTTTGGACTATCGCTTCAATTCTAATAAGATTCAAAGTTTAAATATCCAAACATTTACAATATAAGTTTCATTTATATTCCAACATTTAACTTAAATTTTATTCGCATTGAAAAATACACTTAATCAGTTTAATAACAGTTAAATAAAATCTCAATTTATAAATTTGAATCTATATTAAATATTCAGTCTCAATGTTATTTAAAGTCGAGAATATTCATTTAATCATTTTTATCAAATTATGTTATAAATCATACCTTTCAAAATCTCAAAATTAATAAGTTCAAATCAATTCTTATTTAAATTCAATTATTAACCAATTTAAATTCCAAGTTAACATTAGTTTATCTTCCCGACCTCTATTATTTAAGTTATAAAAAAAATTATTTTTAAAATATTAATGTAAATTTAAGTAAATTCTTAAACATATTATATACAAATTAAATTACATTTTATTAAATTAAATCTTATTATTAAATTTATTTTATATTAAATCTTAATTTATATATTTTTGAAATAATAAAATTGTAAGTAATATCTTAAAATTTATATTTTCAAAACTAACTTATAAATTAAAATTCCCAAAACATACTATTTTAAAAATCTAAATTTTATACATATATAAAGAGAGCATTTATATATTATATTTTTAAAATCAATAATCATTAAAACCTATATATTTCCTTTCAAACTTTGGAAATCATTTTCAAAATATAGACCAACGGTGTACGTATATAATTTCCTATCCTATGGTCAAGTGATACAGATATTTATCATTTCAATCTGCAAATTAAATATTTACGAATATATATCATTTCAACCTGCAATCCATAAATTTCAAAATCAATGAAATTCGTTTGGGTTTATCATTTCAACCCATAACGATTTTCCCTTAATCTATAATATCGTTCGGGTATGTATCATTTCAACCCATAGGGAATTTTAAACTAACAGGGAACTTGCAGTGTGAAAAAATATATGATAATAATATAACATATCAACAACATGCATATATCATTGGTAACAAATTTAAATATAATATAGACAATAGGTTATGGTGTCATATGTCATAGGTACACAATGGCAGATAATGGCATATCATATATAACAATTAAATAACTCAAATTTAACACCATATTTCAATCATCATTTCAGATGAATTAAATTTACTAAATATGAGAATGTTAATCGTGAGTGATTGCTCACCTTTCAAGGCAAGAGAAATAAGACAACACGATAAGCAATTAATTTTGAATCACGAACTCTACAACAAACCCAAAGCAAAGCAAAGCGAAGCGAAGCTGGCACGATCTTGAATTCAATGGATCCGATGAGGCAAATATATATAGTTATATATTTAAAATCTAAAATAAAACATGTATTTCAAAACAAAATCTTTATAATATATATATTTGAAAATTAATATTAAATCTAAAACACATATATATAAAAATCAAAATCTATATATAAAAAAACTATATTTAATTTAAACCCATATTAAAATAAGATAAACCTTTACATTATCTTTGAAAATCAAAATGGATAAAATGAAATCCCTACATTATATTTGAAAATCAAACACATAAAATAAAATCAAAATCTCCATATGGTTTTTTTTAAAATAACATTACTTAAAACATACATATTAAAATCAAAATGTTATATTATATTTTTAATAATCTATATATATTTCTCTATGTTTAATCTAATCTAAATCTCTACACCTTTATGTTTAAAATCAAAATCAGTATCTCACTCTTCTTCACAAAACAAAATTTATAAATATAGTATGTATATATTTCTTCACAAAACAAAATTTATAGATATATTAGAGAAAGAAGGAGGCTACTATAGGATTTTGCTCTAGAAGGCTCGGTAGTTGTCAAGGCTGTGATCGGAGATGAAGCGGGTTCTGGCGGAGAGGCTTCACAAGCAAAGGCAGCTATCATGTGTTTGCTGTGTGGTGAGATCTTATCGCTGCGGTGAAGATGGTAGTGGGGATAGAGGGTGGCTGCGGTCGTCGGTGAGCATATAGGCTGTAGCGTTTGAAGTTTGGGAAGGCGAAAAGTCACAGGATGGCTATGGGTTGTCGGTGTAGGCGGAGAGTCTTGTAGCGGCGTAGTTGCTAGGGGAGAGTGGTGTGGTCGGCAAGAGGAAGGGTTCGGAGGTTGCACCAGTCGGGTTAAGCAGGTTGGAGGCGACCGTTGTAGTGGCATCTGGGTATCAGGCTAAGGGGTGAGAGTGGTCCGCCAGGCTATTGCACGCAGCGGATGAGGTAGCGGAAGGCGAAGGCCTGTGAAGCTATGTGGGCTGTCAAGTGCTCAGAGGCGGAAGGTGGATGAGTGGAAACTGTGGTCGGCCTTGGAGAAATGGTGGATGGGCAGTGAAGGCGGGAGGTAGGGGACAGCGGGCGAACTGTTTGGTGAGACGGTTGCGGCAGGGTCTGGTGCATGGCTGCGGTGAAGAGAGGAGAGGAGACGAAGGGTTTCCGAGATGGACGGCGATGTCGCACGTGGATGGAAGGTTTGGTCCTGGCAGGGGAACGGATGCACGTGAATGGTTCAAATAGAGAGAGGAAGCTCAGAATATATGAATACAGATTAATATATAACTTATATTATATTATTGCTGAAAAGAAGAAGAACAGATTGAAACGTCTCATAAAGAAACATGTGAATTGATGGGAATAGTGAAGGTCACTGCTAAAATTCAGAAAGTATTAATAACAAATTTCTATTGGAATTATACGGTGGGTAATTGAATGGTCACGGGAAAACAAATAGACTCGAACGGGTTCGATACGGTTGACCGTTTTGCGGTTTTCACCGCGTACCGGACATAGAAATGCACAACTAAATATACTGTGGAGATCAGTACGACGAGACTAACATAATGGTACCCATATATCGGCGATACGACCATCCTATCAAAAGTTGATATTTCACTGTCAAACTACTGCAATTTCGCCGGAAATAAAATAAACGGGGCTAGAGCAGTCCAAATTTAGCAAAACGAAATATGACATCTCACTCAGAAAATGATTTACATTTTTATTATATAAAAATATTTAGTTTTCGAAAATATTTTATTTCAATCAAATTTTAACTGATTTAAATTGGAATTGAAAATTACACAACAGAACTAACTTTCATATTCTCTGATGAAAAGTTGACATTTGCTACGTTTAAATAGACGCATTCCAAATATCAAATTTTCATTTCAAAATTTATTATTTATTTTTCATGAAAATTTTAGTTAATTACGTTATAAAAGTCGTTAAGATTTTCGGGTCGTTACAGTGCATTCGACAAGCGAATCAGAAAGAATTCATTGACTTCTTCTCATGAACATCTGCTAGATTGGTTTTCTGGTCTTCTATTACTTATTACCAGAAATGGTATTCTGGTTTTCTATTACTTTTACCAGAAATGGTATTCTCTGGTCTTCAGTTACTTTTTGCCAGATTGGTATTCTCTAGTCTTCTGTTACTTATTGCCAGATTGGTTTTCTGGTCTTCTATTACTTATCGTCGGATTGGTATTCTGGTCTTCTATTACTTACTACCAGAAATGGTATTCTGGTCTTCTATTACTTATTACCAGAAATGGTATTCTCTGGTCTTCTATTACTTAACGTTAGATTGGTTTTCTGGTCTTCTATTACTTATTGCCAGATTGATTCTCTGTTCCTCTATTACTTATTTTTAGATTGGTTTACCGGCCTTCTAATACTTATGGCCGAAAAAGGTCTTCTGGTCTTCTATTATTAATAAAAAATCAGCAGATATTGTTTTTTAACCTCTTATCATTCATTACCAGAAAGGGTATTCCGAGCTTCTGCTATTTATTACCAAGAAAGGTATTCTGATATTCTTTAACTACAATTAGAGCTCTAATCTCCCACCACTTATTGTCAGAAGGGGATTTATGGTCATCTATTATCAGATTGGCATCATAGACTTATCACCCGATTCGGGTTTTTGGATTCATTTTAACAGCAAACAATGGACTAAGATGTCCAAGCCCAAGTGAGGCTCATTCAATAATGGACTAAGACGTCCAAGCTCAAGAGGCGGATGATCAAATTATTTCTATACAAAGCCTGAAGGGTTCTTATATGTTGGAAAGGGCAAAAGCAAAGGTGTGAGACGAATCTCCATTAGTTAATACCTGAATCTGGGTTTCGAGTCTTTATCAATCGCTAACATATTATACCTGAATCTAGGTATCAAGACTGCTGTTTAATCAAGCCCTAGTCCAGGGACAAGATTTTTGGACTTCCATTCATCTCAAATGCCCGAATCGGGCCAAAGAATATTATCAAAAAGAACAGTATTAAGACTCTTTGGATGGTAAATTCGGGCTTCTAACTATGTCAAAGTAATGGGTGAGAGAGTCACTACTTCAAAATTCAGACATGAACCCCTGAATCAGGTTCTTCATTTAATGAAAGTTAGATTTTAACATTCATCACCGCATGATAAGGCGAAATCGATTACCAACAAGTTTTATGCATTCCAAACAAATGGAAGGAGTTAAATCCTTGATCATTTCTCATCATGGTTAAAGATAAGATGTTAACATTTTGAATGAATTACTTTTCATGCATTTAGCAAAATGATTTGTTAATCCAAAGCATAGGACATACATAGACAAATATGTCAGTTTAAAAGCTAACAATTAGAAGCCCTGTTTGCTACATGTTCCGCAGGGAAGTCGGAATGGCAAGGAATAGCAAAAGATTTAGCAAGCACAAAAGTCGCTGAATGAACAATTCAAAAGTATATCAAAGATTATACCATAGAAAAGGATCACAAATATGGTGATATTTACAAAATTTCCACAATTTACATGAGTTATGTAGTCATTTACAATTAACGAAATTATGTACTATACATATTTACATAGCCACAAAGTTAAAAGGAACAACACACACTTTCATTACATCTAAAGTCGAGAAGCAACATTCCTAACTTTGCCTAGAGTCTTAGCGGAAAGCATGATTGTTGAGTCAAAAGGTATAGTAACCTTTTCAGGGGTAATAACCGGCGGACATTTACTATAATCCCATTTTCTAGTAGGTGGTCTGTTGCGACCACAAATTAACTTGGTATGGAAGGTTCTGATTTATTTTAAGAAAGTTTCCTTCTCTTCACCAAGAAAGTCCAAGTGGAGACGAGGGTATTCCAAATTTAATTTTTGTAAATCTCAAAGAATGCAATACCTCGCTAACTTCGAAGTCTTCAAGAGTGGTGCATTTTTAGAGCAAAGCCTTCTCAGATTAACATATTGACTTAGACGGTCTTTTGGGACGATACAACCTGAAAAACCGATTATCTGAAATAGCATAGCAAAAAGAAGCTAAGTATAGGGAGCATTACAAAAAAATGTATTTATAAAATGACTATCTGTTACGTGTTAACTATCACTCATCTGGTTCATGCAAAATAGACTTAGAAAAGAATTCAGAAACAAATTTATCCTTATAATATTCAAGTTTTTTAGCAGGGAGATCTTGAGGAATAGAACTGACTCGAAGTAAATTCCAGGATGCGTGTCAGATTCGAATTCATCTAAGTATCTTCTATGAAAACGTCTAAGTAAACCCCTACTGAATTCTCTTAAATACGAAAAATCTATGATTAAGAGTCTATAATGTGTTTTATACCAAAAAAAAATTTCTCTCTTCCGTCATCATCCATAATAGGTTTGTTAACTCTCTATTTTCCTTCGAGATGGCATCGTACCGGAGCCGCTCTTTCTTTAGTAAAAGAGCAGTCCTCGGACATTTAAAAGATACCAGTGCGGAGCTTGTTAACAATTTAGGGGGTTCGAGATGATCCATGAATTCGAAGTAGTTCATATAGAAAGCTTTTCTTATGTAGAAATTCACTAGATAACTTCTATTCATTATTATTTTTAGATCAAACGAATATCGTAACCATAGAATATGGAAAAATAACTCCACAACATTTTCGAGATATGAAAGAGAATGCCTGAATTTTTCCACCAAAATATCAATCTGAGCCCGTTCGTCTTTTCCCTCTTTTATAAAAAAGAGTAATAATAATATTAAATTATTCATCTCCGCAAAAAGAAGAGTGCTAATAGTGGCCTGTAACATTGATCAAATTCATCTCGACTTTATTAACGTAGAGGCACCACACTGCTGCTGCCGTTACGCAATGGGACTACTAAATCAACCTCTAGAGGCGGAGGAAGTGCAAAGCACTCAGTCTAGCAACACAATTCATCAGCAAACCAATTTCTTCAATCACCACTTAACGACTACGTGGTCCATGTTTTACGACTTAATTACTGCCATGTTCTAGAAGGATTTGGCCATCTGGGACAACTCCGATGAAAACCCCATGCTGGCGATGTATTCACCCTATCAGCCAATATGGGTTGAACCCACCGTCATCAACTTAGTCAATTTTGCTCCGGACCTTCCCCCTCTCCCAAATGAACAATGATTAGGGGGTATTTTATCTTTTTGCTAATTGTCCCCGATGTTTAATTCTGAAAAAGTGACATCACTTTGAATATGTATATGCTAACTGATTATTGACAGTATATAGGTTAATGTTTCGAAATTATAGTCTAGTTAAATTTCTGGAATGATGTTGTGTAACTATAAATGTGCTTAATGGATTAAAATTTTGTTGAAAAAAACTTGAACACTCTAACTTTCGGCAAAGTCGAAAGGTTCATACATAAGGCTTTCGACAAAGTCGAAAGTTTTATAGAAAAGCCTTTTGACAAAGTCGCAAGGTTAATATGAAGAGCTCCTTCAACCTTGTCGAAAGCCCTATGGAAATCTAAACCTATTACAAGTGTAGCATGAAGGTAAGTGGCAAGACCTTTCGACATTATCGAACCCAAAACTTCAAAATTCCTTATTTAAAAATAATAATAAAAAAAAATAAAAATAAAAAATAAAATATTGGTATTGTTGATATTGTCAAAAGGGTCTGGTCAGAGTTATTGAAATATGTCATGCCCATTGAAGTCGAAAGGTTATAGATTTGACTCAGGCGTACTTAAAACATTTTGACAAAGATGGGCGGAAGCAACTCTAAAGTTCAAAACTCTTCAACCTTATCGAAAGCCCATTGTTGAAAGGTTAGGCCAATAAATTATCTAATCTTCCGACAACAAGGAAAGGTTGGCGCCACAATATCTTCCAACCCCACCGATAGGTATAGAGAGGGAAAATCCATCATTGCCGCCTCAGTCTCTTTCGTACGGGTAGATAAGTCATTTTGAGTTACCAAAATTGTACACTGGTGGGTTCCATGCTACTTTATCAGGTCTAACCAAACCCAAATCCAATAATAAATGCAGTTTTCAAATCCTCCTTAAAGAACAAGTAAGAGAGGAGGTTAATCTAAAGTATTAAATTGAATGTGAGAAGTCACCTTGTTGTTTTAGAGTGAAGTTCAAGAATTTTAGGAGAATTCTTTTAATTATACTCGATAATTTTGTTTACAGGAGAAGAGGAGGAAAGAGAAGTAGAATATTATATAAGAAATATCATCCAAATTCTCAACCGATGGATCGGACATAAATAGACATCCCAGATTGACGCGTAAAGGACAAAAGGCGGGAAATTTTATAGCTTTTGACAAAGGTGACTTGAAAAGTCAAGAGCATCCCTTCGAATGGGGGGGGGGGGCAAATGTTACACTAAAATTCAATCTTCCGTTTAAGACGAAAGGTCTTTCAATAAAGACTAAAGAAAAGGAGTTTAGTTCAAACCTTTCGAAAGAGTCGAAGGGATTCAGTCAATAGTGTATAGTAGTCCATGACCTTTCGAAGGAGTCAAAAGGTTTCATCTCTCAGCATTCAAAGTGTTTTTACCTTCCGAAAAGGGTGGAGTAGTCAAAGAAAGTGCAAGAAACTCTGTATTGGCCTTTTCGAAAGCATAGCAAGCCTTTCGAACCGGTTGGACCACATCCGAGATACCTTTCGACGATGTCGAAAGGTTTATGAAGAAAATGGCACTCACAAGTCAGTAGAGAAAGAAAGACAACCTTTCGACAACATTGGAGGAAAGCACAGCTCTCGACAATAATCAAAGGAAAGGCAACCTTCCGACAAGGTTGAAGGGTTCATAGCGGCATAATGAAGGCAAACCTTTCGACAAAGTCGAAAGGTTCATGAAGGCGAAAAGAAAATCAAACCTTTCAACAAAGTCGAGAGGCCCATGATAGCAGATGAAAGACAAATCATTCGACAAAGTTGAAAGGTTCGCAGCTGCATATAAAAGGGGAACCTTCTGACCCGGTCAAAAGCATGAAGTTGAAAGGTCATCCACATGCATCTATAAATAAGACCCAAGGGGTCCTGTTTAGAGCGGGGAATTTCTTTCATTCTAATATTGTAACTTCTTAATCAAAGTATTGTAACCCTAATTGAGTGTGATTTGGGGAAATTTAATAAAATGAAGTTTTTTCTTGGATACAAAGGGAAGTCCTTAGCTTTGTTAATTACTTTACTATTTGCATAAACCTTTGTTGGATTAACTGTTAATTTCATGTTCAATACCACTAAAAGGTTCTTGCCAACAAGTTCGACAACATTTCTGATTTAATTAGTTACTACAACCTTTCGAAGCTTTCGACCTTACAGCTTAAACCCTTCGACATGGTTGGTCATATTGGCTAAACAACATTGATAACCTTCCGTAGTGATTGACTTCGAAGACCAAACCTTTCGATTAGGTCAAAAGCACTTATCCTGTAAAATATCAACAACCTTTTGAAGATACAATCCAAGTGGTCCAACCTTTCATCTAGATTGAAGACTATTCTTTAAGTATTAATATCTGGGTTTACAAGACTTATTCCATAAGAAACCATTCCCATACCTTTTTACAGAGATCAAAATACGCCTTATAAGTAATCTAACCTTTTGACAAGATCGAAAGCTTCTACATACCTACAAAGGAGTTTGGTATTCTACTTAATCCCAAAGAAGGAAGTCATCCAAACCTTTCAAGGATAATGTCCGACCTCCTAAGGACAAATCGAAGGGAATTCACTCTAAACCAAGAAGGAAACTCTTGAAGAGAATCTCATATTAAATCAATAAAGCCGGAAGGTTTCATAACCAATCACCTAAACCTTTCGACGAAGTCAAAAGGTCTTATTCGAAACATATTCGCAAGTGAAAATATAAAGGCAATCCCTAAGGGTATCAAACCCATCATTCAAATCAGACTAATCATACTACTTGGAATAACTTTGGGGTGTTGACCATAAATTTGGTTAACAGTAATAGAAGACCAGAAATCCATATGGGCAAATAATAGTCGAAGTTAGGAAATCCATATCTGGCAATAATGGAAAACCAGAAATCCATATCTGGCAATGATAATAGAAGACCAGAAATCCAAATCTGGAATTAATAGAAGACTGAAAATCTATAACAGGCAATAATAATAGAAGACCAGAAATCCATATCTGAAAATAATAATAGAAGACTAGAAATCCAAATCTTGAAATAATAGAAGACCAGAAATCCATATCTGGCAATAGTAATAGAAGACCAAAAATCCAAATCTGTGAGATAATAGAAGACCAGAAATTCATATCTAGCAATAATAATAGAAGATCATAACTCCATATTTGGAAATAATAGAAGAAGACCGGAAATTCAAATCTGGCAATAATAATTGAAGACTAGAGTTTCTTATCTAGTGGCTGAAAATTGCATTTAGTTGGGAGTATAAATAACTCATGTTTGATGATTTCTTCCTCTAGAAGATTGGTTTATTTGGAGCATTGCTTAGCTCTAATTTTGGTTGACTTAGGAGCACTACTTGGCTCTAATTTTGACTGATCTTCCTTTTGAAGATTTCGGTGCTTTAGTGAGGCCTTTGATAATGGCACTAAAGGCTTACTCCGTCGTCCCTCTAGGAGGTGCTTCAGTGAGGCCTTTAATGACGACACTGAAGGCTTTCTCGGTGCTTTAGTTATACCTTTAACGATGGCACTAAAGGCTAATCAGACCTCCATTTAGGAGGTGCTTCAACTAGGTCACATAAACAGGGGTTGAAAGCTTTTATTGTGCTTTAGTGAAGCCTTTGATGGCAGTATTAAAGGCTTACTCTAAGCTCCCTCTATGAGGCATTTCAATGAGGCCTTTGATGATGACACTGAAGGCTTAGGGCCTTTGATGGCCAGAGACCTCTTGCAGTCATAAGCCTTTGATAGTTGGGGCCTCTTATGGCCAGGAACCTCTTACGGTCATAAGCCTTTGATGGCTGGGGCCTTTTATGGCTAGGAACCTCTTGCGATCAAAAGCCTATGATGGTTGGGGCCTTTGATGGCCAGGGACCTCTTGCGGTCATAAGCCTTTAATGGCTTTGGGAGAATCTTACTCCTTTGCAATAAACTTCTTTGCATTCATCTAATGTCAGAATGTATGACCGCAAATGTTCGGCATTCCATGTTCTTGCTATGACATTACCTCTTCCGGTCATAAGCCTTTAATGACTTTAGGAGAATCTTACTCCTTTGCAATAAATTTCTTTTCATTCATCCATTGTCGGAAAGTATGACCGCAAATGTTCAACATTCCATGTTCTTGCTATGATGTTGTCATCTGTTAGGTAAAGTTTATAGGTCCCAGACGGGATTACCTTGTGTGCATTAAAGACCCTTCCCAATTTGGTCCAAGCTGCCCGTTTACCAGATTCTTGGTATTTTCCATGACTATTTGGAGCACTAGTTCGCCTTTTGGAAATTTTTTCCTCTTACTCTAGAGTTGTAGTACTTAGATATTCTTCATTGATTCTCAGCCATTTGTATAGCTGCTTCATCTCTAAACTCATTGATTAATTCGAGGGATTCTTTCTTTAATTCTTGATTTGGATTGAATGCATACACTATACTTCGATGAGAAGGTACTTCAACATCAATTGGGAGCATGGCTTCACATCCATATGTTTGGGAATATAGGGTATGACCTATTGTAGTCTCAGTCGAAGCCCATAGAACAAGAGGTAGTTTTCTACCCAATTTCCCTTTGCCATGTTTAACCGCTTCTTTAGAATGGTTATTATGGTTTCGTTGGTTGCCTCGAAGTTCCATTTTCCTTGGGATAAGCTATATGAAAAGCTTTTGATAATTCCATTCTTGTCAAAAATCAGGTGCGTTCTTCGCTTTTAAATTGTGTTCCATTATCGGATATTATCTGCTATAGAACGCAAATCTTGTAACGATATTCTTGATTATGAATTTGAGAACCTTTCCTGATGTAATATTTGATAGTGGTTAAGCGTCCACCAACTTTGTGAAATAACCAATGGCCACCATGGCATATTTAGCCACTTCTTTAGATATTGGAAGTGGCCCTATCAAATTAATCCCCCAAACGTCAACGGGTTATCGACTAATGATAGAAGTCAATTCACTTGACGGTAGGAATAGGATTTTGGAGAACTTTTTACATTTTTAACATCTTCTAATGTAATCGATGGCCTAACTAGTCATTTGGAGCCAATAGAAGCATTGTGCCATAATTTTCTTGGTTAACATTATACAATTGGAATGGTCTCCACATAACCCTTCATGGGCTTCGCTTAGAAATCATGTCCCTATCTCTGGGTTAACACATCTTAAGTAAGGAAGCGAGTATCCCTTTTTATAAAGTATCATGTTTGTCATAATAAAAGTCAACGCTTGATGTTTTATCTTCCTTGCCTCCTTTTTGTCCGTTGGTAGCGTTCCTTTTGTCAAATATTCAATGGTAGGTGCCATCTAACTATCCTTGTATTGATCGCTTATTCCTACATGAGGTGATTTTTCTTTGTGAACCTCGGCTTCATCTTTATTTTCCTTGTTGTGTGTTAAAGCTTGAGATTTGCTTAATAATAAAGCTACTTTTTTCGGATTAGATTCCTTCTCCTCTATACTGGGATTCGCTTGGTAGCCTATCGGCACAATTCGGGCTTCTGGTGCCCCTTGCACTAGCCAACTTATCCAAAGAATCGGCTTGCCTCTAGGCACTTGATGTATTGAGAAATCTTTGAATTGAGTTAGCATCTTTAATATCTTCTTGACATATATTATCAGTTTGAAATTTCGTTTGATATTTTTGATTTAAATATTTCACCATTAATTGTGAATCACTAAAAAATTCAATTTTAGGGATTTTCAACTGGAGGGCTAAAGCAAGTCCTGCTATCATAGATTCATATTTTGCCACATTGTTTGTGATGTGAAATCCTATCTTCATCGGATAGTGCAAACTATGTCCACTAGGAGTTATAACCAAATATCTGGTTCCAGTTCCTTATTCATTTGAAGCTCTGTCTACGAATAGTTACCACTTAGGTTTTAGGTCTTTCTCTTTCTCTGATTGCTCTTTAATGAAGATGGTACATTTGTTGACAAAAACAGTGAGTGCTTGCCATTTAATTGATGTCAAGAATTCGAAATCGTATTGGCTAAGTTCAATTCCCCACTTAACCAATCTTCCTAAAGCTTCTAGTTTATTAAAAAATTGGTTGAGTGCGAAATTGGTTAGGACTTTGATTGGATGTGCTTGAAAATAAGCTTTTAGTTTGTGCGTGGTAAGCGTTAAATAGTACGCCAGTTTCTTTATAACTGGGTATCAAGTTTCTACATCTTTGTGTCCTTTGCTAGTATAATATATGGGGAGTTGAATTTCCTTTTCTTCTCTTATCAATACCGAACTAACTGTATGTTTGGAAACTACTATATAAAGCTAAGGACTTTCTCCATCCATGGGACTAGAGAGAATCGACGGATTTTCCAAATGGTCTTTTAGTTCTTGGAAAGCCCTTTGGCAATCGTCACTCCATTCGAAGCCTTTCTTCTTCATGATCACGTTGAAGAAGGGAATGCATTTGTCGATATCTTTGGAAATAAATAGATTCAATGCTGCCACTTTTCCATTCAGGCTTATTATGTCTTTCCTTATCTTGGGTTCTTCTATTCCTTTGACAGCTTTAATTTTGTTAGGGTTTGCTTCAATTCTCCTAGCACTAATGATATATCCAAAGAATATGCTGGAATGGATTCCAAAGGAACATTTTTATGGGTTAAGCTTTATTGATGTGCACGCAAATGTGCATATTTTTACTTTCATATTTAATCTAATTAAATTAAATAAATGATCATATTGGGTATTTTAACATGTTTAAACCAAAATTCAAATTATTTTCAAATCGTCATTTATTCATCTTCATTTAGGGGCAAAATGACCCTTTTTGCATGTTAATTAATTTGAGAAAATTCACTTACACATTTTATTTTTGTTTATAGGAAAATTGATGGAAATTAGAAGAGGCTTCATGTATTCATGCATGCACACAAGAGAAGGAAGCAAATGAAGATGGAATAATTCATTTCATGGATCATGGAGGACCCCATCTACCGACTTACCATGATCCCTCTTAAGTGCTAATACACATGATTAAAGCTACATGCAAATTTAAATGGAGGGTCATGCTAATGCTAATGATTACTTGGAGGTTACATTTCCTAAGAGGGTAGTTCCCAAAAATTGGATTAGGGTTTCAAGCTTGTATAAATACCCCTTATGCTTCATGTAACCCTCCTCTGCTCTTTTAGGCTCTCTTCTCTTACGCTATCTTCTCTTAGCCTCTTAGTTTAGGAAAATAAATCAAAGCTCTTATTTATTTTCATGGCTACTTAGCCATTTCTTTTATGTAATTTATTTTCATGCAATTTTAATTCAAGTCTTTTCTTGTTTATTTACTTTCATGTTAGTAGTGTAGATATTCTTTTATTTTATGCAAGTAGAATAGCTCTTCCTTTACTTTGCTTTCATCTTCTTCTTTTTTGTGTTTCATGTTGCATGCTACTTGTGTTGATATGATAACACAAATGAGAGGCTAATCCCTTCAATTTAGGGGTAATGAAGCTCTCTAATCATGTAGCTTCAACATTTTGATCATTTATGTTCTCTTTTTGTACTTAATGGAAACATTTGAAGTGGTTTAATGTTGTTGTTTAGCTTTGAATTTGATAGTCTATGTTGTTCATAACAAATAGGCTATGCTTAAACAAACAAAACACAAATTGCCTCTTCATCTACATATGATTATGACAAAGAAGTGAATGTTGAAATTAAAATTTGATGACCTATATTTCTAAACAATAGTTAATAGGCCATGCTTAAAATAGGTTTTGCTTTCAACTTTGTTGTCATATTTCATGAGAGTTAAATGTGTATTAGTGGTTGTGTTATAGTTTGATGGTTTATATTGGGCTAATTAATAACACAAATATATCATACTTATGATAAGCACATCAACTAATCTCACTAATGACCAAAAGAGAGATCATAACTTCATTTTGTTGATTTATGTGATCTTGAGAGTGGAAATTACCTTGAAATTATCTTCTACTCTCATATTTTTATCACTTTCTTTTTGTTAATTTTCTCATTTTCTAGTTTAATTCACTCTCGACTTTGGTATAATTTGATTGAATAGGAAATTTAAAATTAGCAATTCCCTACGGATCGACCTATACTCATTGTGTACTATGATAGTACGTCGTGCTCTTGCGGTAATTTAATTTAAATTTTTTTAGAGATTTTCTAAACTGATGGAAAATCTATCGTCGAACACTCATCTGGTACCTTCGCAATAAATCGAACATTTCTTCCAGGTCTTTTAGATGATTGTGTTTCTCCTGGGACATGACCAACATGTCATCTACATATACTTCCTTGTTTCGACTGTTTTGTACCCCAAACATTCTATTTACTAGTCTTTGGTATGTTGCTCCTGCATTCTTCATGCCAAAAGGCATCACCTTATAGCAATATGTTCCCTAGTCAGTTGTAAAGATGGTATTTTCTTCATCTGGTTTGAATATTGGAATTTGATTATATCCAAAATATGCATCCATGAAGTATAAGAGTTGATGTCCACTCGTTGCATCGACTAGCTCATCTATCCATGGAAGAGGGTAGCAGCCTTTGGGACATGCTTTGTTCAAGTCAGTGTAATCAATACATGTTCTCTACTTCCCATTTGACTTCTTAACCAGAACCATATTATCTAACCATTTCAGGTAGAAAACTTCTTTGATAAATCCATTCTCAAGCAATCTTTTGACTTCTTCCTTTAAGGCATTGGAATGGACTTTATCAGACTGTCTCTTCTGCTGCCAAACCGATGTGATATTTGGGTCTATGTTCATGGCATGACACATGATGGTTGGATCTATTCCGACCATATTTGATTGAATTCAGGAAAATCTGTCTTTGCTAGATTAAAGAAATTGATTCATCTCTCCCTTGATTTTTCCATCTAATCCTTTTTCGATCTTAAATGTCTTCGTCGTATCAGTCGAATCTAGGAAGGCCTCTTCAAATCCACAACTGGTTTCATTCTTTTTTGCTCGTTTCAACAATCCAGTTTGGTGTCAATTTCTTCATCTTCTTGTTCGTCTTCAACCAAGTTTGATTCCATTATTTTCCCTTTCTTTTTGGAGAAGTCAAATTTCCTCAACACATGTTTAGTTGTCTTTTTGGGTATTGTTTTTGCTTTAAGTGATGAATTTGAAAAATCATCATTCAAAGGCTTTTTAGTGTCAATTCTGATATATTCATTCTTCTCCAAATCGTAACAAGAAAGGATCTCTCGATTATATTGCTCAACAGTTGCAAAATACATCTCTCGAGCACTGAACTGCTCTCCTCTTATAGTGCTCCATCCCTTTTTGTTTAGAAATTTCACCATCAAGTAATTTTGCAAAAAAAAAGCATCAACTTCATCTATAGTCGGTCTTCCAAAGAAAGCATTATAATAGGAAGGCTATCCATGATGAAGAAGAGGGTTTCAAAGGTTGGAGAACATAGTGGCACTCCTATTTGCACGAGAAGCTTCACCTATCCTACTGGAGTTGATCCTTTATTGTTGAACCCAAAGATAGGTTCCAAGCTCGGTTCAAGTTTTTCTTCTGGAAGACTAATTTGGTCAAGTGCATGTTTAAAGATTACAGTGATTGCACTCTCAATATCTACTAAGAATTTGGAAACCACCGAAAGTCTAGTTTATGCGGTGATCATTAGTGGATCATTATACGAGTGCCAAACCCCCCTTAGTTCTTGTGGAGCAATGATCAAAGTATGCATTTGGATTTGAAACCTTAGGTTCTTGAGTGGCAGCTCTTCCTGGATAGAGAAAATTCCCTCCTTTGCTTCCCTAACATATCGACTCCTTACTCCTTTGTTGTTCCCAACCAAGTGTGGGCCTCTGTGTATCACACAATTTGATTCAGGTGAAATGAAGTCTGGCTGAATATCATCTTCTACCATATTTGCAATGTTGCTTGGTGGCCTTTGTTTGCTATTTCAAAACGAATTGCCTTCTAACCATCTTTAACGAATTCCTTCAGTTGTCCGGAATGGATCATACGCTAGATGATGCCCGCCAGTACTCAACATTCATCTACGCTATGCCCCTTCGATTTATGATAAGTGCAGTAATCTCCTCCTTTCCTGCGCTTGGGATCGGTCCTGGCTTTGTAAGAGATAGGGCAGTCATCTTTTTCCTTCACCGTAGCATATATATAAGACAGTGGCTTATTTAGAGCAACATGATTAGCAATTGTTTCTTCTTCCCATCTTGGCTTCTTATGGTTGTGGTTGTTGTTAGTCTTCCCTATCTCTGGCCTTCTTTCTAGCATGATACAAATCATCCATGCAAATGAACTTATTAGCTTAGAAGTGAAAATCTTGCAAGTCTTTGCACCTATGGATGTAGAGCACCCACCAGAATGTTGTTTGTTCGATCAACCCAAAATGTACTGCTACAAGCTTATCTCTATCAGTCATAATTTTCACCATCAAGGCTTCCATATTGAATCTCTTAAGATGGTCACTAAGTAGCTTGTCTGGCCTCTGTTTGATATTAGATACCACAATATAGTTAATAGCAGGATCCTTGCAGGTACAGAATTGCGCCTAGAATTCATAAGAAAACTGCTTCCAAGAATAGATGGTCCTTTCTCGGTACCGACGATACCATTTAGCTGCAACTCCCTAAAAAGTAGTCGAGAAAAGCCTATAACCTAAAGCTCTAGATGCATTATATAGTTCCATCTACCTCTCATAGGCCAATAGGTGATCGTCTGGATCGATCGTTCCATTATATCTGATAGACGTGATTAATATGAGAAGTAATCTTTATGACCATAATCTCATCTGTGAAAGCAGCCTCTCAAGCATTATCATTGACTCTATCGTTTAGGGTTCTCTTCCCCTTGAGGTTGAGCATGTATTTCGCCATTTTTTCTGCCAAGTCTCTCAAGTAAGACTCATTTTTATAAAGTAAGTTTGTCTTTGCTTTTGCCTATAGGCAAAGAAGCATTCAAGTTCCTTCCGGGAGATTCAACTTTATCTCCCCCTATAGGCCTGGTAGTTTTGGATGATATCTGAGCAAGTACCGCTTCCAAAAGTCCCTTCATCTCTAACACTTGTTGTTCTAGGCTTTTAATCTTGGCCTCACTGTTGGTTGGTTGCGTCGGTGCTGATGGTTATCCCAATCCCACACTTGCCAAGTTCAATTTTGGAACTACATTCTCTTCTAAGGTTGTTGTTTGGATGACCTCTTCATTTAGAGCACTAAGTCATCTTGATCTTATTTTCCTAAAATAATAGTTTGCTTCATCGGTTTAAGGAAAGAATTAAATAAGTCGGAGGTTCAAGCCCTCTTTATAGCACCAAAAATATTAGATCAAAAAATGGTATAACACTTTATATGCTGATTATGATAAATTAGCCTTTGATTGGAATCTTTGCGGTGACATGATCAAGTATGAATTGACCAATGTCACCTTAATGGTGTATCAAGAACCAACTCATCACTCGAAACTAATCCTATGATAGAATCATTGATGGATGGATGACATTAGGCCACTGAGGAAAATTAGATAAAAGTCTGTTTGTTATTCTTGAACATTATACTCTAAGTCCTCAAGGGCCGTTAGCATTATTATGCTTAAAGTCCTCTAGGGTCCTTAGATTTGTTATGCATATATGTCCATTTAGTCATTTACCTGAGATAGTCCATAAAGGCGCATGGCATATCATATGTTCAGTAGAAATATAGAAGATAAGTGATGTGTTCAGGCTATAGTCCATTATGCACGATATGGGCATATAATTATGCACGACTCAGTGCTTATGTTCAAAATCCATGGTTTATATAATTATGCATGTTGGAATTCGTCATAGTTCAAGGCTTCTTGACCATGTTCATGTCGAGATTGATCATAATAAATCCATAAATATAAAAGTCCATGCTAATTATGTCCAAAAATGGTCATAGTCGAAGTCAATAAGCAAATTCAAGTTCTTGTTTATATAATTCGAATATGATTACAGTGATGTAAGGTTAGTCCCCAATTCGATTTATGGTTATAAGGCTTTGATTTAAGAAAAAAGGGAGAAAATTGAAAATTCATCTTCAAAATGGTACCCCTACAGTCGTATTTATAGAGGTGAGTAGCCCCTACTCCGCTTCTTATGTCTTCGGCTTGGTCAACTTCGGCAATGCTTGGCTCTAACTTCTTCATTTAATAGCCTCAATGTAATGCTACATCAAATATTGGTGAGGAGCGGTATTGGCACTAAGCAGTTTTTTGTTGGAGTGTCTTCGATGTGCTCCAACATCAGCTTCGACTTGTACTACGATTGGCTTCGACAATGGAGGCGACAATGACTTCGACAACCTTGATGAAGCTATATGCTAGGTCTTCGCTTTACCCTTATAGTATATATATGCAGTAACTACAAACTGTGGCATTAGTGGCCCTCATCATGACAGTCGATGTCCTCTAAGTGTGGATGATGAATTCGACAATGACAACCATGAAGTAGTATCAAGGTCCTCATGGATATCAATGGTGTTCACAAAAAACACTGCTTGCATATATGCATGACGTTTTTGATATGCTATATAAAGATGATGTGTGAAGTGATCATTAATGGAGAGTGGCATAGGTTTGTGTTCCTTTGACATCATCATAGAACAATCCTTGGTGCCATTGTGAGACAACACATTTGAAGTGCCTGTAAGGCACTATAATGATAGGGCTTGGTACCAATGGAACGCGCTATTTATCACTTCGACGATTACTATTGGCTTAGAAGTGAGCTGGATTTGATTCCTTTTCATGCTTGGTAAAATGCGATGCGGTATATACTCTATTCTTGCTGAAGTGCAGTACCTTGGCTCTTCGTCTTTGATTTATAAGTGCTTTGTTGGTTTCACATCTTCGACCATAACTATGGCATGCAATGTGATGAGGAAGCAATTACTTATATCAGCACTGTTACTTTGATAAGGCTTATTAGCTTGAAGTCATTGCATACCAAAGCTCTTCGATGAGATTGTTGCAGTTACAACGGTATTACGACCCATTTAATTATTTTTAATACTAAAATTGCATGGATAATGATTTGGATATGCAGTTTACTATCAAAACTGTATAATTGATGTAGTGCTAGGTTTATCAAGTTCTGGATGTCCAACCTTCGGGCGAAAATCCTTGCTGGCTACTATCGGAATTTTGGAATATTATAGGTTGCTACCTTATATTGTTAATTAGGGCTGTTATGGTAACGGTAAATTTACCATTACCATACCATTACCAGCCAATCGGTTACCATTTTCGAGTGAAATCGGTATACCAGTTTAATCGGTATGGTAACGGTAAATTTACCACTTTCTACGGTAAATCATCAGTAACACTTCTTCAATACCAGCGGTAATGGTAAATTTACCAATCAATTTATAATACATGTATATTCATGTAACATGCTTTATTATAGACATTCAGAACCAAGCAAATGATTAAATATAGTTTACTAACCAGGTGAAATAATGTTAAATACACTTCACTTTTTTCTCATTTATGTTTTTTTATTAAGTAACACTATAAATTGTATAATGAAGCACCGTTATGGTGTGAATACGTGTTATGTTACTCACCTTTATTAGACAAACGGTAATTTACCATTACCAATGTAACGATTACCAGATTATCGGTATACCAGTCTTCGGTATACCAGCCTATCGGTAACGGTAACGGTAACGGTAAGCAATTTTCGTTTACCAGTAAAAATGGTACGGTAACGGTATTTGTGAAATGGTAACGGTAACCATTACCATAACAGCCCTATTGTTAATCGGCTAATTTGTTAAATATAGTACACACCTACAAATAAAAACCTTATCTTGTGTAGATTATAAATGATCATTTATCTGCCCATTAGCACATTACCACTAGTGATATATCTTACTCGCAAGACTATGTATGACCCTTATATTTTTCCATGTTTATACCTATTAACAGGGTGATAGGATAGTAGGGTGCTCTGATAAGAGGGAATAAGATACATGAAGGTGATAACCATTTGCTCTAGATTTATTTTGTTTATAGTTATTCCATATGTTTGTTATTACCTTTGTTGGTTAGTTACCTATTGTATTTCTAGTTGGATATTATCTGGACTGTTTAGTGTTTTCCAGTATTTATCAAGGTTTTTTTTAAACAAAGATAATTTTGTTATTTCAGTTATTTATATTTTGTTCCCTCCATTGTGAGATCTGAAAGTGTAGAATGTTTAAAATTTATATTTATCTTTGTACCATATAAACCATCAAACCCTAACGATCCATACCTCTAGGCACGACACGAATTCAAAAGTCAATTTTAGGCATTGAATCGGTGTATTTGGAAGTTTAGGTTGTTACATTTAGTATCAAAGCATTGGTTTTTAGTTCCTTAGAGATTAGGCTTGTATTCAGAGAGCATACTAGTATATTTTAGAACTTATTATATGTGCATAAGTATAATACGCACAGACCGATAAAATTTCTATGATGCTTACTACAATCTAAGGAAAATGCTAATGATTCCTCTTTGTAGATAAGTTGAAATGAGCAATAAAACTAGAAAAGGTTCTGGTGTGGCAGCAATGGAGGTTCTGTCGTCACTACACCATATGAGCAATATTGTAACACAACTTTGCACCGAACTTGCAATGGCTCTGGACCATTTTAATATTTCGACAACCAAGAGCCCTTTCAAAAGATTTAGCAACGGCCCAAAGCCATTAAAAAACTTCATAATTTTAGTTAAAGAATGGGACTGTGAAGCATACACCTTGTGCCCAAATAATACGCTCCCAAGATATTTCCCATATCAAATCCCTAATTCCACCTCTCTCTCATCTTTGACCTCAAAGCCAATGATGTCCTCACCTTCCACCCATTAATTTGCCTCCTACCATTGAACGCTTCACCAAATTTGTAGTCGTCCCTTCTATAATGACCCGAACCCTCGATTGTTGGTAGTAATACGTCTACGGTGTTCATGCGTCGAGCACCTAAGTGATGGAAAGATAGATTTTTAGGGTAAAATTAAAAGAAAAGAAACAAAATAAGAAATAGCTCCAAAGAATATTCAACTAAAACCTACCTTTCTCAAATAGTTGAAAGAGCACTCGAGGTATTAAAGGAAAAATAAACCCTGAGTTAGGAAAAAGTTTGGTATGAAAAACTTAAGAAATATGATGCATTTATATAACAATGCCTTTTGAGACCAACTGGATCACTGGAATGGTTTTCCCCTCAAAAGACCCAAACCATCTAATAATTATATATTGCGTTAGAGATAATGTCAACGGTATGGAATATAAATTAGAAAATAGTTGTGCTAGGTGTACGCCACAATAATATTATGTATACAATCAAAACCGCTAGGTACATTCACATATATTTATTTCCATGGAGACCTCCTAGGTAAAATCGAATCAAACCTCCTGACAAGGGTCAGAGATATCCTTCCGAGCAGCATATATATTTAGAAAAAAAATATACCAAGGAATGAACATAGCTGGTCCATGCCCGATCGTGTGGCACCGAGTATCATCGCTCTTGCTAGCAATTCGTAAACCCGCCTAGAAGAGACGATATACCCTTTAGGTTAGCTAAACCCTTTGCATATGCATCCCACTCTAGTTCAGTTATTTCCGATAGTGAAGTCATGTTCAGCATCTCAATGCAATAGTCTCCATCACTTAATCAGATCTCGAATCTCTCTTTAGATTCTAGCATCTTGAACGTATCACGGATCTCTCTATGGATTCGCGCATCTTAAACAAATCTCGAATCTCCATGTAGATTTTGGCTTCTCAAACAGTCCAAGAATCCCCATATGCTCACCCACAAGCTAATGGATAGGTCAAAGCAGCAAACAAAACAATTAAGAAATTGTAAAAGAAAAGGCTTGTAGAGGGCAAGGGAAAATGGGCGGAGGAATTGCTTTTGGTGTTATGGGTATATAGAGCATCCATTAGATCCCCTATGGAACATACCCAATTTTCTTTAACTTATCATTATAAGGCCATCCTACTAGTTGAAGTAGATGTACCCTTACACCGACACTTGTCATACGTAGTGTAACATAACTCACACCAAAAAGAAGTCGCATTGGACTTCATACAGGAAAGAAGAGATAAAGCAGCAATCAAATTCGTAGTTTATAGTCAGAGAATGGTAGAACATATAACTCTCAATTCAAAGAAAGGAAATTCCACTTGGGAGATCTAGTCCTATGAAAAATAATGGCTAACATAAAGAACCAAACAAAAGTATTACTTGGACCAAACTAGGAGGGACCATGGTAATCGCGGAAGCACTCTCAAACGGTGCATACCGCCACTCTAGACCTGATGGGAATTTAATTTCAAAGACATGGATTCAAAGCACATCTGTCTATATTTTTTTGACATTTCTTTTCTTATGATAAAGTATAATGTACAAAGCTGTGACTGAATAAATTTAATTATGTTGTAAACTGGATGCAAGGATATTGGACAACCCGAACCAATATAAAAATTCGCATGTCAATTGTATTTTCTTACAAATTATACTGAGAGCTACAACTCCATAGCTCGGATTTTTAGCTAAAACCTCAATGGATGTAAGGATACTAGACAGCTCAAACCATCATAAAATCACGATCATGAAGTAAAAGGTTGTAAACACACGACTTGACTTCACAGTCAAACCATAAAACATCAGTACCTCAAGTGGAGCAGATCATGCCAAGTGCAAAAAAAAATTGTATACAAAAACTAAAGGTTTACCTATGTCTAGTATGAATACCAAAACTATGAAAATTTGGATTCCTAAGACAAATAATAATTTGATTAAACAAAAACATATTAATAATTTCTTAGAGAATGTAGTCTATAATAAAAATTATATTTATAAAGGTACCAAACCATCATGGGTATGGCTACCTTCTCCTAACAATTAGGACCCTAACAAAAGTATATGGGTACCAATTAAAACATCTTTTATTTTGCAGGTACCCAAAATAAAACATAAGGAGAAATGGATACTAGATAAAGGATGCTCCAAGCATATGACCGGAAATTCAAAAATGTTATCAAATATAACATACATCGATGGTGGAACGGTAACCTTTGGAGATAATTCAAAAGGATATGTTGTTGGCACTGGAGAAGTCATCAATTATGGTATTTCTAACTCTCCTATTATTACAAATGTTTTATTAGTAGAAAATCTAAAATACAATCTACTAAGCATTAGTCAATTATGTGACAAAGGCTTTCAAATAAATTTCGAAAAAGATAGATGTAATATTTTAGATAATAACAAACAACTTATATTTGAAGGTTTTAGAAACAAAAATATCTATGTATTAAACATGAATATAAATAAAAATTCAAATTTATGTCTAATCACCAAACATAATGATCCATGGTTATGGCATAAACGTTTTTGTCACATCAATTTGAAAAGTATTAATAAATTGGCAAAATATGAGTTAGTTAAAGGTTTACCTAAAACAAATTACAAAGTAGAAAATTTATGTGACGATTGTCAAATTGGAAAACTAAAGAAAACCTCTTTTAAATCTAAAAATAATATTTCTACAAAACAACCATTAGAATTATTGCATTTAGATTTATTTGGTCCAACACAAATACGATCTATAAATCACAACAAATATGTTTTCGTCATAGTTGATGATTTTTCGAGGTATACATGGACCTTGTTTTTAAAACATAAAAGCGATACTTTTGAAATGTTTAAAATATTTGCTAAAAGAATTAGAACACCAATGGACTTGAAAATTAAAAATATTCGAAGTGATCACGTAGGAGAATTCGAAAATGATCTTTTTACTAATTTTTGCAATAAGAAAGGAATAAGTCATAATTTTTCTTTTCCTCGCACACCTCAACAAAATGGTGTAGTAGAAAGAAAAAATTGTACGTTACAAGAATGTGCACGAAACCTACTAAGTAGTAGTGGTTTACCAAAACACTTTTGGGCGGAAGCTATTGCCACATCTTGTTACGTATTAAATCGAGTAACCATACGTCCTATAACTAAACAAACTTGTCTTGAAATATTTTTTGGAAGAAAACCTAAAGTATCATACTTTAAAACTTTCGGTTCAAAATGTTTTATATTAAATACAAAAGCTAACTTAGGAAAATTTGACCCGAAGGCTAATGAAGGTATCTTTGTTGGATATGCTGATCGTAGCAAAGCATATAGAATTTTTAATAAATGAAATAATACTATTGAAGAAAGTTTACATGTTTCGTTCGACGAAAATCTATTTAACAATCATACTAATGAAGAAGAAGAGACTATTCCAATAACAAATTCAAAAAATTCTATTAATAATGAAACAAATGTGCAAAATAACACTTTAATATTATCCCCTAGGATTCTTAAGAATCATCCAAAAGATAATATCATTAGAGATCTCAATTCTAGAGTAACTAGAAATCAACTTAATCAAATAATCCATGTAGCATTTGTGTCAAATCTTGAACCAAAAAATTATAAAGAAGCTTCAAATGATAACTTTTGGATAATGGCTATGCAAGAAGAATTGAATCAATTTGAACCTAATAATGTTTGGGAACTAGTTCCAAGACCTAAAGACCAATCGGTTATAGGAACAAAATGGGTATTTAAAAACAAAGTAGACGAGAATGGAAATATTGTAAGAAATAAAGCACGCTTAGTTGCTCAAGGTTATAATCAAGAAGAAGGTATCGACTACGACGAAACTTTTGCACCAATAGCAAGACTCGAGGCCATACGAACATTACTCGCTTTTGCAAATCATCACAATTTTAAACTATTTCAAATGGATGTTAAAAGTTCTTTCTTAAATGGTTTTATCAAAGAAAATGTATATGTTGAACAACCTCCACTATTTACTCATGAAAAATATCCCGATCATGTTTTTAAATTACAGAAAGCTTTATATGGTTTAAAACAAGCTCTCCGAGCTTGGTACGAACGACTTAAAAATCACTTAATTACATCGGGTTTTCAAATAGGTAAAATCGATACAACTTTATTTATTAAACGAGAAGATAACGATATTTTGGTTGTGCAAATTTACGTAGACGATATTATTTTTGATTCAACTAATGAAAATCTTTGTAATCATTTCTCAAATATTATGACCAATGAATTTGAAATGTCTCACATGGGAGAATTAAATTTCATTTTAGGTTTACAAATAAAACAACTTGAAAATGGTATTTTTATTCACTAAGAAAAATATTGTAATGACCTATTACGACGCTTTGGAATGGATAAAATTTCAAGCAAACCAACACCGATGAGTACTACTGTTCACTTAGCAAAAGATGATAACGGAAAAGATTTTGATGAAAAATTATATCGTAGCATGATTGGTTCTTTACTCTATTTGACGGCTAGTCGACCCGATATTATGATGAGTGTATGTCTTTGTGCTCGATTTCAAGCAAAACCAAAAGGATCTCATCTAAGAGTTGTTAAGCGGATTTTACGTTATCTATCTAGTACTAGAGATTATGGTTTGTTTTACTCTAAAGGATCATCGTTTGAACTAGTTTCATATAGTGATGCGGATTTCGGAGGGTGTAGAACAGATCGTAAGAGTACTAGTGGAACATGTCACTTTATTGGACAATCATTAGTTTCATGGTTTAGCAAAAAGCAAAATTGTGTTTCATTATCTACTTGCGAAGCCGAATATATCTCAGCAGCTCTAGCATGTGCACAAGTAATATACATGCAACAAACACTTACGGACTTCGGCAAAATTATCAATAAATCTCTAATATATTGTGATAACATGAGTGCAATAAATTTATCAAAAAACCTTGTCAATCACTCACGAACTAAGCATATAGATATACGACATCATTTTCTACGAGACAATGTTGAAAAAGGAAATATCTCATTAGAATACGTAAATACCGAAAATCAAATAGCAGACATCTTCACAAAACCACTAAATGAACAAACTTTTATTAAACTCCGACGTGATTTAGGGATTTGCTCTCTTCATGATCTTCTTACTGAATAATTCCTGCTTCATCTAGCCTATATTTAGTCAAGTGTTTTTCTATCCACAAATTATAATCATTAATTCATACACCATTTGTTTTTTAGATAGTTAGTTTCTCTATAAATAATTTTTTAACGTATATATAAACAGTTATACTTCAAGAAAAACTATATACACACAATTCATATTTTCCTCAACAAACAAAATATAGCCATGTCTTCTGATAACTCTTATATTTCCATCTCGATGCCTACGTCGGATAGCTCGGTTGATACACCCCACCGACTTCCTACACCCACACCAATTCATGAACCGACGCATAGGTGGTCCTCATATCATACGGGATTTACTCCCGATAGCAAGAAGACCAAAAGATCTCTGTTTGTATCTCCTAACACAAAAGAGAAAATTTATCAAATTCATCATTATCAGAAACAACAGATAGATCTTCAACGAGAACTATATTTTGAGCAAAAAGTCACAGCACGTCGCCTAAGCTTTTTGGAACAAGTAGCAATGAAGTTTCGTTCGTCACGAAAGAAAGATGTCCATGAACCACTCCCAAAACCTTGTAGTTCTTTGGATCCCTTATCTTTATATCGTACTCCTTCGGACCCTTCACCAAGATGATATTCTGGCTCTCCGATAACCCATGAACGTGGAAATATATGGTCTCCACTTAAACCATGGACGGATGACAAGTCAGGAGATCGAAAAACCCCATCATCTTCTAAATACATTATATTTTTATGTATCTATGCTTATTTGTTATTTTATTTCACAATAAAAAAATTACTTGTTATAAAAATTCAAGAAATAAGCAAAACCATCAAATTTTAGGCTATTTTTAACCACACTGCTTATTTCAGACGTCTGAGTATGGCCTTCAGATGTCTGACAAAATGATATACATCTAAAATTTAAGCACTGTGCATATGTCAGACGTCTGATATACCCCCCAGACTTCTGGAATTTTGCTCTGTCTTCTCCAAATAAAAATCAAAGCATTTCAGACGACTGAAATAAGATACAGACGTCTGCCTTAGTTCTCTAACTCTCCAATTTTACAAAATTCTATCAAACCATACGTCTACATCAAAAACCAGACGTCTAATTTTATCTGCTGCACTCAATTTAGGGCAAACCAGACGTCTGATTTCCAACCCAGACGTCTGATTCCCAATCGACCATTTAAATTGGCCGAGATAACGTCATTTTTTCTTTTATCTCAAAAATTATTATAACCTACGATTTTCTCAGAGACGATTTTCTTTCCAAAGCATCATCTTTAAGAAAATCTAATCATAATGCCTCCTCACACTAAGAATGCCAAGATGTCAAAAAGAAAACAAGACCAACCGGCCTCATCTTCAAATCCCCAGGTGTGCTCCGATGAACATATCGAAAGGTGGATGAATAAAGAACCACATTCAATCAAAAGGTACAAAGATATACAAAAGAAAAAACTCCACATAGGTCCATTCTACAATCTCCTTAAATTTCCTATGTATTATTTGGATGAACTATGTGAAAATGCCGGGTTGGAAATCCTAATTTCTTTTACTTCTAATGATGTCCAAGTAGACCAATTAGCCATATTTTTATTCTTTGCGAATTTAGACAGTACTTCAGTGTGGAACACTGAAAATGAGGATAACTGGCTCTGGTCTAGCGTGTATGGGAACACAATTAGATTAACTCCAGGCATAATAGGTCGAACCCTAGGATTCTCTGACACAGGGAAAGATTTATACAACATTCCGGATATGTGCTTCAAGCCACGGAACAGTATAACTCAACAAATTTGGGAGGACGAAATGCTAAAATTTGCCTCCAAATTTCTACGTCCAAAACTCGACTCCTAACTCGAATAATAATTAACACAATTGTTCCACGAATGGGAAGTCACGAGCAAATCACTGAATTAGAGCACAAAGCCATATATGCTCTATTTAGTGGAACAAGAGTAAATTTGGCCAAATTCATCTTCGACGAGCTAAAGCATTTTCGGACTCGATCAAGGCCATCAATTATTTACCCAACTTATATTATGAGACTTCTTCGTGCACATAACATTCCATCCTACCTATCGACATTCGAAGAAATCTCGCCTAAATATGCTTCCACCAAATTCTTCTTTCTGATGCACCTACCCGAAATCCCTCCAGAATTCATGTCCTTCGAAGATTAGACGCACAATCGTCAATCTTGAAGAGTTGAGCCTCCTCCTTAACCACACATTGATCCATCCCAAGAGGAGGAACAACATCGAGACGCCACTCCTCCTCCTCCCGCACCATTTGATTATCCGGGACAAGATGAAATTATGGAGACTCGAACGGATACAAATCCAAACGAAAGTGTTCGAGATCTCACTCTTCGAAATCAACAAATTATATCTCAAAATCAAAAGCTTTTGGCTAAGCGAATTGACAACTTCGAAACATCATTTGCTACACGCCTAGCCACAGTTGAAGAATCCCTTTCCACTGTCTTGTCGGTTCATAAAGAAGTACCACAACAGGTTTGTGGTCCAACACCACCTTCTAAAGATTGGCCAACCCCAGTACCTTCTCCTCCCGCAAAACATTCCAAACTCTCTGAGGATGAACCTCTCAAGGAAGCTTTGACATCTCCTACAAAGGCTAGCACTTCTGAAAAAGAAGAACCAAAGGAAGATGATCAAAATAAAACTTCTCCAAAGGAATCATAGATTTTGGGAATCATAGACTTTAGGTTTTTGGAATATCAATTTTTGTACAAATCTATGTTTGTAATCACACTTCAAGTTTAATGAAACTTTCTTTTTTTTGACGATTGGCTTCAATTTTATAATTCTTTTTTATAATGCCAAATGGGGAGAAATATAAGTATAATCATAAAACATTAAAAATAAGCACATATTCAAGGGGAGATTTATAATCTATATATAAGTACATTGAATATTTATCATCGTCAAAAGGGGGAGATTGTTAGGAAATCAATTCTATGGTTTCGATGATAACAACTATACAATGGAAAATGAATATGCATATATATCTATATTTACAATTAATTGATAAAGTAACATCACCAAAGAGATAAGAACTAGAGTCAAAAGAAGTATCAAGAGGCTACAAGTCGATAGAATCAAAAGAGGAATGACACAAACACAAGAAATGCAACATGCACAAGTTCAGACGTCTGAGTGCACTAGCCAGATGTCTGATTGAATTCTCTGGTTCGCAAATCAGACATAATCAGACGTCTGGTTTTGATACTCGGACGTCTGAAAAGTAACCATATGCAAAAATATATAAAAGGCAGACGTCTGAGACATTTTCCAGATGTTTGGTTATGAACTCGGCTGCTACCATTCAAAGTACAACTATCACAATTGAAAAGACACCTTCGCTCCTCTTCGTTGCAACTCTTCATCATCATCAGGAGCGAGCATAGAACACTTGCTAATGGATGCAACTACTCAAGGAATCTCTCTACCACTATAAATAGCATCAAGAATCCAAGAGAAGAACCTACCTGACTTACTTGCACTTTCTACTCTTATACTCTGATATATTCTTGATCTCTAGCAATCTATACTTGTACTCTACTCTTCCAAATATACAATTCCATATAGACAACAATCTCTAAATATATATTGGAAGCATTTTCACTATATAGTCAAAATCCATGTAATAGAGAACACACAGTTGAAAAAGAAACTCTACTATTGTAAAACTGTTCCTCCGGGTGAAGTGAGGGTTATTCGGTAAAAGGAAATTCCGAAGAGGAGCTTCGGGACTAGACGTAGGACGGGAGGTCCGAACCAGTATAAAATCTCTGGTGTGATTATTCTTGTTTACATACTTTAATATTGTTACAATATAGTTTAAATTAGTCACATACTTGTCATTTGCATAACCGATCCACCATACTATAGACTTTCATGTACAAGAAAGAAATATATAAGCAAAGATTTGATCCATGGACATAGGATTCTTTGGAATACGAACCATGTAAATTTCTACAACCTTTATTTCTTTTCTACACTTTACTTACTCCTTTTTGTGTTAGATTGTTTTTCTATTTTTACCTTAATTGAAGATAAATTCGACTCGACAATTTAACGAACAATCAGAGTGGAACCTCCTAATTGCGTAAGCATATGGCGACATAATTAACTATAACGACCCAGTATTTTGAACCATTCAAATCGACAATAAATCCACACATGTCGGATTTGAATAATTCAAAACAATGGATTGTTAATTTAAATTGGCAAAACTCAGCATATACAGTAAATAAAATAATCACAGATCACAGACACAGAGTAATATAACAATAATGCAGCGGAAACAAAAGAATAGTAGTTCATGAAGCTACTATATATATAAAACAGAGTTAAACAAGATACAACAAAAGTCTCGAATACAATAGTCAAATACAATATCAGAATACATCACTGGAATAAACTGAATATCTAAAAGCTGGATAGATAGTTGGATCTCCAAGCGAAGCTCCAACTCCAAAGGCGAGTCTCGAATACTGGTACACTCAGTCTGACCCGAGTGTAAAACAAAACACAAAACACTCGAGTCAGGATTAACATTCTTATATCAATAAATCCAATTCAAGTGAAATATCAACTGAAATACAAGTAACTCAAAGGATGTTTGGGATAACCATCCTCTAAGGGTCCGTTAAACTATCTACTATATAGTAGTGTACGCTAAGTAGATAATGCCTAATCAGTAAAGTACGATATCAAAATAGTGTTAAGGCGGTACCATAATCCCCCTTAACACGTTTTATAATGCCATAGTCTATACAGCACCGTAAACCCCACCGTAAACTAGTGGTTATCAGAGGGTACCCCATAGGTATAACACAAAACAAATCATAGTGGTCGCGATAGGGTAAATAGTATGACAAGGTACATGAGGCGATACCAACTAGGATACTAGTAGTTGCGTCATCCGGACTAATGTTGGGCATAGCAGATACTACCCCAACACCGCGAAACAACACTCCCATAATCGAGGGGAGCACCCAAATCGAATCACAAAAGTAATAGATATGGTAACGAAGAAGTGTGTCCACTAGAGGTGGCGAACCTCAATGGCCCGGCAGGGCTCCTATTTTAGTCATGTCAGGGGTCATCCAAAATCGTTCTCTTTCTTCAGTCAACGCGTTCATCAAAACCATCCACTTAGTTCTGGATCAACACTTCGCATATATTAGTTATTAAAGTGGTTTTCGGTATCGACAGAGAGTATGTCCATATCCGATCCCGGTCTCTTTAATAACTACGTATTAATACACCGATGGTCATTTAATAAACTTTCAAAATAGTTATATTTCAAAACCGACCTATCATTGCCATTTCAAAACCATATCAATACGATATCATTTTCACTTAAAATAAATCCATTTCCAAAATCATATCACTTTCCAAAGTTATATCTCTTTCGAAATCATAAGTCTTTTAAAATCAAAACACTTTGGAAATCAAAACCTTGAAATTTATAACACTTTGAAATCATAGCTTGAAATCATAACATTTTGGAATCCTAACACTTTCCTCTTAAAAAGTTTAGATATTAAAATTTGTATATATATATAGAAAAATAGTTTATACAATAAAATAGTTTATATAAAATAGTTATAAGTTAAAATAGTTTATTAGAAAATAATTTATATTGAAAATGATTTATATTAAAATTTATAAAGTAAAATATAAATAGTTTTAGATATAGTTTAAAATACTTTATACAAAAATAGCTTCCTCAAATTTCACAAATCGATTCACATAAACTCGAATTCCAAAATTAAAATTTAATCAAATCTCAAATCATCAATTTTAACTCGATTCAGCTTCTCAATAAACCATTTCAAATTATCAATTTCAAATACATATTTGAACCACAAAATAAGCCATTTCAATTTCAATATATTTCAAAGCTTTAAATATTCACATTTCAAAACTAAATTTGATGATTCCATTTATATCTCAGTTTAATTTCATTACATTTTGTTCCTAAGATATTTCTTTAATCATTTCAATACATCTAAATACGACTTCAATTTAAAATTTTAAATAAATAAAATATCCCATTTAAATTTATATAAGTTTGAAATATTCATTTAAGTCACTTTTAATCAAATTCAAGTTATAAAACATATCTTTCGATTTTCAAATTTAATAAATTTCAAATCAACCTTATTTAAGTAAAATTCTTAAATAAATATAATTTCATATCAATTTCAATTTATCTTTCCAACCTGAATCATTATAAATTCTATATTTGAAAATATAATTTACATAAATACTTAAACATTATTTTATATTGATTAAATCGACTTTATTAAATCAACTTCATTAGATCTTTAAAATCAATATTTATTACAACCATATATTTCCTTCAAACCATAGAAATCATTTTTCAAAATATTTATATATATAGACCAATGGTGTCTGTACATAATTTTCTATCCTATGGTCAAGTGGTACAGATATTTATCATTTCAATCCGTAATTTAAATTATATTCGGGTATATATCTTTTCAACTCGAAATCCCAAATTCAATTCAATTGAAAATCGCTTGGGTTTATCATTTCAACCCATAACGATTTTCTCCTATTCTACAGATCGTTCGGGTATGTATCATTTCAACCCATAGTGAATTCTATACTAACAGGGAACTTGCAGAGTGATAACAGATATGATAATAATATAACAACGGTAACAGGCATATATCATCAGTATAAATAACAGATAAGGGTGTCAGATGTCACAGGTGAACAGATACAGATGATGGCATATATATATCAATATAAATAACAGATGATGGTGTTAGGTGTCACAGGTGAACAGATACAGATGATGGCATAGATATAGCAATATAAATAACTAACAGCAGCATATTTCAATTGTCGTTTCAATTGAAATCAAATTTAATAAATATAAGAACTGTAACGACCCGTAAAATTTCAACTGTTTTAATAACGTAATTAGTTGAAATTTTGTGAAATTTTAAACAATAAAATTTTGAAATAAAATTTAATATTTGGAATACGTCTAGTTAAACATAGCAACTGGTAAATTTTCGTCCGAAAATATGAAAGTTTATTTCGCGCGTAAATTCACTTCAATTTAATCAGTTAAAAAGCGATGAAAATAAAATGTTTCCGAAACCTAAATATTTTTACATAGAAAAATTCTAAACCATCTTCTGAGCAAGATGTCAGTTTGTCATTTTTCCAAATTCGGACATCTTTGGCTCCGTCGATCTTATTTTTCAGCGTTTTTCTTGCATTTTCCGCTATTAGAAAATTCGAATTTTTATAATTCAATCGAACCACAGACATGTGTATATCGTTTTGATCATCTCGTCGTGCTGATCTCCATAGTATATTCATCGGTGTGTTTCGGTGGCCGATACGTGGCGGAAACCATGAAGCTGTTATTCATATCGGTACCTGTTTTGAGTCCTTTCGTTTCTGAGTCTTTTTCGTTCTTTTGTCTATTCATTTTCCAGCCTGCAAAGTTGTCAGCAATTAATTATTTCTTGGTATTTACGTTGGACTTTTGATTTCCCTTTCACTTTAATATCCTGTCTGTTCACTGCTATCCCCATTTCTTTCTCTACGTATTGGCTGTACTCTTCTTAAAGAAAGAAAAAGGCAATGCATATATTAAGCTAATCTTTTCTTCCCTGGTCCATTGCAACAGCAGCCTTCCTATCACCATGCCTCCTCAAACAAACCCATCTCGTGAAACTATCTCCGCCCTTCCCTCTGCTGCAACCAACGACCCATCACAGCCAGCCACGAGACCGCCCTCAGCCCACACCGAGCAACAACCATCACCCACCACGCCGGCAACCTCCTCCACCACCTTTCGAAACCGCGCACCCACTCCTCTTCCCCTCAACCGCACATGCTCCGACAGTCACCTCCGAACCTATCCCATCACCTCCTCACCACCTGCCGCAGTTCGCCATAACCCACTGCAGCCCTCCTCCTCCACGGCCCCACGACAACGGCAAGTCCTCCCTCCTTCACCACCGGCCTAGCATCCAACCCGAGCCTCCAACCTTTCGCCCCAGTAACACATCACCCCCTTCCACCACTTCCTCCGACGAGTTCGCCCACCACTCCAGCACTCCGCAGCTAGCTTCCACTTCTGGCCGCACCGCATCCTCCCATAGCCCACCTCTTCTCTTTTATATAATAAGGTAATATATATTTATATAATTATTTTGTATAAATTATTATATATGACGCTAGTTGTATATGTTGTTATGTATCAGATCGGAAGCTATATATATATATATATATATATATATATATATATATATTAGCTGGGATTCGAGATTTTACGGTATATATTTATCTAGAGCTAATAGTTTATATATGGAATTGAACTGTTGGGTTTTAGTACAAGTTTATAAAATTTAGTCCACATATAATAATATATTATTTTGTAGAGTATATGTATTAAATATGGCTACATACGTACCGAGTAGTGTGCTTGTACTATGTTGTAAAGTTATAGCTTGTACTGATATTAAGTTTCAATATATGCTTTGATTTTTGAGTAAACTATAAAATATAAATATGTTTATACAAGTGCACAAATGTTAGTTTACATAGGACGTGGGTCACACGTGAGTCTGCATCTTTCTATTGCAAATACATGTTGGTCTGGGATGAAGTTTTCATATGTTTACTATGTGATACTGTATGGTTATTAAACTCTTATCTGATAGAGTATGCGTGGGTTATATTATATATGTTACTGTATGTATATATATTGTATATGTTTCATTTTTATATATAAATTGCAAATGCTGGATATATAGGTATTATTATAAGTATACTTTGTTGTATGTGTATATAGCATATAAAACTAAAATCTGATATATTTTAAGCTTGTGCATGTGTCTTAAACGTGTAGATTTTATGTTATCTATATAGATATACATGGTGTTTGACGGGTGGTACTATATAGTATATGTGTCGAATGGTTGTTTACAATATATTATTTTGTTTGATTTGTTAATTCTGTAATAAATCTTATGTGTATATATAGATTTTATTTTTAAAATATATGTGTTTGATTCTATGCGTTAAAAACTATTGATTTTATGTATTGAGTATAAAATGTAAATTATGTATTTGCTTTGATTTGTAATATATGTTTTTAAGATACAGTATTGAATTCAAAGTATATGTATATATATATAGATTTTACATATGTATTTTTTATATATAATGATTTAAGAAGATAATATAATAAATTAATACATATTTTATTTCAGTTTATATCAAGCAAATTCTGATTTATTTCGTCTATTTCTGTTATCAGCCTTGATCGTCAAATTTGTGACAAATCTTGTTTTGCTTTGAAATTCGTGCTTGGATATTCAAAACTCATTCCATTATCTATTCTCCAGCCTCGGAAGGTGAGCACTCACTCACGATTAACGTTCTTTTATTTATTAAATTTGATTTCAATTGAAACGACAATTGAAATATGCTGCTGTTAGTTAATTACACTGTTATATATGCTATTGCCTGTATCAGTTCACCTGTGACATCTGACACCATTATCTGTTAATTATTTATGCGATGATAATACAGTTTGGATGATAATTGATTGATTGTTTGATGTTTATATTGGACGTTAAATTGTTAATGATGTAAGTGATAAATAATTTGAAATTGAAATTGACGTAGGATAGTTAGATTTGATATATGTGTTAAATTTGATTAAATGACATTTGTATAATAGGACCCCTTTAACTGTTAAATTTATCGATACGTAGGATTTGTTTAATTACACTTTGAACCACTGAATGTATGTTGTTAAATTGATGATGTATGAAATTGTAAATAGATGACAAGTGAAAACCGTAATGTAATAATCTTTAATCTACATGAAATGATAGTGTAGATTCTAGAAATAATTATGTTAATTCGTACAAATAACAATGCGAATTAATACGGTTATTTCGGGATTATTTGAATTGATTATTGGATTGTTATTGTTTGTTGTTATTGCTTGTTTATTTACTTTGACACCATCCCTGTTATCACACTGCAAGTTCCCTTTACTATGCTTTGATTTTGGAATTGAATTGGAATCGGGTTGAAATGATAAATACCCAAAATTGAACATTGACTTAGGATAGAGAATTTAATAAAACCCGATTGGTTCAATAATTTGATTTAAAAATAAAACGAAGATTTTATTTGAATAAATAATATGGTTTTGAAATGAAGTTGAAATTTGAATTTTTAATGAAAGGAAAATGTTAATATTTAATAAATATGAAATAAAATATTTACAATGTAATTGATGAAAGAATGTTGTTTAATTTGAGAAATGATTGAATTAAGTTTGAAATGATTTAATAATTAAGTTTGAAATTATAATTAAGTTTGAAATTATTAAACTTTGAAATGATTTAATAATTAAGTTTGAAATTATTTAATAATTAAACTTTGAAATTATTTAATAATTAAGTTTTGAATTATTTAATAATTAAATAAGATTGGATTATTTAATGATTAAATTGAATTGAACTCTTTAATAAGTAAATTTTGAACTTTTGAATAAGTGAATTTACTTCGTAAATAATTGAAATTGAATTTTCTTTAACAAGAAATGAAATGTGATATTTTGGAATTAATGTAAAACTTGAAATGTAAAGAATTTGATTTGATGAATTTAATTTAATTAAATTTGTAAGTTTTGATAAAAATGAAGTTGAATTTAAATAATGGATTTAATGAATTGGAAATTTAATGGAAATTGTTTTGAATGGCATAGTAACTTAACGATTATTGAATGAAATCGATAAATGATTTTAAATTGATTTGAATGTTAAATAAGATTTAATTTAAATGTTTTCGAAACGAAACTTGTATTCGAACTTGAATCAATATTTGGATTTCTTTAAATAGAAATTGAAATTGAATTATAAGATTGTAAAATGATAATTTGGAAGTTTTGAAACGTAAATTATTGGAGATTAGTTTTGAAAGACAAATGAAATGTTGATTTACGAATTCTATTTGAAATTGAAATTGATTAGGTTTGGAAATATATAAACGACCAATCGGTGTAATAATTACGGAAGTTATTAAAGAGACCGAAATTCGGTTATGGATATACTCTCTATCTAAACCAAAAACCACTTTAATAACTATACGCGGAGTGATGATCCAGAATGAAGTGGTTGGAATGGTGTACGTGATGATTGAAGAAAGAGAACGATAATGGATAGCCTTGACACTTGTGTCAAATTGGAAATGACTAAAACAGGAGCTGTGCCGGGCCAATGGAGGATTAGCTACCTCAAGTGGACACACTTCTTCGAACTACTTATACTTGTTGTCGATTGGTGCACCCTTGATTTTGGGAGTGTTGTTTCACGGTGTTGCGGGCGCTGCGGCGTTGCGTTCTCACCAGTCCGGATCAGGCGAACGGTAGTATCACTACCTTGGGTATTGCCTCATGTGCCTTGTCATACTTGTATTCCATTTATGTGCGACCACTACGATTTTGATTTGTACCTTTAGTATATGGATTGCCCTCTGGTGACTTCCGGTTTTGGGGAAACTACGGTCTTGTATATGCTTTTGGGAATAAAAATGTGTTAAGGGTGGAATGGGCCATGACTTAACGCTATTTTGATATCTTATTATTACTGATAGACATTATCTACTTATCGTACATTACTACCTAGTAGATAGTTTAACGGATCCTTAAAGGATGGTTATTCCAAACATCCTTTAAGTTACTTGTATTTCAATTGCTATTTCACTTGAGTTGGATTTATTAATATAAGAATGTTAATCCTGACTCGAGTGTCTTGTGTTTTGCTTTACGCTCGGGTCAGACTGAGTGTACCAGTATTCGAGACTCACCTTTGAAGTTGGAGCTTTGCTTGAAGATCCAGCCATCTATTCTGCTTTCAGTATTCAATGATTCCAGTGATGTATTCTGATTTGTATCTGATGTATCATATTACTCTTCTGTTGTAAACTCTGATGTATTTTATATATTCATATAGTAGCTTCATGAACTACTATCTCTTTTATTTCCGCTGCACTTATTACTCTGTGTCTGTGATCTGTGATTATTTATTTACTGTATATGTTCAGTTTTGCCAATTTAAATTAACAACGCGGTATTTTGAGCAATTCAACTCCGACATGAGTGTCTACCTATACACTTATAATGGATGCGAATGGTCCAAAATTCTGGGTCGTTACAGTTGGTATCAGAGCTTTGGTAGCTCTAGGCAAAACTCAACATATATGGTAAATGTATTTACAGAATCACTCCCATTCGAGTTTCAATCTCTTCCTTTGACTCAATTCCTTTGAATTTGGAACGTTCCCTACGGTTCCAAAAATTCATTCTTGTCCCTCACTATTCATATTCGTCTGAATTCTGGAGTATCCCATAACTCCATTTGGAATGATATCTATAATAGATCGGCGGCCTCGCCAAACTTCGAATGATTTGTAAAGGGGTGAAACTCCTTTACAATAGGCATTGATTTACCGGAGATTTCTGTATCCTCGGTTTACGATGCTATCTATCTCCTGCTATACCTGAATTCTATTTCTTGAGATCGAATGTCGGTTTACCTCGGAATTCTACACCGATCTTATTTTTGAAGTCACGGTCGACCCGGTTAAGGTTGCCCGCGATTTATATAAACTTATCCATCGCCTTATTTTGTTATTTAATTATCTCGTCTTTGTTCAAACCTATCGTCGAATCGGAATTCTCTTTGATTTGAGTCTATCAAAAATTTGAATCCCTATCCTTGCTTTGAAATCCATTATTGTATCATTAAGTGAAGAAGTGTATTGTAAATTAATTTTAAAATGTTTTTATATTGTGTTGTTTGAGTTGTTGATGTTGATTTGGGTTTTCGATCGATTCGTCTGATCAACGCTATCGATAGGATTTCCAAAACACTTGAACAGAGCAAACTGACACAATATCATTTTCAAATTTGATAAATAAAATAGAAGCTTTGTATGATTATTTTATATATAAATATAAGTTTTCTAAAATTAAATTGTTAATGAATTTGTTGTCTGAAATGATAATATTTGATTTTCATTTATTGTTTGGTAAACCATTGATTATTGCATAATATAAATAAACGAATTTATAAACTTGGTTATAAATTGATTGGAATTTGAAATGAATTTAATTCAGAAATTTGAGAATTTAATTTCCAGTAATTTCAAGCTTTGGTTTTAAATTTTTAAAAATGTATATTATTGAAAGTATTTTCAAATAAGAATCGTTTTCAAAGAATTTAAAGTGTTGAAATCAGTGCTCTTCTCTTTGTCGCTGGAAAATAATTTTGGTGATGGCGGCCGCATCATCGACATTCATTTTCGAGTTTCGAAGTGGAGATACTATTCTGTAGCTTTGCTACGGTTTTGTTTTGAAAAATATTTTGATTTGAATTTCTTTAGTATAATTAGATTTATATATATATATATATGGGTATCTTATTTTTAAAATTTAATTTGATTTGATATAAATATATTATATATATCTCTAAATTGTTTAAAGTTAATCAGAAATCTAATTCTTAAAAATCATGTTAAAAGATGTTTTCAATTATAAATAAAGCTAAATTTTGAATAAGTATTTAAATTTGAAATAATTGAATTTGAAAATTTTATTTGTATTGTACTAAATTGCATTTCAATATAACTTACCTAAATTATTCAGAAGTTAAAATGCAATTGGATAATATACAATATAAAATGATTTTATAAATAAAAATTTTAGTGTTATAATAAATGTTATACACTTAGACTTTGATTATATGAAAATACTAATAAAAATGATAATAAGTTAATTGAATAATAGATGAGACCAATAAATTTGTTTTGAAAGAATGAATAAATTGAAATATGATCAACTAATGAAAATACCTTGAATTTAAAAGCAATTAGTGAATATAAATTAATTTAAATTGAAATTTATATAGTTTAAATTAATTTATATGGTTTAAATATACGTAATAAGATATATTAAGTAGAATAAAGTTAATGATAATTTGGAATAAAAGAATTAAATTTGTTGAATAAAATATGTGTATGATAAATGATTATACAAATTAATGATTTAGAAGTTGATGATTTAGGATAATTAGATTAAAAAAAATAATGAATTTAGAAATAGTTGAGTTTGATTTAACTTAAGTGAAATCAAATGGTTTAAATCAATTTAGCCCATAACAATTAATTTAAATTGAAATTTTTATGGTTATAATTAATTGTTATTTTGTATTTCAAATCTGTTTTTCTTTCTGGTAGTTTCTATTCTCCTACCTCGTTCCTTTTCGGGGACGAAAAGTTTTGAGTGGGGGAGAATGTAACGACCCGTAAAATTTCAACTGTTTTAATAACGTAATTAGTTGAAATTTTTTGAAATTTTAAACGATAAAATTTTGAAATAAAATTTAATATTTGGAATACGTCTAGTTAAACATAGCAACTGGTAAATTTTCGTCCGAAAATATGAAAGTTTATTTCGCGCGTAAATTCACTTCAATTTAATCAGTTAAAAAGCGATGAAAATAAAATGTTTCCGAAACCTAAATATTTTTACATAGAAAAATTCTAAAACATCTTCTGAGCAAGATGTCAGTTTGTCATTTTTCCAAATTCGGACATCTTTGGCTCCGTCGATCTTATTTTTCAGCGTTTTTCTTGCATTTTCCGCTATTAGAAAATTCGAATTTTTATAATTCAATCGAACCACAGACATCTGTATACCGTTTTGATCATCTCGTCATGCTGATCTCCACAATATATTCATCGGTGTGTTTCGGTGGCCGATACGTGGCGGAAACCACGAAGTTGTTATTCATATCGGTACCTGTTTTGAGTCCTTTCGTTTCTGAGTCTTTTTCGTTCTTTTGTCTATTCATTTTCCAGCCTGCAAAGTTGTCAGCAATTAATTATTTCTTGGTATTTATGTTGGACTTTTGATTTTCCTTTCACTTTACTATCCTGTCTGTTCACTACTATCCCCATTTCTTTCTCTACATATTGGCTGTACTCTTCTTAAAGAAAGAAAAAGGCAATGCATATATTAAGCTAATCTTTTCTTCCCTGGTCCATTGCAACAGCAGCCTTCCTATCACCATGCCTCCTCAAACAAACCCATCTCGTGAAACTATCTCCGCCCTTCCCTCTGCTGCAACCAATGACCCATCACAGCCGGCCACGAGACCGCCCTCAGCCCATATTGAGCAACCACCATCACCCACCACGCCGGCAACCTCCTCCACCACCTTTCGAAACCGCGCACCCACTCCTCTTCCCCTCAACCGCACATGCTCCGATAGTCACCTCCGAACCTATCCCATCACCTCCTCACCACCTGCCGCAGTTCGCCATAACCCACTGCAGCCCTCCTCCTCCACGGCCCCGCGACAGCGGCAAGTCCTCCCTCCTTCACCACCGGCCTAGCATCCAACCCGAGCCTCCAACCTTTCGCCCCAGTAACACATCACCGCCTTCCACCACTTCCTCCGACGAGTTCGCCCACCACTCCAGCACTCCGCAGCTAGATTCCACCTCTGGCCGCACCGCATCCTCCCATAGCCCACCTCTTCTCTTTTATATAATAAGGTAATATATATTTATATAATTAATTTGTATAAATTATTATATATGACGCTAGTTGTATATGTTGTTATGTATCAGATCGGAAGCTATATATATATATTAGCTGGGATTCGAGATTTTACGGTATATATTTATCTAGAGCTAATAGTTTATATATGGAATTGAACTGTTGGGTTTTAGTAGAAGTTTATAAAATTTAGTCTACATATAATAATATATTATTTTGTAGAGTATATGTATTAAATATGGCTGCATACGTACCGAGTAGTGTGCTTGTACTATGTTGTAAAGTTATAGCTTGTACTGATATTAAGTTTCAATATATGCTTTGATTTTTGAGTAAACTATAAAATATAAATATGTTTATACAAGTGCACAAATGTTAGTTTACATAGGACGTGGGTCACACGTGAGTCTGCATCTTTCTATTGCAAATACATGTTGGTCTGGGATGAAGTTTTCATATGTTTACTATGTGATACTGTATGGTTATTAAACTCTTATCTGATAGAGTATGCGTGGGTTATATTATATATGTTACTGTATGTATATATTGTATATGTTTCATTTTTATATATAAATTGCAAATGCTGGATATATAGGTATTATTATAAGTATACTTTGTTGTATGTGTATATAGCATATAAAACTAAAATCTGATATATTTTAAGCTTGTGCATGTGTCTTAAACGTGTAGATTTTATGTTATCTATATAGATATACATGGTGTTTGACTGGTGGTACTATATAGTATATGTGTCGAATGGTTGTTTACAATATATATTATTTTGTTTGATTTGTTAATTCTGTAATAAATCTTATGTGTATATATAGATTTTATTTTTAAAATATATGTGTTTGATTCTATGCGTTAAAAACTATTGATTTTATGTATTGAGTATAAAATGTAAATTATGTATTTGCTTTGATTTGTAATATATGTTTTTAAGATACAGTATTGAATTCAAAGTATATGTATATATATAGATTTTACATATGTATTTTTTTTATATAATGATTTAAGAAGATAATATAATAAATTAATACATATTTTATTTCAGTTTATATCAAGCAAATTCTGATTTATTTCGTCTATTTCTGTTATCAGCCTTGATCGTCAAATTTGTCACAAATCTTGTTTTGCTTTGAAATTCGTGCTTGGATATTCAAAACTCATTCCATTATCTATTCTCCAGCCTCGGAAGGTGAGCACTCACTCACGATTAACGTTCTTTTATTTATTAAATTTGATTTCAATTGAAACGACAATTGAAATATGCTGCTGTTAGTTAATTACACTGTTATATATGCTATTGCCTGTATCAGTTCACCTGTGACATCTGACACCATTATCTGTTAATTATTTATGCGATGATAATACAGTTTGGATGATAATTGATTGATTGTTTGATGTTTATATTGGACGTTAAATTGTTAATGATGTAAGTGATAAATAATTTGAAATTGAAATTGACGTAGGATAGTTAGATTTGATATATGTGTTAAATTTGATTAAATGACATTTGTATAATAGGACCCCTTTAACTGTTAAATTTATCGATACGTAGGATTTGTTTAATTACACTTTGAACCACTGAATGTATGTTGTTAAATTGATGATGTATGAAATTGTAAATAGATGACAAGTGAAAACCGTAATGTAATAATCTTTAATCTACAAGAAATGATAGTGTAGATTCTAGAAATAATTATGTTAATTCGTACAAATAACAATGCGAATTAATACGGTTATTTCGGGATTATTTGAATTGATTATTGGATTGTTATTGTTTGTTGTTATTGCTTGTTTATTTACTTTGACACCATCCCTGTTATCACACTGCAAGTTCTCTTTACTATGCTTTGATTTTGGAATTGAATTGGAATCGGGTTGAAATGATAAATACCCAAAATTGAACTTTGACTTAGGATAGAGAATTTAATAAAACCCGATTGGTCAATAATTTGATTTAAAAATAAAACGAAGATTTTATTTGAATAAATAATATGGTTTTGAAATGAAGTTGAAATTTGAATTTTTAATGAAAGGAAAATGTTAATATTTAATAAATATGAAATAAAATATTTACAATGTAATTGATGAAAGAATGTTGTTTAATTTTAGAAATGATTGAATTAAGTTTGAAATGATTTAATAATTAAGTTTGAAATTATAATTAAGTTTGAAATTATTAAACTTTGAAATGATTTAATAATTAAGTTTGAAATTATTTAATAATTAAACTTTGAAATTATTTAATAATTAAGTTTTGAATTATTTAATAATTAAATAAGATTGGATTATTTAATGATTAAATTGAATTGAACTCTTTAATAAGTAAATTTTGAACTTTTGAATAAGTGAATTTACTTCGTAAATAATTGAAATTGAAATTTCTTTAATAAGAAATGAAATGTGATATTTTGGAATTAATGTAAAACTTGAAATGTAAAGAATTTGATTTGATGAATTTAATTTAATTAAATTTGTAAGTTTTGATAAAAATGAAGTTGAATTTAAATAATGGATTTAATGAATTGGAAATTTAATGGAAATTGTTTTGAATGGCATAGTAACTTAACGAATATTGAATGAAATCGATAAATGATTTTCAATTGATTTGAATGTTAAATAAGATTTAATTTAAATGTTTTCAAAATGAAACTTGTATTCGAACTTGAATCAATATTTGGATTTCTTTAAATAGAAATTGAAATTGTATTATAAGATTGTAAAATGATAATTTGGAAGTTTTGAAACGTAAATTATTGGAGATTGGTTTTGAAAGACAAATGAAATGTTGATTTACGAATTCTATTTGAAATTGAAATTGATTTGGTTTGGAAATATATAAACGACCAATCGGTGTAATAATTACGGAAGTTATTAAAGAGACCGGAATTTGGTTATGGATATACTCTCTATCTAAACCAAAAACCACTTTAATAACTATACGCGGAGTGATGATCCAGAATGAAGTGGTTGGAATGGTGTACGTGATGATTGAAGAAAGAGAACGATAATGGATAGCCTTGACACTTGTGTCAAATTGGAAATGACTAAAACAGGAGCTGTGCCGGGCCAATGGAGGATTAGCTACCTCAAGTGGACACACTTCTTCGAACTACTTATACTTGTTGTCGATTGGTGCACCCTTGATTTTGGGAGTGTTTTTGCACGGTGTTGCGGGCGCTGCGGCGTTGCGTTCTCACCAGTCCGGATCAGGCGAACGGTAGTATCACTACCTTGGGTATTGCCTCATGTGCCTTGTCATACTTGTATTCCATTTATGCGCGACCACTACGATTTTGATTTGTACCTTTAGTATATGGATTGCCCTCTGGTGACTTCCGGTTTTGGGGAAACTACGGTCTTGTATATGCTTTTGGGAATAAAAATGTGTTAAGGGTGGAATGGGCCATGACTTAACGCTATTTTGATATCTTATTATTACTGATAGACATTATCTACTTATCGTACATTACTACCTAGGAGATAGTTTAACGGATCCTTAAAGGATGGTTATTCCAAACATTCTTTGAGTTACTTGTATTTCAATTGCTATTTCACTTGAGTTGGATTTATTAATATAAGAATGTTAATCCTGACTCGAGTGTCTTGTGTTTTGCTTTACGCTCGGGTCAGACTGAGTGTACCAGTATTCGAGACTCACCTTTGAAGTTGGAGCTTTGCTTGAAGATCCAGCCATCTATTCTGCTTTCAGTATTCAATGATTCCAGTGATGTATTCTGATTTGTATCTGATGTATCATATTACTCTTCTGTTGTAAACTCTGATGTATTTTACATATTCATATAGTAGCTTCATGAACTACTATCTCTTTTATTTCCGCTACACTTATTACTCTGTGTCTGTGATCTGTGATTATTTATTTACTGTATATGTTCAGTTTTGCCAATTTAAATTAACAACGCGGTATTTTGAGCAATTCAACTCCGGCATGAGTGTCTACCTATACACTTATAATGGATGCGAATGGTCCAAAATTCTAGGTCGTTACAAGAACATTAATCGTGGGTGATTGTGTAAAGACCCAAAAGTCGACCTTCGAAAATCGGCATCCGTACTTCGCTTGTACTCAAAATGCCGTAGATTCAAACGCCGAATCTGGTTCTCCGGAGCTTATAACACCATTAAGTATAACAACACAGCGGAAAAAGAATATATCAATTACATAACATTGATTCAATGACAGATACAAAATCTGATACAATATGATACAACAGAATGATACAACAGATATCAATATACATCAGAGATATGATACAAGAAATAGCAGCGGAAAGAAAATAGATAACACCAGCAGCGGATAGAATGTCTCCAATAGAATGCTCCAAGATAAGTAACGTCAGTCCATGAACTCCAAGAACTGAACTAGCTCCAGATAATCTACTAAACCTGAATATCTGAAAAACCCAACTCTAGACTGCCCGTGTGGAAAATTGTGGGCACCCAGAGTTTAGGAAGAGATCAATAAACTCCGGGTCAGTCATGGGACTGGTATGAGGAAAAAAAATAGTTTATCTTTAAACAAACACAAAAGGCTTTTAAACATTGAAATCCGCAATGCTTTTCGAAAATGAAACTACCATAAGGCCTCCCGCCACACACACAATGCAATCGTAGAATTGGAGGAGATTTCTCCTTATGATAGTCAAACATGCTTACTACGCAAAGGAAAAACTCTTTTGATATTATTACTAGTGCATAGTGTGAAAATCCTTTCGAAAATACAATATCAATCTTAGCCAGCATACAACATTTCATCGTATGCCTACTATAGCTACTACGTTCAATAGCAGGTTACCGCCACATTCCATAGCAGGTAATACAACTAAAAACCGTACAGGGTTCGTATTGCTTCTTTGGATTTCCAACAAATGGTCAGGCTAAGGAACTTCCTTACACTGAAATAGAAACGCCTCTAGAAAGACGCCCCGAGAACCTAACCAGATCTCTGCAAACAAAAGGCCGACGCTACCTCACGCTGTACAGCTGTAACTAGGTAACTAAAACACTGACGCTACCTCACGCTGTACAGCTGTAACTAGGTAACTAACACACGAGTCATGTCATCCCCCGGTTGTCACCGAACTTTATCTGAGGATCCTCAATCATAAAGCAACAGCCACAAAGTATAATCAACATAGGTAAAATATCTGGGCTCCATACCATTATATCACCTTTTATCCAGAAGGAAATGACATACCCTAGGGGCGCTACCCCTACAAACCTTTGTCGCAACATTCCTGTTTCGACCATTACCGGGTTGTGAGGCTCGATGAAGTCTCGTCCACAAAGCTACGCTTTTTCACAAAGCCACGCTTTTTCACAAAGCCACGCTTTTCCACAAAGCCACGCTTTTTCACAAAGCAACGCTTTTTCACAAATCAACGCTTTTTCACAAAGCAACGCTTTGATCAATCAATTGATCAGCAGCACTTCGTATGCCACATTACCAAATTGGGAATGTATCACTAGTAACCATCAACTACATAACCTCTGAGCTCGTACATCTCAGAGAAGGGTGTTAAGCTAAGAGAATAAATTCTCCGCCACCAACAGAAATGTATTTGATAGAAACCTACTTTACATCTCAAAGTGTAATGTCAGACACACATCCATACAAGTCTGTTCCGGTTTCGAACAGAACCGAAGGCACTTCCAAAGAAGCCCTTGCAATCCGGGTATTCACAATCCTGATCGGACTTCCCATCACTTAGGGAATCTCTATACCGTAGCTACTCAATGCAGAGACAATCGATAGGTCATCCTATCGCTCTCGCAAATACCCAGTCTTCACCACCGGTCTTCAAATGCTATCCATATCGTCGTATGACTATTTGGAATGGGATATATGACACAAAGGTCCTCTCCCGGCTAAACCGAATAACGAGCGCAATTAAAATCATATGGATACTGGGGTCTCAGTTAAATCACAGCTTAAAGCCCAAAACTTTTCATTCGAATGGTTAAAACAAATTACCATTTCCAATCTTTTAAACAAAAAGATTCATTTCAAAAACCTTCACTGGTTTAAACAATTTCCACACTTTTAATCTTTTAAACAAAAAGATTCAATTCACAAAGTTCACCCCGTTCACAAAGATTCATTTATGGATTTCAAAACAATTTCCATTTCACTTGGATTAACTCGTTAAATCTTTAAGTCAAGATTTAATTTATAGCTTTCAAAACTCATTTCCAAAGATTCATTCATAGTCTTTCAAAACGATTCCAATTCAAGTTGGATTAATTCGTCCGGTCTTTGAAATCAAAGACTCGTTTCATAGTTTTCAAAACATTTCAATTCTATTTCAAACTTGAAATTCTTTCAACACAAATTGGAAGTTCATTACTTATGTGAAAGCATTTACTATTTGAAAACAAGTAGTTTTCGTTTCGGAAAAATCCAGTTATATTTACACGAGTTAAAACCCTTGAATTAAATTCAAATTCCCAAATCAATACCTTTAAAATGGTTTAACCCGTATATAACTTGTACAACATCTTTAATCCTTAGTGTCAAATCATAGGATTCAATTTCAAACTTGAATTTAAATTTAAATCACATTATTTAAATTTCCAAAACTCGATTAAGTTATTCGAAATAACTTTTATCTTTGAAATTCCATTTCCAAAGCTTTTCACTTTAAACCCAAATTTCCAATTTCAAAATCAATTGAAATTAAAATTTCAATTTCCAAAACATTAAATTTACATCATCTGTGATTTAACCAATTTCCACGTGAAATCCATACTTGTGTGTGTAAAGGTGTAGTCCAGGGGTTTTCACACACAATAGTGCAACAACATCAATCATCACAAATATATCGATAAGCGGTATAATCGATAACGCTTATCTTCATTCACAGATTCATAGGTAAAATAAATTTATCAGTCACAAAGATTCATCATTACAATTCGATGTGGGTTACGGATAACCAACTGTAATCCGACTCCAAGTCGCATCGAAATTCAAGTGTCGTTTACGGGTCAAGGGTTTCATATTCACATAGTAATATATCACAGAAACAGATATATATATATATCGTAGATAATCAATTACATTCATCCCAGATAAATAAATTACAAATCACAACACAAATTAGGATGTATCACAAAACATCATATATCAGGGATATCAAACGATTCAATCATCCAATTGAATCCAAAAACCCATAGGTAAGATCATTCATTGTCTGATTTATTCGAATCAGATTAATTACTTATGAATTACTAATCCTGGTTAATTAACATTCATAAATTACAAATTATTTTGATTAAATTTTCCTTTAATCATTTATTAATTATTTTATTAAGTAATTATCTTTCAAATCAATTACATAAATAAATTAACCATCAACTAATCACATTAACAAATTTTCCTTTAGGTAATTAAGTGTGTAACCTTAAATTGATTACCTTAATTAATAAATCAATTCATTATTAATTAACCAATCTTAAATTACAAATTGATTAATCTCTAATCACTTAGTTAATTAAAATTTGTAATAAGCTTTAATTCAATATACTCAATATTAATTGCTTGATAAATCTAAGATTGTTAACAGTAAAACTTAAATTTTATTTGGGCTCAACCCATTTTTAAAGCAACCCGATCTTCCCAGGCTTTTACTCGAGTTTCGACTCGCGTTTCCTGTAACGATCCATAAAAGTTTAGCAATTTTTAATTGGTTTATAACGTATTGAATTGGATTTTTGAGAAATTATTAATAATAAAATTTTGAAAAAAAATTTATTTGGATTACATATAATTAAATATAGCAAATGGTAAATTTTCAATTAATTATATGAAAGTTTATTTATTATGTAATTCTACTAAATTCAAATCAGTTAAGAATTGTTGAAAATAAATTTGCATGAAATCAAGGGAATCGACCGTTACCATAAATTTTATTTCTTCCCTGTCCATTCAAGTTTTACATCAGTTACAATCCAATCAATACCATACCTTTATTACTCCCCGTATTCATGCTGTAGCTCTTTAATTTTCTATCCGTTGCTATTTCATTTCGGGTTTGTTCCTTCCCTATTTATTCCATTTCAAACATTTTCTCTTCTCTCTGGTAGAAACATAATATTTTACATCATTTATATATATATATATATATATCTGTAGCTTGCATTCATTCGTTTGTTCACTTTTAAGTTTCTCTTACTTTCTACTTTATTGTCCTTAATTCCCGTGCTTGACGTTATCATTTCAGTTTCTTTCCATTGAATGTGGCACGTTTCATTGTTAACGTTTTATTCCATTTATATGTGTGGCTTTCCTTTTGCAACCTGTTCCATTTCTGTTTTCTTCGTTTTCAAAATTTGAAACGTACAGGCTGGACCACAGTATTAATTGCTTTCCAATTCACGTTCAAACGTTGCTATTCCTAGCTACTAATAAATTTAGAAATCAGTGTCTATTACTTAATTTATGGCATACGTTCAAAGCATTGGCTTTTATTATTCAGCTCAATTAAGGGTGACCGTTGCAATCACATAACCGGTAAAAGATTTGTATACGTTTTATTTGTTAATGTGGCAACGATTCACATTTACACTATTATTGCCTTTTTAACTTCACTGGTAATCATTTATTTGTGTACGTTTTCATTTCAATTATTGTACACATCATGGTTCCTTTTATAAATTCATCGCCCATAGATAGTTTATTTCTTTTCCCCTTCATCTTCATTTGTACCATATTCATTTATTTGTGTATATTTTCATTTCAATTATTGTACACATCATGGTTCCTTTTATAAATTCATCGCCCATAAATAGTTTATTTCTTCCCCTCTTCATTTTCATTTATTCTATATTTATTGCCAACGTTATAAATTTGAAAGATCACTTGCTTCCCTTGTCTCCCTGATTTCACATCTCTGTGCCTATCCTTTTGAGTTTCTTACTTTTATATTCTATTATTAGCCTAAATGTGCATTTTGACTGTTGCCATCCCCGTATTTATTTCTTTCCTTTTTGAAATTAAAACGTATACGTTTTACATTTTATTTATTTCTAAACCATTCATTGCCTTTCCTTTAAATCAATCCATTCTCTTCTTATTTGCTTTAACTTCTTTGCTGAATCAACGCATGAACGTTGATTTTCATTTATTATTACCTTTTATATTATATTTTTCTCTGTAGCTTTCCACTACCTCTCTCTTCATATATTTCATTGTTGCCTGCTCCTTCTTCATTTTCGAGATCCACTCCCCACCATTGCTTACTTTTCCTCCTCCCAAATTTTTCCATGGCCTACGCCAGATTAAAAAAAAGAAAAAAAAGAAAAAAAGAAAAAAAATTGCGCGACTTATATACCCATCGCCTGAAGCTATCTCCGCCCCTCTTCCCTTTCCACCGCCTACAACCCTCAACCTCCACTCACGTTTCTCCTACAAGTGCATGCTTACTTCCTTTCCTAAATAAGAAGGTATATTTATTGTTTAAAATTTTTCTTATAAACGTTCAAAAGGATTTGAGAAAAATTTGCATTCTTTTGTACAGATTGTAACGACCCGATATTTTCAACCATTCGCATCCATTATAAGTGTATAGGTAGACACTCATGCCGGAGTTGAATTGCTCAAAATACCGCGTTGTAATTAAAATTTGGCAAATCTCAGAATATACAGTAAATAAATATAATCACAGATCACAGACACAGAGTAAAATAATGCAGCGGAAGTAAAAGAAATAGTAGTTCATGAAGCTACTATGAAAATATATCAGAGTTACATAAGATACAACATAAGAAATAAAGTACAGCAGAAGTCTCAATACAATAACCAAGTACAGGCTGAATAGAACAACGGAACCGAAGTTGATAGAACAAGACTAGCAAATAATCTCCAGCGATTCAAATCTCCAGAAGGTGGAAATCCAAATCTGTGAATACTCAGGCTGACCCGAGCGTAAAGCAAAACACAAAACACTCGAGTCAGGACAATATATACTTATATAATGTAAACCAACTCAAGTGAACTGTAATAAAGGTACAAGTAACTTAGAAGATGCTTGGGACCGCCCATCCTCTAAGGATCCGTTAAAATATCTACTATGTAGTAATATTCGCTATTATAATAATGTCTAATAAGTAAAGTATAATCATATAGAAAATAGCGTTAAGGGGATGGAGAACCTTAACGTGGTCGGATCTTAAAATCATAATCGTAGTAAAGCTCGATATGGTAGGTGACACGGCACAACTAGGCAATGCCAGGGTAGATATACCAATTACGCACACGGACTGATGGATACGCATAGCAGCCACTACCGTTCCACCTCGAACAACACTCCCAAATCGGAGGATGGCCATCTAATCAATCACAAGTAAGAGTATAATATCGAAGAAATGTGTCCGAGAAGAGGTGCTACCTCACTGGTCCGAGATCGCTCCTGTTTTAGCCACCTTATGCCAACTCACGGGAGTTGGGTCCACGTAACATACCTTAAGAACGTCGCCACCATCCTACTTCATTCTGGAATCTCCACCGCGTACACGGTTGTCAAAGTGGTTTTCGGTATCGACAGAGAGTATGTCCATATCCGATCCCGGTCTCTTTGCCAACCAATCGTTATTATAACCCGTGGTTATAACTTTTAAAAATAGTTTATGTTTCAAATCAAAATACATCCTTTAAACCATTTCAAAATCATATCATTTATTTCAAACTAATACATACTTTCAAACCCAAAACATATCTATTCAAAACCAATTCAAAAATATATCATTTCCATTTCAAAACCAATTCAATAATATATCATTTCAATAAAACCCAAATTTCAAAATCACTGAATATTTCCTTTAATTTATTAAACTTGAAATCTTCCTTTAAATTATCATAGCGTTTTGGTAATGTAACCTTAAGGAATCATAGCGTTTTTGGAATGTAATACTTCTCAATTTAACATTTTATATAATCAAAGTATTTATAAACTTACAAATTTTTTAACATGGTCATTTTATCATGGCCTTATAGTTAAATAAACTTTGTTACTGTAATATCCAATTTAATGCTAAAATTCTTATGTTAAGTTAAGAGTACCTTATTAACTTACATTATCATTACAATAAAGAAACTTTATTATTTTAGTCATTAAAATATGTCATTTACATTAATTAAAACTTACATATTAAATGTACTTTTTAACTTACATTCCTATTACAGTAAAGAGCATTTATCATTTAATCAATATTACACTAATTAAACTTACATAATCGAATGTACGTTTTAATTTACGTTTTATTACAAAAAGGGCATTTATTATTTTAAATCAATATTACACTGATTAAGACTTACATGTTTCTTTCATTAATTAAGACTTTCCATGTTTCTTTCATAAATTAAAAACTTTACATATTCTTCCATAAATTAAAACTTTACATGTCTCTTTCATAAATTAAAACTCTACATATTCTTTCATTAATAGAACTTTACACGTTTCTTTCATAAATTAAAACTTTACATATTTCTTTCATTAATAGAACTTTACACGTTTCTTTTCAAAACTTCGTTACAAGTCATTTTATTATCAAGATATCATTTGAGTTCAAATCCATTTCAAAATATCAAAATATTATTCAAAACATCATTCATTTTAATTCATTTAAATACCATTTAAATCCATTCATTTTATTAAATTTAAATACCATTTTAAACTCACATTAAAACTCAAATTCTTCCATTTAAAACCATTTAAATATCACTTCATTTTCTTTAGAAATTTAACATTTAATTTCCAAAATTTATATCATTTTCCAAAGGTTATTTTTCATAAAATTTATTAAAATAACAAAATATAGTTTCCGTAGCACTTACAAAATGCTACGTAAAGTTATAGTTTTAAAATAGTTCATTTAACAAAACGACAGCACATAAATGCTGTAATATATTTCCATTAAATTTAAAATAAACTTAAATGTTAAGTTTAACCACTACAGCACTTACAAAGTGCTATAATATCCTTTATTTCAAATTAACTTTTAGTTCATTTAAACAACTACAGCATTTGCAAAAATGCTGTAATATCTTTTACATACATTTCAAAAATGCTGTCAAATCAAATTCAGAGTTTAATTACCATTTCATAAATTTAACTAAATTTCCAATTTTATTTAATTAACTTAAACCTTTAATTAAAACTAAATTTCACATTTCCAAGTCAAGTTATATTTTTAAAAGATCACTTTTAAACATTCATTTATTACATTTTTAACACATAGAAAAATCATAATTTCTTTAATTCAAAATATTTCAAAATATGTTTAAATCAAATTTCACAAATTTATAATTTTTGAAATACTTAAAAATATCCAAAACACTTTATAAAATAACCACGGGCCTGTATATAGTTTTCTAACCTAGGTCAAGTGATACGGATATGTATCATTTCAATCCGCAGTTTAAAAAGAAAAATCCGGGTTCTATCATGTCAAACCCGCAATCCCAAGTTAAAATAAATTAAATAAAAACCATTCAGGCCTATCATTTCAGCCCATAACGATTTTTCCTTATTCTAAAGTCCGTTCGGGTATGTATCATTTCAACCCATAGTGATTCTAGTCTACAGGGAACTTGCAATGGTGATAACTGATATAAATAACAGAATAACATTAAATAACAATAACATATGATATAACAGGTGTAATAACAGGTGTGAACATCATATGATAATAATATAAGCATATATAACATGATGATATACATTACAGATTCAAATGGTGTCGGTTTATCAGTTATATAGGTACATATTGTCTGGTGAGAATAACTCACTTGTTTAAGCTGGAGATGACGACCAAACACATAACACAAAATCTTTGAAGGCACGACAACATGAATATGATTTGAGAGTGGAGAGCCAAATATAATTGCCTTGTATACATATAAACAAAACAAGACAATGTATACATAAATATTCAACACAAACAATATTGAAACAATTTTAAATAAGGAGCAACAAAGAAATAGATGACTTGACCTTGCCTCAACCATTCAAGTGCTTGGCCATGACATCATTTGGCTCAGCTATGATCAGGTCTAGACCTGAAATAGTCATCCAATGGTCAGCAAAAGAAGGCAAAACAATGGAATGATGATGGTAGGAGTTACACATGAAGAAGACAAAGAGTCAAGGCCAAAAGGAGTGGTTTTGGTGCACACTAGGCTCGGTCTAGTCATTGTTTGGGCTTGGCCATGCTTGCTCCAGATCTGGACAGAGGTAAGGGGTGATGGTAAGTGGTCAAAACAATGTGGTGGTGGAGGCTATGGTGGTGGCCAAGGTGGTGGATGAAGGTGGTGAAGTAATAGTGGTGACTAGTGCATTGTTTTGGAGTTTTTGACATTGTTTTGTGGTGCTAGCTTCAAGGAGAGGTCACGACCATGGATGGATCTGAAATGATGGCTGGAGATGATGCCAAGGAAGAGTGGTAGGGGATGGTGGTCGAGGCTATGGTGGAGATGGTGGAGGGTTTAGCCGAGCAAAGCTATGGAAGAATCAAGCAAAACAATAGAAAATTTAATAGGAAATGAAGAAGAGAAAGGTAGAGAAGATGAAGCCATTACCCAAACAACTTCAGAAATGTTTTTGGCCGTGAATTGTGAATGAAAGGGAAGTCTTTCACGTGAAACAATAAGGCATACACGGTTACAAAAGAATAAATGAGCCGTTATGGAAAAATGAAGGGTTTGGTTAATGAAAAGTCACACAATTTACAACTTAAGTCCTTTCAAATTTCCATTTATTTTATTTTAATTTTATATAACTGAAATATAAATATAAAATCAGATAAAAATACGAAAATTTAGTAAATAACAAAAAAATAAATAACTAAATATTAAATATATATAATTTAATTAAATAAAACAACAAAATTTGCAACTAGTCTTGAAAATATGGTAAATAAATGCAATGAACTATGGAAACTTTTTATGTACTTAAAAATATTTATAAATAAAGATAAGAACACAAAATAAAATGAATTCACAAAAATAAATAAATAAATTTTAATTTAAATATAGTTTAGATGAAGAAAATAGCAGAAAAATAGAAACAGCCTTTAAAAATAAGAAATAAATACAGTAAATTTTGGAAAAATTCTATCATCGTTTTAAAAATATTTAAAAGTCAAGATATGCATAAAATAAAATATCAACACATATTAGAACAAAATATGACAAATAAAATAAAATTTATAAAATTTAAAATAACAAAATTGCAAAATAAACAATTTATACTCAAAATTGAAATGTACATATCTTTTACATTTTAACTCCGTTTTCAACGAAACGAAAAGCAGTATTCATGTTATTAAATCTATTGTCATAATAAAAGATAAAAATTATAATTTCAAACTATTTAAAATTTAAATTTAAAAGTCAAAGTTTGACTATTTGACCAAAATTCACATTTTCTAGAAATATTAAATTTAGTCATATTTGGAATTCAAATCCACATCAAAATCAAAGTTTATACTTAAAATAACAAAATTTATTCTTTTTCATAAATAAAGCTTTTAAATCTGGAAATCAATTTAAAAATAATTGTAAAATACAGGGTTGTTACACTCTCCCCCACTCAAAACTTTTCGTCCCCGAAAAGGAATGAGGTACGGGAAAGCACCTAAAAAGATAAAATGAATAGAATTAAGACAAGATGATAAGAATATTGGAATTACACCTGATAACTATTGTTATAGGCAAGTTTAACAAGTTGGAGGTGATCAAATCAAGAACACAAACACGAAAAAGATCCTCTAGAGTCTGAATCACCCCTTTCACTTGACCGACGGTCTATGAATGGAAAAACAGTGTTCAGATCCAGATGAGTAACAAAGATTTCAAAGATTATAAAAAGATGTCTAAACAGACTGGTATAAGCAATAGCCTTCCCATTCTGTAACAAGATAAGAGAAATAAGGACAACCAAAAGATAGTTTGAAAAAAAAAACAAAATAAGATAATAAATGTGAAACAATAATGCTTTGAAATCATAGCAAATTAGAGATGTTTATCATTTGGAAATCATACTACTAAAATCATAACACTTTGGAAATGTAATTCTAAAAAAAACATAATACTTAGAAAATCATAACACCTTTTAAAATAATCTTTATTTAAACCATTTTAATTCAAGGTCAAATAATATTCATTTTATAGTTGTAACATTTCTAAGTTCATTCAATTATAAAACTTCCAAAACATTGTATTTTCAAAACAGCAGCACTTATAAAATGCTACAGTAGATATATTAATATTTCAAATCAGTTTTATTCTAGAATATTCATTTGGATATCATTTAACTTATGACTTATTAAAACAAACTTTTATGAATGGAATATCCAAATTAAACTATACTTCGTTTATTAAGTCAAAAGCTCACTATTTTACTTAGCTCTTCATTTAACAAATAATCTAACACTTTATTTAAAATGCCCATTTCATAAATAGATATTCCTTCAATAAGTTACACTTAATATTTCCATTTGAAAACCAAATTCTCAATTATCAAATTTAGTGATGTTAAAATACATTATAACTATCATAATTATCCATTTTTCAAGACATATCAATTTCATAAATAAAATATTTATCATAGAAAATATAACAATCAAATTTCTTTACACATTTATTCATTTAGACATCAATTAAACTATGAATTCAAGTTAAATAAACTTTATTACAAAATGTCCAATTCCAATGTATTTTATTTTATCTATTCAAAGATACATTATTTATTATACAACATATTCATTTCAGGAAATAACCATTATTAAAATTCCTAGGTTAGACTTAAGGTTCCATATTAAATCAATTTGATTATTAAGTTATTTAAATAAAATCTCCTTAAATTCCTTTTTCACTATTTACCTCTGTTAATCTTTTATAACTAAAATTTAAGTGTATAAAATCCTTTTTATATTGTATATTATCCAATTACATTGTTAACTTCTAAAAAAAATTTAAGGTAAGTTATATTTGAATGCAATTGTAATATACAAATAAAACTATCCAATTCAATTATCTCAAGTTTGAATCATTTATCCAAAATTTTGATTTTTCTTTTTATAATTGAAATTATTCTTTAAGAAAAAAAATGTAAGAATTAAATTTCCGATTTCCTTCAAACCATTTAGAGATAAATAAATATATGTACATAATATGTCAAATCAATTTAAATCATTTATCTATATATATTATAAATCAAATCATATTTAGAAATTCAAATAAATTAAATCTTTCAAAACAAAGCTGTAGTAAGACTACAGAACGGTCTCTTCAGTTCAAAACTCGAAAATGAATGTCGATGATGCTGCAGTCATCACCGAAACTATTTTCCAGCGACAAAGAGAAGAGCACTAAATTTTTAAACTTTAAAATCCTTTAGAGACAAATTTTTATTCAAAAATACTTTAAATAATATCCTTTTAAAAATTTTAAACACAAAGTTTGAAATCCATCGGAAATTAAGTTCTTTAAATTTCTTATTTTAAATTCATTTCAGTTCCCAAATAAATTTATAAACAACTATTTATAAATTCATTTGTAGAACAATAAATGATAAATCAAGTATTATCATTTCAAATTATCAATTTAAATCAATTTATTATGTTCCATAAAATTATATATCCAAATTTATTTCATTAACCAAATTTTAAAATAATATTGTGTCAGTTTGTTCTGTCAAAGTGTTTTAGAAATCCTATCGATAGCGTTGATCAGACGAATCGATCGGAAACCCAAATCATCATCAACAACTCAAACAACATAATATATAAAACAAAACATAGCTTTATTAGTACAATTTTTTTTTTAAAAATGTTATGAAGATAGGTTGGACACAAAAGACAAGATGATTAAATAACAGAGTAGGGAGATGGACAAGCTTAAATAGATCGCGGACAACCTTAACCGGGTCAACCGTGACTTAAAGAATAAGATCGATGTGGATTTTTCTGGGATAAATCTACGTTCGACCTCAAGAGATAAAGTTTGGAATAATAAAAGATATTAACATCTAAACCAAGGATAGATAAAATCTCTGGTGAATCGATGCTGACTGTAAAGGATTTTCACCCCTTTACAAGAAAATTAGAATATTGGCGAGATCGACAATTCACTATAAAGATCATTCGAAGTGGAGTTATGTGATACTCCAAAATCAAAAGAAGATGAATAGTGAGGGACAAGAATGAATTTTGGAACCGCAGGAAACGTTCCAAAATTCAAAGGAAATCGAATCAAAAGGAAGAGATTCAAACTCGAACGAAAGTGATTCTGTAAATAAATTTACCATACATTCTAAGTTTTGCCTCAAAGCCAAAGCTCTGATACCAACTGTAACGACCCGATATTTTCAACCATTTGCATCCATTATAAGTGTATAGGTAGACACTCATGCCGGAGTTGAATTGCTCAAAATACCGCGTTGTAATTAAAATTTGGCAAATCTCAGAATATACAGTAAATAAATATAATCACAGATCACAGACACAGAGTAAAATAATGCAGCGGAAGTAAAAGAAATAGTAGTTCATGAAGCTACTATGAAAATATATCAGAGTTACATAAGATACAACATAAGAAATAAAGTACAGCAGAAGTCTCAATACAATAACCAAGTACAGGCTGAATAGAACAACGGAACCGAAGTTGATAGAACAAGACTAGCAAATAATCTCCAGCGATTCAAATCTCCAGAAGGTGGAAATCCAAATCTGTGAATACTCAGGCTGACCCGAGCGTAAAGCAAAACACAAAACACTCGAGTCAGGACAATATATACTTATATAATGTAAACCAACTCAAGTGAACTGTAATAAAGGTACAAGTAACTTAGAAGATGCTTGGGACCGCCCATCCTCTAAGGATCCGTTAAAATATCTACTATGTAGTAATATTCGCTATTATAATAATGTCTAATAAGTAAAGTATAATCATATAGAAAATAGCGTTAAGGGGATGGAGAACCTTAACGCGGTCGGATCTTAAAATCATAATCGTAGTAAAGCTCGATATGGTAGGTGACATGGCACAACTAGGCAATGCCAGGGTAGATATACCAATTACGCACACAGACTGATGGATACGCATAGCAGCCACTACCGTTCCACCTCGAACAACACTCCCAAATCGGAGGATGGCCATCTAATCAATCACAAGTAAGAGTATAATATCGAAGAAATGTGTCCGAGAAGAGGTGCTACCTCACTGGTCCGAGATCGCTCCTGTTTTAGCCACCTTATGCCAACTCACGGGAGTTGGGTCCACGTAACATACCTTAAGAACGTCGCCACCATCCTACTTCATTCTGGAATCTCCACCGCGTACACGGTTGTCAAAGTGGTTTTCGGTATCGACAGAGAGTATGTCCATATCCGATCCCGGTCTCTTTGCCAACCAATCGTTATTATAACCCGTGGTTATAACTTTTAAAAATAGTTTATGTTTCAAATCAAAATACATCCTTTAAACCATTTCAAAATCATATCATTTATTTCAAACTAATACATACTTTCAAACCCAAAACATATCTATTCAAAACCAATTCAAAAATATATCATTTCCATTTCAAAACCAATTCAATAATATATCATTTCAATAAAACCCAAATTTCAAAATCACTGAATATTTCCTTTAATTTATTAAACTTGAAATCTTCCTTTAAATTATCATAGCATTTTGGTAATGTAACCTTAAGGAATCATAGCGTTTTTGGAATGTAATACTTCTCAATTTAACATTTTATATAATCAAAGTATTTATAAACTTACAAATTTTTTAACATGGTCATTTTATCATGGCCTTATAGTTAAATAAACTTTGTTACTGTAATATCCAATTTAATGCTAAAATTCTTATGTTAAGTTAAGAGTACCTTATTAACTTACATTATCATTACAATAAAGAAACTTTATTATTTTAGTCATTAAAATATGTCATTTACATTAATTAAAACTTACATATTAAATGTACTTTTTAACTTACATTCCTATTACAGTAAAGAGCATTTATCATTTAATCAATATTACACTAATTAAACTTACATAATCGAATGTACGTTTTAATTTACGTTTTATTACAAAAAGGGCATTTATTATTTTAAATCAATATTACACTGATTAAGACTTACATGTTTCTTTCATTAATTAAGACTTTCCATGTTTCTTTCATAAATTAAAAACTTTACATATTCTTCCATAAATTAAAACTTTACATGTCTCTTTCATAAATTAAAACTCTACATATTCTTTCATTAACAGAACTTTACACGTTTCTTTCATAAATTAAAACTTTACATATTTCTTTCATTAATAGAACTTTACACGTTTCTTTTCAAAACTTCGTTACAAGTCATTTTATTATCAAGATATCATTTGAGTTCAAATCCATTTCAAAATATCAAAATATTATTCAAAACATCATTCATTTTAATTCATTTAAATACCATTTAAATCCATTCATTTTATTAAATTTAAATACCATTTTAAACTCACATTAAAACTCAAATTCTTCCATTTAAAACCATTTAAATATCACTTCATTTTCTTTAGAAATTTAACATTTAATTTCCAAAATTTATATCATTTTCCAAAGGTTATTTTTCATAAAATTTATTAAAATAACAAAATATAGTTTCCGTAGCACTTACAAAATGCTACGTAAAGTTATAGTTTTAAAATAGTTCATTTAACAAAACGACAGCACATAAATGCTGTAATATATTTCCATTAAATTTAAAATAAACTTAAATGTTAAGTTTAACCACTACAGCACTTACAAAGTGCTATAATATCCTTTATTTCAAATTAACTTTTAGTTCATTTAAACAACTACAGCATTTGCAAAAATGCTGTAATATCTTTTACATACATTTCAAAAATGCTGTCAAATCAAATTCAGAGTTTAATTACCATTTCATAAATTTAACTAAATTTCCAATTTTATTTAATTAACTTAAACCTTTAATTAAAACTAAATTTCACATTTCCAAGTCAAGTTATATTTTTAAAAGATCACTTTTAAACATTCATTTATTACATTTTGAACACATAGAAAAATCATAATTTCTTTAATTCAAAATATTTCAAAATATGTTTAAATCAAATTTCACAAATTTATAATTTTTGAAATACTTAAAAATATCCAAAACACTTTATAAAATAACCACGGGCCTGTATATAGTTTTCTAACCTTGGTCAAGTGATACGGATATGTATCATTTCAATCCGCAGTTTAAAAAGAAAAATCCGGGTTCTATCATGTCAAACCCACAATCCCAAGTTAAAATAAATTAAATAAAAACCATTCAGGCCTATCATTTCAGCCCATAACGATTTTTCCTTATTCTAAAGTCCATTCGGGTATGTATCATTTCAACCCATAGTGATTCTAGTCTACAGGGAACTTGCAATGGTGATAACTGATATAAATAACAGAATAACATTAAATAACAATAACATATGATATAACAGGTGTAATAACAGGTGTGAACATCATATGATAATAATATAAGCATATATAACATGATGATATACATTACAGATTCAAATGGTGTCGGTTTATCAGTTATATAGGTACATATTGTCTGGTGAGAATAACTCACTTGTTTAAGCTGGAGATGACGACCAAACACATAACACAAAATCTTTGAAGGCACGACAACATGAATATGATTTGAGAGTGGAGAGCCAAATATAATTGCCTTGTATACATATAAACAAAACAAGACAATGTATACATAAATATTCAACACAAACAATATTGAAACAATTTTAAATAAGGAGCAACAAAGAAATAGATGACTTGACCTTGCCTCAACCATTCAAGTGCTTGGCCATGACATCATTTGGCTCAGCTATGATCAGGTCTAGACCTGAAATAGTCATCCAATGGTCAGCAAAAGAAGGCAAAACAATGGAATGATGATGGTAGGAGTTACACATGAAGAAGACAAAGAGTCAAGGCCAAAAGGAGTGGTTTTGGTGCACACTAGGCTCGGTCTAGTCATTGTTTGGGCTTGGCCATGCTTGCTCCAGATCTGGACAGAGGTAAGGGGTGATGGTAAGTGGTCAAAACAATGTGGTGGTGGCGGCTATGGTGGTGGCCAAGGTGGTGGATGAAGGTGGTGAAGTAATAGTGGTGACTAGTGCATTGTTTTGGAGTTTTTGACATTGTTTTGTGGTGCTAGCTTCAAGGAGAGGTCACGACCATGGATGGATCTGAAATGATGGCTGGAGATGATGCCAAGGAAGAGTGGTAGGGGATGGTGGTCGAGGCTATGGTGGAGATGGTGGAGGGTTTAGCCGAGCAAAGCTATGGAAGAATCAAGCAAAACAATAGAAAATTTAATAGGAAATGAAGAAGAGAAAGGTAGAGAAGATGAAGCCATTACCCAAACAACTTCAGAAATGTTTTTGGCCGTGAATTGTGAATGAAAGGGAAGTCTTTCACGTGAAACAATAAGGCATACACGGTTACAAAAGAATAAATGAGCCGTTATGGAAAAATGAAGGGTTTGGTTAATGAAAAGTCACACAATTTACAACTTAAGTCCTTTCAAATTTCCATTTATTTTATTTTAATTTTATATAACTGAAATATAAATATAAAATCAGATAAAAATACGAAAATTTAGTAAATAACAAAAAAATAAATAACTAAATATTAAATATATATAATTTAATTAAATAAAACAGCAAAATTTGCAACTAGTCTTGAAAATATGGTAAATAAATGCAATGAACTATGGAAACTTTTTATGTACTTAAAAATATTTATAAATAAAGATAAGAACACAAAATAAAATGAATTCACAAAAATAAATAAATAAATTTTAATTTAAATATAGTTTAGATGAAGAAAATAGCAGAAAAATAGAAACAGCCTTTAAAAATAAGAAATAAATACAGTAAATTTTGGAAAAATTCTATCATCGTTTTAAAAATATTTAAAAGTCAAGATATGCATAAAATAAAATATCAACACATATTAGAACAAAATATGACAAATAAAATAAAATTTATAAAATTTAAAATAACAAAATTGCAAAATAAACAATTTATACTCAAAATTGAAATGTACATATCTTTTACATTTTAACTCCGTTTTCAACGAAACGAAAAGCAGTATTCATGTTATTAAATCTATTGTCATAATAAAAGATAAAAATTATAATTTCAAACTATTTAAAATTTAAATTTAAAAGTCAAAGTTTGACTATTTGACCAAAATTCACATTTTCTAGAAATATTAAATTTAGTCATATTTGGAATTCAAATCCACATCAAAATCAAAGTTTATACTTAAAATAACAAAATTTATTCTTTTTCATAAATAAAGCTTTTAAATCTGGAAATCAATTTAAAAATAATTGTAAAATACAAGGTTGTTACACTCTCCCCCACTCAAAACTTTTCGTCCCCGAAAAGGAACGAGGTACGGGAAAGCACCTAAAAAGATAAAATGAATAGAATTAAGACAAGATGATAATAATATTGGAATTACACCTGATAACTATTGTTATAGGCAAGTTTAACAAGTTGGAGGTGATCAAATCAAGAACACAAACACGAAAAAGATCCTCTAGAGTCTGAATCACCCCTTTCACTTGACCGACGGTCTATGAATGGAAAAACAGTGTTCAGATCCAGATGAGTAACAAAGATTTCAAAGATTATAAAAAGATGTCTAAACAGACTGGTATAAGCAATAGCCTTCCCATTCTGTAACAAGATAAGAGAAATAAGGACAACCAAAAGATAGTTTGAAAAAAAAAACAAAATAAGATAATAAATGTGAAACAATAATGCTTTGAAATCATAGCAAATTAGAGATGTTTATCATTTGGAAATCATACTACTAAAATCATAACACTTTGGAAATGTAATTCTAAAAAAAACATAATACTTAGAAAATCATAACACCTTTTAAAATAATCTTTATTTAAACCATTTTAATTCAAGGTCAAATAATATTCATTTTAAAGTTGTAACATTTCTAAGTTCATTCAATTATAAAACTTCCAAAACATTGTATTTTCAAAACAGCAGCACTTATAAAATGCTACAGTAGATATATTAATATTTCAAATCAGTTTTATTCTAGAATATTCATTTGGATATCATTTAACTTATGACTTATTAAAACAAACTTTTATGAATGGAATATCCAAATTAAACTATACTTCGTTTATTAAGTCAAAAGCTCACTATTTTACTTAGCTCTTCATTTAACAAATAATCTAACACTTTATTTAAAATGCCCATTTCATAAATAGATATTCCTTCAATAAGTTACACTTAATATTTCCATTTGAAAACCAAATTCTCAATTATCAAATTTAGTGATGTTAAAATACATTATAACTATCATAATTATCCATTTTTCAAGACATATCAATTTCATAAATAAAATATTTATCATAGAAAATATAACAATCAAATTTCTTTACACATTTATTCATTTAGACATCAATTAAACTATGAATTCAAGTTAAATAAACTTTATTACAAAATGTCCAATTCCAATGTATTTTATTTTATCTATTCAAAGATACATTATTTATTATACAACATATTCATTTCAGGAAATAACCATTATTAAAATTCCTAGGTTAGACTTAAGGTTCCATATTAAATCAATTTGATTATTAAGTTATTTAAATAAAATCTCCTTAAATTCCTTTTTCACTATTTACCTCTGTTAATCTTTTATAACTAAAATTTAAGTGTATAAAATCCTTTTTATATTGTATATTATCCAATTACATTGTTAACTTCTAAAAAAAATTTAAGGTAAGTTATATTTGAATGCAATTGTAATATACAAATAAAACTATCCAATTCAATTATCTCAAGTTTGAATCATTTATCCAAAATTTTGATTTTTCTTTTTATAATTGAAATTATTCTTTAAGAAAAAAAATGTAAGAATTAAATTTCCGATTTCCTTCAAACCATTTAGAGATAAATAAATATATGTACATAATATGTCAAATCAATTTAAATCATTTATCTATATATATTATAAATCAAATCATATTTAGAAATTCAAATAAATTAAATCTTTCAAAACAAAGCTGTAGTAAGACTACAGAACGGTCTCTTCAGTTCAAAACTCGAAAATGAATGTCGATGATGCTGCAGTCATCACCGAAACTATTTTCCAGCGACAAAGAGAAGAGCACTAAATTTTTAAACTTTAAAATCCTTTAGAGACAAATTTTTATTCAAAAATACTTTAAATAATATCCTTTTAAAAATTTTAAACACAAAGTTTGAAATCCATCGGAAATTAAGTTCTTTAAATTTCTTATTTTAAATTCATTTCAGTTCCCAAATAAATTTATAAACAACTATTTATAAATTCATTTGTAGAACAATAAATGATAAATCAAGTATTATCATTTCAAATTATCAATTTAAATCAATTTATTATGTTCCATAAAATTATATATCCAAATTTATTTCATTAACCAAATTTTAAAATAATATTGTGTCAGTTTGTTCTGTCAAAGTGTTTTAGAAATCCTATCGATAGCGTTGATCAGACGAATCGATCGGAAACCCAAATCATCATCAACAACTCAAACAACATAATATATAAAACAAAACATAGCTTTATTAGTACAATTTTTTTTTTAAAAATGTTATGAAGATAGGTTGGACACAAAAGACAAGATGATTAAATAACAGAGCAGGGAGATGGACAAGCTTAAATAGATCGCGGACAACCTTAACCGGGTCAACCGTGACTTAAAGAATAAGATCGATGTGGATTTTTCTGGGATAAATCTACGTTCGACCTCAAGAGATAAAGTTTGGAATAATAAAAGATATTAACATCTAAACCAAGGATAGATAAAATCTCTGGTGAATCGATGCTGACTGTAAAGGATTTTCACCCCTTTACAAGAAAATTAGAATATTGGCGAGATCGACAATTCACTATAAAGATCATTCGAAGTGGAGTTATGTGATACTCCAAAATCAAAAGAAGATGAATAGTGAGGGACAAGAATGAATTTTGGAACCGCAGGAAACGTTCCAAAATTCAAAGGAAATCGAATCAAAAGGAAGAGATTCAAACTCGAACGAAAGTGATTCTGTAAATAAATTTACCATACATTCTAAGTTTTGCCTCAAAGCCAAAGCTCTGATACCAACTGTAACGACCCGATATTTTCAACCATTTGCATCCATTATAAGTGTATAGGTAGACACTCATGCCGGAGTTGAATTGCTCAAAATACCGCGTTGTAATTAAAATTTGGCAAATCTCAGAATATACAGTAAATAAATATAATCACAGATCACAGACACAGAGTAAAATAATGCAGCGGAAGTAAAAGAAATAGTAGTTCATGAAGCTACTATGAAAATATATCAGAGTTACATAAGATACAACATAAGAAATAAAGTACAGCAGAAGTCTCAATACAATAACCAAGTACAGGCTGAATAGAACAACGGAACCGAAGTTGATAGAACAAGACTAGCAAATAATCTCCAGCGATTCAAATCTCCAGAAGGTGGAAATCCAAATCTGTGAATACTCAGGCTGACCCGAGCGTAAAGCAAAACACAAAACACTCGAGTCAGGACAATATATACTTATATAATGTAAACCAACTCAAGTGAACTGTAATAAAGGTACAAGTAACTTAGAAGATGCTTGGGACCGCCCATCCTCTAAGGATCCGTTAAAATATCTACTATGTAGTAATATTCGCTATTATAATAATGTCTAATAAGTAAAGTATAATCATATAGAAAATAGCGTTAAGGGGATGGAGAACCTTAACGCGGTCGGATCTTAAAATCATAATCGTAGTAAAGCTCGATATGGTAGGTGACACGGCACAACTAGGCAATGCCAGGGTAGATATACCAATTACGCACACGGACTGATGGATACGCATAGCAGCCACTACCGTTCCACCTCGAACAACACTCCCAAATCGGAGGATGGCCATCTAATCAATCACAAGTAAGAGTATAATATCGAAGAAATGTGTCCGAGAAGAGGTGCTACCTCACTGGTCCGAGATCGCTCCTGTTTTAGCCACCTTATGCCAACTCACGGGAGTTGGGTCCACGTAACATACCTTAAGAACGTCGCCACCATCCTACTTCATTCTGGAATCTCCACCGCGTACACGGTTGTCAAAGTGGTTTTCGGTATCGACAGAGAGTATGTCCATATCCGATCCCGGTCTCTTTGCCAACCAATCGTTATTATAACCCGTGGTTATAACTTTTAAAAATAGTTTATGTTTCAAATCAAAATACATCCTTTAAACCATTTCAAAATCATATCATTTATTTCAAACTAATACATACTTTCAAACCCAAAACATATCTATTCAAAACCAATTCAAAAATATATCATTTCCATTTCAAAACCAATTCAATAATATATCATTTCAATAAAACCCAAATTTCAAAATCACTGAATATTTCCTTTAATTTATTAAACTTGAAATCTTCCTTTAAATTATCATAGCATTTTGGTAATGTAACCTTAAGGAATCATAGCGTTTTTGGAATGTAATACTTCTCAATTTAACATTTTATATAATCAAAGTATTTATAAACTTACAAATTTTTTAACATGGTCATTTTATCATGGCCTTATAGTTAAATAAACTTTGTTACTGTAATATCCAATTTAATGCTAAAATTCTTATGTTAAGTTAAGAGTACCTTATTAACTTACATTATCATTACAATAAAGAAACTTTATTATTTTAGTCATTAAAATATGTCATTTACATTAATTAAAACTTACATATTAAATGTACTTTTTAACTTACATTCCTATTACAGTAAAGAGCATTTATCATTTAATCAATATTACACTAATTAAACTTACATAATCGAATGTACGTTTTAATTTACGTTTTATTACAAAAAGGGCATTTATTATTTTAAATCAATATTACACTGATTAAGACTTACATGTTTCTTTCATTAATTAAGACTTTCCATGTTTCTTTCATAAATTAAAAACTTTACATATTCTTCCATAAATTAAAACTTTACATGTCTCTTTCATAAATTAAAACTCTACATATTCTTTCATTAACAGAACTTTACACGTTTCTTTCATAAATTAAAACTTTACATATTTCTTTCATTAATAGAACTTTACACGTTTCTTTTCAAAACTTCGTTACAAGTCATTTTATTATCAAGATATCATTTGAGTTCAAATCCATTTCAAAATATCAAAATATTATTCAAAACATCATTCATTTTAATTCATTTAAATACCATTTAAATCCATTCATTTTATTAAATTTAAATACCATTTTAAACTCACATTAAAACTCAAATTCTTCCATTTAAAACCATTTAAATATCACTTCATTTTCTTTAGAAATTTAACATTTAATTTCCAAAATTTATATCATTTTCCAAAGGTTATTTTTCATAAAATTTATTAAAATAACAAAATATAGTTTCCGTAGCACTTACAAAATGCTACGTAAAGTTATAGTTTTAAAATAGTTCATTTAACAAAACGACAGCACATAAATGCTGTAATATATTTCCATTAAATTTAAAATAAACTTAAATGTTAAGTTTAACCACTACAGCACTTACAAAGTGCTATAATATCCTTTATTTCAAATTAACTTTTAGTTCATTTAAACAACTACAGCATTTGCAAAAATGCTGTAATATCTTTTACATACATTTCAAAAATGCTGTCAAATCAAATTCAGAGTTTAATTACCATTTCATAAATTTAACTAAATTTCCAATTTTATTTAATTAACTTAAACCTTTAATTAAAACTAAATTTCACATTTCCAAGTCAAGTTATATTTTTAAAAGATCACTTTTAAACATTCATTTATTACATTTTTAACACATAGAAAAATCATAATTTCTTTAATTCAAAATATTTCAAAATATGTTTAAATCAAATTTCACAAATTTATAATTTTTGAAATACTTAAAAATATCCAAAACACTTTATAAAATAACCACGGGCCTGTATATAGTTTTCTAACCTAGGTCAAGTGATACGGATATGTATCATTTCAATCCGCAGTTTAAAAAGAAAAATCCGGGTTCTATCATTTCAAACCCGCAATCCCAAGTTAAAATAAATTAAATAAAAACCATTCAGGCCTATCATTTCAGCCCATAACGATTTTTCCTTATTCTAAAGTCCGTTCGGGTATGTATCATTTCAACCCATAGTGATTCTAGTCTACAGGGAACTTGCAATGGTGATAACTGATATAAATAACAGAATAACATTAAATAACAATAACATATGATATAACAGGTGTAATAACAGGTGTGAACATCATATGATAATAATATAAGCATATATAACATGATGATATACATTACAGATTCAAATGGTGTCGGTTTATCAGTTATATAGGTACATATTGTCTGGTGAGAATAACTCACTTGTTTAAGCTGGAGATGACGACCAAACACATAAAACAAAATCTTTGAAGGCACGACAACATGAATATGATTTGAGAGTGGAGAGCCAAATATAATTGCCTTGTATACATATAAACAAAACAAGACAATGTATACATAAATATTCAACACAAACAATATTGAAACAATTTTAAATAAGGAGCAACAAAGAAATAGATGACTTGACCTTGCCTCAACCATTCAAGTGCTTGGCCATGACATCATTTGGCTCAGCTATGATCAGGTCTAGACCTGAAATAGTCATCCAATGGTCAGCAAAAGAAGGCAAAACAATGGAATGATGATGGTAGGAGTTACACATGAAGAAGACAAAGAGTCAAGGCCAAAAGGAGTGGTTTTGGTGCACACTAGGCTCGGTCTAGTCATTGTTTGGGCTTGGCCATGCTTGCTCCAGATCTGGACAGAGGTAAGGGGTGATGGTAAGTGGTCAAAACAATGTGGTGGTGGCGGCTATGGTGGTGGCCAAGGTGGTGGATGAAGGTGGTGAAGTAATAGTGGTGACTAGTGCATTGTTTTGGAGTTTTTGACATTGTTTTGTGGTGCTAGCTTCAAGGAGAGGTCACGACCATGGATGGATCTGAAATGATGGCTGGAGATGATGCCAAGGAAGAGTGGTAGGGGATGGTGGTCGAGGCTATGGTGGAGATGGTGGAGGGTTTAGCCGAGCAAAGCTATGGAAGAATCAAGCAAAACAATAGAAAATTTAATAGGAAATGAAGAAGAGAAAGGTAGAGAAGATGAAGCCATTACCCAAACAACTTCAGAAATGTTTTTGGCCGTGAATTGTGAATGAAAGGGAAGTCTTTCACGTGAAACAATAAGGCATACACGGTTACAAAAGAATAAATGAGCCGTTATGGAAAAATTCAGGGTTTGGTTAATGAAAAGTCACACAATTTACAACTTAAGTCCTTTCAAATTTCCATTTATTTTATTTTAATTTTATATAACTGAAATATAAATATAAAATCAGATAAAAATACGAAAATTTAGTAAATAACAAAAAAATAAATAACTAAATATTAAATATATATAATTTAATTAAATAAAACAGCAAAATTTGCAACTAGTCTTGAAAATATGGTAAATAAATGCAATGAACTATGGAAACTTTTTATGTACTTAAAAATATTTATAAATAAAGATAAGAACACAAAATAAAATGAATTCACAAAAATAAATAAATAAATTTTAATTTAAATATAGTTTAGATGAAGAAAATAGCAGAAAAATAGAACAGCCTTTAAAAATAAGAAATAAATACAGTAAATTTTGGAAAAATTCTATCATCATTTTAAAAATATTTAAAAGTCAAGATATGCATAAAATAAAATATCAACACATATTAGAACAAAATATGACAAATAAAATAAAATTTATAAAATTTAAAATAACAAAATTGCAAAATAAACAATTTATACTCAAAATTGAAATGTACATATCTTTTACATTTTAACTCCGTTTTCAACGAAACGAAAAGCAGTATTCATGTTATTAAATCTATTGTCATAATAAAAGATAAAAATTATAATTTCAAACTATTTAAAATTTAAATTTAAAAGTCAAAGTTTGACTATTTGACCAAAATTCACATTTTCTAGAAATATTAAATTTAGTCATATTTGGAATTCAAATCCACATCAAAATCAAAGTTTATACTTAAAATAACAAAATTTATTCTTTTTCATAAATAAAGCTTTTAAATCTGGAAATCAATTTAAAAATAATTGTAAAATACAGGGTTGTTACACAGATCTTGTTATATGTGAAAGTAAATAAGTTATGAAGCTATAAAGGTTTACTTATACAAGATTTATATATATAAGAGTGTTATATAAATGAATTTTATACTATGCGTTAACTAAATACATTGTTATTTATATGATCCAGTTTTTGAATATATGTTTGAAACGTTTTGATTTTTATATATACAAATATTTTATTTTATACATATATTTTGTTATATATAAAGGTTTAATAAAAAAAGGAGAAAAAAAAGGAGTAAGTTAACAATGTATTATAAAGAATATTGTTTATCTGCACATATATGTGCATAAGTTGTTTGATTTCCTGCTGGATATTTCGAAAAGGAAAGTAATAAACTCTAATAATTATATATATACATAAGTATTCATTTCAAAAGATATTATATATATGTGTATTGATCTTTAATATATGTGTTTTATGTTAGAACATTGATTTTTTTAACTATACATATATATTATTTTAATATTGGTTTAAAATGAATATTTATTACATGGAAACGACAACCATAAAATGAATATACTATATATGTGACATTTTGAATAATTATATATTTGTTATTTAACATTAATATGAAATGGAAGTGTTTTAAAGTTATATGGTTTTCATGGGTGTGCATATATATATATATATTTCATTTTTTTTAAATGCATGTTTTGATTTAACGTTCATTTTGAAAGAAAGTAATAAATTAATCATATAATCTTCGTTTCAATTTTATCAAGCTAATTTGATCCGTTCTCATCAATTTCTATCTATCAGCTTTTCCGTCGAAATTGTACCATCTAACTTTGCTTTGGAAGTCGTGCTTGCATTTCATAACTCAACTTCATTGTCTATCTCTCTAACCTCGAAAGGTGAGCAATCACTCACGATTAACGTTCTTGTATTTATTAAATTTGATTTCAATTGAAACAACAATTGAAATATGATGTTGTAGTTATTTAAATTGTTATATATGCTATTATCTGTATATGTCCACCTATGACATCGGACACCAGTATCTAGTATTTATATGCCTGTTATTACCATTATCTGTATATGTTCACCTATGACATCTGACACCAATATCTGTTATTTATATTGATGATATATGCCTGTTGTTATATTTTTTATTATCTGTTATCACTCTGCAAGTTCCCTGTTAGTATAGAATTCATTATGGGTTGAAATGATAAACCCAAGCGATTTTCATTTGAATTGAAATTGGGATTACGGGTCGAAATGATATCTACCCGTATATATTTAAATTTCGGATTGAAATGATAAATACCTGTATCACTTAACCATATGATAAATATATATACAGACACCGTTGGTCCATATATATAAATATTTTAAAAATGAATTCTATGGTTTTGGAAAGAAATATATGGTTTTAATAAATGTTAAGCCTTAAATTATTATATATAAATGGGAATGATTGATTTAAATACATATAATATGTTGAGTGTTTAAAATATATTTCAAAATAGATTTTGGTAATAATTTGAATAAGTTAAGGTTAGAAAGATAATTTGAATTTAGTTGAAATTGTATTCAATAAAGAATTTTATTTAATTAAACCGATTTGAAACTTATTGAAACTGAGATGTAAGATATGATTTATAACTTGAGTTTGATTTATAAGTAATCTAATGAATTTTTTTTTGTTTAACTAAAGTTTAAGGAAATATTTAGTAAAAATGTAATTTAAGGCTAGTTAAATGATATTGAATTTATTAAGTGAATATTCCCTGATTAAATAATAATGAAGTTAAATCAAGAGCTATATGAAACTGTTAAATTTAACTTTGAAAATGTTGAATATTAAAGCTTTGAAATATATTGAAAATTTAAATGATCTGTTTAGAAATGAATTAAATTGATGAATTGAGCTTTGAATAAATTTGAATTTGGAATTTGAAGTTGATTTGAATCGATTTGCTAGACTTGAGGAAATTAAATACTTTACTTTTTAAATCATTTAATATATATATATATACACTATTTTGGAAAATGGATATATTTGAAATGAAATGATATTTGGGTTTTAAAGTATAAATTTAATTGAAATGACCACGGTGTTAAAATGTATATTTCCACCTTGTAGATAGTTCTGAAGATCCTTAGAGGATGGTTATCCCAACATCCTTTAAGTTACTCGTATTTCAATTGATATTTCACTTGAGTTGGATTTATTTATATAAGAATTTTAATCCTGACTCGAGTGTTTTGTGTTTTGATTTACGCTCGGGTCAGACCGAGTGATACAACATTTGAGACTCACCCTTGGAGTTTGGAGCTTCCTTTGGAGATCCAACTATCGCCTCAGCTTTCAGCTCTTCTAGTTGATTTGTTCAGAGAAGTCATCTGTTGTACTGGAGACTTCACTGCATTTGAGATATTCTGTTGTATTTTATTTCTAACTCTGATGTTTATATAGTAGCTTCATGAACTACTATTTTATCTATTCCACTGCGTATTATTGTATTACTCTGTGTCTGTGATTATGTGATTGATTTATTTACTGCATATGCTGAGTTTTGCCAAATTTTTATTACAATCTGTTATTTTGAATTATTCAAGTCAGACATGTGTGGATTTATTGTCGATTTGAATGGTCCAAAATACCGGGTCGTTACAGTTGGTATCAGAGCTTTGGCTCTAGGCAAAACTTAGCATATATAGAAAATTTATTTACAGAATCACTTTCGTTCGAGTTTGAATCTCTTTCGTTTGGCTCGATTTCCTTTGAACTTTGGAACGTTTCTTGCGGTTCCAAAATTCATTCTTGTCTCTCCCTATTTGGATTCTTTTGATTCTGGAGTATCCCATAACTCCACTTCGAATGATCTCTATAAGAATAGGATCCCACCAATCTTTGAATGATTTGTGAAGGGGTGAAACTCCTTCACAATTGGCATTGATTCACTGGAGATTTCTATATCTTTGGTTTAAATGCCACTATCTCTTGCGATCGAATGTTGGTTTTTCTTGGAATTTCTGCATCGATCTTGTTCCTGAAGTCACGGTTGACCCTAGGGTCATCCGCGATTTATATAAGTATATTCATCTTCTATTTTGAAATTTAATTATCTCATCTTCGTCCGAGCTTATCTTTGAATCAAAATTCTATTTGACAAGAGTCCTTCTAAATTGAATCTCTATCTTTGTTTTGAAATCCATCCGTGAATCGTCCTTTGAAAATCGGGTTTGTTTATATTTTAGAAATTGTTTTCTAAACCGAAATTATTATTTTGATAAGTATGATTATATTCTATATATAAAAGTGAAATGTTTTTGATAAAGATTATAAACCCTTTAAAATAAGAATTTGAGGTTTCGAAAGGATTTGTAATTTTGGAAAAAACTATATTAGAAATTTGATTTATCTAAAAATGATTTATGACTGAAGGATTTTAAATTTCAAATTCGAGAATTGAACTCCGGTATTTCGAAATTGGTTTTAAGATTTTGAAATATATAATAATAGTATGATTTAAAAATATTTTCCGAATAAGAATTGTTTCAATGATTTTAATGAGTTTCGAAGAAATTTCAAAAGAAGTTTGAGAAAAATAGAAGTCCGGAACTCGCTTATGTCGCTGGAAAATAATTTCGGTGATGAGTGCACGCATCATCGACGTTGATTTTCGAGTTTCATAGTGAGGGAGAGGCCACTTTAGTAGCATTGCTACGCGAGTGATTTTGTGAAACCAGTTTTGATTTTCAAATTCCGAAGTAATATTTGATATTCGAAAGATATATGTATATATATTTGAAATGATTTGAAGTGAGCCGGTGTTAAGTCTTCGAGTTTTGGATTTGATATAACCCTATCTATTAAAATTGATTTACTGATTTGTTGCTGATTTCCAACTCTTTAATTTGAAAATGATTTCTTCAACTATTTTGAAGGTTCGAGCACTTTCAAATCAAGGTTAACTTTTCAAAGCTAAGAAATTTTGAAAAGTATTTTGATAAAGTATATAAGTTTGTTTTGAATGTTTAAGTATGAAGTAATATGATTTAAATAAGTTGAAACTGTTGGTTAAGTAAATGAATAAGGAAATTTTAAATTTTCTAATATGAAATTTAGATTTGAAATGTCTTGAGAAGAATTTGGTCTTCAAAATATTTTGAATAAAATTTAGTTTAAATGGTTTAACTTAGTAACATCTTTATGAAACTATATATTTAACAAGTTGGAATAAATATATAAGTTGTACGTATGCTGTTTTATTTGCATAATTAATTTGATCCAAGTTTGAGTACACAAGTTCGAGGTGGATTACACCATTTCGTGTTAGGATTTTTCATTTGATTCTTGATGGCGAATATTTGATATGGATTTTGGGCTTGATTCTTGAATTCTCTATCGTAGTATATGGCTATGCAAGGAGACCGATGGCTTCTAGTCGAGAAACCATATCGAAATCCGCATTAGGGAAGTCGAATGGACAATACTAGTTCGAAAGCAAACTTGTGTGATCGAGCGAGAGATCAAATGTGATTTTGCGAAATGATGACGTATGTACATCTTATATCCTAATATCATTGATATATTTTGACGCTGAAATTGAAAGCTGTCGAGTTAGAATATCTTTGCTTACTAAAAGTAAATTTCCAACTTAAATTACAAAGATATATAACCCATAAAAGCAAAGATATTCAATCTCATATGGCTCTTGATACAGCGAAACTTATTTTTGAAAAATTTGATCCTTATATAAGATGGACCTTAGGTAAATATAAGATGATTTTGAAAACCATTTGATTTTGGAAATGAATTGGTTGACTTAAATTATTGATTTGGAAATTTGGATTTATTTTCAAAATCTATTATTTTGGAAACTTTGAAGCTAAAGATAATTAATTTGTGAAGAAATAATTTGGTGAAATTGTATATGATTTTGAAATTGAACTGATATTGAAACAAATTGAAATTTGAGAACCTTATGTTACTAAAAACTCGATTTGGGAGTTGTCGAACTCATATAAAATTGATTTGTATGAGTATGAAATTGATTCGAAAACTATAGATTTGAAAAGGTACTCAATTTGAAAGTGAAATCTTATATAATTGAAGTCTATATAAGTATGATTTGATATACTATTGATTTTGGAAAGTATTTGATTTGAAAATTAAATCTTATATATAATGGATTTTATATAAGTACGATATTTGAAAGTGATTTGAAAAGGTACTATATGATACATATTTTCGAAGTAAAGATATGGAAAGTGCCTTCTGCTTGATATCCGATTTGTGGCCACATCTTGGATTCATTCTATCGATATTATTCTCTCTGATTTTTGGTTTTCCGGATATGATACTCGAGTGTCCTTTGAATTCCATGGTGTTACCCATGGTCTTATCGTTCTCTCGTGACTGCATAGCCCAACTGCCTGGCTGAGTCTTGCCTAGGGGTACGGATTGTTTCCTGGGGGATCCAGGCGTAACCATTGTGTATCCTGCAATTTGTGTAGGTCGCGAATAGTAGCGCAAATGCTTGGCTGAGTCTTTCCTGGGGGTACGGATTGTTTCCTGGGGGATCCAGGCGTAACCATTGTGTATCCTGCATTCTACTAGTCATCATGGCGTAACTCGCAGGGCTGAGAAAGCTTACGGATATGGATTGTTTCCTGGGGAACCAGGCGTAACCATTGTGTATCTGCGAACCATGGTTAGACAAAGGTTTTGTTTGTTTTTGTTTGGATTGTACTTTCCATATCTGTTTTTAAAAAAAGTTTTTCCAGTATTTTCACTAGGTGTTAAAACAAGTCAACTAAGTACCTGGAGAATTCTAGTTTTGCGCCTGATCAACGCACTACCAGAGTCTACAGGAACAAGGATAAACTTGTTGAAACATCGAGTTATAAAAGTATTTATTTATAAAAGTATTTTCAATAAAGGAATTCTGTATTAATATTTGAAATTGAATTTCTTATGGTTCTAAATTAATTATTCGTGCCCGATACTATTCTCTTGAATCTACCTTATCTGCCCTGCTTTATTTATTCACCTATATTCTCTTTTCCGAATCTATCTTCTTTCCTTCTTTTGAATATATCCTTTAAAATATTGTTTATTTATATACTACATGGTATAATAGAAAAATTTTACTGTTTCAGAAGTTATTAATTAATTATAACATATTTAAAGTGAATGATTATTAATTTATTATAATGTTGGAAGTTTCTTGAGATAAATAAAAAAGTTTTTTTTTTATAAATTTTGGGTTTAAAATTTTCAATAGCTTCTTTGTAAAAATAAGTAATAATGTAAATAATCGTTTTCAAAGGAGTTTTGAAAAGTATTAAAGTATTAAAGAAAATTAAATTTCAAATGATGTTTTTAAATGAATATTTCAAGTAAAATTTGTATAGTTTTAAATTTATTGTTTATCTTGTCTTTCAATCTATTTTCTTTCTGGTTGCTTTAATTCTCCTACTTTGTTCCTTTTCGGGGACGAAAAGTTTTGAGTGGGGGAGAGTGTAACGATCCATAAAAGTTTAGCAATTTTTAATTGGTTTATAACGTATTGAATTGGATTTTTGAGAAATTATTAATAATAAAATTTATTTGGATTACATATAATTAAATATAGCAAATGGTAAATTTTCAATTAATTATATGAAAGTTTATTTATTATGTAATTCTATTAAATTCAAATCAGTTAAGAATTGTTGAAAATAAATTTGCATGAAATCAAGGGAATCGACCATTACCATAAATTTTATTTCTTCCCTGTCCATTCAAGTTTTACATCAGTTACAATCCAATCAATACCATACCTTTATTACTCCCCGTATTCATGCTGTAGCTCTTTAATTTTCTATCCGTTGCTATTTCATTTCGGGTTTGTTCCTTCCCTATTTATTCCATTTCAAACATTTTCTCTTCTCTCTGGTAGAAACATAATATTTTACATCATTTATATATATATATATATCTGTAGCTTACATTCATTCGTTTGTTCACTTTTACGTTTCTCTTACTTTCTACTTTATTGTCCTTAATTCCCGTGCTTGACGTTATCATTTCAGTTTCTTTCCATTGAATGTGGCACGTTTCATTGTTAACGTTTTATTCCATTTATATGTGTGGCTTTCCTTTTGCAACCTGTTCCATTTCTATTTTCTTCGTTTTCAAAATTTGAAACGTACAGGCTGGACCACAGTATTAATTGCTTTCCAATTCACGTTCAAACGTTGCTATTCCTAGCTACTAATAAATTTAGAAATCAGTGTCTATTACTTAATTTATGGCCTACGTTCAAAGCATTGGCTTTTATTATTCAGCTCAATTAAGGGTGACCATAGCCATCACATAACCGGTAAAAGATTTGTATACGTTTTATTTGTTTATGTGGCAACGATTAACATTTACACTATTATTGCCTTTTTAACTTCACTGGTAATCATTTATTTGTGTACGTTTTCATTTCAATTATTGTACACATCATGGTTCCTTTTATAAATTCATCGCCCATAAATAGTTTATTTCTTTTCCCCTTCATCTTCATTTGTACCATATTCATTTATTTGTGTATATTTTCATTTCAATTATTGTACACATCATGGTTCCTTTTATAAATTCATCGCCCATAAATAGTTTATTTCTTCCCCTCTTCATTTTCATTTATTCTATATTTATTGCCAACGTTATAAATTTGAAAGATCGCTTGCTTCCCTTGTCTCCCTGATTTCACATCTCTGTGCCTATCCTTTTGAGTTTCTTACTTTTATATTCTATTATTAGCCTAAATGTGCATTTTGACTGTTGCCATCCCCGTATTTATTTCTTTCCTTTTTGAAATTAAAACGTATACGTTTTACATTTTATTTATTTCTAAACCATTCATTGCCTTTCCTTTAAATCAATCCATTCTCTTCTTATTTGCTTTAACTTCTCTGCTGAATCAACGCATGAACGTTGATTTTCATTTATTATTACCTTTTATATTATATTTTTCTCTATAGCTTTCCACTACCTCTCTCTTCATATATTTCATTGTTGCCTGCTCCTTCTTCATTTTCGAGATCCACTCCCCACCATTGCTTACTTTTCCTCCTCCCAAATTTTTCCATGGCCTACGCCAGATTAAAAAAAAGAAAAAAAAGAAAAAAAGAAAAAAAATTGCGCGACGTATATACCCATCGCCTGAAGCTATCTCCGCCCCTCTTCCCTTTCCACCGCCTACAACCCTCAACCTCCACTCACGTTTCTCCTACAAGTGCATGCTTACTTCCTTTCCTAAATAAGAAGGTATATTTATTGTTTAAAACTTTTCTTATAAACGTTCAAAAGGATTTGAGAAAAATTTGCATTCTTTTGTACAGATCTTGTTATATGTGAAAGTAAATAAGTTATGAAGCTATAAAGGTTTACTTATACAATATTTATATATATAAGAGTGTTATATAAATGAATTTTATACTATGCGTTAACTAAATACATTGTTATTTATATGATCCAGTTTTTGAATATATGTTTGAAACGTTTTGATTTTTATATATACAAATATTTTATTTTATACATATATTTTGTTATATATAAAGGTTTAATAAAAAAAAGGAGAAAAAAAAGGAGTAAGTTAACAATGTATTATAAAGAATATTGTTTATCTGCACATATATGTGCATAAGTTGTTTGATTTCCTGCTGGATATTTTGAAAAGGAAAGTAATAAACTCTAATAATTATATATATACATAAGTATTCATTTCAAAAGATATTATATATATGTGTGTTGATCTTTAATATATGTGTTTTATGTTAGAACATTGATTTTTTTAACTATACATATATATTATTTTAATATTGGTTTAAAATGAATATTTATTACATGGAAATGACAACCATAAAATGAATATACTATATATGTGACATTTTGAATAATTATATATTTGTTATTTAACATTAATATGAAATGAAAGTGTTTTAAAGTTATATGGTTTTCATGGGTGTGCATATATATATATATATTTCATTTTTTTAAATGCATATTTTGATTTAACGTTCATTTTGAAAGAAAGTAATAAATTAATCATATAATCTTCGTTTCAATTTTATCAAGCTAATTTGATCCGTTCTCATCAATTTCTATCTATCAGCTTTTCCGTCGAAATTGTACCATCTAACTTTGCTTTGGAAGTCGTGCTTGCATTTCATAACTCAACTTCATTGTCTATCTCTCTAACCTCGAAAGGTGAGCAATCACTCACGATTAACGTTCTTGTATTTATTAAATTTGATTTCAATTGAAACAACAATTGAAATATGATGCTGTAGTTATTTAAATTGTTATATATGCTATTATCTGTATATGTCCACCTATGACATCGGACACCAGTATCTAGTATTTATATGCCTGTTATTACCATTATCTGTATATGTTCACCTATGACATCTGACACTAATATCTGTTATTTATATTGATGATATATGCCTGTTGTTATATTTTTTATTATCTGTTATCACTCTGCAAGTTCCCTGTTAGTATAGAATTCATTATGGGTTGAAATGATAAACCCAAGCGATTTTCATTTGAATTGAAATTGGGATTACGGGTCGAAATGATATCTACCCGTATATATTTAAATTTCGGATTGAAATGATAAATACTTGTATCACTTAACCATATGATAAATATATATACAGACACCGTTGGTCCATATATATAAATATTTTAAAAATGATTTCTATGGTTTTGGAAAGAAATATATGGTTTTAATAAATGTTGAGCCTTAAATTATTATATATAAATGGGAATGATTGATTTAAATACATATAATATGTTGAGTGTTTAAAATATATTTCAAAATAGATTTTGGTAATAATTTGAATAAGTTAAGGTTAGAAAGATAATTTGAATTTAGTTGAAATTGTATTCAATAAAGAATTTTATTTAATTAAACCGATTTGAAACTTATTGAAACTGAGATGTAAGATATGATTTATAACTTGAGTTTGATTTATAAGTAATCTAATGAATTTTTTTTTGTTTAACTAAAGTTTAAGGAAATATTTAGTAAAAATGTAATTTAAGGCTAGTTAAATGATATTGAATTTATTAAGTGAATATTCCCTGATTAAATAATAATGAAGTTAAATCAAGAGCTATATGAAACTGTTAAATTTAACTTTGAAAATGTTGAATATTAAAGCTTTGAAATATATTGAAAATTTAAATGATCTGTTTAGAAATGAATTAAATTGATGAATTGAGCTTTGAATAAATTTGAATTTGGAATTTGAAGTTGATTTGAATCGATTTGCTAGACTTGAGGAAATTAAATACTTTACTTTTTAAATTATTTAATATATATATATACACTATTTTGGAAAATGGATATATTTGAAATGAAATGATATTTGGGTTTTAAAGTATAAATTTAATTGAAATGACCACGGTGTTAAAATGTATATTTCCACCTTGTAGATAGTTCTGAAGATCCTTAGAGGATGGTTATCCCAACATCCTTTAAGTTACTCGTATTTCAATTGATATTTCACTTGAGTTGGATTTATTAATATAAGAATTTTAATCCTGACTCGAGTGTTTTGTGTTTTTCTTTACGCTCGGGTCAGACCGAGTGATACAACATTTGAGACTCACCCTTGGAGTTTGGAGCTTCCTTTGGAGATCCAACTATCGCCTCAGCTTTCAGCTCTTCTAGTTGATTTGTTCAGAGAAGTCATCTGTTGTACTGGAGACTTCACTGCATTTGAGATATTCTGTTGTATTTTATTTCTAACTCTGATGTTTATATAGTAGCTTCATGAACTACTATTTTATCTATTCCGCTGCGTATTATTGTATTACTCTGTGTCTATGATTATGTGATTGATTTATTTACTACATATGCTGAGTTTTGCCAAATTTTTATTACAATCTGTTATTTTGAATTATTCAAGTCAGACATGTGTGGATTTATTGTCGATTTGAATGGTCCAAAATACCGGGTCGCTACATTTCCCATTAGCTCTCCCCGAGTAAATCACGAGATAACTCGAGCTCCTGTACTTCATCTTCCCAACCCAAATCTCGTGTGCACAGACAAACTGGTGCACGTGCACCTCTACCCCGGCCATCTTCGATCGAATCGCCACCCACCACTAAGTCGATGGTATCCCCCTTGACCAACCTAGACACCCAGATCACTCAAACTCGTCGCCGATCGAAATCGAGTAGCCTGACTAAATCTGGAACAAAGTCGAACCACCAAAGATCATCTCGTTTCGCCACCAAGGGTCACTGGAGGCCACGCGAACTCGTTCAGAACCTCGCCGCGACACCACGCCTTGTTTCCCCCACATGCGATCGTCACCAGACTTCCCACGGCTTCGCAAAAAGCCTCGATACCTCTTCGTCAAAATAAATCGAAAAACCCTAGTTCCCCTCATTCCGGTCACTCTGATCATCTGAAAAATCCCTCTCCATTTTTCATAGCCTCGATAACTCTCCAGCTACCTCCAGACGAACCTCCGACCACCCAGAGACCTTGGGCTGTCAGAATTCGCCAAAAACCCGTTTTCTGGTCATCATCGAATTACTCATTCGATCCCAATTTAAAAATTATGATTTTACTTTTAAAACTCATGATTTTTGATAACAAAACAGATTATAAACTTGCAACTATGAATCATTCAAGTCGAGGATTTTATATGTTTTCAATTTCTACCGTTTTTCTAAATTTCCAAATAGTTTTTAACTTATCATGCTTAAATAAATTTTTTTATACTTAGTTTATGTAAAAACAAATATATTCTGTTTGAAAACTAAGGTCTATTAGAGAATAGAATAAGGAGATTAGGAATTTGTTGATTCAAAATTTAAGTTCTGTAACTATATATAGAGTTGATCATAACATATTAAACATGCACACCTCAATTCATTCATACATTCAGGAATTCATCCATGCAAACACTTGCCACAGCATCTATTAAATATATTCATCTCAAACAACAATTTAAAACAAGAGTCAGATTGTTTACTCACAGTGTTTCCAGAAATGACAGAGTTCTTCAATTTGAAACAGGCTCTTGAATTTTTTGCTAGCTGAAACTCCTTTGATTTGCATTTGATTTGTTTTAGTTGAAATTTTGTTTTAGTTTAAGATGATGTTATTTTTGTTTTCTCAGCTGGAATGGAACGAAATTGAAGTGGATATTGATATATGAAAAGTGAAGTCAATGGGCATAAAATTTTGTACAGGTGATATAATTTGTATGTACAATAGGTTAGGGATATTTCTTCAATTGGAGGCTGATATAATTTTTTGTATGTACTTAGAGATGCAAACATTCAATGCTAATGTCCTTTATGTTTCTTCATTTTCAATACTCGTTGACTTCGGCTGATATAATAATGTTTGTGTTGAGATGATCCCTTGTTTTGCAAGCCCAGTTACATATTTTTATATTCTTGTTTGAACACACTTGAATGTATATTTGTTTAAACTTATCTTTAAACACTTTTGTTGTTGTCTGGTTTCATACTTGTATATTAGTTTTCTTTTGTAAGCTAATTCATATGTACATTTACTTTGTATTTGTTTTCCATGTGTATATATTTTTGTTTCATTCTTTTACAAGTGTTTGTATTTTCTTCTTTGTTTATTTTATTACCTAAGAATATGAGTGAACTCCTATTTTATTCTATTTCCTTTGATTATATTTTGTATCTATTTCGTATTATTTTGTATTGATTTATGATATCAAAATTTACTTTATATTGTATGAACTATATGTATTTTTCTCTAATTTATTTCTATCTCCATTATTTATTTTGAATCAATTAAATTTGTTATTAGATTTTATCCAATGCATTTATCTTATACTTTTATATCTTATATAATTTGTATCTTTATTTTCAAACCATTTATTTACGATTTAAATTCAAGTCAAATATGTATACATATATTTATAATTTCAAATTTACTCATATATGCCCATATACATATATATTCCCATATATACATATATTTACAATATTTTTAAATTTAAATGATTTATACAACATTTATTTGAGTTCGGGGAAACTCGCGTCACTTAAATCGATTTGTTTTACAAATTTTATTCAAAAATTCAATACATTATCAATTTAAATTTATATAAAATCTGGGGTCGTTACAGATTGCTTACCTTTGAGGCTAGAGAGACTTAACAAAGAAATGAGCTATGAATTCCAAAGCAACTCTACATGGATACGATTCGATGAAGAAAACAGGCACGATGGACAAACTGATAGCTAGGAAATCAAGAATCAAAATCAGTTTGATATAACAGAAACAAAATCTAAATATATAATATTATAAAATTTTCTTAATTAATATCCAACGAAACCCTTATATTTAAAATTCAAAAATCAATGTTTAAAAAAAATTAATATAAACTTACTTATAATAAATCCAAATACCAATAGATATTATATACTTATATAAACATTTCAAAAATATATATATATATATATATATATATATATACTTTAAACATATTATAGGTAAACTAACATAATATATATATTTATAAAACAAAAACATAAGTAATTTTACAAAACAATCATACCTTGAATATAACTATAACTAAAACTATCTATACAACATACCCTAACCTGAAATATGTATACTCACAGTGGCGGAGCCAGAAATCTTTGCTGAGGGGGTCACCTTTTGGAAGTATATTTAAAAACGTTAGGTCATTGTTTGATAGTTATCAAAATTATACTTTAAAATTTCTACTCAAGAGCTTTAGTGGTTTAAGATTTAAAATAAAAAATTATCATATTTGGTTAAGAACATAGTTGATTTACAGATATAAAAGAAATGTATACAATGCAAAGGATGAAATAATCATGAAGAACTTCCTTTATAAGTAACAGATTTTAAGCTGTTAAAATCTTGCATACTTGAACAAAATAAAGAAAGGAAGTCTGCATACTTTATACACAACAAAGAAATGGACCTTAATGTAAATTGAGATGAATTAAACCATGTGGTCCCACTTAACAAAGAATAATAGTTACACAATGTTAACTCCCTTTTAGCAACGAGTTACGAGTTAAGAAATGAACAAGTCAGGTGCCACGACTTATAAGAAGCCCACGAGTTAAAAAGCCTAAAACCTAAGAGGACTTGACGACTTACGACTTAGCTACTGAAAGAGGATCTATGGCTCGAACGACTTACGACCTACCGGGTTAGGGAGCTACGACCTAAGGGAAGTTTGCGACCTAACTACATGAACTTCACGACCTAACGAAACTAGCGACTTAATGAAGTGAGCGACCTACGAGTTAGTGAAGCAGCGACCTAGCTACAGGAATGTCACGACCTATGGAAGGTCGCGACCTATGGAAGGTCGCGACCTAAGGAAGCTTGTGACCTAAGAGAGTCTACGACCTAACTGTTGAAGGTAACTTCGCGACCTAGCAATGTCGTGACCTAAAGACTTCGCGACCTAGCAGTGTTGCGACCTAAAGACTTAAGAAGTATATGACTTAACAGTCTACGACTCAACAAGCCACGACTTAACAGTTTACGACTTAGTGGGTGTACGACTTAAGAGCTTCACAGCCTACGACTCATGGTCCTAACGACTCAACGAGTTAAGCTATCTACAACTTAAAGAAAGGGGGGTTCCGACTTAACGACTCAGCGAGTTAAGGTCTTACGAGTTAAGGTCTTACGACTTAAGGGTCTTACGACTTAAAGGCTATGAGGTTAAAGTCCAGAGCCAATGCTTATACTACCTGTCTGATAAGTCGGCTACGACTTAACACTTGTCGAAGACAAAGCCACAGGATGAGCCCAGAACAACCCAATCTCTTAACTCGTCACCGACCTAACCCAATCCCTTAACTCGTCACCGACCTAATCCAATCCCTTAACTCGTCACCGACCTACCCTAAGTCGGCTAAGACTTAGGACTTAGGAAGATTTCCAGAGTCCAAATCAGCTCCTATAAATACCCCACCACTTCCAACTTGAGGAGGACTTTTGGCCATTCATTTCTTCAAACGCCGTTACGCTATCGAAGTCTCCTCTCATTCAGCAATCAAAGATCTTCAAGCATTCAAGACACTACAACAATCTTCAAGAGAAGAACTCCTTACATCCAACACGGATTCGTCGAGTTTCATCATCAAAGATCGAGCTAATAGTCAAGAGTGCTTTCATGATCAAGTTGTATTGTATTTTGAAGGATATTGTATCAAATTGTAACCGAATCAGCAATAAAAGACTATAAAGTGGACGTAGGCTCAATTACAGGCCGAACCACTATAAATCTGTTGTTCATTTACTGCTTTTCTGCTATTTTCAGTTTATATTCTGTTCCCGTACCAACGGGTGGTGCTTTCACAATTCTATTACACACACCGGGTGTTAGCGTTCACTTTTTATCGTTAACATTTTGGTGCTTCCACTGAGAACCCAACTCAGGATACCATTCACCATTGCTTCACACAAGTTTGTTGAAAAAATTTCCTACAAAACCAGAAGTCTATCAGACATAATGGCTCCTGGAAGGAAACGAAAGGCTGTCAGATCTGAAAATGTTCAAGATAATACCGCCACTTCTATTTCACCGAGTCAAGCGGCTCCAAGCGTCGGGGTGACGCGAGAGGAGCTAGACGCTGCTGTGTCTGGGCTATACCAACAGATTGAAACTCAAAACAATCTGATGATGGAAAAACTGAACGCTCTGCTCGGCGCCAACCAAAGACCAGTGGGTAATGAAGAAAACATCGCTGATGCTCTTCGCAATTCCGAAGGAAAAAATATTCCTCAAGGGGGATCAGGTGCTGCTAAAGGGGTACCCCTCCAAGCTGAAGGATCTAGGCCATCGCCGATTTTCCACGAACATCTGCCCGGACAAACTTCTGAGAAAATGGCCGAAGTCTATTCCGCCAAATCTTTGAACAACAAGGAATATCTTTCTGGCATGATCAAGCAAATAATGAAGGAGAGCATGCAGAGGGATGAAGATGAGGGCGAATGGGGATTCACACCAAGTAGAACTTCGTTTACCGAGAAGATTCTAAAGGCTGAATTTCCTAGAAAGTTTGTTCCCCCCACCATTCCTGCTTATCGGGGAACAAGTGATCCAAATCAGTTCTTGTATAAATACGACTGGCACATGACCGGCGCAAGAGCAACTGATGAAATTAAGTGCCGGTATTTCCCAGTATATTTGGAAGGAGTGGCACTTCTCTGGTTTACCAAGCTTCCTGTCCGATCAGTAGATCAGTTTTCCGATCTGACCCGAAAGTTCAAAGAGCAATTTAGGCTATACGCTTCAAAGGCAAAAGACATAATGTCATTGTCCAGTCTTGAACAGAATCCGGGAGAACCTATTAAATCATTCCTGAACCGTTTCAATATAGCTTTAGCCGAAGTAGAAAATGCGGAACCACGTATGATCCTGACTTATTTGATGCGAGCCATTGATAAATCGAGTAAATTTGGAATATGGCTAAAGATGAAGGAACCGAACTCACTTGATAAATTTTATAAAAAGGCCGATGAGTTCATTCGCCTTGAAAGCCTTTCTACGACATCAAAAGTGGTTGCTTCCCAAACTAATAATAACAATGTCCCATCTAATAAAAGAGAATCTGAAAGTCAGAAAAGGGAGAATGAAGGAGGAAAGAGCCAGGGAAATGAAAAGAAACCTCGCCGCTTTAATCCTTCGGATTTTACTCCTTTAACTGATACACCAAGAAATATCTTTTTTGCAACAAAGGACGTTGTCAGGTATCCTAAGCCACCTGAGATGACGAGAGGTGCAAAGCGTAATGGAAAATTCTGCCAATTTCACAATCAACCTGGCCATGACACTGACCAATGTCGCCAATTAAAGAATGTGATTGAAGAATTGCTGGAGCAGGGTAAACTCCAACAATACGTTAAGAGAAGCGGAGTCGCTCCAACCTCATCCACTCGGGATCAACAACGTCCTACCCATCAATCCGATTCTCTCAACAACACTGCAGTGCAAGATTCAGAAAAGCTTGTCATTAATGTTGTCACAGGAGGTCCACACCCAGCAGGCAGAAGTTGGGACGACTGCAAATTGTCCACAAAACTGCAACTGGGGCATCTTTCACTCTCTCTGGCATATAAATCCGAAGCTGCAAATCTAGTGCAAATGGAAAATCAATCCGAAAATTCTGAAACAACAATTACTAGCATCCATTTTTTGTTTAACAGCGTTGCTTAAATTTGTAAAAAATAATGATGGATATGTAACTTCTGCATTGTAAACCGCTGAGAAATCAGCGTGGCTGAATAATGAAAAACCATGCATTTTGTGTTTTCTATTATAAAATGCCTGTTATATTTCAATGTGTAAATACTCTAAATGTATTGCTAAAATGTCGATCTAATATTGCAGGTCATTAAAGCAAAGCTCACCCATCGCAAAGCTAAGCGAGCCTTACAAATCATTTATTAAAGCAAATACCAAGCAACAAAAAATTCCATATTCAAATCCTATACAAGAAGAACCTCACATAAAAAGTTGGCAACTTCACTGGGGCAAGCCTTCGTTAACCAGTTGTGATTGTCAAATATGAACAGACATCCAGCTAGGTAACTCGCGTTTGTCCCATGAAGTTGTTCAACAGTGAAGTCCACTTCTTCGGATGAGGCAATTTACTTGTAAAAGGAAAGAACATGTGCTTGGGAACGATAATAAGAGATCGCTAATGGGCAGATGATGGGAGAACATGGCCAAGCAAGCACGGAAGCAACCAAAAGGAATTTTGCTCCTCAATAAAAGGGCCGGTAGAACCACCAAAGGGACACCTTCCCAAGCAGAAGGAATAGGGCCCTTGCTAACTGATCGTGATGCATCCGATCAGGCAGCTTGCGTCCGTCCCGTAGATCTACTCGCCCCTGAGAAGCAACCTTCCTGGCACACCAACCAACCGATGCTCCTTCCCAAAGATCAACAAATCCCTCTAACGAGGCCCGCCAATAAATGAAAGTGCTTCTCTCAATAACAAGATTGGTGGAACCACCGGAGGGGCACCTTCCCAAGCTGAAGGAACAGGGCCCTTGTTAATTGATTGCGATTGTTTGTGCAAACGAACATCCAATCAAGCAACTTGCGTCCGCCCCGTGGATCCACTCAACCATGAGAAAGTAACTTCCAGGCAATTTCAAGACCTCTTCGGGGGAAAAAGCCCTCTTCGGAGGCACATTTCACCCGTGTAGAAGTGCAAAATGCTTCTCTTCGGAGACCCACTTCACCAGTGATGAAATGCTAAAAAGCCCTTTTCAGAGGCACATTTCACCCGTGTAGAAGTGCAAAATGCTTCTCTTCGGAGACCCACTTCACTAGAGCTGAAATGCCAAAATTGCTTCTCTTCGGAGACCAAAATTGCTTCTCTTCGGAGACCAAAATCGCTTCTCTTCGGAGACCAAAGTTGCTTCTCTTCGGAGACCAAAATCGCTTCTCTTCAGAGACCAAAAGACCTCTTCAGAGGCATACTTCACCTTGCTTGAAGTACCAAAAATAAACCCTTTACTGGGGCACAAAATCAAAACCTTCCTCAGAAGCTCATTTCATTGTGCGGGAAAATTCACTCTTTAACAAATAAAAGTGATCATTCCCAAAAGTTGAAGTGTTCTTCAGGAAGAAAGAGAAAGTAAAAGCTTCTCTAAAGGCGAGATATACTCTATTAAAAGCAGAATGATTCTTCCCTTAAAAGTGGAGTAGTTATTCTCTGAGATAAGAGTATCAATCTTGAAGAAGCTAGAAATGTTGCAATGCACATGCGATATGGGGGCAACACTATACGATTCAGTTACATGAATAAAGTAATATGCAAGCAACATACCGCGAGTTCATTACAATATCGTGAAAAACAGATAAAGAATCATTTGTTCTACACTAAAAAAGAGAAACAGATGCATTCTCACATATATTTGTACAAGTAAAATAGCTATTTTATTCAATATTATGGAAGCTTTTTACATTATGCAGATTACAAAAAGGAGCGGAGACCGATATCCGCACAATCTCCGGTCAATACAAAAAGCAGAAAAGACAAAATCAAACTCATTTCTCCTTCTTCCCACCCTTGGAGCTTTTACCCGGCCTGGTAATTAGTTTCGTAGGCCGTATCGGAGAAGAAGGAGAAAGAGACTCAGCCGGATCGACTTCTGCTTCATCTCCAGCAGTAGAGGAACTTTTCTTTCCTTTCTTCGAAACCACACGTTTCCCCTTCTTCTTGGAAGAAGACTCACTCCCCGGAGTAAGAAATGTAGAAAGCTTTGTGTTGTAGTCAAAAGACTGCTCCGGGGTCTTCTCGCTATCTTCCAGATCTTCTGTTTTCTGCTCCTCTTAAGTAGGTGGTTCATCCAAGCCTTGAAGGGCTGCTATCTGTTCTTCCGGTGAACCTGGTTGAGAAGCTGGAGGAGGAGGAACGACAGTTGAAGAAGGAGAAATTGGTGTAGTTTCCGGCACGTCCGCTGCATAATAAAAGAAATCAAAATCAGTATTCTTCGAGGAAAAAGAAGACAGTGGATCGTCAAAGCTTAAGTAATAAGTAAGAAGTTCGTCGAACTCGGTTAAGTCGAATGAGCAATTCGCTGAATTCATCTCGTCAAAGTTACCTGGAGAAGCTGGTTTGGCGAGATCAATCTCAAATTCCCGAGCCTAAAAATCCTTCATTGCCTCTTCTTCTGTAGGAGTGGTCACAACTGGATGTGAAGGATGAGAGCTGGAATCCATAACGTTTGCATCAGCCGAAGTGGAAGTATGAACAGGGGCAGTTAAAAGAGCTTCCTCTTTTGAAAGCTCTTCTCCCAGTGATTCAGCCCGTGCTTTAGCAAGCTGCTCCTTCCCTCTAACAAGAGCAGCGCGAGCCTCATCATCAAGATAGCGAGCCTCAAATTTTGCTTCCTCAAATTTTGCTTCATCATAGCCGGCACCTTTAAACATATCAAGTGCGGCTTCCCACACTTCAGCCAGAGTGATTTCATAATCTGGACCCAGAAAAGCAAGGCTCCCACGACCCAGAACGCAGTGTAAATAAAAGTCGAATAAGGTAGAACTGATGTTTGCTTTCGTTGCCTCATGTGATTGCTCAGCCGCTTCTTTTTCGGCAATGGCAGCAACCCTACCAGTAATAGCCTCATCACGAGCTGTCTCAGCTTTAGCGAGTCGAGATTTTAGTAACTCAATCTCCACGTTCTGGGAGGTGACTTTTTCCCGCAGTTCGGCGTTTTCTGTGCGATACTTCTCATTAACGTGCTGTTCGGCGGCAAGCTTCATTTCTACATCTCTTTGCGCAGCATGTGCATCCCGCACTTGCTTCTGAAAGACTTCTTCTTTTTGAGTATGTGATGCAGAAGAAGAAGCGAGATTTTCCTTAAGCTGCTTAACTTCAGACGCAAGCTTTGCATTGTCGTCTGCAATGCTCGTCATCTCCGCATCATGCTGCTTACGCCATTTGTCCCATTCTGATTTATCGTTCTACATGGTCATCATCGCCTCAAGGTTAATATGGTTGACCCTTTGAAGTTCATCAACCAACTTCTGCCATCCAGACATTCTTTCAATATCAAGCTTGACAGCATCGACATTTCTCAGCATTGCCTTCTTATCAATGGGAACCAAATCTAAGTCAAAACGGACTCCTCTTAGACACCAATTCGGAAATCGGCTCTGAAGCATTGGAGGGCCGTCTTTAACTTGATATTGTGGCCTGTTAATGATGGTTTGAATATCATATTCCTTTAGAGGAGGAGAACCGGCCGGAATGTCAGAAGAAATGGGAGCGTTAGTCTTCTCAGAAATAGCAGACGCGTCACTTGGCTTAGACCGTTTGCTCGATTCATCAGTAATATGAGTCTTCCCTTTGTCATCATAAGACTTTCGCTTATGAGAATCGTAAGTTCTGTAAGAAGAATCATATCGATCAGCATCTCTTCTTCTCTGCCGCTGCTCATAATCCCATTTTTCTTGAGCCTTCCTTTGGGCCCGTTCCTCATCCGTCTCTCTCTGGTCACCAAGATATTTCCTGAAGTCATAGGATCCACGGCCTCCATGGCGCTGAAATGAGTCATAATATGAGCCGGAGCGTCCCATCGGAGAATCTGAAAAACGGAAAATAAGTAAAGCTTAGAAATTTCCAGGAAGAAAGAGTAAATGCTTATAAGTGCAGAAAAATCCTAAGTGTGTGCGGCGTGCGAACTACGTGCGTCAAACTACAAACCACGCTTTAGTGCGGGAACGGAGACGACGGGTGTAGAAGGCGTCGAAGTCTGTTTCAAAGAGGAAGTCGCTTCAATGACAGGAGAGTTCGCCTTTGGAATATAATCCTTGAAAAGCTCTTGAGAAGTTATCATTATGTCACTCAAGTCATCGAAGGTGTCATCATTATGATGCTCAGCAGAATTCTCCTTCTCAACTTCCGCATACGTTGATTTTTCGGAAACTCGAGGATTTTCTTCCTCTTCGATAATTGGGGCAAGTGCCGACTTGCTGACTGACCCTACAACACTAGTGGACGCAGAACACTTTATCAAAGCAGCCTCTACGACGGGTGCTTCTGATTCAATTTCTTCTACAGAAGCTGGGGCATTCGAGGCCTCTGCTCGAGAGCCTGAAACAGCTAACGTTTCCGCATCAGAACTAGAAATTTCATGAATCTGAGTGGGGCGGGAAGGATGTAAGAGTCCAAATTCATGGAGGAACTCATCTTTCAATAGAAATTGAACACTCCTCTCCTCAACCGGCACGGCCATAAGCCTCTCGAAGGTAGTTTTGTGACGAGGTTCCCTAGAGGGGGGAGGGAGCGCTGAAACAGTAGAAAAAAGTTAACACTTGACAATTTGGACTTCGAAGAATTTAGAAAACACAAGGAAAAGATAGATGGTCGTACTTCCCACTCTCCAGATGGCGTAAAATCCCGGGGGACAGCGAACAAAGAAAAACTGGCTCAGAAACCCAGGAACGCTTTCGGGAAGACCAATAATCAGTTTACGGTTCCTGGCACTCCTTACAACTGTGATAGAGGGATGGTCTTTGTTCTTTGCAAATGAGCACAGGAAGCAAATTTCTCCAAAACTGGGAAAACGGTCCAGCATTCTCCTAAAAAGCACACACAGTCCTAGCAGGATGGCGTAGCCATTAGGATGTAGTTGAAAAGGGGAGATAGATAATCGAAGGAGAAGTTCTCGAAGACAGTCATTAAACGGGGGAATCGCTCCACTCAATCACATTTGGCGGTTCACTGCGACAAAGCCGTGGGGCGGCCTATCAGCAGTGTCATTTACTCCAGGGAGCAAAGCATCAGATTCAGCAATGCCAAACTGGGTGCATAGTTGACGGAAGACTTTATGACTCAGAGTGGTAGGAGTCCTTTCTGGGGGATCATTCAACGGGGTAGCAATTGGAAAAGCTTCTCCAGTTGGTTCCAAGTCTTCTTGATGAGATGCCATTCTACACAATCAGTTGAATGTTCAAAAGTGAAGGTGCACGTTTCCTAAAAGTGTGAAGTGCTGTGCAAAACTAATGAAAACAAGAAAAAGCAAGTATAACTGGAATTAAACTAACTAACAATCAGTCAATTACGAGATTTCAGAACTTGTTAATACTCAAGTGTAGTGTTAATGCAGACAAATCAGTTTTAGTTTACGATTATGATTTTGCTTTAATGCTTCACTTGAGTTGGTTATTGTGTAGCATTTCACTCATACAGTTCATTTAATTTAATTTTCTCTTTATCAACTAATCTGTCATTCGATGTGGGCAGTCAGTGGCAGTATATTCGTCCCAGTATTTTGTGAATGTTGTGTTAAGCAGGTTATTAGCATTAAAGTCAAGACAGTGTGAGAGGTAACACAACACAGTTCAAATTCAAGAGTTCAGCCAACTTCTGTGCAAAATCATCTAAGTCTTAAGTCGTTAAACGACCTATCCTAGGTCGGGGCTTTTAGGTCGTATTGTGCGAGTCAAGATGTTCAAGGCATGTTCTCCTAAGTCAGATCATTCAAGTCCAAGAATTCGAAGTCATGGAGTTCAAGTTATTAAGTCGTTCAAATGGATTCGCGAGTTACGAGTTAAGGGCTATCTCATCCACGACCTAGTCATTCAGATGTGCTCGCAAGTTAAGTCCTTAAGTGCTAACTCGTCAATGATCCATGAGACTGCAACAAGATAGGTCAATAACTTTTTTAGGCCGTAAGCCACACAAAAGAAAAGTCGTCCTAGCTCGGCAATGACCTAAACCTAATGCTGCAGTAGGCAACCAGAAGAGTTAAGTCGCGCGCGATCCAAGCTGAGAAAGTGTTAGGTCGTTCTCAGGGGATCTCGAGCTATCTCCTACCCAAACCAAAGCATCAGTTCCTCTCCTCAAATTCTTTCCTCTACTAAGAATCCCATTCATCATAATTCTCCAACCCGATAATGGTTTCTTCATCCCTTCTAAGATAACGAATTAGCAAACCTAATGCACTGAAACTCTTCCCCTTCTTCAAGCAAATCACCGAAAGCCAAATCGAACCATTTCGATTTCCTCGGCGATCAATTGAAACAAAAAATCGTGAAGCAAGGCATAAGGTAAGCGAAACTCATAGTTCGATGATAGCCGAAGATTGATCAGAGAATGGGATCACTTACGCAATACGAAATTGAAGATGTCTGGCGATCGAGTAATTAAATTTGTCTGAGAAGAACTTGAATGCTTGCAAATGACGGAATGAAACAGGTGAAGGAGAAGAAGGAACGACCTAAGCTATTTGTACCCTAACACAGTGAAAGGTGAATCGACACATCTGACTTACGACTTATACTAAGTCGTTAGCGACCTACGACTCATCTTAAGTCGGTCGCAATTTAGCGCACTCATCAGGAAGCGAGCTAAGGAAATCGAAGCACACGACTTACGACTTAAGGCATGTACTTCGGGGGGCAAATGTTAACTCCCTTTTAGCAACGAGTTACGAGTTAAGAAATGAACAAGTCAGGTGCCACGACTTATAAGAAGCCCATGAGTTAAAAAGCCTAAAACCTAAGAGGACTTGACGACTTACGACTTAGCTGCTGAAAGAGGATCTATGGCTCGAACGACTTACGACCTACCGGGTTAGGGAGCTACGACCTAAGGGAAGTTTGCGACCTAACTACAGGAACTTCACGACCTAACGAAACTAGCGACTTAATGAAGTGAGCGACCTAGCTACAGGAATGTCACGACCTAAGGAAGGTCGCGACCTAAGGAAGCTTGTGACCTAAGAGAGTCTACGACCTAACTGCTGAAGGTAACTTCGCGACCTAGCAATGTCGCGACCTAAAGACTTCGCGACCTAGCAGTGTTGCGACCTAAAGACTTAAGAAGTATACGACTTAACAGTCTACGACTCAACAAGCCATGACTTAACAGTTTACGACTTAGTGGGTGTACGACTTAAGAGCTTCACAGCCTACGACTCATGGTCCTAACGACTCAACGAGTTAAGCTATCTACAACTTAAAGAAAGGGGGGTTCCGACTTAACGACTCAGCGAGTTAAGGTCTTACGAGTTAAGGTCTTACGACTTAAGGGTCTTACGACTTAAAGGCTACGAGGTTAAAGTCCAGAGCCGATGCTTATACTACCTGTCTGATAAGTCGGCTACGACTTAACACTTGTCGAAGACAAAGCCACAGGATGAGCCCAGAACAACCCAATCTCTTAACTCGTCACCGACCTAACCCAATCCCTTAACTCGTCACCGACCTAATCCAATCCCTTAACTCGTCACCGACCTACCCTAAGTCGGCTACGACTTAGGACTTAGGAAGATTTCCAGAGTCCAAATCAGCTCCTATAAATACCCCACCACTTCCAACTTGAGGAGGAATTTTGGCCATTCATTTCTTCAAACGCCGTTACGCTGTCGAAGTCTCCTCTCATTCAGCAATCAAAGATCTTCAAGCATTCAAGACACTACAACAATCTTCAAGAGAAGAACTCCTTACATCCAACACGGATTCGTCGAGTTTCATCATCAAAGATCGAGCTAATAGTCAAGAGTGCTTTCATGATCAAGTTGTATTGTATTTTGAAGGATATTGTATCAAATTGTAACCGAATCAGCAATAAAAGACTATAAAGTGGACGTAGGCTCAATTACGGGCCGAACCACTATAAATTTGTTGTTCATTTACTGCTTTTCTGCTATTTTCAGTTTATATTCTGTTCCCGTACCAACGGGTGGTGCTTTCACAATTCTATTACACACACCGGGTGTTAGCGTTCACTTTTTATCGTTAACATTTTGGTGCTTCCACTGAGAACCCAACTCAGGATACCATTCACCATTGCTTCACACAAGTTTGTTGAAAAAATTTCCTACAAAACCAGAAGTCTATCAGACATAATGGCTCCTGGAAGGAAACGAAAGGCTGTCAGATCTGAAAATGTTCAAGATAATACCGCCACTTCTATTTCACCGAGTCAAGCGGCTCCAAGCGTCGGGGTGACGCGAGAGGAGCTAGACGCTGCTGTGTCTGGGCTATACCAACAGATTGAAACTCAAAACAATCTGATGATGGAAAAACTGAACGCTCTACTCGGCGCCAACCAAAGACCAGTGGGTAATGAAGAAAACATCGCTGATGCTCTTCGCAATTCCGAAGGAAAAAATATTCCTCAAGGGGGATCAGGTGCTGCTGAAGGGGCACCCCTCCAAGCTGAAGGATCTAGGCCATCGCCGATTTTCCACGAACATCTGCCCGGACAAACTTCTGAGAAAATGGCCGAAGTCTATTCCACCAAATCTTTGAACAACGAGGAATATCTTTCTGGCATGATCAAGCAAATAATGAAGGAGAGCATGCAGAGGGATGAAGATGAGGGCGAATGGGGATTCGCACCAAGTAGAACTTCGTTTACCGAGAAGATTCTAAAGGCTGAATTTCCTAGAAAGTTTGTTCCCCCCACCATTCTTGCTTATCGGGGAACAAGTGATCCAAATCAGTTCTTGTATAAATACGACTGGCACATGACCGGCGCAAGAGCAACTGATGAAATTAAGTGCCGGTATTTCCCAGTATATTTGGAAGGAGTGGCACTTCTCTGGTTTACCAAGCTTCCTGTCCGATCAGTAGATCAGTTTTCCGATCTGACCCGAAAGTTCAAAGAGCAATTCAGGCTATACGCTTCAAAGGCAAAAGACATAATGCCATTGTCCAGTCTTGAACAGAATCCGGGAGAACCTATTAAATCATTCCTGAACCGTTTCAATATAGCTTTAGCCGAAGTAAAAAATGCGGAACCACGTATGATCCTGACTTATTTGATGCGAGCCATTGATAAATCGAGTAAATTTGGAATATGGCTAAAGATGAAGGAACCGAACTCACTTGATAAATTTTATAAAAAGGCCGATGAGTTCATTCGCCTTGAAAGCCTTTCTACGACATCAAAAGTGGTTGCTTCCCAAACTAATAATAACAATGTCCCATCTAATAAAAGAGAATCTGAAAGTCAGAAAAGGGAGAATGAAGGAGGAAAGAGCCAGGGAAATGAAAAGAAACCTCGCCGCTTTAATCCTTCGGATTTTACTCCTTTAACTGATACACCAAGAAATATCTTTTTTGCAACAAAGGACGTTGTCAGGTATCCTAAGCCACCTGAGATGACGAGAGGTGCAAAGCGTAATGGAAAATTCTGCCAATTTCACAATCAACCTGGCCATGACACTGACCAATGTCGCCAATTAAAGAATGTGATTAAAGAATTGCTGGAGCAGGGTAAACTCCAACAATACGTTAAGAGAAGCGGAGTCGCTCCAACCTCATCCACTCGGGATCAACAACGTCCTACCCATCAATCCGATTCTCTCAACAACACTGCAGTGCAAGATTCAGAAAAGCTTGTCATTAATGTTGTCACAGGAGGTCCACACCCAGCAGGCAGAAGTTGGGACGACTGCTAATTGTCCACAAAACTGCAACTGGGGCATCTTTCACTCTCTCTGGCATATAAATCCGAAGCTGCAAATCTAGTGCAAATGGAAAATCAGTCCGGAAATTCTGAAACAACAATTACTAGCATCCATTTTTTGTTTAACAGCGTTGCTTAAATTTGTAAAAAATAATGATGGATATGTAACTTCTGCATTGTAAACCGCTGAGAAATCAGCGTGGCTGAATAATGAAAAACTATGCATTTTCTGTTTTCTATTATAAAATGCCTGTTATATTTCGATGTGTAAATACTCTAAATGTATTGCTAAAATGTCGATCTAATATTGCAGGTCATTAAAGCAAAGCTCACCCATCGCAAAGCTAAGCGAGCCTTACAAATCATTTATTAAAGCAAATACCAAGCAACAAAAAATTCCATATTCAAATCCTATACAAGAAGAACCTCACATAAAAAGTTGGCAACTTCACTGGGGCAAGCCTTCGTTAACCAGTTGTGATTGTCAAATATGAACAGACATCCAGCTAGGTAACTCGCGTTTGTCCCATGAAGTTGTTCAACAGTGAAGTCCACTTCTTCGGATGAGGCAATTTACTTGTAAAAGGAAAGAAGATGTGCTTTGGAATGATAATAAGAGATCGCTAATGGGCAGATGATGGGAGAACATGGCCAAGCAAGCACGGAAGCAACCAAAAGGAATTTTGCTCCTCAATAAAAGGGCCGGTAGAACCACCAAAGGGACACCTTCCCAAGCAGAAGGAACAGGGCCCTTGCTAACTGATCGTGATGCATCCGATCAAGCAGCTTGCGTCCGTCCCGTGGATCTACTCGCCCCTGAGAAGCAACCTTCCTGGCACACCAACCAACCGATGCTCCTTCACAAAGATCAACAAATCCCTCTAACGAGGCACGCCAATAAATGAAAGTGCTTCTCTCAATAACAAGATTGGTGGAACCACCGGAGGGGCACCTTCCCAAGCTGAAGGAACAGGGCCCTTGTTAATTGATTGCGAGCGTTTGTGCAAAAGAACATCCAATCAAGCAACTTGCGTCCGCCCCGTGGATCCACTCAACCATGAGAAAGTAACTTCCAGGCAATTTCAAGACCTCTTCGGGGGCAAAAGCCCTCTTCGGAGGCACATTTCACCCGTGTAGAAGTGCAAAATGCTTCTCTTCGGAGACCCACTTCACCAGTGATGAAATGCTAAAAAGCCCTTTTCGGAGGCACATTTCACCCGTGTAGAAGTGCAAAATGCTTCTCTTCGGAGACCCACTTCACTAGAGCTGAAATGCCAAAATTGCTTCTCTTCGGAGACCAAAATTGCTTCTCTTCAGAGACCAAAATTGCTTCTCTTCGGAGACCAAAATTGCTTCTCTTCGGAGACCAAAATTGCTTCTGTTCGGAGACCAAAATTGCTTCTCTTCGGAGACCAAACTTGCTTCTCTTTGGAGACCAAAATCGCTTCTCTTCGGAGACCAAAGTTGCTTCTCTTCGGAGACCAAAATCGCTTCTCTTCGGAGACCAAAGTTGCTTCTCTTCGGAGACCAAAATCGCTTCTCTTCGGAGACCAAAGTTGCTTCTCTTCGGAGACCAAAATCGCTTCTCTTCAAAGACCAAAAGACCTCTTCAGAGGCGTACTTCACCTTGCTTGAAGTACCAAAAATAAACCCTTTACTGGGGCACAAAATCAAAACCTTCCTAAGAAGCTCATTTCATTGTGCGGGAAAATTCACTCTTTAACAAATAAAAGTGATCATTCCCAAAAGTTGAAGTGTTCTTCAGGAAGAAAGAAAAAGTAAAAGCTTCTCTAAAGGCGAGATATACTCTATTAAAAGCAGAATGATTCTTCCCTTAAAAGTGGAGTAGTTATTCTCTGAGATAAGAGTATCAATCTTGAAGAAGCTAGAAATGTTGCAATGCACATGCGGGGGGGCAACACTATACGATTCAGTTACATGAATAAAGTAATATGCAAGCAACATACCGCGAGTTCATTACAATATCGTGAAAAATAGATAAAGAATCATTTGTTCTACACTAAAAAAGAGAAACAGATGCATTCTTACATATATTTGTACAAGTAAAATAGCTATTTTATTCAATATTATGGAAGCTTTTTACATTATGCAGATTACAAAAAGGAGCGGAGACCGGTATCCGTACAATCTCCGGTCAATACAAAAAGCAGAAAAGACAAAATCAAACTCATTTCTCCTTCTTCCCACCCTTGGAGCTTTTACCCGGCCTGGTAATTAGTTTCATAGGCCGTATCGGAGAAGAAGGAGAAAGAGACTCAGTCGGATCGACTTCTGCTTCATCTCCAGCAGCAGAGGAACTTTTCTTTCCTTTCTTCGAAACCACACGTTTCCCCTTCTTCTTGGAAGAAGTCTCACTCCCCGGAGTAAGAAATGTAGAAAGCTTTGTGTCGTAGTCAAAAGACTGCTCCGGGGTCTTCTCGCTATCTTCCAGATCTTCTGTTTTCTGCTCCTCTGAAGCAGGTGGTTCATCCAAGCCTTGAAGGGCTGCTATCTGTTCTTCCTGTGAACCTGGTTGAGAAGCTGGAGGAGGAGGAACGACAGCTGAAGAAGGAGAAATTGGTGCAGTTTCCGGCACGTCCGCTGCATAATAAAAGAAATCAAAATCAGTATTCTCCGAGGAAAAAGAAGACAGTGGATCGTCAAAGCTTAAGTAATAAGTAAGAAGTTCATCGAACTCGGTTAAGTCGAATGAGCAATTCGCTGAATTCATCTCGTCAAAGTTACCTGGAGAAGCCGGTTTGGCGAGATCAATCTCAAATTCCCGAGCCTGAAAATCCTTCATTGCCTCTTCTTCTGTAGGAGTGGTCACAACTGGATGTGAAGGATGAGAGCTGGAATCCATAACGTTTGCATCAGCCGAAGTGGAAGTATGAACAGGGGCAGTTAAAAGAGCTTCCTCTTTTGAAAGCTCTTCTCCCAGTGATTCAGCCCGTGCTTTAGCAAGCTGCTCCTTCCCTCTAACAAGAGCAGCGCGAGCCTCATCATCAAGATAGCGAGCCTCAAATTTTGCTTCCTCAAATTTTGCTTCATCATAGCCGGCACCTTTAAACATATCAAGTGCGGCTTCCCACACTTCAGCCAGAGTGATTTCATAATCTGGACCCAGAAAAGCAAGGCTCCCACGACCCAGAACGCAGTGTAAATAAAAGTCGAATAAGGTAGAACTGATGTTTGCTTTCGTTGCCTCATGTGATTGCTCAGCCGCTTCTTTTTCGGCAATGGCAGCAACCCTACCAGTAATAGCCTCATCACGAGCTGTCTCAGCTTTAGCGAGTCAAGATTTTAGTAACTCAATCTCCACGTTCTGGGAGGTGACTTTTTCCCGCAGTTCGGCGTTTTCTGTGCGATACTTCTCATTAACGTGCTGTTCGGCGGCAAGCTTCATTTCTACATCTCTTTACGCAGCATGTGCATCCCGCACTTGCTTCTGAAAGACTTCTTCTTTTTGAGTATATGATGCAGAAGAAGAAGCGAGATTTTCCTTAAGCTACTTAACTTCAGACGCAAGCTTTGCATTGTCGTCTGCAATGCTCGTCATCTCCGCATCATGCTGCTTACGCCATTTGTCCCATTCTGATTTATCGTTCTCCATGGTCATCATCGCCTCAAGGTTAATATGGTTGACCCTTTGAAGTTCATCAACCAACTTCTGCCATCCAGACATTCTTTCAATATCAAGCTTGACAGCATCGACATTTCCCAGCATTGCCTGCTTATCAATGGGAACCAAATCTAAGTCAAAACGGACTCCTCTTAGACACCAATTCGGAAATCGGCTCTGAAGCGTTGGAGGGCCGTCTTTAACTTGATATTGTGGCCTGTTAATGATGGTTTGAATATCAGATTCCTTTAGAGGAGGAGAACCGGCCGGAATGTCAGAAGAAATGGGAGCGTTAGTCTTCTCAGAAATAGCAGACGCGTCACTTGGCTTAGACCGTTTGCTCGATTCATCAGTAATATGAGTCTTCCCTTTGTCATCATAAGACTTTCGCTTATGAGAATCGTAAGTTCTGTAAGAAGAATCATATCGATCAGCATCTCTTCTTCTCTGCCGCTGCTCATAATCCCATTTTTCTTGAGCCTTCCTTTGGGCCCGTTCCTCATCTGTCTCTCTCTGGTCACCAAGATATTTCCTGAACTCATTGGGTCCACGGCCTCCATGGCGCTGAAATGAGTCATAATATGAGCCGGAGCGTCCCATCGGAGAATCTGAAAAACGGAAAATAAGTAAAGCTTAGAAATTTCCAGGAAGAAAGAGTAAATGCTTATAAGTGCAGAAAAATCCTAAGTGTGTGCGGCGTGCGAACTACGTGCGTCAAACTACAAACCACGCTTTAGTGCGGGAACGGAGACGACGGGTGTAGAAGGCGTCGAAGTCTGTTTCAAAGAGGAAGTCACTTCAATGACAGGAGAGTTCGCCTTTGGAATATTATCCTTGAAAAGCTCTTGAGAAGTTATCATTATGTCACTCAAGTCATCGAAGGTGTCATCATTATGATGCTCAGCAGAATTCTCCTTCTCAACTTCCGCATCAGTTGATTTTTCGGAAACTCGAGGATTTTCTTCCTCTTCGATAATTGGGGCAAGTGCCGACTTGCTGACTGACCCTACAACACTAGTGGACGCAGAACACTTTATCAAAGCAGCCTCTACGGCGGGTGCTTCTGATTCAATTTCTTCTACAGAAGCTGGGGCATTCGAGGCCTCTGCTCGAGAGCCTGAAACAGCTAACGTTTCCGCATCAGAACTAGAAATTTCATGAATCTGAGTGGAGCGAGAAGGATGTAAGAGTCCAAATTCATGGAGGAACTCATCTTTCAATAGAAATTGAACACTCCTCTCCTCAACCGGCACGGCCATAAGCCTCCCGAAGGTAGTTTTGTGACGAGGTTCCCTAGAGGGGGGAGGGAGCGCTGAAACAGTAGAAAAAAGTTAACACTTGACAATTTGGACTTCGAAGAATTTAGAAAACACAAGGAAAAGATAGATGGTCGTACTTCCCACTCTCCAGATGGCGTAAAATCCCGGGGGACAGCGAACAAAGAAAAACTGGCTCAGAAACCCAGGAACGCTTTCGGGAAGACCAATAATCAGTTTACGGTTCCTGGCACTCCTTACAACTGTGATAGAGGGATGGTCTTTGTTCTTTGCAAATGAGCACAGGAAGCAAATTTCTCCAAAACTGGGAAAACGGTCCAGCATTCTCCTAAAAAGCACACACAGTCCCAGCATGATAGCTGGCGTGAGTATACATACTTTGTAAACAGCTAACATGAGAAAAAAAATCTATATATGAACTAACATATTAACATATATATGGTAACGCAAAATATACATATACCTTCATAAACTAAAACACAAAGTATTATATCATGATATATATAAACAGAACAGAGTAGTGCTATGGCTTTAGAACAAGAGGACCACAGGCATGCAAATTAATATATATCTTCATAAATACTGTCATATTACAATATTACTATGCGAATTATATATTAATATAACTAAACTTACATTGTAAACAAAATTATATATATAATATATATAACGAGAGATCTAAAATTTTACACCAGCCTTAAGGTATATATATACTCACATATATAACTACTAACTATACACAAAAAATGTTCAAACTTACATATATTAAAGTAGACTGGCACAGAGAGGAGGTAGAGGAGAAGCTCGGCCGAGCTTGGCAGGTCCACAAAGGAAGGACCTCGGTTTCTAGGTGGAGACGTGACTAGAGCTGTAGGCTGCGAAGAAGGTGGGTGAGACGACCGCACATGACCCCTGCACTGAACCTAGAGATAGTGCGCTGTAAAGTGTGCCAGGCAGCCATGGACGATTGCCAAGGTAATTTAAAACAGCAGAATCTATCGTATTTACTCACAGCGCATGGACAAAATACAATAGAATATATATATAGTGAAGCTTCACAGAATAGAATCTCATCAATAAAACTTCATAATAGTTGAATACAAACATCTGAATAGTCAATACATCAAGCCTCACTACATATCACTCAGAGAATTATACAAGCAGCGGAACATTCAGTACATATATTAAGAAATAATATGCAATCCTCCAGCTCGTCTTCGTCATCAGCATCGTGGAAAGCAAGAACAACCTGTCACCTGCTACCTAGTCTGCTCGTCCCAAAACGGACGAACAACCCAAGGCAATAAGAGTTAAAACATAAAGCCTTGAGTCAGACAACAGTCTTAGTGAGCGGTAAATTAACTAACAACATACCAAAAGAGCATAAAGGAAAAAGGAATAGGATTCCAACCCTCCCACTCCACCTCTTTCTACAGTGATAGCCCCCAGACACACACTAAGCAGAAGCAAACATAGCAAAGCATACAATTTAAAGTAAAGCAATTATCACTCGAGTCAAGGGCGATGTTTTCCAAGTACAAACCCCCAAGGCCTAAACCAAGATCAGATAAGCACCTAGAAAATACCGCTCTTGAGACCGAATGACGATACAACCAAACATCCATGACTCTGGCTATCACTGTTATCATTGCTTCGATACCATCGTTAATTGAATGACCGGCACATTATTTCAGCCGTCCGTCAAGGGCTAATGTAAACCCCGGTTCTAGACATAACTCCGCACGTCGTCGCAACCCGTGCCTAGGACTATCGAATCTGCCCAGAGTACTTGACTACCAATCAGTAGTCTTTAGGGACTATCGAATCTACCCAACGTACTCTTGCTTTGAGCATGCTAGAACATTCAACAACGATGAGATCTCAGCCTTCTAGTCATCCTCCTCGATAACTATTTCCATACTAGCTCAAGCGCCTCTCGAGCAAACCATTATCCTCAAACTCGAACCATTTCACCGAGTTGTCAACATGCTTGGAATGATCCCGTCCGGATTAGACCAAGGCTATCTCATACTATGCTTCGCCTCATCTCATCATAGCAAAGCCTCATCTCAACATCATCATCAAATCTATCCATATGAGCTTCATCATCCGCCACATATTCCACGAGCAGCTTTTCCAATTCAAGAGCCTTTCCCTTAGCTTTTGAATCATCTTCGACCATCTTGTCTAAATCAAATCATCAATCAACTAATTCATAACAACCAATCAAGTCAAACATTAATCCAAGTAATCAAGCATTCAAATATGATCTAATGAACAATTATAACAATAATGGCAATTTCATAAATAAAAGAGTCTAAATCTAACAAGCATGAAAACATGAGCAATATCTCTATAATCTTGATGAATGAACTTGCATAGGTTAACATGTAGTAAAATGGATGTCAAATCATCATGAACAATGGATCTATACTTAAGTTTACGGAAATGCATGAAAATCACTACTTTACACAAAATCAAGCCAACGATCCGATATACTCCTTTGGATCCGTGTGAGAGATAATCACCACTCACCAAATCACCTAAACACCTCAAAACAACACACTTCAGATATTGATAGCGAAGGATCTAACTCGATCTATCACAAATCCGCTTCAAACGATGAAATCTCTCTTCGATGGATGTAGATCTTCAATCTAAGCTCTTCGATCTTCGATTTGATCTTTGATTTGGATGGAAGGAATCACAAGATTAAAGTGGAGAAAAGAAGTGAAGAAGTGTATAACTTGAGCTCTCAAAATGGCAGCACTTCGTCGCTTCGAAATCCGGATCCCAAAAATGAAGAAGAACCCGCCTATTTATAGGCAGATTTTCCTTAGGTCGTTCGCTCTTAGGTCGTCCACGACCTAAAAATCCCACGACCTAAAATCTTCGACCTAACAACCCAAGCCTATGCGCATTCGCGACCTAACGAAACCCCAACCTACGACCTAACAGATCTGCGCATCCACAACCTACGACCTAACGGATGTGCGCGACCTAACAGCTTAGCCCTTACGCGACCTAACATAAGTCGCGACCTAACTGAGATGCCGACCTAACACACATGCGACCTAACACACACGCGACCTAACTGAACACAGAAGCTAACGACCTAACTAACTTAGGTCGCTTACGACCTAACTAAACACACAAGCTCACGACCTAACTAACTTAGCTAGGATACGACTTAACATCCACACGACCTAACGACTCAACCCACCTATCTCCTTAACTCGTCCACGACCTATCTTACTTAGGTCGTTAACTCACTCAACCCCTAGGTCGCTAAACCCCTTAAGCCGCTTCATTCCTTAGGTCGTTAATTCCTTAGGTCTCTAACTCCTATAGGTCGCTAACTCCTATAGGTCGCTCCAACCTGTAGGTCGCTAACTCTTAGGTCGTTCACTCTCTTAGGTCGCTCCATCCTCTTAAGTCGCTCATCCGACCTAAACTACCCCACGACCTAAGCCACCACACGACTCATCTCCTATACGACCTATCCCTAAATCTTAGGTCGCCAACTTCCTTAGGTCGCTCCACTTCCTTAGGTCGTCTACTCCGACCTAATTACTATACGACCTAGGACTTGGACTATGAACGACTTATCAACAATGCGACCTAATGAAAACTGTTTTATGATGTTTCGATCCGTAAAAATACGGGTCGTTACATTCTCTCCTCCTTAGGAATTTCACCCCCGAAATTCCAAAGAAACAGAGAAATCAAAGACTATTCTGCATGCCTACCATCCATAGCAATCAACAAACCATGCATCCAATTCTAGCTTAGCATGCAGAATTCTAAAACTAGAACAAGTTACAATGTCGTTAGATGACACGACACCTTAGGGCCATACCTTGAAGAGTTCAGGATGAGCTGCCTTCATCCTCTCTTCCACCTCCCATGTACGGTCGTTATCATCATCACTCCATTGTATCTTGAGCAACTTAACTACCTTCCTCCTAAGCTGTTTCGTGTCGGTTTCCACAACATGAAGCGGCTTACGAGGTCTCTTATCGGCTGGATCAACTTCGAAATCTTCATAGCTATCACCAGAAACCACTGTATTCGAGTCGTGCACATACTTCCGTAGATACGATACATGAAAAACATTGTGCACACCCGACATCTTCTCTGGTAACTCCAATCTGTAGGCGAGCTTTCCAATTCGCTCGATGATCGGAAATGGTCCAACAAATCTCGGAGTCAATTTTCCTTTCTTCCCGAATCGAATAACATTCTTCAGTGGAGAAATCTTCACAAAAACCATATCACCCACGTCGAATTCCAAATCCTTACGACGCTTATCGGCATAACTTTTCTGTCGGTCTTAGGCTGCCTTCATTCGTTGCCGAATGATCTCTATACAATCCGAAGTTTGTCGAATCATCTCTGGCCCAAGCATCAGTTTTTCTCCGGTCTCTAACCAACATGTCGGAGAGTTACACGGTCTTCCATACAATGCTTCATACGGTGCCATACCAATGCTTGACTGGTAACTGTTATTATACGAAAATTCCACCAAATGAAGGTGATCTTCCCATGATCCTCCGAAATCTAAAACACAAGCTCTGAGGAGATCTTCCAAAACTCGGTTGACTCTCTCGGTCTGACCATCTGTTTGAGGGTGATAAGCTGTACTCAAACACAACTCGGTCCCCAAAACTTCCTTAAAGCTCTTCCAAAATCCACTAGTGAACAATGCATCTCGATCGCTCACTATACTCTTCGGAATACCATGAAATCAAACTATCCACTTAACATACAACTCAGCCAACTTTGATGCAGTCCTAGTCGATCGAACAGGAATGAATCTTGCACTCTTAGTCAGACGATCTACGATGACCCAAATCCCTTCATTTCCCGTTCTTGTTCTAGGCAACCCATCGATAAAATCCATTGATATTTGCTCCCACTTCCATGTAGGAACTTCTAATGGCTGAAACAATCCACTTGGCTTCTACTATTCGGCTTTTACCAACTGGCAGTTCATGCATTTGGAAATAAAATTTCCAACATCTTTCTTCATACCTTCCCAGTAATAGGTTCTCTTCATATCCCGATACATCTTATTTCCACCTGGATGAATTGTCAGCTTCGAGTGATGACTTTCCTTCAGAACTTCATTCCTCAATTCATCTATATCAGGAACAACTAGTCGTCCTTGCTTCCGAAGCCAACCTTCTTGATCGACCTCGAATCCTTTATTCTTTTCTGGGTCCAATCCAGATTCCAAATCACGGATAATCTTGACAAGCTTATCATCTCGTTTTTGGCTCTCGCCAATTCTTTCCACAAGAGTCGGTCTTATCGATAAGTTTGCCAACATCTCTGGTTCCAATTCACATCTGGGCCTGAAGTTAAATCTAGCTAAATACTCGAGATTCTTCCATTCTGAAAACATGGCTCCCAATCCTACATGTCTTCGACTTAACGCATCTGCCACTGCGTTACCCTTTCCCGGAGTATAGGCTATACCGAAATCATATGATGCCAAAAACTCTAGCCACCGTTGCTGCCGAAGATTCAAATCCTTTTGGGAGAAAAGATACTTCAACGACTTATGATCTGTAAACAACTCGAATCGAACTCCCAATAGATAATGTCTCCACATCTTTAGAGCAAATACAATCGCCGCTAATTCCAAATCATGAGTCGGGTAATTCCTTTCATGCGGCTTCAGTTGTCGACTTGCATACGCAACAACTTTATCCTTCTACATCAGCACCGCTCCAAGTCCAGTACCACATGCGTTGGTGTAAACCACCATCTCATCATTCCCACTTGGAATAGTCAAAACAGGAGCACTTGTCAATCGCTCTTTCAGGATTCTGAAAGCTTGCTGACACTTATCATCCCATCTGAACACTTGGTTCTTTTTCGTCAATCCTATTAACGGTGCAGCCACCTTGGAAAAGTCTTTGATAAATCGACGATAATATCCTGCTAATCCAAGAAAACTTTTCACATCAGATGCATTCTTAGGTCTACCCTAATCCTGGATTGCTGCTACCTTGGCGGGATCAACCGCTATTCCATTTCCAGAGATAACATGGCTTAAGAACCTCACTTCACTCTTTCATAAGTGACACTTCGAAAACTTAGCCTTCAGCTGATGTTTCCGTAAGATTTCCAAAACAATACGCAAGTGCGTCTTGTGCTCTTCTTCAGTTCTGGAATAAATCAGAATATCATCCACGAATACTAGCACGAACTTGCTCAACTGATCTCTGAACACTCTATTCATAAGATCCACAAAATATGCTGGCGCATTAGTCAATCCAAACGGCATTACCAGCCACTCAAAGAAACTGGATGGTCTCCTAAAAGCAGTCTTCGGCACACTATCCTTAGCCACTCTTAACTGGTGAAATACCGTTGCCAAATCCATCTGAGAAAACACCTTAGCTTCGTGAAGCTGGTCAAACAAGTCATCTATTCTCGGCAATGGATACTTGTTCTTCTTAGTCACCTTATTCAGCTCACGATAATCCACACACAACCTCAACGATCCATCCGCTTTGGTTGCAAACACAACTGGTGCACCCCATTCGGACACACTACGCCGAATAAATCCTTTCTGTAAAAGATCATCAACCTGCACCTTCAACTCCTGCTGTTCCCTAGGCGCCATCCGCCTAAGAGGCATCACAACAGGTCTGGCTCATTCAACTAGATCTATACGAAACTCAATCTCTCTATGCGGCGGTAACCCTTTGACCTCGTCAAAGACATCTTCAAATCCATTAGCGATTGGCAACGATGACAGTCCATCCCGTGGAACAACCAGCGAATACATGAAGCTTATGAAGACGCATTCTTCATGCTTACATCGTATCACAATCTTTCACCCCTCCACATTCTCGACTGTCACCTCCAACCTTTCACAATCAACCTTTGCCGCATACTTCCTAAGCCAGTCCATACCCAAAATAATTCCGAACCCCGCAAAGTTCAGAATAAAACAATCACAAACAAAAGAGCAATCATAACTCGATACAATCAGACCACGACATAGCGTACACAAACAAGACGAACCCCCAACTGGATTAGTCACAACCAATGGCCTATCAACAATATCCGGTTCTAAACCTAACCGGCCTACAAGTTCGCTACAACAAACGAATGCGACGCCCCAGTATCAAATAGCACTCTCACTGGAACACCACATATAGAAAGAGTACCTTGAACCACCACACTCTTTCCTTTCTCCTCAGCGGTAGGAGCTTTCGAAGATGATGGAACAGCTCCCAAAGCATAAGCTTGCACAATCTGCTTGTCCTTTCGCGGTTCTGGACAATTCTTCCAAACATGCCCTAGCTTGTCACAGTTGTGACACATCACTGGCACCTTCGGATTCTTGCAATCTCTAGAGAAATGGCCCTTCTGCTGACAATTGTAGCAGGTTACTTCACCCTTCGGCTTCTTCTGGCCATCCTTACCCTTTTGCTGCTGCTGCTTCCTCTTCTTGTTTCCACCCTGCTGTGGTTTAGACTCCTCCTTGGTCACAACAACAATAGACCTTTCCTTAGGAAACAGATTTTCATGCCTGAGAGCCTTCTCTACAAGCTTCTCAAATGAATCGTCCAAATGATCCACCAGCTACCTCCCAAGATAACTATCCAAGCCTGTCACAAACTTCTCGTTCTTCTGGTACGAAGATTCGATATACGACCGGGAATACTTGGACAAAGCTTCAAACTCAGAAACATACTCAAGAACTGGTCTCCCACCTTGCTTGAGCTCCACAAACTTCTTGAACAGAATAGACTTCTGAGCCATGGAAATGAACTTAGCTTCAAATCTAGTTTGGAATTGCTCCCAAGTAATCTCTTCCTCCGAAGTATCAATGGTGATAGAGTTCCACCAATCAGAAGCTCTTCCTTGAAGCTGTCTTGATGCTAACTTCCTCTTAGTTGCATCCTCAATTCCCAAATCACCAAAGATTCTTCTACAAGCATCTATCCATCTTTGGACTTCAATGGTTGATTCTGTTCCCAAGAAAACCTTCCCTCCAAGAGCAGTATAGTCTTTACACAACTTAGCAAAATCCATCGGTCTTGGAGTTTGGACTTGAACTCCAACATCCACTGCTAGCCCTGGAGCTGGCATCCTTCTCATGATCGAAGTCATCATAGCTTCGAACATAGCTGCATAATCAGCAGCCCCCTCAGCAGCACGGCCATCCCTAGCAGTTGGTCTCCCTCTTCGACTCATCCTTAATATCTATAAAAAGGAATGATCAACACATCTTGAGAAACAATTGCATAAAGGACTCAAACTTTACTAAGCTACTATATTATATATAGTAATCATCCATCAAAATACAATTACGTCTCTCATACGTAGTTACATCAGCGAGCGTTGGGTAAAATCGATTAACCAATGCTCTGATACCAAATGTTACGACCGCCCATGACCCCTGCACTGAACCTAGAGATAGTGCGCTGTAAAGTGTGCCAGGCAGCCATGGACGATTGCCAAGGTAATTTAAAACAGCAGAATCTATTGTATTACTCACAGCGCATGGAAAAAATACAATAGAATATATATATATATATAGTGAAGCTTCACAGAATAGAATCTCATCAATAAAACTTCATAATAGTTGAATACAAACATCTGAATAGTCAATACATCAAGCCTCACTACATATCACTCAAAGAATTATACAAGCAGCGGAACATCCAGTACATATAGTAAGAAATAATATGCAATCCTCCAGCTCGTCTTCGTCATCAACATCGTGGAATGCAAGAACAACACCTGTCACCTGCTACCTAGTCTGCCCGTCCCAAAATGGACGAACAGCCCAAGGCAATAAGAGTTAAAACATAAAGCCTTGAGTTAGACAACAGTCTTAGTGAGCGGTAAATTAACTAACAACATACCAAAAGAGCATAAAGGAAAAAGGAATAGGAATCCAACCCTCCCACTCCACCTCTTTCTACAGTGATAGCCCCCAGACACACACTAAGCAGAAGCAAACATAGCAAAGCATACAATTTAAAGTAAAGCAATTATCACTCGAGTCAAGGGCGATGTTTTCCAAGTACAAAACCCCAAGGCCTAAACCAAGATCAGATAAGCACCCAGAAAATACCGCTCTTGAGACCGAATGACGATACAACCAAACATCCATGACTCTGGCTATCACTGTTATCATTGCTTCGATACCACCGTTAATTGAATGACCGGCACATTATTTCAGCCGTCCGTCAAGGGCTAATGGAAACCCCGGTTCTAGACATAACTCCGCACGTCGTCGCAGCCCGTGCCTAGGACTATCGAATCTGCCCAGAGTACTTGACTACTAATCAGTAGTCTTTAGGGACTATCGAATCTGCCCAACGTACTCTTTCTTTGAGCATGCTAGAACCTTCAACAACGATGAGATCTCAGCCTTCTAGTCATCCTCCTTGACAACTATTTCCATACTAGCTCAAGCGCCTCTCGAGCAAACCATTATCCTCAAACTCCAACCATTTCACCGAGTTGTCAACATGCTTGGAATCATCCCGTCCGGATTAGACCAAGGCTATCTCATACTATGCTTCGCCTCATCTCATCATAGCAAAGCCTCATCTCAACATCATCATCAAATCTATCCATATGAGCTTCATCATCCGCCACATATGCCACGAGCAGCTTTTCCAATTCAAGGCCTTTCCCTTAGCTTTTGAATCATCTTCGACCATCTTGTCTAAATCAAATCATCAATCAACTAATTCATAACAACCAATCAAGTCAAACATTAATCCAAGTAATCAAGCATTCAAATATGATCTAATGAACAATTATAACAATAATGGCAATTTCGTAAATAAAAGAGTCTAAATCTAACAAGCATGAAAACATGAGAAATATCTCTATAATCTTGATGAATGAACTTGCATAGGTTAACATGTAGTAAAATGTGTGTCAAATCATCATGAACAATGGATCTATACTTAAGTTTACGGAAATGCATGAAAATCACTACTTTACACAAAATCAAGCCAACGATCCGATATACTCCTTTGGATCCATGTGAGAGATAATCACCACTCACCAAATCACCTAAACACCTCAAAACAACACACTTCAGATCTGGACAGCGAAGGATCTAACTCGATCTATCACAAATCCGCTTCAAACAATGAAATCTCTCTTCGATGGATGTAGATCTTCAATCTAAGCTCTTCGATCTTCGATTTGATCTTCGATTTGGATGGAAGGAATCACAAGATTAAAGTGGAGAAAAGAAGTGAAGAAGTGTAGAACTCGAGCTCTCAAAATGGCAGCACTTCATCGCTTCGAAATCCGGATCCCAAAAATGAAGAAGAACCCGCCTATTTATAGGCCGATTTTCCTTAGGTCGTTCGCTCTTAGGTCGTCCACGACCTAAAAATCCCACGACCTAAAATCTTCGACCTAACAACCCAAGCCTATGTGCATCCGCGACCTAACGAAACCCCAACCTACGACCTAACAGATCTGCGCATCCACGGCCTACGACCTAACGCATGTGAGCGACCTAACAGCTTAGCCCTTACACGACCTAACATAAGTCGCGACCTAACTGAGATGCCGACCTAACACACATGCGACCTAACACACACGCGACCTAACTGAACACAGAAGCTCACGACCTAACTAACTTAGGTCGCTTACGACCTAACTAAACACAGAAGCTCATGACCTAACTAACTTAGCTAGGATACGACTTAACATCCACGCGACCTAACGACTCAACCCACCTATCTCCTTAACTCGTCCACGACCTATCTTACTTAGGTCGTTAACTCACTTAACCCTTAGGTCGCTAAACCCCTTAAACCGCTTCATTCCTTAGGTCGTTAATTCCTTAGGTCGCTAACTCCTATAGGTCGCTAACTCTTATAGGTCGCTCCAACCTGTAGGTCGCTAACTCTTAGGTCGTTCACTCTCTTAGGTCGCTCCATCCTCTTAAGTTGCTCATCCGACCTAACCTACCCCACGACCTAAGCCACCACACGACTCATCTCCTATACGACCTATCCCAAAATCTTAGGTCGCTAACTTCCTTAGGTCGCTCCACTTCCTTAGGTCGTCTACTCCGACCTAACTACTATACGACCTAGGACTTGGACTATGGACGACTTATCAACAATGCGACCTAATGACAACTGTTTTACGATATTTCGATCCGTAAAAATACGGGTCGTTACAGTGGGTTTCAACCGTGCGTTGGAGGGTGAGCGATGGATTCAAGGCGTGGTGAAAGACATGTGTGTGGAGCTGGAAATGGACGGTAGAGGATGGGAAAAGAAATGGAAGAGTAGATGCGTGGTTAGGAAAAATGAAGACGAGTAGTGTTGAGTTATAAAATTTTATATAACTTTAAAATAAAAATTTAGGCAGAGAAAAAGAGAATACGAATTAGAATGAAAGTGACCAAATTGAACCGGCGTACAATTAAATATAGGAATAGAAAAAGTCACAGTTACATTTCAGGAAATATTAAAGGTTGCTGTCTATTTGTTTTTGAACGGTGGAAAATAAATGGTCACAAGGAAACAAAAAGACGGACCGTTCCGGTTAACAGTTTTATGGTTTCGACGCGTACCGGATTTCCGAAATACACCAATGAATACACTGTTGAGATCAGCACGACGAGACGATCACAACGGTATACATATATTAGTGGTATGATTGAATTAAAAAAATTCGAATTTTCTACTATGGAAAATGCAGCAAAAATGCAGAAAAATAAGATCGACGGAGCTAAAGAAGTCCGAATTTGGAAAAACGACAAATGACGTCTTAGTCAGAAGATGAATTAGAATTTTTCTATGTAAAAATATTCATGTTTTGAAAACATTTTATTATCATCAATTTTAACTGATATAAATTGGAATAAAATTACATTGAAAAATAACCTTCCAAATTATCTGATGAAAATTTACCAGTTGCTATGATTAATTAGACGCATTCCAAATATCAATTTTTTATTTCAAAATTTTATCGTTTAAAATTTCACAAAATTTCAACTAATTACGTTATTAAAATAGTTAAAATTTACGGGTCGTTACATTCTCCCCCACTCAAAACTTTTCGTCCCCGAAAAGGAAGAAGGTAGGAGAATAGAAACAACTAGAAAGAAAATAGATTGGAATACAAGTAAAAAAATTAATTTAAACCATATAAATTTCAATTTAAATTAATTAATATTTTACAATTTGGTTAAATCCCTTTGAGTTCACTTAAGTTAAATCAATTTATCTATTTCTAAATTCCTTATCTTATTATCTAGTCATCCTCAATTAACAATTTCTAAATCATCAATTTGTATTATCATTTAATATACACATATTTTATTCAACAAATTTAATTCTTTTATTCCAAATTATTATTAAATTTGTTCCACTTAGTATATCTTATCACATATGTTTAAACCATATAAATTGATTTAAACCATATAAATTTCAATTTAAATTAATTTATATTTAATAATTGGTTTAAGGTATTTCCATAAGTTGATCTAATTTCAATTTGTTAATTCTTTCAGAACAAAGTTTATTATATTCATCTCATTCAATTAACTTATTATTCTATCATCTTTATTAGCATTTTTTTTAATTAAAATCTAAGTGTATAACATTTATTATAAACACTCAAATTTTACTTATAAATCATTTTATATTGTATATTATCCAATTACATTTTAACTTCTGAATAATTTAGGTAAGTTATATTGAAATGCAATTTAGTACTATATAAATAAAATTTTCAAATTCAAATTTTTTCAAGTTTAAATATTTATCCAAAATTTAGCTTTATTTATAATTGAAAACATCCTTTAACATAATTTTAAGAATTAAATTTCTAATTAATTTCAAACCCTTTAGAGATAATTATGTATATACTATATATATTAAATCTAATTAAATTTAAAATAATATACCCATGTATATATATAAATCAAGTCATACTTAAAAAATTCAAATTAAAATATTTTTCCAAACAAAACCGTAGCAAAGCTACAGAATAGTCTCTCCACTTCGAAACTCGAAAATGAATGTCGATGATGCGGCCGCCATCACCGAAATTATTTTCCAGCGACAAAGAAAAGAGCACTGGTTTCAACATTTTAAATTCTTTGAAAACGATTTATATTCGAAAATACTTTCAATAAAATGTACTTTAAAAATTTAAAACCAAAATTTGAAATCACCGGAAACTAAATTCTCAAATTTCTGAATTGAATTCATTTCAAATTCCAAAACAATTTATAAACCATGTTCATAAATTCATTTATAGAACAATAAATGATAATCAATTATTATCATTTCAAACAACCAATTTAATTAACTTATTAAATTCCAGAAAATTTTACTTATATTTTTATAGTATAATCAAACAAATTTATTTCATTTACCAAATTTGAAAATAATATTGTGTTAGTTTGCTCTGTTCAAGTGTTTTGGAAATCCTATCGATTGCGTTGATCAGACGAATCGATCGAAAACCCAAATCAACATCAACAACTCAAATAACACAATATATAAAACATTTTAATATTAATTACAAATACACTCCATCACTCGAATAATTCAAGAATGGATTTCAAAGCAAAGATGTGATTCAAAGTAGAGGAACCCTAATCAAATAGAATTCAACTAAAAGATAGACCCGATAGGGAGATAAGGTGATTGAATTTCCAATTGGAAGATGGACAAATTTATATAAATCGCGGGTAATCTTAATCGGGTCAACCATGACTTCAATAATACGATCGATACAGAATTATGAATCAAATCGACATCAGATCCCAAGAGATAGAATTCAGGTAAAGCAAAAGATAGCAACATTTAAACCGAGGATATAGAAATCTCCGGTGAATCAATGTCTGTTGTAAAGGAGTTTCACCCCTTTACGAATCATTCAAAGATTGGCGAGACCGCCGATTTATTATAGAGATTATTCGAAGTGGAGTTATGAGATACTCCAGAATCAAAAAGACAAGAATAGGGGAGACAAGAATGGACTTTGGAACCTAAGGGAACGTTCCAAAATTCAAAGAAACCGAGTCAAAGAAGAAGGAATTCAAGCTCGAACGAACGTGATTTTGTAATTGAATTTACTCTATATGCTGAGTTTTGCCTAAAACCAGAGCTCTGATACCAACTGTAACGACCCAGTATTTTGAACCATTCAAATCGACAATAAATCCACACATGTCGGATTTGAATAATTCAAAACAATGGATTGTTAATTTAAATTGGCAAAACTCAGCATATACAGTAAATAAAATAATCACAGACACAGAGTAATATAACAATAATGCAGTGGAAACAAAAGAATAGTAGTTCATGAAGCTACTATATATATAAAACAGAGTTAAACAGGTTACAACAGAAGTCTCGAATACAATAGTCAAATACAATATCAAAATACATCACTGGAATAAACTAAATATCTGAAAGCTGGATAGATAGCTAGATCTCCAAGCGAAGCTACAACTCCAAAGGTGAGTCTCGAATACTGGTACACTCAGTCTAACCTGAGCGTAAAACAAAACACAAAACACTCGAGTCAGGATTAACATTCTTATATCAATAAATCCAATAAGTGAAATATCAACTGAAATACAAGTAACTCAAAGGATGTTTGGGATAACCATCCTCTAAGGGTCCGTTAAACTATCTACTATATAGTAGTGTACGCTAAGTAGATAATGCCTAATCAGTAAAGTACGGTATCAAAATAGTGTTAAGGTGTTACCATAATCCCCCTTAACACATTTTATAATGCCATAGTCTATACAGCACCGTAAACCCCACCGTAAACTAGTGGTTATCAGAGGGTACCCCATAGGTATATCACAAAACAAATCGTAGTGGTCGCGATAGGATAAACAATATGACAAGGTACATGAGGCGATACCAACTAGGATACTAGTAGTTGCGTCATCCGGACTAATGTTGGGCATAGCAGCTACTGCCCCAACACCGCGAAACAACACTCCCATAATCGAGGGGTGCACCCAAATCGAATCACAAAAGTAATAGATATGGTAACGAAGAAGTGTGTCCGCTAGAGGTGGCGAACCTCAATGGCCCGGCAGGGCTCCTGTTTTAGTCATGTCATGTGTCATCCCAAATCGTTCTCTTTCTTCAGTCAACGCGTTCATCAAAACCATCCACTTCGTTCTGGATCAACACTCCGCGTATATTAGTTATTAAAGTGGTTTTCGGTATCGACAGAGAGTATGTCCATATCTGATCCCGGTCTCTTTAATAACTACGTATTAATACACCGATGGTCATTTAATAAACTTTCAAAATAGTTATATTTCAAAACTGACCTATCATTGCCATTTCAAAACCATATCAATTCGATATCACTTTCACTTCAAATAAATCCATTTCCAAAATCATATCACTTTCCAAAGTTATATCGCTTTCGAAATCATAAGTCTTTTAAAATCAAAACACTATGGAAATCAAAACCTTGAAATTTATAACACTTTGAAATCATAGCTTGAAATCATAACATTTTGGAATCCTAACACTTTCCTCTTAAACAGTTTAGATATTAAAATTTGTATATATATAGAAAAATAGTTTATACAATAAAATAGTTTATATAAAATAGTTATAAGTTAAAATAGTTTATAACAAAATAATTTATATTGAAAATGATTTATATTAAAATAATTTATATTAAAATTTATAAAGTAAAATATAAATAGTTTTAGATATAGTTTAAAATACTTTATACAAAAATAGCTTCCTCAAATTTCACAAATCGATTCACATAAACTCGAATTCCAAAATTAAAATTTAATTAAATCTCAAATCATCAATTTCAACTCGATTCAGCTTCTCAATTAACCATTTCAAATTATCATTTCAAATACATATTTGAACCACGAAATAAGCCATTTCAATTTCAATATATTTCAAAGCTTTAAATATTCACATTTCAAAACTAAATTTGATGATTCCATTTATATCTCAATTTAATTTCATTACATTTTGTTTCTGAGACATTTCTTTAATCATTTCAATACATCTAAATACGACTTCAATTTAAAATTTTAAATAAACAAAATATCCCATTTAAATTTATATAAGTTTGAAATATTCATTTAAGTCACTTTTAATCAAATTCAAGTTATAAAACATATCTTTCAATTTTCAAATTTAATAAATTTCAAATCAACCTTATTTAAGTAAAATTCTTAAATAAATATAATTTCAAATCAATTTCAATTTATCTTTCCAACCTGAATCATTATAAATTCTATATTTGAAAATATAATTTACATAAATACTTAAACATTATTTTATATTGATTAAATCGACTTTATTAAATCAACTTCATTAGATCTTTAAAATCAATATTTATTACAACCATATATTTCCTTCAAACCATATAAATCATTTTTCAAAATATTTATATATATAGACCAATGGTGTCTGTATATAATTTTCTATCCTATGGCCAAGTGGTATAGATATTTATCATTTCAATCCGTAATTTAAATTATATTCGGGTATATATCTTTTCAACCCGAAATCCCAAATTCAATTCAATTGAAAATCGCTTGGGTTTATCATTTCAACCCATAACGATTTTCTCCTATTCTATAGATCGTTCGGGTATGTATCATTTCAACCCATAGTGAATTCTATACTAACAGGAAACTTGCAGAGTGATAACAGATATGATAATAATATAACAACGGTAACAGGCATATATCATCAGTATAAATAACAGATAAGGGTGTCAGATGTCACAAGTGAACAGATACAGATGATGGCATATATATATATATATCAATATAAATAACAGGTAATGGTGTCAGGTGTCACAGGTGAACAGATACAGATGATGGCATAGATATATCAATATAAATAACTAACAGCAGCATATTTCAATTGTCGTTTCAAATGAAATCAAATTTAATAAATATAAGAACACTAATCGTGAGTGATTGCTCACCTTCCGAGGCTAGAGAGACTTAACAAAGAAATGAGCTACGAATTCCAAAGCAACTCTAGATGGATACGATTCGATGAAGAAAACAGGCACGACGGACAAAGCTGATAGATAGGAAATCAAGAATCAAAATCAGTTTGATATGACAGAAACAAAATCTAAATATATAATATTATAAAATTTTCTTAATTAATATCCAACGAAACCCTTATATTTAAAATTCAAAAATCAATGTTTTAAAAAATAATAATATAAACTTACTTATAATAAATCCAAATACCAATAGATATTATATACTTATATAAACACGTCAAAATTTATATATATATACTTTAAACATATTATAGGTAAAGTAACAGAATATATATATTTATAAAACAAAAACATAAGTGTAACAACCCATAATTTTGTGAATATTTTTTTATTTAATTTTTATTTGAAATTTTGATTTTTAAATCATTTAAAAGTGAATTTTTAGAATTATTCCAATGTAATTTTGGAATGTGTTTGAAATTTATTTTCCAAATGCAATAAATAAACGATTTTTGAAAATTTTATATTTTGGTCAAAATTTGAATTTTCGGTTTAAATATAAAAAAAAATCTTTTTCTTTGAAGCAGAATATATTTATGATATCTGTTCTGCTTTTCGTTTCGTTAAATTCTGAGTTATACTTTTTAAATCAGAAAAATTACAGCATTTTACACGCAGTTATTTACTGTATTTCAATTTCTAGTTTTCTATGTGTGTTTCTATATTTTTATTTTCTATGTTATTTTATTTTATTTTTCTAGTTTGTTTATCTAAACTTTATTTATTGGATTTCACTTGTGTGTATATCTTTTCATAAAAGGCTTGGAAGAAATCAAGGAGACATGCGTTACATTTCTTTAATGCTTGCCTTTTTATTTACCTACCCTCTTTATTACTTACCCTAGCCATTCACCATTCATAGCCGTGAATTGCTCTTATTAATCATGTACAAACATCTCAAAATATCCTCTTTTCAATTGCATTTAAGAATCATATATATATATACACATAGATATATATATAAATATATATATGTATGTCTGTGTTTCTTTCTCCTTATTTCTTACCTTTTATTTCCTAGCCTTTTTGTTTTTCTATCATTTACTCCTCTTTAGCCGTTCAAATCTTTTCTTGCCATCCACTCCACTTCATAATTCACGTACACATTCACTTCACATTTCATTTCTAGAAAGAAATGTATGCAAATAAATGGCTTGGAGAACTTTAAGAGGCATACGTTTCATTAGTTAAACTCTTGCCTTCTTCATTTGCATGACCTTTATTATTTTCTAGCCGTTTCCTCCTCATTCCTAGCCATGAATTACTCTACTTATAGCCTTGCATATCAAGTTGAAAATTCACGTACAAAATTTATTTCCCATCTCTCATTTTTCATTTGCATTTAAAAATAAAATATATTGTACGTTTCTTTCTCCTTAACTTATGCCTTTCCGTTTCCTTAGCATTCATAACTCCTTAGCTCTTTTTTTTCTCTTTTATAGCCGTGTATTTCCTTTTTCCATACACGTACAAAATTTATTTCCCATTATGTTCACATATTTCACTTGCAATTAGGAATAATATATGTATAAGTTTTTTTTTCTCTTTATTTCTTGTCTCTTTGTTTTCCTAGCATTTACTCTATCAAATCACATAAAAATCTTCTCAATATCTTAGTTCCTCATTTTCCTCTTCTGATTGAAATATTTTACAGTAAGTTTCTTTTATTAAATAGGAAATAAATCCCATTCATTCACTAGCCTTTTTATTTGCTAGCCTTTCATTTTCTAAACCCTATATCTTAGCCATTCAAATCTCTTGAAACCCTAGCCGCCTTCTTTTTATTTCTTATTCACGTACAAGTTCTCATCCTCTCATTTTCATTTGCGTGAAGAAAATACAACAAGCTCTAGGTTATTTCCATGGCTTCCTTCTCTCTCTTTTTTTCCACTTTTATTTTATTTCCTCTTTTTTTTTCCTTTTGTTTTCTCCTTGCATAGCTCAGCCTCCACCACCACAACATAACCTCCTCCTCACTATTAGACCATGGCAAAGCCCACTTGGTGGTTGAAAGCAAGGTTATGTTCTTTGATTCGTAATTGCATAGTTTAATTCATCTTTTGTTGTGTTGAATCTTATTCTTATGATTTGTGTATTTGTTATATACAAGATCAATATCTTGGCTCTCCATCCATTCAAATTATGTCTAGTCGTGCTTTCCGGATTTTTTGTTTGTGTGTTTGCTTTGCAAACTTCAGCGTAAAAAGGTGAGTAATCACACCTGACATTCATACTTATATTATTGTGAATTGGTAGCAAGTGAAAGTGTAGAAATAATTATATTATGTTATACATGCCTGTGATATATTTATATGATATTAAATACTGTTTATATGCCTGTTACATCATCTGTTATATTTTATTTTATATTACTGTTTATTTATATTCTGTTCTCACACTGCAAGTTCCCTGTAGAATAGAATCACTATGGGTTGAAATGATACATACCCGAACAGACTTTAGAATAGGGAAAGATCGTTATGGGCTGAAATGATAAGCCTAAGCGATTTTTATTTATTTTATTTAACTTGGGATTGCGGGTTTGAAATGATAGAACCCGGATTTTTCTTTGTAAATTACGGATTGAAATGATATATTATCCGTATCACTTGACCTAGGTTAGAAAATATTATACAGACCCGTGGTTATTTTATAAATTTTTCTGGAAGTTTTAAGTATTTTGAAAATGTAAATTTTGATATTTTAATTTAAATTTGGTTTTTAAAATGATTTAATAAAGTGAAAAATTATTTCATATGTATTAAAAATGTTAAATAAATGAATGGAAATTTGTGATTGGAAATATAACCTAATTTGGAAATATGTGATATTGATTAAGACAATAAATGCTCTTTATTGTGAAAATAAAATGTAAGTTAAAAATGAACATTTGACATGAAATTTTAATTAATGGAATTTAAAGAGTCTTATTTATGATAAATAACTTAATAATTAAGTTTGATTTAATTTGGAATCTTAAATATAACCTAGTAATTGTAATAAAGGTTGTTTCCTGGGATGGACATATTTTGTATAATAACTAATGTATTTTTGAATAAATAAAATGAAATACATTTTTTTATGGGACATCTTGTAATAAGTTTTGGAATCATAGTGGAACTGATGTCTAAAGGAATAAATTTGTAAAGAATTTGATTATTATATTAACTATGATAAAATATTCTTTTGTGAAATGTTATGTTTTGTAAGATAAATAGCTATGACTTTAAAATGGAAAAATGTAAGTTAAACACACATGTGAGATGTAAGTTTAATTAATATTTTTATTGATTAATATAAGAAATGTTCTTTACTGCAATAACAAAGATGAAAGAATATGTAAAGTTTAATTTATGAAAGAAACGTGTAAAGTTCTAATTAATGAAAGAAATATGTAAAGTTTAATTTATGAAAGAAACGTGTAAAGTTCTAATTAATGAAAGAAATATGTAAAGTTTTACCTACTGAAAGAAACATGTAAATCTTAATTAATGAAAGAAACATGTAAGTCTTAATTTGTGTAATATTGATTTAAAATAATAAATGCCCTTTTTGTAATAAAACGTAAATTAAAACGTACATTTGATAATGTAAGTTTAATTAGTGTAATATTGATTTAAAATAATAAATGCCCTTTTTGTAATAAAACGTAAATTAAAACGTACATTTGATAATGTAAGTTTAATTAGTGTAATATTGATTAAATGATAAATGCTCTTTACTGTAATAGAAATGTAAGTTAAAAAGTACAATTAATATGTAAGTTTTAATTAATGTAAATGACATATTTTAATGACTAAAATAATAAAGTTTCTTTATTGTAATGATAATGTAAGTTAATAAGGTACTCTTAACTTAACATAAGAATTTCAGCATTAAATTGGATATTACAGTAACAAAGTTTATTTAACTATAAGGCTATGATAAAATGACCATGTTAAAAATTTGTAAGTATATAAATACTTTGATTGTATAAAATGTTAAATTGGAAAGTATTACATTCCAAAAATGCTATGATTCCTTAAGGTTACATTACCAAAATGCTATGATAATTTAAAGGAAGATTTCAAGTTTAACAAATTAAAGGAAATATTCAGTGATTTTGAAATTTGGGTTTTATTGAAATGATATAATATTGAATTGGTTTTGAAATGGAAATGATATATTTTTGAATTGGTTTTGAATAGATATGTTTTGGGTTTGAAAGTATGTATTAGTTTGAAATAAATGATATGATTTTGAAATGGTTTAAAGGATGTATTTTGATTTGAAACATAAACTATTTTGAAATTTATAACCATGGGTTATAATAACGATTGGTTGTTAAAGAGACCGGGATCGGATATGGACATACTCTCTATCGATACCGAAAACCACTTTAACAACTGTGTACGCGGTGGAGTTTCCAGAATGAAGTAGGATGGTGGCGACGATCCTAAGGTATATACGTGGACCCAACTCCCGTGAGTTGGCATAAAGTGGCTAAAACAGGAGCGATTGACGGGCCAAGGAGGTAGCACCTCTTATCAGACACACTTCTTCGATACCATTCTATTACTTTGTGATTGTTTGGGTGCACCCCTCGATTTGGGAGTGTTGTTCGAGGTGGGCGGTAGTGGCTGCTATGCGTCACCACCAGCCCGGATGTGTAATTGGTATATCTACCCTGGCATTGCCTAGTTGTGCCGTGTCACTTACCATATCGAGCCCATTACGATTTTGGTTTAAAGATCTGACCGCGTTAAGGTTCACCATCCCCTTAACGCTATTTTCTATATGATTATACTTTACTAATTAGACACTACTGTATATAGCGTATATTACTACATAGTAAATAGTTTAACGGATCCTTAAAGAATGGGCGATCCCAAGCATTCTTTAAGTTACTTGTACCATTATTACAATTCACTTGAGTTGGTTTAAATTATATAAGTATGTATGTCCTGACTCGAGTGTTTTGTGTTTTGCTTTACGCTCGGGTCAGACTGAGTGATACAACATTAGAGACTCACCTTTGGAGCTGGAGTTTTGCTTTGAAGATCCAGATATCTATTCATTTTGTTATCCAGTTGATTCCAGTTGTACCTGATTTTCATAATGTTACTCCTGTTGTATCTTGGTATTCCTATTGTATCTTAATTAACTTTGATGTATTTATATAGTAGCTTCATGGACTACTATCTCTTTTACTTCCGCTGCATTATATTACTCTGTGTTTGTGATCTGTGATTATTTATTTACTGTAAATGATGAGTTTGCCAAATTTTTATTTACAACGCGGTATTTTGAGCAATTCAAGTCCGACATGTGTGGATGCGAATGGTTGAAAATACCGGGACGTTACATGTGGTATCAGAGCTCTGGGTTTAGGCAAACCCAGCATATAGAGTAAATTTAATTACATAATCGCTTTCGTTCGAGCTTGAATTCCTTCATCTTCGATTCGGTTTCCTTTGAATTTTGTAACATTCCCTTCAGTTCCGAAGTCCATTCTTGTCCTCCCCTATTCGTGTCTTCTTGATTCTGGAGTGTCCCATAACTCCACTTCGAATAATCTTTCTAATGAATTGGCGGTCCCGCCAATATTCTAATTACTTGTAAAGGTGTGAAACTTCTTTACAAAAAGCATTGATTCATCGAAGACTTCTATATCCTTGGTTTACGATGCTACTATCTTTTGCTATGCCTGAATTCTATCTCTTGAGATCGAATGTAGATTTACCCCAGAAAATCCACATCGATCTTATTCATTAAGTCACGGTTGACCTGGTTAAGGTTGTCCGCGATATGTATAGGCTTACCCATCTTCCTATTCTGTTATTTAATCGTCTTATCTTTGTCTCCAATTTGTCTATAAAAAAAATTTCTCTTTAATTTGAGTCCATCAATTTGATTCCCTATCATTATTTTGAAAAAATAATCTTCTATTTGAAATTTTTTTATATTTTAAAGATGTTTTATATATTGTGTTGTTGAGTTGTTGATGTTGATTTGGGTTTCCGATCGGTTCGTCTGATCAACCTATCGATAGGATCTCCAAAACACTTGAATAGAACAAACTGACACAATATGGTTTTTTAAATTTAGTAGATGGATAAATTTTGTATAATTATAATATGTATAAGGTTAATTTTCTAAATTTTTGATAATTAATGGAATTGGGTGTTAAGAAATAATATTTAACTTTGTATGTATTTTATAATCATTGGCTTTAGTTTCATATCTAAATAATTAAACATGGTTATAAATTAATTTGGAAATTTAAATGAATTTAAATCAAGAATGTGAGAATTTAATTTCCGATGATTTCGAACTTTGTTTTGAAAGTTTTAAAAGGATATATTATTTAAAGGTAATTCGTAGAAATTGTTTCAAAGGATTTTAATTTGTAATCAGTGTTCTTTTCTTTGTCACTGGAAAATAATTTCGGTGATGACTGCAGCATCATCGACATTTATTTTCGAGTTTCGAAGCGAAGAGACCATTCTGTAGTTTTGCCACAGTTTTTCTTTGGAGAATTAAATTGATTTGGCTTTCTAATTATGACTTGATTTATAATATATGCGATTTAAGAGTTGATTTAATATATGTTGTGTATATTTAATTATCTCTAGAATAGTTTGAAGTTAATCGGAAATCTAATTCTTAAATTTTATCTTAAAGGATAATTTCAATTATAAAAGGAAATCAAAATTTGAATAAATATTGAAGCTTGGATAATTGAGTTAAGAAATTTTTATTTGTATAATATTCTCTTGCATTCCAATATAACTTACCTAAATTATTAAAAGTTAAATATGTAATTAGAGAACACACAATATAAAGGAGATTTTATAAATAAAATTTGAGTGGTCATAATAAATGTTATACACTTAAATTTTAGTTATAAAGGATTAATAAAGGTAAATAGAATAAAAAGTTAATTGAATAATATACAGTATAAAGTGATGTTAAAGGAACTTATGAATAAATTGGAGTAAGTCATAAAAAGTGTAAGTATACTTAATATATGTGATTAGATATATATTAAGTGGAATAAATGTAATAACCATCTGGAATAAAGAAGCATGAAACTTATTGAATAAAATTTTGAGTATAATAAATGATCTCAAATTCACGATTTTAGAAATTGTTAATTGGGTGATAAGATAATGAAATTATAAATAGATAAGATTTAATTAACTTAGGAAAAATCAAATGGATGAAATCAATTATTAATTTAAGTTGAAAATTTTATGGTTTTAAAATTTATCATCTTATTTTGTTTTCCAATCTCTTATCCTTCGGTTGTTCCTATTCTCCTGCATCCTAAGCGGGTAATTGAATTCCAAATTGATCTTATCTCCTAAAGTTCAATTTGTAGTTCTTCCTCCCAAAATACCTTTACCAGTCTGTTTTGGAGAACTTTTCAAGAATCTTCTTCGTGCTTGTGTCCTTGATTTAAGAGGATCTTGGGAAGATCATCTCCGTCTTGTTGAATTTACTTGTAACGACCGTTACCAAGTATAATTTCAATCTTCTTTTTTTATATTGTCTTGGTTCTATCTCATTCTATCTGTTGTCTCTATTTTCCATGCCTCGTTCCTTTTCGTGGACGAAAAGTTTTGAGTGGGGGAGAGTGTAACAACCCATAATTTTGTGAATATTTTTTTATTTAATTTTTATTTGAAATTTTGATTTTTAAATCATTTAAAAGTAATTTTTAGAATTATTCCAATGTAAGTTTGGAATTTGTTTGAAATTTATTTTCCAAATGCAATAAATAAACGATTTTTGAAAATTTTATATTTTGGTCAAAATTTGAATTTTCAGTTTAAATATAAAAAAAAATTAATCTTTTTCTTTGAAGCAGAATATATTTATGATATCTTTTCTGCTTTTCGTTTCGTTAAATTCTGAGTTATACTTTTTAAATCAGATAAATTACAGCGTTTTACACACAGTTATTTACTGTATTTCAATTTCTAGTTTTCTATGTGCGTTTCTATATTTTTATTTTCTATGTTATTTTATTTTATTTTTCTATTTTGTTTATCTAAACTTTATTTATTGGATTTCACTTGTGTGTATATCTTTTCATAAAAGGCTTGGAAGAAATCAAGGAGACATGCGTTACATTTCTTTAATGCTTGCCTTTTTATTTACCTACCCTCTTTATTACTTACCCTAGCCATTCACCGTTCATAGCCGTGAATTGCTCTTATTAATCATGTACAAACATCTCAAAATATCCTCTTTTCAATTGCATTTAAGAATCATATATATATATATACATAGATATATATATAAATATATATATGTATGTCTGTGTGTTTCTTTCTCCTTATTTCTTACCTTTTATTTCCTAGCCTTTTTGTTTTTCTATCATTTACTCCTCTTTAGTCGTTCAAATCTTTTCTTGCCATCCACTCCACTTCATAATTCACGTACACATTCACTTCACATTTCATTTCTAGAAAGAAATGTATGCAAATAAATGGCTTGGAGAAATTTAAAAGGCATACGTTTCATTGGTTAAACTCTTGCCTTCTTCATTTGCATGGCCTTTATTATTTTCTAGCCGTTTCCTCCTCATTCCTAGCCATGAATTACTCTACTTATAGCCTTGCATATCAAGTTGAAAATTCACGTACAAAATTTATTTCCCATCTCTCATTTTTCATTTGCATTTAAAAATAAAATATATTGTACGTTTCTTTCTCCTTAACTTATGCCTTTCCGTTTTCTTAGCATTCATAACTCCTTAGCTCTTTTTTTTCTCTTCTATAGCCATGTATTTCCTTTTTCCATACACGTACAAAATTTATTTCCCATTATGTTCACATATTTCACTTGCATTTAGGAATAATATATGTATAAGTTTTTTTTCTCTTTATTTCTTGTCTCTTTGTTTTCCTAGCATTTACTCTATCAAATCACATAAAAATCTTCTCAATATCGTAGTTCCTCATTTTCCTCTTCTGATTGAAATATTTTACAGTAAGTTTCTTTTATTAAATAGGAAATAAATCCCATTCATTCACTAGCCTTTTTATTTGCTAGCCTTTCATTTTCTAAACCCTACATCTTAGCCATTCAAATCTCTTGAAACCCTAGCCGCCTTCTTTTTATTTCTTATTCACGTACAAGTTCTCATCCTCTCATTTTCATTTGCGTGAAGAAAATACAACAAGCTCTAGGTTATTTCCATGGCTTCCTTCTCTCTCTTTTTTTCCACTTTTATTTTATTTCCTCTTTTTTTTTTCCTTTTGTTTTCTCCTTGCATAGCTCAGCCTCCACCACCACAACATAACCTCCTCCTCACTATTAGACCATGGCAAAGCCCACTTGGTGGTTGAAAGCAAGGTTATGTTCTTTGATTCGTAATTGCATAGTTTAATTCATCTTTTATTGTGTTGAATCTTATTCTTATGATTTGTGTATTTGTTATATACAAGATCAATATCTTGGCTCTCCATCCATTCAAATTATGTCTAGTCGTGCTTTCGTGCTTTCCGGATTTTTTGTTTGTGTGTTTGCTTTGCAAACTTCAGCGTAAAAAGGTGAGTAATCACACCTGACATTCATACTTATATTATTGTGAATTGATAGCATGTGAAAGTGTAGAAATAATTATATTATGTTATACATGCTTGTGATATATTTATATGATATTAAATACTGTTTATATGCTTGTTACATCATCTGTTATATTTTATTTTATTTTACTATTTATTTATATTTTGTTCTCACACTGCAAGTTCCCTGTGGAATAGAATCACTATGGGTTGAAATGATACATACCCGAATGGACTTTAGAATATGGAAAGATCGTTATGGGCTGAAATGATAAGCCTAAGCGATTTTTATTTATTTTATTTAACTTGGGATTGCGGGTTTGAAATGATAGAACCCGGATTTTTCTTTGTAAATTATGGATTGAAATGATATATTATCCGTATCACTTTACCTAGGTTAGAAAATATTATACAGACCCGTGGTTATTTTATAAATTTTTCTGGAAGTTTTAAGTATTTTGAAAATGTAAATTTTGATATTTTAATTTAAATTTGGTTTTTAAAATGATTTAATAAAGTGAAAAATGATTTCATATGTATTAAAAATGTTAAATAAATGAATGGAAATTTGTGATTGGAAATATAACCTAATTTGGAAATATGTGATATTGATTAAGACAATAAATGCTCTTTATTGTGAAAATAAAATGTAAGTTAAAAATGAACATTTGACATGAGATTTTAATTAATGGAATTTAAATAGTCTTATTTATGATAAATAACTTAATAATTAAGTTTGATTTAATTTGGAATCTTAAATATAACCTAGTAATTGTAATAAAGGTTGTTTCCTGGGATGGACATATTTTGTATAATAACTAATGTATTTTTGAATAAATAAAATGAAATACATTTTTTTATGGGACATCTTGTAATAAGTTTTGGAATCATAGTGGAATTGATGTCTAAAGGAATAAATTTGTAAAGAATTTGATTGTTATATTAACTATGATAAAATATTCTTTTGTGAAATGTTATGTTTTGTAAGATAAATAGCTATGACTTTAAAATGGAAAAATGTAAGCTAAACACACATGTGAGATGTAAGTTTAATTAATATTTTTATTGATTAATATAAGAAATGTTCTTTACTGCAATAACAAAGATGAAAGAATATGTAAAGTTTAATTTATGAAAGAAACGTGTAAAGTTCTAATTAATGAAAGAAATATGTAAAGTTTAATTTATGAAAGAAACGTGTAAAGTTCTAATTAATGAAAGAAATATGTAAAGTTTTACCTACTGAAAGAAACATGTAAAGTCTTAATAAATGAAAGAAACATGTAAGTCTTAATTTGTGTAATATTGATTTAAAAAAATAAATGCCCCTTTTGTAATAAAACGTAAATTAAAACGTACATTTGATAATGTAAGTCTAATTAGTGTAATATTGATTTAAAATAATAAATGCCCCTTTTGTAATAAAACGTAAATTAAAACGTACATTTGATAATGTAAGTCTAATTAGTGTAATATTGATTAAATGATAAATGCTCTTTACTGTAATAGAAATGTAAGTTAAAAAGTACATTTAATATGTAAGTTTTAATTAATGTAAATGACATATTTTAATGACTAAAATAATAAAGTTTCTTTATTGTAATGATAATGTAAGTTAATAAGGTACTCTTAACTTAACATAAGAATTTCAGCATTAAATTGGATATTACAGTAACAAAGTTTATTTAACTATAAGGCTATGATAAAATGACCATGTTAAAAATTTGTAAGTATATAAATACTTTGATTATATAAAATGTTAAATTGGAAAGTATTACATTCCAAAAATGCTATGATTCCTTAAGGTTACATTACCAAAATGCTATGATAATTTAAAGGAAGATTTCAAGTTTAATAAATTAAAGGAAATATTCAGTGATTTTGAAATTTGGGTTTTATTGAAATGATATATTATTGAATTGGTTTTGAAATGGAAATGATATATTTTTGAATTGGTTTTGAATAGATATGTTTTGGGTTTGAAAGTATGTATTAGTTTGAAATAAATGATATGATTTTGAAATGGTTTAAAGGATGTATTTTGATTTGAAACCTAAACTATTTTGAAATTTATAACCACGGGTTATAATAACGATTGGTTGTTAAAGAGACCGGGATCGGATATGGACATACCCTCTATCGATACCGAAAACCACTTTAACAACTGTGTACGCGGTGGAGTTTCCAGAATGAAGTAGGATGGTGGCGACGATCCTAAGGTATATACGTGGACCCAACTCTCGTGAGTTGGCATAAAGTGGCTAAAACAGGAGCGATTGACGGGCCAAGGAGGTAGCACCTCTTATCGGACACACTTCTTCGATACCATTATATTACTTTGTGATTGTTTGGGTGCACCCCTCGATTTGGGAGTGTTGTTCGAGGTGGGCGGTAGTGGCTGCTATGCGTCACCACCAGCCCGGATGCGTAATTGGTATATCTACCCTGGCATTGCCTAGTTGTGGCGTGTCACTTACCATATCGAGCCTATTACGATTTTGGTTTAAAGATCCGACCGCGTTAAGATTCACCATCCCCTTAACGCTATTTTCTATATGATTATACTTTACTAATTAGACACTACTGTATATAGCGTATATTACTACATAGTAAATAGTTTAACGGATCCTTAAAGAATGGGCGATCCCAAGCATTCTTTAAGTTACTTGTACCTTTATTATAGTTCACTTGAGTTGGTATAAATTATATAAGTATGTATGTCCTGACTCGAGTGTTTTGTGTTTTGCTTTACCCTCGGGTCAGACTGAGTGATACAGCATTAGAGACTCACCTTTGGAGCTGGAGTTTTGCTTTGAAGATCCAGATATCTATTCATTTTGTTATCCAGTTGATTCCAGTTGTACCTGATTTTCATACTGTTACTCCTGTTGTATCTTGGTATTCCTATTGTATCTTAATTAACTCTGATGTATTTATATAGTAGCTTCATGGACTACTATCTCTTTTACTTCCGCTGCATTATATTACTCTGTGTCTGTGATTTGTGATTATTTATTTACTGTAAATGATGAGTTTGCCAAATTTTTATTTACAAAGCGGTATTTTGAGCAATTCAAGTCCGACATGTGTGGATGCGAATGGTTGAAAATACCGGGACGTCATAATACGTAATTTTACAAAATAGTCATATCTTGAATATAACTATAACTAAAACTATCAATACAACATACCTTAACCTGAAATATGTATACTCAGCCACCAGTTTTAAACACCTTTATCTCAAAATATATGTATATACATATATAAAACTGTATATACGAACAATAGAAAACAGAATATATATATACCAGATTTAACTAAAGTACAAAATACCCATATATATAAATCTTATAACAAAACGTAAACTATTATATAAGTAAACCTTCAACAAACTACTAAACTCAATATAGCTATAAATATATATATATATATATATATATATACAAATAGATATATTACTGAAACAAATCAAATGTAGATACAGTTAGTTCATAAGGTATAACAGTCTTATAAAACTTGTAAATATATCTATCTCAATATAAACACATATTTATATGTCATCATAACTTTGTAAACCACAATTAACTATACAGCCGAAAATATATATATAAATACTCAAAACAAACTCACGTATATCCCTATATATACAAACTTATGGATATACCGTATATAATCCTACTGTCAAAAGAAAACGTACATAAATTAAATCCTTATATATATGACATATGTTCAAAAACCAATATAAAATTTCCAGAGAAGCAAAAGAGCTGTGAAATAACAGCATACGTGTTCCATACATACAAAGGGAACTTGATAAATATATGTATATATACTCAAATCAACATAATTATAGCATATATACCTATTATAAAATATATATTATGGCCCCTACCTATATATATACTCACGCATATATGTATATAACTATTTAGAAATCAATATATATACATACTTTGTAAACAGCTAACATGAGAAAAAAAAATCTATATATGAACTAACATATTAACATATATATGGTAACGCAAAATATACATATACCTTCATAAACTAAAACACAAAGTAGTATATCATGATATATATAAACAGAACAGAGTAGTGCTATGGCTTTAGAACAAGAGGACCACAGGCATGCAAATTAATATATATCTTCATAAATACTGTCATATTACAATATTACTATGCGAATTATATATTAATATAACTAAACTTACATTGTAAACAAAATTATATATATAATATATATAACGAGAGATCTAAAATTTTACACCACCCTTAAGGTATATATATACTCACATATATAACTACTAACTATACACAAAAAAATGTTCAAACTTACATATATGAAAGTAGACTGGTATAGAGAGGAGGTAGAGGAGAAGCTCGGCCGAGCTTGGCAGGTCCACAAAGGAAGGACCTCGGTTTCTAGGTGGAGACGTGACTAGAGCTGTAGGCTGCGAAGAAGGTGGGATTCAACCGTGCGTTGGAGGGTGAGCGATGGATTCAAGGCATGGTGAAAGACATGTGTGTGGAGCTGGAAATGGACGGTAGAGGATGGGAAAAGAAATGGAAGAGTAGATGCGTGGTAGGGAAAAATGAAGACGAACAGTGTTGAGTTATAAAATTTTATATAACTTTAAAATAAAAATTTAGGCAGAGAAAAAGAGAATACGAATTAGAATGAAAGTGACCAAATTGAACCGGCGTACAATTGAATATAGGAAGAGAAAAGGTCACAGTTACATTTTAGGAAATATTAAAGGTTGCTGTCTATTGGTTTTTGAACGGTGGAAAATAAATGGTCACAAGGAAACAAAAAGACGGACCGTTGCGGTTAACAGTTTTACGGTTTCGACGCGTACCGGATTTCCGAAATACACCAATGAATACACTGTTGAGATCAGCATGACGAGACGATCACAACGGTATACAGATATTAGTGGTATGATTGAATTATAAAAATTCGAATTTTCTACTGGCGGAAAATGCAGCAAAAACGCAGAAAAATAAGATCGACAGAGCTAAAGAAGTTCGAATTTGGAAAAACGAAAAATGACGTCTTAGTCAGAAGATGAATTAGAATTTTTCTATGTAAAAATATTCAGGTTTTGAAAACATTTTATTATCATCAATTTTAACTGATATAAATTGGAATAAAATTACACTGGAAAATAACCTTCCAAATTATCTAATTAAAATTTACCAGTTGCTATGATTAATTAGACGCATTCCAAATATCAAATTTTTATTTAAAAATTTTATTGTTTAAAATTTCACAAAATTTCAACTAATTACGTTATTAAAACAGTTAAAATTTACGGGTCGTTACATTAACACCCTAAGATAATTTAACATCACTTAAATTTATTAATTCCTAATTATGGTAAGCGGTCGACACTGTAATTGCTTCATAATTAACTTTGTATTATGGGATGAAAAATCACATTAACAAAATGTGTATGTAAAGTTATATACGTGCATATCGATACACGATAACGATAAAATATTTAAATGGGATTTAAATAGATTGATTGTTATAAATAGTTTTGGAAAAAAGTTTAAGGCTTATATGCCTTTTTATGACCATCCATGCAAGATAAGGCAGGGGGAAGGGGTTTCAAATGTGACTGGAAAATCCAAATGAGAAATTAATGAAAGGAAATAAGTCTTCAAACTTTGCTTTCTTTATGACTCACCTAAATCTCATTTAAAAATGATTTTTTTTCCATTTTCTTTTTATTCTATTTTTCTATCGAAATATAAAAAGGGAGGGGCAGATGATTTGATGAGATTTAATGAGAAACTAAATTTGAAAGCTTTTAAAGTAAGCCATATAAATGTTGTAATGCTTCCTTTAAAACAAATTCTTTTTAATTCATTCCATAATTCTTTCGAACAATTCACTTTGCTTTCTCTCTTCTCTCCATAATATCATTTCCAAATTGCTATGGCACCATGAAAACGAAGTCCCAAAAACAAAATCCAAAATGAATAAATAAGCAAAAAATGGTTATTGTCTCTTGATTCCTGTAAGATCCAAGGATCACTTCAGTTGAATCTAGACACATCCTTCATTATTCAAGATGCAAATTTTGGCTACATTCTTACGTACTATTCTATTTTTATTAAATATTATATTTCTCTCATTACATGGTTTGGATTCCATATGCATCATCTCATCTAGTTGATTGATCATCTTGCAATATATATAATTCATATCCCCTTTGTGCATTTCAGTTAATTGTATGTTAATTATGGTGATTTAATTCGGATCCTCTTTTGTTCTATATTTCAATTTACTATATGTTCATCATGATTGGTATACTTCATATCCTCTATCTAATTTGATTACTTGTTCTTATTCTTTGCATAATTTAGATTTGAGTGATTTTACCACGAATTTACATGTGCCTAGGTTATTCGATTCTTTTTTGGTTTTGGAAACTATAAAAAAAAACTAATTTAGATTAAAAAACCATTTTACAATTTTATAACATTTGGATACACAAATATAAATAAACTATACATATTAATAATTTAGACTTGCCGTGAAAATTGATTTCTCATGCTATATGATTGATATTTTGAATATAATTATTTAGGATATTATTTACATAAGGATATAAGTTTTTCAATCAAGAATTCATGACTGGACTTTGGTGTAAGATCTTAATCTGTTGTTTTCTTTCAAAATTTAAAGTTTTGTATAAAATCCTAAATCTTTTGTATCCTTCCAAAATTAAATGTTTGATTTTAATTGTCAACTTTAAATTCAAACATATTTATACATATATTATAAATTACAATCTTTACATATATAAGTTATTCTAAATCTATAATGTTACTTGTAATATTTATATATATAGAAACATATATGTGTATGTTGCTTTGACTCAAATTCATATGACAAATTTTGTGTAAAGCCGTAATATTTAATCTCAAACTCTTCCTTAATTGAAAATAAATTCACTACTGTTATATTTGGATTTCAAAACATATAAAATTGTAAAAAATCATTTTAAAATATATATATTCACATACATCTATACATCTATTAATATATATATATATATAATTTTAAATCAAAATTTTGGACAACAAAGGTATACGTAAAGGGAAATGGGTCTGTTGCAATGTAAATCCCATCACCTGCATATGGTTACATTAACTATGTACACTTCTTATCTACAGGATGTGCACTTTAAACAAATAAGTGTATTTGATATGCTTGTAAGCTATATCCTACTAAAAAATTAAATAGGAACTTTTAACAAATAAAATAAAATAAAGATTTTATTGAAAATATTTTAGATAGGGTCTAAAATTTATTTAGGCTTCATAGGCCTAGCAACGATCTAAGGTGAGAATTTTTTCTTTTTGAAATTTATCCATTTAACCCACTTCAGAATGACTTCATTTTTTTAGTGATGTCAAAGCCCAAATGATCTATGCGATCTATGTTAGCATTGTTATGGCTAACTGATTTGTTAATAATTTTTCTTGTTTACCCAAAATGTTCAAGGCGTATAAAAATAGGCTGAAAATAGGCATGGTTAACCTTGCGTTGACCCACAAAGAGTGTGTGAGTCCAAAGTGAAGTATGCGTATTCAAGATTTCGGTCTTTGAGAAAAGTGTTCGTGTTCATGCTTAAATCATAGTTCATAAGATTCATATGTAAGTCATTGATCTCATCATTGTCATATATCTTTCTTCACTCAAAATATGATATGCAAAGTTGATTGTACAAGTCCTTATGTGCAACAAGTCATCAAAGCAAATTAGGTTCTAAAATACCTAATTCAATTTAGGGTTACTACTTTAGAAATGTAAGAAAAGTTTTGAGAAGAATTCACTCCTTCCAAGAAGCTATGGTATCCATATTTATAGGGCTTGAAGTAGGCGGTCTAGCTGTCATGTGTCCTTTGGCATCCTTGATTTTCGGAAACACTCATTACATTGATGACATGCAGCAACCTTCTGTATATTGGTGAAATGGGGCATCCTATTTTATTGATGATTTATGACATTTTTGCCCCATTGATGATTTATGGCATCCTTCTAAGCACTGATGACTTACAACATCCTTCTCTTCATTGAAAATACCCGACATCCTTCGTGGTTCCATCGATATTCGTCATCTCTATCCATATTGATGCCATTCGACATCTTGTAGAATCTTTGACAATCGTGGATATGTGGTATTTCTTATATTCTTTGAAGCATGGCATCCTTTGCCGCTTGTATATGCTTTACAATAGTTTAATTGTAAAGGCTCGACATCTAGGTATTCAGCATCTTTTAGTAATTTTGTACCTCTCTTTGCAGTACTGCATGTTGTAGCGGCTCGGCAACTCTCTTTGATTGTCTTCAAGCCCGATATCCTCTATACCATAGTTTCTTCGCATATGTTTCATTTGATACCAGTTTAAGCTTGTGACATGAATGATGTCCTTAGGAGCTATTTTAGGATACAATATATCTTCCTTTGTATATGCCCAACAACCTCTTTGGTTATTGAGGTTCGACATCTCCCATTGCTTTATTCAAGTTTTGTAGCCCTTGTAGTTCGACGTCCTTAGAGATTCAATGCCCTTATGTGATATCTCCACTTTATTGAAGTTCAATAACCTCCCTGCTATAGTCATGTATGACATCTTTTGGGTTGGCCAATTGCTTGGAATTCGACACTCTTATAATCTCATCATCCTCTCTTAGGTACACGACAGCTTTTTATAAAAATTTGACATCTTCTTGAAGTCACTTGAAGCTTGGTACCATTTGTTGAATGTTTAGTTGCTTTCTTTCTACACATTCGGCATCTTGAATCATGACATCTTCCCTTACACACTCGGTATCTTTATTTGTAGTAACATGATTAAAGCCTACCCATTTAGCAGAGTGTCTAGAATGGTAGTGTCGCGAGTTGAGTTTGGGTAACAAGTACTTTACCCAACCATGCTACTGGCCTAGCCTAAATGATGTAGAAATGTGTAGTTAAAGCGCTTAGTGGTTCTATAGTGATGGAGGTGCAAAAAACTATAATAGGGTAATTGTGGGGATACGGCGTAAAATATCAGAGTTGCAAAAACCTTCATTAGATATAAAACCTAATATTTTAAGCTAACTTATTCTCATTATCACATCATTTGTGTAGGAAAAAGGAATATTGTTTAATCTTATATAATAAAACCAAAAAATATCATAGTTTATGCAAAATAGATTTGATAGTCACAATGGGTTTCTAACTTATATTAGCCGCTTATGCCTTAAAATTAGGTATTTACTCTCAGTTTGTTGATTTGGTTTAAAAGTGAACTAGTCAAACCAACCTTTGTATATTAATGCTGCTAAAAGGGATGCTAAAAAGCCTCGATTTAGAGGGTATAATGGAAAATAATGAGTCTTTAAGTAGATCTACTATTTATTAGTGTTAAATTGAAATATTCTAGCAGTCGAAGAATGCTACGCGCTACAGTGGGGACTTTACGAAGCTTTAGCTAGGTTTTAACTGCACAGAAGTAAGCTTAAAGGTTATCTCCAGCATAAAGGCAAATTGATTTTGGTCTTAGGCTAATTTTCCAAATCTATTTGAAAAATTAAAAGATATTTTATATTTAAATGTTCAATTTAAAATATAAAAGCAAAATTTCATAGTAGTTATAAAATGTATTCATTTGTCAAAATTAGTTTGAATAATTAATTAATAATTAATTTGGAAATTTAAAATGTAATTTAATTAATATGATTAATTAGATAAACAAAATACTTAATTAAAAGTTAACTGATATTTTTGAGCAAAATGAGTGATTTTCCATAAGGAAAAGAACACTCATGTAAATTTATTCCATACTTAAAAAAGGAGCTACCAACAAGCCTGGTAGGTGGCTCTTTCCCATGAACCTGTATAATTAAAATGAAAATAACCCTTCCCAAAATAAAAAACGGAAAAGATGAAAGAACAAAGGAAACAAACTAAATGCATGAAAATAAAAAACAGACAGAAATTAGAAGGAACATGAGTTGGAGACAGCATCAATAATGAGGCCTCGATGAGAGAAAGACCTTGTCAACTATCACCGAGGTCAGAAGAAGATGTAGGGGGCCTAAAATCATATCGATACTTAGCTCATTCTGTAAATTATGACTCCCGATCCGAACTACCCACATCCACAGCTAAAACAAAAAAATCAAAAGGCAATGTGAGACTTAAAAATATCTATATATTTATAAATCAATTATATATATATATATATGCAAGAGGAGAAAAAAGAATATGAAATAGATATAGTAACCGATGTCTAAATCTAGAGCTGATTTAATTACCCATTAAAAGTAATAAGTCAGAATGGTCATATGTGTTCTCATCTAGCATGACCACACTAATGATATTATTATGTCTATTGTTAACAAGAATTCTCTAACGTAAGACATCAATATGAGATTTTACCCTTTTATGGAAATCTTGAAACCCGTTGATATTTGCTAATTTATAGGTAATGTTCGAAATCCAATTAAAACAAAATAAAGCGATTATCTACGTTAAATTATCTATTACAGATGTATTATTATTATTGAAAAATCTTAAGTTTCTGTCAAACCAAATATACCATGCCACAATAATGAAAATTGCGTCTAATAAGAATCGCCGACCAAAAGTAAAGAAAAGTCTTAACCTAGACCAATAATCCTCACAATTAAGAATAGTCTATGTATTATTAAAACCAAAAATTCTAAGAATGTGCATTAGCGAAAATTAAAAGTTAATTGGTTAAAACATATATATTGATATATGTGTATAACCATAATTATTTTAGTTATATATCTATATTAAAATTGTTTATGTAAATTAAAATTAAGCACTCAAATTAGTTGAAATATTTAATTAAATAAAATTAATTACAGCTTAATTAACTAAAATGTATACATATATTTATATATACATGTAAACAAACTATAAATTTGTAGTTGATTAACTATATTAAATGATTTAAGATAAGTAATGTAAAAAAATTTAGAAAATTTAAACAAAATATATTATATATGATTTAATTAATACAAATCAAAATTAACTAAATAATAATAGATTCTCAACACCCTAATGGCGGCTACCTCTCTACCCCCTCATCTTCCCCAACCGCCACCAATACAAATCTAGCGCATCCACATATCCTCCACTCCCCTCCCACACACCCCATGACAAGGATAAGTTTACCCCAGAAGGTCCAGGTACCACTTTAGACCAACTTCCATTGAGTTCAGATCGTTTGAGCAGTTTAGAATGGGCATAAGCATAGATAAATTTCGGCCGATAGATTTTTAGCTAGTAGCCTGCGTTCAATTTGTAAATCGATCCAAAAGGCTAACTTTTGTATTTAATGGAGATAGGTCTCAAAACCTTTTCCATTGAGTTCGAAAGAGGGTTATTTGGGTATAAACAATAGTAAGCATGCTTTGTTTCGAGATGTAGATTTTCCGATAGATATTTGTGAATGATACGTGCGAAATTAACCATCCAATTAATAGTCTTGAATAGTGTTGTATTTTACACCATCGGGACTGGAAAAATGCATGGAGCAATAATCGTCTCGATCCGAAATAGCTAAAGCTCGTGTGGGTCGAAAATGTGAGGAGAAAATTTGATAAATACAATTTTCCTTAATTTTATTTTTATAAAATAATTATCTTTCTCTCTTCCCGTTCTCGCTCAGCCGATATGGAACCAATGGCCACCATCATCTTGGCTTTGTATCTCCTTCGACAAGGCATTACAGGTGGCGATGCCTAAAGGAAAAACATGGGCCTAGGCAAGGGCAATACGTAGCTAAATGCGATTAAACAACGGTGCTCGGTGGAGTCGTGGATCTGGTTTAGAATGGTGAGGCTTAGGTGGTGGTTTTAGGTGTCTATAGTTCTTTTTTTAAAAGGTACATTGATACAACATGTCACTGGGACAACAGAATACAAACCACATGTCAATATATGTTCGAATCACACTACGCAAGTTTCGAACTTGTGACCTCTTGCACCAAAGACGAATCACTTTCGTATCGGGCTTAATTGGAGACTTCGAATCGATCTTTTGCCTAAAATTTCGTACCGATCTTTCATTCTTGAATTTCGTATCGACCACCTTTACTTTGATCGCCTGCTCTAGTTTTGTATTGATTGAGGGACTCGATACGAGGCGGAGTCATTTGATCGATGCGAAGTTGACAACTCAGGATCGTTACGAGATGGATGTTAAACGATCGATACGAAATGACCATTATGGATTGATTTGAAGTCGCTGGCACAAATCGATACAAAGATAAGGCCTAAGATCGATACGAACTATATTTTCTTTTAGGATGATGCGAGTTGAACCTTGATGAACTTGAAACTTCTTGCACATTTGAACATTTGATCCCGACGAGCTTCAACCTTGCACAACTGGACTTAACCGTTGAATAGCATATTGGACCGCCTATCGAAGCTCGTCGATGGAACTGTAACTTAACAAAATTTTAATGACCTTTAACTCGGATTGGTCTCTAAAGTATGGATGGAATGGTTGTGACGGTCAGTGATGACGGTCATTCCACTTGAATCTCGAAGTCTCGTCGTTCGAATATATCTTCAAACTTTGTAGAATTTCTCAAGTAATATGTAGCACTGCACTGCACAACACATTTATGCACTTCACACTGGGGAACACTTGGGTTTTTACAGTCTAATGATGGTTTCTAATAAGTTGATTAGCTATGGAATTCACTAGTACACAACAGCAAGAGCTTCAGGGTTCATCTCCTTTTGTCCTAGAGATTCCGACCATCCCGGCCGAAGTTATAGACCCACTCCAGACGAACTACCTAATGCTACGCTCATTTGTAATCCCCAAGATTCTGTACCGTCCAATGTCTCTGAAGACATGTTGGGACGAATATGCCTAAGGCATGGTTTGTCATTAGACGATGTACTATTACCGGGACCAAACGATATACCGCACGCTCCCTTAGAGGGGTTTACTGCCTTCAACCGTCATGCGTGCGCAGCAGGAACACTTCCTCCTTTCAACCAATATATTAGAGAAGTATTGTCTTTTCTCGGAATTTCCACATTGCAACTACATCCCAATGGATATGCTTTGTTGAACACCTTATTCATTATATTCATGGAGTATCTCTTTCGGCCACTAGCACCAATAGAAATCAGATATCTTTTTAACTTCAAGAGTAGGGGAGATAGTCCGTCCTTCACATTCCTGGAATCAGTCAGGAACTGCCAAGTAGTTACTGTATCTTGGACAAGGCTGAGTTACTTTAAAATAGAATGGTTCTACGTCCGGTGCCCTCCAGGATTTACCAGTCGATGGTTAATTAGACGTAAGTGTTACAGTTTTATTCTAGAGTTATCAAAATGATTGCGGTTGGTGTAAAAATAACATCCTCTTTTCTTTACAGCCGCAATTTCACTGCCTGAAGGCGGGTACTTCAAAGAAATAGTACGGGTCCTTCAAGAAGTTCCACATGAAATGAGGAACATTGATCTGGTTCTATCTGACAGAAATCTGAGAATTGTTGGTCTAATCGAGCGGAGGCAAAGCATAAGGCTCGAAGGGACACTGAGGGCAACTTCGAAGAAAAAGAAGTTGAAGCGCAAAACACCCAGGGTCATAGTAACCGAAGGAGACGAAGAAGAGAGAACGCCCACGGATGATGAGCTTGTTGTCGGGTCTTCGGCCGGATTCCAAGTGATCAGAGGAAGAAGAAAAGGAAAGGCCGCAGCTTGTAAACGTCCTAAGTCTCCGAGGTGGAAATCAGTTGTGGTTTCTTTGCCTGTCCCCAGTATTAGAATTTCGGAGGCTCCTCCCACACCAATAGAGAGTCCTTTTGAAGGGCTTGCCGATATTCCGATTCCAAATTATGTGTCATTTCAACATGACACCGGGTTGGAGGAGCTTGATAGTGCTCTTGATCTGAGCGAGTCGCTTGCTATAAGTGCGACCGACATTTTTGGTTGGTCGGGGGGTTGCACATACATACACTTCACGGCACTACACGATTTCCAATCATTAATTGTTCAATGCAAGAGATCACTAACTTTTCTTTCGTTTCTCACTTACAAGTACGATGTCTAGGAGAGGATCGATGTTAGGGAGCCTCCGTTCGGCTCGAAAGTCCTCCACTTACCACGAGTCCCGCGGTAGAGATTCGGATAGAGACCGCGAGCGTGAGTACTCCAATCAAGAAAGATACGAGCGTGATAGGGATAGAGACTATAGATACCGATCTTGGTCCCGTTCTCCACCTCTTAGAATCCCCTCACCACCTCCTGTTCACACTTCACATCCATCAGAGCCTCCGCGACACAGACCGTCTTCTCAAATTTCTAGGCCCGAAACTCATCGCCAAAGAGCCGAAACTATGACCTCCATAATTGCAGAGCAGGTCATAACCGAGCCCACGGGGGAGGGTGCAATAAAGATTGCCCAACTTAAGAAAGATTTTCCAAACATTTGCTTTGACGGCTACATCTTCCCCCCTCACCTAAAGAGAATCCCTTCGGAAGCTGAAAATACAATGCATGATTAAATTAATGACATATACGCCCAATATAGAGAGTGGATGAAGGTCGCAAAAAAAGCTTCAAAGGTGGCCTTTAAGCGAGCTAAAGTGATTGAAAAGATGGAGTCTGAACTCACTCAAAGGGACCGAATCATCCAAGTGCTCAATACCGAGGTCGAGTCTTCTCGGAAATCTGAAATTGATGCCACCAAAAAGGCTGATGAGGTGAATGTGGCGATGGAGAGATTGAGGCAAACACATGTTTCCTTATTGGAAGAGATGGGCCACTGAAATACTATAGTCACCGCCGAATGGGACGTTGCCCTGAGAGAACTTGGCGAACTTAAAGCTAAATTTTCCGAAATCGCCAAGGAAAGGGACGATGCGAACAACGCAGCCTAGGAGGCATGCGAACAGGCTATTTTGCTTCGGGGTGAACGGGATGTGGCCATGGCTAAGGTCCGCGAGATGGAGACTAAGGTTGAGGAGGAGGTGAAATCGGCTGAGTCCAGGCTAGAAGCCGATATTGAAGATCTCCTTGTTGTTTACAATGCTAACGTGCTGAGGCATAGAGGCTTAACCTGGCTCAACGACTACTTGACACATTTACACAACGCCTGGTGCTGGTTGGTTGAGGAGGAGAAGGCGGTGCATCTGGGTGAGTCAGTTATCGGGTTTGAGCTTGAGAATCGTTTGCTGAGTGAAGATGAACGAAAGATTCTCCACGAGTCGATGATTCTGCACGAAAATGAGAGGCTTGGCACCCAGCACTTAGAAGTGGGAGAAGGCTCAGGGGTTGAACACCACGATGCAAGTATTGAAATTCCTGTGTCAACCCAGCCTGTACCCTTACCTGCAGTTGATCCCCAAGCTGTTCCTGCCTACAATCCGGATCATCCGCAGATATCTCCGGCTATAGAGCAAGTTGCTGAAGCCATTCAGCCATCTACAAGCCAAACCGAGGAAGGTACTCTGAACATTCTTCATACTTGTTCAAGATCGAGAGCTTTATTCGATTTGTATTACTGATAGTCTTTCTTTTATTTTGTCCAGTAACTGAGGTCACGCCGATTGTGCCTCCTTCAACTCAAGAATCACAACAAACGCAGGAGGCTATTGTCACCGAAGCGACCACCATAACTACAACCGTGCTATTTGATGGAATGCAGGGAAGCACGCATATTTTTGATGAGCAGATGATGGAGGAACTCCTTGGTCATCTTAGCGATCCTTTTGCGGACCTACCATTCGTTATGGGTGGAAGCGCACCTGTTGCCGGCTCTTCAATGCCTACCACTGATACTCCCAACGAGGCTCAAGCAACCGCCGAAGAAGAAATATTGGCCGAAATTGACATAGAAATAGAGGCATCGGCTCATGACGGTAGTTTTGGAGATGGGATGGCGGCACCCGGTCCAACTACATTGAGGATGATATCACCTGGTCGTACAGTTATCGACATCAGCACGCTTATCCCGCCTTCTATAGTCAATCCAGTTCCTCCGACCCTGCCTTTAGGGAACATTCCCGTGCACTTGAGCTCGAATGAGGAAGTTGATATCATGCCTTCTCTTGGAGATCAGCCGCCGATAGACAAAGGCTCAAAAAGAAAATTAAGTGGCAGCTCCAGTGGGTCAACACCGAAAAGGAAGCCGAAAAAGAAGAAATAGTAGTCATGCTTCTTTGGTTTGTTTTTGGTAGATAGATAGGAATCAACTTTCGCTTTTCTTTCGTAGGCCTTGTATAAATGCGGATTCGGCCCCTGCTAGTAGGAATTTTTTGGAATTAACTTGTACATGAATTTCTTTCACAGATAGTAGAAACGAACTCTTCCTTTTTGGCTTCTTCTCGGTTATTGTGTATTTACTTAGGTGTCTCAATATTTGAAGTGCACTTGTGGAGTTTCAGCTTCCAAGTCAAGTTTGTCTTTATTTGTCAGATCCGGAAATTGTGGACATGATTCATGATCGGGAAGCGAGTTGAACTTTGATGTCGCACTGCTTTAGTCAATGGTCGAAACTTAAGTTCTGCCCCCCAGTCTTGGGGATGAGTTGTAGAACATCAGCCAGCGATCGCATATCACTTATAACATGTTGAGTTTAGTGCCACTGAATGGGTGTTTGAGACAAGCGGAGATTGAGTGGTTCAACCATACTCGTTTGATTATCGATGATCACATCTGCTCTCCGGGGATTTACATTTGTTTACTGGCGGTTGGTTACGCCGGTTTAAGTTTTAATTATATGTCTGCGCTCTGGGGACTTGGAGTCGACATTTATACTCCGACTCGCACTCTGAAAGTTCGAAGCTGGTGTTTACACTCTAATTCGCACTCTGGGAATTTGTAGTTGATGTATATACTCCGTTTCACACTCTGGGAATTCGGAGTTGGTTGATGTTTATACTACGTTTTGCACTCTGGGAATCCGGAGTTGATGTTTATGCTCCAATTTGCACTATGGGAATTTGGAGTTGGTAAACTGACGGTCAGTCACATCCGTCGCATGTTTTTTGGATTTCGCTCGCACTTTGGGAGCGAAAGGTTTATCAGGATCGTGGATGGTCGGATCACATCCACCCTGACTTAACAAGTGAGGTCATTAGATGGAAAGGTCCACCCTCCTCAAACTTGGTTCAGATACGGGCGAAGTCGTTAGGTGGACGGATCCACCCTCTTCGAAAACGTATTTGTAAGTTTATACTCCAGTTCGCACTTTGGGAACCTGGAGTTAGGTGAAGGATTGTCGTGTATCAATCCTTTTTTGACTTTGGTATGATGGCTTGTCCCCGAGCTCGGGTTTCACTTAGCGAGTGACCGGTCGTACCACATCCACTCCCAATTTGAATAAATCCCACCGTATGATGGAAATTAGCTCTTAGTGCATAGTGATGGTCATGTGAAGTATTTCAAGTAAATCACAGCTCTGGCTCAAAGAGATTGCATTTTATTGCTGAAATAAGAAAATATGGCAAAGTCAGTTGCCTTATTATAAATTCTAATCTTGAAATGCAGAAACAAATTGAAAATGAAAAATAAACTGAATGAATAAACAGAGCCCGTTATGTATAGTAGCGACGAAGACTCTCGCCGTTCCAGGCTCTCGGAAGAGTGAGACCGTCAATGGTCGATAACTTGAATGTGCCTTCTCCGAGCTTTCGTTCAGTAACATATGGTCCTTCCCAAGGTTGCTTCATATGCGAAGGGACCGGATAATTTCTTTTGAGTATGAGATCACCAATTCCAAAGGTTCGGTGTCGAACCTTGGCATTGTATAATCGGGCGACTCGACTCCGATACGCGGCTGCCCTCAAATCAGCCTCCTCACGCTTCTCATCAAATAAATCGAGAGATTCAGCAAGTAATATAGCATTTGTCTTCGGATCATAGTATGTAACATGATGAGAAGGTACTTCTAATTCGACTGGAATAACAGCTTCTTAACCATAAGAAAGAGAGAATGGAGTATGACCGGTTGCGGACTTGTGGGTTGTACGGTAGGCCCATAAGGCCATAGAAAGTTCATCGACCCGTTTTCCCCCAGCTTTTTCCAGTCGTTTCTTCAGAATGGACTTTATAACTTTATTGACTACTTCGACCTGTCCATTCGCTTGATGGTGCGCAACTGCAGAGAATTTCTTTTGAATGCGAAACCATTGGCAGAAATCTTTAAATTCAACACTGTTGAATTGGGTTCCGTTATCAGTGATAATGGTGTGTGGGAGGCCGAATCGACAGATAATGTTGCGGACTACGAAGTTGATTACTTTTTTCATCGTTATGGTAGTAAGAGGTTCAGCTTCAGCCCATTTTGTAAAGTAATCGACTGCGACGATGGCGTACTTCGCACCACCTTTTGCTAGAGGTAGAGAACCAATGATGTCGATGCCCAACACCACAAACGGCCATGGGCTGACCATTTGAGTTATCTCGGTAGGTGGGGCTCTAGGAATTCGGGCTTGCTTTTGGAATTTTTCACATTTCTTGGCATAATCCGAAGCATCAGGATTTACAATCGGCCAATAATATCCATATCGAAGTACTTTCTTGGCAAGTGCTTGCCCCCGGTGTGATCGCCACATTCTCCCTTGTGTACATCATGTAATACTCGTTTAATTTCATCGTGAGTGACACACCGGAGTAAAGGAACAGAGCACCCTCTTCTGTACATGACTCCATTCTGGATGGTGAATCGTGAAGCCTTCCGAAGGACTCGTCTTCTTTCACTCCTGTGCTCCGGCAAGATTCCATGCTCAAGGTAATTTCTGAACGGAGTCATCCACGACTCCTTATCGAGAGCGACTTCACATACCCAATCTGCTTCTGCCCGGTCAATACTTGGGGAAGATAACGTCTCTACAGGAACGAGTCCCATTTGCTACGCTTCACCAGTGCTGGCTAGCTTTGCCAATGAATCGGCTTTCTGATTGCGTTCTCGAGGTATACAATAAATGGCATAATAATCAAACTAATTCAGTATTTCTTGAACCAGAGCTAAGTAAGCAGCCAGTCTTCGATCTCTCGCTTGGTATTCTCCTCGAACTTGACACACAACTAATTGTGAATCACAAAAAATTTCCACAACGATAATTCTCAAGTCTTTAGCAAGTTTCAATCCAGCTAAGAGGGCTTCATATTCAACTTCATTATTGGTCGCATGAAAATCGAACTTTAAAGCATAACATATAGATCGGCCTTCGGGGGTTTCAAGTACAACCCCAGCGCCCGAGCATCGGTCGTTTGATGCACCATTAGTGTACAGCTTCCAAACGTATTCGGGAGATTCACTAGTTTCGGGCAAGTCCTCTGGGATGGTAAATTTAGCTATGAAATTGGCTAGGACTTGTCCTTGAATGGCTCGCCTTGGAGTATAAGTAATATCAAACTGTCTCAGCTCTATATTCCACTTTAGTAACCTACCAAACATCTCAAGTCACGTAAGGACCTGTCGTAACAGCTAGTCGGTGTAAATAATAATAGGATGGTCCTGAAAATATGGATGGAGCTTCCTTGATGCAATAACAAGACAATAAGCCAGCTTCTCTAGTTTCGGATAATTCCTTTCAGCTCTAGTCAATCGTTTGCTGATGTAATATACTGGCTTCTGTATCCTGTCTTCTTCCTAAATTAAGGCAGCGCTGATAGCGTTTTTTGATACCGCTAGGTAATCATACAACTTCTCATGATCAATAGGTTTTAACAAAATAGGCGGTGTGGATAGATGCTGAATTAATGCTCGCAATGCGCCCTCACACTCCGTGGTCCATTCAAAATTTCGTTTTCCTTTTCAGATCAGATCGAAGAAGGGAATGCATTTGTTAGTGGACTTTGTAATGAACCTACTCAGTGCTGCTACTTTCCCGTTGAGACTCTGGACTTGCTTTATAGTTTTCGGGGTTTCAAGATTTCTAATCTCCCAGATCTTTTTAGGATTAGCTTTGATTCCTCGAGCATTGACGATAGAACCAAGGAATTTTCCGGATGCAACTCCAAAGTGACATTTCAGTGGGTTGAGCTTCATTCTGCATTCTCGAAGTATGTTGAACATTGACTCCAGGTCTTTGATATGGTCAGTGGAAAATCATGACTTCACAAGCATGTCGTCTACATACACTTCCATGGTTTTCCCGATTTGATTGGTGAACATCTGATTGACCAATCGTTGATAAATAGCCCCGACATTCTTGAGTCCGAATGGCATAACTTTGTAACAGTAAAGTCCCAGATTGGCTACGAAGCTAGTATGTTCCTGATCAGGTAAATGCATTGGTATTTGATTGTAGCCAGAATACGCATCCATGAAGGATAAGAGTTCATGTCCAGTTGTTGAGTCTACGAGCTGATCAATTTTGGGAAGCGGGAAACTATCTTTAGGACAAGCTTTATTCAGGTCGGAGTAATCGACACATGTTCTCCATTTTCCATTTGATTTTTAGACAGGCACGGGATTCGACACCCATTCGGGATATAGCGCATCTCGAATAAACCCATTCGTTTTAAGCTTTTCGACCTCTTCTTTGAGGGCGGCAGATCTCTCTGGATCCATACCACGCCTTTTCTATTTGACAGGGACATGCCGTGGGTCAATATTCAAAGTGTGGCTTGCGATGTCCAGTGAGATCCCACACATATCAAAATGCGTCCAGGCGAATACGTCAAGATTCGCCCTGAGAAATACAACCAATTCCTCTTGAGTCTGCTGGCTTAGCTGAGATCCAATCTTTATCATCTTTGAATCATCATCATCTTCAATCGGGACATCGATTGTTAGTTCGGCCGGGGAAGCTTGACTTTCTTTAGATTCTCCTTCACCTTCAGTTTCTCTTGGGTCAAGATCCCTTTGGAATTGGTTGGGGTGCCCAGGCCCAGGCATTAATTGTCAATTATCAGCAAAACGGATGCAGAGAGATTCCTCTACGCCCTTTCCTTTCTCCTTTCGCTGCGCCTCCCGCAGCTCAGCAATGTAACAGGCTCGTCCAACGGCCTGATCCCCTTGAACAACTCCAACGCCATTGTCGGTGGGGAATTTCACTATCAAACACCAAGGGGCGATAGCTTCCCTGAATTCAGCAAGGGCCGGTCGGCCCAAAAAAGCATTATACGGGGGGTCTATATCCAACACAACAAATTGCAATATCCGGACTCTTCGGCGTTCTCCAACCCCCAACTCCACTGGTAGTTCCACTATTCCAGTGGGTATGGTAGCGCTACCATTGAAGCCATGGATTCGGGAATGGCAAGGTTTCAAATCTTTGGTTTCCATCTTCATCTGATCATAAGCTAGTTTAAACAGAATATTCACTGAGCTTCCACTATCAACCAAAATCCTCTTCATCCAAGCAGGACCTACTTGAGCCGAGATGACCAGTGGATCGATAGTGGGGGCTTTGACCTTATCGGCATCTCTATTTAGGAACACGAAGTTGTCAGTCATCGTCTTCTATTGTTTGGCCGGAGCCCCTTCTTCAAAATTACTACAACACTCGAAGTCTGTATGCCTAATAGAGCTAGCATACGACTCCATTTCCCACCAGCTTCGGTCTGCTGGATGGGGACCACCACTAATAGTGTTTATCACCAACCTCCTGCCGGTACGAGCAGGTTCTTCCTGCCTTTCCTGGTTTGGTGCACGATTCTGATTCGATGGGCCCGCACCTCCTGACTGCTATGCTCGCACAAACTGATCCAACTTTCGTTCACTTATCAGCTTTTCAATGAGATCTTGTAAATGATGACACTCATTTGTATTATGGCCATAACTTTCATGAAATCTGCAAAACTCCCTGTTTGGATTTGTCTTTTCGACGACAGCTTCGGAGCAGGTTTCTTGTACTGCATGGTATTGCAGGTATGTAAATACACATTTTCCAGCGATGTATTCAATGGAGTATAATTGTCGAACATGGGAGCTTTACGTCGTGGACCACGATTTTGATCTCGTTTTTACCTTGATTTCCACTATCCCTCTGCTAGTTCTATTTATTTTGTATATTCAATAGAACTTTTCCAGAACTCTCCCCGGATTGTTTTACTGCAATGTTACTTTGAATTCCTTCCACATTGGGCCCTGCATCATCCTGCTTCCTAGACTGTTTCGCATCCTCCCTTCTCAAGAACTGGGCTGCCTTGGAATAGAAATGGTCCAATGACGCTGGTGGCTTCCCAGCTAACCAATTTCTGAACTCGGAATCAGGATCAATCCCCTTAGTTAATGCCATCATGATAGATTTGTCATTAGGATTGCTTATTTCTGCACATGCAACATGAAATCACTCCAAGTAACGTCTAAGTGTCTCTCCGGGAGCTTGAGTGACACTAGACAGAGTATTAAAATATTTAAGTGTCGCTACGTGCATACGAAATTGTTCAACAAACTTGGTGGCCATCTGGTCGAAACTAGAAATGGATCGTGGTGGCAAACGAGTAAACCACATAGTAGCAATGCCCCCTAAGGAAATTGGGAAACTATGGCATTTAACTGCATCATCAGCTCTCGCAGCATTCATTAGCCATTCATACTTAGGATGTGTTGATTGGGATCAGAATTTCCTTCATAGACTGGCAAAGTTGGCATCCTGAAGCGCCGAGGTGGTTCAGCATATAATATGTCATCAGTGAAAGGTTTATGACTCCGGGAAATCCCCACTCGTCATTAGTGAGACCCTGACTTTCACGGATCATCTGACGAATCATCATCGATATATTCGACATCTGGATATTTGGAGCATGTTGTGCCAAGGTGTGGTCGGGTTCCACAATGCAAGGCTGGACCGGGTGCGGTCGACGGTCCATGTCTCGCCTCCTTGGTTCAAGATTTTCAAGGACATAAGGTTCTGGAGTGTGTTCTCATCGGCGACGATGCGGATCAGCTTGATTTCTAGCATCAACTCCTTGTTCGGTAGTGGTGGTGGTAGCAAGGTTGCCTATGATGTGGTAAGGAACGGTACCCCGTCAAGAGTAGGGTCCGGTCTGATGGCTGGTGGATGGTCCAGCCCGGGGTTGTCCACGATTTAAGGCAGGTTGGTGTCCGGTGGCCTGGGTGTAGCTAACGTCCAGCCGTGGGCGTGTAGATCGGTGCTGATCATCGGAAGAGGCTGAACTCTCGGTGGAAGAATAGGAAGCTTGATCTCTCCTGGATCTCCTACGCTGTTGGCGCTGCAGCTGGTTGGTCAATTTTGCGTTAGCATGGAGTTGCTGAGTAAGTTGCTGACGACTCTGAGTTAGCTCCTGCATAAGCATTTGAAATTCTTCCTTGATAACAGGTCCGGTCGGATCTGATGGTCTGGCAGTATTCTGGTTGGATGGAGGCAGTTGTACGGGATTCTGCCTATCCCGTCCTTCCTGATCAGCATCTGTGGAAGCAGTTCGTGTGCTCACCATGATGAATTGACGAAGTCCTTTCCTAGATCTGATGCAAATCCGAATAGGATGGAAGGGCTTTAAGGCTTGAGATCTGGATCTTCTTCTTGGATTTATGCAATCCGGTATCGATAGCAGATCCAAAGAGCAGGAGAAAAACTGGGTTTTTCTCAGTGAAAGCACCAAAGTGTTTGTACCAAAATTGGGCACAACACTCTTCACAAGAGTTTGAAGAGATAAAAATGAAGAAATTAAATGGAAAAAGAGGATTATCTAACAAACACTTCAAAAACAAATGATAAAAATACGCAGAAACACAGGAATTTAGAGTGGTTCGGCATGTTGCCTACGTCCACTATGAAATTGATGACTTTATTGATATTTCTTTGATGATTACAACTGATTTCAGCGGATAACTGCAAATTACAATGGATTATAACGGTGAAATTCGAGTACAGCAGCAGCCTTCAAGCGCAAAAGTGTTTCTGGCAGAGTCTAGACGTCAAAGAGCCAAAGATCCTTTTTCTATAGGCCTTGGGGCTCTATTTATAGGCGTATGATGCAAATATCTCGCTCAAATCTTGGGAGACTTCTTCTGGCACGTGGGTGGGCCCACACGATCGGTTCCATGAAGTTTCGGCCCGATCCGTGATCGATACGAATGGATTTCATATCGATCGGGATTTGACCCGATCGAGTCGAAACTTGGCATGAACGTTCCTTAGTTCGTACGTAAGCTCCTGCGAAAATTTCAGAGCATTTGGACTTGTGGATTGCAAGTTATGATTGATACGAATTGGAGTTCTTTGGTGGGCTGTTGCATTCGAATCGATGCCTTCGAATCGATCACTTCGAATCGATACTGGGCACGTGCTCTGGAGATGACATGGTGCGCGATTTTTGGATCGATCCACTTTCGATGCCGAGTTGACCGAGTCTTCCCAAGATTCTCGCCTTGTTCATATCGAAGACCATTGCCTTGTCGCATCGATGGAGGTGATTCAATTCGTATTGAGTGACGTTGCTCCATTCGTATTGATTAGAACTGTCCTGTTCGTATTGATCGAAGTTGTCTCGTTCGTATCGATCCAGATTGTCTTGTTCATATCGATCATCAACCCTCTGTTCGTATCAATTGGAACCGCTTTGTTCTTTTTCCTTGGTTGTACCTCATTTCATATCGCTTTTGTGCACTCCACTTCGTATCGAGAAAAGGCCTCGAATTCATATCGGTTGACCAAGTGGGTACAAAGTTGAATGTCCGCGATGGATACGAACAGATGGATGATCAGCGGATATGAACTCATCGATACAAACGATGGATATGAATAGACTAGTATTGGATGGATACGAACTCATCAATACGAACGATGGATACGAATAGACGGGTACGAACGAATTGACCTCCCTAGCTTACATCGATCATATCTTGAGCATACGAACTCAGATTGACTTGAAAAGGCATTCATAGCTTTGCTTGTCATGCCACATCAATTGTAGCTTGATCTGGACTCAGACAAAAAATCTTCGATATCCATAGTGAGCTTGCGTATAACCGATCTTCGGGACGGACTGTCCTCGGTTTCCAGCTAAGTTCTTGGTATCACGGTCTTGCCAAAAGGCCGGATAACATTTGCCCACAAAGTATGACGTGCTTTGAAAAGCTGCAATCTCTATTCTGAATAGTTTTATCCGACTTGTTGACCGGTAGTTGTCTTTTCGTCGAAAGATGTAACGTTTGATGGATCTTTAGTAATATAAATAATGAATTGCTAACCGCCAATTGTTATACTGTGCATTGTTGTAACTGAGTGTTGAATGATAGCAAACTGCTATTTGTTGTCGTAATTGTCGTCAGGTGAGTATTCAATTCCTGTGAATTTTAAAAATTGGACGTTAGCCTGTTATACATGTATGTATGTTAACTGGACTCTCGTTAACGTTCGTACGTTCATGAGTTGTTGTCAGTTTTTTTGTATCGAATTTTGTATCGATCCTCTCCTGAATCGCCGTGAAATTCGAGTTGTAGCAATGATCGATAGTCGTTTTAAGTAATTTCTTTCACATCAATCCTCTCCTGGATCGATTCGAGAAGTTGGAATGCATGCTTCATATCGATAGCCATCGATACAAAATGGACAGTCTTTGTAGATGTTTCGTATCGATGGATACGAAGTCTCGGGTCTCGAAGTTGGTGGATACGAGAATTGTGTTTCGTATCGATAGAGCTGATTTGTCCAGATATAATTTTGTAGTGATCTTCGTATCGAGGGACTTATGATGGGTACAAATAGAATAGCTGGTCCTCTGGGTATTATTCGTATCGATGGATATGAGTCTTCATGGGCTATACGTTGATGGATACGAATAAAGCAGTTCGTATCGGTGCGTTTATGATGGACCCGTATGTCAATAAGACTCAAGTTGATGGATATGAATAGCTCCTTTCGTATCGATCATGGGAGAAACCTGTGTCTACCGGTCGAGACAACTGGGAGGCGAATCGTTTCCCTTCACTACTTGGGTCCATATATAAGTGTTTGGACTTAGCCGAATTCATCTACTTATTATTATTTTCTTCTAGCCTTCGCATCTTTCCAGACTTTATAGAATCGAGATATCATTCTTGCCTTCGAACCGAACCGAGTTTTAATTCTTCTTATTAATTACCAAAACTAGGTAAATAAGCCATGAACTTGTATCGAAGGACGATGAGACTTAGAATTCCATGTCGTCCCGCTTGCCTCCGCGACTGGTTCTGATGATGTGGTGGCCGGAGGAGAACGTCACGAGGTCGAGGAGGGAGGAGATGCCATCTGAGTAGTTTTGGAGAAGATGAAGTGTGGCCTTGATTTTGTATCGATGGATTAGGGAAGAAGGCATTTTATTTCGGATCGGGCTTAATTGGAGACTTCGAATCGATCTTCTGCCTTAAATTTCGTACCGATCTTTCATTCTTGAATTTCAAATCGACCACCTTTACTTTGATCGCCTGGTCTAGTTTCGTATCGATTGAGTGAATCGATTAGAGGCGGAGTCGTTTGATCGATGCGAAGTTGACAACTCAGGATCGATACGAGATGGATGTTAAACGATCGATACGAAATGACCATCATGGATTGATTTGAAGTCATTATCACCGATCGATATGAAGCTAAGGCCTAAGATAGATACGAACTGTATTTTCTTTTAGGCTGATGCGAGTTGAACCTTGATGAACTTGAAACTTCTTGCACATTTGAACACTTGATCCCGACGAGCTTCAACCTTGCACAACTGGACTTAACCGTTGAATAGCATATTGGACCGCCTATTGAAGCTCGTCGATGGAACTGTAACATAACAAAATTTTAACGACCTTTAACTTGGATTGGTCTCTAAAGTATGGATGGAATGGTTGTGACGGTCAGCGATGAAGATCATTCCACTTGAATCTCGAAGTCTCGTTCGAATATATCTTCAAACTCTGTAGAATTTCTCAAGTAATATGTAGCACTGCACTGCACAACACATTTATTCACTTCACACTGGGGAACACTTGGGTTTTTATTGTCTAATGATGGTTTCTAATAAGTTGATTAGCTATGGAATCTACAAGTACACAACAATAAGAGCTTCATGGTTCATCTCCATTTGTCCTAGAGATTCCGGCCATCGTGGCCGAAGTTATAGACCCATCTCCAGACGAACTACCTAACGCTATGCTCATCTGTAATCCCCAAGAATCTGTACCGTCCAATGTCTCTGAAGACATGTTGGGACGAATATGCCTAAGGCATGGTTTGTCATTGGACGATGTGCTATTACCAGGACCAAACGATAGACCGCACGCTCCCCTAGAGGGGTTTACTGCCTTCAACCGTCATGCGTGCGCAGCAGGAACACTTCCTCCTTTCAACCAATATATTAGAGAAGTGTTGTCTTTCTCGTAATTGCCCCATCGCAACTACATCCCAATGGATATGCTTTGTTGAACAGCTTATTCATTGTATTCATGGAGTATCTCTTTTGGCCACCGGCTCCAACAAAAATCAGATATCTTTTTAACTTCAAGAGTAGGGGAGATAGTCCGTCCTTCACATTCTTGGAATCGGTCAGGAACTGCCAAGTAGTTACCGGATCGTGGACAAGGCTGAGTTACTTTAAAACAGAATGGTTCTACGTCCGGTGCCCTCCAGGATTTGCCAGTCGATGGTTAGTCAGACGTAAGTGTTACAGTTTTCTTCAAGAGTTATCAAAATGATTGCGGTTGGTGTAAAACTAACATCCTCTTTTCTTTACAGCTGCAATTTCACGGCCTGAAGGCGGGTACTTCAAAGAAATATTACGGGTCTCAAAAAGTTCCAAGTGAAATGAGGAACGTTGATTTGGTTCTATCTGACAGAAATCTAAGAATTGTCGGTCTAATCGAGCGGAGGCAAAGCATAAGGCTCGAAGGGGCACCGAGGGCAACTTCGAAGAAAAAGAAGTTGAAGCGCAAAACACCCGGGGTCATAGTAACCGAAGGAGACAAAGAAGAGAGAACGCCCACGGATGATGAGCTTGTTGCCGGGTCTTCGGTCGGATTCCAAGTGATCGGAGGAAGAAGAAAAGGCAAGGCCGCAGCTTATAACGTCCTAAGTCTCCAAGGTGGAAATCAGTTGTGGTTTCTTTGCCTGTCCCCGGTATTAAAATTTCGGAGGCTCCTCCCTTGCCAACAGAGAGTCCTTTTGAAGGGCTTGCCGATATTCCGATTCCGGATTATGTGTCGTTTCAACATGACACCGGGTTGGAGGAGCTTGATAGTTCTCTTGATCTGAGCGAGTCGCTTGCTATAAGTGCGGCCGACATTTCTGGTTTATCGAGGGGTTGCACATACATACACTTTATGGCACTACACGATTTCCAATCATAAATTGTTCAATGCAAGAGATAACTAACTTTTCTTTCGTTTCTCACTTACAGGTACGATGTCTGGGAGAGGATCGATGTTAGGGAGCCTCCGTTCAGCTCGAAAGTCCTCCACTTACCACGATTCCTGCAGGAGAGATTCGGATAGAGACCGCGATCGCGGGTACTCCAATCAAGAAAGATACAAGTGGGATAGGGATAGAGACTACAGATACTGAACTAGGTCCCGTTTTCCACCTCTTAGAATCCCCTCACCACCTCCTGTTCACACTTCACATCCATTAGAGCCTCCGTGACATAGACCGTCTTCTCATATTTCTAGGCTCGAAACTCATCGCCAGAGAGCCGAAACTATGGCCTCCATAATTGCAGAGCAGGTCATAACCGAGCCCACGGGGGAGGGTGCAATAAAGATTGCCCAACTTAAGAAATATTTTCCAAACATTTGCTTTGACGGCTACATCTTCCCCCCTCACCTAAAGAGAATCCCTTCGAAAGCTGAAAATACAATGCACAATTACATTCATGACATATACGCCCAATATAGAGAGTGGATGAAGGCCGTAGAAAAAGCATCAAAGTTGGCCTTTGAGCGAGCTAAAGCGATTGAAAAGATGGAGTCTGAACTCGCTCAAGGGGACCGAATCATCCAAGTGCTCAATACTGAGGCCGAGTCTTCTCGGAAATCTGAAATTGAGGCCACCAAAAAGGCTGATGTGGTGAATGTGGCGATGGAGAGATTGATGCAAACACATGTTGCCTTGGTGGAAGAGATGGGCCACCGAAATACTACAGTCACCGCCGAACGGGACGTTGCCCTGAGAGAACTTGGCGAACTTAAAGCTAAATTTTCCGAAATCGCCAAGTAAAGGGACTATGCGAACAACGCAGCCCAGGAGGCATGTGAACAGGCTGGTTTACTTTCGGGTGAACGGGATGCGGCCATGGTTAAGGTCCGTGAGGTGGAGACTAAGTTTGAGGAGGAGGTGAAACCGGCTGAGTCCAGGCAAGAAGCTGATATTGAAGATCTCCTTGTTGTTTACAATGCTAACGTGCTGAGGCACAGAGGCTTAGCCTGACTCGACGACTATCGACACATTTACACAACGCCTAGGGCCGGTTGGTTGAGGAGGAGAAGGCAGTGCATCTGGGTGAGTCAGTCGACGAGTTTGAGCTTGAGAATCGTTTGCTGAGTGAAGATGAACGAAAGATTCTGCACGAGTCGATGATTCTGCATGAAAAGGAGAGGCTTGGCACCCAGCACTTAGAAGTGGGAGAAGGCTCAGGGGTTGAACACCACGATGCAAGCCTTGAAATTCCTTTGTCAACCCAGCCTGAACCCTCAATGGAAAGGCTCAGGGGTTGAACACCACGATGTAAGGGTTGAACACCAGGATTAGCTATATAATTAAATAATTAATGTTTCAATGTTTGAAAATTCGTATCATGTTCATACAAGGTCGGATTAGTACGTGGTTTTTTGTAGTGGACTCGTGAATTCATCACCTTCTGACGCAGCGGTGGATAACAAAAATGATGAAACGGTGAAAATAGCAATCGGGGAATTGAAGATACCAAATGGCCCAAATCCGTTGATTCAAAGATACCGGATTCTAGCTATCCCAAACACGTTGATCACGCACGATACCGTGTTTAAAGATCTGCGATTCTTCGACATTGATCAAGCGCACTTGATTCCGCGAATCGGCTTCAGCAATCGTTGATTCGAGCGCACTCGAATACCGAAGGTGGAGATATGAGATCACACTCAACTACTAATTGGAGAAGAAGCACAAAGCTCTCAAACAAAAGTTTTATTCAAAATCAATCTAAAAAGTTACAAATGATACCACCCGCCTATTTATAGACTTACAACTCACACAACTGAAATCTGGACAACACATAGGTCGTGATCGACCTAACACCCTGCGACCTAAAAAAAGACGACCTAAACAATGCGACTTAAAACAAACAAGTTTACAACACACGCTTACATCACAAAACATCCGACCTAAAACAGGCCTGCGACCTACGACCTAAAACATCACAACACAACAAAATACAACATATACAACATGCATAACAGCACATAAGGTCGAGCGACCTAAAACATACGGCAGCGACCTATCTTCCAGCGGCATAGGGTTGAGCGACCTAAAAACATTGCTTCAGGAACTCTTCGCAACCTAAGGCATCACGACCTATAGTGAGCGACTTATCTTCCCATATCTTCCCGCGACCTAACTTAGGTCGTAACTCGCATGAGCGATCCAAAGTAATAAGTTCTGGCTGGCTTAATTCGCTAGGTCGTTCCAGTGACCTATCCCCCTGATGTAGCTCGTTAGGTCGTTCCAGCGACCCATCACACAATCTTAGCTCGATATCTTCCTTGTTAGGTCGCAAGCGACTTAATAGCACGTTAGGTCGCTCGCGACCTAAGACTTGGGCTGCATCATCCTCCCCTGGTTGGGAAAAATTCGTCCTCGAATTTGCGCCTTCCTCTTCCACAACAAGCGCATCCCCATGAAATGGAATCAAGTATCTGACGTTAAAAACGTCTGCAGTATGAATATCATCCAGCAATTCCAACTGATACGCATTATCGTTGACCTTCTTCATAATTTTCACTGGGCCAATTTTCCGAGCTTTCAACTTGTTGTAAGTTCCAACAGGAAAACGATCTTTTGTCAACACGGCATAAACCAAGTCACCTTCTCTGAAATTCACACTCCTTCGCTTTTTATCTGCCCGTTGTTTATACTTTTCATTCGCCTTTTCTAATCGTTCCTGAACGATTTTATGGCATTCTGTCAATCCGTCAACAAAATCAACAGCCCGCTTAACTGTTCCCTTCGGTTGTGGTACTGTTGTCAAATCCAACGGCCCCTTTGGCAAGTTCGAATATACAATCAGAAATGGACTGAAACCCGTACTACGATTGACAGTATGATTATGTGCAAATTCCACCTGACACAACTTCATATCCCAACTCTTCAAATTATCCTGCACAAGACATCGCAACAAATTTCCCAACGATCTGTTCACCACTTCCGTTTTCCCATCTGTCTACGGATGATAGGCGCTACTAAAATTCAGCTTCGTTCCAACCATCTTCCACAAACTCAACCAAAAATGGCTTAGAAATCTAGTATCCCGATCAGAAACAATAGATTCAGGTAGCCCATGCAATCGATACACCCCTTTAAAGAATAATTGAGCAACACAGACGGCATCAGCTGTCTTCTTACAAGCTATGAAATGTGCCATTTTTGAAAACCTGTCCACTACAACATATATTGAATCATTCCCCCTCTGAGTTCTAGGTAACCCCAAAATAAAATCCATACTGATATCAACCCATGGTCTAGTCTACACGGGTAATGGCATATACAATCCTGCATTCGTCGCTGTCCCTTTGGAAATTTGGCAAATATGACATCTCTCCACAAACCTTTCAACTTCCCGCTTCAACGAAGGCCAAAAAAAAGATTGAGAAATCAATTGCAAAGTGCGATCTCTACCCACATGACCTTCCTCATGCAACTCCTTCACAATCTTCATTCGTAAGCTGCACTCTGGTATGCACAATCGATTCCCCTTAAAAAGAAAACCATCCACCAACACGTACTCATTCGTCTTCCCTTTATTGACCTCATCAACAAGTTTCGCAAAATAAGGATCATCAACAAACATTTCTGGCAACACATCAAACCCGTCACTTCAACCTTCATTGTAGTCAACAAATGATTCCTTCGACTCAATGCATCTGCCACATGGTTTGTAATTCCCGACTTATGCTTCACCACGAATGTAAATTGTTGCAGGTATGCGATCCACGAAGCATGTCTGGCTGCAATTTTGTCCTGTCCCTGCAAATGTTTCAGTGCTTCATGATCAGTATACAAAACAAATTCTTTATGGAACAAATAGTGTCTCCATTGTTTAATAGCTTGCACAATAGCATAGAATTCCACATCGTAAGTATTATATCTCATCTTGGCTCCCGATAGCTTCTTACTGAAATATGCAATAGGACGTCCTTTCTGACTCAACACTCCTCCAATCCCAACCTTTGATGCATCAATATGTAACTCAAACAACAACTGAAAATCTGGTAATACTAGAATTGGTGCTGTCGTCAAAAGTTCCTTGATTCTCTCAAAAGCAAAACCTGCTTCCTCTGACCATGAAAATTACTTCCCCTTCATACAATCAGTAATCGGTGCCATCACGCTACTGAAGTGTGGAATAAACCTTCGGTAGAATGATGCTAAACCATGAAAACTTCTCACTTCGGTTATCGTCCTGGGTTGTGGCCAATTTTTGATTGCTTCAACTTTATTATGATCCACCTGTATACCTCCATCTGAAATAACATATCCCAAAAATAGAACACTATGCGTCATGAACATGCATTTCTTTGTTGCAGCATAAAATTGTTCCTGTTGCAGTATCATCAACACCTCTCTCAGATGATGCAAGTGTTCTTCTGAGCTTCTACTATATATCAGTATATCATCAAAATACACCACCACGAACTTCCCAATGAATGGTCTAAAAATCTGATTCATCACCCGCATAAATGTACTAGGTGCATTCGAAAGACCAAATGGCATAACCAGCCATTTGTACAATCCCTCTCTTGTCTTGAATGCTGTCTTCCATTCGTCTCCTGGTCTAATTCGAATCTGATGATAACCACTCTTCAAATCAATTTTCGAAAAGATAGTAGCCCTACTCAACTGGTCTAACAAATCATCAAGCCTCGGCATCGGAAATCTGTATCGGACAGTTATTTTGTTGAGTGCCCGACTATCAGTGCACATCCTCCACATTCCATCCTTCTTCGGTACTAACAAAGCTGGCACCGCACACGGACTTAAACTTTCCTGCACTCGCCCCTGCTCAAGCAACTCTTCCACTTGCCTTCTCAACTCCTCGTGTTCCTTTGGACTCATTCTGTAATGTGGTCTATGAGGTAACACAGCTCCTGGAACAAGATCTATTTGGTGTTGTATGTCCCTCAATGGCGGTAACTCCATTGTTAGCTCCTTAGGAAATACATCGTCAAATTCTTCTAGCACTGGTTTTACTTCTTCAGGAATCTCAACCACTTCATTACTCTCATGACCAATCAACAAAAACACTTCGGGCTCCTCTTCTACTTCCTTAACAAACTCCTTCAAAGATAGCAAAGTTTTAAGTTCTTCAATCTCCTCCGACTTGCTTTCTTCGTGTTTTCGCTTCTTAGGAATTAAAGTGATTTTTGTACCTTTAAACATGAAACTATAACTGTTAGTACGACCATCATGTTGCATCGCTCTATCGTATTGCCATGGTCTTCCCATCAATAGATGGCATACATCCATGTCAACCACATCACACCAAATTTCGTCTTTGTATTTCTTCCCAATTGAAAAATTCACACAAGCCCTTCCTCCAACCTTCACTTCCCCACCTTTTCTCAATCGAGCTAACTTGTAAGGTTTCGGATGCTTCTCGATCTTCAATGCCAACTTCTTCACAGCCTCTGTAGAGATAATGTTATCGCAACTTCCCGCATCGATGACAAACTTGCAAACCCTTCCCAAGATAGTACATGTTGAATGAAAGATGTTACTCCTCAACCAGCTAGTTTCCTCTTCCTGCTTTGGTGTTAAGCAATTTCTCCTAATCATCAATGAATACCCTTCATCTCCCGACACATTTTCTTCCTCCTCATCATGTAGTGAATTAGAACCTTCAGTTTCTACATCCTCATCTCCCACTTCAGCAATCATAGTTCTCTTCTTCGGTTTCGGACATTCGTTGCTCTTGTGTCCCACTTCCTGGCAATTATAGCATTTGAAATTGGTGTTGACTTTTGGTTTAGCCACTTCATGAACAACCGGCTTACTCGATGCTTTAGGAACATTAGAACTACCACCCGCTCCTTTGTTCTGCCCTGTAAAACTCGGAAACACACCTCCCCCACGTCTACCTTGTTTCTCCCAAGCCAACGCCTTTTGATGTGCTCCTGCCACAGATCTAGGGTCGAACATGTTCACCATATCCTGGATCTGTGATCTAAGTCCACCAACAAACCTAGCGGTCAATTGTTCTTCTATCACCATAATGTCATTTCGAGCGATCAACTGGTAAAACTCATCTGCATAATCAGTAACAGTCTTTGTCCCTTGCCTCAGGTTTTGTAATCTCTGATACATTAGTGATTGGTAATTGTAGGGTAAGAAAGTAGCCTTCATCAATTTCTTCATCTTTTCCCAAGCAACAATCCTTGACTTCCCCATCCGCTCTCTAGTAAGTTTGGTTTGCTGCCACCATGCCATAGCTCTCCCCCTCAACCTAGTAGCAACCAACTTCACTTTACGATCCTCCGGAACCTCCTTGAAGTCAAAATTTTCCTCAACATAAGCTAACCAATCAAGAAATTCCTCGGCTTGCATACCTCCCTTGAATTCCGGTATTTCAGTTTTCATCCCAGACTCCCACTTGTGATCATACTCTGAATGATTTCTTCCTTGACCTCGTCCTCGTCCATGAACACTACCACCATCAAACTGCTCTTCAAAATCTGATGTATATCGATGTCTATCCTGACCACCAACATCTCCACTACCATCATTTCTTCCAACAACATCCCTTCGATCTACATTCCTCCGATCACGATCATTCACATTCCTATCATGACTTCGATCATCAACATTTCTATAACAATCTCGACCCATATTTCTATGATCACTATCAACACTTCTCTCTCGATTGGAATGTGGTGAAATTCTACTTCCCCCATGGTTAGATTCAGGTGAAACCCTCCTCTGATTTTGATTCATCTCCAACATCATCTTCTCTAATCGACCAATCCCTTCATTAAGCTTCTCACTAAAGTTTTCGTTAATTCTTTGCTCTATCTCATCGGCTTCTTCTCTTCTATACATCGCTTCTACATTCTGATGGCGATTAGCTCTTCTCGGTGGCATGATTACTTTTCAACAAAAGTTAACTCTCGGCTTAAACTTCAAATTGAACTTCACACTTCAACTTTAAACTTTCGGCCTTGAATTACAAAATGATGCACGGCTTCACTTGCTCTCGGATCTACACTGATAGGTTCGATTGAAATTGAACAAACACTTCTTCTTGGTCCAACTGGCTTGTCTTAGCTATGATTGGCTAAGTCTCGCTTTGATACCAAATGACGCAATGGCAGGTAGCAAAAATGATGAAACGGTGAAAATAGCAATCGGGGAATTGAAGATACCAAATGGCCCAAATCCGTTGATCCAAAGATACTAGATTCTAGCTATCCCAAACACGTTGATCGTGCACGATACCGTGTTTAAAGGTCTACGATTCTTCGACGTTGATCAAGCGCACTTGATTCCGTGAATCGGCTTCAGCAATCGTTGATTCGAGCGCACTCGAATACCGAAGGTATAGATAGGAGATCACACTCAACTACCAATTGGAGAAGAAGCACAAAGCTCTCAAACAAAAGTTTTATTCAAAATCAATCTAAAAAGTTACAAATGATACCACCCGCCTATTTATAGGCTTACAACTCACACAACTGAAATCTGGACAACACATAGGTCGTGAACGACCTAACACCCTACGACCTAAAAACAGACGACCTAAACAATGCGAATTAAAACAAACAAGTTTACAACACACGCTTACATCACAAAACATCTGACCTAAAACAGGCCTGCGACCTACGACCTAAAACATCACAACACAACCAAATACAACATATACAACATGCACAGCAGCACATAAGATTGAGCGACCTAAAACATACGGCAGCGACCTAAAATATACGGCAGCGACCAATCTTCCAGCGGCATAGGGTTGAGCGACCTAAAAACATCGCTTTAGAAACTATTTGCGACCTAAGGCCTCACGACCTATAGTGAGCGACTTATCTTCCCATATCTTCCCGCGACCTAACTTAGGTCGTAACTCGCATGAGCGATCCAAAGTAATAAGTTCTGGCTGGCTTAACTCGCTAGGTCGTTCCAGCGACCTATCCCCCTGATGTAGCTCGTTAGGTCATTCCAGCGACCCATCACACAATCTTAGCTCGATATCTTCCTTGTTAGGTCGCACGCGACTTAACAGCACGTTAGGTCGCTCGCGACCTAAGACTTGGGCTGCATCACCTTCGCAATGGAAAGGCTTTAGTTACAATCTGGATGACTGAAAAATATTGCTAAGGTTTGTGGAATTATATCTCTAAAATTATTTCTCACTACAAATCCCCACAATTTTATATATAGAAAATGTTACCCGGTAGTGGTAGAAAATATATACATCTATGAAATTGTGTAATAGCCAGGTAAAGTAAACTAGAAATTGTGGAACTATCTACTATGTAGTAATTTACGTTGTTATAATAATGTCTAAAGTAAAGTAAACTATTAAAATAACGTTAAGGCATTACCCATATCCCCCTTAACACATTTATAGTGCCAATAGTCTATACAGTACCGTAATACTTCCTTATCGGGGGGCTACCAGAGGATACTCCATAGGTACGACACAAACCAAACTCGTAGTGGTCTCGATATGGTAGGTGACACGACACAACTAGGCAATGCTAGGATAGATATACCAATTACACTTCTAGGCTGGTGGTAACGCATAGCCGCAACTACCGCCCACCTCGATCCACACTCCCAAATCAAAGGTGTGCACCAAATCATTCACAAAGTAATAGAATGACATTCGAAGAAGTGTGTTTGATCAAAGGAGTTACCTCACTTGGCTCGTCAATTGCTCCTATTTTAGCCACCTTAAGTTAACTCACGGGAGTCAGGTCCACGTATATACCTCATATAGAATCGTCGCCACCATCCTACTTCATTTTGGAATCTCCATCACTTACACAGTTATTAAAGTGGTTTTCGGTATTGGCAGAGAGTATGACAATAATTGATCCCAGTCTCTTTAAACCAAACATTATTATAACACCGTGGTCATTTCAAAATATCATACTTCAAAACCAAAATATAATATCCATTTCAAAACTATATCAATACGATATCATTTCTCGCTTAAAATAATATTCATTTCCAAAATCATAACACTTTCCAAAATTATAACTTTTCGAAATTATAACACTTTGAAATTATAACACTTTGAAAACATAACTTTGAAATCATAACACATTGAAATTCATAACATTTTCCTCTTAAACGGTTTAGACATTAATAATAGTATATATATATATATATATTAAAAATAGTTATAAATAAAATAGTTATAAATAAAATAGTTAATATAATAAAATAATTTGCATATAAAATAGTTATCAATTAATAGTTTATATTAAAGTTAATAGTATATTAAAAATAGTTTTTATTTAATTGGTTTATATTAAAAATAGTGTATATTAAAATAATTATATATATTAAAATAATTTATAAAGTAAAATATATATATATATATATATTTAAATACTTTATATAATAAAATAGTTTCCTCAAATTCACAAATCGATTCAAATCAATTCAAATTCCAAAATTCAATTTAACTCCTTCTCAATTCATCCATTTCAATTCAATTCATTTTCTCAATAAACCATTTCAAATTATATTGATTTCAAATAAAGATTTGAACCACAAAATATACCATTTCAATTTCAATATATTTCAAAGCTTTACATATTCAACATTTTCAAAACAAAATTTGATAATTTCATTTATATCAAAATTTAACTTCATTATTGTTTAGTTTTGAAATATTCATTTAAATTAATCCAATATCATTTAAATAAAATCTAAAACTACAATTTAAATAAAACTAAATATCCCATTTCGATTTATTTAAATATAAAATATTCATTTAATCTCCTTCACTCAAAAATCAAGTTACAAATCATATCTTTAAAATCTCAAATCGAATAAGTTTCAAATTGATTTATATGAGTATAATTCTTAAATAATTCCCATTTCAAATCAATTTCAAATTTATCTTTCCAACCTCAATTTATAAAAATTATTATAAAACCTATCTTTAAAATAAAATTTTAAATAAATACTTAAAACATATTATATACTAATTAAATCAAACTATATTAAATTAAATCTTATTATTAAATTTATTTTATATTAAAACTTATATATATATATAATATCTTAAAATCAATATTTATTAAAATTATATATTTCCCTTCAAAACCATGAAAGTCATTTTCAAATATTTATATATAGACCAACGGTGTCTTTATATAATTTTCTATCCTATGGTCAAGTGATACAGATATTTATCATTTCAATCCGCAATTTAAATATATACGGGTATATATCTTTTCAACCCGCAATCCCAATTCAATTCAATGAAAATTGCTTGGGTTTATCATTTCAACCAATAACAATATTCTCCTATTCTACAAGATCATTCGGGTATGTATCATTTCAACCCATAGGGAATTCTATACTTACAGGGAACTTGCAGAGTGAGAATAATATAACATATCAACAACATGCATATATCATCAGTGATAAAATAACTAACAGATCATGGTGTCAAATATCATAAGTGAACAGATATAGAAAATAGCATATATATATATATAGCAATTTAAATAACTAACAACAACATATTTCAATTGTCGTTTCAATTGAAATCAAATTTTATAAATATAAGAACATAAATCGTGAGTGATTGCTTACCTTTCGAGGCTAGAGAGAATATACAATAGAATGAGTTATGGATCCAAGCATGAATTTCGAAGCAAAACACGATAGACTTGATTTCGACTGACAAGCTGATAAATAGGAATAGACAAAATCAAATCAGAACTGGATCGATAAAGATAATGGTATAAGTGAACTTATATACATATATATAACTAAATATAACTATTTACGTATATAAAACATATTCTAAATACAAACACATTTTAATTTGAATATATATACATTTCAAAATCATTGTTTTAAATTAAACACATATATAATATATTTTAAAATCAAACTCAAGTGCACTTATGTGTAGTAGATATATATAATACTAAAATTTATACAACATATAATATATAATATACAATACTTATATGGGCTTGTACATACACATCAAATAAGATCTACAACAGATAATATAATACAATTATAAGCTTGTACATATGTACAAAATCATATACAGTTTATAAACTAATATAACTAGTATACAAACTTATATATAAAAGAAAAACAAGCATATAATACTATAACCCAATATATATACAATTTATACAACTGATAGATAAATCCAAACAAATCAGACATACTATCACTAACATAATATATATAAGCTAATAAAACAATATATATTATTATATACATTTGCAAAATATATATGCATTCAATAAAATATCCAGACATACATACAAGTCTTCAAAACCAAACTCTGTCAATATACACAATATATATGTAGCAGCTATGAAAATCATTATGTATATTAATAAAAAAACTATTTCTAGCACATCATACTTTAAGTAAACATTTAATATATTATATATATCTAATAACTTATATATCCCACAACATAATATATAATAACCTGACATATAATATATACATCTTGTATAACCAACTGGAAATATGTATATGAACAAAACATAACAAAATATATAAAATTACAACAGTAACTAATATATATTTACACAAACATTTACATAATTTATATAATATGAACAACTAAACTTATATATATAAGCTATATATATATATATATGTACAACAAATCTCATTTAATGTAACAACCCTGTATTTTGTGATTATTTTAATTATATATATTAATTTCTTTAATTTAATTTCCTGATTTAAAAACTTTATTTTATTTATTAAAATGAATAAATTTTGTTATTTTAAATATAAATTTTGATTTTGATGTGAATTAGAATTCTAAACATGACTAAAAAGAATATTTTCCAGAAAAGTGAATTTTGGTCAATATAGTCAAACATTGACTTTTAATTTAGAAATTTGAAAGTTTGAAAATTTGAATTTTATCTTTTATTATGAAAGTAAATAAAATTTTAAGAATAATGCTTTTCGTTTCGTTGAAATCTGATTTATAATGTGAAAGTTATGCCTTTTTCAATATTGTGTGTAATTTGCTGTATTTAACAAATTGTTTATTTTAAATTGTATAAATAATATTTTATTTGGTCATGTAATGTTCTAATTTATATTTATATGGGTAAAATAACATGTTGTTCATATATTTTGGTTTTAAAACATTTTTTAAAAGTATAATTGACATTTTCCGGTGTCAGTTGTATTTTGCTTACAATTTCTAATTTCCAGTTTCAATTAATTAAAGTAATTCTTTATTTATTTTTCTATTTTTTTCTTAAAATCTTATTTGATTCTCATTCCCACTTTATTTCGTTCCTCATTTATTTTATTTATTTGACCTTTTATTTGTTTTAACGTGAAATAGAAATTTTCTAAAACTAGTGATATTCTATTTGTAAATTTTAAGTCCTGTTTTGAATTTTTAAGCAATTTCTTTACTTCTTTTTCTAATTTCTCTAAATTTAATTATTTATTTCATTTTGAAAATATAAATGAATTATTTTACTTCACATTTTTGTTTTAAAATATTTTTAAAATGAAGTTGTTAATTTTCCAAAGTCAATAGTGATTTATTTGTAATTTCTGGACCCTGTTTTCAATTTTTAAGCAATTTCTTATATTCTTTTTCCATTTTCTTTAAAATTAATTAATTATTTTTATTTTATATTACTTTGTTTCGGTTTTAAAGTCAATTTACTGATTTTATTTTTGTTTTATTTGAATATAAAGAAAAAGAAATATGAAGAGTTTTAAAAGCTTATTTACCTTAAGTCCTTTCATCTCCTTTGTCCTTTCATTTGCCATAACTCCTCAATTACTATCTTGGCTGTGCATTTTTGGTTTGTAGCCGTGATTTTTCAGCCTCCATTCACCCAAAAACATTTTACCTTCTCATTCATTCATGGCTTCAAGAAAATCTATGGGTAATGGCTACTTTTTTTTACACTTTTCTTCTCATTTTTCATGTATTTTGCCTTGTTTTCTTTGCTTCTTTGAATGGCCTCCACTCCATATCCACGGCCACCACCCCCTACATCTCTTCCCTGCCATCACTACCAGCTACTCCTCTAGTCTTGACCAAGGCCGAGCCACCATGATGCCAAAACTCCACAAAAATTGCAACACAAGCCATAAAAACATGTTGTTTGACCACTATTTGTTCACCACTTCATTTTCCACCACCTTAGGCCGCCTCCACCACCTCTGGCCAGACCACCACACACCTTTCCTTCCACTGACCTGATCCATACCTCTCTGACCTGACCACACAAGCCCATGTCCGAGCCATTTTTGTGAACAAAACCCACCAATTTTGCCTTAAACTCTTCATATTCCTTTGTATAAACTTTCTCCTCATATTCTACTACCTAGGCCATGCATACACATGACCAAACCTGAGCCAAACTTGTTCAAACCAGAGCCAAAAACATCCCTAGGACATGACAAAAGAATAGAGAAAGCAAGGCAAAAGATTTGGCATTCGTATCTCTTTTTATTTAAAAGTTATGTCATTTCTACTGTATTGAAATTTATGGTTTGCTTTGATTTTTGTTTGGGTTGTAACACAAGATCTATATCATTGGATTTGCTCTCCACACTCAAATTGTATTAGAGTTGTCGTGCCTTCATAATCTTTGTGTTGTGAGCTTTGTTGGCAAATCTCCAGCTTAACAGGTGAGTTATTCTCACCAGACAATATGTACATATATAACTAGTGAATTGACCCCTTTTGAATCTGTAAAATGCATTATCATGTTACACTTGCTATGTTATGATTTTATGATGTTCACCCATGCTTAAACACCTATTATATTATATGTTACTGTTATATTATGTTGTTCTATTATTTTTATCAGTTTATCACACTGCAAGTTCCCTTTAGATTAGAATCACTATGGGTTGAAATGATACATACCCGAACGGACTTTAGAATAGGAGAAAATCATTATGGGCTGAAATGATAGGCCTGAATGATTTTCAATTATTTTTCATTTCCTTGGGATTGCGGGTTTGAAATGATCAAACCCGGGTTTTCTTTGTAAATTACGGGTTGAAATGATATATTACCCGTATCACTTTACCTAGACTAGAAATGAAATACAGACCCGTTGTTAAAATATGTTTTTATAAAAATCTTAAAAATATTTTGAAATGTAAATATTATAATATTTGATTTAAACTAAATAAAAAAATGATTTATGTAAGCATTATTGATTTTTTGAAAATTTATAAGTGAAATAAATTATTGGTAAAACTAGAAAATTTGAAATGTAAGTTATTTTGGAAAATTTTAATTGGGTGATAATTGGAATTTAAATTAAATATGAAATGTGATAACTTCATGATAATTTGGATTAAAGTGAATTTAAATGATTTTTATATTATATTAATGATTTTGAATAAAGTTAAAATGTGAAATGAATGAATATTTAAGTTGAAATTTTGAAATATAACTAAAATTGGAAATTTGTGAATTTGGCTTAAGAGTGAATTTTAAGTTAAGTAAATAAAAATGGAATTAAGTTATATTTGAAATTTTAAAATTAAGTGTTAAGTTAATTTAATTGAATGAATTTATAATTTAAAATTGGAATTTAATAAGTGAATTATTATTAAATTTTGATTTTTGAATGGAGGTTTAACTTTATAAAATCATGAATATAAGGGTATTTGAATGATTATATATGATTTTATAAGTTAAAAATGATTTATATAAAAATATATTTGTTTGTGAAATTATACTGAATATTTGAAGTTAATTAACTGCATCTCTGAAATGCTATTAATTCTAATGTAAATGATAATACAATATTTGTAAATGCTGTAGTTGATAATAATGAACCAAATGGCTAAATTTAATTAAAGGCTATTATAGCATTTTTGTAAATGTTATAATGGTTGAATTTAACTAAGTTTATTTGAAACTAATGTAACCCTATTACAGCATTTTAAATGCTGTCTTTTGTTAAATTGAACTGTTTTAAATGTGACTTTCCATAGCATTTTTTAAATGCTGCGAAAGTTGAATTTTCATTATTTTAATTAATTTAAGTGAACGAATGAACTTTGAAAGATTAAAATTTTGGAAATTTAATAATTTAATTATTAAATATAATAACTTCATTTTTATGATTTAAAATAAAGTAATTTGTTTCGAAATATAAACTATTTTGAAATATGATATTTTGATATTTTGAAATGGATATTTGAAGGATATTGAATTTTGAAATGATATTTGATTTCGAAGTATAAAATACCATTTTGAAATTTTAACCACGGGATGTATTTAATTTATAGTTTAACTGATCCTTAAAGGATGGGCGATCCCAAGCATCCTTTGAGTTATTATGCATTTCTACTACAGTTCACTTGAGTTGGTTTACATTATATAAGTATATATTGTCCTGACTCGAGTGTTTTGTATTTTAATTTACGCTCGGGTTAGCCTGAGTATTTACAGCTTAGCTTTGGATTTCTTTCTGGAGCTAGGAATCGCTGGAGATTCTGCTTGTCTAGTTATCTGTTCCTTTCAGTTCAGTTGTTCTATTTCAGTTCTGGTATTCATAAACTTCTATTTATTTGAGATTTCTATTGTATATGTTTTCAAACAAATATTATGTATTTTGTTTTGAGAGTTTGTTATAGTAGCTTCATGAACTACTATGGTATTTTTAATTTCCGCTGCGAGTTATTCTGATATGTTCTGTGTCTGTGATTCTGTGTATTTGATTTCATTTGCTCCAAATTTATTTACAATCTGTTATTTTGAATTATTCAAGTCAGACATGTGTGGATTATTGTCGATTTGAATGGTCTAAAATAGTGGGTCGTTACAGTTGGTATCGGAGCTTTGGTTTTAGGCAAACCTTAGCCTGCGGAGCAAAAACTCATTAGAGATAGGGTAGAAATACCCTAGAATGAGTGAAATCTATCTTAGAATCATTTCTTTGTGAGAGAACGTATTTTCGAAGTATAAAATGATTTTCAAATGATTTTTAAAGAATTTTCAAAGATTATTTTGATATAAATTTCCTTGCTTTGAAAGTAAAATATTTCTTAAACTTCATTCCTTTCGTATCCACCTTGTTAGTAATTTCTTTGATTTGGATCCTCTAAAATTTTGAACTTCTCTCTTGATTGATCTAGATCCATTGTTGATAGGAATCTATTTTGAGTATGGCAAAATCAGTAGTTTGTTAAGTTGTTTTGAGTAAACTCTGTTGTATCTTTTGCTTAGCTAAAGTTGTCCAACTAAAGATATTTATGCTTCTGTTTTCGTATGTTATGAATTCGAGTCTTTCCAAATTTTTATGGGAATTTTTCTGTATCGATATAGGTTATATATCTCTAATCTTCGTTTGGATTCTTATCGAATAAGATTCCTTTGAATTTTGGAATGCTCCCACTTGTTCTGAAATCCATTCCTGTCTCCCCTAATTGTATTCTTTTGATTTTGGAGCATTGCATCACTCCACTTTGTATGACCTTTATAGGGTGGCGATTCCGCCAATCTTTGAATGATTATAATTGGCATTGATTCATCGGATATTTCTGTATCCTCGGTTTACGATGTTTTCTATCTTCTGCTATATTTAGATTCTATCTCTGGCAATCGAAGGTCGATTTGCCTTAGATTTTCGCATCGATTATATTCCTGAAGTCACGGTTGACCGGTTAAGGTCGCCCGCGATTCATATAGGCTTATCCATCTTCTATTTGGTAATTTAATTATCTTATCTTCATTTGAGCCTATCTTTGAATTAGAATTCTATTTGATTAGAGTCCTTCTAAATTTGAATCTCTGTTTTGCTTTGAAATCCATCCTTGAATCGTCCCTTGGAAAGTTTGTGGTTGATTGTCTTTTGAAAATTGTGTATTCATCGTAGTTTTTATTTTGATAAGGATGACCATATTTTTATATAAAGATGAAATGTTTTTGATAAGGATTATATACCTTTTAAAAAAAATGAGCATTTGAAGTTTTGAAAGGATTTGAAATTGTGAAAATTTTATAAGAAATGGTTTCATATAAAATGATTTATAACTGAAGGTTTTGAATCTGAATTTAAGTGATTGAACTCCGGCATTTTGGAACTGGTTTTAGGATTTTGAAATAATAAATAATATGATTTGAAATTATTTTTCCGAATAAGTAATGTTTCAATGATTTTAATGGGTTTTAATGATTTCGAAGGAATTTCAAAGAAGTTTTCAAAGTAAATGGAAGTCCAGAACTCACTTGTGTCGCTGGAAAATAATTTCGATGATGAGTGTACGCATCATCGACATTGATTTTCGAGTTTCAAAGTAGGGGAGAGGCCACTTTAGTAGCATTGCTATGCGAGTGATTTTGCGAAACCAATTTTGATTTCAAATTCTGAAGTAAGATTGATATTCAAAGGATATATGTATGTATATTTGAAATGATTTGAAGTGAGCCGGTGTTCAGTCCTCGAGTTTTGGATTTGATATAACCCTATCTATTAAAATTGATTTATTGATTTGTTGCTGATTTCCAACTCTTGAATTTGAAAATGATTTCTTCAACTATTTTGAAGGTTCGAACACTTCCAAATCAAGGTTAACTTTTCAAAGCTAAAATTTTTGAAAAGTATGAATTATTTGATAAAGTATATAAATTTGTTTTGAATGTTTAAGTATGAAGTAATATGATTTAAATAAGTTGAAACTGTTTTGTTAAGTAAATGAATAAGGCAATTTTAAAATTTTCTAATATGAAATTTAGATTCGAAATGCTTTGAAAAGAATTTGGTCTTCAAAATATTTTGAATAAAATTTAGTTTAAATGTTTTAACTTAGTAACATCTTTATGAAACTATATATTTAACAAGTTGGAATAAATATATAAGTTGTACGTATGGTGTTTTATTCGCATAATTAATTTGATCCAAGTTTGAGTACACAAGTTCGAGGTGGATTACACCATTTCGTGTTAGGATTTTCATTCGATTCTTGATGGCGAATATTTGATATGGATTTTGGGCTTGATTCTAGAATTCTCTATCGTAGTATATGGCTATGCAAGGAGACTGATGGCTTCTAGTCGAGAAACCATATCGAAATCCGCATTAGGGAAGTCGAATGGACAATACTAGTTCGAAAGCGAACTTGTGTGATCGAGCGAGCGATCAAATGTAGTTTTGCGAAATGATGACGTATGTACATCTTATATCCTAATATCATTTATATATTTTGACGCTGAAATTGAAAGCTGTCGAGTTAGAATATCTTTGCTTATTAAAAGAAAATTCCAATTTAAATTACAAAGATATATAACCCATAAAAGCAAAGATATTCAAATCCCATATGGCTCTTCATACAGCGAAATTTATTTTGAAAAATTTGATCCTTATATAAGATGGACCTTACATAAGTATAAGATGATTTTGAAAACATTTGATTTTGGAAATGAATTGGTTGACTTAAATTATTGATTTGGAAATTTGGATTTATTTTCTAAATCTATTATTCTGGAAACGTTGAAACTAAAGATAATTAATTTAAGAAGAAATAATTCGGTGAAATTGTATATGATTTTGAAATTGAACTGATATTGAAACAAATTGAAATTTGAGAACCTTATGTTACTAAACACTTGATTTGGAAGTTGTCGAACTTATATAAAATTGATTTGTATGAGTATGAAATTGATTCGAAAACTATAGATTTGAAAAGGTACTCAATTTGAAAGTGAAATCTTATATAATTGAAGTCTATATAAGTATGATTTGATATACTATTGATTTTGGAAAATATTTGATTTGAAAATTAAATCTTATATATAATGGATTTTATATATAAGTACGATATTGAAAGTGATTTGAAAAGGTACTATATGATACATATTTTCGAAGTAAAGATATGGAAAGTGCCTTCTACTTGATATCCGATTTGTGGCCACATCTTGGATTCATTCTATCGATATTATTCTCTCTGATTTTTGGTTTTCCGGATATGATACTCGAGTGTCCTTCGAATTCTATGGCGTTACCCATGGTCTTACGAACTCGACTGCATAGCGTAATTCGTAAGGCAGTGATTGCTTAAAAGGTACGGATGTTTCCTGGGGGATCCAGGCGTAACCATTGTGTATCTGCGATCTATGGTCGTGTTAGTGGCGTAATCCGCAAGGCAGAGATTGCTTAAGGGGTATGGATGTTTCCTGGGGGATCCAGGCGTAACCATTTTTATGTATCCTGCGGTCCACCATTTTGTTGCATGGCGAAATTCGTAAGGCAGTGAATGCTTAAAAGGTATGGATGTTTCCTGGGGGACCCAGGCGTAACCATTGTGTATCTGCGATCCATGATTTGATTCGTTTTTGTTTGGATTGTACTATCCATATCTGTTTTTAAAGGTTTTCCCAGTATTTTCACTAGGTGTTGAAACAGGTCTACTAAGTACCTGGAGAATTCCAGTTTTGCGCCTGATCAACGCACTACCAGAGTCTACAGGAACAAGGATAAACTTGTTGAAACATCGAGTTATAAAAGTATTTTGATAAAATATTATATAAAGGATATTTTGATCAGTTATTTTCCTTCCTAAAGGATTTTAAAGTGTTTTAAATATTTTACCTCTTTAACCAACAATTTTAATTAATGGCTCATCCTTGTCTTTCAACCCATTTTCCCTCCTAGATATCCCTATTCCCCTACCTTCTTTTCGGGGATGTCTTCCAACCTATTGTTCTGCCTAGTTGTTTCTCCGAAATTTTTTCCTTTTCGAGGACGAAAAGATTTGAGTGGGGGAGAGTGTAACAACCCTGTATTTTGTGATTATTTTAATTATATATATTAATTTCTTTAATTTAATTTCCTGATTTAAAAACTTTATTTTATTTATTAAAATGAATAAATTTTGTTATTTTAAATATAAATTTTGATTTTGATGTGAATTAGAATTCTAAACATGACTAAAAAGAATATTTTCCAGAAAAGTGAATTTTGGTCAATATAGTCAAACTTTGACTTTTAATTTAGAAATTTGAAAGTTTGAAAATTTGAATTTTATCTTTTATTATGAAAGTAAATAAAATTTTAAGAATAATGCTTTTCGTTTCGTTGAAATCTGATTTATAATGTGAAAGTTATGCCTTTTTCAATATTGTGTGTAATTTGCTGTATTTAACAAATTGTTTATTTTAAATTGTATAAATAATATTTTATTTGGTCATGTAATGTTCTAATTTATATTTATATGGGTAAAATAACATGTTGTGCATATATTTTGGTTTTAAAACATTTTTTAAAAGTATAATTGACATTTTCCAGTGTCAGTTGTATTTTGCTTACAATTTCTAATTTCCAGTTTCAATTAATTAAAGTAATTCTTTATTTATTTTTCTATTTTTTTCTTAAAATCTTATTTGATTCTCATTCCCACTTTATTTTGTTCCTCATTTATTTTATTTATTTGACCTTTTATTTGTTTTAACGTGAAATAGAAATTTTCTAAAACTAGTGATATTCTATTTGTAAATTTTAAGTCCTGTTTTGAATTTTTAAGCAATTTCTTTACTTCTTTTTCTAATTTCTCTAAATTTAATTATTTATTTCATTTTGAAAATATAAATGAATTATTTTACTTCACATTTTTGTTTTAAAATATTTTTAAAATGAAGCTGTTAATTTTCCAAAGTCAATAGTGATTTATTTGTAATTTCTGGACCCTGTTTTCAATTTTTAAGCAATTTCTTATATTCTTTTTCCATTTTCTTTAAAATTAATTAATTATTTTTATTTTATATTACTTTGTTTCGGTTTTAAAGTCAATTTACTGATTTTATTTTTGTTTTATTTGAATATAAAGAAAAAGAAATATGAAGAGTTTTAAAAGCTTATTTACCTTAAGTCCTTTCATCTCCTTTGTCCTTTCATTTGCCATAACTCCTCAATTACTATCTTCGCTGTGCATTTTTGGTTTGTAGCCGTGATTTTTCAGCCTCCATTCACCCAAAAACATTTTACCTTCTCATTCATTCATGGCTTCAAGAAAATCTATTGGTAATGGCTACTTTTTTTTACACTTTTCTTCTCATTTTTCATGTATTTTGCCTTGTTTTCTTTGCTTCTTTGAATGGCCTCCACTCCATATCCACGGCCACCACCCCCTACATCTCTTCCCTGCCATCACCACCAGCTACTCCTCTAGTCTTGACCAAGGCCGAGCCACCATGATGCCACAACTCCACAAAAATTGCAACACAAGCCATAAAAACATGTTGTTTGACCACTATTTGTTCACCACTTTATTTTCCACCACCTTAGGCCGCCTCCACCACCTCTGGCCAGACCACCACACACCTTTCCTTCCACTGACCTGATCCATACCTCTCTGACCTGACCACACAAGCCCATGTCCGAGCCATTTTTGTGAACAAAACCCACCAATTTTGCCTTAAACTCTTCATATTCCTTTGTATAAACTTTCTCCTCATATTCTACTACCTAGGCCATGCATACACATGACCAAACCTGAGCCAAACTTGTTCAAACCAGAGCCAAAAACATCCCTAGGACATGAAAAAAGAATAGAGAAAGCAAGGCAAAAGATTTGGCATTCGTATCTCTTTTTATTTAAAAGTTATGTCATTTCTAGTGTATTGAAATTTATGGTTTGCTTTGATTTTTGTTTGGGTTGTAACACAAGATCTATATCATTGGATTTGCTCTCCACACTCAAATTGTATTAGAGTTGTCGTGCCTTCATAATCTTTGTGTTGTGAGCTTTGTTGGCAAATCTCCAGCTTAACAGGTGAGTTATTCTCACCAGACAATATGTACATATATAACTAGTGAATTGACCCCTTTTGAATCTGTAAAATGCATTATCATGTTACACTTGCTATGTTATGATTTTATGATGTTCACCCATGCTTAAACACCTATTATATTATATGTTACTGTTATATTATGTTGTTCTATTATTTTTATCAGTTTATCACACTGCAAGTTCCCTTTAGATTAGAATCACTATGGGTTGAAATGATACATACCCGAACGGACTTTAGAATAGGAGAAAATCATTATGGGCTGAAATGATAGGCCTGAATGATTTTCAATTATTTTTCATTTCCTTGGGATTGCGGGTTTGAAATGATCAAACTCGGGTTTTCTTTGTAAATTACGGGTTGAAATGATATATTACCCGTATCACTTTACCTAGACTAGAAATGAAATACAGACCCGTTGTTAAAATATGTTTTTATAAAAATCTTAAAAATATTTTGAAATGTAAATATTATAATATTTGATTTAAACTAAATAAAAAAATGATTTATGTAAGCATTATTGATTTTTTGAAAATTTATAAGTGAAATAAATTATTGGTAAAACTAGAAAATTTGAAATGTAAGTTATTTTGGAAAATTTTAATTGGGTGATAATTGGAATTTAAATTAAATATGAAATGTGATAACTTCATGATAATTTGGATTAAAGTGAATTTAAATGATTTTTATATTATATTAATGATTTTGAATAAAGTTAAAATGTGAAATGAATGAATATTTAAGTTGAAATTTTGAAATATAACTAAAATTGGAAATTTGTGAATTTGGCTTAAGAGTGAATTTTAAGTTAAGTAAATAAAAATGGAATTAAGTTATATTTGAAATTTTAAAATTAAGTGTTAAGTTAATTTAATTTAATGAATTTATAATTTAAAATTGGAATTTAATAAGTGAATTATTATTAAATTTTGATTTTTGAATGGAGGTTTAACTTTATAAAATCATGAATATAAGGGTATTTGAATGATTATATATGATTTTATAAGTTAAAAATGATTTATATAAAAATATAATTGTTTGTGAAATTATACTGAATATTTGAAGTTAATTAACTGCATCTCTGAAATGCTAATTCTAATGTAAATGATAATACAATATTTGTAAATGCTGTAGTTGATAATAATGAACCAAATGGCTAAATTTAATTAAAGGCTATTATAGCATTTTTGTAAATGTTATAATGGTTGAATTTAACTAAGTTTATTTGAAACTAATGTAACCCTATTACAGCATTTTAAATGCTGTCTTTTGTTAAATTGAACTGTTTTAAATGTGACTTTCCGTAGCATTTTTTAAATGCTGCGAAAGTTGAATTTTCATTATTTTAATTAATTTAAGTGAACGAATGAACTTTGAAAGATTAAAATTTTGGAAATTTAATAATTTAATTATTAAATATAATAACTTCATTTTTATGATTTAAAATAAAGTAATTTGTTTCGAAATATAAACTATTTTGAAATATGATATTTTGATATTTTGAAATGGATATTTGAAGGATATTGAATTTTGAAATGATATTTGATTTCGAAGTATAAAATACCATTTTGAAATTCTAACCACGGGATGTATTTAATTTATAGTTTAACTGATCCTTAAAGGATGGGCGATCCCAAGCATCCTTTGAGTTATTATGCATTTCTACTACAGTTCACTTGAGTTGGTTTACATTATATAAGTATATATTGTCCTGACTCGAGTGTTTTGTATTTTACTTTACGCTCGGGTCAGCCTGAGTATTTACAGCTTAGCTTTGGATTTCTTTCTGGAGCTAGGAATCGCTGGAGATTCTGCTTGTTTAGTTATCTGTTCCTTTCAGTTCAGTTGTTCTATTTCAGTTCTGGTATTCATAAACTTCTATTTATTTGAGATTTCTATTGTATATGTTTTCAAACAAATATTATGTATTTTGTTTTGAGAGTTTGTTATAGTAGCTTCATGAACTACTATGGTATTTTTAATTTCCGCTGCGAGTTATTCTGATATGTTCTGTGTCTGTGATTCTGTGTATTTGATTTCATTTGCTCCAAATTTATTTACAATCTGTTATTTTGAATTATTCAAGTCAGACATGTGTGGATTATTGTCGATTTGAATGGTCTAAAATAGTGGGTCGTTACATTTAAACTTACACATTATTAGTTTATATAATAGAAAAATACAAAGTATATAACTAATTCATAAAATATATATATAAATACACAAACACACACACACACACATATATATATAAAACATCATTCTACCATTTTTATTTCAGCAAAACAAAATCATCAATATGTTGTTCAACACATTACTTTAACATATTCCCCCTATACATACATACATACATATATATATATATATATATCAATACCAAAACCAAACTCACATATAAATAAACAAATATATACTATAACATATATATAATATATATATGTACCTTATACAACAAAAGAAGTGAAGTATGGCTATGGAGGCATGCGAATGGAACAAGAACAGGCGGAGGGAAGGTGGGCTGCGCCTTCGGCCGAGGAAGAGTGGCTTGCGGCGTTGCGTGTGGAGCTAAGGCAGGTTCGGGCAAGTGAGGGTGGTTTCGGCCATGGTGAGTTTTGGAGGGGAGGGGACAAGTGGCTGCTAGGGATGTGCATCCTTGGTGGAGGTCGGCTTGGCACAGGGAGATCGGTGTAGCACGGGCAAGTGGAAGAGGAGACTCGGATCTCGGTGAAGTCTGGCTCGCGTGAGATAGAGGGGAGGCTAGCATGTATGGTGGAGGCAAGTTTTAGAGAGAAGGCAGTGGAGAAGCTAGGTGAAAGCAACAGAAATTCATTTTTTTCTTCTTTTCAAAGTGAACCGAAAGGAAAAAATAAAGAGATATGAACGAACTAACAATCATAAATTGGACCAGTAAATAGCAAAGGCCTCATATTAAATTCTAGGAATGTTAAAAGTTATGGCTGTTCAATTTTGGACAGGTATGTAGATGGAAACCAAAAGAATTTAAAACCGGTACCGATACGAAATCGTTTTCGCGGATCCCGCTGCCTATCGAACTTCAAAACACAAAATTGAATATACCGCAAAGATCAACACGACGAGTCGATCAAAATAGTAGACAAATATCAGTGCTATGATCATCCTATTAAAAGGCGATAATCGGTACCAAAATGTTGCAAATCTGTCGAAAATAAGATAAATGGAGCAATAGCAGTCCAAATTTGAAGAAACGGAATATGACGTCTCACTCAGAAGATGATTTACAAATTTATTGTATAAAAATATCCAGGTTTGGAAAATATTTTATTATCATCAAATATTAACTGATTCAAATTTAAATAAAATTATACGAGAAAATTAACTTCCATAATTTCTGATGAAAATTTATCATTTTCCATGTTCAAATATACGTATTCCAAATATCAAGGTTTTATTTCAAAATTCAATTGTTTAGAATTTCAAAAATATCCAGTTAATTACGTTAATAAAATTATTAAAATTTACGAGTCGTTATACTCTCCGCCACTCAAAACTTTTCATCCCCGAAAAGGAACGAGGTAGGAGAATATAAATAACTAGGAAGAAAAAAATAGATTTGAAATACAAAATAAAACAATTAATTCAAACCATATAAATTTCAAATTATATTAATTAATATTCAATAATTGACTTTAAATTCAAAGTATTTCATTAAGTTGATTTAATTTCAAATTTATTAATTCCTTCAAAACAAAATTTTATTTTATCTGTCATATTTATTTAATCCATTTATTTCACTTAGGTTAATTTAACTTATAATTTAATCTTATCTATTCCTAAATTAATATCTACTTATTCATTATCTTGTTATTCAATTTATCACAATTAACATTTTCTATAATCATAGATTTAGTGTAAAATCATTCATTATAACCATTCAAATTTTATTTAAAATTCCATTACCATCATTTATACTGTATACTATTCAATTACATATTCAACTTCTGAATAATTTAGGTAAGTTATATTGGAATGAAATTGAATATCATACAAGTAAATTTTCCAATTCAATTATTTCAAGTTTAAATATTTATTCAAAATTTTGGCTTCATTTAAAAATTGAAATCATCCCTTAACATAAATTTTAAGAGTTAAATTTCTGATTTCACTTCAAACCATTTAGGGATAAATGTATACATATATATATATTATATATCAAATCAAATCTAAAATCATATACCTATATATATTATACAACAAATCATAGATAAGAAATTCAAATCAAATTCATTTTCCAAAAAAAAACTATAGCAAAGCTACTAATGGTCTCTCCACTTTGAAACTCGAAAATGAATGTCGATGATGCTGCAGTCATCACCGAAATCATTTTCCAGCGACAAACAAAGAGGGTACTAATTTAAACCTTTAAAATTCCTTGGAAAATAATTTCTATTCGAAAATAATTTAAATAATATACCCTAAAATTTTAAAACCAATTTTCTAAAATACCGAAAACTTAATTCTTAAATCCTTAATTTAAATTCATTTCAAATTCCAAATCAATTTATAACCATGTTTTATAATTCCATTTATTTATTTTCTGTGGCAATAGTCATTGGTTTACAAAACAATAAATGAAAATCAAATATTATCATTTCTAACAACCAATTCATTTAACAATTAAATTTTAGAAAAATTTATACTTATATATAAATACAAAATTTATTATGTCAGTTTGCTCTATTCAAGTGTTTCAAAATTTCTATCGATAACGTTGATCGGACGAATCGATTGAAACACCAAATTAACACTAACAACTCAAACAACACAATATAAAATATTTTAATATAATTTACAAATACACTCCCTCACTCGATGATTCCAGAATGGATTCCAGAACAAGGATAGAGATTCAAATATAAGGGAACTCTAACCAAAGAGAATTCTAACTAGAAGATAAGTTCAAAACGAAGACAAGATGATTAAATAACAAAATAGGAACATGGATAGACTTATATTAATCGCAGGCAACCTTAACCGGGTCAATCGTGACTTCAAGAATAAGATCGATGCAGAATTCTGAGGCAAATCGACATCCGATCACAAGAGATAGAATTCGGGCATAGCAAGATATAACAGCATCTAAACCGAGGATACATAAATCTTCGGTGAATCAATGCTGGTTGTAAAGAAGTTTCACCCCTTTATAATCATATAGTGGAGTTGTGGGATGCTCCAGAATCAAGAAAACACGAATAGGGAGAGACAAGAATGGATTTCATAATGAAGGGGAAATTCCAAAATTCAAAGAAAATCCAAATCAAAGAGGAAGGAATTCAAGCTTGAACGAAGGCGATTCTGTAATTAAATTTTACTATATATGTTAAGTTTTTCCTAAAACCAGAGCTCTGATACCAACTGTAATAGCCTGGTATTTTCAACCATTCGCATCCGCACATGTCAGACTTGAATTGCTCAAAATATCAGATTGTTAATTTATATTTGGCAAAACTCAGCATATACAGTAAATAAATAAATCACAAAATCACAAACACAGAGTATTACAATAATAAGCAGCGGAAACAAATGAATAGTAGTTCATGAAGCTACTATATATATATATAACAGAGTTAAAACAAGATACAACGGAAGTCTCGAATACATAGAAATCTCAATACAATAGTCGAATACAAGATAAGAATATATCACAGGAGTCAACTGAATAACTGCAAGCTGAATAGATAGATGGATCTCCAAGCGAAGCTCCAACTCCAAAGGTGAGTCTCAAATGCTGTGACACTCAGTCTAACCCGAGCGTAAAGCAAAAACACAAAACACTCGAGTCAGGATTAACATTCTTATATCAATAAATCCAACTCAAGTGAAATACCAACTGAAATACAAGTAACTTAAAGGATGTTTGGGATAACCATCCTCTAAGGATCCGTGGAACTATCTACTATGTAGTAATATATGCTATTATAATAATCTCTAAAGTAAAGTAAACTATTAAAATAGCGTTAAGGCATTACCCATATCCCCCTTAATACATTTTATAGTGCCAATAGTCTATACAGTACCGTAATAGCTCCTGATCGGGAGGCTACCAGAGAATACTCCGTAGGTACGACACAAAACAAACTCGTAGTGGTCTCGATATTGTAGGTGACATGGCACAACTAGGAATGCCAGAGTAGATATACCAATTACACTTGCGGGCTGGTGGTAACGCATAGCCGCAACTACCGCCCACCTCGATCCACACTCCCAAATCAATCACAAAGTAATTGTGAAGATCCTGAACTCGGCCTTCGAAAATCGGCACCCGTACTTCACTTGTACTCAAAATGTCGTAGATTCAATCGCCGAATCTGGTTCTCCGGAGCTTATAACACAGTAAGTATAACAACACAACGGAATAAAGAAATAGATGATATTGTTATCCCACCTTTTGGCAAAACCGAGATACCCAAAAATTAATTGAAAATCAATGATTACTAGTCATGAATATCAATTGTGCATCGCAGGTTCACCATGGATATCGATGAATTTTTTCCGAGACCGGATCAGGCTACAACTGACAGGACATGACAAGCAAAGCCATAAAAGCCAGTGCTTCAAGTTTCAGGATAATCGGAGTTCGTACGAGTGAGATATGATCGATACAAGTTAGGTAAAATGTATTGTTCGTATCCATCAGAAGGTCCCACTTCGTATCGGTCAACTACTCCCCACTTCGTATCCATCGGCCGAAGTCGTATTCGAGTCCCTCAGCTATCCCTAGATCGTATCCATCGAATATGGCTAAATGTTCGAATCTGTCTCCTTCGTATCGAACAGAATGGCAGGAACATCACACCCATCGACTTGAAGTCCTTCGAGTCCATCAGATTGAAGTCCTTCGAATCCATCAGAAGGCGACTCATTCGTATCCATTGGATCGGGAGGGCCTGAGTCGACACGGTAAGCATGGATATGAACGCGGCTGAAATGACCCTATTTATTTTACCTAATTTTTACTAGGATTATTTTTTTACATTAATAAATTTCCTAGAGTCATTTAGCCTTTGTATTAAATTATCCAGGATCCTAATTTTTCTACTAATATATTTATATCAGTTCATTAATAAATATATTCACATACATGTGAAGATGTATGTGACCCTCTTGCTTGGATCAGAGTGTTGGTAAGCAAGAGTGTATCCTGATTGAATTTGAATTTCTAGTCAACCAGTACATAGCTCATTTTCCTTTGTTTTGATATTTGGGTCATGAGAGTGAATCTCATAATCATATATGATTTATGCCTAGTAATATTGATCATTCTTTTGGTGATTGCCTGTTAGTTTAACTTAGCAAAGTGATCTTAGATTATATAGCAAGCCATCATAATTTTAGTTTAATTGTTTGATATTTGATCAAAGCCAGAAAGAAAATGATATACACATTTATCATTTTCAACATGAGTGATCTTTACCCCAACTTCTTTTATATTTAAGACCCAAACAGTTAAGTGATTCTTTTACAATTATATTGTTGTGTTTCCCTGAATCAAATCCATTCCCTAATCCCTGAGTTACCTCAGTTTTGTACTAATTTAAGGGTTGGTCTTTTGGGTTTAGGAAATCCAGAATTTATGGTCATAAAGCATGAGTGATGTCTATGTGGTATGTGTGCATATCAGATGTGTTGAGCTTTCTGAACTAAGAATGCTACTAAAAAATACAAGTGAATTGCTTAAATATTTGATCTTGTCTTTATACATGTATTTGCAAAGAAAGCTTCAGATTTTACAAAGTGTATTTTCTTCCTTTAAACCAAAAACTCTGGTCATCTTGATCAAACCAGACCTCATTCCTTTTGAGGTAGGTTAACCTTATGGCTAGGTTGTCCCAAACCTTAATGCCTGACCATTACAATGTCAATCCCGATACAAGATACTTGAAAATCCCTTAAAACATATACACATCATAAACCAGTGTTCAAAAATACATAATTTCTTTTATCAAAATACTTCATCATATAGACACAAAACTCTTTAAAGAATATTCTTAACCAAACTCAGATTTTAACTTCAAAACTTAAAGCTTTTAAGTGACTCAAGATTGACTAATACAATATATATATATATATATATATATATATATATACGTATCCATTTCTCAAATATAGGCATATATAATCTACAGATTTCTACCATAATACTCAAATATATATTTTCTTGCATAAGATTCAACTAAGTCTTTGGTTTTTCCCCACCTTAATACATTACCAGAATTCAATTGAAACAACTAAATAAAATCCAAACATTCAAGATCATTACATAACAACAAAATCAGAATTATAAAACTTCCAAGATTACATGCAAATAGTTCATTCTAAGCTCTTATTTAATTCTAATTTAGCATGCTTATCCAAACATTCTCACTAGCCATAGCAGCTTCCTATTTAGAACCAGCATTCCCTGAAAGAGCATTAGAGGCTGCCCCATTTTAATGAGACACCCCAGATGCCATAAGCAAACAAGGGTCAGATACAAGATCTGGTATGAGCAATATAAGAAATTCCATGATATTAAGTAGTTAAATGAGACATAAGCATTTTGTACAAGTTTGCATAACTTCCCTAATCAATTTGTCTGGCTTGTTTCTTATATATTGTGCATATATGATCAGTATTAAAACAAATTATGTACACACTTTCAATTATGCAAACATACATGTCAAACAGAGATACTCAGGAATTATCATAGCTCCAATCCAACCATCCTAGGAATAATTCAAGTTCCTACTTCATTATTCTATGGTTGTATTTTCCAATTAGTCTCTAGCCTCATCTGCCATAAAGGAATCACGGGGACACATTGCAATAAAATAATTCACAATATTGCACAAAGATCTCAGGGCTTAAACAAGCCATGTGCCAACTTGCATACTTTAAATATAACAAGCATTCCAGCAGTCTTCTTGGCTCACAATCCTTAGTTTATTTACTAAGTGTTCATGTTTGATCCTATCATGAGATAGCTAGGTGATTGAATCACCGTGTACATGAAACATTACATAAAACTTACAAGCATAATTCAAAAACAAGCTAACATTCATATCCATGGGAAATCATATTTTCAAATATTCTGGCTTAAAGAAAATACAAGAATATTTACAACTATGAATATAGACTAGGCATGTGGGTTATTATTGTTTCATAAGCAACCATGTTTGAACTAAATTCAAGATCTAGCTTAAACAAGATTTCTGGCTCATGGGTTTTCTGTTTGATCAAGGGTTCAGCACTTTTGGGTATTTCCATTGCACCCATGAATCTTTCATTTGAGCCTCAGCACTTACACAAGTGTAATGCAACTCATATATATATTTTGATTTCTATATTTTCCATGCCATGTCTAAACCAGTTACAAGTATTATCTATTTACTTTCATGATTTCATACTTTAACATTTCTGGGTGTAACCAAACAGAGCAAAATACTCAACCATCAAAGCAATCAAAAGCGTTCATAAACACCCATTAAAGCATCCATTAAAACCATAGTAATAAAATCAGAAATATGTAGAAAAATAACATAAACTTGGCTGCCTCATAACATGACTTAATGCCTTGGGTATAGTGAGATTACTCACAGAAAATGCTCCTTTTGCTTAATCCAGAAAAGAAACTCTTTGAAACTTTGCCTTTCATCTTGCAATATTTTTCTTCTTTGTTTTCTTAAATGTCTCGGGTAGAAAATGGTTTTTCTGGTTTAAACTTGGATTTATAAGAGAGGTTTTTCTAGGGTTTCATCATTGTAAAATCCCATTCCTACCCTGGCCAATACTCATGCATTTTGCATTTCAGATTTGCTTATTTTCACCCTTAATACCCCGGCCATATGTGATACTTACCTCCCCTTTTACTTTTCCAGAATATATTATATTCTTCCTAAGTCATGATAATTGTGTGACATTGTCACCTGTATATTTTCTGAAAATCAACCTTTCTATTTTCTGCCTAAAACAATGGTTTTGCTTGTAATATGTCTTTTACTATTTTAATGTTAAGCTTTTTCCTTGCCTATTTCTTTTTAATACTATCAGTACTTATAGAAATGTACATATGCATACATATCTTATATAAGTTCACTTAACTTCTCCTAAGTCACAGAAAGACATACACATATATGTGCATATGTGTTTCAAATTCTTATCCAATTTATCCTGGGTTTAAATTAAGTAAATTCTGTTTACTTGTTCAAATAAATAATTCATATAATCCAGAAATCAAATATCCATATTTGGTTTAATAATTTTCATTACAAAATCATGTTTGTAATGCTTTTTAATTCTTGTTTTGGTTTCAGGAAATTTAGGGTTCTTCCTTGTGCCATATCAGTGTGCACGTGCACACATGAACACACCTTTGCACTTAGCTAATCCCATACATTCCTATGCAATAATTTCAGAATTTAACCAAAATAAGATTTCCATAAAATTCTGGGGCATTACAACGGCGAAATTTTCGGAATGACTCGATCAACAAGGCGAAGAAAGCGGATCGACACGAAGAGCGCGCGCCATGTCAACCTGATTACATGCGACACCATCGATTCGAAGGAATCGATGCGAATAGATCGATTCGAACGAAGCAGCCTGACGAAGATCATCATCTTGAATCGATCATAACTTGAGATCTGCAAGTCCAAATGCAATAAAATTTTCACAGGAGCTTACATACATGTTGATAAGTGTTCTCACCAAATTTCAGCTCCATTACATGTGTTCTTGATCGATTCGAATGGAGTACGAATCGATCCCGGAACGGGCCCCAATTTCCTGAGGCCGGGCATGTGGGCCCACTCACGTGCCAGAAGTGGTCTCCCTAAATTTAGGCGAAATATCAGCCTCCTACACCAATAAATAAAGCCCCAGGTCATTCGGGAAAAGGGGATCTTGATTCGGAAGCGCTCATACTCTACCCGACTCTACTTTGCACTTGATTACTACTGTTGTACTCGAAGAACAGAGCTATAATCCATTGTAATCTGCTGTAATCAACTGTAATCAGCGAAGAACATCAATAAAAGAAAACCTTTGAAGTGGACGTAGGCCGGAGATAGCCGAACCACTATAAATCTCGTGTTTCTGTTCATTATTTCTGAATTGTGATATCCTGTTTGCTTAGATCTGTGATTTGTGTTTGAATATTGCTGATTTGTATTCATGCACTGGTGCTTTCACAATACTTGGGGTTTGTGACCAATTTTGGCGCAAACACTTTAGTGCTTTCACTGAGAACAACTAGCACCCGCTACACCAGATTCAAAGTTTAGATTTGAAAGTTTGAAGGATTCAGATTGACTCGACAATGACTCGACAAACAAGACAAAGAGCTGAGTGAAGCCAACAGGGAGGAAGTCAAGAGGCATCCTCTGGTGCTAGAGAAGGACAAGCTTCGATTTACATCACCAGAGATGAAATGGAAGCTATAGCAAATTCATTGCAAGAGAGGATGATGAAGACTCAGCAAGAGATGCTGTAGAATTTCTTCGAGCAGATGAGGGCAGCAAATGTGCCAAACGTTGGACCAACCACAGCAGCTGCAAGTGCGGGACAAGGAGTCAGGATTGCGGAAACCAATGAAGGTCAGTTTCAAGGTCAGGATGCAGATCCAGAAGGCAATCAACAAGGACTTGGGGGCAGACCCTAAGGATCTGCTGCTGGAAGGCCTACAGATGGAGCTCAACAAGTTGGAGCCAACGCTGATGCTAATAGGCCACACGAAGAGTATGTACCAGAATACCCTTCAAGACCAAGAGGGCAACCCCAGGATGGAGATGAAAAGATGGCTAGATTAATCCGACGACTGATGAGAGAGGATTGTCCAATGGAGGACTAGAGGAAGTCAGTAGGAGTCTGTTCACCCCGAATATCAGGAATGCAAGGAACCCTCCAAAGTTCAAACTGCCTATGCTGGATCCTTATGACGGGAAGTCAGACCCAACAATGCATATTACTCGATACATCAGGCACATGGAAGTGTTGGGGGCATCCGAGGAAGTGATGGCTCGATGCTTCCCTCTATACTTGTCAGATTTGGCTGCACTTTGGTTCAGGCAATTAGAAACCAGATCGATCAGAACATGGGGCGAGCTTGTAGATTGCTTCATGAGACAGTTTAGGGTCCACGTGACACGACCCAAGAGTGTGATGACTTTGGCATCAGTAAAACAAAGGACTGGAGAGTCCATAAAAGATTTTCTCCTACGATTTAATGCAACGGTGGCTTCTGTAGATCGCCAAGATCCATCAATGATTTTGATGGCAGCAGTGGCAGGAGTTGAGGAAGGCACCGAATTCAAAGATTCTTTGGCAAGGTACCCACCGCAAGATCTTGGAGAGTTTTACCATGAAGCCGAAAGATTCATTCGATTAGAGGAATCATGAGCCAAGAGGCAGGAAATAAATGTTGTACAAGGCGAAGGAACCGCCAGGGAACAGCCCAGGGTGGACAAAGGAAAGAGAAAGCAGGATGACGCACATGATGGTCCTGATAAACGGCAGAAATTCCGAGAGCCCAGATTCAGGCAATACACAGATTTGGCGGCAAGCCTGGAATGAATTTACACTGAAACTCGGGAGCAACTCCCCTATCGAAAACCACCTAGGAGAGATCCCACAGAGCGGGAACGTAGAACCGGAAAATATTGCCTATTCCATGAGCTAGATGGGCACACAACCGACGAATGCCGCCACCTAAAGGATGAGGTGGAAGAACATGCCAGGAGTGGTAGATTTCCACAGTATGTTAGAGAACGGGCAGCAGCGGTAAGGCCCGAACAACTACCGCCTCCACATAACAGAAACGATCCTGGATCGGGATCACGACTCATCATCAACTGATTAAGATGGCAAGGGCCAAGTTCAGGATTTGGACTTCGGTCAAATAATTTCATTAGATTTGTTTTCAGAATAAACGGCTACTCCACTTAATCGTGTATGGGAACCAGAGAGATCCCTAGTCATGCTCTGAGATGGAGATAGACAGATCTGCCCGGAGAGGCAATGTTTAGTTTTTTCCTGATGTTTGAGATTGAACATCTAGGACCTGAATTTAATAAATAAACTTGAATTTCTTAAAATAAACCTTTGACCGGAGAGTTAAAGGATGAGTATTAAATATCAATATAAAAATGATCGCTTTATGACCCTACCTGGAGAGACGGGGTCCGGAGTGCAAGAAGTGGGTTGCTTCGCCGGAGAGCGACAGGATCGACTCACTTAACGTCGTTTCCCATTCACCGGAGAGTGATTGGATCGGGATTCGATAAGAGCCCGGAGAGGCAATGATCGGCCCACGATCTAGGCCATGCCATCGCTTAATGTTCAGATACACTGAACCGGAGTGCAAGAAGTGAGTCGCTTCGTCGGAGAGCGACAGGATTGACTCACTTAACGCTGTTTCCCCTTCACTGGAGAGTGACAGGATGAGATCCAGAAGGAGCCCGGAGAGGCTACGATCGATCCAGAACGACCAAGACATCGCTTTACGCCCTAACTGGGGCCAGAGTGCAAGGAATAGAAAGTAACGCCGGAATGCAATAGGATATTTCTATTCGACCGCTAAGTCTGGAATGTGCTTGGCAAGGGTCCGGAGTGACCATTGATAGTACAGAGAGACTATAGAATTTCATTCTTATTCCACTGGAAGGAATTGATAACGATTCGGCTTCGAATAACCATGGACTTGATTGGAAATGCTATAAGCTCTGAATAAAACATGAACTCACTACATTCAATTTGAGACTGATCAAAACACACCTTTTACCAAAAGGCATGTTTTGGGGGGAAAAGTGTTATCCCACCTTTTGGCAAAGCAGAGATACCCAAAAATTAATTGAAAATCAATGTTACTAGTCATGAATATCAATTGTGCATCATAGGTTCACCATGGATATCGATGAATTTTGTCCGAGACTGGATCAGGCTACAACTGACAGGACATGACAAGCAAAGCCATAAAAGCCAGTGCTTCAAGTTTCAGGATAATCGGAGTTCGTACGAGTGAGATATGATCGATACAAGTTAGGTAAAATGTATTGTTCGTATCCATCAGAAGGTCCCACTTCGTATCGGTCAACTACTCCCCACTTCGTATCCATCGGTCGAAGTCGTATTTGAGTCCCTCGGCTATCCCTAGATCGTATCCATCGAATATGGCTAAACGTTTGAATCCGTCTCCTTCATATCGATCAGAATGGCAGGAACATCACACCCATCGACTTGAAGTCCTTCGAGTCCATCGGATTGAAGTCCTTCGAATCCATCAGAAGGCGACTCGTTCGTATCCATTGGATCAGGAGGGCCTGAGTCGACACGGTAAGCATGGATACGAACGCGGCGAAATTTTCGGAATGACTCGATCAACAAGGCGAAGAAAGCGGATCGACACGAAGAGCACGCGCCACGTCAACCTGATTACATGCGACACCATCGATTCGAAGGAATCGATGCGAATGGATCGATTCGAACGAAGCAGCCTGACGAAGATCATCATCTTGAATCGATCATAACTTGAGATCTACAAGTCCAAATGCAATAAAATTTTCACAGGAGCTTACATACATGTTGATAAGTGTTCTCACCAAATTTCAGCTCCATTGGATGAGTTCTTGATCGATTCGAATGGAGTACGAATCGATCCCGAAACGGGCCCCAATTTCCTAAGGCCGGGCATGTGGGCCCACTCACGTGCCAGAAGTGGTCTCCCTAAATTTAGGCGAAATATCAGCCTCCTACACCTATAAATAGAGCCCCATGTCATTCCGGAAAAGGGGATCTTGATTCGGAAGCGCTCATACTCTACCAGACTCTACTTTGCACTTGATTACTACCGTTGTACTCGAAGAACAGAGCAATAATCCATTATAATCTACTGTAATCAACTGTAATCAGCGAAGAACATCAATAAAAGAAAACCTTTGAAGTGGACGTAGGCCGAAGATAGCCGAACCACTATAAATCTCGTGTTTCTGTTCATTATTTTTGAATTGTGATATTCTGTTTGCTTAGATCTGTGATTTGTGTTTGAATATTGCTGATTTGTATTCAACACTGGTGCTTTCACAATACTTGGGGTTTGTGACCAATTTTGGCGCAAACAGATATCATATACAATTCCAATGAATACAATATCCAGTATGATATACAACAATGATATCAATATGATACAACAATATCAGAGATAAATAATGATACAGCGGAAATATCAGAAGTGATAACTCCAAATGATCCATCAGAGAGGCTGAGTCCAACCACTCTAATATCAAGCTCGAACCATCATCACGTAAGACAAAGGTAAGCGATGTCAGTCGTGATCTCCAAAACTAAACTAGCTCCAATGTCAACTGAACCTGATTATTTGAAAAAAAATCCAACTCTAGACTGCCCGTGTGGAAAATTTGAGCACCCAGAGTTTAGGAAGGGAACAATAAACTCCGAGTCAGTCATGGGACTGGTGTGGGCAACAAAAACAGTTTTATCTTTAAACAAACAACAAAAGAATATTAAACATTGAAATCCGCAATGCTTTTGGAAAATGAAACTACCATAAGACCTCCCGCCACACACACAATGCAAACGCAGAATTGAAGGAGATTTCTTCTTATGATAGTCAAACATGCTTACTACGCAAAATCTTTGATTGATATTATTACTAGTGCATAGTGTACAAAATCATTTCGAAAGTATAATATTAATCTTAGCCAACATACAACCATTATTGTATGCCTACTATAGCTACTATGTTCAATAGCAGGTTACCGCCACATTCCATAGCAGGTTATACAACTAAAACCGTACAAGTTTCGTATTGTTTCTTTGGATTTCCAACAAATGGTCAGGCTAAGGAACTTCCTATGCCACATAGGATCGCCTCTGGAGGGACGTCCCGAGAACTAACTAGCTCTTTGCAAACACAAGGCCGGGTTACCTCTGACACCAGGTAACTACTACACGAATATGCCACCTCCCGGTCCTTTGGGACCTTTATCTGAGGCACCTCGATCAAACAAAAATCACACAGTACATGAGATTGGAGTATCCACATAGGTTAAATACCAGGGCTCCATACCTGATACCATGCTTTTCCAGAAGGAAATGACATACCCTAAAGGGATCGACCCTCATAACCTTGCCGCATCATTCCTGTATCGACCATTTCCGGGTTGTGAGGTCGGAAGAGGTCTCGTCCACAAAGCTACGCTTTTTCACAAAGCCATGCTTTGATCAACAAATGATCAATAAATAATCATCACACAGCAACACTCAGCATGCCACACTACCAAATTGGGAGTATATCACTGATAACCTTCAACTACATAACCTCTGAGCTCGTACGTCTCAGAGAAGGGTGTTAAGCTAAGAGAATAAATTCTCCGCCACCAAACATAAATGTATTCGAAAGAAACCATCTTTTTATCTCAAAGTGTAATGTCAGACATGTAACCATACAAGTCTGTTCCGGGTTCGAACAGAACAGAAGGCACTTCCGAAGAAGCCCTTGCAATCCGGGTATTCACAATCCCGATCGGATTTCACATCACTTAGGAAATCTCTATACCGGCGCGACTCAGTGCATAGACAATCGACAAGTTATCCTATCGTTCTCACAAATACCCGGTCTTCAACACCGGTCTTCAAATGCTATCCATATACGACGTATCATTATTCAGAATGGGTTATACGACACAAAGGTCATCTCCCGGTTAAACCGAATAATGAGCGTAAAATTTACAAAATATATGGATAATGGATTTCAATTAAGTCACAACTGATTATCCAAAACTTTACTTTCAAATGGTTTAAACACATTACCATTTTAATCTTTTTAAACAAAAGATTCAATTCACAAAGTTTACCCGGTTTCACAAAGATTCCTTCATAGATTTTCCAAATAAATTTCCATTTCAATTGGATTAACTCATTAAATCTTGAAATTAAAGATTTAATTCATAGCTTTCAAAACACATTTCCAAAGATTTATTCGTAATTTGGAAAACCATCTTCAATTCAAACTTGAAATTCCTTTAATTCAAATTGGAAATCTATTTCTTATATAAGAGCTTTTATCAGTAGAAAACAGTTAGTTTTCCAAATCATTGAATTCAATTTCAAATATTGAATTCAAATTTAAATCAATTTATAAAATATCAAGTTTTATTAAGTTATTTAAAATAACTTTTACCTTTGAAACGCATTTGCAAAGCTATTAAATTCAATTTCTAAAACTATTTGGATTCAAGAATTCAATCTTTAAAATTGTCAAAAATCTACGACTTAACTGATTTCCACGTGAAATCCATATTTCTGTGTGTATGGTGTAGTCCAGGGGTTTAACACAATAGTGCAACATCATTCAATCATCACAGATTAAAACACAGAAATATAGTTGATAAGCGATATAAACTATAACGCTTATCGTTCATTTACATATTCACAAATAATAAACAAATGTATCACAAATAAATGAATAAATTACAGACAACTCAATTCAGAGAACAAAATATCATAGATTAGATAGGACAATCAATTCAAGGCATCTCATACAATACAATCATTCACAAGTAAGGTCAAACATTTAATAATCATTTATAAGTAGGATTAATTAATCGTTTAATCCTAATCAATTCAATTTATTTCCAAGTAAATTAATTACCTATGAATTAATTATCCATTCATAGATTAATTAATTAGAAATCATTTGATATAAATAAATTAATCAATCACCTTAATAAATTAATTTATTCTTAATTAATCATATTAATTAAGTTAACTAAACCAATTACATAATTAATTAACCCCTTAATTTATTATTAAAAGAAATTAAACCTTTAATTACTTGCCATTAAGCAATCACCTCATAACAATTAATCATTAATTACCAATTTATCTAATGATTTTCTTAAACCAAATTAAACAAAATTAATTAACTTTAATTAATCAAAATATTCAAAATTAATTACAATAAGTGATTAATCCTTAATTACTTTTATTAAGTAATTACATCTAAACAATTTATAATTGATTATCTAAATTTATTTATCTAATTAATTATTAAAATTAATCACCTTAATTAATACTTAATAACCCTTAGTTAATTATCTAATAACATTTATTAATCACTTTTAATTAATGTTAAGTTATAAATTATCTAAATCATTAATTAACTTTTAATCATTCATTAATTAACTTAAGTAGTTAATTACAAATTTATCAATCACTTAAACATAATTAATTCAAACTCTAATTACAATTATAAATTAATTGATTTAATTGTTCAACTTAATTAAACATTTAGAAGTCTTCCTTTAAATTTTGAAAATCAATTATAGTATTAACTACAAACTTAATTGTTAGTTAACTTTATACTTAATTTAAATTAATTACTTAATTAAAATAGTAATTTAGAGTTAGGAACATTGTAAAGTATTAACTACATAATTAAACTTGTATTTAAGTTTAACTTAATTTGTTAACATTTTCACTTATTTTCATTTATAAAAATAGCAGTTTGAAAAACCACAAACCCAAGACCTCCCTTGCTCTAACTCGAGTGGTACTTCGAGTCCTTCATCAACATTCCCGAGCCAATTCCCTGTACACAACCACTCTTCACTCTTCTCTTTCTTTTTTGATTATTTGTTCCAGCAAGTTCTAGTTTAAACTAAGTTACAAATTAAAGCATCCGGCTCATACTCACGCACGCGATCAAACCCTGAAGCTTCCACCATTTTCACTCGAGCACGACTCGAGTAAGTTGACCACAACGACACTGACACCACTCACCGCGCTGTACACGTGCACGGCGGCGCGGCCGAGCTTCGACGAACACCAATATCGCAGGCACATCACAAATCACCCCTAGGTTCGAAAATCAAACCCAATTCGCTTACAAAAATTTCGAATTGAAATATAGCCTTCTGCTCGAAACCTGTAGCTCAACACAGTCGACAAAATGACTTTGCCACCGCCGCCAAGACCACCTGAGACCCTCAATCTTTGGCCACACCACAACAACACGTCAATCTTCCATTTCCCAAATTCTCTTGATACTCGATCGCGTAAAGAAGACGCACTCGCCTCGTTACAGACGTGAACACGAACACCAACTAAAACCCTAATACGATCTCGTATCTAAATTTCACACAATAGAAAAATCTTCGGATAATTTTCACGAAACCCCTGATGTTTATACTTGCTTCATCCCAAATTTCAACATTTATTATTGATTAAATCACTAGAAATTTGTAAAAGTGCAGTTTTGGTTCAAATACAAACTGCTCTTGAAATACTGAGCTAAAAATCTTCATTCTAGTTTTAAAAATCACCACTTGCAGTAATAATTCAAGATATAAACTTAAATTAGCATTTTATAGCATTCAAATTTATCAAAGAAATATTTGATTCACCTGTAGAACAAATTACAGTAGTATATTCTTACAAACATAGTTTAATTAGCTTTGAAAATCTTAATTCAGTTTAAACATATTGTTAAAGTAAAATACTTACAGAATATCAATGTTTGATGAGAATAACTTGAGTTTTAAACAAAAATATGCAACTGTAACAACAGAGTATCATTAGCAGAGAAGAACAGTATTTATGTAAACCCAGATTCATATCAATATAAAACACATACAACCCATATATTCCATGAATCATCATACTGCTTTTAATTAAAATTAAGCTTGAAAATTTATGTTTACTCACCTTCCAAATCATGGTTTCAGAAATGACAGAGCCTTTTTGTTTTGAAACCAGGCTTTTGCAAATTTAAATTGGAATCCTTCTTCTTGAATCTCTGGTTTAAGTTGATTTAAGTTGTTGTTGAATCTTTGTTTAAGTTAGTAGAATAATGATGTTTATTTTTCTAAAATGCTAAGTCGATGAATGAAAATGAGGTAAAGAATGTACACATATAGGAAGAAAATGTGGACAGGTTTGTATAGTCGCTGTACAAGTTGATTGATTTTTTTTATTTGTACTGGGTAGATGTTTGTTTTAATTCGATCAAAGATTTTTCCTTTGCATAAGGAGGCTGAAGTGTTCTTGAATTGACTTTGTTTATTTGTTGAGATGAAAGCTTTAAATGTTAATGTACTTTATGTTTTTATATGTTTTCTTGTTTTGTTTGATACTTGAACATATTTTCCCTTTTCATTTGTTTGTATGTTTGAATATATACTTGCATTTCTACTTACAGGCTATATTCTTTTCCTTTGTTTATTGATTGACCAGTTGAGATTTGTTTTAATTGGAAGCTGATAGCCATGTTGTGGTGTGCTAGCATTAATTTCTTTGTACATTTTTCTTTTCATATTGTACACTTGCATACATGAACATATCTTTACCTTTTGTATTTTAACCGTCTTCTCATGCCAGCCAACACATATACATTTGTCTTTCTTTCTTGTTCAAGTATACATTCCTGTTTATGAATATGTATTTGTTTCATTTGTATTTTGTTTTGTTTTCTTTATTTCCTTCAAGTGTTCATGAATATATATTATTTTTTTACTTGTTTGTGCTTGAATGTATTTTATTTTAATATGTTGTTATAATTTATCTAATGTTGTTATTATATCTTTTTATTGTTTTATAATTTAAAATGAATTTCTATATTTAATAAATTGTTTAATTTGTTTACTATATAAATTTTCTATAAATTTATCTTATGTAATTTTTTATATTTATTTTGTATCTCAATCATTTATTTATAAATTTAATACTAATTATTTTTATATTCATTTTGTAATATAGGTAAATTTCTAGATTTTAATTTGTTATTAGATTTTATCCAATGTATTTATTTTATACTTTTATATCTTATATAATTTGTAGTTTTTATTTTCAAACCATTTATTTACAATTTAAATTCAAATCAAATATACATATATATAATTTCAAATTGACTCATATATACTCAAATATATACACATTCACATATATACACATATATACGATATTTAAAGTTTAAATGATTTATACAGAATTTATTTTAATTCGGGGAAACTCGCATCACTTTATCATTTAATTTTATAAATTTTTATTCAAAAATTAATTTAAATTATCAATTTAAATTTATATAAAATCCGGGGTCGTTATAACCTTCCCCCCTTAAAAAATTTCGTCCTCGAAATTTGCCAAGGAGACACAAAGATAGATGAAGAATGTTTCATCAAATCAAACTGAATACTTATTCTGCATTTGGCTTACCAATCAGAATATCAATAATAGATACGAGAACGAATCTATTTAACACTTCACAAAATACTCGGGTGACGCAGCGGATTAATCTAGACGATCTTCAATCGATGAAAATAGCAATCGGTGGATTGATGAATGCTGAATTGCCCGAATTCGTTGATCCGAAGATACCGAACTCTAGCTATCTCGAACTCGTTGATCGCGCACGATACCGGGTTCAAAGATCTTCAATTCTTCAAGCGTTGATCAAGCGCACTTGATTTCGTGAATCGGCTTCTACAATCGTTGAATCGAGCGCACTCGATTATCCGAAAGAGGAGATAGGAGGATACACTCAACTACCAATTTGAATGAAAGCACAAAGCAATCAAAAGAGAATTTTATTCAATATTCAATATTCAATAATCTTTACAAATGACTCACACTTGCTATTTATAGCTTTTACAACTCAACACGCAAAAACTTCAAAAAATACAAGTACTTAGGTCGGAAACGACTTACGACCTAAAATGTTGCGACCTAGTACAGACGCGACTTAGCATAGGTCGGCAGCGACCTAATAACAAACAGTTACAACTCGTTACAACCTTCAGCGACTTAACAACTTAGACAAAATACAAACAGACGACCTACTACTTATAAAAGTTGCGACCTAAAAACAGACGCGACTTAACTTCAATACATCTGCTTCCTTCAGCGACTTAAGAATCAACGGCAGAGATCAATGCGGCATAAGAATCAACGACATCCCTTCGTTTGCGACCTAACAGAAGCGGCTTCAGAAATTCTTCGCGACCTAAGTCTCCACGACCTAAGACTTTGCGACCTAAGCCTTCGCGACCTAACTTAGCTTGTTCCGTTTCCTTACGACCTAACATAGGTCGTAACTCGTTAAGTCGTATCACCTTTCCCTTCAGACTGTTAGGTCGGAGCACCCCGCTAGCTCGTTCCAGTACCTTCTTTCCTATCTCGCTAGGTCGTACGCGACCTAAAAGTATATTAGGTCGTACCAGCGACCTATCTCTTAGTTTTAGCTTGCTATCCTCAAACCAGTTAGGTCGTAGCTCTTTCCCTGGTGACACGGTAGGTCGTTCCCACGACTTATGCCTTAGCTCGTTAGCTCGTATGCGTCCTAAAAACAAGTTAGGTCGTTCCAGTATATTGTTAGGTCGTTGGAGCGACCTAAAGGCCTTGTTAGATCGTATGCGACCTAATACTTCACCAAATTGGGTTGTGCAACCACTTTCCTCAGCATCACTTGCTCCCCCCTCTAACTCCTTAGGTCGTGAACGACCTACACTCTCCTTAGGTCGTGAGCGACCTAAGCCTTTAACTTTCTGCACTGCATCATCCTCCCCTGGTTGAGAGAAATTCGTCCTCGAATTTGTAAATGCTTCCACTTCAGTTCGTTCATTCCCATGATATGGTACGAGATGTTTAACATTGAACACATCAGACGTATACACATCATCTGGCAGCTTCAATTTATAAGCATTTTCATTGATTCATTTCACAACTTCCATCGGACCAATTTTCCTGGCTTTCAACTTGCTATAAGTGCCTACTGGAAAACGGTCTTTCGTTAACACTGCATAAACCAAATCACCTTCATGAAATTCAACACTCCTTCGTTTCAAATCTGCGGATTGTTTATACTTCTCATTTGCTTTCTCTAATCGTTCTTGAACGATTTTATGACATTCCGTCAGCCCTTCAACAAAATTAGCAGCTTTCTTAATTGTCCCTTTTGAGTGTGGTATCACCGTTAAATCCAACGGTCCCTTCGGTATGCTCGAATAGACAATCTGGAATGGACTGAACCCAGTACTTCGATTCGTAGCATGATTATGGGCAAACTCTGCCTGACATAACTTCACATCCCAACTCTTCAGATTATCTTGAACAAGACACCTCAACAAGTTTCCCAATGATCTATTAACCACCTCAGTCTGTCCATCAGTTTGCGGATGATAAGCACTACTGAACTTCAGCTTCGTTCCGACCATTTTCCACAAACTCAACCAAAAATGACTCAGAAATCGAGTATCTCTATCCGACACGATAGATTCTGGCAATCCATGTAGTCGATAGATCTCCTTGAAAAATAGCTGAGCAACATGAACCGCATCTGCCGTCTTCTTACAAGCAATAAAATGTGCCATTTTCGAGAATCGGTCAACTACCACATAAATGGAATCATTACCACGCTGTGTCCTTGGTAATCCCAACACGAAGTCCATACTCACATCAACCCATGGTTTAATTGGTACAGGTAACGGCATATATAAACCAGCATTAGTCGCAGTTCCTTTCGAAACCTGACAAATATGACAACGCTCCACAAACTTTTCCACCTCTTTCCTCATTGATGGCCAAAAGTAGGATTGTGAAATCAACTGTAAGGTACGGTCTCTCCCAACATGTCCCTCTTCGTGTAACTCCTTGATAATCTTCATTCTCAGACTACCCTCTGGTATGCACAATCGATTTCCCTTAAAAAGAAAACCATCTACCATCACGAACTCATCCGTCTCTCCCTTCTTGACTTTATTAACAAACTTTCCAAAGTATGGATCATCGGTAAATAATTCTGGCAAAATTTCAAACCCCGTCAGTTCAACCTTCATTGTAGTCAACAAATGATTCCTCCTACTCAAAGCATCAGCCACTCGATTCGTCACCCCTGACTTGTGTTTAACAACGAAAGTAAACTGTTGCAGATATGCAATCCACGATGCATGTCTCGCTGAAATTTTGTCTTGCCCTTGCAAATGCTTCAATGCTTCATGATCAGTGTAAAGAACAAACTCCTTCTGAAATAGATAATGTCTCCAGTGTTTAATAGATTGCACAACAGCATAGAACTCCACATCATATGTACTGTATCGCATCTTCGCTCCTGACAACTTCTCACTGAAATATGCAATAGGACGCCCCTTCTGACTCAACACCCCTCCAATCCCAACCTTGGATGCATCAGTGTGCAGTTCAAACACTAGCTGAAAATCAGGTAGCACTAGAATTGGTGCAGAGGTCACAAGATCTTTGATTCGTTCAAAAGCAACCCCGGCTTCCTCCGTCCATGCAAACTGTTTACCCTTCATGCAATCTGTAACAGGCGCCATCACACTACTAAAGTGTGGAATAAACCTTCGATAAAATGAAGCCAACCCATGGAAACTACGAACTTCCGTTATCGTCTTGGGCTGCGGCCAATTTCTGATCGCCTCAACTTTACTTTGGTCAACCTGTATTCCTTTCTCTGAAACAACATACCCCAGAAATAAAACACTATGCGTCATGAACACGCATTTCTTCGTTGCAGCATAGAATTGTTCTTGTCGCAATACCATCAGCACTTCTCTAAGATGATTCAAATGTTCCTCTGGACTCCCACTGTAAATAAGAATATCATCGAAATACACCACCACGAATTTCCCAATGAACGGTCGAAAAATCTGATTCATCACCCTCATGAAAGTACTTGGTGCATTGGATAAACCAAATGGCATGACCAACCATTCGTATAGACCCTCCCTGGTTTTAAAAGCAGTCTTCCACTCATCTCCTGGTCTGATACGAATTTGATGATATTCGCTCTTCAAATCAATCTTAGAAAAGATAGTAGCTCCGCTTATCTGATCCAACAAGTCATCCAACCTCGGCATTGGAAATCTATATCTCACGGTAATCTTATTCAATGCTCGACTGTCAGTGCACATCCTCCATGTCCCATCCTTCTTGGGTACCAATAAAGCTGGTACAGCACAAGGACTCAGACTCTCCTGCACACGCCCCTGTTCAAGCAATTCCTCTACCTGCCTTCGCAACTCTTCATGTTCCTTCGGACTCATTCGATAATGTGGTCTGTGTGGCAACACAGCACCTGGAACAAGATCCATCTGATGTTGTATATCCCTCAACGGTGGCAACTCCGTTGGTAACTCCTCTGGGAATACATCGTCAAATTCTTTCAAAACTGGTTTAACTTCTTCTGGAATTTCAACTTCTTCACTGCTCTCACGCCCAATCAACAAGAATACTTCCGGCTCTTCTTCAACTTCCTTAACAAACTCTTTCAAAGATAATAAAGTTTTCAACTCTTCAATCTCTTCGGACTTACTTTCTCCTTGTGATCTCTTCTTCGGAACTAGGATAATTTTCGTGTCTTCAAACATAAAACTGTAGCTATTGGTCCGACCGTCATGTTGTACTGCTCGATCATATTGCCATGGTCTTCCCAATAATAAGTGGCAAACATCCATCTCTACTACATCACACCATATTTCATCTTTGTATTTCTTCCCAATAGAGAATGGAACACGAACTCGTCAATCCACTTTCACTTCTCCTCCTTTTCTCAACCATGCTAACTTGTATGGATTCGGATGTTTCTCGGTCTTCAACTTCAATTTTGTCACCGCCTCGGTTGAGATAATATTATCACAGCTTCCTGCGTCAATTACGAATTTACACACCTTCCCCAGAATAGTACATGTTGACTGAAAAATATTACTTCTCAACCAACTAGCTTCCTCCTGCTTCGGTGTTAAACACGATCTTCTTAGCATTAGATTACAACCTTCATCCCCTGACGCAATATCCTGCTCATCCTCCTCAACTGGATTAGAACAATCCTCATCAACATCCTCATCTTCAACTTCTACAATCATGGTTCTCTTCTTTGGCTTTGAACACTCACTGCTTTTATGACCCAATTCCTGACAATTGTAACATTTGAAAACATTGTTAACCCTTGTCTTCTCAACCTCCTTTACCACTGGTCTACTGATAGGTTTAGAAACATTAGAACTTCCTCCAACACCCTTCGCTTGATTGTTAAAATTAGTAAACACACCACTTCCTCGTCTCCCTTGTTTTTCCCAAGCCAACGCTTTCTGATGTGCTTCTGCCACAGATCTTGGATCAAACATATTAACCATATCCTGAATCTGCATTCTCAATCCCCCAATGAACCTAGATGTCAGCTGCTCTTCTGTTTCCATGAGATCGTTCCTTGCAATAAGTTGATAGAATTCATCAGCATAGTCATTAACTGTCTTTGTGCCCTGCCTCAAGTTCTGCAAACGTTGATACATCAAAGATTGATAATTGTATGGTAAGAACGTTGCTTTCATCAATTTCTTCATCTTCTCCCAAGATTCAACTTTTGACTTTCCCATTCGTTCACGTGTAAGCTTGGTCTGCTGCCACCATGCCAAAGCTCTACCCCTTAGCCTTGTAGCAACCAACTTCACTCTACGATGTCCTGGAACTTCTTTGAAGTCAAAAATCTCCTCAACATTAGCCACCCAATCTAGAAACTCCTCTGCTTGCATACCACCCTTGAATTCAGGAATTTCTGTCTTCATCCCCGGCTCCCATTTGTGATCATACTCAGAATAGTTTCTTCCTTGACCTCTTCCTTGAACACTACCACCATCATACTCCTCTTCAAAATCAGATGCATAACGATGTCGATTCTGACCACTAACATCTCTACTCCCTTCGCGTCTACCACCATCCCTTCTATCTACATTCCTCCGTGCATGATCATTCATGTTCCTCCCACGCCCTTGATCATTTTCAACACTTCTGTCTCGATTGGAATGTGGTGAGACTCTGCTACCCCCATGGTTAGATTCTGGTGAAACCCTTCTACGATTTTGATTCATCTCCGTCATAAGCTTCTCTAACCGGCCAATTCCTTCGTTAAGCTTTTCACTAAAATTCTCATTGATTCTTTGCTCCATCTCGTCAGCTTCTTCTCTTCGATACAAAGCTTCTACGTTTTGGTGACGATTGGCTCTTCTTGGCGGCATACTTGAAAACTTCACAAATTCTTCAACACTTCAAAATTCAAACACAATTCGGACTTTGATCCAAAATGAAACGGATCGAAAACTTCCACTTTGTAGCAAATCGCGATGAACACGATGGACAAAGTTTCGGTCTTCAAGACAAATCCGATCTTCCAACTTCAAACAAAATGCGACCAACTCCAATTAGCTCTCGGCCGTGATACACAAAGCTTCCAAACTTCACAATGATTAGGTTCCAAAACTCGATCTAGCTATGATTGGCTAGAACAGGCTCCAATACCAAACTGACGCAGTGGATTAATCTAGACGATCTTCAATCGATGAAAATAACAATCGGTGGATTGATGAATGCTGAATTGCCCGAATTCGTTGATCCGAAGATACCGAACTCTAGCTATCTCGAACTCGTTGATCGCGCACGATACCGGGTTCAAAGATCTTCAATTCTTCAAGCGTTGATCAAGTGCACTTGATTCCGCGAATCGGCTTCTACAATCGTTGAATCGAGCGCACTCGATTATCCGAAAGAGGAGATAGGAGGTTACACTCAACTACCAATTTGAATGAAAGCACAAAGCAATCAAAAGAGAATTTTATTCAATATTCAATATTCAATAATCTTTACAAATGACTCACACTTGCTATTTATAGCTTTTACAACTCAACACGCAAAAACTTCAAAAAATACAAGTACTTAGGTCGGAAACGACTTACGACCTAAAATGTTGCGACCTAGTACAGACGCGACTTAGCATAGGTCGGCAGCGACCTAACAACAAACAGTTACAACTCGTTACAACCTTCAGCGACTTAACAACTTAGACAAAATACAAACAGACGACCTACTACTTATAAAAGTTGCGACCTAAAAACAGACACGACTTAACTTCAATACATCTGCTTCCTTCAGCGACTTAAGAATCAACGGCAGAGATCAATGCGGCATAAGAATCAACGACATCCCTTCGTTTGCGACCTAACAGAAGCGGCTTCAGAAATTCTTCGCGACCTAAGTCTCCACGACCTAAGACTTTGCGACCTAAGCCTTCGCGACCTAACTTAGCTTGTTCCGTTTCCTTACGACCTAACATAGGTCGTAACTCGTTAATTCGTATCACCTTTCCCTTCAGACTGTTAGGTCGGAGCACCCCGCTAGCTCGTTCCAGTACCTTCTTTCCTATCTCGCTAGGTCGTACGCGACCTAAAAGTATATTAGGTCGTACCAGCGACCTATCTCTTAGTTTTAGCTTGCTATCCTCAAACCAGTTAGGTCATAGCTCTTTCCCTGGTGACACGGTAGGTCGTTCCCACGACTTATGCTTTAGCTCGTTAGCTCGTATGCGTCCTAAAAACAAGTTAGGTCGTTCCAGTATCTTGTTAGGTCGTTGGAGCGACCTAAAGGCCTTGTTAGATCGTATGCGACCTAATACTTCACCAAATTGGGCTGTGCAACCACTTTCCTCAGCATCACTTGCTCCCCCCTCTAACTCCTTAGGTCGTGAACGACCTACACTCTCCTTAGGTCGTGAGCGACCTAAGCCTTTAACTTTCTACACTGCATCATCGGGTTATCCAGATCTACGAAATATGCAGTGGCATCGGTTAGTACGAAGGGATGACTAACCATTCGTAGAATATATTGGGACCCAAAGTATACCTATCAACCATAGCAAACAAAGCAACCAATTCATCCAAACAAACAATTCTAACCTATTTGGAGTTTATGTCCCATACAAATATATCGAATCTTCTTCCTGGATCTACTAGGAACCATCGAAGAATTAAGGAAAAGATGTTGAACAAAAGAGATTGAAAGAGAAAAGATTGTTTCCTTGTTGTTACAGGGTATTGACCATTTATAGTCATATTCCCATGTCCCGTATCTCATCCTCTTCTTGCACTCATACTCACTATCAGTGAATAGTAAGAGAATTTACTGAGGCATACGGACAGATATCTGAGGAATACTCATTCTAGGGTATACTTCACCCTATCTCTAATGAGCTACTTAATACTCCATAGCTAAAGTTTAACCTTCAGCTTGATACCAAATGCGAAGATCCTGAACTCGGCCTTCGAAAATCGGCAATCGTACTTCACTTGTACTCAAAATGCCGTAGATTCAAACGCCGAATTGCTCTCCGGAGCTTATAACACAGTAAGTATAACAACACAGCGGAATAAAGAAATAGATGATATCATATACAATTCCAATTAATACAATATCCAGTATGATATACAACAATGATATCAATATGTTACAACAATATCAGAGATAAATAATGATACAGCAGAAATATCAGAAGTGATAACTCGAAATGATCCGTCAGAGAGGCTGAGTCCAACCACTCTAATATCAAGCTCGAATGATGCAGGCCAAGCTATAATTTTCCAAGGCATAAGTCGTGACCGACTTAAGAAAGTTCAAGGTATAAGTCGTGACCGACTTATTAAAATTAAAGGCATAAGTCGTCCACAATTCAAAGGAGAGCCACGAGATAACAAAGGCAATGCACGAGTTAAGGTAGCGGCATTGAGTCGTCTTCGATCTAACAGTTCTGATGAAAATGAGCTATGACTCAACTTAGGAGAAGCCCTAACTCGTAACCGACCTAATGAAATGATAAGTCGTGACCGACTTAGTATAACTCGACAACGACTTAGCGAAGACTGGCGAGTTAACAAGTGTCTTAAGTCGCCTGAACGACCTACTGAGTTACACAGTGAAAAGGCGGAACAAATGGGTGAAGTGGTAGGTCGTATACGACTTAACGAGCCAAGTGATAAGTCGGAGACGAGTTACGCCCTAAAGAAGACCTACCATAAGTCGCTGAAGTTTAACTCGTGAAATCTGAAACCGTTGATTCTTCTGCCGAGTTAATCTCAACCATTGATTTCTTTAAACCACTAATCTGAGATGCGCATGTTTTTAAGTCGCTGAAGACTTGTTGCCGTTGATTTTTGCTGCCGAGTTAATCTCTACCGCTGATGGAAGCTGGAGTTGTTGATAAGTCGTTACCGACCTATATTAAGTCGTAGGTCGCAACTTTTATAAGTCGTATGTCGTCTGTTTGTATTTCTGTCAGAGTTTGTTAAGTCGCTGAAGGTTGTAAAGAGTTGTAACTATTGAGTCGGAGTCTTTGTTAAGTCGTACGTCTTGTTCTGGTAAGTCGTAGGTCGGAAGCTATAACTCGGAACCGACTTAGGACTTGATGTATTTTGTTATTTTTTTTGTGTGAGTTGTTAAAAGCTATAAATAGGCCGGTGGTGCCATTTGTAAAGGTTGTTGAATATTGAATAAAATTCTCTTTTGATTGCTTTGTGCTTTCATTCAAATTGGTAGTTGAGTGTAATGTCCTATCTCCTCTTTCGGATAATCGAGTGCGCTCGATTCAACGATTGTAGAAGACGATTCGTGGAATCAAGTGCGCTTGATCAACGCTTGAAGAATTGAAGATCTTTGAACCTGGTATCGTGCGCGATCAACGAGTCAGAGATAGCTAGAATTCGGTATCTTCGGATCAACGAATTTGGGCATTTCAGTATTCATCAATCCACAGATTACTACTTTCACCGATTGAAGAACGTTTTGATTAATCCGCTGCGTCAGTTTGGTATCAGAGCTTGTTCTAGCCAATCATAGCTAGATCGAGACTTGGAGCCTATTCATTTAGAAGTTGAAGAGATTTGCCGAGCTTGAAGTGAAGATTCGAATTTCTTTATCACGGCCGAGAGTAAGAAGGCTTGTTCGAAGATTGATTGACCGAATTTGTATTGGAAGCCGAAACTTTGTCCATCGTGTTCATCGCGATTTGCTACAAAGTGGAAGTTTTCGATCCGTTTCATTTTGGATCAAAATCCGAAAAGTGTTTGAATTTTGAAGTATTGAAGAAATTGTGAAGATTTCAATCATGCCGCCAAGAAGAGCTAATCGTCACCAAAACGTAGAAGCTTTGTATCGAAGAGAAGAAGCTGATGAGATGGAGCAAAGAATCAATGAAAACTTTAGTGAAAAGCTTAACGAAGGAATTGGCCGGTTAGAGAAGCTTATGACGGAGATGAATCAAAATCGGAGAAGGGTTTCACCAGAATCTAACCATGGGGGTAGTAGAGTCTCGCCGCATTCCAATCGAGACAGAAGTGTTGAAAATGATCAAGGGCGTAGGAGGAACGTGAATGATCGTGAACGGAGGAATGTCGATAGAAGGGATGAAGGTGGAAGGCGTAATGGTAGTAGAGATGTGGGTGGACGAGATAGACAACGATATACATCAGATTTTGAAGAGGAATATGATGGTGGTAGTGTTCGAGGACAAGGAAGAAATCACTCTGAGTATGATCACAAGTGGGAGTCAGGGATGAAGACTGAAATTCCTGAATTCAAAGGTGGTATGCAAGCAGAGGAGTTTCTAGATTGGGTGGCTAATGTCGAGGAGATTTTTGACTTCAAAGAAGTTCCATAACATCGTAGAGTGAAGTTGGTTGCTACAAGGTTGAGGGGTAGAGCTTTAGCATGGTGGCAACAAACCAAACTTACACGTGAACGAATGGGGAAGTCAAAAGTTGAATCTTGGGAGAAGATGAAGAAGTTGATGAAAGCAACGTTCTTACCTTACAATTATCAATCTTTGATGTATCAACGTCTGCAGAACTTGAGACAAGGGACGAAATCTGTGAATGGCTATGCTGATGAATTCTATCAACTTATTGCAAGGAATGATATTATGGAAACAGAAGAGCAGCTGACATCTAGATTCATTGGGGGATTGAGAATGAAGATTCAGGATATGGTTAATATGTTCGATCCAAGATCTGTGGCAGAAGCACATCAGAAAGCGTTGGCTTGGGAAAAGCAAGGGAGACGAGGAGGTGGTGTGTTTACTAATTCTAACAATCAAGCGAAGGGTGTTGGAGGAAGTTCTAATGTTTCTAAACCTATCAGTAGACCAGTAGTGAAGGAGACTGAGAAGGCAAGGGTTAACAATGGTTTCAAATGTTACAATTGTCAGGAATTGGGTCATAAAAGCAGTGAGTGTCCAAAGCCAAAGAAGAGAACCATGATTGCAGAAGTTGAGGATGAGGATGAAGAAGCTGAATGTTCCAATTCACCACCTGATGAGGAGGAAGAAGAAGTGACGGGAGATGAAGGGTACAATCTAATGATGAAGAGATCCTGTTTAACACCAAAACAAGAGGAGGATTGTAGTTGGTTGAGGAGCAATATTTTCCAGTCAACATGTACCATTCCGGGGAAAGTTTGCAAATTTGTTATTGATGCTGGAAGCTGTGACAATATAATTTCTTCGGAGGCTGTGAGGAAGTTGGCATTGAAGACTGAGAAACATCCGAAGCCATACAAGCTAGCTTGGTTGAGGAAAGGCGGGGAGGTGAAGGTTGGACGAAGGGCTCGTGTGAAGTTTTCCATTGGGAAGAAATATAAAGACGAAATCTGGTGTGATGTTGTGGACATGGACGTTTGTCATTTGTTGCTGGGGAGACCGTGGCAGTATGATAGGGCGGTGCAACATGATGGGCATACCAACAGTTACAGTTTCATGTTTGAAGGCACCAAGATTACTCCAGTTCCAAAGAAGCGACAACAGGAGGAAAACAAGTTGGAGGAGATTGAAGAGCTCAAAACTTTGTTATCATTGAAGGAGTTTGTAAAGGAAGTAGAGGAGGAACCTGAAGTGTTTTTGTTAATTGGGCGAGAGAGCAGTGAAGAGGTTGAGATTCCAGAAGAAGTTAAACCAGTTTTGAAAGAATTTGACGATGTATTTCCAGAGGAGTTACCAACGGAGTTGCCACCGTTAAGGGATATACAACATCAGATAGATCTTGTTCCAGGTGCTGTGTTTCCACACAGACCACATTATCGAATGAGTCCGAAGGAACATGAAGAGTTGCGAAGGCAAGTAGAGGAATTGCTTAAGCAGGGGCGTGTGCAGGAGAGTCTGAGTCCTTGTGCTGTACCAGCTTTATTGGTACCCAAAAAGGATGGAACGTGGAGGATGTGCACTGACAGTCGAGCATTGAATAAGATTACTGTGAGATATAGATTTCCAATGCCGAGGTTGGATGACTTGCTAGATCAAATAAGCGGAGCTACTATCTTTTCGAAGATTGATTTGAAGAGCGGATATCATCAAATTCGTATCAGACCAGGCGATGAGTGGAAAACTGCTTTTAAAACCAGGGAGGGTCTATACGAATGGTTGGTCATGCCATTTGGTTTATCCAATGCACCAAGTACTTTTATGAGGTTGATGAATCAGATTTTTCGACCGTTCATTGGGAAATTTGTGGTGGTGTATTTTGATGATATTCTGATTTACAACGGGAGTCCCGAGGAACATTTGAATCATCTTAGAGAAGTGCTGATGGTATTGCGACAAGAACAGTTCTGTGCTGCAACGAAGAAATGCGTGTTCATGACGCATAGTGTTTTATTTCTGGGGTATGTTGTTTCGAAGGAAGGTATACAGGTGGACCAGAGTAAAGTTGAGGTGATCAGAGATTGGCCGCAGCCCAAGACGATAACGGAAGTTCGTAGTTTTCACGGGTTGGCTTCATTTTATCGGAGGTTTATTCCACACTTTAGTAGTGTGATGGCACCTGTTACTGATTGTATGAAGGGTAAACAGTTTGCATGGACGGAGGAAGCCGGGGTTGCTTTTGAGCGAATCAAAGAACTTTTGACGTCTGCACCAATTCTAATATTACCAGATTTTCAGTTAGTGTTTGAACTACATACTGATACATCCAAGGTTGGAATTGGAGGAGTGTTGAGTCAGAAGGGACGTCCAATTGCATATTTCAGTGAGAAGTTGTCAGAAGCAAAGATGAGGTACAGTACGTATGATGTGGAATTCTATGCTGTTGTACAATCTATTAAACACTGGAGACACTATCTATTTCAAAAAGAGTTTGTTCTGTATACTGATCATGAAGCATTGAAGCATTTGCAAGGGCAAGACAAGATTTCAGCGAGACATGCATCGTGGATTGCATATCTGCAACAATTTACATTTGTTGTGAAACACAAGTCGGGTGTGACGAATCGTGTTGCGGATGCGTTGAGTAGAAGAAATCACTTGTTAACTACATTGAAGGTTGAAGTGACGGGGTTTGAAATATTACCAGAATTATTTACCGATGATCCTTGCTTTGCAAAGTTTGTTGATAAAGTCAAGGATGGGGAGACGGATGAGTTCATAATGATAGATGGTTTTCTGTTCAAAGGAAATCGATTGTGCATACCGGAGGGTAGTCTGAGAATGAAGATTATCAAGGAGTTACACGAAGAGGGACATGTTGGGAGAGACTGTACCTTACAGTTGATTTCACAGTCCTACTTTTGGCCATCGATGAGGAAAGAAGTGGACAGATTTGTGGAGCGATGTCATATATGTCAAGTTTCGAAAGGGACAGCGACTAATGCTGGTTTATATATGCCGTTACCGGTACCAACTAAACCATGGGTTGATGTGAGTATGGACTTTGTTTTGGGTTTACCTCGAACTCAACGGGGAAACGATTCCATTTATGTGGTGGTTGATCGATTTTCGAAAATGGCACATTTTATTGCTTGTAAGAAGACGGCGGATGCTGTTCATGTTGCTCAATTGTTTTTCAAGGAGATCTATCGACTTCATGGATTGCCAGAATCTATTATGTCGGATAGAGATACTCGATTTCTGAGTCACTTTTGGTTAAGTTTGTGGAAGATGGTGGGAACGAAGTTGAACTTTAGCAGCGCTTATCATCCGTAGACAGATGGACAGACTGAGGTGGTAAACAGATCATTGGGAAACTTGCTGAGGTGTCTTGTACAAGATAATCTGAAGAGTTGGGATGTGAAGTTATGCCAGGCAGAGTTTGCTCATAATCATGCTGTGAATCGAAGTACTGGGTTCAGTTCGTTTCAGATAGTATATTCAAGTTTACCGAAGGGACCGTTAGATCTAACGGTAGTGCCACAATCAAAGAAGACAGTTAAGAAAGCTGCTGATTTTGTTGAAGGGTTGGCGGAATGTCATAAAGTCGTTCAGGAACGATTAGGAAATGCAAATGAGAAGTATAAACGATCTGCAGATTTGAAACGAAGAAGTGTTGAATTTCATGAAGGTGATTGGGTTTATGCAGTGTTAACAAGAGATCGTTTTCCGGTGGGAACGTACAATAAATTGAAAGCACGAAAAATTGGTCCTGTAGAAATCGTAAAACGAATTAATGAAAATGCTTATAAATTGAAGCTGCCAAGTGATGTGTATACATCCGACGTATTCAATGTTAAGCATCTCGTACCATATCATGGGAATGAGTTTGTTGGGGATGAAGAGAGCACAAATTCGAGGTCGAATTTTTCTCAACCTGGGGAGGATGATGCAGGCCAAGCTATAATTTTCCAAGGCTTAAGTCGTGACCGACTTAAGAAAGTTCAAGGTATAAGTCGTGACCGACTTATTAAAATTAAAGGCATAAGTCGTCCACAATTCAAAGGAGAGCCACGAGATAACAAAGGCAATGCACGAGTTAAGGTAGCGGCATTGAGTCGTCTTCGATCTAACAGTTCTGATGAAAAGGAGCTACGACTCAACTTAGGAGAAGCCCTAACTCGTAACCGACCTAATGAAATGATAAGTCATGACCGACTTAGTATAACTCGGCAACGACTTAGCGAAGACTGGCGAGTTAACAAGTGTCTTAAGTCGCCTGAACGACCTACTGAGTTACACAGTGAAAAGGCGGAACAAATGGGTGAAGTGATAGGTCGTATACGACTTAACGAGCCAAGTGATAAGTCGGAGACGAGTTACGCCCTAAAGAAGACCTACCATAAGTCGCTAAAGTTTAACTTGTGAAATCTGAAACCGTTGATTCTTCTGCCGAGTTAATCTCAACCATTGATTTCTTTAAACCACTAATCTGAGATGCGCATGTTTTTAAGTCGCTGAAGACTTGTTGCCATTTATTTTTGCTGCCGAGTTAATCTCTGCCGCTGATGGAAGCTGGAGCTGTTGATAAGTCGTTACCGACCTATATTAAGTCGTAGGTCGCAACTTTTATAAGTCGTATGTCGTCTGTTTGTATTTCTGTCAGAGTTTGTTAAGTCGCTGAAGGTTGTAAAGAGTTGTAACTGTTGAGTCGGAGTCTTTGTTAAGTCGTACGTCTTATTCTGGTAAGTCTTAGGTCGGAAGCTATAACTTGGAACCGACTTAGGACTTGATGTATTTTGTTTTTTTTTTTGTGTGAGTTGTAAAAAGCTATAAATAGGCCGGTGGTGCCATTTGTAAAGGTTGTTGAATATTGAATAAAATTCTCTTTTGATTGCTTTGTGCTTTCATTCAAATTGGTAGTTGAGTGTAATCTCCTATCTCCTCTTTCGGATAATCGAGTGCGCTCGATTCAACGATTGTAGAAGCCGATTCGCGGAATCAAGTGCGCTTGATCAACGCTTGAAGAATTGAAGATCTTTGAACCCGGTATCGTGCGCGATCAACGAGTCAGAGATAGCTAGAATTCGGTATCTTCGGATCAACGAATTTGGGCATTTCAGTATTCATCAATCCACAGATTACTACTTTCACGGATTGAAGAACGTTTTGATTAATCCGCTGCGTCATCGAACCATCATCATGTAAGACAAAGGTAAGCGATGTCAGTCGTGATCTCCAAAACTAAACTAGCTCCAATGTCAACTGAACCTGATTATCTAAAAAAAACCCAACTCTAGACTGCCCATGCGGAAAATTTGAGCACCCAGAGTTTAGGAAGGGAACAATAAACTCCGAGTCAGTCATGGGACTGGTGTGGGCAACAAAAACAGTTTTATCTTTAAACAAACAACAAAATAATATTAAACATTGAAATCCGCAATGCTTTTGGAAAATGAAACTACCATAAGACCTCCCGCCACACACACAATGCAAACGCAGAATTGGAGGAGATTTCTTCTTATGATAGTCAAACATGCTTACTATGCAAAATCTTTGATTGATATTATTACTAGTGCATAGTGTACAAAATCATTTCTAAAGTATAATATTAATCTTAGCCAACATACAACCATATGCCTACTATAGTTACTATTTTCAATAGCAGGTTACCGCCACATTCCATAGCAGGTTATACAACTAAAACGGTACAAGGTTCGTATTGTTTCTTTGGATTTCCAACAAATGGTCAGGCTAAGGAACTTCCTATACCACAAGGGATCGCCTCTGGCGGGACGTCCCGAGAACTAACTAGCTCTCTGCCAACACAAGGCCATATTACCTCTGACACCAGGTAACTACTACACGAATATGCCACCTCCCGGTCCTTTGGGACCTTTATCCGAGGCGCCTCGATCAAACAACAATCACACAGTACATGAGATTGGAGTATCCACATAGGTTAAATATGAGGGCTGCATACCTGATACCACCCTTTTCCAGAAGGAAATGACATACCCTAAAGGGAGCGACCCTCATAACCTTGCCGCATCATTCCTGTTTCGACCATTTCCAGGTTGTGAGGTCCGAAGAGGTCTCGTCCACAAAGCTACGCTTTTTCACAAAGCCGTGCATTGATCAACAAATGATCAATAAATAATCATCACACAACAACACTCAGCATGCCACACTACCAAATTGGGAGTATATCACTGATAACCTTCAACTACATAACCTCTGAGCTCGTACGTCTCAGAGAAGGGTGTTAAGCTAAGAGAATAAATTCTCCACCATCAAACAGAAATGTATTTGAAAGAAATCAGCTTTATATCTCAAAGTGTAATGTCAGACATGTAACCATACAAGTCTGTTCCGGGTTCGAAATGAACCGAAGGCACTTCCGAAGAAGCCCTTGCAATCCGGGTATTCACAATCCCGATCGGATTTCCCATCACTTAGGAAATCTCTATACCGGCGCGACTCAATGCAGAGACAATTGACAGGTTATTCTATCGTTCTCACAAATACCCGGTCTTCAACACCGATCTTCAAATGCGATCCATATACGACGTATCATTATTCGGAATGGGTTATACGACACAAAGGTCCTCTCCCGGTTAAACCGAATAATGAGCGTAATATTTACAAAATATATGGATAATGGATTTCAATTAAGTCACAACTGATTATCCAAAACTTTACTTTCAACTGGTTTAAACACATTACCATTTTAATCTTTTTAAACAAAAGATTCAATTCACAAAGTTTACCCGGTTTCACAAAGATTCGTTCACAGATTTTCCAAATAAATTTCCATTTCAATTGGATTAACTCATTAAATCTTGAAATCAAAGATTTAATTCATAGCTTTCAAAACACATTTCCAAAGATTTATTCATAATTTGGGAAACCATCTTCAATTCAAACTTGAAATTCCTTTAATTCAAATTGGAAATCTATTTGTTATATAAGAGCTTTTATCAGTTGAAAACAGTTAGTTTTCCAAATCATTGAATTCAATTTCAAATATTGAATTCAAATTTAAATCAATTTATTAAATATCAAGTTTGTTAAGTTATTTAAAATAACTTTTACCTTTGAAACTCATTTGCAAAGCTCTTAAACTTAATTTCCAAAACTATTTGGATTCACGAATTCAATCTTTAAAATTGTCAAAAATCTGCGACTTAACTGATTTCCACGTGAAATCCATATTTGTGTGTGTATGGTGTAGTCCAGGGGTTTGACAGAATAGTGCAACATCATTCAATCATCACAGATTAAAACACAGAAATATAGTTGATAAGCGATATAAACTATAACGCTTATCGTTCATTCACAGATTCACAAATAATAAATAGATGTATCACAAATAAATGAATAAATTACACACAGCTCAATTCACATAACAAAATATCATAGATCAGATAGGACAATCAATTCAAGGCATCTCATACAGTACAATCATTCACAAGTAAGGTCAAACATTTAATAATCATTTTAAGTAGGATTAATTAATCGTTTAATCCTAATCAATTCAATTTATTTCCAAGTAAATTAATTACCTATGAATTAATTATCCATTCATAGATTAATTAATTACAAATCATTTGATATAAATAAATTAATCAATCACCTTAATAAATTAAATTATTCTTAATTAATTATATTAATTAAGTTAACCTTTAAACCAATTACATAATTAATTAACCCCTTAATTTATTATTTAAAGAAATTAAACCTTTAATTACTTGCCATTAAGCAATCACCTCATAACAATTAATCATTAATTACCAATTTATCTAATGATTTTCTTAAACCAAATTAAACAAAATTAATTAACTTTAATTAATCAAAATATTCAAAATTAATTACAATAAGTGATTAATCCTTAATTACTTTTATTAAGTAATTACATCTAAACAATTTATAATTGATTATCTAAATTTAATTATCTAATTAATTATTAAAATTAATCACCTTAATCAATACTTAATAACCCTTAGTTAATTATCTAATAACATTTCTTAATCACATTTAATTAATGTTAAGTTATAAATAATCTAAATCATTAATTAACTTTTAATCATTCATTAATTAACTTAAGTAGTTAATTACAAATTTATCAACCACTTAAACATAATTAATTCAAACTCTAATTACAATTATAAATTAATTGATTTAATTGTTCAACTTAATTAAACATTTAGAAGTCTTCCTTTAAATTTTGAAAATCAATTATAGTATTAACTACAACTTAATTGTTAGTTAACTATATACTTAATTTAAATTAATTACTTAATTAAAATAGTAATTTAGAGTTAGGAACATTGTAAAGTATTAACTACATAATTAAACTTGTATTAAAGTTTAACTTAATTTGTTAAGCATTTTCACTTATTTTCATTTATTAAAACAGCAGTTTGAAAAACCACAAACCCGAGACCTCCCTTGCTCTAACTCGAATGGTACTTCGAGTCCTTCATCAACATTCCCGAGCCACATCCCTATACACAACCACTCTTCCCTCTTCTCTTTCTTTTTCAATTATTTGTTCCAGCAAGTTCTAGTTTAAACTAAGTTACAAATTAAAGCATCCAGCTCATACTCACGCACGTGATCAAACCCCGAAGCTTCCACCATTTTCACTCGAGCACGACTCGAGTAAGTTGACCACGATGACACTAACACAACTCACTGCGACGTACACGTGCACGGCGGCGCGGCCGAGCTTCGACGAACATCAATGTCGCAGGCACATCACAAATCACCCCTAGGTTCGAAAATCAAACCCAATTCGCTTACAAAAATTTCAAATTGAAATATAACCTTCTGCTCGAAACCTGTAGCTCAACACAGTCGACAAAACAACTTTTCCACCGCCGCCAAGACCACTTAAGACCCTCAACCTTTGGCCACACCACGACAACACGTCAATCTTCCATTTCCCAAATTCTCTTGATACTCGATCGTGTAAAGAAGACGCACTCGCCTCTTTACAAACGTGAACACGAACACCAACTAAAACCCTAATATGATCTCGTATCTAAATTTCACACAATAGAAAAATCTTCGGATAATTTTCACGAAAACCCTGATTTTTATACTTGCTTCATCCAAAATTTCAACATTTATTATTGATTAAATCACTAGAAATTTGTAAAAGTGCAGTTTTGGTTCAAATACAAACTGCTCTTGAAATATTGAGCTAAAAATCTTCATTCTAGTTTTAAAAATCACCACTTGCTGTAATAATTCAAGATATAAACTTAAATTAGCATTTTATAGCATTTAAATTTATCAAAGAAATATTTGATTCACCTATAGAACAAATTACAGTAGTATATTCTTACAGACATAGTTTAATTAGCTTTGAAAATCTTAATTCAGTTTAAACATATTTTTAAAGTTAAATACTTACAGAATATCAATGTTTGATGAGAACAACTTGAGTTTTAAACAAAAATATGCAACTGTAACAACAGAGTATCATTAGCAGAGAAGAACAGTATTTATGTAAACCCAGATTCATATCAATATAAAACACATACAACCCATATATTCCATGAATCATCATACTGCTTTTAATTAAACTTAAGCTTGAAAATTTATGTTTACTCACCTTCCAAATCATGGTTTCAGAAATGACAGAGCCTTTTTGTTTTGAAACCAGGCTTTTGCAAATTTAAACTGGAATCCTTCTTCTTGAATCTATGGTTTAAGTTGTTGTTGAATCTTTGTTTAAGTTAGTAGAATAATGATGTTTATTTTTCTGAAATTCTAAGTCGGTAAATGAAAATGAGGTAAAGAATGTACACATATAGGAAGAAAATATGGACAGGTTTGTATAGTTGCTGTACAAGTTGATTGATTTTTTTTATTTGTACTGGGTAGATGTTTGTTTTAATTCGATCAGAGATTTTTCCTTTGCATAAGGAGGCTGAAGTGTTCTCGAATTGACTTTGTTTATTTGTTGAGATGAAAGCTTTAAATGTTAATGTACTTTATGTTTTTATATGTTTTCTTGTTTTGTTTGATACTTGAACATATTTGCCATTTTCATTCGTTTGTATGTTTGAATATATACTTGCATTTCTACTTACAGGCTACATTCTTTTCCTTTGTTTATTGATTGACCAGCTGAGATTTATTTTAATTGGAGGCTGATAGCCATGTTGTGGTGGCTAGCATTAATTGCTTTGTACATTTTTCTTTTCATAATGTACACTTGCATACATGAACATATCTTTACCTTTTGTATTTTAACTGTCTTCTCATGCCAGCCAACACATATACATTAGTCTTTCTTTCTTGTTCAAGTATACATTCCTGTTTATGAATATGTATTTGTTTCATTTGTATTTTGTTTTGTTTTCTTTATTTCCTTCAAGTGTTCATGAATATATAATTATTTTTTTACTTATTTGTGCTTGAATGTATTTTATTTTAATATGTTGTTATAATTTATCTAATGTTGTTATTATATCTTTTTATTGTTTTATAATTTAAAATGAATTTCTATATTTAATATATTGTTTAATTTATTTAATTTGTTTACTATATAAATTTTCTATAAATTTATCTTATGTAATTTTTTATATTTATTTTGTATCTCAATCATTTATTTATAAATTTAATACTAATTATTTTTATATTCATTTTGTAATATAGGTAAATTTCTAGATTTTAATTTGTTATTAGATTTTATCCAATGTATTTATTTTATACTTTTATATCTTATATAATTTGTAGTTTTTATTTTCAAACCATTTATTTACAATTTAAATTCAAATCAAATATACATATATATATATATATATATATATATAATTTCAAATTCACTCATATATACCCAAATATATACACATTCACATATATACACATATATACAATATTTAAAGTTTAAATGATTTATATAGAATTTATTTTAATTCGAGGAAACTCACATCACTTTATCATTTAATTTTACAAATTTTTATTCAAAAATTAATTTAAATTATCAATTTAATTTTATATAAAATCCGGGGTCATTACAGTAATAGAATGACAATCGAAGAAGTGTGTCTGATCGGAGGAGCTACCTCACTTGGCCCGTCAATTGCTCCTGTTTTAGCCACCTTAAGCGAACTCATGGGAGTCGGGTCCACGTATATACCTCATATAAATCATTGCCACCATCCTACTTCATTCTGGAATCTCCACCGCTTACACAGTTGTTAAAGTGGTTTTCGGTATTAGCAAAGAGTGACAATAACCAATCCCGGTCTCTTTAACAACCAAACGTTATTATAACACCATGGTCATTTCAAAGTATCATACTTCGAAACCAAAATATAATATCCATTTCAAAACCATATCATTACGATATCATTTCTCGCTTAAAATTATATTCATTTCCAAAATCATAACACTTTCCAAAATTATAACTTTTCGAAATTATAACAATTTGAAATTATAACACTTTGAAAACATAACTTTGAAATCATAACACTTTGAAATTCATAACACTTTCCTCTTAAACAGTTTAGATATTAATAATAGTATATATATATTAAAAATAGTTATAAATAAAATAGTTAATACAACAAAATAATTTGTATATAAAATAGTTATAAATTAATAGTTTATATTAAAGTAAATAGTATATTAAAAAATAGTTTTTATTTAAAATGGTTTATATTAAAAATAGTTTATATTAAAATAATTATATATATTTGAAATAATTTATAAAGTAAAATATTTATATATATATTTAAATGCTTTATATAATAAAATAGTTTCCTCAAATTCACAAATCGATTCAAATTCCAAAATTCAATTTAACTCCTTCTCAATTCATCCATTTCAATTCAATTCAGTTTCTCAATAAACCATTTCAAATTATATCGATTTCAAATATAGATTTGAACCACAAAATATACCATTTCAATTTCAATACATTTCAAAGCTTTACATATTCAACATTTTTAAAACTAATTTGATAATTTCATTTATATCTCAATTTAACTTCATTATTGTTTAGTTTTGAAATATTCACTTAAATTAATCCAATATCATTTAAATAAAACTAAGTATCCCATTTCGGTTTATTTAAATATAAAATATTCATTTAATCCCTTTCACTCAAAAATAAAGTTACAAATCATATCTTTAAAATCTCAAATCCAATAAGTTTCAAATTGATTTTATATGAGTATAATTCGTAAATCAATACCATTTCAAATCAATTTCAAATTTATCTTTCCAACCTCAATCTATAAAAATTATTATAAAATCTATCATTAAAATAAAATTTTAAATAAATACTTAAAACATATTATGTACTAATTAAATCAAACTTTATTAAATTAAATCTTATTATTATATTTATTTTATATCAAAACTTGTATATATATATATATAATATCTTAAAATCAATATTTATTAAAATTATATATTTCCCTTCAAAACCATGGAAATCATTTTCAAATATTTATATATAGACCAACGGTGTATGTATATAATTTTCTATCCTATGGTCAAGTGATACGGATACTTTTCATTTCAATCCGCAATTTAAATATATACGGATATGTATCTTTTTAACCCGCAATCCCAATTCAATTCAATGAAAATCGCTTGGGTTTATCATTTCAACCCATAACGATTTTCTCCTATTCTACAAGATCGTTCGAGTATGTATCATTTCAACCCATTGGGAATTCTATACTAACAGGGAACTTGTAGAGCGAGAATAATATAACATATCAACAACAGGCATATATGATCAGTGATAAAATAACTAACAGATCATGGTGTCAGATGTCACAGGTGAGCAGAAACAGAAAATAACATATATATATAGCAATTTAAATAACTAACAGCAGCATATTTCAATTGTCGTTTCAATTGAAATCAAATTTAATAAATATAATAACATAAATCATGAGTGATTGCTCACCTTTCGAGGCTAGAGAGAATATACAATAGAATGAGTTACGGATCCAAGCACGAATTTCGAAGCAAAGCACGATGGACCCGAGTTCGACGGACAAGCTGATAAATAGGAATAGACAAAATCAAATCAGAACTGGATCGATGAAGATAATGGTATAAGTGAACTTATATATATATATATATAACTAAATATAACTATTTACATATATAAAACATATTCTAAATACAAACACATTTTAAATTGAATATATATACATTTCAAAATCATTGTTTTAAATTAAACACATATATAATATATTTTAAAATCAAACTCAAGTGTACTTATGTGTAGTAGATATATATATATAATACTAAAATTTATACAACATATAATATATAATATACAATACTAATATGGGCTTGTACATACACATCAAATAAGATCTACAACAGATAATATAATACAATTATAAGCTTGTACATATATACACAATCATATGCAGTTTATAAACTAATACAACTAGTATACAAACTTATATATAAATGAAAAACAAGCATATAATACTGAAACCAAATATAAATACAATTTATATAACTGATAGATAAAGCCCAACAAATCAGACATACTATCACTAACATAATATATATATATAAGCTAATAAAACAATATATATTATTATATACATTTGCAAAATATATATGCATTCAATAAAATATCCAGACATACATACAAATCTTCAAAACCAAACTCTATCAATATACACAATATATATGTAGCAGCTATGAAAATCATTATGTATATTAATAAAAAAACTATTTCAAGCACAGCATAATTTAAGTAAACATTTAACATATTATATATATCTAATAACTTATATATACCACAACATAATATATCGTAACCAGACATATAATATACACAACTTGTATAACCAACTGGAAATATGTATATGAAAAAAACATAACAAAATATATAAACTTATATATACTCTTCCCAAATTAATATAAACGTAATATATGCACAAATATATAAAACTGCAATAGTAACTAATATATATTTACGCAAACATTTACATAATTTATATAATATGAAAAACTAAATTTATATATATATATATAAGCTATATATATATATGTACAGCAAATCTCATTTAAACTTACACATTATTAGTTTATATAACAGAAAAATACAAAGTATATAACTGATTCATAATATATATATATAAATACGTATATATATAAACATCATTCTACCATTTTTCTTTCAACAAAACAAAATCATCAATATGTTGTTCGACACATTACTTTAACATATTCCACACACACACACACACACACATATATATATATATCAATACCAAAACCAAACTCACGTATAAATAAACAAATATATATTATAACATATATATAATATATATATATATATATGTGTGTGTGTACCTTATACAACAAAATAAGTGTAGTATGGCTATGGAGGCATGCGAATGGAACAAGAACAGGCGGAGGGAAGGTGGGCTGCGCCTTCGGCCGTGGAGGAGTGGCTTGCGGCATTGCATGTGGAGCTAAGCCAGGCTCGGGCAAGTGAGGGCGGTTTCGGCCATGGTGAGTTTTGGAGGGGAGGGGACACGTGGCTGCTGGGGATGTGTATGCTTGGTGGAGGTCGGAATGGCACAAGGAGATCGGATTGGCACAGGGAGATCGACGGAGCACGAGCAAGTGGAAGTGGAGACTCGGATCTCGGTGAAGTCTGGCTCGCGTGAGATAGAGGGGAGGCTAGCGTGTATGGTGGAGGCAAGTTTTAGAGAGAAGGTAGTGGAGAAGCTAGGTGAAAGCAACAGAAATTCATTTTTTTCTTCTTTTCAAAGTGAACCGAAAGGAAAAAATGAAGATATATGAATGAACTAACAATCATAAATTGGACCAGTAAATAGAAAAGGCCTCATATAAATTCTAGAAATGTTAAAAGTCATGGCTGTTCAATTTTGGACAGGTAGGTAAATGGAAACCAAAAGAATTTAAAACCGGTACCGATATGAAATCGTTTCCGTGGATCCCGCTGCGTATCGGACTTCAAAAAACAGAATTGAATATACCGCAAAGATCAACACAACGAGACGATTAAAACAGTAGACAGATATCAATGGTACGATCATCCTATTAAAAGTCGATAATCGGTACCAAAATGCTGCAAATCTGTCGAAATAAGAGAAACGGAGCAATAGCAGTCCAAATTTAAAGAAACTAAATATGATGTCTCACTCAAAAGATGATTTATAAATTTATTGTATCAAAATATCCAGGTTTGGAAATTATTTTATTATCATCAAATATTAACTGATTCAAATTTAAATAAAATTATACAAGAAAATTAACTTCCGTAATTTCTGATGAAAATTAACCATTTGCCATGTTCAAATATATGTATTCCAAATATCAAATTTTTATTTCAAAATTCAATTATTTAAAATTTCACAAAAATCCAGTTAATTACATTAATAAAATTATTACAATTTACGAGTCGTTATAAATTGTTTCCCCCATTTGATAGGATTTGTTTGAGTAAATATCCAAGATAATTGATTAATATCTCGTATATTTATATTGTGTTATATTCGTGTCGAATAGAGTTAGATAGGAATGATATTAATCTGTAGTGATTATAAATTAATTAAACTCGAATTTGGAATTATAATAGCGATAGAAATATAATTATATACTTTATTATTGCTAATATTCAGGATAATTGATTAGTATCATGTATTTGTAGATATTGAATTCTATTCTTAACTAATAGAACTAGATGGAGTTAATACCAATTTGTTGTGTGATTATAAATTAATCAGAACTCTAATTAGGAGTTATATTAGTGATAGAAATATTATTGTATATTTTAACACTAATCAAAAGTTTGAAATTACAGAAGAAGTATTTTATTACTTAATTTGGTTTGAAAAGTTGTAAAATTTAGAATATTTTTATAATAGGATTTATTAAATTTAGACCCTAAGAAATGATTTTAAACATATGTGTATACATATGTCGAAATTATATACATTAGCTATATAACATTTTATGGCCTTATAGATAGCTACATTTAATTTTAATAGAATAATTAAGTACACTTTAGCTATAATATGATTGATAGGCAAGGGTATTATTAATAAATTTGGGACTTCTATAAAATAATACAAAGAATATATGATTTGAGTAAATAAATAAATAACCCGACAGTTGAGTTAAATTCTTCAGTAAGATAAATTTATCTGAATTGGATGTTAGAACTTATATAAATTCTTGATGTTGTGAACGAGCTGATTAGTCTATATAATTGTATAGTAGGGATTTTATTAAACAATCAAATTACTTGAATGAGTAAAACTATGTGAAAGAATGTGAATAGATTTATACGTATTCTATATAATATCAATGTGAGCTCACAAAAATATATTTAGTTGAGTTTGATATTCAAGAATTGTATTTAGATGATCTAAATAATATAAAGGGGAAAATATCGTAGATTGTGATCTAGTTGCCATTGATCGGGTATCGAGTTTCGGTAACAAGACGATGTAATAGATATAGTTAAGATAATGCTCGAAACGGCGTGGAACTTGTGTTATGTTTTCACTCGATGCAAATTAGACGTTATCTACGAGAAGTCAAGATAATATGACTTATTAGGAAAGTCTAGAGTTATTTGTTAACTTTGGTTGTTCGATACATATGTTTGAGAGACAATACATTCTATACGGCTTCAGTGGATTGACTTGAGCCACCGAGAGCACGTTATACAGAATATGCCCATTATCCATATAGTATGGATATGTAGTGATTACGTTCCATATAGTATGGATATGTAGTGATTACGTAGATAATCCATGATACCATGGGAGAACTGCATGACTTGCATATGAGATTTCGAAGCATTTTCGGAGAGAGATGGCGATGACTATCTAAAATAGATCACATATCACCCATGCCTATAGTAGAGGTCAAGGTGAGATCTATATGATTCTATTGCATTGTGATGCGACTCGGAGTCTATGGTATATTTAGATACCGACTTGTTCTAGTTTGTTCTCCAATAGGTAGTTAATGAAAGGACAATTAGTAATATATCGTATAATAGGCGATTAGTATTATATCATATTGTAAGCGATCAGTAATATATCATATAGTAGGTGATAGATATAATAATTATAATAGACGATTTATTGTATATCGTATAATAGATAGTTTAAAATGAGTAGTGGGTGATACGATTCTTTTGTGGAGTTTCGTATACTTGTACAAATTTCTTGGCATAGTGGTAGACCTAGATAAGGATTCCTATTCCACCACTAGTCTCGAGTGAGTGTAGTTTTAACCTTACACTCATACATTAGGATGCGCCTCAAATTTCGCTATTGTGCATGCCAGTTTACAGTAATAATATTATATTTATTTATAATGGATTTAAGGATACAGGAAGGAAGTTAAGGTATAATACCCTATCATTTAGGATGAGTTTACTTTACTGGTTTATAGGCAGTCCGGATTTCCCCTGAGCCACTTTTGTAATCTATTATTTACATATTTTAATACCATATTAATTATCCCAAAAGACAATAAATCAATTTATAATCTTTTTATATATTTAAATAACATTAATTACTCCAAAAGATAATAAGTCAAATTTATAATCTTTTATAAATTTAAAAATAATATTAATTATGTTGAAAGATAATAAATCAAATTTATAATCATTTATAAATTTATAAACAATATTACTTAACCTGAAAGATGATAATCAAATTTATAACTTCTTTTATAATTTTTTAATCAAAACTTAACCTTTATTTTCAAAATTTTCAAAATATTTGAAATATAGATTAAACAACATTTAAAGTGCAAAAACATGACCAAACATTTATTTAGTAAAAAACACATCATACACAAGGGTTTAGGAAGATGATATTTCAGAAGTGACGGTAGAGGGAAAATCGCTATAAGGACACTTACACAATTCAAACAGTATATCACAAATATTTTAGCCAAACATCAATATAAGAGATATAAGGATGTAAGTAAGATGCATATAACAGTAAATTAATAATGGCTAGAAACTCCTTAGGGTCCCTCTACATAAGTCTCCTGTAAATCTCATACACACACACACACACACACACACACACACACACATATATATATATATATATATGCATTTTGAAGTGTCTCACAACGGCCTATTCGCTACAAAAACACTCCGACTTCTTCTTTTTGTCCCCGCAACACAATGGTTATTTATGCCATCTACTATCAAGCAGGAATTTGAATCTAAACAAACAATCAGACAACAATCTTTTTACTTTACAAGCACAGAACGTTGATTTACTCTATTCGATAGATTTCCAAAATAATCCATTCAAGTTAATTATAGCATAACAATGTTTTATTCTGATAAATAGATATCCCAACCAAAGTATAACTAATAGATAACAACATATAGTTTATTTAAAGGTGAGTAAACTCATAGAAATTTTAGCTGACGCTTTCGCGTTTTGGTTAGATCTACAATCGAATGATGGTCGATTTTAGCTCAAAATTCCACTTGTTCCAAAATTGATTTTAGCACAAAATTCCACTTGTTTCAAAATCGATGAATCCAATTCCAACGCGAAGAAAAGAATTCCACGAGTACAGTGCAATTGACCGCATTCGAATCCGACCTCATATGAAATAGGTATTGGGTTTATAAGATTTGGAATTAAATAATACAATTTATCAACGTAATTACTAAAATAAGTTAATAACACCCCCTCCCCCACACCAAAACCTTTCTTCCTCGATGATACGCATGCAGCTCACAACGTGCACGTCTGAATTATCATGCATCTCAAGCATTATTATGGAGCTACGGTCCATTAAATCAACAATCGACTTCGCCGATGAGTTTACCTTCACGTTCTCGACCTCTCCGACCCATCAACTCAAAGCTTAGGCAACCCTAGCAAATTACGACCCGAGCACCTCCTTGTGCCTGAGCACATGTCGCATTTTACCATAGCCAACCGAAGGCGCTCCAACTACCACCAAACAACTTCCCAACCATCACCTTAATTCCATCTCAAGCTCCCCAAATGATATTCCGACCGAAGCTTAGCTACAAACAACGAATTTGTTCTGATCACCTAAAGACGACGACACTTCACCAAACCTCCATCAATCGATGTCTCTTCGCTTGACGAACTCATATCTAATAAAGCCATAGCCTATTCCCTCATAAATCATCCTAAATCGCAAACCATAATGGTTGCAATTAACACCAAACATGATCCATCGTTGCCGCACACATCAAAACGTGTATGGATTTAAAGCACACCCTTCCTTGAACTCTATGGATCTGATTTCTTGATTTTTAGTGGAGTGGATGAATTTATTTTTAATTTTTGAAGGAAGACATGAATTTGCTTACAAAAAATGAAAATAAAACGAAAAGGGAAGATTGGAAAAGCAAAGAGGAAAACAATGAAGCATCCAAGTGTTGATGGTTTGAATATTTATAAACAACCAAATCTCTTTACTTCTAATGCAACTTAAACCAATATTTCAAGCAAACCAAGCTTTACAAGCCAACATCACATATTAGCTGACTAATATGAGTTTAGATTTGATTTTTAATTATTTTTGAAAAGAAGGTTTTGTGGTATTGCATAACACAATATCATGTTCGCGTGCGTACCGCGAACGACAAAAATAAAAATACAATTATACACCAAAATATGACACGATCACAAATCAACAATAAAATACACATATTACTTTATTCTATGAAATTCCAAAAATACCATCATTTGCCGTAAACTACATCAAATGATAATTTAAATATTCTCCACATTAAAAATTAAGGAAAAATTATATAAATTCATTTAAAAATACGTTCATAAAAATCAAGTCATTTTAATAACAACTGATTTTCTTGTCATTTTGTCGAACTATCTGTTGTCATAAATAAATTTAAAAAATTATTTTATTAATTTAAAGGAGTTAAATAAGGCTTTTAAACCCATTTAATTAAAATTTACTTCACAATTCAAATACTTAAATAATCCCTATATTTGAAACTCAAGTTATTAAACTTGAAAAAATTTATCCAAATATTTAAAATTAATTAAATATTCATAATCAAAACGATAAAATTCCAAGATGTTACATTCTCACCTCCTTAAAACAATTTCATCTCCGAAATTCCCTAAGGAAGAAAATGTCTCCAAACCTTAAGGTTTAAAAAGTATTAATTAAAATAAATTACTAAACTCTTAAGGTTCCTTATATATTTCACTTTTCAGCAATAGCTTCTTTATCTCTGAAGTTTTTTAGAGGGTCTGTTAGATAATGAATCTGACTCACTCATCTGCAAGTATGATATAGTATGCTTGATGACAATGCACTTAAAATCTAATACATAATGACAAATATGCCAACAAAGTATGACATACTTTACCTTCCTATCTAATAAACTAGAAAGTGATTGTACCTCAGATTGTAGAATATGCAAATCTGAGGCTGACTCTTTATACTTAATGATTTTTTTTGCATGGCAAGCATATCTTTTGAAAGAGATGAAATGTGTGATTTAAACTCTGTCGTTATTTCTTTCATACCATATATTCATTTTCTTTGTTTATAAAATATCATATAAAATCCAACAAAACTATTAACCTTAATTTGGCAACAAAGAAGGAAAGTACCTGGCTTTTTTAAAGCTTGTTCAAGTTTGCTTTCTATCATAATCTATCCTTCTTGTAATTTCTACAAATCAGTTCCAACTGAGCTCTATGAGATTCTGAGAAAGTAGTGAGTCTCTGATAAACATTAGCCAAAATAGCTTTTAAAGTAACTTCTTTTTCATGCCAAATTATAGTATCCTTTTCGACCTATTATGATCAAATTAAACTAACATCGGCCAACTAAGATACACATGTCAAAAGAATAATACATATTACATGATGTAGGTATTGTGGATAGGGATACCTTGGCACCTTGATATTTTACTTAGTGTGGAGTACCCCTTTATGATGTTGTAGAGTAGCATATTATCGATGTTATCTGCTGACTCTTTGGTTGCAGGGACAGGTCAGGTCTGATTTGTATACACTCTGTTCCATATACTATCGACTTTTATATTATTTTAAGATTTTTTATCACTCACTCTTGACTGTTGTATGGCTCGGGGTTTTATGCTTTAGTTCTTATTATCTCGGATACTCTTAAATGAGTAGACTACAGAGCAGGTGTGAACAACATATGTATTTCTGCAGATGGACTACAAGAGGTGACGTCTTTTTATATTATTTGAGTTTGTTATTGCATATACCACCGTATGGCACTATGGAGCCTTGATAGTGTTCGACTTGCTCTTATTAATGACAACATCAATTGAGTTTATTTATGAGTTGTATAAACTCAATTACTATTTTGTATAACTATAAGAGTCTATGTGCTCTAATTCTTTTTGGTTCATGTAGTTATTACTGTCTCGCCTGCTTTATATCCATGATGACTATTATATTTAATTCGATGCAATGTGGAATATATGATAGGTTAGTGATTGATTAATTTTCCTTTCTCGTTTCTTCCCTTCCATTTCTCTTCTTTACTTCTTTTTCTTTCCTTTGACAAATGTCCTGCATCTAAGGTGTAGGACGGCCGATACATTTGGTATGAAAGCTTAGGTTATGTGATTAACCTGAGTTAATATCACAATCAAGTAAAGATAGGGTAGGAGTTATCACCATAGACTGGATCAACAGTGTGTATATATATGAAAGAGTGCGTATTTGTTATATATTTTGGTTTCCAAAACTATATATTAGTATATAGTATATAAGTTGTATTGAAAACGAACACTATTGATGCAATTTTCCTTATGAGAGACTCATTATCCTTAGTATAAATTAGGAATGATTGAGCATATAAGAAAGGTTATTATTGACTCCATATTTGGAGTTGGAAAGGGGGAAGGATCTTTGGTCACTATCCTTGATTCACAAAATATGTTCGCAGAGATAGTGCGAATCATTTTCGGGAATGCCCAAATTACTCTAAATGATTGTGTTGCTCAAGTGCAAATGCCTAGAGTCAACTTTGCCTATGTAAAGACTATGCAAGACTAGGAGGCAAACCACTCCTTGGAACAGAGTGGGCTATTGAGATGCAAGGCTAGATTGCTATTTTCAAGAGGATCTTCGATGACTTGGAGTTAGATGATACAATGAGGTAAAAGTTGACCTCTAGATAACTCCAGGGACGAACAATGAACTAGTGGATTCTCGGGATCAGTTTACAATTCGCTTCGAAGAAAATGTATCTCGACTTTTCTGAAGTCGATGTTAGTTAGGATGTAACAACCCGCATATTTTACGATTATATATTTAAATTTTTTGTTTAAATATAACATCGTTTGTTGAATTTAAAGTTTGAAATGTTGCTTTTTGTAAACAGTCGAATTCGGACTCGAGACCACTCCCATTGAGTTCAAAACAACATTTACAACTTTTTTGAGTATAATCATCGATATGTTTGGAGTTGATTAGGATTTTGGTATTTTCATTTGGGCTTTGGGTTGTGTTCTAGCCCATTAACCCAAAAAAGTAACCCAACTCCTCTACCAAATACCCTAACTCCTCTACTCTTCATTCATTCTACTCCTCATTTCCTAACACTGAAGCTAAAGAGAAAAATGGGGGAAAAGAGGGGAAATTAAAATTACTAAGCCCTAGATTCTTAGGATATTCAAATTCAAGTTATAAATCAAAGAGAAGCTTAGGTAAGCATCCTCTTCATCTTCTCCATCTCAATGTCTCTTCAATTTTCAGAAATTCCTATAACCTAACTTAGGAAATTCATTTCATTTGATAATAGATTGAAGATTCTAGAGGTGTTGTTGAAGAGAAATCAACCTTAGCTTGTTTTAGAGCTTCTCATTACATTATTTGAGTTTAAAGGTGAGTTCTTGCACTCACATCTACGTCTATACCTTTGATAGTTGTTAGGTATGAATTCCAAACATCTATTTCATGTTCATTTGCTTTTGATTTGAATTGGTTTGGTGAATTTTCCAATTTGGTATTTTGAAGTCAAAATCCATTAAAATCCAACTATGGATGTTTGGACATGTTGTTTGGAGTGTATTGAAGAGCCTATAGGGTTGGGTTGTCGCTTGGCATAAATTCCAAGCCATCGTCGCTCATTCGATTGCTTCGAGGTTGATTTGGCCATCAATGGCCTAGGCAAAAATGTGCCCTGAGCTTTAGCTCGGACGTCTGGTAAAATTATCAAACGTCTGATGCTATGGAATAAAAATTCCAAATTCTCAGCTCAGACGTCTAAGTATATTTCCAGACCTCTAGGCGATCTGGAAGAAAATTTCCAGACTCTCAGCTCAGACGTCTAGTGTTGTTTAATTCAGCCAATTTGCCTAATTTTTAGTGGATTTTCATTTTATCGATTTTTGTTGATCTGGTTGGTGGTTGTCATTTATTATCGACTTTGATGACTTCTTTTCTGGATTTTTGGGAATATCCATTTGATGGATTTTGTAACGACCCTGAAATTTTAATATTGGAAATCAGGATATTTAATTGATTTTAAATATCTGGAATTCAGTTTAATTTGAAAATTCGAATATCAAAGTGAATTTGGCAATTTAATTATTGAATTTAATTTCTGAATCTGGGTAAAAATTTGAATTTTCAGTTTTAAGCTGAATAAAAATATTTTCAAAGCTTAGAAAATTTATATTAATAATTCTGAAGATATTAGAACTTTCAGAATTGAATTTGAAAGTGATTTGTTCAGTTTGAAATTGTATCGTTTAAATTGAATTTAAAAAATAGCGTTCCGAGGCACAGTCTCGGAATTCGACGAAACTAGTTCGATTGGATCCGTAATATTGAATTATTATCGGATTTCAATTTTCGTAATGTTTGGAGTGATCCTTTGGCCGTACGATAAGCAAACGCGCTGAAATTAAATCGAAAATTTAATATTATAACTGGTCCAAAAAGCTATCTTTTTCATACGATCGAGTTTGGACTCAAAACCTTTTCCATTGCGTTCGGAATAGGGGTATAACCTTATAAATGCCTGGCGGCATGCCTCGATAGGAAATTGAGATTTTTGGCTCGATTTCGAGACGTTCGAATTCAAATTTAAATTTAAATTCTATAATTATGACCAGTCAAAGACAAAACATTTTTTTTCTTTCTTTTCTCAACACATTGTTGCCCTTTCTAACACCTGTCAAGCATGCAAAAGAACTTAAGGCACGTAACAGTTTTAAAAATAAAATAAAATAAATAAAACAAACGAAAAACGTTTTTCTTTCGTTCAAATGGCCAGAGAAAAATCAGTTCGTTCAAATAAGAAATTGCCAAGCAAAATCCATGGTGTCTTCCAGTTCGAATTATAAATCGCGAGTTCCCTCTTTAAATTCCCTTCTGTTCGAAACCTTTTGAAATCGCGGCCATCCCTCCTCAGATTTAAATCAAATAATCGAAATCCTTTCCCCTTCATCTTCCAATCGAACTAAAGCAAGGCCACGATTCTCGATTCAAGCATAAAGGAGTCGCGAGGCGTTCGTTCGCAAGGGGGAACTCGATCATGGTTATGGAGGCGGTGATCTGGCGACGCGTTGGTGATCGCGATGGCGACCAAATAGGGTTTCTATTGGTGGGGTTCTTCGCGACCTGGGAGGCAGGCTCGCGAGGTTGGAGATGATGGTCAGGCGATGGCGGCGAAGTGCGTGGAGGAAGGGGCGATGAGGCAAGTAGAGACTGCGAGCTCGAAAGGGCAGTGCTGATCGAGTGGCGAAGGGTTCAGGGAAGTACGCGACTGCGATTCTTGATTTTGGGTATGATTTCTTTTAAAAAATTTAATCCAGAAATAATATATATACAGTAAAACAGAAAATAATGTATATGTATATAGATAAGATTCAGAAAAATAAAAGTTTTAAGTGGTGATAGAGATTATTTTATATAGACATATATATTTTTCAGATTTGAAAATCTATATGTATATATACAATATTTCAAATGGATATCTATTTTCGAAATAATAAAGATAAGAAGAAAATTTTACGCATACCAGTTAGGAAATTTTTACAGTAAAATTTATTACTGTTTTAATTTGCAGAAAAGGAAATAATAAATATACAGATCTGGTTTAAATTTTGGATATTTGTTTAAAATAAAATTTTTGGTTAATTAAATTTATCCAATAGAAATTGATTATTCGATTTATTTCGAATATTTATTAAATTGTATAAATTGTTTTATACAAGGTCTAAAATGGAGAAATAAGCTGAAATGGAAATGGATTGGAAAATGGATTGCAAAATAAAAAAAGCAAAGGTGAGATCTTCTCACTCAAATTTGAAAGTTGAAATTTGTAGTTATTGATTGATTGCTGTTTGGATGTGATATTAGATATAGTAGGATATATCTATATATATAGCAATATATATATTGGCATATGTATATATTGCAGTTGTGATTTCCCGCATTATATAGCGGATGAAACCCTATTGCACCGCATAATAGCGGATGATATTTTTATAAAATCCCATATACCGCAATATTCCACCTAGAAGTGGAATTGGTATTGTGCTAACATCTTTGGATGCAGGGAAACAGGTTGGAGGGATCCAACTGGACTCCTCAAATTGTTTGAATATTATTTCATATGTGAATGATGTGATTTATTGATAATCTATGGATGATTTATTGATAATTGTAATTGTTGAAGGCTAAAATTTAGCCGAATGTATTTTTGGTATCGTTGGATACCAGAAATGAATATAAATTGGATTTTGAAATTTAAGTGGAAAACTTTAAGTGAATTTATTTTTAAGAATTGAATTTATTTGAAAGAAGGAATTTTAAAGTATTAAAATGGATTGTCGAAATCTTATTAAATAAATTCCAAGATATGGAAAAAGATTTTTATAAATGAATTTTGAATAGTATTATTCGGAAGTTGGAAAATTATTTGAAAATGGAATTTTAAATGGTTTGGAAGATATAAAGGAATTTATTTTAAAGGCGATAAATTTGTTGAAATCCCATTTGATAATTGATTTTGTATTGAAGAAATAAATCTTTGGGAAATCGATATAAAAATCTATTTGGTGTTTGAATGAAAATCGATTTTTGGTGTTGAGAATAAATTTGTAAATCGATTTGTAAAATGATTTGGTATTTGGGATTAAAATTAGAATCAATTTGAAATTTGATTCGGTGTTGAAGTAAATTTAGAAATCGATTTGGAATTTGATTTGGAGTTTGAAATAAAATTGAGAAATCAATTGGAAAGTCGATTTGGTGTTGAAAGTGAATATTTGGGAATGCAAATTCAAAATAGAAATAAATTTACTGATTTGAAAGTGAATTGGAAATAAATCAATAAGGATTTATTTAATTGTTTTAAATGGACCATTTTGTGATGAAGTATAATTTGAAATTGGTTTTCAAATGTGAAGTGTGGAATAAAAAAATATCTCGTGAAGATATTTTGAAATTAAATAATTTGGGAAAATTGTTTGAATCTGATGATTGTTGTGAATATTGTTGATAGTTAAATCACCGACTATCAATATTGCCTTTGAAATGGCACTTGAATTGTTTTAAAAACAAACGCTTATTATTCGGTTTAGCCGGGAAAGGACCTTTGTGTCAGATAACCCATCCCGAATAATAATACGACGATATGAATCGTATTGAAGACCGGTGGTGAAGACCGGGTATTTGTGAAAACGATAGGATGACCTATCGATTGTCTCTGCACCGTTAGCTACGGTATTGAGATTTCCTTTGTGATGGGAAGTTTTATCAGGATTGTGAATATCCGGATTGCAAGGGCTTCTTTGGAAGTGCCTTCGGTTCTGTTCGAACCGGGAATAGACTTGTATGGTTACGTGTCTGACATTACATTTTGAGATATAGAGCTGATTTCTTTCAAATACATTTCTGTTGGTGGCGGAGAATTTATTCTCTTAGCTTAACACCCTTCTCTGAGACGTACGAGCTCAGAGGTTATGTAGTTGAAGGTTATCAGCGATATATTCCCAATTTGGTAATGTGGCATGCTGAGTGTTTCTATGACAATGATCATTTATTGATCATTTGTGATCAAAGCGTGGCTTTGTGAAAAAGCGTATCTTTGTGGACGTGACTTTGTCAGGGCCTCAACAACCCGGAAATGGTCGAAACAGGAATGTGGCGGCAAGGTTATGAGGGTCGCGCCCTTTAGGGTATGTCATTTCCTTCTGGAAAGGGGTGGTATCATGGTATGGAGCCCAGATACTTACTCATGTGGACACACTTTATTTATTATGTGTGATGTTGGTTACCGAGCGCTCGGATAAAGGTCCCAAAGGACCGGGGGATGACATATTCGTGAGTTACCTAGTTACAGGGGTAACCCGGCCTTGTTTGGCAGAGAGCAGTTTGTCTCTCGGGACGTCCAGCCAGAGGCGATCCCATTCGGCAGTAGGAAAGGAAGTTCCTCAGCCTGACTATTTGTTGGAAATCCAATTCCCAATACGAAAATTTTGCAGTTATTGTTGTAGAACCTGCCATTTACTTATGGTGGCGCCCCACTTTTTAGATTGTAGCTATAGTAGGCATAGTTCAGAATATCTATGCTGGCTAAGATTAATATTTTACTTTCGAAATGTTTTCTACACTAGACACTAATAATAATAATCCAATGATTGGCGTAGTAAGCATCTTTGACTATCAAAAGAAGAAATATCCTCCATTTCTGCGTTTGCATTGTGTGTGTGGCGGGAGGTCTTATGGTAGTTTCATTTTCCAAAAGCATTGCGAATTAATTTTTTCTTCTTTATGAAAATAACTGTTTTACGATCTCACACCAGTCACCATGACTGACTCGGAGTTTATTGTTTCCCTTCTAAACTCTGGGTGCCCATAATTTTCCACACGGGCAGCCTAGAGTTATGTTATCATGATATTTTGGATATTCTGGAGCTTTGGAAGCAAGCTGGATGGCGAGACGTACTCTCGTACTTGTTTATTATTTACGCTGTGTATTCTGTATGAGGATAGGTTTATATAACTGTCCATTGTTGTATTGAGTTGTATATTGACTCTGATTGATGTATGTATAAACTGATATAGTTCTTTGTTTTAAAAAGACTAGTGATTATCTATTATATATTGTTCCGCTGCGAATGTGAGATTCTGATATTATCTCTGATTCTGTGTTTCTGTTTCTTTCTTTTTCTTCTGTCTTCTTCTACCTCTTCTTTTGTACCCTAATGGTTCGGTTTTCCGACATTCGATTGCGCGGCATTTGATACAGTGAACGTATTAATGTCGACTTGCGAGCGTCGAAAAATTGCATCGTTATATGTGGTATCAGAGCATCCGGTTAAGCGACAACCCTTGGCTCTGTTGGGTGTTACTCATTAGAGATAGAGTCAGTAGTACTCTAGAATGAGTTGAGTGTAATAATAGATATGAGCGCGTATTTGTTAATGAATATAAAATTTGTTTTATATTGTGTTGACTTATCGGTTGATTGTTTATAGATTCTGGTCGGTGAAGTCTGGCCAACTGTAATCGATAGGGGTTTCTAAACTTTTAAACAGGACAAATAGACATAGTATTGTTTTAAATAGGGTAAATGAAATAATTTTGCCCAAAACTATTTTTGTATAGAAAAGAAATGATTTTCTATGAATTATCATAGTATATGGATGCATGGTTGCTAGGAAAAGATAATATTGAATTATTATCACTGTTATATGAAAAACAAATAAGAAATAAAATGATATAACCAAAGATTTGAAGATAAATTCATTTAACAAATGAAATTTATAAATATGGATTGAAAGATGAGGGATTGAATTCATATACAAATGAGATTTGTGAATATAAATTGCAAATGTGATTTATAAATGAAAATAGAATTCAAAGAAGATAATTGAAATTAAAAATTCATTAATGGAATGTAAAATAAGTTGATAACTTATAAAATATTTAAAGTTGATTGGAATGAGATTCAAAGTGAAAATGAATGAATTTGTGAATGAACAAATGAGTTTACATTTGTAAATAAATGAATTGAAGAAATGGAATGAAATTTGATTTGAATAAAGTTGAATAAAAATCCAAACTTGGAAAAAAATAAATAAGATAAAGTGGATTGAATTCAAGTAAACTAACTTGATAAATTGTTAATTCATAAAGTAATGAATTGGAAGTTAGTTAAGTTAAAAATTGAGTTGTCAACTAAATTAAAATAGGTTGAATTTGCAAATAAATTCAAGTAAGCAGAAATTAATTGTAATTTCCTTGTTATTAATTAAGTGAATTCGAGATGAATTGAATATGGAAATTGAAATTTAAAAAGAATAAGTGAATATACTAAATTGAATTAAATTAGTGAATGGAATAAATTTGTTAAATGAAAATCAAATCAAGAATTGAAATTGGAAATTGTTTACAAAGAAATGAACTTGAGTTTTGAAGTGAAATAGCTTAAGTAAATATTGAATAAATGCTCGACTTAAGAAAATTTTTGTGAAATGGTTTCAAATGAAATGAATAAGAATATGGAATGTAAGTTAAATTGAATGGAATCAATTTAAATGATTGTTAGTTCAAGTAATCATTTAGTTGCATGAATATTAACAAATCTGAATAGAAAGAATTATCGTTTGACAAAAACGAGACTATATAAATTCTATGAGTTAATAAAAGCAAATAGAAATTGATTTTTGTATCAATTGAAATAGATATGAGTTAGATTCATTTAAAAATGAATAGAATGGAAGAAAATGAATTGTAAACCATTGAATTGAATTGGAATTTAATGTGAATTAGATGGAAACGATTTAAATTGAATTGAAACCCTATGAATTGCTAATGGAATTTATTTTGGATGTATAGCTAATGAAATCTATATATTTGTTATTGAAATAAGTGAATTGTTAAATAGATTTCTTATATTTGTCACTGACGTGTTTAAACTAAGTAAGTACAGGTTTTTGAAGCCGTTTAGCTGCATTTTGGTTACGTTAATAAGCTAATAAATAACCGCTTTGCTTAAAATGCTAATACGGTACGCCTACACAATAAAAATAGGAAATATGAACTGTTTTTCTGTTTTTCCGACCGAGTGGGTCGATGTATATATATTTATCTCTTTTGTCAAATTGCAAAAGCTCCTCCGTACAAAGGAGATTCCGCCAAAATTTTCCGAAAATTTTGGGAGTTAGAAAATTTTGGAATTTTTGAAAATTTTTTCACTTAACGACAAAAGGTTTAAAAATTGGAATTTGAAATAAAGGTGAATAAAACTCAATATTTGAAATTAGAAGATGAATCGAATTGAAGTAAAATTCAAAATGAAAATCTGAATGGAAAATTTGGAAATAAAAGTATTGAGATTTGAAATGAATTCAAATAGAGTTGAAATTGTAAATTGAATTCAAATGAAATTGAAAATGCAAAGTATAAGGAAATGAATATACAACTTTGTTCGTGAAGTGAAAACGAATATAAGAAATACTTATATTGCACTTGAGAAATGAATGAATGAAATTCTTAAGTAAATTGGTATTGGGAAATCCAATAAGTGAATTTGGACGTTTTTGTTCAGTAAAATATACAGGGATTGTAAGGCTAAGGACGATTTTGAAGAAAATTTGAATTTGTTCGACAAGAGGTATGTATTTAAATTTCAGTATGAAATTTGATGAGATTCTGATTTTGCCACTTGGCATTTTGTTTTCTATTGGGATTTGAGAGTCCGTAGGGACGTTTTGTAGTCGTACCGTGTTAGCCGCGCAAAGGAAACGCTGGCGAAATTTTTTGAAAATTTCGAGAGTTAGAAAAATTTTGAGAAATTTAGGATAATTTAAAAAAAAATTGAATTCAAATTTAAATTTGAATTGTGAAGTAAATTAAGTTGTTTGAAACTTATGGAAAAGTTTGGGAAAATTATGAAGTAATAAGAAAGATTATTTTATCAAGTTGATAAAACTATTTGGTTTTGGTAAAATGATAAACGGGGATTGGATCATTCTTCTTTACTTGTAATTTCAGGACGAAATTCTTTTAAGGGGGGAAGATTGTAACGACCCTGAAATTTTGATATTGGAAATTAGGATATTTAATTGATTTTAAATATCTGGAATTCAGTTTAATTTGAAAATTCGAATATCAAAGTGAATTTGGCGATTTAATTATTGAATTTAATTTCTGAATCTGGGTAAAAATTTGAATTTTCAGTTTTAAGCTGAATAAAAATATTTTCAAAGCTTAGAAAATTTATATTAATAATTCTGAAGATATTAGAACTTTCAGAATTGAATTTGAAAGTGATTTGTTCAGTTTGAAATTGTATCGTTTAAATTGAATTTAAAAAATAGCGTTCCGGGGCACAATCTCGGAATTCGACGAAACCAGTTCCATTGGATCCGTAATATTGAATTATTATTGGATTTCAATTTTCGTAATGTTTGGAGTGATTGTTTGGCCGTACGATAAGCAAACGCGCTGAAATAAAATCGAAAATTTAATATTATAACTGGTCCAAAAAGCTATCTTTTTCATACGATCGAGTTTGGACTCGAAACCTTTTCCATTGCGTTCGGAATAGGGGTATAACCTTAAATGCCTGGCGGCATGCCTCGATAGGAAATTGAGATTTTTGGCTCGATTTCGAGACGTTCGAATTCAAATTTAAATTTAAATTCTATAATTATGACCAGTCAAAGACAAAACATTTTTTTTTCTTTTCTCAACACGTTGTTGCCCTTTCTAACACCTGTCAAGCATGCAAAAGAATTTAAGGCACGTAACAGTTTTAAAAACAAAATAAATAAAACAAACGAAAAACGTTTTTCTTTCGTTCAAATGGCCAGAGAAAAATCAGTTCGTTCAAATAAGAAATTGCCAAGCAAAATCCATGGTGTCTTCCAGTTCGAATTGTAAATCGCGAGTTCCCTCTTTAAATTCCATTCTGTTCGAAACCTTTTGAAATCGCGGCCATCCCTCCTCAGATTTAAATCAAATAATCGAAATCCTTTCCCCTTCATCTTCCAATCGAACTAAAGCAAGGCCACGATTCTCGATTCAAGCATAAAGGTGTCGCGAGGCGTTCGTTCGAAAGGGGGAACTCGATCATGGTTATGGAGACGGTGATCTGGCGACGCGTTGGTGATCGCGATGGCGACCAAATAGGGTTTCGATTGGTGGGGTTCATCGCGACCTAGGAGGCAGGCTCGCTGTAATATCCCGGAAATTTTAACAATATCAATTTAATAATCTGTTAAATAATTAAATTGATATGGATAATCTTTGATAATAAGATTTGAATTTAATTTAATAATCTAATTAAATAAGTATCAAATATGTTATTTCCAAATAATAAGTATAATGTATTATTTTTATAAATATGAATGGATTTTAAAAGACTATGGAATTGTTATATTTTTAAATTGATAAGTAGTTATATAAGTGTATATATATATATAACTTAATTTTTAAATTGAATCTTAGAATTTAATTTGATTTGAATTTGAATTTAAAGTTTTGAAATTCAAAAGAATAAATATTTAAATTGATTTGGATTTAGAATATTTGTATAAACTTTTATTTATAAATGTAATTAGCTTTTGTTTCTCTTTTATATATATAGATAAGTATTTAAATATTAAGAAAAGGCTTTATTTACATTTAAAATGAATAAGTGTTACTTAAATGACATGTGTAAATCTATATATAAAGACACCTATACATAACAAGTGTAAATTTATTAACAACTCTAAATGACACATGGCAAGTTTTTAAATTTTAGTTTTCTTTTATTTTTATTTTTAATAAACTACATATTAACTTATATAAACATATACAATTCCTTCACTTCATTTCTTTCGATTCTTTTTAAAAACCAAGAGAAACCCAAACTTCTTTCTCTAATACAAAATCTGAGATCAGTTCCTCCTCAAACCAGAAATCAATTCAAGAGCCTGAACTAAATTCTTCAACCTATAATTCATTTTCAAAAGAAAAAGTTAACCATAAGTCTGCATTCAAATCTGGAAGTCATAAATCAAACCTGTTTCTTTTCAAACCTGGAAATTAAAGAAGTCTACATCTTTTTCAAACAAGCATGCATGCAGTTTTCAAAGGCAAAAGCATATCTAGTTTAAAAGTATCATAAGCTTGTCAAAATGGTGCTCTGCTCTCTGTTCCATTCAAATCTGGTGAGTAAACTCTTAATTTAAAAACAGTTTAAATTGCTGTGATTAAACTTGTTGCATGTGATGAAATGTTGTAGTAATATAGTATAAAGTTTTTACAGGAATACTTTGCTTTGAATTGGATGTATATATTTTATTTGTGGATATATAGATAAACTTAGAACCTGTCTCTGTTTTATAACCTGGTAAATAAACCCTTTCAAAAGCTAAATCTGGGTTATACTTTGATGTATAATGCTAAATATGTGAAGTAATGTTATAATTATGTTTGCATAGATGATAATGTGTTATATATATATATATATATATATAAATGTATATCTGTGTATATTGAAGTAGATGAATGTGTTTGACTCTGTTTGATATAACAGACTAAACCAAGTTTAAAAATCTATATCTCTAAATCGAATTCAAATCTGTTGATATTATAAACTAAGAAAACGTTTATTTTTGTGTGTAGTTTAAGTTAAAAATAATTCTATGGATAGATTATGTTGTATAGTTAACTAATGGTAAGTTTTACAGTGAATAACCAAATTTGGTGAAAATTCAACGTATTTAAAACAAGAATTCAAGCACGCTATTTGAATTCATTTATAAAAATAAGAATTTTAGAAGTAAAATTGTGATTTTTAGTAGTTCATATTGTAAGGAATTTTAAGAGGACCATTTTCTCTTTAAAAATTAATTTCACCACCGTGGGTGGGGAAGACATCGGGACGGCAACGCTGGGAGGTGCGCATAGTTATGGTGAAGAGCTTGACCGTGGCCATTTGTTGAATTAAGGCTTGGATTGGGTTGGGCGGTGGATTTTAGGGTTTAGTGTTGGTTTCAGTTGTGGTGGAATCGCGACCAATTTGGGAGTTCGTGACATGATCGGAATGTGCGAATTTTTGGCAGAGAGGTGGCGTCAGGATAAGGCTTTCGATCGGTGGTAGTGTGGCTTCGATCAGAGAAATATGGTGGGAGCAGTTCATCGATTTTGGGCCGGGACTGATTTTCGATGGTTCAAGCAAAAACTGTTTTTCGTTCGGGAAAGATGCACGTCATCGTCGAGAGGGCAGTGTCGATCAGTAGAAGAAGAGGCATCGAATTAGGGGATCGCGAGGCCGGATGGATCATCGGAGGGATGGTGCATGTGCACCGCGTGCACGTGATATCTCGACATGGACGAATCTGAGTTAGGCGAGAAGAATGGGTTTCGTTTCAGACTGGGTTACTTCGATTGTATCGTGGTTCGTGATAGTTATTTGAGTCGATCGGAGTTGAACTTCCTGAGTTGAGCGGCACCGGAAATCAATTTCTGGGTGATCTGGAAGTTGATAGGTACAGGAGAAGAAGCTTTGTTCTCGGGATTGTCACGAGTCCCTTGCGTGAGTTGCTCGAAGAAATGGAAGAACGGACTCGAAGTTGTTGAGTATAGGCTCGGGTTTGGTTACAGATTTGTAACCTGTCAGTATTTTAGAAATTTAAAATGGTTTTAAAAATTTGAAAGCAGATTTAAACAAGTTTTTAAAATCAAGTTTAAGTATGGATTCAAATTGAAATTTTTATCCTAGTTTTGAGATAAATTAAAGTTTTATAAAATCAAATATTTAAACAAGTTAAAGTTTAAAGTATAATTTGAATTGGAATGTAAAGGTAAATTTAAAAGTAAAAGGTTTCAAATGACTTGTAAATGATAATTTAATTGTTAATAAGAATGATGTTGTTATCTTAAGTAAATTAAGATTTATGATTTGTAATTCATTAATTATTAAGAGATTTAAAAGGTAATTAAGATTTAATTAAATTAAATTAAAGGTAAATTAATTTGAAATCAAGGACTATTAATTAGATAAGATTGGATAAGTTAAGGTTATTAATTAATGGTTAGGAATAAATAAATTAAGTAATTAAAGATAAATTTATTGGTAATTAATTTGTAATTAATAATGTTTAATTAAAGTTTAATTATTTAAGAAAAATAATTAAAGAATAATTAATAGCTAACGTAGAACTTTAACTTGGGTTTAACAAGTAATTAATTAATGTGATTAATTGTGATAATTTAATAGATTAATTAATTAAGGTTAAACATTTGTAGAAATTATTTAAATATAATTACTTAATTGAAGTAATTAAGAAATTTATTACTCATTGTAATTAATTGAGTTTCTTTTGATTAGTTAAGTTAATTAACTAAGTTTAATTAATTTAAGATAATCACTTATTGATTTGTGAAGTATAAATTACTTAATGTAATTTAATGAAGAATAATTACTTAGGAAAGTAATTAATGGATAATTATTTATGTAATTAGTGAAGTAATTAAGGGAAGTTAATTACTTAATAGAAATTAATCAAAGGATTAATTAAAGATAATTAATTAAGGAGTAATTAATTTATTTGAGGAAGTAATTAAGGGTAGTTAATTACTGAATAAGATTAATCAAAGGTGATTAATAATTATGATTTAATTAAAGATTAATTACTTAATGTAATTAATTTAATTAGAGTAATTAATAATAAAAAATGTAATTAGGGATCATTAATTAATATAATTAATGATGTAATTAAGAATTGATTAATTAAAGAATAATTAATTAAGAAGTAATGTAATTAATTATAGTTAATTAATAAATGAAGAAATTAATTAATTTTATAATTAATTAATTAATGAAGTAATTAAAGGTTAATTACTATAAGTGGTTAAGAGTAATTAATTTGAGAAATTAATTTAATGCTAATTACTTGAATGTAATTAAATGTAATTAATCAAGGATGATTAATTAAAATGAATAATTGGATAAGGGTTGATTAATTAATTGATAATTAATTAATAGTGACTTAAGCAAGATTGTTAATGATGAAAGTAATTAATTTAATTTATTTTAAATTAATTAGAGATGAAGTATTTAATTTAATTCATTTTAAATTAACTATATATGGTGATTAATAAATCATTGCTTAAGGATATTGAATGATATTGATTTATCTTGAATGGTTTGAGATCTCATATATGAGATAATTGATACTGTATTATTTGGATGCTTTGGTTGCATAGTGATGATGATATGGATTATCTGTTATAATGATAATGTAGATTATCTATTGTGATATTGTGAATTATCTATCTATGTGTATATAGATAATTGAATTGAATTGTTTTAACTTTAAAACAACTTGGCCTTAAAAGATACGCTTTGGATTTCGATGAGACCGGGATCGGGTTTCCGTATACCGGATTTCCAGGTCTGGAGACCCGAATACCACATCGATCCAAATTAACGATAGGTCGTGAATCAAGTGAAGATGAAGATTCAGAGTGCAAGGGTTATTGTCGTTAACTCTAAGGGTGATTCCAAAACGAGTGTAACGAGATAATGCCTTCGGTTTCGTTCGAACCCGGAACGAACTTGTATGGATTGAATGCTTTCAGCACATCGTCAGGCGGACGATGAGCATTCTAAGTGATATGTTCTGATTAAAGGTAATCGTGACCTCAAGCCTCACAAACCGGGAATGGCTAAAACAGGGGAGGTGCAGCAAGGTTAGTGGGTAGCACCCAAGTAGGACAAGATTACCTCTGTCTAGATGTCCCTTTTTATTTCGGCTTAGTGGTGCGGTTGCTGATCCCAACCATGAGGCATCTTGTGCGGGAATTATCCAGTAAGGGATGTTCCGACCTTGTGTTGCAGGGGATTGGGAGTGATCCTCGGTACGGTGATCTAGGCCACGTACTGTGACGGGAGGTACCCCGGTAGCCCTGCCATTGTATGGAATCCAAACTCCAATAAGTGCCGTACGTATTAGTTGTGCCCAACTATGTTGGAATGTGAGATGTAAGCATTTCAGCTATTTCCGTATTTTACTTGAAAACCCTAGACCCTATTATAATATAAGTGGATTTCCTATCAAGTGTTTTGGTTAGCGTAAGGTAAAAACTTTTCCATGTTTATGTGTGGGAAGTCTTACGTGATACCTTTGTTTTCAAAAGGGTTTTGAAGTTAAACAATTTTAAACCGTTTACTCACACCAGACCCATGTCTGACCCAAGTTGTTTATTTCTGTTTTATAAACTCTTGGGTACTCAAATTTTTACGAGTAGCCAAGGGATTCAGGTTAGCCTTGACGAATTGTGGAGGAGCAATGGAGCAGGAGGCTTCAGCGTTGTAGATATAGATAGTAGTTTCCGCTGTGTTGATCTTGTTTAGATCTTTGTTTGTATTGAGATGTAATCACTAGACAGATGTTTATAACTGTCTAGTATATGATGTAATCTATGTAACTCTGATAAGTGATGTATATGATACAATGTAATATCTTATTTGATTAATGTAATTTATTCGTTCCGCTGTTTAGATTCTGATGTGTTTCTTTCTTTCTTCTCTATCTTTTCTCTTTTCTATCTCTTTCTTTCTTCAAGATGATACGACTTTTTGTGGAGAAAAAGTCGGGTCGTCACAGTTGGTATCAGAGCTTAGGCTAGCGATAACCTTGGCTCTGGTGGGAATTTTGAGAGTATTAATAGATATGAGCGCGTATTTGTTAGTGAATATAAAATTGTTTTATATTGTGTTGATTGGTTTATTGAGTAGTTTATGGATTCTGGTCGATGTGTGGGACGCCACAACATTGATAGGGATCTCTAAACACTTGTATAGAACAATTCGACACAATATTGTTTTAAAGAGGTAAATGAAATAATTTTACCCAGAAATAATTTCTATATAAAAAGTATCATTTTAAATATATATATATTTCTACCTATTTGTTGGGTTACCTGTTCGGGTTATCCAATATAAGTTATAAAGGTAGATGTGGTAGTGGTGTGTGAAACACGACTACCAATGGTTGGAGTTTAAATGTTGAGGTTGGAAGTGTATCTGTCGAGACTGTAGACCCAATACCGTCTCGAGTAAGCTTTGCTGTGGTGAAGGATTTCATCGATCTCTGAAGGAAACCTTTTAAAGGTTTGGAGTTTATCTTTGAAGTGTGGATGAGTAGAGTTGGATCTGTCGATGAGGCAGAAGTGAGTGATGGTACCTTGATACCTCAGGTAATAGTAGCTGTATGATGAGATACAGTGACGATGGATGTTCCCGAAGATGTTTTCTTTGGAACAAGCTTAAGGAAGTGTGTATATTTCGGTGTTGTGGCTGAGTTCAGCATGGTGTTTCTGCTTTGGTTTGGAGTCCGAGTTTCTCGAAGATCTTTGGAATAGGAAGTCCTTGACATCAGTGTCAGCCGTGCAGCTCGGAGTATTCTGTGATGGCAGGAAGTTTTCTGGATGAGCAGTTTTTCTGGAGGTGAAGTTCAGAAGCAGTAAGAGGATCCATTTCTTCGATGGATTGGATAGTTAAGTTGAGCTCTTCTGTTTGGTAAAGAAGAACAGTTTTTCTTTGGAATTAGGATGGGTTGATCGCAAAAGTGACTTGCGATTGTCTGAGTGTTCTCTTGGGTTGTCAAAATTTTTCTGGATGTCTTCAGAGAAGTCAGAAGTTTGTCCGCATCTGAAGGTTGAGTTTTCTTATCGACTGGATTCCATGAGTGATACCAGTGGTTCAGTCTAGTGGAAGGATGTTTTCCTAGAGATAGAGTTTGGTGAAGCAGCTCAAGTTTTGCTGGAGTATCTGAGTTTTCTTTATGGATCAGTGAACCTTATTTCTGGAATAAGTTGTCCAGTCAGTGCTTGTGTTCTACCTCAGATCAGAGTGGAGCAGCGAAAGCAGTTTGGAGTGTATTTCTGGATGGGAGAAGTAAGTTTGGAATCTACTGATGTTGTGAAGTAGAGTTATGTTTGGATCTCGTCTGTGTTCTGATTTGGATAAGTAATTGGTCTACTTGGTTGAATTGTCAGTTTGGATAACTGGAATTCATTGAGTTTTACGTATCTCTGAGGGAATACGTATTTGATCTATCTCTGGTTTTAGAATCTGCAGTTTGGGAAGTTTGGTAGTTGAGTCAGACTCGTCTGTAGTCTGATATTCTGTTTAGTTCTATAAATCTAGATAAGTAGGAGATCTATAGCTTAGTAGTTTAGATTGTTTGTAGAGCAAGTATCCCGGTATATATATATACTTGGGGAAAACTCAAGGAATTTTATCTAGAATTTAGTCTAGATAGTTAGAATTGTTTGATTGGATGATTTGGTTGCTATGGTTGCTAGCATATGGATGATAGTATATGCTTGTGTTTTAAAATTAAAATCTTTAATAAGATTATTAAATTACCTTTGTTTTAAATTTCGGGGACGAAATTATTTTAAGGGGGAAGGAATGTAATATCCCGGAAATTTTAACAATATCAATTTAATAATCTGTTAAATAATTAAATTGATATGGATAATCTTTGATAATAAGATTTGAATTTAATTTAATAATCTAATTAAATAAGTATCAAATATGTTATTTCCAAATAATAAGTATAATGTATTATTTTTATAAATATGAATGGATTTTAAAAGACTATGGAATTGTTATATTTTTAAATTGATAAGTAGTTATATAAGTGTATATATATATATATAACTTAATTTTTAAATTGAATCTTAGAATTTAATTTGATTTGAATTTGAATTTAAAGTTTTGAAATTCAAAAGAATAAATATTTAAATTGATTTGGATTTAGAATATTTGTATAAACTTTTATTTATAAATGTAATTAGCTTTTGTTTCTCTTTTATATATATAGATAAGTATTTAAATATTAAGAAAAGGCTTTATTTACATTTAAAATGAATAAGTGTTACTTAAATGACATGTGTAAATCTATATATAAAGACACCTATACATAACAAGTGTAAATTTATTAACAACTCTAAATGACACATGGCAAGTTTTTAAATTTTAGTTTTCTTTTATTTTTATTTTTAATAAACTACATATTAACTTATATAAACATATACAATTCCTTCACTTCATTTCTTTCGATTCTTTTTAAAAACCAAGAGAAACCCAAACTTCTTTCTCTAATACAAAATCTGAGATCAGTTCCTCCTCAAACCAGAAATCAATTCAAGAGCCTGAACTAAATTCTTCAACCTATAATTCATTTTCAAAAGAAAAAGTTAACCATAAGTCTGCATTCAAATCTGGAAGTCATAAATCAAACCTGTTTCTTTTCAAACCTGGAAATTAAAGAAGTCTACATCATTTTCAAACAAGCATGCATGCAGTTTTCAAAGGCAAAAGCATATCTAGTTTAAAAGTATCATAAGCTTGTCAAAATGGTGCTCTGCTCTCTGTTCCATTCAAATCTGGTGAGTAAACTCTTAATTTAAAAATAGTTTAAATTGCTGTGATTAAACTTGTTGCATGTGATGAAATGTTGTAGTAATATAGTATAAAGTTTTTACAGGAATACTTTGCTTTGAATTGGATGTATATATTTTATTTGTGGATATATAGATAAACTTAGAACCTGTCTCTGTTTTATAACCTGGTAAATAAACCCTTTCAAAAGCTAAATCTGGGTTATACTTTGATGTATAATGCTAAATATGTGAAGTAATGTTATAATTATGTTTGCATAGATGATAATGTGTTATATATATATATATATATATAAATGTATATCTGTGCATATTGAAGTAGATGAATGTGTTTGACTCTGTTTGATATAACAGACTAAACCAAGTTTAAAAATCTATATCTCTAAATCGAATTCAAATCTGTTGATATTATAAACTAAGAAAACGTTTATTTTTGTGTGTAGTTTAAGTTAAAAATAATTCTATGGATAGATTATGTTTAACTAATGGTAAGTTTTACAGTGAATAACCAAATTTGGTGAAAATTCAACGTATTTAAAACAAGAATTCAAGCACGCTATTTGAATTCATTTATAAAAATAAGAATTTTAGAAGTAAAATTGTGATTTTTAGTAGTTCATATTGTAAGGAATTTTAAGAGGACCATTTTCTCTTTAAAAATTAATTTCACCACCGTGGGTGGGGAAGACATCGGGACGGCAACGCTGGGAGGTGCGCATAGTTATGGTGAAGAGCTTGACCGTGGCCATTTGTTGAATTAAGGCTTGGATTGGGTTGGGCGGTGGATTTTAGGGTTTAGTGTTGGTTTCAGTTGTGGTGGAATCGCGACCAATTTGGGAGTTCGTGACATGATCGGAATGTGCGAATTTTTGGCAGAGAGGTGGCGTCAGGATAAGGCTTTCGATCGGTGGTAGTGTGGCTTCGATCAGAGAAATATGGTGGGAGCAGTTCATCGATTTTGGGCCGGGACTGATTTTCGATGGTTCAAGCAAAAACTGTTTTTCGTTCGGGAAAGATGCACGTCATCGTCGAGAGGGCAGTGTCGATCAGTAGAAGAAGAGGCATCGAATTAGGGGATCGCGAGGCCGGATGGATCATCGGAGGGATGGTGCATGTGCACCGCGTGCACGTGATATCTCGACATGGACGAATCTGAGTTAGGCGAGAAGAATAGGTTTCGTTTCAGACTGGGTTACTTCGATTGTATCGTGGTTCGTGATAGTTATTTGAGTCGATCGGAGTTGAACTTCCTGAGTTGAGCGGCACCGGAAATCAATTTCTGGGTGATCTGGAAGTTGATAGGTACAGGAGAAGAAGCTTTGTTCTCGGGATTGTCACGAGTCCCTTGCGTGAGTTGCTCGAAGAAATGGAAGAACGGACTCGAAGTTGTTGAGTATAGGCTCGGGTTTGGTTACAGATTTGTAACCTGTCAGTATTTTAGAAATTTAAAATGGTTTTAAAAATTTGAAAGCAGATTTAAACAAGTTTTTAAAATCAAGTTTAAGTATGGATTCAAATTGAATTTTTTATCCTAGTTTTGAGATAAATTAAAGTTTTATAAAATCAAATATTTAAACAAGTTAAAGTTTAAAGTATAATTTGAATTGGAATGTAAAGGTAAATTTAAAAGTAAAAGGTTTCAAATGACTTGTAAATGATAATTTAATTGTTAATAAGAATGATGTTGTTATCTTAAGTAAATTAAGATTTATGATTTGTAATTCATTAATTATTAAGAGATTTAAAAGGTAATTAAGATTTAATTAAATTAAATTAAAGGTAAATTAATTTGAAATCAAGGACTATTAATTAGATAAGATTGGATAAGTTAAGGTTATTAATTAATGGTTAGGAATAAATAAATTAAGTAATTAAAGATAAATTTATTGGTAATTAATTTGTAATTAATAATGTTTAATTAAAGTTTAATTATTTAAGAAAAATAATTAAAGAATAATTAATAGCTAACGTAGAACTTTAACTTGGGTTTAACAAGTAATTAATTAATGTGATTAATTGTGATAATTTAATAGATTAATTAATTAAGGTTAAACATTTGTAGAAATTATTTAAATATAATTACTTAATTGAAGTAATTAAGAAATTTATTACTCATTGTAATTAATTGAGTTTCTTTTGATTAGTTAAGTTAATTAACTAAGTTTAATTAATTTAAGATAATCACTTATTGATTTGTGAAGTATAAATTACTTAATGTAATTTAATGAAGAATAATTACTTAGGAAAGTAATTAATGGATAATTATTTATGTAATTAGTGAAGTAATTAAGGGAAGTTAATTACTTAATAGAAATTAATCAAAGGATTAATTAAAGATAATTAATTAAGGAGTAATTAATTTATTTGAGGAAGTAATTAAGGGTAGTTAATTACTGAATAAGATTAATCAAAGGTGATTAATAATTATGATTTAATTAAAGATTAATTACTTAATGTAATTAATTTAATTAGAGTAATTAATAATAAAAAATGTAATTAGGGATCATTAATTAATATAATTAATGATGTAATTAAGAATTGATTAATTAAAGAATAATTAATTAAGAAGTAATGTAATTAATTATAGTTAATTAATAAATGAAGAAATTAATTAATTTTATAATTAATTAATTAATGAAGTAATTAAAGGTTAATTACTATAAGTGGTTAAGAGTAATTAATTTGAGAAATTAATTTAATGCTAATTACTTGAATGTAATTAAATGTAATTAATCAAGGATGATTAATTAAAATGAATAATTGGATAAGGGTTGATTAATTAATTGATAATTAATTAATAGTGACTTAAGCAAGATTGTTAATGATGAAAGTAATTAATTTAATTTATTTTAAATTAATTAGAGATGAAGTATTTAATTTAATTCATTTTAAATTAACTATATATGGTGATTAATAAATCATTGCTTAAGGATATTGAATGATATTGATTTATCTTGAATGGTTTGAGATCTCATATATGAGATAATTGATACTGTATTATTTGGATGCTTTGGTTGCATAGTGATGATGATATGGATTATCTGTTATAATGATAATGTAGATTATCTATTGTGATATTGTGAATTATCTATCTATGTGTATATAGATAATTGAATTGAATTGTTTTAACTTTAAAACAACTTGGCCTTAAAAGATACGCTTTGGATTTCGATGAGACCGGGATCGGGTTTCCGTATACCGGATTTCCAGGTCTGGAGACCCGAATACCACATCGATCCAAATTAACGATAGGTCGTGAATCAAGTGAAGATGAAGATTCAGAGTGCAAGGGTTATTGTCGTTAACTCTAAGGGTGATTCCAAAACGAGTGTAACGAGATAATGCCTTCGGTTTCGTTCGAACCCGGAACGAACTTGTATGGATTGAATGCTTTCAGCACATCGTCAGGCGGACGATGAGCATTCTAAGTGATATGTTCTGATTAAAGGTAATCGTGACCTCAAGCCTCACAAACCGGGAATGGCTAAAACAGGGGAGGTGCAGCAAGGTTAGTGGGTAGCACCCAAGTAGGACAAGATTACCTCTGTCTAGATGTCCCTTTTTATTTCGGCTTAGTGGTGCGGTTGCTGATCCCAACCGTGAGGCATCTTGTGCGGGAATTATCCAGTAAGGGATGTTCCGACCTTGTGTTGCAGGGGATTGGGAGTGATCCTCGGTACGGTGATCTAGGCCACGTACTGTGACGGGCGGTACCCCGGTAGCCCTGCCATTGTATGGAATCCAAACTCCAATAAGTGCCGTACGTATTAGTTGTGCCCAACTATGTTGGAATGTGAGATGTAAGCATTTCAGCTATTTCCGTATTTTACTTGAAAACCCTAGACCCTATTATAATATAAGTGGATTTCCTATCAAGTGTTTTGGTTAGCGTAAGGTAAAAACTTTTCCATGTTTATGTGTGGGAAGTCTTACGTGATACCTTTGTTTTCAAAAGGGTTTTGAAGTTAAACAATTTTAAACCGTTTACTCACACCAGACCCATGTCTGACCCAAGTTGTTTATTTCTGTTTTATAAACTCTTGGGTACTCAAATTTTTACGAGTAGCCAAGGGATTCAGGTTAGCCTTGACGAATTGTGGAGGAGCAATGGAGCAGGAGGCTTCAGCGTTGTAGATATAGATAGTAGTTTCCGCTGTGTTGATCTTGTTTAGATCTTTGTTTGTATTGAGATGTAATCACTAGACAGATGTTTATAACTGTCTAGTATATGATGTAATCTATGTAACTCTGATAAGTGATGTATATGATACAATGTAATATCTTATTTGATTAATGTAATTTATTCGTTCCGCTGTTTAGATTCTGATGTGTTTCTTTCTTTCTTCTCTATCTTTTCTCTTTTCTATCTCTTTCTTTCTTCAAGATGATACGACTTTTTGTGGAGAAAAAGTCGGGTCGTCACACTCGCGAGGCTGGAGATGATGGTCAGGCGATGGCGGCGAAGTGCATGGAGGAAGGGGCGATGAGGCAAGTAGAGACTGCGAGCTCGAAAGGGCAGTGCTGATCGAGTGGCGAAGGGTTCAGGGAAGTACGCGACTGCGATTCTTGATTTTGGGTATGATTTCTCTAAAAAATTTAATCCAGAAATAATATATATACAGTAAAACAGAAAATAATGTATATGTATATAGATAAGATCCAGAAAAATAAAAGTTTTAAGTGGTGATAGAGATTATTTTATATAGACATATATATTTTTCAGATTTGAAAATCTATATGTATATATACAATATTTCAAATGGATATCTATTTTCGAAATAATAAAGATAAGAAGAAAATTTTACGCATACCAGTTAGGAAATTTTTACAGTAAAATTTATTACTGTTTTAATTTGCAGAAAAGGAAATAATAAATATACAGATCTGGTTTAAATTTTGGATATTTGTTTAAAATAAAATTTTTGGTTAATTAAATTTATCTAATAGAAATTGATTATTCGATTTATTTCAAATATTTATTAAATTGTATAAATTGTTTTATACAAGGTCTAAAATGGAGAAATAAGCTGAAATGGAAAAGGATTGTAAAATGGATTGCAAAATAAAAAAAGCAAAGGTGAGATCTTCTCACTCAAATTTGAAAGTTGAAATTTGCAGTTATTGATTGATTGTTGTTTGGATTTGATATTAGATATAGTAGGATATATCTATATATATAGCAATATATATATATATTGGCATATGTATATATTGCAGTTGTGATTTCCCACATTATATAGCGGATGAGACCCTATTGCGCCGCATAATATCGGATGATATTTTTATAAAATCCTATATACCGCGATATTCCACCTTGAAGTGGAATTGGTATTGTGCTAATATCTTTGGATGCAGGGAAACAGGTTGGAGGGATCCAATTGGATTCCTCAAATTGTTTGAATATTATTTCATATGTGAATGATGTGATTTATTGATAATCTATGGATGATTTATTGATAATTGTAATTATTGAAGGCTAAAATTTAGCCGAATGTATTTTTGGTATCGTTGGATACCAGAAATGAATATAAATTGGATTTTGAAATTTAAGTGGAAAACTTTAAGTGAATTTATTTTTAAGAATTGAATTTATTTGAAAGAAGGAATTTTAAAGTATTAAAATGGATTGTCGAAATCTTATTAAATAAATTCCAAGATATGGAAAAAGATTTTTATAAATGAATTTTGAATAGTATTATTCGGAAGTTGGAAAATTTATTTGAAAATGGAATTTTAAATGGTTTGGAAGATATAAAGGAATTTATTTTAAAGGCGATAAATTTGTTGAAATCCCATTTGATAATTGATTTTGTATTGAAGAAATAAATCTTTGGGAAATCGATATAAAAATCTATTTGGTGTTTGAATGAAAATCGATTTTTGGTGTTGAGAATAAATTTGTAAATCGATTTGTAAAATGATTTGGTATTTGGGATTAAAATTAGAATTAATTTGAAATTTGATTCGGTGTTGAAGTAAATTTAGAAATCGATTTGGAATTTGATTTGGAGTTTGAAATAAAATTGAGAAATCAATTGGAAAGTCGATTTGGTGTTGAAAGTGAATATTTGGGAATGCAAATTCAAAATAGAAATAAATTTACTGATTTGAAAGTAAATTTGAAATAAATCAATAAGGATTTATTTAATTGTTTTAAATGGACCATTTTGTGATGAAGTATAATTTGAAATTGGTTTTCAAATGTGAAGTGTGGAAAAAAAAAATATCTCGTGAAGATATTTTGAAATTAAATAATTTGGGAAAATTGTTTGAATCTGATGATTGTTGTGAATATTGTTGATAGTTAAATCACGACTATCAATATTGCCTTTGAAATGGCACTTGAATTGTTTTAAAAACAAACGCTTATTATTCGGTTTAGCCGGGAAAGGACCTTTGTGTCAGATAACCCATTCTGAATAATAATACGACGATATGGATCGTATTGAAGACCGGTAGTGAAGACCGGGTATTTGTGAAAACGATAGGATGACCTATCGATTGTCTCTGCACCGTTAGCTATGATATTGAGATTTCCTTTGTGATGGGAAGTTTTATCGGGATTGTGAATATCCGAATTGCAAGGGCTTCTTTGGAAGTGCCTTCGGTTCTATTCGAACGCAGAACAGACTTGTATGGTTACGTGTCTGACATTACATTTTGAGATATAGAGCTGATTTCTTTCAAATACATTTCTGTTGGTGGCGGAGAATTTATTCTCTTAGCTTAACACCCTTCTCTAAGACGTACGAGCTCAGAGGTTATGTAGTTGAAGGTTATCAGCGATATATTCCCAATTTGGTAATGTGGCATGCTGAGTGTTGCTGTGACAATGATCATTTATTGATCGTTTGTGATCAAAGCGTGGCTTTATGAAAAAGCGTAGCTTTGTGGACGAGACTTCGTCAGGGCCTCAACAACCCGGAAATGGTCGAAACAGGAATGTTGCGGCAAGGTTATGAGGGTCGCGCCCTTTAGGGTATGTCATTTCCTTCTGGAAAGGGGTGGTATCATGGTATGGAGCCCAGATACTTACTCATGTGGACACACTTTATTTATAATGTGTGATGTTGGTTACCGAGCGCTCGGATAAAGGTCCCAAAGGACCGGGGGATGACATATTCGTGAGTTACCTAGTTACAGGGGTAACCCGGCCTTGTTTGGCAGAGAGCAGTTTGTCTCTCGGGACGTCCAGCCAGAGGCGATCCCATTCGGCAGTAGGAAAGGAAGTTCCTTAGCCTGACTATTTGTTGGAAATCCAATTCCCAATACGAAAATTTTACGGTTTTAGTTGTAGAACCTGCCATTTACTTATGGTGGCGCCCCACTGTTTAGATGGTAGCTATAGTAGGCATAGTTCGGAATGTCTATGTTGGCTAAGATTAATATTTTACTTTCGAAATGTTTTCTACACTAGACATTAATAATAATAATCCAATGATTGGCGTAGTAAGCTTCTTTGACTAACATAAGAAGAAATCTCCTCCAATTCTGCGTTTGCATTGTGTGTGTGGCGGGAGGTCTTATGGTAGTTTCATTTTCCAAAAACATTACGAATTAATTTTATCTTCTTTGTGAAAATAACTGTTTTACGATCTCACACCAGTCACCATGACTGACTCGGAGTTTATTGTTTCCCTTCTAAACTCTGGGTGCCCATAATTTTCCACACGGGCAGCCTAGAGTTATGTTATCAGGATATTCTGGAGATTTGGAAGAAAGCTGGATGGCGAGACATACTCTCGTACTTGTTTATTATTTCCGCTGTGTATTCTGTATGAGGACAGGTTTATATAACTGTCCATTGTTGTATTGAGTTGTATATTGACTCTGATTGATGTATGTATAAACTGATATAGTTCTTTGTTTTAAAAAGACTAGTGATTATCTATTATATATTGTTCCGCTGTGAATGTGAGATTCTGATATTATCTCTGATTCTGTATTTCTGTTTTTTCTTTTTCTTCTGTCTTCTTCTACCTCTTCTTTTTTACCCTAATGGTTCGGTTTTCCGGCATTCGATTGCGCGGCATTTGATACAGTGGACGTATTAATGTCGACTTTCGAGCGTTGAAAAATCGCATCATTACAAATTTAATATCGATTTTTATTGTTTTAATTCACGTCGTCGAATGTGAATTTTTGGTGGTAGATTATTTTTACAAACGTTTTTATTGTTTTTCACTTTAAAATACAAAGGTTTCTATACTAGTAGTAAATACTCAAACTCTTTAGCAAAAATGATTTCAACAATTACTTTTAATACAAAGCTCGCTTTTAAAACTGTTTTCAAATCTATTAGTATATACAAACCTTTACCTCATTCGTATGAGAAATCTAATTAAACGACTTAGCAAAACAAGTGGTATGATACGCTTGCGTTTACTTCGTCGATTAATTCTTGGACTTGTTCGATTGAACTCTTGTGACAATTTTCGAGTGGAAATCTACAATCTGTTCGTAAATTTTTATGTTGAGCTATTGGTTATGAGACATGAAGCTAAACTCATTTATTTACTAGCTTAGTGTAATTTACACTTCTTATTGATCTATGATGATCATTTTATGGTTTAGACTAGCGATATGCGATGTCTCTTTGTCCACGTGGGGGACTATACCCCGTTTTATGGAGCTTCGTCTCATTTTTAGGGGCTAGCGACCTCTGGTCTTTTGACCATTCGTGGAGCAATCGGCTCAACGAGTTCGGAGCATGGGGCGTGTCTTTTTAGGTGCGTCGATGTTCAGCTCGATAAATATGTGCATGGGGCATATCTTTTTAGCTGCGTCGATGTTCGCCTGTGCATGGGGCGTATCTTTTTACGTGAGTCGATGTTCTGCTTAACAGTCCCCAAGGGGGGACTGTACCTCGTATTTTTATGGGATATCATCCCGTTTGTGATACACGTGTTGGTGAGTTTTTGTGCTCTAGTTTGTGATAGGCCTCCCCCTTTTCATGATTTCTGGATTTCTAATGATTGATTTCTAGAATTTGTGTTTCACCATTTTTTGTGATTTGCATTGATAAGCTCTATCAATATTTTTGATTTGGTGAATAAACTAAAGAATATGACATTCTTTTTGATGTTTTGAGAAAATTTGAGATATTGTATGAGTTTTGTTGTTATCGTATATATTTGTCATATCTCTTATCCTATCTCATCTTATCTGATATTTATAACTCAACTGATCTGTTTATTATTTTTCTTCTTAAATAATACTCGGGTCAGACCGACGTGTTTATGGTGCTTCCACTTGACTTTTTAGTAAGGATTAGCTTCTGATCACTTTTTGCTAACTACTTTAGCATAGTAGTTTTTGTTTTAATACATTCGAGATAGAGACTCCTTGATGTATACACATTCTTTTTGTCTAGCACTTGTATTTATTCTTTTGTGATGTAGTGGATCTTGTATAACCACTACTTTGATGTACACTTCTATGTGTTATATTCATATCTGTTTCCGCCTTAGTGATATGAATATCTGTGACTGATTTGTGTTATGCTTATTTTATATTTGTTTCCGAAGACCGCATAGCCAATTTTTGTTATGACTTTGAGTTTGTATTTGATATGTCAGATTTCCTCTTGAAATGAAATGCATGACATACTATGTGACATATCGGTACTCGCACAAAGCAATTACACAGATGGTCTCTCCTCAACAGCCTTATTCTTTATATTAATTGACGGTATTACCTAGTAGTGTCCTTGGTTAGTGTGAGTATAGAGGTGGGGCGTCACAGCTTTGTATCAGAGCCAAACTTCGAAACAATGTAGAATAATCTAGCAAGAATCATTGTCCTAAGTCTGCCTAAGGAATCGTTCCTTAAGATTTAATTCGAGTCATAGGACCTATTTTATCCTATTTTCTTTTACGATGCCTTGTTTTATCAATCAAGTTTGTTTGATATTCATTCTGAGAATAACCTTTTTCCTCTTGTTTCTTTATTTCTTAAAGAAGAGAAATGGTTAGACCTAGCCGTCCCAGCGCCGGTCAATCCAGTGCTACTCCTTAGGATGGCATATTCATGTCTGCCTAACTGCTTTTGGACCTTGTAAAGAATGCTCAAGCTGCCGGACCCATTCCAAAGCCTAATCATCCTAAATACGGTTCTGCACGCTTATGTAGTGATTACACCAATTTGGGTGGAAGGCCATTCAGGGGTTCCGAAAGCGTTATAGAAGTCCAAGCTTGGCTTAGAGCATGCGATCGCATATTTTCTCGCATGAATCTTGTTGATCTATATCGAGTCCAAGTGGCTTCTAGCATGCTCCAGGAGAGAGCATTAGATTAGTATTAGCATTTGATTTTGGAAATTGTTGAAGCGGATCTTACTTGGGAGCAATTCCGGGAAAGGTTCGAATTAAAGTTTGTGTCAGAAGCTGAAAAAGTAACTTTAGCTCGATGCTTTATTGAGCTTGTTCAAGGTGAATCTTCTGTGACCGACTATGTCGCGTCTTTTGAATCCCTCTCTAAATACGGGGTCGAGTATATTAATACCCCATTGAAGAAAAATCAAAGGTTTGTATATGGGTTGAATAAGAACCTCAAAAAGCCTTTACTTTTGAAACTAGAAGTTTCATTCGATCAGCTTGTAGATATCGCTCTTCGACTTGAAGAGGCTGATAAAGAAAGTGATGTTGAAGTTGTGGGTGCCAAACAGAACTTCAACATCAACAAGAAGAGGCCTATTAAGTTCAAGCCTTATCCCAATAAGAAAGAGAAGCAAGCAACTTCGGTAGCAAAGACTCCTACCTCTAGTCGTGGAGAATGCTACAATTGTGGTTCTAAGGACCAATATGCAAATAGGTGCCTGAAACCCCTTTATTACCGCCATTGCAAAAGTTCGGGTCATCATATATCTTCTTGTCCAAAACTTAAAAGCAAGGAAGAGGGAAAGCTGAATGTTATGCAAGCCCCTAGTAACACTTCTCTTGGTCAAGGTATTTCTCATTCTGTCCTTGATGGCATTATTATGTTTCGTGATCATCCTATTCGAGTTCTTTTTGATACGGGTGCATCCCACTCTTTTATATCAAAGGAACTTGTTGATACTTTGTCTTTAAATATGATGGGCTTAGCAACTTCAGTGAGAATTGTGAATTCGGTTGGTGGATCCGCAACACTTAGTTTATTTTGTAAAGATGTCGAGATTATTTTATGTGATTATGCTTTCTGTGCTGATTTCCATGTTATGCATTACTTAGGTTTCAGAATGAATTTGGGAATGGATTGGCTTAATCGTTATGAAGCCCATATCATATGTCCCGAGAGGACTATCCATCTTCGACATCCCCAATCTGTTAAGCAGATTTCTATTGTTCTTAAAGATTCAGATTCCAATTTGGTAGCATCCTTATATTCTCTAAATCCACATGATGACGATAATGATGATGAGGAAGATATCATTTCCCTCATTCACGTTGTTTGTGAATTTCCCGACATCTTTGAGCCCGTTTTCGGATTACCACCTAAGCGAGCAATTGAGTTTAGAATTAATCTAATCCTTGGAGCTCTACCTATCACTCGTCCTCCTTATCATATGTCTAATAAGGAAAATGAGGAGATGCGTAAACAATTATCCAAATTGGAAGCAAAATAGTTTATTCTTTCTAGTTCCTCTGCATGGGGAGCTTTAGCTATCTTTGTGAAGAAAGCCGATGGTACACTTAGGCGTTTCGTTGACTACCGCAAGCTTAATGATCTCACCATCAAGAATAAATATCCTCTACCTCAGATTGATGATCTATTCAATCAACTTAGTGGTGCTAGAGTCTTTTCACAGTTAAACTTAGCAACTGGTTTTCATCAACTTTGAATTTGAGAGGATAGTATTCCTTTGACGTCGTTCCGTACTCGTTATGGATCTTATGAATGGCTTGTTATGCCATTTGGTTTAACGAATGCTCCAGCTTATTTCATTGATCTTATGAATCGAGTTTTCAACGACTTCCTCGATCGATTTGTTCTCATCTTTATAGATGATATTCTTGTTTATTCTAAAACCGAGGAAGAGCATGAAAACATCTTTGGATTGTGTTGGAAACTCTTAGGAGCAATCAATTGAAAGCAAAATTTTCTAAGTTCCACTTTTGGCAATCTCGTGTGAAATTTTTAGGACATATTATTTCTGAATCCGGAATTTCCGTGGATCCTTCAAAGATTGAAGCAATTCAAAATCGGAAGAGACCGGAGTGTGTGACGGAAATTCATAGCTTTCTTGGATTGGCGGGTTATTACCATCGGTTCATAAAAGACTTTTCTAAAATTTCCGTACCTCTTACTAGTTTGACAAAGAATTGAGTTAAGTACATTTGGTCAAACAACTGCTAAGCTTCTTTTCAGAAATTAAAAGTACTCCTTTTCAATGTTCCTATTCTTGTGATTCCCGAATGGAACCAAGACTTGATTGTTTATATCGATGCTAGTCGTGTTGGTTTGGGAGCTGTTCTCATGCAAAGGAAACGTGTCATCGCTTATGCTTCTAGGCAATTAAAGCCGACCGAGACTAGATATGCCACTCATGATTTAGAGCTCGCAGCCATTGTTTTCACCCTTACAATTTGGCATCATTATCTTTTGGGAGAGAAATTTGTTCTCTACACCAATCACAAATCTTTGAGGTATTTATTTTCTCAAAAGGAACTTAATTTGCGTCAACAACGTTGGCTCGTATTCCTTGCATCTTATGATCTTGAAATTCTTTATACTCCCGGAAAGGGAAATCGTGTTGCCGATGCCCTTAGTCATAAGCAACAAGCGGTTGTTTCCATAATGATATCTAAATGGAATGATCTTGAGACTTTGTCCACTTGTGAGATTCGAGATCGTAAATCCGATTTATGTTCATCTCTTGTTTTATGTAGCATTGAGGCTCATCCATCTCTTTTAGACCGCATCCTTGAATCTCAAAAGCAAGATCCCGAATTGGCTCTTCTTAGCCAAAGTTGTAGGGATAAAATCGATGTTGATGGTCTAAAAGTCATTGAAATCGATGCTCGTGGGGGCGTTCGAAAATTTGGTAGACTTATCATGCAAAATATTATTGATCACCGTAAAGACATTTTAGAAGATTCTCATCGTTCTAAATTTACCATTCATCCTGGTAGTAGTAAAATGTACATGGACATGAAGCGACATTGTTATTGGGATGGAATGAAATTTGATATTGCTAACTCTATTAAGCATTGCATGACTTACCAACTCATAAACGCCGAGCATCAAAGGCCCAGTGTGTTATTGCAACCTTTGGACATTCCAGTTTTGAAATGGGATTAAGTCTCCATGGACTTTATTGACGGTCTTCCCCGTTCTCGTGATGACAGTCTATGGATGATTGTGGATAGACTTACAAAATCCGCCCATTTTATTCCTGTTCGGTCCAATCGGACCATACCTCTTTTGGCCAAACTCTATGTTAAAGAAATTGTGAAATTGCATGGAGTTCCTACTTCTATTGTTAGCGATCGTGATCCATTATTTACTAGTGGATTTTGGAAGGGTCTTCAAAAAGCTTTGGGAACGAAGCTTAAATTTAGCACCGCTTATCATCCTCAGTTCGATGGACAAACAAAGCGTGTGAACCAAACTCTTGAAGATCTCCTTCGTGCTTGTGTTCTTGATTTTGGTCGAAGTTGGGAAGATGTTTGCACAAAAAATGGACAAACACCTCAAAGTTGTATGATTTAGTAGATCTTATGTTGTTCTTAGTAATTTGAGTGATTTATGCAAATATATGAAAAGCAGGGGCTAAACTGTAAAAAGACACGCAGATTTATAGTGGTTCAGCCTGAATGTGCCTACGTCCACTTTATATGTTATTTCTCTTTTCTTCTTTAGATTACAAGTACAAAACTTTGATACAAGTAAAAGAAAGTTGTTTGTTTGAAAGTTCCTTCCATGCTTGAGCTCTCAAACTTATCCTCCATTGTTGTACCCCTGCCCCTCTATTTATAGAGTGAGGCTGGAGGTAGGGGTCTTGGATGTATACAGCTGCTGATGGGCCCGGGCTGATACAATCTGGCCTGGCAAATCTGGTTCTGCATCGTCTTGGTTCGGTGGGAAGTGTGGTCCGGTAGGAAGCTTGGTTCGGTGGGAAGTGTGGCTCGGTAGGAAGCTTGGTTCGGTGGGAAGTGTGGCTCGGTAGGAAGCTTGGTTCGGTGGGAAGTGTGGTTCGGTAGGAAGCTTGGTTCGGTGGGAAGTGTGGTTCGGTAGGAAGCTTGGTTCGGTGGGAAGTGTGGTTCGGTAGGAAGCTTGGTTCGGTGGGAAGTGGTGGTTCGGTAGGAGGCGAGTGTCTCTCGTTCGGTGGTGGCTGGTTCGGATGTGGTGAGGGTGCCGAATGAACTTTAGCTTTCCATGGTCTTGAGATCTTCTGGGTGAGAAATTTACCCAACATTTGCCCCCCAAAGTAGGATGTGCGTGCGCGCATGTCCTGCTTTGTTTGAGTTTGAGCAATCTCATCCGGCTCCAGAAACGAACCATGTGGTTCGATGATTCAACCTCCTCCTATAAATGGGAGGCTTAGGCCATTGCATTTCATCACCGAATATTGCTTGTTAGCCGAATCAATTGCAGCCGAATCAACGTGCGCCGAATCATTGTAACCGAATCACTTGCAGCCGAATCAACGTGCGCCGAATCATTGTAACCGAATCACTTGCAGCCGAATCAATCGTGCGCCGAATCACTTGTAGCCGAATCAACGTGAGTTGCTTTACCACTGAATGAAAGCTTATACTACATATTACCGAATGGGCTACTGATGTTTATTTGTTTACATCCTCTGTTCTAACAGCATGTTTTTCTGGTGTTGCAGATAATGTCTCGCAAAGCAGAGACTCGATCGGACAAGAAGAAATCTGGGGGTGAAGGAAGTTCCTCCGCCGTGCCCCCAGCTCAGCCGAATCCCGAACGTCATGGTCCAATCCCGAGATCATTAGTGGACGGGTACGGCCCTCAGGAACTTCTGAACTCCCCGCCCGATTGCTTTCCTAGCTCCCTTAAGGAGGAGCAGCTCGACGTCATTTCCCGGTCTTTCGGAATTGATAGGGCGCATTTGCTGTTGCCAGGGAAAGAAGTTATGCCGTATGATCCTCCCGAAGGGTACTTCGCCTACAGTAGATACCACTGCATGTGTGGTGCCATTCCTCCTCTCAACGCTTGGATAGCCAGCTTCCTCACATATCTAAAGGTAGCCCCATTCCAACTTCAACCCAACTCTTACGCTATACTGGTGAGCCTCTTCGTCATCTTCCAGAGGAAGTATGGTCGCGCTCCTTCCAATCGGGAGATCCGGTATCTATATAATCTGAGGGGCTATAAGAAAGGGTCCCCATACATTAGCTTGGAGTCGGCTGTGACCTTCAAGCCGGTTTTGGATCTGTACTCCAAATTCAGCATGTTCAAGAAGGAGTGGTTTTTCGTCAAGGACGACTCGGTTTCTTTTAGGCGTTTCACCTCTGGATGTAAGTTGAGTTTTCGCTTATAATTTCTATTCCGGTTGCGATGCTTCTTCTCATACTCTCTCATTTTTGCTAGCGACAGGTGGCTTTGCGGTTGTGGAGACTGACCGCCTGGTTCAGACGGCGGCCGAGATAGAAGCTATTCTTGGGAAATATAGATCATCTGCCTTCCTGATCAGAAATGCGATCCTTCTGGAGTACAACTTAATCCTCCCACAGCAGTCAGTAGTTAAGCTGAGGGAAACGGCGGAGGAGAGGGCGGCTGCTCAGACCAAGGAAGGTGCTACGGTAGAGAGTAGCAAGCGGAAACCTTTCACGAAACCTCCAGCCGTCGGAGGTAAGAAACTCAAGAAGTCGGATGGTCCCTCCCCCAGCAACTGTCCACTTACCCAGGAGGAGGAAGATATAGAAGAGGAAAGAGGTGAGGGTGGAGATGGTCGGGAAGGTGATAAAGGTGGTGATGGCATCGGGGCCTTGCTTCCTGGGCAAGCGGGCGAGATTCAGGAGTGGACGGATGATGCGTTCCACCAGGCTTTCGAGGGGCTGGACGAAAATCCGGCTTTGGTAGAGAAAACCGGGAAAGCGGACAAGGCCGGGACCGGTGCAAGCGAGTCTTCTCAGACCATTCCAGCCAAGGCGGCTCCGACGACTCAAGGTGAACTCTTGACTCCTGCATGCTTCATTAATGATAGAGACTTAGGAATATTTTATGACCCGCTCCCGTCCTGGAATGAAATCCAGGACTTATTGCAGTATCCTACTCCTCCCCAGGGTTTGTACAACCATAGCTGTGTTTCTTTTTCCTTTTTTAACTTGTGATTTACCACGATTCTCGAATCATATAGTGATGTAAGTTTGTGACACTTGTTCTTTATATCAGGAGCAGGCAAGACGTCCAAGGCCTCAGATCTTCGACACAGGCTTGAGCAATATAAGCTTTTCAAAACTTCTGCTAAGCCGAAGCCCTCGACCCAACGCTCCGGGGATGTAGTCGGCTACCGTCCTCTTCTTGGGGTCATCGAAGAGGGTATTCAGCAGAGGAAGAGGAGTCATCCTTTATCCGAACCTTTGCCCGGTCCTCAGCTTCCGGCTCAGCCTCTTCATGATATCACTGAGGAGGGTAGCGAGTTTGCACCTTCTCCGCACCCGTCCAGAAACCCTTCTGTTATTCATATCGACCGTCCTGACTTGGCTCGTAATCCATTTGCGGGTCATCCTGATCTGGATCCAAGCTCTCATGATATTACTTTTGACGAAGTCACTGGTGAACACCTTCTCCCCCGTAACCCCATGGTATGAGTACTTGATGAAGCTAAGTCCTTAGATCTCGATTTACTCACTACTCGTATAGTCACTATGGGAGACGAGGCCAAGGCTAATATTGATCGGGTGGCGGAGGAGACCAAGAAGCTGATGGGGCATCATGCCCGGCTGGTTAAGGCCAGAGAGGAGATTGGGAGCGCCAATATCCGACTTCGATTGGTGGTTTCGGATCAGGCCAAACAGCTTGCGGATCAGGCTATTCAGATTTCTCAGCATGAGGCTGCTACTGGACGATTAAGGAAAAACATGGAAGAGGCCAGTCGGGTCGAATTGCGGAAAATGGAAGCTACTTGCAAAGAGCGGATTGACATGGCTATTGCCACGGTGGACGAGGTTCGGAAAGCGGATCTCGAGCAGGTGGAGGAATTGTCCGGGAAACTTGAGGCTGCAGAGCTTGCTCAAGCTAAGTTGAGGGAGGAGATGGAGGCAATGCGGGGATCCCTTCTAGCCGACTGCTCGAGATACCGATCGGAGAGAGATGCTGCCGTTGGGAGGTTGTTGGCTTCCGAGGCCCGGATGAGGGAGTTTGAGGAGAACGAGGGGATGATGGACGAAATGCTCCAGGACATGTACTTCCGAACCTGGAAGCAGGGAAACCTATCCTGGATGGATGATTATCCCAGGATCATGGCTAAGATCTATCTTCGGGCTCTGGAGGAGGCCAAGGCCGATGCGGATAAAGATGGTGGCGTGGCCTTCAGCATGGATGCGGTCACTGCCCAGTTTGCCAAGGAGGAGAAGGTGGCGGTGAAGGAAGGTATGCGGTTGCTTGCCGCTGAGGAGGTAGGCGTGCAGGTAGAGGATGACGATCAGGATAGTCAGGAAGCAGGCGCTGGTAAGTCTCTCTTTTTAGTTTCTCCATCAACTTGGTTGCTTATTGCTAATGAGTCCTTTCTTTGACTGGACAGGGGGTCAACAGGACAAGGATAAAGCTCCACTGCAGCCGGCCCCTTGATTATATCTGAAAAAACTCTTTTTGTGGGTTTGACAGGGTTGTATATGTTAGTCGAAAAATAGTAAAGTAGCCTTTGGGTTATAATATTTTGCCACTTGTAATAAATAGTCTTATTTTTGACGTGTAATTCTTTAACTTGGGCTGATTTTCTTGAATGTTTGTTGCTTTTTCGACATGTTGTATGAGAAATATAGCTATGCGTATTCTTGCAATTGAGTTGTGTTTGATGTCAGGTTTTGGTTTTAAAACATAATTTCATGACTTGTAATATTAGTGTGTGGTGTGAACAAATTATAGTCATGCATCTGTACATAAAGGAAGAAAATACCGCCTTTCATGTTCTGTTTGTAGATGGCAGTTTCGAATATCTTGTATGACTGAGCATGGAAAGTAGTTGAATGCCCTGCCATCTGATTGTGGATCCACGCATCCATTGGCGAGTGTCTTCTACTCCGTATCCTGTACTTTATGGATTGTTATAGAGGATAGGAGGAAAGCTTTTTAAGTAAAATTGAAATATGTGAAATAGTAAAACTTCCAATAACGGAAGGCCTTCGATGTGCTTAAGTTCGTGGCAAACGGGTTTTGTAGTCACTTTCCCTAGCTGTGGGTCTTGGAGACATTTGTCACCCATCTTACGCCTCCGCGGGGAGTTAATTCTTTTTTTTTTACCACAGCCGTACTTAAGACACATCGGAGTCGAGATCGCGCACAGTAACTACCCGGGCCATTATGGCCCGTAATCGTGGGTATTATTCGATTTACTGTGGCCGGCTAGCGTGGGTGCCGATCGTCAACTGTGAACTGCCCCTGGCTGGCCACACCTTATGTTGGGGCTTATAGTCGGTTCACAGTTGCCGGCGAGCCTAACGCCGTAATGAGCTGCCTCGGCTATAGTCGGCCTTCTCGGTGGCTTATAATCGGCTCATTACAGTTGGCTTTAAGGGCCGTCGCGAGCAATGAGTTAACCCGCAGCAGAGGGATGCTGGGGCAAAAGTGTCTCATAGGCGAGGGCATAGATTCGCATAGTACCTGTTGGGATTTGCCCAGGTGAAGTCGCGCCGTGAGGTGCTTTGAGTGGAGATGCTATACGCGTAGGATTTCGTTCAACAGAAAAGGATAAAGTTAACAAGTAGCCAAGATATAAAGGAACAAGTTAAAAAAGAGACAAGGTTTTTTAAAGTGGTTCGGCACGAAAAGGCCTACGTCCACTGATTCTCTTTGTTAATTCACTTCATATGGGCAATACAAGTTAAGAAAAGTATCGACGGAGGTGTTGGATGTTCCATGCCCTCTGGAACACCTCTCCGTCCACTGTTGACAAAACATAGGCTCCGTTGCGGAGATCTTTATGAATTACATATGGTCCATCCCAGATCGGGTCTAGTGCTCCGGGGCGAGGGAAGATTCGCTTGAGGACAAGATCCCCCTCTTGTAAGGTACGATGCTTGACTTTGGAGTTGTATTGTGCTGCCACTTTCTGCTTGTGGGCCGCCGCTTTAAGGACTGCATCATTCCTTCTCTCCTCAACTAGATCCAAAGACATGTGGAGGAGTTCTTCATTCTCTTCTGGGTTATAGTGGATCCTACGGTGGGAAGGCACGATGGTTTCAACTGGGAGCATAGCCTCCGATCCGTATGCCAAAGAGAAAGGAGTGTGCCCTGTTGATGTTCTGAAAGATGTGCGGTAAGCCCACAGTGCTGTAGGGAGTTCGTCCACCCAAGCGCCTTTTGATTTTTCGAGCTTCTTTTTTATCAGAGTTTTCAGAATTTTGTTGACTGCTTCGACTTGTCCGTTTGCCTGGGGATACGCTACGGATGAGAAGCTTTTATGAATTCCATGTTCTCGGCACCTGTTGTGTGCATTTCTACCAAAAAGCAAGTCCAAACTCTCCTCCAAGACTCATGACCGAACCAACCTACATCCGGCCTCCCACCGAACCAACCTACATCCGGTCTCCCACCGAACCAACCTACATCCGGTCTCCCACCGAACCAACCTACATCCGGTCTCCCACCGAACCAACCTACATCCGGTCTCCCACAAAACCAACCACCGGACCAACCTCACCGAACCAAACCCCCGGACCAAGCATTACCGGTCCAAACCATCGCACTCCTACCACCGAACCATGGTATGCCGAACCAAGGTGGGCCAGGCCAGATTACATCAGCCCAGGCCCACCAGCAGCTATATACATCCAAGACCCCTGCTCCCAACCTCACTCTATAAATAGAGGGGCAGGGGTACAACAATGGGGACAAGTTTTGAGAGCTCAAGCACGGAAGGAACTCTTCAAACAACTTTCTTTTACTCGTATCAAAGCTTTGTACTTGTAATCAAAACTAGAGAAGTGAAATAACATATAAAGTGGACGTAGGCACATTCTGGCTGAACCACTATAAACTTGCGTGTCTTTTTACAGTTTAGTCCCTACTTTTCATATATTTGCATAAATCACTCAAATTACTAAGAACAACATAAGATCTACTAAATCATACAACTTTGAGGTGTTTGTCCATTTTTTGTGCAAACATTTTTTGTGCTTTCACTGAGAGCAAGAAACTCGAAGCTTCAGCTTCATCTACTTAACGAGTTTTCCTAACAGCATCGTCCACCACTTGGAAAACATGCCTCCCAAATAGAGAAAAGATGTTAACAAAGGAAAAAACATCGCATCCAGTAGTCTTCCTGATCCAGCTGTCGCGAATCAAGTAAATCGTCCTCCTCCAGCAACGGTAACAAATGAAGGACAGGCTAACCCAACCACTCCTGCCACAGAACAGCCTGCAGCAATTACTAGGGCAGATTTGGACAGAGTTGTTGTTGAAGTAACTAACCGCTTCACGTCCCAGCAGGAAGCCTTGGTGGACCATCTCATGTCACGCTTGAGGGACGCTGAAGAATCCAACCGCAACACTGAATCATGGGGCGAGTCCCAGTCTGGAGGATCTCAGAGACATCAAAGATCTTCCTTCTTCGAAGGAGCTAACGGCAGAAGTAGCCGTGGTAGGAGCCGAGACCGAGCCCAGCCCGAAGTTAGGCCTGAGGAAACGTTTGGTACCGAACCCAATGGGGAAGGTACCGGGCGAAGGTCAACTGCAGCTGAGCCTGTCATGCTGCCTAACCACAGAAACACCAGTGAACGGGGCCGAGCTAGAGTTCAGCCCGAAGTTGGACCTGAGGAAGTGCTTAGATCAGAACCCAACAGGGGAAGATCAAGGCAAGGGCCAACTGTAGCTGACCCAAGCATGCTCCCAGAAGATCAAAGGCAGCCACTGGAAAATATGAGGAATGATAGACGATACCATCCCTACAGGTTGTCTGGACGGAATCAACCCCACAGAACAGAACCAAACTCATTTCTGTCTGCTCCAAATTCTGATGAAAGGATGGCGCGCTTATTCAGAGAGTGTGTCCAACGGGAGCAAAGAGATCGAGGGATAGGCGCTAGGGTAACCAGCCCTTTCGCCCACAATATCGAAATTGCTATCACCCCCCGAGAATGGAAGATGCCAACAATGGAACCCTACAAAGGCACCTCCGATCCCGTTGTGCACTTACAGAGGTACACGCAGCATATGCTCATGAGTGGAGCAACAGAGGGAGTACTGTGCAAATGCTTTCCGCTCTTCTTAGCAGATCTTGCTACCTCCTGGTTCTGTCATCTACCCCAAGGATCCATCAGCTCATGGGAAATGTTGAAAGAAAAATTTATCAGTCAGTTCCGCATTCATGTGGAGCAACCTAAGGACGCGTATTCCTTATCCAGCGTCAAACAGAAACCTGGAGAAAAGCTGCAGCAATACCTAACCAGATTCAACGCCGCAGCAGCCGCAGTTCAAGACGCCGATGAGAAGCTTATCCTGATGGCCCTCTGCAGTGGGGTGCATCCGGACACTAAATTTGCTAGAAGATTGACAAAAGAAAAACCAGCTACTTTACCCGATTTCTTCCATGAAGCCGGGAAATACATGAGGCTTGAGGATGCTGCCATTGAAGGGCAGTCAGGACAGCAAAGTAAGACGACCCATGGCAACGCCCCTGCTGCGGCGAGGGACGTTCGAAGAAATGATTCCAGAGACAATGCTGGGGGCAAGAAAGTAGAAAAACGCCTATATCGGCCAGGACCAAGATTCGACTCTTACACCCCTTTGAACGAGACCGTCGAAAATATCTTCCTTGCCACCCAAGGCGAAGTTAGATACAAACGCCCACCATACAAGAAGGAACCAGATAACGCACAAAAGTCTGGAAAATTCTGCCGCTTCCACGAATCTCACGGACATGATACCAACGAATGCCATCATCTCCGAGATCTGATTGAGGAACACATCAGAAGGAAGAAACTGGAACGCTATGTAAAAAGTCAAGACAGGACTCCAGCTCCTGCCAATGAAAACCCAAGGCTACCCTCACCAGGGACCGGCAGAGGCGACCGCAACGCTAGCAGCTCTAGATAAGACACTGGGAGCTCTGTAAATATCCTGTTCAAACACGCATTCGACAAAATGAAGCTATCAATGAAGGATGTATCTCCCTGCGATAAACCACTACACGGTTTCACTGGAGATGCGAAGATGCCCCTCGGGCAGCTGAACCTCTTTGTTGAGATTGGAAGCCATCCCCGCTCCGTTGTAAGGAAACAGACGTTTGTGCTGATAGAAAACCATTCGGCCTACAACGCCTTCTTAGGAAGACCAGCTTTGTCTGACTTCCAGATTGTCCTAGCCCCATGGTGCCTGAAAATGAAGTTTCCAACAGACAATGGGGTAGGGAAAGTGGAAGGAGACCAGGATATTGCACGAGACTGCTATGTAACCGAACTTCGCAACAACCACAGGAAAGATAAAGGGAAAGGTGTAGAGATTGCCCTCTGCACAAAAAGCCCTGAAGCATAGCAACTAAAGAAAGCCCCTCCTCTTCGATACACCAGCGACCCTTTCAATGAATTAGACCCTAGGGACAAAGAGGAGGAGGCCACCGCCGAGCCTGCAGAGGCTATGGAGTTTATATCTGTAGACAAGCACGACTCAAGTAGGCTACTGAAAATTGGGTCGCAGCTGAAAGATGAATTGAAGGAACAACTCATTGATTTTCTCCGCCACAACTTGGATGTGTTCGCTTGGTCACACGCTGATAAGACCGGAATCTCCCCGACATAGCATGCCACGTATTAAACATTGATCCTACCAAGGCGCCTGTAAAACAGAAAAAGAGAAGTATGGGGGCAGAGCGATCAGCAGCCCTCGATGAAGAAGTAAAGAATCTACTCGCCAATGACTTCATACGAGAAGCTGTTTACCCAGAATGGGTCGCCAACCCGGTACTAGTAAAGAAGGCTAATGGGAAGTGGCGGACCTGCATTGACTTCTCCAACCTAAACGACGCCTGCCCAAAGGATTGCTTCCCGCTTCCCAGAATTGACCAACTTGTAGACAGCACAGCCGGGCACGAACTCCTATCTTTTATGGATGCATACTCAAGATATAACCAAATTCCTATGCATGCTCCCGACCAAGACCACACTAGTTTCATCACCGACCGGGGTTTATACTGCTACAAAGTGATGCCCTTCGGACTTAAAAATGCAGGAGCCACCTACCAGCGCCTCGTCAACAAGATGTTTGCAGGGCTAATAGGACAAACTATGGAAGTATATGTAGACGACATGCTGGTGAAATCACGGAAAGCCAAGGATCACGTAAGCCACCTAGGCGAAATGTTCCAGGTACTTCGACAGTATGGAATGAAGTTGAATCCACTAAAGTGCTCCTTCGGCGTGTCATCGGGAAAATTCTTAGGGTTTATCGTCCATGCCCGAGGGATTGAAGCCAACCCTGAACAAGTCCGAGCATTAAGGGACATCAAGATACCTTCCACCCGAAAGGAGATGCAAAGCCTAAATGGAAAAGTGGCCGCCCTAAGCCGATTCATCTCCAAAGCAACGGACAAGTGCGTCCCCTTTTTCGAAGCTCTAAAGAAAGATAAAGGAAAGTTCGAATGGACGGACGAATGCTTAACCGCTTTCCTTAACCTAATCGAACGCCTCCAGAAACCACCGGTACTCTCGACCCCAAGCGAAGGCGAAGAATTATACCTATACCTTGCTGTATCATCTCACGCTTTAAGCGCTGCCTTGGTAAGGGAAGACAACCGCACGCAACGACCAGTTTACTTCATCAGTAAAAGGTTTACTGGGGCAGAAGTCAGATACCCTAAACTTGAAAAGTTAGCATACTGTTTACTAGTCACCTCACGAAAACTACGTCACTACTTCCAATCCCATTCCATCAAAGTTCTGACCGATCAACCACTGAGGCAGGTGCTCCATCGTCCCGACACTTCCGGGCGACTACTTAAATGGTGTATTGAGCTGAGTCAATATGATATCACCTATCACCCTCGCACCGCCATCAAGGGACAAGCCATGGCTGATTTCATTGCAGAGTTCACTACCAACGAGGATAAGGAGCAACTGGAAATAACAGAAGATATCAAATGGAATCTCTTTGTGGACGGTGCATCTAACGAACAAGGCTCGGGGGCAGGTGTGGTAATAATCACTCCCAGGGGAAATAAACTGCACTATGCTATAAGGTTGGATTTCGCTGCCACCAACAACGATGCAGAATATGAGGCAGTGATAGCTGGACTAGAAATTGCCATAGAAATCGGAGCTAATTCTTTGTGTCTTCACAGCGATTCTCAACTTATTGTTAATCAAATACTAGGAGAATTCCAAGCTCGAGAGGAACGACTCATAGCATATCTAAAGAAGACCAAGTTGCTTCTCAGCCGATTGGATCAGTACTTAGTCAAACACATCCCTCGGGAAGAGAACCAAGAGGCCGACGAATTGGCAAAGCAAGCGAGTATGAGAGACATCTCCATCTTCGGGGCAGTAACCATCTCAAAGCAAACGGTCCCAAGTTTTGAGCAAGTGAATCTGATAGCCGCAGCCGAAGAAGCAACTTGGATGACTCCCATCCGAGACTACCTACAAAGTGGCACACTACCCAACGGGCGTAATGAAGTCAAGAAAATCTTGAGGAAAGCGTCCCGCTATACAGTACAAGAAGACATCCTCTATCGGCGCGGTTTCTCTAACCCATTATTAAGATGTCTCGCCGGAAGGGAAGCCAAGGAAATCTTATCTAACATTCATCAGGGGAGCTGTGGAGATCACACCGGGGGGCAAACATTAGCAAAAAAGATACTCCGATACGGATATTTCTGGCCCACCTTAGGCAAGGACGCCTTAGATTTCGTCAAGAAGTGTGACAGATGCCAAAAATTTGCTAAGATCCCTCGGCTACCAACAACCGAGATTGCTCAGATGACCAGCCCTTGGCCCTTCGCGATATGGGGAATTGACTTAATCGGCGAGCTACCAATGGGCCGAGGCGGGGCCAAATATGCTATAGTGGCAGTTGATTATTTCACCAAATGGGTGGAGGCGGAACCTCTAAACAAAGTATCTTCAGCAAAAGTTATTAACTTCTTGATCAAAAATGTTCTATGCAGGTACGGAGTCCCACTCAAAATCATATCAGACAATGGGCTTTAATTTGACAGCGAGGAATTCGCCAACTGGTGCCGAGAACACAGAATTCATAAAAGCTTCTCATCCGTAGCATATCCCCAGGCAAACGGACAAGTCGAAGCAGTCAACAAAATTCTGAAAACTCTAATCAAAAAGAAGCTCGAAAAGTCAAAGGGCGCTTGGGTGGATGAAATTCCTACGGCACTATGGGCCTATCGCACATCTTTCAGAACATCGACAGGGCACACTCCCTTCTCTTTGGCATACGGATCGGAGGCTATGCTCCCAGTTGAAACTATTGTGCCTTCCCATCGTCGGATCCACTATAACCCAGAAGAGAACGAAGAACTCCTTCACATGTCTTTGGATCTAATCGAGGAGAGAAGAAACGATGCAATCCTCAAAACAGCAGCCCACAAGCAAAAAGTGGCAGCACAATACAACTCCAAAGTCAAGCATCGTACCTTGCAGGAAGGGGATCTTGTCCTCAAGCGAATCTTCCCTCGCCCCGGAGCACTAGACCCTATCTGGGATGGACCATATGTAATTCATAAAGATCTCCACAACGGAGCCTATATTTTGTCAACAGTGGACGGAGAGGTGTTCCAGAGGGCATGGAACATCCAGCACCTCCGTCGATACTTTTCTTAACTTGTATTGCCCATATGAAGTGAATTAACAAAGAGAATCAGTGGACGTAGGCATTTTCGTGCTGAACCACTTTAAAAAACCTTGTCTCTCTCTTAACTTGTTCCTTTGTATCTTGGCTGCTTGTTAACTTTATCCTTTTCTGTTGAACGAAATCCTGAGTATATAGCATTTCTATTCAAAGCACTCCACAATGCAACTTCACGTGGACAATACCCAACAGGTACTATGCGAATCTATGCCCTCGCCAATGAGACACTTTCGCTCCAGCATCCCTCTGCTGCGGGTTAACTCATTGCTCGCGACGGCCCTTAAAGCCAACTGTAATGAGCCGATTATAAGCCACCGAGAAGGCCGACTATAGCCGAGGCAGCTCATTACGGCGTTAGGCTCGTCGGCAACTGTGAACCGACTATAAGCCCCAACATAAGGTGTGGCCAGCCAGGGGCAGTTCACAGTTGACGATCGGCACCCACGCTAGCCGGCCACAGTAAATCGAATAATACCCACGATTACGGGCCATAATGGCCCGGGTAGTTACTGTGCGCGATCTCGGCTCCGATGTGTCTTAAGTGCGGCTGTGGTAAAAAAGAATTAACTCCCCGCGGAGGCGTAAGATGGGTGACAAATGTCTCCAAGACCCACAGCTAGGGAAAGTGACTACAAAACCCGTTTGCCACGAACTTAAGCACATCGAAGGCCTTCCGTGATTGGAAGTTTTACCTTTTTTTTACGTATTTCAATTTTACTTAAAAAGCTTTTTTCCTATCCCCTATAACAATCCCTAAAGTACATGATACAGAGTAGGAGATACTCGCCAATGGGTGTGGGGACTCACAAGTGGCAGGACATTCAACTACATTCCATGCTCGGTCCTACAAGATGTTCAAGACTGCCATCTACGATTAAAACATGAAAGGCGGTATCTTCTTCTTTTATGTACAAATACATGATTATAATTTGTTCGCACCACACGCTAATATTGCAGGTCATGAAATTATGGTTTAGAGCCAGAGTCTAACATCAAACACAATTTAATTACAAGAATTTACATAGCTACATTTCTCATACGACATGTCGAAATAGCAACAAATATTCAAGAATCGACAAAATCGGCTTAAGTTAAAAAAATTACACGTCAAGAATAATGTTGATTATTACAAGTAGCAAGAATTACAACTTAGAAGTTACTCTACTGTCTTAAGACTAACAGATACAACAATGCCAAGCCTACAAAAAGAATTTTCCAGGTCCAATCAGGGAGCCGGTTGCGTCGAAGTCTTGTCCTTGCTCTTTTGCCCGCCTGTCCGGTCATAAAAAGGATTCATTAGTGATGAGTAACCAAGTTAACGGAAAGACTAGAAAGGAAGACTTACCAGCACCTGCTTCTTGACCGTCCTGGTCGTCATCCTCTACCTGCACACCTGCCTCATCAGCAGCAAGCAGCCGCATGCCCTCCTTTACCGCCACTTTCTCCTCCTTGGTGAACTGGGCAGTGACCACATCCATACTGAAGACCGTTCCACCCTCTTTATCTGCATCAGCCTTAGCCTCCTCCAAAGCCCAAAGATAGATCTTGGCCATGACCCTGGGATAATCATCCATCCAAGAGAGGTTGCCCTGCTTCCAAGTCCGGAAATACATGTCCTGGAGCATGTCATCCATCATTCCCTCATTCTCCTCAAACTCCCTCATCCGGTCATCGGAAGCCGACAACCTTTCGACGGCAGCATCTCTCTCCAGTCTGTATCTCGAGCAATCAGCCTGAAGGGACCTCCGCATCACCTCCATCTCTTCCCTCAACTTAGCTTGAGCAAGCTCTGCGGCCTCAAGTTTCTCGGACAATTCCTCCACCTGCTCGAGATCCGCTCTCCGAACCTCATCCACCGTGGCAATAGCCATGTCAATCCGCTCTTTGCAAGCAGCTTCCATTTTCCGCAATTCGGCCCGACTGGCCTCTTCCATGGTTTTCCTTAGTCGCCCAGTAGCAGCCTCATGCTGAGAAATCTGGATAGCCTGATCCGCAAGCTGTTTGGCCTGATCCGAAACCACCAATCGAAGTCAGATATTGGCGCTCCCAATCTCCTCTCCGGCCTTAACCAGCCGAGCATGATGCCCCATCAGCTTCTTGGTCTCCTCTGCCACCCGATCAATATTAGCTTTGGCCTCGTCTCCCATAGTGACTATACGAGTAGTGAGTAGATCGAGATCTAAGGACTTGGCTTCATCAAGTACTCGTACCATGGGGTTACGGGGGAGAAGGTGTTCACCAGTGACTTCGTCAAAAGTAATATCATGAGAACCTGGATCCAGATCAGGATGACCCGCGAATGGATTACGGGCCAAGTCGGGACGGTCGATATGAATAACAGAAGGGTTTCCGGACAGGTGCGGAGAAGGTACAAACTCGCTACCCTCCTCAGTAATATCATGAATAGGCTGAGCCGGAGGCTGAGGACCGGGCGAAGTTTCGGATAAAGGATGACTCCTCTTCCTCTGCTGAATACCCTCTTCGATGACCCCAAGAAGAGGACGGTATCCGACTACATCCCCGGAGCGTTGGGTTGAGGGCTTCGGCTTAGCAGAAATTTTGGAAAGTTTATATTGCTCAAGCCTGTGTCGAAGGTCTGAAGCTTTGGACGTCTTGCCTGCTCCTGATATAAAGAACAAATGTCACAATCTTACATCACTATACGATTCGAGAAACGCGGTAAATTACAAGTTAAAAAAGGAAAAGAAACACAGCTATGGTTGTACAAACCCTGGGGAGGAGTGGGATACTGCAATAAGTCCTGGATTTCATTCCAGGATGGGAGCGGATCATAAAATATTCCTAAGTCCCTATCATTTATGAAGCATGCAGGAGTCAAGAGTTCACCTTGAGTCGTCGGAGCCACCTTGGCTGGAATGGTCGGAGAAGACTCACTTGCACCAGTCCCGGCTTTGTCCGCCTTCCCGGTCTTCTCTGCCAAAGCCGGATCCTCATCCAACCCCTCAAAAGCCTGGTGGAACGCATCATCCGTCCACTCCTAGATCTCGCCCGCTTGCCCAGGAAGTAGGGCCCCGATGCCATCGCCGCCTTTGTCACCATCCCGACCATCTCCACCCTCGCCTCTTACCTCCTCTATGTCTTCCTCCTCCCGGGTAAGTGGACAATTGCTGGGGGAGGGGCCGTCTGATTTCTTGAGTTTCTTACCTCCGACAGCTGGAGGTTTTGTGAAAGGTTTCCTCTTGCTACTCTCTGCCGTAACACCTTCCTTGGTCTGAGCAGCCGCCCTCTCCTCCGCCGTTTCCCTCAGCTTAACTACAGACTGCTGCGGAAGGATCAAGTTATATTCCAGAAGAATCGCATTTCTAATCAAGAAGGCAGATGATCTGTATTTCCCAAGAATGGCTTCTATCTCAGCCGCCGTCTGAACCAGGCGGTCAGTCTCCACAACCGGAAAGCCACCTGTCGCTAGCAAAAATGAGAAAGTATGAGAAGAAGCATCGCAATCAGAATAAAAATTATAAGTAAAAGCATCAACTTACATCCAGAGGTAAAGCGCCGGATGGAGACGGAGTCGTCCCTAACAAAGAACCACTCTTTCTTGAACATGCTGAACTTAGAGTACAGGTCCAGGACCGGCTTGAAGGTCACAGCGGACTCCAAGCTAATATATGGGGACCCCTTCTTATAGCCCCTTAAATTATACAAGTACCGGATCTCCCGGTTGGAGGGAGCGCGACCATACTTCCTCCGAAAAATAACGAAAAGGCTCACCAGTATGGCATAAGAGTTGGGCTGAAGCTGGAATGGGGCCACCTTCAGATACGTGAGGAAGCTGACTACCCAAGCATTGAGAGGCGGGATAGCACCACACATGCAATGGTACCTACTATAAGAAAAGTATCCTTCGGGAGGACTGTATGGCATGACTCCTGGGCCCGGCAGCAGCATGAGGGCTCTATCGATCCCAAAGGAACGAGATATAACATCGAGTTGCTCCTCTTTGAGAGAGCTAGGAAAGCAGTCAGGCGGGGAATCCAGCAGCTCCTGGGGACCATATCCATCCACTAATGACCTCGGGGCGGGCCCATGACGCTCCGATCCTGATTGAGCTGAGGGCACGGCCGAGGACTCTCCTTCACCCCCGGATCTCTTATTATCTGATCGAGTTTCAACTTTTCGAGACATTTATCTGCAAACATGGGAAAAGTATATCGTTAGAATATACAAGCAGCGTAATCTGGAATTTCGCTTAAAAATTCGAAGTATGAAACACATGTTCACTCGATACAACAGTTCATTCGGCGGGAAGATGCAACAAGTCAATAGTCCATTCGGTAGTATGATATAAAGTTCATTCGGTACTAAAATGTCAAGCTCATTCGGCAATACAAGGGAACCTTCGGCATTAAAAGCCTTTCGTGTTCATTCGGCATTAGAAAGCCTTTCATGTTCATTCGGCAATACAAAGCGAAAACTCATTCGGTATTCCCAACGCTAATCATTCGGCGAGAGAAGGTTAACTCACATGATTCGGCAACCAAACGTGATTCGGCAAAGAAGTTGATTCGGCTGGGAGGGATCTGGTTCGGCTGTTACACTTGGTAGGGAATAACGGTGGCACATGGCCTCTACTTATAGACGAAAATGGACTACCGGACCGGTTGGCTCGGTAATGAAAACCGGAGGAAAGCTCCTCCAAACTTAAAGCAAAGCACGCCATGCGCACGCACATACCCTACTTTGGGGGGCAAGTGTTGTGTGCATTTCTACCAAAAAGCAAGTCCAAACTCTCCTCCAAGACTCATGACCGAACCAACCTACATCCGGCCTCCCACCGAACCAACCTACATCCGGTCTCCCACCGAACCAACCTACATCCGGTCTCCCACCGAACCAACCTACATCCGGTCTCCCACCGAACCAACCTACATCCGGTCTCCCACAAAACCAACCACCGGACCAACCTCACCGAACCAAACCCCCGGACCAAGGATTACCGGTCCAAACCATCGCACTCCTACCACCGAACCATGGTATGCCGAACCAAGGTGTGCCAGGCCAGATTACATCAGCCCAGGCCCACCAGCAGCTATATACATCCAAGACCCCTGCTCCCAACCTCACTCTATAAATAGAGGGGCAGGGGTACAACAATGGGGACAAGTTTTGAGAGCTCAAGCACGGAAGGAACTCTTCAAACAACTTTCTTTTACTCGTATCAAAGCTTTGTACTTGTAATCAAAACTAGAGAAGTGAAATAACATATAAAGTGGACGTAGGCACATTCTGGCTGAACCACTATAAACTTGCGTGTCTTTTTACAGTTTAGTCCCTACTTTTCATATATTTGCATAAACCTCCAAAATCGCTAAGAACAACATAAGCTCTATTAAATCATACAACTTTGAGGTGTTTGTCCATTTTTTGTGCAAACAGCACCAGTTGGCGAATTCCTCGCTGTCAAACTGAAGTCCATTGTCTGATATGATTTTGAGTGGGACTCCATACCTGAACAGAACATTTTTGATCAAGAAGTTAATAACTTTTGCTAAAGATACTTTATTCAGAGGTTCTGCTTCCACCCATTTGGTGAAATAATCAACTGCCACTATAGCATATTTGGCCCCGCCTCGGCCCATCGGCAGCTCGCCGATTAAGTCAATTCCCCATATTGCGAAGGGCCAAGGGCTGGTCATTTGAGTAATCTCAGTTGTTGGTAGCCGTGGAATCTTAGCAAATTTTTGGCATCTGTCACATCTCTTGACGAAATCTAAGGCGTCCTAGCTTAAGGTGGGCCAGAAATATCCGTATCGGAGTATCTTTTTTGCTAATGTTTGCCCCCCGGTGTGATCTCCACAGCTCCCCTGATGGATGTTGGATAAGATTTCCTTGGCTTCCCTTCCGGCGACACACCTTAATAATGGGTTAGAGAAACCGCGCCGATAGAGGATGTCTTCTTGTATTGTATAGCGGGATGCTTTCCTCAAGATTTTCTTGACTTCATTACGCCCGTCGGGTAGTGTGCCACTTTGTAGGTAGTTTCGGATGGGAGTCATCCAAGTTGCTTCTTCGGCTGCAGCTATCAGATTCACTTGCTCAAAACTTGGGACCGTTTGCTTTGAGATGGTTACTGCCCCGAAGATGGCGATGTCTCTCATACTCGCTTGCTTTGCCAATTCGTCGGCCTCTTGGTTCTCTTCCCGAGGGATGTGTTTGACTAAGTACTGATCCAATCGGCTGAGAAGCAACTTGGTCTTCTTTAGATATGCTATGAGTCGTTCCTCTCGAGCTTGGAATTCTCCTAGTATTTGACTAACAATAAGTTGAGAATCGCTGTGAAGACACAAAGAATTGGCTCCGATTTCTATGGCAATTTCTAGTCCAGCTATCACTGCTTCATATTTTGCATCGTTGTTGGTGGCAGCGAACTCCAACCTTATAGCATAGTGCAGTTTATTTCCCCTGGGAGTGATTATTACCACACCTGCCCCCGAGCCTTGTTCGTTAGATGCACCGTCCACAAAGAGATTCCACTTGATATCTTCTGTTTTTTCCAGTTGCTCCTTATCCTCGTTGGTAGTGAACTCTGCAATGAAATCATCCATGGCTTGTCCCTTGATGGCGGTGCGAGGCTGATAGGTGATATCGTATTGACTCAGCTCAATACACCATTTAAGTAGTCGCCCGGAAGTGTCGGGACGATGGAGTACCTGCCTCAGTGGTTGATCGGTCAGAACTTTGATGGAATGGGATTGGAAGTAGTGACGTAGTTTTCGTGAAGTGATTAGTAAACAGTATGCTAACTTTTCAAGTTTAGGATATCTGACTTCTGCCCCAGTAAACCTTTTACTGACGAAGTAAACTGGTCGTTGCGTGCGGTTGTCTTCCCTTACCAAGGCAGCGCTTAAAGCGTGAGATGACACAGCAAGGTATAGGTATAATTCTTCGCCTTCGCTTGGGGTCGAGAGTACCGGTGGTTTCTGGAGGTGTTCGATTAGGTTAAGGAAAGCGGTTAAGCATTCGTCCGTCCATTCGAACTTTCCTTTGTCTTTCTTTAGAGCTTCGAAAAAGGGGACGCACTTGTCCATTGCCTTGGAGATGAACCGGCTTAGGGCGGCCACTTTTCCATTTAGGCTTTGCATTTCCTTTCGGGTGGAAGGTATCTTGATGTCCCTTAATGCTCGGACTTGTTCAGGGTTTGCTTCAATCCCTCGGGCATGGACGATGAACCCTAAGAATTTTCCCGATGACACTCCGAAGGAGCACTTTAGTGGATTCAACTTCATTCCATACTATCGAAGTACCTGGAACATTTCGCCTAGGTGGCTTACGTGATCTTTGGCTTTCCGTGATTTCACCAGCATGTCGTCCACATATACTTCCATAGTTTGTCCTATTAGCCCTGCAAACATCTTGTTGACGAGGCGTTGGTAGGTGGCTCCTGCATTTTTAAGTCCGAAGGGCATCACTTTGTAGCAGTATAAACCCCGGTCGGTGATGAAACTAGTGTGGTCTTGGTCGGGAGCATGCATAGGAATTTGGTTATATCCTGAGTATGCATCCATAAAAGATAGGAGTTTGTGCCCGGCTGTGCTGTCTACAAGTTGGTCGATTCTGGGAAGCGGGAAGCAATCCTTTGGGCAGGCGTCGTTTAGGTTGGAGAAGTCAATGCAGGTCTGCCACTTCCCATTAGCCTTCTTTACTAGTACCGGGTTGGCGATCCATTCTGGGTAAACGGCTTCTCGTATGAAGTCATTGGCGAGTAGATTCTTTACTTCTTCATCGAGGGTTGCTGATCGCTCTGCCCCCATACTTCTCTTCTTTTGTTTTACAGGCGCCTTGGTAGGATCAATGTTTAATACGTGGCATGCTATGTCGGGGGGGATTCCGGTCATGTCAGCGTGTGACCAAGCGAATACATCCAAGTTGTGGCGGAGAAAATCAATGAGTTGTTCCTTCAATTCAGCTTTTAGTTGGGACCCAATTTTCAGTAGTCTACTTGAGTCGTGTTTGTCTACAGATATAAACTCCATAGCCTCTGCAGGCCCGGCGGTGGCCTCCTCCTCTTTGTCCCTAGGGTCTAATTCATTGAAAGGGTCGCTGGTGTATCGAAGAGGAGGGGCTTTCTTTAGTTGCTATGCTTCAAGGATTTTTGTGCAGAGGGCAACCTCTACACCTTTCCCTTTATCTTTCCTGTGGTTGTTGCGAAGTTCGGTTCCATAGCAGTCTCGTGCAATATCCTGGTCTCCCTCCACTTCCCCTACCCCATTGTCTGTTGGAAATTTCATTTTCAGGCACCATGGGGCTAGGATAATCTGGAAGTCAGACAAGGCTGGTCTTCCTAAGAAGGCGTTGTAGGCCGAATGGTTTTCTATCAGCACAAACGTCTGTTTCCTTACAACGGAGCGGGGATGGCTTCCAATCTCAACAAAGAGGTCCAACTGCCCGAGGGGCATCTTCGCATCTCCAGTGAAACCGTGTAGTGGTTTATCGCAGGGAGATACATCCTTCATTGATAGCTTCATTTTGTCGAATGCGTGTTTGAACAGGATATTTACAGAGCTTCCAGTGTCTACCAGGATTCGGTAAACTTCGGCGGGACCGAGTCGGGCAGAGATAACCATGGGATCCACGTGAGGGTACTGTCTTCCTTCTATGTCACGTTTACTGAATGTGATGTCATCATTTTCTTTCCGCTTTGGGTGGCGCTCTTCTATAACCGTATTGACACAGTCTTTATTGTCTCTAAGCGATTTCCCATATCTTTCCATCTCTCTCCAACTTCTGTCTGCGATGTGCGGACCTCCTGAGATGGTATGGACCACTATCTTCTCTTGACTAGAGCTGCTAGCATTGCGGTTTCCTCTGTCGGCCCCTGGTGAGGGTTGCCTTGGGTTTTCATTAGCAAGAGCTGGAGTCCTGTCTTGACTTTTTACATAACGTTCCAGTTTCTTCCTTCTGATGTGTTCCTCAATCAGATCTCGGAGATGATGGCATTCGTTGGTATCATGTCCGTGAGATTCGTGGAAGCGGCAGAATTTTCTAGACTTCTATGCGTTATCTGATTCCTTCTTGTATGGTGGGCGTTTGTATCTAACTTCGCCTTGGGTGGCAAGGAAGATATTTTCGACGGTCTCGTTCAAAGGGGTGTAAGTGTCGAATCTTGGTCCTGGACGATATAGGCGCTTTTCTACCTTCTTGCCCCCAGCATTGTCTCTGGAATCATTTCTTCGAACGTCCCTTGCCACAGCAGGGGCATTGCCATGGGTCGTCTTATTTTGCTGTCCGGACTGCCCCTCCACGGCAGCATCCTCAAGCCTCATGTATTTTCCGGCTTAATGGAAGAAATCGGGTAAAGTAGCTGGTTTTTCTTTTGTCAATCTTCTAGCAAATTTAGTGTCCGGATGTACACCACTGCAGAGGGCCATTAGGATAAGCTTCTCATCGGCATCTTGAACTGCGGCTGCTGCGGCGTTGAATCTGGTTAGGTATTGCTGCAGCTTTTCTCCAGGTTTCTGTTTAACGCTGGATAAGGAATAAGCGTCCTTAGGTTGCTCCACATGAATGCGGAACTGACTGATAAATTTTTCTTTCAACATTTCCCATGAGCTGATGGATCCTTGGGGTAGATGACAGAACCAGGAGGTAGCAAGATCCGCTAAGAAGAGCGGAAAGCATTTGCACAGTACTCCCTCTGTTGCTCCACTCATGAGCATATGCTGTGTGTACCTCTGTAAGTGTACAACGGGATCGGAGGTTCCTTTGTAGGGTTCCATTGTTGGCATCTTCCATTCTCGGGGGGTGGTAGCAGTTTCGATATTGCGGGCGAAAGGGCTGGTTACCCTAGCGCCTATCCCTCGATCTCTTTGCTCCCGTTGGACACACTCTCTGAATAAGCGTGCCATCCTTTCATCAGAACTTGGAGCAGATAGAAATGAGTTTGGTTCTGTTCTGTGGGATTGATTCCGTCCGGACGACCTGTAGGGATTGTATCGTCTATCATTCCTCATATTTTCCAATGGCTGCCTTTGATCTTCTGGGAGCATGCTTGGGTCAGCTACAGTTGGCCCTTGCCTTGATCTCCCCCTGTTGGGCTCTGATCTAAGCACTTCCTCGGGTCCAACTTCGGGCTGAACCCTAGCTCGGCCCCGTTCACTGGTGTTTCTGTGGTTAGGCAGCATGACAGGCTCAGCTACAGTTGACCTTCGCCCGGTACCTTCCCCGTTGGGTTCGGTACCAAACGTTTCCTCAGGCCTAACTTCGGGTTGTGCTCAGTCTCGGCTCCTACCACGGCTACTTCTGCCGTTAGCTCCTTCGAAGAAGGAAGATCTTTGCTGTCTCTGAGATCCTCCAGACTGGAACTCGCCCCATGATCCAGTGTTGCGGTTGGATTCTTCAGCGTCCCTCAAGCGTGACATGAGATGGTCCACCAAGGCTTCCTGCTGGGACGTGAAGCGGTTAGTTACTTCAACAACAACTCTGTCCAAATCTGCCCTAGTAATTGCTGCAGGCTGTTCTGTGGCAGGAGTGGTTGGGTTAGCCTGTCCTTCATTTGTTACCGTTGCTGGAGAAGGACGATTTACTTGATTCGTGACAGCTGGATCTGGAAGACTACTGGATGCGATGTTTTTTCCTTTGTTAACATCTTTTCTCTGTTTGGGAGGCATGTTTTCCAAGTGGCGGACGATGCTGTTAGGAAAACTTGTTAAGTAGATGAAGCTGAAGCTTCGAGCTTCTAGTTCTCGGTGAAAGCACCAAAAATGTTTGCACAAAAAAATGGACAAACACCTCAAAGTTGTATGATTTAGTAGATCTTATGTTGTTCTTAGTAATTTGAGTGATTTATGCAAATATATGAAAAGCAGGGGCTAAACTGTAAAAAGACACGCAGATTTATAGTGGTTCAGCTTGAATGTGCCTACGTCCACTTTATATGTTATTTCTCTTTTCTTCTTTAGATTACAAGTACAAAACTTTGATACAAGTAAAAGAAAGTTGTTTGTTTGAAAGTTCCTTCCGTGCTTGAGCTCTCAAACTTGTGCTCCATTGTTGTACCCCTGCCCCTCTATTTATAGAGTGAGGCTGGAGGTAGGGGTCTTGGATGTATACAGCTGCTGATGGGCCCGGGCTGATACAATCTGGCCTGGCAAATCTGGTTCTGCATCGTCTTGGTTCGGTGGGAAGTGTGGTCCGGTAGGAAGCTTGGTTCGGTGGGAAGTGTGGCTCGGTAGGAAGCTTGGTTCGGTGGGAAGTGTGGTTCGGTAGGAAGCTTGGTTCGGTGGGAAGTGTGGTTCGGTAGGAAGCTTGGTTCGGTGGGAAGTGTGGTTCGGTAGGAAGCTTGGTTCGGTGGGAAGTGGTGGTTCGGTAGGAGGCGAGTGTCTCTCGTTCGGTGGTGGCTGGTTCGGATGTGGTGAGGATGCCGAATGAACTTTAGCTTTCCATGGTCTTGAGATCTTCTGGGTGAGAAATTTACCCAACAGAAGATCATATTGCTCTTGTTGAGTTTTCTTATAATAATAGCTTCCATTCTAGTATTGGTATGGCACCTTTCGAGGCACTCTACGGAAGGCCATGTCGATCTCCTTCGTGTTGGCTTGAAGTCGGTGAGACGTTGGTTTTAGGTCCAGATTTTATTCGTGATGCCACAAAAAAGATTGACCTTATTCGTCATAGGATGAAAGAAGCTCAAAGTAGACAAAAATCATATGCCGATAACCGAAGAAGGAATTTGGAATTTTCTGTAGGAGATTTGGTCTTCATTCATGTGTCACCTATGAAGGGTGTTGTGCATTTCAGTCGATTGGGAAAGTTAGCACCTCGATATATTGGCCCATTTCCCATCACCGAACGCATTTGTTTAGTGGCTTATCGCCTTTTATTACCGGCTCAATTTTCGGCTATTCATGACGTATTCCACGTTTCTCAACTATGGAAATGCCTTAGAGATTTCAATTCTATTCTTGAGCCTGGTGTTATTGAAGAAATTGAAGTTTCACCTAATTTGACTTATGGGCAACATCCTATTCGTATAATTGCTACAGAGGTTAAACGCCTTCATAATAAAGGTGTCCCGCTTGTGAAAGTTCAATGGTCCGCAAATCCTAAGATTGTTCTTGGGAATCCAGAGAATTCATCAAGCGAACACATCCGGACATACTCTCTCGTGCTCCTTAAGGTGAACTTCTCACTTCAAATTTTTCTTTTGTGTTGCTATGCCTTAGAGTGCTTGCTACTCTTTATTTTCTACTTAAGTATTGCGAGAACACAATTTCTTTAAGGAGGGGAGTCTGTAACAACCCACATATTTTACGAAAATATATTTAAATGTTTTGTTTAAATATAGCATCGTTTGTTGAATTTAAAGTCTGAAACGTTACTTTTTGTAAACAGTCGAATCCGGACACGAGACCACTCCCACTGAGTTCAAAACTACGTTTACAACTTTTTTGGGTATAAACATCGATATGTTTGGAGTTGATTAGGATTTTGGTATTTTCATTTCGGCTTTGGGTTGTGTTCTAGCCCACTAACCCAAAAAAGTAACCCAACTCCTCTACCAAATACCCTAACTCCTCTACTCTTTATTCATTCTACTCCTCATTTCCTAACACTCAAGCTAAAGAGAAAAATGGGGGAAAAGAGGGGAAATTAAAATTCCTAAGCCCTAGATTCTTAGGAAATTCAAATTCAAGTTATAAATCAAAGAGAAGCTTAGGTAAGCATCCTCTTCATCTTCTCCATCTCAATCTCTCTTCAATTTTCATAAATTCCTACAACCTAACTTAGGAAATTCATTTCATTTGATAATAGATTGAAGATTCTAGAGGTGTTGTCGAAGAGAAATCAACCTTAGCTTGTTTTAGAGCTTCTCATTTCTACATTTAAGTTTAAATGTGAGTTCTTGAACTCACATCTACGTCTATACCTTTGATAGTTGTTAGGTATGAATTCCTAACATCTATTTCATGTTCATTTGCTTTTGATTTGAATTGGTTTAGTGAATTTTCCAATTTTTGGTATTTCGAAGTCAAAATCTATGAAAATCCAACTATGGATGTTTGGACATGTTGTTTGGAGTGTATTGAAGAGCTTATAGGGTTGAGTTGTCACTTGGCATAAATCCCAAGCCATCGTCGCTCATTCTATTACTTCGAAGTTGATTTGGCCATCAATGGCCTAGGCAAAAATGTGCCCTGAGCTTCAGCTCAGACGTCTGGTAAAATGATCAGACGTCTGATGCTACGGAATAAAAATTCCAGATTCTCAGCTCAAACATCTGACGTTATTCACAGACATCTGGGCGATCTAGAAGAAAATTTCCAGACTCTCAGCTCAGACGTCTGGGAAAACCACCAGACGTCTGGAGCTGTTTAATTCAGCCAATTTGCCTAATTTTTAGTGGATTTCCATTTTATCGATTTTTGTTGATCCGGTTGGTGGTTGTAATTTGTTATCAACTTTGATGACTTCTTTTTTGGATTTTTAGGAATATCCATTTGATGGATTTGATATCTATTTTTATGGTTTTAATTCACGTCATCGAATGCGAATTTTCGGTTGTAGATTGTTTTTACAATCTTTTCTATGGTTTGTCACTTTAAAATACAAAGGTTTCTATACTAGTAGTAAATACTCAAACTCTTTTGCAAAAATGATTTCAACAATTACTTTTAATACAAAGCTTGCTTTTAAAACTGTTTTCAAATCTATTAGTATATACAAACCTTTACCTCATTCGTATGAGAAATCTAATTAAACGACTTAGTAAAACAAGTGGTATGAAACGCTTGCGTTTACTTTGTCGATTAATTTTGGACTTGTTCGATTGAACTCTTGTGACAGTTTTCGAGTGGAAACCTACAATATGTTCGTAAATTTTTAGGTTAAGCTAGTGGTTATGGGACATGAAGCTAAACTCATTTATTTACTAGCTTAGTGTAATTTACACTTCTTATTGATCTATGATGATCATTTTATGGTTTAGACTAGCGATATGCGATGTCTCTTTGTCCGCGTGGGGGACTATAGCCTGTTTTATGGAGCTTTGTCTCATTTTTAGGGGCTAGCGACCTCTAGTCTTTTGACCGTTCGTGGAGCAATCGGCTCAACAAGTTCGGAGCATGGGGCGTATCTTTTTAGGTGCATCGATGTTCGGTTCGATAAATATGTGCATGGGGCGTATCTTTTTAGGTGCGTCGATGTTCGCCTGTGCATGGGGCGTATCTTTTTAGGTGCGTCGATGTTTAGATTATCAGTCCCCAAGGGGGGACTGTACCCTGTATTTTTATGGGATAACGTCCCGTTTGTGATACACGTGTTGGTGAGTTTTCGTGCCACCGTTTGTGATAGGCCTCCCCCTTTTTGTGATTTCTGGATTTCTGATGATTGATTTTTAGAATTTGTGCTTCAACAATTTTTTGTGATATGCATTGATAAGCTCTATCAATATTTTTGATTTGGTGAATAAACTAAAGAATATGACATTCTTTTTGATGTTTTGAGAAAATTTGAGATATTGTATGATTTTTGTTGTTATCATATATATTTGTCATATCTCTTATCCTATCTCATCTTATCTGATATTTATAGCTAGACTGATCCGTTTATTATTTTTCTTCTTAAATAATACTCGGGTCAGACCGAGGTGTTTCAGGTGCTTCCACTTGACTTATTAGCAAGGACTAGCTTCTGACATTTGGCTAACTACTTTAGCTTAGTAGTTTTTGTTTTTATACATTCGAGATAGAGACTCCTTGATGTATACATATTCTTTTATCTAGCACTTGTACTTATTCTTTTGTGATGTAGTGGATCTTGTATGACCACTATTTTGATGTACACTTCTATTTGTTATATTCATATCTGTTTCTGCCTTAGTGATATGAATATCTATGAATGATTTGTGTTATGCTTATTTTATATTTGTTTCTGAAGACCACATAGCCACTGTGTAGTAGCTTTGAGTTCTTATTTGATATGTCAAATTTCCTTTTGAAATGAAAGGCAAGACATACTATCTGATATATCGGTACTCGCATAAAGCAATTACATAGATCGTCGCTCCTCAACAGCCTTATTCTTCGTACTAATTGATGGCATTATCCAGTAGTGTCATTGGTTAGTGTGAGTATAGAGGTAGGGCGCCACATAGGGAGTTCACCGATTTGAAGTAAGGTGATATGTCTATGTTGGAGTATGTGGCCGAATTCAGTGTGCTATCAAAGTATGGTCTATTTTCTGTTGATACCCCATACAGAAGGAATGGAAAGATTGATACTGGGTCGAGTGATCGTCTTGGGAAGTTATTGATTGGTTATATTGACGAAAGCTTTGAGAAATTATCGAAAAGGCTTTATGATAAGAGAGCCTATACCCACTGTAGAAGGATTGTCCCAAACCAGCTGAGTAGGGACATACCGTGGAAGCACGTGCGGTTGATGTCGTTCGATTTCGTCGAGTACTCCATCGACAAAAGCGAAGGGAAATGGCATTACCATTTGAAATACACTTTCAACTTATGGCATTTTCATATGTGTTTTAATTGATGTCGAGATTTCATGTTCCTCCATATCTAGTGATTTGATAGATAAATAGATTGGGATTGAGACCTGAGACATTTAACCGACCTTTAATTATGACGAACCTAGTTGGGAGCTCAGCCAGCCTATACATGGTTTGTCGAGACCTTTTATTATTGGTTCATGGATGTTTTTTGTTTGTTTGTTTACTATTTTTCTATTTTGGGGTTTAATTGGGTTCAATATTATAGTTTGGGAACGAATTGGCTGAAGGTGTATGGAATGGTGGTGGGTTATGAAAGGCTGTTGATGATGATTGGGGGTATGAAGGAGCGAACGGTAGTGATTAGATGCCTGTAGAAGATGAGATTACGGTCAACTTTCTATATTCGTTCGATGTTCCATATAGTGAGTTATCCTCTATGGTTGTAGCTAGAGAGTGTCCAGACATATTCGATTAGGTGGTCGGATTACCATCATATATGGATTGAGTTCCGTGTAAATCTAGTTAGAGGTGCTAGACTAGTAGTTATGCCTTTAAGGCATATGATGCCCAAAGAGCAGAGGAATTAAAGGTGCGAGCGGATAACACTTTGAGGCAATAAGCTCATTCGTAGGAGCATATTTGGTAGGATGCACCTATAGTGTTCGCCAATAAGGAGGATTGCTCTTTGAGCTTGTTTGTTGGTTGTCGTGAGCTGAATGAGATGACGAACAAGTATCCACTCCGTCTTATTGATGGCTTGTTAGATCGGCTCTACAGTGTGAAGATGTTCTCTTAGTTGGACCTTGCGATGGGGTTTCACCAATTGAGAGTAGCTAGGGAGAGTGTGTCGATTACAGCTCATATGCTACTTTGATTTTTGATTGGTTTGTTACGTCGTTCGGGCTAACCAACGTGTCGGCATGCCTTGTTTATCTCATAGACCATGTTTCGAGGGATCAGTTGAATAAATCTATGCTTGTGCTCATTGGTGATATTTTCATCTACTTATGGATGAAAGAAGAGCGTAAGGCGCGATTGATGATTGTTATATAGGTGTTGAGAAGACATCGATTGATGATAAGATTTTTAAAGCATCACTTTTGAAGGAGGGAAGTAAGATGCTTGTCAGGTTGTTTCAAAGTAGGACATCATTGTAGATTCTACGGAGGTTACGGTAGTCTATAATTGGAATTGACCCAAGACAACTAAAAATTAGAAGTTCTTCTTGGATTGAGGAGATGATATATACGTTTTACCAAGGACTTCTCTAATGTAGTGAGGATCAAATTTTTATTTGAGATGCAAGGTGTGGACATGTTTTAGTGAGTTCGACCTAGAGGTTCACGAGTGCATTGATGTTACTCATTTCGAGTGGGAATGAGGAGTCAATAGTACACACATTCCTGTGGTACTTAATTGGGTGCGTTAGTGATACCGAGAGGTAAAGTTGTCGCATGTTTGTCGACAACTAAAACTACAAGAGAGGAAGTATCTAACTCTTGATTCAGAGTTGGCTTTGACAGTGTTTGCTTTAGAAACATGGAGGCACTATCTAATAGAGGAGAGGTTCAAGTTGTTCGTTGATTCCACATCATTGAAGTATCTCTTCTTCGAGAAGGATCTGATCCTTCGTCGGTAGCAATGGTTGGAATTCTTATCCCCATATGATTTTGACATTTCCTATACACCCATAAGAGAATGTAGTTGTAAATTTTTTGAGTGGAAGACATATCAGTTTAGGAGCAATATTCCTAGACTAGGCATTGCTCTAGTTTACCACTAGTTATGACTTCAGAATTCGATGCAAGTTAGTGCAAAAATGATGGCTAGTTCGACGATCAGACCTACTTTGATATATCATATATGTACCAGTCAGAGCCATGAAGCTAATCTAGTGGAGATTATGGCTAAGTTAGAGGAATGAGTAGTGTTTTTAGATGTGATTCAGTTTAGACCCGATCGAGACTGTTAGTTCCATAGGGATGAGAGACTATTTCTCCTCGAGTAGTGGGAACAGATATCCATAGGCCGCATCGATGGTTTACCAAGGACTGAATATAGTACGATAACATTTGAGTCGCAGTCGTTGGATTGACAAAGAATTCTAGATTGTAATTCTTGAGTCAAGTAGAATGGTATCCAAATTTGTTAAGTTATATGTGGAATGGATAGTGTGATTCCATTGTGTGCCAAGAGCATTGTAAGTAGCTGAAACTGTTGTTCAGTAGTGGGTTTTGGGTGAACTTACAAGAGGAGTTTGGAAATTTGGCACCAAATCGATTATATGATATCAAGACTGAACCAAAAAATTTGAAACCTCATAGGCCAATTCGTACCGATATATATGTTATGAAATAGGTTAGGAGGAAAGTAGTGGAGTAGTGAAGGTTCAGTGGAATGAAAGTGAAGGAGATAGGATATAGGAGATCGAGAAGAGCATGAGGACCGCTTATTTGGAGCTCTTCTCTTGGTGTGATTTCATTTTATCATCGCTTTCATATGGATCCCATATTTGGTGTTTTATACTAGGTAATTTAGTATCATGCATGTTAGGATAGGCATAGATGTTACTTTTTGATGCTTGATCTTATATATGCATGTTTGATGTTTATATGATATGGTATTTTTAAATATATGATGATGTTGCATTTGTGTTTAATCCTCTTTATTGAGTACATGCTTAGGTACATTGAAGCAAGTGTTGGCTATTTGGATGCTTATCTGCTTTTATTCACATCTAAATGATCTGCTCTTGTTATAAAAAAGGTATGTAACATCTGTAGTGTACTTTTGGATATATATGTTGGCTGTTACACCAAAAATCAACCTTTCGACTAAGTCGAAAGGTCTTTCGGTAAAAACAAAAGAAAAGAAGCACAGCCCAAACCTTTCGAAGGAGTCCAAGGGATGCAGTCATCGGAGTTAAACAGTCCCAAACCTTTTGAAGGAGTCGAAAGGTTCCATCTCTCAGTATCCAAGGAGTTCTTACCTTTCGAAGAAGATTAAGAAGTCAAAGCAAGTGTGAGCAACTCCATAATGACCTTTTTGAAAGCATAGCAAGCCTTTCGAACCAGTCGAAGCACGTCCAGGATACCTTTCGACAATGTCAAAAGGTTTTATGAAGAAAGCAACACTCATAAATCAGCAAAGAATGGAGGACAACCTTTCAACAACATTGAAGGGAAGCATAGCTCTCGACAACAATCAAGTGAATAGCAACCTTCTGACAAGGTAGAAGGGTTCACAACAATTAAGTGAAGAGCAACATTCCGACAAGGTCGAAGGGTTCACAACGACCAAGTGAAGAGCAACCTTCTGACAAGGTCAAAGGGTTCACAACAGTATAAAGAAGGCAAACCCTTTGACAAAGTCGAAAGGTTCATGGAGGCATAAAGAAAAGTAGACCTTTCGACAATGTCGAAAGGTCCATAATAGCAGATGAAAGACAAACCTTTCGACAAAGTCGAAAGGTTCATAACTGCGTATAAAAGGGAGACCTTCCGACCTAGTTGAGAGCATGGAGTCGAAAGGGAGGCCGCCTGCATCTATAAATAAGACCCAAGGGGTCATGTTTTGGGATCCGATTTCTCTCATCTAATCTTGTAACTTCTTAATCAAAGCATTGTAACCCTAATTGGGTGTTGATTTGGGGAATTTAATAAAATAAAGATTTTTCTTGGAAAAAGAGGGAAGTCCTAAGCTTTGTTAATTACTTTACTATTTACTTAAATCTTTGCTGGTTTAACTACTATTTTCAGGTTCAACCTCTTAGAAAGGTTCTTGTCGACAAGGTTGACAACACTCCTGCATAAACAACTACTGCAACCTTTCGAAACCTATAACTCTACAATATATACCCTTCGACAAGGTCGACAACTTAAATGGTTCAATATTAACTAAAACCTTCTGAAATTATTGGCTCTATGGTCTAAATATTTCGACAAGGTTGGAGTTCTCTATACTCAATCATCGTTGTACCTTCCAAAGTTACATACTAAGTGATCTAACCTTTCGACAAGGTCAAAATCTGGATTAGTAAGGTTCAATCCAAAGGAGGTCATTCCCATACCTTTCGAAAAGGTTAAAACTTACTTGATATAAGTGATCAAACCTTTCGACAAGGTCGAAAGCTACTACATATCCACCAAGGAATTTGTTATCTTACTTGAACCCAAAGAGGGCGATCACCCTAACCTTTCTATAAGATTAAAATCAACCTTAAAAGGTCAAACTCAAGGAAATTTAACCTAACCAAAAGGTAAAACTTATGCAAGGGACCTCATTTTAGATCAATTGAGACGAAAGGTTATCTAATCGAAGGACTAAACCTTTAGACGACGTCGAAAGGTCTGACCCATGATTAAACAACAAGTCATGAAGTTAAACTTAAGGACAATCCTTAAGGGTATCACGTCCTTCATTCAAACGAGTCTATCCATTCGTCCTGGAATTAAATTCGGGTATTGACAAGAAATCTTGTTAACATTTTTGGTGCTAGAAGGAGGGCTTGATCCTCCGTCTTGGTTAACCCCTTAACACTACTATTCTCTAACCCCCCTTAGATCAATCCTACATCTAGTTTATCCACTTTGGTTTGATCATGGCCATAAGATTTAAAAGATCTGAACAAGGTCTTCTAAACCACACTTGACAAGATTCTCCCAAGTAGACATCAATCTCCAATCAAGATGAAGAAATGGAAGTGACAATATCTTTAGTCAAATGAGAAGAACAATCCAACATTATTCCAATGTGATGCAGGCCAAGCTATAATTTTCCAAGGCTTAAGTCGTGACCGACTTAAGAAAGTTCAAGGTATAAGTCGTGACCGACTTATTAAAATTAAAGGCATAAGTCGTCCACAATTCAAAGGAGAGCCACGAGATAACAAAGGCAATGCACGAGTTAAGGTAGCGGCATTGAGTCGTCTTCGATCTAACAGTTCTGATGAAAAGGAGCTACGACTCAACTTAGGAGAAGCCATAACTCGTAACCGACCTAATGAAATGATAAGTCGTGACCGACTTAGTATAACTCGGCAACGACTTAGCGAAGACTAGCGAGTTAACAAGTGTCTTAAGTCGCCTGAACGACCTACTGAGTTACACAGTGAAAAGGCGGAACAAATGGGTGAAGTGATAGGTCGTATACGACTTAACGAGCCAAGTGATAAGTCGGAGACGAGTTACGCCCTAAAGAAGACCTACCATAAGTCGCTGAAGTTTAACTCGTGAAATCTAAAACCGTTGATTCTTCTGCCGAGTTAATCTCAACCATTGATTTCTGTAAACCACTAATCTGAGATGCGCATGTTTTTAAGTCGCTGAAGACTTGTTGCCGTTGATTTTTGCTGCCGAGTTAATCTCTGCCGCTGATGGAAGCTGGAGCTGTTGATAAGTCGTTACCGACCTATATTAAGTCGTAGGTCGCAACTTTTATAAGTCGATGTCGTCTGTTTGTATTTCTGTCAGAGTTTGTTAAGTCGTTGAAGGTTGTAAAGAGTTGTAAATGTTGAGTCGGAGTCTTTGTTAAGTCGTACGTCTTGTTCTGGTAAGTCGTAGGTCGGAAGCTATAACTCGGAACCGACTTAGGACTTGATGTATTTTGTTATTTTTTTTGTGTGAGTTGTAAAAAGCTATAAATAGGCCGGTGGTGCCATTTGTAAAGGTTGTTGAATATTGAATAAAATTCTCTTTTGTTAGCTTTGTGCTTTCAATTTAAATTGGTAGTTGAGTGTAATCTCCTATCTCCTCTTTCGGATAATCGAGTGCGCTCGATTCAATGATTGTAGAAGCCGATTCGCGGAATCAAGTGCGCTTGATCAACGCTTGAAGAATTGAAGATCTTTGAACCCGGTATCATGCGCGATCAACGAGTCAGAGATAGCTAGAATTCGGTATCTTCGGATCAACGAATTTGGGCATTTCAGTATTCATCAATCCACAGATTACTACTTTCACCGATTGAAGAACGTTTTGATTAATCCGCTGCGTCAGTTTGGTATCAGAGCTTGTTCTAGCCAATCATAGCTAGATCGAGACTTGGAGCCTATTCATTTAGAAGTTGAAGAGATTTGCCGAGCTTGAAGTGAAGATTCGAATTTGTTTATCACGGCCGAGAGTAAGAAGGCTTGTTCGAAGATTGATTGACCGAATTTATATTGGAAGCCGAAACTTTGTCCATCGTGTTCATCGCGATTTGCTACAAAGTGGAAGTTTTCGATCCGTTTCATTTTGGATCAAAATCTGAAAAGTGTTTGAATTTTGAAGTATTGAAGAAATTGTGAAGATTTCAATCATGCCGCCAAGAAGAGCTAATCGTCACCAAAACGTAGAAGCTTTGTATCGAAGAGAAGAAGCTGATGAGATGGAGCAAAGAATCAATGAAAACTTTAGTGAAAAGCTTAACGAAGGAATTGGCCAGTTAGAGAAGCTTATGACGGAGATGAATCAAAATCGGAGAAGGGTTTCACCAGAATCTAACCATGGGGGTAGTAGAGTCTCGCCGCATTCCAATCGAGACAAAAGTGTTGAAAATGATCAAGGGCGTGGGAGGAACGTGAATGATCGTGAACGGAGGAATGTCAATAGAAGGGATGAAGGTGGAAGGCGTAATGGTAGTAGAGATGTGGGTGGACGAGATAGACAACGATATACATCTGATTTTGAAGAGGAATATGATGGTGGTAGTGTTCGAGGACAAGGAAGAAATCACTCTGAGTATGATCACAAGTGGGAGTCGGGGATGAAGACTGAAATTCCTGAATTCAAAGGTGGTATGCAAGCAGAGGAGTTTCTAGATTGGGTGGCTAATGTCGAGGAGATTTTTGACTTCAAAGAAGTTCCAGAACATCGTAGAGTGAAGTTGGTTGCTACAAGGTTGAGGGGTAGAGCTTTAGCATGGTGGCAACAAACCAAACTTACACGTGAACGAATGGGGAAGTCAAAAGTTGAATCTTGGGAGAAGATGAAGAAGTTGATGAAAGCAACGTTCTTACCTTACAATTATCAATCTTTGATGTATCAACGTCTACAGAACTTGAGACAAGGGACGAAATCTGTGAATGACTATGCTGATGAATTCTATCAACTTATTGCAAGGAATGATATTATGGAAACAGAAGAGCAGCTGACATCTAGATTCATTGGGGGATTGAGAATGCAGATTCAGCATATGGTTAATATGTTCGATCTAAGATCTGTGGCAGAAGCACATCAGAAAGCGTTGGATTGGGAAAAGCAAGGGAGATGAGGAGGTGGTGTGTTTACTAATTCTAACAATCAAGCGAAGGGTGTTGGAGGAAGTTTTAATGTTTCTAAACCTATCAGTAGACCAGTAGTGAAGGAGATTGAGAAGGCAAGGGTTAACAATGGTTTCAAATGTTACAATTGTCAGGAATTGGGTCATAAAAGCAGTGAGTGTCCAAAGCCAAAGAAGAGAACCATGATTGCAGAAGTTGAGGATGAGGATGAAGAAGCTGAACGTTCCAATTCACCACCTGATGAGGAGGAAGAAGAAGTGACGGGAGATGAAGGGTACAATCTAATGATGAAGAGATCCTGTTTAACACCAAAACAAGAGGAGGATTGTAGTTGGTTGAGGAGCAATATTTTCCAGTCAACATGTACCATTCTGGGGAAAGTTTGCAAATTTGTTATTGATGCTGGAAGCTGTGACAATATAATTTCTTCGGAGGCTGTGAGGAAGTTGGCATTGAAGACTGAGAAACATCTGAAGCCATACAAGCTAGCTTGGTTGAGGAAAGGCGGGGAGGTGAAGGTTGGACGAAGGGCTCGTGTGAAGTTTTCCATTGGGAAGAAATATAAAGACGAAATCTGGTGTGATGTTGTGGACATGGACGTTTGTCATTTGTTGCTGGGGAGACCGTGGCAGTATGATAGGGCGGTGCAACATGATGGGCGTACCAACAGTTACAGTTTCATGTTTGAAGGCACCAAGATTACTCTAGTTCCAAAGAAGCGACAACAGGAGGAAAACAAGTTGGAGGAGATTGAAGAGCTCAAAACTTTGTTATCGTTGAAGGAGTTTGTGAAGGAAGTAGAGGAGGAAACTGAAGTGTTTTTGTTAATTGGGCGAGAGAGCAGTGAAGAGGTTGAGATTCCAGAAGAAGTTAAACCAGTTTTGAAAGAATTTGACGATGTATTTCCAGAGGAGTTACCAACGGAGTTGCCACCATTAAGGGATATACAACATCAGATAGATCTTGTTCCAGGTGCTGTGTTGCCACACAGACCACATTATCGAATGAGTCCGAAGGAACATGAAGAGTTGCGAAGGCAAGTAGAGGAATTGCTTGAGCAGGGGCGTGTGCAGGAGAGTCTGAGTCCTTGTGCTGTACCAGCTTTATTGGTACCCAAAAAGGATGGAGCGTGGAGGATGTGCACTGACAGTCGAGCATTGAATAAGATTACTGTGAGATATAGATTTCCAATGCCGAGGTTGGATGACTTGCTAGATCAAATAAGCGGAGCTACTATCTTTTCGAAGATTGATTTGAAGAGCGGATATCATCAAATTCGTATCAGACCAGGCGATGAGTGGAAAACTGCTTTTAAAACCAGGGAGGGTCTATACGAATGGTTGGTCATGCCATTTGGTTTATCCAATGCACCAAGTACTTTTATGAGGGTGATGAATCAGATTTTTCGACCGTTCATTAGGAAATTTGTGGTGGTGTATTTTGATGATATTCTGATTTACAGCGGGAGTCCCGAGGAACATTTGAATCATCTTAGAGAAGTGCTGATGGTATTGCGACAAGAACAGTTCTATGCTGTAACGAAGAAATGCGTGTTCATGATGCATAGTGTTTTATTTCTGGGGTATGTTGTTTCGAAGGAAGGTATACAGGTGGACCAGAGTAAAGTTGAGGCGATCAGAGATTGGCCGCAGCCCAAGACAATAACGGAAGTTCGTAGTTTTCACGGGTTGGCTTCATTTTATCGGAGGTTTATTCCACACTTTAGTAGTGTGATGGCACCTGTTACTGATTGTATGAAGGGTAAACAGTTTGCATGGACGGAGGAAGCCGGGGTTGATTTTGAGCGAATCAAAGAACTTTTGACGTCTGCACCAATTCTAATATTACCAGATTTTCAGTTAGTGTTTGAACTACACACTGATGCATCCAAGGTTGGAATTGGAGGAGTGTTGAGTCAGAAGGGACGTCCAATTGCATATTTCAGTGAGAAGTTGTCAGGAGCAAAGATGAGGTACAGTACGTATGATGTGGAATTCAATGCTGTTGTACAATCTATTAAACACTGTAAACACTATCTATTTCAAAAAGAGTTTGTTCTGTATACTGATCATGAAGCATTGAAGCATTTGCAAGGGCAAGACAAGATTTCAGCGAGACATGCATCGTGGATTGCATATCTGCAACAATTTACATTTGTTGTGAAACACAAGTCGGGTGTGACGAATCGTGTTGCGGATGCGTTGAGTAGAAGAAATCACTTGTTAACTACATTGAAGGTTGAAGTGACGGGGTTTGAAATATTACCAGAATTATTTACCGATGATCCTTACTTTGCAAAGTTTGTTGATAAAGTCAAGGATGGGGAGACGGATGAGTTCATAATGATAGATGGTTTTCTGTTCAAAGGAAATCGATTGTGCATACCGGAGGGTAGTCTGAGAATGAAGATTATCAAGGAGTTACACGAAGAGGGACATGTTGGGAGAGACCGTACCTTACAGTTGATTTCACAGTCCTACTTTTGGCCATCGATGAGGAAAGAAGTGGACAGATTTGTGGAGCGATGTCATATATGTCAAGTTTCGAAAGGGAGAGCGACTAATGCTGGTTTATATATGCCGTTACCGGTACCAACTAAACCATGGGTTGATGTGAGTATGGACTTTGTTTTGGGTTTACCTCGAACTCAACGGGGAAACGATTCCATTTATGTGGTGGTTGATCGATTTTCGAAAATGGCACATTTTATTGCTTGTAAGAAGACGGCGGATGCTGTTCATGTTGCTCAATTGTTTTTCAAGGAGATCTATCGACTTCATGGATTGCCAGAATCTATTGTGTCGGATAGAGATACTCGATTTCTGAGTCACTTTTGGTTAAGTTTGTGGAAGATGGTGGGAACGAAGTTGAACTTTAGCAGCACTTATCATCCGCAGACAGATGGACAGACTGAGGTGGTAAACAGATCATTGGGAAACTTGCTGAGGTGTCTTGTACAAGATAATCTGAAGAGTTGGGATGTGAAGTTATGCCAGCCAGAGTTTGCTCATAATCATGCTGTGAATCGAAGTACTGGGTTCAGTCCGTTTCAGATAGTATATTCAAGTTTACCGAAGGGACCGTTAGATCAAACGGTAGTGCCACAATCAAAGAAGACAGTTAAGAAAGCTGCTGATTTTGTTGAAGGGTTGGCGGAATGTCATAAAGTCGTTCAGGAACGATTGGGAAAAGCAAATGAGAAGTATAAACGATCTGCATATTTGAAACGAAGAAGTGTTGAATTTCATGAAGGTGATTTGGTTTATGCAGTGTTAACAAGAGATCGTTTTCCGGTGGGAACGTACAATAAATTGAAAGCACGAAAAATTGGTCCTGTAGAAATCGTAAAACGAATTAATGAAAATACTTATAAATTGAAGCTGCCAAGTGATGTGTATACATCCGACGTATTCAATGTTAAGCATCTCGTACCATATCATGGGAATGAGTTTGTTGGGGATGAAAAGAGCACAAATTCGAGGTCGAATTTTTCTCAACCTGGGGAGGATGATGCAGGCCAAGCTATAATTTTCCAAGGCTTAAGTCGTGACCGACTTAAGAAAGTTCAAGGTATAAGTCGTGACCGACTTATTAAAATTAAAGGCATAAGTCGTCCACAATTCAAAGGAGAGCCACGAGATAACAAAGACAATGCACGAGTTAAGGTAGCGGCATTGAGTCGTCTTCGATCTAACATTTCTGATGAAAAGGAGCTACGACTCAACTTAGGAGAAGCCCTAACTCGTAACCGACCTAATGAAATGATAAGTCGTGACCGACTTAGTATAACTCGGCAACGACTTAGCGAAGACTGGCGAGTTAACAAGTGTCTTAAGTCGCCTGAACGACCTATTGAGTTACACAGTGAAAAGGCGGAACAAATGGGTGAAGTGATAGGTCGTATATGACTTAACGAGCCAAGTGATAAGTCGGAGATGAGTTACGCCCTAAATAAGACCTACCATAAGTCGCTGAAGTTTAACTCGTGAAATCTGAAACCGTTGATTCTTCTGCCGAGTTAATCTCAACCATTGATTTCTTTAAACCACTAATCTGAGATGCGCATGTTTTTAAGTCGCTGAAGACTTGTTGCCGTTGATTTTTGCTGCCGAGTTAATCTCGGCCGCTGATGGAAGCTGGAGCTGTTGATAAGTCGTTACCGACCTATATTAAGTCGTAGGTTGCAACTTTTATAAGTCGTATGTCGTCTGTTTGTATTTCTGTCAGTGTTCGTTAAGTCGCTGAAGGTTGTAAAGAGTTGTAACTGTTGAGTCGGAGTCTTTGTTAAGTCGTACGTCTTGTTCTGGTAAGTCGTAGGTCGGAAGCTATAACTCGGAACCGACTTAGGACTTGATGTATTTTGTTATTTTTTTTGTGTGAGTTGTAAAAAGCTATAAATAGGCCGGTGGTGCCATTTGTAAAGGTTGTTGAATATTGAATAAAATTCTCTTTTGTTAGCTTTGTGCTTTCAATTTAAATTGGTAGTTGAGTGTAATCTCCTATCTCCTCTTTCGGATAATCGAGTGCGCTCGATTCAACGATTGTAGAAGCCGATTCGCGGAATCAAGTGCGCTTGATCAACGCTTGAAGAATTGAAGATCTTTGAACCCGGTATCGTGCGCGATCAACGAGTCAGAGATAGCTAGAATTCGGTATCTTCGGATCAACGAATTTGGGCATTTCAGTATTCATCAATCCACAGATTACTACTTTCACCGATTGAAGAACGTTTTGATTAATCCGCTGCGTCACAATGGCACGCTCTTTGAGAAAGAGATAATGAATGATTACAACGTATTTGCACAAAAATGGCAACCAACTATGACAAGATCTCTTCCAACCCAAGAGGTTCAAAGGGTAGCCAAAAGAAAAATGATTTAAGAGCATGAAATGATAAGGCTGAAAAATAAAAAATCAAAGTGCCATCCTCAAGAGTCAAGTTTCAAGTCTAAACTTCCAAAAGGGTGCAACTTAACAATATCAATGGAAAACGTCTACTTGTATATAAAGGATGAACTTAACTATTGGCCATCACAAAAGAATACGCCAAAACATGAAAGAAAATTGGGAGGATCCTTCTACCACTATCATATGATGAATGGTCATGAAACCAACCATTGCAAAGCCCCGGAGGGGATGATCATCAATTTCTTTAGACAAGGAAAGATCAGTGAATTTGTAAAATGAACTTGAGAAAGATTAATAAAGATCAACTTTCTGTAAAGAGAAAGTCCACATGGTTGGGAGTGAAATGCTCCTCAAATTTGGATACTACCTAAGATGGTAGTCTACCTAAGCTTGTAGAATAGCCTCTGTCCGCGCAGAGATGGCCAGGGTAGAGCACCTCCTAAAGGGAGGATGGAGTAAGCCTCTATCCGCACCTAAGATGGCCAGGGTAAAGCACCGAACAAGCCTTATCCTAGCCACGCTATGGCCAGGTTAAGGCACCTCTTGGAGGGAGAATGGAGTAAGCCTCTATCCATGCCATAAGATGGCCAGGGTAGCACCGGACAATGGACTAAGATGGCCAGGGTAGAGCACCGAACAATCCCTTATCCGCACCACGCTACGGCCAGGTTAAGGCATCTCCCGAAGGGAGGACGGAGTAAGCCTTTATCCACGCCATAAGATGGCCAAGTTAAGGCATCTCCCGGAGGGAGAACGGAGTAAGCCTTTATCCACGCCATAAGATGGCCATGTTAAGGCACCTCCTGGAGGGAGGTCGGGCAAGTCCTAGCTTCCAGCCTCTAAGATAAGCTAACCAAGAGCACCAGACAATGGACTAAGATGTCCAGGCCCAAGAAGAGGCCCATCAAACAATGGACTAAGATGTCCAAGCCTAAGCAGAGGCTCAATCAATAATGGACTAAGATGTCGAGGCCCGAGAGGAGGCACAATCAACTAAGGGCTAAGATGTCCTAGCTCATATAAATGCGACTTATCTAATTATGGACTAAGAAGTCCATGCTCAAGAATCAGCTAATCAAATCATTTCTATAAGGAACCAGAAGGGTTCTTATATGTCGAAGAGGACGAAAGAAATGGAGTGAGATGAATCTTCATCGATTATTATCTAAATCTAGGTACCGGGATCTTCTTGACGTCATCTATTAATGCCCAAATCTGGGCTTCGGGATTCTCATATATGAATTTCAAAATCTAATACCCGAATCTGGGTTGCTGGATATTCAGTTTAGAACTTCACTATATAATACTCGAATCTGGGTTTCGGGTCTCTATTAACTACTAATTATCTTGATGTCCTTGAATTTGGGTTTCAGTATTTTTATTTCTAAACATCAGCTACCAATACCGAAATTAGAGTTTCAGTCTTTCATATAAAGATTTCATCATTTAACACATGAATCTGGATTTTGAGTCATTATCAATCACTAACTTCTTATACCTGAATCTGGGTATCAAGACTGCTGTTTATTTAAACCCTAATCTGGGTGCAAGATCCTCGGATTTCTATTCATCTCAAATGCATGAATCTAGGCCAATGTATATTATTAAGAAGATCGCTATTAAGAGCCTCTAAATGGGAACTATGGGCTTCTAACTTTTTAAATCCCCTTAATGTTAAGGAATGGGTGAGAGGGTTACTACTTCAAAATTTCAAACATAGACTCCTAAATCAGGTTCTTTATCAAATAAAAGTTATATTCTAATATCATGACCTAATGATAAGGCATAATCTACTACCTACAAGTTTTGTGCATTCCAAGCAAGTGGAAGGAGCTAAGTCCTTAATCATTTCTCATCATGGTTAAAGATGAGATCCTAACACTTTGAATAAATCAGTTTTCATACAATTGGCAAGATGATTTGCTAATTTAGGAAAATGATATACATAGACAAGTATGTTAATTCCAAGCTAATAATTAAAAGATATTGTTTGCTACATGTTTCTCAGGAAAATCAGGATGACAAAGAGTAGCAAAAGATCCAACAAGCACAAAATTCACTGAATGAGCAATTCAAAGACATATCAAAGGTTACACTATAGAAAAGGATCACAAATTAGGTGATATTTACAAAATTTCTATAATTTACATAAGTTATCAAGTCATTTACAAATGACAAAGTTATGTACAAGATAGATGTACAAGGATCAAATACATAAATAAATTACAAATCTAGAGCTGCTTTATTAAGAGTCTCCGCCACCGAAGGATTTATGACATGATTGATTGCTGCACGTAGAACTTCCTTAAGCTTCTTTTCTTTTCTTCTTATACTTCTCTCATCATCAATAGCATCAATGTTGGTTTTCAGGACGCGATTAAAGGCCGTGTTTGCAGCCCTAAGGGTTTTGTTTTCCCTTTCTAACTCTGCAACCCGCTTGTCGAGCAAGTAGTTATCATGCTCTAGCTTCCGATTTTTAGCAGCGTAATCATTGATAGTCTGAGAATACCTTTTCATTTGTTGCTCATCAAAATATTTGGCGATTTTGAATTTTATCCTCCGACACCAGTTCCCCACTACATTATCGTCTAAGCCTGGGGAAGGTTGAGTATAGCGGGAAATTTCCAAGCAGCAAGGAGTTTCGACCTAGTAGTCTTAGCAGTTGAAGGGGTTGTTTGTGGGACCGGAAGCTCAATCTTTGGAGTCTTGTCTCCCAAAATGAATTCTAAAGAGGCACACTATGCCTAGCTATCTTTCAACTTTAATTCTAAGTCACTTATTTGTTAAATAAGTTCAGACATCCTTTGGTCAAAATCAGCCATGGGATTGGTCTTCACTTGTCTCTTAAGTGCAGAGATCATCTCATCCTTTTTCTTGATATCGGCATCAAGATAGGCTATATGGTCTTTGTAGCCACTAGTGATGGTATTATGAATAAGATTCTTTTATGCCACTTCACGGCTTTGGTGTTGCCACCAAAATGCTAGAGAAGGACTTCATTATGGACCACGATCTCACCATTCCTTGTTAATAATCTATCTCTAATAGCATCGGCGCCAGAAAGTAAATTTTGAGAATAATGAAACATAGATGACTGTGGCTCCTATTTAAATAAAAAGAAATGAGAGAAAATCAAAATTAGGATAAAAGATATCTTTATTATTATAGTAATGGATTACAACTCAAATAACCACAAAGTTAAAAGGTACAACAAACACTTTTATCACATCTAAAGTTGAGAGACCACATTCCTAACTTAGTCTAAAGTATTAGCTGAAAGCATGACTGTTGAATCAAAAGGTATAGCAACTCCTTCAAGAGTTAAAACCGGCGGACATTTACTATAATCCCATTTTCCGGCTGGTGGACTATCGCGACCACAAATTAACATGGAATGGTATGTTCTGATTTCATTTAAGAATGATTCCTTTTCTTCATCGAGGAAGTCAAAGCGGAGACGAGTGTATTTCAAGTATAATTTTGTAAATCCCGAAGAAAGCAATATCGTGCTAGCTTCGAAGTCTTTAAAATTGGTGCATTTCTAGAGTAAAATCTCCTCCAGTTAACATATTGACTTAGGTGGTCTCTTGGGATGACATGACCTAAAGATCTGACATTCTGAAATAGCACAGTAAAAAGAAGCTAAGTATAGAAAGCATAACAAAAACATGTATTCATAAATCGATTACTTGTTACATATTTACAATTATTCAATTGGTTCGTACAAAATAGACTTAGAGAAAAACTCAGGAACAAATTTATCCTTATAATACTTAAGCTTTTCAAGGGGAGATCTTGAGGAATCGATCTGACTCGCGGTAAATTCAAACAGACTCCAGGATGCGGGTCAGGTTCAAATTCATCTAAGTATCTTTTATGAAAACGTCTAAGGAGACCCCCACTGAATTTGCTTAAGTAGATGAGTGTCTACAATATGCATATACAAAAATTATTTAAAATGTCTCTCTCTTCCATCATCATCCAGAATAGAGTTATTAACTCTCTATTTTCCTTTAAGAGAGCATCGTACCAGAGACACGCTTTCATTAGTAAAGGAGCCGCCCTCTGATATTTAAAAGATGCTAAAACGGAGGTACTCCTGTCCAAACTGTGATATTTCTCAGATAGAGCATTGTGTTGTTAGTTACTGAGATGATGGTTTTGATGACAACAACCTTAGGACTTGTTATAAAATATAAATACTAATATTCTTGTTTAGATATATATGTATATGTAGGATATATATATATATATATGCGGGTACTGAGAATGAAGACTGTACAGTATAAAGATTAAAGACTGAGTATAGAGATTATAGACTGACGAATTCCATACTTCAGAAATCAAGACTGAAGACTCATGAGTATCAGGAGTTCAAGAGTTCAAAATATCAAGATAAGTAATAGAGTCTAGATTTATGTTAAAACTTCATAATAGCACTAAAATCTTTATTCGGATTTTAATTATGGAATGGAATCCACCTTCTCCCTTTAATAGTGGGATGGAACCCACAACCTCTTTAGTGGGATGGAACCCACGTCCTTCTCTAGTGGAATGGAATCCATGAAATTTTCAAAATGATTTATTTTTAAGATTTTTTTCAAAACTATATTTTCAAAAGTTATCTCTCTAAGTTTAAATATTTTAGCCTTGACTATTTTTAAATTTCAAAATCATTTCTTGTTTTTAAACTATCTCCTGGTTTTAATGGTTTTAGCTTTAATCTCCAAATATTTATATTGAGCTTTTATTACTTTTATATTATAGATTATATATTTTTAAGATTATTTTTTAAATCTCTTTTATAATTTTAAACTTTATTCAAAATGGTTTACAAAGATTAGAAATTGTTTTGACAAGTTTTAGAATAGAAATCTTTTCAAAGCAAAATTAATTTTCAAACTTCACATAGGCATGTCGACATCCCTTATCCCCCATGTCGACATGGTGACCGTAGAATTCAAATTTCAAATTTTCAAAAGAAGTGTCTATTCGTCATAACCTTTCGTGAATGAACATGACTGTTGTTCTTCTATAAATACCAGTTGTTTTCAACAAATTTTAAGTTAGTTTTTCTTCATTTCTTCACTACTTCTTCTCCACTCAAGTATTCTCTTATATTTTAACAAAACACTGCTGAAATCCTAAGTGAATCAAACTCGATCTCTAGTTTGATTCTCTGTCACTCTCCCTCAAAGATCTCAGTGCTATTCAGAGCTATAGGATCATTTGTAATCAAAGAAGTGTATCGAGTCTCTCTATCTATCAAAGTGATATTGGAAACAGTGTGATTGTGGCCCGTAAATCAATTGGGTATGATCGTAGCCCGTAAATTAATTAGGTGATCTTGTAGCCTATTTAAATCAAGAGAGTTTGCCCTGGACTCGGAGACAGGAGGGTGTATCTCGTGGCCTTGAAATTGTAATATCGACATTATATTTGAAAAGAAATCTTCATAAAAAACTGTGTGGGACATGGTGTAAGCTAACTCCGAACCAGTATAAAATTCTGGTGTGTTCTTTCCTTTGCCGCTTTTATTTACTATTTGCATCTGTATCTGATTTTGTGATTGTCTCTCTGTTTGTGAAATTGCATCTGTATGTGTTTAATTTGAAAATATTTCACAAATTCCATAAAATCCATTAAACACTATTCATCCCCCTAGTGTTAATCCAACCTTAAGATTCGTAATCTGCATGTCCTACATTTGGTATCAGAGCATTGGTTTTCAAAGTTATCATAATATGAATTCTTAAAATGTTTAAAATGGCAATTTTTTGAGATTCTGTTAACACTAGTTCAAAACTGTCCAAATCATCATTATCTCATAAATCTGCATATTGTTATTATAGAAAATCAAGTTATCTACCGAATTCGTTTGTTGTGCAGAATAGATGTGTTATATGGCTTTTGAAGAATCAATACTCAGTGGACAAAATGTGAAAATCAAGAAAAACAAATGGATACTTGATAGTGGATGTTTAAGACACATGGCTGGTAATCCAGAGATATTAAATGACATAATTTATGAAGATGGAGGAATGGTCAACTTTGGAGACAATTCAAAAGGATATGTGATTAACATCGGCAATGTCGGTAACCCTAAAACTCCTACTATTTTTTATGTTCTGTTATTTAGGAATCTAAAACAAAATTTACATAGCATAAGTTAACTATGTGATAAGGGCTATAAAATTAAATTTGAAAAGGATAAGTGTCACATCGAAGATAATAAATCAAATATTATCTTTGAAGGAATTATGAAGAAAAATATTTATATTCTAAGTATGAAAATCTCAAATGATAACCTATGTCTTTTGGCTAATACAAGTGACCCTTGGTTTTGGCATAAAAGATTTGGGCATTTGAATTTCAAACTCTTATCTAGACTTTCAAAACTTGATCTAGTAAAAGGTCTCCCTAAAATGGATTTTAAAGTAGATAGTATATGTGATGCTTGTCAATTAGGAAAACTTAGAAGAGTTCATTCAAATTAAAAGATATGATTTCAACTTCAAAACCCATTGAGTTACTTTATTTAGATCTGTTTGGTCCATCTCAAATTCAGTCAATAAATCACAGTAAATATGTTTTCTAATTGTTGATGATTATTCAAGATTTATAGGGACAATTTTTCTGAAACTTAAAAGTGATGCTTTTGATTTATTTAAAACTTTTGCAAAAAGAATTAAAAATCAACTTTCTTTACAAATCAAAACTATTCGTAGTGATTACGTTGGAGAATTTGGAAATAAAAATTTTGAGAACTTCTGTAATCAAAAAGGAATAACTTATAATTTTTCTTTTCCTAGAACTCCACAACAAAACGGAGTGGTCAAGCGTAAAAATAGGACGATTCAAGAGTGTGCAAGAACTATGGTTTTTCAGATAGTAAATTACCAAGAAATTTTTGGGCTAAATAGTCGCTACAACTTGTTACATTTTGAATAGGATTTTAATTAGACCTTTAACCAATAAAACACCATATGAACTTCTTTCAATAAGAAACCAAAGGTATCTTATTTTAAAGTTTTTGGAAGTAATTGCTTTATTTTAAATAAAAAGGACAATTTGGATAAATTTGATCCTAAATCCGACAAAGGAATCTTTATCAGATATTCTAATAGAAGTAAAGCATACAGAGTTTTCAATTTAAAAACTAACACCATTGAAGAAACAACGCATGTATCTTTTGATGAAAATTTCAAAGATTTTGTTCAAATAAATGATGAAGATGATTTTTTTACTCTAAATAACGAATCAAATGAAAAAAATTGTGAAACTATTTATCCTAATAAATGGATCAGGCTTTTAAAAGATCATCCAGTAGAAAATATACTAGGAAATATTGAATTTTTTGTTAGAACTAGAAATCAACTAAACAAGGTGAGTAATGTAGCTTTTGTATCAACTATTGAACCCAAAAATCCAAAGAAAGCATCATCTGATGATTCATGGATTCTTGCTATGCAAGGAGAACTGAATCAATTCACCATAAATAATGTATAGGAACTTGTTCCTAGACCCGAGGACAAAACTATAATAGGAACTAAATGGGTTTATAAAAATAAAATGAATGAACAAGGTGAGGTCGTTAGAAATAAAGCTCGGTTAGTTATGCAAGGTTATTGTCAAGAAGAAGGAATAGACTATGATGAAACCTTTGCACCCATAGCAAGATTAGAAGCTATTAGAATTCTACTTACTTTCGCAAACCATAACAATTTCAAATTATTTCAAATGGATGTCAAAAGTGCATTTTTAAATGGTTTAGTTAAGAAGATGTTTATGTTGAACAACCCCCGCTTTTTGAAGATGAAAAGTTTCCAAATCATGTTTACAAATTAAAGAAAGCTTTATATGGTATGAAACAAGCTCCTACAGCCTGGTATGGTAGACTAAGATCTTACCTATAACAATCAAATTTTGAAATTAGTAAAGTAGATAATACTCTTTTTATTAAAAGAAACAAAAATGATATCCAATTAGTATAGATTTATGTAGATGATATAATTTTTGGATCAACAAACAATGAAATGAACAAAGAGTTTTCTGAAATAATGACAAAAGAGTTTGAGAAGAGTCGTATGGGTGAACTTACTTTCTTTTTAGGATTGCAAATAAAACAATTAGATAGTGGTATTTTTATTAGTCAAAAAAATATGCTATGGATCTAGTTAGTAAGTTTGGTATGACCACTGCGAGTGGAATACCCACTCTTATGGCAACCAATGAAGCCTTGAATAAAGAAGACATGTCAAAAGATGTTGATCAAAAACTATATAGGGGAATGATTGGATCGCTACTCTATAAAACTGCGAGTAGGCTTGATATCATGCATAGTGTATGTCTCTGTGCAAGATACCAATCTCAACACAAAGAGACCCATTTAAAAGCTATTAAACGTATCCTAGGATATGTTAAACACACTTTAGACCATGCTCTATTTTACCCTAAAAATGATTCATTTGATTTAATCTCATATTGTGATGCTGACTATGTTGGTTGTAAATCAGACCGAAAAAGTACAAGTGGAACTTGTCACTTTTTTTGGACATTCTCTGGTTTCCTGGTTTAGTAAAAAGCAAAATACTATCTCACTATCAACAACTGAAGCAAAAAATATCTCTGTTGCTTTGGCTTGTTCTCAAGTTATCTATATGCAATAGACCTTAAAGGATTTTGGATTAAATATTTCAAAATCACCAATTTATTGTGACAATACAAGTGCAATAAATTTATCCAAAAATCCTACTCATCATGTCAGAACAAACATATTGATATCAACATCATTTTCTTAGATATAATATAAGTAAAGAGATTATTTCTCGAATTTATCAACACTGAGAATCAAATAGCTGATAATCTAACCAAACCCTTGAATCAATCAACCTTTATTAAATTAAGAAGAGAACTAGGTATTTTCTCTATAACTGAGATATAGAGTATATATATAACAACATATATATTTAAATAAATATAGAAAAACAAAATTGTCAAAATTTTCATAAGGATGTTGACATGCCCCTAACCCCCATGTCGACATACAACGGTAAAATTTGAATTTTGATTTTCCTTCTAAAATCAGTTTGGTGGTTATATAAGCCTCAATATTTTGAATTCTTCTAACTTCTCTCTTCATTTTCTCTGTAATAAACTTCTGAGAATATAAAATAATGGCTTCCTCTTCTACATCAAACCAAAATGCAACCTTTTCCTTTAACATACAGATTTCTAGTGGATAATCATGCAGATCCTATCGTTATTGAAGATGATTCTTCTAACATACATATTCATAATCCATTAGAGGACGAAGAAGAAGAAGAGGATGAAGCGTAAATGGACGAGGACGATAAAGTTATTTGCATTGGAGAAGTCTGTTTTGACAAAGATGGTAATTTGGTCGAAAAATGTGGAAATTTTGACTCCATTACCCTAATTGTTCGATTCACAAGTCACCAGTTGTCAAGAATTCTCATTAGATTGTTTTCAATATTTTATATATAGTGTATTTGTATATATTCATTTATATGTTTGTGTAATATAACAACATATATAATAAAGTTAGATTTATGTTTTCGCTTATACTTCGTTATTAGCATTTAGTTCAATCATATTAGTGTAAGGGGGAGTTATGTAGTTTAGTAGTTTTTGTTGATGACAAAGGGGCCGAATTATAAAATAGGTTGGATAGGCTTAGATTAATGGTGAGTTAGTAGATTAAGGAGGAGTTGTTGGAATAAGGGGGAGTCGGAGTAGAGTCAAAATTTGTTTGAGTAGATTTTATAAACAAAGGTTGTCATCATCAAAAAGAGGGAGATTGTTAGATCCTGAGATGATGGTTTTGATGACAACAACCTTAGGACTTGTTACAAAATATAAATACTAAAATTCTTGTCAAGATATATATGTATATGTCGGATATATATATATATATATATATATATATATATATATATATGCAGGTACTGAGAATGAAGACTGTACAGTATAAAGATTCAAGATTGAGTATAGAGATTCAAGACTGACGAATTCAAGACTGAAGAAATCAAGACTAAAGACTCATGAGTATCAAGAGTTCAAGATATCAAGAGTTCAAGAGTTCAAGATATCAAGATAAGTAATAGCGTCTAGATTTATGTTAAAACTTCATAATAGCACTACAATCTTTATTCGGAATTTTAATTATGGAATGGAATCCACCTTCTCCCTTTAATAGTGGGTTGAAACCCATGACCTCTTTAGTGGGATGGAACCCTTGACCTTCTCTAGTGGAATGGAATCCATGAAATTTTCAAAATGATTTAATTTTAAGGTTTTTTTCAAAACTATCTTCTCAAAAGTTCTCTTTAGGTTTAAATATTTTAACCTTAACTATTTTTAAATTTCAAAATCATTTCTTGTTTTTAAACTATCTCCTAGTTTTAATGGTTTTAGCTTTAATCTCAAAATATTTATATTGAGCTTTTATTACTTTTATATTGTAGATTATATATTTTTAAGATTACTTTTTAAATCTCTTTTATAAGTTTAAACTATATTCAAAATGGTTTACAAAGATTAGAAATTGTTTTGACAAGTTTTAGAATAGAAATCTTTCTAAAGCAAAATTAATTTTCAAAATTCACACAGGCATGTCGACATCCCTCATCCCCCAAGTCGAAATGGTGACCGTAGAATTCAAATTTCAATTTTTTAAAAGAAGTGTCTATTCGTCATAACCTTGCACGAATGGACATGACAGTTGTACTTCTATAAATACCAGTTCTTTTCAATGAATTTTAAGTAAGTGTTTCTTCATTTCTTCACTCCTTCTTCTCCAATCAAGTATTCTCTTATATTATAACAAAACTCTGCCGAAATCCTAAGTGAATCAAACTCGATCATATCTAGTTTGAGTCTCTTTCACTCTCTCCCTCTCAAAGATCTCAGTGCTATTCAGAGTTATAGGATCATTTGTAATCAAAGAAGAGTATCGAGTCTCTCTACCTATCAAAATGATATTGGAAACGATGTGATTGTGGCCCGTAAATTAATTGGGTGTGATTGTAGCCCGTAAATCAATTAGGTGATCTTGTAGCCTGGTTAAATCAAGAGAGTTTGCCCTGGATTCGGAGAAAGGAGGATGTATCTCGTGGCCTTGAAATCGAGGTTGTAATATCGACATTATATTTGAAAAGAAATTTGCACAAGAAATTGTGTGGGACTGGATATAGGGTAACTCCGAACCAGTATAAAATTCCGGTGTGTTCTTTCTTTTACTGCTTTTATTTACTATTTGAATATGTGTCTGATTCTGTGATTGCTTCTGTATGTGTTTAATTTGAAAAGATTTCAAAAATTCCATAAAATCCATTAAACACTATTCATCCCCCTCTAGTGTTAATCCAGCCATAAGATCCGTAATCCGCATTTCCTACATTAGGTATTAGAGCATTGGTTTTCAAAGTTATAATAATATGAATTTTGAAAAAGTTTAAAATGGAAATTTTTGAAGATTCTGTTAACACTAGTTCTGTGACGACTTGGAATTTTAACGTCTGTTAATTGGATAATTAACTGGTTTAAATTATCATAATATTAATTTTTGATGGGTCGAGCAAATGAATTTCTGATAATTGAAATAGTGAATATATAAATGGCTTAAAAACTATAACAAATATTGAATTATAAAATCTCTGAATATGGTAAGTCTTATAGAAATAAAGTATATATATATATTATCTCCATAATTTAAATGAAGATGAAATATCCATAAAAGAAAAAAATGAAAGTACATACAAGCTTATGATGTTTAACATGTATATAAGTATATAAATGCATATATATATATGTGTGTGTGTGTGTGTGTGTGTGTGTGTGTGTGTGTGTATGTATGCCGATATGAAAATCAAATATAGGAAGGTTTATATAATTGAGAATGTATATATATACATGTATAATGACAAAATGAACATAAGTAAATATATGAAGAATGTGTATAAAATGATGATTGGAATACACATAAGTAAGTATATATGTGGAACATATAAATGTATATAACATGGGTGTATTTAAAACCATATAGTGATATATATAAGTATACTTATACGTATATATAGGTTATATAAAGTAGTGATGGTGGAAGATGTAAATATATAGTGAATAAATATTAATATGTATGAATATGAATATATATGTTCATGGTGATAACAAATGCAATTGAAAATATATACATACAAACAAATGAATATATATATATATATATATATTCATACATCAATTCACATAAATACTTGTAGTCATATAGGGAAGCTTCATGATGAAGAAACTCCAACTCAAGCCATAAAAAATAGCAAATCAACATACAAATCTGAAAGTCAGGCCCACATTTGTACAAAATCAAAATAAACAGAAGCAAAATAAAAATAAAAAAATTCGTTGGTGTATACAGGAAGCTACAGCCCATTTCCCTCTATAAAGAAATATCTGTGCTTGTTTTATACTTCTTCCTTCGAGAACAAGCTATAAGTAAAACAAGAAAATCAAGCAAAATCAACTCAACTAAGCATGATCCAGTTTCCAGTTCAAATATAAAGCTTTTCAGGTTAAAGAAGAACAAGTTTCAGTTTCCAAATTCAAACACTTCCAGGCTTCCTCTGTTTGACTGTGAGTAAACTATTTTTCAAATGCTTAAATCTATTTATACATCCTGATATTTGTGATTGATACGTGAAGTTGTTGTAAAAAAAATTGTTTGTATAGATGCTAAAAATGACTGCACGTCTTATAGAAATGTGTATGTACCCATGCATGCCTATGAATATGAAAATATATCTTCCTTTGTTAAATAATAGGCTCAAGAACAACCTTCAAAAAATTCATATCTGCTAAAGAATAAATGTTAGACTATGATCATATAAAAAGAAGATGATTATAACAATGTAAATTCATTTTTAAAAATTGTTTAAAGTGGAATTTTTAGTTAATATTTTGAAAATAAGATTTTAAAGTGAAATCTTTTTAAATCAGAAAAATCAAAGTTCATAATTTCTTGACTTAATTATATAATCTGATTCGAAATGCAAATGATGATTTTAGATGAAAGTTTCACTATTGTTAAGTAAGTAAATGATGTTATATCTCGAGTTGAACGGAAATGGAAGATTGCTCGAATTCCGGCGATCTCGTAGGTCGGGGGCATCGGTATTTTGGCCAAAGGTAGGTTGTGGACCGTAGATCATCGGAAAAATAGCTGGAGTAATTATAAATGACCGAGGCGGTGGCATGGCATCGAACTAGGGTTCGGTGGTCGTTTGGTTACGATGAGTTTCACAAGGCAATAGCGATGGCCATTGGGGATCGGAGTGAATCGCGAGGTGGGAATGTTGTTCGTTGGAGTATGGTGCATCTTCAGGTAGGTCGGTTGATAATTCCGAGGTAAGAGACGACGACGATGGATGGTTCCGATCGAGGTTTGGGTTAAAGTTTTTGATCGATTACCTCGATTTTTATTTGCTATCCATTTGGTTGATCGGAGTGGACGAGGAGGTCGGTTTCATGATGGTCGACTTGTTGATGGCCAGAGAGATGGTCGAAGGAGGCTGGAATCACCGTGCATGTGCATGGTGTGCCTCTGATATCTGGTGAAGTTTGAATTTTGGGAAGAAGCTGGATGCTCGGGTAGGTCTCGTGAGTGTTGCGTGGTCGACTCGAAGCAGTGGATGAACGCGAGTGCATCGTGTTTGTTCGAGGAAGGATCGAGTTTGTCTCGGTAACATGATTTTTGCAACTGTTTTCAATTGTAGAAGAAAGTGTTGCCATGCTTTAAAGAAATAAAAGCAAAAGTTTGTAAAAGAATCAAGTATTGAAATTTTAAAACAAGGTAAGTCAAGTTTTTAAGTTATGAAAATAATTTTTTTCAAAGATGTATGTTTAACAAGTTTTACAATATATAAAATAGATAAGTTTTGAAGGGATGAATTACTCAGTTGTAATTAATGAGATGAATGTGATTAATTAATTTGTTAATTAATTAAAGATAATCTCTTGATGGTTGATTAAGTATAAATGCTTAATGAGATTGATAAGAGTAATTACTTAGTGCAAGTAATTAATGGATAATTACTGGATGTAATTAATAAAAAGGAACTACATAATGGGAAGTAATTAAAGGATAATTACTTAGTGGAAGTAATTAAGGGTAAATTACTCAGTGTAATTAATCAAGGATTAATAATTAATTAAGGGTTAATTAATTAAACTAAGTAATTGCATTGATGGTAATGACTGTTTATGATAAATTAAGGTTGATTTATGGAAGTGATCAATTAAAGTATAATTAATTAATGTAATTAATTAAGGAACATTAATTAATCAAAGTAATGAGAGTAATTAAAGGTTAATTACTGTAAATGGTTAAGAATAATTAATTTGAATAATTAATTAAGGATTAATGTAATAAATCATTGTCAATTACTTTATAAGAGTAATTAAGGGATTTTAATGTGATGGGTAAAGGCGAATTAATTTGTGTAAGAGTAAATTACTTATTGTAATTAAGGATAATTAGTCAAGGATGATTAATTAAGATGGATAATTAAAGGATGATTAATTAATTGGGTTGTAATTAATTAATCTGAGTGATTAAAGTTAGTAATTAATTTAATTAGAGAAAAATTAAATTAATTTAAATTAATTTTGGAAGTGATCAAATCTTGCTTATGAATGATTGAATGATGTTAAATGCCTTGAATTGGTTGATATCTCTAATATGAAATGTTTTATGATATGATATGTTAGGGTGGACAGTGATAATGTGGTTATATTTTAATGATGAATTGCTGTGTAAAAAGTGACATCCTGTATTTAAAGTTGAATTGTATTTAATTGAATAACTTGGGTTAAGATGACTTGAGATTCAAAGAGACCGGAGTCGGGTATCAGTAAATACCCGAAACCATTTCGATTCTTTATAAATTTGAGTTTAGAAGCAAACAGGAAGGAATGAAATAAGTTAAGTAACCTGGACATTTGATCCTGAGAACTGTTGTGTGTGATAAATGATTGGCTATAATAAGTAAGAACTCGTAAAAGGTATGAGTTACCCTGGTAGTTCATAAGTTATATAGCTTGATTGTAATAACCCGGATTTTGGACATCTGTTAACTGGATAATTAACTGATTTTATTTGGAAAAATACATGTCTGAATACATATATATATATAAGTGGATTTGAAACTATAATAATTAAATCAACATGATGAATCTTATAGTAAATTAATAAATATATTAATGAATATGTTTTCTATTATAATGTCTAATTACAAATTAATATAGATTTATTTAGTAATAAACCGATGTATGTATATATATGTTTATTAGTGGATAGTTTAATTTTGAATCATTTTTCTTTTAATGTGTATAAATATGAATAATAGGAAATGTATGAATAGAATAAAAAAAAATGGTTTATATATATATAAGATATAAACATAATACATAAATTAGGATAGATATATATACATGAAAACAAAAACTAAATAGAAATAAGGTATAATATTATATAAAAATATTAACATGCAAATTTACAAGTGTACATGCTAATAACAAGTGTAAAACAAATAATAACAAGTGTAAGACAATTTTGTCATAAAATTTACAACTGGCATAAGCTTTCTTTGAAGTTGAAAAATTTTAAATGAAAAAGAAAAAGAAAAAAAAAACCTGATAATCAAACTTAAATCAAACACTAATTTCAGCTCATAAACAATCAAGCTTTGATTATAAATCTTCCAAACAACAAATCCAACCTGAAGCTATAATGAAGAATCAACTCAGTTTATAATCAAATTCATATTCAGATCAAGTTCAACAATCAGGAATCAGCTTCAAATCGAAATACAAGTTTCAGCCAAGTTAAAAACCTGTTCTCTGTCCACATTTTAACAGGTGAGTAAAACTCTTAAAAACTGAAATTGCTTGAATTGGCATATGATGAATCCTTGAAATATGATATGAATCATGTGTGCATGATGTTAAAGAAATGACTTTATGTATATATATGTGTGTTAGTATCTGTGTTCACGTCTGGAACAGGCTAGCAAGCCTCTGTTTTAAACATTACAGGTTTGAAACCTGATTCAATAATTCAAATCTTCCTCTCAAATGATTTTTAGGCCTTGATTTCTGAGTAAAAATCGTTTGTAAGTGAGTAAACATCAAGCTTTAAAAAAATTAGTTTATTTAAAAATCAATAAAGATGATTCATTTATTATATGGTATGGAATCAGTTTGATCTTTGAATAGAATTCTGTGAATATTTGTATAATGCTCTGTTGCTTCTCTGTAATTGATGCAGATTACATAGCTAGTTCAAACACTCAAGTTATTTTTATTTAAATCCTTGTTAGGTTTTGTTTTCTCAACAAACAAGATGTTAAAACATCAAAATAATATTTTCGAAACAGTTTAAAACGTGATTAGTGGGATATTCTTTTTACTGGAAGCTATGTTTACAGGAAATTAGGTAAGAAAATATATTCAATTAATTTAAAAAGCTAATTCAAGTTTATAACTTGAATGCATACTGGAATTTATGATTTTTAAAACTAAAACAAGAATTTTTAGTATGGGATTTTAAGAGCGGTTTGTATGTGAACCAAAATTGCATTTTTCCCATTTTCGAACCATTGAATCAATTTTAAAGATTGAAATTGGTGTTGAAGCAAGTTTAAGTACTTGTGATTCGTAAGAAAATATCAGAAAAATTTTATAATGAGTAAATTTTCGAAACGTGATCGATTTAGGGTTTTGTTCAATGTTTTGGTCTTGTCTGTAAACATGGTGTGTTCATCATCACTTCGTGATCGAGTGTCACGAGTTTTAGAAGGCTGGTAGTTTTGCGTGTTGCCGTCGTGTGGCCAAAGTGTGGGCAATCTCGGTGGTGTGAGCGACGGTGGCGAGGAGTTTGAGTCAGGATAGTGTTTGCGTTTTTTTATCGAACTGCTTAAATTCGATTTCGCACTTTTGAAGGCGAACTGGGTTGGGTTTTCGAATCCATGGGTGATTTGTGATGTATCTGCGACTTCGGAGTTCGCCAGAGTTGGATGGTGCTGCCGTGCACGTTTACGGCAGTGGTGGCGTATCAGCGGGGATGTGTGTCTGAGACGTGGAATCATGGCTCGCGAGTTATACTCGTGATGTTTTGATGTTTGCTTCGAGTTTGATCGTGTGTGTGAATCGTTACCTGATGATTACTTAAAATTTTGTTTAAACTTAAGCTACAAAAAAAAAGAGAAGGAGAGAAGACGAAGGGTGAGTACAGGGGAAGACTCGGGGAAAGGGATGATTTAACCGAAGTGCTACTCGGGTTGTAACGCAGGGGAGCCTCGGGTTTTTGTTAACTGCAGTTTTGAAATTTTCTTAAGTAAGTTAAGTAAACAGTTTTGACAAACTGTAAACACTTTAAATCTTAAAAATATTTAACAGATTTAGGATTAAAAACTTAGATACAAGTTAATTATTGTAGACAATACTTTAAAATGTTTTAAACTCTTAATTATTATTTTAATTAAGTAATTAATTTAGTTAAGCATAAAGTTAATTAACATTTGAATTGTAGTTAGTAATATAATTGAATTTCAAATGTAAAGAGGACTTTAAAATGTTAACAAAGTTGGATAATTAAAATTAGATTAATTATTTTAGGAAGTAATTAAGAATAATTACTTTATAATTGTAAATAGAGATTAATTAATGATTAAGTAATTAATAAAATCTTAATTAACTACTTAAGTTAGTTAATGAATGATGAATAGTTAATTAATTAAGTAATTAAATAAAGAATAAATAAATGGTCAATTAAGTAATTAGTAGTTAATAAGTGAGTAATTATGTTCATTAATTAATAATTAAGGAATAATTAATCTTTAATTAAGATGTTGATTAATAATAAATAATTAGGTTTATTAATTAATAATTTAAGAGATAATTGATTAGTTAATTAATGATTAATTAATTAATTATAAGAATAATTATGGATTAATTAATTTGTATTAAGAGGTATTGGTTAATAATTTAGGTTATTAATCAATAGTGGTTGGTTAATTAATCAGTTATTTAGAGGTTAATTGATTATGAAGTAATTAAGGATTGATTACTTTGTATTAAAGGAGATTAAGTAATAACTGAGGTTTATCAATTGGTAATTAAAGGCTAAATTAATCTGTGATTAGGAATTAATTTATTTATTGATAAGGTAATCAAGGAGTGATGAATTAATTAAACGAGTAATGGTTGATTAAGCAGGATTAGATGATTAATTTTGATATGAATTGATAATGCTTGCTTATGGATGATTGTTTGTTGAATGTCTGAATTAGATAATATCTATTGGATGATATCTCTTGGACAATATGCTATGACATTCTGTTGATATGATATTGGGTATATAAATGATAAATGTGTGATGGTTATCTGTGTTATTGCTATGTAAAAGTGACATCCAGTATTTGAATTTAATCACTTGAATAACTGTGATTAAAGAACAACATTGGATTCGAAGAGACCGGAGTCGGGTATTAGTAAATACCCGAAACCACTTCGATTCTTTATAGATTGATATGTGGAATCAATAGGCTGGTTTGGGATAATATGGGCCATTTAAACTAAGTTGGATACTTAGATATTGTTTTGTGAAAATAAGTGTTAACTATATAAGTTGTTTACTTGAAGTAAAGTACGAGTTACCCCGGGTTTAAATAAGTTCTATGGATTGAATTTCATGTTAGATGAGTTTACTCACGCTGGTTTCCAGCCTGACTCGGGTGTTACTTTGATGTAATGCTCGGGTCAGACCGAGTATTACAGATTTCCAGGTAAGGACGTTCTAGAGCTCAGGAGGCGAGCTGGATGGTAGGAACGTATGGAGTGTATTCCACTGTGTATTGAGAGTTGTATTGATAGTAGTATGGGGCAGGTTGATATAACTGTCCAATCTATTGTAATGATTGTAACTCTGATGAATTGTATGTAAAGTAACAATTACAGTTTCTTTTATAAAAATGCTATTATTTGTTATTATATTTAATCCGCTGCGAATGTGAGATGTTGTGTTTTCTGTTCTTCTTTCTTCTTTCTGTTCTTTCTTCTATCTCTTTTCTTTTTCTCCTAACTATCTGGAATTTTCGGGTTCGAAAATTCCGGGTCGTTACATTGATTTCATGTTATATGGGTTTACTCACGCTGGTTTCTAGCCTGACCCGAGTGTTACTTTGATGTAATGCTCGGGTCAGACCGAGTATTACAGATTTTCAGGTAAGGTCGTTCTGGAGCTCAGGAGGCGAGCTGGATGGCAGGAACGTATGGAGTGTTTCCGCTGTGATATATTTCTGTTTATCTGAGAGGTGTTGATTTGTATATGTCCAGTGTTTGTGTATGTGTGTAACTCTGATGTATTAAAATGTAATTGACAGATATAGTATTCTTTTGTAAACTTTTATTATTTGATATTATATTTTGATCCGCTGCGATTTGTGAGAATCAGTGTTGTATTTTTGTTTCTTTTTCTTTTCCTAACTATCTGGAATTTTCGGGTTCGAAAATTCCGGGTCGTTACAGTTGGTATCAGAGCAAAGGTTAAGCGAGAACCTTGGCTCTGGTGGGTGTACTCATATGGATAGGGTCAATAGTACCCTAGAATGAGTTGAGTGTATACATATATGAGTGCATACTTGTTATTTTCTTATATAAAGATTTTAAAAATGGTTTTAATAAAAGATTTTTATAAAAGCTTATATTATATATATAGCAATAATTGGTTATAAAATAATAAATTAAGGAATATATATATATACATATCCAAATAAGGATTCGATAAAATGAACTATATATATAAGATGAATTAGAATTTGGTTCAAACCAGAAATAGAATGGTTATTGAGTTTAAGTAGGATGATTGTTTTCCAATAAACAAATAAATGTTTTAAGGAAGTAACCATTAGATGTGAATAACTTGTAAATTAGAAAGGACGTAAATCCAAAAGTTTTGAAATTGTTTCAAATGTTAATAGAAATAATAAAGAGTATTATTCAGAATATTTTGAATGTGATCTTAATTTAAAATAAGAGTTGTTTGAAAGCATTTAAGGAAACTGTTTGAACTAAAACCAAAAGTGGTTTAAAATTTAAGGGTAACTTAGTGTGTAAAGAAAATAATATGTATATATGAGGAATATACATAATATCAAAAATAGTTTGAAATAAACTCTAAATATTGAGTTTTAAATTTGGAATGAGATGTGATATCCAAGGTGATAAGTTTTTGAACTTATAAGATTATTAATGTGAAGTTTAAAATTTGAAGCAGGAATTCAAATTGGGTAAGGTTGGCTGGATTAAGTAAATTGAATTTAACTTTGGAAAAGTTAAATAAGTTAACAAGCAACCTGAATTGGAAATTTCAAAATAAAATTAGGATTTAACCGGAAGGGTAAATGGTTGATTTGAATTGGGAGTTTGTGTGATCTCAAAATGGGTTTGAGATCTGGAAATTGAAAATGGATGTTTTAAAATAATTTGGATAATATTATCCTATTGTTATTAATAATCTTTAAATTGTGAATTGGATTTGTGTAAATGAATGAAGAAGTGAAGGGTGGTAATATATCCATTATTGATGAAAAGGGGTATTAAACTTTAATTTGAAATTAAGGATATGGAATTACTTTGAATTGAAAATTTGAGTGTTAAGAATTGAATTTAAATTGATTAAGAACTGACTTCAAAAAACTGGAAGATAAAATTGGGTAATAAATTAAATTTTTAAGATAAAATTGTTTTGAAATCTTATTTGAACTCTGAAATAAGTTAAGTAAAGACAATTTAAAATGGGATTTTGAGAATTGGACTCAGAATTAAATTGTTTAAGGATTTGGATTATTGATTTTAAAATAAGGGTTAATTTGATTTAAGGGATTAAATCAACATTTAAAAATTTAACTCGAATTTATATAGTTCGAGATGGTTTAAAATTGAGATTTAAATTGAATTAGTTCAAACTGAATTTGATTTGAATTAATGGGAATTGTGATTGAAGATGGATAAGTATAAAATTCAAATGGAAGATTTGGATTGGGATTAATTCATATAGAAATTGAAATAATTTAAAATTGAAGTGAATTCAATTTGAAATTAGTCTAAATTAATTGGAATAATTTGAAATTGTAATTAAAGTGAATATGTTTAAAATCAAATGGAATTTGATTTGAATTTGGAAAGGAATTGAGGTTAATTCAACTTGAATTGGGGATAAATCAAGTTTAAGGGAATTTGAAGTTATTTAAATTGGAATTCAATTGGAAGTGGAAAATTTAAATTGAATTGATTTGAAATGGAGGTTGGGAATTGAACAGTTTGACTCTAGACTATTTTCAAAATAAATTGTTTTAATATAAATCTATTTTTTCCAAACTATTTACTATACAACGTTTCTTTTTAAACTTAAAATTATCTTAAACTTGTTTTATAATTATTTTTTGAAACTATTTAACTATTTTGCAACTGTTTATAAACTAATTACTATTTTTCAACTGTTTTATAACTAATTACTATTTTACAACTATTTTGCAATTATCTAACCATTTTATAACTATTTTTCAACTATTTTACAATTACTTAACTATTTGTAGCTATTTTACAAATTAATAATTATTTTCCAACTACTTATCTATTTTAAAATTTCAAGCTATTTTCTAAATATAAACTGGTCGGAGTTCAAACTGTTATTGATTAAATACCCAACTGAGATAAGAATTGAGTGATAGTCCAAATGGGGATTAAGGAAAATGTGAATAAGTGAATAAATCCAAAGTGAGGATGAATAGAAAGGAAATTGATTTAACTGATAATCAATGAAGATAAATATGTAGGATGTACGTATATTATTCTATTCGCATAGTGATTGGATCCAGATTCGAGCATAGAATTTCGAGATATTATTATCAATCCGAGTTGGGATTTTTCACTCGATTTCGACGGCAAACATGGATATGGATTTTTGATTGGTTCTGGATATTCTCTATCATAGTTGTGATTATGCAAGGAGAATGACGGTTTCTGATCAAGAAACTAGATCTGAATCCACACTAGAAAGTCGGGTGGACGATACTAGTTCGAAAGTGGAATTGTGTGATCGAGTGAGCGATCAGATTGATATAGCGTATGGATGATATGTGTACATCGTACGGGTTTGAATGAAATTGATATTGAAAATTTATGGATAAGAATTGAAAAATGGTTTTTGAAATGAAAAATATATTTTGTGAAATATATGATGAGGTAAAATGGAAATTGGAAATTTCTATGATTTAAGATTCACTTTATGAAGAAGGTAATGTGGTTAATAACTTTATAAAAGAGTAATCAAATTTGAATATTTTATTTGGAATAAACAAAGTTATATATCTTTGTTATATATGGTAAACTCCCCTTAATGAATCTATTGCCAGGAGAAAAGGGTTTTGGAGGTATTTGAAGTATAAAAGTGAATTTATACAAGTATGAATTGAACCAAAGATTTTCCAAGATTATTATATATATGTATATATAAAAAGGATTTGTGAAAATGATTTTGAGGAAAGGTTTTGGGAACCTATGGCATTTGGAAAGGCTTTTGATTTTTTGGGTGAAACCAATATTGGAATTTGGAAATACCTAATATGAGAATTATTGATTTTGGGAATAGATTTTGTAAAGGAGCTTTATATGAAATTCATACTCGGTGTATGATTTGAAAAATACTATATGTGTATAGTATAAAGTGTTTTGAAGTGGCTCTGGGGAAAAAGGCGCTCCCTTGAAATGAACTTCTCAGGAGTACCATAGGTTGGTACTGCCTTGAGCCTCAAAGGGGGAGGTTCTAAAGTTGATCCTGTGAGGAGTCCGGACAAAACTAGTTCATGAGGATTATGAGTAGTGTGTAGCAAAAGTCGAGGGCGCTGATGCCTACAGAGGCATTTGGGTTATGCTGTGACGACAGTGTAACTCGATGTTACTGCGATCTACTGCAGACCATAGCGAAAGTCGTGTGTGCCGCTGAGAGCCAACAGTCTACGTTTGATTTTATATCTTTAGACTGCGACACTATGGTAACATAGCGAAAGTCGTGTGTGCTACTGAGAGCCAACAGTCTGCGTTTGATTTTACATCGGTAGACTACGACCTATGTGGGAGTGGAGAAGTTTCATTACAGCGAAAATCGAGGGCGCTGATGCCTACAGTAACATGGACTTTTGCTGTGATGGCAACGTAACCCTGGAATGTAATTGCGATCTGTTGTGGGTTCCATGGCGTAATCGAGGGGTGCGGAGTGCCTACAGTTAGATGAACTTTTGCTGCGATGGCAACGTAACCCAGGATGTAACTGCAACCATGGATGGGGGTGATGATTTCCAGAGCATTCTCACCAAAGATATTTCCTCTATTTTCAAAATCTGTTTTCTATATTTTCAATAAAATTATTTTTCAAGTATTTTCACTTGGTGTTGAAATGGGTCTGCTAAGTACTTATAGATTTTTATAATATGCCTGATCAACGTATGACCGAATTTCTATGAGAACAAGGATGGACTTGTCGAAACATCGAGTTATAAAAGTATTTTTATAAAAACTACTTTGGAAAAATATTATATGAATATTAAAAAGTGTTTAAAAAGTGATCTAAGAATATCTATCTGATTTTAAAAAATTTCATAAATTCGTTTCGTTCCTTTTCGAGGACGAAAAGTCCTAAAGAGGGGAGGAATGTGACGACCCAGATTTTTAACGTCTGTTAATTAGATAATTAACTGGTTTAAATTATCAGAATATTAATTTTTGATGGGTCGAGCAAATGAATTTCTGATAATTGAAATAGTGGATATATAAATGGCTTAAAAACTATAACAAATATTGAATTATAAAATCTCTGGATATGGTAAGTCTTATAGAAATAAAGTATATATATATTATCTCCATAATTTAAATGAAGATGAAATATCCATAAAAGAAAAAAATGAAAATACATACAAGCTTATGATGTTTAACATGTATATAAGTATATAAATGCATATATATATATATATATATGTGTGTGTGTGTGTTTGCCCATATGAAAATCAAATATAGGAAGGTTTATATAATTGAGAATGTGTATATATATATACATGTATAATGACAAAATGAACATAAGTAAATATATGAAGAATGTGTATAAAATGATGATTGGAATATACATAAGTAAGTATATATATGGAACATATAAATGTATATAACATGGGTGTATTTAAAACCATATAGAGATATATTTAATTATACTTATATGTATATATAGGTTATATAAAATAGTGATGGTGGAAGATGTAAATATATAGTGAATAAATATTAATGTGTATGAATATGAATATATCTGTAAATGGTGATAACAAATACAAGTGAAATATATACATACAAACAAATGAATATATATATTCATACATCAATTCACATAAATACTTGTAGTCATATAAGGAAGCTTCATGATGAAGAAACTCCAACTCAAGCCACAAAAAATAGCAAATCAGCATACAAAATCTGAAAGTCAGGCCCACATTTGTACAAAATCAAAATAAACAAAAGGAAAAAAAAATAGTTGGTGTATACAGAGCTACAGCCCATTTCCCTCTATAAAAAAATATCTATGCTTGTTTTATACTTCTTCCTTCGAGAACAAGCTATAAGTAAAACAAGAAAATCAAGCAAAATCAACTCAACTAAGCATGATCCAGTTTCCAGTTCAAATCTAAAGCTTTCCAGTTTCAAGAAGAAAAAGTTTCAGTTTCCAAATTCAAACACTTCAATGCTTCCTCTGTTTGACTGTGAGTAAACTATTTTTCAAATGCTTAAATCTGTTTATACATCCTGATATTTGTGATTGATACGTGAAGTTGTTGTAAAAAATATGTTTGTATAGATGCTAAAAATTCCTGCACGTCTTATAGAAATGTGTATGTACCTGTGCATGCCTATGAATATGAAAATATATCTTCCTCTGTTAAACAACAGGCTCAAGAACAACCTTCAAAAAATTCATATCTGCCAAAGAATAAATGTTACACTATGATCATATAAAAAGAAGATGATTATAACAATGTAAATTCATTTTTAAAAATAGTTTAAAGTGGAATTTTTAGTTAATATTTTGAAAATAAGATTTTACAATAAAATCTTTTTAAATCAGAAAAATCAAAGTTCATAATTTCTTGACTTAATTATATAATCTGATTCGAAAATGCAAATGATGATTTTAGATGAAAGTTTCACTATTTTTAAGTAAGTAAATGATGTGATATCTCGAGTTGAACGAAAATGGAAGATTGCTCAAATTCCAGCGATCTCGTAGGTCGGGGGCATCGGTATTGTGGCCAGAGGAAGGTTGTGGACCGTTGATCATTGGAAAAATAGCTGGAGTAATTATAAATGACCGAGGCGGTGGCATGGCATCGAACTAGGGTTCGGTGGTCGTTTGGTTACGATGATTTTCACAAGGGAATAGCGATGGCCATTGGGGATCGGAGTGAATCGCGAGGTGGGAATGTTGTTCGTTGGAGTGTGGTGCATCTTCAGGTAGGTCGGTTGATGATTCTGAGGTAGGAGGCGACGGCGATGGGTGGTTCCAATCGAGGTTTGGGTTAAAGTTTTTGATCGATTGCCTCGATTTTTATTTGCTATCGATTTGGTTGATCGGAGTGGACGAGGAGGTCGGTGTCGTGATGGTCGACTTGTTGATGGCCAGAGAGATGGTCGAAGGAGGCTGGAATCACCGTGCATGTGCACGGTGTGCCTCTAATATCTGGTTAAGTTTGGATTTCGGGAAGAAACTGGATGCTCGGGTAGGTCTCGTGAGTGTTGCATGGTCGACTCGAAGCAGTGGATGAACGCGTGTGCACCGTGTTTGTTCGAGGAAGGATCGTGTTTGTCTCGGTAACATGATTTTTGCAACTGTTTTCAATTGTAGAAGAAAGTGTTGCCGGGCTTTAAAGAAATAAAAGCAAAAGTTTGTAAAAGAATCAAGTATTAAAATTTTAAAACAAGGTAAGTCAAGTTTTTAAGTTATGAAAATAATTGTTTTTAAAGATGTATGTTTAACAAGTTTTACGATATATAAAATAGATAAGTTTTGAAGGGATGAATTGCTTAGTTGTAATTAATGAGATGAATGTGATTAATTAATTTGTTAATTAATTAAAGATAATCTCTTGATGGTTGATTAAGTATAAATGCTTAATGAGATTGATAAGAGTAATTACTTAGTGTAAGTAATTAATGGATAATTACTGGATGTAATTAATAAAAAGGAACTACTTAATGGGAAGTAATTAAAGGATAATTACTTAGTGGAAGTAATTAAGGGTAAATTACTCAATGTAATTAATCAAGGATTAATAATTAATTAAGGGGTTAATTAATTAAAGTAAGTAATTACAGGATGGTAATGACTGTTTATGGTAAATTAAGGTTGATTTATGGAAGTGATCAATTAAAGTATAATTAATTAATGTAATTAATTAAGGAACATTAATTAATGAAAGTAATGAGAGTAATTAATGGTTAATTACTGTAAATGGTTAAGAATAATTAATTTGGGTAATTAATTAAGGATTAATGTAATAAATCATTGTCAATTACTTTATAAGAGTAATTAAGGGATTATTTAATGTGATGGGTAAAGGCTAATTAATTTGTGTAAGAGTAAATTACTTATTGTAATTAAGGATAATTAGTCAAGGATGATTAATTAAGATGGATAATTAAAGGATGATTAATTAATTGGGTTGTAATTAATTAATCTGAGTGATTAAAGTTAGTAATTAATTTAATTAGAGAAAAATTAAATTAATTTAAATTAATTTTGGAAGTGATCAAATCTTGCTTATGAATGATTGAATGATGTTAAATGCCTTGAATTGGTTGATATCTCTAATATGAAATGTTTTATGATATGATATGTTTGGGTGGACAGTGATAACGTGGTTGTATTTCAATGATGAATTGCTGTGTAAAAAGTGACATCCTGTATTTAAAGTTGAATTATATTTAATTGAATAACTTGGGTTAAGATGACTTGAGATTCGAAGAGACCGGAGTCGGGTATCAGTAAATACCCGAAACCACTTCGATTCTTTATAAATTTGAGTTTAGAAGCAAACATGCTGGAATGAAATAAGTTAAGTAACCTGGACATTTAATCCTGAGAACTGTTGTGTGTGATAAATGATTGGCTATAATAAGTGAGAACTCGTAAAAGGTACGAGTTACCCTGGTAGTTCATAAGTTATATAGCTTGATTTCATGTTATATGGGTTTACTCACGCTGGTTTCCAGCCTGACCCGGGTGTTACTTTGATGTAATGCTCGGGTCAGACCGAGTATTACAGATTTTCAGGTAAGGTCGTTCTGGAGCTCAAGAGACGAGCTGGATGGCAGGAACGTATGGAGTGTTTCCGCTGTGATATATTTCTGTTTATCTGAGACATGTTGATTTGTATATGTCTAGTGTTTGTGTATGTGTGTAACTCTGATGTATTAAAATGTAATTGACAGATATAGTATTCTTTTGTAAACTATTATTATTTGATATTATATTTTGATCCGCTGTGATTTGTGAGAATCTGTGTTGTGTTTCTGTTTCTTCTTCTTCTATCTCTTTCTTCTTTTCCTAACTATCTAGAATTTTCGGGTTCGAAAATTCCGGGCCGTTACAAGTTCAAAACTGTCCAAATCATCATTGTCTCATAAGTCTGCATATTGTTATTATAGAAAATCAAGTTATCTACCGAATTCGTATGTTGTGCAGGAACATATGTGTTATATGGATTTTGAAGAATCAACACTCAGTGGACAAATGGTGCAAATCAAGAAAAACAAATGGATATTTGATAGTGGATGTGCAAGACACATGACTGGTAATTCGGAGACACTGAATGACATAATTTGTGAAGATGGAGAAATAGTCAACTTTGGAGACAATTCAAAAGGATATGTGATTGGCATCTGCAATGTCGGTAACTCTAAAACTCCTACTATTCCTGATGTTCTGTTAGTTAGGAATCTAAAACACAATTTACTAAGCATAAGCCAACTATGTGATAAGGGCTACAAAATTAAATTTGAAAATGATAAGTGTCACATCGAAGATAATAAATCAAATATTATCTTTGAAGGAATTAGGAAGAAAAATATTTATATTCTGAGTATGAAAATCTCAAATGATAACCTTTGTCTTTTGGCTAATACAAGTGACCCTTGGATTTGGCATAAAAGATTTGGGCATTTGAATTTCAAACTCTTAGTAGACTTTCAAAACTTGATCTAGTAAGAGGTCTTCCTAAAATGGATTTTAAAGTAGATAGTATATATGATGCTTGTCAATTGGGAAAACTTAGGAAGAGTTTATTCAAATTAAAAGATATGATTTCAACTTCAAAACCCCTAGAGTAACTTCATTTAGATCTGTTTGGTCCATCTCAAATTCAGTCAATAAATCATAGTTAATATGTTTTTGTAATTGTAGATGATTATTCTAGATTTACATGGACAATTTTTCTGAAACTTAAAATTGAAACTTAAAAGCTTTAGTTAAATTTGTTATCTAGTTATGAGTTTAGAAAGCAATCAAGAATTCAAAAGCAAATAAGTTTACTTAGATAGCTTAAATGTGAAAACATACACAAGGTTTTAAGAATGGTGTGAAAAGTTTTAAGTGAAAAACTTGATAGTTTAAGCTTTCGATAAAGTCGAAAGGTTTATAGTAAAAGCTTCCGACAGTGTTGAATGGTTTGTAGTAAAAGCTTCCAACAGTGGTGAAAAGTTTATAGTAGAAGTTTTTTACAAATTTGAAAGGTTTATAGATCAAGCTTTCGACAATGCCGAAAGGTTAGCAATTCAAGCTTTCGACAATGCCGAAAGGTTAGTAATTCAAGCTTTTGACAATGTCGGAAGGACAATGACATCAACCTTGACCATCATACTTCAACATTATTGAAAACCTAGAAAGTGAATAAATAATAATATGAATTCTTTCAGTTATCGACAAAATCGAAGGGAAGAGATGAAATATTAATCCATTCATCACATTTCGACAATGTCGAAAGCTCTATGGAAGCCTGGTAATATCTCAAGTGTAGCATGAAGTTAAAATGCAAGACCTTTCGACATGGTCGAAGTCAAAACCTTAAAATTCCTGAGTTAAAAATATTAACATTGTTGATGTTGTCGAAAGGTCTGGTCAAATCTGTCAAAACATGTCATACCCATTCAAGCCGAAAGGTTTCAAGTTCAACTCATGTGTGCTTTAAACGTTTTCGACAAAGATGGGTAGAGACAACTCTAAGGTCAAAGAATTTCAACCTTGTTGAAAGCTAGTAGTCGAAAGGTTACACCATTTAATTATCTAACCTTACGAAAACAATGGTAAATTTGGTTTCACAATACCTTTCGACCCCATCGAAAGGTACAAAGAGGGAAAATCCATTATTTCCACCTCAGTCTCTTTCGAAGGGGTAGAAAGGTCAATTTGTGTCGCTAATTTGTACACGAGAGTGTTCCAGGTTATCATATCAAGTTTAACCAATCCCAAACCCGATTATAAATGCAGTTTTCAAATTTTTTTTAAAGAACAAGTAAATCTAACCAACTAACAAAATAGATCTAAATTGAAATCGCTTTAACTCGATTTCAAAAGAAGAATAAAGATTTTCAATAAATCAAAAGCTCAGGTTAAAAACAAAAGGCAAGAACTTTTGATTAAAAGCTAAACCCGATAGGGAAATTCTCTTTATCAAATACCATCAACCTTAAAGTCCAAAGCCAAAGATGAATTTTGTTAGATTAAAAAACTGGTTTAGTGGGGAAATTTCTTAGAAAACCAAACTAAAATTGAATTTCAATTTTGGGAATCCGGGAAACTGGAAATAGAAAAAGAAAAATAATAAGAGTAAAAATTAATCCAAGGCACATGAATCGAATTTGAGAAATTACCTTGTTGTTTTAAAGCGAGATTCAAGAAGTTTTGGGAGAATTCTTTCTTGTACGCGATAATTTTGTTTGCAGGTAAAAGAGGAAGAAAGAGAAGAAGCATCCTATACAAGAAAAGTTTCCCAAATTTTCAACCGTTGGATCAGATTTAAATGGACGTTCCAGATCAACGCGGGAAGGTCAAGAGGTGGGAAGTTTATAGCTTTCGACAAAGATGACTTGGAAAGTGAAGAGCATCCCTTCGAATGGGGGGAAAATGTTACACCAAAAATCAACCGTTCGACCAAGTCGAAAGGTCTTTCAATAAAGACAAAACAAAAGAAGCACAGCCCAAACCGTTCGAGTCGAAGGGATGCAGTCATCAAGAGTTAAACAGTCCCAAACCTTTCGAAGGAGTCGAAAGGTTCCATCTCTCAATATCCAAGAAGTTCTTACCTTTCAAACAAGTTGAAGAAGTCAAAGCAAGTGTGAGCAACTCCATAATGACCTTTTTGAAAGCATAGCAAGTCTTTCGAACCGGTCGAAGCATGTCCAATATACCTTTCGATAGTGTCGAAAGGTTTTATGAAGAAAGTAACACTCATAAATCAGCAAAGAATGGAGGACAACCTTTTGACAACATTAAAGGGAAGCATAGCTCTCGACAATAATCAAGTGAAGAGCAACCTTCCGACAAGGTCGAAGGATTCACAACAATCAAGTGAAGAGCAAGTGAAGAGCAACCTTCCAACAAGGTCAAAGGGTTCACAATAATCGAGTGAAGAGCAACCATTCGACAAGGTCGAAGGGTTCACGACAGTATAAAGAAGGCAAACCCTTCGACAGAATCGAAAGGTCATGGAGGCATAAAGAAAAGCAGACCTTTCGACAATGTCGAAAAGTCTATAATAGCAGATGAAAGGCAAACCTTTTGACAAAGTTGAAAGGTTCCTAGTTGCATATAAAAGGGTGACCTTCCGACCCAGTCGAGAGCATGGAGTCGGAAGGGGGTCCCGCCTGCATCTATAAATAAGACCTAAGAGATCATGTTTTTGGGATCCGATTTCTCTCATTCTAATCTTGTAACTTCTTAATCAAAGCATTGTAATCCAAATTTGGTGTTGATTTGGGGAATTTAATAAAATAAAGCTTTTTCTTGGAAAAGGAGGAAAGTCCTAAGCTTTGTTAATTACTTTATTGTTTACTTAAATCTTTGATGGTTTAACTCCTATTTTTAGGTTCAACCTCATCAAAAGGTTCTTGTCGACAAGGTCGACAACACTACTGTAGAAACAACTACTACAACCTTCGAAGCCTACAACTCAACAATCTGTACCCTTCGAAAAGGTTGACAACTTAATTGGTTCAATATTCACTAAAACCTTCTGAAATCATTGGCTCTATAGTCTAAACCTTTCGACAAGGTTAGTTCACTATACTCAATCAACACCTGTACCTTCCGAACCTACATACAAAGTGATCTAACCTTTCGACATGGTCAAAATCTGGATCAGTAAGGTTCAATCCAAAGGAGTTCATTCCCATACCTTTAAACAAGGTTAAAACCAACTTGATATAAGTGATCAAACCTTTTGACAAGGTCGAAAGCTACTACATATCCACCAAGGAATTTGTTATCCTACTTGAACCCAAAGAGGGCAATCACCCTAACCTTTCTACAAGATTAAAATCAACCTTAAAAGGTCAAACTCAAGGAAATTCCACCAAACCAAAAGGTAAAACCTATGCAAGGGAACTCATTTTAGATCAACTAAGATGAAAGGTTATCTAATCCAAGGACTAAACCTTTGGACGACGTCGAAAGGTATGACCCAAGATTAAACAACAAGTGCAGTTGAATTTAAAGACAATCCTTAAGGGTATCCCATCGTTCATTCAAACAAGTCTACCCATTCTTCCTGGAATTAAATTGGGGTATTGACAAGAAATTTTGTTAACATTGGCTATCCTCGAAAATGACATGCCACATATACGAGATGCCTCAGATATGAGATGTATATATATTTTTGTTGTATTAGGATTTTTCCCTTACCTAGCCACGTAAAGGAGGTGCTACTGAATTTTTTCATAATCTGAGGTGTTTTGAAGACTTATGGGTTAGAAGACATTCTCCTTAATTTGTGATTTTAGGGATGAAATCCTTTTATGGAGGGGAGAATGTGACGACCCATATTTTTAACAGTAGGATATTTAAATAATTTATTTAAATATTGAATCGTTAATTAGTTGGAGGCCTAAAAATATGATTTTTTCTATATGAACGAATCAGGACTCAAGACCACTTCCATTGAGTTTTGATTGACGTTGCGAATTAAAATGAGTATAAGCATCGCTATATTTGGAGCTCGGACGATTCAATGGCCAACACGATCTCAAAATGCATGAAATTATAGTTCTAGGGCGCAGTTTCAGATAGCGATGAAATTTATACCGTTGAAACTGAAAAAAATGAGGTGATGTACATAGAAAAGTTTTTTTATGATCGGAGCGTCATATGATCGTACGAGCTCAAAACGTATGGTGACTTATTTGAGAATCCTTTAGCCAAATCTTCCCACTAAATATTTTGCCCATTTCTTTAGCCAACGTCTACATTCCATGTGCAAATCAACAAGCAATGTGATTAATGATACGTGGAAGGATCGAATGGTGAGGGAGTAATGTTGATTAGGGGATTAGCGATCCATGTGATATTATGGTACTATAAATAGAATGTTATTGTAGCAAAAAAGGAACTTTTGGGACATTCTCTGAATCCTATACGAAATATACCTTTACTTTCTTCTATTGAAAAAAGTTTGTACAAGAAAGAAACATAAAAGCAAAGATTGGCTATAGACGTAGGATTCTTTGAAATACTAACCATATAAATCTCTATGTACATTACTTTTTTCTTCAATTTACTTACTCCTTTTGTGTTAGATCGTTTTTCTATTTTTACCTTAATTGAAGATAAATTGGACTCGACATTTTAACGAACAGTTAAAGTGAAACCTTATAATTGCGTAAGCATACGGCTCTGATACCACATGTAACGACCCAGTATTTTGGACCATTCAAATCGACAATAAATCCACACATGTCGGACTTGAATAATTCAAAACAATGGATTGTAAATAAAATTTGGCAAAACTCAGCATATACAGTAAATAAAATAATTACAGATCACAGACACAGAGTAATATAACAATAATGCAGCGGAAACAAAAGGATAGTAGTTCATAAAGCTACTATATATATATAACAGAGTCAAACAAGATACAACAGAAGTCTCGAATTCAATAGATGTCTCAATACAATAATCAAATACAAGATCTGAATACATCACTGGAATCAACTAAATAACTGAAAGCAGGATCGATAGATAGCTGGATCTCCAAGCGAAGCTCCAACTCCAAAGGTGAGTCTCAAATGCTGTATCACTCAGTCTGACCCGAGCGTAAAGCAAAACACAAACACTCGAGTCAGGATTAACATTCTTATATCAATAAATCCAACTCAAGTGGAATATCAACTGAAATACAAGTAACTTAAAGGATGTTTGGGATAACCATCCTCTAAGGGTCCGTTAAACTATTTACTATGTAGTAATATACGCTATATACAGTAGTGTCTAATTAGTAAAGTATAATCATATAGAAAATAGCGTTAAGGGGATGGAGAACCTTAACGCGGTCGGATCTTAAAAATCATAATCGTAGTAAAGCTCGATATGGTAGGTGACACGGCACACAAGGCAATGCCAGGGTAGATATACCAATTACGCACACGGACTGATGGATACGCATAGCAGCCACTACCTTTCCACCTCGAACAACACTCCCAAATCAAGGGTGGCCACCAAAATGACAAAGTAATAGAATGGTATCGAAGAAGTGTGTCCGATACGAGGTGTTACCTCACTGGCTCGAGATCGCTCCTGTTTTAGCCACCTTATGCCAACTCACGGGAGTTGGGTCCACGTATATACCTTAGGATCGTCGCCACCATCCTACTTCATTCTGGAAACACCACCGCGTACACAGTTATCAAAGTGGTTTTCGGTATCGACAGAGAGTATGTCCATATCTGATCCCGGTCTCTTTAACAACCAATCGTTATTATAACACCGTGGTCATTTACAAATATATATACTTTTAAAAATACAATTTTTTGCCATTTCAAAACATATCCTTTACTTCAAAATAGTATATACTTTAAACCAAAATATTACTACTATTTCAAACCCAAATTATCAATGTATTATTTCCATTTCAAAACCCAATTCAATAATATATCATTTCCATTTCCAAACAATTCAATATTATCTCATTTAGATAAAACCAAGTAATTTATAAAGTAAAGTATCAATAGTTTTAAATATAATTTAAAATTTCTTTATAAAATAAGATATTTCCTCAAATTTCACAAATCGATTCAAATTAACTCGAATTCCAAAAAAATTAATTAAATCAAATCTCAAATCATCAGTTTCAACTAGATTCAGCTTCTAAATAAACCATTTCAAATTATCGATTTCAAATACATATCTAAACCATAAAATAAGCCATTTCAATTTTAATATATTTCAAAGCTTTAAATATTCAATATTTCAAAACTAAATTCGATGAATTTATATACATATCAGATTCACTTTACAATTATTTAGTTTTGAAATATGAACTTAATCATTTCCCTAACATTTAAATACAATTTCAATTTACAAATTTAAATAAACAAAATATCCCATTTAAATATATATAAGTTTGAAATATCCATTTAAGTCACCTTTTCAAATTTCAAGTTGTAAAACACTTCTTTAAATTTCAAATTAAATACATTTCAAATCAAACTTATTTAAGTATAATTCTTAAATAAATATAATTTCAATCAATTTCAAGTCATTATAAATTCTATATTTGAAAATATAGATATTAAATAAATACTTAAACATATTATTTATCAACTTTATTAAATCAACTTTAATGAATCTTTAAAAATCAATATTTATCAAAACCATATATTTCTTTTCAAAACCAAAGAAATCATTTTCAAAACATTTATATATAGACCAACGGTGCCTCTATATAATTTTCTATCTTATGGTCAAGTGATACGGATATTTATCATTTCAATCCACAATTTAAATTATATATACGGGTATATATCTTTTCAACCCGCAATCCCAAATTTAATTCAATGAAAATCGCTTGGGTTTATCATTTCAACCCATAACGATTTTCTCCTATTCTACAGATCGTTTGGGTATGTATCATTTCAACCCATAGTGATTCTATACTAATAGGGAACTTGCAGAGTGATAACATATATGATAATAAAATAACAACAGCAACAGGCATATATCATCAATATAAATAATAGATAATGGTGTCAGATGTCACAGGTGAACAGATACAGATAATGACATATATATAACAATGTAAATAACTAACAGCAGCATATTTCAATTGACATTTCAATTGAAATCAAATTTAATAAATATAAGAACATTAATCGTGAGTGATTGCTCACCTTTCGAGGCTAGAGAAATATATGATGAAATTGAGTTACGAATCCAAACACGAAAGCCAAAGCAAAGTGAACTGGGCACGAGTTGACAAACAAAGCTGATAAACCAGAATTGATGAAATCAAATCAGAACGGGTCGATGAAGATAATTGATATAAGCAAACCTATATATATATATATATATATATATATATATATATATCGAATCCATTATTTTAGATTAAAGCACATAGATATATAAACTCATACACTTCTAACATTTTTTTTGTTTTTTTTTTGTTTTTTATTTTTATTTTTTTATACCTCTAACATATAGCTCATTTATAAATTTCGAAATACACATACCTTTAGATCACCCAGTTTCCATATATATAAAACTGTAAATTACGAGTATATAGAACAAAGAGGTCATATACTCATGTATATATTATTATAATATTATAAATATAATAGGCATACGGTACAAACTTATATAACAAAAGTGTAAACTACAACTATATAAACATCTATATGCTAACGTGCGTATACTCCTTACTATATATAAACAATAGTCTATCCTTATAAACTTGTAAAACCTATATACATAAACAAACAGTTTCTACAAATCTTATATAAATTAATTTACAACTTATGTAAAAATATATAGTTATACTTACCTAAACTATCATAATTTAAATCATGAAGACTGACATATGAATTAACATATATAACTAACGCCAATTTTCTGTATACTAACATACAAATATCACTAACATATATATAATGCAAACCGACGTACACAGCTAACAATTTTATATTTCTTTAATCATATATAAGTTAACCAATTATAAACTAACCTTTATACCGACAAACAACAAAATTTATCATATATATGTAAAATTCAACAGTTCTAAAAAAAATCTATGTAAACTTAAAATTCAAAAATCTATATATATATACTACTGTTTTTTTTTCAACGTTTAAATGTATACACATTATGTTTGAACATCAATACTTAAGGCCCAATACCAAAACAAATCTTAAACACATATGTATGCATATACTTGTAGTTTATCACAAAGCATGTAACATATACTAGCAGCATTCAGATAAAGAAGTTTTTACAAATATATATAAGAACAGATACCAACAATATATATACTTTATGACAATGTATATAAATAGTAGAAAAAGATTACTTACATAAATAACTGAAACCATATAATATATATTACAGACATACTATAGATTTCAAAACTTGTTTAACTATCATATATACAATTCATATAAATATAATATTTCATACTAACATGCTCTGTACATGTATATAGCTACTCAAAAGTTTACAAAGTTTACAAAAAAAACAGATCTTGCTCAATATATATATATATATATATATATATATTAATATTATATTATTATGTATATATAATACGAAGGTGGAAACTAAATATATATATATGCAACCGTAAATAGCATACATATATATATAATACTTCTTATGAATAATATGAAATATATATATAGACATGTCACTAATATATAGAATAACTGGTAACTTGACTTGTATAAACATGTACATGTGAACAGATTGTATAAAAGCAACCCACAAAGACTCAATATTCATAACTGCATATGCAACCTTAAATAATATTATAATAGCACTGTAACCTATAAATAATATAACTTATATGTAACGTGCAGCATATATAGAATATATGACTTGCATATTTTATATTCATGTGTCCATAAAATATATCGGTTATAGATAAACAAGTATAAATACAAATATACACATCTATATGACTCACAGCACAAAGAGAAGGTGGAGGCAAGCTGCATAAATCGGCCAGAGGAGAGAACAAGGAGGCGAGGTGGAAGGCTGTGACAGCCTGGGAGATGGGTGGATCTGGATTATGCGGATGGGTTGCCATGGCTAAGCTTGCGATTCGGTTCGCAATAGTTGATGCAAACCATGTGCATAGGTAAGGAATACTCGTGTTTCAGGTCGGCGGTCGGTGCTGTTCAGGGCGTGGTGACTCGGTGGAGGCAGGGCGGTCGTGGGTTGTGAGGCACGAAGTAGAGAGAGGCCGGGAAGGTGAAGGTTGAAGAACGATTTATGGCGAAGAGGTGGTTGCGTAAGTGGAAATGGAAAAGAGCAGATGAAGGAATGTTAGATCTCAAATGCACAGACTTATTTTGTATCTTGGTTTTATAAAATGAAGAAGACGGCACCGAGAAAGAGTGAACGAAAGGACATCATATAAAAGTAACCAGTGGAAACAACAAAAAGTCACCCATAGAATTAATTTCTGATGGCTATCAGTTTTGCATATGTAATATCCCGGAAATTTTAACAATATCAATTTAATAATCTGTTAAATAATTAAATTGATATTGATGATCTTTGATAATAAAATTTGAATTTAATTTAATAATCTAATTAAATAAGTATTTAATTAGTGAATTCTATCTTTTAAAAGTTAATAGAATGATTTCTATTTATAATGTATAGATATAATTTTATATATTGTAAATAGATAAGTTGGTTTGAATTTAACAAATAAAATTATGTTTTCAAATTTCTAATATATATTGGTAATTTGGAAATTATGATTTAAATTAATATTAAGCTTTCCAAAGATATTTAATAAATAACTATATAGTTTTAAAATACATATATACATTTACATAAGAATTATTAATTAAGTGAAAAATCTTTATTAACATTTTAAATATATATACTCATTAAATAAAAAGGACATGTGTTATTAATTTAAGGCCTCCATATTACAAGTGTTAGATAATTAAAATGAAATGAGACAAGTGTCATTTAATCTTGTTTTTCTTTTATTTTTATTTTTAAATAAATTCAGCCTATATATAAAACATTTTTTCTTCTTTCCTATTTCCTTCTCTAACTTCATTGTAAAATCTGAAATTCATTTCCCACTTCTAAAGCAAACCAGAAAATCAATATTTCTCAAAACCAAATCTGAACTCAATCTTCCCTCATAAACAAATCTGAAATAAACATCCTCTTCATTCCAAAATGTAATCAAAGCCTATCTCTTCTTCAACCTGGAATCAAAGCAGAGATCAATCTTCTCTGTTTTGAAAGCAACCTGTAACCAAGTTGCAAAGCTCTAAACAAATCTGAAATTCACTTTCCTCAAACCAAAAATCAAAAGCCTGTTCTGTTTCAAGGCTGCAAATTCATTTTCAAAAGTATATAAGCCTGAACTAAATTCATTTTTCAACATCAAAAGCCTGCAAGTTCTCTTCAAATCAAAGTCTGCATGTATTCTTCAAAACAGAGGCAAGCAAAAACTGGAATTAAAAGCAAAATTCAAAGGCATGCAAGCTTAAATCAAAAATAAGGAAGCAACTCAAGTTTTCAAATTTAATCAAAGCAAAGGCTGTTTTCAAAAAAATGAAGGCTCTGTCTTCTTTAATTAGGTGAGTAACATTCTATTCTTAAGATTTAAGTTATGAAAGATGGTTGCATGTGAATATTTTTAAGTGGTTCTGCATATCTATGTATTGATGTATGATTTTATATCTGAGTTTCTATGTATACATGGATGAGTAGTTATGTGTGCATGTCTGTTATTTTTGAATTCTGTTCTGTTTGTTGCCAGACTCGAGAATTCCTTTTAAAATCTCTTACCATTGGATCTAGTTTTTGTAATAACTTAATTTACAAACAAGAATGGTTTGATTTATCATATATAAATGTTAAAAAGTTTAATTTAAGTCAAACCTTTGAGTCTGAGTGTCTCTGTAACCATAATAAACGTAATGTGATATAAAAGTGGAAATTTAAACTTTGTAATTTATAATTCCAGGTTTATAAATGGAATACCTAGACTATAATATGAATTTTAAGAATGAAATTATGATTTTTAGTTTTGTAATGAAGGAGCAGTTCTTATTTTAACTAAAAAGGGGAAATTGGGAAGAACTGGTGTTCTAGATGGTCTGGGAAATTGGGTTTCTATCTGAAGGTAGTAGAGTGATCAGAGACTCGAGGAAAAATGTCAGGAAGATTTTTAAAGCATCGAGGAAGAATTAATTTAGGATTTAAATTCCCAACCCTAGTTTTAATTAGTCTGGGTAAAGAGATCATCACGATTTCTATGATGGATCGAGTGCAGTGAGGTTTGGGAGAATGGAAGTATGGTCATAGACGAGTTTATGGCCGGAGTTTCAAGATCGCTGATGGACGGAGTGACGTGAGGGAAGTGTTGACAGGTTTGGTGATGGTTGAGTCTTTCTGTTCCAGGTTTCGAAATTCATCTCGATTTCGATTTCGCGAGAGGATTGAAGTTTGAATGATCGTTGTTGGTTGGTGATCGATCGTTGGCTTGTGGGGATGCTCGACGATGGTCGGAGACGCCGCTGGTGTATGTTCACGTGCACACGATGATATGTGCCTAGGTGAAGTCTGGAATGGTAGCAGTGGAGAGGTCTGGGTTTTCTCGAGTTTTGGTCGAGTGATGCTCGAAGCATTTAGGATGTTGACTCGAAGTGTTTTGGTGAAGTCTCGAGTACTTTTATGTGTTGCCAGTTTTTTTTTAAAAAGCTTGTTAGTATAAATTTAAATCTAAATTTAAAAACTGTAAAGAAACATTTAAAACAGGAATTGAAATCAAGTTTTAAATTATGGAGTCAGGATTAGTTTTGAATCTTAGATTTAAGATAAATAAGTTTTATAAATTCAAATGTTTAATAAGTTTATATTTAAATGTATTGAAAATTAAAGGGAATTAATTTAAATTCTTTTATAAGATATAAAATTTCTTTAACATGTGAAAGTTTTAAATTGGTTTTAAAACTGTGTTAAAAATAAGTTGGTATTCATTTTAAATCCCAAATTTAAAATGAAATTTTAAAGTAATTTGAAAATGGATATTTTCAAATGTATTTGTGAAAGATCATTTAACCATGGAGAAGAAATGTTTTATCTTAAAGTTAAAAAAAAAATTTAGATCTTTAAGTTAATTTAAAATGGTTTAAATAATTTAATTAATTAATGATTTGAATTAATTAATTTATCATTAAGGAATTGAAATACATTGTAAATGATAATTTGATTATTAATAAAACAAAAGTTTTATCTTAAATTAAATTAGAGATTTGTGTTCATTAAATTTATAAAGAAATTTTATGGATAATTAATTTATCTGATTAATTAATCATTAGGATTAATTAAATAGGTAATTAAATGTTTAAACAAATTAATTAATAATTAAGATTAATTAATTAGGAATAATTAATTTATAATTAAGGATTATGAATTAGATATTAATTAATGATTAAGAAATAATTAATAAAGTAATTAAATATTAATTAAGTTATGGTTAATACTTAATTAATTTAATAATTAGAGATTAATTAATTGTTTATAAAGATTTATTAATTTGAAATTAATAATAATTAATCTAAGTTAATTACTTAAGAAAAGTAATTAAAGAGTTGTTAATAGTTAATGAAGGTCATTAACTATGGATTATTAAATAATTAATTAATGTAATTAATTTTAATAGTTAATTAGATTAATTAATTTAAAGATAATCAAATTTTAGAATTTGTTTTAATAAATTACTTAGTGGAAGTAATTAAAAGAATTAATTACTCATTGTAATTAATTGAAGTTAATTTGTTTAGTTAAGATAATTTATTAAGTTAAATTAATTTAGACAAATCAATGGATTGATTTGTTAAATAATTATTAAGGTATTATTATTTAGGGAAATAAATAATAGATAATTACTGGAAGTAATTAATTGAAGGAAAGTAATTTGAGTTAATTACTTTGAATAATTAATCAAGGGATTAATTAAGGAATTAATTAAGGAAGTAATTAATTTAGTTAATGGAAGTAATTAAAGGTAGTTAATTACTGATTTAGATTAATCAAGGTGATTAATAAATGTTGTTTAATTAAAGGTTAATTACTTAATGTAATTAATGTAATTAAGTAATTAAAAATTAATATATAATTAAGGATCATTAATTTATATAATTAATGATGTAATTAGGAATTGATTAATTAAGTAATAATTAATAAATGAAGTGATTAATTAATGTAATTAATTAAGGTTTAATATAATTAATTATAGTTGATTAACTTAATTAATTTTAGTTAATTAATTAATGATGTAATAAAAGGTTAATTACAATAAGTGGTTAAGGATAATTAATTTGAGTAATTAATTAAGGATAAATTACTTGAAGGTAATTAAAAGATAATTAATCAAAGATGATTAATTGAAAAAGGTAATTAGAGGATAATTAATTAATTTGTAATTAATTAATGGTTATGTAAGAAGGATTTATAAAATAAAGTAATTAATTTAATTCACTTTAAATTAATTAGAGATGATATAAATCATTACTTATGGATGGATGATAATACTGAATGCTTTACATTGATTGATATCTCTGATGAGATATATGCTGTATGATATGGATGTTAGTTGAATTGTGATGATAATATGGATTATCTGATAATGTTGATTATCTATTGTGAATTATCTTTCTTTGTGTATAAAGATAATGAATTGAATTGTTTTAACCTTTAAAACAACTTGGCCTTAAAAGATACGCTTTGGATTTCGATGAGACCGGGATCGGGTTTCCGTATACCGGATTTCCAGGTCTGGAGACCCGAATACCACATCGATCCAAATTTACGATAGGTCGTGAATCAAGTGAAGATGAATATTCAGAGTGCAAGGGTTATTGTCGTTAACTCTGAGGGTGATTCCAAAACGAGTGTAACGAGATAATGCCTTCGGTTTCGTTCGAACCCGGAACGAACTTGTATGGATTGAATGCTTTCAGCACATCGTCAGGTGGACGATGAGCATTCTAAGATAGATGTGTTCTTTTTAAAGGTAATCGTGACCTCAAGCCTCACAAACCGGGAATGGCTAAAACAGGGGAGGTGCAGCAAGGTTAGTGGGTAGCACCCAAGTAGGACAAGGTTACCTCTGTCTAGATGTCCCTTTCTATTTCGACTTAGTGGTGCGGTTGCTGATCCCAACCGTGAGGTATCTTGTGCGGGAATTATCCAGTAAGGGATGTTCCGACCTTGTGTTGCAGGGGATTGGGAGTGATCCTCGGTACGGTGATCTAGGCCACGTACTGTGATGGGCGGTACCCCGGTAGCCCTGCCATTGTATGGAATCCAAACTCCAATAAGTGCCGTACGTATTAGTTGTGCCCAACTATGTTGAAATGTGAGATGTAAGCATTTCAGCTATTTCTATATTTTACTTGAAAACCCTAGACCCTATTATAATAAAATCAGATTTCCTATCAAATGTTTTGGTTAGCGTAAGGTAAAAACTTACCCATGTTTATGTGTGGGAAGTCTTACGTGATACCTTTTCTTTCAAAAGGTTTTGAAGTTAAACAAGTTTAACCTGTTACTCACACCAGACCCATGTCTGACCCAAGTTGTTTATTTCTATTTTATAAACTCTTGGGTACTCAAATTTTTACGAGTAGCCAAGGGATTCAGGTTAGCCTTGACGAATTGTGGAGGAGCAATGGAGCAGGAGGCTTCAGCGTTGTAGATATAGATAGTAGTTTCCGCTGTGTTGATCTTGTTTAGATCTTTGTTTTGTATTGAGTTGTAATAACTAGACAGATGTTTATAACTGTCTAGTATATGATATGTAATCTGTGTAACTCTGATAAGTTTTGTATATGATACTATGTAATATTTATGTGATATAATATATTTTGTTCGTTTCCGCTGTGAGTATTTGTGTTTGTTTCTTTTCTCTTCTTCTCTTTTCTACTTCTCACCCCTTTCTTTCTTATTAACGATACGACTTTCTATGGAGAGAAAGTCGTGGTCGTTACAGTGGTATCAGAGCATAGGTTGAGCGAATACCTAAGCTATTGGTTAAGTGAATATCAGAACACTAGGTTGAGTGAATACCTAGGTTCGGAAGGATTGTTCATTAGAGATAGGATCTGTAACAACCTGTTTGAGTCTGAGTGTATATATATTCGAGAGCGCGTATTTGTTAGTTATATAAAAATGGTTTTATATTGTGTTAATTGATCGGTTGAGTGGTATATGGATTCTGGTCAATACGAGTAGCTAACGTTATTGATAGGGATCTCTAAACACTTGAACCAGGCCAACGGACACAATATTGTTTTAAAGAGGTAGATGAAATAATTTTACCCAGAAATAATTTCTATACAAAAAAAAATATATATCATTTTAAATATATATAATTATGTATTTCTACCTATTTATTGGGTTACCTGTTCGGGTTTTCCAATATAAGTTATAAAGGTAGATAAGGTGGTAGTGTGTGTAACACAATTACCAATAGTTGGAGTTTGAATGTTTGAGGTTGGAAGTATATATCGAGACTGTAAACCCAATACCGTCTCGAGTAAGCTTTGCTGTGGTGAAGGATTTCATCGATCTCCGAAAAAAACTGTAATGGTTCGGAGTTTATCTTTGAAGTTGGATAAGTAGAGTTGGATCTGTCGATGAGGCAGAAGTGAGTGATGGTACCTTGATACCTCAGGTAATAGTAGCTGTATGATGAGATACAGTGACGATGGATGTTCCCGAAGATGTTTTCTTTGGAACAAGTTTAAAGAAGTGTGAATGTTTCGGTGTTGTGGCTGAGTTCAGCACGGTGTTTCTGCTTTGGTTTGGAGTTCGAGTTTCTCGAAGATCTTTGGAATAGGAAGTCCTTGGCATCAGTGTCAGCAGTGAAACTCGGAGTATTCTGGGATGGCAGGAAGTTTTCTGGATGAGCGGTTTTTCTGGAAGTGAAGTTCAGAAGCAGCAGAGTGGATCCATTTCTTCGATAAATTGGATAAATAAGTGTAAGCTGTTCTGATTGGTAAAGAGAGAACAGTCTGTTTGGAATTAGGATGGGTAGATCGCAAAAGTGACTTGCGATTGCTGAGTGTTCTCTTGGGTTGTTAGAATTTTCTGGATGTCTTCAGAGAAGTCAGAAGTTTGTCCGCATCTGAAGGTTGAGTTTTCTTATCGACTGGATTCCAGGAGTGATACCGGTGGTTCAGTCTAGTGGAAGGATGTTTCCTAGAGATGGAGTTGGTGAAGCAACTCAAGTTTTGCTGGAGTATCTGAGTTTTATTTATGGATCAGTGAACCTTATTTCTAGAAGTGAGTTGTCCAGTCTGTGGTTGTGTCCTACCTCAGATCAGAGTTGAGCAGCGAAAGCAGTTTGGAGTGTATCTCTGGATGGGAGAAGTAAGTTTGGAATCTACTGATGTTGTGAAGTAGAGTTATGTTTGGATCTCGTCTGTGTTCTGATTTGGATAGGTAATTGGTCTACTTGGTTGAATTGTCAGTTTGGATAACTGGAATTCATTGAGTTTTACGTATCTCTGAGGGAGTACGTATTTGATCTATCTCTGGTTGTAGAATCAGCAGTTCTGGAAGTTTGGTAGTTGAGTCAGACTCGTCTGTAGTCTGATATTCTGTTTAGTTCTATAGATATTGATGAGTAGGAGCTTTATAGTTTAGTAGTATTGATTGTTTAGATTGTTTGTAGAGCGAGTATCCCAGTATATATATACTTGGGCAACTCGAGGTATTTTATCTAGAATTTAGTCTAGATAGATAGAATTGTTTGATTGAATGATTTGGTTGCTATGGTTGCTAGCATATGGATGATAGTATATGCTTGAGTTTTAAATTTAAATCTTTAATAAGATTATTAAATTACCTTTGTTTAAATTTCGGGGACGAAATTATTTTAAGATGGGAGGAATGTAATATCCTGGAAATTTTAACAATATCAATTTAATAATCTGTTAAATAATTAAATTGATATTGATGATCTTTGATAATAAAATTTGAATTTAATTTAATAATCTAATTAAATAAGTATTTAATTAGTGAATTCTATCTTTTAAAAGTTAATAGAATGATTTCTATTTATAATGTATAGATATAATTTTATATATTGTAAATAGATAAGTTGGTTTGAATTTAACAAATAAAATTATGTTTTCAAATTTCTAATATATATTGGTAATTTGGAAATTATGATTTAAATTAATATTAAGCTTTCCAAAGATATTTAATAAATAACTATATAGTTTTAAAATACATATATACATTTACATAAGAATTATTAATTAAGTGAAAAATCTTTATTAACATTTTAAATATATATACTCATTAAATAAAAAGGACATGTGTTATTAATTTAAGGCCTCCATATTACAAGTGTTAGATAATTAAAATGAAATGAGACAAGTGTCATTTAATCTTGTTTTTCTTTTATTTTTATTTTTAAATAAATTCAGCCTATATATAAAACATTTTTTCTTCTTTCCTATTTCCTTCTCTAACTTCATTGTAAAATCTGAAATTCATTTCCCACTTCTAAAGCAAACCAGAAAATCAATATTTCTCAAAACCAAATCTGAACTCAATCTTCCCTCATAAACAAATCTGAAATAAACATCCTCTTCATTCCAAAATGTAATCAAAGCCTATCTCTTCTTCAACCTGGAATCAAAGCAGAGATCAATCTTCTCTGTTTTGAAAGCAACCTGTAACCAAGTTGCAAAGCTCTAAACAAATCTGAAATTCACTTTCCTCAAACCAAAAATCAAAAGCCTGTTCTGTTTCAAGGCTGCAAATTCATTTTCAAAAGTATATAAGCCTGAACTAAATTCATTTTTCAACATCAAAAGCCTGCAAGTTCTCTTCAAATCAAAGTCTGCATGTATTCTTCAAAACAGAGGCAAGCAAAAACTGGAATTAAAAGCAAAATTCAAAGGCATGCAAGCTTAAATCAAAAATAAGGAAGCAACTCAAGTTTTCAAATTTAATCAAAGCAAAGGCTGTTTTCAAAAAAATGAAGGCTCTGTCTTCTTTAATTAGGTGAGTAACATTCTATTCTTAAGATTTAAGTTATGAAAGATGGTTGCATGTGAATATTTTTAAGTGGTTCTGCATATCTATGTATTGATGTATGATTTTATATCTGAGTTTCTATGTATACATGGATGAGTAGTTATGTGTGCATGTCTGTTATTTTTGAATTCTGTTCTGTTTGTTGCCAGACTCGAGAATTCCTTTTAAAATCTCTTACCATTGGATCTAGTTTTTGTAATAACTTAATTTACAAACAAGAATGGTTTGATTTATCATATATAAATGTTAAAAAGTTTAATTTAAGTCAAACCTTTGAGTCTGAGTGTCTCTGTAACCATAATAAACGTAATGTGATATAAAAGTGGAAATTTAAACTTTGTAATTTATAATTCCAGGTTTATAAATGGAATACCTAGACTATAATATGAATTTTAAGAATGAAATTATGATTTTTAGTTTTGTAATGAAGGAGCAGTTCTTATTTTAACTAAAAAGGGGAAATTGGGAAGAACTGGTGTTCTAGATGGTCTGGGAAATTGGGTTTCTATCTGAAGGTAGTAGAGTGATCAGAGACTCGAGGAAAAATGTCAGGAAGATTTTTAAAGCATCGAGGAAGAATTAATTTAGGATTTAAATTCCCAACCCTAGTTTTAATTAGTCTGGGTAAAGAGATCATCACGATTTCTATGATGGATCGAGTGCAGTGAGGTTTGGGAGAATGGAAGTATGGTCATAGACGAGTTTATGGCCGGAGTTTCAAGATCGCTGATGGACGGAGTGACGTGAGGGAAGTGTTGAAAGGTTTGGTGATGGTTGAGTCTTTCTGTTCCAGGTTTCGAAATTCATCTCGATTTCGATTTCGCGAGAGGATTGAAGTTTGAATGATCGTTGTTGGTTGGTGATCGATCGTTGGCTTGTGGGGATGCTCGACGATGGTCGGAGACGCCGCTGGTGTATGTGCACGTGCACGCGATGATATGTGCCTGGGTGAAGTCTGGAATGGTAGCAGTGGAGAGGTCTGGGTTTTCTCGAGTTTTGGTCGAGTGATGCTCGAAGCATTTAGGATGTTGACTCGAAGTGTTTTGGTGAAGTCTCGAGTACTTTTATGTGTTGCCAGTTTTTTTTTAAAAAGCCTGTTAGTATAAATTTAAATCTAAATTTAAAAACTGTAAAGAAACATTTAAAACAGGAATTGAAATCAAGTTTTAAATTATGGAGTCAGGATTAGTTTTGAATCTTAGATTTAAGATAAATAAGTTTTATAAATTCAAATGTTTAATAAGTTTATATTTAAATGTATTGAAAATTAAAGGGAATTAATTTAAATTCTTTTATAAGATATAAAATTTCTTTAACATGTGAAAGTTTTAAATTGGTTTTAAAACTGTGTTAAAAATAAGTTGGTATTCATTTTAAATCCCAAATTTAAAATGAAATTTTAAAGTAATTTGAAAATGGATATTTTCAAATGTATTTGTGAAAGATCATTTAACCATGGAGAAGAAATGTTTTATCTTAAAGTTAAAAAAAAAATTTAGATCTTTAAGTTAATTTAAAATGGTTTAAATAATTTAATTAATTAATGATTTGAATTAATTAATTTATCATTAAGGAATTGAAATACATTGTAAATGATAATTTGATTATTAATAAAACAAAAGTTTTATCTTAAATTAAATTAGAGATTTGTGTTCATTAAATTTATAAAGAAATTTAATGGATAATTAATTTATCTGATTAATTAATCATTAGGATTAATTAAATAGGTAATTAAAGGTTTAAACAAATTAATTAATAATTAAGATTAATTAATTAGGAATAATTAATTTATAATTAAGGATTATGAATTAGATATTAATTAATGATTAAGAATTAATTAATAAAGTAATTAAATATTAATTAAGTTATGGTTAATACTTAATTAATTTAATAATTAGAGATTAATTAATTTGAAATTAATAATAATTAATCTAAGTTAATTACTTAAGAAAAGTAATTAAAGAGTTGTTAATAGTTAATGAAGGTCATTAACTATGGATTATTAAATAATTAATTAATGTAATTAATTTTAATAGTTAATTAGATTAATTAATTTAAAGATAATCAAATTTTAGAATTTGTTTTAATAAATTACTTAGTGGAAGTAATTAAAAGAATTAATTACTCATTGTAATTAATTGAAGTTAATTTGTTTAGTTAAGATAATTTATTAAGTTAAATTAATTTAGACAAATCAATGGATTGATTTGTTAAATAATTATTAAGGTATTATTATTTAGGGAAATAAATAATAGATAATTACTGGAAGTAATTAATTGAAGGAAAGTAATTTGAGTTAATTACTTTGAATAATTAATCAAGGGATTAATTAAGGAATTAATTAAGGAAGTAATTAATTTAGTTAATGGAAGTAATTAAAGGTAGTTAATTACTGATTTAGATTAATCAAGGTGATTAATAAATGTTGTTTAATTAAAGGTTAATTACTTAATGTAATTAATTTAATTAAGTAATTAAAAATTAATTTATAATTAAGGATCATTAATTTATATAATTAATGATGTAATTAGGAATTGATTAATTAAGTAATAATTAATAAATGAAGTGATTAATTAATGTAATTAATTAAGGTTTAATATAATTAATTATAGTTGATTAACTTAATTAATTTTAGTTAATTAATTAATGATGTAATAAAAGGTTAATTACAATAAGTGGTTAAGGATAATTAATTTGAGTAATTAATTAAGGATAAATTACTTGAAGGTAATTAAAAGATAATTAATCAAAGATGATTAATTGAAAAAGGTAATTAGAGGATAATTAATTAATTTGTAATTAATTAATGGTTATGTAAGAAGGATTTATAAAATAAAGTAATTAATTTAATTCACCTTAAATTAATTAGAGATTATATAAATCATTACTTATGGATGGATGATAATACTGAATGCTTTACATTGATTGATATCTCTGATGAGATATATGCTGTATGATATGGATGTTAGTTGAATTGTGATGATAATATGGATTATCTGATAATGTTGATTATCTATTGTGAATTATCTTTCTTTGTGTATAAAGATAATGAATTGAATTGTTTTAACCTTTAAAACAACTTGGCCTTAAAAGATACGCTTTGGATTTCGATGAGACTGGGATCGGGTTTCCGTATACCGGATTTCCAGGTCTGGAGACCCGAATACCACATCGATCCAAATTTACGATAGGTCGTGAATCAAGTGAAGATGAAGATTCAGAGTGCAAGGGTTATTGCCGTTAACTCTGAGGGTGATTCCAAAACGAGTGTAACGAGATAATGCCTTCGGTTTCGTTCGAACCCGGAACGAACTTGTATGGATTGAATGCTTTCAGCACATCGTCAGGTGGACGATGAGCATTCTAAGATAGATGTGTTCTTTTTAAAGGTAATCGTGACCTCAAGCCTCACAAACCGGGAATGGCTAAAACAGGGGAGGTGCAGCAAGGTTAGTGGGTAGCACCCAAGTAGGACAAGGTTACCTCTGTCTAGATGTCCCTTTCTATTTCGACTTAGTGGTGCGGTTGCTGATCCCAACCGTGAGGTATCTTGTGCGGGAATTATCCAGTAAGGGATGTTCCGACCTTGTGTTGCAGGGGATTGGGAGTGATCCTCGGTACGGTGATCTAGGCCACGTACTGTGATGGGCGGTACCCCGGTAGCCCTGCCATTGTATGGAATCCAAACTCCAATAAGTGCCGTACGTATTAGTTGTGCCCAACTATGTTGAAATGTGAGATGTAAGCATTTCAGCTATTTCTATATTTTACTTGAAAACCCTAGACCCTATTATAATAAAATCAGATTTCCTATCAAATGTTTTGGTTAGCGTAAGGTAAAAACTTACCCATGTTTATGTGTGGGAAGTCTTACGTGATACCTTTTCTTTCAAAAGATTTTGAAGTTAAACAAGTTTAACCTGTTACTCACACCAGACCCATGTCTGACCCAAGTTGTTTATTTCTGTTTTATAAACTCTTGGGTACTCAAATTTTTACGAGTAGCCAAGGGATTCAGGTTAGCCTTGACGAATTGTGGAGGAGCAATGGAGCAGGAGGCTTCAGCGTTGTAGATATAGATAGTAGTTTCCGCTGTGTTGATCTTGTTTAGATCTTTGTTTTGTATTGAGTTGTAATAACTAGACAGATGTTTATAACTGTCTAGTATATGATATGTAATCTGTGTAACTCTGATAAGTGTTGTATATGATACTATGTAATATTTATGTGATATAATATATTTTGTTCGTTTCCGCTGTGAGTATTTGTGTTTGTTTCTTTTCTCTTCTTCTCTTTTCTACTTCTCACCCCTTTCTTTCTTATTAACGATACGACTTTCTATGGAGAGAAAGTCGTGGTCGTTACAGCATAGAACAATGAAGAGACAGGAAATAAAAGGCTAAATGTGGAACCGGTACGATATTGTTTCGCGAATTTTACCGCACACCCGACTCCGAGATACATAATTGAATATTTTATGGAGATCATCATGAAGAGACGATCAAAACGGTACACAGATATCAGTCGTACGATCATCCGATCAAAAGTCGATAATTGGTAACGAAAATGCTACTAATTTGCCGAAAATAAGGGAAACGGAGCAATAGAAGTCCAAATCTGACAAAACGAAAGATGACGTCTTACTCAGAAGATGATTTACAAATTTTCTATAGAAAAATATTCAAGTTTGGAAAACATTTTATTACCATCAATTTTTAACCGATTTGAATTGAAATAAAATTACACAAGAAAATAAACTTCCATATTATCAGATGAAAATTTACCAGTTGCTATGTTAAAATAGACGTATTCCAAATATTAAATTTAAATTTCAACATTTTATTGTTTAAAATTTCACAAAAATTCAATTAATTAAATAAATAAAACCACTGAAATTTACGGGTCGTTACAGCTATGGACGTAGGATTCTTTGAAATACTAACCATATAAATCTCTATGTACATTACTTTTTTCTTCAATTTACTTACTCCTTTTGTGTTAGATCGTTTTTCTATTTTTACCTTAATTGAAGATAAATTGGTCTCGATATTTTAACGAACAGTTAAAGTGAAACCTTATAATTGCGTAAGCATACGGCGACCTAATTAATACCCTAAAACAAATTTAACATCGCTTAAATTTATTAATTCCTAATTATGGTAAGCGTCGTCATTGTAATTGCTTCATAATTAACTTTGTGTTGTGAGACGAGAAATGAAATTAACAAAAGTGTGTATATAAAAATTATAAACACGTGTATTGGTATACGATATCGATAGAATATTTAAATGAGATTTAAATAGATTAACTGTTATGTGGTTTGAGAAAAAATTTAAGCCCCGCATTCCTCTTGTATGACCATCCATGCATGAAGTGGTAGGGGGAAGAGGTTTTATATGTGAATGAAAAATCCAAATGAGAAATTAATGAAAGGAAATAAATCTTCATTCTTTACTCTTCTTTATGACTCACTTAAATCTCATTTAAAAATGTTTTTTTCCCTTTTCTCTTTATTCTTGCTGAAATATGAAGAAGGAGGAGGAGATGATTTGAAGAGATTTAAAGAGAATCTAAATTGAAAGGTTTTAAAGGACGTAATATAAATGTTTTAATATTTTCTTTAAAACAAATTCTCTTCAATCCATTTCATAGCTCCTTCAAATAATTCACTTTTCTTTCTCTCTTCTCTCCATACTATCATTCCTAAAATTCTGTGGCACCATGAAAAAGAAATCACAAAAACAAAATCCAAACTAAATAAAAAACAAAAAACGGTTGTTGTCTCTTGATTTCTGCAACATCCAGGGATCATTTCAATTGAATCTAGACACATCTTTCGTTATTTAAGGTGCAACTTTTGGCTACATTCTTAGGTACTATTCTGATTTTATTTAATTTTATATTTCTCTCATTACATGGTTTGGATTCCATATGCATCATCCCATCTATTTGATTAATCATCTTGCAATATATAATTCATATCCCGTTTGTCAACTTCATTTAATTGTATGTTAATTATAATGATTTAATTCAGATCCTCCTTTGTTCTTTATTTCAATTTACTATATTTTCATCGTGATTGGTAAACTTTAGATCCTCTATCTCATTTGATTAATTATTGTTGTTCTTTAGATAATTTAGATTTGAGTGGTTTTACCACAAATTTACATGTTCCTAGGTTGTTCGATTCTTTTTCTTTTTGGAATTATAGAAAAAAAAACTAATTTAGATTGAAAAAACATCTTATAATTTTATAACAGTTGCATACACATATATAAATAAGCTGTACATATTAATTATTTAAACTTCCCTTGAAATTAATTTCATATGTTATATGATTGATATTTTGAATATAATTATTTAGGTTATTGTTCAAGTAAGAATAAAAAAATTAATCTAGAATTCATTAGTGGAGTTTTGTGTAAGATCTTAAATCTTTTGTTTTCTTTCAAAATTTAAAGTTTCGTATAAAATCCTAAATCTTTTATTTCCTTTCAAAATTAAAAGTTATTAATTGTCAACTTTAAATTCAAACATATTTATACATATATTATAATTTACAATCTTTACATATAAAAGTTATTTTAAATCTAAAACGTTGCTTGCAATATTTGTGTATATGGAAACATATATGTGTATGTTGCTTTGATTCAAATTCATATGACTGATTTTGTGTAAAACTGTAATATTTAATCCCAAACTCTTCCTTAATTGAAACCAAATTCATTACCGTTATATTTGGATTTCAAAAAATATAAATTGCAAAATATAATTTTAATATAGGTATGTATGTATATTCACATACATCTATATATTTATATATATACATAATTTTAAATCAAAATCTTGGACAACAAAGACATACATAAAGGGGAAATGAGTCTATTGTGGTGTAACTTCAAACACTTACATATAGTCACATTAACTATATACACTTCTTATCTGTAGCATGTGCACTTTACATAAACAAGTGTATTTGATATTCTTATAAGCTAAAACCTAATAAAAAAATAAAATAGGAACTTTTTAATAAATTAAATAAATTAAAGTTCTTATTTAGAATATTATAGATAGGACCTAAAATTCATTTATACTTCAAAGGCCCAACAACGACCTAAGGTAGGAATTTTTTCTTGTTGAAATTAACTCATTTAACCTGCTTTTGAATGGCTCAATTCCTTCACTGATATCAAAGCCCAAATGGTCTATGCGATCTAAATTAGCAATGTTATGGCTAACTGATAAAGCCTAACCATTTAGTAGGGTATCTAGAAAGGTAGTGTCGTAGGTCGGGTTTGGGTAAAAGCTATTATACCCTACCTAGCTACTAGACTGGCCTAAAGGGTGAAGTAACTATGTTGTTAAAGTGCTTAGCGGTTTTATAGTGATGGAGGTGCAAAAACTATAATGGGGGTAAAAGTGGGGATACAACGTAAAATAACGAAGGTGCAAAAACCTTCATTAAAATATAAAACCAAATATTTCAAGTTAACTTATTCTCGTTATCATATCATTTATGTAGGAAAAAGAAATATTGTTTAATCTTATATAATAAAACCAAAGAATATCATGGTTTATGCAAAATAGATTTGATGACCATAATAGATTTCTAACTTATATTGGGCATTTATGCCTTAAAATTAGGTATTTACACTAAATTTGTTGACTTGGTTTAAAAGAGAACTAGTCGAACCAACTTTTGTATATTAATTTTGCTAAAGTGGATGCTAAAAAGTCTCGATTTAGCGGGTGTAGTGGAAAATAGTGAGGCTTTAAGTGCATCTATTATTTAATAGAGCTAAATTGAAATAGCGTAGCGGTCAAAGAGCAATAATAGTGGGGATTTTATGAGAATTTAGCGTAGCTTTAACTATAAAAAAGTAAGCTCAAAGGTTATCTCCAGCATAAAGGCGAATTGATGCTAAAAAATCAGGTAAAAGATTCTGACTGCTCTATGCTTATTTAAAAAAATTCAAGAGAGAATGGAAACTTGGTCATGCAAACTGCTTTCTATTGCAGGTAGACTAAAACTTATAAAAATTGTTGTATATGCTATCATTTTATATTGGTTACCAACATTTCATATTCCAGCTGCTTCCATCAAAAAATTAGAAAGTAGATATGCTAATTTTTTATGGAGGGGTAAATATCATAAAATTAGTTGGGATAAAGTCTGTAGGCCAAAAAATGAAGGGGGTTTTAGGATTAGAAGCAAGAATGATCTCGGTTTAACTTGTCATTTAAAATTATGTTGGAGATTTATTAGTGCAGACTCAATGTGGGCTAGGTGGATGAGGCATAAATATCTTGAAAATGGTAATTTCTGGAATATACTGCCAAATAGTAATCAATCCTATTCTTGGAAACAAATTTTAAATTGTAGAAATATTGGCAATTCTTTATTAGAAAGAAAATTTAAGCTAGGTGAGGAAACTAGCTTGTGGTTTGACCCCTGGTTTAATGATGATTCTTTCATAAATAAAGTTAGATGGAATAACTTAGTCATATGTGGGGGTTCTAGTGCAACAGTGTCTACAATAATTAGAGATAACCAATGGCAACCTCAACTACATCCAATTACTAACCCACATAAATATGAAATTTGCAAAATTCCTCTTAATCTTAATGCAGATAGTGATTATTGGGAATGGAACTAGCGACAAAGGGTAGTTCTCTCTTAAAACTGCATGGGATGCTATCAGAAATAAAATCCCTAATGTTGAATGGTATCATTGCATATGGAATAAATTGAATAGTCCCAAGATAGCTTTTTGTACATATTATGCTATAATAATAGACATCCAACTTGGGATAAAATAAATAAATGGGGCAACAAATTTAATTCACTTTGTTCCTTATGCAATTCAGTTAATGAAAGCGCTGATCATTTGTCCACGGGTGCGGCGCAGTGGAAACGAGGCTTAGGTTTTGGTAAAAAGACCCAGTTCGATTCCTACCATGCGCTTCCCTATCTTATATAAATTTACCGAGGGTATTGGGGCTTGGATCAGTGGACGGCTTTACTATACCCTCTTTAGGAGTTTACAGGCCTATCGGGTTCTCCCGGGTTTTCAAAAAAAAAAGTGTTGATCATTTGTAACGACCCGTAAATTTCAACTGTTTTAATAATGTAATTAGTTGAAATTTTGTGAAATTTTAAACGATAAAATTTTGATATATAAATTTGATATTTGGAATGCGTTTAGTTAAACATAGCAATTGGTAAATTTTCGTCCGAAAATACGAAAGTTTATTTCGCGCGTAAATTTACTTCAATTTAATTAGTTAAAAGCGATGAAAATAAAACGTTTCCGAAACCTAAATATTTTTACATAGAAAAATTCTAAACCATCTTCTGAGCAAGATGTCAGTTTGTCGTTTTTCCAAATTCGGACATCTTTGGCTCCGTCGATCTTATTTTTCAGCGTTTTTCTTGCATTTTCCGCTAGTAGAAAATTCGAATTTTTATAATTCAGTCGTACCGCTAATATATGTATACCATTTTGATCATCTCGTCATAATGATCTCTATGGTATATTCGATTGTCAAATTCAGAGTCCGGTGTGGTGCAATCTGCGAAATGTCAAGCATATCGGTTCCGTACTTGTACCTGTGCCTTTTTTGTTGTTTCCCGAGACAAACAAAAGCCAGCCGCTTTTATTACTTTCTGAAATCAACAGTCGTTAAACATTACTATTCCTTGTATTCTTGTGCCCGACTTTTCTTTTCCTAGGCTTCAATTTATTAACTTCCATTCGTTCTCTTGCTTTGTACTCTGTTCGTTTTCATTTGTGGGAAAGTAAACAAAACTTCATATTTTGCCTATAAGAAATAGACGTGCCCATCCTCAACCAGCAACCAACCAGCTCCTTTCTCTTCATCCCTCCATCATCGAGCACCACAAGCATCCCAAACTCGACCTCATCTTCCCTCTTCCCACTACCCATACGGCCAATCTCCGCCACGCCTCATCACCTCAAACTTCCGAGACCATGGCAGCCACCTCGGGCCCCTCCCTCTCTACGGCGGCGAGCTCCACATCTCCTCAGTCTTCCACTAGCCTTCCACTTCCACCACCGTGACAACAGATCCACCTTTTTCCCTTCCTTCCCGCCATCTCCGCTGCCATAGTGCGACCTGCTCGCCTCAAACCCCACGCCCACATCCACGTCACTCCCCTCCCATCGAAGTCATAGACCCTCCAACCATTGTCGCCAGTCACACAAGCAACACGGAACCCATAACCATCTTCGCTCTCTCCTCCACTGGCGCAACTCCTTGCCTTGCCCATCGAAATCCATCACCTAGCAAACATCCACCACATTGCCACTTTGTTCGGCTGCCTCAATCTATCTCCGACCAAGCACCAAATCAGACAGCCTGTTTTGAAACCCACTGCTGTATTTCCCTTCTCCTTCCACCTGTCAACTCGCCCTCAACCTCGCTACTTTCATTTTCGAATGACTCCAGCTCATGTCTCGCCCCATCCCATAGCCTCGGGCAGCACCGCCCACACAAGCATCTCCACATGCGTAGCCACTGCCACGCCTTGACAGCACCTTCTCCTTCCACCTCCACCCTGCGTTGTGCCTCCTCTTCTTTTATTAGAGGTATGTTGTTATGTTATATAATATATATTCCAGTTATAAGTTGCGATAGGATGTATTTGTTTATATTCGATATAGTGTTTATATTTCATATAGTGTTTTGACTTTGTAAATTTACAGTAGAATATATATATGTTAGTATACATGTTTTGACAGTGTCAGTTATACTTTAAGTATATTTTCTGTTTAAAAGTGATATGGTATATTATTTGAATATAAAGTGTATGAAGTTAGTTCGTATACATATGTTTATTACCGTTTACATTTTAAAATGCTATTTATATAAAGTAAATGTTATAGTTTATAAAGTTATAACAATAGTTTATATGATTTGTTGATCTATATTTGGGTTTACAACTTGTTGTATTATAGTATATATATGTCCTGAGATGTAAATTGTAATCAGTTATGTATGATAGATGTTTGTTTTAAAAATACGTGTTTATATATATGAAATATGTAAGTCCATATTAATTTAATATTTGTTATAAAAAAAATACGAGTTGAAGATTTTGTTTAAGTTGTATGCCTTGGTTTAAAACGTGAATATATAATTAGTTTATAATGTTACAATCTTATGTATATATCGGTTGTAGTATATTTAGGTAGTGTAGTGTTATATATGTAGTATAGGGTCTATATGTTAGTCTGGATTTGTTTATACGTATGCGAGCCTTGGGTTTTATGTATATAGTCTTGCTGATTTCGAAAGTTAAGGATATATATATACATATTTATTTCAAACTATATTTCGGTAAATATGTTGTTTATAATATATACTATTTTAATATTTGTTTTAAATTTAATATCGACTTATACATAACTTCATATAGGGTTATATCATTTATCTTCAGCAATCTAGTCTCATTGATTTTCGTCTATCCTTATTATCAGCTTTGTTCGACGAATTCGTGCCGATTTTCTTTGCTTGGATTTGTAACTCAATTTCAGGGTCCGTATCAGTGTTCGTATCTGGGTCATCTTCTAATATCTCTAGCCTCTAAAGGTGAGCAATCACTCACGATTAACGTTCTTTTATTTATTAAATTTGATTTCAATTGAAACGACAATTGAAATATGCTGCTTTTAGTTAATGACACTATTATATATGCTATTACCTGTATCAGTTCACCTGTGACATCTGACACCATTATCTGTTAATTATTGACGCGATGATAATACAGTTTGACTAATAGTTGATTGATTGTTGATGTTTATATTGGACGTTAAATTGTTAATGTTAAAATGATAAATAGTATGAAATTGAACTTGATATAGGATAATAAATTTTTAAATTTGATTAACTAACATTTGTATAATATGACCCCTTTGGATGTAAATAGTTTGACATGTAGAAATAGTGTTAACGACACCTTGAACCATTTAATTGTATGTTGTATAAATTGATGTGGGTTGAAATTGAATAATAAATATCAAGTGAAAAACCGTAATGTAATAATCTTTAATCTACATGAAATGATAGTGTAGATTCTAGAAATAATTATATTAATTCGTACAAATAACAATGCGAATTAATACGATTATTTCAGGATTATTTGAATTGATTATTGGATTGTTATTGTTTGTTGTTATTGCTTGTTTATTTACTTTGACACCATCCCAGTTATCACACTGCAAGTTCCCTTATGCTTTGATTTTGAATTGAATTGGAATCGGGTTGAAATGATAAATACCCAAATTGAACTTTGACCTAGGAAAGAGAATTAAATAAAACCCTATTGGTCAATAATTTGATTTAAAAATAAACGAAGATTTTATTTGAATAAATAATATGGTTTTGAAATGAAGTTGAAATTTGAATTTTTAATGAAAGGAAAAGTTAATATTTAATAATATGAAACAAAATATTAACAATGTAATTGATGAAAGAATGTTGTTTAATTTGAGAAATGATTGAATTAAGTTTGAAATTATAATTAAGTTTGAAATTATTAAACTTTGAAATTATTTAATAATTAAGTTTTGAATTATTTAATAATTAAATAAGATCGAATGATTTAATGATCAAATTGAATTGAATTCTTTAATAAGTAAAATTGAACTTTTGAATAAGTGAATTTACTTCGTAAATAATTGAAATTGAGTTTTCTTTATTAATTAAGTTTGGAAAATTATTTAAGTAAGTAAATAAGTGAAATTGAATTTCTTTATCAAGAAATAAAATGTGATTTATTGAAATTAATGTAAGACTTGAAATTTTAAAGAATTTGATTTGATGAATTTAATTCAATTCAAATTGTAAGTTTTGAATAATGAAGTTGAATTTTTATAATGGATTTAATGAATTGGAAATTTACTAGAAATTATTTTGAATGGCAAATTTACTTAATGAATATTGAATGAAATCGATAAATGAAGTTAAATTGATTTGAATGTTAAATTAAATTAATTTAAATGATTTCGGAATGAAACTTATATACGAACTTGAATCAAATTTGAATTGTTTAAATAAAGATTGAAATTGAATTATAAGATTTTGAAATGATAATTTGGAAGTTTTGAGACGTAATTTTGGAAATTGATTTACAAAGACTAACGAATTGTCGATTTACGAATTCCAATTGAAATAGAAATTGATTTGGTTTTGAAATATATAAACAACCAATCGGTGAAATAATTTCGAAAGTTATTAAAGAGACCGGAATCGGTTATGGATATACTCTCTATCTAAACCGAAAACCACTTTAATAACTATACGCGGAGTGATGATCCAGAATGAAGTGGTTGGAATGATGTACGTGTTGACTGAAGAAAGAGAACGATAATGGATAGCCTTGACACTTGTGTCAAATTGGAAATGACTAAAACAGGAGCCGTGTCGGGCCAATGGAGGATTAGCTACCTCAAGTGGACACACTTCTTCGAACTACTTATTACTTGTTGTCGATTGGTGCACCCTTGATTTTGGGAGTGTTGTTTCACGGTGTTGCGGGCGTTGCAGCGTTGCGTTCTCACCAATCCGGATCAGGCGAACGGTAGTATCACTACCTTGGGTATTGCCTCATGTGCCTTGTCATACTTGTATTCCATTTATACGCGACCACTACGATTTTGATTTGTACCTTTAGTATATGGATTGCCCTCTGGTGACTTCCGGTTTTGGGGAAACTACGGTCTTGTATATGCTTTTGGGAATAAAAATGTGTTAAGGGTGGAATGGGCCATGACTTAACACTATTTTGATATCTTTTATATTACTGATAGACATTATCTACTTAGCGTACATTACTACCTAGTAAATAGTTTAACGGATCCTTAAAGGATGGTTATTCCAAACATCCTTTGAGTTACTTGTATTTCAATTGCTATTTCACTTGAGTTGGATTTATTAATATAAGAATGTTAATCCTGACTCGAGTGTCTTGTGTTTTGCTTTACGCTCGGGTCAGACTGAGTGTACCAGTATTCGAGACTCACCTTTGAAGTTAGAGCTTTGCTTGAAGATCCAGCCATCTATTCTGCTTTCAGTATTCGATGATTCCAGTGATGTATTCTGATTTGTATCTGATGTATTGTATTACTCTTCCGTTGTATCTGTTCTAACTCTGATGTATTTTATATATTCATATAGTAGCTTCATGAACTACTATCTCTTTTATTTCCGCTGCAATTATTACTCTGTGTCTGTGATATGTGATTATTTATTTACTATATATGTTCAGCTTTGCCAAATTTAAATTAACAACGCGGTATTTTGAGCAATTCAACTTTGGCATGAGTGTCTACCTATACACTTATAATGGATGCGAATGGTCCAAAATGGCGGGTCGTTACAGTTGGTATCAGAGCTTTGGTAGCTCTAGGCAAAACATAACATATTGGGTAAATGTATTTACAGAATTACTCTCATTCGAGTTTCAATCTCTTCCTTTTGACTCGATTCCTTTGAATTTTGGAACGTTCCCTCGGTTCCGAAATTCATTCGTATCCTTCACTATTCGTCTTCTTTCAATTCTGGAGCACCCCATAACTCCATTTTGAATGATATCTATAATAGATCGGCGGTCTCGCCAATTTTCGAATGATTCGTAAAGGAGCAAAACTCCTTTATAATAGGCATCGATTTACCGGAGATTTCTGTATCCTCGGTTTACGATGCTATCTATTCCCTACTATACCTGAATTCCATCTCTTGAGATCGAGTGTTGATTTACCTCGGAATTCAGCATCGGTCTTATTCTTGAAGTTACAGACGACCCGGTTAAGGTTGCCCGTGAATTAAATAACCTCATCCATCTCACAATTGTGGTAATTGAATCTCTATACATGTTTTGAAATCTGTTCTTGTATCATCGAGCGAGGAATTGTATTTATAAAATTATATTTAAAATGTTTTAAAATATATTGTGTTGTTTGAGTTGTTGATGTTGATTTGGGTTTTCGATCGATTCGTCTGATCAATGCTATCGATAGGATTTCCAAAACACTTGAGCAGAGCAAACTGACACAATATCGTTTTCGAATTTGGTAAATAAAATAAAAGTTTTGTGTGATTATATTATATATAAATATAAGTTTTCTGAAATTAAATTGTTAATGAATTTGTTGTCTGAAATAATAATATTTGATTTTTATTTATTGTTTTGTAAACCATTGACTATTGCATAATATAAATAAATGAATTTATAAACTTGGTTATAAATTGATTGGAATTTGAAATGAATTAAATTCAAAAATTTGAGAATTTATTAGTTTCTGGTGATTTCGAACTTTGGTTTTTAAAATTTTAAAGTATATATATTGAAAGTATTTTCGAATAGAAATCGTTTTCAAAGAACTTTTAAATGTTGAAATCAGTGCTCTTCTCTTTGTCGCTGGAAAATAATTTCGATGATGGCGGCTGCATCATCGATATTCATTTTCGAGTTTCAAAGTGGAGAAACCATTCTGTAGCTTTGCTACGGTTTTGTTTGAGAAAAAATATATTTTGATTTGAATTTTTCAGTATATTTTGATTTACATATATATAGGTATCTTATTTTAAAATTTAATTTGATTTGATATAAATATATTATATATATCTCTGAGTTGTTTTAAGTTAATCGGAAATCTAATTCTTAAATTTTGTTAAAAGATGATTTTAATAAAACCAAAATTTGGAATAAATATTTAAACTTGAATAATTGAATTGAGAAAATTTTATTTATATATTGTTCAACTACATTCTAATACAACTTACCTAAATCATTCAGAAGTTGAATATGTAATTGGATAATATATAAGATAAATTGAATTTATATATAAAATTTGAGTGTTTATAATAAATATTATACACTAAATTTTGATTATAAAGATGTTAATAGAGTAGATAGGATAACAAATAAAACTCAGTTAATAATGAAATAAATTGTTTTGAAAGAATTAATAAATTTGTTTTGAAAGAATTAATAAATTGAAATTTGATCAACATATGAAAATACCTTGAATTTAAAAGAAATTAGTAGATGTAAATTAATTTAAATCAAAATTTATATGGTTTAATTTAATTTATATGGGTTAAATATATGTGATAAGATATATTAAGTAGAATAAATTTAACAATAATTGGGAATAAAGAAGAATTTAAAATTGTTGAAAAAAAATATGATCATAATAAAAGACTATTCAAATTTATGGTTTTAGAAATTATAAATTGAAGATAATTGGATAATAAGATAATGAATTTAGAAATGGGTGAGATTGATTTTAGTGAAATCAAATGGATTAAATCAATTATTGAATATCAATTAATTTAAATTTGAATTTATATGGTTTAAATTAATTGTTATTTTGTATTTCAAAATCTGTTTTCTTTCTGGTTATTTCTATTCTCCTACCTCGTTCCTTTTCGGGGACGAAAAGTTTTGAGTGGGGGAGAGTGTAACGACCCGTAAATTTCAACTGTTTTAATAACATAATTAGTTGAAATTTTGCGAAATTTTAAACGATAAAATTTTGAAATATAAATTTGATATTTGGAATGTGTTTAGTTAAACATAGCAATTGGTAAATTTTCGTCTGAAAATACGAAAGTTTATTTCGCGCGTAAATTTACTTCAATTTAATCAGTTAAAAAATGATGAAAATAAAACGTTTCCGAAACCTAAATATTTTTACATAGAAAAATTCTAAACCATCTTCTGAGCAAGATGTCAGTTTGTCGTCTTTCCAAATTCGGACATCTTTGGCTCCGTCGATCTTATTTTTCAGCGTTTTTCTTGCATTTTCCGCTAGTAGAAAATTCGAATTTTTATAATTCAGTCGTACCGCTAATATATGTATACCATTTTGATCGTCTCGTCATACTGATCTCTATGGTATATTCGATTGTCAAATTCAGAGTCCGGTGTGGTGCAATCTGCGAAATGTCAAGCATATCGGTTCCGTACTTGTACCTGTGCCTTTTTTGTTGTTTCCCGAGACAAACAAAAGCCAGCCGCTTTTATTACTTTCTGAAATCAACAGTCGTTAAACATTACTATTCCTTGTATTCTTGTGCCCGACTTTTCTTTTCCTAGGCTTCAATTTATTAACTTCCATTCGTTCTCTTGCTTTGTACTCTGTTCGTTTTCATTTGTGGGAAAGTAAACAAAACTTCATATTTTGCCTGTAAGAAATAGACGTGCCCATCCTCAACCAGCAACCAGCTAGCTCCTTTCTCTTCATCCCTCCAACATCGAGCACCACAAGCATCCCAAACTCGACCTCATCTTCCCTCTTCCCACTACCCATACGGCCAATCTCCGCCACGCCTCATCACCTCCAACTTCCGAGACCATGGCAGCCACCTCGGGCCCCTCCCTCTCTACGGCAGCGAGCTCCACATCGCCTCTGTCTTTGTAACGACCCAGAATTTTTGATAATTAAAATTCGAATATTTAATTGATTTTAAATATTAATAAATGAATTTAATAAGTCGAATAATTTATTTAAAGGATATTGGATTTAATTTGGTCAATTAAATCGATAATTAAATAGTTAAATTCCAGAGATAATTGAAAATCGAGTTTCAAATGATTGAAATTTATTTGGAAAATTTTATTTATTCATACTGGAGTTATAGAAATATTTTAGAACTTTCAGAATCGAATTTGGAGTTAATCTATGAAAATTGAATATTTAATATTTAATTATCGACTTTAAAAATAGCCAATTTTCGAACAGTCTCAGAATTGAACGAAACCAGTTCCATTGGGTTCGGAATATTGAATTATTGTCGTATTTCAAATTTCGTATTGATCAGAGTTGTTATGTAACCGTACGATGAATAAACGCGTTAAAATTTTAAGACGAATTCAAATTTAAAATTTATATTTATATAAATTAATATTACACGTTATCTTCCCTTAACTCACGCCTATAATCACGGATACGAAGTCGTGCAACCCATGTTTTCCTGTCTTCCCCCTCTCTTTTAAAAAAATCACGCAACTTTCTTCTCCCTCAGTTAAATTCACAAATAAAAATTCAAAACGAGATAAAAAAAAATGGCTGCTGTTTGTTTTCATCGGCATCACAATCGAGGATACTCGAATCGAGCAATTGGGGTTATTCGCGGGGTCGATGGCGATGAGTTAGGGGTTTGGCGGCAGACGAAGTCGAGAGCGGCGAATCGAGTTCCAGTCGAATCGTTTGCGGCGACGGGTCTTGCGATGGTAGCAGTCGTCATCGCGAGCCTGGGGGGGTTCGCGATCAAGTCGAGGCACGGCAGCGGCGAGCTAGGGATCGCGATCTCGATCTGAGCATTGTGGGTGATGTCGTGATACATACTGGGCCGAGTTCGATTGCAAGGCAGGCAGTTAGAGTCGAACGAACTTCCAAGTCTCGACATCTAGATCGTAGGCGAGATGCGATGGCTTTCAGGTTGGAAGGATTTGAGGTGGGCAGATCTCCTGCGTGGGTACGATTCCTTATTCATTTTATTTGGAATTTGGATTTTTGAAATGAACTTATAACTAAAAATATAATAGTTTTCCTGAGAAAAAAAAAATGTATTCAGACAAGATTTTGAAAACAAATTATATACAGTTGGATCTCTGTTTGTAAATAGATGTATGGGTTGAAAAGAAATTGTAAAATCAGATTTTTATTTTACAGAGATATATTAAACGAGCAAATTTATAATAATAAAAGAAAATTAGTTCAAAATTTAAAATAATGGATTAGGTGATTTAACCGTAATTTTACTTGTTTAACGATTTTAAAATTTGAAATAGTTAAAATATAATTTTCGGTAAGAAAAAGAAATTTAATAATTAGTTGGATAAATTTAATAAAAGGGTAAGTAATTAAATCTATCAAAAGAAGATTTGTTTGAATTTAAATTTTGTTAAATCAAATTGTAAAAAGGGATTTGTTAGTCAAAATAAAATCACAAGTTAATTAAATTATCAAGTGGGATTTAATAGTTCGATTTTATTCGAATATTGATATATTGTATAAATTGTTATACAAGGTTAAACCGTGAAGAAATGATCGAAAAATGGAAATGGATTGCAAAATAAAATCTAAGGTGAGATTTTTCTCACTCAAAATAAATTTTGCATTGCATTTATTTATTGATGGATGATTGACTGTTTGGATGTGATATTAGATATAGTAGGATATATATCTATATATAGCAATATATACATATTGGCATATGTATATATTGGATTGATTGATTTCCCGCCTCGTATAGCGGATGAGACCCTATTGCGCCGTTAGTAAGCGGATTATTTTTATAAAACCCATATACCACGATATTCCACCTCGAAGTGGAATTGGTATTGTGCTAACGTCTGTGGATGCAGGGAAACAGGTTGGAGGGATCCAACTGGATTCCTCACCAGTAGTTATTTATTTACAGATATTGATGTATATTCTGTTATCATATGATGATATATGATGTTGTTGTTGTGATTGACTAATTGATGCTGTTGCATCATCGGATTCAGTTTTGAAGTTTAAAAATAACATCTTTTACTTTAAAAAGGTTTTTAAAGTGATTTTTGAAAGTAGACGTTTTATTGAATTTTTGAATTGATTTATTTCGAATAAATAAACGTCTAAAATTTTAAAGTTATAAAAGTTAAGATTTTTGTGAAATAAAAATCAAAGTGTGATTTTTGAAATAAAAGTTAAGAAATTTATGAAATGGTTAAAATTGGGATTTCTAGTATTAGAAACGGTTTATTTAAAAGATGTACAAAAATGGATATTTATAAATTTGAAATATTGGGATTATAAGACAAGTTTCTGTAAGTGTTAAAATGAAGTATAAATGGGATTTCATAAGTTAATGAAATCTGAAAGTTTTAAATTTTTTGAAGTTTAAAAGAACGATTTCTTTTAAAATAAATGAATTATAAGTTATATTAACTTATAAGATGGACCTTTGGTATATACATTGAGTTATAAATCGAATAGGTCATTAAAGAAGATTTATAAATCGAATTGTTAATAAAGAAGATTTATTAAATGGAAGTTGTTAGAAAATAGAAATAGAATTTATAAACGTTGTTTTATAAATTCGAAATCAATTGAATTTGATAAATTAAATGTAGGAGGTTATTAAAGAAGATATATTCGCGATTTTGGATAGCGAATCTTTATTGAAATAAAATGTGTGGAGATGATTGAAATTTGATTAAGTGAATTATATTCACGATTTTGGACAGTGAATATATTATTAAATAAAAATGGATTTATTTTTGAAGAAGTGATATTAAAAATGAAGTTAAACATTTTAAAGATGTTTTAAAATGTATTATGAATCGAAAGCATAGATTTCAACGTTCATTGTTGAAATAGGCGTTTTCGAAAATATAAGGAAATGATGGACTATAACACTGTTGTTATAGTAAATGATTTCCGAAAGGAAATGTTTATATAGTATTGGGATCTACATATCTATCTTAAATTCCGAATCCCTATACTAGTGATTTTTGAGTCGTCGTAACGATGTTTTACGTAACATTCGTTTTGACTCAAATAAATGTTGTTATAGTAAACGGTTTCCTTAAAAGAATGAAATATATACTTAATTTGATTTAAGTATATCGAATATTTTCAAATGTTGAAAATAAATAGATTTGTGAAATACTTATTTTTAAATATGTATGGAAATGTTTTTTTCCAAATGAAACGAAACGTTTTGAGAATTTATCTTCTTAAAGATAAATCGAAAATGAATTTTTGAAATCAATTGAAAATCGAATATCAGTAGATATTCGAAAAATATAAATTCAATATGGAATTTATAAAAGAAATGAGAATTTGTTTAAAAATAAATATTGATTTATTTTTGAAGTGTGGAAATTTTATATCTAGTAAAGATATTTTGGGAAATAAATAATTTGGAAAATTATTTGGAATCTGATGATGTTGCGCATCTTTATTGATAGTTAAATAACCGACTATCAATAATTACCTTGAATGGTATTTGTTGTGAATTGGATGAATTTGAATGCCACACTTATTTTTAAATAATCGCTCACTATTCGGGTTAGCCGGGAAAGGACCATGGGGTCGCATAACCCATTCCGAATATGTGACACGTCGTTATGAATTGCATTCGAAGACCGGTGTTGAAGACCGGATATTTTTGAAAACGGAAGGATTACCGTCGAGTTACTCTACATCGGCTGATCTCCGATTTAGAGGTTTTATCACCCTTAGTGACGGGAAGTCCGGACGTGATTAGAAATTTATCCGGATGTGCAAGGGCTTCGTGAGAAGTGCCTTCGGTTCTGTTCGATCCCGGAACAGGCTTGTATGGATTGTATGTCTGACGTTACAAATTGAGATATAAAGCTGATTTCTTTCAAATACATTTCTGTTGGTGGCGGAGAATTTATTCTCTTAACACCCTTCTCTGAGACGTACGAGCTCAGAGGTTATGTAGTTGAAATTTATCAGCGATATGTCCCAATTTGGTAACGTGGCATACTGAGTGTTGCTGTGAAATGATCAGTGTTTGATCATTTGTGATATGATCATTTGTTTGATCTTATATCTTTGTGATCATAGGTTGATCATTTTGTTTGACCCGAAGCATGGCTTTGTAGAAAGCGTAGCTTTGTGGACGAGACTTCGTCGAGCCTCACACCCCGGAAATGGTCAAAACAGGAAGGATGCGGCAAGGTTCTAGGGAGTAGCGCCCCTTAGTGTATGTCATTCCTTCTGGATAAAGGTGGTATCATGGTATGGAGCCCAGATACTTAACCTCTGTGGTTGCTGCATTATTATTTATGTGGTTTGTTGCGAATCGGGGATCCTCGGGAAGATCGGTGACGATCGGGGGATGGCATAAGCGTGTCAGTAGTTACCTATTTTTGCAGAGGTAACCCGACCTTGTGTTGGCAGAGATCCGGTTAGGTTCTCGGGTCGTCTATTCCAGGGACGTACCCATCGTGGATAGGAAGTTCCTTAGCCTGACCATTTGTTGGAAATCCAAAGAAACAATACGTGACTTGTACGGTTTTAGTTGTAGAACCTATCATTCACTTATGGTGGTCACCACTGTTTGGATGGTAGCTATAGTAGGCATAAGTGTGGAATGCCTATGCTGGCTAAGATTTATATTATACTTTCGAAATGATTTCTACACTATGCACTAATAATAATATCAGAAATGATTTGATTTTGCGTAGTAAGAATCTTTGACTATCATAAGAAGAAATCTCCTCCAATTCTGCGTTTGCATTGTGTGTGTGGTGGGAGGTCTTATGGTAGTTTCATTTTCCAAAAGCATTGCGAATTTGTTTTATTTTCTTTGTGAAAGAATAACTGTTTTACAATCTCACACCAGTCACCATGACTGACTCGGAGTTTATTGTTCCCTTCTAAACTCTGGGTGCCCACCAATTTCCACATGGGCAGCCTAGAGTTATGTTATCAGGATATTCTGGAGCTTTGGAGATAAGCTGGATGACGAGACGTTGTATTTGTATCTGATAGTATTTATTCCGCTGTGTATTCTGTATGAGGACAAGTTTATATAATTGTCCATTGTTGTATATGACTCTGATTGATGTATGTATAAACTGATATAATTCTTTTGTTTAAAGATTATTCATTTATCTATTATATATTGTTCCGCTGCGATATGTGAGATTCTGATATTGTTTTCTGTTCTGATGTTGTTCTGTTGTTCTTCTTTCTTTCCCTTCTATTTTCTTCTTCTTCTACTTTTTTTCTTTTTCTTAAAACCCTCACTATTGGAGTTTCCGGCACTCGATTGCTCGACAGTCGATAAAGTGAGTATCGATGTCGAATTTTCGAAAGTCGAAAACTTCCGTACGTGACAGCGTGGTATCAGAGCATATGGTTAAGCGACAACCCTGCTCTGTTGGGTGTTACTCATTAGAGATAGAGTCAGCAGTACTCTAGAATGAGTTGAGTGTAATAATAGATACGAGTGCGTATTTGTTAGTGAATATAAAATTGTTTTGTATTGTGATGATTGATTTGTTGAGTGGTATATGGATTCTGGTCGGTATTGTCCGTACAACTCTATCGATAGGGATCTCTAAACACTTGTATAGAACAATTCGGCACAATATTGTTTTAAATAGGGTAAATGAGATAATTTTTCCCAAAACTATTTTTGTATAGAAAAGAAATGTTTTTCTATAAAGTACTATAGTATATGGTTGCATGGATGTTAGGAAGTAATAATAGTAAATTATTATCATTGAAATTGAATAAGAAATTGAAATCGTAACTCCAAAGTTAAGAAATAAATTCACATGCAAATGAAATTTGAGAATGTAAATTATAAATGTGAATTGTAATTTAAAACAGGATTCCAGAGAAGTATTTGGAAAGGTTTTGAAAAGAATTTGAAAATTTTGGAGATTTGGAAAGTTTAATTCCTTTTTGATTTGAAAATGGATTTCAAGGGTTTTGAAAAATGTTTTGACGGAATGAAAAGCTCTAAACTCTTTTCGGTCGCTGGAAAATAACTTCGATGATGACCGCGGCATCGTTGGTGTTCATTTTCGGGTTTCCAAAAGAGAAATTGCTGCCAAATTGTTTTAAAAGGAAGTTGTTTGAAAAATTTGGGTTTGTTTTTGAAATTCAAAGGATAATTTGAATTGTTTTCAAAATGGCTTTGAAATGTTGAAAAGACTCTGGAATACTCTAAAAAAAAATATTTATGAAATATTATGAAGTTGATAACTTGTAAAGTTTAAATAAAAATCCATTTAACGAATGAAATTTTAAATATGAATTGGAAGCATAAGGAAACGAATTCATATATGAATAAAATGGTAAATATGATTTGTAAATGTGATTTATAAATGAAAATGGAATTCCACATAGATATTGGAAAATTTAAAATTCATTAATGAAATGAATTTGTAATATGAATATATAAGTGATTATATAAATCGAAATGAAAATAAGTTGATAACTTATAGAATATTTGAAATCTGATTGAAATGAAAGTTCAAATTGAAATAAAAGAATTTGTGAACAAATAAATAAATTTGCAATGGCAAATGCGAGAAAATAAAATTGAATGTTAAAATTCATTTCGAATTTGTAGGCAATAAATTGAATTGAATAATTATAAATGAAGATAAAATTGGAATTGAAACTGAATGTTGAAAACAGATTTGAATTTGAAAGTGGATTAGAATTAGAAATGAATTAGTAATTGAAACTAATCTAAAAATAATCAGTTATGAATGAAAGCTGATAAAAATTCAATATTCAGAAGTTAAACTGAATCCAAATTAGATTGGAATTGTGAATTGAATTCAAATGAAAATTGAAATGTTAAATTGAATGAAAATAGATATATAACTTCAACGGTGAAGTAAAAATGTATAAGAAGTAAGTATCAAAAATTTTTGTAATGGAATTCGCAAATGATAATTGAATATGTAACTAGATATTATGGCTAGTAGGATATACAGGTGTAAATGAATTGGGATTTTGATTTCAAAGATAAATTGAATTGCTCGACAAAAGGTAAGTATTTGAATTTCAATATGAGATTTTCTGATTTCTGGTCTAGCCGCTTGGCTTTTTCTTTTTCTTTTTGAAATCTAAGAGTCCGTAGGGACGTTTTGTAGTCGTGCCGTATTAGCCGCGCAAAGGTGATGCTGGCGAAATTTTTCGAAAATTTCGAGTGTTAGAAAATTTTTGCGAAAATTTTGAAATTTTGAAATTTGAATTTAAACTTAAATTTGAATTGTTAACGTAAACAATGTTGTCTGGAACTTATGATTGAAGTTGGAAAGTTAGTTGAAATAATAACGAATCTTTAATAGAAAGATTTGTTATGATAAATTGATAAAACTATTAGATGTTGAAAAATAGTAGACGAGTTAAGGACCTTTCTTTCTTACTTGTAATTTCGAGGACGAAATTCTTTTAAGGGGGGAAGTTTGTAACGACCCAGAATTTTTGATAATTAAAATTCGAATATTTAATTGATTTTAAATATTAATAAATGAATTTAATAAGTCGAATAATTTATTTAAAGGATATTGGATTTAATTTGGTCAATTAAATCGATAATTAAATAGTTAAATTCCAGAGATAATTGAAAATCGAGTTTCAAATGATTGAAATTTATTTGGAAAATTTTATTTAATCATACTTGAGTTATAGAAATATTTTAGAACTTTCAGAATCGAATTTGGAGTTAATCTATAAAAATTGAATATTTAATATTTAATTATCGACTGTAAAAATAGCCAATTTTCGAACAGTCTCAGAATTGAACGAAACCAGTTCCATTGGGTCCGGAATATTGAATTATTGTCGTATTTCAAATTTCGTATTGATCAGAGTTGTTATGTAACCGTACGATGAATAAACGCGTTAAAATTTTAAGACGAATTCAAATTTAAAATTTATATTTATATAAATTAATATTACACGTTATCTTCCCTTAACTCACGCCTATAATCACGGATACGAAGTCGTGCAACCCATGTTTTCCTGTCTTCCCCCTCTCTTTTAAAAAAATCACGCAACTTTCTTCTCCCTCAGTTAAATTCACAAATAAAAATTCAAAACGAGATAAAAAAAATGGTTGCTGCTTGTTTTCATCGGCATCACAATCGAGGATACTCGAATCGAGCAATTACGGTTATTCGCGGGGTCGATGGCGATGAGTTAGGGGTTTGGCGGCAGACGAAGTCGAGAGCGGCGAATCGAGTTCCAGTCGAATCGTTTGCGGCGACGGGTCTTGCGATGGTAGCAGTCGTCATCGCGAGCCTGGGGGGGTTCGCGATCAAGTCGAGGCACGGCAGCGGCGAGCTAGGGATCGCGATCTCGATCTGAGCATTGTGGGTGATGTCGCGATACATACTGGGCCGAGTTCGATTGCAAGGCAGGCAGTTAGAGTCGAACGAACTTCCAAGTCTCGACATCTAGATCGTAGGCGAGATGCGATGGCTTTCAGGTTGGAAGGATTTGAGGTGGGCAGATCTCCTGCGTGGGTACGATTCCTTATTCATTTTATTTGGAATTTGGATTTTTGAAATGAACTTATAACTAAAAATATAATAGTTTTCCTGAGATAAAAAAATGTATTCAGACAAGATTTTGAAAACAAATTATATACAGTTGGATCTCTGTTTGTAAATAGATGTATGGGTTGAAAAGAAATTGTAAAATCAGATTTTTATTTTACAGAGATATATTAAACGAGCAAATTTATAATAATAAAAGAAAATTAGTTCAAAATTTAAAATAATGGATTAGGTGATTTAACCGTAATTTTACTTGTTTAACGATTTTAAAATTTGAAATAGTTAAAATATAATTTTCGGTAAGAAAAAGAAATTTAATAATTAGTTGGATAAATTTAATAAAAGGGTAAGTAATTAAATCTATCAAAAGAAGATTTGTTTGAATTTAAATTTTGTTAAATCAAATTGTAAAAAGGGATTTGTTAGTCAAAATAAAATCAAAAGTTAATTAAATTATCAAGTGGGATTTAATAGTTCGATTTTATTCGAATATTGATATATTGTATAAATTGTTATACAAGGTTAAACCGTGAAGAAATGATCGAAAAATGGAAATGGATTGCAAAATAAAATCTAAGGTGAGATTTTTCTCACTCAAAATAAATTTTGTATTGCAGTTATTTATTGATGGATGATTGACTGTTTGGATGTGATATTAGATATAGTAGGATATATATCTATATATAGCAATATATACATATTGGCATATGTATATATTGGATTGATTGATTTCCCGCCTTGTATAGCGGATGAGACCCTATTGCGCCGTTAGTAAGCGGATTATTTTTATAAAACCCATATACCGCGATATTCCACCTCGAAGTGGAATTGGTATTGTGCTAACGTCTGTGGATGCAGAGAAACAGGTTGGAGGGATCCAACTGGATTCCTCACCAGTAGTTATTTATTTACAGGTATTGATGTATATTCTGTTATCATATGATGATATATGATGTTGTTGTTGTGATTGACTAATTGATGCTGTTGCATCATCGGATTCAGTTTTGAAGTTTAAAAATAACATCTTTTACTTTAAAAAGGTTTTTAAAGTGATTTTTGAAAGTAGACGTTTTATTGAATTTTTGAATTGATTTATTTCGAATAAATAAACGTCTAAAATTTTAAAGTTATAAAAGTTAAGATTTTTGTGAAATAAAAATCAAAGTGTGATTTTTGAAATAAAAGTTAAGAAATTTATGAAATGGTTTAAATTGGGATTTCTAGTATTAGAAACGGTTTATTTAAAAGATGTACAAAAATGGATATTTATAAATTTGAAATATTGGGATTATAAGACAAGTTTCTATAAGTGTTAAAATGAAGTATAAATGGGATTTCATAAGTTAATGAAATCTGAAAGTTTTAAATTTTATGAAGGTTAAAAGAACGATTTCTTTTAAAATAAATGAATTATAAGTTATATTAACTTATAAGATGGACCTTTGGTATATACATTGAGTTATAAATCGAATAGGTCATTAAAGAAGATTTATAAATCGAATTGTTAATAAAGAAGATTTATTAAATGGAAGTTGTTAGAAAATAGAAATAGAATTTATAAACGTTGTTTTATAAATTCGAAATCAATTGAATTTGATAAATTAAATGTAGGAGGTTATTAAAGAAGATATATTCGCGATTTTGGATAGCGAATCTTTATTGAAATAAAATGTGTGTAGATGATTGAAATTTGATTAAGTGAATTATATTCACGATTTTGGACAGTGAATATATTATTAAATAAAAATGGATTTATTTTTGAAGAAGTGATATTAAAAATGAAGTTAAACATTTTAAAGATGTTTTAAAATGTATTATGAATCGAAAGCATAGATTTCAACGTTCATTGTTGAAATAGGCGTTTTCGAAAATATAAGGAAATGATGGACTATAACACTGTTGTTATAGTAAATGATTTCCGAAAGGAAATGTTTATATAGTATTGGGATCTACATATCTATCTTAAATTCCGAATCCCTATACTGGTGATTTTTGAGTCGTCGTAACGATGTTTTACGTAACATTCGTTTTGACTCAAATAAATGTTGTTATAGTAAACGGTTTCCTTAAAAGAATGAAATATATACTTAATTTGATTTAAGTATATCGAATATTTTCAAATGTTGAAAATAAATAGATTTGTGAAATACTTATTTTTAAATAAGTATGGAAATGTTTTTTTCCTAATGAAACGAAACGTTTTGAGAATTTATCTTCTTAAAGATAAATCGAAAATGAATTTTTGAAATCAATTGAAAATCGAATATCAGTAGATATTCGAAAAATATAAATTCAATATGGAATTTATAAAAGAAATGAGAATTTGTTTAAAAATAAATATTGATTTATTTTTGAAGTGTGGAAATTTTATATCTAGTAAAGATATTTTGGGAAATAAATAATTTGGAAAATTATTTGGAATCTGATGATGTTGCGCATCTTTATTGATAGTTAAATAACCGACTATCAATAATTACCTTGAATGGTATTTGTTGTGAATTGGATGAATTTGAATGCCACACTTATTTTTAAATAATCGCTCACTATTCGGGTTAGCCGGGAAAGGACCATGGGGTCGCATAACCCATTCCGAATATGTGATACGTCGTTATGAATTGCATTCGAAGACCGGTGTTGAAGACCGGATATTTTTGAAAACGGAAGGATTACCGTCGAGTTACTCTACATCGGCTGATCTCCGATTTAGAGGTTTTATCACCCTTAGTGACGGGAAGTCCGGACATGATTAGAAATTTATCCGGATGTGCAAGGGCTTCGTGAGAAGTGCCTTCGGTTCTGTTCGATCCCGGAACAGACTTGTATGGATTGTATGTCTGACGTTACAAATTGAGATATAAAGCTGATTTCTTTCAAATACATTTCTGTTGGTGGCGGAGAATTTATTCTCTTAGCTTGACACCCTTCTCTGAGACGTACGAGCTCAGAGGTTATGTAGTTGAAATTTATCAGCGATATATCCCAATTTGGTAACGTGGCATACTGAGTGTTGCTGTGAAATGATCAGTGTTTGATCATTTGTGATATGATCATTTGTTTGATCTTATATCTTTGTGATCATAGGTTGATCATTTTGTTTGACCCGAAGCATGGCTTTGTAGAAAGCATAGCTTTGTAGACGAGACTTCGTCGAGCCTCACACCCCGGAAATGGTCAAAACAGGAAGGATGCGGCAAGGTTCTAGGGAGTAGCGCCCCTTAGTGTATGTCATTCCTTCTGGATAAAGGTGGTATCATGGTATGGAGCCCAAATACTTAACCTCTGTGGTTGCTGCATTATTATTTATGTGGTTTGTTGCGAATCGGGGATCCTCGGGAAGATCGGTGACGATCGGGGGATGGCATACGCGTGTCAGTAGTTACCTGTTTTTGCAGAGGTAACCCGGCCTTGTGTTGGTAGAGATCCGGTTAGGTTCTCGGGTCGTCTATTCCAGGGATGTACCCATCGTGGATAGGAAGTTCCTTCGCCTGACCATTTGTTGGAAATCCAAAGAAACAATACGTGACTTGTACGGTTTTAGTTGTAGAACCTATCATTCACTTATGGTGGTCACCACTGTTTGGATGGTAGCTATAGTAGGCATAATTGCGGAATGCCTATGCTGGCTAAGATTTATATTATACTTTCGAAATGATTTCTACACTATGCACTAATAATAATATCAGAAATGATTTGATTTTGCGTAGTAAGCATCTTTGACTATCATAAGAAGAAATCTCCTCCAATTCTGCGTTTGCATTGTGTGTGTGGTGGGAGGTCTTATGGTAGTTTCATTTTCCAAAAGCATTGCGAATTTGTTTTATTTTCTTTGTGAAAGAATAATTGTTTTACGATCTCACACCAGTCACCATGACTGACTCGGAGTTTATTGTTCCCTTCTAAACTCTGGGTGCCCACCAATTTCCACACGGGCAGCCTAGAGTTATGTTATCAGGATATTCTGGAGCTTTGGAGATAAGCTGGATGACGAGACGTTGTATTTGTATCTGATAGTATTTATTCCGCTGTGTATTCTGTATGAGGACAAGTTTATATAATTGTCCATTGTTGTATATGACTCTGATTGATGTATGTATAAACTGATATAATTCTTTTGTTTAAAGATTATTCATTTATCTATTATATATTGTTCCGCTGCGATATGTGAGATTCTGATATTGTTTTCTGTTCTGATGTTGTTCTGTTGTTCTTCTTTCTTTCCCTTCTATTTTCATCTTCTTCTACTTTTTTCTTTTTCTTAAAACCCTCACTATTGGAGTTTCCGGCACTCGATTGCTCGATAGTCGATAAAGTGAGTATCGATGTCGAATTTTCGAAAGTCGAAAACTTCCGTACGTGACAGCGTGGTATCAGAGCATATGGTTAAGCGACAACCCTGCTCTGTTGGGTGTTACTCATTAGAGATAAAGTCAGCAGTACTCTAGAATGAGTTGAGTGTAATAATAGATACGAGTGCGTATTTGTTAGTGAATATAAAATTGTTTTGTATTGTGATGATTGATTTGTTGAGTGGTATATGGATTCTGGTCGGTATTGTCCGTACAACTCTATCGATAGGGATCTCTAAACACTTGTATAGAACAATTCGGCACAATATTGTTTTAAATAGGGTAAATGAGATAATTTTGCCCAAAACTATTTTTGTATAGAAAAGAAATGTTTTTCTATAAAGTACTATAGTATATGGTTGCATGGATGTTAGGAAGTAATAATAGTAAATTATTATCATTGAAATTGAATAAGAAATTAAAATCGTAACTCCAAAGTTAAGAAATAAATTCACATGCAAATGAAATTTGAGAATGTAAATTATAAATGTGAATTGTAATTTAAAACGGGATTCCAGAGAAGTATTTGGAAAGGTTTTGAAAAGAATTTGAAAATTTTGGAGATTTGGAAAGTTTAATTCCTTTTTGATTTGAAAATGGATTTCAAGGGTTTTGAAAAATGTTTTGACGGAATGAAAAGCTCTAAACTCTTTTCGATCGCTGGAAAATAACTTCGATGATGACCGCGGCATCGTTGGTGTTCATTTTCGGGTTTCCAAAAGAGAAATTGCTGCCAAACTGTTTTAAAAGGAAGTTGTTTGAAAAATTTGGGTTTGTTTTTGAAATTCAAAGGATAATTTGAATTGTTTTCAAAATGGCTTTGAAATGTTGAAAAGACTCTGGAATACTCTAAAAAAAATATTTATGAAATATTATGAAGTTGATAACTTGTAAAGTTTAAATAAAAATCCATTTAACGAATGAAATTTTAAATATGAATTGGAAGCATAAGGAAACGAATTCATATATGAATAAAATGGTAAATATGAATTGTAAATGTGATTTATAAATGAAAATGGAATTCCAGATAGATATTGGAAAATTTAAAATTCATTAATGAAATGAATTTGTAATATGAATATATAAGTGATTATATAAATCGAAATGAAAATAAGTTGATAACTTATAGAATATTTGAAATCTGATTGAAATGAAAGTTCAAATTGAAATAAAAGAATTTGTGAACAAATAAATAAATTTGCAATGGCAAATGCGAGAAAATAAAATTGAATGTTAAAATTCATTTCGAATTTGTAGGCAATAAATTGAATTGAATAATTATAAATGAAGATAAAATTGGAATTGAAACTGAATGTTGAAAACAGATTTGAATTTGAAAGTGGATTAGAATTAGAAATGAATTAGTAATTGAAACTAATCTAAAAATAATCAGTTATGAATGAAAGCTGATAAAAATTCAATATTCAGAAGTTAAACTGAATCCAAATTAGATTGGAATTGTGAATTGAATTCAAATGAAAATTGAAATGTTAAATTGAATGAAAATAGATATATAACTTCAACAGTGAAGTAAAAATGTATAAGAAGTAAGTATCAAAAATTTTTGTAATGGAATTCGCAAATGATAATTGAATATGTAACTAGATATTATGGCTAGTAGGATATACAGGTGTAAATGAATTGGGATTTTGATTTCAAAGATAAATTGAATTGCTCGACAAAAGGTAAGTATTTGAATTTCAATATGAGATTTTCTGATTTCTGGTCTAGCCGCTTGGCTTTTTCTTTTTCTTTTTGAAATCTGAGAGTCCGTAGGGACGTTTTATAGTCGTGCCGTATTAGCCGCGCAAAGGAGACGCTGGCGAAATTTTTCGAAAATTTCGAGTGTTAGAAAATTTTTGCGAAAATTTTGAAAATTTGAAATTTGAATTTAAACTTAAATTTGAATTGTTAAGGTAAACAATGTTGTTTGGAACTTATGATTGAAGTTGGAAAGTTAGTTGAAATAATAACGAATCTTTAATAGAAAGATTTGTTTTGATAAATTGATAAAACTATTAGATGTTGAAAAATAGTAGACGAGTTAAGGACCTTTCTTTCTAACTTGTAATTTCGAGGACGAAATTCTTTTAAGGAGGGAAGTTTGTAACGACCCAGAATTTTTGATAATTAAAATTCGAATATTCAATTGATTTTAAATATTAATAAATGAATTTAATAAGTCGAATAATTTATTTAAAGGATATTGGATTTAATTTGGTCAATTAAATCGATAATTAAATAGTTAAATTCCAGAGATAATTGAAAATCGAGTTTCAAATGATTGAAATTTATTTGGAAAATTTTATTTAATCATACTGGAGTTATAGAAATATTTTAGAACTTTCAGAATCGAATTTGGAGTTAATCTATGAAAATTGAATATTTAATATTTAATTATCGACTGTAAAAATAGCCAATTTTCGAACAGTCTCAGAATTGAACGAAACCAGTTCCATTAGGTCCGGAATATTGAATTATTGTCGTATTTCAAATTTCGTATTGATCAGAGTTGTTATGTAACCGTACGATGAATAAACGCGTTAAAATTTTAAGACGAATTCAAATTTAAAATTTATATTTATATAAATTAATATTACACGTTATCTTCCCTTAACTCATGCCTATAATCACGGATACGAAGTCGTGCAACCCATGTTTTCCTGTCTTCCCCCTCTCTTTTAAAAAAATCACGCAACTTTCTTCTCCCTCAGTTAAATTCACAAATAAAAATTCAAAACGAGATAATAAAAAATGGCTGCTGTTTGTTTTCATCGGCATCACAATCGAGGATACTCGAATCGAGCAATTGGGGTTATTCGCGGGGTCGATGGCGATGAGTTAGGGGTTTGGCGGCAGACGAAGTCGAGAGCGGCGAATCGAGTTCCAGTCGAATCGTTTGCGGCGACGGGTCTTGCGATGGTAGCAGTCGTCATCGCGAGCCTGGGGGGGTTCGCGATCAAGTCGAGGCACGGCAGCGGCGAGCTAGGGATCGCGATCTCGATCTGAGCATTGTGGGTGATGTCGCGATACATACTGGGCCGAGTTCGATTGCAAGGCAGGCAGTTAGAGTCGAACGAACTTCCAAGTCTCGACATCTAGATCGTAGGCGAGATGCGATGGCTTTCAGGTTGGAAGGATTTGAGGTGGGCAGATCTCTTGCGTGGGTACGATTCCTTATTCATTTTATTTGGAATTTGGATTTTTGAAATGAACTTATAACTAAAAATATAATAGTTTTCCTGAGAAAAAAAAATGTATTCAGACAAGATTTTGAAAACAAATTATATACAGTTGGATCTCTGTTTGTAAATAGATGTATGTGTTGAAAAGAAATTGTAAAATCAGATTTTTATTTTACAGAGATATATTAAACGAGCAAATTTATAATAATAAAAGAAAATTAGTTCAAAATTTAAAATAATGGATTAGGTGATTTAACCGTAATTTTACTTGTTTAACGATTTTAAAATTTGAAATAGTTAAAATATAATTTTCGGTAAGAAAAAGAAATTTAATAATTAGTTGGATAAATTTAATAAAAGGGTAAGTAATTAAATCTATCAAAAGAAGATTTGTTTGAATTTAAATTTTGTTAAATCAAATTGTAAAAAGGGATTTGTTAGTCAAAATAAAATCACAAGTTAATTAAATTATCAAGTGGGATTTAATAGTTCGATTTTATTCGAATATTGATATATTGTATAAATTGTTATACAAGGTTAAACCGTGAAGAAATGATCAAAAAATGGAAATGGATTGCAAAATAAAATCTAAGGTGAGATTTTTCTCACTCAAAATAAATTTTGTATTGCAGTTATTTATTGATGGATGATTGACTGTTTGGATGTGATATTAGATATAGTAGGATATATATCTATATATAGCAATATATACATATTGGCATATGTATATATTGGATTGATTGATTTCCCGCCTCGTATAGCGGATGAGACCCTATTGCGCCGTTAGTAAGCGGATTATTTTTATAAAACCCATATACCGCGATATTCCACCTCGAAGTGGAATTGGTATTGTGCTAACGTCTGTGGATGCAGGGAAACAGGTTGGAGGGATCCAACTGGATTCCTCACCAGTAGTTATTTATTTACAGATATTGATGTATATTCTGTTATCATATGATGATATATGATGTTGTTGTTGTGATTGACTAATTGATGCTGTTGCATCATCGGATTCAGTTTTGAAGTTTAAAAATAACATCTTTTACTTTAAAAAGGTTTTTAAAGTGATTTTTGAAAGTAGACGTTTTATTGAATTTTTGAATTGATTTATTTCGAATAAATAAACGTCTAAAATTTTAAAGTTATAAAAGTTAAGATTTTTGTGAAATAAAAATCAAAGTGTGATTTTTGAAATAAAAGTTAAGAAATTTATGAAATGGTTTAAATTGGGATTTCTAGTATTAGAAACGGTTTATTTAAAAGATGTACAAAAATGGATATTTATAAATTTGAAATATTGGGATTATAAGACAAGTTTCTATAAGTGTTAAAATGAAGTATAAATGGGATTTCATAAGTTAATGAAATATGAAAGTTTTAAATTTTATGAAGGTTAAAAGAACGATTTCTTTTAAAATAAATGAATTATAAGTTATATTAACTTATAAGATGGACCTTTGGTATATACATTGAGTTATAAATCGAATAGGTCATTAAAGAAGATTTATAAATCTAATTGTTAATAAAGAAGATTTATTAAATGGAAGTTGTTAGAAAATAGAAATAGAATTTATAAACGTTGTTTTATAAATTCGAAATCAATTGAATTTGATAAATTAAATGTAGGAGGTTATTAAAGAAGATATATTCGCGATTTTGGATAGCGAATCTTTATTGAAATAAAATGTGTGGAGATGATTGAAATTTGATTAAGTGAATTATATTCACGATTTTGGACAGTGAATATATTATTAAATAAAAATGGATTTATTTTTGAAGAAGTGATATTAAAATGAAGTTAAACATTTTAAAGATGTTTTAAAATGTATTATGAATCGAAAGCATAGATTTCAACGTTCATTGTTGAAAGAGGCGTTTTCGAAAATATAAGGAAATGATGGACTATAACACTGTTGTTATAGTAAATGATTTCCGAAAGGAAATGTTTATATAGTATTGGGATCTACATATCTATCTTAAATTCCGAATCCCTATACTAGTGATTTTTGAGTCATCGTAACGATGTTTTACGTAACATTCGTTTTGACTCAAATAAATGTTGTTATAGTAAACGGTTTCCTTAAAAGAATGAAATATATACTTAATTTGATTTAAGTATATCGAATATTTTCAAATGTTGAAAATAAATAGATTTGTGAAATACTTATTTTTAAATAAGTATGGAAATGTTTTTTTCCAAATGAAACGAAACGTTTTGAGAATTTATCTTCTTAAAGATAAATCGAAAATGAATTTTTGAAATCAATTGAAAATCGAATATCAGTAGATATTCGAAAAATATAAATTCAATATGGAATTTATAAAAGAAATGAGAATTTGTTTAAAAATAAATATTGATTTATTTTTGAAGTGTGGAAATTTTATATCTAGTAAAGATATTTTGGGAAATAAATAATTTGGAAAATTATTTGGAATCTGATGATGTTGCGCATCTTTATTGATAGTTAAATAACCGACTATCAATAATTACCTTGAATGGTATGTGGATGAATTTGAATGCCACACTTATTTTTAAATAATCGCTCACTATTCGGGTTAGCCGGGAAAGGACCATGGGGTCGCATAACCCATTCCGAATATGTGATACGTCGTTATGAATTGCATTCGAAGACCGGTGTTGAAGACCGGATATTTTTGAAAACGGAAGGATTACCATCGAGTTACTCTACATCGGCTGATCTCCGATTTAGAGGTTTTATCACCCTTAGTGACGGGAAGTCCGGACGTGATTAGAAATTTATCCGGATGTGCAAGGGCTTCGTGAGAAGTGCCTTCGGTTCTGTTCGATCCCGGAACAGACTTGTATGGATTGTATGTCTGACGTTACAAATTGAGATATAAAGCTGATTTCTTTCAAATACATTTCTGTTGGTGGCGGAGAATTTATTCTCTTAGCTTAACACCCTTCTCTGAGACGTACGAGCTCAGAGGTTATGTAGTTGAAATTTATCAGCGATATATCCCAATTTGGTAACGTGGCATACTGAGTGTTGCTGTGAAATGATCACTGTTTGATCATTTGTGATATGATCATTTGTTTGATCTTATATCTTTGTGATCATAGGTTGATCATTTTGTTTGACCCGAAGCATGGCTTTGTAGAAAGCGTAGCTTTGTGGACGAGACTTCGTCGAGCCTCACACCCCGGAAATGGTCAAAACAGGAAGGATGCGGCAAGGTTCTAGGGAGTAGCGACCCTTAGTGTATGTCATTCCTTCTGGATAAAGATGGTATCATGGTATGGAGCCCAGATACTTAACCTCTATGGTTGCTGCATTATTATTTATGTGGTTTGTTGCGAATCGGGGATCCTCGGGAAGATCGGTGACGATCGGGGGATGGCATACGCGTGTCAGTAGTTACCTATTTTTGTAGAGGTAACCCGACCTTGTGTTGGCCGGGATCCGGTTAGGTTCTCGGGTCGTCTATTCCAGGGACATACCCATCGTGGATAGGAAGTTCCTTAGCCTGACCATTTGTTGGAAATCCAAAGAAACAATACGTGACTTGTACGGTTTTAGTTGTAGAACCTATCATTCACTTATGGTGGTCACCACTGTTTGGATGGTAGCTATAGTAGGCATCAGTGCGGAATGCCTATGCTGGCTAAGATTTATATTATACTTTCGAAATGATTTCTACACCATGCACTAATAATAATATCAGAAATGATTTGATTTTGCGTAGTAAGCATCTTTGACTATCATAAGAAGAAATCTCCTCCAATTCTGCGTTTGCATTGTGTGTGTGGTGGGAGGTCTTATGGTAGTTTCATTTTCCAAAAGCATTGCGAATTTGTTTTATTTTCTTTGTGAAAGAATAACTGTTTTACGATCTCACACCAGTCACCATGACTGACTCGGAGTTTATTGTTCCCTTCTAAACTCTGGGTGCCCACCAATTTCCACACGGGCAGCCTAGAGTTATGTTATCAGGATATTCTGGAGCTTTGGAGATAAGCTGGATGACGAGACGTAGTATTTGTATCTGATAGTATTTATTCCGCCGTGTATTCTGTATGAGGACAAGTTTATATAATTGTCCATTGTTGTATATGACTCTGATTGATGTATGTATAAACTGATATAATTCTTTTGTTTAAAGATTATTCATTTATCTATTATATATTGTTCTGCTGCGATATGTGAGATTCTGATATTGTTTTCTGTTCTGATGTTGTTCTGTTGTTCTTCTTTCTTTCCCTTCTATTTTCTTCTTCTTCTCCTTTTTTTCTTTTTCTTAAAACCCTCACTATTGGAGTTTCCGGCACTCGATTGCTCGACAGTCGATAAAGTGAGTATCGATGTCGAATTTTCGAAAGTTGAAAACTTTCGTACGTGACAGTCTTCCACTAGCCTTCCACTTCCACCACCGTGACAACAGATACACCTTTTTCCCTTCCTTCCCGCCATCTCCACTGCCATAGTGCGACCTACTCGCCTCAAACCCCACGCCCACATCCACGTCACTCCCCTCCCATCGAAGTCATAGACCCTCCAACCATTGTCGCCAGTCACACAAGCAACACGGAACCCATAACCATCTTCGCTCTCTCCTCCACTCACGCAACTCCTTGCCTCGCCCATCGAAATCCATCACCTAGCAAACATCCACCACCTTGCCACTTTGTTCGGCTGCATCAATCTATCTCCAACCAAGCACCAAATCAGACAGCCTGCTTTGAAACCCACTGCTGTATTTCCCTTCTCCTTCCACCTGTCAACTCGCTCTCAACCTCGCTACTTTCATTTTCGAATGACTCCAACTCATGTCTCGCCCCATCCCAAAGCCTCGGGCAGCACCGCCCACACAAGCATCTCCACATGCGTAGCCACTGCCACGCCTTGACAACACCTTCTCCTTCCACCTCCACCCTGCGTTGTGCCTCCTCTTCTTTTATTAGAGGTATGTTGTTATGTTATATAATATATATGCCAGTTATAAGTTGCGATAGGATGTATTTGTTTATATTCCATATAGTGTTTATATTTCATATAGTGTTTTGACTTTGTAAATTTACAGTAGAATATATATATATATGTTAGTATACATGTTTTGACAGTGTCAGTTATACTTTAAGTATATTTTCTATTTAAAAGTGATAGGGTATATTATTTGAATATAAAGTGTATGAAGTTAGTTCGTATACATATGTTTATTACCGTTTACATTTTAAAATGCTATTTATATAAAGTAAATGTTATAGTTTATAAAGTTATAACAATAGTTTATATGATTTATTGATCTATATTTGGGTTTACAACTTGTTGTATTATAGTATATATATGTCCTGAGATGTAAATTGTAATCAGTTATGTATGATAGATGTTTGTTTTAAAAATACGTGTTTATAGATATGAAATATGTAAGTTCATATTAATTTAATATTTGTTATAAAAAAAATACGAGTTGAAGATTTTGTTTAAGTTGTATGCCTTGGTTTAAAACGTGAATATATAATTAGTTTATAATGTTACAATCTTATGTATATATCGGTTGTAGTATATTTAGGTAGTGCAGTGTTATATATGTAGTATAGGGTCTATATGTTAGTCTGGATTTGTTTATACGTATGCGAGCCTTGGGTTTTATGTATATAGTCTTGCTGATTTCGAAAGTTAAGGATATATATATACATATTTATTTCAAACTATATTTCGGTAAATATGTTGTTTATAATATATATTATTTTAATATTTGTTTTAAATTTAATATTGACTTATACATAACTTCATATAGGGTTATATCATTTATCTTCAGCAATCTAGTCTCATTGATTTTCGTCTATCCTTATTATCAGCTTTGTTCGACGAATTCGTGCCGATTTGCTTTGCTTGGATTTGTAACTCAATTTCAGGGTCCGTATCAGTGTTCGTATCTGGGTCATCTTCTAATATCTCTAGCCTCGAAAGGTGAGCAATCACTCACGATTAACGTTCTTTTATTTTTTAAATTTGATTTTAATTGAAACGACAATTGAAATATGCTGCTATTAGTTAATGACACTATTATATATGCTATTACCTGTATCAGTTCACCTGTGACATCTGACACCATTATCTGTTAATTATTGATGCGATGATAATACAGTTTGACTGATAGTTGATTGATTGTTGATGTTTATATTGGACGTTAAATTGTTAATGTTAAAATGATAAATAGTATGAAATTGAACTTGATATAGGATAATAAATTTTTAAATTTGATTAACTGACATGTGTATAATATGACCCCTTTGGATGTAAATAGTTTGACATGTTGAAATAGTGTTAACGACACCTTGAACCATTTAATTGTATGTTGTATAAATTGATGTGGGTTGAAATTGAATAATAAATATCAAGTGAAAAACCGTAATGTAATAATCTTTAATCTACATGAAATGATAGTGTAGATTCTAGAAATAATTATATTAATTCGTACAAATAACAATGCGAATTAATACGATTATTTCGGGATTATTTGAATTGATTATTGGATTGTTATTGTTTGTTGTTATTGCTTGTTTATTTAATTTGACACCATCCCAGTTATCACACTGCAAGTTCCCTTATGCTTTGATTTTGAATTGAATTGGAATCGGGTTGAAATGATAAATACCCAAATTGAACTTTGACCTAGGAAAGAGAATTAAATAAAACCCAATTGGTCAATAATTTGATTTAATAATAAACGAAGATTTTATTTGAATAAATAATATGGTTTTGAAATGAAGTTAAAATTTGAATTTTTAATGAAAGGAAAAGTTAATATTTAATAATATGAAACAAAATATTAACAATGTAATTGATGAAAGAATGTTGTTTAATTTGAGAAATGATTGAATTAAGTTTGAAATTATAATTAAGTTTGAAATTATTAAACTTTGAAATTATTTAATAATTAAGTTTTGAATTATTTAATAATTAAATAAGATCGAATGATTTAATGATCAAATTGAATTGAATTCTTTAATAAGTAAAATTGAACTTTTGAATAAGTGAATTTACTTCGTAAATAATTGAAATTGAGTTTTCTTTATTAATTAAGTTTGGAAAATTATTTAAGTAAGTAAATAAGTGAAATTGAATTTCTTTATTAAGAAATAAAATGTGATTTATTGAAATTAATGTAAGACTTGAAATTTTAAAGAATTTGATTTGATGAATTTAATTCAATTCAAATTGTAAGTTTTGATATAATGAAGTTGAATTTTTATAATGGATTTAATGAATTGGAAATTTACTAGAAATTATTTTGAATGGTAAATTTACTTAATGAATATTGAATGAAATCGATAAATGAAGTTAAATTGATTTGAATGTTAAATTAAATTAATTTAAATGATTTCGGAATGAAACTTATATACGAACTTGAATCAACATTTGAATTGTTTAAATAAAGATTGAAATTGAATTATAAGATTTTGAAATGATAATTTGGAAGTTTTGAGACGTAATTTTGTAAATTTATTTACAAAGACTAACGAATTGTCGATTTACGAAATCCAATTGAAATTGAAATTGATTTGGTTTTGAAATATATAAACGACCAATCGGTGAAATAATTTCGAAAGTTATTAAAGAGACCGGAATCGGTTATGGATATACTCTCTATCTAAACCAAAAACCACTTTAATAACTATACGCGAAGTGATGATCTAGAATGAAGTGGTTGGAATGATGTACGTGTTGACTGAAGAAAGAGAACGATAATGGATAGCCTTGACACTTGTGTCAAATTGGAAATGACTAAAACAGGAGCCGTGCCGGGCCAATGGAGGATTAGCTACCTCAAGTGGACACACTTCTTCGAACTACTTATTACTTGTTGTCGATTGGTGCACCCTTGATTTTGGGAGTGTTGTTTCACGGTGTTGCGGGCGCTGCGGCGTTGCGATCTCACCAGTCCGGAACAGGCGAACGGTAGTATCACTACCTTGGGTATTGCCTCATGTGCCTTGTCATACTTGTATTCCATTTATACGCGACCACTACGATTTTGATTTGTACCTTTAGTATATGGATTGCCCTCTGGTGACTTCCGGTTTTGGGGAAACTACGGTCTTGTATATGCTTTTGGGAATAAAAATGTGTTAAGGGTGGAATGGGCCATGACTTAACACTATTTTGATATCTTTTATATTACTGATAGACATTATCTACTTAGCGTACATTACTACCTAGTAGATAGTTTAACGGATCCTTAAAGGATGGTTATTCCAAACATCCTTTGAGTTACTTGTATTTCAATTGCTATTTCACTTGAGTTGGATTTATTAATATAAGAATGTTAATCCTGACTCGAGTGTCTTGTGTTTTTCTTTACGCTCGGGTCAGACTGAGTGTACCAGTATTCGAGACTCACCTTTGAAGTTGGAGCTTTGCTTGAAGATCCAGCCATCTATTCTGCTTTCAGTATTCGATGATTCCAGTGATGTATTCTGATTTGTATCTGATGTATTGTATTACTCTTCCGTTGTATCTGTTCTAACTCTGATGTATTTTATATATTCATATAGTAGCTTCATGAACTACTATCTCTTTTATTTCCGCTGCAATTATTACTCTGTGTCTGTGATCTGTGATTATTTATTTACTGTATATGTTCAGCTTTGCCAAATTTAAATTAACAACGCGGTATTTTGAGCAATTCAACTCCGGCATGAGTGTCTACCTATACACTTATAATGGATGCGAATGGTCCAAAATGGCGGGTCGTTACAGTTGTTTTTCGAATGTAGTTATTCTTATTTTATTTGGAATCGCATATAAGCTATACTGGGTATTCAAAACAATGGGTAGATGGATCATATGCAAGTAATTCAACATATCAACAGCAAATTTAAGACTAAATCTATTGAAAGAGATTATGCTTACATTTTAATTACTACTGCTGTCTTTCATATATGGAAAGAAAGAAACTTTCTTACTCATAATAAAGCAAGTATGAACAAAGAGCAGAAGTGGTTAATCATTGAAACAAACAGCAGAATACTTCTCCAAAAATCAAAGAAAAAAGTAAAATATCAAACCAAGTTTGCTTTTTAGTTGATGAATGGAGCACTGAAGCTGGTAGTAAGCACTTCGAGTGTAACGACCCGGTATTTTCAACCATTCGCATCCATTATAAGTGTATAGGTAGACACTCATGCCGGAGTTGAATTGCTCAAAATACCGCGTTGTAAATAAAATTTGGCAAATCTCAGAATATACAGTAAATAAATATAATCACAAATCACAGACATAGAGTAAAATAATGCAGCGGAAATAAAAGAGATAGTAGTTCATGAAGCTACTATATAAATACATTAAGGTTAATTTAGATACAATAGGAATACCAAGATGCAACAGGAGTAATAGTATAATAATCAGGTACAACTCAGAATACAATTGGAATCAACTGGATAACAAGATGAATAGATATCTGGATCTTCAAAGCAAAACTCCATCTCCAAAGGGGAGTCTCTAATGTTGTATCACTCAGTCTGACCCGAGCATAAAGAAAAACACAAAACACTCGAGTCAGGATATACATACTTATACAATGTAAACCAACTCAAGTGAACTGTAATAAAGGTACAAGTAACTTAGAAGATGCTTGGGATCGCCCACCCTCTAAGGATCCGTTAAAATATCTACTATGTAGTAATATTCGCTATTATAATAATGTCTAATAAGTAAAGTATAATCATATAGAAAATAGCGTTAAGGGGATGGAGAACCTTAACGCGGTCGGATCATAAAATCATAATTGTAGTAAAGCTCGATATGGTAGGTGACACGGCATAACTAGGCAATGCCAGGGTAGATATACCAATTACACACACGGACTGATGGAGCGCATAGCAGCCACTACCGTCCACCTCGGATAATACTCCCAAATCAAGGGTGGCCACCAAAAATCACAAAGTAAGAGAATGGTATCGAAGAAATGTGTCCGAGAAGAAGTGTTACCTCACTGGTCCGAGATCGCTCCTGTTTTAGCCACCTTATGCCAACTCACGGGAGTTGGGTCCACGTATATACCTTAGGATCGTCGCCACCATCCTACTTCATTCTGGAAACTCCACCGCGTACACAGTTGTCAAAGTGGTTTTCGGTATCGACAGAGAGTATGTCCATATCCGATCCCGGTCTCTTTAACAACCAATCGTTATTATAACCCGTGGTTATAAGTTTAAAATAATATTTTATACTTCAAAATAGAATATCATTTCAAATCCAAATCTTTATCAAAATAATGATTAAATCAATTCCAAACCATTTCAATATATTAACATATCATATCTTTCCAAAACTTCATTTCAATTCATTTCAATATATCAAAATATCACATCTTTACAAAATCCAAATATTCAACTTTAAATCCTTTTAAATTCAAAGATATCACTCATTTATTGTCATTTCAAATCACCTTTAAATGGTTTATATTTCCAATTAAATTTATTCCTTTTAAACCTTTTAAAAGTGGAATTATTATTCTTACAAGTTAAGTATTCAATTTCCAAAGTTTCAAGTCATTCTGAGTTCGTTTACTAAGTCAAAAACCCTAATTATTAAAATTTCAGCATTTCACAGCATTTAAAAACAACTGCTATAAGTTATATTTGAAAACATTTTTAATTCAGCAAAGACAGCACTTAAAACTGCTGTTAAAACTCAGTTTTAGTTGAATTATAGTTCAAAACAGAAAAGACAGCATTTCAGAAGTGCTGCGGTAGTTCAGATTTCAAAACAAGGGTTAAATTTGATTTCAACATAGACTGCAGATCATTATAGCATTTCCAGAGAATGCTATAATAGGCTTGAGTTCAATATTAGCCTACAAGTTCAATTACAGCAACTACAGCATTTCAGAAATGCTGTAATAGCTCTTTTTACACAATTTTAGTTCAAAACAGAATCTATAGCATTTCTGAATGCTATTAAAAGTTAATTTCATGTGTTAGTGTATTTCCAGCAATTAAATAACTTTAATTTAATACACATAAACATTTTAAAAATCATATTTTAACATTTAAAATGTTCATTTACATTCATTTAACATATATCTTTTCACAATAAATTTCTTATAATCAAATCCAATTTTCAACAATTTACTTAATAAATTTAAGTGTAAAAGTGTCAAATTCTTCACATTTCAACAAATAAACTTAACACTTCAAATTTAAATTACCATTTCACAATTTAACTAAATTTTCAATTTTATTTAATTAACTTAAACCTTTAATTAAAACCAAATTTCACATTTCCTAGTCAAGTTATATTTTAAAAGATCACTTTTAAACATTCATTTATTTAACCACTTAAATTCATAGAAAAATCAATAATACTCTAATAAATCACTTAAATTCAAATTTTATCAAATTATCATATTTACCATTTCCAAATAAAATTTAACATCCATTTTATTTATATAACTTAAATATCATTTTTAACCAAAATTCCAAATTTCCAACTTAAGTTATATTCCAAAAATCCAGTTAAACCATTCATTAATTACATTTTTTTTTTACACATAGAAAAAATCATAATTTCTTTAATTCAAAATATTTCAAAATCTGTTTAAATCAAATTTCATAAATTTATATTTTTAAAATACTTAAAAATATCCAAAAAACTTTATAAAATAACCACGGGCGTGTATATAGTTTTCTAGCCTAGGTTAAGTGATACGGATACTATATCATTTCAATCCGTAGTTTACAAAGAAAAATCCAGGTTTTATCATTTCAAACCCGCAATCCCAAGTAAATAAAATTTAATTGAAAATCGTTCAGGCCTATCATTTCAGCCCATAACGATCTTCCCTTATTCTAAAGTCCATTCGGGTATGTATCATTTCAACCCATAGTGATTCTATTCTACAGGGAACTTGCAGTGTGATTTAACAGAATAGAATAATAGTAAAATAAAATAAAATATAACAGCTGATATGTTATGCAAATTTTTAATCATCAAATATAAATAAATCACAGGTAATTATAACATCATTTTATTTATTTATTTATTTTCTACACATTCAGTTGCGGTCGTTTCACAATCATAAGTATGAATATTCGTGTGAGATTTACTCACCTCTACGGAGCTGGAGATTCGATTCAAAAAGAGAATACGCTATCAAATCGAAAAGCACGCGGAAAGCACGATCAGTTGTTAGCGGATGCGCCAACTAGATTCAAATCTAAAGCAAAAATAAATAAACAAATCTAATAATGCACGAATAATCAATTTTCAATGAAGCAAACAAAACGAAAAGAAAACGAATTTAATACTAGAAAGAAATGGCTCGAAGAGGATGTAGTCTGTAACTTCAACATACTAAGGTAACAAAGGTAAAAAAAAATTTCTTCTTTTTTTTCAAAACAAAGGTTTGGTAAATTATAAACTAAACTTCACAATACAAAGGCTCGACCATTTTTTTTATAGACTATACTTCAAAAATACAAAGTGACAAAACAAAATTTTGTTCATTTCTTTTTCCTCTAAACAAGGCTCGGTCTGGCAATATACTTCAGAAATAAAATACAAAGGTGACAAACAATTTTTGTTCATTTCTCTGGTTCAAATACAAGGGCTCGGTCTGAGTATGGGTTGGAGCCGTGGGGTCTCGGTGGTGGTTCATGGTGGCAAATGGGTAGGGGTTCTCACGATGGTGGATAGCATGGAGCAGGGCATGGGTTTCAGTGGTGAATGGCATGGGGTATGATGAGCATGTAACAGAATAGAGCAAGACAAGGTGATAGAATAAACAGAACAAACAAAATGAAAAGAGAAAACAGAGGCAAGCGGCCATTACCTGGGAAGATGGACATGCAAATCTTGAAGGAAGCCAAATAGAAAAATTTGAGGGATGGAGATTTTGTGAACGTGGAATAATATTGTGAACAAATAATATAATAGTTGTTTACTTGATTTGTGTAGAGAAAGGCAAGAATAAATTGCTTTGAACGGTCAAGAAATCAAAAGAATTTAAGGCACTTAATTATATCAATAGATGGAAACGCATGGAAGGCCAAAGGAATGGAAATAATAACTCACGTGAAAACGATTTTATGCAAGATTTTGGGTAAGAATTTGAATTCTCAAAAGAGAATATATGCGGCTGAAGTTTGCATTGATAACGCAAGAAATCAAATAGACAATGAAAGGCAAGAGCAATTAATTTTTATTAAAGTGGAGGAAACGAACGGAAGGCAATGGGAAAGAAATAATTTTCACATGCAAGATTTCGAACTTTCAAAAGCAAAGTATACGGCTGAAAACTTTGCACTGTTAACGCCTAGAGACAAAATAAACAAAGAATCAAGGCAAAAGAAACAAATAAACATATGCCCAAAGTAACGTACAACTTTATTTATTTCTCTTAATTAGTAAATTAACATGCTAACGTTTTCTTTCAATAAAATAACGTATCATTTTAAACCAAAAATTAAATAGCTATTATACCATAATTAATAACATTTGATTGTTTAATATAAATTTAAGAACGGATGTAAATATACGTAAAAGAAATGTAAAGTTAAATTTCCCGTTTCACACTAATTATTACAACTTTTAAAAGTATACAATAAATCTGATCAAAACAAAAGTGAAACAATGTTACACAATTGTATACAGTCCAAGATGAAAATATACATAAATTAACATATTGACACATATTAAATAAAATATAAGAAAGAAAAATATGATTTATAAAATTTAAAACAGGCAAAATTGCACAATAAAACAAACTATACTAAAAATTGAAATGTACATAACTTTTACATTTTAACTCCGTTTCCAACGAAACGAAAAGCAGTATTCAAGTTATTAAATCTATTGTCATAATAAAAGAAAAAATTTATAATTTCAAATATTTAAAATTTAAATTTAAAAGTCAAAGTTTGAATATTTTAACCAAAATTCACTTTTTGGAAAAATTATTCTATTCAGTCATATTTGGAATTCAAATCCATATCAAAATCAAAGTTTATATTTAAAATACAAAATTTATTCATTTTCATAAATAAAGCTTTTAAATCTGGAAATATCAATTTAAAAATAATTGTAAAATACAGGGCTGTTACATCGAGCTCTATCTATCTCGCTCGAAGAGCTTCCAAATTAACCAGCAAGTTAATGATGTAAGAGCGGCGCTTCAAGGCTCGAATTTGGTTGGCGATGGTGTTTCTGAGAAGGTATTAACAGATCTGAGTCGCGATGACATCAGATATGTTAATCCATCTCTTTTCCCCTCGAATCTGAGTAAATACTATCTCAATGAAGACTTGGAAGGGATGAGAGGAGGATTCAATGAATGGTTATCGTATTGGGAAAGTGAGGAAACAAGCGGAGAAAAGATTGGAGGTAGAGATTCATAGAAGATATGAATCTCCACTCCGCCATTTTTGTTAAGCTTGGTGTTCTGTTTTGGTTTTGAAAGAATGTCGGTGACCCTAGGTAGGGTTTAGTGAAATATTTTGGTTGTTGGGTGGGTGTTGTTCCTATTTGGAACCGTTTGGTTGTATTTGGGCTTAGCCCATTTATCCTCTTTTAAAAAAGAGGCATCAAGCTATTTTTATTACCGTATATGCAAAAATACTAACCTAGACATATTATAATTATTGAACTGGTTAGAAAATGAAGCTCAACATATGAATAGGCCTTGGTTAGTAGTAAGGGATTTTAACTATGTGTTACATAATAATTAAAGAATCTCCTACTCTAGTCATTTAGTTGCAGATATTAACTTTTAGTCAAGTTTAGTAGCTGCTGGTCTAAAATAATTACAAACTATGGGTAATTTCTTTACTTGGAGAGGAGTTCTTAATTTCAGCATCTATAGTAAGATAGATAGGGCTCTATGTAATTATGAATTCCATAGTAAATTCACACAAGTCAAAGTCTCTACACCAAATCACTCAATTAGCGATCATTCACCTATCCTTATTAATCATGTTTCCGCAGCTAGTGTCGATGGAACTAGACCATTTAAATACAACAATGCATGGAAATACCAAGAGGGGTATCATGAAGTGATTCAAAGCAGTATTAGCACGAGAGGCATTGGCAGTCCTATGTTGAAATTCGTAACAAAGCTTAAACACGTCAAAGCTGGTCTCAAAAAATAAAACTTCAAGAAAGCTAGTGTCAAAAAACTAATTTAATTCATCAGCCAAAGGAATAACAGCCTATAATTGTAGATTTTGATCAATCCCAGTAACCATGAAGTTATACATGAACATAAAAATAGTCTAACTCAACTTCAATCAATTTTACACTGGAAGACATTGAAAGCATTCAAATAGCTAAAATTGAATGGCTTGCTCAGGGAGATCGGTGCTTCTGATTCTTCCATGTAAAGGTGTCAGATAATAGGAGCTGAACACAAATCGACCAGATTATAGATAACCAAGGACAAATCATCGATGAAGAAAGCAAACCTACAGCTGAAGCAATCAATCATTTTGTAGAGCTTTTCAATGCTCAAACAGTGGAAAATCAATTCTAACACATAATATGCAAAAAATTAATCTCTAACAATTAAAATTCAAATCTGAATAAACCAATTGACATGCAAGAGGTGAGGGATGCTACATTTCAAATATATGACAATAGTTGTCTTGACCTTAATGGGTTCAACGCTGATTTCTACAAAAATCGTTTGGACAAGCTAAAACAGTAGTCACTACAAGCGATTTCACATACCTTAATAACAGGGAAGTTAACTAAAGAAATAAACCATACTTTTATTACCTTAGGTCTAAAACCAACCAATGTCGATAGCATCAATGATTATAGGCCCGTATCATGTTGTAATGTAATATACAAAATAATCTCAAACATAGTTTACAATATGATAGAGGACCTTATGAATGATCTAATCTCTCATAACCAAAATGCTTTTATTCCAGGTAAATGCATCTCGAAAATCTCTCTATAGCATATGAATTGACTAGAACTTTCAACCGAAGAACTAGCAAAAGCATGTGCATAAACGTGGACCTCCAAAAAGCTTATGACAAATTACGTAGCGAGTTCATGAAGCATACGATGAAAATGATGGACTTTCCTTATCTCTTATGGAGGAAATCACCTGGTCCAAATTTTCACTATCCCGATGTGCCTAGCCAATCATAACACAAAGATTTTTATAGAAAGGTAACATATCTCTCCTAGTGAAGGTGTTATTTGAAAAAGTGGTAAAAAAATTGTGGTGTGATTGGCTGGCACACCGGAACTGCGGATGTTGGGACCATGTGATTACCTCCCCATCTCTTATCCCTCGTACGATGGCGCATATCCACCCCTACTTTTTCTATCATCATTAATGGCACCCCTCATGGGTTCATCTACAGCAATAGAGGAATTAGACAACCTTTCTTTCTGCTCTTGATATTGAACTTTTATCTATTGAGTTTGAGAGTGAGCATATGTTAGACAACATCAACAATATATATAACGCTGCTCCTATGCTTAATCACTTTGACATATGCTGATGACTTATTGAGAATGGAAACAGCAAATGAAACAAGTACTTTTGCAATGAATCAGTGTAAAGGGGCTTGAAAACCGAACAAATTTAATTGTTAATCCTCCAAAAACAAGAATATTTTTTGCTAAAGTGGTAACTAACAAAGCACAAATAAAAGAATACATTAATGAACAAGTTGCTAACTTAGCAATAAAATAACTTGACGTCCCACTCTCAACACTACAAGAAAACTAGCCTTTAGTTGCATAAATTGGTGGCATTTATTTTTGAATGCAACTAAAAACATTTCACCCTATAGTCAAATCGCGGCAAAAATTATTTTACCGTTCGCGCCTTACCAAAATCTTTCCGCCTAAGTCTAATAAACGTAATCAGTACATTCCCTATCATTAAATTATCTAACACTTATAAATTTTCTAAACCTAAGGAATAAAATTTCCCAAATCGCTTCAAAATAATTTCCCAAATCGCTTTTTGATTCAACCGTTCCTCTCCACATCACTCATCTCCCCATCGTCATTTGTTCTCATCGTCGCATCTACTCCTCTCCACATCATCGTGGTAGCTCCCCAGCACGATTTTCTCCTTGTGGTGCCCTAAATAGGTACATTTAGGTTGAATTTTATAAATCGATTTGCTAATTGTGATTAAGGCTTGTGCATAAAATTGTTTGTGATTATTTCTGGTTGTTCGTTATGTTTACTATTCTATTGATACTGCAAGTTATTATAGATTATATTTCAAGTTATTTTGTGATTGTTTGTGATTACTGTAGGTTTTATTTTGTGATTGTTTGTGATTACATCTTAGAATGTAATTGTACAGTTTATTGTTTTGATATTTTCAACAAAAATAGAATTTTTACTGAGAAATTTTGTGATTGTTTGCATTGTAATTACTTCAAGGGTATCTTAGTTATTTTGTGATTACTGACGTCATTACTGCAAGTGTAGCTCAGTTATTTTGTGATTGTTTGCATTGTGATTTATTAGTTAACGAAACCGGATGAGCAATCTATTACTGGTTGGAAACATGTGTTTTTCTGGTTCTACAAATAGTAAAATTTGATAGAAATGATACAATACTACTTAATAAAGAAAGCAATTTGTCTGCCTTTTATTTTACAAGGAAATAACAAATACAAATATGTATTACCATATATTCATTCACAGTTTGGACCTTGTACACCATTTCTATTCCTCAAAAGTTATAGGTACTTTCATAAACTTCAATGCCAAGAAAAGCTTTCACTCATGAAAGTTTTTCTTGCTTAGTTCTTAAAATAAATCATTCAACATGGCTAGGAGAACAATTTTTAATGCAAAAAGAAATAAAATGATACTGTCAAGTAAACCTTAGTAGTGGTTGTCTTTGTAATGTGGACCTTAGTGATGGACAAGTAGAGCTATATGGATGCAACAACTAATAATACAAGCAACCAATGATAACACACACTTATAAAATTCATACTAACATCTTTGGTATTTTGAAATAAAAATAAAGGATGTGTCCATATATATTTTGCAGTAACAGCAAACTCTCAGTAATTTTAATCAACTTTAGGCTTAATTGATCTAAATCAGTTAACTTCAGAACATTTTTATTAGCACATACATATCAAAATACATGAATTAAAGAGTGTTAACTTTACTTTTTTTTATCGAACCCAGATTTTCTCTGCTGTCAGTACTTCAAGTCAATGTTTAAGTGTGTGTCTTTTGTCAATCATTTTTCTGCAAATGCACAAATAATGTTTCGTGTCAATGTTTATGCTCAGCGTTCATGGACTAAAAAGGAATTTGAAACCATTCTATGGTCACATTCCCATCTTAAATATTATCTATACATAGAAAAGGAAACTTGATATCAAAAATTTCATAATGAAGGACTAATTAGCTATAAATTTACTACGATAGCCTAAATATATTGGTGTTGTGTTGTTTTTATAATAGAATATCATTTTTGAAACCAGTTTTTTTTTCTAGAAAATGTTGGATTTGATTGGGTTCATGTTTGATAACTAGACACACTAAGATTGCACTGACAGTCAAATCACCTTTCTTCAAAACCTTGCACTGATATATCGATTACAAAACATAACTAAATGAAACAACAATAGAAAAATACTTAGAAGAAACAATAATTACCGAATTATAAAATGTATTACCGAATTATAAAATACACTTGTTGATGTGATATTCTACTATTTCAGTATTATTTTCACGAGCTTGAAATATTTTCTTAGTTTCAGACTAGAAATTTGAAAGATAATATTTTGATTTTTAAACATTCGTATATTTTCCAACCAGTATGACTTCATTTAAGGCAGTATGGAAGATCCACACCCGCATTCGCAAATGTATGGATTAATCATGTTTAATATGTTCTTTTTAAATGTAATTTTAATTACCATTTGCTGAATGGCTTCACATTTTTGCGCGTTCACAATATAAATAATTTTCCGGCAGATGCGTTTACATGGTCACATGGAGATATCTCACTGATACATATCTATATGCATTATATTTTCAGCAAATGCGTCATAATTTCAGTCACCAAACAAAGAAAAACAAATCTATGTAACCTTGTGAACGAGGTTTGATTCATGTGTGCAGTATCCTAAAAATAAAAACTATCTCTGTTATTTCATTCACTGCAGTACATGCTATTTCTGTTATTATTCATTTTATGTGGTTTATTTTAGTTTATTATCCTTACTATGGGCGTGTTACCAATGTTCTAGATAGTGCATTATTTATAAGATGCTTGGATGTTTTTTTGGGTAATAACTTCAACGTCTAGTAATTTTTTTGATTACAACAGATAACCAATTTATACGTCAAAGATTGGAAACTTATTTGCCTTCATATGTCGAAAATGGAAAAAGACTGGATTTTTTTAAGCAGGTGATAAAACCATGATTAACTTAATATGTATTTTGAGAATTATAACATATAATCTAATATTAAAGCTCAATTTTTTAATTTGTTTTACTTTTTTCATAGAACTAGTATAGAGTACCGACAAGGAGCAATGAATTTTGTGAATGCTGCAAAGAGGAATGCAAGAAGTGTAGAAAAAATTGTATGCCCTTGCAAGGATTGTCGGAATCTTAGTCGTCATGATGAACAAATCATCGTTGAACATTTAATTATAAAAGGAATGGATCCTAAATACATGGGTGGTGTATGGTTTAACCATGGTGAAGAGATAAATGTAGAGAAGAAAACAAATATGTTTGATGTATATGATCTATTCAAGATGATTCACTATGAAGATGAAGATTTTTTGAATCAAGATTTTTTGATGATGATAAAGATAATGTTAATTCTCAAAGAAAAGAGGATGAGTTACTCAAGAACTTGGAAGATGCAGAAACTCCATTATATCCTGGTTGCATAAATCACACAAAATTATCTGCTATCACCGTCTTGTATAATATTAAATGTGAGACTGGCTTGTTTGATAGTGGTTTGATAAGCTTTTAACTGTGCAACATATTTTTCTGCCGAAGGATAACGTGCTTCCCAAAAACTTATATGAAGTAAAGAAATTTCTTAGAGCATTCGACATGGGTTTTGAAAAGATACATGCTTGTGAGAATGACTGTTGCCTTTACAGAAAAGAATACAAAGATTTAGAAAGTTTTCCAAAATGTGGTTCTTCAAGATGGAAGAAAAATCAAGATACTGAAGAGGTTATACAAGGTATTCCAGTTAAAGTATTGAGATACTTTCCAATAATTCCAAGATTTAGAAGAATGTATAGATCTCAAAAGATGGCAGAAGATTTAAGATGGCATTTTAATAATACAAGCAACGATGGAAAAATGCGTCATCCCGTGGATTCTACGACATGGAAAATGGTGGATGAAAAGTATAAATCTTTTTCATCTGATCCACACAATCTTAGGCTTGGTCTTGCTACAGATGGATTCAATCCATTTTCCATGTTGAGTTCGAAATATAGTTGCTGGCCGGTGATGCTTGTGACATACAATCTTTCGCCTATGTTGTGTATGAAGAAGGAAAATATTATGTTAACTTTACTTATTCCAGGCCCAAAGCAACCTGGGAATGATATTGATGTATATTTGGCGCCTTTGGTGGAAGACTTGCATCATTTGTGGTGTAATGGAGTTGATGCTTATGATGCATTTAGTAAAACTTTGTTTAAACTAAATGCAATTTTGCTATGGACGATTAACGATTTTCCGGCTTATGGAAATCTTGCTGGATGTCATGTGAAGGGGGGAAAAGGTTGCCCATTATGTGGTGTCAATACCCATTCTCGTTGGTTGAATCATAGTCAAAAGAGCGTCTAGATGGGTCATAGAAGATTTCTACTTGCTTCAGATTCACGGAGGAAACAAAAGGCATTGTTTGATAACACCATAGAGAAAGGTAGTGCTCCTAGAATACTAACTGGGAGAAACATTCATGCATTGTTGAAGGATTATCCAAATGATTTTGGAAAAGAAAAAGAAGAGAAAAGTAAGAAGAGAAAGTGTGTTTATGATACAGAAGATGAAGATGGTAATACTAATGATTCTACAAAAATGGAGCTATCGAGGTGGAAAAAAAGATCAATTTTCTTTGATTTGCCTTATTGGAAGGTTAGTGGTTAGTTTATTTATTTTCATTGTTTTAATAGAACAAAAACCCAATAATGCGTTATAGTTTTGGTTTTCGTAGGAGCTTCCATTACGCCACAATATAGATGTGATGCATGTGGAGAAAAACATTGGTGAAAGCCTATTGGGCACGATGTTGCATGGTAATAAATCAAAAGATGGAACCAACTATAGAGAGGATATAGAGGATTGGGGAATTCGAAGTGAGCTTCATGCACAACCTCGTGGGAATAAAACATATCTTCCACCGGCTCCATACATGTTGTCAAAATCCGAGAGAAAAATATTTTGCAAAAGATTGTACGATTTCAAAGGACCAGATGGCTACTGTTCAAATTTGAAAAATCGGATTTCGTTACTGGATTGCAAAATTAGCGGATTGAAGTCACATGATTACCATGTATTAATGCAACAGTTATTACCAGTAGCATCGAGAGGATTAATGGCAAAGAAGGCAAGAAAAACAATAATTCGCTTATGTTCTTTTTTCAACAAATTATGTCAACGTGTTCTTGATAGAGAGAAGGTAGAACAAATCAATGTTGAGATTATTGAAGTTTTATGTGAGCTTGAAAAATATTTCCCACCATCTTTTTTTGATATAATGGTACATTTATCCATTCATCTTGGAAAAGAAGCACTAATGTGTGGACCGGTTCATTTTCGTTGGATGTACCCATTCGAAAGATACATGAAGACACTTAAAGACTATGTCAGAAACTATGCACGACCAGAGGGATGTATTGCAGAATCCTATCTTGCAAAAGAATCCATGATGTTTTTCGATGAATTTTTGAAAAAATCAGGACATATAGAGGAGAAAGAAGCTCGAAATGAAGATTATGAAAGCAGTGTAATACTCGAGGGACGTCCGATTTTAATATCCAAGACAGTTAAACTGTCAGTTAATGACAAAGAAAGTGCTCATTTAGCCGTGTTAATGAATATGGCTGTGGTGGAACCATTTATAGAGTAAGTGTATGTTATAAATTTTAATTATTTTGATTTTTTCGTAATGCTATATATAACTTATAATCAATTATTCAATACTAGTTTGCATTTGGAGGAATTAGAAAAGTCAGACCCACGCATGACAAAAAATGCGACCTTACTTTGGGAAACACATACAAAAAAATTTGCCGATTGGATTAAAAGAAAGGTTAGTTAGATTTCAAATATATTATCTTTTGACTATTAATCTTACTATAATATACATGCTAAATAAAATTTGTTGTAGATACCTATTACCTCCAAGGATCATGATGACATGTTAAGATGGATTGCTTTTGGTCCGAAGGATGATGCCATGTCTTACAACGGATATATCATCAATGAGCAACGTTTTCATATAAAAGATGTAGGGAGAGAAACTCAGAATTGTGGGGTGACTTTTGATGCGACTACTATGTGTAGAGCAAGTGCAAAAGATATGTCCCAAGTGGTTGATGTGGTCACTTACTATGGAATATTGAAAGATATAATTTTATTAGATTATCATACGTTTTATATTCCAGTTTTTAAGTGTCGTTGGGCGTATAAAGGAAATGGATTAAAAGCTGATGATGATGGGTTCACTCTTGTTAATTTACAGCAAGCATTGTTTTCACGAGATCCATACATACTTGCAACTCAAGCAAGACAAGTATTTTATTCAAGAGAGAATGATGTTTCTAATTGGTATGTTGTAATGAAAGCACCATCAAGAAGTTTTAATGATTTAGAGGATCACGATTGCATCGAGGAAGATATCCAAGTCGTGGAAGATAACGAAATAACCGAAATGGATGATGAAGATGTTAGTTATGTTAGAGAGGATTGCGAAGGCATTCTTGAGTAGATTATATGTTCAAACTTGAGTAGACTATAAAATTTGTTGTACTATCATTTGAAAAATGTATTACTATCAAGTAGTTTCTTTTCCTTGTTTCATGACAGCTTTGACATTTACCACCTTTGTTCTGTCTACGACTTCTTTTATTCGTGCACAATGATTTGATAACATTTCTTTTTTGTCTGACTCTATTTGGATTTGATATGTCAAATCAAATTTAATATTATGTTTATGTTGAATTTAATTCCATTCCTATGCCAAGTTTGTTCCCTGTTGCATAATTGTCAAAAGATATCTTAATTGTCAAAAGAATCGGAACTCAGAAGACAGTGAGTGATAACCAGAGGATAGTGACTGATAAGGTAAGTGGGTAGTTAGTCTACATATGTGTTTGTGTGTACTGTGTTTGTGAGGGTTGTCTGACTGTCTGTAGGGTGAGTTGGGTTTGTGAATATGTTGTGTACTGTGTGCTTGTGTGAGTTGTGTGTGAGTTAGCATTGCTATGTTTTGTGTTTGTGAGAGGTTGCAAATTTTGTTGAGTGTGTTGTGCTTTTTTTATTAGATGTTAGGTGCCTTCATTTGTAAATGCAAGCACAGAAAACATATTAATATACATTTACAGAAATTACATGTTTTGATTATTCCATTATTAAGTATTAATGTGAATATTTACAGAGTTTACATTACAGAGTTCATATACATGTATTAATAACTATTGTATTCAAGGTTAAATAATAGATACTGTTAACTGTATTTATATGAAGTATTCTCAAAATAAGTTACTGTTTTTTGTTTCATTTGTTGAAAAAAGATGCATTCAAGCTTTGTACGTACTCGCAACCAGAGAAAGGTTAATGAGGAATCTCATAAGTATAAGTCAAAGCGGAAGTATAATCCAAAGAAAAAGGTTAAGTTTCCAGCTGGTGCTTGCACCGACAGTGAAGAACCAACAGTCAACGCTAAGAAACAAGCCATTATTTGCAATGAAGACAAAGAACAAGAGCCACCTGTTACCCCCTCCGACCCTAATGAAGAAGGACTTCGCTCATAAAATGAAATCCTTCCTGAACAAACTGATGATGATGAGGGAGAAATTGGGAGAGCAAGTGAAGCTGAATCCAGAATTACATCTCGGAAAAGAGGCGGTAGAGGTCCAGCAAAAGAAAAAAAGACTCCCGTTAAGCAGTCAGGATCGAATTGAAGTTGAATTCAATGATATAGGTATACCAATAGGGAAAGGGTCAGTACATTTATCCTCTTTTCTTGGACCGCTTGTGCGGGAGCTGGTTCCATACACACTTGATGATTGGAGGAATCTAAGTGATGAGTTAAAAGTTGTTTTGTGGCAACCGATTCAGGTATGAGTTAAAAATTGTTTTTGTTTTTTATACATCTGTTTGCAAGTTGCTACATTGCTACATTGTTACATCACGTATTATAGTTTTGGCTGAAAAAAATTGTTTGATGCATACATATGGTTGTTGTTTGATTTTAATATCATGTTTTCATGTATTGTTGCAAATTAGATTTAAACTGGAAGAGGATTGGCAAAGAAAAGCTGTATTTCAACAAATGGGAATAATTTGGAGATCGTCAAAAAGTAAATTGGTTCGAAAATTAAATAAAGTGGAGAACGAAGAGGAAAGACTAAAACTGAAACCTACCAACATCAAAAGCATGAAAGAATGGAGAAGGTTTGTGAAGGCGAAAACAAGTCCGGAGTTTAAGGTAACACTATTCACTATTTTATTTGCTAGAACACTTTAAAAGTTAATGATTGGGATCCAATAACACATATGGTTATTTGCACAGCATAGTTGATTATCATTTTCAAAAGAACAATTTTATTATCCAATAACACATATGGTTTTGTTTTAGTCTCAAAAAAAAGAAAACATTTTGCATTAAAAAAAAGAATACATATGGTTTTGTATTGTGTTATCTTGCATTAAAAAAATTGTTGGATTTGTTTTCATCTTGCATTGGAATTTTCAACTAGTTTGCTATAGGATTTCATTTCCTGGCTTTTGCGTTTCGTTTTCTGTTTTACATTGCTATTGCATTCCATACTTCAACAAGCTTGCATTTCATATACCCAAAAACAAAAATAAAACAAAAAACATTGCATTGCATCTTAGATTTTAGTTTTCATTTTTACATATCTGTTTCTTGTGCTCACTGTTTTCACTTGATATTATGTTCAATGTTTTATTTCATTTGTCTTTTAGTTTCTGATACATTGAATTTTCCTCTCCTACAAGCAACTGTTTTCAAGTTTTTTTTCTCTATTTACAAAACAAAATATCCATGTTTCTTCTTTACATTGCCTTTATCAAACACTTCTCAAACAACTTCTCTCTGTCACTCTTCACTTCCTCAACCAAGCTGTCATTATCTGTAACGACCCAATATTTTCAACCATTCGCATCCATTATAAGTGTATAGGTAGACACTCATGCCGGAGTTGAATTGCTCAAAATACCGCGTTGTAATTAAAATTTGGCAAATCTCAGAATATACAGTAAATAAATATAATCACAGATCACAGACACAGAGTAAAATAATGCAGCGGAAGTAAAAGAAATAGTAGTTCATGAAGCTACTATGTAAATATATCAGAGTTACATAAGATACAACAGAAGAAATAGAGTACAACAGAAGTATCAATAAGATAACCAAGTACAAGCTGAACAGAGCAACATAACTGAAGTAGATAGAAGAAGACTAGCAGATAATCTCCAGCGATTCAAATCTCTAGAAGGTGGAAATCCAAATCTGTGAATAACTCAGGCTGACCCGAGCGTAAAGCAAAACACAAAACACTCGAGTCAGGACAATATATACTTATATAATGTAAACCAACTCAAGTGAACTGTAATAAAGGTACAAGTAACTTAGAAGATGCTTAGGACCGCCCATCCTCTAAGGATCCGTTAAAATATCTACTATGTAGTAATATTCGCTATTATAATAGTGTCTAAATAAGTAAAGTATAATCATATCGGAAAATAGCGTTAAGGGGATGGAGAACCTTAACGCGGTCGGATCTTAAAATCATAATCGTAGTAAAGCTCGATATGGTAGGTGACACGGCACAACTAGGCAATGCCAGGGTAGATATACCAATTACGCACACGGACTGATGGATACGCATAGCAGCCACTACCGTTCCACCTCGAACAACATTCCCAAATCGGAGGATGGCCATCTAGTCAAATCACAAGTAAGAGTATAATATCGAAGAAATGTGTCCGAGAAGAGGTGCTACCTCACTGGTCCGAGATCGCTCCTGTTTTAGCCACCTTATGCCAACTCACGGGAGTTGGGTCCACGTAACATACCTTAAGAACGTCGCCACCATCCTACTTCATTCTGGAATCTCCACCGCGTACACGGTTGTCAAAGTGGTTTTCGGTATCGACAGAGAGTATGTCCATATCCGATCCCGGTCTCTTTGCCAACCAATCGTTATTATAACCCGTGGTTATAACTTTTAAAAATAGTTTATGTTTCAAATCAAAATACATCCTTTAAACCATTTCAAAATCATATCATTTATTTCAAACTAATACATACTTTCAAACCCAAAACATATCTATTCAAAACCAATTCAAAAATATATCATTTCCATTTCAAAACCAATTCAATAATACATCATTTCAATAAAACCCAAATTTCAAAATCACTGAATATTTCCTTTAATTTATTAAACTTGAAATCTTCCTTTAAATTATCATAGCATTTTGGTAATGTAACCTTAAGTAATCATAGCATTTTTGGAATGTAATACTTTCCAATTTAACATTTTATATAATCAAAGTATTTATATACTTACAAATTTTTAACATGGTCATTTTATCATAGCCTTATAGTTAAATAAACTTTGTTACTGTAATATCCAATTTAATGTTGAAATTCTAATGTTAAGTTAAGAGTACCTTATTAACTTACATTATCATTACAATAATGAAACTTTATTATTTTAGTCATTAAAATGTGTCATTTACATAAATTAAAACTTACATATTAAATGTACTTTTAACTTACATTTCTATTACAGTAAAGAGCATTTATCATTTAATCAATATTACACTAATTAAACTTACATTATCAAATGTACGTTTTAATTTACGTTTTATTACAAAAAGGGCATTTATTATTTTATTCAATATTACACTGATTAAGACTTACATGTTTCTTTCATTAATTAAGACTTTCCATGTTTCTTTCATAAATTAAAAACTTTACATATTCTTCCATAAATTAAAACTTTACATGTCTCTTTCATAAATTAAAACTCTACATATTCTTTCATTAATAGAACTTTACACGTTTCTTTCATAAATTAAAACTTTACATATTTCTTTCATTAATAGAACTTTACACGTTTCTTTTCAAAACTTCGTTACAAGTCATTTTATTATCAAGATATCATTTGAGTTCAAATCCATTTCAAAATATCAAAATATTATTCAAAACATCATTCATTTTAATTCATTTAAATACCATTTAAATCCATTCATTTTATTAAATTTAAATACCATTTTAAACTCACATTAAAACTCAAATTCTTCCATTTAAAACCATTTAAATATCACTTCATTTTCTTTAGAAATTTAACATTTAATTTCCAAAAATTATATCATTTTCCAAAGGTTATTTTTCATAAAATTTATTAAAATAACAAAATATAGTTTCCGTAGCACTTACAAAATGCTACGTAAAGTTATAGTTTTAAAATAGTTCATTTAACAAAACGACAGCACATAAATGCTGTAATATATTTCCATTAAATTTAAAATAAACTTAAATGTTAAGTTTAACCACTACAGCACTTACAAAGTGCTATAATATCCTTTATTTCAAATTAACTTTTAGTTCATTTAAACAACTACATCATTTGCAAAAATGCTGTAATATCTTTTACATACATTTCAAAAATGCCGTCAAATCAAATTCAGAGTTTAATTACCATTTCATAAATTTAACTAAATTTCCAATTTTATTTAATTAACTTAAACCTTTAATTAAAACTAAATTTCACATTTCCAAGTCAAGTTATATTTTTAAAAGATCACTTTTAAACATTCATTTATTACATTTTTAACACATAGAAAAATCATAATTTCTTTAATTCAAAATATTTCAAAATATGTTTAAATCAAATTTCACAAATTTATAATTTTTGAAATACTTAAAAATATCCAAAACACTTTATAAAATAACCACGGGCCTGTATATAGTTTTCTAACCTAGGTCAAGTGATACGGATATGTATCATTTCAATCCGCAGTTTAAAAAGAAAAATCCAGGTTCTATCATTTCAAACCCGCAATCCCAAGTTAAAATAAATTAAATAAAAACCATTCAGGCCTATCATTTCAGCCCATAACGATTTTTCCTTATTCTAAAGTCCATTCGGGTATGTATCATTTCAACCCATAGTGATTCTAGTCTACAGGGAACTTGCAATGGTGATAACTGATATAAATAACAGAATAACATTAAATAACAATAACATATGATATAACAGGTGTAATAACAGGTGTGAACATCATATGATAATAATATAAGCATATATAACATGGTAATATATTTCTACAGATTCGCAGGGTGTCAATTTACTAGTTATATAGGTACATATTGTATGGTGAGAATAACTCACTTGTTTAAGCTGGAGATGACGACCAAACACATAACACAGAATCTTTGAAGGCACGACAACATGAATATGATTTGAGAGTGGAGAGCCAAATATAATTGCCTTGTATACATATAAACAAAACAAGACAATGTATACATAAATATTCAACACAAACAATATTGAAACAATTTTAAATAAGGAGCAACAAAGAAATAGATGACTTGACCTTGCCTCAACCATTCAAGTGCTTGGCCATGACATCATTTGGCTCAGCTATGATCAGGTCTAGACCTGAAATAGTCATCCAATGGTCAGCAAAAAGAAGGCAAAACAATGGAATGATGATGGTAGGAGTTACACATGAAGAAGACAAAGAGTCAAGGCCAAAAGGAGTGGTTTTGGTGCACACTAGGCTCGGTCTAGTCATTGTTTGGGCTTGGCCATGCTTGCTCCAGATCTGGACAGAGGTAAGGGGTGATGGTAAGTGGTCAAAACAATGTGGTGGTGGCGGCTATGGTGGTGGCCAAGGTGGTGGATGAAGGTGGTGAAGTAATAGTGGTGACTAGTGCATTGTTTTGGAGTTTTTGACATTGTTTTGTGGTGCTAGCTTCAAGGAGAGGTCACGACCATGGATGGATCTGAAATGATGGCTGGAGATGATGCCAAGGAAGAGTGGTAGGGGATGGTGGTCGAGGCTATGGTGGAGATGGTGGAGGGTTTAGCCGAGCAAAGCTATGGAAGAATCAAGCAAAACAATAGAAAATTTAATAGGAAATGAAGAAGAGAAAGGTAGAGAAGATGAAGCCATTACCCAAACAACTTCAGAAATGTTTTTGGCTGTGAATTGTGAATGAAAGAGAAGTCTTTCACGTGAAACAATAAGGCATACACGGTTACAAAAGAATAAATGAGCCGTTATGGAAAAATGAAGGGTTTGGTTAATGAAAAATCACACAATTTACAACTTAAGTCCTTTCAAATTTCCATTTATTTTATTTTAATTTTATATAACTGAAATATAAATATAAAATCAGATAAAAATACGAAAATTTAGTAAATAACAAAAAAATAAATAACTAAATATTAAATATATATAATTTAATTAAATAAAACAGCAAAATTTGCAACTAGTCTTGAAAATATGGTAAATAAATGCAATGAACTATGGAAACTTTTTATGTACTTAAAAATATTTATAAATAAAGATAAGAACACAAAATAAAATGAATTCACAAAAATAAATAAATAAATTTTAATTTAAATATAGTTTAGATGAAGAAAATAGCAGAAAAATAGAAATAGCCTTTAAAAATAAGAAATAAATACAGTAAATTTTGGAAAAATTCTATCATCGTTTTAAAAATATTTAAAAGTCAAGATATGCATAAAATAAAATATCAACACATATTAGAACAAAATATGACAAATAAAATAAAATTTATAAAATTTAAAATAACAAAATTGCAAAATAAACAATTTATACTCAAAATTGAAATGTACATATCTTTTACATTTTAACTCCGTTTTCAACGAAACGAAAAGCAGTATTCATGTTATTAAATCTATTGTCATAATAAAAGATAAAAATTATAATTTCAAACTATTTAAAATTTAAATTTAAAAGTCAAAGTTTGACTATTTGACCAAAATTCACATTTTCTAGAAATATTAAATTTAGTCATATTTGGAATTCAAATCCACATCCAAATCAAAGTTTATACTTAAAATAACAAAATTTATTCTTTTTCATAAATAAAGCTTTTAAATCTGGAAATCAATTTAAAAATAATTGTAAAATACAGGGTTGTTACACTCTCCCCCACTCAAAACTTTTCGTCCCCGAAAAGGAACGAGGTACGGGAAAGCACAGAAAAGATAGAATGAAATAGAATTAAGACAAGATGATAAGAAGATTGGAATTACACCTGATAACTATTGTTATAGGTAAGTTTAACAAGATGGAGGTGATCAAATCAAGAATATAAGCACGAAAAGATCCTCTAGAGTCTGAATCTCCCTTTTCACTTGACCGACGGTCTATGAATGGAAAACAGTGTTCTGATCCAGATGAGTAACAAAGATTTCAAAGATTATAAAAAGATTTCTAAACAGACTGGTATAAGCAACAGCCTTCCCATTCTGTAACAAGATAAGAGAAATAAGGACAACCAAAAGATAGTTTGAAAAAAAACAAAAAAAAAACAAAATAAGATAATAAATTTGAAACAATAATGCTTTGAAATCATAACAATTTAGGGATGTTTATCATTTGGAAATCATACTACTAAAAATCATAACACTTTGGAAATGTTATTCTTAAAAAGAACATAATACTTAGAAAATCATAACACCTTTTAAAAATAATCTTCATTTAAACCATTTTAATCCAAGATCAAACAATATTCACTTTAAAGTTGTAACATTTCTAAGTTCATTCAATTTTAAAAATTTCCAAAACACTGTATTTTCAAAACAGCATCACTTATAAAATGCTACAGTAGGTATATTAGTACTTCAAATCAGTTTAATTCCAGAAATATTCATTTGGATATCATTTAACTTATGACTTATTAAAACAAACTTTTATGAATGGAATATCCCAATAAACTATACTACATTTATTAAGTCAAAAGTTCATTATTTTAGTTAGCTCTTAATTTAACACATAACCTAACACTTATTTAAAATACCCATTTCATAAATAGATATTCCTTTAATAAGTTACACTTAAAATTCCATTTGAAAACCAAATTTTCAATTATCAAATTTTAGTGATGTTAAAATACATTTTAACTATTTAAATCATAATTATTCAATTTCCAAGACATATCTATTTCATAAATAAAACATTTATATAGCAAATATAACAATCAAATTTCTTTACATATTTATTCATTTAGACATCAATTAAACTATGAATTCAAGTTAAATAAACTTTATTACCAAAAGTCCAATTCAAATGTATTTTATTTTATCTATTCAAAGATACATTATTTATTATACAACATATTCATTTCAGGAAATAACCTTTATTAAAATTCCTAGGTTAGACGACTTAAGGTTCCATATTAAATCAATTTGATTATTAAGTTATTTAAATAAAATCTCTTTAAATTCCTTTTTCACTATTTACCTCTGTTAATCTTTTATAACTAAAATTTAAGTGTATAAAATCCTTTTTATATTGTATATTATCCAATTACATTGTTAACTTCTAAAAAAATTTAAGGTAAGTTATATTTGAATGCAATTGTAATATACAAATAAAACTATCCAATTCAATTATCTCAAGTTTGAATCATTTATCCAAAATTTTGATTTTGATTTTTATAATTGAAATTATTCTTTAAGAAAAAAATGTAAGAATTAAATTTCCGATTTCCTTCAAACCATTTAGAGATAAATAAATATATGTACATAATATGTCAAATCAATTTAAATCATTTATCTATATATATTATAAATCAAATCATATTTAGAAATTCAAATAAATTAAATCTTTCAAAACAAAGCTGTAGTAAGACTACAGAACGGTCTCTTCAGTTCAAAACTCGAAAATGAATGTCGATGATGCTGCAGTCATCACCGAAATTATTTTCCAGCGACAAAGAGAAGAGCACTAAATTTTTAAACTTTAAAATCCTTTAGAGATAAATTTTTATTCAAAAATACTTTAAATAATATCCTTTTAAAAATTTTAAACACAAAGTTTGAAATCCATCGAAAATTAAATTCTTTAAATTTCTTATTTTAAATTCATTTCAGTTCCCAAATAAATTTATAAACAACTATTTATAAATTCATTTGTAGAACAATAAATGATAAATCAAGTATTATCATTTCAAATTATCAATTTAAATCAATTTATTAAGTTCCATAAAATTATATATCCAAATTTATTTCATTAACCAAATTTTAAAATAATATTGTGTCAATTTGTTCTGTCAAAGTGTTTTAGAAATCCTATCGATAGCGTTGATCAGACGAATCGATCGGAAACCCAAATCAACATCAACAACTCAAACAACACAATATAAAACAAAACATTAATTTACAAGTACAGTTCAAAATGTTTGGAAGATAGATTGGAACAAAAGACAAGATGATTAAACAGAGTAGAGAGATGGGTAAGCTTAGATAAATCGCGGACAACCTTAACCGGGTCAACCGTGACTTAATGGATAAGATCAAATGTGGATTTTCTGGGGTAAATCTACCTTCGATCTCAAGAGATAGAGTTTGGAATAACAAAAGATATTAGCATCTAAACCAAGGATAAATATAAATCTCTGGTTAATCGATGCTGATTGTAAAGGATTTTCACCCCTTTACAAGAAAATTAGAATATTGGCGAGACCGCCAATTTACTATAAAAATCATTCGAAGTGGAGTTATGTGATACTCCAAAATCAAAAGAAGATGAATAGTGAGGGACAAGAATGAATTTTGGAACCGGAGGGAACGTTCCAAAAATTCAAAGGAAATTCGAATCAAGAGGAAAAGAATCAAACTCGAACGAAAGTGATTCTGTAAATAAATCTACTCCATATGCTGAGTTTTGCCTCAAAGCCAAAGCTCTGATACCAACTGTAACGACCCAATATTTTCAACCATTCGCATCCATTATAAGTGTATAGGTAGACACTCATGCCGGAGTTGAATTGCTCAAAATACCGCGTTGTAATTAAAATTTGGCAAATCTCAGAATATACAGTAAATAAATATAATCACAGATCACAGACACAGAGTAAAATAATGCAGCGGAAGTAAAAGAAATAGTAGTTCATGAAGCTACTATGTAAATATATCAGAGTTACATAAGATACAACAGAAGAAATAGAGTACAACAGAAGTATCAATAAGATAACCAAGTACAAGCTGAACAGAGCAACATAACTGAAGTAGATAGAAGAAGACTAGCAGATAATCTCCAGCGATTCAAATCTCTAGAAGGTGGAAATCCAAATCTGTGAATAACTCAGGCTGACCCGAGCGTAAAGCAAAACACAAAACACTCGAGTCAGGACAATATATACTTATATAATGTAAACCAACTCAAGTGAACTGTAATAAAGGTACAAGTAACTTAGAAGATGCTTAGGACCGCCCATCCTCTAAGGATCCGTTAAAATATCTACTATGTAGTAATATTCGCTATTATAATAGTGTCTAAATAAGTAAAGTATAATCATATCGGAAAATAGCGTTAAGGGGATGGAGAACCTTAACGCGGTCGGATCTTAAAATCATAATCGTAGTAAAGCTCGATATGGTAGGTGACACGGCACAACTAGGCAATGCCAGGGTAGATATACCAATTACGCACACGGACTGATGGATACGCATAGCAGCCACTACCGTTCCACCTCGAACAACATTCCCAAATCGGAGGATGGCCATCTAGTCAAATCACAAGTAAGAGTATAATATCGAAGAAATGTGTCCGAGAAGAGGTGCTACCTCACTGGTCCGAGATCGCTCCTGTTTTAGCCACCTTATGCCAACTCACGGGAGTTGGGTCCACGTAACATACCTTAAGAACGTCGCCACCATCCTACTTCATTCTGGAATCTCCACCGCGTACACGGTTGTCAAAGTGGTTTTCGGTATCGACAGAGAGTATGTCCATATCCGATCCCGGTCTCTTTGCCAACCAATCGTTATTATAACCCGTGGTTATAACTTTTAAAAATAGTTTATGTTTCAAATCAAAATACATCCTTTAAACCATTTCAAAATCATATCATTTATTTCAAACTAATACATACTTTCAAACCCAAAACATATCTATTCAAAACCAATTCAAAAATATATCATTTCCATTTCAAAACCAATTCAATAATACATCGTTTCAATAAAACCCAAATTTCAAAATCACTGAATATTTCCTTTAATTTATTAAACTTGAAATCTTCCTTTAAATTATCATAGCATATTGGTAATGTAACCTTAAGTAATCATAGCATTTTTGGAATGTAATACTTTCCAATTTAACATTTTATATAATCAAAGTATTTATATACTTACAAATTTTTAACATGGTCATTTTATCATAGCCTTATAGTTAAATAAACTTTGTTACTGTAATATCCAATTTAATGCTGAAATTCTAATGTTAAGTTAAGAGTACCTTATTAACTTACATTATCATTACAATAATGAAACTTTATTATTTTAGTCATTAAAATGTGTCATTTACATAAATTAAAACTTACATATTAAATGTACTTTTAACTTACATTTCTATTACAGTAAAGAGCATTTATCATTTAATCAATATTACACTAATTAAACTTACATTATCAAATGTACGTTTTAATTTACGTTTTATTACAAAAAGGGCATTTATTATTTTATTCAATATTACACTGATTAAGACTTACATGTTTCTTTCATTAATTAAGACTTTCCATGTTTCTTTCATAAATTAAAAACTTTACATATTCTTCCATAAATTAAAACTTTACATGTCTCTTTCATAAATTAAAACTCTACATATTCTTTCATTAATAGAACTTTACACGTTTCTTTCATAAATTAAAACTTTACATATTTCTTTCATTAATAGAACTTTACACGTTTCTTTTCAAAACTTCGTTACAAGTCATTTTATTATCAAGATATCATTTGAGTTCAAATCCATTTCAAAATATCAAAATATTATTCAAAACATCATTCATTTTAATTCATTTAAATACCATTTAAATCCATTCATTTTATTAAATTTAAATACCATTTTAAACTCACATTAAAACTCAAATTCTTCCATTTAAAACCATTTAAATATCACTTCATTTTCTTTAGAAATTTAACATTTAATTTCCAAAAATTATATCATTTTCCAAAGGTTATTTTTCATAAAATTTATTAAAATAACAAAATATAGTTTCCGTAGCACTTACAAAATGCTACGTAAAGTTATAGTTTTAAAATAGTTCATTTAACAAAACGACAGCACATAAATGCTGTAATATATTTCCATTAAATTTAAAATAAACTTAAATGTTAAGTTTAACCACTACAGCACTTACAAAGTGCTATAATATCCTTTATTTCAAATTAACTTTTAGTTCATTTAAACAACTACATCATTTGCAAAAATGCTGTAATATCTTTTACATACATTTCAAAAATGCCGTCAAATCAAATTCAGAGTTTAATTACCATTTCATAAATTTAACTAAATTTCCAATTTTATTTAATTAACTTAAACCTTTAATTAAAACTAAATTTCACATTTCCAAGTCAAGTTATATTTTTAAAAGATCACTTTTAAACATTCATTTATTACATTTTTAACACATAGAAAAATCATAATTTCTTTAATTCAAAATATTTCAAAATATGTTTAAATCAAATTTCACAAATTTATAATTTTTGAAATACTTAAAAATATCCAAAACACTTTATAAAATAACCACGGGCCTGTATATAGTTTTCTAACCTAGGTCAAGTGATACGGATATGTATCATTTCAATCCGCAGTTTAAAAAGAAAAATCCGGGTTCTATCATTTCAAACCCGCAATCCCAAGTTAAAATAAATTAAATAAAAACCATTCAGGCCTATCATTTCAGCCCATAACGATTTTTCCTTATTCTAAAGTCCATTCGGGTATGTATCATTTCAACCCATAGTGATTCTAGTCTACAGGGAACTTGCAATGGTGATAACTGATATAAATAACAGAATAACATTAAATAACAATAACATATGATATAACAGGTGTAATAACAGGTGTGAACATCATATGATAATAATATAAGCATATATAACATGGTAATATATTTCTACAGATTCGCAGGGTGTCAATTTACTAGTTATATAGGTACATATTGTATGGTGAGAATAACTCACTTGTTTAAGCTGGAGATGACGACCAAACACATAACACAGAATCTTTGAAGGCACGACAACATGAATATGATGTGAGAGTGGAGAGCCAAATATAATTGCCTTGTATACATATAAACAAAACAAGACAATGTATACATAAATATTCAACACAAACAATATTGAAACAATTTTAAATAAGGAGCAACAAAGAAATAGATGACTTGACCTTGCCTCAACCATTCAAGTGCTTGGCCATGACATCATTTGGCTCAGCTATGATCAGGTCTAGACCTGAAATAGTCATCCAATGGTCAGCAAAAAGAAGGCAAAACAATGGAATGATGATGGTAGGAGTTACACATGAAGAAGACAAAGAGTCAAGGCCAAAAGGAGTGGTTTTGGTGCACACTAGGCTCGGTCTAGTCATTGTTTGGGCTTGGCCATGCTTGCTCCAGATCTGGACAGAGGTAAGGGGTGATGGTAAGTGGTCAAAACAATGTGGTGGTGGCGGCTATGGTGGTGGCCAAGGTGGTGGATGAAGGTGGTGAAGTAATAGTGGTGACTAGTGCATTGTTTTGGAGTTTTTGACATTGTTTTGTGGTGCTAGCTTCAAGGAGAGGTCACGACCATGGATGGATCTGAAATGATGGCTGGAGATGATGCCAAGGAAGAGTGGTAGGGGATGGTGGTCGAGGCTATGGTGGAGATGGTGGAGGGTTTAGCCGAGCAAAGCTATGGAAGAATCAAGCAAAACAATAGAAAATTTAATAGGAAATGAAGAAGAGAAAGGTAGAGAAGATGAAGCCATTACCCAAACAACTTCAGAAATGTTTTTGGCCGTGAATTGTGAATGAAAGAGAAGTCTTTCACGTGAAACAATAAGGCATACACGGTTACAAAAGAATAAATGAGCCGTTATGGAAAAATGAAGGGTTTGGTTAATGAAAAATCACACAATTTACAACTTAAGTCCTTTCAAATTTCCATTTATTTTATTTTAATTTTATATAACTGAAATATAAATATAAAATCAGATAAAAATACGAAAATTTAGTAAATAACAAAAAAATAAATAACTAAATATTAAATATATATAATTTAATTAAATAAAACAGCAAAATTTGCAACTAGTCTTGAAAATATGGTAAATAAATGCAATGAACTATGGAAACTTTTTATGTACTTAAAAATATTTATAAATAAAGATAAGAACACAAAATAAAATGAATTCACAAAAATAAATAAATAAATTTTAATTTAAATATAGTTTAGATGAAGAAAATAGCAGAAAAATAGAAACAGCCTTTAAAAATAAGAAATAAATACAGTAAATTTTGGAAAAATTCTATCATCGTTTTAAAAATATTTAAAAGTCAAGATATGCATAAAATAAAATATCAACACATATTAGAACAAAATATGACAAATAAAATAAAATTTATAAAATTTAAAATAACAAAATTGCAAAATAAACAATTTATACTCAAAATTGAAATGTACATATCTTTTACAGTTTAACTCCGTTTTCAACGAAACGAAAAGCAGTATTCATGTTATTAAATCTATTGTCATAATAAAAGATAAAAATTATAATTTCAAACTATTTAAAATTTAAATTTAAAAGTCAAAGTTTGACTATTTGACCAAAATTCACATTTTCTAGAAATATTAAATTTAGTCATATTTGGAATTCAAATCCACATCCAAATCAAAGTTTATACTTAAAATAACAAAATTTATTCTTTTTCATAAATAAAGCTTTTAAATCTGGAAATCAATTTAAAAATAATTGTAAAATACAGGGTTGTTACATTATCCTATAACAATATATCAACTTCTCTCTGTCACTCTTCACTTTCTCAAACAACGAAGCTGCCATTATCCTATAACAATATATCAACAATATATCTTTCTATTTTACAGAAACGAAGTGAGAAATATTCGGCCCTTAGGGATAAACAACTTCCACACACAACTGGTCGTAAGGGAATGGCTAGATTGACCGAAGACATGGTTAGTTAATTAAGTATAGCTTTATTTAATATTATTTTATACCTGTCCGGTTTTTTATTTAATGTTATCCTAAATTTAGAAAAAAGAAAGTCCAAGTCCATCGTCCATAACTAGAGCTGATGTTTGGATTAAATCTCACATAAAAAAAATGGTGAACCGATGACCGCGGAAGCTGGAATTGCTATTGTAAGTTTTTTTAATTTTATCTATATATAAAAAATTGTTCGAAACTACGATAATTTTACCATTGTACATTATCTATTTGTATTTATTTATGTAGGAGGAGATTAAAAAATTTGGTAGCCTATCACATTCCGGTTCGTCACATAATGTCAGTGGAGATGCTCTTGTACATGTACTCGGACAAGATAAACCAGGACGGTTAAGGGCATTGGGAAGGGGTTGCACTTTAACCAAGCTAGCTGTGGCCCAGGCCAAAGATAAACAAGTATCGCAGTGTCGAGATGAAATAGCAGAAATGAAGAGTATGCTGTAGGTTCTGATGAACCAGAAGGTAAACTATTAAAAGTAATTTATATATGAAAAATAAAAAATTCAAAGCGCCATATAATTTAAAATACTAAAAAGAACAAATTTATTCTCTCTCACAAACTTATTATATGTTCTCTGCCATTTTAAGTATGGTCATTTTAATTTTAGCAAACTTATTACATTAACTGATCAAAGTCCATTTAGTAGTTTTCGATAGTCAATTAAACGCATACATTACATTTAATTGAGTGCTTTTACGATTAAAATATTATGATATTAGAGCTTTGCTGCAGGGTGTAGAAAGTTCGAAAAGGAGCACATCTGAATTGGTAAAAATAATAATTATATTACTCAAGAAATAACATTTAGATTTTAAATTTTGATCCAGTGATTGCTATAATTTTTGGTTGAATAATTGCAGAGCAATAACAATGTATGTTCGATGTTGAATTGGGATGGAAACTGTGAAGTTGTTGCCAATGGGAGGGTGTTGTCCAGGGACCCAACTGCGGTTGTCAATGGCATTCGTCTTGGACCAAATGTTGTGAGCGTTATTGTAGATATCGTGGACAAACCAGATACTTATTTATGGAGGCCTACACCTAAAATGACAGTATTAGCAGACGCTGTGAATAAGGTAGTAGCTTGGCCATCAACTTGCATTAAGATGGCGCTGCGAGTAAATTTGAACGATGTCAGTACGGTAAATTTTACACTTCTCATACTAAACTGTTGAATTACACTTCTCATTGAAACATACTAAAGTTTTAGTTTTAGTTTTTAGATATTAGTACCCCGAATTAATCCATTTGAATAATTTTTTTATATTAATAGCACTGTCCACGATATTATGGTTGGAATTACACTTCTCATTTTATAACCTATGAATGAATTGCTAAGTAGAAATTTATTTGTTTGTTAAAATAAACCATCTTTATATTTATTTGTTTGTTAAAATTACACTTCTTATTTTATAACCTGTGAATGATTTGCTAAGTAATTTGCTAAGTAGAAATTTATTTGTTTGTTAAAATAAACCATCTTTATATTTATTTGTTTGTTAAAATTACACTTCTCATTTTTAGAGTAACAGCACTGTCCAAGACGACAAATGCAAGATTTATGGTTGGAATGAGGGTGAAGGGGTAGTTGCCGAAGGAAGGGTCTACTCCAGAGAGCCACAATATGTTGTTAATGGTATTCTGCTCGGTGCGTCTGCCGTTGTGATTTCGGTCGACAAAGTAATAAATAAAGATGCTTATTTGTGGCGACCCACATGTGATACGTCGTGCATTGGACATGCATTTGGTAGGAAAGTAGCATGGGAAAAATTAAAAGTTGAAGTTGATAAAGAAAATGGAAATGACAGTGTAAATTGTGCGACTTCTCCCATGAAATCTACAACCTTGGTCATGAAGAAATCAGAGCATGTAAGTATTAATTTTCAAAATTGAAGAAATTACCTGTGTATGAAAGTTTATTTATTATGTGTATGTATATATTTTGCATAATAATCTCTTTTTTTCCAGCCAATTGCAAAGTTGACAAAAGATAGCAAATGTCAGTTGATCGATTTGGGTGGAACAAACGTAGTGGCTGAAGGAACTGTTGCATCAACTGATCCGATAACGATGGTCCATAGTCGTATATTGGGACTTAATGCTGTAAAAGTTTGGGTTGATATTGTGAGAGATGCAAATGCAGAGCTATGGAGACCAACATCGGAGTTGACATGCATGGAAGATGCACTTCGCATTCTCATAGCTTGGCCAACGGAAAAAGTCATTCTGAAAACAAACTGAAAGGTATATAACTTGTTCATCATAAATGTTTTCAAACTTTGATTCTAATACTCTGACAATATTCCTAGATAATCGACTATAAAAATTAGTTATATTACTCAATAAATATTGGTGTAGAGCTAGAGTTTGTGTGGCTGTTGATAGTGGATGGAACAGAGTTTGTGTGGCTGAAGTGTTGAATTTATATAACCAATTTTAACACATTCACCGTGTACTAATAAAGGTTACTGGAGCCTGGTATAACTTTGATAGAAAAGTATATCCCTAGTTGATGTAACAGAACCAGTTTTAACACCTTCAGTGTACGCACTGCGTAGCCTGATAAGCTATCACATTATCAACAACATATTGTTCTAGCAATAATGCAATACTTTGGTAAATTAACTACCAGCTTGTATTCAACATCCACCAACACAGTGAAACTGCGTTGCCCCAACTGTAGGTGCTATGAGCCAACAGGGTCGCTTTGCTCGCTACAACTAAGGCGAACACACGTTCATTCTTTAACATATCTAAACCCCTAGTAGTTAGTTAAATATCATTCTACACTTAAGCACCGAATGGTCACAATCTGCCACATGATAAAGACATTTATCTTTGTCATAAGTTCATCTGCTAATGTTCAAGTCTAGTGCACTGACTTCACAAATATGATGTAAAAGTTGTTGGACGATTACAATGTGCTCACATCAGTGGTTAATACGCAGAGGCATATTTGTTTGAAGTATTATAGTCTAAGGACTTCTATATTTGTCCATTTTTGATCTTTGATACCTTCACCTCACAAATATTTAGTAACATGATTATTATTGTTTACAGGTAGATAAACGTTTGTGAAGAATTCAAGCAGCAGCACTGGTTTTTGGTATGGTAGCAGCACATGTATGTAGTTAGGTTGATTAAAACTGTTATGAAACTATTATGAAAGTAGTATGTATGGTAGCAGCACTACTTTAGCTGCATGTACTATTATGAAACTGTTTATGGTAGTTTGGTTGTGTAAACGTATGGTTAACCTTTTGTCTTGACACTAATGTTATGATATAGTGGTGATTATGTAATTGCTTTTGTTTGTGTTATTGTGGTTCATTGAATGTGTATGTGTTTATATATTACATTATTGTATAAGTTTGGAAGTAATTGAATTGGAGTCGAAATTAGATGCAGTCGTGGAACAGTAGGCAGTAAAATCGAAACATACAGTGGCGGAGAAAAAACGCCACCAAAAATAGTAACTCGGCAATTATAGTAACTCAGATAATCTCCGTGGCGTTCAAAAAACGCTGCAAAAAATAATAATACGTGCAACAAAAAATAAGATAGTACACGGCACCTTTTTGGTGGCGTTTCTTAAACGCTGTAAAAAAAGATCTTTAGTAACGTTTAAAAAACGCTGCCAAAATTTCATTTACAGTGGCGTTAAAATAAATGCAACAAAAAATCATGGATTTTTAGTCGCATGTTTTCTAGCGGCGTTTATCAAAACGCCACCAAAACTTTTTATGGCGTTTTTCGTGCGCCACTAAAAATCAAATTTCTTGTAGTGCAAATAATTAACTTAAAATTATGGACTTTTGAGAGTTACTCGATAAAATAAATAGAAAATTAGATACTTGGAGCAGTAGATTCCTAAGCACCGGTGGTAGAGTAAAGCTTATGAAGTTTGTTGTTTACCCCATCGTCCAATTTTGGATGCAAATCTACCAAATCTCAAAAGCAAACACACAGAAAATAGAGGAAGCATGTTCAAACATCCTACGGTAAGGCAAAAATCAAAAGATTAGCTGTCTAAAGTGTGCACCCTTAAGGAGGAGGGGGGTTTGGGGCTAAGATAGCTAGAGGATTCAAAAATACAAATACAATTAAGCTATTATGTAAATTTCTACAAAATAAAACTCTATGGGTAGCACGGTTGAGAAGTAGATATTGCAATAAGAAAAACTTTTGGATCATTAACCTTGACATAACTCAACATACTGACGCAGCTTACAGGATCACACAACTCACGAATTGATGAATTCGTGGAAAATGAATCGATGAAACAAGATGAATCAATGAATTGAAGATACCCAAGTGCCCAAATCCGTTGATCTCTCGAGATACTGGATTCTAGCTATCTTAAACACGTTGATCGCGCACGATACCGCGTTAGAAGATCTACGATTCTTCGACGTTGATCTCGCGCACGAGATTCCGTGAATCGGCTTCAAGTTCGTTGATTCGAGCGCACTCGAATATCCGAAGATGGAGAAAGGAGATAACACTCAACTTCCAATTTCAATGGTGGCACAAAGCACAAACCAATTTTTATTCAATATTCAACTACCTTTACAAATGACAACACACCCTTATTTATAGGAAATTACAACACATTCGACTTAACAACATACGACATAAGAAAAATAACGACATAACAACAAAGCGACTTAACGACATAAGAAAAAAAACGACACAACAATTACAACACAAACGACACAGGACTTAAAGTAAAACACGGCATAAGAAAACAGTGACCTAGTACTTCGCGACATAAGGATTTGGCAGCGACATAAGAAGCAGCGACATAAGGAAACTTCGCGACCTAACTGGAGCGACATAAGAAATAGCGACCTACTAGAAGCTCGTTCGCGACATAAGCAACAGCGACTTACTGGAAGCTCGTTCGCGACATAAGCAGGAGCTCGTTTGCGACCTAGGGCGGTCTAGAGCTCGCGACTTAGGCTGGAAGTGACCTAAAGAGGAGCGGCTTCGTTCGCGATGTACTGGAGCGACATCCCAGAGTATCACGATATAAGGATCTGCTCGCGATCTACTGGTATGTCGTTCGCGATCTAGGATTTCGCGATTGCGCGCTGCATCATCCTCCCCTGGTTGAAAAGAATTCGACCCCGAATTCACGCTTTCCTCTTCTTCGACATGCTTATTCTCATGGTATGGAATCAAGTGTTTGATGTTGAAAACGTCGGCAGTATGGATATGATCCGGCAATCTTAACCGATAAGCATTCTCGTTAATCTTCTTTACGATTTCCAAAGGGCCAATCTTTCTAGCAGCCAGTTTATTGTAAGTACCAATAGGAAATCGATCCTTAGTCAATACTGCATATACAAAATCTCCTTCTTTGAACTCAACATCTCGTCGCTTAATATCCGTGGATTGCTTATATTTCTCATTCGCCTTAAGCAATCGTTCATGAACAATCCTGTGACACTCCTGCAACTCATTCACGAAATCACAAGCTCGTTTAACAACCCCTTTCTGAAGTGGAACTGTCGACAAATCCAACGTTCCCTTTAGAATTGCTGAATATACCACTTGAAATGGACTGAATCCAGTACTTCGATTAACGGCATGATTATGTGCGAATTCTGCCTAACACAATTTCACATCCCAGCTCTTCAAATTATCCTTCACAAGACATCTCAACAAGTTTCCCAAAGATCTGTTCACCACTTCTGTTTGCCCATCTGTTTGTGGATGATAGGCGTTACTAAAATTCAGCTTAGTCCCAACCATCTTCCACAGACTCAACCAAAAATGACTTAGAAATCGAGTATCCCGGTCAGAAACAATAGACTCATGTAGCCCATGTAGTCGATAAACCTCTTTAAAGAACAATTGAGCAACACGGACTACATCGGCGGTCTTCTTACAAGCTATGAAATGTGCCATCTTCGAAAATCTATCCACCACAACATATATAGAATCATTCCCTCGTTGAGTTCTTGGCAAACCCAAAACGAAATCCATGCTAACATCAACCCATGGTCTAGTAGGCACGGGCAATGGCATATACAATCCTACATTCGTAGCTGTCCCTTTGGAAAATTGACATATGTGACATCTCTGCACAAATCTTTCAACTTCTTTCCTCATGGAAGGCCAAAAATATGATTGAGAAATCAACTGCAAGGTACGATCTCTTCCCACATGACCTTCTTCATGCAATTCCTTCACAATCTTCATTCGCAAACTGCACTCTGGTATACACAACCGATTTCCCTTAAATTGAAAACCTTCTACCAACACATACTCATCCGTCCTCCCTTTCTTGACTTCATCTACAATCTTGGCAAAGTAAGGATCCTCAACAAACAAATCGGGAAATACATCAACCCCGTCACTTCAACTCTCATCGTAGTCAACAAATGATTTCTTCTACTCAATGCGTCTGCCACACGATTTGTAACTCCTGACTTATGCTTTATAACAAATGTAAACTGTTGCAAGTATGCGATCCATGAAGCATGCCTGACTGCAATCTTATCCTGTCCTTGCAAATGTTTCAATGCTTCATGGTCGGTATATAACACAAACTCTTTATGAAACAAATAGTGTCTCCAATGCTTTATGGCTTGGACAATAGCATAGAACTCCAAGTCATAGGTATTGTATCTTGTCTTGGCTCCAGAAAGTTTCTCGCTAAAATAAGCAATTGGACGACCCTTTTGACTTAACACTCCACCAATTCCAACTTTAGACGCATCAGTATCTAGCTCAAAGAGCAATTGAAAGTCCGGGTATCTAAGAATCGGTGTTGTAGTCAAGAGTGTCTTGATCTGTTGGAAAGCAGAATCAGCCTCTTCAGTCCACACAAACTGCTTTCCTTTCATACAATCTGTCACTGGTGCCATCACGCTACTGAAATGTGGAATAAACCTTCGGTAGAATGATGCTAAACCATGGAAACTTCTCACTTCAGTTACAGTCCTGGGTTGGGGCCAATCCTTGATTGCTTCAACTTTACTTTGATCCACCTAGATACCTTCCTTGGACAATACATACCCTAAGAACAAAACACTGTGCGTCATGAAAATGCACTTCTTTGTTGTCGCGTAAAATTGCTCCTGACGAAGTATCATCAACACTTCCCGCAAGTGTTGTAGATGCTCTTCTATGCTTTCACTGTATATCAATATATCATCGAAGTATACCACCACGAACTTTCCAATAAACGGTCAAAAGATCTGATTCATCACTCGCATAAAAGTACTAGGTGCATTCGAAAGACCAAATGGCATGACCAACCATTCATACAACCCCTCCCGTGTCTTGAAGGCTGTCTTCCATTCATCCCCTGGTCAAATTCGAACCTGATGATACCCACTCTTCAGATCAATCTTTGAAAAGATAGCAGCTCCACTCAACTGATCTAACAAGTCGTCCAATCTTGGCATTGGGAATCTGACCTCACCATAATCTTGTTTAGTGCTCGACTATCTGTACACATTCTCCAAGTTCCATCCTTTGGCACTAACAAGGCTGTTACTGCACAAGGACTTAAACTTTCTTGTACGTTCCCTTGTTCAAGTAACTCTTCCACCTGCCTTCTCAACTCTTCGTGCTCCTTTGGACTCATTCTATAATGTGGTCTATGTGGTAACACAACTCCCGGAACAAGATCAATCTAGTGTTGTATGTCTCTCAACGGTGGTAACTCTTTTGGTAATTCTTCAGGAAACACATCTTCAAATTCCTTCAACACTGGCTTAACTTCCTCAGGAATTTCAACCGCTTCACTACTTTCACGTCCAATCAACAGAAACACTTCAGGGCTATCCTCTACTTCTTTGACAAATTCCTTCAAAGATAACAGAGTCGTTAGTTCCTTGATTTCCTCCAACTTTCTTTCACTTTGTTGTCGCCTTTTAGGAACTAAAGTGATTCTAGTGCCATCGAACATGAAACTATAGCCGTTAGTCCTACCATCGTGTTGCACGGCTCTATCGAACTGCCACGGTCTTCCTAACAACAAATGACATACATCCATATCCAACACGTCACACCAAATTTCATCCTTATACTTCTTTCCGATGGAAAAAGTTACACAAGCTCTTCGAACAACCTTCACTTCCCCACCTTTCCTCAGCCAAGCCAATTTGTAGGGTTTGGGATGCTTCTCTGTCTTTAACGCCAACTTCTTTACGGCTTCTGTAGAGATGATGTTATCACAACTCCCTGCATCGATAACAAATTTGAAAACTTTTCCCAAAATAGTGCATGTCGACTGAAAAATATTACTCCTCAACCAACTAGTCTCCTCTTCCTGCTTTGGCGTCAAGCAAGATCTCCTCATCATTAAAGAATATCCCTTGTCTCCCGTCAATAATTCTTCTTCCTCCTCAACCTGTGGTGAATTGGAACATTCTACTTCTGCATCCTCAACCTCAGTAACCATCGCTCGCTTCTTAGGCTTCGGGCATTCATTGCTCTTATGACCAAACTCCTGACAGTTATAACACTTGAAATTGTTGTTGACTTGGTCTTAGCAGCTTCATTGACAACCGGTTTACTAACAGCCTTGGAAACATTAGTATTGCTACTAGCCCCCTTCACCTGATTGCTCGAACTTGTAAACGCACCACCTCCTCTTCTACCTTGCTTCTCCCAAGCTAGAGCCTTCTGGTGTGCTTCAGCAACGGATCTCGGATCAAACATATTTATCATATTGTGAATTTGCATTCTTAATCCTCCAACAAATCTGGATGTCAACTGTTCCTCCGTTTCCATGATATCGTTTCTAGCAATCAGTTGATAAAACTCATCTACATAATCATTTACCGACTTTGTCCCTTGTATCAAATTCTGTAAGCGCTGATACATAAGAGACTGATAATTATAAGGCAAGAAAGTAGCCTCCATCAACTTCTTCATCTTTTCCCATAAAACAATCTTCGACTTTCCCATTCTTTCCCGTGTAAGTTTAGTTTGTTGCCACCATGCCATAGCTCTTCCCCTCAATCGTGTAGCAACCAACTTAACTCTACGATGCTCGGGTACTTCCTTGAAGTCAAAATTTTCTTCAACATTTGATAACCACTCCAGAAACTCTTCCGCTAGCATTCCCCCTTTGAATTCTGGAACCTCTGTTTTCATCCCCGACTCCCATCGTCGATCATCTTCGAAATCTCTATTTCGATTTCGCCCTTGGCCACGGTTTCGATAAGAGCTACTGCCACTATCACTGGATTCCTCCAAATTTGACGTATGTCGATGTCGATTTTGACCGTCAACATTTCTGCTACCACGCACGTCTCTTTCTCCTGAAACTGACGGTTCTCTTCTTTCCCGATCCGATGGTGGTGACATTCTTCTCCTCTCGGAATTTGACGGCGAAATTCTATGTCCACCTTGATTTGAACCTGGCGATGCTCTTTGTCGAGTTTGATTCATATCCATCATGAGCCTTTCCAATCTACCAATTCCCTCATCAAACTTCTCATTGAATTTATCACTAATTCGTTGTTCCATTTGTTCAGCATCTTCTCTTCATTACACATCTGCAACATTCTCATGACGATTAACACTTCTTGGAGGCATTGTCAAATCTTCAACAAATCCAAACACACACTTCGCTTCGATTAAAAAAATAATCTGCTTTGATTCGAGATTGAGTTTTGATTGAAATCTCACGAACACCCAACGAACTTGGAAAAGTTCGTCTCCTAGCTCTGATACCAAATGACACAGCCTACAGGATCACACAACTCATGAATTGATGAATTCGCGGAAAATGAATCGATGAAACAAGATGAATCGATGAATTGAAGATACCCAAGTGCCCAAACCCGTTGATCTCTCGAGATACCGGATTCTAGCTATCTTCAACACGTTGATCGCGCACGATACCGCGTTAAAAGATCTACGATTCTTCGACGTTGATCCCGCGCACGAGATTCCGTGAATCGGCTTCAAGTTTGTTGATTCGAGCGCACTCGAATATCCGAAGATGGAGAAAGGAGATAACACTCAACTTCCAATTTCAATGGTGGCACAAAGAACAAACCAATTTTTATTCAATATTCAACTACCTTTACAAATGACAACACACCCTTATTTATAGGAAATTACAACACATTCGACTTAACAACATACGACATAAGTAAAATAACGACATAACAACAAAGCGACTTAACGACATAAGAAAAAAAAAGACACAACAATTACAACACAAACGACACACGACTTAAAGTAAAACATGGCAAAGAAAACAGCGACCTAGTACTTCACGACATAAGGATTTGGCAGCGACATAAGAAGCAGCGACATAAGAAGCAGCGACATAAGGAAACTTTGCAACCTAACTGGAGCGACATAAGAAATAGCGACCTATTGGAAGCTCGTTCGCGACATAAGCAACAGCGACCTACTGGAAGCTCGTTCACGACATAAGCAATAGCAACCTACTGGAAGCTCGTTTGCGACATAAGCAGGAGCTCATTCACGACCTAGGGCATTCTAGAGCTCGCGACTTAGGCTGGAAGCAACCTAAAGAGGAGCGGCTTCATTCGTGATCTACTGGAGCGGCATCCCGAAGTATCGCGATATAAGGATCTGCTCGTGATCTACTGGTATGTCGTTCGCGATCTAGGATTTCGCGATTGCGCGCTGCATCACATACACTTGGAAACTTCCACTGAGAACTGGGGAATCAGGCAAACATCTATTTACAAGGAAAATAGTAAAGGGCAGGCTAGTTTGACCCTTGGATCAATGGTCAGACATTAGCTAATAACTAGTATGGCCATACATGTCCATGTTTAGAACACATAACCAGAAAGTTAGTAGTATCATAAAGACCGACACAAGGAACCTAAATGCATTAGAACTACCAGCTAGAAATTGCAACCAAATTAGAAAAATCCAAATACATAAGGATTAACATAAAGATTACTGGAATTCGAACAAAAACAATGGAGAATTTTCTTTGAAGTCTAACTAGGATGCTACCAGGGATAAAAAAGAACAAGTAAAGTGGCACAAATCTATCTCGAACACTTGTTGTACCCCTAAAATGGCCATGACAACATATTTTGCAGTAGTAAATAGATTCCCTACAAAAGGTCAAATAAACCATGGCTAAACAGTAGCAATTTGGAATGCGTGTTATGCAATGCAGTTTTAGAATCTTTGTTTCACCTATTTTTCTGTTGCAACTAATCAGAATTTATCCTACAACAACTAGCTAATTGTTTAGACATATAGTTTAACAACAATTTAACAAATAAGCTAGCCAAATTTTGGAGTAGTTGGCTTCTAATCTACAACAACCAAGCATACTCAAAGACATAATCAACGTCGTACTAACTACAACAACATGGCACTAGTGGAATGAACACAAAAATAGGATATTTCAAGGAAAAACAACAACAGCAGAATTTAGGCTTCGTCAGATTATCTCTGATTACAAACAACTACAGATACATTTGTGTGACTTTGTTGCTTAATTGTTAATTTATACAAGACTATTTATTATCTTCTATGAGTATCGAACTCTAATAGAAATACAAATATATAGATATTTGATCCATATTCAATCACATATAAATGTAATATGGTGTACGACCATGGTTCATAATGTATGAAACTTCAATGAAATTAGTTGATTGGAAATAAGCAAATAAACCATAATACAAAATTGTGTGTTCAATACAATTGATTATGGATCTCCTTTCAATGGTTTGACCATTTAGGAAAGGAAATTGAATGTACAAGAGTGAATGTAATTAGACACAGTTAAGATGAAGAGAGTAAATGCTCACATCTGCTTCATAAAGGGACATCAAAAACGAGAATTGTATAAAATATATATAAAATACTAAAAGATACTTAATATGGAATGAGAAATGTAATTTCTATTACAATTGTTTTATAATATAGAAATTGGTTTCTATAAAGGTAATTTTTACAAGTTAAAGATATTTGATTGAAAACTCTCGTTGTAAACTAGTTAATTAAAAGAAATAAATAGTCCATAATAAGTAGTTAAATGAAGCATTATATTTCATATGCTATTATAGTAATAGCAGAAATAGTGAGAGCATGACGCAAATACTTATCGGTGGAAGAATCAAGATACGAAAAATTGTTTTCATAAATATATCAAATATTATTTATGAAATAATAACTATTTTCAGTAGTGACCAAAAATAAATATAGTTTTATTTTATTATGAATATATTTTAATATTCATTGTGAAACAAATATATTATCAGAATAATGGTATTTGTGATAGGATCTAAGTAATATCATTTTAACAATTATTTTTGAGATTAGAGTCTAAATAATATCGTGGAGGAATAATACTTCAAATCATAAGGTCATGAATCAATGGTATTGATGAATTATATCTTGGAAGATTAAGGGCGAAGCAACTATTTGGTGGGAATGACAAAAGTGTTGGTGAAATATCATGGAAAAATAATACTTTAAATCGTAAGGTCATGAATCATATGGTATTGACGAATTATATCTTAGAAGATTAAGGTCGAAGCAACTATTTGGGAGGAATGACAAAGAGTTGGTGAACCCTTCGGATTGATACGTAAAGATGTATGTAGCCAAAAGTCTAATGATACCATAATGGATCCACCTACTTCGTTTTATTCACAGATGAGTTATCATAGAAATGAACATGCTTGTTTGATAAACAAGCAATGTATTTATGACAAGTACATTGAATATAGAGTAGAATTAACAAAACATAAAATGCAAAAGAAATAAAATAATTTTATTTGATTGAATAATTGAGTATATTAGAAAGAGTTTCCAGTCCACCAAAAATGAATAAGATTCTATAGCAAAAGCCACTTCTTTTAATGATACATAATAATGTATCAATAAGTAGTAATTGAACTTTGTTGGAAAAAGAATGACTAATGATGAGTGAAGTTGAGTTAACTAATTTATATTAGGTCATATGCTTAAGAGTAAGTGCATAACGTTAAAACTAATTTCATATACAGCATAGTTTACGAGATCATACAATGTAAGAGGTTATAAGAAACTCCTACATATCTTAGATCAAGGAGTTCGTACGTTATGTGATTCAAAAGACTGCACATAATACTTTTTCATAAAGGATCATGTGTGGACCACCCCAAAGGAGTTTAGGATCAATCAATATTTATTGACCAATTTATGTGACGAAAAAAGTTTCCAAACTAAAAACTAAATCAGTTTTATACATAATTAAAGGTAATTCACTAAAATTTTATGAGTACTTACCCCGTTGCACTGAGAAATAATTTTTTTTAATGCCAACTTCATGCTGAAGGAATTTATTCTAGAATTTATTTGTAGTAAAATTGATTTAGATATGATCCAAACATAAAACTGATTACGAAGAATGAAATGACATTAACAAAGCCTGAAAGGATACAACTAATTAGAATGTCTAATAAGAACCGTCGCACATTAAAGATAAAATATGATATTCCTATCGATGTTGAGAAAAGAATTTCCTCAGTTGTCAATAAGCCATAAAGAGTATTGACCCTACCATATGACATGATGCACAAATCCGAAATGGATTCTAAGTACATTATCAAAATATATGATTTGATTATCGTACCCGAAAGGATATGATCCATCGACCACAAAAGTGTCTTTGAGAAGATATAAAAGGATGTTGAGATTGTCCAAAAACGATATACACAGACATCACATTAACATGTTTAATCTGGAACATGTAAGATGGATTCGTTATGCATTGGCAGTATGAATTATCATATATGTTATATTATTTTTAGTATCCCATTTCATGACTAATGTATTTAATACACAGAGCAAGTATTAAATCTAAATTAAGATCACTAAAAGACTGTGTAGTTAATGTCCCGCTATTACCCCGCTATATCCCCGCTATATCTCATAGCGGATTTCTACCGCTATGATTTTTTCATATAGCCCTAAAATATAGCCTTTCCGCTTTAAGCCCCGCTATTTCCGCTATATCCCATTATTCCCGCTATATTCTGCTATTTCCGCTATATCTTCTTTAATAAAATGAATTGAAAATTTGCATTTATACATTATAAAAATTATGAAACTAGTTTATTTGATTTAATATTTAATATATTTTTAGAAATGAAAATACTCTAATATTCTACTAAATTCAATTATGTTATATAACAGTTTTATGTTTATTTAAAGTATATTCGGACATGTTTTTATTTAAAATTATTTATGTATTAATTATAATTCAATTGAATGATATTTTTTCATTTAATTACCATTTATATATTTGAAAAAACATTAAGTACGAGTTTTATATGCTATTTTAGAGCCATCCGCTATATCCCGCTATTTCATCGTTGTATCCCCGCTATGACTTTTTGCACCTCCACCGCTTTGAATCCGCCGAGCGCTTTAACTGCACAGCTAAAAGATTGTTCAGACTATTCTCCAGTATATTACGATATACTAGATAATTGTTTACAAACACAATGAACTCCTTATGAAGGAGTGTCAGATTTAAACTACATAAGTGATACCGAGTATAGTATGTCAATCCTAAATTCATGTTTAATCTTAAATTAATAACTTTAAGTTGGAAATGCTCCAAACAATTTGTAGTGGCTAATTCAACCAAAGGTTGAATACATTGTCTTGAATAGCGCTACAATAATAGAAGTATGAATAAATGCACAAATTTATAACCGAGTTGGAAGTGATTTCAAATGTTGAGAATCCTATTGTTTGAACCAAAAATGGCAAAAACACCCAAGAGTCTATGTAAAGAATAAAAATTGAAGAAATTAAATTAAAAATAAGCAAGAATATAGCACACGGCTTTTATAGTGGTTCGGTTAATCTTGGCCTACGTCCACTTAGAGATTTTATTGATGATGTCACTTGATTACAAGCAGTAGTTCTTACGCATCGGTATAAATCCATTACGGATCAGTATAAATCCGAGTGTGATTATAAGAAAATTGAGTAAGAGAGAAGAAGAGCCAAAAGATCCTTAGAAATGAACCCTACCCTCCAATTCTAAAAGATAAAAGGCTTAATATCTCATCCAGAAGATCTCCACATCGTTTTCCATGCCATAGACCATTTCTCCAAAATAAGTTGGGGGAGAGCTTAGCAATTATCATGGATTAATGCCAAACCATAGGCTTGGATCGATACTAATCCATAAATACTTCGTATATATAATTTTGGACTTCTTATTTTGGCTTGATTTGTTTTTAGCTTCATGATTCCAAACTTGTTTGCTCCATTATTTGCTTATTTCTGAGTCCAAAAGATGAATCTATGGAAGAATGGAGTTGCTAATTCTAGTGCTTGTGGAGATCGATAGAGAATTAAACCAACAAAACAGTACTTGAAATGGGCTTCTAACATCATCATTGGAATGTAGTAGGAGCGGGGACACGATTTGGCCAAGATTGGTGGACCGATACCGATCAATGGTTTTGGATCGGTACCGATCCAACACTTAGTAGGATTGGTGTCCCCAAACTCTTGAGTTGGCTTTGTTTTTTACTCGCAGCTCCATTTGTGTTTGGTTTCTGTATTTCTAGGCTATTTCTATGGGCTCCTTGCCTTGATAACTCCAAGTTCTACTCGTCCAGTCTGTTCGAATACTGTTTGGTCAAAAGTTTAGATATCACTTGCCCCCCAAAGTACATCTCATTTAAAACTCGATGTGCTTTGAATCGAGATTAGTCGGGATTGTGATGAAGGACTCCACTTTGTGCTTTGAATTGTCATTGTCCTTCTCGTGGATTGCTTCTATGAAGAGTTATATCCATAGCTATTCATTGCGATGCTTGACTAATGTCCAGTGTTATAAATTTGGAGTGTGCTCTCTCGATTTATTGTCTCGAGCTTAGTAATTATAAACTGGTTCCTCTTATGGATTTTCTCGGCATGAGTCTACTTTTCTTTGACTCTAGTCATTGGGTGTCAAATATGATTATGTATACACATACACGTGCATTCCCTTGTAAAAGCTCTCGATCATATACGCGTACTCATGTAGGCATATGTAGGTCATTATCTTAATTGTTGTTGTTGTTGTTTGTTTTGTGTAGATAGACTCGTGTTTGGTTTGCAGTTGTAAGAGTTTGTTTTTTTAGGCCAGCGTTGTGCGGGTTCGACCCCCGCTTTTTGTTTTCAGCTTATGTGTAAATAAAACCCGTACATTTCTTTCCAAGTTCTATTTCGAATGTGAATAACAAAGACTTTTCTTACATCCAATCTTTATGTGAATTTTTCTAAGTATTTGAGAAACTCGCTTTCCATTCAATGTACTTGTGATCCATTTCTTATCATGATTATTATCAGACAAAGTCATTAGCCCATTCCATGATTGTTAACGCTAAAAATCAAACGCTAACACCCGGTGTGTGTAATAACAATGTGAAAGCACCACCCGTTGGTACGGGAACAGAATATAAGTAGGAAATAGCAGAAAATGGTAAAGGAACAACAAATTTATAGTGGTTCGGCCCGTAATTGAGCCTACGTCCACTTTATAGTCTTTTATTGCTGATTCTGGTTACAAAATGATACAATGCCCTTCAAAGTACAATATATTTTGATTCCTAAACACTTTAGACTATTAGCTCAAGCTTCGATGTTGAAGATCTCCTCGAATTCATGTTGAATGCGGTAGATTTCTCTCAAAGCTTGTTGTAATGTCTTGAGTGATTAGAGTTCTTCGAATGTTGGATGAGTTGAGAATTCGAAAGAGTAACATTGCTTCAGAAAATGGTTGGCCAAAAGTCCTTTTCACGTTCGGGGTAGACTGGTATTTATATGGAGGTTGACCCCTTAGGTCGTAAGTCGTGGACGAGTTAAGGTAGGTCGCGGGCGACCTAAGAGGCATAGGCTACGACTTAACAGCTTGCTCTGGATCCTTCGTTCATATTGACAAGGCATAGGTCGTGGATGACTTAGTAGGAATAGTGAGCGACCTAATTATGCGGCATAAGGAGCTATTCTGGTTTGTACATACTAGGCAGCAAGTCTTAGGTCGTAGGCGACCTAAGATAGGTCGTAAGTCGCGTTGCCTTTGCGCTGATAGTTAGGTCGCGAATGCTTTAGGTCACGAATGCTTTAGGTCGCGAAGTCCTTTACGAAGTTAGGTCGCGAAGTCCCTTAGGTTGCTAACTTTTAGGTCGTTGGAGAAGTTAAGTCGTAGATACGTTTTAAGCCATTAAGCATGTTAGGTCGTGAAGTCCTTTAGGTCGTGAAGTCCTTTAGGTCATGAAGTCCTTTAGGTCGTGAAGTCTGTTAGGTCGCTAACTTTCTTAGGTCGTTAACTTCCTTAGGTCGTTAGGTATGTTAAGTCGTGAGGTTTAGGTCGCTATGCTTTTAGGTCGTGAGTGTTTTTGGTTGAAGTTTTAGGTCGCCAGAAAAAAAGGAGTTAACAATGATTTTCTGGCCTTTCGTCATAAAGCAATCATTGAAACGTCAATCTGTAAGCATTTACATACAACCATATCTAATTCTAGAACCTAGTCGAACTTCGATCACTTGGGAAGGTGATTCAAGCAATACTTCTGGTGGAACTTTAAACGTGATTGCGCCTGCCTTCGGGCATCGATTGACATAGATTGTCTTGAGTAGCAAGTCGGACATCCTTCTCTAGGATGTGTGTTTCGATTGTGTCGAACTTCTGGCATTAGTCAGGGCTAACCACTTAAGATCTTGGTTTATCCTTTTATGTGGTATAAACATTCGATAGCGCCATATTGGGGCTCGATCGAAGTTTATATGCAAGATCATGCCTTTCACTGGGCGTGGACCTTTTACCTCGCTTACTCCGGCAAGGATCATCGGCATTTCCATCCTCAGGGCAAGACATTAATGCTCTGCCAAACTCTAGGCACGAGCAATGAACGGTCGGGTGACATCCATTTTGATATATATTCCTTCCCCCACATCAAGGGCAAGAGTTAGTGGATGGAAGGTCAACTCATGTCCTCTTTGGTTTATACTCCTGCCACTACTTCAAAGGTAAGAGTAGGTTGAATGAAAGGTCCAGTCACATCCATTTTGGATTATATTTCGGCCTCACCATCATCTGGGCAAGACATTGATGCTCTGCCAAACTCTAGGCATGAGCTAATGGTCAGACGGTCATGTCACGTCCATTTTGATTTATCGACATCGCCCTCCTCTAGGTAAGGCGTTAGCGCTCCACCAGAATTTTGCATGAGCTAATCGATGGATGGTCGTGTCACATCCATTTTTGTTTATTGGCTTCACCATCCTCTGGGAAAGACATTAAAGCTTTGCCAAACTCCGAGCATGAGAAAATGAGTGGACGGTCATGTTACGTCCACTTTGATTTCCCCCACGTCAAAGGCTGAAAGAGTTTATTGGCATCTAACTTCAAACGCCAAGGAAGGTTGAACTTCAAGGGTTCGATCATGGACCGTAGAAATTTGGTTGGCACCTAACTCCAAGTAGTTACACACCTACAATGGCTTTAATTAATTATGCATAAATTTATTTCTAAGTGAAATAGTATCTTAAGTGTTCGCTATTCCATGCCCTTAGGAGTGAGATCTCTTCAACTATTACTAGCTTGAAGGTGTCATCTCTAAGCTTTTGTTCTATTATGTATGAACCTTCCCAACTCTGGTCTAAGTTCCGAGTGCCTGGGAAGATTCATTTAAGGACTAGGTCGTCAATTTCAAAGGTCTGATTCCTGACCTTGGTGTTGTAGTATCGGGCGCCCCGGCTGCGGTATGCAGCTTCTAAAGTCAGCTCCATCGCGCTCCATCGCGCTTCTCATCAATCATATCAAGAGACTCTAGCAGGAGTTGCTCATTTGTCCTTGGATTGTAGTGAATTACCCAATGAGAAGATACTTCCAATTTAACTAAAATCATGGCCTCTAATCCATAAGCTAGGATGAATAGAGAATGACCAGTCGCTGACTTATGGGTCGTTGATAAGCCCAAAGTACCAATGGAAGTTCATCGATGCACTTGCCCTTGGCCTTTTCCAACCGCTTCTTAAGAATGGACTTGATAATCTTGTGTACAGCTTCAACTTATCCATTCGCCTGAGGGTGTGCCACCGTAGCAAATCTCTTCTTTATGCGATGTCGGTGGTAGAAATTCTTAAACTTGGTGCTGTGTAATTGTGTCCCATTATCGGTAACGATTTCCTATGGAACTCCAAAACAACAGATGATATTCCGGACTACAAAGTTGATTACTTTCTTCATGGTGATTATGGCCAATAAATCTACGTCGGCTCGTTTGGTGAAGTAATCAAATGCGACGATGGCATACTTCGCGCCACCTTTAGATATCGGCAACACACAAATAATATCAATTCCCCAAACTACAAATCGCCAAGGACTAACCATTTGAGTAATCTCAGTCGGCGAGGCTCTTGGAATCTTGGCAAACCTCTGGCACTTGTTACACTTTTTGGTGTAATCAGCTGCGTCTCAATTGATAATTAGCCAGAAGTATCTAGGGCGAAGAACCTTCTTCGCTATGGTTTGCCCACTAGTATATTCGCTATAGGTCCCTTCATGAACTTCTCTCAGGACTCGTTTGGCCTAGTTGTTGGTGACACATCGAAGCATAAGGATGGAGAAACCCTTCCTGTAAAGTACTCCTTTCTATATAATATATCTCGAAGCTTAGCGAAGGAGCTTCCATCGTTCATTTCTTCTGTCTGGAAGGATTCCTCTTTGCATGTAATCTTTTATCAAAATCATCCATGACTCCTTTTCAGATTCAACATCCAAGATCTAATCGACATCCATTTGATTGATGCTCGTAGCTGACAGTACTTCCATTGAAACCAAATCAATGAGCTGCGCATCTCCAGAACTAGCTACCTTAGCCAGTAAGTCGACCTTTTCATTTTCCTCTCTCAGAATATACATTATCATTTAATATTCAATGTCACTTAACAGCTCAAGGACTCGATTTAGATAAGGAGCTTGCCTTGCCCCTTTTGTTTGAAACTCTTTACACACTTGGCATACCACCAGTTGGGAATCACAGATAATATGTAAAGTTTTATCCCCAGTTCCTTGGCAATCTTGAGTCCTACGATTAAAGCCTCATACTCTACTTCATTATTCGTCGTAGGAAAGTCGAGTTTTAGGGTGTAAGAGATCAGATGTTTCTCAGGAGTGATAAGTATAACTCCAACACCGGAACATCGTTCATTAGTTGCACCATCCGTGGACATCTTCCATCTAGCATTTTGCTCACCATTGCTTTTCGGAGTATCATCTTGTGCGGTGTATTCAACTATGAAGTCTGCTAAAGCTTAACAATGGATGGCTCTCCAAGGGTGATAGGTTATATCGTATTGGCTCAATTTAGTGTTCCATTCACCAACCTTCTATAAGTCTCAGGCCGATGCGAGACTTTTCGTAAAGGCTAGTCGGTAAGAACTTTGATCGGATAAGCCTGAAACTAGGTGTAGAGCTTCCTTGAAGCGATCAACAGGTAGTATGCAAGGTTTTCTAGCTTTGTATAATTTCTTTCTGCTTCTGTCAATGATTTACTGATGTAATAGACCTATCACTGGATGTGGGATTCCTTTCGTACGAGTGCGCCACTCAAAGCATGCACCGACACTGCCAAATATATAAAAAAGTCTTCATCATCCACCAGCTTCGAAAGAAGTGGAGGCCTCTCCAAGTGATTTACCAGGTTTTAGAATGCATTTACAAACTCCTGCATCCAAGCAAAAGTTCTTTTTCCCTTTGGATTTTTTCCCTTCTTAATTACGTCAAAGAAAGGGATGCATTTGTTGGTTGCTCTGGAGATAAATTGACTTAAGGTAGCGACCTTTCCATCTAGACTCTGGACCTCCTTGACTATCTTTGGGGCCACCATGTCCCTTAACGCCTTTATCCTTTCTGGATTTGCTTCAATTCTATGGGTGTTCACAATGAAGCCCATGAATTTCCCTTATGCAACACCAAAAGAGTATTTCAAAGGGTTAAGCTTCATCCCGTAATTTCGAAGAATGCCGAACATTTCCACCAAATCGTCAATGTGGTTTCTTGAATGTCGTGACTTCATGAGCATGTTATCTACATAAACTTCCATCGAATGCCCATTCAGATATTTCAACATCCTATTTACCGGATTTTAGTAAGTTGCTCTAGTATTCTTTAGTTCGAATGGCATGACTAGTAGCAACATAGTCTTATATCTATTATAAAGCTGGTATGCTCTTGATATGAGACGTTCATTGCATTCTGATTTTATCTAAAGTATGCATCTATGAATGAAAGTAATTCATGTCCAGCTATTGAGTCCACTAACTGATCAACCATTGGAAGCAGAAAGTTGTCCTTCGGGCACATTTTATTCAAGTCAAAATAGTCGACACATGTCCTCCATTTCTTGTTGGTTTTCTTCACCAAGATCAAATTTGGTACCAATTTCTGGTATAAGGAATCGTGGATGAAGCCATTATCCTTTAGCTTATCCACCTCTTCTTTGAGTGCAACAGATCTCTCCAGACCCACGTTGCAGCGCTTCTGTTTCACAAGAACGCATTTGGGATTTATATTTAATGCATGGCTCGCTATCTCTGACAAGATCCCGTGCATACCAAAGTGCATCCAAGAAAACCAACCAGGTTTTCCTAGAGAAAACCAACCAACTCCTACATCATTCTAACACCAAGCTATGATCCGACTTTCAGGATTCGTGATGGGTCATTCTGACTGACTGGAATATTAATTATCAGCTCAATTAGAGCTGCTCTTTTTCCTTCTGACTCTTTTCGTGGATCCATATCCTTATGGAACCGACTGTGCTACTTGAGCTAGGGCTCAGGAAGTGGTTGCTATGCATCCAAAGCCTTGATGCAGAGAGTCTCATATGCCACTTTTCCTTTCTCTTTTCGCATGCCTCCTTTAGGTCAACGATGTAACACTCACGGCCAAGCACTTGATCTCCGTACAATACTCCCACACCATTATCCGTAGGAAATTTAAATGTCAAACACTAAGGAGCTATAGCAACTCTGAGTTCAAAAGGGCTAGTCGACCCAAAAATTCATTGTAAGCAGAATAAATATCCAACACCATAAAAGGCATGACCCAATACTCTTGCGGTCACCCTTGCCAAGCACCACCCATAGTTCCACATACCCAGTCGGCTCAGTAGCCATACCGTTAAATCCCTATAGCCAAAATTTATATGGTTTCGAATCCTTCACTTGCAAAAGCATCTGATCGTAAGCCTTTTTATATATAATGTTAAACGAACTCCCATAATCAACCAGCACCTTCCAGACAATACCAGGGCCAATTGTGGCCATTATAACCAACGTGCCAATCACCGGAGCTTCCATCCCATCAGCATCTCTGTTTCGAAAAACAATGTCATATGTCATTGTTCTAAATTGTTTTGCCGGAGTTTCATCCTCAACTACCAAACAACTTTCATTCTCAATATGCTTCAAGGCACCATCATACCGATCCATCTCAACTAGACTTTTATCGTTTGGATATGGTCCATCGATCATTGTGTTGACCACCGAATGATTTTCGGGTTGCCTAGGTCGTTTGTCACTAAGCTCGGATTGCCCCCTTTGGGAAGAGGTCGCATATGGGTTAGAATTCCCTTGCCCGCCAACCTACAGGCTTTCACAAATTTCGGAAATTTTTCTTTTTTTGAATCAAGTCTTTGATCATTTCTCGTAAGTTTCTGCACTCGTTAGTGTTATAAACATGCATTTCATGAAACTTGCAATACTTGCTAGATTTCTTCTCCTTCTCATACGAATCTCTTAGAGCCGACTTCTGGTACTTTTTAGTACCTATAGTTGCTAGATGGATATTCTTGATTGAGTTATTCATCTCACTATAATTGTCGTATTTAGGAATCCTAGGATGATTTCTATTATCTAGCTTTCATTTCTTTGCCCTATTATAGTTCTTTTTTTGGCCATCATAATTATTGCTAATATTCACATCTACATTTCCAAAACTTCCTCCAAATTGCTTTACAGCAATGTTACGTTGTTTTACTTTGTCGTAATTCCCTACATTATTTCTCCGGGGATGTCTACGCGCTTCTTCCAAGCGTAAGCACTAGTTAGCTTATCTACAGAAAGCATCCATTATCGGTGGAGGTTTCCTTTCCAACCACTCTCCAAAATCCGTCTCAGGATCAATCCCCCTTATCAGTGCCATCAACAATGTCATCATTGGGATCTGTTATCTTTACTGTCGCCGTATGGAACAGGTTTAAAAAAATCCTTTAACGGCTCTCTCTTGCCTTCGAAGAGGTTTGATAGTGACATCTTATCTTTTGGATGTGAAGAGTGTAAATGGAATTGCTCTAGAAACTTTAGTGATAATTCAGTAAAAGACGAGATGTATCTCAGGGAGTCAAGTGAACTACATCGTCGCTATTCCTTCTAGAAAAATTAGAACATAGTGACATCTCATGGCAACAGACACTTGAGCAGATGCCACACATACTTCATCAAGTGACGCCTAGGATCTGTCTTTCCAATGTACAATAGCATTGTCACTTTAAAAATATTCGTTGATATTTCTCGTGCAGAATGTTCTCATTGAAAGGATTTCGATTAGGAGAAGTACCCTATTCATCATTACTTCTGAACCTATTTTCACTTAGAAGTATCCTGACCATATCTCCCAAGTATTCCGAGTCCATAGGTTCAGCTAAGCAATAGTGATCGAGATCTATTCCGAGTGTTCGGCTCGGTGAACGCTCTCAGGCATACTCCATATAAAGAGTTCTCCAGAATTCAAGAGATCCATTCGTCCAGTAGTCCTCCCATTTGATTTTTACGTGTTGCATTATTAGTAGTTCTCCAGAATTCAAGAGATCCATACGTATGTAGTAAATTCAATCTGTTTTCAAATGGTAATTTAGAGGAGACAATTTACATGTTCCAGTCTAAGGATTTCGAGGTTAGTGGGAGTGAGGGCAAGGTTTGCAAGTTGTTAAGATCCATTTATGGTCTTGAACAAGCTTCAAAAAGTTGGAATAAGTGTTTGATAAAGTAATCAAACAATTTGGTTTTTACTAGAACATAGAGGAAGCGAGCGTATATCGGAAAGAACGAGGAGTGTTTTTAGTTTTATACGTTGATGATTTGTTACTGATAGGCAATGACACCATTCTTGCAATCAGTACAAGCTTCGTTAGGAGAAACAGCTAATATACTAGGTATAATGATTTATATAAATAGATCTAAAAGAGTATTTGTAACGACCTAAAATTTTAATCATTTGAATTTGAAATATTTAATTGATTTTAAATATTGAAAAGTTAATTTTATAAGTCAAACAACTTAAATTTTAAATATAGCGATTTATTTAATAATGTGAATTGTTAAATTGAATAATTGAAATTGTTTAAATAATTGAATCTTTAATTTAATATGAAGAAAAATGATTTCGAAAGTTGATTTAAATTCTATGTAAATAAGAATGAAGATAGTAAACTTTTGAATTTGAATAAAAGTGATTTGACAGATTTTTTTAATAGTAATTCGTTTTAATTAACATATGAAAACAGCCTTCTAGGACATTGTCTCGGATTTGGACGAAACTAAAAGTGACTGTAGGATCATGTAATATTGATATTATCTAAACTACTTGTGTGGAATATAAAGTAAGTAAAAATAGCAGTAAAATAAAATGACACTAGATATTTTTATACTGGTTCGAACTCCCGTTCTATGTCCAGTCCCAGACTCCTTTTGGATTTAAACTAGCAACTCTCACTTAACCCGGAGGAATAGTTTTACACCACTTGAGAAACCTAACAGGACTTTGACCACCTGAGCAACTGAACAGGATTTTCCCGCCTGAGCAACCGAACAGGACTTTGATACAAATGAAATGTTTTCTTTACTTTGCGTGTTCTTGTTACAACACAGATTTGTCAAAATGAAGTACACCTTCCTATAATCTTTTCCTCATGTATGATATGAATATTTATGTGTCCGTGAAGATAAAGGAAGTATAAATTTTTTTATAAAGAGAATTATAAACTTGATTTCACAATTTCTAAACAACTGAATATTCAAGAGTAGAGTGGAAAGTTAAGTTCTTTGATCTTGAATGAAACGTACATTTATAATGGATAAATAGTTCCAACAGTTGACAAAGAGTTCTAATGATTGGAAAAGGTTGCAACTCTTCCTGGAAGAGATTCTCCTTCGGGAAGAAGAAGTGTCTCTTCAGAAAATATGAAAATATGGCAGTTTGAACATTTGTCGACTGAATATAATCATTTAGTCAACTAAGTTGAAATAGAAAATTAATAGTTCGATAATGGCAGCATTTAGTCAACTATGTCATGCAGATTTAAAAAAAAACACATAATTTAGTCGACTAAATATAGTGGTTTAGTCGACTAAGTCTGTTTGTTTTTCAAAATATGTAGGTTTCAATCTTGAGGAAATATTTTAACAATGAATATTAAAACTATACCAAACTTAAACTCTATTTTGTTGAATATTTGATAATCCACTTTCTGTCTTAAGCTCCTTGTCATGAATCAAAATCTTGAAATCCAACATTCTCCTCCTTTTTGACTGATGACAACTTCAAATGAGATAACTTTTGACAAAAATATATAGAATATAACTCCCCGGAATTTGTGATGGTATCGTGTAATCCTGCAAAAATTTGTTAGTGTATTGCGATACTTCTTCTTCCCCTTTGTCATCGACAAAAAGGAGAGAGATATGTGAACACACACACATACACATGGTAACTTATAATATCAACAAAGACAATTCATACAACACATAAACAATTACAAACATATTTTGTAAACAATAACAACACATAATAAAAGGAAATAAGTAACAACACAATGAAGTACTTAACAACACAATAAAGTAGTACAGACAATAACACAAAGTAGCACAACCAACTGAGAAGAACATGCTTTAATACAAAGACCCCATTAGTTAATGTTAAAAGAAATAGAGAATAGCTTACTCTTCCCCATTACCACTTGAGGTTTCTTCTTCTTCCTCATCATCACCTCCTGATTCTTCTTCTTCATTGCCTTCTTCTACTTCTCCGAAGGATGCATGTGGAACGTGGTTGAGGTTGTTTCCTCGGATCTGTAGGAACATGAACTAAAGTGGAGGAGGATGGACCACAAGTCAATACATCCTATATGTTGTTCAAGAAACCTTTAATACAATCGAGTTTGGAATCCATCTTGGTGACGGTACTTCCAACTCGAGATAGCCTCCTATCTAGAATCTTTTGGTTTCAAGAGATAATATTATAAGCTTGCCATGCTTGTATATCCGGTCCAATTTCTTCAATCTCGCTTACTTGTCGTAGAGCTTGAGAAGAAGAGCAGTTCTGGTAGTATAGTGTTGTTAGGAGGATGGTTAATGATGTCCCGTGGCTTCAAATTCTTTCCAATGTTCAAAAGTGATGATGGTATGACTTTGGTAGTTTTTAGGAAGACCCATGAGACTTAAGGTCCTTGTGTTGAAAGATCCAACCACCGTGAAATCCGAATCAGGGAGAGGAATTTCAAAATGAAGAATGAGCCTCATTATATAAGATCCATAATGAATGGTCTTTATTCGGCCTTGATTGAAGGTTTGAAATTCGTCGAGAAGAACTTTCGCCCAATTCATGGGTCGTTGACCCCTTATAGCATATAGCGATTGGAAGTCTCTCTTATAAATTTTCTCATAACTTCGGTACGAGGATTAATGGAGTGTGTAAGGGAACGATGCATAAGTCTTGCTTTTGGGCGAAGGCCTATTGCCTTGAGTTATTTTATATCATCGGAAAGAAAAAGATGACTTATTGTATCACAATGATCCATGTCAACTTCAATCTCGTCAAAATTTTCACCTTCCGAAGGACGTTGTAGAATTCTTCCAATTCGAGTGATGGGCAAGAACATTTTGACACCACATACAAGTGTCCGTACACAATCATCGGGGTTATGAATTGTGTGATGGTCCAAGTTGAGATTGTAGGATCGATTCACCCTAGAGGGGGGTGAATAGGGTGATACTACTAATTATAAAAATTTAATACGGAAGTATATAAAATAATCGCAACACAGATATAGTAGAATTATAGCAGAACAGATAATAGCAGAATAAAAACCAAAATAGAACAACACAGATTTACCAATCTTCGGCAAAACCCTGCTTATGTGCTGCCCCTAAGGTTTCTACTAGAAATTAAGTAGTCAGACGCTTACACACTTAAAATTGCGACACCCGCTATCGACTAACCTAACTCTATGCTCAAAACCCTGCCACAACTCAGCCACTACATTGCGAATTCTCGTACTACACCACTGTAGTTCGTCCCCTAGTCACACGATTAGAAATTACAAAGGTTTAAAAGTATATTACAAATAAAAACAATTAAATAATAAAACTAAAACCCTATTTTAAAATAACAGCCCAAAATAATTGAGCCGGCCCAAAATAAAAATAGTGATAAACATTATTCCTCTTTTCCCTTTTAAAATTTCGGCCGTATCTCTTTCGTAGAAAAATGGCTACCTCTTTCGTTCGTTCTTCTTCGTTCTAAATTAGGGCTTACGGAAAATGGAAGCGCCACCTGTATCTGATCAATTGCTGAGATTATTTGCTCTGTCTGGCTTGGACAATTGATTCTCTAGCTGTAGTATGATTCCAGTCGCTCCAATTTGATCGAGTTCGAGCTAAAATGGTAAGTGTTTTATACTTTTTGCTTTACTGGTTAGCTTGCATGAACTCGATTTGATTCGAGTTATTTATTTGAATCCTTGCTCTGTGATATTGCTTAAACTCGAATAACTTACTGCCAATGATGTTAACGGGTTTTATAGGGTTGAAAACCCTAAATTTTCGATCGAATTTATTTTGTTTGAATTCTTCACTTGTTATGCTTTAGCCACTGATTTTCAATTGATTGCTTGTGATTGATCCTGACCTTTTCAATACGTATATTCTTAAGTAGTACTTGCTTGGTCACCACGGCTATGACTTTCGTATCGTGATAATCCGGACTTTGGATTTTGATTCCGTTCTTTATACTGTTGACATCAGCTTCTTAATTTTTGAGATCATTGACTTGGTTGAACTTTGCCTTGGTCACCACGGCTTTGACTTTGGTGATAATCTGCTACCCTGGCTTTGAGTTTGTTATTTAAAATTTGAGTTAATTCTTGCGACTTCGTTTATGGTATAGAAATTTGCTGACTGCACCTAACCATGCCTTTGTTAAAAATTTCTTGTATTTTGGTTTCCACTGCTTATATATCTGTGTGTGTGTGTGTGTTCACGCATGTGTATATATAGATCGTGCTCTGTCCACACTGTGTTGATTGAAAACGAACTTGTTCGACTGTCACTGCTCACTGGTCCTAGTTACATGTGCACTGTATATATATATATATATATCTGTGTGTGTATTTGCATATGTATATGTGTATGCTTCTGATCAATTCATTGTTGTGGTCTTTTTGACACTGTCTGCATATCATGATTTGAAACTGCTACCAGATGTTGCATTGCATAATGTGTATACATACATACATGTATGTATATATGTGTATGTTAGCTTGCATTTTGAACTACTCGGATTGTCTACACTATTGCATAGATGTTTGTGAAGTTTTGTGTACTTGTATTCTTTGGTATCAGTGTAGCTTTGTATTCCATTTGCACTTTGATATTGCAGTATGTTCTGGTCATCTTATAGCTTGGTCTGGATTTGTGCATTTGATTCATGTGCATAGTATAGATATATGTATGCAGTGTTGCTCCTTTGTTTCATTGAGTTTGATTGCACTTGAGTCATATATGATACATTTCAGTTGCTATCTGCATTGGGTATTAAGAGCTTGGACTATTTGGTTGTGATGTATATATGTATGGTCTGCACATCCATGTTATACTTGTATGATGATCTTCATGTATACTTGAATCTGGTCGTCACTTTGTTGTTGCAGTTTAGTTTGACTTTGAATCATGTAGAGTCTGGATGCTCTTACTTGCATCTCAGAGTTGTATTTAGTAATTCACTGGTGGTCTTTGGTCTATATGCATTAGTGCTTCTTGGAGTGTGGTTGCTTTACTTTGAATCATGCTTGCTGTCATATACTATCACTTTATCATTTCATGTTGTATTGCAGTTTGGATATTGAACTGCTTCCATGCCTTCACTTGTTCCACATGAGTCATAAGCTTGTGCCATATCTGGTTCACCTGAGCTTGGAACTGATCATTTTGTTTGCACCTGTGGTGAATCCAGCTTATAGTTCGAGTTTGACCTTGTGCTCATATCTTGACTTTATTTGTATTTCACTTGAGTTGAACCCTGCTTTTGATTGGGTTTGACTTTGTGCTCACTTGTCCTTGTAGTTTTATCAAGTGTATATCGGTGTGCACGGCCTTGTAGCATGTACAGTAGTACACTGTGTATGTCACAAGCTGTTCGTGTATGATGAATTCAAAATGATGACGAACAACCCAAATAACTAAGCCAAAAAACATTTTCAAAAACACATTTTATTTTACAATACAAAAATATTTCATTTTCAATTTTACTACGTCAGTGTTTACTTTTCAGATAACTCAGATGCTAGATTCAAGCTGGAATAGAGTTGAAGATAAATACGAGCGAATGAGTGATATGTAGTGAGGTGAACATTGTATATGGAAAATTGTGATGTAATCAAAATTGTATTGTAACTGAAATTGTGTATATATAGTAAAAGCTCAAATTTGTACTATTCAAAATTGTAATAGAATATTTGTTTGAATAAAATATCTATTTGAATAATAATTCTGTGTTATTTATTTTATTGTGCAAATATTTATTTAATTATGTGAAAAATTAAATAGTACAATAACAAATACATTTAAATGAATATATATATATATTTATTATCATCAAACAAAAATCATTTACTTGCATATTCAACAATCTCCCCCTTTTGATGATAACAAACATATATTTAAGATTTTGAATTTGTTAAATGTATTTGATCATTCAATTTGCTCCCCCTATTTGAGTGCTCCCTCTCTACAACAAAGCTCCCCATTCATATATGCATGAAAATAAAAAAAAATATGCAAATGAACCTAGATGCAAGTAGAAAATACAAAATAAAATATTTGGCCTTTATTTGCCAGATCATAACTTTTCTCTCCCCCTTTGGTTATTAGCAAAAGAGTACTAGTGTTAGAAAAATAGAGATAAAGTGATAGATATTAATACAATATTAATACCCAATCGAGTATAAATATTAAATGTCAATAAAAAATCAAACAAAAATCATAAATATACTGTTAGGCGCATATTCCACTTTATAATGATGGCGATGATGTAAAACCATATAGTTGTGTCTATTTGTGGTATATTTATATCAGGAATTTGAATATCTACTAACCATGCATAACCGTTAGGACTTTTAAATGAGATTAGTAGTATTCCCAATTTTTTATTAAAAAAATGAATTCAATTATCTTCTAACCACGCATAACCGTGAGGACTTTTAAATGGTATTTGAATCAACTTGTCTATTTAATAATCAATTTTGATATGTGTTCCATATAGGCATAACCGTGAGGACTTTTAAATGAGCATGAAAGCACAAATCAAAAATTCCAAGTAATTCATCCATGCATAACCGTAAGGACTTTTAAATGAGAGTGAATACTTTGGATGTTTTAATTAGTAAAAATATGATAAAATGAAAAACAAATAATTTCCCGTTTAAAATACCACATATTGTCATACTATATTGGATTTTGATGAGTGATGGTCGATAGAAATAGAGATAGTCATGGAATTTTTACCCATCATTTTTTTTATAACTCTTGTTTAAATTTCTAAAGAAATTTACTAATTATACTGTCTCAAGTTATAATATATGATTAATATCAACACTCATCACTTTTTCAATCACTAATTATCTTTACGATAATCAGTAGGGAGTTAGATTAGTTAATGTAGTCATTTAAGATCAATTCCAAAAGTAATCAAATTTTCAAAAATGACTAATCTGAAACAAGGTTAACAAAAAACTATTTTATGGAAGGGGTTTTATGTAACGATAAGATCTTTCGACACTCGAAAGTCGACATTAATACGTCCACTGTGTAACGACCCGGTATTTGGGACCATTCAAATCGACAATAATCCACACATGTCAGACTTGAATAATGCAAAATAACAGATTGTAATAAAATTTGGAGCAAATAAAATCATTCACAGAATCACAAACACAGAAATATCAGAATAACTCGCAGCGGAATTTAAAAAAAACCATAGTGGTTCATGAAGCCACTAAAATACATAGTCTCAAAACAAGTACAAATTACATAGTCTAAAACCAATACAGTTTGAATAACCACAGAAAATCCCAAATTCATTTGTCTCAATTACATAAGCTAAAATAAAAGACTGAATAGCAAAACAGATAGCAGCTTGATAAGGATGATCTCCAGTAGTCCTAGCTCCGTGAAGATGAAGTCCAACTGATACTCAGGCTGACCCGAGCGTGAAATAAAACATAAACACTCGAGTCAGGATACACATACTTATACAATGTAAACCAACTCAAGTGAACTATAGTAAAGGTACAAGTAACTTAGAAGATGCTTGGGACCGCCCATCCTCTAAGGATCTGTTAAAATATCTACTATGTAGTAATATTCGCTATTATAATAGTGTCTAAATAACTAAAGTATAATCATATAGAAAATAGCATTAAGGGGATGGAGAACCTTAACGCGGTCGGACCTTAAAATCATAATCGTAGTAAAGCTCGATATGGTAGGTGACACGGCACAACTAGGCAATGCCAGGGTAGATATACCAATTACGCACACGGACAGATGGATACGCATAGCAGCCACTACCGTTCCACCTCAAACAACATTCCCAAATCGGAGGATGGCCATCTAGTCAAATCACAAGTAAGTGTATAATATCGAAGAAATGTGTCCGAGAAGAGGTGCTACCTCACTGGTCCGAGATCGCTCCTGTTTTAGCCACCTTATGCCAACTCACGGGAGTTGGGTCCACGTAACATACCTTAAGAACGTCGCCACCATCCTACTTCATTCTGGAATCTCCACCGCGTACACGGTTGTCAAAGTGGTTTTCGGTATCGACAGAGAGTATGTCCATATCTGATCCCGGTCTCTTTGCCAACCAATCGTTATTATAACCCGTGGTTATAGATTTAAAACAATTTATCAGATATACTTCAAATTAAACCACTTAAAACAAAGTCATTATTCTTTTAAAATCAAATATTAAATTCCCAAAGTTTAGCCCTTTCGGAGTTCATTTATTCACTTAAAAACAATAACGTTAAAAATTTCAGCTTTCACGGCATTTAAAAAGTGCGGTGGTAAGGTATATTTGAAAACAATTTTATTCAGCAAAACGACACTTATAAACTGCTATAACAGTTCAGTTTTAAACAAAAATCATATTCAGCCTACTGTAGTCCTTAACAAGTGCTACAGTAGCCCTTTTATTAGTTCAGGTTCAATTTTGATTTTTGCTACAACAGCACTTACCAAGTACTATCATAGCATAAGTTCATTTTAGTCTTTTGGTTCACTTATAAAACCACAGCACTTAACAAGTGCTACAGATTCCACTTAGTTCGGAATTAGTTCATTTAATTTAAACCATTTAAATTTATAAAAGTCATAAATTTTCACATTTACAATGTTCATTTAAACCCTTTAACTTATGATTTTTCTAAAGAGAAATTTTTACAAATAAAAACCAAAGTTCACTTATTACATTCAAGTGCGTAAATCCCTACTTTCATTTAAACAATTCATTTCAACATTTAAACTTAAACTCCATTTTCCACCATTTTAAAACTAAATTTTCATTTCCATTTAGTTAACTTAAGTTTCCATCTTTTCTTTTAGTCAAAATTTCAAATTTAAGTTCCATTTTAAAAATCAATATTTTTCCATTTATTTATATTTATCACATAGAAAACTCATTTCTATTCTAAATAAATCATTTAAAAATTCGATTTAAATCAATTTAATATTATTACAATATTTAAAATATTTAAAGGTATCCAGGAAATACAGAAAAATAACCACGGGTCTGTATAATATTTTCTAGCCTAAGTCAAGTGATACAGATACTATATCATTTCAATCCGTAGTTTACAAAGAAAAATCCGGGTTTTATCATTTCAAACCCGCAATCCCAAGTAAATAAAATTTAATTGAAAATCGTTCAGGCCTAGCATTTCAGCCCATAACGATCTTCCCTTATTCTAAAGTCCGTTCGGGTATGTATCATTTCAACCCATAGTGATTCTATTCTACAGGGAACTTGCAGTGTGATTTAACAGAATAGAATAACAGTAAAATAAAAATAAAATATAACAGATAATACGTTATGCAATTTTTAACAATTCTAACATCAAATATAAATAAATCACAGGTAATTATAACATCATTTATTTACTTATTTATTTTCTACACATTCAGTTGCGGTCGTTTCACAATCATATAAGTATGAATATTCGTGTGAGATTTACTCACCTCTACTGAGCTGGAGATTCGGAAAAAGAAATACGATGTCTAACGAAAGCACGATCAGTTGTTAGAGGATTCGCCAACTGGATTCAAATCTAAAGTCAAAAGAATAAAGCAAAAATTTGAATAAGCTAACGCACGTCAATTACCTCAACATTTTTGAGTAAATCAACTGGAAATCAAATTGAAACAAAAGTAAGGCTCGAAGGACATTTTGGCCGTGACTTCAAACAAAGGCTGGGTGGCATACAAATCACGAATTCAAAACAAAGGTGACAAAAGCAAATTTGTTCATTCTTTTTTTCCAAACAGATGCTAGGTAGAATATAACTTCAATTCCAAAAGTGACAAAAGCAATTCTTTTTTTTTCCCAAAACAAGGGACAGTCACGTGACAAAACAACTTTCATTTCCTTTCCAAACAAGTGCCAGAGGAAATAATATAAGCTAAGGTTTAAAACAAAATGCAGAGGTGACACAAAACAAAACTTTTGTTCATGATTTTTCAAACAGAGGCTCAGAAAAAACAAATACAAACCCAAGGTAACAAACACTTCACTGCACTAGTCCAAATACAGGCTCGGTCTGACATTAGTTGGTCTCGGCATGGGTTTGGAGGTGGCTGGCACGGTCTGGTGGCGAATGGGCAGGGTGGTGGACTGGTCTTGGTGATGGAGTGGTGTTCTCAACTGGTGTTGTGGTGGCGGGCAGGGCGTAGGGGCTGTGGTGCCTGGTGGCTTAGAGGCGAATGGACTGTGGTGTCTGGTGGCTTGGAGGCGAATGGGCTGTGGTGGATCAGGCGAAGGGGTTGGGTGGTCTGGCATGGAGTAGGGTTCGGTCTGGTGGTGGTCTCGCTTGGGGTGGAGGTGACAGTGTGGTCTCGGCCTGGGTTGTGGTGGTGACGTGGGTTAGGGGTTGGGCGTGGGGATTGGCGTGGTGGTGGACTGGCACGGTCGTGGTGGTGGCTGTGGGTGGTCTCGGCCTTGGCATGGGTAGATCTCGGTGGAGGCATGCAGAGGAACAAAAATGAAAAGAAAATGAAATAGAAAGAAGGCATGGGGTTGGCAACAGCAAACAGGGGATGAGCTGTAATAAAGCGAACAATTTGAAAGGAAATAGGTGGCCATACATTGGAGATGCTCACGAGATTTGCAAAGGAGATTTGCAGAATTGAAATTTTGAATGAAAAATGGAAGTTGACAGCTGCTTATTAATTTATGAGAGAAGGCAAAAGGTAAAGTTTTGAACGGTAGGAAGTTAAAGCAATTTAATTATATTCAAAGCTGGAACGAAACGTAAGGAATGCAAAGAGGGAATGGAATAATTCTCACGTGAACGGTTCAATGCAAGATTTTTGAAATTTTCAAACTGAAAATATACAGCTGAAATTTGTAAAGCCAACGCATATAAAATCAAATGGACAAAGGAACAACGAACGTAAAGTGTAACGCCCAAAGTAACGTACAACCGTTACTTGTTTGTTTTATTAAATAAATTTAAAAATGATAACGTTTCTTTAAATAAAATAACGTATCATTTAAACCAAAATTTAAATAGCTATTATCACAATTAATAAATTTGATTTTAATATAAAGTTAAGAACGGATGAAATTATACGTAAAAATGTAAAGTTTAAATTTCCCGTTTTACACTAATTATTACACTTTTAATTCAAATCAATATTTCAAAATGTTCATTTTTAAATAAAAATTTGTTAAAAATTTTGGGCTGTTACACTCTCCCCCACTCAAAACTTTTCGTCCTCGAAAAGGAACGAAGAAGGAAAACAAAGAAAGATAAGACAGTAGAGCAAAAGTACCTGAAATAAACAATTCCGGATTCGAAGCACGAATGCTCTCCTCCGTCTCCCAGGTGCAATCCCGTTCATCAGTGCTCCACTGCACTTTGACCAGGTTGACAGATTTTCTTCTTAGCTGCTTCGTACCTCGATCGACGATACGAAGTGGCTTCCTCTCAACAGTCAGAGTTGGCTCAATATCCAAACTATTAAGAGCAGAAGGCTGAATAATAAGAGATGGATCATGCCGATAGCGACGAAGATGAGATACATGAAAGACATTGTGTACCCTAGAAAATTTCTCGGGTAAATCCAGACGATAAGCAAGAGAGCCAATTCTTTCCAAAATGCGGAAAGGACCTACGAATCTAGGAGAAAGCTTTCCTCTACGACCAAAACGAATAACATTCCTTAAGGGAGAGACCTTAAGGAAAACTAAATCACCAACAGTAAACTATAAACTCCGCCTTCGACGATCAGCGTACTTCTTCTGTCTATCTTGAGCAATCCTCATCTTCCTCTTAATCTCTTCAACTCTCTCAGAAGCTTCCAAAACCATCTCAGGACCAAGAACCAAACGATTACCGGATTCAATCCACCAAGAAGGAGATCTACAAGGTCGTCTGTAAAGAGTAGAAAACGGAGATGTCTCAATACTGGCCTGATAACTATTGTTATAAGTGAATTCGACAAGATGGAGATGACCTTCCCAAGATCCTGCATAATCAAGCACACAAGCACGAAGAAGATCTTCTAAAATCCGATTCACCCTTTCCGTTTGACCATCGGTCTGTGGATGGTAAGCAGTGCTCAGATTTAGACGAGTACCCAAAGAATCTTGAAAGGCTTTCCAAAACCTACTAGTAAAGATAGGATCACGATCACAAACGATACTGAGAGGAACACCATGGAGACGAACAATCTCCCTCATGTAAATCTCAAACAAACTAGAAGCTGAACGGGTAGACTTGACCGGAATGAAATGAGCTGATTAGGTCAATCTATCTACAATAACCCAGATACTCTCGTTACCCTTTCTAGTCCTCGGTAAACCATCAATGAAATCCATAGAAACTTGTTCCCACTTCCAATTGGGAATCTCAAGAGGCTGCAATAAACCAGGAGTCTTCTGATGATCTGCCTTGACTTGCTGACAAGTCGCACACCTATTAACAAAAATGGAAATATCTCGCTTCATACCTTTCCACCAATATAACTTCTTCATGTCCTGATACATCTTGGTCATGCCTGGATGAATAGAAAGTCTGGACTGATGATTCTCCCGAAGTAACTCCTGTCTTAATCCATCAACATTCGGGACACAAATCCTATTATTAATCCTCAATACACCCTTATCGTCAATCTGAGCTCCACTGCCATCAAGACTACTACCTCCAACTCTACCTCGAACATTCTCCTTAATCAATCTAAGCATCTGATCCTCATCCTGTCTAGCCATAATACGATCCACAAGAGGTGAAGAAACAACAAGCTGACACAACAAAGCCTTCTTCCTACTCAAAGCATCCGCCACAACATTAGCTTTTCCCGGTGTATAGTTGATGTCGAGGTCATAAGAAGCAAGGAACTCTAACCACCTAACTTGTCTCTAATTCAAATATTTCTGAGAGAAAATATACCTCAAAGACTGATGATCTGTGAAAAGCTCGAACTTGGTACCCAACAGATGATGTCTCCAAAGCTTCAAAGCAAAAACAACAGCAAGCAACTCTAGATCATGGGCAACATAATTTACTTCATGGGTCTTCAACTGTCGACTAGCATAAGCAATCACCCTACCATCCTGCATCAGAACAGCTCCCAAACCTTCTCGACCAGCATCAGTGTATACCGTTAATCCCTCATTTCCATTTGGAACGGTATGAACAGGTGCGGAAGTAAGCTTGTCTTTTAACTCATTGAATGATGCCTTACACCCGTTACTCCAAATAAACTTAGCATTCTTCCGAGTTAAAAGCAGTGAGAGGTGCGACAATCCGAGCGAAATTCTCAATGAATCTCCGGTAATAACCGGCAAGGCCCAGAAAACTACGGATATCAGTAGGAGTCTTAGGAGTTTCCCAATCCTGCACAGAATAGGGAAAAAGAAGGATAATAGGAAAGATAGAGTAAATTGAATGAAACAAGGAAAGAGAAGGAAAGAAGAACTTACATTGATCGCAGCGATCTTGACTGGATCAACTGAAACTCCATTACTAGAAACAATATGCCCGAGAAATCGGACTTCATCCTTCCAGAAATGGGATTTGGAAAATTTTTCCTTTAACTGATGATTTCGAAGAGTCTCAAGTACAGATTTCAAATGTGACTTATGTTCTTCTTCAGACTTAGAGAAAATGAGGATATCATCCACAAAGACTAGAACAAATTTATTAAGCACATCACGGAAAACTCGATTCATCAAGTCAACAAAGAAAGCAGAAGCATTAGTACCAAAAGGCATGACTAACCATTCAAAGAATCCATTCTCAGTACGGAAAGCAGTCTTGGGAATACTTTCCTCGGCAACTTTGAGTTGGTGACAACCCGTGGCAAGATCAAGCTGAGAGAAAACAGTAGCACCATAAAGCTGATCAAACATGTCATTGATGCGAGGCATTGGATATCTATTTTTCATAGTGAGCTTGTTCAACTCCCTATAATCAACACACATCCGGAGAGAACCATCGGACTTGGTGACGAAAACCACCGCAGCTCCCCATTCAGAATAACTAGGTCTGATCAGACCCTTGGAAGATAGGTCCTCAATTTGCTTTCCTAACTCAACCTTCTCGCGGGGTGCCATTCTTCTAGGAGGAAGAACTACAGGTCGAGTTCCAGGAATGAGATCAATGCGGAAATCAATTTCCCGCTTGGGAGGTAAAGCAGTAACTTCACCAAATACATCCGGGTAGAGATTGACTACACGAGTCGACTGAAGATCAACAGGAGAAGAATCCAATGAGTAGATAAAGCTACCAGCACAATCATGAGGCAAACAACACTGAATAACCAAAGAATTACCCCGATCATCCTGAAGAGAAACAATTCGTGATTTACAAGAGATACGAGCATCGTGATTCTTTAACCAATCATCTCCAAGCAACAAATCAAAAGTATAAAAACCAAGAATATAGAAATCACCACTAAAACGATGATCGGAATGGTGGAGTTTCACATGTTTACAAATCTTATTAAGATTTGTGGGACCACCAATAGGATTTGAAACACATAAAGGAACAGAAGCATACTCAGGAGAAAGGAGATGTTCAAACTTATTACACAGATCATCAGAAATAAAACTATGCGAAGCCCCAGTATCAAATAAAACACGAACAGGATGATGAAATAAAGTAAAGGTGCCTTGAAGAGTACCTTGATCATCGCTAGGAGCAGGAGTAGGTGCAGCAGGTGATGAGGCAGATGTGATAGCAAATACACCGGATGGCTTTCCCTTCTGATATAAAGGACAGTCCTTCCTAAAATGACCCGGCTGAAGACAAACATGACAAAGATCGTTCCTGGAAACCTGAGGTGGAGGAACAGCAGCACTAGTCGGAGTAGGGAAACTATTGGCATAGTGTCCCTTCTGGTCACATTTGAAGCAGGTAATGGAGGAAAGATCAATAGGGTGTCTCTAGGAAGGAGCAGATGCTGAAGATCCCAAGCCCGCATGCTTGATCCAATTTTTCTTCTGCTGGTGGAAGTTGGGCTTTCTCTTCTTGGAATTTGCAGAGGAAGATTGTGAGACATGAGCACCAGAAGCAGCAGGACCCTTGGAAGTAGGGTTCTCATAGCGAATAGCCATATCCATGAGCTCAGTAAAAGTGCCATGAACATGTGAAATAAGACGATCGTAGATCTCTGGGCGAGCTCCAGAAATGAACTTCTCATTCTTCTTTAGCTGAGTGTTGATAAGGCCAGGACCAAATTTGGAAAGTTCATTGAACTTCCGCTCATACTCTGAAAAAGACATGGTACCCTGCTTGAGGTCCATGAATTCACGATAAAGCTGAGATTTCCCGGCTTCGGGCATCCATTTTGCCACAAAAGCTTCCCTGGAAAGAAGATACAAAAACCAAACTTAAGATAGATTCAAAAGAAAAGGAAATGGGGAAAATTCAAGTTAACACAAAGGATACCTGAACTGCTCCCACGAAAGATCACCTTCGTTAGTGTGAGCCGTAACAGACTCCCACCAATCTAAGGCTGACTCTTGCAGCTGCCATGCTGCTAACTGACACTTCTGGGCATCAGTGATCTCTAGACCAGTAAAAATTCTCTCCAAACTTCGTAGCCATTGCTGGGCTTCGATAATACTCTCTGAACCGGTGAACCTAGTGCCACCGAGCTGAGAGAATTCCTTGCAAAGAACAGTAAATCTAATGGGTGCAACAGGTGGAGGAGCAGGACCATGATCCCTACCTCTAGCATTTTCCATGATTCATCCTGGAAATATCAAGAATAAATTTAGGACAAGGTACAGAGAAGACAAAGATAAGTTAAGATAAGACACGATAAGATCACTTGGATGAATATCCTAATAACAAAATTTCTAACAAGGTAGATACGGAAAGAAGGAAGTTTAGAAAAAAACTCTTCTTAAAACAAGAAAATTTATATAAAAATAATCTTTGAAAAAAATCATTTGAGAAATCATTTAAAAATCTTTTTATACTTTGAAAATACGTTCACTCACAAAGAAATGATTCTGAGTTTGATTTCACTCATTCTAGGGTATTTCTACCCTATCTCTAATGAGTTTTTGCTCCATCGGCTAAGGTTGCCTAAAACCAAAGCTCCGATACCAAGTTGTAACGACCGGGTATTTTGGACCATTCAAATCGACAATAATCCACACATGTCAGACTTGAATAATGCAAAGTAACAGATTGTAATAAAATTTGGAGCAAATAAAATCATTCACAGAATCACAGACACAGAAATATCAGAATAACTCGCAGCGGAATTTAAAAATAACCATAGTGGTTCATGAAGCCACTAAAATACATAGTCTCAAAACAAGTACAAATTACATAGTCTAAAACCAATACAGTTTGAATAACCACAGAAAATCCCAAATTCATTTGTCTCAATTACATAAGCTAAAATAAAAGACTGAATAGCAAAACAGATAGCAGCTTGATAAGGATGATCTCCAGTAGTCCTAGCTCCGTGAAGATGAAGTCCAACTGATACTCAGGCTGACCCGAGCGTGAAATAAAACATAAACACTCGAGTCAGGATACACATACTTATACAATGTAAACCAACTCAAGTGAACTGTAGTAAAGGTACAAGTAACTTAGAAGATGCTTGGGACCGCCCATCCTCTAAGGATCCGTTAAAATATCTACTATGTAGTAATATTCGCTATTATAATAGTGTTTAAATAAGTAAAGTATAATCATATAGAAAATAGCGTTAAGGGGATGGAGAACCTTAACGCGGTCGGATCTTAAAATCATAATCGTAGTAAAGCTCGATATGGTAGGTGACACGGCACAACTGGGCAATGCCAGGGTAGATATACCAATTACGCACACGGACTGATGGATACGCATAGCAGCCACTACCGTTCCACCTCGAAAAACATTCCCAAATCGGAGGATGGCCATCTAGTCAAATCACAAGTAAGAGTATAATATCGAAGAAATGTGTCCGAGAAGAGGTGCTACCTCACTGGTCCGAGATCGCTCCTGTTTTAGCCACCTTATGCCAACTCACGGGAGTTGGGTCCACGTAACATACCTTAAGAATGTCGCCACCATCCTACTTCATTCTGGAATCTCCACCGCGTACACGGTTTTCAAAGTGGTTTTCGGTATCGACAGAGAGTATGTCCATATCCGATCCTGGTCTCTTTGCCAACCAATCGTTATTATAACCCGTGGTTATAGATTTAAAACAATTTATCAGATATACTTCAAATTAAACCACTTAAAACAAAGTCATTATTCTTTTAAAATCAAATATTAAATTCCCAAAGTTTAGCCCTTTCGGAGTTCATTTATTCACTTAAAAACAATAACGTTAAAAATTTCAGCTTTCACGGCATTTAAAAAGTGCGGTGGTAAGTTATATTTGAAAACAATTTTTTCAGCAAAACGACACTTATAAACTGCTATAACAGTTCAGTTTTAAACAAAAATCATATTCAGCCTACTGCAGTCCTTAACAAGTGCTACAGTAGCCCTTTTATTAGTTCAGGTTCAATTTTAGTTTCTGCTACAACAGCACTTACCAAGTACTATCATAGCATAAGTTCATTTTAGTCTTTTGGTTCATTTATATAACCACAGCACTTAACAAGTGCTACAGATTCCACTTAGTTCGGAATTAGTTCATTTAATTTAAACCATTTAAATTTATAAAAGTCATAAATTTTCACATTTACAATGTTCATTTAAACCCTTTAACTTATGATTTTTCTAAAGAGAAATTTTTACAAATAAAAACCAAAGTTCACTTATTACATTCAAGTGCGTAAATCCCTACTTTCATTTAAACAATTCATTTCAACATTTAAACTTAAACTCCATTTTCCACCATTTTAAAACTAAATTTTCATTTCCATTTAGTTAACTTAAGTTTCCATCTTTTCTTTTAGTCAAAATTTCAAATTTAAGTTCCATTTTAAAAATCAATATTTTTCCATTTATTTATATTTATCGCATAGAAAAATCATTTCTATTCTAAATAAATCATTTAAAAATTCGATTTAAATCAATTTAATATTATTACAATATTTAAAATATTTAAAGGTATCCAGGAAATACAAAAAAATAACCACGGGTCTGTATAATATTTTCTAGCCTAAGTCAAGTGATACAGATACTATATCATTTCAATCCGTAGTTTACAAAGAAAAATCCGGGTTTTATCATTTCAAACCCGCAATCCCAAGTAAATAAAATTTAATTGAAAATCGTTCAGGCCTATCATTTCAGCACATAACGATCTTCCCTTATTCTAAAGTCCGTTCGAGTATGTATCATTTCAACCCATAGTGATTCTATTCTACAGGGAACTTGCAGTGTGATTTAACAGAATAGAATAACAGTAAAATAAGAATAAAATATAACAGATGATACATTATGCAGTTTTTAACAATTCTAACATCAAATATAAATAAAGCACTGCTAATTATAACATCATTTATTTACTTATTTATTTTCTACACATTCAGTTGCGGTCGTTTCACAATCATATAAGTATGAATATTCGTGTGAGATTTACTCACCTCTACGGAGCTGGAGATTCAGAAAAAGAAATACGATGTCTAACGAAAGCACGTGGAAAGCACGATCAGTTGTTAGCGGATTCGCCAACTGGATTCAAATCTAAAGTCAAAAGAATAAAGCACAAATTTGAATAAGCTAACGCACGTCAATTACCTCAACATTTTTGAGTAAATCAACTGGAAATCAAATTGAAACAAAAGTAAGGCTCGAAGGACATTTTGGCCGTGACTTCAAACAAAGGCTGGGTGGCATACAAATCACGAATTCAAAACAAAGGTGACAAAAGCAAATTTGTTCATTCTTTTTTTTCCAAACAGATGCTAGGTAGAATATAACTTCAATTCCAAAAGTGACAAAAGCAATTCTTTTTTTTTTCCCAAAACAAGGGACAGTCACGTGACAAAACAACTTTCATTTCCTTTCCAAACAAGTGCCAGAGGAAATAATATAAGCTAAGGTTTAAAACAAAATGCAGAGGTGACACAAAACAAAACTTTTGTTCATCATTTTTCAAACAGAGGCTCAGAAAAAACAAATACAAACCCAAGTTAACAAACACTTCACTGCACTAGTCCAAATACAGGCTCGGTCTGACATTGGTTGGTCTCGGCATGGGTTTGGAGGTGGCTGGCACGGTCTGGTGGCGAATGGGCAGGGTGGTGGACTGGTCTCGGTGATGGAGTGGTGTTCTCGGCTGGTGTTGTGGTGGCAGGCAGGGCGTAGGGGCTGTGGTGCCTGGTGGCTTGGAGGCGAATGGGCTGTGGTGGATCTGGCAAAGGGGTTGGGTGGTCTGGCATGGAGTAGGGTTCGGTCTGGTGGTGGTCTCGCTTGGGGTGGAGGTGACAGTCTGGTCTCGGCCTGGGCTGTGGTGGTGACGTGAGTTAGGGGTTGGGCGTGGGAATTGGCGTGGTGGTGGACTGGCACGGTCGTGGTGGTGGCTGTGGGTGGTCTCGGCCTTGGCATGGGGTAGATCTCGGTGGAGGCAGGCAGAGGAACAAAAATGAAAACAAAATGAAATAGAAAGAAGGCATGGGGTTGGCAACAACAAACAGGGGATGAGCTGTAACAAAGCGAACAATTTGAAAGGAAATAGGTGGCCATACCTTGGAGATGCTCACGAGATTTGCAAAGAAGATTTGCAGAATTGAAATTTTGAACGAAAAATGGAAGATGACAGCTGCTTATTAATTTATGAGTGAAGGCAAAAGGTAAAGTTTTGAACGGTAGGAAGTTAAAGCAATTTAATTATATTCAAAGCTGGAATGAAACGTAAGGAATGCAAAGAGGGAATGGAATAATTCTCACGTGAACGGTTCAATGCAAGATTTTTGAAATTTTCAAACTGAAAATCTACAGCTGAAATTTGTAAAGCCAATGCATATAAAATCAAATGGACAAAGGAACAACGAACGTAAAGTGTAACGCCCAAAGTAACGTACAACCGTTACTTGTTTCTTTTATTAAATAAATTTAAAAATGATAACGTTTCTTTAAATAAAATAACGTATCATTTAAACCAAAATTTAAATAGCTATTATCACAATTAATAAATTTGATTTTAATATAAAGTTAAGAACGGATGAAATTATACGTAAAAATGTAAAGTTTAAATTTCCCGTTTTACACTAATTATTACACTTTTAATTCAAATCAATATTTCAAAATGTTCATTTTTAAATAAAAATTTGTTAAAAATTTTGGGCTATTACACACTGTATCAAATGCCACGCAATCGAATGCCGGAAAACCGAATCATTAGGGTTAAAAAGAAGAGGTAGAAGAAGACAGAAGAAAAATAAAGAAGAAGAAACAGAAACAACAATAGAATCTCACATTCGCAGCGGAACGATATACAATAGATGAATGACTAATCTTTAAAACAAAAGACTATATCAGTTTATACATACATCAATCAGAGTCAATATACAATTCAATACAACAATGGATAGTTATATAAACTTGTCCTCATATAGAATACACAGCGGAGTAAATAAACAAGTACGGGAGTACGTCTCGCCATCCAGCTTGCCTCCAAAGCTCCAGAATATCCAGAATATCCCGATAACATAACTCTAGGTTGCCCGTGTGGAAAGTTATAGGCACCCAGAGTTTAGAAAGGGAACAATAAACTCTGAGTCAGTCAAGGTGACTGGTGTGAGATCGTAAAACAGTTATTTTCACAAAGAAAATAAAATTAATTCACAATGCTTTTGGAAAATGAAACTACCATAAGGCCTCCCGCCACACACACAATGCAAACGCAGAATTGGAGGAGATTTCTCCTTATGACAAAGATGCTTACTACGCAAAACCATTGGATTATTATTATTAATGTCTAGTGTGGAAAACATTTCGAAAGTATAATATTAATCTTAGCTAGCATAGACATTTCGAACTATGCCTACTATAGCTACCATCTAAACAGTGGTGACCACCATAAGTAAATGTCAGGTTCTACAACTAAAACCGTACAAGGTTCGTATTGGGAATTGGATTTCCAACAAATGGTCAGGCTAAGGAACTTCCTACTGCCAATGGGTACGCCTCTGGATGGACGTCCCGAGAACTAACTAGCTCTCTGCCAACACAAGGCCGGGTTACCCCTTACACTAGGTAACTACTACACGAATATGCCATCCCCCGGTCATTTGGGACCTTTATCCGAGCGCTCGATAACCAACAACATCACACAGTAATAAATATAGTGTGTCCATATGAGTAAGTATCTGGGCTCCATACCATGATACCACCCTTTTCCAGAAGGAAATGACATACCCTAAAGGGCACGACCCTCATAACCTTGCCGCATCATTCCTATTTCGACCATTTCCGGGCTTGAGGTTCGATGAGGTTTCGTCCACAAAGCTACGCTTTTTCACAAAGCCATGCTTTGATCAACAAATGATCAATAAATAATCATCACACAGCAACACTCAGCATGCCACATTACCAAATTGGGAATATATCACTGATAACCTTCAACTACATAACCTTTGAGCTCGTACGTCTTAGAGAAGGGTGTTAAGCTAAGAGAATAAATTCTCTGCCACCAACAAAAATGTATTTGAAAGAAATCAGCTTTATATCTCAAAATATAATGTCAGACATGTAACCATACAAGTCTGTTCCGGGTTCGAATAGAACCGAAGGCACTTCCAAAGAAGCCCTTGCAATCCGGGTATTCACAATCCCGATTGAATTTCCCATCACATAGGAAATCTCTATACCGGAGCAACCCGGTGCAGAGACAATCGATAGGTCATCCTATCGTTCTCACAAATACCCGGTCTTCACCACCGGTCTTCAATTGCAATTCATAACGTCGTATCAGTATTCGGAATGGGTTATATGCCACAAAGTCCTCTCCCGGCTAAACCGAATAATGAGCGCTTGTTTTAAAAACAAATTCAAGTGCCATTTCAAAGGCAAACATTGATAGTCGGTGATTTAACTATCAAACAACATTCACAACAATCATCAGATTTAAATAATTTTACCAAATTATTTATTTTCAAAATATCTTCACAAGATATATATTTTTCCACACTTCAATACTTTGAAAACAAATTTCAAATCACTTTTCATCTTTCAACTTTTGAAAATAAATTTCAAATCAATTTCCTTACGCGGAATATATTTCCAAATATTTCTTTTAAAAACCAACTTTAGAAATTTTAATTTATATTTTTAAAAGCAACTTTGGAAATATACTCCGCTTAATAGTGAAAATACACTTTCACTTCAAAATGGTCCATTCAAACCAATTAAATAACCCTTATCGATTTATTTTAAATTTACGTTCCAAATCCGTAAATTTATTTCCACACTTTAAAAATAAATCAGTGTTTATTTTTAAACAAATTTCCTCTTTCCTTTATAAATTCCATTTTGCAACATTCCCAAATTATTCATTTTTTATACGATTTTCAAATCGATTTCTCATATATTCACTTTCAACTCTAAAATAAAATTCCAAATTGATTTCTAAATTTACTTCAACACCAATCAAATTCCAAATTGATTCTACGATTTATTTCCCATACCAAATCAATTTTACAAATTGATTCTTCCAATTTATTTTCAATTACCAAATTAAATTCCAAATTTGATTTCCAAATTTATTTCAAACATTAAATCGATTACAAATTGATTTACAAGTTTATTTCAAATAACAAACTAAATTTCCGTTCAAAAACCAAATCAATTATCTTATTAATTTCCCAAAGATTTATTTTCAATTACCAAATTATTTAAAATTCTATTTTCAATAAATTCTTTAGCTTTTAAATAATATTATCCAAAATCCATTTATTAATATTCTTTCCCATATTTTGGAAATAATTCGATAAGATTTCAAAAATCAACTTTTTACCGTTAAATTCTTTCTTTTAAATTTATTCAACTCTTAAAAATAAAGTCACTTAAAGTTTTCCACTTTAATTTCAAAATCCAATTTATATTTATTTCTGGTATCTAACGATACCAAAAATACATTCGGCTAGCCTTCAACAATTTCAATCACAAATATAATCACACATAGATTATAAACAATCACATCACAATATATGAAACAAATTCACATAATTTGAGGAATCCAGTTGGATCCCTTCAACCTGTTTCCCTGCATCCACAGACGTTAGCATAATACCAATTCTACTTCGAGGTGGAATATCGCGGTATATGGGATTTATAAAAATATCATCCGCTATTATGCGGCGCATTGGGTCTCATCCGCTATATAATGCGGGAAATCAACAACTCCAATATATATATATACCAATATATATATATATTGCTATATACTACTATATATACTATCACAATCAGGCAATCAATCAATAACTGCAATTCAATTTTAATTTTAGTGAGAAGATCTCACCTTTGATTTTTTTTATTTTGCAATCCATTCCAACTCATTTCCATTTCCGCCTTGTTTTCTCGATTTTAAACCTTGTATAAACAATTTATACAATTTATTAATATTCGAATAAATCAAATAATCAATTTTCATTTGATAAATTTAATTAGCCAATGATTTAATTTTAACTAGAAATTTTCCTTTTGAAATTATATATACTCTTATAAAAAATAGATTATAGATTTCCAAAAATCTAACTTTTATAAATTCTTCAAACATTTTAAAAATTCCTATATATTATTCAAAGTCTTTTCCATATTTAAATTTTCCCTTTTAAAACCCTTTTTAGTAACTAAAATAATTTAGATAGGTTAATTAAACAAGTTAATCATCATTATACATTGTTCTCAAATAAGCTAGTAAATTTAAATGCATATATATACTTTATTTCTCATTTAAGAATTATATAAGTATTTATAAAGATAACCCATATAGATTTTAAAAATCAAATCTTTCTGTAAATTCATATATATTTATCTTTCCCTCAAAACTTCATATATATATATATATATAATATCTCTATTCAGTAAGCAATAATAAATCTGCATACGTATATTTATATATGTTTATAAGAAATAGCCAATATAGATTAAAAATTTATTTTATATAAGCTCCTATCTAAATTTTCAGTTTACTGCTAAAAACATATGTCATAACCAACTGCAAATTTTTTTTTTAAACAAACTGTAATTGCTAAATTTACATACACATTAAATTAAATCAAATTAGGGTAGAACTGCACTTGACTGTAAATGTTTCTTTATCGATCTGTTCACCAAGATGAACGACCAACCACCTCAAATCAAAAACCACCTCATCGAGATGCCGTAATCCAATGCGAAACCGTTGTTCGTCCCTCCCCGACCCACTCGCGTCCACCATCGACAGACTTGAACCCTCCCTCGAGAATGAAGTCGGCCTCTTCCCCAAGTCAAGCGCCGGTCTCGACCAAGGTCGAGCTGCTCCCTTCCTTCGATCGAACGGCCCGCAATCTGTTGAGGGAACTTCGCACGCGATCCAAATTCCTCCGATGTTGGCCTTTTTTGATATTTATTTTTTTTCTTTTCGTTTGAACGAGAGGAAGTAAGAAAAGAAGTGGCGTGATTAATTATGAGGTGAAGAGTTGTGTATTGGAGACGCTGAAAAGAAATATTATGGCTGATGGGAAATGATTTTGACAGATGAAATGTTGTTAGATATTTAAATTAAAACGATTAATTATTTCTTGGTGTTTTTATACCGTACGCTCACATAACGACTCTGAACGCTACGAAAATTGAAATCCGATAAAAATACAATATTACGGACCCAATGGAACTTGTTTCGTCGAATTCCGAGACTATGCCTCGGAATGCTATTTTAAATATCGATTAAACGATAAAATTCAAAACTGAACAAAACAGTTCCAAATTTAATTCTGAAGCTTCTATTATCTTCAGTATTATCAATATGAATTTTCTAAGCCTTCAAATTATTTTTAATCAGCTTAAAACTGAAGATTCAAGAATTTACCCAACTTTCAATAAATTAAATTTAATAATTTAATTACCAAATTCATTCTACTATTCGAATTTCAAATTAAACTAACTTTCAGATATTTAAAATCAATTAAATATCCTGATTTCAAATGTCAAAAATTCAGGGTCGTTACAATCTTCCCCCCTAAAAGAATTTCGCCCCGAAATTACAAGTTAAGAAGAATGCTCCAATACCCATTTATCATTTTCCCAAAACCAAACAGTTTTATCAAATTTGCTAAGACAAATCTTTTATTAAAGATCTATTATCACTTCAACTAACTTTCCAAACACTTTCATAGTTTTCAAACAACTTTATTTTACTTCACAATTCAAATTTAAATTTAAATTCAAATTGTAAATTATCCAAAATTTCTCAAAAAATTTCTAACTCTCTAAATTTCCGAAAAATTTCGCCAGCGTCTCCTTTGCGCGGCTAGCTCGGTACAACTACAAAATGTCCTTACGGACTCCCAAATCCCAATAGAAAATAAAATGCCAAGTGGCAAAATCAGAAACTCATCAAATTTCATACTGAAATTTTAAATACATACCTTATTGTCGAGCAATTTAAATTATCTTCAAAATCAAAATCCCAATTTTCTTTTCCTTTATAACCCCTGTATATTTTACTTGACAATAATGTCCACTTATAACATTCCAGTTAAATTTTCATTCACTTATTAACTTAGAATATTTCTCAATTCTAAATTTTACTTAAGAATTCCATTATCCATTTCTTAAGTTCAATATAAGTATTTACATATTTCTTATATTTATTTTCACTTCACTACCAAAGTTATATATTCATTTCCATTCAACTTTGCATTTTCAATTCCATTTTAATTCAATTTACAATTTCAATTCTATTTGAGTTCATTTTATCTTCAAAAAAATTCACTTTTTCCAAAGCTTTCAACTTCAATCAAAATAATGGTTTTCATTTTCTAGTTCAATTCCTACGTTTCCATTACAATTTGAAAATCAACTTTCCGTTAACAAAAATTTTCAAAAAAAATTTTCAAAACTTTTTCCAAATTTTTTTCTTCAAAATTTTCTAACTCCCAAAATTTTCAGAAAATTTTGGCGGATTTCTCCCTTGTACGGAGGAGCTTTTGCAAAATCACAATAGATATAAATATATATACATCGACCCACACGGTCAGAAAATCAAAAACAGTTCATATTTCCTATTTTTGTATTGCGTAGGCGTACCTTTTTAGCATTTTTAAGCAAAGCAGTTAATTATTAGATTATTAACGCAACCAAATCCAGCCAAACGGTAGCCCCGGTACCTGTACTTACTCAATTTAAATACGTAAGTGACATATATAGGAAATTCTTAACATTCCACTTGTTTTCAATAGCAAACGCATAGTTTTTCATAAGCAACATATGTGATATTCATTCATAAGCACATATTCAAGGTTTTAACACTAGTTTGAATTTGTTTGCAACCCAATCACATACCATCCCATTAAATCCAAATAGTTTCAACTCAAATTCTTACATTCAATTCATTTTCAATTAATTTACATTCACTAATTTGCATTCACATTAGTTCACTTTCAATTCAAATTCAATTACATAGCTTTTAATTTCATTTATTCAATTGCATATGAATTTTTATACAATCAACTAACAATCATATAACAACCAATGTATAACCAACACCACCAAATTAATTTAATTTACCTTACTTCGTTTACATTCAATTTGGTTTAATATCTAATTAACTTTCATTCAATTATTCAATTTGGATCGAATTTTAGTATTCACTATATTCACATTCTTATACAACACTTCCAATGTTTATTATTAATTCACAACCTCTTAACTTAAGTTTATATTCATTTAATGACTTCATTTCATTAATTCATTTTGATACTAAAATCAATTTCATACAACATTACTTAAGTTCAATTCCATATCACTTATTCAAATTCATGTTTTATTTTGCTTAACAAAATTATCTAACCATTTTAATAATTGGTTTTACTTATCTTTTCTCATTTTATAAGTTATACAACTTATTATTCAATCTTCCAAATCGTATTACAACCACTTATCTAATCCAATTCAATTTGTTTAACCTTTCTTTAGTTAAATTTCATATCATACATTAATTATGCTAATTCAAATTCCAACTTAATTTAAATACAATTGGATTTTATCTTCAATTTAATTCAACTTACTTCCATTTACTTAGCTTTAATGAAGTTCAATTCAATTTACTCCATTTCAATCACATTCAAAAAATTTACTTATTTATATTTTTTTCAAATCATTAGTTAAACTTCAAATTTCCATCTTAATCCAAGTTAAATTCTCACTTTTAACTTCTCATCTTTAATTTTAATTCAAAAATTCAAATCTAATTTCTGTTCTTGGTTATATAAACTATTTCAGGTTTTATAATCTCATTTGACTATAATATTAGCACCCAAACATCCAAGTTATATGATAATTTTGGAAAATACTTGATTTTATATCAAAAATAATTTGGATGAAATTATTTCATTCACCCACCTTTGAAAACAATATTGTGTCAAATTGTTCTATTCAAGTGTTTAGAAACCCCTTCGATACAGTTTTGCAGACTGTGCCGACGAAGGTTCATATACCACTCAATAAACCAATCACCATAACATAAAACCATTTTATATTCACTAACAAATACGCGCTCATATCTATTAATACACTCAACTCATTCTAGAGTACTACTGACTCTATCTCTAATGAGTAATTCCCAACAGAGCCAGGGTTGTTGCTTAACCAAAGGCTCTTATTTGATCGAATAATTTCAGATTTGCTCAAAATCACGTTTTCTTTTTCAAGGGTTTTGAAATTTTCGTTGATCTCATTTAATTTCTTTTCAAAAATCGCACATTTAGAAATTTCTGACTTCTTATCCAACTCTTTTTGCAAAATGTTGTTTTTACAAATCAACTCAGTTTTGTTTTTCTCTATCTTTTGAAAGTTTTCATAAAAATGGGCAAATTCTTTTTCATGGTTCAAACACCTTTTGTAGTTAGAACTTTTATTTTTTTTAATATTTTTAAGCTCATTTTCCAAATCATTATTTTTCTGATGAAGTTTAGCTTGTTCCCTTTCCAACTTATTATTTTTCAACTCAAGAGCTTTATTATTTTCAATTAATTTTCGGCACAAGAGAACTAAATCATTGAATGGAAAATCACTTATCTCATCGGCTATTAAACCTTCATCACTGCTGCCTTTGGCCAATTCTGTTTCATTAACTGAGTCGATTGTGGAGGATTTCTCATCGTTGTTGACTTTTGCACCATATATTGCATCAAAAGTATTCCACATTCTGTGCATTTTCACAATGAGAGATAAAGTAAAAATATCTTGATTAATACGAGAATATAGTATATGCATAGCAAGAGCATTAATCGAAATATTTTTCTCATCTATTATATCACACCCATTTTCAATAATATCCCAACATTTAAATTAACATATTTTAAATAAAATTCCATTTTTAATTTCCAATTTAAAAAAATCTGCTCCATCAAAAATAGGAGGAATAATACTAGACCGATCCTCAGTAAAAGCATTATTAAAAGAAGCCATTTTAAAAATTCAAACTTATAAAACAAAAATTTGTTTTTGAAAAATCAAATTTTTAAAACAAAAATGGCTTTTGTTCCTAACTCTGATACCACATGTAGGATCGATTTCACCCTAGAGTGGGGGTGAATAGGGTGATACTATTAATTATAAAAATTTAATGCGGAAGTATATAAAATAATCGCAACACAGATATAGCAGAATAATAGTAGCACAGATAACAGAATAATAAAAACAGAAACAGAACAACACAGATTTACCCAGTTTCGGCAAAACCCTGCCTACGTGTTGCCCCCAAGGTTTCTACTAGAAATTAAGTAGTCAGACGCTTACACACGTAAACTCGCGACACCCGCTATCGACTAACCTAACTCTACGCTCAAAACCCTACCACAACTCAGCCACTGCGTTGCGAATTCTAGCCGACGCAAAGCCTGGATACTAACCAAGCCGATTCTAGTAGTGCGAACTACACCACCGTAGTTCGTCCCCTAGTCACAGATTAGAAACTACAAAGGTTTAAAAGTAAATTACAAATAAAAACAATTAAACAATAAAACTAGAAACCCTATTTTAAAATAACAGCTCAAAATAATTAAGCTGGCCCAAAATAAAAATAGTGATAAACATTATTCCTCTTTTCCCTTTTAAAATTTCGGCCGTATCTCTTTTGTAGAAAAATGGCTGCTTCTTTCGTTCGTTCTTCTTCGCTCTAAATTAGGGCTTCTGGAAAATGTAAACGCCGCCTGCTTCTGATCAATTGCTGAGATTATTTGCTCTGTTTGGCTTGGACAATTGATTCTCTAGCTGTAGTATGATTCTGGTCGCTCCAATTTGATCGAGTTCGAGCTAAAATGGTAAGTGAATTATAATTTTTGCTTTACTGGTTAGCTTGCATGAACTCGATTTGATTCGAGTTATTTATTTGAATCCTTGCTCTTTGATATTTCTTAAACTCTAATAATTTACTGGCAATGATGTTAATGGGTTTTATAGGGATGGAAACCCTAAATTTTCGATCGAATTTATTTTGTTTGAACTCTTCACTTGCTATGCTTTGGCCACTGATTTTCAATGATTGCATGTGATTGATCCTGACCTTTTCAATATGTATATTTTTATGTTATACTTGCTTGGTCACCACGGCTCTGACTTTCATATTGTGATAATATAGACTTTGGATTTTGATTCCTTTCTTTATGCTGTTGACATCGGCTTCTTAATTTTTGAGATCATTGACTTGGTTGAACTTTGCCTTGGTCACCACGGCTTTGACTTTGGTGATAGTCTGCTACCTTGGCTTTGATTTGTTATTTAAAATTTGAGTTAATTCTTGCGACTTCATTTATGGTATAGAAATTTGCTGATTGCACCTGACCGTGCCTTTGTTAACAATTTCTTGTATTTTGGTTTCCACTTCATACATATATGTATGTGTGTGTGTGTTAACGCTTGTATATATATATATTGTGCTCTGTCCACACTGTGTTGATTGAAAATGAACTTGTTCGACTGTCAATGCTCACTGGTCCTGGTTACATGTGCACTATATATATATATATATATGTGTGTGTGTGTGTGTGAGAGAGTGTGTGTGTATTTTCATATTTATATATGTATGCTTCTGATCAATTCATTGTTGTGGTCTTTTTGCACTGTCTGCATATCATGATTTGAAACTTCTACTAGATGTTGCATGCATCATGTGTATACATACATACATGTATGTATATATGTGTATGTTAGCTTGCATTTTGAATTACTCTGATTGTCTGCACTATGGCATAGATGTTGTGAAGTTTTGTGTACTTGTATTCTTTGGTATCAGTGTAGCTTTGTATTCCATTTGCACTTTGATATTGCAGTCCGTTCTGGTCATCTTGTAGTCTGGTCTGGATTTGTGCATTAGATTCATGTGCATAGTATAGATATAAGTATGCAGTGTAGCTCCTTTGTTTCATTGAGTCTGATTGCACTTGAGTCATGTCTGATACATTTGAGTTGCTGTCTACATTGGGTATTGAGAGCCTGGACTGTTTGGTTGTGCTGTATATATGTATGGTCTGCACATCCATGTTATACTTGTATGCTGATCTTCTTGTATACTTAAATATGGTCGTCTCTTTGTTGTTGCAGTTTAGTTTGACTTTGAATCATGTAGAGTCTCTTACTTGTATCTTAGAGTTGTATTCAGTAATTCACTGGTGGTCTCTAGTCTATATGCATTAGTGCTTCTTGGAGTGTGGTTGCTTTACTTTGAATCATGCTTGCTGTCACATACTGTCACTTGATCATTTCATGTTGTATTGCAGTTTGGATATTAAACTGCTTCAATGCCTTCACTTGTTCCACATGAGTCATAAGCTTGTGCCTTATCTGCTTCACCTGAGCTTTGAACTGATCATTTTGTTTGCACCTGTGGTCAATCCAGCTTGTAGCTCGGGTTTGACCTTGTGCTCATATCTTGACTTTATTTGTATTTCACTTGAGTTGAACCCAGTTTTTGATTGGGTATGACCTCGTGCTCACCTGTCCCTGTAGTTTTATCAAGTGTATATCGGTATGCACGGCCTTGTGGCATGTACAGTGATACACTGTGTATGTCACAAGCTGTTCATGTATGATGAATTCAAAATGATGACGAACAACCTAAATAACCGAGGCAAATAACATTTTCAAAAACACATTTTATTTTACACTGCAAAAATATTTCCTTTTCAATTTTACTGCGTCAGTGTTTACTTTTTAGATTACTAAGATGCTGGATTCAAACTTGAATAGAGTTGAAGATAAATACGAGCGAATGTGTGATATGTAGTGAGGTGAACATTGTATATGGAAAATTATGATGTAATCAAAATTGTATTGTAATTGAAATTGTGTGTATATAGTGGGAGCTCAAATTTGTACTATTCAAAATTATAATAGAGTATTTGTTTGAATAAAATATCTATCTGAATTTAAATTCCGTGTTATTTATTTTATTCGGCAAATATTTATTTAATTATGTGAAAAATAAAATAGTACAATAACAAATACATTTAAATGAATATATATATATATATATATATGTTTATTATCATCAAACAAAAATCATATACTTGCATATTCGACATAGATTGGCATAAAATAGCTTGATCAGGAGATGATTTATCTTTAGGTTAATTGCTTTAAAATCTAGCAATGATTCTAAGCCACTTCGTCTTACTAACTCTTGAAACCCATAAGAAGCAAAATCGGGGAACTTCACAAACGAACCTTCAAAGATTCTGGAGTTCTTCATCTTACTAAACCTCTAAATTGCCTTATCCTTGTACAACCAACTTCGAATTTGAGATTCTGAAGGACCGACTGGAGAAGAGGAGGGTCTAGATCTTTTTTGTGGCATTGTTGTTTAGGGTTTTCAGGAGTACGAGCTAAGAAAAATGGCATAGATTTGGATTAAACTGAAGAAAATTTTGAAGGAGAGAATGGTAGTGGAGGTTTGGTGAAAAGTTGAGATGTAAAAATGAATAGATAAATTGAAAAGATGTTGCCTTTTTATTTTAAAAACCTATTTATTTAGATTCAGTCAACTAAAAGTGATAGCTTAGTCGACTAAATGATGGTTCGAAGCAAAATATTTCTCAAAAAATATGTTTAGTCGACTAAATATATTGATTTAGTCGACCGGGTATATACAAAAGATTTTTAGTTCAAATTGAGTGCAATTCAGTCGACTAAGGGAAAGGTTTAGTCGACTAAGTTAAAAAAAATTAGTAAAAGGTATTTAGTAGATTGTTTGCACCAGTCAGTCGACTAAATACTGAATTCAGGAAAAATGTATTTTAGGTGAATGATTTAGTTGACTACCATTATTGATTTAGTCGACTGGTTGAGTACAGAAACTTTTTAGTTCACTTTTACAATGATTTAGTCCACTAAATGGGTTATTAAGTCGACTAAAAAGCATAAATTTTTTGCAAAAAGGTATGAAGTCGACTGAATTTTCTTATTTAGTCGACTTAAGCATGAAAAAAAATTATATATAATAATTTTATTGACAAAAATAGTTGTACATTCACATACATATAATATATATATTGAAACATAGATAAAAACAACAACAAAAATCTATGAGGAGGAAGTAGATTTCTTCGGAGTCTACATTCTTGCGGCTCAATTTTAGTATGTTCTTGAGCTGGTTGAATTGTTGAGCGTTCCCAAGAATTTGGAGAGTATGGAGGCCTTTTAGGTGATGGAACATGAACATTAGTGATTGATGGTGAAGCACCACAGAAGTTTAATGCACATTTTTCTAGAAAGCTGAGTCTCCAAGCATGAATCTATTGTTCGTAGTACATCTCTCATTGCAAGCTGAGCATTTCCCTTAGATAGTAATAGATAGCACCAATCTTGTTGTTGATAGAAGGTGAACTAAAGTTTAATTTTCGTCCATGCTTAGCTCTCAGTGTATATCCGGTATGATAATTCGAGGGCGGTATGATGGGAACAGGTTCAAATACCTAAGTCGGAGTAGAAAGATTTGAAGTATTTGATGATGGAGACCTAAAATCAATGGTGGAATATTGGGAGCATTCTTGAGAGGAGATAATGTAACACCCTGATATTTTACGGGAAATATAATTAAAAAGAAATTAAAAGTGCATTTGGTACAGTGGTGAAGGCGCATGTTGAATTCCTTAGTGACCAGGGATCAAGTCCCGTTGTCACCCAAAATCTAGAGCGATATTTTTTTTAGCTGGTTCGTTTCCAGCGATTTTCCTACGTATTTCAGCGTTGTTTCTAACATGTGGCAGCTTCCCATTCGCTCCAGTGATGTAATAGGATAAGACGGCTAAATTTTATTGGTTGAGTGATGTGTATGGACTAGAATAGATAACCATTAAGTGTATGAAAGAACGAGATTTAATCTAAAATAATCTAATGGATAATATTCACTCAAACAATCTATAAATAAATCATCTAACCTAAACCTAATCTCTTATTTAGCCGTTGCCATAATTCTACAGTAAAATTAGTATGTATTATTCTTCCTCCTTTTCTCTACTAAATAAAAAAATCTCTACCAAATTAATTATCTATATGTATTCAAGCAATTTGGGGAATTTAGAAGAATCAAAGGGAGAAAGATTAAAGCAAAGCTTTTTTCAAATTTATGCAAGCTCAAGTGCCAGGTGAGTGGGAATTAATATGAAATAGAAAAATAAAGTAGTTCAATTTCAGTTCTTTTCTGGCACGTTTATATGAAATAGTTTCTGTTATTAATTGAGAATAGATGTAATTTATTCCAACTTCTTCTTCTTCTTCCACATCTCAAATCTAATTCATGTTTGGTTTAAAATATGGGACATATAAATTGACTATTTACGTTTTATGGCATAAATAAGATTGAAATTTATGTAAATTATTGTATCTTCTTCTTCTTCCACTTCTCAATTCTAATTCATGTCTGGGTTGAAATTTGAAACAAATAAATTGTTATTCACATTTCATGGCGTAAATAAGATTGGTTTAATTAAATTGAATTAGATTTGTAATTCAATTTCTAATGGTAGAACAGGTTAGTTGAATAAATTCTGAATATGTTACTTGAATAAAATTATGGTTTTGATTGATATAATTACATAATTTTGAATATGGTTTTGGACCAAAATTGGGATGTCTAATTGGCATAATTGTTTGTTTCATATGTGGCCTAAAATTGTAAAAGTGGAATTTTGTGTAATTAAATGGTTTGTGGCTATTGGATAGAAATTTTGTATAGATTAAATCTCTAAAAGAAGAACGTAAATTAGGGTGGAAAAAAATGTAAATTAAATGGACCCTAAAGGCTAGTGTAAATCTGTAATAAAATGGCATAAAAATTACAGACAAACCATATGGACTGAACGGATGTGAAATTGAAATATCATTTATGTAAGAAAAAAGAAAATTGTGAAATAACCAAATCGGATGTAAAAATGGCCTAAAGCAGATTAATGGAAATAAACGGTATGTAAACTGTAATAGTAAAATTAATTAATCTGGAAGCGATTTGGTAGGCAGACCTTGTAAAGGTCTGGATAGGTGTTTCATGCAGTTAAGACCAAAATATAGTTTTGGTTGTACGTACTAGGTGCGGGCAAGTAGGTTCGCAAGGATGTTTGTTACCTTTCATAGGTTGCTAGTACGTAGAATATATAACATCCGCAATCGTAGGCTTCTTCAGGTAGATCGACGCGGACGGAACATGACAAGTGTGCTCTATCATAGGCTTCTTTAGGCAGATCATTGGGGGATTTTGCACAGCCGACCCAGCTGCGGGCGCTCTTTCGGAGGACCGACACTTTGGATAGGGGTAAGTCCACGTTGGTGACCGAGGAGATAGGAGGATAGGAGTCCAGTTGGCGGAGCCTGCGTGCAACTTTGGTGTCCTGCAAGGTTGTTTGAGTCGGCGCCGGTCAGACGTAAGAGGCATTTAGTCATAGTGCACGGGTGAAGAGCATGACCTTCACGCTGTAGCACATGGACAGGTAAGGACAGCTGGTCCAACAAGCCGATTGACGTTTAGTATTACTGCATGGTTGACTTCCCTAGAGTGGCCACAAACTTTGGCTTCTTAGGAACTGTATCTAAGAAGGATTCACTTCATTATATTATTCACCCTCTGCGATATCCGGGGAAGACCTGGAATTAAACTGTTTTATTCTTTCTGCTTCATTTTATTTCTCATTCACCAGACTTTCTGTCTAACCCATTCCTATTTTTCCTATTTTCCCCAAATCACAGGAGGGCAGGTCTAGGTTGTAGTTCTTTGCAGCTTGGAGGGTCATTAGAGCAGTTGTTATCTTCAGCTTTTGTTTCTTTTTTTCATGTACTTTGTTTCTCTTTACCGTACTTTACTCTATATATGGGGACCTATATTCTGAACTTGGTTGTGTTTTATGTTTTGGTGGAGACTACTTGGTACTTTTGGATTCAGAAATAATTTTGGGATGATGTTGTTTTTAATGAAGCTGTTTTGCTATTAATTTATAATTAGTGAAAATTTTCTTCCACTGTAATATTTTAATCATTTTATGTTGTTGCCTTAGTCTTTGTGCTATGTTATGGATTTTTATTTCACCCGACCACTCGTGCTTCTAGTCATATTCGATTTTTGGGGTGCCTAGAGGTGCAGGGTGTCACACATAATTACTTGGTGGTTGAAAGAATAAACTAATTTGAATATTTATATAAAAGAATGTAAATGGCCAAGGTTTTATAATTGAAAGAATGGTCAAAATTAGATGGAAGGTATTGTAACGTATCGGGTTTTGCCCGCTCGAAAATCAATATCCGTACTTCACATTGTACTAGAATGCCGCAGATTCGACCGTTCAAATCCGATTCGCCGGAGCTATAACAACATTAAGTAAATAACACAGCGGAATAAAAAGAATAATACATTGATATACAATATCTGATACAACAGAGTGATACAATGAATATCAATATACATCAGAGATATGATACAAGAAATAGCAGCGGAAAAGAAAAGATAACATCAGCAGCGGAACAATATCAATAGAAATGATAACTCCAAAATGATCTTCAGACAAGAATGAATCCACAACTCCAAGGTAAGCAACTCCGATGAATGAACTAGCTCCAGATAATCTACTAAACCTGAATATCTGAAAAGAAACCCAACTCTAGACTGCTCGTGTGGAAAATTATGAGCACCCAGAGTTTAGGAAGGGAACAATAAACTCCGGATCAGTCATGGGACTGGTGTGAGCAACAAAAACAATTTAACTTTAAACAACAGCAAAAGAATTTTAAACATTGAAATCCGCAATGCTTTTAGAAAATGAAACTACCATAAGACCTCCCGCCACACACACAATGCAAACGCAGAATTGGAGGAGATTTCTTCTTATGATAGTCAAACATGCTTACTACGCAAAATCATCTTGATATTATTATTAGTGCATAGTGCAGAAAACATTTCGAAAGTATAATATTAATCTTAGCCAGCATAGGTACCATTATACTATGCCTACTATAGCTACCATATTAGATGGCAGGTTCTACAACTAAAACCGTACAAGTTCCGTATTGGAGAAATGGATTTCCAACAAATGGTCAGGCTAAGGAACTTCCTTCCGCCGCATGGGAACGCCTCTGGCGGGACGTCCCGAGAGACAAACTGCTCTCTGCTAACAAGGCCGGGTTACCCCTGTAACAAGTAACTCACGAATATGCCACCTCCCGGTCCTTTGGGACCTTTATCCGAGCGCTCGTAACCATCATCACACATCATAAAGAAGGTGTATCCACATGAGTAAGTATCTGGGCTCCATACCATGATACCACCCTTTTCCAGAAGGAAATGACATACCCTAAAGGGCGCGACCCTCATAACCTTGCCGCAACATTCCTGTTTCGACCATTTCCGGGTTGTGAGGCCCTGACGAAGTCTCGTCCACAAAGCTACGCTTTGTCACAAAGCCATGCTTTGGGTCAACAGATGATCAACCTATGATCACAAAGATAAATGATCAAACAAATGATCATATCACAAATGATCAAACGATGATCATCACACAGCTACACTCAGCATGTCACATTACCAAATTGGGATATATCGCTGATAACCTTCAACTACATAACCTCTGAGCTCGTACGTCTCAGAGAAGGGTGTTAAGCTAAGAGAATAAATTCTCCGCCACCAACAGAAATGTATTTGAAAGAAATCTGCTTTATATCTCAAAGTGTAATGTCAGACATACAATCCATACAAGTCTGTTCCGGGTTCGAACAGAACCGAAGGCACTTCTTACGAAGCCCTTGCAATTCCGGGTATTCACAATCCCGTCCGGACTTCCCATCACAAAGGGTGATAAAATCTCTATACCGGGGACCAGTCGGTGCAGAGACATTCGACGAGTTGTCCTTTCGTTTTTGTAAATATCCGGTCTTCAACACCGGTCTTCAAATGCTATCCATATACGACGTATCAGTATTCGGAACGGGTTATATGACACAAAGGTCCTCTCCCGGCTAAACCGAATAATGAGCGCAATATTTTAAAACATATGGATATTGGGATTTCAATTAAGTCACAACTTATTACCATTTTCAAATCTTTAAACCAAAAAGATTCATTTTAACAACCTTCAACGGTTTAACAATTTCCACACTTTAATCCTTTAAACAAAAGATTCATTCACAGATTTTCCAAATTAATTCCCATTTCAATTTGATTAACTCGTTAAATCTCTAAAACAAAGATTTAACTTATAGCTTTCAAAACAATTCAATTTCAAATGGTTTAAACAAATCATCATTATAAATCTGTTAAAAATAAACAGATTTTATTCATAGCTTTCAAAAACAATTCATTCATAACTTGAAAAAAACCATTTTTCAATTCAAACTTGAAATTCCTTTAATTAAACTGGAATTTCTTCTTTTATCTGAAAGCTCTTATTCTTTTAAAACAAACAGTTTCATTTCAGAAAATCCGATTCATTCATACGAGTTGAACTCCTTGGGTTAAATTCAAATTCTCAAAATTTTACTTTTAAAATGTTTAGATTCGTCCAAACACATTTATATCATCTTTAATCCCTAGTTTCAAATCATAGGATTCAATTTCAAACTTGAATTCAAATTTAAATCAAATTATTTAAAATTTCAAAACTCGATTAAGTTATTCAAAATAACTTTTATCTTTGAAATTCCATTTCAAAAGCTTTTCACTTTAAACCCAAATTTCTAATTTCAAAATCAATTGAAATTAAAATTTCAATTTCAAAAAATATTAAATTTAAATCATTTGTGACTTAACCGATTTCCACGTGAAATCCATATTTGTGTGTGTAAAAGTGTAGTCCAGGGGTTTCACACAATAGTGCAACACAATGAATCATCACATATCAGAATACAGAAATATAATTGATAAGCGATATAAACTATAACGCTTATCGTTCATTCATAGATCACAGATATATAAATTTCAGATAATATGTAAATTCAACACAGATAAATAAATTACATTTCACAGCTCAATCATATCATACATCAGGGATATCAAACAATTTAACCATCCAATATAATCCAAACATCCACAAGTAAGGTCAGTTAATTGTCCGATTAATTTAAATCAGATTAATTCCTTATGAATTTATAATCCTAATTAATTAATCATTAATTTCAAACCATTTTGATTTATTTTTCTTAATTAGTTAATCACCTAATTAATTACCCTTTAATTAATTATTCTTCAAATTAATCACTTTAATTAATTAACGCAATAATTAAATATCCTTTGATTAATTATTCTTTAATTACATGATTAATCAACTTAAATCATAAATTACCTAACCTTAATTACTCAATTAAGTAAATTCTAATTACAAATAAATTAATCTCTAATCATTAATTTATCAATCATAATCATTAGTTAGTTAAATAAATAAATTATCTTTAAGCAGTTGATTTAAAATCCTTAATTGCAAAGTAATTAACACCGAATCATTTGCTAATCAATCGTTAATAATAAATTCATAAATCTAAATTTTCTTGGTTAATTACCATTATCAATGGATTATATTCTTAATCGTCACCTTACTTAACATATTACAATTTTCTTTTATAACTTTGAAATCAAATCATTACTAACTTGAAAACTTTAATTACACTTAAGACTTGTCTTTCGTTGATTACTTAATTAAAGTATTAATTGGATTTTTAAAATATTGTTAAGTACTTACTTAATTTAAAACTTGAAATTAAATTCTTAACTTAAATTTTTCAAACCTTTATTAAATCATCAATACTTAAAATTTGATTAAGATAATTAACTTTAAAAAACTTCTTTCTTTTTAACAGGCTGCAAGTTGAAATCAAACCCGAGAATGCCTACAGGTTTACTCGAGCAGACACTCGAGATTTCCTACCCATTTCCCCGAGTAAACTCCTGTTTCCCTATTTTAAACTTTGTTTTAACTTTAACTTTAAACTTATTAAAACAGGTTAATCACTCATCTTCCCAGAACATCACTCGAGCCACTTCATCGTTTACCCGAGAGTAAACCCGAAACCAACTCGAGTTCCCATCTCTTCCCCAAACACTACCACCCAGACCAGATACGAGTGCACACGCGTGCACGTGCACGGAGATTCCGACCACCAACGATCAACGCTGCAACCCTCCTCATGTCGACGACCACCTCCTCTGACGACCTGACCTCCAGTTTCATCAATTCGATAGCGGAATCGAAAACGAGCTACTGAGCTCCTCCCTGTAACCCAAACACATCCAACAAAGTCACCTCGCAACCACGTCTCCGGCCACCGAAGATCACGAATCTTCGTCCACGCCTTCGCCGATCAACCACGAACCCATCCCCCTCGGTGCGATCGAACTCGATGCACCACAGTCGACGAGATTGCCGCATCATCTTCGTTGAACAAAACTGAAGCTTAAACCCTAGTTCAACTATTCCCTGACGCCACGATGAACTAGAATTTCTACGAGTATTTTTCTCGACATCCCCTCCTAACGAGCTCCCTTCAGTGACACTCGCGATGTCACATCCTGAAATTTTCGACTTTCGAAAATTCGACATCGATACTCACTTTATCGACTGCCGAGCAATCGAGTGCCGGAAACTCCAATAGTGAGGGTTTTTAAGAAAAAGAAAAAGTAGAAGAAGAAGAAGATAGAAGAAAAGAAGAGAAAAAGAAAAGAAGAACAACACATCAGAACAGCAACAGAAAACAATTTCAGAATCTTACACATCGCAGCGGAACAATATATAATAAATAATCACTAGTCTTTTTAAAACAAAGAACTATATCAGTTTATACATACATCAATCATCAGAGTCAATATACAACAATGGACAGTTATATAACCTGTCCTCATACAGAATACACAGCGGAATAAGTATATCAGATACAAATACTACGTCTCGTCATCCAGCTTATCTCCAAGCTCCAGAATATCCAGAATATCCTGATAATATAACTCTAGGCTGCCCGTGTGGAAATTGGTGGGCACCCAGAGTTTAGAAGGGAAACAATAAACTCCGAGTCAGTCATGGTGACTGGTGTGAGATCGTAAAACAGTTATTTTATCTTTAAAATAAACAACAGGATAACTTTAAAGTCAATTCGAAATGCTTTTGGAAAATGAAACTACCATAAGACCTCCCGCCACACACACAATGCAAACGCAGACTTGGAGGAGATTTCTTCTTATGATAGTCAAAGATGCTTACTACGCAAAAATCAAATTCTTTTTGATATTATTATTAGTGCATAGTGTAGAAAACATTTCGAAAGTAGAATATAAATCTTAGCCAGCATAGGTACCATTATAGTATGCTTGCTATAGCTACCATATTAAATGGCAGGTTCTACAACTAAAACCGTACAAGTCACGTATTGTTTCTTTGGATTTCCAACAAATGGTCAGGCTAAGGAACTTCCTATCCACGACGGGTACGTCCCTGGAATAGACGACCCGAGAACCTAACCGGATCTCTGCCAACACAAGGCCGGGTTACCTCTGCAAAAATAGGTAACTACTGACACGCGTATGCCATCCCCCGATCGTCACCGATCTTCCCAAGGATCCCCGATTTCCAACAAACCACAAAGTAATAATAACTGTGCAGCAACCACAGAGGTTAAGTATCTGGGCTCCATACCATGATACCACCTTTATCCAGAAGGAATGACATACACTAAGGGGCGCTACTCCCTAGAACCTTGCCGCATTCGTCCTGTTTCGACCATTTCCGGGGTGTGAGGCTCGACGAAGTCTCGTCCACAAAGCTACGCTTTCTCAAAAAGCCCTGCTTCGGGTCAAACAAAAATGATCAACCTATGATCACAAAGATATAAGATCAAACAAATGATCATATCACAAATGATCAAACGCCGATCATTTCACAGCAACACTCAGTATGCCACGTTACCAAATTGGGATATATCGCTGATAAATTTCAACTACATAACCTCTGAGCTCGTACGTCTCAGAGAAGGGTGTTAAGCTAAGAGAATAAATTCTCCGCCACCAACAGATATGTATTTGAAAGAAATCAGCTTTATATCTCAAATTGTAACGTCAGACACACAATCCGTACAAGTCTGTTCCGGGATCGAACAGAACCGAAGGCACTTCTCACGAAGCCCTTGCATTTCCGGATAATTTTCTAATCACGTCAGGACTTCCCGTCACTAAGGGTGATAAAACCTCTAAACCGAAGATCAGTCGGTGTAGAGTAACTCGACGGTAATCCTTCCGTTTTCAAAAATATCCGGTCTTCAACACCGGTCTTCAAATGCGATTCATAACGACGTATCACATATTCGGAATGGGTTATACGACCCCATGGTCCTTTCCCGGCTAACCCGAATAGTGAGCGATTATTTAAAAATAAGTGTGGCATTCAAATTCATCCAATTCACAACAAATACCTACTCAAGGTAAATATTGATAGTCGGTTATTTAACTATCAATAAAAATGCGCAACATCATCAGATTCCAAATAATTTTCCAAATTATTTCATCTTCAAAAATATCTTTACTAGATATAAAAACTTTTCCACACTTCAAAAATAAATCAACGTTTATTTTTCTAAACAGTTTCCCTTTTCCTTTATAAATTCCATAGTGAATTTATATTTTCGAATATCTACTGATATTCGATTTTCAATTGATTTCAAAAATTCATTTTCGATTTATCTTTAAGAAGATAAATTCTCAAAACATTTCGTTTCGTTTGGAAAAACATTTCCATACTTATTTAAAAATAAGTATTTCGCAAATCTATTTATTTTCAACACTTGGAAAATATTCGATATACTTAAATCAATATTAAGTATATATTCATTCTTTAAGGAAATCTATTTCTATAACACATTTATCTGAGTCAAAACGAATGTTACGTAAAACATCGTTACGACGACTCAAAATCACTAGTATAGGGATTCGAAATTTAGATAAATATATAAATCCCAATACTACATAAGAACATTTCCTTACGGAAATCATTTACTATAACAATAGTGTTATAGTCCATCATTTCCTTATCTTTTCGAAAACGCCTATTTCAACAAGAACTGCGGAAATATATGCTTTCGATTCATAATACATTTTAAACATCTTTAAAATGTTTAACTTCATTTTTTTAATGTCGCTTCTTCAAAAATAAATCCATTTTTATTTAATAATATATTCACTGTCCAAAATCGTGAATATAATTTACTTAACCAAATTTCAATCATCTCTACACATTTTATTTCAATAAAGATTCGCTATCCAAAATCGCGAATATATCTTCTTTAAAAATCTTCTATATTTAACTTATCAAATCCAATTGATTTTGAATTTATAAAACAACGTTTATAAATTTCACCTTTTATTTTTTTTTTACAACTTCGATTCGTAAATCTCCTTTATTAACGAATTCGATCAATATTTTATTTGTAGACAAAAATCCAATTTATAAGTTAATTTCTTATAAACCTTTATTCTACAATTTCATTCATCTTTGTAACTTCATGCTTTATAAGTCTATAAACTTCAACTTTTATAAATCTATAAACTTCAACTTTTATAATTCTATAAACTTCAAATCTTCACAATCTATAATTCTATAAATCTCATGTCTTCACAATTTATAATTCTATAAATTTCTAACACTTATAGAAACTCGTTTTAAAATTCTAATACTTTTAATTGATAAATATCAATTCTGTACATCTTTTCTATACATCATTTAAAAAAAAAATTCAAAAGAAATCCAACTTAGACTATTTTATTTATCACTTGACTATTTATTTCAAAATCACCTTTCAGGTATATTTCACAATTTAAAATTTTTCATAACTTTAAATTTATAACATTTATTTCTTTAAGATAAATAAATTCCAAAATTTAATAAATCGTATACTTTCCAAAAATCCTTTCAAAATCCCTTTTAAAGTAAAAATCGTTATTTTTAAACTTCAAAATTTAAATCCGATGATGCAACGCATCAATTAGTCAATCACAACAGTCAATATCATATCTCAACATATGATAACAGAATACATCACAATATCTGTAAATAAATAACTACTGGTGAGGAATCCAGTTGGATCCCTCCAACCTGTTTCCTTGCATCCACAGACGTTAGCACAATACCAATTCCGCTCCAGTACGGAATTATCGCGGTATATGGGTTTTTATAAATCCGCTTACTAACGGCGCAATAGGGTCTCATCCGCTATACGAGGCGGGAAATCATCAATCCAATATATACATATGCCAATATGTATATATTGCTATATATATATAATAGATATATCCTACTATATCTAATAGCACATCCAATCATCAAACAAATCAATAACTGCAAAATAAAATTTTCCTTCGAGTGAGAAAATCTCACCTTAGCTTTTTATTTGCTATCCCATTTCCCATTTCTTCATTGTATTAAACCTTGTATAACAATTTATACAATTTATTAATATTTGAATTAAACCGAACAATCCATTACTATCTATTTACTTTAAACTAATAGTTTCTTATAACCCATATAGATCTTAAAACTTCGAGTTTTTATATAACTCTACAATACTTAAAATTTAATATTTCCCAAAATCTTTTATATAAATATACTTTGTCTGGTCATCCATATATGTATATTTTCAAATCGTAAAAAAATAAGCTATTTTATATAACTGACTGTTATTTATTATTACTCTTTAGCATATATATATATATATACACCGAATTTTCAGAGATAGAACTGTAAACTAAAATCCTATCTATATATATTCTGTTCCCTCACATATGTTTTTTTCTATTTATATATATATGTAAATAATTAAACAAAGCGACAGAAAATACCTCACTGTTCGAACACACGACTGCCTCCTTCCACCACAACTCCCCACATCGATCTCGCGGCCACCACTGTGGGACTGCGACACCCCGACCTTCTTTTCTGCGAACCCTATCTGTTCGCGAGCTCCATGACTTCACGCAACACGCGATGCAAGAGAAGTCGTCCCCCAACTCAACGTCGAATGCTACGCTTCCATTAGGGCATCCTTGACAAAACCCTAGCTCGACTCCAGTGTCTCAAAACTCGCAGCACCTTGAGAAAAACGCGAGATTTCCCCAAGCCCTACGAGCACACAACCTACTTCTACGAACCATTGCACGCCGTCGCGCCCAGGCTTCCGCCACCACGCCATCACCGGCACCTTCGCTCGCCAAATTAATTCGAACGCCTCGCCTCACTCGCCCACAGTCGTTGCTCCATCCCCTACCGATATCGTCCCACGCGAGCGTGAGAACGTCAGTCGACTTCGCGAATTGATTTAGAGGGAAAGGGATGCAAATTTGATTTGGGGGGGGAAAAACAGAGAACATGCCTGCGATTTTTTCCTTTTTCGTCGTGGCCATTGATAAATTTCGAACTAAAGAAGATTTTGTGTTCGGCCATTGGTTTAAATTTTTATTTTCACTGAAGTTTTAAAATCTCAGTAGGGTGATTCAAAACGAAGGAGAAAATATCACTGCGCGTTCAGAAGGTAGGGTGGCTGATGGAGACGTTATAGACTTTGACCGTTCATTATATTATTTTCAAACTGTCTCATTTCGCAATACGCGAAATCTCGAACTCCGAATCAAACATGCTGACAGGCGTCTATTATGTTATCCGCCTATTCTGAACGCAATGGAAAAGGTTTCGGGTTCAAATTCGATCGTATGGAGAAGATAGCTTTTTGGTCCAGTTAAAATATTAAATTTTCGATTTAATTTCAGCGCGTTTATATATCGTACGCTCACACAACAACTTCAATCACTACGAAAATTGAAATCCGATAATAAAACAATATTACGGATCCAATGGAACTGGATTCGTCGAATTCCGAGACAGTGCCCCGGAACGCTATTTTTAAATATCGATTTAACCGATAAATTTCAAAATTGAACAAAACAGCTTCAAATTCAATTCTGAAAGTTTTATTATCTTCAGAATTATCAATATAAATTTTCTAAGCTTTCAAAATAATTTTCTTCAACTTAAAATTGAAGATTCAAATTTTTATTCAACATTCAATCGATTAAATTCTATAATTTAATCGTCAAATTCAGAGTTATATCGAGGATTCAAATTAAATCATCGTTCAAATATTTAAAATTAATTAAATATTCTCAATTTAATTTGTTCGAAATTCTGGGTCGTTACAGACTTCCCCCCTTAAAAGAATTTCGTCCTCGAAATTACAAGTCAGGAAAAATGGTCCTTAACTCGTCTACTATCTTTCACAATTCAATAGTTTTATCAATTTATCAAAATAAATCTTTCTACTAAAGATTCGTTATTATTTCAACTAACATTTCAATTTCAACTCTAAGTTTCAAACAATCATTGTTTTACTACTAAATTCAAATTCGAATTCAAAATTCAAATTTAAACTTTCAAAATTTTCTCAAAAATTTTCTAACGCCCTAAATTCCCGAAAAATTTCGCCAGCGTCTCCTTTGCGCGGCTAATACGGCACGACTACAAAACGTCCCTACGGACTCTCAGATTTCAAAAAGAAAAAGAAAAGGCCAAGCGGCTAGACCAGAAATCATCAAAATCTCATATTATAATTCAAATACATACCTTTTTCGAGCAATTCGAATTATCTGTGAAATAAATTTTCCAATCCCTTTATACACCTGTATATCCTACTAGCCATTATATCTAGTTACAGCATTCAATCATTTTGCAAATTCAATTACAAATTTTCAATATAAACTACTTATATCATCTTTTAGTTCACTATTGAAGTTATATCCATTATCATTCAATTTCACATTTCACATTCATTTGAATTTAATCTACACTTTCAATCTAATTTAGATTCATTTTACTTCTGAATATTGAATTTCATCAATTATCTTTAGTTCACTTCAAACTAATCTTAAAGCTTCATTTTATTTCACACAATTCAAATTTGTTTCAACATTCAGTTTCAATTTTATTCATTTACAATTGTAAATTCCATTCATTTGAAATTTATTTCTTCTTACTTGAATTTATTTGCAATTCCGAACCATTCTTTTATTTAGTTCACAATTCAAGTTTCAATTTAACTAATTCAACTTCCATTTCTGTATTTCGTGAATTAATAAATTATCAAAGTAGCTTATTCGGATTCAAGTCTCATTTCATTTTCAATTTCAATTCTATCGCTTACAGATTCGCAATGAATCTCAACTTTCAATTTTACTTTCATATGGTATTCCAGAATCTTACCAACATTTCAAAATCATTTGAAAACAATTCAATTTATCCCTTGAATTTTCTAAAACAAAATCCAAATTTTCCAAACAATTTTCATTTAAAACAATCGGCAGCAATTTCTCTTTTGGAAACCCGAAAATGAACATCGATAATGCTGCAGTCATTACCGAAGTTATTTTCCAGCGACCGAAAAGAGTTTAGAGCTTTTCATCTCTTCAAAACATTTTTCAAAACCTTTGAAATTCATTTTCAAATCAAAAAGGATTTAAACTTTTCAAATCTCCAAAATTTTCAGATTCTTTTCAAAACATTTCCAAATACTTCTCTGGAATTCCGTTTCAATTTACAATTCACCTTTATAATTTACATCTTAAATTTCATTCGTATGTGAATTTATTTTAACTTTGGAGTTATAATTCCAATTTCTCATTTAATTTCAATGATAATAGTTTAATGTTATCATTTCTAGCAACCATGCAACCATATACTGTTATAATTCATAGAAAATCATTTCTTTTATATACAAAAATAGTTTTAGGCAAAATTATTTCATTCACCCTATTTTAAAACAATATTGTGCCGAATTGTTCTATTCGAGTGTTTAGAGATCCCTATCAATAACGTTAATTACTCGTATTGACCAGAATCCATATACCACTCAACAAATCAATCATCACAATATAAAACAATTTTATATTCAATAACAAATACGCGCTCATATCTATTATTACACTCAAACTCATTCTAGAGTACTGCTGACTCTATCTCTAATGAGTAACACCCAACAGAGCAGGGTTGTCGCTTAACCATATGCTCTGATACCACTTTGTCACATCCTGAAATTTTCGACTTTCGAAAATTCGACATCGATACTCACTTTATCGACTACCGAGCAATCGAGTGCCGAAAACTCCAATAGTGAGGGTTTTTAAGAAAAAGAAAAAGTAGAAGAAGAAGAAGATAGAAGAAAAGAAGAGAAAAAGAAAAGAAGAACAACACATCAGAACAGCAACAGAAAACAATTTCAGAATCTTACACATCGCAGCGGAACAATATATAATAAATAATCACTAGTCTTTTTAAAACAAAGAACTATATCAGTTTATACATACATCAATCATCAGAGTCAATATAAAACAATGGACAGTTATATAACCTGTCCTCATACAGAATACACAGCGGAATAAGTATATCAGATACAAATACTACGTCTCGTCATCCAGCTTATCTCCAAGCTCCAGAATATCCAGAATATCCTGATAATATAACTCTAGGCTGCCCGTGTGGAAATTGGTGGGCACCCAGAGTTTAGAAGGGAAACAATAAACTCCGAGTCAGTCATGGTGACTGGTGTGAGATCGTAAAACAGTTATTTTATCTTTAAAATAAACAACAGGATAACTTTAAAGTCAATTCGAAATGCTTTTGGAAAATGAAACTACCATAAGACCTCCCGCCACACACACAATGCAAACGCAGACTTGGAGGAGATTTCTTCTTATGATAGTCAAAGATGCTTACTACGCAAAAATCAAATTCTTTTTGATATTATTATTAGTGCATAGTGTAGAAAACATTTCGAAAGTAGAATATAAATCTTAGCCAGCATAGGTACCATTATAGTATGCTTGCTATAGCTACCATATTAAATGGCAGGTTCTACAACTAAAACCGTACAAGTCACGTATTGTTTCTTTGGATTTCCAACAAATGGTCAGGCTAAGGAACTTCCTATCCACGATGGGTACGTCCCTGGAATAGACGACCCGAGAACCTAACCGGATCTCTGCCAACACAAGGCCGGGTTACCTCTGCAAAAATAGGTAACTACTGACACGCGTATGCCATCCCCCGATCGTCACCGATCTTCCCGAGGATCCCCGATTTCCAACAAACCACAAAGTAATAATAACTGTGCAGCAACCACAGAGGTTAAGTATCTGGGCTCCATACCATGATACCACCTTTATCCAGAAGGAATGACATACACTAAGGGGCGCTACTCCCTAGAACCTTGCCGCATTCGTCCTGTTTCGACCATTTCCGGGGTGTGAGGCTCGACGAAGTCTCGTCCACAAAGCTACGCTTTCTCAAAAAGCCCTGCTTCGGGTCAAACAAAAATGATCAACCTATGATCACAAAGATATAAGATCAAACAAATGATCATATCACAAATGATCAAACGCCGATCATTTCACAGCAACACTCAGTATGCCACGTTACCAAATTGGGATATATCGCTGATAAATTTCAACTACATAACCTCTGAGCTCGTACGTCTCAGAGAAGGGTGTTAAGCTAAGAGAATAAATTCTCCGCCACCAACAGATATGTATTTGAAAGAAATCAGCTTTATATCTCAAATTGTAACGTCAGACACACAATCCATACAAGTCTGTTCCGGGATCGAACAGAACCGAAGGCACTTCTCACGAAGCCCTTGCATTTCCGGATAATTTTCTAATCACGTCAGGACTTCCCGTCACTAAGGGTGATAAAACCTCTAAACCGAAGATCAGTCGGTGTAGAGTAACTCGACGGTAATCCTTCCGTTTTCAAAAATATCCGGTCTTCAACACCGGTCTTCAAATGCGATTCATAACGACGTATCACATATTCGGAATGGGTTATACGACCCCATGGTCCTTTCCCGGCTAACCCGAATAGTGAGCGATTATTTAAAAATAAGTGTGGCATTCAAATTCATCCAATTCACAACAAATACCTACTCAAGGTAAATATTGATAGTCGGTTATTTAACTATCAATAAAAATGCGCAACATCATCAGATTCCAAATAATTTTCCAAATTATTTCATCTTCAAAAATATCTTTACTAGATATAAAAACTTTTCCACACTTCAAAAATAAATCAACGTTTATTTTTCTAAACAGTTTCCCTTTTCCTTTATAAATTCCATAGTGAATTTATATTTTCGAATATCTACTGATATTCGATTTTCAATTGATTTCAAAAATTCATTTTCGATTTATCTTTAAGAAGATAAATTCTCAAAACATTTCGTTTCGTTTGGAAAAACATTTCCATACTTATTTAAAAATAAGTATTTCGCAAATCTATTTATTTTCAACACTTGGAAAATATTCGATATACTTAAATCAATATTAAGTATATATTCATTCTTTAAGGAAATCTATTTCTATAACACATTTATCTGAGTCAAAACGAATGTTACGTAAAACATCGTTACGACGACTCAAAATCACTAGTATAGGGATTCGAAATTTAGATAAATATATAAATCCCAATACTACATAAGAACATTTCCTTACGGAAATCATTTACTATAACAATAGTGTTATAGTCCATCATTTCCTTATCTTTTCGAAAACGCCTATTTCAACAAGAACTGCGGAAATATATGCTTTCGATTCATAATACATTTTAAACATCTTTAAAATGTTTAACTTCATTTTTTTAATGTCGCTTCTTCAAAAATAAATCCATTTTTATTTAATAATATATTCACTGTCCAAAATCGTGAATATAATTTACTTAACCAAATTTCAATCATCTCTACACATTTTATTTCAATAAAGATTCGCTATCCAAAATCGCGAATATATCTTCTTTAAAAATCTTCTATATTTAACTTATCAAATCCAATTGATTTTGAATTTATAAAACAACGTTTATAAATTTCACCTTTTATATTTTTTTTACAACTTCGATTCGTAAATCTCCTTTATTAACGAATTCGATCAATATTTTATTTGTAGACAAAAATCCAATTTATAAGTTAATTTCTTATAAACCTTTATTCTACAATTTCATTCATCTTTGTAACTTCATGCTTTATAAGTCTATAAACTTCAACTTTTATAAATCTATAAACTTCAACTTTTATAATTCTATAAACTTCAAATCTTCACAATCTATAATTCTATAAATCTCATGTCTTCACAATTTATAATTCTATAAATTTCTAACACTTATAGAAACTCGTTTTAAAATTCTAATACTTTTAATTGATAAATATCAATTCTGTACATCTTTTCTATACATCATTTAAAAAAAAAATTCAAAAGAAATCCAACTTAGACTATTTTATTTATCACTTGACTATTTATTTCAAAATCACCTTTCAGGTATATTTCACAATTTAAAATTTTTCATAACTTTAAATTTATAACATTTATTTCTTTAAGATAAATAAATTCCAAAATTTAATAAATCGTATACTTTCCAAAAATCCTTTCAAAATCCCTTTTAAAGTAAAAATCGTTATTTTTAAACTTCAAAATTTAAATCCGATGATGCAACGCATCAATTAGTCAATCACAACAGTCAATATCATATCTCAACATATGATAACAGAATACATCACAATATCTGTAAATAAATAACTACTGGTGAGGAATCCAGTTGGATCCCTCCAACCTGTTTCCCTGCATCCACAGACGTTAGCACAATACCAATTCCGCTCCAGTACGGAATTATCGCGGTATATGGGTTTTTATAAATCCGCTTACTAACGGCGCAATAGGGTCTCATCCGCTATACGAGGCGGGAAATCATCAATCCAATATATACATATGCCAATATGTATATATTGCTATATATATATAATAGATATATCCTACTATATCTAATAGCACATCCAATCATCAAACAAATCAATAACTGCAAAATAAAATTTTCCTTCGAGTGAGAAAATCTCACCTTAGCTTTTTATTTGCTATCCCATTTCCCATTTCTTCATTGTATTAAACCTTGTATAACAATTTATACAATTTATTAATATTTGAATTAAACCGAACAATCCATTACTATCTATTTACTTTAAACTAATAGTTTCTTATAACCCATATAGATCTTAAAACTTCGAGTTTTTATATAACTCTACAATACTTAAAATTTAATATTTCCCAAAATCTTTTATATAAATATACTTTGTCTGGTCATCAATATATGTATATTTTCAAATCGTAAAAAAATAAGCTATTTTATATAACTGACTGTTATTTATTATTACTCTTTAGCATATATATATATATATATACACCGAATTTTCAGAGATAGAACTGTAAACTAAAATCCTATCTATATATATTCTGTTCCCTCACATATGTTTTTTTCTATTTATATATATATGTAAATAATTAAACAAAGCGACAGAAAATACCTCACTGTTCGAACACACGACTGCCTCCTTCCACCACAACTCCCCACATCGATCTCGCGGCCACCACTGTGGGACTGCGACACCCCGACCTTCTTTTCTGCGAACCCTATCTGTTCGCGAGCTCCATGACTTCACGCAACACGCGATGCAAGAGAAGTCGTCCCCCAACTCAACGTCGAATGCTACGCTTCCATTAGGGCATCCTTGACAAAACCCTAGCTCGACTCCAGTGTCTCAAAACTCGCAGCACCCTGAGAAAAACGCGAGATTTCCCCAAGCCCTACGAGCACACAACCTACTTCTACGAACCATTGCACGCCGTCGCGCCCAGGCTTCCGCCACCACGCCATCACCGGCACCTTCGCTCGCCAAATTAATTCGAACGCCTCGCCTCACTCGCCCACAGTCGTTGCTCCATCCCCTACCGATATCGTCCCACGCGAGCGTGAGAACGTCAGTCGACTTCGCGAATTGATTTAGAGGGAAAGGGATGCAAATTTGATTTGGGGGGGGAAAAACAGAGAACATGCCTGCGATTTTTTCCTTTTTCGTCGTGGCCATTGATAAATTTCGAACTAAAGAAGATTTTGTGTTCGGCCATTGGTTTAAATTTTTATTTTCACTGAAGTTTTAAAATCTCAGTAGGGTGATTCAAAACGAAGGAGAAAATATCACTGCGCGTTCAGAAGGTAGGGTGGCTGATGGAGACGTTATAGACTTTGACCGTTCATTATATTATTTTCAAACTGTCTCATTTCGCAATACGCGAAATCTCGAACTCCGAATCAAACATGCTGACAGGCGTCTATTATGTTATCCGCCTATTCTGAACGCAATGGAAAAGGTTTCGGGTTCAAATTCGATCGTATGGAGAAGATAGCTTTTTGGTCCAGTTAAAATATTAAATTTTCGATTTAATTTCAGCGCGTTTATATATCGTACGCTCACACAACAACTTCAATCACTACGAAAATTGAAATCCGATAATAAAACAATATTACGGATCCAATGGAACTGGATTCGTCGAATTCCGAGACAGTGCCCCGGAATGCTATTTTTAAATATCGATTTAACCGATAAATTTCAAAATTGAACAAAACAGCTTCAAATTCAATTCTGAAAGTTTTATTATCTTCAGAATTATCAATATAAATTTTCTAAGCTTTCAAAATAATTTTCTTCAACTTAAAATTGAAGATTCAAATTTTTATTCAACATTCAATCGATTAAATTCTATAATTTAATCGTCAAATTCAGAGTTATATCGAGGATTCAAATTAAATCATCGTTCAAATATTTAAAATTAATTAAATATTCTCAATTTAATTTGTTCGAAATTCTGGGTCGTTACACGCGACGCTCACTTTCCCCTAGGTCACCAGAATCTGCCACGTTTCCAATTTCCGTTCAACCCTCATGTGCTCTTGATTTAAAGCCTTAAAAATCGTGATTTTTCTTTCAAAAATCAATATTTTTGATAAGCTTTCAGGTGGTAGATTCGAAATAAAAATCTACTAGGTTTGAAATTTAACATGATTTGAATTTTTACTGTATTTTTCAAATGTTACCAAGAAGTTTGAATATGTTTTACCTAAATTCATTTTTAAAGCTTAGACTATGTTTATACTTACAAACTTGTCTAAATTTCAAACCTAATAAGCTACAGGGAGGAAGAGATTCAAAGATTTAAACAGGGTTTAAATCCCTGTAATAAAAGAACAGAGGCATGTTCCTTTGCCTGTTCCCAGATATATATACAGATATCAACATACCCATATATAGAAGCAACATGCATATCACCATTCATAGCATACTTTAAAGATCATAATATCAAAGACGTAGGCTGATGTAAGAGAGTTTGCTCACCGTGATTAAGAAGAAAGAACAGAGCTCTTTTGAACCAGACTTGAAACAGGCTTTTGGAAATTACCAATTGAAGTTCTTTTCTTTGATTTTCTTGTTGATCTCTGGTTTGTTTTAATTGTGTTTTGTTTAAATTGAATTTTTGTTTGAGTTTTCAAGAGGATGCTTGCTTCAGTTTTCTTAGCTTCGAATGAATGAGACTGAGATGAAAAGGCTTGATATAAAATAAAACATGCAGATGCTAAGCTGTATTTGCTGGTACAAGATAATACATTTAGATCAGAGATTTTTTTTTATTGTATGAAGGCTGAAATGGAAACATTGGGTACAAGTCATTTATTAGCAATGTCATACTTATCTTCTTTAATTTAATTCGTATAGTACTATATGTTATTTTGCCTCATTTCTTGCCTGCAAAGCTAGACAGTGCTAGTACAAATATTTTTATTTAACTTTGTTTTGACTTGTTGTTAAATTTTATCTAATGTGTTACTTTGTAATTTATAGCTTATCTTTTATTCATTTATCTCTATTCATAACTCAAATATTTATTTTACTTCTATCTTTGGTTTAAATATTATTATTAATTTTACTTTAATACCATTTGTCTTGAATTTCTATATATATATATATTTTCATAAACTCAAATTATTATTAAACCATTTATTTACGATTTAAATTCAAATCAAATATATATTATATTATTTCAAATTTAGTCAGATATGTTCAAATACAGATATATATTCTCATATATACATATGTATACAATATTTTTAATTTTAAATGATTTATACAAAATATATTTGAATCCGGGGAAACTCGCAACACTTTATCAATTAATTTAACAAATTTCTATTCAAAAATTAATTAATTATCCATTTAAAATATATATAAAATTCGGGGTCGTTACAGACTTCCCCCCTTAAAAGAATTTCGTCCTCGAAATTCGCAGGCACGAAACAACAGAGATAGACAGATAAAGAATGTTTCATTTAATCAAACTGAACATCTATTCTGCATTTGGTTCACCAAATCAGAATATCAAGAACAGATACACGAACGAATCTGTTTAACACCTCAGAAGATACTTGGGTTAACCAGATCTACGAAATATGCAGGGGCATCGGTTAGTTCGAAAGGATAACTAACCATTCGTAGAATATACTGGGACCCAAAAGAATAGATAGATATATCGATACAATTTCAAAAAAATTTAGTTTAGAAATTAAAGCATATCTATCAACCATAGCAATCAAAGCAACCAATACATCCATACAAACAATTTTGGTCTATCCGGAGTTTATGTCCCATTTTTATATATCGAATCTTCTTTCTGGATCTACCAGAAATCATCGAAGAATTGAGAAGAGATGCTGAACAAAAGAGATTGATAGAGAAAAGATTGCTTCCTTGATATTACAGGATATTGACCATTTACAGTCGTATTTCCCTGTCCCCTATCTCATCCTCTTCTTGCACTCATATCTACTATCAGCGGATAGTAAGAGAATTTACTGAGGCACACGACGGATATCTGAGGATACTCATTCTAGAGTTTACTTCACTCTATCTCTAATGAGCTACTTAACGTGTTATACTCCTGAGCTAAAGTTTAACCTTAGCTCTGATACCACATGTAACGTATCGGGTTTTGCCCGCTCGAAAATCAACATCCGTACTTCACATTGTACTAGAATGCCGCAGATTCGACCGTTCAAATCCGATTCGCCGGAGCTATAACAACATTAAGTAAATAACACAGCGGAATAAAAAGAATAATACATTGATATACAATATCTGATACAACAGAGTGATATAATGAATATCAATATACATCAGAGATATGATACAAGAAATAGCAGCGGAAAAGAAAAGATAACATCAGCAGCGGAACAATATCAATAGAAATGATAACTCCAAAATGATCTTCAGACAAGAATGAATCCACAACTCCAAGATAAGCAACTCCGATGAATGAACTAGCTCCAGATAATCTACTAAACCTGAATATCTGAAAAGAAACCCAACTCTAGACTGCTCGTGTGGAAAATTATGAGCACCCAGAGTTTAGGAAGGGAACAATAAACTCCGGATCAGTCATGGGACTAGTGTGAGCAACAAAAACAATTTAACTTTAAACAACAGCAAAAGAATTTTAAACATTGAAATCCGCAATGCTTTTAGAAAATGAAACTACCATAAGACCTCCCGCCACACACACAATGCAAACGCAGAATTGGAGGAGATTTCTTCTTATGATAGTCAAACATGCTTACTACGCAAAATCATCTTGATATTATTATTAGTGCATAGTGCAGAAAACATTTCGAAAGTATAATATTAATCTTAGCCAGCATAGGTACCATTATACTATGCCTACTATAGCTACCATATTAGATGGCAGGTTCTACAACTAAAACCGTACAAGTTCCGTATTGGAGAAATGGATTTCCAACAAATGGTCAGGCTAAGGAACTTCCTTCCGCCGCATGGGAACGCCTCTGGCGGGACGTCCCGAGAGACAAACTGCTCTCTGCTAACAAGGCCGGGTTACCCCTGTAACAAGTAACTCACGAATATGCCACCTCCCGGTCCTTTGGGACCTTTATCCGAGCGCTCGTAACCATCATCACACATCATAAAGAAGGTGTATCCACATGAGTAAGTATCTGGGCTCCATACCATGATACCACCCTTTTCCAGAAGGAAATGACATACCCTAAAGGGCGCGACCCTCATAACCTTGCCGCAACATTCCTGTTTCGACCATTTCCGGGTTGTGAGGCCCTGACGAAGTCTCGTCCACAAAGCTACGCTTTGTCACAAAGCCATGCTTTGGGTCAACAGATGATCAACCTATGATCACAAAGATAAATGATCAAACAAATGATCATATCACAAATGATCAAACGATGATCATCACACAGCTACACTCAGCATGTCACATTACCAAATTAGGATATATCGCTGATAACCTTCAACTACATAACCTCTGAGCTCGTACGTCTCAGAGAAGGGTGTTAAGCTAAGAGAATAAATTCTCCGCCACCAACAGAAATGTATTTGAAAGAAATCTGCTTTATATCTCAAAGTGTAATGTCAGACATACAATCCATACAAGTCTGTTCCGGGTTCGAACAGAACCGAAGGCACTTCTTACGAAGCCCTTGCAATTCCGGGTATTCACAATCCCGTCCGGACTTCCCATCACAAAGGGTGATAAAATCTCTATACCGGGGACCAGTCGGTGCAGAGACATTCGACGAGTTGTCCTTTCGTTTTTGTAAATATCCGGTCTTCAACACCGGTCTTCAAATGCTATCCATATACGACGTATCAGTATTCGGAACGGGTTATATGACACAAAGGTCCTCTCCCGGCTAAACCGAATAATGAGCGCAATATTTTAAAACATATGGATATTGGGATTTCAATTAAGTCACAACTTATTACCATTTTCAAATCTTTAAACCAAAAAGATTCATTTTAACAACCTTCAACGGTTTAACAATTTCCACACTTTAATCCTTTAAACAAAAGATTCATTCACAGATTTTCCAAATTAATTCCCATTTCAATTTGATTAACTCGTTAAATCTCTAAAACAAAGATTTAACTTATAGCTTTCAAAACAATTCAATTTCAAATGGTTTAAACAAATCATCATTATAAATCTGTTAAAAATAAACAGATTTTATTCATAGCTTTCAAAAACAATTCATTCATAACTTGAAAAAAACCATTTTTCAATTCAAACTTGAAATTCCTTTAATTAAACTGGAATTTCTTCTTTTATCTGAAAGCTCTTATTCTTTTAAAACAAACAGTTTCATTTCAGAAAATCCGATTCATTCATACGAGTTGAACTCCTTAGGTTAAATTCAAATTCTCAAAATTTTACTTTTAAACTGTTTAGATTCGTCCAAACACATTTATATCATCTTTAATCCCTAGTTTCAAATCATAGGATTCAATTTCAAACTTGAATTCAAATTTAAATCAAATTATTTAAAATTTCAAAACTCGATTAAGTTATTCAAAATAACTTTTATCTTTGAAATTCCATTTCAAAAGCTTTTCACTTTAAACCCAAATTTCTAATTTCAAAATCAATTGAAATTAAAATTTCAATTTCAAAAAATATTAAATTTAAATCATTTGTGACTTAACCGATTTCCACGTGAAATCCATATTTTTGTGTGTAAAAGTGTAGTCCAGGGGTTTCACACAATAGTGCAACACAATGAATCATCACATATCAGAATACAGAAATATAATTGATAAGCGATATAAACTATAACGCTTATCGTTCATTCACAGATCACAGATATATAAATTTCAGATAATATGTAAATTCAACACAGATAAATAAATTACATTTCACAGCTCAATCATATCATACATCAGGGATATCAAACAATTTAACCATCCAATATAATCCAAACATCCACAAGTAAGGTCAGTTAATTGTCCGATTAATTTAAATCAGATTAATTCCTTATGAATTTATAATCCTGATTAATTAATCATTAATTTCAAACCATTTTGATTTATTTTTCTAAATTAGTTAATCACCTAATTAATTACCCTTTAATTAATTATTCTTCAAATTAATCACTTTAATTAATTAACGCAATAATTAAATATCCTTTGATTAATTATTCTTTAATTACATGATTAATCAACTTAAATCATAAATTACCTAACCTTAATTAATCAATTAAGTAAATTCTAATTACAAATAAATTAATCTCTAATCATTAATTTATCAATCATAATCATTAGTTAGTTAAATAAATAAATTATCTTTAAGCAGTTGATTTAAAATCCTTAATTGCAAAGTAATTAACACCGAATCATTTGCTAATCAATCGTTAATAATAAATTCATAAATCTAAATTTTCTTGGTTAATTACCATTATCAATGGATTATATTCTTAATCGTCATCTTACTTAACATATTACAATTTTCTTTTATAACTTTGAAATCAAATCATTACTAACTTGAAAACTTTAATTACACTTAAGACTTGTCTTTCGTTGATTACTTAATTAAAGTATTAATTGGATTTTTAAAATATTGTTAAGTACTTACTTAATTTAAAACTTGAAATTAAATTCTTAACTTAAATTTTTCAAACCTTTATTAAATCATCAATACTTAAAATTTGATTAAGATAATTAACTTTAAAAAAATTCTTTCTTTTTAACAGGCTGCAAGTTGAAATCAAACCCGAGAATGCCTACAGGTTTACTCGAGCAGACACTCGAGATTTCCTACCCATTTCCCCGAGTAAACTCCTGTTTCCCTATTTTAAACTTTGTTTTAACTTTAACTTTAAACTTATTAAAACAGGTTAATCACTCATCTTCCCAGAACATCACTCGAGCCACTTCATCGTTTACCCGAGAGTAAACCCGAAACCAACTCGAGTTCCCATCTCTTCCCCAAACACTACCACCCAGACCAGATACGAGTGCACACGCGTGCACGTGCACGGAGATTCCGGCCACCAACGATCAACGCTGCAACCCTCCTCATGTCGACGACCACCTCCTCTGACGACCTGACCTCCAGTTTCATCAATTCGATAGCGGAATCGAAAACGAGCTACTGAGCTCCTCCCTGTAACCCAAACACATCCAACAAAGTCACCTCGCAACCACGTCTCCGGCCACCGAAGATCACGAATCTTCGTCCACGCCTTCGCCGATCAACCACGAACCCATCCCCCTCTGTGCGATCGAACTCGATGCACCACAGTCGACGAGATTGCCGCATCATCTTCGTTGAACAAAACTGAAGCTTAAACCCTAGTTCAACTATTCCCTGACGCCACGATGAACTAGAATTTCTACGAGTATTTTTCCCGACATCCCTTCCTAACGAGCTCCCTTCAGTGACACTCGCGAGGCTCACTTTCCCCTAGGTCACCAGAATCTGCCACGTTTCCAATTTCCGTTCAACCCTCATGTGCTCTTGATTTAAAGCCTTAAAAATCGTGATTTTTCTTTCAAAAATCAATATTTTTGATAAGCTTTCAGGTGGTAGATTCGAAATAAAAATCTACTAGGTTCGAAATTTAACATGATTTGAATTTTTACTGTATTTTTCAAATGTTACCAAGAAGTTTGAATATGTTTTACCTAAATTCATTTTTAAAGCTTAGACTATGTTTATACTTACAAACTTGTCTAAATTTCAAACCTAATAAGCTACAGGGAGGAAGAGATTCAAAGATTTAAACAGGGTTTAAATCCCTGTAATAAAAGAACAGAGGCATGTTCCTTTGCCTGTTCCCAGATATATATACAGATATCAACATACCCATATATAGAAGCAACATGCATATCACCATTCATAGCATACTTTAAAGATCATAATATCAAAGACGTAGGCTGATGTAAGAGAGTTTGCTCACCGTGATTAAGAAGAAAGAACAGAGCTCTTTTGAACCAGACTTGAAACAGGCTTTTGGAAATTACCAATTGAAGTTCTTTTCTTTGATTTTCTTGTTGATCTCTGGTTTGTTTTAATTGTGTTTTGTTTAAATTGAATTTTTTTTTGAGTTTTCAAGAGGATGCTTGCTTCAGTTTTCTTAGCTTCGAATGAATGAGACTGAGATGAAAAGGCTTGATATAAAATAAAACATGCAGATGCTAAGCTGTATTTGCTGGTACAAGATAATACATTTAGATCAGAGATTTTTTTTTTATTGTATGAAGGCTGAAATGGAAACATTGGGTACAAGTCATTTATTAGCAATGTCATACTTATCTTCTTTAATTTAATTCGTATAGTACTATATGTTATTTTGCCTCATTTCTTGCCTGCAAAGCTAGACAGTGCTAGTACAAATATTTTTATTTAACTTTGTTTTGACTTGTTGTTAAATTTTATCTAATGTGTTACTTTGTAATTTATAGCTTATCTTTTATTCATTTATCTCTATTCATAACTCAAATATTTATTTTACTTCTATCTTTGGTTTAAATATTATTATTAATTTTACTTTAATACCATTTGTCTTGAATTTCTATATATATATATATTTTCATAAACTCAAATTATTATTTAACCATTTATTTACGATTTAAATTCAAATCAAATATATATTATATTATTTCAAATTTAGTCAGATATGTTCAAATACAGATATATATTCTCATATATATATATGTATACAATATTTTTAATTTTAAATGATTTATACAAAATATATTTGAATCCGGGGAAACTCGCAACACTTTATCAATAAATTTAACAAATTTCTATTCAAAAATTAATTAATTATCCATTTAAAATATATATAAAATTCGGGGTCGTTACAGGTATCATGGAGAGGAAATTTAAATCGGAGAAAACCTAATGGAACCAATCAATTTGCTAAAAAGATTGTATGGATAAAAAAAATATAGTTAAAAAATAAAAATAAGTTAAATTCAGCCTATTGAGAACTAATCATATAGAAAATTTGAGAAGTATCAAATTCCTATCTATGAGACAAGAGATCTAGTACTAGTAGCCCCAAAAATAATTTTCAATATATATTTTAAAAAATTTACAAATCTTTTAAAGATAAAATTCCTAATTCTCTTCTTAATTTTATAATAATATTTTCATTTAAAGGTTTTGTAAAAATATCAGCCAGCTGGTTTTCAGAAGATATAAGTTCTAATCCGACTGTACACTTTTTAATATTATCACGAAGAAAATGATGACGAATGTCAATATGTTTTGTTCATGACAGATTGACATGGTTTTTAGATAAGTTTATAGCACTTTTGTTATCACACAAAATAGTTGGATTTGACAAATTAATTTCAAAATCTTGAAGTGTTTGTTGCATGTAAATGACTTGAGCACATGCTAAAGCAGCTGAAATATATTCTGCTTCACAAGTCGAGAGTGAGACACAATTTTGTTTCTTGCTAAACCAAGATACTAAGGATTGTTTATAAAGTGACAAGTCTCACTTTTACTTTTTCTATCTGTCGGACATCCTCCAAAGTCAGCATTACTGTATGATACTAACTCGAAAGGACATTCTTTCGGATAAAAAAGTCCGAAATCTTTGGTTTTGCTTAGATAACGGAATATGCGTTTTACTGCTCGCCTATATGATTCTTTAGGATTTGCTTGAAATCATGCACATAAACAAACCCTCGTGATTATGTCAGGTCTACTAGCTGTTAAATAAAGTAACGATCCAATTATAATTTGATATAATATTTGGTCAACACTTTTGCCATCTTCATCTCGATGGTGATGTATTGTTGTACTTATTGGAGTTTGTTTGGCAGAAGTATTTTCCATACCAAAGTGTTTAATTAGATTGATATAATATTTTTCTTGATTAATAAAAATTCCATTATCTAATTGTTTAATCTATAATCCAAGAAAATATGATAATTCTCCCATATGTGACATTTCAAATTCTTTGGTCATTATATTAGAAAATTCCTAATAGAACTTATCATTTGTGGAATAAAAAAAAATATCTTCAACATAAATTTAAAAAATTAAAATATCTTTTTTAGTACATTTAATAAAAAGAGTTTGATCAACTTTCCCAATTTCAAAACCCGAGTCTATAAGTTAGCTTTTAAGACGTTCATACTAAGTACGAGGTGCTTGTTTTAGCCGTATAAAGTTTTTTTGAGTTTATAGACATGGTTTGGAAAATTTTCATGTAAAAATAGAGGTCGTTGTTCAACATAAACATTTTCTTTTATATGTCCATTTAGATAAGCACTTTTAACATCCATTTGATAAAGTTTAAAATTATGAAAACATGCAAAGGCCAGTAAGATACGTATTACTTCTAGTCGAGCGACTGGAGCAAATGTTTCTTCATAGTCAATTCCTTTCTCTTGATTATATCTTTGTGCAACTGATTTACTTCCTAATAATATTTCCTTGTTCATCAGCTTTATTTTTGAAAACCCATTTAGTACCAATGACTGTTTGATCACCTGGTCTAGGAACTAAGTCCCAAACATCATTTCGTTCGAATTGGTTTAGCTCTACTTGCATAACAACAATCCAATAGTCATCAGTAGAGGCTTTTTTATCATTTTTAGGTTCAATGTTAGATAGAATGCTACATGGCCCATTTGATTAAGTCGATTTCTAGTTCTGACATTTGAATTAATTTCTCCAAATAACATTTTCTATTGGGTGATCTCGTTAAATCCTAGGAGGAGATCTAATCCATTTTCATTATGAACAATGTTTTTATCTTCTTCAAAATTCTGAACAATGTTTTCATCTTCTTCAAAATTATTTTGAGTAACCGTGTTTGTGATTGTTTTAGTCATTATCTCATCATCCTCAAGACTCTTATTAAATTTAAAATTCTCATCGAAGGAGACATGAAGTGTTTCTTAGATTGTTTTAGTTCTTTTATTAAAGATTCGATAAGATTTACTTCTTTTCTAATATCCTATGAAAATACCTTCATCGGATTTTGGATCGAATTTTACAAGCTGATCTTTTGTATTTAAAATAAAACATTTTGAACCAAAAACTTTAAAATATGAAATATTTGGTTTTCTTTCATGAAAAAGTTCATATGGAGTGTGTTTTGTTAGTGGTCGTATGGAGGCACGATTTAAAACATAGCAGGCAGTTGCTACAGCTTTTGCCCAAAAATGTTTTGATAAAGTGTTTCCATTTAATAAAGTTCTTGCACATTCTTGTAAAGTTCAATTTTTCCTCTACAACTCCATTTTGTTGTGGTGTTCTATGAAAAGAACAATTATGGTAAATTACCTTTTTATTACAAAAATTCTCAAAAGCTTCATTTTCGAATTCACCTCCATGATTATTTCTAATGTTTTTAATCTTTAAAATTTTGAGATTTTGAATTTTTTTTAGCAAAAATTTTGAAGTTTTATAAATTATCACTTTTATTTTTCATAAAAGTAGTCCATGTATATCTTGAAAAGTCATCTACTATTACAAACACATATTTGCTATGGTTTATAGATTAAACTTTAGTTGGGCTAAAAAGATCCAAATGCAATAGTTCAAGTGGTTGTAATGCAGAAATATTTTCTTTGATTAAAAGGATGATTTTGATAATTTACCAAATTGACAAGCATCACAAATATTGTTTACTTTAAAATTCATTTTTGGTAAACCTTTTACTAATTCATTCTTAGATAATTTGTTTATATCTTTGAAATTTATATGACAAAACCTTTTGTGCCATAACCAAGGATCATTTTCTTTGGTTATTAGACACATATTTGTGTTGTAATTTATATTCATATTTAACACATATATTTTTATCTCTAATACCTTCAAAAATAAGATTTTTATTTTGATAAAAAATGTTACACTTATCTTCAAAAAAAAGATATATTGAATCCTTTGTCACACAGTTGGCTGATGCTAAGTAAATTATGTTTTAAATTCTTAATTAGCAAAACATTTGTAATAAGAGGTAAATTAGATGTACTGTTATTGCTCACATCGCCTTTGCGGATGATGTATACTTTGGAATTATCTCCAAAAGTGACAGAACCTCCATCTGGGTAAATAATATTTGTTAACATGTTTTTGTTTCCTGTCAGGTGTTTTGAGCAACCACTATACAATATCCATTTTCTTCTCTTTTTAAGTGGTACCTGCAAAAAATATAGAATTAACATTGGTACCCACCTTTTGTTAGGGTCCTAAAAGTTAGGTCATTGGAAACCAAACCTAAGAGGGTTCAGAATTCCTTTTGAAAACAAAATCTTTATTTTTGTGAACAGTTTTTATAAATGATTCTGTGTATTTGTTTCTAATCAAAGAATTGTTGGTTTTAGGAACCAAATCTTAATTGATTTAGAATAATTTGGAACTTGTGAAACTGAGTTTACAATAATATCATTGTTCCTTTTAAAATTATTATATAAAGAATTCCTTTTCTTTGGAATACTTTTTGAAACTTGTTTATATCCTAGTCCCCTTTTATTTGAAAGTGTCAAAGAATTTTCTGTAATTTTAGAAAGATTCTCTCTTCCTTTGTTAAAATTATTTTTAGTAATATCATCTAATTTTGTTTTAAGACTAGAAATATCTAATTTCAATATTTTAATATTAGCTTTCAAATCATGATATGCAACTAAAAGAGCATCATTCGTTTCTTTTTGAGTTTCAATTTATTTACTTAACATAGACAGTCAAGAAGTTGTATTAGAAAAGGATTCTTGAGATATTTCAAGTTCTTCTTCTAATTATTTTTCTCATTTCTTAACATATCTACCTCAATTTCAGTCCTATTCAATTTTTCAGGAGTGTGTTTATATTTTCTTTTGATGTTTCTTAGCTTATCAAGTAATTCTGAATTTATATCCACTAAATCATCAAAAGTTAAATCACTCACCTCGTCATTTGTGGCCATAAAACAGACGTTGGCTTATTCAAAATCATTGTCTGTGTCACTTTCTGATGATGAAGATGATTCGGAATCATCCCATGTAATAGAGAATGCTTTCTTTTTGAATCTATCTTTCTTATTCTTAATTTTGTCTCTCTTTCGATCAAGACAGTCTTTCTTAATGTGCCCTTTCCTGTGACATTCATAATATTCATGTGACGACCCGGAATTTTAAGCATTTGAAATTGGAATATTTAATTTGTTTTAAATATTCAAAAGAGTAAGTTTAATATAAATTTCAAATATCAATATTTATTTGGATAATTTAATTATTGAATTAAACAATTGAGAATAGGGTAAAATAGAGAATCTTGATTTTAAGCCTGTTAAAAATAGTTCAAAGGTTCAGAAAATTTATATTGTTAATACTGAAGATGATAGAACTTTTAAAATGGAATTTTAAAAGAGTCTTGTTCAGTTTTAAAAATATATCGTTGAAATTAAATTGGTAATAACTGATTTAGGATTTAAATACAATAATTCGACTGGTCAAATTCTTTTCTCATCAGCATTTAAAATATCTTCCTTCACATCGTAGACCTACAGCCGACTTCCTTTCATATCCGTGTTTCTTCTTTTTATAACAACACGCAATCTTCTCTGCAATCGTCCAACGCAAGCAGTTCAAACAAGAAGAAGTAATCAAAGCCGAGCCTTCTGGATCACACTGTCTGTCCACACGTGTTCAACTGGGTTAACACGCGTCCTCTAAAAAATCACGCCTTCGAAACGAAGGAAGAAAACAGACTTCCTTTATTTATTTTTTTAAAACGAAATCATCTTCGTTCTTCCTTCTCTTCAATTCAGAGAACAATTCGAAATCCCTTCTCATTCTAAATTAAATACGAATGGAAATAAATGGCTGCTCAATCGTTTGAAATAAATCACAGATCGAAGAAAGGAATCGCGGTCTTCCTCTTCTTCCTTTCTTCTCTGACCTCGAACTGAATGAATCGGAGTTCATCCACGAAGCGAATTTGAGTTCTGGGCGGCAGTAGCTAATGCGAGATAGTGATGAGGCGAGGGCGGAGGCATATCGCGAGCGGGTTTTTGCGTTCGAGTGGGATGAGCCGGATCTGGAGGCACGCGAACGAGGCAGCGCTGATTGCCTCGAGGCCCAGCAAGCGCAGGTGGGGGCGGCACGAGGTTGTAAAGCAACCTAGGGTTCGTGGTCGAGCAAATTGGGGAGTAGGAGTCGCTTGCCTGAGGCTGCGACGCAGTGGGATGATGCTCGGCGGCTGCGAGGAGGTCGATTTCAATGCCGACAATGTGGGGTTGCAGGCGAACTGCATCGACTCGCGTGAAGGCAGTCACTGTGAAGGAATTCGAGGCTAGCGGCGGCAACTCGAGGCGATCAATCGATGGTCTCGATTCACGGCGGGATGGTCGAGCTGGGGTTGTGATGTTGTTTCGATCTGGGCTGTGAGGTATTCTATTCGTTTATCATATTAACTTGATTTAATAACAATAAAAATGTATTTGCAGATTGGAAAAAAATTATTGATGAACAGTAGAATAAAAATTTAAGGATAGTCAGTTTGTTAAATATTATATATACAGAAAGATTTATATAGAGTTATATCAAAATAAGAATATTACTAGTAGTCTAAAACCATGGAAAATGTTGACTAATTTATTGAATGTGAAATTGATGGATTCGAATAATTCAAGTATTAATAAACTATATATTTATACAAGGTCTGAAATCAAGAAAAATCAAGTCGAGATTGGATTGGGATTGGTTTGCAAATAAAAGGTGAGTTAATCTCACTCAGTTTAATTTTATTTAAATTTAATTGGTTAAATTTAAATATAGATGAATGATTGAATTGTTTGATTGGATTGATATGATATGGTATATAGTAGTATATACCAATATATATATATTGGCATATGTATATGTTGGAGTTGTTGATATTCCCACATTATATAGTGGATGAGACCCTATGCGCCGCATAATAGCGGATGATATTTTATAAACCCATATACCGCGATAATTCCACCTCGAAGTGGAATTGGTATTGTGCTAACGTCTGTGGATGCAGGGAAACAGGTTGGAGGGATCCAACTGGATTCCTCAAAATATTTAATATTTGTTTAAATATTCTGTGATATGATTGTTGTTATCCTGTGATAATTTATATTGGATAATCTGGTTAGATTGAATTTCCCAGTATAATGAGTTATCAAAAGCAATTGAATTGGATTTTTGGAAAATATAAAAGAGTAAAATTAAGTTAAGTAATTCTAGTGAATTCGAATAAATTAAATATGGAAAAGAGGAATTTTGAATAAATAAAGAAATGCTGAATTTAAAGAAGACTTATGTGATGTTATTTAAAGGGATAAAAATTTATTTTAATTCAATGTTTAAATGTAATTAAAAAGAGAAGGAATTTGGGAAATCTGAAACTTGTGTTTCGGTTTAAAGATTTTAAATCATAATGAGAAATAAAATCTGGAAGTTAATGAATTTGGAAATAAATGGATTAAGTAAGAAAATTTATTTCAAAGTAAAATAAATTGGGAAATCAATTATAAATTGATTTAAATACTTTGGAATTTGAATTTTAAAGAGAAATGAGATTTGGGAGATATAAACTGGGTTTATAAAGTAAAATAAAATATCAGTGGATATTTGAATATAAATTCAAGGTGGGAATTTATAAAAAGATATGGTTTGGTTTAAAAATAAATGTTGATTTATTTTTAAAAGATGGAAATGAGAAGTGTATTTCTCTGGATAGCCAAGTACGTTTTCAAAGCAATTTTAAATATAAGTTAAAAGTTTTAAGTATGTTTTAAAAAGCATGTTTTAGAAAATTGATTATTTCTAAATGTTAATTTTCAAAGTAGGTATTTTTAAAAATCTATTATTGTAGTAATTATATAAAAGTGATTTGCTATTCTGTTTTAAAAAGAGAAATTTAGTTTATATTTATAAAGTGGTTTATTTTAAAGTATATATTTTTAATAAAGTATTAAAGTAGTTTGATTTCAATGTTATAAAATATATTTAAAATAAAGTGTTTTTAAATTATTTTAAAAATAAAAGTATTTTGTACTTGGTGATTCAGTGGAAATAATTATTTGGGAAATGTTTTCCGTAAGCGGAAACTGTTTTGAAATTGTTTTCAAAAGGAGTTTGAAAATTTGGAAATATATCTTGGAAAGATATTTGGGTAAATAAATAATGTGGGAAATTATTTATTGTGTGATGGTTGCTTGTGGATGTTAATTGATAGTTAAATAACCGACTATCAATATTGGCCAATGCGCTGATCGTTTCGAAGAGACCGGGATCGGGTTTCCGTATACCGGGATTCTAGGTCTGGAGACTCGAATACCACTTCGATCCGGTTTGTACGTTTCGTGTAACGATTTCGGAGTCGAAGATGGAGCTGTGAAGTGCAAGGGCTAGTCGCTACTAATCCTGAGGATATTTCCAAAATGGATGTAGTAGGAATAGTGCCTTCGGTTCCGTTCGAACCCGGGACGGACTGGTATGGACGAATGCTTGCGAAACATCGTCAGCGGACGATGGGCATTCTAAGGGATATGTTCTCTAAAAGGTATCGTTTAGCCTCGAACCTCATCAACCGGGAATGACTGAAAATCAGGGGTTATGCAGCAAGGCTTCGTGGGTAGCTCCCACTGGAGGGTAAGGTCATCCCTGTCTAGATGTCCCTTTTTATTTCGGCTTAGTGGTGCGGTTGCTGATCCCAACCGTGGGGTGATTTTATTCGGGATCATCCAGTAAGGGATGGTTCCGGCCTTGTGTTGCAGGGGAGCGGGCGTACTCCTCGGTACGGTGATCTAGGCCACGTACTGTGATAGGTGGTACCCCAGTGCCTAGTCATTCGTTGGAAATCCATTCTTCCTACGTGCCTTGTACGATATTTGTTTGTATTACCCACTTTTGTGGCTAGTATGCTGGAATTTAATAATGTAACAATTTCAGCTATTTTAATAAGTAATTGTATATAGACACTATTATAATATCAGAGGATTTTATAAAAAGTGTTTTAGCTATCGTAAGGTAAAAACCCGACATGTTTATTTGTGGCGTGGTCTTACGAGATGCTTTTGATTTCGAAAGGATTTTTGAAACTTTAATAATAAATTGAGTGTGATTTTCTCATGCTGGTTTTCCAGACTGACTCGGGTATTGTTTTATATGATGCTCGGGTCAGACCGAGTATTATAGGTTACAGAATATGATGATGTGGAGCTCAGGAGACGAGCTGGATGTCGATACGTACTCTCGTACTTGCTATTATTTTTCCGCTGTGTATTCAGTTGTATGATATTGATGTGATGTACTCTGATGATGTATTTGGATGTATATATATATATATACAGATACAGTTTGATTTGTGTAAAGATCTGTTGATATATATTATATTTTATTCCGCTGCGTATGTGAGATTCTGCTGTTGTTTTCTATTTTTCTTCTTCTACCTCTTCTTCTTAACTAAAATGGTCCGGTTTTTCGTGTTAGAAAAATCGGGTTGTTACAGTGGTATCAGAGCTTAGGCTGGCGACAACCTTGGCTCTGGTGGGAATTTTGAGAGTATTAATAGATATGAGCGCGTATTTGTTAGTGAATATAAAATGGTTTTATATTGTGTTGGTTGATTTATTGAGTGGCATATGAACCTTCGTCGGCACAGTCTGGACAACTGTATCGAAGGGGTTTCTAAACACTTGAATAGAACAGTTCGACACAGTATGGTTTTAAATAGGGTGAATGAAATAATTTTGCCCAAATTATTTTTGTATATAAAGGAATAACTTTGTAAATTATTATAGTATTTGGTTGCTTGGTTGTTAGGAAGTGATAATATTAAATTATTACCACTATTGTGTAGAAATTGAACAAGTAATTGAATTATAACCAAAGTTGAGAAATAATTTATATAATAAGTGGAATTTGAGAATGTAGTTTATAAATGGAAATAAACTCCATATACAAATGAAATTTGAAAATGTAAATTGTAAATGTGACTTATAATTTGAAATAAAACGTGATAGAATTCCAGAGTAATGTGTGGATATAAAATTGAATGGACTTTGAATTTGAAGTTTTGGGAAAGATTTAAATTCCTTTGGATTTAAAAATAGTTTTTAAAGGTTTGAGAAAAATAATGGTGATATTATTTCATGAATATTTTTGAAATTGAATTGAAATCTGGTGGAATTTGGGATTTTAAAAAATGTTTGAAATGTTTTAAAGTGATAAAAGCATTGAATTCTCTTTCGGTCGCTGGAAAATAATTTCGGTGATGACTGCAGCATCATCGATGTCTATTTTCGAGTTTCCAAAGAGAAATTGCTACCAAACTGTTTTAAATTGGAAATGATTGTGAACTGGGTTGGTTTTGAAATTCAAAGGGAATATTGTTTGGTAAAAGCAGATTATTTTGGAAATTGGGATTTGAGGTGATATACCAGATATGTATGAGTTATTTCTGGGTTCAAAATGGTTTTTGAAATAAAACCGGGCAATTGAATTCTGGGAATTCTATTTAAATTATAAATGTGGAAATTTAAATGAGTAATATAAGTTGGTAGATAAAAGAGTTAGAGAACTTGAAGGTGAATGAATTGTAAAACTTGTATAAAATTGTATCCTAGAATTAAAATTTAATTCGAGTATATGAAGGTGAATACAATATATTTGAATTTAACTTAAGATAAGTTGAATAAAATTGAGAATTGGAATTGAATTAAATGTAAATAAGTTGAAGTCGAATTGAATTGGATATAAAGGTAATGTAAAATGCTTATAATTGTGTAAAGAAATTCATATTCTTAAGTTCTTAAGTATAATAATTTGAAATTTGATTATAAAAATGAAATGGGAGTTCAATTTGAATATATACACTTCGGTGGTGAAGTAGTAAATAAGTATAAGAAAATTTATATGGACTTAAGAATTGAAGAATGAAATTCTTAAGAAAATTTGTATTGGAAATATACTTAGTAATTTTGGAAAAAATATATATATATATATATACTAAGTGAATAGTTGAATGAAGACTAAAACTGAAGTTGTGAAATGGGATAGTTGTGAATAAGGGGATAACAATCAAAATGAATGTGAATAAAAGAAAATTGATATAATTGGTAATCAATTGGAATTTATACGTAAGATGTACGTATATTATTTTATTCGCATAGCTATTTGGTCCAGATGTCGAACACAGAATTTCGAGATAGTTTTATCGATCCGAATCAGGATTTTTCACTCGATTTTCAACGGCGAACCTGGATATGGATTGTTGATTGATTCTGGATATTCTCTATCATAGTTTGTGGCTATGCAAGGAGAATGACGGTTTCTGATCAAGGAACCAGATCTGAGTCCGCACTAGGAAGTCGGGTGGACGATACTAGTTCGGAAGTGGAATTGTGTGATCGATTGAGCGATCGAATATGATATTGCGTACGGATGATATATGTGCATCGTACGGGCTTAAGTAAAGCAAATATTGAAAATTTGTAAAGAAGTCGATAAAATGACTTTGGGATTGTGAGTGGATATTATTGCTTAGTAGGATATACAGGTGTATAAAAGCAATGGATAATTGGGATTTTTGATTTTAGAAGATAAAATTTAATGGCTCGACAAAAAAGGTATGTATTTGGATTTCTATATGAAATTTGATTGGGTTTTTGATCCAGCCACTTGGCTTTTTGTTTTCTTTTTGAGATTGGGAGGCCGTAGAGCCATTTTGTAGTAGTACCGAGCTAGCCGCGCAAAGGAGACGCTGGCGAAATTTTTCGGAAATTTAGGGAGTTAGAAAAATTTTGGAAAATTTTGATAATTCAAAATTTGAATTCAAATTCAAATTTGAATGGATAAGTAAGTGGTATGGGTTGAACTTATGAATAAGTTTGGGAAGTTAAAAGAGGATTAGAGTATCATTAATAAAAGATTGTTTGGGTATTGTTAAAACTGTTTGAATTTGGGAAATAGTTAACAGGGATTGAATCATTCTTCCTAACTAGTAATTTCGGGGACGAAATTCTTTTAAGGGGGGAGGAATGTGACGACCCGGAATTTTAAGCATTTGAAATTGGAATATTTAATTTGTTTTAAATATTCAAAAGAGTAAGTTTAATATAAATTTCAAATATCAATATTTATTTGGATAATTTAATTATTGAATTAAACAATTGAGAATAGGGTAAAATAGAGAATCTTGATTTTAAGCCTGTTAAAAATAGTTCAAAGGTTCAGAAAATTTATATTGTTAATACTGAAGATGATAGAACTTTTAAAATGGAATTTTAAAAGAGTCTTGTTCAGTTTTAAAAATATATCGTTGAAATTAAATTGGTAATAACTGATTTAGGATTTAAATACAATAATTCGACTGGTCAAATTCTTTTCTCATCAGCATTTAAAATATCTTCCTTCACATCGTAGACCTACAGCCGACTTCCTTTCATATCCGTGTTTCTTCTTTTTATAACAACACGCAATCTTCTCTGCAATCGTCCAACGCAAGCAGTTCAAACAAGAAGAAGTAATCAAAGCCGAGCCTTCTGGATCACACTGTCTGTCCACACGTGTTCAACTGGGTTAACACGCGTCCTCTAAAAAATCACGCCTTCGAAACGAAGGAAGAAAACAGACTTCCTTTATTTATTTTTTTAAAACGAAATCATCTTCGTTCTTCCTTCTCTTCAATTCAGAGAACAATTCGAAATCCCTTCTCATTCTAAATTAAATACGAATGGAAATAAATGGCTGCTCAATCGTTTGAAATAAATCACAGATCGAAGAAAGGAATCGCGGTCTTCCTCTTCTTCCTTTCTTCTCTGACCTCGAACTGAATGAATCGGAGTTCATCCACGAAGCGAATTTGAGTTCTGGGCGGCAGTAGCTCATGCGAGATAGTGATGAGGCGAGGGCGGAGGCATATCGCGAGCGGGTTTTTGCGTTCGAGTGGGATGAGCCGGATCTGGAGGCACGCGAACGAGGCAGCGCTGATTGCCTCGAGGCCCAGCAAGCACAGGTGGGGGCGGCACGAGGTTGTAAAGCAACCTAGGGTTCGTGGTCGAGCAAATTGGGGAGTAGGAGTCGCTTGCCTGAGGCTGCGACGCAGTGGGATGATGCTCGGCGGCTGCGAGGAGGTCGATTTCAATGCCGACAGTGTGGGGTTGCAGGCGAACTGCATCGACTCGCGTGAAGGCAGTCACTGTGAAGGAATTCGAGGCTAGCGGAGGCAACTCGAGGCGATCAATCGATGGTCTCGATTCACGGCGGGATGGTCGAGCTGGGGTTGTGATGTTGTTTCGATCTGGGCTGTGAGGTATTCTATTCGTTTATCATATTAACTTGATTTAATAACAATAAAAATGTATTTGCAGATTGGAAAAAAATTATTGATGAACAGTAGAATAAAAATTTAAGGATAGTCAGTTTGTTAAATATTATATATACGGAAAGATTTATATAGAGTTATATCAAAATAAGAATATTACTAGTAGTCTAAAACCATGGAAAATGTTGACTAATTTATTGAATGTGAAATTGATGGATTCGAATAATTCAAGTATTAATAAACTATATATTTATACAAGGTCTGAAATCAAGAAAAATCAAGTCGAGATTGGATTGGGATTGGTTTGCAAATAAAAGGTGAGTTAATCTCACTCAGTTTAATTTTATTTAAATTTAATTGGTTAAATTTAAATATAGATGAATGATTGAATTGTTTGATTGGATTGATATGATATGGTATATAGTAGTATATACCAATATATATATATTGGCATATGTATATATTGGAGTTGTTGATATTCCCACATTATATAGTGGATGAGACCCTATGCGCCGCATAATAGCGGATGATATTTTATAAACCCATATACCGCGATAATTCCACCTCGAAGTGGAATTGGTATTGTGCTAACGTCTGTGGATGCAGGGAAACAGGTTGGAGGGATCCAACTGGATTCCTCAAAATATTTAATATTTGTTTAAATATTCTGTGATATGATTGTTGTTATCCTGTGATAATTTATATTGGATAATCTGGTTAGATTGAATTTCCCAGTATAATGAGTTATCAAAAGCAATTGAATTGGATTTTTGGAAAATATAAAAGAGTAAAATTAAGTTAAGTAATTCTAGTGAATTCGAATAAATTAAATATGGAAAAGAGGAATTTTGAATAAATAAAGAAATGCTGAATTTAAAGAAGACTTATGTGATGTTATTTAAAGGGATAAAAATTTATTTTAATTCAATGTTTAAATGTAATTAAAAAGAGAAGGAATTTGGGAAATCTGAAACTTGTGTTTCGGTTTAAAGATTTTAAATCATAATGAGAAATAAAATCTGGAAGTTAATGAATTTGGAAATAAATGGATTAAGTAAGAAAATTTATTTCAAAGTAAAATAAATTGGGAAATCAATTATAAATTGATTTAAATACTTTGGAATTTGAATTTTAAAGAGAAATGAGATTTGGGAGATATAAACTGGGTTTATAAAGTAAAATAAAATATCAGTGGATATTTGAATATAAATTCAAGGTGGGAATTTATAAAAAGATATGGTTTGGTTTAAAAATAAATGTTGATTTATTTTTAAAAGATGGAAATGAGAAGTGTATTTCTCTGGATAGCCAAGTACGTTTTCAAAGCAATTTTAAATATAAGTTAAAAGTTTTAAGTATGTTTTAAAAAGCATGTTTTAGAAAATTGATTATTTCTAAATGTTAATTTTCAAAGTAGGTATTTTTAAAAATCTATTATTGTAGTAATTATATAAAAGTGATTTGCTATTCTGTTTTAAAAAGAGAAATTTAGTTTATATTTATAAAGTGGTTTATTTTAAAGTATATATTTTTAATAAAGTATTAAAGTAGTTTGATTTCAATGTTATAAAATATATTTAAAATAAAGTGTTTTTAAATTATTTTAAAAATAAAAGTATTTTGTACTTGGTGATTCAGTGGAAATAATTATTTGGGAAATGTTTTCCGTAAGCGGAAACTGTTTTGAAATTGTTTTCAAAAGGAGTTTGAAAATTTGGAAATATATCTTGGAAAGATATTTGGGTAAATAAATAATGTGGGAAATTATTTATTGTGTGATGGTTGCTTGTGGATGTTAATTGATAGTTAAATAACCGACTATCAATATTGGCCAATGCGCTGATCGTTTCGAAGAGACCGGGATCGGGTTTCCGTATACCGGGATTCTAGGTCTGGAGACTCGAATACCACTTCGATCCGGTTTGTACGTTTCGTGTAACGATTTCGGAGTCGAAGATGGAGCTGTGAAGTGCAAGGGCTAGTCGCTACTAATCCTGAGGATATTTCCAAAATGGATGTAGTAGGAATAGTGCCTTCGGTTCCGTTCGAACCCGGGACGGACTGGTATGGATGAATGCTTGCGAAACATCGTCAGCGGACGATGGGCATTCTAAGGGATATGTTCTCTAAAAGGTATCGTTTAGCCTCGAACCTCATCAACCGGGAATGACTGAAAATCAGGGGTTATGCAGCAAGGCTTCGTGGGTAGCTCCCACTGGAGGGTAAGGTCATCCCTGTCTAGATGTCCCTTTTTATTTCGGCTTAGTGGTGCGGTTGCTGATCCCAACCGTGGGGTGATTTTATTCGGGATCATCCAGTAAGGGATGGTTCCGGCCTTGTGTTGCAGGGGAGCGGGCGTACTCCTCGGTACGGTGATCTAGGCCACGTACTGTGATAGGTGGTACCCCAGTGCCTAGTCATTCGTTGGAAATCCATTCTTCCTACGTGCCTTGTACGATATTTGTTTGTATTACCCACTTTTGTGGCTAGTATGCTGGAATTTAATAATGTAACAATTTCAGCTATTTTAATAAGTAATTGTATATAGACACTATTATAATATCAGAGGATTTTATAAAAAGTGTTTTAGCTATCGTAAGGTAAAAACCCGACATGTTTATTTGTGGCGTGGTCTTACGAGATGCTTTTGATTTCGAAAGGATTTTTGAAACTTTAATAATAAATTGAGTGTGATTTTCTCACGCTGGTTTTCCAGACTGACTCGGGTATTGTTTTATATGATGCTCGGGTCAGACCGAGTATTATAGGTTACAGGATATGATGATGTGGAGCTCAGGAGACGAGCTGGATGACGATACGTACTCTCGTACTTGCTATTATTTTTCCGCTGTGTATTCAGTTGTATGATATTGATGTGATGTACTCTGATGATGTATTTGGATGTATATATATATATATACAGATACAGTTTGATTTGTGTAAAGATCTGTTGATATATATTATATTTTATTCCGCTGCGTATGTGAGATTCTGCTGTTGTTTTCTATTTTTCTTCTTCTACCTCTTCTTCTTAACTAAAATGGTCTGGTTTTTCGTGTTAGAAAAATCGGGTTGTTACAATTCAAGAGAAGAGGATGATGGCGTGTTGTTCTTATTATTACTACCGGAAGTTATTCTTATTGTTTCTGAATTTGTTGCTCTTTCTGAATTTCAAAAAAAATTTGAAATTCTTAGCAAAAATGCCATATCTTCCTCATCTAAATCTGATTCACCCTTTTCTGCTTGGAATGCTATATTCTTCTTATCTTGAGCTTGTACTCATTTTTCTTGGAGATTAACTTCGTAAGACATTAGATTTCCTATCAACTCTTCTAGTTTAATGGTTGAAATGTCGTTAGCTTCTTCAATTGCTAAGACATTTCGTTCCCACTGATCCATTAAAGAGTTGAGGATTTTTGAAACAATATCAAAGTCTGAATACTTTTCTCCTAATGCTAAGAGAGAATGATATATATCTTGAAATCTAGAATACATTTCATTTATTATTTCATCTTGCTTCATTTTGAAATTCTGGAACCGATTCTTGAGCATAGAAATCTTACTTTGCTTTACTTTGTTTGGACCTTCATGTGTAACTTTATGTGTACGCCAAATTTCATAAGTAGTAGTACACATGCTAACTCTATTAAACTCATTTTTGTCTAATGCACAAAATAACATATTCATAGCTTTAGCATTTGCAGTAGCATCTAGTTTGTCTATGTTAGACCATTGTGAATATTCAGTAGTAGGTATGTGATATTCTGCTTGAGTAATATTCCAGGTTTCATAACCATTAGCTTGCATATAAATTCTTATTCTAGTAGAATAATAGTTATAGTTCAACCCGTTAAATAGTGGTGGTCGTGCAATAGATTGACCTTCAAAGAAACTTGTGCTAGTGTTGTATTCCATATTACTAAAATATCAGATAACTGTGTTACGATTATAAGATAGCCCTGCTCTTACACCAAATGAAAGTGAATGTAGGATCGTGTAATATGGATATTATCTAAACTACTTGTGTGGAATATAAAGTAAGTAAAAATAGCAGTAAAATAAAATGACACCAGATATTTTTATACTGATTCGAACTTTCGTTCTACGTCCAGTCCCAGACTCCTACTAGATTTAAACTAGCAACCCTCACTTAACCCGGAGGAAAAGGTTTACACCACTTGAGCAACCGAATAAGACTTTTACCACCTGAGCAACTGAATAGGATTTTCCCACCCGAGCAACCGAACAGGACTTTGATACAAATGAAATGTTTTCTTGACTTTGCGTGTTCTTGTTACATCACAGATTTGTCAAAATGAAGTATACTCTTCCTATAATCTTTTCCTCAAGTATGATATGAATATTTGTGTGTTCGTGAGGATAAAGTAAGTATAAACTGCTTTAGAAAGAGAATTATAAACTTGATTTCACAATTTTTGAACAACTGAATATTAAAGAGAGTAGAAAGTTAAGTTCTTTGATCTTGAATGAAACCTATATTTATAATGGATGAAGAGTTACAACAGTTTACAAAGGGTTCTAATGATCAGAAAAGGTTGCAATTCTTCCTGGAAGAGATTCTCCTTCAAAAACAAGAAGCGTCTCTTCAGAAAATTTGAAAATATGGCAGTTTGAACATGTTTAGTCGACTGAATATAATCATTTAGTCGACTAAGTTGAAATAGAAAATTAATATTTTGAAAATGGCAGTATTTAGTCGACTAACTATGGCATTTAGTCGACTAAGTCATGTAGATTTAAAAAAATAAATAAAACACAGTTTAGTCCACTAAATATAGTGGTTTAGTCGACTAAGTCTGTTTGTTTTTCAAAATATGCAGCTTTCAATCTTGAGGAAAGATTTTAACAATGAATATTAAAACTATACCAAACTTAAACTATATTTTGTCGAATATTTGTTAATCCACTTTCTGTCTTGAGCTCCTTATCATGAATCAAAATCTTGAAATCCAACAGAAACCAGTTACATTGGATCCATAATAGTGAATTATTATATGTCATCAAATTTCAAGGCGACCAGACTTACCGTTTGGTCATGCGAGTTCGAAACGTCTAGAAACTAACTAAAGTATTATATTTACTATAATTTGATTTTGAAATCTAACTACAGTAGATGATGGAATTGTTTTTTGATACTAGTTCAGTTGTGCTCGGAATAGGGGTATTACATGTAGTACGCCAGGCGGTACGTCTCGATTGGAATTCAAAATTTAGCAAGTGAATTATATTTCGTATAACTTCTATAGAAGAACTTGTAGTCCTCACAGTTGCAAACCCTAGAATGAAAATAACACGGCCGCCATTTTTAATGTCCACCATCCAATAGCCGAGATTTCTCTCGACGATCGGAGCCGTTTTTGGCCTCGACTTCTACATGGAAGTTGTAGCTCTCATTTCCATGAACCCATCCACGTAAGCCGATCGTCGATCGGTGGCCCACAGCAGTGGAAAATCGATTCGAACGACATTCGACATTTTGGATGATTTGATGGAAATGATGGCGATCGGGGTGGCGACACTAGTGGCAGGCGAGGCGGTAGAGACATGGGGTCCTTGGGTGAACTCGCGGTGGTCGGCGATGGCGCTTGGCGAAATCGGCATGGCGAAATAGGAACACTACTGGGGTTGTGAATGGTGGGAGGAAAGGTGATTAACATTTAAAATTTAATTAATTTAAGTTAAATAAAAATTTAAATAATCTCAAAAGTTCTAACGGTCGTATCTTGTTCATACGAGGTCGAAATTGAACGCGGTTAGTAGCGTTGCGCTCGTTGCAGCAAAATCTATATTATAGAGTTAGAGTGGATGGATTTGGAGCTATTAAGATTTGGGTATAAATTGAACGCCTGTTCAATTTTAATTCAAATCGTAACGCTTCAGCAATTATTGAAATTTTGGTGAGTTAGCTCACCTCTCTGGCCCACTTATATTTCTATATAAGTATGGATAATTTTATTGTTGATTTTTTGTTGACTGTTTGGATGATTTACTATTTTTTTAGTTGGTTTTGATATATTTCCGACCAGGAAGTAGATGAAACCCTATTACTTTCCCGTTTATGAGCAGATAACCCATTATATATGATCTTGCCTCGAAGTAGATGATTTATGTTTCACAATTATATAATGTATTTGATGTAGAGGGAGAGGTTGGAGGGATTCAATATGATTCCTCACATTGTTATTTTTACTTTTCATATATTTTGATATATGATGTTTTGGGTGCCATATTTGATGACATTGATATGATTACCATTATTTAGTGCAATAGTAGCACCGAGCCATATTTTTATTAATTTGAAATACTATAAAGTAATGATTTTGAATTAAAATGATTTTAAAATGATTTTGGAATTTTACATGTTTTTTAACAATTATTCTTGAATTATTAAAAGGAATGAATTTATTTTAAATAAATAAAAACGTTAAGAATTTTGATGTTATAAAATTTTAGGTTTGAGAAATACTTTAAATAGAGATTTTTGAATAGTTTATACAAAGGATTTATAAAAGTGATAATTTATAAATAAAGTATTAAATTCATAAATGGAATTTATAAATATATATATGATGGATTTGTAATCGATATTTGATAAATGGATTTATATATGGGATTTTATAAATAAATGAGATTTATAAAGAAATGAATTTATAAATAGAATTTATAAATTAAGAGATTTTATAAAAAGAAATTTTATAAAATAAAAGGGAGATTTACAAACATAGTGTTATAAATGTAGAAATGATTTATGTTGAGATTTAAATATGGAGTAATCGTTTTAAAAGCGGTTTATTTTTTAAAATGAATCTTTTGAAAGTGATATTTCCAAATGGAGTTTAAATGGTTTTTAAAAGCGATTTAAAATGTGTTAAATGACGAAAATGGATTTTAACATTTACTATTGTAACAATCATTTTCAAGGAAAGTAAGGAAGGCATGGACTATAACACTGTTGTTATAGTAAATGATTTTCAAAAGGAAATGTTTTATATAGTATTCGATATATATATATATATATATATATATATATATATATAGTTAATCGAATCCCTATACTAGTTTTTTTGGGTTGTCGTAACGATTTTTTACGCAACATTCATTTTGACCCAATAAATTATTTTTTGAACTTCCATTGTGAAATACACAAAATGGTTCTTTTGATCGTACTAAAGGCTTGGCGGTATAGGAAGCATTGCTTCTTATACTTAACACCCATTTGGAGGGGTATGAACTCGGGAGTTATACGGTTATAGAAATCTATTTAGCATGTCTCCAAAATGGTAGTGTTATTAAATATAGTTATGATGTTGATATAATTATATAAAATTGTTTTCCAAATATCGAATAGTTGAAATAGTTTTGAGAAATATATTTTAAAGATATTTTGGGATAAATATATGAAAATTGATTTAATTAATAAAAGATTAATTAAATGGGTCTAGTAACCGCTTATATGTTAGATTTTATTTGTTGCTTTGATAGTTAAATAACCGACTATCAAATTTGGCCATTTTTGGTTCCGTGACTTGATGTGGAAACTAATTAGTCGTGCATTTAGCATGAAGCCGGATGAGTAGGCTCGATTATTGTTTGGTGCTAAGAATGTTGATTCGAGTAGTGAATGACTATGGTACTCCAATCTACCGGCTTCCTTCTTGGCCGAAGGATAGAAAGTTGAGAGTTGGTGACGTGATAACTCTACATGACTTGGTTTCCATATGAGCTTGAGGCCCTCTTATCGTTGTTAGTTCGGAGAGACCAGGATCTTATTTATCAAAAAATCACTTCAGACCAACGTATGCATTCGAAAGTGCACGTTTATGATGTTGATTTTTTAAGATAGAGATCTTCATGATTGTAACGACCCGTATTTTCACGGATCAAAACATCATAGAACAGTTGACTTTTGGTTGCATCTGTGATAAGTCTTCCTAAGTTTAAGTCCTAGGTCGTAAACGACCTAAGTGATAAGTCATGACCGACTTATAGATTGAACGACTTAAGAGTTAGAGCGTTTGGAAACTTAAGTCGTATAGGAATTAAGTCATGGTAGCTTAGGTCGTAGGGTGTTGGAGCGACTTAAGGTGGTGACCGACTTAAGGAATAGGGGCGACATAAGAAACTGACCGAGTTAGCGAGTTAAGTAATAGGGCGACTTAAGTGAGTCAGGGACTTAAGCATTTTAGGTCGTATGGAAGGATAAGTCGGTCGAGCGACCTAAGCGTTGACGACTTATGGGATGTTAGCGAGTTAAGAGGGCTTACGACCTAGTGGTTATCTAGTTAGTATAGTTAGGTCGGCAGCGACCTAGAGAAGCTGGGTAACAGTGAGCGACCTAGTAGTTTAGTGTTAAGTCGCGTGGGTCTAAGTGTTAGGTCGTAACATTTTTAGGTCGCTAGGCTATTACACTGTTAGGTCGCTGGGTTGTTGAGGCGCGTGAGTGTTAGGTCGCGTGAGGACTTAGCAGTTAGGTCGTTGAGGCGTTATGTCGTTAGGTCGCGAATGCGCATTTGGTTAGGTCGTAGAGTCTGGGGTTTGTTAAGTCGTAAGCTTGGTCTGTTAGGTCGGAGTTGTTGGCTAAGGCTTAGGTCGGTGGGAGTCTTAGATCGTAGGTCGGAAACGACCTAATTCCGAGTTACGACTTAGTGAATTTTCAGCTATAAATATAGGGGGGTTGGCTTCATTTTTGGGATCCGGATTTCGAAGCGACGAAGTGCTGCCATTTTGAGAGCTCGACTTCTACACTTCTTCACTTCTTTTCTCCACTCCAATCTAGTGCTTCCATCCATCCAAGTTGAAGATCAAATTGAAGATTCAAGAGCTTAGATTGAAGATCTTCATCCTTTGAAGTGAGATTTCATCGTTTGAAGCGGATTTGTGATAGATCAAGCTTGATCCTTCGCTGTCCAGATCTGAAGCGAGTTGTTTTGGGGTTGTTTAGGTGATTTGGTGAGTGGTGATTATCTCTCACACGGATCCAAAGGAGTATATCGGATTGTTGGATCGATTTGGTGTTTAAAATAGTGATTTCCATGCATTTTCTTCATCCTAAGTGTAGATCCATGTAGGTCCATTGCTCATGATGATTTGACAACCATTTTACTAAGTGTTAACCTATGCAAGTTCATTCATCAAGATTGTAGAAATATTTCTCATGATTTCATGCTTGTTAGACTTTCAACTCTTTAATTACGAAATTGCCATTATTGTGATAATTGTCTACTTAGATCATATTTGAATGCTTGATTGTTTGGATTAATGTTTGACTTGGTTGATTGCTATGAATTAGATGATTGATGATTTGATTTAGATCGAGGATGATTCAAAAGCTGAGGGAAAGGCTCTTGAATTGGGAAAGCTGCTTGTGGCATATGTAGCGGATGATGATGCTCTTATGCACAGATTTGATGATGATGTTGAGATGTGACTTTGCGAGGATGTGATGAAGCGAAGTATGATATGAGATAGTCTTGGTCTAATCCAGACGGGATCATTCCAAGCATGTTGGTAACTCGGTGATATGGTTCGAGTTGGTGGACAATGGATGGCTCGAGAGGCGCTTGGGCTAGTATGAGATCAGTTGTCGAGGAGGATGACTAGGAGGCTTGGATAGCATCGTTGTTGAAGGTTATAGCAGACTCAAAGCAAGGGTACGTTTGGGCAGTTGCGAAAATCCCAACGACAATGAGTTGATAGTCGAGTACCCTGGGTAGTTGCGAAAATCCTTAGCATGGGCTCCGACGACGTGCGGAGTACTGTCTAGAACCGGGGTTTCCATTAGCCCTTGACGGACGGCTGAAAGAATGTGCCGGTCATTCAATTAACGGTGATATCGAAGCAATGATAACAGTGATAGCCAGAGTCATGGATGTTTGGTTGTATCGTCATTCGGTCTCAAGAGCAGTGTTTTCTGGGTGCTTATCTGATATTGGTTTAGGCCTTGGGGGTTTGTGCTTGGAAAACATCGCCCTTGACTCGAGTGATAATTTCTTTACTTTACATTGTATGCTCTGCTATGTTTACTTCTGCTTAGTGTGTGTCTGGGGGCTTATCACTGTAGAAAGAGTTTGGAGTGGGAGGGTTGTATTCCTATTCCTTTTCCTTTACGCTCTTTTGGTATGTTGTTAGTTAATTTACTGCTCACTAAGACTGTTGTCTGACTCAAGGCTTTATGTTTTAATTCTTATTGCCTTGGGCTGTTCGTCCATTTTGGGATGGGCAGACTAGGTAGCAGGTGACAGGTGCTGTTCTCTTCTCATGATGCTGATATTGAAGACGAGCTAGAGGGTTGCATATTATCTTCTTATATGTACTGGATGTTCCGCTGTTTTGTATTCTCTGAGTGATATGTAGTGAGGCTTGATGTATTGACTATTTGGATGTTTGTATTCAACTATTATGAAGTTTTATATGATGGCATTTTATTCTGTAAAGCTTCACTATACATATGTTCTATTGTATTTTGTCCATGCGCTGTGAGTAATATGATAGATTCTGTTGTTTTTAATTTACCCTGACAATCGCCATGGTCGCCTGGCATACCTTACAACGCACTTTCTCTAGATCCGATGCAGGGGTCATGGGCGGTCGCCACATTTGGTATCAGAGCATTGGTTAATCGATTTTACCCAACGCTCGTTGACGTAACTACGTATGAGAGACGTAATTGTATTTTAATGGATGATAACTATATATAATATAGTAGCTTAGTAGAGTTTGAGTCCTTTATGCAGTTGTTTCTCTAGATGTTCTGATCATTCCTTTTTATAGATATTGAGAATGAGTCGAAGAGGGAGACCAGTTGCTAGGGAAAGCCGTGCTACTGAGGGGGCTGCTGATTACACAGCTATGTTCGAAGCTATGATGACTTCGATCATGAGAAGGATACTAGTTTCGGGGGCAGCAGTAGATGTTGGGGTTCAAGTCCAAACTCCGAAACCAGTGGATTTTGCTAAGTTGTGCAAAGACTATACTGCTCTTGGAGGGAAGGTTTTCTTGGGAACAGAATCAACCATTGAGGTCCAGAGATGGATAGATGCTTGTAGAAGGATTTTTGGAGATTTGGGAATTGAGGATGCGACTAAGAGGAAGTTGGCATCAAGACAGCTTCAAGGGAGAGCCTCTGATTGGTGGAACTCTATTACCATCAATACTCCGGAGGAAGAGGTTACTTGGGAGCAATTCCAAGTCAGATTTGAAGCTAAGTTCATTTCTACAGCTCAGAAGTATGTTCTGTTCAAGAAGTTTGTGGAGCTCAAGCAAGGTGGGAGACCAGTTCTTGAGTATGTTTCTGAGTTTGAAGCTTTGTCCAAGTATGCCCGGTCATATATCGAATCTGCATATCAGAAGAATGAGAAGTTTGTGACAGGCTTGGACAGTTATCTTGGGAGGCAGTTGGTGGATCATTTGGACGATTCATTTGAGAAGCTTGTGGAGAAGGCTCTCAGGCATGAGAGTCTGTTTCCTAAGGAAGGATCTGTTGTTGCTGTGACCAGGGAAGAGTCTAAACCCCAGCAGGGTGGAAACAAGAAGAGGAAGCAGCAGCAGCAGAAGGGTAAGGATGGCCAGAAGAAGCCGAAGGGTGAAGTGACCTGCTACAACTGTCAGCAGAAAGGCCATCTCTCCAGGGATTGCAAGAATTCGAAAGCGCCGGCGAAGTGCCACAACTGTGACAAGCCGGGGCATTTCAGGAAGAATTGTCCAAAACCGAGGAGGGACAAGCAGATTGTGCAAGCTTATGCCTTGGGAGATGTTCCGTCGTCTTCGAAAGCTCCTACCTCTGAAGAGAAGGGAAAGAGTGTGGTGGTTCAAGGTACTCTTTTCCTATGTGGTGTTCCAGTTAGAGTTCTGTTTGATACTGGGGCATCGCATTCGTTTGTTTGCAGCGAACTTGTAGACCGGTTGGATTTGGAACCGGATATTGTTGATAGGCCATTGGTTGTGACTAATCCAGTTGGGGGTTCGTCTTGTTTGTGTATGTTATGCCGTGGTCTAGTTGTATCGAGTCATGATTGCTCTTTTGTTTGTGATTGCTTTGTTCTGAACTTTGCGGGGTTCGGAATTATTTTGGGAATGGACTGGCTTAGGAGGTATGCAGCGAAGGTTGATTGCGAGAGGTTGGAAGTGACAGTCGAGAATGTGGAGGGGCGAAAGGTTGTGATACGATGTAAGCATGAAGAAGGCGTCTTCATGAGCTTCATGTATTCGCTGGTTGTTCCACGGGGTGGACTGTCATTAGTGCCAATCGCGAATGGATTCGAGGATGTCTTTGACGAAGTCAAAGGGTTGCCGCCGCATAGAGAGATCGAGTTTTGTATAGATCTAGTTGAAGGGGCCAGACCTGTTGTGATGCCTCTTAGGCGGATGGCGCCTAGAGAACAGCAGGAGTTGAGTGTGCAAGTTGATGATCTTTTGCAGAAAGGATTCATTCGGCGTAGTGTGTCCGAATGGGGTGCACCAGTTGTGTTTGTAACCAAAGCGGATGGATCGCTGAGGTTGTGTGTGGATTATCGTGAGCTGAATAAGGTGACTAAGAAGAACAAGTATCCATTGCCGAGAATAGATGACTTGTTTGATCAGCTTCACGAGGCTAAGGTGTTTTCTCAGATGGATTTGGCAACGGGATTTCACCAGTTGAGAGTGGCTAAGGATAGTGTGCCGAAGACTGCTTTCAGGACACCATCCGGTTTCTTTGAGTGGCTGGTAATGCCGTTTGGGTTGACTAACGCGCCAGCATATTTTGTGGATGTTATGAATAGAGTGTTCAGAGATCAGTTGAATAAGTTTGTACTTGTGTTCGTGGATGATATTCTGATTTATTCTAGAACTGAAGAAGAGCACAAGACGCACTTGCGTATTGTTTTGGAAATCTTACGGAAACATCAGCTGAAGGCTAAGTTTTCGAAGTGTCACTTCTGGAAGAGTGAAGTGAGGTTCTTAGGCCATGTTATCTCTGGAAGTGGAATAGCGGTTGATCCCGCTAAGGTGGCAACAATCCAGGATTGGGTTAGACCTAAGAATGCATCTGATGTGAGAAGTTTTCTTGGATTGGCATGATATTATCGACGGTTTATCAAAGACTTCTCCAAGGTGGCTGGGCCGTTAACTGGATTGACAAAGAAGAACCTAGTGTTCAGATGGGATGATAAGTGTGAGCAAGCTTTTAGAATCCTGAAAGAAAGATTGACAAGTGCTCCTGTTTTGACTATTCCTAGTGGGAATGATGAGATGGTGGTTTACACCGACGCATGTGGTACTGGACTTGGAGCAGTACTGATGCAGAGGGATAAAGTTGTTGCGTATGCAAGTCGACAATTGAAGCCGCATGAAAGAATTATCCGACTCATGATTTGGAGTTGGCGGCGATTGTTTTTGCTCTGAAGATGTGGAGACATTATCTATTGGGAATTCGATTCGAGTTGTTTACAGATCATAAGTCGTTGAAGTATCTTTTCTCCCAAAAGGATTTGAATCTTCGGCAGCAACGTTGGCTAGAGTTTTTGGCATCATATGATTTTGGTATAGCTTATACTCCGGGAAAAGGTAACGCAGTGGCAAATGCGTTAAGTCGAAGACATGCAGGATTGGGAGCCATGTTTTCAGAATGGAAGAGTCTCGAATATTTAGCTGGATTTGACTTCAGGCCTAGATGTGAATTGGAACCTGAGATGTTGGCAAACTTATCGATAAGACCCACTATTGTGGAAAGGATTGGCGAGAGCCAAAAGCGAGATGATAAGCTTGTCAAGATTATCCATGATTTGGAATCTGGATTGGATCCAGAAAAGAATAAAGGATTCGAGGTCGATCGAGAGGGTTGGCTTCGAAAGCAAGGACGACTAGTTGTTCCCGATATAGATGAATTGAGGAGTGAAGTGCTGAAGGAAAGTCATCACTCGAAGCTGACAATTCATCCAGGTGGAAATAAGATGTATCGGGATATGAAGAGAACCTACTACTGGGAAGGCATGAAGAAGGATGTTGGAAATTTTATTTCCAAGTGTATGAACTGCCAGTTGGTAAAAGCCGAACAGAAGAAGCCTAGTGGATTGCTTCAGCCTTTAGAAGTTCCTACATGGAAGTGGGAGCAGATATCGATGGATTTTATTGATGGACTACCTAGAACCAGGATGGGAAATGAAGGGATTTGGGTCATTGTAGATCGTTTGACTAAGAGTGCACGATTCATTCCTGTTCGATCGACTAGGACTGCATCAAAGTTGGCTGAGTTGTATGTTAAGTGGATAGTTCGATTCCATGGTATTCCAAAGAGTATAGTGTGCGATCGAGATCCATTGTTCACTAGTGGATTTTGGAAGAGCTTCTAGGAAGTTTTGGGAACCGAGTTGTGTTTGAGTACAGCTTATCACCCTCAAACAGATGGTCAGACCGAGAGAGTCAACCGAGTTTTGGAAGATCTCCTCAGAGCTTGTGTTTTGGATTTCGGAGGATCATGGGAAGATCACCTTCATTTGGTGGAGTTTGCGTATAACAACAGTTACCAGTCAAGCATTGGTATGGCACCGTATGAAGCATTGTATGGGAGACCGTGTAACTCTCCGACATGTTGGATAGAGACTGGAGAAAAGTTGATACTTGGGCCAGAGATGATTCGTCAAACTTCGGATTATATAGAGATCATTCAGCAACGAATGAAGGCAGCCCAAGACCGTCAGAAGAGTTATGCCGATAAGCATCGAAAGGATTTGGAGTTCGTCATAGGAGATATGGTTTTTGTGAAGATTTCTCCATTGAAGAATGTTATTCGATTCGGGAAGAAAGGAAAATTGACTCCGAGATTTGTTGGACCATTCCCGATCATCGAGCGAATTGGAAAGCTCGCCTATAGATTGGAGTTACCAGAGAAAATGTCGAGTGTGCACAATGTTTTTCATGTATCATATCTACGGAAGTATGTGCACGACTCAAATACGGTGGTTTCTGCTGATAACTGTGAAGATTTCGAAGTTGATCCAGTCGATAAAAGACCTCGTAAACCACTTCGTGTTGTGGAAACCGACACGAAACAGCTTAGGAGGAAGGTAGTTAAGTTGCTCAAGATACAATGGAGTGACGATGATAACGACTATACGTGGGAGGTGGAAGAGAGGATGAAAGCAGCTCATCCTGAACTCTTCAAGGTATGGCCCTAAGGTGTCGTGTCATCTAAACGACATTGTAACTTGTTCTAAGTCTTAGAATTCTGCATGCTAAGCTAGAATTGGATGCATGGTTTGTTGATTGCTATGGATGGTAGGCATGCAGAATAGTCTTTGATTGCTTTGTTTGTTTGGAATTTCGAGGACAAAATTCCTAAGGGGGAGAGAATGTAACGACCCGTATTTTGACGGATCAAAACATCATAGAATAGTTGACTTTTGGTTGCATCTGTGATAAGTCTTCCTGAGTTTAAGTCCTAGGTCGTAAACGACCTAAGTGATAAGTCGTGACCGACTTATAGATTGAACGACTTAAGAGTTAGAGCGTTTGGAAACTTAAGTCGTATAGGAATTAAGTCATGGTAGCTTAGGTCGTAGGGTGTTGGAGCGACTTAAGGTGGTGACCGACTTAAGGAATAGGGGCGACATAAGAAACTGACCGAGTTAGCGAGTTAAGTAATAGGGCGACTTAAGTGAGTCAGCGACTTAAGCATTTTAGGTCGTATGGAAGGATAAGTCGGTCGAGCGACCTAAGCGTTGACGACTTATGGGTTGTTAGCGAGTTAAGAGGGCTTACGACCTAGTGGTTATCTAGTTAGTATAGTTAGGTCGGCAGCGACCTAGAGAAGCTGGGTAACAGTGAGCGACCTAGTAGTTTAGTGTTAAGTCGCGTGGGTCTAAGTGTTAGGTCGTAACATTTTTAGGTCGCTAGGCTATTACACTGTTAGGTCGCTGGGTTGTTGAGGCGCGTGAGTGTTAGGTCGCGTGAGGACTTAGCAGTTAGGTCGTTGAGGCGTTATGTCGTTAGGTCGCGAATGCGCATTTGGTTAGGTCGTAGAGTCTGGGGTTTGTTAAGTCGTAAGCTTGGTCTGTTAGGTCGGAGTTGTTGGCTAAGGCTTAGGTCGGTGGGAGTCTTAGATCGTAGGTCGGAAACGACCTAATTCCGAGTTACGACTTAGTGAATTTTCAGCTATAAATAGAGGGGGGTTGGCTTCATTTTTGGGATCCGGATTTCGAAGCGACGAAGTGCTGCCATTTTGAGAGCTCGACTTCTACACTTCTTCACTTCTTTTCTCCACTCCAATCTAGTGCTTCCATCCATCCAAGTTGAAGATCAAATTGAAGATTCAAGAGCTTAGATTGAAGATCTTCATCCTTTGAAGTGAGATTTCATCGTTTGAAGCGGATTTGTGATAGATCAAGCTTGATCCTTCGTTGCCCAGATCTGAAGCGAGTTGTTTTGGGGTTGTTTAGGTGATTTGGTGAGTGGTGATTATCTCTCACACGGATCCAAAGGAGTATATCGGATTGTTGGCTCGATTTGGTGTTTAAAATAGTGATTTCCATGCGTTTTCTTCATCCTAAGTGTAGATCCATGTAGATCCATTGCTCATGATGATTTGACAACCATTTTACTAAGTGTTAACCTATGCAAGTTCATTCATCAAGATTGTAGAAATATTTCTGATGATTTCATGCTTGTTAGACTTTCAACTCTTTAATTACGAAATTGCCATTATTGTGATAATTGTCTACTTAGATCATATTTGAATGCTTGATTGTTTGGATTAATGTTTGACTTGGTTGATTGCTATGAATTAGATGATTGATGATTTGATTTAGATCGAGGATGATTCAAAAGCTGAGGGAAAGGCTCTTGAATTGGGAAAGCTGCTTGTGGCATATGTAGCGGATGATGATGCTCTTATGCACAGATTTGATGATGATGTTGAGATGTGACTTTGCGAGGATGTGATGAAGCGAAGTATGATATGAGATAGTCTTGGTCTAATCCAGACGGGATCATTCCAAGCATGTTGGTAACTCGGTGATATGGTTCGAGTTGGTGGATAATGGATGGCTCGAGAGGCGCTTGGGCTAGTATGAGATCAGTTGTCGAGGAGGATGACTAGGAGGCTTGGATAGCATCGTTGTTGAAGGTTCTAGCAGACTCAAAGCAAGGGTACGTTTGGGCAGTTGCGAAAATCCCAACGACAATGAGTTGATAGTCGAGTACCCTGGGTAGTTGCGAAAATCCTTGGCACGGGCTGCGACGATGTGCGGAGTACTGTCTAGAACCGGGGTTTCCATTAGCCCTTGACGGACGGCTGAAAGAATGTGTCGGTCATTCAATTAACGGTGATATCGAAGCAATGATAACAGTGATAGCCAGAGTCATGGATGTTTGGTTGTATCGTCATTCGGTCTCAAGAGCAGTGTTTTCTGGGTGCTTATCTGATATTGGTTTAGGCCTTGGGGGTTTGTGCTTGGAAAACATCGCCCTTGACTCGAGTGATAATTTCTTTACTTTACATTGTATGCTCTGCTATGTTTACTTCTGCTTAGTGTGTCTGGGGGCTATCACTGTAGAAAGAGGTTGGAGTGGGAGGGTTGTATTCCTATTCCTTTTCCTTTATGCTCTTTTGGTATGTTGTTAGTTAATTTACTGCTCACTAAGACTGTTGTCTGACTCAAGGCTTTATGTTTTAATTCTTATTGCCTTGGGCTGTTCGTCCATTTTGGGACGGGCAGACTAGGTAGCAGGTGACAGGTGCTGTTCTCTTCTCACGATGCTGATATCGAAGACGAGCTAGAGGGTTGCATATTATCTTCTTATATGTACTGGATGTTCCGCTGTTTTGTATTCTCTGAGTGATATGTAGTGAGGCTTGATGTATTGACTATTTGGATGCTTGTATTCAACTATTATGAAGTTTTATATGATGGCATTATATTCTGTAAAGCTTCACTATACATATGTTCTATTGTATTTTGTCCATGCGCTGTGAGTAATACGATAGATTCTGTTGTTTTTAATTTACCCTGACAATCGTCCATGGTCGCCTGGCACACCTTACAGCGCACTTTCTCTAGATCCGGTGCAGGGGTCATGGCCGGTCGCCACAATGATGCAGAGCTACTTGCCACTAGACCCGCGATGCATATTATATAGAAATAATTAGCCACAAGGGCCTCTTTAGCTAGTGCAATTTGTTTCTAGGACGCACAACTGAAATAATTACTTTTAAGGACAAAATGCAAAATAATTAGTTTCTAAGGCCTAAAAACCTATGAAATTACGTCCTTGAAAGTAATTGGACTGCTGACTTTGTCCTTAAAAGTAATTATTCTGCTGACTTTGGCCTTAAAATTAATTTCTATGGATGTGTGTCCTAGAAACTAATTGGACTGCAAATTTTGTCCTTATAGTGAAATGCCCATGTTATATATATAGTGGCAGTAGTGGTTCATTATGAAAATCTTCGATATGCAAGGACTTCTCACTATTAATCTTGGGGATGATTACCTAGAGGATGTAGTAGGAGAGTACCTTCAGTTTGTCCTATTCCTACACAACTTGCAGGGATAAATATCTGACGTTGCATGTCTAAATCACATTGATTGATCTCTATAAACGTATCATCTGTTTGGTGGCAGAGAAGGCAACTTCTCTTAGCTTAACACCCTTCCTGAGACATACGAGCTCGGGAGTTATACGTTTGTAGAAATCAGTTGTGTGATTATTAAATGGCAACGTGGCATTCAAAGTGGAATGTTCTATATGAAAGTAAATGTTACCTAAGCTTCATACCCCTAAGATGATATGGGTAATGATATGGTCGGACATATATTTTGGGCTATCGGTTTATGTGTGGATCGGAATGAAAAGGCCTTTGTTGCTTTAGGCCTTGTTAACTTATGGACAGAAGATGTCTGGACCCTTTGGTATAGTGGTGTGTGAGTCCTTGCACCAGAAGCCACCAGATACATAGTAGTGTAGCAATATGAAAGGTACAATGGTGTGCGAGTCCTTGCACGAGAAGCCACCTAGTACTATGGTTGCTACATGTGGAAGTCTTCAAAGGAAGGAAATGCCACTAGTTCCCTCTCATGTTGGAAACCCAAATTCCAATACGAGCCTTACGTTTTTGATTGTATTCCCAAAATAGCTATAATGCTTTCCACACATTTCAACTACCCCTTGGGTATCATATACACCGTTTGACATTGTTTGGGTATTTATACCGAATTTGTATATGTTTATTTGAAAAGTGTTCTCAAAATAAATTTCATTAATAATAATATGCGATTGTTTAAGTATAAAATATTTTGGTTATCGTAAGGTAAAAGCCCATCTACGTTTATGTGCGATGTGGTCTTACTAGATACCTTTGTTTTGAAAAGGAAAAGTTTTTTTTAACTTCTATAAAATTTAGTTGATATGTGTTTTCTCATGTTGGTTTACGAGACTGATCCGAGCATTCTTCCCTTTCAATGCTCGAGTCAGACCGAGCATATTTACAAATTCCGAGTTTGATGCTTTGGGGCTTCCAAAGACGAGTTGGAAGTCTTCAAATCATGTTTAGGTATATGTTTATTTTCCGCTGCATTGGTTATTTTAATTATTAGCATTTGGGAGGACAGGTTGTAGTAATTGTCTAGGCTGATGATTAGTTATTTGTGTACTATGATTTGATGTATGTATATTACAGTCTCTCTTTTTTAAAGATTATTGATCTATATTACATATTGTTCCACCGTGTTGGGAGAATCTATGTTGTTTACTTTTCTTCTTCTTCTTTCTTTCCCATAACTATTCGCATCTTCATTCGGTTTGAGTTGGACCTATATGGTTTATTATCAGCTCGAATTGTGCAGATTTGTGGGTTGTTAAACCTGGTATTAGAGCTTAGGTTAGCAAGCATCTATTCTTTGGTGGGGTACTCATTATAAATAGGGTCAGTAGCACCCTTGAATGAGTTTGAGTGTATTATAAATATGAGTGCGTATTTTTTATTGATATAAAAAAGTTTTATATTATGTTGGTTGATCTATCGAATGGCTTGTGGATTCTGGTCAATACGATAATAAACATTATTGATAGGAGTCTCTATGTAACGACCCGGTATTTCATGCCATTCGCATCCACACATGTCGGACTTGAATTGCTCAAAATATCATATTGTTAATTTATATTTGGCAAAACTCAACATATACAGTAAATTAAATCAATCATAGAATCACATACACAGAGTATTACAATAATATGCGGTAGAATAGATAAATAGTAGTTCATGAAGCTACTATATAAACAGCAGTGTTTGAAATAAAATACAACAGAATATCTCAAATACAATATAGTCTCGAATATAAGCAGATAACAAGTCTGAACAAAACCACAGGATAGCTGAAAGCTGAATAGATGTAGATGGATCTCCAAGCGAAGCTCCAAACTCCAAAGGTGAGTCTCAAATGCTGTGACACTCAGTCTGACCCGAGCGTAAAGCAAAACACAAAACACAAAACACAGGATTAACATTCTTATATTAATAAATTCAACTCAAGTGAAATATCAACTGAAATACAAGTAACTTAAAGGATGTTTGGGATTTCCATCCTCTAAGGATCCGTGGAACTATCTTCTATGTAGTGATATACGCTATTATAATATGTCTATAGTAAAGTAAACTATTAAAATAGCGTTAAGGCGTTACCCATATCCCCATTAAAACATTTTTATAATGTCGTAGTCTATACAGATACTATAAACTCCACTCGCAAGTGGGCTATCAGGGAGCACTCCATAGGTACGACACAAAACAAACTCGTAGAAGGCGCGATAGGGCATGTGACACGGCACTCGAGGCAATGCTAGGGTAGATATACCGTTTGCAGATCCGGACTGGTGGTAACGCATAGCAACTACTACCGCCCACCTCGTGACACGCTCCCAAATCAAAGGGTGCACCCAATCAAATCACAAAAGCAATAGAATGGTATCGAAGAAATGTGTCCGATAGGAGGAATGACCTCACTTGCCGCGACATGGCTCCTGGTTTAGCCACATCAAGCTGACTCACGGGAGTCAGGGCTACGTAAATACCGTACAGAATCGTCACCAAACCATCCTACTTCATTCTGGAATCTCCACCACGTACACAGTTGTTAAAGTGGTTTTCGGTATTGGCAGAGAGCATGACAATATCTGATCTCGGTCTCTTTAACAACCAAACGTTATTATAACACCGTGGTCATTTCATTTCAAACAGTTCAAAATTCATATCAAAATATCATATCATTTCAAAACCATATCAAATTCGATATCATTATTCACTTTAAATAGTATTCATTTCAGAATCATAACATTTTCAGAAAAAAATTGTAACGCTTTCAAAACCATAGCACTTTTGAAATCATAACACTTTTGAAACCATAACACTTTATATAATGAAATAGTTTCCTCCAATTTTGCAAGTCAATTCAAATCATCTTAAATTCCAACATTCAATTTAAATCAATTCCAGTTTAACCATTTCCATTTAAAGTTCAAAGATCCAAGTTTAAATATTCAGACATTTACAATATAAATTTTACTTATATTTCCACATTTAACTCTAATTTTATTTAAATTGGAAACCATTCACTTAATCAATTTAAGTAACAATTAAATAAAATCTCGATTTATAAATTTAAATCAATATTAAATATTCGGTCGCAATTTTAATTCAAGTTGCTAATATTCGTTTAAATCACTTTTTATCAAATCAAGTTATAAGTTTTAATTTCAACATCTAAAATCAATAAGTTCAAATAAATTCTTATTTAAATCAAATTATAACCCAAATTAAATTCCAAGTCAACATTCATTTATCTTCCCAACATTTATTTTTAAAGTTATAAAATCTATTTTAAAAATGTTAATATCAATTTAAGTAAATACTTAAACATATTATATACTTATTAAATAAAAATTTATTAAATTAAATCATATTATTAAAATTTATATTTTATTAAAACTACATATATATATATATATATATTAAAATAGAAAATTATAAGTAAAAATCTTAAAATTTAAAATTCCAAAACTGATTTATAACTTTAAATTTTTCAAAACATGTAATTTTAAAAATCTAAAATTTAAACCTTTATAAAATACATTTTATATATAATATCTTAAAATCAATATTTATTAAAATCATATATTTTTCTTTTCAGAACCTTGAAAAATCATTTTCAACATATACATATAGACCAACGGTGTCCGTATATAATTCTTTATCCTATATTCAAGTGATACGGATATTTATCATTTCAATCCGCAGTTTGAAAATATACGGGTATATATCTTTTCAACCCGCAATCCCAAATTCAATTCAATGAAAATCGCTTGGGTTTATCACTTCAACCCATAACGATTTTCCCCTATTCTACAAAATTGTTCGGGTATGTACCATTTCAACCTATGGGGATTTCTAAAAAAGTGAACAGAGAATAATGGAGAGAAAGAGGAAACAGACAGAGAAACGTAGCACTATGCAATAAAGTGAAATGATGGAAAGGTAATAGCTCGCGAAAATAATAAATGCTAGGCTGTTTAATTTTTCAACCGTTGGGAAAATTTGAATGGACATGCAAAAATTTGAAATTTCGTAACCGACACGACTACCCGTTTGTCGATTTCGTCGTGTACCGAATTCCGAAATACACCAATGAATATACTACGGAGGTCAGCACGGCGATACGATCAGAATGGTACACAGATATCGGTGATATGACCATCATATCAAAAGTCGATATTCGGTACCAAAAATGCTGCAAATTCATCGAAAATAAGATAAACGGAGCAATAGCAGTCCAAATTTGACGAAACAAAATATGACGTCACACTCAGAAGACGATTTACAAATTTATTATATAAAAATATTCAGGTTTGAAAAACATTTTATTATCATCAAATATTAACTAATTTAAATTTAAATAAAATTACATAACAAAATAAACTTCAATATTATTTGATGAAAATTTACCATTTTCTATGTTTATAAAGACGTATTCCAAATATCAAATTTTAAATTCAAAATTTTATAATTTAAAATTTCACTAAATTTCAGTTAATTACGTTATTAAAACCATTAAAATTTATGGGTCGTTACACTCTCCCCGACTCAAAACTTTTCGTCCCTGAAAAGGAAGGAGGTAAGAGAATGGAAGCAACTGTAAAGAAAAATAGATTGAAATACAACAATACACAATTAATTTAAACCATATAAACTCCATTTATTTTAAAATTGGTTTATATTCAATTAATTTATTCCAATTCATTTTATTTAATCAATCAAGTTTATTGTTTTCACATTTGATTGGTTTCATTTCCATTTTTTTTCTTATTCAATTGATTTGTTTCCCATTTATTAGTATTTATTACAAAAATTTTCACTATAAAATTTGTTTTATTTACTCATCTATTAAATCTATTTGATCAAACATATTTAATTCCATCTCAATATTCAACTTCAACTATTCAAAAATAAATTAATATTCAACAATTTAGTTTAATTCATTATATTCGACTAATAAATAGTCATTCAATTTAAAATTGATTTTCTTTCATTTTATCAAAATTTCTTTCAAACAAATTCATTTTTAAATTAACTCATTTATTTTATCCATCTATCTTCAGCTAAGTTGATTCCACAAAATTCAAGTTCACTATTCTTAAGTCAATATTTATCTGCTTAAATAGTCTTCTCTTTTATTTATTTAATTTATTTCACTTAACATGTCTTGCACCATATATTAGGTGTATAATCATTTTCTATAACTATATATTATTCAACAAATAAACTTTCTTTTATTTATTCAATTTATTATCCAATTTATTATTAGTAATTTCCCTTAACAAAATATCATTTTTGATATCCTATTATTTATATCATAGTGTATATTATCCAAATACATTCTAATTACATTTAAAATTTTCTAGGTAAGTTATATAAATGTTTATGAGTGCAATTAAATACTATACAAATTTTCCTTCTATCTACAACATTTATATTAAGCCATATTTTAGTTTGAACAATTTATTACTTAAGCTTTCCTTCTTGTACAACATTTTATAATATCCTAACATATTAACTTTTTGAATATTTTAGGCAAGTTATATATGTTAGAATGCAATTTAGTATTATACCAATAAGTTTTATTCAAATTCAACTATTCCAAGTTGGTTAAATTTCATTTATCATTTTAGATATTCCACTGATTCAAAAATTGCACTTTATTTCAATAATTGAAACAATTTCTTAATATACACTTAAGACTCAAATTTTCTGGTTTCTCTTCAAACTATTTTGAAATGATTATATATATATATATATTATAAATCAAATTATACACAAGAAATTCAAATCAAATTCTTTTTCCCAAAATAAAAGTGTAGCAAAGCTACTAAGGGGTCTCTCCACTTTGAGACTCGAAAATGAATGTCGATGATGCTGCAGTCACCACCGAAATTATTTTCCAGCGACAAATGAGGAGAGTAGTGACTTCCTTCATTTAAAATTCTTTGAAAACAATATATACTTGAAAATACTTTCAAATAATATATTCTTCCAAATTATGAAAACCAAATTTGGTAAAATACCGGAAATTGAATTCTCAAATTCTTGAATTAAATTCATTTCATTGGAAGATCAAATAATGATAATCTAGTATTATCATTTCTAACAACCAATATAATTAACTATTTAATTTCAGGAAAATTATACTTATATAAAATATAATCATACAAAATTTATTGGTTTTGAAACAATATTGCGTCAGTTTGCTATGTTCAAGTGTTTTGGAATTTCTATCGATATTGTTGATCAGACGAATCGATCGAAACCCCAAATCAACATAAACAACTCAAACAACACACTATAAAACAACTTATATTAATAACCAATACACTCCCTCACACGACGACTCAAGGATGGATTTCAAAGCAAGGATAGAGATCCAAGTTAAGTGGAACCCTAATCAAGTAGAATTCTAAGTAGGAGACAAGCTCGAAACGAAGATAAGATAATTAAATAACAAAAGAGAAAGATGGATGTTCTGATATTAATCGTGGGTGACCTTAACCGAGTCAACCGAGACTTCAAGAATGAGATTGATGTAGAATTCTGAGGTAATCGACATCCGATCACAAGAGATAGAATTCAGGCATAGCAAGAGATCGCGGCATCTAAACCGAGGATACAGATATCTCTGGTGAATCAATGTTGTTGTAAAGGAGTTTCACCCCTTTACAAATCATTCAATGGAGTTATGGGATGCTCCAGAATCAAGAAAAACATGAATAGGGAGAGATAAGAATGGATTTCAAAACGAATGGTAAGTTCCAAAATTCAAGGAAAACCGAATCAAAGAAGAAAGACTTAAGCTAGAACGAAGGTGATTCTGTAATTAAATCTACTCTATATGCTAAGTTTTGCCTAAAACCTAGCACTGATACCAACTGTAACAACCCGGTATTTCGTGCCATTCGCATCCACACATGTCGGACTTGAATTGCTCAAAATATCATATTGTTAATTTATATTTGGCAAAACTCAGCATATACAGTAAATTAAATCAATCATAGAATCACATACATAGAGTATTACAATAATAGGCGGTAGAATAGATAAATAGTAGTTCATGAAGCTACTATATAAACAACAGTGTTTGAAATAAAAAACAACAGAATATCTCAAATATAATATAGTATCGAATATAAGCAGATAACAAGTCTGAACAAAACCACAGGATAGCTGAAAGCTGAATAGATGTAGATGGATCTCCAAGCGAAGCTCCAAACTCCAAAGGTGAGTCTCAAATGCTATGACACTCAGTCTGACCCGAGCATAAAGCAAAACACAAAACACTCGAGTCAGGATTAACATTCTTATATTAATAAATTCAAATCCAGTGAAATTTCAACTGAAATACAAGTAACTTAAAAGATTTTTGGGATTTCCATCCTCTAAGGATCCGTGGAACTATCTACTATGTAGTGATATACGCTATTATAATAGGTCTATAGTAAGTAAACTATTAAAATAGCGTTAAGGCGTTACCTATATCCCCCTTAACACATTTTTAAAATGTCGGAGTCTATATAGATACTATAAATTCCACTCGCAAGTGGGCTATCAGGGAGCACTCCATAGGTATGACACAAAACAAACTCGTAGAAGGTGCGATAGGGCATGTGACACGGCACTAGAGGCAATGCCAGGGTTGATATACCGTTTGCGGATCCGGACTGGTGGTAACGCATAGCAGCTACTACCGCCAACCTCGTGACACACTCCCAAATCAAAGGGTACACCCAATCAAATCACAAAAGCAATCGAATGGTATCGAAGAAATGTGTCCGATAGGAGGAATGACCACACTTGGCCCGGCATAGCTCCTGTTTTAGCCACATCAAGCTGACTCATGGGAGCTAGGGCTACGTAAATACCATACAGAATCGTCACCAAACCATCCTACTTAATTCTGGAATCTCCACTACGTACATAGTTGTTAAAGTGGTTTTCGGTATTGGCAGAGAGTACGACAATATCTGACCCCGGTCTCTTTAGCAACCAAACGTTATTATAACACCGTGGTCATTTCATTTCAAACAGTTCAAAATTCATATCAAATTATCATATTATTTCAAAACCATATCAAATTCGATATCATTATTCACTTTAAATAGTATTCATTTCAGAAACATAACATTTTCAAAAAAAATTTGTAACACTTTCAAAACCATAGAACTTTTGAAATCATAACACTTTTGAAACCATAACACATTAAAAATCATAACACTTTATATAATGAAATAGTTTCCTCCAATTTCACAAGTCAATTCAAATCATCTTAAATTCTAACATTCAATTTAAACCAATTCCAGTTTAGCCATTTCCATTTAAAGTTCAAAGATCCAAGTTTAAATATTCAAACATTTACAATATAAATTTTACTTATATTTCCACATTTAACTCTAATTTTATTCAAATTGGAAACCATTCACTTAATCAATTTAAATAACAATTAAATAAAATCTCAATTTATAAATTTAAATCAATATTAAATATTCGGTCTCAATTTTAATTAAAGTTGTGAATATTCATTTAAATCACTTTTTATCAAATCCATTTATAAGTTATAATTTCAATGTCTAAAATCAATAAGTTCAAATAAATTCTTATTTAAATCAAATTATAACCCAAATTAAATTCCAAGTCAACATTCATTTATCTTCCCAACATTTATTTTTAAAGTTATAAAATCTATTTTAAAAATGTTAATATCAATTTAAGTAAATACTTAAACATATTATATACTAATTAAAATAAAATTTATTAAATTAAATCTTATTATTAAAATTTATATTTTATTAAATCTACATATATATATATATATATTAAAATAGAAAATTATAAGTAAAAATCTTAAAATTTAAAATTCCAAAACTAATTTATAAATTTGAATTTTTCAAAACATGTAATTTTAAAAATCTAAAATTTAAACCTTTACAAAATACATTTTATATATAATATCTTAAAATCAATATTTATTAAAATCACATATTTTTCTTTTCAAAACCTTGAAAAATCATTTTCAACATATAAATATAGACCAACGGTGTCTGTATATAATTCTCTATCCTATGGTCAAGTGATACGGATATTAATCATTTCAATCCACAATTTAAATATATACGGGTATATATCTTTTCAACCCGCAATCTCAAATTCAATTCAATGAAAATTGCTTGGGTTTATCACTTTAACCCATAACGATTTTCTCCTATTCTACAAAATCGTTCGGGTATGTATCATTTCAACCCATAGGGATTTCTAAATTAACAGGGAACTTGCAGGGTGAGAACAAATATGATTAAATATAACATATCAATAATAGGCATATATCAGAGTGATGAATTAAATAACATATATACAACAGGATATGGTGTCATATCCCATAAGTGAACAGTTACAGATAATGGCATATCATATACATCAATTATAAATTAACAGTTAAATTTAGCAGCATATTCCAATTGTCATTTCAATTGAAATCAAATTTAATGAATATAAGAACGTTAATCGTGAGTGATTGCTCACCTTTCGAGGCTAGAGGTGTAAGATAATGAAATGTGTTGCGAAATGCAAGCACGACTTCCAAAGAAAAGTAAGATTGGTACGAATTCGACGATCAAAGCCGATAACAAGGAATTGTTAAAACGAATCAGAACCATCTTAATATAATGGAAATGAAGAGTAAATTTTATTATTTTATTACATTCTTTCAAAACAAATATTTAAATTAAGACACGTATTAAAACAAAATCTACGTATACTTGACAATCAATATAAATTTTAAAACGTATACATATGAAAAAAATAAAAAATCTATATCTCTAAAGATCAAAATACAGATATATAATATAATGAAAAATCTGTAAGCATTTCGAAATCAAAGCACCAATATAAAATATGTAATAAGACACATATGAAATATATTTAAAATCCAACTTTATATATCTAACTGTAAACAAAATCTTATAACTCATATATATACATTTGTTTCTAGATCAATCCAAGACAAAAAATTTCAAAACCCATATATACATACTTATCTTCCAAACCCAAAACTCTGTCAACATACATAGTATCTAAGTAACCAAAAAAAAACATTGTATATTATCATTATTAAAACCGTTACAAAACAGCATAGTTTAAGTAAACATTTTGCATAATATATATTTATATATTTTGTATAAACTAACCTTTAACTTCAAATATATATGCTGACCTTCATATAATCATCACTGACCCAAAACTATATATAACCTTTATATATAAAACTAATATGCAAACTGTTGAAATTCATTTATGCAATTCTTACTCACTATCACATATAAACAGCAAAATATCTCCTTCCAAATTCCACTATATATATATACTATATATAATGTATATAGCACTTTAAACTAGATATATAGAACATATAATATATAACATATACTATCTAATAATAAAACATACGTACGTGGAAAAATCAACTCATGCAAAATATATATAACATATATATATAACCGTATAACTTATATAGAGTATATAACTTATATATTTAACTCATATATAGCTTATATCATATATATATATATATATATTACCTTTGCAAATTATTTAAACTGTCACCATATCTTATAGAAATATGTACTCACAAGAACACATATGCAGACACCTTAAAGAAACAATATACATTACTTGATAAGCTAATATGTAACAACATATAATAACAACTTGTATACTATTATAAATAACAAAACATATATAAATATATATGTATATTGTGACGACCCGGAATTTTTGTATATTTGAAATTGGAATATTTAATTAATTTTAAATATTCAGAGGTTAATTATAAACTTAAATTTCAAATATCGTTGTTTACTGAGTAATTTAATAATTAAATTAAATTTATTTGAAGTTGGATAAAATAGTAAATCTGGCATTCTAAGCTAATTAAAAATATTTTGAAAGCTCGTAAAATTCGTAATGATAATATTAAAGATAATAGAAGCTTCAGAATGTAATTTCAAACTGTTTTATTCAGTTTTGAAATTATATCGTTCTAATCGATATTTAAAAATAGCCTTCCAAGGCACAGTCTCGGAATTCGACGAAACCAGTTCTATTGGGTCCGTAATATTGTATTATTATCGGATTTCAATTTTCGTAGTGTTTGGAGTTGTGGTGTGAACGTACGTTAGATAAACGCGTTGGAAATTTAATTGATAATAACCGGTTCAGAATTTAAATATAATGTATACTGTTGATCAGTCAAAAGATTTTCCTTCACATCAAAACTGTACCCTTCTTTTCAGAAATACTGTAGCCTAGCTTCTCTAATACACCATCTTCTATTTATCTATTCAAGCACGCAATCTTTGCCTGAAAATCTTCGAATGCAAGAAATAAATTAATGCAAGGAAAAAAAAGAGAGAACGAAGCTTCCCCAGTTAAAACCCATTTCTTCCCCTTCTGCTTTTTATACGAAATCATCTTCAAGAAAAGAAAAATGAAATGAAGGCCGAGTTTTCTCATAAATCAAGGCCAGAGCTCGTTCTCCCTCTTCTATTGTAATCGAAATTCCCAAATCGATTCACGATTCATAAAAAAAAAGAGGGCCGCGTTCGAGTATTCGGAGATGGGCACCGCGACGATCGCGTTGGCAGGAGTGGATCTCGCGAGTGAATATCAGGGCATCTTCGACGAATGGTGCACTTGCGAGTTGAAGGGTGCAGATGTGTCGCGTGGTCGCAATGGTCGTTGTCGATGTCAAGTTTGGCGATAGAGGTTTGAGGCTGCAGGCGCTGGGGGATTTGGGGAAAACGGTGGAATGGGTCGCGAGCACGGGGCAGGGTAGCAGCGAGGCTTGGCTGAACTCGACGAGATCTGGTTTCGTTCCAGATAATGAAGTGTAGAGCTCGTCGAACTTCTTTTTCTTGTTCCAGCATGGTAAAGTAACTTAAATTCAAACGTTTTAATTTGATTTACTTAATATTTAAACTGTTGTCTGTTATTTCATTTATCAGGATTTAACAGCAAGCTATAAGACATCCTTGTTTAAATTTAATTCAGATAATATACCCATATTTTAATTTTAAATTAGTAATTATGTTAAATAATATTTTTTCTGGTCTTCAATTAAAATTTAAAATGAAGTATATACTATTTTTATCTTTGCTGTAACCATGCTAGGTTGAACAAGGAAAAAAGTGATACAGTAAGGAAAGGTTTACAGTAAAGGGAAATGGGAAATAAGAATACAATTTACTAATTTCTTTTAGTGATTGATTTGTTTAGCGAACTTATGTAGTTATTTTGGTGATTAGAAAATATTATATATATATTAAAAAGAAAGAGTTAGCTTAAAGCTAATTATTAGTTAAATTAAATAAATAAATTGTTGATTGATTCAAAGATTGATAAACCATATAAACGTTAATTCAAGGTCAAAATCTGGACGAAACAAGCTGGTTGGTTTGGACTGCAAATTTAAAAGCAAAGGTGAGTTAATCTCACTCAGCTGAATTTATATTTTAAATTTAAATAGTTAAATTTAAATAATTGATTGGATGATTGCATTGATTGATGTGCCATATATATATAGTAGTATATATCAATATATACATATTGGCATATGTATATATTGGAGTTGTTGATATTCCCGCATTATATAGCGGATGAGACCCTATGCGTCACATAATAGCGGATGATTTTATATTAAACTCATATACCACGATATTCCACCTCGAAGTGGAATTGGTATTGTGCTAACGTTTGTGGATGCAGGGAAACAGGTTGGAGGGATCCAACTGGATTCCTCAAAATATTTAGTTTTGTTTAAATATTCTGTGATATGATTGTTGATATCCTGTGATGATTTATATTGGATAATCTGGTTGGATTGAATTTCCCAGTATAATGAGTTATCAAAAGCAATTAAATTGGATTTTTGGGAAGAAATAAAAGAGTAAAATTCAAGTTAAATAATTCTAGTGAATTCGAATAAATTAAATAAGGAATTGTAAAAGAAATAAAGAAATTTCTAAATTCGAACAAATATGGGAAAAGAGGATTTTGAGTTTAACAGGGAAGAAATAAATCTTTAACTAAAGTGATATTATTTAAATTATAAAAGGATTGATTTTATTGAAATTTAAAGATTTAATTTAATTAAAATATTAATTGAAGAAGTTTGGAAATCCGAAATTTGTATTTTAGTTAAAAAGGTTTCCACTCATCATAAAGAACTAAAAGATGAAAGTTAATGTATTTGAAATATTTGAAGTAAATAGGGAAATTTATTTCAAAGTAAAGTAAAATGGAAATCAATTGGAAATTGATTTAAGTGTTTAAAAACTTGGATTTTTAAAGAGAAATGAGATTTTGGAGATATAAACTGGGTTTATAAAGTGAAAGGGAATATCAGAGGATATTTGAAATATAAATTCAAGGTGGGAATTTATAAAGGGATATGAATTGGTTTAAAAATAAATGTTAATTTATTTTTAAAAGATGTGAAGAGAAGTGTATTTCTCTGGATAGCCAAGTACGTTTTTCCAAAGAAATTTTAAATATAAGTTAAAGGTTTTAATACGTTTTAAAAAGCATATTTTAGAAAATTGATTTATTTCTAAATGTTAAGGCCTAAAGTAGTATTTTCAAAAATCTATTATTGTAGTAATTATATAAAAGTGATTTGGTATTATGTTTTAAAAAGAGAAATTTAGTTTATATTTGTAAAGTGGTTTCATTTTAAATATTCCTTAAGTATATATTTTGTTAAGGTATTAAAGTAGTTTTTAAATTTCAATATTATAAAGTATATTTATAGTAAAGTGCTTTTAAATTATTTTTAAATCTAAAGTATTTTGTACTTGGTGTTTCAGAGAAATAATTATTTGGGAAATGTATTCCGTAAGCGGAAACTGTTTGAAATTGTTTTCAAAAGGAGTTTTAAAATAGAAATATATCTTGGAAAGATATTTGGGCAAATAAATAATGTGGGAAATTATTTATTGTGTGATGGTTGCTTGTGGATGTTAATTGATAGTTAAATAACCGACTATCAATATTGGCCAAATGCGCTGATCGTTTCGAAGAGACCGGGATCGGGTTTCCGTATACCGGGATTCTAGGTCTGGAGACTCGAATACCACTTCGATCCGGTTTGTACGTTTCGTGTAACGTGTTCGGAGTCGAAGATGGAGCAGAGAAGTGCAAGGGCTAGTCGCTACTAATCCTGAGGATATTTCCAAAATGGATGTAGTAGGAGTAGTGCCTTCGGTTCCGTTCGGACCCGGGACGGACTTGTATGGACGAATGCTTTCGTGACATCGTCAGGTGGACGATGGGCATACTAAGGGATATGTGCTATAAAGGTATCGTTTAGCCTCAAGCCTCATCAACCGGGAATGACTGAAAATCAGGGGTTATGCAGCAAGGCTTCGTTGGTAGCCCCCACTTGAGAGTAAGGTCATCCCTGTCTAGATGTCCCTTTATTTCGGCTTAGTGGTGCGGTTGCTGATCCCAACCGTGGGGTGATTAAATTTGGAATTGTCCAGTAAGGGATGATTCCGGTCTTGTGTTGCAGGGGAGCGGGCGTACTCCTCGGTACTGTGATCTAGGCCACGTACTGTGACAGGTGGTACCCCAGTGCCTAGTCATTCGTTGGAAATCCATTCTCCCTACGCACTTTGTACGGTATTTGTTTGTATACCTAGTATGCTGGAATTTAATCATGTAACAATTTCAGCTATTTGAATAAGTATTTGTATATAGACACTATTATAATATCAGAGGATTTTTATAAAAAGTGTTTTAGCTATCGTAAGGTAAAAACCCGACATGTTTATTTGTGGCGTGGTCTTACGAGATGCTTTTATTTTCAAAAGGATTTTTGAAACTTTAATAATCAATTGAGTGTGATTTTCTCACGCTGGTATTCCAAACTGACTCGGGTATTGTTTTATATGATGCTCGGGTCAGACCGAGTATTATAGGTTATAGGATATGATGCTGTGGAGCTCAGGAGACGAGCTGGATGACGATACGTACTCTCGTACTTGCTATTATTTTTCCGCTGTGTATTCAGTTGTATGTTATGGATGTTGATGTACTCTGATGATGTATTGTATAAACAGATATAGTTTTTGATTTGTGTAAAGATCTGTTGATATATATATTATATTTTATTCCGCTGCGATGGTTAGATTCTGATGTTGTTTTCTATTTTTCTTCTTCTACCTCTTCTTCTTAACTAAAATGGTTCGATTTTCCAGGTTTGGAAAGTCGGGACGTTACATATATATATATATATATATATATATATATATATATATATATCTTCTCTGCTCCATTCAAAAATATACACTGTTATATATATAGATCAATATATATAACTTACATATACTCAACAGATAATATAAATCATATACAAGCTTTATATAACCTTATATATAAACAGATCTTATAGCTTATATCTTAAAAAAAACAAACAGAACTTATATACTTAAAAACAAACGAAATACAATACTTAAAACCATGCTTATATATATATTCCTTAAACAGTAATTTAAAAATCTATTTTTTTAGAGAAGGCCTAACATTTCACGAGGAGGTGGTTTGGCCAGGCTAGAGGCGGCTGTTGTTGATGAAGCCAGAGGCCAGGTCGAGCACGGTGAAGTGGCAGGGTGGTGAGGAGGTTCGAGTGGCTGATGGTGACGATGGGAAGGATGCTGGGTGAGTTGAATTCATGGTGTAGGCTGCCTCGACGCATTGGTGGTCTCGGCACAAGGTCTTGGAGGGTGGGTAGGCATAGTTGCCGGTTTCGGAGGTTGTGGGATGTTGGCCAGTCAACATGAGGTGGTTGCGTGGGAGGATCTGGGTGGTTGAATGGCAGCCGAGGTGTAAAGGTGATTAATGGAGGTGGAAGCTTGGATCGGCTATGGCTGGTGAGGGCGAGTGCTTGGGTGGTGGGTTTCGGCCATCAGTGAAGGACCTGAGGTTGGAAGGGGAAAGAAAGCAGTGGGACGAAAAAGAAGATGTGAGGAGAATAGAAGAAAATGAAAGGTGAACGAACCGACTTTATAATTTATAAACTTTATATATATATAATACCATCCACTTGCCTCTCAAAAAAAGTGAACAGAAAATAAGGGAGAGAAAGAGGCAATAGACAGAGAAACGTACCACTGTGCAATAAAGTGAAATGATGGGAAAGGTAACAACTCGCGAAATTAATAAATGCTAGGCTGTTTAATTTTTTAACCGTTGGGAAAATTTGAATGGACATAGAAAAATTTGAAATTTCGTAACCGATACGACTACCCATTTGTCGATTTCGCCGCATATCGAATTCCGGAATACACCAATGAATATACTGCGGAGGTCAGCACGGCGAGACGATCAGAATGGTACACAGATATCGGTGATACGACCATCCTATCAAAAGTCGATATTCGGTACCAAAAATGCTGCAAATTCGTCGAAAATAAGATAAACGGAGCAATAGCAGTCCAAATTTGACGAAACGAAATATGATGTCACACTCAGAAGATGATTTACAAATTTATTATATAAAAATATTCAGCTTTGGAAAACATTTTACTATCATCAAATATTTACTAATTTAAATTTAAATAAAATTACATAACAAAATAAACTTCAATATTATCTAATGAAAATTTACCATTTTCTATGTTTATAAAGACGTATTCCAAATATCAAATTTTAAATTCAAAATTTTATAATTTAAAATTTCATAAAATTTTAGTTAATTGTGTTATTAAAACCGTTAAAATTTATGGTCGTTACATCTAAACACTTGAACATGGAGATTGAATATAATATTGTTTTGAAATTGGGTAAATGAAATAATTTTGCCTTGATTATATTTATATATAACAGAAATGTTTTTTTAGAAATTATTGTAGTATTTATGGTGTGTTTGGTTGTTAGTGATTGATAATATTTGACTACATCATTTGTTGTTTGTGTTCTAATAAAAGTTGTTATTATTATAATGCAAACAAAGATGAAAAAATTAAGAAATGGTTTTATATAACCAAAGTGAAATTATATATAAGGTAAATTTATAACTATGATTTGTAAATAAAAAGGATTTAAAAGCTGAGAATTTGCGAATTTAAGTCCCGGTGATTTTGAAATTGTTTTTCAATGTTTTAAAGAAATAATAATGATATTATTTAGAAAGTATTTTGACTAGAAATATTTTAAGAAGGATTTAAAAAAAATAGAAAGCACTAAACTCACTTTAGTCGTTGGGAAATAATTCGAGTGATGACTACAACATCATCAGTATTCATTTTCGAGTTTCTAGGTGATGGATTGTTACCTTTGGAGTTTTTTTGGTAAAACAAGTTTGTTTCAAAATTTTAAAAAAGTATGATTTTATATACAAAGGAGTTATGTATGTGTGTGTGTGTGTATATATATGGTTTCAAAATAATTTGAAATAAGAACGAAGTGTTTAAATTTTGAAAATTTTATCTAAGTATTTTGCTAAATGATAAGCAATCAATTTTTGTAACTTATAAATTGAGGAATAATTGTTGAAACTTCGTGTTTACGATATTTTGACTATGACAACTATACAATCATTTATATACTAACTTTTTTTTGCAGGGATTAATCTATGACAAGATTCGACTATGTATAATTTTATATATAAGGTTGTTTCGAGTCCTTATCTAGAAGTTAAAATATGTTAAAATCTTTCATATATGATATATACTGCATCTCATTATCATTTCATATGCATATATTTGGATTAAAGGAAAAATCTCATTTTTATGTTACATTCAGACGTCTGAATGATCCAATCTAGACGTCTGAAACTAGAAATATGAATATTGTAGAATACAATATTCAGACGTCTGAATTGGATAGTTCAGACGTCCGAATCTGGCAATTTTTTGCCTATTTTCTTTCTGGTTTGATTTCGTTGCATTTCAGTAGTCTGAATTTTTAATTTCGGAAGTCTGGATATTTACAACTGCTAGTTTTCAAAAAAGGCACTTCCATTCGTGAAGAGTTGTAATCTTTAATCCAACAGATATGATCATAACTCTTGATGATAACTCTTCACGAACAATTGAAACTATTTATTATCTATATAAACACATTAGAATCAAGTTTTCCAACAACAAATCAATTGATTATTATTCTACTCTCAATACTCTTGATTCTAATACACTTGTACTTTCAACATCATTCAAATTCACTTTCTTACTTCCTTATTCTTCACGCATTCACATATATATCATAAAGGAGAAGATTATAGGAAGGGTGTACTGTAATTGACAAATTCGTGTTACTCAAGAACACATAGTGTCAAGAAATATTGTTTTGTAAAAGTACCGTTCTGCTGCTCGGGCAAAGTGAAGTCCTCTTCGGCTGTTGAGGCAAAATCCTATTCTGTTGCTCAAGTCCCTGTTCGGTTGCTCAGGGGTTGTATAGACCTGTTCCTCCGGGTAAAGTGAGGGTTGTTCTTTTAGTGAAATTCCAGAAGGAGTCTGGGACTGGACGTAGAACGGGAAGTTCAAACCAGTATAAAAATTTCTGGTGTGCTCGATTATTATTTACTATTATCTGCTAATTGTTCTATTATTCCACACTGCTTTTATACTATTCCATATTGCTCGATCCTATAGTCACTTTCATTTGGTATCAGAGCAAGGCATCTTATAACCGTTACAAAGTTATCTGATACTTTGCTAATATGGAAAATAACACCAGCACTAGCACTGTCACTAACACCAGTTTTGTAGAAGGTCAATCTATTGGACGACCTCCACTATTCAATGGCATGAATTACAACTATTGGGCTACACGAATGCGTATTTATATGCAAGCAAATAGTTTTGATTCATGGAATGTTACATAAACAGAATACACTTCACCCACTACTACTTATGCAGAATGGAATACTGCTCAAAAGACAGAAGCCACTGCTAATGCTAAGGCCATGAACATGCTATTTTGTGCCTTAGATAGAAATGAATTTAATAGAGTTAGTATGTGCACAACTGCTTATGAAATTTGGAGAACTCTTAAAGTCACACATGAAGGCACTAACAAAGTCAAGCAAAGTAAAATATCCATGCTCAATAGTCAGTTTCAAAATTTTAGAATGAAGCAGGATGAGTCCATAAATGATATGTAATCTAGATTTCAAGATATCTATCATTCATTACTAGGACTAGGACAAATATTTACGGATTTTGATATTGTCTCAAAACTATTAAACTCGTTAACTAATGATTGGGAAAGAAAGGTCTTAGCTATTGAAGAAGCCAATGATCTTTCCACCATGAAACCATAAGAGTTAATAGGAAATTTAATGTCCTATGAAGTTAGTATGCAGGCTAAAAGAGTACAGGCTCAAGACAAAAAGAATGTGGCTTTCCATGCTGAAAAGGAAGAAGAATCAGACTCAGATGAAGAGACTTAGCTTTTATAGCCAAAAACTTTAAAAAGTCTTTGAAATATAGAAAAGGGAACAAGAATAATAACAAACGGTTTTTCAACAAGCCGTCAACTTCTGTATTAGAATTCTATAACTGCCATAAGAAGGGTCACTTTCAGAAAGATTGTCCAGATCAGAAAAAATCATACAATAACAAAAATAAGAAGGAAAAATTCAAGAAAAGGGCTTTCTCAGTTACATGGGATGATTCAGATTCTTCATCTTCTGATAATAGCAGTGACAGTGAGACTGAGCAAGCAAATGTATGCTTTATGGGAAAGGAGAATGAGGTTATTGATTTAACTTTTGATGATATGATTGAAATTAATTCTGAACTTCTTGACACTTTAAAATATCTCAAAAGAAAATATAAAGAAGCTTTAGAAAATCAAAATAGAGCATAATTTGAAAGAGATATGTTAAAAGATGAAAAGAAAATATTAGAAGAAGAACTTGAGAAAATTCAAGAATCATCTTCTGATAATTCTCAATTTACTCTATTAAGTCAAGAAATAGAAACTCAGAAAGTTAAGAATGATACTCTAGCCTCTGAAAATCATGAGCTTAAAACAAAATTCAAAATGATAGAGTTAGAGAACACCAGTCTTAGAACAAAGCTAGACAATATCACCAAGAATGTTTCAAATTTCAATAAAGGTAGAGAAAACTTGTCTAAGATTATTGAAAGTTCTCAACCGGCATCTAATAAAAATGGATTAGGTTATGTTAAGAAATCACGAGCTCTACCTACAAAGGAAAATAAAAGGAGAAATGTTTCTAAAACTATACCTTCCATGGAACATTCAAAGAGGAAAACCAATGTAAAAACCATAAAAATATGGATTCCTAAAACAAACAATAGTTTGATTAGGAAGAGATATATAAATTCCTTCTTTGAATCTATGCATAAAAATAAAAACTATATTTATAAAGGGAATACTGAACCCTCTTGGGTTTGGTTTCCTAAGACCTAACTCTTAGGACCCTAATAAAAAGGTGGGTACCAATGTCTTCACATATATTTTTTACAGGTACCACCAAACAAAAGAGGAAAATGGATACTAGACAGTGGATGCTCAAAACATATGACAGGAAACAAGGAAATGCTAACAAATATCATCTACTCAAATGAAGATTCTATCACCTTTGGAGATAATTCTAAGGGATACATCATTGGCAAAGGCGATGTGAGCAATGTCGGTACATCTAATTTACCTCTTATTTCTAATGTTTTATTAGTTAAGAATTTAAAACATAATCTATTAAGTATTAGCCAATTGTGTGACAAGGGATTTAAAATCAATTTTTCTGAAGATAAATGTAGCATTCTTGGTCACAATAACAATCTTATTTTTGAAGGTTTTAGAGATAAAAATATTTATGTTTTAAACATGAATATAAATTATAATTCAAATATGTGCTTATTAGCCAAAGAAAATGATCCTTGGTTATGGCACAAAAGATTTTGTCATATTAATTTTAGAGCCATATCTAAATTATCTAAAAATGATTTAATAAGGGGCTTACCAAAAATGAATTTTAAAGTAGATAATCTTTGTGATGCTTGTCAACTTGGGAAATTATCAAAATCATCCTTTAAATCTAAGAAAATTATTTCTACAATGCAACCATTGGAGTTATTACACTTGGATCTATTTGGTCCAACTCAGGTTCAATCTATTAATCACAATAGATATGTGTTTGTAATTGTAGATGTTTTTTTAAGATATACCTGGACTATATTTTTGAAAAATAAAAATGATACTTTTGAAAATTTCAAAATTTTTGCAAAAATAATTCAAAATCTTAAGGATTTAAAAATTAAAGCTATTAGAAGTGATCACGGAGGTTAGTTCGACAATAAAGCTTTTGAACATTATTGTGATAAAAAGGGTATTTATCATAATTTTTCTTTCCCTAGAACACCACAGCAAAATGGTGTTGTAGAAATAAAGAATCGAACGTTACAAGAATGTGCAAGAACTTTATTAAATGGTAGCACGTTACCAAAACAATTCTGGGTAGAAGCTGTAGTAACTGCTTGTTATGTTTTGAATCGTGTTTCCATCCGACCACTAACAAAGCACACCTCATATGAACTTCTAAATGGTAAAAAACAAAATATTTCTTATTTTAGAACGTTTGGTTCAAAATGTTTTATTTGAAATACTAAAGATCAGCTTGGCAAATTTGATTCCAAATCCGACGAAGGAATATTCGTAGGATACTCAGAAGGAAGAAAAGCTTATCGAATTTTCAATAAAAGATCAAAAATTATTGAAGAAACTCTTCACGTATCTTTTGATGAAAATTTTATATCTAAATATTCTTTTGATGATGTTGGGCGCGTTCTCACCCAGAAGACCTCGAGACTAAGAAGCTTGATCCATTCGGCATACCCCATTCGGCATACCCCATTCGGCAAACAAACCTTTCCTATCTCCATAACCAGATCAACCTTCCTAACTCCCACCGAACCACCTCCTGCCGAACCAACCGGACTAACCCTCCTGCCGAACCAACCGGACCAACCCTCCTGCCAAACCAACCGGACCAGCCCATGCCAAACCATCTCCACACCGGATCAACCTCACCATCCCACCACCGGTCCAAGCAACTACTGGTCCATTCTACACTCCAACCACCTCCGAACCAAGCAATGACGAACCAAGACGTACCAGGCCAGATCACATCAGCCCAGGCCCATCAGCAACTATACACATCCTAGACCCCTACCCCCAGCCTCACTCTATAAATAGAGGGGCAGGGGTACAGCAATGGGGACAGGTTTTGAGAGCTCAAGCACGGATAGAACTTTCAAACAACTTTCTTTTACTTGTATCAAAGTTTTGTACTTGTAATTAAAACAAGAGAAGAGAAATAACATATAAAGTGGACGTAGGCACATTCTGGCTGAACCACTATAAATCTGCGTGTCTTTTTACAGTTTGGCCCCTGCTTTTCATATATTTGCATAAATCACTCAAATCGCTAAGAACAACATAAGATCTGCTAAATCATACAACTTTGAGGTGTTTTTCCATTTTTTGTGCAAACATTTTTGGTGCTTTCACTGAGAACTTGAAGCTCGAAGCTTCAGCTTCATCCACTTAACAGTTTTCCTAACAACATCGTCCGCCACTTGGAAAACATGCCTCCCAAACAGAGAAAAGATGTTAGCAAAGGAAAAAACATCGCCTCCAGCAGTCTTCCAAATCCAGCTGTCGCGAATCAAGAAAATCGTCCTCCTCCAGCAACAGTAACGAATGGAGAACAGGCTGACCCAACTACTCCTGCCACAGAACAGCCTGCAGCAATTACTAGAGCAGATCTGGACAGAGTTGTGGTTGAAGTAACTAACCGCTTCACATCCCAGCAGGAAGCCTTGGTCGACCATCTCATGTCATGCTTAAGGGACGCTGAAGAATCCAACCGCAACACTGAATCATGGGGCGAGTCCCAGTCTGGAGGATCTCAGAGACAACAAAGATCTTCCTTCTTCGACGGAGCTAACGGCAGAAGTAGCCATGGTAGGAGCCGAGACCGAGCACAGCCCGAAGTTAGGCCTGAGGAAACGTTTGGTACCGAACCCAACAGGGAAGGTACCGGGCGAAGGTCAACTGTAGCTGAGCCTGTCATGCTGCCTAACCACAGAAACGCCAGTGAACGGGGCCGAGCTAGAGTCCAGTCCAAAGTTGGACCCGAGGAAGTGCTTAGATCGGAACCCAATAGGGGGAGATCAAGGCAAGGGCCAACTGTAGCTGACCCAGGCATGCTCCCAGAAGATCAAAGGCAGCCACTGGAAAATATGAGGAATGATAGACGATACCATCCCTACAGGTCATCTGGACGGAATCAATCCCGCAGAACAGAACCAAACTCACTTCTATCTACTCCAAGTTCTGATGAAAGGATGGCACGCTTATTCAGAGAGTGTGTCCAACGGGAGCAAAGAGATCGAGGGATAGGCGCTAGGGTAACCAGCCCTTTCACCCGCAATATCGAAATTGCTATCACCCCCCGAGAATGGAAGATGCCAACAATGGAACCCTACAAAGGAACCTCCATCCCGTTGTACACTTACAAAGGTACACGCAGCATATGCTTATGAGTGGAGCAACAGAGGGAGTACTGTGCAAATGCTTTCCGCTCTTCTTAGCAGATCTTGCTACCTCCTGGTTCTGTCATCTACCCCAAGGATCCATCAGCTCTTGGGAAATGTTGAAAGAAAAATTTATCAGTCAATTCCGCATTCATGTGGAGCAACCCAAGGACGCTTATTCCTTATCCAGCGTCAAACAGAAACCTGGAGAAAAGCTGCAGCAATACCTAACCAGATTCAACACCGCAGCAGCCGCAGTCCAAGATGCCGATGAGAAGCTTATCCTGATGGCCCTCTGCAGTGGTGTGCATCCGGACACTAAATTTGCTAGAAGGTTGACAAAAGAAAAGCCAGCTACTTTACCCGATTTCTTCCATGAAGCCGGGAAATACATGAGGCTTGAGGATGCTGCCGTTGAGGGGCAGTCAGGACAGCAAAATAAGACAACCCATGGCAACGCCCCTGCTGTGGCAAGGGACGTTCGAAGAACTGATTCCAGAGACAATGCTGGGGGCAAGAAGGGAGAAAAGCGCCTATATCGGCCAGGACCAAGATTTGACACTTACACCCCTTTGAACGAGACCGTCGAAAATATCTTCCTTGCCACCCAAGGCGAAGTTAGATACAAACGCCCACCATACAAGAAAGAATCAGATAACGCACAGAAATCTGGAAAATTCTGTCGCTTCCACGAATCTCACGGACATGATACCAACGAATGCCATCATCTCCGCGATTTGATTGAGGAACACATCAGAAGGAAGAAACTGGAACGTTATGTAAAAAGTCAAGACAGGACTCCAGCTCCTGCCAATGAAAACCCAAGGCTACCCTCACCGGGGACCGACAGAGGAAACCGCAACGCTAGCAGCTCTAGTCAAGAGAAGATAGTGGTCCTTACCATCTCAGGAGGTCCGCACATCGCAGACAGAAGTTGGAGAGAGATGGAAAGATATGGGAAGTCGCTTAGAGACAATAAGGACTGTGTCAATACGGTTATAGAAGAGCGCCACCCAAAGCGGAAAGAAAGTGATGACATCACATTCAATAAGCGTGACCTAGAAGGAAGACAGTACCCTCACATGGATCCCATGGTTATCTCTGCCCGACTCGGTCCCGCCGAAGTTTACCGAATCCTGGTAGACACTGGAAGCTCGGTAAACATCCTGTTCAAACACGCGTTCGACAAAATGAAGCTATCAATGAAGGATGTATCTCCCTGCAATAAACCACTACACGGTTTCACTGGAGATGCGAAGATGCCCCTCGGGCAGCTGGACCTCTTTGTTGAGATTGGAAGCCATCCCCGCTCCGTTGTACGGAAACAGACGTTTATGCTAATAGAAAACCATTCGGCCTACAACGCCTTCTTAGGAAGACCAGCCTTGTCTGACTTCCAAATTGTCCTAGCCCCATGGTGCCTGAAAATGAAATTTCCAACAGACAATGGGGTAGCGGAAGTGGAAGGAGACCAGGATATTGCACGAGACTGCTATGTAACCGAACTTCGCAACAACCACAGGAAGGATAAAGGGAAAGGTGTAGAGATTGCCCTCTGCACAAAAAGCCTTGAAGCATAGCAACTAAAGAAAGCCCCTCCTCTTCGATACACCAGCGACCCTTTCAATGAATTAGACCCTAGGGACAAAGAGGAGGAGGCCACCGCCGAGCCTGCAGAGGCTATGGAGTTTATATCTGTAGACAAGCACGACTCAAGTAGGCTACTGAAAATTGGGTCCCAACTAAAAACCGAGTTGAAGGAACAACTCATCGATTTTCTCCGCCACAACTTGGATGTATTCGCTTGGTCACACGCTGACATGACTGGAATCTCCCCCGACATAGCCTGCCACGTAATAAACATTGATCCTACCAAGGCGCCTGTAAAACAAATAAAGAGAAGTATGGGGGCAGAGCGATCAGCAGCACTCAATGAAGAAGTAAAGAATCTACTCGCCAATGACTTCATACGAGAAGCTATCTACCCGGAATGGATCGCCAACCCGGTGCTGGTAAAAAAGGCCAATGGGAAGTGGCGAACCTGCATTGACTTTTCCAACCTAAATGACGTCTGCCCAAAGGATTGCTTCCCACTTCCCAGAATCGACCAGCTTGTAGACAGCACAGCCGGGCACGAACTCCTATCCTTTATGGATGCATACTCAGGATATAACCAAATTCCTATGCATGCTCCCGACCAAGACCACACTAGTTTCATCACCGATCGAGGTTTGTACTGCTATAAGGTAATGCCTTTCGGACTTAAAAATGCAGGAGCCACCTACCAGCGCCTCGTCAACAAGATGTTTGCAGGGCTAATAGGACAAACTATGGAAGTATATGTGGACGACATGCGGGTGAAATCACGGAAAGCCAAAGATCACGTAAGCCACCTAGGCGAAATGTTCCAGGTACTTCGACAGTATGGAATGAAGTTGAATCCACTAAAGTGCTCCTTCGGAGTGTCATCGGGAAAATTTTTAGGGTTCATCGTCCATGCCCGAGGGATTGAAGCAAACCATGAACAAGTCCGAGCACTAAGGGACATCAAGATACCTTCCACCCGAAAGGAAATGCAAAGCCTAAATGGAAAAGTGGCCGCCCTAAGCCGATTCATCTCCAAGGCAACGGACAAGTGCGTACCCTTTTTGAAGCTCTAAAGAAAGATAAAGGAAAGTTCGAATGGACGGACGAATGCTTAACCGCTTTCCTTAACCTAATCGAACACCTCCAGAAACCACCGGTACTCTCGACCCCAAGCGAAGGCGAAGAATTATACATATACCTTGCTGTGTCATCTCATGCTTTAAGCGCTGCCTTGGTAAGGGAGGACAACCGCACGCAACGACCAGTTTACTTCGTCAGTAAAAGGTTTACTGGGGAAGAAGTCAGATATCCTAAACTTGAAAAGTTAGCATACTGTTTACTAATCACTTCACGAAAACTACGTCACTACTTCCAATCCCATTCCATCAAAGTTCTGACCGATCAACCACTGAGGCAGGTACTCCATCGTCCCGACACTTCCGGACGACTACTTAAATGGTGTATTGAGCTGAGTCAATATGATATCACCTATCACCCTCGCACCGCCATCAAGGGACAAGCCATGGCTGATTTCATTGCAGAGTTCACTACCAACGAGGATAAGGAGCAACTGGAAATAACAGAAGATATCAAGTGGAATCTCTTTGTAGACGGTGCATCTAACGAGCAAGGCTCGGGGGCAGGTGTGGTAATAATCACTCCCAGGGGAAATAAACTGCACTATGCTATAAGGTTGGAGTTCACTGCCACCAACAACGATGCAGAATATGAAGCAGTGATAGCTGGACTAGAAATTGCCATAGAAATCGGAGCCAATTCTTTGTGTCTTCACAGCGATTCTCAACTTATTGTTAATCAAATACTAGGAGAATTCCAAGCTCGAGAGGAACGACTCATAGCATATCTAAAGAAGACCAAGTTGCTTCTCAGCCGATTGGATCAGTACTTAGTCAAACACATCCCTCGGGAAGAGAACCAAGAGGCCGACGAATTGGCAAAGCAAGCGAGTATGAGAGACATCGCCGTCTTCGGGGCAGTAACCATCTCAAAGCAAACGGTCCCAAGTTTTGAGCAAGTGAATCTGATAGCTGCAGCCGAAGAAGCAACTTGGATGACTCCCATCCGAGACTACCTACATAATGGCACACTACCCAACGGGCGTAACGAAGTCAAGAAAATCTTGAGGAAAGCGTACCGCTACACAATACAAGAAGACATCCTCTATCGGCGCGGATTCTCTAACCCGTTATTAAGGTGTGTCGCTGGGAGAGAAGCCAAGGAAATCTTATCCAACATCCATCAGGGGAGCTGCGGAGATCACACCGGAGGGCAAACATTAGCAAAAAAGATACTCCATTACGGATATTTCTGGCCCACCTTAAGCAAGGACGCCTTAGATTTCGTCAAGAAGTGTGACAGATGCCAAAAATTTGCTAAGATCCCACGGCTACCAACAACTGAGATTACTCAAATGACCAGCCCTTGGCCCTTCGCAATATGGGGAATTGACTTAATCGGCGAGCTACCGATGGGCCGAGGCGGGGCCAAATATGCTATAGTGGCGGTTGATTATTTCACCAAATGGGTGGAAGCGGAACCTCTGAATAAAATATCTTCAGCAAAAGTTATTAACTTCTTGATCAAAAATGTTCTGTGCAGGTACGGAGTCCCACTCAAAATCATATCAGACAATGGACTTCAGTTTGACAGCGAGGAATTCGCCAACTGGTGCCGAGAGCACGGAATTCATAAAAGCTTCTCATCCGTAGCGTATCCCCAGGCAAACGGACAAGTCGAAGCAGTCAACAAAATTCTGAAAACTCTGATCAAAAAGAAGCTCAAAAAGTCAAAGGGCGCTTGGGTGGATGAACTCCCTACGGCACTATGGGCCTACCGCACATCTTTCAGAACATCGACAGGGCACACCCCTTTCTCTTTGGCATACGGATCGGAGGCTATGCTCCCAGTTGAAACCATCGTGCATTCCCACCGTAGGATCCACTATAACCCAGAAGAAAATGAAGAACTCCTCCACATGTCTTTGGATCTAGTTGAGGAGAGAAGGAATGATGCAGTCCTTAAAGCAGCGGCCCACAAGCAGAAAGTGGCAGCACAATACAACTCCAAAGTCAAGCATCGTACCTTACAAGAGGGGGATCTTGTCCTCAAGCGAATCTTCCCTCGCCCTGGAGCACTAGACCCGATCTGGGATGGACCATATGTAATTCATAAAGATCTCCACAACGGAGCCTATATTTTGTCAACAGTGGACGGAGAGGTGTTCCAGAGGGCATGGAACATCCAACACCTTCGTCGATACTTTTCTTAACTTGTATTGCCCATATGAAGTGAATTAACAAAGAGAATCAGTGGACGTAGGCCTTTTCATGCCGAACCACTTTAAAAAACCTTGTCTCTTTTTTTTTAACTTGTTCCTTTATATCTTGGCTACTTGTTAACTTTATCCTTTTCTGTTGAACAAAATCCTACGCGTATAGCATCTCCACTCAAAGCACCTCACGGCGCAACTTCACCTGGGCAAAACCCAACAGGTACTATGCGAATCTATGCCCTCGCCTATGAGACACTTTTGCCCCAGCATCCCTCTGCTGCGGGTTAACTCATTGCTCGCGACGGCCCTTAAAGCCAACTGTAATGAGCCGATTATAAGCCACCAAGAAGGCCGACTATAGCCGAGGCAGCTCATTACGGCGTTAGGCTCGCCGGCAGCTGTGAACCGACTATAAGCCCCAACATAAGGTGTGGCCAGCCAGGGGCAGTTCACAGTTGACGTTCGGCACGCACGCTAGCCGGCCACAGTAAATCGAATAATACCCACGATTACGGGCCATAATGGCCCGGGTAGTTACTGTGCGCGATCTCGGCTCCGATGTGTCTTAAGTACGGCTGTGGTAAAAAAGAATTAACTCCCCGCGGAGGCGTAAGATGGGTGACAAATGTCTCCAAGACCCACAGCTAGGGAAAGTGACTACAAAACCCGTTTGCCACGAACTTAAGCACATCGAAGGCCTTCCGTGATTGGAAGTTTTACTATTTCACATATTTCAATTTTACTTAAAAAGCTTTCCTCCTATCCTCTATAACAATCCATAAAGTACAGGATACGAAGTAAAAGACACTCGCCAATGGATGCGGGGATCCACAATCAGATGGCAAGGCATTCAACTACTTTCCATGCTCGGTCATACAAGATATTCGAAACTGCCACCTACAAACAGAACATGAAAGGCGGTATTTTCTTCCTTTATGTACTGATGCATGACTATAATCTGTTCACACCACACACTAATATTACAAGTCATGAAATTATGTTTTAAAACCAAAACCTGACATCAAACACAATTCAATTACAAGAATATGCATAGCTATATTTCTCATACGACATGTCGAAAAAGCAACAAACATTCAAGAAAATCAGCCCAAGTTAAAGAATTACACGTCAAAAATAAGACTATTTATTACAAGTGGCAAAATATTACAACCTAAAGGCTACGTTACTGTCTTTTCGACTAACATATACAACACTGTCGAATCCACAAAAAGAGTTTTTCCAGGTATAATCAAGGAGCCGGCTGTAGTGGAGCTTTATCCTTGCCCTGTTGACCCCTGTCCAGTTAAAAAAAAAGGGACTCATTAGCAATAAGCAACCAAGTTGATGGAGAAACTAAAAAGGGAGACTTACCAGCGCTTGCTTCCTGACTATCCTGATCGTCATCCTCTACCTGCACGCCTACCTCCTCAGCGGCAAGCAACCGCATACCTTCCTTCACCGCCACCTTCTCCTCCTTGGCAAACTGGGCAGTGACCGCATCCATGCTGAAGGCCACGCCACCATCTTTATCCGCATCGGCCTTGGCCTCCTCCAGAGCCTGAAGATAGATCTTAGCCATGATCCTGGGATAATCATCCATCCAGGATAGGTTGCCCTGCTTCCAGGTTCGGAAGTACATGTCCTGGAGCATTTCGTCCATCATCCCCTTATTCTCCTCAAACTCCCTCATCCGGGCCTCGGAAGACAACAACCTCCCAACGGCAGCATCTCTCTCCGATCGGTATCTCGAGCAGTCGGCTAGAAGGGATCCCCGCATTGCCTCCATCTCCTCCCTCAACTTAGCTTGAGCAAGCTCTGCAGCCTCGAGTTTCCCGGACAATTCCTCCACCTGCTCGAGATGCGCTTTCCGAACCTCGTCCACCGTGGCAATAGCCATGTCAATCCGCTCTTTGCAAGTAGCTTCCATTTTCCACAATTCGGCCCGACTGGCCTCTTCCATAGTTTTCCTTAATCGTCCAGTAGCAGCCTTATGCTGAGAAATCTGAATAGCCTGATCCGCAAGCTGTTTGGCCTGATCCGAAACCACCAATCGAAGTCGGATATTGGCGCTCCCAATCTCCTCTCCGGCCTTAACCAGCCGGGCATGATGCCCCATCAGCTTCTTGGTCTCCTCCGCCACCCGATCAATATTAGCCTTGGCCTCGTCTCCCATAGTGATTATACGAGTAGTGAGTAAATTGAGATCTAAGGACTTAGCTTCATCAAGTACCCGTACCATGGGGTTGCGGGGGAGAAGGTGTTCACCAGTGGCTTCATCAAAGGTAATATCATGAGAGCTCGGATCCAGATCAGGATGACCCGCAAATGGATTACGAGCTAAGTCAGGACGGTCGATATGAGTAACAGAAGGGTTTCCGGATGGGTGCGGAGAAGGTGCAAACTCGCTGTCCTCCTCCGTGATATCATGAAGAGGCTGAGCCGGGAACTGAGGACCAGGCGAAGGTTCGGATAAAGGACGACTCCTCTTTCTCTGCTGAATACCCTCTTCGATAACCCCGAGAAGAGGACGGTAGCCGACTACATCCCCGGAGCGGTGGGTCGAAGGCTTCGGCTTGACAGAAGTTTTGGAAAGCTTGTACTGTTCAAGCCTGTGCCGAAAATCTGAGGCTTTGACCATTTTACCTGCTCCTGATATGAAGAAAAAGTGTCACAAGCATATATTGTTCTATACTTCGAGAAAACACAGCAAATTAAAAGGAGAGAAACACATCTGTGGTTGTACAAACCCTGAGGAGGAGTAGGATACTGCAATAGGTCCTGGATTTCATTCCAGGACGGGAGCGGGTCATAAAATATTCCTAAGTCCCTATCATTAGTGAAGCATGCAGGAGTCAAGAGTTCACCTTGAGTCGTCGGAGCCACCCTGGCTGGAATGGTCTGGGAAGACTCGCTTGCACCGGTCCCGGCTTTGTCCGCTTTCCCGGTTTTCTCTACCAAAGCCGGATCTTTGTCCAGCCCCTCGAAAGCCTGGTGGAACGCATCGTCCGTCCACTCCTGAATCTCGCCCGCTTGCCCAGGAAGCAAGGCCCCGATGCCATCGCCACCTTTATCACCTTCCCGACCATCTCCACCCTCGCCTCTTTCCTCCTCTATGTCTTCCTCCTCCCGGGTAAGTGGACAATTGCTGGGGGAGGGACCATCCGACTTCTTGAGTTTCTTACCTCCGACAGCTGGAGGTTTTGTGAAAGGTTTCCTCTTGCTACTCTCTACCGTAACACCTTCCTTGGTCTGAGCAGCCGCCCTCTCCTCCGCCGTTTCCCTCAGCTTAACTACTGACTGCTGTGGAAGGATTAAGTTATACTCCAAAAGAATCGCATTTCTGATCAAGAAGGCAGATGATCTATATTTCCCGAGAATAGCTTCTATCTCAGCCGTCGTCTGAACCAGGCGGTCAGTCTCCACAACCGCAAAACCACCTGTCGCTAGCAAAAATGAGGAAGTATGAGAAGAAGCATCGCAATCGAAATGGAAATTATAAGTAAAAGCACCAACTTACATCCAGAAGTAAAGCGCCGAATTGATACAGAGTCGTCCCTAACAAAGAACCATTCCTTCTTGAACATGCTGAATTTGGAATACAGATCCAAGACCGGCTTGAAGGTCACAGCTGACTCCAAGCTAATGTATGGGGACCCCTTCTTATAGCCCCTCAGGTTATATAGATACCGGATCTCTCGGTTGGAAGGAGCACGACCATACTTCCTCCGGAAAATGACGAAGAGGCTCACTAGTATAGCATAGGAGTTGGGCTGAAGCTGGAACGGGGCCACCTTAAGATATGTAAGGAAGCTGGCTATCCAAGCGTTCAGAGGAGGGATGGCACCACACATGCAGTGGTATCTGCTCTAGGCGAAGTACCCTTCAGGAGGATCATACGGCATAATGTCTCTCCCAGGCAATAGCAAGCGCGCCCTATCAATTCCAAAGGATCGGGAAATGACATCGAGCTGCTCCTCCTTGAGGGAACTAGGAAAGCAATCGGGCGGGGAGTTCAGAAGCTCCTGAGGGCCTTACCCGTCCACTAGTGATCTCGGGGCAGATCCGTGACGTTCTGGATTCGGCTGAGCTGGGGGCACGGCAGAGGAACCTCCTTCACCCCCGGATTTCTTTTTGTCTGATCGAGTTTCCACTTTACGAGACATTATCTACAACACCGAAAAAACATGTTGTTAGAACAAAGGAGGTAAAAAGGTAAGTATATAATATGGAATTTCACTCATAAAATCAGAATGTTCAAACTCCCGTTGTCATTCGGTAAAGTAAATGCAAAATTCTCAAGGTCGTTCGGTAGTTCTCATATCCATTCGGCATTCCCAACTCCATCCGTTTATACAGATATACAACTACCTTCGATAAACCATTTGTCCGACATAGAAAGGATCTCACCTGATTCAGTGAATATAGAGAAATTGATTCGGGCACCACGTTGATTCGGCTGTCACGTTGATTCGGCTATCACTTTGATTCGGCTGTCACTTTGATTCGGCTACCAGGTTGGATCGGCTACCACGTTGATTCGGCTACCACGTTCGACTCAGCTACGAAGTTTGATCCGGCAAGAGCAAATGTTTAGTTCGGCAGGTAGGAAATAGCAAAGGCGTACGGTCCCTACTTATAGACAAAAGGACACGACCGGACCATCTGGTTCGGCATCCAAGGACCAATTGCAAATGTCAAACAAAGCACGCCATATTCAAGAATATGCCCCACTTTGGGGGGCAAATGTTGGGCGCGTTCTCACCCAGAAGGCCTCGAGACTAAGAAGCTTGATCCATTTGGCATACCCCATTCGGCATACCCCATCCGGCAGACAAACCTTTCCTATCTCCATAACTGGATCAACCTTCCTAACTCCCACCGAACCACCTCCTGCCGAACCAACCGGACCAACCCTCCTGCCGAACCAACCGGACCAACCCTCCTGCCAAACCAACCGGACCAGCCCATGCCGAACCATCTCCACACCGGATCAACCTCACCATCCCACCACCGGTCCAAGCAACTACTGGTCCATTCTACACTCCAACCACCTCCGAACCAAGCAATGACGAACCAAGACGTACCAGGCCAGATCACATCAGCCCGGGCCCATCAGCAACTATACACATCCTAGACCCCTACCCCCAGCCTCACTCTATAAATAGAGGGGCAGGGGTACAGCAATGGGGACAGGTTTTGAGAGCTCAAGCACGGATAGAACTTTCAAACAACTTTCTTTTACTTGTATCAAAGTTTTGTACTTGTAATTAAAACAAGAGAAGAGAAATAACATATAAAGTGGACGTAGGCACATTCTGGCTGAACCACTATAAATCTGTGTGTCTTTTTACAGTTTGGCCCCTGCTTTTCATATATTTGCATAAATCACTCAAATCGCTAAGAACAACATAAGATCTTCTAAATCATACAACTTTGAGGTGTTTGTCCATTTTTTGTGCAAACAGATGATGATGAGATAACCCCAAAAACAAGCATCAAATCTTTTTCTGATGATGATGAAAACATTGTTCATAACATAAATCAAGTTGATAATTTGATTCAACATGAAAACATTGTTCATAATGAAATAAGATCTCCACCAAGAGTTTTGAGGGATCCTCCTGTTCAAAACATTATTGGAGAAATTGATTCAAATGTTAGAACAAGAAGTCAAATTAATCAAATGGGTCATGTAGCTTTTCTCTCTTCGATAGAACCTAAAAATATTAAGGAAGCCTCAACTGATGATTATTGGATTATTGCTATGCAAGAAGAACTAAATCAATTCGAACAAAATGATGTTTGGGATTTAGTTCCAAGGCCTAGTGACCAATCAGTCATTGGTACTAAATGGGTTTTCAAAAATAAAGCTGATGAATAAGGAAATATTACTAGGAATAAAGCTAGATTAGTAGCACAAGGATATAATCAAGAAGAAGGAATTGACTATGAAGAAACGTTTGCACCAGTCGCTAGACTAGAAGCAATACGAATCTTACTGGCCTTTGCATGTTTTCATAACATCAAACTATATAAAATGGATGTTAAAAGTGCTTTTCTAAATGGTTATATAAAAGAAAATGTTTATGTTGAACAACCTCCTCTATTTGCTCATGAAAAATTTCCAAACCATGTCTATAAACTCAAGAAAGCTTTATACGGTTTGAAACAAGCACCCCGTGCTTGGTATGATCTTCTTAAAAGATATCTTATAGACTCTGGTTTTGACATTGGAAAGGTTGATCAAACTCTTTTTATTAAAAGAACTAAACAAGATATTTTAGTCATTCAAATATATGTTGATGATATTATTTTTGGATCTACTAATGAAAATTTATGTAAAGAATTTTCAAATATTATGACAAAATAATTTGAAATGTCACATATGGGCGAACTATCATACTTTCTTGGTTTACAAATTAAACAATTACCAAATGGTATATTTATTAATCAAGAAAAATATTGTAATAATTTAATCAAACGCTTCGGAATGGAAAATACTTCTACCAAACCAACTCCTATGAGTACAACTACCCATCTTGATAGAGATGAAAATGGCAAGAGTGTTGACCAAAAATTATATCAAAGTATGATTGGATCATTACTATATTTAACAGCTAGTCATCCAGATATTATGATGAGTGTCTGTTTGTGTGCTCGATTTCAAGCCAATCCGAAAGAATCTCACTTAAGAGCAGTCAAACGTATATTACGTTATCTTAGTAATACCAAGGACTTTGGTTTATTCTATCCAAAAGAGTGTCCGTTCGAGTTAGTATCATATAGTGATGCTGATTTTGGTGGATCTCGAACAGATAGAAAAAGTGCTAGCGGTACGTGCCATTTTATTGGAAAATCGTTAGTATCTTGGTTTAGTAAGAAACAGAACTGTGTTTCACTCTCTACTTGTGAAGCAGAATATATTTCTGCTGCATTAGCTTGTGCTCAAGTAATTTACATGCAACAAACACTTAGAGATTTTGATATAAATCTTTCAAATTCAACAATATATTGTGATAATTCAAGTGCTATTAATGTATCAAAAAATCCTGTCAATCATTCACGAACAAAACATATTGATATACGCCATCATTTTCTTCGTGATTGTATTGAAAAAGGTTTGATAAATTTAGATTTTGTCTCGTCCGAAAATCAATTGGCTGATATCTTCACAAAACCACTTCTTGAAAATGTGTTTATCAAATTAAGACGAGAACTCTGAATCGTCTCTTTTAAAGATTTATAGTTAAATTTTTCCAAAACTTGTATTCATACCATTTTCTATGAATTATGTTATCTACTTTTGTTAAAGTTTGCATTTGTTTTGGTTATATTATAACTTATATAGTTTTCTACCGGGTGGTTTGTTGTTGTCCATGCATTTGTTTTCAATTTTTAGCTTTCAATTTGTTTTTCATTCTCTGGAACCTATGTTTCCAAGCCCATCTACCACCAGTATGTGTATTCTTTCTGTTTAGCCACAAGATGTCTTTCTATTTTTATCTCTTGTTACTTCTATATTTTTCCACTTTTCGATTGGGTTTGTCTCATTCATTCTAGCTTCAAATTTTTTTTCACTAAACTATGGATTTTGTTCATCTCTTTGCAATCTTTTTCTATACCATGGCCTCAAATGGTTACTCATCTGAAGAACCTTCTACATATTCCTCCAAAGATTATTCTACACCCTCATCTGCATATTCTTCGGACTTACCATCTCCAACCCCCACTAATCAACCTTCCCGGCATGTTTCTCCAAGCAATCATACCGGTCACACTCCAGAGAAGAAAAAGGCTAGACGTTTCTTGTTTTTCGGTTCTCCTCAAACTAAACAAAAGATAGATGAAATCTATCGTTATCAACGAGAATCGATTGGAATTCAACGAGAAATGTACTACGAATCAAAAGTTAACTCGCAACGGCTTAACTTTCTAGAGAATCTGGGTTTTAAAATTTGTGGCGTGTCTCGTTCAAATGTTCATCAACCCACTTCATATTGTAAACCACAACGTCCCCTGTTTCACCGAACTCATGGGAGCATGGTAGTACCCGACATTCTTTAGAATCATCTAAAGGGAAGAGAAAACAGAAGATTGAACCAGACGAGTATAAAACACCCAAAAAATCCCCTTCTTCATCCTAATAATTTATTGTTGTTATTTATTGATGTTTGTCCCTATATTGTATTCTATGTTGCATTTGTTTTAATATAACATCTTGTTCTTAATTGCTTAAAATACTTTAGTTGTATTAACAAATGTGCATTTTTCATCAAATTCAGACGTCTGAATTGATGATTTCAAACGTCTGAATATTGTCGTGGTCATATTTTTTTATTTCAGATTCAGATGTCTGAACCCTCTTTTTCAGACGTCTGAAAGTACCTCAAATTGCACTGTTTCAATTATGTTTTAAATTTTTCGATTTCAGACGTCTGAAATTGAAATTCCAGACGTCTGAATCTAACTGTCGATTCAAATTCAAGAGTTTTTTCAAATTTTTCCATCCACCAATCACATTAAAACCTTTCATCTACTACTTCAAACCCTACTTCATCTAAACCAGCATCTCTCTATTCTCAAAAACTTCAAACTCTTTCACAAAAATCTCCAATGCCTCCAAGATCAATACTACCAAGGGCTTCAACCACTTCATCTACACCAAATGTAGATCAATGGCTATGGAATGATGAAGCTAAGAGAAGATTTGCTCAAATGGATAGATCTAGTTTCTTCCCGGGAGCTTTTGTAAAATTTGACGAATTTGCACCATATAGAATTCAACAAATTGCTCACTCAAGTGGGTTAGAATCTCTCTTATCCTTCTCTGTAAATAATGTTAAAATAAATCATCTTTTAGTTAAATTATTCTATTCTAATATGAATTTGGACCATCATCATCCCATAATAGAAAGGACTGTATTTGGACTTGGGTATGTGTTGTTAAAATCTATCTTCCCTTAGTTTGTCTTGGAGATATTTTACAATGTCCTTCATCTGGAACAGATTTGGATGATATTGAAGCTTCACTCTCTTTGGATCATAGAGATGAAGTCTCCCATAGATTTCTTTCCGATGAAATCACCAGGCTTACCTCCATCCAACTCCGGCCACAAGCTCGTATTCTTCATCGAGCTTTAATTCGCTCCGTCTTACCGAGAACCGGAAGTTATGAAGTTGTCAACAAACACAACTTCCAAGCTCTTTATGCCATCTATTCTGGACAATCTGTAGATTGGGGTCATGTTATTCTTGAGGAGTTTATGGATGTTAATCGCCGCCGTCGTTATAAAACTTTTCATTATGGTGCCTATATAATGAAAATTCTTACAAATTATGGAGTAACTTTTCCAAAATCAGAATTTTCGCCTATAAAGGAGCTAGGATCCAAAACCTTAGGGCTAATGAACTTGCCTAAGCGTCCATAAAACCTTGACTTTATTTCTTTCGAAGAATGGATAAAAAACCGAGATCAAAATAGACCTCAACCTCATCAACACATTGCTCCACAAGCTCCCGAGCATGATGATGATGACATAGAAGTGCTCACTCTCGAATCAACACCAAAACAAGCCTTGGTTACAATTTCTCAAAATCAGGCTAAGCTCAATACCAAGACTGATAGATTGGAGAAGCAAACCAATAGGAAGGTTAATTCTATTCCTGGCTTCCTAAATAAGATTTGGGAACATATTAGTTGCTCCACTTCCACTTCTACCGAGGTCTTTGATCCTGCACCCTTTCAATGGTCTTCTAGCTCCGGTTCTAACAATGATGAAGATGATGATGACGATGGTGACAAAGGTGATGATGAACCTAGTACATCTTTTTAAAATGGTGGTGGTATGGATCTTTCACTTCAATATTTCATAACTAATCTTTTTGGTTTGTTTGTTTTTAAATCATGACTTTTCTAGTGTTTTTATTGTATGAACCTATTTGGTACTTTCGTTATGTCTTTTGGTATGTAACTTAAACATATGCTACTACTTGTTGGCTCTATATATTTTGTGATGATTCCGTTGGTTCTTTGCTCTCCTATTCTTGTTTATATTTTGTTACATCTATGATATGCATGAAATTTTAACTCTCCTTTTTGTCGATGTCAAAGGGGGAGATATATTTTTGAAATATTTCCTATCGACACGGGGAGTACTTATATTTCCTGTCTTTATATGATCAGGTTGTATACTATAATTTTATATAGTTGTCATCATCAAAAAGAGGAGAATGTTGAAACTTCGTGTTTACGATATTTTGACTATGACAACTATACAATCATTTATATACTAACTTGTTTTTGCAGGGATTAATCTATGACAAGATTCGACTATGTATAATTTTATATATAATTTTGTTTCGAGTCCTTATCTAGAAGTTAAAATATGTTAAAATCTCTCCTATATGATATATACTGCATCTCATTATCATTTCATATGAATATATTTGGATTAAAAGAAAAATCTCGTTTATATGTTACATTCAGACGTCTGAATGATCCAATCTAGACCTCTGAATTTGGAAATATGAATATTGTAGAATATAATATTCAGACGTCTGAATTGGATAGTTCAAACGTCTGAATCTGGCAATTTTTTTGCCTATTTTCTTTCTGGTTTGATTTCGTTGCATTTCAGTAGTCTGAATTTTTAATTTCAGAAGTCTGGATATTTACAACGGCTAGTTTTCAAAAAAGGCACTTCCATTCGTGAAGAGTTGCAATCTTTAATTCAACAGATATGATCATAACTCTTGATGATAACTCTTCACGAACAATTGAAACTATTTATTATCTATATAAACACATTAGAATCAAGTTTTCCAACAACAAATCAATTGATTATTATTCTACTCTCAATACTCTTGATTCTAACACACTTGTGCTTTCAACATCATTCAAATTCACTTTCTTACTTCCTTATTCTTCACGCATTCACATATATATCATAAAGGAGAAGATTATAGGAAGGGTGTACTATAATTGACAAATTCGTGTTACTCAAGAACACATAGTGTCAAGAAATATTGTTTTGTAAAAGTCCCGTTCTGCTGCTCGGGCAAAGTGAAGTCCTCTTCGGTTATTGAGGTGAAATCCTGTTCTGTTGCTCAAGTCCCTGTTCGGCTGCTCAGGGGTTGTATACACCTATTCCTCCAGGTAAAGTGAGGGTTGTTGTTTTAGTGAAATTCCAGAAGGAGTCTGGGACTGGACATAGAACGGGAAGTTCGAACCAGTATAAAAATTCCTGGTGTGCTCGATTATTATTTACTATTATCTGCTAATTGTTCTATTGTTCCGCACTGCTTTTATACTATTCCATATTACTCGATCCTATAGTCACTTTCAATAATAAGTTTAAAAAAAATGTTGAATATAAATGTCAAGTTAAGTAATATTAAATAAAATTAAATAATGAAATTTAAGTTAAGAGAAATTGAATTTGATTTAAAACGAATATGAACTTAAGTTGTGAAGCAAAAATAAACATAAGAAGTGTTGTAAAATAAACTTAAGTAAAATTTGATGCAATGGTTCTTAAGTGATATTAGTATTTAAAGAAATATACTAAGTAATAAATGAATGTGGACAAAGCAATATGAATAATGCTTGTGAAAAAAAATAAATGTAAATAAAATAATTTGGATAAAAAAAAGAATGGGATATAATAAGAAACTAATTGAAATAAATACATAAGTTGTATGTACATTATTTTATTTGCATAACTTTATGATCCGGATTCGAAAATACGATTACGAGATGATTTACATCGGTCCGAGTTAAAAATATTCACTCGATTCTCAATGGCGAACACTGGATATGGAATTTTGATTGATTCTGACATTCTCTATTATAGTATATGGCTATGCAAGGAGAATAGCTGTTTCTAATCAAGGAACTGGTTTGGGGTCCGCACTAGAGTAGTCATGTGAATGATACTCGTTTGATAGTGAAATTGAGTGATCGAGCGAGTGATCAGGTACGATTTTGCATATGGATGGTAAAAGTACATTGTGCGGGCTTTAATAAATTAATTGTTGACACTGGAAAATGTAAATTAATATGGTTATGAATTAATTGGATGGATATTATTTGTTTAATGGTTTCTCTTGTTACATTTGTTACATTTGCATATAGTTATTCTATTAATACATGTTATATATTGATATTACTTTCACTATACTTGTTCTCTTTGGTTGTTGAGTGATTAGTAGGTGCGGATGGCATATGCTTTGCATTTAGAGCTCACTTTCGCATTATAATGATTGTATATGCTTGCTAATATATGAAAAGGTACACATCTCAGATTACATATCCTTGAAGATGAGATGTATATTTGTGATTATATATACATTGTAAAATTTTCCGATCGAGCCACGCAAAAGAGACGTTGGAGAAAGTTTTTGTAAATTCTAGGCATTAGAAATTTTTTGAAAATTTCGGAAATTTTTTTTACTAAAATTTGATTTTTTTTATGTAATAACTTGGAATGGTGTTAATTTGTAATTATGAATGAATTTAAAGATTTAAAAAAGGATGATAACAAAGTTTCAACAAATTGATTTTGAAAAGATAAAGGCTTAAAAAAATTGGTAATCCATTTCAACTAATTGGTTTTGAAAAGTTAATAGGTTTGGGGCATTTTTCTTACTTGCTAATTTCGAGGACGAAATTCTTTTTAGGGGAGAAGTATGCAACAACCCAGAATTTCAGTCATTTGAATTTGAAATATTTAGTTTATTTTAAATATTGAAAAGTTAATTTTATAAGTCAAGCAACATAAATTTCAAATATACCGACTTATTTGATAATGTGAATTGTTAAATTAGGTAATTGGAATTGTTTAAATAATTGAACCTTGAATTTAATATGAAAAAAATGATTTCAAATGTTGATTTAAATTCTGTTTAAATAAGAATGAAGATAGTAAACTTTTGAACTTGAATAAAAGTGATTTGACATATTTTTTAGTAATAACTAATTTTAATGACATATGAAAATAACCTTTCGGGAGACTGTCTTAGAATTGGACGAAACTAGTTCCATTGGATCTGTAATAGTGAATTATTATACGACGTCAAATTTCGTGGCGATCGGACTTATCGTTTGGTCGTGCGAGTTTGTAACGCGTAGAAATTAATTAAAAGAATTTTTTACTATAATTTAATTTTGAAAGCTAACTTCTGTGGATGATGGAATTAAGTTCCAATGATAGTTCCATTGTGTTCAGAATAGGGGTATTACATATAGAACGCCAGGCGATTGGAGTTCAAAAATTTAGCAAGTGAATAGTGTTTCGTAAATTTCCTATAAAAGGACTTTAAGTCCTCACATTTGCAAACCCTAGAACAAAAATAACAAGGCTACCATTTTTAACATCCACCTTCAAATGGCCGAGATTTCTCTCGATGATTGGAACCATTTCAGGCCTTGACTTCTACATGGACGTTGTAGCCGTCATCTCCATGAACTCATCCATGCATGCCGATCATCGACCAGTGGTCCATTTTGGTGGCAAATCGAGTCAAACGGCGTTCGACGTTTTGGCTGATTTGGTGGAAACGACGGCGATCGAGGAGGTGGCACCAGTGGCAGGCGACACGGTAGAAGCAGGGGGTCCTTGGGTGAACTCGTGGTGGTGCCTGGCGACGTCGGCGTGGCGTAATAGGAACGCAGCCTGGATTGTGAACGACGGGATATAAAGGTGATCAATGTTCAAAATTTAATTAATTTAAGTTAATTAAAATTTTAAATAATCTTAAAAGTTCTAACAGTCGTATCTTGTTCATACGAGGTCGAAATTGAACGCGGTTAGTCGCGTTGCGCTTGTTACAACGAAATCTATGATATCGAGTTAGATTGGAAAGATTTGTAGCTAGTAGGAATTTGGTTTAAAATTGAATGTCTGTTTGATTTTAATTCAAATCGAAATGCTTCAGCAATTACTGCAATTTTGGTGAGTTAACTCACCTCTCTGGCCCATTTATATTTCTATATAAGTGTGGATAATTTTACTATTGATTATTTATTGACTATTTGGTTGATTTATTATTTTATTAGTTGGTTTGGATATATTGCCGCCCTTAGAGTGGATGAGACCCTGTTACGTTCCCGTGTATAGGCGGATGACCCTTTATATAAAATCCCACCTCGAAGCGGTTGATTTATGTTTTATGATTATATACTATATGTGATGTAAGGGGACAAGATTGGAGGGATCCAACAGTATTCCTTGCACTATAGATTTTATTTCTCATATATTTTGATGTATGATGTTTTGGATGCAATATTTAATGACATTGATACGATTACCCTTATTTAGTACTATAGTAGCACCGGGCCTTATTTTTAGTATTTTGAAATAATATAAAATAACGATTTTGAATTAAAACGATTTTAAAACGATTTTGGAATTTTATATTTTTTAATAATTATTATCGAATTATTAAAAGGGATGAATTTATTTCAAACAAAAAAGAAAGTTATGATTTTTGATGTTATAAAATTTTACTTTTGAGAAATGCTCTTAGGTCGCAACTCCCTAGGTCGCTCACGACCTATGGCATGGCCGACCTAAGCCCAACTTCTCCTATAAGTACCCCGCCTACTCCGCACTGGAAAAGGGAGGATTTTTCTGGAGCGCCAAGACTTTGCTGTTTTCACGACTTCTACACTTGCTCCAACACTTCAAATTCAAAATACACTTCAAAGAACCTTCGGAAAAGATCAAGTTCATTCAACATGAATCCAAAGAGCTTTTTTGCATCAAAGTTCTAACTACCTGTCTTAATTGTGTTGTAATTGAAGAATTATTGTAAAAGTTGTAATCAAATCAGTAATAGAAGAGATTAAGTGGACGTAGGCTTGACTTTGAGCCGAACCACTATAAATCTTGTGTTCTCTACTACTATAAAATGCCTGTCTCATTTCGATGTGCAAATATCTTAAATATGTTGCTAAAATGTCGATTTAATATTGCAGGCTATCAAAGCAAAACTTACCTATTCAACACGTCACAAGGCCAAGCGATTCCTACAAATCACTCAACAAACAAATGTCAAGCCACAAAAATTCTAGATTCAATTCCTACATAAGAAGTGCTTCTCACAAACAGTTGGTGATTCCGCCAAAGGGGCACCTTCCTAACATAGAAGTTCCAGGCCCTTGCTAACTGATTGCGATCGTTTGTGCAAACAAACATCCGGTTAAGTAGCTTGCGCCTTCCCCGTGGATTCACTTAACAATGAAGTACACTTCTCTGGAAAAATCAAACAACCTGCAAAAGAAAGGAACATGTACTTAGAGGCGATAACGAGGAATCCTGAGGGACAGATGGTGAAAAGACATGGGCAAGCAGACCAAAACAGCCAAAATGGAATCTTGTCTCTCAACAAAAAAGTTGGTGGGACCACCGAAGGGGCACCTTCCTAAAGTGAAGATTCCAGGCCCTTGCTAGTTAATTGTGGTCGTTTGTGCAATCAAACATCCAGTTAGGTAGTTTGCGTCTGCTCCGTGGATCCACTTAACTGTAAGATGCAACCTACCTGGCAAACGAAACAAAAAAGCCCTCTTCGGAGGCACACTTCTACTCTCAAGGGAAGATCAATTTCTCCATAATGAGAACATTCTTCCCCAAAAAAGTTGAAGTGCCAAAGAAAGCCCTCCAACGAGGCACGCCGAAAAATGAAATGTTTTTTCTCAACAAAAAAGGTTGGTGGAACCACCGAAGGGGCACCTTCCCAAAGTGAAGGTTCCAGGCCCTTGCTAGTTAATTGTGATCGTTTGTGCAAACAAACATCCAGTTAGGTAGTTTGCATCTGTAACGACCCAGTATTTTGGACCATTCAAATCGACAATAAATCCACACATGTCGGACTTGAATAATTCAAAACGATGGATTGTAAATAAAATTTGGCAAAGCTCAGCATATACAATAAATAAAATAATTACAGATCACAGACACAGAGTAATATAACAATAATGCAGCGGAAACAAAAGGATAGTAGTTCATGAAGCTACTATATATATATAACAGAGTTAGACAAGATACAACAGAAGTCTCGAATACAATAGATGTCTCAATACAATAATCAAATACAAGATCTGAATACATCACTGGAATCAACTGAATAACTGAAAGCAAGATCGATAGATAGCTGGATCTCCAAGCGAAGCTCCAACTCCAAAGGTGAGTCTCAAATGTTGTATCACTTAGTCTGACCTGAGCGTAAAGCAAAACACAAAACACTCGAGTCAGGATTAACATTCTTATATTCAATAAATCCAACTCAAGTGAAATATCAACTGAAATACAAGTAACTTAAAGGATGTTTGGGATAACCATCCTCGAAGGGTCCGTTAAACTATTTACTATGTAGTAATATACGCTATATACATTAGTGTCTAATTAGTAAAGTATAATCATATTAAAAATAGCGTTAAGGGGATGGGGAACCTTAACGCGGTCGGATCTTAAAATCATAATTGTAGTAAAGCTCGATATGGTAGGTGACACGGCACACAAGGCAATGCCAAGGTAGATATACCAATTATGCACACGGACTGATGGATACGCATAGCAGCCACTACCGTTCCACCTCGAACAACACTCCCAAATCAAGGGTGGCCACCAAAAATCACAAAGTAATAGAATGGTATCGAAGAAGTGTGTCCGATACGAGGTGCTACCTCACTGGCCCGAGATCGCTCCTGTTTTAGCCATTTTATGCCAACTCACGGGAGTTGGGTCCACGTATATACCTTAGGATCGTCGCCACCATCCTACTTCATTCTGGAAACTCCACCACGTACACAGTTGTCAAAGTGGTTTTCGGTATCGACAGAGAGTATATCCATATCCGATCCCGGTCTCTTTAACAACCAATCGTTATTATAACACCGTGGTCATTTCAAAATAGTTTATACCTCAAAACCAAAATATCATTATCATTTCAAAACCCATTTAATACGATATCATTTTCATTTCAAATATATCCATTTCAAAATCATAGTACTTTTCCAAAGTTATAACGCTTTCGAAATCATAGCATCTTGGAAATCATAACACTTTGAAATTATAGTATTTTGGAAATCGTAACACTTTTCTTTTAAACAGTTTAGATATTAAAATTAGTATATATATTAAAATAGTTTATAAATAAGATAGTTTATATAAATAGTTATAAGTTTAAAATAGTTTAAAATAAAATAATTTATATTAAAAATGATTTACATTAAAATAGTTGATATTAAAATAATTTATAAAGTAAAGTATCAATAGTTTTAAATATAATTTAAAATTTCTTTATAAAATAAAATAGCTTCCTCAAATTTCACAAATTGATTCAAATTAACTCGAATTCCAAAATTTAATTTAATCAAATCTCAAATCAACAGTTTCAACTCGATTCAGCTTCTAAATAAACCATTTCAAACTATCGATTTCAAATATATATCTAAACCATAAAATAAACCATTTCAATTTTAATATATTTTAAAGCTTTAAATATTCAACATTTCAAAACTAAATTCGATAAATTTATATACATATCCGATTCACTTTACAATTATTCAGTTTTGAAATATTAACTTAATCATTTCCAGAACATTTAAATATAATTTCAATTTACAAATTTAAATAAACAAAATATCCCATTTAAATATATATAAGTTTGAAATATCCATTTAAGTCACCTTTCAAATTTCAAGTTGTAAAACACTTCTTTAAATTTCAAATTCAAAACATTTCAAATCAAACTTATTTAAGTATAATTCTTAAATAAATATAATTTCAATCAATTTCAAATCATTATAAATTCTATATTTGAAGATATAAGTATTAAATAAATACTTAAACATATTATTTATCAACTTTATTAAATCAACTTTAATGAATCTTTAAAATCAATATTTATCAAAACCGTATATTTCTTTTCAAAACCATAGAAATCATTTTCAAAACACTTATATATAGACCAACGGTGCCTGTATATAATTTTCTATCCTATGGTCAAGTGATACGGATATTTATCATTTCAATCTGCAATTTAAAATATATATACGGGTATATATCTTTTCAACCCGCAATCCCAAATTCAATTCAATGAAAATCGCTTGGGTTTATCATTTCAACCCATAACGATTTTCTCCTATTCTACAGATCGTTCGGGTATGTATCATTTCAACCCATAGTGATTCTATACTAATAGGGAACTTGCAGAGTGATAACATATATGATAATAAAATAACAACAGCAACAAGCATATATCAACAATATAAATAACAGATAATGGTGTCAGATGTCACAGGTGAACAAATACAGATAACAGTGTATATATATATCAAAGTAAATAACTAGCAATGATATATTTCAATTGACGTTTCAATTGAAATCAAATTTAATAAATATAAGAACATAAATCGTGAGTGATTGCTCACCTTTCGAGGCTAGAGAGATGAACGGGAAAGGAAACGATTTGTGGATCCAAACACGAATTCCAAAGCAAAACAAGATGGGCACGAATTTGACGATCAAAGCTGATAGCTTGTAATTGACGAAATCCAACCAAACTGGATTGATGAAGGTCAATGGCATAAGTGAACTCATATATGTAACTATATATATATAACAAATTATATGACATCATATTCCAAATTCGAACGCATATTAAAATCTTTATAATATGGAAAAATCAGTGTTAGATTTAAACATATATGCATATATCTAGATCAAAATCTACATATATCCTTTAAAGATCGTTATTAAATTTAAACCAATATATTTAGAGCATATAATATATTAAAAATCAATACTCCATATAAAAGTCAAATTAACTTACTTTATTAGAATATCTCTATAAACTCAAACAAACCATATATATACTTATATAACTTTATCTATCTATACAAATCAGATGGACTAATAACAGGAACATATAAACGAAACAAAGTAACGAGTTAAGTGTAATTTATATATAAACAAATATTCCTTTATCATTCTTATAATATATATGTATAAAATTTGGTATACAAATAGAAAGAGTCTGTAGCTGTTCAAAACAAAATATATGTGCAGACTATATATTTATACACAAATGTATACAAATTACACTATAACAGTTATATACAAATCTATGTTCATACAAATATATATACTTATATATAGACATATATATCCCAGAATACAACAAGACAGATGCAGACTAGTATGTAGTATATATATACATATATATAAGTTTTAAACACATAAATTTTTAAAACCATACATATATATAAGTTAATATGTGCACAGGCTAATAGATATGCATACAATCTATTCAAAAAAATATATGTATAAACTGATAGATAAAACTCAATTGACCAAACATACTATCACCTATATTACTGTATTATACATAAAAAAAATATAAACTATCATTATAAAATTTCAAAGATCAATATATATATACAAAAAAGAAGAAGTGAAAACTGTAGGAAGACCACAGCTTTACATATATACATACTGACCAAACTATGCATACTTATATACATCAAACAGTAAAGCAAATACAACTTTATAACTTTATACACTTTTAAATATCAATAACAGAATACACTATAACCAAATCTTATACAACTTTATATGAAATATATACTAGCAAACAACACCTATAACAACACATTTCATAACTAAAATTTTATAAAATTAACACAGTAATATATATAACGAAATCCAAACAACAAGGTTCATAGGCAGCAAATATATTTGCTGAAAACAAAATCTTGTAAACATATGTATATATATCCTTACTAAATAAAATATATAATACCTTGCTAAAAGAGAAGCTGGGAGGAATGAGATGGCAATCGGCTGTTGATGGTGGTTTGGGCACGGATGAAGGGGAGGGATGTTGAAAGGTTAAAGTATTTAGCTTGGGGAAAATTCGAGATAACCAGGTAAGTTCACGGGTGAATTGAAGGGGACAACAACGGTGGCCGGGCTGCTGCCGATTGGTGATGGTTGAAGGCTTGCAGGATGGCGAGGTGGAGGCATGGGTGTGTCAAGTTCCGGCTGCACATGTTCGGCCATGGTGAAGATGATGGTGTGTCACATACCGAAATTTTCGACTTTCGAAAATTCGACATCGACACTCACTTTATCGACCGCCAAACAATCGAATGCCAGAAACTCGAATAGTGATGGTTTTTTAAAAAAAAGAGGTAGAAGAAAAGATAGAAGGAAAAGAGAAGAAAGAAAGAAAGAAGAACAACAGAACAACAATAGAAACAGAAACAATATCAGAATCTTACACATCGCAGCGGAACAATATATAATAAATAAACACTAGTCTTTTAAAACAAAGAGCTATATCAGTTTATACATACATCAATCATCAGAGTCAATATACAACAATGGACAGTTATATAACTTGTCCTCATACAGAATACACTGCGGAATAAATAAATAATTACGGATATACGTCTCGCCATCCAGCTTGCTTCCAAAGCTCTAGAATATCCAGAATATCCTGATAACATAACTCTAGGCTGCCCGTGTGGAAATTGGTGGGCACCCAGAGTTTAGAAGGGAACAATAAACTCCGAGTCAGTCATGGTGACTGGTGTGAGATCGTAAAACAGTTATTTTTCACAAAGAAATAAAACAAATTCGCAATGCTTTTGGAAAATGAAACTACCATAAGACCTCCCGCCACACACACAATGCAAACGCAGAATTGGAGGAGATTTCTTCTTATGATAGTCAAAGATGCTTACTACACAAAATCAATTCTTTTTGATATTATTATTAGTGCATAGTGTAGAAAACATTTCGAAAGTATAATATTAATCTTAGCCAGCATAGGCATTCCGCACTTATGCCTACTATAGCTACCATCCAAACATTGGTGACCACCATAAGTGAATGATAGGTTCTACAACTAAAACCGTACAAGGCTCGTATTGTTTCTTTGGATTTCCAACAAATGGTCAGGCCAAGGAACTTCCTATCCACGATGGGTACGCCCCTGGAATAGACGACCCGAGAACCTAACGTTACGGTTAGATCTCTGCCAACACAAGGCCGGGTTACCTCTGCAAAAATAGGTAACTACTGACACGCGTATGCCATCCCCCGATCGTCACCGATCTTCCCGAGGATCCCCGATTCGCAACAACCACAAAGTAATAAATTTGCAGCAACCACAGAGGTTAAGTATCTGGGCTCCATACCATGATACCACCTTTATCCAGAAGGAATGACATACACTAAGGGGCGCTACTCCCTAGAACCTTGCCGCATCCTTCCTGTTTCGACCATTTCCAGGGTGTGAGGCTCGACGAAGTCTCGTCCACAAAGCTACGCTTTCTACAAAGCCATGCTTCGGGTCAAACAAATGATCAACCTATGATCACAAAGATATAAGATCAAACAAATGATCATATCGCAAATGATCAAACACTGATCATTTCACAGCAACACTCAGTATGCCACGTTACCAAATTGGGAGTATATCGCTGATAAATTTCAACTACATAACCTCTGAGCTCGTACGTCTCAGAGAAGGGTGTTAAGCTAAGAGAATAAATTCTCCGCCACCAACAGAAATGTATTTGAAAGAAATCAGCTTTATATCTCAAATTGTAACGTCAGACATACAATCCATACAAGTCTGTTCCGGGATCGAACAGAACCGAAGGCACTTCTCACGAAGCCCTTGCATATCCGGATAAATTTCTAATCACGTCCGGACTTCCCGTCACTAAGGGTGATAAAACCTCTAAACCGGAGATCAGCCGATGTAGAGTAACTCGACGGTAATCCTTCCGTTTTCAAAAATATCCGGTCTTCAACACCGGTCTTCAAATGCAATTCATAACGACGTATCACATATTCGGAATGGGTTATACGACCCCATGGTCCTTTCCCGGCTAACCCGAATAGTGAGCGCTTATTCAAAAATAAGTGTGGCATTCAAATTCATCCAATTCACAACAAATACCATTCAAGGTAATTATTGATAGTCGGTTATTTAACTATCAATAAAGATGCGCAACATCATCAGATTCCAAATAATTTTCCAAATAATTTCATCTTCCAAAATATCTTTTACTAGATATATAAAATTTCCACACTTCAAAAATAAATCAACGTTTATTTTTCTAAACAGTTTCCATTTCCTTTATAAATTCCATAGTGAATTTATATTTTTCAAAATATCTACTGATATACGATTTTCAAATCGTTTTCAATATTCAATTTCAATTTATCTTTAAGAAGATAAAATCTCAAAACGTTCATTTCATATTGGAAAAGTATTTTCATACTTATTTAATAATAAGTATTTCATAAATCATTTATTTTCAACACTTGGAAAATATTCGATATACTTAAATAAATATTAAGTATATATTTCGTTCTTTAAGGAAACCATTTACTATAACAACATTTATTTGAGTCAAAATGAATGTTACGTAAAACATCGTTACGACGACTCAAAATCACTAGTATAAGGATTCGAATTTTAGATAGATATATAAATCCCAATACTACATAAAACATTTCCTTTTGGAAATCATTTACTATAACAACAGTGTTATAGTCCACCATTTCCTTATTTTTTTCGAAAACGTCTATTTCAACAATAAATGTTGAAATCTATGATTTCGATAGTTCACACGTTTTAAAAACATCTTTTAAAACAATTAACTTCATTTATAATATCGCTTTCCCAAACATAACCATCTTTTTTCAATAATATATTCACTGTCCAAAATCGTGAATATAATTCAATAACCAAATTTCAATCTTTTCTAAACATTTATTTCAAGAATTATCCACTGTCCAAAATCGTGGATAAAATTCCCTTAATAATCTCTATATTTAAAAATCAATCAAATTTGATTTATTTTTCGAATTTATAAAAACAACGTTTATAAATTCTATTTCCATTTTATAACAACTTCGATTTATACATCTTCTTTAATGACCCATTCAATTTATAAGTTAATATAACTTATAATTCATTTATTTTAAAAGAAATCGTTCTTTTAAACTTCACAAAATTTAAAACTTTCAGATTTCATTAACTTATGAAATCCCATTTACACTTCATTTTAACACTTATAGAAACTTGTCTTATAATCCCAATATTTCAAATTAATAAATATCCATTTTTGTACATCTTTTAAATAAACCGTTTATAATACTAGAAACCCCAATTTAAACCATTTCATAAATTTCTTAACTTTTATTTCAAAAATCACACTTTGATTTTGTTTCACAAAAATCTTAACTTTTATAACTTTAAAATTTTAGACGCTTAATTATTTGAAATAAATCAATTCAAAAATTCAATAAAACGTCTACTTTCAAAAATCACTTTAAAACCTTTTTAAAGTAAAAGATGTTATTTTTAAACTTCAAAACTGAATCCGATGATGCAACAGCATCAATTAGTCAATCATAACATTCAATATCATATATCAATATGATAACAGCATATACAACAAATATCTGCAAATAATAATATTGGTGAGGAATCCAGTTGGATCCCTCCCACCTGTTTCCCTGCATCCACAGACGTTAGCACAATACCAATTCCACTTCGAAGTGGAATATCGCGGTATATGGGTTTTATAAAAATAATCTGCTTACTAACGACGCAATAGGGTCTCATCCGCTATACGAGGCGGGAAATCAATCAATCCAATATATACATATGCCAATATGTATATATTGCTATATATATAGATATATCCTACTATATCTAATATCACATCCAATAGCAATCAAATAAATCAATAACTGCAATATCAAATTTCATTTGAGTGAGAAAATCTCACCTTAGCTTTTTATCTTGCATTACATTTCCATTCCAGTTTGTTTTCTCCATTTTTAACCTTGTATAACAATTTATACCACTTATTAATGTTTAATCAACCGAAAACCATTTATCATAAAAAAATCTAATCGATTAATGTTTTAAATTTTTAAACTAAAAATTTCTTTATTAATTTATTTGGAGTAACCAAAATAATTAAGTAAGTTGATAAAAATAGTTAAATCTCCAAATGCATTATTTTTGAACTAAACTAGTAGATTAAAATATTCCTATGTTTATTTTCCTCGAACTGCCTATAAAATATTTTACACAGATTTTACATAAACCTATTTCTTTACATATATAATTTCAACTACATATATACTAAAACTATATAGATTTCAAAATCTAATTATATATAAACTTTTAGCATTTTGAAACTCCTACTTTCCTTATTTAAAATTTTATATACATATACATATATATATATATTGCTAAGAATTACTGTAATAAATCTTCTCTGGTTACTATATATATATCTTCAATTCTACAGTGAAAATGTATACAAATTTATTTTTAAGATTAAATAAATTTTCACTTTAACTTGATATTAAATCGAGATCAACAACAAAATATACTTTACTGTAATCAAAAATATTAAATCAAGGTAATGAAGTTCGTATAGCTCACAACCACTCTATTGAACTCGCGATCGACCATCATCGAATCCTTTCTGTTCGCTGCCATCGCCGATCGAACGCCAACCCAGACTCGAATCACCCTTGTCGCCGAGCATCAAACTGCTCTTGCGAGCGCACGCGTGTCTCGACTTCGACAAACCCCTAATCGACATCGCCTGCTCACGATAACCCACTTCGCCACCGAGTTTCGATCGACAGATCCTTTCACCCCCATCGCGTGCTCGAGCGCGAGCGTCTGCCTCATTCTCGAATTCCCACTTCGAGCCTCGCCTGACCAGAAAATATCGCGACCCTCCCTGTTCGATTTCGTTTCTCACATGCTCGCGATTTTATTTTATTTTTCGTTCGTTCGTTTCTCTGTGTGAAGACTTGAATTTGAAGAGGGGAAAGATGTGGTTTTAGTTTAGGAGGGAAACAAATCGGTTGCCATAAATTTTCGTTCGTTATGCTGAAGAAGTAAAAGGGAACGAGATAATTTTGAATTATACAGGAAGGGGGTTATTTAAAATTGGACGAAGTATGGCCATCACGATCTTCTTCCGTGATCGAAGGCGTGATAAAAGGAATAACGTGGTGCTGATGTTAATTAATAAAATTTTAAATTTTAAATTTAAATTCGATAAAGATTCAACGCGTTTACTCTCCGTACGGTTACATAACAATTCCTAAAAATACGAAATTGGAAATCCGACAATAATCCAGTATTACGGATCCAATGGAACTGGTTTCGTCGAAATCCGAGACTGTGTGAAAATTGACTATTTTTAAATATCGATTCAAACGATTTAATTTTCAAAACTGAACAATTCAATTTCAAATTCAATTCTGAAAGTTCTATTATCTTCAGTATTATCAATATGAATTTTCAAAGCCTTTGAAATATTTTTCTTCAGCTTATGATTGAAAATTCAAATTTTATTCAACTTACAATTGATTAAATTTTATAATTTAATCGTCAAATTCAAAGTTATATTCGGGATTCAAATTAAATCATCGTTCAAATATTTAAAATTAATTAAATATTCTCAATTTAATTTGTTCAAAATTCTGGGTCGTTACAGACTTCCCCCCTTAAAAGAATTTCGTCCTCGAAATTACAAGTTAGAAAGAAAGGTCCTTAACTCGTCTACTATTTTTCACAATCCAATAGTTTTATCAAATTTTCAAAACAAATCTTCCTACTAAAGATTCGTTATTTATTCAACTAGCTTTCCAATTTTAATTATAAGTTTTCAAACAACATTGTTTACTTCAAAATTCAAATTCGAGTTTAAATTCAAATTTTAGCTTCAAAATTTCTCAAAAATTTTCTAACGCCCTAAATTTCCGAAAAATTTCGCCAGCGTCTCCTTTGCGCGGCTAATACGGCACGACTACAAAACGTCCCTACGAATTCTCAGATTTCAAAAAGAAAAAGAAAAAGTCAAGCGGCTAGAGAAAAAATCATCAAAAACTCATATAGAAATTTAAATACATACCTTTTGTCGAGCAATTCAAATTTATCTTTAAAAATCAAATCCCATTCCTTTACACCTGTATATCCTACTAGCCATAAAATCTAGTTACATATTCAAACCATTTTGCACATTCAATTACAAAAATTTTCAATATAAACTACTTATACATTTTTAGCTTACTATTGAAGTTACATATTCAATTTCGTTCAATTTTGCATTTCAAATTCATTTGAATTCAATTCACAATTTTAATTCCATTGGAATTCAATTTTGTCTTCTATTCTGAATATTGAATTTTTTATCGATTATCTTTAGTTCACTTCATTTGCAATTGATTCCATTCAATTTATTCATTCACCTATTGATGTACTTGCAATTGCAAATTGATTCATTCATTCACAATTTATTTTCATAATTCAATTCTCAATTCCAGAGTCTTTTCAACCTTTTCAAAACCATTTTTGAAAACAATTCAAATCATCCTTTGAATTTCCAAAACAAAACCCAAATTTTCCAAACTCTTCCATTTAAAACAATTTGGCAGCAATTCCTCTTTTGGAGACCCGAAAATGAACACCAATGATGCCGCGGTCATCATCGAAGTTATTTTCCAACGACCAAAAAGAGTTTAGAGCTTTTCATTTCTTCAGAACATTTTTCAAAACCTTTGAAATTCATTTCCAAATCAAAAAGGATTTAAACTTTCCAAATCTCTAAAATTTCCAAATTCTTTTCAAAACATTTCCAAATACTCCTCTGGAATTCTATTTCAAATTACAAATCACATTTATAATTTACATTCTTAAATTTCATTTGTATATGGATTTATTTCTTAACTTTGGAGTTACAATTTCCATTTCGTATTCAATTTCATATAATAATGATAATAATTCAACATTATCACTTTCCTAACATCCATGCAACCATGTACTGTAACAATTCATAGAAAATTATTTCTTTTGTATACAAAAATAATTTTGGGCAACATTATTTCATTTACCCCATTTAAAACAATACTATGTCGGTTTACCTTGTTTAAGAGTTTAGAAACCCCTATCGATTACAGTTACCTAGACTGCACCGACCAGAATTCATAAACAATCAACCGATAAGTCAACACAATACAAAACAAATTTCATATTCACTAACAAATACGCGCTCATATCTATTATTACACTCAAACTCATTCTAGAGTACTACTGACTCTATCTCTAATGAGTAACACCCAACAGAGCAGGGTTGTCGCTTAACCATATGCTCTGATACCACTTTATCACATACCGAAATTTTCGACTTTCGAAAATTCAACGAAAATTCGACATCGACACTCACTTTATCGACCGCCGAACAATCGAATGCCGGAAACTCGAATAGTGATGGTTTTTAAAAAAAAAGAGGTAGAAGAAAAGATAGAAGGAAAAGAGAAGAAAGAAAGAAAGAAGAACAACAGAACAACAATAGAAACAGAAACAATATCAGAATCTTACACATCGCAGCGGAACAATATATAATAAATAAACACTACTCTTTTAAAACAAAGAGCTATATCAGTTTATACATACATCAATCATCAGAGTCAATATACAACAATGGACAGTTATATAACTTGTCCTCATACAGAATACACTGCGGAATAAATAAATAATTACGGATATACGTCTCGCCATCCAGCTTGCTTCCAAAGCTCCAGAATATCCAGAATATCCTGATAACATAACTCTAGGCTGCCCGTGTGGAAATTGGTAGGCACCCAGAGTTTACAAGGGAACAATAAACTCCGAGTCAGTCATGGTGACTGGTGTGAGATCGTAAAACAGTTATTTTTCACAAAGAAATAAAACAAATTCGCAATGCTTTTGGAAAATGAAACTACCATAAGACCTCCCGCCACACACATAATGCAAACGCAGAATTGGAGGAGATTTCTTCTTATGATAGTCAAAGATGATTACTACGCAAAATCAATTCTTTTTTATATTATTATTAGTGCATAGTGTAGAAAACATTTCGAAAGTATAATATTAATCTTAGCCAGCATAGGCATTCCGCACTTATGCCTACTATAGCTACCATCCAAACAGTGGTGACCACCATAAGTGAATGATAGGTTCTACAACTAAAACCGTACAAGGCTCGTATTGTTTCTTTGGATTTCCAACAAATGGTCAGGCCAAGGAACTTCCTATCCACGATGGGTACGCCCCTGGAATAGACGACCCGAGAACCTAACGTTACGGTTAGATCTCTGCCAACACAAGGCCGGGTTACCTCTGCAAAAATAGGTAACTACTGACACGCGTATGCCATCCCCCGATCGTCACCGATCTTCCCGAGGATCCCCGATTAGCAACAACCACAAAGTAATAAATTTGCAGCAACCACGGAGGTTAAGTATATGGGCTCCATACCATGATACCACCTTTATCCAGAAGGAATGACATACACTAAGGGGCGCTACTCCCTAGAACCTTGCCGCATCCTTCCTGTTTCGACCATTTCCAGGGTGTGAGGCTCGACGAAGTCTCGTCCACAAAGCTACGCTTTCTACAAAGCCATGCTTCGGGTCAAACAAATGATCAACCTATGATCACAAAGATATAAGATCAAACAAATGATCATATCGCAAATGATCAAACACTGATCATTTCACAACAACACTCAGTATGCCACGTTACCAAATTGGGAGTATATCGCTGATAAATTTCAACTACATAACCTCTGAGCTCGTACGTCTCAGAGAAGGGTGTTAAGCTAAGAGAATAAATTCTCCGCCACCAACAGAAATGTATTTGAAAGAAATCAGCTTTATATCTCAAATTGTAACGTCAGACATACAATCCATACAAGTCTGTTCCGGGATCGAACAGAACCGAAGGCACTTCTCACGAAGCCCTTGCATATCCGGATAAATTTCTAATCACGTCCGGACTTCCCGTCACTAAGGGTGATAAAACCTCTAAACCGGAGATCAGCCGATGTAGAGTAACTCGACGGTAATCCTTCCGTTTTCAAAAATATCCGGTCTTCAACACCGGTCTTCAAATGCAATTCATAACGACGTATCACATATTCAGAATGGGTTATAGGACCCCATGGTCCTTTCCCGGCTAACCCGAATAGTGAGCGCTTATTCAAAAATAAGTGTGGCATTCAAATTCATCCAATTCACAACAAATACCATTCAAGGTAATTATTGATAGTCGGTTATTTAACTATCAATAAAGATGCGCAACATCATCAGAGTCCAAATAATTTTCCAAATAATTTCATCTTCCAAAATATCTTTTACTAGATATATAAAATTTCCACACTTCAAAAATAAATCGACGTTTATTTTTCTAAACAGTTTCCATTTCCTTTATAAATTCCATAGTGAATTTATATTTTTCAAAATATCTACTGATATACGATTTTCAAATCGTTTTCAATATTCAATTTCAATTTATCTTTAAGAAGATAAAATCTCAAAACGTTCATTTCATATTGGAAAAGTATTTTCATACTTATTTAATAATAAGTATTTCACAAATCATTTATTTTCAACACTTGGAAAATATTCGATATACTTAAATAAATATTAAGTATATATTTCGTTCTTTAAGGAAACCATTTACTATAACACCATTTATTTGAGTCAAAACGAATGTTACGTAAAACATCGTTACGACGACTCAAAATCACTAGTATAAGGATTCGGATTTTAGATAGATATATAAATCCCAATACTACATAAAAACATTTCCTTTTGGGAATCATTTACTATAACAACAGTGTTATAGTCCACCATTTCCTTATTTTTTTCGAAAACGTCTATTTCAACAATAAATGTTGAAATCTATGATTTCGATAGTTCACACGTTTTAAAAACATCTTTTAAAACAATTAACTTCATTTATAATATCGCTTTTCCAAACATAACCATTTTTTTCAATAATATATTCACTGTCCAAAATCGTGAATATAATTCAATAACCAAATTTCAATCTTTTCTACACATTTATTTCAAGAATTATCCACTGTCCAAAATCGTGGATAAAATTCCCTTAATAATCTCTATATTAAAAAATCAATCAAATTTGATTTATTTTTCGAATTTATAAAAACAACGTTTATAAATTCTATTTCCATTTTATAACAACTTCGATTTATACATCTTCTTTAATGACCCATTCAATTTATAAGTTAATATAACTTATAATTCATTTATTTTAAAAGAAATCGTTCTTTTAAACTTCACAAAATTTAAAACTTTCAGATTTCATTAACTTATGAAATCCCATTTACACTTCATTTTAACACTTATAGAAACTTGTCTTATAATCCCAATATTTCAAATTAATAAATATCCATTTTTGTACATCTTTTAAATAAACCATTTATAATACTAGAAACCCCAATTTAAACCATTTCATAAATTTCTTAACTTTTATTTCAAAAATCACACTTTGATTTTGTTTCACAAAAATCTTAACTTTTATAACTTTAAAATTTTAGACGCTTAATTATTTGAAATAAATCAATTCAAAAATTCAATAAAACGTCTACTTTCAAAAATCACTTTAAAAACCTTTTTAAAGTAAAAGATGTTATTTTTAAACTTCAAAACTGAATCCGATGATGCAACAGCATCAATTAGTCAATCATAACATTCAATATCATATATCAATATGATAACAGCATATACAACAAATATCTGCAAATAATAATATTGGTGAGGAATCCAGTTGGATCCCTCCAACCTGTTTCCCTACATCCACAGACGTTAGCACAATACCAATTCCACTTCGAGGTGGAATATCGCGGTATATGGGTTTTATAAAAATAATCCGCTTACTAACGGCGCAATAGGGTCTCATCCGCTATACGAGGCGGGAAATCAATCAATCCAATATATACATATGCCAATATGTATATATTGCTATATATATAGATATATCCTACTGTATCTAATATCACATCCAATAGCAATCAAATAAATCAATAACTGCAATATCAAATTTCATTTGAGTGAGAAAATCTCACCTTAGCTTTTTATCTTGCATTCCATTTCCATTCCAGTTTGTTTTCTCCATTTTTAACCTTGTATAACAATTTATACCACTTATTAATGTTTAATCAACCGAAAACCATTTATCATAAAAAAATCTAATCGATTAATGTTTTAAATTTTTAAACTAAAAATTTCTTTATTAATTTATTTGGAGTAACCAAAATAATTAAGTAAGTTGATAAAAATAGTTAAATCTCCAAATGCATTATTTTTGAACTAAACTAGTAGATTAAAATATTCCTATGTTTATTTTCCTCGAACTGCCTATAAAATATTTTACACGGATTTTACATAAACCTATTTCTTTACATATATAATTTCAACTACATATATACTAAAACTATATAGATTTCGAAATCTAATTATATATAAACTTTCAGCATTTTGAAACTCCTACTTTCCCTGTTTAAAACTTTATATACATATACATATATATATATATATATATATATTGCTAAGAATTACTGTAATAAATCTTCTCTGGTTACTATATATATATCTTCAATTCTACAGTGAAAATGTATACATATTTATTTTTAAGATTAAATAAATTTTCACTTTAACTTGATATTAAATCGAGATCAACAACAAAATATACTTTACTGTAATCAAAAATATTAAATCAAGGTAATGAAGTTCGTATACCTCACAACCACTCTGTTGAACTCGCGATCGACCATCGTCGAATCCTTCTGTTCGCTGCCATCGCCGATCGAACGCCAACCCAGACTCGAATCGCCCTTGTCGCCGAGCATCAAACTGCTCTTGCGAGCGCACGCGCGTCTCGACTTCGACAAACCCCTAATCGACATCGCCTGCTCACGATAACCCACTTCGCCGCCGAGTTTCGATCGACAGATCCTTTCACCCCCATCGCGTGCTCGAGCGCGAGCGTCTGCCTCATTCTCGAATTCCCACTTCGAGCCTCGCCTGACCAGAAAATATCGCGACCCTCCCTGTTCGATTTCGTTTCTCACATGCTCGCGATTTTATTTTATTTTTCGTTCGTTCGTTTCTCTGTGTGAAGACTTGAATTTGAAGAGGGGAAAGATGTGGTTTTAGTTTAGGAGGGAAACAAATCGGTTGCCATAAATTTTCATTCGTTAAGCTGAAGAAGTAAAAGGGAACGAGATAATTTTGAATTATACAGGAAGGGGTTTATTTAAAATTGGACGAAGTATGGCCATCACGATCTTCTTGCGTGATCGAAGGCGTGATAAAAGGAATAACGTGGTGCTGATGTTAATTAATAAAATTTTAAATTTTAAATTTAAATTCGATAAAGATTCAACGCGTTTACTCTCCGTACGGTTACATAACAATTCTGAAAAATACGAAATTGGAAATCCGACAATACTCCAATATTACGGATCCAATGGAACTGGTTTCGTCGAAATCCGAGACTGTGTGAAAATTGACTATTTTTAAATATCGATTCGAACGATTTAATTTTCAAAACTGAACAATTCAATTTCAAATTCAATTCTGAAAGTTCTATTATCTTCAGTATTATCAATATGAATTTTCAAAGCCTTTGAAATATTTTTCTTCAGCTTATGATTGAAAATTCAAATTTTATTCAACTTACAATTGATTAAATTTTATAATTTAATCGTCAAATTCAAAGTTATATTCGGGATTCAAATTAAATCATCGTTCAAATATTTAAAATTAATTAAATATTCTCAATTTAATTTGTTCAAAATTCTGGGTCGTTACATGGTGGGTCTCGGTTTGGGAGAGAAGTCAGGAAGGTGATGTCATTGCTTACGTGGCTGTGATGTGGCCATAAGGTGGAGGCGTTTGACAGGCGAGTGCGAACTCGGCTGATGATTTTTGTGGTGTCGTGCGTGTAAATGCTTGGAAAAGAGGGCAACTAAGAGTCGGTTGTGGGGCTGCCTTGGCAGAAGAATGGACGAGCAACAGATGTTGAGAAGAAAGAAAAGAAGGTGAGAAATAAAATGGGAAGAAGTGAGAATGAAGAGAACCATCAGGCAAAACAAATATGAACGCAAAAAAATGAATGTGCATTTAAGTGAACGTGTACCAATATCAACGGATGGCTCCTCATTTCTCAACTTCCATTCAAGTGACTTTTACCATTCTAGCCTAATAGCCTACCCATAAATAACAAGCTAAATACAAAATAAATTCAAACAAAAATAAAATAAAATAAAATATGAAAATAAAATACGAAAAAATAACCGCATGTAATACGCTGAAAATTTATAGTTTTTGAAAAGTATAAATCAGAATTTAACAAAACGGAAAAACAGAGAAATTATTGTAATCAACTTTTATCCGATTGTAATTGAAATAGAATTATACAAGAAAACTAACTTCCATATTATCAGATAAAAATTTACCAGTTGTCATGTTTAAAATAGACGCATTCCAAATATCAAGTTTAAATTTCAAAATTTTATTGTTTAAAGTTTCACAAAATTTCTATTAAATATATAAATAAACAAATAAAATTATCAAAAATTTACGGGTCGTTACACTCTCCCCCACTCAAAACTTTTCGTCCCCGAAAAGGAAGGAGGTAGGAGAATAGAAACAACCAGAAAGCAAAATAGTTTTAAAACAAGATAAAACAATTAATTTAAACCATAAAGATTTCGAATTAAATTAATTAACAATTTGGTTTAATCCACTTGGTTTCTTCTCAAGTTAAATCAATCTATCTATTTCTAAATTCATTATCTTATTGTTTGGTCATCCTCAATTAACAATTTCTAAATCATCAAACTTGTGTAATCATTTATTATACTCATGTTTTATTCAACAAATTTAATTCTTTTATTCTAAATTATTATTAACTTTATTCCACTTAATATATCTTATCATATATATTTAAACCATATAAATTAATTTAAACCATATAAATTTCAATTTAAATTAATTTAAATTCAATAATTGACTTTAAATTCAAGGTATTTCCATAGGTTAATCTAATTTCAATTTATTAATTCCTGCAAAACAAATTTATTTGCCTTATATATTATTCAATTAAATTATTATTCTATTTCTCTTTATTAACATCTTTATAATAAAATTTAAGTATATAACATTTATTATAACCACTCAAATTTTTATTTATAAATTTCTTTATATTGTATATTATCCAATTACATTTTCAGCTTCTGAATAATTTAGGTAAGTTATATTAGAATGAAATTGGGTATTATACAAATAAAATTTTCCAATTTAACTATTCCAATTTAAATATTTATTCAAGAATTTAGGAATTTAAGAGTTAAATTGTTGATTTCAATTCAAACCATTTAGATATAAATATATATACTAGATATATCAAATTAAATCTATGATTATATACCAATATATATTATAAATCAAGTCATACTTCAGAAATTCAAATCAAATTTATTCCTAAAACAAAAATGTAGCAAAGCTACAGAATGGTCTCTCCACTTCAAAACTCGAAAATGAATGTCGATGATGCGGCCGTCATCACCGAAATTATTTTCCAGCGACAAAGAGAAGAGCACTGATTTAAACATTTAAAATTCTTTGAAAACCATTTTATTCGAAAATACTTTAAATAATATACATTTTAAGACTTTAAAACAAAGTTTGAAATCACCAGAAATTTAATTCTTAAATTCTCAATTCAAATTCATTTCAATTCCAAATAAATTTATAAACAATAGTCATTTTGCAATAGTCAATGACTTACAAAACAATAAAATGATAATCAAATATTATCATTTTCAACAACCAAATTATTTAACTTTTAATTCCAGAAAATTTTCTTATATATTTATAATATAATCATACAAATTTATTTCATTTATCAAATTTGAAAATTATATTGTGTCAGTTTGCTCTGTTCAAGTGTTTTGGGATTCCTATCGATAGCATTGATCCGACGAATCGATCGAAAATCCAAACCAACATCAACAACTCAAACAACACACTATAAACATAATCTATTTTATATTAATTACAAATACACTCCCTCACACGATGATTCCAGAATTGGATTCCAACACAAGGATAGAGATCCAAATATAGAGGGACTCTAATCAAAGAGAAGTCTAATCTAAAATAGATAGGCTCGAAACGAAGGTTAGATGATTGCATTTCCAACAGGAAGATGGATAAAGTTGTATAAATTGCGGGCAACCTTAACCGGGTCAACCGTGACTTCATAGATAAGATCGATGTAGAATTCTGAAGCAAATCGACATTCGATCACCAGAGGTAGAATTCGGGTATAGCATAAGATAGCAGCATCGTAAACCGAGGATACAGAAATCTCCGGTAAATCAATACCGATTGTAAAGGAGTTTCACCCCTGTACAAATTATTCAAAGATTGGCGAGACCGTCGATTTATTATAAAGATCCTTCAAAGTGGAGTTAGTGGATACTACAGAATTAAGAAGACATGAATAGGGGAGACAAGAATGAACTTTGGAACCGAAGGGAACGTTCCAGGATTCAAAGAAACCGAGTCAAAGAAGAAGGAATTCAAGCTCAAACGAAAGTGATTCTGTAATTGAATTTACTACATATGTTGAGTTTTGCCTAAAACCTGGCTCTGATACCACATGTAACGACCTAGTATTTTGGACCATTCAAATCGACAATAAATCCACACATGTCGGACTTGAATAATTCAAAACGATGGATTGTAAATAAAATTTGGCAAAGCTCAGCATATACAATAAATAAAATAATTACAGATCACAAACACAGAGTAATATAACAATAATGCAGCGGAAACAAAAGGATAGTAGTTCATGAAGCTACTATATGTATAACAGAGTTAGACAAGATACAATAGAAGTCTCGAATACAATAGATGTCTCAATACAATAATCAAATACAAGATCTGAATACATCACTAGAATCAACTGAATAACTGAAAGCAGGATCGATAGATAGCTGGATCTCCAAGCGAAGCTCCAACTCCAAAGGTGAGTCTCAAATGCTGTATCACTCAGTCTGACCCGAGCGTAAAGCAAAACACAAAACACTCGAGTCAGGATTAACATTCTTATATTCAATAAATCCAACTCAAGTGAAATATCAACTGAAATACAAGTAACTTAAAGGATGTTTGGGATAACCATCCTCTAAGGGTCTGTTAAACTATTTACTATGTAGTAATATACGCTATATACAGTAGTGTCTAATTCGTAAAGTATAATCATATAGAAAATAGCGTTAAGGGGATGGGGAACCTTAACGCGGTCGGATCTTAAAATCATAATCGTAGTAAAGCTCGATATGGTAGGTGACACGACACACAAGGCAATGCCAGGGTAGATATACCAATTACGCACACGGACTGATGGATACGCATAGCAGCCACTACCGTTCCACCTTGAACAACACTCCCAAATCAAGGGTGGCCACCAAAAATCACAAAGTAATCGAATGGTATCGAAGAAGTGTGTCTGATACGAGGTGCTACCTCACTGGCCCGAGATCGTTCCTGTTTTAGCCACCTTATGCCAACTCACGGGAGTTGGGTCCACGTATATACCTTAGGATCGTCGCCACCATCCTACTTCATTCTGGAAACTCCACCGCGTACACAGTTGTTAAAGTGGTTTTCGGTATCGACAGAGAGTATGTCCATATCCGATCCCGGTCTCTTTAACAACCAATCGTTATTATAACACCGTGGTCATTTCAAAATAGTTTATACCTCAAAACCAAAATATCATTATCATTTCAAAACCCAATTTAATACGATATCATTTTCACTTCAAATATATCCATTTCAAAATCATAGTACTTTTCCAAAGTTATAACGCTTTCGAAATCATAGCATCTTGGAAATCATAACACTTTGAAATTATAGTATTTTGGAAATCGTATCACTTTTCTTTTAAACAGTTTAGATATTAAAATTAGTATATATATTAAAATAGTTTATAAATAAGATAGTTTATATAAATAGTTATAAGTTTAAAATAGTTTAAAATAAAATAATTTATATTAAAAATGATTTACATTACAATAGTTTATATTAAAATAATTTATAAAGTAAAGTATCAATAGTTTTAAATATAATTTAAAATTTCTTTATAAAATAAAATAGCTTCCTCAAATTTCACAAATCGATTCAAATTAACTCGAATTCCAAAATTTAATTTAATCAAATCTCAAATCATCAGTTTCAACTCGATTCAGCTTCTAAATAAACCATTTCAAATTATCGATTTCAAATATATACCTGAACCATAAAATAAGCCATTTCAATTTTAATATATTTCAAAGCTTTAAATATTCAACATTTCAAAACTAAATTCGATAAATTTATATACATATCAGATTCACTTTACAATTATTCAGTTTTGAAATATTAACTTAATCATTTCCACAACATTTAAATACAATTTCAATTTACAAATTTAAATAAATAAAATATCCCATTTTAATATATATAAGTTTGAAATATCCATTTAAGTCACCTTTTCAAATTTCAAGTTGTAAAACACTTCTTTAAATTTCAAATTCAATACATTTCAAATCAAACTTATTTAAGTATAATTCTTAAATAAATATAATTTCAATCAATTTCAAATCATTATAAATTCTATATTTAAAGATATATGTATTAAATAAATACTTAAACATATTATTTATCAACTTTATTAAATCAACTTTAATGAATCTTTAAAATCAATATTTATCAAAACCATATATTTCTTTTCAAAACCATAGAAATCATTTTCAAAACACTTATATATAGACCAACGGTGCCTGTATATAATTTTCTATCCTATGGTCAAGTGATACGGATATTTATCATTTCAATCTGCAATTGAAAATATATATAAGGGTATATATCTTTTCAACCCGCAATCCCAAATTCAATTCAATGAAAATCGCTTTGGTTTATCATTTCAACCCATAACGATTTTCTCCTATTCTACAGATCGTTCGGGTATGTATCATTTCAACCCATAGTGATTCTATACTAATAGGGAACTTGCAGAGTGATAACATATATGATAATAAAATAACAACAGCAATAGGCATATATCAACAATATAAATAACAGATAATGGTGTCAGATGTCACAGGTGAACAAATATAGATAACAGTGTATATATATCAATGTAAATAAATAGCAACAGTATATTTCAATTGACGTTTCAATTGAAATCAAATTTAATAAATATAAGAGCATAAATCGTGAGTGATTGCTCACCTTTCGAGGCTAGAGAGATGAACGGGAAAGGAAACGATTTGTGGATCCAAACACGAATTCCAAAGCGAAACAAGATGGGCACGAATTTGACGATCAAAGCTGATAGCTTGTAATTGACGAAATCCAACCAAACTGGATTGATGAAGGTCAATGGCATAAGTGAACTCATATATGTAACTATATATATATAACAAATTATATGACATCATATTCCAAATTCGAACGCATATTAAAATCTTTATAATATGGAAAAATCAGTGTTAGATTTAAACATATATGCATATATCTAGATCAAAATCTACATATATCCTTTAAAGATCGTTATTAAATTTAAACCAATATATTTAGAGCATATAATATATTAAAAATCAATACTCCATATAAAAGTCAAATTAACTTACTTTATTAGAATATCTCTATAAACTCAAACAAACCATATATATACTTATATAACTTTATCTATCTATACAAATCAGATGGACTAATAACAGGAACATATAAACGATACAAAGTAACGAGTTAAGTGTAATTTATATATAAACAAATATTCCTTTATCATTCTTATAATATATATGTATAAAATTTGGTATACAAATAGAAAGAGTCTGTAGCTGTTCAAAACAAAATATATGTGCAGACTATATATTTATACACAAATGTATACAAATTACACTATAACAGTTATATACAAATCTATGTTCATACAAATATATATACTTATATATAGACATATATATCCCAGAATACAACAAGACAGATGCAGACTAGTATGTAGTATATATATATACATATATATAAGTTTTAAACACATAAATTTTTAAAACCATACATATATATATATAAGTTAATATGTGCACAGGCTAATAGATATGCATACAATCTATTCGAAAAAAAATATGTATAAACTGATAGATAAAACTCAATGGACCAAACATATTATCACCTATATTACTGTATTATACATAAAAAAAAATATAAACTATCATTATAAAATTTCAAAGATCAATATATATAATAACAAATATATATACAAAAAAGAAGAAGTGAAAACTGTAGGAAGACCACAGCTTTACATATATACATACTGACCAAACTATGCGTACTTATATACATCAAACAGTAAAGCAAATACAACTTTATAACTTTATACACTTTTAAATATCAATAACAGAATACACTATAACCAAATCTTATACAACTTTATATGAAATATATACTAGCAAACAACACCTATAACAACACATTTCATAACTAAAATTTTATAAAATTAACACGGTAATATATATATAACGAAATCCAAACAACAAGGTTCATAGGCAGCAAATATATTTGCTGAAAATAAAATCTTGTAAACATATGTATATATATCCTTACAAAATAAAATATATAATACCTTGCTAAAAGAGAAGCTGGGAGGAATGAGATGGCAATCGGCTGTTGATGGTGGTTTGGGCACGGATGAAGGGGAGGGATGTTGAAAGGTTAAAGTATTTAGCTTGGGGAAAATTCGAGATAACCAGGTAAGTTCACGGGTGAATTGAAGGGGACAACAACGGTGGCCGGGTTGCTGCCGATTGGTGATGGTTGAAGGCTTGCAGGATGGCGAGGTGGAGGCATGGGTGTGTCAAGTTCCGGCTGCACATGTTCGGCCATGGTGAAGATGATGGTGGGTCTCGGTTTGGGAGAGAAGTCAGGAAGGTGATGTCATTGCTTACGTGGCTGTGATGTGGCCATAAGGTGGAGGCGTTTGACAGGCGAGTGCGAACTTGGCTAATGATTTTTGTGGTGCCGTGCGTGTAAATGCTTGGAAAAGAGGGCAACTAAGAGTCGGTTGTGGGGCTACCTTCGCAGAAGAATGGACGAGCAACAGATGTTGAGAAGAAAGAAAAGAAGGTGAGAAATAAAATGGGAAGAAGTGAGAATGAAGAGAACCATCAGGCAAAACAAATATGAACGCAAAAAAATGAATGTGCATTTAAGTGAACGTGTACCAATATCAACGGATGGCTCCTCATTTCTCAACTTCCATTCAAGTGACTTTTACCATTCTAGCCTAATAGCCTACCCATAAATAACAAGCTAAATACAAAATAAATTCAAACAAAAATAAAATAAAATATGAAAATAAAATACGAAAAAATAACTGCATGTAATACGCTGAAAATTTACAGTTTTTGAAAAGTATAAATCAGAATTTAACAAAACGGAAAAACAGAGAAATCATTGTAATCAACTTTTATCTGATTGTAATTGAAATAGAATTATACAAGAAAACTAACTTCCATATTATCAGATAAAAATTTACCAGTTGTCATGTTCAAAATAAACGCATTCCAAATATCAAGTTTAAATTTCAAAATTTTATTGTTTAAAGTTTCACAAAATTTTAATTAAATATATAAATAAACAAATAAAATTATCAAAAATTTATGGGTCGTTACACCGTCTGCTCCGTGGATCCACTTAACTGTGAGAAGTAACTTTCAAGCAAACAAAAAATCCCTCTTTGGAGGCACAGTTCTATTCTCAAGGGAAGATCAATTTCTCCATAATGAGAACATTCTTCCCCAAAAAAAGTTGAGGTGCCAAAGAAAGCCCTCCAACGAGGCACGCCGAAAAATGAAATGTTTTTCTCAAACAAAAAGGTTGGTGGAACCACCGAAGGGGCACCTTCCCAAAATGAAGGAACCAGGCCCTTGCTACCAAATTGAGATCGTCCGTACAAACGAACATCCAATTAGGTAGCTTGCGTCCGCCCCGTGGATCCATTTAACTGTGAGAAGTAACTTTCAGGCAAACAAAAAAGCCCTCTTCGGAGGCACACTTCTACTCTCAAGGGAAAATCAATTTCTCCATAACGAGAACATTCTTCCCCAAAAAAGTTGAAGTACCAAATAAAGCCCTCTAACGAGGCACGCCCAAAAATGAAATGTTATCTCTTGAAAAAGTCGTTGATGGAACCACCGAAGGGGCACCTTCTCAAAAAGAAGGTTCTAGGCCGCAGCTAACTGCTTGTGATCGTTTGTGCAAACAAATATCCGATAAAACAGCTGATGCCTGTCCCGTGTGCCCACTTAGCGATGAGATATAACTTTCTGGAAAACAAGTCAAAGCCTTCTTCGGAGGCCCGCTTCACCGCGTAGGGGAATCCACTTCTCAAAAATAAATCTCCGAAAGTTGAAGTGTAAAAACTTTTTCTAAAAAAGAAAAAAAAAACAAAAAACTTCTCCGATACAAGGCACACTCTACTAGAGCAGAATAATATTTCCTCAAAATGGAAGAATTATTCTCCAGAGTAAGAGTAAAAGTCTTTTCAAAATGGAGAAGATTGCAATAAGCCGTGGTATGGGGGCAATATAGCTACATTAATAAAAGCAACGCTCAAGCAGCATACCAAGAGCTCATTGCAGTATCATACAAAGAAAATAAGGAAACTTGTGCAAAAATAAGGAATAAATGCATTCACAATTACAGACAAAAGATTGTACAAGTAAAAAGAGTCATTCTATTCCATACTATAAAAGATTTGTATACATGTGCAGGTTTCAAAAAGCGGGGGCCGGTACCCGCACAATCTCCGGTCGATACAAATTTTTAGATACAAGCAAAAAGCAAAAAAGCAGAACAAGAAGGATAAAACCAGACTCATTTCTTCTTCTTCCCGCCACCTTTGGAGCCCTCGCCTGGCCTAATGGTTAACTTCTTGAGTCGGCCTGAACTCTTCGGGGAAGAAGGAGAAAGAGGTGCAATTGGGTCCTCTTCCGCTTTCTCATCGCTAGCAAAAGTGCCCTTCTTTTTCTTCAAAATTACACGCTTTCCCCTCTTCTTTAAAGAAGATTCGCTGCTCGGAGTGATAAGATCAATCAGCTTTGTATCATCGGCAGTAAATTTCTCCGGGGTCCTCTCACCCTCCTCAAGTTCTTCAACTTTCTGATCTTGTGAAGCGGTCGGGTCATCTAAGCCTTGAAGAGCTCATATTTGTTGTTCTTGCGACCCCGGTTGAGAAGCAGAAGAAGGAGTAACTTGAAGAGGTGGAGGGGCAACAGCTGGAGTAGGCGAAGCCTGTACAACACTTGTTGTTTTCACTACAGAAAAAGAAAAGTTAAACATCAGTATTCCTCGCAAAGAGAGGAGATAGTGGCATGTCGAGGCTTAAGTAATAAGCAAGAAGTTCATCAAGCTCAGGTGAAGCAAACGAGTAGTCCACTTGAGCTGGATCAGTGTTGAAATTACCTGGAGAGATTGGCTTTATCAGGTCAATTTCAAAATCTTTGGCTTCGGTGCCTTCTTGGGCCTCATCTTCGGCATGAGCAGTTGTAGTTTCGGTTTCGGCTTTGGCAGGAGGCGGAGAGTGGGAACTGGAGCCAATGATATCGATGTCGACCGAAGCCGAAGGTCGAGTTGGGTCGGCCAAAGGTGCCTTCCCTAGATGCTCTCCTTCCGTCGCTTCGGCTCGTTCCTTGGCAAGTTGTTCTTTCCCTCTGGCAAGGGCGGCACGACCCTCATCATCCAAATAATAAGCCTCAAGATCCTCCTTAGCGTAGCCAGCGTCTCTAAGCATTTCAACTGCTACCTCCCACACTTCAGCCAGGGTAACCTCATACTTTGGGCCCAAAAATGAAAGACTGCCATGCCCCAAGAAGCTGAGAACATAAAACTCAAATAGAGTAGAGCTAACGTTGGCCTTAGTCGCCTCATGTGATTGTTCAGCTGCTGCTTTTCCAACGATGGCCTCGTCACGCTCCTTTTCAGCCTTAGAAAGCTGGGCCTTTAACATTGTAATCTCCAAATGTTGGGAGTAAGTTTTTCCCGCAGCTGAGCGGCATCATTGCGATACATTTCCACAATTTTCTGCTCCGCCTCAAGTTTAGCCTCAGCATCTCGTTGAGTAGCGTGGGCGTCTCTTACTTGCTTTTGAAGAACCTCTTCCTTTTGAGTATAAGAAGTGGAAGAGGTGGCAAGATCATATTTAAGCTTCTTGATTTCAGCCTCAAGTTCCTTATTATGGGCGGTGATGCTCTTCATCTCCGTATCATCCTGATCAGGAACTTTTTGCCACTCAGACTTATCGCTTTCCATGGTCAACATAGCCTCGAGATTTAAACGATTTATTCTTTGAAGCTCATCAACTAGTTTTTGCCAGCCGGACATTCTTTCAATATCAAGCTTGACCGCGTCAAGATTTCTTAACATGGCATGTTTATCAACTGGAACCAAGTCCAGATCGAAACGTACTCCTTTCAAACACTAATGCCGAAATTGGCTTTGGAGTGCAGACGGAGGCTTCTCAACTTGATAAGGAGGCCTATTAATGATTGTTTGAATTTCAGCTCTTTTAACGGCAGGAGAGCTAGAAGGGATGTCTAGAGAGATAGAAGCAGCGGGCACTTTAGAAATTTCAGATGCAGACTTTTTGCTGAGCTTAGCTCGCTTGCTTGAATCTTCAGCTACATGACTCTTCCCCTTATCGTCATGAGACTTTCTCTTATGGGAGTCATCATCCCTCTGGTAAGAGTCATGTCGGTCGTCTCTTCTTCCATAACGCTCCTCATAAGCCTGCCTTTCGCGAGCTTTCCTAGCTTCTCTTTCCTCATCAATCTCCCTAGGGGCAGGAAGATAGCGCCTGGGGTCATAAGAATCACGCCTCGCATAGCGTTGAAAGTCATCGTAATATGAGCCGCTGCATCCCATGGGAGAACCTGAAAGTGAAGAAGAGACAAAATTTAGAAATCTTTGAAATAAAGAAGCTAAGTGTGCATAATTGCCAAAAATCCTAAGTGTGTGTGTGGCGTGCGAACTACGCGCGTCAAGCTACAAACCACTCTTTGGCTTAGGAGTGATGACAGATTTTGCAGCAGGAGTCAACTCTTGGGTTGGTGGAATTGATCGCAAGACGGATGTCGCTTCGATTGCTGGAGAAACAAGCTTAGAAGTGGTGGTGTCATCTTTAAAGAGCTCATGGGAAGTCACCATAAGATCACTCAGTCCTCCAAAGATATCATCACCATCATGCCCAACGGAATGGGTCATATCAGCAGTGCCCTCTTCAGCACGTTTTACACTCTTCGTAACGGAACTTTCTTTCTCAGCTCCCTCATCAGCTTCTATAGTAGCCTTCCCAGAATGTTGAGGAAATTCCTCTTCTTCAATAACTGGGGGAAGTTTAGATTTGCCAGATAACCCCACACTGTCAATAGAACTGGAGCATTTCACTAATGAAGTCTCTATAATAGGTTCCTTCGGTGTGAATCCCTCTGTGGAAGCTAGGGCATCTGACGCTTCTGCTTGAGAACTATGGGCATCACGGGACTGAATGGATCGAGAAGAGTGCAAGAGTCTGAATTGGTGCAAAAATTCGTTCTTTTGTAGAAACTTGATACTTCTCTCATTGATAGCTACGGCACTCAATCTTTCGAAAGTCGATTTGTGATTAGAATCTTTAGAGGGAGGAGGAAGTGTTGCAAAAGTAAAGAATCAAGTTAGCACTTGACGACTTGAATTTGGAAAGGCTCAGAAATGAAGTAAACGGAGGTAGGTAGTCTTACTTCCAACTCTCCAGATACCGTAGAATCCCGGGGGGCAACGGACAAAGAAGAACTGGTTTAAAAAACCGTGAGCACTCTCGGGCAGATCCGTAATCAGCTTGCGGTTTCTTGCGCTCCTTACAAGAGTAATGGAAGGGTGATCTTTGTTCCTCCCGAATGAACACAAATAGCAGATCTCCTTGAAGCTTGGGAGGCGGTTAAGCATCCTCCTAAATAGTACGCACAACCCCATCAAAATGGCATAGCCATTAAGGTGCAACTAGAATGGAGAAATAGTTAGTCGAAGGAGGAGTGTTCTAAGAAAATCGTTGAAGGGGGGGATAGCTCCATTCAGACACATTTGACGATTGACTGCAACGAAGCCAGGTGGCGGCCTATCGGCAGTGTCATTTACCCTAGGAAGTAGAGCATCCGCTTCAGTAATGCCAAATTGAATACATAACTGGCTGAAAGCCCGTTGGTTCAATGTAGTTGAAACTCTTTCCGGAGGATTCTCCAAAGGGTCAGCAATTGGGAAAACCTCATCGGTCCGCTCTACTATCTCTTCTTGCACTTGTTGAGAAGCCATTCTACACAAGGAACTGGATATTCAAATATGAAGGTGCACGTTTCGTAAAAGCATGTGAAGTGTTGAGCAAAGCTACTGAAATAACAAGTAAATAAAGTAAAACTTGAAATAATACTGGTTGGCGCACGTCAATTCAGGAAGATTCAAGGCTTGTTATTGGATCAAAATTAAGTGTAATATCAATGCAGATAATATTCAGCGATAAGCAGCTATAACTGTATGAATTTTGCATTGATGCTTCATTTAAGTCAGTTGATTCACAGCATTTCATTTTTAATTAGATTCATATTATTTTACTTAAGTAAAATATTATCTCTTTGACCTAATCCATCACTCGATGTGGGCAGTCGATTATGAGTATATTCGTCCTAGCTTCTCTACAAATGTTGTATTTAACAGGTTGTTAGCTTAAAAGTTAATACAATCTATGAAAGAGTGCAACAAGTTCAAGCAGTTCATTCTAGCAGTTCAAGTTGGAAATTCAATCAAGTTCTGTCAAATTCTACAAGTGTTCAAGTCCTGTTCATTCCTTAAGTCGTAGGAACGACTTAAGTTAGCTCGGGACTCTTTAGGTCATCCAGATCATGTCCAAACGACTTAACATAGGTCGGGCTTCCCTAAGTCACTCTGCTCGAGTTATGGAGTTCATCAGTCATGTTCCTACGAGTTAAAGCTATGCTGCGGGTTAAATTAGGTCGTGCTGATTCTTTAAGTCATTCCGCTTTAAGTCATGTGCTATTCTGGCAAGTTAAGTCGCAAGTCATATGAGTCGCAGTCCCTTATGTCGTTCAGAGTTTGGACGTTAAGTCGTTAAGTCGTTAAGTCGTTCACTAAGTTAAATCATGCGATTCATGTCCAAACTGCTAAGCCCTAGGTCATTCGAAGCTCCTAAGTCAGGCACTTCCTAACCCTCCTTAACCCGCTATCTCCTCTTCATTCAACAACTCGCCTAACTCCTAACCCGTTAACTCGTAACCCGATAACCCGTTAGCATCTCCATAATGAAATCCATCATCTCTCCACACCGCCGGATCATCCAAGACCGATTCAAATCGCCTCAGATCCATCATAGATCCGATGCACTACTGTGTTCTCATGAATTACAACGACAACATGTCCAATGACGATCAAAGATCAATCATAACATGACTCGTGGTGAAATGCGGCAAATGAAATCGGATTAGGGTCGGAAAATGGGGGATTCACGATTCGGTGATGATCGTGGTTGGATAATGATCGGATTCACTTACGTAATGTGATGATGAAGATGATCAACGACTGGTTAGTTTGAATTCGTCTTCGAGAACTCAGAGATTCTTCAATGGTGGGTTAGAGTGTTAGAGCAGGTGAAGAGAAGAAGGAACGACCTAAGCGACTTATATAAAGGGGCAATGGAACTCGAATCGGCGTGAACGACCTAGCTCTCTCATAAGTCGCTCACGACTTAGCAACTCAGGATGGCGCGAGTTAAGAGGCATCGAAGCACACGACCTAGCCCCTAGGCATATACTTTGAGGGGCAAGTGTTAACACCTCTTTTATTCATGACTTAGCGACCTATTCGACTCAACGACCTAAGGGAATAAGCGACTTAACTATCCAAGGCATGAATGACTTAACGACCTACAACAGGGCACGACCTAACGACCTAAAGCACAGAGCGGCTCAATATGGCACAACTCAACGAGTTAAGGAGCTCCAGCGACCTAGTGATGTGCACGTAAATGTGTATATTTTTACCACCATATTTAATCTATTTAAATTAAATAAATGATCATATTGGGTATTTTAAATTGTTTAAACTAAAATTCATATTATTTTCAAATCGTCACATATTCATCTTCATCCAAGGGCAAAATGGTCATTTTTGTGCATATATTAATTTGAGAAAATTTAATTAGAAATTTCTATATTTTTTATAGGAATTTGGCTTCATATACAAGTGGTTACATGATGATATATGCATGCACAAGAGTGAAGAGAACAAATGAAGATGGAAATAATTCAAAGTGAAGATAATGGAGGACCCCACCTACCTTAATGTACAAATTAGAGGCTAATGCACATGCTTATGGGATTAATGGCTTCATGTACATTTAAATGGGGGATTATTGAAGCTAATGATAACTTGCCCACCACACTTCCTACAAGGGCATTTTGGGCATTCCCCTAAAATATGAATTAGGGTTTAACACATGTATATATACCCCTTATGTTTCATGTAACCTCTCTCCCTTTAGTCCCTTTTTAGTTTAGTTTAGGCTCAAAATAAAAAGACAAGCTCTCTTCTCTTTCTCTTTTCATGGTTACTTAGCCATTTTTATTTTCATGTAATTTCCTTTCCTTTTCTTATGCAATTTAATTACTTGTTCATTTTCTTTCCTTGTTCATTTACTTTCATGTTGTAGTGTAGATTTACATTCATGCAAAGTAGATTAGTTTCAATTCTTGTTAATTAGCTTCTCTTTTCCATTAGCTTTCATTTTCCTTTCTTTTTGCTTTCATGTTGATAGCTACATTTGTTCATATGATAACAAAAATGAGAGCTTAACCCCTTCGATTTAGGGGTGATGAAGCCTCTAATCATGTAGCTTCAACACTTTGATAATTTTGATCTCTTTTGTGCTTAAAGGAATGTTGATGTGATTTATTGTTTCATGTTGAATTTGATAGTCTATGTTGTTCATAACAAATAGGCTATGCTTAAACAATCACAAGCAATAATTACCTCTTCATCTACATATGATGATGGTAATGAAGTGAATGTGAAATTAAAATTTGATGGCTTATATTTCTAAACAATAGTTAATAGGTCATGCTTAAAATAGATTTCATTTCCAACTTTGTTGTTGTTTTCATGAGAGTTAGTAAGTGATTTAAGGGGTGTGTTATAGTTTGATGGCTTATGTTGAGCTAATTAATAGCACAAATAAGCCATACTTATGATAAACACATCATTTAAACTCATTTTTGATCAAAAAAGAGATCATAATTTCATTAATTGTTGAATTATATGATCTAGAGAGTGGATTTATCTCTAAATTGTCATTTAACTCTCATATTTTTATCTATTTTCTTTTGCTAGTTTGTTAGTTTTCTCATTTTTCGAGCTTAACAATCTCTCGACTTTGGTATAATTTGATTGAATAGATTTTTAAAATCATCAATTCCCTGCGGATCGACCCGTACTCGCCACGTACTTCAATAGTACGCCGTGCGCTTGCGGTTATATTTTTATTTCTAAATTCGTTCGACGGTTTTCTAAACCGATAGAATTTCCGTCGTCGAACAAGTTTTTGGCGCCGTTGCCGGGGAATTGCTTTGATTTTGATTTTCTATTCTTCGAATTATTTGTGCTTGATTTTAGTGTGTGTGTTTGTTTTGTGTGTGTTGTGTTAAAAAAAAATATTGTGTGTTTGTTTAGTGTTTGTGTGCATTTGTTTGTGTTCTTGTTGTTTTGCATTTTCATTTGCATTGGTAATATAAAAAATACATACACAATTTCATTTGAAAAAAAAATTCATTGCATTTTTCAATTTTCATTTTATTTTCAATTTCCAATTACAATTTTCAAGTGCAATTGCATATACAACTGCTTATACATATACACTGCATTCTCTCTTCTCTGTTGCTATTACAAACTGTCACTGTTACATACCAGGCACCACCATCCCACCACAGCATTCTCTGTGCCCTCTGTGAATCACTACATCAACCATCCCCTCAGTCCGCGTATAACTTCTTCCATAACCATACGCCATCCACACACTACTGTTCCAAACCTCTACAACCTGCTTGAAACCAGCAACTCATATCTGCTACTGTTCCTCATTACCACATTCCATTTGCTCATCTCAACAACCACTCTCAAGCATCACCCTACAGCAGCTGACCAACTCCACTCACCATCCTCACCGAAAAGCAAACAAACTGCCTTAACTGTTATCTACATACACCACCTCTGCTTGCTGCCAACAAACTGACAACATTCATTCACATACAAACATCCAAACTGCCTTCAATTTCTCCACCCCTGAACTATTCCCTCCCACTACTGACCACGTTCACAAACTCTACCATCAAATTGTCATTACCCCGACACATTCACTCTTGAACTGTTGAACCACTCCACTCCATCACATTCAAGTCCATTTCTGCCAACCTCCAACTTGCAATATCACCATCATCTTATCAACAACTCTTCCTGTCCCGAACACTTCATACCCACATATAGACCAAACACTTCACATCCCCTCTGATATCACCATACTGTCCCCCTATCACCACCATTAACCAAAGTTGTTCACTGCTCTACCCACATAAAACTGCAACTTTCCAACTGCTACAACTGCCATCTACTTCGTATACACATCCATATCTGCACTTGATCATTTCAGTCTCGATTGCAACCACTCTTCGACCTGAAAGCATCACCACCATCCTCCTCTGGAACCCGTCGCTATCCCCGAATCACCAACACAACAAACTCGCACACCATCACCGTACTACTGTGCAGATCTCCCATCGCTGCTTGCCATACCATTTCCATACATATCCATTGCCTACACTTATCAACAATTCCTTCAATTCAAACTCCCCTCATTGAATAAAACCACCTATCATACCTGACTGTTGCAGCAGCTATCACCCCGAACCACAACCATACTCAACTGTCATACAAACACTGCTGCAACATCATTAACTATCTCACCTTGCAGCTACTACAGCAAATACAAACCATCAGTGCCACTTGATCAACCAACAACTTACAATCCACCTTCCCATCGCCTTCACAAAACTCCAACGACAATCACTTCGTCTCCAGAAAATCACCGCACCTTATTCAACAAACTCCAACATTCCCATCGCCTGAATCACCGCAGCGACTTCATCAAACTGCCTAACCAAATTCGAACATCTCCTTCGAATCAAACTCCAAACCACCACCAGAACTGCTGCTGTTCGCCTACAACCACTAAACCACTCTCTACTTGCACTGCTGTAGTACAAAACCACCACATACAACCCTCCACAACTCACATTGTTGCATAACACGACATACCACCCCACATTCATTTCCCCACTGCCTGACCACAACCTCTTCGAGTGACCTTCAACCTGACCATCAAGCTGCTTATCAACTGCTCCAACCATATTCATACATCGGTACACTCCTACAAACCAACCACCACATTTTCATCCACTGCCAACATACCATCATTCTACCACTCCACTTTTGTCTATTTCTCACATAATCATTCTCACTTCTGCCTACTGAAATCACCATCAAGCATCACCCTGTCACTCCTACCAGTCCACTTAACTTCATAGTTCCACAGTTCATTCACCTCCACAATTCATTCACCTACCTGATTCAAAACACATTACTGTCTTTTCTGATCATCAAAAGCTTCTCTTCCTCCTACAGCAGTAACTGTCCTCTGCAACCCAAAACCACAGCATCAACTACCCTCCAGTTTCAACAAACTTCCATCATACAACTACCATTAAACCCAGCAAACTGCTGTCCACTTGCAACCCACTGCAGCAAATACTTTCCACCATATAAACCACCATAGAGCATCATACTCCAACATTCTCAAAAAAAAACAGAGAGAAGGATCGGTCTTTAACATACCAACGACAAACAACACCACTGCCGCCATCATAGAAATCAACTATCGTCTCCACTCGACACACTTACTTGCTGCCGCAACCATCTATTCCAATTCCCAAATCAACCACCACCTTCCCATACATTCACATAAGACCATCAAGCAGCAGCTACAAACCAAAAATTCCCATCCTATATCGCTATCGACCGCAACCACCTATCCTTCAACCGACCCAAATCCCCTCGCGAGCAGAAATCGCAACCTCCAACTTCCACAATCGCCTCGCGACTCCACCCAATCCCTTCAACCAAACCAAAGATCAGTGCTAGTCTCGCCGTAGCTTCCTGAAACATCGACGACTCTGAGCTTACAGATTCGCAACCATCGCCGAACTCCAGTGACCCAAATTCGACAACCACTCACTTCAAATCCAACTTCCTCCACCTATACGTCGAATCGCTTAGTAACTTAATTCCCTAGAGAGTTCGATAATCATTGAAGTGCCTGCCTAACTAAGACTCTGGGGAATTCGAAATTCCGTTTGATTTTTTTTTGGATTCGGTTATTTTAATTAAAAGAAAAGGAGTCTCCTTTAGTCTGCTCGCAAGTGTTTTAATCAACAAGTGGGCCGGGTTTGCAATTCTTATGGGTGTGGGTTTGCAATTATTGTGGCCGTGTTTTAATTTTAATTTTTTTAATTTTTTTTGTCATTTTGCTTTCTTTGTGTAGTTTTTTTTGTGCTTTCTTTGTGAGATAATTTCGTTTGAGTTAAAAAGCAAAAAAAAAAAAAACATAATAATTTTTTTGAAATTTGTGAAAAAAAGGGGTTGTTTTGAATTTGTTTTGTTTTTCATTTATTTTAGTTTCTTCTTCGATATAAAAAAACTGTATATATATCTTATTTTTATTTTCAGGTTGCAAAAGCAGAAAAGGAAAGGAGTTGCTTGCTAAAAATAATTGCTTCGCTTCGTTTGCCAAAAAAATAAAAAATAACTGCTTGGTTGCTATATATATTGTTTTTATTTGTCTTGCATTGTTGATTGCTTGCATTTGCATATATATATTTAAAAAAAATTCAAAAATTAAAAAACAAAAAAAATTACATTCGTAGTTGCATTGTTAATACACGTTTAATTTCAGTTTTGCATTTCATCGTAGATTTTGATTAATAATAACGGTTAGACATCGATAACTCTTAATTGTATATTGACAAGTTGTCTTCTTTGAACAATTTAATTTCTTGGTGTCTAGGCTACGGCAGAGTAATAACCATTTATAAATATTACGGTGATTCGTAAATATTATAGTGGTTGTTCCTCTGAAGGTACTTAAACCTTCGGCTGCATTGCTACGGTGATTCGTGGTGCACCGATAACTCCTACCCGTTACCTGGCCGAGAACTATCTTGTTGATTTAAGATAAATTTTAATTATACAATTTTGGGTTAACTTAGGATAAATCATTTGTAATTAGCCATTGCATTCATTTAGTTGCATTAGGTCATGCATATTTAAAAAAAACAAACAAAAAAAAATTTCAAAAATCAAAAACTAAAAAAAAATTGTAAATATTCCTTTGCCCTTGAAATTTTTAAATCATTTTCCTTTGAAATTTCAAAAATCCAAAAAAATTTAGAAAAACCAAATCCAAAAAAAAAGTATAAAACCTTTTCAAAAACAAAAAAATTGAAAAACCAAAAAACAAAACAAAAATCAATTTACCTTTTGAAAAATAAATTTTATTTGTAAATATTTTTTTTCTTTATAAAAAAAACCAAAAACATTCTTGAAAATGTCCGAGTTTCCCCACTTACGTGAATTTTACGATAGTTGTGAAAATCAATATAATCCATATAATTTCACTTCAAAATTTTATGGATATTTCAACAACAATTATTGTTTAAACGATTCGAATTTGGAACCACAAAATTTTCAAAATGACGAACAACCCTCGAATCTCGAAAATAGCATTGAAATGATTTCATCTTTACTCGAACTCTCGACACAACAAAATCAGGAGATAAATGAGTTGTGTAATTCATATTTATGCAATAAATCAAATCAATGTTTTCAAAACAATCAAAATTTGAATTCAATTCAAAATTCAAACGATTTCGATTATAACCCATGCCAATTCAATTTCAAACTCCAAAATGAATTTCAAAATGGAAACAACTTTTCAAACGAATTTGGCAATGGGAATGATCTTCACCACGTTACAATTGAAAACTTTTGTCCTCAACAATTTCAAAGTGAAAATTCTAATGTTAATAATTATAAATTGGATTTTGTTGAGCAAATGAATGAAATTTACGACGTTCACACGGATTCGTTGTTTGAAACATATATGAAACAACGTGAAAAACAAAATCAAATTCCAATGTGTGACGAGTCAAACAATAATCCATCTTTTACCCAAATCGACGATTTCCAAATAACAACTTTTGAAATTGAAAATAACGATCTTAACGAAGTTGTTGAAAATTTTGTGATTGACTTGGATTTTAATTCTTTTGAGGGTGAGAAACTCGATTTAAATTTCAATCTTCCTTTTTCTGAAAATTTGAATACAACAACTATGGATTTTGAAATGGATATATGCTATGAAGTTGTTGATAATCCAACAAAGGAAGTCGAATTTAACGAACACGAGTTTTATGGACTTTTTGAAAACGAGTCGTTAAACTTTGACATGGATGATTTAAATCACCATTTTGATTTTGAATTCAATAACTTTGAAGAATTTTTCAATGAATAGCTTGAATTTCAATTTGGTGAAAATAAACTTGAACTTCAATCAATCGTATTATCAACCCCAAAAATCATCGAAAAGGAAACAACTCGTACGATTTTCAATAAAATGACATTCGTTTTTCCAAATCAACATTCAACTTTGAAATCTTTTACAGTTTGGTTTTTCGAGCTTAAACCGTGTCTCGTATACTTGATGAGACAAATGAATCGGTTTTTGGAAGACTGTTTCATTTACGCTTTGACGATATACTTTCTGATCTCGTGTAAATACCATTCATTTTCATATAAATAAAGGCCGTTTTTATTTTTATTTTTTCTCCTTCCACTTGGGTTGACTGTGGAGACACAATCAAAATCAAGTGTGGGGGGAGACTCATCATCATTTTTCAATTTTTCTTTCCAAAATTAAAAAAAATCTAAGAAAAAAAAAACAAAAAAAAGAATTTTTTAAAAAAACCATTTTGATTTATTTTTAAAGAAACACTATAGGATAAATATATGGTTTTGGTTTATTAAATGGAAATTTTTGAAAATTTATTCGCCTTAACAAAAATAAAAATGAAGTTTGATTACAAATAATAATGGTTTAACTAGTATATAGGAAGATTCATACGTGTTAATTATGAAATACGTCCTAATTGAAAATCTTTGTTTTAAAAAGTGGTTGATTTAAAGTAAAGGATATAACATTTTTTTTGTCTTTTGGGTTAAATGGTGCTTAGATGATTTTGCAAAACTCTCTCTCTCTCTCTTAAGAAAAAATAATAATAAAAAAAATAATAAACATCCAAAGTATTCACTCTCATTTAAAAGTCCTCACGGTTATGCATGGGTGAATTACTTGAAAACTTTGATTATGTGCTTTCATACTCATTTAAAAGTCCTCACGGTTATGCATGTATGGAACACATGTAAAAAAAAGAACGGACTTAATAAAAACCACCTACGGTCGATAGGTGTATGCACAAAAGTGTGTGCACTCGCCATGCTCTGTACTCCCCTCACATAAGCCCGAAAGGCAGTGCATGGGTGGTATATCTGGCCTCAGTTTACCTGAGCTAGGTGTGTAACTTTTCTTGCAAACAAAGAGAGAGCAAGCAATTGAAATGATAGCATTATTTTTACTTATTTGATTTGATTTGTTATTGAAAAGAAATGAAAATACCACTTTGATAAACTTTGATAATCAACTAAGGATCTATTTCATGGTTACACTTTGTTATCAACCGAAACAACGAGTTAAAACTATAGTCTATTTGTTATGATAACTTAATTTTTGTTGGAAATTTTGACGAGTAAATGACTTAAATTTCAAGATAATGACCAAAACCTATATTTAACTTATTTGTGTTGATTTAAAAGTAAATCCTTCATTCGTAAATATTTTCAAAAACTCGCATTCATCTCTTTGTAAATATATCTTGCATTGTGTAAATATTTTCATCCTGCATTTGGATTTTGTGGGTAGTATCCGCTGAAAACCCTCACGAGACAACACTCGTCCTACTGGGGACACCCAGAGGTTTAACGGCTTGTTGCATACGCTCAATGCAATCGTGCTCCCTAAGAAAATGGATTTATCTTACTTTTCCTTTATTCGAGGACGAATAAAAAGATAAGTGTGGGGGTATTTGATGTGCACGTAAATGTGTATATTTTTACCACCATATTTAATCTATTTAAATTAAATAAATGATCATATTGGGTATTTTAACTTGTTTAAACTAAAATTCATATTATTTTCAAATCGTCACATATTCATCTTCATCCAAGGGCAAAATGGTCATTTTGGTGCATATATTAATTTGAGAAAATTTAATTAGAAATTTCTATATTTTTTATAGGAATTTGGCTTCATATACAAGTGGTTACATGATGATATATGCATGCACAAGAGTGAAGAGAACAAATGAAGATGGAAATAATTCAAAGTGAAGATAATGGAGGACCCCACCTACCCACCTACCTTAATGTACAAATTAGAGGCTAATGCACATGCTTATGGGATTAATGGTTTCATGTACATTTAAATGGAGGATTATTGAAGCTAATGATAACTTGCCCACCACACTTCCTACAAGGGCATTTTGGGCATTCCCCTAAAATATGAATTAGGGTTTAACACATGTATATATACCCCTTATGTTTCATGTAACCTCTCTCCCTTTAGTCCCTCTTTAGTTTAGTTTAGGCTCAAAATAAAAAGACAAGCTCTCTTCTCTTTCTCTTTTCATGGTTACTTAGCCATTTTTATTTTCATGTAATTTCCTTTCCTTTTCTTATGCAATTTAATTACTTGTTCATTTTCTTTCCTTGTTCATTTACTTTCATGTTGTAGTGTAGATTTACATTCATGCAAAGTAGATTAGTTTCAATTCTTGTTAATTAGCTTCTCTTTTCCATTAGCTTTCATTTTCCTTTCTTTTTTCTTTCATGTTGATAGCTACATTTGTTCATATGATAACAAAAATGAGAGCTTAACCCCTTCGATTTAGGGGTAATGAAGCCTCTAATCATGTAGCTTCAACACTTTGATAATTTTGATCTCTTTTGTGCTTAAAGGAATGTTGATGTGATTTATTGTTTCATGTTGAATTTGATAGTCTATGTTGTTCATAACAAATAGGCTATGCTTAAACAATCACAAGCAATAATTACCTCTTCATCTACATATGATGATGGTAATGAAGTGAATGTGAAATTAAAATTTGATGGCCTATATTTCCAAACAATAGTTAATAGGTCATGCTTAAAATAGATTTCATTTTCAACTTTGTTGTTGTTTTCATGAGAGTTAGTAAGTGATTTAAGGAGTGTGTTATAGTTTGATGGCTTATGTTGAGCTAATTAATAGCACAAATAAGCCATACTTATGATAAACACATCATTTAAACTCATTTTTGATCAAAAAAGAGATCATAATTTCATTAATTGTTGAATTATATGATCTAGAGAGTGGATTTATCTCTAAATTGTCATTTAACTCTCATATTTTTATCTATTTCTTTTGCTAGTTTGTTAGTTTTCTCATTTTTCTGGCTTAACAATCTCTCGACTTTGGTATAATTTGATTGAATAGATTTTTAAAATCATCAATTCCCTGCGGATCGACCCGTACTCGCCACGTACTTCAATAGTACGCCGTGCGCTTGCGGTTATATTTTTATTTCTAAATTCGTTCGACGGTTTTCTAAACCGATAGAATTTCCGTCGTCGAACACCTAGCGACCTAAAGACTCCTGCGACTCAACGGGTTAACGACCCAGCAACTCAATGAAGGCAACGACCTAACGAGTTAAGGAAAGAGCGACCTAACGACCTAGCAAGCTTCAGAGTTAAGCCGCATGCGCACTGCCTCTTCCATTAGGTTGCTTACGACCTTAGCAAGCCGAGATAACTCCTGTTCCACACATGCTAAGTCGCTCATAGCATATATCTCGTCCAGGATGGCTCCATTAAGTCGCTAACGACTTATGCTACCTCGGGATCGCTCTTAGTTCGCAACTCCCTAGGTCGCTCATGACCTATGACATGGGCGACCTAAGCCCAACTTCTCATATAAATACCCCACCTACTCCGCACTGAAAAGGGGATGATTTTTGGGGGAACGCCAAGACTTTGCTGTTTTCACGACTTCTACACTTGCTCCAACACTTCAAATTCAAAAGACACTTCAAATAACCTTTGGAAAAGATCAAGTTCATTCAACATGAATCCAAAGAGCTTTTATGCATCAAAGTTCTAACTACCTGTTTTAATTGTGTTGTAATTGAAGAATTATTGTAAAAGTTGTAATCAAATCAGTAATAGAAGAGATTAAGTGGACGTAGGCTTGACTTGAGCCGAACCACTATAAAAATTGTTGCCTCTTTACTATTTTCTGCTATTTTCTGCTTGTTTTTAGTTCCCGTACCAACGGGTGGTGCTTTCGCTATATCACAACTCACACTGGGGTGTTAGCGTACATTTTTAACGTTAACAGGCTATAAAACTATTGTTATAGTAAATGATTTCCAAAAGGAAATGTTTTATATAGTATTTGGAATTTTTATATATATAATTAATTGAATCCCTATAATAGTGTTTTTGGGTTGTCGTAATGATGTTTTACGCAACATTCATTTTGTCCCAATAAATTGTGTTTTGACCTTCCATTGTGAAATACATGAATTGGTTCTTATGATCGTATTAAAGGATTGGTGGTATAGGAAGCATTGCTTCCTATACTTAACACCCATCCAAAGGCGTATGAACTCAGGAGTTGTATGATTGTAGAAATATATTTAATGTGTCTCCAAAATGGTAGTGTTATTAAATATACTTATGTTGACATTGCATGTCTAGATCACATCGATTGATCTCTATAAACATATCATTTGTTTGGTAGCGGAGAAGGCAACTTATCTTAGCTTAACACCCATTCTTGAGACATACGAGCTCTGAAGTTATACCTTTGTAGAAATCAGTTATGTGATTTTGGAAATGGCAATGTAGCATTCAAAGTGGAATATGCTATGTGAAAGGCGAACGTTACTTTATGCCTTACACCCCGAAGATGATATGGGTAATGAGTTGGTCTGACATATATTTCGGGCTATCGGTTTATGTGTGGATCGGAATGAAAAGGCATTTATTGCGTTAGGCCTTCTTGCCTTTTGGTCCAGAAGATGTCTAGACCTTTATATTGTACGGTATATTGGTGTGTGAGTCCTTCCACGGGAAGCCACCGTATACATAGTAGTGTAGCAATATGAATGGTACAGTGGTGTGTGAGTCCTTGCATGAGAAGCCATCGGGTACTGTGGTTGCTATATGTGGAAATCCGCAAAGGAAGAAAAAGCCTACTAGTTCCCTATCATGTTGGAAACCCAAATTCCGGTACGAGCATTATGGTTTTTATTGTGTTCCCAAAACAACTGTAATGCTTTGCATATATTTTAGCTACTCCTTAGGTAGTATATACACTGTTTGACATTGTCCGAGTATTGATACCTACTTTGTATATGTTTATTACAAAAGTGTTTTCAAAACAAATGTCATTTATAATAATATCAAATTGTTTAAGTATAAAGTATTTTGGTTATCGTAATGTAAAACCCATTCGTGTTTATGTGTTGTGTGGTCTTAGGAGATACCTTTGTTTTGAAAAATAATTTTTTTTGGTAACTTCTATAAAATTTAGTTGAAATGTGTTTTCTCACGCTGCTTTACTAGACTGATCTGGGCGTTCTTCACTTGCAATGCTCGGGTGAGATTGAGCATATTTATAGATTTCGATTTGGATGTGTTAGCGCCAAAATTGGTCACTAACACCCAGATCCAGACGAAAGCACCAGATCACAATCACAGATCACAGATAGAATGCATGTAGAGAGTATAAATGTGAAGAACAATAAAAATTAAAAAGAAAGCAGTAATAACAGAGGATTTATAGTGGTTCGGCTGACTCCGGCCTACATCCACTACAGAAATTTCCTTTTTATTGATGTCAGAATCAATTACAGTTACAATCTAGAGTCTTTAGAACAACAATGGCAAAGCAGCCTTAGTATAGAAGACGAAGAGAAACAGAATGAAGATCCCCTTTTTTGAAGCCACGCATGATGTATTTATAGGCAAAACCTGAGTTACAGGGCTTCCTGAGTGGTCTGGGCCCACCAATGTCATAGCCGATCCAGACCCCAACACTACGACCGACCCTAAACTCCGAGCATGCCGACCCAGTCTTGCCTCGGGAGTGGCTCGAAGCAACCTCATAATTGACTCGAAGTAAACAGGGCTGGAACTCGAAGCCACTCAATGTCGAACCTCCTTCCTCAAAACACCGATCCCCTTTGATGTTGACTTACTTCCCTATGCCGATCCCATAGCTTACCAGTCCACTCCATCACACCGAACCATTCATGACCCTCCCTCCTTTGTCTGACTGACCTTCCTCAACCGATCCGCTTCACTGCCGATCCACTCCAATGTCGACCCACTCCATGTCGTCTCGTAGCCTTTCTACCGACCCACTCTAACACGGCCGATCCAGAAATGCCGACCCAGATCACCACCGAGCCACATCTGTCGAGCCACTCAAGCCGAGCCACTCAAATTCCGATCCACCCAGCGCCGATCCTAAAACCATACTACCGATCGCTCAGAAACTCGAAGTAAAGCCTGGAATGACCTGAAGTATGTGCTTCCCTGACCCGAAGCAACCACTTCAACGACTCCAAGTAGTCCTTCAAACTATACCGAACCATATTTAGCCGATCCATATTTCCTAGACCCATGTTATAGCCGATCTAGCTTTATCCAATCTAATATCCTTCTTCCAAGCGTGCTGCGACATCCATCCATCCAGTCGATTCAAAACCATCGTATTCTAGTCTCAACAAACGAGTAGTCGATTTAGTTAAATCCGCCTGTCCATGGCCTTGCCAAAAGGTGGGTTAACATTTGCCCTCCAAAACATGCCTTGATATTGGAAGGTGTGTTTTGAATAGCTTCAAATCCGATATCCGAAGTCCATATGTTTCCATAGCCATACCTTCCGATTCATAATCCAATCCATTTTATCTAAGTGCCATTGCCGTATCCTTATCCAAATCTACGACTGCTCCGAGTCGATATCCGATTCCTATCCTGTAACCAAATCCTTATCCAATTCCACATCCATCCGAACCCGACAACCGAGTTCTAATCCATCTATATCCAATAACCAATAACCACATCCACGACCTCTCCGGGTTGATATCCAAATCCGAGACCGCTCTGGGTCCATGCCTAAATCCTTAGCTATTCATAGCCAATATCCAAATCTGTAACCTCTCCGGGTTCTGGCCAAGCGTAATCCACACTCGGCGACCAGTGTTAAGTAATGCCATAGTGTTCTTGGTTCGGCGTCCCTAAATGCTGAGTAATGCCATGGCTTAAGCCCTAAGCCGAATCCTGGTCGCTACGGACCCTTGCCGAGCATAGTCCATACTCGACGACCTGAAATAGTAACCGATAGATAGTACGGGGCCAAAGCCCTAGGTCGAATCCTGTTCGCTTCGGACCCTTGCCGAGCATAGTCTATACTCGACGACCTGAAATAGTAACTGATAGATAGTACGGGGCCTAAGTCCTAGGCCGAATCCTGGTCTCTCCTGACCCTTGTCGAGAATAGTCCATGCTCGACGACCTTTTAGCCAAAAACCTGAGGAAAATCCAATCGAAATCCAATTTTAAATACAAATCAAACCAGAAATCCAAATCAAACCAGAAATCCCTATCAAAAATCCAAACCAAAAGACATACGTCCAAACCGGAATCCAAAACCGAAAACAAGCAAAACCGAGAGTCCAAACCAAACTCCAAAACCAAACCTGAAAAAGCAAGTGTCCAAGCCAAAAAAGAAAAAACAGATTTCACAAAACAGAGCATCACGGTTTATCATCATCTCAGAGCATGCCTAGGGGTTGTCTCCGTCACGTACATGAGTAAGTGACTTAGCCATCTGTCCAGAGTTTGCTACTTATTTAATACCACCCTAATAAGTTGATGACCAACCAACCATCATTCCTGGGCCTCGTACTGTCGTTGTTTGAGGTAGACGGTGGCTGCTCCTGTTCCACTATCGCATTCTAAGTTTTGACATATTGTCGTAACTGACCATTCCTTACATGCTCCTCGATTATATCCTTTAGATGCTAACAGTTGTTAGTATCATGCCCGTCCAGGTCATGAAAGAGACCGTGCATTCCCGATGCTCTTTCACGTTCTGAGGGTTCCCTCCTTGCCAGCCTTCGATAAGGAAGGCGATCCTGAGTATCCAAGAATATCCGCTCCAATGGTGCATTCAATCCTGTGTAAGTGGAGAATTTTGGTTCTCCCCAGCGCTTCCTCTTCCCTTTATCCTTCTCTTTACCCGAGCTTTCACCGGGCGGTCCTCCATCTTTAACCATGTTTACTTCCTTTGACTTCATATCCAAACATGCATCCTCTTGTCGAAGAAATCTCCCCGTTTCATGAAAGAATTCCCCGATATCCAATGGTGGGTCCCATATCAATGATACTTTGAAACTCGAATTATCCGTGACTCCTGATACTGTAGCCATCAGGACCATTGACGGATCTGGCCGATCCACCGAAGCAACTGCTACATTAAACCGAGTTAAGAAAGTCCTGAGTGATTCATCCGCCCTCTGTTTAACTGACGTCGGTGTCATCACATTCTTCAGCCTTTTTATGTGAACTCAAAACTGTTTCAAGAATCTATCCACCAGTTTTGTCCATGTTCCAATTGATCAATCATCCAGTTGTCTGAACCACATAGCAGCTATACCGGTCAAGTATAGGGGAAAAAACCGGGCCATAACCTCCTCTGATGCCCCCAGTACTTCCAGATGCCTTGTGTACCTCATCAAGTGGTCAGTGGGATCCGTCTTACCATTGTATACTTCCAGAGTGGGCAGCTTGAAATCTGGTGGATTCCTAGATATCCTGATGTTATGGGTAAACGTACTTTTGTTGACTCCCTCCAAATCTCTATTTGTTAGACCTCAGCAAATAGTTCTCCTGATAATGTCAGCTAATCCAGTATTACCTACCAAGGGTTGCCCCCTATCTCCATTTTCCAACTGCCCTCCAAGTCCTCAAGGGAATTCCAGTACATATTCCTCATCATGCACTCCTGTATTCCTGTTGACGCCGGGCTGTGCTGCGTCATCTGGTATCCCTCCATGGATTGGTCTAGCATTACCTAGTGGTGTGCCCCCGAGTCTAGGTCAATCCAGATTGACAGTTGTTTGCTGATTGGGGGCTGCCCCCTACTGAACCGCTCCATCTGCTACCGGTTGAGTCGTTCTGATCCAGCTCCATGGATTTGAGCTCCTACAGCTCCTACTGTTTTTGTTTGTCCAAATTGTCTGAAAAATGTCTGCATCATTTCCTCTTGCCTTTTCATCAACTGCTCCTTTATGGAATTCATCATAACCTGCATCTCGTCCCTAGTGATATAGATCGAGGCTTGATTAGCTCCAGAGGAAGCTTTCAGACTCCCCTCTTGCTGACTCCTCTCTGTCCTTTGTCTCCTGGTTGATTTCTTTGCCATAGTCTCCGAAATCCAAGTTCCTAAACTGTTAAATCCAAAATCCGAGCTTCTGAATCCTTAAGTTATTCTCAGTGAAAGCACCAAAATGTTAGCGCCAAAATTGGTCACTAACACCCAAATCCAGACGAAAACACCTGATCATAGTCGTAGATCATAGATAAAATGTATGTAGAGAGTATAAATGTGAAGAACAGTAAAAATTAAAAAGAAAGCAGTAATAACAGAGGATTTATAGTGGTTCGGCTGACTACGGACTACGTCCACTCCAGAAATTTCCTTTTTATTGATGTCAGAATCAATTACAGTTACAATCCAGAGTCTTTAGAACAACAATGGCATAGCAGCCTTAGTATAGAAGACGAAGAGAAATAGAATGAAGATCCCCTTTTCTGAATCCCCGCATGTTGTATTTATAGGCTAAACCTGAGTTATTGGGCTTTCTGAGTGATCCAGGCCCACCAATGCCATAGCCGATCCAGACCCCAACACTACGACCGAACTTAAACCCCAAGTATGCCGACCTAGTCTTGCCCCGGGAGTGTCTCGAAGCAACCTCATAATTGACTCGAAGTAAACAGGGCTGGAACTCGAAGTCACTCAATGTCGAACTTCCTTCCTCAAAACACCGATCCCCTTTGATGTTGACCTACTTCCCGATGCTGATCCATTGGCTTACCGGTCCACTCCATCACACCGAACCATGCATGACCTTCCCTGCTTTGTCTGACCAACCTTCCTCAACTGATCCCCTTCACTGCCGATGCACTCCAATGCCGACCCACTCCACATCGTCTCGTAGCCTTCCTACCGACCCACTCTAACACGGCCGATCCAGAAATGCCGACCCAGATCACCACCGAGCCACATCTGCCGAGCCACTCAAGCCGAGCCACTCAAATTCCGATCCACCCAGCACCGATCCTAAAACCATACTACTGATCGCTCAGAAACTCGAAGTAAAGCCTGGAATGACCTGAAGTATGTGCTTCCCTGACCCAAAACAACCCCTTCAATGACTCCAAGTAGTCCTTCAAACTATACCGAACCATATTTAGCCGATCCATATTTCCTAGACCCAAGTTATAGCCGATCCAGCTTTATCCAATCCAATATCCTTCTTCCAAGCGCGCTGCGACATCCATCCATCCAGTCGACTCAAAACCATCGTATTCCAGTCTCGACAAACGAGTAGTCGATTTAGTAAAATCCGCCTGTCCTTGGCCTTGCCAAAAGGCGGGTTAACAGGATGCTTCGGAGTTTCCAAAGACATGCTGGAGGTCTTCAAGTTGTATTCATGTATATGTTTATTTTCCACAACATTGTTTATTTTAATTATCCACATTTGTGAGGGCAGGTTGTTATAACTATCCAGTCTCTCTTTGATATGATGTATGTATAATACAGTCTCTCTTTTGTAAAGAATATTGATCAATATTAAATATTGTTCTACTACGTTGTGAGATTATGTATTGTTTAGTTTTTTCTTCTTCTCTTCTCTCTTCTTCTTCTTTCATTCCTATAATTATTTGCATCTTCGTTCGGTTTGAGTTTGAAATTTGTGATTTATTGTCAGCTTGAATTGTACGGATTTGCAGTCGTGACAATATTAGGATTGTCCATTCCCTGTACATAGTTTCCATGCTAAAAATGTTTAGTATGGATAATTCCAAGCTTGGAAATATTCCAACACAATTTGGAATCGTCCTTGCTAAAAAGGATGATCCTCATAATGATGAGGAGAAGGAGCATATGAAGATGATACTGTATGTACCAGTAGTCGGTTCCATACTATATGCCATGCAATGTACTAGACTACATGTTGCTTATTCATTTGGATGTGTAAGCCGATACTAGTCTAATTCAGGTGAAAAACATTAGACTGCTGTGAAATGTATACTTAGATATTTAAGAAATTCTAAAGACTTATTCCTTATATGTGAAAATGGAGATTTCATTATGAAGAGGTATATAAACTACAACCTTAAAAGTGATATCGACGATTGTATGTATGTATTGAGTTACTTGTTTACTTTAAACAATGGGGATGTTAGTTGGAAAAGTTCCAAATAAGAAACGGTAGCTGATTCCATGATATGGAGGCTAAATACATTGTCTTCAACGAAGAAGCAAAAGAAGCGGTCTTGATGCATAAATTTATGAGTGAGATAGGGGTGACAAAAGATCGAATAACATTTTTTGTTACAATAATACTGCAATACTGATTGCGAAAGAACCTAGAGCACACAAGAAATTGAGACACGTTCTTTGAAAGTACCACCTCATTAGAGAATTTGTTTAGAAGAAAGAAGACATCATTCTTAGAGTTGATTCAAGTGGAATTGAGATCCCATAATTAGCCCCAAGTGAAAGTGAGAGATTGATGGTGTTAGGGTTATGCCCTAGGGCAATTCTTTAATTTATTGTAATTATTACTATTGTAATAAAATCTCAATTAAAATAAAAATTGTTTTTCTTTATAGTATGTACTTGTCATAATGTTTTATGTTAATTATTTATTTAATATAAGTATAGTTAATAGAAAATCCTTAAACGATATGTTTTGTGATAGTGATCACAAGATGTTGTAAGCATGAGAAATTTATCATAATGAAAATAACATACCATTTTAAATATTCCTAGTGAAGATGTAAAGAGACATGATTTCAATACATTCACTGAGATTGAAGTACGTAAAACTCTCCAAATGTTGGGCGGTGCATTAGTCATGGATGCTAGAAGAACAAAGGGGTTACGTACTAATAGTTTTTAGATAACTGTGGAATGACTCACCCGATAGTTTTCTATTGGTTAATTTAACTATATTCAAACAAAGAATATGTAAGTGACAATATTACATAGTTCTATCGACTTGAAAATACAATTAAACTTCAATATGGATACTCCACATTAGTTGTAGTCAAATCATGCCAAATCATCTGTTGAATGAGTATAGTTGGAGCTGAGTTGAAGCATTGGGAGTGAAACATTATTCAATAAAAAATTTGTCTCCTCAGTCATATGAGGTTAGCATCATGGTCAATTGTAGTCAACTCAAAGTCAATGTTTGTATCTAGAGAATTTCGTTTAATAATAATTGTTATAATTTAACCAAAGATTTTGCCTTTTGGATTATACATGTTGAATGTGGATAATATTGGAATTTTGACCAAAACCATATTCTATAAAGTCTAATGTGATATAATTTTGATGAAGAGAATTGGTGTAAATAATTGTCATTACAAGGGCCGGTTAATAGAGTAAAATTAGATTTTACCTAAATTGTATGGGCGATTAGTTCGGCTAAACTATCACACCATTGGGTAAGGTGATATGTGAAAGATAATATTAGAATTATTTAATATTAATCGCTGACTAAATTTACACCTATGAATGGCAAAATCGCAATGTTGAATACTCCAAATACCACACAATGTAATTTAATTTAATTATAATTATTATATACCAATTAAATTAATTAATATTTATGAAATTTTAACAAAGAAATTTTATTTTATTTATTTGAACCAGTATTTAATAAATTTTTCATATAAAAATTATATATATACATATATATGTGTATGTATGTATGTATCGATATATGGTATCGACAAAAATTCAAATTGGATTTAAAATGAATAAATATTAATTGGATTTAGAAATGTTTTTGTGTTCATTAGCACATCATTGTGGCTAGCCAATCAAGGAGGGGGGATGGAAAAATTTTCTAGAAATATGTACTTTGAATTGGAAAGGAGATCAGAAGGTAAACAAGGAGATCTAGATCCTATATTTTAACTCCTTTCCATTGCCTATTTAAACCAATCATCCCTGTTCATTTGTTTATTAGTTTTGCCTCCTTCTTTGAGCCCTTTGGCCAATAATAACAGGAGCCATCCCTCTCTTCCTTTCTAAATAAAATTTAAATAAAAATCTAGCGTAAAGGTGTGGTGATCTCTTTAGTTGTTTGCTTTTCTAAAAGAGTATGGATTCAATCAAAAGAGTTTTAGATTCAACATTCAAGGTGCACATTCTATATACCAGCATTGGTAACATCTAAAATAATTTATGTTATATACATATTTATTTATGTCAATACATATGTGTAGTGGTGTAGCGTAGTTTAGAACCTTGCTATATCACGAATATGTGTAAGTATTTATATCATATTAACACATACATATTTAAATTAAAGGAAACATATATACATGTATTATTTCTTTTCAGCCGTTAAAAAAGATTAATTATTTTCGAAAATTAAAAATGTTTTAAAACACCATTAGAATTAAAATTAAATTTTTATAATTTGTAGATCTTTATATTAAATTTTTATAAATATCTATTTCATATAGATTTTGTATTAAAAAACATTTTTTAAATATACCTAATTACTAAATCCTAAAAAGAAATTAGTATTTAATAATTTTAAAATCATTGTGTGTTAAATAAAATTATATTAACATATATATTGTAAATTAAATCCTCACTAATTTTAAACTTTTAAAAAAATTATATAAAATCTATATGGATTTTGTTTTAAAAATAAATAATGCTTTACAAATCCGCACAGATTTACAAAATAAAAAAATTAAATGGCTTCAAAAAAAATATTAATCTTTAAACATATTTTTGTTTATATTTGCATATTAATATTTTATAAAAAGTTTTAAATTTATACATATATATTTTTAGAATAATTTTTTAAATAAACAAATAATATATATACATGTATATTTGTATACATATATAATTAAAATATCAACATTTAAAATTTGAATTTAAAATTTGAAATAGATTTATATTCTTGATCTATTTTTAAATTTCAATCCATCTTTAGTTATTTTAGATATTAATTTGAATTATTCAAAATATTTTAAATAAATACTATTATATATATATATAAATTCTTATATATCTATGTGTGTATCTATGTGTGCCTATATGTTTGTATGTATGTATGTATGTATATAATAAAAAATTAATTGTAGACAACAAAAATGTATCAAAAAAGCAAATGTGCTAAATCTTACGTACGGGCACATTAAACCATGGACACACATGTACATTGTGTGTACTCTATATATGTATATGTTTGATACACATATATTGTCCCGATAAGATCTAGAAATTGAATTTTATTGATATTTACCCATTTAACCTACTACGTGCAAGCCCAGTTTCGACATTTGCATCAGAGCCCAATAGCCTTTGCGTTCTAAATTAGTAGTATTAAGGCTATTTGATTTTGGGTTTGGGTGTATAGAAAAGTAGTGTCTAAGGTTGGGATTGGGTAATCAAGTACTCTGCCTACCTGACTATTGGCCTAACCTAAAAGGTGAAGTGAGCCCAAAAGTTGTCCCTAGTATAAAAGCCTCAATTGATTTTGGGTCTTGGGCTGATTTTTAAAATCTATTTTGAAATTAAAGTAATATTTTGAAATCAAAAGGTTAAATTTAAAATAAGTAAATGAATTATAAATGTTCCAAAATAATTTTTAAATTTTTTTGAAAATTAAATAATTATTTTTTAAAACTTACTAATAACTGACTAGATTAATAAAATAAATAAATAACTAAAAGTTAATTAATTAAATTAAATAACAGATATGTTAATATATGTAAAATTATCTTAAAATGTTTAAGGTAATTTATATGTATGATTTTCAAAATTAATTAAAATTAATAAAAAAATTAAATAAATAAATTAAATGTTAATAAATAAATAGTATAAGATAAATATATTAAGGTACATGTGTGTTACTATAAAACTTATAGTATCCGTATTAGATTTAAAATGTTTAAAATGTTTAAAATAAATAAAATAAAATGTTAATTAGTTATAATTAATTAATAAAATTAATATAAGATTATGCATAAGACTATTATATAAGTTATTTAAAATTGTAAAATGTTATATAAGAATTAAACTTATATAATATGAATGTATAATAAAAGGTGGAACTGTAATAAATCAAATTGTCTTTAAGGAATAAATACACTTGTACAGTACGTATACCATGATTTGAACGTGTTTGACATTTGAATCATGAGGGTATTTCATAAGATATACATTATTTCATTGATCGATACTCAAGTAAATATATTAAAGATTATGAATCTTTAATATAAGTATTATCATCTACCATTTATATATTAATAAATTATTTACATACTCTTTAGTTGTTGAGCTTTTGTAATAAGCCGCCTTTTTGACCCCTCCATTCGAGGCCCAAATCTGACGTCGAGACCCAAGAACCAAAAGGGTGGATCGTTGTAACAATAAGTAAAACTAACTAACTGAGGATCTTACTAGGACAGATACAATTGATACTAGTTACTAATATGAAATCTAACTAACACTAACTACTTTAAGAGCCTCACAACAGAATGAATAAAATATAATACATGATAAATATCATAGTTACATCATCATAACATGTCTAAAGCTGTCAAATAAACATGCCTCACTAATATAGATACAACCTAATCCCCCAGATACATAATCAACTAAACATACAGTACTAAACAACTCCATATATACAACACATAAATAAATCTCCCTCCCTGATAGCGCCTCATCACCGAACTCCATCAACCTAGACACATATATAAAAATAAACGTAGGAGTGGTTTAGACATAAGTCTGGTAAGTAAACTATACTCTACTCTACAAATATTGCAAAATTAACATTATAACATGATATGAGTATATTGTTTGACCACCATACGTTCTATCACTACGTCATACATAAATGTCGTACATAACTAACCATATCACATCCATTTGGACTCACGCCCTGGTATGGCCCCGTGCCTTATAGAGTTGCCAGTTGCCCGTCTCCTAATACATCGTATAGGACACACACTTGGACCACCCGTAGCATACATGGTCGCCTATTGACCTTGTGCTACCTAGTTGAACTCACGCCTTGGACTGCCCATGGCCTACAAGGTTTCTTTCCATCCACTCCCTTCCACTGGTCCGCCAAAGAACTATAAGGATATGAAAATGTCAAATCGGGACCACCTACTAAGTGTCAAAAGACCGCTTTCACATCGCGTAAACAATCTAGAGCATTTATCCTGCTTCTCATACTAATTCCCATCTACGTTCACAATAGCATCATAATCTCCTTTCACAAGACATATATATGTATATTTATATTCACTTTATACAACAACCAAACCATTCAACATTCATTCATTTCATAACATCATCACACTCCATACGTCCATTCATTCAGTATCACCATCACGTTCCTTACATCCCATCATTTCATAGCACCATCACTTGCATCGTCACATCTTAGATCACCTTCAAGAATATAAGAGAAAGTATGATTCAAATTATATATTATATATTTACATTGGGCCATCCAGCTAAAGTTCAATCTACCAAAAATTGATGTGCGTTGGTGCACCGGTCTAGGTTACTGGTCCACCGGTGTACACTTCTATTTACGGTTTCATGTTTTAGATATTGGTGTTTTTCGACATCATTTTTGATTCTGGCTACCACCGCTTCATCTGAGTTCATCAAAGAACATCCCTAGACTGTAGCTTTACGTTCTTAAGTCCAATTACATTAGTTATTTCACGGATTTATGAGTTATATTTTCAAATTCCTATAATTTTTCTTAAACCTAGTTTCTAATTCTTTATATTAACTAAATCCTTCCCAAATCATATCAAATTAGAAATTAAAGTGTGTGAATAAGAAATACTACTATAATATAGTTTACACATCAGTTTATAGGTTAAGATTGCATTACCAAAAGAGTAAGGTGTAGATCACTCACCAAATAGCCAAATCTGGTCTAACTTCTCGCTATCTGGAGTTTATGCACCTCATATCTTTGAGTTTTTACCTACGAATAATCGCTGGGTCATAGCCCTGCCTGGTAGCTTCGAATCACCTTTGTTTTTGTTGAATTTGGTTGAGAAATGGGTAAGTTATCTTAGTTTTGGTAGAGTGCTTTTCTGGAGAAAGAAGGAGGAAGAGGAAGTTTACTTGGTAGTTTTTGAAAATGAGAAAGATGGGTTACTACTTCAGTTTTGAGTTAAAGGAGGGAAATAACTATATGTCCACCAAAATTCAACCTCAAATTCAGCCCATGTAGCCCCCGTCTTACTCGACAACGTTTCTGCCCAAATCTCTTTCATATGAGCTCCAAATGATAAAAAATATACTACGCAAACCAAAAAATTGAAACAGTCATAGTGGCATTGGTTTCGTTGTCAAATTCCAAAGTTTTAAAAAAGACTATTTTGCCCCTCCTTATTTTAATTTATTTAATTAATTCATTAATTAAACAAATTTTTATATTTTCATATTATGAGTATCTAATTAAAATATTACTTGAATTCTCGGGATATCATAACTTCCCCTAAACTAAAGATGTTATGTGTAGTGTTATTAAGATATAGAATAGACAAGGTAAGATACATGCATATATTTGTGAGCTTTCCTCAAGGTATGTGCATTATACTAGGCCATCATAAAATGGTAGGTATGAGTGAATAATCTCTCTTTATTTGTTAAGATTTTCTAAAGGTAAAGCAGAGATTAGGACAAAGACCATAAGGCTAGGAGTTGTGTGTGATAAAATCGATAAGGCATTATCCACCATGTGTGGGCTTATAACTGGTTGAGTTTTTCTCAAGGTCAGAATCCCAAGTCATATAAGTCCTAATAGTCACTAGATATATCAAAAGATTTATATGCCTCCTCGGGTTTTGGAAAACATAAAAGTCTAGTGGGAGTTTATTAGTAAAATGAAATATAATTTTTACCGTACTAATATTATAATAATATTTTTTTCTATGAAATAAATGTCCTAATTTATTAAATTAACTTTGCAGAAAAATGTCTACACCAAAGTTGTTTTTTGAAAATGACAAACTCATCTATCCTAACCACATAAACTGACTAAGAGCAATAAAAATAGCACTTACACATGAATGCTTATGGTCATCTTTAACCAAACCTCCAAGAGAGACTTGTTGAAGATGCAGCCCCTGAAATAATAGTCGCTTATAATGTATGGGTTAGGGACCTATAAATCATCCAATTTTATGTGATGTCTACATTAAACGATCATTGCAAAGACGAAACAAAACTATGTCTATCCATCAAATCTTTGATAGCCTCAAAGCATTGTTTGGGTAGCAATTTCATTCTGCAAGGTACATGATTACTAAAAAGTTATACAACACGAAGATTTTGAACGAAATGAAAGTGGATGAGTACGTCTTAATCGTGAAAGGCAATGTTGATAAACTTTCTCAATGAGATGTGATGGTAAGCAACGATCTCCAAGTGGACTTGATCTTAGGGTCTTTTACTCCACAGTTTAGGCAGTTCATATTAAACTATAATATGAACATGTTAAATGTAAGTCTCGTGAAGCTGCTCAATATCTTTAGATTAGCTCAGTCTTCATCTAAGGATCAAGGCGCTATGCTCATGGTAAAAGGGAAAGCTTCATCTTTAAATGGTTCATAGAAGAGGAAATGAGTTAACAAGAAGAATAAGGGGGCTGCTCCAAATGAAAAGGTTGAATATCATCATTGTCACAAGAAGTTTCACTAGAAACAGAACTATTTGGATTACCTAAAGGTTGTCAAAGAGAAGAAACGAAATAGTTTTACTACTCCTACAGGTATATTTATGATTCAAAATTATTTGCAATCAATAAATTATCATGGGGTTTAGATGTTGGATCTAGAACTCATATATGTAATATGTTACAAATATTTGTGTATAGGTGCTATGTGGTAAAGGATGCGATGAGACTTCGAGTTGTTGATGAATCTCTAGCAGATGCAACTACAGTTGGAGACTATAACTGGGCTTTACCTAATGGATTAGTTTTAATTTTTAATAATTTCTTTTATGTCAAAAACTTTATTTGTGGAATAATCTATGTATCTAGATTGTTTGAGATAGGATATTTTTTCTGTGTAGATAATGTTATGAGCATTATATTGAATGTAATTACTGCAATGATGTTTTGGATAATGGCATTTATGTTATTAATTCTAATTATGTCTATGCTATGAATAATTCTCTTATGTTGGCATTTATAATAATTATCTATAGCATTGTAACCTAGGTCATATAAGCATGAAATGAATATACAAGCTGAAAATCGAAGGTTTTCAACCATCATTTGATACTAAATCATTTGATATGTATATACTGATGTATGTGAGAGCAATGAAAGAGTTGATGAACTCCTAAGTCTTTGCATACTATGTTGTAAAATAAGACAAACAATAAGATTAAAATATTTCAAGCAGATCGAGGAGGTGAGTATATTAGACAAGTGATCCAACAATACATAAAAGATAATTGGATTATCTCTCAGGTTATTCCATCCTATACTTTGCAACATCATGGTATTTCGGAGAGAAGGAATCAAACCCTGTTAGATATGGTTCAGTCCATGATGAGTAACCATATCGCATATGTTGAATTTGATAGCAAAGAAATATTTGCTAATGACGCCATATGAGATGTGGCATAGGAAGAAACCTCAATTATTTGAAGGTATGGCATTGTCCGGCCTATATTAATAATGTTGGCTCTAACAAACTTGAGGCGAGACTAGACTTATGTAAATTTATAGGATATCACAATAACTCTAGAGGATAGATTTTCTGTAACACTGGAAAACAAAATGTAATTTTTCCAACACACACTGTCATTTTCGAAAAGGAATTGTTTTTCCAAAATAAATTAATAGTAATGTTATAGACTTGAATGAGATCTGAGAAACTAACACGAAGGCTGAACCAATGGGGGAACAAAATTCACCAGTATACGAAAACACTCAACCTATTAGATGGTCTAGTAGGTAATCTTATGCATCAGAGAGATACTTCAGTTTTATCGTGGATGGCGAGAAAGTAGAATGCGTCTTAGAAATAACACTCCTCTCTCATTCCAACAAGCACTGTAGAGACTCTATACTTTGGCTTAGAGCTATGAAATCCGAAATGGATTTCATGTATAAAAACAAAGTATGGACATTCGTTGACATACCTGAAGGGATAAAACCCATCAGCTGCAAATGGATATTTAAGAAAAATTTAAATGTAGATGGACAAGTATAGACTTATAAAGCAAGACTAACTGTGAAATTGTTTCGTCAAATTTATGAGTTTGATTATAACAAAACATTGTCGTCTATAGCAATGCTTAAGTCCATTCAGATAATGTTGGGTATTGCTGCATTCTCCGACCATGAAATATGAAAAATGGATGTGAAAATTATGTTTCTAAATGGTGATTTAGAAGAGAACGTTTATATGACGAAGCACGAGGGTTTCAAGATCAGTGAGAGTGAGGGTAGGCTCGCAAGTTGTTAAGATCCATTTATGGCCTTAAATAGGCTTTTTGTAAGCGTTTTGATAAAGTAATCAAATAATATGGTTTTTAGTAGAACATAAAGGAAGTGGGTATATATTGGAAAGAATAAGGAATGTTATAGTATTTTTAGTTTTATATGTCGATGATTTGTTACTGATTGGTAATAGCATTGTATTATTACAATCGATAAAAGCTTGGTTATCCAAGAACTTCTCCATAAAGGAATCGAGAGAAGAAGCCTACATACTAAGTATAAAGATATATAGAGATAGATCAAAGAGGCAGTCGGTATAGTTCCAATCCTTATACATAGATACTATAAGGAAATGGTTCAAAATAGAGAATTCCAAGCATGGAAATGTTCAAATGCAATATGAAATCGTCCTTTCTAAAAAGGACTCTCCTCGTAATGATGAGTAGAAAGTGTGTACGAAGAGGATATTGTATGCATTGGCGTTCAGTTCCATAATGTAAGTCATGCTATGCACAAGAACGGATGTGGCATATGTATTAGGAAGCGTAAGCCAATACCAGCCTAATCCCAAAGAAGAACATTGGACTATCATAAAATGCATAATAAAGTATTTAAGAGTACTATAGATTTATTCCTTGTATATGGAAATGGAGGTCTCCTTATGAAGGTGTATACATACTCTAGCTTTCAGAGTGATTCCAAAGTTAAACGGTGAGGTAGTTAGTTGGAAAATTTACAAATGGACAATGATAGTTGATTCCACGATGGAGGCCAAGTAAATCGCCCTGAATTAAGTAGCTAAAGAAGCAGTCTAGATGCACAAATTTATGGGCGGGCTACAGGTGATTCCCAACACGGAAGATCCAATGACATTGTTTTGTGACAACAATGCTGCGATGCAGAATGCAATAGAACCTAGTGCACACAAGGTATCGAGACGTATTCTTCGATCCACCTCATTATAGAATTTGTTGAGAAGAAAGAAGTTATCCTTAGAGTAGATATAAAGGACAACATAGAAGACTCATTCATGAAAGGCCTTGCTCGGTCAGTTCTCAGCAAACTAATCGAGGGGATGGGATTAAGATTCTATAGTCTACCCAAAGAGCAACTGGGAGATGGAGTTAGGGGCATGCCCGAGGGCAATTCCATAATTTATGTAAATTATTAACTCTATAATAAATCTCGTTTGAAATAAAAAGTATTATTCTTTCTATTATATACTTTTCAAATGTGTTATGTTAAATATTTATTTAATTCAAGTATATTTAATAAATCTATCTTAAATGATATGTTTTGTGACAGTAATTACAAGGTGTTATAATCATGAGAAATTTATCATAATGAAAATAACATATTATTTTAAATATTTCTAGTCAATATGTATAGGTACAGGATATATACACACACTACACCAGAAAAGACCTTTAGTAGCGTTAAAAAAACGCTATCAAAACTTTTAGTAGCGTTTAAAAGAACGCTACTACAGGTCGCACAACTAAAAGTATGATTTTTTTGGTTGCGTTTTAATAAACGCTACGAAATGTTTCTGTATAACTGCGTTTTTTAAACGCTGCTATAGGTTTTTTGCAGCGTTTACAAAACCCTACAAAAACTAACATTTTCAGTTGCGTTTGTACTTGGATCATTCTTTGATTTTCTACAACGTTTATTTTGTGCAACTAACAACTTTTCGTTGCATTTAATTTATGCCACTATAAATTCAGGTGGTATTTTACAATTGTTTCTACAGCATTTTTAAAACGCTACTAAAAGATATTGATTGTTTTGTAGAATTTACTATATACTGTTAATGGCTTATATTTTTTCCAGCAACCAGTTATATAATAGTCATATTAAAATCAACAACAATCGTATAATTAGCATATTTAAACCAACAATCAATCAATCATATAATCATCATATTCAAATAATTGAGAACACATTAATCACATAAGTATAATATCCATAACCATTTAGATAATAGTTATTTGACAAAATGAGAAAATTCACATACCACTAGCATTCGCAAACAAGTTTACACAACCAGTACTAACAAATATCATAATACATATAACAATTGAAGTCATGTCCATTGTTGCTGATGGTCTTCACTCCAGAAAAGCTTATTACCTGTAAAAAAAGGTTGGTAATCAATTACTTATAAGCCAGTTAATTTGCATAAATTTATCCCATTTTTATAAAACTTAGTTAAAACTTAGTTAATTTGCATAAATTTATTCCGTTTTTATAAAACTTTGTTAAATTATATAAAACTTAGTTAACTTATTATTATTATTGTAAAATTAGTTAATTTTTATCAAACTATAATTTATTATTATTATTATTATTATTATTATAAAATTAGGTATTTTTTATCAAACTTAGCTTATTATTATTATAAACTTTTTAATTTTATAATATTTAGTTAATTTTTGTAAACATATTTAATTTTTATAAAACTTATTTAATGTATTTAAACTATTGTTTAATAATAATATATTATTATTAAACTTATAAATTACCTTAATTGTTAAAACTTAAAATGGCATAACTTATATTTTAGTTAACTTAAACTTATAAAATATCTCAGACTTAAACTCTATTAACTTAGTTAATTTTTATGAATTATCTCAAACTTACAAATTTTCATAAGCTTAGTTAATTTATTATTATTTTGTAAACTTAGTTAATTTATTTTATTATTATTATTATAAACTTAGTTAATTTTTATAAACTTAGTTTTTTTTATATTATTTTTACTAATAGTATTATTAATTACAAAACATAATTGGCTTGGTTAATTTATTATTATTATAAACTTAGCTAATTTTTTATAAAACTATAGTTTATTGTTATTGTTACTATTGTTATTATTATTTTTATCATTATAAACTGAGTTAATGATTTTACCAAACTTAGTTTATTATTATTATTATTATTATTATAACCTTGTTAATTTTTATAATACTTGGTTAATTTTTATAAACGTATTTAATTTTTATAAAACTTAGTTGATTTATTCAAAGTATTGTTTATTATTATTATTATTATTGAAATATAACAAAATTGAAGAGATACAAGGCAATATCCAAAATCCTATGATACTTTAATTTGCAACTCCAAAATCTGGTGATACAAGGCAATTCGAATAATTAGATTCTCGAAAATTTCTAACCTGAACTGAATTTGTACTAAGGAGAAGAAACTCAGCAGCATCAGCACCAGTTTCTACACCCTCAATCCCAGAATGTGATGTATCGCTTTAGACAAAATCTTCTTTGATCATTCTTGCATTGTTCTTCCAGGGCCTGATATATTTATAAAACCATAGTTTTTAGACAATTCTTAAAAGGTAGAAAACAAGTAATGTATAAAACTAATAACAGCCAGGAAAAAAACAAACCTTACAACTCATCATCGTTATTAAACACACAATGTAATCATATATTTATAATAACACATGTGTTAATATGGTTTAATTTCCAAACAAAAGCACTAATAGCAAAGCTGCTCTTGTAAACAATGTCACTAATAACATACCTTGATCAAGCACTGTGCAGGTTAACCATCAGCTTGCAATTCAGTCCCCTTCAGCTAATTCAAGGCAATATGTGAAAAATCTCCAAGGCAGTAGGGCAATAAATGAGTGCATAACCATATTTTTAATACAACAGGCACATGAAGGATGAAATAAAACTCAAAAAAATGGATGGGGACATGTAAATATGCTACAGCAAAACAATGAAATAGAAAAAAGAAGAAGAAAAAAGTGCAAGCTTGTGTTCAATTGCACAAGGCATTGGGTATTACTACTCATCAATACACGGCAGCAGAGCAAGGACGCACTAAAATATAGCTACAGGCATTGTGTGACAAGAATTTCAAAGCATCAAGGCAGTGAAGGATTTCAAAGCATCAGGGCAGTGAAGTAATAACAAGAATTTCAAAGCATCGGGGCACTAAAATAAACACACTAATATAGTACACATCAAATAACAGGAGTCTTAATGTAATTATAACTTGTGTTAAATTTGTATAAATTCATGTGAGAATTAATGTGTAGAATAAGTAACTTGTGAAGTTCGATCTGTGTGCAGAAACTTGTGAAATTCTATCATTTATGTCTCATGTATCTATTAAGATGGACTGTCCTTCCAAGTTCCATTGAAACTGTTCAGTTTGTATATAGAGATTTTTGTAGTACAAGTATCTTTCAGACTTAAACAATCACCATTTCAATTTGAAAGTTTTGCATACAACTTCTGGTTATTGTATTCTCGCACCAGCACACTTTTATTTCTCTTCTGCCCTAGGGTACTATTTTTATAAAATCATGAAGTCTCGGAATAAAAGGTGAAGCATCCATTGTACAAATTGTAGTAGCACCATCTCGATCAGAACTAAACCCAATAGAGGTAGTAGCATTAGTGCTAGAACTCATCATGTTACTGCTTAAATTTGGGCTTGTTTTGTTGTAACACCCCTTCAAAATGGGAATAATAGTCCCACATCATGGATAATACTATAAAGTGGGTGCTTATATACCAAAGCCTTCACCCCATATAAACGTCGAGTCCTTTTGAGGAACAAAACCCCACACCTTGGCTTGGCCCATGAGGCGGAGGTGACTAAGTTGGGGACGATATCTGCGTTTAGTGAGGTGCGGACTGTTACAATGGTAACAGAGCCATACCCATCCGGAATTGTGGTTTGTACGTGTTACAGCCACGACGATTGGGTGGTGTTGTGTTCATGAGCCAACGAGGGCGTTGGGCTCTAAAGGGGGGAGATTGACCCTTCAAAATGGGAATAATAGTCCCACATCGTGGATAATACTATAAAGTGGGTGCTTATATACCAAAGCCTTCACCTCATAACAGCGTCGAGGCCTTTTGAGAAACAAAACCCCACACCTTAGCTTGGCCCATGAGGCGGAGGTGACTAAGTTGGGAACAATATCTACGTTAAGTGAGGTATGGGCTATTACAATTGTTTTATCACTTTGATTTTTTGGTTGAAAGGAATTGATGCTTATAGATTCTTCTCCGTCTTCTTCCGTTTTAGATCATTTACCTATCGTAGGGTTTTCGGTATGGGAAATGTCCACCATGACTATGTTGCAGTTTAGTTGTCTGGTGCAGTATTCACTCTCCTTCCTTAAACACCTGTAGAAATTGTAGTAACACCAATACATCTGTTAATTTTTATAATACTTAGTTAACTTTTATAAACGTATCTAATTTTTATAAAACTTAGTTGATTTGTTCAAACTATTGTTATCATTATTATTATTAAAACTATTGTTTATTATTATTGTTGTTGTTGTTGTTAAACTTATAAATTATCTCAATTGCTAAAACTTAAAATGTCATAACTAATATTTTAGTTAACTTAAACTTATCTAAAACTTAAACTTTATTAACTTAGTTAATTTTTATAAATTATCTCAAACTTATTTTCATAAACATAGTTGATTTATTAGTATTAATATAAACTTAATTAATTTATTATTACAAATATAAATTTAGTTATTTTTTATAAACCTATTTAATTTTTATAAAACTTAGTTAATTTAGTTAATTTTTATAAATATAGTTTTTGTTATTATTGTTATTGTTATTGTTATTATTATTGTTAATTATAAAACATAGTTGCCTTAGTTAATTTATTGTTATTATTATTAGAAAATTATTTAATTTTTATCAAATTATAGTTTATTATTACTATTACTATTATTATTATTATTATAAACTTGTTAATTTTTATAATACTTAGTTAACTTTCATGAACGTATCTAATTTTTTTTAAACTTAGTAAATTTATTCAAACTATTTATTATTATTATTATTATTAAACATATAAATTATCTTAATTGCTTGCGACGAACGGCGATGGCCGACGTCGTATTCTAGCCATTGCTAACGGCAATGCCTTTGTTGTGTTTTTATCAAACATAGTTTTATTATTATTATTATTATTATTATTATTATTATAAACTTGTTAATTTTTATAATACTTGTTTAATTTAAAAAATCACAACGGTAATTTATGTCATAACACTAAACTTAGTTATGGAATTTCAAGGAAATACAGTCTTCGGTTCGCTTTAGTCCCTACATAATATTTAGTCCCCACAATTCAATCCTAAATGTTTGAAGACTGCCATAATAGCACTTTATATACAAAGTGATAATATTTGAGTAATTAGAGTTTTATATACAAAGTCAGTACAAGATCATCAAGGGATAGCATAAGATAAACTGAGATAACTTCCACCGCTAACTTATTTTATTCTAAATATGAGGATAAAAGAGTTAGAAAAAGATATTTGCTTGTGTTATACCTGAAACTTGTTAATTTCTGATCTGTCATGATACAAAAGCATAAGCAAACATTTCTCAAGAAGCTTCACAGCCTCTTCATAGGTAAGATCCTCACGCAATTCAAAGCGAAGAATCGATCTTGGAAGATGGTTTTCTGAAACCAGTACCACGTGATTATCTTCGAAATGAGTGCCAATCATGGTTACCTGAATATGTGATGTATACACTATTTTTTTACTGATTTTAGGAAAATATTCAAGATTACGTATCTCATAGTGAACATACCACACCAAGATACTTCTACCCATTTTTTACTCCAAGTACAAGTGAGTTCCAAAGAGGGTTGAAGTAGTTACATCTATTATACGTAACCCGGCTCAAATAATTGTAAACCTCTTTAGGACCCAACGAGTTGCCGTCATCCCACATATTATCATAAAGGCTGCAAAAGTATATAGCAAACTAGATAATATCGAATGTTGTACAACCTGCTGGTCATGTATCATGGATCCTTTTTTAATTTATTTTTTATTTTTATTTTTATTTTTATTTTTTTATTTTTTTGTGTTGGGTAGAGGTACAATAATACACATACTTACAAATGGATAAAGATTTCTGAACACTTAATTTTCAGCATACAATTAGTTCATAACATCAAGAATATGAAGACTAGTTGATTTTGAGTGCGATTTTAAGCTACTGCCCCATTTTCGATAAAGGACACAAAATCTTCCCAGTCCAATATATGTAAGTGAGCACATGTTAAAGTGTGACAACTTTCATAACAAGTAAATCATGATAGATGGGTGGGTTAACATCATACACGGCAGGTTGATATTCTTTAGGAGTGACCGCAAATAACTAATTGTGAGCCAATGCCATAGCATATGCTCCATATATGAGTTTATATGTAGCTGTATATACATACATGGGTATGCAATATGTATCTGTGTGCATGCATACTCTGTAAAAATCCCGTGGCACCTAAAATGGAACCCTATGCAACTAATCTCATCCTTATATTGACATATGGCCACTGAGTTTTACACCAAAGTAAAGCGGAAGGGTAAATACTAAATACTATTGACATTACATAAGAATCAGCCTGTGTGCATTACATAACATGGACCAAGATAAAAGGTGGAGATCATGCATGAATAGATGAAAGTGCAAAACTATAGCTACAACAGAACATTGACTGGGCACAACTAATAGCCTAAGTGAAAATATGCCAACTGTAGAATGTATAAAATTATTACATTAGCTCATCAAGATAGCGTAAGATCTCTTGAAATTTGCTGATTTAATTTCTCCAACTTGCACTAAGAAGAGAGTGTTTACTGATGTTTTTAATTCGCTCCACACTTTTGTAGTGCAATGTAGAACCATAGGATCCTATTTCCAATATAAAATATATTAGCAAAATATATTTGACGTTGTTAACTTTTCCATCCCATTACCACTAAACTACCCACTCTTATAATCGTCCTTTCTATTTTCCACTTTCAAATCAGTTCGATTACATCCCATTTCACAACTCAGTTCAGTTACATCCCATTTCTCAAATCAGTAAGAACCATGTCCCATTTTTATTCTCACAGAAACTCTCTTCTTGACCACCTAGCCTGCTACTACAACCATGCATGTTTCTGTACACATTTCTCCCCTTATTCTACGGTTACTTTACACTACTCACTATTGACATAACATTTTATGATACTATTTATATGAATTTGATTGCATTAATTCTTTATTTCCATTCCTGCACGATCTATATGATGCCTTAAAAGTTGTTGTATACGATAGCGCTGACTATGTGTTGTTATTTAAATTGGTTGCTGTTGTGTGAAATTTGTGATTAACAAGATTCAAATATATGGGTACCCAATATCATTACATTCTTTTCAATCATTTATTATTTACATTGTTGATTTACTAATTTCTCATTTAATGAACTTTTGTCGAAATTGTCGACATGTTATTAGGTCCTGATTGTTTTTTGTGATTCATGTTTATTGCAACATTATTTTATATGGAAATCCATGGTTTTTCCTAAAATTTGATTTAATTTTATTAAAAAAACACACTAAGATTTTTTTTCTTTCTGATATGCATAATTCAGCACCTCAAACGGATAAGTCATTGGCAAATATATCATGTTGTTGTAACTAAACGAAGTATACATTTACTTCTAATACTAAAAGGTTAGAACTGGTGCTACAAAAATTTATAAGTATTGTTTCTTCAACAATCTTTATATATATTGTCTCAATTCTCAGTCTAACATTCATGTTCAGTATTGCTAATTTTATTTTCATTTCGATTCATAACCGGCATAGAAACAAAACAAGTTGGATGTTATATTCATATACTGTTGTCATTTTTGTTAATTGATGAGATAATAAAGAAATTCTAACTTTAATGGCAACTATAATTACCAGCACATCCATTCACCCCCAATTGACACAGGAAGATATGTTACCAAACTATTATAATTATGTAAGAAATATTAAAAATTGTGGATTTTATAGAAGGGTTATTTTTTTCCTTTAGATACATGCATTTCATATTTAATTTAAATCTCATGTGAGTTAGATAACCTCCAATTATGTTGGAATCAGATTCACATTAAAATAGAGTACTCATTTGCAAAAAAACATATGAAAATACTAATAATAACCAATCTGAAATTTATGCAATGCTTGGACTATGCACTAACATATATATGTAGACACATGAATAAGATTATTAATTTGTGTACAATGACTGATCCGAAAAGGTATAGTTTTTATGTTCACATACAATAATTTTAAAACAATTCAAACTTTGCAGTCATGTAATACACAATCATGATCTATTTATAACATAAAGTCTGGACAGATGCCATCTGCACGGGGTTCGTACTAGTGTGTGTATCAGTATCAAGTTTAATTTCCTTATAAATACATGATTTTGGCTCGGTGCTTTAAACAGGTTTATATTATAGATAGTACCATAGATTAAACTACCAACATAACTAGTGATGTAACAGCCTGAAATTTTCAACCATTCGCATCCATACATGTCGGATTTGAATTGCTCAAAATATCAGATTGTTAATTTAAATTTGGCAAAACTCAGCATATACAGTAAATAAATAATCACAGAATCACAGACACAGAGTAATATAAAAATAATGCAGTGGAAACAAAGAATAGTAGTTCATGAAGCTACTATATATAATAGAGTTAAATAAGATACAACAGAGGTAACGAATACACAGATGTCTCAATACAATAGACAAATACAAGATCTGAACAAATCACTGGAATCAACTAAATAACTGCAAGCTGGATAGATATAACGAGATCTCCAAGCGAAGCTCCAACTCCAAAGGTGAGTCTCGAACACTGAACCACTCAGTCTGACCCGAGCCTAAAGCAAAACACAAAACACTCGAGTAAGGATTAACATTCTTATATCAATAAATCCAACTCAAGTTAAATATCAACTGAAATACATGTAACTCAAAGGATGTTTGGGATAACCATCCTCTAAGGATCCGTTAAACTATCTACTATGTAGTAATATACGCTATTATAATATGTCTAAAGTAAAGTAAACTATTAAAATAGCGTTAAGGCGTTACCCATATCCCCCTTAACACATTTTATAGTGCCAGTAGTCTATACAGTACCGTAATACCCCATAAACTGGAGCTACCAGAGGATACTCCATAGGTACAACACAAATCAAACTCGTAGTAAAGCACGCTAGGTTAGGTGACACGGCACATCAAGGCAATGCTAGGGTAGATATACCAATTACGCATCCAGACTAGTGGAAACGCAGAGCCGCAACAATCGCCCACCTCGAGCCATACTCCCGAATCAAGGGTGCGCACCAAATCAATCACAAAGTAATAGAATGGCATACGATGGAGTGTGTCCGATCAGAGGAGCTACCTCATTGGCCCGGAATCGCTCCTGTTTTAGCCACCTTATGCCAACACACGGGAGTCGGGTCCACGTATATACCTCATATAGGATCGTCGCCACCATCCTACTTCATTCTGGAATCTCCACCGCGTACACAGTTGTTAAAGTGGTTTTCGATATCGACAGAGAGTATGCCCATATCCAATCCTGGTCTCTTTAACAACCAATCGTTATTATAACACCGTGGTCATTTAAAAAATAGTTTATACTTCAAAACTAGAATATCATTTTCAAGAAAAACATATCAATACGATATCATTTCCATTTCAAGAATATTCACTTCCAAAATCATAGTACTTTCAAAGATATAATACTTTTAAAACCAAAACAATTTGAAATAATAATACTTTCGAATTCATAATACTTTGAAATTCATAACCTTGTAAATCATAACACTTTCCTTCAAACAGTTTAGATATTAATAATAGTATATAAAATAAAATAGTTTACAAAATAAAATAATTTATATAAAATAGTTATAAGTTAAAACAATTTATATTAACATAATTAGTATATTTAAAATAGTTTATATTAAAAATAGTTATATTAAAATAGTATATATTAAAAATAGGTATATTAAAATAGGTTATATTAAAAATAGTAATATTAAAATAGTATATATTAAAAATAGTTATATTAAAATAGTTTATATTAATATAATAAAAAAGTTTTAAATATAATTTAAAATACTTTATATAATAAAATAGTTTCCTCAAATTTCACAAATCGATTCAACTCAACTCGGATTCCAAAATTCAAATTTAATCCAATCTCAAATCCTCAAATTTCAATTCAGTTCAGTTTCTCAATAAACCATTTCAAATCACCGATTTTAAATAAATATTTGAACCATAAAATAAACCATTCCCATTTTAATATATTTCAAAGTCAGTATATTCAACATTTCAAAACTAAATTCGATAATTTCATATATATATATCAAATTCACTGTACTATTATTTAGTTTTGAAATTGTCACGCCCCACCTCTATACCCACGCTAGCCAAGAACACTACGGAGTAATGCTGTCGACTAGCGCGGAGAATAAGGCTGTTGAGGAGCGACCATCCATGTAACTTCTTTGTGCGAGCACCGATATGTCAGATAGTATAGCATGCATTTCATTTAAGGAGGAAATCCGACATACCGATACAAACTCAAAGCTATCACACAGTGGCTATATATAATCTTCGGAAACAAACATAGAAACAAACATAGAAACAAACATAACACAAATCAGTCACAAACATCCATATCACAAAGGCGAAAAAGATATGAATATATATCACATGAAAGTGTACATCGGATTAGTGGTCTAAAAGATCCACGAAATACAAAAGGGTAGCTACAAGCTACACAAAAGCATAAGTATACATCACGGAGTCTATATCTCAAATGTATACAACAAAAACTACTAATCTAAGTAGTTAGCCAAAAGTCAGAGTAATCCTAGAAGAGAAGTCAAACAGAAGCACCTGTAACATCTCGGTCTGACCCGAGTATTATTTATAAGAAAATAATAAATGGATCAGTCTAGCTATAAATATTAGATGATATGGTATAAAATAAAAGACATGGCATTAACATATAATAACCATAATAGCATACTACCATAAGTATGTAATTAAAAATCAACATGAGATTAATCAATATCACAAGAATCTTCTCAAAGATAAAATAGGGTATCATACCCTAAACTTGTATTCATAACAAGTCAATGACACACAAATTCACCAATGCACAAAAAAATTGATAAAGCTTATCAATGGAAATCACGAAAATTGGTGAAGCACAAAATTCCAAAAATCATCACAAGAAATCCAGAAATCACAAGAAGGGGGGAAGGCTTATCACAAAACGGGAGTATGAAAACTCACCAACACATGTATCACAAGACGAGACGCTATCTCATGGTAGTTAACCATTAGTTTTGAGCCAAAGCTCCACAAGAATGGCCCGAAAACCGTGGGGCGCTACCCCACATATGTGATGTAGAAACATCACACAAACGGGGTTTAGTCTCCCTCGTAGACAAAGAGACATCGCACAATTGCTAGTCTAAATCACAAAACTGATCGTCATGATCATCAAGAAGTGTCAATCACACCAAGATAGTAAATATATGAGTTTAGCTTCATGTCCCATAACCACTTGCTTAACTTAAATATTTATGAACAAACTGTAGATCTTCACTAGAAAATTGTCACAAAAGGTTCAGTCGAACAAGTCCAAGAATTAACCGACGAAGTAAACGCAAGCATTTCATACCACCTGTTTTGCTAAGCCGTTTAATTAGATTTCTCATTCGAGTGAAGTAAAGGCTTGTATATACTAATAGATTGGAAAATGGTTTAGGAAAAAGAGTTTTGTACCAAAATAGAGTTGAAATCGCTTTGATGAAAGAGTTTTGATATTTACTACTAGTATTGAAACCTTCATATTTTTAAAGTGACAAACCACAAAACGATTGATGAAACAAATAGAATCACAAAAATTCACCTTCGAAGACGTGAGTAAAGTCCAAAGAAATCAATTCCAAAACCATCAAAGTAGGAATGCCCATGCGATCTAACAAGGCTGAGCTAAAGTGCAAGCGACCTAAGATAGGTGCACGAGGCCAATGAGCAAGCAACCCAGCGAGCTGACCGCTTAAGGAGTAGCACACGACCTAAGTGGTGCGACCTAAGCTAGTGAACGACCTAAGGGAACAGGCCGAGCGACCTGAAGGAAACGAGCTAGGCAGAAAAACCGGTCGAGCGACCTAAAAGAGGACAACACGCCTTAATGGCGCGACCTAGCGGGGTAAGCGACCTAACATGGTCAAGTTAAGGAAAGGCGCGACCTGGTGAGGTGCGACCTAATGAGTAGGTAAGGTCGAGCGACCTAAAGAAAGCGAGCTAGGAGATGGCGCGACCTAGTGAGGTGTGACCTAATGAGTAGGTAAGGTCGAGCGACCTAAAGAGAGCGAGCTAGGAGATGGCGCGACCTAGTGAGGTGCGACCTAATGAGTAGGTAAGGTCGAGCGACCTAAAGAGAGCGAGCTAGGAGATGGCGCGACCTAGTGAGGTGCGACCTAATGAGTAGGTAAGGTCGAGCGACCTAAAGAGAGCGAGCTAGGAGATGGCGCGACCTAGGGCGAACGACCTAACTGGTCTCGAGATGCTTCAATGGTCAAGCGACCTAAGGACGAGCGGGCTAAGGATTCAAGGCAGAATGACCTAAGCAACTAAATGTGGCCGAGCGACCTAAAGAAAACAGGTCAAACGACCTATTGCCCAGCGACCTACGACCTAGCGACCTAATTCCGAACGACCTAGCGACCTAATTCCGAACGACCTAAGAGCGAACGAAAATATGTAGGCCGAGTCTTCGAGGCAGTGCGACCTAGGCCCAGAAAATTGCTGAAACACACTAAAAATTGGGATTTTCACCAATTCAATCCAAACCAAATGCAAATGTACATGCTAAAGTGATAGGTATTCATTCCCAATAGTACAAGATAGTTATAGGCAAGAATGTGAGATAAAAATCTCACCTTTTCACGAAATTGATGATGGAGAAGCTTAAAAGCAATGGAAGGAGCTTGAATCCAATGTCTTCACTTTGAATTTGGAGTTAGTTGTTGGATTTGCAAATGAACAAGAGCTTTGGAGTTTTAATTTCCCATTCCCTCCTCCATTTTTGATGAAGCTTCTATTTTTAGGAAATGAAGAATGAAGTGATGAAGAAGAGATGAGTTGGGGCTGAATTAGTAAGTGGTTCAGCCCAAACTAAAGCCCTAGGTGAAAAAGTGGCGAAAATTCCACTATCTCCAAACATGTTGAAGTTTATACTCAAAAAGATCGCAAACGTCATTTTGAACTCAATGGAAGTGGTCTCGAGTCCTAATTTGACCGTATGCAAAAAGTAGCTTTTCGGACTAAAATCCGACTAATGATAAAATATTTAAATAAAATATTTAAATATAAAATCGATAAATATGCGGGTTGTTACAGACTCCCCTCCTTAAAGAAATTGCGTCCTCGCAATATATAAGATGGAAATAAAAAGTAACAACCAAAAAAGCATATTAACACAAAAGAAATTTGAAATAAGAAGTTTACCTCAAAGAGCATGAGAAAGTAAGTCTGGATGTGTTCGCTCGACGAATTCTCTAGATTCCCAAGAGCAATCCTTAGGATTTGAGGACCATTGAACTTTAACAAGCGGAACATCTTTATTTCGAAGTCGTTTGACCTCCGAAGCAATAATTCGAATAGGATGCTGCTCATAAGTTAAATTAGGCGAAACTTCAATCTCTTCCACAACAGCGGCCTCAAGAATAGAATCGGAATCCCGAAGGCACTTCTGTAATTGAGAAACGTGAAACACGTCATGCATAGCAGAAAACTGAGCCGGTAATGAAAGGCGATAAGCCATGGAACCAATACGTTCAGTGATAGGAACTGGCCCAATATATCGAGGCGCTAACTTTCCCGATCGACTGAAGCGTACTACACCCTTCATAGGGGAAACACGAATAAATACAAGATCACCCACAGAAAATTCCAATTTTCTTCTTCGGTTATCGGCATAGGATTTTTGTCTACTTTGGGCTTCTTTCATCCTATGTCGAATAAGGTCAATCTTCTCTGTGGAATCACAAATAAGATCTGGACCTAAAACCAGCTTCTCACCAGCCTCAAGCCAACAAGAAGGAGATCAGCATGGCCTTCCATAGAGTGCCTCGAAAAGAGCCATACCAAAACTAGATTGGAAGCTGTTATTATAGGAAAATTCAACAAGTGAAATATGATCTTCCCAACTTCCACCAAAGTCAAGCACACAAGAACAAAGAAGATCTTCAAGTGTTTGATTCACACGCTCAGTTTGTCCATCGGACTGGGGGTGATAAGCGGTGCTAAAATTAAGCTTCATTCCCAAAGCTTTTTGAAGACTCTACCAAAATCCACTAGTAAATAATGGATCACGATCACTAACAATGGAAGTAAGGACTCCATGTAATTTAACAATTTCTTTGATAAAGAGTTTGGTCAGAAGAGGAACGGTTCGGTTCGACCGAACGGGAATAAAATAGGCAGATTTAGTAAGTCTATCAACGATCACCCATAAGCTATCATGACCCGAACGAGAACGGGGAAGGCCATTTATAAAATCCATGGAAATTTGATCCCACTTCCAAATTGGAATTTCCAATGGTTGCAATAACCCACCGGGCCTTTGATATTCGGCCTTGACAAGTTGGCAAGTCATGCAACACTTAACAAAATTAGCAATATCAGATTTCATTCCCTCCCAATAATAAAGTCGCTTCATATCCGCGTACATTTTACTACTACCGGGATGAATGGAATACTTGGAACGATGAGAATCTTCTAGAATATCTTTACGAAGATTACTAATATTTGGTACGATAAGTCTACCAAATTTTCGAATGCCGCCACGAGAATCGATATCAAAGTCTTTCAAACCTTCAATATCAACTTTATCCTTAATATTTTGGCCAAGAAGAGCCAATTCGGGATCTAGCCTTTGAGCTTCAAGAATGCGGTCTAAAAGAGAAGGATGAGCCTCAAGGCTACATAAAACAAGAGATGAACATAAATCGGAAACACGATCTCGAATTTCACAAGTGGATAAAACCTCGAGATCATTTCATTCGGATATCATCATGGAAACAACCGCTTGTTGCTTGCGACTAAGAGCATCAGCAACTCGATTTCCCTTTCCGGGAGTATAAAGAATATCCAGATCATAAGAGGCAAGGAATTCAAGCCAACGTTGTTGACATAAATTAATTTCCTTTTGAGAGAATAAATATTTCAAAGACTTATGATCGGTGTAAAGTATAAATTTCTCTCCCAAAAGATAATGTCGCCACTACAAGAAAACTGATTTTTTGTAGCGCCCAAAAAACGCCACTACGTATTTTTAGTGGCGTTCCGATAATCGTTACGAGAAAACATGCCACTAAAAATCCTCGAGTATTAGTTGCACTTTTTTAAACGCCACCAAATTTGTTTTTTGATAGCGTTTTTATAGCGCCATAGAATTCCTTTTTTGTAGCGCCTATTTACCGCCACCGAAAAGGTTTTCTCCTCCATGATACTTTTTTATGGCGTTATCTAAATTTTTTGTAGCGCCTGTTTAACGCTACCGAAAGGGTTTTCTCCTCCACGTTACCTTTTCATGGCGTTATATACATTTTTTGTAGGGCGTAATAAACGCCAGCATAAGTGTACTTGAGTTCTAATTACTCTTTTGTAGCGACATTTAACGCTACCAAAATAAATAATATCCAGTAGCGTTTGTTTCCCTCCACCTGCTACTCCAGATTTACCCCTGATCTAGCATCCAATTATATAATAAAGAATACGCAAGCACATACACTTTTGAACACAATATATTAAACAACTACAAAATACATATACGCATTGAAGATCCACAAGATACATAGACATTCATACATCCACATACATAGGTGTCTACAAAAAGCTACCCGTACACATACACAACCAAACTACCATAAGTGTTATAACCAAACTACCATAAGTGTCATAACCGTACATATACATCTGAAATAAACATCTGAAATAACCGTACATATACGTCTGAAATAACCGTACCGAGCATAACCTGAACCACCATAAAAACCTGAACTACCTGTCATTGCTGATGTCTTCAAAACCTGAACTACCTGTCAACAAAGAACAGAACAAAAGAGTGAGAAAACAAAACCTGAACTTAAAACTGCTTAAATAAGCAATGTACTGAAACAAAACATATGGACGACAATCGACCACTTCTTTGCACTGCCACAACAGTCAACTACCTTGCCACTTCTTCCTACACTATCTCTGTACTGCTCACCATCAATTCATACATAACTCCTCACCATCAATTCAACTAACATTCCACCACAATCCATACATAATTCCTCACCATCAATTATTTTCCCTCCCCTGAACCTGAACCACCAATCACAATCATTCAATCACAATTCGAATATAACACCCCTACTTATGTACTTTTATCATTTTACCAAAAATCTATCTGCACTTTAGCTGCTAGCATTCCTAATGTATATATAAAAAAATTATATACCTTTCATTTTGACTTAATAATGATTTTTTCCATTGGCCAAGCTATGGGAACGCCAAAGCAATCATCCATGCACGTCAGACCCGATGTTGGTCTCCATATCTCTACATCTGGAACTATCACCAGTTCAATCCAAACTTTTACACCATTACGTCCCAATGGACGACAATGGACCATCGTTATCGGATCAGTTGATGCAATACTTCCTTCAGCCACTACGTCTGCTCCACCCAAATCGATCAACTGGCATTTGGCATCCTTTTGCATTGTTGCAATCGACTGAAAGAAAAGAGATTATTATGCACAATGTATACATGCACATTAAATAAACTTTCATACAAAGTTAACTTCTTCAAATTTGAAAATTAATACTTACATTTTGCGATTTATTCATGACCATATGTGTGGATTTCATGGGAGAATTCACTACATTTTCAGAATCATCATGACTCTCATCTAGTTTTTCTTGATCAGCTTCTACTTTTGATCTTGGCCATGCTACTTTCCTACCAACTGCATCTCCAATGCACGACATATCAGATGTGGGTCGCCACAAATAATCATCTTTATTTACTACTTTGTCCACCCAAACCACAACAGCAGACGGACCGAGTGGAATACCATTAACAGTATATTTTGGATCAGTGGCGTGGATTCTTCCTTCGGCAACTACACCTTCACCCTCAGTCCAACCGTAAATCTTGCAAGTGTCTTCGATGATGCTAGTACTCTAAAAATGAGAAGTGAAATTCAAGACTTTAGTATGCTATACAAAAACAACGAATATGTGTTAAATTTTTATTCAGATGGGGGGTGTGCTCACTGCATTTTAGACATCAATAAGCTCGCAGCATATTACACTAATATACTTAACGTGAAAAAAATTACCATACTGGATGCACTACAGTTCAACCGTGTTCGCAGCAGGACCTTGATGCAAACTGATGGCCAAGTAACTACCTTATTCTTAGCGTCTGCTAAGACTGCCATTTCAGGTGTAGGCCTCCATAAATAAGTATCTGCTTTATCCACTAAATCTATAACAACGCTCCCAGCATTTGGTCCAAGACGAATGCCATTGACAACGTCATCTGGGTCCATGGACAACAGCCTCCCATGGGCAACAACTCCAGAGGTTCCATCCCAATTCAACAGCAAACATACTTCGTCGTCGATCTACAATTAATCAACCGAAAATTAAATCAATTACTAGATTAAAAAATTAAAATATAAATTTCATTTATTGAGTAATATAAATATTATTTTTACCGAATCAGGTGAGTTCCTTCTCGAACTTTCTTTACCCTACAGCGAAGCACGAATATAAATTAATATTTTACGAATATAAATTAATTTCAAAAAATTTACCTTCTGGTCCATCAGAGTCTGTATCATTCCCTTCAATTCTGCTATTTCCTCTCGACACCGAGACACTTGTTTATCTTTGGACTGGGCCAAAGCTAGCTTGGTTAAAGTGCAACCCCTACCCAATGCCCTTAACCGTCCCGGTTTATCTTGTCCCAGTACATGTACAAGAGCATCTTTTCCAATATCATTCTGTGTCGAGCCGGATTGGGATAGGATACCATATTTTTTGATCTCCTCCTATATAAATAAATACACATAGATAATGTACAATGATAAAAATTTCATAGTTTCAAAAAAAAATACCAATAAAATTAAAAACAATTTTACAATAGTATTCGCAGCTTCCATGTTCACTGGTTCACCATTTTTTTTAATGTGAGATCTAATCCACACATCAGCTCTACTTATGGACGATGGATCTGCACTTTCTTTTTTCTAAAAATAGAATAACATTAAATTAATAAACTGACAGGTATAAAATAATGTTAAATAATGCTATAGTTAATGAACTTACCATGTCTTCGGTCTTTCTAGCCATTCCCCTACGACCGGTTGTATGCGGAAGTTGTGTGTACCTAAGGGCTGAATATTTCTCACTTTTTTGCTGAAAATATTGAAAGATGCTAGAATTTAACAACCAAAATCATAAAAAGAAAAACTATCTAATATTTATAATGCAGGGTAAATATGTATGGTGAGGATTGCAATTTATTTGAAAATCAATTCATCATGGTCATATACTTATTTGGTATTATTAATGCTGGATAACTCAGTTGACATATACAGCATTCCATATCTACTAATAATATTTATAGATTGAACTAACTTGCAAAGTGTTTTTTTACTTCATTTAAAATGTTCCTATGCTTGTCATAATGCATTTGTATTTTGTACTGTCATAGGTTCCTGCAGCTAATACCTAAACAGGAACCCTCAGCATCCACCAACACTTGGACTTCAGTTTAAATAAAGTTTTACTAAATGCATCATAAGCAGTAACTCCATTAGACCACAAGTGATGCAAGTCTTCCACCAAAGGCGCCAAATATACATCAATATCATTCCCGGGTTGCTTCGGACCTGGAATAAGTAAAGTTAACATAATATTTTCTTTCTTCATACACAACATAGGCGAGAGATTGTATGTCACAAGCATTACCAGCCAGCAACTATATTTCGAACTCAACATGGAAAATGGATTGAATCCATCTGTAGCAAGACCAAACCTAAGATTGCGTGGATCAGATGAAAAAGATTTATACTTTTCATCCACCATTTTCCATGTCATAGAATCCACGGGATGACGCATTTTTCCATCGTTACTTTTATTATTAAAATGCCATCTTAATTCTTCAGCCATCTTTTGAGATCTATACATTCGTCTAAACCTCGGAATGATTGGGAAATATCTCAATACTTTAACTGGAACACCTTGTATAACCTCTTCAGTATCTTGATTTTTCTTCCATCTCGAGGAACCACATTTTGGACAACTTTCTAAATTTTTGTATTCTTTTCTGAAAAGGCAACAATCATTCTCACAAGCATGTATCTTTTCAAAACCCATGTCGAATGCTTTAAGAAATTTCTTGACTTCATATAAGGTTTTGGGAAGCACGTTATCCTTCGGCAGAAATAGATGTTGCACAGCTAAAAGCTTATCAAAACCACTATCGGACAAGCCAGTCTCGCATTTAAGATTATACAAGACGGTGATGGTAGATAATTTTGTGTGATCTGTGCAACCAGGATATAATGGAGTTTCTGCATCTTCCAAGTTCTTGACTAACTCATCCTCTTTTCTTCGAGAATCAACATCGTCTTTATCATCATCAAAAAAATCTTGATTTAAAAAATCTTCATCTTCATAGTGAATCATCTTGAATAGTTCATATACGTCAAACTTATTTTTTTTATTCTCTACATTTATCTCTTCACCATGGTTATACCATACACCGTTAATGTATTTAGGATCCATTCCTTTTATAATTAAATGTTCAACGATGATTTGGTCATCATGACGACTAAGATTCCGACAATCCTTGCAAGGGCATAAAAAATTTTCTACACTTCTTACATTCCTCTTTGCAGCATGCACGAAATTCATTGTTCCTTGTCGGTATTCTATACTAGTTCTATGAAAAAAGTAAAAAAAAAGTGGGCTTTAGTATTAGATTATATGTTCTAATTCTCAAAATACATATTAAGTTAATTATGGTTTTATCACCTGTTTAAAAAAACCCAGCCTTTTTCCATTATCGACATTTGAAGGCAAATAAGTTTCCAATCTTTGACGTATAAATTGGTTATCTGTTGTAATCAAAAAAATAACTAGACGTTGAAGTACAAATACTTGTAGCACTACTGCATATAACCATGGTGGTTTAGTAGACAAAGGCAAAGAATACTTTTCCAAAAATATAAATTTTACACTTATATTTTGCATTTAACCTCAGATTTACATGTATTTATAATTAATCCATGCATGAATTCAAAGCCTAAGTCTAGCAAATTATAGAATTACTGCATATAAATTCAAAGCCTCAGAATGTACAAACCAACAGTTTGTCCCCTCATGGCTAAAGCGATTGGAAAAACTAATCATGCTTAGTGCAAACAGAAGCAGAACACAAATAATGAGGGGACAAAAAATATATAGTTCTTTGAAGTTGCAGCCCCTTATCCTAATTATATAGCAATCAAATTTTACAGCTGCAAAAAATTCAGAGATAAGTGATAAAATAATAAAATCTATCGCACATGAGAAAGATGAAGCTAATACAAAGTATGATGCAGAACTTGAGGACAATAGCATGCATGCCATCTCCGATACGAGCATGCCCCCGATATCTGGTTCATCTAAGAAAATTCCTCATCAAGTTGCAAAGGGTAAGGAAGACATACACAGCAAAAATAAGATCAACAAGGAGTTCAAAAATGTATGTCTCTAACAACCCCAAGCGGGATGACCTATTTCAAAATTTAAAAGTAAAGAAAACTACCACAAACAAGTGAAAGAAATCACCATGGGGCATGTATGATTAGTAATTCTCTTTCATCTATTATATTTTTATTGTATTAAACAGTTCATCTTAAATGGACCTTTAAAAAGGATTTTTTGAGAGAAAATATCCCTATTCCTTGTCCATGGTTACACCACAGTAAGATTCTTAGGCCTGAGAGAGAGTAGGATTAGGAACCCACAACAATTGAGAGTCCTGAATGCTTGGTCCAATTGTTTTGTAACTATAGAAAGAGATCTTAATAAGAAATGCGAAAACTCAAATTAATATTACAACACCAGCCATTGAATCAGTTGACAAACAAACACCAACATTAAAATGCATGATCTAATATACCCATTTCTTTTAAGAAAACAAATACCAAACATATCAATGCACCATATAAAATCAGTCGAACAAAGATAGCAGTTCACAAAAAATATAATCCTAACAAAAACTATGAAAACTGGAATTAAGATTTCCTTATTTGGCAGAATTATTAATAAGTGATTTATTGATATCATGATACTTTGCCTCTAGCAACGATTCAATTAATCAGAGTACAGAGCTCTTTATTCCCATGGATTCCAAGCTACAAATGATATAGAGTGATCGTTTCCACCTTTAAATCAACCATTTCAGTAATAGTTTAGGAAAAAATACGAAAATAAGATGCATTAAAATTCATATAAAATCCAAACAGAATCACAAAGTCGATTTAAAAGATTCATACCTAAATATACCTAATCGATTTAAAAGATTCATACCTAAATATACCTAGATTTGCTGGCTGCCGCGACTCGATGTTGAGTAAGGGGGAATCGACGGAGTTGACGATGATACTTGAGTGCGATGAAATTTTGACACGATTAAAAGGGGAAATTTTTTTTCTGAAGAAGAAAGCAAATTAGGGACGAGAATTTTGTTAAGTACGAGAGTAAAATGATAGGTTACGTTTATTTAGTTCGCGCGCGGACTCTTTTTTTTAGAAGCGGGAAACGTGAATTATTTTTTGCCACGTTTATATTATTTGGTAATCTATTTTTTGTTGCATTTACAATAAAACGCCACCGATTTTTGCAACTATAAATGGTTTTTCTTGTAGTGCGCCAAATTCGAAGGGCGAAAACGATAGCCGCGAGTTCTAAATCATGTGTGGCATATCTAGTCTCAACCGGCTTCAATTGTCTAGAAGCATAAGCAATAACACGTTCTTTTTGCATAAGAACAGCACCCAAACCAACGCGACTAGCATCAGTATAAACTACAAAATCTTGATTCCCTTCGGGAATAACAAGAATAGGAGCATCAGAAAGGAGTTCTTTTAATTTCTGAAAAGAAGTTTCACATTTGTCCGACCAAATGTATTTAACACCTTTCTTTGTTAAGCCAGTAAGAGGAACGGCAATTTTAGAAAAGTCCTTAATGAAACGACGGTAATAACCCGCCAATCCAAGGAAGCTACAGATTTCTGTTACACTCTCCGGTCTCTTCCAATTTTGAATCGCTTCAATCTTTGAAGGATCCACTGATATTCCAGATTCGGAAATAATATGACCGAGAAACTTCACATTAGATTGCCAAAAGTGGTATTTAGAAAATTTTGCTTTTAATTGATTGCTCCTAAGAGTTTCCAATATAATCCGAAGATGCTTTTCATGTTCCTCCTCGGTTTTAGAATACACAAGAATATCATCAATAAAGATGAGAACAAACTGATCGAGGAAATCTTTGAAAACTCGATTCATCAGGTCAACGAAATAAGCCGAAGCATTCGTTAAACCAAATGGCATAACTAGCCATTCATAAGATCCATAACGAGTACGGAACGAAGTCAAAGGAATACTATCCTCTGCAATACGAAGCTGATGAAAACCAGTAGCCAAGTCCAATTGTGAAAAGACTGTAGCACCACTAAGTTGATCAAATAGATCATCAATCCGAGGTAAAGGATATTTATTATTAATAGTTAGGTCATTAAGCTTGCGTTAGTCGATGCAAAGCCTAAGTGTTCCATCGGATTTCTTCACGAAAATTGCTGAAGCTCCCTAAGGTGAGGAACTAGAGCGAATAAATTGCTTCGTCTCCAATTCGGATAATTGCTTGCGCATGTCTTCATTCTCCTTATTGGACATGTGATAAGGAGGACGAGTAATAGGTTGAGCTCCAGGTATAAGGTTAATTTTGAACTCAATTGCTCGCTTAGATGGTAATCCTAAAACGGGCTCGAATATGTCGGAAAATTCACGAACGACGTGAATACGAGAAATGACATCTTCCTCATCATCATTATCATCATCCCGAGGATTTAAAGAATATAAAGATGCAGCCAAAGTGGAATCCGAATCTTTAAGAATAATAGAAATTTGCTTTACAGATTGCGGATGTTGGAGATAAATAATCCGATCGGGACATAGGATATGGGCTTCATAACGGTTAAGCCAATCCATACCCAAAATCATTCCAAAGCCTAAATAACGCATGACATGCAAATCGGCTAGGAAAGGAAAATCACACAAAATAATCTCCACATCTTTACAAAGCAAACTAAGAGTTGCGGATCCACCAACCGGATTCGCAATTCTTGAAAAAGTCATTAAAGCAACAACACTTAAGGAAAAAGTATCGACAAGTTCCTTTGATATAAAAGAATCTGATGCACCAGTATCAAAGAGAACTTTAATATGTTGATCATGAAATATAATAATGCCATCAAGGACAGAATGAGACATACCTTGACCGCGAGATGTGTTGCCAGGGGCTTGAGCCACATTGAGCTTTCCCTCCTTCTTGCCCTGAAGTCTGGGGCATAAATGTATATAATGATCCAGGCTCTTACAATAGCGACAAGAACAGGGCTTCGAACACTTGTTCGCAAAATGGTCCTTAGAACCAAAGTTATAGCATTGCCCGCTACTAGGGGAAGAAGTCTTTGCTGCCGGAGGTGCAGGTTTCCCCTTTTTGTTGGGATAAGGACCTTTGAATTTGTTTGGCCTCTTCTTGTTGTTGAAGTTTGGTTTGGCACCCACCACTTCAACATCACTTTCCCTATCTGCCACTTCAAGACGAAGAGCGATATCAATGAGTTGATCAAAAGAAACTTCTAATTTTAGAAGTAATGGCTTCTTGAGATTCTTGTTTAAGCTATAGACGAATCTCTAGTTCTTCTTTAATGGGGTGTTGATGTATTCAACCCCATATTTAGACAGTGACTCGAAGGATGCGACATAATCTGTCACAGAGGATTCACCTTGAACAAGGTCTATGAAACGTCGAGCCAATGTCACTTTCTCTACTTCGGGTACGAATTTTAATTCGAAGCGTTCCCGGAATTGCTCCCAGGTGAGATCCGCTTCATTAATTTCAGAAATAAGAAGTTCGTACCAATTCAATGCTCTTTCTTGGAGCATACTGGAGGCCACCTGAACACGGTGAAGATCGATAAGATTCATGCGAGAAAAGATTCGATCGCATGTTCTTAACCAAGCCTAGACCTCAATAATAGTTTCGGAACCTTTGAATGGTTTCCCACCCAAGTTGGTATAATCGTTGCATAAGCGTGCAAATCCAGACTTAGGATGAGTAGGTTCCTGATTAGGACCAGCTGCTTGAGCATTCTTTACTAAATCAAGAAGCTGTTGAGCGGTCATAAAAACTCCATCCTGGGGAGTAACAGTAGATGGTCCAGCTCTGGGACGGCCTGGCCTAGATATTCTCTTCTTTAAGAAAGAGAGAAGAAGAAATGTTATTCTCCAAATAAATATCGAGCAAATCTTGATAGATAGAACAAGGATACATAAAAGGGAATAGGATGAATCGGTACGAAGACTCGAATTAATTCCTAAGGCACGACTCCTAAGTTGGGCTTAGGACGATGATCCTTGTTAAGTTGTTCTACATTGACCCGAAGTTTCGCTCTGATACCAAGCTATCACGCCCCACCTCTATACCCACGCTAGCCAAGAAAACTACGGAGTAATGCTGTCGACTACCGCGGAGAATAAGGCTGTTGAGGAGCGACCATCCATGTAACTTCTTTGTGCGAGCACCGATATGTCAAATAGTATAGCATGCATTTCATTTAAGGAGGAAATCCGACATACAGATACAAACTCAAAGCTATCACACAGTGGCTATATATAATCTTCGGAAACAAACATAGAAACAAACATAACACAAATCAGTCATAGACATCCATATCACAAAGGCGGAAAAGATATGAATATATATCACATGAAAGTGTACATCAGAGTAGTGGTCTGAAAGATCCACGAAATACAAAAGGGTAGCTACAAGCTACACAAAATCATAAGTATACATCATAGAGTCTATATCTAAAATGTATACAACAAAAACTACTAATCTAAGTAGTTAGCCAAAAGTCAGAGTAATCCCAGAAGAGAAGTCAAACAGAAGCACCTGTAACATCTCGGTCTGACCCGAGTATTATTTATAAGAAAATAATAAATGGATCAGTCTAGCTATAAATATCAGATGATATGGTATAAAATAAAAGACATGGCATGAACATGTAATAACCATAATAGCATACTACCATAAGTATGTAATTGAAAATCAACATGAGATTAATCAATATCACAAGAATCTTCTCAAAGATAAAATAGGGTATCATACCCTAAACTTGTATTCATAACAAGTCAATGACACACAAATTCACCAATGCACAAAAAAATTGATAAAGCTTATCAATGGAAATCACGAAAATTGGTGAAGCACAAAATTCCAGAAATCATCACAAGAAATCCAGAAATCACAAGAAGGGGGGAAGGCCTATCACAAAACGGGAGTATGAAAACTCACCAACACGTGTATCACAAGACGAGACGCTATCTCATGGTAGCTAACCATTAGTTTTGAGCCGAAGCTCCACAAGAATGGCCCGAAGATCGTGGGGCACTACCCCACATATGTGATGTAGAAACATCACACAAATGGGGTTTAGTCTCCCTCGTAGACAAAGAGACATCGCACAATTGCTAGTCTAAATCACAAAACTGATCGTCATGATCATCAAGAAGTGTCAATCACACCAAGATAGTAAATATATGAGTTTAGCTTCATGTCCCATAACCACTTGCTTAACTTAAATATTTATGAACAAACTGTAGATCTTCACTAGAAAATTGTCACAAAAGGTTCAGTCGAACAAGTCCAAGAATTAACCGACGAAGTAAACGCTAGCGTTTCAAACCACTTGTTTTGCTAAGCCGTTTAATTAGATTTCTCATCCGAGTGAAGTAAAGGCTTGTATATACTAATAGATTGGAAAACGGTTTAGGAAAAAGAGTTTTGTACTAAAATAGAGTTGAAATCGCTTTGATGAAAGAGTTTTGATATTTACTACTAGTATTGAAACCTTCATATTTTTAAAGTGACAAACCACAAAACGATTGTTGAAACAAATCGAATCACAAAAATTCATATTCGAAGACGTGAGTAAAGTCCAAAGAAATCAATTCCAAAACCATCAAAGTAGGAATGCCCATGCGATCTAACAAGGCCGAGCTAAAGTGCAAGCGACCTAAGATAGGTGCACGAGGCCAATGAGCAAGCGACCCAGCGAGCTGACCGCTTAAGGAGTAGCACACAACCTAAGTGGTGCGACCTAAGCTGGTGAACGACCTAAGGGAACAGGCCGAGCGACCTAAAGGAAACGAGCTAGGCAGAAAAACCGGTTGAGCGACCTAAAAGAGGACAACATGCCTTAATGGCGCGACCTAGCGGGGTGAGCGACCTAACACGGTCAAGTTAAGGAAAGGCGCGACCTGGTGAGGTGCGACCTAATGAGTAGGTAAGGTCGTGCGACCTAGAGAAAGCGAGCTAGGAGATGGCGCGACCTAGTGAGGTGCGACCTAATGAGTAGGTAAGGTCGAGCGACCTAAAGAGAGCGAGCTAGGAGATGGCGCGACCTAGTGAGGTGCGACCTAATGAGTAGGTAAGGTTGAGCGACCTAAAGAGAGCGAGCTAGGAGATGGCGCGACCTAGTGAGGTGCGACCTAATGAGTAGGTAAGGTCGAGCGACCTAAAGAGAGCGAGCTAGGAGATGGCGCGACCTAGGGCGAACGACCTAACTGGTCTCGAGATGCTTCAATGGTCAAGCGACCTAAGGACGAGCGGGCTAAGGATTCAAGGTAGAACGACCTAAGCAACTAAATGTGGCCGAGCGACCTAAAGAAAACAGTTCAAACGACCTATTGCCCAACGACCTACGACCTAGCGACCTAATTTCGAACGACCTAGCGACCTAATTCCGAACGACCTAAGAGCGAACGAAAATATACAGGCCGAGTCTTCGAGGCAGTGCGACCTAGGCCCAGAAAATTGCTGAAACACACTAAAAATTGGGATTTTCACCAATTCAATCCAAACCAAATGCAAATGTACATGCTAAATTGATAGGAATTCATTCCCAATAGTCCAAGATAGTTATAGGCCAGAATGTGAGATAAAAATCTCACCTTTTCACGAAATTGATGATGGAGAAGCTTAAAAGCAATGGAAGGAGCTTGAATCCAATGTCTTCACTTTGAATTTGGAGTTAGTTGTTGGATTTGCAAATGAACAAGAGCTTTGGAGTTTTAATTTCCCATTCCCTCCTCCATTTTTGAAGAAGCTTCTATGTTTAGGAAATGAAGAATGAAGTGATGAAGAAGAGATGGGTTGGGGCTGAATTAGTAAGTGGTTCAGCCCAAACCAAAGCCCTAGGTGAAAAAGTGGCGAAAATTCCACTATCTCCAAACATATTAAAGTTTATACTTAAAAAGATCGCAAACGTCATTTTGAACTCAATGGAAGTGGTCTCGAGTCCTAATTTGACCGTATGCAAAAAGTAGCTTTTCGGACTAAAATCCGACTAACGATAAAATATTTAAATAAAATATTTAAATATAAAATCGATAAATATGCGGGTTGTTACAGAAATATTTACTTAATCATTTCAATATCATTTAAATACAACTTCAATTTACAAATTTAAATAAACAGAATATCCCATTTAAATTTATATAAGTTTGAAATATTCATTTAAGTCACTTTTAATCAAATTCAAGTTATAAAACATATCTTTAAATTTCAATTTTTTTTATAAATTTCAAATCAAACTTATTTAAGTATAATTCTTAAATAAATAAAATTTCAAATCAATTTCAAATTTATCTTTCCAACCTAAATCATTATAAACTCTATATTTGAAAATATATATATTAAATAAATACTTAAACAAATTAATATCAACTTTATTAAATCAACATTAATAAATCTTTAAAAATTAATATTTATTAAAACCATATATTTCTTTTCAAAACCATAGAAATCATTTTCAAAATATTTATATATATAGACCAACGGTGTTTGTATATAATTCTCTACCCTATGGTCAAGTGATACGAATATTTATCATTTCTATCCGCAATTTAAAATATATATGGGTATATGTCTTTTCAACCCGCAATCCCAAATTCAATTCAACGAAAATCGCTTGGGTTTATCATTTCAACCCATAAAGATTTTCCCCTATTCTACAGATCGTTCGGGTATGTATCATTTCAACCCATAGTGAATTCTATACTAACAGGGAACTTGTAGAGTGATAACAGATATGATAATAACATAACAGGCATATATCATCAATATAAATAACAGATAATGGTGTCAAATGTCATAGGTGAACAGATACGGATAATAGCACATATAACAATGTAAATAACTAACAGCATCATATTTCAATTGACGTTTCAATTGAAATCAAATTTAATAAATATAAGAACGTTAATCGTAAGTGATTGCTCACCTTTCGAGGCTAGAGAGAATGGACAATGAAATTGAGTTACGAAATGCAAGTACGACTTCCAAAGCAAGGCTAAATTGAACACGAATTTGACGAGGAAAGCTGACAGCTTGGAATGAACGAAATCGAATCAAAACTGGATTGATGAAGATCAATAGTATAAGTGAACTTATATATATAACTATATATATATATATATATATATATATGTAACTATTTATATAAAATTATATTCTAAATTCCAAACACATATTAAGTTAAATATATATGTATTTCAAAATTATTGTTTTAAATTAAAACACATGTCAAAACCATTCCTTTATATCTTATTAATATCAATATTTAATTCAAATCTATATACTTTGATCCACTTAAATATATACGCTGTCGTATGATACAGATTATACAAACTCACATACAAAAATTAAAACACATATACATGTTATATTCTTAAATCAATGCATATATACATATTACAATGCAAGATACTTTATATACAAATAGCTCTGCGCTACCCACACTAATATATATAATATAGCCAGCAAACACTTTATTAGAGTAACGGTGTAACATATATAAACTAGCATATGTATGTGAAAACCAACTCAAATCTTTTTGCCTACAGAGACCAATATATAGACATAGGTATAAATGTACTACTGTATTGAAATATAATTATATCAACAGATCAAAATATATACAGATGTAAACGGGTTCTGTATATTCATATTGCAAACAGATTATTTAACTAAGGTATACAGTTTGTTTTGTATAAATCTATATATATATATATATATACACGAGCATGCCTTTACTTATCCTTTATAATAAAATATACGTGTACAAACCCTTTTACTTATCCTTTAAATAAAATATAATATATACCATATATACATATCAGATGTATATCTCATATACCATGACCGACTATAAATAAGTATACGCTCAAACACTAACAGTATATAAACAAATAGATTTATTCCTTGTATAAACATACATTTATAAACATAAATTCATATGCATACAACATATAATACCTATCCATCAACAGATCACAACTTATATAAACATTATATATATATATATAACTTATCAGATGAACAACTATATATATATATATATATGTTAGTATATATATTTATTCTTTTAAAAATCTGTTCAAAATAAATATATATATATAGACTTACCTATACAACCGAAGAGAAGAGGGGAGGAGAAGCTGATGATGGTTCGGCCGAAAGAAAACGAGCAGGTTTCGTTCAAATATCAAGGCAAATCATACCAACTTACATATACATCAATATATGTTGAACACGCATGCAAGCTGTCAAGTGGCAGAGAAAATGAACAAGCTTCTTTTTTTGTAATGGCCGAACAAGAACAGGTGGATCCTGGTGGCTATGCATGAATTCAAAAGGAAGTAGGAATATGTATGGTCCAAAACACAGTATACACGCATGAATGCTTCAGGGGAAGAAAGATATGCTTTCACCTTTTTTTTCAAGCATGAGAAATAAGCTTCAAGGGGATGGACGAAACAAAGTTCTAAGCACAATATAATGAAATCTAAAATTTTGTATAATTTCTTTTTTTTCTTCCTCCAGAACGAATTGTTGGGAAAGAGAATATATGCATGGACCAGAAATAAATATAAGATAGTGGGAATAACGAAAATTCATGACTGTTCGATTTTCAACTGGTGGAAAGATTTGAATGGACATTGCAAATCAAAAGATTTACCGGTGCGGTTAACCGTTTTACGGGTTTCGCCGCATATCGAAATTCCAAAACACAGAAGTGAATATACCGCAGAGATCAGCATGACAAGACGATCAAAACAGTATACAGATATCAGTGGTACGATCATCCTATCAAAAGTCGATAATCGGTACCGAAAATGCTGCTAAAATGCCAGAAATAAGATAAACGGAGCTGTAGAAGTCCAAATTTTAGAAACGAAAGATGACGTCACACTCAGAAGATAATTAACAAATTTTCTATATAAAAATATTCAGGTTTGGAAAACATTTTATTATCATCAAATATTAACTGATCTAAATTGAAATAAAATTACACTAGTACATAAACTTCCATATTATTAGATGAAAATTTACCACTGGCTATGTTAAAATAGACGTATTCTAAATATTAAACTTTCATTCCAAAATTTTATTGTTTAAAATTTCACAAAATTTCAATTAAATATATTAATAAAACAAATAAAAATTAATAAAAATTTACGGGTCGTTACACTCTCCCCTACTCAAAACTTTTCGTCCCCGAATAGGAAGGAGGTAGGAGAATATAAATAACCAGGAAGAAAAATAGATTTGAAAAACAAAATAAAACACTTAATTCAAACCGTATAAATTTCAATTTAAATAAATTAATTACTCAATAATTGGTTTTAAATTCAAGGTGTTTCATTAAGTTGACTAAATTTCAATTTATTAACTTCTTCGAAACAAAGTTTAATTAATTTATCTCATTTATTCATTATCTTATTATCCAATTATCCTCAATTAACAATTTTCTAAAATCATAAATTTGGATAGTCATTTATTATAATCATATTTATTTAACAAATTTAATTCTTCTTTATTCCAAATTATTATTACATTTATTCCACTTAATATATCTTATCACATATATTAAGTATTTATTTTACACTTATTTTAACTACTCAAATTTATTTATAAATTCCTTTAACATCATTTTACATCGTATATTATCCAATTACATAGTTAACTTCTGAATAATTTAGGTAAGTTATATATGGAATGCAATTGAGTATTATACCAGTAAAATTTTCTTATTCAATTTATTTCAAGTTTAAATATTTATTCAAAATTTTGGCTTTATTTACAATCATCCTTTGACATAAATTAAAGAATTAAATTTCGGATTCACTTCAAACCTTTCAGAGATAATTATGTATATACTATATATATCAAATCAAATTACATTTAAAATAATATACCTATATATATATAAATCAAATCATACTTAACAAATTCAAATCAAATTCAAATCCCAAAACAAAAGTTGTAGCAAAGCTATTGAGTGGTCTCTCATCTTCGAAACTCGAAAATGAATATCGATGATGTTGTAGTCATCACCGAAATTATTTTCCAGCGACAAAGAGAAGAGTACAGATTTAAAACCTTAAAATTACTTTGGAAATGATTTCTATTCGAAAATACTTTAAATAATGTACACTTTAAAACTTTAAAACCAAAGTTTGAAATCACCGAAAATTAAATTCCCAAATTCCTGATTTAAATTCATTTCAATTCCAAATCAATTTATAAACCATGTTTATAAATTCATTTATAGAACAATAAATGATAATCAAACTCTATGCCGACCCGAAGCTACACCATGCCGACCCGAAGTAGAAACCGAAGCGAACACTATGACGACCCGAAGTAGAGCCCGAAGCAACTCTATGCCGACCCAGAGTAACAATGCCAACCCGGAGCAACACCATGCCGACCCGAAGTAGAACCCGAAGCGAACCTTATGCCGACCTGAAGTAGAACCCGAAGCAACTTTTATACCGACTCGGAGTAACAACATGCCGACCCGGAGCAACACCATGTCGATCCGAAGTAGAACCCAAAGCGAACCCTATGCCGACCCGAAGTAGAACCCGAAGCAACTCTATGCCGACCCGGAGAACATCCGATGCCGACCCAACCCAAAGTAAACTCTTTGATGATCCGAACTACGCCTTTCTCCAAGTCCTGCATCGATTATCCATTGACTATGACTTTATATTATTATCCATAGTTGATTGTCCATAACCAAATCCATAATATTCCAGCCTCAATAACCATGCAATCTATTGGGTTAAATCCGCCTGTATACTACCTTGTCAAAAGGCAGGTTAACACATGGCAATGCCGAAGACTTGAAATGGCATAAAAGACATTTGCTTTGGAAAACTATTGTTAGTAATCTTAAAGATCAAATTGCCTATCCTGAGGCCGATGTCAAAAGCAAAGATGAAATGATTTCTTCACTAAAGCGACAAGTAAAGTAAAACCCTTCAATTGGCTTCGATCATAAGATGTTAGAACTTATTCAACAAATTATTGACTTTGAGTTGAAATTAAAGGACAGTCAAACATGATACGAATCATTGGAATATATTATAGGAGATAAGATTTCGAGCATTGATTTATCGGCTCCTCGCACTACTCCCTCTATTTCTAGACCTACGAGGTCTACTTCCCTTAATGCCCAGAAATTTCCCACAATGCTCAACCCTCCTCCTGGCTTAGACAAGAATGTTGTGGGTGAATGGTGTGGGAAAGTTAAGTTTGAAATAGCTAGTTATTTTGATGAGCAGCAAAAAGCAAAATATTCGCAAAGTATAAAAGGTATGCCACCAAGATTCATAAGCTTGAACACGATAATTACTTACTTCAGAAGAGCTTCACAGAATTAGAAAGGGAAAACAAGACCCTTTGGGACGCAAACAGAGCTTTCAACCGCGCTCTTAAGAGAAATATTGATGCAATCGATGATGCAGACAGGGTAAGGAAGAAGGAAAAGAAACTTAAAGAAGTTCTCTACACCACAATTTGTCACATAGTTGATCCTTCGATTGTTGAGAATCTTAGCAATGCTACTCAAGACTTATGACATATTTGTATATTTGAAATGTATAGACTTGTCTTGTATATATGTGAATAACTCCATAAATTTTGTAAATAATTTAATGAGTTATGTAAATCATATAAACTTTGTAAAATATCACTTGATTTGTAATTCTTTTCTGTAATGTCACTTCTGAAATGCTTTTTGATAGCTCATTCATTAATTTCTGTATTTTCCGAATCCTTTATATCTCTTTGCTGTGCTAATCTCCCCCAAAAGTATGAAGCAAACAATATTTCCAATTGTTAGCTTGAAATTGACATGCAAATCTATGTATATCATTAGATTAACAAATCATCTTGTTAATCGCATGAAAAATATATAAATCCCATCTTTAACCATGATGAGAAATAATTAAGAATTTAACTTCCACCATTTGGCTGGAATGTCCAAAGTTTGTTGATAGGAAATCATGACTTATCATAGGGGCATAAATGTTAGAGAGTGAGTTTCAAGTGATATTTAATAAAGAGCTAAATCCAGAAACCATTATATGAATATTAGTAATAGAAACCCAATGTCTTATTCTCAGGTATTAATAAAATTTGAAGATTTTGAATTCCAAAACCCATATTTATGCATCAGCAGAAAATTTTAACAATGATCTTCTGGAGAATATTCTTTGACCCAGATCTGGGATTTGTGATACAAATTCATATAGAAATCCATATTAGAAATTCCAACCAAGCCCGGATTAGGGCATTAATAAGTAGTAGCTTTGCAACCCAGATTTGGGTATGATAAAAAATAATTAGTGATTGATAAAGACCCGAGACCTAGATTCGAGTATTAGTAAATGAAGTCCAGAATTGAAAGTCCTAAAACCCAGATTCAGGTATAATAAAAACTATTGGTGATTGGAATCGACCCGAAACCCAGATTCAGATATTGATAGATGAGATCCTGAAATAAGAAACCCGAAACCCGGATTCCGGTATTTAATGAATGGAGTTCAGCTTTACTCCTTAGATTATGTCCTCCATGACATGTATGAACCCTTCAGATCTTGTACAGAAGTAATTTGATTAGCTGCCTCTTGAGCTCGAACGTCTTAGTCCATAATTATATATGCTGTTTCTCGGGTTTGAACATCTCGGTCTTTTATTTAATGAGCCTCCTCTTGGGCTAGGACATCTAAGTCCATTATTTGATGAGCCTCTTCTTGGGCTTGGACATCTTAGTCCATTATTTGATGGGCCCCTTCTTGGGCCTTGACATCTTAGTCCTTTGTCTGGTGCTCTTGGTTAGCTAATTCTTAGAGAGTGGAACCAAGGACTTACCTTACCTCCCTCCATGAGGCGCCTTGACCTAGTCAGAGATGTGTTCAAGGGCTTGTTCGGTGCTTTACCCTGGACATCTTATGGCACGGATAAAGGCTTACTCCGACCTCCCTCCAGGAGGTGCCATGCCTTGGCCATATCATGGCGCGGACAGGGGCTTGTTCGGTGCTTTACTCTGGCCATCTTATGGCGCGGATAAAGGCTTACTCCATCCTCCCTCCAGGAGGTGCGTTGACCTGACCAGAGGCGCGGCCAAGGGCTTGTCTGGTGCTTTGACCTGCCCATATTATGGCGTAGTTAAAGGCTTACTCCGCCCTCCCTCCACGAGGTGCTCCGCCCTCCCTCCACGAGGTGCTCTGCCCTGGCCATCTCGGCGCGGATAGAGGCTTTCTATCATCTTAGGTAGACTACCATCTTAGGTAATTTCCAAATATAAGGAGCATTTCACTCTCAACCATGTAGATTTTTCTTTGAAAGGTAACTCTTTATTGATTTTTTCTTAAATTCTATTTAAAAATTCTTCGATCTTTCCTCGATCGAAGAAATTGATAATCATTCCTTCTAGGGCTCTGCAATGATTGGTCTCATGTGCGTTCATCATATGATAGTGACAACAGGATCCCCTTAGATTCCTTTCATGTTTTGGCTTCTTTTTCTATGATGGCCAATAGTTAAGCTCATCCTTGGTTAGCAACTAGACATTCTCTATGGAAGTCGTCAAGTTACATTATTTGGGGCGTCTAGACTTAAAGCTTGATTCTTGAGGATGGCTTTTTGACTTTTTGTTCCTCAGCCTTGTAGTTTCATGTTCCTCGATTGCTTTTCTTCTTACCACCCTTTGTAGTTCTTATGTTGGAAGCGTTCTTGTTGTAGTTGGTTGCCATTTTGTGCAAAGGCATTGTAGTTAACCATTATTTCTTCTTCAAAGATTGTGTCTTCGGAATAGTGTTGGATTGCACTTCTCATTTGATTGAACAAATTATCACTTCCATTTTCCCTTTTTCCTAAAGCAAAAATAAGGGTAGGGCCAATATGAAAGGGGTTTAACAACATTTCTCAGGATAGTTTGATTTCACTTTTTTCTTTTTTATGATTCTTAGAGCTTCTAGTCTTAGCCTTTGCTCTTCATTTTGGTTGGAATCCTTGATGGCATTTGACAGGAATCTTATCTTATATGGTTCAAAGGATCCTTGTCCAGATCTTATGATTCTTGTAGCTATGATTAGACCAAAGTAGATGAACTTGAGATTGAGTTAAGCAGGGTTAGAGACAAGTAGTGTTGGGTGTTTAACAAAGTTAGAGGTTCTGGCCCTCCTTTTAGGGCCAAAATTTTAACAAGAAATCTTGTCAACACCCTAAAGTTGTGTTAAGGAATGAAGTTTATACTTTAGGTAAATGGAGAGGAATGGTATGTGCAAATCCTCCTTGAATTTCCTTTTTTGAATAAATTTCTTTGGTAAAAAGTTGCTTAGGTCGACCTTTCGACTCAGTCGAAATGGTTGGATTCTTCTCTTAATGACCTTTCAACACTGATGAAGCAGTGTGGATTTATCTTTGAAAGGTCTCATTTCGATTCAGTTGAGATACCCTAAATAAGGTTTGTCTTGGTTGGTTTCGACCTAGTCGGAGGCTTTAGTTGTTATGTGGTTATGATTTTATCCAAGAATCTAAGACAGACGTTTCGACCCTGTCGAAAGCGTAGCTACTTAAGTGTAAGACTTGGACCAGGAATTTGGAGTTAAGGCTTCGACCTTGTCGAAAGCTTTATCTTTTGGCACCTTGTATTAGGTTAGGTTTTCTAAGGCCTAAATAGTTGGAGGTTAGGTTTCGACCTTGTCGGAAGCTAAAGCCAAGTGAAAAGTAGTTTGGAATATATATCTGAAGTTATTTGAATATGCGAGGTTTCGACTATATCGGAAGGGTCCTTTTAACATAAGTGACACCTGAAACACTAGGTTAATCCTGATAAAAGCTTTAAAGATAGTAAAGTAATCAGAAAAATTGACAACTTCCCTTTCACAAGCTAAAGAAGATTTTAGTACTCTAAATCCCCAAATCAATTTGGAAACTAGGGTTTACAACTCTTTTAATTAAGATGATACAATTTTAGAATGGCAAGATTCAGATCCTCAAAACATGACCTCTTGGGTCTTATTTATATATGAAGAACAACACCTTTCGACCCTAAGGCTTCATACTTGGTCGAAAGGTGGCTGCCGAAATAACTCCTAGTATGCTTCCGCCTTTGTCGAAAGGAACGACTGCACTTCTCTTCTTTGTGTTGTCTTGTAAGAGTTTCTGACACTGTCGATAGGCTTTATTTAGTGGTTTTGATAATATTGGTTGTTTTTGAACTCTTGTTTGTGACTTGATGCGGAACCGTCCTGGATCACAATGGCTTCGACCGGTTCGAAAGGCTTATTATATCTTTTGAAAAGGGTTGTTCAGAACAATACTTGGTTTCGATTGACCTGAGCGAAGGCAAAACCTTTAGTTTCAAAAGGTTTAGCGCGTATTTGTAGATTTGACTTTCATTATCTTTGAAAGGTGGTTACTAAAGGTGAAAAGGTGCTTTCAACTCCTTCGACTCTTTCGAAAGCTAATAACCTTCTAGATCTTTATTGTAGCATCCTTTCGACACCTTTGAAAGGTTCTAAAGCTTTCAGACATTGGCTGTAGCATCCCTTCGACTTCTTAGAAAGGCTTGGTTGGAGTATTTTCCCCTTTGTTCTTCTTTATTCTCTGTTCAAATAGGTTTCGACTAAGTCGAAAGAAATTTTTGGTAGTAACACCATGCTTCAATGCACCCGGATTGTGGCAATAGAATCCATCGGTACTAACCGAAATGTGATGAGTTGGTAAATTTGGTCAAATTTCCATCCTGGTACTGAACGATTCTACTTGGTCCAATCTTTTTGAGTTGGTAAATTTCGTGGTAACAAAAGAAAACATAGGAAGAAGATGCAAAAAGTAATGAAAGTAATATTTTCCATCTTGCCAATACCATGCATCTCCACTAAGGTATATACAATCTTACATGCGTGTTGTAAGCCATGGGGGAAAGCCAAATTCATCTCTCAAACTCCTATAAAATTTATGATTCATCCGAACTAGTTAGACCACTTGATTCTAATCAAAATTATCACGTCAAGAATCCATCTATGGGTGTCATCATTGATAATAATGGTTTCCAATTGGTTCATAGTAGAACCAATAAAAGAAGGAATGCAAAGAAGAATCAGGAGTTGTAGCCGGCCTATGTTAAGGGAAATTTGTTGGGAAAAGAAGATTCATGGCCTTCTTTTCCACCTCTGAATAAGGGTTTTCCACCACTAAATAAGGGAAGATCGGAGATTGGATCAAGAAAGAAACCAACTACGATCTCACTGAATAGGGAACATGGTCCCAAATCTTCGACAGATATTGTTGCTGAATAACCTGTAAGAAAAAGACTGCAATCTTGAATATATAGCGCCTATCAAAATAAATAACAAGAAGTATGGTACGGTTAAGGAGACTGTTTCAAAGAGGACTAACGAGCGCTGGAGTAAATCAATACTCATGTATGTTGTTGGTAACAACCATACTTCTTATATATCAAATCATATATTCAAAGATTGTGGAAGCCAATAGGCGAATTTGAAATGTATTTAAGATAGAATGTCTTCTTCTTGATTAAGTTCAAAGAAGTAAAAGATTGTGAATCATTATTAAAAAATGGTCCATATTTCTATAATGACAAACTCATCACTATGAGAAAGTGGTCTAAAAAGTAAAAGTTGGGTAGGGACCTACTAACAACAATGCCCATCTGTTCAAATTAGTGAGTGTCAATTTGCAGCTATGGACAGATAGGCATTCAGTGTGATGGCAAGTCTAATAGGAAAATCCATTAAAATGGACGTAGGCACTGCAATGAAAACAAGATTGAATTATGCTCATTTTCTGGTAGAAGTGGCTGCAGAAGATGATCTTCCTGAAGAAATTTACTTAACTTTTTATAATGGAGAAAATATCGCACAAGAAATTATCTATGAATGGATTCCTCCAAAGTGTATTGTTTGCAAATTTTTCGGGCACACCGAGTAGTGTAATACAAAAAAAGCATCGGTACCAAAATCAGGTAGCTAGCATAACTAAAATACCGCTCCAAGTAATCAAGAAATTGGTTCAAAGGCCGAAGAGAACCCTGTTTCAGGAATGCAAAATGGAAATATTGAAAAAAATATATGAATCAAATACTCTGATCAACCAAGAAAGTATCATTTCAGGTAAAGAAAGCATTCAAGAGCAGCTCACTTATCGAGAATATCAATTCATGGCTTTAGAGGATCATACTTCAGGGAAAAGTCAAAACAAATAGGCAGTAGAGAGAATATCTAACAGCACAAAGGGGGAAGATAATAAAATGGTCTTAGAATCTGAAATCCTCCATATTTTAGATTCTTGTTTAGTTACAGAAATTAATGGTGCAAATATGAATAAAGATAAACAAATAAACTATGAGAAGATGTCTAAAGCCATGGAGATAGTCCCTTAAACAGAAAATGCTGCAAATACTGAGGATAGGGGATGCATCGACTCAGTACCACCTTATAATTTTGAGAGTATATCCATAGCCAAGGAGATAACCCTTCAACTAGAAAATACTACAAATATGAGGACAAGGTTTGCATCAACTCACTACCGCCTCGCAATTCTGAAGATGTTGATATATCAAAACCGCACATTAACAAGAAGTGGGTTAGAGGAAGAAGCAAAGAGAAAGCATAATGTAAGTAAAAATACATATCAGAGAACGAAGAATGGTAGGAAGCGACCACAAAGTTTAAAGTAAAAGGGACAACTACAAAAAAAGAAGCAGAAGTGCATCAGTGTCAGGTGTGAAAACCATAAATTCTCTTTAATTTTTTATCGTATGACGATATTTGCATGGAATGTTAAGGGATGAATGTAACATCCCGCACTTGGAGGCCCAAAACTAACGACTATAGATGTTGTAGTCATCCATAGTTATTAATCCTCGGTGACCAAATACGGTAATTTTAGGTACATTGATATAACAAAAATACATAGATATGGAAAAAATTTAAAATTAATAAACAACTTTTACATTCCACTTCAAAACATTTCAAATTCATTATAATCCCAGATTCAAGAACCACATTTAGAGAAAAAATAATTATTACAAAATACACTAAGAGCGACATATGAAGATGCCCCTTGGATGATCAGAGTATATATCTAGGCAATTAAACAACTTTGCCTTTACAACAAAACACATCGGAATCAAAATAGAAAAGAACTCTAAATAGCTATCATTGCTCCTGCACGTCTCCGGAAGCTTATTCGTCTAAAGAGGTACCTAAAAATCTCAACTCTCAAACTACTCAAAATCAATTGAGCACATGAGAGTTTGAGGGAAAACAAAAACTTCGAGTCAGACATAAAGCCTGGTATGAAAAATAACCTACCATCTCAAACCATTTAGATATCTAGTGAGACCATGCCGCTTAGCGGAACGGGTTTCCCCTCACTAGTATCTTATCCAAATCTTTATAAAAACCATATACTGTGCTCCTGCATCCAAAATAGTTAAAACATAACACTTCAAAATATTATGATGATATGCAAACAAGTAAATCAATTCTGGATTACCGGTCCCTATTCATTTTGACTATCTAACTCAGTTACAGTTTCTAGAGTCACTATTAACCTATTAGTTTTCATGGGCTTACTAATAACCTGTTTAAAGCTTATGGACTCCCTGTCTAGTTACATAGTTTTCATGGGATCACTAAGAACCTACTGGCCCCTGTCAATAACTTCATTCATTCATGGGTTCTTCCTGAACCTATTGGTATCTCCAATAACTTCCCTCTTATCGTAGTTTTCATGGGTGGACTATGAACCTATTCACTTCTGTCAATAACTTAATTCAGATATAGTTTTCATGGTTTCACTACAAACCTAATGTCCCCTTCCAATAACTCTTTCTAAACATAGTTTTCATGGGTTTACTATGAACCTGTCTATTTGACAAATTCTCTAATCGGTATTTAGGTATCCTCTATTCTGGTCTATCTAACCTCCTGGATGCAATTCTACTCATTCATGAGTTAACTCAATTTATATTCACTACTGGGTCAACCTAATTGATTATTTTCCTCTTTTTCTCCCTAAAATACAATTATGGGTCCATTATAATGTGAATATATATATATATATATATATATATATATACACACACGAAGAAGCAAATATATTAACACCAACACCTGTAGTTTATATCCTTGAAATCATTTTCATATAAAACATGGATAATCCCTTTAACCATTACTTTACCAAGGAAAGCTTCTTCAAAAACTTCATATATAAAAGTCATTCTAAAACTCCTTTATTATGCCATGGTTTTCTATTAAAATTGAGATTGAGTTCTTTGTTTTGAAAACTAAGGCTTTGAAACCTTCAACTATTACTTTCGAAACCATTGGATAACCTCCTTCGAAAGCCTTCAAATCTTCTTTTCAAAACACTAAGCATATGCCTTTCAAAACACTTTAAATCATCTCTTTCGAAACCATCAAAACATACCTTTCGAAAGTATTAAATCATCATTTAGTACCTCATAGAAGCATAGCTTCGAAACCATTGAAAGTACCCCTTTAGAAATCATTGGGTATATCTTTAAAAGTATTTTTTGGGTCAAAACGAATATAAATGAAAGTAGCCCTGTCGAAACCATTTGAAATTATCCATTTTGAAACCATTAACCTTCGTATAAAAGAGTTTGGGGAAAATCGATGGCTTCGGAACCATCCTTACGAAAGCTTAAGTTATTTAAGTAAAACATTTGAAGGATGGCTTCGAAACCCCTTTCGAAGCCATTGCCTTCGAAACCATTAAACCCTTTTGAAAGCTTTAGGAAGTGTCTCATTACATTTGTAAAACAAAAGCTACCTTTCGATCTAATTGATGACTTCAATCCATTCAAAAGGCATAAGGTCGGCAGTAGGGTTTTGACTGGGTTGAATCCCTTTCGAAAGCATTAAATTAAAATAAGGCAACTAATTTGAAAGCATTCTTTTCGAAACAAAAAGGTGGAAATATATTTGAAAGCAACTTCTTCAAAAGCTACATTAAACCATTTCTAAAGCGTTCTTTTGGAAACAAGGCAAGCGCATTTCTTTGGAAAATAAGTCAAAGACCTTCGAACGCTAACTGGTTTCAACCCCTTTGAAAGCATGGTTTCGACACCATACCTGCCGCCTTTCTCAAATCCACTACGTACCACAATATTTATACCATGTGTATTGGTTTCGACTTGGTTGGCTTGAGGCAGAAGTATAGGGTCGATAGGTACTACTGAAAGAGGCGAAACATAATTTCTGGTTAAGGACTGTTTTAATGCCTTTTTAATTAAGTAATTGCTTTTTAACTAACCTTCCTATTTGTAAACATTTAATTGGTTGCCATAAACTTTTCAATTTCTTTCCTAAAAACTATCATAATTATTTCAGATCTAAATAAAAATAATTTAACAAATAAGTCCTTCCATTAAGCAAACAATTAAGTCCGCCATCTAAAATAATTTAATTTCCATAGTAAATTACTTAGGAAAAATCCCCAAAAATCATAGAAATTCACTTTTAGTATGTTATCAAACATATATAAATTTCAGACCCAAATTCTTCCATATACTAGCCGAAATAATTTGAACCCAAATTATTCATTTTCTCCTTTGAAAATTCATAACAAATTTTCCGTAGCTTGGAAAATTATGAAAACTAAAATCTATCTCCAAAATAATGTTTTACATAACATATAAATACCCCATGTCATTCGAAACAAAATATAAACAATTTTAGCCTTAATACCGTATATAACATTTATCAAACTTATTTGAATATAACATATCATGAAATCCAAGCATATCATCATCGAAAATCATCTTTATAGATTTAAACATAAACCTGAAATCAAATGATCATCAAAAACAATAATAGAGAAGGTTTTGATTATTATTCACCTTGATTAGGATATGGAATTTGAAATTTGATCCTTGATTAATTCCCCTAGCTTGATTTCTTAGTTTTAATTTGAATTTTCCCTTTTTCTTCCCTAGGTAATGGCCTACTTGATTTCTTTTGTTTGCATTTTAGAGTTTTTGCAAAATGAATGTGAAAAGAAAATGAAACAAGAATTTTAAGGGTAATAGGATCATGATTGTGGCAATTCCCATAATACCCTTGCATTAATTGTTTTCTTATTAATTTATGAAACCTTTCATAGCCTATTTATTTAATTAAGCTTGGCCTTTAATTTAAATTTTAAAATCCCAATCCCTTTATCACTCTAGTATTTATATTTTTCTATTTAATTTATCTAATTAAATCTCCTGAATAATGTTATTAAAAAATTAGGGGTGTTACAGGCTCCCCTCCTTAAAGAATTTCGACCTCGAAGTTCAATAAATACTAAACATAGCAATCATCTATAATAGCTCTTAACAACCATACTAGCCTACCTGACTAGCTATTGTCTATATATAGCAAATTTAGGACATGCCCTCACAATAGATCAGGATAAGTATCTCTAATCATGTCTTCTATATCTCAAGTACAGTCCTTCTCGTTGTCGCTCCACTGAACTTTCACCAACTTGACTGTCTTGTTCCTTAACCTTTTCTCATCTCTCGCTTCAACCCGAACTAGTTGTCTAACAAAAGTCAAATCTGGTTCTACTATCAAATCCTCTAACCTGTCGGAGAAATAGTAGTCTTTGGATCATGCACATACTTGCGAAGATAAGACACATGAACACATTATGAACGCCTGCCATACTGCTCGACAACTCTACTCTATATACGAGCTTTCCGATCCTATCTATAACATGGAACGAACCAACATACCTCGATGCCAGTTTCCCTGACTTTTAAAATTATACCACTCCCTTCATTAGTGATACTTTAATGAAAACTCTATCTCCAACTGAGAATTCTAGGTCCTTACGCCTCTTATCTGTGTAACTCTTCTACCTAGACTGAGCTTCCTTCATCCTTTCTCGGATCAACTCAATCTTCTCTGTTGCCTCTCTAACCAGATCTATACTTAAGACTAATTTGTCTCCAGTTTCCAACAAACATGCTGGTGATTTGCATGGCGGCATGGCCTTCCGTACAAATTTTCAAAAGGCGCCATTCCTACACTAGTCTGATAACTATTATTATAAGAAAACTCCACTAAGTGTAGGTGATCTTCCCAAGATTCACCAAGGTCCAATACACAAGTTCTCAATAAATCCTCCAGTACCTTATTGACTCTCTCTGTCTGCCTATGAAGGTGATATGCAGTACTCATCTTGAGCTTGGTACCTAATACATCATGTAGACTCTTCTAGAATTCACTAGTAAACAAAGCATCTCTGTCACTAACTATACTACTAGGAATTCCTTGTAGTCTAACTATGTTCTTCATGAACAACTTAGCTAAAATAGGTGCCATCCTGGTTGACTTAACTGGAATGAAATGGGCACTCTTGGTCAACCTGTCCACTATGACCCATAAAATTTCATTTCCCCTTAGAGGCCCAAAACAAATGGCTACGGAAGCTGTAGTCATCTATAGTTATTAATCCTCCGGCGATCAAATACGATAATGTTAGATACATTGATATAACAGAAACACATGGATATGGAATAAATTTAAAATTAATAAACAACTTTCACATTCCATTTCAAAACATTTCAAATTCATTATATAATCCTAGATTCAAGGACCAAGTTCAGGAAAAATATAATTATTATAACAAACGCATGGAGCGACATATAAAGATGCCCCCATGGATGATCAGAGAATATATCTAGGCAATTAAACAACTTTTCCTTTACAACAAAACACAGCGGAATCAAAATAGAAAAGAACTCTAAATAGCTATCATGTTTCCTACACGTCTCTAGAAGCTTATTTGTCTGAAGAGGTACCCGAAAACCTCAACTATAAAACTACTCAAAATCAATTGAACACCTAAGAGTTTTAGGGGAAAACATAAACTTCGAGTCACACATAAAGTCTAGTATGAATAATAACCTACCATCTCAAGCCATTTAGGTTCTAGTGAGACCACGCCGCTTAGCGGAACAGGTTTTGCCCTTACTAGTATCTTATCCAAAAATTTATTTAAACCATATACTGTGCTCCTGCATCCACAATGGTTAAAACGTAACACTCCAAAGTATTATGATGATACGCAAACAAGTAAATCAATTCTAGATTACCCATCCCCGTTCATTTTGACTATCTGTCTCAGTTATAGTTTCTAGGGTCACTATTAACCTATTAGTTTTTATGGGCTGTCTGGTTTCATAGTTTTCATGGGATCACTAAGAACCTATTGGCCCTTGCCAATAACTTCATTCATTCATGGGTTCTCCCTGAACCTATTGATACCTCCAATAATTTCCCTATTATCATAGATTTCATGGGTTGGCTATGAACCTATTGACTTCTGTCAATAACTTAATCCGGATATAGTTTTCATGGGTTCACTACAAACCTATTGGCCCCTCCCAATAACTCTTTCTAAACATAGTTTTTATGGGTTTATTGTGAACCTACCTATCAAACAACTTCACTAATCTATATTAAGGCATCCTATATTCCTATCTATCTGACCTCCTATATGCAATTCTACTCATTCAGAAGTTAACTCGTTTTATATTCACTACTGGGTCAACCTAACTAGTTATTTTGCAATTTTTCTCCCTAAAAGATAGTTATGGGTCCATTACAATGTGAATATATATATATATATGAAGAAGCAAACATAATAACACCAATACCAGTGGTTTTATATCCTTGAAATTATTTTCATATAAAACATGGTTAATCCCTTTAACCTATTACTTTACCAAGTAAAGCTTGTTTAAAAACTTCATACATAAAAGTCATTTTAAAACTCCTTTATTATGCTATGGTTTTTCTTTAAAAATGAGATTAGGCTCTTTGTTTTGAAAACTAAGGCTTTCGAAACCTTTAACTATTACTTTCTAAACCATTGGATAACCTCCTTCGAAAGCATTCAAACGTTATTTTCAAAACACAAAGCATATGTCATTCGAAGCACTTTAAATCATCTCTTTCGAAACCATCAAAACATACCTTTCGAAAATATTAAAGCATCATTTATTAACTCATAGAAGCATAACTTCGAAACCATTGAAAATACCCCTTCCAAAACCATTGGGTTTATCTTTAAAAATATCTTTTGGGTCAAGTGAATATAAATGAAAGTACCCCTTTTGAAACTATTTGAAAGTATCCCTTTCGAAACCATAAACTTTCATATAAAAGAGTTTGGGAAAAACTGATGGCTTCGGAACCATCCTTTTGAAAGCTTAAGTCATTTAAGTAAAACATTTGAAGGATAGCTTCGAAACCATTAAACCCTTTCGAATGCTTTAGGAAGTGGCTCGTTACATTTGTAAAACAAAAGCTACCTTTCGATCTAGATGATGACTTCAATCCATTCGAAAGTCATAAGGTCGGCACCAGGGTTTCGATTGGGTTGAACCTCTTTCGAAAGCATTAAATAAAAACAAGGAAACTCATTCGAAAGCATTCTTTTCGAAACAAAAAGGTGGCAACATATTCGAAAGCAACTTCTTTGAAAGCTACATTAAACCCTTTTGAAAGCGTTCTTTTGGAAATAGGGCAAGCACATTTCTTTAGATAGTAAAATAAAGACCTTCGGAAGCTAACCGGTTTCGAACCCTTCGAAAGTGTGGTCTTGACACCATATATACAAACTTTCTCCAACTCACTACGTACCATTATATTGATACCTTGTTTATTGGTTTCGACTTAGTAGGTTTGAGGCAGAAGTATAGGGTCAAAAGGTACTACTGAAAGAGGCGAAACATAATTTATGGGTAAAGACTATTTTAATGCCTTTTTAAGTAATTGCATATTAACTAATCTGCATATTTTAGACATTTAATTGGTTGTTATAGACTTTTCAAATTCCTTCCTAAAAACTGCAGCAATTATTTCAGATCTAAATAAAAATAATTTAACAAATAAGCCCTTCCATTAAGAAAACAATTAAAACAATTAAGTCCTCCATCTAAAATAATTTAAATTCCATAGTTAATTACTTGGGAAAATCCCCAAAAATCATAGAAATTCACTTTTAATATGTTATCTAACGTATAAAAATTTCAAACCCATATTCTTCCATATACTAGCCGAAAAAATTTTAACCCCAAATTATTCATTTTGTCCATTGGAAATTCATAACAAAATTTCCATAGCTTAAAAATTATGAAAATTAAAACCCATCTCCTAAATAATGTTTTACATAACATATAAATTTCTCATGGCATTCGAAACACAATATAAATGATTTTAGCCTTAAAACCATATATAACATTTATCAAACTTGTTTGAATATAACATATCATGTAATCAAGTATATCATCATCAAAAATCATCTTAATGGATTTAAACTTAAAACCGAAATCAAATTCTCATTAAAAACAATAATAGAGATGGTTTTGATTATAATTCACCTTGATTAGGATAAGGAATTTGAGATTTGATCCTTGATTAATTCCCAGAGCTTGATTCCTTCACTTGAATTTGATTTTTCCCTTTTCTTCCCTAGGTAATGGCAGGCTTGATTTCTTTTATTTGTGTTTTAGGATTTTTGCAAAATGAACATGAAAAGAAAATGAATTTGAGAATTTTAAGGGTAATAGGATCATGATGGCGGTAATTCCCATAATACCCTTGCGTTAATTGTTTTTTTATTAATTAACATATGAAACCTTTCATAGTCCATTTATTTAATTAAGCTCGGCCTTTAATTTAAATTTTAAAATCTCAATCCCCTTATCACTCTAGTATTTTCAATATTCTATTTAATTTATCTAATTAAATCACCTGAATAATGTTATTAAAAAATTAGGGGTTTTACAATGAATTTCCAAGGTAAACAAACTGACATTATTAATGTGTTAACTGTTTATAAACCCTAAATCATAACCCTTATAAAAAATGAAATAAATGATGAGAACATTGAATTTTTTTGTAAAAGATTACCAAATAACTGGAAAAAAGTCAACAATAACGATTACGGTGGGAAAGGAAGAATATTAATAGTTTGGGATTCAAATATCTTGGTTAACAATTTTATAAATAAGGATTTATTGTTTATAGATTGTAACTTTAAGAATATTGGTGGTGCTAATATTTAAATAACTAGTGTTTATGGGAGCAATTTTGAAACTAAAAGAAATAGATTATGATGTATGCTCAAAAGTCTGAATCACAACTATAAAATTCCTTGGCTTATAATCGAGGATTTTAGTACTATGATGCATTCAAATGAGAAGTTTGGAGAAAATAATATACCATTTTCAAAATTGGATAGAATCAATAAATTTTTAATTGAAACTGGGTTAATGGAGCCTTTAATTAATGTAAATAAGTACATTTTATGATCAGGAATTGAAAAGAACATACATTGCAAAATAGATAGAATTTTAATGAATAAGGAATTTTCTGCCATATTCCCTGATATTTTATATAATACATTGCAATAAAATACAAGTTATCACACCCCTTTATTAGTTAGAATATTTCACGGTGAGAATAGTTTAACTAAAAGGAATATTCCTTTTAGATATAAAAATGGTTGGTCTCTTGAAAGTGATTAAAAAGAAATTTTAAATGGATGCTTTAATTTTTCTTGTAAAGGTACAAATCAATATCAGTTTAGTATAATGCTTAAGAATACTAAATTTAATCTTAAGAAATGGAATAAAAATAAAGTCAGAATAAGATGTGCATAGAAAAATTAAGGAAAGAAGGAAAAATTTTAAAAGGCATAATAGGTAAAAATCCAGAAGATACTGAAAGTATTAAAGAATTTTTTTCCTAACCCAAAGCTATCTTTCTAAGGAATTATGCACAAATACTTTGAATTTAAAACCAAACATTAAAGTTGATTGGCTTACTCAAGGAGGTGAGTGTACAAAAAAATTTCTTGCTAAAATGAGTAACAAAAAACATATAATAATATAGGCAACATTTTCGATAATGGAAATTTGACTAATGGCTGTAATAAAATTGCACAAGAAGTAGTGTCTTATTTTGAAAACTTACATAATATAGAAAAGTCTGAAATCAATTTCACAAAGATTATTTTTAAAAAATAATCAATACAATAGCAGTAGAAGAAATATTTTATGCTCCTATTGAGGAGAAGGAAATTATAAACGTAGTATTTAAAGCAGGTGATAGTAAGAGCCCTGGGCCTGATGGCTCTAATACAAATTGTGCATCTATTTTTCTTATTGCTGGTCATATGTATATAACGAACTTTGGAATTGAACATAGTATCAAAGATCTTTTATAATATCTCTTCTTAGATCATATTGATTTGACCATATAAGTGGGACCACCAACCAATAACATGTTGCCACCAAAGGTAGAACCCCGTATCTCTTCTAGAGAATCTCCCAATTGTAAAGAAAAAATCGGAATTGATCGGTATCTTTCTCGAATCAAACAAAGTTCTGCATTTAGAATTCAATGAAATATCTTTAATTTATAAAACTCATTGGGATTTGACAAAAGGTCAGGTGATTAATGTAGTAAAAGAGTTTCTCAATGAAGGTAAACTACCAAAAAGTTTAATTCATACTTTTATTATATTAATGCCTAAATATAAGAATCCATCTAATATTGGAGATTATTGACCTATATCATGTTGTAACTTTATTTATAAAGTCATAGCAACAGTGATAAATAATAGAATTAAAGATTTTCTACCACTTATAATTTTTTAAAATCAGAGTGCATTTGTTCCAAGCAGGTTGATCTATGAAAACTCAATGCTTGCTCGTGAAATAGTTCGTAATTTTAATAGTAAAGTTGGTGACAATGCATGTTTAAAAATAGATTTGTAGAAAGCATATGATAGGGTAAACTAGAAATTCATACACCATAGAATGATAAATATGGGTTTTCCAATTAAGTTTTGTGATTTAGTGTATAAATGCATAAATACCCCAACTTTTTCTATTTTGATTCAAGGTAAAGTAGACGGTTTTATTAAAAGTAGTAGAGGCATTAAGTAAGGGGATCCTTTATCCCTGTAAATATTTACTATGGTAATGGAGTATTTCTCCTTTTTAATGGAAATGGAAACAATTAAGGGAGCTATTAATCCAATCAATAAGGTGCAACCTACTATTACTTATTTAAATTATGCTGATGATTTAATGTTGTTTGTTAAAACTAATGGATATAATGCAATCGCTAATAATGGAATTTTTGAGTGCTTACATAAGTATACAGGGTTGCAGATTAATGAATTCAAAAGCAAGATATATTTTAGTTAAAACCACAAGTGTAGGAAAGAGGTTTTAGAGGAGTTACATCTTAGGTAATCTTCCAGTTAAGTACTTAGGTCTGCCTCTATCTGTCAATCAAATTAAATACAGTGATTGCAACATTCTAGTGGAAAAAGTGCAGGGTAGAACGGAAACTTGCTCAAGTAAGTTATTATCTATTGCGGGTAGAATGGAACTCATAAAAACTATGGTATATGCAATTATATTATATTGATTGCAGACTTGTCATATGTTGTGCAAAATTTTAATTAATATGCACTAACTTAAAAACTACAGTGGAATACTAAGGCGCAGAAGCAACCAAAAGAAGGATCTAGCTTGTCAATTAATTATCAACCACTAATTTAATGAAAAATAATCACCAAACAAAGAAAAACAGAAGAGTGGAGAACACAAAAATTTATTATCATTCGACTAGATTGTCTACATCCACAGACCTAACAGCTATTCTTTATTTTACTAAAGAAAAAGAGTACAAGAGAGAGATTACAAAATTATAGGTAGCAAAATGGAGAGACTAACCTATAATTACAAGTTGAATAATCAATTTCTCCAAAGACTTGTTTGTGCTCAAAGCTCCTAATTTGATTCTACTACATAAATTAAGGTTTACTGAAGAAGAGGATAATTATGGATATCTCTCACATACTAATATGAAGATGAACTTCCTTCATTTAAATAGACTCGACGAAGGAGTTACATGGAGATTAAGAAAATTTATTGTCCAATTATCTTGAAATCTTTCCAATATCCATGATTTGATTTATATGAAAATGGATAATGGTGATCTTGCTTTCTATAATTTTCCTTGTTTGAATCAATCTCCATCAGCAATCTTTTCTTTTTTCATATAACAAATTAATTGATTAATTAATTAGTTTCCTTTCTCCAAAAGCATTCACACATAACTTTCCTCATTTTCTTTCCACATATAACCTACTTGATTAATAAGATCACTTAGCTAAATTCATTTCTTCTTAGGCAAATATTTTGAATCATCTAAATTTAACACTCCACCTTGATTCAAATATAACAATCTCTCTTCATCACCACATCTCAATAAATTGTTGGGTCGTACGCCACTTGGCGCAAAGTTCGATATGAACTAGTTTGGGCATTGCTACCCAAACGTAGCTTCCAAGTATTTCCCAAGCATAAGAAAGATAGTATGCACATCAAAAAAAATGCATACAAGAAACTACCAAAATTCTTTAATATATCTGATGTAGGATATGAACATGTAGGTACTAAACTTTGAGAGACCAATGGAGATTTAACAGTGTGCTTCATCTTCTCCATTCCAAATTGAGTAAGGACATACTCAACCTTATCTACTCCAACCTCCTCCATAAGATTTTTGCTACAGTTTCCTAAGTCAACACCAACAGACTCACGAACAAGCTCTGCAACATTCAAAGCATAAGATGAAGAACCATCGCTACAAATATGCTTACAAATAGGGCCACTTGAACCAAAAGGCCTTTCCTGCAACTGAGCTCCACCTAGAGTATGAACCTCTGTAATCTTCTCATCAACCATGGTATCATCAAAAATACCAATATCTCTCCGAATATGGAAACAATCTGAAGACTCCATATGTGTTTGGCAATTTTCTGTCCTTCCAATGTCATCACTTAATAGAGGCTCCACCTTCAACAAAGACCTCACATAAAATATCGCATGTATGCTAGTCACAATTCTCCTAGTTGTTTTACACTACAACCTATATCTCTTCACTCCTTTTCTATAGCCTAATAAAATGTGCTTGCTTTCCCTAGACTTTAAATTATCATGTCTCTCTTCTTCTAAATAAGTTGAACAACTAAACACTTTAAGGAATGAATAATCAACAGGCTCTTTTTTCCATATCTTTTATCTATGGTAACAGAAGGTGTATGGCTGATGAGAAATACTGCCATAGATATCGTTGCTGCCCAAAATCCCTCTTCTAGACCAGCATTCATTCTCAAACTCATGGCTCTCTCCCATATATTTGACACATGCTCTCCGCCACTCCAAAACAATCAACAGAAATAGAAAAATCACTAACTATATGCTCAGACGCACAATAGTTAGTGCATTCTTGTGACATAAATTCACTACCATTTCCAACTTTGAGAACCTTCAAATGCTTCCTTGACTTCTTCTCTACCAACATCTTCCACTTACAAAACTGGGCAAATATTTTATCTTTGGCCTTTAAAAAATAGACCCAAACCTTACATGAGAAATCATCCACAAATAAGACAAAGTAACTGCTCCACCAAAATATTCAAAGGTGGGTCAAACTCTATAGCTCTAGGTCTCCAAACATCAAATGTGACACGCTTCTTCTTTCTAAAAAAAATCGATACAAGAGCTAGGCTTCGACTGACAAATACTGTCAATCAACCCCCGCTTCTTTAATACTTCAAGACTCTCATCATCAACATGACCTAAATGAAGATGCCATAACTGAGTAGAACCTAGAACATTAGAATCAATAGAAACTACTGATTGCCCTAAGACTGTATCTCCATGAAGCACATATATATAATCAACTCAAACCCTTTCATCACTACCAAGGGACCTTTTTCCACTCTCAAATTCTCTCCATCTATTATTATCCTCATACCAAGTCTAATCAAAGCTCCAATTGACAACACACTTATATGCAGCATTGGAACCTGTCTAAGATCTGTGATAGTCCTGATAACACCATCATGCATCTTAAACCTCACACTTCCGACGCCCAAAATATGATAAGATGTGTCATTCTTTATATGAACTGCTATGCCATTAATCTTCTTGTAATTGATAAAACAGCTCCTATCTGGCATCATATGATAAGAGGCCCCATAATCAATCACCCAACTTGTACTATCTAAAGACGAAATGCTTGCGGAAAATAATGATGTATTACTATCCCTTCTATCTGCATCTGATCTAACTGCTATCGAAACTGAAGCATTCTCCTTCTTCTCTCTTCTTTCTAAGAGCTGGAAAATCCCGTATGAAATGCTCCTTCTTCTTACAATAACAGCAAGAACCCCTAATAGGACCCTTGAAGTGGGATCTATGCATATATCTTCTACCTCCGAGGTGCTTCTGGATTTTATCTCTTCCTCTAAATGAATGAAGTTGTTGCTGAAGAATACCATCATTAGTCTTCACCTTCCATGTCCCAAAAACTCATTTTCTAACAAATTTGGTGACGCCATAAACTTTCATACAATTACTAAAAGAATTTGCCATTGATAACTAAATTTAAACAGGACAACCTGGCTCTGATACCAATCTATTGTGCAAAATTTTAATATGCACTATCTCCAAACTACAGCGGAATATATACTAAGGCACCGAAGCAACAAAAAGAAGGATCTAGCTTGTCGATTAATTATCAACCACCAATTCAATGAAAAATGATCAACAAACAAAGAAAAATAGAAGAGTAGAGAACACAAAGATTTAATGTGGTTCGGCTAAATTGCTTAAGTCATATCCCTGCAGCATCAGTCAAAAAGTTGAAAAAATGAAGTGTCGATTTTCTTTAGAGAGGGAGATTTCATACAATAAGTTGGGAAAAAGTGTGTAGGCAAAAGAAAAGGAGGTATGGGGATAAGAAACATGAATGATCTCGGTTTTATATGTAATTTAAAATTGTTTTGGAGATTTTTAAATGAAGAATCTTTAGGGTAAAAAAATGAATGAAATATAAATATATTAAAATAGAAATTTTGGAATATTTTGCCAAAAAATAATCAATCAAATACTTGGAAACTAATTTTAAAATGTAGAGATTAAGGAAAATTAATGCTAGAAAGAGTTTTTAAACATGGAAAAGAAATAAGTTTATGCTTTGATCCTTGATTTCAACTTGACTCTTTTATTAATAAAGTGGGATAGAGTAATTTGGTTATGTTTGGGGAATCTGATGTTGCAGTATCTGAGATTACCAATGACAATCATTGGCAACCTCAGCTACATCTAATTACTAACCTACATAAAGAAAATATATGCAAAATTCCAATTGACATTGATGTAGAGGTAGACTATTGGGAATGGACCTCAAATAATAGAGGGAAATTCGCATTCAAGCATGCATGGGAGTATATTAGAAATAAACATCCAACTGTAGAATAGCATGACTGCATATGGAATATGATTAATAATCCAAAAATGGCAATTTGCACATATTTTGCTATCAATAATGGATTGCCAACAAAAGATAGAATGAGTATCGAGCATAAAAACTGTATGGAGTTAAAACAAGCAATACATGATAGTATGGATAGTTTTAGTGTAAAGTCTCTAGAAAGGGATCTTGCTCATGTGATGTTAACTACAGCAGTCTACCATTTATGGAAAGAGAGAAACAACAGAGTATATAATAAAGCTAAACTCAACAAGAAGCAAAGATGGATGCTAATTAACACTGATAGTAAAATCATACTGCAAAAATAAAAAAAAGAAGATTAAAAACCTAACCGACTTCAGATACTTATATGAGTGGTGGGAAAATGATGCTACTACAAGTGCTACACCAAGACCCAAACGTATCATACACAAGCCAACACATTATAGGGATGGCTTCAACACATAAAAATAAAAGACCATCTCCGCAAATCATAGAATAGTGGCAGAAAATTGTTATTACTTTTTCTTTATATAGTATTTGCTGTTACAAGGGTTGTATGGCTAGAAATGGTACCTTACTCTCATTGGTCCAGCTGTCTTTACTTTTACAACAAGCCGTGTACATGAATGTGCTATTAATATGTAATGAAATGAAAACTTTAGTAGGCTGGAAATTACAATCTTCTTCTTACTTTTGCAATTCTCTTCTTCATCTTTTCTTCACTATTCTTTCCTCCTCCTCTATAAATTTATCTTGGTGCAAATATATAAACATAGACCTTATCAATTGGTGCTTTCACCCCACACTCATTACTTCCGATCTCCACCATGACAAGAATAGATTATCTCGCCACTCAACTTACTCAACACCAAGCTTCTATCGAAGCCATTAACACCAACCTTAACACCTAGCAAACATCCCTCTCTAACCAACGAAATGCCCTCCAATCACAACACTCTGACATACTCGACATCAAAACCATCCTCGCCACACAACAAACCTCCTTCCAACAACTTACAATGCCATAGCCGAGCTCACATCCAAACTCTCCTCTACTTCCCCATCAACTCAATCTGAAACAGTACAAAGACCAATACAACCTTCTCTCTCGTTACAACACTCTTCATCCTCCACTTCACCCTCCTCACTTCCCGACTCCACCAAATACCCGACCCCTTAAATGTGAACTAATCCACTTTGATGGATCTAATCCATTGGATTGGATTTTCCAAACAGAATGGCTCTTTTCATATCATTCCACTCTCGACGACCAACGTATCCACCTAGCTAGTTTCTACATGGCCGGTCAAGCCTTGACATGGTATCAATGGATGTTTCACAATAACTAATTCACATCATGGAATAGCCTTACAAAAGCAATCGAACAACGTTTTGGTCCGTCTTCCTTCCTAAACCCACAAGTCACCCTATTCAAACTCCATCAAACTACAACCATCGAGCACCCAATTTGAATCCCTAAGCAATAGAATCACAAACCTTCCCCATGATGCTCTTCTCAATTGCTTCATTTCGGGTGTAAAAACCAACATCCGAAATGAACTTCAGCCATTCAAACCCACCTCCTTGGCCGATGCAATCGATTTTGCCAAACTTATTAAGAACAAACTCTTCGAAAACAAGCAATTCCAAAACCGACTACCATTTAATCGACCCCAACAACTTCCCCTTCTCTCGTTACCACCAATTCCATCCCCAACCCCACAAACAAATCCTATCTACCCAATCAAACACCTAACACCCACCGAGTTCCAACAGTGCCAAGCAAAAGGTCTATGTTTTCACCGCGAAGAGAAGTACTATTTCGGCCACAAATATATTACCAAATGAATTTTATTACTTTTACCTAATGGTGAAGACACTATTCCAGATCCAGATCCACCTGATGAATCAACACAGTCAACAGATTTAGATCCAATTATCTCCTACAACACCCTTGTCGGCTCCACCCATCCTCGTTCCCTTCGACTACAAGTGCAAATCATCAACAAATCCATTTCTATAGTCAATGATTCGGGAAGCACCCATAAGTATATTCAATCAAAAATGGCACGCTTTCTAGGGCTCCGAACAGAGAGGTAGCAAAATTTCTTTGTCATAGTGCGAAACCATGAAAAATTACACTGCGTGGAAGCTTGTCGCTAAGTCCTCGTCCGCATCTAAGCCTTCGATTTCATCACCGATTTCTTTTTATTACTAATCTCTAGAGTAGGGGCAGTATTCAGTATTCGATGGTTACAAACTATAGGGCCAGTGACATTTGATCATACCAAATCTATATTTCTTTTATTTACAATAACAAGCCCATTCTTTTATTAGGCCAAGATGTTGCAGCCAATCCAAATGAAATATCCTTCCACCAACTTAAAAGCATGCAGTCCAGGGCCTCTATTTCATATTATTTCCACTTAACTACCAATCAGCACCATGTTTCAACCCCACATAGCCATTCCGATTATATTTACCTAAATATCCTTCACATATTGGCCCAATACTCCACCCTCTTCGATAAACTACATGAGCCTCCACCACATCGGAAAATTGACCATCACATTAACCTTTAAAATAACGCATAACCCGTCAATGTCAAATCCTATCGCTACCCATATTTTCAAAAAAAAAGATAAAATCCCAAGTGCAAGAAATGCTTAAAGCCCAAATAATTCAACCATCAACAAGCCCATTTTCCTCCTCTGTCCTTCTTGTCAAAAGGAAAGATGGTACATGGCGTTTTAGTATTGATTACCATGCTCTTAACGCTATCACCATAAAAGATCGATTTCTCATTCCAACCGTTGATGAGTTATTGGATGAATTATATGGGTCCATTTATTTTTCTAAACTTGATTTACGAAGTGGATATTTTCATATTTGGGTCTACACACCCGACATCCCAAAAACGACATTTCGTACACACGAAGGACATTATGAATTTCTTGTGATGCCATTTGGTCTTACCAATTCCCTTTCTACATTTCAAGCAACTATGAACTCTATTTTTCGACCCCATCTTCGAAAATTCATTCTCATGCTCTTTGATGATATCCTCGTTTATAGTAAATCATGGGATGCACATCTTGCTCATTTGCAAACCACTCGTGATATTTTTCTACACACAAATTTTATGCCAATTTTTCTAGATGTGTTTTTGGGCTTACGGATTTGTCCTATTTAGACCACATTATTTCCAAGAAAGGCGTTCGTGTAGATCCATCAAAGGTAGAGGCCATCGTTAGTTGGCCACCACCCACCACTGTAACTGTTGCTCATGGATTTCTTGGCCTCACTGGCTACTGTCGTCATGTTATTCGTCATTATGCATGCATAGCTCATCCCTTAACTGAATTGCTCAAAAAAGGGGAAACATTCAATTGGACCACAAAAGCCTATGAAGTCTCTCTCTCTCTCAAACATTCCATCTCCACTACCTCAATTCTTACCCAACCCAATTTTTTCTGCAACAGGAAGAATGTTTCCTGTTAATGGAGGCAACCTCCTGAGCAAACAAACAGAAGAATGAAAAAAGAAACGAGAGAAAAAATGATTGTATATCCTTCTTCTCTTATTACAGCAGTGTACTTATATATAACAGTAAAAATACAAATGACAATGTCACGTGTACTATACCTATATTCTGTTACATTCCTTCCCTCTTATTAAAAGTCTTGACCTCAAGACTTGAATCTTACAAATGAAACACTCAAACAATCACAAATCAAGCTTTCAAACAATCAACAACAACAACTACTCTATTACAAAATTCGGATATTTTGCTTCAAACTCCACAGCAAACTCCCAAGTGGCTTCAGATTCAGGGTAACCTTCCCACTGCACCAAATATTGCACCTGAGCTTGATTTCTATGTTTAACCATCCTTCTCTCAACAATAACAGCAGGAGTTAAAATGAAATCACTGCCTTGCCCCTGGTACATAGCTGGAATATGAGCCACATTAGGCAATGTTCCTCTAACTTTTTTCAACTGAGAAACATGAAAAACTGGATGAATTTGTGCATCTTCTGGCAACTTTAACTTGTAAGCTACTGTCCCCACCTTCTCTAAAATTTGAAATGGACCAAAGAATTTAGCTCCCAGCTTTTCATTAGCAACATTTCTCACTGTCTTCTGTTTATAAGGCTGTAACTTTAACCACACCCAATCCCCTACAACAAAGCTTCTGTCTGTTCTATGCTTGTCAATCTGCATCTTCATTCTATTTTGTGCCCTTTGCAAATGAAACTTTAACAACCTAATCATCTCCTCCCTTTTTCACATAGATCTATCCACTGCTTCTACTTTAGTTTCACCCGGCATATAAGGTAAATGAAGTGGAGGTGACTGATTATATACAATTTCATAAGGGGTTGCTTGAATTGATGTGTGAAAATTAGTGTTGTACCACCACTCAGCCAAAGGGATCCACAAACTCCAATCCTTCGGATTCTCACTGCACATGCATCTCAAAAATGTTTCCAAGCACTTATTTACTACTTCTGTTTGACCATCTGTTTCAGGATGGTATGAAGACGACAGCAGTAACTCAGTGCCTTGAATAGTAAACAAAGCCTTCCAAAAATTGCTAAGGAATACAGGATCTCTGTCACTTACTATAGATCGTGGCCAACCATGTAATTTGAACACTTGATCCAAATATAACTGAGCTACATCCATGGCTGTATATGGATGAGAAAAAGCAGCAAAATGGGCATATTTGCTAAGTCTGTCCACTACCACCATAATGACATCCTTGCCTTGAGATTTTGGCAATCCCGAGATGAAATCCATTGACACATCAACCCATACTTCTTGAGGAATTGGTAATGGCTGCAAAAGACCTGGGTAGGCAACATTTTCATGCTTATTAGCTTGACATACTAAACAATGTCTTACAAAATTGCTCACATATGTTGACATCTCTTTCCAATAGAATAATGCTTTAATTCTCTTCAATGTAGCATCTCTCCCTGAATGTCCACCTTGATGTGAAGAATGTAACCATTCCAGAATAGATTTCTTCAATTTGTCATCAGGTCCTATTACTATTTTCCCTTTCCTCCTTAACAATCCATCAACCAAAGAGAAATTATGTATATTCTGTCCTTGACTCAATTTACTTAGCAATTGCTGAAAATTTAAGTCAAGCTTATAACTTTCCTCAATAAGCTTACTGAGGTTTGAATTGATTACAGACAATGCCATGCATAAGATTTCTGATCCAGTAGCTCTAGATAACGCATCAGCTACTACATTTTCAGATCCACTTCTATACTGGATTTCATAATCAAATCCCATCAGTTTTGATAGCCAGAACTATTGAAAAGGAGTTGAAATCTTTTGTTGCAATAACCACTTCAGGCTTTTTTGATCAGTCTTTATAATGAACTTCTGACTGGACAAGTATTGCTCCCACTTCTGCACTATGGTCACCACAGCCAACAATTCTTTTTCATAAACTAAAAGCTTCTGCCATCTTGGACCCAAGGATCTGCTCATAAAGGCCAATGGGTGCCCTTCTTGCATTAGTACAGCACCAATGCCAATGTTGGATGCATCTGTTTCTACAATAAAAGGCTTTGAGAAGTCCAGTAAGGCTAATACTGGTGCTGTACTTACTGCTTCTTTCAATTCATTCCATGCTTGTGTTGCCACATCTGACCACTTGAATTCTCCTTTCTTCAAAAGTTGAGTCAAAGGCTTACTAATCCAAGCATAATTCTTCACAAATTTCCTGTAGTAGCCGGTTAACCCTAAGAAGCTCTTTAATTCCTTGACATTCTTGGGTACTGGCCAATTCTTGATAGCAATAATCTTTTGAGGATCAGTTTCCACTCCATTTCCAGATATGAAATGACCTAAATATTCCACTTTATCAATTGCAAATGAACATTTACTCTTCTTTGCAAATAGTTGATACTCTTTCATAAGCTGGAAAACCATCTCCAAGTGCTTTTCATGCTCTTTCAAATTGGGACTGTAAACCAAAATGTCATCAAAGAAGACTAGTACATTCTTCCTCAATAAAGGTTTGAAAATATTGTTCATCCAACATTGAAATGAAGCCGGTGCATTACACAAACCAAAAGGCATGACTAAGAACTCATAATGTCCATTATGAGTCTTGAATGCAGTCTTGTACATGTCATCTTTATAAACCCTCAACTGATGATACCCAGCTCTCAAATCAATTTTACTGAAAACAGTTGCTCCTGCTAGCTCATCTATAAGCTCATCCACTACAGGTATAGGAAATTTATCTTTCACAGTTTTCTTGTTTAATTCTCTGTAATCAATACACAACCTCCACGATCCATCTTTCTTCCCCACTAACACCACAGGAGAAGCAAAGGGACTGCTACTGTCTTGAATAATTCCTTGCATGATCATCTCATTCACCAACTTTTCAATAATATCTCTTTGCTTCAAAGAGTATCTGTAGGGTCTTATATTCACAGGGTTGGCTCCAAACTCAAGAGGTATTCTATGATCAAACACACCTCTTGATGGTGGCAAACACTTAGGTTCTTCAAATATAGATGCATACCTATGCAGAAGGCCAGAAATGCCCTCAGGAATAGGCTTGGATTCCATGCTAAAAATCCCTAACCCTTTTTCATCACTTTTCCCAAGTTGCATAAAAAACAATTGAATTGAGTTCATCATCACCTTATGGCTCGAAGAGGATTTAATACCTTTTGGTGGAATTCCCTTCAACACATGATGATTATTCCCATAATCAAATTCCATCAACAATTTTTTAAAGTCCCACTTTACTGTGCCCAATTCACTCAACCATTGAACTCCTAACACCATATCACAACTTCCCAATGGAATCAAAAGCAGGTCTGACACAAAATCTGTATTTTGCAATCTCCACTTGAAGTTTTTGCAGATATACTGGCAGGCCAAATGATTCCCATCAGCTATAGTAACAGCCTGTGGAGCAATTGACTCTGACTTCAACCCCAGCTTCTCAACTAACCCCAAATCAAGGAAATTATGAGTACTCCCTGAATCAATCAGAATGTGCAGTGGTATCCCTTTACAAACACCAATAACTCTCATAGTTTGAAAGTTATGGGTTCCACTTAAGGCATTAATGGAGATACAAGGGTTAATCTCTGAAAGTTCAAAAGTCTGGTCACTAGTTTCAACAGCCACTACCCCTTCCATATCATTACTCTCCAGCTCCTCATCTTCTCCTGGTATCTCAACCATGAACAATTGAGTCTGCTTCAACTGACATTTATGACCCCTTTCATAGGGCTGGTCACAAAAATAACACAGTCCCTTAAGTTGATTTTCTCTCCTTTCAGCAGCTGTTATGGTGGTCTGAGGTCGAAGGAAAGATGGGTTGGGTTTTGAGGATACTGGGTTAGGCAATAATGAGGGAAGGGTTTGTGTTTTGATGGATGGTTTGGATATAAAAGATGGTTTGTATATGGCCTTAACTGCTTCAAGATTCTCTTCCTGCAATCTAGCATATTCAACTGCTTGAGCCAGGTCCATGGGTTTAAAGGCCTTAACAAAAGGTCTTACAGTCGATTTTAATCCACCTACAAAACTCTCCAAGAAATATGAATATGGCAGTACTTGATTCTGTTGAAGCATTAAAGACCTCAGTTCTTCAAATTCATCAATGTAAGACTCAATTTTCCCCACTTGACTCAATTTGTTGAACCTCTCTACTGTATTACTTCCATTTTCATCTTTAAATCTTGCAGAAACATCAACAATAAACTCAGACCAATCAACATTCTTCTTGACTACAATATAACTAGACATCCAACTTTCTGCTCGGTCTATCATGTTCAAACAAGCTAGATCTACTTTCTGATCTTCACTTATTTTACATAGACTAAAATATTTGTCACAATTTTTAATCCACATTCTACAATTAGTTCCATCGAACTTAGGAAATTCTAGTTTGGGAACATACCCCTGAATTCTGGAAAAACTTGGTTCAGCAATTCTTGTAGAAGAAGCTTCACTCCTTCTGATTTCGACGCCCCTCATTCTGTCCTCCACTTTGTCATTCATCTCTTGAAAAGATTGAGAAATCTTCAGCATCGTTTCTTGCATGATATTCTGCAAAGATTCCTGCAGCATCTTTTGCACATTCTCCTCTAATCGCTTGCTTTGAGCTTGCTGTGCTTCCAACCTCTCACTAATAATCTTGATTTGATCTTCCATTGCTTCAACTCTTCTTGTTACTGCAGGTGCCAGATTGAAAATTTCAAGATCAGCTATGTAGGGTTTTCACGAAAAGGGCTTGGACGAATTAGATCGGATCTTCGCAAATCGTGATGTAGGATAGAGAACTAATTGCAGCGGCAACCGCTCTGATACCAATGCAACAGGAAGAATGTTTCATGTTAATGGAGGCAACCTCCTGAGCAAACAATAAGAAGAATGAAAAAAGAAACGAGAGAAAAAATGATTGTATATCCTTCTTCTCTTATTACAGGTGTGTACTTATATATAACAGTAAAAATACAAATGACAATGCCCCGTGTACTTACATTTTCCAACCCTTCGAATTGCACACAGACGCGTCGGCCATGGCATGCGACAAGGTCCTCTCCCAAGCAAAACATCCCATCGCCTTCCACAGTCAAATGCTTCCGCCCCTCCTCTAGAAATAGTCCACATATGTCAGAGAAATGTTTGCCATAACATCCGTCGTTCTAAAATGGAGCCATTACCTCCTCGGCCATCACTTCTCCATTATCCCGGTCACCAGAGCCTCTGTCAGTTGTTAACGTAAACAATTCAAATCCCCGAACAGTAGAAATGGCTCTCAAAGCTCATGGGTTTCAATTTCACAATCAAGTATAAACTGGGCAGCGAAATCACTATGGCAGATGGGGTGTCGCGTTGGAATGCTGCAGCAACGATGTTAGTGTTTTCCACACCTACTTTCGATTGGACTGCTCGAATACAATCTGCTCTACCCCATGACGAGACAGCGCAGCAGCTTCTGGCCGACATCCAAGATGGTAACATCTCTCACACTCAGTTTTCATATCACGGTGGTTTATTGTTTAAAGGAAAACGGTTGTATGTACCCAATAATGATCCACTTTAGAGAGATATCATTTTTTCTTTTCAATCTTCCAAAGTGGGTGGACATTTAGGGATTAAGGGCAAAGTGACTAGAACAGCTAGTAATTTCTACTGGCCTTATCTTTTCAAGTCTGTCTAAGAGTTTGTTAAAAAATGCGCTATCTGTCTGCAAACGAAACCAGAGAATTCTATGCCTAAATGATTATTACAAGCCCTATCAATTCCCAATCAGATATTTGAAGACATCTCCGTGGATTTCATTACGCATTTACTACTTTCGGCCAGCAAAACATGTGTTTGGGTAATCGTCGATCGCCTCTCTAAATATGTGCATTTTGTAGCCTTACCCACTTACTTCAACGCCTTTCAACTAGCATCCTATTGCATACAAGAGTATCTTCGTTTGCACGGTTTTCCAGGATTGATAGTTTTCGATCGTGATCGGATTTTTATGAGTAAATTTTGGAAGGAAATTTTTCATCTACATGGTACACAACTCAACATGAGTAGCGCCTATCACCCGCAAAGTGAATGTCAAAAGGAAATAGTCAACCGTTGTTCGGAAAATTATTTACCAGCTATATTCGGTGATATTCCATCACAATGGATGAAATGTCTACCTTGGGCGGAGAGATGGTACAATACTTGTGCACACTCTTCACTTGGAATGTCACCATTCTAAGCCGTCTACGGACGAACTCCATGGGTCATCGCCGACACATTCAAGGAAACTCTCAAGTACAAGAAACCGCTGAATGGACCACGCCTAGAGATCACTTATTGCAAACAATCAAACACAACCTGCATTGGCACCTATGTGTTTGTGAAGCTTCACCTATACCGTCAACATACTTTACGACTAACTCAACACAAACTTTAAATAAAAATACTTCGGCCCGTACCAAATCATTGAAAAAATAGGTGTCGTTGCTTATAAACTTCTCTTGCCGTCGGAAGCTCGAATTCTTCCGGTATTCCACATCTCATTGCTCAATCCTTGCCCCAAACCCCGTAATATCACCCCGACGCCACTACCACCATCACTCACCATGATACCAACCTTGAGGACAAGGTTGATTATTTAGGGGGAGGCAATGATGCTACTACAAGTGCTACACCAAGATCCAAACGTATGATACACAAGCCAGCACAGTATAGGGACCGTTTCAGCACATAAAGATAAAAGACTATCTCTGCAAATCATAGAATAGTGGCAGAAAACGGTTATTACTTTTTCTTTATATAGTATTTGCTGTTACAATGGTTGTATGGCCAGATAGAGTCCCTTACTCTCATTGGCTAGCTGTCTTTACGTTTACAAAAAGCTATGTACATGAACGTGCTATAAGTATGTAATGAAATGAAAACTTTAGCAGGCTGAAATTACAAACTTCTTCTTACTTCTGCAATTCTCTTCCTCATCTTTTCTTCACTATTCTTTTCTCCTCCTCTATAAATTCATCTCTACTGCAAATATATAAACATAGACCTTATCAGAAAGCGAAGCTGGAAGTAAGCATATTGAAAAGTATCTACACCAATCGAAGTCAAAGTGTGTAGAATCAGAGCCACAAAGCAAAGCTGGAGGGAAAAGGCCTAATAATATATCTTGTGATGAAGGATCTAACTCAAAAAGCGTGCTAGAGGGGCAATCATCTATAATCTACTTCGAAACAACTCAGTTATGAGCAGAATAATAGATTTGGAGCTAATTCTCGCCAGATCTGAAAGTTCACAACTAGCTAGCAACAATAGATCGAAAGTTAAATTGGCGGTATGAGAGGCAAATTCAATGAATACCTTTATATAACTTCTTGGATCTGATATCAAATCTTTCATACATCCAATAACCAACACCACCACTACCAATAACAGTATGTATATATAAAAATAACACTATATATAAAATGTATCATATGTATTATGTATCATGTATGCTATTTTTATATATCCATAACACATGTTACTTCCCATCTTCATAAATGTCAATCGGATACCTACTAACCAATTTACTCCATGCTCCCTCTTCACCACCTTGCTTCACACTCTGGGTGCACTTCCACACCACACTATTGCACTTGCACCCACTCCCAAATGCTATTTGCCACACTTTATCACCCTTCTTCACCCTCCCTTTTGCCTCCAAATACCCTAGTTGGTACCACCATGACGCCGAAGACTGGTTTCCAAACGCATGGAACGTCATATACGCCGCCTCCAAATCCTTCTTCCCCAACCCTAATCCGCTCCCGATCCCCTCGATCACTGCTTTCCCTATCAACGGCAAGCAGTAGTGTTGCACCACTCTCCCAAAGTTCGGCACAAACGTCTCGTCAACTTGTTTCTTCTGAATCATTATGTTTTCCCTTAACATACATCTGAATATTCCAGTTTTCAATTGAGCGGTCAACCATATGTCCACCCCTTTACGAACGTACCATGCGAAGTATCTAACCATCTCACCCACCGGAAGCATCTTCCTACCCAGAGCGATCACGTTCGACCTCACCACCTCCTGCACGACATGCAGAATATCGCGTCTGACCGTGAATCCGACCTTCCCTTCAGAGTCGTCCTCCAACCTAGACACGTTGTGCGCCAAATCGTCATATGCGCCGGTAGTCCTTACCAAATATGAAAGTTCGTACCTCGGCTTTCTATTAATGTTCTTTAATCCATCATGGTTAGCCAGGAGGACGGCAGAGCTACCCATCTTGAACGTGCAGTTGAGCAGGAGCTTGCTGCGGTCCTGCCCCGCGTACCACATCGGGGTCAACACTTCCGTGCTGACCACCACGGCGTACTTCGCTGAATTTGCATTCTTGGACACTTTCAACAAGTTACTGGCGAGGTCGATCGCGATCGACCCACCACTGCACCCCATGCCGGATATGTTGTAGGTCCTAATGTCGCTACGCATGTTGAAACAATTTACTAAGATTGAGGAAAGCGAAGGAGCAGGATAGAACCCGCTACAATTGACTACTAAAACATCTATGTCTTTAGGTGAAAGGTTGGTCTTGGAAAGGAGGTCTTGGAAGACTGGGAAGAGGTTGAGATGAGATTCTTTGATGAACTCTTTATAGTCACATTTTAGTGGGATTTGGCGTAGGGCAGGAGGGAGGAAGGAAGTTTCGCCTTGTCCGGATGAGGTTATGACTTTGGACATGAAGGCCAAGCTTTCTTTGGTGTAGGTGCCGCTTAGATGTAAGTGTTCTATATGTGTCGATTTGGGCACTCGAAGAGTATTTGGAGGGGAAAGGCACGAGTAGTCTATTAGGTAAGTTTTGTTTTTGAAATTGAAGAATAGAGATTTTGAGAGCTTGAGAAGTAGGAGTGTGAGAGGAAGGATGTGGTATATAGGATTTTGGTTGGCGAGGAAAATGCATGCTTCTATGGAAATTAAGACAAGGAAAGTGCAAGAGTTCATGAGGTGTACAGGAGATATATAAGATTTTTAAGAGTTGGAGTATATGATAATGTGGTAGAATATATGGGTGTACATATACATATATATGGGTGTACATACATGAATTGTTAGCTTAAAAGTTGGTGGAAGATGGAAGAATTTATGATAAATACTATGCATAGGGTGACTTTGTGCAAGTCAGTTTACTCGTCGCCAAATTTAATGTGCCATCTGTCTTTTTCAGTCTAAACTATTAAACTTACATTATATTGTAGGCTTTGTTATATTATATGTATGGTGAATGAATGAACGTTCGATGAAATAAACTTTGGGACGCAGTCACAAATGTAACATTAAATTTTTGTAAAGATTTATACTCCATTGTTACTTGTTAGCTCATATTTGTATTGAAATATAGGTTCTCTCCTGTTTTCGTCTTCTAGTGAGATCCTCCATTCCTATGTCGTAGTATATAATGATCGGTATATTAATAGTATTATGTTAATCAATATACTTTACCACATCCGTTTATTATTATGTTAATCAATATACTTTACCACACCCGTTTAATATGAAAGTAGACTGTTGAGATATTTGGAGACGACTGACATATGGTTTTGTTCTAGATACAACCAATGTCATTTTTCTTACGTAATCAAGTAAGTGTGTTAAAAAGAACGCATTTAAATAAGTTCATGAGAAAAAATGCATTATAGAATCGGAAAAACTTTGTTATAGAGGTTTATAAAAGATACGGTAAAATCCATATACTTTTCTACATGCGTATTAGATGACAAATAATGCTTATTATTATAATTTTATCCACTATTCCTACATTGTAGAAATTCAACGAAACTATCATATACAAACTATATGTACTGCAGTTTTATTTCATCTTTCACGCGTGACAATGCAGTGCACATATGAACTAGGTTAGTTATACTTTGATTTTTCATAGATGATAACATGGAGATAGAATAAAATATAATTAAAGATCGATATATTCATTGTTTATTCATTTGATGCAATATGTGCAATAATTCTATTCGGACAGTCACACAAAATTTATAAGAATTCTCAATCCACTACAAGGAACACTCTCAATAGCATCGGTCACATGCGACGGTCTTCAATGGCTGTCGCTAACCTTTTCGACGGGTAGCGACGGCTCGTTGTTTTTTTAATTATCAAACTGAAGAATTAATGTTTTTAATTTTCATTACGGTTTTAAAAAATGTTTAAAAATAGTAATTTAATTTTTGAAAAATAAACAAGATATTTTTGCACAACTGTTCGATGCAATGACTGTTCTGATCAGTTACATTGGTATTTTCGAAGATCTGTCTTCACGTAATTCGAATATTTAACGTTATTGGAAATCTAACTCTCACGATCAATCCGTGCGGTTTTAGTCGGTCCGTTAAGCAAACTTCGATAAACTTGGTTTTGTGTAACATTTTTACGAATAAAAATATTTTTTTAAACCTTTGGGCAATTGATTAAGAATTTTTAATTTTATTTAGCATTAAAAACTTATATAAAATAAAATAATCGTCAGAAAAAAAAAATTATTGGATCATATGTGGATCTAAAGTATATTTGACCTATTTTCAAAAGATGATGAAAAAATAAGCAACTACACACTGTCGATGTTGAGTTTTAAATTTATGGCCGTTGGTCGACGTTCGGACTCAAAGCCCTTCGTTCGAAGGCCAGAAGACCTTGGATCAAGACCAAATTGAACCACCTATGCTTGGTAATGTGTTTATCAAAACCGTACGGTTGGATTATTAAGAAAATATGCAGAAATTTTTTTAACTTTGAAACAGGTCATTTCGCTAGGAGCATGTATACAGAAAGAAATATTCGCACTTGGCTAAACATCGAGCCAACGTCGGTTGATTACCAACTCGAACAATTCCCGCATCGCATCGATTTTTCGAACGGATGACCAAGTGCACAGTTATAGATGATAGTGGCTCCACTCGAAGCTAGCTTTGTTAGATTAACGGGATCTTGAATCCGATGCATAGACCGTGGCTACCAACTACATGCAAACATATTTCTTGAGTTGACTTACGGCTCGACTCGGAGCACGCTTCAAATGTTTGTATGCTCGATCAAGAGCAAGAGCAAGCATCAAACTTTCACATGCCAGACCCAGAGCAAGCTTCAAATTGTCAACTTACACCTTACCTAAAGAGATTTTCTAGTTTTCATATGCTCGATTCAGAGCAAGATCGTACAACTTCAAGCTCCGGGTAAATACCGACTTAAAACTATTTCTGCATCGTATCGATTTGTCGAACGTTCCCTTGACTGAGATCACGATTCGGGAAAAAAATGGTTCCACTGAGATTTGCTTTGATTATATTAACGCGACATTCTTTCAGATGAACCAATTAGTGGCAATCAACCATGGACAAATATTTTTCTCGAGTCAACTTGTGGATCGACTCGGACCACTCTACAAATGTTCGTACACTCGATCCTGAGCCAGCTTCAAATTTCCACATGCCCGACTCGAAGCAAGCTCTCATTTTCATTACAAAGAATACAGTAAATAGCGACAGAAGCTTCCGACGGCCGCCGATGGCAATTTCCGACGGCTATCGACGGCTGACGAACTCCGTGGCATTTTCGTAATAAAATATAGTAGCCGTTGAAAGCCGTCGAAAATCAACGTAAATTACTAGTCGACGACCGTCGAAAGCCGTCAGAAATTATCGTGTAAACAAGCTCTAGGCCAAGTCATCTTCATTATTCCCTCTCCTCCAAAATCAACCAAATCCCTAACCCACCACCACCTTCTCGTCGTCATCCAGCCCCCGCGCCTCCTCGGTCATCTCTAACTTCATCATTCCTCACTCTCGACAAGTCTAGGCCCTTCATCAATCTCCAATCAGGTTTTATTCCTAAACCCTAATTAATTTTGATTTGTTAAATTAAGGTTAATTTTTTGTTATAGTTGTATAATACCCTATTGATTGTTTTTTTATACACATTTGAATGCTAATTAAGTTGTTATTATAATTGTTTACCATTTAAATGTTGAGAGAGAACATTTGTTTAGTGTATATGTACGTTAATTGGTGTATATGTGCATTAATTGGTGTGTATATGTTAGTACATACGCGCATTAAGGCTAGTTTGGATTAATTAGAGTCTATGCTCAGGATTTAGTGTATGTGTTTTTAAGATGACGTAAACGACGATTTAGTGTATGCGTTTCTTAGAATATAAATAAGTTATTGTAAAAATTGTTGTATAATACGTTTTACTTTTTATAAATCTCTTAGAGAATTTTTGGCCATGTCTTACAAGTATTGTATATGTGTTGGTATAGTAATGACAGTATAATCGATGGAGAGAAGAAAAAAATAAGGAAGGAAGAAGTTTTTATTTAATGACTGCAAACAAATCTAGATACCGAGGGAAAACAGAAAATACATTATTTATAACTAAAAGAAAGCAAATACGTGCTCCTAGAAAACTACATCTACTGCATGAGAATAGTACATCTACTACTTCAACTTCTCCTTGAATTAAGCAAACCCCATGAACAAGTCATGGACTAACAGAGTAACAGGATCCGCATCAATTTTTATCACTCCTCCTTGATGCGAAACTTCCTACATTAAGACTTGATCTGAACTTAACAAATTTAGGATATGACAGAGCCTTTGTAAATCCATCCGCTACTTGAGCATTTGTTGGACAATATTTCATTGCTATTACACTTTCAGCTATGATGTCCCGAATAAAATGATGTCGGATTTCTATATGCTTAGTACTGCCATGGAAAACGGGATTTTTCGCCATCGAGATTGTGGACATATTATCACAGTAAATTTCAGTTGCTGCTCACTGAATGTGGTGCAAGTCTTCCATAATTCTACGCATCCAAATAGCTTGACAAGTTGTTGCCGATGCTGCAATGTATTCAGCTTCTGAAGATGATAACGAAACCGTTGATTGTTTCTTTGAACTCCATGCTACAACACCTGAACCAAAGCTAAACACATACCCACTTGTACTTTTTCTATCATCGACAAAACCAGCCCAGTCACTATCTGTAAATCCGATCAATTTCATATTGGGAATATGCTCATACCAAATGCCATAGAAAATTGTTGCACGGATGTACCGAAGAATGCGCTTTGCAGCTCCTAGATGATGCATAGAGGGACAATGCATAAACCTTGATACCAAACTAACAAGGAACATGATATCTGGACGAGAATGAGTTAGATACAACAAACCACCAACCAATCTTCTAAAATAAGTTTCATCCACCTTTGCAGTCTGGTCATCCATTGTCAACTTCTCATTTGTATTCATGGGAGTTGTACAGGTCTTGCAATTCAGCATATTAAACTTCTTCAACAATTCCATGGCATACTTCTCGTGATTAATAAAGATTCCTTCCTTTGTTTGCTTTACTTGAAGACCAAGAAAATAATGTAGCAAGCCCAAGTCTGACATCTCAAATTCACACATCATGCTTTCTTTAAACTCCTTTATAAGAGCAATAGATGATCCTATGTATATTATGTCATCCACATATACACAAACAATCAAAATATCACCATCAGCTTTTGTTTTAACATATAATGTTGGTTCACTATTGCTCCGACAAAAACCATTTTTACAAAGATATGAATCAAGTCGACTATACCATGCTCTAGGTGATTGTTTCAGTCCATATAAAGCTTTATTCAGCTTGTACACCTTCTCCTCGCTTCCTTCGATAACAAAGCCTTGTGGTTGTTTAACATACACATCCTCTTTCAAATAACCATTAAGGAAAGCTGATTTTACGTCAAACTGAAATACATGCCATTTGTTTTGTGCTGCTAATGCTAATACAATTCTAACAGTCTCAAAGCTTGCTACTGGAGAAAATGTATCTGAAAAATCAATACCTTTCTTTTGCGTCTAGCCTTTAGCAACAAGTCTTGATTTACACTTCTGCACGGTACCATCTGCATTGTACTTCACTTTATATATCCACCTTACACCAATTGCCTTTTTCCCTTGTGGTAAGTCAACGAGTTCCCATGTGTTGTTCCTTTTAATTGCACTGATCTCCTCCTCCATCGATTGCTGCCAGATCTCTTGCTTCATCGCTTCTTCATAACTTGTAGGTTCAGAAACAATAAGAGCAAAGCAAGTTGTCTGATAAATATCTTGTAATGATCGAAACTTCAGTGGCGAAGATGAATCATTATTTGAAGTAGACCCAATGTCTACATTTTGTGGGCTTTGTTCTTCTGTAGAAACACTATTTGAAGGACTATGTAATGGAGAGGAGGATTGAGGTGAATGGGTGATATTATCCCCAGGTTTTGCATATGTTTCATCTGTAACCACCATAGGTATTTGCTTATTTTTTTCTTCTTCCCAATCCCAAAAACTGTTTTCATCAACTACAACATCTCGACGAATGATTAGCTTCTTAGTTTTAGGATTATATAGATGATAACCCTTACTTTCTTCGCTGTACCCTACTAATATACATTTTTCGCTTTTCTTATCAAGCTTGGAACGATCGGTAGAGTCAATCAAAGAATAAGCAATGCTACCAAAAAAATTTAAATGACTTACATTGGGCTTTCTATTCCACCAAGATTCATATGGAGTCATGTTTCGAACCGCCTTCGTGGAGATATGTTGAGAAGAAACACGGATGTTGCAACCGCTTCAGCCCAGAATTCATTAGGCAGCCTTTTCTCATGTAGCATGCTTCTCCCCATCTCTACAACAGTCTGATTCTTCCTTTCGGCAACACGATTTTGCTCCGGAGTTTTTATAACTGTTAGCTGCCTTTGGATGCCATTTTTCTTACAAAAATTAGTAAACTCAGTCGATAAGAACTCTCCTCCTCTATCAGTGCGGAGAACTTTTAGAACATGCCCACTTTCTTTCTCTGCCAAGGCTTTGAACTCCTGAAACTTTTTATAAGCTTCAGATTTATAAGCTAGGAAATAAACCTAACTCATACGTGTATAATCGTTAGTAAAGAGTAAAAAATATCTACTCTTATTTAAGGATAAGTCCTAGTTGGACCACATATATCAGCATGGACAAGTTCAAGTGGCATCTTTGCTCTCCAAGCTTTTCCAATCGGAAATGATAAGAGGTGTTGCTTGCCATAAATACAACCTTCGCATACGTCTTCAGGACAAACAATAGAAGGTAAACCTGAGACCATACTCTTCTCGCTCAGTAATTGCAGACCATTAAAATGCAAATGTCCAAATCGTAGATGCCAAAGTTTTGAATCATCTTTAGACTGAACATCCAATGCAAACTGATCATCTAAATAGGAAATGTTTAATAGGAACATTCGCTTCTCTATCATATGAATTCTAATAGGAGGCATGCTAGTATTTTTCTTCTTGATCTCACACACACCACCATCAAATATAACTGAAAAACCTCTCTGCACTAGCTGACCGACACTTAGCAAGTTATGTGCTAAACCAGGAATATAGTAAACATCATGAATAGTTCTTTCAGCACCTGATTTAGTTTTTAAAACAATTGTTCCCTTTCCTTCAATCTCAACTGTTTTATTATCACCAAGCCGAACTTGCAACTTTACAGATTCATCAATGCTGCGGAACATACTTCTTTCCCCTGTCATATGGTTGCTGCATCCGCTATCTAGAAGCCATATATCACGTGAACTTTCATTAACAGCGAGACAAGGAAGGAACAAGTTGTCGCCTCCTTTTTCTTCCGTAAAGTGAGCGCGTTGTTGTTGCTTCTCTGGGCAATATGCTTCAACATGTCCATATTGCTTACACGAGTAACATTGTATTCCTTTGAACTTTTGACTATTGCATGCATTTTGGATGTTTTTATCTCCATATTGATTTCCTCTTCCTCCTTGTCTGTTGCTTCTATCGGCGCTGGATCTTCCATGGCCCCTTCCCCGACCACGGAAACCACCTCTACCTCGGCCACGCCCTGCAATTCTTTTATCAAAAAAACTTTCTTTGTTTGTACTATCCAACTTTGACTGAAATGCAGTTTCTGTACTGTTCTCCATCGATCTTGTAACAACCTGGGGTTTTGCACCGATTTATAATCGTCATTAAACGATTAATGGTGAGAGCTGATTGCTGTTAGAAGTTTTGAATCAGGTTTAAATTCTTTTTAAAATTTGTTAAGGGGTTATGCGGGCTTTAAATAAAATTTAAGCCACGTTATCTTTTGTCTGGGTGCCGCGTTATATTGAAGCAGACCCGTTCCACTCTCTCTCGATTCATTCTTCATTTCGCTAACCCTAAACAAACGAACGAAAGAAAATTTAAAATGGCGGCTTCGTTCGATCTCGTTCCTCTTTTCGAAATTAGGGTTTCGTGAATCGGTTGGCAAAAATCGTGCTCGTCGTAGCAAGGTGAGTGATCTTTCACTCACATCTATTCATTCTACTATTTGAATATAGTTCGAGATCCTTGACTTCTCGGCCATTCGACTATGTTGGAGGTTGATGTTTTTCTGACTTGGTTCGTCTTCTTGTTTTCCATGGCTTGATGATTTTGCTGTGATGATTTTGGGTTGTTCGACTTTGGCCTTCTCTTTAATATTGAATTGTCGTCTTCGGCCACTTGACTTTGTTAAAATTTGTACCTTGGTTATTTTGTTTCTCTAACATTTTAATTCGATTGCCAAGGCGTCGAGTTTGTCTTCGTTGCCTTCGGCTTCGACTTGATTTTACTAGTGTTGATTTCCTTTGACTTCGGTATACTTTGTTGGCCTCGGCTTCGATTTTATGACTTGTTCGATTTTGATAAAACACGGCTTTTGAATTCATGTATATATGCCGAGAGTTTCATTTTGATGTTAAGTTCATGTCTTCACATTTGGTTGAGACCATGTCTTTCTTGATTTGAAAATGCATGGTAGCCTCACTTGTACATTTAGGTTGCTGATCTTTTGGCACTGCTTACTGCTAGTCCTCATGTAGCTTGACTACACGTATATGAAGCAAGTTGCATTCCTGGTTTGAACTGTGACTTGATTGAGTTGCTGCCATTTACTGTTGGCACTGACTTCATCATGTCTGCTCTCGCATGGTCCACTGTTGTACTCATGTGTACCTCACTGGTTGCCTTGACTATACATTCTTCATATATTTGAAACCTGTGTATGTGTGGTGACTTGATTTTTGTTGAGGTGTTTTGTGATGTTTGAGTCAGTTAGCACTTTTGTTTCATGAATGCTTGTTGCCTGGCCTTTGTTGCTATGTTGCCATATCTTTGGTACACATGGTTGTATCACTTGATGCCATTCCTTTGGTGCGGTTTCATAATTCCGGCCATTTTATCTTTGGATGTTGTATCGTTTTGTTGATGATGCTCGACTGTGATCTTCGACCGTGTTTGATCCTTCCTGACTTTTAGTTTTGTTGACATTTCCTTTGATATTTCTTTCAAGTTAATTGTCTTATACAGTTGCTCATTGGAGTTGCTGTGTAATTCAATGATATGCTTGAAAATGATCTTTGTTGCCTTCAATGTCGCTGTTGCATTCATGTGTTCATTAGTCTAAAGCTTGTTCTCAAATGTATGTTGTGCATTTGTAATTGACTAGCTGTCTCTGGCTTTATATGCTAGTGACATTGGCTTCTGCACTTTGTCTTGTTCTTTGTTGTAAAGTAAATCATTGTCACTTGTTGATTTTGGTCACTTAATTTGGCTGTTTCATCAGGTATACACTTGATAATCATGCTGTATTATTGACATGAGCCTGGCATTATCATTTGCAGTAGGGGTTGCAGTTTAACTTGTATTCTTCATACAGCTTGCATACAGTGTATTGTTGGTCTTATATCACTTGCTGCATTGTCAAACTATTGTAGTATATATGAGCTTGATTCATATTATGCTGTGCATTGAGCATTGCTTGGTATTTTAGATTGCTTGACCACTTTGATTGCCTTTGTGGTCCGGTTCCTTCAGGTTGTTATTCTTGGAATTATTCCTGCAGTTTCATTTTGTTGCAGTTGTGTTGAGTCATGATAGCCGTGACTTGACCTCTGCAGTTTCGATTTGCTGTTAGCATTTGGTGTTGTGATGATTTCATATGCGGTAGTGGCGAGGCAGTGCACGCGTGCGTGTACTGCAGCCGCACAGAATTGACGTTTTAATTGATATTTCAATTGTTTGAATTGTTTCGTATGTCCAATTCAATATTTTGAAATTGTATTTTGATTTGGTTTGACTGGATCATTTTGTTGTTGTCTAATTATCTATTTGATAATTAGATTATGAGTTTCTAATTATTTATTGAATAATTGGATTTGTTGTTAATTGTCGTTTAGGCAATTCTGTTGTTTTCAAATTATCTTCATTGATAATCTTTTTATTTATCTTTGTTGATGATTTGAATTTGTTGATTTGTTGTTTAACACTGTTTCGTGTTATATCTACCGTTATCTGATTCTCTTATTGAAGGGTTGGATATACGAGGTTTATTGTGACTGTCGTCTATTGATTATTTAATTATTATTGCTTCCGTGCATTAATAACTGAGTTTGAATTAGACTGACCCGTGTATTATTTTCTTTTGAATTAATACTCGGGTCAGACTGAGTTATTTCTGGTTGTTGATATCTTGCTTTGGGTTGCTGCTTGAGCTATGAAGTCTCTTCATATCTTTTGGAGTAGTCGTTGTCATAGTATAGGATGATATGTATTCATGTATATTATTTACAATAATGTACTTGTATATGTAACTTCCAGTGTCGACAGTTGTACTTTTTTCATATGTATTGTATCACATTTATTGTAACTGCCTTCAGTTATATATATATATGAGATTTTTATATTATCTGTGTTCCGCATTTAGCTTATCTATGTTATTATTATATATGTTGTCCTAAACTATTATGAACCATCGTAGTTCATTTTATACTGGAATTGGGTATGTCGACGGGAGTAATAAACAGAGATTAAAGAAAAATAAATATATCACTCCTATCGAGGTAATCAATACTAGTGTAAGGCCTAACTACGGATGGCCGCTCCTATCCAGCCTTATTCTTCGTAATAACTGACAGTATTTCTTTTAATACTCTTTGTTATTGTGAGCATAGAGGTGGGGCGTCACAGTTGGTATCAGAGCGAGGGGTTTATGGACATAATATAAAACATAACTTAGATGGAACATGTGTTACAACTATTTGTTGATGTTTTATTTGTGCCTTGAGTCAAAACTAAAGTTTTGAAATTATGATGAAATTTTTAAATATCGTTATTTAAAAATAAAAAATGAAATTGTGTTTTGATGATTGAGTAATTTGTGTTCTGTTTATCAGAGTGCGCAGCGGAAACAGTGACTGTCTTCGCCGAGTACAGCTGATAATCTTTTTGATTTAAAAATCAGAATATGAAAATGAAATTAGTTTCATTATGTTGTTTAACCAGTGGTCTTGATTTTGTTGAGATTTTTGCTGGTTTTCTTTTATGCTAATCACATATTGATTAGATTTTTGCTGTTTCAAATAAATCTTCATTGAAGATATAATCGAGTGATTTCTTTGCTCATCTTTTGGTGTGCGTGCAAATATGAGTTGCACGTTACTGCATTGACTTTACGTTGAACCGGTGTTTGGTTTAAACGTATTTTGTTGCCGTTATTTTTATAACGGGATTTTTACACCGATGCTAAATTTTTAGAGCACGGTGTTTTGTTGACATTTTTAATGAATGAAAATTCACTGGTATTATATTTTGATGAGATTTTGATGTATAAAAATTACTGTCGCTTTGACTTCAGTAACCATCAAATTTTAAAGTGGATTTTCAAGCGGTTATTCCGCAATGTTGATTTGATACCCGTTTTTACGGTGTTTTGAGAAGTGCGATTCCTTATCGAAATTGCTACTGATGTTGCTGTTTTAATCACGGGTTTTCAAATCGTTTTAAAATAAAATCGTTTTCAAAAATTTTACAGTTTGTGCTTTCAAAAGAATGAGAAAGCGATTTAAACGATTCAGCAAAATTGAGGACTATGAACCCTCACTTTTACTGATTCACTTAATTCTGGACTTGTCCGTTTGAGAACGTAAAATGTTATTTATTTAAAATACACAATTTTGCACTTTCAAGGAAACGATGAAGAGATTTAAACGATTTAGTAAAACTCGTGGTATGGGACATGTGCGTTTGCTATTTTGGTTAATTCCGGACTCGTTAATTGAAACATCTGCTGTTTGATGATTCTGATGATTTGTTGGGCTTTCGGGCCACTTTGCTGGACCTTCGGGTCATATGCTGGACCTTCGGGTCATCTGATGGACCTTCGGGTCAAATACCAGTACCAGACCTTCGGGTCACTCTACGGACCTTCGGGTCATTTGATGGGCGCCAAAATTTTATAGTACTTGATAGGCTTCGGCCATCTGAGATGAACGTGCGGCGTAGCTAAAACTCGCCATCTGCTGGGATCGATCCACCTTTTATGTTGATTTTCTAGTCATCTTAATTGATTTCTAGATATTTGTTGTTTCTAATTATCTGCAGGTAATTAGATATTTGCTGATTTGAGTTCTAATTATCTTTGTTGATAATTAGATATTTGCTGATTTGAGTTCTAATTATCTTTGTTGATAATTAGATATTTGCTGATTTGAGTTCTAATTATCTTTGTTGATAATTAGATATTTGCTGATTTGAGTTCTAATTATATTTGTTGATAATTAGATATTTGTTGTTTCTGATTATCGTTTTTGATAATTAGATATTTGTTGTGTCTGATTATCGTTTTGATAATTTGATATTTGTTGTTTTTTATTATCGTTTTTGATAATTTGATATTTGTTGTTTTTTATTATCGTTTTTGATAATTTGATATTTGTTGTGTCTGATTATCGTTTTGATAATTAGATATTTGTTGTTTCTGATTATCGTTTTTGATAATTAGATATTTGTTGTTTCTGATTATCGTTTTTGATAATTAGATATTTGTTGTGTCTGATTATCGTTTTGATAATTTGATATTTGTTGTGTCTGATTATCGTTTTGTTAATTAGATATTTGTTGTTTCTGATTATCGTTTTTGATAATTAGATATTTGTTGTGTCTGATTATCGTTTTGATAATTTTATATTTGTTGTGTCTGATTATCGTTTTGATAATTAGATATTTGTTGTTTCTGATTATCGTTTTTGATAATTAGATATTTGCTGTGTCTGATTATCGTTTTGATAATTTGATATTTGTTGTGTCTGATTATCGTTTTGATAATTAGATATTTGTTGTGTCTGATTATCGTTTTGATAATTAGATATTCGTTATTTCTGATTATCGTTTTTGATAATTAGATATTTGTTGTTTCTGATTATCATTTTTTGATAATTAGATATTTGTTGTTTCTGATTATCGTTTTTGATAATTTGATATTTGTTGTTTCTGATTATCGTCTTTGATAATTAGATATTTGTTATTTCTGATTATCGTTTTTGATAATTAGATGTTTGAGATTTCTGATTATCGTTTTTGATAATTAGATATTTGTTGATTTGTGTTTTCTAATTATCGTTTTTGATAATTGGATATTTGCTAATTTTGCTGATTATGAGATTTTCTAGTCTCTAATTGATTCTAGATTATGTTTTTTATATTGAATTGCTATTTTCTATCTATCTCTGTTGATAGTTAGAGTTTGATGTTTATGAAGTTTATGTTTTCTAGTTATTTGTAGGATAACTGGATATTTGCGGTTTTGTGATTTGTGATTTGTGTTTTCTAATTGTCTTTGTTGGTAATTAGATTTTGATGTTTTCTAATTATCGTATCGATAATTAGATATAGCTGTTTTGTGATTTCTGTGTTAATTGATAATTAAATATTGCAGATAATTGTATTTATTCAGTTTTGTTGTTTTCTGGTTATCTATTTGATAATTAGATTTTGTTGAGAATTTGTGAATTTCTTTTATGAAATTAAAAGATTTCTTTGGTGTTTGTGTTTTTGACCTTTATTTTTCTAGCTTAACCAGTTTATGTTAGAAAAATAATTGTTATTGACGCCTTTAATTATGAAAATTGCGGGGACGCAATTTTTATAAGGAGGGGAGTCTGTAACAACCTGGGGTTTTGCACCGATTTATAATCGTCATTAAACGATTAATGGTGAGAGCTGATTGCTGTTAGAAGTTTTGAATCAGGTTTAAATTCTTTTTAAAATTTGTTAAGGGGTTATGCGGGCTTTCAATAAAATTTAAGCCATGTTATCTTTTGTCTGGGTGCCGCGTTATATTGAAGCAGACCCGTTCCACTCTCTCTCAATTCATTCTTCATTTCGCTAACCCTAAACAAACGAACGAAAGAAAATTTAAAATGGCGGCTTCGTTCGATCTCGTTCCTCTTTTCGAAATTAGGGTTTCGTGAATCGGTTGGCAAAAATCGTGCTCGTCGTAGCAAGGTGAGTGATCTTTCACTCGCATCTATTCATTCTACTATTTGAATATAGTTCGAGATTGTGACGCCCCACCTCTATACCCACACTAGCTAAGAACACTACGGAGTAATGCTGTCAACTAGCACGGAGAATAAGGCTGTTGAGGAGCGAACATCCATGTAACTTCTTTGTGCGAGCACCGATATGTCAGATAGTAAAGCTTGCATTTCTTGTAAGGAGGAAGCCCGACATACCGATACAAACTAAAAGCTATCACACAGTGGCTATATATAATCTTCGGAAACAAACATAGAAATAAACATAACATAAATCAGTCACAGACATCCATATCACAAAGGCGGAAAAAGATATGAATAAATAACACATGAAAGTGTACATCAGAGTAGTGATCAGAAAGATCCACGATAAAACAAAAGAATAGCAACAAGTGCTACACAAAAGAATACATCTATGAGTCAGTATCTCAAATGTATACAACAAAAACTACTAATCTAAGTAGTTTGCCAAAAGTCAGAGTAATAGATCCTTGGAGAGAAGTCAAGCAGAAGCACCTGTAACATCTCGGTCTGACCCGAGTATTATTTCATAAGAAAATAATAAACGGATCAGTCTAGCTATAAATATCAGATGACATGATATAGAATAAGAGATATGGCATAAACATATAATAACCATAATGGCATACTACTATAAGTATGTAAATGATAATCAACAAGAGATTAATCAATATCACAAGAATCTTCTCAAAGATCCAAATCCACAAAAGGGTAATGACACACGAATTCACCAATGCACAAAAATTGATAAAACATATCAATGAAAATCACGAAAATTGGTGAAGCACAAATTCTAGAAATCAACACACGAAATCCAGAACAAATTTCAGAAATCAAAACACGAAATCCAGAAATCACAAAAAAAGGGGAAGGCCTATCACACGAATGAGAAGCTATCTCATGGAAGCAAACCATATAATTTTTTCGAACACACGAATGGCCCGAAGACCTTTGAACACATGAACGGCCCAAAGACCATGGGGCGCTACCCCATATATGTGAGTAGAAACATCACACAAGCGGGGTCTAGTCTCCCTTGCAGACAAAGAGACATCACTCAATCGCTAGTCTAAATCACAAAAATGATCGTCATGATCATCAAGAAGTGTCAATCACACCAAGCTAGTAAATATATGAGTTTAGCTTCATGTCCCATAACCACTTGCTTAACTTAAATATTTATGAACAAACTGTAGATCTTCACTAGAAAATTGTCACAAAAGGTTCAGTCGAACAAGTCCAAGAATTAACCGACGAAGTAAACGCAAGCGTTTCATACCACCTGTTTTACTAAGCCGTTTAATTAGATTTCTCATCCGAGTGAAGTAAAGGCTTGTATATACTAATATATTGGAAAACGGTTTAGGAAAAAGAGCTTTGTACTAAAATAGAATTTGATATCGTTTTGATGAAAGATTTTTGATATTTACTACTAGTATTGAAACCTTTATATTTTTGAAGTGATAAATCACAAAGATGATTGTAGAACAATCGGTCATAAAAATTCACATTCGAAGATGTGAATAAAATCCAAGGAAATCAATTCCAAAACAATCAAAGTAGAAATACACTTGCGACCTAAAGTGGTCGAATTAAAGTGCAACGACTTAAAGTAAAATAGGTCGAACAATCTAAGGGTAGCATGCCGAGCGACCAAGGGGAAAAACTGGTCGAGCGACCTAAAGCATAACATCCTAAGTAATAGCACACGACCTAGGGCGCAAGCGACCTATCACGGGCGAGCGACCTAACATGGCCGACCTAAGTATGGAACGACTTAACTGGGGCAAGCGACCTAAAGGAGACAGGTCGAGCGATCTAGTGGACGCGACCTAATGAACAGCTTAGGCCTAGGTGGCGCGACCCAAGGGGTTCGCGGCCTAATGTGGTGAGGTCGAGTGACCAAAAAGATGTAGGGTCTAACGACCTATAGAAAATAAGGCCTAACGACCTAAATGGCGCGACCTAGTATGCGCGCGACCTAACGCCGAGCGACTTAAGAAAATGGGCTAGGCATGCTACCTAGTGTGGAACGCGATCTTGTGGTTGTGACCTAATATGACAACCAGGTCGAGCGACCTAGTGGTACGCGACCTAAAGGGATACGTAAGGCCGAGCGACCTAACGACTAAATGTCGTGCGACCTAATGAGGTAAGTAAGGCCTAACGACTTAGTGGCCGAGCGACCTAAGGGTTTGAACGACCTAACGTAGCCATGTTATTTGTAGGCAGAACGACCTATGGCTGGAACGAGCTATATGCAGGTGCGGATTTTCAACTGCCGAACGACCTAAGCCCAGTTTTGCTGAAGCATACTAAAAATTGGGATTCTCACCGATTGAATTCAAACCAAAAGCAAATTCACATGAACAAATGCTAGGAATTCATTCCCAACAATCCAATGACAGTTATAGGCAAGAATGTGAGATAAAAATCTCACCTTTGCACCAAAAATCAATGAAGATGAAGCCTAAAGCAAGCAAGAATCAATCCCTCTTCAATCTCAACACAAGAAGCTTGAATCCAATGTCTTCTTCGTGAATTTGGAGTTGAATGATGGATTACAATTGAATTTGAGCTTGGAGTTTTAATTTCCAATTCCCTCCTCCATTTTTGATAAAGCTTGAATGTTAAGCAAATAGAATCAAGTTATGAAGAGAAGAGGGGGTTGGGCTGAGTTAGTAAGTTCAGTCCAAACCAAAGCCCTAAGTGAAAAAGTGGCGAAAATTCCACTAACTCCAAACATATCAAAGTTTACACTTAAAAAATCGCAAACGTCATTTTGAACTCAATGGAGGTGGTTTCGAGTCCTAATTTGACCATATGCAAAAAGTAGCTTTTCGGACTAAGATCCGATTAACGATTAAAATATTTAAATAAAATATTTAAATATCAAATCGATAAATATGCGGGTTGTTACAGACTCCCCTCCTTAAAGAAATTGCGTCCTCGCAATATATAAGATGGAAATAAAAAGTAACAACCATAAAAGCCTATTAACACAAAAGAAATTTGAAGTAAGAGGTTCACCTTAAAGAGCATGAGAAAGTAAGTCCCGATGTGTACGCTCGATGAATTCTCTAGATTCCCATGAGCAATCCTTAGGATTTGAGGACCATTGAACTTTAACAAGCGGAACTTCTTTATGTCGAAGTCGTTGGACCTCTGAAGCAATAATGCGAATAGGATGCTGCTCATAAGTTAAATTAGGCGAAACTTCAATCTCTTCCACAACACCGGGCTCAAGAATAGAATTGGAATCCCGAAGGCACTTCCATAATTGAGAAACGTGAAACACGTCATGCATGGTAGAAAACTGATCCGATAACGAAAGGCGATAAGCCATGGGACCAATACGTTCGGTGATGGGAAATGGCCAAATATATCGAGGCGCTAACTTTCCTGATCGACTGAAACGTACAACACCCTTCATAGGGGAAACACGAATAAATACAAGATCTCCCACAGAAAATTCTAACTTTCTTCTTCGGTTATCGGCATAGAATTTTTGTCTACTCTGGGCTTCTTTCATCCTATGACGAATAAGATCAATCTTTTCTGTGGAATCTCGAATAAAATCTGGACCTAAGACCAACTTCTCACTGGCCTCAAGCCAACAAGAAGGAGATCGGCATGGCCTTCTATAGAGTGCCTCGAAAGGTGCCACACCAATACTAGCTTGGAAGCTGTTATTATAGGAAAATTCAACAAGTGAAATATGATCTTCCCAACTTCCACCGAAATCAAGCACACAAGAACGAAAAAGATCTTTAAGAGTTTGATTCACTCGCTCAGTTTGTCCATCGGACTGGGGGTGATAAGCGGTGCTAAAATTAAGCTTCGTTCCCAAAAGCTTTTTGAAGACTCTTCCAAAATACACTAGTAAACAATGGATCGCGATCACTAACAATGGAAGAAGGAACTCCATGTAATTTAACAATTTCTTTGATAAAGAGTTTGGCCAAAAGAGGAATGGTTCGGTTCGACCGAACGGGAATAAAATGGGCGGATTTAGTAAGTCTATCAACGATCACCCATAAGCTATCATGACCCGAACGAGAACGGGGAAGGCCATCAATAAAATCCATGGAAATTTGATCCCACTTCCAAACTGGAATTTCCAAAGTTGCAATAACCCACCGGGCCTTTGATGTTCAGCCTTGACAAGTTGACAAGTCATGCAACGCTTAACAAAGTTAGCAATATCAGATTTCATTCCCTCCCAGTAATAAAGTCGCTTCATATCCGCGTACATTTTACTACTACCGGGATGAATGGAAAATTTGGAACGATGAGAATCTTCCAGAATATCTTTACGAAGATCACTAATATTTGGCACTACAAGTCTACCAAATTTTCGAATGCCGCCACGAGAATCAATATCAAAGTCTTTCAACCCTTCAATATCAATTCTATCCCTAACATTTTGGCCAAGAAGAGCCAATCCGGGATCTAGCCTTTGAGCGTCAAGAATGCGGTCCAAAAGAGAAGGATGAGCCTCAAGGCTACATAAAACAAGAGATGAACATAAATCGGAAACATGACCTCGAATTTCACAAGTGGATAAAACCTTGAGATCATTCCATTCGGATATCATCATGGAAACAACCGCTTGTTGCTTGCGACTAAGTGCATCGGCAACTCGATTTCCCTTTCCAGGAGTATAAAGAATATCAAGATCATAAGAGGCAAGGAATTTGAGCCAACGCTGTTGATGCAAATTAAGTTCCTTTTGAGAAAATAAATATTTCAAAGACTTATGATCAGTATAAAGTATAAATTTCTCTCCCAATAGATAATGTCGCCAAATTCGAAGGGCGAAAACAATAGCTGCGAGTTCTAAATCATGTGTGGCATATCTAGTCTCAACCGGCTTCAATTGTCTAGAAGCATAAGCAATAACACGTTCTTTTTGCATAAGAACGGCACCCAAACCAATGCGACTAGCATCGGTATAAACAACAAAATCTTGATTCCCTTTGGGAATAACAAGAATAGGAGCATCAGAAAGGAGTTCTTTTAATTTCTGAAAAGAAGTTTCACATTTGTCCGACCAAATGTATTTAACACCTTTCTTTGTTAAGCCAGTAAGAGGCACGACAATTTTAGAAAAGTCTTTTATGAAACGGCGGTAATAACCTACCAATCCAAGAAAGCTACGGATTTCAGTCACGCTCTCTGGTCTCTTCCAATTTTGAATTGCTTCAATCTTTGAAGGATCCATGGTTATTCCGAATTCGGAAATAATATGACCGAGAAACTTCACACTAGATTGCCAAAAGTGACATTTAGAAAATTTTGCTTTTAATTGATCGCTCCTAAGAGTTTCCAATACGATCCGAAGATGCTTTTCATGTTCCTCCTCGGTTTTAGAATACACAAGAATATCATCAATAAAGATGAGAACAAACCGATCGAGGAAATCTTTGAAAACTCGATTCATAAGATCAACGAAATAAGCCGGAGCATTCGTTAAACCAAATGGCATAACTAGCCATTCATAAGATCCATAACGAGTACAGAACAAAGTCAAAGGAATACTATCCTCTGCAATGCGAAGCTGATGAAAACCGGTAGCTAAGTCCAATTGTGAAAAGACTCTAGCACCACTAAGTTGATCAAATAGATCATCAATCCGAGGTAAAGGATATTTATTCTTAATAGTAAGATCATTAAGCTTGCGATAGTCGACGCAAAGCCTAAGTGTACCATCGGATTTCTTCACGAAAATTGCTGAAGCTCCCCAAGGCGAGGAACTAGAGCGAATAAATTGCTTCGTCTCCAATTCGGATAATTGTTTGTGCATCTCTTCATTCTCCTTATTAGACATGCGATAAGGAGGACGAGTAATAGGTTGAGCTCCAGGTATAAGATTAATTTTGAACTCAATTGCTCGCTTAGGTGGTAATCCTAAAACAGGATCAAATATGTCGAAAAATTCACGAACGACGTGAATACGAGAAATGAAATCTTCCTCATCATCTTCTTCATCACGAGGATTTAAAGAATATAAAGATGCAGCCAAAGTGGAATCGGAATCTTTAAGAATAATAGAAATCTGCTTAACAGATAGTGGATGTCGAAGATAAATAGTCCGCTCAGGACATAGGATATGAGCTTCATAACGGCTAAGCCAATCCATACCCAAAATCATTCCAATGCCTAAATAACACATGACATGCAAATCGGCTAGGAAAGGAAAATCACACAAAATAATCTCCACATCCTTACATAGCAAACTAAGAGTTGCGAATCCACCAACCGGATTCGCAATTCTTAACGAAGTCATTAAAGCAACAACACTTAAGGAAAAAGTATCGACAAGTTCCTTTGATATAAAAGAATGGGATACACCCATATCAAAGAGAACTCTAATAGGTTGATCATGAAATATAATAATGCCATCAAGGACAGAATGAGACATACCTTGACCGCGAGATGTGTTACCAGGGGCTTGAGCAACGTTTAACTTTCCCTCCTTCTTGCTTGGAAGCTTAGGGCATAGATGCATATAATGATCCAGACTTTTGCAATAGCGACAAGAACGGGGCTTTGAACACTTGTTCGCAAAATGGTCCCTAGAACCACAGTTGTAGCATTTCCCATCACTAGAGGAAAATGTCTTTGCAGTAGGAGTTGCTTGTTTCCCTTTCTTATTGGGATAAGGGCCTTTGGATTTGTTTGGCCTTTTCTTGTTGTTGAAGTTTGGTTTGGCACCCACCACTTCAACATCACTTTCCCGATCCGCCTCTTCGAGACGAAGAGCGATATCAATGAGTTGGTCGAAAGAAACTTCTAATTTTAGAAGTAATGGCTTCTTGAGATTCTTGTTTAAGCCATAGACGAATCTTTGGTTCTTCTTCAATGGGGTGTTGATGTATTCAACCCCATATTTAGACAGTGACTCGAAGGATGCGACATAATCTGTCACAGAGGACTCACCTTGAACAAGGTCTATGAAACGTCGAGCCAATGTCACTTTCTCTGCTTCTGGTACGAATTTTAATTCGAAGCGTTCCCGGAATTGCTCCCAGGTGAGATCCGCTTCATTAATTTCAGAAATAAGAAGTTCGTACCAGTCCAATGCTCTTTCTTGGAGCATACTGGAGGCCACCTGAACACGGTGAAGATCGATAAGATTCATGCGAGAAAATATTCGATCGCATGTTCTTAACCAAGCCTGGACTTCAATAATAGTTTTGGAACCTTTGAACGGTTTCCCACCCAAGTTGGTATAATCGTTGCACAAACGTGCAAATCCAGACTTAGGATGAGTAGGTTCCTGATTAGGACCAGCAGCTTGAGCATTCTTTACTAAATCAAGAAGCTGTTGAGTGGTCATAAAAACTCCATCCTGGGGAGTAACAGTAGATGGTCCAGCTCTGGGACGGCCTGGTCTAGACATTCTCTTCTTTAAGGAAGAGAAAAGAAGAAAAGTTATTCTCCAAGTAAATATCAAGCAAATCTTGATAGATAAAACAAGGATACATAAAAGGAAATAGGATGAGTCGGTTCGAAGACTCGACTTAAATCCTAAGGCACGACTCCTAAGTTGGACTTAGGACGATGATCCTTGTTAAGTTATTCTACATTGTTCCGAAGTTAGGCTCTGATACCAAGCTGTGACGCCCCACCTCTATACCCACACTAGCTAAGAACACTACGGAGTAATGCTGTCAACTAGCACGGAGAATAAGGCTGTTGAGGAGCGACCATCCATGTAACTTCTTTGTGCGAGCACCGATATGTCAGATAGTAAAGCATGCATTTCTTTTAAGGAGGAAGCCCGACATACCGATACAAACTCAAAGCTATCACACAGTGGCTATATATAATCTTCGGAAACAAACATAGAAATAAACATAACATAAATCAGTCACAGACATCCATATCACAAAGGCGGAAAAAGATATGAATAAATAACACATGAAAGTGTACATCAGAGTAGTGGTCAGAAAGATCCACGATAAAACAAAAGAATAGCAACAAGTGCTACACAAAAGAATACATCTATGAGTCGGTATCTCAAATGTATACAACAAAAACTACTAATTTAAGTAGTTTGCCAAAAGTCAGAGTAATAGATCCCTCGAGAGAAGTCAAGTAGAAGCACTTGTAACATCTCGGTCTGACCCGAGTATTATTTCATAAGAAAATAATAAACGGATCAGTCTAGCTATAAATATCAGATGACATGATATAGAATAAGAGATATGGCATAAACATATAATAACCATAATGGCATACTACTATAAGTATGTAAATGATAATCAACAAGAGATTAATCAATATCACAAGAATCTTCTCAAAGATCCAAATCCACAAAAGGGTAATGGCACACGAATTCACCAATGCACAAAAATTGATAAAACATATCAATGAAAATCATGAAAATTGGTGAAGCAAAAATTCCAGAGATCAACACACGAAATCCAGAACAAATTCCAGAAATCAACACATGAAATCCAGAAATCACAAAAAAAGGGGAAGGCCTATCACACGAACGAGAAGCTATCTCATGAAAGCTAACCATATAATTTTTTCGAACACACGAATGGCCCGAAGACCTTTGAACACACGAACGGCCCGAAGACCATGGGGCGCTACCCCATATATGTGAGTAGAAACATCACAAAAGCGGGGTCTAGTCTCCCTCGTAGTCAAAGAGACATCGCTCAATCGCTAGTCTAAATCACAAAAATGATCGTCATGATCATTAAGAAGTGTCAATCACACCAAGCTAGTAAATATATGAGTTTAGCTTCATGTCCCATAAACACTTGCTTAACTTAAATATTTACGAACAAACTGTAGATTTTCACTAGAAAATTGTCACAAAAGGTTCAGTCGAACAAGTCCAAGAATTAACCGACGAAGTAAACGCAAGCGTTTCATACCACCTGTTTTGCTAAGCCGTTTAATTAGATTTCTCATCCGAGTGAAGTAAAGGCTTGTATATACTAATAGATTGGAAAACGGTTTAGGAAAAAGAGCTTTGTACTAAAATAGAATTTGAAATCGTTTTGATGAAAGAGTTTTGATATTTACTACTAGTATTGAAACCTTTATATTTTTGAAGTGACAAATCACAAAGATGATTGTAGAACAATCGGTCATAAAAATTCACATTCGAAGATGTGAATAAAATCCAAGGAAATCAATTCCAAAACCATCAAAGTAGAAATACACTTGCGACCTAAAGTGGTCGAATTAAAGTGCAACGACTTAAAGTAAAATAGGTCGAACAATCTAAGGGTAGCATGCCGAGAGACCAAGGGGAAAAACTGGTCGAGCGACCTAAAGCATAACAGCCTAAGTAATAGCACACGACCTAAGTGGTGCGACCTAGAGCGCAAGCGACCTATCAGGGGCGAGCGACCTAACATGGCCGACCTAAGTATGGAACGACTTAACTGGGCAAGCGACCTAAAGGAGACAGGTCAAGCGATCTAGTGGACGCGACCTAATGAACAGCTTAGGCCTAGGTGGCGCGACCCAAGTGGTTCGCGACCTAATGTGGTGAGGTCGAGTGACCAAAAAGATGTAGGGTCTAACGACCTATAGAAAATAAGGCCTAACGACCTAAATGGCGTGACCTAACGCCGAGCGACTTAAGAAAATGGGCTAGGCATGCGACCTAGTGTGGGACGTGATCTTGTGGTTGCGACCTAATATGACAACCAGGTCGAGCGACCAGTGGTACGCGACCTAAAGGGATACGTAAGGCCGAGCGACCTAACGACTAAATGCCGTGCGACCTAACGAGGTAAGTAAGGCCTAACGACTTAGTGGCCGAGCAACCTAAGGGTTTGAACGACCTAACGTAGCCGTGTTATTTGTAGGCAGAACGACCTTTGGCTGGAACGAGCTATATGCAGGTGCGAATTTTCAACTGCCGAACGACCTAAGCCCAGTTTTGCTGAAGCACACTAAAAATTGGAATTCCCCACCGATTGAATTCAAACCAAAAGCAAATTCACATGAACAAATGCTAGGAATTCATTCCCAACAATCCAATGACAGTTATAGGCAAGAATGTGAGATAAAAATCTCACCTTTGCACCAAAAATCAATGAAGATGAAGCCTAAAGCAAACAAGAATCAATCCTTCTTCAATCTCAACACAAGAAGCTTGAATCCAATGTCTTCTTCGTGAATTTGGAGTTGAATGATGGATTACAATTGAATTTGAGCTTGGAGTTTTAATTTCTCATTCCCTCCTCCATTTTTGATAAAGCTTGAATGTTAAGCAAATAGAATCAAGTTATGAAGAGAAGAGGGGGTTGGGATGAGTTAGTAAGTTCAGTCCAAACCAAAGCCCTAAGTGAAAAAGCGGCGAAAATTCCACTAACTTCAAACATATCAAAGTTTACACTTAAAAAGATCGCAAACGTCATTTTGAAGTCAATGGAGGTGGTTTCGAGTCCTAATTTGACCATATGAAAAAAGTAGCTTTTCGGACTAAGATCCGATTAACGATTAAAATATTTAAATAAAATATTTAAATATCAAATCTATAAATATGCGGGTTGTTACAGAGATCCTTGACTTCTCGGCCATTCGACTATGTTGGAGGTTGATGTTTTTCTGACTTGGTTCGTCTTCTTGTTTTCCATGGCTTGATGATTTTGCTGTGATGATTTTGGGTTGTTCGACTTTGGCCTTCTCTTTAATATTGAATTGTCGTCTTCGGCCACTTGACTTTGTTAAAATTTGTACCTTGGTTATTTTGTTTCTCTGACATTTTAATTCGATTGCCAAGGCGTCGAGTTTGTCTTCGTTGCCTTCGACTTCGACTTGATTTTATCAGTGTTGATTTCCTTTGACTTCGGTATGCTTTGTTGGCCTTGGCATCGATTTTATGACTTGTTCGATTTTGATAAAACACGGCTTTTGAATTCATGTATATATGCCGTGAGTTTCATTTTGATGTTAAGTTCATGTCTTCACATTTGGTTGAGACCATGTCTTTCTTGATTTGAAAATGCATGGTAGCCTCACTTGTACATTTAGGTTGCTGATCTTTTGGCACTGCTTACTGTTAGTCCTCATGTAGCTTGACTACACGTATATGAAGCATGTTGCATTCCTGGTTTGAACTGTGACTTGATTGAGTTGTTGCCATTTACTATTGGCACTGACTTCATGTCTGCTCTCGCATGGTCCACTGTTGTACTCATGTGTACCTCACTGGTTGCCTTGACTATACATTCTTCATATATTCGAAACTTGTGTATGTGTGGTGACTTGATATTTGTTGAGGTGTTTTGTGATGTAAGTCAATTAGCACTTTTGTTTCATGAATGCTTGCTGCCTGGCCTTTGTTGCTGTGTTGCCATATCTTTGGTACACATGCTTGTATGCCATTCCTTTGGTGCGGTTTCATGAATCCAGCCATTTTGTCTTTGGATGTTGTATCACTTTGTTGATGATGCTCGACTGTGATCTTCGACCGTGTTTGATCCTTCCCGACTTTTAGTTTTGTTGACATTTCCTTTGATATTTCTTTCAAGTTAATTGTCTTATACAGTTGCTCATTGGAGTTGCTGTGTAATTCAATGATATGCTTGAAAATGATCTTTGTTGCCTTCAATGTCGCTGTTGCATTCATGTGTTCATTAGTCTGAAGCTTGTTTTCAAATGTATGTTGTGCATTTGTAATTGACTAGCTGTCTCTGGCTTTATATGCTGGTGACATTGGCTTCTGCACTTTGTCTTGTTCTTTGTTGTAAAGTAAATCATTGTCACTTGTTGATTTTGGTCACTTAATTTTGCTGTTTCATCAGGTATACACTTGATAATCATGCTGTATTATTGACATGAGCCTGGCATTATCATTTGTAGTAGGGGTTGCAGTTTAACTTGTATTCTTCATACAACTTGCATATAGTGTATTGTTGGTCTTATATCACTTGCTGCATTGTCAAACTATTGCAGTATATATGAGCTTGATTCATATTATGCTGTGCATTGAGCATTGCTTGGTATTTTAGATTGCCTGACCACTTTGATTGCCTTTGAGGTCCGGTTCCTTCAGGTTGTTATTCTTGGAATTATTCCTGCAGTTTCATTTTGTTGCAGTTGTGTTGAGTCATGATAGCCATGACTTGACCTCTGCAGTTTCGATTTGCTGTTAGCATTTGGTGTTGTGATGATTTCATATGCGGTAGTGGCGAGGTAGTGCACGCGTGTGTGTACTGCAGCCGCACAGAATTGACGTTTTAATTGATATTTCAATTGTTTGAATTGTTTCGTGTGTCCAATTCAATATTTTGAAATTGTATTTTGATTTGGTTTGACTGGATCATTTTGTTGTTGTCTAATTATCTATTTGATAATTAGATTATGAGTTTCTAATTATTTATTGAATAATTGGATTTGTTGTTAATTGCCGTTTAGGCAATTCTGTTGTTTTCAAATTATCTTCATTGATAATCTTTTTATTTATCTTTGTTGATGATTTGAATTTGTTGATTTGTTGTTTAACACTGTTTCGTGTTATATCTACCGTTATCCGATTATCTTATTGAAGGGTTGGATATACGAAGTTTATTGTGACTGTCGTCTATTGATTATTTAATTATTATTGCTTCCGTGCATTAATAACTGAGTTTGAATTAGACTGACCCGTGTATTATTCTCTTTTGAATTAATACTCGGGTCAGACCGAGTTATTTCAGGTTGTTGATATCTTGCTTTGGGTTGCTGCTTGAGCCATGAAGTCTCTTCATATCTTTTGGAGTAGTCGTTGTCATAGTATAGGATGATATGTATTCATGTATATTATTTACAATAATGTACTTGTATATGTAACTTCCAGTGTCGACAGTTGTAGTTGTATCATATGTATTGTATCACATGTATTGTAACTGCCTTCAGTTATATATATATGAGATTTTTATATTATCTGTGTTCCGCATTTAGCTTATCTGTGTTATTATTATATATGTTGTCCTAAACTATTATGAACCATCGTAGTTCGTTTTATACTGGAATTGGGTATTTCGATGGGAGTAATAAACAGAGATTAAAGAGAAATAAATATATCACTCCTATCAAGGTAACCAATACTAGTGTAAGGCCTAACTACGGATGGCCGCTCCTATCCAGCCTTATTCTTCGTAATAACTGACAGTATTTCCTTTAATTCTCTTTGTTATTGTGAGCATAGAGGTGGGGCGTCACAGATCCTTTCATCCTGTCTTCATGATCTAAAAGTGAACCCATAAGTTCATTTAATTAAGGAGTATGTAGCCAAATTTTTGGATTCCTCGATAGTTGTAACTACATGATCAGATTTTGATGGAAGACTCCGCAAAACTTTTTCAACAACTTTTTGATCAGAAATGTTTTCTCCAAAAGTTTTCATATGATTAACAATCCCATAACTCGAGAAATGAAATCGTGAATAGATTCATTACCTTTCATCATTAACGTCTCAAAGTCTCTTCAAAATGTTTGCAGCTTCACCGTTGTTACCTTGTTGTCACCATGGAACTCTTCTTTCAAAATAGTCTATGCATCTTTTGATTTGATAGCATTAGATATTCGCAGAAAGATTGCTTCTATAACAGCTTGTTGCAAAACGAGCAGAGCCTTCGCATCCTTCTTACGAAGCTCCCTCACATCAGCTGTGTTTTCCGCATACCCACTCTCAACAAGATCCCATAGATCTTGAGAAATGAAGAACGTCTTCATTTTGATTGCCCAAAAATCATAGTTTTCCTCACTGAAAATAGGAACAAGTGATTGAGATTGAGAGACATTGAGAACATTCATACCATTGGCCATTTTAATGCACCTGCAACTTTTCTTGAGATATGCTTCAGCACTTTAATCTCAAAAAACGCCAAAGTTAGAAAGAACCTGGCTCTGATACCAAATTTGTTGGTATATTAATTAATGACAGTATAATCGATGGAGAGAAGAAAAAAATAAGGAAGGAAGAAGTTTTTATTTAACGACTGCAAACAAATCTAGATACCGAGGGGAAACAGAAAATACATTATTTATAACTAAAAGAAAGAAAATACGTGCTCCTAGAAAACTGCATCTACTATATGAGAATAGGACATCTACTACTTCAACTTCTCCTTGAATTAAGCAAACCCCATGAACAAGTCATGCACTAACAGAGTAATAGGATCCGCATCAATTTTTATCAATATGATCGTTGTATGGATGTTCGTTTTTGTCACAGAACGACCATTTATATTCAACCGATATAATATTTGTCGTATTTGTCTATGTATTGGACGTTACAAACACAATAGAGTAATTATATTTTGCAAATCATTTCATTTTAAATAGTTCACAAAATTTCGAAATTTTGTTCAATCGTTTAAAATGAAATGATTTGCAAAAATATAATTACTACTGTGTTTGTAATGAAAAGTAGAATGACCAACCATCAAAGTGTAAAACACAATAACTTAAAAATTGTAGATTCTATTCATACAATAATTTGTGTAAATCCGTTTGAAAATAAAATTAAATATAATAGTATTATATATCTGCGAAAATTTAAATGTATGATTTAATTGAAAAATAAAATGTCAACAAGTAAATGATTAATACGTTTTTATGTTTTAAAGTAAGAAAAATGGTCAATTATTTTATCGATCGGAGCTGAATGTAACAACAAAGAAGAGAAATTGAAGGCTCAATAAGTGAACATTTTCAAAATGATGTACACCTCTTTATTGAATTCGCTTTAAGTAATAATGAGAATGACGAAGAAATTCATTGTCCACGTAGTAGGTGCAAATTATTGAAGCATTTGATACTGGATATGGTAATAGTACATTTGCACTATACATTAACCATCAATATATAAGGGGTTATGGTCCCCAAATTGCATATGTCATAGTATATAATGTTCTCTATAAATTATTATGCTAATCATCAATATATTTTACTACATCAATTAATAAAAAAAAATAGACTGTTGAGATATTTGGAGACAACTGACATATGGTTTTGTTTTCGATACAATTAACCAGCGTCATTTTCTTAAATAATCAAGTAAGTTCGTTAAAAAAAAGCATTTATACAAGTTCATGGGAAAAAATGCATTATAGAGCAAGAAAAACTACATTTCTCTACATGTGTATTAGATGACAAATAATGTTCATCATAAGTTCAATCAGTGTCACTGCATTACAGAAATTCAACGAAGCTGTATCATGTTCAAACTATGTGTATTACACAGTATTGTAACGTAAACATTGATATAAACACTGTCATCTTCCACTGGCCCGAGGGTGCAGTGCACACATGAGCTAGCTTAGTCATACTTTAATTCTTCATAGAAGATAATATGGAGATATAATAAAATATAAAAATATACACGTTGCTTTTCCATTTGATGCAGCTCTAGCAGTCTAGCTACAGGCGTGATTTGAATTAAAAGTGGATGGAGGTTGGAAGCGTTTATGGTTTAGGACAGATTCAATTTGTGGGAGAAGGTTACTACTGCATTTATACATCCAAAGCTTTGACTGATGAAGTTTCCCTCCCTGCCACCGAAGAAATTTTCTGTTCTAAACTGTAAGGGGGATGGCTTCCAAAAGTACCGTATGAGGTATTCTCTTCAAGTTTATTGTAAAAATTGATTTTACCATATTCTAAATATCGTGTGTTTATGTTGTGTTCATTGGGTTTACAGTCTTGGACGTTTATAAAGTTTTTAAACCAAACACCACCTAAATTTCTTATGAGTCTTTCCGGTACGCTCCATCCAAACGACCAGATTATCAGAGAGTGAAATAATTGTCCAACAGCCAAGATCAAAGGATTCGAAAGGTGCAATCTCCGGTATACAATAATTGTGATCAACAAAAGTACGTACCGGATCTAATCTAAAATGATACATATCTCGTCTCGACACAAGACAGTATATACTGGTTACCGTGATTGAGTAAATCAAATATCAGAAACATATATATAAAGGAAGCAGACATCCAAATGGATATCACATCGGAAATGACAAAATATATTATGCTTAACATATTATGTCTGATACATGCCAAGTATGAAAATACACTACTAATTTTCATAGACAACATACAAACAAAAAACTGTCCATATACAACGTCCATGTAACATAACTACCACTAAGGTCACTCAAATACATCCACAACTTCTGAAATCTCTTCAATGCAATCTTCTCTATAGATGAAGGGAACTATGCGGCGGACCTTGACTACCAAACGGTGGTAGTCATAAGTTAATACAAAAGTACTTCATATATAATATACAAGATGTATTTTAGCACGTGCAAAGCACGTGCATATAAATTCTTTAATAAATTATTAAATTTGAAAATTCTAGTAGTTTGATAAAAATAAACTGAAAAATATAAAGAAAAAATATAATTTTTTTATTGGAATAGTGTTTGAAATTTTAACGTTGTTTATGTTTTAAAATTTTCATTTGAAGATATATGTTAATTTATGTTTACAGTGGGATTCGAATTCATAAGCTCTTGTTTGTATGAATAGGTATTTATGAAATTTCACGGTTGGATTGAAAAATCGTGTTTTGATTTCGACTATTAATAAAGATTAATAAAAATTTATAGATTGGTTGATTTATCTTGAAAGATCATGCATTACCTATTCTAATGTAGCCATATATATTTGACTCGCTCTCTGAAGTTTAATTATGATTTATCTTGAAAGATCATGGTTGACTTGCTCTGACTCCTTCATCCTCTTTGAAAGGCGAGAACTTCTTAGATACTGAGAGATGGAACCTTTCGACTCCATCAAAATGTTTGCGACTGTTAAACTCTGATGACTGTATCTCTTCGACTCTTTCGAAAGGTTTGGATTGTGTTTCTTTTCCCTTGTATTTGTTGAAAGACCTTTCGACTTAGTCGAAAGGTTGATTTTTTTTGTAACATTTGCCCCCCCCCTCCATTCGAAGTGATGCTCTTGACTTTCCAAGTCATCTTTGTCGAAAGCTTTAAATCTTCCCGCCTTTTGGCCTTTCCGTTTTAATCTGGGATGTCCATTTAAATCTGATCCAACGGTTGCGAATTTGGGCGACTTTTCTTATATATTGTGCCTCTTCCCTTTCTTCTTCTTTTACCTGAAACAAAAATTATTGCACACAAGTAAAAGAATTCTCCAAAACTTTCTGAATTTCCATTTATAAATACAAGGTAATCTCTTGAATCTGATTCATAAATTTTAGTCTAATCTATACTCTTATTGGTTTCCAATCAGGTTTCTAGTTTTCTATACCCAAAATCAATAAAAATGTCAGTTTGGTTTTCTGAAAATTTTTCCTTCTAAATCAGTTTCTAACAAAATTCATCTGTGGCTTTGAATTTTAAGCTGGTGATGTTTGATAAAGGAAAATCCCCTTATCAGGTTCAATTTTCAATCCAAAGTCTCTAAATTTAGTTTTTTGTTTTTAATCCTAGGTTTTTGACTTGTTGATAATTTTTATTCTTCATCGAAATCGAGTTAGATCGATTCCAGATGAAACAAGTTTTGTTAATGGGTTTGTTTTACTTGTTCTTTAGAAAAGTTTAAAAATTGCATTTGTTATCGGGTTTGGGTTTGGTTCAACCCAATATGATAACCTGGAACCCACTCGTGTAAAATTTAGTAATACAAAATTAACTTTGTACCCCTTCGAAAGAGATTGAGGCGGCAATAATGGATTTGCCCTCTTTATACCTTTCGATGGGGTTGGAAGGCGTTGTGATGTTTACTTTACCATTGTTGTCGAAAGGTTAGATAATTAAATGGTCTAACCTCTCGATAACAAGCTCTCGACAAGGTTGGAGAGTTTCAATCCTTTCGACTACCAGCTTTCGACAAGGTTGGAACTCTTTAACTTTAGAGTTGCTTCTGCCCATTTTTTCGAAACGTTTAAAGTACACATGAGTCAAACTTGAAACCTTTCGACTTTGATGGGTAGAACGTGTTTTAACAACATTGACTAGACCTTTCGACAACATCAACAATTTCAACACTTTTAACTTATGAACCTTAAGGTTTTGGTTTCAACCATGTTGAAAGGTCTTGCCACTTGACTTTGTGTTACACTTGATGTATATCCAGGTTTCCATAGAGCTTCTGACATTGTCGAAAGGTAATGAAAGGGTTAATATTTCATCTCTACCTTTCGACTTTGTCGTAAGCTTAAGAAATTTATACCATTATTTATTCACTTTCTAGGTTTTCAATAATTTTGAAGTATGATGATTAAGATTAATGTCATCATTCCTTTTGACATTGTCGAAAGCTTCTTTTATAAACCTTTCGACCTTGTCCAAAGCCTTTACTATAACCTTTCGAATTTGTCAAAAGCTTTTACTATCAAGTTTTTGACTTAAACTTTCTGCACCATTTTTTAAAACTTTGTGTATGTTTTCACACTTAAGATATCCAAGCAAACTTATTTACTTTTGAATCTTTAATTGCTTTTTAAATTTATAATTGATCATGGGTTTTAACTAAAACATTTTACTTGATAGAATCATGAGCTCTCCAAAAATCGAAGCTACTGTTAAGCAATCTTCTATCGAATCTCAAAGCGAAGTCAATGCCATACTCAAAGACTTTGGTATATCTGAGATCGAACTTGATAGATAAGCTTAGTGGAAACATAAGAGTGGAAGACAACTGGAATGGAGATCCAATAAAGCAACATTTTGGATCAGTATCGATCCAAAAATGTTAGCATAAAAATTGCTCAAACTTCTTGGGGCCCTTTGTCTTGTATTTTTAGGACCTTCGATCAAGTCTCGAGTCATTCCGGTTTAATCTGAATGTTCCAAATTCTAGTGAATTCTGCTGGGTTAAAAACCCGGTTAACATATAATGTAGAGGAAAATGTGGAAGTTGGAACAGTAATAGTAGCAACAATAGAATTAGATGTCAGATATGTGAGAGATATGGTCATGCTGCCAACAAATGTTACCTCAAATTTAATGTAAACTACACACCATCTCAGCAGAGCAATAATAACTCAATAAACTATAACCCAAGCGTTAATATGATCAATGTTCAGCAAGACATTAAAAGTCAGGTTGAAAATACAAGTAATGCTGCTACTAAAATTGAAGATATTCAAGATGAAAGTTTGTATCCAAATTCAGTAGCCACAAATCATGTGAAAAGCAACTAAAGCAATATAAATATGGGCAACAAGAAGTATAGAGGTAAACAATCCATACATATGGGTAATGGCAAGTCTATTAAAATTAAGCATACTGGAAATGCATGTTTTATAGGTAAAAAACAACTCTATCTCAATAATCTCCTAAGGGTTACTTTAATTAGAAAAACATTATTAATTGTATTAAAGTTTGCAAAGGATAACAATATAAATTTTGTATTTTATCCAAAATATTGCTGGGTTAACGATATTCTAACTAATGAATTTCTCTTGCAAGGTAAAGAATTTAGAGGATTGTACAAATTCGATGTCGCTAATTCAAGAAATTCTGGACTTAAGGAAAAATGGTGTAATATTTCTAAAATAAAACAAGAAGAAAATTTTAGGAATTTTGATACTGGCATTACAAATTAGGACATCCAAATGTAAGCATTGTGAAGCAAGTATTAAATAATAACAATATCTCTTTTAAAAAAAAAATCAATGCCTTATATTTGTACTTACTATTAAATTGGTAAAAATCATAAACTTGCATTTCCAGATTGAGAAACTAATTATAGTAAACCTTTGAATTAATTTCTATATTTATATGGGGACCAACACCAATAGACATTGGTTATGGTTACAGGTATTATATTTCATTTGTTGATGCTTTTTCTAGATATGTATGGATTTTTTTCTTAAAATCAAAAATCTGAAACTCATAATGCAGTGGTATATTGTAAGTCGAGCTGAAAGACATATAAACTATCAAGTAAAAATCATACAAACTGATGGTGGAATAGAGTCTAAACCACTCGGGGAATATTTCCAAAAAAGGGAATTATTCATAGAACAACTTGTCCATATACTTCAAAACAAAATGGACTTGCTAAAACAATGCACAAACATATTGTTGAAACTGGGCTTACTTTACTTACTTAAGTATCTCTACCACTAAAGTTTTTGCCAGATGCTTTAGCTACAATAGTGTTTTTAATAAACAGTTTGCCCACAAAAGTGTTACAATATAAAAGTCCAATGGAAGTACTATACAGTACTAAACCTAATTATCAAAGCCTAAAAGTGTTTAGGTGCCTATATTTTTCTACTTAAGGCCATACAATACTCACAAATTAAATTTTAGATAATCTCCGTGTACTTTTTTAGGTTATGCTGCTAATAATAAGGGATATAGGTGCTTAGACAACAATGGAAGAGTTTTCATATCTAGACATGTGGTGTTTTATAAGAAAGAATTTCCCTTTAGCTAGTCAGAGATCAAAACTTTTAGAAAGATATATAACTCAAAGTTTTCCATACCACCTATACCTGAGCAACCTGATATGATCATATAAGCTGATGAAGAAGCAGCTCAAAGTACACCGTGCACACAATGGTCAACCAAAAATGATTCCATCTCACAACTCACTTTGTCCAGCACTAAACCAGATCATAAGCACATTGAACCATTAGGAACTACCCACCAAATATCATAACAAGACATCAGTACTCAGTTAGTTTCTCATCAATTATTAGATGATCTACCATCATCTAATGATTAATAAGACTATAGCAGATAGCACAAGTCAGCCACCTAGTCTTGCAAACACTAGACATCACATGATAAGAGCAAAGAGTTGTATAATTAAACCAAAAAATATACGGTGCTAGTTTAGAAACATGAAGAACCAAGCACATACTATCAAGAAATACAAAATGAAAAGTGGAAAACTGCTATAAATGAAGAGTATGATGCACTGATAAGAAATAAGACTTAGAATCTTGTTCATCTGCCATGCAATAAGAATGTTATAGGATGAAAATGGACATATATAATAAAGAAGAATGCTGAAGGTTCAATTTCTATGAACAAGGCAAGAGTGGTAGCAAAAGGGTATTCACAATGGAATGGTTTTGATTTCAATGAAACCTTCTCACCTATTGTGAAACCCTCTACTATCGGAATTATACTTACTATTGCTTTACACAAAGATTTGAACATCAAGCAATTAGATGTAAATAATGCATTTTTGAATGGTATTTCGCAGGAAGAAGTGTATATGGAACAACCTTAGAGATTCAAATAGAAGGGCAATGAAAAGCTTGAATGCAAATTGAACAAAGAAATCTATGGTCTCAAACAAGCTCCAAGGGCCTCGTTTGACAAACTAAATCAACAGTTATCAAGCTTGGCTACATCTCAACAATATCAGACAACTCCTTGGTTACAAAGTTTACTAAGCATATAATCACTTATGTACAAATATATATCGATGATTTTATAATTACAGGAAATAGTGAAGCGGAAATCAATAATCTTACACAACATTTAAACAAGGAATTCTCAATTAAAGATCATAGATGTTTAAGCTATTTATTGGGAATTGAAGTTAAAAGATTTTTAAGCACATAAATTCACTTTAGTTAGGGAAAATTTATTTTTGAAATTCTAGTCAGACCCAAAATAGATCAAGCAAATGTCCTTTCTACTACCGTGGCGAGCAATCTACATTTATCTAAAAACAAGGGTGAACCAATAACAAATGACAGACAATACAAGAGCACGGTAGGAGCATTGCAGTATGCTACAATAACTAGGCTAGAAAGTTCATTCAATGTAAACAAAGTTAGTCAGTTCATGCAAAGTCCACTAGATGAGCATTGGAAAGTTCTGAAAAGAATATTAAGATATCTTAAAGGAACAATAAATCGTGGATTAACTCTTGGATCATGAAAATTTATTAACATTAATGGCTACCATGGGATATTGTATATTCTTAAGTAAAAATCTGATTTTGTGGTGTTCAAAGAAGCAACCCGCTATATCCAGATCTAGTACAAAAGCCAAATATAGGAGTGTTGCTAATGCTACTGCTGAGATCACATGGATCGAATCATTGTTAGCGAAATACAAATTAAAGCAAATAGTAAAGCTACAATATGGTGGGATAATCTTAGTATAGTTTTGCTTACTACCAATTCAAATTTTTATTCTAGAACTAAATACATGGAACTGGATCTCTACTTTGTAAGCGGTCAAGTTGCCAAAGAAAAGCTTAGCGTAAATCACTTACCAACGGCTTACTAGATAGCAGATATTCTGACAAAGCCGTTATCAAAGAAAAATTTCATTCTATTCAAGAAGAAATTGAAGATTAACGAAGCTAATGATCATCATCAAAGTGAAATCTTACTCGATTTTTGTAGAAATTGAAGACTAATGAAGTTATATGCTATTAACAAAGTGAAATCCCACTCAATTCAAGCAAAATTGGTTATCAATGAAGTTAGCAGTCATTATCGATGTGAAATTTCACTCAATTTAAGTAGAATTTGAAGAGTAATGATGTCGAACGTGATTTTGGAAAATTGAAAACCTTAACCCTAAGTTAGGTACATGGGAAGGTAACAATGAAATAAGAAATGTATTAGCCGAATATCTTAAGGCACGAGATCACAAAACAAAGCAAATAGCGGATATTAATTATTTGGGCCTGTTCTCCTGCCCAACAAGTTATTGTATTATTTTCTTTATAAATAAAACAGTACACAAACACTGTAATCAATCAAGCTTTGTACTGAATAAAATACAGAAATACAAATCAATAAAATTCTATTATTCTTCAATTTCTTCCAACCCATTTATGACCGTACCATGCGAAATATCTAACCACCTCATCCGCCAGAAGCATCTTCCTACCTGGAGCAATCACGTTCAACCTCACCACCACTCGCACCACGTGTAGTATATCGCGTCTAACCGTGAAGCCAACTTTCCCTTCAGAGTCATCCTCCAACATCGACACGTTATGCGCCAAATTGTCCTACGCACCGTTCATCCTCACCAAAAGCAAGAGCTTATACCTCGGCCTTCTGTTAACGTGATTTAATCCATAAGGCTTAGCTAGGAGGACCGTAGAGCTCCCCATCTTGAGCATGCATTTGAGTAGGATCTTGTTGTAGTCCTGCCCGGCGTACCACATGGGGGTCAACGGTTCTGTGCTAACCATCACGGCATACTTCACGGAATTTGCATTTTTGTACACTATCAATAGGCTACTGCCGAGGTCGATCGTAATCACCTCCCCACTACAACCCATGCCTGACACATTGTAGCTCTTGACGTTGCTACGCATGCTGAAACGATTCACTAAGATTGAGGAAAGCGAAGGGGCGGGGTAGAACCCACTACAATTGACTACTAAATTATATATGTCCTTAGATGATAGGTTGGTTTTGGAAAGGAGAGCTTGGATGATGGTGAAGAGATTCAGATGAGCTTCTTCAATGGATTCATTGTAGTAGTATTTTGGTGGGATTTGGAGAAGGGCGGGGGGAAGGTAGGCAGTCCCACATTGTCCAGAGGAGTTAGGACTTTGGTCATAAAGTTTAGGCTTTCTTTGCTGTAAGCACCGCTTGGATGCCATTAATGTTCTGTGAGTCCGGACTTGGGGATGTGAAGAGTGATCGGAGGGGAAAGGCATGAGTAGTTTATTAGTTAGATTTAGTTTTTGATGTGTAGAATACATAGTGTTATATATATAATAAATAAATAAACAGTTTTATAACATGGTAAACACGACCGCCATTTGAAAGGCAGTTACAAATTTCGATCCTCCACCAAAGCTACCCGATCCAAGATCTGATCAACCATCACCTCTAGGCTTCAGTAGTAAGACTTGGGCGGAGGCAGTGCGACAATTTGGACAACAAACAATAGATGATCTTGACTCAGACTTGCAATTATTTGATCAGTTGAAAAAAGGAGATGATCCTGTTATATATATGTCTAATGATGTAATCTCTGCAAACACCGGTAAAAGGTCCAATACAATCATTGCTTACATTATGGGTAGAAGACCAACTTATGAGCAATTTAAGCAATTGGTGGTTAAATCTATGAAACCAATATCTGAATTCACTGTATACTTTAAACCGAATGGTTTCATTATAATCAAACTTTCATCCTCTGTTGATTTTGACAATATTATGAAGAATAGGCCATACACTTAAGTTCTAAAATTATCATATTAAAGAAATGGAATCCAGATTTAAAATTAACCTATGATTATTTTACTACGATTCTGATTGGGCTCGATTAGTTGATTTGAACCTAGCTTTTTGGATTAAAGAAGGAATAAGTAAAATTGCAATTGTTCTTGGTTGAACTATACAACTAGGCAATAAAACTACCTAGGAAATGCGATTGAATTACGCACGAGTACTATTAGAGGTTGATGCAAATTTCAAGTACCCAGATAGAGTAACGGTGATGAAATCAAACAATACTACAAACTCATTATCATTTTCATATGAATATAAGCCTAAACCTTGCACAGTATGTAAACTTTACGGGAATAATTCTGAACATTGCATTGTTACTACCAAACAAAAATGGAAACCCAAGACAACAGTTCAAGATTCAAAAAATGTTTCTCTTAATAGTACAAATGCTACTTCGAATACATCAATTGTGACATATGAGAATCAAAATGAACAATTCGTAAAAGGAAAGCAAAAAATTTATGACATTGCTGCTCCTGCTATGCCAACAACTAATAGATTCGTCCTCCTCACATTTGATACTGCTATCTCTACTTCAACCATGACACCACACAGCCGGACTCGCTTGGTGCTGCGCCAAAGCAACATAACACATCTGGTACCAATCCAGCAGAGACTTTTCAGACATTCACTGCTGCATCTACACCTGCACAAAAAACAACAAAAAATTGGGATGAAGCCATAATTGAGGATTGCAATAGTGATGAATCTAGTTTTAAAAGTGATTTGCCTACAAAGGACTTTCTGAATGACTTAAACATTCATTTTGTAAAAAAATTTGCTGAACAAATTCAAAAAAATCCAACAGTCGAAGTTAAAAAGAATGTTTCCTATATGGTATCGGCAAACCCTATATATGCTTTGAAGCATCAAAAGAAAAGCTCCAAAAGTACAGCTCCTCCTAAAAGAACCACAAGGAGCACGACTACAAATAAATGAATATAGTGTCTTGGAATATCAAAGGAATGAATACCGATGACAAAGTACACCATGTATTCAAACTTCTAAATTTCCACAAACTCACAATTTTGAGTTTGTCGGAAAATAAAATGGATATGACTAGTATTTACAGATTTCAGCCATTTTTACCAAGACAGTGGAAAGTTATTCATAACAATGATACTGGATGCAAAGGTAGAACTCTTATCTTACTAGACACTCCTATCTGGACTTTTAAAGTTATCCACAAAAGCAAACAACATATTACTAACCACATGACGAATATTGCTGGTTTTAAATGTATTATTACTTTTGTTTACGCTAGCAACTTATACAGAGAGAGGGATGTCCTTTGGGACCATTTGTGCATCAATGATTCTACTATAGAGCTGCCTTGGGTAGTGATGAGGGATTTTATTAATGCTTCAATTCCTAAGGATAAAAAGGGGATTACGTATTCCTTTTTTCCTATATTATTAATTTCAAAAATTAGATGTTAAAGTGTAGTTTGGTTGAAACTATCTTGCAGGGCTGCAAATTTACATGGAGAAAAAGAGGTGTGGCCACTAGTATCGACAATGTCTTAGTCAACTATGAACTGTTAACAAAATTTCTAGATTTAGTTACAGTTGCGTTACCTGACCAACTAGTTACCACACTCCGTTACTTCTGCAACTATCTCTGCAACAACATCAACCAATAGGGAAACCCTTCATATATGTAAATTCATGGCATCAAATGGAGGTATATTTTGGTTGCATTCAACAAGGATTCAAAGCAGAAACTTAGTGTACTTATATGCATAAATTTATAAACATCCTAAAGTCTATCTAGAAGAATAAAAATCTAAAATAAAACAAGAAGTAGATCAAATTTAGTTCAGCAAATGGAAGAGGAGTACAATAAAAAATTTCTTAATTTAGATGCAAACCCAGAGAATGAAGAGCTATACAACAAAATTCTGAACTTGCATATTCAGTTAAAGGGAGATCTTAAAAACGAACATGAGTTTAATAAGCGATAGAGAAAAATTACTTGGCTACAAAGTGCGGATACCAACTCAAAGAAAATTTATGAAAGAATAGCCACGTGGAAACATAGGAATTTTTTTTTTGCATTAATGGATTTAGATGGCAATTTATAGGCGTTGGTTGAACCATTGTGAATCAGACCTTCCAACCTAGTCAAAAGGAGTACCTTGATACCACTTGTCACTTTTATTTTTGAAGGCTTGTTTATTTTCAATTAGCTTTGAAAACTTGATTTCTTTCATTTTCTATTACTTTTAAAATATGCATTTCCTTTATTTCAAAACTTATTACCCGAGTCCAGGCAAAATTTTCCCGATCATTCATAGATAAATAAATTACATCACAGTTCACAGCTCAAATCAGAATAATTCATATCACAAAGCATCACACGTCAGGGATATCAAACAATTCAATATTCAATAGAATCCAAACATCCATAAGTAAGACCAATTAATTATCTGATTGATTTAAATCAGATTAATTACTTATGAGTATTTTACTAATCCTGGTTAATTAATATTAATTAATTACAATAAGTGATTATCCCTAATCATTTAATCAACTTTAACCATTAATTAATTACCTTTAATTAATTATCATTAATACATGGATTAACCAAAGACGTTTAAGTTAATCATAATTGAAAACACTTTTTAATTTAACTTCATATTTCGTTTTAAAACCTTTCGCTACCGCAAAATTTTCGACGCCCTCCTACTTTTCATTAAAATAGAACTTGATTACTTTCGACTTCATCGAAAGGGGTTGGCCCCCTCTCTACTTTGTGTTGCTATGCCGTTGCAAGTAAGAAAAGATGTGAGCTTTCGATTCCATCGATAGGTGTATCTCTATATCTTTAAAGGAGTCGGAACATGGTAGAAAGTTTAAGCGTGGAAGATAGCTTTTGAAGGCATACATGTTGAATGGTGTGGAACCCCCATCTTTTGGTATATGAGAATGTTATATTGAATTTGAGTAAACTTTCTTTTATAATTGGATGGTTTCAACCGATTTGAAAGACTAATATACGCTTTCGAAGGGGTAGCTTTGGCTATACATTCTATTGTGGAAGGTAAATGATGACAAAACCACCGTTTCGAAAGGGTTAGTGCTCAAGCAAAAGACTAACATCTGTCGCCTTCGAAAGGTAGCTTGAACACATTCGAAACTCCTTTAGGCATGCAGAGGTTACTGCTTCAAAAGGGGTTTATCGATGTGAAAGGATGGTTTTGTCACCTTTCAACCTCTTCGAAAGTGCTCGGCTTATTTAATTTTCTTTTGTTGAAGCATCCCTTCTTCTCCTTCGAAAGGTTTTGTTAATGCTATCATTTCTTGTGAATCCCTCTTTTATATTCTTCATGTTTTCGACGAGGTTAAAGTGAAGCCTGATGGTAATACTTGCCCCCTTGGGAAGGGATGCTTTTTGGCTTTTCAAGTCAACTGTTTCGGTATCTTTCCTTTATCTTAGCATAGAGATTTCCCGCTTTTTCGTATTAATTCATTAATCTTGGCCATTCATTTAAATTTGATCGAACGGTTTGTCCTTCGCGTTGGCTTTTCTTATAAATCATGCTTTCTTCTTCCCCCTTTTCATTTGTCTGCAACTAAAAACTTACAACAAGAATCAAAAATTTCAATTTCTCACTAAATTTCTACTTCCAGCAAATAGAAGCTCGGATTCAAGGTAAGTCGCCTTTATCTTATCTTTCAAACTAATTCACCATGCTTAATTCTAATTTTAAAATTCACTGTGTTTGAATTTGTATTACTATTCAACTTTTTTGAAGATGATTTAAGTTTCTAGCTCATGTGAAATTACCTTTAAGTTCATTTTTAAGCTTATTTTGTTCAAACTACGATGTCAGTTTTTTTGGTTTGAATTCGAATTCATCAGATTTGGGGTTATTTGCCATTACTACGTACGAACCCAATCTCGTACTCTATTGCACTCAATTCTAACTCGTTTAATTTTTAATAATATTTTTTTAAATCAATTATGGTTTCGATTTAAATTTGGTGGTTTTCCTTGTTGTCGAATGTAGATTCATATTGGGAACAATTTGATTGTTAGCTTCTAGAAGAACTGGGTTAAAAATTGAATTAGGGAGAAAATTCTTCCCCAGTAGCTTCAAAGAGAAGGTTAAGTCGTACAAAACAAATCTCGATATTATAATTTGAATTTTCAACCCTTTCGAAAGTGGTTAAGGCGGTCAATTCTGCTCTACTCTTTCAACCTCTTTCGAAAGGGTCAAAATGAGGTCCATTGTTTACCTTTAAGTGAACCCTTTCGAAGGGGTTGATGTAGTCGACAAAAGATGGATTTCTTCGAAAGCAAAAATATGTTTCGATGTTATTTGATACCTTTTGAAGAAGCCATCTTAAAGGATTCAAGCTAATGGCTACATAACATATACTCAACTTTTTTTTTCTATTTTAAAGGACTCAAAACTTAATGTATAATAAAGTGAACTTAATTTGTCATTGAATTTGTGCTCAATTTTAATTTACCTTAGAACGTGTTAAAGATTAGAAATTTATACTTCTTATTATAAATTAGATTGAAAATAGTATATTTTGTTAAAGTTGTAAATCTTATCAAGACTTTCGACTTGATCGAAACCTCCCAAATTGAAACAAGTTTAGTAATTTGTGTGCTTACGAAACCTTACCCTCCTTTCGACTTACTCGAAACCCGTTGTAATTAACAGGAGTATAACTGTTAACAAGATTTCTTGTCAACACCCCAAAGTGATGCTAAGAAAGATGAATTATCCTTTGTATGAATGGTGAGAGTGGATCCCTTAAGAATTGCGTCTTGATTTGGCTTTATTTATTGAAATCAGACCTTTCGACGTTGTCAAAAGGTATGGACTCTGGGTTAAGTGACCTTTTGATATTGATGAGCTAATGCGAATACTCCTTTGAAAGCCTTCCTTTCGATCAGATTGAAATTCCTGAGTTAAGCCTTTTAAGGTAGGTTTCGACCTTGTCGAAAGCTTGGATGTTAGTTTCCATTAGGTTTAGGCAAGAAGTCTTATTCACTTGTGGATTTGGAATGAGGTTCGACCTTGTTGAAAGCTATAGGAATTACTTCCTTCGGATTGAATCAATAGCCTAAGTTTTGGTATTTAGAGAACAGGTTTCGACCTTGTCGGAAGCTTTAGTCCATAAAGTTGATGGCTTTGGAAGGTTATAGATAATGTCAGGATCAGAAGAGTTGTCGACCTTGTCAATAGGTTTCTTTAGATGGAGTTAAACCTGAAATATAAAAGTTAATCCAGCAAAAGATTTCCTAATCAGTAAAGAGATCAATAATGCACGATACTTCCCTTTTTTTCATCTAAAGAAATTTTATTTCATTAAATACCCAAATGATCACCCAATTAGGGTTACAATGCTTTGTTAAAGAAAATACAAGTTTGGAATGAGAGAAATTGGATCCCCAAAACGTGACCCCTTGGATCTTATTTATAGATGCAGGCGGCCTCCCTTCCGCGCCTTTGCTTTTGACAACATCGGAAGGTCCTCCTTTTATATGCTGTTGTGAACCTTTCAGCCTGGTCGAAAGCTATGCCTCCTTTCGACGTTGTCGAAAGGTGTTCTTTTTGATGTTATCATAAGCTATGTTTCCCTTCAATGTTGTCGAAGGCTATGTTCCCCTTCAATGTGGTCGAAGGCTATGTTTTCCTACAGTGTTGTCAAAGGCTATGTTCTCCTTCAATGTTGTCAAAAGGTGTCCTTGTTCTTCATGTCATGCATTAGCAGCTTCTTCATTTTCTATTAACCTTTCGACTTTGTCAAAAGCCATGCCTCCTTTCGACGTTGTTGAAAGGTCTTTTATTATTCTTCTGCCTTTCTGTTTTCTGAGTATTACTTTCTTCATAACGTGTCCTGGATGGATTTTTGACCGGTTCGAAAGGCTTACTATAGCTTCCGAAGGGGTCGCTAGTGCTTGCTTCGACTGCTTCACCTTTGTCGAAAGGTCTTAATGTTGTTACACTTTGGTGGCAGCATCCCTTCGACTCCTTCGAAAGGTTTGGTTTGAACCCTTCTCTATTGGTCTTTGTTTAAGGGCCTTTTGACTTAGTCGAAAGGTGGATTTTTTTTGGAGTAACATTTTCCCCCTTGCGATGGGATGCTCTTGACTTTCCAAGTCATCTTTGTCGAAACCCAGAAATTTCGAGCCTCTTGTCCTTCCCGCGTAGATCTGGGTCGTCCATTCAAATCTGATCCAATGGCTGATAACTTTGGGAGACTTTTTTTATATAAGCTCTTCTTCTTCTTCCTCTTTTATTCTTCTTGCAACTAAAATTTAAAACACAAGTAAAAGTAATCCTAAAGACCTTCAAACTTTCATCTCTCTTCTAGAAATCAAAATCACCGGCATATCCAATACGTAAGTTTTAAATTTGACTCTAATTGATTAACTTCAATCGGATTCGATCCCTCAGATTTTAAAATTGAAATTCATTTTTGAAATTGTTCGAAATTTGATTTTCTGAAGGTAGGTTCCAATTGATTTACTGGAAAGCTTTCTTCAATCTTCTTTCAAGGATTTTTAAAGTCTTATTATTATTATTATTTTCTTTACTTGTTTATGGTTTTGAAATTTACAGTTGATGATTCTTAGACCTATTCTCTTATCGGGTTTGGATTTTATTTCAAAATTTTAACTTTTTCTTTTGATTATCTTTATACCTTTTTGGAATTGAGATAGTTTGAATTTCTACTTGCATTCGTTTGGTTTAAATATTTGATTTGCTTGTTCTTCAAGAAATTTTTTAAACCTATATTTACAATCGGGTTTGGGGTTAGTTAAACCCGACTCAATTACCTGGAACCCTCTCGTGTATGAATTATAAATTTTGCGGTACAAAATGACCTTTCTACCCCTTCGAAAGAGATTGATGCAGCAATATTGGATTTGCCTTCTTAGCACCTTTCGATGGGGTCGAAAGGCATTGTGATGCCAATTTGATCAACGTTACCAAAAGGATAGGTAGCTGAGTGGAGTGGATCCACCTCTTCGATAGTCAAACGTTTCGACCTAGTCAAACCCTTCAACCCCTTCGACAACAACCTTTCGACAAGGACAGAACCTTTTAAATCCTTCAACTTTAATATGTAGGATAGGTTTCGACCACATTGACCAGTCCTTTCGACAACATCGACAACATTGACCAGACCTTTCGACAACGTCAACAACTTTAATATTTTTTCTCAGGAACTTTAAGTTATCGGTTCCGACCATGTCGAAAGGTCTTATTGCTTAGCTTTATGTTACACTTGTAGGGTATTCAGGTTCCCATTGAGCTTACGACAAGGATTAATTCTATGTCTCATTCTTTCGACCATGTCGATGGCTCATAGAATATATATTATTACTCATTTATTCTTTAGGTTTTCGACAATGTTAAGATATTCTGGTTCAAATTTTATGCTATTGTCCTTTCAACATTGTCAAAATCTTAGGCTATTGTTTCTTCAACATTGTCGAAAGCTCAAGCTTTTGTCCTTTTGATATTTTCCAAAGCTTAAGCTAAGCTATTTGGTTTCTGACTCAAAATCTTTGCATAATTTTCAAACTTTATGTATGTTTTCATGTTTAAATTATCTAAGTAGATTTCTTTGTTTAATTTTTTAATGCATTTAGAATTCATAAACAATCAAAGATTTTAACTAGAATGTTTTCACCTGGCAGGATCATGAGCTCTCCAAAGAAAGCTGAAGCCATTTCAAATCATTCTACCATTGCATCTCAAGATGAAGTCAATGCCATCCTTAGGGATTTTGGTATTACTGGAATTGAAGGTATCCCTCTTTAGGAAACCGACACCATTGACAACCCTCCTGAAGGGTATTTTTCTTACACTGCCATTCACATATGGCATGGCGGATTCTTACCTTTCCCGAAGTTCTTATCTTCATATCTATCTTATGTCGGAATTTCCCCGATCCAACTATCTCCAAACGTTTACACTCATCTCCTATCATTAGAGATGTTGGCACTGGAATCTGGGCTCCCTACTCTCAATGCTAAAGTGCTACATTTTTTAACCAGGATGGCAAGGCTGAGCAATCTCAATAATCAAATATACAGAGTTAACCCCTACAAGAAATTAATATGAGATGGGGTCAACAAATTCAAGGACTGGGAGAACCAGTTCCTCTTCGTCAGATGTTTTGCTAATATTTGCTGGACTTTTGCCCCTCCCCATGAGTCTGGTCTTGTGTTGTCTTTCCCCTACTTTTATGTTTTCTGTTGACTAATCTCATACTTTATCAGGTGTCTCTTCCAAGAAGCTTAATGAAGTAAACATGAGGATAGTTGATTCTCTAACTGTGTCTTTAAAACAGATTGGGAGCAGATTAACGCTTCTAACTCCCTCAAACTTACGAAAGCACTCACTGTTGCTAGCAGGCCAAAGGATCTTAGGGACTCCTCCCTCCATCTTGCACAATTCGCATGGCAAACGCTTCCTCTTCCTGGGAGATGCTAAACACTTCTCTCCAATGTCACCAATTTGTGCTGATCCTTCTTGTACATCATTGGTCTAGTATTTTATTTTTGTCCCTGGCATTCTTTGAATTACTTTGATAGACTTTACATTTGCTCGAATTTGTTTCAACTTCTTCTCAAGTGATAGTGTCTTCTAGTGGTGCTGCCCCTCCTCCATCAACTTCTGGAGTGGCATCAATCATGGTAGCCTTTGCAAAATCCAAGAAAACTTTCAAAAGAAAACAGATGGAGTCTCCTAAAGACGCACCCTCGAAGAAAGTCATTAAATCACCAATGTGGATGAAGAGGAGGAGCGCCTGTCCCTTGAACAAGTTCCAAAGAGCCCCATTGTATAAGCCCCCAAAGATAAATCAAAACAAACTCTACCTATTCCCGATTCTTTTTGCCGCATCTCAATTTCTGATTCCCCAGCTGCACTTGAGCAAATGCAGCTAGCTCTATTGACATCTCCCTCTATGAAACAAGTTCCTCCAAAGTCATCATCTCCTCCTCCTCCTCCTACAAATTTTGAAGAGATGATTGAGCTCATTTTGCATTCTGAATCTTTCGCTTCTTCTTGTCCACCCTCTTTTACTTCAGGCTTGGCGGAAAATTATCGCTCTTTGATGGAGCAGCAACTTTTGGTAAGCTCTTACACTAGTGACCTTATCATCATTGGTCTTCTCTAATCGCTAACTTGTGTTACACTTCTCTCTTCAGATTTTTAGGAGTTGGATAGCTTTGAATGAACACGTTTCAAAGTCTTTAGCAGGATCCTCCAAGCCACAAGAAGAAAATCTTGAGTTTAAGAATCAAGTACCTTCCTTGACCTCTGCCAAAATTGATGCCTCCGTTGAGTTGGAGCAATTAAAAGCTTCCCTTTCCAGGGTCGAGGTAGATTTAGAGGCAGAGAAGCAGGCTCACCAACTTACTAATGGTGAAAAACTTGCCATAGAGCTTACTCTGAAAGATACGAAAGATGAAAAAGCTCGCCTGGTTGCCAAGAGCTCTATTTTGAAAGATAAATTCAAGAAGACCAGGGCCTCACTAAAACTTGTTGTTCACATCCTCTCTGACATCAAGTGGCAAGTATTTCAATTTGCCGACATCTCCCTTGGGCCAATAATGCTAAAGAACTATGAAGGTGCCCTTATGCTCGCATACACTGACAACTACAGGAATTGCCCTAACTTTGGCTTTCCTTCACTAGACCCTGCCTTAGCCGAAAGAGTAATAGGCAAAATCGACCAGCTGAAGCAAGGTATTGAACCCGAGGCTGAGGAGGAAGTTAATGCAGCTGAAATCCTTTCTTTTGATGTCCCCTCCATCGAAATCGAATCTGACTCTGAGGAGGAGGGTGACATAGATGATGCTGATGAAGAAAAGGATGAGGATGGCCGCGAGGGAAGCGACGATGATAACGATGACGATGACAATGATGATGACCCTGCCAGAGGCCAAGGCCTTGGTGGAGACAAGGGGGGTCCTTCCGGAGTTTCAGAAAAGGATGGGGGTGATCATGTTGAATTTCTTAAAAAAGAACCATCTCCCCCGAAAGATATGCCACCTGCATCCTTTGGACCCTCTGCTCCTTCTGAAGAGGAAACTACTCCCATTCATTCTGAGGTTCCAAAAGGAAAGGAGCTGGTCCCTCAGGCTCCCTTCTCAGTTTCTCAGGTATGGAATTCCCCGTTTAATCATCTTTCTCTTCGAAAATAATAATTAGCGTAAAATTAATCATTTTAGATAAGGAGAAAGTCTCAATTTCCCTATAAAACAAAACTTAAAAGGAAATGAGCAGAAATTAACAAGTTATATATGGAATTAGACAAACAAATAAAGGAACATAACATCCTCTCTGAAAAGTATCAGAGTCTTGCCCGGAGTGCTTCTATCCTAGCACATTTTAAAAATAAAAGGGCTGCCCCGTTATTAAAGAGAGTGCGTCTTCGATACGACGCTCTCTTAAAGGAGAATCGTGAATTGATTACTTTATTTTGGATGATGATTGAAGAAAGGGATATTTTAGTTAATTTCTTGTATAAAGCTTATTGTAGACATTCGATTATAGATTTTTCGCACTTAGGTGAATTCAGCAGGGGTTTACTCAGACGTTTGCATAAAAAATATTTAGATGAATTCGGATCTGAACCACATCCTGGAGCTTGCTGGAACTTACCGCGGGTCAGATCGATTCCTCAAGATCTCCCCCTTAAAAAGCTTAAGTACTATAAAGATAATTTTTTTTGAGTTTTTCTCCAAGTCTATTTTGTATCAACCAGATGAATGATGGTAAATATGTAACAAATAGTTGATTTATAGATGTATGTTTTAGCTCTGTTTCCTTTATGCTTAGCTTCTCTTTACTATGTTATTTCAGAATGACAGTTCTTTAGGTTGACTCGTCCCTAAAGACCACTTAAGCCAATATGTTAAATTGAGAAGTTTTTATTCAGAAAATGCATCAATCTTAAAGATTTCATAATTAGCAAGATATTACTTTCTTCGGGAGTTACAAAAATGGTACTTGGAATATCCTCGCCTCCGTTTTGACTTCCTCGACAATGAGAAGGAAGCATTCCTTAAAGAGATCAGAACATTTCACTCTAAATTAATTTGTGGTCGCATTAGTCCCCCAGTTGGGAAATGGGACTATAGCAAATGCCCACCAGTAATAACCCTTAAAGGAGTTTCTATGCCCTTCGACAGTTATTCTTTCAGGTAATTCTCTAGATAAAGTTAAGAAAGTAGTTTCTAAACTTTAAATGTAATCAAATTGCATGTTGTATTTTTTAACTTTGTCATTGTTTTAGTTGTAATCCATATTGATAATAATAAAGATATCTTTTATCTTACCTTGATTTTTATTCCATTTCTTTTGTTTAAATAGGAGCCACAATTATCTACGACTCCTCTTTCTCAAAACTTATTGTCACGTGTCGATGCTATTAGAGAGAGACTGTTGACAGCGTGTAACGCAACACTCCGAGAGCCTCATTAACAAAGAGTATTATATGGATAATACCGTCTGCTAATGCAGACAATGGAGTATAATGGAAGAGACCATGTGTAATATTCTTACTTTAACTATTTACTGAACACGTCGAAAATTGGAATCTATATTTTATTTTTTTCATCTCATGTGATTCGACATATTCAATAAATACTTAAAGCAAAACTACAATGGCTAAAAGATCTATCAGAACAAAGCATAATAGCAAAATGAACATCATCACAAACCAGCATCAGTTAATAAGCAAATAGTCTCAGTACAATACAACATCAAGTACAGATCCAAATATAAAAGTGGGTACAAAGCCACTACTCACACATCCGTGAGTCAAAAGAATATACACAAAATAGTCATAATATCAAAGTATCATAAAGGATGGATAGCAAGTAAAGCTATCTATTGTATAGCAGATATATCCAAAGCGGAAGCAACGAAGCAAGCTAAGTCCAAAGCGACCTAACCTGAAACAACTCGGTCTGACCCAAGCATAAAATACTCGGATCAGGCTAGCTAAACAAACCAGTTAGATAAACTGAACAATAATCATGATAAGATAATGAGGCAACATATAACATAATAATCTCCAAAAGAGAAACATATATCATGGTAATAAAGACCAAAATCTCTCACATAGAGAAGAAACAAACATCTAAATAGAGATGTATAACAAGCCTCATATCATCGGCATAACATAAGCACAATTGCCAGTGTAGGCATAAAACAAGTTCCACAAGGTAGTCGTGCTTATATCGTGTGGTTGCACAAAACCATCACCGAATGAAGCTACACGAGGGAATATAAATCACATAGGAAAACATTAGCGCGCTTGTACTGTACTCAATCACATAGGAAATATACCCCAGTGACACACCCATCACTTTAGCTAAGGGGCAACACCTAAGGAGACAGTCCGAAGACACTATCCAGAAGGTGATGAGCTAGAAGGAGATAGTCCGAAAACACTATCCCAAAGGAAAATAAACCCAAGGGAGACAGTCCGAAGACACTATCCTAGAGTTATCACTCAGGAAACACGCCGTAGTGGTAAAGGCTCTTAGGCCCAGTACTCGTTTACCACTAACGGTAGGAATGTGTCACGAACTCTTAGCAAGGAACCCGTAAAGTAGTAACGTGAGTTCCATACCCCAACGTTCGCACTAAACGGTTTACTAACCAATCGTATGCTTCCACACTCAAAGCAGTAAAAAGTTCACCTCATGTCATCGATAAACTAGGCCAAAAGGCCAAAACGATCAATCGAATAGGTCGGGGATTAATCAAAAAGATAAACGCGTGGATTCATGGTCCGTGTTTTACCTAACCATTTAATCACCTTTCCACTTCGCTCGAAGTGCAAAAGAGTGTATATTTTACTTAGAAAATAGTTGAAGAAAATGGATTTTTAATCGTTTGAAAACCTCTTTAGAAATAGTCTTTGAAATTCTCCTATTATGGAGTAATTAATTTAATATTTAAAATAATACTAAATAATAGTTTCAAAAGCCAATTTGATGGAAAATCACTTTAAAATGATTTATAAAATCCGTGCATGAAATATAGAGACAAATCCCAAAGGAATCGGAAAAAACTCAGAAAAATAGTCGAAATTATACTGTATAAAATCGCGTAAAATAGGTTTAAGTCACTAGTTCGACGGCATATTTGAATTTGCAAACCGTGTCCAAATGGCATGAAAATAGGCAGATATGTAGACCAACATCCCCGCTCCAAACTGCGAAAAGAATCGGGCAATTCCGACTTGAAACGAAGAAACGGCGTCGTCTCAAAGTCGGACAAAAATCACAAAACTCTGCTGTGTCAAAACAGTGCAAAGGTCCCACTTCGACGACATGGTCGAAGGATCATATGAACCCAGATTTTGATAAAATTTGCAGGAGCATAGTACAGTACTCCTACTTTGATATGCAACAAGAATCATTCGGTTCCGACTGGAAACGAAGAAATGGCAATGTTTCAAAGTTGGTCCGACGATAACTAAAAATGATCACTATTGTAAAATAGTTTCTAGGTGCTACTTCGGCAATAGAAAAGAAGTATCTAACGCACCCAGATCTAAACCAAACTTTGCAAGATCGAAGATCTCGACCTCATCTTTCCAATGAGACCGAAATCGATGAAATATAACATCGGACCCGCTCAAAACGAGGTCGCGAAGTTGGACGTTTGAACTACAATTAATCAATGTTTTTCAAAACAGTTTCTGGGTGCTACTTCGGCAATAAAAACGAAGTATCAAACGCACCCAGATCTTAACCAAATTTTACAGGGTTGAAGAACTCGACCTCATCTTTCCAACGAGCCAAAATCGATGAAATCCGACATCGGCCGAGTCCGAGATGGCGTCGCAAAGTCGTGGTTCTGCGCTGAAAACAACGGGAGAAGAGACTAAGGCCTGTAGCTATGCACTAACAGGCCAGAGACGAAAACCCACAATTTTGGCATAGTAAACTTCAAATTCTGGCAAAATGAATAAAATAAAAGTTGTAGCTTAGTTTCTAAGCTTTCCGGAATGACCAAGACCGTCAAATTCCGATCAGGGATGAAAATTCTATGACTAAAACAATTCTCAGATCTAAATTCTATATCACTGTCGTTTTGCTCTCGGGATAGTAGTAAGAATGCACAGTTTTGACCAAATTAACTTCGAAATTTCATGAAACTCAAAACATGAAACTTTTAGCCCTATATCTAAGTTTCCAGAACATCCAAAATTATTGGATTTGGATAAGAAACGAGCAACTTATGGCCAAAACAATTTCAGGTTTTTATTTTATCAACCCTGTAGTTTGTTGTCAGGTCAGCAACAAACAAACGTAATTTCGACCATTAAAACCTCAAAATCATGCATAGCTCAAAACATAGAAGTTATAGATTACAAAATAAGCTTTCCAGAACATCAAGAAAATCTTAATTCCGATTTAAGATGAATGAGATATGCTTAATTTACTAACAGAAATATATTAATTTTAATTTCAGCTAGCATGTATTACAAGAAGAAGGTCAACCACTCTTCACTTCAACCCTATAAGTTTCAATCTAATAACAAAACAAGTATTTCCTAAATTAGGATTTAGGAATTTTTGAAATTGAAGAGGAGAAGAGATGGAGAAGATGTAGATGGAGCTTACCTTAGCTTCTCTTTAATTTGGAGCACGAATTTGAAGTTTGCAATTGAATCTAGGGTTTTGAATTTTAATTTCCCTTTCCTCTCCCCATTTTCAGTTGCTTGAGTGTTTAAGAAAATAGAAATGAAGTGAAGAGGAGAGGGGTTGAACTAGGTTATATGATGAGTTGGATCAAACTCAAACCCAAAAAGCCCAACAGAAAATAGCAAAATTCAACTTACTCCAAACATATCGAAGCTTATACTCAAAAAAGTCGCAAACGCTATTTTGGACTCAATAGAAGTGGTCCCGAGTCCTAATTCGACCGTTTGCAAAAAGTAGCTTTACGGACTTAAATTCGATTAACGATGATATATTTAAATAAAAATATTTGAATATAAAATCGTAAAATATTCGGGTTGTTACAGATCTTCCCCCCTTAACAAAATTGCGTCCATGCAATTCCTAGAGAAGAATTTGCAACAACTACATACGTACAACCAAGAAGACAAGAAAAATAAGCTTGAGATAAAAAGATATTCTCACCATTGCAAAGTAAAGATAGAAAAGCCGGATAGGATCACTCGATAAACTCTCTGGTTTCCCAAGTACAGTCATTGCGATTAACGGACCATTGAACTTTAATGAGCGGCATGTCCTTGTTTCGTAGGTGTCTCACCTCCGAGGCAAGTACGCGAATAGGCTGCTATACAATAGATAAATCTGGTGAGATCTCAAGCCCTTGCAAATCAAGAGAGTAAATAACAGAATCCGATTCTCGGAGACACTTTCGAAGCTGAGAGACGTGAAACACGTCGTGAACTCCGGATAGATGAGCTGGAAGTGAAACTCTATAAGCCATAGGGCCAATACGTTCAGTAATAGGAAATGGTCCTACAAAGCGAGGAGCCAATTTCCCTGTCTCACTGAAGCGCATAACCCCTTTCAAAGGAGAAACACGAATAAAGACTGTTAATGTAAAAATCAAATGCTAACACCCCGGTGTGTGTATTAGTAAAGTGAAAGCACCACCCGTTGGTACGGGAACAAAAAATAAGCAGAGAATAGCAGAAAAGTAAAGAGACATCAGTTTTATAGTGGTTCAGATCGAAATTAAGCCTACGTCCACTTTATCTTCTTTATTACAAGTTCGATTACAAGCTTTACAAGAATTCATTCGATTACTCAACAATCGATACAAGTGATTAGCACTACAATGCAAAAGAGATTCTGGAATCCATCTTGAATGTAGTTGATCTTCTCTTTAGGTAGTTTGGAATGTTTTTGGTAGTAGAGGAGTTGTAGAAGTTGTGAATGCAGCAGAGTTTTGGCGCTTCAAAGTCTCGAAAAAAGTCCCCTCTACAATGTGGAGTAGGCGGGGTATTTATAAGGAAAAATCTGTAAGTTAGGTCGTAGGTCGTAGGTCGTAGGTCGTAGGTCGCAAACGACCTAAGGATCATCCTAAGTTAGCTTAAGTCGTTGGCGACTTAGTGGAGCCATTCTAGGTGAGATACTGGGTGTGAGCGACCTAATGTTGTAAGTACAGAAGTTATCTCGGTCGGATTAGGTCGTGAGCGACCTAATAGAAGAGGCAGGTTGTGTGGCTTTACTCCGGGGCATGTTAAGTCGTTCCCTTCTCCTGAATCGCTAACTCGCTAGGTCGCTAACTCGTTAGGTCGCTAGGTCGCTAACTCGTTAGGTCGCTAGGTCGCTAACTCGTTAGGTCGCTAGGTCGCTAACTCGTTAGGTCGCAGGAGATCTTCTGGTGTTAGGTCGCTAGCTTGCTTATCTTGTTAGGTTGCTAGCTTGTAGATCTTGTTAGGTCGCTAGCTTGTAAATCGCTGAGCCGGTGGGTCTCTTTGCTCGCTAAGTCGTTAGGTCGCTGAGTGATAGGTCGTTGAAAAAGTGGTGTTAACACTTGCCCCTCGAAGTATATGCCTAGGGACTAGGTCGTGTGCTTCGACACTTTTTAACTCATGCCATCCGAGTTGCTAAGTCGTGAGTCGCTGGAGTTGTTAGGTCGTGAGTCGCTGGAGTTGTTAGGTCGTTTTAGGCCGATTCGAATTCCATTTTTCCCGCCTATAAGTTATTTAACTCGCTTCGTCCTATTCACTCTATTGCTTACACCCTACTGCCATTGCTGCATTCGAGCTCAAAGATTAACACGAAATCTTCACTTTTTCATCTCCAATCGTCGATTCCAATAGTGAATTTAGGTAATTCCGATCATCTATTCGCCGCGTTTACCATCGATTCCTCCATATTCAGCTCCATACAATTTTCGTTATCATGTCGTAAGATTATACTTCGATTCACCCTCTGATTCTCATCGAATCGTTGGTGATTGCTTTGAGAATGAATCAGCTTAGGGTTTCACATAGTTATATTTGAATTTGTGGAGTTAGTAACGTTTTCTGGAAATTTGGAGGAGATGATGGGGTTTTAGGTGTTTGGAGAAGACGAGGAGATGTGAGGTTAACGGGTTAGTGGATAGCGGGTTACGCCGTGGTACTTTGAGTGATGCAAAGGGTGGTGGACGCGTGGAAGAAGGTGATTGGAGAATAGGACTTAGGTTTTTTAATGGGAGATAGCTTAATATCGCCGAGCTACTTCAGGAGCGACCTAGTGAATCGAACGACCTAAGAACCCTTCATGACTTAAGGGAAGCCGAACGACTTAACAAATCAGCGACCTAACTCAAATCAGCGACCTAACTCTTTTCAGCGACCTAACTCTTTGCGACATAAAGTTTAGGTCGCGGCTACACTTGAACGAGCTATTACTTAGACAAATTTGCACTGCCTTGACCTGAAGTTTCATGCCTTAAACAGTGCGACTTAAAGAAGCTTCGGCCTATGCTAAGTCGCTTGAACTTAACTTCTTGCAAAAATTTACAGCACTTAACTTAAATTTTCAACTTGAACTTCCGAGATAACTTGCCTGAACTTGTTGCATTTCTTTACAGATTATATTAACTTTAATGCTAATCAACCTGTTAAACATAACATTTGCAGACGAACGAGACGAATATACTTATCATCGACTGTCCACATCGAGTGATGGATTAGATCAAAGAAACGATATTTTACTTAAATAAAACAGTATGAATCTGATTAAAGATGAAGTGATGTGAATCGACTGATTTAAATGAAGTATCAACGCAAAATGTATACAGCTATAACTGCTTATTGCTACATGTTATCTTTCATTGATACTACACTTAACTTTGATCTAATAACAAGCTTTGAAACTTCCTGAATTGACGTGTATCAATCAGTACTATTTCAAGTTTTATTTTATTTACTTGTTATTTCAGTAGCTTTGCACAACACTTCACACGCTTTTAGGAAACATGCACCTTCATATTTGAATGTCGAATTCCTTGTGTAGAATGACTTCTCAACAAGAAGAGATAGTAGGACAAGCTGGAGAGGTCTTCCCAAAAGCTAATCTCTTCGATAATCCCCCAGAAAGAACTTCAACCACTCTGAATCAACGGGTGTTCAGTCAATCATGTGTTCAGTTTGGTATTGCTGAAGCGGACGCTTTGCTTCCCGGGGTAAACGATACTGCTGACAGGCCACCTCTTGGTTTTATCGCAGTTAATCGTCAAATGTGCTCAAGTGGAGCTATTCCTCCCTTTAACGATTTTCTTCGACAACTCCTTCTCCGATTAACTATCTCTCCTTTCCAATTGCATCCCAATGGCTACGCCATCTTGATGGGACTGTGTATACTGTTTAGGAGGACACTCCACCGTCTTCCGAGCTTTGAAGAGATTTGCTATTTGTGCACGTTTGCGAAGAATAAAGATCATCCTTCTATTGTACTTGTGAGGAGCGCCAGGAACCCTAAACTAATTGCTGATCTTCCTGAAAGCGCTCATGGGTTTTTGAATCAATTTTTCTTTGTTCACTGTCCCCCGGGATTCTACGCCATTTGGAGAGTAGGAAGTAAGCTTGCCTATCTTTGTATTTTCCGTTCTTGAGCTTTTCAAGATCCGAGTTGTTAAGTACTAACTTCATCCTTTACTTTTACAGCACTTCCTCTTCTTTCTAAAGACTCCAGCCTCAAGCCAACTTTTGAAAGGCTAAGCGCTGTTGCCGCCAAAGAGAGGAGTATCAAATATCTTTTGAAAGATGAACTTCTACATCAATTTGGCCTTTTAGATCCTTCCCCATTCCTTCAGCTTCGCGATGCCCCCGCTTCTCAACCGGAAACATCTGATGCCCCAGCCCCCGCAAAAGAACTTGCGTCGAAAGAACTTGTTGCAGAGGCTTCATTGATAAAATGCTCCGGTTCTGCCGAGGGTGCGGAGTTTTCCGGCAAGTTTATGCCTCTCCCGGTTATCGAAGAAGAGGAACTCCCTCAACATCCCGAGAAAGTCGCCACGGAAGTTGATGAGGGGACGGAGAAGGAAAGTTCTGCCACAAAAAGTGCTGAGCATGTTGAAGAAGGAACTGCTTGCGTGACTCACTCGACTGGGCATGATGGTGACGACATCTTCGAGTGGTTAAGCGATTTTATGGTGACTTCTCAAGAGCTTTTTAAAGACGATGTCACCGCTCCTAAGCTTGTCTCTCCATCGGTTGAAGCAACATATTTCTTACGACCACTTCCGTCAACCCAAGAGTTGACCCCTATTGTAAAAGCCGACATCACTCCTAAGCTGAAGAGTGGTTTGTAGCTTGACGCGCGTAGTTTGCACGCCACACACACTTAGGATTTTTAGCAGTTACTCGCACTTAACTTCCTTTTCCTGGAGATTTCTAAATTCTATTTCTTTTTCATTTTCAGATTCTCCAATGGGACGAAGTGGCTCGTATTATGATGATTTTATGCGCTACGGAAAGCGTGACTATTACTATGATCCCAGGCGCCATCTCTCTGCTCCCAGGGAAACTGATGAGGAACGAGCGGCTAGAAAAGCTCGAGAGAGGCAGTCTTACGAGGAGCGATATGGAAGAAAAGATGACCACCATGACTCCTCTCAAAGAGATGACGATTCTCATAAAAGAAAATCTCACGATGACAAAGGGAAGAGTCATGTTGTTGAAGATTCAAGCAAGCGGGCCAAGCTTAGCGAAAGGCCTACGTCTGCAATTTCTGAAAAGCCCGATGCTCCCTTCTCTTTAGAAACTCCTTCCAGCTCTCCTGCCCTCAAAAGAACTGATATTCAGACGATCCTCAACAGGCCATCATATCAAGTTGAAAAGGCTTCGACTGCTCTTCAAAGTCGATTTCCACACTAGTGCTTAAAAGGAGTGCGTTTTGATCTTGATTTGGTTCCCATCGACAAACAAGCTATGTTGAGAAATCTTGACGCCATTAAACTCGATATTGAGAGAATGTCTGGATGGAAAAAACTTGTCGATGAGCTTCAAAGAATCAACCGCCTAAATCTTGAGGCTATGCTAACGATGGAAAACGACAAGTCGGAGTGGAAGAAAGTTCTTGATCAGCACGATGCGGAAATGAAAAGCATCACTACTTTCAACGAGGAGCTTGAGACCGAAGTTAAGAAACTTAAGGAGGACCTTGCTACCTCTTCCGATTCCCATTTTCAAAAGGAAGAGGTTTTTCAAAAGCAAGTGAGGGATGCACATGCCGCCCAGAGAGATGCCGAGACGAAACTTGAGGCGGAGCGGCATGTTATTGAAAAATATCGCAATGATACTGTCCAGCTGCGGGAAAAAGTCAGCTCCCAAGACTTGGAAATTGCAATGTTAAAAGCTCAACTTTCAAAAGTAGAAAAGGAGCGTGACGATGCCATGGCTGGAAAAGCGGCTACTGAAGAATCGCACGAAACAACCAAGGTCACCATCAGCTCCACTCTTTTTGAGTTTTATGTTCTCAGTGTCTTGGGACGCAGAAGCCTTTCGTTCTTGGGCCCAAAATACGAAATTACTCTAGCAGAAGTGTGGGAGGCAGTGATTGAAATGTATAAAGATGCTGGCTATGTGGAGGGGGACCTGGAGGCTTGTTATCTAGACGACGAGGGTCGTGCTGCCCTTGCTAGAGGGAAAGAACAGCTTGCCAGGGAGCGAGCCGAAGCAGCAGGAGGAGAGCATCTGGAGAAGGCGCCTTTAGCCGACCCCACTCGTCCTTCGGCTTCGGTCAACCCTGGTACCATTGGCTCTAGCTCTCATTCTCCACCTCCTGCAAAAGCCGAAATCCAAACTAAAACTGGTCACACTGAAGAAGAGGCCCAAGAAAGTACTGAAGCCCAGGATTATGAAATCGAAGTGATCAAACCAAGCTCTCCAGGTAACTTCAATTCCGATCTGGTTCAAGTGGACTCCTCGTTTGCTTCACCTGAGCTTGATGAACTTTTTGCCTATTACTTAAGCCTTGATGTGCCACCATCTCCTCTCTTTGCGGGAGATACTGATGTTTTTAACTTTTCTTCTACTGTAGCAAAAACAACAAGTGCTGTACCAGCTTGGCCTCCCCCAGCTGCTGCTCCTCTACCTCTTCAAGTTACTCCTCCTTCTGCTTCTCAACCGGGGTCGCAAGAAGAAAAAATAGAAGCTCTCCAAGACTTGGATGATCCGACCGCTTCGCAAGAGCAGAAGGTAGAAGAACTTGAGGAGGGTGAGTGGTCCCCGGAGAAATCTTATGCTGACGACATAAAGCTATCTGAACTTATTACTCCGGGCAGCGAATCTTCTTCAAAAAAGAAGGGGAAGCGCGTGGTTTCAAAGAAAAAGAAAGACATTCCTGCTGATGATGAGAAAGCAGAAGAAGACCCAGTTGCACCTCTTTCTCCTTCTTCCACGACTCGTCCAAGCCGGCCTGCGAAGTTAGCCATTAAACCAGGTGAAGGCTCTAAAGGCGGCGGGAGGAAGAAGAAATGAGTTTGGTTCTATCTTTCTTGTTTTGCTATTTTGCCTTTTGTCTAAAGACTTGTATCGACCGGGGATTGTGCGGGTACCGGCCCCCGCTTTTTTGAAACCTGTGCATGTATAAAAAATTTGATAGTATGGAATAAAAATGACTCTTTTTACTTGTACAATCTCTTGTCAGTATTTGTGAATGCATTTATTCCTTTTTTTTGCACAAATTTCTTTATTTTCTTTGTACGATACTGCAGTGAGCTCGTGGTATGCTTGTTTGAGCGTTGTTTTTATTAATATAGCTATATGCCCCCATGCCACGGCTCATTGCAATATTTTGAAAAGACTTGTACTCTTATTCTAGAGAATAATTTTTCCGTTTTGAGGAAATATTATTCTGCTTTAATAGATTGTGCTTTGTATCAGAGAAGTTTTCTTCTTTTTCTTTTCTTTTTTGAAAGAGTTAACACACTTCAACTTTTGGAGATGGCCACTTTTATTTTCTGAGAAGTGGATTACTTTTTGTAGTGAAGCGGACTTTCGAAGAAAACTTTTATTTTCGGACGTGCCTCGTTAGAGGGCTTTATTTGGCACTTTACCATTGGGGGTAGGGATGTGCGTCTGAAGAGGGCTTTTTTGTTGTGCCTCAGGAGAGGGCTTTTCTGTTGTGCCTCGGGAGAGGGCTTGTGCCTCCGAAGAGGGCTCCTCCGAAGAGTTGTGCCTCCAAAGAGGGCTTGTGCCTCCGAAGAGGGCTTTTGCCTCATTAGAGGTCTTTTGCCTCCGAAGAGGACTCCTTCGAAGGGTTGTGCCTCCGAAGAGGGCTTGTGCCTCATTAGAGGGCTTTTGCCTCGTTAGAGGTCTTTTGCCTCCGAAGAGGACTCCTCCGAAGAGTTGTGCCTCCGAAGAGGGCTTGTGCCTCGTTAGAGGGCTTTTGCCTCGTTAGAGGTCTTTTGCCTCCGAAGAGGACTCCTCCGAAGAGTTGTTCCTCCGAAGAGGGCTTGTGCCTCATTAGAGGGATTTTGCCTCGTTAGAGGTCTTTTGCCTCCGAAGAGGACTCCTCCGAAGAGTTGTGCCTCCGAAGAGGGCTTGTGCCTCGTTAGAGGGCTTTTGCCTCGTTAGAGGTCTTTTGCCTCCGAAGAGGACTCCTCCGAAGAGTTGTGCCTCCGAAGAGGGCTTGTGCCTCATTAGAGGGCTTTTGGTTTTGCCTGAAAGTTATTTCTCACAGTTAAATGGATCCACGGGGCGGACGCAAGCCGTTTAATTGGATGTTTGTTTGCACAGACAATCATAATTAAGCAGCAAGGGCCCGGTGCCTTCACTTTGGGAAGGTACCCCTCCGGTGGTTCCATTAACCTTATTGGTTGAGAAAAACATTTCATTTTACAGCATGCCTTGTTGGAGGGCTTTAAATTGCACTTCAACTTTTTTGGGGAAGATCGTTCCCATGAGAGTAGAAGAGTGCCTTTGAAGAGGGCTTTATTTGTTTGCCTGCAAGTTATTTCTCACAGTCAAATGGATCCACGGGGCGGACGCAAGCTGCTTAATTGGATGTTCGTGCACAAACGATTGCAATTAACTAGCAAGGGCCCGGTGTCTTCCTTTGGGAAGGTGCCCCTCCGGTGGTTCCATTAACCTTATTGGTTGAGAAAAACATTTCATTTTACAGCGTGCCTTGTTGGAGGGCTTTAAATTGTGCCTCCGGAGAGGGCTTGGAGTTGTTTGCCTGGAATGTTGCGTCTCACAGTTAAGTGGTTCCACGGGGCGGACGCAAGCCACACAACTAGATGTTTGTTTGCACAAACGATCACAATTAAGCAACAAGGGCCCGGTGCCTTCACTTTGGGAAGGTGCCCCTCCGGTGGTTCCACCAACCTTTTTGGTTGAGAGACAAGATTCTGTTTTGGCTGTTTTTTGTCTGCTTGCCAATATCTTTTCATCATCTGTTCCTCAGCGATCCCTTGCTATCACTTTTGAACACATGTTCCTTCCGTTTGCAGGTTGTTTGATTCTTCCAAAGAAGCGCACTTCTGGGTTAAGTGGATCCACGGGGCAGACGCAAACTACTTAATCGGATGTTTGTTTGCACAAACGATCTTGATCAGTTAGCAAGGGCCTGGAACCTTCACTTTTGTAAGGTGCCCCTTCGGTGGAATCACCAACCGTTTGTGAGTAATACTTCTTATGTAGGAATTGAATCTTGAATTTTTGTGGCTTGACATTTGTTTGTTGAGTGATTTATGGAATCGCTTGGGTTTGAGACGTATTGAATAGGTAAGCTTTTGCTTTGATTGCCTGCAATATTAAATCGATATTTTAGCAACATACTTAAAATATTTGCGCATCGAAATGAGACAGGCATTATATAGTAATAAAAAACACAAGATTTATAGTGGTTCGGGCAAGAATTGGGCCTACGTCCACTTTATAGTTCTTATTGCTGAGTCGCACTGATTTTAGAATGGCTTACAATACAAGAATATACATCCAGAATTATTTTACAAATTTAAGCATAGCTTTTAAGTAAAATATGGACGCAAGTGGTTGCTGTTCCAGGCTCTCGGGATTTGATCTCCATCGACAGTTGTGAGTTTGAAAGTGCCATCAAGAAGTTTTTGGCCTATGACATATGGCCCTTCCCAGTTTGGCCAAAACACTCCTATTGTTGTCATGATCCTTTTCAAGACTAGATCCCCAATTTCAAAGCTGCGTTGACGAACTTTAGAATTGAAGTGCCTGGCTATCCTTTGCTGTTGAGCTGCAACTCTGAGTTCAGCTTCTTTCCTTCTTTCATCAAGTAAGTCAAGTGCTTCAAGTTGCAGCTTTTCATTTTCAGCTTGGTTGAAATGAATTCTCCTGTGTGAGGCTGTGCAGTCAATTCCCCGATATTGCCCCGATATATCCCCGATATATCCCGTAGCGGACTTTTGGGGCAACGATATTCCAATAAAGCGGATCCGCTATTATCCCTGATATTGCGGCAATAATCTGTTATATCCCCGATTTTGTTGCCGCGCTATATCCCCCTTTCCTATAAATAAGCATTTTGCTTGATGTCTTGCTTTTAAATTTTATGGTAACTTCAAAGTTGATGTAACAATGATATATGATGTTGGTTATTATAACTAGTTCTAACTTTTAAGTGTCAACTTTGTTTATCTTTACTTTATTATAACTTTTTTTGCTTGGTGGGAAATAATAAGTAATACTTGTTCCTCTTTTTAATGTAGAATGTTCATGATTCCACTTTTTAAAGTCATCCGCTATATCCTGATATATCCTCGATATATCTCTGCTACAACTTTTCGCACCTCAAACGCTATGGAGTGGCAGGGCGCTTTAACTACACAGGTGTGAGGGGACCTCTATTTCCACTGGAATCATTGCTTCTGATCCATATGCCAATGAGAATGGAGTGTGCCCAGTCACAGTTTTGTGGGTAGTCCTATATGCCCATAGTGCAAGTGGCAGCTTATCAACCCAACCACCTTTTGCTTTTTCCAGTTGTTTTTTGATGGTTGATTTGATGATTTTGTTCACTGCTTCCACTTGCCCATTTGCCTACGGATGAGCCACTGCTGAGAAGCTTTTTCGGATCTTGAATCGCCTACAAAATTCCTGGAATTCTTCGCTTTCGAATTGGGTACCATTGTCTGTTATTATCTTCTGAGGCACTCCATACTTGCAAATTATATTTTTAGTCACAAAATTTATCATCTTTTTAGAGGTAATAGTAGCCAATGGTTCAGCTTCAGCCCATTTAGTGAAATAATCAACAGCAACAATGGCATATTTGATTCCGGATCTGGCAATCGGCATAGGCCCAATGAGATCTATTCCCCAAATGGCGAATGACCATGGACTGACCATCTGTGTTAGCACGGTGGAAGGTGCTCTTGGGATTTTTGCGAATCTCTAGCATCTGTCACACTTTCGGGAATAGCTAGCAGCATCTCGGTTAATATCCAGCCAAAAATACCCATAATAGATAATTTTCTTTGCAAGAGTTTGTCCACCTGAATGATCCCCACATTCTCCTCCGTGCACTTCAGCTAAAATTGTCTTAGCCTCTTCTTTGGTTACACATCGGAGTAATGACATCGAGAATCCTCGTCTGTACAAATGGTCGCCTTGAATTACATATCTCGGGGCTTTTCTTAATAGCTTCTGGCGTTCTTTTGAGTTTTTTGGCAAGGAGCCGTTGAGTAGATATTCCTTGATAGGGGTCATCCACGACTCCTATTCTTGAGATACAGCCATGATCCAGTCAATATCCATCTAATCAATACTCGGAGTTGTCAAGACTTCTACAGGGACCAATCCCAATAATTGAGCTTTGCTAGAGCTTGAGTATTTCGTGAGAGAATCTGCCTTCATGTTCTCTTCCCGGGGGATATGGTTTATTGTATAATGATCAAAATCATCGAGAAGCTCACAGGCTTTTGATAAGTATGCAGGAAGATTTCCTCCTTTAGTTTGAAACTCTTTCTTGACTTGGCATACAATTAGTTGGGAATCACTGAAGATTTGCAATACTTTGATGCTCAGTTCTTTAGCAATCCTTAGACCGACAATAAGAGCTTCGTATTCGGCTTCATTATTTGTCGAAGGAAATTCTAATCTCAATGCATAACACAATGACCGCCCTTCGGGGGTTTCAAGCACAACCCCAGCTCCGGAACAGTAGTCATTTCTTGCACCATCGACATATAATTTCCATCGGATCGGAATGTCTTCAGTTACCTCTTCCTCACTGCCACCTTTATCAGTGCATTCTGCAATGAAATATGCTAAAGCTTGTCCATTGATTGCTCTTCGGGGATGATATGTGATATCGTATTGACTGAGTTCAATATTCCACTTCAGAAGACGACCCGAAGTTTCAAGGCGGAATAGGACTTGCTTTAGAGGTTGATCAGTGAGGACTTTAATAGGATGAGCATGGAAGTATGGCCTCAACTTTATGGACGCGATCAATAGACAATAGGCGAGCTTTTCTAACTTTGAATAATTCATCTCTGCCCCAGTAAACCTTTTGCTGATGTAATAAACTGGATGCTGAACTTTTGCGTCTTCTCGTACCAACGCTGCACTGAGAGCATGGGATGAAACTGCTAAGTATATGAATAGATCTTCACCATTGTTGGGCTTAGAAAGTACTGGAGGCGTTTCCATATGATGAATCAGCTCATCAAAAGCTTTTTGACACTCAGGAGTCCATTCGAAATTCTTCTTTCCTTTCTTCAGAGCGTCAAAGAAGGGAATGCATTTATCTGTGGCTTTGGAAATAAATCGACTCAAAGCAGCGACTTTTCCATTGAGGCTTTGCAATTCCTTCTTTGTTCTAGGGGGTTTGACTTCCCTTAAGGCAGTGATCTGAGCAGGATTAGCTTCAATGCCCCTAGCACTCACAATGAAACCTAAGAATTTTCCGGATTCAACTCCGAATAAACATTTCAGAGGATTCAGCTTCATCCCATACTTTCAGAGGATTGTGAACATTTCTTCCAGATGATCCATGTGGTCTACTGCCTTCTTTGATTTCACTAACATATCATCAACGTACACTTCCATAGTCTTGCCAATTTGAGGCTTGAACATGGCATTAACGAGTCTCTGATAAGCTGCCCCTGCGTTCTTTAGTCCGAAGGGCATGACTTTATAGCAGTAAAGACCAACATAAGTGATGAAGCTCGTGTCCTCCTGATCTGGCTCATGCATCATGATTTGATTGTATCCTGAGTAAGCATCCATAAAAGACAATAATTCATGCTCGGCTGTTCCATCTACCAATTGATCGATTCTGGGCAACGAGAAACAGTCTTTGGGACATGCTTTGTTCAAGTCTGAAAAGTCGATGCATACTCTCCACTTTCCATTTGCTTTTTTAACCAACACCGGATTAGAAACCCAATTTGGATAAGTGCATTCTCTGATGAAGCCATTTTCCATGAGCCGATCTACTTCTTCATTCAATGCCATTGACCTTTCAGGACCCTGGGTTCTTCTTTTCTGTTTTACGGGTGTGAATTTTGGATCAATATTTAAGGCATGCACTACGATTTCTGGAGATATTCCGCACATGTCGGCATGACTCCAAGCGAAAACATCCAGGTTTGCTTTCAAGAATGCTATTAGTATATTCTGAACCGTCATACCAAGCTGTGAACCCACATTCAGCACCTTGTTTGGGTCATTCGGGTCAACAGGTATTGGCACCATTACTTCTACCGGCACCACTCTATTCTCCCCTGTACTGGTCTTTCTGGGATCAATTTCTTTTCGCGCACCACTATGCTCACAAGTGCAGGGTCCACCCTGTACTTGCTACAAGGTGGGTTCTTTGATGCGGAGCGGAGCTGCCGCACCCTTTCCCATCTCTCTCTTCTTCGCCTCACGCAACTCTATAAGATAACATTCCCGCCCAGCATTCTGGTCCCCTTTCAAAACACCAACTCCATTATCAGTGGGGAATTTCATAGTTAGGCACCACGGGGCGAGAATAGCTTTGAATGCAGCAAGAGTTGGTCGTCCCAAGAAGGCGTTATAAGCAGAAAATTCATCAACAATAACAAAAGTTTGCTTACGGACCACTTTTCTTTCCCCTTCACCAAGTTCTACAAATAAGTCGACAGTTCCGTTGGGCTGTTTTGGTTCCCCAGTGAACCCAACATTTTTTTGCGAAGAAGCTTGAACATCAGCCATTGGAATTTTCATTTGATCAAAGGTCTTTTTAAAGAGGATATTACAAGAAGCGCCACAATCAACAAGCACTCTTCTCACAATAGCTGGCCCGATACCGGTGGTTATTACCAAAGGATCCATGGTGGGAGCCTCAATTCCCATAGAATATCTAACTCTGAATACGATGTCATCGTAAAAAGTTCTTTGCTGTTTTGAAGGCACAGCATCTCCCAAGGAAAAAACAGTTTCTTCTTTCGGGGCATGTCTTAGAGCATGAGCATACCTCTCCATTTCTCCCCAACTTCTGCCTACTGGGTGAGGACCCCCTGTGATTACATTAATAACAGGCCTTTCCGATTCCTGCACCACAGCCTTTTCTCCTGAGCCAGATTGACGAGCAGGAAGTTGCTGCCCCTGAGTGGATGAGGCCGGTTCACCTCTGTTTCTCTTGACATACTGTTGCAGTTTATTCTCTCTCAACAGTTCTTCAATCAAGTTCTTTAGATGGCGACATTCGTTGGTGTCATGGCCAGGTTGGTTGTGGAATCGACAGAACCTTCCATTAGGCACAAAATTTTTCCCGAGCTTAATCTTAGGTGGCTCAGGGAACTCGACGGCATCCTTGGTTGCGAAGAAAATGTTTTCTGGAGTATCAATTAGAGGAGTAAAGTCTGAAGGCTTAAAGTAACGAGGTTTCTTCACATCTTTTTGTCCTTTCCTACTGTTATTTTCCCTCTTCTGACCACCAGATTCTTTCTTATTAGAAGCTTCAGCCACATTGTTGTTTTGAATTTCAGCCACAACCACCTTTGCTGGTGCAAGAAGATTCTCCAGACACATAAAACTTCTCAAGTGAATTTGGTTCCTTCATCTTCAACCATTTTCCAAATTCACTAGATTTATCGATGGCTCGCATCAAGTAGGTTAGAATCATTCGAGGCTCAGCATTATCCACTTCAGCCAAGGCTATGTTGAAGCAGTTCAAGAAAGATTTGATAGATTCCCCAGGAGCTTGTTCAAGGCTGGACAATGCCATTATGTCCTTAGCTTTTGAAGCATACAATCTGAACTGATCCTTGAATTTACGAGTTAATTCAGAGAATTGATCCACAGATCGGACTGGTAGCTTTGTAAACCAAAGTAGAGCCACCCCCTCCAAAATGACAGGAAAATATCTGCATTTAATCTCATCTGTTGCCCTGGCACCTGTCATATGCCAGTCGTATTAGTACAAGAACTGATTTGGGTCGCTTGTCCTCCGATAGGCTGGGATAGTAGGAGGGACAAACTTCTTTGGAAATTCAGCTTTTAGAATTCTTTCGGTAAACGGAGTCTTACTTGGAGCAAATCCCTAGTCATTTTCATCTTCATCCCTTTGCATACTTTCTTTCATAATTTGGCGAACCATTCCTGATAGGTATTCCTCGTCGTTCAGAGGCCTTGCCGGGCAGACGTCAGCCACTTTTTCGGAAGTTTGCCTGAACAAACGTTCGCGAAGAGGTGGCTGCAGCCTTGAACCTCCAACTTGGGGAGGTGCCCCTTCGGCGGTGCCAGCTGCCCTTGGAGGAATACTTTTCTCTTGGGAGTCATGAGCATCTTCAGCAAAGGTTGGTTCATGATTTTCTGGTTGTTGGTTAGCCCCAAGTAGAGCGTTTAACCTGTCCATCATCAAAGCATTTTGAGCTTCCATTTGTTGGTATAACCCAGATACGACATCATCAAGTTCGGCCCTTGTGACTCCAACAGTAGGAGTCGGCTGATTTGGCACTGGGGATGTGGCAGTCCCGTCATAAGCATTTCCGGATCTCGTAGATCTACTCTTTCTTCTAGGAGTCATGATTTCAGATAGACTTCTGGTTTTTAAGGAGATTTTTTCAACAAATCTTTGCGAAGCAATGGTGAGAACACACTTGAGTTCGATCTTCTCAGTGAAAGCACCAAAAATGTTAACGTAAAAATCGAACGCTAAGACCCCGGTGTGTGTATTAGTAAAGTGAAAGCACCACCCGTTGGTACGAGAACTAAAAATAAGCAGAGAATAGCAGAAAAGTAAAGAGACAGCAGTTTTATAGTGGTTCGGCTCAAAATTAAGCCTACGTCCACTTTATCTTCTTTATTACAAGTTCGATTACAAGCTTTACAAGAATTCCTTCGATTACTCAACAATCGATACAAGTGATTAGCACTACAATGCAAAAGAGATTCTGGAATCCATCTTGAATGTAGTTGATCTTCTCTTTAGGTAGTTTGGAATGTTTTTGGTAGTAGAGGAGTTGTAGAAGTTGTGAATGCAGTAGAGTTTCGGCGCTTCAAAGTCTCGAAAAAAGTCCCCTATACAATGTGGAGTAGGCGGGGTATTTATAGGGAAAAATCTGTAAGTTAGGTCGTAGGTCGCGAACGACCTAAGGATCATCCTAAGTTAGCTTAAGTCGTTGGCGACTTAGTGGAGCCATTCTAGGTGAGATACTGGGTGTGAGCGACCTAATGTTGTAAGTACAGAAGTTATCTCGGTCGGATTAGGTCGTGAGCGACCTAATAGAAGAGGCAGGTCGTGTGGCTTTACTCCGGGGCATGTTAAATCGTTCCCTTCTCCTGAATTGCTAACTCACTAGGTCGCTAACTCGTTAGGTCGCTAGGTCGCTAACTCGTTAGGTCGCTAGGTCGCTAACTCGTTAGGTCGCTAACTCATTAGGTCGCTAACTCGTTAGGTCGCAGGAGATCTTCTAGTGTTAGGTCGCTAGCTTGCTTATCTTGTTAGGTCGCTAGCTTGTAGATCTTGTTAGGTCGCTAGCTTGTAAATAGCTGAGCCGGTGGGTCTCTTAGCTCGCTGAGTCGTTAGGTCGTTGAGTGCTAGGTTGTTGAAAAAGTGGTGTTAACAAAGACAAGATCACCAACCGAGAACTCGAGAGGCTTCCTACGGTTATCCGCGTAGGATTTCTAGCGGCTTTGTGCCTCTTTCATTCTCTGCCGAATAAGAACAGTCTTCTCAGAAGAATCATGAACAAACTCTGGGCCAAGAATAAGCTTCTCCCCGGATTCTAACCAACAAGAAGGTGATCGACATGGCCTTCCATATAAGGCTTTGAAAGGAACCATACCGGTACTGGACTGAAAACTATTGTTATAGGAGAACTCTACAAGGGGTAGATGATCCTCCCAACTACCTCCAAAATCAAGAATACAAATACGGAGGAGATCCTCTAAGATACGATTCACCCATTTAGTCTGTCCATCAGACTGTGGATGATAAGCTGTGCTGAAATTAAGCTTTGTTCCCAAAGCATGCTGAAGTCTCTTCCAGAAATGACTGGTGAATAAAGGATCACGGTCACTCACAATCGAACTAGGAACACCGTAAAGTCTCACGATTTCCTTGATAAATAACTTAGCCAAAAGAGAAGCAGTCCTATTAGATTTAATAGGAACAAAATGAGCTGACTTGGTGAGGTAATCGACAATAACCCAAATGCTAGAATGGCCCGATCTCGTACGAGGTAGGCCATCAATGAAATCCATCGAAATCTGATACCATTTCCACAATGGAATCTCTAGAGGCTGAAGGAGACCAGAAGGGCGCTGATGTTCGGCTTTAATACGCTGACAAGTCATGCAATTACTCACATAACTCGCCACATCGCGTTTCATGCCTTTCTAATAATGAAGGCGATGCATATCGGCATACATCATACTACTACCAGGATGAATAGTATACTTAGAATGATGACAATCATCAAGAATGTCATGCCTAAGTGCAGAATCAGAAGGCACAACAAGACGGTTCTTCTTGCGAAGACACCCATGAAGATCAATGCTGAAATCCCGCAACGCCTCATCACGGGGTTCAGTCTCACAAAGCTGAATAAGATGCACAAGATCAGGATCACGCCGCTGAGCATCGGCAACACGATCCAATAAAGAGGGTCGAGCTTCCAAACTGAATAATACCACTAGAGAATCAGAGGATGGAGCTCGATAAGGAATATCACAAAAAGATAGAGTCTCAAGAATATCCCATTCGGCAAGCATCATAGAAACGACAGCCGAATGACTGCGACTGAGCGCATCAGCAACACGATTACCCTTACCAGGGGTATATTGGATATCAAAGTCATAGGAGGCAAGAAACTCGAGCCAACGCTATTGCCTCATATTGAGTTCCTTCTGAGTGAACAAATACTTGAAGGATTTATGATCGGTATAGAAAATGAAACGCTCGCCTAATAAATAGTGCCACCAAATCTTCAAGGCGAAGACAATGGCGGCTAACTCAAGATTATGAATGGCATAGCGAACCTCATTCGGACGCAGTTGCCTAGAAGCATAAGCAACTACCCGATCCTTTGGCCTAAGCATGGCACCGAGACCACTACCACAAGCATCGGTGTAGACAACAAGATCATGATTCCCCTCGGGCACCACAAGAATAGGAGCATTAGTGAGAAGTTCCTTTAATGTCTGAAAGGAAGCTTCACACTTATCGGACCAAATATAACGAATGCCTTTCCGAGTAAGGCTGGTGAGAGGAAGCACAACACGGGAAAAATCCTTAATGAATCGATGGTAGTAACCCGCCAATCCAAGGAAACTTCGAATCTCATGAACATTCTCAGGCCTCTTCCAATTCTGGATAGCTTCGTTCTTTGAGGGATCGACCGAAATGCCGTCGGAAGATACAACATGGCCTAAGAACTTAACCTTATTCTCCCAAAAATGGCACTTGAAGAATTTGGTTTAAGATGATGGTGACGAAGAGTACTCAAGACAATTCTCAAGTGATTAGCATGCTCGACTTCAGACTTAGAATGAACAAGAATGTCGTCAATGAACACAAGGACGAACTTATCGAGATATTTTCGGAATACTCGATTCATAAGATCAATAAAGAAAGCAGGAGCAGTAGGGTAGGTGGAAACACGGTGACCTTCCTTCTGGCAATAATGGCAGAAGAGAGGCTTAGGACAAGCTCGAATCATATGATCAGGAGAACCACAATCGAAACACTTCCGAATGGAAGGTGTTCCAGTAGACTGAGAGTTAGAACCAGATTCAATGAGCTTCTTCTTCTTATAAGAAGTGCTAATGAATTCAAGACCAAACTTAGATAAGGCCTCGAATGATGCAACATATTTAGAAATGGAGAACTTCCCTTGCTTCAACTCAAGGAAGCGACGTGCCAATAAAACTTTCTCAGATTCAGGAACGAATTTGAGTTCGAATCGTTCCCGGAACTGAGTCCAAGAAATAACAAACTCATCAAGTTCGGCTATAAGAAGCTCATACCAATCAAGGGCACGCTCTTGCAATAAGCTAGAAGTTAGAAGAACTCAATCATGGTCAGAAAGATCCATGCGAGAAAAGATATGCTCACATGTGCGAATCCAAGCTTAGACCTCAAGAACGGACTCAGAGCCTTTGAATGGCTTTCCACCAAGATGAGAAAAATCAGTGCACAGACCTGCAAAGGCAGACTTGCATGGAGGAGATGCACGAATAGGAGCTGGAGGCTGAGTGCTCCTAAATAACTCCAAAACCTGATCGGGAGACATATAAACGCCGTCCGGATGCGAGCCACTGGATTGCCCAGCATCTGAGCGTCGTCCTCTGCCCCTTCCGGCCATTAACTGAAAGATAAGATAAGATAAAGATTATTCACAAGGTAGATATCATTAATTCAAATATGGAATACTACGGAATAAAATGCATTCCTAGACATATTCCTAACTTATCTATCCAATGTCATGAGGAAAGGGCTTTGTAATATTTGAAGCATACTAGGATGTATTGTACTAAGTGTTACTGTTCTGTGTTTATTATACTTAGTTCTGAACCTCGCTCTGATACCAAGCTATAACGCCCCACTCCGCGAGCCTCATTAACAAAGAGTATTATATGGATAATACCGTCTGCTAATGCGGACAATGGAGTATAATGGAAGCGACCATGTGTAATCTTACTTTAACTATCTACTGAACATGTCGAAAAGTGGAATCTATATTTTATTTTTTTCACCTCATGTGGTTCGACATATTCAATAAATACTTAAAGCAAAACTACAATGGCTATAAGATCTATCAGAACAAAGCATAATAGCAAAATGAACATCATCACAGACCAGCATCAGATAATAAGCAAATAGTCTCAGCACAATACAACATCAAGTACAGATCCAAATATAAAAGTGGGTACAAAGCCACTACTCACACATCCGTGAGTCAAAAGAATATACACAAAATAGTCATAATATCAGAGTATCATAAAGGATGGATAACAAGTAAAGCTATCTATAGTATGGCGGATATATCCAAAGCGGAAGCAACGAAGCAAGCTAAGTCCAAAGCGACCTAACCTGAAACAACTCGGTCTGACCCGAGCATAAAATACTCGGGTCAGGCTAGCTAAACAAATCAGTTAGATAAACTGAACAATAATCATGATAAGATAATGAGGCAACATATAACATAATAATCTCCAAAAGAGAAACATATATCATGGTAATAAAGACCAAAATCTCTCACATAGAGAAGAAACAAGCATCTAAGTAGAGATGCATAACAAGCCTCATATCATCGGCATAACATAAGCACAAGTGCCAGTGTAGGCATAAAACAAGTTCCACAAGGTAGTCGTGCTTATATCGTGTGGTTGCATAAAACCATCACCTAATGGCGCTACAGGAGGGAATATAAATCACACAGGAAAACATTAGCGCGCTTGTACTGTACTCAATCACATAGGAAATATACCCCAGTGACACACCCATCACTTTAGCTAAGGGGCAACACCTAAAGGAGACAGTCCGAAGACACTATCCAGAAGGCAATGAGCCAGAAGGAGACAGTCCAAAGACACTATCCCAAAGGCAAATAAACCCAAGGGAGACAGTTCGAAGACACTATCCCAGAGGTATCACTCAGGAAACACGCCGTAGTGGTAAAGGCTCGTAGGCCCAGTACTCGTTTACCACTAACGGTAGGAATGTGTCACGAACACTTAGCAAGGAACCCGTAAAGTAGTAACGTGAGTCCCATACCCCAACGTTCGGACTAAATGGTTTACTAACCAATCGTAAGCTTCCACACTCAAAGCAGTAAAAAGTTCACCTCATGTCATCGATAAACTAGGCCAAAAGGCCAAAACGATCAATCGAATAGGTCGGGGATTAATCGGAAAGATAAACGCGTGGATTCATGGTCCGTGTTTTACCTAACCATTTAATCACCTTTCCACTTCACTCGAAGTGCAGAAGAGTGTATATTTTACTTAGAAAATAGTTGAAGAAAACGGATTTTTAATCGTTTGAAAACCTCTTTAGAAATAGTCTTTGAAATTCGCCTATTATGGAGTAATTAATTTAATATTTAAAATAATACTAAATAATAGTTTCAAAAGCCAATTTGATGGAAAATCACTTTAAAATGATTTATAAAATCTGTGCATGAAATATAGAGACAAATCTCAAAGAAATCGGAAAAAACTCAGAAAAATAGTCGAAATTATACTGAGTATAAAATCGCTGAAAATAGGTCGAAGTCACTAGTTCGATGGCAGATTTGAATCTGCAAACCGAGTCCAAATGGCATGAAAATTGGTAGGCATGTAGACCAACATACTTGATCCAAACTGCAAAAAGAGTCGGGCAATTCCGACTTGAAACGAAGAAACGGCGTCGTCTCAAAGTCGGACAAAAATCACAAAACTCTGCTGTGTCAAAACAGTGCAAAGGTCCCACTTCGACGACATGGTCAAAGGGTCATATGAACCCAGATCTTGATAAAAATTTGCAGGAGCATAGTACAGTACTCCTAATTTGATATGCAATAAGGACCGTTCGGTTCCGACTTGAAACGAAGAAATGGCAATGTTTCAAAGTTGGTCCGACGATAACTGAAAATGATCACTATTGTATAACAGTTTCTGGGTGCTACTTCGGCAATAGAAAAGAAGTATCTAACACACCCAGATCTAAACCAAACTTTACAGGATTGAAGATCTTGACCTCATCTTTCCAACGAGACCGAAATCGATGAAATTTGACATTGGACCCGCTCGCAGCGAGGTCGCGAAGTTGGACGTTTGAACTACAATTAATCAATGTTTTTCAAAACAGTTTCTGGGTGCTACTTCGGCAATAAAAACGAAGTATCAAACGCACTCAGATCTTAACCAAATTTTACAAGGTTGAAGATCTCGACCTCATCTTTCCAAAGAGACCAAAATTGATGAAATCCGACATCGGCCGAGTCCGGGATGACGTCGCAAAGTCGGGGTTCTGCGCTGAAAACAACAGGAGAAAAGAGACTAAGGCCTATAGCTATGCACTAACAGACCAGAGACGAAAACCCACAATTTTGGCATAGTAAACTTCAAATTCTGGCAAAATGAATAAAATAAAAGTTGTATCTTAGTTTCTAAGCTTTCCGGAATGACCAAGACCGTCAAATTCCGATCAGGGATTAAATTCTATGACTAAAACAATTCTCAGATCTAAATTCTATATCACCGTCGTTTTGCTCTCGGGATAGTAGTAAGAATGCACAGTTTTGACCAAATTAACTTCGAAATTTCATGAAACTCAAAACATGAAACTTTTAGCACTATATCCAAGTTTTCCAGAACATCCAAAATTATTAGATTTGGATAAGAAACGAGCAACTTATGGCCAAAAGAATTTCAGGTTTTTATTTTATCAACCATGTAGTTTGTTGTCAGGTCAGCAACAAACAAACGTGATTTCGACCATTCAAACCTCAAAACCATGCATAGCTCAAAACATAGAAGTTCTAGACTACAAAATAAGCTTTCCAGAACATCAAGGAAATCTTAATTCCGATTTAAGATGAATGAGAAATGCTTAATTTACTAACAACAATATACTAATTTTAATTTCAGCTAGCATGTATTACAAGAAGAAGATCAACCACTCTTCACTTCAACCCTACAAGTTTCAATCTAATATCAAAACAAGTATTTCCTAAATTAGGGTTTAGGAATTTCTGAAATTGAAGAGGAGAAGAGATGGAGAAGATGAAGATGGAGCTTACCTTAGCTTCTCTTTGAATTTGGAGCACGGATTTGAAGTTTGCAATTGAATCTAGGGTTTTGAATTTTAATTTCCCTTTCCTCTCCCCATTTTCAGTTGCTTGAGTGTTTAAGAAAATAGAAATGAAGTGAAGAGGAGAGGAGAGGGATGAACTAGGTTATATGATGAGTTGGGTCAAACTCAAACCCAAAAAGCCCAACAGAAAATAGCAAAATTCAACTTACTCCAAACATATTGAAGCTTATACTCAAAAAAGTCACAAATGCTATTTTGGACTCAATGGAAGTGGTCCCGAGTCCTAATTTGACCGTTTGCAAAAAGTAGCTTTTCGGACTTAAATCCGATTAACGACGATATATTTAAATAATAATATTTGAATATAAAATCGTAAAATATGCGGGTTGTTACACAGCGAGAGGAGGGATTGTGGTCCACGTTGAAGTTTTACTAGAGCATTTTGGTGGCAACGTTGAAGTTGTGAAATGGCATAAGAGATACTTTCTCTAAAAATCCATCGCTAATGGTCACAAAGACCATATTGCCTATCTCGAGGCTGATATTAAGAAGAAAGGCGAAATGATCAACACGCTTAAACGACAAGTGAAGACAAATCCCACGATCGACTTCGATCAAAAGATGTCGAACTTATTCAGCAAATAAGTGATTTAGAGTTGAAATTAAAAGATAGTCAGGCTCAGTGTGCCTCCTTGGAGTTCATTATGGGGGACAATATCTCGAGTATTGACTTGCCGGTCCCTCATTCTACTCCTACGGTTACTAGGCCCACCAGGTCGAAACTTCATACGGCCGAAAAATTCCCTACCATGCTCAATCCTCCCCCGAGCTTAGACGAGAATCTCGTGGGTATCTGGTGCATGAGTGTAAAATTCGAAATAGCCAAATATGTTGATGAGTAATAGAAAATGAAGTACTCTGTACCATTAATGATTAAGTTGCTAAGAACCAAAAGCTCGAAGGTGATAACTATCTGCTTGAAAAGCGCATTGCAGAGTTAGAAAGGGAAAACAAAACCCTTAGGTCAGCCAATAGAGCTTTTAATCGTGCTCTGAAGACCAATATTGATGTGATTGATGATGAAAGTAGAATAAGGATAAAAGAAAAGAGACTCAAGGAAAGTTCTCTATGCCGCAATTCGTCACGTTGTGGACCGTTTAGTCGTAGAGACTCTTAACAGGGCCGCTCAAGATTCGTAATTTATTTATTTGTATGACTTAAATGAACTTGTTTTGTGTATACATATGTAAACAACTTCATAAACTTGTAAATTATCTCATGACTTATGTAAATTATATAAATTTTGAAAGTAGCACCTAATTTACGATCCTTTTCAGTAATGTCACTTTTGAAATGCATTTGAATTGCTCATTCATTAATTTATGGAATCGCTGAATTTTTTGTTACTCGTTGTTCTGATTTTCCTGAAAAGCATGTAGTAAACAATATTTCTAATTGTTAGCTTGAAATTGACATATTTGTCTACGTATGTCACTTACAAATCATCATGTTTATTGTATGAAAAGTAGTTTATACTAAATGTTAAAATCTCATCTTTAACCATAATGATAGATGATCAAGAATGTAACTCCTCCCACTTGATTGGAAAGTTAAAATTTGCTAATAGAAAATCCCACTTTATCATAGGGATATAAATATTAAAATGTAATCTTTATTTAATAAAGAACCTGATTTAGTAATTAGTGTTTGACATTTTGAAGTAGTAACTCTTTGACCCATTCCTCAACTTTAATGGGATTTAAAAAGTTAGAAAACCGAAGTTCCCGTTCGAAAACTCTTAATAGCGATCTTTTAATGATATTCTTTGGCCCAGATTCGGGCATTTGGGATGACTAGAAATCCAATGACCTTGCACCGAGATTAGGGCTTACATAAGCAGCAGTCCTGATACCCAGATTCGGGTATAATAAGTCAGTAATTGATAAAGACCCGAAGCCTAAATTCGGGCGTTAGATGATGGAATTCATACATGAAAGACCCAGAACCCTCGTTTAGGTATAATTAGCTAGTGTTTAGAAATGGGAGTCCCGAAACCCATATTCGGTTAATAATAAGCGGAGTTCTGTCCCACTCCTTTGCTTATTTCTTCTTTGACATGTATGAACCCTTCAGGTTTTGAATATATATAGAAATAATCTGATTGGCTGCCTCTTGAACTAGGACATCATAGTCCATGATCGGATATGCTTTTTCTCGAGCTTGAACATCTTAGTTCATGATTTGATGAGCCTCTTCTCGGGCTTGGATGTCTCAGCCCTTTGGACATCTTAGTCCAATATTTGATGAGCCTCTTCTTGGGCTTGGACGTCTCATTCCTTTTGACATCTTAGTCCATTATTTGATGAGCCTCTTCTTGAGACTGAACGTCTTAGTCCATTGTTGTCCAGTGCTCTTGGTTAGCTCATCTTAGAGGCTGGAACCAAGGACTTACCCGACCTCCCTCCAGGAGGCGCCCTTCCATGGCCCTTTTGCGGCGCGGACAGGGGCTCGTTCGGTGCTTTACCCTGGCCATCTTATGGCACAGATAAAGGCTTAATCAATTCTCCCTTTAGGAGGTGCCTTACCCTAGCCCTTTTACGGCGCGGATAAGGGCTTGTTCAATGCTTTACCCTGTCCGTCTTATGGCACAGATAAAGGTTTACTCCATCCTCCCTTCAGGAGGTGCCTTGACCTGACCAGAGGCGCGACCAACGGCTTGTCCAGTGCTTTAACCTAGCCGTCTTATGGCATGGCTAAAGGCTTATTTGCCCCCCATCCAGGAGGTGCTCTGCCCTGGCCATCTCGGCACAGACAGAGGCTTTTCTACCATCTTAAGTAGACTACCATCTTAGGTAGTATCCAAATATAAGGAGCATTTTACTCCCAATCATGTAGATTTTCTCTTTATAGAAAGTTGCTCTTTATTGACTTTATCTCAAATTCTTTTTATAAACTCGTGGATTTTTCCTTGACGAAAGAAGTTTATGATAATCCCCTATAGGGCTCTACAATGTTTGGTTTCATGTCCATTCATCATATGATAGTGGCAATAGGATCCTCCCAAATACCTTTTATGTTTTGGCTTTTTTCTGTAATGGCCAATAGTTGAGCTCATCCTTGGTAAGCAAGTAGATATTTTCACTAGAGTTAAGTTGCATCCTTTTGGAAGTCTAGATTTGAAGCTTGATTTTTAAGGATGGCTCTTTGACTTTTTATTCTTCAGCCTTGTTGTTTTATGATCTTAAATTTCTTTTCTTTTTGCTACTCTTTGTACCTCTTGAGTGGGAAGTATTCTTGTTGCAGTTGGTTGCCATTTGTGTGCAAAGGCATTGTGATCAGTCATTATTTCTCTCTCAAAAATTGTGCCTTCGGAGTAATGGTGAATTGTTCTTCTCATTTGATTAAAGATATTGTCACTTCCATTTGTCTTCTTTCCAAGTGCAAAGATTGGGGTAGGGCCAACATGAAAAGGGTTTAAGCTCCAATTCTCGGGATCATAAAATTCTGATTTTTTCTGGTTTATAATTCTAAGACCTTCGAGCCTTAGTCTTTGCTATTCATCTTGTTTGGAATCCTTTATGATCACTTAGGAGAACCTTGTTAAATATGGTTCAGAAGACCCTTGTTCAGATCATTTAATTCTTCTAGCCATGATTTTCCAAAGCAGATAAACTTGATGTAGGATTGATCCAAGCAAGTTTAAAGAATAGTAGTGTTAGGGGTTTATCCAAGTCGGAGGTTCAAGCCCTCCTTCTAGCGCAAAATTTTTTAACAGGATTTCCTGTCAACACCCTAAAGTGATGCCAAGAAAGATGATTTATCCATTGTATGAATGGTGAGAGTGAATCCCTTAAGAATTGCTTCTTGATTTGGCTTTATTTATTGATATATCTCAAATCAGACCTTTCAACGTCGTCGAAAGATATGGACTTTGGGTTAAGTGACCATTTGATATTGATGAGCTAATGCGAATACTTTTTTGGAAGCCTTCCTTTCGATCAGATTTAAATTCCTGAGTTAAGTCTTTTAAGGTAGATTTCGACCTTGTCGAAATCTTAGATGTTAGTTTCCTTTAGATTTAGGCAAGAAGTCTTATTCTCTAGTGGATTTGGAATGGGCTTCGACCTTGTTGCAAGCTATTAGAATGACTTCCTTTGGATTGAATCACTAGCCTAAGTTTTAGTATTGAGAGAACAGGTTTTGACCTTGTCGGAAGCTTTAGTCCACAAAGTTGATAGCTTCAGAAGGTTACAGATAATGCCGGGATCAGAAGAGTTGTCGACCTTGTCAATAGGTTTCTTTCGATGGAGTTAAACCTGAAATATAAAAGTTAACCCAACAAAAGATTTCCTAATTAGTAAAGTGATCAATAATGTACGAGACTTCCCTTTTTTTCATCTAAAGAAATTTTATTTCATTAAATCCCCAAATGATCACCCAATTAGGGTTACAATGCTTTGTTAAAGAAAATACAAGTTTTGAATGAGAGAAATCAGATCTCCAAAACGTGATCCTTTGGGTCTTATTTATAGATGCAGGCGACCTTCCTTCCACGCCTTTGCTTTCAACAATGTTGGAAGGTCCTCCTTTTATATGCTGTTGTGAACCTTTCGACCTGGTCGAAAGCTATGCCTCCTTTCGATGTTGTCGAAAGCTGTTCCTTTGTATGTAGTTTGAACCTTTCAACCTGATCGAAAGCTATGCCTCCTTTCCACGTTGTCGAAAGGTGTTCTTTTCGATGTTGTCGAAAGCTATGTTTCCCTTCAATGTTGTCGAAGGCTATGTTCCACTTCAATGTTGTCGAAGGCTTTGTTATCCTAAAATGTTTTCGAAGGCTATGTTCTCCTTTAATGTTGTCGAAAGGCGCCCTTGTACTTTTTGTCATGCTCTAACAGCTTCTTCATTTTCTCTTAACCTTTCGACCTTGTCGAAAGCCATGCCTCCTTTCGACGTTGTCTTAAGGTCTTTTATTATTCTACCGCCTTTTTGTTTTCTAAGTATTGCTTTCTTCATAGCACTTTTCGACATTGTCGAAGGGTGTCCTGGATGGATTATTGACCGGTTTGAAAGGCTTACTGTAGCTTTCGAAGGGGTTGCTAATACTTACTTCGACTCCTTCACCTTCTTCGAAAGGTCTTAAGCTGTTAAACTTTGATGAAAGCATCCCTTCGACTCCTTCGAAAGGTTTGGTTTGAAACCTTCTCTCTTAGTCTTTTTTTAAGAGCCTTTCGACTTAGTCAAAAGGTGGATGTTTTTTTGGAGTAACAGTACTATCATTTTCATAAATACTATGGAAATGTTCTGTAACAACCCTGATCGAGGTTACCTAGATTTATAATCTAAAAGATAGATGAATTATATTTTAATTAGTTAATTGAATAAATTGGAAAATTTATAATTTATTGTATCTCCAAATTTAAATGGATTTGGAATATAATAAAATTGGAAGTTTAACAAACTGTCTTTTATGTTATTTAGCTCTTATATTTAGTTATATAAGAGCTATTTTAAAGGAAATGAAAATGGAGATAATTTCATTATTTGGAATGTGATTTCTCAATTTAATGATTCATCTTATTAAAACAATAGAGAAAAGCTTCCATTTTAAAATATGATATTTTGACACAAACAGTATATTTTATTACGTTAATATCAACGACAAAATTTAATTGTAAAATCTTGTTTAATTAGATTCAAAAAGAATTAATTTATAAATAGATATTTTATAGTATAGATCTTGTTCTAAATATAATGGTTAAATTTATAAAATGAACAAGTTTATTTCAATATAAAAATAAAGTGCTTTATAATTGAAAGTTGTAGTTAGCAACACATTGTAATAAGGAGATTTTAACAACACTTCTTATTGAGTATCTAACCAATACCCTAAAGCCCATTAACACTTAAATAAATGAAGATATGTTCACCTCATTTTCTTCTCTCTAAAACCAGCAAACACAAATCATCCCCATCCTCTTCCCAAACCAAATCAAAGAGAAAGCTCCATTTTTCTCTACAATTTCACAAAACCCTAGGTTGTTCTAAAAATAAAACAAAATCAAAAAAATTCCCAAAAATTCTCAAATTCGGATATGTTGTTGTCGATATGTTCAAGCACCTCTGCTCCAAATTTCGTGGCATTTGGTTTAGATTTGATGGGTTAAAGATCTTCTTTTCTCCAGTAGTTTTTGGGTTAGATCTGGGCTGAAAACGAAGGTCGGTAGAAAATTCATAACTAATTGTAGAAAAATAAAAAAAAATGAGGTTTGGATATGTTGTTCTTAACTCATGAATACACCTTCCGCAAAACATTTGTAGGAAAATACTTAGTTTTGCTATTCCATACCCTTGCTGCACTGAGGACGAAAATCCAAATTTTTCAGTGATTTGTTTGTGTGTGGATGCATGCAATTTTGAGATGTTAAGGTGAGTTCTCACTCACACAAACTAGCACTAATACCTAATTGCATGCTTGTGATTTTATATAGGGTAATCTGAGAATTGAATTTAATTGATCTCATTATGGAATTGATACTTTGAAAGAAACATATTCATCCTGCATGAACAATATGGAGGTCTGAAACTCAATGAGGGGAAAACTAAATGTTATTTTAACAAATACTGTAAAGATAGACAAAATCTCCTTAGAAGAATAGAAGTTTCAGAAGGGGATATTCTTGTTAAATACCTGGGGATACCACTAACAAACAATACAATTTTAGATAGAGAGTGTGGCAAGTTACTTGACAACATCAGAGAGAAATTATAGGGTTGGAGATCAAAATTCCTATCCTTTGCAGGTAGAATTGAGCTAGTCCATATAGTTATTACTTCCAAAGTCAGATTTTGGCTTCAAACTTTCCAAATTCCAAATTGTTCTATAGGGAAGATTAATGCAGTGTGTGCAGATTTCATATGGAGGGGGAAATTACACAAAATTAGCTATAAAGACCTGTGTAAACCAAAAAAAGAAGGTGGGGTTGGTCTTAAAAACCTCTTTGAACTGAAAAAGGTCTATGGCTTAAAGATGGCTTGGAAAATCTTAACCTCTGACAACTTATGGCCAAAATGTATGAGAGCTAAATATCTAAAAGAAAATTTTTGGATAGATAATAATGCATCAGTAACTTGGAAAAACATATTGAAGTTCAGAGAGGAACTAAAACCTCTCATTGAGAGGCAAATTGTTAATGGACAAAAAACTGACTTGTGGAAAGACCCATGGATCAACAGTCAAAGCCTGATTGAAAGAGTAGGATGGGAAGGTTTCTTAGACTATGGCAACCCAAGTTGTACTATATCAAGCATAATTTAAGAAGATAGATGGAGATGTGACAAACAACTTATAACAAGAAATTTCAGGGAAGAAATCCAAAGTATTCCAATACACAGAGAAAAGGAAGAAGATACATGGATTGTGAAAAATTCTCTTAGAGGTCAGTTCATTTTACACGAAGTATGGAAAGACACTAGAAACAAATTCCAGATAGTTAATTGGCATAAAATAGTCTGAAGTACGTCCAATAACCCTAAGATGGCGCAGACTCTGTATAAAGCTATTCTAGGTAGGCTTCCTGCTAAAGATCGGCTGCATAGTTGGGGAATCATAGAAGAAACTACATGCAACTTATGCAATGAGGAAAATGAGGGTCATGATCACTTATTCTTTGAATGCTCTTATAGTAAACGTATATGGGGACTTAAAAACTAAAATGTGTACTAACAGATGAAGTCAAATCCTTGAAAGATGAAATCTTTTACCTGAACCAATGGAGTAACATATCTAACCTAATGCGGGAGATGCTCAGAATTTTCCTCGCAGCTACCGTATGGCATGTTTGGAGAGAAAGGAACCACCGGGCTTTCAATAACAAGAGAAAATGGATTCAGTTGCTTAATTCGCATATTAATAGAGATACGAGCATAATAGTTGATCGAATTGCAAGGATTAAACTCACCAGCTTAAGGGAACAAGAAAGACGAGCACTGGAGAGGATGAAGATGATGGTTGATTACACGGGAACTCGATCAGATTCTTGGGAGCCACCATGAATAAGACCTAAAATGGAATGTTCGAGTTGTAAAGTGTTATTGTCTATGATGTTTTGTAGCTATTTGTTTTTGTTTAAGGCCGTGCTTGTAAAAGATATTGGGCTGTAACCCGTTTGAGTTTGGCAATAAAGTTTTAACCCATTTTCAAAAAAAAATCACTTTCCTTTTTTGAATGTTTTGATTCCTATATAAGATTTTGTTGATTGCATGTTGGAATTTTGAGTCATTTATGCAAGTATAAGATGCCGGAATGCATTTGAAACATGCCGGAATTTATATACGTCGGCGGTGAGCTAAAAACGTCGCTTCAGCGTCTCACGGTTGACCTGTGGCATCTAAGGTTGACCGTGGCGGTCGACCAGTGGGAGACCACGGTCGACCGTTTACTTTCTTTTAGGCTTATTCCCCTGCGAGTTTTAGCCTGTTTCCCCCTTTTCCCAGTTTTCTTCAGTTTCTTTTGATTTGTGAATTTCAGCAATTTCTGCGAATTTTGTAACGCTTCTTTCTATAAATAAGTGAGCCAACATTTGATGAAAAATTTGTTGTGGATTTGCAATTTTATATGATTTTTGATATATGCAAATTTTTATTGAATTTGCCTTTGAATTGATGGTTTTGTGCACGAGTTTTATAAAATTGTTTCAAAGGAAATTTTTGATTTAAAATAGGTTTTGGAAATAAATATTTTCTAAATTGATTTTATAAGAATAAAATATTTTCCGAATTTATTTTCAAATAATTAATGATATAATTATCTTTAAGGTATTTAAAAAAAAGAAATAATTTCTAAGTTCTTTCAAAAATCGTTTTAAACTCGTTTTCTTGAAGAGAAATATTTTTCCATAAATCACACAATTTTGCACACTTGGAGCGAATGAGAAAGAGACTTAAATGATTTAGTAAAACATGTAGTATGGAACACATGCATTTACTTTTTCGGTTAATTCTGGACTTGTTCGATTGAGGTTATACACAAGAGTGAAATAAACTACCTTATAGTAAATGGTTAAGTAAGAACATGTGGTATGGGACGCCACTGATTGTAGTTACTATTTTGAAGTTTGTGACACTTTATGTTGGATCGTCAGGTATGTTGATTGCCAGTACTAAACTTTCGGGTCATTTGTTGGGCTTTCGGGCCATTTGTTGGACCTTTGGGCCATTTGTTGGGCGTCAAATTTTTTGTTGATATTACTTGGCAGGCTTCAGCCATATGTTGTTGATGCACGTGCGGTGTAGCTTAGACTCGCCATTTGTTGGGATCCACCTTTCTTTGTTGTTTAATGGATTTCATTACTTTTGATTTCTAGAATTTGTTGATTTCCAAATGTTTTCACCATTTTGTTGGATGTTGGAGTTATATATAGCCTTTGTGCTATTTGATGATGATGAAACGGTGATTACATTTTTGTTGTTTTGAACTCCTAGAGGGTTCGATATGTTGAGATTTGTGTTGTTTTAGTGACATGTCATATACGCCTTATGTTTTTTGGTGGTTTGGCATTTACGCCTTATGTTGTTTGGTGATTTGGCTTTTACGCCTTATGTTGTTTGGTGATTTGGCTTTTATGCCTTATGTTGTTTGTTGATTTGGCTTATATGCCTTATGTTGTATGTTGATTTGGCTCATATGTCGTATGTTGTATGTTGATTTCGCTCATATGCCTTATGTCGTTACATGATTTGGCATATATGCCAAATGTTGATTTGAGAACATGGAGTTCATCTCCATGGCGAGTTATTATCATCCTGTGTATCTTATCTTCACCTATCATGTACTAATCCTCTTGTTTAGGCTAGACTGACCCATGTGTTTATATTGTTATATGATGCTGGAGTCAGACCGAGTCATTATAGGTCAGTGGATTCCAGTTTGACCTCCACCTTGCTTTGATCCGCAGTGATCTTTCCTCTTTATTGCTTAGTATATGTTTTGATGTAGCCCCTTTTGTCATAGTACTCTAATGTATATATTCTTTCATGACTCTTGTTATATATATGGTTCATAAGAACCAAACTCATGTAGCATGTTATGTTGTACTTCTGCTGACTCTGTATATGTATATATATGTGTATGTTCCTATTCTATGATATGAGGTATTTGATGTTATTATATTTGTTCTGAATATGATCCTTAGCCACCGTAGTTTTGTGTTAAACCCGAATCGGATATGTTGATCCACATAAAAAAGAAAGAATGAAAAAAATGGATTACCCAATCGATGTATTCAATACTCGTTTAAGACAAACCTCATGGATGGTCGCTCCTAACTATCCCTATTCTCTGCACTAGCAGACATTATTACCTAGTAATGCTCTTTGTTAATGTGGGTCTCGGGGTGGGGCGTTACAGCTTGGTATCAGAGCTGAGTTCAGAGCAAATATGATAAATATAGAATAGAACCATAACATAACATATGTTACATAGCATTAGAAGGACAATGGTCGTGCCATCCCAATCTTCCATCGTCGTTGTCCTTAACCATTGTCCTTCAATCAATTGAGTTGTTGGGGTTAGATAATAGATTTGGGAATATGTCTAGGAATGCATTTTTAATTCTTTAGTATTCCATATATTGAATTCTATTATCGATTTATACCCTATGAATAATCTTTATCTACGGTTCAGAACAATATAGAATATAAGAAATAATACTAATCTTGATCTAGTTAGACCTAGTGTCCCGTCCCTTTGGTGTTTTGGGTTGATACTAGAATTTATTTCCTATACCAAATAGAAGTATAAATGATTATTGGGAATAATCATTGGGACGTATTTATAAATATTTTAAATTATTTTATATGATGGTTTTGAAAGTTAAAGGTTATCCATTAGTGTGTTGATCCGTTAGTGATCAGAGTTGCAAAGCGGAAGCGGATAAACTATTTCCACTAAGCAACATATTTTGTTGTTTATTTAATTATAATTAAATATTTAATCATGAATAAATGTTTGCATCTTTAAATTGTCACTGATGGATTTTTTTATTTTCGAGGATTTTGAGATTTATGAATTTTGAAATTTTTTTTGTGTTAAATTGCCTATAGAGTGTGTTATGAATTATGATCGAGATGTGGGACGCCACCGTATTCGATAGGGGTTCCTAAAAATTTGACCGAGACAATGAGACACTGAAATTTGTGTTTAAATGTTTTAAAAATCTTAAATGTTGTAAAATGATTTTTTTATATATTTGGATATGGGAAAAATAAATTAGAAGTTAAAATATTATTTGAAATTGAATGATCTTTTGAATATATATATATATATACACACACACACAATTGTAATGTATTGAAAGAAAATTCAATTGAAAAATAATTGCTATATGTAAACAAATCTCATACAATGCTTGATTTAAGGGATTCGTTTTGAGTGTGGTTTTCATCAGAAACTATCACTCAAATTGTATCCCATTTGAGTTTGAGTAATTTAAAACCATTTGTGTTTTAGTTGCGAATTTACCGTGAAAAATAATGTGAACAAATTTCATATAGAATGAACAAGTTGAGTTAAAGTAAATTTTGATAAGAGGAACTTTACTTTTATAAAATTTAGTGTACAAAGAAGATAAAAATGTGAAAAATGTTATTACAATAATAACTTTATAAATATATGGGAATTTGTAAGTTATAATAGTTAACTTGAGAAAGAAAATATGCAATAACTTTATATTGGCACTTCATTAAAAAGATCAAGTTATACTTGAAACGAAGTTTGACATGGTAAAATTAAAATGCAATTGAATATGGTAAATTGTGTATTTAATTAGATTAGTCTAACGAATCTATGAACATTCTTCATAAACATGCATATGTTGATTAAAGAACTTTTTGGAAATAAGGGTATAGATATATATCTACTTAGAAACAATTAGAATTGTGATTGAAAAAGGTTTATAGATTTGATGGTTGTTTTGGAAATGAATCAAATATAAGAAAGAAGAGATTTTAATTCTTACAAATAAATTTATAACTTATGTCGGAGTAAACCGAATTTTCGATTCTTTTACCATTAAATTTAATAGTAACATAAATAACGGATTGTTGTTTATCATTTATAAAATTTTGAAGTTCAAGATATAATCAAGAAACAATAAGGACAGTGTTCGCTGTCCCAAAATGTAAAACTTGAGCTTAATTCATTTGTTGATAACTTTTGAACGGTTTAATCGATTTTAATAACTTTGCTCGTTCCAGAAAGCTAATGACATAAGATACAATTTTGTTTCATATGGTATCAAGATTGTAAAGCTAACATGACTGAAATCGCATGTTTATAAAATGAATATGAAGTAGTGTCGTCAAGTAAATCAGTGTTGAATTTTTCTATTTTAAAGTGCTGAAGTAAAAGTGCCATATATTTTGATTGGTAAATCCTATTATGTTGAATCCTTTTGAGATAGAAAGTTAATTCCTTAAGGAATGACTTTTGTTTTGATCCTTTTTCTAGATTTTGTAAAGATCTTGGTCTAATTCATATTTTTGACAGGACCTTCACCTCTGCCCTGTCGAAAAAGTTTTGGGCTAATTTCAGTTGGTAATTTGAGCATATCTCTCACTTTTTATCGGTACTTGAAATTTTTTTATGTTCTGAAAAGCTAAGATTATACCTTATAAGTTTCATGTTTTGAGTTTTGCAAAATTCTGAGGCTTTACAAGTGGAAATTGCACATCTTTGTCACTATCCTGAGATTGATTGATAGCGATATTGAATTTTGGACTTGCAGTTGTTTTAGTAATAACTATTAAACCGTAAATCTAATTTTGATGATCTTTATATTTTTGGAAAGCTTAGACCAAATAGAATAACTTTCATTTTAAAAAATTTGGCAAATTTTGAGTATTTCTGAGTGAAAACTTGGGTTTTATGCAGCAACCTAGAAATTAGAAAAGTAAATTTTTTTATAAACTTAGAGTATGAACAATTCTAGTTTTAAATTTTGGGTATAAATTATGTGTCAACTTATATGAGATATAAGAATAGGTACCACTGGAGTATGTTGGGGATTATTAGCGAATTTGGTTCGCCTTTGCTTGCAATAAGCTAAATAGCTTGCTTAATATGTGAAAACAAGGTACGCCTACGGTTTAAAATATTGAAATGCTAAAATTTGGATCTGCAAATTGTTTCCGACCATGCTTTGGTCGATGATGTGCACGTAAACGTGCATATATTTACATCCATATTTTATCTATTTTTATTTAAATAAATGTCACATTTGGGCATTTTGACATGTTTAAAACCAAAATTCAATTATTTTCAAATCATCATATATTCATCTTCATTCAAGGAAAAAATGGTCATTTTTGTGCATATGTCAATTTGACAATTTTTGCTAGGACATTGTTTTATGAATTTTATAGGAATTTGGATGCATATGGAAGAAGCTATTATGAAGATATATGCATGCACAAAAGAATACAAGGGAATGAAGAGGAAATAATTCATGCTCATGATCATGGAGGACCCTACCCACTTACCTAAATCTATAATTAGAAGCTAATGGACAACTATGTGGAGGTTAAAACTTCATGCACATTTGATGATGGATTAATTAGTGGATAATGGTTACTTGGTGGCCACGCTTCCTAAAGAGCATTTTAGGAAGCACCCTAAAAGTTGAATTACGGTTTTATGCATGTATAAATAGCCTTCTTATGTACATGTAAATATATTCGACTCTTTAAAATTAGTTAGGAAATTAAAATACAAGTTGTAAGCTCTATGTTTCATAAAATAAAAATGGCTTCATAGCCTCTTTCTCTTCTCTTTTCTACTTGTTTTTTTTTTTTTACTTTTATGCTCATTTTTATTCTTATGCTCTCTTTTATTTCATGTTCATAGTTTAGATTTACATTTATGCACTAGTTTAGTTCATTTTTCTTCTAGTAGTTAATCTTCTTTTTCTTTGTTTATTCTCTACTTTATTTTACTTTCAATGTTGAAATCTCTATGTGTTGAAATGATAACACAAATGAGAGGCAAAATCCCTACAATTTAGGGATAATAAAGCTTTCTTTTATCATGTAGATTCAACATAATTTTCTATGTATGAATTCTTTTGTGCTTCATGAGAAATGGATGTTTATGTTTTTTTTGTTTTATGTTGACTTTGATAGCCTACTTTGTTAATAACGAATAGGCTATGCTTATCTCATTAATCACAAATTGCCTCTTCATCTAAAATATGGTCATGGCAATGAAGTGAAGTTTTAATCAAAATTTGATGATATATGTTACTAAGTAATAGTAAATAGATCATGCTTAAACTAGATTTTGGTTTCATTTTCTATGCCTTGTTTAATGAGAATTGAAAAAGTAGGACTAGATTTGTATTATAGTTTGATGGTTTGATTTATATTAATTAATAACTCACATAGGCCATAATAATGATAAATACATAACTAATCCCACTTAGATAAAAAAAAAGAGATCATCACTTTATTTTATGTTGATTTATGTGAAAAATATAAGAAAGTGGATTTGCCTCTAAATTGAATTTTAATCACATAGCTTTTAATCTCAATTTTTGCTTAGCTTTCTAGTTTTCAAAACAATTTCCACTCTTGGTTTAATTTGATTGATTAGAAATTTAAAATCTAACAATTCCCTACGGATCGACCCGTACTCGCCACGTACTAACTTTTATATGTCGTGCGCTTGCGGTTAAAATATAATTTTAAATTTTTCAACGGTTTTCTAATTCGATAGAAATTCCGCCGTTAAATAGGTTTTTAGCACCGTTGCTGGGGAATTTGCTTTGATTTTATTTTCTATTCTTTGAATTACTTTTGTTTTCATTTTGTGTGTGTTTGCATTTAAAAAAAATTGTTGTGTGTGTTTGTTGTTTGATTTTTGTTTCCATTTTGTTGTGTGCTTGTTTTCTAGTCTATTTTCATTTGCATTAGCATATTTAAAGCAAAAAAAAAAATTGCACAATTTCATTTTAAAAAGAAAAGGAAATTCCATTTCATTTTCAATTTATATTTACACTTTTCAATTACAATTTTCATTTACCATTACAATTCCAATTGTCAATTTCTAAAACAAAACTACTCATATACACAATTCTGTGCACATTGCAATCCAATACAAGTGCAACTTCTCTTCACCATCACTGTGCAAACCGTGCACATACCTCAAACCCACCTGATAACCAAACAACTTCCAGCAGCTTCGACCACTTCTCAAACATCACTCTACCCCGCTGTCAAAACTGCCACTGCAGCCTCCTCTGAGTCAACTCCCCGACCAACTTCACAACATCCCCTAGCATCACACTTGCCTCTGACATACCTCATTCCACAAGCCCACCATTACCCTCCAGACAACCCCACATACTACTTCTCCACTAAACCCACCACTGAATTGCTACTAACCTCACTATCGCACATCATAATATCACAAGCCTCCCTCTGCTCTAAACATTGCCTTCATCTACATACTGCACAGTACCCATACCACTTCATTTCATCTGCATTTCATCACTCAACATAATGCATATTTCCATCTCTGTCAACCAAGCATATATCAAACTGCTTCCTCGCCATAGCCTGCAGCAGTAAATAGCCTTACCACCCATCACTATTTCAGCTAGCAACAACAAACTTTCCACCGACTTGCCTCAACATCATCACTGTCGCTCTTCATCTCCATTGCCATCCACCATATCAACTGTCACTTACACACAAAAAAACTGCATACCCATCCTACCTTACCATCACAACAACAACCAAATATCCGCAAAAAACCTTCATATCCACTTCACACTTCAAACAACCCAACCATTCATCTCGAAAAAAAACTGCTCACGAGCTAGCAACTTGCACAACACTATCATATTTCCCCTCATAGCCACACTGAACCACATCACACTGCACTGCCCATATTAAATACATCACACCACTGCACACACCTGTACATAACCACACTGATCATACCAAACAGCCTCCTTCCACCTGAAAGTGCCACAAAACCACTCACATTCACCATCAAACATTCACAAAACTTCAAATACCAGTGCTCATCAGTGCATTCCAACTTCACTCACCAAACTACTTCACCACACTTGCCAATATACCCCTCTATCACAAAGACTTCCACCTCTGCTTGCTGCCAAACAAACCATCATCACACTTGCAATAACAACCTCTGCCCATAACTCCTCAAACCAACCACAAACATCTCCCCTCATTTCTCACCAGACAACCACTTCAACATCCACCTGATCACCGTCTCCACCTCCTATGCCAGACTACTTCTCTACCCACGACCTCCACCATCTACTAACATATAGCCACCCAATTCCGTGACCATCCAATACAGCCTCGACCACTTGACCTACTTCAACGAAAGCAACTCAATTGCGATAGTTCCTTCAACCACATCACCATCATCATCGACCAAACCAACTGCTGCACAGTGACAAAGTCGCCATCAGTATCACCAAGTCGCCGCGAACTCGCCTTCTTCCAACAGCAACCACAAACCTTCACTTGAAATCGAACACCCAGCCAAACCCATAACCATCGAAAACAATCATTATTTGTAAGTCAATCCACTCCAACTCTTACAATAACCCTACAGCAATCGCCTTCTCCACCATATAGCAATCTCCCAAATCGCGAGGTTGTTTTAATTTTTTTTTGAGCGAGCGAATTTCCTTTTTTTTAAGAACCGATTTATCATCTTTTCTTTACTTTTCTTGGGAATGGTAAAAGTTGCATCGGATTTGATTTTGGGCCGGGTTTGCAATTCTTTTGGGTGTGTGTTTGAGTTAATTTTTTTTATTTCTTTTGTTTGGTTTTAAATTATTTTGTTTAGTTTCTTTTTATTTTCATCCTTGTTAAAAAATAAAATTCCTTTTGGTTTTAAAAATTTTTCCAATTTGTTTTGAGTTTTGTTGTGTCTTAAAAAAAATTAGTTTTGTTTTAATTCTTCTTTAAAAAAGAAATTGTTTTGTTTTATTTTAAATTGTTTTATGTTCCATTAAATATATATATATATATATATATATATACACACATTGTATATATATATATTGTTTTTATTTTCAGGTTGCCCTAGTAGAAAATAAAATAGAATCGCTTTGCTTTGCTTGCAAAAAAACGCCGGTAAAAAAAATGCTAATAAATTCTGCACGTTCTGGTATCGTGCTTTCATATCTAGTTTTTATTTATCTTGCATTGTTGGTTGCTTGCATTTGCATTTATAAAAAAATTCAAAACCCAAAAACAAAAACAAACTTCATTTTAGTTGCATTGTAAATTCACGTTTAATTTCTATTTTGCATTCATCTCATCTTGTTTTATTTTTTAAGAGCAATACCCCAATTCACATATGGTGAGGGATTTTATCACCCTTTCCTTAGCCCACAAACGCATTTCATCGTAGAATTTGATAAATAATAAAGGTTAGACATTCGACTTAAGGGTGTCGCGAGCTCATATAGGGCTTAATTGTATCTTCACAATCGTTTTCTTTGAACAATTTTATTTCTTGGTGTCTAGGCTACGACAGAGTAATAACCAATTATAAAAATTACGGTGATTTGTAAATATTATATCGGTTGTTCCTTTGAAGGTACTTAAACCTTCAGTTGCATTGCTACGGTGATTCGTGGTGCAACGATAACCCCTGCCCGTTACTTGGCTGAGAAATATTTTTGTTGATTTAAGACAAAATGTGATTATACAATTTTGGATTAGGAGCTACTAAGGATAGAAAATTGTAATTAAGTCCTTTGCATTCATTTAGTTGCATTAGTTCATGCATGTTTTAAAAAAAAGGAAAAAATCCAAAATCCAAAAAAATTGTAAATTTTACTTAACTTAGTTTTTAATCCAATAAAAAATCCTTTTAAATCCATTCCTTTGAAAACTTTCAATCAAAAAAAATATAAAATCTTTTCATCAACAAAAAAAAATTAAAAATTCAAAAAAAAAAAAAAATCAAATTTCCATTTTCTAAAAACAAAAGAAAATCCTTTTGATAAATCACTACAACAAAAATACCCTATTACAACTGTCAAAAACAGTTGTAATATGTCTATTACAACGGGCAGCGGCCAGTCGTCATACCCAGAGTTGTAATAGAGTCCTAACTTTTTACAACTATTTTTGGCAGTTGTAAAATAATCTTTTACAAATAGCTAAAGCAGTTGTAAAAAAAAAAATTACAACCGCAATTGGCAATTGTAAAAGTTTTTTTTACAACTAACAGTTGGCAGTTGTATAAGTTTTTTTACAACTGCTATTGGCAATTGTAGAAAACTTTCTTACAACTGTAATTGAAAATTGTAAAAGAATTTCTTACAACTATGATTGACAGTTGTGGTAAAAAAAATGCAAAATAAAAAATAATAATTTATACACACATTATTCAAGTATAGCAAGAAATGGATAATCATAAATAATAGGATAAAAATAAAAATATAAGCAATTCAAACATTACATTATTAATTATTATCTACAAAAATAATATATCAAACAAACCAAATAACCAAATCAATGGAGTTGTAATCATTGTGATATTCAATCAAATTGTAATACATCTGAACCTTGCACTACTCCGTAGCAGCTAAAGACAACATTCGAACCTTGCATTCCAAAACTGTAATCGCAACCTCCAAAACTTTAGCAACCTCCAAAAGAGGCTATAGCCAGCAGCCAGCAGTAGCAATCATCTTCTTCCTCCTTGCTTCAAAAACTTCATTCAGTGGCGGCCGGCCTAAAAAACAAATCAAAATTAATATATAGGTATAGATTACTGAAAATGTGCGGAAAAGAGGGGAAAATGTGCAACATATACATGAAACATCCAGCTCCAGTTAGGCAACTTTATATGGATTTTATTATCTATTGCATTGCATTCAGTAGTAGTAGTTTATGATAAGCTGTCTGCAATTTGCTCACCTTATCAGTTGTTATCATAAATGATAATTTGTTTACAGACTGAACAAATAAACTCAACTTTATCTGATCTGATCTCACCTGTTACCTGCATGCGGTATTTGACCCATATATTGTATACTGAGTCCGCTATGGTTGCAACCTGTAACAAACAACATCGATTTGTTTCAATACTGGCATATATTTGTCTGGCAGCTAAAAAGTTCAGCGTTAAGAATAAGCTTTGCAGTACTTATCTTACATTATAGATATGCTTGATTTGAAAGATGGAAAAAAATTGTTCGTTTAATTAAAGCCATGGCAAACAGCCCAATAAAAGTAGAAGTTCAAAGGCAAATGAGATCCCTTGCTAATTGAAAATATCGACAAACACTAAGGCGACATTGGACTGAATAAACGCATAAAAGTATATGGCATATGGAATATAGTATTTAAGTTATGCAGGTGACTTTCAGAAAATAAACAATGTTAGCTGAATTTTAAATGATCATCCTAGCAGATATACAGGAACCATATCCATATAAAGATGCTAAGGGAACTGTATCTTATGTACAATATATGATTCTGTAGTGAAGTTAGCAACACAAAATACATGAATACACACCGCTTCTAATTTGAACATACGGGCTAATAGTTTCCAACCCTCAGAATAATATTCAGCTACTGCACTGCAAATGCATAGTTAGTTCACTAATAGGTACCAACCCTCATAATACTATTCAGCTATTGCAGTACAAATGCATAGTTGGTTCTCTATATGAAATTTTTACTCACTTCGAATATAAATTATCCTGGACAAACTATATTCAGTAGAAACTAGTAACATCAATTGGTATACCAAATATTTGTCGACAAACGAACAGTAACCAAGAAAAAAGATTTGGCTAACATAAAAATAACATCGAGGCTTGAACTTACAGGTTCATATTTTGTAATGGCATAAACCCAACCGAGACCAACTTCCTCATATAGTCTTCTGAATGCCTGCAAGTGATCCAACAGTATAGTCATAGAAAGGACATAAAGACAGAAATAGTTTGAGTCTGAATCTAGAAACCTTCTTAATGCCATTATTGCAAATAATGACAATTTCGTTGACTATGACACAATCTACTAGCCCAATAAATTCATAAAAATCCAAATGGCTCAAAATTTGACCATATTCTAAGTGAAGAGTGAATCCATGCAAACTTTTTTTCAACTAAAAGTTTATCTACGGTTAATGCAATCTACAAAGTTGCCTTGCAAACTTGGGTCTAGCCATATTTCTATGAAACTTAGAAGAAAAGGAACTACCTTATATGGCCATAAAAGCATTTCATTTTCTCTCAATATTGATACTATTGTACTATATGAATATGACCATGTCTTTGTTTCTCTATTTTACTACACTTTTTTCTCAAACATGTTCATATTGAGTTAGAAAACTCAACCGAAGTATTATAACTTGTATATTTCAACATAAGAAAGTACGAAAATTCAAAGAACACCGATAAAGCGTAAGAATTTTGTATCTCGATCTAGAGGTATTTGTATAGACTATAGAGCCCCCTTGCATCATTTTATTACTATTTAAAATTATGAAAGAAAAACAAGAATGAAATTTGAAGAAAATTTGCATCATACTTCAACATCTTTAGCCACTGTTCCATCAGAAAGAATAACATGAATTCTTCCCATAGCCTAAAAAACAGTGCAGGAATTTCAATCGGATTAAGCCATGACTTTATAGAAAGTTAGATTTCAAAGTAACTTTACAATAACATACAGTTTCATAATCAAGGCCTTCGTTTTCTGCAGGAGTGTAATCGTTTGAGCTTATGTCCACGAATTTTATAGCCTTGTATCTTTCATTCCTTTCCCTAAGCATGTTTACCTGAAGTAGTTATCAATCGTTTATATTGATTTTTTTTCAAAAACTCCTAATCTCTCCTACATGCATCTAAAACATTTATCTTTCATACTGAAAATGCAGTCAATACAAAATTATAGCAAATAATAGAACAAATAATGCAAACCTCTTTCATACAAAGTGGGCAATCACCATCATACAACATTTTAATCTTCCAGTCATCAGTTTTTTTTCTCTTTTTGTCCCTTTAATTCCACAACCGATTCAAATTAGGGTTAGAGCTAGAAATATCAAATTAGGGAAAAGGTGGTAGGTTGGTAGCAGAAACCGGTTGGTGCAAGCGGTAGACGTCATGAATCATGAGGGCAAGCGGTGCAAGTAGATGGCGGAAGGCGATGACAACTGAGTTCGACTCTCTCTATGACTCTTGTTGCCGATTACAGTGAACAACTGATAAACAGACTCGAGAAGTTTCTAGAAGAGAAGGCGAAGGTCGAGGATGATGAGAACAATTTTAGATATATTCCGTTTGAAGTGGGGAGGAAGAGGCTGTTGCCGATTTATTTTGGAATTAAGAATGGAGAGATATGTTATTTGGGATTTAGGGTTAAGGAAGCGCGTGGAGTGAAATTAATAAAAGAAAAGGGCGGCATGCCTTAAAATTTTAGTTTCTGGCGCCCTGTGTAGTGTTAAAAATTATTAATTATAATTTACTAATTGTAACTTATAAATTATTGAATATAAATTATAATTAAATTGTTAATCATCAAAAGTTAATTAGTAAATATTAAATATTACTTCCTAATTATTAACGATTACTTATCAATTATTATTTTTTAATATAATTTATTTAATTTTATTTTATTACATTAATACTATTTCATTTTAATTAATATTATTTAATTTAAGTATTAATTATTATTATTATTTAACATTGATTTTTAACTTTTATTATTACTATTTAATTTTTATTTAGTTAATTATTCTTATTACAAAATTTTATTCTTAATAATTAGTTACTATTATTCGATAGTAATTATTATTTATAAATTGTCAATTAAATAGTTAGTATATAAATATTAGTTTTAATTACTTCATATTTCAAATTAATTATTGTTATTTAATAGTATTTATTTTTTATTATTATTTTTCTTATTAACTATTAATTATTATTATTGATTATTATATTTTTAATATCAATTATTAAATATTAATTATTAATGTTATTTTTTATTTCTTAATTATTAATTATTAGCGTTAATTATTAATTATCAAAAGTTAATTCTAATTAATTAATTATTAGTTATTATATTAATTATTAATTATATTGAATAGTAATTATTAATACTAATTATTTCATATTTCAAATTAATTATTATTATTTAATAGTAATCAATATTTATTATTGACTATTGATTATTATATTTTAAATATTAATTATTAAATATTACTAATTAATATTAATTGTTATTTCTTAATTATTAATTATTAATGTTAATTATTAAAAATTAATTCTAATTTATTAATTATTATTTATTTAATAATTATTAATTATATTAAATATTAATTATTAATATTAATTACTTCATATTTTAAATGACTTATTATTATATAATAGTAATTATTATTTATTATTAATTATCTAATTAATTATTAAGTATTAATATTTAATTATAATTATTAACTTATTATTACAACTGGTAAACAAAAAGTTGTAATAGACGCCTATTACAACTGAAAAAAATAGTTGTTAAAAATATGCATCTATTACAACTAGTAAAAAAGGTTGTAATAGACATCTATTACAACTGACAAAAAAGAAGAGTTGTAAAAAATAGACATCTATTATAACTAGCAAAAAAATGTTGTAACAGGGATGTATTACAACTGATAGAAAAGAAGAGTTGTTAAAAATAGACATCTATTACAACTGACAAAAAAGAAAGGTTGTAATATGCATCTATTGCAACTAGCTAAAAAGAAGAGTTGTTGAAAGTAAGTTTATTACAACTTTTTGAAAAAAAGAGTTGTAAAAAACCTCTATTACAACTGACAAATTGTGGCAGTTGTAAAACTACAGTTGTAATATGGTCTTTTTGTTGTAGTGAATATTTGAAAATTTGAAAATTCAAAAACAAAAAAAATTATAAAAACAAAAACATATAAAAACATTTGAAAAGCCAAAAACAAAACAAAAAAAATCAAACTTCTCTTTTGAAAATAAATTTCACTTGGTAAATAGTTTTCTTCCTTGTAAAAAAAAGAAAACAAAAAAAACAATTTTCACTTCATTTTCCAAACTCGATTCTAACTTCCTTCTCTTCTTGAATTTCACTTGTGCATGAGTACTTGGACTCATGACACAACAAAAAATCGTTGGACTCGCGACTCAACAACTAATCCTTTAACTCGAATAGACGATCCTCCCGAAATGGCGACGAGAACGCCCCTCGAACTCTTATGGATAGAATCTTTCCTGATAGAGTTTCTATTCCATCTTGCATCACGTTACCTGCCCCTATGGGTAAACATTTCGAAATTCACTCGAATCATATTGCCACACTTCCAAAATTTGGCAATTTCGAGCACGATGACCCATACATTTTCTTGACTAAATTCGAACAAGTTTGTGCAACCATTAAACTTCAACAACTTTCCGATGATGGAATCAAACTTCGATTAATCCCATTTGCTCTTACGGATTACGCTGAAAAATGGTTGTACATCTTACTATCGAACTCGATTAAAACTTGGTAAGAATTCGTAAAAGCTTTCTTAAAAAAATTCTACCCCTTGGAAAAAACGAGTAGAATCCGAAACCAAATTGTAAATTTTCATCAATTCAAGGAGGAACCATTCGGAAAATATTTTGAAATATTCAAAGAGATTTTGATAAAATGTCAACATCGTAACTTCGAAAAATGGACGATTTGCCAAATCTTATAAGATGGACTCGAAAACAGCTCACGAACCATGCTCGAATCAATGTGCCAAGGATACTTTCTTGTCCAACATCACGACGATGCTTGGCAATTTCTTGAAAACCTCGCCGAAAAATCATCCCAATGGGAACGTTCGAACGAAAAATCAATTTACTCACGATCAAGTGCACACTCGATATGATCTTATTTTGCTTTGGAAGCTAAGATCGACGCAATGATTAAAAAATTCGATAATGTTTTCTCATCGAATCAAATGAACCAAGCTTCCCAACCGATGACCGATCAGTTTCCCAGTTCTGTTGAACAAATCAATGCTTTCAATAAAGCCAAAAACGACCCATTTTTTCCACGTATAATCTTGGTTGGAGAAATGATCCAAATTTTGCTTGGAACCAAAACAATCACAACACAAATACGTTTCGTCCAAATTTTCAAGCATTCCCGAATAATGCTTCGAATCATCCTTTTCAGTCCAACAATTTTCAACCAAACTTTGCCGCTCCGTCTCATAATCAACCGTAACAATCAAATTTTCAACCAAATTCTACTCATCCTCCCCAAGACGATAAATGCTTAAGTTCACTTGAAAAAACTCTTGAAACGTTGGCTAAAGCAACTACTGAAAGCCTTCAATCAAACAGAAATTTGCAAAATTTATTGACCTCATATATGCAAAACACAAACCAATCGATTGCAAAAATTGAAATGCAAATGAGTCAATTAGCCACGTCCGTAAGCGAACGTGAACGAGGCACATTCCCAAGCCAGCCCCTTCCAAATCCCAAAAATCAAAACGCAAACTCAAATCAAGCCCATGTTGTTCAAGATAGCAACGTCACCCAATTGAATGCTATCACAACTTTACGTTTCGGTAAACAAATCGATAATCAATTCGTTAACCCGAACGATTTACCGAAAACCTCTCTCGACACTTCAAACGAATCGAAACAGAACGTGGAGCCAAACGTCAAATCAAATGCCAATCAAAACTCTTCTTCTTCTACTCGAGTATACCCGCCTACCAAGTATCGTGTTCCATTTCCATATCGTCTTCGACCGAAGAAACACTCGGACCAAATGGAAAAAATGTTGGAAATTTTTAAACAAGTCAAAGTTAACATTCTGCTTCTTGACATCATTCAGCAAGTCCCAACGTACGCGAAATTTTTTAAGAACTTGTGTACCCAAAAGTGACACACTCAAGTGCCCAAAAAAGTCTTCTTAGCTGCCAGTTTGAGTGAAGTCTTGTCCCAATCCATGCCCGTAAAATACAAAGATCCTGGCTGCCCTACGATTTCGTGTACAATTGGTGACAAGACGATTAACAAATGTTTGATTGACTTAGGCGCAAGTGTCAACTTGATTCCATACTCCATGTATGAACAATTATGCTTAGGTGAGCTCAAACCCACAAAAGTTACGCTTCAATTCGACGATCATTCCATTAAGAAGCCCGTGGGAGAAATCAAGGACGTGCTCATTTGAGTAGGGCAATTCATATTCCTCGTTGACTTTATCATTCTCGAAACACAACCCGTGACAAATCCCGCGAGTCAAATTCCATTTATTTTAGGCCGACCATTCTTAGCCACCTCAAATGCCTTAATTAATTGTCGTAACGGTTCGATGAAAATCTCTTTTGGAAACATGACTTTGGATCTCAACATTTTCAATCTTGAAAGCCAATCAAATGAACCTCGTGACCAAACATTAGAAGTTAGTGCCATTCACGAAAATTTGGAAAATGTGACACTTGACCTTAATAACGAATGCGAAGCTGAATACGAAAAATTGTTTCATGAAATCCCCAACAAGATTGAATATACTCTTCCCTTTGAATTGCTTCAAGTTGAGTCCGAATCTCAACCCAATTCTTTGATCGAGCAACTCCCTAAGTTGGACCTCAAACTACTTCCTGATCACCTTAAGTACGCATACTTAGGTGAAAACGAAACTTGTCCTGTCATCATTTCTAACGATCTTTCTCTTGACCAAGAAGCTTCTCTTCTCTCTATTCTTTCGAAAAATAGAGAAGCAATTGGGTGGCCCATTACCGATATTAAGGGAATTAGCCATGCTATTGTCCAACATCGCATTCACTTAATTGATGAAGCCAAACCCACTCGTGATGCACAACGGAGGCTTAACCCAAAAATGAAAGATGCAGTTCGTGATGAAATTATTAAGCTCCTCGATAACGGTATCATATACCTAATTCCGATAGCCCATGGGTTAGCCCAATTCATGTCCTGCCTAAAAAGTCCGGACTTACCGTTATAACAAATGACGTTAACGAACTCATTCCTAATCGGACTCAAACTGGTTGGCGTGTTTGCATTGACTATCGAAAACTAAATGTCGGAACACGTAAAGATCACTTCCCTCTTCCTTTCATTGACAAAATGCTCGAACGGTTAGCTGGCCACGAATTCTACTACTTCCTTGATGGTTATTCCGGCTATAACCAAATTTCAATCGCTCCCGAAGATCAAGAGAAAACGACTTTCACGTGTCCATTCGGTACCTTTGCTTATCGACGTATGCCATTCAGACTTTGTAACGCTCCTGCTACTTTCCAACGATGCATGGTTGGCATTTTTTCCGACATGATTGAGCGCTTTCTAGAAGTTTTTATAGACGATTTCTCTATCTTTGGTGATTCGTTTTCCGATTGTTTATATCATCTTGAGTTGGTTCTAAATCAATGCAAAGAAAAACATTTGACTTTGAATTGGGAAAAATGCCACTTTATGGTCAAATAAGGCATAGTCCTTGGACATATCATCTAAAATAAAGGCATTGAGGTAGATAAAGCAAAAATTGATGTCATTGCAAACCTATCCATTCCCAATTCTGTTAAGGACATTCGATCATTTCTAGGACACGCTGGCTTTTACCGACGCTTTGTGAAAGACTTTAGCAAAATCACTCGTCCTTTGACGACTCTCCTCGGAAAAGACGTTCCATTCGATTTCAACTCTGAGTATATCTCTTCTTTTGAATGTCTTAAGAACAAACTCATTTCTGCTCCAATCATTTGCGCACCCAATTGGGATCTCCCATTTGAAATAATGTATGACGCCTCAAACTTTGCAGCTGGTGCTGTCTTAGGACAACGCACCAACAAAATTCTTCATGTCATTTACTACGCAAGTATGACTTTGAATGACGCTCAACTCAACTACACAACAACCGAAAAAGAGCTTCTAGCCGTGGTTTTTGCGCTTGAAAAGTTTCGACCTTATTTGATAGGTTCACACATCACGGTCTACGTTGACCATACTTCTCTTCGGTAGCTTTTTGCCAAAAAGGATGCTAAATCCTATTTGATTTGTTGGATCCTTTTACTTCAAGAATTTGACCTTACAATCAAAGACAAAAAAGGATCCGATAATGTCATAGCCGATCGCTTGTCTCGCCTTCTGAACACACCATCTTCTTTGCCAATCAATGAAAACTTCCCCGATGAACAACTTCTTTCAATTTCTATCGATCCATGTTACGCTGATATAGTGAACTACTTATTCACTAAAGAAACTCCCTCATCTTGGTTCAAACAGGACAAATACAAATTCATGTCCCAAGTGAAATATTTCTATTGGGATGATTCATACTTGTTCAAATATTGTCCCGACCAAATCATCTGACGTTGCATTCCGGATAATGAGATCAAGAGTGTTCTTTTGTTTTTCCACGATCAAGCGTGTGGTGGACATTTCGGTCCTCGAAAAACTGCGGAAAAGGTGCTTCATTGTGGTTTCTATTGGCCTTCTCTTTTTAAAGTCTCATTTGAATTTTGCAAAATTTGCGATCGATATCAAATGGTTGGACGAATTTCTCGACGAGATATGATGCCACTAACCCCATTCTTACGATCGAAATCTTTGATGTTTGGGGTATCGCATTTATGGGACCTTTTCCCAATTCTTTTGGAAACTTGTACATCCTTCTCGCTGTCGATTATGTCTCAAAATGGGTCGAAGCCGTTCCTTGCAAAACCAACGACCATAGAATTGTTGTGAAATTTCTCAAAGAAAACATCTTTTTGAGGTTCGGCACACCTTGCACAATAATAAGTGATAACGACACCCATTTTTGCAACCATTCTTTTGAAACTTAATGAAAAAATACTCGATAACCCACAAGTTATCCACTCCGTATCATCCTCAAACTTGTGGCCAAGTAGAAGTTTCAAATCGTCAAATAAAACAAATCTTTGAGAAAACTGTTAACAAAAATCGAAAAGATTGGTCTCAGAAATTGACCAACGCGCTTTGGGCTTAACATATCGCTTTTAAAACTAACCTTGGGATGTCCCCATTTCGCTTAGTTTATGGGAAAGCTTTCCATTTACATGTTGAAATCGAACACAAAGCGTTGTGGGCAATAAAGAACTTAAACTTTGATCATGAGAAAGCTGGAGAAAATCGAAAACTACAACTCAACAAACTAGAAGAACTTAGGAACGACGCATATGAAAACGAGAAAATTTACAAAGAAAGAACAAAAGATTTTCATGACAGGTCAATCCTAAGGAAAAAAATTTCACCTAACCAGAAAGTTCTTTTATATGACTCAAGACTTCATTTATTCCCTGGGAAACTTAAATCGAGATGGACCGGAACATTTATGGTACGAACTGTTTTTCCACATGGTGTCGTAGAAATAGAAAACCCTCCACCATTTTCATGTGAAACCCTCCACCATTGCTGAGCAAAAACCCGACCAAACATCGGCCACCTTTCCATCTTGCTCGGTTGACCATAATCTTCCCATCACCACAAGTTTTCCCGAAGCAGCCATCTCGCCACCTCCTTCCCACTAGATCCGAGTCTCACCCCACCTTCTCCAACGCAAGCAGCCTGAAACTACCCCCTCCGCCGATTCACCTTCCCATTACCTACACCACAAGGCCCTTCCTCTAGCCCATTGGACTCCACAACCCGCAGCCACCTGACCGAAACATGCAGCCGAGCCTCCACTTCTACACCTCCAACAAACAAGACTGCTCCTCCTATTTTTTCCATGAACCTAGCTAGGCCTCCTCCGTTGTTAAAAAAGAAGAAGAAGGAAAGGGGTATATTTATAATAAGTTTTATGCTATTTATTTGAAATTTATATTAATATTTGAAAATAGATTTTTTGTAATAATTTTTAATATACATATTATGTATAAAAATAAATTTGAAAATTTTGAAAAGAAATATTTATTATGTTTAACAAATATTGATTTGAAATATATATATATATATATATATATATATATATATATATTTGTTTCCCATTGAATTCAAGGTCTCGCTTGTCCCTGTCCAGTTTCTAGCTTTAACGCTGTTCGGATCCGCATCCGAGTTATCGTGTCTATATCCGTGTGCGTTTCTGTGTCTCTTCCTTCGATGTCGTGTTCCATAGCCACGAAAGGTGAGCGATCACTCACGATTAACATTCTTATATTAGATAAATTGATCTCACATGAAATGACGATTGAAATATGTTGTTAAATTTGAATTTTAGCTATTTAACTGTTGAATATGATATGTTATTATTTAAAAATGTTAACAAATGTTAATTGACATATGACACCATAATCTGCTTGTATATATATTAAATTTAAATTATTAATGATTATATATGCTTGTAATTGATGTGTTATGCTATTTTTTTTATTGTTCTCACATCGCAAGTTCCATGTTAGTTTACGAACTCCCTATGGGTTGAAATGATGCATACCCGAACAATGTTATAGATTAGCGAAAATCATTATGTGTTGAAATGATAAACCCAAGCGATTTTATTGGATTTGAATTTTGGGATTGCGGGTTGAAATGATATATACTCATAAATATTAAATTATTGCAGATTGAAATGATAAATATCTGTATCACTTGACCATAGGATATAAAATTATATACGGACACCGTTGGTCTATTTTGAAAAATGATTTCCAAAATTTTGAGAAAGAGAAATATATGGGTTTTTAATAAATATTGATTTTTAATATAATATAAAGATTTTATTTTAATATATGAGTAAAATTAGATTTTTTTTAAATTATATGTTTGGAAAATTTAAATTTATAAGTTAAGTTTTGAAAAGAGTAAATTTTAAGATTTTACTTATAATTTTATTATTTTTAAATATATAAAATATAGCTTAATATAATATAAAATAGATTTACTAAAATAAGATTTAATTTAATAATACTTAATGTAATAAAATTTAATTTAATAAAAATTTAATTTAATTATTATATATATAATATGTTTTAAAATTATTTATTTAAGATTTATATTAATATTTTAAAATAGTTTTGTAATAACTTTAATAAATTTAGGTTGGAAAGATAAATTGAAATTGATTTGAAATTTTAGAATTGAATTTAAATAGGAATTGATTTGGATTTATTGATTTTTAGATTTTGAAGATATGATTTTATAACTTAATAACTGGATTTTGATTAATGGTGATTAAATGAATATTTTAAAAGTTAAATAAAATTGAAATTGAATAATTAATATTGATTTAAATTTGTAATTTGAGATTTTATTTAAATGCTTATAAAAAGTGATTAGGCTAATACTTTAGTATTAAATATAATTGAAGTTAGATATTAAATTATTGATTTAATTTAATTTTTTAACTTGAGATCTTATTTAAATGTAAAAAAATGATGATTAAGTAAATATTTCAAATTTAATCAAATTAAAGTTGAATTTTGAAATATAAATGAAATTTATCAAATTGAGTTATTGTAAATTGTTGAATATTTAAACTTTGAAATCTATTGAATTTGAAGTGGTTTAAATTTGTAGTTGAAATCTGGATTTGAAATCGATATAGATTAAATGGTTTTAATGAGAATTTGAATTGTCACTTTTTATTGGAATCGTTGAACCGAGTTTGACTTAAATTGAATTTGGAACTAAAGTTGATTTGAATTGATTTGTGAAATTGGAAGAAATAATTCTAATTTGAAACTATTTTTTGATATAAACTCTTTTTAATATATATAAACTATTTTAATATATATAAACTATATTCAATATTTAAACTGTTTAAGTTGGAACTGCTATGATTTAGATTTAAATGGATTTAAATGTAAATATTTTGATATGATGGTTCAACCCATTTGTGGTTATGATTTTTAAAGTGAAATATAATTTAAAGTGAATTATAATTTAAAGTGATTAAGATTTCGAAAGTGATATGATTTTTGAAATGAATATGATATTTTAAATATGAAGTATAAACTGTTTGAAATGAAAATGACCATGGTGTGAAATAAGTGTTTGGTTGTTAAAGAAACCGGGATCGAATATTGTCATACTCCCTGCCAATACCGAAAACCACTTTAACAACTGTGTACGTTATAGAGAATCCAGAACGAAGTAGGATTGTTTGGCGAACGATTCTGTATGAGGTATTAACGCAGCCCTGACACCCGCGAGTCAGCTTGATGTGGCTAAAACAGGAGCTATACCGGGCCAAGGGAGGTCGCACCTCTGATCGAGCATACTTCTTCGATACGATTCTATTACTTTGTGATTTGATTAGGTGCACCTTTGATTTGGGAGTGTGTCTCGAGGTGGGCGGTAGTGGCTGCTATGTGTTACCACCAGTCCGGGAGTGCAAACGGTAGAATCGTACCCTGGCATTGCCTCGCGCCTTGTCACATGCCTTATCGCGCTTTCTACGAGTTTGGTTTGTGTCGTACCTATGGAGTGCTCCCTAATAGCCCACCGGTTTGGTGGAGTTTACAGTACTGTACAGACTACGACATTTATGTAAAAATGTGTTAAGGGGGATATGGGTAACACCTTAACGCTATTTTAATATTTTGATTTACTGTAGACATTATCTATGTAGCATATTGTACTATGTATGTAGATAGTTTAGTGGATCCTTGAAGGATGGGAATCCCAAACATCCTTTAAGTTATTTGCATTTCATTTAGACATTTCATTTGAATTGATTTACTGGCATAAGAATGTTAAACCTGACTCGAATGTTTTATGTTTTGCTTTATGCTCGGGTCAGACTGAGTGTCACATCATTTGTGACTTACCTTTGGAGCTTGGAGCTTTGCTGGGAGATCTATCTTATCTATTCAGCTTTCTAGTTAGTTCCAGTCGTTTATGTTCAGACTTGTCAGTTGCTTTTGTATTGAGACCTCTATGTACTCAAGATTTCTATTGTATTTTGTTTTAGACTCCAATGTTTCTATAGTAGCTTCATGAACTACTATTTATCTATTCCGCTGCTTATTGTTGTATTACTCTGTGTCTGTGATTCTGTGATTGATTTATTTACAGTATATGCTGAGTTTTGCCAAATATAATGAACAATCTTTTGTTTTGAACAATTCAAGTCTAACATGTGTGGATTATTGTCGATTTGAACGGTTCGAAATGCTAGGTCATTACAAGTGGTATCAAAGCCAGGTTTAGGCAAAACTTAGCATATGGAGAAAAAACTCATCAGAAATAGGGTAGTAATACCCTAAAATGAGTAAATTAATTACATAATCGTCTTCGTTCGAGCTTGAAATTCTTCGTCTTGGATTAGGATTTCTTTTGAATTATGGAACTTTCCCCTTTGTTCCGAAATCCATTCTTATCTTTTCCTATTCGTGTTCTTCTTGATACCGGAGCATCCCATAGCTTCATTGCTGTTGGTCTCCGTAATAAATTCAAGAACATCTTGCAACCTCGACTGGAAACTTCATCCTTATGTATGACTAATCCCATCGGCGGTCCCGCCAACCTTAGTATGATTTGTAAAGGGGTGAAACTCTCAGTTTTGATGGTGTTATTTCTTGTAAAGCCCGAACCGTTTCTTTAGTAGACGACCAGGGTAACTCTCTTGTGATCGAATGTCGAATGCCTCAAGATTATGCCGGCAGTTTCATCTATTCGCTTGATTCTCACCCTAGTGACCTTGACTCCACCCCTGTTGTCCAACTATTTCCGGATGTCTTTAGTGAAGTCACTTCTCTTCCGCCCAACCGGGAAATTGAATTCCACATCGATCTTATTCCTGGAGCTGGACCTGTTGTCCTTCCTCCCAAACGAAAGGTTTCTATGAATGGTTAGTCATGCCCTTTGGATTAACCAATGCTCTTGCCTTCTTCGTTGATCTCATGAATCGCATTTTTCGTGATGTTCTCAACAAGTTTGTCCTAGTTTCCGTTGATGATATTCTCGTCTTTTCTAAGTCTTGGTTGATCCGGTTAAGGTTGTCGCAATTAATATAAGTCTATCCATCTTTCCTCTTTGCAATTTAATCATCTTATCTTCCTTTCGAGCCTATTTTCTTAGTTGGAATTCACTGTTATTAGGGCCCCTCTAAATTTGAATCTCTATCCTTGTTTTAAAATCCATTCTTGAATTATCCTATGAGAGATCGTATTTGTAATTAATATAAAATGTTTTATATTATATTGTTTGAGTTGTTAAGTTTGAATTTTGGGGTTTTGATCGATTCGTCTGGCCAACGTTATTGATAGGAATTCTAAAACACTTGAACAGAGCGAACTGACACAATATTGTTTTCGAAATTGGTAAATGAAATGATTTTATGTATGATTTTATTTTATATATAAAAGTTTAATTTTCTGAAATTAGATAGTTAAATGGATTGGTTGTTAGAAATGATAATACTAGGTTATCATTTATTGTTTTGTCAACATTCCTAAACCATTAACTATTAATGTATGTTATATGGAATTGAAATTTTAAAACATGGTTTATAAATTGGATTTGAAAATGAAATGAATTTAAATGAAGGATTTGAGAATTAAATTTCTAGTGCTTTACAAATTTGGTATTCAAAGTTTTGAAAAAATATATCATTTGAAAGTATTTTCGATGGAAATTGTTTCCAAAGAATTTTAAAAGAAGTAAGTCGGTACTCTCCTCTTATGTCATTGGAAAATAATTTCAATGATGACTGCAGCATCATCGACATTCATTTTAGAGTCTCAAAGTGGAGAGACCACTTAGTAGCTTTGCTACACTTTTGGTTTGGAAAATGGATTTGATTTGAATTTCTTGAGCATGATTTGAAGTATAAATTATATATATGTATATATTTATTTATTTCAAAATGGTTTGAAGTGAAACCAGAAATTTAACTCTTAAATTTTTATGTTAAGCGATGGTTTTCAGTTATTGAAATGAAGCAATTTTTTTTTGAATAATTGGAGTGTTTAAATGAGAAATGGAATTTAAACATCTTGAAACAGTTGAAATAGGGAAAATTAATTTGTATAATACTCAATTGCATTTTTAAAACATATATAACTTACTTGAAATATTCAAAAAAAAAATTAAAGTGTTATTGTGAATATGAAATTGAAGGTTATACAAGAGAAACTTAAGTAATAGAATGTTCTAACTAAATTTTTGTTTAATAAAAATGTTGGGAATAAAAGGCAAATTCGTATAGTGTTCAATTACACTTAGACACATTAATAAAACTTACTTGGAAAAGGTTTAAATATAATGGGAACATGTAGTTGAATAGTATACAATATAAATGTTAGCAATAAAATTTTGTTAAATGAATTTATAAATGAAATTTGAGTGGTTATAATAAATGTTTATACACTTAATCTATGATTGCAAAAATATGTTAAGTGAAATAAATTGAGCAATAAATAGAAATGCTATTTAAGTAAATAAATATGAACTAAAGAATAGTTGAAATTGAGTTATAAGTGGAATAACTTAAGTGAGGTCAAATGGATTTAATAAATGAGTTAAATAAAATAATAAATTTTGTTTGAAAGAAAGTTTTGTAACAAATGTTAATAATTGAAAGCAAATCAGTTGAATGAAAATAAAATGAATTGAAATCAACCAAAATGTGAATACAATGAATATTTATTGACTGAATAAAATGGATTGAAACCAAATTTGTTGAATATTAATCGATTAAAATGAAATTTATATGGTTTTGAATAAATTTTTGTATCTGGTACTATGTATTTCAAATCTATCTTTCCTTTCTGTTGTTTCTATTCTTCTATCTCGTTCCTTTTCGGGGATGAAAAGTTTTGAGTGGCAGAGAGCGTAATGACCTGTAAATTTTAACGAATTTTATAATGTAATTAACTAAATTTTTCATGAAAATATATAATAAAAGTCAGCAATGAAAATTTCATATTTGGTATACGTCTATTTAGATGTAGCAAGTGTCAGATTTTCATTGGAAAATATGAAAGTTTTTTTGGTTGTTAATTTCACTTTTAAAATTTAAAATCAGTTAATTTGATGAAGATAAAATATTTTTGAAATCTGAATATTTTCACATAATAAAAATGTTGAATATTTTTCGAGTGAGATGTCATATTTCATTTCGCCAAATTTGGACTCCTCTAGCCCCATTTATATTATTTTTAGCGGTTTAGGAGCATTTTGGCAGCGAATATCGACTTTTGATAGGATGATCGTATCGCTGATATCTGTGTACCATTTTGTTCGTCTGTTTCTGATGATCACTGCAGTATATTCATTTGTGTATTTCAGTGTCCGGTACACGGCGAAATCAGCCAAACAATTAGCCGTACCGGCTCCGCATTTGAGCCTTCTGGTTTCCTATGTCCCTCAATTATCCACTGTGTTAAACCTAAAAGGCATTTGCTTTTAATATTTCCTGGATTTACGTTCCTAACTTTCAATATTCCCTACTTTAAATATATAAACAGCTGGTTCCCACTCTCTCTTCCTTTTGTTCTGCCAGAAATATATATATATATATATATATATATATATATATATATAGAGTAACTTATATTTATGAAAGGGCACGTTCTCTTTCTTTGCATTCTTATTTTTAAACCTGCTTATCTTCTTGAAACTGCTCCACCTTCAGCTTTTCATCGATCTCCTTGTCTTCCTACCACCTGAACCCCATTGTTCGGCCTCTCCTCCATAGCCTCCGCCAACTTCATACGCGCAACCATTCCCATCCACTAACGTCAGTCTTCCCCACAGTGACAGCCTCTCCACCAACATCCTCCACTCCAGATCCGTTCGCCTGCCATCAACCCAACACCCTCTGACCTCACTTCCCCGCCAAGCACCTGAACAGCCGCCTTAAACCCATCACGCACCACAACCTGAAGTCTAGCATCACCTCTCGTCCCTGCCTGTGTAGCCACCCGCCAGTGCCGAAACTTCCCTTCGACAAGCCACCACCGTTTCCATGCAAAACCTTCCACCACTGCTGAGTACAAACCCGACCAAACATCGGCCACCTTTCCATCTTGCTCAACTGACCACAGTCTTCCTATCACCGCAAGTTTTCCAAAAGCAGCCATCTCGCCCCCTCCTTCCCACTAGATCCGAGTCTCACCCCACCTTCTCCAATGCAAGCAGCCTGCAACTACCCGCTCCAATGATTCACCCTCCCATCACCTACACCGCAAGGCCCTTCCTTCACCCCACTGGACTCCATAACCCGCAGCCAACTGATCGAAACACGCAGCTGAGCCTCCGCCTGTGCACCTCCAGTAGACAAGACCGCTCCTCCTATTTTTGCCATGAACCTAGCCAGGCCTCCTCCTTTGTTAAAAAAAAGAAGGAAAGGGGTATATTTATAATAGGGAGAGTTTGGCTCACATCCCTAATAAGTTTCAAAATAAACAAAACATCCTTCACATACAAACTCTACATTTCCGATCCCTATTTTCAAATTCGCGCAAGCAAAAATACACAAATACCCTTTACGTTTTTTACAATTCAAACGCGTATAACTTTATGTACAAAAACCGGATCAAAAAACCGTTTTCACCAAAAAATCACAAATTTTATGATCTTTGAAATGAGATCCATTGTTGATACCAAAAATTCATATTTGTATTAAAGGTGCAATTATTTCAAATATTTGCAGATTAGTCAGCAAATTTTCAACGTTTTTGATTTTTTTGCAAATTTACAAAATTTATAAATAATTGCAGATATTTCTGCAACTATATGGTATAGTTGCAGAAATGTCTGCAACTATTGGGTATAGTTGCAGAAATTTCTGCAACTATACGGTATAGTTGCAGAAATATCTGCAACTATTGCATATAGTTGCAGACATTTCTGCAACTATTGCATATAGTTGCAGAAATGTCTGCAACTATTGCAAATAGTTGCAGAAATGTCTGCAACTATTGCGCATAGTTGCAGAAATATCTGCAACTATTGCACATAGTTGCAAACATTTCTGCAACTATTGCATATAGTTGCAGAAATGCAACTATTGCAAATAGTTGCAGAAATGTCTGCAACTATTGCGTATAGTTGCAGAAATTTCTGCAACTATACGGTATAGTTGCAGAAATATCTGCAACTATTGCATATAGTTGCAGACATTTCTGCAACTATTGCATATAGTTGCAGAAATGTCTGCAACTATTGCAAATAGTTGCAGAAATGTCTGCAACTATTGCGCATAGTTGCAGAAATGTCTGCAACTATTGCCTATAGTTGCAGAAATTACTGCAACTATTGCTTATAGTTGCAGACATTTCTACAACTATTGCTAATAGTTGCAGAAATGTCTGCAACTATTGCGTATAGTTGCAGAAATTTCTGCAACTATTGCACATATATTTGCAGAAATTTGTTGCGATTATTCATAACTGCAAATATTAAGAATATCATATTTCATAAAAAAAATTGATTCGTCTTTAATTTAATTGCAGTTTACCATTTAAATCAAAAAATAAGAAGAAGAAGCGAAGCGCAAGGGTAATTTGGAGAAAGAAATGGCGGAAAACAGAAACAGGGATGTAGAAACTATATATTTTATAACAGGGACCCGCTTTGAATTTAAGTTTCGTTTTAAGGATGTGTTGCTAATTTTCACTTTATAATAAGTTTTATGCTATTTATTAAAAATTTACATTAATATTTGAAAATAGATTTTTCGTAATATTTTTTTAATATATATATTATGTATAAATATTTATTTGAAAATTTTGAAAAGAAATATTTATTATGTATAATAAATGTTGATTTGAAATGTATATATATACTATATATTTGTTTCGCATTGAATTCAAGATCTTGCTTGTCGCTGCCCAATTTCTAGCTTTGATGCTGTCCGGATCCGCATCAGAGTTGTCGTGTCCGTATCCGTGTGCGTGTTTGTCTCTTCCTTCGATGTCGTGTTCCATAGCCATGAAAGGTGAGCGATCACTCACGATTAACATTCTTATATTTAGTAAATTGATTTCACATGAAATGACGATTGAAATATGTTGTTAAATTTGAATTGTTAGTTATTTAATTGTTGAATATGATATGTTATTATTTAAAATTGTCAACCAATGTTAATTGACATATGACACCATAACCTGTTTGTATATATATTAAATTTAAATTATTAATGATTATATATGCTTGTAATTGATGTGTTATGCTATTTTTTTATTGTTCTCACACCGCAAGTTCCTTGTTAGTTTAGGAACTCCCTATGGGTTGAAATGATACATACCCGAACGATGTTATAGATTAGCGAAAATCATTATGGGTTGAAATGATAAACCCAAGCGATTTTATTGAATTTGAATTTTGGGATTGCGGGTTGAAATGATATATACTCATAAATATTAAATTATTGCGGATTGAAATGATAAATATCTGTATCACTTGACCATAGGATATAAAATTATATACGGACACCATTGGTCTATTTTGAAAAATGATTTCCAAAATTTTGAGAAAGAGAAATATATGGGTTTTTAATAAATATTGATTTTTAATATAATATAAAGATTTTATTTTAATATATGAGTAAATTTAGATTTTTTTTAATTATATGTTTGGAAAAATTAAATTTATAAGTTAAGTTTTGAAAAGAGTAAATTTTAAGATTTTACTTATAATTTTATTATTTTTAAATATATAAAATATAGTTTAATATAATATAAAATAAGTTTACTAAAATAAGATTTAATTTAATAATATTTAATGTAATAAAATTTAATTTAATAAAAATTTAATTTAATTATTATATACATAATATGTTTTAAAAATATTTATTTAAGATTTATATTAATATTTAAAATAGTTTTGTAATAACTTTAATAAATTTAGGTTGGGAAGATAAATTGAAATTGATTTGAAATTTTAGAATTGAATTGAATTGATTTGGATTTATTGATTTTTAGATTTTAAAGATATGATTTATAACTTAATAACTGGATTTTGATTAATGGTGATTAAATGAATATTTCAAAAGTTAAATAAAATTGAAATTGAATAATTAATATTGATTTAAATTTGTAATTTGAGATTTTATTTAAATGCTTATAAAAAGTGATTAGGCGAATACTTTAGTATTAAATATAATTGAAGTTAGATATTAAATTATTGATTTTATTTAACTTTGTAACTTGAGATCTTATTTAAATGTAAAAAAATGATGATTAAGTAAATATTTCAAATTTAATAAAATTAAAGTTGAATTTTGAAATATAAATGAAATTTATCAAATTGAGTTATTGTAAATTATTGAATATTTAAACTTTGAAATCTATTGAATTTGAAGTGGTTTAAATTTTTAGTTCAAATCTAGATTTGAAATCGATATAAATTAAATGGTTTTAATGACAATTTGAATTGAACCTTTTTATCGGAATCGTTGAACCGAGTTTGACTTAAATTGAATTTGGAACTAAAGTTGATCTGAATTGATTTGTGAAATTGGAAGAAATAATTCTTATTTGAAACTATTTTTCGATATAAACTCTTTTTAATATATATAAACTATTTTAAGATATATAAACTATTTTCAATATTTAAACCGTTTAAGTTGGAATTGCTATGATTTAGATTTAAATGAATTTAAATGTGAATACTTTGATATGATAGTTCAACCCATTTGTGGTTATGATTTTTAAAGTGAATTATAATTTAAAGTGAATAAGATTTCGAAAGCGATATGATTTTTGAAATGAATATGATATTTTAAATATGAAGTATAAACTGTTTGAAATGAAAATGACCACGGTGTTAAATAAGCGTTTGGTTGTTAAAGAGACCGGGATCGGTGTAAAAGCCTGCTATTTCGAACCATTCAGATCGACAATCATCCACACATGTCGGACTTGAATTGCTAAAACAATAGACTATTAATTTATATTTGGCTAAACTTAGCATATATAGTAAATAAATCAATCACAGAATCAAAGACACAGAGTAATATAACAATAAGAAGCGGAATAAGATAAATAGTAGTTCATAAAGCTACTGTACAAACATTAGAGGTTAAAGTAAAATACAACAGATATCTCGAATATAGATAAGTTACTAACACAAACGCTGATGACTAGTCTGAACAAACAACTAGAATAAACTGAAGTAAAAAGAAAGCTGAATAGACAAAGACCAATCTTCGAGCGAAACTCCAAGCTCTATAGTTGAGTTTCAAATGCTGTGATACTTAGTCTGACCCGAGCATAATGCAAAACACAAAACACTTAGTTAGGATTAACATTCTTATACCGGTAAATCAATTTAAGTGAAATGTCAAGTGAAATACAAATAACTTAAAGGATTCTTGGGAATCCCATCCTCTAAGGATCCGTTAAACTATCTACATACATAGTACATTACGCTAATGTCTATAGTAAAGTAAACTATTAAAATAGCATTAAGGTATTACCCATATGCCCCTTAACACATTTTTATATTCCTATAGTCTATACAGTTCCGTAAGCTCCACCAAACCGGTGGTTTACCCAGAGGGCACTCCATAGGTACGGTACAAAACAAACTTATAGAGGGCGCGATAAGGCATGTGAGGCAATGCATAGGGTAGGATTCTACCGGTTTGCGGATCCGGACTGGTGGTAACGCATAGCAGCTACTACCGCCCACCTCAAGACACACTCCCAAAGTCAAAGGTGCATCCAATCAAATCACAAAGTAATAGAATGGTATCAAAGAAATGTACCTGATCAGAGGTGCGACTTCACTTGGCCCGGTGTGGCTCTTGTTTTAGTCACATCAAGCTGACTCACGGGAGTCAGGGCTGCGTTAATACCTCATACAGAATCATCGCTAAACCATCCTACTACATTCTGGAACTTCCACCATGTATAGAATTGTTAAAGTGGTTTTCAGAATTGGCAGAGAGTATGACAATATCCGTCCTCGGTCTCTTTAACAACCAAACCAATTTCACACCCTGGTCATTTTATATTTCAAACAGTTTATACTTCATATCAAAATATCATATTCATTTCAAAATTATATCTCACTTCAAAATCATATTCACTTTCGAAATCATATCACTTTCGAAATCATATTCATTTCCAAAATCATATCCACAAAATAGTTTAAACCATCATATCAAAATATTTGCATTTAAATCCATTAAATTTAAATCATAATTGTTCCAACTTAAATAGTTTAAATATTGAAAATAGTTTATATATATTGAAATAGTTATAAATTAAAATATTTATATATTTAAAAATAGGTTATAGATTAAAATAGTTTATATATTAAAAGTAGTATATATAGTAAAATAGTTTATATATTAAAATAGTTTATATATCAAAAATAGTTTATATATTAATAAATATATATGTATATATTTAAAAGAGTTTATATCGAAAATAGTTTCAAATTATAATTTTTTTCTTCCAATTTCACAAATCAATTCAAATCGACTTTACTTCCATAACTAAATTTAAAATCAATCTCAGTCCAACAATTCCAATTAGGAAGATTAAAAGATCAATCCAAATTCTTATTAAAACCATTTTTAATTTATATCGATTTCAAATCTAGGTTTGAACTACAAATTTAGACCACTTCCAATTCAATAGGTTTCAAAGTTTAAATATCCAAACATTTACAATAACTCAATTTGAAAATTTTCATTTATATTTCAAAATTCAACTTTAATTTTATTTAAAATTGAAATATTCACATAATCATTCTAATAACATTTAAATAAAATCAATAATTAAATATCTAACTTTATTTAAATTTGAAAATATTCATTTTATTACTTTGGTTTGAGAATGGCAATATTCCAAACTATTTAGATCAAAGTTTAAATATCTAGTTGAGTTTGAGAATGAAAATATTCCAAAGCATATAAATTTAAAATCTAAATTTTTTACATATATTAAAATAAAATTTTATATTATATTTAAAATCAATATTTATTAAAACCCATATATTTCCTTTCAAACTTTGGAAATCATTTTTCAAAAATAGACCAACGGTGTCCGTATATAATTTTCTATCCTATGGTCAAGTGATACAGATATTTATCATTTCAATCCACAATAATTTAATATTTACGGGTATATATCATTTCATCCCGCAATTCCAAAATTCCAAATCAATAAAATCACTTGGGTCTATCATTTCAACCCATAACGATTTTCCTAATCTATAGTATCGTTCGGGCATGTATCATTTCAACCCATAGCAAATTCCTAACTATCATGGAACTTGCAGAGTGAGAATATAAAATAGCATAAAATGACATACATATCAATGACAAGTATATATAATCATAATTAACAATCTAAATATTCTATAAACAACAGGTTATGGTGTCATATGTCAATTAACACAGGTGAACAAATGCGAATAATAACATATCATATTTAACAATTTAATCACTAATCAATTCAAATTTAACAACATATTTCAATTGTCATTTCATGTGAAATCGATTTACTAAACATAAGAATGCTAATCGTGAGTGATTGATCACCTTCCGAGGCTACGGAAATAATGATGGCGAAGAACCTAACATGGACATGCAAGAAAGCAAAAAGCTGCTGCGACCAATTTTGGACAACGACGAGACAAAAGCAAAGCACGATGAACTGGATTCGATGAAAACAAAATATATTAAAAAAAATTTAGAACTAAAATTTTCTCACATATAATAAAAATAAAATATTTATATTTTATTTTTAAAACCAATATAAAATTTAAATTTATGATATGTTATATAAAATCAATATTAAACATATATATCACATACGGGATTTTGGAAATATAAAACTATTAAATATAAACAAATAAAACAAAGAATCATAAGAGGTTAGATACACTTAAAACAGTTAAATAAATAAATAAAATTTTCAAAGAATCTTAACATATAAAACAAAGATAAAATCAATAAAAAATTTCAAATACACTTAAAACTGTTAAATAATAAGAAAAAAAATATAAAACAAAGAATTCGGTGCTAGTAGTGTGCTCGGTAGTGGGAGGCGAGAAAATGGTGTGGTGGTTTTCAGCTGGGCTGCTGACGTGGATCTGCTACTGGGTTGATGCTGTTTGCGTGGAGATCTGACAAGGTAGGTCGAGAGAAATAGAGGGGGACATGCGGGTATGAGGCTGCATGGCCTGAGATGCTATCAATTGGGTGCTTGGCATGGCGGTGAGGAAGGTGTGAAGAGGCTGATGTGGATGGTCGGGTTAGGGAGAACGAAAGTGAATAGGGTTGCAGGGGAATATGCGGCTACAGGGAGTGAATGACGGGTTATAGGTGTGTTCGGCTCCAGGTGCAGCCAGGGTGACGAGCTTCGGGTTTGGGTGGCAAGTTGGAGAAGATGGAGGCGGGCTATAGTCGGATGTGCTGCGTGATGGGTCTGGGTGGGTTTCGGATGTTTCCAAGGGTTAGGGATATGCTGCACACGTGGGAAGGCTCGGAGTGGCGGAGAGTTGGAGGTGGCTGGAGTGTTGGATCTGGTGGAGGCTATGCGGATGTGTCAGTGGAGGAAGGCGATGGAGGTTACAGGCGGTGCAGGTCGGAGCGGTGGGTTCGGGAACTTGGAGGAGGATCTGATGTGTCATGTGGCTGGTTGGGAACAAGCGGGAGTGTGTGCTATTCAGTCAGGCTGTTGTGGTGAACTCAGGGTGCACGGTAGCGGTTGGAAGGAAATGGCTGCCTCGGGGCTGACAAGTGGAGGTTGGTCGTCAGTTGCAAAAGGAAGTGTGTGCATCACATGGAGATTTAGGGTAGGGAACCATGCAGGTAGGCTACAACATGACAGCGACTCATATTATATATATATATATATTTTTTTTCTTATGAAGAACGAGCAGAGGGAAAAAAAATTAAAAGGAAAGAGAACGAAATAAAATAGAACCAGAATGGAATCCAACCGAGCAGATATATTCAATATAGGGAATAGTGAAGGTCAGTAATTTAATAAAAGCATATGTCAATTTGTTTTCTCATGGCTGGAATAGACGAATGGACACAAGAAACCCAAAAGGCTCAAAACGGTACCGATACAGCAAATCGTTTTGTCGATTTCGCCACGTATCGGACTCTGAATTACAGGATTGAATATACTGCGAAGATCAGCACGACGAGACGAACATAATGGTACACATATATCAGCGATACGATCATCCTACCAAAAGTCGATCTACGCAGCCAAAACTGCTGCTAAATTGCCGAAAATAAGATAAATGGGGCTAAAGAAGTCAAAATTTGGCGAAACAGATTATGACGTCTCACTTATAAAATAGTTTACATTTTTATTATATAAAAATATTCAAATTTTGAAAACATTTTATTTTCATCAAATTTCAACTGATTTAAAATTGAAATTGGAAATTAAACAACAAATCCAACATCTATATTTTCGGATAAAAATCTGCCATTTGCTACGTTTAAATAGACGCATACCAAATATCAAATTTTCATTGCTAAATTTAATTTTTTAATTTCAAGCAAAATTTCAGTTAATTAAGTTATAAAAACCATTAAAATTTAGGTGTCGTTACACTCTCTCCCACTCAAACCTTTTCGTCCCCGAAAATGAACGAGATAGGAGAATAGAAGCAACTAGAAATATAGATAGATTCAAAATACAAAGAACCGGATACAACAATTAATTCAAAACCACATAAATTTCAAAGATATGAATTTATTTATTTCTCGTCCATATTTATTTACTCATTCTCTTATATAACCTTTAATTACATAATCATATTAACATTTTAACTTTTGAATAATTCAGGTAAGTTATATATATTAAAAATGCAAATGAGTATTATAAAAATAAGTTTTATCCTAGTTCAACTGTTTCAAGTTGTTTCAATTTCATTTCTCATTTTAGCCACTCCAATTATTCAAAAAAATTACTTCATTTCAATAATTGAAAACCATCACTTAAATAGAACTTAAGAGTTAAATTTCTGGTTTCACTTCAAACTATTTTGAAATAAATATATACATATATGTATTTTTATACATCAAATCATACTCAAGAAATTCAAATTAAATCCATTTTCCAAAACAAAATGCAGCGAAGCTACTAGCTGGTCTCTCCATATTGAGACTCAAAAATGAATGTCGATGATGCTGCAGTCATCACCGAAATTATTTTCCAATGACAATAGAGGAGAGTACAGACTTACATTTCCTAAAAAAAATTTGAAAACAATTCCCATTCGAAAATACTTCAAATAATATATTTTGAAACTTTGAAAACCATATTTGAAAATCAACGAAAATTAAATTCTCAAATCCTTAATTTAATTTCATTTCATTTGCAATTCAGATTTATAAACCATGTTTAAAATTCCATCTCCTTATAACATACAACAATAGTTAATAGTTTAGAAATGTTGACAAAACAATAAATGATAATCTAGTATTATCATTTCAAACAACCAATTCATTTGACTATCTAATTTTAGAAAACTATACTTATATATATATATATATAATCATACATAAGATTATTTCATTTACCAACTTCGAAAACAATATTGTGTCGATTTGCTCTATTCAAGTGTTTTGGAATTTCTATCGATAGCGTTGGCTAGACGAATCGATCGAAACCCAAAATTCAATCTTAACAACTCAATCAACACAATATAAAACATTCTATATTAATTACAAATACGATCTCTCAAAGGATGATCAAAAAATGGACTTATAACAAGGATAGAGACTCAAATTTAGAGGGACCCTAATCAAAGATAATTCTAACTAAGCAGATAGGTTCGAATGGAAGATAAAATAATTAAATTACAAAAGAGGGAAGATGATAGACTTAGCGGCGACCTTAACCGGGTGAACCGAGACTTAGAAAAACGAGAATATCATCAACGAAACTGGGGATAACTCTGTCGAGAACATCACAGAAAATGCGATTCAGAGATCAACGAAGATGGCAGGAACATTGGTTAATCAAAAGGATATGACCAACCATTCATAGAAACCATTTATCCGAGTGGAAGGACAACAGGTTGAGCTCTAGGAATAGGCTCGATGCGGAATTCAATTTCACGCTTGAGAGGGAGAGGAATGACTTTACCAAAACATTAGGAAAACCCTGACTATCGGGGTGGAGTCCAAATCACTAGGCTGAGAATCAAGCGGAAAGATAAACTGCCTGCATAATCTTGAGGCAATCGATATTCGATCACAAGAGAATTACCCGGGTCATCTACTAGAGAATAGTTCGGGCTTAGCAAGAGATAATAGCATCAAAACTGAGAACGTAGAAATCTCCGGTGGATTGACGCCTGTTGTAAAGGAGTTTCACCCATTTACAAATCATATCAAGGTTGGCAGGACAGAAATGGAGCTATGGGATGCTCCATTATTAAAGAAGAACACGAACCGGAAATGACAAGAATGGATTTCAGAACAAATGGAAAAGTTCCAAAATATCAAAAGAAATCCAAATCAAAGAGGATCCTAACGAAGAATTTGATGTTCGAACGAATATGATTCTATGATTAATTCTACTCATTCTAGAGTATTACTACCCTATCTCCAATGAGTTTTTTTACTCAATATGCTAAGTTTTTCCTAAACCTAACTCTAATACCAACTGTAACGACATGCTATTTCGAACCATTCGGATCGACAATTATCCACATATGTCGGACTTGAATTGCTCAAAACAATAGATTGTTAATTATATTTGGTAAAACTTAGTATTTACAGTAAATAAATCATTCACAGAATCACAGACACAGAGTAATATAACAATAAGCAGCGGAATAAGATAAACCGTAGTTCATGAAGCTACTATATAAACATCAAAGTTTAAAGTAAAATACAATAGATATCTCGAATACACAGAAGTTACTAACACAAATGCCGATGACAAGTCTGATCAAACAACTAGAATAAACTGAAGTAACTGGAAAGCTGAATAGATAAAGACCGATCTTCGAGCGAAACTCCAAGCTCTAAAGGTGAGTCTCAAATGCTGTGATACTCAGTCTGACCCATGCATAAAGAAAAACACAAAACACTCGAGTTAGGATTAACATTCTTATACTGGTAAATCAACTCAAGTGAAATGTCAAGTGCAATACAAATAACTTAAAGGATGTTTGGGATTCCCATCCTCTAAGGATCCGTTAAACTATCTAAATACATAGTATAATACGCTACATAGATAATGTCTATAGTAAAGTAAACTATTAAAATAGCTTTAAGGCGTTACCCATAAACCTCTTAACACATTTTTATATTCCCGTAGTCTATACAGTACCGTAAGCTCCACCAAATCGGTGGTTTACCCTGAGGGCACTCCATAAGTACGGTACAAAACAAACTCGTAGAGGGTGCGATAAGGCATGTGACAAGGCACGCAGGGCAATACCTAGGGTAGGGTTCTACCGTTTTTCGGATCCGGATTGATGGTAAGGCATAGCAGCTACTACCTCCCACCTCGAGACACACTCCAAAAATCAAAGGTGCACCCAATCAAATCACAAAGTAATAGAATGGTATCGAAGGAATGTGCCCAATCGGAGGTGTGACATCACTTGGTCCGTCGTGGCTCCTGTTTTAGTCATATCAACCTGACTCGCGGGAGTTAGGGCTGCGTTAATACCTCATACAGAATCGTCGCCAAACCATCCTACTTCGTTCTGGAATCTCCATCACGTACATAGTTGTTAAAGTGGTTTTCAGAATTGGCAGAGAGTACGACAATATCTGATCCCAGTCTCTTTAACAACCAAACGCTTATTTCACACAGTAGTCATTTCATATTTCAAACAGTTTATACTTCATATCAAAATATCATATTCATTTCAAAATTATATCTCACTTCGAAATCATATTCACTTTCAAAATCATATCACTTTTGAAATCATATTCATTTCCAAAATCATATCCACAAAATCGTTTAAACCGTCATATCAAAATATTCGCATTTAAATCCATTAAATCTAAATCATAATAGATCCAACTTAAATAGTTTAAATATTGAAAATAGTTTATATATATTGAAATAGTTATAAATTAAAAATAGTTTATATATTTCAAAATAGGTTATAGAATAAAATAGTTTATATATTAAAATTAGTATATATATTAAAATAGTTTGTATATTAAAATAGTTTATATATCAAAAATAGTTTATATATTAAAATATATATATATATTTAAAAGAGTTTATATCGAAAATAGTTTCATATTAGAATTTTTTTTCTTCCAATTTCACAAATCAATTCAAATCAACTTTACTTCCACAATTCAATTTAAAATCAATCTCAGTCCAACAATTTCAACTAGAAAGATTAAAAGTTCAATCCAAATTCTTATTAATTTTTTTTTAATTTATATCGATTTCAAATCCAGGTTTGAACTACAAATTTAGACCACTTCCAATTCGATAGGTTTCAAAGTTTAAATATCCAAACATTTAACAATAACTCAATTTGATAAATTTCATTTATATTTCAAAATTCAACTTTAATTTTATATAAATTTAAAATATTCACATAATCATCTTAATAACGTTTATATAAAATCTCAAATTACTGATTTAAATAAAATCAATAATTAAATATCTAACTTTATTTAAATTTGAAAATATTCATTTAATCACTTTTAACTATATCAAGTTATAAAATCATACATTTAAAATCTCAAAATTAATAAGTTTCAAATCATTTTTTAAATACAATTCTTAAATAAATAAAATTTCAAATCAATTACAATTTATCTTCAACCTTAATTTATTAAAGTTACTACAAAATCTACTTTTAAAATATTAATATAATTTTAAATAAATACTTAAACATATTATATATATATATTAATTAAATTTAAATTTTTTTGTCAAATTAAATTAAGTTAAATCTTATTATTAAAAAAATATTTTAAATTTGAATTTATGTATTTTAAAAATAATAAAATATTAGTAATATTTTAAAATTTACATTTTCACAACTTAACTTATAATTTTAAAATTTCCAAAGCATATATATTTAAAATCTAAATTTTACACATATATTAAAATAAATTTTTTATATTATATTTAAAATCAATATTTATTAAAACCCATATATTTCCTTTCAAACTTTGGAAATCATTTTTCAAAAATAGACCAACGGTGTCCGTAAATAATTTTCTATCCTATGGTCAAGTGATACAGATATTTATCATTTCAATCCGCAATAATTTAATATTTACAGGTATATATCATTTCAACCCGCAATCCCAAAATTCCAAATCCATAAAATCGCTTGGGTATATCTCATTTCAACCCATAACAATTTTCCTAACCTATAATATCATTTGGGTATCTATCATTTCAACCCATAGTGAATTCCTAACTATTAGGGAACTTGCAGAGTGAGAATATAAAATAGCATAAAATGACGTACATATCAATGACAAGCATATATAATCATAATTAACAATCTAAATATTCTATATACAATAGGTTATGGTGTCATATGTTAATTAACATAGGTGAACAAATGCGAATAATAACATACCATATTTAACAATTTAATCACTAATAAATTCAAATTTAACAATATATTTCAATTGTCATTTCATGTGAAATCGATTTACTAAACATAAGAATGAAAATCGTGAGTGATTGCTCACCTTCTGAGGCTATGGAAACAATGATGGCAAAGAAGATGACATAGACACTAAGGAAAGCAAAAAGCTGCTGCGACCAATTTTGGACAGCGGTGAGACAAAAGCAAAGCACGATGAACTGGATTCGATGAAAACAAAATATATAATATTTTTTAAAAAAATAAAATTTTCTCACATATAAAAAAATAAAATCTTTATATTATATTTTTAAAATCAATATTAAATTTAAATTTATGATATGTTATATAAAATCAATATTAAACATATATACCTCATGTGGGATTTTGGAAATATAAAACTGTTAAATATAAAACATATAAAACAAAGAATCATAAAAGGTTAGATACACTGAAAACTCTTTAATAAATAAATAAAATTTTCAAAGAATCATAACATAAAAAACCATGATAAAATCAATAAAAAATTTCAAATACACTTAAAAATGTTAAATAAAAAAATAATATAAAACAAAGATTTCAGTGCTGGCATTGTGCTCGACAGTGGGAGGCGAGCAGATGGTGTGGCGGCTTTTAAGCGGCTTGCTGACGTGGATCTGCTACTGGGTTGATGCTGTTTGCATCGAGATCAGACAAGGTTGGTCGAGAGAAATAGAGGGGGATAGGTTGTTAGGAGGCTGCATGGCCCGAGATGCTGTTAAGTGGGTGCTTGGCATGGCGGTGAGTAAGGTGTGAAGAGGCTGACATGGATGGTTGGGTCAGGGAGAACGAAAGTGAGGAGGGTTGCAGGGGAGTGTGCGGCTACAGGGAGTGAATGATGGGTTATAAGCGTGCTCGGCTACAGGTGCAGCCAGGGTGACGAGCTTCGGGTCTAGGTAGCAAGTCAGAGAAGGTGGAGGCGGGCTGCGGTCGGATGTGCTGCATAATGGGTCTGGGCGGGTTTCGTAGGCTTCTAAGGGGTAGGGATGTGCTGCACACGTGAGAAGGCTTGGAGTGGCGGAGAGTTAGAGGTGGCTGGAGCATTGGATCTGGTGGAGGCTGTGCGGATGTGTCAGTGGAGGAAGGCGATGGAGGTTACAGGTGGTGGAGCTTGGAGCGGTGGGTTTGGTGACAGGGAGGAAAAGCTGATGCATCACGTGGGTGGTTGGGAACAAGCAGGAGTGTGAGCTATTCGGTCAGGCTGTTGTGGTGAACTCAGGGTGCACGGTAGCCGTTGGAAGGAAATGGCTACCTCGGGGCTGACAGGTGGAGGTTTGTGGGCGGAGGTTGGTCATCGTTTACAAAAGGAAGTTTGTGCATCATATGGAGATGGAGGGTAGGGAACCATGCAGGTAGGCTACAACATGACAGCGACTCATACTATATATATTTTTCTTTCTTATGAAGAACGAGGGGAGAAAAGAAAATGAAAAGGAAAGAGAACGAAATAAAATGGAACCAGAATGGAATCCAACCGAGCAAATATATTCAATATAGGGAATAGTGAAGGTCAGTAATTTAATAAAGGGACAGTTTGGCACAGGTCCTTAATAAGTTTCAAAATACACAAAAACCCCAGTAAATTTTTTTTTGTAAATTAGGTCCCTATAATTAAGTTACCGAATAATGACATACACTTATGAAATTATTCAGTGAATAATTGCAGACATTTATGAAATTATATCAAAAAATTGCAGACATTTCCATAATTATTCACTGAAAAATTGCGGAAATTTCCGCAATTTTTTAAAAAATTTGCGAAAAATTCCGCAATTATTCACCAAAAAATTGTGGAAATTTTCGCAATTATTCACCGAAAAATTGCATAAATTTATGCAACTATTGGATATAATTGCATAAATGTCTGCAATTATTCAGTGAATAATTGCATAACTATATGCAATTACTTAGTAACTTAATTCTAGGGACCTAATTTACATACTTTTTTTTACTGGGGTTTTTGTGTATTTTGAAACTTATTAGGCACCTGAACCTAATATTCACTTTAATAAAAGCATATGTCCATTTGTTTTCTCATGGCTGGAACAGACGAATGAACACAAAAAGGCTCAAAACGGTACCGATACATCAAATCTTTTTGTCGATTTCGCCACCTACAGGACTCTGAATTACAGGAATGTATATACTACAGAGATCAGCATGACGAGACAAATAGAATGGTACATAGATATCAGCGATACGATCATCCTATCAAAAGTCGATATTCAAAACTACTGCTAAATTGCTTAAAATAAGATAAACGGGGCTAAAGAAGTCCAAATTTGGCGAGATGGATTATGACGTCTCACTCAGAAAATAGTTTACATTTTCATTATATAAAAATATTCAGATTTCGAAAACATTTTATTTTCATCTAACTTCAACAGATTTAAATTTGAAATTGGAAATTACACAACAAATCTAACATTTATATTTTCTGACGAAAATATGCCATTTGCTACGTTTAAATAGACGCATACCAAATATAAAATTTTCATTGCTAAATTTAATTGTTTAATTTCAAGCAAAATTTCAGTTAATTACGTTATAAAAACCGTTAAAATTTATGGGTCATTACAATCGGATATCGTCATACTCTCTGCCAATACTGAAAACCACATTAACAACTGTGTACATGGTGGAGAATCCAGAACGAAGTAGGATGGTTTGGCAAACAATTCTGTATGAGGTATTAATGAAGCCTTGACTCCCGCGAGTCAGCTTGATGTGGCTAAAATAGGAGCTATACCGGGCCAAGTGAGGCCACACCTCCGATCGAGCATGCTTCTTCGATACCATTCTATTACTTTGTGATTTGATTGTGTGCACCTTTGATTTAGGAGTGTGTCTCGAGGTGGGCGGTAGTAGCTGCTATGCGTTACCACCAGTCCGGGAGTGCAAACGGTAGAATCCTACCCTGGCATTGCCTCGCGTGCCTTGTCACATGCCTTATCACGCCTTCTATGAGTTTGGTTTGTGTCGTACCTATGGAGTGCTCCCTAATAGCCTACCGGTTTGGTGGAGTTTACAGTACTGTATAGACTATGGCATTTATATAAAAATGTGTTAAAGGGGATATGGGTAACGCCTTAACGCTATTTTAATATTTTACTTTACTGTAGACATTATCTATATAGCATATTGTACTGTGTATGTAGATAGTTTAGTGGACCCTTAAAGGATGGGATTCCCAAACATCCTTTAGTTATTTGCATTTCATTTAGACATTTCACATGAGTTGATTTACTGGCATAAGAATGTTAATCCTAACTCGAGTGTTTTGTGCTTTGCTTTATGCTCGGGTCAGACTGAGTGTCACAACATTTAAGACTCACCTTTGGAGCTTTGCTTGGAGATCTAACTTGTCTATTCAGCTTTCTAGTTATTTCCAGTCGTTTATGTTCAGACATTTTAGTTGCTTTTGTATTGAGACTTCTATGTACTCGGGATTTCTGTTGTATTTTGTTTTAGACTCTAATGTTTCTATAGTAGCTTCATGAACTACTATTTATCTATTCTGCTGCTTATTGTTGTATTACTCCATGTCTACGATTCTTTGATTGATTTATTTACTGTATATGCTGAGTTTTGCCAAATATAATTAACAATCTGTTGTTTTGAGTAATTCAAGTCTGGCATGTGTGGATTATTGTCAATTTGAACGGTTCGAAATACCAGGTCATTACAGGAAAAATCCCCAAAAATCATAGAAATTCATTTTTAATATGTTATCTAACTTATATAAATTTCAGACCCAAATTCCTTCAAATAATAGTCGAAATAGTGTTAAACCAAATTTATTAATGTTCTCCTCCGAAAGTTCTTAATAAATTTTCCATAGCTTGGAAAATTATGAAAATTAAAACCCATCTCCAAAATAATGTTTTACATAACATATAATTTCTTCATGGCATTCAAAATCCAAAATAAACGATTTTAGCCTTAAAACCGTATAAAACAATCACGAAACAAACTTGTTTAAATATATCATATCATCATCAAAAATCATCATAATGGATTTAAACTTAAACCCGAAAATCAAATGATCATTAAAACAAAAATAGAGATGGTTTTTATTATTATTCACCTTGATTAGGATAAGGAAGTTGAGATTTGATCCTTGATTAATTCCCCTTACTTGATTGCTTAGCTTAAATTTGATTTTCCCCTTTTCTTCCCTAGGTAATAGCTGGCTTTATGCTTTTGATTTACGTTTTTATGTTTTTAAACAGAACCTGTAAAGGAATGGAAATAAGGTTTTAACGATAATGGGATTGTAGTTGCAGCTATTAACCATAAGGCCCGTGTTTTATTCTCTTACTAATTAACTTATAAAATTGTCCATAAAACATTCTACATTTTTAATTAATTAAGCACGGCTTCTAATTGCATTTTCAAATCTCAGTCCCTTTATCACTCTAACATTTACATTATTCTATTTAATTTATCTAATTAAATCTTCTGAATAATGTTATTAAAAATTAGGGGTGTTATAGGCTCCCCTCCTTAAAGAATTTCGTCCTTGTAATTTAGTAAGGACTGAATACAAAACGTAGCAATCATCTGCAATAGCTCCACTATGCCATAGATGAACTTCTGCAACATTTTTGCAAGGTGTTGCCAGCTAAAATGTTGCGAGAGCTATAAAATTTTGGTCCTACTGCAACGTTGTATTTTTGGTGTTACCTTAGCCATAAAAATGTGTTGCTCTAGCTAAACAAGTGTAACACGATGCAACATTTTTATATAGTGTTGCTATAGATGTATTCAAATTAAAAAATTAATAAAATTAGCAATCTGCGTGAATACGATCCAACGATCTACATTTAATCTGGTTGTTAAAATGGATCACCACTGCAATTTGCCCCAAAATTTCGTTTTCCCGCCTGAACTAGTTCAGATCCCCTTTTGGTTTTCATTCCAATTCGCCTCCTCCCATTCGCCTCCGCCACCAAATTGTCACCCTCCTCTTCATCTGCTTCCTCATTCGCCTCCGCCACCAAATTGTCACCCTCACCCCAGCTACCCCCTGACCCATCGCGACCATCTAGCTCCAACCAGAGCCCCGTCACGACACCAAAACCCGAAGCCAAACAAAGTTTTCCGTTCAAACCCCTTTTGCCACCGCTGTCGTCGCCATCAGCTCTCACCTCCAACAGAAGACTTGCTCGCCACCAACCCCTCTACCTTTCTCCTTTAGACTACTTCACCTGAAAACCCTTCTAGCGCCTTAATTTCTCCCAAAACCCGAACTGCCCTCGAGATTTAGCTGTCATTCTCGCAACAATTAATCCGTCCACGGCTCCTATATCAGGTACATCCCAGGCTGATCTCTTCGTACTTTCCCCTATGATTGCGGTTGCTTCACTTGGTACTGGTAATTACAATAAGGTAGTACGCCCCCCATATGTTTGTGCAAATGCTCCTTTGGAACTTGTTAATGTTTCATAATCTGGCTGGGTATCTACTGCTTCTGGATGCCCTGTGGCTCCATCGCAAGTTCATAACTCGGACTGAGTGCAGAGTGATCTCATCCAAGCATTAAGGTTGGTTGGTTCATAATTGAATCTGGATGTAGTTGTATTGGTTGAAGGTTGGTTGGTTTGGTAAGTTATGGAAGTGATGGTGGAAGTAGGTGATGCAGAGGAGTTTCAGTTTATAGTATTCAGTTATTGAAGTGTGGATTGAATGATGGTGAGTGTTCTAGTGTTTATAGAGTATTGAAGGTTGGTGAAATTTGGGAAGTTTGGGAAAGTTGTAATATGGTGAAGGGTGGTTGCAATTGCAGTTTTTTGATAGTGAGTTGCTGTTTTGCTTGTTTGAAGAAGTGATGTTGGTGAAACAGGGGGATGGAGGAGCATGCAACTATGAGGCTTTGGAGATTGTTTGTATTGACAATGGTAGAGTGCTGATGTGTATTGGTTAAGGAGAGAAGCTAATGTGGTGATTGGAAATTGAAAAGAGTTTGCAGTAGAGTTTTGGTGTTTGGCCGTAGGGGATTCAAGCAGATTTAGGCGAGGAGATGGAGGATAGGAATTAAAGGAGTAGAAAGCAATGCAAGTATATGGGCAGTAGTTCCGATGGGTGATGAAGTTGTTGAGGATGGGGTTTGCGGGTTTTCTAAGTTCAGTCTTCATTTGTGCATCATTTTACGTCGTTTCAAAGAAGGCTCGATCTTCCGAAATCGGATGAATCGGGCGGTGCCCCGGACCCCCGCCGGCGCTGCGCCCGGACCCGCTTCTCGGCTCGCCTTCGGCTCGGCACTCGGCTCGCCTTCGGCTCGGCACTCAGCTCGTCATATATTTTTCAGCGTCGGTGTCTGTATAAATTGAAACTGCATATGTAATGAGTGAACTGAGTGATGTAGTGAGGAATATCTATATATGTGAATATCAGTGTTATATATCATTGAATTGTAAAATAGTGGAGTCAGGAATTTGTACTATTTCAAATGTTGAAATAAAATATTTATTTAAATAAATTACTGTTTAAATATAAAATTCTGTGCAATAGCATTTTATTACATAAATATTTATTTTTATTAAAAAATCAAATATGCTCTACATTGTGGGCCCCACAAATTTAGAAAGTTAATATCTATAGCAACATTTTGGAATGTTGCTACAGATACCTATGGGTGTTGCCATAGACCCAAATAGGGTTCTATTGCAACAATATTACTTATGTTGCCTTAGATAGTCAAAATGTTGCCTTTGAGTTCTAAGGCAACGGCAAAAATTGCATCACCCTAAAAGTGTTGCCATAGACCTATGGCAACATTTTTCGGGCCTGAGCCAACATTTTTTTTGTGTTGTAGAAGGTCATCTATGGCGTAGTGCTCCTAACAAGCATACTGGCTTACCTGACTAGCAAATATCTATACAAAGCTAATATAGACATACCCTCAAAGCAGATCAGGATAAGTATCTCTACTCATGTGCTTTGTCTCCCAAGTACAGTCCTTCTTGTTGTTGCTCCACTGAATTTTCACAAACTTAATTGTCTTGTTATTCAATCTTTTTCTCATCTCTCGCTACTAACCTAATTGGTTGTCTAACAAGAGTCAACTTAGGCTATAATATCAAATCTTCCAACCCTGTTAGAGGTATAGTAGTCTCTGGATCATGCACGTACTTGCGAAAATAAGACACATGAAACACATTATGGATAGCAGCTGTACTGCTCGGCAACTCTACTCTATATGCGAGCTTCTCGATCCTCTCTATAGCTTGGAATGGACCAACATATCTTGGTTCAATTTCCCGACTTACAATTCGTACCACACCCTTCATCAGTAATATTTTAATGAAAACCTTATCTTTGACTGAGAATTCTAAGTCTTTACGTCTCTTATCTGCGTAATTCTTCTATCAGGATTGAGCTTCCTTCATCCTTTCTCGGATCAACTCAATCTTCTTTATCGCCTCTCTAACCAGATCCAGACCTAAGACTAATTTGTCTCTTGTCTCCAAACCAACATGTTGGTGATTTGCATTTCCTTCCATACAAAGCTTCAAATGACGCCATTCCTATACTAATCTGATAACTATTGTTATAGGAAAACTCCACTAAATATAGGTGATCTTCCCAAGATCCAGCAAAGTCCAATACACAAGCTCTCAATAAATCCTCGAGTACCCTATTGACTCTCTCTGTCTATCCATCCGTCTAAGGGTGATACGTAGTACTCATCTTAAGCTTGGTACCTAACACATCCTATAGACTCTTCCAGAATCACTAGTGAACAAAGCATCTATGTCACTGACTATACTACTAGGAATTCCATGTAGTCTAACTATGTTCTTCATAAACAACTTAGCTAAAAGAGGTGTCGTCCTGGTTGACTTAACTGGAATGAAATGGGCATTTGTGGTCAACTTGTCCACTATGACGCATATACTTTCATTTCCTCTATTCGACCTTGGCAACCTGTCTATAAAATCCATGGATATCAAATTCCTTTTCCAAACTGGAATCTCTAAAGGTTGAAGTAACCCACTCGGCTTATGGTGTTCGACCTTCACTTGTTGACAGTTTGCACACTGTCTAACCCTCAAGCTAACATCACTCTTTCATACCTTTCCAATAGAAGCCCCTCTTCATATCTCGATACATCTTGGTCCTTCCAGGATGAATCGTAAACTTGGATCGATGACATTCTCCAAGAACTTCTTTCCTTAAGTCCTCAAAATTTGGAACACACAACCGTCCCTTCTTTCTCAACCATCCCTTCAAGTCAAGACTAAAATTCCTTTAGGTCATCGATCTTAGTTACAACCTCAAGCCTTCTAATCTTCTTGGCTAATATTGGTTCCACTCTCTACTTAGAAGCGATCCTTTCGATCAACACTGGTCGAACTTCTAAACATGACAACATGGCGGTGCTCTGACTAGAACTAGCAGTCGATCTTAACTGCATACTACAAGTAGCCAAAGCTTCTAAATCCTACCATTCTGACAACATAGATAACACCACATTCTGATGTCTTCTGCAAAGAGCATCCGCTACCTTATTACCTTTCCCAGGTGTATACTCTATACCGAAATCAGAAGCTTCAAAAAACTCCAACCACCTCTTCTGACTCATATTCAACTCCTTCTGAGAGAATAAATACCTTAAAGACTTGTGATCTATGTACAATTCAAATTTCTCCCCTAAGAGATAATGTCTCCAAATCTTCAATACAAAGAACACTGTAGCCAATTCAAAATCATGAGTAGGATTTCGTACTTCATGTGGTCTAGGCTGTCGTGAAGCGTAGGCAATAACTTCACCCTTCTGCATCAACACAACTCCTTATCCAGTCCCACATGCATCGGTATATACCATTAAACCTTGGTTTTCGTCTGGAACTACTAACACAGGTGCATTGGTCAACAAATTCTTTAATTTAAGGAACGCTTCCTCACATTTGTCGGACTAGACAAATTATACATCCTTTCTATTTAACTTAGTCAAATGTGCTGCTATCCGTGAAAAATCCTTGATGAATCTCCGGTAATAGCCACTATGTCCAAGTAAACTTCTAATCTCAGTCACTGTCTCTGGTCTCTTCTAATTATTAAAAGCTTTGATCTTATTTGGATCGACTGATAAGCCCCTCTATGAAACCACGTGACCAAGAAATTTAAGCTCATTCTTCCAAAAATGTAACTTTGAAAACTTGGCTTTTAGCTGATGCTGCCTCATCATCTCAAGCACTACTCCAAGATGATCTTCATGCTCTCTTTCATTCTTAGAGTATACTAAAATGTCATCTATAAATAGCAGCAAAACCTATCCAAGTACTCTTGAAAAACTCAGTTCATCAGGTCCATGAAGAAAGCAGGTGCATTCATTAACCCGAATGGCATTACTAACCACTCATATGAACCATATCTAGTTCGTAATGCCGTCAATGGAATACTATCCTCTGCCACTCTAAAATGATGGAAACCTGTCGCCAAATCCAACTTGGAAAATACCCTAGCTTCACACGATTGATCAAAAACATCATCAATTCTCGGTATAGGATACTTAATCTTAATCGTCCTCTCATTCAACTTACGATAGTTGATACACACCCTCAACGACCCGTCCGACTTCTTCACGAATACCAGGGCCGCTCCCTAAGGCAAACTGCTTGATTTAATAAAATTTCTCCCTTTTAGATCCACTAGCTACACCTTCATCTCGATCGGTGTCATCCTACTAGGTGGTCTACGGACAGGTTCAACTCCTGGGACAAGAACTATTTGAAACTCAACAGCTCGTTTTGGTGGTAGTCCTATAACCGGCCCAAAAACATCTGCAAACTCTCTTGCCATTTGAATCTGACTTGACTCTTCTCCCACTTCCATAGCACTTAACAAAGCACAAACACTTCAGTCTGAATTTTCCACTAAGAATATGATTCGGTTATGACTGTTAGGGTGTCTCAATGATATTTCCCTATCTTGGAAAAATATCCTAGCCTTGTAGTTACCCAACCAATCCATACCAAAAATGATCCTGAAATCTACGAAATCAAAAACATGTAGACTGCATGCAAACTTATGACCTAGCAAATCAAGTTCTAACTATTCACATCTCATTCCTAGGGTTGCAAACCCTCCTATAGGATTCGCAACCCTTAAGGAAGTAACAAGGTATATGGGTTCTAAGCATAACCTATCAACTAAACACTGAGATATAAATGAATGTGATGCACCGGTATCAAATAGTACCCTAACTGATATACTCTGAATCAAAAGCGTACCTTCCATCAGAGTCTTCCCTTTTTCAGCTGCAGTTGGCCTAGCAGATGATGGTCCAACAGTAGAAACATTTCCCTTGTCCACCCTGACTAGTTCTGGGCACTAATTCTTATAATGCCCAACTTGAGCACGGTTGAAGCACTCCACACCCTTCTTTTTTGCAGCCTTCTTCCTTTTGCCTGACTGACACTCATGAGCATAATGCCCTTTCTTATCACATTTGAAGCAAACTAAATTTGCCATTGCCTACTTGGTAGCCTCTCCCTTTTCGGCTCCCTTCTTCTTAAATAACTTTCACTTCTTTCCCTGAGAACCCTTGGTTTCAACTGGCTTCTCTTTCCCATAAATAGCCAACATTTCGTCACATCGGATAGCCATCTCCACAACTGCATTACAAGTATCACAGAGACATGTCAGGGTTGCCCTAGCAATCTCGGGCCTCAATCCTCGAATAAACTTCTCATTCCTCCTAATGACGGTGTCTATGATATCATACCCATATCGGAACAACTCATCAAACTTAGTAGAATACTCAATTACCAACATCTCTCCCTACACCAAATCCATGAACTTCCTCGGCATGCTGACTTAGCAACTTCAGGAAAAAACCTCTGCTCAAATCTCCTTCGGAATTCTGCCCAAGTCAACTCTTCCTTTGGAACTCCGGCAGTGACACTATTACACCAATGAGCACTGCTCCCTGCAACTGCCTAGAGGCTAATCTCCTCTTTTGCTCATCATCCAATCCCAAATCAGCGAAGATTCTCTCGCAATGCACAACGAATTCTCCACTTCTATGGCATCCTCTGTTCCTACAAATGGCTTCCTACCAAGACTAGTGTAATCTTTACTCAAATTAGCATAATTATTCCCAATTGGAGCCACATGATTAGCTCCTCCAACATTCCCCGCAACTCCAAGAGCTGCTCTAGCTTGCATCAGATTGACGAAGAACTGATACATAGTCCTCATATCTACTTGTGGATTTCCAGCACCCACATTAGCATTTGCATTTTGGTTAGCATTAGCCCATCGACCTGGGTTCCTCTTGGTATTAGGTCAAACATTTCCATTTGTTGTGGTGCTTCCTCCGTCGAGATTTCCTCTTCCGTTTCCTACCTCCACATCTTCTGTCTCGTAAATCTGCATACGAGCCTTAGTAAGATACATAAGAACGGTCTAAGAGAGAGGGGAATACGTACTTATATATAGATATATATCAAACAAGCACGTTACTATATCGTTATCCCAAACCCCGATCTTATTTTTTGATTCATTGGATTATGTTTTGAATAATCTTTCAAGTTTAAATTCTTTTAAGTTTTCATAAACCTATGCTCTGATACCAATTCATAACCTCCCCTTCTTGGATGCCTATAACTAATGGCTATGGATGCTATAGTCATCCATAGTAATTAATCCTTGGTGACTAAATATGGTAATGTTAGATACATTGATATAACAAAAACACATGGATGTGGAAAATTTTAAAATCATAAAACAACTTTCACATTCCATTTCAAATCATTTCAACATTCATTACATAACCCCAAATTCGAGAACCACTTTCAGAGAAAATATAATTATTACAACATATGCCAAGAGCGACACATGAAGATGCCCCCTTGGATGATCGGAGTATATACAACTACGCAATTAAATAGCTTTGCCTTTACAACAAAACACAACAGAATCAAAATAGAAAAGAACTCCTAATAGCTATCCTTCCTCATGCACATCTCCGGAAGCTTATTCGTCTAAGGAGAATCTAAAAACCTCAACTCTCAAACTACTCAAAATCAATTGAGTACCCAAGAGTTTAAGGGGAAAAATATAAACTTCAAGTCAGACAAAAATCCTGGTATGAACTATGAATAATAACTTACCATCTCAAACATTTAGATATCTAGTGAGACCACGCCGCTTAGCAGAATGAGTTTTCTCCTCACTAATATCTTATCCAAAACTTTATAAAATCCATATACTGTGCTCCTGCATCCACAATGGTTAAAACATAACAATTCAAAATATTATAATGATATACAAACAAGTAAATCAATTCTGGATTAACCATCCCCATTCATTTTGACCATTTGTCTGAGTTATAGTTTCTAGGGTCACTATTAACCTGTTAATTTTCATGGGCTTATTAATAACCCGTTTAAAACTTATGGACACCCTGTCCAGTTTCATAGTTCTCATGGGATCACTAAGAACCTATTGGCCCCAACAAATAACTTTGTTATTTCATGGGTTCTCCTCGAACCTATTGGTAACTCTAATAACTTTCCTCATGTCCTAGTTTACGTGGGTTGACTGTGAACCTATTGACTTCTGTCAATAACTTAATCCGGATATAGTTTTCATGGGTTTACTACAAACCTATTGGCCCATGCCAATAACTCTTCCTAATCATAGTTTTCATAGGTTTACTATGAACCTTTCTATCTGACAACTTCTTCTACCAATATTTAGGCATCCTTTATTCTGGTCTGTCTGAACACCTGGATGCAATTCTACTCATTAAGGAGTTAACTCAATATATATTCACTACTGGGTCAACTTAACTGGTTATTCTGCCCTTTTTTCTGCCCAAAATATAGTGGGTCCATTATGATGTGAATATATATATTAGAAGCAAACATAATAACACAATAACACCAACACCCATGGTTTAGTATCCTTGAAATCATTTTCATATGGAACATGGTTAATCCTTTAACTAATTATTTTATCAAGGAAAGCTTCTTCAGGAACATGTCTCCTGAGCCATACCATTTGACTTGATCGAAAGGGTTTCAGTTATTCTTCTATTATCGCTCGAGTCTTGGCTCCTTTCTTGCCTTGTTTCCTTTCAACTTTGTCGATAGGTGCTGCTTGATGACTTTCAACCTCGTCAAGGGCCTACCGATGCGCTTTTGTCTTGAGTGTTGATTTGCCGCATAACTTAACTTGGGTGTCAACCTTCGACGCTGTCGAAACATGTCCTCCTTTGGCTTTGAATGAGTCGAAACACCCTAAAAGGCCTTGCTGCACGTGGTCACTTTCGGAAGTCTCTCTCCCATCTAACTCGAAACCTTATGCCTTCATGGTAACAAACGTGTAGTTCTTCATTCTAGGTGAGGGTGGCCCTAACCGTTTCGGAAGGCTATATATGCTTTTAAAAGGATCAAATTGTTTGAATACTTCCCTGGAGGAAGTGAATGAAGGTGAAACCAAGATGTTTCGAGTGGGTTGGCGCAAAATGTAAAGTGTCTGCTATGCATTGCCTTCAATAGGTATCTTTTGAGCAATTTGGATGCTATTAACATGCTTGCTTTCGCCTTCAAAAGGTAGCCTCCATCCTTGCCGAAAGCTCTCTTTTCACATAGTCGAAACATCCCTTTGTCCTACTCAAAAGGTACTGTTGGCACCGGTACATCCTTGTCGGAAGCTATGTTTAACTAGACCATCTTAGTGCTTTCTGATTCTCATCAACACTCTTGTGTTCCTTCTTTCATACTTTTTATTCTTAAGAATATTTTATGGATATTAGAAGGTACCCCTCTCGAAACCATTATACTTCATATAAAAGAGTTTGGGGAAATATGATGGCTTTGGAATCATCCTTTTGAAAGCTTAAATCATTTAAGTAAAACATTTGAAGGTTAGCTTCGAAACCCCTTTCGAAGCCATTTCCTTCAAAACCATTAACCCTTGCAAAATATTTAGGAAGTGGCTTACTTCATTTATAAAACAAAAGCTACCTTTCGAATCATATGATGACTTCAATCCATTCAAAAGTCATAAGGTTAGCAGCAAGTTTCGACTGGGTTTAAACTACCTTTTCGAAAGCTTTAATTTAGAAACAACGGCACTTATTCGAAAGATATCTTTTCAAAACAGAATGGCAGCTACATATTCAAAAGTTATTTAAATGGGTTTCGACCCCTTCGAAAGCATCCTTTTGAAAACAAGGCCAGCACATATCTTTGGAGAGTAAAACAAAGGCTTAGACCCCTTCGAAAGTAGTGGTTCCGACACCATGTCTTTCTCCTTTCTCCAATCCACTACGTGCCAACATATTGATACATTGTGTATTGGTTTTGGCTTGGTAGGTTTGGACTTGGTTGAGGCGGAAGCATAGGGTCGAAGGGTAGCCTATGAAAGCGGCGAAACAACATTTCTGGTTAAAGGTTGTTTTAATGCCTTTTTAACTAATTGCTTTTAAACCAACTTGCCTATTTGTAAACATTTGATTGGTTGCCATAAACTTTTCAATTTCTTTCTAAAATAACTGCCATAATTATTTTAGATTTAATTTAAAACAATTTAGCAAATAAGCCCACCCTTAAGCAAAACAAATAAACTATTTAACTCCTTTATCTAAAATAATTTCATTTCAATAGTAAATTGCTTAGGAAAAATCCCCAAAAATCATAGAAATTTACTTTTAATATGTTATCTATTATATATAAATTTCAGACCCAAATTCCTTCTAATAATAGCCTAAATAGTTTTAAACCCAATTTATTCATGTTCTCCTTTGAAAATTCTTAATAAAATTTCCCTATCTTGGATAATTATGAAAATTAAAACTCATCTCTAAAATTATGTTTTACATAACATATAAATTCCTCATCGCATTCGAAATCCAAAATAAACGATTTTAGCCTTAAAGCCGTATAAAACAATTACCAAACAAACTTGTTTAAATATATCATATCAAGAAATCAAGCATATCATCATCAAAAATCATCATGATGGATTTAAACTTAAACCTGAAAATCAAATGATCATTAAAACAAAAATAGAGGTGGTTTTGATTATTATTCACGTTGATTAGGATAAGGAAGTTGAGATTTGAATCTTGATTAATTATTTTTGCTTAATTGCTTAGTTTAAATTTGATTTTCTTCTTTTCTTCCCTAGGTAATGGCTGGCTTTGGGCTTTTGATTTACCCTTTTGTGCTTTTGAAAATGAACGTGTAAAGGAATGGAAACAAGTTTTTAAGTGTAATGGGATTATGGGTGCGGCTATTACCCATAAGGCTCGTGTTTTATTCTCTTACTAATTAACCTATAAAACCGTCCATAACATAATCTTAATTTTTAATTAATTAAGCACGACCTCTAATTGCATTTTTATATCTCATTCCCCTTATCACTCTAACATTTACATCATTCTATTTAATTTGTCTAATTAAATCTCCTAAATAATGTTACTAAAAGTTAGGGGTGTTACAGCTTATACTACCATTGATATTTGACATGGTGGCTTTCTTCCCTTCCCAGATTTCTTGTTTAAGTTCCTGAATCATATTGGCATTGCACCTATCCAATTATCACCAAATGTCCATACATATCATATCTCTTTGGAAATTATGGCTTTGTAATCAAGCATTCCTTCACTAAATGCTGAAGTTCTCAACTATTTAATCCGCATGGTCAAACTTAGTAATCTGAATAGCAATATTTTCAGACCTAATCTCCCTAAGATACTAATCTCAGAGGGAGTAAATAAATTGAGAGACTGGGAGTCGTAGTTCTTTTTCGTCAAATGTTTTCCAAACATCAGTGGAGTCGTATCTTCTCTCCTTAAGTTGGTTATAGTATTTATCTTTATTTGTTGAGTCGACGGTTTTTCTATAGGTAAGAAAATCACCAAAAAATTGTAATAAAAATAACCGCAGCTGCACGGCATACAATTTTAGTACGTGGCGAGTACAAGTCGATCCGTAGGGAATTGAAATGATTTAAAAATTCCAGTCAATCAAATCAAACTAAAGAGTTTGAGATTGTTTAAACTACAAAGAAATGCAAAGACTAACTAGAAATAAAAGTGATTAAAAATACGAGGTTAGGAAACAATTTAGAGGAAAATCCACTTTCATATTTTTACATAAATCAACACACAAACAATCTATGATCTCTCTATTTTGACCTTAAGTGGAATTTGCGATGTATTTACCATAAGTATGGTCTATTTATGTTATTAACTAACATAACTTAAGCCATCAAACTATAGTACAACACATAAAACCAATTATCTATTGTAATGAAAATGAAGTTAAAGCAAAAGCTATTTGAAGTATGATCGATTCACTATTGTATTTAATAATATAGATCATCAAATTTTGACTCTACTTTAATTTCACAATCAAAAATCACTTAGTTAGTCAATGATATAAATTGTGTTTATGTTTGAATAAGAATAAACTATTTGTGATAAAAATATAGGCTATCAAATTCACTAATAAACTTACATCATAAACTAACTTTTCACGAAGCATAAAAGAGATCATAAATCACAATATATGTTGAATTTACATAATTTTAGAGAGCTTCATTAACCCTAAGTTGAAGGGGTTTAGCTACTCATTTGTGTTATCATTTCAACACATGTAAATTTCAACATTGAAATCAAAGGAAGGAATTGAAAGCTAATGAAAATAGAAAGAACTAACTACTTGCATAAAAGTAAAATTAAACTAAGTGCATAAAAAAGAAAGCTAATCTACTAACATGAAAATGAAGAAAGCATGTAAATAAAAACAAGCATAAAATGAAAGAGCCTGTAGAAAAAGAAGAGGCTTAAAAAGCCATTTTATTTCTCATTTGATTTGAGGCTACAACTTGCATATAAGTTAATGTAAAACTAAAAACTTCATTACATGATCATAAGAGGGGTATTTATACAAGCCTAAACACCTAATCGATATTTTAGGGAGCTACCCAAAATATCCCTTACGATGTGTGGCTATCAAGTTATCATTACCAAGAAATTAATCGTCCATTAAGGGTGCATGTTCTTTTAATCTACATTAACATATGCATTAGCTCTTAATTGTAGATCAAGGTAAATAGGTGGGTGGGGTCCTCTATGTTGCATGGATTGATTTATTTCTTCATTCTATTATTTTCTTCTCTTGTGCATGCATATTTTCATGAAGTCTCTTCCTTTTTTCCATCCAATTTCCTACAAAATAAAATAAAATATGCAAATAAATATTCTCAAAATTAGTATATGCACAAAATTACTATTGTACCCCCAAATTAATGCATGAATGTTGACTTGAAAGCATTTTTGAAATTTGGTTTTAAACATGTAAAAATAACCTAATATGATCATTATCTAATTAAAACAAGATTAAATATGTGAGTATAAATATACACATTTACATGCACATCAAATACCCCCACATTTACCTTTTTATTCATTCTAATCCACTTTCGTAAGAAACGTGATTGCATCGAGCATATGCAATAAGTCGTTAAACTTCTAGGTGTCCTTAGTAGGACGAGTGTTGTCTCGTTAGGGTTTTCAGCAGATACTACCCACAAAATTTAAATGCAACATGAAAAATTCCTAAATGCAAGATTTATTTACAAAGAGATGAATGCAAGTTTTTGAAAATATTTACAAATAAATAATTTACTTTTAAATTGACACGAATAAGTTAAATATAAGCTGGTCATCATCGATTAATTTAAGTCCCTTTACTTGTCAAAATTTCCAATAAAAATTAAGTTACCATCACAATTAGACTCTAGTTTGGCTAGCTGTTTCGGTTGATAACATAGTGCAACTATGAAATGGATCCTTAGTTGATTATCAAAGTTTTGCAAAGTGGTATTTCATTTCTTTTGAATAACAAGTCGAATCAACTAAGTAAAAATAGTGCTTGAATTTCAATTCCTTGATTTCTCTTTATTTGAAATTTTTATTGATATTATCAATATTTACATATGCCTAACTCAAATAAACTGAGGCCAAATATACCACCCATGCACTGCCTTGCGGGCTTACGTGAAGGGAATACAAAGTATGGCGAGTATACACATAAGTGTGTGTACATCTATCAACTGTAGGCATTAGCAATAAAAGAATTTTTATGTACATACACCTAACTCAGGTAAACTGAGGCCAGATATATCGATCATGCACTGCCTTTTGGTCTTATGTGAGAAGGGTATAGAGCATGGCGAGTGCACACACTTGCGTATGAACACATGACATTATGTGTTTCTTATTTTCACAAAAACCAAAAAAAAAATTGTTATATATATTTTATCTCTTTTTTCTTTTTTCTTCATAAGTGAGAGTTTTGCAAAATCATCTTAGCACCAAATAAAAGATCAAAAATGTTATAGCCTTTACTTTAAATCAACAACTCTTTTATATAAAGATTTACAATTAGGATATACTTCATAATTAACACCCATGAACCTTCCTATATACTAGTTAAACCATCATTACTTGTAATCGAACTTTATTTTTATTTTTGTTGAGAAAGATAAATTTTCAAAAATTTTATTTTAATAACCAAAAATATATACTTATTCTATAGTGTTTCTTCAAAAGTAAATATGCTAAAAAGAAATTTTGTTTTGGGATTTTTTTGTTGAGTTTTGGAAAGTAAATGCAAAAAATAAACCTTGAAAAACCAAAAATGAAGGTGAGACTCCCCCCACACTTGATTTTAACTGTGTCCCCACAGTCAACGCATGATATAATGAGTGTAACGGAGAAAAATATGTACATATTTACAAAAGAGAGTTAACATTTCTTACCAGACGTAGCATGGCTCACGGAGAATCATGAGCTCCTCCTCTCGATCACACGGCAACTCAAAGAACGGTTTCAAACGATGACCATTGACTTTGAAAATTGTTCCATCCTTGGGGTTTTGTATTTCTATGGCACCGCGTGGAAAAACAGTTGTACAACATATGGTCCGGTCTATCCTGATTTTACTTTCCCAGGGAATAAATGAAGTCTAGAGTCATATAAAATTACCTTTTGGTTTGGTGAAAACGTTTTTATTAGGTTTGACTTGTCATGATAAACTTTTTTTCTCTCTTTGTAAATCCTTTCGTTTTCATACACGTCGTAACTAATCTCTTCTAATTCGTTGATTTGCAATTTTATGTTTTCATTGGCTTTTCACGATCAAAATTTAAATTCTTTGTGGCCCACAACGCTTTGTGTTCGATTTCAAAGGGTAAATGGAACGCTTTCTCGTAAACTAAACGAAATAGGGACATCCCAAGGTTAGTTTTAAAAGTAGTACGGTAAGCCCAAAGCGTGTCAGTCAATTTCTAAGACCAGTCTTTTCTATTTTTATTAACAGTTTTCTCCAAAATTTGTTTATTTGTCGAGTTGAAACTTCAACTTAGTCACAAGTTTGAGGATGATATGGAGTGAATAACTTATGGGTTATCGAGTATTTCTTTATTAAAGTATCAAATGATCGGTTACAAAAAGGGGTTCCATTGTCGCTTATTATTGTGCGAGGTGTTCCGAACCTCAAAAAGATGTTTTCTTTAAGGAATTTCACCACCATTCTATTGTCATTGGTTTTATAGGGAACGGCTTAGACCCATTTTAAGATGTAATCAACGGCAAGCAGAATGTACAAAATTCCAAATGAATTGGGAAACGGCCCTATAAAATCAATACCCCAAACGTCAAGATCTCGATCATAAGGATGGGGTTCAAATGCATCATATTTTGTAGAGAGATTCTTCCTATCATTTGGCAGCGATCACAAGTTTTACAAAATTTGAATGAGCCTTTGAAAAGAGCGGGCCAGTAAAATCCACACTAAATTACTTTTTCAGCAGTTTTCTTCAGACCGAAGTGACCGCCGCACGCTTGATCGTGACAAAATGATCGAACACTCCTTATTTCATTATTCGGGATGCAACATCGAATGATTTGGTCAGAAAAGTATTTAAACAAGTACGGATCATCCCAATAGAAGTACTTGACTTGGGAAAGAAATTTATATTTATCTTGTTTCTACCAAAATGAAGGAGTTTCTTTAGTGACTAAATAGTTCACTATGTTGGCATACCATGGATCGATAGAAAAAGAAAGGAGTTGTTCATCGGGAAAGTTTTCATTGATTGGTAAAGGCAATAGTGCGTTGGGAAGATGAGACAAATGATCAGCTATGACATTGTCGGATCCTTTTTTGTCCTTGATTGTAAGATCAAATTCTTGTAGTAATAGGATCCAACGAATTAAGCGAGACATAGCGTCCTTCTTAGCAAAAAGGTACCTAAGAGTGGAATGGTCAGTGTAAATAGTAATGTGTGAGCCTATCAGATATTGTCGGAATTTTTCGACAGCAAAAACTACAGCTAGAAGCTCTTTTTCATTGGTTGTGTTGTTAAGTTGAGCATCATTCAGAGTCATACTAGCATAGTAGAAAACATGAAGGATCTTGTTGATGCATTGTCCTAAGACAGCACCAACTGCAAAGTTCGAAGCGTCACACATTATTTCAAATGGAAGATCCCAATTCGGTGAGCAAATTACAAGAGCAGAAACAAGTTCATTTTTGAGAAGTTCAAAAGCAGAAACACAATCAAAATTAAAGTCGATGGAACATATTTTCCAAGAAGAGTCTTAAGAGGTCGAGCAATCTTACTGAAGTCTTTCACAAAGCGTCGATAAAAACATGCATGTCCAAGAAAAGAGCGAATGTCTTTCATAGATTTGGGAATGGGTAGATTTGCAATGACATCAATTTTGGCTTTATATACCTCAATGCCTTTATTTGAAATGACATGTCCAAGGACTATGCTTAGAGTGACCATGTAGTGGCATTTTTCCTAATTTAGCATTAAGTGTTTATCTTTGCATCGTTTAAGAACCAATTCAAGATGGTTTAAGCACTCGGAAAAAGAGTTTCCAAAGATTGAAAAATCATCAATAAACACTTCAAGAAAACGTTCAACCATATCTGAAAAGATACTGACCATGCATCTTTGCAATGTAGCAGGGGCATTGCAAAGGCCAAAAGGCATACATCGATACGCAAAAGTGCCAAAGGACACGTGAAAGTTGTCTTCTCTTGATCTTTGAGAGCAATTGAAATTTGGTTATAGCTGAAATAACCATCATGAAAGCAATAGAATTCGTGACCGGCTAAACGTTCAAGCATTTGGTTGATGAAAGGAAAAGGGAAGTGATCCTTATGTGTTGCAGAATTTAATTTTTGATAATCAATGCAAACAAACCAACCCATTTGACTATTAGTTGGAATGAATTCGTTAGAATCGTTCTTGATAACAGTAAGTCCAGACTTTTTCGGCACTATATGAATTGGGCTAACCCACGAACTATCAAAGATTGTGTAAATGATTTCATTATCAAGAAGTTTAGGAATTTCATCATGAACTGCATCCTTCATTTTTGTGTTAAGCCTTCATTGTGCGTCACGAACAGGCTTGGCATCGTCGACTAAATGGATGCGATGTTGAACAATAGCAGGACTAATAACCTTTATATCGGTGATCGACCATCCAATTGCTTCTTTGTTTTTTGATAGAATTGAAAGTAAGGACATTTCTTGGTCAAGAGAAAGAGTTGAAGAAATTATGATGGGAAACGTTTCATTGTCACTTAAGTATGCATACTTAAGGTGATCGGGAAGGGGTTTAAGGTCCAACCTCGATGATTTTTCGATTAAAGGATTAGGTTGAGATTCAGACTCAACTGGAAGCGATTCAAATAGGAGCGTGTATTTAATCTCGTTGTGGATTTCATGAAACATTCTTTCATACTCTACCTCGCGCTCTTTGTTAAGGTCAATCGTCTCGTTTTCGAAGTTTTCGTGAATTGTACTAACTTCCAACGTTTGGTCACGTGGTTCATTCGATTGGTTTTCAAGATTGAAAATGTTAAGATCCAAAGTCATTTTTTGAAAAGAAATTTTCATCGAACTGTTGTGATAATTTAATAAAGCATTTGAAGTAGCCAAGAAGGTTCGGCTTAAAATCAATGGAATTTGACTCATTCAATTATTCACGGGTTGACTCTCTAAAATGTTGAAATCGATGGGAAATATGATTGACCAATTTTGATAAGTACGCCCTCGATTTCTCCCATGGGTTTCTTACTCGAACGATAGGCAAATTGAAGAGTTATTTTTGTCGGTTTTAGTTCACCCAAGCCAAGTTGTTTGTAAATAGAATAAGGAATTAAATTGACACTCTCACCCAAATCGAGTAAGCATTTGTTAATGCTTTGTCTCCTATCGTGCACGAGATTGTTTGACATCTGAGATCTATGTATTTTATGGTGATTGATTAAGACAAAACTTCGCTAAGTCCGACGACTAAAAAAACTTTCTTGGGTACATGAGTGTGTCGTTTTTGGGTACACAAGTCCTTGATAAACTTAGTGTAAGTTGGAACTTGATGAATAATATCAAGAAGCGGGATGTTAACTTTCACTTGTTTAAAAATTTCCAACATCTTTTTCATTTGGTCAGAGTGTTTCTTAGGTCGGAGATGATGTGGAAATGGAACATGATACTCAGTAGGTAGGACTAGATGAGTAGAAGAAGAACTTGGATTGCAATTTAGCTCAACATTCTTTTCAGATTCGTTTATTGTTTTAAAAGTGTCGAAAGGGGTTTTCAGTAAATCATTTGGATTAACGACTTGATTACGATTTGTTTTCCGGAACGCAAAGTTATGATAACATTCATTTGGGTTACGTTGCTATCTAGAACAACATGGGGTTGATTCGAATTCGTGTTCTAATTTCTTGGATTTGGAACTGGCTGACTGAGGAATATGCCTCGTTCATGTTCGCTCATAGACGTGAATAATTGACTCAATTACATTTCAAGTTTTGTAATTGACTGACTCGTATTCTTCATATACGAGGTTAACAAATTTTACAAATTATTGTTTGATTGGAGATTTTGAGTCGTTGCTTTAGCCAACGTTTCGAGACATTTTTCAAGAGAACCAATCGTTTATCATCTTGAGGAGCAAAATATTATTGCGGTTGATTTTGAGACGGACCTGCAAAATTTTGTTGAAAACGATTGGGTTGAAAGGGAAGGTTCGAAGCATTATTCGGAAATGCTTCAAAATTGGGACAAACCAAATTCGTGTTGCGATTATTTTGGTTCCAAGGAAAGTTTAGATGATTTCTCAAACCAGGATTGTACGTTGGAGAGAAAGGGTCATTTTTAACTTTATTGAAAGCATTGAGTTGTTTGACATAATTAGGGCACTGATTGGCAATGTGATTCGGATAGTTACATTTATAGCACATGGGTTGGGAAACTTGGTTCATTTGTTTTGATGAGAAAATGTTGTCGAATTTATTAATCATTGCATCAATTTTAGCTTCCAAAGCCAAAGATGATCATATCGAGTGTGCGCTCGATCATGAGTAAATGGATTTTTCGTTTGAACGTTCCTATTGGGACGTTTTTCGACCAGGTTTTCAAGAAATTTCCAAGCATCGTCGTGATGTTAGGCGAGAAAATTGCCTTGGCACATAGATTCAAGCATGGTTCATGAGCTGTTTTCAATTCCATAGTATAAGATTTGGCAAAGAGTCCATTTTACGAAGTTATGGTGTGGACATTTTATCAAAAGCTTTTTAAACCTTTCAAATATTTTCCGAATGATTCACCCCTGAATTGATGAAAATTACGATTTTGTTTTGGATTTTAGTTGTTTTTTCCAAGGCGTGGAACTTTTTCAAGAATACTTTAACAAATTCTTCCCAAGTTTTAATCGAGTTTGAGGGTGAGCTATACAACCATTTTTTAGCGTAATCGATAAGAGCAAATGGAATTAATCGAAGTTTGATTCCGTCATCAGAAAGTTGTTGAAGTTTCATGGTTGCGCAAACTTGTTCGAATTTCGTTAAGAAAACGTATGGGCCATCGTGTTCAAAATTGCCAAATTTTGGAAGCGTGGTAATATGATTTGAGTGAATTTCGAAATGGTTACCAAGTGGGGCGGGTAACATGATACAAGAAGGCAAATAAACTCTATCGGGAAAGATTCTGTAACACCCCGCATTTTTATACAATTAAATAATCAAGTAACGATGAATAGTGAAAATAAACATTTTTGTAATTGTCAGAATATGGCCTCGAAACTTATACCTTTGTGTTCATGGTGATTTTCTGATCAATTTACATATATCATATGTCTTGAACGGAGTTCGTATGAAAAAGTTATTGACGTTCGAAGTTTTGTATTGAGAAATAATTATATTTGTAAATGTACATAAATATATTTGCTATAAATATATATATATATATGTGCGTATGAAATTCCAGAAATAACCCGCATTTGAATTTTAAAATAGATGCACGCCAAAAAGGTAATTAATTAACATTGCCATCATAAAGGAAATTAATGGATATCAGTAATTAAAGTTAATTAATTAACATTAGCAGTCAATGTAATCAAATCAGCCATTCGAGGAAATTAATTTACATTAATTGGCCACATGGAAATTTTAAAATCATAAACATTTGCAATTAATTCATAGATATATATAAAACCGGTAACAAATTTATTATGTTTGTAATGAATGTAAATTATTATGAGAATTAGATGTAAGAGGAAAAAAATGTATGTGGGGAATAAATTAAATAATAACATACATATATTAATTTATAATTGATGCAATCAATTAATTAAGAAACTAATTAAAGACATTAAGTAAGCGCCAATGAATAAAAGAGGGAAATTTATATGTCGATTAATTGGGTAATTAATTGGCGGTTTAAATATGTACAACAAATAAATGTGTGATTTAGTTGCGCATAAGAGTTAATTTGGATATCAATTAAGATGGGAAAACATGTCAATTAATTAATTGGCAATTAGTTGAGCGTTTTAAAAAGGGTATCAATTAAACAAAGAATATGCCATTGTTACAATAGCTAATAATGTAAACTAATCAGCTAGAAGAAAACACCAGTTATAGGATTATTTGTTTCAAAGTTAAAAAGAAAAAAAAGAATTGGAATGCGTACAAACATCAAACAGAGTAATTAGGTTTATGATGAAGGTAAGTTAATAAGAATAAATTAAAAAGTATAATTTTTATATGCATTCAATTAATAGAGGTATTAATTGACATGTTCAAATAGGTAAGAAATTATAACGTATAAGAATCAATTAATATAGGATATACATATATATATATATATATATATATATATATATATGTATGATCTAAATTGGATAATTAATGGGAGAATCTTATTTAGAAGGAAACGTGAATTAATAGGGTCGTATAACAAAGGAATAAATGAATAACATTGGAGAATTATATATTATAAGCTAACGTAAATAAATCAATAAATGATGGGGAGGATGTTTCTAGGGTTAATCGAATGGTTCATAGTTGTTCACTACACCTATAAACTGAACGTAACTTAACCCTAGCCCACACTATTTTCTCTGAATCAGCTGCTATCGTTCACAGCAAACTCCTCTTCTCTTCTCCCTCTTCCTTTCTCCTCTATCAATCAAATCATTCCCCAAACTAAAAAAAATAAGCAAGGAAATACATACAAACAAATCAGAGAATTGCGCAAACAAATCAGAGAATTTACAGCGAAAGAAAACTGGGAAAGGTGGAGAAAAGCGTGGCAAATTAAAAGAGATAGAGATTGAAGCTAAAGACGACATATGAGTGGGGTTAATTATATATCTTTTACGTTTATGATATATTATCGTTAGATTCCCGTTAAATAATTTTATTCAGTATTATAGTAATTAATTCTGTCAATTAGTTATGTTGAAACTGTAAGAAATTTACAGTTATTTACATCTATTTGAAAGTTAAAATTTAGCCTAAATGCTCGCTTCTTTTTATTCCCTTTTTACACAAATGATGTAGTTAAAAAAAACAAAGAATTCACAATTATGTATTGAAATGGGAAAATACTAGATTTTAGGAAATTAGATGTAAAATAAAAAAAGCTAGAATAAAGCAAGAAAAATAAGAATTCTGCAATAAATTATGCTAAAACGGGAGTAATAAACTAGAGAAAAATCTAATAAATTGATTTGGGAGCAAGTGATAGATTAATTCGTTGGTTTAGAAAATAGGATACATTTCTATAGTTTAATATTTAAAAAGATAACGATAAACGTAACTACAAGAATAAAAGAAAGAAAAAGGAAATTAGTGTAAAATAGAGAAATCACTGTATTTTACACTATCCACAAAGTAAAGAAATTGTAACAACCCGAAAATTTTAACAGTTTTATAGCGTAATTAACTGAAATTTTGCTTGAAATTTAATTATAAAACTTAGCAATGAAAATTTGATATTTGGAATACGTCTATTTAAACATAGCAAATGGTAAATTTTCATCAGAAAATATGAAAGTTAATTATGCAGTGTAGTTTTCAATTTCAATATTAAATCAGTTGAAATTAGATGAAATTAAAATAGTTTCGAAATCTGAGTATTTTTAATTAATAAAAATGTAAACTATTTTCTAAGTGAGACGTCATAATTCGTTTCATCAAATTTGGACTTCACTAGCTCCGTTTAACTTATTTTCGGCGTTTAAACAACAGTTTTGCAGCGAATATCGACTATTGATCGGATGGTCGTATCGCTGATTTCTGTGTACCATTCTGTTCGTCTCGTCATGCTGATCTCCGCAGTATATTCAATTGTCAATTTTGATGTCTGGTACATGACGAAATCGGTAAAACGATCGATCGTATCGGTTCCACATTTAGACCTTTTAGCTTCCCATATCATTTCATTTGTTCACCGTATTATAACCAAACCGTCATTACCATTTTTATCTCCATGAATTCAATGTGCTGACTTTTGCAATTCCACCAATTCAACATATTAATTCTGGTCAGTGACTCATTCTTTCCCTTCCACTCATCTGTACCGCTATGAAACATTTATTATACGGTTTCATTTATATAAAGTTGTTTCATATTCGTGCCTATTTACTTCCTCTTCCCATGAAATAAATTGACATCTCCTTGCCTCTTTTCGTTTCTTTGTTTGCTTCACAAGAAAATATATGTTTATAATATAAAAAGCTTGCGTATAATCGGTTCTGAAATCTAGCTTACTTCCTCTTCTCGTTTGAACTGCACCTCTTCTCACCTCGTCCTCTTCTTCTATTTGCATTGAGAACCTATTATTCTCTTTCCCATTTAAATGCCATCCACCAATTTCCTCCCACCTCCACCGACCAGAACTCCGACCAACGACATAGCCTCACTCCACGTGCAGCACCTCCAGCCCATGCCAATCCACCACCAAACGCAACCACCTGCGCCACGCTCACCCTCCTCACCGACCGCACTCGAACCCCTGAGCCGCCACTCGCCCTGGCCGTAGCCGACTCCCCTTCGAGCCCATGTCCACCGCAAGCACCTCCACAAATCCTCTCGGCCTTCACTTCCCACAACCGAGCACGAGCAGCCATACCTGGCCGTCCTCCTCCAACAGCCTTCTCCCTCCCATCAACCGAGGACAGCCACCCACCGAGGCCGATCCAGACCCTAACCCCGCACAACAGCCTGGCTGACAAATGCATAGCAGCTCCGCAGTCACGCCCACCCCGACAACCTTCCGTTCGAGCCTAGCATCCATGCCATCCTTCACTTCTTCTTTTGTATAAGGTATATATATATTATATATGTTTATAGTATATATTATCTTATAAAAGAAGTATTATATATGTTCTACAGTTATATGTATTTACAGTAATATGTTTATTATGAAAGCAGTCGCATATACGAGTAGCATACATATATATTTTATTGTATATATATCTAATATATATTAGTCTGCATATGTTACGGTTTTCATATATATATATATATATATATGCTCTGTTTAAGTAGTCGCATTTATATTTGTTTTCACACCTATTTTGTCTACATATATTATATGGATTTGGAAAGATAATATACTGTTTATTTAATATTGATGTTTAAATTGTATATATATATATATATTATAAAGTTGGTTATAATGTATAGGTTTTATAAGTTGCATATAATCTGTGGTTGTACATATAAGTTATATAAGTTTATATACGATTTGTTGGAGTTTATATTATATATATATATATATATATATATATGTAATTATCTATAAGGTATCAGATCTATTTGACTATATATATATAAATTTGTATCACTTATGTATAATGTGTAGTTTATATATATCTAAGTATATGAGTTTTTGTATTGGTCTGCAAATATTTTCTTTGGTACCATGAATATACACTTTTCTTCATATGTGTTGTCTGCAAATGTTATATATACAGTTATATATGTTGTTGTGTAGCCGCATATGAATATATACAATTCCATTGCATATATATATAGGGTATGCATATAAGCCTGAATAATATATTTGGTTGTATGTTATACAGTGTCTGCACCTATGAGCCTATACATATATTTTGTTTATATATATAATGGTCTGCATATACATTCATTTGAATGGCCAGCATATATATTTGTTTGCATATATATAGTATGCATGTAGATTTATTTGAAGCTCCCAATATATGTCAAGTCATATACATTTTGTTAGAATCTATTATGTAACTCAAGTAACATATATAAGGTTTAAGAAATTTGTTTAAATTTATATTAATATTTTTAAAGTATTTTATTTAAAACTTATGTTAATATTTTAAATAGATTTTGTGATAATATATATATATATCGATTTAGAATTCTGTTTGAATTGATTAGTTTTCCCATTGTCTAAATTGTCGCAACGGTTTTCTAGCTTGCCGCTGTACGAATCCGCATTACAACAACAATTTTATAGCTCTGTCAATCTTCCGTGCTTATCCGTGTCCATTCCCATCTTGTTCTCGTGTTTTTGTAGCCTCGAAAGGTGAGCAATCACTCATGATTAACATTCTTATAGTTAGTAAACTTGATTTCACTTGAAACGACAATTGAAATATGTTGTTAAATTTGAATTGCTAGTTATTTAAATTTTAAATATGATATGCCACTATCTGCAATTGTTCACCTGTGATCTATGACACCATATCCTGTTGTGTATATTTTATTTAATTTGTTACTGATGATATATGCCTGTTGTTGATATGTTATATTCTTATCATGATTGTTCTCACTCTGCAAGTTCCCTGTTAATTTAGAATTCCCTATGGGTTGAAATGATACATACCTGAATAATCTTGTAGAATAAGGGAAAATTGTTATGGGTTGAAACGATAAACCCAAGTGATTTTCATTGATTTTGAATTTTGGGATTACGGAATGAAATGATATATATCCGCAAAAATATTTAATTTGCGGATTGAAATGATTAATATCTGTATCACTTGACCATATAATAGAAGATTATGTACGGACACCGTTGGTCTATTTTGAAAATGATTTTTAGAGTTTGGAAGGAAATATATGGTTTTAAGATTTCCTTATAATTTTATTATTTTAAAAAGGATATAAAATAAAATTTAATGCAAAATACATTTAATAATAAGATTTAATTTAATAAAAAATTAATTTAATTGGTTCATAATATCTTTAAGTATTTATTTAAATTTATATGAATATTTTAAAAATAGATTTTTATAACTTTAATAATAGAGGTTTGGAAGATAAATTAATGTTGACTTGGAATTTAATTTGGTTAATAATTTAATTTAAATAAGAATTGAATTGAACTTATTAGTTTTGAGATTTTAGAAGATATGATTTATAACTTGATTTGATAAAAAATGATTATATGAATATTCTAAAATTTAAATAAAATTGAGACTGAATATTTAATATCGATTTAAATTTATAAATTGAGATTTTATTTAATTGTTATTAAATGATTAAGTGAATATTTTCCAATTTGAATAAAATTAAAGTTAAATGTTGAAATATAAATGAAATTTATATTGTAAATGTCTAAATATTTAGACTAAAATCTTTGAACTTCAAATTGAAATGGTTTATTGAGAATTTGAATTGAATCTTTAACCCTTTTAAATTGAAAGTGTTGAAAAGGGATTGATTTAAATTGAATTTTTGGATTTAAGATGATTTGAATTGACTTGCAAAATTGGAGAAACAAATTTTATTATGTAAAGTATTTTTAATATATAAACTATTTAATTATAACTATTTTAATATATATTCTATTTTCAATATCTAAACTGTTTAAGTTGGAACTGTTATGTCTTCAAAGTGCTACAATTTCAAAGGTGTTATGATTTCGAAAATGTTACAATCTTTAAAAGTGTTACTATTCTGGAAATGAATATTATATAAAGTGAATGATGATATCAAATTGACATGGCTTTTGAAATGAATACGATTTTTTGATATGAAGTATAAACTATTTGAATTATAAATTGACCACGATGTGAAATAAGCGTTTGGATGTTAAAGAGACCGGAATCAGATATTGTCATACTCTCTGCCAATACCGAAAACCACTTTACCAACTGTGTACGTGGTGGAGATTCTAGAATGAAGTAGGATGGTTTGGCGATGATTCTTTATGAGGTATTAGCATAGCCCTGACTCCCGTGAGTCAACTTGATGTGGCTAAAACAGGAGCCACGCCGGGCCAAATGAGGTCATTCCTCCAATCGGACACATTTCTTCGATACCATTCTATTACTTTGTTATTTGATTGGGTGCACCTTTGATTTGCGAGTGTGTCACGAGGTGGACGGTAGTAGCTGCTATGCGTTACCACCAGTCCGGATCTACAAACGGTATATCTACCCTGGCATTGCCTCGCGTGCCTTGTCACATGTCCTATCGCGCCTTCTACGAGTTTGTTTAGTGTCGTACCTATGGAGTGCTCCCTGATAGCCCACTTGCGAGTGGAGTTTACAGTATCTGTATAGACTACGACATTATATAAAATGTGTTAAGGGGGATATGGGTAACGCCTTAACGCTACTTTAATAGTTTACTTTACTATAGACATATTATAATAGGGTATATTACTACATAGTAGATAGTTCCATGGATCCTTAGAGGATGGAAATCCCAAACATCCTTTAAGTTACTTGTATTTCAGTTGACATTTCACTTGAGTCTAATTTATTAATATAAGAATGTTAATCCTGACTCGAGTGTTTTGTGTTTTGCTTTATGCTCAGGTCAGACTGAGTGTCACAACATTTGAGACTCACCTTTGGGAGATTGGAGCTTTGTTTGCAGATCTATTTATCCAGCTTTCGGTTATTTCAATTTATTCCAGTCATTTATGTTCAGACTCGTCAGTTGCTTTTGTATTAGAGATTCATTTGTATTTGAGACTCTGTTGTATTTTACTTTAAACTCTGATGTTTATATAGTAGCTTCATGAACTACTATATATCTATTCTGCTGCTTAACGTTATATTACTCTATGTCTGTGATTCTATGATTGATTTATTTACTATATATGCTAAGTTTTGCCAAATTTAAATTTACAATATGTTGTTTTGAGTAATTCAAGTCTGACATGTGAGGATGTGAATGGTTCGAAATATCGAGTCGTTATAGAAATAATAAAAGAAATATCTCGTAGTTTTGACTTATTGTTTAATTTAGTATTAAAATATGGAAATGGATTTTTAGTACAGTTTTCGTAAACAACCAAATAGAATAGAATTACTTCCTAGAATATATGAAAATAAGGTAAAGAATTGAAGGAATTGAGTTAATTATTGAATAAAATTAGTTATAAATGGTAATGAACCTAGATCTGCATTTACTGTGCAGACAATAAAAAAAGATAGTTATTATGATAAGTAAATTGTATAATATAATGAACTAAAGAGAATTCAATATCATAATAAAAGAAGACAGACTAGAATAGAAAAGAGACACTTGTAATTATGTATAGATTATAAAAGAAAATAAAAGTGACAATTATAGGTAAAATTATAACATAGGTTATAATTAACTAGAAAGAACAGAAAGGCTTATTTAAGACTTAAATTAAGTTAATAAGCAAATCGAGCAGAAATAATAGAAGAGGCTTATTTTAACAAACTTAAGACTTAAATTGAGTTAATAAGCAAGATAATAGAAGTGGCCCATACCAACAACTTTCCCTTTCAGTCAGGAACTAATGCTCTCACAACAGTTAGGTGAGGTTGGGACAAGATTATTCTAATTAGGGTAAATAAGTAGCCAACAGATAAAGAAAAGTAAACTAAACACAAAATTAAAGATTAGACTTAGGGTCTAATAAAAGAGTGAGATACATTTGGAGCAGCCCAAAGGATGAAGAGCCTAACGAAGTAGTTCATCACAGATTTCAGCACAGAAGAAGCACGTCCAACTTAGTTATTTTGGGCTAGAAGGAAGTACGAGACTTCAACGGGACGTGAGGATACTTTAGGATGGCACTCAGGTGTAGGCGTAACGATGCGGTCCTCCAGAGGCAGGTCTGTAGGTGTTCCATCAAAAGAGTATGCCTTGACTGCTTTTCACATGGCAGGACCATTGTAGGCAGTCAAAAGGGGTTGGTATTTGGAGTAAGATATTTGTATGTCCTAGTACTTGTAAGTAAGTTTAGTCGGTAGGACCCAAAAGGATAGTCGCATGCGGATATCGGACAACATCAAAACCAAGAGCGAGTTTGGGAAAGACTAGAGTTAAACCAACAGTCCGATGATACTTTCACTATCGAGACATTAGATGAGGGGCACCGCCAATTGGATGTTAAATTGTTTGCAGTAGGGCATGACCACTTAACTCTTTGGAGGTCTTTCGATTAGTTGAGGGGTGGCTGCGTGGGGCCATAGCCACGATGAGAAAAGAGACAGACCAAGTAGAATATCTGTATTGTAGGCCTAACGAAGCTGTCCTTTACAGATATAGAAAATCCCCGACTGAGTTCCGTAAAAGGTAGACCTTGTTGGTGGGATTCAAGGAGTAGACAGAATGATTACGTATAGTCCTCAAGGTAGGCACTGGGTGGTACATTGTGGATGTCCGAGCATTAGTATAGACTAGTGCGGATACAGTTTTACGTTTTCATAGTAAACGACGGAACATCTATATTGTAGGCCTCATGGAGCGGTCCTTTAAAGATGTAGTCACAGAACGCCATGGGTAAAAGATGATGGAGTCCTTTGCGAGGAGGATACGGAAGGTACTATGGGTAGTACCTAGGACCAATATGGTCATGTGGCATATAGCTACATATATATCGGTTATTAGGTTTCAAGCTACTAAGGAGTAGATGGGTATGATTCACGCACAGAGGCAAGAGTATTATAAACCTAATGAACCTAATATAACAGTAAATGCAAATACAATGGTGTATGTAGAATTAAGCTTAGAAGTGTATAATTTATCCATTCACCAGAACTTTAGTTCTGACCCCCTTCTCATAACATCCTACGGGTTAGGTAGATGGCAAAGACTTCCCAGCTTTAAGACACTTGTTTAGAAAGTGTTATTATATTTGTGAGTATTTACTTACTATTATATTTTAGTCAATTCCGCTATGAGATATTTAATTGAGCTCTTATATATTTGTCTTTGCCTATTTGCAGGATACCGGATACCCAACTCGTGCTTCAGTGGACTTGGATTTTAGCATTTTTGCGAAAAATCCGGACCCACTGGAACTTGGGTTGTTACATTTGGTATCGAAGCCTAGGTTTAGGATTCCTAAATAAATAGAGAGTGAACGTATTTGTATTTTTTTAAATATACCTAGATCCATAGAAAAACCTACTTTTAAGAGAAATGACATATGGGAAGATTTTGAGTTACAGTTTTGTACATCAATATTAGGATTGCGGGAATCCAAGAGTTATGGACCCTAGAGTGGCAAAGTATTAGATGTACAATAAATTCAGTATAAAAATGGAACTCCATATGTTAATATCTGGAAATTGATAGTTGTTTTAGATTAATGGGTGGGGCAGTAGTGCCTTAGAATAAAAAGAAGCATAAGAGAGGAAATGGATTAGGAACATGTATAATTGGATTGAGAAGAATGACTTCGTGGGAATATTTGGGAAAGTATAAGGAAGTTAAGAACCCACTTTGAGTCTAGCTCAATAATCAATCTTTTAAGAATTTGAAATTTTTTAGAAGGTTTTCAAGTTTAAACTTAAAAGTTTACAGCTTTATATTTGTACTAGTTTAAACATGGAAAATTGCGTGGAAACAATTTTTGAAAGAAAAAGAGACATTTTTGAGATTTGAAAATTTGAAAAAAAAATGTAAGTAACATATTTGTAAAGTACATATTTGGTTTTAAAAAAAAATAGGTTGAGAAAAAAGTTTTCATATGAAAATTTTTGTTTAAAAATAATATATATATATATTCTTTCAGAAAAATTATAGATCTTTTATAGCTCGCTAGTTTTGGGGTTGCAAAGTAGGAAAGAATTAAATATGAAAACCCAGTAAAGATTAAATTTTTGTAGAAAACTAAAAATTTACAGTAAGGAAAATTTTGTAAAACTCTATTCTTTTGAAAAAAGGAGCAATAAAGCTCGAAATTATTTTTGATATAAATATTTTAGTGATTGGACAAAATAAGTTGTTAAAATTTTGGAAATATAGTAGGTATTTGGAGGAAGTTTAGTAATTGACATCTAATAATAGGTAACTGCACTAGTGTAGTAAGAACTCAAATAAATTAAATAGAGATAAGAATCATTATAGATAAAATATAAATTCGACATGCTTTAATGGTGTTGGTTTCTATGAATCAGCCACATAATAAATGAAGGCGATTTTTTGTAATAATAAGGAAAGTAAACATAGCGCAAGAGATGTACAAAATACGAAAAACATTGTATTTTGTACTGTCTACTTCAACACATAAATAAAACAAAAACTCCTTGTTATTTCACACAAAATGCACAGCCTCTTTTATAGTATTCATAGAAAATTTTAGCGTTGACAGCTTCTCTTAGGATAAATAGTTTAAATGCATTAAAGTGTGAAATCTCTAGGTAGAAAGTGCAGTAATAAGAGACCGTATTGTTGGGTAATAATAGTTAGAGGAAATTTATGTGAAGGACAAAAATTAGGGCTTTTTTTATCACAAGGACAGCCCGCTAAAATTTTATCCTTAAGGACAAATCACTGCAACTTGCCTCTCCAACTCCAGATCTTGCTACAAAACCCACACAATCGCTTCCTTCTCCAACCCAATAAACTCCGACCGAGACGTCGACCTCTCAGATCTCGACAACACCTTGGCAGAAATCAAGGACCTGCGCGCGGAGTTCGAGCTCGAGAGGCGAATTCGGAAGAAGATGGAGTCTGTGAAAAAATCTAAGACGAAGGAGCTCGCGGAGAAGAAAAGAGCACGCGAGGAAGCGGAGAGCGATCGTGAAAAGTTAGGGATGGAGATCAAGCTAAAATTTCAAAACTGATACCTAAAATTTCAAAACTGATACCTAAAATTTCAAAACTGATACCTAAAATCTCAAAACTGATACCTAAAATTTCAAAACTGATACCTAAAAACTGGTATCAGTATCAGCTTTTAAGAGCATGGTGCTGGTGAGGTGGTGGCGTTGGCGGGTGGACGAGGTGACATGGGGTAGTTGCACGACGCTGGTGAGGAGGTGACGCTGCGGCGATGCTGAACACAAAACGGATGGAGGAGGTGGCACGAGGTGGTTGCTCCAAAACGTATGAAGGAGGAGGTGGCAATGGTGGCGCTGGTGAGGAGGCGGCGGCGCTGGTGAGGAGGTGGCGTTGATGCGGGATAAGGTGGTTGGAGCTGAAAACGGGATTGAATGGGCACGGGGAAGAAAGATTTGTGCATTTGAGAAAAAATGGGCTTTGGGCCTGTCCTTGAGGATAAAATTACAGCATGTGTCCTTGAGGATAAATTATTTCGATATTTTGTCTTTTACAATAAATCCCCCTAATAGTTATACTATAGAAAATATAACTAGAGAGGCTAAGCAATGGAAAATAAACGTTTTCCCTTGTTATGCGTAATTAATTGCGTGTATTTAGAAAACCCACCTTGAACGAAGAGTATGAGCTGTTATGAAGATAATAAAGGAATAAGTTGTTCTTATCTACCCCAGTTTTTATGATTTGAAATTATGAAAGAAAATTTGTTTCGAAATAATGAAGTGACATTTTTTTCTAGAAATGGTTTGGTGTAAAACAAGTTTTAATGGGAAAAAAACTTACATTAAGGATCCCAAGAATTTATTGAAAAAAAAATGCTTTAAAAAGGAAGAGAAGGCTAAATTTTAAACTTAGAATTATTGAATATTCCCCGCTAGATTTAAGGGGATGGCCTAAAATCAAAAACTACAAAACAAATATAGATTTTTGAAAGTAGAAATGATCATGGCACTATGCATTTTTGGAAAATTCTAAGTAACACTTTTTGAAGGTTAGAATCTTGGGAATTGACATTTCAAAGTAAATAAATAGATAAGCAAACTTTTGAAACTTTGAACTGCGAAAAGAAAAAAATTAAATAAAAGCCAAACCAAGTTCTAAAATTTGGAGTAGATGAGGATAAGTACATAGGTAAGGCGGGAAATGTTTGAGGCTATGAAAAAGATAGCAAGAATTACTTTTAGAGAGTAATAGAGAATTCCTGTAGAGTGCGTAAAGCACTGTAGAGGCTAGGAATATTGCTTGGGCATGCTGGAGCTGTAAATAAGTGACCAATAAAGTAAGACAGTGTAACTAAAAGGAAAACATCAAATTAAAAGAAAGCAACCAAAGATGACAACTAAAAGAAATGATAACTGTAAATGAAACAAAAATTGAAAAGAAAATTTTCTTAAGTAAACTGTCCTTGGGAAAGAAAATAGGGATTTTTGTAGAATAGTGGCATGTCCCAAGTACAGAGAAAAAGGTGCACAAAAGTAAAACGAGAAATGTGAGGTTTTCCGTTTTCCACCTTCTTTTATAACATAAGAAATCAAATTTTTAGATTTTTCTAAAATTTGAAAATTAAAAGTTGTGTGGTAGGTTTGGATGTAAAATTTGTTGAACTGTGCTCTTATTTAATAGGAGTGTGGGAAAAATTGGATGAAAAGTGTTTTAAATTTTCAAAAGATTGCATTCGTATAGAAATTGCAAGTATATTTAGGATGTGTGCATCATGTTTTAAAGATAAATTTTTAAAGAAGCAAAGTATTCATATAGGAAGTACCGCTTAGAAATTCATGTACATGCATATATTTTGTATTGAATAACACTTTTGCACAAGAGCACGGATGGTCGAAAAATTGGATGTACAAAAATGGATGTGATTGAAGCGAGGAATTACGTAATTTTACCCTTGTGAAGAAATTTCCTAAAGGGTGGGAGAATGTAACACCCCGCATTTTTATATAATTAAATAATCAAATAACGATGAATAGTGAAAATAAACATTTTTGTAATTGTCATAATATGGCCTCGAAACTTATACCATTGTGTTCATGGCGATTTTCTGATCAATTTACATATATAATATGTCTCGAACGGAGTCCGTAAAAAAGTTATTGACGTTCAAAGTTTTGTATTGAGAAATAATTACACATGTAAATTTACGTAAATATATTTTTTATAAATAAACATATATGTAACGACCCGTAATTTTCGATAATTAAAAATAGTTAATTTGATAAGATTTTCTAATTTAATATTGGTAGAAATAAAAATTTGTGATTTAATAATAAGAATATAACTGGAACGAAATGTAATAGTATTAATTTAAGATAATTGATAACTGCTTTAAATGTACTCTAATTAATTAAAATGATAAAGAGTTATAATTGGTATCAATTGTAAATAAATTATAGTAAGATATGTATTAATTGATGTTGGATTAAAGGAGTAATTGATAATTTAAAATGTTGTATTAATTAGATAGCATGTAACAAATTGTAATTAAATAAAATTAGTGTTGTAGTAGTAATTATAACACTTGTTGTGAATAATAACTTATAAGATGTGATTAAAGGTTAATGGTGACAATTATTATATGTTACCTATTTAGTTAGTCTGTTGAATTTAATTGGAAATCAATTGCAATTAATTCACATAATTAGTGCAGATTATGTAGATTAAATTGATAATTGTAGAATATTAATTCAATAAGATGTAACCCAATGTAAATTTTATTCATAATATGGTAATTGACTGAATAAAAAGAATTAAAATCAAATTGGTCAATTTATTGGAATTATAAGAAATGGATTTATCGAAGGTAAATGTAATTAAATACTACGTTAATGAAAACTAAGATGATAATGGTAAAAAATTAGTGTAATAAGATAAAAAAATGTTAATTATAGCCATGAGATGCCAATTTGATTGAATAATAAGACGGAAATGCGAATAAATGGATTTTTTGGAATTAAAAGAAATAATCACTGTATTTATTTCAATTGAAATTAAACATTGTAACTAGTAGAATAATTGACATTGAATTGACATGAGAATTTGTTTAAATCATTGTAAATGTCTAAGTAATCAAAAATGATAAAATCGGTTAATTATAAGATTTGGAATTTAAAAGTGATTTATCCAATTTAAAAATAAAATTTTTAATTAACGTGAAAATAGCCATTTTGGCCACTATCTCAGATTTTGACGAAACCAGTTTCATCGGATCCGTAATGGTGAATTATTGTAGGACTTCAAATTTCGTAGCGATCAGACTTGTCGTTCGTTCGTACGGACTCGAAACGTGTAGAAATCAATTTAATTAAATTCAATTGAAATCAATTTGAAATAAGCTAATTTTTAAGCTAACTTCTTCATACGATGGAATTAGGACTTGAAAACTGTTCCATTGAGTTTAGAAATGTCGAAAAGATCTATTTTGATATATGGGATGACCCATTTTCGTTTCTGGTTCAGAACGGGCTTTTTGGGTCGTTATTGTCAATTCGAACCAATTCGATATGTTACTATAAATAGTTTTGTTCAAACCCTAACAACCTTTAATTTCTCATTACTGTACGTACAGTTCTATCTGACTGTGTAACGACCCGGTATTTTGGACCATTCAAACCGACAATAAATCCACACATGTCTGACTTGAATAATTCAAAATAACAGATTGTAATAAAAATTTGGTAAAACTCAGCATATGCAGTAAATAAATCAATCACAGAATCACAGACACAGAGTAATACAATAATACGCAGCGGAATAGATAAAATAGTAGTTCATGAAGCTACTATATAAACATCAGAGTTAAATAAAATACAACAGAATATCTCAAATGCAGTGAAGTCTCCAGTACAACAGATGACTTCTCTGAACAAATCAACTAGAAGAGCTGAAAGCTGAGGCGATAGTTGGATCTCCAAAGGAAGCTCCAAACCCCAAGGGTGAGTCTTAAATGCTGTATCACTCGGTCTGACCCGAGCGTAAAGTAAAACACAAAACACTCGAGTCAGGATTAACATTCTTATATAAATAAATCCAACTCAAGTGAAATATCAATTTAAATACGAGTAACTTAAAGAATGTTGGGATAACCATCCTCTAAGGATCTTCAGAACTATCTACAAGGTGGAAATATATATTTTAACACCGTGGTCATTTCAATTTAATTTATACTTCAAAACCCAATATCATTTCATTTTAAATATATCTACTTTCCAAAATAGTATATATAAGTTAAATAATTTAAAAGTAAAGTATTTAAAATTTCCTCAAGTCTCGTAAATCGATTTAAAACAACTCAAATTCCAAATTCAAATTTATTCAAAGCCCAATTCATTAATTCAATTCAGTTCTAAATATACCCTTAAATTTTTTTATATATTTCAAAGCTTAAATATTCAATATTTTCAAAGTTAAATTTAACAGTTTCATACAGCTCTTGGTTTAACTTTATTATTATTTAATCAGGGAATATTCATTTAATAAATTCAATATCATTTAACTAGCCTTACATTTCATTTTTACCTAAATCAAACCCAAGTTATAAATCATATCTTAAATCTCAATTTCAATAACTTTCAAATCGGTTTAATCAAATAAAATTATCTTCCCAAATCCATAGAATTTATTTTCAAATTATTTATATATATGGACCAACGGTGTCTGTATATATATCTTCATATGGTTAAGTGATACGGATATTTATCATTTCAATCCGAAATTTAAATATATACGGGTAGATATCATTTCGACCCGTAATCCCAATTCCAATTCAATTGAAAATCGCTTGGGTTTATCATTTCAACCCATAACGATTTTCTCCTATTCTAAAGTCCGTTCGGGTATGTATCATTTCAACCCATAGTGAATTCTATACTAACAGGGAACTTGCAGAGTGATAACAGATGCTAAAAAAAATATAACAACAGGCATATACCATCAGTATAAATAACCTATACGGGTGTCAGATGTCACAGGTGAACAGTTATAGATAATAGCATATATAACAACTTAAATAACTACAGCAGCATATTTCAATTGCTATTTCAATTGAAATCAAATTTTAAATAATAAAAGAACGTTAATCGTGAGTGATTGCTCACCTTTCGAGGCTAAAGGAGTTTGATACACAACAAGCTACGAATTGGATCACGGTCTAGACAATCGAACAAATCCAAACAACAATCTCAAGCAAAGTAAGCTGAAAGTGGATTTGACGGGCAAAGCTGAAAGATAGGGATGGATGGAAACGAATCAGAATCATCTTAATATAATTGAAACAAAATAAATATTATATCCTTATATCCATTTCAAAAATTAACAAAAATTTTTTTTAGACACATAGTTAAAATAATATATATATTTATATATTTAAAGAAAAATCCAATTATAATTAATTTTTTTTATATAAAACAATACAAACAATTTATTATAATATAAAAGTAACTTATACTCTTTTGAACGGTTATATATATATTATTAATATTCAGCAAATAAACTAAGTATACTGGTATGTAAAATCATTAGACAATGTATGCATAAAGGCTATAAATGCAGACTATAACATATAAACTATATTTTTAAACCAACATGCCAAAACAGCTTACAAGTGTATATGTCTCACAATATGTTACCTGCATACTTTTCAACATAGAATACAATCGAATAGATATATAGAAAAATATGTAAACAAGTCAATATTTATCATAAATAACAATAAACATGAGTTATAGGAAATGCCAGCACATCTCAAATTTTGGAAATGAACTTTTAAATTGTACAACATATACAAACTATAAACCAAATGGGAATATACAGTATTCGAAATATATTTATAAGACAAAACTATGTTTATATAAGTATTTAAAATATTAGATAGAATTAAAAACTTACACAAACTTATATATAAAAATTGACTTATATACTTTTATAAGAAACTAGCTACTATATAAAATTCGAAACCAAAATATATGTTTTCAGCGGAAAAAGAAGAAAAAAAAAACGTAAACTATTTATAACTGTAAAACTTTTAAAATTTTAAAAACTGCAACAACAAAACTTGTTTATTCCATCTTCCCTCAACTAACAAATACAAAACTTCCTTTAAAATATATTATGCATAAATATATACTGTCGTATAGGTCAAAATATACACATACCGGTGCTTGTACTGGAGTTTACAATAAATAAAAATATGTGATATATACCACAAAGATCCAACAGCCGGTTGTAAGTATATGTATATATATACTTATAAATCTAAAACTCAACAGTTCTTGAATATATAAACAAATATATGCATACAGAACATCATACTATAACCCTGATATATATTTAAAATCACATGAAGACCAACGTGCAGACCAACGTGCAATATCAAAAGGTGAAAGAGATGCAATGGTCTATACATGCATACCAACGTCAATTTAACTATCATTTACATAAATGAACTGCCACACTATAACTATATATACATAACAAAACAGAACATATTGTAACTTAATAAATTAGTATAAGCAGATTTTAAACTTGTATAAACTTGTATCCAAATAGAAGTAGAAAAGCAGGGGAGTAGGCTACCAGAAAGCAAGGACCGAGCCATAACCAGAAAGTCAGAGCGTGGTCTCGGCGAAGCTAGAGGAGCTGAGGGCTGATGTGGTCATTGCCGTGGGTGGAGAGATGAAGAGCGGAAATGATGGAATGGAAAAGGCACGGTTTGGGGGAAGGGCAGTAGGCTGGGTTCAAGTGATAGATGAGGGGGTCGGCGAATGGAGAGGTGATGCTCGGATGTTGTACGGCCGTGGTGGAAGACGTGCGATGGTTTGTTGTGGTGTGGAACGGCGGATCTAGGTTGCAGGTTGGAGCAGTGGGAAGGCGGAGGCGCGTGGAAACAGGGTCAGGGCGAGGGGATGTTGGCCAGTGGGGTGGGTCGGTAGTCGAGCTTCTCAGGCGGAGGAGAGATCTCAGCCCGAGGTGAGGGGAAAGGCTCGGTGAGGCTGTATGCAAAACTGATGGGGTCAGGTAAGTGGTGGTCGAGTTGAGAGGGAGGGGAGTGCTGTGGCGGTTACTGGCCGGAGACGTGGTGGCCTCGGAGCAGGCGAACGGAAGAGAAAGCAGGGGTGGTGTGAGGAAAATGGGGAGCTGCGGGGAAGACGCGGGTGAAGGATGACGGTGGAAGGGCAGAGCAAAAATGTAGGAGGCAGAGTATTGAAGAAGAAGATTAGAACCAGATTTGAGGAAGAATGAAAAGCAGATCTAAATGAAAAATGCAAACGTACGAAATAAATAAAAAAACAACGGATAAAGGGAAGGAAATGGCAATGGTCTCCCATTGATTCAGCCGAAAAAATTTAAAGCAATTTATTGATGTGGCCGGTGGTTCAAATTTTGAAAAGGAAGAAACTTCCAAAGGTCACAAATTTTGGTATCGATACGACGTACGATTTCATCGTCTCGTCGCGTACCGGGTCTCAAAATACGGAAATGAATATACCGTAGAGATCAGCATAACGAGACGATCAAAACGGTATACAGATATTTGTGGTACAGTTATCCGATCAAAAGTCGATAACCGGTACCAGAAATGCTGCTATTTTGCCAGAAATAAGATAAACGGAGCAGTAGAAGTCCAAATTTGGAAAAACGAATTTCGCAGTCTGATTCAGAATGAACTGAATAAATTTTCTCCTGTTGACATATTTTGGTTTCGGAAAACTTTTAAATTCACTATTATTAACCGGTTTGATTTGAAATGAAATTTCACAGGAAAACAAACTTCAATATTATCCGATGAAAATTTACCAGTTGCTATATTGAAATAGACGTATTCCAAATAATAAATTTTTATTTTCAAATTTTATTGTTTAAAATTTCACAAAATTTCAATTAATTTAACAAATAAAATCACTAAAAGTTTAGGGTCGTTACACTCTCCCCCACTCAAAACTTTTCGTCCCCGAAAAGAGAGGAGGTAGGAGAATAGAACAACCAGGCAAAAAGGTAGGTTAAAAGACAAGGTTAAACAATTAATTTAAACTATATAAATTTTACTTGAAATATTCATTTGAAAACTTCATTTGCAATTCAATTATCTTTAATACTTTAATATTTTTCAAAACCCCATTTGTAAATTCTTGCCTCATTTATCAATACCTTTTATATGTTTAAATAATATCTTTATAAATATAAAAAAACTATTTGAAAACAGTTATTTACATTATTACTTATATTTACAAAGAAGTTATTTGAAAACATTAAATCCATAATTCATAAATTTATTAATTTATCTCAAGATACCTTTCAAATATTATTAAGAAATCAATAATTATTTAAAAAAAAAAATATAGTCAACAAGGAAAAGAAGGAGGACTTGGAAAACAGAATATAGGTGAATAAATAAAGCTGAGCAGATAAGGTAGATTCAAAGGAATAATATCGGGCACGAATAGTTAATTCAAACAATAAGAATTTCAAATCAAATATTGATACAAAATTTCTTTGTTGAAAATACCTTTATAATAAACAAATTTTCTTTCGAAAATACCTTTATAACTCGATGTTTCAACAAGTTTATCCTCGTTCCTGTAGACTCTGGCAGTGCGTTGATCAGGCGCAAAGCTAGAATTCTCCAGGTACTTAGTAGACTTGTTTCAACACCCAGTGAAAATACTGGAAACACTTTTTAAAAACAGATATGGAAAGTACAATCCAATCAAAAACGAATCCAATCATGGATCGCAGATACACAATGGTTACGCCTGGGTCCCCCAGGAAACATCCGTACCTTTTAAGCATTCACTGCCTTGCGAATTTCGCCATGCAACAAAACGGTGGACCGCAGGATACATAAAAATGGTTACGCCTGGATCCCCCAGGAAACATCCATACCCCGTAAGCAATCTCTGCCTTGCGGATTACGCCACTAACACGACCATAGATCGCAGATACACAATGGTTACGCCTGGATCCCCCAGGAAACATCCGTACCTTTTAAGCAATCACTGCCTTACGAATTACGCTATGCAGTCGAGTTCGTAAGACCATGGGTAACGCCATGGAATTCGAAGGACACTCGAGTATCATATCCGGAAAACCAAAAATCAGAGAGAATAATATCGATAGAATGAATCCAAGATGTGGCCACAAATCGGATATCAAGCAGAAGGCACTTTCCATATCTTTACTTCGAAAATATGTATCATATAGTACCTTTTCAAATCACTTTCAAATATCGTACTTATATAAAATCCATTATATATAAGATTTAATTTTCAAATCAAATACTTTCCAAAATCAATAGTATGTCAAATCATACTTATATAGACTTCAATTATATAAGATTTCACTTTCAAATTGAGTACCTTTTCAAATCTATAGTTTTCGAATCAATTTCATACTTGTGCAAATTAATTTTATATAAGTTCGACAACTCCCAAATCAAGTTTTTAGTAACATAAGGTTCTCAAATTTACATTTGTTTCAATATCAGTTCAATTTCAAAATCATATACAATTTCACCAAATTATTTCTTCTCAAATCAAATATCTTTAGTTCCAAAGTTTCCAAAATAATAAATTTTGGAAATAAATCCAAATTTCCAAATCAATATAATTAAGTCAAACAATTCATTTTCAAAATCAATGGTTTTCAAAATCATCTTATATTTACATAAGGTCTATCTTATATAAGGATCAAAATTTTCAAAATAAATATCGCTTGTATGAAGAGCCATATGGGATTGAATATCTTTGCTTTTATGGGTTATATATCTTCGTAATTTAAATTGGAAATTTTCTTTTAGTAAGCAAAGATATTCTAACTCGACAGCTTTCAATTTCAGCGTCAAAATATATCAATGATATTAGGATATAAGATGTACATACGTCATCGTTTCGCAAAATTACATTTGATCGCTCGCTCGATCACACAAGTTCGCTTTCGAACTAGTATTATCCATTCGACTTCCCTAATGCGGATTTCGATATGGTTTCTCGACTAGAGCCATCAGTCTCCTTGCATAGCCATATACTATGATAGAGAATTCTAGAATCAAGCCCAAAACCCATATCAAATATTCGCCATCAAGAATCGAATGAAAAATCCTAACACGAAATGGTGTAATTCACCTCGAACTTGTGTACTCAAACCTGGATCAAATTAATTATGCGAATAAAACAGCATACGTACAACCTATATATTTATTCCAACGTGTTAAATATATAGTTTCATAAAGATGTTACTAAGTTAAAACATTTAAGCTAAATTTTTATTCAAAATATATTGAAGACGAAATTCTTTTCAAAACATTTCAAATCTAAATTTCATATTAGAAAAATTCGAAATAGCCTTATTCATTTACTTAACAAAACAGTTTCAACTTATTTAAATCATATTACTTCATACCTAAACATTCAAACAAACTTATATACTTTATCAAAATACCTTTCAATTTTTTTAGCTTTGAAAAGTTAACCTTGATTTGGAAGTGCTCGAACCTTCGAAATAGTTGAAGAAATCATTTTCAAATCCAAGGGTTGGAAATCAACCAATCAGTAAATCAATTTCAAAAAAAATAGGTTTCAAATCCGAAACTAAAGGACTGAACACCGGCTTACTTCAAATCATTTCAAATATATATACATATATCTTCCGAATATCAAATCTTACTTCGGAATTTGAAATAAAAATGGTTTCACAAAATCACTCGCATAGCAATGCTAATAAAGTGGCCTTTCCCTCACTCTGAAACTCGAAAATCAATGTCGATGATGCGTGCACTCATCACCGAAATTATTTTCCAGCGACATAAGTGAGTTCTGGACTTCTATTTTCTCAAACTTCTTTTGGAATTTCTTCGAAATCATTCGAAACTCATTAAAATCATTGGAAACATTTCTTATTCGGAAAATACCCTTAAATCATACTATTATTATATATTTCAAAATCTAAAAACCAATTTCAAAATACCGGAGTTCAATTCCCGAATTTCAAATTTCAAATCCTTTAGTTATAAATCATTTTTATATAAATCAATTTCTTATATAATTTCAAATCCTTTCAAAATCCAAATTCTTATTTTTAAAAGGTATATATAATCCTTATCGAAAACATTTTCACTTTTATATATAGAATATAATCATACTTATCAAAATAATAATTTCGATATATAAAACAATTCCTAAAATACAAACAAGCCCGATTTTTCGAAGGATGGTTCAGGAATGGATTTCAAAACAAAGATAGAGATTCAACTTAGAGGAACTCTTAATCAAATAGAATTATGATTCGAAGATAAGCTCGAACGAAGATGAGATAATTAAATTTCAAAACAGAAGATGAATATACTTATATAAATCGCGGATGACCCTAGGGTCAACCGTGACTTCAGGAACAAGATCGATGTAGAATTCCAAGAAAAATCAACCTTCGATCGCAAGAGATAGCGGCATCTAAACCAAAGATATAGAAATCTCCGGTGAATCAATGCCAATTGTGAAGGAGTTTCACTCCTTCACAAATCATTCAAAGATTGGTGGGATCCTATTCTCCTAGAGATCATTCGAAGTGGAGTCGTGGGATGCTCCAGAATCAAAGAATACCAATAGAGAGGGACAAGGATGAATTTTGAAACCGTAGGGAACGTTCCAAAGTTCACAGGAAATCGAATCAAAAGGAAGAGATTCAACTCGAACGAAAGTGATTCTGTAAATAAATTTACAATATATGCTAAGTTTCGCCTAGAACCTCGCTCTGATACCAACTGTAACGACCCGGTATTTTGGACCATTCAAACCGACAATAAATCCACACATGTCTGACTTGAATAATTCAAAATAAAAGATTGTAATAAAAATTTGGTAAAACTCAGCATATGCAGTAAATAAATCAATCACAGAATCACAGACACAGAGTAATACAATAATACGCAGCGGAATAGATAAAATAGTAGTTCATGAAGCTACTATATAAACATCAGAGTTAAATAAAATACAACAGAATATCTCAAATGCAGTGAAGTCTCCAGTACAACAGATGACTTCTCTGAACAAATCAACTAGAAGAGCTGAAAGCTGAGGCGATAGTTGGATCTCCAAAGGAAGCTCCAAACCCCAAGGGTGAGTCTTAAATGCTGTATCACTCGGTCTGACCCGAGCGTAAAGTAAAACACAAAACACTCGAGTCAGGATTAACATTCTTATATAAATAAATCCAACTCAAGTGAAATATCAATTTAAATACGAGTAACTTAAAGAATGTTGGGATAACCATCCTCTAAGGATCTTCAGAACTATCTACAAGGTGGAAATATATATTTTAACACCGTGGTCATTTCAATTTAATTTATACTTCAAAACCCAATATCATTTCATTTTAAATATATCTACTTTCCAAAATAGTATATATAAGTTAAATAATTTAAAAGTAAAGTATTTAAAATTTCCTCAAGTCTCGTAAATCGATTTAAAACAACTCAAATTCCAAATTCAAATTTATTCAAAGCCCAATTCATTAATTCAATTCAGTTCTAAATATACCCTTAAATTTTTTTATATATTTCAAAGCTTAAATATTCAATATTTTCAAAGTTAAATTTAACAGTTTCATACAGCTCTTGGTTTAACTTTATTATTATTTAATCAGGGAATATTCATTTAATAAATTCAATATCATTTAACTAGCCTTACATTTCATTTTTACCTAAATCAAACCCAAGTTATAAATCATATCTTAAATCTCAATTTCAATAACTTTCAAATCGGTTTAATCAAATAAAATTATCTTCCCAAATCCATAGAATTTATTTTCAAATTATTTATATATATGGACCAACGGTGTCTGTATATATATCTTCATATGGTTAAGTGATACGGATATTTATCATTTCAATCCGAAATTTAAATATATACGGGTAGATATCATTTCGACCCGTAATCCCAATTCCAATTCAATTGAAAATCGCTTGGGTTTATCATTTCAACCCATAACGATTTTCTCCTATTCTAAAGTCCGTTCGGGTATGTATCATTTCAACCCATAGTGAATTCTATACTAACAGGGAACTTGCAGAGTGATAACAGATGCTAAAAAAAATATAACAACAGGCATATACCATCAGTATAAATAACCTATACGGGTGTCAGATGTCACAGGTGAACAGTTATAGATAATAGCATATATAACAACTTAAATAACTACAGCAGCATATTTCAATTGCTATTTCAATTGAAATCAAATTTTAAATAATAAAAGAACGTTAATCGTGAGTGATTGCTCACCTTTCGAGGCTAAAGGAGTTTGATACACAACAAGCTACGAATTGGATCACGGTCTAGACAATCGAACAAATCCAAACAACAATCTCAAGCAAAGTAAGCTGAAAGTGGATTTGACGGGCAAAGCTGAAAGATAGGGATGGATGGAAACGAATCAGAATCATCTTAATATAATTGAAACAAAATAAATATTATATCCTTATATCCATTTCAAAAATTAACAAAAATTTTTTTTAGACACATAGTTAAAATAATATATATATTTATATATTTAAAGAAAAATCCAATTATAATTAATTTTTTTTATATAAAACAATACAAACAATTTATTATAATATAAAAGTAACTTATACTCTTTTGAACGGTTATATATATATTATTAATATTCAGCAAATAAACTAAGTATACTGGTATGTAAAATCATTAGACAATGTATGCATAAAGGCTATAAATGCAGACTATAACATATAAACTATATTTTTAAACCAACATGCCAAAACAGCTTACAAGTGTATATGTCTCACAATATGTTACCTGCATACTTTTCAACATAGAATACAATCGAATAGATATATAGAAAAATATGTAAACAAGTCAATATTTATCATGAATAACAATAAACATGAGTTATAGGAAATGCCAGCACATCTCAAATTTTGGAAATGAACTTTTAAATTGTACAACATATACAAAGTATAAACCAAATGGGAATATACAGTATTCGAAATATATTTATAAGACAAAACTATGTTTATATAAGTATTTAAAATATTAGATAGAATTAAAAACTTACACAAACTTATATATAAAAATTGACTTATATACTTTTATAAGAAACTAGCTACTATATAAAATTCGAAACCAAAATATATGTTTTCAGCGGAAAAAGAAGAAAAAAAAAACGTAAACTATTTATAACTGTAAAACTTTTAAAATTTTAAAAACTGCAACAACAAAACTTGTTTATTCCATCTTCCCTCAACTAACAAATACAAAACTTCCTTTAAAATATATTATGCATAAATATATACTGTCGTATAGGTCAAAATATACACATACCGGTGCTTGTACTGGAGTTTACAATAAATAAAAATATGTGATATATACCACAAAGATCCAACAGCCGGTTGTAAGTATATGTATATATATACTTATAAATCTAAAACTCAACAGTTCTTGAATATATAAACAAATATATGCATACAGAACATCATACTATAACCCTGATATATATTTAAAATCACATGAAGACCAACGTGCAGACCAACGTGCAATATCAAAAGGTGAAAGAGATGCAATGGTCTATACATGCATACCAACGTCAATTTAACTATCATTTACATAAATGAACTGCCACACTATAACTATATATACATAACAAAACAGAACATATTGTAACTTAATAAATTAGTATAAGCAGATTTTAAACTTGTATAAACTTGTATCCAAATAGAAGTAGAAAAGCAGGGGAGTAGGCTACCAGAAAGCAAGGACCGAGCCATAACCAGAAAGTCAGAGCGTGGTCTCGGCGAAACTAGAGGAGCTGAGGGCTGATGTGGTCATTGCCGTGGGTGGAGAGATGAAGAGCGGAAATGATGGAATGGAAAAGGCACGGTTTGGGGGAAGGGCAGTAGGCTGGGTTCAAGTGATAGATGAGGGGGTCGGCGAATGGAGAGGTGATGCTCGGATGTTGTACGGCCGTGGTGGAAGACGTGCGATGGTTTGTTGTGGTGTGGAACGGCGGATCTAGGTTGCAGGTTGGAGCAGTGGGAAGGCGGAGGCGCGTGGAAACAGGGTCAGGGCGAGGGGATGTTGGCCAGTGGGGTGGGTCGGTAGTCGAGCTTCTCAGGCGGAGGAGAGATCTCAGCCCGAGGTGAGGGGAAAGGCTCGGTGAGGCTGTATGCAAAACTGATGGGGTCAGGTAAGTGGTGGTCGAGTTGAGAGGGAGGGGAGTGCTGTGGCGGTTACTGGCCGGAGACGTGGTGGCCTCGGAGCAGGCGAACGGAAGAGAAAGCAGGGGTGGTGTGAGGAAAATGGGGAGCTGCGGGGAAGACGCGGGTGAAGGCTGACGGTGGAAGGGCAGAGCAAAAATGTAGGAGGTAGAGTATTGAAGAAGAAGATTAGAACCAGATTTGAGGAAGAATGAAAAGCAGATCTAAATGAAAAATGCAAACGTACGAAATAAATAAAAAAACAACGGATAAAGGGAAGGAAATGGCAATGGTCTCCCATTGATTCAGCCGAAAAAATTTAAAGCAATTTATTGATGTGGCCGGTGGTTCAAATTTTGAAAAGGAAGAAACTTCCAAAGGTCACAAATTTTGGTATCGATACGACGTACGATTTCATCGTCTCGTCGCGTACCGGGTCTCAAAATACGGAAATGAATATACCGTAGAGATCAGCATAACGAGACGATCAAAACGGTATACAGATATTTGTGGTACAGTTATCCGATCAAAAGTCGATAACCGGTACCAGAAATGCTGCTATTTTGCCAGAAATAAGATAAACGGAGCAGTAGAAGTCCAAATTTGGAAAAACGAATTTCGCAGTCTGATTCAGAATGAACTGAATAAATTTTCTCCTGTTGACATATTTTGGTTTCGGAAAACTTTTAAATTCACTATTATTAACCGGTTTGATTTGAAATGAAATTTCACAGGAAAACAAACTTCAATATTATCCGATGAAAATTTACCAGTTGCTATATTGAAATAGACGTATTCCAAATAATAAATTTTTATTTTCAAATTTTATTGTTTAAAATTTCACAAAATTTCAATTAATTTAACAAATAAAATCACTAAAAGTTTAGGGTCGTTACAGACTGTTCCTTCTCTCTTCTTCAATGGCAGAAACAAATTTGCATTGAAACCCAAAATTCAATCTCCAAATCAATTTTAAAATTTAAACTCCTCCAAACCTTGACAAATTATATACCGATTCGAAGCTCTCGATGAGCGCAAGCTAGATCTGCAGTTTGATTCTGATTCAGATCATAGTTTGGCCCGAAATTGGGCATTTATCCCCGACTGTTCATATGTGGTTACGGGTTCGGACGGTGGATTTGCGACGAGGGTTCGATCGGGGAGTGGTAACTTGTGGAGGACGTTGTGCAGAGTTCGTTGGCACGGTCACTTTGGTCGAAGGGGCTTTAGGTTTGCCGCGAATTAGATGTATAAAGGGCGACGGTGGAGGTGGTTCCAAGGGCCGAGATTGGTCGTGCGAGCTCTATGGTGGTGGCCAGAGGAGCTATGACTCGTGGCAGGCGCGGATCTGGTCATCAACGGCCGTGGGTGGTCGGATGTGAAGGCGATGGCAGGTTTGAGGCGCGTACAAGACAATAGAGCACAAATTAGGGTTTCACGCGGTGATTCGAGGGTGCATTTACGTGCTGTCGTGGAGGTATTGAGTTAACCAATTTAATTATTTTATTTGTTTTAATTTAATCGTATAATCGTTATAGTCTCAATAACTTTTGCATACGAGCTCGGATTCACGTGCGGTTTTCTCCGCTGCGATCGTATCAAAATTCCGGACATTGTGATGCAAGTTTGGATGAATTCTGAGAATGTTCAATTTTGAGCCCTATTTTGGATTTCAATTCGATTTGAAATCAAAGGTGAGTGTTTTGACCCACTTACAACTACTATATTATCTTATGTTAGTTAAATTAAATTTATGATGTGATTAGAAATTTATTGACTAATGTTTGGTGTGTATAAATTGTCATTCTAGCTAAATTTGACTTTTATCGCATTTAATCATCATTTAATTTAATATCGAATTTAATTGTCAATTTAATACCTGTTAATGATAATAAGTTATCTATTGATGTTTATTCGTTAATTTGGATGATGATTGTGATGGATGTTTGATTGTTGATATTGGATGATTGGATGTTGTATTTTATATTGTTATAACACTACAAGTTTCCTATGGGTTGAAATGATACATACTCGAACGATCTATAGATTAGGGAAAAATCGTTATGGGTTGAAATGATAGACTCAAGCAATTTTATGGATTTTTAATTAATTCGGGATTGCATTTTGAAATGATATATAACCATAAAATTTAAAATTTCGGATTGAAATGATAAATATCCATATCACTTAATCATAGGGTAGAAAAATATATACGGACACCGGATTGGTTAAATTAAATGATTTTCTTTTAAATTCTTTAAATTTTGAATTCAGTTAAGTGACATTTTTGAAATAGAAATGTATTTATATAAACTGTATTATTTTCGATAATCCAAGCGTTAATACTGAAATTGGAATTGACTTAATGAATTGTTCAAAGGATTTAAATTGGAATTTCAAAGTTGAAGTGTCAAATATAAATGAATTTATCGGGATTGAGTTATTGAAATGTTTGGATATAACTTTAAAATCCATTTTAAACTAATTTAAACTATTTTAATTAAATCAACTATTTTAATCAATTTAAAATGTTTTAATTTATTTTAATCTATTATAACCTATTTAATCCAATTTAATCTAATTTACCAATTCTAAACTAATTAAATTTATTTAATCTATTTAATATAATTTAAATCTATTTAATTTATATTTAATTTATTTAATCTATTTTAAATCTATTTAATATAATTTAAATCTATTAAATCAGTTTTAAATCAATTTAATCTATTCTAAATCTATTTAATCTATTTTAAATCTACTTAAGATAACTTAAATTTATTTAACCTATTTTAAATCTATATAAATCATTTTAAATCTAATTAAATCAAATTTAAATCTATTGAAACTATTTTTACTATGTAAGCTATTTTAAACTATTTTAAACACTATTAAAGCTAATTACGACTATCTGAACTATTTTCTAAAACTTCAGACTATGTAAAGTTGAAGTATTTATATTTAAATCCTTGATGATGATACAATCTAAGTTGAAAAGCGAAATTGATACCTTTTTGTGAAATGACATATTTGAATAAATTTGATAATTTTGGAACTAGGATTTAATTAACCTATCTTATCGATAAATTCAAAAGTGGATATGATTTGAAGGTGAATATGATTTTGAAAGTGAATATAGTTTTGAAAGTGATTATGATTTCGAAAGGGATATGATTTGAAATCGAATATGATATTTTGATATCAATTGTGAATTGACCTTTTGAAATGTAAAAGAACCATCCGGTGTGAAATAAGCGTTTGGTTGTTAAAGAGACCAGGATCAGATATTTTCATACTCTCTGCCAATATCAAAAACCACTTTAACAACTGTATACGTGGTGGAGATTCCAGAAATGAAGTAGGATGGTTTAACAAACGATTCTGTATGAGGTATTTACGTGACCCTGACTCCTGTGAGTCAACTTAGATGTGACTAAAACAGGAGCCATGTCGGGCCAAGTGAGGTCATTCCTCCTATCAGACACATTTCTTCGATAGCATATTTATTACTTTTTGATTGATTTGGTGGCCACCCCTTGATTTTAATTATGGGAGTGTGTTCCGAGGTGGGCGATAGTAGCTGATATGCGTTACCACCAGTCCGGATCCACAATTGGTATATCTACCCTGGCATTGCCTCGAGTACCGTGTTCACATGCCCTATCGCGCCTTCCACGAGTTTGTTTTGTGTCGTACATATGGAGTGCTCCTTGATAGCCCACCTACGGGTGGAGTTTACAATATTTTTATAGACTACGACATTATATAAAATCTGTTAAGGGGGATATGGGTGACATCTTAACTCTATTTTAATACTTTACTGTAGACACTATTATAATAGCGTATTGTACTACATAGTAGATAGTTCAACGGATCCTTAGGAGATGGAAATCCCGAACATCTGTTAGGTTATTGCACTCACGTTAGACACTGGATAGGAGATGTCAAACCCCGTGAACATTTCTGACGCCTTTACACTCGTATTTATTTACTGTTGATTTAACTTACATAAGATCTTTTAGTTCTGACTCGAGTGTGTTGTCTTTTCAATTCGCTCGGGTCAGTCTAAGCTTTTCAATTTATCGAAGACTGCTTTCTGACGGATGAAGACGAAGAATTTGTACTATTATTTATTCATTATTCCACTGCATCATGTTGTTCCGCTGCATTTATTTTTGTTGTATGTGTAACTATGATCTGTATTATAAAAGTTTAATGAACGTTAATTGTAAACAACTTCATGAACTGTTTATCTGATTATTAAAATTTTGTCATTCCGCTGCGAGATTTTGTATTTGTTCTTTCTTTCTCTACTTTTTCTTATTTAACCCATAACAATATGCACATTTGAATGGTTTGAGTCCGACGTGTTTGTCTGCTTAAAATGTCCAAAATGGCAGGTCGTTACAATATGTGCGTATGAAATTCGAGAAATAACGCGCATTTGAATTTTAAAATTGGTACGCGCCAAAAAGGTAATTAATTAACATTACCATCATAAAGGAAATTAATGGATATCAGTAATTAAAGTTAATTAATTAACATTAGCAGGCAATGTAATCAAATCAGCCATTGGAGGAAATTAATTTACATTAATTGGTCACATGGAAATTTTATAAATTATAAACATTTATAAAAGTGGTAACAAATTTATTATGTTTGTAATGAATGTAAATTATTAAGTGAATTAGATGTAAGAGGAAAAAAATGTATACGTGGAATAAATTAAATAATAACATACATATATTAATATATAATTGATGCAATCAATTAATTAAGAAACTAATTAAAGACATTAAGTAAGCGTCAATTAATAAAAGTGGGAAACTTATATGTCAATTAATTGGGTAATGAATTGGCGGTTTAAATACGTACAACTAATAAATGTGTGATTTAGTTGCGCATAAGAATTAATTTAGATATCAATTAAGATGGGAAAACCTATCAATTAATTAATTGGCAATTAGTTGAGTGTTTTAAAAGGGGTGTCAATTAATCAAAGAATATGTCATTGTTACAATAGCTAATAATGTAAATTAATTAACTACAAGAAAACGCTAGTTATAAGATTATTTGTTTCCAAGTTAAAAAGAAAAAAAAAAGAATTGGAATGCGTACAAACATCAAACAGAGTAATTAGGTTTATGATGAAGGTCAGTTAATAAGAATAAATTAAAAAGTATAACTTTTATATGCATTCAATTAATAGAGGTACTAATTGACGTGTTCAAATAGATAGATAAGAAATTATAACGTATAAGAATCAATTAATATAGGATATATATATGTGTATATATATGTATGTATGATCTAATTAATTGGATAATTAATGGGAGAATCTTATTTAGAAGGAAACGTGAATTTATAGAGTCGTATAACAAAGGAATAAATGAATAACATTGGAGAATTATACGTTATAAGCTAACATAAACAAATCAATAAATGATGGGGAGGATTGTTTTTAGGGTTGATCGGACGGTTCATAGTTGTTCACTACACCTATAAATTGAACGCAACTTAACCCTAGCTCACACTCTTTTCTCTGAATCACCTACTATCGTTCATAGCAAACTCCTCTTCTACCTCTTCCTTTGTCTTCTGTCAATAAAATCTTCCCCCAAACTTAAAAAAAATTAAGAAAGGAAATACATACAAACCAATCAGAGAATTGCGCAAACAAATCAAAGAATTTACAGCGAAATAAAAAAGGGAAAAAGCGGAGAAAAGCGTAGCAAATTAAAAGGGATAGAGATTGAAGCTAAAGACGACATATGAGTGGATTTAATTATATATCTTTTACGTTTATGATATATTATCATTAGATTCTCGTTAAATAATTTTATTCAGTATTTCAGTAATTAATTCTATCAATTAGTTATGCTGAAACTATAAGAAATTTACAGTTATTTACATCTATTATAAAGTTAAAATTTAGCCTAAATGCTAGCTTCCTTTTGTTCTCTTTTTACGCGAATGATATAGTTAAAAAAAGATTTCGTAATTATGAATTAAAATGGGAAATACTAGATTTTACAAAATTAGATGTAAAACAAGAAAAACTGGAATAAAGCAAGAAAAATTAGAATTATGCAATAAATTATGCTAAAATGGGAGTAATAAACTAGAAAAAAATCTAATAAATTGATTTGGGAGTAAGTGATAGATTAATTGGTTGGTTGAGAAAATAAGATACATTTCTATAGTTTAATATTTAAAAAGATAACGATAAATGTAACTGTAAGAATAAAAGAAAGAAAAAGGAAATTAGTGTAAAATAGAGAAATCATTGTATTTTACACTATCCAAAAAGTAAAGAAATAATAAAAGAAATATCTCGCAGTTATGACTTAATGTTTAATTTAGTATTAAAATTTGGAAATGGATTTTTAGTAAAGTTTTCATAACCAAACAAATAGAATAGAATTACTTCCTAGAAGAGAAGAAAATAAAGTAAAGAATTAAAGGAATTGAGTTAATTATTGAATAAAATTAGTTATAAACGGTAATGAACCTAGATCTGCATTTACTGCGCAGACAATAAAATAAAATAGTTATTATGATAAGTAAATTATATAATATAAGAGAATTTCAATATCAGAATAAAAGAAGTCGGACTAGAATAGAAAAGTGACAATTATAATTATATACAGATTATAAAAGAAAATAAAAGTGACAATTACAAGTAAAATTATAATATAGGTTATAGTTAAGTAGAAAGAACAAAAAGACTTATTTAAGACTTACATAAAGTTAATAAGCAAATAGAGCAGAAATAATAGAAGAGGCTTATTTTAATAAACTTAGGACTTAAATTGAGTTAATAAGCAAGATAATAGAAGTGACCCATACCCACATCATTCCCTTTCAGTCAAGAACTAATGCTCTCACAACAGTTAGGTGAGGCTGGGACAAGATTATGCTAATTAGGGTAAATAAGTAGCCAACAGAATAAGAAAAGTAAAATAAATGCAAAATAAAAGATTAGACTTAGGGTCCAATAAAAGAGTGAGATGCGTTTGGAGCAGCCCAAAAAATGAAGACCCCGACGAAGCAGTTCATCACAGATTTTAGCACAGAAGAAGCACGTCCAACTTAGTTATTATAGGCTAGAAGGAAGTACGAGACTTCAACGGGACATGAGGGTACTCTAGGATGGCCCTCTGGTGTAGGCGTAATGATGCAGTCCTCCAGAAGCAGGTCTGTAGGTGTTCCATCAAAATACTATGCATTGACTGCTTTTTGCATGGCAGGACCATTGTAGGCAGTCAGAAGGGGTTGGTATTTAGAGTATGATATTCCCAGTACTTGCAAGTAAGTTTAGTGGGCATGACCCAAAAGGATAGTAACATGCAAATAACGGCCAACATCAAAACCAAGACCGAATTCGGGAAAGACTAGAGTTAAACCAATAGTCCAATGATACATTCACTACCGAGGCATTGGATGAGGAGCACCATCAATTGGATGTTAGATTGTTTGAAGTAAGGCACAACCACTTAACTCTTTGGAGGTCTTTCGATTAGTTGAGGGGTGGCTACGTGGGGCCATAGCCACGATGAGAAAAGAGACAGACCAAGTAGAATATCTGTATTGTCGGCCTAACGAAGCTATCCTTTACAGATATAGAAAATCCCCGACTGAGTTCCATACAAGGTAGACCTTGTTGGCGGGATTCAGGGAGCAGTCAGAATGACTACGTATAGTCCTCAAGGTACGCACTGGGTGGTACATTGTGGATGTCCGAGCATTAGTATAGACTAGTGCGAACACGGTTTTACGTTTCCATAGTAAACGACGGAACATCTATATTGTAGGTCTCATGGGGCGGTCCTTTATAGATGTAGTCATAGAACGCCATGGAACAAAGACAATGGAGTCATTTGCGAGGAGGATACTAAAGGTACTATGGGTAGTACCTAGGACCAATATGGTCATTGGGCATATAGATACATATATATCAGTTATTAGGTTTTAATCTACTAAGGAGTAGATGGGTACGATTCACGCTTAGAGGCGAGAGTATTATAAACCTAATGAACCTAAAATAACAGTAAATGGAAATAAAATGGTATATGTAGAATTAAGCTTAGACGTGTATAATTTATCCATTCACCAGAACTTTAGTTCTGACCCCCTCCTCATAACATCCTACAGGTGAGGTAGATGGCACACACTTCCCAGCTTTAACACACTTGTTTAGAAAGTGTTATTATATTGGTGAGTTTTTACTTACTATTATATTTTAGTCAATTCTGCTGTGAGATATTTAATTAAGCTCTGATATATTTGTCTTTGCCTATTTGCAAGATACCAGATACCCAATTTGGGCTTCAATGGGCTTGGGTTTTAGCATTTTTGCGAAAACTCCGGACCCACTGGAACTTGGGTTGTTACCGATTCTATCCATCAGAGTTCGAGGAGCTTTCTCGTTTGCTATTGTAGAAGGATCATTTGTCTAGTTAAATTATTCGTATTAGGGTCACGAGTACATGCATTCATAGAAGTGTCACGAGTCCAAGTAATCATGCACAAGTAAAAGTTGAGAAGCGAAAGAAATTAGAATTAAATTTAAGAGAAAGAAGCAAGGTTTAAAAAATGAATTGTGAAATTGTTTTTTTTTTCTTTTAAAGGAAAAATATTTACCAAATGAATTTATTTTTTAAAAGGGAAATTACACTTTTGTTTTGTTTTTTTCGAATTTTCAAAACTTTTTCTATATTTTTTTTGTTTTGTTTTTTGCTTTGAAAAGATTATATATTTTTTTGGTTTTTTGTTTTTCTAAGAAAAACAAACTCAAAAATTAGTATTTTTTTATTTTCAAAATTTTTATTTTGATTGAAAATTTTCAAAGGAAAAGATCTAAAAGGAATTTTTTTTTTGGATTTTGGATTAAACAAGTATTAAGTAAACTGTACAAATTTTTAGTTTTGGATTTTGATTGAATTTTTTTTTTGGTTTAAATACGCATGAACTAATGCAACTAAATGAATGCAAGGACTTAATTACAAATTTTCTATCCTTAGTAGCTCCTAACCCAAAATTGTATAATCACACTTTGTCTTAATCCAACAAAATATTTCTTAGCCACGTAACGGATAGGAGTTATCGGTGCACCACGAATCACCGTAGCGATGTAGCCAAAGGTTTAAGTACCTTTAGATAAATAATCAAGGTAATATTTACGAATCACCATAATATTTATAACTGATTATTGCTCTGCCGTAGCCTAGACACCAAGAATTAAATTTGTTCAAAGAAGACAACTGTCAAGATACAATTAAGCCCTAGGTGAGCTCATGACTCCCTTAGGTCAAATGTCTAACCGTTATTATTAGTCAAAATTCTAAGATGAAATGAAATTTGTGGGCCAAGGAAGGGGTGATGAAATCCCCCAACTTATGTGGATTTGGGTATGCCCTTAGAAAATAAAAATAAGATGAATGCAAAGTAGAAATTAAATGTGATTTTAACAATACAACTACGAATGAATTTGTTTATGTTTATGTTTTTGAATTTTTTTTAATAAAATGAAAGCAACAAACAATGCAAAGCAAATAAAATCAAGAAATGAGAGCACGATACCAGAGCATGTAAAATTGTTAGCAATTTATTTATTTATTTTTCTTAGCAGCGATTTTTTTATAAGCAAGCAAAGCAAGGTAGTTTTTAGCAAGAACTTCTTTTCTTTGCGATTTCCTGCTTTTGCAACCTGAAATTTTGAACAAGATATATATATATATATATAATAATAATAATAATAATAATTATTATTATTATTATTTTATATATATCTAAGAAAAAACTAAAACAATTGAAAAACAAAATGAATGAAACTCAAACAAATGAAAGCAACTTGTTTGCTTTTTTAATAAAGCCAAAAGAAAAATGAAATTAAAAAATGAGAACTAAACAAATAGAAATAAATAAAATAAAAAAAGAAATAAAATAAACTGGCCTGCTTGATCACAAAGCCTAACTCCTCCTTCAATTTACGCAATGTTAATCCTCTTTTGCTTGCGACTTAATAGGTCACAACTTAACGGTTTGCGAGTTAAGGTAGGCTCCGAGATAAGGTAGGCTCCGAGTTAAGGAAGCATACGACCTAAGCTACAGGCCCGACCTAACATGAGCCAACTTAAGTAGGTTACCGACTTAAGGAATACTCCGACTTAAGGAATGCTCCGGGTTAAGGAATACTCCGACTTAAGGAATGCTCCGGGTTAAGGAATACTCCGACCTAACAGTGTACGAGTTAAAGTAGTCTCTGACCTAAACACGTACGACTTATGAAGTGTGCCGACTTAACGAAGCTACGACCTAGCAATGTTGCGACCCAGCAATGTTACGACTTAAGGGACTTAACGACCTAAGGTAGCTAGCGACCTAAGGGGCTTAACAACCTAAGGAAGTTAGCGACCTAAGGGACTTAACGACCTAAGGTGGTTAGCGAGCTAACAGACTGCGCGACCTAACTATTAAAGCAGCTCAGCGACCTACGACCTAAGAAGCAAACGAGTTAAGAACTGGGCTCCTTAATGACTTAGGGATTGAACGACCTAACAGCTTGGAAGGGTTCCATGACTCAACGGGCTAAGGACTGGTCGACTTAAAGGTGTCTACAACTTAATGAGGTGGACGACTTACGACTTAAGGACGTCTACGACTCAACCAACTGGCGACTTAACATGTACTTCAACCTAAGGAAGTTAAGGTGCCACGACTTAACGAGTTAAGTGTTACGCGACATAACGACTTAAAGGACTAGACGACTCAAAGTAGTACACGACTTAACTACCTGAGGAAGTTAACGACTTAGAGGTGTTGGCTAACTCAACTAGTTAACGACCTAAGGAATACTGCGACTTAAGAGCTGCCGCGACTTAAGGGAAGTTCAGACCTAAGGAGTTAGGAGGACTTACGACTTATGGCTACCTGCGACTCACGACTTAGCTTAAGTCGTCCATGACCTAAAGCGACCGAGTCATGATCCGTTGCCGCTTTACTTACATTGATACCTGCCGAGGTGGCCACGACTCACGACTTACCATAAGTCGTCCACGACTCATGACTTGGCAGAAATTCCTGTCCAGAATCAACTCCTATAAATACCTCCTTCACTCCAACGGCGAAGGGACTTTTGGCCATTCATTTCTTCAAGCATCGTTACTCTGTCGAACTCTCCACTCATTCAGCAATCAAAGATCTTCAAGCATTCGAGACGCTACAACAAGCTTCGAGAGGAATTCTTTACATCCAACACGGATTCATCGAGTTTCATCGTCGAAGATTGAGCTAGTAGTCAAGATTGTTTCTTGTGATCAAATTGTACAGTTTTCATAAGAGATTTGTATTGATTTGTAACCGAATTCAGTAATAAAGAGATTCAAAGTGGACGTAGGCTTAATCTCAAGCCGAACCACTATAAATTGCTGTCTTTTACTGCTTTTCTACTATTTTACTGCTTAAATTCTGTTCCCGTCACGCGGGTGGTGCTTTCACAACTCAACCACACACACCGGGTGTTAGCGTTCACTTTTTAGCGTTAACATTTTAGTGCTTTCACTGAGAATTGAACTCAGGAAGATTGTCATCATTGCTCCAAAGCAACTGGGAGAGAAAATCTCTTTCAAAACCAGAAGCTTATCTGAAAACATGGCTCCTGGAAGAAGAGGTAGACCTGTCAGATCCAGAAATGCTCATGAAGGGACTTCCGCTTCCCCAACAGCAGACCAAGCAACTCCTACAGTTGGAGTCACCCGGGCTAAATTGGATGACGTAGTTTCTGGATTATACCAGCAAATTGAAACCCAAAACGCTTTAATGATGGATAGATTAACTGCTCTGCTCGGGGCAAATCGTCAACCAGAAAACCATCAAACAACCTTTCCAGAAATGCCACCTTTCCAAGCTGAGGGTTCTATGCCGCAGCCAACCTATCGTGAACATGCGCCCGGGCAAGCTTTCGAGAGAAGGACTGATGCCTGTCCGGAAATGTCTCTGAACAATAAAGGGTACCTGTCCGAAATGGTTAGCCGCATCATGAAAGAGAGCATGCAAAGGGAAGAGAATGAGAACGACTAGGGATTTGCACCGAGCAGAACTCCGTTTACGGAAAGGATCCTGAAAGCGGAATTTCCAAGGAAATTTGCACCTCCTACTATCCAAGCCTATAGGGGAACGAGTGACCCTAACCATTTCCTATACAAGTAAGATTGGCATATGACCGGTGCAAGGGCGTCAGACGAGATTAAGTGTCGATACTTTCCAGTGTACTTGGAAGGTGTGGCCTTACTTTGGTTCACAAAGCTTCCAATTCGGTCAATAGATCAATTCTCCGACTTGACGCAAAAGTTTAAAGAACAGTTCAGATTGTATGCTTCAAAAGCCAAGGATATAATGTCATTGTCTAGTCTTGAACAAGCTCCCGGAGAATCAATCAAATCTTTCTTAAACCGTTTCAATATAGCTGTAGCCGAAGTGCATAATGTAGAACCGCGTATGATCCTGACCTACTTGGTACGAGCCATCGATAAATCGAGTGAATTTGGAAAATGGCTAAAACTGAAGGAACCAAATTCCCTTGAGAAGTTTTATAAAAAGGCCGATGAATTCATGCGCCTGGAAAACCTTTCCGCCTCAGCAAAAGTATTAGTTGCCAAGGACAATGATAATGATCTTGCTTCAAACGAAAGAAATTCTGAGAATCAGAAAAGGGAAAACAACAGAGGAAAGAATCAGGGGAATGAGAAGAAACTCCGCCGCTTCGACCTTTCATATTTTACTCCTTTAACTGATACACCAAGAAATATCTTTTTTGCAACAAAGGACGTTGTCAGGTATCCTAAGCCACCTGAGATGAAGAGAGGTGCAAAGCGTAATGGAAAATTCTGCCAATTTCACAATCAACTTGGCCATGACACTGACCAATGTCGCCAATTAAATAGTGTGATTGAAGAATTGCTGGAGCAGGGTAAACTCCAACAATACGTTAAGAGAGGTGGATTCGATCCAACCTCATCCACTCAGGGTCAATAACGTCCTACCCATCAATCCGATTCTCGCAACAACACTGCAGTGCAAGATTCAGAAAAGCTTGTCATTAATATTGTCATAGGAGGTCCACACCCAGCAGGCAGAAGTTGGGACGACTGCTAATTGTCCACAAAACTACAACTGGGGCATCTTTCACTTTCCCTGGCATATAAATCCGAAGCTGCGAATCTAGTGCAAATGGAAAATCAGCCCGGAGATTCTGAAACAACAATCACTAGCATCCATTTTTTACTTAACAGCATTGCTTAAATTTGTAAAAATGATAATGGATGTGTAACTTCTGCATTGTAAACCGTTGAGAAATCAGTGTGACTGAATAATGAAAAACTATGAATTCTGTGTTTTCTATTATAAAATGCCTGTTATATTTCGATATATAAATACTCTAAATGTATTGCTAAAATGTCGATCTAATATTGCAGGTCATTAAAGCGAACCTCACCCATCGCAAAGCCAAGCGAGCCCTACAAATCATTTATTAAGGCAAATACCAAGCAACAAAAAATTCCATATTCAAATCCTATACAAGAAGAACTTCAGATAAAAAGTTGGCAACTCCACTGGGGCAAGCCTTCGTTAACCGGTAATGATTGTCAATATGAACAAACATCCAACTAGGTAACTCGCGCTTGTCCCGTGAAGTTATTCAACAGTGAAGTCCACTTCTTCGGATAAGGCAATTTACTTGCAAAAGGAAAGAAGATACGCTTGGAAATGATAATAAAAGATCGCTAATGAGCAGATGATGGGAGAACATGGCCAAGCAAACACGGAAGCAGCCAAAAGGAATTATGCCTCTCAATAAAAGGGCCGGTAGAACCACCGAAGGGACACCTTCCCAAGCAGAAGGAACAGGGTCCTTGCTAACTGATCGTGATGCATCCGATCATGCAGCTTGCGTCCGTCCCGTGGATCTACTCGCCCCTGAGAAGCAACCTTCCTGGCACATCAACCAACCGATGCTCCTTCTCAAAGGTCAACAAAGCCCTCTAACGAGGCACGCCAAAAAATGAAAGTGCTTTCCTCAATCAAAAAAGATTGGTGGAACCACAGGAGGGGCACCTTCCCAAGCTGAAGGAACAGGGCCCTTGTTAGTTAATTGCGATCGTTTGTGCAAACGAACATCTAATTAAGTAACTTGTGTCCGCCCCGTGGATCCACTCAACCATGAGAAAGTAACTTCCAGGCAATTACAAGACCTCTTCGGAGACACATTTCACCAGTGTAGAAGTGCAAAATGCTCCTCTTCGAAGGCCCACTTCGCCAGAGATGAAATGCTAAAAAGCCCTCTTCGGAGGTACATTTCACCCGTGTAGAAGTGCAAAATGCTCCTCTTCGGAGGCCCACTTCACCAGAGATGAAATGATAACAAGCCCTCTTCGGAGGCACATTTCACCCGTGTAGAAGTGCAAAATGCCCTTCTTCGGAAGCCCACTTCACCAGAGATGAAATGCTAACAAGCCCTCTTCGGAGGCACATTTCACCCGTGTAGAAGTGCAAAATGCTCCTCTTCGGAGGCCCACTTCACCAGAGATGAAATGCCAAATTGCTTCTCTTCAGAGACCAAAATTGCTTCTCTTCAGAGACCAAAAGACCTCTTTGGAGGCACACTTCACCATGCTTGAAGTACCAGACATAAGCCCTCTTCAGAGGCACAAAAACAAAGCCTTCTTCGGAAGCACTAAACAAATCAAAAAATTCTTCAGAAAGTTCACTTCACTGCATAGGAAAATTCACTTTTTAACAAATAAAAGTGATCATCTCCAAAGGTTGAAGTGTTCTTCAGAAAGAAAGAGAAAGTAAAAACTTCTCTAAAGACTAGATATACTCTATTAAAAGCAGAATGATCCTTCCCTTAAAAGTGGAGTAATTATTCTCTGAAATAAGAGTATCAGTCTTGAAAAAGCTAGAAATATTGCAATGCACTTACGGTATAGGGGCAATACTATACAATTCAATTATATTAATAAAAGCAACATACCACAAGTTCATTGCAATATCACAAAAAATAGATGTGGAATAAATGCATTCCCAAACACAGACAAAAAAGTTTGTACAAGTAAAAGGAATCGTTTATTCTACACTAAAAATGAGAAACAGATACTTTCTCACATACACAAGAATTTACACAAGTAAAATAGCTATTTTATTCAATACTATGAAAATTTTTACATTGTGCAGATCACAAAAAGAAGCGGAGACCGGTATCCGCACAACTTCCGGTCAATACATGCAAAAAGCAGAAAAGGCAAAATTAAGCTCAATTCTCCTTCTTCCCGCCTTTAGAGCTTTTACCCGGCCTGATAATTAGCTTCGGAGGCCGTTGTGATTGAGTCAGAGAAGAAGGAGAAAGAGGCGCAACCGGATCAACTTCTGCTTCCTCTCCAGCGGCAGAAGAGCTTTTCTTGCCTTTCTTTGAAATTGCACGTTTCCCCTTCCTTTTCGAGGAAGACTCACTACCGGGAGTAAAAAACTCTGAAAGCTTCGTGTCGTCGTCATAAGACTGCTCCGGAGCCTTCTCGCCTTCTTCAAGTTCCCCTGTTTTTGGCTCTTGTGAAACAACCGGATCGTCCAAGTCTTTGAGAGCTTCAATTTTCTCTTCTTGCGATCCTGGTTGAGAAGCTGGAAGAGGAGTAACTTGAGAAGGAGGAGGAACGGCAGCTGAAGAAGGAGAAGCTGGCGTAGCTTTCGGTGCTTCCGCTACAGAAGAAAAGAAGTTAAAATCAGTATTCTCCAAGTTAAGAGAAGATATTGGTTCGTTCAGGCTTAAGTAATAAGTGAGAAGTTCATCAAGCTCAGTCAAATCTAATAAGTAATTCACTGGAGATGGGTCGACGTCAAAGTTACCTGGAGAAGTCGGTTTGACGAAATCAATCTCAAATTTCTGAGCTTTAAAGTCTTCCATAGCCTCTTCCTCTGTGGGAGTGGTCACAGTTTCTTGGTCAACTTTAGCCGGAGGCGAAGAGTGAGAGCTAGAGCCAGCAACATCCACATGAGCTGAAGTCAAAATATGAACAGGGGCAACAGGAAGTATTTCTTTCTCAGGAAGCTTCTCTCCCGTCGCTCCGGCTCGCATTCGGGTACGTTGCTCTTTTCCTTTGGCAAGGGCAGCGCGGGCGCTCTCATCTAAGTAGGTAGCTTAAAGATCTTCTTCAGCATAACCGGCATCGCCGAACATGTCAATGATCGCCTCCCATACTTCAGCTAAAGTGACTTCATAATCCGGTCCCAAGAATGAAAGGCTCCCACGCCCCAAGACGCAATGGATATAAAAGTCAAATAAAGTCGTGTCAATGGTGGCTCTGGTTGCCTCATGGGATTCTTCAGCTGCAGCTTTACCAGTGAGAGCTTCATCACGCTCTCTTTCAGCCTTCAATAACTGAGACTGCAGTATTGTAATCTCCAAGTCTTGGGAGCTGACTTTCTCTCGAAGTTGAGCCGCGTCATCACGATATTTTCTGGAAACCTGCTGCTCTGCTTCCAGATTCACTTCAGCATCCCGCTGAGCAGCATGAGCATTTCGAACCTGCCGTTGGAGCATTTCTTCCTTCTGTGAATAAGAAGCGGAAGAAGTGGCAAGCTCATTTTTAAGTCTTTCAACTTCAGCCTCAAGCTTCTCATAACCGTCGGAGATGCTCTTTATTTCGGCATTGTGCTGTTTGCAAATTTTATCCCATTTTGATTTATCGTTCTCCATGGTCATCATCGCCTCAAGATTCATGTGGTTGACCCTTTGAAGTTCATCGACCAGCTTCTGCCATCCAGACATTCTTTCAATGTCAAGCTTGACAGCATCATGATTTCTCAACATGGCTTGTTTGTCGATTGGTACCAAATCCAAATCAAAGCGCACTCCTTTCAGACACCAATTCGGAAATCGGCTCTGGAGTGTGGGAGGACCATCTCCAGCTTGATACTGAGGTCTATTAATGATTGCCTGGATGTCAGACTTCTTAAATGCAGGAGAACCGGAAGAAGTATCAGGAGGAATAGAAGCGTCAGTCTTTTCCGAAATTGCAGATGCGTCCTTTTCGCTAAGTTTGGTCCGCTTGCTAGAATCATCAGCCATACGACTCTTCCCCTTGTCGTCATAAGATTTCCTTTTATGAGAATCGTCACTTCTACGGGAAGAGTCGTATCGCTCGTCTCTATTCCCATAATGCTGTTCATCTTCTATTCTACGGCGCTCCTCATAATCCCGTCTCTCTCGAGCTTTTTGAGAGGCCCTTTCTTCGTCGGTCTCTTGACGAGAAGGAAGATAACTCCTAAAATCATAAGCATCGCGACTTCCATGACGCTGAAATTTGTCGTAATACGATCCACTTCGCCCCATCAGAGAACCTGAAATTGAAGAGGAGACAAGTCTTAGAAATCTTCGAATTGAAGAAGCTAAGTGCATATAAGTGCCAAAAAATCCGAAGTGTATGTGATGTGCAAACTACGCGCGTCAGACTACAAACCACTTTTGGGTGAAGAAATGGCAATAACTTGTGTGGGGGGTGTTGTAGTTTGTTGCAAAAAAGTGGTTGCTTCAACAATAGGGGATATCGCTTTTGAGGTATCGTCTTTAAAGAGCTCTTGAGAAGTTATCATTATATCGCTCAAGTTATCGAAGGTGTCATCGCCGCGATACCCAGCGGAACTCTCTTTTTCAACTTCCACATCGATTGACTTTTCAAAAATTCGAGGATTCTCTTCCTCTTCAATAATGGGTGCAAGTGTCGGCTTGCTGGATGATCCCGCAACATCGATAGAGGTAGAACACTTTACTAATGCAATGTCTACAGTTGGCTCCTTTGGAACCGTCTCTTCCGTTGAAGCTGGGGCATCTGCTGTCTGTGCTGAAGAATTAGAAACTTCACGGGGTTGAATAGAGCGGGAAGAGTCTAAAAGCCCGAAGTGATGTAGAAATTCGTTTGTCAATAAGAATTGAATAGTCCTCTCCTCAATTGGCACTGCCATAAGCCTCTCGAAAGTCGGTTTATGACCGGGATCTCTAGAAGGAGGAGGAAGTGCTGAAAAGAAAATGGGCAAAGTTAACATTTGAGAACTCGAACTATGGAAAGTTTGAAAGAACATAAGAAACAGAGACGAGTGATCTTACTTCCTACTCTCCCGATAGTGTAAAATCCCGGAGGGCAGCGAACATAGAAAAACTGGCTTAGAAAACTGTGAACACTGTCGGGGAGACCAATGATCAACTTACGGTTCCTGGCACTCCTCACAAGTATGATAAAGGGATGGTCTTTGTTCTTTGCAAATGTGCACAGGAAGTGAATTTCTGCAAAACTGGGAAAACGGTCCAACGTTCTCCTAAAATGCACACACAATCCCAGCAGGATGGCGTAGCCATTAGGGTGTAGTTGAAAAGGGGAGATAGATAGTCGGAGGAGAAGTTCTCGAAGACAGTCATTAAATGGGGGGATAGCTCCACTCAAACACATTTGGCGGTTAACTGCGAAAAAGCCAAGAGGCGGCCTATCAGCAGTATCATTTATTCCAGGGAACAAAGCGTCAGCTTCGGCAATCCCAAATTGGATGCATAATTGACGAAAAACTTTATGGCTCAGAGTGGTAGGAGTCCTTTCCGAAGGATCGTTCAATGGAGTAGCAATTGGAAAAGCTTCTCCAGCTGGTTCCAAGTCTTCTTATTGAGATGCCATTCTACACAATCAGCTGAATGTTCAAAAGTGATGATGCACGTTTCCTAAAAGTGTGAAGTGCTGTGCAAAACTAATGAAAATAAAAAAGCAAGTATAACTGGAATTAAACTAACTGACAATCAGTCGATTACAAGATTTCAGAACTTGTTAATGCTCAAGTGCAGTGTTAATGCAGACAAATCAGTTTCAGTCGACTATTACGATTTTGCTTTAATACTTCACTTGAATTGGTTATTGTATAGCATTTCACTCATACAGTTCATTTAATTTAATTTTTTCTTTATCAACTAATCTGTCATTCGACGTGGGCGGTCAGTGGCAGTATATTCGTCCCAGTATTCTGTGAATGTTGTATTAAGCAGGTTGTTAGCTTTCAACAGTTCATAATTCAGCAGTTCAAAGTCCATGCAAAGCTTAAAAGTGTCAAGTGTTAAGTCGCCGATAACTCAAGTGCTAACTCGGCGACGACCTAAGAAAGATTTCCTATGGGTTAAGTTAAGTCGTTGGTTCTCTAATTCTTTGAGTCATCAGCCATAACACTTATAGAGATATGAAGCTTCGGTTTAAAACAACACATCTGCTAACTCGTCCACGACCTAAGGGGCAAGCTACGAGTTAGGTTAAGCCATCAATCTATTAAGTCGTACTGCATAAGAAAGGTCTCAAAGCAGAATGAAAGATTGCCAAGTCTTAGGTCGTTACCGACCTACGACCTACTTTAGGTCGTATATGACTTAGGACTTAAGTCTCGAGATTTCTACTCAGAACGCAAGGGCCTTAAGTCGTTCGTCTTCTCCCCAATACACCAATTTTCCTCCCTAACTCTTAACCCGTTAACCCAATAGCCTCACTGTCAATGGCGATCCTCATTCCATCACACCATTGGATCACCCAAAAGGCCAACTCGAATCGCCTCAGATTTGCTGCGAATCCGATGTACTATTATCCTATCACAACCACGACATGGTCGATGGCAATTACAGGACAATCGAAGGGTTATTCACAATGAATCACGGTGCCTAAAAACAAATGGAAGTCGAAAATTAGGAGTTTATCAATTCGACAATGGACAGGGGTGAACGAAGATCGAATCGACTTACGAAGTATAACAGGAAGGTGATCGGCGATTGGATGGTTGGAGTTTATTTCTGAAAGCTTGAGAATTCGTTAATGGCGGATTCAAATAGAAGAACAGGTAAAGTTGGGGAGGAACGACCTAAGCAATTTATTCACTGGGGCAGTGAAAGACGAATCGACATACATGATGTACGACTTAAGACTTATATTAAGTCGCTTCCGACCTAACCAAAAGGAGTTAAGAAGAATCGAAGCATATGACCTACGAGCTAGGCACACACTTTGAGGGGCAAATGTTAATCCACTTTTGCTTGCGACTTAATAGGTCACGACTTAACGGTTTGCGAGTTAAGGTAGGCTCCGAGTTAAGGTAGGCTCTGAGTTAAGGAAGCATACGACCTAAGCTACAGGTCCGACCTAACATGAGCCAACTTAAGTAGGTTACCGACTTAAGGAATACTCCGACTTAAGGAATGCTCCGGGTTAAGGAATACTCCGACTTAAGGAATGCTCCGGGTTAAGGAATACTCCGACCTAACAGTGTACGAGTTAAAGTAGTCTCCGACCTAAACACGTACGACTTATGAAGTGTGCCGACTTAACGAAGCTACGACCTAGCAATGTTGCGACCCAGCAATGTTACGACTTAAGGGACTTAACGACCTAAGGTAGCTAGCGACCTAAGGGGCTTAACGACCTAAGGAAGTTAGCGACCTAAGGGACTTAACGACCTTAGGTGGTTAGCGAGCTAACAGACTGCGTGACCTAACTATTAAAGCAGCTCAGCGACCTACGACCTAAGAAGCAAACGAGTTAAGAACTGGGCTCCTTAATGACTTAGGGATTGAACGACCTAACAACTTGGAAGGGTTCCATGACTCAACGGGCTAAGGACTGGTCGACTTAAAGGTGTCTACGACTTAATGAGGTGGACGACTTACGACTTAAGGACGTCTACGACTCAACCAACTGGCAACTTAACCTGTACTTCAACCTAAGGAAGTTAAGGTGCCACGACTTAATGAGTTAAGTGTTACGCGACATAACAACTTAAAGGACTAGACGACTCAAAGTAGTACACGACTTAACTACCTGAGGAAGTTAACGACTTAGAGGTGTTGTCTAACTCAACTAGTTAACGACCTAAGGAATATTGCGACTTAAGAGCTGCCGCGACTTAAGGGAAGTTCAGACCTAAGGAGTTAGGAGGACTTACGACTTATGGCTACCTGCGACTCAAGACTTAGCTTAAGTCGTCCACGACCTAAAGCGACCGAGTCATGATCCGCTGCCGCTTTACTTACATTGATACCTGCCGAGGTGGCCACGACTCACGACTTACCATAAGTTGTCCATGACTCATGACTTGGCAGAAATTCCTGTCCAGAATCAACTCCTATAAATACCTCCTTCACCCCAACGGCGAAGGGACTTTTGGCCATTCATTTCTTCAAGCGTCGTTACTCTGTCGAACTCTCCACTCATTCAGCAATCAAAGATCTTCAAGCATTCGAGACGCTACAACAAGCTTCGAGAGGAATTCTTTACATCCAACACGGATTCATCGAGTTTCATCGTCGAAGATTGAGCTAGTAGTCAAGATTGTTTCTTGTGATCAAATTGTACTGTTTTCATAAGAGATTTGTATTGATTTGTAACCGGATTCAGTAATAAAGAGATTCAAAGTGGACGTAGGCTTAATCTCAAGCCGAACCACTATAAATTGCTGTCTTTTACTGCTTTTCTGCTATTTTACTGCTTAAATTCTGTTCCCATCACGCGGGTGGTGCTTTCACAACTCAACCACACACACCGGGTGTTAGCGTTCACTTTTTAGCGTTAACACGCAATTAAAACCTTGTCCTCACTTTCGTGAATTCCCAAATGAAAAAAATTAAACAACATTATCTCGTTCGAAATAAAATTCCCAAAAATCACAATTCAATACTCGCCTGTCACAATTTTGTTGCGGGTTTTTTGTGGAGTCGCAAGTTCGAGTTTCGATGTCACTGTTGTTTGAAGAGGTTGATTTAGGCTATTGGGTGAATTGAGGACGGTGTAGCGTTTGCGAGGAGGAGTTGTAGAAGGTTGTGTTGGAGTTTGAGTGAAGTGAGGGAGGTGATGCTTAAGGCATGGTTTCAAGAGATTGTTTTAGGTGAAGTTCTAGAGGCGATTTCATTTGCAGAGGGTTTGGCTGATTTGATTTGGTTGTGATTGGTAGGGGATGTTGTTTTGCAGTAGCAGTTAGAAAGCCGAATGTGAATGTGAAAAAGAGTCAAAGGTCATAAAGTGGTAGTGGTAGATGTAGTTGGACTGGGGAGTTGTTGGTGATAGTGGACAATATATAGGATGTGAAGGCAGTGGTGAGGAGTTACTGGGTTTGTGTTGAGGTTTGTGTAGTTGGTGGATGAATGTGGTGTTAATGGATGAGTGCAGTTGAAAGTAGGATGTGTTGTTAGATAGTGATTGTGTGTATGGTCAGGTGCTGGCAGAGTAGAAATGCAGTGGTGGTTGGTGGTAAGTGTGATGGTGGCAGTGGTTTGATGTGGTCAAGGGCTTGTTGAAGTTTATATGCAGATGGTGGTGATGATAGTTTGGAGGAGTTGTAATGTGGCAGTGACAGTATAGGGTGGTTCAGGAAGAGGTTTGTGGTAGAAGTTTTTGTAGATGGTGATGGTTTAGCATTGGTTTGATGGTAGTATTGTTATGAAGGAGGCAGGAGGAGGTTAAAGAGTCGTATATGTTGTGGTGGCGTGGGTCGAAGTTATATGGCAGTGAGTGGTATAAGGCTATAAAGTTGTTGTGGGGGTATGTGCGGACAGTGGTTTGGCAGGAGTTGATGAAAGGAGAAGTATGGTATGTATGAAGTGGGTGATTATCTGATGGCAGTGGGAAGTGGCAGAGGAAGTTTGTAGCAATGAGGTGCACAGTGATAGGAAACAGCAGTTGTGTGTGGTGTATATGATTCTCTTTTGCACAGTGGGGTTATGGTGATGTATATGGTATAGAGTTGATTGACAACAGTGTTATGATGTGGGATGGTGGAAGGCAGTGAGAAGTTTTGATGGGTTAGGAGTAACGGCAGTCGAAACAGAGATGGTTTAATTGAGGTGGTGATGCTTGATGGCAGTGGAAGTTGTTCGAGGAGGAGTTATGTGATGATACAAAGCAAGGTCGATAATGTATGCACTGTTGTAGTGAGATGAGGGTGATATGGTTGGAAGTATGTAACAGCAGTGTAGTAGGCAAAGGGGATGTTGATGGTGGAGAAGCAGTTTGACGTATGGGCAGTGTTGTTAACAGATGACGGTTCTGGTGCGCTGTTGAATGGTAACCAGATGATGGTTCTGTTGAATGGGAAAGGGGAGTTATCTGGTTGCTGCACAGTTGTTATCAGGTAATTTGTATCCAGAAGTGGCAACAGGGGAGTGTGTATGTTTCAGGGATGTTTGTTGCTGGTGGTTTGTTAAGTTTAGCGAAATGTTGAAGTGGTTTGGCAGGGAATGTTTGTATGTAAGGCAAATGCACAGAAAATATACACAGTTGTAAACATAGCAACGGTTGCAAAATGAAAATGTATATGCTCAAAACATAAAATGTAAATGCAAATATGAGTAAAAAATTACTTTTTAAATTGTGCATGTTTTTTAGCAATGTAAATGCAAATAGAAAAAACAACAAACACACAAACAAAAGATAAAAAAAATTGCACACAAACACACGACAATATTTTTTTAATATGAATTAACACACAAATTAAACGCACAATAAAATCAAATAAAGATAATACTAAAAATAGAAATAAAATCAAATTGAAACCCCCGGCAACAGCGCCAAAAAGTTGTTGAATCAATGGGTTTTCTATCTGTTAGAAAATCGCCGAAAAATTGTAATAAAAATAACCTCAAGCGCACAATGTACAACTTTAGTACGTGGCGAGTACGGGTCGATCTGCAAGGAATTGAAATGATTTAAAAATTATATTCAATCAAATCAAACCAAAGAGTTTGAGATTGTTTAAACTAAAAAGAAATGCAAAGACTAACTTGAAATGAAAGTGATTAAAATATGAGATTAGAAAAGAATTTAGAGGCAAATCCACTCTCGTATTTTTACATAAATCAACACACAAACAATCTATGATCTCTCTATTGTGATCTTAAGTAGAATTAGTGATGTATTTATCAAAGTATGGTCTATTTATGTTATTAACTAACATAACTTAAACCATCAAACTATAATACAACACATAAAACCACTCATCAATTGTAATGAAAATGAAGTCAAAGCAAAAGCTATTTTAAGTATGACCTGCTTACTATTGTATTTAGTAACATAGATAATCAAAATTTGATTCTAGTTTAATTTCACAGTAAAAAATCCCTTAGTTAGTCAATGATGTAAATTGGGTTTATGTTTGAATAAGAATAGCCTATTTGTAGTAACAACACAGACTATCAAATTCACTAATAAACTTACATCATAAAATAACTTTTCATGAAGCACAAAAGAGATCATAAATCACAAAATATGTTGAATTTACATAATTTTAGAGAGCTTCATTACCCCTAAATTGAAGGGGTTTAGCTACTCATTTGTGTTATCATTTCAATACATGTAAATTTCAACATAGAAAACAAAAGAAGGAATTGCAAGCTAATGAAAATAGAAAGAACTAACTACTTTCATAAAAGTAAAATTAAACCAAGTGCATAAAAAAGAAAGCTAATCTACTAACTTGAAAATGAAGAAAGCATGTAAATAAAAACAAGCATAAAATGAAAGAGCATGTAGAAAAGGAAGAGGTTAAGGAAGCCATTTTATTTCTCATTTAATTTGAGGCTACAACTTGCATATAAGCTACTGTAAAACTAAAATCTTCATTACATGATCATAAGAGGGGTATTTATACAAGCCTAAAATCCTAATCCATATTTTAGGGAGCTACCCAAAATACCCATTAGGAAGTGCGGTCATCAAGTATCATTAGAAAGTAAATAATCCTCCATTAAGTGTTCGTGTACTTTTAATCCCCATTAACATGTGCATTAGCTCTTAATTGTAGATTAAGGTAAGTTGGTGGGTGGGGTCCTCCATGTTGCATGAATTGATTTATTTCTTCATTATTTTATTTCCTTCTCCTGGGCATGCATATTTTCATGAAGCCTCTTCCTTTTTTCCATACAATTTCCTACAGATAAAAATAAAATATGCAAATAAATATTCTCAAAATTAATATATGCACAAAATTACTATTTTACCCCCAAATTGATGCATGAATGGTGACTTGAAAGCATTTCTGAAATTTGGTTTTAAACATGTAAAAATACCCTAATATGATCATTATTTAATAAAAACAAGATTAAAAATGCGAGTATAAATATACACATTTACGTGCACATCATTATTTAATTATTTTCTTTTGCTGAATTATGTTTTCTAATTATGTCATGTTCCTAAAGAACTCAATGATGAGGTTAAAAGAATCATAAAGCTATTGACCACTGCTTCAAGTAGCATTTGTAATAGACTTACACTACCGACGCCTACCAATCTTCGAAAACATTACCTCCTCCTTGCTAGTCAGAGAGTTCTCGGACAACCCCCTCTTGTCCAACACACTTCTAGAAGCAAACGTTTTGTCTTCGGATGATTCCATGAATTTTTCTCCTATATCTACAATTGTCTCGGATCATCCTGATAAGCTTAAGCATAATACTTGCAATTTATTGTTGTGTCCCTAGATTGCTTTACTAATTTATACCTTTTGAATTTTTAGCAACTGCTCCTCCGATCGAATTATCTACTAAAGGTCCACTCCCTCTAATTTCTAAATCCAGTGCTTTAACTCTGACCCAAGCAATTGCTAGGTATAGGATGATGGCTAAAAGGAAATTAAGTGAGAATACTGTAGCAGGTCCTTCCCTTAAGAAAGCTAAAATTGTTGATGTCCAGTCTTCTCCGCCTCCAAAAGAAAAAGAATCTATTGATGTAGACAAGGCTCCTGAAGGTCCTCTCTTGATGCTTCTGTTGATCCACCCAGAGAAGCTCTTCCAAAGATGATTTCATATCTCGTATCATAGTGTCCGACTCTCCTAGCATTATTGAACAAATGCAAAAGGATTTAGGAACTTCAACTCCTTTTCAAGAGTTGAATCCTTCTAAACCCACTTCACCGGTGATTTCGAGAAAATAGTACGTTCCATCATGATTTCTTCGTTCTTTACTGCCATCCTCCCACTTTCTTCTGTTCCTGAATTGATAGGTCATTGTCGATCTTTAATTGAGGAACAACTTCTGGTACGTTTCATATTATCTATCCTTCTTATTACTATTTCTTACTGAATTTTGACCCATGTTGTACTTTCTGTTTCAGATTTCTAAAAGCTGGTATTCTCTTCAAGAAAGCACTTCGAAATCTTCTGCTGAGATGTCCAAGCATCAAGAGGAAATCTTAACTTTGAATAGCCAGATTACCTCCCTTTCTGCTGCGAAAGATAATGTAATAAAAGAACAAGGATGGTTGGGGGCCTCCCTTGCTTAGGCGGATACTACTATCTTTGAGGAGAGGAAGCAAGACAACTCTTAGCAGATGAAAATGTAGTTTTAAAAATGGCTTTAAAAGAGTCCAAGGAAGAGAAGGCTTAGATTGTTGCTAAATAATCTTCTCTCAAGAAGAAGCTATGGAGGAGAAAAATTCATTGACGATGGCCATTAAAATATATTTTTGAAGCAAAGCAAAAGGAGTCACAATTTCTGAGCACCTCACTCAATTACATCATCGTGAACTCTTACGAGGATGCTCTTATGCTTGCTTATACCGACAACATCGAAAAATATCTAGACTTAAGCTTCTATTCACTCGATCCTGCTTTAGTCAAAAAGATTTGTGGATAAAATCAAAGAAATAGAGCAAGGAATCGAAGTCCCTAAGAGAAAAGAAATCGATGCCGCCAAGCTCTTATCTTTTGAAGTCCCTTCAATATAAAGAGATCTGATTCTGGTGAAGAAGAAGATGATGATGAAGCCACCGTAGAGGAGGGCGGCAATGATGACGACAACGATGGTGATAATGATGATAATAATGATGATGACGGAGATGGAGGTCGGGGTTTAGGTGTCAACGGAGGTAGTCTTGTCGATGCTCATGAAAAGGATGGCGATGATATCCTCGAGGCTATAGAAAAAGTTAACCCAATCCTAGTGATCGTCAAACAAGTCCCACTAAACTTCCTGAGCCTTCCGGTCTTCACGAAGAGGCTGCCAACATTAATGTTGAATAACAAAGGGAGAAAAAGAAGGTTTCACACACTTCTGTTCCTGTTTCTCAAGTATGGAATTCCTTGTCCAAATGGCTTTCACTTCCAATATAATAATAGTTGACATCTTTTTATTTTAGATAAAGAAGAAATCTAACAAACTTTAAGAAACAAAGCTTGAAAAAAAACAAGCAGAAATAAATAGCTTTTATAGAGAGTTAGATAAGAAATTAAAAGAACAAAATGCACTCCCTGACAACTATTATAAGCTTAATAAAAGTGTTGCGGTGTTAGCGTCCTTTAAAGACCAAGATGCTCCCTCCCCCCTCCCCCCCGACTGAAGTGGGCGCGCATTCGATATGATAAACTTTTGGAAGAGAATCGAGAATTAAATACACTCTTTTGGATGTTGTTTGAAGAAATAGACATCCTAGTAGACTTCTTATACAAAGCCTACTGCAGACATCCGACTGTAGATTTTTCATACTAGGGTGATTTTAATGGGGATATACTTAGGCGTCTACATAGGAGATATTTAGATGAATTTGGAACAAATCCACATCCAAGGGCTTGCTGGAATTTACCGTGAGTCAAATCAATCCCTCGTGAGTTGGCTCTAGAAAAACTCAAATATTATAAGGATAAATTTATTTCTGAGTTATTCAAAAAGTTAATTTTGTACGATTTGGATGAACATCTGTCATAATTTAATAACATTGATTTGTCAATTTTCTATACTAGTTCTCTTTTATACTTAGTCATGTATTGTTACGCTATCACATAATAAATTTATCTCAGGCAGCCTTGTTCTAGAGATTATTTAAGCAAATACGTCAAATTAAGAAGAGATTATTTTGGAAAGGCTTCGCTCCTGAAGTCTTCAAAATTAGCTAGATACTGCTTCTTAGAGACCTGCTGTAATGACCGGGATTTTCAAACCTTGAAAATTGACACTAATACATCCTCATGTTGCAAATCTAAGTGACGGAAAGCCCGAATGTTAGGAGAAAAAGAAAATAAAGATAGAATAGAATCTCAAACGAATGGAATAACATATATTAGTATAATATAAAATCTTTATAGTGGAAAATTTTGAATACAATATCAGAGTCTAACCTAGATTCAGCCTGGACAGTTATAAATCTTTGTCCTTACAATTGCTGAAAAATAAAAACAAATACAATACATGCAGCAAATAATAGAATACGTCCAAATGTGGATGAAGATCTCCAGCTCTCCTGTGGAAACTCCATGTGTCTTCAACTAAACCTGAAACTACTCGGACCTGACCCGAGTATTTAAAATACCCGGATCAGGCTTGATAAACCAGCATGAGATACTCGAACCATAAATATATGATAGAGTTATATATGGGTACTAAGCAGAATCTTTTAAAAGAATAGTATCTCTTAAGACCACGCCGCACATAAACACGGATTAGTTTTTACCTTACGATAACCAAAATACTTTGTACTGAAAAACATTTTTATATTATCTTTAATGACATTGGTTTGAAAATACTTTTCAAATAAATATATATAAAACAAGTATCAATACCCGGACTAAGTCTAGGTAATATATCTAGACTAAGTCAACGGAATATACCTGGACAGAATATATGATACCAAAAGGGTAGCTGAAATGTTTGCAAAGCATTACGGCTATTTTGGGAATAAAATCAAAACTGTAAAGCTCATATTGGAATTGGATTTCCAACATGATAGGGATCTAGTGGCATTTTCCTTCGATCCACGTATAACCCATAGTTTCTGCATGGCATTACATGATCTCCATCAACCTCCGAACTACGCTGTTACACTACTATGGTACAGGGTATTAGTCGGTGGCTTTACACGATCTCCATCAGCTTCCAAAACCTGTCCATTTCATCATCTTAAGGCAACCAATGCCTTTAATAGCCCAAAATACGTCCTACAGACCATATAGTATCCTGAATCATTCCTGGGATGTGAGGCTCATAAGGCTACGCATAACTTTAACAAAGCCACGCTTTGCTTTTCACAAAGCCACACTTTGTTCTTCTATAAAGCACATTCCACTTAGAATGCCACATTTCCATTCCTTAATTACAAAACTGATTTCTACCAACGTATAACTCCTGAGCTCGTACGTCTCAGGAAAGGGTGTTAAGCTAAGAGAAGTTGCCTTCTCCACCACCAAGCAGATAATACGTTGATAGATCAATTAATATGATCAGAAATGCACTGTCAAACATTCTTCTATACAAGTTCATTCAGGGACTGAACGAAACCGAAGGCACTCCTCCTACTACCATTAGTAGCGAGTAGTCCTTGCAATCCGAAGAATCAAAAGACGATAGGACCACTGCTATAATAAATGTCTCTATATTGGGAGCTACCCAGAGAATGTCAACAAGCAGTCCTTCCACTATGAATATCTTCGGTCTTCAATACAATAATGATTTTTAGAATGCAGTCATCACTATCATATAAATATTATATGGGGCAATCCTCTGGGACTCGTGACAGCAATCCCTACATTCCAAGGATCACATGTCTTCAATAATCATCATTTTCAACATGTCTTCACTTTTGAACATATACATTGGTTCGAATTGGTTTTCGAATAGGAGTTACCCAAATCCGACCCCGGTTCTTTGAACCAATCATCAATAAAAAAGAAGTTAAGTTCGTATATGATTATCAATCATCAATCAATTTAATTCATCTTTTTTATTCATTCATACTCTTAGAGATAAAGTCATTGAATCATTTCTTTATTTTTTCACAGTATATGGAATCATTAAGCCTCATTTCTCAAATCATTTGGTAATTTAAACCTTTTTAATCTTGGAATAATTCCAAATCAGTTCACCTTTTATTTAGGAAAACATTTCCAAATCATTTCTATGCAATCCACGTTATTTAAATTTGGAAAACTATATCTTTTATACTTTGGGAAATTTTGATCTGAGTAAACCAAATTTACTATCCCATCCATCAAGCCAGTCCGGATAGCCAGGGAGAGCAGGAAATTGGGTTTTCCAAACCCAAGCCTAGACACTATCTCTTTGACACCCATAAAATGGTCAAGTTATTTGATCGACTCTAAATCATTAAACCTTTAATCATTTCATAAATCCTTCAAATTACCTTTAAAATACTTTACTAATCATTTGAAAACATTTTCAAAAGATTCGAAAAAGAATTGTTAAGTTTAAGACTATACTTCAAAAGTTATAGAAAAGTGCTACAAAAAGTGCTATATAAAGTGCTTTTTAGGTATATTGATCTCATCGACTTTTTATTATTCGGAAATTAATTTTTATAACTCAAGTCACTTTTAAATTTTTTTAAAAGATTTATAAGATTTATTACATATTTTTAATCATTTTAAAACATCATTTTCAAAGAAATCCAATTTTGGATTCTGAAATACAAATTAAGGATTTTCCAAAAACTTGTTTTACTCATATTTCAAAATCTATTTATCGAAATCTCAATTTTCTTTCTTCGTTGGAAATCTATGGACATAATAGTTCAGAAAATTCTTATCTCGAAGGATTTTGAGCTATTCCATTCTATACATTCGTTTGACTTTTATGGCGTGAAATTGTGAACTACCGTTACACGACGCGCCTGTTTTTGACTAAATTTTCAATTCTCATTCAAATTCACCAAAACATTTTCATATGTTTATAAAACATTTATAAATCATTTTCAAACATTTAAACCAATATTTTTCCGTATTAAATATCTTTTTCACTTTTAAATCATTTCATAATATTATATTATTATAATATTCATTTCCAACCTTCTTATATTTTTAAGACCATTAAGAGGTTAAATAAACTTCATACACATATTATATGAATTCATTTCTATCAATTAACCATTATTATAATTACTCATAATTTATCACAGCCAAGTTATCAACCATATCAACATCCATATAATCAACCATATAATCATTCAAGTTAACAACCATTTACACAAATCATTAAAAGATTAAATGGTCATATTATCATACTTAAAAATAGTGTTAACATAAAATATCCTCGAGAATAAAAGAATGAAAGAAGGAACACAAGAGCATTGACAAATATCAAAAAGCATTAGGATGGTCTGGCTAAATGTAGCTTCCTACAAGGAGGTGAGAGCACACTAGCAATACATTTCAATAAGGTCAAAAGGATGTTTCGACTGCATCAACAAAAGAGCATTTGTCAAGGCCGCAAGCATCTCTGAAGGCAATAGATAGAAAACAATATGTACTCTACACCAAACCATTCGAAACATCTTGGTTTCGCCTTCATTGACTTCCACCAGAGATGTAATCAACCAATTCAACCCTTTTGAAAGCATATAGCCTTTCGATGCGGTTAGAACTACTTTCACTAAAGAAAGAAGAGCTACATGACCATTATCATAAAGGCATAAGGTTTCGAATTAGATTGAGAAGAAGCTTTCAAATGAGTCCATTCAAGACAAAGCCTTTTCTAGGTGTTTTGACTCAATCAGGGCCAAAGGAAGACTTGTTTCGACAGCGTCAAAGGCAAGCACCCAAGTCAACTTATGCGGTACATCAACACTTAAGAAAAGGGTGCACCAATAGACCTTTCGATGAGGTTGAAGGCTATCAAGAAACCCCTTTCCAAAAGTTCAAGAGAAAACAAAGAAAAAGAAAAAGGCCTAACCTCAAGCACTAATAGAGGGATGGCTAAAACCCTTTTGACTAGATTAAAAGTTATGGCTCAGTGGACATTTGCGGAAGCAAAAATGAGTGGAACTTTCGACCGTGTCGATAGCTTGGGGTCGAAAGGTCCAAACCTACACCTAGAAGTATGACCCTAGGGGTTAGTTATGGGGATCCGATTTCTTCTACTCCTACTTGCAATTTCTTAAACTTATAAACCCTAATTCTTAAATCAAATTGGAGATTTAGTCAGTTTGTAAAATTGAGTTCAATAAAGAGATGATTGAAATAATCTTGTTTACTGATCAGCTAATTTTACTCATCCTCTATCGATATGTCATCCAACAGCTTACCTAGTTGAAAGGTTCCCTTTTCGACCTAGTCAAAACATTGAATTTTCTTATTTCTTGGAAGCCTAAACTCAAATCTACTTAATTGCAAAAGTTACTCCTTTTTACTATGTTGAAGGTATCCAAACTCTGCTATTTCCAAAAACTATTAGGATCCAAACCCAAACAATTTGGTCTATGTCAAAACTGGGTTTCGACTAAGTCTTCTGTCAACCCATTCAAGAACTATTTGAAGCGTGTCTTCCCTTTCGACTGCGTCGAAGGGTCCCAAAGACAAATTTTTAACAATTTATTCATTTGAAAAGTACAAGCTAAATTCACTTACTTGAAAGGAGGCTTTGAAGGCATTTATTCCCACTTCAACTTAAAATTTGGGGTGTTGACAAGTTTTCTTGTCAAAATTTTTGGCGCTAGAAGGAGGGCTCGAACCTCCGACCTTGTGTTTAACTTTGGTATCGGATTAATTGCATAAAGTAAATTGTTTGAAAGAAGAAAAATGGTAAAAGCAAGGAGTAATAACAACAATCCAAGTGAAGAAACTGCTTCATAGTCACCTTTGAAAGATCACATGGTCCGAAATTCTAACTTAGGGAATACAGGAGTTGGGCAACCCTCGACCCTAATAAAATTGGAAAGCAATATAATTAAGGTCCAGAATCAACGACCATAAATGGTAGTTATACAAGAGTATGCTGAAAGAGCTCTATCACGGGAATCGGTAAGAATTATGGAAATAGAGGATGAAGCATGACTTCCAAAATAAGGAAGAGGATCAAGAGTTAAACGGAGAAAGTCAAATAAAAGGGCCCCTTAAACGATCGAATAGCCCAGACCGAAGTAATAACATGAGTAGTCACAGAAATGAAACTGGCCAGGAAAACGTTCAACACCAAATAATGATGAATACGCTTAGAGAAATGGAAATTTTTGATCCAGAAGAATATGTTATCCTGCAAAAAGCTCCCTTTTCCGAAGAAATAATGGTGACAAATCTCCCCCCATACATCCAAATTATTTTATTAAAGTATGACGGAACAACTGATCCAGATGACCATCTTGTCGTCTTTGAAAATTTGATGAACTTATACAATACACCAGAGGTAGTTCACTGTAAAATTTTTCCGATTACTTTTCAGGGAGCAGCTATCAAATGGTACAGGAGTTGCCGAATGGAAACCATCTATTCTTGGGAATAATTTACTTGCGACTTCATGGCTCAATTTTCTATATTCAGAGATACAACTATGGAATTTAGCTTGCTAGCAAACATCAGATAAAAACCGGGGGAACTACTTGGTAAATATTTGAACAGATTCAGTGCAGAAGCATTACGGGCAGAAAGTAAAAATGATAGAGAAAAGTTTATGGCAATCCGATCAGAGCTAATTGAAAAAATCCATTCTGGAAAGACCTTTATATTAATGGATGCAAAGATCTACAATATTTCTTTCTCCAGGCTGAGAAGTTTATTTAGTTGGATGAGATGCACCATGCTAAGAAAGAATTCCATCGTGAATCCAAGGAAGAAAAATCTGATTTTAAGCGTCTTGACAAGAGGCCAAGGGAAAGTGAAAACCCGAATGGAAGTCGAAGAAAGAATTCCAAAACAAATTATGCGGTATTAAACAAACACCTCTCCTACATATTCGCCAGGATTAAAGGGAATGAGAATTTTACTGCACCTCATAAGGTTCGGAGGTCCCTAGAGCCAAATAAAGGAGGAATTTACTACGAGTACCATAAAGCAAATGAACATAAAACTGATGAATGTCGTGTCCTATCAGAAAAAATTCAAGGAATGATCAGGGCATGACGCTTTCAAGAGTTCGTCAAAGAAACCTGAAAGATATCTTGATCAAGCTGAGAGGGAAGCAGCTCCGCAAATTTTGAATGCATATCTCTATTAAGTCATAAGGACTCGTGGCATTAGTTCAACTATGAACTTACTCTTTCTCTTTCCATATCATTTTGAACTCAATTTTTATTTTCATTCACACTTAGATTTGTGTAGTGTATTGACCATATACTAATTAAAAATCGAGTGCTATTGCAGGTAAAACAAAATCAGACCAAAGCATTCAACATACTCTTAAAGAACAACACACTCCTGGCTTCTTGAAAAAAGACAGCTCAGATATCAGATATGAGGTAATTATCAATATTTCAGTCAACACAATACAAAGGCTACCCTCCAAGAAATAGCAGATTGTTGTCAAATCCTACATCAATTTAAGGGAAGTCCATATATACTAACTCTATTTTTAGCAAATGATTTTAAAAGAAATTTCTCAAACATATCTTCTTAAGAAAACTATTTTCAATTACTCCATGGCTTAGGAGAAAACAAATACCTATTTGTCCTAAAATCTGGTTTATGCAACCTATTTTAAATATTATATAGCATTAGTGAATGCATACAAAAACTTCAAACTGGTCACTTTCAATATTTCAAAGTTTTCTAAGAATTATGAGCAGAGGAAAACCTATTCATGCTTTTTCAAGGAAGATTTTGGAATCGTCAAAAGTTTATTGAAACTCAGACAGGAGAATAATATTCTCAACTAAAAGACTATTGGTTCATGAATCATGACCTCCTAGTCTCCTATTGGAGATCCGTGTCTCTATTACGAGAACAATAAGAATGTTGTTGCAAAAGACCATACTGAGAATGATTCTTTTATTAAAAGGATTCATGAGTCCAAAATATTTTTCAAAAGATAACCCCTCAATATACTAAGAGGGGTTAATTATAAAATTATTTCTCTTAAAGGAGACTCCTTTTTAATTTGCCAAAAATTATTTTTGTATATATATAAGTACTCAAGCCTACGATGCTATTTTGTAGCACCTCCTAGAGAGAGGGACATAAGCCCACTACGCTATTCCGTGACACCTCTTTGAGGGAAGCACATAAGCCTACGATGCTATTTCGTAGCATCTCTTAGAGGGAGAGATAGAAAACCTAACATCAAAACCACCACTTAGGGAATAAGGTCAGGATAGTACCCATCAGCAACATTCTAAAGAAAGGTCAGCTCAGCAAGCACAATATCCCTTTGAGATAAGGGAAGCCTAGAGGAGGCTCATCAAACAGTGGACTAAGATATCCAAGCCTAGAGGAGGCTCATCAAACAGTGGACTAAGATGTCCAATCCTAAAGGAGGCTCATCAAACAGTGGACTAAGATGTCCAAACCCAGAGAAGGCACCAAACAAGAAAAGAAAGACGGAGATGTCTACAACTCAAGACAAAGAGTCAAAACACAAGAGAATAAAAGGTTAAGGAAAGGAATCTGTCCATCAACTAAAACAAGGATGAAACCCAAGAAAGGGAAATGACCAAAGGCAAAAGGGATAAAGGTATCCAACGCACAAAACTTGGAATAGACGGAGAGCCCTAAACCATGTCCAAAAGGGACAAAATATGGAATAACAAATCCAAAAACATCCAATATTTGAGAAGTAATTTCTACCTCAAAGGATTAAGAAGCATGCATCCTAAGAGATAACAAAAGTCAAAAGAATAGGTAAAAGGAATCCTTCACGTGATGCCAAATGCTAAGATCTATGCAATGCCTAAAAGAATGGAATAGATAACAAATTTTAATGTGAAGATGAATATGACCTCATTTGAAGAGTGGATTAGATACATAACTCTTGGATCCTCGAGAATATGGAGATCCTATATATAGAAAAAAACAATATATTAAATGATGAACTACTATTCCAAATGGTTGCAAGGCTTTACAGATACAACTCAACTCCAATGTAGCAAAAGCTCTACAAACCAATAGGTCTAGGAATTTATTGTTTGGATTTACAAAATTCATTATTGCCAGACATATTTCTAATTTTGATATTGAATGAATTTCCAATAATTTATTTGTTAGTTTGGATCCTGATAAAATTTTGGTTAGATTCCTACTCGTAAAGATTTCATTTTATGATAATTTATTGATGTCATTGACTTCATGATGATTTATTGATATTATTGGACAATTTTTATAAAGGCTTCATATTGAATTTTGGGTTTCAAAGTTTCCCAGTTCCTACATTAACTTTCAAAATGATTTATGAATTTTACATGTATTTTATGGATTACCCATTAATTTTTGCGATAATTTTATGCTTTTGTAATCGTGATTTCTTTATAAAATTATTGTGGTGATTTCTTGTTGAATTATTGGTTTAATGAATTTTCAATTTTTTCGTTAAGTTCTATGATGATTCATGAATCTTACATGTTACGATTCCCCATTGAATTTTTATGATGATTTCCTATCGATTACTTGTTTCATGAGTTTGTGGTTTTTTGGTTCCCTTTATTGAGTTTGCATGATGATTGTCGGATTTGCCATTGGTTTCATGGTTTAAAAAAAATGGACGGGTTTTAAACCAAATTTTTGGAGATTTTTGGGTTTTTGAGATCTCTTCTTATAACATGTTCCTCGATTTAATGAAATCTAAATTTTCTTGCTGATTTTTGTGTTGATCGATTAGTTTCACATCACTAATTTCCTTATTTGGATTTTTGATAATCTTTTGCCGAGCTTTCGACTTGATGAATTCTAAATTGCCTGTTGATTTTCAAGATAATTTTCGTATTTCTAATTTCCTAATTAAGTGTTTGTTAATCCATTATGAGATTTTTGATTTAGTAAATTCCAAATTTCCTTATGGATCTTTATGATGATTGTTGAATTTTGTATCCTTAATTTCCTCTATGGATTTGTTATGATCTCTTATTGGATTACAGATATAATGAATTTTAAATTTCCTTGCTAGTTTTTATAATTATTCTTGAATTTTGAGTTCCTCATTTCCTTGTAGGAATTTTGATGGTCTTCTGCCGGTTTCTCGATTTGATGCACCCTTCACTTCCTTATGAATTTTGATAAAGATTTATGGTTCATATTCTCGATTGCTTTTTTAGATATTTGGATCCCTGATTTTGTGAATACCAAATTTCTTTATTATTTTTCATGAAGATTTGTGAAATTTGTGTTTCTGATTTCCATGTTGAGATATTTAATGAATATTTACTGAATCTCTGGTTCTAAAGTTTCCTTGAAGATTTCAATTAGGATTTATGGATTATATGTGCATGATTTCCTCATTGGATTTTGGATGATCTCTTGTTAAATTCCAGATCTTATGGGTTTTAAACCTCCTTGTGAATTTTGTTGATAATTCACGAATTTCATATCTTTTGATTAAGATCCCCATTGGACTCCTGACTTTGAGAAATTTTATATTTTATGGTGGTTGGTGAATTTTCCATTAAATCTAAAATTATGTTTCAATGTTTGACTCAAATAAGGAATACCTGGAGAATATAGCTGACTTTCTCCTAAGGCTCATTTAATTGGAACATTATTTCCAAATTAGGTGATATTATTCCACATTCTTAATCATATATATCTCAAAATATTTTATCTGGAAACACTAACAAATAACATCTTGAGCATTAACCCTATAAATTTAAGATAACTCTTTGAGGTTTCCTAATAAGGTTACAACTTTAATAGAGGTTTGTTTGCGCCAAAATTGGTCACAAACACCCAATTGTCGATGAAAGCACCAGTTCACAATCACAGATTATAGATAACAAGTATGTAGAGAATTAAAAATGAAGAACACTCAATAAATTAAAAGGAAAGCAGTAAAGAACACAGAGTTTATAGTGGTTCGGCAATCTGGCCTACATCCACTTTGAAGTTGATGATTTTATTGATGTTTGCTTGCTGACTACAACGAGTAACAACTGATTACAATAGCAAATTTCGAGTACAATGATGGTTCCTGCAGAGTTTGGACGTAGAAGAATCAAAAGTCTCTTTTCTGTAGACTTTGGGATGCTATTTATAGGCGTAGGCTGCAAATATCTCGCTCAGATCTCGGGAGACTTCTTCTGGCACGGGCACGGGCCCACGCGATCGATTCCATGCAATTTTGACTCGACCCGTGATCGATACGAATGAATTTCGTATCGATCACGATCTTGCCTGATCGAGTCGAGATCGATCATGAACATTCTTTAGGTTGTACGCAAGATTCTATGAAAATTTGGTAGCATTTGGACTTGTAGATTGTGAGTTATGATCGATGCAAACTTATGTTTTCTTTAGGCTGCTTCGTTCGTATCGATACCCTTCGTATCGCTCTTATTCGCATCGGTCCGAGCACGTGTCTGCAGATTGTCATGGCGCTAAATTCTTGGATCGATCCACTTTTCGTGCCGAGTGATTGAGTCTTTCCTATGGATGCGCCTCGTTTGTATCGGTACAGCTTGGCCTTGTTCGTATTGATCCACTGCCGCCTGTTCGTATCGATCACTTAGTGGTTATTTCGTATCGATAGATGGATGACTTCTTCATATCGATCACAAAGTAGTCACTTTCGTATCGATGGGTGATTTCGTATCGACCTGTGGCCGATCGATACGAACTATGTGAAACTAGACAATACGAAATAGACTCCTACATTACTTACCGATGGATACGAAGTAGACAGTCACGGATGGATACAAATTGGATGTTGATTGACCGATACGAACAAGTTGGAGATAATTGATTGATACAAAACCATGTACATCTGATGGATACGAACAAGGTCGATACGAAGGAGGCCGCCTTTGGATGGATACGAAGAGTGTTGTTCTAGATGGATGCGAACGGAACCGATGCGAAGAGGGTGAAACGATGGATACGAATGAACTGATTTCTAAGTGTGCATCGATCATATCTTGAGCATACGAACTCGGATTGACATGAAATTTGAAACTTTGGCTTCCACGGCTTTGCTTGTCATGTCTTGTCAATTATAGCTCGATCCGGACTCGGAAAAAATTCATCGATATCTATAGTGAGCCTGCGTATAACCGACCTTCAAGACGACTTGTCTTTGATTTCCAGTCAATTTCTTGGTGTCACGGCCTTGCCAAAAGGCTGGACAACACTTGCCCCCTGAAAACATGCCTTGCGATAGACGCTCACGATTAATGTTCTTTTATTTATTAAATTTGATTTCAATTGAAACGACAATTGAAATATGTTGTTGTTAGTTATCTACACCGTTATATATATGTTTTACCTGTATCAGTTCACCTGTGACATCTAACACCATTATCTGTTATATATACAATGATAATCCAGTTTGGTTGCTAAATGATTGATTGTTTGATGTTTACATTGGACGTTAAATTGTTAATGTTGTAAGTGATAAATAATTTGAAATTGAAATTGACGTAGGATAGTTAGATTTGATATATGTGTTAATTTGATTGATGACATTTGCATGATATGACCCCTTTAAATGTTAAATAAATTGACACGTAGAAATAGTGTTAACCACACCTTGAACCATTTATATGTATGTGTATAAATTGATGTAGTTTGAAATTGAACAATAAATATCAAGTGAAGAACCGTATAAACATTAATGTAATAATCTTTAATCTACATGAAATGATAGTGTGGATTCTAGAGATAATTATATTAATTTGTATAAACAACAAATGTAAATTATACGATTATTTCGGGATTATTTAAATAAATTATTGGATTGTTATTGATGTTTGTTATTGCTTGTTTATTTACTTTGACACCATCCCAGTTATCACACTGCAAGTTCCTTTTGTTATGCTTTGATTTTTGAATTGGAATGGAATCGGGTTGAAATGATAAATACCCAAATAAACTTTGACTTAGGATAGAGAATTAAATAAAAAAAACCGATTGGTCAATAATTTGATTTAAAAATAAAATGAAGATTTTATATGAATAAATAATATGGTTTTGAAACGAAGTTAGAATTTGAATTTTTTGAAAGGAAAATGTTAATATTTAATAATCTGAATTAAAATATTAACATAGTAGATGATGAAAGAACGTTGTTTTAAAATTAATTATTTAATAATTAAATTTGGAATTATTAATAATTAAGTTTTGAAATTAGTTAATAATTAAGTTTTGAAATTATTTAATAATTAAATAAGATTGAATTATTTAATAGTCAAATAAAATTGAATTCTTTATTAAGTGAAATTGAACTTCTTGAATAAGTGAAATTAAGTTTCTTTATTAATTGAGTTTTTAAATTGTAACTAAGTAAATAAATAAGTGAAATTGAATTTCTTTAACAAGAAATAAAATGTGATTTATTGGAATTAATGTAAGACTTGTAATTGAAAGAATTGATTTGACGAATTTAATTTAATTCAAAATTGTAAGTTTTGATATAATGAAGTTGAACTTAAGTAATTGATTTAATGAATTGGAAATTAAATAGAAATTGTTTTGAATGACAAATTTACTTAATGAATACTGAATAAAATCGATCAATGAAGTTAAATTGATTTGAATGTTAAATTAAATTAATTTAAATGATTTGGAATGAAACTTATTTACGAACTTGAATCAATATTTGAATTGTTTAAATAGAAATTGTAATTGAATTATAAGATTTTGAAATTATGAATTTGGAAGTTTTGAAACGTAAATTTTGGAAATTGGTTTAGAAAGACAAATGAAATGTTGATTTACAAATTTTAATGGAAATTGAATTTGATTTTCTTTGAAATATATTAAACGATCAATCGGTGAAATAATTTCGTAAGTTGTTAAAGAGACTGGAATCGGTTAGGGACATACTCACTGTCTAAACCGAAAACCACTTTAATAACTACACGCGGAGTGTGATCCAGAATGATGTGGTTGGAATGATGTACGTTGATGACTGAAGAAAGAGAACGATAATGGATAGCCTTGACACTTGCGTCAAATTGGAAATTACTAAAACAGGAGTCGTGCCGGGTCAAATTGGGTTAGCTACCTCGAGCGAACACACTTCTTCGTAAACTACTCATTACTTGTTATCGATTGGTGCACCCATGAATTTTGGGAGTGTTGTTTCGCGGTGTTGCGATCGTTGCGGCGATGCATTCTCACCAGTTCGGATCAGCCAAACGGTAGTTTCACTACCTTGGGTATTGCCTCATGTGCCTTGTCATACTTGTATCCCTATATACGCGACCACTACGATTTGTTTTGTGTTATACCTATGGAGTACTCCCTGATATCCCACTAGTTTACGGTGGAGTTTACAGTGCTGTATAGACTATAATGCTTATATAAAATGTGTTAAGGGGGATAATGGTAACGACTTAACACTATTTTGATACTTTATATTACTGATAGGCATTATATACTTATCGTACACTACTACATAGTAGATAGTTTAACGGATCCTTAAAGGATGGTTATTCCAAACATCCTTTGAGTTACTTGTATTTCAGTAGCTATTTCACTTGAGTTGGATTTATTGATATAAGAATGTTAATCCTGACTCGAGTGTTTTGTGTTTTGCTTTACGCTCGGGTCAGACTGAGTGTACCAGTATTCGAGACTCGCCATTTGAGTTGGAGCTTCGCTTGGAGATCCAGCTATCGATCCAGTTTCAGATATCCAGTTGATTCTAGTGATGTATTATGATATTGTATTTGATTTTTGTATTCGAGACATCTGTTGTCCCTTATTTAACTCTGATATGTATATAGTAGTTTCATGAACTACCATCTTTTGTTTCCGCTGATTTTGTTACTCTGTGTCTGTGTTCTGTGATTATTTATTTACTGTATATGCTCAGCTTTGCCAAATTTAAATTAACAATTCGGTATTTTGAATTATTCAAGTCCGACATGTGCGGATGCGAATAGTCCAAAATAGCGGGTTGTTACACGATAGGAAGGTGTGTTTTGTAATTCCATAAGCTGGATGTTCATATCCAGTTAATGACATGCAAAGAGATTGATAATCCTACCATGCCATGAATGGCGATTCGAGATAGTATGCCATTTGGGGTGGTATGTGATCGTTTGCGGTCAGGCGCCGTTCGAGGAAAATTTTGATCGTTCGCGGTCGGATGCCATTCGAGGCGAATTGTGATCGTTCGCGGTCGGATGCTGTTCAAGGTGAATTTTGACCGTTCGCGGTCGGATGCCGTTCGAAGCGAATTATGACCGTTCGCGATCGGATGCCGTTCGAGGCGAATTGTGACCGTTCACGGTCGGATGCCATTCGAGGCGAATTTTGACCGTTCGCGGTCGGATGTCATTCGAGGCGAATTGTCACCGTTCACGGTCGGGTGCCATTCGAGGCGAATTTTGATCATTCGCGGTCGAATGCTGTTCGAGGCGAATTGTGTGTGCCCGGGGGGGGACTTAGTATCATTAACGTCAGATTTCACGTTCAAGTGAGTTTCTGAATTGTTTGTGGTGGTGGTTTATCGCCATCTCAGAGCATGTATGAGGACCGTTCGCGATCCTGTACTTGTGTAAGTGACTTGGCCGTTATAGAATTATTAAAACCAAATTTACATTCAAATGAGTCTTTCAACAGAAATGTCCAACAAAATCAAGTCCAAACATGAGAAATAGAAAACAAAGGCAAACTAGAGACGTCAAAGTGCAAACACCTACACCGATGCGATTGATAGTCGTATCAGAGCATGCCTGAGGATCGTTCACGATCCCGTACATGTATAAATGACTTAATCGTGTTGGTGTGGAGTTTGCCACTTATTCGTCATTATTTCAATCAGTTGATTGACAAACTGGTGCCTCGATCCTGAGCGGTTCCCAGTTGGTTCAGGTGGTGCTCGTTCTTGCTCCACCGTTGTGGCTCGCCTCCTTACATATTGCAATAGCAGGCCATTCCAGATATTTCCTTCTATCTTATCCCTCAAGTGTCGGTAATCATTCGTGCTATGACCATTTTGCTTGTGGAATAAGCAATACTTGTCTGATCTTCTTTCACTGTTGGTCGGATCCCTCCTCATTGGCTTTCGATAAGGAACCTGCCCCTTGGTGTCCGGTAGATCCGTTCTAAAGTTTCATTCAACTCCATATAAGAGGTGAATCTCGGTTCCTTTCGCGGTCGCTTTGGTTCATCAGCGTTATCCTCGGCTTTTCGTTTTCTTTCATCCTTGCCTGAATCTTTTTCGGGAGGATTTCCGCATTTGACTGCATAAACTTCTACTCCCTCTCCTTCCTCTCTTTCAACATTTGCATCCTCTAATCGTAGGAATCCTTCAGCCTCATGATAAAATTCTCCTAGATTCATAGGTGGATCCCTTGTTAGTGAATTTTTGAACTCCGTTCCACTAGCTATGCCAGCTACGGCTGCCATTAAGACCATGGATGGATCTGGACGATCCACCGATGCTACTGCCGCGTTAAATCGTGTTAAGAAAATTCCTCAAAGATTCCCCAGTTTTCTGTTTTAGCGTCGCCAGACTCATTACATTCTTGGGCCTCGAATGTGAACTCTGAACTGCCTTATAAACTTCTCGGTCAATTCGGTCCACATTCCAATGGAACCGCTCTCCAATTGTCTAAACCATAGTGCTGCTATGTTTGTCAAATACAATGGGAAGCATCAGGCCATGACCTCCTCTGATGCCCCCAGTACTTCCATGTGCCTCATATACCTTGTCAGATGAACCGCAGGATCCGTCCTCCCATCATTCGTCTCCAGCGTTGGTAGCTTGAATTCAGGTCTGTTCCTGGCCTGCCTAATTGCGGGAGCGAAGGGGCTCCTATTCACATCTTCCAGATCTCTATTCACTAATCCGCCTCTCATGGCTTGTCTGACCACCTCCGCCAATCTTTCATTGTCGTCAAGTTGTAGTCCTTGTCTGTTGCCTCCAAACTGCCCCCCGAGTTCACGAGGGAATTCTGGAATCTGCTGTCTAGGATGAGCATTCGTTCCTCTATCAATGCCGTGTTGAACAGCTCCACCTGGTATCCTGCCTAAGGTTGGATCAACATGTTCCTGGTGGGTGCCCGCCAGATCCGGTGGTGCTCCTGATGGTCCTGCTCTATTCTGAATTCTAGTTGCTCTGTGCTCTTTATCCCTTTCTCCAGCATCTCTTGTGGTTGCATTCCCTTGATTTTGTGCTCCAAGTTGCCCAACCTATTGGAACAAATTCTGAATCGTCTCCTCTTGTCTTTTCAACATCGTCTCCATCTCATCCCTGGTGATGAAGACCAAGGCTTGGTTTGCTCCTGAGGAAGCCTCCTGACTCCCTTCATGCCGACTCCTTTCGGTTCTTTGTCTTCTCGTTGATTGCTTGGCCATGATTGCTTCTAGATCTGATCCTCTAGCTTTCCAAATCCGAACTCCAAGCTTTAGAATCCCTGAGCGCTAGGTTCTCAGTGAAAGCACCAAAATGTTTGCGCCAAAATTGGTCACAAACACCCAATTGTCGATGAAAGCACCAGTTCACAATCACAGATTATAGATAACAAGTATGTAGAGAATTAAAAATGAAGAACACTCAGAAAATTAAAAGGAAAGCAGTAAAGAACACAGAGTTTATAGTGGTTCAGCAATCCGGCCTACATCCACTTTTGAAGTTGATGATTTAATTGATGTTTGCTTGCTGACTACAACGAGTACCAACTGATTACAACAGCAAATTTCGAGTACAATGATGGTTCCTGCAGAGTCTGGACGTAGAAGAATCAAAAGTCCCTTTTATGTAGACTTTGGGATGCTATTTATAGGCGTAGGCTGCAAAGATCTCGCTCAGATCTCAAGAGACCTCTTCTGGCACTTGCACGGGCCCACGCAATCGATCCCATGAGATTTTGACTCGATCCGTGATCGATACGAATGAATTTCATATCGATCAAGATCTTTCCTGATGGAGTCGAGATCGATCATAAACATTCTTTAGGTTGTACGCAAGCTTCTATGAAAATTTGGTAGCATTTGGACTTGTAGATTATGAGTTATGATCAATGCAAACTTATGTTTTCTTTAGGCTGCTTCGTTCGTATCGATACCCTTCGTATCGCTCTTATTCGCATCGGTCCGAGCACGTGTTTGCAGATTGTCATGGCGCTAAATTCTTGGATCGATCCACTTTTCGTGCCAAGTGATCGAGTCTTTCATATGGATGTGCCTCGTTTGTATCCATACAGCTTGGCCTTGTTCGTATCGATCCACTGCCGCATGTTCGTATCGATCACTTAGTGGTTATTTTGTATCGATAGATGGATGACTTCTTCGTATCGATCACAAAGTAGTCACTTTCGTATCGATGGGTGATTTCGTATCGACCTGTAGCCGATCGATACGAACTATGTGAAACTAGATCGATACGAAATAAACTCCTGCATTACTTACCGATGGATACAAAGTAGACAGTCATGGATGGATACGAATTGGATGTTGATCGACCGATACGAACAAGTTCGAGATGATTGATCGATACAAAACCATGTATGTCTAATGGATACGAACATGGTCGATACGAAGGAGGCCGCCTTTGGATGGATACGAAGAGTGTAGTTCTGGATGGATGCGAACGGAACCGATGCGAAGAGGATGAAACGATGGATACGAATGAACTGATTTCGAAGTTTGCATCGATCATATCTTGCAATCTACAAGTCCAAATGCTACCAAATTTTCACAGAAGCTTACGTAAAACCAAAAGAATGTTCGTGATCGATCTCGACTCGATCAGGCAAGATCTTGATCGATACGAAATTCATTCGTATCGATCACGGATCGAGTCAAAATCGCAATGGATCGATCGCGTGGGCCCTTGCACGTGCCATAAGAGGTCTCCTGAGATCTGAGCAAGATATTTGCAGCCTACGCCTATAAATAACATCCCAAAGTCTATAGAAAAGGGACTTTTGATTCTTCTACATCCAGACTCTGTAGGAACCATCATTGTACTCGAAATTTGCTGCTTTAATCAGTTGTTACTCGTTGTAGTCAGCAAGCAAACATTAATAAAATCATCAACTTCAAAGTGGAAGTAGGCCGGATTGTCGAACCACTATAAACTCTGTGTTCTTTACTGCTTTCCTTTTAATTTCTGAGTGTTCTTCATTTTTAATTCTCTACATACTTGTTTTCTGTAATCTGTGATTGTGAACTAGTGCTTTCATCGACAATTGGGTGTTTGTGACAAATTTTGGCACAAACAAGGTTATTACCTATTTCACAGGAATTAAAGAAAGAAGTACCTTGGAGTTTTTGTCCTAAAGAACAAAAGCTTCTTTCATACTAGGGTCTAAATGTTAACCATAATATATCCTTAGGAATAAAAGCATGAAAGAAGTAACATAAGAGCATTGGCAAAGATCAGAAAGAACCATATGGTCTGCCTAAACATGGCTTCCTACAAAGAGGTGAGAGCACACCAGCAATACAATTCGATAAGGTCAAAAGGATCTTTCGACTGCATCAACAAAAGAGCTTTTGTCAAGGTCGGAAGCATCTCTCGAAGGCAATGGATAGCAGACATTCTATACTCTGCACCAAACCAATAGAAACGTCTTGGTTTCACCTTCATTCACTTCCTCCAGAGAAGTAATCAACCAATTCAACCCTTCTGAAAGCATATATAGCCTTTTGACACGGTTAGATCTATTTCACTAAAGAAAGAAGAGCTACATGAACATTACCATAAAGGCATAAGGTTTCAAATTAGATGGAGAAGAAGCTTTCAAATGAGTTCATTCAAGACAAAGCCTTTTCTATGTGTTTTGACTCAATCCGGGCCAAAGGAAGACTTGTTTCGACAGCGTCAAAGGCAAGCATCAAAGACAAATTATGCGGCACATCAACACTCAAGAAAAGGGCGCACCAATAAACCTTTTGACGAGGTTGAAGGTTATCAAGCAACCCCTTTCGAAGAAAAGCTTGGGGACTAAAGAGAAAAGCCTAACCCTAAGCAGCAATCGAAGGATGGCTAAAACCCTTTCGACTAGGTAGAAAGGTATGGCTCCGTAGACTTTTGTGGAAGCAAAAAGGGGTGGACCTTTCGACCGTGTCGATAGCTTGGGGTCGAAAGGTTCAAACCTGCACCTATAAATATGATCCTAGGGGTCAGTTATGGGAATCCGATTTCTTCTACTCCTACTTACAATTTCTTAAACTTGTAAACCCTAATTCTCAAATGAAATTGGAAATTTGGTCCGTGTGTACAATTGAGTTCAATAAAGAGATGATTGGAATAATTTTGTTTACTGATCAGCTAATTTTACTCATCCTCTATCGTATGTCATCCAACAGCTTATCTAGTCGAAAGGTTCCCCTTTCGACCCAGTTAAAACCTCGAATTTTCTTATTTCCAGGAAGCCTAAACTCAGATCTACTTAGTTGTAAAAGTTACTCCTTTTTACTGTGTTGAAGCCATCCTAACTCAGCTATTTCCAAAACCTATTAGGAACCAAACCCAAACACCCAGGTCTATGTCGAAAGAGGGTTTCACCTAAGTATTTTGTCAACTCATTTGATAACTATTAAAGAGTGTTTGTCCATTCGACTGTGTCGAAGGGTCCCAAAGACAAATTTTTAACCAATTTATTCATCTGAAAAGTTCAAGCTAAATTCACTTACTCGAAAGGAGGTTTTGAAGGCATTTATTCCCACTTCAACTTAAAATTTAGGGTGTTGATAATTTTTCTTGTCAACAAATAGTTATAGAGATTATTTATTATAAAAAAACATTGAGTACTTACCATAATCAAACCAAGCTTCCTACCAACATTCAACAAATCAACGCTTCACTGAACATCTCCTAAACAACTCCAATTCTCTTTCAAGTGCTCGACCACCACCCGAAAATGCTACATGCTCATGGACCTTGCCTCCATCAACTCCAAAGCTGATGGCCTTACCTCCCTAGCATCCAAACTTATGGCGATACCATCCTAGCACCACCAAAACTCACTACCATAGCAATTAAAGAAGAAAAGAGAAAGAAGTAAATAAAGAAGTGGTTAGAGAGTAATTAGCGGATTGGTGCTTTAGCACTCCACTATTTTTAACCCTCCTACCTCTCGTAAAGAGGATACACCATTAGAGAGCATTAAGAAGCTCAAGAATGGTGAAGAAGAAGAACGAATTTGTGAAGAATGAAGGAGGATATGGGTGGGTATTTTTAGGAAAAAAGAAGAGTGTAAAGGAAGATATGCATACACCACTTTTTCCAAGCTTCTCTAACACACCTCTCCTTTAAAATACATGGCCAAAGACCCTCCCCCATGCGCACATCACTTCCATCCACTCAAGTGTGCATATGTTGAATTAAGCTAATGGAGTAAGCTTTCTTATAATATCTTATATACTTTATAATATATATAACATGTATATGTTTATGTGTATGATAGGGTATGCATTTATGTGTTATATATGTGTACATGACATATAAACAACGTTGCATTGATTCTAAACACCATTGCCAATCGGAGAAACGATTCCCGGTCACATTTTCACTTATAATTTAACGTACATATATTTGGAAACAAAACTTAAAATTCATGTTTTTATCATTTTAGATGAATTAAAATGATCATATTTGAATTATAAAACCATATAAATCAATACTAACTATTATTTACAAAATTTGCTATTAAACCGATAAAGCGATATCAATTTTCTTATATTTTCAAACCGATTATATATCTCTTTATAAAACTATTATAAATTGTTTATTATCACTATATAACTATTTAAAATGAATTATTATCATTTAAAAACAATTGTTTGAATAATTATAATAATTATTAAATCATTAAATCTCAATTTAAAATCATAAATCAATATATTAAATATAAGGGCATCATCGAGGATGTCATACATACTTTTAATTTCCAAAACTAAATAAATAAATTTTATTTCATATTCTTTTTTAATTATAGGAATTAGTGCATGTATCTAGCTCCATGTGCGACGTTTTACGATTATAGAGCTAGTTATTGATAAAACATATTTCAGCCATTTTATCAACTTAGATTTCGAGTAAAATATTTTTGTAAATATTTATTCAAAATAAAATTACTATTACTTATTATCACTCAAAACAATATTATTTGTATTAAAAAACTTTTATTTAAAAATAAATACAATTTATCATGGTGATAAATTGGCAGATCATTAAAGACTTCCCCATTTTAAAGAATTTCGTCCCCGATGGGTAATAAACAGAATCTTTGAAAAGAATAGTATCTCGTAAGACAATGCCGCACATAAAAACGGACGGTTTTTTACCTTATGATAACCAAAATACTTTATACAGAAAAACATTTTGATATTATCTTTAATGACATTGGTTTGAAACAATTTTCAAATAAATATATATATAAAAAGTATCAATACCCGGACTAAGTCTATGGTAATATATCCAGACTAAGTCAACGGAATATACCTGGAAGGAATGTATGATACCAAAGGGACAGCTGAAGTGTTTGCAAAGCATTACAACTATTTTGGGAATAAAGTCAAAACTGTGCTCATATTGGAATTGAATTTCCAACATGATAGGGAACTAGTGGCATTTTCCTTCGATCCACGTATCTGTCAGCCTCCGAGCTATGCTGTTACACTACTATGGTACAAGGTATTAGTTGGTGGCTTTACACGATCTCCATTAGCCTCCAATCCCTGTCCATTTCATCACCTTAAGGCAATTGATGCCTTTAATAGCCCGAAATACGTCCTACAGACCTTATAATATCCCGAATCATTCCTTGGATGTAAGGCTCGTAATAGTACGCTTAATTTTAACAAAGCCAAAGCCACACTTTTATTTTCACAAAGCCATGCTTTATTCTTCCATAAAGCACATTCCACTTAAAATGCCACATTGCCATTCATTAATCACATAACTTATTTCTACCAATGTATAACTCCTAAGCTCGTACATCTCAGGAAAGGGTGTTAAGCTAAGTGAAGTTGCCTTCTCCGCCACCAAGAAGATAATACGTTGATAGAGATAAATTAATATGATCAAAAATGCACTGTTAAACATTCGTCCATACAAGTTCGTTCTGGGACTGAACGAAATCGAAGGAACTCCTCCTACTACCATTAGTAGCGAGTAGTCCTTGCAATACGAAGCTTTCAAAGCACGATAGGACCACTGCTATAATAAATGTCTCTATATTGGGAGCTATCCAAGGTTTTAAATCTCGAATATCGTTCACGTTTCGTCTCGGCGATTTTAGTGACTCGGTATCGTATCGGGGGTGATCTCGGACGAGACGAGTGCATCTCGGATGCCAATATCAGATTTACATATCGGACCTTAAAGTTCATCTCGGGACCATATCGGCGTATATTTCAATGTTCATGTTTTAAATTAATTTGATTATGCAATAATATTTACATGTACTGAAATAAATGAAAATTTAAGCTTACTTGATTTGTAAAATCACACCATATACCATTGTCATCGATTGCTCGAAAGAACATCTATGTCATTTCTATCTTGGACTTATCATATGTAATACATATGCAAGTTAAAGTTTAATATAAAAAACAAAAAATCAGAATTGTATAACTATTCAATGGTTGCATTGCATAAATTATACTGCAAGCTTATATGCTACATCCTTTATATTAGAAGTATCCCTTCGTTTTTTATGTCCCTCATTATAACCTGTCAAACAGAACAAATTCAACAAACCCTCCGACAACTAATCAAGTTCACTGCATCAAATAAGCTGTAGGAACTAAAGTAAAACCCTAAAGCCAAAAAGCCCTAAAGCCCAAAATTTTCAGAATTGCTCAGTAAGCAAATCTATTGTAAATTCAAATTGAATTTCCTTAAAATAGAAAAAAATCCCTAATTAACATACCTGTAGGAACTGAAGTAACGAGGTTGAGCGAAGATGAAGCTGACTATCAAAAGCAATCGAGCAAGCGGAAACTGGAAGCAATCGCGATCGCGAGCGTTGGAAGAGATCGAGCAGTTGGAATCGCGATCACGAGCGTTGGAAGAGATCGAGCAGCAATCGAGCAAGCGGAAACTGGAAGCAATCGCGATCGCGAGCCTTGGAAGAGATCGAGCAATTGGAATCGCGATCGCGAGCGTTGGAAGAGATCGAGCAGTCGGAAATTTGGGTTTTTTAAGCAGCGGGTATTCGATTATTTCCAGAAGGGGGAGGTTGATTATTTCCGTAGAGAGGAGTTTTGATATTTTTGAAGATAGAACGTGAAATTTGAGAAGTTTAACGAGGAAAAGGGCTATCTTTTTTTAATAAGTTGGGCTGAGATGGGCCTATGTTTTTATTTAAAAAAAAATCGGGGAGATATTGAAATATCGTATCGCTACAAATATCAGGCGATATTTGTAAATTTCTGCCGATATATTCGAAACGAGATATCAAGCGATATCTCATGTTTCGTTTCGCCCATGCCTTGAACCGAGATCTCGGCCGAGATATCGGACGAGATGGCCGAGATTTAAAACCCTGGAGCTACCTAGAGAATGTCAACAAGTAGTCCTTCCGCTATGAATATCTTTAGTCTTCAATACAACAAAGATTTTTAGAATGCAGTCATCACTACCATATAAATATAATATGGGGAAAACCCGTGGGACTCGTGACAGCAATCCCTACATTCTGGAGATCCCCGGTCTTCAATAATAATCATCTTCAACATGTCTTCACTTTCGAACATATACAATGGTTCGAAGTGTTTTTCGGACAGGAGTTACCCAAATCCGACCCCAGTTTCTTCGAACCAATCATTGATAAAAAAAGATGTTAAGTTCATATATGATTATCAATCATCAATCAATTTAATTCATCTTTTTTATTCATTCATATATATCTCTTAAAGATAAAACCATTGAATCTTTAAGCCTCATTTATCCAATCATTTGGTAATTTAAACCTTTTTAATCTTGGAATAATTCCAAATCTATTCACCTTTTATTTAGGAGAATATTTCCAAATCATTTCTATGCAATCCATGTTATTAAAATTTGGAAAACTCTATCCTTTATACTTTGGGAAATTTTGATCCTAGTAAACCAAATTTACTATTCCATCCGTCGGGCCAGTCCGGATAGCCAGGGAGAGCAGGAATCTAGTTTTTCAAACCCAAGCTTAGACACTATCTCTTTGACACACATAAGGCAGTCAAGTTATTTGATCGACTCAAAATCATTAAACCTTTAATCATTTCATAAATCCTTCAAATTACCTTTAAAATACTTTACTAATCATTTGAAAACATTTTCAAAGGATTCGAAAAAGAATCGTTAAGTTTAAAACTATATTTCAAAAGTTATAGAAAAGTGCTGCGGAAAAGTTATGTAGAAAGTGGTTTTTAGCTATATTGATCACATCGACTTTTTATTATTTGGAAATTAATTTTTGTAACTAAAATCTCTTTTATAACATTTTAAAAGATTTATAAGATTTATTACATATTTTTAAACATTTTTAAACATCATTTTTGAAGAAATCTAGTTATGGATTCCAAACAGCAAATTCAGGATTTTTCAAAAACTTGTTTTACTCATATTTCAAAATCTACTTATCGAAATCTCGATTTTCTTTCTTTGCTGGAAATCTATGGATATAGTAGTTAACAACTTATCTCGAAGAATTCTGAGCTAAATTCCATTCTAAACACTCGTTTGACTTTTATGGCGCGAAATTGCGAACTTCCGTTACACGACACGACTGTTTTTGACTAAATTTTCAATACTCAACAAACTTCACCAAAACACTTTCATATGTTTATAAAACATTTATAAATCATTTTCAAACATTTAAACATATATTTCTCCATATTAAATCCCTTATTCACTTTTATATCATTTCATGATATTATATTACTATAATATTCATTTTCAACCTTCTTATACTTTCAAAACCATCAAGAGGATAAATAAACTTCATACACATACTATATAATTCATATCTATTAATTAACCATTTTATTATGATTTCTCATAATTTACCAGAACCAACTTATTAACCATATCAACATCCATATAATCAACCATATAATCATTCAAGTTATCAACCATTCATACAAATCACTAAGAGATTAAATGGTCATATTATCATACTTAAAAATAGTTAAAGAGATTATTTATTATAAAAAAACATTGAGTACTCACCATAATCAAACCAAAATTCCTACCAACATTCAACAAATCAACGCTTCACTAAATATCTCCTAAACAACTCCACTTCTCTTTCAAGTGCTTGACCACCACCCAAAAATGCTCCATACTCACGACCCTTGCCTTCATGACCTCCAAACTAATGGCTATACCATCCTAGCACCAACAAAACACATGGCCACACCATCCTAGCACCACCAAAACTCATGGCCATAGCCATTAACGAAGAGAAGAGAAAGAAGTAGATTAAGAAGAGGTTATGGAGTAATTAGCGGATTGATGCTTAAGTACTCCACTATTTTTAACACTCCTACCTCTCTTAAAGAGGAGAAGCCATTAGAGAGCATTAAGAAGCTCAAGAATGGTGAAGAAGAAGAACGAGTTTGTGAAGAATGAAGGAGGATATGGTTGGGTATTTATAGGAAAAAAGAAGATTGTAAAGGAAAATATGCATACACCACTTTTTCCAAGCTTCTCCAACACACCTATCCTTTAAAATACACGGCCAAAGCCCCTTCCACATGTGCACATCACTTCCATCCACTCATGTATCCATATGTTCACTTATTTAAGCTTAAGGAGGAAGCTTTCTTGTAATATCCTATATAGTTTATAATATATATGTTTAGGTGTAATTGTATACATGTATATGTTTATGTGTATGTTAGGGTATGCATTTATGTGTTATATATGTGTAAATGACATATAAACAATGTTGCATTGATTCTGAAGAACTTTCGTTCGATATATCATTGCCAATCGAAGAACCGATTCCTGATCGCATTTTCACTTGTACTTTAACGTACATATATTTGTAAACAAAATTGAAAAGAAATTTCTTATCATTTTATATGAATTAAAATGATCATATTTGAATTATAAAACCATATAAATAAATATTAACTATTATTTACAAAAATTTCTTTCATACCGATAAAGCGATATCAATTTTCTTATATTTTCAAATTGATTATATATCACTTTATAAAACTATTATAAATTATTTAGTATCAGTTTATAAATATTTAAAATGAATTATATCATTTAAAAACAATTATTTAAATAATTATTAAATAATTAAATCTCAATTTAATATCATAAGTCAATATATTATATATAAGGGCATCATTGAGGATGTCATACATAATTATAATTTCCAAAAATAAATAAATAAATTTTATTTCATGTTCTTTTTTAATTATAGAAATAAGTGTATGTATCAAGCTCCGTGCGCAATGTTTTATGATTATAGAGCTAGTTATTGAAAAAACAGTTTTCAGCCATTTTATCTACTTAGATTTTGAGTAAAATATTTTGGTAAATATTTATTCAAGATAAAATTACTATTACTTATTATCACTAAAAACAATATTATTTGTATTATCAACCTTTTATTTAAAAATTAATGCAATTTATCAAAGTGATAAATTGGCGGGTTATTACACCTGCAAAGACTTTATCTAGAAGATCCCGGCCTTCGTTTGGATTTTCTTAGTGAAGAAAAAGAAAAACTCCTTCGTTTGGACTGAAGGCTTGTTCGGTGCCTTGGACAGGCCATAGCGGGACGGGACCAAGGGCTTACTTCGTCCTCCCTCCAGAAGGTGCCTTGACCTGGCCATAGCATGGCGCGATCAAGGGCTTGTTGATAACCTAGACATAGAGTGGCGCGGATAAAAGCTTACTCTAACCTTCCTCTAGGAGGCGCCTTGATCTAGCCATAGCATGGTGTGATCAAGTACTTGTTGATCATTTAACCTGGCCATAGCATGGCACGGTTAAATGCTTAATCTAACTTCCCTCTAGGAGGCGCTTTGTCTTGGTCAACTCAGCGTGGACAAAGGCTTTAACCGTTTAAGGTAATAACCAATTTAAGGAGAATTCTACTCCCAACCGTGTAGATTTTTCTTAGAAAAGTGGTGCTTTATTGAATTTGACTAGGATCTATTTACAAATATATATTTATTTTCCCTTGTCTAAAAAAGTTAATCACCATTCCTTCGAGTGCTCTACATTGATTTGTCTCATACCCATTCATCATATGATAGTGGCAGAAGGATCCTCCTCGATTCTTTTCATATTTAAGCTTTTTCTTTGGGATGGCAAATAATTGAGTTCCTCCTTGGTTAACAAATAGATATTCTCAGTTGATGTAGTCAGATTGCATTTCTTAGGGAGTCATGACTTGAAACTTATCCTCTGAGGATGGTTTCTAGATTTTTTATTACTTGATTCGGAAGCTTCTCCTTCAATGAATAATTTCCTTTTCAAAACCTTTTGAAGCTCACATGTAGGCAATGTCCCACTTTTTGCTTGATGCTATTTTTGTTTAAAGACGTTGTAATCAGCCATCATCCCCTCTCCAAAGATAGTGCCTTTAGTATAGAGTTTAATTATTTTCTTCATTTCGTCAAACAAGTTATCACTCTTATCTTTTGTTCTCCCTAACACAAAGTTAGGTATGGAGCCAATGTGAAAGTGGTTTAAGCTCCATTTGTCTGGGTCCTAAGATTCAGCTCTCTTTTTCTTTATGATCCTTAAAGCTTTCAATCTCAATATTTGCTCTTCATGTAGTTAAGAATCTTTAACTGTTGTAGGGGAGTATCCAACTAAATATGGATCTGAATATCCTTGTTTGGACCTTTAAATTTTGCTAAACATGGTTGTGTAAAATCTAAAGTAGGTAAGCTTGGATTATGATAGGGTTAGTGGAAAATATAGATCAAAGTTCAACAAGGTCAGAGGTTCAGGCCCAACTTCTCGCACCAAAAATGTTAACAAGGAAACTTGTCAACACCCTAAATCAAAGTTTAATGGGTAAGAGAATCCTTCGAAACGACCTTTCGAACGGATATAAATAATTAAAAATTTTCAATTCCCTTAAGCCTACCTTTCGAATAGGTTGTGACAGTTGAAAATCCTTTTATATAACCTATAGACACGGTCGAAACACCTGAATCCCCTTTTTATAATACCTTTCGAACTAGTTCGATTTGGTTTTGTTTCTGATGCAGCACTCACCTTAGGTCGCGTACGACCTAACTCCAAGGTCGCTGAAGAAGTGAATCGCGAGCAGAGAAACTACTTAGGTCGGGCGCGAGAAGCTCCAGAAGGTCGCGAACGACCTATGTACACCTCCTTAAGTCGCGAACGACATAACCAAGTCATTGAAGTGAATCGCGATACCCTAAGTCGCGAGCAAACAGATCCATATGTCGCCTTCCCTAGGTCGCAAGGCCATAGGTCGCGGAGCCTAAATCGCGAACAAGCAGAGCAAGATCCAGTAGGTCGCGAGCAATTAGGTCGTGAACATTTCTGTTGTCGCTGATGTTAAGTCGCGAGTGAAGATTTCTGATGACGTGCTTCTTCCTTAGGTCACGAGCGAAAGTTAGGTCGCGAACATTGCTTAGGTCGCTGATGTTAAGTCGCGAGCGAACATTTCTGATGCCGTGCTTTTTCCTTAGGTCGCGAGCGAAAGTTAGGTCGTGAACATTTCTTAGGTCGCTGATGTTAAGTCGCTATGTATTTGTTAAGTCATTTGAGATGTTTGTTGTTAGGTCGTTTGTTTTGTAAGTCGCTTGTGTTGTAATTTTCTTAAGTCGTGTGTTGAGTTGTAAATCTCTATAAATAGGGATGTGAGGTCATTTGTAAAAGGTTGTTGATTTTGAATAAAAATTTGGTTTGTGCTTCGTGCCTCCATTGAAATTGGTAGTTGAGTGTGATCTCCTATCTCCACCTTCGGCATTCGAGTGCGCTCGAATGAACGATTGTTGAAGCCAATTCACGTAATCAAGTGCGCTTGATCAACGTTCGAAGAATTGTAGATCTTCTCTCACGGCATCGTGCGCGATCAACGTGTCGAAGATTGCTAGAATCCGGTATCTTCGTGATCAACGGATTTGGGCCTTTATCTTGGGTATCTTCAATCCATCAATTCATCATTGTATCATTTCATCGATTTATCATCGATTCACCGATTATTTCCGCTAATCGTGTGAGATCCTGGACGGATTCGATTTACATCGTCAAATTCGCTTCCTTGGCTGCATCTATTTGGTATCAGAGTGAGATCGCAAGAAGTTTGCATCATTTGGAGAATTGGGTTTCGAGAATTTGAAGTTTGGAGATCAGATTTGCATTGTTGAGAAGTTTGGTGTTCATGGTGTATCATTTTTTTCGTGAAGTGTTCGTGTTAACAGTGTGAAGTTTGAATTTTTGAAGATTTGTTTGAAGTTCAATCATGCCACCGAGACGAGCTCAACGTCATCGCAATGTTGATGCTTTGTATGGAAGAGAAGAGGCCGATGAAATGGAACAACGAATCAACGAGAATTTCAATGAGAAGTTGAATGAGGGGTTTGGTCGATTAGAGAGAATGATGCTTGAAATGAATCAAAGTAGAAGAAGGGTTTCACCTGAATCAAGCCATGGGGGAAATAGAGTTTCACCACATTCAGATCGGGAGAGAAGAGAAGATCATGATCGTAGAAATGTTGACGATCGTGATAGGAATGTTGAAGATCAAAATCGGAGAGATGTGGATGATTGAGATCGGAGGAATGTAGATCGAAGGGATGTTGGTGGTAGAAATGGTGGTGGTAGAGATGTTGGTGGTCATGATCGACATCGATATGCATCAGATTTTGATGAGGAGTTTGATGGTGGTAGTGTTCATGGTCGAAATCGAAGCCAAGGGAGAAATCATTCAGAGTATGATCACAAATGGGAGACCGGAATGAAAATTGAAATTCCAGAGTTTAAGGGTGGTATGCAGGCTGAATAATTTCTAGATTGGTTATCTAATGTTGAAGAGATCTTTGATTTCAAGGAGGTTCCGGAAGATCGTCGAGTGAAGTTGGTTGCTACTAGGTTGAGAGGGAGAGCTATGGCGTGGTGGCAGCAAACCAAACTTACACGAGAACGGATGGGGAAGTCGAAGATTGTTGCTTGGGAGAAAATGAAGAAGATGATGAAGGCTACATTCTTGCCTTACAATTATCAATCACTCATGTATCAGAGGTTGCAGAATCTGAGGCAAGGGATGAAGACTGTTAATGATTATGCTATTGAGTTTTATCAACTGATTGCTCGAAATGACATTATGGAGACGGAGGAACAATTCACTGCTAGGTTTGTTGGGGGGTTGAGGATCCAGATCCAGGATATGGTAAATATGTTTGACCCTAGATCTATGACTGAAGCGCACCAGATGGCGTTGGCTTGGGAGAAGCAGGGAAGACGAGGAGGTGGTGTGTTTCCAAGTTCCAATACTCAGAGCAAGGGTGCTAGTGGGAGTTCCAATGTTTCTAAAGCTGTCAGTAAACCAGTTGTGAATGAAGTTGCGAAGGCGAAGGTCAACAACAGTTTCCAGTGTTATAATTGCCAGGAAGTGGGTCACAAGAGTAATGAATGCCCGAAACCGAAGAGGCGAGCTATGATTGCTGAAGTGGAAGGTGAGGATGTTGATGAAGGTTATTCTAGTCCAGTTGAGGAGGATGAACAGGATATCGCGTCAAGAGATGAAGGATGTAATCTAATGTTGAGGAGATCATGTTTGACACCGAAGCAGGAAGAGGAGGCTAGTTGGTTGAGGAGTAATATCTTTCAGTCGACATGCACTATACTGGGAAAGGTGTGTAAATTTGTGATTGACGCGGGAAGTTGTGACAATATCATTTCTACCAAAGCTGTGAGAAAGTTGAAGTTGAAGACGGAGAAGCATCCAAATCCTTACAAGTTAGCGTGGTTAAGGAAAGGAGGAGAGGTGAAGGTGGACAGGCGAGTTCATGTTCCATTTTCTATTGGGAAGAAGTATAAAGATGAGATCTGGTGTGATGTGGTGGAGATGGATGTTTGTCACTTGCTTTTGGGAAGACCATGGCAGTATGACCGAGCAAGGCAGCATGATGGTCGAACCAATAGCTACAGCTTTATGTTTGAGGGTACTAAGATCATTTTAGTTCCGAAGAAGAGACAGCAAGGAGAGAGCAAGTCAGAAGAGATTGAGGAGCTGAAGACTATGTTAACTTTGAAGGAATTTGTTAAAGAAGTAGAGGAGAGTCCAGAGGTGTTCTTGTTGATTGGACATGAAGCTACTGAATCTGTTGAAGTTCCAGAGGAAGTAAAGCCAGTGTTGGAAGAATTCAGAGATGTGTTTCCTGAAGAGTTGCCAAACGAGTTACCACCGTTGAGAGATATTCAGCATCAGATTGATCTTGTGCCAGCGGCGGCATTACCTCACAGGCCACATTACAGGAAGAGTCCTAAGGAGCATGAGGAACTGAGAAGGAAGGTGGAGGAGTTGTTAGAACAAGGGCGTGTTCAGGAGAGCTTGAGACCTTGTGCAGTGCCAACCTTATTGGAACCGAAGAAGGATGGAACTTGGCGGATGTGTACGGACAGTCGGGCTCTAAACAAGATCACTGTGAGATAAAGGTTTCCTATGCCGAGGTTCGATTATTTGATTGATCAGTTGAGTGGGGCTGTTGTGTTCTCAAAGATTGACTTGAAGAGTGGATACCATCAGATTCGTATTAGACCGGGTGATGAGTGGAAGACTGCTTTTAAAACTAGGGAAGGTCTATACGAATGGCTGGTTATGCCGTTTGGCTTGTCAAATGCTCCTAGTACTTTTATGAGAGTGATGAACCAGATTTTCAGACCATTTATTGGGAAGTTCGTGGTAGTTTACTTTGACGATATTTTGATCTATAGTGGGAGTATGGAAGAGCATATCCAACATTTGCGAGAAGTGCTGTTGATTCTACGACAGGAACAATTCTATGCAGCAACGAAGAAGTGCGTGTTCATGACGCACAGCGTTTTGTTTTTGGGATATGTTCTGTCGAAGGAGGGTATTCAAGTGGACGAAAGGAAAGTGCAAGCTGTCAGGAGTTGGCCACAACCCAAGACAATTACTGAAGTGAGGAGTTTTCATGGGTTGGTATCTTTTTATTGAAGTTTCATTCCACATTTTAGCAGTGTGATGGCACCTGTAACCGATTGCATGAAAGGAAAGAAGTTCGTGTGGACAGAGGAAGCAGAGTTTGCTCTTGAGAAGATCAAGACACTTTTGACGACAGCACCCATTCTGGTACTGTCGGATTTTCAGATATTGTTCGAGTTACACACTGATGCTTCGAAGGTTGGGATTGGTGGAGTATTGAGTCAGAATGGAAGACCAGTTGCTTATTTCAGTGAGAAGTTGTCTAGAGCCAAGATGAGATATAACACTTATGACGTGGAGTTTTACGCAATTGTTCAAGCTGTGAAGCACTGGAGACATTATCTGTTTCAGAAGGAGTTTGTTCTTTATACGAATCATGAAGCTTTGAAACATTTGCAAGGGCAGGACAAAATTTCAGCTAGACACGCTTCATGGGTCGCGTATTTGCAGCAGTTTACTTTTGTTGTAAAGCACAAATCAGGGGTGACGAATCATGTAGCTGATGCCTTGAGCAGGAGGAATCATTTGTTGACGACGATGAAGGTTGAACTGGCAGGATTTGAACTATTGCCAGAGTTGTTTGAGGAAGATCCTTACTTTGCGAAGATTGTTGAGAAAGTCAAGGATGGGAGTACTGATGAGTTTGTGTTGGTAGATGGATTCTTATTCAAGGGGAATCGATTGTGCATACCAGATTGTATCTTGAGAATGAAAATTGTAAAAGAGTTGCATGAAGAAGGACATGTTGGTCGGGATCGCACATTGCAGTTGATTTCTCAGTCTTATTATTGGCCCTCGATGAAGCGGGAAGTTGAAAAGTTTGTTCGAAGATGTCATGTTTGTCAAGTTTCGAAAAGGACAGCTACAAATGCGGGTTTGTATATGCCTTTACCCGTTCCTACAAAACCGTGGGTTGATGTAAGCATGGATTTTGTGTTGTGCTTGCCGAGGACTCAACGGGGAAATGACTCTATATATGTTGTGGTGGACCGTTTCTCGAAGATGGTACATTTTGTTGCTTGTAAGAAGACGGCAGATGCAGTCCATGTGGCACAGTTGTTCTTTAGAGAGATCTATCGCTTGCATGGTTTACCAGAATCTATAGTTTCGGACAGGGATACCAGATTTCTGAGTCATTTTTTGCTTAGTTTGTGGAAGATGGTGGGAACGAAGCTGAAATTCTGTAGTGCTTATCATCCACAAACAGATGGACAGACTGAAGTTGTGAACAGATCCCTGGGAAATTTGTTGCGATGTCTTGTGAAGGATAATCTGAAGAGTTGGGATGTGAAGTTATGTCAAGCGGAGTTTGCTCATAATCATGCTATCAACCGTAGTACGGGTTTCAGTCCATTTCAGATTGTATATGCAAGCTTGCCAAAGGGGCCGTTGGATTTAACGATAGTGCCACAACCGAAGGGGACAATTAAGCGAGCTGCTGATTTTGTTGATGGGTTGACAGAATGCCATAGAATCGTTCAGGGACGATTGGAGAAGACGAATGAGAAATATAAGCAATCCGCAGATATTAAGCGACGACATGTTGACTTCAAAGAAGGAGATTTTGTATATGCAGTATTGACCAAGGATCGATTTCCTGTTGGTACTTACAACAAACTAGCTGCTAGAAAGATTGGTCCTTTGGAAATCGTAAAGAAGATTAATGAGAATGCTTATCAATTGAGATTGTCGGATCATATCCATACTGCTGATGTTTTCAACGTCAAACATTTGATTCCGTATCATGAGCATGAGCTTGTCGAAGAAGAGGAGAGCGTGAATTCGAGGTCGAATTCTTTTCAACCAGGGGAGGATGATGCAGCACTCACCTTAGGTCGTGTATGACCTAACTCCAAGGTCACTGAAGAAGTGAATCGCGAGCAGAGCAACTCCTTAGGTCGCGCGCGAGAAGCTCCAGAAGGTCGCGAACGACCTATGTACACCTCCTTAAGTCGCAAACGACATAACCAAGTCGTTGAAGTGAATCGCGATACCCTAAGTCGCGAGCAAACAGATCCATATGTCGCCTTCCCTAGGTCGCAAGGCCATAGGTCGCGGAGCCTAAATCGCGAACAAGCAGAGCAAGATCCAGTAGGTCGCGAGCAATTAGGTCGCGAACATTTCTGTTGTCGCTGATGTTAAGTCGCGAGCGAACATTTTTGATGCCGTGCTTCTTCCTTAGGTTGTGAGCGAAAGTTAGGTCGCGAACATTGCTTAGGTCGCTAATGTTAAGTCGCGAGCGAACATTTCTGATGCCGTGCTTTTTCCTTAGGTCGCGAGCGAAAGTTAGGTCGCGAACATTTATTAGGTCGCTGATGTTAAGTCGCGTTGTATTTGTTAAGTCGTTTGAGATGTTTGTTGTTAGGTCGTTTGTTTCTTAAGTCGCTTGTGTTGTAATTTTCTTAAGTCGTGTGTTGAGTTGTAAATCTCTACAAATAGGGATGTGAGGTCATTTGTAAAAGGTTGTTAATTTTGAATAAAAATTTGGTTTGTGCTTCGTGCCTCCATTGAAATTGGTAGTTGAGTGTGATCTCCTATCTCCACCTTTGGCATTCGAGTGCGCTCGAATCAACGATTGTTGAATCCAATTCACGGAATCAAGTGCGCTTGATCAACGTTCGAAGAATTGTAGATCTTCTCTCATGGCATCGTACGAGATCAACGTGTCGAAGATTGCTAGAATCCGGTATCTTCGTGATCAACGGATTTGGGCCTTTATCTTGGGTATCTTCAATCCATCAATTCATCATTGTATCATTTCATCGATTTATCATCGATTCATCGATTATTTCCGCTAATCGTGTGAGATCCTGGACGGATTCGATTTACATCATCGAATTTGCTTCCTTGGCTGCATCAGTTTCCTATCGAAACCTCCCTTCGAAGTGGTTGGGGTGACTCAAGGTTTGGTCCTAATGATCTAAGGATATGAGCTGAACTAAAAGGTTTCGAATTCCTCAAAAGGTAGCCTTTCGATCATGCTGAAACAAGCAGGTCATAATAAGAATTGCATATAAGCATTAGATTAGCCAACATATCCAAAAATGCAATAAATTTTCTTTGATTATGTTTTCCTTTATTACCAGTAGCTTTAGTAATACAAAGAAGACAAATCCCCGATCTGATTTTAGAATAAGGATTTTTAAATTAAAAAAGTACAAGTATGAAGTGAATCAAATTGAATCCCCGTAACAAGACCCCTAGGGTCTTATTTATAGGTGCTGGTTGAACCCTTTCGAATTAGATATTTCGACCTAGTCAAAAGGAGTACCTTGATGACCTTTTTCTACAACAAAATTTTGGGTGTCCTCTACTTTACTTTAAATCAGAACTTGATTGCTTTCGACTTCATCGAAAGGGGTTGGCGTGCTCTCTACTTTATGTTGCTATGCTATTGCAAGTAAGAAAAGATGTGAGCTTTTGATTACATCGATAGGTGTATCCCCGTGTCTTTAAAGGAATCAGAACATAACATAAAGTTTAAGCGCGGAAGGTAGCTTTCGAAGGTATACATGTTTACTAATGTGGAACCCCCATATTTTGGTATATGAGAATGTTATATTGAATTTGAGTAAACTTTCCTATATAGCTGGATGGTTTCAACTGATTCAAAAGGCTAATATATGCTTTCAAAGGGTTAGCTTTGGTCATACATTCAGTTGCGGAAGGTAAATGATGACAAAACCATTGTTTCGAAAGGGTTAGTGCTCAGGCAAAAGCCTATCATCTGTCGCTTTCAAAAGGTAGCTTCAACACTTTCGAAACTCCTTTATGCATGCGGAGATTACTGCTTCGAAAGCAGTTTATCAAAGCGAAAAGATTGCTTTGTCACCTTTCGACCTCTTCGAAAGTGCTCGACTTATTTAATTTTCTTTTGCTGAAGCATCCCTTCGACTCCTTTAAAAGGTTTTGTTAATGCTATCATTCCTTGTGAATCCCTCTTTGATATTCTTCATAGTTTCGATAGGGTTAAAGTGAAGACTGATGGTAAAAAAATTGTGCATCAAAATTGATTTGCAAATGGCATATGATATGGTGAACAGTGAGTTCGTGTGTTATATGCTTTTCACAAAGGGTATCCCACTTTCTCTTATAAATGTGATATGTGAGTGCATTAGTATTCCTACTTTTTTGATTATGGTTGATGGCATACCCCACGGTTTTATCACATCAAATTGAGGCCACCTATCTATCTATCTATCTTCCTATTTTCATTTTCGTTCACTATTATGTATGTATTCAGCATTGTGAGGATAGATAGTTATAACTGTCCAGGCCGATAATAGTACCTAGTCACTTTTGTAACTCTGATTTCATAGTGTTGGAGTAGCTCTTTTTACTACACTTTTGGTATTATATATTATCGTTATGCACGTGAGATTATGATATTGTGTTCTTTCTTGTTCCATTTCTATTTTCTTTTATTTTACCCTAACTTTCGGTCTTCCTGGCACTTCGGTGCTTGGCACACGAATACCATGGATGTACTAATGTCGACATCTGAGGATCGAGAAGGCAGGACGTTACATTTTGGTATCATAGCCCAAGGTTGAGAGAACACCTTGGCTTTGGTTGGGTATGGCTCACTAGAGATAGGGTAACTGAAGCCCTAGAATGAGTCATGAGGAGTTTACATATGAGAGCATATTTGTTATTTTCAAAATGTTTTCCTAAAAACATCCTCTTCTTAATAAACCTTTTTTTTGAAAATCAATTCCTTTGAATTAATCCTTTCTTAGTATCCATTCTTAGTAATTCATTTTTAGTATATCCTTTTTTAAATATAACTCTATCTTAAAGTATTCTAAAGATGCTTTGCTAAATTCAGGTAGCAAACTATGAGTACTCGTGCTGCAACTTCTAGAGGTAGAGGTCATAGTGGTAGAGCTAGTACCGTCACAAATGGTGCGGCTCGAGTTCCAAGTAATGTTGCTCCTGTAGTCGAACCTGTGGAGAATGTCGTTGAAAAAATAGTGCAAGTTCAACCCCCAATGAATTTTGCTTCACTCTATAAGGATTTTGAGAGGCTTGGAGGTCAGAGGTTCAATGAAACTGAACCGATTGTCGGAGTTTAGACTTGGTTAAGTTTGTGTGAGAGGATTTTTGGAGACATGGAGTTGGGTGATGCTGTGAAGCGTCGTTTGGCTTCTCGTCATCTTTCTGATGCTGCCATGGATTGGTGGAGTTCTATTACTGTGGATGTCCCAGAGAATGATTTTACTAAGGCTAAGTTTAAGGAGGAATTCAGAAGTAAGTTCATACCGGAGGCAGGAAAGACCTTATTATTTCAAAGTTTCTTGGATTTAAAGCAGGGCACTATGATTGTAGCAGAGTATGAGAACAAGTTTAGTGAATTAACCCATTTTAGGCCAGGAATGATCGACGCACCTTTGAAGAAGCTTGAAATGTTTATAGCTGGTATGCGTCCCGAGTTTAAGCAGGAAATGACTAATCATATCAAGAGTTCATTTGTTGATTTGGTAAATATGGATTTGAGGTTCGAGATTTTGACACCTAATCCTACCGCGACTGCTTCAACTAGGGATAAGAAGCGCAAGTTCTAAGCAAAGGATAGTTCAGACATTACTTGCTACAAGTGTTGTCTGAAGGGACATTATGCCAATAAATGTCCATCCGGTAATGGAGTGGAAGTAGTGAAGGCACCACAGTTTGCACCGCAAGGTTGCTATAATTGTCATCAGTCGGGCCATATTGTTAAGTATTGTCCATTGCTCAAGAAAGGGGAGCAGCCTAGGGTCTTTTCTATATTGGATACACCTTCCACTTTGGCAGCTAAAGGGGAAGCAGGTTCTAGAAGGTATCCTATCTATTTCTAGCATTCTGATTTATGTCTTATTTGATACTGGTTCTTCTCATAGCTTTATCTCTAGTAACCTTGTTGATTAACTTGTTCTTAAACCAGTTATGATTCAAAATTCAATTTGTGTGTCAAACTCCATAGGTAGCTCGGCCAATCTAAGCATGTTATGTGAAGGAGTTCCAATTTCTTATTATAATAAACTCCTTCCATGTGATATGTTTATCCTTGAATGTGTTGGGTTTGACATGTTGCTTGGCATTGATTGGTTATCTCAATATCATGTTATTTTAAATTGTGATAAGAGAATTATATCTTTAATTTATAGCGGGAGGGTTCAAAAGGTGTCTTGTGGAGAGCCCATTTTGATTATGAGTAGTTTTATGTATTCTCTTAATGTGTCGAATAAGGACTTAGAATCCATTCCAGTTGTTCGAGAATTCTTTGATGTCTTCGAGGAGGTTTCTAATTTACCTTATCATTGTGAACTCGAGTATCATACTGATTTGGTTTCTAATTCTAAGCCTATCATTTTGCCTGTGCGTAGGTTATGTCCAAAGGAGAAATTGGAATTAGCCAATCAGATTAGAGACTTGCTACGGAAAGGTCTAATCCGACCTAGCCGTTCGAATTGGGAAGCGCCCGTCGTTTTTGCTACTAAAGCGGACAGTTCCATAAGACTCTATGTCGATTACCACGAGCTTAATAAACGGACCATTCAAAATAAATATCCTTTTCCTAGAATAGATGACTTATTTGATTAGCTCCATGGAGCTCAGATATTCTCTAAGCTTGTCCTTGCTACAAGTTTTCACCAGTTGAGGGTAGCAAAAGAAAGTGTTCCCTTAACAGCTTTTCTTTGTGATCGATTTTATGAATGTTTAGTTATATCATTCGGTCTAACCAATGTTCCATCTTATTTTGTTGACTTGATGAATCGTGTATTTCACGATGTCTTAAACAAATTCGTGTTTGTTTTCATCGATGATATCCTAGTTTATTCCAACACTGAGGAGGAGCATTCCCAGCATTTGAGAATTGTATTGGGGACAATAAGAGAGCATGTTCTTAAGGCTAAGTTCTCAAAATGTCATTTTTGGGGGTCGGAGGTCAAATTTTTAGGGCATGTTGTTTCCGAAGAAGGTATTTCTGTTGACCCGGTGAAGGTTATGGTTGTTCAGGATTAGAGGAGACCCAAAAGACCAACGGAGATTCGAAGTTTCTTGGGTTTTGTTGGTTATTATCGGAGATGCATTCAAGATTTCTCCAAGATTGCTCCACCACTTACAGCTTTGACAAAGAAAGATGTCAAATTTGTTTGGACAGAAAAATGCGAGATTGCATTTAAAGAATTAAAGGAAAAGTTGACTAGTGCCCTCGTTTTGACTATTTCGAACGAGGGTGAATGTCTAACTGTTTACATTAATTCTAGTGGAACAAGATTGGGTGATGTGTTGATGCGGCGTGGGAAAGTGGTCGCTTATGCAAGTAGGCAGCTGAAGCTGAACGAGACTAGATATGCAACACATGGTTTGGAGCTTTTGGCAGTAGTCTTTGCAATGAAGATATGGAGGCATCATTTGTTGGGTGAAAAGTTTGAGCTTTATTTGGACCATAAATCTTTGAAGTATCTTTTTACTTGGAAAGATTTGAACTTAAGGCAGCAGCATTGGTTGGAATTTCTTGCAGCATCTGATCTTGAGATTTCATATACACCGGGAAAGGCAAATGTTGTAGCTGATGCATTGAGTAGGAAGTATGTTGTTCTGGCTAGTATAGAGATTTGTCCAACTCTTATCAGTTGTATAAAGGTAAATCAGCAAAGGGATAGTCATCTTACTCGCCTAGCTAAAGCCGTTAGTGAGAATATTGCTTCGGAGAGGTATCCAAGTTTCAAAATAGACGACTAAGGAATTTTAAGAATGAATCGATGACCGTTTGTTCCAAATGTTGATGGAATTATACAAGTGGTTCTTACGAAGAGTCATCATTCTATATTGACGATACATCCAGTGGTCACTAAGTTGTATCAAGATATGAAACGTGCTTTCAGCTGGGAAGGTATGAAGGGAGACATTTCTATCTTTGTGAGCAGGTATGCTAACTGCTAGCAGGGAAAGGGTAGTCATCAAAAGATGGTTGGTTTGCTTCATCCATTGGAGGTTCCAAAGTGGAAGTGGGAGAAGATTTCTATGGAATTTATTGATGGTTCTCTTAGGTCGAAGAGAGGTAACGAAGGCATTTGGGTTATTGTTGATAGATTGACTAAAAGTGCACACTTCTTACTAGTTAAGGCAACAACGACGATGTCTAGTTTAGCTCAGTTATATGTTAGAGAGGTGGTTAGGCTTCATGGCATTCCAAGTAGTATTATGAGTGGTCGAGATCCGATCGTCACAAACCAGTTTTGGAAGGGTTTGCATGATGTGCTTGGAATGAACCTTAGTTTGAGTACTGCTTATCATCCTTAGACAAATGGTCAGACTGAGAGGGTGAATCGGGTTTTGGAGGATTTGCTTAGAGCCTATGTTCTTTACTTTGGAGGATCTTGGGAGGATCACTTGCTGCTTGTGGAGTTTTCTTATAACAATAGTTTTCAGGCAAGTAATGGGATGGAACCTTTTGAGGCATTGTATGGAAGATCGTGCAAGTCTCCTTCATCTTGGTTAGAACCAGGAGATCACTTAGTTCTTGGACAAGATATGATCCATGAGGCTATGGATAAAGTAGTAGAGATTAGGAAGCACTTGAAGGTGGCTCAGAGTAGGCAGAAGAGCAATGCTGATGTGAGGCATCCAGATTTGCAGTTCTTAGTCGGGGACTTTGTGTTAATTAAAGTTTCTCCGATGAGAGGTGTGATTCGGTTTGGTAAGGGATGGAAGTTAGCCCCACGATTTATTTGACCTTTTCCAAATTTGGAGAAGATAGAAATTTTGGCTTATCGAGTTAAATTATCGACTAATAAGCTATTGGGTGTACACAATGTTTTTCACGTATCTCATCTACGGAAGTATGTACATGATCCTACTTTAATAATCGAGCCATCGCAGCAGTAGGATTTGGAAGTTCAGCCCAACTTGACTATTGTAAGACAACCTATTCGTATTGTTGAGCATGATACGAAGAGGTTGAGGACTAAGGTAGTAGAATTAGTTAAGGTGCAGTGGAGTGAAGATGTTCGGGATTGCACTTCGGAGACAGAGGAGAGCATTGAAGCCTCTTATCCAGAGTTGTTTCTTAGATAGTAGATTCTGTTGTATCTTAGCTTTTGCTGCGTACTCACCGCTTGTGGTAGAGTCACTTAGCTTGTATCTTTGTTATATGTAGTTTGAGCAGTATTCTATATATACCCCTTTCTTCAATTCTCTTGTGTTGTTCTTGTTTGGATTTCGGGGATGAAATATCCTAATGGGGGAGAATTTAACGACCTGGAAATTCGAACACTTCACCTTCGAATATTTCAGTTTTTGGAAAATGTTTAAATATTAAAAATATGTGTATACAATCTTCAAAGAAACTTTTTAATTGATAACTAATGTTAGAAAACTAATTTATGAAATACGTTTACGAAAACATATTCTTTGATATATTACTGAAAATATGACCGAAAAACATTTTGTGAAAAATCGATACTTTGTTCAATATAAATTGTTCAAATAATTGTGCAAAAGTAAGACATCATTAGAACAAATTAATAAGTACTTAAATATACTTAAAACTAATGGTTATTAATTAGCAAAAAAGGCTTCTAGAAGAAGAACAAGTGGACCCTTGATTTAAGGAGATTTGAAAGGAGTGATTTAAGGGAAGTATGGTGTTAAAAGAGCATGGCTGCCCATCACTCTTTGGCAGCCCATTAGAGGGTAAGAGAGGTCTTTTACTCACTTCCTAAAGCTTATAAATAATCACCCTTAGCCTCCTTACATTCAAACAAACTCACTTGAAATAAATTACTTTACATCACACTCTTCTCTTCTCTAACTTCTCTAATTAAAGAGCAACTCAATCAAATACTTTCCAAACTTCTCCAAACTCATGCCATCACCATAATATACAATATAGCAACACCCCATCACCTCAAAAGCCCAAGAAGTAAAGCCATTCTCCAAAAATCTTTCAAGGCCGTGAGCATGAGGCAAGGTTTTGCATTGGTCGAGCCACTTTCTAACACCAATTCTCTCTTGATCTGCTTGATTCTCGTATTGTGAGTAGTAAGGAGGAAGTATAGTGGGATCTATTTGAATGTTGGTAGGAAGATACTGAAATTTGTTTTAAGTAAAGGTGAGATATCTCACTCATTAATCAAATCCATAAAAACATGACATATATGATATTATATGTGTTAATTTTGTTTCATGATATTGCTTCATATATGTTAATAATTTTAGACACTAACTAATTAAAGTTATGACCATGATAATAATGCTTTGAAAAGTATGTGATTTGCTAAAGTATTGCCTTTTAAACTATTAGAATGAGTAGTTTAAATTAAATGCATTCAAATGCTTAAAATGGACATATTAACTGATTTGAATGTTGAAACATGTTTAGTAGCAATATGGATTGAATATGGAATCATATTTATATATAAATATGAATGAAACTAAACATTGGGTATTGAATTGAAAATGGAATTGTCCGTATAACGATAATCTCTATAAACGCACTTTGAATCCTTTAAACTATAACTTATGAAAATGGTGATTTAATGGCATATCTTGATAATATCTTGTTTGGTTATTATCTGCACTTCTACAAGTGCTTTGAAAAGCAAAGAACAGGTTTCAGAAATTTATAAAAGAAGTAAATCAAAGTAATAAGAGATTGACGTAAAAAGGTCTCTATAGTAACACTTTTAAAAATAATTCGTCTTTGAAAATAACGTGCATTTTTGTGGAAACTTTCTTAAGGAGTTATATAGCAATAAATAAAGTAAATAATATATTATTCTAATTGAGAAAGTTTTGAAGCTTAAGTCAATTGATAGCTAGTTGAACGAAGTGCAAAAATTTATAGCGAATTAGTCGCTATAAGTGCAGTTCGATAATATACCCTATTTTCGGGAAATTCTCTAAAATATTAAAAGGTGTTTTTTGGGATTTTTCTACATGGTTTTCACGTACTCAAAGTACGGTAACTACTATAAAAAGAATGGATTAAAAAACATTTGTTAAAATTCACTTTAAAACGACAGCTTAGGAATTTTAGTAGCACTTCGATAGTGATGTTTTTTCTTCTGAAACACTTTTGAGCGGTTGCGAATTTTTTTGTGGCATTTGCAGAAATGCTATCTTTTCTGTTTGAAACTATAATTTGTTTTAAAATGATATTAAATTTTGTATTTTTCTCTAATCTTTTTAGGATTGTTTTATAACTTATACTATAGTGTTTTAAAATATGTTTCAGGTTTAAATATATTTTTAACAATTAGTTATGAATTTCTCAACTTAATAGCATTTAAAATAAAACTTATTTTTCTATTTCAAAGTTTCCTATTCTTACATAACATTCTATAAAAATAATTAACATATATATAAATAGTTTTAAAAGTGTGTTAACATATTAACAAGTATTTTAAAGTTATTTCTGTAAGTGATAAATATGAAATTAAGTATTTTATAAAACTAATAAAGGAAGTTTTTAAAGAAAAGTTTTTAATTATTAAAGTAAACTAAATTAAAAGGGATTAGAAGTCATTTATGTGACTTGATTATACTTGAGTGATAAGTAACAACTATGTAATGGCCTTAGTTTTATTTTTTGTAGGATGTTAGTATTAATATGCTTAACACTAAAAGCCGAAAGAGTAAACTTCTCTATTTGTGAGAGTCAAGACTGATGTTTAGGTAGTGACGGGGCAATAGAGCTCTAACCTATCGGCATCCTTCTAGGTTGGGGAATAATCAAGTAGAAAGTTCGGAAACGTGTAAAGTGTGCAAATCTTGATTCCCATAAGCAAGCATTCAAGACTCGATAGTTGATTAGTCGACTACTGATCTTAACCAAACTTAACTTAGGAAGTATATGAAATGCTTCGTGGATTTATATCAATAAGAACCCCTAGGGAGGAGTAATGGTATGAAACGCCTCTAGCTTTTGATTACTTCTAAAAGTATAGAAAATGAGTTAACCGGAAATTCATTAATTGGAATTGGATAGTCTGGGATTGGTAAGTGTTCTACTTGTCGAATACCACTCCAAAACTATTATACTTGTTCTATGATTTGGAAGTGAATGGTGTAAACCATGTGTAGTTCCGAAATCTGTTGAGATGATGGAATCCATGTGGGATTCATTTTGTGATCAAGTTTTGTTTAATAGTCGTGTGAAGATGTCGAACGTGACCTTGACATCAGAAATGGAAAAAAGCAGAGTAGGCCTATAGCCAATGAGGTTTAGCTAACTACAGAGGGTAATGATCAACTTTATTATCTAGAGTATGCTCATTGATTTTGCTAGCGAGAGACGATCGTATTCGGGATAGTTTTCTACATGAACCAGCAATGACTTCTTTATTTGGTATATTTTATCTAAAGATATACGATGGTCGGAAGGTACTTTCTGACCCTTGCCATGAGACTTGCCTCGAGGTACTGAGGGCGCTCCAATGGAAAAATCCATTTATATGAACATCCCATAGCAGTTTTTTGTTTGTATATCTAAGTATGTTGTAAAATGTAATCAATGTAACCATTTCAGCTATGATCTATATTTATATTACACACCTTAGACATTATCTATAATATCACCTAATGTAAATATCAATTGAGTTCATTCTTTCGAGGGGAAACCAATCCGGAAATTCAGATGGTCTTGGAAGTATGGTTATATGTTTATATGCATTTTTGAGTTTCCCATACCAGACTTATGGCTAACACGTGGTGTTTTATTTTCCCAAAACTCATTGTGTAATCTTTCGAGTAGGTTGAGTTAAGCAGGTTTCAGGGTTGTATGTTTTGAAGCTTATGGAGACAAGCTGGATACTTCTGCATATCTATCTATCTATGTACCTATTTTAATTTCCGTTCACTATTACTATGTATTCAGCATTATGAGAACCATTTGTTATAACTGTCTAGGCTGATAGTAGTACTTAGTTACATTTATAACGTTGATTTTATAGATGTTAGAGTAACTTTTCATACTACACTTGGTATTATATATTATCGCTCCGCATGTGAGATTCTGATATTGTGTTCTTTCTTGTTTCATTACTATTTTATTTTATTTTACCCTAATTTTCAGTCTTCCCGACACTAGGGTGCTCGGCACATGAATACTGTGGATGTATTAATGTCGACATCTGGGGATCGATAAGGCAGGATGTTACAATATATAACTGCTTGGTGGCCGCAGTAGTCATGAGTAGTACAATGCCAAACATTTGGAGAGCGTTACATGATCTAGTCTCAATTGATGCATCGATATCCAATCTCGATGTATCTTGAATTGAAATATTTAAAATGATGTGTTTATTATATTATGATACAATAATCATGATTACAAAAATTTGAAATTACTATCACATACACACCATTTATGGATTTTGTGTTAAATATATTTTAATCAAAATATTTAATTATTTATAACACATTATAAAAATATATAAAAGGAAGTAAAACAACTTTATTACAAATAAGAATTGATTAAAGAGTTAATTAATTTACAATAATTATAGAATTGCCTCTAGAGCATACCCCAAAATTTATCAATCACCCTCTTGCACTTGGGGCCAATTATGGAATCTTATTCCCGTCCCTTCAACCGGCTTCTCAAGAGCCGACCGAGCCAGACCCTTAGTGAATGGATCTGCTATGTTGTCCTTGGAATCTACCTATTGTATCATGACCTCTATCTTTTTAACGGATTCTCCAATGAGGTGGAACTTCCAAAGAATATGTCGTAACTTTCTATATACTTTGGGTTCCTTTATGATTTGAATCGTTGCATTATTATCACAGAAAATGTCATAGGATTCTCTATATTGGGATCACTCTAAGCTCACTTGAAAACTTGCGCATCTGGACTGCCTCTTTAGTTGCTTCATTGAGGGCAATATACTCGGCCTCCATCATCGAATCAGCTAATGTCTCTTATTTGAAACTTTTCTAACTAATGGCTCCCCCGTTAAGTGTAAAGACATAACCAAAAACTGACTTACTATCCATCTATATCACTATGAAAGCTAGACTCCGTGTACTCCTTCATAAGGAGGTCTCTATTCCCGTATATGAGGAATAAGTCCGTAGTATTTCTTAAATACTTCAGTATACAATTTACGACCGTCCAAAGTTTTTCTATAGGGTTAGACTGGTACCGGCTTAAACATCCTAATGCGTATGCCATATATGGTCTAGTATAGAGCATAACCTATATTATTAATCTTATGACTGAGGCGTAGGGGATCCCCTTCATATGCTCTTTTGCTTATCAGTATAAGGAGCATTCTTTTTAGAAAGGAAGATTCCAGACTGTGTTGGAACATTTCCATGTATGGAATTTTCCATACTAAAATTTTAGTATGGTATTTATTTACAGGGAATGGGACAATCCCAACCGTCTCCTAGATCTATTTGTATAGCTCTTTATACCTAGTATATAGGCTACTTCTTCAAATCCTTCATGAAGATGCTCTTGGAAATCCAAGCCTTCACTGATTGCAATAACGAAATGTCATTGCTAATCAATAACAGAGCGTCGATGTATAGCACTAAGAAAACAATAGCTTTGTCTTATTCCTTTCTATATACGCCCGCTTTCTTTGTGTTGTAATAAAAACCAAACTATTTGATTACCTTATCAAAACACTTATTCTAACTCCATGAAACTTGTTCAAGTCCATAAACGGACTTTAATAGCTTGGAATCCTCACCCTCACACCCACTGCCGCAAAACCCTCGGGCCATGACATATAGACTGTTTCTTCTAAATCACTATAGAGAAATGCCATCTTTATATCCATTTGCCATATTTCATAGTCATAGAATGCGGCTATGGCCACATAATCTGAATGGACTTAAGCATTGCTATAGGTGAAAAGGTCTCGTCATAATCAATAACTTGAATTTGATGAAATCATTTCACAACAAGCCTACTTTGTAACTCTCTACTTCTCTGTCTGCATTAAGCATTTCCTTAAAAATTCATTTGTAGCTGATGGGTTTTAGCCCTTTGGGTACATTCAACAAACTCTATACTTTGTTTTCGTACATGGAATCCACCTCGGATTTCATTGCTCCTAGCAAGATTGCAGAGTCTTTATTCTACAGTTCTTATTGGAAAGGTAGAGGAGTGTTGTCATCTAAGACACAGTCATTCTTCTTGTCATCTATGCGAAAACCATAGTATCTCTCTGGTGTGCAATATTCCCTTCTAAACCTTCTACTAGATTGCATGTTTTTGTATACGGGTGAACTTGGTTCTCCCACTAGCTTAACCTTAGTGTTAATTTCTTGGATTTCATCTAAGTCTACAACTTTGTTGTTAGTTTTCTTTAACATAAACTTCTTTTCTAAAAAGACAGCGTGTTGAGAAACAATGACCTTTTATTCCTCAGTATTGTGGAAAGTATATCCCATTGAGTTTTTGGGATTTCCTATAAATTTACACATTGTCGATTATGTTAATACCTCAAATATTGATTTTGATGACAACAACTATATATATATATATATGGATACTAATGTTTTTTCAAGCTGTATTATATTACAAAATATTACACAGGTACAGAATGATAAAAATTAAAGACTGATCGGTATAAATACCAAGAATAAAGATATAGAGATAATGATCAAAACTCATGAGTTTAGAGACAAAAGACTTGAAGTGCTTAAGACTTTAGTGTTTAGTACAAGTCAATAGAACAAATTGTTAAAGTTCCTGATAGAAAATTCTAATCTTTATCACAAATTTCTAAGCTTTGATATTCTAATCAAAATAAATTATTTAAAATTCAAATTATATTTTTGCAAGTATTTTATAAAAGTTTTTATGCGTTCAAAACATTTAAAAATTATGTTTAAAATTATTTTACTAAATTATAGAAGTTTGAAAACAATTTAAAAGAAAAATCATTTTTCAAAATTAACAAGGATATGTCGACAAAACAATCCTAGATATGTTGAGGTAATGACAGTTAGTTTGTTTTTTAAATTTCGAAAAGAAGTATCTTTTGGATGCACCCGTTCACGAATGGATACTTTATGTTCATTCACTATATAAAGAGGAGTGAAAAAGAATTTTTAAAACTAATTTTCTTACTTTCTTCTTACTTCATGCTCTGTTCTTCTATTTCTTGAAAACTACTTCCTATATTCTTCAAAATCTTTATAGAATTAGTCCATACTGTAGTAGATTGATTCTCTACAAACTATTTAATATTTTGGATGCATTCTGTCTACAAACACAAAGATCAAACCACTATCAGAAGGACTATAGGATATATTATATCCCAAGTAAAATGTTTTTACTTGGAAAGTAATAACTCTACTTTTATTTGTTTTGGTGTGCTTGTTCTCTGTTCAAATCAAGTGGGTTTGCTTGGTAGCTCATCTACAACTTGTACGTATCTTATTAACAGGTAAATTAAGAGAGTTTGCCCCAGACTCGTGAGATAGGAGGGTGTATCTTGTAGCCTTAAAATCGAGACTGTATTTTGGTTTTCTTGCCACCTAGTTAAAATAGGCGATTGAAAATAAATATGTACAAGAAATTGTATTGGACTAGATGTAGGAGAAATCCAAACCAGTATAAAACTCCTAATGTCATCTCTCTAACTTACTGCTTTTACGGCATTTATTTATATTAGTGATTGCCTGCTAATATATCTATATTGGTTATCTATGTTTGAATTTCAATCTTGAAATAATTTAGAAAAGTTCAATATAAGTTATAAAACACTATTCACCCCCAAGTGTTAATGTAGCATTAAGATCCGTTCATATTAGTATAATTTATATTGCATCATTTCCCACAGATCATGCCTCTAGTTCATTCAGACCAACGTTCTTAACGCACGTCGAACAACCCCACAACTTCATATGTTTGAGTTGGAGTTTCTTACTATTGGAATCGGGCCAACCCATAGCAGAAGTTATACGTGAATTTCAAAAAATTATACCCTATTGGATCTTTATAGGGCCTATGAAGTCTAATTTATTTATAACATTTCTAAACTTAGTTTAAATAAAATTAGATATTTCATTTTGATTTATAAATTGTTGTTTAAAATTTGTTTTATTTATTTTCACTTTATATATATAAGTATACATATGTATCATATACATATGTATATGTGAGTGCACGTGTAACATGGTATAGCAACTCGAAAAATTGGAGTATTAATTAACAAATTGATTGAATAATAATGTAGTTTTGGGAAATTAACAAAATTGAGCCACAAGAGTTGCACCATTGGGTCCGTGGTAATTTTCTAAGCAATTTTCATATATAACATGTTGAAATCCGAGTCAGTATGGAGAAGTTACGAGAGAAACAAAGAAAATCAGAATTATATATATAATTAAACAAAAATGAAAAGAAAAAAAAGGCAGACTCGTTAAGGGTCTACTCGTGCCTGAGTCGGGTTGACCTAACCTATTGGTCAGGTTGACAACGCATTCTTCCCTGGTTGATTTTTCGTCCAGGTGTGAGCCAAAGATTGTAAATCTTATTTTTGGTGAAATCATGTGCGTTCGTAGCTGCATCCGATGGTTCCTAGTGATCCTATGATGTGGTTGCACCAGATTAAATCTTCAAATCCGACGGCTTGAGATCCCTATGCCACACTATAAATAGAACCCTAGGCCTAGCTATTTTTCTCATTCATATTTTCTACGAATTTGGTTCATTGCCTGAGGCTGAACCCTAAATAAATTTTTTTTGGGGAGGAAATCATTTTATTAAAAATATTTTACACCCTAGAAGTGGATCCAGGAAGGCCTAGGATTAGAGCTAAGGACACAGATGAGTGTTTTGTAGTTATTTTAGATTTGTAAGCAATTTAAAATAATAGGGTACTCAATAGTTGTAGATTTTCTACAATTTTGAGATAGTTTTTATGTAAGTTTATTTACAATCAGTTTTTAAGTAAATTTTAGAAGTTCATTTTAGTCTATTTTTATTCAGGTATTTTATTAAGTTATTTGGAGTTATTTACAATTATTTACAGTTATTTACATCAACTTTAAGCTTGAATTTAGCCTGTAAATGTTATTTTTTTTATAGAGATTTAATCCTTTTTACGCGAATAAAATATTAAAAAGAGAAGAATTCGCAAATATGGGTTAAAATAGAGAAACATTAAATTTACAGGAATCAGATGCAAAATGAGAAAAACTAAAATAAAATGGAGATGGAGTAAAATAGGAAAATTTGAGATATTTACAAGCGATTATAACAAGTGGTTATAACTAAAAAGAGAAAATAGAAGATTAACAGTTGCAAGAACCATTATAACACGTAGGTTATAATTAAAGAAATAACAGAAGGGGCTTATTTTAAAACTTAGATCCTGGATTAAGTTGATAAGCAAATATAGTAGTAGTGGCCTTTACCGACAGCATTCCCTTTCAAGTCAAGGACTGATGGTCTCACACGTGGTTGAGGCTGGGCACGCTTATGCTGGTTAGGGTAAATAAGTGGCCAATAGATAGAGGCTCAAATTTGGGGATTTGGGTAAGGGGCACAAAGTTAGAAGATTTGTTTGTTAGGTTCAGTACCGGCAGCATTCCATATCAGGTCGAGGACTGATTCTCTCACACATGGGTGAGGCTGGGCACGCTTATGCTGATTAGGTTAAATAAAGGGTCAAATAGGGGGCGATAGTTAGTGTGTACCGGTGATGACCGAGCGTGCGGCATCAATTAGGGTAAATAATTCGCTACTGCGTCCTAAGCACTAAGATGTGTCTTTTGCTGTGGGACCAAGAGGATTGGTTCACAGTGGCACAACAGAAATAAGAAAGTCCAATCAATGGGTAGGATTAGGATTTCAGCCTAATCATGTTAGTAGTTGAGATAGGATTAGGGTTTCGGCCTAATCACAGTAGTTTCAGACAAGTGCAAACAATCAAAGCAAACACTCAAACAGAATCAGAAATGGTATTTTATGCAAGTTTTATATTTTCTGCATCTTCCTTTCATGCCAGAACTATTGCTTAATCTATTATCTTTATCTTGCTTAGAAATGCTAGTAATTACTTTCACTCACCATAATTGTTGTCTGACCCACTCCTCTATCTTTCCTTTTTCCCCAATAGGCCAGCAGAGTTGAGGATAGTTGATTTTGCTTGGAGATTCATTTCCGGAATTTTCTCATTTCAGATGTATTCTTTTGCTTTTCAACTTTTTCATTTGGCTTATGATGGATTGGCACTTGTGAGAGGAATTATTATTGTTATTTTTGTACTCTGATTATGTGAGACTGAGATGTATTTTCATGAGACATGGGAGATTTTCAGCTTTTGAGACATGTTATGTTTTTATGACTTATTTTGAGATGAAGTTTAATTTTGAATGATAAGTTATTATTTAAATGTTTTCCATTGCTTTTACTTATTTGTCTTGTGAATCTTAGTCTCTGTGTTGCTTTAGCTATACCTATAACGCACCACATCCTTTAGTGTGCCCTTTTTGGGAATACTAAGGGATATGGGGTGTTTCATTTGGTATTAGAGCCTAAGGTTATAGGATTCCTAAAAACTTGTTTTAAAAGTAAAGTATTTTTCAAAGGTAACATATCTTCAAACTAAAAATATTTTTCAAGAAGAAATTCTTATTATAGAAATAGTTTTCAAGTATAAGAGATTTTATAAAAATCCCCTCAAAGTCCAGTTCAATCTTCTTTCGATTCTTTCGAGCCTAAATTTTCTTTTCTTTGCATAGAATGGCGGATGCCCAAAATCTTCCAGAGGGTGTCCAAGTCCCTGGCTGGTTCCGTAGATACCTCCAAGCTACGACAGCAGAGGTGCAAGGGAAAGCGCCCAGTGCAGCACCGGCGGGTGGAGGTCCCATTAATCAACCTACAACAACCAATTTTTCTAAGCTATGCAAGGACTTGCTAATCTAGGAGGCAAGACATTTTCTGGCACGGAGGATTTTGAAGAGGGATGAAATTAGTTGAGGAATACGGAGCGGATATTTGGGCTATTAAGATTGGAGAACCGACAGAGAGTTTAGCTTGCATCTTGGCAGCTGAAGGGAGAGGCTTATTACTGGTGGGAGGTTGTAGAGATGGAGGGTATAGACATTGGTTGGGTTGGATTTCGGGAAAGGTTTGAGAGAAAGTCTTTGTCACAAGCCGAGGAAAGCATGCAGTTGGAGAAGTTCATTAATCTGAAGCAGGGGAGTCTTTCGGTGAAGAGTTTATAAATCATTTTAATGAGTTATCGAGGTTTGGGATGGAGCATGTTAATACACCGCATAAGAAGGCCACCATGTTTGCTAAGGGTTTGAACCAGCCCCTCCAAGGGTTGGTATTGAAATATGTACCTATGGGAGCGAAGTATGAGTCACTTGTGGAAATGGGTCTCATATCAGATGTTGCTTAGGAAGAAGAGGTTAAAGGGTTTCCTAAATCAGAAAACTCTAAGAAGCAGTGGTGGAAGAATAAGAAGGATAAGGACAAGAAGAAAGGAGGAGGACCTCAAAAGGGACAGATCAAGAAGGGCGAGAAATGTCATAATTGTAGATGGTTGGGCATTACTCAAAGGACACGATGAAGGGGAGGTCTTACAGCTATAGGCAGCTTGGGCACCTTAGTAGAGCTTGTCCTTAGAGGATAGGGTAGAGAGCAGGCACACCTATGACGCAATTACAAGCTTTGGATGTAGCACCTTCTAGTAGTGCACCGGACCGAGGTAGGAAAGTCTCTATAGAAGGTGTGATCTCTATTTCGGATTTTCCTATTCGGACTCTTTTTGACTATGGAGCATCGCATTCTTTCATTTCTAGTTCCTTAGTTGATTGTTTGCACTTAGATATTTCTCTAGTTGTAGACCATATGGTTGTTTCAAACTCCATAGGAGGATTGACACATTTATCCTTGATTTGTAGAGGTTAGAAAATTTTTATACTAGGCGTACAGTTTGATTGTGACGCCTATGTACTGGGATTTTTGAGATATGGGATGATTTTGGGGATGGACTGATTATCCACTTATGGTGCAATATTGGACTGCGAGAGGAGAGTTGTCAGGCTGGAGACATGTAGCTAACGGACTCTCGAGGTTTCTTGCGACCTGCAGGTGTCAGTCATGTTAAGTTTCCTTTATTACCATGTTTCATTACTAGGAGAGTTAGATTCAGTTCAATTGTTAGAGATTTCCCAGATGTTTTTGAGTAGGTTAGGGGGCTATCCCCTAAGAGAGAGATAGACTTTAGAATCTATCTGAATGAAATTGCTAAGCCAGTGACATTGCCCATGAGACATATGGCTCTTAGGGAAAGGAAGGAGTTAAGTAAGCAGATTGGTGAGCTATTAGAGAAAGGCTTCATCGGAAGGAGCATATCTGAGTTGGGGGTGGCTGTCGTCATCGCTACAAAGGCGGATGGTTCCCTTCGACTTTGTGTAGACTATAGAGAGTTGAATAAGCTCACGAAGAAGAACCGTTACCCACTTCCTAGGATAGACGATCTTTTCATGCAGTTGGTTGGCTCTTTAGTATTTTCTCAGCTTGAATTAGCCGCTGGATTTCATCTGGTTAGAGTCTCTAACGATAGCATCGATAAGACAACATTTAGGGCAGTTGGTGGATTCTTTGAGTTGTTGGTTATGCCGTTTGGGCTGACCAATGCCCTAGCCTATTTTGTAGATCCGACGAGCCATGTTTTTCAAGATGTCCTAAATAAGTTCATTGTAGTGTTTTTGGATGACATTCTGGTGTTTTTAAGAGTATGGAAGAGCATGCTATTCATCTTGAGGAGGTTCTTCGTTAACTTCTTATTCATCAGTTGAAAGTAATATTCTCGAAGTGTCACTATTGGCGTGAGGAGGTGCGTTTCTTGGTGCATGTAGTCTCAAGAGATGGTCTAGCCGTGGATCCCGCTAAGGTAGTAGCGGTACAGGATTGGGAGGCCCCTAATAACACTACCGAAGTTGGAAGCTTCCTAGGTTTGGCTGGTTATTATAGGAAGTTTATCAGAGATTTTGCTAAGATTTCAGCACCGCTGATTCGCCCCACTAAGAAGAATGCGGCATTCGTGTGGGACGTGGATTGTGAGGATTCCTTCACGATGCTAAAGAGGGCCCTTAAAAGTGTTCCAGTGTTAGTTTTACCCGATGGAGCTAAGCCTTTAATAGTATACACTGATGCATGTGGGAATGGCCCTGGGGTAGTATTGATGCATGAGGGGAGGGTAGTATGCTATGGGAGTAGATAGTTGAGAACTCATGAGAAGAACTACCCTACCTATGATTTGGAGCTGGCTGCTATTATTTTCACGCTCTAATCTTGGAGACATTACTTGCTAGGAGAGAGGTTCGAACTTTTCACTGTTCATTAATGATTGAAGAACATGTTCTCACAAAAGGATTTAAACTTGAGGCAGAAGCATTGGATAGAGTTTCTGGCTTCATATGACTTTGAGATAGCTTACACCCCTGGCATAGGGAATGTGGTTGCGGATGCGTTAAGTAGGAAGAGAACAACACTTAGCCCAATGTTCGTGTAGTGGAAAAGCCTAGAGTTTATTTCCACCTTTGATTTTAAGCCCTCTACGGACAGTACTCCTGGATTATTGGCATCACTTGAGGTTAAGCCTACCCTCATAGATCATATTGGCTCAAGGCAGCTAAAGGATTCAGAGCTTATGGATATTCTGGATAGGATTAGCAGAGGAGAGGTCTGTAGACATCTCCAATGCTATTCCACCGATAATAAAGGGTGGCTAAGGAGAGATGGAAGACTTTGTGTCCCTGGCACTGGTGATTTGGTGAGTGCAGTTCTAGTAGAAGCACACCATTCTCGAATGACTATTCATCTAGGTGGCAATAAGATATATAGGGACATGAAGATAGTGTTTTATTGGAGTGGCCAGAAGAATGATGTAGTAGAGTTTGTTGCTAATTGTCTTGTGGGCCAAAGGGTTAAGGTGGAGCAGCAGAGGCCTGGCGAATTGCTTCAACCATTGGATGTATCCGAATGGAAGTGGGATAGTGTTTCGATGGACTTCATAGATGGTTTACCCCGATATAAGAAAGGGAATACCAGTATTTGGGTGATTGTAGATCGTTTGACTAAGAGTGCCCACTTCAATCTGGTCAAGAGTAAGAGGACATCACCTTATTTGGCATCCATATACGTTCGTAAGATGATCTGACTTCATGGAGTTCCCTCTAGCATAGTGAGTTTTGGAGGAGCTTGCAAGAGGCTTTAGGGACACAGCTTAGATTGATTACGGCCTATCACCCTCAAACGGATGGCCAAACGGAGAGAGTTAATATAATTCTTGATGATTTGTTGAGAATGTGCATTCTTGATTTTGGAGGGACTAGGGAGGAGCACCTTCCTTTAGTGGAATTCACATATAATAATAGTTTTCAGGCTAGCATTGGGATGGCTCCTTTTGAAGCCCTTTATGGAAGACTTTGCAAGTCGCCTTCGTGTTGGTTAGAGTCTACAGAAAGATTGATACTTGGTCCCGACATGGTTAGAGAGACTTCGGAGAAGATTGATTTGATTAGAAGAAGACCTAAGACAATCCAAGATAGACAGAAATCCTATGCAGATAAGCGGAGAAGGGATATTGAGTTCAAGTTAGGAGATTTGGTTTTCATTAAGGTGTCTCTGCTAAGAAAGGTAGTGAGGTTTGGATCAAGTGGGAAACTTGCTCCAGATGGGTAGGACCATTCCACGTTGTGGAAAGGTAGGGAAGATGGCGTATCAGATAAAGCTACCGTAGAGGCTCATGGGAGTTCATGATGTTTTTCATGTTTCGCACTTGAGAAAGTGCTTACATGATTTAGCAGAGGTAGTGGAACCTATCCAACTTGAGGAAGTTGAAGTGGAGAGAGAAGCACCGGTTCGTCGCATTCCTACCAAGATTGTTGGACATGATATCAAGAAGCTTAGGAATAAGGAAGTCCCTTTGGTTAAGGTGCAGTGGGGAGATAATATTGAGGATGCTATGTGGGAGGCTGAGGTGAAATACATATCTCTTATCCACATCTCTTTGAGGTACGTCTTGAATTTCCTATTTTCATCTTTAGTTTTGAATAGGTTCTTTCCTTTAGTATCCTTTAGGAGGGTAGATCTTAGGATTTAACCTATGGATGGTAGGACTGAATGTAAACATGTTACTAGAACATGTTATGTATGTTGGACGCAAGTGGTAGTAAGTGTTTGCGAATGGATGCTAATGGACGCATATACACACACTAGGCACTATTATCTCTTAGGCATCGGCCTAACTAGGTCACTAAAGCATATGCATATGGAAGTGTGTGCACTTGCATTTTTATTTCATGGTTGCGATGAATGGGTGATTACCATATGATTGTTGCATATAGAACTATCAGTTTTCATTAGGGAATTTGCATTGATTTGGATACATGGCACCGACATGAGCGCATAAAAAGGAGGTCGACTGAATCAGTAGACCACCTAATCTTTTGCATTAGTTAGGGACATTGACACTACACCATTGCATATATCATAAATTGCATTAAAAAGCTTAAGGAAAAAAGGATGTAATGGATGATGGTTGAATACGTGGTTGTGGAATTTGGATGAAAATATTTATTTCATTCTTCTGTCCTTGGGGATTTCGGGGGCGAAATCCTTTAAGGAGAGGAGAATGTAACAACCCGAAAAATTGGAGTAATAATAATTAATTAACAAATTAATTGAATAATAAAATAGGGTTGGGAAATTGTCAGAATTGAGCCACTGGAGTTGCACCATTGGATCCGTGGTAATTTTCTAAGCAATTTTCATATATAACTTGTTGAAATCCAAGTCAGAATGGAGAAGTTACGAGAGAAACAAAGATATTCAGAATTATATATATAACTAAACAAAAATGAAAAAAAAAGGCAGACCCTTTACGGGTCAACCCGCACTTGAGTCGGGTCGACCCTAGGTCAATCCGCCTATTGGCCAGGTTGACCTGCATTCTTCCCTGGATGATTTTTCATCCAGGTGCGAGCCAAAGACTGTAAATATAAGTTTTGGTGAATTCTTATGCGTTCGTAGCTGCATCCAATGGTTCCAGTGAGCCTACGCGTGGTTGCACCAGATTAAATCTTCAAATCCGAAGACCTGAGATCCCTAGGCCACACTATAAATATAACCCTAAGCCTAGCTATTTTTGTCATTCAGATTTTCTCCCTATTGGGTTCATTGCTTGAGGCTGAACCCAAAATAGAAATTTTTCTAGGGAGAAAATCCTTCTAATAGAAATATTTTATACATTAGAAGTGGATCCAAGAAGGCTAGGTTCAGAGCTAAGGACCACATGTGAGTGTTTTGTAATTATTTTAGATTTGTAAGCAATTTAAAATAATAGGGTTCTCAATAGTTGTAGTTTTTATAAAATTTTGAGACAGTTTTATGTAAGTTTATTTACAGTCAGTTTTTAAGTAAATTTCAGAAGTTCTTTTCAGTCTATTTTTATTCAGCTATTTTATTCAGTTATTTACAGTTATTTATAGTTATTTACATCTGTTTTAAGTTGGAGTTTAGCCTGTAAATGTTAGTTTCTTTTTATAGAGTTTTAATCCTTATCGACGCGAATAAAATATTAAAAAGAGAAGAATTCACAAATATGGGTTAAAATAGAAAAACACTAAATTTACATAAATCAGATGTAAATTGAGAAAAACTGAAATAAAATGGAGATGGACTAAAATAGGCAAATTTGAGATATTTACAAGCATGATTATAACAAGTGGTTATAACTAAAAAGAAAAAATAGAAGAGCAACAGTTGCAAGAACCATTATAACACGTAGGTTATAATTAAAGAAATAACAGAAGGGGATTATTTTAAAACTTAGATTTTGGAGTAAGTTAATAAGCAAATATAGCAGTAGTGGCCCATACTGGCAGCATTCCATTTCAGGTCTAGGACTGATGGTCTCATGCGTAGTTGAAGCTGGGCACACTTATACTGATTAGGGTAAATAAGTGGCCAATAGATAGAGGCTTAATTTTAGGGATTAGGGCAAGGGGCGCAAGTTAGAAGATTTGTTTGTTAGGACCAGTACCGGCATCATTCCCTTTCAAGTCGAGGACTGATGGTCTCACACGTGGGTGAGGCTGGGCATGCTTATGCTGATTAGGGTAAATAAAGGGTCAAATAGGGGGCGATAGTTAGTGTGTACAGGCGATGACCGAGCATGCGACATCGATTAGGGTAAATAATTTGCTACTGCGTCCTAAGTGCTAAGAGGTGTCTTGTGCTATGGGACCAAGAGGATTGGTTCACAATGGCACAACAGAGATAGGAAAGGCCGATCAATGGGAAGGATTAGGATTTCAGCCTAATCAAGTTAACAGTTGAGATACGATTAGGATTTCAGCCTAATCACAACAGTTTAAGACAAGTGCAAACAGTCAAACAAAATCAGAAACAGTATTTTATGCAATTTTTATCTTTTCTGTATCTTCCTTTCATGCTAGAAGTATTTCTTAGTCTATTATCTTTATCTTGCATAGAAAAGCTAGTAATTACTTTCACTCACCAGACTTATTGTCTGACCCACTCCTCTATCTTTCCTTTTTCCCCAATACGCCAGCAGAGTTGTGGATAGTTGATTCAGATTGCTTGGAGATTCATTTTTGGAATTTTCTCATTTCAGATGTATTCTTCTACTTTTCATCTTTTTCATTTGGCTTATGATGGATTGGCACTTGTGAGAGGGATTATTATTGTTATTTTGTACTCTGATTATGTGAGACTGAGATGTATTTTCATGAGACATGAGAGATTTTGAGCTTTTGAGACATGTTATGTTTTTATGACTTATTTTGAGATGAAGTTTAATTCTAAATGATAAGTTATTATTTAAATGTTTTCCGCTGCTTTTACTAATTTGTCTTGTGAATTTTAGACTCTGTGATGCTTTAGCTAAACCTATAATGCACCACATCCTTTGGCGTGCCCTTTTTGAGAATACTAAGGGTGTGGGGTGTTTCACATGGTATTCCGTGCAAGGTATAAAAAGCCCGTATATAGATGGTGGGATTTACATCACAAGTGACATATTAACTCATTCTATATGTATTGTATTTGTCTAAATATATGCATATACTTATAATTATAAAATTCAAGAAATTATATATATATATATATATTATGTTATAATTAATAATTAAATGTATATATACACATATATCTACATATAAAATTATATATTTATAAAAATAAATCATTTTACTAATTTATATATATACACACACATACGAATTAAAATATAAAATAATTATATAAATATATACATATATACGTAAAGATAATAATAAATGTAAGTTTGTATTATAATAAATTATATACAAATTTAAATAAGTAAATAAAAAATATAATTTTTTAAATTTCTAGTCCGACACAATTACAAATCTAAATTTGTTATAATTTTAATATTTATATATATATTTGAATTAATCAATCAATTTTTCATTAATTAAATAATATAATATAATTATATAATTAAATGTCAAATTTTAAATTTTCTAAAAATCTAGAATGGTATTTTAAGGGTTGCAAAATTTTTTCAGATTTTTCTACATTAAATCTATAATTTTAAGTAATTAAATAATAAATAGTAGATTTTTAATTTTACTTTTCAACATATAAAAAGAATATAAAAGTCTTAAATTTTTGCCGAATCTTCTGGGATAATGAACTAATTTTGAAAAATATAAAATTTAATTTTCAAAACATTATTTATTTTATTTGAATTTATTAAATCCTATAATGATTAAATAATGATAAAATTATCAAATAATAAAAAAGAATTTCAGCTATTAAAATTCATAATTGATATAAACATATATTATAAAAATATTAGATCTATTTTATAGTGTACATATATATACACAAATATATATGTTTTGATGTATATTGTGTAAATGTACTGATTTAAATATTAATATATGTGTATATCAATTAATATAATATTAAAATAAAATATTTTTATTTAGCACAAATCATTAGATTATTAATAAAATATGAGTACATTAAATTTATGTACATAGCCAATCATTATTATGACAACAACATTATCTATAGAAATTTCACCTAACGAATTAAGCGATAATTACGTATATATACATAAGTGTACATGAGCAATGGATTATTATATAATATTTATCCATCTATTATGTAAATAAATGGTTACATACAACAGATTTCCTCAAGTCCACATTGAAAAGATGAATCCTCTCCCTTTGGAAATTCCTCGGTTCGTTAGATTGCTAGTCTTGAATCGCAGACCCTTTTGCTATCAAATAGCCTTGTATTTGAATTTATTTGATTTGGGTTTTCAAAGAGTATATATAGAGATGAATTTCGGCCAATAGATGATAGAGGAAGCAACAAAAGATAAAGTTAAGTTAGGTTTAGGGTTCCTTTTGTATTAGTTGAATCAGAGTGAAAAGTGTATTAGATCACTTACCTTTTATCACTAGATCTTAACCACCCATCACCCCCCTTTACCCTATATTTTGCCGCCCCCAATATACCCTATTCCCAGCCCAAATTAATCCCTAATATCATGGGCTAATAGCCCATTTAAGCCCAAGTAAATATTTTTAATTAAATCTAATTTAATTTCTTATCGATATCTTATATCGATGTATATATTTATAACTATTATAAATATATACAACAATATTTATTCCTCAAATCATATTCAATTTCATAATTATGAAATATTAATTTAGTTAATTTATAACAATTATAAACTTATTAAATCATTTAGTCTAAAAATAATTCATCATTTCGGTTGTGTAACTCTTAGGTGTAAATTTAGTCAGTAATTAACATCAAACTATTCAAATGTTAGCATTCACACTTCACTAAGTAGGTGGTGTGACATTATGGCTTAATTTATCGCTTACTCTGTCTCAGTAAAATATAATTTTAGTTTAATAAGCATTGCCAGGTTGTGACATTTATTTACACCAATTCTCTTTGTCAAAACTATATCACTTTTGACTTACGGATTTTGGTAATGGTCAAAATTCAACATCATCCATATTCAACTCTATATTCCAAACACAATGTCCTTGGTTCAATAATAACTACTATTATTAACCAAAATGCTCTAACTAGAGACTTTAACCTTGAGTTACTTGAGTTGACCGTGATAGTAACCCTATATAACAAAGGAGAAGAATCCTCTCTTGAATAGTGCTTCGGTTCCAATACTTCCACTCGACCCAACTATAGTCACTCTATTGATGCCATGCCATGATTTGACTATAATCAAAGCAGAGCTTTCATATTGAAGATTCACATTATTCTCAAGTTGAGAGAACTATGCAAATCAGTCGCATCGATAGTTGCTGTTTGACCTTAGTTATTTTAACCAACAAAAAACTATCGAGTGTGTCGTTCCATAGTTATCCAATAACTACTAGTACAGAACCTCTAGGTACCCCCAACAATCATGAGTAATACACTGCCCAACATTTGGAGAGTGTTACGTAATCTTGTCTAAATTGGTACATCTATATCTAGACTCTGTGCATCTTGACTAGGAACAATTAAAACGGTATATTTATATCCATTATGATAAATTACTCAAGGTTACAACATTTTGTAACAACTGTCACAAAATATACCTATGGATTTTCTATTAAATACACTTCTAATTAAATTGTTTATTTAATATAACACATTATATCAAGTATAATATAGAAAGAAATTACCTTTTATTTCGAACAAGATCGGTCAATGAGTTAGATACCCCAAGGACATACCCCTGACTCAACCAATCTCCCAGTTGCACTTCGGGTCAATTATGGAATCTCGTTCCACCTTCTCCAATCGGCTTCTTGTAAACTGCTCAGGTCAATCCCTCATTAGACGAGTATGCTATTATGTTTTAATTATCTATTCTATTAATGAACTCTCTCCGACATTGATAAACTCCTTCATCATATGGAATGATTTGGAGTAAGTCTCTCGACTTCCAGTTAGCTTTAAGTTCTGCTACGAACTATATAGTGACATTGTTATCATATAGCAATGGTATGGGATTCCCAACATTTGAAATAACCCTTGTCTCAGTTATAAATTTGTGCATTTATATTTATGTACATTTTTTTATTGCGGCTCTATTCAAGGCAATGTACTTAGTCTTTTCATTGAATCGACCATAGTGTTTTGTTTAGAACATTCTCAATTTAAAGATTCTTAACTTGAATTTATTATTTACATGCTATACTCAATATCACTTATGAAGTTTGAGTACACTCCTTCGTAGGGAGTTCGTTGTTTCTATAAACAATACTCCCGTATTTCGTAAATACACAAGAACACTCAAAACTATCATTCAGTGATATCAATTTGGATTTAATATTCCGCTTCATGCATCATATACATGAACAAATCACGATACCGTGGACAACATAACATGTATGTTAATTCCTATTATCAATGCATAAGGAATTCATTTCATATGTTCCGTATTAAACAATATTAGTAAGGTATCTTTGCATATCAATTTGGGATATTCCCAACATCTTTTATACTCGCTATAAAAGATATCATTTACAATCTAATATTGGGTATTAAAAAAAACTAAGGTCGATTTTAACACAAGTGCATTGTTAAAATCAATAACATGTTTTACTTAAAGTTTAGAAATATTAATGTACCTTTTTAACATCCTTTTTTATGAGCACATGCTTCCTCTACATGTTGATTGACAATCAAACTATTTAATATTTCTATCAAAACACTTGTATAATTTTGATGCTTATCGAATAATACTTTTGTATATGTTCCTTGATCATATCCAAACACTAACCAATCCAAATATTTCTCCCACTTACTTCGAGTCACTTTGGTCGTTATGTGCAAATAGTCTATTCTGGATAATTATTTAGAATTTTCCAATTTGGCAAATATGTACCAATCACAATGTCTTATAAGGCGATCATTTTGTGACTAAATTCGAATGAACTTGAACACATAGAATGGTGAACCTATTATTTTAATTTCAATGATTGAAATTTATGATATTATTCTTATCAATTGACTATATTGTAACAATATTTTTCTTTCTCATAAAGACAAATTGTGGCCAATGGATCGTATCCCTTTTGGTAAAGCTATCAAAATAAAACTTTGATAATGTACCTGGAATCTGTTTCAGAACTACACATCATACCATATGATAGAGTTAGCACTCTTAGTGGTTTAATTAAACAACCAAGGATATTTTCAAAATTGATAAGAAACTCGTAGTTTCTCTTCAATGTGCAAGAATACTTATTTGACATTCCAATGCAATGTGTTCATTTAGGTTAGTTAATTTCATTTCACCAAATAGTAATTTGCTTTATCCTTGGATTGTATCCAATCTCATTTTCCTACCAACATTTTCTCAAAGAAATTCCTGCATTATGAAGTTGGTATCTCTTGAAACAACAATTGTTTCTTATTGCAACGGAATAGGTATTCATAAACACTTTATGAATTACCTTTTATATAAAATTGATTTACTCTTGCAGTTTGCAAAATTTATGTTCAAAACATAAATATATCATCAAATGATCGTCTTCCCCAAAATCCTTTTGTGGAGACTCACATAAGATTCAATATATGCAATCTTTCAGCTCACCCAACCTACCAACTCCTTGGCGTAGGCTATGTTGGGGTTTCTTATAAACCGTTATCTTGTATGATTTTTCGAACTATTATTTTGGTGAAATTAGTTTTAACCTTGTGTACAACTCTTAAATACACGATCTTATAGAAAGAAGTTAACTCAACTTCACTTTGATTAATTATACTTTAGTTAACAAAGTTCGATTACTCCATATCGATATATCATTATGTACAGTGACTTTTGAGATTGAATCCTTATTCATTTATAGGTATGTTCAGAACTTTTGCACTCACATATTTGATCAAATCGAATCATTTTACTTTTTTGCATATTATTTGTATTCACATTCCTTTGATACTCTATGATCTTATCATAAACATACTACATGTGTATCTAATACATATGTCAATGTTGGTGATAAATCACTGATGAATATAACAAAGTACGTGGAACTGTTTTTAGTATTAATAGACTTATGATTGCATACATCAACATGTATCAATCTGAAGAGTTCATCAACTCTAATGATACTCCCTATAAATGGTGCATAGCTCTTAATTGTTTGAGATATAATAAAGTAGTATCATATGGTTCATAATCATATAATAATATTTTCTCTCAAAACTACGGCTTAGTTTATAATTCCAAAAATAATTGCAAATAATATTAGGTACTTCTGTATTTGTGAATGCATCACCTTTGTTATGAAAACAAATACCATATTATAGTTTTATTCAATAATTAATATTCATAATATTCATATTAAAATATAGTTATGTCTATTTTACAATTGATGCTGAAAAATGCTATATGGTATGCTCCCATTATTTTCGCTATTACTACAATAGCATACTAAATTTGGAGGTGCATCATTCACTTAATGCAGTTTATTTATATCATATACCATAACTTGTTTATAGTGAAGAGTTCTCTAATCAAATAACCTGAACTCAAAGAAATAAATCTCATAGAAAACAAATTTTTCGTACTAAAATACATTTTGGAATAGAAATCATATTTTTAATTCCACTGTTAAGTATCAATCATTATTATTACGATTCTTGTTTTCGTTGTTTCTTTATAAAGAAGAAGTGGTTATTAACTCTCTTCATCTCAACTATACCTTAAATTACATTTACTCTCATATATCCGTTTTCTTTTCAAATCGTCAAACCATTCGAAAGGAAAACCCTTACTACAATACCATAACAAATTGTTTACAAAAGCGCATTTAATTGCCTTTAACTTTTAGGGATATCATATATTTTCACTTTACGTAAACTGATCAAACTGAAATTTCAGTGATCAATTTCTTATATTTATATTATAGTTTTGGCCTTATGTTACATTTAACATAATATGATCCTTTTGTTATCAATTAAATTGAATACTCAATCTCAAAATATGGTTTGTTAGCTTATTTCAAATGAAACGACTTAATCGAAATAATGTTCATAGCAAAGTATGACTGTTCACCATATAACATTTTTATGCAATAGTACGTGGATCAAATATCCATATTCTTAAGTTGCTTTTAGAGTTCGAAACTCGTAGAATGCAATATACGGTCTCAACCAAATAAACACGTAAGCGACCAAATTACAAACATACTTTGTAGTTGTAAAATTAGGCATTTGCATTGTTATGGAAACATTCACATGCAATAAGAATTATTAGTAAGTATATTTTACATTTCTATTTGCCAATTTACAATTCAGTTCATTTGTATATCTTAATTGATAAACATTTTATCAATCGTATTAAATGCACAAATTTATCAATGAAAATAATTATAGCATTGTATAATATATGTTTTTACAATATTAGAAAGGTTAAATGTTATCGTTTCATTTTTCTAATAATGCTCCCACTAGTCTTTTACGATTCACCAAACCATTAGTGAAAAATAGGAGTCTTTCAACTTAACTAGTAGGAGTTAGGACTCGTATATCTTGGGACTCTGAACTTGAGGAAAGCTCAACAAATCATACTATCATACGATAGATAACTCCTTATCAGTTGTATCACATACAACTCCTGATCCATGGTTCCTTGTCCTAGTCTTGCCTTTATCTTGAGGAAAGGTTAACAAGTAAAGTAGGCGGACCTACCATTTCTCGATGACCTAAGTATAATGCACATACCTCAAGGAAAGCTCAACAAATATGTATAGTTATCTTACCTTGTCTATTAAATATATTAACAGTACTACACAACATCTCTGCCTTGAGGAAAGCTCAGCAACTAAAGAGTATGCAAGTAATCTATTAATATATATATATATATAAGACAAAGGACAACTTTATATTAAAGACTCATAATCTTTAATGTATTATATAAGGTGATATCAACTTATGGAATAATGTATTTCTTATAAAATACCCTCGCGATTCAAGTGTCGGACATATCTGAAATCACCGTATATGTACAATACGTATAAATTTACCATTTATGTCTGTTTAGGTTTACTTTAATGTTCCACATTTTTTTGTACATTTAGATATATAAGTTTTATTATGATATAACTTTTATATTTCATACTACTTATATAACAGCCTTATAGATAATATTATATTAATTAAATTGTAACGACCCGCCAGTCCGTATAATTCAAGCTGGCAATATACCACTCATGTCCAACCCAAATTGAATGGAAAGACAAATAGTTATAGGAAAGAAAGAGGAAAGAAGAAGAGAAGAAGAAGAGAAAGGAACCATCAACAATATAGAATCTCACAATCGCAGTGGAACAATATATAATATAACATCAATGATCTTTACAAAAGAGAAACTTTTATATACATACATTAATCAGAGTACAACAAAAAATCATAATCATCGGTTTGAACAGTTATAACGACATGTCCTCAAAATTGCCGATGATTTCAACAACAAAGCAGCAGAAAATAACATATACGTGAATACGACTTGAAGACCTCCAACACATGAAAAGCAATCTGTAAATATGCTCGGTCTTACCTGAGCATTATAATAAAATAACGCCCAAGTCAGTCTGGAAAACCATCATGAGAAAACACACCCAATTGGATTGTAAAGTTATAGGAAACTTTTGAAAATCAAAAGTATCTCGTAAGACAACGCCATACATAAACACGGACGGGTTTTTACCTTACGATAAACCTTTGAAAATCAAAAGTATCTCTTAAGACTACGCCACACATAAACATGGACGGGTTTTTACCTTACAATATCTGTTAACCCAAAAAATGAATCAACACCCTGGATTAAGTGTGAAAGAACCAGTCCTGTATTTATAGAGCAATAATATAGAGAATAAATGTAAAAAGACAAGAAGATTTTTATAGTGGTTCGGCTATTGATGAAGCCTACATCCACTTTATAACTTTCTATTAACCGACTGTTGTTACAAGTTGAATCTAATTAGAATATGATTGAATCTTCTAAGTTAGATCAAGTCACAAGTACAAGAGTTCACTGAAGAATCATAGTGAACCCCTATATGACTATTATGTGGGAGGAGAAGAGTGAAGAATAATGTTTGCAGAGTTCCAGTAGCCAGTCCATAAGATCCTTTTTATGTTGCAGGTAGGATTGTATTTATAGGGGTTGAAGAACACTTGGGCCAGAAGTTTAAGTGCAGAAGAGTCTAGTTGTTACAACAAGTCATCACCGAAAATCTCGAATCAAACCGATTCATTTTTATGGATCGCTAGCTATCCATAGGGAATGGATTGCTAGCTATCCATCAACTTAGCATATTTTTCTACAAGATGACTTGACCCAGTGCAACAAAGGAGCTCGAAATGTTTGAGGGTGATTCGACCTATCTTGATGGATCGCAAGCTATCCATGGGAGATGAGTCGTATCCATAAGGGATGGATCGTTAGCTATCCTTAGGGGATGGATCTATAGTTATCCTTCAAATTACATATTTATCTACCAGAAGCCATTACTTAGTGCTATGAAGGAGCTCTGAAAGTTTGAGGGCGATCCGACCTATCTTGATGAATCTCTAGCTATCTATAGGGGATGGGCCACTAGCTATCCATAGGCGATGGGTCGCTAGCTATCCATAGGGGATAGATCGCTGGCCATCCACAAACTTAGCATATTTTTTAGTGATATTAGTTTGGTTATCTTCCTATCTTCTATTTAAGTGCCTTGTCCTAATATCAAGTCGTTTAGAGATTGTTTGATCATCCGTCTTCATGGGTCAACTAGTCCAGAAGAATCATTCATAACTCACTCAAAGCATAACGAAATCAGACAAAACTTTTCTACTACACTCTAAAGGACATCAGGGACCTACCATAAAAATTTCAAGTGGTGGGGCCTAATCTGTATGTGTCGTTAGCGATCCAACTATTTAGGTCGCTAGAGAAACATTAAGCCTTATCCAATCAAATTTTGTTTTGGTGAGTGCCTTCTTTTATGTCTTCTAAGTGTTCTTCTAAAATTTCAATTCAATCCGACTTCGTATGAGTTCTTTAGGCCTATTTTAAGTTAGCTGCTTTGGTCAAAAAGCGGGTAAACAACATGAATCAGATGAGTCTTTACTTCAAGAACTACATTGCTTGGAATGCTATGAAACTTGGTAAGTGTGCTAAGAAGAGGTAGTAGATCATGACGCAAGAGGCTTTGACAACTTGTAATGCTTTCTTTTGGATTAGTAGCATGGATGATGGATCGTCAGCGATCCATCTACTTAGTAGAATTTTGGCTTGTTTCTCTTATGTTCCATTGGCTTGTTCTCTTAGATGCCTTGTTCAAGTTTCAAGTCATTCTGGCTTAGTCTAGATATTCTAACTCTTATTGAATTCTACTGGGTTAAGAACCCAATTAAAAATAACCAAAACATATCATACAGAAAATTTATTTATATTATAATAATGTCAAGGAGTTAGAGTAAAATATGAATATAGCTAGAATGCTTTCATCTCACGTTTCAACATAGTTAGGCACAACTAAGTTCGTACATCGCTTAATCGAGATTGGATTCAATTCAATGACTGGGCTATTGGGGTACCGCCGCTCACAGTGCATCTCTAAATAAAATAACACCGAGGACCACACTTGGATTCCATGCGAACACAGTAATAACCTACCCCTTACTGGATAATATCGAATATATCACACCTCCGTTAATGGGCCCTAAAGCATGGAAATGAGAGATAATACCGAATCTAGATAGGGATAATCTTACCCTAATTGGAACGACCCACTTAGCCCTAATGCATCTCCCATGTTTTAGTCATTCGCGGTTGGTGGGGCTTGATTCAATCGTATAAGTGGGTGCACGATGTAGGTTTGGAGTTGACTTATATAGTTTTAACTCGACCGGTGGTGAAGCTAATTTTGTCTCAAACGATTGTATGTCATTCTGGAGTGAAGTCTTGCTCTTTGTCTTTAACTGTTTCTTTTCGAGGACTTGGTTAAGTTCCTATCGTTATTTTGAATTCTAGTGTGATGATTTATCACAAAATTGAATATAGTGGATGATTCAATCGTATCACTCTTCCGATTTCTGTACTCCTGTTATCCTGAAAAGAAAAGCTTCCCACGTCGTTTCGGACAGTGGCTCTGTTATCGATATTTGATCAATAACGGGTAAGTGTGGAAAAGATAATTTCAAAGGACGATATGGATTGTTATCTAATGTAAGCAAGCTGCCTACACTAGATTGTTCGTTTGCAGTATTCGAGATACTGGACTCTTCTTATGAAGATAAAACACTGCATTTGCCCTGGTCAACGCTCAAAACCTAACAGATCAACATATGGCAACTTCCCCTGAATTCCGGGCATTGGTTATACGAGGATATTACTTAAATTAAAACATACCCGACATGGTTGAATGCCAAGTTTTATTGTTGAAAATGACTTTCCGGTTATGCAATCTTTAGTCTTGTGGAGGGACTTCCACTCCACCAGAAATTGGATCCTTTGCAACTTAGGCTTCACTTATTATTCATGTCATATTGGGATGATTGATTATAGTTAAATTAGGAGGCACAACTGCTCTTGTAGAGTTGAAGTTGAAGTTCGATTTGGCACAGTTTCAGTCTTCGAAAACCAGTGCATGACTTGTTCGATTGCGATTATCCTTCCTTTGAATTTTCCGAAATTCAACATGCACACCAGCCTCTGTCTTCGAGGACTATTGCTTTAATTGCTCTATTCCCGGCATTGCTTTTTCTTGCTATTGCACCTCTTTGGTTCATATGCAGCATAATCGTTTACTGTAATTCTATACATGTATGTAATACTTCTGCAGTCATTACGATGTATTCTATTTCATAGCTTTGTTCTAAACTATGAGGTAGCTTAGTATAGCCAGTTCTGTAGCTAATCAATACTCATGCTCAATTGAGTTCATTTCAACAAAGTGTTGGTAGATCTGCCCTAGTCCATAGGGCTGACTTCTCCGAATACTAAGTCTACATGTTTTCGGGAGACTAGTTCTCCTGGGAAATACGTTCAATTACCTAGTTAAATTGACACGATAGCTCCTATCTCCAGGAACTAGGGACTTTTCTGCTTGATTATAAGCTTTGAATTTTTCAATGATGTCTATTTCCTGACTATAATTGCATTCCTCCAAGTTGACATCGTCATCCAATTTTATTCTGGGTACATGTGCTGGAAATATGCATCACCGTCATCTTTTGCTAGACTGAATTCTTCTGAGTTCAGTGTTGAGACCCTAATCATGTATCAGTTTCTATCTCCAGAAACTCATGCGTGAATGACTCAATTCTGTGGATTTTTTCTTGATATTGTGAATCTTTAGATAGCATGAGAAGTCAGAAGATAGGGCTGAAGATTCAATCAAACTCTTACTTCAGTTTTCGAAAGCCAATGATTCGATAGTTTGATTCTGGAGGTTTCTTCTTAGCATCTCCAAACTTCGGGTAACGGCATATTCCTGCAAGTTGGAACCAAATGATCTAGTTAGACTATAAGTAGGTCATTGATCCATCTTGTCATCGCCAAACTGCGAGCGACGATTGATTTCTACACTTTAAATCATTCATTTCCTTTATTGGCGATTATGTTGCCAGAATGCTCTTTTTGCGATACAGAACCATTATATAACCAACCTCGTGATTATTCGTGTTTGGACTGTGTAATATTTCTTTCGATCAAGTATACATGCATCTATCCCTGCTTGAGGGACTAGCTATTTTGAACGCCTGTATTTGGGCGATTGTGAGAGATGGAGAGGTTTGGGATAAATGATTTGATTGCCCCTGGTCTGGCTCTCAATCCTATTCTAGGATTGAGGAAGTTCGATGGTTTTAGTTCCGACCGTTCGTGATTGTCCCTACATGTCCTTAGCTGTGCATGCTTTTCTTGATTGCTGTCATCATAAAAGTTATGTTCATATGCCAATTCCTGTCATTGGGAATTGATAACCTAGTTGCTTGGTTCCAAGCAACATTTCCTTGAGGCTGCCTATCTTTTAGTTGTATCTAAGTTCTTTCTAAACTGAATTCAGAAAATTTGGTTATGCACCAGCTTTCATCCCTAGAAATTAGAATAGGAGCAATTCAATCCTAGGATTTCCTTTCATTGTAAATTGATTCCTGTGTAGTGGCTGGTTCCTATGATGAAAAGTCGAACCATCCGGCTGACCTATGAGAGGATATGTCTTCCTGTTGTTGCCAATTTTTGGGCAATGGTAGTTTTTTGAAGACAAGGGTATAATCTCAGTTGAGGACAAACTTCTATCTCCGGAAGCTAATGCATTGATGGTTTACTACGATGAGTGTTTCTCATCGAACCTATAAATTAAAGTTTTCCTAGCGTTGTCAAGGGAATACCGGTACATAGTGAATAGCAAATTTCCCAGCATTGCTTAGGCAATGTTCGTACTTAAGAAATTTATGAAATAGAAAGTTTCTCGATGTTGCCTGGGCAACATCGGTACTTAGGAACTCAAGAGATTGGGATCGACTTTCTCTGCCGATCCGGCAATTCTTTTAATCTAGGTGGGCACTAGTTTTGATCTTTGAAAACTTACACTTCGACGATTGGATTGTAGAAGTCGTTTCTTAGTGCTGCCTATCTTCGAGCAATGCTAAAGTCATGTTGGTTAGGGTTGAATCATTCATCTGATCCTGTATAGTTTGGTAGATCTCTTTCAGCCGAACGTGGTTGTTTTTCTCTATGTTGCTTAACTTCGGGATACGCCATGTTTTAGAAGGATGGGAGTCCCAGGCGTTTCCGTTGCCTAGTCTTGTTTATCACCATCAAGTGTTACCCTTAGAAATGCAAGGTTTTTCTTAACCAACTCCATGGTTATTCTTATTCATGAAAAATAAGATTTACTCCAACCGTTTTTTGTTATGATCCGACTTCTATCGGTGGAACCCTTCATTTCTAGGCATAACCCTACATTTCTAGGTATCAAATTCTAGGTTCTTATTGAAGATTAGAAATTGTGGAGCGAGTCATAACATTGCCTCCGATACGACAACGCTCATTCCCATCCTGATCATGGACCAGTGGAGTTCGGTAGATTTTGTCTTGAATCTATGACACTTAACTTTGCTTGTTTCAGGCTATATGCGTTATGCTGGGCTGACATTATTATTACGGATATCAACCTTATACGTTGGTTCCAATCTACGGCAATCCATGTTTAGCTGCTCGATTTCTAGCGTTCTCTCCTTGCCATTGCTTATCTTTGGATAACAGTTAGGTTTCTACAAGTTGGGGTTTGAGACCTCAGTCGAGCACCTGCTTCTGTCTTTTGGAAACTTGTGCATTGATGATTTGATTTTGAAAATGCCTTCCATCGTCGTCTATCTCTGGACGACGGTAAGTTCATCCTTTTATTGCAAGTTGGAGCGATATTCTATCCTGACCAAGTTTTAATGTGTTATGTGCCCCTCGGTCCATAGGGCTGATTATTATGAATAATTGATGTGAGACTTGATAGTCTGGGCGGCTCTCTGGATGACCCCAGTCAATGGTACGTTGTAGCTCCTATCTTTGGGAACTCGTGACTTGGATATGTTGAATTTAGACATTTTATACATTAACTTTAGTCAATGATAAGAATTCTTTGTCGACTTCTTGGTTTGTGAAATCTTGCACTACCAGAGCAATTTTGGTTTTTTCGGCTAGCGAGAGTTGATCCCTGTTAATCTTTTAATAAACAACTTTCCCGATGTTGTCGGTACAACACTTGTACTTAGAAAATGTTAACAGTTTGCTGATGATGCTAGAGAAACATCACTTATGAAATGCACAGCTTTTAAGAGTGCACGACTAACAAAGTGAGCTGTTTACGAAATGTGCGGCTTTTGATAGTGTCCGTTTTACGAAATGCATGGCTTTTGAGAGTACGTGGCTTTTGAGAGTGCACGGCTTACTAAATGCGTAGCTTTTGAGAGTACATGGCTTACGAAATTCGTAGCTTATGCGATCAATATGACCCGCCGATTCGAAATGGTTTGGAACTTCTTGACGTTGCCAATTTTCAGGTAACGTAAGGGGTTCATGCTTCGAGAGAGTGGTTCCATGGTGCAAGAAGTGATGCCCGGCGGACTACGCGACTTACAGAATGCCCATAATGGTTTGGGCCTTCTCGATGTTGAGCGATACTAGTTCTTAGAAGGTCAGGATCGAGTTTTCCCATCAATCTGACAATTTGACTTCGTTGGAACACGATTTCGTTAGTTCTAAGAGATAATTGGTTTTTAGATTGGGTAACTATGGCTTGATGGTCCCCCCATATTTCAGGAAGATGTGCACCGCCAAACAGATAAGGATGCCTTGCTGGAGAGATCTACAGTCGACCGCATGGAGATGGTTATGAAGAAAGAGCTTATGGGAGTTCGGGGCAAGACTTTAAGTTTTTGGTCCAAACTTCCTTTAGGGAATTGGTCTTCAACCGGCATACAATCTAAGAAGAAAAGGAACTGGTCACCAAGGGTGGTAAAGTAGGAGTTGGGAAGAAGTAAGCAATTATTATGCTTCTATTTCATTTGTTGCGCTAGCTAGGTTGTTAAGTCCGTAGTTGTCAGAATGCTAGAATTTTTGATCGGGTAGAACAATGGTATGATTAATCTTGGCCTTCCTTGTGGCTATTCGAGTGTGTGCATGCCCCTTATGCCATAGGGTTGTTGGGACACTTGAACTGTATCTGGGGTCTCTCCACAACTTGTTTTGTTGTCCTCAGTCCAGTGGGTGCGTTTCTTCCAAGTTCTAAGTGTTGGCTTAATTCGAGTCAGCCTTTGATTAACCACAAGAACGGTTCAGTTTTGGCTTAGTTCCTTTGAGCGACATTGAAGCTCTGGAGTTCAAAATTGTTTGTTTTATCGGTCGTTGGAAGTGATTCCATTAATTATGCAGAGTGATAGATAAGATTGTCGATTTGCAGCGCTAGAGCGCGACTTCATTAACTTCAAGGGGTTGTGGATCAAATGCCCACTGATCTTCCAGTTCAACTTCATGGATATCAATCGTACATAAATTTCACCGATCTACCGGTTCGCCTTCATGACGCTTTATTTCATGAAAGACCTTCTCATTGGCGAAGGGTTTTTTGGATCAGATGACCGTTGATCTACAGATTTGCCTTTACGAAGCTTTAACACATGAAAAACCTTTATGCTCGTGAAGGGTTTTTTGGATCAAATGACCGCTGATATGTATGTTGGCCTTCACGACGCTTTAGTTTGAGAAAGACCTTCACGTTCATGAAGGGTTTTTTGGATCAGATGAATTCTAATCTATCTGTTCCCTTCATGATGCTTTAGTTCGTGAAAGACCTTCACGTTCGTTAAGGGTTTTTTGGATTAGATGACCACTGATCTACCGGTTCACCTTCACGATGCTTTAGTACGTAAATGACCTTCACATTCATGAAGTGTTTTCTGGATCAGATGACTAAAACACCACACACCCCTTAGTATAACCAAAAGGCACAATAAAAGATATGCTGCGTTATAGGTATAGCTAACGCATCACAGAGACAAAGATTCACATGATAAATAAATAATAATAACAGCAGAAACATTTAAAATACTTATCATTACTTCATAAAATAAGTCATAAAATCAAATACACATGTCTCGTGAAAAATACAATCTCAGTCACATCATCAGAGTACATAAAAATCGTCCCTCTCACAAAGTACCAGTACATCCAAAGTCAAATGAAAAGAAAACTGAAAGAAGAAGAATACATGAAGAATGAGAAAGCTCTGCAAGTGCGTCTCCAGGAAATCCAATCTACTATCCTTGACTCTACTGGCCTATAGGGGGAAAAGGGGAAATAGAGGAGAGAGTTGGACTATAAGTCTGGTGAGTGAAAATAATTACTAGTATTTTTAAGCAAGATAAAGATAATAGACTTAACAACAGTTCTAGTATAAAAGGAAATAAAGGAAAGATAAAACTGGGATAAAATACTACTTAACTATTTGCTTTTATTGTGATTGTTTGCACTTGTCTTAGACAGTTGCGATTAGGCTGAAACCGTAATCCTATTTTAATCGGGCTGCAGTCCTAATTCTACCCGTAGATCGCCCTTCTATCTCTATTGTGCCACTGTGAGCTAGTCTCATCCTGTGGATCCCATAGCAAAAGACACATGTTTATCGCTTGGAACGCAGTAGCGACTTATCTACTCTAATCAATGTCGCACGCTCGGTCATTGCCGGTACTCACTAACTGTCGCTCCCTCTTGTTTACCATAATCAGCATAAGCTTGTCCAGCCTCACCTAATCTGTTGTGAAACCATTAGTCCTACTCTAAAAGGGTCCTGCCCAGCCTCATCTAAGTGTTTTGTGAGACCATCAGCCCTAGTCTGAAAGGGAATGCTACCGGTACTGGTCCTCACAAAAAAAATCTAGTTGCGCCCCTTGCCCCAATCCCCCGATTTGAGCTTCTATCTATTGGCCACTTATTTACCCTGTGTCCCAGCCTCACCTAACTTTTGTGAGACCATCAATCCTAGTCTGAAATGGACCTGCCTAGCCTCACCTAACTATTGTGAGACTGTAACAACCCGTGATTGCGATTACCAAATAATAAATTAAAATTGGGATTTTAATTTAATTGGAGCTATTAATGATTTTTTTTAATGTGGCTAATTTGTTCAAAAGTTAGTTATTTTAAATAAATTAATATTTTTGGGCTTAAGTGTAAAATGGAGAATTTAATGGAAATTAATTAGGGTAATGGAAATTTATAATATTGCAAAATTATATATATGTAAAATAGTGCAATATTTGAATTGGGAATTTAATTTACAATTTAATTGCAAAACGGTGATTTTTGGGCAATTTTGAATAAAAGGTGTTTTGGAATAATTAGGGGTTAAATTATAAGTTGGCAAATATTGTGATGTAAAATTTTATAACTATAGCTAAATTATTTTGGTAACATATTTTAAAATTTTATGGGTTAATAATGTGTAGTTTTTACTTAGAGAAATTAGCTAACTTGAAATATAGAACATATTCCAAGTCCTAATGGGTATTAGGCCCACTAACCCACTTCCATTAGCCTATAAACCATCTTCTACCCATTTATTTCAACCAACATCTCATTCCATAAACACTTAAACCCTAGAGCAAAATACTAAATAATGGCCTCCAAACCTAGAGCAAAGCTTAATTAATCTTAATCAAAGTCAAAGGGGTTTTAATCTAATCATTGGAATGTAATATCAATCATAAAACCCACCTCTAATCCATTGCTTAATTTCTGAAATTATTTTGTAATCCTTGTTTTTTTGTGCATTTTGATTGTTGAAGCTCTTTGATCTTCTTCTCATTGCTTGGAGATTTCATACTATTGTGTTTGGTTATTCTATTTCTTGGGAAAGAGGTAACATTGCTAGTTAAATTCGGATAAGTATTAGTGTGTTCACCCTATATTCCAGTCATACATCCAACTTCGTGAACTCGCTGCGAGCAGGTCCGATGTTGGATTTCGTCGATTTCGGTCTCGTTGGAAAGATGAGATCGAGATCTTTCACTCTGCAAAATTTGGTTCAGATCTGGGTGCGTTTGATACTCTGTTTGTATCGCCGAAGTAGCACCCAGAAACTATGTAAAAACAGTGGTTATATTTCAGTGCAAACACCCAAATTCGTGACCTCGCTGCGAGCAGGTCCGATGTCGGATTTCATCGATTTCGGTCTCGTTGGAAAGAAGAGATCGAGATATTCAACTTTGCAAAATTTGGTTCAGATGTCGGTGCGTTTTATACTTGGTTTGTATCGCCGAAGTAGCACCCATAAACTGTGTAAAAACAGTGGTTATATTTAAGTGTAAACACCCAGCTTCGTGACCTCGCTGCGAGCAGGTCCGATGTCGGATTTTGTCGATTTTGGTCTCGTTGGAAAGAGGAGGTCGAGATATTCCACTTTGAAAATTTTGGTTCAGATCTGGGTGCGTTTGATACTCCATTTGTATCGCTGAAGTAGCACCCAGAAACTGTATGGTTATATTTCAGTGCAAACACCCAACTTCGTGACCTCGCTGCGAGCGAGTCCAATGTCGGATTTCATCGATTTTGGTCTCGTTCAAAAGATAAGGTCGAGATCTACAACTCTGCAAAATTTAGTTTAGATCTGAGTGTGTTTGATACTCCGTTTGTATCGCCGAAGTAGCACCCAAAACTGTGTAAAAAATAGTGGTTATATTTCAGTGCGAACACCCAAATTCATGACCTTGCTGCTAGCAGCTCCAATGTCGGATTTCATCGATTTTGGTCACGTTGGAAAGATGAGGTCGAGTTCCTGAACACTGCAAAATTTGGTTCAATTCTGGGTGCGTTTGTATTTCATTTTTATGGCCAAAGTAGCACCCAGAAACTGTGTTTAAACAGTTTTTATTTTTTGTTTTGGTCCGACTTTGAGACGTCGCTGTGACTTCGTTTCTTGTCGGATTCGGACGATTCTTTTTGCGTTATCGAGCAGGGGTGTTAGAATACATGCCTGCATATTTTCAGTCCTTTTGGATTCAAGTTGCGGGTCCAAATAAATTATTGAACTTTGGTTCACAGCACATTTTGAGTGATTTCCAATACTTAGAATATTTTCTGAATTTTTCTGGAGTTTTATCGATTTCTTCGAGATTGTTCTCAAGATTCGTGCACGGGTTTTATAAAGGGTTTTAAAGTGATTTTTTTACTCAAATGTCTTTTTGATACTATTATTTAGTATTATTTTTAATTATTAAATTATTTACTCCATAATAGGAGAATTTCAAAGGCTATTTCTAAAAGTGATTTTAAACAATTAAAAATCCATTTTCCGCAATTATTTTATAGAATAAAACACCACACACACTCTTTTGCACTTCGAGAGAAGTGGAGAGACGATTAAACGATTGGACAAAAACACGGCCTATAATCCCGTGCGTTTTCATTTCCGCTTAACCCCCGACCATTTCGATTGATCGTTTTGGCCTTTTGGCTTAGTTTATCGATGAGATGAGATAGACTTTTATACTGATTTTGTTGTGAAATTAATAGAAGGTTAGGAAACCATTCAGTGCGAACCGGTGGTTGTGGGACATTGTGTTAACTCTTTTCGGGTTCCTCTCCAGATGTTGGTGACACATCTCCTGAGTGAAAGCCAGTACTGGACCTTGAGTGGTCATAGCCTGAGTGGCACCTCCCTGTGTGACACTTGCTCTTGCATGAGCAGGATTTTAGGCGTTAGTCTGAGTGACATCTACTCCAATGGGAGTACTGCCTACTAGCATATCGCTCCAGGGCGTACGCTATCTTTTACAGTGCTTGGCAACAACAACTGAGTGTCTTAGCACGTGCATATTTTCCTGTGGATTTATACTTCACTTGAGTAGTGCCGTTCGGCGATGGTTTTATGGAACCACACGATGTAAGTGCGACTATCCTGTGGAGTTATAGTGTCGATGGACGCTATCTGCCTTGCTTTGTTGCATTGATTTTTGAGATATTTATTATTGCTCGGTGGAGCTACTCTTTTGCTGTGGCATTGATTATGGATAGTGATCCATTTTATTTTGTTATTTCCATTGGGCGCAGTTTCGGGATTTCTACTGTGTTGGAGCTATATTCCGTAAACCACTTTTGTTACTTATTGATTATGCCGATGAAATAAGGCAATGTTATTTGACATTATGATATTATACCTCTCTTTGAGAGAGTTCACTTTGTGTAGTGGTTATGCTATCGTTCATTTTAGTAATGTGGTTATTTATTGCTCTTTTCTTTGGAAAAGTATTATACCATTATCTGTTATCGCATTATTATCTCTCAATTTATCTAATTGATTTGTTTAGCTAGTCTGACCCGAGTATTTTATGCTCGGGTCAGACCGAGTTGTTTCAGGTTAGGTCGTTGGACTTAGCTTGCTCTTGTGCTTCCGCTTTGGACATATTCTCTATAGATAGATAGCTTCTTTTATATAGTCCGTTTTTATGTCACTTTGTTATTGAGACTATCTGATGTACATATTTTTGACTCACATGTGTGAGCGGTGGTTGTGTAGCCACTTATTACGTTTTATTTGGACATGTACTTGATGATGTATTGTGCTGTAACTTTGTTATGATATCTGATGATGTTCTATGATGTTATTCATCTATGTTATTATGCTTGTCTGATAGATCACTAGCCATTTGTAGTTTCGTTATAAGTATTTATTAAATATGTCGAACCACTGATCTGGAAAAAAAATAGATACCACCCTTCGACGTATTTAGTAGATAGTTATAGCATGATTACACTTGGTCGCTTCCATTATACTCTATTCTCCGCATCAGCAGACGGTATTACCACCGTAATACTCTTTGCCGATGAGGGTCTAGGAGTGGGGCGTTACAGAGACCATCAGTCCAAGTTTGAAAGGGAATGCTATTGGTATGGGCCCTATTTCTGTTCTTGCTTATTAACTTAGTGTAAGTTTTAAAATAAGCCTCTTCTGTTATTTCTGCTCTGTTTGCTTATTAACTTAATCTAAGTCTTAAAATAAGCCTTTTCTGTTATTTTTGCTATATTTGCTTATTAACTTAATGTAAGTTTTAAAATAAGCCTTTACTGTTCTTTCTGCTTAATTATAACCAACGTTATAATTGTTATTCTTCTTTTCTATCTTTTTAGTTATAACCACTAGTTATAAACATGCTTGCAAATGTCTCAAATTGGCCTATTTCAGTCTTTCTTCTTTTTATTTATAGTTTTTCTTATTTTACATCTAATTTCTGTAAATTTAATGTTTTCTTCTTTAATCCATATTTGTGAATTATTCTTTTTTTTAATATTCTTATATTTTATTTGCGCAAAAAGGAATAAAAAGAAACTAAAATTTACAGGCGAAATTCTAACGTAAAACAGATGTTAATAAATGCAAATAATAGTAAATAACTGTAAATAACTGAATAAAATAGCTGAATAAAAATAACTGAATAAAATATACTGAAAAGAACTTTAAAAACTATCCGTAAGTAACTTATATAGAAATTGTCTCAAAATTGCAGAAAACTACAACTATTAAGAACCCTATTATTTTAAATTACTTAAAAATCTAAAATAATTACTAAACACTCACATGTGGTCCTTAGCACTATTCCTTGTTCTTCCTTGATCCACTTCTAGAGCGTAGAATATTTTTATCAAAAAGGTTTCCTCCTTAGAAAATTTTTCTATTTAGGGTCCAACCTTAGACAATGAACCCAGATAGGAGAAAATCTAAATGAGAAAAATAGCTAGCCTAGGGTCTTATTTATAGTTTAGTTTAGAGATCTCAGACCGTTGGATTGGAAGATTAAAACTGATGTAACCACGTCATAGGCTCGTTGGGAACCATCATATGGAAGCACGAACACACAGGATTCAAAGGAAATTGGAAAACACATCATCGTTCGAAGTTGAATGTTTTCACGCCCATATACATAGGCCGGTCGACCTGCATGTCAACCTATGGCCTTGGGGGTCGACCCTAAGGTCGACCTGGCCTTGGTCTGAGTCGACCTGAACCTTGTATATTTTTTTCGATTCTTGTTTAATTCGTATCTTTTTTGCTTTAGCTCGGATTTTGACAAACTATATATGGAAATTGATCAGAAAATCACCACGGACACAATGGTGCAACTCTCGTAGCTCGATTATGATAATTTCACAAACTTATTTTATTATTTAATTAATTCGTTAATTAATTATTATAGTTTAATTTTCGGGTTGTTACATTCTCCCCTTCTTAAAGGATTTCGTCCCTGAAATCTCTAAGGACGGAAGAATGAAATAATTATTTTCATCCAAATTCTACAACCATATATTCAACCATCATCCTTTACATCCATTGTCCTTAAGCTTTCTAATGCAATTTATGTTATATGAAATAGTGTAATGTCAATGTCCCTAAATAATGCAATAGATTAGGCAGCCTACTGATTCAGTTGACCTCCTTTTGATGCCATCATGTCTGTGCCATGTATCCATATGAATGCAGTTTCCTAATGACAACTGATAGTTCTGCATGCGTGCTACAATCATCATCCAAATACAACAATCATATGTTAATCATCCATTTATAGCAACCATGGAAATAAAATAAAAATGCAAATGCGCACACATCCATATGCATATGCTTTAGTGACCTAGTTAGGCCAATCCCTAAGATAATAGTGCCTAGTGTGTATATATGCATCCATTAGCATCTACTAGTAAACACTTGCAACCACTAGCTTCCATCATACATAAGATGTTCTAGTAACATGTTTACATTCATTCCTACCATCCATAGGTTAAATCGTAAGATCTACCCTCCCAAAAGATACTAAAGGAAAGAACCTATTCAAAACTAAAGATGGAAATAGGAAATTCAAAACGTACTATCGAAAAGATATGGATAAGAGGTACAAATTTTCTCTTCAGCCTCCCACGTAGCGTCTTCAATAATATCTCCCCACTGCACCTTAACCAAAGGGACTTCCTTATTCCTAAGCTTCTTGATATCATGTCCAACGATCTTGGTAGGAATGCGATGAACCGATGTTTCTCTCTCCACTTCAACTTCCTCAAGTTGGCTAGGTTCCACTACCTCTGCTGAATCGTGTAAGCACTTTCTCAAGTGCGAAACATGAAAAACATCATGAATGCCCATGAGCCTCTTCGGTAGCTTTATTTGATACGCCATCTTCCCTACCCTTTCCACAATGGGGAATGGTCCTACGAATCTGGGAGAAAGTTTCCCATTTGATCCAAATCTTACTACCTTTCTTAGCGAAGATACCTTAATGAAAACCAAGTCTCCTACTTCAAACTCAATATCCCTTTTCCGCTTCCCTGCATAAGATTTCTTCCTATCTTGGGCCTTCTTCATTCTCCTCTTAATCAAATCAACCTTTTCTGATGTCTCTCTAACCATGTCGGGACCAAGTAGTTATCTCTCTGTAGACTCCAACCAACACGAAGGTGACTTGCACGGTCTTCCATAAAGAGCTTCAAAAGGTGTCATTCCAATTCTAGCTTGAAAACTATTATTATAAGCGAATTCCACTAAAGGAAGATACTCCTCCCAAGTTCCTCCAAAATCAAGAATGCACATCCTCAACAAATCCTTAAGAATTCTATTAATTCTCACCATTTGGCCATCCGTCTAAGGGTGATAGGCCGTACTTAATCTAAGTTGCGTCCCTAAAGCCTCTTGCAAGCTTCTCCAAAACTCGCTAGTAAAGATAGGGTTTCTATCGCTCACTATGCTAGAGGGAACTCCATGAAGTCGGATTATCGCACGAACATATAAGGATGCCAAATAAGGTGTCGTCCTCTTACGCTTGTCCGGAATGAAGTGTGCGCTCTTAGTCAAACGATCTATAATCACCCAAATATTGGTATTCCCCTTCCTATATTGGGGTAAACCATCTATGAAGTCCATCGAAACACTATCCCACTTACATTCTGGTACATCCAATGGTTGAAGCAATCCGCCGGGTTTCTGCTGCTCCGCCTTAACTCTTTGGCACACAAGACACTTAGCTACAAACTCTGCCACATCCTTCTTCATGCCGCTCCAAAAAAACACACTCTTCATGTCCCTATACAACTTATCACCACCCGGATGAATAATCATTCGAGAATTGTGTGCTTCTTCTAGAACTGCTCTCGTCAAATCACTAGTGTGGGGGACACAAAGTCTTTTGTTTCTCCTTAGCCACCCTTTACTATCAATGGAATAGCATTGGAGATGTCTAGAGACCTCTCCTCTGCGAATCCAATCCAAAATATCCATAAGCTCTGAATCCTCTCGTTTCCTTGGGCCAATCTGATCTATGAGGGTAGGCTTAATCTCAAGTGCTGCCAATAATCCATGGGTAATGTTCGTAGAGGGCTTAAAATCAAAGGTGGAAATAAACTCTAGGCTTTTCCACTCCACGAACATTGGACTAAGGGTTGCTCTATTCCTACTTAACGCGTCCATAACTACGTTCCCTTTACCAGGGGTATAAGCTATCTCAAAGTCATATGATGCCAAAAACTCCATCCAACACTTCTGCCTCAAGTTTAAATCCTTTTGTGAGAATAGGTACTTCAATAATTTATGGTCAGCGAAGAGCTCGAACCTCTCTCCTAACAAGTAATGTCTCAAAGACTTGAGCGCGAAAACAATAGCAGCTAACTCCAAATCATGGGTAGGGTAGTTCTTCTCATGAGTCCTCAACTTTCAACTTCCATAGCATACTACCCTTCCTTCTTGCATCAATACTACCCCAAGACCCATCCCACAAGCATCAGTGTATACTGTAAAAGGCTTAGCTCCGTCAGGTAGAACTAACACTGGTGCACTAGTAAGGGTCCTCTTTAGCATCATGAAGGAATCCTCACAATCTACGTCCCACACGAATGTCATATTATTCTTAGTGAGGCGAGTAAACGGTGCTGAAATCTTAGCGAAATCTCTGATAAACTTCCTATAATAGCCAACCAAACCTAGGAAGCTTCTAACTTCGGTAACGTTCATAGGGGCCTTCCAATCTTGCACTGCTACTATCTTAGTTGTATCAATAGCTAAACCCTCTCTTGAGACTACATGCCCCAAGAAACGCAACTCCTTACGCAAAAAGTGACACTTCGGGGATTTTGCCTTCAACTGATGAACACGAAGTGTGTGAAGTACCTCCTCTAGATGAATATCATGCTCTTCCATACTCTTGGAAAACACCAAAATGTCATCCACGAATACTAGAACAAATTTATTTAGGACATCTCGAAAAACACGACTCTTCAAATCTACAAAATAGGCTGGGGCATTGGTTAGCCCAAACGGCGTAACCAACCACTCAAAGAATTCATCGGGTGTCCTAAATGTTGTCTTATCTATGCCATCGTCAGCGACCCTAAGCAGATGAAATTCAGTAGCTAAATAAAGCTAAGAAAATAATGAAGAGCCAACCAACTGACCGAAAAGATCATCTATCCTAGGAAGTGGGTAACAGTCCTTCTTTATGAGCTTATTCAACTATCTATAATCTACGCAAAGTCAAAGGGAACCATCCGCCTTTGTAGTGAAGACGACTAGCGCTCCCTACTCAAATATGCTCCGTCTGATGAAGCCTTTCTCCAATAGCTCACCAATCTGCTTGCTTAACTCTTTCCTCTTCCTAGGAGCCATATGTCTCATGGGCAATGCCACTGGCTTAGCATTGTCATTCAGATAGGTCCTAAAGTTGATCTCTTTCTTAGGGGGTAGTCCCCTAATCTCTTCAAAAATGTTTGGTAAATCCCTAACGACTGGAACATAATCTAACTCTCCTAGTGATGAATCAACGGAATAAAGGAAGCTCAACATGACTGAACCCTATGGGTCGTAAGAAACCTTGAGAGTCCTTTCGCTACATGTCTCTAATCTGATGACTCTCCTCTCGCAGTCTAATATCGCTCCATAAGTGGATATCCAATCCATCCCCAAAATCATCCCATATCCCAAAAATCCCAGTACATATGCGTCGCAATCAAACTCTATGCCTAGTATAAAAATTTTCAAACCCCTACAAATCATGGATAAATGTATTGATCCTCCTATGGGATTTGACACAACTATAGGGTCTAATACTATAGAAATATCTAAGTGCAAACAATCAACCAAGGAACTAGAAATGAAAGAATGCGATGCTTCGGAGTCAAAATGAGTCCGAATAGGAAAATCTGAAATAGAGATCAAACTTCTACAGATACTTTCCAACCTCAATCTGGTCCACTGCTAAAAGGTACTGCATCCAAAGCTTGTAATTGCTTGTCGGGTAACTATGCCTTGAAAAGTACAATAAGTGGCATTCTATGCAATTATTTAAACATGTCTTGAAAATTGATTTCTTATGTCACATGGTTGATGTCTTTTAATATAATTATTTTGGTATTCTTTACATAAGAATAAAAGTTTTTAATCTAGAATTCATGATTGCTTTTATGATAGATCCTAAATCTTTTGCTTCTTTTCAAAATTTAAAGTTTATGTAAAATCTTAAATCTTATGTTTCCTTTCTAAATTAAAAGTTTGATTTGAAATTTCAACTTTAATTTCAAAAATATTAAAAAATATATTACAAATTACAATATTTACATATATAAGTTGTTTTAAATCTAAGACATTACATGTAATATTTATATATAATGAAATATATATGCGTATGTTGCTTTAACTCAATTCATAAGATGGATTTGTGTAAAACTATAATATTTAATATCAAACTCATCCTTAATTGAAATTAAATGCATTATTGTTAATTTTGGATTTCAAAACATAGAAATTGTCAAATATAATTTCAATATATATATTCACATACATTTATATATCTACTACTATATATATAATTTGAAATTAAAATCTTGGACTACAAAGGCATATGTAAAGGGAAAATGAGTCTGTTGCGGTGTAAATCCTAACACCTACATCAATAACATATACCATGTTCACTTCTTATATGTAGCATGTGCACTTTACACAAAAAAAGTGTATTTGATATTCTTATAAACTAAAATCTAATAATAAAAAACCTTCTTTGACAAATTAAATAAAATAATTTTTTTATTTAATATATTTTAGATAGGATTAAAATCCATTTATACTTTATAGTCCCAACAATGATCTAAGGTAGGAATTTTTTTGAAATTCGCTCATTTAACTGGCTTTCAACTGGCTCGGTTCCTTTAGTATTACCTGTAACGACCCGATATTTTTAACCATTCGCATCCATTATAAGTGTATAGGTAGACACTCATGCCGGAGTTGAATTGCTCAAAATACCGCGTTGTAATTAAAATTTGGCAAATCTCAGAATATACAGTAAATAAATATAATCACAGATCACAGACACAGAGTAAAATAATGCAGCGGAAGTAAAAGAAATAGTAGTTCATGAAGCTACTATATAAATATATCAGAGTACATAAGATACAATATAAGAAATAGAGTACAACGGAAGTATAAATAAGATAACCAAGTACAAGCTGAACAAAGCAACATAACTGAAGTCGATAGAACAAGACTAGCAGATAATCTCCAGCGATTCAAATCTCCAGAAGGTGGAAATCCAAATCTGTGAATACTCAGGCTGACCCGAGCGTAAAGCAAAACACAAACACTCGAGTCAGGACAATATATACTTATATAATATAAACCAACTCAAGTGAACTGTAATAAGGTACAAGTAACTTAAAGAATGCTTGGGACCGCCCATTCTTTAAGGATCCGTTAAACTATCTACTATGTAGTAATATTCGCTATTATAATAATGTCTAATCAGTAAAGTATAATCATATAGAAAATAGCGTTAAGGGGATGGAGAACCTTAACGCGGTCGGATCTTAAAATCATAATCGTAGTAAAGCTCGATATGGTAGGTGACACGGCACAACTAGGCAATGCCAGGGTAGATATACCAATTACACATCCGGACTAGTGGTGACGCATAGCAGCCACTACCGCCCACCTCGAACAACACTCCCAATCAAGGGTGGCCACCAAATCAATCACAAGTAATAGAAAGGTATCGAAGAAGTGTGTCCGATAAGAGGTGCTACCTCCTTGGTCCGTCAATCGCTCCTGTTTTAGCCACCTTATGCCAACTCACGGGAGTTGGGTCCACGTAACATACCTTAAGAACGTCGCCACCATCCTACTTCATTCTGGAATCTCCACCGCGTACACGGTTGTCAAAGTGGTTTTCGGTATCGACAGAGAGTATGTCCATATCCGATCCCGGTCTCTTTGCCAACCAATCGTTATTATAACCCGTGGTTATAACTTTTAAAAACAATACTTTACTTCAAAATAAGATATCATTTCAAAATCATGTCTTTATCAAAATAAAGATTTATCATTTCCAAATCATTTCAATATTCTAAAATATCGTATCCTTTCAAACTTCTTTTCAAATCATTTTAATACATTAAAATATTATATCTTTTCAAACTTTATTTCAAATCATTTTTATATATCAAAATATCATACCTTTGATAGTTATACTTCGAAACCAAAATCATTTTATTTCAAAACTATGTTCATTTCAAAACAACATCATTTCCATTTCAAACATATATTCACCTTTCAAATAGTCTATACTTTCAAAGTTATAACTCTTTTGAAACAAAACATTTGAAATCATTATACTTTGAAAATCACAGCATTTCGAAATCATATGTTTAAAATCGTCTTTTAATTCTATACATTTACAAACTTATTAAATTCAAACCATCAAATTTCAATTCAATTACAGTTTACCAACAAACCGTTTCAAATCTTATCAATTCCCAATATAGATTAAATCCACAAAATACAATATTCAATCTTTAGTATATTTCAAAACTTTAAATCTCCCACATTTCATAAATCCAATATCATTTAAATAAACTCAATTAATATATACTTCAAATATTCATTTATCAAATAAATTAAATAAGTCAGAAATCAAGTATCATTTCAAACTCATTTCACAATATCAAAATATTATTCAAAACACCATTCATTTTTATTCATTTAAATACCATTTAAATCCATTCATTTTTTTAAATTTAAATACCATTTTAAACTCACATTAGAAATCAAATTCTTCCACTTAAATATCTCTTCATTATCTTTAGAAATTTAACATTTCATTTTCCAAAATTATATCATTTTCCAGAGATTATTTTTCATTAAAATTAATTTAAAACAACAAAATATAGTTTCCGTAGCACTTATAAAATGCTACGTAAAGTTATAGTTTAAAACAGTTAATTAACAAAAGACAGCGTTAAATGCTGTAATAGATTTCTTTTAAGTTTCAATTAACTTACATGTTAAGTTTAACCACTATAGCACTTACAAAGTGCTATAATAGCCTTTATTTCAAATTAACCTTTTAGTTCATTTAAAACACTACAACATTTACAAAATGCTGTAATATCCTTTACATTACATTTCAAAATGCTGTTAAATCATATTCAGAGTTTTATTTACAATTCCACAAATAATTAACTTTTAATATAAATCATTTTAACTTATAAAATCATATATTTCACATTTAACACAATCATTTAAATACCTTTATTTCTATGATTTTATAAAGTCAAATTTCCATACAAAAATCAAATTTAATAACAATTAAATTTTCATTTCTTTAATTAAATTATTAACTTAACAACTAAGTTTAAATTTCCAAAAATATAGCTTATTTCCATTTATTTTACTTAATTAAAATTTCACTTTTAAACAAATTTCGCAAAATTCAATTTAAGTTATATTTCCAAATTCAGCTTAAATGTTCATTTATTCCATATTTTAATTTATACAAAATCATTAACACCTTTAAAACATTATTATTACTTAATAAAAATCATTAAATTCATCTTTAAATTAAATTTGTCATATTTTCTTACTTTACAAAAATTCCATTTATAAACAAAATCATAAATTCCAAAATTAACTTATATTTCAAATTCTACTTCACCATTTACTTAATTCACTTATTTAATTTGTAGAAAATCACAAATACTTTATAGAAATCATTTTAAAGAAATTTAAATCAAAATACCAAAATATTTACATTAAAAAAAAGTATTTTAAAAATTTCAGAAAAATATATAAACCACGGGTCTGTATATAATTTTCTAGCCTAGGTCAAGTGATACGGATATGTATCATTTCAATCCACAGTTTACAAAGAAAAACCGGGTTTTATCATTTCAAACCCGCAATCCCAAGTAATATAAATAAATAAATAAAAACCGTTCAGGCCTATCATTTCAGCCCATAACGATTTTTCCTTATTCTAAAGTCCGTTCGGGTATGTATCATTTCAACCCATAGTGATTCTAATCTACAGGGAACTTGCAGTGTGATAAACTGATATAAATAAACAGAATAGCATGAGATAACAGTAATAGATGATATAACATATGTAATAACAGGGGTAAACATTATATGATCATAATATAACAGTTACAACAGGATGATATAATTTTACAGATTCAAATGGTGTCAGTTTACTAGTTATATAAGTACACATTGTCTGGTGAGAATTACTCACTTGTTCAAGCTGGAGATGACAACCACAAACGCACAACAAAGATTTCCAGAGGCACGAGAGCACGATAATTATTTGAGTGTGGGAGAGCCAAAGCTATTTGCCTTGTCACATTCAAACCAAACAATTACAAACAACATAAGATTTCAACCCAAAAATTCAATAAACAATGCTAGAAATGGATGCATAAACAAAGTCAAAGTGTTTGCACTTGCTTCCTACCACCTATGCTTCAGCTCCAGATCTGAAATGGCACGGCTAAAGGCATGGTTTGGATCAGGTATGGTCTGGAAAAGGTGCGGCTATAAGGTGATGAAGGTGAGTGGAAGTTACAAGGTGTTGAAGGCAATGGAATACCAAATGGTTTCAAGGCAAAGTGTGGCTTTTGTTGCACCATAGGGTTCGGCCCCTTGCTGATGTGGCTTGGCCATGGTATGTAGTGGTCAGGTGGTGGCTGGAGTGTGGGCCAGAGGTGGTGGAAGGTCAGGTCAGAGGTGGTGGTGGTGGAGGTAGTGGTGGCAAAAGGTGGTAGAAGGAGGAGATGACAGTTCTAGGTCATAAGTGATAGTTTGTGATGGTTTTTGGTGGATTTTGTGTAGATCTTGGACTTGGATTGGTTAGGCCTGAGGAGGAGGGTTGCTAGGATGGGTGATGGTCAGAGGAAGGGGGTCGTGGTGGTCGGCCAAAGCCTGGAGGAGGAGGAACCAAACTATGAAGGTAGAGAGCATATGCAGTTTCAATAGAAAAAACATAGAAAACAAGGAAGAAAGAAGGAATTTTTACCCAAAATTTTGAAGCCATGGCCGTGATTTTTTTGGAGGAGAAAGAGAAGTGTTTGCGTGAAAAAAATGAAAAGAAGTCCGCTGAAAAGAATAGGGTATGCATGGCCAAAAACATTGAAGAGAGGAGTTGAGAAAGTGAAAGGTCGGGAGGTGAAAAGCCATAGGAATTTCAATAGTTTAAAACTTTTCATATTTCCTCTAATTTCTTTTTAAGTTTTATATAACTGAAATATATATATAAACTCAGATAAAATACGAAAATTTAGTAAATAAACAAAAATAAATTAATTAATTATTAATTATATAAAATTTAATTAAGTAAAACAGCAAAAATTGCAACTAGTCTTGAAAATATGAAAAAGAAATGCAATGAACTTTGGAAAAAGTTTATGGACTTGTAAAACATTTATAAACAAAGATAATAACATAAAATAAAAATGCATTCACAAAATGAATAAATAAATTTTAATTAAATATAATTTAATTGAAGAAAATAGTAGAAAAATAGAAACTAGCCTTTAAAAATAGAAAATAAATTCAATACGCTTTGGAAAAATTATAAAATCACTTTAAATTATTTAAAAGACAAAATTAGACATAAAATAAAATACTAACACATATTAGAACAAAATAGGACAAATAAAATATAATTTAAAATAGACAATATTGCTAGATACATCAGTTTACACACAATATTGAAATATACATAACTTTCACAATTTAACTCCGTTTCCAACGAAACGAAAAGCTGTATCCATGGAATTAAATCTATTTTCATAATAAAAGATAAAATTTAAGAATTTGAAATATTTAAATTTAAAGTTCAAAAGTCAAAGTTTGACCAGTTTCAATAGAAATTCACTTTTCAATGAAATATCCAATTTATACTAGTTTGAACTATAAATCACTTAATAGTCAACATTTATATTTAAAATGAAATGTTTGAAATAGAACAAGTTTAAAATAATTTAAAATAAAATAAAGTCAAAATTTAAAATATAGGCCAAAATCTAGGGTTGTTACACTCTCCCCCACTCAAAACTTTTCGTCCCCGAAAAGGAATGAAGTACGGGAAAACACAAGAAAGATAAAATTGAAATGAGATTAAGACAAGATGACAAAAGATTGAAATTATACCTGATAACTGTGGTTATAGGTAAATTTAACAAGGTGGAGATGGTCTTCCCAAGATTCTCCAGAATCAGGAACACAAGTACGAAAAGATCCTCTAGAATCTGATTCACTCTTTCCGCTTGACCGACAGTCTGTGGGTGGAAAGCAGTGCTCAGATTTAAAATGAGTACCAAAGATTATAAAGATTATAGAAAGATTTCTAAGCAAAAAGATTATAGATAGATGCCTATACCAGTCTGTAGCAAGATAAGGAAAAATAAGGACAACTAACAGACAGTTTGAAAAACAAAATTAGGTAATAAGTTTGAAAAACAAAATAAGATAATAGGTTTGAAATTTCCATGGTTTCAGCTTAACTGATAATTAATTTTACACAAGTTAAGTAAATCTTAACCATCTCTAATTTCATTATCTTATCATCAAATTTTCTTAAACAAACAATCTCTAAAATCATGATTTGATTAAAATTAAGTGTATAACATTCAATAAATTTAATTCTTCTTTATTCCTAATTATAATTAAATTTATCCCTCTCAAATATTTTATCACATATGTTAAATATGCTTACACTTATTATAACTGTTTTAATTTATTCCTAATTCCCTTAACATCATTTGTATTGTAAATTATTCAATTAACCTTTTAGTCTATTTACCTGTGTTAATCTTTTTATAACTAAAATTTAAGTGTATAATATTTATTATAACCACTCAAATTTTATTTATAAAAATCTTTTTATATTGTATATTATCCAATTACATTGTTAACTTCTAAAAATTAAGGTAAGTTATATTGGAATGCAATTGAGAATTATACAAATAAAACTTTCTAAAATTAATAAACACTATAAACATCCTAATTCAATCATTTCAAGCTTGAATCATCTATTCAAAAATTTTGATTTTCTTTTTATACTTGAAGTTATTATTTAAGATAGAATTTAAGAATAAAATCTCCGATCCCTTTCAAACCATTTAGAGATAGATAAATGTATGTACATAATTTGTCAAATCAAATTTAAATCATATATCTATATATTTTATAAATCAATCATATTTTAGAAATTTATATCAATCAAGTTTCCCAAAACAAAGCTGTAGCAAGACTATAGAATGGTTTCTTCACTTCGAAACTCGAAAATGAACGTCGATGATGCTGCAGTCATCACCGAAATTATTTTCCAGCGACAAAGAGAAGAGCACTTAATTTTTAAACTTTAAAATCCTTTAGAGACAAAAAAAATTTTATTCAAAAATACTTTAAATAATATCCTTTTAAAAATTTTAAACACAAGGTTTGAAATCCATCGGAAATTAAACTCTTTAAATTTCTTGTTTTAAATTCATTTCAGTTCCCAAATAAATTTATAAACAACTATTTATAAATTCCTTTGTAGAACAATAAATGATAAATCAAGTATTATCATTTTAAATAATCAATTTAAACCAATTTATTAAGTTCCATAAATTTACTTATATATTAAAATTTATTTAATTAACCAAATTTTAAAATAATATTGTATCGGTTTGTTCTGTCAAAGTGTTTTAGAAATCCTATCGATAGCGTTGATCAGACGAATCGATCGGAAACCCAAATCGACATCAACAACTCAAACAACACAATATATAATAAAATATAGATTTAAAAGTACAATTCAAAATGTTGGAGATAGTTTAGAAACAAAGACAAGATGATTAATTAACAAAATATGAAGATGGATAAGCTTAGATAAATCGCGGGCAACCTTAACCGGGTCAACCGTGACTTAATGAATAAGAGCAAATGTGGATTTTCCTGGGGTAAATCTACATCCGATCTCAAGAGATAGAGTTTGGAATAACAAAAGATATTAGCATCTAAACCAAGGATAAATATAAATCTCTGGTGAATCGATGCAAATTTGTAAAGGAGTTTTCCCCCTTTTACAAGTCATTAGAATATTGGCGAGACCACCAATTCACTATAAAGCTCATTCGAAGCGGAGTTATGGGATACTCCAGAATCAAAAGAAGATGAATAGTGAGGGACAAGAATGAATTTTGGAACCGCAGGGAACGTTCCAAAAATTAAAAGGAAATTCGAATCAAGAGGAAAAGATTCAAACTCGAACGAAAGTGATTCTGTAAATAAATCTACTCTATATGCTGAGTTTTGCCTCAAAGCCAAAGCTCTGATACCAACTGTAACGACCCGATATTTTTAACCATTCGCATCCATTATAAGTGTATAGGTAGACACTCATGCCGGAGTTGAATTGCTCAAAATACCGCGTTGTAATTAAAATTTGGCAAATCTCAGAATATACAGTAAATAAATATAATCACATATCACAGACACAGAGTAAAATAATGCAGCGGAAGTAAAAGAAATAGTAGTTCATGAAGCTACTATATAAATATATCAGAGTACATAAGATACAATAGAAGAAATAGAGTACAACGGAAGTATAAATAAGATAACCAAGTACAAGCTGAACAAAGCAACATAACTGAAGTCGATAGAACAAGACTAGCAGATAATCTCCAGCGATTCAAATCTCCAGAAGGTGGAAATCCAAATCTATGAATACTCAGGCTGACCCGAGCGTAAAGCAAAACACAAACACTCGAGTCAGGACAATATATACTTATATAATATAAACCAACTCAAGTGAACTGTAATAAGGTACAAGTAACTTAAAGAATGCTTGGGACCGCCCATTCTTTAAGGATCCGTTAAACTATCTACTATGTAGTAATATTCGCTATTATAATAATGTCTAATCAGTAAAGTATAATCATATAGAAAATAGCGTTAAGGGGATGGAGAACCTTAACGCGGTCGGATCTTAAAATCATAATCGTAGTAAAGCTCGATATGGTAGGTGACACGGCACAACTAGGCAATGCCAGGGTAGATATACCAATTACGCATCCGGACTAGTGGTGACGCATAGCAGCCACTACCGCCCACCTCGAACAACACTCCCAATCAAGGGTGGCCACCAAATCAATCACAAGTAATAGAATGGTATCAAAGAAGTGTGTCCGATAAGAGGTGCTACCTCCTTGGTCCGTCAATCGCTCCTGTTTTAGCCACCTTATGCCAACTCACGGGAGTTGGGTCCACGTAACATACCTTAAGAACGTCGCCACCATCCTACTTCATTCTGGAATCTCCACCGCGTACACGGTTGTCAAAGTGGTTTTCGGTATCGACAGAGAGTATGTCCATATCCGATCCCGGTCTCTTTGCCAACCAATCGTTATTATAACCCGTGGTTATAACTTTTAAAAACAATACTTTACTTCAAAATAAGATATCATTTCAAAATCATGTCTTTATCAAAATAAAGATTTATCATTTCCAAATCATTTCAATATTCTAAAATATCGTATCCTTTCAAACTTCTTTTCAAATCATTTTAATACATCAAAATATTATATCTTTTCAAACTTTATTTCAAATCATTTTTATATATCAAAATATCATACCTTTGATAGTTATACTTCGAAACCAAAATCATTTTATTTCAAAACTATGTTCATTTCAAAACAACATCATTTCCATTTTAAACATATATTCACCTTTCAAATAGTCTATACTTTCAAAGTTATAACTCTTTTGAAACAAAACATTTGAAATCATTATACTTTGAAAATCACAGCATTTCGAAATCATATGTTTAAAATCGTCTTTTAATTCTATACATTTACAAACTTATTAAATTCAAACCATCAAATTTCAATTCAATTACAGTTTACCAACAAACCGTTTCAAATCTTATCAATTCCCAATATAGATTAAATCCACAAAATACAATATTCAATCTTTAGTATATTTCAAAACTTTAAATCTCCCACATTTCATAAATCCAATATCATTTAAATAAACTCAATTAATATATACTTCAAATATTCATTTATCAAATAAATTAAATAAGTCAGAAATCAAGTATCATTTCAAACTCATTTCACAATATCAAAATATTATTCAAAACACCATTCATTTTTATTCATTTAAATACCATTTAAATCCATTCATTTTTTTAAATTTAAATACCATTTTAAACTCACATTAGAAATCAAATTCTTCCACTTAAATATCTCTTCATTATCTTTAGAAATTTAACATTTCATTTTCCAAAATTATATCATTTTCCAGAGATTATTTTTCATTAAAATTAATTTAAAACAACAAAATATAGTTTCCGTAGCACTTATAAAATGCTACGTAAAGTTATAGTTTAAAACAGTTAATTAACAAAAGACAGCGTTAAATGCTGTAATAGATTTCTTTTAAGTTTCAATTAACTTACATGTTAAGTTTAACCACTATAGCACTTACAAAGTGCTATAATAGCCTTTATTTCAAATTAACCTTTTAGTTCATTTAAAACACTACAACATTTACAAAATGCTGTAATATCCTTTACATTACATTTCAAAATGCTGTTAAATCATATTCAGAGTTTTATTTACAATTCCACAAATAATTAACTTTTAATATAAATCATTTTAACTTATAAAATCATATATTTCACATTTAACACAATCATTTAAATACCTTTATTTCTATGATTTTATAAAGTCAAATTTCCATACAAAAATCAAATTTAATAACAATTAAATTTTCATTTCTTTAATTAAATTATTAACTTAACAACTAAGTTTAAATTTCCAAAAATATAGCTTATTTCCATTTATTTTACTTAATTAAAATTTCACTTTTAAACAAATTTCGCAAAATTCAATTTAAGTTATATTTCCAAATTCAGCTTAAATGTTCATTTATTCCATATTTTAATTTATACAAAATCATTAACACCTTTAAAACATTATTATTACTTAATAAAAATCATTAAATTCATCTTTAAATTAAATTTGTCATATTTTCTTACTTTACAAAAATTCCATTTATAAACAAAATCATAAATTCCAAAATTAACTTATATTTCAAATTCTACTTCACCATTTACTTAATTCACTTATTTAATTTGTAGAAAATCACAAATACTTTATAGAAATCATTTTAAAGAAATTTAAATCAAAATACCAAAATATTTACATTAAAAAAAAGTATTTTAAAAATTTCAGAAAAATATATAAACCACGGGTCTGTATATAATTTTCTAGCCTAGGTCAAGTGATACGGATATGTATCATTTCAATCCGCAGTTTACAAAGAAAAACCGGGTTTTATCATTTCAAACCCGCAATCCCAAGTAATATAAATAAATAAATAAAAACCGTTCAGGCCTATCATTTCAGCCCATAACGATTTTTCCTTATTCTAAAGTCCGTTCGGGTATGTATCATTTCAACCCATAGTGATTCTAATCTACAGGGAACTTGCAGTGTGATAAACTGATATAAATAAACAGAATAGCATGAGATAACAGTAATAGATGATATAACATATGTAATAACAGGGGTAAACATTATATGATCATAATATAACAGTTACAACAGGATGATATAATTTTACAGATTCAAATGGTGTCAGTTTACTAGTTATATAAGTACACATTGTCTGGTGAGAATTACTCACTTGTTCAAGCTGGAGATGACAACCACAAACGCACAACAAAGATTTCCAGAGGCACGAGAGCACGATAATTATTTGAGTGTGGGAGAGCCAAAGCTATTTGCCTTGTCACATTCAAACCAAACAATTACAAACAACATAAGATTTCAACCCAAAAATTCAATAAACAATGCTAGAAATGGATGCATAAACAAAGTCAAAGTGTTTGCACTTGCTTCCTACCACCTATGCTTCAGCTCCAGATCTGAAATGGCACGGCTAAAGGCATGGTTTGGATCAGGTATGGTCTGGAAAAGGTGCGGCTATAAGGTGATGAAGGTGAGTGGAAGTTACAAGGTGTTGAAGGCAATGGAATACCAAATGGTTTCAAGGCAAAGTGTGGCTTTTGTTGCACCATAGGGTTCGGCCCCTTGCTGATGTGGCTTGGCCATGGTATGTAGTGGTCAGGTGGTGTCTGGAGTGTGGGCCAGAGGTGGTGGAAGGTCAGGTCAGAGGTGGTGGTGGTGGAGGTAGTGGTGGCAAAAGGTGGTAGAAGGAGGAGATGACAGTTCTAGGTCATAAGTGATAGTTTGTGATGGTTTTTGGTGGATTTTGTGTAGATCTTGGACTTGGATTGGTTAGGCCTGAGGAGGAGGGTTGCTAGGATGGGTGATGGTCAGAGGAAGGGGGTCGTGGTGGTCGGCCAAAGCCTGGAGGAGGAGGAACCAAACTATGAAGGTAGAGAGCATATGCAGTTTCAATAGAAAAAACATAGAAAACAAGGAAGAAAGAAGGAATTTTTACCCAAAATTTTGAAGCCATGGCCGTGATTTTTTTGGAGGAGAAAGAGAAGTGTTTGCGTGAAAAAAATGAAAAGAAGTCCGCTGAAAAGAATAGGGTATGCATGGCCAAAAACATTGAAGAGAGGAGTTGAGAAAGTGAAAGGTCGGGAGGTGAAAAGCCATAGGAATTTCAATAGTTTAAAACTTTTCATATTTCCTCTAATTTCTTTTTAAGTTTTATATAACTGAAATATATATATAAACTCAGATAAAATACGAAAATTTAGTAAATAAACAAAAATAAATTAATTAATTATTAATTATATAAAATTTAATTAAGTAAAACAGCAAAAATTGCAACTAGTCTTGAAAATATGAAAAAGAAATGCAATGAACTTTGGAAAAAGTTTATGGACTTGTAAAACATTTATAAACAAAGATAATAACATAAAATAAAAATGCATTCACAAAATGAATAAATAAATTTTAATTAAATATAATTTAATTGAAGAAAATAGCAGAAAAATAGAAACTAGCCTTTAAAAATAGAAAATAAATTCAATACGCTTTGGAAAAATTATAAAATCACTTTAAATTATTTAAAAGACAAAATTAGACATAAAATAAAATACTAACACATATTAGAACAAAATAGGACAAATAAAATATAATTTAAAATAGACAATATTGCTAGATACATCAGTTTACACACAATATTGAAATATACATAACTTTCACAATTTAACTCCGTTTCCAACGAAACGAAAAGCTGTATCCATGGAATTAAATCTATTTTCATAATAAAAGATAAAATTTAAGAATTTGAAATATTTAAATTTAAAGTTCAAAAGTATAGAAATTCACTTTTCAATGAACTATAAATCACTTAATAGTCAACATTTATATTTAAAATGAAATGTTTGAAATAGAACAAGTTTAAAATAATTTAAAATAAAATAAAGTCAAAATTTAAAATATAGGCCAAAATCTAGGGTTGTTACATTACCCCAGTTCAAGCGTTACTTATAAAATGTCTGGTATCCCCTAGCATTCCATTATAAGTAAGCCAAAACATCATTTCAAATAAAAAGGTATTCATACCCTAAAGTTAAATCTTTATCTCTCTGGATTGTATAATAGAAAATCTACATTGATCCCATCCACTCACTCACCAACAAGGGGGTCCAAAGTTTAAGGCAAGTTCATACACTCACTATTTGACAAGGGGACTAGTATTCATGCTTCATCACCCCGTCTCTTTGACCTACAGACTATGTCCTTTCATTAGATAATCAGATATCATGTCTAACCAATATTTATCATTAGATAATTTAGTATCCTTATCCAAATCAAATTGCATTTAGAACATCTAGTCCAATAAGGCAATACCTTCGAGCTCGAACTCAAAGCATAGCTATAAGACTGATTGAGATCACACGCATGTGTAAGCGACCTGAAGGTAAAACTTTTAAAATAAGCAAAATGTAGAAATAAAATTAATTCCAATCCATCCCAATCATGGGATAACCATACCCTATCTAGATTCATGGTCGCAACCGGAGAGATCCACGATAGTTGGTGATCGCTCTTGTTGCACCACTGCAGTTTGCACCCCTCTTATCTGAATCCTCACGTACTATTGTAATTGGTTACTCTAAACATGTTCTTCATTCAGTTCTCTTAAGTTCATGCCATCTAGCTCATAGAATAGACAGTATTTCCGAACTTCCTTTCCCTCTCTTTGGGTTTTTTTATAGGGAATCCGCCACCAACACGTAGGTATCCACTCTGTTAATACCTCAATTTTATATTTTGACGGCAACCACAATACACAATGATATAAAATATAGATACTAATGTTTTACCAAGTTATATAGTGTGTAGTGTAGAATATTATATAGGTATTGAATCGAAGAATATACAGTATAAAGAACTCAAGAAGGTAGACATGAAGACTCATGAGTACAAAGACCAAGATATGAAGATCTCAAAATTATAATTTAGTGCGTAGAGTCATAGGTTATATTGTTAAAGTCACTGATAGCAATCTTTGTTCTCTACCTCATATTTTCTATCATTTATATTTTTAAAACAAAATAAATTTCAAAATATTTTATGAAAGTTTTTCAAAGTTCAAAAATGTCTATAAACTATGTTTAAAATATTATACTATATTACAAACTATCAAATTATTTTACAAAGTAGAGGATTTTCAAAACATTATAAAAGAAACAAGTTTTCAAAATGTACATGCATATGTCGACATACATGCCGCTAAGTGGTTTCTCAAATTTTGAATGGAAGCGTCTATTCGTCATAACTCTTCACAAACGGACACATCTATTAATTTACTATTTAAAAGGAAGTCAAACAAATATTACATTTTAGATCTACATATTTTCTTCCCTCATCTTACTCCATAAAAAATCCATTGAAAATATACTATATTCTCTTTCAAAACACTTTGAATCAATTCATACTTCATTGTATTGATTCAATATTACTTTCTTACTATTTTAGAAACATCTCTCTCTCAATTCTCAAAGTGTTTTCCAAGAGGCTAATGGATCCATTATATCCAAAGTTCAAGAAATTGTCTTTGGAAAAACTATCAACTCTATATATATTTGCTTTGGATGTGCTTGTAGCTCATTCAAATCATGTGGATGTGCTTAGTAGCTCGGAAATCAAGTGTGTGTGCTCATAGCCCAATCAAATCAAGTGAGTCTACCATAAGCTTGCAAATTCAAGAGGGTGTGTCTCATAGCCTCAAAATCGAGATTGTATTTTGGTTTGCCTTTTGTCTGGTTAAAGATTGGCATTGAAAAGAAATTTGTACAAGCAATTGTATGGAACTAGATGTAGGAGAAATCTGAACCGGTATAAAATTGCTGGTGTCATCTCTCTAATTCTTTACTTTGCTTTACTACTTTAATTTTTATCTATAATTGCCTCTGTGACTGTTGGATAATATAATTCAATGTTGTTAATCCATAATACTATATTTAACTTAAAAGAAATTTAAAAAGATATAAACAAGTTGGAAAAAACTATTTACTCTCATCAAGTGTTTAATTGGCCTTAAGCTCCATAATTCCGCAATGCACATTTGGTATTAGAGCACTAGGTTTTCAAAAACCTCTTAATTTTATTTTTGAAAAATATTAATGGCCAGCAACACGGTTAGTACATTTTTTAACACTTTTGTTGAAGGACAATCTACTACTAGCCCCCTAATTTTTAATGGCAGTAATTACACTTATTAGTCATGTAGGATGAAGATTTATTTATAGTCTAATAGTTTAGATATTTGGAATATTATACAAAATGAGTACACTAAACCCCAGACTAATTTTGCACAATTGACTTCTGACATAAAGGCACTTGCACATAATAATTCTATAGCAATGAATATTTTATTTTTCTCAGTAGATAGAAATGAATTTAATAGAATCTCTATTTTTAAGTTTGAATATGAAATTTGGAGAAAATTGTAAGTTACACATGAGTGCATTAGTAAAGTTAAGCTTACCAAAATTTCCATGCTAACTAATCAGTTTTAGCTATTTAAAATGAATCCAAATGTGTATGTTTCTGAAATGTACTGTAGATATCAAGATATAGTGCATTCTTTAATAGCATAAGGTAAATACTTTTTAAAGAGGACCAAGTTAGAAAAATCCTCAATTCACTCTCTTCAGAGTGGGATCAAAAGACACTAGCAATAGAAGATTCTAATGATGTTAGTACTTGAAAAATTAAAATGTTAATAGGCAATTTAACATCCTATGAAGCATATTATAGGGCAGAAGTGAAAGCAAAACAAAAAAAAAAAGAATCCATCGCTTTCAATGTAAAAACTGACTATCAGGATGCAGATAATGACAATGATGAAGAAATTGCTTTCATGACCGGAAGTTTTAGAAAGTCCCGACGTATAGAAAATTGAGCAACTTTCGAAGATCGAAAAACAAGACTCCTGGAACTGGAACTACAATAAAACGTTTTAACTTCGATGAACCCGGTCATCTACAAAGAGACTACCCACATTAGAATAAATCAATGATCTCACCCATTACTATTTCATCAAGAAAATGAAAGAGCGCTTACATAGCAACATTAGATGATTCAAATACTTCATCAAGCGACAAGGAATCGGATAACGAGGATGCAAACATGTGTTACACGGCTCTAGTTGATTGGTTAGAACTGATCAAAGAAGTGGATCAAAAAGCAGTACTTTTACATTTAAATTTCTGTTCATTTTTTTGTGTGTTTCTAGGAATAATATATTGGATGAATATAAGTATATAGACATAAATATAGGAATACATTATCTGAGTTTTAGTTTTGGATTTTACGAAGCTATATGTCGACATATACCCAGCCCATATGCTGGCATATTTGCCAGTAGTTTGAAATTTCTTTTCAAATTACAAATTTTAATTTCCTTCGCTTATGTATTTATCCTCATGTTCTGAAAAGGCATCCTTTTGACTAGAAAATGCGACTATTCACTCTCTATTAATTTAATCTATCTCTAGCCATTCATTCAGTCACCTTATTTCAACATTCAAAAATCTATTCACTCTCTTATCTCTTCAAAATCTCAAAAATGGCCTCCTCAAGTCAAACTTCTAAAACCATAAGGCTCCCAAAAAGAACCAAAGGCTTTCTTTTCAATGACAAAGAAGCCATTGATACTTATATAGAGTATGCTACTTCAGAAATGTTTTTCTTAAAAGATTTGCTAAATTTGATGACTTTTCCTTATATGGTCTTCAAGATCTTTGCTTTGAAGAAGAAATTCTTGGATTTGTTGACTTTTCTCAAAATGATTTTGTGTGTTATCCAAATTTGGTTAACATGTTTTATGCAAATTTAAATGGAAAATTTTTTCAAGGAGAAGAGGGACAAGTTTGGAGTAGTGTAAATTGCACTTTAATTATTTTTAATTGTGAACTTTTAGGTCATATACTCGGTTGCAAATTTAGTAGAATTGACCTATCCACTTTTCAAATTGATGAACAAAATCATGACGTTTTCCATGATATTTTTGAAAGTTACGAATAATTTGATTTTAAACTTAAATATCTTAAACTAAAATTGAGACTTATGAGACTCATTTTACAACAAAGTAGCGATTCAAGGACGAGTAATTACAATAACCCTAATCAAAAAGTTTTTAAAGCTCTTTTTGGCATTTACATAAACTATGAAATCAATTGGGCACAAGTCATCTTAAATAACTTTGTTCAAAAGCATATTTCTAGATATAAGAATACACTCTACGATAATGTGTATCTTACTAGAATTTTCATATGATTTAGTGTTGATTTAAGAGGAAAATTAACTCTTCCTCTAATTATTTTCGACAAGGTCAACATTTCTCTTATGCACATTTCAACTTATTTTGAACCATATGAAACTCTTGTTGAAATAGAAGAAAGAATGCCTAGATTACAATGCCTTTGCTCACAAATGGAAACGAGCTACAACTGGAACACTTCCAGCACATAAACTCCAAAAGGCACTAAAAAGAAAAACAACCGATGAGGGTGAAAATATGAGGCTGAGTAACAAAAAAAACCTGGAAGCCATTCTCAAGGGACTAGTTTCAAGTCAAGACTTCCTAAAGAATGCAATCTAACAGCATCTATCGAGAATGTCTACTCGCTAACAGAAGATGAGCTCAACTATTAGCCATCACAAAAGAAGAAACCAAAGTATGAAAGGAATCGGGAAGAATCGTACTGCCATTGCCATATGATGAATGGTCATGAAACTAACAACTGTAGAGCCTTGGAAGGGATGATAATCAACTTTTTCCGTCAAGGCAAAATCAACGAGTTTGTAAAGAAACACTGAATGAGATCAATATAAAATTCATTTATTAAAGAGAATCTACATGGTTGGGGGTGAAATGCTCCTTTTATTTGGACGTTACCTTAAACGGTCCAAACCTCTATCCACGTTGAGTTGGCCAGGGCAGTACACCTCTTGGAAGGAGGAGCGTAAGCCTTTATCTGCACTATGTTATGGCCAGGTTAAAACATCGACAAGCCCTTTGTCGCGCCTCTGGTCAGGTTAAGCGATGCTGCAGCGGAATAACAAAATGATGATTCTGTGAAAGTAGCAATCGATGGAATGGAAAATACTGAATGGCCCAAATTCGTTGATCCGAAGATACCGAATTCTAGCTATCTTCGTCACGTTGATCGCGCACGATACCGTGAAAGAAGATCTACAATTCTTCAGACGTTGATCAAGCGCACTTGATACCGTGAATTGGCTTCTACGATCGTTGATCCGAGCGCACTCGAATGCCGAAAGAGGAGATAGGAGATTACACTCAACTACCAATTTAGTGAAAGCACAAAGCTAACAAATTTAACCAAAAATGGCTTAGAAATCTAGTATCCCGATATGAAACAATAGATTCAGGTAGCCCATGTAATCGATATACTTCTTTAAAGAATAACTCAGCGACACGGACGGCATCAGCTGTCTTCTTACATGCGATAAAATGTGCCATCTTCGAAAACCTGTCCACTACAACATATATCGAATCATTCCCCCTTTGAGTTCTCGGCAATCCCAAAACAAAATCCATACTGATATCAACCCATGGTCTAACCGCCACGGGTAACAACATATACAATCCCGCATTTGTCGCTGTCCCTTTGGAAATTTGGCAAATATGACATCTCTCCACAAACCTCCCAACTTCCTGTCTCAACAAAGGCCAATAATAAGATTGAGAAATCAATTGCAAAGTACGATCTTGGCCCACATGACCTTCCTCATGCAACTCCTTTACAATCTTCATACGTAAGCTGCATTCTGGTATGCACAATCGATTCCCTTTAAAAAGAAAACCATCCACTAATACAAACTCATCCGTCTTTCCCTCCTTGACTTTATCGACACACTTCGCAAAGTAAGAATCATCAACAAACATTTCTGGCAACACATCAAATCCCGTTACTTCAACCTTCATTGTAGTCAGCAAATGATTTCCTTCGACTCAATGCATCCGCCACTCTATTCGTAATTCCTGATTTATGCTTCACCACAAACGTAAATTGTTGTAAGTATGCAATCCACGAAGCATGCCTTGCCGCAACCTTGTCCTGTCCCTGCATATGCTTCAACGCCTCATGATCAGTATATAAAACAAATTCTTTATGAAACAATAATTCCTCCAATGTTTCACAGCTTGCACAATAGCATAAAATTCCACATCGTAAGTATTATATCTCATCTTTGCTCCTGATAAATTCTCACTGAAATATGCAATAGGACGTCCTTTCTGACTCAACACTCCTCCAATTCCAACCTTCGATGCATCAGTATGTAATTCAAACAACAACTGAAAATCCAGCAACACTAGAATCGGTGCTGTCGTCAACAGTTCCTTGATTCTCTCAAAGGCAAATCCTGCTTCCTCCGACCATGAAAATTGCTTCCCTTTCATACAATCAGTAACTGGTGCCATCACGCTACTGAAGTGTGGAATGAACCTTCGGTAGAATGACGCCAAACCATGAAAGCTTCTAACTTCTGTAATCGTCCTAGGTTGTGGCCAATTTCTGATTGCTTCAACTTTATTCTGATCCACCTGTATACCTCCTCCCGATATGACATATCCTAAAAATAAAACACTATGCGTCATGAACACGCATTTCTTCGTTGCAGCATAAAATTTTTCCTATCGCAGTACCATCAACACTTCTCTCAGATGTTGCACGTGTTCTTCTGGACTTCCACTATATATCAGTATATCATCAAAATACACCACCACAAACTTCCCAATGAATGGTCTAAAAATCTAATTCATCACCCGCATAAATGTGCTTGGTGCATTCGAAAGACCAAACGGCATGACCAGCCATTCATATAATCCTTCTCTCGTCTTGAACGCTGTCTTCCACTCATCTCCTGATCTTATACGAATTTGATGATAACCACTTTTCAAATAAATTTTCGAAAAGATAGTAGCCCCGTTCAACTGATCCAACAAATCATCAAGTCTCGGCATTGGAAATCTGTATCTCACAGTAATCTTATTCAGTGCTCGACTATCAGTGCACATCCTCCACGTCCCATCCTTCATCGATACTAACAATGCTGGCACAGCACATGGACTTAAACTTTCCTGCACACTCCCCTGTTCAAGCAATTCTTCCACTTGCCTTCTCAACTCCTCATGTTCCTTTGGACTCATTCTGCAGTGTGGTCTATGAGGTAACACAGTTCCTGGAACAAGATCAATTTGATGTTGAATGTCTATCAACAGTGGTTACTCCGTTGGTAACTCCTCCGGAAATACATCGTCAAATTCTTCCAGTACTGGCTTTACTTCTTCAGGAATCTCAACCACTTCATGACTCTCCCGTCCAATCAACAAAAATACTTCAAGTTCCTCTTCTACCTCCTTAACAAAATCCTTCAAAGATAACAAAGTTTTCAACTCTTCAATCTCCTCCAACTTGTTTTCTTCTTATTGTCGCTTCTTAGGAATCAAAGTGATTTTAGTTCCTTCAAACATAAAACTGTAACTGTTAGTACGTCCATTATGTTGCACAGCCCTATCATACTGCCACGGTCTCCCCAGCAACAGATGACATACGTCCATGTCCACAACATCACACCAAATTTCATCCTTGTATTTCTTCCCAATTGAAAAATTAACACAAGCTCTTCTTCCAACTTTCACCTCCCCACCTTTCCTCAACCAAGCTAACTTGTAAGGTTTCGGATGCTTCTCTGTCTTCAATGATAACTTCTTCACAGCTTCTGTAGATATAATATTATCACAGCTTCCCGCATCGATGACAAACTTGCAAACCCTTCCCAAGATAGTACATGTTGATTGAAAGATGTTACTCCTCAACCAGCTAGTTTCCTCCTCCTGTTTTGGTGTCAAGCACGACCTCTTCATCATCAATGAATTCCCTTCATCTCCCGACACATTCTTTTCCTCCTCATCATGTAGTGAATTAGCACAGTTAGCTTCTACCTCATCTTCCTCTGCCTCAGCAATCATAGTTCTCTTCTTCGGTTTTGGACATTCGCTGCTCTTGTGACCCACTTCTTGACAATTATAGCATTTGAAATTGGGGTTGACCTTTGGTTTAGCGACTTCATGAACAACCGGCTTACTCGATGCTTTAGGAATATTAGAACTACTACCCGCTCCTTTGTTCTGCCCCGTAAAACTTGGAAACACACCTCCCCTACGTCTTCCTTGTTTCTCCCAAGCCAATGCTTTTTGATGTGCTTCTGCCACAGATCTAGGGTCGAACATGTTCACCATATCCTAGATTTGTGTTCTAAGTCCACCCACAAATCTAGCGGTTAATTATTCTCCCGTCTCCATGATGTCGTTTCGAGCAATCAACTGGTAGAACTCATCTGCATAATCAGTAACAGCCTTCGTTCCTTGCCTCAGGTTTTGTAGTCTCTGATACATTAGTGATTGATAATTGTAGGGTAAGAAAGTAGCCTTCATCAATTTCTTCATCTTTTCCCAAGCTACAATCCTTGACTTCCCCATCCGCTCTCTAGTAAGTTTGGTTTGCTTCCACCATGCCATAGCTCTCCCCCTCAACCTAGTAGCAACCAACTTCACTTTACGATCCTCCGGAACCTCCTTGAAGTCAAATATTTCCTCAACATAAGCTAACCAATCAAGATATTCCTCGGCTTGCATACCTCCCTTGAATTCTGGTATTTCAGTTTTCATCCCAGACTCCCACCTGTGATCATACTTCGACTGATTTCTTCCTTGTCCTCGTCCTCGTCCATGAACACTACCACCATCAAACTCCTCTTCAAAATCGGATGTATATCGATGTCGATCCTGACCACCAATATCTCTACTGCCATTATTTCTTCCATCAGCATTCCTTCGATCACGATCATTCACATTTCTACCACGATTTCGATCATCAACATTTCTACCATAATCTCGACTCGCACTTCTATGATCACTATCAATACTTCTCTCTCGATTGGAATGTGGTGAAACTCTACTTCCCCCATGGTTAGATTTAGGCGAAACCCTTCTCCGATTTTGATTCATCTCCAGAATCATCTTCTCTAATCGTCCAATCCCTTCATTAAGCTTCTCACTAAAGTTTTCGTTTATTCTTTGCTCCATCTCATCAGCTTCTTCTCTTCTATACAATGCTTCAACATTCTGATGACAATTAGCTCTCCTCGGCGGCATTGTGGATTCTTCAAACTCTCGGCCTTGAACACAAAAATGAACTTCAACACTTAAATCGTCCTTGGTCTTCAAAGTGATGCACGGCTTCAAACTCTCGGCCTTGAACAAATAAAATGATCAATGATGTACGGTTTCAATTAACTCTTCAAACTCTTCGAATAAATTGGCTCCAAGACTCGGCTTTGCTATGATTGGCTAAGTCTAGCTCTGATACCAAATGATGCAGCAGCGGAATAACAAAATGATGATTCTGTGAAAGTAGCAATCGATGGAATGGAAAATACTGAATGTCCCAAATTCGTTGATCCGAAGATACCGATTTCTAGCTATCTTTGTCACATTGATCGCGCACGATACCGTGAAAGAAGATCTACAATTCTTCAGACGTTGATCAAGCGCACTTGATACCGTGAATTGGCTTCTACGATCGTTGATCCGAGTGCACTCGAATGCCGAAAGAGGAGATAGGAGATTACACTCAACTACCAATTTAGTGAAAGCACAAAGCTAACAAACAAAAGTTTTATTCAAATCAACGTAACTATTACAAGTGATATCCCCCGCCTATTTATAGGCTTACAATTCTCACAACAGAAATCTGTACAACACATAGGTCGGTGACGACCTAAAACCTGGCAACCTAAAAATAGACGTGACCTAAAAGCAGACGCGACCTAAAACAGACGCGACCTAAAAAGGAAAACACACAAGTACAATGCAACATATACAAATTACAACACATAAGCGACTCAAGAAATTACCCAACGACCCAACATTGAACGACTTAACAACAGTGAGCGACTTAAAAGCATGCAGCAGCAGTGACCTAAGAATATGTCTTCGGATATCTTCATGCGACCTAAGATAGGTCGTTCGCGACCTAAAGAAAACGGCATAGGACAATCTACTTCAGCGACCTTAAAATGAGTGAGTTGAGCAACCTACTAGTTGAGCGACCTAAGTTAGGTCGTACGCGACCTAAGGAAAAGAATGCGGCATACTGAATGAGTTAGGTCGTTAGGTCGCTCGTGACTTATCATAGGTCGTTAGCTTGTTTTGAGCGACCTAAGTAACCCGAGTGATACGAGATTAGCTTTAGCCCGCTAGGTCGTTCCAACGACTTATCCCCTTGCTTTAACTCCTTAGGTCGTTCCAACGACTTATCCCACCACTTTAGCATGTTAGGTCGTTCGCGACCTAAGAGTTCATCCAACTAGCCTGCATCATTAAGGCACCTCCTGGAGGGAGGAGTGTAAGCCTTTATCCGTGCCATGCTATGGCGAGGTTAAAGCATCAACAAGTCCCTATCCATGCCACGCTATTGCTAGGGCATGGCACCTTCTGGAAGTAGAAGTGTAAGCCTTTGTCCGCGCTATGCTATGGCTAGGTTAAAGCATCGACAAGCCCTTGGCCGCGCCTCCAGTCAGATCAAGGTGCCTCTTAGAGGGAGGTTGGGTAAGTCCTTGGTTCCAGCTTGAGAATGAGCTAAACAAGAGCATCAAACAAAAATGGACTAAGATGTCCAAGCCCAAGAAGAGGCTCATCGAACAACAGACTAAGATGTCCAAGCCCAAGAACAGGCATATCAATAATGGACTAAGATGTCCAAGTCCAAGAAGAGGCATATCAACAATGGACTAAGATGTCCAAGCCCAAGAAGAGGCATATCAACAATGGACTAAGATTTCCAATCCCGAGAAACGACATATCCAATGGTGGACTAAGATGTCCAAGCCCGAGAAATGACATATCCAATGGTGGACTAAGATGTCCAAGCCCGAGAAGCAGCCAATCAAACCACAACTACCTAACAATCAAAAACGGTTTATGCATGTCGAAGAATACAGAATCTAAGGAGTAGAAAGGAAATCCACTTATTAATACCCGAATCAGGGTAACAGATCATTTAATTCATCATAACTGAATCTGGATTTCGGGTTTCTCATTTCTAAACTTCATTCGTTAATGCCCAAATATGCGTTTTGGGATATTCATTATTGAAATATGAGGATTTTATCATTAATACTTGAATCTGGGTTACGGATCTTTCAATTCATCATACCCGAATTTCATTTTTGAAACTATTATCGGAATTCACTATTTATTGACCTATCTGGGCTTGAGATTTCTATCATGAACGAAATCATTATGGACTTCTAATTATCTACCACTACTACCCCAAATCTGGGTTTTAGGATTTGTAACAACCCAAAATTTAAGGAGGAATTAATAAATAATTATAAGTGAAAAGAAATAGTGTTTCTAATTAGAATTCGTTTGAAATTAGTATTGAAATTAATTGGCAGTAGATTTATTGAAATGTTTCAACCAGAAAGGGAAAAAGGAATTAAATTGTAATGATTGTGTTTAATATAAGAACTTGCATTTGTGTCAAAATGGAATGAACATTTTAAATAAAAATAAATGCATGTTTTGAGATAAATAAAATAAAGTTCTCATTTTTGAATATATGTATGATTTTGTAAACATGGAGTTTGTTTTGTTACAAAAGAGAGAAAAAAATGTATAACAGTGTATTTAAAATGAAGGCATCAACTTTTATAAATTTAGATGACAAAGTTTAAATGAGATGGGTTATTGTAAATGAGAAAAAACGTAACCATATATTTATAAAAAGAAGGCATTTAATAAAATAAATGTTATATTTTGAAAAGAAAAGGCAAGAGTGTATTATGGAAGGATTATATTTCTTATAGAAAATATAAGTTATGTTATTTCATTGTTAGTAAAGAATAAGGAACAGTTTGATTTTTAAACACAAAAACATTAATACCAATCAATTAATGTAATTGATTGCTCAATTTAAAGGTAAAGAATTAGGTTACTAATTAATACACAACATATATACACGTTTGTGGACATATGTTATTTATCTAATTACAACATATGTGAATATGGAAAAACATGTAGACATAATAATTCACATGTTACTTAATGAATTCAGATTTGAATATATAGAATATTGACATAACAATTCACATGTTATTCATCCAATTAGTTCAAATGTGAATATGTACAATACTGGCGTAAGAATTTCTAGTTATTTATTAATTTATTTTAGACATAAACATGGAGAAATATTAACATGTTAATTTACTTATTTCAGATGTAAATGTGGAAAGATATTGATATGTTGTTTATTTATTTATTTCAGACGTAAACATGTAAATTGAATGGGATGTTGAAAACTGAAATGAAACATGCGAATAAAGAGAGATGCTTGGAAATTTAATATGAAATAAAATGTCACAAATTAGAAATTAACCGAGGAGAAGAAAACGTTATTTATAGTTTGTATATCATTGATGGTGTAATTAATTAAATTAAATATAAGATAAGGCGTTGACAAGGCGCATTGTAAGATTTGACGCAGCAATGAGTCAGTAGAAGTTTCTAGAGATTCTAATCTACGATTGAAAGCACAACTAAAACACTATAAATATGACCTAAACTAACCTAGGTTTTCATTCTAAAATCAAACCCTAGCCTCCATTTCTCTCTCTCAAATATTTGCCTACATTCTTCATTTATAAAATAAAATTATATTATATATATACATTCAAATAAAAGATGGAGATTATACCAATTAGAGGAGATTTCTAGAGAATTTTGGTTGCTGTAAAAAAAGGGATTCTAGCCTTTATCTTAGGTGTGTGATTGTAATTATTTTAGATTTCTTTAAGTAATTTAAAATAATAGGGTTTCCAATAGTTGTAGTTTTACTATGATCTTTTGGAATAACATTTTTAGTAGTTTATTTATAGTTTTTAGAATTATTTTAAGTCTATTTCTTTTAGATATTATTTTCAGTTAATTTTAGTTTATTTCTATTAAGTATAGATTTTCCATTTATTTACATTTTATTTACAGTATTTTAATTTATTTACTATTATTTATGCGTTATTTACATCTTTTTCCTATGCTTTGGATTTTCTTCTATTTTCAGTTTTCTTTTATTTCTCCTTCTTCTTCGCGTATGGATTAGAATAGATTAAACACGAATATGGATTAAAATTATAAGAATACTGAAATAACGGATGATAAGATATAAATTGTAAGGACTATAAAAAAATGGAATTAAGACTGAAATTGAGCCTAATTATGATACTGATGTTAGAATTGGGCTAATTGAAGATAATTGGCCTAGTTATAACTGAGAATTATAACTAAAAAGAGTAAAAGATGGAAGAAGTTTATTTTTACACTTAGATCTTGGGTTAAGAATAAGAAGGATTATAACATAGGTTATAATAAGAAATAGAACAAAATGAGGCTTATTTTAAGACTTAGTATAAATTAATAAGCAAAGATATTAAGAATAATAATAAAGGCTTGTTTAAAATAATTTATCCAAGTTAATAAGCAAATATGAAAGTAGGATCCATACCGACAGCATTCCCCTTCTGTTATTGAGGGTAGATAAGTGGTCGATGAATAAAAAGTAGGATCCGTACCAGCAGCATTTCCTTATGCTGTTTAGGGTAGATAAGTGGTCAATACTTAAAAGAAAAGATCCGTACCGGCAACGTTTCCCTTATGCTGTTTAGGGTAGACAAGTGGTTAATACTTAAAAGGAAAGATCCGTACCGACAGTATTTCCCTAAGGACACGCTTATGCTGTTTAGGGTAGATAAGTGGTCAATAATTAAAAGACTAAATCATGGGGATTTGGACAAGGGATGGAACTAGATTTTGTTTGACAGGGACCAGTACCAAAAGCATTCCCTATTTTCTATGGATACGGTGTCTCACAATAGCCTGAAGTGAGACGAGCGCAAGCTTATTTTATCTAGGGTAAATAAAAGGTCAAAAGAGGGAGCAATAGATAGTGCGAACCGGCGGTGACCGAGTGTTCGACATCAATTAGGGGAGATAAGTCGCTATTGAGTTCCAAGCGCTGAGTATGTGTGTCTTTCGTAGACACCATTGCCTTCTATATAGGGAACAATATAACATCTAGTCCACAGTAGATACTTTGCGTGTCATTCGTAGACACCATTGCCTTCTATGTAGGGAGCTATATAGCATCTAGTCCGCAGTAGGTCTATAGAGTAGCATGCCGATCAAAAGGTAGAATTAGGATTTCAGCCTAATTATAGGATTAGGAATTCAGCCTAATCAAAGCAGCTATCTAAGACAAGTGCAAACAATCAAAGTTAATCAATTATGTCAATTTAGTTAATTCGTATTTATTTCCAGCTTATTCCTTCTCTCTATTTCCTTTCTTTCCTTTTACATACTAGAACGGTTGTAAAGTCTATTACTTTTACTTTGCTTAAAGATTCTAGTCATTACTATCATTCACCATACTTTTAGTTTGACCCACTCTTCCATTTTCCCCTTTCCCCCCATAGGCTAGCAAGAGCAAGGACGATAGATTGCAGACACTTGGAGACTTCTTTGGCAGAGATTTCTTATGTATTTCTCTTCTTTATTTTCAGTTTTTAGCTTATTCCATGTACTGGCACTTTGTGAGGGATAGTTTGTACTTTGATATTTATGAGACTGAGGTTTTGCTTTCTTGAGACATATATTTGTATTTTGTGACATATGATGTATATGGTTTTATAATTCTATATTATGAAGTTTGACTTTTAGCCAACTATTATTTTAATTGTTTCCGCTGTTATTATCTATTTTGTCTTGTGAATCTTAGTCTCTGCTAGTTTTAATTATACCTACAACGCACCACATCTTTTAGTTTATCCTTTTTGGTATACTAAGGGGTGTGGAGTGTTACACTTGGTATCAGAGCCTAAGGTTACAGGGTTCGTAATTTTTTTTAAAAAGTAACGTCTTTTTTCAAAATAACTGGTTTTAATAGTATTTTTCAGAAAAGAAGCTCTTTAATTTAGAATTAGTTTTCAAATAATAAAGAGTTTTTCTTAAAAATCCCCTCAAAGTCCAGTTGAAACTCCTTTTGATTCTGGAATATCACACACTTCCATCTCTAGTTCTATGGTAGGTTGTTTGCACTTTGACATCTCTTTAATAGTAGACCCCATTGTTGTTTCAAACCCCATAGGAGGATCGGCACACTTGTCTATGATTTGTAGGAGTTTGAAATTTTTTTAACTAGGCATAGGGTTTTATTGTGACGCCTATGTACTGGGATTTTCGGGGTTTGGCATGGTTTTGGAGATGGATTGGTTATCCACTTATGGTGCGATATTAGACTATGAGAAGGGACATGCAGCGGACGGACTCTCAAAGTTTCTTGTGACCCATAGGGGTCAGTCGTGTTGAGCTTCCTTTATTCCCTTGATTTATCACTATGAGAGCTAGATTCCGTTCCAGTCGTTAAAGATTTCCCAAACATTTGAGGAGGTTTTTTGTACACTTCGCATTCATCGGTTGAAGGCAAAATTCTTCAAGCGTCACTTGTGGGGTAAGGAAGTGCATTTTTGTGGCATAGGAAAGGTAAACTCATGGAAAGAGTTTGAGAAACGGTTTTGTACATTAGGTTCAGATAAATGGATTTAAGGTAGTGCATTGGAATACATATGAGCATAAAAGAGGATTAGGAGTAAAAGACTTTAGTAAGGAAATGAGATTTCCAAGATTTAGGAAGGGTACTCCTAGGGTAGTGAGAAGAAAATCCACTTTATGCCTAGCCCAATAAAATGAAATAGTTAGAATTGAAAAATATAATTGTCAATATTTTTGAAGAAGTAAATATTGGGTTTTTGAAAAAAAAGTGGTATGAAATTTAAATTGGTTTTTATATGACGTAAATTTTGTTAAAGGTGAAACTCTTTTTGAAGAATTACAGAGCATATATAGCTTGCTGGTTTATTTATAGGTGAACAAAGATTTTAAATATAAAAGCCTAGAGTGTATTAAGTATCGAAAGCATAGGTTACAACATTTATTGTTGTAATAGATTCTTTCATGGAAAATAAAGGAAGCATAGGCTATAACACTATTGTTATAGCAGGTGACTCCGAAAGGAAATGTTTTTACATAGTATATGAGGTTTATTAGTATTTATTTTTAATTAAATTCATACACTAGAATTTTTGGGTTGTAGTAACGGTGTTTTATGCAATATACGTTTTAAACCCAAATAAAAATGAATTTTAAAAAGATAATTTCTAAGAGTAAAAAGAAAAGTGATTTGTAAAATACACTTGTTATAAGGAAATGTTTTTGGTTATGGATATATTAAAGCAGTTTTGGAGGTGAGTTTTTCTGAAAAGAAAAGAGTAAGTCAGATATTAGAAGATGCATATCATAAGAGAATGTAAATTAAACATACTTTAATATATTGGAATGGAAAAAAAAGTAATGGTATAATTTTCTATGAAACCAATAAAAATGTTTTGTGCAAGTTACAAGGAATACATGAAAGAGATGTACAAGGTATGAGAAGTAACATATTTTGTATAGCCTATTTCGAAAAGTATAAAATAAGTTCCTTGTAGTTTCACCTAAACATGAAGTCCTCTTTTAAAAAGGTTCATAGAATATTTTAGCGTTGATAATTTCTCATAGGAGAAAGTAGTTCCAATACATTAAGTTATGAGACTGTTAGGTATAATGAGAAGATGTCTTGAAAACACAAAAGGATATTTTAAAGGTATTCTAAAAGAAAATAGTTTGGTGAAAATGTAAACGAGTGTCTGGAAAACTTAATAAAAGTAAAATTTAAAAATTCAAATTTTTATAGAAAACTAAAAAGGTCTATAAAATAAAACGAGGAATAAGTTTTGGACTTAAATGTTTTCCCTCTAGCTTTGCGAAATAATGTAAATTCAAAAAGCTGTGAAGATGCAAGTCTAGAAAGATAAGATTTTAAGTAACCTAGTATTTTTGAATTTAATAGAAACTTAAAGATAACACTTTTAAAGACAAAGGTTTTGGGATTTGATGTTTTAAAAATTTAGACACCTTAATTTTTAAAATGGAACTATAAACACAAAACAAAACTCCTAAATGTGAAGTAGATAGGAATCATTTCCTAGGTGTAACGGAAAAGATGTAAGGCTATAGAGGATACAAGGGTAATTACTTTTGGAAGTAATAATAGAGTTTCCGTAGAGTGTATAGGACCCTAGTGAGAACCTAGGAATGTTGATTCATGTGAGAGGACTAAAGAAGAACAGTAAAACGGAGCTAGTAAAATTATAAGACACGCATGGTTGAGAATGGATATTCCTAATTTTGGAAGAACTTGTGAAAAGCATCTTTCTTTAGTGGAATTTGCATAAGATAGTAGTTCTCAAGCTAGCATTGGAATGGCACCTTCCGAAGCTCTTTATGGAAGACCGCGCAAGTCGCTTTCTTGTTGGATAGAGGCTATAGAGGTTAAAAAGACTTCGGAGAAGATAAAATTGATTAGGAGAAAATGCGTACTTCTTATCAACATCTCTCTTTGATAGTAAATTTCAAATTTCCTATTTCCATCTTTAGTTTTGAATAGGTTCTTTCGTTTATCATCCCTTGGGAGGGTAGAACTTAGGATTTCACCTATGGATGATAGGATTTGATGTAAACATGTTATTAGAACTTGTTATGTGTGATGGATGCTAGTGGTTGCAAGTGTTTGCTAGTGGATGCTAATGGACGCATATACTTACACTAGGCACTATTATCTTTTAGGGATCGGCCTAACTAGGACACTAGAGCATATGCATATTGATGTGTGCGCATTTGCATTTTATTTTATTCCATGGTTGCTATAAATGGATGATGATTGTAGCACGCATATAGAACTATCAGTTATCATTAGGGAATTTTTGCATTCATTTGGATACATGACACAGACATGATTGCATAAAAGGAGGTCAATTGAATCAATGGACCGCCTAATCTTTTGCTTTAGTTAGGGACATTGGCACTACACTAATTGTATAAGTATCATAAATCGCATTAGAAAAACTTAAGGACAATGGATGTAATGGGTGATGGTTGAGTAGTTGGTTGTAGAACTTGGATGAAAACTTTTATTTCATTCTTCTATCCATAGAGATTTCGGGGACGAAATCTCTTAAGGACGGGAGAATGTAACAACCCAAAATTTAAGGAGGAATTAATAAATAATTATAAGTGAAAAGAAATAGTGTTTATAATTACAATTCATTTGAAATTAGTATTAAAATTAATCGGCAGTAGATTTATTGAAATGTTTCAATTAGAAAGGGAAAAAGGAATTAAATTGTAATTATTGAGTTTAATATAAGAACTTGCATTTGTGTCAAAATGGAATGAACATTTTAAATAAAAATAAATGCATGTTTTGAGATAAATAAAATAAACTTCCCATTTTTGAATATATGTATGATTTTATAAACAGAGAGCTTGTTTTGTTACAAAAGAGAAAAAAAAGTATAATAGTGTATTTAAAAAGAAGGTATCCACTTTTATAAATTTAGATGACGATGTTCAAATGAGATGGGTTATTGTAAATGAGAAAAAATGTAACCATATATTTATAAAAAAAGGCATTTAAAAAAATAAACGTTATATTTTGAAAAGAAAAGGCAAGAGTGTATTATGGAAGGATTACATTTCTTAAAGAAAATATAAGGTATGTTATTTATTTGTTAGTAAAGAATACGTGTCAGTTTGATTTTTAAACACAAAAACATTAATACCAATCAATTAATGTAATTGATTGCTCAAATTAAAGGTAAAGAATTAGGTTACTAATTAATACACAACATATATACACGTTTGTGGACAAATGTTATTTATCTAATTACAACAGATGTGAATATGGAAAAAAATGTAGACATAACAATTCTCATTCTATTTATTGAATTCAGATTTGAATATATAGATTATTGACATAACAGTTCACATGTTATTCACCCAATTAATTCAAACGTGAATATGTACAATACTAGCACAAGAATTTCTAGTTATTTATTAATTTATTTTAGACATAAACATGGAGAAATATTACATGTTAATTTACTTATTTCAGATGTAAATGTGGAAAGATATTGATATGTTGTTTATTTATTTATTTCAGACGTAAACATGTAATTTAAATGGGATGTTGAAAACTGAAATGAAACATGCGAATAAAGAGAGACGCATGGAAATTTAAAATGAAAGAAAATGTCACAAATTAGAAATTAATTGAGGAGAAGAAAACGTTATTTGTAGTTTGTATATTATTGAGGGTGTAATTAATTAAATTAAATATAAGATAAGGCGCTGGCAAGGCGCATTGTAAGATTTGACATAGCAATGAGTTAGCAGAAGTTTCTAAAGATTCTAATCTACGTTGAAAGCACACCTAAAACACTATAAATAGGACCTAAACTAACCTAGGTTTTCACTCTAAAATCAAAAGCTAGACTAATGATCCATTGCTAATGATTCTAACCTACTCTCTTAACTTCTTTTTATCTATGCAATGCATAGGGTCAACTTGGATATTCACAGTTGAAACACATTATCATTGGAACCAAAATTTGTCAGTTAAGATAAAGATGATGGGGTTTCGATAATGATGAATTTATGAATATCCAGGTCGATCTTATACATAGGAAATAAGTGAATTTCAGGTGGTTGTAAGCTAGAATCGTTTCAAAAGAGTGGAACCCCTTTCGACCTAAGTGAAAGGGATGTTTCGAAGGGGATCTCAATTTATAATTGAATAACAGTTATTTTGGGAGGATCTCATTTGAAAGGGGTTTACCCCCCGCTACATCAGCAACCCTTTCGAAAGGGATCCACGACTAAAGAAGTGAAACCTTGAGGTCGAAAGTTGTAACGGCCGGGCGATTTTCGACCCCCGAAAATCGACACTAATACGTTCACTATATAGAGTGCCGAGCAGTCGAGTGCAGGAATGTCAGGCTACTAGGGTCTAAGAAGAAAAGGAGATAGAATAAGAACAAAAAATAATAGCACAGAATCTCACAATCGCAGCGGAGCAAAATATAATATACAATAACAGCATTTTATACAAAGAAAAGCTGTAACTATCAATATAAATACAAGATATCAGAGTACAACAAATCTGTACAGTTATAATAACTTGTCCTCAACTGTTGTTTATACAGCCTACAATATACAGCGGAATATAGTCAAATACATCTCTGTCATCCAGCTCGTCTCCGGGCTCCAATGCATCCTAACCGGAAAATCTGTAACACTCGGTCTTACCCGAGCATTACAATAAAGTAACACCCGAGTCAAGCTGGAAACCAGCGTGAGTAAACACATTTGACTTGAAATACTTGAGTTCTGAAAGTCCTTTTAAACCAAGGTAACTCGTACAAAGTTACGAGTTTTATCTGATTATAACCAACCGCTTTTACAAAAATCCATCGATATTGAAATACTGTCTAGGTACACTTACCTACCTAATATGATCATATTTGCTTAATTTATTCCATTCCAGCCTATAAACTTTATAATCAAAACCCATAAGGGTTTGTAGTGATTTTTAAATCGAAGTGGTCAGGATATCATTGACATCCGACCCCGGCCTCCTCGAATCCAAGTAATAAATTTAAAAGGGGAAATTGTTTAAAATAAACAATTTATTACTTAGGGTGACAATATTCAATTATAGGGATTTATTACATAACATTATTCCAAATAAAACGTATTATTATCTTTAATCCAATTATTCTAACTTGTTTGACCAGTCGATGGTTTAGGCAAGAATAATTGAAACGAATATCCAATAGAAATAAACAAAGATACAGATCGTTACTAATTTAAATGACAAATATCAGGACGATTCACCCCTTAGGACTTTTATTAACTTTACATAGCCGACCTCATTCATAATTTTTTTCCAAATTAATTTCAAATTAAACAATTTATTAATTAATAAATATTATACTATTCGTTATCCATAAGTTAAAGTCAAATAATAATAATAATAATTAATTTCCATTAAATTATCTTTTAAATTATAAAATATCATTTCATTTTAAATTAAAATGGGAATATGAATTATCTTATGTATAAGTAATAAATTCTATTCCTTCTTCTTTTCTTTTCTTTTTATTTTTTTCTCTTTTTTTTCTTTTCTTATTTCCTTCTTTTCATTTCCATTTTTTCCTTTTTCTTTTACTTTTCCTTTCCTCTCTTCTTATTTTCTTTTATTTTTCCTATCCTTTATTCATTTTCCTTTCCCCCACCTTTTCTTTAATTTTCTGGCCCAAACCGGTCCATTTCCCTCCTTCTTCCCTTTCCCTTTTCTCCCAGTCTTCCCTTACTTATCTTCATTTCCTCCATTTTCTTTCTTTTCGCGTGCACGACCGTGCACGTACACCTACACATGACGCTGACCCTCCCCATACATCACACCACAGCCACCAAAACGAACACGACCACCGAAAACCTAGTTCAACCACCTGACTCGAAAACGACACCCCAACCAAAAACTGGAACGAACGAACGAACCCCAAACGCCTCGCCGTTTCCTCCCACCGTTAATTACTAAACCCCGCCAAAACAAACGCCACGACCTCCACTTCATTTTCCCCCAGGTGCGCAACAACCTTTCCTCCTCTCGCCACCACCATTCCTCTCGAACCCAAGGCCAGAACAACCTACCCCAAAGCCCTAGTTCGACCACGACCCACCACCACGAACCACTATCATCCCATTATTTTTCTCATGCTCCCTACCAATCGATGCTCCTCCATAATGAATCTCGCAACCCAAAATCAAGGAGGTCGGCGGAATTCGATAAAAACCCCAATTCTGGTCAAACCCATACTCCTCATCCCACACCCTACTAGAAAATCTCAAACCAGGCTTAAAAATCAAACATTTCACGGACGAACACATTTCTATGATCCACTTGTAAAATTACGAAGGTTGATTTTTAGCCATGGTTGGTCTATCTTCTGTAAAAGGAAGTTTCCTTCCTCCATACTTAATGAAATCAAATAAAACCATTTTTAAAATATCCTATACTCAAAAATCATCCACTTTTGTTTTGAAGTCATCGATTAAAACTAAATTGTTATAGAGTTTCTAATTTTTGAATTTAGTTGTTTTAACTGTTTAAAACAAAATAAACATGGGACATAGCATTTCCCTAGCATAAGAACAGTATCTGTAACGACCCTGAATTTTTGACATTGGAAATCAGGATATTTAATTGATTTTAAATATCTGGAAGTTAGTTTAATTTGAAATTCAAATATCAAAATGAATTTGGCAATTAAATCTTTGAATTTAATTTACTAAAGTTGTGTAAAAATTTGAAACTTCAATTTTAAGCTGATTAAAAATAATCTGAAGGCTTAGAAAATTCATATTGATTATACTGAAGATAATAGAAGCTTCAGAATTTAATTTGAAACTGTTTTGTTCAGTTTTGAAATTTATCGTTTAAATCGATATTTAAAAATAGCATTTCGGGGCACAGTCTCGGAATTTGACGAAACCTGTTCCATTGGATCCGTAATATTGTATTATTATCGGATTTCAATTTTCGTAATGTTTGGAGTGATCGTTTGGCCGTACGATAAGCAAACGCGTTGAAATTTAATCGAAAATTTAATATAATAGTTGGTCCAAAAAGCTATCTTCTTCATACGATCGAATTTGGACTCAGAACCTTTACCATTGCGTTCGGAATAGGCGTATAACATTACAAATGCCTAGCAGCACGCCTCGATCTGAAGTCGATATTTTGAGTTGTGATTCCCGAGACAATTTGAATTCGAATTCAAAATATATGTATTTTTGGACTGGTCAATATAATTCATATCAGTTGTTTTTCTATCACATCCAAATCACTGTATCTAGGTGAATTTTTCACGTAACCTATCTTCTCACGTTCAGAATCATGTAATCTTGTCTCCCCTTCCTCCTCTATTAAAATGCACGAGATAAAAAAATATAAACGAAACCTTTCTTCGTTCTAAAAATAGGGATGGCCGAGCTATGTTTAAATCCCTCTCCTTTCAAATCTCATTTCATTCAAATCGAAAATTTAAATGGCCGCTACCCTTTAAAATTTTCAAATCAAATTCGTCGACAAAGCAAGGCTTGGCGATCGATTTGGGGGCCGCGCGATTTCGCGAGTTGAGGGAGTGAGTTCATCTTCTTACTGATTGTGGGTGGCGACTTTGAAAGTCGCGACTGAAGGGTTGCGCGACTTGGAATCGCGTGGCGGCGTCGCGATAGTCAGAACTCGAGTGGAACGAGGTCGATGGCGACGAGTTGGGGTTCGGTGGCAGACAAAGTCAAGCTCGAGTTCGAGCAAAATCTGGGCAAAGCAATGGCTCGTGCGCGCGTTGTAATCGAGCATCTGAGCGAGGGTTGTGGCGAGCGACACCAGGTGGTAGTGACATCGGCGAGATCGATTTCGAGATGTCATGTTCAGGGCATTGTCTGAGTTGGTCAACGAAGAGGTATTGGGTCTTCGTCTTTCTCGTTTTTTACTTGCTGGTATATTTATATTCAGATTTAAATTTTTTATAGCCTAAACAGAAATATATATATACTTGCAGAAAGAAGAAGCAAAAAATTTTCAGTAAAGGATGACTGTAGTTTATATTTTTAATATATATGTATATATATATATGCAGAAAAGAAATAAATTTAAAATGAGGATATTAAAGGTAGTTTGAAATCATGACAATGTATTACGATGATTTACTTGTTCAATTATTTTATTTACTGAAATTAAATTTATAAAGAAAAAAAGAAAATTAATTTAAATCATTTGTTCAGTAAATCAATAATGAGGATTTGATTGTCCGGTTGTTCGAATATTAATAAATTGTATATAATTGTTTATACAAGGTTAAAATCAAGAAAACAAGCGAAAATGGAAATGGATTGCAAACAAAAATAAAGGTGAGATCTTCTCACTCAAATTGAAAGTTGAATTGCAGTTATTGATTGATTGACTGTTTGGATGTGATATAGTATATATAGTAGTATATATAGCAATATATATATATTGGAATATGTATATATTGGAGTTGTTGATTTCCCGCATTATATAGCGGATGAGACCCTATGCGCCGCATAATAGCGGATGATATTTTTATAAATCCCATATACCGCGATATTCCACCACGAAGTGGAATTGGTATTGTGCTAACATCTGTGGATGCAGGGAAACAGGTTGGAGGGATCCAACTGGATTCCTCAAATTATATGAATTTGTTTCATATGTTGTATGGATTTGTTTCATATGATGTGTGATGATTTATTTTGAATCTGTGAATGATTATATTGACGATTGAATGTGTTGAAGGCTATAATTTAGCCGAATGTATTTTTGGTATCGTTTGGATACCAGAAATAAATAAATTGGATTTTTGAAATTAAAGTTGGAATTTTTAGTAAATCTCTTTTGGAAGAATTGGGTGAATTTAAAAGAAGGAATTTTAAAAGCATAAAGTTGATTTTCTAAATCTTATCGAATTATTTCCAAAATATGGGAAAAGATTTTTATAAACGGATTTTGAACAGTATTATTCGAAAGTTGGAAAAATTTATTGAAAATGGAATTTTAAATGGTTTGGAAAAGATTAAGGAATTTATTTTTAAAAGTGATAAATTTGTTTGAAATCCAATTAATAATTGATTTGGTATTTGAAAATAGAACTTTGGGAAATCGATATGGAAATTGATTTGGTGTTGAATAAAAATGGATTTTGTGTTGAAATAAATTTAGAAATCGATTTGCAAATAATTTGGAATTTGGAAATAAAATTAGAAATCGATTTGTAAATTGATTTGGGGTTTGAAATGAAATTTGAAATCAATTTTGAAATTGATTTGGTGTTTGAAAGTGAATATCTGGAAAACGATTTGAAAATCGTGTATAAGTGAATATTTGGAAATTTAAATTCACAGTGGGAATTCATAAGGAAAAAGGGAAATGAATAATATCGGGAATTTTATTTCGCGAGTGAATATGATTTGAAATTTGTTTTCAAAATGATGAAGTGTGAAAATATGATTTGAAATTGGTTTTCAAATGTGAAGTGTGGAAAATATATATCTTGTGAAGATATTTTGAAAATAAATAATTTGGGAAAAATTATTTAAATTTGATGTTTGTTATGAATGTTGTTTAATAGTTAAATAACCGACTATCAATATTTGCCTTTGAAATGGCACTTGATTTGTTTTTAAAACAAACGCTCACTATTCGAGTTAGCCGGGAAAAGACTTTTGTGTCATATAACCCATTCCGAATTAGTGATACGACGATATGGATCGTATTGAAGACCGGTGGTGAAGACCCGATATTTTCGAAAATGAAAGGACAACCTGTCGAATGTATCTGCACCGAGTTGCTCCGGTATAGAGATTTATATCACTCTTCTTGTGATGGGAAGTCGAGACGTGATTAGTGAATACCCGGATTGCAAGGGCTTCTTTGGAAGTGCCTTCGGTTCCGTTCGATCCTGGAACGGACTTGTATGGATGTGTGTCTGACGTTACACTTTGAGATGTAAAGCTGGTTTCTATCAAATATTTCTGTTGGTGGCGGAGAATTTATTCTCTTAGCTTAACACCCTTCTCTGAGACGTACGAGCTCAGAGGTTATGTAGTTGATGGTTACTAGTGATACATTCCCAATTTGGTAATGTGGCATAACGAAGTGTTGTTGATCATTTGTTGATCAAAGCGTGGCTTTGTGAAAAAGCATGGCTTTGTGAAAAAGCGTGGCTTTGTGAAAAAGCGTCGCTTTGTGGACGAGACTTCGTCGAGCCTCACAACCCGGTAATGGTCGAAACAGGGATGTTGCGGCAAGGTTGTTAGGGGTCGTGCCCCTAGGGTATGCCATTTCCTTTTGGATAAAAGGTGATATCATGGTATGGAGCCCGGATATTTTACCTATGTTGATGCTGCAAATTTATTATACTTTGTGGTTGTTGCTTTGTGGTTGAGGATCCTCGGGAAAAGGTCGGTGACGACCGGGGGATGACATAGCTCGTGTGTTAGTTACCTAGTTACAGCTTGGTTAAAGCGTGAGGTAGCGTCGACCTTGTGTTTGCAGAGATCCGGTTAGGTTCTCGGGGCGTCTTTCCAGAGGCGTTTCCATTTCGGTGTAAGGAAGTTCCTTTGCCTGACCATTTGTTGGAAATCCAAAGAAACAATACGAACCCTGTACGGTTTTAGTTGTAGAACCTGCCATTTAATTATGGTGGTCGCCACTGTTTAAATGGTAGCTATAGTAGGCATACAATAATGGTTGTATGTTGGCTAAGATTGATATTATACTTTCGAAATGTTTTCCACACTAGACATTAATAATAATATCAACTGATTTTGCGTAGTAAGCATTTTTGACTATCAAAAGGAGAAATCTCCTCCAATTCTGCGTTTGCATTGTGTGTGTGGCGGGAGGCCTTATGTGATATCCCGGAAATTTGGCAATATCAATTTAATAATCATTATTAATAATTAAATTGATTTGTTGATTTATTTTATAAATTGACAAGTTTATTCATTTTAAAGGTTAATAATATTTTAAATTGGCAATTTTATTTCTTTTAAGAAACTAATAACATTTTAATTTGGGAATATCTTATCTAACAATTTTTTTATTGGGAAGATTTATCTTTCTAAAACTTATATAAATGTTTTATATTTGTAATGTATATATATATTGGTATATATATATTATGAATAGGGAATCTTTTAATTTAAATAAAGAATATGTTTTCAAATTATAATATATATGAATATATATATTGTTATTTGAAGTTATGTATTAAAATTTAATATGATAATTATCAAGCTAATGTTAAAAGTATTTTCCATTTAGAATATATATATATTTGTATATATTGGAATGGAAAGAATATTGGATTTGAATTTAATAAAGTATTTTCAAACTTTAATATATATATATGTAATTTGTAATTTGGAAATTTGTAATTTGACTTAATACTTTTGAAAATGATATTTATAATTTAAATAACAAGAATAATTTCTTATTTAAAAATATATATGTAAGCTTAAGTTTAAATAAGGTTTAAATTAAGAAGTTTATTTGTTTTAATAATCTTTTCTCTTTTAATATTCAAATATAAGTCAAAATGGGTTTGTAAAAATATATATAGAGTTAAACTCAATTTCTCAAGCATTTATAAATATGTTATAAATATTTGATTAAAGCATAAGTTATTTTAAATAATTGTTTCTCACATTTGTATATTTATATAGGAATGTAAAAGCTTAATTATAAAAAGACAAATACATCATTTTATACACATAAATATTTCTTAAATACACATAAATGACTTAAGTAAATTAATAAAACAAGATTTACACTTGTAAACATATAAGGATAGTTGGAAGACATTTGTAAATTATAAACCTATGTGTAAGCTAATTAAAAGGACACGTGGCTTTATCTATTTTATTTTCTTTTCTCCTTGATAATTAAAGTTGTAAAAAAATTTATGTAAGAAGAAAAATCTGTTTTCATTTTTCAGTTAAGATTATCTTCATTTCTTTCTCCACTAAAATAATTCGAATCTAAAAATTCAAAGAAGAATGAAAACCTGAAATCAAAATAGAAACCTGGAAACCAAATTCAAAGAAGATGTAAATCTGGAAATAAAACTGGAAATTCAATCAAAGGCAAAAGATAATCTGGAAATGAATCAGAGGCAAGCAACTTCATCAATTCAAATGCAAGATGTAAACTTCAACATGCAATTCAGATTTCAATAGCAAGCTTGATTTATTTTCAACATGCAAGAAAAATTCAGAGCCTGGAAACAATTTCTTTTCTCTGTTCTCTGATTTTAGGTGAGTAAACTTAAGTTTTAAAAACAGTTTTAAATCTTGTTTTCACTTTGCTATATGAATGAAATTCATATGTTAACCTTAATATTGAATTGAATGGATGCATGTATGTATACAAGTATTGTTGCCTGTGAATAACTAGTATATGTTTGAATATAGGCACTGTATGTTTACAGGGTTTGATTTTCTTTTTAAATATCTACATCTCATCATCTAATCACTGTTAGCCATTTAGTTGTGAATGAAAGATGTTTAAAATCATATAATACGCTACTGGAAATAAGTTATGGAATTTTCTATAAATTATTTGTCTGGAAATTTTATGAATAACAGTGAATACATTTTTATGTCAGAAATCAACTAATTAAATTACAGATTTGGTTTGCATAAATGAATTCGAGGATGAAAACCATGAATTTTAATAGCTATATCAAGATTTTTAGATGAGTATCTCGAGAGCATTTTGGGATTTTCTGTTTTGGGCATTTTGGTCGATCCATGGTGAACGGCGACGATCTGGGTGCCGTGAGTGAACTCGAAGGTGGAGGGGAAGGTGGAGATCTCGGGAAAAATCACTCGAGAATTTATAGTTAGGTGTGTTGATCGAAATTGACCAAGTTAGGGCTTCGTTTTTGTTTTTGGTCGACGAAGGTCATATGGGTTTCGCGGCATCGATGGACAAACAGAGTTGATCGCATATGGATCTGGAGGCTCGGGGCAGTGAGGCGGAGCTGGGGTTAAGACGGCGAGGAGTTTCGAAGCTTTGGTTGCCGTGGAGGATGGTTTTTCTGGTGATGGTGGTTTTGAACTGATGGGTTAAATAGCTCATTTCGTTTCTCTTTCGTATCGAGACAATCGAAGTGGTCGATCGTGGTTCTGAGGTTGAAGGCGACTTGGTGGAGGCCATCGTGGAGTTCATCGACGTCCAGCGTGACGGTGCACGTGCACGAGCAAGTCTGTGTGCATCTGGAAGTTTTGTTTTGGGGAAGAAGGGGTTTCACGGGTTTCATGCGGGGATATCTGGGTTTGACTCGAAGTATGGTAGAATGGGAATGAACTCGTGAGTTTCTTCGAGTTTTGGATCGTTTTACTCGGGTTCTGGTGAGAGCAGGCATTAAGATTTTAAAGGGAATGTTTTTAAAGTTTTAAACAAAAGAAGTTTTGCTTTGTGATGTTCTGAGCTTTAAAAACAAAGGCAAACAAAATTGTAACCATTTAAACTAAGTTGATTTCTAGAAAAATCATTTAAACAAGTTTTAAATAATTTAAATATATAAGTTTTAAAAGATTAAGGAAGTGGATTTGAAAATAATCTTTGTATTAAAATTTATTTAATAACTTTGAAAGGTTTTAAAGATTTTAAAGGTTAAATTTTTTTTTTTTGGCAAGGCCGACGGGGTTGGATGGTCCCCGACCATTTTATTGCAGCACTGATAGGAACAGAACACGTACAACAAAGAGCATAGCTCAAGAAAAACGAAGGCAAACACAGCGCCACAAGAACAAGAGGAAAAAAAAGGCACAGGAACAGATAAAAATAAAAACACAAAAAGACTAAAACCTACAGAAAGATTCTAAAATCCCTGGATCAATGCTGATGGATTGCATCCTCATGGATTGCTTCAACTCGTGAGTCATCCAATTTTTGAGCTCAACATCAGATTTAACTTTGCTTACATCAAAAACTCTAGATTTCTCTCTTTCCAAACAATATTAATGAAACTTTTCAACACCACAGTAAACAGTCTCATGCCATTCCTCTTGATCCCTGACCTTGCGTATGCATTCTCCCATTCACCACGATTGTCAGTAGTGGCCGAATAAGAATTTAGCTTTTTCAAAACCACAGACCAGAGCTGGTTTATGTACTTACATTCAAAAAACAGGTGCTCGACTGACTCCGGTTGCTCATTGCAGAAAGAACAGTATATATGAACTACCATTCCCATGCAAGCAAGTTTGGTTTTAGTATGTATTGCACGATTAAGGACCTTCCACAGAAGCAGGTTTTCTCTGTAACTACTGTCCAAACACCAAGTTCTCTTCCACCATTTCCACTTAGGCTGCTCTCCATTTTTCATCAAGTATTCATAACCATTTCCAATACTGAACTTTCCCATTTTATTTCCCCACACTATTCCAGCAGCTGAAGAAGGCAGAGGAGTAAACCTTCTTATGATGTTCCATATGTTCTGTATTCTAGGGTTGGAAGACGAGTATCGTATTGTACTATAATTGGTGAGAACGTCCCTGACTATAGCCGCACTATGAATTCCAGTCTGTTGAATTTCATTGTATGTAAGATGACGACTGAGAATGTACCCTTTATCAAGCCACGGTTCGTCCCAGAAACTAACACGATAAGATGGGCAGGAATTCATTTGTATTAGGGGAAGAAATAACTCCTTAATTTTGAACAAACTTTGCCATGTCCAGCTCATATTCTGTGGTTTAGACATCTTCCATAAACTCTTTCCTTTTGTTACATTTTTTTTGACCAGTTGGCCCAGAGACTGTCAGTATCATTATAAAATGTGTCTAAATGCTTCGCAAAAGCAGCCCTATTCCATTGCTTCATATTGAATATACCAAGTCCCCCCTTAGACATTGGCCTCTCAAGTTTGCTAAAATTTATAGGAGCAATGTATTTACCTGTAGTCTTGCCTGCCCATAGGAATTTCATGAAAGCAGATTCGATCATATTAATCAGCTTATATGGTAGAATGAATGTTCTAGCCCAATATACTTGCATTGAAAAAATAACCGACTTTATCAAAGTTAATCTACCCGCTTGGGTTAGAGTTCTAGTGGTCCAACAGTTCTTAAAATTTAAAGGTTTTTTTTTTCTTTAAAGGTTAAAATTTAAATGTTGTAATTGTTAAATTTTAAATAAGGAGTTATCTTAAGTAATTAAGAGTTTTGATTTATTAAAGGAAATTAATATGTGAAATTAATAAGGATAATTCATTTACATAAAATGATTTAAGAATAGATAATAATTTAATTAAGATAATGGTTTTCTTAATCAAGATCTTTTATAGTTAAGAAATTATTTAATTTAGTTAAATAATTAACCAAGTAATTAATTAATGATTAATTAGAGATAATCATTATAAATTAATTTAGTATAATTACTTGATGAAGTAATTAAGGAATAATTACTGAATGTAATTAAGTAAAAGGGGAATTATTTAATAAAGTAATTAAAGGATAATTATTTTATTTAATGGAAATGATTAAGAGTTAATCACTTGTTATTAATTTAATAATTTATTAAATTAAATTAATTAAAGGATTAGATTAATCAAAGATGATTAATAATTGTGGTTTAATTAAGGTTAATTAATAATATAATTAATTATTTGTGAAGGTAATTAATTAAAGTAATTAATTAATGGAAGTAATTAAGGGAAGTTAATTACTAGTTTAGATTAATCAAAGGTGATTAATGATTATGGATTAATTAAGAATAATTACTTAATGTAATTAATAAAGTAATTAAAGGTGTAATTAGGGATCATTAGTTTATAATTAATGATGTAATTAAGGGTTGATTAATTAAGATTAATTAATCAAATGATAAGTGATTAATTGTAATTAATTAAGAGATGAAGTAATTAATTAATTAATTTATGAAGTAATTAAAAGTTAATTACTGTATTGGATTAAGGATAATTAATTTGGAAAATTAATTAAGGATAATTACTTAAGTGTAATTAAAGTATAATTAATCAGGGTGATTAATTAAAGTGGAAATTTAGAGGAAGAATAATTAATTAATTTATAATTAATTAATGATTATATAAGTAAGGTTTATAATGAAGTAATTAATTTAATTTATTTTAAATTAATTAAGAGATGAAGTAATTAATTTAATTCACTTTAAATTAATTAAAGATAGAGATAGTTAATTTAATTCATTTTAAATTAATTATGTTGTGATTAAGTAAATCATTGCTTATATAAGAATGGATGACATTGATTGTCCTGAATGGATGTAATCTCAGAAATGAGATAAGTAATGTTGTATGGTATGAATGCTTGGTTGTATTATGATGGTATTATAGATTAACTATTGTGATGTTGATATGGATTACATATTGGTTATGAATCATCTGTATATTTGGTAATGTGATTATCAATTGTGAATTATGAATTATCTATCTGTATGAATATAGATAAGTTAAATTGTTTAAACCTTTAAACAACTTGGCCTTAAAAGATACGTTTTGGATTTCGATGAGACCGGGATCGGGTTTGCTACATTACAGCGTGATAGGGGGTTCTCGCTTTGCGTTAGGTGGCGAACGGGAGACTCTTACCCCTACATGTCCCCGGGGGTAGTATAAGGCCTTTTGCACCAGACCCATGTCTGACCCAAGTGTTTATTTTCTGTTTTATTAAACTCTTGGGTACTCAAATTTGTATGAGTAGTCAAGGGGATTCAGGTTAGTCTTGATGAATTCTGGAGGAGCTGTGGAGCAGGAGGCTTCAGCGAATAGATATATAGAGTTTCCGCTGTGTATGATAGATGTACTTGTGTTGTATAATAGACAGAAGTTTATAACTGTCTATTCTGTGATGTATAAATTGTGTACTCTGATGTATATGATACTATGTAATATCTTATGTGATATAATATATTTCTCGTTCCGCTGTGAGATTTCTGATGTGTTGTTGTTCTTTCTTCTTTTCTTTTCTCTTTTCTCACCCCTTTCTTTCTTATTAATGATTCGTCATTCTGTAGAATGAGTGGTGGGTTGTTACAGTGGTATCAGAGCGGTAGGTTGAGTGAATACCTAAGCTCTGAAGTGGTGTCTATCTTGAGAGCGCGTAATTGTTAGTTATATAAAAATGGTTTTATATTGTGTTAATTGATCGGTTGAGTGGTATATGGATTCTGGTCAATACGAGTAGCTAACGTTATTGATAGGGATCTCTAAACACTTGAACCAGGCCAACGGACACAATATTGTTTTAAAGAGGTAGATGAAATAATTTTACCCAGAAATAATTTCTATATAAAAAAAATATCATTTTAAATATATATATTTATGTATTTCTACCTATTTATTGGGTTACCTGTTCGGGTTTTCCAATATAAGTTATAAAGGTAGATAAGGTGGTAGTGTGTGTAACACAATTACCAATAGTTGGAGTTTGAGTGTTGAGGTTGGAAGTATATCTGACGAGACTGTAGACCTAATACTGTCTCGAGTGAACTTTGTTGTGGTGTAAAGATTTCACCGATCTCTGAAGGAAACCAGTTATGGTTTAGAGTTTATCTTTGAAGTTGGATGAATAGAGTAGATCTATTGGATGAGCTGAAGAGAGTGATGGTATTTTGGCAACTTCAAGAAGTAGTAGCTGTGTGATGAGACGCGGTGACTATGGACGTTTCTGAAGATGTTTCTTCTGAAGCAAGTTTAAAGAAGTAGGTCTGCTTCGGTGTTGTGGCTGAGTCCAGCGGGGTGTTTCTGTTTGCTTTGAGGTCCGAGTTTCTCGAAGAGCTTTGGATTGAGAAGTCTTTGGTATCTGTGGCAGCAGTGCAGCTCGGAGTGTTCTGTGATTGGCAGGAAGTTTCTGGCTGAGCAGTTTTTCTGAAGGTAAAGTCCAGAAGCAGCAGAGTGAATCCATTTCTTCGATGAATTGGATGGTTAAGTGTAAGCTGTTCTGATTAGTGAAGAGAGAACAGTTATCTTTGGAAATTAGGCCGGGCTGATCGCAAAAGTGACTTGCGATTGTTTGAGTGTTCTCTTGGGTTATTGGAGATTGAGATTCTGTATCGATTTGATTCGTGGAGTAACCCGTGATTCAGCTTTGTAGAAGGATGTCTTCTAGAGAAGAATTTGGTGAAGCAGCTCAGGATTCTTTAGAGATGGATTGATCACACCTAGTTTTCTGGTGGAGTTCTGCTGGGATATTTTGATTAAGTAGAATGGTTCACTAAGATTTTATGGGTCTTATGAACTGTGAATGATCAAGTTTGTGTTCGAGTTTCTCCGATGGTATTCTCATCTATTCCAGATCAGAGTTGTGCAGCAGAAGCAAGGTAGTAACTATTCTAGAGTGGGAGCAACCGGGAGTTGTAATTTTCTTGGAGTAGAGGATTTCTATAGGAAATTCAAGTATATCTCTAAGGATGAAGGAATTTTCAGAATTTGGAGATAAGGTTGTCAAGTGCAACTGTTTGGCTATTCCAGAAAGGAGAAGTAGTTCGAAGTACTCTAATGTTTGTGGAGTAGAATTGTGTTCTGGATTTCGGTGATTTTTGGGAAACCATTTTGTTGAGTAGGATCCGGAAATTGGTTTGATATTAGTCTAGTCTATTTCAGGAAGCATCAGCAAGAGCTAAGCTAATCAGGAAGGATGAAGTGACTCAGGATCGTCAGGAGAGTTATACAGTTAAGATTGATGGAATTTGGAAATTGAAGTTAAAATTTGGATATTATTTAAGATTCTCCGATCAAAGGAGATATAAGATTTGATAAGATTGGAGTGCAAGCTCCGGAAGTATTATGAGATTTTTCTGTGTTCTCAAGAGGATTAGTTCTTCGATCTATAGGATTGAGTTGCCAGTTCGGATAACTGGAATTCATTTTATTTCACATATCTCTGAGGAATATGTGTATGATTCATCAAGTGATGAAATCAGCAGTTCAGAAGGATTTGGTAGTTGGGATGATTTTGAGTTTAGTCTGATATTTTGTTTAGATTTGTGATCTAGATAGGAAGGAGTTCTAGATTATTGTAGATAGTTAGTTTAGATCCTGTAGAACGAGTCTCCCGGTATATATATATACTTGGGGAAACTCGAGTAAATTCTATCCAGATTTTGACTGGATAGTTAAATTTGTTTGATTAAATTGTTTGCTATGGTTGTTAGAATATGATTGATATGTATGATTGCTGTTTAAAATTAAAAATTTGTTGGGTTATTAAATTATCTTTGCTTTTAAATTTCGGGGACGAAATTATTTTTAAGGGGGGAGGAATGTGATATCCCGGAAATTTGGCAATATCAATTTAATAATCATTATTAATAATTAAATTGATTTGTTGATTTATTTTATAAATTGACAAGTTTATTCATTTTAAAGGTTAATAATATTTTAAATTGGCAATTTTATTTCTTTTAAGAAACTAATAACATTTTAATTTGGGAATATCTTATCTAACAATTTTTTTATTGGGAAGATTTATCTTTCTAAAACTTATATAAATGTTTTATATTTGTAATGTATATATATATTGGTATATATATATTATGAATAGGGAATCTTTTAATTTAAATAAAGAATATGTTTTCAAATTATAATATATATGAATATATATATTGTTATTTGAAGTTATGTATTAAAATTTAATATGATAATTATCAAGCTAATGTTAAAAGTATTTTCCATTTAGAATATATATATATTTGTATATATTGGAATGGAAAGAATATTGGATTTGAATTTAATAAAGTATTTTCAAACTTTAATATATATATATGTAATTTGTAATTTGGAAATTTGTAATTTGACTTAATACTTTTGAAAATGATATTTATAATTTAAATAACAAGAATAATTTCTTATTTAAAAATATATATGTAAGCTTAAGTTTAAATAAGGTTTAAATTAAGAAGTTTATTTGTTTTAATAATCTTTTCTCTTTTAATATTCAAATATAAGTCAAAATGGGTTTGTAAAAATATATATAGAGTTAAACTCAATTTCTCAAGCATTTATAAATATGTTATAAATATTTGATTAAAGCATAAGTTATTTTAAATAATTGTTTCTCACATTTGTATATTTATATAGGAATGTAAAAGCTTAATTATAAAAAGACAAATACATCATTTTATACACATAAATATTTCTTAAATACACATAAATGACTTAAGTAAATTAATAAAACAAGATTTACACTTGTAAACATATAAGGATAGTTGGAAGACATTTGTAAATTATAAACCTATGTGTAAGCTAATTAAAAGGACACGTGGCTTTATCTATTTTATTTTCTTTTCTCCTTGATAATTAAAGTTGTAAAAAAATTTATGTAAGAAGAAAAATCTGTTTTCATTTTTCAGTTAAGATTATCTTCATTTCTTTCTCCACTAAAATAATTCGAATCTAAAAATTCAAAGAAGAATGAAAACCTGAAATCAAAATAGAAACCTGGAAACCAAATTCAAAGAAGATGTAAATCTGGAAATAAAACTGGAAATTCAATCAAAGGCAAAAGATAATCTGGAAATGAATCAGAGGCAAGCAACTTCATCAATTCAAATGCAAGATGTAAACTTCAACATGCAATTCAGATTTCAATAGCAAGCTTGATTTATTTTCAACATGCAAGAAAAATTCAGAGCCTGGAAACAATTTCTTTTCTCTGTTCTCTGATTTTAGGTGAGTAAACTTAAGTTTTAAAAACAGTTTTAAATCTTGTTTTCACTTTGCTATATGAATGAAATTCATATGTTAACCTTAATATTGAATTGAATGGATGCATGTATGTATACAAGTATTGTTGCCTGTGAATAACTAGTATATGTTTGAATATAGGCTCTGTATGTTTACAGGGTTTGATTTTCTTTTTAAATATCTACATCTCATCATCTAATCACTGTTAGCTATTTAGTTGTGAATGAAAGATGTTTAAAATCATATAATACGCTACTGGAAATAAGTTATGGAATTTTCTATAAATTATTTGTCTGGAAATTTTATGAATAACAGTGAATACATTTTTATGTCAGAAATCAACTAATTAAATTACAGATTTGGTTTGCATAAATGAATTCGAGGATGAAAACCATGAATTTTAATAGCTATATCAAGATTTTTAGATGAGTATCTCGAGAGCATTTTGGGATTTTCTGTTTTGGGCATTTTGGTCGATCCATGGTGAACGGCGACGATCTGGGTGCCGTGAGTGAACTCGAAGGTGGAGGGGAAGGTGGAGATCTCGGGAAAAATCACTCGAGAATTTATAGTTAGGTGTGTTGATCGAAATTGATCAAGTTAGGGCTTTGTTTTTGTCTTTGGTCGACGAAGGTCATATGGGTTTCGCGGCACCGATGGACAAACAGAGTTGATCGCATATGGATCTGGAGGCTCGGGGCAGTGAGGCGGAGCTGGGGTTAAGACGGCGAGGAGTTTCGAAGCTTTGGTTGCCGTGGAGGATGGTTTTTCTGGTGATGGTGGTTTTGAACTGATGGGTTAAATAGCTCATTTCGTTTCTCTTTCGTATCGAGACAATCGAAATGGTCGATCGTGGTTCCGAGGTTGAAGGCGACTTGGTGGAGGCCATCGTGGAGTTCATCGACGTCCAGCGTGACGGTGCACGTGCACGAGCAAGTCTGTGTGCATCTGGAAGTTTTGTTTTGGGGAAGAAGGGGTTTCACGGGTTTCATGCGGGGATATCTGGGTTTGACTCGAAGTATGGTAGAATGGGAATGAACTCGTGAGTTTCTTCGAGTTTTGGATCGTTTTACTCGGGTTCTGGTGAGAGCAGGCATTAAGATTTTAAAGGGAATGTTTTTAAAGTTTTAAACAAAAGAAGTTTTGCTTTGTGATGTTCTGAGCTTTAAAAACAAAGGCAAACAAAATTGTAACCATTTAAACTAAGTTGATTTCTAGAAAAATCATTTAAACAAGTTTTAAATAATTTAAATATATAAGTTTTAAAAGATTAAGGAAGTGGATTTGAAAATAATCTTTGTATTAAAATTTATTTAATAACTTTGAAAGGTTTTAAAGATTTTAAAGGTTAAAATTTAAATGTTGTAATTGTTAAATTTTAAATAAGGAGTTATCTTAAGTAATTAAGAGTTTTGATTTATTAAAGGAAATTAATATGTGAAATTAATAAGGATAATTCATTTATATAAAATGATTTAAGAATAGATAATAATTTAATTAAGATAATGGTTTTCTTAATCAAGATCTTTTATAGTTAAGAAATTATTTAATTTAGTTAAATAATTAACCAAGTAATTAATTAATGATTAATTAGAGATAATCATTATAAATTAATTTAGTATAATTACTTGATGAAGTAATTAAGGAATAATTACTGAATGTAATTAAGTAAAAGGGGAATTATTTAATAAAGTAATTAAAGGATAATTATTTTATTTAATGGAAATGATTAAGAGTTAATCACTTGTTATTAATTTAATAATTTATTAAATTAAATTAATTAAAGGATTAGATTAATCAAAGATGATTAATAATTGTGGTTTAATTAAGGTTAATTAATAATATAATTAATTATTTGTGAAGGTAATTAATTAAAGTAATTAATTAATGGAAGTAATTAAGGGAAGTTAATTACTGGTTTAGATTAATCAAAGGTGATTAATGATTATGGATTAATTAAGAATAATTACTTAATGTAATTAATAAAGTAATTAAAGGTGTAATTAGGGATCATTAGTTTATAATTAATGATGTAATTAAGGGTTGATTAATTAAGATTAATTAATCAAATGATAAGTGATTAATTGTAATTAATTAAGAGATGAAGTAATTAATTAATTAATTAATGAAGTAATTAAAAGTTAATTACTGTATTGGATTAAGGATAATTAATTTGGAAAATTAATTAAGGATAATTACTTAAGTGTAATTAAAGTATAATTAATCAGGGTGATTAATTAAAGTGGAAATTTAGAGGAAGAATAATTAATTAATTTATAATTAATTAATGATTATATAAGTAAGGTTTATAATGAAGTAATTAATTTAATTTATTTTAAATTAATTAAGAGATAAAGTAATTAATTTAATTCACTTTAAATTAATTAAAGATAGAGATAGTTAATTTAATTCATTTTAAATTAATTATGTTGTGATTAAGTAAATCATTGCTTATATAAGAATGGATGACATTGATTGTCCTGAATGGATGTAATCTCAGAAATGAGATAAGTAATGTTGTATGGTATGAATGCTTGGTTGTATTATGATGGTATTATAGATTAACTATTGTGATGTTGATATGGATTACATATTGGTTATGAATCATCTGTATATTTGGTAATGTGATTATCAATTGTGAATTATGAATTATCTATCTGTATGAATATAGATAAGTTAAATTGTTTAAACCTTTAAACAACTTGGCCTTAAAAGATACGTTTTGGATTTCGATGAGACCGGGATCGGGTTTCCGTATACCGGGATTCCAGGTCTGGAGACCCGAATACCACATCGATCCAAATTAACGATAGGTCGTGAATCTCAAGTGAAGATGAAGATTCAGAGTGCAAGGGTTATTGTCGTTAACTCTGAGGGTGATTCCAAAACGAGTGTAACGAGATAATGCCTTCGGTTTCGTTCGAACCCGGAACGAACTTGTATGGATTGAATGCTTTCAGCACATCGTCAGGCGGACGATGAGCATTCTAAGTGATATGTTCTGATTAAAGGTAATCGTAACCTCAAGCCTCATCAACCGGAAATGGCTAAAACAGGGGAGGTGCAGCAAGGCTTCGTGGGTAGCACCCACTGAGAGCAAGATAGATCCCTGTCTAGAGGTCCCTTTTCTTTTCATTCGGCTTAGTGTGTGGTTGGTCGCGCCAACTACGGGGTTATCTTGTTCGGGATTATCCAGTAAGGGATGGTTCCGGCTTTGTGTTGCAGGGGAGTGGGCGTACTCCTCGGTACGGTGATCTAGGCCACGTACTGTGACGGGCGGTACCCCAATAGCCCTGCCATTGTATGGAATCCAAACTCCAATAAGTGCCGTACGTATTAGTTGTGCCCAACTATGTTGGAATGTGAGATGTAAGCATTTCAGCTATTTCTGTATTTTACTTGGAAACCCTAGACCCTATTATAATATAACTGGATTTCCTATTAAATGTTTTAGTTAGCGTAAGGTAAAAACTTACCCATGTTTATTTGTGGGGAGTCTTACGTGATACTTTTGTTTTCAAAGGTTTTCAAAGTTAAGCAATTTAAACCGTTTACTCACACCAGACCCATGTCTGACCCAAGTGTTTATTTTCTGTTTTATTAAACTCTTGGGTACTCAAATTTGTATGAGTAGTCAAGGGGATTCAGGTTAGTCTTGACGAATTCTGGAGGAGCTGTGGAGCAGGAGGCTTCAGCGAATAGATATATAGAGTTTCCGCTGTGTATGATAGATGTACTTGTGTTGTATAATAGACAGAAGTTTATAACTGTCTATTCTGTGATGTATAAATTGTGTACTCTGATGTATATGATACTATGTAATATCTTATGTGATATAATATATTTCTCGTTCCGCTGTGAGATTTCTGATGTGTTGTTGTTCTTTCTTCTTTTCTTTTCTCTTTTCTCACCCCTTTCTTTCTTATTAATGATTCGTCATTCTGTAGAATGAGTGGCGGGTTGTTACACCTTATGGTAGTTTCATTTTCCAAAAGCATTGCGAAATTGTTTTATTTTCTTTGTGAAAATAACTGTTTTATGATCTCACACCAGTCACCATGACTGACTCGGAGTTTATTGTTCCCTTTCTAAACTCTGGGTGCCCATAATTTTCCACACGGGCAGCCTAGAGTTATGTTATCAGGATATTCTGGAGCTTTGGAGGCGAGCTGGATGGTGAGACGTACTACCGTACTTGTTTATTTATTCCGCTGTGTATTATGTATGTGGACAAGTTATATAACTGTCCAGTGATGTGTATTGTTGTAAACTCTGATGATATGATGTAATGTATAAACTGATATAGTTTTTTTTTGTTTTAAAGATTATTCATTCAGCTATTATATATTGTTCCGCTGCGAATGTGAGATTTTGTTGTTGTTTCTGTTTCTTCTTCTTTATTTTTCTTCTGTCTTCTTCTACCTCTTCTTTTTAACCCTAATGGTTCGGTTTTCCGGCATTCGATTGCACGACATTTGATACAGTGGACGTATTAATATCGACTTTCGAGCGTCGAAAAATCGTATCGTTACAAGTGGTATCAGAGCTGTTGGTTAAGCGACAACCCTGGCTCTGTTTGGTGTTACTCATTAGAGATAGAGTCAGTAGTACTCTAGAATGAGTGTGAGTGTAATAATAGATATAAGCGCGTATTTGTTAGTGAATACAAAAAAATTGTTTTGTGTTGTGTTGACTTATCGGTTGATTGTTTATAGATTCTGGTCGGTGCAGGGTGGCCAACTGTAATCGATAAGGGTTTCTAAACTCTTAAACAAGATAAATTGACATAGTATTGTTTTAAATAGGGTAAATGAAATAATTTTGCCCAAAACTATTTTTGTATAGAAAAGAAATGATTTTCTATGAATTATTATAGTATATGGATGGTTGGGTGTTAGAAAATGATAATATTGAATTATTATCATTATTATATGGAATTGAATAAGAAATAAAATGGTATAACTAAATATTTGGAGATAAATTCATTTGACAAATGAAATTATAAATATGAATTGAAAGATAAGGAAATAAAATTCATATATGAATGAGATTTGTTAATGTAAATTTGTAAATGTGATTTATAATTTGAAATTGAATTCCAGAAAGATATTTGAAAATAAAATTCATTTATGGAATGAAATTGGTAATGTGAATTTATAAATGAATTGGAATTGAATAATGTAATGAGAGTTGATTTGAATCAAGTTGAATAAGAAAAATCCAAACTTGGAAAAAAATAAATAAAATGGATTGAATTCAAGTAAACTGACTTGATAATTTATTAATTCATAAAGTAATCAATTGGAAGTTGAAGTGGTTAAATTAAAATTTAGTTGTGAGCTAAATTTGAAATGGTTCGAATTTGCACATAAATTCAAGTAAGTAGAAATAAATTGAAATTTTCCTTGTTATTGATAAAGTAAATTCAGGATGAATTGAATATGAGAATTTGAAATTTAAAAAGGTTAAGCGAATATACTAATTGAATTAAATTAGTAGATGGAATGGATTTGATAAATAAAAATCAAATCAAAGATTTAAATTAGAAATTGTTTACAAGGAAAATATCACTTGAGTTTTGAGTTGAAATAACTAAAACAATATTTGGATAAATGCTCGACTTAAGTAAAATTGTAAAATGGTTGTTGTCGAGTTTTGTGAAATGGTTTCAAATGAAATGAATGTGAATATGAATTGCAATTTAAATTGTATGTGAATTGGTAGTAGGAAATTTAATTTGTATCGAAACCATATGAATTGCTAATGGAATTATTTTGAATGCATTGCTTATGAAATCTATGTGTTTACTATTGGAAATAAGTGAAATGTTAATGAATTTCCTATATATGTCACTTACGTGTTTAAATTGAGTAAGTGCAGATTTTTGGAAGCCGTTTGGCTGCATTTTGATTTCGCGAAATGCTTAAAAATGCTAATAAGGTACGCCTACGCAATACAAAATAGGAAATATGAACTGTTTTTGCTTTTCCGACCGAGTGGGTCGATGTATATATAGTTATATCTTTTGTCAAATTGTAAAAGCTACTCCGTACAATGGAGACTCCGCCAAAATTTTCCAAAAATTTTGGGAGTTACAAAAATTTTGAAAATTTTTTTTTGGAAAATTTTGTTAACGGAAATTGATTTTCAAATTGTAATGGAAACGTAGGAATTGAACTAGAAAATGAAAACCATTGTTTTCGTTGAAGTTAAAAGCTTTGGAAAATTGAACATCGAGTTTTCACTAAGTGAATTTTAGTTTTTGAAGATAAAATGAATTCAAATAGAATTGAAATGGTAAATTGAATTCAAATGGAATTGAAAATGCAAAGTTGAATGGAAATGAATATATGACTTTGTTAGTGAAGTGAAAATGAATATAAGAAGTATGTAAATACTTATATTGAACTTAAGAAATGAAAGGGGAAAATTCTTAAGTAAATTGGTATTTGGAATCCAATAAGTAAATTTGGACATTGTAGTTAAGTAAAGTATACAAGGATTATAAAGGCTATAGAAAAATGGAATTGGATTTTGATTTCGAAGATGAATTTGAATTTCTCAACAAAAGGTATGTATATAAATTTTAGTATGAAATTTGATGGAATTCTGATTTTGCCACTTGGCATTTTGTTTTCTATTGGAATTTGAGAGTCCGTAGGGACATTTTGTAGTCGTACCGAGTTAGCCGCGCAAAGGAGACGCTGGCGAAATTTTTTGAAAATTTCGAGAGTTAGAAAATTTTTGAGAAATTTTCGAATAATTTACTATTTGAATTTAAATTTAAATTTGAATTGTGAAGTAAATTAAAGTTGTTCAAAACTGTTTGGTTTTGGGAAAATGATAAACGGGTATTGGATCATTCTTCTTAACTTGTAATTTCGGGACGAAATTCTTTTAAGGGGGGAAGATTGTAACGAACCTGAATTTTGACATTGGAAATCAGGATATTTAATTGATTTTAAATATCGGGAAGTTAGTTTAATTTGAAATTCAAATATCAGAATGAATTTGGCAATTAAATCTTTGAATTTAATTTACTAAAGTTGGGTAAAAATTTGAATCTTCAGTTTTAAGCTGATTAAAAAAAATCTGAAGGCTTAGAAAATTCATATTGATTATACTGAAGATAATAGAAGCTTCAGAATTGAATTTGAAACTGTTTTGTTCAGTTTTGAAATTTATCCTTTAAATCGATATTTAAAAATAGCATTCCGGGGCACAGTCTCGGAATTTGACGAAACTAGTTCCATTGGATCCGTAATATTGTATTATTATCGGATTTCAATTTTTGTAATGTTTGGAGTGATCGTTTGGCCGTACGATAAGCAAACGCGCTGAAATTTAATCGAAAATTTAATATAATAGATGATCCAAAAAGTTATCTTCTCCTACGATCGAATTTGGACACGGAACCTTTTCCATTGCGTTCGGAATAGGTGTATAACATTATAAACGCCTAGCGGCACGCCTCGATAGGAAGTCGATATTTTGAGTTGTGATTCCCGAGACAATTTGAATTTGAATTCAAAATATATGTATTTTTGGACTGGTCAATATAATTCATATCAGTTGTTTTTCTATCACATCCAAATCACTGTAGCTAGGTGAATTTTTCATGCAACCCATCTTCTCACGTTCAGAATCACGTACTCTTGTCTCCCATTCCTCCTCTGTTAAAATGCACGAGATAAAAAAAAATAAACGAAACCTTTCTTCGTTCTAAAAATATGGATGGCCGAGCTATGTTTAAATCCATCTCCTCTCAAATCTCATTTCGTTCAAATCGAAAATTTAAATGGCCGCTACACTTTAAAATTTTCAAATCAAATTCGTCGACAAAGCATGGCTTGGCGATCGATTTGGGGGCCGCGCGATTTCGCGAGTTGAGGGAGTGAGTTCGTCTTCTTACTGATGGTGGGTGGCGACTTTGAAGGTCGCGACTGAAGGGTTGCGTGACTTGGAATCACTTGGCGGCGTCGCGATAGTCAGAGCACGAGTGGAACAAGGTTGATGGCGACGAGTTGGGGTTCGACGGCAGACGAAGTCGAGCTCGAGCAAAATCTGGGCAAAGCAATGGATCCCGCGCTCGTTGTAATCGAGTATCTGAGCGAGGGTTGTGGCGAGCGACACCACGTGGTAGCTACATCAACGAGATCGATTTCGAGATGTCATGTTCAGGGAATTGTCTGAGTTGGTCGACGAAGAGGTATTGGGTCTTCGTCTTTCTCGTTTTTTACTTGCTGGTATATTTATATTCAGATTTAAATTTTTTATAGCCTAAACAGAAATATACATATATATACTTGTAGAAAGAAGAAGAAATTTTTTTTCAGTAAAGGATGACTGTAGTTTATATTTTTAATATATATGTATATATATGCAGAAAAGAAATAAATTTAAAATGAGGATATTAAAGGTAGTTTGAAATCATGACAATGTATTACGATGATTTACTTGTTCAATTATTTTATTTACTGAAAATAAATTTATAGAGAAAAAAAAATTAATTTAAATCATTTGTTAAGTAAATCATTAAATGAGGATTTGATTTTCCGGTTGTTCGAATATTAATAAATTGTATATAATTGTTTATACAAGGTTAAAATCAAGAAAACAAGCGGAAATGGAAATGGATTGCAAACAAAAATAAAGGTGAGATCTTCTCACTCAAATTGAAAGCTGAATTGCAGTTATTGATTGATTGACTGTTTGGATGTGATATAGTATATATAGTAGTATATATAGCAATATATATATATATATATTGGAATATGAATATATTGGAGTTGTTGATTTCCCGCATTATATAGCAGATGAGACCTTATGCGCCGTATAATAGCGGATGATATTTTTATAAATCCCATATACATCGATATTCCACCACGAAGAGGAATTGGTATCGTGCTAACATCTGTGGATGCAGGGAAATAGGTTGGTGGGATCCAACTGGATTCCTCAAATTATATGAATTTGTTTCATATGTTGTATGGATTTGTTTCATATGTTGTGTGATGATTTATTTATAATCTGTGAATGATTATATTGACGATTGAATGTGTTGTAGGCTATAATTTAGCCGAATGTATTTTTGGTATCGTTGGATACCAGAAATAAATAAATTGGATTTTTGAAATTAAAGTTGGAATTTTTTGTAAATCTCTTTTGAAAGAATTGGGTGAATTTAAAAGAAGGAATTTTAAAAGCATAAAGTTGATTTTCGAAATCTTATCGAATTATTTCCAAAATATGGGAAAAGATTTTTATAAACGGATTTTGAACAGTATTATTCGAAAGTTGGAAAAATTTATTGAAAATGGAATTTTAAATGGTTTGGAAAAGATTAAGGAATTTATTTTTAAAAGTGATAAATTTGTTTGAAATCCAATTAATAATTGATTTGGTATTTGAAAATAGAACTTTGGGAAATCGATATGGAAATTGATTTGGTGTTGAATAAAAATGGATTTTGTGTTGAAATAAATTTAGAAATCGATTTGCAAATAATTTGGAATATGGAAATAAACTTAGAAATCGATTTGTAAATTGATTTGGGGTTTGAAATGAAATTTGAAATCAATTTTGAAATTGATTTGGTGTTTGAAAGTGAATATCTGGAAAACGATTTGAAAATCGTGTATAAGTGAATATTTGGAAATTTAAATTCACAGTGGGAATTCATAAGGAAAAAGGGAAATGAATAATATCGGGAATTTTATTCCGCGAGTGAATATGATTTGAAATTTGTTTTCAAAATGATGAAGTGTGAAAATATGATTTGAAATTGGTTTTCAAATGTGAAGTGTGGAAAATATATATCTTGTGAAGATATTTTGAAAATAAATAATTTGGGAAAAATTATTTAAATTGGATGTTTGTTGTGAATGTTGTTTGATAGTTAAATAACTGACTATCAATATTTGCCTTTGAAATGGCACTTGATTTGTTTTTAAAACAAACGCTCACTATTCGGGTTAGCCGGGAAAAGACCTTTTTGTCATATAACCCATTCTGAATTAGTGATACGACGATATGGATCATATTGAAGACCGGTGGTGAAGACCGGATATTTTCGAAAATGAAAGGACAACCTGTCGAATGTCTCTGCACCGAGTTGCTCCGGTATAGAGATTTATATCACTCTTCTTGTGATGGGAATTCCGAACGTGATTAGTGAATACCCGGATTGCAAGGGCTTCTTTGGAAGTGCCTTCGGTTCCGTTCGATCCCAGAACGGACTTGTATGGATGTGTGTCTGACGTTACACTTTGAGATGTAAAGCTGGTTTCTATCAAATACATTTCTGTTGGTGGCGGAGAATTTATTCTCTTAGCTTAACACCCTTCTCTGAGACGTACGAGCTCAGAGGTTATGTAGTTGATGGTTACTAGTGATACATTCCCAATTTGGTAATGTGGCATACGAAGTGTTGTTGATCATTTGTTGATCAAAGCCATGCTTTGTGAAAAAGCGTGGCTTTGTGAAAAAGCGTGGCTTTGTGAAAAAGTGTGACTTTGTAGACGAGACTTCGTCGAGCCTCACAACCCGGTAATGGTCGAAACAAGGATGTTGCGGCAAGGTTGTTAGGGGTCGCGCCCCTAGGGTATTTCATTTCCTTCTAGATAAAAGGTGATATCATGGTATGGAGCCCAGATATTTTACCTATGTTGATGCTGCAAATTTATTATACTTTGTGGTTGTTGCTTTGTGGTTGAGGATCCTCGGGTAAAGGTCGGTGACGACCGGGGGATGACATAGCTTGTGTGTTAGTTACCTAGTTACCGCTTGGTTAAAGCGTAAGGTAGCGTCGGCCTTGTGTTGCAGAGATCCGGTTAGGTTCTCGGGGCGTCTTTCCAGAGGAGTTTCCATTTCGGTGTAAGGAAGTTCCTTTGCCTGACCATTTGTTGGAAATCCAAAGAAACAATACGAACCCTGTATGGTTTTAGTTGTAGAACCTGCCATTTACTTATGGTGGTCACCACTGTTTAGATGATAGCTATAGTAGGCATACAATAATGGTTGTATGTTGGCTAAGATTGATATTATATATTCGATGTTTTTCACACTAGACATTAATAATAATATCAACTGATTTTGCGTAGTAAGCATTTTTTACTATCATAAGGAGAAATCTCCTCCAATTCTGCGTTTGCATTGTGTGTGTGGCGGGAGGCCTTATGGTAGTTTTATTTTCCAAAAGAATTGCGAAATTGTTTTATTTTCTTTGTTAAAATAACTGTTTTACGATCTCACACCAGTCACCATGACTGACTCGGAGTTTATTGTTCCCTTTCTAAACTCTGGGTGCCCATAATTTTCCACACAGGCAACCTAGAGTTATGTTATCAGGATATTCTGGATATTCTGGAGCTTTGGAGGTGAGCTGGATGGCGAGACGTACTACCGTACTTGTTTATTTATTCCGATGTGTATTATGTATGTGGACAAGTTATATAACTGTCCAGTGATGTGTATTGTTGTAAACTCTGATGATATGATGTAATGTATAAACTGATATAGTTTTTTTTGTTTAAAGATTATTCATTCAGCTATTATATATTATTCCGCTGCGAATGTGAGATTCTGTTGTTGTTTCTGTTTCTTCTTCTTTATTTTTCTTCCATCTTCTTCTACCTCTTCTTTTTAACCCTAATGGTTCGGTTTTCTGGCATACGATTGCGCGGCATTTGATACAGTGGACGTATTAATGTCGACTTTCGAGCATCGAAAAATCGTATCGTTACATTTTCCTTCAACGTACAATACCTTATATTTGTTACAGGAGTAACTGACCATGTTACCCTCATACACATATGAATTTACACCCAGAATCATATATATATACTGCATAGATCAAACCCCAACCATATCCACCGATGTATATACATTTACATTAAGCAATAAGGACGGGAAAAAGTGTTTACTCATAGATTATCATCTTGGAGACAGAGCAATGTTTTTGGAAAAAAGAACTGCTAGCTTTGTTCTGATCTCCTTCACTGTAGTTGTTTTTTATTTCTAAATGGAAGACTATATATTTTGTTTTTATTAGTTTGTTAAATGAAGAAATGCAAAGAAGGGTTGTAGTATTTTTATAACAGAGGAGAATGGCTGAAGGTTTCTTATGTACAGGCTTTTGTATATATTATTTAGTTTTTCTTTTATTTTGATTTGATTGCATATGCAAAAGTTTTGATGTTTTGCTTTGATTTGATTTATTTTCATGGGTTTGATTTCCTTAATTCAAGCTTGACTTTATTTTGCTTTTGACATTGATTATATGTTTTGTATGATTGAAATGATATGTATTCATGATGTTGTCCCCTTTTGTGTTTACAAATAACTTTATGTGAATTGATATATGTATATATATCCTTTTGTATGTATATATATATATGAATAGTTATGTATCTTATCCATATATGTTGTTGTTACTATATATGTATATATATATATGTATATATATGCTTGCCATTTTACTATTTAATATATATATACTTTTGCTAGTATTTGTCACCATATATGTTCCCATGTTATAAATATGTTTTGTCACACTCTCACATACATATATCTTCCTATATATATACATTTTTATATAGATATTAATATTCCCATATGCATTGTTTTTTTATAACATGTATACATACTCTCTATACACATTTCTTCATATAGGCATATACGCATATATATTACTTTATACTTGTATATTTTTAATTATCATCAAACTTATGTATATATACATATTTATTTTATTTTCCATCTTGAAGCTTTTACATGCACTTATCTATATATAGATTTTATATGCACTATTTTCACATAACATATATACACAACTTTTATTTGCATGTGTTTGTTATTATTGACATATATATATTTTCATATTTATACAATTTTCCTATATTTTACTTCATATAGGCATCTATACATATGTACACACTTATATACTTATATATATTACCAAACACCACAAAGCTTTGTATATGTATATACATATATATATATATATATTTAGGGATATCTAATCCCAATTTAAATGGTGGAGTTTATATATACATATAATTTATTTTATTTTCTATAGAATTTATCATATCCAGAGATTTTATAAGTCAATGTTTATTATTGTTTTTTTTAAACAATTTATAGATTCAGGTATTTCTAACTCTCAGAAAATTTATTTATTCGACTTATAAAATCAATATTTCAATAATAAATCAGTTAATTACCCGATTAACAGACGTCAAAAATCTGGATCGTTACATTCCTCCCCCCTTTAGAACTTTTCGTCCTTGAAAAGGAACGAAGCGAGAAATTTTAATTTTGATTTTATTATTAGTTAAATCATTCTTTAAACATTTTGACCTCCATACTCTTTTATCACAAAATTTTAAAATAACATAATATTACCAAATTAGTTTTATATAAAAACACTTTTCATAACTTGATGTCCAAACAAGTCCATCCTTTTTCTCACATAAATACAGTCATACGTTGATCAGGCGTAGGACTGAAAATCTATAAGCACTTAGTAGACCTGTTTCAACACCTAGTGAAAATACTTGAAAAACCCTTTTGCAAGAATGCTATGGAAATCATCACCCCCTCCATGGGTCGCAGTTAGCACGATGATTGCGTCGCCATCCCGACGAAATCCATAAGAAAACTGTAGGCATCTGCACCTCTCGACTTTCACCATGGAAACTACACAGATCGCAGTTGCACCCAGGGTTGCGTTGCCATCACAGCAAAACCCATGTAACTGTAGGCATCAGCGCCACTTGAATTACGCTGCCAAACGAAACTTTACCATATAGATTGCAGACTACATAAAGTTATGTCACTGTTCCAGTGGAACCCAGTGTAGATTGTAGGCACTCACTGCCACACGAATTTTGCTATGGAACCAAACCACATAGATCGCAATCTACCGATGTTATGTCACTATCCCAGTGAAATTAAATGTAGATTGTAGGCAATCACTGCCACTCGACTTACGCTATGGAACGACGATAGATCGTAGTTACACCAAAGTTACGTTGTCGTCACAGCATAACCCCAATGTATCTGTAGGCATCAGCCCCTCGAATTATGCTACCCCAAACACAATCCTCAGGAACTACAGTTTTTGTTCGGACGTCCTCTGGGATCCAAATTTAGAACCCCCCTTAGAGCTCAAGGCAGAACCACCCAATGGATCTCCTACTATAAGTTTCAACTCTAAATGGGAGCACCTTTTTTTCCATACTATTCTCAAAACATTTCATACTATACACATATAGTAACTTTCAAATCATACTCTTTATATGTATCACATACAAATCCCATTTACACAAAATCGATATCTTCAAAATCAATAATTCTCAAACTTGGCTTTCCAAATGCCCAAAATTGACTTTTTGCCAAAATCAAAAGCCTTTAAAATCAACGAGTTCTCAAACCCTTTCAGTTTCATTCTCATAAAATCATTCTTATATATATATACGAGTATGGTGGCACGTCCGTTGGACGTGTGCCAAGAAGGAAGTTGAAATTTTTTGCGTGCGCTACCGTTATGGTAATGATATATGTACATATAGAGACACATACGTATATATGAACACAGATGTATGTGTGTGTGTCTGTGTATGTGTGTGTCACTACTACAATTTTCCTTCTTTTCTGTACAATTGTAGTAGTGTACGTCTATGTATTAATTTTGGTCTAATTATATAGGCTAGCCAGCATCGAATGAAAAGTTTGAAGCAGCCAGGAAGTAGATGATGCAGCAAGGTAATGCGATAAAATGAACATTCATTTGTTGATGTATTATTTGAAAAAGAACAGAGCCACACAAACAATGCATTTTTTAAACAATATTCATTGGTATTAAAAATTGTTATTTGTATGGCGTTTTGGATTTTACAAAATGGCTTTGACGTGTACATAATGTTGCATTCTTATGTGTACATGCATAAATCAATCGTTTATCAAAATGTAAATGAGACTGAGTAATGTTAAGAAATATTCAAACAGGTAAAGAAAGTAATCAACTATTACATGAATATCTAGAGAAACCATAAAACACTAAACATACATAAAATGATTGACACATCGTAGGATATGCATATATTGTAAAACACATGTACGCGTGTTACGTACTTTAATAACAGACATACAATTATATGAAAAGTCTCATGCATATTTTAACTATAAGCTCTTCTTAAATGACTTTTTTTTCTTCCATCAATGCTATTTTATCCCTTCAATTTTTATTACCCTGAACGTATCAGCCACATGCTTGAAACCCCAAAGTTGAAGCATTGCTAAGTTGATGGTACAACCTATAACAAAGAAAGTTGTATTGCTGCATGAAACTATTAGATATGAGAACTAATTGCATGAGAAGAGGATTTCTTACCAACATTAAAAACACTGATTTTTCCACTGCCAGTTACAACTCCATCATTTATGGATCTTAATCAGTTGATTGTATTGTTGATCTGTTACTTGGTTTTTGTTTATATACTGGAAAAAAAATGTGTGATAACTCCTTTTGTTTCTCGATAGTTAATAAAATTCGCTGAAAAGAAGAAAATTTATCATACCTTGCATTTCCACCAACATGCAGTTTTCCCTAAAGTGAAGCAAATATTGTACAATAATCAAGAAAATTGCTCACAAAGATATCATTACCAACGCATCTAATTATTTATGAAATAATAGATGCAATTATATATTGCAAAGTAGCAACTATCAACCAACCGAATTGATGTAAATGAGAAACATTATAATTGTTAATGATTTAATACTAACTTGGTGGCCTATAATTGAGACAAAGTGAGTGACGATACTGATGTTTTTCAAACTCATGATCTAACTAACATTATGGTAACACCTAATTATTTAGCAATATGAGCTCTATATTGTTATCTCCCATGCTACTGGAAATGCCAATCATGCAAAGGAAAAGTCCATCAGTAAATATCTTATAGTTAGTCGGTAACTTGGGGAAGGAAATTTGTGGACAGTTTGCCAAAACACAATGTGGAATCTATCTGTATATATAAAGTTATTTTTATAATAATAGCAATGGCAGGATTACTTTAACTGAAATGAAAAAATCATTTGATACTTCACACCTTTTGCGAATAGAAATACTTTTTAAAGCTAATGGGATAATTTAGTTGGTCACAATATGACAACTATCAAAATATTGGAAAATTTATCGTTAACAGTTTATTTACACAGGAGTCACATGAATCACATAAGTGAAATAAGAGTATAAAAAATGACAATACTGTATGTGCATACTTCACAACAAACAACATTTCCACCACATGTAGCATAATGAAGAGGAGTACTTTCAGCACCTGATAGAATCAATAGATAGTTAAAACAATGTTGAAGCTGAGGGAATTCTTACTACATAATGAAAGGCGCTACCAAAATAATTAGCAACAAATATTTTGTTATCACCTATCAGATAAATTATTTTGGCATTTTCAACAGTTACATCTATAACTTGTGCACCCAAATTCAGCAATAATTACACACTATCTGCATGAACAATTAATACTACCATATGAAGAGAAGTGGTTCCCCCATCAGCTCTTCTATTAAATAATCTTTGTTTATTCCTTACGAATACTATTTGCATAATTTACTCATTGCATACATTCTCTGCATGACCATTTCCAACCACTGTCTTCTTCCTCACAATACTCGCTGCAAATAATAAACTTATTTTTCATAAATTATTTGTTGACGTAATCAATTGTGAATATCATTTTCCATGTATAAAAAGCCACATAGTGTAGTTTACAGCAAATGAAAAATCGAAGCATAATTTACTCAAAAAAAAGAGGAAGCATGAACTTAAAAATAGACCAAAATGTTACCTTTTACCCAAAAAAGAAATGGAGTTTTATTTTAATAATGTACATTCCTCAATTTCTGAGATATGGCATTGAAATGATAGTTTATGCAAGTTGAATGTGTGATACAAAATCTTCTTCCACCAAATCATTTTTGTAAGCACTTCCCTTTCTAGTTCTATATCATATCATTATTAAATTTTACCGGCTGCAAACTAATCCATATTTAAGTTATTGTTCAAAGAAAAATTAAAATAAACTTTTGACCTACATATATCTGCCACTAACTATAATAGATGATTATTTGCATATACAACATCCTTACTGCCATGGAATAGGTTCATATTTCGTATATAACATCCTCACAGCATGTAGACAATAAATGTTACATGTAAAACATAAAATTAAATTTTATTCGCAATCAAAAAAGTTTCCACGTGTAATCTTACAATTGACTGATATCTAAGATATATTTCACTTTTTTCACACACATGTAGAATTATCAGTAATATTCACAAATAGTGTTTGCATTTACATTTTCCTTATAGGTAGAACACTCATAAATGTACTCGTACAATATAGGATCAACACAGTATTTAATCTTATTATTGCTAATTACAAATAATCCCAGCTACTTAACAATCTCAAATTCAGGTGAGGAGGCATCAATCTCTGAATATAAGGTGCACAATAAGCAACAGTTAAAATATTCTTGGACATGTACAATGAGAATAGTGAGAAAACTCCAAGTAATTTTCCTACACGTTAATTTGGTAAGACCGTGTGTACATATGTAGAAAGAGGAAAAAAGAGTGAAAAGCCTTCCATTATCGAAAAAGAGTGAAGTCCAATTCCACTTTTATTTTTTCCTTAAACAGATAATTTGGATATGTTACTAAATATGTATTTGAACATGCATATCTGCTATAATATTAATTGATTAGGTAGGAAATAGAATAACCTTGTAAAAGTTGGAAGAAAATGATCTCTGATATAAATTTTCTTTCTTGCATGATCAGGTATGTTGTGTATCTATACAATTTATAGTAAACCACAAATAAAAATTTGAATTTCTCAATGATGTAAATATAGATCTCATTTGTTGAACTAACATATTCACAGTTTTCAGCAAGAATTCTGTGAGGATCGGCTTTTTCTTATATGAAAAAGAAATATTAACGCATATTTTATGTGTGAGAGTGAGAGAGAGATTAATCACTTTGTAAACAACAGTTGAATTTGAATATCAATCCATTTAAGTCAGAGTTATTAATTCATTATATCTGGGTAGTTGATGAGCAAGTGAGAGCAAAAATTAAGTATAAATCATTGGGATTGTTAGTAATTTTGAACCCGAAATATATTTATTGCAGGCTTGTTCCTCAGATCACTGCTCTTGACCTTAGCATTTGTATTAGTATCTTCAATATTCACAAATCAAAGTCAAATTTATATAATTTTTGTTTAAATTCATTTTTGTTTCGTAAACTGAAGTGAATATGAGTTTGAGAAAATTCATACGTACTGTCTTTTTAGGCACAAATCAAAATAACCTGAAAATGATAATGCAACTTGAATTACATCTATTTACAATCAACGAAAGGAAGCATGCAGTTTCAAAAATGCAATCAAACTGATAATACATCTGAATTGATGTCGTGGGTTTTAAATAAACGTTTGACTATAAGAAGTTTATTAACTAAATTAGAATAGTAATTATAAAAATTTTGTGTGTCCTATGCTTTAGATAGCAAGCCTCAAAAATCAAAATCATGCATTTCAGAGTTTAGAAAACGAAATAAAAAAAATCCTCTACAAACTTACCTCTACTTGCAGCCATAACAGACTTCAGTTGCAAACAAACCAACCACGAATCATCACAACCATTCTCAACTGCAATCGAACACCCTCGGTACTATGCTTTCATCTCTACAGCAACATCCTCTGCCTACCTTCATCCAAACCACCACTGTCTGAACCACAGCACAATCATGACTTTTTTGCATCCCAATCCCTAATTCGACCTGAATCCGCCTCCAACGCCATCCACTACAACTGCAGGTACGACCACGCTGCCAGAAAATATGAGTATAAAACCATTGAAAGGTAAACCGCTCACCTTTTTAATAACCTGAGATCTTCCAGCTTTTGTACTCTGCATACATGGCCCTATTTCGTACAGTATAAATTTGTTTGTATAATGAAAATTAGAGAATTCAGACGGTAAAAGAAGAAAACAGAACCTTGGAATTTAATTTGCTCGCCTTTTCCTAATTTGAGATCGATCATCGCTTAAGTACACCGCCCCCTCCAGTATTAGTTGTTCCCCCTTTGATTTTTCCACCATGGCCATCGATTCAGTTGAGTAGAAGAAACGAAAACTCTAGTCTACCTGAATCTGCCTACTGTGGGAGCAAGCGGCAAGATCTACACACTCAATGTTAATCTTTAGTAGCCATGGCTCGTACTGAAGATTTGAGGAGACAGAAAAGAAACTGTCGGCTAAATGATGGAAACGTGGGGGAAGTAGGGGGTTAATGAAACGTGGCTAGGACGTAGTTACAATTTTGCCCCAACGCACAAATTTGTTTCTGTTTACCCAGTCGGACAATGTGGGAAATGCCAAAAAGGCTTCACTTTGACCGTTTGACCAAAGGTTTTTTATTATAGTATAGATATATAAGATTATTCTTTCAATTTGAATAATTTTCGGGTCACTTCATACTTATATAAATTCCACTTTATATTTCAAATATCCTTTAAAGATCTTTTCTTCTGGTTATAAACTCATTAATACCAAACCAAAGTTCCAAGTTTGATTTACTTTACAAAGTTATTGGTTGCATTTTCTTACTTCTTATAAAGTAAGTTTCAGTTATAGTTCTATCAAACTTTTTATTTTTATCATCATATATTTCTCAAAATATACTCTTTCACTTGAAAATCACCTTTGCCTTGATTCTCGATTTCGGTTCCAATTCAATTTTTTTTTCTTCGAGTTCCATTTGAGTTATAGTTCCAATTTTATCTAAATTTGTATTTAAATATAAACAATTTCCACGTTGACCGGTTTGAATATAGAAAATAGCTTGAATAGTTTTAAAATAGTTAATATAAGATAGTTTGAGTTTTAAAAAGAATGGTTTGTATAGTAAAATAGCTTAGAAAAATCAAAATAATATGAATATTTAAGAAAGTAGATTTTAGACCGTTTATATTAAAATAGTTTATTTGAAAATAGTTTCTGAGTCAAACTGATTCAGTTTCCAATCCCCAATTCAAATCAATTTCCAATTTCCACTTCCATTTGAATTGATTCAATCCAGATTCCAATTCAATGAACTTCGATTCCCATTCTAATTCAAATCAATTCCCACTTTTGATTTCGGTTTAATCCAGCTTCGATTACAATTCTGATTAATTTAATTCAATTTCAGTTTGAATTAATTTCAATTCCATTCTCAAATTTTAAACCATCCCAGTTTATATAAATTCGAGTTCAGTTTTCAAATACCGATTTAATCACTTAAATCAAATTGACCTTTAATATTTAATTTAACAACCCAAGCCTTTAAAATAATTCAATTCTCAGACCAAACTTCAAATATTCATTTAAAATTACCTTTATTTAAACTTATTTCAGGTTTTAAGTGAGAGTTCAAATCTTTTAGAACAGATAAATTTTCGGAATTCAATTTATTTCTCAATTATAACTTCAAAATTTTAAACCCAATTCTTTAAACAATTTCAGTTGACAAGTTTTGTTTTTAACATTTCAAACTTAAGTTCAAAATGATTCCATTTCCATAAATTCAATTTTATTTCTAAGAACCAAAATCTTTTAAATAGTTTCAAAATAAAGTTTTATTTCCATTTAATTTCAGTAATGGATATATATCACTTCAATCCACTTCCTAATTTATTCAAAATAATTAACAAACAAGATGATAGCAAGTTATGTCAAGGTAAATAAGCATCCAATTTATCTAAAACATCAGCCAATAGTATCCATCACAAATTTATAGAATTCAAAACTCATTTTTATTTCAAAAGCTGTTTGAAATTATTCATACATAACCTCTTATCAAATCCATAATTTTCTTTTCAATTTAATCCATTTAACTTCCCTAAGTTAAATTTTCAATTTCCCATTGAAATTTTCCAATTTCCGATCATAAGTTCAAAACTTAATCAACTTGTCCTGAGTAAATTCCCAATCCATTCAATCCATTTAACCTTACTCAATTTAATTTTTTCATTCCAAGTTTAAATTTCTTATCAATATCCCTTCCTACTTATAAGTTCTAAAACTTATCTCTCTTTGGGTTGTACATCTCATTCTAAGGGGGTTCCAGAATTCAACTCCTTATTTCAAATCAACTTTGAACCCATATATATATATCCACATATATATACATATTTATCCCAATTACATATCAACTCACACTTTTAATTTTTTAAACCATTCTTGGTTTTTAATTCAAGACAACTTCCTTTGGAATTTCAAAACAACTCTTGTTTTTAAACAAAGATTTCCATATTCAAAAATATTCTAAATAATATCATCTATTATTCCCTTAACACTTTGAAACAATTCCAAAATTCTTCTGGGCTTAGATTTAAAACTTCACAATTTAAATCCATTTCAGTTTATAAGTCATACTTATATAAACCTTTACTTCCTTAAAACATTTCACTCTTGTTTCATCATTGTCAAAATTGTAATAAACATCCTTTATTAATATTATCATATTTAGAAACTAACACACCATATATTCCATCATAATTTACTGGAAAAGTATAATCAGGGTAACTTATTTCAAATACTTTGAAAATTCTTTTGAATTTTCCAGGATTTATATTCAGGTTTCAATCCACTTTTAGCTTAAATTATTTGTATAGTTAATCCTTACCTAAATTTCTATTTGATTATATACATACTTAATCACTTAAATCTTATAATCTTATTTAATTTTAATAATAACAATAAATTGCCTTAATATACTATAACAATTTTGAAAAATTATTTCTTTTATATCCAAAATATAATTTTATATAAAGATTATTTTAAAACTGTTTTTAAAATCATTATATAAGAAAATAAAAAGTACGCCCTCATATAATACACTCAACTCATTTTAGGGTACTACTGACCCTATCTCTAATGAGTAATACCCACCAGAGCCAAGGATCTCGCTTAACCTTCAGCTCTGATACCGCGTGTAACGACCGGGCAATTTTCGACCCCCGAAAATCGACACTAATACGTTCACTGTATAGAGTGCCGAGCAGTCGAGGGCCGGAATGCCAGGCTGTTAGGGTCTAAGAAGAAAACGAGATAGAATAAGAACAGAAAACAATAGCACATAATCTCACAGTCGCAGCGGAGCAAAATATAATATACAATAACAACATTTTATACAAAGAAAAGCTGTAACTATCAATATACATACAAGATATCAGAGTACAACAAATCTGGATAGTTATAATAACTTATCCTCAACTACTGTCTATACATCCTACAATATACAGCGGAATATAGTCAAATACGTCTTTTCCATCCAGCTCGTCTCCGGGCTCCAAACCGTCATAACCTAAAAATCTGTAACACTCAATCTTACCTGAGCATTACAATAAAGTAACACCTGAGTCAGGCTGAAACCAGCGTGAGTAAACACATTTGACTTGAAATACTTGGGTTCTGAAATTCCTTTTAAACCAAGGTAACTCGTACAAAGTTACGAGTTTTATCTGATTATAACCAACCGCTTTTACAGAAATCCATCGATATTGAAATACTGTCTAGGTACAGTTACCTATCTAATATGATCATATTTGCTTAATTTATTCCATTCCAGCCTATAAACTTTATAATCAAAACCCATAAGGGTTTGTAGCGATTTGTAAACCGAAGTGATTCTAGATATCACTGATATCCGACCCCGGCCTCCTCGAATCCAAGTAATACATTTAAAAACGAAAATTGTTTAAAATAAACAATTTATTACTTAGGGTGAAAATATTAAATTATAAGGATTTATTACAGAACTTTATTCCAAATAAAATGTATTATTATCTTTAATCCAATTATTCTAACTTGTTTGACCACTCGATGGTTCAGGCAAGAATAATTGAAACGAATATCCAATAGGGATAAACAAAGATACAGATCGTTGCTAATTTAAATGACAAATATTAGGACGATTAACCCTTTAGGATTTTTAGTAACTTTACTTAGCCGACCTCATTCATATTTTTATTCCAAATTAATTTCAAAATAAATAATCTATTAATTAATAAATATTATACTATTCGTTATCCATAAGTTTAAGTCAAATGATAATAATAATAATTAATTTACATTAAATTATCTTTTAAATTATAAAATATCATTTCATTCTAAATTAAAATGGGAATATGAATTATCTTATGTATAAGTTATAAATTCTATTCCTTTTTCTTTTCTTTTCTTTTTATTTTTTTCTCTTTTTTTTTCTTTTCTTATTTCCTTCTTTTCATTTCCATTTTTTTCTTTTTCTTTTACATTTCCTTTTCTCTCTTCTTATTTTCTTTTATTTTTCCTATCCTTTATTCCTTTTCCTTTCCCATACCTCTTCTTTAATTTTTCTGGCCCAAACCGGCCAATTTCCCTCCTTCTTCCCTTTCTCTTTTCTCCCAGTCTTCCTTTAGTTATCTTCTTTTCCTCCATTTTCTTTCTTTTCGCATTCACGACCATGCACGTACACCTGCACATGACGCCGACCATCCAATCCTTGACGCCGACCCTCCCAACACATCACACCACATGTAACGACCCGATATTTTCAACCATTCACATCCGCACATGTTGGACTTGAATTGCTCAAAATACCGCGTTGTAAATAAAAATTTGGCAAACTCAGAATATACAGTAAATAAATAATCACAGATCACAGACATAGAGTAATATAACGCAGCGGAAACAAAGAAATAGTAGTTCATGAAGCTACTATAGATACATCAGAGTTATGTAAGATACAATAGGAATACCAAGATACAACAGGAGTAACAGTATGATAATTAGGTACAACTCAGAATACAACTGGATAACAAAATGAATAGATATCTGGTTCTTCAAAGCAAAACTCTAGCTCCAAAGGTGAGTCTCTAATGCTGTATCACTCAGTCTCACCCGAGCGTAAAGCAAAACACAAAACACTCGAGTCAGGACATACATACTTATACAATGTAAACCAACTCAAGTGAACTGTAATAAAGGTACAAGTAACTTAAAGAATGCTTCGGATCGCCCATTCTTTAAGGATCCGTTAAACTATTTACTATGTAGTAATATTGCGCTATTATAATACTATCTAATAGTAAAATAAACATACTTTTAAATAGCGTTAAGGGTTTACCCATATAGCCCTATAACACATAATAGTGCCAATAGTCTATACAGTACCTGCATACCCCGAGAGGCTACGAGAAGATACTCCATAGGTACGACACAAATATAAACTCGTAGTAAAGCTCGATATGGTAGGCGACACGGCACACAAGGCAATGCCAAGGTAGATATACCAATTATGCACACGGGCGGGTGGAAACGCATAGCAGCCACTACCGCTCCACCTCGAACAACACTCCCAAATCAAGGGGTGCACCCAAACAATCACAAAGTAATAGAATGGTATCGAAGAAGTGCGTCTGATCAGAGGTGCTACCTCATTGGCTCGAGATCACTCCTGTTTTAGCCACCTTATGCCAACTCACGGGAGTTCGGTCCACATATATACCTTTAGGATCGTCGCTCCCATCCTACTTCATTCTGGAAACTCCACCGCATACACAGTTGTCAAAGTGGTTTTCGGTATCGACAGAGAGTATGTCCATATCTGATCCCGATCTCTTTAAAAACCAATCGTTACTATAACCCGTGGTTATAAATTTCAAAATAGTTTATGTTTCAAATCAAAATACATCCTTAAAACCATTTCAAAATCATACCATTTATTTCAAAATAATACATACTTTCAAACCCAAAACATATCCATTTCAAAACCAATTCAACAATATATCATTTCCATTTCAAAAATCAAAACAATAATATCTCATTTAAATTCAAAAACCAAATCAATATATCATTTATATTTCAAAAATCAAAGCAATAATATATCATTTAAATTCCAGTACCAAATCAATATATCATTTATATTTCAACCCAAATTTCCAAATCACTGAATGTTTCTTCAATTTATTAAACTTGAAATATTCTTTTAAATAATCTTAAGTCAAACCACCTTGTAAAGTCATATCCTTAAATCTTAAATTTCAACAGGTTCAAATTAATATATATTTAAAGACAATTCTCAATTAAATACTATTCCAATTAATTTCATTTCCAAACCATAGTACTTTCAAAGTCATAACAATTCTGAAACCAAACTTTTTGAAACCAAAATACATGGAAATCATAACACTTGAAATATTGTCATTAGGACCTCATAATACTTAGAAAAATCATAATACTTCCAAATTAATATTCATTTCCAAAGTTATAACATTTTAAGTTCATTCATTCAATTATACCAATTTCAAACATTGTATTAACTCATAAATTTCAAAGTGGTATATATTCAAATCAAAATAATTCATTTACACCATTTAAATATGAAGTCATTATACTTACAAATCAAATATTCAAATCAAAATAATTCATTTACACCATTTAAATATGAAGTCATTATACTTACAAATCAAATATTCAATTCCAAAAAATTTAGCCTTTTCTGAGCTCATTTATTCACTTAAATACTTCAAACAATTTAAATTTCAGCTTTCACAGCACTTAGAAAATGCTATGGTAAGTTACATTTGAAACCATTCAATTCAGCAAAGATAGCATTTAAAAACTGCTGTAATAGTTCAGTTTTAGTTGAAAAATAGTTCAATTCAGAAAAGACAGCATTTACAAAACTACTGTAATAGTTTAGGGTTCTATTTAAAGATTTTAGTTAAATTCAGCAAAGACAGCACTTGCAAAGTGCTGTGATAGCCCTTAGTTAAATTTCCTTTTAGTTTACTTCTGTAACTACAGCACTTACAATGTGCTGCAGAGTCTATTTAGTTCAGATTTTAGTTCATTTCCAAAAACGATAGCATTTCTGAAGTGCTACTAAATGAATTTCCAAATTTTAAATAGAATTCCAACCATAAATAAATTTCAATTTAAATCATTTTAAACTTATAAAAATCATATTTTTCAACATCAAAATGTTCATTTAAATACCTTTAACTTATGATTTTTATAAAGTGAATGTTAACACCTCTTTTTCCACGACTTAGCAACCCAGCGACCTAACGAAATAAGAGGGCAGCGACCTAACGAAATAAGAAGGCAGCGACCTAACGAAATAAGAAGGCAGCGACCTAACTCCAGAAAGAGGGTAGCGACCTAACTCCAGAAAGAGGGTAGCGACCTAACTCTAGAAGAGGGTAGCGACCTAACTCCAGTTAGCGACCTAGCGACCGAACGAGTTAGCGACCTAGCGACCTAACGAGTTAGCGACCTAGCGACCTAGCAATTCAAGAAAAAGGAACGACTTAACATGCTCCGGAGAAAAGCCGTGCGACCAACCTCTTCTGTTAGGTCGCTCATGACCTAACCTTGCCGAGATAACTTCCGAACTCACTACGTTAGGTCTCTCACACCCAGTATCTCATCCAGAATGGCTCCACTAAGTCGCCAACGACTTAAGTTAACTTGGGATGACCCTTAGGTCGCTCGCGACCTACGACCTATGACCTAACCTCCAGATTTTCCTATAAATACCCCGCCTACTCCATATCAAAAGGGGACTTTTCCAGACTTTGAAGCGCCAAAACTCTTCTGCATTCACGACTTCTACAACACCTCTACTACCAAAAACATCTCAAACTACCTATAGAGAAGATCATCTACATTCAAGATGGATTCGAAAGTTTCTTTTGCATTGAAGTGTTGATTACTTGTATCAACTGTTGAATAATCGAAGGAATTCTTGTAAAACTTGTAATCGAACTTGTGATAAAGAAGATAAAGTGGACGTAGGCTTGATTTTGAGCCGAACCACTATAAATCTGTTGTCTCTTTACTTTTCTGCTATTCTCTGCTTATTTTTAGTTCCTGTACCAACGGGTGGTGCTTTCACTTTACTAATACTCACACCGGGGTGTTAGCGTTCGATTTTTACGTTAACATTTTGGGTGCTTTCACTGAGAAGATCGAACTCAGGCATCTTCTCACCATTGCTTCGCAAAGAATTGTTGAAAGAATCTCCTTAAAAACCAGAAGTCTATCTGAGATCATGGCTCCTGGAAGAAAGAGTAGATCTACGAGATCCGGAAATGCTTATGACAGGACTGCCACCTCTCCAGTGCCAAATCAGGCGACTCCTACTATTGGAGTCACAAGGGCCGAACTTGATGATGTTGTGTCAGGGTTATACCAACAAATGGAAACTCAAAATGCTTTGATGATGGACAGGTTAAACGCTCTGCTCGGGGCAAACCGACAACCAGAAAATAATGAACCAACCTTTGCTGAAGATGTTCATGACTCCCAAGAGAAGAGTATTCCTCCAAGGGCAGTTGGCACCGCCGAAGGGGCACCTCCCCAAGCTGGAGGTTCAAGGCCGCATCCACCTCTTCGCGAACGATTGTTCAGGCAATCTTCCAAGAAAGTGGCTGACGTCTGCCCGGCAACGCCTCTGAACGATGAGGAATACTTATCGGGAATGGTCCGCCAAATCATGAAAGAAAGTATGCAAAGGAATGAAGATGAAAATGACTGGGGATTTGCTCCAAGCAAGACTCCGTTTACCGAAAGAATTCTAAAAGCTGAATTTCCAAAGATATTTGTTCCCCCTACTATCCCAGCCTATTGGGGGACAAGCGACCCTAATCAATTCTTGTACAAGTATGACTGGCTTATGACAGGTGCCAGGGCAACATATGAGATTAAATGCAGATATTTTCCTGTCTATTTGGAGGGAGTGGCTCTACTTTGGTTTACAAAGCTACCGGTCTAATCTGTAGATCAATTCTGTGACTTGACTCGTAAATTCAAGGATCAGTTCAGGTTGTATGCTACAAAGGCCAAGGACATAATGTCACTGTCCAGCCTCGAACAAGCTTCTGGCGAATCTATCAAATCATTCTTGTACCGCTTCAACATAGCCTTGGCCGAAGTGGATAATGCTGAGCCTCGAATGATTCTAACTTACTTGATGCGAGCCATCGACAAAATAAGTGAGTTCGGAAAATGGTTGAAAATGAAGGAACCGAATTCACTAGAAAAGTTTTATAAGAAAGCCGACGAATTTATGCGTCTGGAGAATCTTCCTGCACCAGCAAAGGTGGTTGTAGCTGAAATTCAAAACAACAATGTGGCTGAAGCTTCTAATAAGAAAGAATCTGGTGGTCATAAGAGGGAAAATAACGTTGGGAAAAGGCAGAAAGATATGAAGAAACCTCGCCGTTTTTCGGATTTTACTCCTTTGACTGAGACTCCAGAGAACATCTTCTTCGCAACCAAGGATGCCATCAAGTACCCTGAGCCACCTAAGATTAAGCTCGGGAAGAATTTTGTGCCTAATGGAAGGTTCTGTCGATTCCACAACCAACCCGGCCATGACACCAACGAATGTCGCCATCTAAAGAACTTGATTGAAGAACTGTTGAGAGAGAATAAACTGCAACAGTATGTCAAGAGAAACAGAGGTGATCCGGCCTCATCTACTCAAGGGCAACAACTTCCCGCTCGTCAATCTGGCACAGGTGAAAAGGCTGTGGTTCAGGAATCTGAAAGGCCTGTTATTAATGTAATTACAGGGGGTCCTCACCCAGCAGGCAGAAGTTGGGGAGAAATGGAGAGGTATGCTCATGTTCTAAGACATGCCCCGAAAGAAGAAACTGTTTTTGCCTTGGGAGATGTTGTGCCTTCAAAACAGCAAAGGACTTGTCACGATGATATCATATTCAGAGTTAGAGATTCTGTGGGAATTGAGGCTCCCACCATGGATCCTTTGGTAATAACCACCGGTATCGGACCAGCTATTGTGAGAAGAGTGCTTGTTGATTGTGGCGCTTCTTGTAATATCCTCTTCAAAAAGACTTTTGATCAAATGAAAATTCCGATGGCCGATGTTCAAGCTTCTTCGCAAAAAAATGTTGGGTTCACTGGGGAACCAAAACAGCCCATCGGAACTGTCGACTTATTTGTAGAACTTGGTGAAGGGGAAAGAAAAGTGGTCCGTAAGCAAACTTTTGTTATTGTTGATGAATTTTCTGCTTATAACACCTTCTTGGGACGACCAACTCTTGCTGCATTCAAAGCTATTCTCGCCCTGTGGTGCCTAACTATGAAATTCCCCACTGATAACGACGTTGGTGTTTTGAAAGGGGACCAGAATGCTGGGCGGGAATGTTATCATATAGAGTTGCGTGAGGCGAAAAAGAGAGAAATGGGAAAGGGTGCGGCAGCTCCGCTCCGCATCAAAGAACCCACCTTGTAGCAAGTACAGGGTGGACCCTGCACTGGTAAGCATAGTGGTGCGCAAAAAGAAATTGATCCCAGAAAGACCAGTGCAGGGGAGAATAGAGTGGTGCCGGTAGAAGTAATGATGCCAATACCTGTTGACCCGAATGACCCAAACAAAGTGCTGAATGTGGGTTCATAGCTTGGTATGACGGTTCAAAATATACTAATAGCATTCTTGAAAGCAAACCTGGATGTTTTCGCTTGGAGTCATGCCGACATGTGTGGAATATATCCAAAAATTGCAGTGCATGCTTTAAATATTGATCCGAAGTTCACACCCATAAAGCAGAAAAGAAGAACCCAGGGTCCTGAAAGGTCAACGGCATTGAAAGAAGAAGTAGATCGGCTCATGGAGAATGGTTTCATCAGAGAATCCACTTATCCAAATTGGGTTTCTAATCCAGTATTGGTTAAAAAAGCAAATGGAAAGTGGAGAGTATGCATCGACTTCTCAGACTTGAACAAAGCATGTCCCAAAGACTATTTCCCGTTGCCTAGAATCAATCAATTGGTAGATGGAACAGCCGGGCACGAATTATTGTCTTTTATGGATACTTACTCAGGATACAATCAAATCATGATGCATGAGCCGGATCAAGAGGACACAAGCTTCATCACTGATGTTGGTCTTTACTGCTATAAAGTCATGCCCTTCGGACTAAAGAACGCGGGGGCAACTTATCAGAGACTCGTTAATGCCATGTTCAAGCCTCAAATTGGCAAGACTATGGAAGTGTACGTTGATGATATGTTAGTGAAATCAAAGAAGGTAGTAGACCACATGGATCATCTGTCAGAAATGTTCACAGTCCTCCGAAAGTATGGGATGAAGCTGAATCCTCTGAAATGTTCATTCGGGGTTGAGTCCGGAAAATTCTTAGGTTTCATTGTGAGTGCTAGAGACATTGAAGCTAATCCTTCTCAGATCACTATCTTAAGGGAAGTCAAACCCCCTAGAACAAATAAGGAATTGCAAAGCCTCAATGGGAAAGTCGCTGCTTTGAGTCGATTTATTTCCAAAGCCATAGATAAATGCATTCCCTTCTTCGATGCTCTGAAGAAAGGAAAGAAGAATTTCGAATGGACTGCTGAATGTCAAAAAGCTTTTGTTGAGCTGATTCATCATATGAAAACGCCTCCAGTACTTTCTAAGCCCAACAATGGTGAAGATCTATTCATATACTTAGCAGTTTCATCTCATGCTCTCAATGCAGCGTTGGTACGAGAAGACGCAAAAGTTCAGCGTCCAGTTTATTACATCAACAAAAGATTCACTGGGGCAGAGATTATTCAAAGTTAGAAAAGCTTGCCTATTGTCTATTGATCGCGTCCAGAAAGTTGAGGCCATACTTCCAGGCTCATCCTATTAAAGTCCTCACCGATCAACCTCTAAAGCAAGTCCTATTCCGCCCTGAAACTTCGGGTCGTCTTCTAAAGTGGAATATTGAACTCAGTCAATACGATATCACCTATCATCCCCGAAGAGCAATCAATGGACAAGCTTTAGCAGATTTCATTGTAGAATGCACAGATAAAGGTGGCAGTGAGGAAGAGGTAACTGAAGACATCTCGATCCGATGGAAATTATATGTTGATGGTGCAAGAAATGACTATTGTTCCGGAGCTGGGGTTGTGCTTGAAACCCCCGAAGGGCGGTCATTGTGTTATGCATTGAGATTAGAATTTCCTTCGACAAATAATGAAGCCGAATACAAAGCTCTTATTGCCGGTCTGACGATTGCTAAAGAACTGAGCATCAAAGTATTACAGATCTTCAGTGATTCCCAGCTTATTGTGTGCCAAGTCAAGAAAGAGTTTCAAACTAAAGGAGGAAATCTGCCCGCTTACTTATCAAAAGCCTGTGAACTTCTCGATGATTTTGATCATTACACAATCAACCATATCCCCCGGGAAGAGAACATGAAGGCAGATTCTCTCGCAAAATACTCAAGCTCTGGCGAAGCTCAATTATTGGGATTGGTTCCTGTAGAAGTCTTGACAGCTCCGAGTATTGATGAGATGGATATTGACTGGATCATGGTTGTATCTCAAGAACAGGAGTCGTGGATGACCTCTATCAAGGAATATCTACTCAACGGCTCCTTGCCAGAAAACTAAAAAGAGCGCCATAAGCTGTTAAGAAAAGCCCCGAGATATGTAATTCAGGGCGACCATTTGTACAGACGAGGGTTCTCAATGCCATTACTCCGTTGTGTAACTAAAGAAGAGGCTATGACAATTTTAGCTGAAGTGCACAGTGGAGAATGTGGGGATCATTCAGGTGGCCAAACTCTTGCAAAGAAAATTCTCCGTTATGGGTATTTTTGGTCGGATATTAACCGAGATGCTGCTAACTACTCCCGAAAGTGTGACAGATGCCAAAGATTTGCGAAAATCCCCAGAGCACCTTCCACTGTGCTAACAAAAATGGTCAGTCCATGGCCATTCGCCATTTGGGGAATAGATCTCGTTGGGCCTATGCCGATTGCCAAATCTGGAATCAAATATGCCATTGTTGCTGTTGATTATTTCACTAAATGGGCTGAAGCTGAACCATTGGCTACTATTACCTCTAAAAAGATGATAAATTTTGTGACTAAAAATATCTTTGGCAGGTACGGTGTGCCTCAGAAGATAATAACAGACAATGGTACCCAATTCGAAAGCGAAGAATTCCAGGAATTTTGCAGGCGATTCAAGATCCGAAAAAGCTTCTCAGCAGTGGCTCATCCGCAGGCAAACGGGCAAGTGGAAGCAGCGAACAAAATCATCAAATCAACCATAAAAAAGCAACTAGAAAAAGCAAAAGGTGGTTGGGTTGATAAGCTGTCACTAGCACTATGGGAATATAGGACTACCCATAAAACTGCGACTGGGCTCACTCCATTCTCATTGGCATATGGATCAGAAGCAATGATTCCAGTGGAAATAGAGGTCCCCTCACACAGGAGAATTCATTTCAACCAAGCTGAAAATTAAAAGCTGCAACTTGAAGCACTTGACTTGCTTGATGAAAGAAGGAAAGAAGCTGAACTCAGAGTTGCAGCTCAACAGCGAAGGATAGCCAGGCACTTCAATTCTAAAGTTCGTCAACGTAGCTTTGAAATTGGGGATCTAGTCTTGAAAAGGATCATGACAGCAACAGGAGTGTTCGGGCCAAACTGGGAAGGGCCGTATGTCATAGGCCAAAAACTTCTTGATGGCACTTTCAAACTCACAACTGTCGAAGGAGATCCAATCCCAAGAGCCTGGAACAGCAACCACTTTCGTCCATATTTTGGTGGAATCACACAACATATGGGGGCACCTTTGGTGGAATCCCAAGAAGGACTTCAGATGGTTTGAAACCAAAGGGGCACCTTCCCAAAGGAAGGCAAAAAGCCCTTGCTAACTGACTGTGATCGTTTGTACAAACAGACATCCGGTTAAGTGGCTTGCGTCTGCCTGTGGATTCACTCAACCATGAAGTACACTTCCCTAGAAAAATCAAACGGCTTACCAAAGAAAGGAACATGCATTTAAAAAGTGATAACAAGGGATCGCTGAGGAACAGATGATGAAAAGATATTGGCAAGTAGACAAAAAACAGCCAAAACGGAATCTTGTCTCTCAACCAAATAGGTTGGTGGAACCACCGAAGGGGCACCTTCCCAAAGTGAAGGCACCGGGCCCTTGTTGCTTAATGGTGATCGTTTGTGCAAACAAACATCCAGTTAGGTGGCTTGCGTCTGACCCGTGGAACCACTTAAATGTGAGACGCAACCTTCCTGGCGAACAACTCAAAGCCCTCTCCGAAGGCACAATTTAAAGCCCTCCAACGAGGCACGCTGTAAAATGAAATGTTTTTCTCAACCAACAAGGTTAATGGAACCACCGAAAGGGGCACCTTCCCAAAGGAAGACACCGGGCCCTTGCTAGTTAATTGCGATCGTTTGTGCACGAACATCCAATTATAAAGCTTGCGTCCGCCCCGTGGATCCATTTGACTGTGAGAAATAACTTTCAGGCAAACAAATAAAGCCCTCTTCAGAGGCACTCTTCTACTCACATGGGAACGATCTTCCCCAAAAAAGTTGAAGTGCAAAATAAAGCCCTCTTTGGAGGCACAAGACCTCCAACGAGGCAAAAGACCTCCAAAGAGGCAAAAGCCCTCTTCGGAGGCACAAGCCCTCTTCGGAGGCACAACTCTTCGGAGGAGCCCTCTTTAGAGGCAAAAGACCTCCAACGAGGCAAAAGACCTCTAACGAGGCGCAAGCCCTCTTCGGAGGCACAACTCTTCGGAGGAGCTCTCTTCGGAGGCAAAAGACCTCCAACGAGGCAAAAGCCCTCTTCGGAGGCACAAGCCATCTTCGGAGGCACAACTCTTCGGAGGAGCCCTCTTCGGAGTCAAAAGACCTCCAACGAGGCAAAAGACCTCTAACGAGGCGCAAGCCCTCTTTGGAGGCACAACTCTTCGGAGGAGCCCTCTTCGGAGGCACAAGCCCTCTCCCGAGGCACAACAAAAAAGCCCTCTTCGGAGGCACAAGCCCTCTTCGGAGGCATATTCCTACCCTCAATGGTGAAGTGCTAAACAAAGCCTTCTAAAGAGGCACATCCAAAAAATAAATGTTTTCTTCAGAAACCCTCTTCACTACAAAAAGTAATCCACTTCTCAGAAAATAGAAGTGGCCATCTCTAAAAGTTGAAGTGTGTTAACTCTTTCTAAAAAGAAAAGAAAAAGAAGAAAACTTCTCCGATACAAAGCACACTCTATTGAAGCAGAATAATATTTACTCAAAACGGAAGAATTATTCTCTAGAATAAGATTGCAAGTCTTTTCAGAATATTGCAATGAGCCGTGGTATGGGGGCATATAGCTATATTAATAGAAACAACGCTCAAACAGCATACCACGAGCTCACTGCAGTATCGTACAAAGAAAGTAAAGAAATTTGTGCAAAAAACAAGGAATAAATGCATTCACAAATACTGACAAGAGATTGTACAAGTAAAAAGAGTCATTTTTATTCCATACTATCAAATTTTTTATACGTGCACAGGTTTCAAAAAAGCGGGGGTCGGTACCCGCACAATCCCCGGTCGATACAAGTCTTTAGACAAAAGGCAAAATAGCAAAACAAGAAAGAAAGAACCACACTCATTTCTTCTTCCTCGAGCCGCCTTTGGAGCCTTCACCTGGTTTAATGACTAACTTCGCAGGTTGGCTTGGACGAGTCGCGGAAGAAGGAGAAAGATGTGCAACTGGGCCTTCTTCTGCTTTCTCATCATCAACAGGAGCATCTTTCTTTTTCTTTGAAATGCTGCGTTTTCCCCTCTTTTTCGAAGAAGATTCGCTGCCCGGAGTAATAAGTTCAGATAGCTTTGTGTCATCAGCATAAGATTTCTCCGGGGACCTCTCGCCCTGCTCAAGTTCTTCCGCCTTCTGCTCTTGCGAGGCGGTCGGATCATCCAAGTCTTGGAGAGCTTCTATTTTTTCTTCTTGCGACCCCGGTTGAGAATCAGAAGGAGGAGTAACTTGAAGAGGTAGAGGAGCAGCAGCTGGGGGAGGCAAAGCTGGTGCAGCACTTGTTGTTTTTGCTACAGTAGAAGAAAAGTTAAAAACATCAGTATCTCCCGCAAATAGAGGAGATGGTGGCACATCAAGGATTAAGTAATAGGCAAAAATTTCATCAAGCTCAGGTGAAGCAAACGAGCAGTCCACTTGAGCCAGATCGGAATTGAAGTTACCTGGAGAGCCTGGTTTGATCACTTCGATTTCATAATCCTGGGCTTCAGTACTTTTCTGGGCCTCTTCTTCTTCAGTATTAGCAGTTTTAGTTTGGATTTCGGCTTTTGCAGGAGGTGGAGAATGAGAGCTAGAGCCAATGGTATCAGGGTCGACCGAAGCCGAAGGACGAGTGGGGTCGGCTAAAGGTGCCTTCTCCAGATGCTCTCCTCCTGCTGCTTCGGCTCGTTCCCTGGCAAGCTGTTCTTTCCTTCTAGCAAGGGTAGCACGACCCTCGTCGTCCAGATAACAAGCCTCCAGGTCCCCCTCCACATAGCCAGCATCTTTATACATTTCAGTCACTGCCTCCCACACTTCTGCTAGAGTAATTTCGTATCTTGGGCCCAAGAAAGAGAGGCTGCCTTTCCCTAAGACACTGAGAACGTAAAACTCAAAAAGAGTGGAGCTGATGGTGGCCTTGGTGGTTTCATGTGATTCCTCAGCAGCCGCTTTTCTAGCCATGGCATCATCACGCTCCTTTTCTAGTTTTGAAAGTTGAGCTTTTAACGTTGCAATCTCCAGGTCTTGGGAGTTAACTTTTTCCCGCAACTGAACGGTATCCTTGCGGTATTTTTCAACAACATGTTGTTCCGCCTCAAGTTTAATCTCGGCATCTCTTTGAGCAGCATGCACATCTCTCACTTGCTTCTGAAAAACCTCTTCCTTCTGAGAATGGGAAGCGGAAGAGGTAGCAAGGTCCTCCTTAAGTTTCTTAACTTTAGAGTCAAGTCTCTCGTTTTCATCGGCGATGCTCTTCATTTCTGCATCATGTTGCTCAAGAACTTTCTTCCACTCCGACTTGTCGTTTTCCATTGTTAGCATAGCCTCAAGATTTAGGCGGTTGATTCTTTGGAGCTCATCGATAAGTTTTTGCCATCCAGACATTCTCTCAATGTCAAGTTTAACGGCGTCAAGATTTCTCAACATAGCTTTTTTGTCGATGGGAACCAGATCAAGATCAAAACGCACTCCTTTTAAGCACCAGTGTGGAAATCGAATTTGAAGAGCAGTCGGAGAATTTTCAACTTGATATGATGGCCTGTTGAGGATCGTCTGAATATCAGTTCTTTTGAGGACAGGAGAGCTGGAAAGGGTTTCTAAAGAGAGGGGAGCAGCGGGCTTTTCAGAAATTACAGACGCAGGCCTTTCGCTAAGCTTGGTCCGCTTGCTCGAATCTTCACCAACATGACTCTTCTCTTTGTCATCGTGAGATTTTCTTTTATGAGAATCGTCATCTCTTTGAGAGGAGTCATGGCGGTCATCCTTTCTTCCATATCGCTCCTCGTAAGACTGCCTCTCTCGAGCTTTTCTGGCTGCTCTTTCATCGTCGGTCTCCCTAAGGGCAGGGAGATGGCGCCTGGAATCATAGTAGTAGTCACGCTTTCCGTAGCGCATAAAATCATCATAATACGAGCCACTTCGTCCCATTGGAGAATCTGAAAATGAAAAAGAAATAGAATTTAGAAATCTCCAGGAAAAGGAAGTTAAGTGCGAGTAACTGCTAAAAATCCTAAGTGTGTGTGGCGTGCAAACTACGCGCGTCAAGCTACAAACCACTCTTCAGTCTAGGAGTGATGTCAGCTTTTATGATAGGGGTCAACTCTTGGGTTGACGGAAGTGATCGCAAGATAGATGTTGCCTCAACTGATGGAGAAACAAGCTTAGGAGCGGTGATATCATCTTTGAAAAGCTCTTGAGAAGTCACCATAAAATCGTTTAACTCCCCGAAGATGTCATCACCATTATGCCCAACCGAGTGAGTCACACCAGCGGCTCCTTCTTCAGCGTGTTCAGTACTTTTTATGGCGGAACTTTCTTTCTCCGTCCCCTCGTCAACTTCTGTGGCGGTCTTCCCGGGACATTGAGGGAGTTCCTCTTCTTCGATAACCGGAAGAAGTTTAGACTTGCCAGAAAATTATGCACCCTCAGCGGAACCGGAGCATTTTACCAATGAAGCTTCTGCAACTAGTTCTTTCAACGCAAGTTCTTTTGCGGGAGCTGGGGCATCAGATGTTTCCTGTTGAGAAGCAGAGGAATCGCGAAGTTGAAGGGATCGGGAAGAATGTAGAAGGCCAAATTGATGTAAAAATTCATCTTTCAAAAGATATTTGATACTCCTCTCTTCGGCGGCAACAGCGCTTAGCCTTTCAAAAGTTGGCTTGTGGATAGAGTCCTTACAAAGAAGATGAAGTGCTATAAAAAGTAAAGAATGAAGTTAGCACTTAACAACTCGGATTTTGAAAAAGTTCAGGAACGGAAAGAACAGAGATAGACAAGCTTACTTCCTACTCTCCAAATGGCGTAGAATCCCGGGGGATAGCGGACAAAGAAAAATTGATTCAAAAACCCGTGGGCGCTTTCAGGAAGATCAGAAATTAGTTTACGATTCCTGGCGCTCCTCACAAGTACAATAGAGGGATGGTCTTTATTCTTCACAAATGTGCACAAATAGCAAATCTCTTCAAAGCTCGGAAGACGGTCAAGTGTCCTCCTAAACAGTACACACAGTCCCATCAAGATGGCGTAGCCATTGGGATGCAACTGGAAAGGAGAGATAGTTAATCGGAGAAAGAGCTGTCGAAGAAAATCGTTAAAGGGAGGAATAGCTCCACTTGAGCACATCTGACGATTAACTGCGATAAAACCAAGAGGCGGCCTGCCAGCAGTATTGTTTACTCCCGGAAGCAAAGCGTCTGCTTCATCAATACCGAACTGAACACATAACTGACTGAACACCCGTTGATTCAGAGTGGTTGAAGTTCTTTCCGGGGGATCATCCAAGGGATTAGCTATTGGGAAGACTTATCTAGCTTGCCCTACTATCTCTTCTTGGTGAGAAGTCATTCTACACAAGGAACTGGACATTCAAATATGAAGGTGCACGTTTCCTAAAAGCGTGTGAAGTGTTGTGCGAAGCTAATAAAATAACAAGTAAATAAAAATAACGATACTGGTTGGCATACGTCAATTCAGAAAAATTCAAGACTTGTTATTAAATTAAAATTGAGAGTAGTGTCAATGCAGATAACATTCAATAGTAAGCAGTTCTAACTGTGAGAATTTTTGCATTGACACTTCATTCAAATTAGTTGATTCGCGGCATTTCACACTCAATTGAATTCAGTTTATTTTTCTTAAGTAGAATACTATCTCTTGATTTATTCCATCATTCGATGTGGGTAGTCAATGATGAGTATATTCGTCCCAGTTTTCTGCAAATGTTGTGTTTAACAGGTTATTAGCAATCAAGTCAATACAATCTGTGAAAAAGTACAAACAAGTTCAAGCAGTTCATTCGGTCAAGTTCTGTAAAATTTTGCAAATGCTCAAGTCCTTAAGTCGTAGGAACGACTTAAGATTATCTCGGGATTATTTAGGTCGTCTGATCATGTTCAACGACCTATCATAGGTCGGCCTCTAATAAGTCGCTCTGCTTGGGTTATAAAAGTTCATCAGGCCTATGAGTTAAAATTAGGTCGTCTGATTGGCTAGGATGTATGAATTCGTTAAGTCATTTGCTCAGTTAAGTCGTTTGCTCAGTTAAGTCACTTGCTCAGTTAGGTCGCTTGCTCAGTTAAGTCGTTTGCTGAGTTATGTCGTGTGATTCGTGTTAAGGCCGTAAGTCGTTCCTCCTCAAAATCCTTAACTCGCCTAATGCCTTATCTCGTTCACTACGTCCCAATACATCAATTCGCCAACTCTTTAACTCGCTCAATCTTCCTCGGGTTGCATAACTCACAAACCCGATAACTCACAAACCCGATAACTCACAGACCCGATAACTCACAAACCCGATAATCCATAAACCTAAAAACCCATTGGCGCCATCATAACAAAAAACCCGCGTCTCTCCAATACCACCAACTCAACCAAAAAACCATTAACACTGTCTCCAATTCGCCACAAAATTCAATATCGCTGTTTTATCATAAATCGCCAGCCACAGCGCGATCAACAACGGTCAAAAATTGGTCGAAACATGATTCTCGATGAAGTACAGTAAGAGAAGGCAAATCGAAGTCAGAGAGTGAGGATCGGTGATTGGATAATGGGTGTAGGAGAACAATGGCCAGAATTACTTACGTAGTTGAACGGAGGGTTGATCGACGACGAGAAGGTTGGAATTTGTCTTCGAAAACTCAGAGATTCGTCAATGGCGGTTTCAGAAAATAGAGCAAGTGAGGAGAAGGAAGGAGAAGCTGAGCAACTTATAGGCGGGAAAGGTGGAATTCGAATCGGCCTAAAACGACCTAACAACTCCAGCGACTTACGACTTAGCAATTCAGATGGTACGAGTTAAAAGGTGTCGAAGCACACGACCTAGTCCCTAGGCGTATAGTTCGAGGAGCAAGTGTTAACTCCTCTTTTTCCACGACTTAGCAACCCAGCGACCTAACGAAATAAGAAGGCAATGACCTAACGAAATAAGAAGGCAGCGACCTAACGAAATAAGAAGGCAGCGACCTAACTCCAGAAAGAGGGTAGCGACCTAACTCCAGAAAGAGGGTAGCGACCTAACTCCAGTTAGCGACCTAGCGACCTAACGAGTTAGCGACCTAGCGACCTAACGAGTTAGCAACCTAGCGACCTAGCAATTCAAGAAAAAGGAACTACTTAAAATGCTCCGGAGAAAAGCCGTGCGATCTACCTCTTCTGTTAGGTCGCTCAAGACCTAACCTTGCTGAGATAACTTCCGAACTCACTACGTTAGGTCGCTCACACCCAGTATCTCATCCAGAATGGCTCCACTAAGTCGCCAACGACTTAAGTTAACTTGGGATGACCCTTAGGTCGCTCGCGACCTACGACCTAACCTTCAGATTTTCCTATAAATACCCCGCCTACTCCATATCAAAAATGGACTTTTCCAGACTTCGAAGCGCCGAAACTCTGCAGCATTCACGACTTCTACAACACCTCTACTACCAAAAACATCTCAAACTACCTAAAGAGAAGATCATCTACATTCAAGATGGATTCGAAAGTTTCTTTTGCATTGAAGTGTTGATTACTTGTATTGATTGTTGAATAATCGAAGGAATTCTTGTAAAACTTGTAATCGAACTTGTGATAAAGAAGATAAAGTGGACGTAGGCTTGATTTTGAGCCGAACCACTATAAATCTGCTGTCTCTTTACTATTCTGCAATTCTCTGCTTATTTTTAGTTCCCGTACCAACGGGTGGTGCTTTCACTTTACTAATACTCACACCGGGGTGTCAGCGTTCGATTTTTACGTTAACAGTGAATTTTTACAATAAAATCAAATTTTACAAAATTTAATTCAAGTGTACCATTTTCTTATTCTTTCCATTTTTAACAATTTCTCTTTACACTTAAATTTAAATTTAATTTCCTAAATAAAACTTAATTTCCATTTTTATTTTCTTTACTTAAAATTCCATTTTAAACCAAATCACAAATTTCCAAATTAGGTTATATTTCAAATCACAAATTTCCATTCATTTATTTAACATTTTTAATACATAGAAAATAATTTTTCACTTTATTAAATCATTTTAAAAACCAAATTTAAATTAAAATATCAAAATTTACATTTTCAAAATACTTAAGACTTCCAGAAAAATATATAAAATAACCACGGGTCTGTATAATATTTTCTAACCTAGGTTAAGTGATACGGATAATATATCATTTCAATCCGTAATTTACAAAGAAAAATCTGGGTTCTATCATTTCAAACCCGCAATCCCAAGTTAAATAAAAATAAATAAAGGTCGCTCAGGCTTATCATTTCAGCCCATAACGATCTTTCCCTATTCTAAAGTCTGTTCGGGTATGTATCATTTCAACCCAGAGTGATTCTATTCTACATGGAACTTGCAGTGTGAGAACATAATATAAATAAACAGTAAAATAAAATAAAATATAACAGATGATGTGACAAGTTAATAACAGGGTTTAACATCATATAATTTACATCACAAGCAGGTATAACATGATATAATAATTTCTACACTTTCACTTGCTATCAATTCACAATAATATAAGTATGAATGTTAGGTGTGATTACTCACCTTTTCAAGCTGGAGTTTGCGAATCAAGATATACAGAAAAAATTCCAGAAAGCACGATACGACTCTAGATTCAAGTGGAGAGAGTGCCAAGATATAAATCTTGTATTCAACACAAAACAAAGCTAAAATAAAATATAGATTAATACAAAGAGTAATTGAAACAAGATTGGAAATAAAGTAGACAAGAACATCACCAAGCTTTCGAACAAGTTTTGCTTGATCTTTACCCAACTTTGCTCGACCACAACACTATATAGGTTCGGCCACACTTGATTTCAGGTTGCTAATGGTCTGGTTTGGACTGGAAATGCAAGTCTAAGTCAAGAATTCCAAGGGTTAGGAAGTTACAAACATGGGAAGTGCAAAAGGCAAGGCAACCAAGGGGTTTTTTGTCAACAATGGTCTCGGCCTATGCATGGTTTGGCCTCGGCCATTCACTTTTCAGGTCATGTCAGAGAGGAGGGGAATGGTCAGAGGTTAGATCATGGTGGTGGTGGAGCAATAGGGGGCGGCCAAGGCAAGATATGAAGGGTAGAGTTGAACTAGGCTCGGCTATAAGCACTTTTGTGGAGCTTTGACATTGTTTTGTGGTGTTTGGTTCACATGAAGGTCACGGCCAGTATAGGTTAGAGGAGGAGGCTGTGTTGTTGCCGTGGATCATGGGGAGGAGGAGGAGTGGTGGTTGGTGGTGGTGGTGGGGTCTATGGCCGAGCAAAGCTATGGGAAGTCAAGGCAAAAAAACATAGAAAAACAATGGAAAAAGTGAAGAAAAGTGAGCAAAGAGGAAGCCATTGCATATACTTTTTGTTTTCAGATCTGAAGTGCCATGAAAATGAAATGAGATGAGGAGTTTTCACGTGAAAAAGTAATAAGAACTCACGGCTAAAATTAAAGTGGTGAACGGCAAAGAAAATGAAGAGTCTAGCTAACCAAAAGTCATTGTTTATAAGCTTAAGTCTCTTCAAATTTCCACTATCCTTTATATAAAAAATAAACAAAATAAATTCAGTAAATAAAAATAAAACAAACTAAAATAAAGTGGAAAAGAAAATAAATAATTTATTTTAGGAAAATAGAAAAATAAATAAAGAAAATAGCTTAATACATTGAGACTAGTTTTTTTTTAAAAAAATTGTAAACAAAATACACTTAACTTTGGAAAAATTATAACTTTACTTCTAATCCTATAAAAAGTCAAGTAAAATAAAATAAATGCTGAAAAAAATAAAGTGTAAATGAAAATAAAATAAATTCTTAAGAAAATAAAAGATAAATAAAGAATTACTTTAATTAATTGAAACTAGAAATTAAAAATTGTAAACAAAAGACAACCGACATTAGGAAATTTCAATTACCCTATTAAAATGTTTTAAAACTAAAATAGATACATAACATCATGTTACACTTGTAAACATACATTAGAACATGACATAACAAACAAAAATATTATTTATAAAAAACACTAAAATAACAATTTTGTTAAATACAACAAATTACATCCAATAGTGTAAAAAGCATAGCTTTCACCATATATATCAGATTTCAACGAAACGAAAAGCAGTATGCTTGAAATTTTATTTACTTTCATAATAAAAGATAAAATTAAAAAATTCAAACTTTTAAACTTTTAAATTAAAAGTCAAAGTTTGACCATATTGACCAAAATTCACATTTCTGGAAAATACTCTATTTATTCATGTTTGGGATTATAATTCACATACAAATCATAATTAATATTTAAAATAACAAAATTTTCCATTTAATAAATAAAATAAAGTTTTTAAATCAGGAAATTCAATTTAAAATAATTACAAAATACAGGTTATTACACCACAGCCACCAAAACGAACCCGACCACCAGAACCCGAGTTCAACCACCTGACTCGAAAACGACACCCTAACCAAAAACTAGAACGAATGAACCCCCAACGCCTCGCCTTGCCGTTTCCTCCCACCGTCAATCTCCAAACCACGCCGAAATAAATGCCACGACCTCCTCTTCATTTTCCCCCAGGTGCGCAACACCCTTTCCTCCTCTCGCCACCGCCATTCCTCTCGAACCCAAGGCCAGAACAACCCACCCCGAAGCCCTAGTTCGACCACGACCCGCTACCACGAACCACTAAAAATCATCCCACTATTTTTATCATGCTCCCAACCTATCGATGCTCCTCCACACTGAATCTCGAAACCCGAAATCAAGCAAGTCAGCGGAATTCGATCAAAACCCCAATTCTGGTCAAACCCATACTCCTCATCCCACACCCCACTAGAAAATCTCAAACCAGGCTTAAAAATCACACATTTCACGGACGAACACATTTCTACGATCCACTTGTAAAATTATGAAGGTTGATTTTTAGCCATGGTTGGTCTATCTACTGTAAAAGGAAGTTTCCTTCCTCCATACTTAGTGAAATCAAATGAAACCATTTTTAAAATATCCTATACTCAAAAATCTTCCAGTTTTGTTTTGAAGTCATCGATTAAAACTAAATGGTTATAGAGTTTTTAATTTTTGAATTTAGTTGTTTTAACAGTTTGAAACAAAATAAACATGGGACAGAGCATTTCCTTAGCAGAAGAACAGTATCCTTCAATGTACAATACCTTATATTTGTTACAGGAGTAACTGACCATGTTACCCTCATACGCATATGCATTTACACCCAGAATCATATATATATACTGCATAGATCAAACCCCAACCATATCCACCGATGTATATACATTTACATTAAGCAATAAGGAAGGGAAAAAGTGTTTACTCATAGATTATCATCTTGGAGACAGAGCAATGTTTTTGGAATAGGAACTGCTATGTAACAACCCGCATATTTTTTGATTATGTATTTAAATGTTGAACATAAAAATAGCATCGTTAGTTGAATTTGAAGTCCAAAATGTGGCTTTTTGTAAATGGTCGAATCTGGACTCGAGACCATTTCCATTGAGTCCAAAATGGCGTTTGCAACCTTTTTGAGTATAAACATCGATATGTTTGGAGTTGATTAGAATTTTGATATTTTCATTTGGGGCTTTGGATTTGGGTTTCAGCCCACTAACCTAACAAGGTAACCCCAACTCCTCTACCTAATAACTCCCACTCCACTCCTCGTCATTCATTCATAACATTTCCTAACACTCAAGCTAAAGGAAAGAATGGGGGAAAAGATGGGAAATTAAAATTCCTAAGTCCTAGTTTTCTTAGGAAATTCAACTTCTTGCTCTAAATCAAAGAGAAGCTTAGGTAAGCATCATCTTCATCTTCTTTATCTCAATCTCTCTTCAATTTTCAGAAATTCCTATAACCTAACTTAGGAAAAACTTCACCTTTGATAATAGATTGAAGATTCTAGAGGTGTATTGAAGAGGAATTGATCTTGCCTTGTTTTAGAGCTTCTCATTCGTTGTTTTTGAGTTTTAAAGGTGAGTTCTTGAACTCACATCTATGTTTATAGCTTTCATTGTTGTTAGGTATGAATTCCTAATATCTATTTCATATTCACTTACTTTGATTTGAATTGATTTGGTGAATTTTCCAATTTTGGTATTTTGAAGTCAAAATCTTTAAAGATCCTACCTTGAATGTTTTAGGTGGTGTATCGAAGAGCCTATAAGGTTGGGTTGTCGATCGGTATAAATCCCTAGCATCCATCGCTCGATCGATCGCTTCCGGTTTGGATTTTTGCCCTTTTTGGGCTAGGTTGATTTTTGCCCAGAAGGAAAATCCAGACGTCTGGAAGAAAATCCAAACGTCTGGAAGAAAATCCAGACGTCTGGTTGAAAAAACTAGACGTCTGGAAGGATGTTCGACGACGGAATTTCTATCGGATTAGAAAACCGTCTGTTAACCCTCTTTTATTCACGACTAAGCGACCTATTCGACTCAACGACTTAAGGGAATAAGCGACTTAACTATTCAAGGCATAAACGACTTAACGATCTAGAACAAGGCAACGACCTAACGACCTAAAGCACAGAGCGACTCAACGACTTAAGGAGCTCCAGCGACCTAGCGACCTAAAGACTCATGCAACTCAACGGGATAACGACCTAGCAACTCAGTAAAGGCAGCGACCTAACGAGTTAAAGAAAGAGCGACCTAACGACCTAGCAAGCTTCAGAGTTAAGCCGCATACGCACTGCCTCTTCCATTAGGTCGCTAACGACCTAAACAAGCCGAGATAACTTCTGAACTACACATGCTAAGTCGCTCATAGCATACATCTCATCCATGATGGTCCCATTAAGTCGCTAACGACTTATGCTACCTCGGGATGGCTCTTAGGTCGCAACTCCTAGGTCGCTCACGACCTATGACATGGACGACCTAAGCCCAGCTTCTCCTATAAATACCCCCACCTACTCCGCACTAGAAAGGGGATGATTTTTCTGGAGCGCCAAGACTTTGCTTTTTTCACAACTTGCTCCAACACTTCAAACGCAAAAGACACTTCAAAGAATCTTCGGAAAAGATCAAGTTCATTCAACATGAATCCAAAGAGCTTTTCAACATCAAAGTTCTAACGACTTGTCCTAATTGTGTTGTAATTGAAGAATTATTGTAAAATCTGTAATCAAATCAGCGATAGAAGAAAATAAGTGGACGTAGGCTTGATTTTGAGCCGAACCACTATAAAAATTGTTGTCTCTTTTACTGTTTTTTGCTATTTTCTGCTTGCTTTTAGTTCCCGTACCAACGGGTGGTGCTTTCGCTATATCACAACTCACACCGGGGTGTTAGCGTTCATTTTTAGCATTAACATTTTTGGTGCTTTCACTGAGAATTGAACTCAGGACCTCCCGCTTACCAAACGGGTGCTCTCATCATTGCTTCACAAAGATCTATGGAAAGACTCTCCCTAAGAACCAGAAGTCTATCCGAAATTATGGCTCCTGGAAGGAAAAGTAAATCTACTAGATCTGGAGTTGCTCATGACAACACCGCCACTTCTCCCGCGTCAGATCAAGCGGCTCCTAGTGTAGGAGTCACAAGGGCGGAATTGGATGCCGTAGTGTCTGGGTTGTATCAACAAATGGAAGCCTAGAACACTTTGATGTTAGACAAGTTGAATGCTTTGCTTGGAGTTAAGCAGCCACCAGAAAATAATAAAGAAACCTTTGCTGAGGATGTTCATGATTCCGAAGGGAAAAATATTCCTCAGAGGGCAGATGGCACCGCCGAAGGGGCACCTCCCCAAGCTGGAGGTTCAAGGCCGCAGCCAACTCTTCGCGAACGTTTGTCCAGACATACTTCCAAAAAAGTAGCTGACGTTTGTCCCGCGGGGCCTCTAAACGATGAGGAGTACCTCTCGGGAATGATTCGACAAATTATCAAGGATAGCATGTGAAGGGAAGAAGATGAAAGTGACTGGGGGTTCGCTCCAAGCAAGACTTCTTTTACTAAAAGAATTCTGAAGGCTGAATTTCCGAAGAAGTTTGTTCCCCCTACTATTCCAGCTTATCGAGGGACAAGCGATCCTAACCAGTTCTTATACAAGTATGACTGGCATATGACAGGTGCCAGAGCAACAGACGAGATCAAGTGCAGATACTTTCCTGTGTACTTAGAGGTAGTGGCCTTGCTTTGGTTCACGAAGCTGCCAGTTCGATCCATGGATCAGTTCTTCGACCTAACTAGGAAATTCAAAGATAAGTTCAGGTTATATGCTTCGAAGGCCAAGGACATAATGTCACTATCCAGCCTCGAACAAAGCCCCGGAGAGTCTATCAAATCTTTCTTAAACTGCTTCAATATATCCTTGGCCGAAGTGGATAATGCAGAGCCTCGGACGATTCTGACTTACTTGATGCGAGCTATTGAAAAATAAAGTGAATTTGGAAGATGGCTAAAGATGAAAGAGCCAAATTCACTTGAGAAGTTCTACAAGAAGGCCAATGAATTCATGCGCTTAGAAAATCGTCCCGTGCTAGCAAAAGTAGACGTGGCTGAAGTTAAGAATAACAATGTTGCTTCTAACAAAAAGGAATCTGGTGGCCAGAAAAGGGAGAATGACGGTGGGAAAGAGCGGAAAGATGTGAAGAAAACTCGCCACTTTAAACCTTCAGATTTCACTCCCTTAACTAATACTCCAGAAAATATCTATTTCACAACCAAGGATGTTGTCGAATACCCCAAACCACCTGAGATGAAGCCTGAGAAAAATGTTATGCATAATGGGAGATTCTGTCGGTTCCACAATCAACTTGGCCACGACACTATTAAATGTCGCCATTTAAAGATTTTTATTAAAGAGCTGTTGGGACAGAATAAACTACAACAATATGTGAAGAGAAACAGAAGTGACCCGACCTCATCTACTCAGGGGCAGCAAGTTCCCGCTCATCAATCCGACTCAGGTGAGAGAACTGCAGCGCATGACTCTGAAAGGCCTATCATTAATGTTATCACAGGGGGTCCTCACCCAACGGGCAGAAGTTGGGGTGGGATGGAGAGATATGCTCACGCTTTGAGACATGCTCCGGCGGAAGAAAATGTTTATGTCTTGGAAGATGCTGCACCTTTAAAACAGCAAAGAACTTTTAACGATGACATCATATTCCGAGCTAGAGACTCTGTTGGTGTTTAGGCTCCTACCATGGATCCTTTGGTAATATCTACAGGCATCAGATCAGCTATTGTAAGAAGGGTGCTTGTTGACTATGGTGCCTCTTGCAATATCCTCTTCAGAAAGACATTTGATCAGATAAAAATTCCCATGGCTGATATCCAAGCTTCCTCACAGAAGATTGTTGGGTTCACTAGAGAACCAAAATAGCCTAATGGGACTATTGACTTATTTGTAGAACTCGGAGAAGGGGAAAAGAAGGTGGTCCGAAAGCAAACTTTTGTGATTGTTAATGAATTCTCCGCTTACAATGCCTTCTTGGGTCGACCAACTCTTGCCGCATTCAAGGCCATTCTCGCCCCATGGTGCCTGACTATGAAGTTCCCCACTGATAAAGGTGTCGGCGTTGTGAAAGGGGACCAAAATGCCGGGCGAGAATGCTATTTCATAGAGTTACGGGAAAGAAAGAAAAGAGAAATGGGTAAGGGTGCGGCAGCTCCACTCCGCATCAAAGAGCCCACCTTGTAGCAATTACGGGGTGGACCCTACACTGGTGAGCATAGTGGTGCACGTAAAGAGATTGATCCCAGAAAAACCAGTGCATGGGAGAGTAGAGTGGTGCCGGTGGAAGTGACGGTGCCAATACTTGTTGACCCGAATGATCCAAACAAGGTGCTGAATGTGGGTTCACAACTTGGTATGACGGTTCAGAATATGCTAATATCATTCTTGAAAGCAAACCTGGATGTATTCGCTTGGAGTCATGCCGACATGTGTGGAATATCTCCAGAAATCGCAGTGCATGCTTTGAATATTGATCCAAAATTCACACCCATAAAGCAGAAAAGAAGAACCCAGGGTCCTGAAAGGTCGACAGCATTAAAAGAAGAAGTAGATCGGCTCATGGAAAATGGCTTCATCAGAGGATCGACTTATCCAAATTGGGTTTCTAATCTGGTGTTGGTTAAAAAAGCAAATGGGAAGTGGAGAGTATGCATCGACTTTTGAGACTTGAACAAAGCATGCCCCCAAAGACTATTTCCCGTTGCCCAGAATTGATCAGTTGGTGGATAGAACAGCCGGGCATGAATTATTGTCTTTTATGGATGCTTACTCAGGATACAATCAAATCATGATGCATGAGCTAGATCAGGAGGACACGAGCTTCATCACTGATGTTGGTCTTTACTGCTATAAAGTGATGCCCTTCAGACTAAAGAACGCGGGGGCAACTTATCAAAGACTTGTTAATGCCATGTTCAAACCCCAGATTGGGAAGACTATGGAAGTATATGTTGATGATATGTTGGTGAAATCAAAGAAGGCAGTAGACCACATGGATCATTTGGCATAAATGTTCGCGGTCCTTTGAAAATATGGTATGAAGCTAAATCCTCTGAAATGTTCATTCGGGGTAGAGTCCAGAAAATTCTTGGGTTTCATTGTGAGTGCTAGGGGCATTGAAGCTAATCCTGCTCAGATTACTGCTTTAAGAGAAGTCAAAGCCCCTAGAACAAAGAAGGAATTGCAAAGCCTCAACGGGAAAGTCGCTGCTTTGAGTTGGTTTATTTCCAGGGTCACTGATAAATGCATTCCCTTCTTTGACGCTCTGAAGAAAAGAAATAAAAACATTAAATGGACTCCTGAATGTCAGAATGCTTTTGATGAACTGATTCATCACATGGAAATGCCTCCAGTACTTTCTCAGCCCAGCAATGGTGAAGATCTTTTCATATACTTAGCGGTTTCATCTCATGCTCTCAGTGCAGCATTGGTACGGGAAGGCGCAAAAGTTCAGCACCCGGTTTATTACATCAGCAAAAGATTCAATGGGGCAAAGATGAATTATTCAAAGCTGGAAAAGCTCGCCTATTGTCTGTTGATTTCGTCCAGAAAGTTGAGGCCATATTTCCAGGCTCATCCTATTAAAGTCCTCACTGATCAACCTCTAAAGCAAGTCCTATTTCGCCCTGAAACTTTGGGTCGTCTTCTGAAGTGGAATATTGAACTCAGCCAATACGATATCTACTACCATCCCCGAAGAGCAATCAATGGACAAGCTTTAGCTGATTTCATTGCAGAATACACAGATAAAGGTGGCAATAAGGAAGAGGTGACTGATGACATCCCGATCCGATGGAAATTATATGTTGATGGTGCAAGAAATGACTATTGTTCCGGAGCTGGGGTTGTGCTTGAAACTCCCGAAGGGCAGTCATTGTGCTATGCATTGAGATTAGAATTTCCTTCGACAAATAATGTAGCAGAATATGAAGCTCTTATTGCCGGCTTGAAGATTGCTAAAGAACTGAACATCAAAGTATTATAGATCTTCAGTGATTCCTAGCTTATTGTATGCCAAGTCAAGAAAGAGTTTCAAACTAAAGGAGGAAATCTGCCTGCTTACTTGTCAAAGTCCTGGGAGCTTCTCGATGATTTTGATCATTATACAATAAGCCATATACCTCGGGAAGAGAACATGAAGGTAGATTCTCTCGCAAAATACTCAAGCTCTAGGGAAGCTCAATTATTGGGATTAGTTCCTGTGGAACTCTTATCAGCTCCAAGTATTGATGAGATGGATATTGACTGGATTATGGCTGTATCTCAAGAGCAAAAGTCGTGGATGACCCCGATCAAGGAATTTCTACTCAACGGCTCCCTGCCAGAAAACTCAAAAGAGCGCCAAAAGCTATTAAGAAAAGCACCGAGATATGTAATTCAAGATGGCCAGTTGTACAGACGAGGATTCTCGATGCCATTACTCCGATGTGTAACCAAGGAAGAGGCTAAGACAATTTTAGCTGAGGTGCACGGAGGAGAGTGTGGGGATCATACAGGTGGTCAAACTCTTGCAAAGAAAATTCTCCGCTATGGGTACTTTTGGCCAGATATTAATCGAGATGCTGCTAGCCACTCCCGAAAGTGTGACAGATGCCAGAGATTTGCAAAAATCCCAAGAGCACCTTCCACCGAGCTAACACAGATGGTCAGTCCATGGCCATTCGCCATTTGGGGGATTGATCTCATTGGGGCTTTGCCGATCGCCAAGTCCGGAATCAAATATGCTATTGTTGCTGTTGATTATTTCACTAAATGGGCTAAAGCTGAACCATTGGCTACTATTACCTCTAAAAAGATGATAAAATTTGTGACTAAAAATATCATTTGCAGGTATGGTGTGCCTCAGAAGATAATCACGGACAATGGTACCCAATTCGAAAGTGAAGAAACCCAGGATTTTTGCAGGCGATTCAAGATCCAAAAAAGCTTCTCAGCAGTGGCCCATCCGCAGGCAAACAGGCAAGTGAAAGCAGTGAACAAAATTATCAAATCAACCATCAAAAAACAGCTGGAAAAAGAAAAAGGTGGTTGGGTCGATAAGCTGCCACTAGCACTTTGGGCATATAGAACTACCCACAAAACTGCAACTGGGCACACTCCATTCTCATTAGCATATGGATCAGAAGCAATGATTCCAGTGGAAATAAAGGTCCCCTCACACAGGAGAATTCATTTCAACCAAGCTGAAAATGAAAAGCTGCAACTTGAAGCACTTGACTTGCTTGATGAAAGAAGGAAAAAGGCTGAGCTCAGAGTTGCATCTCATCAGCAAAGGATAGCCAAGAACTTCAATTCTAAAGTTCGCTAACGCAGCTTTGAAATTGGGGATCTAGTCTTGAAAAGGGTCATGACAACAACAGGAGTGTTTGGGCCAAACTGGGAAGGGTCATATGTCATAGGAAAAAAACTTCTTGATGGCACTTTCAAGCTCACAACTGTCGAAGGAGATCCAATTCCGAGAGCCTGGAACAACAATCACTTGTGTCCATATTTTACTTAAAAGCTATGCTTAAATTTGTAAAGTGATTGTGGATGTATCATTCTTGCATTGTAAACCATTGTAAAATCAGTGTGAATCAACAATAAGAACTATAAAGTGGATGTAGGCCCAATTCTTGGCTGAACCACTATAAATCTTGTGTTTTCTACTACTATAAAATGCCTGTCTCATTTCGATGTGCGAATATCTTAAATATGTTGCTAAAATGTCGATTTAATATTGCAGGCTATCAAAGCAAAGCTTACCTATTCAACACATCGCAAGGCCAAGCGATTCCTACAAATCACTCAACAAACAAATGTCAAGCCATAGGAATTCCAGATTCAATTCCTACATAAGAAGTGCTTCTCACAAACAGTTGGTGATTCCACCAAAGGGGCACCTTCCCAAAGTGAAGGTTCCAGGCCCTTGCTAACTGATTGCGATCATTTGTGCAAACAGACATCCAGTTAAGTAGCTTGTGCCTGCCCCGTGGATTCACTTAACAATGAAGTACACTTCTCTGGAAGAATCAAACAACCTACAAAAGAAAGGAACATGTACTTAGAGGTGATAACAAGGAATCGCTGAGGGACAGATGGTGAAAAGACATGGGCAAGCAGAAAAAAACTGCCAAAATGGAATCTTGTCTCTCAACAAAAAAGTTGGTGGGACCACCGAAGGGGCACCTTCCCAAAGTGAAGGTTCCAGGCCCTTGCTAGTTAATTATGATCGTTTGTGCAAACAAACATCTAGTTAAGTAGCCTGCGTCTGCCCCGTGGACCCACTTAAATGTGAGATGCAACCTTCCGGGCAAACAAAACAAATAAAGCCCTCTTCGGAGGCACACTTCAAAGCCCTCTTCGGAGGCACACTTCACCAAGTTGAAGTGCCAAAGAAAGCCTTCTTCGGAGGCACACTTCACCAAGTTGAAGTGCCAAAGAAAGCCCTCTTCGGAGGCACACTTCACCAAGTTGAAGTGCCAAAGAAAGCCCTCTTCGGAGGCACGCTTCTACAAATTGAAGTGCCAAATAAAGCCCTCTAACGAGGCACGCCCAAAAAAGAAGAAATGTTATTCTTGAAAAAAATCGTTGATGGAACAACCGAAGGGACACCTTCTCAAAAAGAAAGTTCTAGGCCGCAGCTAACTGCTCGCGATCGTTTGTGCAAACCAAATATCTGATAAAGCAGCTGACGCCTGTCCCGTGGGCCCACTTAGCGATGAGAAATAACTTTTTGGCAAACAAATCAAAGCCCACTTCGGAGGCCCTCTTCACCGCGTAGGGGAATCCACTTTTCAAAAATAAAAGTGACCATCTCCGAAAGTTGAAGTGTAAAAAAAAATTAAACTTCTCTGATACAAGGCACACTCTACTAGAGCAGAATAGTATTTCCTTAAAATGGAAAAATTGTTCTCCAGAGTAAGAGTAAAAGTCTTTTCAAAATGGAGAAGATTGCAATAAGTCGTGGTATGGGGGCAATATAGCTACATCAATAAAAGCAACACTCAAGCAGCATACCACGAGCTCACTGCAGTATCATATAAAGAAAATAAAGAAACTTGTGCTAAAATAGGGAATAAATGCATTCACAAATACAGACAAAAGATTGTACAAGTAAGAAGAGTCATTTTATTCCATACTATAAAAGATTTGTACACATGTGCAGGTTTCAAAAAGCGGGGGCCGGTACCCGCACAATCTCCGGTCGATACAAGTCTTTAGATACAAGCAAAAAGCAGGACAAGAAGGATAAAACCAGACTCATTACTTCTTCTTCCCGCCGCCTTTGGAGCCCTCGCTTGGCTTAATGGTTAACTTCTTGAGTCGGCCTGAACGAGTCATGGAAGAAGGAGAAAGAGGTGCAATTGGGTCCTCTTCCGCTTTCTCATTGCTAGCAGAAGCGTCCTTAGCAGAAGCGTCCTTCTTTTTCTTTGAAATTCCACGCTTTCCCCTCTTCCTTGAAGAAGATTCACTGCCCGGAGTGATCAGATCAATCAGCTTTGTATCATCAGCAGTAAATTTCTCCGGGGTCCTCTCACCCTCCTCAAGTTCTTCGGCTTTCTGCTCTTGTGAAGCGGCTGGGTCATCTAAGCCTTGAAGAGCTCTTATTTGTTCTTCTTGCGACCCCGGTTGAGAAGCAGAAGGAGGAGTAACTTGAAGAGGTGGAGGGGCAACAGCTGGAGGAGGCGAAGCCTGTACAACACTTGTTGTTTTCACTACAGAAGAAGAAAAGTTAAACATCAGTATTCCTCGCAAAGAGAGGAGATAGTGGCACGTCGAGGCTTAAGTAAAAAGCAAGAAGTTCATCGAGCTCATGTGAAGCAAACGAGTAGTCCACTTGAGCTGGATCAGTGTTGAAGTTACCTGGAGAGCTTGGCTTTATCACGTCAATTTCAAAATCTTGGGCTTCGGTGCTTTCTTGGGCCTCGTCTCCAGCATGAGTAGTTGTAATTTCAGTTTCGGCTTTCGCAGGAGGCGGAGAGTGGGAACTGGAGCCAATAATATCAATGTCAACCGAAGACGAAGGACGGGTTGGGTCGGTCAAAGGTGCCTTCCCTGGAAGCTCTCCTTCCGCTGCTTCGGCTCGCTCCTTAGCAAGTTGTTTTTTCCCACTGGCAAGGGCGGCACGACCCTCATCATCCAAATAATGAGCCTCAAAATCCTCCTCAGTGTAGTCAGCATCTTTAAGCACTTCAACTGCTGCCTCACACACTTCAGCCAGTGTAACCTCATACTTCGGGCCCAAAAATGAAAGACTGCCACGCCCCAAGATGCTGAGAACATAAAACTCAAATAGAGTGGAGCTAATGTTGGCCTTAGTCTCCTCATGTGAATGTTCAGCTGCTGCTTTTCCACTGATGGCCTCGTCACACCCTTTTTCAGCCTTAGAAAGCTGGGCCTTTAACATTGTAATCTCCAAGTCTTGGGAGCTAGTCTTTTCCCGCAGCTGAGCAGCATCTTTGCGGTAGATTTCTACGATTTTCCGCTCCGCTCAAGTTTAGCCTCAGCATCTCGTTGAGTAGCGTGGGCGTCTCTTACTTGCTTTTGGAGAACCTCTTCCTTTTGAGTATAAGAAGTGGAAGAGGTAGCAAGATCATCTTTAAGCTTCTTGATTTCAGCCTCAAGTTCCTCGTTGTGGGCGGTGATGCTTTTCATCTCCGTATCATGCTGATCAAGAACTTTTTGCCACACAGACTTATCGCTCTCTATAGTCAGCATAGCCTCGAGATTTAAGCGATTTACTCTCTGAAGCTCATCAACTAGTTTTTTCCAACCGGACATTCTTTCAATATCAAGCTTGACAGCGTCAAGATTTCTCAGCATGGCCTGTTTATCAATTGGAACCAAGTCCAGATCAAAATGTACTCCTTTCAAACACCAATGCGGAAATCAGCTTTGGAGTGCAGGCGGAGGCTTCTCAACTTGATAAGGAGGCCTATTAATGATTGCTTGAATACCAGCTCTTTTAAGGGCAGGAGAGCTGGAAGGGATGTCTAAAGAGATAGAAGCAGCGGGCACTTGAGAAATTTCAGATGTAAACTTTTCGCTGAGCTTGGCTCGCTTGCTTGGATCTTCAACTATATGACTCTTCCCCTTATCATCATGAGAATTTCTTTTATGGGAGTCATCATCCCTTTGGTAAGAGTCATGCCGGTCGTCTCTTCTTCCATACCGCTCCTCAAAAGCCTTCCTAGCTGCTCTTTCCTCATCAGTCTCCCTAGGGGCAGGAAGATAGTGCATGGGATCATAAGAATGACGCCTCGCATAGCGTTGAAAGTCATCATAATATGAGCCGCTGCGTCCCATGGGAGAACCTGAAAGTGAAAAAGAGACAAATTCAGAAATTCCGAAATAAAGAAGCTAAGTGCGCATAATTGCCAAAAATCCTAAGTGTGTGTGGCGTGCGAACTACGTGCGTCAAGCTTCAAACCACTCTTTGGCTTAGGAGTGATGTCGGCTTTTGCAGCAGGAGTCAACTCCTGGGTTGATGGAGTTGATCGTAGGACGGATGTCGCTTCGATCGCGGGAGAGGCAAGTTTAGGAGTGGTGGTGTCATCTTTAAAGAGCTTATGGGAAGTCACCATAAGATCGCTCAGTCCTCCAAAGATATCATCACCATCATGCCCAACAGAATGGGTTATATCAGCAGTGCCCTCTTTAGCACATTCTACACTCTTCGAAATGGAACTTTCTTTCTCAGCTTCCTCATCAGCCTCTTTAGTAGCCTTCCCAGAATGTTGAGGAAATTCCTCTTCTTCAATAACTGGGGGAAGTTTAGATTTGCCAAATAACCCCATGCCGTCAGTGGAACTGGAGCATTTCACTAATGAAGTCTCTACAATAGGTTCCTTCGAATTCTTCTACAGGGGCTGGGGCATTTGATGCTTCTACTTGAGAGTTGGGGGCATCACGGGACTGAATGGATCGAGAAGAGTGCAAAAGTCCGAATTGGTGCAAAAATTCGTTCTTCTGTAGGAACTTAATACTTCTCTCATTGACAGCTACAGCACTTAGTCTTTCGAAGGTTGATTTGTGACTAGAATCTTTAGAGGGAGGAGGAAGTGCTGCAAAAGTAAAGAATAAAGTTAGCACTTGACGACTCGAATTTTGAAAAGCTCAGAAATGAAGTAAACGGAGATAGGTAGTCTTACTTCCTACTCCCATATACCGTAGAATCCCGGGGGACAACGGACAAAGAAGAACTGGTTTAAAAACCCGTGAGCGCTCTCAGGCAGATCCGTAACCAGCTTGCGGTTTCGTGCGCTCCTTACGAGAGTAATATAAGGGTGATCTTTGTTCCTCCCAAATGAACACAAATAGCAGATCTCCTCGAAGCTTGGGAGGCGGTTAAGCATCCTCCTGAATAGTACGCACAACCCCATCAAAATGGCATAGCCATTAGGGTGCAACTGGAATGGAGAAATAGTTAGTCGGAGGAGGAGTGTTCTAAGAAAATCGTTGAAGGGGGGAATAGCTCCATTCAGACACATTTGACGGTTGACTGCAATGAAGCCAGGTGGCGGCCTATCGGCAGTGTCATTTACTCCAGGAAGCAGAGCATCCGCTTTAGCAATGCCGAATTGAGTACATAGCTGGTGGAAGGTCCGTTAGTTCAATGTAGTTAGAACTCTTTCCGGAGGATTATCTAAAGGGTCAGCAATTGGGAAAACTTCATCGGTCCGATCTACTATCTCTTCTTGTACTTGTTTAGAAGCCATTCTACACAAGGAACTAGATATTCAAATATGAAGGTGCACGTTTCCTAAAAGCGTGTGAAGTGTTGTGCAAAGCTACTAAAATAACGAGTAAATAAAGTAAAACTTGAAATAATACTGGTTGGCGCACGTCAATTCAGGAAGATTCAAGGCTTGTTATTGGATCAAAATTAAGTGTAGTATCAATGCAGATAATATTCAGCGATAAGCAGTTATAACTGGATGAATTTTTGCGTTGATGCTTCATTTAAGTCAGTTGATTCATGGCATTTCACTTTTAATTAGATTCATATTATTTTACTTAAGTAAAATATTATCTCTTTCACTACACCATAAACGATATTTTGATACGGCTAAAAGCCGTATCAAAATATGCCGAGCTTAATATTTTGATACAGCTAAAAGCCGTATCTAATGTATCAATTAGATACGGCCATTAGCCGTATCTAATTGACACATTAGATACGGCCAGAAGCCGTATCTAATTGACAAATAGGCAGCGTCTAATGAACCAATTAGATACGGCTAAAAGCTGTATCTAATTAGTCAATTAGTATATAGATATATAATCAATATCCAATATATAATATTATAGACCTATTCATATCCAATATATAATCAATAATCATTCCGAGACATCAAAACTAATAATATTATAGACAGTGCACATTCAAATGATACAATAATCCGCATTGCAGTGCATAATAACTTAACAATATCATTACATAATACTAGCATTTAGCACATTAATATATCACAGTAGCGGATACTAGAAAACACTATCGCTCCAGTACCAAGATCCAAATACACAACAATAATACAAATGTATCACATTACTACAAATACAAATACACAACAAGCCTCTGTTATACTGTGTTGTTACGGCAGCCACTGCACAATGCAAAGCCAAAGAGCTAACTCCTCCAGCCCAAAGCTAATATGTGATACATATCACGATATCTGATCATTGGGTTCCTATACAAAGCTTCATTAGTGAAACTGATAATATATAGTTATCTATGGATATATAAAATTTGGGACCTGTAGCTTATTATAATACTTTGTGTATATTGAATGTAGAGCATCTTAAATGATGAAATAAATATAACTACATCGATGATTAATGAGGAAATTATGTAGTGGCAATAATGCTTTTAAGCTACAACGATGATTAAATGTTTACATTGTCCTAAATACCAGTTTACAGAACTATTTAAATACACATGTAGTACTTTTTTTATTGTAGCCTATTTGAATACACATCGTTAATTAAATGTAGTGCTATTTAAAGATGATTGAGTTAAATACAAACCATTACCACAAAAATTTCCCAAAAGTTTGAGGTAAATACACAAGCATTACAAAGTGTATGATTTTCAGTGGGCCCTCTTACTTTATTTTCCTCTTTAAGTGTCATAGACTGCTAGCTTACATGTTACCCAATCACTGAAGAAATACCCAGTCCAATCTAATCCTGATGATCCAATACATATTTTCTAGCTTGAAATTGTAATAGAGAAATTTTCAGCTAAATAAGATTCAAGAATTATTTATTATGAAAGAATAAATACATGGTATATAATATGAGATGTATGCATAGTCTGAAATTTACTACTTACTGTTTTTGTCATGAATGATGGGATACGGACTATTATTTTTTGCCTATATAAAGAAAAAGTTTAGGTTCATTTTGGTCATTAATTTTTCAAAAACCTCACAAGAGTTGTAAGGGTATTCATGTATAGAAGATGAGTGGATCGTGGGTGTTTTCAAGAGTTTTTAACCCTTGGAGAAGAGTATTCATTCTATATAGAGAAAGTGTAAACTGGAGATCAATCTCATATGAGCTTGTATTTGTTATTTTATCATTTAATAAAGTATAAATGTCTAGTTATATAACTTCAAGCAAAAGAGGTGTTCTTTCGATGAGAGGGATGGATTCTTGAAATATTTAGTGTAACTCAATCTGAATAATAGATGAAATATTCTATCTATACCTTCAAGTTGTTCATGAGAAATTAAATTAAAGAAGATTCAACAAATATTACTACTAAAGAAAGAAATATATAGTGAGTGAGGGATATAGTAGTTGCACACAGAACAGAGGTGCACTAAATGCAAACATAAATGCACACAAAACTAAAACTGAAATGTGGTATTAGATGAAGTAGTCAAGGAAGTGTTTTGTAGAGAAAGCATCAACAACTTTAGAGCAAAAATTCAGAAGGATAAAGTAAAATTCAAAAGAATGGAACAGAACAAGACCAAAAGACGATGCAGATTTGACTACTTTAGAGCAACAATTCAATAACAAACTATTAGCTGTTGATAGTCACTCTGAAGATGCATATGATTATGATGTACTTCTGCATAATGGCAATTTACTAAAAAAAGAATGCATGAGAAATACATTTTCAGTCTCCAGCAATCAAAAGTCCAATGGCTAACAGAGGGGGATAGCAATTCTAGGTTTTATTATGCCATAATGGCAAAAAGAAAATGTAGAAATATATCAACTCTATGCAACCAAAATGGACAACCAATTTATGATGAATCACTTATCAAGCACCAAGCTAGATGTTTGTTTGTAAACTTTACTTGTTTTGATGCGATTACGCATACGACGATTTAAAAAATATGGTAGTTTCCTATGAACTAACGTTATTCAACTCGCTAGATGGTTTTAATTTTATAATTCATTTATCTAAAAAGATCTTTTACGGTATATTAACAACTTAAAATATATTAATCTGAATTAGAATTAAATTCAAATCAATTTAATGGGACTTGAAATATCGACCGCATAAACAGAAAATATACCTGCTCCATCATCTAGAGATATCGAATAAGACACTTCGGATGGCACACATATCCACCCACTCTAACATCAGGAAAAATCTCTGCAAATTGATGATTCATTTTGCTGGTTCTCTCATCTGGTAGCAGTATACTGTCCATACCACTTTTTCATGTGTGGATGGTACAGATTTCCCATGGATGTTGGACAATGTAGAATCTCGGCATATAGTACCTGTTGCAATAAAAGGGAATATTTACTATTATTTAAGTTTTCTACTTATTATGTCATAAATGTTAAATATTAAAAATACCTGTTCCTATTACTTCTAAATCAGAGTTGAGGATTTCACATTTTTGATTGTTCGTAACATTGGTCGAATCCTGGAACTGCGAAGCAATGAATTCAGGAGCATTGAATTGTGTGGCGCGTCCTCCATCAGATGAATTGACCGGTGCACGAATTCCCTGTTCAATATTTCCCACCATGTTGATCAAAACCTCCATTTGCCCAGACAAATTTCCCACTGTACCCTCCAAACTTCCCACCCTCATTTTCATCTCATCCTGCTCGCCATGAACATGTCAAAGTCGTTTCTGTGCAATGGCATAAGCCTTAACTTTAGTCTTTGGTATAACGGTCCCAACACCGCGGCTCCTACCCCTTGCATCCTTACCAAGCACTTGTGATAAGATGTCTTCATCCATTGTCAATTTTTCTTCATCACTATCAGTGATCTTTTCCTTCGCTTTCGCAATTTGATCCTGTAATATGATAATACTTACATAAATAAGGAATTTTAAAGAATATGCATGTTAATATTTGTTTAACTTATAAAGTATGAAGAAGTGGCATCTGATATGCTACCATCTTTTTTCCTGTGTGTCTTCTCCCATACTTGACGATGACTGATATTTGTTGATGGACTAGCAACGATCTGCAATACAAGTTGATGCAACGACATGAATATCCCATCATAGTGTGTAAATCATTTGAATGAAAATGAATATAAATTACCATTTCTTGTTCTATTTTAGCATGACTTTTACGTCCTGCATGATGAGCATAACTAAGCAATGCTCTGTTCTTTTTGCCTATCTCCCTTCTTCCACTCGCTTCAGGTGTTGCTTCATTTTTTACGAACTCTGCCCAATCTTCTTGAGCAACTGTAGGTGGGCAATTTTTCAACCGTTCTTCGTCATTGTTGAAAGGGTCATAATAAACTACTCTCAAGTTTTTCTTGTATCTCCTAAAAGCCTCAGCCATTCTCTTTAAAAACATTTCCTTTGAAAGCAGATCGAGCTCATAAATTTTCTGCAAAAAATATATATTAAATTATGTGTTGTGCAAAGAGTTGAAACCATAAGGCTATTGAATGAAATAGTTGTTGTCAAACAGATAAGGATACTTACCACCAATTCGTTCCAAACGTTGTCCTTGTATATTCCAGGTACTTTATTCCAACTTATATATGATATCGGCACATGAGCTCTTACTAGTTTACCGAGCATAGTAGCGATTTTTCCAGCGTTATCTAAGACCGGAATACCAAGTAAGTTTTGATCAACTTTCTTCGCCTCTGAACATGACGAATGTGAAGATGGTGGATTTTCTGACATAGTTTCCTGCAAAATATAATATTACTAATTATTTTAATAAGTCACGATAATAATTATACATGTATCAATGTATCAATGTCAACACTCCATAATATAACACACTTGCACATACAAAATTATTAAGTGACAACACCTGGAATTGCATTGGAATGTATAAAATATTCAAAACTGTACATACACACAATCGTGCAATTAAAAATATACAGACACACAATTATGTGATGTACGAATACTAATAAGTTAACATATGGATTTGGTAAGGTCTTATAATTTTTCATTGTCTTCAAAAGCTGATTGATAGACGGTAGGGGACTCAATGTCATCCACATTTGTAGTCAACCGTTTTGGTGTATGCAAGACCATAGACCATCCGTTATTTTTTAAATCTTTTGAGTAGAAAACATGACTCGCTTCTGATGCAAGAATAAATGGCTCGTCATTCATGTTATTTTTGTTCTTCAATTTCCCTAAATTTACCATGATGAGGTTTGAAATGGGATCTATTTTGCAACCATTGACCTTATCCTCGACTTTTACCCAATCACAATAAAAAACTGTTTGTTTGAAGTCAGTGTAATCCAACTCAAGTATTTGTTGAATGACTCTGTAATACGTTGTTTCTACTTCCTTATAATTTTTATCCTTGCCACTCGCTCTAAATTTTGTAATTGCTCTCATGCATACACCGCTATTTTGTGTTACCATACGGTCTTCATACTTTTTCGTGGAAATTGAAAATCCATTCACTTGGTACTTCATATAACTACGCGTTATGAACTTCGGCCCGTGCACTAACCGCCACAGAGTTGGATCAACATCGATGGTCTTTAACAGCTACATAAATTTTAATAAGTAAAAAAGAATGGTCACAAAGGTGTATTGCACACTTATAAACACATGAAATACTTAAGACGAAGTTAAACCTCATTACGTAACCATAGATTAAAACTTTGAACTACTTCCACGGTGGTAGCCCTGCCTCTAGGTTGAAATCTAGTACTTTTCACATAGGATTTATACCTCCTACGAAAAACACATATCAAAATGTATATATAAATTGAATTAAAAAAATTAAAATTCCAAACAAGTTCGTGAACTTACTTCTTCCATTCATCCAATCCATCGTACTTATTAAGGACCCATCTACGCACCTGTTCAAACTGCACTTGGGTTAATGTTATGTCTTTACCATTATCCAGAGGTATCTCACCAGCAAACTCATCGTCCTCGTCTAAAAACGCTTCGCGGGTATGTTTATGATTGCCATCACCTCCGTTTGGCATATATTCCATGCAGTTAAGACTAGCTTCTTGTACGATATATCCTTCTGCAATACACCCTTCAATGTATCTTTTGTTGCGCACATATCCTTTATATGTTTTCATCAACCTATAAATGTGATCAATTATATACTGTAGACGGTAGCTATTTATATGAAATAATGATGTGCAGAACTGAAATTAGAAATTTACCGTTCAAATGGATACATCCATCTATATCTGACAGGGCCACAAATCAACGCTTCATCGGCTAAATGAACCATAAGGTGGACACTGATATCAAAAAATGCAGGTGGAAAATGTTTTTCAAAAACACACATTGCTTCTACTAAGCTAGCCTTTGCTTTTAAAAGATGTTCCCTATTGATCACCTTTGAACACAAAATGTTAAAGAATAAACTAATACGATGAACAGCATTTCGTAGATCCTTATGTTGTGGATAAGAATGTTGAAGCAATACCGGAAGCAAATGCTGCATTATGACATGGTAATCACGTGACTTCATATTTCTTAGTTCAGGAGGGTTGATGCTCACATTGTTGTGAAAGTTAGAAGAAAATTTGTTAGGCACTTTCAGATTTTTCAAAACGGTGCAAAACCGTATCATTTCTTCTTTGCTCAAAGCGAAAGTTGCCTTTGGTATGATTGTTTTATTTGTTTCAGGATCTGCCATCACCCACAACTTTTGTTTTATACCCATGATTTTCAAATCCTTGCGTGCATTAATGCCATCTTTTGACTTATCTTTATGGTCCATAATGGTGCTGATGAGATGCTCCTTGACATTCTTCTCCGTATGCATAACATCAATATTATGTCGGACCAAATTTGCTTTCCAATATGTTAAATCAAAAAAGATAGACCTCCTATACCATCCAGAAATATTGTCAACATCTTCCTTGGTTGACTTTTTCCGTTTTCGACCAATTTCTTCTTTTTGTTTACCAACTTTCATTTTGATATTCGCTACTTTCTTTTCAACTTGAAAACCAGTCAATGCCCATTTAGGACGACGAAGTTCTTGTTCGTTGTTGAAATTTGTCTTATCGTATCGAAACTTGTGTTCGTTAGGAAGAAACATTCGATGTCCCATGTAACACATCTTCTTACTTTCAAGAAGATAATAAGAACAAGTGTTTTCCCCACAAACAGGACATGCAAAGTAACCGTGAGTTGTACATCCCGATAAAGTCCTAAAAGCAGGGTGATCATGGATTGCCCACAGCACCCTAGCTCTCATTGTGAACTCAGATTTATTTAACGAATCAAATGTAACTACTCCTTCAAATAACTGCTTTAACTCATCTATCAACGGCTGTAAATAAACATCAATATCCTTTCCTGGTTGTTTTGGCCCAGAAATCAACAATGTTAACATTGAGAACTCCCTTCTCATCCACATAGACGGAGGAAGATTATATGGTACTACAATTACTGGCCAACAACTGTAAGGGTTAGAGAGAGAAGCATGTGGACAGAACCATCTGTTGCTATTCCAAGTGTGACATTTCGTGGCTCGGCAGCAAAAGTTTGATCAAATGAATCTGCGACTTTCCATTGAGAAGTGTCACATGGATGACACATTACGGTTGGATCAGACTTGGCACGACCATGCCAGGTCATCGCATCTGCCATCCACGGTACAATATACAGTCTCTTCAATCTAGAAATTAATGGAAAATGTCTTAATGTCTTTCGAGGTACTTTGGTGCATTTTCTCTCTTCGTTTAATGATGTCATATATCTTGGTTCATTGCAATTTGTACAAGAAACTTTGTTTGCATCATCTTTCCAGTACAATATGCAATCATTGATGCATGCATCATAAGTTTTGTAATTCATCCCAACTTGCTTAATGATCTTCACGTCGGAGTACTTTGTCGGCAACGTGTTACCTTCGTGGAGTAACTCCTTTATTAGTTCGAGAAGTGCAGTTGTTCGTCAACGGAAATTCTATTGGTTTAGAAAACCGTCGAACGAATTTTATAATAAAATTTACCGCAAGCGCACGGCATACTATTGAAGTACGTGGCGAGTATGGGTCGATCCGTAGGGAATTGATGATTTTAAAATTCTATTCAATCAAATTAACCAAAGTTGAAAATGTGATTAGCTAAAAATGTAGAAAACTAGCAAAAGAAAATTGTTAAAAATTTGAGAGTGTGAAGGAAATTTAGAGATAATTCCACTCTCTAGATCATATAGTTCAACCAAATATGAAATTATGATCTCTCTTTTCTTGTCATTAGTGTAATTAGTTGATGTGCTTATCATAAGTATGGTATATTTGTGCTATTAATTAGCCCAATATAAACCATCAAACTATAACACAACCACTAATACACATTTAACTCTTATGAAATATGACAATAAAGTTGAAATAAAAATCTATTTTAGGCATAGCCTATTAACTATTGTTTAGAAATATAGACTATTGTTAACGTTAAAAAGTGAACGCTAACACCCGGTGTGTGTAATAGAATCGTGAAAGCACCACCCGTGTGACGGGAACAGAATTTAAGCAGTAAACTAGCAGAAAAGCAGTAAAAGACAGCACTTTATAGTGGTTCGGCTTGAGATTAAGCCTTCGTCCACTTTGAATCTCTTTATTACTGAATTTGGTTACAAATCGGTACAAATCTCTTATGAAAACAGTATAATTTGATCACAAGAAACAATCTTGACTACTAGCTCAATCTTCGATGATGAAACTCGATGAATCCGTGTTGGATGTAAGGAATTCCTCTCGAAGTTTGTTGTAGTGACTTGAATGCTTGAAGATCTTTGATTTCTGAATGAGTGGAGAATTCGAAAGAGTAACAGCGCTTGAAGAAATGAATGGCCAAAAAAGTCCCCCACTTGTTGGAGATTGCAATCTATTTATAGGAGAAGAATCTGTCCTGAACTCGGCTTCTAAGTCCTTAGGTCGTTTACGACTTATGATAGGTCATAAGTCGTCTCCAACCTAAGAAGCTCGGGCTATCTTCTAACAGCTGCACATAATGGCTTCATATATTTGCTGAGGCATAGGTCGCATGCGACCTAAGGTAAGTCGTAGATCGCAGCTATTTATAGGTCGCAGACGGGTTAGGAAGGATACTAGGTCGTTAGCGAACTAGTGGGCAAAACGGCATAGGCGCAGGTGTTGGTTTTCTAACTCGGTAACTTTTAGGTCGTAAGGAACTGGAGCTATTAGGTTGTGGACGACTTAAGCCAAGTCGTGAGTCTTCTTAGCTTTCTTAGGTCGGTAACTACTTACAGTAGTTAAGTCGTAACCCCTTAAGTCGGAACCTTCTTAAGTCGTAGTCTTTAGATCGCAACATTGCTAAGTCGCAATGTCCCATGTAGCTTTAGGTCGTAACACTGTTAGGTCGGAACATTCCTTAACCCGGTTAGCTTTTTTAAGTCGTTAACTCGTAGGTCCCTGAGTAGTTAGATCGCAGATCCCCTTAAGTCGTAGGCTGTTGAGATCACTTAAGTCGTAGGTCGTTGAGATCACTTAAGTCGTAGGTCGTTGAGCCGTAGGCCATCTAAGTCTTAGCTCATTAAGTCTTGCAATCCCTTAAGTCGTTAACTCTTGAGTCGCCTCCTTCTTAAGTCGTGAAGAATTATGGATTAACATTTGCCCCTCGAAATACATGCCTAAGTCGTAGGTCGTGTGTTTCGATTCATCTTAGCTCGTGTGGGCCGATTCCAATTCCTTCGACCTGAGGTATAAAATGCTTAAGTCGTTCCTCTTATCTCCTTCCTATTACTCGTTCTTTAAGCCGTATCTGCCATTAACGCAATTTCAAACTTTCAAAGGCGATTTCGACTTGATTTACTTCCAACCACTCCTAGTTACACCGCGTAAGCATCTTTCCCCTTTTTCCAATCGCCGATCATTGCTGTCAATCTTTATCCATGAATTCTTCCCTTGGTCCTTGCGAATACTGTTATGCAGGATATTCATGAACTTAAGGTGGCTTGGCATGACTTGCAACGATTTGTGATCTGTGGTGTTTTAGAAATAGGGTTGATGGAGAGGCAAACTGGTTAATGGGTTGGATAGTTAATGGGTTAGGAGTGGCAAGGCCCAGGAGTAAGGAGGTAAACAGGTTAGGAATTGGATGAAAATGTTAACGAGTTGAGGATTAAACGAGTCAGGAGCTAGATGGACTGGTGATTTTGCATGACCCAGCAATTTTGATGTTACGACTTACGACTTGAAGCCTCTTTTTATTCCTCACGACTTACGACTTAGAGAATAGTTGACCCTAGCTCGCAGGAACCATTTGAGTCGTTCGCGACTTAATACTTGAATGTGTAGTATGACTTAAGAGCTATGACTCAACCTGACTCATAGCATATCTTTTAGACCGCGAACGAGCTAGAACTTGAGGAAATTCCGTTAGATGCTAAGTCGCAAATGAGTTAGAACTTAGCAAATTTTTCACTGCTTCGAATGTTAAGACTGAGTTGTGTGAACTTTGGACTGTTGAACTTTGTTGTATTCTTTTATAGATTGTCAATAATTCTAATTACCTGTTAAAACATTTACAGAAAACTGGGACGAATATACTGCCACTGACTGCCCACATCAAATGACAGATTAGTTGATAAAGAAAAAATCAAATTAGAACTGCATGAACGAAATGTTGTACAATAACCAATTCAAGTGAAGTATTAAAGCAAAATTGTAATAATCAACTGAAACTGATTTGTTTGCATCAACACTGTACTTTAAATATTAGCAAGTCCTGAAATCTCATAATCGACCGATCGTTGACTAGTTTAATTCCAGTTGTTTTTTACTTGTTATTTTTATTGGCTCTGCACAACACTTCACACTTTTTAGGAAACGTGCACCTTAATATTTGATCATCCAGTTCCTTGTGTAGAATGACATCTCAACAGGAGGACTTGGAACCAGCTGGAGAAGCTTTTCCAATTGCTACCCCATTGAATGATCCTCCGGAAAGGACTCCTACCACTCTGAGCCATAAAGTTTTTCGTCAATTATGCATCCAATTTGGCATTGCCGAAGCTGACGCTTTGTTCCCTGGAATAAATGATACTGCTGATAGGCCGCCCCACGGCTTTGTCGCAGTTAACTGCCAAATGTATTTGAGTGGAGCGATTCCCCCGTTTAACGACTGTCTTCGAGAACTTCTCCTCCGACTATCTATTTCCCCTTTTCAACTACATCCTAATGGCTACGCCATCCTGCTGGGATTGTGTGTGCTATTTAGGAGAACGCTGGACCGTTTTCCCAGTTTTGGAGAAATTCGCTTCCTGTGTTCATTTGCAAAGAACAAAGACCATCCCTCTATCACACTTGTAAGGAGTGCCAGGAACCGTAGACTGATTACTGGTCTTCCCGAAAGCGTTCTCGGGTTCCTGAGCCAGTTTTTCTTTATTCGCTGTTCCCCGGGATTTTATGCCATTTGGAGTGTGGGAAGTACGACCTTTTGTCTTTGCTCCTTATTTTTTCTGAATTCTTCGAAGTCCGAATTGTCAAGCATTAACTTCTTTTTCTACTATTTCAGCGCTCCCTCCTCCTTCTAGGAACCCTAGTCACAAAACAACCTTCGAGAGGCTTATGACCGTGCCAGTTGAAGAGAGAAGTGTTCAATTTCTATTGAAAGATGAGTTTCTCCATCAATTCGGACTCTTACATCCTTCTCGCTCTACTCAACTGCATGAAGTCCCTGATTCTCCAACTACGGAGTCAGATGCCCCCGCTTCTGCTAAAGAACTCTCACTGAAAGAACTTACCATTGAGACTTCATTGGTAAAGTGTTCTACTCCTACTGACATTGCAGGGTCGTCCAGTAAATTAGTGCTTTCCCCGGTTATTGAAGAAGAGGAAAATATTCACGTTTCTGAAAAGACGGCTATGGCAGAAGTCGAAAAAGATAATTCTCACGTGCATCATGGCGACGATACTTTTGACAGTCTGAGCGATATCATGATAACCTCTCAGGAGCTCTTTAAAGATGATGTTTCTAAAGTGATCTCTCCTGTTATCGAAGCAACTTCTTCCTTGCAACAAACCACAACGCCTTCTACACAAGTTATTGCCATTTCCACACCCAAAAGTGGTTTGTAGTCTGACGCGCGTAGTTTGCACATCACACTCACTTAGGATTTTGGCACTTATATGCACTTAGCTCCTTTAATTTGAAAATTTCTAAGACTTGCCTTTCTTTTTCAATTTCAGGTTCTACAATGGGGCGAAGTGGCTCTTACTTTGACAAATTCCAGCGTCACGGAAGCCGCGATGCTTATTACTTTAGGAGTTATATCGGTGCCCCGAAGGAAACTGATGAGGAAAGGGCTGCCAGAAAGGCTCACGAAAGGCGAGCTCATGAAGAACGTCGTCGGAGAGAAGATGAAGAGCACTATGGGAGTAGGGACGAGCGACGTGACTCTTCCCGCAGAAGCGACGATCCTTACAAGAGGAAATCTTACGACGACAAGGGGAAGAGTCATACTTCCGATGATTCCAGCAAACGAATCAGACTTGGCGAGAAAGATATGTCTAATATCTCGGAAAAGACTACCGCTTCTATTCCTTCTAATACATCGTCTGGTTCTCCTGCCCTTAAGAAGTCTGACATCCAGGCAATTATTAATAGGCCTCAGTATCAAGCCAGGGACGGGCCTCCCACACTTCAGAGCCGATTTCCAAATTGGTGTCTAAGAGGAGTCCGTTTTGACTTAGATTTGGTTCCCATTGATAAGCAGGCGATGCTGAGAAATGTCGATGCTGTCAAGCTTGATACTGAAAGAATGTCTGGATGGCAGAAGCTGGTTGATGAACTTCAAAGGGTCAACCATATGAACCTTGAGGCCATGTTGACCATGGAAAACGATAAATCTGAATGGGATAAAGTCTGCAAGCAGCACGATGCTGAAATGAAAAGCATTAGTGATGGTTATGGGAAGCTCGAAGCTGAAGTTGAAAGACTCAAAAATGAGCTTGCTACTTCTTCCACTTCTTACTCTCAGAAAGAAGAAATGCTCCAAAAACAAGTTCGAGACGCCCATGCTGCTCAGCGAGATACTGAAGTGAAACTTGAAGCAGAACAGCATGTTACTAGAAAATATCGTGATGACGCTACTCAACTTCAGGAGAAAATCAGCTCTCGAGACTTAGAAATTGCGAGACTACAGTCTCAGTTATTGAAGGCTGAAAGAGAGCGTGATGAAGCTCTCTCTGGTAAGGCTGCGGCTGAAGAATCCCATAAGGCAACCAAAGCCACCATTGACGCGACTTTATTCGACTTTTATATGCATTGCGTCCTGGGGCGTGGGAGCCTTTCATTTTTGGGACCAGAATATGAAGTCACCTTAGCGGAAGTATGGGAGGCAATCATTGACATGTTCGGCGGTGCCGGTTATGCTGAAGCAAATCTTCAAGCTACCTATTTAGATGAGAGCGCCCGCGCTGCCCTTGCCAAAGGAAAAGAGCAGCTTACCCGAGTGCGGGCCGAGGCGACGGGAGAGAAGCTTCCTGAGAGAGAAATACCTCCTATTGCTCCTGCTTATACTTCGGCTTCAGCTCACGTGGATATTACTGGCTCTAGTTCTCACTCCACGCCTCCCGCTAAGGTTGACAAAGAAACTGTGACCACTCCTACAGAGGAAGAGGCAATGAAGGACTTTCAGGCTCGGGAATTTGAGATTGATCTCGCCAAACCGACTTCTCCAGGTAATTTTGACAAGACGAATTCAGTGAATCGCTTATTCGACTTAACCGAGTTCGACGAACTTCTTACTTATTACTTAAGCTTTGACGATCCACTGTCTTCTTTTTTCTCGGAGAATACTGATTTTGATTTCTTTTATTATGCAGCGGGCGTGCCGGAAACTGCACCAATTTTCCTTCTTCAGCTGCCGTTCCTCCTCCTTCTCAAGTTACTCCTCTTCCAACTTCTCAACCAGGTTCACAGGAAGAACAGATAGCAGCCCTTCAAGGCTTGGACGAACCACCTGCTTCCAAGGAGCAGAAAGCAGAAGATCTGGAAGATAGTGAGAAGACCCCGGAGCAGTCTTTTGACTACGACACAAAGCTTTCTACATTTCTTACTCCGGGGAGTGAGTCTTCTTCCAAGAAGAAGGGGAAACGTGTGGTTTCGAAGAAAGGAAAGAAAAGTTCTTCTGCTGCTGGAAATGAAGCAGAAGTCGATCCGGCTGAGTCTCTTTCTCCTTCTTCTCCGATACGTCCTCCGAAACTAATTACCAGGCCGGGTAAAGGCTCCAAGGGTGGGAAGAAGGAGAAATGAGTTTGATTTTGTCTTTTCTGCTTTTTGCATGTATTGATTGGAGATTGTGCGAATACCGGTCTTCGCTCCTTTTTGTAATCTGCACAATGTGAAAAGTTTCCATAGTATTGAATAAAATAGCTACTTTACTTGTACAAATTCTTGTGTATGTGAGAATGCATCTTTTTCTCTTTTTTAGTGTAGAACAAATGATTCTTTTTTTTGTTACAAACTTTTTGTCTGTTTTTTGAGAATGCATTTATTTCACATCTATTTTCATGATATTGTAATGAACTCGCGGTATGTTGCTTGCATATTACTTTATTCATGTAACTGAATTGTATAGTGTTGCCCCCATACCGCAAGTGCATTGCAACATTTCTAGCTTCTTCAAGACTGATACTCTTACTTCAGAGAATAACTACTCCACTTTTAAGGGAAGAATCATTCTGCTTTTAATAGAGTATATCTCGTCTTCAGAGAAGTTTTTACTTTCTCTTTCTTCCTGAAGAACACTTCAACTTTTGGGAATGATCACTTTTATTTGTTTAAAAGTGAATTTTCCTGCACAGTGAAATGAGCTTCTGAAGAAGGTTTTGATTTTGTGCCCCAGTAAAGGGTTTATTTTTGGTACTTCAAGCAAGGTGAAGTACGCCCTTGAAGAGGTCTTTTGGTCTCTGAAGAGAAACGATTTTGGTCTCCGAAGAGAAGCAATTTTGGTCTCCGAAGAGAAGCAATTGTGTTCTCCGAAGAGAAGCAATTTTGGTCTCCGAAGAGAAGCAATTTTGGCATTTCAACTCTGATGAAGTGGGTCTCCAAGGAGAAGCATTTTGCACTTCTACACGGGTGAAATGTGCCTCCGAAAAGGGCTTTTTAGCATTTCATCACTGGTGAAGTGGGCCTCAGAAGAGGAGCATTTTTGCACTTCTACACGGGTGAAATGTGCCTCCGAAAAGGGCTTTTTAGCATTTCATCACTGGTGAAGTGGGCCTCAGAAGAGGAGCATTTTGCATTTCTACACGGGTGAAATATGCCTCCGAAAAGGGCTTTTGCCTCTGAAGAGGTCTTGTGATTGTTTGGAAGTTACTTTCTCATGGTTGAATGGATCCACGGGGCGGACGCAAGTTGCTTGATTGGATGTTCGTTTGCACAAACGATCGCAATTAACTAACAAGGGCCCTGTTCCTTCAGCGTGGGAAGGTGCCCCTCCGGTGGTTCCACCAATCTTTTTATTGAGAGAAGCACTTTCGTTTATTGGCGTGCCTCGTTAGAGGGCTTTGTTGACCTTTGGGAAGGAACATCGGTTGGTTGGTGTGCCAGGAAGGTTGCTTCTCAAGGGCGAGTAGATCCACGGGACGGACGCAAGCTACCTGATCGGATGCATCACGATCAGTTAGCAAGGGCCCTTTTCCTTCTGCTTGGGAAGGTGTCCCTTCGGTGGTTCTACTGGCCCTTTTTATTGAGTGGCATACCTCCTTTTGGCTGCTTCTATGTTTGGTGGCCCATGTTCCCTCATCATTTGCTAATCAGCTACCCTTCATTATTGTTTCCAAGCGCGTCTTCCTTTGCAAGTAAATTGTCTTATCCGAAGAAGTGGACTTCACTGTTGAACAACTTCACAGGACAAATGCAAGTTACCTAGTTGGATGTCTGTTCGTATTGACAGTCACAACCACTTAACGAAGGTTTGCCTCAGTTGAGTTGCCAACTTTTTATGTGAAGTTCTTCTTATATGGGATTTGAATATGGAATTTTTGGTTGCTTGGTATTTGCTTAATAAGTGATTTGTAGGGCTCGCTTAGCTTTGCGATGGGTGAGCTTTGCTTTGATGACCTGCAATATTAGATCGACATTTTAGCAATACATTTAGAGTATTTACACATCGAAATATAATAGGCATTTCGTAATAGAAAACAAAGAATTCATAGTTTTTCATTATTCAGTCACACTGATTTCTCAGCGGTTTACAATGCAGAAGTCACACATCCATTATCACTTTTACAAATTCAAGCAATGCTGTTAAGTAAAAAATGGATGCTAGTTATTGTTGTTTCAGAATTTCCGGACTGATTTTCCATTTGCACTAGATTCCCAGCTTCGGATTTATATGCCAGAGAAAGTGAAAGATGCCCCAGTTGTAGTTTTGTGGACAATTAGCAGTCGTCCCAACTTCTGCCTGCTGGGTGTGGACCTCCTGTGACAACATTAATGACAAGCTTTTCTGAATCTTGCACTGCAGTGTTGTTGAGAGAATCGGATTGATGGGTAGGACGTTGTTGATCCCGAGTGGATGAGGTTGGATCGACTCCGCTTCTCTTAACGTATTGTTGGAGTTTACCCTGCTCCAGCAATTCTTCAATCACATTCTTTAATTGGCGACATTGGTCAGTGTCATGGCCAGGTTGATTGTGAAATTGGCAGAATTTTCCATTACGCTTTGCACCTCTCGTCATCTCAGGTGGCTTAGGATACCTGACAACGTCCTTTGTTGCAAAAAAGATATTTCTTGGTGTATCAATTAGAGGAGTAAAATCCGAAGGATTAAAGCGGCGAGGTTTCTTTTCATTTCCTTGGCTCTTTCCTCCTTCATTCTCCCTTTTCTGACTTTCAGATTCTCTTTTATTAGATGGGACATTGTTATTATTAGCTTGGGCAACAACCACTTTCGATGTCGTAGAAAGGCTTTCAAGGCGAATGAACTCGTCGGCCTTTTTATAAAAAATTTCAAGCGAGTTCGATTCCTTCATCTTTAGCCATATTCCAAATTTGCTCGATTTATCAATGGCTCGTATCAAATAAGTCAGGATCATGCGTGGTTCCGCATTTTCTACTTCGGCTAAAGCTATATTGAAACGGCTCAAGAAAGATTTGATTGATTCTCCGGGCACTTGTTCAAGGTTAGACAGTGACATTATATCCTTAGCTTTTGAAGCATACAATCTGAACTGTTCTTTGAACTTTTGCGTTAAGTCGGAGAACTTATCTACAGACCGAACTGGAAGCTTTGTGAACCAAAGTAAAGCCACACCTTCCAGGTATACTGGAAAGTATCGACACTTGATCTCGTCTGATGCTCTTGCACCGGTCATATGCCAATCGTATTTGTATAGGAAATGATTAGGGTCACTCGTTCCCCTATAGGCTTGGATAGTAGGAGGTACAAATTTCTTTGGAAATTCAGCTTTTAAGATGCTTCCAGTAAACGGAGTTCTGCTCGGTGCAAATCCCCAGTCGTTCTCATTCTCTTCCCTTTGCATGCTCTCTTTCATGATGCGGTCAACCATTTCGGACAGGTACTCTCTATTGTTCAAAGACATCTCCGGGAAGGCATCAGTCCTTCCCTCGGAAGCTTGCCTGGGCAGATGTTCACGATCAGTTGGCTGCGGCATAGAACCCTCAGTTCGGAAAGGTGGCAATTGAGGAAAGGCTGTTTGATGGTTTTCTGGTTGACGATTTGCCCCGAGCAGAGCAGTTAATCTATCCATCATCAAAGCGTTTGGGGTTTCAATCTGTTGGTATAATCCAGAAACTGCATCATCCAATTCAGCCCTGGTGACTCCAATGGTAGGAGTTGCTTGGTCTGTTGTTGGGGAAGCGGAAGTCCCTTCATGAGCATTTCTGGATCTGATAGGTCTACCTCTTCTTCCAGGAGCCATTATTTCGTATCAACTTCTGGTTTTTAAGAGAGGTTCTCTTTATGAATCTTTTCGAAGCAACGGTGGACGATCGCCTGAGTTCAATTCTCAGTGAAAGCACCAGAATGTTAACGTTAAAAAGTGAACGCTAACACCCGGTGTGTGTAATAGAATCGTGAAAGCACCACCCGTGTGACGGGAACAGAATTTAAGCAGTAAACTAGCAGAAAAGCAGTAAAAGACAGCACTTTATAGTGGTTCGGCTTGAGATTAAGCCTACGTCCACTTTGAATCTCTTTATTACTGAATTTGGTTACAAATCGGTACAAATCTCTTATGAAAACAGTATAATTTGATCACAAGAAACAATCTTGACTACTAGCTCAATCTTCGATGATGAAACTCGATGAATCCGTGTTGGATGTAAGGAATTCCTCTCGAAGTTTGTTGTAGTGTCTTGAATGCTTGAAGATCTTTGGTTGCTGAATGAGTGGAGAATTCGACAGAGTAACAGCGCTTGAAGAAATGAATGGCCAAAAAAGTCCCCCACTTGTTGGAGATTGCAATCTATTTATAGGAGAAGAATCTGTCCTGAACTCGGCTTCTAAGTCCTTAGGTCGTTTACGACTTATGATAGGTCATAAGTCGTCTCCGACCTAAGAAGCTCGGGCTATCTTCTAACAGCTGCACATAATGGCTTCATATATTTGCTAAGGCATAGGTCGCATGCGACCTAAGATAAGTCGTAGATCACAGTTGTTTATAGGTCGCAGACGGGTTAGGAAGGATACTAGGTCGTTAGCGACCTAGTGGGCAAAACGGCGTAGGCGCAGGTGTTGGTTTTCTAACTCGGTAACTTTTAGGTCGTAAGGAACTGGAGCTATTAGGTTGTGGACGACTTAAGCCAAGTCGTGAGTCTTCTTAGCTTTCTTAGGTCGGTAACTACTTACAGTAGTTAAGTCGTAACCCCTTAAGTCGGAACCTTCTTAAGTCGTAGTCTTTAGATCGCAACATTGCTAAGTCGCAATGTCCCCTGTAGCTTTAGGTCGTAACACAGTTAGGTCGGAACATTCCTTAACCCGGTTAGCTTTTTTAAGTCGTTAACTCGTAGGTCCCTGGGTAGTTAGATCGCAGATCCCCTTAAGTCGTAGGCTGTTGAGATCACTTAAGTCATAGGTCATTGAGATCACTTAAGTCGTAGGTCGTTGAGCCATAGGCCATCTAAGTCTTAGCTCGTTAAGTCTTGCAATCCCTTAAGTCGTTAACTCTTGAGTCGCCTCCTTCTTAAGTCGTGAAGAATTATGGATTAACAACTATCAAATTTCAATTTCAACATTCACTTCTTTGCCATAATCATATTTTGATGAAGAGGCATTTGTGTTAGTGATTGTTTAAGCATTGCCTATTTGGTGTCAACAATATAGGCTATCAAATTAAAAACAAAAACAACAAATTAAACCACTTCAAGCATTGTCATTAAGCACAAAAAGAGAGCTATAATTATCAAAATGTTGAAGCTACATGATTAGAGGCTTCATTACCCCTAAATTGAAGGGATTAGCCTATCATATTTGTTATCAAAACAACAAATGTAGCTAGCAACATGAAAGCAAAAGAAAAGGAAAATGAAAGCTAATGGAAAGAGAACTACTATTCTACTTGCATGAAAAATAAAAGAAATCTACACTACAACATGAAAGGAAATAAACAAGAAAAGAAGAAAAGAGCATGTATTTAAAGTTGCATAAAAAGAAATTACATGAAGTAAAAATGGCTAAGTAGCCAAGAAAAGAAAAGAGAAGCTTTCTTTTATTTTGAGTCTAAACGAATCTAAAGAGAGACTAAGGGAGAGGAGGGTTACATGAAACATAAGGGGATTTTATACATGTGTTAAACCTTAATTCATATTTTTGGGGAATGCGCAAAATACCCTCTTAGGAAGTGTGGAGGTCAAGTAATCATTAGCTTCAAATAATCCTCATTTAAGTGTACATGAAGCCATTAATTCCATAAGCATGTGCATTAGCCTCTAATTTGTACATTAAGGTAGGTGAGTAGGTGGGGTCCTCCATTATCATGCCTTTGAATTATTTCCATCTTCATTTCTTTATCTTCACTCTTGTGCATGCATACATCTTCATGAAACCACTTGTATATGAAGCCAAATTCCTATAAAATAATATAGAAATTTCTAATTAAATTTTCTCAAATTAATATATGCACAAAAATGACCATTTTTCCCTTGGATGAAGATGAATATGTGACAATTTGAAAATAATATGAATTTTGGTTTAAACAAGTTAAAATGCCCGATATGATCATTTATTTAATTTAAATAGATTAAATATGGTGGTAAAAATATGCACATTTACGTGCACATCAGCAGTCATACCATTATCTGAAAAGCTGTATTGGGTCTTCAAGCTATTCAGTTTCACAATGGCATACAGCTTCGTAATCCCTTTTGAACATGAAGAATACAGTGGCTCTTTTACACTACCAAAAAGCGATTTATACTTCCTACTTTCATTGGCCTTCCAATTTGATAATCAGTAGACTGCTCTCCAACATTAGCATGATCAAGCAACGAATTTGTACGTTGAAAATGATGAAATCTATCTACATCATTGACCAGATCTTCCATCCAAATATGTTCAGACTCAGTAGTAGTTCTGCCATGACTAACTGGTTGTTGTTTTTCCATCTCCGCCTTTTTTTCCACATGAAAATACCACGCTGTATACGATTGGATAATACCCCATCTAAGCAAATGAAAATGAATGTCATATAATTTTAACGTCTTCATATTTTTGCACCGGGTGCAAGGGCATAAATACAATCCTTTCTTACCACCGTTTTCTTCAACAAAGCTAATGAACTTCTGCACCCCGTCTATATAGTATGTAGATCTTAGATCTGATTCATTTATCCATTGTTTGTCTATGCTGAAAGACATACTGCCCTCCTATCACATTAACTACCTTTGACGATAAAATTGCCTCTTCCCCTCATTCCATTTCCACCACTACCTAAAGTTTCCAAAAATGTTATTTTCCGAATTTGAATTGTCATATTGTATAATAAATTAACAAGATAATGTAGGGACATCGCATAAATTTCCTTTTTCTATAAAAAAGTAATTTCATAAACCTTTCCTAATTTAGTGATAACTATAAGATGTAACGTAAAGTATCATTTATTATTATCAAATTGTGAAAATATTTCAAAATTTGAAATCACTATCATAAAAGCATCTTTTCTAGAAAATAAATAAGTCTATAACTTTCCTTTCCAAATTAGAACATGATTTAATCCACATGATAATTCGCCATCATCAAATTGTGAGGACATATCTAAACTTGATATCATCATTGTTTTAAAAAAAGCTTTATGGGGAAACAAATGTAACTTCATTTTCTAAGTTAGTAATTTTACATGATTCAAGCTACTTGATCGTTCATAATATAAATTGTTTAGTAAAGAACAATATAATTTAGTAAACAATTAACTTCCTTGTAAGATTTATACGCATGCCTTTTTCATGATCGTTTTTTGTTTTCCTGTAAGACCTAGAATTTTGTAGTATGATTTTAAACATTTAATTAATTTTAAATAGTTAAAATATATGGACTATTTAAATTTCAATAAATGGAACTCAAAATATAGGGTTTATTTTAAACATTAGCACCAAACTGTTTCCAAAAAAATTTCCATTACAACAGCGCCATTTTGTAGCACCGGAGTAATGTCTATGCATTACCCCTCCTCTGATACTTGGCTTGCGCCATTAACAACAATTTTATCCACTTATACAACAATGTCAGAACAATATACAACATTAGCACCAAACTGTTTCCAAAAAATTTGCCATTACAACGGCGCTATTTTGTAGCACCGGAGTAATGTCTATGCATTACCCCTCTCCTGATACTTGGCTTGCGCCATTAACAATAATTTTATCCACTTATACAACAATGTCAAAACCATATACAATGTCAGAACCATATACAACATTAGCACCAAGCTGTAAATTATGCAAGGAGATCAAAATAATACAAAATAGCATAAGATTGACTATTGTATTAGACATGGTATTATTGGTTTTTTTTAATTAGACATGGGCTACTCAGCAAAAAAAATGGGTTTCTTCATTTTTTTCAAATTACATGGGGTTACTCAACAAATTCACGAGTTCAAATAGAATTTGCCTAGAGAAAATAAAGACCAAGTAGACTCTGTGTACATGGTGCTCTTGCCATGCCATGAACATGGCCAGTTATGTGGTTTTTCTTTACCAAAGACAAAAGTTTTGTTTTTTTGACCTCGATTAGGCATTGACAGAAAGACAATGAGACATTAATAAATATGTTTTTATCATCTTTTTGTATTTACAGCCTGTCTATTTATCTCAATTATATTCACTAATACCAAAATTACCTATCTATTGATTTATTTATTCTCGTGAATATTCATTAAAAAGATATTTTTTCACTACCAAAGAAATATTTGCAATGCACTTTGAATACTTAATAGCACAATCCTCTTGAATCTTAATGAGTTGATGTAGCTTTGACAATTCTAGTTTATTATATCATATTTCCATCACAACCAGAATACGACGTATGGATAACAGAGATTGCACAGTCTCTAACAATGAAGGAAAGCAAGACAATATGGATGGTAGCACAATATTACTGTAGGTAAGGAACATCATGGATGGTGCACTAAAAAATTTCTATATGTTTGGCTACATTTGTATATGCCTTCACATTTCTACTTTTATCACTAATCTATATCATTTATTTTCTATAATAAATTGTAGGCAGTAACAGATGGTACATGAACAGCATTAATGCAGTTGTTTGATGCCATGAAAATTATGGTAACACCAATGTTCTGATACAATTTTGTTAGAAGAAAACACTGCTCGAAGAAGAGTATATACTTAGTAGTATCTACACTTGCATTTGAATTATTATTATTATTAGTTTGCTCAACAATGCAAGACACAAGCAAAAAGAAACATATTAGCTTACAAGTAACCGTGCATTTTGTTTGTGGACACGCCAATACCCAGTACTTAAATCGCTAAACTGCAAGGTCTTTTCGATTCGAAGGCCCAATACCACCACTGAACTACCCAAATGAACTGGCTGAAAAAAGCCTTGTTCTTTGGAATCTCGAGTTGTTTAATATTACATGATTCCACTCTACAAGGACTCCGAATTAACGTACTCGAGTTAAGTTTTCTACCTCATATGATTAAAGAAACAATTCTTTATTTTTTTTTAATTTTTTACTTTTTTTCAATCATCATCTTATATTTTCTACGTTACCATGTTCTGTCTCAATATGGCCACATTTTTCTTGCAAAATAGGTGTATCTACCTTAGGGAAACATGTTAGGTATATGCATTCAACATGAATCATAATGAACATATACTTTTCAATTTAATTACCGATCATTGATGAAGTATTGATAAATGCAGTTTGACTTAACCGTGTACTACAATAACACTTAGGTTAGCCATTGTCTGATCTGTTAACAATCAAATCAGATTAGGAACCAAAAATATCTACTGGATCGTGATTCTTTTGAATGTATCATCCCTAAATGGGGTTCCAAATCAAATTTGGATTCAAAATTTGCATTAATATTAGAGTTCGCATTGCAAGCTATAATCTAACCCAAATTGATTACGTCGGCCACAGCACCACTTTGATGGCCTTGATCTATGTGGTCCAGCAACTAATTGCAACATTGCAGAAAAGGAATACAACATAGAAACATCCACCAGATCCAATGAGACAATAAAGTACATGACCTATCAAACCCAACGAGACAATGGCATACATAGAAACATCCATCCACATTACGATTAATCTTGTAAAAGCATATGTAACAAACCTATATACATAATAAAAAAATTATATTAAATTAGGAAACAAAGATAGTAGTACTATCATTAAACTGTAAAATAAACTAAAAGAATCAAATATTATAAATTAGCAAGATGATATTGCATTTGCCTTTCGATTATAATGTATCCATTTTATCATTTTGTTAGCATTTAGAAATAATAAAAAGAAAAATAAGTTAATTTGGAGTACGAGATCAATAAACTAAACTTTGAACAAAAATATAAGTTAACTTAGCTTCCAAACAAAAAATGAATAAATTTTCCAATGATCGATAGCATAGTGGTAACACTCTAGATTATTGATCAAGATATCCTTGAAATGAAATCTCATTGTCACCTAAAATTTAAACTAATATATCAGTCAAACTAATTTCGTATTTCTTTCAATTTAAATTTGAAACTGTTTCCAATTAATATTTAGTTCTTTAGTTGTACAAAGCGATTAAAAACTAAAGAAAACTGAAAGCATTCCTTACGAATACTTCTTCCTTTGTCCAGGGACATAAATTAGGTTATCTACAGCAACTCATTAAGATTGCGGTTTAGTCTAAACTATACATATCAGTCCCTTCTGTTATCATAACATTACTCGTCAAAATTAAGCACGCAATTTCATAACAAAAAACAATGGAATTAAGCACGCAATTTCATAACAAAATTACCTAAGAGTAGTGATCGAATTCGAGAAGACGTGGAAGGCTCTGATGGACGACGTCAAAGCAACGTTCGATCGATCGAGGTGGAAGGCTCTATGGCGATTTAACCCTAAATAAGCACGGGAAAAAAATGAAAGTTGGAAATAAAAAATAAAAGGAGGGAGGGTGTGCATTTTGGGGGAAATTTTCCCATGAAAAGAGGCACAGATTTTGATATGGCTATAAGCCGTATCAAATGTTAATACGGCTTACAGCCGTATTAAATAATATAGATACGGCTATAAGCCGTATTAAAATTTGATACGGCTTATAGCCGTATCAAATGTGCCGCCTAAGATTGCGCCAAAATCCTATCTGTGGTGTAGTGTTTGACCTAATCCATCACTCGATGTGGGCAGTCGATGATGAGTATATTCGTCCTATTTTTCTGCGAATGTTGTACTTAACAGGTTGATTAGCTTAAAAGTCAATATAATCTGTGAAAGAGTGAAACAAGTTCAAGCAGTTCATTCTAGCAGTTCAAGTTGGAAATTCAATCAAGTTCTGGCAAATTCTACAATTGTCAAGTCCTGTTCATTCCTTAGGTCGTAGGAATGACTTAAGTTAGCTCGAGACTCTTTAGGTCGTCCAGATAATGTCCAAATGACTTAACATAGGTCGGGCTTCCCTAAGTCGCTCTGCTCGAGCTATGGAGTTCCCCAGTCATGTTCCTACGAGTTAAAGTTATGCTGCAGTTTAAATTAGGTCGTGCTGATTCTATAAGTCGTCCTGCTTTAAGTCGTGTGATGTTCTGGCAAGTTAAATCGCAAGTCATATGAGTCGCAGTCCCTTATGTCGTTCAGGAATTGGATGTTAAGTCGTTCACTAAGTTAAGTCGCGTGGTTCTTGTCCAAACTGCTAAGCCCTAGATCGTTCAAAGCTCCTAAGTCGAGCACTACCTAACTCTCCTTAACCCGCTAACTCCTCTTCATTCAACAACTTGCCTAACTCACTAACCCGTTAACCCGATAACCCGTTAGCATCTCCACAATAAAATCCACCATCTCTCCACACCGCCAGATCACCCAAGGCCGATTCAAATCGCCTCGGATCCATCATAAATCGGATGCACTGCTGTGCTCTCACGAATTACAATGACAACATGTCCAATAACGATCAAAAATCGATTGTAACATAACTCGTGGTGAAATGCGGCATGTGAAATCGGATTAGGGTCGGAAAATAGGGGATTCACGATTCGGTGATGGTCGTGGTTGGATAATGATCGGATTCACTTACGAAGTGTGATGGTGAAGATGATCGACGACTGGTTAGTTTGAATTCTTCTTCGAGAGCTCGGAAATTCTTCAATGGCGGGTTAGAGTGTTAGAGCAGGTGAAGAGAAGAAAGAGTGACCTAAGCGACTTATATACAGGGGCAGTGGAACTCGAATCGGCACGAACGACCTAGCTCTCTCATAAGTCGCTCACGACTTAGCGACTCGGGATGGCGCGAGTTAAGAGGTATCGAAGCACACGACCTAGCTCCTAGGCGTATACTTCGAGGGGCAAGTGTTAACCCTCTTTTATTCACGACTTAGCGACCTATTCGACTCAACGACTTAAGGGAATAAGCGACTTAACTATTCAAGGCATAAACGACTTAACAATCTAGAACAAGGCAACGACCTAACGACCTAAAGCACAGAGCGACTCAACGAATTAAGGAGCTCCAGCGACCTAAAGACTTCTGCAACTCAACGGGATAACGACCTAGCAACTCAATAAAGGCAGCGACCTAACGAGTTAAGGAAAGGGCGACCTAACGACCTAGCAAGCTTCAGAGTTAAGCCGCATACGCACTGCCTCTTCCATTAGGTCGCTAACGACCTAAACAAGCCGAGATAACTTCTGAACTACACATGCTAAGTCGCTCACAGCATACATCTCATCCATGATGGCCCCATTAAGTCGCTAACGACTTATGCTACCTCGGGATGGCTCTTAGGTCGCAACTCCTAGGTCTCTTATGACCTATGACATGGCCGACCTAAGCCCAGTTTCTCCAATAAATACCCCGCCTACTCCGCACTAGAAAGGGGATGATTTTTCTGGAGCGCCAAGACTTTGTTGTTTTCACGACTTGCTCCAACACTTCAAACGCAAAAGACACTTCAAAGAATCTTCGAAAAAGATCAAGTTCATTCAACATGAATCCAAAGAGCTTTTCTGCATCAAAGTTCTGACGACTTGTCCTAATTGTGTTGTAATCGAAGAATTATTGTAAAATCTATAATCAAATCAGCGATAGAAGAGATTAAGTGGACGTAGGCTTGATTTTGAGCCGAACCACTGTAAAAATTGTTGTCTCTCTTACTGTTTTCTGCTATTTTCTGCTTGCTTTTAGTTCCCGTACCAACAGGTGGTGCTTTCGCTATATCACAACTCATGCCGGGGTGTTAGCGTTCATTTTTAGCGTTAACACCGTCGAACGAATTTAGAAATAAAAATATAACCGCAAGCGCATGGCATATAATATTAATATTCCCATATGCATTGTTTTTTTATAACATGTATACATACTCTCTATACACATTTCTTCATATTGGCATATATGCATATATATATATTACTTTATACTTGTATATTTTTAATTATCATCAAGCTTATGTATATATACATATTTATTTTATTTTCCATCATGAAGCTTTTACATGCACTTATATATATATAGATTTTATATGCACTATTTTCACATAACATATATACATATCTTTTATTTGCATGTGTTTATTATTATTGACATATTTTTTTTTTCATATTTATACAATTTTCCTATATTTTACTTCATATAGGCATCTATACATATATATACATTTATATACTTACATATATTATATATATATTTATGGATATTTTATCTCAATTTAAATGGTGGAGTTTATATATACATATAATTTATTTTCTTTTCTATAGGATTTATCATATCCAGAGATATTATAAGTCAATATTTGTTATAGTTTTTTTAAAACAATTTATAGATTCAGGTATTTATAACTCTCAGAAAATTTATTTATTCGACTTATAAAATCAATATTTCAATAATAAAATCAGTTATTACCCAATTAACAGACGTTAAAAATCTGGGTCGTTACAAAAGTAGTTGTGTCATACTAATGAAACATGCATCCCTTTCGACATGATAGAAGGAGCCAGAACAATATCTTTCGATATGATCGAAAGGGATGAAAAGTTAGAATGATCAACTACTTCCGATCTACTCAAAAGAAAATGGTTCAAGTGGGATGTTACTTCCTTAGCTTGTATTCCTGAACTAATTCCTTGTTGTCTTTCAATTAAGTCGACCTGGTCGAAAGGATGGAATAATCTTTGGATCCATTCGATTAAGCCAATCCAGTCGAAAGGTGGAACTATCACCTTAAACCCTTTCGACTGAATCAATCTAGTCGAAAGGTTTGTTCCGAAGGATTAGATATTTTTAAATACTTGGTTCTGGTTGAGCTTAATTTCTTTTCACTTAGCATTGGGAATGTTGACAAGTTTTATTGTTAACATTTTTGGCGCGAGAAGGAGGGCACGAACCTCCATCCTTACCACTTTATTACAGACTAATTGTGGCTCATTTGTCTTGCGTAAGAAAAATAAGATCAAAACGATTAAGTGGAATTGAGAAAGGAGTTGTCCACACCACCACTTTAGAGGAAAATATAGCTCCGTCTTTTAATCTTGACGGGGCTGTACTTGGACAGACTTCGTCATCAGCACAACAAGATGAGAATACATCTAAAATCAAATACTTGGAACAACAACTGCAAGATATACATGAGCTACTCAAAATGACCCAGTCTCAAAAATCTTCAAAGACTCCAAGACCGACTCACAGGGAAGAGGTGGTCTCCCCCAGGAGGAATCTAAAAGCTAACTTAAATGAATATAAAAGCAAGGTGGATCTAATGTCCTCAAAGAAGAAGGAACTCCCCAAATCAAAAGCTAACCATCCGGGAAGAGTTCTTGACAAGTTGCTTGAACAATCTGGAAGTTCAACGTCTAAGGAGTATTTCTCGAACCAAAAAAATTGTAGCATTGCCGAAGCCTATTTAAAAGATGTCGAGGCGATAAAATATGCTATGAATTCGAAAGGGAAGAGAACAATGGATGGAAATTCCAATGACAATGAAAGAGTGCCACCCTTCACTGATGATTTCATGGCTACATTCTTCCCGTCATGTGTCAAAAGCCTATCAATGAAATATCATGGGGTTATAGACCTGGACGATCATCCGATGGCTTTTGATAGCCAAATGGACAAGTACAACGCATTTGGAGCTGTCAGATGTCGACTGTTCCCAGTCACTCTTCAGGGAGCTAAAGCAAAATTGTAACGACCCAGTTTTTCAGTCATCTGAATTTAGAATATTTAATTGAATTTAAATATTCAAATGAAAATTTTATAAGTTGAATAACTTATATTTCAAATATAGTGATATATTTGGATAATTAAATCATTGAATTTAATATTTGAATTGTGTAAATAATTGAATATTGAATCAAATATGAATAAAAATAATTTCTAACGTTGTTTAAATTCTATTTTAATTAGAATTACGTTAGAGAAATTTTAAAATTGAATTAAATGTTAATTTACAGAAATTGGAGATTTTAATATTTAATTAACGTGTAAAAATAGTCATTTTTTACATGGCCTCGGATTTCGACAAAACCAGTTTCATTGGATCTGTAATGTTAAATTATTCAAGGATTTCAAATTTTGTGTCAATCGGACTTACGATTTGATCGTGAGAGGCTGAAACGCGTAGAAATTTATTTAAGTAAATTTTAATTAAAATAATTTGTTTCGAAAACCTATCTTCCAAATACGATGGAATTGGCTTTTGATATATATTCCATTGTGTTCATAATAGGGGTAAAACATTATAAATGCCAGGCGGCACGCTTCGATTGGAGTTCGAAAATTTTCAGGATGAATAGTGTCACGAAATTTTATATAAAAGCACCTCCCTTTCTACAAATTACACAACCCTAAGGTTAGAAGCCCTTTCCGCCATTTTAAACATTTAATGGCTGAAATTTAATATCTTTCCTCCTTCAAATCCTCTCAATCCACGCAGAATTAGACGAAGGCCTCAATTAGAAAATTATAGGACTTGTCGAGACGAGTAAATCCATACGGCTATGATCGTTTATCATCGTTGATGGAGGGAGATATCGGGCCGCGTTCGTGCAACCTTTGGAGGGCTAGATGTTGGTGCTAGAGTGGTCGAGTTTGACGTGGCTTCGGCTGAAGGTGGGGCTCGCTGCGATGCTTCGAACAAAGATCTCCGATGGGCCTCTAGGGCGGCGAGGTGGTCGCATCAAACAAATGGAGAAGGCGGCGAGGTGGGTTTCTCAAACGGGAGCACGAACGTTGGAAGAAGAAAGAAATTGCGGTCCTGATTGGAAGTAATGAATTGAAACGGACTAGATAATTATCAAGGTTAAATAAAAAAAGTTATAAATTATATTATATATAAATCATGTAAATTTTAAAATGCTGTAACTTCTACATACGAGGTCGAAATCGCACGAAACGAGCGACGTTGGGTTCATATTGTCGAGCAATATGCTATGGAACTGAATTGTTATTTATTTGAGCTAATGAAAATTTTGGTTAAAATTAAACGCGTTTTTAATTTTAAATTGAAATAAATCGCTATCGCGACGACACCAACCAAAGTTAGTACAACTCACTCTCTCTGTCTCGCTTATATTTTCATATAAGTGAGAATAAATTTATTTTATGATGATTGGTGATTGTTTGGGTGATATATATATATATATATATATATATATATATATATATATATATTGATTGGTTTGGATATATTCCCGTATATTTTAGCGGACGAGACCCTATATGTTCCCATAAATGAGCGGATGACCCTTTGTACGTGCGACTACCTCGAAGCAGACATTGTACATATTTTATAATATGTATATTTGTTGCAGGTGACAGGTTGGAAGGATCCAACTGGATTCCTCACCATTGTTGATTTTATTTACAGATATTGTGATATATGTTGTTATCATGTGATATATGATGTTTTGATGTCATGATTCATATGATTGATGTGAATGCCTTTATCTAGTGCTGTTGTAGCATTGGGCCTTATTTTGGGGATTTAAAATATTAAATTGATGATTTCAATTTAAAAAGGATTTCAAAGTGATTTTGAAAGTATATGATTTTTGAATTGTTAAAGGAATGGATTTATTTTAAATAAATAAAAAGTTATAATTTTTATGTTATAAAAATTATGGCTCTTATGAAATGTAAGCAAAATATGATTTTTGAAATATGGAGATAACTATTTTTGTGAAATAGGTTAAATTGAGAATCTTGAACTTATTATAAATGGTTTATATATAAGATTTATAAAATTGATATTTTATAAATAAAAGTAGTGTAATTATAAACGGTGTTTTATAAATATAAGAAATGGATTTGTAATCAAATTTATATATGAATTTGCATTTGAAATTTAGAAAAGAATTTATAATGGATTTTATAAATAATAAGGTTTGAAAGGAATGAATTTGTAAATGAGAGATTTATAAGTGAATTAACTTATAATTTCATTTTGGCATATAAATGAGATAAATGGAATTGGTTAATAAAGGAATTTTATAAGTGGAAGTTTTTATAAATTATAAATGAAATTTATAAACATTTTTTTAAAATGTGAAATCAATTTAATTTGATAAGTAAATATGTAAGTTTATTAAAGCAATTATATTCACGATTTTGGACAGCGAATAATCATTTAAATTAAATGTGTAGAAGTAATGAATTTGGCAAAGGAATTATATTTAGGATTTTGGACAGTGAATAATCCTCTAAATTGGATATATAAAAGTGATGAATTTGGTAAGAGAATTATTCACAATTTTGGATAGTGAATAATCCTTTAAATAAAATGGATGTTTTGGAAAGTGATATTATAGTTTAAATGGTTTGAAAATAAATGAGTCGTGAATTTACTTATTATTAAAATAATTATATGGAAATGATTTCCAAATATCCAGTAAGTGAATGGTTTTGAATATTCTCTTTTTAAAGATATTTTGAAGTGAATAATTGGAAAGTGATTTGAATTGTAAACGATTAATGAAATTAGGCCCAGTGATTACTTAAGTGCTAGATTTTGTTTGTTGCTTTGATAGTTAAATAACCGACTATCAAATTTGGCCATTTTAGTTCCTCAACTTGATGTGGGAACTATTTAGTCGTACACTTAGTACGTAGCCATCTGTGTAGGCTTGATTATCGTTTGTGTTAAGGATGTTGATTCGTATAGAGCGGACTGATTACTCCAATCTATCAATCTTCCTTCTTGGCCAAAGGATAGCAAGTTGAAAGTTGGAGACGTGATAAGTTTATGAGACTTAGTTTCTGTGTGAGGTTGAGAAACGCTTTTGCCCACTTGGCCCTGTCAAGTCATCCTGTTTTAGTCATTGAAATTGGCACAAGTGTTGGGGTCTATCCATCATCGTTCTCTTTCTTCAAATCTAGCAAACGTACACCAAATCCAAACACTTCATTCTAGAGTCTCCTCCACGTACATAATTGTTAAAGTGGTTCCAATATCGATAGAGAGTATGCCAATAAGAGGCCTCGGTCTCTTTAATAATCAAACGTGGTTGTACACACCGGTTGGTACTTTTACATTTCAAAAACAATTCATACTTGATATCTATATATCATATTCATTTCAAAAATATCCTTCATTTTAAATCCTCATATTTACTTAAAATATGCTATTTCACTTCAATAACCATTTTTGCCTCAATATCTAAATTTTACTTCCAAAATCGTTTCGAATTTCCATTTAGGTTATAACTTCATTTTAATCAAATTCGCATTTAAATCCACGATTTAAATATAAACATTCCAACCTTGACCTGTTTTAATTTTTAGAAAATAGTTGAATAGTTTTAAATAGTTTAAAATAATTTATATAGTTTAGAGATTTAAAACAGTTGATATTAAAAGGTTTGAGTATTGAAAATGGTTTATATAGTAAAATAGTTTTGAAAATCAAAATAATTTGAATATTTAAAAAGTAGATTTTAAACAGTTTATACTAAAATAATTTATTTGAAAATAGTTTCAAAGTCAAACTAATTCAATTCCAAATCTTTCAATTCAATCGACTCAATTTTGATTTAAATTCAAATCAACTCCAATTTCGATTTCAATTTCCATTTCAGTTTGAATTAATTTCAATTTCAATTTTTATTGATTCGATTCAAATGGTTTAAATTTCAATTCAATTCGTAATTTTAAACCATTTAAGTTTATATAAAGTTCTAGTTCAATTTCAGAATATCGATTTAAATCACTTAATTCAAATTAAACTTCAATGCTTGAATTTTAGATTCCAGTCTTCAAAATAATTCGATACCGAGCTTTATTTTTGAAATATCCATTTATGCCACTTTTACTTAAACAAATTCGAAATTCAAGTAAAAGTTCCAACCTTTAAAACAATTTTAATTTTCTTACTTCAAGTTAAATTTCGATTTTACTTCACATTTCAAAATAAATTCTTAAAACAATTCATTTTAACCAATTTCAATTTCAACATTTCAAGATTCGAATTCGAAATTAATTCAATTTTTATAAATTCGATTTCTATTTCTTAAAACAAAATCATTTAGTTAAACTCAAATTCAAGAATTTAAAACCATTTAATTTAACCAATTCGGTGTCCGTATATAATTTTCTATCCTATGGCCAAAGTTATTTCAATTTTTAATTTCAGGGATGGATATATATCATTTCAATCCAAATAAAGTGTCATAGGTATATATATCATTTCAACCTATTTCTTAATTTATTCGAAATAATCCAAAAATAATTTATACACTGTCAAATAATTTATATGGTGATAATAGTATATATATATATATATAATAGATAAACATCCAATCATCCAAAATATCAACCAATCGACATCCATCACAATCAACATCCAAAACAGCCAATAAATCACAACAATTAACCAATTATCAATAATCGGGAATTTAACTAGCAATTCAATTCCAATTTCAGTTTAACTTTTAATTCAAAATTTCTATGTCGATTTCCATGTCAGTTAAATTACCAAACAACAATCAATAAAATTAAATCACTTCATGATTTCAATTTAACTAACATAAAAATATTTTAGTACTTCATGAGGGGTTTAAAACACTCACCTTTATTTGAAACTAAAAATTGTCCAAGCTTCAAATAAATTTCACTTCAATTCCATATCATAAACGATGGCGATACAAATCCAATGCAACTCATTTCGCTCGAATCAGACCTTGTACGAGAAATTTACGAATAAATTAATATTCGATTATAATTAAATTAAACTAACAAATTAAAAAAACAAAATCTTCATCTCGTTCAACCCTAACCCGCGCACGAATTGCCCAGAACACGCGACGACAACTCCAGATCGCGCCTCCCTGGGAACCACCATTTGCCGATCTGACCTCACCACGTCGGGTGCCACTGCCGTCGCAACCACCCTTGGCCTTCCCGACCATTGCGCGTGCGTACCTACATATAAACCGAAGAAACTATCGGCCCTTTGTGCTAACATTCTGGCGATTTCGAAACTTTCCAGCTTGATCCAACAGTTGGATGCGTAGAGCTCGTCGAGATCTTAAGCTTTGCTTTTGGAGTTGTATGATTTTGATGAGCGGATTTTGAGAAAATGAGAAGGATGGTCAGCTATTAAGCAATAAGAGAGAGGAGCGACCGCGTTTGTTAGGATTTGACGAAAATGAAAACATACGGCCATAAATATAAACTTTCGACCCGATCTATTCGTGAAAATTCCGAACTCCAAACGAAATATGCTGCCTGGCGGTATATATGTTATACCCCTATTCTGAACACAATGGAATATGTATCCAGTGCCAATTCCATCATATTCAGAAGATAGCTTTTCAAAATAAAATTAATTAAATTAAATTCTTTTAATTAATTTCTACGCGTTTCAAGCTTGCACGGCCAAACGATAAGTCCGATCGCTACAAAACTTAAAATCCTATAATAATTCATTATTACGGATCCGATGAATCTAGTTTTGTCGAAATCCAAGACAGTGTCCAAAAAGACTATTTTTACACGTTAATTAAGACAAGAAATTTCCAAAAATCAATTAAATCACTTTAAATTCAATTTTAAAAGTTAACAATCTTCATTCTCGTATAAATAAAATTTATATCAACTTCCGAAATCATTTTCATTCATATTAAATTCAAGATTCAATTATTTAAACAATTTCCTGTATTAAATTTAAACAATTTAATTATCCAATAAATCGCTATATTTGAAATATAAGTTATTTAACTTATAAAATTTAACTTTTAAAACGAATTCAAATAATAAAACAACTACTACACTTAGTTCCACTTCTTTATTTAAAGTATTCCAATTATCCAATTTTGATGAATTCCAATATTAGAATTTCAATAAATCCAAATATTAGATTTCAAATGAATTTTATTATCAAACAATTATTTTATTTACATCCAAATAATTCAACATTTATTATTCGATCCCAACTATTAATTATAAACACACAATAGAGAATTTCATTGCAATACTAATTATTGCCTAAATCTTCGAAATTGGTTATTTCAAGATTTTATTCAAGTTAATATTCAATAAACTAAATAAATAAAACATTAAATTTTTATTTCTAACCATTTCTATTCAATAATCATATTAAATTTAATAATTTAAAATAGTTAAAAATATGGATCGTTACAGATCTTCGAATCGCTGATGTGATACTTGGTGTAAAAATACATAAGACCAACCAAGGATATGTGTTGTCCCAATCGCACTATATTGGGAAAACACTTGAAAAGTTTAAGCAACACAGTATAATATCAGCAAAATCATCCGTAGATTTGAACCAAAACTGGGTTAAAATTAGCGATGATAGTATTTACCAACTTGAGTACTTTCGTATACTAGGCAGCATTATGTACGTAATGAACTGCACTGGACCTAATATAGCATATGCTGTAAGTAAACTCAACAGATATACTAGCAACCCAGGAAAGAATCACCTGAAAGTTATAATTCGAGTACTAGGATAACTAAGGTATACACAAAGTCATGGACTACATTATGAAAGGTACCCATCTGTAATAGAAGGGTATTGTGATGCAAAATGGATAACTGGTTCATCAGATACAAAATCCACAAGTGGATATGTGTTTACCTTAGCTAGTGGGGAATATCTTGGAGATCCTCTAAACAAACTTGTATAACAAGATCAACCATGGAATCGGAATTTATTGCCTTAGACAAAGCCGTAGAAGAAACGGATTGGCTTCAAGGTTTTTTAGAAGATATTCAGAATTAGGAAAAACCTTTTCCTCTAATAAGCATACAATGCAACAGCCAATCAGCTATTCGAAGGGCCAATAGTAAGCTTTACAATGGCAAGTCTAGACATATTCATCGTAGACATAAAACTGTTAGACAACTTCTCTCCAATGGGGTTATCACAATTGACTATGTAATATCAAATGGTAACATTGCGGATCCACCAACAAAAGGTTTACCTAGAGAGAAGGTTAATATCTTATCGATGAGAATAGGGTTAAGGCCCATAAACTAAAATGTTTCTTTAAACGGAAACCTCACTAGTTGGTTGGAGATCCCATGGTCTAGGTTCAGAGGGACAACTAAGTTTAGATAAACTTGATAGCACTGTAAATATTCAAACCATTCCTATGATAAGTCAGTGCATTACTCATCGGATAATAGGATATGTTTTGAAACTTTTAATGATGTCTATACTTGGTAAGTTAAGAAAACCAAGTGTTAAGAATCACCTGCATAAGTGCAAAAGCGCCGCTTCAAGGAGAATTGAAAGGCCAAATTCTCCAAGCACTCATAAGACCAAGCTGGTGTTCATGGCAAAAACGAACATAAACATAGAACTAAGGAAGATAAGAAACATTTATCGCGTGTTATCTTTTTAGACTTACACAAAAAGGCTTACAGTTCAAAGATAATACAAGTCCACTGATTTGCTAGTAAGTCAAAAAGATAAAACACTAGGAAAGTTCGAAACCTATGTACTGCTTTAACCGATTGATAAAAGGTTTCATAAAATTAAGAACAAGTGAGCAACTACTCATTCATGTAGGGGGTTGATGGAAATGAATGAGTGATTTACATTGGGAAATGTGAGGCATTGAATGCCTTGGAAATGAATAGTTCCACATCTTCGAATAAAATATACATTGTGGTGTTTATATACTAAGATGTGGACACTATTATAGTTACAATGAGACAAAGAAAGACATGAAAGCAAAGCCATCTTTACGGGTGGTGCAACGCACAACCCTGCATGTGCACACCCAAGCCCGTGCCCATACCCGAGCCCGAACTCGAACCCGCATCCATCGCACAAGCGAATGGGCGTTTAAGGCGTATTAGAGGCACTTAGCACTTTACAGTTGGAAGTTGGCTTTGCTGTTAAGATCAGACAGTTTTTTATTTTTTGTCCATTCAAATTCAAACGGTAATAAAACGGTCGCACTGCTTGGCAAAGGGTCATAACCTTTCCAAACGCCACAACTGTAACGACCCGTAAATTTCGATAATTTAAATTAGTTAATTTAATAAGATTTTGATAATTAAATTTGACAAAAATAAAAATTGGAGATTTAGTAATGTAATAAAAATAAAATGAAATGTATCAATGGTAATTAAAGCTAATTATTGATAAATTGAAAGAAATTACAATAAATGAAATATTGAAAATGTTATACTTGGTTATAAATTGAATATAAGGAAACAAATGTAAACATTTAATTTATTAATAGTAATTGAATAAAACCAGTATTATGTAAAGAATTATAATATTTGTTGTATTAATGTGTGCATTAATTTATAATTGGATATAAAAGGTAATTGATAATTTAAAATGTTGACTTATTGATAAAATAGTGTGTAATGAATGGAAATGGAATAAAATTAGTGTGATGAAAGAAATGGTAACATTTGTTGTAAGTAATAAACTTATAAACGTAATTAAAAGTAAATAGTGACTATTATTATAAGTTACCTGTTTATTCAGTTAGTTGAATTGAAATTGAAATCAATTTTAAACAAATGTAAATAAATGCTACATTAATGTGAAATGTAATACAATGTTTAGAAGTTGTTAAATTGGGGTATATTAAGGTAATGAAAGGTAAAACAAAGGTTAACTAGGTTTAAAGAGTAATAATGGACTTAATAAAAAGATTGGAATTGAATCAAATCAATTTATTGGAATTAATTATAAATAATTGGAATTCAATTCATAATAAATGGATTTATTATAAGTAAATGAAATTAAATACTACGTTAATTGAAATTAAGATGAAATGGGAAATTATTAATGCACTAAGATATAAACCAATGGTAATTATATCCATAAGATGATAATTGATTTAATAACAGGATTGAAAATCAAATAAATGAAATTTTGGAATTCTTATTTTAATTACTGAATTTTTTGAAATTGAGATTAAACAAGGTAAATTGGGAAATATTCCATAGTAAACTGATATAGAAATTTGTTTTAAAGGACTATAAATCACTAAGTAATCCAGAGTGATAGAAATTGTAAATTATTAAATATTGATTCGAAAAGTGATTAATTAATTTAATATTAAAATTAATTTAATTAATGTGAAAATAGCCATTTTGGCCACTGACTCAGATTCCATCGAAAACAGTTTTATCGGATCCGTAACGGTGAATTATTATAGGGTTTCAAGTTTCGTGTCGATCGGACCTATCAGTTGATCGCACGGGCTCGAAAAGCCTAGAAATCAATTTAATTGAAATCAATTTGGAATAAGCCGTTTGTAACATAACTTCTTCATACGAGGGTATTTGGACTTGAAACATGTTCTATTGAATTTGAAATTATCGAAAACATCTATTTTGATATATGGGATGACCCATTTCCGTTCCGGAGACGAAACGGGCTTTTCGGGTCGTTCATCATTTATCGTTCAATCAAACCTTGTCCATTCCTTCTATTTTCAGTTCTGCCTATAAATAGATCGTTATAAACCCTAGCCACTCCTCATTTTCATTTGTTTGTACGTACATTTCAGTCTTCTCCTCCTTCTCAATGGCAGACAAACCAAACAAACTTCTCAATTCAATTTCAAAATCAAAGTCAAATCAAAATTTCAAACTCCTCAAACTATATCGAATTATATACCAATTTGAAGCTCTCGACGAGCGTAATCTTCTGCAACCATTCGTTTTTCGATTCAGATCATCATTTGTCTAGAAATTCAGAATGAACCTCGGTCGTTCATAGGCCATATGCTCGATCAACGGTAGATCTACGTTGTTAGGGCGATCGGGCAGTTGTGTTGGAGAGGGAAGGGCGAGCAGGTCATTGCCGTGTTGTTTGTTCATACTAGTAACGCCGAAGTTCATCGGAAATCGGCGATAAACGTGGTGGCAGCAGCTTGTCTTTTGGAACGTGGCGTGGTGGCGCGCGTGGCCAGGGAGCTCGGCCGGAGGTGGAGAGTCACGTGGTGGTGGTTGATCGAGGTGAAACGCAGCGTGGCGGCGAGAAAAATCTCGGTTTGGGTGGCGGTTGGGTAGGGTTTCGGCCGAAGGCAGACGAGGGTTTTTTTTCGCACGAGAGAGATGCTTGCTGACGTGGTAATAGTGACGTGTTCAATTATATCTATTTTATTGATTTTATTATATATCGTATAATTTCTAACCTGGATATCTTCTGCATACGAGGTCCGTTTCACACGCGGGTTTTTCCGCTAGGATCGTATTGAAATTCTGGACATTTTGACGCTGGTTTGGACGAATTCAGAGACTGTTTGAGGCTTAAATTGAATTTAAAATCGATTTATATTCAAAGGTGAGTGTTTTGACTAACTCACAACTTCTAAAATTTCTTATGTTTGTTAAATTAATTCATGATGTGATTAGAAATTTATTTATGACTCTTTGGTATATTTTATATCACCATCTCTGTTAATTTGAATTTATTTGAATTAAATCGTTATTTAATTTATTATTAAAATTAGATTGCCACTTAAATACCGGTTATTGTAAATTTGTTAATTGTTGATATTTATTTGGTTGAATTGGATGATGATTGTGATGGATGCTTGATTGTTGATATTGGATGAATGGATGTTGTATTTCATATCGTTATAAACTGCTAGTTCACTATGGGTTGAAATGATACATACCCGAATGATCTATAGATTAGGGAAAAATCGTTATAGGTTGAAATGATAGACTCGAGCGATTTTATGAATTTTATCGTTATATTCGGGATTGCGGTTTGAAATGATATATAACCGTAAAACTCTAAATTGCGGGTTGAAATGATAAATATCCATATCACTTGATCCTTGGGTATAAAATTATATACGGACACCGGATTGGTTAAATTTTAATGATTTTGAACTTCTTAATTTTTGAATTAATTAAATGATATCTTGAAATAAAATTTGATGTATATAAATTGAAGTACTATTGGAAAATCAAGTTTTGTGTTGAAATGTGAATTGGTTTAAAAGGAATTGCTTTAAGAAATAAGTTGGAAGTTTAAAGTTAAACTTTTAAGTATAAATGAAATTCTATCGAAATTAAGTTATTGAAGTTGTTTGTAAATACTCTGAAATATTTTGAAATTGGAGTAATCCGAATTGATTTTGAACATGGATTGAAACGATATGAAATTCTATAGTTTATTGAAATGTTAAATTTAAAGATTTGGAATTTGGTTTGTTGACTTGGAAATTGAAAATGGTCCAAATGTGTTGAAATGAAATGAATAGTTTAATTTGATATAAATTCCAAATTCATGTTTTAATATAAACTGTTTTAAAAAAATATATTATTTCAAAATTTCTAATTATTAAGATTTCAAAGTATTAAACTATTATAACCTGTATTAATTATATTAAATCATTTTAACCTATTTTAAACCATTTAATTTATTTAAACTAATTAACCTGTTTTAACTTATTTTAAATCTAATTAATCTATTTTAAAGCTATTTAACCTATTTTAAATCTATATTAACTATTTATAACTATTTAAAACTACTTTCTTCTAAATTCCAAACTAAGTAAAATGGATGGGTTTATATTCAAATTCTCGATTTTTAATTGAATATGGTTAATGATGTTATAATCTAAGTTGGGATTTAAAATAACATATTTGTTTTAATATTATATTTTGAAGTGAGAGTTTAGCCTATTTTGGAAATATGACTTTTGAAAGGAAATATAATTTTGAACTATGATTTCAAATGTGATATGATTTCAAAGGTGAATATGATTTCAGAAGTAAGTAATGATTTCGAAAATGATATGATTAGAATTGAATATGATATTTTGATATCAATTATGAAATGATTTTGGAAATGTAAAAGAACCACCCGGTGTGTAATAAACGATTGGTTGTTAAAGAGACCGGGATCAGATATTATCATACTCTCTACCAATAGCGAAAACAACTTTGAAAACTGTATACGCGGTGGAGATTCCAGAAATGAAGTAGGATGGTTGGCGACGATCCTATATGAGGTATATACGTGGACCTGACTCCCATGATTTAGCATAAGGTGGCTAAAACATGGGCAATTGACGGGCCAAGTGAGGTCATTCCTCCGATCAGGCACACTCCTTCGATACTATATTCTGACTTTGCGATTGATTTGGTGGTCACCCTCGATTTTTGATTTGGGAGTGTGTTCTGTGGTGGGCAGTAGTAGCTTCTATGCATTACCACTAGTCCGGAAGTGTAATTGGTATATCTACCCTGGCATTGCCTAGTTGTGTCGTGCCACCTACCCTATCGAGACCACTACGAGTTTGTTTTGTACCATACCTTTGGAGTGCCCTTTGACGATGTCCAGTACGGATGGGATTACGGTACTGTATAGACTATAGGAATATATAAAAATGTGTTAAGGGGGAAATGGGTAACGCCTTAACGATATTTTAATAGTTTATCTCATTGTAGACATATTATAATAGCGTATTGTATTACATAGTAGATAGTTTAACGGATCCTTAGGAGATGTGAATCCTGAACATCTCTTAAGTTACTACACTCACGTTAGACACTGGATAGAAGATGTCAAACCCCGTAAACATCTCTGACGCCGTTCCACTCATAGTTATTTATGTGAGTTAAATCATAAGATCGTTTAGTTCTAACTCGAGTGTTTTGTCCTTTCAATCCGCTCGGGTCAGCCTGACCATTTCAGGATTTGAAGGCTTGTTTCTGGAGGACAAAGACGAAGATTGTATTGTTATTTACTATATTATTCCACTGCATCATACTATTCCGCTGCATTGTTATTTATTTATCTCTGTTGTATGTAACTTTGATTTTGTGTTGTATAAGTATAATCAAATGTTTTGTAAACAGCTTCATGAACTATTATTTGATTATTATATTTTATCATTCTGCTGCGAGATTCTGTTTTGTTTTTTTTTTCTTTCTCTTCTTTTCCTTATTTACCCCATAACAATCCGCCCTTCTGCATGGTTTGAGTCGGCACGTGTGTCTGCTTAAAATGTACAAAAAGGCGGGATGTTACAGTTGGTATCAGAGCTTTGGTCTAGCGATAACTTTAGCTTTGTGGGGTCAGACTCATATTTAATAGGGTAGTAATACCATAGAATGAGTCGCTGAGCGTAAATATATATGAGAGAGCGTATTTGTTAGTGTTATAAAATGTTTTTATATTGTGTTGATTTGTTCTATTTTGTATTTATAAATTTTGGTTGGTGCATAGGACGCTATGACATCGATGGGGATTTCTAAACACTTGATAGGACAAACTGACACAATATTTTTTGAATATAGGTGAATGAAATAATTTTGCCTATTATATATTTTGTATATAAAATGATAATTTTATAAATGATATATTTGGTTGTAATACATTTGTTGTTAGGTAGTGAGATTTATAAATATTGGTTGGAAATAAGATTTAAAAATAAAATAAATGAAATTTGGAAATTTAGAACTTAAGTTCCAGGTTTTTTGAAAATTTATTTCGAATGATTTTGGGATATAATAATAATATTATTGGAAGTATTTTCTGATATAAATATTTCAATATAATTTGAAAGAATTGTTTTAATGAAATTTTGGAAAGAAATAAGTTCTGTACTCCCCTCTCTGTCGCTGGAAAATAATTTCGGTGATGAGTGCACGCATCATCGACATTCATTTTCGAGTTTCAAAGTGGGAAGGCCATTGTAGTAGTTTTACTACAGATCTATTTTGATAAACAAATAAATTTTTAAAGATTAAATATGATTGGATATAAAAGTTATGAGTGTATATATATATATGTATGTATATATTATTTTAAATGATTTCAAACGGAACCCGGCATTTAGCTCTTAAATTTTTATAAACTAGAGATTTCAGTCATTGTAATGGAATAAATTTTAATTATTTAATAATTGAAACTTCTAAATGAAAATAAGAAATTATATTCTAAGTTATAACTAAAATATACAAGGAATTAGAAATTTGTAACTTACAAACGAAAAGAATATGAAAATAAGAAATGATAACTATTGAACCTTAAGTTAATTAGAATAAGTTAGTCAAACTTGTGTAACTTTCAACTGCATTTTTAAAGACATATATATTACTTACCAATTATAAAAGTGGAAATGTTAAAAGAATATGTAATTGTAACGACCCGTAAATTTCAACTGTTTTAATAACGTAATTAGTTGAAATTTTGTGAAATTTTAAACGATAAAATTTTGAAATAAAAATTTAATATTTGGAATACGTCTAGTTAAACATAGCAACTGATAAATTTTCGTCCGAATATATAAAAGTTTATTTCGCGCGTAAATTTACTTCAATTTAATCAGTTAAAAAGTAATGAAAATAAAATGTTTTCGAAACCTAAATATTTTTACATAGAAAAATTCTAAACCATCTTCTGAGCAAGATGTCAGTTTATCGTTTTTCCAAATTCGGGCATCTTTGGCTCCGTCGATCTTATTCTTCTGCGTTTTTCTTGCATTTTCCGTAGTAGAAAATTCGAAATTTTTATAATTCAATCGTACCACCGATATCTGTATACCATTTTGATCGTCTCATCGCGCTGATCACCATGGTATATTCAATTCCGTGTTTTGAAGTCCGATACGTAGCAAAATCCGCGAAAACGGTAACCGTATCGGTATTTAAACTTTACCTTTTCGGTTTCCTGCCATCGTTTACCCAACAAGAGAAACGAATAGCCTAGTCCCTTTGATATTCTCTAAATATTACTCTTGACTTGTGGTTATCCGTTATAAATTGGGCAGTGCCTTGGAATACTTTTTTTTTCTTTTTTAACCTATGCATGTTAAAAGGCACGCCACCCACCTGAAGCTTTAAGTCTTCTTTCAAATTCCAACCTGGCATTTATAACCTGACATGCACCACTTCAGCCCATGACCATTTCATCTTCCCTTACTTTAACTCCTCTTCACCACGTCTTCTCCACCGAAACTCACCACTCTCCGCTTCAGCCATCTCCACTTTCCACTTCATCATCGGCCTGCCCAAAGCCAAGATACCACCGAGCTCCGCCTCGATCTCCGATCGTCACCCTTCTCGAACCGTTCCTTCCTTCTCCCCATGCGCCGACCTCAATAATGGCCGCTCCGTCCCTTCCTCAATCCCCACCGTCGCTCGACGTGAACCACCTCCACCTCAAACAAATGCAACCGCCGTTCACACCCTCAGCCCATTTACCTTCCGCCTTCACGTGAGCATCACCGCGTTCTGCCAGATCCACCCTCTCTCCGCCCTCCATCCACCCACCGACGCAATGACCTGGCCACGCGACCAACCGAGACAGACATGCCACCCAGCAGCCTCGTCTCTACTTAACCTCCTTTCACCTCAAAGTGACAACCCCTTCCTCTTTAAACTGTAAGATATTTTGTAATAATAGTTTAAATTACACGTTCTATATATTACTATACAAGTTGTATATTTTATGGGCAACAGTTTAGTGTATAAGTATATTATATAGTGTGCAAGTTGTTGTTTATAGATGGTACAGTAGTTATAGACTACAGTATTATATATAGGTGCTAAAGTTTTTTTTTTGAGTGCTTAACTGTATAAAATTTTGTATGTATGTTTTACTACTAATATATATACAGTTTTCGAAAGTTGAAGTTTGAATAATATGATGGTTTGATGCATATATAATAATTCCATATATTTGAAATGTTCAAGGTTTATATATATGTTTATTAAGTATATGGATATCTTTATCTAAAATATGTTGTAGTACGTGTAGTATATAACTGAGTGTTTCATAGCATGTTGCTGTATATAATATGCAGAAGTGTATTTAATGTATTCATTATTGTATGATCTGTTGTATAAGGGTATATTGGTGTCTAGTCTATATAAGCACAAGCAGTAAAGCTAGTTGCAAACAAATTATGAACTGTGTATATTTTATATCAAGGTCGTATATGAAGTACATATCTGTTAAGTATTATATGATTTATATGGTTGGTAGTGATAATAGTTATATACGTATATATGTTATAAATGTTGATATGTGAGAAATATATAAGTATACTGTTTATATTTTGACTTTATGATATGATTTTGCTTGTGAATTTGGTTTAAAATTTATGTGTTTTACGTGAATAGTGGAATTTGAAATTCAGATGCATTCAATACAAGTGTTGTTTGACAAATGTTAAATTGAATATTGGAATTTAACATCCGTACACAAATAGATTTTTGATTTTAGAAGTATGTGTGTTTTGGACTAAGTGATGATTGTAATATAAAAGTTTATATAGTTGTATATTTGCGTGTTTAAATTTAATTTTTAAATGTGTATGTATTTTTAAATTGAATATTGGTTTAAGGAAAATAGTAATATAATATACTTTTGTTTTGATTTTATCCGCAACGATCCACTACTAATTTGATTTCGTTTATTTCCTATCTATCAGTTTGTCCGCCAATTCGTATCCATCTAGCTTTGATTTGGAAACTCGTGCTTGGATTCGCAACTCGTTTCATTTGAAAAATCTCCTCTAACCTCGAAAGGTGAGCACTCACTCACGATTAACATTCTTTTATTTATTAAATCTGATTTCAATTGAAACGACAATTGAAATATGCTGCTGTTAGTTAATTACACTGCTATATATGCTATTGCCTGTATTAGTTAACCTTTGACATCTGACACCATTATCTGGTAATTATTTATGCGATGATAATACAGTTTGGCTGATAATTGATTGATCGTTGATGTTTATATTGGACGTTAATTGTTAATGTTAAAATGATAAATAGGATGCAATTGAACTTGATATAGGATAGTTAAATGTTAAATTTGATTAACTGACATTTGTATAATATGACCCCTTTAACTGTTGAAATTATTGACACGTAGGATTTGTTTAATTTCATTTTGAACCACTGAATGTATGTTGTTAAATTGATGATGTATTAAATTGTAAATAGATGACAAGTGAAAACCGTAATGTAATAATCTTTAATCTACATGAAATGATAGTGTAGATTCTAGAAATAATTATATTAATTCGTACGAATAACAATGCGAATTAATACGGTTATTTCGGGATTATTTGAATTGATTATTGGATTGTTATTGATTGTTGTTATTGCATGTTTATTTACTTTGACACCATCCCAGTTATCACACTGCAAGTTCCCTTTATACTTTGATTTTGAATTGAATTGGAATCGGGTTGAAATGATAAATACCCAAATTGAACTTTGACCTAGGATAGAGAATTAAATAAAAACCCGATTGGTCAATAAATTGATTTAAAAATAAAATGAAGATTTTATTTGAATAAATAATATGGTTTTGAAACGAAGTTGGAAATTGAATTTTGATGAAATTGAAATGTGAATATTTAATAATCTGAAACAAAATATTAATAATGTAATTGATGAAAGAATGTTGTTTAATTTGAGAAATGATTTAATAATTAAGTTTGAAATTATAATTAAGTTTGAAATTATTAAACTTTGAAATTATTTAATAATTAAGTTTTGAATTATTTAATAATTAAATAAGATTGAATTATTTAATGATTAAATTGAATTGAAATTCTTTAATAAGAAAAATTGAACTTTTGAATAAGTAAATTTGTACTTCGTAAATAATTAAAATTGAGTTTCTTTATTAATTAAGTTTGGAAAATTATTTAAGTAATTAAATAAGTGAAATTGAATTTCTTTATCAAGAAATAAAATGTGATTTATTGAAATTAATGTAAGACTTGAAATTTAAAGAATTTGATTGATGAATTTAATTTATTTCAAATTGTAAGTTTTAATATAATGAAGTTGAATTTAAATAATGGATTTAATGAATTGGAAATTTAATAGAAATTGTTTTGAATGGGAAATTTACTTAATGAATATTGAATGAAATCGATAGATGAATTTGAAATTGATTTGAATGTTAAAGTATATTAATTCAAAAGATTTGGAAGAAAACTTATTTGCGAGTTAAATCAATATTTGAATTGTTTTAAATAAAATTGAAATTGAATTGTAAGACTTTGAATGTATAATTTGGAAGTTTTGAAACGTAAATTTATGGAATTGGTTTTGAAAGACAAACGAAATGTTGATTTACGAATTGAAATTGAAATTGATTTGGTTTTGAAATAAATAAACGACCAATCGGTGAAATAATTACGGAAGTTATTAAAGAGACCGGAATTCGGTTATGGATATACTCTCTATCTAAACCGAAAACCACTTTAATAACTATGCGCGGAGTGATGATCCAGAATGAAGTGGTTGGAATGGTGTTCGTGTTGACTGAAGAAATAGAACGATAATGGATAGCCTTGACACTTGTGTCAAATTGGAAATGACTAAAACAGGAGCTGTGCCGGGCCAATGGAGGATTAGCTACCTCAAGTGGACACACTTCTTCGAACTACTTATACTTGTTGTCGATTGGTGCACCCTTGATTTTGGGAGTGTTGTTTCACGGTGTTGCGGGCGCTGCGGCGTTGCGTTCTCACCAGTCCGGATCAGGCGAATGGTAGTATCACTACCTTGGGTATTGCCTCATGTGCCTTGTCATACTTGTATTCCATTTATACGCAACCACTACGATTTTGATTTGTACCTTTAGTATATGGATTGCCCTATGGTGACTTCCGGTTTTGAGGAAACTACGGTCTTGTATATGCTTTTGGGAATAAAAATGTGTTAAGGGTGGAATGGGCCATGACTTAACGCTATTTTGATATCTTTATATTACTGATAGACATTATCTACTTATCGTACACTACTACCTAGTAGATAGTTTAACGGATCCTTAAAGGATGGTTATTCCAAACATCCTTTGAGTTACTTGTATTTCAATTGCTATTTCACTTGAGTTGGATTTATTAATATAAGAATGTTAATCCTGACTCGAGTGTCTTGTGTTTTTGCTTTACGCTCGGGTCAGACTGAGTGTACCAGTATTCGAGATTCACCTTTGGAGTTGGAGCTTTGCTTGAAGATCCAGCCATCTATTCTGCTTTCAGTATTCGATGATTCCAGTGATGTATTATGATTTGTATCTGATGTATCATATTACTCTTCTATTGTAAACTCTGATGTATTTTATATATATTCATATAGTAGCTTCATGAACTACTATCCCTTTTATTTCCGCTGCACTTATTACTCTGTGTCTGTGATCTGTGATTATTTTATTTACTGTATATGTTCAGTTTTGCCAAATTTAAATTAACAACACGGTATTTTGAGCAATTCAATTCCGGCATGAGTGTCTACCTATACACTTATAATGGATGCGAATGGTCCAAAATAGCGGGTCGTTACAGTTGGTATCAGAGCTTTGGTAGCTCTAGGCAAAACTCAACATATAGGGTAAATGTATTTACAGAATCACTCTCATTCGAGTTTCAATCTCTTCCTTTCGACTCGATTTCTTTGAATTTTGGAACGTTCCCTACGGTTCCAAATTTCATTCGTGTCCCTCACTATTCGTCTCCTTTCAATTCTGGAGCATCACATAACTTCACTTCGAATGACCCTTATAGTGAATCGGCGGTCTCACCAAACTTCGAATGATTTGTAAAGGGGTGAAACTCCTTTATAATAGGCATCGATTTACCGGAGATTTCTGTATCCTCGGTTTACGATGCTATCTATTCCCTGCTATACCTGAATTCTATCTCTTGAGATTGAATGTAGATTTGCCTCGAAATTCTGCATCGATCTTATTCTTGAAGTTACGGACGACCCGGTTAAGGTTGCCCGTGAATTAAATAAACTCATCCATCTTCTGATTGTGGTAATCGAATTATCTTATCTTCCGTTTCAAACTTATTTCGAATCAAATTTCTCTTTGATTTGAGTCCATCAAATTTGAATCTCTGTCTTTGCTTTGAAATCTATTCTTATATAGTTGAGCGAGGAAGTGTATTTGTAAATTAATATTTAAAATATTATTTTCAAATTTGGAAAATGAAATAAATTTGTTTGATTATATTGTGAAAATCTCAGTGGAAAAAAAAATTTCTGGAATTTAATATGTAAATTAAATTGTTGTTTGAAATGATAATATTTGATTATCATTTATTGTTCTAAATAAATTTATAAATACGGTTTATAAATTGATTTGGAATTTGAAATGAATTTAATTCAGAAATTTGAGAATTTAGTTTCCAGTGATTTCGAACTTTGGTTTTTAAAATTTTAAGGTATATTATTGAACGTACTTTCGAATAGAAATCGTTTTCAAAGAATTTTTAAAATGCTGAAATCAGTGCTCTTCTCTTTGTCGCTGGAAAATAATTTCGGTGATGGCGGCCGCATCATCGATATTCATTTTCGAGTTTCGAAGTGGAGATACTATTCTGTAGCTTTGCTACGGTTTTGTTTTGAAAAATATTTTGATTTGAATTTCTTCAATATATTTTGATTTACATATATATAGGTATCTTATTTTAAAATTTAATTTAATTTGATTTGATATAGATATATTATATATATCTCTAAATTGTTTAAAGTTAATCGGAAAACTAATTCTTAAATGTTGTTAAAGGATGATTTTAATTATAAATAAAACCAAAATTTGGAATAAATATTTAAACTTGAATAATTGAATTGGGAAAATTTTATTTGTATATTGTTCAACTGCATTCTAATACAACTTACCTAAATCATTCAGAAGTTGAATATGTAATTGGATAATATATAAGATAAATTGAATTTATAAATAAAAAAATTGAGTGTTTATAATAAATGTTATACACTAAATTTTGATTATAAAGATGTTAATAGAGTTAGATAGGATAATAAGTAAACTCAATTAATAATGAAATAAATTTGTTTTGAAAGAATTAATAAATTTGTTTTGAAAGAATTAATAAATTGAAATTTGATCAACATATGAAAATATCTTGAATTTAAAAGAAATTAATAGATGTAAATTAATTTAAATCAGAACTTTTATGTTTTAAATTAATTTATATGGGTTAAATATATGTGATAAGATATATTAAGTAGAATAAATTTAACAATAATTTGGAATAAAGAAGAATTTAAAATTGCTGAAAAATATGATTTTAATAAAAGACTATTCAAATTTATGGTTTTAAAAAAAAATTGTAAATTGAAGAAATGGGATAATAAGATAATGAATTTAGAAATAGTTGAGATTGATTCTAGTGAAATCAAATGGATTAAATCAATTATTGAATATCAATTAATTTAAATTTGAATTTATATGGTTTAAATTAATTGTAAATTTTGTATTTCAAATCTGTTTTTCTTTCTGGTTGTTTCTATTCTCCTACCTCGTTCCTTTTCGGGGACGAAAAGTTTTGAGTGGGGGAGAGTGTAACGACCCGTAAATTTCAACTGTTTTAATAACGTAATTAGTTGAAATTTTGTGAAATTTTAAACGATAAAATTTTGAAATAAAAATTTAATATTTGGAATACGTCTAGTTAAACATAGCAACTGATAAATTTTCGTCCGAAAATATAAAAGTTTATTTCGCGCGTAAATTTACTTCAATTTAATCAGTTAAAAAGTAATGAAAATAAAATGTTTTCGAAACCTAAATATTTTTACATAGAAAAATTCTAAACCATCTTCTGAGCAAGATGTCAGTTTGTCATTTTTCCAAATTCGGGCATCTTTGGCTCCGTCGATCTTATTCTTCTGCGTTTTTCTTGCATTTTCCGTAGTAGAAAATTCGAAATTTTTATAATTCAATCGTACCACCGATATCTGTATACCATTTTGATCGTCTCATCGCGCTGATCACCATGGTATATTCAATTCCGTGTTTTGAAGTCCGATACGTAGCAAAATCCGCGAAAACGGTAACCGTATCGGTATTTAAACTTTACCTTTTCGGTTTCCTGCCATCGTTTACCCAACAAGAGAAACGAATAGCCTAGTCCCTTTGATATTCTCTAAATATTACTCTTGACTTGTGGTTATCCGTTATAAATTGGGCAGTGCCTTGGAATACTTTTTTTTTCTTTTGTAACCTATGCATGTTAAAAGGCACGCCACCCACCTGAAGCTTTAAGTCTTCTTTCAAATTCCAACCTGGCATTTATAACCTGACATGCACCACTTCAGCCCATGACCATTTCATCTTCCCTTACTTTAACTCCTCTTCACCACGTCTTCTCCACCGAAACTCACCACTCTCCACTTCAGCCATCTCCACTTTCCACTTCATCATCGGCCTGCCCAAAGCCAAGATACCACCGAGCTCCGCCTCGATCTCCGATCGTCACCCTTCTCGAACCGTTCCTTCCTTCTCCCCATGCGCCGACCTCAATAATGGCCGCTCCGTCCCTTCCTCAATCCCCACCGTCGCTCGACGTGATCCACCTCCACCTCAAACAAATGCAACCGCCGTTCACACCCTCCGCCCATTTACCTTCCGCCTTCACGTGAGCATCACCGCGTTCTGCCAGATCCACCCTCTCTCCGCCCTCCATCCACCCACCGACGCAATGACCTGCCGCGCGACCAACCGAGACAGACACGCCACCCAGCAGCCTCGTCTCTACTTAACCTCCTTTCACCTCAAAGTGACAACCCCTTCCTCTTTAAACTGTAAGATATTTTGTAATAATAGTTTAAATTACACGTTCTATATATTACTATACAAGTTGTATATTTTATGGGCAACAGTTTAGTGTATAAGTATATTATATAGTGTGCAAGTTGTTGTTTATAGATGGTACAGTAGTTATAGACTACAGTATTATATATAGGTGCTAAAGTTTTTTTTTTGAGTGCTTAACTGTATAAAATTTTGTATGTATGTTTTACTACTAATATATATACAGTTTTCGAAAGTTGAAGTTTGAATAATATGATGGTTTGATGCATATATAATAATTCCATATATTTGAAATGTTCAAGGTTTATATATATGTTTATTAAGTATATGGATATCTTTATCTAAAATATGTTGTAGTACGTGTAGTATATAACTGAGTGTTTCATAGCATGTTGCTGTATATAATATGCAGAAGTGTATTTAATGTATTCATTATTGTATGATCTGTTGTATAAGGGTATATTGGTGTCTAGTCTATATAAGCACAAGCAGTAAAGCTGTAACGACCCGACTTCCTATGCCCAGAAAGTCGCATCATTATGAAGAAAGAAAGGGGTAGAAAATAGAAAAGAAGAGAAGAAAGAAAGAAACAACAACAACGATCTCACAGCGGAACGAATAAATTATATTAATAACATAAACTATTACATAGTATACAACAATTTACAGATTTACACAGCATATACATCACTTACTAGACAGTTATAAACATCTGTCTAGACATTACAACTCAAATACAAGACAAGACACTATCACAGATATCAACACAGCGGAATACTATATTTACGAACGCCGAAGCCTCCTGCTCCATTGCTCCTCCAGAATATTCGTCAAAGCTAAACCTGAATCCCTTGGCTACTCGTAAAAATTTGAGTACCCAAGAGTTTATATAAAACAGAAATAAACACTTGGGTCAGACATGGGTCTGGTGTGAGTAACAGGTTAAACTTGCTTAACTTCAAAACTTTTAGAAAGAAAAGGTATCACGTAAGACTCCCCACAAATAAACATGGGTAAGTTTTTACCTTACGCTAACCAAAACATTTGATAGGAAATCTGATTTTATTATAATAGGGTCTAGGGTTTTCAAGTAAAATATAGAAATAGCTGAAATGCTTACATCTCACATTCCAACATAGTTGGGCACAACTAATACGTACGGCACTTATTGGAGTTTGGATTCCATACAATGGCAGGGCTACTGGGGTACCGCCCGTCACAGTACGTGGCCTAGATCACCGTACCGAGGAGTACGCCCGCTCCCCTGCAACACAAAGCCGGAACCATCCCTTACTGGATAATTCCAAACAAGATAACCCCGTAGTTGGCGTGACCAACCACACACTAAGCCGAATAAAAAGAAAAGGGACCTTTAGACAGGGATCTATCTTGCTCTCAGTGGGTGCTACCTACGAAGCCTTGCTGCACCTCCCCTGTTTTAGCCATTCCCGGTTGATGAGGCTTGAGGTTACGATTACCTTTAATCAGAACATATCACTTAGAATGCTCATCGTCCGCCTGACGATGTGCTGAAAGCATTCAATCCATACAAGTTCGTTCCGGGTTCGAACGAAACCGAAGGCATTATCTCGTTACACTCGTTTTGGAATCACCCTCAGAGTTAACGACAATAACCCTTGCACTTTGAATCTTCATCTTCACTTGAGATTCACGACCTATCGTAAATTTGGATCGATGTGGTATTCGGGTCTCCAGACCTGGAATCCCGGTATACGGAAACCCGATCCCGGTCTCATCGAAATCCAAAACGTATCTTTTAAGGGCCAAGTTGTTTTAAGGTTAAAACAATTCAATTCTTATCTATACTACACACAGATAGATAATTTACAATAGATAATCCATATTATCATCCAAACAGATAATTCATATTATCATTTCAATCCAACCAAACATCTATATCATAGATCAGCACATCTCTTATCAGAGATATCAACAATGCAAAGCATTCAATATCATTCATCCATTCTTAAGTAATGATTTATATCATCTCTAATTAATTTAAAGTTAATTAAATTAATTACTTCATTTTATAAATCCTGCTTACTTAATCATTAATTAAACCAATTAATTAATCATACTTTAAGTATCATCTTAATTAATCATTCCTGATTAATTATACTTTAATTACTTTAAGTAATTAACTCTTAATTAATTTCACAAATTAATTAACTTAACCCATTTCAGTAATTAATCTTTAATTACTTCATTAATTAATTTAATTACATTAATCCTTAATTAGTTACAATTAATTAATTTCTTTAATCACTAATTATTTATTAATTAATCTTAATTAATCAATTCTTAATTACATCATTAATTTTATTAATTAATGATCCTTAATTACTCTTAATTAATTATCTTATTTAAATTAATTACATTTAATAATTAATTAGTCACATTTATTAATCACCTTTGATTAATCTCATTTAGTAATTAACTTCCCTTAATTACTCCACTTCATAAATTAATTACTCCTTAATTAATTATCCTTTAATTAATCCCTTGATTAATTATTCAAAAGTAATTAAACTTCAAATTAATTTTTAAATCATCTTTAGTTAATTACATCCACTAATTAACTTTAATTACTTTCCTAAGTAATTTATACTTTCACTAATTACATTTAAGTAATTATACTTATCACGTAATCAAGTGATTATCTTAAATTAATTCAATTAATTAATTTAACTAAATCAAATTTATTTAATTAATTACCTTAAGTAATTAATTCCCTTAATTACTTTCATTAAGTAATTATACTTAACCAATTCATAAAAGATTATCATTAGTTAATTAATCTACTTGATTATCAAAATTAATCCCATTTATTAAATTTATTTAATAATCCCTAATTAATGATCCCTCATTAATTATTAACAATTTTAATTACTTTCTTTAAGTAATTAATCTTTAATCAACTATTTATTAATTACAAATTAATAAATTCTTAATCACCCTTTAATTAATTTCTAATTACTAAATTAATTTCTTAAATTAATTTCTAATCACTTGATTAATTAATTTCCAATCATTTATTAATAACTCATACTTATTTAACAAATGATTCTAAATCTCAAATTAATTAACACTTAATTAATTAACTTATAATCCTAATTATTTAATTAATTAACACTAAACCATTAATTAATTAAATTATTAAATTATTCTTTAATTACCTCATTAATTTAATGAATCTTGAATCATTAAACCTTAATTACTTTCTAAATTAAAGTATTAACCTTTAACTACTTTAATTATTATTAACAAAGACTTTAAAACATTTTTACTTTAAAATCTTCTTTTAATTCATTTTAAAGTAAATTACAAATTTAACTTTATCCAATTTTTAAATCAAATTTATAAAATCTTCTTAAATTCAAATGTTAAGAACACTTAACATTTATAAAGGAAATTTATAAGATTTTTAAATTCAAACCTTTATAAAATTATACCTTTAACATTTTTAATTTTGTTAAAACATTATAAATTTTTATAAACTTATTAATCTTAAATCTAGAATAAAATTTTAGATTTTAAATCCAGACTTAAATTTTGATTTAAAACTTGGTTTTAAATTCTGCCTTTAATTTAAACTTATTTTAAAAATTTTAAAACCTCTGACTGGTTTTAAAACTACAATTCTAAATGACCCGAGACCATCACCATTTTCCCCGTGCCAAAACCTGAAAACCCCCGAGACAACTTCGAGTTTCCCCTTCCTTTTCTTTTTAACTTTGCTATGTTTAAAATTTGAAACACAGTTATAATCCACGCGAGTTTCCCTCTAAACAACTCGAACCAGAACCCCTTCTTCCCGAACATGACTTCGAGTCACTCGCTTATAAACTCGAGAAGACTCTGTTTTAAAAAAAACAAACTAAACACTGATACACCTAACACATGTTCACGTGCACAGTCGAGATGATCGTCTCCGACCATCAATTCCATCGCCATCATATCGACCCCGACCATCTCACACGATTCCGACTACCTGAGCTTCGTTCAAACACGAAATTCGAATTCGAGTTATTCGATCACCACCTGGAACAGAACCCAACCTGGAAAAATGCTCGAACCCAACTTCTCCGATCATCATCGTCGTTGAAACTTCGGTGAAGACCTCGTCAACCCACCATCTTCCAGTGCCCAAAACCCTAGCCAACTCGATCACTAGAGGAAGTCGAACTCACGCAAAAGTTGTAACCCAGTAAAACTAGGTTTAGAAAATCAATCGACCAACCACCATCGCCACGATCATCTATATGGCCATCCACTATTTTTCCCATAATCTCCGATCTCCCAGCAAACTTCACTCATGAACCAGAGACAACAGATCTTCGCGATCGCCAGAAATTGGTAAAATTCCAATTTCCGTTCATCTCAATATATCTCGACCCAAACAAACTTAATTTTTTTTAATAATATGATCAAAATTCATCATTTTAAATTTCGAAACAGATCATGTAATTAAAACTTAGAATTTGGAAACTTGATTTTCTGACTTATAATGATTTCTACTGTAAATTACCAATTTCCAGATAAATTGCCTAATAGTTCTTCTTATTTTTATTTTTAGAATTTGTATTACATCAACACAAACAAATTCCTTTTTAACATCATGTGTTCAAAGAGATCAGGGGAGGAGGTTTTGAATTTTGAATTTAATCATGCCTATAAATTTTTGAACAGAGGTATAGATATACTAGAACACAGACATGCATCCAATTTCTTACATATATATATATATATATATATATACAGGCAATATCTACGTTCATACAACAATTTCACACATACTTTCAAATATTCATCCCATGCAAACAAATTATAATAGATTTAAAACTTTATGAAGGGGAGTTTACTCATCTGATTTGAAAGTGAAGAACAGGTGATATACCAATACATCAGCATAGCATATATATAAATCTATATATACAGATAAGTCTACTTATCTAAAATCACACATGACATTTCCATAATTTCAACATGCAACCAGATTTAAAGAATACTTAAGCTTTTAGAAAAGTGTTACTCACCAATTTGAGAAGAAGATAAACAGAGCTTGAAACAGGAATTTGAAAAGCTTTTGAATACTTTTTAAAATCTGAATGCCTTTTGCTATTAAAACCTGAATTGCTTGCTGTTATTGGATCTTGCATGCATGCCAATTATCTTGTTGAGATGTTGCTTAGATCAGTTGCTTGCTTTCAGATTTTGAATAAGAAAAACAGGTTTTTGTTTGATTTTTGGAAAATGGTTACAGATTTTGAAGAAATGCATTACAGGGATAGATTTTCTGGGTTTTGAAGAAGAATATTCAGGCTTTAAAGAAATGCAGATTTGAAGAATGAGTTACAGGTTATTTGAGGAAGATGTTTATTGAGTTTGATTTCAGATTGTTTTTGAGAGGAGAATTTTGTTACAGATTTTGAAGAATGGTTACAGGCTGAAAATTCTTAAGTTTTGAAAAAGAATAGGAAAGGAAATGAAGATGAGAGGTAAATGTTTATATAAGTTAATATGTAGTTTATTAAAAATAAAAGAAAACTAAAATTTAAAAACTTGACATTTGTCATTTACTCTAATTCATTAACTAACACATGTCACCATGGTTACTTAATAAATTAACACTTGTCTTTTTAATTAATTTTATTTATTGTAAATGTAAATAAAAGCCCTTTCTTAATTTATTAACTATTTATCAATTTATAAAACAATACACTATTAATATTGTATTTTAAACTTATCTATATATATATACTCTTAAATCTTATTTATTAAGCAGTATTTAAAAAGAAATAAAATAATCCTTATTATTAATCTTATTTAAAACCATATAATTATTTTGTTTAAATAGCTTTGTAAAGCTAATATTAAATAAATCATAATTTCCAAACTATAAGAATATACATTAGAAATTTAAAACAAGATTTCATTTATTATTTAAATTTCAAATCCAAGCTTATCTATTTACAATATATACATATATATACATTATAAATAGAAATCATTTTAGGATAAAATTCACTAATTAAATATTCATTTAATTAGATTTTTAAACCAATTCAAATATTTTTATTATCAAAGATTTATCAATCAATTTAATTATTTAAATAGATTATTAAATTGATATTGCCCCAAATTTCCGGGATATTACATTCCTCCCCCCTTAAAATAATTTCGTCCCCGAAATTTAAAACAAAGGTAATTTAATAATCTTTTTAAATCACAAGGATGTATTATCATCCATATGCTAATAATCATAGCAACCAATCATCCAAACAAACAATTCTAACTATCCAGCGAAAAATTCTGAATAGAATTTCCTCGAGTTTCCCCAAGTATATATATATATCGGGATACTCGCTCTACAGAATCCAAACAATCAACACTACTAAGCTATAGAGCTCCTACTCATCTAGATCTACAAAACTAACCAGAATATCACACTACAGACGAGTCTGACTCAACAACCAAATACTCCAGAACTGCTGGTTCCAAAACAAGAGATAGATCAAACACGTACTCCCTCAGAGATATGTAAAATACATTGAATTTCAGTTATCCAAACTGACAATTCAACCTTGTAGATCAAAGTACTTATCCAAATCAGAACACAGAAGAGATCCAAAATTCCTCGGAGCTGACTTCCCAGACTTACCCAATCTTATAGCTCCCTTTAACCAGAGAAAAACTTCACAACAACAAAGTCTCCAACTTCGAATTTCAAATTCCTTCGTCTCTTATCCACAAAATTCTTCAGACGATCCTGGCTTCCTACAAATCCTTCTTGATCAGTTCAACCTTCGTCGATGCTTCTCGAAACAAACAGGACCAAAAATAACTCCATAAATGATCCTTTCAAGATCTACCCAATCCAAAACACAACTCTACTTCACAAACATCAGTAGATCCCAAACTTACTTCTCCTATCTGGAAAAGACAAACACAAACAGGAGCACTCGCCAAACTGCTTCCGCTGCACCATTCTGATCTGGAGTAGAATGAAAATGCTGATGAAGAACACAAGCACAGACTGGACAACACATCCCCGAAAATATCGTATAACTCAAAAGAATACTCAAACTATCGCAAGTCACTTTTGCGATCAACCCAGCCAACATGCAAAGAAACTGTTCTCTCTTTACCAATCAGAACAGCTTACGCTTATCTAGCCAATCCATCGAAGAAATGGATACACTCTGCTGCTTCTGAACTCCTTCTTCAGAAAACTGCTCATCCAGGAAAACTTACTGTCAACACACAGAATACTCCGAGCTGCACCGCTGCCACAGATGCCAAAGACTTCCTTACCAAAGCTTTTCGAGAAACTCGAACTTCAAACCAAACAGAATCACCATGCTGAACTCAGCCACAACACCGAAGCAGACACACTTCCACAACTTTTTCCAAAGAAAACATCTTCGGGAACATCCATAGTCACTGCGTCTCATCACACAGCTACTATTACCTGAGGTATCAAGATACCATCACTCGCTTCTGCCCAACCGACAGATCCAAACTTCAAAAATAAACTCCGAACCTTAACAGGTTTCCTTCAGAGATTGATGAAATTCTCATAATTGCAAAGTTCACTCGAGACGGTATTAGGTTTACAGTCTCGACAAATACACTTCCAACCTCAACACTCAGACTCCTAATCCTAGATGATAATTTATTATCATCTCAACCAATCATTACAAATACCATATACATTTAAAATGATACTTTTTTTATATAGAAATTATATCTGGGTAAAATTATTTCATCTACCTTTTTAAAACAATATTGTGTCCGTTGGCCTGGTCCAAGTGTTTAGAGATCCCTATCAATAACGTTAGCTACTCGTATTTACCAGAATCCATATACCACTCAACCGATCAATTAACACAATATAAAACCATTTTATATAACTAACAAATACGCGCTCTCGAATATATATACACTCAGACTCAAACAGGTTGCTACAGATCCTATCTCTAATGAACAACCCTCCCGAACCTAGGTATTCACTCAACCTAGTGCTCTGATATTCACTTAACCAATAGCTTAGGCATTCGCTCAACCTATGCTCTGATACCAACTGTAACGACCCGACTTCCTATGCCCAGAAAGTCGCATCATTATGAAGAAAGAAAGGGGTAGAAAATAGAAAAGAAGAGAAGAAAGAAAGAAACAACAACAACGATCTCACAGCGGAACGAATAAATTATATTAATAACATAAACTATTACATAGTATACAACAATTTACAGATTTACACAGCATATACATCACTTACTAGACAGTTATAAACATCTGTCTAGACATTACAACTCAAATACAAGACAAGACACTATCACAGATATCAACACAGCGGAATACTATATTTACGAACGCCGAAGCCTCCTGCTCCATTGCTCCTCCAGAATATTCGTCAAAGCTAAACCTGAATCCCTTGGCTACTCGTAAAAATTTGAGTACCCAAGAGTTTATATAAAACAGAAATAAACACTTGGGTCAGACATGGGTCTGGTGTGAGTAACAGGTTAAACTTGCTTAACTTCAAAACTTTTAGAAAGAAAAGGTATCACGTAAGACTCCCCACAAATAAACATGGGTAAGTTTTTACCTTACGCTAACCAAAACATTTGATAGGAAATCTGATTTTATTATAATAGGGTCTAGGGTTTTCAAGTAAAATATAGAAATAGCTGAAATGCTTACATCTCACATTCCAACATAGTTGGGCACAACTAATACGTACGGCACTTATTGGAGTTTGGATTCCATACAATGGCAGGGCTACTGGGGTACCGCCCGTCACAGTACGTGGCCTAGATCACCGTACTGAGGAGTACGCCCGCTCCCCTGCAACACAAAGCCGGAACCATCCCTTACTGGATAATTCCAAACAAGATAACCCCGTAGTTGGCGCGACCAACCACACACTAAGCCGAATAAAAAGAAAAGGTACCTCTAGACAGGGATCTATCTTGCTCTCAATGGGTGCTACCCACGAAGCCTTGCTGCACCTCCCCTGTTTTAGCCATTCCCGGTTGATGAGGCTTGAGGTTACGATTACCTTTAATCAGAACATATCACTTAGAATGCTCATCGTCCGCCTGACGATGTGTTGAAAGCATTCAATCCATACAAGTTCGTTCCGGGTTCGAACGAAACCGAAGGCATTATCTCGTTACACTCGTTTTGGAATCACCCTCAGAGTTAACGACAATAACCCTTGCACTTTGAATCTTCATCTTCACTTGAGATTCACGACCTATCGTAAATTTGGATCGATGTGGTATTCGGGTCTCCAGACCTGGAATCCCGGTATACGGAAACCCGATCCCGGTCTCATCGAAATCCAAAACGTATCTTTTAAGGGCCAAGTTGTTTTAAGGTTAAAACAATTCAATTCTTATCTATACTACACACAGATAGATAATTTACAATAGATAATCCATATTATCATCCAAACGGATAATTCATATTATCATTTCAATCCAACCAAACATCTATATCATAGATCAGCACATCTCTTATCAGAGATATCAACAATGCAAAGCATTCAATATCATTCATCCATTCTTAAGTAATGATTTATATCATCTCTAATTAATTTAAAGTTAATTAAATTAATTACTTCATTTTATAAATCCTGCTTACTTAATCATTAATTAAACCAATTAATTAATCATACTTTAAGTATCATCTTAATTAATCATTCCTGATTAATTATACTTTAATTACTTTAAGTAATTAACTCTTAATTAATTTCACAAATTAATTAACTTAACCCATTTCAGTAATTAATCTTTAATTACTTCATTAATTAATTTAATTACATTAATCCTTAATTAGTTACAATTAATTAATTTCTTTAATCACTAATTATTTATTAATTAATCTTAATTAATCAATTCTTAATTACATCATTAATTTTATTAATTAATGATCCTTAATTACTCTTAATTAATTATCTTATTTAAATTAATTACATTTAATAATTAATTAGTCACATTTATTAATCACCTTTGATTAATCTCATTTAGTAATTAACTTCCCTTAATTACTCCACTTCATAAATTAATTACTCCTTAATTAATTATCTTTAATTAATCCCTTGATTAATTATTCAAAAGTAATTAAACTTCAAATTACTTTTTAAATCATCTTTAGTTAATTACATCCACTAATTAACTTAAATTACTTTCCTAAGTAATTTATACTTTCACTAATTACATTTAAGTAATTATACTTATCACGTAATCAAGTGATTATCTTAAATTAATTCAATTAATTAATTTAACTAAATCAAATTTATTTAATTAATTACCTTAAGTAATTAATTCCCTTAATTACTTTCATTAAGTAATTATACTTAACCAATTCATAAAAGATTATCATTAGTTAATTAATCTACTTGATTATCAAAATTAATCCCATTTATTAAATTTATTTAATAATCCCTAATTAATGATCCCTCATTAATTATTAACAATTTTAATTACTTTCTTTAAGTAATTAATCTTTAATCAACTATTTATTAATTACAAATTAATAAATTCTTAATCACCCTTTAATTAATTTCTAATTACTAAATTAATTTCTTAAATTAATTTCTAATCACTTGATTAATTAATTTCCAATCATTTATTAATAACTCATACTTATTTAACAAATGATTCTAAATCTCAAATTAATTAACACTTAATTAATTAACTTATAATCCTAATTATTTAATTAATTAACACTAAACCATTAATTAATTAAATTATTAAATTATTCTTTAATTACCTCATTAATTTAATGAATCTTAAATCATTAAACCTTAATTACTTTCTAAATTAAAGTATTAACCTTTAACTACTTTAATTATTATTAACAAAGACTTTAAAACATTTTTACTTTAAAATCTTCTTTTAATTCATTTTAAAGTAAATTACAAATTTAACTTTATCCAATTTTTAAATCAAATTTATAAAATCTTCTTAAATTCAAATGTTAAGAACACTTAACATTTATAAAGGAAATTTATAAGATTTTTAAATTCAAACCTTTATAAAATTATACCTTTAACATTTTTAATTTTGTTAAAACATTATAAATTTTTATAAACTTATTAATCTTAAATCTAGAATAAAATTTTAGATTTTAAATCCAGACTTAAATTTTGATTTAAAACTTGGTTTTAAATTCTGCTTTTAATTTAAACTTATTTTAAAAATTTTAAAACCTCTGACTGGTTTTAAAACTACAATTCTAAATGACCCGAGACCATCACCATTTTCCCCGTGCCAAAACCTGAAAACCCCCGAGACAACTTCGAGTTTCCCCTTCCTTTTCTTTTTAACTTTGCTATGTTTAAAATTTGAAACACAGTTATAATCCACGCGAGTTTCCCTCTAAACAACTCGAACCAGAACCCCTTCTTCCCGAACATGACTTCGAGTCACTCGCTTATAAACTCGAGAAGACTCTGTTTTAAAAAAAAACAAACTAAACACTGATACACCTAACACATGTTCACGTGCACAGTCGAGATGATCGTCTCCGACCATCAATTCCATCGCCATCATATCGACCCCGACCATCTCACACGATTCCGACTACCTGAGCTTCGTTCAAACACGAAATTCGAATTCGAGTTATTCGATCACCACCTGGAACAGAACCCAACCTGGAAAAATGCTCGAACCCAACTTCTCCGATCATCATCGTCGTTGAAACTTCGGTGAAGACCTCGTCAACCCACCATCTTCCAGTGCCCAAAACCCTAGCCAACTCGATCACTAGAGGAAGTCGAACTCACGCAAAAGTTGTAACCCAGTAAAACTAGGTTTAGAAAATCAATCGACCAACCACCATCGCCACGATCATCTATATGGCCATCCACTATTTTTCCCATAATCTCCGATCTCCCAGCAAACTTCACTCACGAACCAGAGACAACAGATCTTCGCGATCGCCAGAAATTGGTAAAATTCCAATTTCCGTTCATCTCAATATATATCGACCCAAACAAACTTAAATTTTTTTAATAATATGATCAAAATTCATCATTTTAAATTTCGAAACAGATCATGTAATTAAAACTTAGAATTTGGAAACTTGATTTTCTGACTTATAATGATTTCTACTGTAAATTAACAATTTCCAGATAAATTGCCTAATAGTTCTTCTTATTTTTATTTTTAGAATTTGTATTACATCAACACAAACAAATTCCTTTTTAACATCATGTGTTCAAAGAGATCAGGGAGGAGGTTTTGAATTTTGAATTTAATCATGCCTATAAATTTTTGAACAGTGGTATAGATATACTAGAACACAGACATGCATCCAATTTCTTACACACATATATATATATATAGGCAATATCTACGTTCATACAACAATTTCACACATACTTTCAAATATTCATCCCATGCAAACAAATTATAATAGATTTAAAACTTTATGAAGGGGAGTTTACTCATCTGATTTGAAAGTGAAGAACAGATGATATACCAATACATCAGCATAGCATATATATAAATCTATATATACAGATAAGTCTACTTACCTAAAATCACACATGACATTTCCATAATTTCAACATGCAACCAGATTTAAAGAATACTTAAGCTTTTAGAAAAGTGTTACTCACCAATTTGAGAAGAAGATAAACAGAGCTTGAAACAGGAATTTGAAAAGCTTTTGAATACTTTTTAAAATCTGAATGCCTTTTGCTATTAAAACCTGAATTGCTTGCTGTTATTGGATCTTGCATACATGCCAATTATCTTGTTGAGATGTTGCTTAGATCAGTTGCTTGCTTTCAGATTTTGAATAAGAAAAACAGGTTTTTGTTTGATTTTTGGAAAATGGTTACAGATTTTGAAGAAATGCATTACAGGGATAGATTTTCTGGGTTTTGAAGAAGAATATTCAGGCTTTAAAGAAATGCAGATTTGAAGAATGAGTTACAGGTTATTTGAGGAAGATGTTTATTGAGTTTGATTTCAGATTTTTTTTGAGAGGAGAATTTTGTTACAGATTTTGAAGAATGGTTACAGGCTGAAAATTCTTAAGTTTTGAAAAAGAATAGGAAAGGAAATGAAGATGAGAGGTAAATGTTTATATAAGTTAATATGTAGTTTATTAAAAATAAAAGAAAACTAAAATTTAAAAACTTGACATTTGTCATTTACTCTAATTCATTAACTAACACATGTCACCATGGTTACTTAATAAATTAACACTTGTCTTTTTAATTAATTTTATTTATTGTAAATGTAAATAAAAGCCCTTTCTTAATTTATTAACTATTTATCAATTTATAAAACAATACACTATTAATATTGTATTTTAAACTTATCTATATATATATACTCTTAAATCTTATTTATTAAGCAATATTTAAAAAGAAATAAAATAATCCTTATTATTAATCTTATTTAAAACCATATAATTATTTTGTTTAAATAGCTTTGTAAAGCTAATATTAAATAAATCATAATTTCCAAACTATAAGAATATACATTAGAAATTTAAAACAAGATTTCATTTATTATTTAAATTTCAAATCCAAGCTTATCTATTTACAATATATACATATATATACATTATAAATAGAAATCATTTTAGGATAAAATTCACTAATTAAATATTCATTTAATTAGATTTTTAAACCAATTCAAATATTTTTATTATCAAAGATTTATCAATCAATTTAATTATTTAAATAGATTATTAAATTGATATTGCCCCAAATTTCCGGGATATTACAAAAGCTAGTTGCAAACAAATTATGAACTGTGTATATTTTATATCAAGGTCGTATATGAAGTACATATCTGTTAAGTATTATATGATTTATATGGTTGGTAGTGATAATAGTTATATACGTATATATGTTATAAATGTTGATATGTGAGAAATATATAAGTATACTGTTTATATTTTGACTTTATGATATGATTTTGCTTGTGAATTTGGTTTAAAATTTATGTGTTTTACGTGAATAGTGGAATTTGAAATTCAGATGCATTCAATACAAGTGTTGTTTGACAAATCTTAAATTGAATATTAGAATTTAACATCCGTACACAAATAGATTTTTGATTTTAGAAGTATGTGTGTTTTGGACTAAGTGATGATTGTAATATAAAAGTTTATATAGTTGTATATTTGCGTGTTTAAATTTAATTTTTAAATGTGTATGTATTTTTAAATTGAATATTGGTTTAAGGAAAATAGTAATATAATATACTTTTGTTTCGATTTTATCCGCAGCGATCCACTACTAATTTGATTTCGTTTATTTCCTATCTATCAGTTTGTCCGCCAATTCGTATCCATCTAGCTTTGATTTGGAAACTCGTGCTTGGATTCGCAACTCGTTTCATTTGAAAAATCTCCTCTAACCTCGAAAGGTGAGCACTCACTCACGATTAACATTCTTTTATTTATTAAATCTGATTTCAATTGAAACGACAATTGAAATATGCTGCTGTTAGTTAATTACACTGCTATATATGCTATTGCCTGTATTAGTTAACCTTTGACATCTGACACCATTATCTGGTAATTATTTATGCGATGATAATACAGTTTGGCTGATAATTGATTGATCGTTGATGTTTATATTGGACGTTAATTGTTAATGTTAAAATGATAAATAGGATGCAATTGAACTTGATATAGGATAGTTAAATGTTAAATTTGATTAACTGACATTTGTATAATATGACCCCTTTAACTGTTGAAATTATTGACACGTAGGATTTGTTTAATTTCATTTTGAACCACTGAATGTATGTTGTTAAATTGATGATGTATGAAATTGTAAATAGATGACAAGTGAAAACCGTAATGTAATAATCTTTAATCTACATGAAATGATAGTGTAGATTCTAGAAATAATTATATTAATTCGTACGAATAACAATGCGAATTAATACGGTTATTTCGGGATTATTTGAATTGATTATTGGATTGTTATTGATTGTTGTTATTGCATGTTTATTTACTTTGACACCATCCCAGTTATCACACTGCAAGTTCCCTTTATACTTTGATTTTGAATTGAATTGGAATCGGGTTGAAATGATAAATACCCAAATTGAACTTTGACCTAGGATAGAGAATTAAATAAAAACCCGATTGGTCAATAAATTGATTTAAAAATAAAATGAAGATTTTATTTGAATAAATAATATGGTTTTGAAACGAAGTTGGAAATTGAATTTTGATGAAATTGAAATGTGAATATTTAATAATCTGAAACAAAATATTAATAATGTAATTGATGAAAGAATGTTGTTTAATTTGAGAAATGATTAAATAATTAAGTTTGAAATTATAATTAAGTTTGAAATTATTAAACTTTGAAATTATTTAATAATTAAGTTTTGAATTATTTAATAATTAAATAAGATTGAATTATTTAATGATTAAATTGAATTGAAATTCTTTAATAAGAAAAATTGAACTTTTGAATAAGTAAATTTGTACTTCGTAAATAATTAAAATTAAGTTTCTTTATTAATTAAGTTTGGAAAATTATTTAAGTAATTAAATAAGTGAAATTGAATTTCTTTATCAAGAAATAAAATGTGATTTATTGAAATTAATGTAAGACTTGAAATTTAAAGAATTTGATTGATGAATTTAATTTATTTCAAACTGTAAGTTTTAATATAATGAAGTTGAATTTAAATAATGGATTTAATGAATTGGAAATTTAATAGAAATTGTTTTGAATGGGAAATTTACTTAATGAATATTGAATGAAATCGATAGATGAATTTGAAATTGATTTGAATGTTAAAGTATATTAATTCAAATGATTTAGAAGAAAACTTATTTGCGAGTTAAATCAATATTTGAATTGTTTTAAATAAAATTGAAATTGAATTGTAAGACTTTGAATGTATAATTTGGAAGTTTTGAAACGTAAATTTATGGAATTGGTTTTGAAAGACAAACGAAATGTTGATTTACGAATTGAAATTGAAATTGATTTGGTTTTGAAATAAATAAACGACCAATCGGTGAAATAATTACGGAAGTTATTAAAGAGACCGGAATTCGGTTATGGATATACTCTCTATCTAAACCGAAAACCACTTTAATAACTATGCACGGAGTGATGATCCAGAATGAAGTGGTTGGAATGGTGTTCGTGTTGACTGAAGAAAGAGAACGATAATGGATAGCCTTGACACTTGTGTCAAATTGGAAATGACTAAAACAGGAGCTGTGCCGGGCCAATGGAGGATTAGCTACCTCAAGTGGACACACTTCTTCGAACTACTTATACTTGTTGTCGATTGGTGCACCCTTGATTTTGGGAGTGTTGTTTCACGGTGTTGCGGGCGCTGCGGCGTTGCGTTCTCACCAGTCCGGATCAGGTGAACGGTAGTATCACTACCTTGGGTATTGCCTCATGTGCCTTGTCATACTTGTATTCCATTTATACGCGACCACTACGATTTTGATTTGTACCTTTAGTATATGGATTGCCCTCTGGTGACTTCCGGTTTTGGGGAAACTACGGTCTTGTATATGCTTTTGGGAATAAAAATGTGTTAAGGGTGGAATGGGCCATGACTTAACGCTATTTTGATATCTTTATATTACTGATAGACATTATCTACTTATCGTACACTACTACCTAGTAGATAGTTTAACGGATCCTTAAAGGATGGTTATTCCAAACATCCTTTGAGTTACTTGTATTTCAATTGCTATTTCACTTGAGTTGGATTTATTAATATAAGAATGTTAATCCTGACTCGAGTGTCTTGTGTTTTTGCTTTACGCTCGGGTCAGACTGAGTGTACCAGTATTCGAGATTCACCTTTGGAGTTGGAGCTTTTCTTGAAGATCCAGCCATCTATTCTGCTTTCAGTATTCGATGATTCCAGTGATGTATTATGATTTGTATCTGATGTATCATATTACTCTTCTATTGTAAACTCTGATGTATTTTATATATATTCATATAGTAGCTTCATGAACTACTATCCCTTTTATTTCCGCTGCACTTATTACTCTGTGTCTGTGATCTGTGATTATTTTATTTACTGTATATGTTCAGTTTTGCCAAATTTAAATTAACAACGCGGTATTTTGAGCAATTCAATTCCGGCATGAGTGTCTACCTATACACTTATAATGGATGCGAATGGTCCAAAATAGCGGGTCGTTACAGTAATGGAAAATTTTACAAGTAAAACTTATGTAAGGGAAGTAAGTATTGTTAGCAGATGATTAAAAACTTAAGTTAATGAATTGATATGCTAAGTAATTGAATTGAACATGAATACTATAAATAAATGAATGTAAATAAATGAAATTAAGTAATGAATGAATAAATATAATGCAATAAAAAGAAATTGACAGGATATGAATAAATGAAAATGAATTTTTGTAAGTAATAAATGAAAATAAATGAAATAACCACTGAATGAATGAATGGGAATAAGATTTGTAAGAAATAAATGTAAAATTTAAAGAAAGTAATCACTGAATGAATGAAATAAAAATGAAAAACAAATCATGTGAAAAGAAATTAATAAGAATAAACTTAAATAATGTTAGAAATCTGTTGTTTGTTTGGTTTATGGATTGTTTGGGAAATGGTACTTCTAATTGTTTGGATGTATGAATAATCTATTGAGTTTTATCTAAGACTATTGAGTAAATGGTATACTTAGTAGTTATTTGTCATTCTATGTGATTAAAAGTGTCTTAACCCAAACAAACTATTTGTTTTGGTTGATATGGATGGATAATTGATTTTATTGATTTCATATGATGGTTGTATGCTGTGGTTGCTAGTGGTTGTTGTTTATATTGATTTGTTTGTAGTAGGTAAAACAACTTTGAATATTTTCATTTTATATAATTATTAACTCCTTTTGGATTATATAAGTGAAATAGAGGTTATGGAAGCAATTGATATTGCTTTTGGTTTCATAATTAAGCGTTAATTGCCCAACAAATAGGTACGTCTCGGATTACAGTTTCCTAGCGATATTATATTATATTTTCCCCCTGTTGGGATTTATTATTTTGGAAAATATATGAGATATTGTTATATTTTGATATTGTTATTTCTCCCGAGCCTCTCCGTACAAAGGAGACTCTGCCGAAATTTTTCGTGAATTTTGGACTTAGAAAGTTTTGTGAAATATTTTCCAAACCTTTATTTACTTGAATATAAAAGGATTTAAGTGTTATAAATTGATATATTTTATTTAAATTATTTAATTTTGTAAATTTATTTGTTATAAATTTAATATTTTAAATAAGATATATTCATTTCTTAATTCCTCTTTTTCCCTTCTTTCCCTTTTCGAGGACGAAAAGTTTTGAGTGGGGGAGAGTGTAACGACCCATAAATTTCGATAATTTAAATTAGTTAATTTAATAAGATTTTGAATTAAATTTGAAAGAAATAAAAATTGGAGATTTAGTAATGTAATGAATACTAAAATGAAATGTAACAATGGTAATTAAAGCTAATTATTGATAAATTGAATGAAATTACAATAAATGAAATAATGTAAAATGTTATACTTGGTTATAAATTGAATATAAGGAAACAAATGTAAATATTTAATTTATTAATGGTATTTGAATAAAACCAGTATTGTGTAAAGAATTATAATATTTGTTGTATTAATCTGTGCATTAATTTATAATGGGATATAAAAGGTAATTGATAATTTAAAATGTTGACTTATTGATAAAATAGTGTGTAATGAATGGAAATGGAATAAATTAGTGTGATGAAAGAAATGGTAACATTTGCTATAATTAATAAACTTATAAACGTAATTAAAAGTAAATAGTGACTATTATTATAAGTTACATGTTTATTCAGTTAGTTGAATTGAAATTGAAATCAATTTTAAATAAATGTAAATAAATGTTACATTAATGTGAAATGTAATACAATGTTTAGAAGTTGTTAAATTGGAGTATATTAAGGTAATGAAAGGTAAAACAAAGATTAACTAGGTTTATAGATTAATAATGGACATAATAAAAAGATTGGAATTGAATCAAATCAATTTATTGGAATTAATTATAAATAATTGGAATTCAATTCATAATAAATGGATTTATCTTAAGTAAATGAAATTAAATACTACGTTAATTGAAATTAAGATGAAATTGAAAATTATTAATGCACTAAGATATAAACCAATGGTAATTATATCCATAAGATGATAATTGATTTAATAACAGGATTGAAAATCAAATAAATGAAATTTTGGAATTCTTATTTTAATTATTGAATTTTTTGAAATTAAGATTAAACAAGGTAAATTGGGAAATATTCCACAGTAAACTGATATAGAAATTTTTTTTAAAGGACTATAAATAACTAAGTAATCCAGAGTGATAGAAATTGTAAATTATTAAATATTGAATCAAAATGTGATTAATTAATTTAATATTAATTAATTTAATTAATGTGAAAATAGCCATTTTGGCCACTGACTCAGATTTCGACGAAACAAGTTTCATCGGATCCGTAACGGTGAATTATTGTAGGATTTCAAGTTTCGTGTCGATCGGACCTATCGGTTGATCGCACGGGCTCCAAACGCCTAGAAATCAATTTAGAATAAGCTGATTTTAACATAACTTCTTCAAACGAGGGAATTTGGACTTGAAACCTATTCCATTGAATTTGAAATTATCGAAAACATCTATTTTGATATATGGGATGACCCATTTCCATTCCGGAGACGAAACGGGCTTTTCGGGTCGTTCATCGTTTATCGTTCAATCAAACCTTGTCCATTCCTTCTATTTTCAGTTCTGCCTATAAATAGATCATTATAAACCCTAGCCACTCCTCATTTTCATTTGTTTGTACGTACATTTCAGTCTTTTCCTCCTTCTCAATGGCAAACAAACCAAACAAACTTCTCAATTCAATTTCAAAATCAAATTCAAATCAAAATTTCAAACTCCTCAAACTATATCGAATTATATACTAATTTGAAGCTCTCAACTAGCGTAATCTTCTACAACCCTTCGTTTTGTGATTCAGATCATCATTTTTCCAGAATTGAACCTCGGCCGTTCAAAGGCCACATGCTCGATCAACGGTAGATCTACGTTGTTAGGGTGATCGGGCAGTTGCATTGGAGAGGGAAGGGCGAGCGGGTCATTACAGTGTTGTTCGTTCGTACAAGGAATGCCGGAGTTCACCGAAAATCAGCGATAAACGAGGCGGCGGCAGCTTGTCTTTTGGAACGTCGCGTGGTGGCGCGCGTGGCCAGGGAGCTCGACCGGAGGTGGAGAGTCACATGGTGGAGGTTGATCGAGGTGAAACGCAGCGTGGCGGCGACAAAAATCTCGATTTGGGTGGCGGCTGGGTAGGGTTTAGGCCGAAGGCAGACGAGGGTTTTTTTTCATACGAGAGAGATATTTGCTGACGTGGTAATAGTGACGTGTTCAATTATATCTATTTTATTGATTTTATTATATATCGTATAACTTCTAATCTGAATATTTTCTGCATACGAGGTCCGTTTCACACGCGGGTTTTTCCGCTAGGATCGTATTGAAATTCCAGACATTTTGACGCTAGTTTGGACGAATTCTGAGACAGTTTGAGACATAAATTGAATTTATATTCAATTTAAATTCAAAGGTGATTGTTTTGACCCACTTACAACTTCTAAAATTTCTTATGTTTGTTAAATTAATTTATGACTGTTTTGTATATTTTATATCGTCATCTCAGTTAATTTGAATTTATTTGAATTAAATCATTATTTAATTTATTATTGAAATTAAATTGCCACTTAAATACCGGTTATTGTAAATTTGATAATTGTTGATATTTATTTGGTTGATTTGGATGATGATTGTGATGGATGCTTGATTGTTGATATTGGATGAGTGGATGTTGTATTTCATATCGTTATAAACTGCCAGTTCACTATGGTTGAAATGATACATACCCGAATGATCTATAGATTAGGGAAAAATCATTATGGGTTGAAATGATAGACTCGAGCGATTTTATGGATTTTATCGTTAAATTCGGTATTGCGGTTTGAAATGATATATAACCGTAAAACTCTAAATTGCTGGTTGAAATGATAAATATCTGTATCGCTTGACCCTAGGGTAGAAAATTATATACGGACACCGGATTTGTTAAATTTTAATGATTTTGAACTTCTTAATTTTTGAATTAATTAAATGATATCTTGAAATAAAATTTGATGTATATAAATTGAAGTATTATTGGAAAATCAAGTTTTGTTTTGAAATGTGAATTGGTTTAAAAGGAATTGCTTTAAGAAATAAATTGGAAGTTTAAAGTGAAACTTTTAAGTATAAATGAAATTCTATCGAAATTAAGTCATTGAAGTTGTTTGAAAATACTTTGAAATATTTTGAAATTGGAGTAATCCGAATTGATTTTGAACATGGATTGAAACGATATGAAATTCAATAGTTTATTGAAATGTTAAATTTAAAGGTTCAGAATTTGGTTTGTTGACTTGGAAATTGAAAATGGTCCAAATGTGTTGAAATGAAATGAATAGTTTAATTTGATATAAATTCCAAATTCATGTTTTAATATAAACTGTTTTAAAAAAAATATTATTTCAAAATTTCTAATTATTAAGATTTCAAAGTATTAAACTATTTTAACCTGTATTAATTATATTAAATCATTTTAACCTATTTTAAACCATTTAATTTATTTAAACTAATTAACCTGTTTTAACTTATTTTAAATCCAATTAATCTATCTTAAAGCTATTTAATCTATTTTAAATCTATATTAATTATTTATAACTATTTAAAACTACTTTCTTCTAAATTCCAAACTAAGTAAAATGGATGGGTTTATATTCAAATTCTCGATTTTTAAGTGAATATGGTTAACGATGTTATAACTTAAGTTGGGATTTAAAATAACATATTAGGTTTAATATGATATTTTGAAGTGAGAGTTTAGCCTATTTTGGAAATATGACTTTTGAAAGGAAATATAATTTCGAACTACGATTTCAAATGTTATATGATTTCAAAGGTGAATATGATTTCGGAAGTAAGTAATGATTTCGAAAATGATATGATTTGAATTGAATATGATATTTTGATATCAATTATGAAATGATTTTGGAAATGTAAAAGAACCATCCGGTGTGTAATAAGCGATTGGTTGTTAAAGAGACCGAGATCGGATATTGTCGTACTCTCTGCCAATACCGAAAACCACTTTGACAACTGTGTACGCAGTGGAGATTCTAGAATGAAGTAGGATGGTTGGCGACGATCCTATATGGTGTATATATGTGGACTTGACTCCCATGAGTTAGCTTAAGGTGGCTAAAACAGGAGCAATTGACGGGCAAAGTGAGGTCATTCCTCCGATCGGGCAGACTCCTTTGATACTATATTCTGACTTTGCGATTGATTTGGTGGCCACCCTCGATTTTTGATTTGGGAGTGTGTTCCGAGGTGGGCGGTAGTAGCTGCTATGCGTTACCACTAGTCCGGAAGTGTAATTGGTATATCTACCCTGGCATTGCCTAGTTGTGTCGTGTCACCTACCCTATCGAGACCACTACGAGTTTGTTTTGTACCATACCTATGGAGTGCCTTTTGACGACGTCCAGTATGGACGGGATTACGGTACTTTATAGACTATGGGAATATATAAAAATGTGTTAAGGGGGAAATGGGTAACGCCTTAACGCTATTTTAATAGTTTATCTTACTGTAGACATATTATAATAGTGTATTGTACTACATAGTAGAAAGTTTAACAGATCCTTAGGAGATGTGAATCCCGAACATCTCTTAAGTTACTGCACTCATGTTACACACTGGATAGGAGATGTCAAACCCCGTAAACATCTCTGACGTCGTTCCACTCATAGTTATTTACCGTTGATTTAACTCACATAAGATCTTTTAGTTCTGACTCGAGTGTTTTGTCTTTTCAATTCGCTCGGGTCAGTCTGAGCATTTCAGGATTTGAAGGCTTGTTTCTGGAGGACAAAGACGGAGATCGTATTATTATTTAATATATTATTCCACTTCATCATACTGTTCCACTTCATTGTTATTTATTTATCTCTGTTGTATGTAACTCTGATTTTGTGTTGTATAATTATAATCAAATGTTTTGTAAACAGCTTCATGAACTGTTATTTGATTATTATATTTTGTCATTCCGCTGCGAGATTTTATTTTGTTTTATTTCTTTCTTTGCTCTTTCTTATTTACCCCATAACAATCCGCCCTTCTGTATGGTTTGAGTCGGCACGTGTGTTTGCTTAAAATGTACAAAAAGGCGGGATGTTACAACAACCGTTCAAAATGAACAGGCAATTCCCATGCCTATATATAGGATGCGGCAGAACAAAATTCATATAACATTTAAATCTGTTCTTCTTCTTCTCCCTTGAAACTCTATTCTTAAATATTTCCCTTGAGTTCGTCGATTCTCTGCAATTTGGAGTGCAACATTGTAGAGTTTGGTCCGTTTTATCTTGGGGAACAGTTGCTCTTCATCCTTCTACGCCATAGACGGAGCAATTTTGTTCAAAGGAAATAGTTTTCATTGGACTCAGACAATCTAATCGGTATTATATCTACTATATAATCTGTTTGCTACACGGTTCTATTTGTAACAGTTTTGCAACATAGTTGTAACAATTATGTGGTTGTAATAGTTTTGCAATGTAATCATAACAGTTTTGCAACATAGTTGTAACTATCTGCAAATGTAACAGTTCTGTAGTTGTAACACTTTTGCAACGTAATCGTAACAGTTTCGTAACATTTTTGGTTTAACCGTATTAGAAGTTTATAAAGTCAGTTTTGTATACTAACCTATGTGTTCTATATATGCATTAGAAGTTGTTAAGTGGCTTAGCTGTAGTTAGGCCTGTCAACAGACAGGGTTCAGTCCAGATATCTTAAAATCCGGACCCGAGTCTAATTACAATAATCAAAATCCAAGGCCGACTCGAACATGCAGGATATTTCAAAACCAATACCCAAGCTTGACCCGTCGAGTTTTTCAAGCACACTAGATAATACCCGTATACTAAACTCATAATATTTATGTTAAAATCATACTTTACACTTGCAATTTTTATAAAATATATATACAAACAATGTTAACATACAAATTGGGTGGTGATGTAGCCAAGTTCACAACAAAAGTAAGTAGAAACATTACATGCAAACAAACAAAATGATAAATAAAGAACATAAACACTAATGTTTTGATACTACAGAAAACAAATAATCAGGTCGGATCCAAACCGAGTCAAATTTTGATAATACTGTACCCGATCCTAGTAGTAACCGGGTCAGACATGTGTCAGGCTTGGGTATTTAGGGTAAAATCTGTATTAATTGGGCGTGTTTGGCCCAGACTTGGGCCGAAACCAATTCCATTGATAGGCTAAGATGTAGGTAGCACTACTTATTTTTTATGCTTAAAGCTTGTTTGTAGCCTGTATAAAGGCATTGTGTTATCTAGTAACTAAAATCATTGTTTAGGATATTCTCTTTAATTCTAAATAATATTCTTCACCAATGACTGAGAGCTAAATCCCTCAGAAGGGTTTTTGTGAAACTTCGTCCCAATAACCAGATTATCAAAGAGTGAAATTATTATGCGACAACCCAGATCAAAGGGCTTGAGAAAAGCGATCTCTCGTATACAGTACTTTTGGTCAACACGAATGCATGACAGTACCCAATCTAATCCAAAATGATGTGTATCTCATCTCGAAATAAAATAATATACACGAGTTACCATGATTGAGTAAATCAAATAACAGAAACATATATAAAAGAACATTGATATCAAAATGTGTTACTTAATTTTCTCTTAAGTATGATTAGCCAGCCAGCACATTAAGGCCCGACCCCAAATCCATGTCAGCTTCCACTTCTTAATCCGGCCAGTTCAAGCTGGCCTACATCCAACCTGGTTTCATCCCAATAGATCCAACAAGCAAGTCGCAGATGTGTTGGCATAGAATCCTGAGCCTGGCTCAATCCGGTGCGAGTCGACACAGCCATCTAATATTACTTAACCGACTATAAACGACCAGTCTTTGGCCTGACTTTATCTCAACCATCCTTAAACCAGTTCAACCTAGCTACTCTCAGCACTATGGCTCGACCGACCCTTAATGCTCCAGCCTTAGCTTATTCAGCTTTGTTCTCAATAGGCTTCGGCAACAAGTAACCGATTGTCACTATGTAAGAAGCTTCAATCCTGTCTTATTGCTTAGATAAACATGCAAGACATCGAAAAGTATAGCCTACTATGACTTAGTACATCTACTACCAGCCTGTTAGACAAAAGCATATCTACTCTTTTAGCATGCTGCCTTTCTTAGTACAAAACACGGGCCCATTATGAAATTAAAGCAGGTATGCTTCTCAACCATCTATCTCAACCACCTTTCCAGCCATCTTTCATCTGTACGTCCAAGAGACTATATATATGGTTGGGAATGGTTCCCGTCTATTTATAGCATGGTCTTGGCCATGCATTGCCCAAATCAGCTGCTATAAATACCCATTGCCATTCAATATCAAAGGAGTTGAAAATTAGTTGATTTCTAACCTCAGAATTTATTTTCCAACAAGCAACTCCTCATAAGGTCTTTAAGTTTAGCATCGTTGTAAGCTTTAGTGCTATAGTTCTTACTACCTTTTGTAATTATTTGTACTTGCAGGAGATAAACATAGTAAGAGATCTTCATAGTGGATGTAGGCAAGCTTCTGTCGAACCACTCTACATTTTGTGTCATTTATATTATTTGCCTGCTTTACTCTTCATTTTACATTTTAAAGCCTAGTAATAGTAAGTTACCTTTGCTAATAAAATGTATTAGTCTAATTTTGAGGTCGATTAAACATTTTGTCAACATTTTGGCACTAAAAGGAGGGCCTCCCCTAAAAGTTCTCACATTTCTTCACTTATTTTCCTCTATAAATTTCTGTTCTAGTAGTCCCTATGAATAATAATTGTGAGAATGAAATTATCAACTCTAATGATCGTGAGACTAATGTAACACTTTCGCTAGTGCCGCTAGTCCTATCCCCCGACTCAGCAATGAAATGTAGAAATGGGAACTATTGCCCTTGAGGTAAATGATATGGAGATAAGGTTGGACACTTAGATGATTATGAACTTCAGTCCTCAACCTCCTCCAGTAGCTGAACTGATTCCTCACCAACGTACTATCTCTAGCGGCTATAATCTTGTTAATACCGATCGGGAGAGGGTGGTGCTTAAAACCCCAATTAAGGTAGCTTCTGTTCGTAATAAGGGGTAGAAAGCTATACACATGCCAAGTTACATTGTCAAGATTTACCAAGAATTGGCCATGTACAGGGAACCAAGACATCGTCGTTCTCCTTCGGTAGAATGAACATCAGCTTTTAAACACACTCGAGTAGTAGATGGAGCTCAAGATTTGAGATTCGAGCATCTTAATAGCTGTTCACATGCTTTTAGGGATAGAACAATGGGCCTCCTTGGTACACTTTCGATCCTAGAGAGGCGTGGCTAGTCCTAGATTAAGAGAAGGGAAGCCCAATTATTTATGGTCACCCTCTATGCATAATGAGAGGAGGTCCCCATCTCCAAGTCATCTTCATCACCATCACCATCACTATCCATCATATCATCGCCACCATCATTACAACAAAAAGTCATCAATAGCAGTTGAAACTGCTATAAATGATGACTACAGCGGTTCAGCAAACGTTGTATATCGATATGTTATAAAAAAAGGCTTATTTATAATACTAAAATACCACTATAAAAGCATCTTTTATAACACTTTTTATCCGCTATTGTAAGTCTTTTATATCCGTTTAATAAACACTACATATCTACATGTTGTAATAGATACTACACTATTTATAACATAAAATAGCGCTATAATGTTTACTTTTGATAGATAATACTTTACTTGTAAGCTTTCTATAGCATTTTCTATGTGCTATGGTTCATATTTTTGCATTTTTGAAATCTGCCTCATTCCTATAAATCACGATAGTCAATATATATCAAAATGCTGCCCTAAGATTATTTCTAAAATATAAATCCATTTAAATACTGAAAATTATATCAAATATTAAACATAATCAAATATTCATATATATAACATCCATGGATTTAACTACATAATATTTTATTGTATGTGTTTGAACAAAAAATGGCACAAACATCCAAAAGAGTCAGAGAGTAGAGATTAAATAAAGAAAATAAATGAAAAAGAGAAGAAATCAAATAGAAAAAAGGTACATACAAATTTATAATGGTTTAGCAATATTGGCCTACGTCCACTTGAATGATTTTATTACTTTTGCACTTGATTTTGTGATTACAAGTAAGAGGGATCGTCAGGGATCCCAGAGTACAATGAAGTTTGTGTGTAGCAGTAGCATCAAATATGATCTTTAGAATGAAGCATTGCTCATGTATTCATAGGGGTAGACGACCAAATATGTCATTGATATTTCGCCTACAGAACCTCCTCATATAGACAAAATCCTCCAAAATTCTTGACCCCAGATCCCCAATGGTTGGGGATCGGTATCGATTCCTATAATGGGGATCGGTACCAATCCCTATAAATAATGGCATGGGATCTTCGACTTCTTATGTTGGTACATCTTGATGTTGGCTTTGAGTTTCCAATGTTTTTTTGCAAAGTCGCATAGTTGCTTTTTAGTCCATGCGATGGATTTATAATGAGTTGAATTGCTGGTTTAGACTGCATATGGGAATTACCAATATGAAGCATAGAAACTCTGGAACAACACGTGAATCAGACTCTATTTAAATAGAGAATAGCTCCATAGGAGTAGGGGCCACTCTTGATGTAACCATAGGGATTGGTACTATTCCCCTATAAAGGGTGAAGAACTTAATGAATTCTAGCATGCTACTTTCCTTAGTTTGTTCGACCGTCATCTCGAGATCTTGTCTATATTTGGTTTCTAGACCGTAGGATCATCTCTTTGGACTACTTACCTCGATAATCATCATGTCTAACTTGTCTATTCAGTCTAAATATAGCCAGGTCAAAAGGTTAGATAACACATGCCCCCCAAGTACGTCTTGTTTCAAACATGACATGCTTTGAATCGAGACAAGTTAGGATTGCTGGAATGGATCTAATTTGGTACCTCAAATTTTCGTTATTCTTTTATTGAGTTCCTTTTTAAGAAAAGTCATATGTCTATCCGTTCGTTGCGATGCTTGGTCGATATTTGACACTGTAAAATAAAAATGTATTCTCTTGGTAGTTGTCTATTCTCAGTTCCATTGAGCTAGCAGATTGAATTAGTTGGCCTCGATTATCTAAATCGGTTTATTTTCCGAAAGTTCCAAGTAAGAATTCAATTCTCATCAATTCAGAAAATCGCATGTCGAGTATGCACATGCTCGTACGTCCATGCACATAATTTTACCATTGGCTCCCAAGCATGTTCATGTGCCTATAGGTCGTTGCTAAGTTTCGTGGAATTATAATCACAAGTTTGTTTTTTTTATCCTAAGGCATTCTTTCGGTCGTAGCCTTAAATTATATTGAACATTAGGCATGGGCCATAGTGTTAAGCTATCGTATCCGGCTTTCAATTGATTATACTCCCACCCCTAGTCTTGGGTTAGCGAAGTTAGCTCACAGACAACTGAGGCTTGTCCTTATGAAGTTATATTTTTCCCATCGGGTCCTAGGTCCGAGCTAGTAAATGGGTGGTCAGGTCACACCCATCTTGAGCATGCACCCCCCCCCCGGTCGAACCAAAGGTAGGAGTTGACGAATGTCTAGATCATATATAGTGTCAGCTGATGGATAGTCAGATCACATCCATTTTGGGTTGTGCTTCTGCTCCCATGTCAAGGGCAGAAGCTGGTGAGTAAACGATCAAGTCATGTCCACCTTTGTTTAGAAGGTCAAAGTTGGTGAATGGATGGTCATATCACATCCATTCTAATTTCATACTCCTCCCGTCAGATCAAGGGAGAGAGTAGGATGATGGATGGTCGGATCCCATTCATATAGGATTGGACGGTCAAGTTACGCTTGCTTTATGATTTTTGTTCTTCTTGTCGAGTCAAGGAAAAGGATTAGGAGTTGGATGGTCGGTTCACATCCACTCTAAGTTCAATGATGGATGGTCAAATCATGTCCTTTTGTTTTTAAACTCTCCCATTGGATCAAGGGAAAGAGTTAAGTTGATGGATAGTCAGTCATATCCATTTTGGTTTGAACTCCCCCTATCTGGTCAAGGGAAAGAGTTAATTTGATGGATGGTTAGTCACGTCCATTTTGGTTTGAACTCCCTCTGTCGGGTCAAGGGATAGAGTTAAGCTATTGGATGGTCAGTAACATCAATTTTAATGGGAACTCCTGCTGTGGAGTCAAGGGATGGATGGTCGGTTACATCCATTTTTGTTGGAACTCCTCTTGTCGAGTCAAGGGATAGAGTTAAGTTGACGGATGGTCATTCACATCCATTTTTGGATCATGGTCTTGCCCCCGAGTCAAGGAAAAGAGTTGGCTCATGAGCGGACGAGTCACGCTCGCCTCGGTAGAGCTCCACAGGTCTGATTATGGGCCATGGAGATTCGATGGGCACCTAACTCTAGGTGCCTGCACACCTGCATTATTCATACACAGTTTCATTTAAGTTGGTCATAGTACATAACAAAATTGCATAAAGGTAAAGTTGCATGGCTGGAAATCCATTTTTTTGAAAACTAACAGAGTCAACCTCATGAAATAAATTAAAGCAAATAGGAATAGGTTTTATTATCAAGCAAAATAGCGTTATAGATGCTTGATATTCCATTTCACTCCAGCCCTTCACGGTTGGAAAATACCGTCAGTGGTCTAGTTTATAATCAATCTCCTTTTAGGCCGCCTAGGTTCATCAACACTAGAAGCGGTCTGTCCTTGTTGGGTGTCGAATGTTCCTTGCCCGTCATTCTATGGGTTTTTCACAAAATGTTGGAGCTTTTTCTTTTGGTTTAATTCTTCGATCATATCATGAAGGTGTCTAACTTGTTCATGTCATGACCATATGTCTTATGAAATCTACATAATTTTCCAAACTTCCTCTGGTCTTTAATTGACTCTCTTGGGGTTAGCTTCCTATACTGCTCTGAGTCGCGAGTAGTTAAGAAAATATTTTTAGTTGAGCCATTCAGTGGGATTAGGTGTCAAATCTCGGGATTCTCGACCGTCTCCTAGAATCCGTGTTTTCATCTGGGGCCCCGCTATGTCCTTTGCTTTGACCACTGCCCTCATTCTATACATTCACAACTATGTTCCTGAAATCGCTCTAGACTATCTCACAGCAATGTTGCTTCGCAACGCTTTGGCTTAATGGCCTGAATCATTGCCTATCCTAGTGAATGTAACATCCTCCTTGTACAAGTACAGGGCCGCCTTGTTGTCAAACCAATCCAGAGTAGCAGGAGGCTTTCTTGATAACATTCACCAAAGCGTGTATCAGGGTGGATCCCCCTGATCGAAGCCATCAAGATTATGTTGTCCTGAAGGTTGATCACCTCATTCACAACGGTATTAAATCCGTGCAAAAATTCCTTGAGTGATTCCCCTGATCCCTGGAATAAGTTAGACAATGACATGACATCCTTGGTGCAAGTCGCGTGCATTCTGAACTGCTCAATGAATTTCCTTGCCAACTGAAAAAAGAGAAGAGATGGACCTTGGTAGTAGTCGAGTAAACCATATGGTCTCCACTCCTTCTAGGAAGATTGACATAAACCTGCACTTGATTGCATCTAATGCTATTGTGAAGTCCTTATGCCACTCGTATTTCATGAGATGTTGTCTAGGATCAGTCTTTCTTGAGTATGAGGGTATCGTCGGCATGTTGAATCTCCACGGGTACTCTTTGAGTAAGACTGCTTCAGCGAAGGGATTTTGACTAGGGGAAGTGCCCCGTTCGTCGTTAGTTTGGCCTTGACTTTCTCTCACAAGTTGCCTTAACATCTTAGCCAAGTTCGGCTCTTGGGTACCTGTTGGTTTGTGGTAATCATAATCTATTCCACGTGCTTGGCCTGGTAAATGATCCTGGTTTGTGCCTCGTCTCCTTAGTTCACCTAGCTCCGGAAGAACCATTTGCCCAACAGCTCCATGTTCATTTCTTAGGGCAATTCAGCATCAAACTCTTGATTTCTAATGCCCTGGTCAGTCATAGTGTGTTTTGCTTGCGTTCCAATCTCTGCTTGAAGTCAGGCTGCTTGGTGGATGGGTTTCATACAAACTCCTATAGGGGAGGGATCAGTATCGATCCCTATGCCTAGGTAGGAGTTAGTCGCATAATCTCCGGGTAGTTGCCTTGGTGCTCCAGCTCTGTATGTGTTTGTCCTTTGCTTTTTGTTCCTTTGGAGATGTTCAGACGATAAGGAACTTATAGATTCTGAGTACAGAGGAGATGGCTCTCTCCTAGTCTTCTATGATGGGTATTTAGTTGGATAATCAAATTTCTGTTCTCTTTGATTTGCCGGTTCAACTCTGCGTGGCTATCTTGTAGCTTTTTCATCATATGCTCAAAATCAATCCTGGTGATAACATCTGAAGAATTCTGGATATTAACATCTTCTTGCTGCGCATCATCATCTGGGATGTGATGGTTAGCGTTATCTATTTCATCAGTAGCTAATGAGGAGGCAACAACTTTGCTTTTCCTGGGGACAATTGAAGATAGCTTCCTTTAGACTTTGTTCAATTCTAAGTAGTAGGGAAACTAGTTAAAAAGAAACTGGATCTCTTCCATGGATTTTAGGCAATTCAATAGTAGACAAGGATTCAAATAGTTTGAGAATCGAGTTTCTCAGTGAAAGCACTAAAATGTTTGAACCAAAAATGGCACAAACACCCAAAAAGGTAAGAGAGTAGATATTAAATGAAGAAAGTAACTGAAAAACAGAAGAAATCAAATAGAAAACAAGCACATACAAATTTATAGTTGTTCAGCAATCTTGGCCTACGTCCACTTGAATAATTTTATTACTTTTGCACTTGATTTTGTGATTATAAGTAGGAGGGATCGTCAGGCATCCCAAAGTACAATGGAGTTTGTATGCAGCAGTAGCATCAAAAATGATCCTTAGAATGAAGCATTTCCCATGTATTTATAGGGGTAGAAGACCAAATATCTCATTGATATTTCGCCTACAGAACCTCCTCATATAGAAGTCCTCCAAAACATCTTGGCCCAATATCTCTTATGGTTAGGGATCGATACCGATCCGTATAAACAATGGCATAGGATCTACGATTTCTTGTGTTGGCTTGTCTTGATGTTGTCTTTGAATTTCAAATGTTGTTTTATAGAAGGGCTAAGGTGTTTTTTGGTCCAAGTGATGGATTTGAGATGATTTGAAATGCTGGTTTAGACTGCATATGGAGATTGAAACGCTGGTTTAAAATGAAGCATTTCCATGTAGAGTGAAGCACTTAGTGAATTCTAGCATGTTGGTTTCCTTAGTTTGTCTGACCATCGTCTCGTTGTCTTGTTTGTATTTGGTTACTAGAACCTAGGATCATCTCTTTGGGCTGCTTGCCTTGATAATTGTCGAGTCTAACTTGTCCAGTCAGTCTGAATATTGATGGGTCAAAAGACCAGATAAAAGTATGTATAAGCATAAACGACAAAATAGTGGCTAATGTTACACCAAAACACATTGCAAGTTGCTTGCATCAAAAAGAAGAAATAACCCAGATCTTTCATTCTCTCACCTGCAATTGAAACAAATATCTATATTAGAAATGTATATAAATATGAATATGAATCAAATTGGAAAATGAAGTATTGACATTAGAAAAAACTTTTTTCCAATATAAAACATATTCTAAGTGTCTGAATTTCTAAATTTTTTTTGCCAAAGTCTCGTTTACATGGCTAGCATCGGGAAAAATCTTAAATACAAGAAATAGATATACATGATCAAAACAATATTAGAATCACAATATATCAATCACAAACACCTGCACGTGTAAAATATCCAAATATTTACTTGTTTATATATGTATCTTATAAAATGTGTATGTTACATAGCATACACATTTGTTGAGCATTATAATGTAACTTTTAGCAATACTAGCAAATTCGCTAACATTTGAAAAGAAAGATGAACATGAAAAGAATTAAAAGAGAGTCAAGAGCCATCAAATACCTACACTTAACTCAGTAAGCATATTAGCAAATTATTATTCCTAAATAAAAATTCTAAACAGAAGCTAGTTTCCTAATAAAAATAGTGAATCATAATGGTCGTATGCATTATCATCTACCAGGAAAAGACTTAAGGCATTATTATTTCAATTACTAACTTAGTTTGTTTACTGTTATTGTTATCGTTGTTGTTGTTAGTATTATGATTATAATCTTGATTAATTTTTATAAACTTGAAGTTGATTATTATTCATTGTTATTAGATAAACTTAATTATTTTTTATAAAACTTAGTTATCTTAGTTAATATGTTGTAATTTATCACTTTATTATTATTATTATTATTATGAACTTAGTAATTTTCATAAACTTAGTTAATATATTATTATTATTATAAACATAGTTAATTTTATAACCTTATTTAATTTTTATAAAACTTAATGAATAAGATTAATTTTCATAAACCTACTTAGTTTATTATTTTTATCATGTAAATTTAGTTAAGTTTTATAAAAATTAGTTAATTTGGTAAATATTAATAATTATTACTAGTATTAATATTATTATTATTTTAAACTTAGTTAATTTTTATAAAACTTATAGTTAATTTATTATTATTATTATTATAAACTTAGTTAATTTTAATAAACTTAGCTAGCTTGATTAAATAATTTATAATTTATTATTCTAAACTTAGTTAATTGTTAAGAAACTTCGTTAATTTTTATAAATTTAGTTTGTTTATTGTATTTATTACTATTATGACTATTGTTGTTATTGTTGTTTTATTATTAGTATTATTATTATAAACTTAGTTAATTTTTATAAACCTAGTTAATTTATTATCATTACAAAATACTTAGTTAATTTTTATAAAACTTATAGGCAATTTATTATTATTATTATATAAATTTAGCTAATTTTTAACGACCCGCCATTTCAACCATCGAATGCTGACACTAATACATCCACGATATTCGTGTGCTGAGCATCATAATACTGGAAGGATGATTTATCAAGGTGAAAATAAAAATAAAAATAAATAGAACAAGAAAGAAGAGAACACAATATAAGAATCTTATAACGGAACGATAAAATATAATATCAAAGACATAGTACAGAGGATTATTCCGATATAGAAATTTCTAAGTCATTAAAATCTAAGTACTATCATTAGCCTGGATAGTTATAACAACATGTCCTCACAATTAATTATATATACAATATAGTAATGCAGTGGAAATAAGAATACTATGGTATGTGAAATATCCAGCTCATCTTCTCGAGCTCCAAAGAACACTAACGAAAAACATGCCTGTCTCAGACTACCCGAAAGAGGACGTGAGGAATTTAGGAAAAACAAAAACCAAGCGTCAAACATATGTCTGGTATGAGAAATTCAAGAAATATGCGAGCAACATATAGTAGTACTTTTGAGACTGCATGGAATGCCATAACGATTACCCCCTCAAAAGAACCACTCTCTAATAGGTACATTATTTGATATAATAGATAATGTCTAGAGTGTAGAATATTAATATCGTAAAATAGTTGGAATACTTACATTAGTTACATTCAACAACATATTAGGAGTACAATCAAATCTGATAAGGAACAATCACATAATGGACTTTCCGCGAAGATCCCTCCGGTTAAGCCGAAATCCAATCTCCATGCACAAGGGTTAGAAACTGCCTCCGAGCATTGTATATCTTTAGATAGAATATACCATTAAGGAAAACATAACCGGTCCACATCTAAATACGTGATCCTGAATACCATCACCTCTTGTACACAACATCGAGAAGCATACCCTAGTTATGCAGTGATAATATCCTATCGTGGTTTAGTCAAACTCCAAGATATGCCCCTAATCCGTTTTCTGTCATTTCCGATGTCGAGGTCACGCTCGGCATCTTTCATATGAGTCTTCATCAATCTAACAGAATATGAATCCCAAATTTGATCCTCACATCTTGAGCAGATTAAGGAAACACGCATAGATTCCCATATCTCAATAGACCTCAAAACCATGTATGGATTCCCATATCCTGAATGGATCACGAACAACTACATGTGTTCGATCATCTTAAACAGATCTCAAATCTCCACATAGATTTCCGCATCTAGAACCAATCCACTTCCAAGAGATCGAACACGTATATCAGTCTTGAAGTGGTTTTTGGTAAGTAAAACACTAACTTATCTCGGTCTCTCCAACTAATTTGGTCATTCAATGATAATGAGAGCGATCGTACTTGGAAACCAAGTTTTATATACTTATCACATTTCTAATATTTTCATCTCACACTATCCCTCGATCAAGAGTGAAACTGGTAGGCTAGAGCTCTATTGCTCATATCCCTACATGAACATTAGTCTTGAAAGAGGCTATGCGGTAGGATCGTATAATATGGAATACTGGAATGGTCTAGGTAGATAGCAATAAGCAGTAAGTAAAGTAGACACCAAGACTTTATACTGGTTCAGACCTCTTGTCCTACGTCCAGTCCCTAAGCTCCTCTTAGGAATTCAACTAACCAACAACCCTCACTTAACCAGAAGGAATAGGTTTACAACATACCCGAACAACCGAACGGGATTTCTTGCCTCAACTACCGAAGAGGACTTCAACTAGATACAAAGAGTATTTCTGACTTGTTGTGTTCTTGATAACACTAATGAGTCTAATTGAGTACAACTTTCCTATAATCTTATCCTCAAGAATATGAAATGTGTTTATGAAGATTTAGGAAATATAAATTGCTATGAGTCAAAAGAGTATTTAAGATAAATCAGAGATTCAAGCAATTGAAGTGGTTTGTGATTGCTTTTGAAAACTTAAGAAATCTGAAAATTTGATCAAGATAATAGAGAGATTAAAGCAATTAGAATTCGTGATTTGCAAATGATAGAAACATATATTTATAGGTATAGAAGAGGTGTATCTATTTGCAAAAGATTCAGGCAAGAGATGCATCCATTACCATTGGAGAATGGTTGCAACTCTTGGGAAGAAGAAGGTGTCTTTTCAGTGAAAATTCACAGGTTCAAATTCAGTTGACTGAGCAGGGATTTAAGTCGACTGAAAATATGAAGTAAAATTTTCAGGAAAAAATTTAGTCGACTGAGCAGGAACTTCAGTCGACTGGAACTGTGCATGTTTGTGTATGTGTCACAGGTTCAGTCGACTGGTCATCCCTGTTCAGTCGACTGAACTACTAAATTGTGCACAGTGAATGTTTATTAAAAAATGAAGTTTATAAAATGTGTTCTAGTGTTTGTGCAAGCCTCTTGAGGATAGATTTTAACAATAAATCTAAACTAAGACCTATATAAAAATCATACTTATGTTTATCATTGGTCTTCATCGTTCTTCCTTTAGCTTTGCACATATCTCTTCCTTTTTGTTGAAGCACATTGTCATTGATCAAAATCTTAGCGTATCAACATTCTCCCCCTTTTTGATCGATGACAATACCTATGTTTGTAGAGATGTAATTATCTTTCCTCCCCCTGAATATATGTACTATCTTTCCCACAAAACAAAGTTAGTTACATAGATTTCTCCCCCTTTGTCATCGACAAAAAGGAAGTAATAATATATAGAAGTATATAATTTGCAAGTAACAGAGCAACCATATGCAAATATAACCATAGAGCGAATAATACAAGAAAAGCCTGTTCAGTCTATTTTGTTTTTGTAAACCCATTTTGTTCCTATAGCAGATTGATTATTCGAACGAGGAACTAATTCCCAAACATCGTTACGTTCGAATTGATTTAATTCTTCTTGCATAGCAATAATCCAGTAGTCGTCTGTTGATGCTTCTTTAGGATTTTTAGGTTCTGATGTAGAAACAAAAGCAACATGTCCCATTTGGTTTAGTTGACTTCTAGTTTTAACTTGAGAATCAATTTCTCCGATTATGTTTTGTACATGATGATCTCGTAAGATTCTAGGTGGAGATCTAAGTTCGGTATCATTCATATTTTCAAGATTTGTATTATCAGTATTTATTATACATTCGTCGTCATCTTTTATACTCAAGTTTTTATTAAAGTTTTCATCAAAAGATACATGTAAAGTTTCTTCGATTATATTTGTTCGTTTATTAAAAACTCGATATGCCTTACTTCATTCTGAGTATCCTACAAAAATTCCTTCGTCAGCTTTCGGATCAAATTTTCCCAGTTGGTCTTTTGTATTTAAAATAAAACATTTTGATCCAAATATTTTAAAATAAGAAATATTTGGCTTTCTATTGTTAAAAAGTTTATATGAAGTATTTTTAGTTAATGGTCTAATAGAAATACGGTTTAATACATAACATGCAGTAGCTACGGCTTCTGCCCAGAAATGTTTTGGTAGAAGACTTTCATTTAATAATGTTCTTGCACATTCTTGTAATGTTCTATTCTTTCTTTCTACTACTCCATTTTGTTGAGGAGTTCTAGGAAATGAAAAGTTATGATTTATTCCTTTCTTTTTACAGAAAGATTCAAAAGCTTCATTTTCGAATTCGCCACCATGATCACTTCGTATATTCTTAATTTTCAAATCTTTAGTGTTTTGAATTCTTTTGAAAAATGTTTTAAAATGTTCAAATGTATCACTCTTATTTTTCATAAAAATAGTCCATGTATATCTTGAGAAATCATCAACTATTACAAATACATATCGATTATGATTTATGGATTGAACTTGTGTTGGTCCGAAAAGATCCATATGAAGTAATTCTAGTGGTTGTAATGTTGAAATATTTTTCTTAGATTTGAAAGATGATTTTGTTAATTTTCCTATTTGACAATCATCACAAAGATTTTTTATTTTAAAGTTTATCTTAGGTAAACCTCTTACTAATTCATTTTTAGAAAGTTTTCTAATAGTTTTGAAATTAATATGACAAAATCTTTTGTGCCATAACCAAGGATCATTATATTTGGCTAGTAAACACATATTTGTATTATGATTAATTTTCATATTTAGAACATAAATATTCCTATCTCTATTTCCCTCAAAAACAAGATTTTGGTTTTGATCAAAAAATACTACATTTATTTTCCGAAAAAGTTATTTTAAATCCTTTGTCACAAAGCTGACTTATGCTTAGTAGATTATGTTTTAGATTTTCAACTAATGAAACATTTGTAATAAAAGGTAAATTTGATGTACCGTAATTGCTCACATCTCCTTTGTCAATGATATAGCCTTTTGAATTGTCTCCGAAGGTAACCGAGCCACCATAAAAGTATGTGATGTTTGTAATCATATCTTTGTCGCCGGTCATGTGTTTTGAGCAACCACTGTCTAGTATCCATTTCTTCTTTTTGAGTGGGACCTGAAAATAAAAACAAAATTATTGGTACCCACCTTTCCATAGGGTCCTAAAAGTTAGAACTTAGGAAACCAAACCCAATTTGGTTCAGTATCCTTTTTATAAATATAATTTTTATTATTATGAACACTATCCATAAATGTTTAAATATATTTATTCCTAATTAAAATATTGTTAGTTTTTGGAACCCAAATTTTAATTATCTTAGTTTCTACTTTTGTTCTAATAGGTTCTATTTGTTGTTTTGAATCAATATTCCTTTTAAAATTTGTATTTTTCTTTTTACAAATTTTTGACTCCTTTTTATATCCTAATCCATGTTTATTTGAGGAGGATTGAGAATTTTCTAAAATCTTAGATAAATTTGTATTTTTCTTTTTACAAATTTTTGACTCCTTTTTATATCCTAATCCATGTTTATTTGAGGAGGATTGAGAATTTTCTAAAATCTTAGATAAATTTTCTCTTCCTTTGTTAAAATTAGAGACATTTTTAGTGATGTTATCTAATCTAACTTGAAGACTATTATTTTCTAACTCAACTTGTCTAATCTTAGTTTTTAACTCATGATTTTCAGAGATAATTATATCATTCTTTGTCTTTTGAGTTTCAATTTCTTGACTTAAAAGTGATAATTGAGTTTCCGAATTTGAAAGAGACTCTTGAACTTTTTCAAGTTCTTCTTCTAGAATTTTCTTTTCATCTTTTAACAAATCTCTTTCAAATTTAGCTTTGCTTTGATTTTCACGAGTTTCCTTGAGTTTCTTTTTAAGAGTTTTTATTGTGCTCAAAAGTTATGTGTTTACATCAATTAAATCGTCGAAAGTTAAATTACTAACCTCATATTCTTGAGCCATAAAGCATACATTCGCTTGTTCATTGTCGCTATCATTATCACTTTCAGATGAAGATATATCTGAATCGTCCCATGTTACAGAGAATGCCTTCTTTTTGAATTTTTCTTTCTTGTCTTTGTTATTTAGAGTTCTTTGATTCTCCTTCTTTTGTTCTGGACAATCTTTATGCATGTGACCTTTCTTGTGATAGTTGAAACACTCTATGTTCGAGGATGTAGGTTTGTTCAAGAAATTCTTTTTGAATCCGTTTTTATTTCCTTTTCTGTACCTTAAGAATTTCTCGAAATTTTTGGCTATAAATGCTAGATCCTCATCTTCAGACTCTGATTCTTCCTTTTCCACATGAAAAGCTATATTTTTTATTTCTTGTGCTTGATCTTTCTTAGCTTGCATATTTACTTCATATGACATAAGATTTCCAATTAATTCTTCTGGTTTCATTGTAGATAGATCATTTGCTTCTTCGATTGCTTAGACTTTTCTCTCCCATTCATCAGTGAGTGAATTTAAAACTTTAGATATAATATCAAAATCCGTGTATTTTTCTCCTAGTCCAATTAGGGCATGATGAATGTCTTGGAATCTTGAGTACATGTCATTGATGGATTCATTTTGTCGCATTCTAAAGTTTTGGAACTGGTTCTTTAGCATGGAGATCTTTGTTTGTTTCACCTTGTTTGTGCCTTCATGTATGGTTTTAAGTGTACTCCATATTTGATGTGCAGTAGTACAAATGCTAACACGATTGAACTCATTTCTATCCAAAGCGCAAAATAGCATATACATAGCTTTGGCATTTGCACTAACTTCATTCTTTTGAGCTTGCGTCCATGTAGAATAATCCGTAGTGGGTACAACGAGTTCTGCTTGAGTTGCATTCCAGGCTTCAAAACTTGTTGCTTGCATATAAATCCTCATCCTTGTAGCCCAATAATTATAGTTTAGTCCATTGAAAAGAGGAGGTCTTTGGGTAGATTGTCCTTCCACAAATGTAGAGTTATAGGCAGATGTTGTGCTTATGTTGTTTTCCATATTATCAATATATCAAATAACGGTGTTATGGTTATAAGATGGCCTTGCTCTGATACCAATTGAAAGAGGCCATGCGGTAGGATCGTATAATATGGAATAGTGGAATGGTCTAGGTAGATAACAATAAGCAGTAAGTAAAGTAGACACCAAGACTTTATACTGGTTTGGACCTCTTGTCCTAAATCCAGTCCCTAAGCTCCTCTTAGGAATTCAACTAACCAACAACCCTCACTTAACTCGGAGGAATAGGTTTACAACTTACCTGAACAACCGAACGGGATTTCTTGCCTCAACTACCGAAGAGGACTTCAACTAGATACAAAGAGTATTTCTGACTTGTTGTGTTCTTGATAACACTAATGAGTCTAATTGAGTACAACTTTCCTATAATCTTATCCTCAAGAATATGAAATGTGTTTATGAAGATTTAGGAAATATAAATTGCTATAAATCAAAAGAGTATTTAAGATAAATCAGAGATTCAAGCAATTGAAGTGGTTTGTGATTGCTTTTGAAAACTTAAGAAATCTGAAAATTTGATCAAGATAATAGAGAGATTAAAGCAATTAGAATTCGTGATTTGCATATGATAGAAACATGTATTTATAGGTATAGAAGAGGTGTATCTATTTGCAAAAGATTCAAGCAAGAGATGCATCCATTACCATTGGAGAATGGTTGCAACTCTTGGGAAGAAGAAGGTGTCTTTTTAGTGAAAATTCGCAGGTTCAAATTTAGTTGACTGAGCAGGGATTTAAGTCGACTGAAAATATGAAGTAAAATTTTCAGGAACAAATTCAGTCGACTGAGCAGGAACTTCAGTCGACTGGAACTATGCATGTTTGTGTATGTGTCACAGGTTCAGTCGACTGGTCATCCCTGTTCAGTCGATTGAACTACTAAATTGTGCACAGTGAATGTTTATTAAAAAATGAAGTCTAGTGTTTGTGCAAGCCTCTTGAGGATAGATTTTAACAATAAATCTAAACTAAGACCTATATAAAAATCATACTTATGTTTATCATTGGTCTTCATCGTTCTTCCTTTAGCTTTACACATATCTCTTCCTTTTTGTTGAAGCACATTGTCATTGATCAAAATCTTAGCGTATCAACAAGTCTTAATTCCAACAGATTGACAAGCCTACTTCATCAGCTTTTAGTGCTAAGTAGACGACTAAATGTTTTCCATAAACGAGTAAACATACAAAGCACGATCAAGTCATACAAAGCACGATTAAGTCACATAAGCGACTTCTAATCCCATTTTTATTTAATTAATCTTTTATTTATTAAAACCACTTTTATTAGTAAAACTTCTTTTCTCTAATAAAACACCATTTATGAATTTCTGTTATTCATTTGTACTCTTTTAATACTTCAAAAGGCATTCATATACCTATCTCAAATCGTATAAGTGTATTCACAAATCATTAACAAGATTTCTTACTTAGAACCTTTACTCTGTTTATACTTCAAAAATTATTCATACACTTATCGCAAAGGGTATAAGTATATTCACAACTCATTAACAAGATATCTTACTTAGAACCTTTACTCCTTTTATACTTCAGAAATTATTCATACACTTATCGCAAAGGGTATAGGTATATTCACAAATCATTAACAAGATTACATACTTAAAACTTTTACTCTTTCTATAATTCAAAATGTATTTATATACCTATCTCAAATAGTATAAGAATATTTATAAATTATTAATAAGATTTATTATTTTACACCTTTATCAAAAATTGTATACATAAAATAATAATTTAGAAATACATGTAAATAGGTTTTAAATATCTATGTAAAATATTACTTGAAAATAAATAATTTAGAAGTTATATTAAAAACATGTTATACATTTTGCTGCACTTTCTTTCAAAATTCATAAATAATCGTTAAGACTATATTTAAACTTCTACTCTTTTTTTCATAATCAAATACATTTTATAAGAACTTCCATAAAAATATTTTATAAAGAAAAGAATTTAGAAACCATTTAAATCATGAAAAATTAGACAAAACTTCGCATTTTAAACACTTAAAACCATAAGCAACTTACTACTGCATTTATAAGTGTTGTCAAAAGTCCTTGTTAAAACAACATTGAAAAGTACGATCTTTACAACTAGTTTTATCTACTTAATCAAATGATTTAAGACTCGAATTTTTTATAGTAAGTACTACATTTAGGGTACTTAAAAACCATGTAAAGAAATCCTTAGGAATATCTTTCCATTTATTTACAAAAATTACCGAACACAAGGGATTCCGATGTGCACTTATAACGACCATTCTCGTTTCAAATTTCAAAATTATTACAATTTAACACACCAGTTAAGCAACCATTAAAACATCAAGTCATGCTGCACCACATGTTTATGAGTGTAATAGAAGTGAGGTTATACAATATAAACTTATTATTTGCTTTCAAAAGCAAGAAGGGTCCAAAGTTTATAACTTTACTTGGTTAATGTCATTTTAGCTTTATAATTCAAACACAACATATATATACACAATATATACAAACAAGATAGTGAGATATCTCACTCTGATACATGCCTAACCCAAGCAAAAAGGTAAAAGAACCAAAGAACCACCTCCTTCCATCAACACAAGCCTAAAGGTCCAACCTTTAGAATTTCCAAACCAAAGTCAACACCTTTCTCCTCCTCCTCCATCTCCATACTCACGGCCCATCCAAGCTCCCCCACTTCCTCTCACCTCCTCCCACTTCTTACTTGCTAATCATGCTTCCCATAATGTCTTAGGCCCAAAGCCAAAGTTTAAAAGAGATTAGAGAAGATTCGGTTAACTTTTGAAAAAGTTAGATAGTAATTAGTGGATTAGTGCATAAGCACTTCCACCATTTTCAACCCTCCTACTTCATCTTAGGCTTAGGAATTTATTTGTGATTATAAAGTGAACCCCTCCCCTCTATTTATAGGCTTAGGAATATGATGAGAAAAGACCAAAAAGCCCTCAAAACCCTACATCGAACATCACTTCGTACTTTATGCCAAAGTTGCTTAATGGTTAAGGAGTTTCCATTTTTGCTTACTTGTACTTTATGTCACTTCTCCTTTAGGCTAATTACCATTATACCCTTACCTTGATAATACCACTTATCCATTAGAACATTCTATAACTTTCCAAGCTCAATGAAGAGGCGTGTGTTAATTGGTTGCTAATGTGTTCATTTGATCATTAGCTTAAGAGTTAAATGTTTCCTTATTTGCTCATTTTCCTTTTTTGCTCATTTTTAAAATATCTTTTGACTTCATCACATTTAGGTAGCCATAAATAGGAAAATATTTTTAGTTGCTAATTACCTACTCAATGATTAATTATATATGCAAAAAAAATTGAAAAACTTTTGTTGATAAAAAAGCTGTTTATCGATAAAACGACTTTCGGTCACATTATCGATATTTTTCCAAAGAATATATTTTTATAAACATTTTTCCAAAACATGTTTACCATCATTACTAATGATTTAAAAGGGAGTTAAGAAGCTTATTAAATAATTTTAATAACAATTAATCCAAGATTCAAATATTTAAATAATTCAGATATTTAAATAAGAAGTGTTTGAAATTCCAGATCGTTACATTCTTCCCCACTTAGAATATTTTGTCCTCGAAATTCAAACACAAGCAACCAAAGAAACAATCACATGGTAGTACTTATCACTTAGCAAATAAAGCCTATGGTTTGCTCAAGTTCAAAATCCTCTCACCGTACAAGGATGATAAATGATCCACTAAGCGTATCGTACGCTCAGCAGCCTCTGGTAATCACTTAGAAGCCAATTCATGCTACCTCATAAAAAATCGAAGATTCATCACCTAAAATCTCCATATGCCAATAAAACATAGTATGCATATGCTAAAACCCATATGATGCACATGGACCATCCGTACGCAATATCAATTTCGATCACTTGCTCGATCACATAAGTTTCACTTCCCAACTAGTATAGATCACTTGACCTCTCTAGTGCGGACTCTGATAAGGTTCCTTCATTAGAAACCTCCATTCTCCTAACATAACCATACACTATGATAGAAAATATTGAGATCTTAACAAGAATTCATATCAAGAGTTTGCCATTAAGAATCTAGTGAAAAATCCTTGTTCGAACCGATGTAAACCACCTCGACATCATATACTCGAATACTGGATCAGGAACAGTCGTGCAAATAAAATGATCTACGTACAACCTAAGTACTTATCCTTTTTGTTTCTTAACTATACTGATATCTTTTATCACTTTTTTTTATCCGAATAGTATGTTATTTGATACTAAAATCATTTATAAAATATTTCATAAATCATAACTTCAAGTTCATAAATAGGTATACAACTGAAGTTCATATTCGTATAATACTCCATGATATCCTAAGAGTATATATAAACATCAAATTCATTTTACTTAACAAGTATCCTCAACAAATTTAAAACTTGTTTTAACTTACTAACTTCTTAATTCAAGTGTTATATAAGCTCATCTTTATATTTTCACAAAACACTTAGCTTCAAGTTCTATACGATTTGGAAGTTCCCAACTATCCAAAATCATCATAAATCGTTTTAACAAATGAAAACTACCAGACAACATATCATAACAAGATCACATACTATACAATCCTATTGCATAGGCTACATGTGTCCATAAATTATCTTAACAAATTTCAATAATTTATTAAACACACTTTACCAAAAAAAGAAAACATGAAAATGTTTCATCATTTATTCCAGGATATTCCACTACCACTTGGGCACCATACATATAAAACTTTCCTACATTAAAAAGTTCGTATCAAATCTCTTTTCAAAGAAAAACTTTAGGACTAAACACCAGGGTGTTATTTCAAATCATTTTGTATAATAATGCATACATATATCTTTTGTATAACAAATCATACTTTCGAAATTAAATCGAATTCCGTTTTACTAAAACAACCCTGTAGCATTCCCACTTAGAAACCTGAAAATAAACGTCGATGATGTTGAAGTTATCACCAGAATTGTTTTCAAGCGACCGGAGTGAGTTTAGTACATCCAATTCATGCCTTTTGGACTTAACCAAAATCATTTCAAAGTGGTATTAAATATTTTGTAAACATTAGTAAGTACCATGATCTCAATTTCATAAACCAATTTCCCAAATACATACTTTTAAATAATACGACTATTATTTTCTTCGAAATCATGAAAAACATTTTTAAAGACACGGGGAATTAAGTTCTCAAAATATCAAGTAAATCCTTTTTATTTGTAAATCATGTTTTATAAACTATACTTATATAAAATCTTTTCTTATATAGAATCCTTTCACAAATGTTTATCTCCAAAAGAGCTAATCTTCCTCGGATTAAAATAAACATACTTTACCAAATTAAACTTTTACAATTACTTTTAATCCAATATTATTACCGAACACCTTATAGTCAAACTGTGAAACTAAATTCACAAAGTGTTCGTTTCAATGTATCTACAAATGCTGTCTACCCAACCCATGCAATAAAAAGGTAAAACTGCCCATAAACTGGTTGAACATTAATCAACAATCAATAAATAATAATTCCCATAAACTGGCCGAGCACGACTAAGCTACTAAATATGCAAATGATAGTAATGCTCATAAACTGGTTGAGTATGTCAAATCGTTCTACAACGAATAGCAATCCCGATAAACTGGCCGAGCATAACTAAACTTATTAATGAGGGATATTAGATAAACATCATTAACCCCTACATTAATTAAATTATTCTTTGACAATTCACTTATATAAGTTACCTTATATAAGACCTTTAATTTTCGCAGTTATAATTACCATTAAGGTGTAGATTTATAACCATTACAAATACACTCTCATATGTATAGTACACTCAACACATGCTGGGGCATTCCATTACCATATCTCTTAGTGTGTCATACACACCAAAGCCAAGGTTCTCGCTTAACCTTCAGCTCTAATATTAGATGTAACGGCCCGTCTCTTCGACCGACGAATGTCGATACTAATACAACCCCGTGTTCATGTGGTGAGCATCCAAGTGCTGGAAGGAAAAATTTTCAGGAAGAAAATCAAAATAAAAAGAAGTAAAACAAGGAAAAATATAACACAATATCATAATCTCACAGCGGAACGATAAATATATAATATCGATGGAACAATACAAAGGGTTACTCCAATACAGAAATTTCGGAGTTATCAAAACTTAACACTACTACAAAACAGGCCATTTGCATCGGTTGTTTACCTCCCTTTTGCATCAGTTCAACAACCGATGCATATGCAACCGATGCAACAGGCTTACCACTTTTGCATCAGTTCTGTAACCGATGCAAAAAGGTCCTTTTTGCATCGGTTGTTACTAACAACTGATGCAAAATATCATGGTTGGTTGCTTGAACACAGCCCCCATGTTGCATCGGTTGTAATGAAAACCGATGCAACAAAGTAACTTATTTCATCGGTTTTTTATAACAACCGATGCAAACTAATCCCTCTATTGCATCGGTTTTTTATAACAACCGATGCAAACTAATCCCTCTATTGCATCAGCTATTTATACTTGATGCAAAAAAGGCATTCTCAGAAACCATAATTACAGTGTACATATATATATATATATATATATATATTATTGATTATAACAAACAATTATTGCATACAATATTACAATCATTCAAAATTAAATTTGATGGAAAATACAAACTGAATAACATAATACCAAAATAAACATATATCAATTAAAGTGTTAATAATCTATACAATATAATGGCCCATACATTCATTTTCATTTCATTGTTGCATGTTGCTCTCTGTTTTTTTTATGGTCTTTACTTCATTGTTGCATATTGCTCTCTCTTTTTTTTCACTGGCCATAATCAACCACTGCACATCCATCCCACTGCACATCCATCCTTGCCTCATCAGTGCCTCCAACCTACTGCCATTCCACATTTCAACTTCCTGCTCCTTCATCAAATACAATACCATTGTGCACATAACCAATACTATTACCTTGTACAACTGTGCACATAACCTATACCAATACAGTCAGCCATCTACTGCCTCCAACTAGCTAGCATCACTCCCCTTCACCGGTCATTCCATTATCATAGATCAACAACACCATCACAAAACAACAACAACCATCCCTCTACCACCTAACTGCCTCTTCCAACCTTCACCATCAGAACTTCTGCACTGTAACAACTCCATCACCTGCCATATACACCACTACCATCCCCATACAACACCAAAGCCACAAGCACCACCAGAACCACATCTCACTACAGCACCATCAACACTTCCTCTGCCATCCACCATTTTCCTTACTATCCACCTTCAACTCCTCACTGTACCTCATTCCCAATACTTCAATACCATCTCATTGCCAAACAAACTACTGTTGTATAGTTTTTTTCATTGTTTAGTTCTGATTGCCAAACATACAAACCACACTGTGCAACAATATACCCAGCATCAAAACTTCAGCCAAATACTACCCACTGCACAAAACTACTGCCACAACAATCCCTGCCACTACCTTAACATCCTCAAATACCCATGCACAAATACTACCTCACCATCATCTCATCAGACTGCCACAAGCCAACACTACATACAAACTTCCCAAACCACTTCTAACCAATATTCCTCAAACCAACGTTATTGCCATCAACCAAGCACCACCATCTTCAACTTCTAGCAACTTCACTGCCAAGAACTTCAACAACTCCACAACACTTCTGCCTGCACTTCAATCCTGCCACCATCTATTGCCTTCTGCTTGCAGTTCAATACTGCCTCCAGCCTACCACTGTCACACTGCCTCTTTCATTTCACAAATCACTCAAATCATCGCATCACTCCACTGCCTCCACCACAAACAAGCACCATCACCATTGCTCTGCACATTACCGCTACCCACCATTAAACAAACTACTGCACTCTTAAAGTGAATAACCCATACCTGAGTTTCAGAAAGAACATTGTTTTCAATATTTTTGCCCATTAAACTGAATGAATTGTTAGTAGATGGATGACTGAAGGTTAATGGAAAAAGCTAAATCAATAGGCACCTAATCTTCCTACTTTGTTTAAAAGTTTCTATGTTGCAAACTAAAGTTAGAAAAAATACATTAAGAAGGCAAGAACAAACTGAATAGGTACACAGACAATGACCATTTATAATAGTCAGTTAATAAAGACATTGGTTATGTAGTCATGTTCGTGCAAGCAACAAGGTTAATTTACTGCCTCTACCAATTAAAATGATGGAAATTAAACAAGTGGGATAAGTTAAAAATACATTGTAAGGTGGGGAAGCAATTTGTTTGACGTCATCATTTGAATTTCAAACTCAAGGAGTGACAGCAACCTTTAGGGGGCTTAAATGAATTAAAGACCAGCTTCATTGTTTAATATTTGGAGGGAAAATGACACCATTGGGAAGAAAATGTAAAATATACAAATAAAACTATTAACAAGGTACCAAATATTAGATTAACTGTAAATTACATAAAATGTCGGAAAAGAATCAAAGAATCTTCGAAATTTTGTACCTCCGATTCATTAATTAATAATTTTAAATAGTTGCTGATTCGTCTCTGGGTAGAGTTAGTTGCAAAAACAGCATCATGACTTTCACATACAATATCGTTTCACAACTGGCTCTGCATAAACTCAATCTGGATTAACCCACTTGAGTGTGGACACATAAAAATAGTTTGGTTACCCAAATATATTCAATTCAATGTAACGGTATGAGTAAATAAACAAAAATAACAGACATGACTTTTGCAGTTTGATACATGATGGGTTCAAAACCGGTACAAATACCTTTCACCTTTTTAATGACTTATTTCAAAGAAAAACTGAATATATGTCATTGTGTCTAACCTCATGTTTGCTGCCATGTTCCCTCAAAATTCCTTATATTTCATCAGATTCTGAAAGAAAAATAATATTTTGAGTTTTCACCTGTTTGGAGAACATGTTAAAAGCCTAAATTAATGTCCATCCTTTTTTAAGGATCGACTTACTATAATGATGTCCATCATTTTTTACAGAGAATGGGCAAGTATATAAATGAACATCTGCCCTGAAGTAAAATTAAAGATACTGCAGTTAAAGTTTCATAGGGCAGTTGTTCCATAACATAAGATGCTATGTGAGTTTGTATAAAAGGACAACTAGCCTCAATTAATGTCTTAAGTAATTAACAAACAGAAGGTCCATCTGGATGTTAAACTAATAAAGAGAAAGGTACCTTTCCTTCTGATATTTTAACGAATGATCTCCTCGTTGGCTAGCTTTGGATTATTTTATCAGAAGCTCGTAATGAGAGGATCGCCGTGAAGGTCGATCTGTAGCTATCAATAACTTTTCCTTGACCACATCAACACTTGTCACACACAATCATAATTAATTACTACGGTAATTCAGTTGGCCGTTGATGATTCCATGTTAATGTAGGAAAAGTTACAATCTTAATCCATTTGATTATATATTAGTATAATATGTGTATTATAACTAGGAATCACGTAAAAACCTTTTGAGTGAATTAGTTTTCCAAATGATATCTGGACATCAACATATAAGAGGAGAAATCACATTATAATATTAGCAAACACCTTGTTGGCTACAGGCTAAGACCAGATTTAGGAGCAGAAACAAATGATTTTAGAGCCGTAATGATATTGCCTTGTGCAGAATAAATACAACGGCAGCCTAACTAGACCGGATTTTAATTAGCTTACCATGGTATCTTTTCATCACTATAAATAGCCGATTCTCTACTACTAACCATTCATATTCTCTAACTACTCAGTAAACTGTTTTTTTAATCTCAAAAATGTCTAAATTTCTGAGTAAGTTGAGAAAGAAGTAGCAAAAGAATATTAGTTGAATACTCATTACTATTGTTATGGAAGGAAGTTCGGGGCCGATAAGAATGCCTGTGGGTGAAGAAGAATTGGTTGAGTCAGTTATTCATCGTGTGCTGAAAGTTTATGATCGTGTGAAGGGAGACTATTGGATGTGATGGAAGTAGAAAATTTGTTATGTGCAAGAAGTTAAGTGAGAATGGGTCTGTAGAAGACATATTAGGAAGGAAAAAGAGTTGGAAAACATGGCTTAATAGGTCGCTCATCTCTGCTGTTTCTTCTCACTGATATGCTACATAAGTTTTAGAGTCAAAGAGTAAATATGGAGTTCATATTTTTGAATTATTTAGATTGTTTTAGGTTTGTTTATTCTTCTTGTGGTACAAACTGTGTAAGTGTAAGCCAAAGAAAGTTTAATAGCCAACTGGGGACGACGTAGAACCCTAGTATGGACAAGCTGATAATTAATCAGCTAAAAATGCATGCTACAAAATTCAATTTTTTCAATATTTGTGATTTTGTCATGGTTGTAAAACAATAGCTCTAATCAAGTCAATATAACAATCCAAGGTAATATTTAGGGAAGATAACTTACAGAGCTAATATTGAAGCCAAACAAACACAAAAGGCACAATCAAAATAGACGAAGTTGAAACTCTGTACGCTATTGACATGTACACGAAAGGAGAATAAAGTGGACACACTGCACAAATGTTATTATCTGGACCAACCATGCATTGAAGGGGCATTGGACAGTTACTTGTAATGTGCATGATATCAGCATGTTAAGGATAAAAAATAGCTTCAAAAAATAATTATACTAACAATAATGTAGTTGCAAGTATAGTTTGAACATCCCATTGGTTATTTTGAGTCTTAGGTACGTCCAAAAACCAAACAGAAATTTCTCAACACAATAAACACAAATGTATTTTTCTTAACACAAAAAAAAGAGAAAAAGGAAAAAAGAAAAAAGAAAAAAGAAAAAAAAACTTGTTTGTGAAAATACAAAATTCAATCAGTTTTCATCATAGAGAATTGTTATAATTCGAAGATGAGTAAAAAAAGGTCTTTATAAAATCTCTAAATATTCAACAAGAAGAGAAGTTTGAACTGATACGTAATTAAAATCAGATATGTTTTGTCTTTCGAAATGTATGTTAGCCAACTAAATAATAATCAATAATTTATTTGACAATACAACTCTCTACCTGTATCTAATATTATACTAGAATTTAATCGGCTTCAGTATAATATGAAAGTTGTGCGTTGGACTAAAAATATCTTAAATGATACATTACTGTACATTGTACAATGTGTACTTCATTTTTCGATAACAAAAATAAAACCATGTAAGACATTAACTTTTGATCTAAAATTGTGGAATGCATGCACCATCACATGTATTTACTTAATAAGTGAATAGGGTTGTTACATTAAGCTTGAAATAATTGCAATGAGAAACAAAAGAATTTCCTAGCTCGTTAACAAGTTTATAAAATGGATATGTATAGTTCCTTGGCTTATGGATAGATGGTATGATTAAGAACAAAATAAAATCATATAATGGACCAAAACTGAATATGCTTATTTGTCCAGAAATAGAATCCAAAATATTTTCCTAATATACTTTTTAGAAGAGGGTGGTACATTAAGGTTGAAATCAATACAATGAGAAAGAAAAGAATTTACTGACCAGTAAAAATTTATAAATGGATATGTATAGACAGTATAGTCCCTTGACTTGCGAGGAGATGCTATAATTAAGAACACTAAAAAAGCTATAGTGGGCCAAAACAGAACGAGCTTATTTTTCCTATATAGAATTCAAACATACACAGAAATAAATTGAGACAACTAGTAGTTTTTTATCAAATATTTATAGGTCAAGCCATACATAAAAGTTTTTGCAGGTGATTTAAATAAACAGACAAAGTAAACTAGAATATTATGTCTTTATCACTCATTCATTCACATGTACCTCTCACTTTCATTAGCATACACACACATACATGTGAGTGTGAGTAATTGTTTGCTCATCATTTCATGATCAGATAATATTTATACAGTTTGATACTTGACTATTAAATTTATATAGTAATGTTTTTTCTATCGATACAATCCATAATTTATTGAATTTTTTTCCACTTGTGTAGAAAGCTAAACTATTTACTGAAGGCACTTGAAGGTCTTGGAGAAATTCACGCTTCGTCTCTCAGAACCTTTCTCTTTCAAAAACATATGTAAGTTGTCTTAAAGTCTGGAGGATAGCTTTAACGCAGCAATGCATTTAAAATCAAAGACTTAAAATTTATGATAATCATAACTCAATAAACAACGGTAAATATATTTCTCCCTTGGTTTTTTACACTTAGCAGTAGTTCAGATTCTAGCAGAACCACAAATGGCAATGGTTCATCTATTTTAAATGCATCACCATACTGAAATAATGTTTTTTTTACTATGTATTATCAGGTAGGTTCACCTGCTTCTTCTTCAACAAGCCCTCTACAGTGCCACACCCTTCCGCGGTCTCAAACCACACCATAACTGCTTCATCAACTCATTCCCATACACCTCCACACAGTTCAACTTCATCCACTCAAACATCAAACTACCCTATACATCACAATTACATCTCTGTTTACATTCAACCTACTTCTACATACAAAACAGTGCTGTTCCCCTTGCCTCGACTTGCAATTTGCAACTACTGCTACTGCTTCGACCAAACATTCCATCGAGAGAAAAAATCAACACTTCAAACCGCCCGCCATCGACTTCCCAATTCGAACCACCCTCAACGGCCATGAAATCATCCACTCGAACTCAAACTAACGTCGAACCCATAATGAACCGAACCGCTTTCACCAATTAGTGTGGCCGAATCAAGAAAATTGGTTGAATTGTGAAATTGGGGCTAATCATGAAAGTTTAATTTCGATTTTTTTTTGTATAAGCTTTCTGATTATATAAACAAGTACGCATGTAGTTGTTTTTGAGGAGGAGAAGAATTTTTTTTAGGAGTGGGTTATTGAGGAGGAAGGAGTACATTTGTCCAAAGTAGTAACTTTGGAGTAAATTTTTCATTATTTCCCGCCTAAATTTCATATTGCCATCAACATGTAGTTGCATTGGTTGACTTTAAAACCACTGCGACTAAAACTATTTGCATCGGTTGTTGGTGAGAACTGATGAAAATTTGAATTTTTTTATTACCTATTGCTTTCCACGTATCAATTGCATCGGTTATTAAGATAGAACTGATGCAAATAGTTCTATTTGCATCAGTTTTTATTTCAACCGATGCAAATGAGGCGAAGCAATATGCACCTTTTGTACTAGTGTAAGTACTATCATCAGCCTGGAAAGTTATAACAACCTGTCCTCACAACCGTTTATATGTAAAATATAGTAATGCGGTAGAAATAAGAATACTACAGTATGTGAAACATCTGGCTTGTCTTCTCGAGCTCCAAAGAACACCAACAAAAAAGTTGCCTTTCTCAGACTACTCGAAAGAGCACATGAGGAATTAAGGTAAAACAAAAACCAAGCTTCAGACATAAGTCTGATATGAAAAACTAAAGAAATTTGCAGCCAACATATAATAGTACTTTGGAGACTGCATGGAATGCCATAACGATTATCCCCTCAAAAGAACAACCATCTAATAGGTACATTAGGTGATATAGTAGATAATGCTTAGGTTGTATAATATAAATATTATAACATAGCTGGAATGGTTACCTTGGTTACATTCAAAAATATATTAGGAGTACAGTCCAATCCGATAAGGAACGTTAACATAATGGATTTTCCATGAAGATCCCTTTGTCAAGCTGAAATCCAATCTTCATGCACTAGGGTCAGAAACTACCTTCGAGCATCATATATCTCTAGATAGAATATACCATTAAGGAAAACATAACTGGTCCACGTCTAATACATGATCCCAAATACCATCGCCTCCCACGCACAACATCGATAAGCATACTCTAGATATGGAGTGATAATATCTTATCGAGGGTCAGCCAAACCCCAAGTTATGCCCCTGCACTGTTCAGTCATTTTTGTCGTCGAGGTCACGTTCAGCATCTATCACACGAGTCTTCAGCACTCAAATAGAACACGAATCCCAAATTGGGTCCTTACATCTTGAACAGATCACGAAACCACACATGTATTCCCATATCTCAATAGATCTTTGAATTACACATGGATTCCCACATCCTGAATAGATAATGAACAACTAAGTGTGTTCGAGCATCTTAAACAGATCTCAAATCTCCACATAGATTCCCGCATCTAGAACCAATCCACTTCCAAGAGATCGAACACGTATCTTTGTCTTGAAGTGGTTTTCGGTAAATAAAACACTTGCCGATCGTGCTCTCTCCAAGATTGAATCGACGAATTTGGTCATTCAATGATAATGAGAGTGATCGAATATGCAAGTTTCATATACTTATCACGTTTGCAATATTTACCTCTCACACTATCTCGCGATAAAGAGTGATGCCGGTTGGTTAGGCCTCTATTGTTCATATCCCTACACGAACATCGATCTTAATTCCAACAGATAGGCAAGCCTACTTCATCGGCTTTTAGTGCTAAATATACGACTAAATGTGTTCCATAAATGAGTAAACATACAAAGCACGATCAAGTCATATAAAGCACAATTAAGTCACATAGGTGACTTCTAATCCCCTTTTTATTTAATTAATCTTTTATTAATTAAAATCTCTTTTATTGGTAAAATTTCCTTTATCTAATACAACATTATTTATGAATTTCTACTATTCATTTATACTCTTTTAATACTTCAAAAGGTATTCATTTACCTGTCTCAAATCGTATAAGTGTATTCACAAATCATTAGCAAGATTTCTTACTTAAATCCTTTACTCTTTTTATACTTTAAAAAGTATTCACACACTTATCACAAATGGTATAAGTACATTCATAGATCATTGACAAGATTTCTTACTTAAAAGCTTTACATTTTCTAAACTTCATAATATATTTATATACTTATCTTAAATGGTATAAGTATATTCACAAATCATTAATAAGATTTCTTACTTTAAACCTTTACTTTTTCTACTTTTCCAATAAGACTCCTTACTTATAATTTCCTTCAAAATGTCCATTTTAAGGATCTAAGTACTTTCACAAATCCATTCATAAAGGTTTAAGACTAATGTTACTTAAACATTGTCACAACTAACCCAAAACCATATCACTTATGCTTATCTTTAAAACATTATTAAAGTTCTATTTACATTCATAAGTATAGTAAAAAAAGGGTTAAAGACGAGTGTTATTAACACATTCTCACTACAAAGCCAAACCATTTTCCTACTTGTTACCCTCTTTACAAACCTTGTTTTAAAGATCCAAGTTCATATTTGGTTAAGATCGATAATCGACCAATCGATTATCTAGTCTAAAGTCATTGCTTATACAAATCAATGTTCGTATACTTAACTCATGTTCGACATTCCCGACTTAACTATTCCTTGTTCAAGAGGAATGCTTGGTAGGTTAGAGCTCTATTACCCCTTCCCTACTCGACATTAATCTTTAACTCTCAGAAATAGATAAACCTACTTCGTCGACTTTTAGTCTTAAGTAAAGTTAATTACCTTTTTAAATCAGTATGTAAACAATAAGATTAATACGTTTCCGACATTTCAACTTATACCGTTCCTCTTTCAAGAGTGAAGCCAAGTATGTTTGGGCATTGGTTGCTCTAAGCCTTGCCTAGAAACCTCATTCTTGAATCTCATAAAGCGACAAGTTTACTCGTCGGCTTTTAGTATTAAACCTAGTCAATTACCTTTGTCAAAACTTATATACATAAAATTATACTTTATAAATAAATTTAAATAGGTTTTAAATACCTATGTAAAATATTACTTGAAAATAACTAATTTAAAAGTTTGATTAAAAACCAGTTTTATATTTTGCAGTGCTTTACTTCCAAAATTTGTAAATAATTATTAAGACTATATTTAAACTTTTTCTCTTTTTGACATACTCAAATGCATTTTATAAGAACTTCCATAAAAATATTTTATAAAGGAAAGAACTTAGTAACTTTTTAAATTATGAAAAACTAGCCAAAACGTCGCATTTTAAACATCTAAAACCATAAGTGACTTACTACAACAATTATAAGTGTTGTTAAAAGTCCTAGTTAAAACAACATTGAAAAGCACAATCTTTACAACTAGTTTTAACCATTTAAACAAATGGTTTAAGACTTGAAATTATAACAGTAAGTACAACCATTAGGGTAATTAAAAACCATGGAAAGAAGTCCATAAGAATATCTTTCCACTTATTTATAAAAATTCCCGAAAACAAGGGATAGTGTAGTTATAACGACCATTCTCGTTTCAAACACTTTCAAACTTACTTCTATTAAAAAAAAGTTAAGAAAGCATTTAAACATCAATTCAAGGTCATACCACATGTTCAAGAGCGTCATAGAAGTAAGGCTATACAATATAGTTATCATTTGCTTTCAAAAGCAAGAGAGGTCCAAAGTTTATAACTTAGTTAATGTCATTTGAACTTTATAATTCAAACACAACATATACACACACAATATATAAAAACAAGATGAGATAACTCACTTAGATCCATGCCTAACCCAAGCACAAAGCTACAAGAACCAAAATACTTCCTCCTTCCATCAACACAAGCCTAAACATCCAACCTTTAGCACTTCTAAACCAAAGCCAAGACCTTCCTCCTCCTCCATGCTCACGGCCCATCCAAGCTCCCCTACTTTTTCTCACCTCCTCCCACTTCTTACTTGCTAATCATGCTTCCCATAAATGTTTTAGGCCCAAAGCCAATGTTTAAAAGAGATTAGAGAAGATTTGGTTAACTTTTGAAAAAGTTAGATAGTAATTAGTGGATTAGTGCTTAAGCACTTCCACCATTTTCAACCCTCCTACTTCATCTCAAGATTAGGAATTTATTTGTAATTATTAAGCGAACTCCTCCCCTCTATTTATAAGCTTAGGAATGTGATGTGATGGGAAACCCTACATTAAACATCACTTACAACTTTATGTCAAATTTGCTTAATGGTTAGGAGTTTCCATTTTTGCTTACTTTTACATTATGTCACTTCTCCTTTGGGCTAATTACCATTATACCCTTACCATGATAATATTCTTATCTATTAAAACATTCTAGAACCTTCCTAGCTTAATGAAAAGTTATGTGTTAATTAGTTGCAAATGTCTTCATTTGATCATTAGCTTAAGTGTTAAATGTTTCTTTATTTGTTCATTTTCCTTTTTTGCTCATTTTTAAAATATCTTATGACATCATCTCATTTAATTTTCCATAAACATTAAAATAATTTTAGTTGCTAATTACCTCCTTAGTGAATAATTAGATATGCAAAAAAAGTTCGAACAACTTTTGTTGATAAAAAAGCTATTTATGGATAAAACGATTTTCGGTCACATTAACGATATTTTTCCAAAGAATATATTTTGTAAACGTTTTTTTCAAAATAAGTTTACCGTCATTACTTATGATTTAAAAGGGGGTTCAGAATCTTATTAAATCATTTTAATAACATTTAATCCAAGATTTAAATATTTAAATAATTCAGATATTTGAATACGTAGTGTTTGAAATTCCAGGTCGTTACATGGTTATTATAAAACTTAGTTAACTTAGTTAATATTTTATAATTTAATAATATTATTATTTTAAACTTAGTTAATTTTTATAAAACTTATAGTTGATTTATTATTGTTGTTGTTACTGAATTAGTTAATTTTAATAAAACTTATTTAACTTGGTTAAATAATTTATAATTTATTATTATTCTCAACTTTGTTAATTGTTTTGACTTTATTAGATTTTATAAACTTAGTTTGTTTATTGTTTTTATTACTCTTATGACCGTTGTTGTTATAGTTGTATTATTATTATTATCTTAATTAATTTTATAAACTTAGTTCATTTATTATTATTATTATTATTATTACAACAAAAACAACAAACTTAGTTAATTTTTATAAAACTTATAGATAATTTATTATTATCATTATATAAATTTAGTTAATTTTTATAAAACTTAGTTAACTTGGTTAATATTTTATAATTTATTATTATTAGTATTAGTATTATCTTTACTATAACTTATATATACCATATAATGTATGTACGTCATATTAGTCGAATTATTTGTTGTATTATTATTATTATTATTATTATTATTATTATTGAGAAGTCTTTGATTTCGATCGAATCAAATATACCAAGTTGTTATTCTAAACTAGGTTAATATTTTATAATTTATATGTATTATTATTATTATTGTTCTAAACATAGTTAATGTTCTGAAGCTTAGTTAATTACCAGAGTGCAATAGCTCTCACAGGAAATCAAAATTTATTGATGGACTCCCCTCCTTATTTGCAGAAAGGGTAAGAAAGTCTCTAAGAAAGGATAAAATAAATATTCCTTACGAAAGTTATACTTATGGTAAGCTCATTGGAACATGTATCCAATAAGGCTTATCATTATGTAATGAAATAAAATTAAAGCAATAAATGAAACGCCAAAATTTAAATTAAATAAATCAATTAGGACAATTTTGTAGTCAATTTGGAATGGATGTTCCAAACATTAAAAAACCTAATGGAAAAGATAATAAATTTAAAGAATCTTTTCGTAAAAAGAAGAAACTTTATTCTCATAAAAAGATGGAGCAAAAAGCTCAAAGAAAAGAGGAAAGATTAAATAAAAGTAAAAATAAAATTATCCACTGTTATAAATGTGGAAAAGTTGGACATTATGCTAAAGATGTAAATTAAAAAAGAAAATTAATAATTTACAAGCTGATAATGAATTAAAAGAAACATTATCAAAACTTCTATTAAATTCTAGTTCTGAAAATGATTCAGAAATAGAATCTGAAAATGATTCAGACCATTCAGTTACTTCTGAAAAACTTAAAGTTCTTGATGAAGAATCATCAGAATTTGATGAATGTTGTGAACCTTGTAGGCAGAGAAACCCTGTTCGAACCCAATAATGGGTAGTGAAGATGAAAAGGATGAATTTTATAAAATTCTCTCACAATTTCAAAATTTAAAACTAATAATAATATTGTAGAATTTTTAAAATTAATTAAAGACCAGGAATTAAGATCAAAAATGATAGATCAAATGGTAGATATTCCAGAAACAAGCATAAATAATGAAGCATTAACAGAGACATTTCAAAATATTGGTAGTTCTAAAAATCCATATTCAATGAATGAAGTTCATGAACTTTTAAAAGAACGACAAAGGATTGAATATCCTACTACTATCGAAGATCTTAATAATGAGATCCAAAACCTTAAAAAGGAAATTCAAATCATGAAAAATGAAAATAGAAATCTTGATTATAGACACTCTTTTCTAGAATAGTCGGAAAGAAATTATCCCCATCGAAAATAATCAAATAAATTGTTCTCAAATAAAATTTCCAGAACAAGAAGAATTTCTTTCAAAAATAGATATTGTGATATCTCAAAAATGGTTTATAAAAATAACTCTTTTAATTGATAATCATTTTAAAAAGGAATTAACAGCACTTGTAGATAGTGGTGCAGGTATGAATGTAATTCAAGAAGAAATAATTCCAACTAGGTATTTTTATAAAACTACTAATTCATTGAGTCATGTAAGTGGAGAAAAACTTGATATTAAGTTCAAATTACCACATGCTTATATATGTAGAAATAAAACTTGTATTCCTACAAGTTTTTTACTAGAAAAAATTATTACTAATCAAGTCATACTTGGAACACTATTTATAGGTAAGGTTTATCCTATAACAAATATTGATAAAAATGGAATAATTGGTATATATGAAAATAAGCTTATTACTTTTGAATTTATAACTAAACCCTTTAGAAATGTTTATAATGAAATAAAAGACCTTTTGACACAAAAGACCCATCATTTAAATTTTCTAAAACAAGAAGTTATTTCTCTTAATATAGAAGAAAAACTCCAAAATCCAAAATTACAAGAAAAAATTAAAATGATTTATAACAAATTTTCTATGGAAATTTGTAATAAACATCCAAATGCTTTTGGGATTGAAAGAAACATATTGTTAATCTTCCATATGAAGAGAATTTTGATAAAAAGAAAATCCCTACTAAAGCAAGACCATGTCAAATGAATTCTAAATATTTAGAATTATGTAAAAAAGAAATTGAATCATTGTTACAAAAAGGTTTAATAAAACCATCTCAATCACCTTGGTCATGTACTGCATTTTATGTAAATATAAACATAGTGAACAAGAAAGAGGGGTACGTATATTAATAATAAATTACAAACCTCTTAATAGGGTTCTAAAAGGGATTAGGCATCCAATTCCTAATAAAAAAGATTTATTAGATAGGCTGTATGATTCCATCATATTTTCTAAGTTTGATTTAAATTCTGGCTATTGGGCAGATCCAAATTTCAAAAATTGACCAATACAAAATTGCTTTTAATGTCCCAATTGGACATTATGAATGGACAATAATGCCTTTTGGTTTGAAAAATGCGCCCTCGGAATTTCAGAAAATAATAAATGACATTTTTATTTCATATAGTGAATTTATTACAATTTATATTGATGATATTCTAGTATTTTCTAAAGATATTGAAACACATTTTAAACACTTAGATATTTTTAGAAGAATAATTATTCAAAATGGCTTAGTAATATCAAGAGAAAAAATGTCTTTATTTCAAACAAATGTGACATTTTTAGGCCATAATATTGAAAAAGGAAAAATTATTCCTATAAATAGAAGTACAGAATTTGCTTTAAAATTTCCTGATATAATAACTGATAAAACACAGTTACAAAGGTTTTTGGGTAGCTTAAATTATATATCTTCTTATTAAATTAATTTATCCACAGATGCTGCTATCTTATATGATAGATTAAAAAAGAATCCAGGCCGATGGATAAAACAACATACTAAAGCTGTTAAAATAATAAAAGAAACGGTCAAAAATTTGTCTTGTTTAAAGATTTCAAATCCAAATTGGGAAAAGATAATTGAAACAGGTGCATCATATATAGAATTTGGTGGAAATTTAAAACAAATATGTCCAAAAAAACAAGAATATCTTTTCAGGTTTCACTCGGGTAAATGGAGTAATAGCCAAAAGAACTATACGACCATTGCAAAGGAAATTCTTACTTTAGTCAAATGTGTTTTAAAATTTCAAGATGATTTATATAATCAAAAATTTATTTTAAAAACTGACTATAAATCGGTTAAATATATGTTTATTAAAGATTTTAAACACGATGTATCAAAATAGATGTTTGCCAGATGGCAAGCTGATCTAGCACCTTTTGATTTTGAAATCTTTTATAAAAAAGATGAAGAAAATAGTCTTTCTGATTTTTTAACTCGTGAATTTTTGCAGGATAATGATCCCCGGAGGAAGGGGTAATTCCTCCTACAGAGGAAAGGGTAGAGGAAATATCCTCCTGGCCCAACATGGCAATAAAAAATTATTTGCTGAAAATTTAATAGCCACTTCAGGAAATAATAATTCCAATGATCCTTTGTTCAAGGAACTTTTAGAATTTAAAAAGAGACAAGGGGCTAATAGCCAATCTGGTTCGTCGTCATATGCCAGCAAAACTGACAATGAAGAAGCTAAAGAAAATATAACTACTTATGTGGAAAACCCACATGGAGAAATCATACTTCTCATAGAATTTGATGATGTTAAAAGGGAGAATGATCATGGAACCTACTACAACGGTACCTTGATACTGCATCATTTACCGTCACCACATATACGCAAAGGGCATATTACAAGGCAATAATAAAAGCCTTTGAGACTTGTGAAATAACCCATTTCAATGCAGGTGTCTCGAATGTTTATAGTTTCAGTAAATAATTGTTAAAAGGCTAATAATATCCGATGAATGGGGGTTATCTGGCCTTAAAGAAAAAGAAATGTTTCCACCTAATAAGAAAATTTCTATTAGGTATAATTACTGGGACTCTGTAGAAGCACTACATAAAGTACTTCTCTATGAAAATAATAAACGAAAACATTCATGGTTTATAAAAATTTGCGGGGAAGTTTATAAACGACCAATATTGGTTTATGGACTGGTGGACAAAATATGGACCGCCACTTGATATTCTTCCAGGAAAATTAAAAGAATTATATTCAGTTTGGGTTGATGTTTCACCAAGATTAGTGATATCGGGAGCAGGCCCACAATATTTCTTCATTGAATTTTCCATTCCTTAGATCTGGAAATGGAAATTGGAGATTGGATATACCAACAAATAAATTCCTTGTTTACACAAATGTTTCTTTACAAAATTTAGGGATAAATTAACCAGAATTGACAATAGTACAGGTCAGATATTTGGCCAAGAAATGGTATCAGAAATAGAGAAAAAGATAAAATTTTATCGGGAACAGGAATCTGTAATTCAGCATAAGGAAGCTCCAAGCACGTCCCAACATATCATCAGAAAATTGAGAATGCAAAAAGGTACAGTCACTAAAGAAGATATTCTTTATGCCTATATTGCAGAAATAAAGAAAGATTTAATAAAAAATATTGGTAAGGAAGATGCAAATTTAGATACATCAATGGCTTCATCAATAGCTAAAGACATAGCTGAGGAAGATTAATTCTCAGATCTAAATGATGAAGATTTTATGGAAGTATTCAGCAAGTTGGAAAACGAGGCCCATAACATGGGAAAAGACAAAGGCAAAATGATTCTGGATTAACAATTATTTAATGATCTGGCAAATGTTGATAAGACTGCCAGCTATAGAAGATATAGTTTTTTGGAAAAGGACAAAATACCTAACCCATTAAATATTAAAAGAGGACAAGATGTTTTCTCCTACTTTAATAAAGTGGACACCTAAGCTATGGATTTCAAAAATTTGGAGTCCGAAATTAACTAGTTTGAATTCCGTTCTCATGTACATCTCAGCCTATAAATAAAGAAAGGATTAGGCTAAAGAAGGCAGACTTCATTCTTCCATTCTTTGCTCTACTTTAAAACTTTCTGCCATTATATAAGTGTATAATATTAAGTGTGTAAAATAAGGAAGAACCCGCTACTTCCACTCGTGCTATCTTTTGTAAGTTTTTAATTTTAAGTTTTTAATTTGTCTTAATATTTTAAATATACCCTGAATGGAAGGCTAATTTAGTTGTGTGTTGAATTACTTCTGTTATGTATGCATGTTGTCATCTGTTCAAACATTTAAGGAATAGTAGTGAACTGAAAATATCATTCCTGGGTTAAGAACAGTATTAGTGGACAATAATTTCTACTATCTTCTAAGTCCATTTCAAAGCCATGGTAAGGCGTTTTTAGGACTTTCTTTAAACCAGAAATTATTGTCAAATCAATACTTGACTTGTAAAATTTCCCCATATTTGATTTAGTGTTTTCAGTTTAATATGTAAGATCCTGAAAACACTGTGGTTCGTACTGTGGCAGTACTGTAGCAGTTTGATAAAACAACTAAAACAACTTTTAATCTAAAATTTGGCTTAGTGAATTTAGTGTATTGCAAAATTTTGTTTTGTTCACAAAGTTTTTAGAAGTTTTGCAATACACTAAATTCACTAAGACAAATTTGTTGACCAGTCCATAAACCTATTTTGTATTTGTCGTTTATAAACTTCCCCGCAAATTTTTATAAACCATGAATATTTTCATTTATTATTTTCATAGAGAAGTACTTTATGTAGTGCTTCTACATAGTCCCAGTAATTATACCTAATAGAAAATTTCTTATCAGGTAAAAACATTTCTTTTTCTTTATGGGTAGATAACCCCCATTCTTCAGGCATTATTAGCCTTTTAACAATTATTTTACTGAAACTATAAACATTCGGGTCACCTACATTGAAATGGGTTATTTAACAATTCTCAAAGGCTTTTATTATTGCCTCATAATATGCCCTTTGCTTATATGCTATGAAAGTAAATGATGAAGTATCTAGGTACCTTTGTAGTAGGTTCCAAGGATCATTCTCCCTTTTTACATCATCAAATTCTAAGAGAAGTATGATTTATCTATGTGGGTTTTCCGCATAAGTAGTAATATTTTCTTTAGCTTCTTCATTGCCAGTTATGCTGGCATATGATGACGAACCAGATTGGCTATTAGCCCCTTGTCTCTTTTTAATTTCTAAAAATTCCTTGAAAAAAGGATCATTGGAATTATTATTCCCTGAAGTGGCTGTTAAATTTTCAACAAATAAATTTTTATTGCCATGTTGGGCCAGGAGGATATTTCCTCTACCCTTTCCTCTGTAGGAGGAATTATCCCTTCCTCTAGGGATCATTATCTTGCAAAATTTCACTTGTTAAAAAATCAAGAAGACAATTTTCTTCACCTTTTTTATATAGGATTTCAAAATCAAAAGGTGCTAAATGAGCTTGCTATCTGGCAAACATCTATTTTCATATATCATGTCTAAAATCTTTATTAAACATATATTTATCTTATTTACAGTTAGTGTTTATAATAAATTTTTGATTATATAAATCATCTTGATATTTTAAAACACATAAGACTATAACTATAATTTTCTTTGCTATGGTCGCATAGTTCTTTTGGCTATTAGTCCATTTACCCGAGTGAAACCTGACCAGATATTCTTGTTTTGTTTTTGGACAAATTTCTTTTAAAATTCCACCAAATCCTATATCTGATGCATCTGTTTTAATTATCTTTTCCCAATTTGGATTTGAAAGCATTAAACATGGCAAATTTTTGACCGTCTCTTTTATTACTTTAACAGTTTTAGTATGTTGTTATGTCCATAGGCTTGGATTCTTTTTTAATCTATCATATAGGATTAGCGATGTGACGTCCTACCTCTATACTCACACTAGCCAAGGACACTACGGGGTAATGCCGTCAACTAGCACGAAGAATAAGGCTATTGAGGAGCGACCTTCTGTGTAATTGCTTTGTGCGAGTACCGATATGTCAGATAATATAACTTACATTTCATTTCAAGAGGAAATCCGACATACCAAATACAAACTCAAAGCTACCACACAATGGCTATGTGGGCTTCAGAAACAAATATAGAAATAAACATAACACAAATCAGTCACAGATATTCATACCACAAAGGTGGAAACAGATATGAATATAACACATAGAAGTGTACATCAAAGTAGTGGTCAAACTAGATCCATTACATCACAAAAGAATAGATACAAGTTCTAGACAAAAGAATAAGTATACATCAAGGAGTCTATATCTCGAATGTATAAAAACAAAAACTACTAATCTAAAGTAGTTAGCCAAAAATCAGATGATGGTCCCAGATAAGAAGTCAAGCAGAAGCACCTGAAATACCTCGGTCTGACCCGAGTATTATTTAAGAAGAAAATAATAAACGGATCAGTCTAGCTATAAATATCAGACAAAATGAGATAGGATAAGAGATATGACCAAAAACGTATGATAACAAAAATGCCATACTGTGTCAAGTATACATCAAATAACAACAAAAATCATACAATATCTCAAATCATCTCAAAACACCAAAAAGAATCACATTCTTTAAATTATTCACCAAAACACAAATATTGATAAAGCTTATCAATGCAAATTGCCAAAAATCGGTGAAACACAAATGAGTTGGAGCTCCTCCAAACAAGGTATAGTCCCCCATTGCGGACTATGAGCCAAAGCTCCTCCAAATGAGCCGAAGCTCCTCCAAACAGGGTATAGTCCCCCATTGTAGACTATGAGCCAAAGCTCCTCCAAATGAGCTGAAGCTCCTCCAAATGTGCCGAAGCTCCTCCAAACAGGGTATAGTCCCCCATTGCGGACTATGAGCCAAAGCTCCTCCAAATGAGCCGAAGCTCCTCCAAATGAGCCGAAGCTCCTCCAAACAGGGTACAGTCCCCCACACGGACAAAAAGACATCGCACATCGCTAGTCTAAATCACCAAAGGATCATCATTGATCAATAAGAAGTGTTAATTACACTAAGCTAGTAAATAATTGAGTTTAGCTTCATGTCCCATAACCACTAGCTTAACTTAAATATTTACGAACAAATTGTAGATTTGCACTTGAAAATTGTCACAAGAGTTCAATCGAACAAGTCCAAGAATTAACCGACAAAGTAAACGCAAGTGTTTCATACCACTTGTTTTACTAAGCCGTTTAATTAGATCTCATACGAATGAGGTAAAGTTTGTATATACTAATAGATTGGAAAACGGTTTTAAAAACGAGCTTTGTATTAAAATAGAGTTGAAAACATCTTTGTGAACAGAGTTTGAATATTTACTACTAGTATAGAAACCTTTGTATTTGAAAGTGACAAATCACAAAAATGATTGTAAAAACAATTAATCACCAAAAATTCACATACAAATACATGAATCAAATCCATAGAAATCGATACTGAATCCATCAAAATGGATAATCCCAAAAATCCCAAAAAAGAAGTCATCGAAGTCGATAAAAGTGATAACAACTAATGGGATCAACAAGAATCGATTAAAATTGGAAATCAAATCAAAAACAGCCAAATTGGGGAGAAATGAACAGTTCCAGACGTTTGGGGGTCAATCCAGACGTCTGGATTGTAGTTTTGGAAATTTCCCAGAAATTACCAAACGTTTGAAACTCAGACCAGACGTCTGAAATCTAACCAGACGTCTGGTAGGTTTGAACCAGACGTCTGGTCCAACTCTCTGCCTTTTTACGATTTCCAGGGAGCCAATTCCAGACGTCTGGGTTTCCATTTCAAACATCTGAACTTGAATCCAGACGTCTGAATTGGACTTCAGACGTCTGAAATTCACCTGTAGGCAAAAAATCAGCTTAGCCCATAAAGGGCGAAAATCCAAACGAAATGTGATCGATCGAGCAACGACGACTAAGGATTTATGCCAAGTGACAACCCAGCCTTATAGGCTCTTCGATACACTCCAAACATCAATGTCCAAACATCCATAGTTGGATTTTCATAAAATTGGATCAAAACACTAAAATTGGAAAATTCATCAAATCAATTCAAATCAAAAGCAAATGAGTATGCACAAATGTTAGGAATTCATACCTAACAACAATGATAGCTATAGACGTAGATGTGAGTTAAAGAACTCACCTTTAAAACTCAAAGACACGATTGAGAAGCTTTAAAATAAAGGAAAGACCAATTCCTTTTCAATCTCAACTCAAGAAGCTCCAATCTAAGCTAATAAGCAAATATTTCCTATGTTAGGGTTTAGGAATTTTTGAAATTGAATAGAGATTGAGATGGAGAAGATGGAGAGGATGCTTACCTAAGCTTCTCTTTGATTTTGGAGCAAGAACTCGAGTTTCCAAATCAAAATAGGGTTTGGAATTTCCATTTCCAATCTTTTTCCCCCATATTTACTTAAGCTTGAATGTATTAGGAAATGAGAATGAATGAAGAGGAGAGGGGGTGGAGTTAGGGTATTATGATGGGTTAGTGGGCTGAAACCCAAACCCAAAGCCCAATTAGAAAAATAGCAAATTCTACTCAAATCCAAACATATCGATGTTTATACTCAAAAAAGTTGTAAATGCCATTTTGGACTCAATGGAAGTGGTCTCGAGTCCCAATTCGACAGTTTACAAAAAGTAACATTTCGGACCTTAATCCGATTAACGATGCTATATTTAAATAAAACATTTAAATATACAATCGTAAAATATGCGGGTTTTTACAGACTCCCCTCCTTAAATAAATTGCATCCTCGCAATAATTAAAAGGAAAATAAAGAGTAACAACCATAAAAGCATATCAACACAAAAGAAAATTTGAAATAAGAAGTTCATCATAAAGAGCACGAAAGAGTAAGTCCGGATGTGTTTGCTCGATGAATTCTCAAGATTGCCAAGAGCAATCCTTAGGATTTGAGGACCATTGAACTTTCACAAGAAGAACATCTTTATTTTGAAGGCGTTTAACCTTCGAAGCAATGATACGAATAGGATGTTGCTCATAAGTCAAATTTGGTGAAACTTCAATTTCTTGAATAACACCGGGCTCAAGAATAGAATCGGAATCCCTAAGGCATTTCTGTAGTTGAGAGACGTGGAATACGTCATGAATATCAGACAATTGAGCCGGTAATAAAAAAGTGATAAGCCACAGAACCAATACGTTCGGTGATGGGAAATGGACTAACATATCGACGTACTAACTTTCCCGATCGACTGAAACGCACAACACCCTTCATAGGTGAAACATGAATAAAGTCTGGATTTAAAACTAGCTTCTCACCGGCTTCAAGCCAACACGAAAGAAATCGGCATGGCCTTCCGTAGAGTTCCTCGAAAGGTGCCATACCAATACTAGATTGGAAGCCATTATTATAGGAAAACTCAACAAGAGAAATACGATCTTCCCAACTTCCACCAAAATCAAGAACACATGCACGAAGAAGATCTTAAAGAGTTTGATTCACACGCTCGGTTGGTCCATGGAATTGAGGATGATAAGTGATGCTAAAATTAAGCTTTGTTCCAAAAGCTTTTTGAAGACCTTTCCAAAATCCACTAGTAAAATAATGGATCACGATCGCTAGCAATAGATGTAGGAACTCCATGCAATTTAACGATTTCTTTGACATAGAGTTTAGCCAATAGAGGTACGGTCCAAAAAAGAAGGATGAGCCTCAAGGCTACACAAAACAAGAAATGAACATAAATTGGATTCACGATCTCGAATCTCACAAGTGGATAAAGTCTCGAGATCATTCCATTCGGATATCATCATTGAAACAACTGCTTGTTGCTTATGACTAAGCGCATCGGCAACACGATTTCCCTTTCCGAGAGTATAAAGAATATCAAAATCATAAGATGTAAGGAACTCGAGCCAACGTTGTTGACACAAATTAAGTTCCTTTTTGAGAAAATGAATACTTCAAAGATTTATGATCGGTGTAGAGAACAAATTTCTCTCCCAAAAGATAATGACGCCAAATTCTAAGAGCGAAAACAATAGCCGCAAGCTCTAGATCATGAGTGGCATATCTAGTCTCGACAAGCTTTAATTGTCTAGAAGCATAAGCGATAGCACGTTCCCTTTTGCAAGAGAATGATACCCAAACCAATACGACTAGCGTCGGTACAAATAGTGAAGTCTTGGTTCCCTTCGGGAATCGCAAGAATAAAAGCATCAGAAAAGAGTTCTTTTAATTGATTCTCTTTCCCGAAAAGCTAAGAAATTCAAAATTATAATTAACTTTATGTAATCATCTTTTTAGAAAATTTACTTATTACAAGTCAATTTACTGTGTCTGATTGTCTCATCATAGCGTTAAGGATATTCCTATCGATAACGTTGATCAAGCGCATCGACCAGAATTCTTAAAGCACTCAATGGGCAAAACAACACAAAATCATCTTCTATATGATAAACATGCCTCTTATAAAATTTACAAATATTCTTTGCTCGTTTTAAGAACAAAATCCAATCATACTTATAAATATCTTATTAAAAATATTTGCAAATTTAAAATTGTTGTTTTCATCCATAATCAATAAATTCAAGGATAAACTCATCGAGATATTCGTAGTATACTCGATTCATAAGATGGATGAAATAAGCTGAACAAACCGAATGACATCATGAATCACTCGTAAGAATCATAACGAGTGCGGAATGCGGTAAGTGGAATGCTACCCTCCGCAACTCGTAGCTGATGAAAACCGGTGGCAAGGTCGAGCTGAAAAGACCTTAGCACCACTCAATAGATTGCTTAGGTGGTAATCCTAAGACAAGCTCAAATACACCGGAAAATTCACAAACTACTTGAATGAGAGAAATAACATCTTCCTCATCAAGTGGGTTTAAAGAATAAAATGATGCCATCGAATTTGGAAATCAAAATCATTAAAAATAATATAAATCTGCTTAACAGATTGAGAATGTCGAAGATGGATAGTCCTCTCAGGACATAGGATATGTGCTTCATAATGATTAAGCCAATCCTTTCCCAAAAATCAATTTCGAAGCCTAAGTAACGCATAACATGCAAATCGGCTCGAAAAGAATAATCACATAAAATAATCTCGACATTTTCACAAAGTAAACTGAGTGTTGCGGATCCACCAACCAGATTCACAATTCTCAGTGAAGTCATCAAGCCCATAATATTTAAAGAAAAAGAATCAACAAGTTCTTTTGATATAAAAGAGTGGGATGCACCCGTATCAAAAAGAACTCGAATAAGATAATCACAAAACAAATATCGTCAAGGATAGAATGAGAAATACCTTAACAAAGAGAAGTGCTAGTAGAGGCTTGCACAACCTTTAGCTTTCCCTCTTTCTTGTTTGGAAGTTTGGGGCATGCAGATAAAAGATGACCCAAACCTTTGCAATAGCGACAAGTAAGAGGTTTTAGACACTTATTTGCATAGTGGTCCGTCGAACCACAATTGTAGCGTCGTCCACGATTAGAGGTAGGAGTCTTTGCTACCGAAATTGCCTGCTTCCCTTTTTTATTAGGATTAGGACTTTTGAACTAAATATGCCTCTTCTTGTTGATGTTGAAGTTTTGTTTGGCATCCACAACTTCAACATCATTTTCTTTATCGGTCTCTTCAAGTCGAAGAGTGATATCTTGTAACGACCCGTAAATTTTCAATAATTAAAGTTGTCAATTTAATAAGATTTTGGTAAATAAATTTGGAAGAAATAAAAACTTTGTAATTTAATAATGAAATGAATGCCAAAATGAAATGTAACAATGTATTTAAAAACTAATTATTAATAATTGAAATGAAATTACAATTTATTGAAGTAATGTAAATTGTTATACTTAGCTATAAATTTATGTAAGAAAACAAATGCAAACATTAAAATTTATAAATGATTTAGTATGAAATAAATGACCATTGAATAAAGATTAGGTATATAAGAATGGTAACATATGTTTGTGAACAATGAATTCAAAAGTGTGATTAAAAGTTATAGTAACGGTTGTAAGTTACTATTTAATTGGTCTATTAATCTAGTTGTAAATATTACATTTGGGTATAAAACTGAATATAAGTAAATAAATGTAAGTGTTGTATGGATAAATGAATTACTATATAATTTATGGTTATTGAATGAATTAAACATTATGTAAGCAATTATGATAATTAGTGGACATAATAAACTTGAGTGTAATATAAAGATAATGATAACAGTTATTACAAGTTTCATTTTATTTAGGCTGCTAAATTTAAAGTAGGAAATCAATTACATTTAAATGTAAGTAAATGTTCATTAATATTAGATAGGACAGTAATTGTAAAGTGTGAATATAATGAAATAAATGGAATTGTATATTTTATTCATAGATAAAAATAAAAGAATGAAACCAAGTTGAATAAATTGATTAAGGTTTTAATTATAATAAATGTAAAATTTGGATTTTTCTTGTAATTTATTTTCCAAATACAATAAAATAAACATTTTCTGAAAATTTTATATTTTGGTCAACTTTGGTCAAATTTTGAATTTAAGTTTAAATTTTTAATTTTTAATTTTTAATTTTTAATCTTTTTCTTTGGAGCAGAATATAATGCTGATATCCGTTCTTCTTTTTGTTTCGTTAAATTCGGATTTATACCTTTAAAATTAGATAAATTACAGCGTTTTACACGCAATAAATTTCTGTACTTTTATTATATATATATTACATCTTTCCTATATTCATCTCTATTTTATCTTCCTATTTTTATTTTGCCTAGACATTCATTTTATTTATTGAATTGACTTGTTTACATCTTTTATTTATGGCTTGGAAGAATCAAAGGCATATGCGTTTCATTGTTTTAATTTCTTGCTTTTATTTACCTACCCTCTTTATTACTTACCCGAGCATTCACTCCTTTGCTTGCCATCCAAAACTTCTTTAGTCGTGCATTCTTACTTGTTTACATGTACAAAGATTTATTACCCACTTCTCATTTTCATTTGCATTTAAGAATGAAATATATACAGGATTCTTTTCCTTTATTATATAATGTGACTTTTCCTTTTCTTACCATTCACTTTTTCTTTCTTGCCGTGCAAACCACTCCATCATTCACGCACAAAATACATTTCATCTCCTCATTTTTCTTATTTGCTTTCAAGAGAAAATATTTCAAGATCTAAATCCATGGCCTTCTTCTCTTTCTCCTCTTTTTCACTTTTATTTTTCCTTTTGTTTTCTTTGATATGCTCGGCCTCTACCTCCTCTAACTGACCATATCCCCTTCACCACCACCACCATGATCATCTCCATCACCTCCTCCAAGGCCAAGACCACCAAGCCATGCCTTTAACCCTAGATCCAAAAATAGATCACCGTCTCTTTGTTTCAACCATAGCCGAGCCCATCATGACATGGCCGAGCATAGAATGATGTGGTCTAGCCCACTTAACCATGGCCGAGCCTCTTGCTTTGATGTAGCAAAGGTTATGTCATTTAATTCTTGTATTTCCATTGTTTAATTCATCTATTCTTTTATATTGAATCATATTCTTATTTGTTTTATTTTATTTGGTGCAAGATCTGAATATTGGCTCATCATCTGCTCCTCAAATCTATTCGTGCTTTGTCGTGCTTTTCGGAGTTTGTTGTGTGTCTAGAATTGTTATCTTCGGCTTAAAAGGTGAGTTTATCACTCTCGACATACGTACTTTTATAATTGTGAAACAATGGCATGTGCATTATAGAAAATTTATATGTTATGTTAATATGTTCATATATGCCTATGATATGATTATATGATGTTAAATTCTGTTTATATATTTGTTACATCATCTGATATGATATTGTATGTTCTACTATTCATTTATTTACTGTTTTTCACACTGCAAGTTCCCTATCACTATGGGTTGAAATGATACATACCCGAACGGACATTAGAATAAGGAAAAATCATTATGAGATGAAACGATAGGCTCGAGTGATTTTTATTGTAATTGTTTTACTTTGGATTGCGGGTTTGAAATGATAGAACCCAGAATTTGCTTTTTAAATTACGGATTGAAATGATATAGATCAGTATCACTTGACCTAGGTTAGAAAATATTATACAGGCCCATGGTTATATTTTTAAATAATATTTTCCTAAAAATTATTAAGTATTTTGAATGTTTTAAATATATGAAATTTGAGCTAAAAGATTTTATTTAAATGACTTAAATATAAGAAGATGTCGGTTTTCTATAAGTTACGTTTTTATAAGTCAATAAGTGGCTTTAATGGAAATTTTAAAGATGTGTTGGTTTTAAATAGAATTTAAAGACATTTATTGATGATAAATAACTTAATAATATAATTGGACTTAATATGGAAGTTTTTAATCTAACCTAGTAATTGTTATGAATTTTACTTTATGAAACAGACATGTTTTGGGTAATAAATAATGTATTTTGGAACTGATAAAAATGGAATACGGTTTTAATTGAACATTTTGTAATAAAATTTATTTATCTAGAAAATCATAGTAAATTGATTATCTAAATGAATAGATTTAAAAGAAAAAATTTGATTGTTATATTTACTATGATAAAATATTCTTTTGTGAAATGTTATGTTTCGTTAAATAAATAGTTATAATTTTTAAATGGAAAAATGTAACTTTAATTATGACCTAACTTGATAAATGGAAAATTTAAGTTAAGTAAATAAATAGAAATTTAGTTTTATTTGTGGAATGGGTATTTAAAATAAAGTGATAATTTATTTGTTAAAATAAAAAGTTAAGTAAATAAGGTACTTTGGACATAATACATGAATTGTGGTTTAAATTGGATATTTGTTTATAGAACTTTATTTTATTTAAATCATAAGGTAAATGATATCCAAATGAATATTTTCTGAAGCATGAGATATGATTTTATAAGTTAAAAATGGCTAAAGTTGAAGTTTTAATGTTTCTGAAAAGTTATAATAAAATCTGTTATTTTATTGGTAGCATTGCCAAAATGCTATGGTTTTAGATGGCATTTGTTAAGTGCTATCATTTCTGAAATTTAACTAAGTTCTGAAATGACTAGATATATATTACAGCACTTTATAAGTGCTGCTGTATCTAGAACTAAGCTGTTTGAAAATAACTAAATATCTACTACAATAGTTTATAAGTGCTGCTGTTTCTGAAACTAAATTGTTTTGAAATACTAATACCTACTGTAGCACTTTATAGCTGCTACTGTTTTGAATTTGACAATGTTTTGAAATGTTAATATATTTACCGTAACACTTTATAAGTGCTGTTGTGGTTGAAATTTAAATGAACTTTGGAAATGAATATTATTTTGGAAGATTTTTGACATTTATTTTAAATGGTTTAAATGAATATGTTTTGAGGTGAAATATAAACCATTTTTGAAATTTATAAGTTAATACAATGTTTTCGAAATTGGTATAATTGAACGAATGAACTTAATAATGCTATAACTTTGGTAATGAATATTATTTTTAAGGGTGTTATGATTTTTCTAAATATTATGATTTCCAAATGATAACATTTTAAATTGATATGGTTTCAAAGTGTTTGGTTTCAAGGGTGGTATAACTTTGAAAGTACTATGATTTTGGAAATGAATTTATTTGAAATAGTATTTAATTAATAATTTTCTTTGAATATATTGATTGGCAATTGAAGATTTAAGAATACGACCTTATAAAGTGGTTTTGGTTTAAGATGATTTAAAAAGGAATATTTTAAATTTTAATAAATTGAAAGAAATATTCAGTGATTTGAAATTTGGGTTTGTTCAAATGATATTTTTGTTTTGAAGTATAAACTAGTTTTGAATATGATATTTTGGTTTTGAAGTATAAACTATTTTTGATATGGATATGATATTTGGTTTTGAAGTATAAATTATTTTGAAATAAATATCCATGGGTTATAAAAACGATTGGTTGTTAAAGAGACCGCGATCGGATATGGGTATACTCTCTGTCGATACCGAAAACCACTTTAACAACCGTGTACGCGGTGGAGATTCCAGAATGAAGTAGGATGGTGGCGACGATCCTAAAGGTATATTTACGTGGACCCGACTCCCGTGAGTTGGCTTAAGGTGGCTAAAACAGGAGCGATCATCGGGCTAAGGTAGCACCTCTGATCGGACACATTTCTTCGATACTATTCTATTACTTTGTGATTGATTTGGTGGCCACCCTTCGATTTTTGATTTGGGAGTGTGTTCCAAGGTGGGCGGTAGTGGCTGCTATGCGTTTCCACCAGACCGTGTGCATAATTGGTATATCTACCCAGGCATTGCCTTGTTGTGCCGTGTCACCTACCCTATCGAGCTTTACTACGAGCTTGGATTTGTGCCGTAGCCTGTGGAGTATTGAGGGTAGCTCCCGATCTAGGGGTACGCTGATACTGGATAGACTACTGGGACTATTATGTGTTAAGGTGGAAAATGTAAAGCCTTAACGCTATTTAAAAGTAAGTTTATTTTACTATTAGACATTATTATAATATCGAATATTAATACATAGTAAATAGTTTAACGGATCCTTAGGGGATGGGCGGTCCTAAGCATCCTTTAAGTTACTTGTACCTTTATATTACAGTTCACTTGAGTTGGTTTACACTGTATAAGTATGTATGTCCTAACTCGAGTGTTTTGTGTTTTGCTTTACGCTCGGGTCAGACTGAGTGATGCAGCATTCGAGATTCACCTTTGGAGTTGGAGCTTTCTTGGAAATCCAACTATATATTTCGCTTTTAGTTATCCAGTTTATTCCAGTGATGTATTCTGATTTACACTTGATTATCATATTGAGACTTTTGTTGTATCTTGTTACTTCTGTTGTATCTTGTTAACTCTGATGTATATATATATAGTAGCTTCATGAACTACTATCTCTTTTCTTCCGCTGCATTGTTATATTACTCTGTATCTGTGAGCTGTGATTTATTTACTGTATATTCTGAGTTTTGCCAAATTTTATTTACAATCTATTGTTTTGAATTATTCAAATCCGACATGTGTGGATTTATTATCGATTTGAGTGGTCCAAAATAGTGGGTCGTTACATATCTATAAACTGGTCGAAAGGCACATCTAATTTCAGAGGTAAAACCTTTTTGGGGTTTTTACTCAAAGCAAAGATAAACTTTTGATTCTTTACAAGATCCAAAAGCTGTTGGGCAGACATGAATACGCCATCCAGAGAAGGACTACTGGGTTGACCAGCGCTAGGACTGCCAGATCTAACCATTTCTCTTCTTTAAGAAAGATAGAAAGAAGACGAAAAAGGTTATTCTCAAAATGAATATCAAACAACTTGGTTGATAAAACAAGGCATCACAAAAGAAAATAGGATAGCACGGTATGAAGACTCGAATTAAATCCTATGGCACGATTCCTAAGAAAGACTTAGGACAATGACTCGAATTAAATCCTATTAGCTCTGATACCAAGCTATGACGCCCCACCTCTATACTCACACTAGCAAAGGACACTACGGGGTAATGCCGTCAACTAGCACGCAGAATAAGGTTGTTGAGGAGCGACCATCTGTGTAATTGCTTTGTGCGAGTACCAATATATCAGGTAATATAACTTACATTTCATTTCAAGAGGAAATCCGACATACCAAATACAAACTCAAAGCTACCACACAGTGGCTATGTGGGCTTCGGAAACAAATATAGAAATAAACATAACACAAATCAGTCACAGATATTCATACCACAAAGGCGGAAATAGATATGAATATAACACATAGAAGTATACATCAAAGTAGTGGTCAAACTAGATCCACTACATCACAAAAGAATAGATACAAGTGCTAGACAAAAGAATAAGTATACATCAAGGAGTCTATATCTCGAATGTATAAAAACAAAAACTACTAATCTAAAGTAGTTAGCCAAAAATCAGATGATGGTCCCAGATAAGAAGTCAAGCAGAAGCACCTGAAATACCTCGGTCTGACCCGAGTATTATTTAAGAAGAAAATAATAAACGGATAAGTCTAGCTATAAATATCAGACAAAATGAGATAGGATAAGAGATATGACCAAAAACGTATGATAACAAAAATGCCATACTGTGTCAAGTATACATCAAATAACAACAAAAATCATACAATATCTCAAATCATCTCAAAACACCAAAAAGAATCACATTCTTTAAATTATTCACCAAAACACAAATATTGATAAAGCTTATCAATGCAAATCGCCAAAAATCACTGAAACACAAATGAGCCGGAGCTCCTCCAAACAGGGTATAGTCCCCCATTACGGACTATGAGCCAAAGCTCTTCCAAATGAGCCGAAGCTCCTCCAAACAGGGTATAGTCCCCCATTGCGTACTATGAGCCAAAGCTCCTCCAAATGAGCCGAAGCTCCTCCAAATGAGCCGAAGCTCCTCCAAATGAGCCGAAGCTCCTCCGAACTGGGTATAGTCCCCCATTGCGTACTATGAGCCAAAGCTCCTCCAAATGAGCCGAAGCTCCTCTAAATAGGGTATAGTCCCCCATTGCGGAGTATGAGCCAAAGCTCCTCCAAATGAGCCGAAGCTCCTCCAAACAGGGTACAGTCCCCCAGGCGGACAAAAAGACATCACACACCGCTAGTCTAAATCACCAAAGGATCATCATTGATCAACAAGAAGTGTTAATTACACTAAGCTAGTAAATAAATGAGTTTAGCTTCATGTCCCATAACCACTAGCTTAACTTAAATATTTACGAACAAATTGTAGATTTCCACTCTAAAATTGTCACAAGAGTTCAATCGAATAAGTCCAAGAATTAACCGACAAAGTAAACGCAAGCGTTTCATACCACTTGTTTTACTAAGCCGTTTAATTAGATTTCTCATACGAATGAGGTAAAGGTTTGTATATACTAATAGATTTGAAAACGGTTTTAAAACGAGCTTTGTATTAAAATAAAGTTGAAAACATCTTTGTGAAAAGAGTTTGAATATTTACTACTACTATAGAATCCTTTGTATTTGAAAGTGACAAATCACAAAAATGATTGTAAAAACAATCGATCACCAAAAATTCACATACAAAGACGTGAATCAAATCCATAGAAATCGAAACCGAATCCATCAAAATGGATAATCCCAAAAATCCCGAAAAAGAAGTCATCGAAGTCGATAAAAGTGATAACAACTAATCGAATCAACAAGAATCGATTAAAATTGGAAATCAAATCAAAAACAGCCAAATTGGGGAGAAGTAAACAGTTCCAGACGTCTGTGGGTCAATCTAGACGTCTCGATTGTAGTTTTGGAAATTTCCTAGAAATTACCAGACGTCTGAAACTCAGACCAGATGTCTGAAATCTAACCAAACATCTGGTAGGTTTGAACCAGACATCTGGTCCAACTCTTTGCCTTTTTACGCATTCCAGGGAGCCAATTCTAGACGTCTGGGTTTCCATTTCAAACGTCTGAACTTGAATCCAGACGTCTGAATTGGACTTCAGACGTCTGAAATTCAACTATAGGCAAAAAATCAGCTTAGCCCGTAAAGGGCGAAAATCCAAACGAAATGCGATCGATCGAGCAACGACGACTAAGGATTTATGCCAAGCGACAACCCAGCCTTATAGGCTCTTCGATACACCCCAAACATCAATGTCCAAACATCCATAGTAGGATTTTCATAAAATTGGACCAAAACACTAAAATTGGAAAATTCACCAAATCAATTCAAATCAAAAGCAAATGAATATGCACAAATGTTAGGAATTCATACCTAACAACAATGATATCTATAGACGTAGATGTGAGTTAAAGAACTCACCTTTAAAACTCAAAGACACGAATGGGAAGCTTTAAAACAAAGGAAAGACCAATTCCTCTTCAATCTCAACTCAAGAAGCTCCAATCTAAGCTAATAAGCAAATATTTCCTAAGTTAGGGTTTAGGAATTTCTAAAATTGAAGAGAGATAGAGATGGAGAAGATGGAGTGGATGCTTACCTAAGCTTCTCTTTGATTTTGGAGCAAGAACTCGAGTTTCCAAATCAAACTAGGGTTTGGAATTTCCATTTCCAATCTTTTCCCTCATTTTTACTTAAGCTTGAATGTATTAGGAAATGAGAATGAATGAAGAGGAGAGAGGGTGGAGTTAGGGTATTATGATGGGTTAGTGGTCTGAAACCCAAACCCAAAGCCTAAGTAGAAAAATAGCAAATTCTACTCAACTCCAAACATATCGATGTTTATACTCAAAAAAGTTGTAAAGGCCATTTTGGACTCAATGGAAGTAGTCTCGAGTCCCAATTCGACAGTTTACAAAAAGTAACATTTCAGACCTTAATCCGATTAACGATGCTATATTTAAATAAAACATTTAAATATACAATCGTAAAATATGCGGGTTGTTACAAGCAGCATCTGTGACTAAATTAATATAATAAGAGGATATATAATTTAAGCTACCCAAACACCTTTGTAACTGTGTTTTATCAGTTATTATATCAGGAAATTTTGAAGCAAATTCTATACTTCTATTTATAGGAATTATTTTTCCTTTTCAATATTATGGCCTGAAAATATGACATTTTTGCTCTTGATATCAATAAGCCATTCTGAATAATTATTTTTCTAAAAATATCTAAGTGTTTAAATTGTGTTTCAATATCTTTAGAAAATACTAGAATATCATCAATATAAACTATAAGAAATTCACTATATGGAATAAGAATGTCATTCATTATTTTCTGAAATTCTGAGGGCATACTTTTCAAACTAAAAGGCATTACTGTCCATTCATAATGTCCAATTGGGACATTAAAAGCAGTTTTGTATTGGTCAATTTTTGAAATTTGGATCTGCCCAATAGCCAGATTTTAAATCAAACTTAGAAAATATGATGGAATCATATAACCTATCTAATAAATCCTTTTTATTAGGAATTGGATGCCTAATCCATTTTAGAACCCTATTAAGAGGTTTGTAATTTATTACTAATCTAGGTACCCCCTCTTTCTTGTTCACTATATTTATTTACATAAAATGCAGTACATGACCAGGGTGATTGAGATGGTTTTATTAAACCTTTTTGTAACAATGATTCAATTTCTTTTTTACATAATTCTAAATATTTAGAATTCATTTGACATGGTCTTGGTTTAGTAGAGATTTTCTTTTTATCAAAATTCTCTTCATATGGAAGATTAACAATATGTTTCTTTTAATCCCAAAAAGCATTTGGATGTTTATTACAAATTTCCATAGAAAATTTGTCATAAATCATTTTAATTTTTTGTTGTAATTTTGGATTTTTGAGTTTTTCTTCTATATTAAGAGAAATAACTTCTTGTTTTAGAAAATTTAAATGATAGGTCTTTTGTGTCAAAAGGCCTTTTATTTCATGTAAAACCTTTGTAAAGGGTTTAGTTATAAATTCAAAAGTAATAGGCTTATTTTCGTATATACCTGTTATTCCATTTTTATCAATATTTGTTACAGGATAAACCTTATCTATTAATGGTGTTCCAAGTATGACTTGATTAGTAATATTTTTTACTAGTAAAAAACTTGTATGAATACAATTTTTATTTTTACATATATAAGCATGTGGTAATTTGAACATCATATCAAGTTTTTCTCCACCTGCATGACTCAATGAATTAGTAGTTTTATGAAAATACCTAGTCGGAATTATTACTTCCTGAATTACATTCATAGCTGCACCACTATCTACAAGTGTTATTAATTCCTTTTTAAAATGATTATCAATTAAAAGAGTTATTTTGATAAACCATTTTTGAGATATCACAATACCTAATTTTGAAAGAAATTCTTCTTGTTCTAGAATTTTTATTTGAGAACAATTTATTTGATTATTTTCAATGGGGATAAATTGTTTTGACTATTCTAGAAAAGAGACTCTATAATCAAGATTTATATATTCATTTTTCATGATTTGAATTTCCTTTTTAAGGTTTTAGATCTCATTATTAAGATCTTCGATAGTAGTAGGATATTCAATCCTTTGTCGTTCTTTTAAAAGTTTATGAACTTCATTCATAGAATATGGATATTTAGAACTACCAATATTTTGAAATGTCTCTGTTAACGCTTCATTATTTTTGCTTGTTTCTAGAATACCTTCCATTTGATCTATCATTTTTTATCTTAATTCCGGATCTTTAATTAATTTTAAAAATTCTACAATATTATTACTAGTTAATACATTTATATTTAAATCTTGAAATTGTGAGAGAATTTTATAAAATTCATCATTTTCATCTTCCCTACCTATTATTGGGTTCAGACAAGATTTTCCCTACCTACAATGTTCACAAAATTCATCTTTAAGTTTTTCTGAAGTAACCGAATGGTCTGAATCATTTTCAGATTGTATTTCTGAATCATTTTCAGAACTAGAATTTAATAAAAGTTTTGATAATGTTTCTTTTAATTCATTATCAGCTTGTAAATTATTAATTTTCTTTTTTAATTTAAATCTATTAGCATAATGTCCAACTTTTCCACATTTATAACAGTGGATAATTTTCTTTTTCTTTTTATTTAATCTTTCCTCTTTTCTTTGAGCTTTTTGCTCCATCTTTTTATGAGAATAAAATTTCTGCTTTTTACGAAAAAATTCCTTAAATTTATTATCTTTTCTATGAGGCTTTTTAATGTTTGAAACATCCATTCCAAATTGACTACAAAATTGTCCTAATTGATTTCTTTCAGTCAAATTTTGGCGTTTTATTTGTTAATTTAATTTTATTTCATTACGTAATGATAAACCTTCTTGAATACATATTCTAATAAGCTTACCATAAGTATAACTTTCGTAAGGAATATTTATTTTATCCTTTCTTAGAGACTTTCTTACCCTTTCTGCAAATATGAAGGGGAGTCCATCAATAAATTTTGATTTCCATTGAGAGCTATTACTCTCTGGTAATTCCATTAATATGTTTAAAAATGTATCTTTGTACCATCTAAAATCGGTTAATGTTTTACATCTTAAATTCTGTAGAAGTGTACGAACACTTTCATTATTATCTCATAATATCTTCCAGTAAAATGTTCTAGAATGGTAACTATTGAAGTATATACTGCATTTTGGACCATTTGTCCATCTTCTTGTTTTACTGTGTTGTAAATTTTATTTTTATGAGATGTTGGAAGATAATTATCCCACCAACCTTTAAGTTGGCCAGTAAAGCCCACGACTATCATTCTTGCAACAGTAACATCATTATTACCATTTTTTTTTTGCAAACCTTACTATACATTAGCATACTATGAGCTACATTAAATATTTGTTTTTCACTGAATGTGTCAATATTCCATTCATATATACTTTTCCCATTGTAGCTATTATTGCTAATAAATCTGTTTCTTCTGGCAAAGTATCCATAGGGGAAGGTCTCCTATATTAAAATTATTTTTGAGAAGCCTTAAATGCATATTTTTCAAGTTTATTTATCTCATCTTGGACTGTTTGAATACTATTATTTTGTTGAGAAGATTCTTCTTCAAGAGTATTTAATCTGAGATTATCCATCCTTTCTAATAGAAATTTCTCTAAGTCAGATTCAGACCTTAATTTAAAAACCTTTTCTAATTCTGATTCTGTTTTTAACTTAAAACCTTTAATTTCATGTGGAGGTTGAAGACTTGAAGTTGCAATTACTTCGCTTACTTCTTCAGTTGTAATTGAAACAGTAGGTTTTCTATTATTAATAGCAGAAAATATTTTTTCTATTTTGTTACGTAATGAAGTAATTTGTTCACCAATAACAGGTAAATAAAGATTTGCATAATTTTGTTGTTCAAATATTTGGTTTATTTCTCTTACAGTAATTTGTAATGTATTATTTTCTAATATTTTGCATTAAAACTTAAGTACTTACCATTTTTTTCTATTTGAAAAGATTGTTGAGGAGGATATACTGCATTTAGCAGATTTCCATTTGACAGTTTATGATCTCTTTATATTAGGGAAATATATTGTTCAATATAATTTGCTGTAAACCAAGGAATTAAGGGAAACATTATATTCTTTTCAAAAGTGAATTTATAGAATTCATCTTGAAAATATTTTTGTTCTACTTTTGAAAAAATTTCAAAAAACCATTTTCTAAATGGTTTCCATTTCGGAAGAGTAAACTCAAATTTAATTCTCTATCTGTCCTGAGAGCCAGGTCTAAGATCTATTTTAGTCGTATAATCCATTAAGTAGAAAAATTCATTTCTAATTCGGTTATATCCGCTTCATTGTTGTAAATACCTTTTACAATATTATTTCTATTTATATATAATTTTTCAATAGTGTTATCTTTAAAGATTCATCAGTAGACGATTTTCTTTCAGTTTCTCTAATTTGAGATGTGGACATTCTTGATGGAGATTTAACAATATAATCAAGAGTTGAAGTATGAGAGTGAAAATATTTTGTTTTTGATAAATATGTTTTACTAGAACTAGGTCTAGAAAGACTATTATCCATTTGTATTTGAATAGTTCCTTCAGGGGTTTGCATAATATTAGTAATGTTATTTTTTTTTTGAACTGGTACTTAGATACAACATATCACATATCACAAATCACATGTCAATAGATGTTCGAATCACGCTACGCAAGTTTTGAACTTGTGACCTCTCGTACCAAAGTCGAAGCACTTAACCACTGGGACAATAGTTCTTGATGTTATTATTAGTTATTATTTTTGAAGGAATAACTCTTTCTATTTTCCAATTTTCTAGAAGAGGATTTGAAACAACCCTGCATTTTGTAACTATTTTTATTGTATATTTCAATTATTTTTAATTTGAATTTTTGATTTAAAAACTTTATTTTATTTTGAAATTATTTTTAAACTTGTTTTATTTCAAACATTTTATTTTAAATATAAATTTTGATTATTGTGTGAATTTTAATTTCATTTCTGTTTATTTTGAATATTTTCCCGAAATATTGATTTTTGGCCAATCTGGGTCAAACTTTTATTTTTCAAATTTAAAATTAAATATTTAAAATGTTAAATTGTATCTTTTATTATGAAAATAGATATAATAACTTGAACACCGTTTTTCGTTTCGTTGAAAACGAAGTTAAACTGTTAAAGTTATGTACATTTCAAATTTGAGTATAAATTATTTTAATATGTGAATTTATTTTAAATTTGTTTTAATTGTGAAATTTCATCTCTAAATATTTTAGAATAATAATATAATTTTTCCAAAATTTACTGTGCTGATTTCCTATTTTTAAAGGCTGTTTTCCTATTTTCTGCTATTTTCTTCATTAAAAATTATATTTAAATTAAATTTTAAATATTTATTTTGTGAATGTATTTTTATTTTATGTTATTATTTATGTTTAAAAATATATTTCAAGCTCATATGTATTTTGTAAAATTTATTCTATTAAATTTCAAATTTTCTAGACTAGTTTACTATTTTAGCTATTTTCTTAATTTAACTTTATATTATTGATAAATATTTATATAAATTATTATATTTTGATAAATTTTCGAAATTTTATCTGGGATTACTATTATTTCCAGAAATGTAAGGTTATAAAAAAATAAATTAAAGAAATTTGAAAAGGTTTATGACTTTTGATTTCCTAAGGCCTTTTATATTCCACCTTTTCACATTTTACAACATCTTTTCATTCAATTGGCTGCCTTAACTCATTCTCTTCAGTCGACCACTCCCATATCATTCCACGTGAATGTTTTCTCCTCAACTCTGAAAAAAATTTCGGTCATTCTCTTTGGAAAAAAGTTTGGTAAAATTTCTTTCTTCTTTTTCATTGTTTTCTTCTTGTTTATGTTGTTTTCACTTGCTTTCTCACCTTCTATACTAGGCTCCTCTCCAATCCAGCACCATGGCCGCCTCCACCACCATCCCCTCTGACCAACAGCACCTCCAGCACCTTCCCATGCCATAGTCGAGCCCCTATGTGATGAAACTCCACCAAAGTTTGCACAAACATCACCTATATGCATACAAGCCGAGCCATCGACCTTCCATCACCTCTCTCCACCACATGGCCAACCATATACCACCACCACCTCTTGTTCCAGATCTGAAACATCATGCCACATCACCACCTGACCCCCTGAGCCATGGCCGTGCCCCTCCATGCCTTGCCCGAGCCTTGTTGTGGCCTTGAACCCATGCTTTTGCCCTGTATTGGTAGTTTCTACATCACCAAATGTTGCACCACTTTCTCTAGGTTAGGCCGACCCATACACCACCACCAGCAGCCTTTTTCCTGACCCATACACCTCTTCCACACTTGTAGTTGACCACCTGAAGACTGGCCATGACTTGGAGTGCTTTGGCCGTGACCTTTAGTGCCTTGAAAACAGTGTGTGTTGCCTTGTAGTTGTTGTTTCATGCTCACAAACCTTGCTCCATCATTTTCCCATGCTATGGCCGACCTTTAGGAACCCAAACCTGATCTAAAACCATGTTGTAGCCGTGCCATTTCAGATCATAGCTGAAGCATAGATGGTAGAAAGCAAGTGCAAACACTTTGGCTTTGTTTTATGCATCCAATTCTAGCATTGTTTAATGGTATCTTGTGTTGAAACTTATGTATTGTTTTATTGTTTTGTTCAAATGTATCCAAGGAGATTCATCTTTGGCTCTCTCACTCAAATCATATTCGAGTTGTCGTGCCTTCGTAGTACCTGTGTTGTGTGCTTTGGTTGTAATCTCCAGCTTTTAACAGGTGAGTAATTCTTACCAGACGATGTGTACTTATATAACTAGTAAACTGACACCATTTGAATCTGTAAAATTATATTATCATGTTATATCTGCTATATTATGATTATATGATGTTCATACATGCTTATACAACTGTTATACCATATGTTACTGTTATGTGATGCTATTCTGTTATTTATATCAGTTTATCACAATGCAAGTTCCCTGTAGATTAGAAATCACTATGGGTTGAAATGATACATACCCGAATGGACTTTAGAATAGGGAAAAATCGTTATGGGCTGAAATGATAGGCCTGAACAGTTTTTATTTATTTTATTTAACTTTGGATTGCGGGTTTGAAATGAAAAAACCCGGTTTTCTTTGCAAACTGCGGATTGAAATGATACATATCTGTATCACTTGACCTAGACTAGAAAATTATATACAAACCCGTGGTTTATATATTTTTCTAAAATATTTAAAATATTTAAAAATTTAAATATTATGATATTTTGATTTAAACTTTATTAAAATGATTTCTATAAAATATTAGTGATTTTCTACAAATTAAATAAGTGAATTAAGTAAATGGTGAAGTAGAATTTGAAATATAAGTTAAATTTGGAATTTATGATTTTGTTTATAAATGGAATTTATGTAAAGTAAGAATATCTGACAAATTTGATTTAAAAGATGAATTTAATGATTTTATTAAAGAATAATAATTTTTTGTTTAGTGTTAATGATTTGTACAAATTAAAATATGAAATAAATGAATATTTAAGCTGAATAAATTCAAATTGTGAAATAAATTCAAATTTAAATAGATTCACAAATTTGGAAATATATCTTTAAATTTAAAAGGTATTTAAAGTTGAATATTTAGATTTGAACTCAAATGATATTTTGGTATATTAAAATGATTTGAAATGAGGTTTTGGAAAGATTAATATTTTGATATATTAAAATGATTTGAAATGAAGTTTTGAAATTATATGATATTTTAAATTATTGAAATGGTTTGGAATTGATTTAATCTTTATTTTGATAAAGATTTGGATTTGAAATGATATTCTATTTTGAAGTAAAAAAAATAACTATTTAAATTTATAACCACGGGTTATAATAACGATTGGTTGTTAAAGAGACCGGGATCAGATATGGACATACTCTCCGTCGATACCAAAAACCACTTTGACAACTGTGTACGCGATGGAGTTTCCAGAATGAAGTAGGATGGTGACGACGATCCTAAGGTATATACGTGGACCCCTCCCATGAGTTGGCATAAGGTGGCTAGAACAGGAGCGATCTCGGACCAATGAGGTAGCACCTCTTATCAGACACACTTCTTCGATTCCATTCTATTACTTGTGATTGATTTGGTGCGCACCCTTGATTTGGGAGTGTTGTTCGAGGTGGAGCGGTAGTGGCTGCTATGCGTTTCCATCAGTCCGTGTGCGTAATTGGTATATCTACCCTGGCATTGCCTTGTGTGCCGTGTCACCTACCATATCGAGCCCACTACGATTTTGGTTTAAAGATCCGACCGCGTTAAGGTTCACCATCCCCTTAACGCTATTTTCTATATGATTATACTTTACTAATTAGACACTACTGTATATAGCGTATATTACTACATAGTAAATATATTAACGGATCCTTAAAGAATGGGCGATCCCAAGCATTCTTTAAGTTACTTGTACCTTTTTTACAGTTCACTTGAGTTGGTTTACATTATATAAGTATATATTGTCCTGACTCGAGTGTTTTGTGTTTTTCTTTACGCTCGGGTCAGCTTGAGTTATTCACAGATTTGGATTTCCGCTCCCTTGAAGATTTGAATAGCTGGAGATTATCTGCTTGTCTTGTCCTATCTATTTCAGTTCTGTTGTTCTGTTCAGCTTGTACTTGGTTATCATATTGAGACTTCTATTGTACTTTTGTTTCTTCTGTTGTATCTTATTTAACTCTGATATATTTACATAGTAGCTTCATGAACTACTATTTCTTTTACTTCCGCTGCATTATTTTACTCTGTGTCTGTGATCTGTGATTATATTTATTTACTGTATATTCTGAGATTTGCCAAATTTTTATTTACAACGCGGTATTTTGAGCAATTCAATTCCGGCATGAGTGTCTACCTATACACTTATAATAGATGCGAATGGTTGAAAATATCGGGTCGTTACAGGATTTTCCTCCCATTTTATTGATCTTCTTGTAGTTATATTAGACTGACTAAAATTTGTCTCTATTAAAATATGTCCAAAAACAAAACAAGAATGTCTTGTCAGGTTTCACTCGGGTAAATGGACTAATAGTCAAAAGAACTATGTGAACATAGCAAAGGAAATTCTTGCTATAGTCAAATGTGTTTTAAAATTTCAAGATGATTTATATAATCAAAAACTTATTGTAAAAACTGACTGTAAATCAGCTAAATATATTTTTACAAAAATTTAAAACATTCAGGATAATTGTTTATTGTTATTATTCCTATTATGATTGTTGTTGTTAATATTACAAGTATTATGATTATAAACTTAGTTAATATTTATAAACTAACTTAATTATTATTATTATTATTATTATTATTATTACAACTACAATATAAACTTTAGTTATCTTTTATAAAACTTAGTTAACTTGGTTTACATTTTATAATATATTACTTTATTATTATTGTTATTATTATTATAAACTTAGGTAATTTTTATAAACTTATTTAATTTTTGTAAAATTTAATTATTGAAGTTAATTTTTATAATCTTGGTTAATATATTTTTTATGATTATTATTACTATACTATACCAATTTATTTAATTTTGATAAAACTTATTTTAACTTAGTTAATTTATTGTTGTTATTATCATAAATTAATTAATCATTTTCAAAATTTGTTAATTTTATAGAATTAGTTTGTTTATTGATATTATGACTGTTGTTGTTATTACTACAACTATTATTATTATAAACTTAGTTAATTTTTATAAACTTACATAATTTATTACTACTGCAATATAAACTTTGGTTATCTTTTATAAAACTTTGTTAGCTTGGTTAACATTTTATAATTTACTACTTAATTATTAATAATAACATTTTATAATTTCCTACTTAATTATTATTATTATTATAAACTTAGTGAATTTCCATAAACTTAGTTACTTTTTATAAAACTTAATTAACGAAGTTAAATTTTATAATCTTAGCTAATTTATTTTTAATACAACGATATGCATTAAGTAAACAATATAAGATTCATCCAAATGAACTAATGACTATAAATATATGTGTATATATATATATATATATGTGTGTGTGTGTGTGTGTATGTATGTGTATGTGTGTGTATGTATGTTTATATGCGTGTGTGTGTGTGTATATATATAAAGTGTTTTAAAATTTAATCCAGGCTATTAATATACAAATCCATCCATTGTTGTAATATGTACTAGATGGTGTAAAGTTTATGGATGGATGTGAAGCTAACAAGCTACCACATTGCTATTAAATGTAGCAAGAATTGTATAGTTTTAATTTTCTCTATTCATAGTCATGCGAATATATATTCATGTCGATAATTTTTTGAAGCATACAACAAAATATTTATTTAAATAAACAACTAAGTGACAATAAAAGTTGTTTTAGGTAAGTGGTTATTGTTATCTGGCCTTTTGGCCTGACTATATTCAGACTGACTAGACAAGTTAAACTAGACGATCATCGAGGAAGACAACCCGGAGAGATGACTATTAGATTCATAGATCAAGCGCAAGCAATGATATGAAGCGACGATCAACCGAGGCCAAGAGATAGACTCTCCAAAATATTCGAAGTATGGAATAATGCCTTCCTTAGGCGGGGGATCAGTGCCTATCCCTTTTGCAAGAGGATCGGTACATATCCTCAATTTTTGTCCCAAACTTGGTAAGATCGATATAGAGTGTCAAGGAAGCCACCTTGAGGCTACATTTCAATTTCAATTCATTTGGAGTTCGTATGCTCAAGTTATGGGCAAACTACTTCACTTATTAAAATGGATCGATATAAAAGGGATCGTCCGTATTCAGCTTTCACTATATATTGCAACAATGATCGGTCGATATGTAACGACCCGTATTTTTACGGATCGACAAGTTCGTCAAAATCTGGAATTTTCAGCATTTTAAGTCATTTTAGATTTTAGGTATAATTTGTCTAAGTCCTAGGTCGTGAACGACCTAAGAGCTAAGTCGTGACCGACCTATAGGATGGTAGCGGGTTAAGAAGGTTTGCGACTTAGAGGTTAGGTCGTCTTGGTTTAGGTCGTAGTTGGCGACCTAAGGGGAAGTGCGTCCTAGAGTGTGAGCGACCTAAGTTTGAGAGTTGAGTTGTTAGGTCGTCTGGAAGACCTAAGGTTAGTAAGCGACCTAAGGGGATAGGTCGGTAGTGACCTAAGGAACTAGAGACAGTAGTTAGCGACCTAGGGTTAATGACCTAATTGTTAGCGACCTAAGAGTTAAGCAGAATAGGGGTTGGCTGGTTAGCGTAGTTAGGTCGTTAGACGACCTAAGGTGTTAGGTCGCATGTGTGTTAGGTCGCGTGAGTAGTTTTGAAGTGGGTTGTTAACTCGTAAGCGTCTTAAGGAAATTGTTAAGTGTTAGGTCGCATCCCAGTTGTTCGCGACTTACGGTAGGTCGCGAGGAAACTTAAGGTGTTAGGTCGTTGGGTTTTGGCTTAGTGTTAGGTCGTAGCCTATGTTTTAAGTCGCGAGCGACCTAGGAGTTAGCTGTTAAGTTGTAACCCAGTTATTTGTTAGGTCGCGTAAGGCTTAGCAGTTAGGTCGAAGATGTGCTTAAGCGCTAGGTCGCAGCTGCGCGTTAGGTTAGGTCGTAGAGGCTGGGGGTTTTGTTAAGTCGTAGGTTGGTAAGTCTTTAGGTCGGTAGGTTTTAGGTCGTAGGTCGTGGACGACCTAACTCCGAGCGACTTAAGGAAATTTCTGCTATAAATAGAGGGGGTTGTTCTCACTTTTTGGGATCCGGATTTTGAAGCGACGAAGTGCTGCCATTTTGAGAGCTCGACTTCTACGCTTCTTCACTTCTTTTCTCCACTCTAATCTAGTGATTCCTTTCATCCAAGTTGAAGATCAAATTGAAGATTCAAGAGCTTAGATTGAAGATCTTCATCCTTTGAAGTGAGATTTCTTCGTTTGAAGCGGATTTGTGATAGATCAAGCTTGATCCTTCGCTGTCCAGATCTGAAGCGTGTTGATTTGAGGTTGTTTTGGTGATTTGGTGAGTGGTGATTATCTCTCACACGGATCCAAAGGAGTATATCGGATTGTTGGCTCGATTTGGTGTTAAAATAGTGATTTCCATGCATTTTCTTCATCCTAAGTATAGATCCATGTAGATCCATTGTTCATGATGATTTGACAACCATTTTATCACACGTTAACCTATGCAAGTTCATTCATCAAGTTTGTAGAGATATTGTTCATGTTTTCATGCTTGTTGGACTTTCAACTCTTTAATTACGAAAATGCCATTATTGTTATAATTGTCTACTTAGATCATATTTGAATGCTTGATTGCTTGGATTAATGTTTGACTTGATTGATTGCTATGAATTAGATGATTGATGATTTGATTTAGACCGAAGATGATTCAACAGCTAAGAGGAAGGCTCTTGAAATGGGAAAGCTGCTTGAGGCATATGTAGCGGATGGTGAAGCTCTTATGCATAGATTTGATGATGATGATGTTGGGATGAAGCTTTGCGAGGATGTGATGAAGCGAAGTATGATATGAGATAGTCTTGGTCTAATCCAGACGGGATCATTCCAAGCATGTTGGTAACTCGGCCATATGGTTCGAGTTAGTCTTGGTCTAATCCAGACGGGATCATTCCAAGCATGTTGATAACTCGGTGATATGGTTCGAGTTTGAGGATAATGGATGCTCGAGAGGCGCTTGAGCTAGTATGGAAATAGTCGTCGAGGAGGATGACTAGAAGGCTGAGATCTCATCGTTGTTGAAGGTTCTAGCATGCTCTAAGCAAGAGTACATGGGGACGCCCAAAAGACTAACTGTTGATGGTCGAGTACTCTAGGTAGTTGCGAAAATCCTTGGCACGAGCTGCGACGACGTGCAGGAGTTATGTCTAGAACCGGGGTTACCATTAGCCCTTGACTGACGGATGAAAGAAGGAGCCGTTCATTCAACTAACGGTGATATCGAAGCAATGATAACAGTGATAGCCAGAGTCATGGATGTTTGGTTGTATCGTCATTCGGTCTCAAGAGCGGTATTTTCTAGGTGCTTATCTGATCTTGGTTTAGGCCTTGGGGGTTTGTACTTGGAAAACATCGCCCTTGACTCGAGTGACAATTTCTTTACTTTACATTGTATGCTCTGCCATGTTTGCTTCTGCCTAGTGTGTGTCTGGGGCTATCACTGTAGAAAGAGGTTGGAGTGGGAGGGTTGTATTTCTATTCCTTTTTCCTTTATGCTCTTTTGGTATGTTGTTAGTTAATCTACTGCTCACTAAGACTGTTGTCTGACTCAGGGCTTTATGTTTTAATTCTTATTGCCTTGGGCTGTTCGTCCATTTTGGGACGGGCAGACTAGGTAGCAGGTGACAGGTGCTGTTCTCTTCTCACGATGCTGATATCGAAGACGAGCTAGAGGGTTGCATATTATCTTCTTATATGTACTGGATGTTCCGCTGTTTGTATAATCTCTGAGTGTTATGTAGTGAGGCTTGATGTATTGACTATTTGGATGCTTGTATTCAACTATTATGGAGTTTTATATGATGGCATTTTATTCTGTAAAGCTTCACTATACATATGTTCTATTGTATTTTGTCCATGCGCTGTGAGTAATACGATAAATCCTGTTATTTTGATCTACCCTGACAATCGTCCATGGTCGCCCGACACACTTTACAGCGCACTATCTCTAGATTCGGTGCAGGGGTCATGTGCGGTCGTCACATTTGGTATCAGAGCATTGGTTAATCGATTTTACCCAACGCTCGCTGTCGTAACTACGTATGAGAGACGTAATTGTAATTTGATGGATGATTACTATATATAATATAGTAGCTTAGAAGTAAGTTAGTCCTTTATGCAGTTGTTTCTCTAGATGTTCTGATCATTCCTTTTTATAGATATTGAGAATGAGTCGAAGAGGGAGACCAGCTGCTAGGGAAGGCCGAGCTGCTGAAGGGACTGCTGATTGTGGAACTATGTTCGAAGCTATGATGACTTCGATCATGAGAAGGATGTCAGCCCCGGGGCCATCAGTAGATGTTGGAGATCAAGTTCAGGCTCCAAGACCGGTGGGTCATATGGACGATTCATTTGAGAAGCTTGTGGAGGAAGCTCTCAGACCCGAGAATCTGTTTCCTAAGGAAGGATTTGTTGTTGATGTAACCAGGGAAGAGTCTAAACCCCAGCAGGGTGGAAACAAGAAAAGGAAGCAACAGCAGAAAAAGGGGAAGGGTGGCCATAAGAAGCAGAAGGGCGAAGTGACCTGCTACAATTGTCAGCAGAAGGGCCATTTCTCCAAAGATTGCAAGAATCCAAAGGTGCCGATGAAGTGTCACAACTGTGACAAGCCGGGGCACATCAAGAAGTATTGTCCAGAACCGCGGAAGGACATGCAGATTGTGCAAGCTTATGCTTTGGGAGCTGTTCCGTCGTCTTCAAAGGCTCCTACTGCTGAAGAGAAGGGAAAGAGTGTGGTGGTTCAAGGTACTCTTTTCCTATGTGGTGTTCCAGTTAGAGTTCTGTTTGATACTGGGGCGTCGCATTCGTTTGTTTGTAGTGAACTCGTAGGCCGGTTAAGTTTGGAACCGGATATTGTTGATAGGCCATTGGTTGTGACTAATCCAGTTGGGGGTTCGTCTTGTTTGTGTACGTTATGCCGTGGTCTAGTTGTATCAAGTCATGGTTGCTCTTTTGTTTGTGATTGTTTTGTTCTGAACTTTGTGGGGTTCGGAATTATTTTGGGTATGGACTGGCTTAAGAAGTATGCGGCGAAGGTTGATTGCGAGAGGTTGGAAGTGACAGTCGAGAATGTGGAGGGGCGAAAGGTTGTGATACGATGTAAGCATGAGGAAGGCGTCTTCATGAGCTTCATGTATTCGCTAGTTGTTCCATGGGATGGACTGTCATCGGTGCCAATCGCTAATGGATTCGAGGATGTCTTTGACGAAGTCAAAGGGTTGCTGCCGCATAGAGAGATCGAGTTTCGTATAGATCTAGTTGAAGGAGCCAGACCTGTTGTGATGCCTCTTAGGCGGATGGCGCCTAGGGAACAACATGAGTTGAAGGTGCAAGTTGATGACCTTTTACAGAAAGGATTCATTCGGCGTAGTGTGTCCGAGTGGGATGCACCAGTTGTGTTCGCAACCAAGGCAGATGGGTCGTTGAGATTGTGCGTCGATTATCGTGAGCTGAATAAGGTGACTAAGAAGAACAAGTATCCGTTGCCGAGAATAGATGACTTGTTTGATCAGCTTCACGAAGCTAAGGTGTTTTCTCAGATGGATTTGGCAATGGGATTTCACCAGTTGAGAGTGGCTAAGGATAGTGTGCCGAAGACTGCTTTTCGGACACCATCGGGTTTCTTTGAGTGGCTGGTAATGCCGTTTGGGTTGACTAACGCGCCAGCATACTTTGTGGATCTTATGAATAGAGTGTTCAGAGATCAGTTGAACAAGTTTGTGCTAGTGTTCGTGGATGATATTCTGATTTATTCCAGAACTGAAGAAGAGCACAAGACGCACTTGCGTATTGTTTTGGAAATCTTACGGAAACATCAGCTGAAGGCTAAGTTTTCAAAGTGTCACTTCTGGAAGAGTGAAGTGAGGTTCTTAGGCCATGTGATTTTTGGAAATGGAATAGCGGTTGATCCCGCTAAGGTGGCAGCAATCCAGGATTGGGTCAGACCTAAGAATGCATCAGATGTGAGGAGTTTTCTTGGATTAGCAGGATATTATCGACGGTTTATCAAAGACTTCTCCAAGGTAGCTGCACCGTTAACAGGATTGACAAAGAAGAACCTAGCGTTCAGATGGGATGATAGGTGTGAGCAAGCTTTCAGAATCCTGAAAGAAAGTTTGACGAGTGCTCCTGTTTTGACTATTCCTAATGGGAATGATGAGATGGTGGTTTACACCGATGCATGTGGTACTGGACTTGGAGCAGTGCTGATGCAGAGGGATAAAGTTGTTGCGTATGCCAGTCGACAACTGAAGCCGCATGAAAGGAATTACCCAACTCATGATTTGGAGTTAGCGGCGATTGTATTTGCTCTGAAGATGTAGAGACATTATCTATTGGGAGTTCGATTCAAGTTGTTTACGGATCACAAGTCATTAAAGTATCTTTTCTCCCAAAAGGATTTGAATCTTCGGCAGCAGCGATGGCTAGAGTTTTTGGCATCATATGATTTTGGTATAGCATATACTCCGGGAAAAGGTAACGCAGTGGCAGATGCGTTAAGTCGAAGACATGCAGGATTGGGAGCCATGTTTTCAGAATGGAAGAGTCTCGAGTATTTAGCTGGATTTGACTTCAGGCCTAGATGTGAATTGGAACCTGAGATGTTGGCAAACTTATCGATAAGACCTTCTCTTGTGGAAAGGATTGGCGAGAGCCAAAAGCGAGTTGATAAGCTTGTCAAGATTATCCATGAATTGGAATCTGGATTGGATCTAGAAAAGGATAAAGGATTCGAGGTCGATCGAGAGGGTTGGCTTCGGAAGCAAGGACGACTAGTTGTTCCCGATATAGATGAATTGAGGAGTGAAGTTCTGAAGGAAAGTCATCACTCAAAGCTGACAATTCATCCAGGTGGAAATAAGATGTATCGGGATATGAAGAGAACCTACTACTGGGAAGGTATGAAGAAGGATGTTGGAAATTTTATTTCCAAGTGTATGAACTGGCAGTTGGTAAAAGCCGAGCAGAAGAAGCCAAGTGGTTTGCTTCAGCCATTAGAAGTTCCTACATGGAAGTGGGAGCAAGTGTCGATGGATTTTATTGATGGATTGCCTAGAACCAGAACGGGAAATGAAGGGATTTGGGTCATTGTAGATCGCCTGACTAAGAGTGCAAGATTTATTCATGTTCGATCGACTAGGACTGCATCAAGGTTGGCTGAGTTGTATGTTAAGTGGATAGTTCGATTCCATGGTATTCCGAAGAGTATAGTGAGCGATCGAGATCCATTGTTCACTAGTGGATTTTGGAAGAGCTTCGAGGAAGTTTTGGGAACCGAGTTGTGTTTGAGTACAGCTTATCACCCTCAAACAGATGGTCAGACCGAGAGAGTCAACCGAGTTTTGGAAGATCTTCTTAGAGCATGTGTTTTGGACTTCGGAGGATCATGGGAAGATCACCTTCATTTGGTGGAGTTTGCGTACAACAACAATTACCAGTCAAGCATTGGTATGGCACCGTATGAGGCATTGTATGGAAGACCGTGTAACTCTCCAACATGTTGGATAGAGACTGGAGAAAAGCTGATGCTTGGGCCAGAGATGATTCGACAGACTACGGAGTGTATAGAGATCATTCGACAACGAATAAAGGCAGCCCAAGACCGTCAGAAGAGTTATGCCGATAAGCGTCGAAAGGATTTGGAATTCGACATAGGAGATATGGTTTTTGTGAAGATTTCTCCACTGAAGAATGTTATCCGATTCGGGAAGAAAGGAAAATTGACTCCGAGATTTGTTGGACCATTCCCGATCATCGAGCGAGTTGGAAAGCTCGCCTACAGATTGGAGTTACCAGAGAAGATGTCGAGTGTGCACAATGTTTTTCATGTATCATATCTACGGAAGTATGTGCACGACTCGAGTACGGTGGTTTCTGCTGATAGCTGTGAAGATTTCGAAGTGGATCCAGTCGATAGAAGACCTCGTAAGCCGCTTCGTGTTGTTGAAACCGACACAAAACAGCTTAGGAGGAAGGTAGTTAAGTTGCTCAAGGCACAATGGAGTGATGATGATAACGACTGTACGTGGGAGGTGGAAGAGAGGATGAAGGCAGCTCATCCTGAACTCTTCAAGGTATGGCCCTAAGGTGTCGTGTCATCTCGCGATATTGTAACTTGTTCTAGTTTTAGAATTCTGTACGCTAAGCTAGAATTGGATGCATGGTTTGTTGATTGTTATGGATGATAGGCGTGCAGAATAGTCTTTGATTGCTTTGTTTATTTGGAATTTCAGGATCGAAATTCCTAAGGGGGAGAGAATGTAACGACCCGTATTTTTACGGATCGACAAGTTCGTCAAAATCTGGAATTTTCAGCATTTTAAGTCATTTCAGATTTTAGGTATAATTTGTCTAAGTCCTAGGTCGTGAACGACCTAAGAGCTAAGTCGTGACCGACCTAAAGGATGGTAGCGGGTTAAGAAGGTTTGCGACTTAGAGGTTAGGTCGTCTTGGTTTAGGTCGTAGTTGGCGACCTAAGGGGAAGTGCGTCCTAGAGTGTGAGCGACCTAAGTTTGAGAGTTGAGTTGTTAGGTCGTCTGGAAGACCTAAGGTTAGTAAGCGACCTAAGGGGATAGGTCGGCAGTGACCTAAGGAACTAGAGACAGTAGTTAGCGACCTAGGGTTAATGACCTAATTGTTAGCGACCTAAGAGTTAAGCAGAATAGGGGTTGGCTGGTTAGCGTAGTTAGGTCGTTAGACGACCTAAGGTGTTAGGTCGCATGTGTGTTAGGTCGCGTGAGTAGTTTTGAAGTGGGTTGTTAACTCGTAAGCGTCTTAAGGAAATTGTTAAGTGTTAGGTCGCATCCCAGTTGTTCGCGACTTATGGTAGGTCGCGAGGAAACTTAAGGTGTTAGGTCGTTGGGTTTTGGCTTAGTGTTAGGACGTAGCCTATGTTTTAAGTCGCGAGCGACCTAGGAGTTAGCTGTTAAGTCGTAACCCAGTTATTTGTTAGGTCGCGTAAGGCTTAGTAGTTAGGTCGAAGATGTGCTTAAGCGCTAGGTCGCAGCTGCGCGTTAGGTTAGGTCGTAGAGGCTGGGGGTTTTGTTAAGTCGTAGGTTGGTAAGTCTTTAGGTCGGTAGGTTTTAGGTCATAGGTCGTGGACGACCTAACTCCGAGCGACTTAAGGAAATTTCTGCTATAAATAGAGGGGGTTGTTCTCACTTTTTGGGATCCGGATTTTGAAGCGACGAAGTGCTGCCATTTTGAGAGCTCGACTTCTACGCTTCTTCACTTCTTTTCTCCACTCTAATCTAGTGATTCCTTTCATCCAAGTTGAAGATCAAATTGAAGATTCAAGAGCTTAGATTGAAGATCTTCATCCTTTGAAGTGAGATTTCTTCGTTTGAAGCGGATTTGTGATAGATCAAGCTTGATCCTTCGCTGTCCAGATCTGAAGCATGTTGATTTGAGGTTGTTTTGGTGATTTGGTGAGTGGTGATTATCTCTCACACGGATCCAAAGGAGTATATCGGATTGTTGGCTCGATTTGGTGTTAAAATAGTGATTTCCATGCATTTTCTTCATCCTAAGTATAGATCCATGTAGATCCATTGTTCATGATGATTTGACAACCATTTTATCACATGTTAACCTATGCAAGTTCATTCATCAAGTTTGTAGAGATATTGTTCATGTTTTCATGCTTGTTGGACTTTCAACTCTTTAATTACGAAAATGCCATTATTGTTATAATTGTCTATTTAGATCATATTTGAATGCTTGATTGCTTGGATTAATGTTTGATTTGATTGATTGCTATGAATTAGATGATTGATGATTTGATTTAGACCGAAGATGATTCAACAGCTAAGAGGAAGGCTCTTGAAATGGGAAAGCTGCTTGTGGCATATGTAGCGGATGGTGAAGCTCTTATGCATAGATTTGATGATGATGATGTTGGGATGAAGCTTTGCGAGGATGTGATGAAGCGAAGTATGATATGAGATAGTCTTGGTCTAATCCAGATGGGATCATTCCAAGCATGTTGGTAACTCGGCCATATGGTTCGAGTTAGTCTTGGTCTAATCCAGACGGGATCATTCCAAGCATGTTGATAACTCGGTGATATGGTTCGAGTTTGAGGATAATGGATGCTCGAGAGGCTCTTGAGCTAGTATGGAAATAGTCGTCGAGGAGGATGACTAGAAGGTTGAGATCTCATCGTTGTTGAAGGTTCTAGCATGCTCTAAGCAAGAGTACATGGGGACGCCCAAAAGACTAACTGTTGATGGTCGAGTACTCTGGGTAGTTGCGAAAATCCTTGGCACGGGCTGCGACGACGTGCAGGAGTTATGTCTAGAACCGGGGTTACCATTAGCCCTTGACTGACGGATGAAAGAAGGAGCCGTTCATTCAACTAACGGTAATATCGAAGCAATGATAACAATGATAGCCATAGTCATGGATGTTTGGTTGTATCGTCATTCGGTCTCAAGAGCAGTATTTTCTGGGTGCTTATCTGATCTTGGTTTAGGCCTTGGGGGTTTGTACTTGGAAAACATCGCCCTTGACTCGAGTGACAATTTCTTTACTTTACATTGTATGCTCTGCCATGTTTGCTTCTGCCTAGTGTGTGTCTAGGGGCTATCACTGTAGAAAGAGGTTGGAGTGGGAGGGTTGTATTCCTATTCCTTTTTCCTTTATGCTCTTTTGGTATGTTGTTAGTTAATCTACTGCTCACTAAGACTGTTGTCTTACTCAAGGCTTTATGTTTTAATTCTTATTGCCTTGGGCTGTTCGTCCATTTTGGGACGGGCAGACTAGGTAGCAGGTGACATGTGCTGTTCTCTTCTCATGATGCTGATATCGAAGACGAGCTAGAGGGTTGCATATTATCTTCTTATATGTACTGGATGTTCCGATGTTTGTATAATCTCTGAGTGTTATGTAGTGAGGCTTGATGTATTGACTATTTGGATGCTTGTATTCAACTATTATGGAGTTTTATATGATGGCATTTTATTCTGTAAAGCTTCACTATACATATGTTCTATTGTATTCTGTCCATGCGCTGTGAGTAATACGATAAATCCTGTTATTTTGATCTACCCTGACAATCGTCCATGGTCGCCCGGCACACTTTACAGCGCACTATCTCTAGATTCGGTGCAGGGGTCATGGGCAGTCGTCACACGATAACTAAGAAACAACATATGCTATCAACATGAAACTTGGAGTATAAGCTAATTAGGATGTGGTGAACACGCTAGAGGGATTGCATGGCATTTGGAGCAAGTTGGAGGGATCGGAACCTATCCCTCTAGAGGGATTGGCAGAAATTAGAATTCAAGCAACACTACGGAAAATGCGATATCTCACAAACTGTATGTCGGAATTTCATGAAATTTAGGAAGCAAGTACCTAACATTATGGGGCATCCCTCATAGAGATCGTAGCCCATTTGGATGCATTAATTGGGATCAGTACCGATCCAAATTGTGGGCCCCGATTGGCCTGCAAATTTTTCATTAGCCTCGTCTTGGTCTCCTGATTCTTCTGCCAAAATTTCAGTCCGATCCATGCACGTCTTCTGCTATAAATATAGCAGGCATGACGTCAGAAAAGAAATCTTGCTTTCTCTATTGAGGCTCTTCCATTTTTATTCTTCACTTTTATACTAATGGACCCCAGCTGATCTAAACATTCTTGTAATCATAATCAAGTGGAAGATCAATAAAAATACAAAGTGGACTTAGGCCAAGATTTCCAAACCACTATAAAAACCCATGTGTTCATTTATGATATTTGCCCTATTTTAAATTCATTCTTTATTTAATCTCTACTAGATTCTATTAGGTGTTGATGCCCATTTTTGGCGTCAACATTTTGGTGCTTTCACTGTGAATTGAATTCTCAGCTTGATTGGATCTCATCATCTACTTGTGGATTCCCATATTCGCGAGATAGATCCAACGTTCTACCGATAAACTTCCTATTCTACTCAAATTTGAAGGAAATCTAAAGGAAGCTGATAGCCATGGTTAGAAGAATCAAACCAACTTCTCGCGGAGTTGAAAGAAATGATGATGCTAGTATTCTTCTTTGGAATTGTTCATGTGTTCATATCCATTTGGAAGGGATCGGATTCACTCATGTATGCAAGTTCTTGGTGTCAGATGCTGAAGTTATCACTAAAATTAGCTAAATGTCGACCCCCCTCTCAAGGACGAGATGGCCATCCCTCCAATCTCAACTACGACCGATCCCTTAGCCTAAATGATTGATCCCTCACCATGGCATTTAGTAGACCCATAAATACATATACACGCTCAATACTGATCCCTCAAAAGACGTCAATAACGATCCCTCCTGGAGCTATACCGATCCCACCAACATATAGGTATACCGATCCCACCAGGAGCTATACCAATCCCTCCAACATATAGGTATACCTAACCCTCCAGGAGCTATACCGATCCTTCCAACATATAGGTATACCGATCCCTCCAGGATCTATATCGATCGCTCCAAAAGGGATGTATACCAATCCCTCTTTAAGGTATATATACTGATCCCTCTACAAAGCATATATACCGATCCCACTTTAAAGTATATATACCGATCCCCCACTAAGGCATTTCAACCAAACCCTATACTACCGATCCCTCTCTCAAAAGCCCATGTGATCGATCCTTATACCCAAAAAAATATGGATCGGGTATGATCCTTTTTTTTTAAATTTATGAATCAGGTACAGTCCATTTTTAAAAAAATAGCTCTAAAAATATTTTTTCCTACTGTCGTTTACCGAAACCCGTGTCGCAGCGCAGTGCCCTCACATTCTGGATTTGGAACTCAACTTAATCACAGTGCATTCTATCCACTTCCCTTATATCCTCTGACTGACCGGGGCATAGAGGATCAAGCAGCAGCTTTTGAATTGCAACCAATGAACAGACAAGCAACCGCTACTAATACGATACTCCCAAAGGTTGGAGAACATATGTGATATGACTCTAAGAAAACCCAATAAACTTTGGCCCAAAGCCAAACTCGAGTAAAACCAAGGTTTTCTCCAAGAAAACGCCAAGATTACTCCAAGTATCGTCCTTCACTGAACCCAACACTTCGAATTCAATGACTCCAAGCAAACCAATTGCTGACTCCAAGCAAATAGCAAATTTTCTCGGGTCCGACTCCAAGTAATTTACCACTGATCCGTTAATACTGGTCCATCTTGCTTAGCTCATATCTCGGGCATGCATACATCATTCACAAGCATAACAAGTAGTTGTAACTTAAAAACGAACCAGATTGACGATAACCGAAGTATCTCCCCTAGTCGAAGTTTATTCATTGAAGCCGTTCAATATGTAGAATATCCTAAGAGATTCAATACATCAACCATGCCGACATGTTCTGGAAACACAAACACTGGACTACATCTCATGAAATTCATGTGGCATATGAATTCCACCAGAGCAATATGTGCCATCGAATGCAGACGCTTTCCTATATTCATCGAAGGTGGATCAATTGTGTGGTTTATGCGTGTTAACTCCTTTTTTTGAAGCGACCTAAAACATATGCGACCTAACGACCTAAAGTTTCTAGCGACCTAACATCACAAGCGATCTAGCGACCTAAGAGTACTAACGACCTAAGAGTACTAATGACCTAAGAGTACTAACGACCTAAAGGATACAGCGACCTAACTCTTGAAAGAGGTTAGCGACCTAAAGCTCTAATGACCTAAAACTCCAGCGACCTAAAGCTCCAGCGACCTAACTGTCAACATGGGGCAACAGTAAACCACAGCAGAAAGGCAATGCGACCTACGACCTACCTTAGGTCGCTCACGACCTATAACTTACTGCCCAGTTTAAACAAGCCAAGATAACTTCTTATGCCGCTTTTCCTAGGTCGTTCACGACCTACCAGTTTGCAACTCATTTAGACAGAACAAGTGCAAGACTATTAAGTCGAAGCCCACACTACTTAGGTCACTCCCGACCTACGACCTATCCAAGGTCGCTCACGACCTACGACCTAACTCCAGAAACTCCCTATAAATACTGCACCAACTCCAACTTTAGGGGGGACTTTTGGCTCATTCCTGGAACGCCGATACTCTGCTGTTCTCTCGACTCAACCGACACTTCAAACACTCCAAACACCGAAGACGCTTCAAAGAACTTCAAGAGAAGATCAAACATATTCAACATGAATTCGAAAGAGTCTTCTACATCGAAGTTCTAGCCACTCGTCTAAAGTGTTGTAATCAAAGTGTATTGTAAAGAGTTGTAACCGAATCATTAATAAAGAAGATAAAGTGGACGTAGGCTTAATTTTGAGCCAAACCACTATAAAATTGCTGTCTCTTTACTTTTCTGTTATTTTCTGCTTATTTCTAGTTCCCGTACCAACGGGTGGTGCTTTCACTTTTTTCTTTACACACCCCGGGGTGTTAGCGTTCAATTTTCAGTGTTAACATTTTAGTGCTTTCACTGAGAATTGAACTCAGGAATATTTTCACCATTACTCCGCAAAAATTTGTTAAAAGAATCTCCTTAAAAACCAGAAGTCTATCTGAAATCATGGCTCCTAGAAGAAAGAGTAGATCTATGAGATCCGGAAATGCTAATGACAGGGCCGCTTCCTCTCCAGCGCCAAATCAGGCAACTCCTACCGTTGGAGTCACAAGGGCTGAATTAGACGATGCAGTATCTGGATTATACCAACAAATTGAAGCTCAAAATGCTTTAATGATGGACAGATTGAACGCTCTACTTGGGGCAAATCGACAACCAGAAAACAATGAAACAACCTTTGCCGAAGATGCTAATAATTCCCAAGAGAAAGGTATTCCTCAAAGAGCAACTGACACCGCCGAAGCGCCACCTTTCCAAGCTAAAGGTTCAAGGCCGCAGCCAACTTCCGAAGGAATCGCTGACGTCTGCTCGGCGATGCCTCTGAACAATGAGGAGTACCTATCAGGGATGGTTCGTCGAATCATGAAAGAGAGCATGCAGAGGGAAGAAAATGATAACGACTGGGGGTTTGCTCCAAGCAAAACTCCGTTTACTGAAAGGATCTTGAAAGCAGAATTTCCAAGAAAATTTGTACCTCCTATTATCCCGGCCTATATGGGGACGAGTGACCCTAATCATTTCCTATATAAGTATGACTGGCATATGACCAGTGCAAGAGCATCAAATGATATTAAATGCCGATACTTTCCAGTGTACTTGGAAGGAGTGGATCTACTTTGGTTCACAAAGCTACCAGTTCGGTACGTAGATCAATTCTCTAACTTAACTCGAAAATTGAAGGATCGGTTCAGGTTGTATGCTTCAAAAGCTAAGGATATAATGTCACTGTCCAGCCTTGAACAAGCTCCTGGAGAATCTATCAGATCTTTCTTGAACCATTTCAATATAGCCCTGGCCGAAGTGGATAATGCAGAACCCCGTATGATCCTGACTTACCTGATGCGAGCCATCAACAAATCAAGTGAATTCAGAAGATGGTTAAAAATGAAGGAACCGAATTCACTTGAGAAGTTTTATAAAAAGGCCGACGAATTCATGCGCCTAGAAAGCCTTTCTACGCCAGCGAAAGCAGTTGTTGCCGAAGTCAAGAATAACGATGTTGCTTCTAACAAAAGAGAATCTGGAAACCAGAAAAGGGAAAATGACGGAGGAAGAAAGCAGGGGAATGAGAAGAAACCTCGCCGCTTTAATCCTTCAGATTTTACTCCCTTAACTGGTACACCGGAAAATATCTTCTTCGCAACGAAGGATGCTGTCGAGTATCCCAAACCACCTGAGATGGGGAGAGGGGCAATGCATAATGGGAGATTCTGTCGATTTCACAATCAACCTGGCCATGACACTAACCAATGTTGCCAATTAAAGAATGTGATTGAAGAGTTGCTGAAATAGAATAAGCTGCAACAGTATGTGAAGAAAAACAGAGTCGACCCGACCTCATCCACTCAGGGGCAACGACTTCCTACTCATCAATCCGGCTAGATGACAAGGCTGCAGCACAGGAATCTGAGAGGCTTGTTATTAATGTTGTCATAGGGGGTCCTCACCCAACAGACAGAAGTTAATCAGAGTGCTGCAAACTACCCACAAAACTGCAACTGGGCACCTTTCATTCTGTTTGGCATATGGATCCAAAACTATGAATCCAGTGGAAATGGAAATTCAATCCCGAGATTCTGAAACAGCAATGACTGCGTCCATATTTTACTTAAAAAGCATTGCTTAAATTTGTAAAATGAGGATGGATGTATAACTCTTGTATTGTAAATCACTGAGAAATCAGTGCGAATCAATAATAAAGAACTATAAATCTTGTGTCTTTTACAGCTTTAAAATACTTGTATCATTTCAATTTGCAAATATTTAAAAAAATATTGCTAAAATGTCGATTTAACATTACAGGCTATCAAAGCAAAGCTTACCTATTCAACACATCATGAAGCCAAGCGATTCCTATAAATCACTCAACAAACAAATGCCAAGCCATAAAATTCCAAATTCAACTCCTACAAAAGAAGTGCTATTCACAAACAGTTGATGATTCCACCAAAGCGGGCACCTTCTCGACGAGAAGGTTCTAGACCCTTGCTATCCAATCGTGATCGTTTATGCAAACAAACATCCGGTAAAGTAGCTTGCGTTTGCCCCGTGGATTCACTCAACGATAAAGTACACTTCTCTGGCAAAAAGGAAACAACTTGCGAAAGAATGGGACATGTACTTGAAGTGATAACGAGGAATCGCTAAGAGGCAGATGGTGGAAGGACACAAGCAACAAAGCTACTCTTCGAAGTCCAAATGCTACTCCTCCGAGTTCACGTGCTACTCTTCGGAGTCCAAATGCTACTCCTCAGAGTCCTCGTGCTACTCTTCGGAGTCCAAATGCTACTCCTCCGAGTTCACGTGCTACTCTTCGGAGTCCAAACGCTACTCCTTAGAGTCCTCGTGCTACTCTTTGGAGTCCAAATGCTACTCCTTCGAGTTCACGTGCTACTCTTCGGAGTCCAAATGCTACTCCTCAGAGTCCTCGTGCTACTCTTCGGAATCCAAATGCTACTCCTCAGAGTCCTCGTGCTACTCTTCGGAGTCCAAATGCTACTCCTCCGAGTTCACGTGCTACTCTTCGGAGTCCAAATGCTACTCCTCAGAGTCCTCGTGCTACTCTTTGGAGTCCAAATGCTACTCCTCCGAGTTCACGTGCTACTCTTCGGAGTCCAACTGCTACTCCTCGGAGTCCACATGCTACTCTTCGGAGTCCACAAGCCCTCTTCGGAGGCACACAAACAAAGACCTCTTCGTAAGCAAAAAACTGCTTCGGAGGCACATTTCACCGGAGTTGAAGTGCAAAAATCTCTCTTCGGAGGCCCACTTCACTAGAGTTGAAATGTCAAAGCCCTCTTCTAAGGAAAAAGCCCTCTTCGGAGGCATAACTCTTCGGAGGAGCCCTCTCCCGAGGCACAACAGAAAAGCCCTCTCCCGAGGCACAACAAAAAAGCCCTCTTCAGAGGCACATTCCTACCCTCGGCGGTAAAATGATAAACAAAGCCCTCTAAAGAGGCATGTCCAAAAAATAAAAAGTTCTCTTCAGAAGCCCGCTTCACTACGAAGAGCAATCCACTTCTCAGATAATATAAGTGGTCATCTCTGAAAGTTGAAGTGTGTTAACTCTTTCTAAAAAAGAAAAGAAAAGGAAGAAAACTTATCTGAAATAAAGCGTACTCTATTAAAGCAGAATAATATTTCCTCAAAACGGAAGAATTATTCTCTAAAATAAGAGTACAAGTCTTTCCAGAATATTGCAATGAGCCATGGTATGGGGGCATAATATAGCTATATTAATAAAAACAACGCTCAAACATCATACCACGAGCTCACTGCAATATCATACAAAGAAACTTCTGCAAAAACAAGGAATAAATGCATTCACACATATACTGACAAGAAATTGTACAAGTAAAAAGTGTCATTTTATCCCATACTATAAAAAATTTGTACATGTGCAGGTTTCAAGCAGGGACCGGTACCCGCACAATCTCCGGTCAATACATGAAAAAAGAAAAAAGCAATACATGCAAAAAGTAAAAAGCAAAACAAGAAACATAAAATCAAGCTCATTACTCCTTCCCCCCACCTTTAGAGCTCTTGCCCGGCTTGATGATTAATTTCTGAATCCGACGTGGACGGGTCGGGGAAGAAGGAGAAGGAGGTGTAGCTGGATCTACTTCCACTTTTTCTTCACCAGCAGAAGTGCTTTTCTTCCCCTTCTTTGAAACTACGCGTTTCCCTATCTTCATTGAAGAAGACTCACTTCCCGGAGAAATCAATGCAGAAAGCTTTGTCTCATCATCATAAGGTTGCTCCGGGGTCTTCTCGCCCTCCTCAAGTTCTTCCGCCTTCTATTCTTGCGAAGCAGCCGGATCGTCCAGGTCTTGAAGAGCTTCTATTTTTTCTGCCAACGACCCTGGTTGAGAAGCAGAAGGAGGAGTAACTTGAGAAGATGGAGGAACAACAGCTGGAGGAGTGGAAGTCTGTGCAGCACTTGGCATTTCCGCTATAGAAGAAGAAAAGTCAAAATCAGTATTCCTCGTAAAAAGAGGAGATGGTGGCTCATCGAGACTTAAGTAATAAGCGAGAAATTCATCAAACTCAGTTGAAGCGAACAAGTAATCCGCTTGACCTGGTTCAACTTCGAAGTTACCTGGAGAAGTTGGCTTTGTAATGTCAATCTTGTAGGCTTGTGCTTCGGCGCTTTCTTCGCCTTCATCTCCGCCCTGTGCAGTTGTAATCTCGGTTTTGACTTTAGCAGGAGGCGGAGAATGGGAACTGGAGCCTATAATGTCAATGTCAGCCGAAATCAAAGTATGGACAGGGGTAGTTAAAGGTGCTTCCTCCCCTGGATGCTCCTCTCCCGTCGATTAAGCTCGCACTTTAGCAAGTTGCTCCTTTCCTTTGGCAAGAGCGGCACGAGTTTCATCATCAAAATAATGCGCCTCAAGGGCTGCTTCGTCATAGCTAGCACCTCCGAGCATACAATTGCAGCTTCCCACACTTCGGCCAAAGTAATTTCATATTTAGGGCCCAAAAACGAGAGACTACCATGCCCCAGGACGTTGTGCAAGTAAAAATCGAATAAAGTAGAGCTGATATTGGCTTTAGTAGCCTCATGAGATTCTTCGGCTGCAACTTTGCCGGAAACTGCCTAATCACGCTCTTTTTCAACTTTAAGAAGTCGAGCTTTTAACATTTCAATTTCCATGTCCTGGGAGCGGGTTTTTTCTCGCAACCGAGCAACATCAGTGCGGTAACTCTCAACAATTTTCTCTTGTGCCTCATATCTGGCCTCAGCGTCCCGTTGACTGGCATGAGCATCCCGTACTTGCTTTTGAAGTACCTCTTCCTTTTGAGTAAAAGAGAGGGAAGAGGCGGCAAGATCATCTTCAAGTTTCTTGACTTTAGCCTCGAGTCTCTCATTATCATCAGCGATGCTCTGCATTTCTGCATCGTGCTGGTTGAGAACTTTCTTCCATTCAGAATGATCGTTTTCCATAGTCAGCATGGCTTCGAGATTCATACGATTAACCCTTTGAAGCTCATCAACCAGTTTTTGCCATCCAGACATTCTCTCGATGTCAAGCTTAACAGCATCGAGATTCCTTAGCATGGCCTGCTTATCGATGGGAACCAAATCCAAGTCAAAGCGTACTCCTTTTAAACACCAATTTGGGAATCGGCTTTGAAGTGTAGGTGGAGCATCCCTGACTTGATACCGAGGCCTGTTAATAATCGACTGAATGTCAGTTTTCTGAAGAGCAGGAGAACCGGAGGGGATGTCAAGAGAGGTAGGAGCAGTGGTCTTGTTAGAAATTGCAGACGCGTCACTAAGCTTGGCCCGTTTGCTTGGATCGCCGACGACGTGACTCTTCCCTTTATCATCATAAGATTTTCTTTTATGAGAGTCATCATCTCTCTGGGATGAATCATGTCGTTCATCTCCTCTCCTGTGACGCTCCTCATAGTCCAGCCTTTCACAAGCTTTTCTAGCGGCTCTTTCCTCATCGGTTTCCCTATGGACAAGGAGATAGCGCCAGTAATCATAAGTGTCACGGCTTCCATGGCGCTGGAAATTTTCATAATATGAGCTACTTCGCCCCATCGGAGAATCTAAAAATGAAAAAGAAATGAAATTTAGAAATCTCCAGGAAAAGGAAATTAAGTGCGAGTAACTGCTAAAAATTCCTAAGTGTGTGTGGCGTGTAAACTATGCGCGTCAAGCTACAAACCACTCTTCGGCTTGGGGGTAATGTCAACTTTTGCAGCTGGCGTTAACCCTTGGGTTGACGGAGTTTGTTGCAAGGCGGATGTCGCCTCAACTGCTAGAGAAATAACTTTATTAATAATAGAGTCGCCCTTAAAAAGCTCCTGTGAAGTTATCATCAGGTAACTCAGTTCACCATAAATATCGTCACCAGCGGAGCTTTCTTTTTCAACTCCTTCTTCAATCACCGGCAAAGGTGTAAGCATGCCAGATGACCCCACGACATCAATGGAAGTAGAACACTTCACTAACGAAGCTCCTGCAGCAGTTTCCTTCGGTGCTACTTCCTCGGTAGAAACTGGGGCAACTAATGTTTCAGTCTCGGAACTAGAGACTTCGCGAATCTGAGTAGATCGGGAGGGGTGTAAAAGTTCGAACTGGTTCAAAAACTCGTCTTTCAGCAAAAATTTAGTGCTTCTCTCTTCAGCACCCACAGCACTTAATGGTTCGAAGGTTGGCTTGTGGCTGGGATCCCTAAGCGGAGGAGGAAGTGCTGCAAAAAGTAAAGAATGAAGTTAAGCATTTGACAATTCGAGTTTCGAGAAGTTCAGAAAATGAAGTGAACGGAGAAAGGCAATCTTACTTCCAACTCTCCAAACGGCATAAAATCCCGGGGGGCATCAGACGAAGAAAAATTGACTTAAAAACCCGTGTGCACTCTCGGGCAAGTCTAGAATCAATTTACGGTTTCTTGCGCCTCTCACAAGTATAATTGAAGGGTGATCTTTGTTCTTCGCAAAGGTGCATAAATAGAAAATCTCTTCAAAACTTGGAAGACGATCGAGCATCCTCCTGAACAGCACGCACAACCCCATCAAGATGGCATAACCATTGGGGTGTAGCTGGAAGGGAGAGATAGTTAATCGAAGAAGAAGCTGTCAAAGAAAATCATTAAAGGGAGGAATAGCTCCACTTAAGCACATTTGACGATTAACTGCAATAAAGCCGTGAGGTGGCCTATCAGCAGTATCGTTTACCCCTGGAAGCTGGGCATCTGCTTCAGCAATGCCAAACTGAATGCATAACTGATTGAAGACTCTGTAGTTCAAAGTGGTCGAAGTTCTTTCCGGAGGATCAATCAATGGGTTAGCAATTGGAAAAACCTCCCCAGCTTGTCCTGTTTCTTCTTGTTGAGAAGTCATTCTACACAAGGAACTGGATATTCAAATGTGAAGGTGCACGTTTCCTAAAAGTGTGAAGTGTTGTGCAAAACTAATAAAGTGACAAGCAAATATAACTGGAATCAAGTTAGTTGACATATGTCGATTACAGAGTTTCAGAGCTTGTTATATTAATCCAACTGTAGTGTTGATGCAAACAAATCATCTTTAGTTGATTATTTTAGCTTTGCTTTAATACTTCATTGGAACTTGTTAATTCATAGCATTTCATTCACACAGTTTGCTTAAGTTGATTATTCTTTATCGACTAATCTGTCATTCGATGTGGGCAGTCAATGGCAGTATATTCGCCCTAGTTTTCTGCAAATGTTGTGTTTAGCAGGTTGTTAGCTTAAAAGTCAATACAATCTGTGGAAAAGTGCAACAAATAACAAAGTTCAAACAGTTCAAGTCCAAGCAGTTCAATCAAGTTCTTTCAGAATTTTACAAGTCCTAGGTCGTCCAGACTATTTTCAAGCGACCTAGCATAGGTCGGAGCTATCTTAGGTCGTACTGTGCAAATCGAAGAGTTCATAGGCATTAGGACAAAATTTGTCCAAGTCCTAACTCGGCCGCGACCTAAAGCCTATGCCGCAAGAAGTTAGGTCGTTAATTTGTTAAGTCGTTCTGCTTGGAATTCATGTGCAAATTCGTTAAGTCCTAGGTCGTTTGAATCCCAGCGCAACCTAAAAGTTAAGTCGCAGATTCGAAAGATCTTTAGGTCGCGAGAATTCTTAGGTCGGCCAGGTTTCTTAGGTCGCGAAGGTTTCTAAGTCGCTCAGATTCCCTAAATCGCTAACTTCCTCTCCATGCAATGGCTCACCATCTTGTTAAACTGTGACCCGATAACCCGTTATCACCTAAACAACCACCACCACTCTCTCAGTGGAATCTGTTATTTCTCCACACCATCAAATCACCCAAGACGGATTCGAATCATCTCAGATCCATCGTAAATCCAACACATAGCTGAGCTCTCGCGAATCACTACAACATGGCTAATGGCGATTGGAAATCAATCGCAACATGGCTCGAGAGTGTAACGCGACATATGAAGTCGGATTGGGGTCAGAGGATGGGGATTCACGACTTAGCGGCGATCATGGTTGGATAAAGATTGAATTCACTTACACAATATGATAGCAAGGATGAATCTCGAATTCGCCTTTGAAATCACAAAATTCTGTTAATGGCAGAACGGGAAATCAGAACAGTTAAGCAGAGGAGAAGCAGCGACCCCTAACAGTTTATATGGGGCAAAAAGGAGAAGGCGAATGGGCACGCGAGTTAGAATAAGTTTTAGGTCACTCACGACCTAGCAGAGTTAGATCGAAGCACATAACCTATGACATAGGCATGTACTTCGAGGGGAAAGTGTTAACTCCTCTTTTTGAAGCGACCTAAAACATATGCGACCTAACGACCTAAAGTTTCTAGCGACCTAACATCACAAGCGATCTAGCGACCTAAGAGTACTAACGACCTAAGAGCACTAACGACCTAAGAGTACTAACGACCTAAAGGATACAGCGACCTAACTCTTGAAAGAGGTTAGCGACCTAAAGCTCTAACGACCTAAAACTCAAGCGACCTAAAGCTCCAGCGACCTAACTGTCAACATGGGGCAACAGTAAACAACAACAGAAAGGCAATGCGACCTACGACCTACCTTAGGTCGCTCACGACCTATAACTTACTGCGCAGTTTAAACAAGCCAAGATAACTTCTTATGCCGCTTTTCCTAGGTCGTCCACGACCTACCACTTTGCAACTCATTCAGACAGAACAAGTGCAAGACTATTAAGTCGAAGCCCGCACTCCTTAGGTTTCTCACGACCTACGACCTATCCAAGGTCGCTCATGACCTACGACCTAACTCCATAAACTCCCTATAAATATTGCACCAACTCCAACTTCAGGGGGGACCTTTGGCTCATTCCTGGAACGCCGATACTCTGCTGTTCTCTCGACTCAACCGACACTTCAAACACTCCAAACACCAAAGATGCTTCAAAGAACTTCAAGAGGAGATCAAACATATTCAACATGAATTCGAAAGAGTCTTCTACATCGAAGTTCTAGCCACTCGTCTAAAGTGTTGTAATCAAAGTGTATTGTAAAGAGTTGTAACCGAATCATCAATAAAGAAGATAAAGTGGACGTAGGCTTAATTTTGAGCCGAACCACTATAAAATTGCTGTCTCTTTACTTTTCTGTTATTTTCTGCTTATTTCTAGTTCCCGTACCAATGGGTGGTGCTTTCACTTTTTTCTTTACACACACCGGGGTGTTAGCGTTCAATTTTCAGCGTTAATAATGCGATTATCGCCCAAATCCATCTCCTCATTCAATCAACCGGATCAGAAGTTTGTCGAGCTGTTCAGAATGCATGTGACTCACACTAAGGATGTGATGTCATTATCAAATTTATTCCAGATGCTTGGTGAGAAACTCAAAGACTTTCTGTATATATTCAATGTCGTCGTCGTCATCAATAAAGCGAGCAATCCCAACAAGGATATCATACTGATAGCATTGATGAGGGGAATCGACGATAGATTTTGGTAGCTAATTAGCATGAGAGCATCCTACGATATTGGATCATTCTGTTACAATGTAAATAAGAACCTAAGCAAGGAGGAGGTAGAGCAGACTAGGAGAAAGAACAATAAAGGCATGTTGGCTAAGGACTCAGTTTCTAGGAGTCACCCAGAATCTCAAAATTCGACTCATATACTCCTTTGAACAATTCAATCGAAAACGTCTACTTTGAGACTTACAACTCGGAGTAGTACTGAAAACTAGCCTCGAGAAAGTCTAACGAAGCCTAGAGAAAATCCGAGGAATGTTGTATATTCCAAGATGCACATGGTCCTAACACTAGCAATTGCAAACACCTCGGAGATGTGATCGAAAATCTGATTTGGAAAGGAAAGGTTTGACAATATGCACAAGCCCTATGGAATAGTGGGCAGGGAACATCCGATCCCTATCAATAAAGAACTTTGATTTTTAATTGGACTAGCCAAGGTCGACTTCCAGTTGAGAAGGGCTTGGACAAAGTGTAATAGCAGCATACGACATAGCTTCACTTATCACTGATATTTATTCCGATCTTCTTTGAATTATTTATATTTCAATTTCAACTATGTTTTGAACTACGACCAACTTGAACTAAACTACTTCCAAACGATGCAAGTGAGCAAGTACTTAGAGTTTGGTGCCGACCAATATCCACTAACCATGATTAGACCTTTGGAGTTTCATCAAGATAAGCTTGATTCAACCGCTCATCAGCTACCATATGCCACTGACTTAGGGCCAAGGACTCAAAATGGAAAAGGCCGACAAGGTCGGGATTCAGCAAAAAGTGGACACGATCGATCATCTACTCATCAACTTCCATGCTTGACTTGGAGACCAAAGAATACTTGGAATGGATGCTACCTAACCATCCACTCCCCAGCTCATACTTGAAGTTCTCCAAAATACTTATTCCTCTCCCGAAGCTCAGCATGACCGCGGTTCAACTAAAGTGGATGTGATTCGACCATCCACATATCGACTCCTACCTGAACACAGATGACAGTACGGAAGCTCGACTTAAAGTAGGCATGACTGACTGCCTACTCATCAACCACCAACCTCAACACATGGACACGACTTTAGCTTGAGGTAGACGTGACCTGACCTCCAACCCAAGCATGGATGTGATCCAACAATCCATCACCTACTACCTTCCTTGACTTGACAAAAGGAGCTACAACCACCAAGCAGATACGAATCAATCGTCTCACTTGCCAAGTTTTGTCCTTGATGCTGTGGCAGAATTCCATTCCATGAATGAACGTGACTCGATCGTTCTTTTGATAACTCTTACCTCAACTTGGCGGATGGAGTATAAATAAAAAACGGGTGCGATTAACCACCCATCAAACAACTCTAAATCCCCAAAGTGCGGATTGGAGTATAAACATAAATCGGGTGGAGACCAACCGCCCGCAAAACAACTCTAAGTCCCCAGAGTGCGGACTGGAGTATAAACATAAACTGGGTGGAAATCGACTGCCCATGAAATAACTCTGTCCCTAGAGTGTGGACTTGAGTATAAACAAAAACTGGGTGGAAACTGTCTACTTGCAAGATAACTCTGAGTCTTCAGAGTGCGGACTAGAGTATAAACATAAACTGGGTGGAAACCGACTGCCCACATGATAATTCTGAGTCCCTAGAGTGTGGACTAGAGTATAAACATAAACTGGGTGGAAACCAATTGCCCGTGAGATAACTCTAGTCCCTAGAGTGCGGACTAGAGTATAAACATAAATTGGGTGCGGTCGGACCACCAAACAATTAAATATTATCCCCATAATGTGGATACAAACATGAATGAATAGATGAGTGAAGTTCGACCGTTCTCTATTCCACAAACTCCGGTCTGAAACCGACGGAAGGAGTATAAACTCACTACGGATGGAACTTGACCATCCATGAACTAACTCCATTAACCCAAGACCGGGGGTAGGAGTACAAATCCCTAAAAGATGGATACGATAGCTCATTATAGCTCTGTCTTAGTGATCTTTACGATTCACTATAGCTCCGACTTATTGTTCTTTACGACTTAACGCAACGACTGCAAGGAGGCCTTAACACAAAACCAGTCAGAGCGGCATTCGAAGTTATGGGTGATCGACTATATCGTACCATCAGATCGAGGGTCAATATCGATCCGCACCAACCACAAATGGATGTGACCCGAACATCCATCGAATAACTCTTGTAACTATAGCAAATATAAGAGAATAAACCATGAATGAGTGTGACTTGATCATTAATTCTTCAGCACCCTCCTTCGATCCGTCAGGAGGAGTATGAAACTGGATGAGCATGACCTAACTGCACTTGAGCCAATTATACCCCTAGATCTGATGGGAGAATATAAATCAAAATGGATGCGACTGAACGTTTAGCTCCGAATGAATGCGACATGACCGTTCATTCATTGACTCTTACCATAGTCTTACTAAAAGAGCAATATGAACCGGACATGGCTCGACTGTTCGCACACTGATCATTGCCCTTGTTCCGGTAGGGAGAGCATCAATCACTGATTGGACATGACTTGCCTTCCTACTTATGGGCGTATTCCCCAGACTTAGGGGCACGAGCGAGAAACAAGATGAATATGAACTGACCATTCATCGATCAGCTCTAAGTCTTTGGAGCTTAGTGGGAGTGCAAACATGACAAGGACGAGACTCGACCATCCATGTAGTACATTTATCAACTTGAGATCGGGGGTGGAAGTGTGATCATCCAAAGACTGACTACAATAGCTCAATACTGTGATTCATACCTGGTGTTTACAATGGCTCGAGGCTACGACCGAAAGGATGCCTAGGGATAGAATCATCAAATCAATGCCCAAGCTCATAGGCAAATGATCATCACTCTAACCCGAACGACGAGTAAAGGATCATGAATACATTGAATGGAAAGCGCGTTACTCGAATATACAAGTAGATTCAAACTCAAAGCAAGAGCTGGCTATGCAGTTGCATGCAACATGGGGTTGAACCCTACTTGACATTTGATTCAACGTGTTTCCAAGCTTGATCTTCGGCTATTTGCAGATAATTGCTCAAAGCACTTAGAGCCCTTCACTATCAGACACAATAACTCATGACAAGACTTTGGGATTCGACCGGAGTAACCGTCATCATTGAAAGTCCCAACTTGATTTCTCGTTGATTGTTACGCAAAATAGTTACGTTTGAACTCAAGGAATCCAAGGCTGCACCCATTGAGTTGACAATCAATATTACAGTCAGTCATGGCGACCCATCGTGGGTACTGAAGATCGGATCATAGCTCAGTGCAACGATGATGAAGGAATTAGCTAGTTTTCTCTGAATGGATCTTGATGTGTTCGCTTGGACCCATTCTGACATGCATGCAACCTGTGTAGTTAATGCCCTGCTATAACCCCGCTATATCTCATAGTGGATTTCTACCGCTACGATTTTTTCATATAGCCCCAAATATAGCCTTTCCGCTTTAAGCCCCGCTATATCCCGTTATTCCCGCTATATTTTGTTATTTCCGCTATATCTTCTTTAAAAAAAATGAATTGAAAATTGACATTAATACATTATAAAAATTACGAAAATAATTTATTTGATTTAATTTTTTTATATATTTTTAGAAATGAAAATAGTCTAATATTCTACTAAATTCAATTATGTTATATAACATATTTACATTTATTTAAAGTATAATCGCATATGTTTTTATTTAAAATTAATTATGTATTAATTATAATTCAATTGAATGATAATTTTTCATTTAATTACCATTTATATATTTATAAAAACATTAAGTACGAGTTTTATATGCTATTTTAGAGTTATTCGCTATATCCCGCTATATCCTCGCTGTATCCCCGCTATGACTTTTTGCACCTCCACCGCTTTGGATCTACCGAGCGCTTTAACTGCACAGCATGCAACCTCACTGACTATCGTGAACCACGCACGGAATATTAACTCGAGGCATGTCCCGATGAGACAAAAGCAACGCGTCATGGATCTGGAGAGATCTGCTACACTTAAAGTGGAAGTGGATAAACTCATAAACAACAAGTTTACCAGCGACACCCTCTGCTTGAAATGGGTATCTAATCCAGTTCCTATGAGAAAAGTTGATGGAATGTGGTAGACATACATCGACTACTCTTACCTGAACAAGGCATGCTCGAAAGAAAGCTTTCCACTTTCGAGGATCGACCAGCTAGTAGACTCAACCGCTGGATATGAACTACTTTCATTTATGGATGTGTACTCCAAATACAACTAGATCCTGATGCACGTCCTCGAGCAGAAGCAAACCAGCTTTATTACCGATCTAGAGCTATATTGTTATGCTGTGATGCCGCTTAAACTAAATAATGCTGAGCTACTTACCAGAGACTAGTCAAGAGGATGTTCAAAGACCGGATCGAGCGATCAATGAAAGTATATGTGGATGATACGCTTGTGAAGTCACGATGATCAAATGACCACATCGACGACTTAGTATAGATGTTCAGTTTTATCCGAAGATATGGAATAAAACCCAGTCCCTTGAAATGCTCTTTCGGCATTGCGTCAGGGAAGTTCCTAGGCTTAATGCTCAACCCTTGAAGAATTGAAGCCAACCCTAAAAAGATTCAGGCAATCAAAGATATTTAGGCACCGAAGAAAATATAGTAGGTATGGACTCTAAATGGGAGGTCATCGCCCTAAGTCGATTCATCTCCAGGGACACCGACAAGTGTACTCTCTTCTTCAACCTAATCAGGAGATGGAAAAGGAATTTCGAATGGACATAGGACTGTAAATACGCATTCCAAGCTTTGTTGAACCACGTAAAGAGACTTCCCATCTTGTCAAAGTCGGTGGATCATAAAGGTTTATACATCTATTTAGCCATGTTGGTTCACGCCATAAGCGCCACAATGCGATGTGAAGAGAACCGGATCCAAAGACCGGTTTATTATGTAACCAAGCGATTGATAGGTACTAAGAGAAAACTACATGAAGCTACAAAATCTAGTGTAATGCATGTTGATTTCATCATGAAAGCTCCTCTCTTACTTTCAGGCTCACTCCATTAATGTCAATGCCGACCATGTTACGACGGGTTGTACAGCAACCTTAGACGTTTGGAAGTTTGCTCAAATGGAATATCAAGCTGAGCCAATTCAATATTACTTATCTCCCTCGGAGAGCTATCCCGGGACTGACATTAACAGACTTCACCTCTGAATTCAATGCATCAGATGACGATCCGATGAGCAGTGGAGAACCGACCAACCGATGGGAGATGTACACGGATGGGGCATCCAATGATCGGTTTTCTAGCATCAGAGTTGTGTTAATGACTCCTGAAGAAAGATCGGTCTGCTATGCCCTAAAACTCGACTTCCCTATAACAAATAACGAAGCTAAGTATGAAGCCTTGATCGCCAGCCTCAAACTTGCTAGAGAATTGGGAGTAGAGAATTTACATATCTTTTGTGATTCCCGGTTAGTAGTATGCCAAGTCAGGGATGATTATCTTGCTAGGTGGTAGCGTCTTGCTCCTTATCTCAGCTTGGTCCTAAAGCTACTGACCGACTTCACGTATTGCACCATTACATACATCCTTAGAGAACAAAATGAAAAAGCCGAGTCACTGGCCATGCTGGCTAGTTTTGACGATGTGCAACAAATAGACTTTGTCTCGGTTGAAGTACTTAACATTCCAAGCATTGATAGATGGAGATCGACTAGATCTTCGAGACATAGCCAGAAAAGGAGTCATAGATAACTCCTATTAAAGACTATCTACAATGTGGAATTCTTCTTGAATGGTGGAATGAAAAATGATAAATCCTCCTAAAAGCTTCATGCTATGTCATCCAAGAAGGAGTCATGTATAAACAGGGTTTCTTCGTTCCCCTGCTTCGGTGTATCGCCCATGATGAAATCAAACGAGCCTTGAGAGAAGTCCATGAAGAAGAATGCAGCGATCACACCAGGGGGCAAACCCTGACAAAGAAAATACTCAGCTACGGGTATTACTGGCCAGCTTCCAATCGAGATGTAGCCGATCACGCTAGACAATGCGATGAGTGCTAGATGGTTGCAAAAATTCCGAGAGCCCTGTCGATGGAAATTACTCAAATAGCTAGTCCATAGTCGTTTGCCACTTGGTGTATTGACATCATCAGCTTCTTGTTGATTCTAAAGGTTGTGCAAAATACACCATCGTAATAGTTGATTACTTCACATAATGGGCTGAAGCAGAACTTTTAAACATGATCACGATGAAGAAAATAATCAACTTCATTCTTCAGAACATCATCTGTCGTTTTGGCCTTTCACGAACCATTATAAATGATAGTGGAGCCCAATTTGATAGCGCTAAATTTAAAGACTTCTACCATCAGCATCATATTGAAAATAGCTTTGCGGCGGTTGTTTTCCCCCAAGCAAATGGGCAAGTCGAAGCTATTAACAAAATCATAAAGTCCATTCCAAAGAAGAATTTGGAAAAGGCTAGAGGAAAGTGGATCCACGAACTCTCATCAGCATTATGGGCATACAGAACCACCCACAAGTCCATGACTGGCCATACGCCATTTGCCATTGGTTACGACTCCGAGGCCGTTATCCCTGTAGAACTTGAAGTTCCCTCTCATCGAATGACCTATTACAACCCTTATTTCGTTATAAACTAATATATAAACAAGGAACTGAAATCCAATTGCAATTAAACTAGAAGGAATCGGTGACGACTCATGAGTGTACAAACGCATCCCACTACACCAAAACAGAGGATTCCCAACGAGTACAAGCATTGCCAAGAATTTTAGTAATACTTATATGTGTCGCTATAGGGCCTGGGCATTTATTTTCAGCTCTTATAAGCGTTGGGAATAATATCTTCCAACGCTTATAAGCGTTGGGAAATAATATCTTCCAACGCTTATAAGCGTTGGGACAAAGATCTTCCAACGCTTATAAGCATTGGGAAAAATATCTTCCAACGCTTATAAGCGTTGCAAATAAATAAAAACAAATAAACACTTATCAGTAATGTGAATGTTGAAAGATATAATGGTTTGAATGTTAAAAGATATGATGCAGACTATATTTAATATGAAATATTATCTTAATTTAGCAAATTATAACTCAATCAATATCAATAAACAATATTCATAATCAGTAATAAAACAGAGTATCAATTAACAAAAGAGAAGTTTAATACATAATTAAGTGATCAATACTTAATTTGCCAATTCCATATTAACACCAATTAGAATAACAAAAGATCAGACATAGTTCGTAGTTAAAGTCTACAAATACCAAATACGAAACTCTTTCCATATAACGAAGCCTCCATCAGAAAATTCACATAGCTTGTACATTCCATTTTGAGGACCATCATAAACTGGTGCATCTGGTTTAAGAACTTCAACCACCTAAATAACTTTCTCTACATTTGGTATCACCTTCCTAAAATGACAAGTTATTTGTGTTCCAACATAACCTTTGGCTACATCCATCTCTAAATCTTGTGAAAATAACATTACATTTTTTTCCATTGTAGATAAATGAATATCATTATATGAGACGTTTGGAGTGGCAACTAGATTATTTTTCATATTAGAATCTCTTAAATTAGAAGCACCTTCCATATGTGGAGTCACCACATGACTTGCAGCATTCTTTCCTTGCAAATTAGGTATAAATTTCATAAAAGTTGAAGTAATTGATTTGATGGCATCATTAAGTTGATTAGCTACTTGCCTTTCTATCTCCAATTTCCAAACAAACAAATCCACGGCTTTCCTTTTTTCAGCTATAGCTTTTACCGCTTGATTCATCTTTACTTGTTTAATAGAAGAAGTAGAACTAACTGCTCGACAATAATTTTTCCTTCTATCGGAACCAAAAACTTCTGCATTGGGTCATTTTCAAGATCTTCTACTTCACCATTACCACTAGAACTTCCATATAATTTCCTCTTTTCTTCTGCTTCTTCTATAAGTACCTACATGCATTCAATATCATATTAAATTGAAACTTATACTAAAAAGAATGAAAAATAGTAATCAAGGTGATAACACTTGATTTAACAATGAAAGGACATTAAATAAAACAAGCAAATATGCAAGGATGATAATTTGAAATTAAGTACTTCATATATGCAATGACATGTTTGGATTTTTGAGGTGGTAAAATCCAAAACTGGTCAGATGGTTTTTTAATTTTTTTGATTAATAAACATTAAAGGCATTTCTTTTCTTTGATAGCACTGAATATCTAAAACAGTTATGCACATGTATTCAGCAATACTTGGAAGATAAGGTTTATCGGAATTTTCCACTCACTTGTTTAAAACTAAGGCGGACAACAAGACCTCAGTTTAAAACCGAGGCAACATGGCCTCAGTTTAAACTAAGGCAACATGGCCTCGGTTTAAACTAAGGCCACAATCAGTTTAAACTGAAGCCACAATGGCCTTAGTTGTTTAAATTGAGGTCAACATGGCCTCGGTTTAAAACTGGGGCACACTGGCCTCATTTTAAACTGAAGCCACAATGCCTCAGTTTAAAAATGAGGCCAACATGGTCTCAATTTTAAATTGAGGCCGCAATGGCCTCAGTTTTACACAGAGGACTGAGGTGAACATGGCTCTAGTTTTAAGATGTCATTGCGCACACACATATATAATGTGGAAATGACACTTTCCATGCAAAAACAAATCATATATATCAAATAGTTTACCTTTTAAAACATGATACAACCTTTTAAAACAAATTTCTAAAGGTGCCCTTATTTTTAATTTCAGTCCTGATGAGCATTTTAATGTTGCAATCAAAACACTTACATATGTTTCCGCGGCACGTGGTAGTACTTCTCCAGATTTCTTTTATGTCCAGCCTTCCAAACCATCGCTCTTGAAATTTTTTCTGGGTTTGCTAAGACCTGTAAGAAAGAACAAAGTTAACACATAATTAGCATAACATTTTATCATCAACGACTATTTAAAAAGATATATTCAATATCGTCTAATCGTGCACTCTATGGTAAGGTTTTGTTCCTAGAGTATGAGTGATCGGACATTGTTCTTTATTTTTGGCATTTCTTTTAAATTGCTTAGTCTATTCATCGGTATACTCAATATCAACAAACTTTTCCCACCATGCTTTATCAATATCCTTTGGACATCTATCAATAGCAACACGTTTAGGAATCATAGTTCCATCAACCCTAAGAAGACGTTTTCATAATGATGACTTCACTGTTCTATAAAATGGTGGGAAATATTTTTCCAATAACGGTCGAGCTATGGTATACATCCATTTCAAATTCTTCCTATTACCACAAAGGGAGAAAAAAATTCATGAAATGGTCATATACACCATAATTTAAACTTGATGATGACTTGATGATAATGAAAATATAATTAAGTACTTAATTGGTGAATAAATAACATGATCATTTTCTAAAACTGAAAAAAAATCAATTAAATATGTCAATAAGAGTGTGTTGAAATACCAAAAGTCCATCACTTAGTTTATTCTTGTAGAAGACATCTACATTCCTTCATTCTTTATAGCCAATGGGTATATGACAACGAATCAAATCACCACAACGTGAACTCCATTTAGCTGCTTCTTCTCCCTTTGCACCATCAACACCATCCATTGTAAAATGCCTTTTACCTTTAGGTGGGTAAGGCTCAATAGTCTCTGTTGTGCTTAAATTTGCATTGGCGCTGGAATTGTTTTTCATTTCAATAAAAATTGCATAAAAAGAGGCAAACAATAATAAGATGTAATATAACACTTGGAAGACATCAAATAAAAGGATATCATACGTTGTGCTTTATCATAAGTTGAATAACACCCAAACTATCTAAATATTTTATGCATGGATCAAAAAAGCAAAATATCTCTAACACAACACGATCGTACATTACATCAATAAGAGTTAATGCATGGATCAAAATAAGCAAAATACATGCAAAATACTTCCAATCAATTAGTTGATTTCTATTCAATACATTTCAAAAATGGTTCTAAGTTTGGTTGTTCTTCAAAAATAGATTGAAAGGTTATTGGTATTTCATAATCGTCTATGTTATCCATCATGCGTTTAGGAGAGCGTCTAACAATGGACCAATCGAGTTTTATGTGTTTTTTACGCAAAATACTTGACTTGCTTCAGACGTGAGAATATTAGGTTCATCATATTATCTATTAGTATTCTTGAGCTTCTTCAAGTTCACCATCAACACATTGGCCTCTGGGCAAACCTTGCAACCATTTGTCTTATCTCCATCATTCACCCAGTCGCAATAGAATACTACATGTTGATAATTATAGTAATCAACCTCTATGATCTCTTTAATAACACCATACCAAGTAATGCCATCATCGATTGGATTTAGGTTTTTTGAACTTGCAACAAATGTAGTGATCACATCCATGTAGACGCCGCTATCTTGTGTTGAAATGGTGTCATCATAATGTTGAGGGGAGAATGTGTAGCCATTCACTCTATACTTGAGATAAGTTTTGGCTTCCCACTTTGAACAACTGATATACAACCACAACATTATGTCCACGCATTTTTCTTCCACTAACTATTACAAATTAAAAATAATAATAAAATAACATCAGTTGAAAAAGAAACTAATACTTTTGAGTACAAGTAGCATACCTTCTTGTGTAACCAATCAATAAATTCAGATTGGACTATTACTTCTACCTTTGTGATAACTTTCCTTTTACCATGAGGACCGTCCTCTAAAGATAAACGGTATTCACTACAAATTGAATATTATGGTAAATATATATATGCTTGACTAAATATTCTACAAGTACATGAAAAAGGTGAAAAAAGTATAACCTATAGTATTCATCTTGTTTGTACCAAAAATGGGCACAACACTCTTCGGGGGTTGTTTGAAGAGATAAAGTGAAGATTATAAATGTAAAACAGAGGTTATCTAACAAAAACTCCAACAAACAGAAATGTAAAATGTACAGACAAGCAATTTAGAGTGGTTCGGCGTATAGCCTACGTCCACTATGAAGTTTTGATGATTTTATTGATTCTCTTTCAATGATTACAAGCGGTTACAGCAATGAACAGCGGATTACAGATTAGAATTCAAAATCGACAGCAAAAGTAGGATGCAAATCTCAATCCGGCAGAGTCTCGATGCTTCAGAGAAAAGAGATCCCCCTTTCTGTTGATTCTGGGGTTCTATTTATAGGCGTAGGAGGCTCAGATCTCGCCTAAACTTCGGGTGACTTGGTCTGGCACGTGAGGGGGCCCACGCGACCGTTTCCAGAAAGTTTCGCCTCGATCTGCGATCGATACGAATCCATTTCGTATCGATCAAGATGATGTCCAATTGAGCTGAAATTTGGCATGGGCATCCTCCAGTGTGCATGCAAGCTTCCATGAAAATTTCATTGGATTTGGATTAGTAGATCACGAGATATGGTCGATACGAACTGAGATTTCTCGAAGGCTATCTGGGTCGTCTCCATGACTTCGACTCGATACCTTCGCGTAGATGGCCGTGCGTGCTCTTGGGATGACGTGGTGCGCGCACTTCGCCTCGATCCGGTTTTTGCTCCGCTTTGACTGCTTCGACTCCATGTATCTCGCCTCATTTCCTTCGATGGATGACACGTTATCCAAACTGGTTGACCTGATGGATTCAGATAAGACTTCGTCCATGGATTCGAATACGGGCTTTACTGATGGATTCGAACAAAGCAAAATTCGATGGATTCGAAGTGGAGTGCTATGGTGGATTCGACCATATCTTCTGCCGACGGATACGGAGAGGTCAACATTGATGGATACGAAATCAGGCCATTTGATGGATACGAAAACATGGCCTTTCCCTTCAACTTGTATCCATCATAACTTGAGCATATGAACTCGGATTGACTCGAAACTTGAAACGTTGACTCCCATGGTTTAGCTTGCCATGTCCTAGTAATTTTGGCCCAATCCGGACTCGGACAAAATTCGTCGATATCCATAGTGAGCCTGTGTATGACCGATCTCTAGGACGGACTGTCATTGGATTACTAGTCAATTCCTTGGTGTCACGGCCTTGCCAAAAGGCGGGATAACATTTGCCCCCCAAAGTACGTCTTGTGGGAACATGACGTGCTTTGAAATACTGCTATCATTACTCTGAATAGTTATTGTCTTTTCGGTGGAAGCTGTGACCTTCGACCGTTCTTCTTGATAATGTAAACTGTTGATTGTCGACTACTGTACCATGTATTGTTGCGACCGATTGCTGTATGCTAGTGGTTACCCGTTTGTTGTTGTAATCATTATCAAATGAGCTTCCAATTCCTGTAAATCTGGAATATTGAAGATTAGTCCAACATTTATGCATATATGTTAATCTGACTCTCGTTGACGTTCACGAGTCGTTGTCAATTTAACTTATATTGAATTCCATATCGATCCTCTCCTGAACCGACGTGAAATTCATTGTAACAACATTTGATGGTTGTTCTTGAATACTTCCTCACAACGATCCTCTCCTGAATCGATGTGAAGGGTTGGAATATATGCTTCGTATCGGTGAATACGTAATATCGGGTCTTGGATCGATGGATACAAAAGTAATACTTTGTATCGACGGAGTCAAACGATCCAGACATAATCATGCAGTGATGCTTCATGGAGGATATGCCATTTCTTATTTGTTTATTCAATAAGAATCCCCGATTGTGGATAATCTTCGATAGGAGTTATCCATGACTCCTCTCCTAGATCCATCTCTAAGATCTAGCTGATCTTCATATGCCAATGCTTGGAATAATAAGTATTTCAACTGGGACAAAGTCTGTTTGTCGTGCATCCCCAGAACTGGCTAGCTTGGCCAGTGACTTAGCTTTTTTTTTTCCAAGGATGTGTGTAATGGTGTAATAGTTGAAGTCGGCTAGTAGCTTTTGGACCCGGTTGAGATAAGGTGCAAGACGTTGCCCCCTAGTCAGACAATCTTCCCTGACTTGGCGTACTACTAACTAGTAATTACATAAGACATGTAAAGTTTCCACTCGTAGTTTTCTTGCAAGTTTGAGCGCCAAAGCTTCATACTTAGCTTCGTTATTTGTTGCAAGGTAGTTGAGTTCCAGGGCGTAGTAGATTGTTTGTTCCTCATGAGTCATTAACGCGACTTCGATGTTAGAAAGCCGATTATTGGAAGTTTCATCCGTGTACGTCCTCCATCGGATGGACGGTTCGCCACTATTCTTCGGATAGTCGTCTGATGTGGTGGATTCAGATATGAAGTATGCTAATGTTTGATCATGGAGAGCTCTCCGAGGGAGATATGTGAAATCAAATTGGCTTAGCTCGATATCCCATTCGAGTATCCTTTCAGACATCTAAGGTTCCCATTGGATCTAGCGTTCTCAAGTTTGAATCCAAAGAACGCAGTATAGCACTACAGGTCCAGATTTGTGATGAAATAGTTGTATTCCTGGTCTAGGACATGTTTCAGTATCTGATTGCATCTAGAGTTTGCATCCATGGATGAGAGTAATTCATGTCTGATGGTTAAGTCAATTAGTTGATTGATCATTGGATGTGGAAGCTATGCTTTGCCATGCCTCGTGCAAATCTGGGTAGTCGGTGTATGTTCGCCACTCTCCTTTTGTTTCTCTCATAAGCAAAGGATTGAATATTCATTTTGGGTAGAGGACATCGCGGATAAACCTATTGGTTTTGAGTAGATTCGCCCCCTCCTTAAGTGTAGCAGATCTTTCTGGATCCATGTTGCTTTGTTTTTATTCACCGAGACATGCATCGGGTTGGCACTTAGTGCAGGGTTCTTAATGGTGGGTAAGAGTCCATATATACACATGAGATTGAGTCCAAGCGAACATATCAAATTCACCTGAAGCAATGCAGTCGACTCTTGCATTATCATTGCGTAGAGTTGTGATCTGATCTACAATACACGTGAAGGGTTGTAGGTGCCTCATGTGTTTATTTTCAATGGTAAATGATCAGGATTATAAGTATGTTAAATCAAAGGATTAGTAGAATTTAGCCTTGTACTACACGCTGCTACATAGCTGGCTCCAGCTTTGAGATTGAATTCTCATGTGTTTCTGAATGATGCGCTTTTCATTCAATGTACCCGCGATCCATTGCTCATTGGAAGGGTCAGAATGATGATCAGTCACCCATGAGTTCGGGTATTGATTTGATGATTCTATCTCTAGGCATCCTTTCGGTCGCAACCTAGAGTTGTTATGAATATCAAGCATGGGTCATAGGTTCAAATTGTTATAGTCAACTCTTGGATAATCACTCTTTTGCCCCCAGTCTTAGGTTGGCGGATGCATTACGCGGACGGTCTAGCCTCGTCCTAGTTGTGTTTATACTGTAGTTCAAGCTTTAAGAATCAGAGTTGATTGATGAATGGTTGAATCATATTACTCTTATCTTCTTGCTCGTTCCCCCAAGTCTGGGGAATATCTCGATAAGTGGCAGGGTAGATAATGTCCGCTTCAATTTTGTATTCTATCCCATTGAACCATGGGATCTAGTTAACCGATGGAGGGCGAAGTCGTGCCTATCCTGCATTATGCTCTAGTTCTTTCCTCTAGGCGGAATACATTATTACTTTGCCGATATTCGGACATAAGCTAGATTCTGGATGGTGAATGACATTCACTTCGCTGCTTATGTCGTCATACTTTGGGCAAAAACTGAAGAGTGAATCGTCCAATCAGATCCAATGCAGGATTGATGCTTTCCTTGTCGGATTCAGGGTAAGAATCAGTGTGTAGATGTTTAGGTTGCACTTGTTTTGAATTGCTTTTTCGGTTGGATCATGGTAAGAGTCAATGAATGAATGGTCGCGTTGCATTCATTTGGAGTTGGGTGATCAACCATGTCCATTTCGATTTACGTTCTCCCGTCAGATCTAGGGATAAAGTCAGCTCAGATGTAGTCATGTTCTTCCTGACGGATCGAAGGAAGGCGATGGAGGACGAATGATAAAGTCACACTCATTCGTGGTTTATTCTTCTATCCGTGCTCTGTTGGTCAAAGGTATTCGATGGATGTTCGGGTCTCATCGATTTGTAGTCGAAGAGGATCGACATTGAATGTCGATTCAACGGCACGATGTAGAATGCTCGGACCTCATTTCCTATCGATCCAATGGTATGTTATGAAAGGTGCAGATCGATATTGCCCGTAATCCGGCGGTACGATATAATTGGTTGCCCAGAAATTCGGGCATCATTCTGATTGGTTAGCACTAGAGTCTCCGTGTAATCATTTCCTTAAGTTGTAAAGGACACTAAGCTGGAGATGTAGCGAGTCACCTTTCTCTTCTTTCGGTGATTTGTACTTATGCCCCCAGTCTTGGGTTAGCAGAGTTGGTTCGTGGATGGTCTAGTTGCACCTGTAGTGAGTTTACACTCCTCACGGCGAGTTTAGGTCAGAGTGGGCGAATGAATGGTCGAACCTCATTCATTCGTTTGTCCATTCTTGTAGCCACACTTTGGGGATCAGAGTCAGTTGAAGGGCCATTCATCACACCTATTTGATGTTTTATACCCCTGTCCACACTCCGGGGACTAAGAGTTTTAGTAGAAAATGATCGGACCGCATTTTCCTCAATTAATCCCTCTAGCACTAGTAAATGGAGAAAGTCGAAGTGTGGTCAATCACATTACAACAAATTTAATTTGATGCTTCTCCCAATGAACTGTAGGAAGGAATTGATTGGCAGATGGTAAGGTCACATCCATTTAGAATGGGACATTCAGCTAGGTTCGTTTTGCAAATCTGCGTCCCACTGTCGAATCAAGGAAGAAATTTTATCTTGTAGGGTTGGAGTGTATCCCTATAAAATTATGTTATGGGTCCCGTGACGGGGACAAGAGTTGATACATGGATGGTTGTGTCACGCCCGCTTAGTGCTGGATAGTCGGATCGCATCCAATTTTGTGTATTAAGTGTGCCCCCATGTCAGGGGAAGATTGGGAAGCAAACGGTCGTACCATATCCGCTTTTTTGTACTATAGAACTTGATGAGGAACCATAGCCGATAGATGGACAGTCGAATCACATCCCTTTTGGTATTCATACTCCAAACCAAGCTTTGAGGACTGGAGTTGGTTTACGTTTATACTCCAGTTCGCACTTTAGGAATCTGGAGTTAGTTGATGTTTATACTCCAGTTCGCACTCTGGGAACTCGGAGTTGGATGTTTATACTCCGACTCGCGCTCTGGGAGTTCGGAGTTGAATGTTTATACTCCGACTCGCGCTCTGGGAGCTCGGAGTGGAATGTTTATACTCCGACTCGTGCTCTGGGAGTTCGGAGTTGAATGTTTATACTCCGACTCGCGCTCTGGGAGCTCGGAGTTGAATGTTTATACTCCGACTCGTGCTCTGGGAGTTCGGAGTTTAATGTTTATACTCCGGTTTGCGCTCTGGGAACTCTGAGTTGGATGTTTATACTCCGACTTACGCTCTGGGAGTTTGGAGTTGAATGTTTATACTCCGCTTCGCACTCTGGGAATACGGAGTTGAATGTTTATACTCCGGTTCGCACTCTGGGAACTCGGAGTTGGATGTTTATACTCCGACTCGCGCTCTGGGAGTTCGGAGTTGAATGTTTATACTCCGCTTCGCACTCTGGGAATACGGAGTTGAATGTTTATACTCCGGTTCGCACTCTGGGAACTCGGAGTTGGATGTTTATACTCCGACTCGCGCTCTGGGAGTTCGGAGTTGAATGTTTATACTCCGCTTCGCACTCTGGGAATACAGAGTTGAATGTTTATACTCCGGTTCGCACTCTGGGAACTCGGAGTTGAATGTTTATACTCCGCTTCGCACTCTGGGAATACGGAGTTGAATGTTTATACTCCGGTTCGCACTCTGTGAACTCGGAGTTGGATGTTTATACTCCGCTTCGCACTCTGGGAATATGGAGTTGATGTTTATACTCCGGTTCGCGCTCTGGGAACTCGGAGTTGAATGTTTATACTCCGCTTCGCACTCTGGGAATACGGAGTTGATGAATGTTTATACTCCGCCTCGCACTCTGGGAATACGGAGTTGATGAATGTTTATACTCCGCCTTGCACTCTGGGAGTACGGAGTTGGTTAATGTTTATACTCCAGCTCGCTCTCTCGGAGTCTGGAGTTTGAATGTTTATACTCCGCTTCGCACTCTGGGAATACGGAGTTGATGAATGTTTATACTCCGCCTCACACTCTGGGAGTACAGAGTTATTTGAGGGATTGTCGTGTATCTCCCCATTTTTGGCCTTGATGTGATGGCTTGCCCCCGAGCTCGGGGTTTCACTTATCGAGTGATCGGTGGGTTCCCGACCACTTTCCATTTATCTGTCCTCAATGTAGGATGAGATTTAGTTTATGGACGATTGGATCGCGTCCATGTTCATTTGGATTCCACTTTTGCCAATCCTAAGGAGTAAGATTAGTGTTCTGGCGAACTTTGTGCTCGAGCTTATGAAAGGATGGTTGAACTATATACACTTTGAGTTGTGTAATTTCCCTTAAGTCTGGTGCAAGAATTGGAGAGCGGACAGTCGAGTCATGTCCAATTTATACTTTGCATTCTTTCGATCGAGCGAGCTAAGGAAGAGAGTTAAAATGACAGCTCGTGATGGTTAACGAGTAGGCAGTCAGTCGTTGATGACTTTAAACTGAGGGTTGGACCTTTAGACATGTGTTCCCTCAAATAATCCCAAATGTTTAATGTAGGATTGGATGCATGGATGGTGACATCATGTCCACCCTGGTGTGATTCCGATTTTATCGGGAATCAGAAGAAGCGTAAGTATTTTGGCGGGCCCCAAGTACGAGATGGAGAGTACATTGTTGGGATATATCCCTCCAAGTCTTTCCCAGATCTCCAATTAAATTGCATAGGTGGATGAGTGGATGGTCGGTTGCATCCACTTTGTACTAGAGTCCTGACCTTGTCGGTCTCTTCTGCTTTGACGGCTTGTCCCTAGTCAGGGGCGTACCATAGCTGATGAGTGATTGAATCATGATCGTCACGATGATATCTCAATGATTTTGATCATAGTCCGCGGAGGTTGTTTTGCACCCAATCTTGAGTACTCGGTTACCTGCATCATTTGCAAGTAGTTTAATTCAAGTAGGTCATATTTCGCAATGTAAATGAAATTAAATTGGAAATAATTCAAAAGAGATCAAATCAAATCTCGTTGATAAGTGAGGCAGCGTCGTATGCCCGTTATTGCACTTTAGTCTAGCCCTTCTCAGTTGGAAGTCTAACGCAAATGGTTCAATTTGATCAAAGTCCTTGATCGATTGGGGTCGGATGTTCCCGGTCCTTTGTTTTATAGGGCTTGCACATATTGTCGAAGCTATCCATTCCGGAGCAGCCTTATGTCGTTGGCGTTCACGGTAGCCATCTAGAGAAGAGGAGTTTTCTGATCCAGAGTATGGAGTAAGTTCCATCTTTATCTCGCCAAGTTGATCCTTCATCTGGTTCATCAACTCAATATTGGCCTGGATATGTAGGTGTCCTTGTTGACGGCTACCCACCAATTCTCTTATCAAGGTCTGGAAATAAGCTCTGGTGATGAATTTATTTATGGGTATTGGCAGTAATTGGATGTGGGCTTTGGATAAATTCATTGGCTGCTAGCTTCTTTATTCCCTTCAGCAATATGAGAAGTAGAACTGGTATTTCTAACCATGAATGACAGTGTTCTTTGGTGGCATTCATCACTCTTGGTGGAGTCCATGCGCCATTCTCACTTCATGAGGTAGTGTCGGGGGTTGTATTTCCATAACACACCGACATAGTTAACATGTTGAATTTTCACTGGAAGTTCTACATGTAGGATGGTTTCAACGAATAGGTCTCGACTAGGAAAGATTCCCCAATCGGCATTATGATCAGGCTCATTTTATTGCCCAGGGGTCTTGTAACACTGGTCAATGATGTATGCATGATTGCGTTCGAGTGGTTTGCAATGCCGATAGGACGGTGAGTTGGTTAAAATGGGCTAACAGATTGGTGTTTATCCCAAACTTTCATCCAGATAGGGGACCTATATAGGGTATTAAGGAAGTCTTCTTGAGGTTGTATGCCATGCTTTTAGTCATGTGGACGTAGAATGATTAAGATGCGGGCATTTGAAGATGGTTCAGCGGTGACCGGCTATGCTTTGAGTCGGTAGAGTAGACAGTGTAGGGGAGTCGTCATATTAGCCGTCGTACCATAGTTGTCAACTCAGGGGTTTGAAAGCTGGTCAATTGGAGGAAGTTGCATTCCACCTTAAAAGCATGATATATTAATCAACCCCAGTTCTTGGCATACTAACTAGGTTCTCCAGCCTTTGGGAGTACGGTTGAGTAGTATTTCTTTACCCATTCCTTGATTGCAACTCAACATTTGTTGTTGTGATCTCCTATGTCTTGTTCAGTCATGGAACAATCAGAAGCATGGATGGAATGTTCCTTCATCAAATTGGTGATTGAATCGACAATGCGGGTGCCCTGCGCTGCGGCTAGGGTTCGGGGGGTTTCCCCCAAATTTTTTTTAGGCTCTTTTTAGGAAATCTGGGTCGTACCCGAAAAATATTTTTTTTTTTGAAATTTCGTATCGATACGAATTCGACACAATTGGATCGATTCGAATTGGGTGAAGTTGGATCGATTCGAATTGCAGTTGAGTATCGATACGAATCGGGTGTAAATGGATGGATACGAAGTAGCGCACCCTGATGGATACGAAGTAATGCACCCTGATGGATACGAAGTAGTGCACCCTGATGGATACGAAGCAACGCACCCTGATGGACACGAAGAAGCGCATCCTGATGGATACGAAGAAGCGCATCGTAATGGATACGAAGTAGTGCACCCTGATGGATACGAAGTAGAGCATCCATCTCATGGATACGAAGTAGAGCATCCAACTCATGGATACGAAGTACATCATCCATCTCATGGATACGAAGTACCTTTGAGTATCGATACGAATAGGAGGCAGATGGATGGATACGAAGTATTGCTTCCTGATGGATACGAAATAGAGCATCCATCTCATGGATACGAAGATTATGGATACGAAAAACTCCATATTTTCTGGAACAAATACATGGATAAGAAAATCACCATACTTTCATGGATACGAAAAATTGCATTTTTTCTGGATTCGAAAATATGGGTATGGAATTCATGATGAATGTAGTTCCTCTTAGATCTGGAGCAATCTGAATAGAATAGAAGAAACCACTGAATGGAAGATCTAGATCTCCTCCTTAGATTTTTGCAATCCAACGACGGTAGTAGATCCAACGAGCAGGAGAAAAACTTGATTTTTTCTCAGTGAAAGCACCAAAGTGTTTGTACCAAAAATGGGCACAACACTCTTCGGAAGTTGTTTGAAGAGATAAAGTGAAGATTATAAATGTAAAACAGAGGTTATCTAACAAAAACTCCAACAAACAGAAATGTAAAATGTACAGACAAGCAATTTAGAGTGGTTCGGCGTATAGCCTACGTCCACTATGAAGTTTTGATGATTTTATTGATTCTCTTTCAATGATTACAAGCGGTTACAGTAATGAACAGCGGATTACAGATTAGAATTCGAAATCGACAGCAAAAGTAGGATGCAAATCTCAATCCGGCAGAGTCTCGATGCTTCAGAGAAAAGAGATCCCCCTTTCTGTTGATTCTGGGGCTCTATTTATAGGCGTAGGAGGCTCAGATCTCGCCTAAACTTCGGGAGACTTTGTCTAGCACGTGAGGGGGCCCACGCGACCGTTTCCAGAAAGTTTCGCCTCGATCTGCGATCGATACGAATCCATTTCGTATCGATCAAGATGATGTCCAATTGAGCTGAAATTTGGTATGGGCATCATCCAGTGTGCATGCAAGCTTCCCTGAAAATTTCATTGGATTTGGATCAGTAGATCACGAGATATGGTCGATACGAACTGAGATTTCTCGAAGGCTGTCTGGGACGTCTCCATGACTTCGACTCGATACCTTCGCGTAGATGGCCGTGCGTGCTCTTGGGATGACGTGGTGCGCGCGCTTCGCCTCGATCCGGTTTTTGCTCCGCTTCGACTGCTTCGACTCCATGTATCTCGCCTCGTTTCCTTCGATGGATGACACGTTATCCAAACTGGTTGACCTGATGGATTCGGATAAGACTTCGTCCATGGATTCGAATACGGGCTTTACTGATGGATTCGAACAAAGAAAAATTCGATGGATTCGAAGTGGAGTGCTCTGGTGGATTCGACCATATCTTCTGCCGATGGATACGGAGAGGTCAACATTGATGGATACGAAATCAGGCCATTTGATGGATACGAAAACATGGCCTTTCCCTTCAACTTGTATCCATCATAACTTGAGAATATGAACTCGGATTGACTCGAAACTTGAAACGTTGACTCCCATGGTTTAGCTTGCCATGTCCTAGTAATTTTGGCCCAATCCGGACTCGGACAAAATTCGTCGATATCATAGTGAGCCTGTGTATGACCGATCTCTAGGACGGACTGTCATTGGATTACTAGTCAATTCCTTGGTGTCACGGCCTTGCCAAAAGGCGGGATAACACATCTCGTTGATAGTACCCATTATCGAATCTGCGACCGTTGCACCCTAGATAACTTTAACGGTTTACCGTCAACGATGGAACACTCATATATATCATCACCATCTCATCTAAAAAGGATGCTTGTTTAGAGCTATGATTTCCATCACATAGGTTTGGCATATATTCCATTGCATATTGAACTGATTCTGAAACAAGGTATGCTTCTTAAAGCGATCCCTCTATATACCTTTTATTACTAGGTAAGTTTTTGAAATCCTTCATAGCCCTAGTACACAAAAATTAATATGTATATTTCCAGTCAGTTACTTCATAGCCCTTAGGTGAAATAATTCAAATGCAAAAACAATATTTTACCTTTCAAATGGATACATCCATATATAGTTCGATGGACCATAAAGTAGAGCTTGATCAGTTAAATGTACCATCAAATGGATGCTTATATCAAAAAACTGCATTGGAAAATAGTGTGCCAAGCCACATAATACTTCGGCAATTATATCTTTAGCAGCTTGCACATGCTTCCAAACTAGATCTTTTGAGCATATTATGTTGAAGTACAAGCTTACTTGTAAAAGAGCTCATCTTATGCATGTTGAACCATGATAAGGAGCAAATATTGGAGAATAATATTATAATCATATGTCTTTTTAATTTACAAACTGGGTGGTTGAAGATATATAAGGCCGTGTAACTTAGTTGGAAGACTTGATGGAAGTTTTGCATCTTTAAGAAATTGACAACATTGTAACTTGTGAATCTTATTCCATGCATATTTAGAAGATTGTTTTCCTTTATCAAATATAAAATTGATGAGGTGTTAAGCAACATTTTTCTCGGTGTGATTCACATCAATAGTATGACGAACTTTATGACTACTCTCATAATTTAAGTCAAACAAAATTGACTTCTTATACCACTCCGGTCTTTCATCCTCATCTACAAAACAATCTACATTATCATAAGCTTCAGAAATCTTCCTCTTCTTGCTTTGTGGTAGTTTGCAAGGAACATATTTAATACGCTCAAGCTATTCTAAGAGAGACGAGCCGTTAACCGAGTTGGAGGTTCTTTGCATTCAACTTCCTTATACCATTCGTGTTTTAAAGCTCTATATGGATGACCATCCTTTAAAAACCTTCTATACTTTGGGTAGACGATCTTATTACCGAGGTGCTTTGATTCGGTCTTGGTAGCACAAATAGGACATGACTTATAACCGTGCATCACACAACCAGATAAGTTACCAAATGTTGGAAAATCATGGATTTTCCATAGTAATATTGCTTTCATATTGAAATATTCTTGCTTATCTGTATCAAAAACAGACACTCCTTCAACCCAAAGATGCTTCAATTCATCTATAAGAGGTTCCAAGTATACATCAATGTTTTGACTAGGTGCTCTTAGTCCGGGACTTAATAGACTCAGCATTTGAAATTGTGATTTCATAAACAATGGACGGGGTAGGTTATAAGGTATTAAATAAATAGGCCAACAACTATAACTATTGGAGAGAATTCCATTTGGATTAAACACATCAGTAGCAATACCAAGCCAAATATTGCATCCTTCACTAGCAAATTCTGACCATCTACTTTTGACTGATCTCCATTCAGCTGAATCTATAGGATGTCGCATGGAATTTCATGAGCATGTAGCTTTCTTATGCCATTGCATTTTACGAGCTATCCATGGTATAGTGTACAATCTAGTTAATCTTGGAACTATAGTAAAGTATCTTAGAACTTTTCTTGGTTCCTTCGTTAATCAATATTTGATTTGACACCAAATGAGTATAACTGGTACGAAAAAGTACATCGTCTGCTCAAACGTGGGCCAACCAATTCCTATTGTTCCTCTTCTAGATTCAATCAAATAAACCATTCCTTTTACAATGATCAAGGTGGCACTTAGCACTCCTAATGGACAAAGCTTTCTCAAGTACCCAAGTCCTCAACTTATTCAAGGTCTGCGCTAGCATAAATTGTTTTCATTTAACAATTTTAATTGATAATGGTAGTTTATATACTTGATCTATTTTTAGATGATAAGTATGATTGGAGAAGTGATGAAGAATTTGCAAGAGAGATGTTGGCATATGTTAATCCACATATCATCTGTTTGCTCGGGGTAAATTATGGAACTGTGGACTATTATGATTATACACATTTTCTAAGGAAGTTTAACTAAAGTATTTTAATTTTGTCCCAGGAATTTCCTCCATAAAGTACTCTTGATTCTAGCAAGTATGGTAATCAAATTAGTTCGAATACAGCAACACATCTAGAAAAAAGGTTAAATGGCCTTAGTGTTTAACAGGTTAGTTTCCTGGTATTATCTGTAAAGTTCATATTTACTTACATACATGTGTTGATATATGGAAAAACCATAAATTTTCAAGCACTGAAGCAGAAAAGACTCTTTAATTTGGATCACCATGACGCATTGATACCATACCTAAATTGAATCAATACTACCAAGAACAAAGTTTACGCAACAAGAACTGTTCTATTATTGAATGAACTCGAAGTCGTTACCTATTGAGCTCAGCATGCCTCACTAAGATGGAGTACAACATGGATTAACGGGGATTTACCTAAAGTAGAAAAATCGCCTGAAGTCCAAATCGAATCGCCTAAAGTCGCGATCGAAATCGAATCGCCCGAAGTCGAGGCCGATTCGCCTAAAGGAGAGGCCGATTCACCTGAAGGAGAGGCCGAAATTGAATTGGCTGAAGGAGAAAGTTTCTTTTTTTAGTTGCAGCTGAATGAATAAGCATTAAGAAGTTGGGGATTAGGGCTACGGATGACAAAGGATACTTGTTATCCCGCCTTTTGGCAAGGCCGTGACACCAAGAACTTGACTAGAAACCAATGACAGTTCGTCTTGGAGATCGGTTATACGCAGTCTCACTATGGATATCGATGAATTTTTTTCGAGTCCGGATCGAGCTAAAATTGATATGACACGACAATCAAAGCTATGAGAGCCAACTTTCCGAATTTCAAGTCAATTGGAGTTCGTTTGCTCAAAATATTGATCGATCACGGTTGAGAAATCCAAACTTGCATCGATCATAACTCGAGATCTACAAGTCCAAATGCCACCAAATTATCACAGGAGCTTACGTATGATCTAAGGAATGTTCATGCCAAATTTCAACTTGATTGGAGCGATACAAAATTCGTTCGTATCGATCGCGGATGGAAAAACTCCAACTTGCATCGATCATATCTCTTGATCTACAAGTCCAAATGCTATGAAATTTTCACAGGAGCTTACGTGCATGCTGAAGAATGTCCACACCAAATTTTGACTCCATCGGACGCAATCTTGATCGATACGAAATTCGTTCGTATCGATCGCGGATCGGGCCGAAACTTCACGGGCTTGGTCGCGTGGGCCTGCTCACGTGCCAGAAGAAGTCTCCCGAGATCTGAGGGAAATATCAGCCTCCTACACCTATAAATAGACCCCCAGAGCCTATAGAAGAAGGATCTTTGGCTTCTCTACGCCGATATTCTGCCGAAATGATTATAAAACTCCAGTTATACTATTGTAATCTTTTGTAAACAGGGAGTGAAATTCAATAAACATCAATCATTTCATAGTGGACGTAGGAAATTCGCCGAACCACTCTAAATCCGTGTGTTTCTATGCATTTTCTTATCTGTTTATTAGTGTGTTTGTTAGATCTGCTTCATTTTAGATATGTTTTCTTCATTTTATCTCTTCAAACACATCCGAAGTGTGTTGTGCCCAATTTTGGTACAAACACTTTGGTGCTTCCACTGAGAAAAACCCAACTTTTCTCCTGCTTTTTGGATCTACTACCAACGTTGGATTGCAAAAATCTAAGGAGGAGATCCAGATCTGCCGTCCAGTGGTTTCTTCTATTCTATTCAGATTGCTCCAGATCTAAGAGGAACTGCATTCATCTATATTTTCGTATCCATGTTCACGAATCCAAAGAATATGGTGATTTTCATATCCGTGTTCTCGAATCCAGGGAATATGGTGATTTTCGTATCCATGTTCTCGAATCCAGAGAATATGGTCATTTTCGTATCCATGTTCTCGAATCCAAGGAATATGGTCATTTTCGTATCCATCATTTCGTATCCAGACAATATGATCATTTTTGTATCCATCATTTCGTATCTAGAAAATATGATCATTTTCGTATCCATCATTTCGTATCCAGAAAATATGATCATTTTCGTATCCATGTATTCACATCCAGAAAATATGACAACATTCATATCGATCGAACTTCGTATCGATCGACTATTCGTATCGATCAGTTTTCCTATCAATCAACATTCGTATCGATCGACTTTTGTATCGATCACTTTTCGTATCGATTGGTTTTCGTATCAATCAACTTCGTATCGATCCAGCCAAGTGCATTTCGTATCGATTTTCACACGCAGTTCGTATCGATCCATCTGCGTCCAATTTGTATCGATACTCACGGCTCTGTTCGTATCGATCGAAAATGCCCTGTTCGTATCGATCGAAAATGCCATGTTCGTGTCGATTCTCACACGCAATTCGTATCGATCCATCTGCGTCCAATTCTTATCGATTTTCACACGTTGTTCGTATCGATCCATCTGTGCCCAATTCGTATCGATACTCACACGCTGTTCGTATCGATCCATCTGCGTCCAATTCGTATCGATCCATCTGCGTCCAATTCGTATCGATACCGAATCCTAGCCGCAGCGTAGAGCACCCACATAGTGAATTCAATCACCAATTTAATGAAGGAACATTCCATTCGTGCTTCTGATTGTTCCATGACTGAACAAGACATAGGAGATCATGACAACAAATGCTGACTTGCAATAAAGGAATGGGTAAAGAAATACTACTCAACTGTACTCCCAGAGGCTGGAGAACCTAGCTAATATGCCAAGAACTGGAGTTGATTAATATATCATGCTTTTAAGGTGGAATGCAACTTCCTCCAATTGACCAGCTTTTAAACTCCTGAATTGACAACTATGGTACGATGGCTAATATGACGACTCCCCTACACTGTCTACTCTGCCAACTCAAAAAATAGCTGGTCACCGCTGAACCATCTTCAAATGCCCGCATCTTAGTCATTCCACGTCCACATGACTAAAAGCATGGCATACAACCTCAAGAGGACCTCCTTAATACCCTATATAGGTCTCCTATCTGGGTGAAAGTTTGGGATAAACACCAATCTATTAGCCCATTTTAACCAACTCGTCGTCCAATCAGCGTTACCAACCACTCAAACGTTGGACAATCATGCACGCATCATTCGCCAGTATTATAAGACCCCGTAGCCATAAAATGGACCTAGTCATAATGACAATCGGAGAATCTTCCATAGTGGAGACCTATTCATTGAAACCATCCTATCTGCAAAATTTCCAGTGAAAATTCAATATGTTGACTATGTCAGTATACTATGTAAATAAGACCCCCGACACTACCTCATGAAGTGAAAATGGCACATGGACTCCACCAAGAGTGATGAATGCCATCAAATGCAGATGTCTTCCCCCATTCCTCAAAGAACACTGTCATTCATGGTTAGACATACCAGTTCTACTTCTCATATTGTTGAACGGAATAAAGAAGCTGGCAGCCAATAAATTTATCCAAAGCCCACATCCAGTTGCTGCCAATACCCATAAATGAATTCATCAACAGCGCTTATTTCCAGACTTTGATAAGTGAACTGGTGGATAGCCGTCGACGACTACACCAACATATCCAGGCCAATATTGAGTTGATGAACCAAATGAAGGATCAACATGGCGAGATAAGGAGGGAACCTACTCCATACTCTAGATAGGAAAACTCCTCTTCTTTAGATAGCTACCGTGGATGCCAACGCCATAAGGATGCTCCAGAAAGGATAACTATGACAATATGTTCAAGCCCTATAAAACGAAGGGTCGGGAACCCCCGACCCCTATAAATCAAGAACTTTGATCAAACTGAACAATTTGCGTTAGACATCCAACTGTGAAGGGCTGGACCGAAGTGCAATAGCGAGCATACGATGCCGCTTCACTTATCAATGAGATTTAATCCGATCTCTTTTGAATTATTTCTATTTCAATTTCGTTTACATTGCGAAATATGACCTACTTGAATTAAACTACTTGCAAATGATGCAGGTAAACGAGTACTTAAGATTAGGTGCAAAACAACCTCCATGGACTATGATCAAATCATTGAGGTATCATCGTGACGAGCATGATTCAACCACTCATCGGCTACTATATGCCCCTGACTGGGGGAAAGGCATCAAAACGGAAGAGACCGACAAGGTCAGGACTCTAGTACAAAGTGGATGCAACCGACCATCCACTCATCCGCCTATGCAATTTAATTAGGAGATGTAAGAAAGACTTGGAGTTATATGTCCCAACAATGCACTCTCCATCTCGTACTTGAAGCTCGCCAAAATACTTATGCTTCTTTTGATGCTTGATAAAATCGGAATCACACCAAGGGTGGACGTGACGTCACCATCCATGCATCCAATCCTACATTAGACACTTGGAATTATTTGAGAACACATGTTTAAAGTGGGTATGATTTGACCGTTCGCTCTCTAGTTTTCTTCTGTAATTCGACAAAATAGTCATGCCTTAAACCAACTTCATCAGGGTCCAATCCTCAATTTAAAGTCATCAACGACTGACTGCTTACTCGCTAACCATCACGAGCTGTCATTTCAACTCTCTTCCTTAGGTCGATCGAAAGAATGCAAAGTATAAATTGGATGTGACTCGACTGTCTGCTCTCCAATTCTTGCACCCGACTTAAGGGAAATTACACAACTCAAAGTGGATGTAGTTCGATCATCCTTTCCTATGCTCGAGCACAAAGCTTGCTAGAACACTAATCTTACTCCTTAGGCTTAGCAAAAGTGGAATCCAAACGAACATGGACGTGATCCAACCATCCATAAACTAAATCTCATCCTTCGTTGAGGGGCATATAAGTGGAAGTTTATCGGGATCCCACCGATCACTCGCTAAGTGAAACCCCGAGCTCAGGGACAAGCCATCACACTGCGGCAATAAGGGTTTGATACACGACAATCCTCTAACTAACTCCGGCTCCCAGAGTGTGAGCTGGAATATAAACTTACAGACATGAGCTCGAGGAGGATGGATCCGTCCATCTAACGACTTCACCCGTGTTCAACCTAAACCCGAGGAGGATGGATCAGTCCATCTAACGACCTCGCCTTCCATATTTACAAGCTCGAGGAGGATGGATCTGTCCATCTAACGACTTCGCTTGCCTACTCAGGGTGGATATGATACAACCGTCCACGTACCTGATCGGCTTCTTGTTCCTAGAGTGTGAACAAAATCCTAAAGCCTAAACAGATGTGACTGACCATCTGTCGGCTAAATCCAGATTCCCAGAGCACGAACTGAAGTATAAACATTAAATAACTCTAAGTCCCCAGAGCACGGACTAGAGTATAAACACTAAAATGGGTGTGACTGACCTTCCATCAACTAACTCCAGATTCCCACAGTGCGAACTGGAGTGTAAACATCGGCTAACTCCAGATTCCCAGAGCGCGAACTGGAGTATAAACATTAAATAACTCTAATTCCGCAGAGCACGGACTGGAGTATAAACACTAAAATGGGTGTGACTTACCACCCATCAACTAACTCCAGATTCCCAGAGTGCGAACTGGAGTATAAACATCAACTAACTCCAGATTCCTAGAGTGCGAACTGGAGTATAAACATTAACTAACTCTGGTCCCGAGAGCGCGGACTGGAGTATAAACACCAAATGGGTGTGACTGACCACCCATCAACTAACTCCAGATTCCCAGAGCGCGAACTGGAGTATAAACATTAAATAACTCTAAGTACCCAGAACGTAGACTGGAGTATAAACACTAAAATGGGTGTGACTGACCACCCATCAACTAACTCCAGATTCCCAGAGTGGGAACTGGAGTATAAACATCAACTAAATCCAGATTACCAGAGTGCGAACTGGAGTATAACATCAACTAACTCCAGATTCCTAGAGTGCGAACTGGAGTATAAACATCAACTAACTCCAAATTGCCAGAGTGGGAACTGGAGTATAAACATCAACTAACTCTAAGTCCCCAGAGTGTGGACTGGAGTATAAACACCAAATGGGTGTGACTAACAACCCATCAACCAACTCCAGTCCTCAAAGCATGGTTTGGATATGAATACCAAAAGGGATGTTATTCGACTGTCCATCTATCGGCTATGGTTCCTCATCAAGTTCTGTAGTACAAAAAGCGGATGTGGTTCGACCGTCTGCTTTCCAATCTTCCCCTGACATGGGGGCACACTTAACAGATGAAATTGGATGCGATCCGACAATCCAGCACTAACCGGGCGTCACACAACCGTCCATGCATCAACTCTTGTCCCCGGCACGGGACCCATCACGTAAATTTATAGGGATGCACTCCAACCCTACAAGTCAAAATTTCTTCCTTGATTCGACGGGGAGGCGTAGATTTGAATAACGGACCTAGCTGGATGTCCTATTTTGAATTGATATTACTACCATCCAACCGCAAATGAACGTGGCATGACCGTTCATCTGCTAACTCTCGCCTGTGATTTGACGGGTTGTGCATGCAACATGGACGGTTATGACCTAACCATCCGCCAATCAATTCCTTCCTACAATTCAGTTGGAGAAGCATCAAACTAAAGTTGTTGTAATTTGACCGACCACACTTCGACATTTGCCCTTGACTGGGGGCAGAGGAATTGACTGAGGAAAACGTGGTCCGACCATTTTCTACCAAAAAAAACTTAGTCCCCAGAGTGTGGACAGGGGTATAAACATCAAATAGGTGTGATGAATGGCCCTTCAACAGACTTTGATCCCCAAAGTGTGGCTACAAGGATAGACAAACGAATGAATGTGATTCGACCATTCATTTACCAACTCTGACCTAAGCTCGACGTGAGGAGTGTAAACTCACTACAGGTGCAATTAGACGATCCACGAACTAACTCTGCTAACCCAAGATTGGGGCATAAGTACAAATCACGGAAAGAAGAGAAAGGTGACTCGCTACATCTCTAGCTTAGCGTCCTTTACAACTTAAGGCAACGACTACCAGGAGACCCTAATGCTAACCAATCAGAATGATGCCCGAAGTCCTGGGCAACCAATTATATCGTACCGCCGGATCGATGGGCAATATCGATCTGCACCTTTCATATCATACCATTGGATCGATAGGAAATGAGGTCCGGGCATTCTACATCGTGCCGTTGAATCAACGGTCAATATCGATCCTCTTTGACTACAAATCGATGTGACCCAAACATCCATCGAATCCCTTTGACCAACGGAGCATGGATAGAAGAATAAACCACAACCAAGTGTGACTTGACCATTCATCCTCCATCGCCTTCCTTCGATCCGTCAGGAAAAGCATGAGACCAAATGAGCATGACATGACTACATTTGTGCTGACTTTATCCCTAGACCTAACGGGAGAACGTAAATTGAAATTGATGTGGTTGATCGCCCAACTCCAAAAGAATGCATTGTGACCAATAATTCTTTGACTTTTACCACAATCCGACCAAACAAGCAATTCAAAACAAGTGCAACCTAAACATTTGCACACTGATTCTTACCCTGGATTCGACAAGGGAAGCATCAATCCTGCATTGGATCTGACTAAACGATTCACTCTTCAGTTTTTTCCTAGAGTACGGCGACACAAGCAGCGAAGTGAATGTCATTGATCGTCCAGAATCTAGCTTATGTCCGAATCTTGGCAAAATAACAATGTATTCCGCCTAGAGGAAATAACTAGAACATAATGCAGGATAGGCACGACTTAGCCCTCCATCGGTTAACTCGATCTCATGGTTCAATGGGATAGAATACAAAATTGAAGCGGACACTATCTACCCTGCCACTTATCGAGATATTCCCCAGACTTGGGGGCACGAGCAAGAAGATAAGATTAATATGATTCAACCATTCATCAATCAACTCTGATTCTTAAAACTTGAACTACAGTATATACACAGCTAGTACGAGACTAGACCGTCCGCGTAATGCATCCTCCAACCCAAGACTGGGGGCAAAAGAGTGACTATCTAAGAGTTGACTATGAAAATTTGAACCTATGACCCATGCCTGATATTCATAACAACTCTAGGTTATGACTGAAAGGATGCCTAGAGATAGAATCATCGGATCAATACCCGAACTCATGGGCAACTGATCTTCATTCCGACCCTTAAAATGAGCAATGGATCCTGAGTGCATTGAATGAAAAGCCCATCATTCAGAAACACAAGAAAATTCAATCTCCAAGCTGGAGCCAGCTATGCTACAGCACGCGATTCAAGGCTAAACTCTACTAAGCCTTTGATTCAACGTCCCTATAGGGCTAATAATTATCCATTGCAAATAAGCAAATGAAGTGACTACAATCCGTCAGGAGCACTAAGGATCAGACCACAACTCAGCACGATGATGCCATAAAGAACCCTACATTAAATGTCAACTCGAGGCATGTCTCGGTGTACAAAAACGATGTGACGTGGATCCGGAGAGATCTGTTTCACTTAAAGAGGAGGCGAATCTGCTCAAAACCAGTGGGTTTATCCATGATGCCCTCTAACCAAAATAAGTATCCAATCCTTTACTTATAAGAAAAACAAACAGGGAGTGGAGGACATACGTCAACTACTCAGATTTGCATGGGGTATGACAAAGCACAGCTTTCCACTTCCAATGATCAACCAACTGATGGACCCGACCATCAGACATGAATTACTCACATCCATGGATGCAAACTCCAGATACAATCAGATACTGAAGCATGTCCTAGACTAGGAATACAACTATTTCGTTACTAACCTGGGCCTATAGTGCTATGCTGCAATCTATAAATTCAAACTTAAGGATACTTATGCTACTTACAAAAGGACGATTAACAGATCATTCAAAAATTAGATCGACCGATCGATAAAGGTAGATGCGGTTAATATGCTCATGAGATCATGACTATCAAACGACCACATCGATGACATGGCAGAGATATTCAGTGCTCTCCAGAAAATGCAGGATCAAAATCAATCCTTCGAAATTCTCTTTCACCATTACATCAGAAAGATTCTTTGTTTTCATCATCAATTCTCATGGAATCAAGACTAATTTCTAGAAAATTCTGACTGTTAGAGACACCCATGTACCAAGGACAACCAAGCAGCTCCGATAGATCGCTTAAAGAGACCTTCTATTTTACCCAAACCTTTGGATCACGAAGATTTATACATCAATTGGGCTGTGTCAACACGCGCCATAAGCGTCTTAATGCTATGTGAAGAGAAACGAATCCAAAGACCAGTATATGATGAAGGATGGCTATTGACAAGCTCACCCTGTTAACGTCCATATCAACCAACCATTACAATAGGTCCAATAGAAAACATAGATGTTTGAAAAGTAACTCAAATGGAGTATCAAGCTAAGCCAATTTGATATCACTTATCTCCCTCAAAGAGCTCTCCATGGTCAAACATTAGCATACTTCATATCTGAATCCACCACATCAGACGACTATCCGAAGAACAGTGGAGAACCGTCCAACCGATGGAGAACGTACACCGATGGAACTTCCAATAATCGGCTTTCTAACATCGAAGTTGCGTTAATGACTCCTGAGGAACGAACGATCTACTATGCCCTGAAACTCAACTTCCTTGCAACAAATAACGAAGCTAAGTATGAAGCCTTGGTGCTAAAACTTGCAAGAAAACTATGAGTGGAAACTTTACATGTCTTATGTGATTACTGGTTAGTGGTACGCCAAGTCAGGGAAGATTATCTAACTAGGGGGCAACGTCTTGCTCCTTATCTCAACAGGGTCCAAAAGCTACTAGCCGGCTTCGAATATTACACCACTACACAAATCCTCGGAGAACTAAATGAAAAGGCCGAATCACTTGCCAAGCTAGCCAGTTCTGGGGATGCGCGACAAATAGACTTTGTCCCAGTTGAAACGCTTCTTATTCCAGGCATTGACATATGAAGATCAACTAGATCTTGGAGACGAATCTAGAAAAAGAGTCATGGATGACTCCTATCAAAGATTATCCACAATCGGGGATTCTTATTGAATAAAGGAATAAGAAATGGCATATCCTCCGTGAAGCATCACTACATGATTATGTCTGGATCGTTCGACTCCATTGATACAAATCATTACTTTTGTATCCATCGATCCGGGACCCAATATTACGTATCCATCGATACGAAGCATACAGTCCAACATCTCAGATCAATCCAGGAGAGGATCGATACAAAGGAAGGACTAAAAACAACCATCGAACGTTGTTACAACTCGAATTTCACATCGATCCAGGTGAGGATCGTTGCGAAACTCGATAAAAAAAACTTGACAACGACCCGTGAACGTGCAAACATTGACGGGAGTCAGGCTAACATACATGCATGTATGACAGACTAACATTCAATTTTCAAATCAACAGCGGTGAATAACAAATCGCTAGCACAATTACAGCGGTGAACAACAAATCGCTAGAACTCAACACTCAGTCACAACAATGCACTACATAATCATTGGCAGTCAACAAATCAACATTTATATTACTGGAAATGAATCGAAGGTTACATCTTTTGACGAAAAGATAGCAACTACTCAACGAATCAGATAGAACATTTTTAGAAAGAAGGATGCAGCATTTCAAAGCACGTCATGTTCACACAAGACGTACTTTGGGGGGCAAATGTTATCCCGCCTTTTGGCAAGGCCGTGACACAAAGAACTTGACTAGAAACCAATGAAAGTTCGTCTTGGAAATCGGTTATACGCAGTCTCACTATGGATATCGACGAATTTTTTCCGAGTCCGGATCGAGCTAAAATTGATATGACATGACAAGCAAAGCTATGAGAGCCAACGTTCCAAATTTCAAGTCAATCGGAGTTTGTTTGCTCAAAATATTGATCGATCACGGTTGAGAAATCCAAACTTGCATCGATCATAACTCGAGATCTAAAAGTCCAAATGCCACCAAATTTTCACAGGAGCTTACGTATGATCTAAGGAATGTTCATGCCAAATTTCAACTCGATTAGAGCAAGTCTTGATCGATACAAAATTCGTTCGTATCGATCGCAGATGGAAAAACTCCAACTTGCATCAATCATATCTCTTGATCTACAAGTCCAAATGCTATGAAATTTTCACAGGAGCTTACATGCATGCTGAAGAATGTCCAAACCAAATTTCGACTCCATCAGACGCAATCTTGATCGATACGAAATTCGTTCGTATCGATCGCGGATCGGGTCGAAACTTCCCCTAGATCCGGAAATAGCGACATGAACTAAATGTCCCCAGTTGTGGGGTTTTTAAACCAGATAAAGGAGAGATCCGGTTGGGCTTGCTAGCGATGGGAGATTAGTCACCGTAAGACTTGTTGGCTTGTTCCTTCAGAAGGTGGCTAAGAAGTGTGGCCAATAGATATAGCTGGCAGACGGACTATTATGCCTATTCAACATATTCCGATTGTGATACAATTCCATTGCCTGCTCCTATTCATGTTTGTGCTTACTTGTATGCCGAAACGGTCAATAAATAAGGACTCCTATCCTAGGTCTGAAACTCGGGCTGCTTGCTCCTACAAAAGCTCATACGATGTGTCTCCTACTCCTCTCCCGATACGAGTTATTTCCTTACCGTTTCCTCATCCTTGTTTCAGGAAGCACTTCGGTCACTCCAGTAAATATAAAGATTCTTTTACAGACTTGCTAATCGGCTAGAAGAAGTCTCCCGAGATCTGAGGGAAATATCAGCCTCCTGCACCTATAAATAGACCCCCAGAGCCTACAGAAGAAGGACTTTTGGCTTCTCTACGCCGATATTCTGCCGAAATGATTATCAAACTCCAGTTATACTGTTATAATCTTTTGTAAACAGCAAGTGAAATTCAATAAACATCAATCATTTCATAGTGGACGTAGGAAATTCCCCGAACCACTCTAAATTCATTTGTTTCTATGCATTTTCTTATCTGTTTATTGGTGTGTTTGTTAGATCTGCTTCATTTTAGATATTTTTCTTCATTTTATCTCTTCAAACACATCCGAAGAGTGTTGTGCCCAATTTTTGTACAAACAATACTCATTTACCTTTTTAGCCCAACAACATTCAGCTAATTTTAATTTAACTAGATTTCCCAACGCAAATACGTGTTAGCAATAAAAAAATTATAAATGGGTATTTTCGGTCACACATTTCTTGCTTAGCAAGGCTTATTGTTGTGATTAATCTACAGCGTAAATTAGTGTTAGCAATTGAAAAAAATAAGTGTTGCGAAATGGCTGTTATGGTGTAGTGTCTGGGAGCTAATGACAAGAACGTGTACCTGAACGTGCAAATGTATATTCAAAAAATTCGACTTCTTGAAATCGACAAAAATTGAATTTTCACATGGAATCATTAAAGGAAAGACTAGATCAGATAGCCAAAGCTTACTAGCCCTGTAGAACCGGACACAGATAGCAACTAGTGGAATATAATCCTGAATTTATACTATTGGAAATCAACCAAGCGTCATGACGATCAAAGAGGGATACAATACTTTGGGAAGATAATTCAACGGAAGGATGGCAACTATTAAGGAAAATGGATGGATTTCTTTCCGATGACCTTGACTTGCTTTGATTCAAAGCACGTCATATATGCAACAAGACGTACTTTCGGGGGCAAGTGTTATCCGGCCTTTTGGGTCAGCTATATTCAGATTGACTAGACAAGTTATACTAGACGATCATCGAGGAAGACAACCCAGCGAGATGATTATTAGGTTTATAGATCAAGCACAGGCAATGATATGAAGAGACGATCAACCGAGGCCAAGAGATAGACTCTCCAGAAATTATAAGTATGGAATAATGCCTTCCTTAGGTGGGGGATCAATGCCTATCCCTTTCGCTAGGGGATCGGTACAATCATCGATTTTGTCCCAAACTTAATAAGATCGATATAGAGTGACAAGAAAGGCCCCTTGAGGATACATTTCAATTTTCAATTCATTTGGAGTTCGTATGCTCAAGTTATGGGCAAACTACTTCACCTATTAAAAGGGATCGGTATAAAAGAGATCGGTATAAAATGGATCGTCCATATTCTTTCACTATATATTGCAACAATGATCGGTCAATAACTAAGAAACAACAAATTCTATCAACATGAAACTTGGAGTATAAGCTAATTAGGATGTGTGGAACACCCCATAGGGATTGCATGGAATTAGGAGCAAGTTAGAGGGATCGGTACCTATCCCTCTAAAGGGATCGGCAGAAATCAGAATCCAAGCAACACTACTTAACGGAAAATGAAATATCTCACAAACCGTAAGTCAAAATTGCAGGAAATTTGGGGTGCAAGTAGCTAACATCATGGGATATCCCTCATAGGGATCGCAGCCAATTTGGATGCATTAATAGGGATCGGTACCGATCTCTATTGTGGGCCCCGATGGGCCTACAAATTTTTGGGTAGCCTCGTCCTTGTCTTATGAACATTCTGCCAAAATTTCCGTCTAAACCACGCACGTCTTCTCCTATAAATACAGCAGGCATGGCATCAAAAAAGGGATTCTGCTTTCCTTACCAAGGCTCTGCCATTTTTATTCTTCACTTTTGTACTAATGGATCCCAACTGATCGAAACATTCTTGTAATCCTAATCAAGTGGAAGATCAATAAAAATATAAAGTGGACGTAGGCAAAGATTGCCGAACCAATATAAAATCCTGTGTGTTCATTTATGATATTTGCTCTGTTTTAATTTCATTCTTCATTTAATCTCTACTAGATTCTACTGGGTGTTGATGTCCATTTTTGACGTCAATAGTTATTAACTTATCAAATGAGTTGTTATTTAAACTATACAAATTTACGATATATATTTTTACATTAAAGATTGGAATACAAATAATTTATGCATAATTATATCAAAGAAATTTTCCTTTTTAAAAATGTTTTTGCCTTTCCTTAATAAAATTATGGGCCAGCCCAATGAATAAGAAACAAAATATTTATCTTATAAATATGATGCATCTAGAAAGGGACTTCAAACCGAGAGTAGTACAATACTATATATGATTAAGATGTGTCTTCCAAGAGTAGTGTAGATTGTACATCACATTGAATAAGATGCGCACACATGTTTTTGACATGCAATTCTCAACGCCTCTAATCCTTCTTCGAAACTGATAGCATGTATCCATATCCACAGTTGCCAATTTGAGGTGATGGATTCTTGTTTAGTAGATATGCTACATTTAACATGACCTTGTTCGTTATGAACAAAATTTTCATGTAAAGATGGACACCACATGTAGCTTACTAAAGCAATGAACTAAGAAAGTGGTGCTCCAACATGGTAAAGTTGAGAAAATAATCAATATGTCAATTATTTTTGTTTTTCATATTCATTTGCAATTTTTTTATTTATTTAAAACAAATGAAATGAGCCTAATATGAGCATATATTCGGTCGGTTGAGAAATCTCTTCAGGTATTGTTGAATTATAGGCAGCAAAACCATTTTCAAAATCATTAATATGGAATCCTATATAAATTGAAATAATCATATCTTGAGTATGTTGATAACAAATCAAAGTTTCTTAAAGCGTAATTCAACAGAAATTCGCACCATAAAACTATGAATAAAATAATTGAGTTAGATTACAGTATCAAGTGCTTTCATCTCTTTCACTAAAATCCCTTTTAAATCGATAATTTTTATCTTGGTATAAGAAATTATGGAGCTTTAATTATGAGGTACTGCTGAACATTGCTAGAAGTCAAGGGACTATAATGATTAATTAATTAAAATCATGTTTCTCTCCACATGAACTGAATATTCAGGATATTTTGGTTAGCAACCTATAAATGTATACAAGAGCAATAAATGGACTTCTATGAGTGTATCGGTGATAACTATGGTTGACAAAAATTAGCATAAGGTGTGCAATAAAATAAAATCAAAAAAATAAATATAATTGAAGGAAAAGAAGATTGCCTGCCTCTGGACTTTCCAACTAGATGATGTGGTAGTAGCTTACATCATGTACAAGTACGCTGGATTCATACCGTTGGGAATTGCAAAAAGTAAGTGTTGCAAAATGTCTAATTTGGTGTTGTGTATGTTTAGAATCATGGTTATATTTACATTATGGGATACATGAGATAATCAGAGTAAAGGTATGTCTGATGACAATTTGTTCAAAATCTGTTTATGTAATTTATCAGGTTTTTACTTATAGCTCAAAAGCATACTATACCACGAACTTACAGGTCAGAGGTAAATAAAAGTTACTAATAACTTATTTGAATAGGTTGCTTAAAAGCCATAATATGTAGGATGTATAAGTTATACTAAAACACCATCAAAAAACACTTTGATCATTTATTATGATATAAGCACAGATAACTTGTGTACAACAAAAAAGTCTATGCACCAAAGGAATTTCAATAATTTTGAATCACTTTAAGAACTAATTACTAGAAAAAATTAACTAAATTTACTTTATACAAAGATGCATCAGTTTTTTCCAAGCTGAATCTAAACAGATAAGGTTATCTCAGACCCCTACGGACATTTTTTCATTACAATAACATTGTTTCAAATTGTTATAATGTACGAAAATGGTATATGCTTGTAAGATGTTTCAAAATGAGATTGATTTTGTTATAAAAATTTTCAAACTGATATAAATGTGTGAAAAGAAATCATAGTGCATATGATATTTATGTATATCAATGCAGGTAACTTCCAACTCATCAAACAACAAACCCTAGTTCTAGCCAACAATCAAAAATACAAATTCAGTTCAAATCACAACTACAAAGATAAAGTGAGTGCAGCTCAGGTTGCATGTGAGAAAGTGGAAGATACGGCAGTTGTAGCAAGAGCTGCCATTGAGCTCTCTAAATCATCTCACTCTCTAGATATAAAAATAAATGAGGTTGAAAGTTACAATTTTGAATCAAAAGATCAAAGCAACCATACAGGCACAAACTTAGCAGTATAAAAATTAACATATACGTAGCTTTTGCAGCTTTTAGAGATGTGACAAAAGGCATAAAAACTTAGTAGTATAGAACTTAGCATACAGGCACAAACTTAGCTCTATAAAAATTAACATAATTAAGCTATGTTAGGATCAATAGTAGTGCATAAAATATTGCACCAAAGCATGACATTTTCATAATGACATTTGTTAGTGAGATTTTACGTCTCACAACACCCAAAACAGATGTGAAGTAATTTTAGTACTAATTATTTCAGTGGTTTAGAATCAAAAACTTTAGGTGATACTATATCTGCCTTTAGGAGTAATTATGCTGCTGTATGCTTAAACAATTATGCAGTTGCACTTTAACTGTTGTTACAATGTCAATTCTAGCTAGTATTTGACTACAAAAAGGATTGAGACCTAACATGGAAATCTAGGCAAAACAAATAAAATTGCAGAAAAGTAAAGACACAAAGAACTTATGTGGTTCAGATGTTAAGGGATCTTGCGTCCATGGGGCAAAAGTCACTTTTTTCTTTATATTTTTTGGTATAAATTTCAATGCCAGAGAGTACAATACATTTGCTTTTTTAAACTTAATAAATAACAAATTTGGAAAAGAATCTCCTCCTTGCTACAGTGCTTTTTCTATTTATAGTATAGAGATGTACATGGATCGCTACAATCCTTCTTCCGCCATTGTGTTTTCGCCTTTGAATCATGTCATGTGCCATCTATCATCATTGTGTGTTTGATGAAAGCGGATTGCTAACGTGTCTTTGGTCGTAAACTCTGGGTTAGGCGGTTGGATTCTAGGTTTTAGAGCGAAGCTTGAAATTAAGGTGGGAACATTTGAAATTTTGCCGAGAGACTTCAAATTTAAATGGGTTTCGCATGTGAGTCCATGTGAGGGGAGTGATCTGCATTGCCCCCTTTTTCTTTAGGTTAAGCTATGTTGCCTTTATCATATATTTTTTGTTGAAGTGGTGAGCTATGCCTTTGTTCTTGCCTGAGCATTGTTGGGATTTATGAGGTTGATCCATGTTGTCTGGAGTGCTTGGTTTGAATAATATTGCACTGAGATGATTGTAACTAAACCGCCTTACCCAATTTGCTATGCTAACTTTGACTTTGTGCTAGGGTGAGTTAGGTCGAGTTGCTTGGTTTTGAACTGCCATGCTAGTTTAATGTTGACCTGCACCTGCTATGGACTTCTCTTGCCACAAAGATGTGCAAGCTTCTAGGATTGGATGCTTACTTCTTTGCTTTTCTTAACTAACGTAGATCTGCGGTGGAATGGTGTTTGGGTACCTTCTATGCTGCCCTTGAAATGCTTTTGGTTCTTCATAGTACTGCTTATGGAATCCTCCGTGGTTGCAGGGAGGATCCTGCATGAGAGAGTTAGCAATGCATAAGCTCTTTGAATTAATGATTGGACTTAGCGCGTCTTTCGAACACAAAGTGGTTTTCCTCTGATGTCATTCTCTTTTTACTTCCGCCTTTGTTACGTTTTGATGGCGTTGCATCCTTTACCAATCTATTCTGATGGCGATGAGTTACGTTAGCGCAGACTTGATGTACTTTGAGCCTGATTTATGAGTGTAGTACTTTACCCTATTATAAATTCATGTTCTTTAGCTGTAGTTCTTTTAGTTGGGTCAAACATCGTGACTGCAGGATAGCTCTCACACTTTGTGGTCACTCTTGGCGGTAGTTTTAAGGCTTTACTTAAATAACTAAGCATAATTTCTTGTATAGTATCAACCAGATCGTTTCCACTTTCTTCTCTCTTTATTTCTACTTTAATTATGAGGGCAGTTCTTTCGGTTTTGTGCCTTATCCTCCTTGGCCTTAACGTGGTTTTAGAAATATAGGTGAAACACTTGCCTCCCAAGCCTGAGGCGTTCGTAGAACAATGTAGACTTGTCTTTACTCATACTTGGTATTTCCACCTCATTGCTTCTGTCTATTCTTTCCTTTCTTTTCACTAGAGGAAAAAATTTCGAATAGCCATTTTTCATTTAACGATCTTGCGCATGTGTCACTTCCTCATTAAGCCATTCTCTAAACTGCTGTCAAATCACTCATTTTTTTTCGAGGCAATTTGTCTTGATCTTGGTATTCATTATTTTAGCAGTTAATTGATTAACGTTTTGCAAATTCCATCATCATTCCATTGCAAGGCTAGCATTCAAATTGAGGTATATATATATATTCTTTCTTCTTCTTCTTATTTTCTTTTATGCTTTTATCGAAAGAAGGAAGAAATGAAAAAATCAATATTTTTGGATCGGTTATGTCTCTAAATTCGAATTTCCCTTTAGATTGAAGGAAGAATCTTGTTTATTATTATTATTATTATTTTAGATCTCTTCTGTTTGTCATTTTTATCTTTTTTAAATAATCTTAAGCTTTCAAAATGGCTTCCTATTCTTCTTCTTCCCCCTTACTTTTGTCCTTTAATATTACTTGGCTGGAAGAAGTTGAGGGTGTTTTAAATCAGTTTGGGTACATAGGTTATGAAATTAGGGCTCCCAAACCTCATGAGCATATTAATAATCCCCAATGAGTTTCCCTCCTCACACCTGACATATACGATGTGGGCTTTATCTCTCCTCAAACCCCTTCCTTTGTCAATGGTTGTCCGCCATTGATCTCGTGTCTATCCAACTAGCCCCTCTTTCTTATATTCTTATTATAGCCACTTTTATACTTTTTGTTGAGAAAGTTTATGACCTCAATTGCAAAAAGCTTCAATTTCTGTTTGACATTAACAAAAGTCCTTCAAGAGACAATGCTTGCTTTTTTATGCCCAAGCCAAAAAATCAGTTCTTTCGGATGTCCCCCAAAAGACTTAGACATGGGCTGATCTGTACTTCTTTATTTCGAACTTAAATGACTTTCATTTCTCTTTATGTCAAAATTACACATTCTCTCGTAATATTTTTAAACCCTCCCAAACTTTGGCCAAGCCCAGGGGTATAGTATGTTGATAATGGATTTTATATTTATCATTTTTATGATTCTGACCTTTGTAGTGAACTTTTTCTGACCTTGATATTTTATTCCTTTTATATGTAGGTGATATGGACATAGATGTTTTGGAGGTGCTTCATAATAAATCATTGAAGAAAAATGTTTAGAAAAGATAGCCCGACACTGGCAAAGGTTCTGATCGGGACCCCAAGAAGCTGATCACTTCCATTTACCCATCTCCTTAACGGATCCTACAGTTTCTACTTCTGCGACTCTCCTTATCCCTCCTTTTTGGATCCTTCAGCCCCGGGCACTCGATTTTCATGCCTTACCGAAGGATTGTTTTTGAACATGCTAAGAGGGTAGGGAAGATTCTACTCCCTGAGATTTCTTCTTCTGATCTTATGTCTGGACGAAAAAGGCTTGGTCCTATGTAAGCGTCTTTTTAGTTACTCCTTACCCATTGTTGTCAACTTCCCTTTTTTTAGCTAGAAGTCTTCAGAGTTGAGGCCGAAAAGAAATGGGAAGGTGAGTGGGACATTACCCACACTACAAGAAAAACCATTTATAGTTGCAAAAATCTGTGGCGTTTTATTGTAAATGCTACAAAAAATAGATTACCAAATAATATAAACGTGGCAAAAAATAATTCACGTTTCCCGCTTCTAAAAAAAAGAGTCTGCGCGAACTAAATAAACGTAACCTATCATTTTACTCTCGTACTTAACAAAATTCTCGTCCCTAATTTGCTTTCTTCTTCAGAAAAAAAATTTCCCCTTTTAATCGTGTTAAATTTTCATCGCACTCAAGTATCATCGTCAACTCCGTCGTTTCCCCCTTACTCAACATCGAGTCGCGGTAGCCAGTAGATCTAGGTATATTTAGGTATGAATCTTTTAAATCGATTAGGTATATTTAGGTATGAATCTTTTAAATCGACTTTGTGATTCTATTTGGATTTTATATGAATTTGAATGCATCTTATTTTCGTATTTTTTCCTAAACTATTACTGAAATTGTTGATTTATCCCTAATTGCAATGATCTGTTGGGATATCTGCTTTGATTTCTTTGAGTATATGAATGTTCTGTTGAAGTGGTTCAGTGAATCAATGGTTGCTTGCTGAGAGGAGGTTGAGGTTGCGTGTTTCGGGAATTTGGTGGGTTCAAGAAGCATTGATGGAGGTCGCGGGTTTGTTTGAGATTGGGTATTGGCTGGCTCGATGGTTGAGAGTGGTAAATGTTGGAGCATAAATAGTCTTTTGTGGAGTGGCAGGCACTGGAAATATGTCAGTTGTGTGGATGTGAGGTAGTGAAGAGGAAGCGGTGAAGTTGACTGTTGGTTTGGTAAGAGGAAACTGTTGGTTTGTACATTCTGAGGCTTTGAATTTATATGCAGTAATTCTATAATTTGCTAGACTTAGGCTTTGAATTCATGCATGGATTAATTATAAATATATGTAAATCTGAGGTTAAATGCAAAATATAAGTGTAAATTTTTTTATTTGGAAAAGTATTCTTTGCCTTTGTCTACTAAACCACCATGGTTATATGCAGTAGTGCTACAAGTATTTGTACTTCAACGTCTAGTTATTTTTTTGATTACAACAGATAACCAATTTATACGTCAAAGATTGGAAACTTATTTGGCTTCAAATGTCGATAATGGAAATAGGCTGGGGTTTTTTAAACAGGGTTTTTTTAAACAGGTGATAAAACCATGATTAACTTAATATGTATTTTGAGAATTAGAACATATAATCTAATACTAAAGCTCACTTTTTTTTTTACTTTTTTCATAGAACTAGTATAGAATACCGACAAGGAGCAATGAATTTCGTGCATGCTGCAAAGAGGAATGTAAGAAGTGTAGAAAAAATTTTATGCCCTTGCAAGGATTGTCGGAATCTTAGTCGTCATGATGACCAAATCATCGTTGAACATTTAATTATAAAAGGAATGGATCCTAAATACATTGACGGTGTATGGTTTAACCATGGTGAAGAGATAAATGTAGAGAATAAAACAAATACGTTTGACGTATATGAACTATTCAAGATGATTCACTATGAAGATGAAGATTTTTTGAATCAAGATTTTTTTGATGATGATAAAGACGATGTTGATTCTCGAAGAAAAGAGGATGAGTTAGTCAAGAACTTGGAAGATGCAGAAACTCCATTATATCTTGGTTGCACAGATCACACAAAATTATCTACCATCACCATCTTGTATAATCTTAAATGCGAGACTGGCTTGTCCGATAGTGGTTTTGATAAGCTTTTAGCTGTGCAACATCTATTTCTGCCGAAGGATAACGTGCTTCCCAAAACCTTATATGAAGTCAAGAAATTTCTTAAAGCATTCGACATGGGTTTTGAAAAGATACATGCTTGTGAGAATGATTGTTGCCTTTTCAGAAAAGAATACAAAAATTTAGAAAGTTGTCCAAAATGTGGTTCCTCGAGATGGAAGAAAAATCAAGATACTGAAGAGGTTATACAAGGTGTTCCAGTTAAAGTATTGAGATATTTCCCAATCATTCCGAGGTTTAGACGAATGTATAGATCTCAAAAGATGGCTGAAGAATTAAGATGGCATTTTAATAATAAAAGTAACGATGGAAAAATGCATCATCCCGTGGATTCTATGACATGGAAAATGGTGGATGAAAAGTATAAATCTTTTTCATCTGATCCACGCAATCTTAGGCTTGGTCTTGCTACAGATGGATTCAATCCATTTTCCATGTTGAGTTCGAAATATAGTTGCTGGCCGGTAATGCTTGTGATATACAATCTCTCGCCTATGTTGTGTATGAAGAAAGAAAATATTATGTTAACTTTACTTATTCCAGGCCCGAAGCAACCCGGGAATGATATTGATGTATATTTGGCGCCTTTGGTGGAAGACTTGCATCACTTGTGGTCTAATGGAGTTACTGCTTATGATGCATTTAGTAAAACTTTATTTAAACTGAATGCAATTTTGTTATGGACGATTAATGATTTTTCGGCTTATGGAAATCTTGCTGGATGTCGTGTGAAAGGGCAAAAAGCTTTCCCATTATGTGGTGTCAATACCCATTCTCGTTGGTTGAAACATAGTCAAAAGTTCGCCTACATGGGTCATAGAAGATTTCTACCTCCTTCAGATTCACGGAGGAAACAAAAGGCATTGTTTGATAATACCATAGAGACAGATGGTGCTCCTAGAATGCTTTCTAGGAGAAACATCTATGCATTATTGAAGGATTATCCAAATGATTTTGGAAAAGGAGTAGAGGAGAAAAGTAAGAAGAGAAAGCATGTCTATGATAAAGAAGATGAATATGATGATACTAATAGTTCTACAGAAGTAGAGCTATCAAGGTGGAAAAAACGATCAATTTTCTTTGATTTGCCTTATTGGGAGGTTAGTGGTTAATTTATTTATTTTTTATTGTTTTAATACAAGAGAAACCCAATAATGCATTATTGTTTTGGTTTTCATAGGAACTTCCATTATGTCACAATTTAGATGTGATGCATGTGGAGAAGAACATTGGTGAAAGCCTATTGGGCACAATGTTGCATGGAAATAAATCAAAAGATGGAACAAACTAAAGAAAGGATTTAGAGGATTGGGGAATTCGAAGTGAGCTTCATACACAACCTCGTGGGAATAAAACATATCTTCCACCGGTTCCGTATATGTTGTCAAAATCCGAGAGAAAAATATTTTGCAAAAGACTGTATGATTTCAAAGGACCGGATGGCTACTGTTCAAATTTAAAAAATCGGATTTCGTTGTCGTATTGCAATATTAGTGGATTGAAGTCACATGATTACCATGTATTAATGCAACATTTATTGCCAGTAGCATCGAGAGGGTTCATGGCAAAGAAGGCAAGAAAAGCGATAATTCGCTTATGTTCTTTTTTCAACAAATTATGTCAACGTGTTCTTGATAGAGAGAAGGTAGAACAAATCAATGTTGAAATTATTGACATTTTATGTGAGCTTGAAATTTTTATTCCACCATCTTTCTTTGATATAATGATACATTTATCCATTCATCTTGGAAAAGAAGTACAAATGTGTGGACCTATTCATTTTCGATGGATGTACCCATTCGAAAGATATATGAAGACACTCAAAGATTATGTCAGAAACTATGCACGACCAGAGGGATGTATTGCAGAATCGTATCTTGCAACAGAATGCATCTTGTTTTTCAATGAATTTTTGAAGAAATCAGGGCATGTAGAGGAGAAAGGAGCTCGAAATGAAGATTATGAAAGTAGTAGAATATTAGAGGGACGTCCAATTTCAGTATCGAAGACAATTAAATTGCCAGTTAATGAGAAAGAAAGTGCTCATTTAGCTGTGTTAATGAATATGGTCGTGGTGGAACCGTTTATAGAGTAAGTTTATGTTATATTGTTTTAAATATTTTGATGTGTTCGCAATGATATATATAACTTATAATCAATTGTTCAATACTAGTTTGCATTTGGAGGAATTAGAAAATTCAGACCAACGCATGACAAAAAATGCGACCTTACTTTGGGAAACACATACAAAAAGTTTTGTCGATTTGATTAAAAGGAAGGTTAGTTAGATTTCAAATATATTCTCATTCAACTATCAATAGTACTATATAAATTTACATGCTAAATGAAATTTGTTGTAGATACCTATTACCTCCAAGGATCATAGTGACATGTTAAAATGGATTGCTTATGGTCCGAAGGATGATGCCATGTCTTTCAAAGGATATATCATCAACGAACAACGTTTTCATGTAAAAGATTTAGGGAGAGAAACTCAGAATTGTGGGGTGACTTTTGATGCAACTACTATGTGTAGAGCAAGTGCTAAAGATATGTCCCAAGTGGTTGATGCGGTCACTTATTATGGAATATTGACAGATATAATTTTATTAGATTATCATTTGTTTTATATTCCAGTTTTCAAGTATCGTTGGACGTATAAAGGAAATGGAGTAAAAGTTGATGATGATGGGTTCACTCTTGTTAATTTACATCAAGCATCATTTTCACGAGACCCATACATACTTGCATCTCAAGCAAAACAAGTATTTTATTCAAGAGAGAACGATGTTTCTAATTGGTACGTTGTAATGAAAGCACCATCAAGAAGTTTTAATGATATAGAGGAGCACGATTGCATCGAGGAAGATATTCAAGTGGTGGAAGATGAAATAACTGAAGCGGATGATGAAGATGTTTGTTATGTCAGAGAGGATTGCGAGGGCATAATTAAGTAGATTATATGTTCTACTTGAGCATAGTTGTTCATTTGCTTTAGTGATAGTTGAACTTATATATTAAATCCGGGCTATTTGGAAATTTCATTGAACTTGTATTGATTTTCTTTAGTGATTGTTGTTCATTTGCTGCACTAATGCTTTGTTTTTTTAATGTTGTGAATGGCCGTTAGTTTGCACCATTTAATTTTCTAATCCATTGCAAATGCATGTACCATTCAATTTTTGTTCTTTGTGTTTTGATCTTTGTATACTTCCATAGACAAAGCATTATATGTTCTTATCAATTCTGTTTGCATATATTGCTTGATAATGAGTAGTGTTCTTATCAATTCTGTTTGCATTACATGTACATTTTCTCATAAAATTACAAATCTGTTCATCATCTCAAGGCTTTTAGGCCTGCTTGTTTGGTTTGCAAACTGCCACATCTCTTTTCAGCTACGTGTTGATGATATTTAAGTGTTGTTTGTTAATATTTATCGCTGCTTATTGTTTACATGTGCTTATTGGTTTATACTGTGTTTTCTGTCACTTGCAGAAAAATATGTCTACAACATCTGTACGTACCCGCTTGCAGAGAAAGGCTGAAGAACAAACAGTCAAAGCTAAGAACAAACAGTCAAAGCGAAAACGTAAAGTTCCAACTAGTATAAACGAAATAGAAGAACAACCAGACAATGCTAAGAAGCAAGCCACTGTTCACAAGGAAGAAGACGAACAACCACTAGATGATATCCCCTCTGACCCAAATGAAGGACTCCGCTCAGAAAATGAAACCCGTCCTGAACAAACTGCTGATGCCGAGCTGGAAATTGGGAAACAAAGTGAAGCTGAAATCGGAAGTACATCTCGGAAAAGAGGCGGTAGAGGTCCAGCAAAAGCAAAAGACTCCCGTCATGCAGTCAGGATCAAATTGAAGTTGAGTTCAATGATCTAGGTATACCAGTAGGGCAAGGGTCGGTATATTTATCCTCTTTTCTTAGACCGCTTGTGCGGGAGCAGGTTCCATACACCATTGATGATTGGAGGAATATTAGTGATGACTTAAAAGAAGTTTTGTGGCAGTCAGTTCTGGTATGAAGCAGGCATCTATTATTTAACATTCTGACTCTAATATGTTTTGAAAATGACTTCTAATATTGCATGGTCTTGCCAATTATAAATTGAAATTGCCATCTAATAACTTCTGGATAAATTGAAAAATAGTTCTTGCCAATTATAAATTGAAATTGCCCTCTAATAACTTCAGAAAACCTTTCAGATTTAATTAAATCTGTCGTATTTAAATTAAATAAATTTTACTAATATCATGTTTTGATGTATTGTTGCAGATTAGATTTAAATTGGAAGAGGAATGGCAAAGAAAAGCTATATTTCAACAAATGGGAGTACTTTGGAGATCGTCAAAAAGCAAATTGGTTCGAAATTTGCAAAAAGCAGAGAACGATGAGGAAAGACTTAAACTGAAACCTACGAACATAAAAAGCATAACCGATTGGAGGAAGTCTGTGAAGGCGAAAACAAGTCCGGAGTTTGAGGTAAATCATTCCTACTAAACTCGTCTGGCATGTTTTAGCAAATCCATCTACATAGTTAGCAACCGATAAATTTCTTTAGAAGTGAAGTCCAAGTGTTGGTGGATGCTGAGGGTTCCTGTTTAGGTATTAGCTGCAGGAACCTATGACAGTACAAAATACAAATGCATTATGACAAGCACATGAACATTTTAAATGAAGTAAAAAAAACACTTTGCAAGTTAGTTCAATCTATAAATATTATTAGTAGATATGGAATGCTGTATATGTCACTGAGTTATCCAGCATTAATAATACCAAATAAGTATATGACCATGATGAATTGATTTTCAAATAAATTGCAATCCTCACCATACATATTTACCCTGCATTATAAATATTAGATAGTTTTTCTTTTTATGATTTTGGTTGTTAAATTCTAGCATCTTTCAATATTTTCAGCAAAAAAGTGAGAAATATTCAGCCCTTAGGTACACACAACTTCCACATACAACCGGTCGTAGGGGAATGGCTAGAAAGACCGAAGAAATGGTAAGTTAATTAACTATAGCATTATTTAACATTATTTTATACCTGTCAGTTTATTAATTTAATGTTATTCTATTTTTAGAAAAAAGAAAGTGTAGATCCATCATCCATAAGTAGAGCTGATGTGTGGATTAGATCTCACATTAAAAAAATGGTGAACCAGTGAACATGGAAGCTGCGAATACTATTGTAAAATTGTTTTTAATTTTATTTGTATATTTTTTTTGAAACTATGATATTTTTACCATTGTACATTATCTATGTGTATTTATTTATATAGGAGGAGATCAAAAAATATGGTAGCCTATCCTAATCCGGCTCGACACAGAATGATATTGGAAAAGATGCTCTTGTACATGTACCGGGACAAGATAAACCGGGACGGTTAAGGGCATTGGGTAGGGGTTGCATTTTAACCAAGCTAGCTTTGGCCCAGTCCAAAGATAAACAAGTGTCTCGGTGTCGAGAGGAAATAGCAGAATTGAAGGGAATGATACAGACTCTGATGGACCAGAAGGTAAATTTTTGGAAATTAATTTATATTCATAAAATATTAATTTATATTAGTGCTTCACTGCAGGGTAAAGAAAGTTCGAGAAGGAACTCACCTGATTCGGTAAAAATAATATTTATATTACTCAATAAATGGAATTTATATTTTAATTTTTTAATCCAGTAATTGATTTAATTTTCGTTTGATTAATTGTAAAGCGACGACGAAGTATATTTGCTGTTGAATTAGGATGGAACCTCTGGAGTTGTTGCCCATGGTAGGCTGTTGTCCATGGACCCAGATGACGTTGTCAATGGCATTCGTCTTGGACCAAATGCTGGGAGCATTGTTATAGATTCAGTGGATAAAGCAGATACTTATTTATGGAGGCCTACACCTGAAATGGCAGTCTTAGCAGACGCTAAGAATAAGGTAGTTGCTTGGCCATCAGTTTGCATCAAGGTCCCGCTGCGAACACGGTTGAACTGTAGTGCAGCCAGTACGGTAATTTTTTTCACGTTAAGTATATTAGTGTAATATGCTGCGAGCTTATTGATGTCTAAAATGCAGCGAGCACACCCCCCGTCTAAATAAAAATTTAACACATATTCGTTGTTTTTGTATAGCATACTAAAGTCTTGAATTTCACTTCTCATTTTTAGAGTACCAGCATCATCGAAGACACTTGCAAGATTTACGGTTGGACTGAGGGTGAAGGTGTAGTTGCCGAAGGAAGAATCCACGCCACTGATCCAAAATATACTGTTAATGGTATTCCACTCGGTCCGTCTGCTGTTGTGATTTGGGTGGACAAAGTAGTAAATAAAGATGCTTATTTGTGGCGACCCACATCTGATATGTCGTGCATTGGAGATGCAGTTGGTAGGAAAGTAGCATGGCCAAGATCAAAAGTAGAAGCTGATCAAGAAAAACTAGATGAGAGTCGTGATGATACTGAAAATGTTGTGAATTCTCCCATGAAATCCGCACATATGGTCATGAATAAATCGCAAAATGTAAGTATTAATTTTCAAATTTGAAGAAGTTAACTGTGTATGAAAGTTTATTTAATGTGCATGTATACATTGTGCATAATAATCTCTTTTCTTTCAGCCGATTGCAACCATGCAAAAGGATGTGAAATGCCAGTTGATCGATTTGGGTGGAGCAAACGTAGTGGCTGAAGGAAGTATTGCATCAACTGATCCGATAACGATGGTCCATTGTCGTCCATTGGGACGTAATGCTGTAAAAGTTTGGATTGAACTGGTGATAGTTCCAGATGCAGAGATATGGAGACCAACATCGGGTCTGACGTGCATGGATGATTGCTTTGGCGTTCCCATAGCTTGGCCAATGGAAAAAATCATTATTAAGTCAAAATGAAAGGTATATAATTTTTTTTATATATACATTAGGAATGCTAGCAGCTAAAGTGTAGATAGATTTTTGGTAAAATGATAAAAGTACATAAGTAGGGGTGTTATATTCGAATTGTGATTGAATGATTGTGATTGGTGGTTCAGGTTCAGGGGAGGGAAAATAATTGATGGTGAGGAGTTATGTATGGATTGTGGTGGAATGTTAGTTGAATTGATGGTGAGGAGTTATGTATGAATTGATGGTGAGTAGTACAGTGATAGTGTAGGAAGAAGTGGCAAGGTAGTTGAGTGTTGTGGCAGTGCAGAGAAGTGGTCGATTGTCGTCCATATGTTTTGTTTCGGTACATTGCTTATTTAAGCAGTTTTAAGTTCAGGTTTTGTTTTCTCACTCTTTTATTCTGTTCTTTGTTGACAGGTAGTTCAGGTTTTGAAGACATCAGCAATGACAGGTAGTTCAGGTTTTTATGGTGGTTCAGGTTTTGCTCGGTACTTTGGTTATTTCAGACGTTTATTTCAGATGTATATGTACGGTTATGACACTTATGGTAGTTTGGTTATAACACTTATGGTAGTTTGGTTGTGTATGTGTACGGGTAGCTTTTTGTCGACACCTATGTATGTGGATGTATGAATGTCTATGTATCTTGTGGATCTTCAATGCGTATATGTATTTTGTAGTTGTTTAATATATTGTGTTCAAAAGTGTATGTGCTTGCGTATTCTGTTATTATATAATTGGATGCTAGATCAAGGGTAAATCTGGAGTAGCAGGTGGAGGGAAACAAACGCTACTGGATATTATTTATTTTGGTAGCGTTAAAATGTCACTACAAAAGAGTGATTAAAAACTCAAGTACACTTATGCTGGCGTTTATTAAGCGCTACAAAAATGTATATAATGCCATGAAAAGGTAACAAGGAGGAGAAAACCCTTTCGGTGGCGTTAAACAGGCGCTACAAAAAATTTAGATAACGCCATAAAAAAGTATCATGGAGGAGAAAACCTTTTCGGTGGCGGTAAAAAGGTGCTACAAAAAAGGAATTCTATGGCGTTATAAAAACGCTATCAAAAAAACAAATTTGTTGGCGTTTAAAAAAGTGCAACTAATACTCGAGGATTTTTAGTGGCATGTTTTCTCGTAACGATTATCGAAACGCCACTAAAAATACGTAGTGGCGGTTTTTGGGCGCTACAAAAAATCAGTTTTCTTGTAGTGCCATGGTCAAGTTGCTGCATTGGAAGTGATTCATACTTCAAAGACTTCTGAGAAGGACAACCTTACTTCGGAAAAACTCGGATTGCTTCTCAAAAAGCCAAAATCGAGGAAGGTTTTAAGGTATTTCGGAAGGAGTCTGAGAGAAAGGCCAAATATACGGCAGATGCCTTGGCCTTGAAAACCCAGGAACTAGAAAAGAAGGAGAAGGAACTTAATGAGAGTACTTCCAACGTAGCCTACAATTTATATTCCTCGACTCGACGTCAATTTAATGTCATAGTAATCTTTGATTGATAAGGTTTACGTCTACTACCGGGCTCAATGGTAGATGAGGTTTTTGTAGTGAATGCCACTCCCTCTTTACAAGTAAATAAAAAGTAAGAGAACCAAGAAGATGAGAGGCCTAAGGGTGCTAAGGGGTTTTAGAAAACCGAGTTTACTTCAAATCCTCATGTGATTACTTAGTTTTTATGTGTGATTTCTAGGACTTCCTTTAGTATGTAAAGATTGTTTACTATTTTTGTCATATTAGTTTTTGCTACTATTTTACTTTGTTATTGTCTTCTGAATGTTCATGTCGTCTGTGTTTGTTTTGGTTTTCTGAAGAAGTTATGTTTACTAAACTTATGAGGGAATGCGGGGTCAGGCTTAAAAATCAAACCTTAGACCATCTCGGTCGTAGTGTTGTGGCTATCAATAGGCACAAGAAAAAATTAGACGAGTCTTTTTAAAAACTTAGGGATGAGATTCAGGGGTTACTTTCCAGGATTGATCAAGTAGTCAAAGAGAAGGAAGCTCTTAGCGACTTTGTACTACGCCAATGGCGATATACCTTAAAAAGTAGCTCTTTCCCTCTTGATAGTCCTCACCTATAGTGGTTTAGGGAAGGCTTAGAGATTTATCTAAGGACTGAATTTTTCCTTTCTCTATCATTACTCTAGTATACATGAGTTGATGTAGCTGATAATAGATGTTCTTATTTGACTTTCTACCTGGTGTTCTTTTATCTTCTTTGAGTTAAGTTTTATTTATTACAAATTAGGTTGGCCTCTATAAGCCCATGTAAGAATTTAATGAAGCTCCTGAAGCCAACATTCCTCCTATCCCCATCATTTATGATCCCGATGATACGAACGCGACCAAGTTCGAGGTTGTTTCCATAACTCCTCCTGAGTCTCTACATGAGGAAAACATTTATTTGATGTTGGCCAATGAGAAGCTTGAGATGGAATTGAAAGATGCACGCGAGGAGCTTAGAGAAGCAAAAGAGGCATAAAAACATCAGCATGAACATAACAATAAGTTTCACACAAGGGTTTGAGTTGCTGAGTCAAAGTTGGAAATGATACAACAGTCTTTTAATGATGGCGAGGAACTCTATGGCATTGTTTATAAGGGAGAAATAGTGTAGCCGAAGAAGACTGTGGAGGGTGTGTTTGAGCAAATTTCATGCTATAATGAAGAGAAGGAAGCCATTGAAAGCAAAGAGGCGAAGAAATTTTTCCAAATAAGAAGCGATGGATGGAAGACTGATGCCTTTGGACTCTTTGGGGTTTTTTTTGAGGAGTTCTAAGAAAACTACAATTGAGTTGATTAATACCTTAGAAGACACAAGAGATAAAGTTTTATTGAAGATTTATAAACTTGAGGATTCCTTGTGTGAAGCTCGAGGTAAGGTTGACACTTTCTCAAAAATATTTAGATGGGAGAGAATTGAGAGCAAGACGAGACAGGTTTTCTTGTAGCATGCTAGGGATGTCCTTGAATATTTGTACCCTTCACTTGATTAGAATTTCTTACGTAATATTATGGGTTTCAAAGTAACCATGGAAGGACCGGTGGATCATTGGGCTGGAGCTTGTTATGACCCTCGAAGGACATTCCCTATAAGTTCAGCCTTGCCTTTAGCAACTATGACTTAGGTGTCTTAGGGTAATATCATTGGAAATTGCTTAAGAAAATGATTTTGTAAATTTGCATTATTGGATATTATCTTTGGGGTTGTAAATATGTTATGTGAATTATAGTTTCTTTGTGAATTTTATGACTTTCTTGTACTTTGTTTAGTTTTACTTCTTTTTTAATTTTTCTTTGTATGGGCATGTTTTACTTTTAACCTTCTTTTTTAAATTAAGTCTTGGAGATGGCCGTTTTTGAAGAGAAGTTTATTTCTGCCTTAGTAAGAGTTACAAAATTGGAAATTCTATTGAAAGATTCTGAAAGAGTATACGAGGTTTTATACACTAATGTAATTAAGGCCCTAAAACACAAAGCTGAAGAATTAAATGGGCAGATCGCCAAATGAATTAGTGTCGAGGATGCACCCTCTACAGCCTTGACCTTGGGTGCCACTTCTAGTCTAGTCCCCGACCCTACACCTCCATCTAGGGCCGATCGGAATAATGTTTTGTAATGGAAAAGTGATTTGAAAAATTATTATGAGAACAAGTTTAATGAGTTAGAAGATCAATATAAGAAGAAGTTGGGAACTTCTAGAAGCCGCATATCTCCTTACCATTTTACTATTGTTCGCAAAAAAAGAGGCAAACACCTTCAATCAACTAGCTATAGAGCTGTGAATATGGGGTGTATAACGCAACTGTAATATTTGTATTATGATTGATTTTCAGAGAGAAAATCACATATAGGTTATGAAGAAAGTAAGTTGCAATAAAGTAAAGAACATAAAGCTTTATAGTGGTTCAACAGGATGTGCCTACATCAACTGTGCATTTTTATTATTCTTCTTATTGATCTTTGATACAATGCTTGAGATATAAAATACAATGACCTATAGCTCAAAAGAAATTAAGATATAGCCTATGGGATTCTGTTCGGTTATTCTTGTCCGGCGGTTCCAGCATACCTATTTATGTTCGGGTGTTCCTGTTAGCCTATCCTTGTTCGGCTATCTCTGTTAGGTAGTTCCTATTTGATGATCCTGGTAGGCTGCTCCTGCTAATTATTCATGCTAGTTGATTCTTCTAGGTTGCTCCTGCTAGAATATCCTGTTAGGCGATTCCTACTAGCTGATCCTACTAGGTTGTTCCCACTATTGGATCCTGCTACGTTATTCCTGCTTGCTGATCCTACTAGACTGATCCTGTTGGGCTGTCGTAACTAGCCTTAACTTGTCTATCATTACTGTTGTAAGCTTGGCTCTCTAGAATTGTCCCCCATTGTTGTTGGATGTTTTGGTATTTATAGAGTTAGACTTCAGGTGTATTTAATGCGGTGAATTATGATTTTTTTCATGTATATCTCAGTTAGATAGAATAATCATGAATATGCCATCTCCATTCATTTGTTTCCCAATATATGTTGATTTCCTTCCTTATTTCCACTGTTGGACTCAATTGGGAACTCGGCTCGAGGGATTGGTCTAGCTTTGATGGATGTGAATGGTTTGTTGTCTAAATTCACCCATTTCCGCTTGGCTTAGCATCTTCTGGTTCGATGGGCTCTGGGCTCAGCGGGTCAGCTATGTTCATAGTCGGCTTCCTACTTATGTCCTCGGTCTAGACCCTCCTCGCTTAAGCAAATGTCTCTTGTTTTGTCCCATGAGGTATCAGTTGAGAAATCTCGGTCAGTACACTGGGGTGTCGACCCTGGTGTCCTAGTCGGTAGCTTAGGGTGCCGATCTTCGAGTTCCGGTCAGTATCCTGCTGTGTCGACCTTGGTGTTCTGGTCGGTACCCTAGGGTGCCGACCCTGGATGGATGGTGACAGAGTGTTCGGGTATCGGGCCCAAGAGATGGTGGTGGAATATTGTCTCATGTCCTTGTCTTCCTTACGTTGTGAACAGTTAGACACTTAGCATTTGGATTCCCTACTGGACCATTCCTCGTGCTTCATAAAAATAATGTGTTTCTCAGGACTAGAACCCGAGTGGGCCCGTTGAAAGGCATAAGTCTTTACCACTGTGCTACATATGCTTTTATGCAATAACTCCTTCATTTCAAGTTGGAATTGAATGAAAGTTGGACCAGTATCTTCGTACCATTGGATAGAGTATTCCAATTCCTCTGAATGTTCCATTTGCCAGAATTAGGCCGTAGCTCGCCAAGGTGGGCCCGGTCGATTAGGTAGTGGATAATTTTAAGATGATCATATCTTGGAATCCATAGCTCGGATTGAGATGCACTTTCGACCTAGGTGCATGTCCTAACCTTAGGAATATTTCACAAATGCTTTGACAATATTTTCTGACTATACCAAATTTGCCTCTAGTGCTTTGCCTTGCACTTGTGATTTCATGATGACAGCTTTATTATGCACCTTCTTGCCATTGCTATGCTCCTTAATGTCTTTTTGTATTCACCATGTTGTAGGCGAATATTCCCACAACACTTTCCCCCAAAGCATACTTTCGTAGAATATAAAGTGTGCTTTGTTTCTTACCAACTCATCTTTCTTTCTCATGTGATGGTTACCTCGAACCTCAAATATATATGTCCTTATTCCAACCTTTTGGTAAGTTTTTCGCTGTTAATATATTGTAGCGCCTTGTTAACACAGGAAGAGCTTGTTGATTGTTCCAAGATTTCCATTATCTGTGTGACGTTTGCGATTCATTCTTTCTTGGTAGTATAATCATCTAGCATGATCTCCCACTGATTTCATCACTGTCCGGTAGGCTTTTGCTCCTCTGGTTCAACCTCCTTGCCCCCGTGTCCTGAGGACCACGCGTTGTCTTATGAATGTTTCGAGAATGTCGTGGTGCCTTAGGAAAAAGGAACATACTGTAGTTCCATGGCACGTGGATTTAACGAGGTGTGATTTGTTGCATTGAATGTATTTTGGCCAATTTAGAATGGTGATTGTGATGTATTTTCCTTACATGATTGCCAAGTTACTCCACTAAAGATTCCTTTATCACCACCATGCATACTTGCATCGGCCAACCACCAAAATGTTTGTCTAGGTAAGTAGTTTCTAATGAAGTTTTGAATGTGGGTTAATCATGCGCTTATGTTATGAAGTTAATCTTCTTTTGATATTTATGCATTGTCGCTTTCGATATTTCTTCATGTTCAAATTGTCCTTTTCCTAGCTAGTGATCATGATATATTTGTCCCACATGATTACTTGGTTTGCTTGTTCCATTAGTAACCTTTCTCCCCGCTATCGTGCATACTTTTATGGGATCAACCACCAACAAGTTCGATAGGGTAAGCAGTTTCTATGACCGATGCTTCCCTTGGCCCATACTTTAAACTTCTTGTATGAACACTTACACAAGCGCATATGATCTTATAGAAATTATTAATGAAATTATCAAACCTGATCAGGATTTGTTGTTGCATCGTGTTTGTATAATATCCTTGCTTAGCTAATAGCATGTTAGTAATCTTTTATTGTTCCCTATGTTATTGTACAGGGCCTATCAGCCGGTGTAGTGTCTTTTTTAATCCAGTCTTGTATGTCCTTATTTTTTTCATGCACTTACAGCATTTTATTTTGGTTATTATCACATACATAGTCCATGCATACTATAAATAAGTTTGCCTTGGTGTCATTCTGTTAATAGTCTTTATAGGAAATTTTAGTATTGACTGCTTGCATTGGGCCATACAACCGATAGTCACGTTTTACTAGGAGCAAGCTTAGTTATTCATTGCAGATAGAAATCTAGAGCCAAATGTTGGGCATGAACCAACTAGGAGGTCGCTATGTCTTTACTGTCGGTTAGTCAGGTTCTCCATAGCCATTATAATAGCTTGTAGCCAATCATCAGCTGTAGACACTTGCATAGGGATCACTCTAGTCCACCACTGCCGGCTAAGAAGCTTGAGTCGATTATCAACTGTGGACACCTAAATAGGGATCACTCTGGTTCACCACTACCGGCTAAGAAGGTTGAGCCGATCGTTAGCTGTGGACACCCAAATAGGGATCACTATGGTTCACCACCACTGGCCGAGTAGTTTATGTCGATCATCAACGGTGGGCATCCACTTAGTGGTCATGCCATGAGAGATTTACATTGCCAAAGTAATTTCAAACAATTTTATTACTAGAAGTAAGGTTTGCATTGTATAATTCTCTAGCTAAAAATTGTTCACCTCTCATTGACCTTATTCCCACAGGAGTGTTAAACTTCATAAGAAGATCCTTTTGAGAGATGAGTGCTCCCATATCTATCAAAGCAATCCTTCCCAGGAAGGCATTGTATGGCGAGGGTTGGTCAGTGATTAAGAAACTTGCATAAAATGACTTCTACGATTGGGCATTTCTAGCGGTAACAAGTAAACATGCTGATCTTACTGGGACAATAGCAATAGCCAATGATCGGTTTAGGACTGGGTTTCAAGATTTCTGTTGGATGTCTCATCTTATCGTATGCATGCTTGAAAATAAAGTTGAGTGAACTTCTTGAATTGATGAAGACTTTCTTTATAGTGCAATTTGATATCTGCATGGTAACAATGAGTGGGTCTTGGTGAGGGAAACCAACTCCTACCGTGTCAACTACTGCGAATGTTATCTTGGGAGCCGGCATTTGCTTGACATGGAAAGCTGACTTTTGCTGGACTTTTTCACTTGCGCTTACCTCTCTTTTGACTTTTTACGAGCACCAATGAGATGTGGCCCTCCATGGATCTATGCTATTAGGTTAGAAGGGTTTCTAGCTTGTTTCTCATTTGAATTAGGAGTTAAATTTCTTATCCCGCATTCGCCATTATTCTTTTGGAAGTTGCCCAAGTATCCCTTCTTGATAATCCTCTATATCTCAGTCTTCAAATGTCAGCCGTTGTCAGTATGATGATTATTGGCTTTGGTGGAAATGGCAGTATGCTTTACCTCTGTTCTGTTCTGGTTTCTTCATGTTGTTGGTTATGTTGTAAGAAAACTCTGTCTTGGTCATCTCGTATATCTAACCTGGAGGGTGATCGAGAGGAGTTTTTGTTATGAAGCTGAGATCATTTTGTCTCTTCAATGGTAGATGATATCCTTTAGCCCCATTCTTCTTATCAGAGTTAAGGGCAGAAGATCTTTGAGCTTGTATAGTGGAGCCAGCTTCTTTCATCCATATATAGCCACTGAACCTTTCATAGAAAGCCTTCATGTTGTGACATGGCTTTCTACTATTCTGTTCCCACATAGAGGTTCCCCAACGCCGTCAGTAGTAATGCTCCATCATCGCTTACTCCAATCCAGAGAGCCTCGGACTGGAAACACTTAATAAAATTGCACAGACTCTCATTCTCGCCTTGCTTAACACAAAACAACGTGTTTACATCAGGGGAGGCTTCTCTTCTTGAATTGAACCGCCTTAGAAAATCGATAGATAACTATCGCTAAGATCAGACATCTCCTACTCTGAATCTTCTAAACCACCTAGCTGCAGCACCTGCTAAGTAAATTGGAAAAAGTTTGCATCTAGTCATTTTACTTACTTTCAGAATGTCCACATAATACTCAAACGTACACAGGTGGTCATTTAGAGTTGTAGTCCCATCGAATTTATCAATCGATGGGGCTTTGAAGTTGTTAGGGAAGTCTGCTTCAATGGCCGTTTCACTTAACGGGGATGATCCTTCATCCCTAATCTTCTCCCTAGTCCCTTATTAGCAAAGTTTAGCCAACTGCTCTACATGAGCTTTTAAGTGACGAATTTCATCTTCCTTAGGGTCTAACTATGATGAGTGATCCACGAATAGTGAAATGGCATCATCCTCTTCCAGAGCAGACATTGTTTGTTTCCTCGGTAGTAGAGGGTTAATCTTGGCTGGTGTTGACTTGATTTGTGGACTTTCCTAGATCTTACCTTTCAGCTTGGTATTGGCTTTTAAGCTAGGGTTACCATTCTCATCTTTGGGAGTATCGTTATCAATCCCCCACTGAATAGTCAATGCAGCGGATGAACGAGGGCGGTGAGCTATGAGCCAAGGTGGAGAGGATGGTCTTATGGTATTATGTTAAGCCATGGTTCTCTCTAGCCCCTCCATACTTTGGTTAATCTTGTTTGTAAAGGCATGAAGTGCAATAAGGATTGGATCTAGGAGAACTTCAGTTGAAGCTTGTGCCTCAACTGGGATTTCCAAGATCAGGGATGTCTTTTTTGAGATCTTTGAGGTTAGATGTAGTTGTTCTTAAGTAGGTGGGGTGGATGAATCGGTAGGAATCATGGTGTATAAAGGAAGGTAGGTAAGTTTGCTGGAAAATGAAGAAAGGGAACATAGGTTCAGGCCCTCCTTCTAACGCCAAAATTTTTAGTGAGATTTTTTATCGCATAACAGCTAAAATGGGAATGAAGTAATTTTAGTACTAAATACTTTGGTGGTTTGAAATCAACAAATTTAGGTGATACTAAATCTGCCTTTAGGAAGTATTATGTTGTTGTATGCTTAAACAATTACAAAGTTGCACTATAATTGTTTGTTCAAATGTCAATTCTTGCTTATATTTAACTCGGCCATAAAAAGGGATGAGATCAAACATGAAATCTAGGCAAAAGAAACAAAATTGCAGAAAAGTAAAGACATAAAGAATTTACATGATTCGAATGTCAAGGAATCTTATGTCCATGAGGCAAAAATTGCTTTCCTATTTATATTTTTGGTATAGATTTTTATGGCAAAGAGTACAAAGCTTTTGCTTTTTTAACCTTAAAAATAATGGAATTGTGAAAAGAATCCCCTCCCTGCTACAGTGATTTTCCTATTTATAATATAAAGATGCATGTGGATCGCTATAATCTTTCTTCCGCTATTGTTTTCCCGCCTTTGAATCATGCCATGTGTCATCTATTCGCATTGTCTGTTTGATGCGTGCAGATTGCTGATGTGTCTTTAGTGGGGAACTCTGGTTTGGGCGGTTGGATTCTATGTTTTAGAGGGAAGCTTGAAATTGAGGTGGGAACATTTGAAATTTTGGTGGGAGACTTCAAATTTGAATGGGCCTTGCACATGAGTCCTTTTGAGGGGAGCAACCTGCACTACCCCATTTCTCTTTAGCGTAAGTTATGTATCCTTTATCATATTTTTATTTGACGAAGTGGTGAGCGATGCCTTTATTCTACCTTGAGTGTTGTTAGGATTTATAAGGCTTATCCATGATGTCTGGAGTGCTCCGTTTGCATGATACTTCGTTGAGATGACTGTAACTAAACCGCCTTACCCTAATGTCCTATGTTGACTTTGACATTGTGATAGGGGTGAGTTGGGTCGAGTTTCCTAGTTTGAACTGCCATGATAGTTTAATGTATGCCTGCTCCTACTCTGGACTGTTCGTAGTATAACGGTGTGCAAGCTACTGGGTTTGGATGCTTGTTTCTTTGCTTTTCTATAACTAACGTAGATCTACGATGGAGTTATGTTTGGGTAACCTTATGTGCAGTCCTTGGAATGATTTTGGTTCCTTATGGTATTGCTTAAGGAATCCTCTATGATTGTAGGGTAGATCTGTGCTTAAGAGAGTTAGCAATGCATAAGCTGTTAAGATTAATGATTGGACTTAGAGGATCTTTCGAATGAAGAGCAGTTTTCCTCTACTGTCATTCTATTTTAACTTCCGCTTTTGTTACGTTTTGATGGCGATGCATCCTTTACCACTCTATTTTGATGGCGGCAAGGTACATTGGAAAAGACCTGATGTACTTTTAGCCCGATTTATGAGGTTAGTACTTTAATCCATTGTAAATTCGTGTTCTTTAGTTGTAGTTCTTTTACTTGGGTCAAGCATCGTGACTACAGGCCAGCTCTCATACTTTGTGGTCACCCTTGGCTGTAGTTCTAAGGCTTTTCTTAAATAACTAAGCACTGTTTCTTGTGTAGTATAAACTGGATCATTTCAATTTTCTTCTCTCTTTATCTCGACCTTAATTGCGAAGGCAGTTCTTTCGTTTATGCACCTTATCTGGTCGGGCTTTAACATGGTTTGAGAAATATGGGTGTAACAACATTAATATATCAAATCCAAAGATCATTGTCTCGGACATCAATTTAATCTAATACCAAATTATTTCTATGAATGACAACACCTTTCCCGAATAAGGAAGAACCAGTAGTAATTATAAAAATGGTGCAACAAAATAGTCAGCAAAACATTTCAAACTTCCACCAAAAATAAATGTATCATTAAATTCTGATACAATCCATTTATTCATCAATCATGGATACAAGCCACTTTGTTTGTGCTTTCTCATTAAAATCTCAAAGCACCAAAAAAATGAAACATGTCATTAAATTGAATACAACAAATTTGTCCTACAAAATAAACAAAATTCAATACTATGCTGGTAAAAATTTTGCCCCGTTTTTCAGCAAGAAGGACAAGTTCTATTTTCCATTGCCTTGCATCGATTAGCTGATAGACATGACTTGTGGACATGAGCTCCTCACCTTCATGGATGCTTGTTCTGGGTACAGTCAGATTGCTATGCATGGCCCGGACCAAGAACTCACATCCTCATCACCAATATCGTCCTATATTGTTAAAGTTCCATGCCATTGGGTTACAAAATGCCTATCAGTGTCTCGTTAGAAGCATGTTCTCAAAATAGATTAACTGGTATATAGGGGTATACATGGATTACATGCTAGTGAAGTCATAGAAGGCTAGAGGGCATATATATAACCAGGTCAAGACTTTCAACATCCCATGTTAATACAATATTAACATGAATCCAAAGAAGTGTTCATTTTCAGTTCAGTTGGGAAATTTCATTAGCCATGTTGTGAGAGCCAAGGGATTAAAGAGAATCTTAAAAAAATCCAAACCATCAAAGACATGCAAGTCCCGAGAACTGTGAAAAAAGTACAAAGCCTAAAAGGAATGGTTACCGCTTTAAGTCAGCTCATGTCTAAGACTACCGACGTTGTCTCTCTATCTTTGGGCTCATCAAGAAGGGGAAGTCGTTTTCTTGGAATGATGAGTGCACCAAGGCATTTCAAGAGTTGAATCAGCACTTAGATACACCGTTGGTATTTTCTAAGCCAGTCGATGGGTGGATCTGTACCATTTTCTTGTAGTGTCCGACCATCCTTTCAGCTCTACATTGATTAGGAAAGATGAGAAAATTCAACGATCGATATATTTTGTTAGGAAAAGGATATTAGGCGCTGAGAAAAGAAACATATGGTTGGTAAAGCTAGCTTTCTACCTACTCGTCATATCTTAGAAACTCTGGCCATATTTCCAAGCACATCCCCTCAAAGTCGTAACCAACCAATTGTTGAAGCAAATTCTCAACCGACCCGATACAACGGGCTAGCTGCTGAAGTGGTCCGTCGAGCTTGAGCAACATCACATCTCTTTCCAGCCTCGTATTTCTACTTAAGGGCCGGTCTGTTGTATATTTCTTTGTCGAGCGCTCAAGTTGGACATCAGCAAAGAAGAGATCATCACTAATCAACAAGCCCGGCGCCTATATGTGGATGGGGCACCATATGAGAAGGGGCCGACTTGGTCCCCATCACCTTCGAAGGGAGAGAACTTTGTTTTGTGGTCCTCTTCACTTTAAGGCTAATAAACAATGAAGGCCAGTATGAGGCTATCCTGACCAATCTTTGCATGGCAAAGGAGCTACTCGTGGACTCCATCAATGTTCAACGATCATCACTAGTCATCAATAAAATTTATGATTGATTCCAAATCAAAGAAAAAACACCGACCTTGTGTGTTACAGAAGCTAAGAAGAAAATCAACACTTTATCGAGTTCATTAGAAGAAGCCGCTGCTTGGATTCCATTAGAGGTCTGAGACGTGTAACAGCCTGTAATATTTAATAAGAAAATAAATTATTAAAATAAGGTTAAAAATGGAAATTTTATAAATGTCGGAATTTGGTCAAAGAAGTTGCAACATTACATCCATGGCAATTTTATGATTGATTACCATATATAATATGTTAAAATTGGAGTTCAAATGAAGGAGTAAAGGACGTTTGAATTTTCTGAATTTAAAATAATTCAAACGAGTTTAAATTTACAATTTAAATATTTGAATTTTTTAAAATTTAAAAATTCAAATTTTAAAGAAAGTTAACTTAGGTTTAAAGAAAAAGTTAAGTATAACGTTAACATATAATTAAATTAGTACTAAATATTTATAAACGGAAAGCAATAATTTGTTCCTGGAACAAGGCACCTATCGACAGCCTTATTTGGGTCGGTTGACAGCTAGCGATCGACTGCTCAAGTGGCAGCTATCGACCGGTGGGTGTGTTACGGGTGCGAAAACCCTAAGCCAGAATGGCCCAGAATTGTTTACTATAAATCCAACGGCTCTCATTCCTTCTAACCTCTATAAATAGACCCCTAAACCCCTACTTTTCTTCATAAAATTTTGGAAACAACGGCGAAGATCTGTCGGGTTCATCTCCCATATATTTTAGAAACAGTTACGGTTTTTCAAAGTAAGTAATTCAGATCTCTAGTTATTTAAAATTCCTTCTTCTACACCTTTCTAGTTTTTCCACTTTAGTAATTGTGTGGTATTTATTTGGATATGATATATATATATATATATATATATATATATATATATATATACCTTGGGGAATTCTGTTAACACAAACCCTAAAGAGCAAAACCCAAAAATTCCCCCAAGTAAAATTTCAATCTTTGAACATGTTGGAATTGCAATTGTTTTAAGTTAGTATATGAAAATCAAATATGTTGTTTGAAATTGGATAATTTATAATCTATTCAACTTCATCCCATTTAATTTCGCTTGTAGTGTTGAAGGGTTCTAAAAGAAAATGAATTAGAAATAGTATGCGAAGTATGAATCTAATAAATTGTAGTTTGCACTATCTATTTCTGTAAAATAAAATAAATATGAATCCCTTCCTCACTCTAAGGTTGTATGTGCAAAAGTTGAATGGAATATAAAAGGTGTAAACTATAAGATCTTTCTCTAAATGGAAATTGTTGCATATTAATATGGACAAGTTTGGTGATATTACATCTTCATACAAATCTATTTTTGTTGGCTATGTGTATTAGTTATTCTTGTTTGGAATCTGGAGATTTGTATGAGTTTGAAATTTTAATTAACTTTTCAAGCGAATTATTACGTGTATGATTAAGAATATTTACTTGAACCTTAGATCTCGTGCTGTTAACGCATTGAATACACACGCACGTGTAGTACTAACGTATTGATAATAGTGTATTGAATGTATTGATTAGAATTAATAGGATATCGAAAAGCATTAATTTCTTAGGAAAGTAGTAAATAGTAACTATGGGGTTTAATCCGTAAATTAAGGCATAATAAGTGGTTACCTTATATGGACTTAATTATTAATTGTGTAGATAGCATATATATATATATATATAATTGGTGTATATACGGAGTATAGCTATGTTATAGGGATGTGAGGTCAGTCCAAAGTACATAGAAGTCTGCCCAGTTTAATTTGGCTACCATCAGTGTGACTTTGGGGACTGATGTATGACATCATGTATAATAAATAACCTCGGTGGATGCGAGTTTAGTCCCAATTTCGTAGGGTAAGTATGCCCAGTAAATTTGGTTACCAGTGCATACGAATAGTTGGGATAATCAAGACGTCAAGGTTTAGGTTATGGGTCATTATCACGTTATTGATACGATATGAAAAATCTTTAGAGTGGTCCGCTTTAGGTTAAAGGTATTAAGTGACTATTTTAGGGTCTGCATCTTTTCAATATAAGAAGTATTAAGTGACCTGATTGGATTCTTACGATATCAATTAGAGAGAACCATGGATAGGCCTGCCTTAGTTAGGTACTGAATAATGGGGGCTTGCCTATTTTATAGGTATTAAATGGTCAAAGTCTACCTAATTCCAAATAAAAAGGTATTAACTGGTCTAGGTGCTTTCTCATGTATCATAAATGGTAGTTGAATTAGGATTTTATAGTTGGGCTGGAATGACCTTTGGGCCTACAACCATGGTTATTCGTATGGTATAACTTTGAATACATTAGACATATTACTTATCTAGATGATACTGCCTAAAATTCATGGTAAAACTCTAGATTTTATTTCCCCAGACTTCGTTTATCTAACTCCCTACTCATTACAACACACATGTTAGGAGGTACATAGTTGACTTGAAGAAGAAAGTGTGTTAATGACTAAGGAAGTTATCTATCTTTTATTGCTTTTTAGTTATTTTCATGCCTAATTTCGGACTATTATGTTGTTATTATTTTGAGATATTATTTTGTGGAAGTTTTTGATGATATGTTGTGAGACTTTAGGATGATTCCATTATATTCTGAACTAGTTTTCTTTATGCAATGGGTATATGTTTTGGTATTATATATTATCCATTCCACTGTGAAATTATGAAAGTATGGATAACTAGTTTTGTGTACTATGTATTGTTAAAATTTTATCAACCAACAACCGGTCTTGGAATGGTCCTAAGTTCCAATGGGTCTTTTCTGGGTCGGGATTTAGGCGTGTTTTGACGCAGGTTGTTACAACTAGTATCTGAGGTTAGGTTGCCTGATCAAAGGGAAATAATTATAGTATGAGTGCATGCTTGTTATATTTGAAAGTATTTTTCAAAAACACCTATATGCATACATACATACATACATACATACATACATACATACATACATACATACATACATATATATATATATATATTTATATATATTGTTGGGAGAATTCTCACCAACGGACCAGCCACCCTCCAAACTAAAGCTCCACCGGTCCACTTCCAAGCAACACTGAACCAGAGTGTCTACCGAACCAACTTGCATCCCACCTCGTTGCCGAACCAACTCCAACCGCCGAACCAAGCCCTTCATCGGACCAGAATCACCAAACCAACTCCAACTGCCGAACCAAGCTCTTCACCGGACTAGAATCACCGAACCAACTCCAACCGCCGAACCAAGCTCTTCACCGGACCAGAACCACCGAACCACTCATCACCACTCTTCACCGGACCAGAACCACCGAACCAACTCCTACCCCAACCATCTTCGAACCAAGTAATGCCGAACCAAAGTAATGCCGAACCAAAGCGATGCCGAACCAACGCTACCAGGCCCGACCACACCAGCCCAGGCCCACCAGCAGCTATATACATCCAAGACCCCTGCCTCCAGCCTCACTCTATAAATAGAGGGGTAGGGGTACAGCAATGGGGGACAAGTTTGAGAGCTCAAGCACGGAGAGAACTTTCAAACAACTTTCTTTTACTTGTATCAAAGCTTTGTACTTGTAATCTAAACAAGAGAAGAGAAATAACATATAATGTGGACGTAGGCACATTCTGGCTGAACCACTATAAATCTGCGTGTCTTTTTACAGTTTAGCCCTTGCTTTTCATATATTTGCATAAATCACCCAAATCACTAAGGACAACATAAGATCTACTAAATCATACGACTTTGAGGTGTTTGTCCATTTTTTTTGCAAACATTTTTGGTGCTTTCACTGAGAACTTGAAGACTCGAAGCTTCAGCTTCTTCCACTTAAACCTTTTTCCTAACAGCATCATCCATCACTTGGAAAACATGCCTCCCAAACAGAAAAAAGATGTTAACAAAGGAAAAACATCGCATCCAGCAGTCTTCCAGATCCAGCTGTCACGAATCAAGTAAATCGTCCTCCTCCAGCAGCAGTACCAAATGAAGGACAGACTAATCCGACCACTCCTGCCACAGAACAGCCCGCAGCAATTACTAGGGCAGATTTAGACAGGGTTGTGGTTGAAGTAACTAACCACGTCACATCCCAGCAGGAAGCCTTGGTGGACCATCTCATGTCACGCTTAAGGGATGCTGAAGAGTCCAACTGCAACACTGAATCATGGGGCGAGTCCCAGTCCGGAGGATCTCAGAGTCAACAAAGATCTTCCTTCTTCGAAGGAGTTAAGGCAGAAGTAGCCATGGTAGGAGCCGAGATCGAGCACAGCCCGAAGTTAGGCCTGAGGAAACGTTTGGAGCCGAACCCAACGGGGGAGGTACCGGGCAAAGGTCAACTGTAGCTGAGCCTATCATACTGCCTAACCACGGAAACGCCAGTGAACGGGGCCGAGCTAGAGTCCAGCCCGAAGTTGGACCCGAGGAAGTGCTTAGATCAGAACCCAGCAGGGGAAGATCAAGGCAAGGGCCAACTGTAGCTGACCCTAGCATGCTCCCAAAAGATCAAAGGCAGCCACTGGAAAATATGAGGAATGATAGACGATACCATCCCTACAGGTCATCTGGACGGAATTAATCCCACAGAACAGAACCAAACTTGTTTCTATCTGCTCCAAATTCTGATGAAAGGATGGCACGCTTATTCAGAGAGTGCGTCCAACGGGAGCAAAGAGATCGAGGGATAGGCGCTAGGGTAACCAGCCCTTTTGCCCGCAACATCGAAATTGCTATCACCCCCCGAAAATGGAAGATGCCAACAATGGAACCTTACAAAGGAACCTCCGACCCCGTTGTACACTTACAGAGATACACACAACATATGCTCATGAGTGGAGCGACAGAGGGAGTACTGTGCAAATGCTTTCCACTCTTCTTAGCAGATCTCGCTACCTCCTAGTTCTGTCATCTACCCCAGGGATCCATCAGCTCGTGGGAAATGTTGAAAGAAAAGTTTATCAGTCAGTTCTGCATTCATGTGGAACAGCCTAAGGATGCTTATTCCTTATCTAGTGTCAAACAGAAACCTGGAGAGAAACTGCAGCAATACCTAATCCGATTCAATGCCGCAGCAGCCGCAGTCCAAGACACCGATGAGAAGCTTATCCTAATGGCCCTCTGTAGTGGTGTGCATCTGGACACTAAATTTGCTAGAAGGTTGACAAAAGAAAAACCAGCTACTTTACCCGATTTCTTCCATGAAGCCGGGAAATATATGAGGCTTGAGGATGCTGCCGTTGAGGGGCAGTCAGGACAGCAAAATAAGGCAACTCACAGCAACGCCCCTACTGTGGCAAGGGACGTTCGAAGAAATGATTCCAGAGACAATGCTGGGGGCAATAAGGGAGAAAAGTGCCTATATCGGCCAGGACCGAGATTCGACACTTACACTCCTTTGAACGAGACCGTCGAAAATATCTTCCTTGCCACCCAAGGCGAAGTTAGATACAAACGCCCACCATACAAGAAGGAATCAGATAACGCGCAGAAGTCTGGAAAGTTCTGCCGCTTCCACGAATCTCATGGGCATGATACCAATGAATGCCATCATCTCCGGGACTTGATTGAGGAACACATCAGAAGGAAGAAACTGGAACGCTATGTAAAAGGTCAGGACAGGACTCCAGCTCCTGCCAATGAGAACCCAAGGCTACCCTCACCGGAGATCGGCAGAGGAAACCGCAACACTAGCGGCTCTAGTCAAGAGAAGATAGTGGTCCATACCATCTCGGGAGGACCGCACATCGTAGACAGGAGCTGGAAAGAGATGGAAAGATATGGAAAGTCGCTCAGAGACAATAAAGACTGTGTCAATTCGGTTATAGAAGACCGCCACTCGAAACGGAAAGAAAGTGATGACATCACATTGGGAAAGCGTGACCTAGAAGGAAGAAAATACCCTCACATGGATCCCATGGTTATCTCTGCCCGGCTCGGTCCCGCCGAAGTTTACCGAATCCTAGTAGACACTGGAAGCTCAGTGAATATCCTGTTCAAACATGCATTCGACAAAATGAAACTATCAATGAAGGATGTATCTCCCTGCGATAAGCCACTACACGGTTTCACCGGAGATGCGAAGATGCCTCTCGGGCAACTGGACCTCTTTGTTGAAATTGGATGCCATCCCCGCTCCGTTGTACGGAAACAGACGTTTGTGCTAATAGAAAACCACTCGGCCTACAACGCCTTCTTAGGAAGGCCAGCCTTGTCTGACTTCCAAATTGTCCTAGCCCCATGGTGCCTAAAGATGAAATTTCCAACGGACAATGGAGTAGGGGAAGTAGAAGGAGACCAGGACGTTGCTCGAGACTGCTATGTGACTGAACTTCGCAACAACCACAGGAAGGATAAAGGGAAGGGTGTAGAGGTTGCCCTTTGCACGAAAAGTCTAGAAGCATAGCAACTAAAGAAAGCCCCTCCTCTTCGATATACCAGCGACCCTTTCAATGAATTAGACCCTAGGGACAAAGAGGAGGAGGCCACCGCCGAGCCTGCAGAGGCTATGGAGTTTGTATCCGTAGACAAGCATGACTCGAGTAGACTATTGAAAATTGGGTCCCAACTAAAAGCAGAGTTGAAGGAGCAACTCATCGATTTTCTCCGCCACAACTTGGATGTATTTGCATGGTCACACGCTGACATGACCGGAATCTCCCCCGACGTAGCATGCCACGTACTGAAAATTGATCCTACCAAGGAGCCCGTAAAACAAAGAAAGAGAAGTATGGGGGCAGAGCGATCAGGAGCCCTCGATGAAGAAGTAAAGAATCTACTCGCTAATGACTTCATACGAGAAGCCATCTACCTGGAATGGATCGCTAACTCGGTGCTGGTAAAGAAGGCTAATGGGAAGTGGCGAACATGCATTGACTTCTCCAACCTAAACGACGCCTGCCCAAAGGATTGCTTCCCACTTCCCCGGATCGACCAACTTGTAGACAGCACAGCCGGGCACAAACTCTTATCTTTTATGGACGCATACTCAGGATATAACCAAATTCCTATGCATGCTCCCGATCAAGACCACACTAGTTTCATCACTGACCGGGGTTTATACTGCTATAAGGTAATGCCTTTCGGACTTAAAAATGCAGGAGCCACCTACCAGCGCCTCGTTAACAAGATGTTTGCAGGGCTAATAGGGCAAACTATGGAAGTATACGTGGATGACATGCTGGTAAAGTCAAGGAAAGCCGACGATCACGTAAGCCACCTAGGCGAGATGTTTCAAGTACTTCGCTAGTATGGAATGAAGTTGAATCCTCTAAAATGCTCCTTCGGAGTATCATCAGGAAAGTTCTTAGGATTCATCGTCCATGCCAGAGGGATTGAAGCAAACCCTGAACAAGTCCGAGCGCTAAGGGATATCAAGATACCTTCCACTCGAAAGGAAATGCAAAGCCTGAATGGAAAAGTGGCCGCCCTAAGCCGATTCAGCTCCAGGGCAACGGACAAGTGCGTCCCCTTTTTCGAAGCTCTAAAGAAAGACAAAGGAAAGTTCGAATGGACTGACGAATGCTTAACCGCTTTCCTTAACTTGATCGAACACCTCCAGAAACCACCGGTACTCTCAACTCCAAGCGAAGGCGAAGAGTTATACCTATACCTTGCTGTGTCATCTCACGCCCTAAGCGCTGCCTTGGTAAGAGAAGACAACCGCACGCAGCGGCCAGTTTACTTCGTAAGTAAGAGGTTTACGGGGGCAGAAGTCAGATATCCTAAACTTGAGAAGCTATCATACTGTTTACTAGTCACATCACGGAAACTGCGTCACTACTTCCAGTCCCATTCCATCAAAGTTCTGACCGATCAACCACTAAGGCAGGTACTCCACCATCCTGACACTTCTGGGTGACTATTTAAATGGTACATTGAACTAAGTCAGTATGATATCACCTATCACCCTCGCACCGCCATCAAGGGACAAGCCATGGCTAATTTCATTGCAGAATTCACTACCAACGAAGATAAGGAGCAATTGGGAATAGCAGAAGACATCAAGTGGAATCTCTTCGTGGATGGTGCATCAAACGAACAAGGCTTGGGGGCAGGTGTGGTAATAATCACTCCCAGGGGAAATAAGCTGCACTATGCTATAAGGTTGGAGTTCGCTGCCACCAACAACGATGCAGAATATGAAGCAGTGATAGCTGGATTAGAACTTGCCATAGAAATCGGAGCCAATTCTTTGTGTCTTCATAGCGATTCTCAACTTATTGTTAATCAAATACTAGGAGAATTCCAAGCTCGAGAAGAACGACTCATAGCATATTTAAAGAAGACCAAGTTACTTCTCAGCCGATTGGACCACTACTTAGTCAAACACATCCCTCGGAAAGAGAACCAATAGGCCGACGAATTGGCAAAGCAAGAAAGTGTGAGAGACATCGCCATCTTCGGGGCAGTAACCATCTCAAAGCAACTAACCCCAAGTTTTGAGCAAGTGAATCTGATAGCTGCAACCGAAGAAGCAACTTGGATGACTCCCATCCGAGACTACCTACAAAGCGGCACACTACCTAACGGGCGTAACGAAGTCAAGAAAATCTTGAGGAAAGCATCCCGCTACACAATACAAGAAGACATCCTCTATCGGCGTGGATTCTCTAACTCGTTATTAAGGTGCGTCGCTGGGAGGGAAGCCAAGGAAATCTTATTCAACATTCATCAGGGAAGCTGGGGAGATCACACCGGAGGGCAAACATTAGCGAAAAAGATACTCCGATATGGATATTTCTGGCCCACCTTAAGCTAGGACGCCTTAGATTTCGTCAAAAAGTGCGACACATGCCAGAAGTTTGCTAAGATTCCGCGGCTACCAACAACTGATATTACTCAAATGACCAGCCCTTGGCCCTTTGCAGTATGGGGAATTGACTTAATCGGCAAACTACCAATGGGCCGAGGCGGGGCCAAATATGCTATAGTGGCAGTCGACTATTTCACCAAATGGGTGGAAGCAGAACCTCCGAATAAAGTATCTTTAGCAAAAGTTATTAACTTCTTGATCAAAAATGTTCTGTGCAGGTACGGAGTCCCACTCAAAATCATATCAGACAATGGACTTCAGTTTGAAAGCGAGGAATTCGCCAACTGGTGCCGAGAGCACGGAATTCACAAAAGCTTCTCATCCGTAGCGTATCCCCAAGCAAACGGACAAGTCGAAGTCGTCAACAAAATTATGAAAACTCTAATAAAAAAGAAACTCGAGAAGTCAAAGGGCGCTTGGGTGGATGAACTCCCTACGGCACTGTGGGCCTATCGCACATCCTTCAGAACATCGACGGGGCATAATCCTTTCTCTTTGGCGTACGGATCGAAGGCTATGCTCCCAGTTGAAACCATTGTGCCTTCCCACCGTAGGATCCACTATAACCCAGAAGAGAACGAAGAACTCCTTCACATGTCTTTGGATCTAGTTGAGGAGAGAAGAAATGATGCAGTCCTTAAAGCAGCGGCCCACAAGCAAAAAGTTGCAGCACAATACAACTCCAAAGTCAAGCATCGTACCTTACAAGAAGGGGATCTTGTCCTCAAGCGAATTTTCCCTCGCCCTGGAACACTAGATCCAATCTGGGATGGACCATATGTAATTCATAAAGATCTCCACAGTGGAGCTTATATTTTGTCAACAGTGGACGGAGAGGTGTTCCAGAGGGCATGGAACATCCAACACCTCCGTCGATACTTTTCTTAACTTGTACTGCCCATATGAAGTGAATTAACAAAGAGAATCAGTGGACGTAGGCCTTTTCGTGCCGAACCACTTTAAAAAACCTTGTCTCTTTTTTAACTTGTTCCTTTATATCTTGGCTGCTTGTTAACTTTATCCTTTTCTGTTGAACAAAATCTTATGTGTATGGCATTTCCACACAATGCACTCCACAGCGCAACTTCACCTGGACAAGACCTAACAGGTACTATGTGAATCTATGCCCTCGCCAATGAGACACTTTTGCTCTGGCATCCCTCTGCTGCGGGTTAACTCATTGCTCGCGACAGCCCTTAAAGCCAACTATAATGAGCCGATTATAAGCCACCGAGAAGGCCGACTATAGCCGAGGCAGCTCATTACAGCGTTCGGCTCGCCGGCAACTGTGAAACGACTATAAGCCCCAACATAAGGTGTGGCCAGCCAGGGGCAGTTCACAGTTGACGATCGGCACCCACGGTAGCCGGCCACAGTAAATCGAATAATACCCATGATTATGGGCCATAATGGCCCGGGTAGTTACTATGCGCGATCTCGGCTCCGATGTGTCTTAAGTACGGCTGTGGTAAAAAAGAATTAACTCCCCGCGGAGGCGTAAGATGGGTGACAAATGTCTCCAAGACCCACAGCTAGGGAAAGTGACTACAAAGCCCGTTTGCCACGAACTTAAGCACATCGAAGGCCTTCCGTGATTGGAAGTTTTACTTTTTCACATATTTCAATTTTGCTTAAGAAACTTTTCTCCTATCCTCTGTAACAATCCCTGAAGTACAGGACACGGAACAGGAGACACTCACTAATAGAAGCGGATACTCACAGCAAGATACAGGACCACATCCCTTACTCGGTCACACAAGATATTCAAAGTTGCCATCTACAAGCAAAATATAAATGGCGGTATTTCCTTCTTTCATATGTAAACACATGACTATAATTTATTCACACCTCACGCTAACATTGCAAGTCATGAAATTATGTTTTAAACAAGAACCTGACATCAAGCACAATTTGATTACAAGAATATGCATAGCTATATTTCTCATACAACATGTCAAAAAAAAACATTCAAAAGACGACGAAATCATCTTAAGTTAAAGAATTACACGTCAAGAATAGAGCTATTTATTACAAATAGCAGAAATTACAACCTAAGAGTTACTTTACTGCTTTAAGACTAACATATACAACCATGTCAAGTCCATAAAAAGAATGTTCCAGGTCTAATCAAGGAGCCGGCTGCGTCGGAGTCTTATCCTTGTCCTGTTGCCCACCTGTCCGGTCAGAAAAAGAATTCGTTAGTGATAAGCAACCAAGTTAACGGAAAGACTAGAAATGAAGACTTACCAGCATCTGCTCCTTGATCAGCTTGATCATCATCCTCCGCTTGCACACCTGTCTCCTCAGCTGCAAGCAACCGCATGCCCTCCTTCACCGCCACCTTCTCCTCCTTGGTAAACTGGACGGTAACAGCATCCATCCTAAAGGCCATGCCACCCTCCTTATCTGCCTCAGCCTAGGCCTCCTCTAGAGCCCTGAGATAGATCCTAGCCATAACCCGAGGGTAATCATCCATCCAGGACAAGTTACCCTGCCTCCAAGTACGGAAGTACATATCCTGGAGCATCCCCTCCATCAGCCCCTCGTTCTCTTCAAACTCCCTCGCCCGGGCCTCGGAATCCGACAACCTTACGACGGCGGCATCTCTCTCCAATTGTTATCTCGAGCAGTCAGCCTGAAGGGATTTCCACATCGCCTCCATCTCCTCCCTCAACTTGGCTTGAGCAAGCTCTGCAGCCTCAAGCTTCCCAGATAACTCCTCTATCTGCTCAAGATCCGCTTTCCAAACCTCGTCCACCGTGGCAATGGCCATATCGATCCATTCCTTGCAAGTAGCCTCCATTTTCCGCAGTTCGTCCCGGCTGGCCTCTTCCATAGTTTTCTTTAGACGTCCGGAGGCGGTCTCGTGCTGAGAGATCTGGATGGCCTGATCAGCAAGTTGCTTGGCCTGGTCGGAAACCACTAACCGCAGTCTTATGTTGGCACTCCTAATTTCCTCCCCGGCCTTGACCAATCGGGCATGATGCCCCATCAACTACCTGGTCTCCTCAGCAACCCGGTCGATATTTGCTTTAGCTTCGTTCCCCATAGCGACAACCCGAGTAGTAAGCAAATCAAGGTCCAGGGATTTGGCCTCATCAAGCACCTTTACCATAGGGTTGCGAGGTAGAAGGTGCTCACCGGTAACCTCGTCGAAGGAAATATCATGAGAACTTGGATCCAGATCAGGATGACCCGCAAATGGATTACGAGCCAAGCCAGGCCGATCAATCTGAGTAACGGTAGGATTTTCAGATGGGTGCGGAGAGGGCATGAACTCAGTATCCTCCTCCGTGATATCATGAAGAGGCTGAATTGGGGGCTGAGGACCAGGTGAAAGCTCGGATAGGGAGCGACTCCTCTTTCTCTTTTGAATATCCTCTCCAATAACCCCGAGAAGGGGACGGTAGCCGACTACATCCCCGGAACGGTGGGTCGGAGGCTTCGGCTTGGCGGAAGCTTTGGAGAGCTTGTATTGTTCAAGTCTGTGCCGAAGATCTGAGGTCTTGGCCGTTTTACCTGCTCCTGATATGAAAATCAAGTGTCACCAACAGGTATTGAGCCATCATTCAAGAATTAAAAGAGTAAAGTGAAATTCACCTTGAACCGCCGAAGTTGCTTCAGTAGAGGCGCTCCCGGAAGATAAATCAACGCCGGTCCCAACTTTATCGGCTCTCTTAGATTTCTCCATCCCCTCCAGACCTTCGAAGGCTTGGCGGAAAGCGTCATCCGTCCACTCTTGCATCTCGCCTACTTGCCCAGAGGACAAAGCCCCGACACCGTCGCCACCTCCGACGCCTTCTCCTCCATCTTCGCCTTGCTCCTCCTCCACCTCTCCCTCCTCTGGGATATCTGGACATGTGCTGGGAGAGGGACCGTCAGACTTTTTGAGCTTCTTCCCCTGGCAACCGGATGTTTCGGAAAGGGCCTCCTTTTACTGGTCTTCGACTCGGCCCCTTCTTTAGCTTGAGCAGCCTTCTCTTCAGCCGTGTCCCTCTGCTTGACCACGGACTGCTGTGGAAGGATCGAACTATACTCCAAGAGTGTAGCGTTCCTGATCAGGTAGGCAGCCGACCTATCTCTCCCAGTAATAGCTTCTATTTCTGCTGTCGTCTAAACCAGGCGGTCATTCTCCACGACCGCAAAACCACCTGTCGCTAGCAAAAAATAAGAACACATAAGAAAAAGTATTGCAACCAGAACAGGAATTAAAAATAGAGCTTTGACTTACATCCGGAGGTGAAGCGCCGAATAGAAACGGAGTCATCCCTGACAAAGAACCATTCCTTCTTGAACATGCTGTACTTGGAGTATAAATCCAGGACCGGCTTAAAGGTTACGGCCGATTCCAAGCTGATGTAGGGAGACCCCTTCTTGTAACCTCTCAAGTTGTACAAATACCGGATCTCCCGATTGGAAGGAGGACGCCCATATCTCCTCTGAAAGATAACGAAGAGACTCACCAGAATAGCATAAGAGTTGGGCTGAAGCTGGAATGGAGCTACCTTTAGATAGGTGAGAAAGCTGACTACCCAGGCGTTGAGAGGCGGGATGGCACCACACATGCAATGGTATCTGCTGTAGGCAAAATATCCTTCGGGAGGATCATACAGCATCACTCCCGCATCCGGCAATAACATGCGTGCTCGGTCAATCCCGAAGGAGCGAGATATAACATCGAGTTGCTCGCCCTTGAGTAAGCTAGGGAAGCAATCAGGAGGCAAGTTAAGGAGTTCCTGAGGACCGTATCCATCCACTAATGATCTCGGGGTGGGCCCATGACGGACAGGTCCTGGCTGAGCTGGGGGCACGGCGGAAGGCTCTTCTCTATCATGAGATCTCTTTTTCTCTGATCGGGTTTCCACTTTGTGAGACATTTATCTGCAGACACAAGAAAGTATATCGTTAAGACACGTAAACTATGTAATCTAGAGTTTCACTAGTGATTCAGGTATAAAATTCCATCCGGTAGAGGGTCCATTCAACACTCGGAATCCCCGAATTCATTCAGTAAATTCCAACCAAAAGCTCATTCGGCATTCCAAAATGAAAACTCATTCGACATTCCAAAATGAAAGCTCATTCGGCATTCCAATATGAAAGTTCATTCGGTATTCGAACCCCTTTCTCCATTCGGTAGTCTAGCCCTAGAAGTTCGTTCAGCAGAAACAAACTCACCTGGATCAGCAGTTAAGTAGGATTCGGTACTCAGTTGATTCGGTCAAGCTTGATTCTGCACTTAGTAGTTCGGCTATCTCACTCGGTAAGGAATGACGAAGGCTTAACACCTCTACTTATAGGCAAATGAAAGACACCGGACCAACTGGACCGGCACTCAGGGACCGAATGAAGATGACCAAGAAACAAAGTAAGCCGTATGCCAGCATACGCCCCACTTTGGGGGGCAAATGTTGGGCAAATTCTCACCACCGGACCAGCCACCCTCCAAACTAAAGCTCCACCGGTCCACTTCCAAGCAACACCGAACCAGAGTGTCTACCGAACCAACTTGCCTCCCACCTCGTTGCCGAACCAACTCCAACCGCCGAACCAAGCTCTTCACCGGACCAGAATCGCCGAACCAACTCCAACCGCCGAACCAAGCTCTTCACCGGACCAGAACCACCGAACCACTCATCACCACTCTTCACCGGACCAGAACCACCGAACCAACTCCTACCATAACCATCTCCGAACCAAGTAATGCCGAACCAAAGTAATGTCGAACCAAAGCGATGCCGAACCAACGCTACCAGGCCCGACCACACCAGCCCAGGCCCACCAGCAGCTATATACATCCAAGACCCCTGCCACCAGCCTCACTCTATAAATAGAGGGATAGGGGTACAACAATGGGGGACAAGTTTGAGAGCTCAAGCACGGAGAGAACTTTTAAACAACTTTCTTTTACTTGTATCAAAGCTTTGTACTTGTAATCTAAACAAGAGAAGAGAAATAACATATAAAGTGGACGTAGGCACATTCTGGCTGAACCACTATAAATCTGCGTGTCTTTTTATAGTTTAGCCCCTGCTTTTCATATATTTGCATAAATCACCCAAATAACTAAGGACAACATAAGATCACTAAATCATACGACTTTGAGGTGTTTGTCCATTTTTTGTGCAAACATATATGAATGCATATATATCCTTTAAAGAACATACGCAAACACATTAGGCAAATCTTATTTTATCAATTGATACTATCTTAGTAAACTTTCACTAAATGAGTTTAAAACCAATAAATGGTTGATTTAGCTGAAAACTTGAAAGCTAAGTACCATCTGCTTAAGAGATACCCAACATTTGAGGCATGTATGAGTGGTTTAAACAATACTTGAGGTATGTAGAGGAGGTTCCTGTTCCACAGCTAGCTACTTCTGCAGCATCACCTGTTCTACCAGTAGAAGAAGCACCTCGACCTTTAGACTTCCCCAAACTATGCAATGACTTCCAAAATTTGGGCGGTGAATATTTACCGGAGCCGAGGACTTTCTTGAAATAAAGTCTGGGATCAGTGACTGTGACCGCATATGTCAAGAGCTTGGGTGGGAAGATCAGACCAAGAAGAGGATTGCTGCATGGCATCTTAAGAAGGAGGTGCTAGGTTGGTGGACTATTGTTATGGAAGAGAATGCCAAGGAGTAGATCACTTGGGCTAGGTTTAGGACTCGCTTTGACTGAAGGTTCAAGTCAAGTGCAGAAGTAAGTCTGTAGTTGGAGAGATTTATCCAGCTAAAGCAAGAAGACTCCACTATGAGGGAGTATATCAGTAAATTTCATAGAGCTAGCAAAGTTTGGGTATGGCTTGATTGATTCGCCAATGAAGAAGGCAATGAAATTTATCAAAGGTCTGAATCCCCCACTTAAAGAATTGCTTTTGACCTAGATTCCTATGGGTACTACTTATGAAGTGATTGTGGAGATGGTTTTGCTGCAAACTGCTAGAAGCGAGGGAAAAGAAAAGGAGAACGTTGAGCCAGCACCAAAGAAGGAAGGAGCTAAGAAGGAAGGATTTCGGGCAAACAAGAAGGCTAAAGGGAAGATAAAGAAAGAGGGAATAGTTTGTTAAAGTTGTCAAAAAAAGGGACACATTGCTAAAGACTGCAGAGTGAGCTTGATGAAAGAGGAATTTAGGGGAAAATGATTCAATTGCTTTGAGGAGGGGCACTACAAGAATAGGTGTCCAAAAGCTTGCTAAAGAAGTACAAGGTGGATATGATTATGCTATTGAAGTAGTTCCTGTCTCGAGTAGACCACCACCTTGCAACTAAGGAAAGGTTGCGATGAGAATGTTATTCATACCTTGTGTTAACAAATTTCTTCGCTAACACCCAAAAAATGCGATGGAAGTGGAATTTTGTCAAATAAAGACTTGGTCGACCCTTATAGACCTCAAAAAGTGTTGGCAAAAGCAACATTTTGTTGAGTAAGGGCTTAGGTAGATGGGCTTAGTATGTTCAAGTCCACGACAATATCACAATCCATGTCGAAACTATGCTTAAATTTATGTAGAAGCTATATCAACAATCTAGTACAATCTTATATCAATGAAAATCAAGACAATGAGTGTTTATGAATTCGAAGAAAATTATGATTAAGAATCACAAGTGCTTTGGAATTCGAAACAAGCTACAAGTCATGAAATCTTTATTCATATGCTATGAAATAATTGAATATACATAGCCTTCTCTGTAAAAAGTTCGAGCATTACAATTGGCACAAATCCCCAAATCAATTTAGGGTTACAAAGTTTAACTGGTAAGAAGTTGAGAAAAGAATGATTAGCCCCTTTCTTCATGCCCCTAGGTCTGTATTTATAGAGGTTGAGAGATGCGACATGCCTGATATGGGTCCATGCAGCATGCTTGACTTTCGTCATTAACCATATTTATGGTGCATGGCAATATGCCTTGGTTAATGATGAACTTCGACATCCACTTGCACAATGGTGTACGTTGGCACTATGTGTCAACGATTAGTATCTATCTCGCCTTGACAGTCTTCATTAATGACATCCGATATCAACATTGTGTTGAGGATCCATTGCATCCTTTGAAAGTTGATGAAGTGTGGTATTACTAAGGCACGACATTAGTAAGTGGTGACATTGATAAGTGACAACATTGGCAATCAGTGGCATTGATAAGAGATGACATAAATGACAAAGTGGTTTTTGTTAGATGCGACATTACTTTGAAGAGTGACATTAAAGTAAGGCGACATTAAAGAGACGCGGTATTAATCTAGAGTGACACTGATGTTTCTGGCTTAATGGAGGAAATGCTTCATTAATGGAATGCAGCATCATTATGATGTGCATCAATGTTATATCATGTTGCTATAACATTGATTGCTTTTGACATAGAGTTCTCTGATATCATTAGTGCTTTGATAAGTTATGGCACTGGTTTCATTCGACATCGTTTAGTGATATGAGAGGTTCAGCATCATTGATTCAGCTCTATAGGCGGTATCCGGCATTGATGTCATTTGGTATCTTTAGCTCATAGATGACCTGTGGCATAGTTTATTAACCCTTGTTGATGAGGGACGGCATTGTACGCTTGCGGTATTGGCATTGCTGACGTACCATCTTCACCCTTTCGACATCACTTGTTGATGCATGATTATTGTAGGCTTTCGATGTATTTTTACTTGCTAGTCTTCGACATTGGTTCTCATACTGATGAAGTGCGGCATCCTGCCTTGTAGTTAATCCATAACATCAATTTCTATACAACTTTCTTGCTCCTATAGGCGACATGCGATATTGCATGCTGCATTGTTGACATGCAATATCCTTCAGGAGTAACATTTCTTGCTTTTCTTTAATTTAACATTTCCGGTGTCTATGAGATTCATTGGATTTCGACATTCTTGTTCTCATTAGGCCTTCATAGTTTTGTAATCATGAATGGTAGTAGCATTTGACATTTCATGCCGCTTTTATATGCTTTATAATAATTGTCATCATAAAGGCTTTGACGTTCCTTTTTGTAATGAAGTTCGATATCATTTCTTCGAGTCTTTTAGTTCGATATCCCTTTTGCTTATCATATTATTATCTTGAAAGCCCAATTGCAGACTAATCAATATCATATTCCATAACAACCCGCCTTTTTGATCTTTGAAATTCGACTCTAATACATCCGTGATATTTTTGTGCTGAGCATCCAAGTGTCGGAAAGACAGTTTGTCGGGAAAAAGAAAAGACAAAATAAAATCTCACAAGGCAATGAATAATCTATAATATAAAAATGATTTTTACACAAGAAAAGGTATATATACAGAATCAGGGTAACTATCCTTAAATCATCCTAGACAGTTATAATAGACCATCCTTACAAATGCTGATAAATACAATCAATAAGTACAACATGAAATAATACATAGATACGTCTTGGGCATCTAGCTCCTCTCTTGAAGCTCCAAAAGTGTCCGGCTACATCTGGAAAATATGCTCGGGCTGACCTGAGCATTATAAGAAAATTAATGTCCGGATCAGTTTGGTAAAACCAGCCTGAGAAACACAAATCAAATAGGTTCTAAATGTTTTACAGATCCTTCCAAAATAAAGGTATCTCATAAGACCACGCCGCAGATAAACACGGACGAGTTTTTACCTTACGATAACTAAAATATTTCTATAGAAAATCCAATGATATTATAATAATGTCAAGGGTTTAAAGTAAATATTGAATCATAGCCGAAATTGTTACATTAATTAAATTCCAGTATAATTGGTATATAAATAAGTCTGTAATGGCATGTATTGGAGAATGGATTCCATCAATGACAAGGCTATTGGGGTACTGCCTGTCACACTACACCTCTAGAAAAATGTACCGAGGTCAACAAGAACATTTTGCATTCGTACTAAAAAGAACCGGCCTGCCTCTTCCTAGACAGTACCGAATATGTCATCACCCCGGTTGCTTCTCAACCTTTTCCTGAGAGCTCTCATGCACAATCAAATCCATAATATATATATAAGGGTGATGACATACCCTCATGGGTGTGATCCACATAGCCCTGCTGCATATCGCATGTTTTAGTCATTCCCAGTTGATGAGGCTAGAGGTTATGTTTTACCGTTTATATAGTTATCCCACTTCGAAAGCTAACACTGCCTTAAAAGCATTAATGTAGTGTCAGCATTCATCCTTACAAGTTGTTCAGGATATGAATAAACCGAAGGCACTAGTTCTACTACATCCATTTGGAATTACCCTTAAGATTAGTAGCAAGTAGCCCTTGCACTTCAAACAACTCCATCTTTGATTCCATTATCTTCAAGATGACTCAAATTCAAATGCTTAACTTTGTTCAAAGTGGTTTTTGGATAATTCATACTTATCTGGTCCCGGTGTCTTCGACCCAAAATTCGACAGTCTTTGGTAAACTCAACTCCGGTTTATTTGGAAATATACAGACAATATATAGGAGCGGGGGTCACCCCTAACCATTTAAGTGGACAGATCTTCCTATCATTTGTCCAAAGAGAACATAACGGGATTTATATGCACAATACAGCATCATCAAAGATGACTGTGCCATATAATTCGCGTGTTTCTCCTAGATATTTCCAAAGTTCAGAATTGTTCCAGATTTGATAGTCGGTTATTTGACTATCAAATAAACAACAATAAAACACAGATTTATTTTCCCATGGAAACCACTAAGCCTCATTTAATTAATCTTTCATTAGTTAAATCTTTTAATTATTTATCGAAAATATTCATATACTGATCTTCTTCGATATACGTATATTCACAAACCAGTTAAGAAAGATTTCTTATTCCAAATCAAATTAAATCGTTCAAAATAAATGTCAGCGAGAACATTGTTTACTATAAACCCAAAACCACTTATCCTTCGGTGTTAAGTATTGAAAGAGCATTTCCATACCACAATAATTAAGAAGGACTATTTATTATTATTATTATTTTTTGAAAGGCAAGAGCAAATAGCTCACTTTATTCACTAATGTATGATTACAAACACTAAAGCAAGACCTACAACCAAATACAACAAGTGACAAATGAACAAAATTACAACCACATCTTTAACACTAACATTACTGCTATCAGTAGAACAGCTACAACATGACATATAACTAAAATAAAGTAAAGAAATACATGCCAGTAGCAGTAAAATTCATAGTCAGAGAAAAGAATGATATCTTCATCAGCCCAATTCAAATGAAATGATTCCAGAGTGTTCAAGGCAGCAAGATGACATCACACAAATGGATTAGTTCTCAACCACCTAAGTATATTACCATGAATCTGACTAAACAGCTGAGAAGAACTCTTAATACCAATACCAAAAATTCTATTATTTCTCTCTAACCACACCTCATAAATCATTCTCTTAAGTAACTTAAGTAAAAGCCTAGATCCACGTGATTTCCACCTAGTTGCTTTGAAAATATTAAACCATTCAATAGAACTTACAGGCGAAGGCTTGTAGAATCCACCATTGGATAACAGTCTGTACCAAATTTGAAATACAAAAGGACACTCGAAAAAAATATGAGTATTGCATTCAGTTTCAGATTTACAAAAAACACATAGATCTTCTGTAATAATACCAATTCTACAAAGTTTATCTTTGGTATTTAAAGCATTGGCCATCACTTTCCAAAGCAACAAATTTTCTTTTGCACTGCAACCTGTTTTCCAAATTCTAGAATACCAGGGAAATTGTGGACTGTTTTCACAGAGAGATTTGTACACAAGCTTAATCGTAAACTTCCTTCCAGACCAGATTAGAGTATTATCAGATTTGGTAATAGGATTATTTGAAATGAGATTCCATAAATTCCTGATTTGATATGAACTAGAATATGGTAAAACTATACAGCCTTCATGAATATAATCATCAACTTTAGCCTCCTCTGATATTCCAGAATTTCTTCTCAAGTTATAATCAACAATAGAACTTAAAATTAATCCCTGTTTAGCCCATGGAGAATGCCAGAAGGACAATCCTTTTATCAGAGCACAATTGCATTGTATAAGAGGTAAAAATGATTCTCTAAGCTTAAGAATACACCTCCAACTCCAGCTACAGTTTTGAGGGATTGGCATAGTCCAGAAATATCTTTTACCAATAAGATTGTGATTAACCCATTGAGACCAAAGATTCTTATCAGTTGTAAAAAATTTGTTGAAATATACTGAGATTGCAGCTTTATTCCATTGAAAAATATTTGTTATCCCAAGACCTCCATTGCTTTTAGCATCAAACAGTTTATAGAAAGATATAGGAATAAGCTTTTTTGAAAAAGGATCACCATGCCACAAGAATTTATTAAGAGCACTTGATATCATATTAATCAACTTAGTAGGGAGAATATAATGCCTAGTCCAATAAGTTGTCATGGCCACAGCAATTGATTGAATAATAGTTAATCTACCTGCTTGTGATAGCTTTTCAGAAGGCCATATCAGTAGCTTATCAATAATCTTATCAAAAAGAGGCATACAATTTTGCTTGGTAATTCTAGAAGTGATTAAAGGCAGACCCAAATAGAAAGAATTTTTAGGTAATTCTTGAAGACCCGAGTATTTGATGATATCATTCTTTTCCAACGAATTTAAGCCAACAACCAAAATATTAGACTTAGATAGGTTAATCTGATGACCAGTGATAGAATGGAAGAGTTGCAAAGTAGAAAGGATACGCTGAATATTATTATAGGCAGGCTTTGTAAAAACAATCAAGTCATCAGCAAAAAGAAGATGAGTAATTAGAGGTATCTTGCATTTGGGATGAAGCTGAATGACTTTATTAACAACAAGATCCTTGAAAATAGAATTAAGAAGCTCCATAACAATAATGAACAAGTAAGCTGAGATAGGATCACCTTGCCTAACACCTTGCACACCCTTAAAATATCCATACAAACCACCCTCCTTCGAAATAGAATACATAGGTGATGATATACATGTATAAATCCAAGCTAAGAAAGGTTTTGGAAAATTCATTTTATACATAACAGCTAAAATTGAATTCCAATTAACAGAATCAAATGCTTTCTTAATATCCAATTTTAACATGCATCTTGGTGAAATGTTTTTCCTGTCATAGCCAAACAGTAATTCTTGAGTCAGAAGAATGTTATCACTAATTGATCTACCATTGATATATGCTGCTTGATTAATGGAGATAATGGATGGCAAGACTGCTTGTAATCTGATAGCTAAAATCTTTGAAATGATCTTATAGATAATGTTACAACACGAGATAGGCCTAAAATCAACAACTGAAGTTGGATTCATAATCTTAGGAATCAATGCAATAGCAGTAGCAGATAGACCAGCAGGAAGTTTATTATGAAGAAAGAAGAATTGAACTGCCTTAACATTATCAATACCAGTAACATTCCAACTTTGCTGTAAGAAATGAGCATTATAACCATCTGGGCCTCCACAACTATTACTATCCAAACTAAACACTGCAGTTTTAATCTCATCAGGAGTAATTTCACTAATCAGAAAGCCAAACGGAAGGGAATTTTTAACTACTTTGGGTTTAGGGATTATGCGTTTGGGATTTTTATCCCTTCTAGTAGCATCCATCTGCCTCCTGAAGGACTATTTATTAATTCAAGAGCTGGAATTTCTTCTTAACTATCTTAAGTAAAACTAAATTGTATATGGAAACAATACTTTGAATTTATAAGTTCAATATATAGTTCATTTAAACAAGGTTTTATATACCATCTCCGATTTTTGTTTAAAAATCTCTTTCAAATTTATAAACTATTTTACTTAATTTCTGTTATTAAGTAAAAACCTCTTTTAGAAAACAAATTTATTAGCTTTAAACCCCTTTATAACCAATATTATTATTTAAAGCATACCCTTAAATTAATTTAATTAACTTAAACACCATTTTTAAATTTATTTATTAACTCTAAATACAATTAATTAACCTAAAATACAATAAATTAACTTAAGATACAATTAATAAAAGGATTAACTAAGTTTAAACATCATTATTTAAATAATTAGTTAATTTATAAACATCATTAATTAAAAGATTAATTAACTTAAGATATTCATTAATTAAATGATAATAACTTAATCATTATTAATTTAAATAATAGTTAACTTCAACATTTTTAATTAAATAATAATTAATTTAAACCATCAATTTAATTAACAATGTACCTGAAACTGTTATAAAACTTAAGTTGATTTCAGATCCATACTTGTCCAATTTAGAAAGAGGCTTAGCAATCACAACGGTACTTAAACAGACTACCACTATACTTGATATTGATATTCAAGTCACAACATAGGTATTTATATAAGCACCAGATATGTAAATAAATCCACAATTATCAATCGATGGATAATAACTCAATATAAATCAACCGACATACAAATAAATGTCCAAATTAACATAATAGCAGAATGGTGATTTTATTCTGCTAAATAAATGTCCAATATAATCTACTCAACTTAAATATAATAGAACGAGGTATTATTTTGCTAAACAAATATCAGGGATAAATTAAAATTACTAACAACATAATTATACTCTATCCGTATTAATTTACCATTAATTCGAACTACAATATATGGGTCAATGATTTCATGAGTGTATTCTACAAGTCGGTACGAACTCAATGCCGGAAATCACGTGTCAAACGGATTCAGAACGAAGTAGTTATGAAATTTCAAAGTTTAAGTGCAAAAATATTTTTTTTATAAACTCATACAGACCCTTAAGGCCCAACAAAAAAACCAACACCAGTCGCATATGCTATCTTCTCAAACAAAAGAAATCAAACTTCACCTCATTTCCAGGTTTCCAAACCTGTAATATTTTCACCATGCACATACATGCACACGCGTGGACATGCACTAGAACACCACGCCACTAGCCTCCTCGCTGACACCCTCCTTCGGTCTGCCTACCTCTGCGCATTCCACTAGACCCTACGTAACCTCCCAGCTCTTCCCCAAGCTCCATCCAACTACTATGGCTAAGAGTTTCCATGCAAGTTACAATTCCATGTCGCAACTTAAAACCGCTCGCTACCTATGCCCCGACCATCATTCACCACTGCGACCACCACCCCAGAGACCTTAACACTCTGCTCCACCTCTGACCCAAGTCTGGCTGAGTCCGACTCCTTAAGGCTACAGTCGCCACCTTGTTTCCTAAACCCACATTCAAACTGCCTTAAACCCTAGTTCACTTGACCACTCACTCCATAGACTACCGAACCCCGCCTAATCATAAACCGAGCTCCCTCACAACCCAAAGCACCTTTCAGCTCCGACATCTCCTCCACTCGACCACCAGTTTGTCGAAACTTGATTTTTAACCCTATTTCGATAAATTAGCAACTACGACCAACCCCCAACATTAAAAACCTCGAGACAGCCACTAAAAATCAAGACTTGCTTAAACCAAAATGACTATGTACTTTGTTCGTCGATTTATGATCGACGAAAAACTGACTTATTATGACCATTTATGTTTTTTTACGATTTTTCACAAAATACTCGACTAAAAATCCAACAACTATTTTTAAAATAAACTATGGACCAAATCGAACCACTTTCTAGTTGACGATAGGTGTAAATACGAAATGGTTTGTGTGTTGTTGAATTTAGAAGGCGAAGAGGAGGATGTAAAAAACTATTTCCAAAGAATAGTATATGATTTCTATTGTTTACAGTAAACTCATTTTGCAAATTCCAAGCCAATATAACTAAAATTTAGGAAATTTAAACCTAATACATGAACATGATTATCAAACACAATTCACAACCAAGCTAACAAATACAGTTACACAATATATATTGCACAAAAATATTATACAAGTTAGATTAACTCACTTTTCTTTTTCATGCTTTTGAAAATGCCATTCCAAGCTTAAGCTTTAAAGTTTGGTTCTTAAATAAAGTCACATTTTTTTGAGTTTTAAAAAGATAAGGTTATTCAAAATTTAAAAAGAAGTAAAGAGAATGGAGAAAGAAGATTAAGGTAATGAAGACTAAAATGAAATGTAAGATGAAAGAATTGTACGTATATAAGATGAAGTAAAATAAACAAAATAATAGAGGCAAAAAGGCAAAAATGCCCTTAAATCTATGTTTTCAACTTAGACATCATTTCCAAGCCTCTATAAGGACAAGCGTTTGCAAATATGTTGAATAATTGCCTAATCCTAGTACCTTAGTTTAGTTTTACATTTTGGGGGTTATTTCACTTCACATTTTCCTATGTTCTCAAATTTATATATATATTTACATTTTAAATACTTATTATTATGTATACATTTCAAAATAAGGTGACTAACATTTTAAATGTTGATTAAAGTAAAATCAAAGATATTACTATTAACCATAAAGCTTACCTAAGAATGAAGGTATGAAAGGAGCCCTATGAAAGTGTTATAAAAGCTTCGCAAGAATTAAAAAATGGTTTTCCCATGGTTCAAAAGCGACATTTCGAAGGCATTGGAGTAGCTTTCAAAGAGGTTGAATTGATGCTGCAAGCACCTGATGCTCCTGCAAGTATTAAGTGAAATAAGGGCTTTTGAAGGAGTCGAAAGGGGGGCAAAGCTACCCTTCTGACTTAGTTGATCCTTTCGAAACAGCTGAGTTTGCATGCATAAAGAAGTTTTGAATCTGTTAAGAATGCCTTTCGAAGGTATCAAGTAACGAGCTTTCGCACCTATATTTGACCCTTCGAAACGGTTGGAGAAGATTCCGCTAAAACAACCCTTTCGAAAGAAAATACTATCCTTTCGAAATGGTTGAATCCTTCCATAAGTATTAGGGAGGTTTTCCACATAACCAATATTGCCTCCACAAACAAGAAAGGATGAGCTTTCACACTAACCAAGGAGATGCTTTCAAAAACCTCCTTCTGCAACTATCATTTGACCACAAAAAAACTTCCTCCATCATAAGTAACCTTTCGCACAGGTCCTTTCATCACCATTAAACCCATTCGGAACCATCCAAATATCCTGCCTCACTCATTTAAGCGGCAGTTTATCGTGATAATACCTGATCTTGACAACAATGGAAAGGTTTCGAAGGAGATGAAGAAGTTAAAAGTGCTTCCGCTTACATGCAAACCACATAATTCTGAAGCATGACACCTTCGCCACTAATGGAAGTGTGCCTTTCGATGATGTCGAAAGGCTTTAAAAGTACCCAAAAGCAATATTGGTAAACAACAGATCAATATTTTCCAATAACGTACTTTCGATGAAGACGGAAGAATGAAGGTGAAAGGATGGATGCGAAAGGTGAGAAAAGAGACCTTTCGACAACTTCCAAAGGACAAAGGCAAAAGGGTCCAACCTGCATATATAAATACGACCCTAGGGGTCCAAGTTTGTGATGGGTTTTTGGATTCTTGAATTTCCTTCTCACTTCTTAATAAAACTGAATTCTTGTAGCCCTAGATCAATCTGTAGAAAATTATCTTACTTGTAATCGAATTTTGAGAAATAAAAATGAGAGGATGCATGGATCTAATATCGATTTCGAATATGAAAAAGATAATTCTGGCCATTAGCTTGGCTAATGACCAATTGCACATGATACTCACTTATCTTCCTAACCCTTATTTGGCATATGCAATGCTAAGGAGTTTTCTTGGATATTTTGATTTTAAAACATATTATCATCACATCTAAAGCCCATGTAATACCAAATTGACGTGATGATAATAATCCAATATTGTCAAATCAATTGGACTTGCATCATTTATCCAAAATGAGATTATGTAGCATATTGAGTCTACTTTTTATTTGTTATGTATATTGTGTTCCGAGCCCCTTCGAAGGTATGAAGACCTCTCAACTCATTCGAAAGGGGTTTTGAAGGGATTGACTATGTAATCATTAAAGTCATATCCTTTGGGAGGACTACTTCGAATGGTGTTTGAATACTTCGAAACATATAATTCCTTTTGAAGGAACCTTCTCTACGACAGCAGAATCTATGCCTTTGAAAGGGTTCCCCATAAAGGTATAAAGACCATGTCGACTCACTCGAAAGGTATTCCGAAGGGATTGAATTTCTTCTTTAACAGCTTTGGGGTGTTGACTAGATTTCTTGTCAACATTTTTGGCATTAGGAGGAGGGCTCGAACCTACCACCTTTTTATTTCCTTATAGACTAATTATAGATCATTTGAATTGTTGTAGAAAAATGAAATCTAAAAGTCTTAGTTGAATTGGTGAGGAGGCAATACACACAACAGTTTTGGAAGAAAATATTATTCCAACTTTCAACTTGGAAGGGGTGGTGCCGGGGCAACCATCAGCTCCAGCACAACCAGATGATAATGCAGTCAAGATAAGGCATTTAGAGAAACAACTACTATAAATGCAAGAGCTCATGAAAGTAGCCCTATCGTAGAAATCTTTCAAACTGCTAAACCAACATCGGGAGATGATGTGGTCTTCCCAAGGAGAAACTTGAAAGCTCATACGTTCGAAGGTAAGAGAAAGGTTGACTTAACATCGTCAAAGAGGAAGGAACGTCATGCAACTAAAGCCGATCATCAAGGTAGAATACAAGATAAATCTCCAGAGCAATCTGGAAGCTCAACTTTAAAGGAATACAACCCAAATTGGAAAAGCTATCATGATGCCGAAGCTTATTTAAAAGATGTGGCAGAGAAGGCTGTCAAAGACATGTTAAATGTTAATAGTAACCCCTCAAGGTGCTGCCGTAATATAGTACCGCCGATATCGGGAGAAGACTATTTACTCATGGAAACAATTTTCCTATGAATTCTTCGCTTAATTCTACATATGCAAAGTTCCCACAATTGATTATACTATTTTAGCAAACATCAAACAAAGTTAGGGAGAATCGCTGGGTGACTACCTCAGAAGGTCCAATAAAGAGGCACTGAAGGCCAAAGACATGAACAATAGGGATAAATTAATTGCAGTGCATTTGGGACTGATAGAAAATACACCATTTTGGAAAGAGCTCTTTGTTCACGGATGTAAAGATTTAAAAGACTTTCACTTCCAAGCTGATAAATTCATTCAAATGAATGAATTATACTATGCCAAGAAGAAAGCTAACCGTAAGAAGGAGAGTGGAAGATTTGGGTTTGACCGAGGACAAAAAAGGCCGAGGCGGGAGGATTCCAATACTAATTCAACCACTTTAAACAAGCCATTGTCTTATATCAATGCCACAACAAAAGAAAAAGTTAACTTTGCAACTTTATTCAAGACCAGAAACTACCCTGAGCAAAGAAAGGGGATGATTATTATTCTTATCATAAAGCAAATAGCCATAAAACTGATGAGTGCCAAGTGCTGGCTAAAATTATTCAAAAGGTAATTTGTGAAGGACAACTGAAAAAATTCATCCAGGACCAATAGAAAGCACCCGGGACCAATGATGGACTGTGAAAGTTCCAAATAATGATGTGAATAACTTAGAAGATGAAGATCCATTAAACTTGAGTCCACCTTGAATAGGATTGATGTGATTCATGGGGGAGCGCATCCAGTGGGAACTGGTAAAGGAGCCAGAAAAAGATATATCAAGGAAGCTAAGGAAGGAGTATTTTCTATCTAGGAAGAGTCCACGCTTAAAAATCTAATGCTTAATATACAGATGTTGAATCTTGCCATCACTCCATAAGAGCTCAAAAAGGAATTCATCACCCACATAATGACCCCCATATGATCACTGCTCAAATCGGGCTTTCTATAATGTCCAGGATTCTGTTGATTCATGAGTTTTGATTCATGACACAAGCTTCAGAGATCATACGACGAAGAATACTATATGAAAGCGACAAAAAGAGAATAAGTGCATACCGTGCACTACAAAGGAGATAATTTTACAATCCAGAGATTAGTATGGATATTTTATTTTATTGAGTCTTAGAATAATGTTAAAATCATTCCTCAAATAGTCACACACGCACACAAAACATTTTATAGCAAAAACTGTGTTCACTGTGCATATAACACCAGGTCGGCCGACCGACCTGGATCCTCGGTCGACCGACCCGGTATCATGTGCACAGTGACTTTCTGTTTTGTATACGTTTTTAAACTCAGCTGACCGGCCAGGTTTTCCGGTCGACCGACCAGAGAAAAACGGCTAGTTTTCTGAAGAGACGCGATCATTTCATGAAGAGGAATGTCCTCTATTTCAAGAGGTATGGACACAACTGTTAACTAAAACTCTTCATAAAAGATTACAACTCTTCTACAACTATATAAACATATTCAATTCACTTCTACAATTACTGATTCTTGTTTATATTTCTGAAATCTAATCTCTATTCATTTCTGCAAATAAAAGCATTCATTCTTATTTAATATCACTAGAATCCTTGAATTTATTCATATACTTCGATTCTACGTGATTATCTTCCTTCTAAATCTTCACACACATAAATACTCTTGAGGATTTGATTATAGGAAAGTTGTACAATCAAAAGACAATCAGTGTTATTCAGAACACATTCGTCAACAAACTATTTGTATTAAGTTGAAGTCCTCTTCGGCTGTTGAGGCGGAAAAATTCCTGTTCGGCTGCTCAGGTGTCGTATACCTATTCCTCCGGGTTAAGTGAGGGGTTTAGTTTAAATCCAGAGGGTATTTTGGGACTGGACGTAGAACGGGAAGTTCGAACCAGTATAAAAATTCCTGGTGTGCTTACTTTAATTTGTACTTTACTGTTATTACCAGTTTCCGCATTAACATACCATATTACACGATCCTTAGTACTACACGTGTACTTTCATTTGGTATCAGAGCAAGGTCATCTTATAACCATCACAAAGTTATTTGATATTTACTTATTTCTAGTAATATGGCAACCACACAAATTAACGATGTTAACACTCACACTAATTCTAGTTTCACAGAAGGTCAATCGACTTCACGACCTCCACTTTTCAATGGTATAAATTACAATTATTGGTCAACTAGAATGAGAATCTATATGCAATCAAGTGGATTTGATATCTGGAATATTATACAAAGAGAATACACAATTCCTACTGGAGAATACTCGACTTGGAGTAACACACAAAAACTAGATGCTACATCAAATGCTAAGGCTATGAATATTTTATTTTGTGCATTAGATAGAAATGAATTCAATAGAGTTAGCATGTGCACTTCCGGCTATGAAATTTGGAGAACTCTTAAAGTTTCACATGAAGGAACGAACAAAGTTAAATTGAGCAAACTTTCTATGCTGAACATCAATTTGAAAATTTTAAAATGAGGCCAAATGAATCTATAAATGACATGTACTCTAGATTTCAGGATATTTATCATGCTTTATTATCACTAGAACAAAAGTTTACTAATTTTGATGTTGTTACAAAAATCTTGAATTCTTTAACGGACGAATGGGAACGAAAAGTCCTAGCTATTGAAGAAGCAACTGATTTGTCAACATTAAAACCAGAAGAGTTGATAGGTAATTTAATGTCCTACAAAGTAAATTTGCAGGCAAAACGAAATGGAGCACAAGAAAAGAAAAATGTAGCATTCCAAGCAGAAAAAGATGATTCCGACTCAGATAATGAAGATATGGCAATGATCGCTAAAAATTTCAAAAAGTTTTTGAAATTCAACAGAAACAAATTCAAGGGAAACAAAAATAATTCCAACAACAATTCCAATAGCAGCAAACCATCATCTTCAACAATGGAATGTTATGAATGTCATAAGAAAGGACACATGAAGAAAGATTGTCCAGATCGTAAAAAGAATAACTTCAAGAAGGATAAAACCAAACGAAAGGCTTTTTCAGTCACTTGGGACGACACTGACTCATCATCCTCATCAGAGAGTGAAAGTGATAATGAACAAGCAAATGTATGCTTCATGGCTTCGTCAGACGATGTAAGTGATTTTACTTTTGAAGATTTAATTGAAATAAACTCTGAATTAGTAAATTTAACAAAACAACTTAAAAAGAAAAATAAGGAGTTGCAAAGAAAGTTAGATAGAACAGTTTTAGAAGTAGATATGTTAAAAGATGAGAAGGTAATATTGGAAGAAGAACTTGAAATCTCTCAACAATCGAATTCTAACTTATCTTCTCAAATTACGTCAATATCTGAGGAACTAAAAATTCAGAAAAATAAAAACGATGTTTTACTTTTTGAAAATAATAGTTTAATATCTAAAATTAAGGATTTGGAGTTAGAAAAATCGAGTCTTAAAATAAAATTTGATGATATTTCTAAAAATGTTTCTAATTTCAATAAAGGAAGAGAAAATCTTTCTAGTATATTAGAAAACTCTCAAACTTCTAACAATAAATCTGGACTAGGATTTAAGAAACAAAATAATTTTGCTAAATGTAAAATTAATAATAAAATTAAGAAAGATATTAAGAAAACAGTTTATTCAAATACTAAAACTATTAAGATATGGATTCCAAAAACAAATAATATATTGATAAGGGATAAACATATCAAAAGTTTTATGGAAACTGTTCATAATAACAAAAATTATGTCTATAAAGGGAATTCTGAACCCGTATGGGTTTGGCTTCCTAAGATCTAACTCTTAGGACCCTAAAAAGATTGGGTACCAACTTTTTATAAACTTTTTGCAGGTACCACATAAGAAGAGAGGAAAATGGATTTTAGATAGCGGTTTCTCAAAACACATGACTGGAAACAAAGAAATGCTGTCAAACATTATATACTCAAATGGAGGAGCAGTCACCATTGGAGATAACTCAAAAGGATATATCATCGGCAAAGGCAATGTCAATAGCAACGGTACATCTAATTTACCTCTCATTACTGATGTTTTATTAGTTAAAAATTTAAAACATAATTTATGAAGTATTAGTCAACTTTGCGATAAAGGTTTTAATATAACTTTTTCAGAAAATAAATGTAACATTTTTGATAAAAATCATAACATTATTTTCGAAGGAAAAAGAGATAAAATATTTACATCTTAAATATGAACGTTAATAATAATTCAAATTTGTGTCTAGTGGCTAAAGAAAACGATTCTTGTCTTTGGCACAAAAGATTTTGTCACTTTAATTTTAATACCATCAACAAACTATCTAAAAATAAATTAGTTAAAGGGTTACCCAATATAAAATTCGAAACTAACATATTTTGTGATGCATGTAAATTAGGAAAATTAACAAAATCTTCTTTTAAATCAAAGAAAGTAATATCTACAGAACAACCACTTGAACATTAAATTTCCAAAAGGAAGTAACACTAGTTAAGCACCAAGCAACACTAAGCCTCTTTAATTAATCTTTCATTAATTTAAACGCTTTCCAAATATTTATTTCAAAATATCTTTACGAAGATATATTCTCAAAACCAGTTTTAATCTTTCTATATCTGAAAAACATTTCCATATACTTATCTCTATGGTATAAGTATATTTCATTTTAAACATTTAGACAATGCCCCTGTATACTTGAATCCATAATAAGTATATTTACAACTTTTGAGGAAAACTTATATTTTCCCAAAACACACTTTATTGAGTCAAAATGAATGTTGTGTAAAACATCGTTATGACAACCCAAAAACACTAGTATAGAGATCCAATTAGTCATATTTAATATTAATTTTCGATGTTGAACTCAAACTCTTTATTGGTTAACAATGAAGCCGATCAAGTTAAGATACCATTACCTTTCAGACCTTGAATGAACGACATTCTTGATTTCAAAATGGATGTAAGTTGCACACCTCGAAACTTTACATCAAATATATGATATATATATATATATATATATAAATCACGTACTATAAAGGCATCTCCTTCCGAAAATAATCTACCATAACAACAGTGTTATAGTTTACGTCTTCCTCGCTTTCTCGAAAACTTGAAATCCATGTCTTTCTACAACTTTACACATTTTTTAAATCACTTTTAAAACTATTAACTCCATTTGAAAATGTCACTTTCAAAATATTTCTTTAAAAGATTATTTAACTTTTAAAACGTGAATACATTTTCTTGATAAAAATCCATACATAAATTTAAACATAATCATATCCATACTTATAAACTAATAACAATCCCTTTATAAATGAACCTCATTCATAAATCTATCCCTTTATAAATCTTACTTATTCATAAAATCCCATTTAAAACATCCATTACAATCTGTTTTTAACATTGCTTCCATATGTACAAATTTCTTATATAGATTCATTTCTATTTATAAAATATCGTTTAACATCTTAAAATTTATCCCCACTTTCAATTTCTAGAATAGAATCAACTATTTTTCTAAACAACATTCCACATATTATTATAAATCCGCAATTGTGATTTATTTCCCCAATTTATCCAATGATAGAGGTTTCCCTTTATTTATAAAACAACGTTTGTAAATCTATCCTTTTATTTATAAAATACAATTTTTCAAATCTTCACTTTATTTGTAAAATGTCACATTTATAATTTATCACATTTATAAATTAATCTTAATGTATATATATATATATATATATATATATATCTATTACTTTATATAAAATGGTTAATAAACATTTATACCAAAATATTTCTATCTTCTTTTTAAAACCGTATTCCTTTATTATAAAAGTCGGACTTATTTTTAAGATTTTAAAAATCTTTATTATACATTTCAAAAATCTCAATTTAAAATATATCATAACACTATTAATTTATAATATCCAAAAATCATACCTTTTATTTTACTTAAAATAAATTCCTTCTTTTAATAATTCAAGAATAATTATTATAACATATAAATTTTCGAACTCACTTAAAATCTGTTTTAAAACTAAATCCTCACTTTATTTGTATTTCAAAATACTAAAAAATATGGCTCTGTACTACTATAGCACTAAATAGGGAAAACATCCATGTCTTCCAATATGGCATCCAACGCATCATGTACCAAAATATATGAAATAGAAATTCAACAGTGTGACGAATCCAGTTAGATCCCTCCAACATGTCCCCTTGCATCATGTACAGTATATAACCAAATAAAAAAATCAACCTCTTCATGTGGGAATGTATACAAAGAGTCATCCACTCTTATACGGGAATGTAATAGGGTCTCATATGCCCCAGAGGTGGGAATATATCCAAACCAACTAATAAAATAGTAAATCATCCAAACAATCAACAATAGAATTATCCACGCCTATATAAAAATATAAATGGGCTAGAGAGGTGAGTTAACTTACATTGACTCCAGTAATCGCCAAAACGTTCTGCTTTGAATTAACATCGAACATGCATTCAATTTTAACCTAATTTCCTACTAGCTCCAAGTCCATCCAATCTAACTCCGTAATGTAGAATTTGCTAATACAATCGCCAGGCAACTTGTCGCGTACGATTTGGACCACGTATGAAAAATTTATGAATTAATGAATGTATGAGATTATTTAAATTTTATTAACTTAAATTAATTAACTTTTAAACTTAATTACCCTTCCCTCCAGCATAATTCATGTTCACAACCCAGGCTGTAGTTCAAACCCATCATCGACCATGTTTCCAACATGTCGCCGCTACCTCGAGTCCCCTGCCATCGTCGCGTGCAACCTAGCGGAAGTCCTGACTCCTCTCCTTCGATTATCCCCAGCCACGACAACTCCGCCGCCCCAAAGTGCAATAAATCGACAATGTTTGTCGCGCCTTTGAATGGCCATAGCTACCTCCACGTCTCGTCATTTGATGATCGACCGCCGTGGATGAACTCGCGGTGATGAGCTCCACATGTTTCATGTTGAACTTTTTCCCTAATTTGGCCCCGATTGTCGCATGCAATCTTAACATTAGGGTAGAGCTATATTTGATGGCAGTTGCATTTATTTAGGGTTTGGGTTTTGCAAATGAAGAAAGATAAGATACCTTTATATAAATTTTTCAAAGAACTATTCACACATGAAATTTTCTAACTCCAAAATAGGCATGCCGCCTGGCATTCTATATGTAATACCCTTATTCCGAACACAATGGAACTAGTATATAGACCCAATTCCATCATATATAGAAGTTAACTTTCCAAAATCGAATTATATTAAATTAAATTCCTTTAATTAATTTCTACGCGTTTCGAGCTCTCACGATCAAACGATACGTCTGATTGCCATGATATTATACAGCATATAAAAATTCACTATTACGGATCCAATGTAACTAGTTTCATCTAACCCCGAGACAGTGCCCCAGAAGGCTATTTTCACACGTTAATTAAAATGAATTATTATTAAAACTAGTTTATTCACTTTTAATTCAAATTCATAAGTTTACTATCTTCATTCTTATTCAAATTGAATTTAAATCAGCTTTTGAAATCACTTTTATTCATATTAAATTCAAGATTTAATTATTTAAATACTTCCAAATATTGAAGTAACTGTTATGTTGAAATTCAAGTTCTTTAACTTGTAAAATTAACTTTTCAATATTTAAAATCAATTAAATATTCTAAATTTGAATGACAAAAATTTTAGGTCGTTACATTCCCCCCTTTAAAAGAATTTCATCCCCGAAATTAGCAAGTAAGAAAAATGTCTCAAACCCATTAACTTTTCAAAACCAATTAGCTAAAATATATTATAAAATTTCTAAGACTTTTAGATTCACCCTTCTATACCAACTAATTTCCATTAATTCATTCCAAGTTATAACTGAATATCAAAATTTAGTTATCAAAAATTTTCTTCTCAAAATTCTCAAAAATTTTCTAACGCCTTATATTTACAAAAATTTCGTCAGCGTCTCCTTTGCGCGGCTCGATCGAAAAAATTTACAATATATATAATCACAAATATACATCTCATCTTCAAGGATGAGGCATCCCGTAGGGAAAAAATATAAAAGTGCGATATGTAATACGAGATATGTTCCATTTATTATATTATCAAACATATACAATCAATATAATGTGAAAGTGAGCTCCAATTGCGAAATATACGCCATCCGCACATACTAATCACTCAATAACCAATGAGAACAAGTATAAGGAAAGTAATATCAGTATATAACATGTACTAATACAATAACTATAAGAAAATGTAACAAATGTAAAAAGAGAAACCATCCAATAAATAACATCCATCCAATTAATTCATAACCATATCAATTTACATTTTCAAATGTCAACATTTAAATAATTAGAGCTCGTATGATGTACATATATTATCCATACGCAATATCAAATCTGATCGCTCACTCGATCACATAATTTCACTTTCGAACTAGTATCGTTCACCCAACCACTCTACTACAGACCCAGATCCGCTTCCTCGAATAGAAACCGCCATTCTTTTTACATAGCCATATGCTATGACAGATAATATCAAAATCAATCAAAAAACCATGTTCGGTGCTCGCCGTCAAGAATCTAGTGAAAAATCTTATCTCGGATCGGTTTGAATTACCTCGAAATCATAAATTTGAATCTGGATCAAACAGTTATGCGAATAAAATAATATACGTACAGCTAATGCATTTATTTCAATTGGTTTCTTATTATATCCCATTCTTTTTTTATTCAGATTCTTTTACTTACATTCATTTCAATTTCATTATTCGCATTCATTTATTACTTAGTATATTTATTTCAATACTTATATCACTCAAGAACCATTCCATCAAATTTTACTCAAGTTTATTATAAACATTTTATACAACACTTCTCATGTTTATTACCACTTCATAACTTAAGTTCATATTCAGTTCAAATCAGATTCAATTTCATTTAACTCATTTCATTAATTCACTTCATTTACCTTTACTTGAGTTAAATTTCTTTTCAAAATTTATTTTATTTAACTTAACTTAAGTTAAACTTCATTTCATAGTTCAATCTCAAATTTACTTTAATTAACATTTATATTCAACAAATTTAAAAAAAATTAACCTATTATTCATTAATTTTTATAACTTATAAAACTTATTTTTTCATATTTATAAAATTATACTTTGGATTTTAAAATCAAAACTTCTTTTACCAAACCACGACTTCAATGGTAGTAAACCATCACTTAGAAACTCTAAAATGAACGTCGATGATGCTGCAGTCATCACCAAAATTATTTCCCAACGACTAAAGCGATTTCAAAACTTTCTATCTCTTTTACATCCTCTTAAAATTTATTTCTAGTCAAAAAAATTTCAAAATATTACTATTATTATTCTTCCAAAACCTTTGGAAAACAATTTTCGAAATCAATGGGATTTAAATTCTCAAATTTCTTGTTTTAAATCCATTTTTATCTACAAATCATATTTATAAATTTCCCTTACATATAATTTCACTTTTTTTATATAAAAGCATTTTTTAATTGTTTATCTTTGTTTACATTATAATAATAACAACTTTTATTAGAACATAAACAACAAACAACAAATGATAATAATCAAATATTATCATTCACTAACAACTAAACACACCATACATAACTATAATAATTTAGAAAAAATTATTCTTTTATATATATATTATAATTTATGTAAAATTATTTCATTTACCAATTCTCAAAATAATACTGTGTCGGTTTGCCTTGTTTAAGTGTTTAGAAACTCCTATCGATATCACGACATCCCACGTACCGACTAGAATTTATAAGCCACTCAATAGATAAATTAACACAATATGAAAATTTTTATAATCACTAACAAATACGTTCTCATATATATAACACACTCAAAATTCATAATAAGGCATTCCATTACCTTATCTCTTAAGAGTTGCCTCCCCAAAGCCAAGGTTCTCATGTAACCTTGCGCTCTGATACCAAGTGTAACAAACCGTAAATCACATAATTCAAGTTGACAATAAACCACACGTGTCAAATCCAAATTGAATGGAAAGATCGATAGTTATGGGAAAGAAAGAAGAAAGAAGAAGAGAAAAGAAGAATAAGGGAAAAAGAAACCGAAACAACATAGAATCTCGCAATCGGAATAGAGCAACATATAATATAATATCAATGATCTTTAAAAAGGAGAAACTGTAATATACATACATCCATCAAAGTACGACAACAAATCACAATCATCAGCCTGGACAGTTAAAATAACCTGTCTTCACAAATGCTGATAATTTCAACAACAATGCAGCGAAAAATAAACATATATGTGAATACGACTTGGAAACCTCCAGCTCCATCCCATCTTCGGAAGCTCCAAAAACATCTAAACTGAATCTAAAAATATGCTCGGTCTGACCCGAGCATTATAATAAAATAACACCCAAGTCAGTCTGGTAAACCACACTACAAGAAAAGCTACATTTGACAGCAAAATAGAACAGCGTCTTATACAGGCAGTCATTTGCGATTTTAGATATCAACAAGATTTGATAATCGTTGTCTAATATCTTCCCTCTAAATTAATCGACATTTATTTTCATGGCTGCCATTTATCATTTTGTTTCCCTCCAAAATAAAGCAAGAACCTTAATGGAATACTTCTCAATTATCATTCGCTTTCAGCTCTCCCTTCGCTCATTCTTCTCATCCGCACGAAAACTCTAAATCAATTTTAGCCTCCGCAAGAAACCCTAATCCAAAACTGCAAATCCTTTCGCCCTCCGCAAGAAACCCTAAATTCTAGACCACTTCAGCTACAATTTAGGGCGGTAATGGTGCCACCGACCAATCCCAGGCTATTTGAATAGAAACACTTCAGCTGATTCTAGACCACGTCCAGCCGTCATGCTTTAATCCGTCTGCAATATACAAGTAAGACATTGGTATTCATTTGACATGTTTCCTTACTGCCTGATGTTGTTAACCATATTAAATATCAAACATTTATTGCTATTATGCTTCAAAAGTTTACTTTGGAAACTTGGCTTTTAAACATTGTTGTATGTAGAAAGAGATATTGTGGGTAGGAAAAAAAATGTTGCAATGGAATATTGAGAAATATAATTACTATATCCTAGATAATGTAGATGCAATAGAGTCAAATATGTTTGACATTTGTCATTCTTTGATTATACACATGCTGGAACACTGATTTAACAAAATTGAGTTTTCTCATTTTTTCAAAATTGCTTTTTTTTCAATTTTGAAAAACTGGGTTTTACTCAGTTTTTTCGAGTTTTTTCAATAATGAAAATACCCAGTATTGCAAAGTTGATTTACCCTTCGATATAAATCATATATAAGTAAAATGTATGATTATTGCACACTGAAATCGATAATAGTACTTTCTTTGCAGAAAGGGAATAAAGAACTTGGTATTAGAATCATCAAGTGAATTGAGATCCTATGGATTTTCTTTAACTACGTGGGAAAATGCATGTAGAGCCATGGATGCACTTGGAGTAGGAGACTCCCTCAGCAAACACAGCCTATGGTTCATTGGTATGATCTTTTTCTATTGCTAAGAGTATTCTCATTTTTTTATCTGTATAGTTGGATAATAAGATAATAAGAAATTTCAGTCTACTTACATGACATAGAAGTTGTTTAAGGACATCTACTCTGAATGTGAATGTTTATGTAGGGGAACTGCTACATCAGAAATTTCTGGAGCTTTAACCTTGAAATTCGATCTTATGACTCAATTCAAATGTTTGATTTGTACATGCTAAATAGGTTTAACATTTGTCATTCATTGATTACACACATGCTCTAACACCGATTTAACAAAAATGAGTTTTTGTCAATTTTTCAAAACTGATTTTTCTCAGTTTTGTAATCTAAGTGTTGGTCATTTTAGCAAACCCGAGGTTTACTTAGTTTCCTCAATATTGAGAATGCCTAGTATTGCAAAAATGATTTTTACTCGGTTTTGAAAAACTGAGATTACTTAAATGAGTTATCTCAATTTCACAAAAATGAGTTTTTGATGTAATCGACATATGTATATTATTATGCTTAAGCATATATTATTCTGCTTAAGCACATGTTGGAAAATGTTGTCCTTTCTGTTATAGAAAAAGGTTGAAAATGTATTTTGATTGTTACATAATAATTTCTAAGTTTTCGTAAAATTTCATGTCTATATAAGTGGATAACATGGTAAGTTGTTCGTTTATTTTTTACTTAAAGAGAACAATTGTCCAAGCTTATTATTTCCAAATAGTTTGTAACCTCATTGAAAAATAAGTAGACATATAATCGAAAAGTCTTGCTCATGCGGCCACACGTTTCTCCTTCTAGGATTTTATTAATTCACTATCTTTATCAAATATTCTTAGGTGTGACGGTCAACTATCAAGAGACAATGAATCATCGACGCTACTTTTCTAGATGCACTTATGCTTCTCCTGGTGATGCTCGATTGATCAACACCAGTATCAAGAAGCACCATGCAATGAGTAGGTATAATTTTTCAAGGATGTAATAGTTGGACAAAACAAAGATTACGAGAAAATTATAGGTCACCATCTCTCACTCTCAATAAAGGTCCTAGTAAGTTTTATAGACAACAGTATTCTTTTGATCTCTATGTAGTTTGCCCAATAGATGATTGAATTGTTTGTATAGAAGACTACGACCTCACTATGGATTACTACATGACCTTCACTTCTTGTTGATCAGCGCAAAAATGTGGTTGCCCAATAGTTAAAACATTACTTAAACTAAGCAAATTAATTTCTACTGTCTAGATATATACAAACATATATACATATACACACACATATGTATATGTATATGTATATGTATATGTATATGTATATGTATATGTATATGTATATGTATATGTATATGTATATGTATATGTATATGTATATGGCAAATTGTTTAATTATTATGGAAGGTTGCTATGATTGTTTTTATTATTATACCACTAAGTGATCATGCCCTTTTTATTTGTTATTCTAATCTTTGATCACTAGCTAGTTGGCATGTTATTCTTTTGCTAAAAAATGATGCCCAAAAAAGGTAGTAATTTATCATGATCACTTATTTATTATAGCTATTATTGATAGTTAGTACGATCAATGATCCAAAAGAGTGATTGAAATTGAACTGAATATTGTTTCATTTTAATTAAGGGTAAAAATAATTTGAAAAAGCATTGTAAACTACTTTTTTATTTTGTGTTAATCAATTTGTACACTAAAGAAAGAATATCCACGAATAAAATAAAGTATGTCGTAAATACCATAATTGGGAACATGAAAAATATCATAGGAGTGAAGGTTACAGTGCTCACAAATCCTAGTTCACATGGTCAACTCTCTTTAGTCATTTTTTAAAGCATATAGGATCCATCAGTCAATATCAGTACATGTTTCTTAGTCGATGTTGAGTGCAAACTTGTCTGCCAATCCACTCTGTAGAAAATGCAGTTGACGATGCTGGCAATTTTATTAGCAAACTCTGATTGTGAAACCTAAAATCCGCCATCAAGATTTATGTGAATTTTCGACAGGATGCACAACTTTTGAGGCACGTAGCTTAATGTTAGTGTATAACAACTCTCGGTTCAAGTCATAAATAATAATACAAACAGTTTCGTATTAAAATTGCAAACATACAAGTTAATATTCCACTTAAAACAACAGCTAGTTCTAACTAATCTTTGGAGATAAATAAATATATAAGTTAATGAAAATTTTCATGTGTACTATATATATATATATATATATATATATCTCGACGGTTGACATACTCTAATTGGTGCGACTAACATACCCCAACTGCATATCCCATGTTTTCGTTATTCCTGGCTAATAATGCTAGATGCTACGTTTTACCTTTATATAAAATTAACATACATTTTATATATTATAGGCCCATTCCTTAATCAAATATCTTCTCAAGAAATAAAATGTCGTGTAAGTGCAAAAACTATATTCAACCAAACCATTTCATCATCTATGTTTTTTTATACTGTTTTTACGCATGTCATACATAAAATAATCAGTTAATAAAATAAACCTTTATGCCAAGAGGGGAAATGTTTGAGGTAAGTGATCATTATTACATCTCTGTTTCATTGATACTATCAGGTACAAAAATTCTAACTAAAGTAATTCTTCGTGCATTGTTCAAAAGAAAAAACTTATATGAATCTTTATCGAATGGACTATTCAGTAACAAATTTGCATTTAGGTACTTTGGCAATACATTCTTCATAATGGATGGTCATGTAAAAGTAGAAAATTATAACATATGCCACTCAGCCTTTTCTTAAAATTCACCTTCTTATCCCCTAATAATAGAAAAAGCTGTATGAAAATATGCCATGCTGATTAAAGTGGTAGTACAAAAAACACAAATTTTCAGTGCATCATGTGTATAACTTATGTTAAGTGCGTGACTTAAGTAGTAATGTCGTACTGCATTGTCAAACCAAAAGGAACAACTGTTATTCTGAAAGTATAATCCATGCTTTAGTGTTAGTCTTTATATATTATCCAGTAACAAAAAACAAAAATGAAATAAATAGTACCTAATATTTGCACTGATAAAGCCATAGATGATAACTTGGTGTATGCTGCACTAGCGTTTAGTTCATTTCCAGTTTCTTCTTTAATTACGAAAACAAATGAAATGCTCAACTCTAATGACATTGTACACATGTAGACAGCCTATGCGCATTTTAATAACAACTTTCAAAGAATATACCAATGTTTCTTTACAGATGCAACCAGTCAAGATAAAATGTTTATTTTTACAGCTGATTACAAACAATAGTTTCCAATTGAAAACACCAATATTATCATACACAACCGAATGGTAGAAAATTTAACTTGAAATATATATGTGAAATGAAATTAGAAGGAAATCATGTTTAAAAAGGTAGTAGTATTAAAATAAAAGTTAAATATGAAATCAATTGAAAATTTGAATGTATTACTTTTGAAAGTTAAAATGTTCACTAGAAAACAAAATTAAAAACAAAAAATATATCTAATATGACAATGGTATAAATAAATATGCAAAAAAATAAACTAATCAATTTCTTGCACTTAATATTGTTTGAATTCTTGTCAGGTTCAATGCTTTACTGCCTTCTTGCTATGGATTCTTAATTAACTTGAAAGAGGTATGTGTTCCCCATGCTATCTATATATATTTTAAGTTTGTAGTATAAATATTATATACATATATAACAAAATAGAACAATTTTTTTTTCAAAAAAATGGTTAGCAGTTATTTTGTCTCATTTCTTGTTCTTTGGTTCTCTCTTGCAATCTTAGCCTCTTCGCAGGCTCCTGCTCTTGGTATGGTGTTCTTTATTAATTTAAAATATTTGAATATTTGATTATGGTAATATACGTCGAAGTTGGTCGATAATTGTAGGAGACATGACACTTGATTCACACTTGATTCTAGCTTACATTATCGAACTTTAGACGAATTCACACTTGATTCAATGATTTCCTTCAACTCCGTAACGTTGTTGAGCCTATGCATATTAAAGTATATGAACAGGGTCAGCTTGGTTTAGGATCATATGGTCTTGTCATTTGTCATAACAGGACACACATATATGTAATTAGAATGTGCATATTTGCTAACAAGCATTTACATACGGCTTTTCAAATAGAGTAAAGTGTCGACATTCTGGTAAATTACCAGAATAGATGATCCCACTCCTTGCTTTATCTAAATATCAAAATAAATTTGCAAAAAGACAGGCTTTGTTGTGGTAACCGATCTCTTTGAGCAGATAATTTTGATGAACTTCGGAAAAGAGATACTCCCATTTATACCTAAAAATGCCATATCGGACACAGCAAGTGAAGACTGTTCAGATGTTATAGTAGTTAATGATTCAGTGGCGATACTTGGACATAATGAGGATGGAAATATTGCACTAGTTGGACACACGTAAGTTCTGACTAGAAACGAATTTATGTATCTTAATTAAAGCAGCAAAAATGGTTATTATATAACACTTTTACACGTATCATATATGTATATCCATTCTATTAATGATTTTTAATTGATACATAGGCTTAAAATATGATCCTGGAGAAGCAAAAAAGAAATACCTATATTCAATCAAATTCAATATATAGTTCATAGAAATACGCCTCATATTTTTTTTTTCACTTGGCAGCTACTTGGTGAGGGCAAGGCTGCAGTGTGATATAACGTTTACAGCCTAAACTTATGCAGGAGAACTGCCAAGCTGTGCTTTTGGATTTAACAACCATGGACTGGTATGTAACTGTTCAACTGCGTTTCCATTTCATATGTTACATTAAGTAATTATATTGATGAGAAACCAATCAATGATATAATATGTGTGATATGTTAGGCATTTATGCTTAATTCAGTACCTCCAACTAACAATGAAATATCATGTAATGGAATGGGGTGAAATTTCATATCTCGAGATCTACTAGAAGCAAACAGTCTTAACGATGCTTTGAACGTGAGATATGTTTGTAAACAAAATGCTGAAATATGTAGTAGTACGGTTACTACATTAGTTTTACCAAGTTGCCACTGGAGTACTTCATTTCATTTGCAACAGAGAGTTCGACTCTCCAATATCTATGTTGGCCATAGTTATAACCTAGTGGATGTTAGAGCTCGCAGAATAATGAATGTTGAAACTGCATCGAGGAACATATTCTCTGTTCATGAAGCTGAAGGCACCCCATGTTTCCATGCAAATATGTATCTTTGCCTCAAATTGTAGCAGGTGAACAATTTAACTAAGTCATATAAAAATTAACTAAGTTAATTGAGTTTTATAAAAATCAACAAAAATTAATTTTTTTATTAAATTAACTAAATTTTATGAAAATTAATTTAGTTTTATAAATTAATTAATTTGTGTTGTCATAGCTGATAATTCAAAATAATGTTACAACACTCAATTAACAATGGCACAAATAATTGGATTACAGAAAAGATTTCAATGATAATTGGATGAAACAAAAACATATTTTCCTCCTCACATTTATATGTGGTCAGTAATAATAATTAGTCATGAAAATATGTTTCCATGTATACTGTTAGCCTGATTTTTGGTACATGTGGATTCGCCAAAACCATTCACAGGTGCACGTGAATTGAGTCTAGGCCTGACTATACACGAATTTGACCACGATAGTTAAGCTAAGTTTTGTTCATGTTTCAGTAGAAGCAACCATGCTATGTTCCCTATAGTTGTATTTTCTTCCATATCGATGTATCTGTGTATGTGGGTGGGGTGTTTAACTTCACAAATCATTTTTATTTAACAGGCTCTGCGTGATTTGTTATAATTATTCAAGGGCAGAAGGTTGAAGATAATATGGTGGTTGAGAATGGTTGAAGAGATGTTGTCATACTTGATGAGGTACGTTCTACTGTTGTCATTATACTTTTGCATTATACTATTTTGTTCATACTCCCAGTCCATTGATTATATTAATGGTTTAGTGCGCTAAGTTTCTGAGCCTACAAAGTTAACGTCATGTATACTAAAGTTTTAAATACAGCAACTGTTATTTTATGGCTCGTTCTGATCTTTTTACGTGTTGTAAAGAGATTTAAAGCAATCATCCTCCATCTTTGTATTGTTATGTAGTAATTTAGACTTATGCACATCAATTACACTATCATTTGAGATAATTCCATTACTTTTGCTTTACAGGTAGATAGATGACTGTGATGCAAAAAAAGGTTGCAACGAGTTATGGATCGAAGTTATTTTTGTTGCTAGAATTACTTTTTGGTTTTAACGTATGTACTACATGCTTTTGTCTTGCTATTTCTACTTGTTCTATATTTTGTTTATGAACTATTGATGATGAACTATTTATGTTTGGTGTAAGAATATTGTGTATTTTGATTATGAAATTTCATACGTTGGTTATTAAATATGTGTCCAGAATGTGGTATTGATACAATATGTTGATTTTGAAATGTGGTATTGATATAATATGCTAATTTTGAAATGTGGTATATATACACATTGTGACTGATGTTTACTGAAATGGAATTTACAGAAAAGTAGAAAAAGCCTAATTGACTTAGCTTTGAATACAATTTAACGGCATTTTAAAAACGTCGTTAAATTGTATCTAAAAACATAACCAAATATAATTTAACGGCGTTTTTAAAACGCTGTTAAAACATTCCACGGCGTTTTTTAAATGCCGTAGAATGTTTTAACAGCATTTTAAAAATGCCTTTAAATTGTTTTAACAGCGTTTTTTAAAAATGCCGTTAAATTAGACCAAACACTGTTAAAGGATTTCATGACACCAGGGAAATGCTGTAAAAAATGACATTTAATAGCGTTTATTCCTTGTCATTGTATATCTCTGACATATAACTTCATGTCGATATACAGCGTATGTAAAAACGTTGTTAATAGCTTTTATAGCGTTTTTGAAACGCTGTTAAATGTCCTGTTTGTTGTAGTGCCAGCATGAGAAAACACATCTAGTTAGATTATTTTAAAGATATAAAACCTTTCAAAACAAAAGTATCTCGTAAGACTGTGCTGCACATAAACATGAACGGCTTTTTACCTTACGATAACCAAAACATTTTTTATAGAAGGTCCACTGTTATTATAATAAAGTCTAGGAAATCAAAGTAAATATATAAAATAGCTGAAATGCTTGCATCTCACGTTTCAGCATAGTTGGGTACAACTAAGTCCATAAAGCTAGTATGGGAGAATGGATTACATACTATGACAAGGTAAGGAACTACCTTCTGATGGTACATCTCTAGATAAAATGCACAAGGGTTTAACAAGAACATCTTATACCTCTGCCATACAGGACTGGCTTACCACATGACTAGTAGTACCGAATATGATCACCCCTTTTCTTAATGAGCCCCGAAGCATACATGAGTAGATAGTAATCAATCTAGATGTTGGAATGATCATACCCTTATAGGGGCGACCCACGTAGCCCTGTTGTATGCCCCATTTTTGTCATTTCCAATTTATGAGGCTTGAGGCTACGTTTTACTCTCCATATAACACTTCCCACTGGGAATGCTAACACTGCCCTCTAGGCAATAACGCAATGCCAGCATTCATCCATACAAGTCTGTTGTGAGACTAAACTAAACTGAAGGCACCACTTTTACTACATCCATTTTGGAATCACTCTCAAGATTAGTAGACAGTAGCCCTTGCACGTCAAAAGTTCCATTTCGATTGTCTTCAATAAATTCCAATTCAAAATGCTTATGCCAGTTCGAAGTGGTTTTCAGATAACATATCTGATCCCGGTCTCTCCGAACCGACAACATCAGTTTATAAACTGGCCAACATTTGATTGTCGGTTATTTAACAATCAAATGAACAAACAGTCCGACCAGAGGTTAAATTTCCAAAAAAAAGTAACACTAGTTAAGCACCAAGCAACACCAGTTAAGCACCAAGCAACACCAAGCCTCTTTAATTAATCTTTTCATTAATTTATACACTTTCCAAATATTTATTTCAAAATATCTCTATGAAGATTGATGTGCACGTAAATGTGCATATATATACATCCATATTTTATCTCTTTTTATTTAAATAAATATCATATTTGGGCATTTTTACATGTTAAAACCAAAATTCAATTATTTTCAAACCATCATATTTTCATCTTCATTCAGAGGCAAAATGGTCATTTGTGTGCATGTGTTAATTTAAGAATTTTTACTTGGACATTTTTTGATAATTTTTATAGGAATTTGGATGCATATGGAAGAGACTTATATGAAGATACATGCATGCACAAATGAAATACAAATGAATGAAGAGGAAATAATTCAAGTTCAAGATCATGGAGGACCCCACCCACTTACCTAAATGTACAATTATGAGCTAATGGACAACTAAGTGGAGGTTAAAGCTTCATGCACAACAAATGATGGATTAATTAGTGGCTAATGGTTACTTGGTGGCCACACTTCCTAAAGGGCATTTTGGGAAGCACCCTAAAAATGGAATTAGGGTTTTATGCATGTTTAAATAGCCCACTTGTGTACATGTAAAAATCATCTACTCTTTCATTTTACTTAGGAAATTAAGAGATCAAATTGTAAGCTCAATGTTCTATGAAATAAAAATGGCTTCCAAGCCTCTTTCTTCTCTCTTTTCTACATAATTTTCTTTGTTTTATTGTTAATTTTTATTTCTATGCTCTCTTTCCTTTAATGTTCATAGCTTAGATTTACATTTATTCAAGTAGTGTAGTTTATATTTTTATGCAAGTAGTTAGTAGCTAATCTCTTTTCCTTTCTTTGCTTATTTTCTATTTTCTTCTCTTTTTAATATTGAAATTTACTTGTGTTGCTTCAATGCCACAAATGAGTAGCTAAACCCCTTCAATTTAGGGGTAATGAAGCTCTCAAATATTATGTAATTTCAACATTTGTTATGATTTATGATCTCTTTGTTTTTGCTTTATGAAAGTGAATTTTGATGCAAGTTTATACAAGTGGGTTTGATAGCTTATATTGCTTATGCAAATGAGCTATACTTATTCAACATAAACACAAGTTGCATCATCATTTGCTAATCCATTTTTGATTTTGAAATGAAAGTAAAAAATGAAATTTGATGATCTATATTACTAGTTACAATAGTAAATAGATCAAACTTAAATTAACTTTTGCTTTGGCTTCATTTTCATGAGAATTATAAGTGGTATAATTGTTGTATTATAGTTTGATGGTTTGAGTTATGTTAATTAATAACATAAACAAACCATACTTATGATAAATGCAACACTTATTTCACTTAATATCAAAGTTGGAGATCATAAATTCTTTGTTTGTTGATTTACAAAAATATTAGAGTGGATTTGCCTCTAAATTGTTCTCTAGTTTAATAGTTTTTTTTAATCACATTTTAATTCTAGCTTTAGCTTCCTTTTGTAGTTAACAACTTTCATCTCACTTTGGTCTAATTTGATTGAATAGATTTTTAATCTCTCACAATTCCCTGCGGATCGACCCGTATTTGCCACGTACTACAAAGTGTACGCCGTGCGCTTGCAGTTATTTTATTTCTAAATTCGTTCGACGGTTTTCTAAACCGATAGAATTTCCGTCGACGAAAAAGTTTTTGGCGCCGTTGCCGGGGAATTGTTTTGATTTTCATTTTCTATTCTTCAAATTATTTTTGTTTGATTCTTGTGTGATTTTATTTTGTGTGTTTGTTTACATTTAAAAAAATATTATGTGCGTTTCTTGTTTGATTTGTGTAACATTGTTGTGTGCTTATTAATAACATAAACAAACCATACTTATGATAAATGAAACACTTATTTCACTTAATATCAAAGTTGGAGATCATAAATTCTTTGTTTGTTGATTTACAAAAATATTAGAGTGGATTTGCCTCTAAATTGTTCTCTAGTTTAATAGTTTTTTTTAATCACATTTTAATTCTAGCTTTAGCTTCCTTTTGTAGTTAACAACTTTCATCTCACTTTGGTCTAATTTGATTGAATAGATTTTTAATCTCTCACAATTCCCTGCGGATCGACCCGTATTCACCACGTACTACAAAGTGTACGCCGTGCGCTTGCGGTTATTTTATTTCTAAATTCGTTTGACGGTTTTCTAAACCGATAGAATTTTCGTCGACGAACAAGTTTTTGGCGCCGTTGCCGGGGAATTGTTTTGATTTTCATTTTCTATTCTTCGAATTATTTTTGTTTGATTCTTGTGTGATTTTATTTTGTGTGTTTGTTTACATTTAAAAAAAATGTGCGTGTTTGTTGTTTGATTTGTGTAACATTGTTGTGTGCTTATTTTCTAGCTGTTTTTGCATTAGCATATTAAAAAAAAGAACATTGCATTCATCTTCAATCTTGTTACAAATTTTCAATTACATTTCAATTCATTTGCAATTTCATCACTGTACACTTTTCATTACAAAAAAAAATAGTTTACATCTATGCACTGTTCACAGCCCTGCACAATTCCACTCTCTGATACACTGTTTCTCACTACTGTCCCTTTGAATTTTTTTTTCATCTCTGTGCACCAACTACTACATTTCTCCTCCCTTCCAACCTCCAACTTGCAATATCACCGTCATCTTATCAACAACCCTTCCTGTCCCAAATACTTCATACCCACATATAGACCAAACACTTCACATCCCCTCCGATATCACCATACTGTCCCCCTATCACCACCATTAACCAAAGTTGTTCACTACTCTACCCACATAAAACTCAACAACTTTTCATTGAACTTCATCAAACTGTCAAACATCAACACCCTTAAACAACACCCTGCTCTCTGCAATTCACCACCACCAGAACTGCTGCTGTTCGCCTACAACCACTAAACCACTTCTCTACTTGCACTGCTGTAGTACAGAACCGCCATCACAAAATCTCTCAACATCCATCAACACAAACCACTATTGCATTTCTACAACTTCACAGCAGACAATTACAGACTTCACTCAGTTCCATCACCGCTTACCCCCTTCTCCCCTACTTACTGCCACTATTCACCTCACCTACCAATCAATCAAACCATAAAACCACTGCATCTCCTTCCTTCCGACCATTGCCAATACTGTCAACAGCCTCTGCCTACTTCATTTCACCCCATAGCAACTTCTAAAACTCCATCATACACACTGCCCACCCAGTTCTGTCATTCACATTACATATCTCTTACCCACAGCAATACATCTCTTCTTCATCACATACATACTCAAATCACTGCTCATCACAACTCTGAAACCACCAACCAAACTTCCTCCATAGTTATAACCACCAACCAATATCACCTTATCTCCATCCACCCTTCAAACTGCCTACACCCATACTGTCATTGTCAATTCCAACTACATAACTTCACCCCAAACTCCACTGACAACATCCCCAACATTCACATCAATACTACCCACCACGACACCATTCAACAACAACCAATAACATACATCCTCCATGTTACATGACTGCCTCATTTCCTTAACCATCACCTGAATTCGAACAAACAACAGCCAAATCGACAAATCAAACTGCCTCCACAATCTAGCATTTCGAACAATCGAACCCACAAACAATTCACCTAACCTTCTCCCATCATCTCGACCTCCAGAAAATCACCCACGACATTGCGTTTCACTTCGAACCAAATCCAACCCACAACCCCTTGCCAAACTATTTCACAATCAATGTCGAACCATCTCCAGTCACCGGAATTCGATCACCCGCTACCCAATTTGCCTCTACAACCTCATCCACTCACCTGAATAGCCTCAAACCCAAACTCGAACGCGACCTCAATATCAATCGCCATCGAATCTCGACAACCACGAATCCTAAGCATCACTGAATCAGTCAAATCGAAACAATCCAGCACCTTATTTCCATATACGAATCGAATTTGGATATGTTGTGGTGAATTTTGATTCAGCTAAAAATTTTTTTATATAAAGAATCGATTTTCTCTTATGGCTGTTAAGAAGAACTTAAAAAGTCGGTTTGCCAATTAGTTAGAAAAGGAAAAGAAAATTTCGCATCTTAATTGTTGTTGGGCCGGGTAGGGTAGCTTTTGCTAGGCCTTAGCACTAAAAAAACAAAAAATTAGTTTGGGCCGGGATTGTGAATTTGTTTATGTCATCTTATTTTGTTGTGTTTTAATTTTTTTTAGTTCATCCTTATACAAAAAATAATAATTTTTTTTAGTAAAACGTCACTTTTGAGTTTCCTCTCCAAAAAAAATCCGAAAAAAATATTTCAACTTCATTTTTCATTTGTTTTCACTTATTTTAGTTTTAATTTATTTTACTTTCAGTTGTTTTGTTTTTCGCTTATTTTGTTTTTCATCTTTGATAAACATACTAAATAACAATAATAATAATAATTGTTGAATATATCTTGTGTTTCATCTCAGGTTGCCAAAGCAGAAATTCAAAAGGAAGAAGTGCTTGCCCAAATAAACTGCTTTGCCTTGCTAAAAATTGCCGCTTAAAAAAAATAGCTAATAATCTGCACGCTCTGGTATTGTGCTTTCATCTCTAGTGCATTATTGGTTGCTTTCATTTGCATTTATATATATAAAAAAAATTTCAAAATCCAAAAACAAAAACAAACTTCACTTTAGTTGCATTGTAAATTCACGTTTAATTTTTGTTTTGCATCCATCTCATCTTATTTTCTTTTCTAAGGGCAATACCCCAATTCACATAAGGTGAGGGATTTCATCACCCTTTCCTTAGCCCACAAACGCATTTCATCGTAGAATTTGACTAATAATAAAGTTTAGACATTCGACTTAAGGGTGTCGCGAGCTCATCTAGGGCTTAATTGTATCTTCACAATTGTTTTCTTTGAACAATTATATTTCTTGGTGTCTAGGCTACGGCAGAGTAATAACCAGTTATAAAAATTACGCTGATACGTAAATATTATACTGGTTGTTCCTCTGAAGGTACTTAAACCTTCGGCTACATTACTACGGTGATTCGTGGTGCACCGATAACCCCTGCCCATTACCTGGCTGAGAAATATTTTTGTTGATTTAAAACAAAGTGCGATTATACAATTTTGGGTTAGGAGCTACTAAGGATAGAAAACTGTAATTAAGTCCTTTGCATTCATTTAGTTGCATTAGTTCATGCATATATAAAAAAATCAAAAAAATCAAAAAAAAATCAAAAATCCAAAATAAAAAAAATTTGTAAATTTTTATTAACTTAGTTTTTAATTCCACAAAAAAAATTGTATATTTAAAAAAACAAAAACAAAAACAAAATTTTACAAAAACAAAAAATATAAAAATTTGAAAAACCAAAAACAAAACAAAAATCAAACTTCTCTTTTGAAAATAAATTTCACTTGGTAAATATATATTTTTTTTCCTCAAAAAAAAATTTCACTTCGATTTTCAAATCTTCTTTCATTCACTAAACTCGATTCTAACTTCTTTCTCTTCTCGACTTTCACTTGTGCATGAGTACTTGGACTCGTGACACAACAACAAATCGTTGGACTCGCGACCCTTCTACAAACCGTTTAACTCGAACAAATGATCCTCCCGAAATGGCAAACGAAAACGCCCCTCGAACTCTTATGGATAGAATCTTTCCCGATAGAGTTTCTATTCCATCTTGCATCACGTTACCCGTCCGTACGGGTAACAACTTCGAAATTCACTCGAACCATATTGCCACGCTTCCGAAATTTGGCAATTTCGAGCACGATGACCCATACATTTTCTTGACTAAATTCGAACAAGTTTGCACAACAATTAAACTTCAACAACTTTCTGATGATGGAATCAAACTTCGATTAATCCCATTTGCTCTTACGGATTATGCTGAAAAATGGTTGTACAGCTTACCATCGAACTCGATTAAAACATGTGAAGAATTCGTAATAGCTTTCTTAAAAAAGTTCTACCCTTTGGAAAAATGAGTAGAATCCGAAACGAAATTGTAAATTTTCATCAATTCAAGGGAGAACCATTTGGAAAATATTTTGAAAGATTCAAAGAACTTTTGATAAAATGTCCACACCATAACTTCGAAAAATGGACGATTTGCCAAATTTTATACGATGGGCTCGAAAACAGCTCACGAACCATGCTTGAATCAATGTGCCAAGGAAACTTTCTTGCCCAACATCACGACGATGCTTGGCAATTTCTTGAAAACCTCGCTGAAAAATCGTCCCAATGGGAACGATCGAATGAAAAATCAATTTACTCACGATCGAGTGCAAACTCGATAGGATTTTCTGTTGCTTTGGAAGCTAAGATCGACGCAATGATTAAAAAATTCGATAATGTTTTCTCATCGAATCAAATAAACCAAGCTTCCCAACCGATGTGTTATAAATGCAACGATCCTAATCATATAGCCGATCAGTGTCCCAATTCTGTCGAACAAATCAATGCTTTCAATAAAGCCAAAAACGACCCGTTTTCTCCAACGTACAACCCTGGTTGGAGAAATCATCCGAATTTTGCGTGGAACCAAAACAATCCCAACACGAATACGATTCGTCCCAATTTTCAAGCATTTCCGAATAGTGCTTCGAATCCTCCCTTTCAGCCCAACAATTTTAAACCAAACTTTGCGGGGCCATCAAATAATCAACCGCAACAAAATGCTGCTCATCCTCCCCAAGACGATAAACGTTTAACTTCACTTGAGAAAACTCTTGAAACATTGGCTAAAGCAACCACTCAAAGCCTTCAATCAAACAGCAATTTGCAAAATTTATAGACTTCATATATGCAAAACACGAACCAATCAATTGCAAAACTCGAAATGCAAATGAGTCAATTAGCCACGTCTGTAAGCGAACGTGAACGAGGAACATTCCCAAGCCAACCCATTTCAAATCCCAGAAATCAAAACGCAAATTCAAATCAAGCCCATATTGTTCATGATAGCAACATCACTCAATTGAATGATATCACAACTTTACGTTCCGGTAAACAAATTGATAATCAAGTCATTAAACCAAACGATTTAACGGAAACTTCTCTCGACACTTCTAAAACAACGAACGAATCTGAACAGAACGTGGAGCCAAACCTTGAATCGAATGCCAATCAAAACTCTTCTTCTACTCGAGTTGACCCGCCTACCGAGTATCGTGTCCCATTTCCACATCGTCTTCGACCAAAGAAACACTCGGACCAAATGGAAAAGATGTTGGAAATTTTTAAACAAGTCAAAGTTAACATTCCGCTTCTTGACATCGTTCAGCAAGTCCCAACATACGCAAAATTCCTTAAAGACTTGTGTACCCAAAAGCGACACACTCAAGTGCCCAAAAAAGTCTTCCTAGCCGCCAGTTTGAGCGAAGTCTTGTCCCAATCCATGCCCGTCAAATACAAAGATCCTGGCTACCCTACGATTTCGTGTACAATTGGTGACAAGACGATTAACAAATGTTTGATAGACTTAGGCGCGAGTGTCAACTTGATTCCATATTCCGTGTATGAACAATTAGGCCTAGGTGAGCTCAAACCCATAAAAGTCACGCTTCAATTTGCCGATCGTTCCATTAAGAAGCTCGTGGGAGAAATCGAAGACGTGCTCATTCAAGTAGGGCAATTCATATTCCCCGTTGATTTTATTGTTCTCGAAACACAACCCGTGAAAAATCCCGCAAGTCAAATTCCATTGATTCTAGGCCGACCATTTTTAGCCACCTCAAATGCCTTAATCAATTGTCGTAATGGATCGATGAATATATGTTTTGGAAACATGACTTTGGATCTCAACATTTTCAATCTTGAAAGCCAATCGAACGAACTTCGTGATCAAACGTTGGAAGTTAGTGCCATTCACGAAAACTTTGAAAATGAAACACTTGATTTTAATGATGAACACGAGGCCGAGTACGAAAAATTGTTTCATGAAATTACCAACGAGATTGAATACACTGTTCCCTTTGAATCGCTTCAAGTTGAGTCTGAATCTCAACCCAATTCTTTGATCGAAAAACTCCCGAAGTTGGACCTCAAACCACTTCCCGATTACCTTAAGTACGCATACTTAGGTGATAACGAAACGTTGCCCGTCATAATTTTCGCAACTCTCTCTCTTGACCAAGAAACTCTCTTCTCTCTATTCTTTAGAAAAACAAGGAAGCGATTGGATGGTCGATCTCTGATATAAAGGGAATTAGTCCCGCTCTTGTTCAACATCGCATCCATTTAATCGACGATGCCAAGCATGTTCGCAACGCGCAGCGAAGGCTTAATCCAAAAATGAAAGATGCAGTGCGTGATGAAATTCTTAAACTTCTCGACAACGGAATCATTTACCCAATCTCTGATAGTTCATGGATTAGCCCAATTCATGTTGTACCAAAAAAGTCTGGGCTAACCGTTGTCAAGAACGATTCAAACGAACTTATTCCAACTCGTACTCAAACGGGTTGGCGTGTTTGCATTCACTATCAAAAACTAAATGCCGCAACACGAAAAGACCACTTCCCTCTTCCTTTCATTGACCAAATGCTCGAACATCTAGCCGGTCATGAATTTTACTGCTTCCTTGATGGTTATTCCGGCTATAACCAAATTCCTATCGCTCCCGAAGATCAAGAGAAAACGACTTTCACATGTCCATTCGGTACCTTTTCTTATCGACGTATGCCATTCGGACTTTGTAACGCTCCTGCGACCTTCCAACGATGCATGGTTGGAATCTTTTCCGATATGATTGAACGCTTTCTAGAAGTTTTTATGGACGATTTCTCAATCTTTGGCGATTCTTTTTCCCAATGTTTACATCATCTCGAATTGGTTCTAAATCGATGTAAAGAAAAACATTTGACTTTGAATTGGGAAAAATGCCACTTTATGGTCAAACAAGGCATAGTCCTTGGACATATCATCTCAAATAAAGGCATTGAGGTAGAAAAGCGAAAATCGATGTTATTGCAAATCTACCCATTCCCAAAACTGTTAAGGACATTCGATCATTTCTCGGACATGCTGGCTTTTACCGACGCTTTGTGAAAGACTTTAGCAAAATTACTCGTCCTTTGACGACACTTCTTGGAAAAGACGTTCCTTTCGATTTTAACTCTGATTGTATCTCTTCTTTTGAACGTCTTAAGAATGAACTCATTTCTGCTCCAATCATTTGTGCGCCCAATTGGGATCTTCCTTTCGAAATAATGTGTGATGCTTCGAACTTTGCCGTTGGTACTGTCTTAGGACAACGCATCAACAAGATCCTTCATGTGATTTACTACGCGAGTATGACTTTGAACGACGCTCAACTCAACTACACAACAACCGAAAAAGAGCTTCTAGCTGTCGTATTTGCTCTCGAAAAATTCCGACAATACTTGATAGGGTCACACATTACTGTGTACACGGACCACTCCGCGCTTCGATATCTCTTCCCTAAAAAGGATGCCAAATCCCGCTTGATTCGTTGGATCCTTTTACTTCAAGAATTTGACCTTACAATTAAAGACAAAAAAGGATCCGATAACGTCATAGCCGATCACTTGTCTCGTCTTCCGAATGCACCATCTTCTTTGCCGATCAATGAAAACTTCCCCGATGAACAACTTCTTTCAATTTCTATCAACCCATGGTACGCTGATATAGTGAACTACTTAGTCACTAAGGAAACTCCCTCATCGTGGTCCAAACAGGACAAATGCAAATTCATGTCCCAAGTGAAGAATTTCTATTGGGATGATCCATACTTGTTCAAATATTGTCCCGACCAAATCATCCGACGTTGCATTTCAGAAAATGAGGTTAGGAGCGTTCTTTCATTTTCCCACGATCAAGCGTGTGGTGGACATTTCGGTCCTCGAAAAACTGCGGAAAAAGTGCTTCAGTGTGGTTTCTATTGGCCTTCTCTTTTCAAAGACTCGTTTGAATTTTGTAAAACTTGCGATCGATGTCAAATGCTTGGACGAATTTCTCGACGAGATATGATGCCTTTAAACCCCATTCTTATGATCGAAATCTTTGATGTATGGGGTATAGATTTTATGGGACCTTTTCCCAATTCCTTTGGAAACTTGTATATCCTTCTCGCTGTCGATTACGTTTCAAAATGGGTCGAAGCCGTTCCTTGCAAAACCAACGACCATAAAATTGTTGTGAAATTTCTCAAAGAAAACATCTTTTCGAGGTTCGGCACACCTCGCACAATAATCATTGATAACGGGACCCATTTTTGCAACCGTTCTTTTGAAATTTTAATGAAAAAATACTCGATAACCCACAAGTTATCCACTCCATATCATCCTCAAACTTGTGGCCAAGTTGAAATTTCAAATCGACAAATAAAACAAATCTTGGAGAAAACTGTCAACAAAAATCGAAAAGATTGGTCTCAGAAATTGACTGACGCGCTTTGGGCTTACCGTACTGCTTTTAAAACTAACCTTGGGATGTCCCCATTTCGTTTGGTTTATGGTAAAGCTTGCCATTTACCCGTTGAAATCGAACACAAAGCGTTATGGGCAATAAAAAACTTAAACTTTGACCTTGAAAAACCTGGCGAAAACCGAAAATTACAACTCAACGAACTAGAAGAACTTAGGAATGACGCGTATGAAAACGAGAAAATTTACAAAGAAAGAACAAAAGTTTTTCATGACAAGTCAATCCTAAGAAAAATGTTTTCACCTAACCAGAAAGTTCTTTTATATGACTCGAGACTTCATTTATTTCCGGGGAAACTTAAATCAAGATGGACCGGACCATTTGTGGTAAGAACTGTTTTTCCACATGGTGCCGTAGAAATAGAAAACCCTAGGGATGGATCAATTTTCAAAGTCAACGGTCATCATTTGAAACCTTTCTTGGAATTGCCAAATAACCAAGAGGAGGATCTCATGATCCTTCATGAGCCAAGCTAGGTCTAGTAAGAATGTTAACCCTCTTTTGTAAATATGTACATATTTTTCCCGTTACACTCATTATATCATACATTGACTATGGGGACACAGTCAAAATTAAGTGTGGAGGGGTCTCATTTTCAATTATTTTTTAATTTTTCATGGTTTTTCATAGCATTTTTGAATTTTCATTTTCTTACTTTAAAAAAAAATCTCAAAACTCCTATATCTCAAAAAACATTTTCTTTTTACCATTTTGATTTATTTTTGAAGAAACGCTATGGGATAAGTATAAGTTTTGGTTAATATATTGAAATTTTTGAAAATTTGTTTGTCTTAACAAAAATAAAAATGAAGTTTGATTACAAATAACAATGGTTTAACTGGTATGTAGGAAGGTTCATCTATGTTAATTATGAAGTATGTTCTAATTGAAAATCTTTGTTTAAAAAGTGGTAAATTAAAAGTAAAGGATATAACATTTTTGTCTTCTAAGTTAAATGGTGCTAAGATGATTTTGCAAAACTCTCTCTCTCTCTCTTAAATATATATATATATATATATATATATATAAAATAATAACATCCAAAGTATTCACTCTCATTTAAAAGTCCTCACGGTTATGCATGGGTGAATTACTTGGAATCTTTAATTATGTGCTTTCATACTCATTTAAAAGTCCTCACGGTTATGCATGTATGGAACACATGTAAAAAAAAGAAAAAAAAACAAAGAATAGACATAATAAAAACCACCTACGGTCGATAGGTGTATGCATGAAAGTGTGTGCACTCGCCATGCTCTTTACTCCCCTCACATAAGCCCGAGAGGCAGTGCATGGGTGGTATATCTGGCCTCAGTTTACCTGAGTTAGGTGTGTAATTTTTTTTACAAATAATGAGAGAGCAAGCAATTGAAATCCTAGCACTATTTTTACTTATTTGATTTGATTTGTTATTGAAAAGAAATGAAAATACCACTTTAATAAACTTTGATAACCAACTAAAGATTTATTTCATAGTTACACTTTGTTATCAGCCGAAACAACGAGTTAAACTATTGTCTATGATGACTTGATTTTTGTTGGAAATTTTGACGAGTAAATGACTTAAATTATCAAGATAATGACCAAGACTTATATTTAACTTCTTTGTGTCGATTTAAGAGTAAATCCGTCATTTGTAAATATTTTCAAGAACTTGCAATCATCCCATTGTAAAAAATCTTGCATTTTGTAAATATTTTCACTTTGATTCTGGATTTTGTGGGTAGTATCCGCTGAAAACCCTCACGAGACAACACTCGTCCTAATGGGGACACCCAGAGGTTTAATGGCTTGTTGCATACGCTCAATGCAATCGTGCTCCCTACGAAAACGGATTTATCTTTGTTTTCCTTTATTCGAGGACAAATAAAAAGATAAGTGTGGGGGTATTTGATGTGCACGTAAATGTGCATATATATATATATATATATATATATATACATCCATATTTTATCTCTTTTTATTTAAATAAATATCATATTTGGGCATTTTTACATGTTAAAACCAAAATTCAATTATTTTCAAACCATAATATTTTCATCTTCATTCAGAGGCAAAATGGTCATTTATGTGCATGTGTTAATTTAAGAATTTTTACTTGGACATTTTTTGATAATTTTTATAGGAATTTGGATGCATATGGAAGAGACTTATATGAAGATACATGCATGCACAAATGAAATACAAAGGAATGAAGAGGAAATAATTCAAGTTCAAGATCATGGAGGACCCCACCCACTTACCTAAATGTACAATTATGAGCTAATGGACAACTAAGTGGAGGTTAAAGCTTCATGCACAACAAATGATGGATTAATTAGTGGCTAATGGTTACTTGGTGGCCACACTTCCTAAAGGGCATTTTGGGAAGCACCCTAAAAATGGAATTAGGGTTTTATGCATGTTTAAATAGCCCACTTGTGTACATGTAAAAATCATCTACTCTTTCATTTTACTTAGGAAATTAAGAGATCAAATTGTAAGCTCAATGTTCTATGAAATAAAAATGGCTTCCAAGCCTCTTTCTTCTCTCTTTTCTACATGATTTTCTTTGTTTTATTGTTAATTTTTATTTCTATGCGCTCTTTCCTTTAATGTTATAGCTTAGATTTACATTTATGCAAGTAGTGTAGTTTATATTTTTATGCAAGTAGTTAGTAGCTAATCTCTTTTCCTTTCTTTGCTTATTTTCTATTTTCTTCTCTTTTTAATGTTGAAATTTACTTGTGTTGCTTCAATGCCACAAATGAGTAGCTAAACTCCTTCAATTTAGGGGTAATGAAGCTCTCAAATATTATGTAATTTCAACATTTGTTATGATTTATGATCTCTTTATTTGTGCTTTATGAAAGTGAATTTTGATGCAAGTTTATACAAGTGGGTTTGATAGCTTATATTGCTTATGCAAATGAGCTATACTTATTCAACATAAACACAAGTTGCATCATCATTTGCTAATCCATTTTTGATTTTGAAATGAAAGTAAAAATGAAATTTGATGATCTATATTACTAGTTACAATAGTAAATAGATCATACTTAAAATAACTTTTGCTTTGGCTTCATTTTCATGAGAATTATAAGTGGTATAATTGTTGTATTATAGTTTGATGGTTTGAGTTATGTTAACTACAAAAGGAAGCTAAAGCTAGAATTAAAATGCAACACTTATTTCACTTAATATCAAAGTTGGAGATCATAAATTATTTGTTTGTTGATTTACAAAAATATTAGAGTTGATTTGCCTCTAAATTGTTCTCTAGTTTAATAGTTTTTTTAATCACATTTTAATTCTAGCTTTAGCTTCCTTTTGTAGTTAACAACTTTCATCTCACTTTGGTCTAATTTGATTGAATAGATTTTTAATCTCTCATAATTCCCTGCGGATCGACCCGTATTCGCCGCGTACTACAAAGTGTACATCGTGTGCTTGTGGTTATTTTATTTCTAAATTCGTTCGACGGTTTTCTAAACCGATAGAATTTCCGTCGACGAACAAAGATATATTCTCAAAACCACTTTTATTCTTTCTATATTTGGAAAATATTTTTTCATACTTATCTCGATGGTATAAGTATATTCACAAACCATTTCATTTTAAACGTTTAGATGATGCCCCTATAAACTTAAATCCGTAATAAGTATATTTACAACTTTTGAGGAAACTTCTATTTTCCCAAAACACACTTTATTAGGTCAAAACGAATGTGGTGTAAAACATCGTCAAGACAACCCAAAAACACTAGCATAGATATTCTATTAGTCATATTTAATATTAATTTTCGATGTTGAACTCAAACTATTTATTGGTTAAAAATGAAGCTGATCAAGTAGGGATACCATTACCTCCCAAACCTTGAATGAATAACATTATAACTTCAAAATGGATGTAAGTTACACACTTCGAAACTTAACATCAAATATAGGATATATATAAATCCCGTACTATAAAAACATCTCCTTTCAGAAACCATTACCATAACAACGTTGTTATAATCTATGTCTTCCTCACTTCTCAAAAACAACAAAAATTTTGAAACCCATGTCTTCCTACCACTTAACACATTTTTAAATCACTTTTAAAACCACTAACTCCATTTGAAAACGTCACTTTCAAAATATTCCTTTAAAATATTATTTTAACTTTTAAAACGTGAATATATTTCCTAGATAAAAATCCATACTTAAATTTCAACATAATCATTTCGATATTTATAAACCATATTTATAAATCTATTTCTATTTTATAAAACTTCCTTTTTTATTAAAATCCCTTTATTTATGAACCCCATTCATAACTATGTCCCTTTATAAATTTGACTTATTCATAAAATCCCATTTAACATCCATTACAATTCATTTTTAATGTTTCTTCCATACGTATAAATTTCTTTTATAAATTCCTTTCTATTTATAAAATAGCGTTTAACATCTCCAAATTTATCCTCGCTTTCAGTTTCCATAATAAAATCAACTCGGGCGGGAAGAAAGGAAAGACTAACCGGTTATTATTGTTCTTGTTGGCCTTCGGCTCCTTATGCTTCTGTTAGTTAACTTAGTTGTTCTGTTAGGCCTAGCCAGGTATAAACATAGGCGACCGATCCAGTATATTAATTGGAGCGTAGCGAACCTGAGGGTTGGCGTTGCCTCCATCTCAAGCTTTTCATTTTTCTAAACAACATTTCACATATTTTTGTAAAACCACAATTGTGATTTATTTCCCCAATTTATCCAATGATTGGGGTATCCTTTTATTTATAAAAACCCATTTATAAATATGTCCTTTTATTTATAAAATACGGTATTTTAAATCTTCACTTTATTTGTAAAATGTCACATTTATAATTTATCGCATTTATAAATTCCCATGGTTATAAAATAATCTTAATATATGTGTGTTTGTGTGTGTGTGTGTATATATATATATACACATACACACACACACATATTTCTATTACTTTACGTAAAACGGTTAATAAATATTTATACCAAAATATTTCTATCTTCTTTTTAAAACCGTATTCCTTTATTATAAAAGATGTACTTATTTTGAAGAATTTAAAAATCTTTATTATACAGTTCAAAAATCTCTATTTAAAATATTTCATAAAACTATTAATTTATAACATCTAAAAATCATTTTTATTTTACTTAAAATAAACTCCTTTTAATAATTCAACAATAATTATTAAAACATACAAAATTTCGAAATCACTTAAAATCCATTCTAAAACTAAATCTTCGCTTTATTTGTATTTCAAAATACTAAAAAATATGGCCCCGTGCTACTTTAGCTCTAAATAGGGAAAATCATCCATGTCATCCAATATGGCATCCAACGCACCATATATAAAAATATATGGAAATTAAAATCAACAGTGTGAGGAATTTGATTGGGTCCCTCCAACCTGTCCTCTTGCATTACATACATTATATAACCAAATAATATAAATCAACCACTTCAAGGTGGGAATGAATATAAATGGTTATCCGCTCTTACACGGGAACGTAATAGGGACTCATCTGCTCCAGAGGTGGGAATATATCCAAACCAACTAATAAAATAGTAAATCATCCAAACAGTCAACAAACAATCAACAATAGAATTATCCACACTTATATAAAAATATAAGTGGGCCAGGGAGGTGAGTTAACTCACATTGATTCTAGTAATTGCCAAAACTTTTTGGTTTGAATTAAAATGGAATAGGCATTCAATTTTAACCCAATTTTCTACCAGCTCCAAATCCATCCAATCCAACTCCATAGCATAGAATTTGCTGTTACGATCACAATGCATCTTGTCGCGATCGATTTGAACCTCGTATGAAAAAGTTATGAATTAATGAACGTATGAGATTATTTAACTTTTATTAACTTAAATTAATTAAAGTTTAAACTTAATTACCCTTCCCTCCAACTTAATTCACGTTCCAAACCCGGGCCATAATTCAAACCCATCATCGATCGTATCTCCCAAGAGGCGCCGCCTCGAGTCGCCTGCCGCCGCCGCATGTCGCCAAGGGGAAGCCGTGACTCCCTTCTTTCGATCGACCCTAGCCACGACATCTCTGCCGCCGCCAAATTGTTGGAAATCAGCTACGTTTCTCATGCCTTTTAACGACCATAGCCGCCGCCACGCTTCGCCGTTTGATGATCGACCACCATGGATGAAACCATGGTGACTATAACTCACCTTACTTAGAGGCCCAAAACTAACGGCTACGGATGTTGTAATCATCCATAGTTATTAATCCTCGACGACCAAATACGGCAATGTTAGGTACATTGATACACAGAAACACATGACTATGGAAAATTTTTAAAACAACAAACAAAGTCCACATTCTATTTCAAATATTTCAAATTCATATGAAGATGCTCCCTTGGATGATCAGAATATATAATAAGGCACTAAAACAATTTTTGCCTTTACAATCAAACACACGGTGGAAATAAAAGAACTCTAATAACAAGCTTGCCTTCTACACGTCTTTGGAAGCTTTATTCGTTTAAAAGAACACCTGAAAACCCTAAATCTCAAACTACTCAAAATCAATTGAGTACTCGAGAGTTTGAAGGGAAAACAAAAACTTTGAGTCAGACATGAAGCCTGGTACAAATAATAATCTACCATCTCAAACCATTTAGATGTCTAGTGACACCACGCCGCTTAGCAGAACGGGTTTTCCCCTCACTAGTACCCTAAAACCTTTATAAAACCATATGCTGTGCTCCTGCATCCACAATAAACAAAACGTAGTATTTCAAAACATTAGGATGATATGCAAAACAAGTAAATCAAATCTAGATTACCCATCCCCATTCATTCTGACTATCTATCACAATTATAGTTTCTAGGGTTACTATTAACATGTTAAATGTTTATGGACTACATGTCCAATTTCATAGTTTTCATGGGATCACTAAGAACCAATTGGTAACTTCAATATCTTTTCTATTATCCTTGTTTTCATGGGCTAACTAGAAATCTATTGACTAACTATTAATATCTTAAATCGAATATAGTTTTCATGGGCTAACTATAAACCTATTAGCCTCTGCCAGCTGACTATGAACCTATTGGCCTCTACCAATATCTTTCCCTTTACACGGTTTTTATGAGCTAATTGTGAAGCTATTGGCCCCTACCATTATCTTTAATTTAAATTTTATCATTTCATAAGTTATATTCACTACTGGGTCAACCTATCCGGTTATTTTGCCCTTCCCCAAAGTACCATTATGTTTTAGTTACAATGTGAATAAATATATGAAGAGGTAATACTCTTGAAATCTTTATTTATGCCAAGGCATTTCCATTTAAAATGATAATGGGTTATTTGTTTTGAAACCTTAAAACATCACTTTCGAAACCACTGGATGACCACCTTCGAAAGCATAGAAAACCTCTTTTCGAAACTCTAAGTGTATACCTTTCGAAGCTCTATAAATCAATCCTTTCGAAACCAAATCATACCTTTCAAATGTATCAAAACCTTGCTTAATAATCTTTAGGAAAAAAGCTTTGAAACTAATGAAAGTACCCCTTTTGAAAACCTTGGGTTTTACTCTTTAAAACATCTTTTGGTTCAAAATGGTTATATACGAAAGTATCTCTTTCAAAACCCATATAGAATTGTTTGGGTAAAAGTAGATGGTGTCGGAACCACCTATTCAAAAGCTCAAAACTCTTAAGTTAAAACTTTGAAGGGTAGTGTCGAAACACCCTTCCGACCCCAATGCCTTCGCAACCCTCGTCCCTTTCAAAAGCATTTATGAAGTAGCTTATCTTAAATTAAAACAGATATAACCCCTCGAAAGCATTGACGGCTTCAATACACTTGGAAGTGAAATAACGGTCAGGTTTTGACTTGGTCGAAACCATTACTTTCGAAAGTGCTTAAAACAAGAGGAACTCATTTGAAAGCTAATACTTTAATCATAATATGGCAACCTTCTTCAAAAACTATTTATAAACTCCTTTCGAAAACATACGTTTCGACTAGTTCGAAAGCTCTAAGCAAAAAAAAGTAAATGCTTAACTTTTGAAAACCAAACAGAGTTTCGACCCCATCAGAAGCATCCCTTTCGACACCATAGCTTCCGCCTTTTCTCCAATCCAATGCGTACCATCTAAGTGATACCTTGTGTATTAGTTTCAACTAAGTGGGTTTCGACTGAAATGGAGCGGAGGTCATTGGAGTCGAAAGGTCCTGCTATATGAGGTGGAACCAACTTTTTTGATTAAAGGCTAAAATCATGCTCATTTTAGTAATTGCTTCAACTAACCTGCCTATGTGTAATCTTTTAATTGGTTGCCTTAAACTTTTCTTATACTTTACAAAATAGCAGCCGCATTTATCATATCTAAATCAAAGGAAAATTAATGTTTAAGCCCTTCTATTAAGAAAAACCAATATTGCAAATAAGTCCTTCTTTCAAAATAGTTTATTTTCCATAGAAAATTAATTTGGAAAAATCCCCAAAAATAATAGAAATTCAATTTCATCATGTTATATAACATACTAAAATTTCAGACCCAATTTCTTCCTGAAATGATTAAAATAAATTTCAAACCCAAATATAGCATATTTTCCTTCAGAAATTCATAATAAATTCTCCATAGCTTGGAAAATTACGAAAAATTAAATCCATCTCTAAAATCATGTTTTACCTAACATCTAACTTTTCCATGGCATTCTAAATCCAATAACAATCGGTTCTGCCTTAAAACCGTGCAATTTCTATGTAATGAATTGGTTTAAATCAATCATATAATAATTCAAGCATATCATCATCCAAAACATCATAAAAAAATTAATAATAAATCCAAAAACATATGATTATAAAACAAAATAGAGATGGAATGAATTATTATTCACCTTAGATATGATAAGGAATTTGAGATTTGTTGTTGATTAATCAACCCTAGCTTTGACCCCTTAGCTTTTGATTGAAAGTTTCCTCTTTTCCTCCTTGTTAATGGCCGGCTCTAATTTAGGTTTTTGATTTGCATTTGTGGAAAATGAGAAATGAAACGTGAATGGGAAATTACAAAAGTGTATAGCTGTGATTATGAGGAGGTGCGGCTATTTACTAATATGCCCATGTGTACATTAATTAGCTTACAAACCAGATTAATCCCATTTATATTATTATTAAGCACGTCCATATATGTTTTATCGAAATCTCATTCCTCTTATCATTATTATTTGATTTAATTTATGTAATTAAATTTTCTGAATATTGTTATAAATAATTAGTGACGTTACAGGCTCCCCCTTGAAGAATTTTATCCTCAAATTCAGTAAGGACTAGATACTAAACATAGCAATCATCTGTAACAAATTTTGATAAACATACTAGCCTTCAGATTAGTAACTATATATATAAATCTAATATAGACATACTCTCAAAGCAGTTTAGGATAAGTATCTCCAAACCCATCCTCAGTCTCCCAAGTACAGTCCTTCTCGTTGTCGGTCCACTGAACTTTCACCAACTTGACTGTCTGGTTCCTCAATCCTTTCTCATCCCACGCTACAACCCGAACTGGTTGTCTAACAAAAGTAAAATTAGGCTCTACTACCAAGTCTTCCAACTTCGTCGGAGGAATAGTAGTCTCTGGATCATGCACATACTTGCAAAGATGAGAGAGGTGAAATACATTTTGGACACCTGCCATACTGCTCGGCAACTTTACTCTATATGCGAGCTTTCTAATCCTTTCTATAATCTGGAATGGACCTACATATCTCGGGGCTAACTTTCCTGATTTTCTGAATCGTACCACACCTTTCTTAGGTGATACCTTAATGAAAACCTTGTCTCCAACTGAAAATTCTTGGTCCTTACGCCTCTTATCAGTGTATCTCTTCTGTCTGGATTGAGCTTCCTTCATCCTTTCTTCGATCAACTCAATCTTTTCTGACTCCTCTCTAACCAAATCTGGACCTAAGACTAATCTGTCTCTAGTCTCCAACCAACATGCTGGTGATCTGCATGGTCTTCCATACAAAGCTTCATACAGCGTCATTCCTACACTAGTCTGATAACTATTATTACAGGAAAACTCAGCCAAATGTAGGTGATCCTCTCAAGATCCACCAAAGTCTAATACACAAGCTCTCAATAGATCCTTGATTACCTTGTTGACTCTCTCCGTCTGCCCATCTGTCTGAGGGTGATATGCAGTACTCATATTAAGCTTGGTACCCAATACTTCATGTAGACTCTTCCAGAATTCACTACTGAACAAGGCGTCTCTGTCAGTGATTATACTACAAGGAAGTCCATGTAGTCTAAATATGTTCTTCATAAACAAATTAGCTAAACTAGGTGCCGTCCTGGTTGACCTAACTGGAATGAAATGGGCAATCTTGGTCAATCTATCCATTATGACCCATATACTTTCATTTTCCCTATTTGACCTTGGCAAACCATCAATAAAATCCATAGATATCGAATCTCATTTCCAAACTGGAATCTCTAAAGGCTGAAGTAATCCACTCGGCTTTTGATGTTTGGCTTTCACTTGTTGAAAGTTTGCATACTGCCTAACCCACAAGCCAATATCCCTCTTCATACCTTCCCAATAGAAGCTCCTCTTCATACCCTGATACATCTTGGTCCCTCCAAGATAAATAGTGAACTTGGACCTATGACATTCTCCCAGAACTTCCTTCCTCAAGTCCTCAACATTTGGAACACACAACCGTCCCTTCTTTCTCAACCATCCTCTTTGGTCAAGGCTAAAATCCTTTAGATCATCGATCTCTTCTCCAATCTCGAGCCTTTTAATCCTCTCGGCTAACACTGGATCCTCTTTTTGCTTAGAAGAAATCCTTTCAATCAACACTGGTCGAACTTCTAAACAGGACAACATGGCGGTACTCTGACTAGAACTAGCAGTCGATCTTAACTGTACTCCACAACTGGCCAAAACTTCAAAATCCATCCACTCCGCCAACATAGCTAACACCACATTATGATGTTTTCGGCTAAGTGCATCAGCTGCCTTATTACCTTTCCTTGGCGTATACTCTATACCAAAATCATAAGCAGCCAAAAACTCTAGCCACCTCTGTTGTCTCATATTTAACTCCTTCTGATAGAATAAATACTGTAAAGACTTATGGTCTGTAACGACCCCGACTTTCTCTCCATAGAAAGTCGTATCGCTAATAAGAAAGAAAGGGGTGAGAAGTAGAAAAGAGAAGAAGAGAAAAGAAACAAACACAAATACTCACAGCGGAAACTACTATCTATCTACAACGCCGAAGCCTCCTGCTCCATTGCTCCTCCACAATTCGTCAAGGCTAACCTGAATCCCTTGGCTACTCGTAAAAATTTGAGTACCCAAGAGTTTATAAAACAGAAATAAACAACTTGGGTCAGACATGGGTCTGGTGTGAGTAACAGGTTAAACTTGTTTAACTTCAAAACCTTTTGAAAGAAAAGGTATCACGTAAGACTCCCCACAAATAAACATGGGTAAGTTTTTACCTTACGCTAACCAAAACATTTGATAGGAAATCCAGTTGTATTATAATAGGGTCTAGGGTTTTCAAGTAAAATACAGAAATAGCTGAAATGCTTACATCTCACATTCCAACATAGTTGGGCACAACTAATACGTACGGCACTTATTGGAGTTTGGATTCCATACAATGGCAGGGCTACCGGGGTACCGCCCGTCACAGTACATGGCCTAGATCACCGTACCGAGGATCACTCCCAATCCTCTGCAACACAAGGCCGGAACATCCCTTACTGGATAATTCCCGCACAAGATACCTCACGGTTGGGATCAGCAACCGCACCACTAAGTCGAAAATAGAGAGGGACATCTAGACAGAGGTAATCTTGTCCTACTTGGGTGCTACCCACTAACCTTGCTGCACCTCCCCTGTTTTAGCCATTCCCGGTTTGTGAGGCTAGAGGTCACGATTACCTTTTAAAAAAAACACATCTATCTTAGAATGCTCATCGTCCACCTGACGATGTGCTGAAAGCATTCAATCCATACAAGTTCGTTCCGGGTTCGAACGAAACCGAAGGCATTATCTCGTTACACTCGTTTTGGAATCACCCTCAGAGTTAACGACAATAACCCTTGCACTCTGAATCTTCATCTTCACTTGATTCACGACCTATCGTTAATTTGGATCGATGTGGTATTCGGGTCTCCAGACCTGGAAATCCGGTATACGGAAACCCGATCCCGGTCTCATCGAAATCCAAAGCGTATCTTTTAAGGCCAAGTTGTTTTAAAGTTAAAACAATTCAATTCAATTATCTTTATACACAAAGAAAGATAATTCACAATAGATAATCAACATTATCAGATAATCCATATTATCATCACAATTCAACTAACATCCATATCATACAGCATATATCTCATCAGAGATATTAATCAATACAAAGCATTCAGTATTATCATCCATCCATAAGTAATGATTTATATCATCTTTAATTAATTTAAATTGAATTAAATTAATTACTTCATTTTATAAATCCTTCTTACTTAACCATTAATTAATTACAATCAATTAATTAATTATTCTCTAATAATTCATTTCAATTAATCATCATGATTAATTATCTTTTAATTACATTCAAGTAATTTATTCTTAATTAATTACTTAAATTAATTATCCTTAACCACTTATTGTAATTAACCTTTAATTACTTCATTAATTAATTTACTAAAATTAATTAACTTAATCAACTATAATTAATTACATTAATCCTTAATTAATTACATTGATTAATTACTTCAATTATTTAATTATTACTTAATTAACCAATCTTAATTACATCATTAATTATATTAATTAATGATCCTTAATTACAACTTAATTATTAATTACTTAATTAAATTAATTACATTAAGTAATTAACCTTTAATTAAACAACATTTATCAATCACTCTTGATTAATCTCATCTAGTAATTAACTCCCCTTAATTACTTTCATTAACTAAATTAATTACTCCTTAATTAATTCCTTAATTAATCCCGTGATTAATTTACAAGTAATTAAACTTAAATTACTTTCCTTAATACATAACCAATCAATTAATTACCTCAAGTAATTATCTATTATTTACTTCTTAAATAATCATTCCTTAATAATTACATTAAGTAATTATTATCAAATCAACTCTTGATTATTCTAAATTAATTACACTTAATTAATTAACTTAACTAATCAAATTAACTTCAATTAATTACAATAAGTAATTAATTCTTAATTACTTCCATTAAGTAATTCCATTTAAAACAAATTCTATAATTGATTATCTTTAAATTAATTAATCTAATTAAAAATTAATTACATTAATTAATTATTAATAATCCATAGTTAATGACCTTCATTAACTATTAACAATTCTTTAATTACTTTTCTTAAGTAATTATCTTAGATTAAGTATTATTAATTTCAAATTAATAAATCTTTATAACCAATTAATTAATCTCTAATTATTTTAATTAATTAAGTGTTAGCCCTACTTAATTAATATTTAATTACTTAATTATTTAATTCCTAATCATTAATTAATACTCTAATTTATAATCCTTAATTATAAATTAATCATTCCTAATCAATTTACCTTAATCATTAATTAAAATCAAATTCCTATTTAATTAATGAATCTTAATTACAAGTTAATTATTCTAAAAATAATTAATCTTAAATCTTTAAGATTAAACCTTTAATTACTTTTAAGTAATTATTTATTTCATTAATTTATTAGATAAATTAATTATCCATTTAATTTTCCTAATAATTAAATGCATACAAATCATTAACTTATAATTTAACTTCAACAAGTTTTAAAATCAACTTAAAATATTTAAGTGATAAAAATATTTTCCTTGTAAAATAAATTTTACAAGATTTAAACAAATCCCTTTTTGATTTCAAAACATTTAAATTTAACAACATTTAAACTTATTTATTTCATACCTTTAAGATTCAAAACTAACTTGAGTCTATATAGTTAAACTTTGATTTGAATTCTAGTTTAAAATTTACAAATTTAAAACCAGTTTAAAGTTTTAAAAAGCCAGACAGTTTAATAACCTGTCAACACACAAATTCTCGAATCCAACCTATTTTGCTTCGAGTCGTAACTCTAAATTACCCGAGACACTCACGAACAAAACAAGGAAAACTCGAGTCTCTTCTTCCATCCCCAAAGAAACTGCTACCAGTACAACACTCAAGTGTGCACGTGCACAACCAAGATCAACGCCTCCGGCCATCACCGCATCGACGAGCAAGTCGAACATCACCTCCAGCTTCGATCCCAACCATCAGTTCCCCTTCGATCCCTCTCGAACTCGAACTCGACTAAATCGAAACCTGGAAACACTGGATCGCGACCAACCACCCACCTGTCATCGCCTCGCCTTCGCAAATCCGTCCACCAGAACTCCTCCAACTCCGGTTATGACTACGACTACCTTAGAGCTTCAATTTCCCAAAATATCTCAAGGCTCGATCCATCAACGAAGCCAAACGAAACAAATTCGTATCCTAACTTAAAACTAGGTTTAAAATTTTCAAACCTAAATCATTTCTGCCTCAATGTTTAATTCAATTCCCAGTCATTTTTCCTAGTATCCTTGATCATTACACTACCACTACCAAAGATTTCAAACTTCCAATTTCACTGAGATGATCGAAATCACCAGAATTTCATTTCCAACATAAACCAAAACTGCTCTTATTAAACTAAACTAAAAACTATGATATTCATGCTAAAAATCATGTTATCATCTATGGTTTCAATTTATAAATTTGAATTTATAAATTACAGAGTCCAAATTTTCACTTTAATATAACATGTCTCTGTTGTTTTTGATTTCAGAGGCACTCAGACTAAATTTTGACTTAATTAAATCTTTTCAATCCTTAGTTTACTATAAAACAACTAATTTTACTTAAACTTTAGATCTACATTTAAAACTAGATCATGAGATATGATTTATCTCAAAAACAGTAACCTGGAATTCAAGAACAGAGATACACTAATGCAAAACAATATGCACACTATATACATTCATATACATGCAGAATCAACTATAAACATCCACATCCACAACACAATTAATCACAGAATTAAGCATGCAACCAAATTTCCTAAGTTAATTTAAGTAAGAATGTTACTCACCACTAAAATGGAGACAGAGCCTATCTTTTGAAAACTGTTTTGAAGACTGTTTTGCTTAAGACTGGAAAATGATTTGATCTTTTAAACTTGGAACTGAAATGCTTTAAATCCCCAGAAGTTTTGCATGCTACTGAATCTTGCATGTTGCCTCTAGTTAGAAGAATGAATGCAGACAGTCTTTGAGTTGGTTCCAGATTGAAAAGAATGCAGACTGGTTTCTCGAATTAGAAAATTTGGGTACAGGTTGGTCTTTTGATTTGAAAGATTGTAACTTGGTTACAGATTGAAGGATTTGGCTTAAGGAAGATTTGCAGATTTTCTTTTGAAGTGTAGAAATGAATTAAGGTTGATGTTTTTGTCCAGAATCATGTTTTCTGGTTTTTAGAGGAGTTGTTGAATTTTAGATATAATTTTTTTCTTAGCTTTAGGTTTGAAGAAAATCATAGAAAAGAATTGAAGGAAAGAAAGAACATGTATTTATAAGAGCTGAAATGATTTATAAAAATAAAAGAAATTAAAATTAAAACTTGACATTTGTCAAACCCTTGTTTATTAACTTAACACATGTTAAATGAAGTTTTTATATGCTTACACTTGTCTTTTAAGTATTTTATATTTACTTTAGCTATTAATAAAAAGCTTTTATAAATACTTATCTAAATACATATAAGAATTACTTTAAAAGAAAATAAAATAAAACCAATTATATATAAATAAAAGCTTAAACAAATATTTTTAAAACCAAATATTTCAAAATATCCATCTTTTGAATTTCAAAGCTTAAATTCAAATTCAATTAAATTAAATCCTAAGATTCAATTTAAAAAGTCAAGTTATATATATATATATATATACATATATAACTATTTATTTAATTAATTAACAATTTCATATTCTTTAAAATCCATTCATATTAATAAAAATAATACCTTATACTTATTATCTGAAATTAACATATTTGATATTTAAATAATTTATATTATCAAGAAATATTTTAAAAAGAAATAAAACAAACCAATTTTGTAAATCTTATTTATTTAAACTTAAGTTAAAATATCTCTTAAACAATTAAATATTTACTTAAAGTATTTTAAAACTATAAAATTGCTTATTTAAATATCTTTGAAAAGTCCAGATTAAATTAAATATAAATTTCCAATTTACCAAGCTTCTATTTACAATATATATAAATAAATATATATATATGCAAATAGAAAATATCTTATTAGATTCTAAAAGATAAAATTACCAATTTATACTAATTTAATCAGATTATTAAATTAAATTCAAATCTTATTATCAAAGATTATCTATATCAATTTAATTATTCAACAGATTATTAAATTGATATTGTTAAAATTTCCGGGATATTACATGGTCGGTATAACGCTCAAACCTCTCACCTAAGAGATAATGTCTCCAAATCTTCAATGCCAAGATCACTGCTACCAGCTACTAATCATTAGTAGGGTATCTAACTTCATGCGGTCTAAGCTGTAGTGAAGCGTAGGCAATAACTTTACCATTTGCATCAACATTTCTCCTAATCCAGTTCCGCATGCACCAGTATATACCACCGGCCCTTGGTTTCCGTTTGGAACTACTAACACTGGTGCGTTGGTCAACTTTAACTTAAGGAATGCTTCCTCACATTTATCGGACCAGACAAACATCACCTCCTTCCTGGTGAACTTAGTCAAAGGTGCTGTTATCCACAAGAAGTCCTTAATGAATCTGTGGTAGTAGCCAGCAAGTCCAAGGAAACTCCTGATCTCAATCACCGTTTATGGCCTCTTTCAATATTCACAGCTTTGATCTTATTTGGATCGACTGGCAACCCTTTTTCTGAAACCATATGACCAAGGAACTTAACTTCTTTCTTCCAAAAATTTTGCTTGGTAAACTTCGCCTTCAGCTGATTCTGCCTCAACGTCTCGAGCACCACACTAAGATGAACTTCATGTTCCTTTTCATCCTTAGAGTACACTAAAATGTCATCTATAAACACCAGAACCAACCTATCCATGTACTCTCGTAAAACTCGGTTCATCAAATACATGAAGAAAGCGGGTGCATTCATTAATCCAAATGGCATCAGCAACCACTCATAAGAACCATACCTAGTTCGAAATGCTATCAAAAGAATACTATCCTCCGCCACACTTAACTCATGGAAACCAATCGCCAAATCCAACTAGGAGAACACTCTTGCTCCACTCAACCGATCGAGCAGATCATCTGTTCTTGGCAAAGGATACTTATTATTAATCATCCTTTCATTCAACTTATGATAATCGATACACATTCTCAACGACCCATCTAGTTTCTTCACAAACACCGTGGCCGCTCCCCAATGCGAACTGCATGGCTTGATAAAATTCCTTCCTTCAAGATCCACTAGCTGGACCTTCAATTCCTTCATCTCTGTGGGTGTCATCCTGCTAGGTGTTCTACTAACAGGTTCAGCTCTAGGCACAAGATCTATATGCAACTCAACTTCTCGTTTTGATGATAGTCCCGTGATTGGCTCAAAGACATCTGCAAATTCTCTTGCTACCCGAACCTGACTTAACCCATCTCCTATCTCCATAGCATTAAGTAAAGTACCAACACTCCGATCAGTATTCTCCATTGAGAGTATTACCCGGTTATGGCTATCAGGATGTCTCAGTGATATCTCCCTATCCTGGGAAAATATTCTAGCCTCATACCTACCCAACCAATCCATACCCAAGATGATTCTGAAATCTATGAAATCGAAAACATACAGACTACATGCAAACCTATGACCTAACAAGTCCAGTTCTAACTGGTCATATCTCAACCCTAGAGTTGCATATCCTCATATTAGATTCACAACCCTTAAGGAAGTAACAAGGTAGGTGGGTTCTAAGCATAAATGAATGTAATGCACCGGTATCAAAAAGTATCCCAACCGGTATACTCTGAATCAAAAACATACCTTCCATCATGGTCTTTCGTCCTTCAGCTGCAGTAGGCCTAACTGGTCCAATGGAAAAACCTTTCCTTTGTCTTCCCTTGCTGGCTCCGGACAACGATTTTTGTAATGTCCAACTTGATCACAGTTGAAGCACTTCACATTCTTCTTACTTGCAACTTTCTTTCAATTTCATGACCGGCACTCATTCGCATAGTGACCCTTCTTGTCACACTTAGAGTAAACTATCTCAGCCTTTGACATTTTAGCAGTATCTCCCTTCTGGACTCCTTTTTTCTTAAAGAACTTTCTCTTCTTCCCCTGAGAACCCTGAGTTTCCACTAACTTCTCTTTAGCATAATCAGCAAGTAACTCTTCATAACAAATGGCCATCTCTATAACTAAATTACTTGAATCACGGAGATGTGGTAGGGTCGCCTTAGCAATCTTGGGCCTGAGTCCCCTAATGAACCTCTCGTTCCTTCTGATGTCAGTGTCTATAATATTATGTCCATAATGGGACACATCCTCAAACTTAGTGGCATACTCAACAACCGACATCTCTCCCTGCTCCAGATCCATAAACTTTCTTATCAGCTCTGATTTAGCAAACTCAGACACAAACTTCTGCTCAAATCTCCTTTTAAAATCATCCCACATCAATTGCTCGTTCGGAACTCTGGTAGTAACAGTATTCCAACAGTATAGCGCTGAAACCTGCAACTGTCTAGAGGCCAACCTTCTCTTTTGCTCATCGGTCAGTCCCAAATCAGCAAATCTATGCTCATAGTGCAACAGCCAATTCTCAACCTCTATGGCACTCTCCGTCCCCAAGAATGGCTTCCCACCCAAACTGGTGTGGTCTCTATTCAACAAAGCATAATTGTTCCCAACTTGAGCCACGGGATTAGTTCCTCCTACATTTCTCGTCATTCCAATAGCATCTCCTACTTGCATCAAACCGACCAAGAACTAATACACCGCCCCCATATCTACTGGTGGATTTCTAGCACCTACATTAGAATCAGCATTTTGATTATTAGCATTTGTCGATCGACCCGGGTTCCTCCTGGTAGTGGGTCGAGCATTTCCATTAGTTGTGGTGCTTCCTCCACTAAGATTTCCTCTTCTGTTTCCTACTTCCATATCTCCTTTCTCGTAAATCTGCATATGAGCCTTAGTAAGATATAGAAGAACGGTCTAAGAGAGCGGGGAATACGTACTTATATATAACTATATATCAAATACAAGTAAGTTACTATAGCGTTAACCCAAACCCCGATTTTATCGTCTGATTCATTGGATTATGTTTGAAAAATCATTTTTGTATAAATTTCTTTTAAAGTTTCATAAACCTATGCTCTGATGCAAACTTGTAACATCCCCCTACTTGGAGACCCAAAACTAATAGCTACTAATGCTGCAGTCATCCATAGTTATTAATCCTCGGCGACCAAATACGACAATGTTAGGTACATTGATACACAGAAACACATGAATATGGAAAAAATTTAAAAAAACAAACAAAGTCCACATCCCATTTCAAATATTTCAAATTCATTACATAATCCCAAAGCGCAGACCATGTTCAAACAAAATATACTTATTACAAAATACGCCAAGAGCGACATATGAAGATGCCCCCTTGGATGACCAGAGTATATAATAAGGAAATAAAACAAATTTTGCCTTTACAATCAAACACACAGCGGAAATAAAAGAACTCTAATAACAAGCTTGCCTCCTGCATGTCTTCGGAAGCTTTATTCGTCTAAAAGAACACCTGAAAATCCTAAACCTCAAACTACTCAAAATCAATTGAGTACCCGAGAGTTTAAGGGGAAAACAAAAACTTTGAGTTAGACATGAAGTCATGTATGAATTATAATCTATCATCTCAAACCATTTAGATGTCTGGTGAGACCACGCCGCTTAGCGGAATGGGTTTTCCCCTCACTAGTATCCTAAAACCTTTATAAAACCATATACTATGCTCCTGCATCCACAATGGACAAAATGTAGTATTTCAAAACATTAGGATGATATGCAAAACAAGTAAATAAAATTTGGATTACCCATCCCCATTCATTCTGACTACGGACACAATTATAATTTCTAGGGTTAGCATTAACCTTTTAAATGTTTATGGACTACCTGTCCAATTTCATAGTTTTCATGGGATCACTAAGAACCTATTGGTAACTCCAATATCTTTTCTATTATTCTAGTTTTCATGGCCTAACTAGGAACATGTTGACTAACTACCAATATCTTAATCCAGATATAGTTTTCACGGACTGACTATAAACTATTGGCCCCTACCAATTTCAAATCATAGTTTTCTTGAGCTGACAATGAACCTATTGGCCCCTGCCAATAACTTTCCCTTTACAGTTTTCATTGGCTTACTATGAACCTATTGGCCCCAGCCAATATCTTTAATTTATATTTTATCATTTCATAAGTTATATTCACTACTGGGTCAACCTATCCAGTTACTTTGCCTTTCCACAAAGTACCGTTATGGGTTAATTACAATGTGAAAAAATATATGAAGAGGTAATACTCTCAAAATATTTATTTATGCCAGGGTATTTCCATTTAAAATGAGAATGGGTTATTTGTTTTGAAACCTTAAAACATCACTTTCGAAACCACTAGATGACCTCCTTTGAAAGCATAGAAAACCTCTTTCAAAACTCTAAGTATATAACTTTCGTAGCTCTATAAATCAATCCTTTCGAAACCAAATCATACCTTTTAAATGTATCAAAACCTTGCTTAATAATCTTTAGGAAAATAGCTTCGAAACTAATGAAAGTATCCCTTTCGAAAACCTTGGGTTTTACTCTTTAAAAACATATTTTGGGTCAAAATGGTTATATACAAAAGTATCTCTTTCAAACCCCTTATAGAATTGTTTGGGCAAAAGTAGATGGTGTTAGAATCACCTATGCAAAAGCTCAGAACTCTTAAGTTAAAACTTCGAAGTGTAGTGTCGAAACCCCCTTCCGACACAATTGTCTTCGGAACCCTCATCCCTTTCAAAAGCATTTAGGAAGTGGCTTAGCTTAAGTTAAAACAGAGATAACCTCTCGAAAGCATTGATTGCTTCAATACACTAGGAAGGGAAATAGCGATCGGGTTTTGACTTGTTCGAAACCATTACTTTCGAAAGTGCTTAAAATAAGAGCCCATTCGAAAGCTAATACTTTAATCACAATATGGCAACCTTCTTCAAAAACTATTTCTAAATTCCTTTCGGAAACATACGTTTTGACTAGGACGAAAGCTCTAAGCAAAACTAAGTAAATACTTAACTTTTGAAAACCAAACAAGGTTTCAACCCCATCAAAAGAATCCCTTTCGACACCATAGTTTCCGCCTTTTCTCCAATCCATTGCGTACCATCTGAGTGATACCTTGTGTATTGGTTTCGACCAAGTGGGTTTCGACGGAAATTGAGGGGAGGTCATTGGAGTCGAAAGGTCCTGCTATATGAGGCGGAACCAACTTTACTAATTAAAGGCTGAAATCATGCTCATTTTAGTAATTGCTTTAACTAACTTGCCTATGTGTAATCTTTTAATTGGTTGCCTTAAAACTTTTCATATACTTTACAAAATAACTACCGCATTTTCAGATCTAAATCAAAGGAAAATTAACGTTTAAGCCCTTCCATTAAGAAAAACCAATATTGCAAATAAGTCCTTTCAAAATAATTTACTTTCCAAAGCAAATTAATTTGGAAAAATCCCCAAAAATCACAGAAATTCTATTTCATCATGTTATCTAACATATTAAAATTTCAGACCCAATTTCTTTCTGAAATAATTAAAATAAATTTCAAACCCAAATATAGCATATTTTCCTTTAGAAATTCATAATAAATTCTCCATAGCTTGAAAAATGATCAAAAATTAAACCCATCTCTAAAATCAAGTTTTACCTAACATATAACTTTTTCATGGCATTCTAAATCCAGTAACAATCGGTTTTTCCCTAAAACCGTGAAATTTCATATGTAAATGAATTGGTTTAAATCAAACATATAATAATTCAAGTATATCATCATCCAAAACATCATAAAACGAATTTAATCTTAAATCCAAAAACATACGATTATAAAACAAAATAGAGAAGGAATGAATTATTATTCACCTTAGATATGATAAGGAATTTGAGATTAATTTAGGTTTTTTGATTTGCCTTTGTAGAAAATGAGAAATGAAACATGAATGAGCAATTACAAATGTGTATAGTCATGAGTATGAGGAGGTGCGGCTATTTACTAATATGCCCATGTGTATATTAATTAGCTTACAAACCAAATTATGCCCATTATATTATTATTAAGCATGGCCTTATATGTTTTATCCAAATCTCAATCCCCTTATCACCATTATTCAATTTAATTTATCTAATTAAATTTTCTGAATAATGTTATCAAAAATTAGGGATGTTACAGTTACGAGCTTCACAAGTTTCATGTTGAACGTTTTCCCTAATTTGGTCGTGATCGTCGCATGCAATCTCGACTATAGGATGGAGCTATATTTAATGGTGTCTGCATTTATTAAGGGTTAGTGTTTTTCAAATGAAGAAAGTTAAGGTCCCGTTATAGAAAAATTTTAAAGCACTATTCACATGTTAAATTTTCGAACTCCAAACTAAGCATGCCGCCAGACATTCAATAAGTAATACCTCTATTCCGAATACAATTGAACTTTTATCGAGACCCAATTCCATCATATACAGAAGTTAAGTTTTCAAGATTGAATTATATTAAATTAAATTCCTTTGATTAATTTTTAAACGTTTCGAGCTCTCACGACCAAACGATACGTTAGATTGCCACGAAATTAGACGGCATATAAAAATTCACTATTACAGATCCAACGAAATTGGTTTCGTCCAATTCTGAAACAGTGCCCCAGAAGGCTATTTTCACATGTTAATTAAAACAGATTATTATTGAAACTAGTTTATTCACTTTTAATTCAAATTTAAAAGATTACTGTCATTATTCTTATTCAAATAGAATTTAAATCAGCTTTCAAAATCACTTTTATTCATATTAGATTCAAGATTAAATTATTTAAACACTTTAAAATATTCAAATAACCATTATATTTGAAATTCAAGTTATTTAACGTATAAAATTAACTTTTCAATATTTTAAATCAATTAAATATTCCAAATTCGATGGCTAAAATTATGGGTCGCTACAAACTAAATCAACCACTAAATGCTGATAAACTTGTTGAACAGAGGCAAACAAACAAATGACGATAAATAAATATCAACATTTCCTATCAAACACTCATAACAAAAATAACTCTAATCATCATTTTGAAAATTTTACTTTATATAAAAATATAATCGAAAGTATACCTATTTCACTTACCAATTTTCAAAATTATATTGTGTCAATTTTCCTGGTTAAAGTGTTTAGAAACCCCTATCGACACCGTAATAACCCATGTCTCAACCACAATTCATAAACCACTCAACCGATAAATCAACATAATATAAAACTTTTTATAGCACTAACAAATATGCGCTCTTGTATATAATACACTCAAATTCATCCTACAGTCTCATACCATATCTCAAATGAGTCAACCCCACCAAAGCCTAGGTGTTCGCTCAACCTAAGCTCTGATACCATATATAACAACACGCATTTCCGACCTTCGAAAGTCGACACTAATACATCAACGATATTCAATTGCCAAGCATACGGGTGTCGAAAAGATAGTTTGTTAGGAAAAAGAAAAGAAAAGACAGAACATAATCTCATAGCGCAATGAATAATCTATAATATAAAAAAGATTTTTACACAAGAAATTTTTTTATATACAGAATCAGAGTAAATGTACTAAAATTAACCTGGACAGTTATAATAGCCTGTCCTTACAAATGCTAATAAATACAAACAATCAATGCAGCAAAAAAAATATGTAGATATGTCTTGGGCATTTAGCTCGCCTTCTGAAGCTCCGAAAGTGTCTAGCTAAATCTGGAAAATATGCTTGGGCTGACCCGAGCATTACAAGAAATGTAATGACCGGATCAGTCTAGTAAAATCAGCGTGGGAAACTCAAATCAAATGGATTCTAAATGTTTTATAAAACCTTTCAAAAATGAAGGTATATCGTTAGACCATGCCGCACATAAACACAGAAAGGTTTTTACCTTACGATAACCAAAACATTTCTATAAAAAATCTAATGAATATTATAGTAAATTTTAAGGTTTAAAGTAAATATTGAATCATGGCTTAAATTGTTACATTAATTAAATTCCAACATAATAGGTAAACAACTAAGTCCTTAAAGGAACACATTGGAGAATGGATTTCATCAATAACAATGCTACTGGGGTACCGCTTGTCACAGTACACCTCCAGAAAAATGTAACGAGGTCAACAAGGACATCATGCATCCCTGCTACACAGAACCAGCCTACCCCTTCTTCGATATTACCGGATAGGTCATCACCCCAGTTGCTTTGCAACCTTTTACCGAGATCTCTCATGCAAAACCAAATCCATAAATATGATATATATATATATATAAGGGTGATGGCATACCCTCCTGGGTGCAACCCACATAGCCATACTACACATCACATGTTTTAATCTTTCCCGGTTGATGAGGCTAGAGGCTATGTTTTACCTTTTATATAGCAATCCTATTTTGAATGCTAACACTACCCTGCAAGAAGTAATGCAGTGCTAGCATTCATCCATACAAGTTGTTCAGGATGTAAACAAACCAAAGGCACTACTTCTACAACATCCATTTTGGAATCAGCCTCAGGATTATTGGCAAGTAGCCCTAGCACTTCAAAGAGCTCTATCTTCGATTCCATCATCTTCGGGATGTCTCAAATTTGAACGCTTGAGTTGGTTCGAAGTGGTTTTTGGATAATTCAAACTAGTCTGATCTTGGTCTCTTCGAACCAACATTCGATAGTTTTTGGTGAACTCAACTGTGGTTCTTTGGAGAAGCAGGGATCATTCCCTAGTCGTTTAAGTGGACAGATCTCACTATCATTTGTCGAAGGAGAACAGAACGAGATTTATACACACAGTACATCATCATCGAAGATGACTGTGCCATATACCACACGTGTTTTTCCTAGATATTCCAAAGTTATGAATTGGTCCAAATTTGAAAGTTGGTTATTTAACTATCAAATAAACAACAATCCAACATAGATTTATTTTCCCATGGAAACCACTAAACCTCATTTAATTAATCTTCCATTAATTAAATCTCTTTAATTATTTACCAAAAAATATTCATATGCTTATCCCTTTGGTATAAATATATTCACAAACTAGTTAAGAAAGATTTCTTATTCCAAAATCAAGTTAAATGGGTCAAAACAAATGTCATTGGGAACATTGTTTTGCTATAAACCCAAAAACACTTATTCTTTGTTGTTAAGTATGGAAAGATCATTTCCATATCACCATAATTAAAAACGATTATTTATTAATTCAAGAATTTGACTTTCTTTTTGACTTTCTTAAGTAAAACTAAATCATATATGGAAATAATACTTTGAAATCATAAATTCTATATACAATTCATTTAAACAAGGTTCTATAAAACCATCTCTCTTTTTAGTTTAAAAATCTTCCAATTTATAAACTATATTACTTAATTTCTTTTATTAAGTAAAAATCCCTTTTATAAAACTAACTTATTAGCTTTAAAACCCTTTATAACCAATATTATTATTTAAAGCATACCCTTAAATTAATTTAATCAACATAATACACCGTTTTTAAATTAATTAATTAACTTTAAATACAATTAATAACATGATTAACTAAGTTTACATCATTATTTAAGTAATTAATTAAGTTATAAACATCATTAATTAAAAGATTAATTATCTTAAGACAACCATTAATTAAATGATAATAGCTTAATCATTATTATTTTAAATAATAATTAACTTCAACATTTTTAATTAAATTATAATTTACATAAACCATTAATAATTAATTTAACAATTTACATTACATTATTATAAAACTTAAGTTGATTTCAAATCCATACATGGCCAATCTGGAAAAAGGCTTAGCAATCTTAATGGTACTTCAACATGCTACCATTATATTTAATATCAACATTCAAATCACGATATATTTATTTACTTAAGCACCAGATATGTAAATAAAACCCACAACCCGATATAAATGAATTGGCAAATAAATAGATGTCCAAATAACATAATAGTAGAACTGTGATTTTATTCTGCTAAATAAATGTCCAACATAATCTACTTAACTTAAATATAACAGAACGGGGTTTTATTCTGCTAAACAAATGTCAGGGATAAATTATAATTACTAAAAAACATTATTATACTTTGTCCCCATTAATTTCCCATTAATTTATACTATAATATATAGGTCAATGATTTCATGAGTATGTTCTACAATTCGATATGAATTCAATGCCGGAAACCGCGTGTCAAACAGATTCCGAACGAAGGAGTTGTGTAATTACAAAATTTAAGTGCAAAAATCTTTTTTTTTATAAACTCACACACACCCCTAAGGCCCAACAGGCGCAACCAACAAAACCAACACCAGCCGCATATGCTATTTTCTCAAACTAAAGAAATAAAACTCCACTTCATTTCTAGGTTTCCAAACTCACACATCACCGCCAAGCTCTCATCCGAGCTCCATCCGACTACCATGGCCGGGAGCTTCCACGCGAGTTACAATTCCAGGGCGCTACCTAAAACCGGTCTCTACCCATGCCCCAACCATCATTCACCATCACAACCACCACTTTTGGGACCCCAACACTCCGCTCCACCTCTGACCTAAGTCTCGCCGAGTCCGACTCCTCTATGCTACTGCCGTCACCTTGTTTCTCGAACCCAAATTCATATTGCCTTAAACCATAGTTCTCTCAACTACTCACTTCACAGACTATCAGACCTAGCTTGATCACAAACCGAGCTCCGCCATGACCCGGAGCACCTTCCATCTCTAACTGCTCCTCCCATCAGCCACCGGTTCACCGAACTTTGATTTTAAACCCAATTCCAATCAACTAGAAATTACGATCAAACCCCACCACTAAAAGCCACAACACAACCAGTAAAAATTATGATTCACCTAGACGAACATGACTGTAACATTCCGCCTTTTTGGACGTTTTAAGCAGACACACATGCCGACTCAAACCATACAGAAGGGTGGATTGTTATTGGGGTGAAAAAGAAAAGGCAGAGAAAGAAAAAAACAAAACAAAATCTCGCAGCGGAATGACAAAATATAATAATCAAATAACAGTTCATGAAGTTGTATACAAAACATTTGATTATACTTATACAATACAAAATCGAGTTACACATATCAGAGATAAACAAATAATGCAGCGGAACAGTATGAATGCAGTGGAATAAATATAGTAAATAATAGTAGTACAAATCTTCGTCTTCGTCCTCTAGAAATAAGGTCTTCAAATCCTGAAATGCTCAGGCTGACCCGAGCGGATTGAAAAGACAAAACAATCGAGTCAGAACTAAAAGATCTTATATGAGTTAAATCAACGGTAAATAACTATGAGTGGAACGACGTCAAACATGTTTACGGAGTTTGACATCTCCTATCCAGTGTCTAACGTGAGTGCAGTAACTTAAGAGATGCTCGGGATTCACATCTCCTAAGGATACGTTAAACTATCTACTATGTAGTACAATACACTATTATGATAATGTCTAAAGTAAAGTAAACTATTAAAATAGCGTTAAGGCGTTACATTTTCCCCTTTAACACATTTTTATAATGCCAATAGTCTATACAGTACCGTAACTCCTCGTAAACTGGGGCCGCCAAAGGATACCCCATAGGTACGACATAAAACCAACTCGTAGAAGGGGCGCTAGGGTAGGTGACACGGCACAACTAGGCAATGCCAGGGTAGATATATCAATTACACTTCCCTGGTGGTAACGCATAGCAGCTACTACCGCCCACCTCGGAACACACTCCCAAATCAAAAATCGAGGGTGGCCACCAAAATCGCAAATCAGAATATAGTTTCAAAGGAATATGCCCGATCGGAGGAATGACCTCACTTAGCCCGTCAATTGCTCCTGTTTTAGCCATCTTAAGCTAACTCATGGGAATCAGTTCCACGTATATACCTCATATAGGATCGTCGCCAACCATCCTACTTCATTCTGGAATCTCCACCGCGTATACAGTTGTCAAAGTGGTTTTCGGTATTGGCAGAGAGTATGACAATATCTGATCCTGGTCTCTTTAACAACCAATCGCTTATTACACACCGGATGGTTCTTTTACATTTCCAAAATCATTTCATAATTGATATCAAAATATCATATTCAATTCAAATCATATCATTTTCGAAATCATTACGTACTTTCGAAATCATATTCACCTTTGAAATCATATCACATTTGAAATCATAGTTTGAAATTATATTTCCTTTCAAAAGTCATATTTCCAAAATAAGCTAAACTCTCATTTCAAAATATCATATTAAACCAAAAATATTTATTTAAATCCCAACTTAGGTTATAACATCATTAACCATATTCACTTAAAATCGAGAATTTGAATATAAACCCATCCATTTTATTTAGTTTGGAATTTAGAAGAAAATAGTTTTAATTAGTTATAAATAGTTAATATAGATTTAAAATAGATTAAATATAATTAAAATAGATTAAATAGCTTTAAAATAGATTAATTAGATTTAAAATAAGTTAAAACGGGTTAATTAGTTTAAATAAATTAAATGGTTTAAAATAGGTTAAGATAATTTAATATAATTAATACAGGTTAAAATAGTTTAATACTTTGAAAATCTTAATAATTAAAAATTTTGAAATAATATAATTTTGAAACAGTTTATATTAAAACATGAATTTGGAATTTATATCAAATTAAACAATTCATTTCATTTCAGCGCATTTGGACCATTTTCAATTTCCAAGTCAACAAACCAAATTCCAAACCTTTCAATTTAACATTTAAACTTTAAACTTCTAATTAAATTTCATAAAGCAATTCCTTTTAAACCAATTCACATTTCAACACAAAACTTGATTTTCCAATAATACTTCCATTTATATACATCAAATTTTATTTCAAGATATCATTTAATTAAATTCGAAAATTAAGGATTTTAAAATCATTTAATTTAACCATTCCGGTGTCCGTATATAATTCTCTACCCTAGGGTCAAGTGATACGGATATTTATCATTTTAATCCGTAATTTAAAATTTTACGGTTATATATCATTTCAAACCGCAATTTAAAATTTTAAGGTTATATATCATTTCAAACCGCAATCCCAAATTAATAATAAAATCCATGAAATCGCTCGAGTCTATCATTTCAACCCATAACGATTTTTTCCTTAATCTATTGATCATTCGGGTATGCATCATTTTAACCCATACTGAACTTGCAGTTTATTACTAACGCAGCGGATATTACAAAACAATGTAGATCGTTGAATATAGCAATAGATGGATTGAAGAATACTGGAATGCCCGAATTCGTTGATCCAAAGATACCGAACTCTAGCTATCTCGAACTCGTTGATCGCGCACGATACCGGGTTCAAAGATCTTCAATTCTTCAAGTGTTGATCAAGCGCACTTGATTCCGCGAATCGGCTTCTACAATCGTTGAATCGAGCGCACTCGATTATCCGAAAGAGGAGATAGGAGATTAAACTCAACTACCAATTTGAATGAAAGCACAAAGCAATCAAAAGAGAATTTTATTCAATATTCAACAACCATTACAAATGAGACTCACGACCTATTTATAGGCAAACAATTTTACAACAGAAATTTCTCTAACGCCTAAGTCGTTTCCGACTCATAGCTCACGACTCACGACTTAAGACAAACAGTTACAATACTAACCTTTAACGACTTATCAACATACAACACGACTCAAAAGTAAACGACTCATAATCAGACGACTCATCTTAAGTCGTTTACGACTTATCAAATACAACACACCACGACTTATGATTTATAACAGATGCGACTTATCAAAGAAATACCACAGCAGCTTTCTACGACTTAAGAATCAACGATCCAGATTAACTCGACGTAAGGACGAATGGTCTTCAGGCTTTGGCGACATAAGATGATACGACTTATCTGAGTCGTAACTCGGTGCCCATTTATCCTCTGCCTTAAGTCGTATCTGACTTAACACTTCCTTAAGTCGTATCTGACTTAACACTTGTGTATTCTTCTCCTTGAGTCGTGGACGACTCATCACCGCCTCCCTAAGTCGCATACAACTTATACCTTGACGACTCATCACCGCTTCCTTAAGTCGTAGACGACTTATACCTTGACGACTCATTACCGCTTCCTTAAGTCGTAGACGTCTCATACGATTCATGCCTGTCTCTATGAGTCGTGGACGACTCATAGCATTGCCCTTAAGTCGTAGACGACTTATATCTGCCGTGTTAGTTTTATCTCGTGGACGACTCAGGACTTCATCTCTGGGCTTAGCTGCATCATCCTCCCCAGGTTGAGAGAAATTCGTCCTCGAATTTGCACACTCTTCATCCCTAACAAACTCATCCCCATGATATGGTACGAGATGCTTAACATTGAATACGTCAGATGTATACACATCATCTGGCAGCTTCATTTTATAAGCATTTTCATTGATTCGTTTCACAACTTCCACCGGACCAATTTTCCTGGCTTTCAACTTGTTGTATGCGCCCACTGGAAAACGATCTTTTGTTAATACCGCATAAACCATATCACCTTCATGAAATTCAACATTCCTTCGTTTCAAATCTGCAGATTGTTTATACTTCTCATTTGCTTTCTCTAGTCGTTCTTGAACGATCTTATGACACTCCGTCAGCCCTTCAACAAAGTCAGCAGCTTTCTTAATTGTCCCCTTTGAGTGTGGTATCACCGTTAAATCCAACGGTCCCTTTGGTAAGCTCGAATATACTATCTGAAATGGACTGAACCCAGTACTTCGATTTACAGCATGATTATGGGCAAACTCTGCCTGGCATAACTTCGCATCCCAACTCTTCAGATTATCTTGAACAAGACACCTCAACAAGTTTCCCAATGATCGATTAACCACCTCCGTTTGTCCATCAGTTTGCGGATGATAAGCACTACTAAATTTTAACTTCGTTCCGACCATTTTCCACAAACTCAACCAAAAATGACTCAGAAATCGAGTATCTCTATCCGACACAATAGATTCTGGCAATCCATGAAGTCGATAGATCTCTTTGAAAAACAACTGAGCAACATGAACAGCATCCGCCGTCTTCTTACAAGCAATAAAATGTGCCATCTTCGAAAATCGGTCAACCACCACATAAATGGAATCATTTCCACGCTGCGTTCTCGGCAACCCCAACACAAAGTCCATACTCACATCAACCCATGGTTTAGTTGGTACCGGTAACGGCATATATAAACCAGCATTAGTCGCAGTTCCTTTCGAAACTTGACAGATATGACATCTCTTAACAAACCTCTCCACTTCTTTCCTCATCGATGGCCAAAAGTAGGATTGTGAAATTAATTGTAAGGTACGTTCTCTTCCAACATGCCCTTCTTCATGTAATTCCTTGATAATTTTCATTCTCAAACTACCCTCCGGTATGCACAATCGATTCCCTTTGAACAGAAAACCGTTTACCATCACGAAATCATCCGTCTCTCCCTCCTTGACTTTATCAACAAATTTTTCAAAGTAAGGATCATTAGTAAATAAGTCCGGCAACATTTCAAACCCCGTCACTTCAACCTTTAGTGTAGTCAACAAATGACTCCTCCTGCTCAAAGCATCAGCCACACGATTTGTCACCCCTGACTTGTGTTTAACAACAAAAGTAAACTGTTGCAGATATGCAATCCACGATGCATGTCTCGCTGAAATCTTGTCTTGCCCTTGCAAATGCTTCAATGCTTCGTGATCAGTATACAGAACAAACTCTTTCTGAAATAGATAATGTCTCCCGTGTTTGATAGATTGTACAACAGCATAGAATTCCACATCATACGTACTGTATCTCATCTTCGCTCCTGACAACTTCTCACTGAAATATGCAATTGGATGTCCCTTCTGACTCAACACTCCTCCAATTACAACCTTGGATGCATCAGTATGTAGTTCAAACACTAACTGAAAATCAGGTAATACTAGAATTGGTGCAGTTGTCAGCAATTCCTTGATCTTCCCAAAAGCACTCCCTGCTTCCTCTGTCCATGTAAACTGTTTACCTTTCATGCAATCTGTAACAGGCACCATCACACTACTAAAGTGTGGAATAAACCTTCGATAAAATGAAGCCAACCCATGAAAACTACGAACTTCCGTTATCGTCTTGGGTTGTGGCCAATCTCTAATTGCTTCAACTTTACTTTGGTCAACCTGTATTCCTTTCTCTGAAACAACATACCCCAGAAATAAAACACTGTGCGTCATGAACACGCACTTCTTCGTAGCAGCATAAAATTGTTCTTGTCTCAGTACCATCAGCACTTCTCTAAGATGATTCAAATGTTCCTCTGGACTCCCACTGTAAATTAGAATATCATCGAAATACACCACCACAAATTTCCCAATGAACGGTCGAAAAATCTGATTCATCACCCTCATGAAAGTACTTGGTGCATTGGATAAACCAAATGGCATGACCAACCATTCGTATAGACCCTCCCTGGTTTTAAAAGCAGTCTTCCACTCATCTCCTGGTCTGATACGAATTTGATGATATCCGCTCTTCAAATCTATCTTCGAAAATATAGTAGCTCCGCTTATTTGATCTAACAAGTCATCCAACCTCAGCATTGGAAATCTATATCTCACGGTAATCTTATTCAATGCTCGACTGTTAGTGCACATCCTCCACGTCCCATCCTTCTTGGGTACCAATAAAGCCGGTACAGCACAAGGACTTAAACTCTCCTGCACACGCCCATGTTCAAGCAATTCCTCTACCTGCCTCCGCAACTCTTCATGTTCCTTCGGACTCATTCGATAATGTGGTCTGTGTGGCAAAACTGCTCCCGGAACAAGATCGATTTGGTGTTGTATGTCTCTCAAAGGCGGTAACTCCTTTGGTAACTCATCTGGGAATACATCGTCAAATTCTTTCAAAACTGGTTTAACTTCTTCTGGAATTTCAACCTCTTCTTTGCTCTCACGCCCAATCAATAAAAATACTTCAGGCTCTTTCTCAACTTCCTTAACAAACTCCTTCAAAGATAATAAGGTTTTCAGCTCTTCAATCTCTTCTGATTTACTTTCTCCTTGTGGTCTCTTCTTTGGAACTAGGATAATTTTCGTACCTTCAAACATAAAACTGTAACTATTGGTCCGACCGTCATGTTGTACTGCTCGATCATACTGCCATGGTCTTCCCAATAATAAGTGGCAAACATCCATCTCTACTGCATCACACCATATTTCATCTTTGTATTTCTTCCCAATAGAGAATGGTACACGAACTCGTCTATCCACTTTCACTTCTCCTCCTTTTCTCAACCATGCTAACTTGTATGGACTCGGATGTTTCTCTGTCTTCAATTTCAACTTTGTCACAGCCTCGGTTGAAATAATATTATCACAGCTTCCTGCGTCAATTACGAATTTACATACCTTCCCCAGAATAGTACAGGTCGATTGAAAGATATTACTCCTCAACCAACTAGCTTCTTCCTGCTTCGGTGTTAAACACGATCTTCTCAGCATTAGGTTACAACCTTCATCTCCTAACGCAATATCCTGCTCATCTTCCTTAACTGGACTAGAACAATCCCCATCAACATCCTCATCTTCAATTTCTGCAATCATGGTTCTCTTCTTTGGCTTTGGACACTCACTGCTTTTATGACCCAATTCCTGACAATTGTAACATTTGAAACTGTTATTGACTTTCGCCTTCCCAACCTCATTCACCACTGGTCTACTGATAGGTTTAGAAACATTAGAACTTCCACCAACACCCTTCGCTTGATTGTTAGAATTAGTAAACACACCACCTCCGCGTCTCCCTTGCTTTTCCCAAGCCAATGCTTTCTGATGTGCTTCTGCCACAGATCTTGGATCGAACATATTAACTATATCCTGAATCTGCATTCTCAATCCTCCAATGAATCTAGATGTCAGCTGCTCTTCCGTTTCCATAATATCATTTCTTGCAATCAGTTGGTAAAATTCATCAGCATAGTCATTAACTGTCTTTGTGCCCTGCCTCAAATTCTGCAAATGTTGATACATCAGTGACTGATAATTGTAAGGTAAGAACGTTGCTTTCATCAATTTCTTCATCTTCTCCCAAGATTCAACTTTTGACTTTCCCATTCGTTCACGTGTAAGCTTGGTTTGCTGCCACCATGCCAAAGCTCTACCCCTCAGCCTCGTAGCAACCAACTTCACTCTACGATGTTCTGGAACTTCTTTGAAGTCAAAAATCTCTTCAACATTAGCTACCCAATCTAGAAACTCCTCTGCTTGCATACCACCTTTAAATTCAGGAATTTCAGTTTTCATCCCCGACTCCCACTTGTGATCATATTCAGAATAGTTTCTTTCTTGACCTCGTCCTTGTCCTCTAACACTACCACCTTCATACTCCTCTTCAACATCAGATGTATATCATTGTCTATCTCGTCCACCCACATCTCTACTACCTTCTCGTCTACCACCATCATCCCTTCAATCTACATTCCTCCGTTCACGATCATTCACGTTCCTCCCACGCCCTTGATCATTTTCCATACTTCGGTCTCGATTGGAATGTGGTGAGACTCTACTACCTCCATGATTAGATTCAGGTGAAACCCTTCTCCGATTTTGATTCATCTCCGTCATAAGCTTCTCTAACCGGCCAATTCCTTCGTTAAGCTTTTCACTAAAATCCTCATTGATTCTTTGCTCCATCTCATCAGCTTCTTCTCTTCGATACAAAGCTTCTACGTTTTGGTGGCGATTAGCTCTTCTTGGCGGCATACTTGAAAACTTTACAAACTTTTCAACACTTCAAATTCAAACACTTTTCGGACTTTGATCCAAAATGAAATGGATCGAAAGCTTCCACTTTGTAGCAAATCGCGATGAACACGATGGACAAAGCTTCGGCCTCCAATTCAAATTTTAATCAATCAATCTTCGACAATGATGACTCTTCTTCCTCTCGGCCACGGTTTAACACTTCAAGCACTCGGCTTATCTTCAAACTTCAAATTCTTCAAAATGATTAGGCTCCAAGTCTCGATCTAGCTATGATTGGCTAGAACAAGCTCTGATACCAAATGACGCAGCGGATATTACAAAACAATGTAGATCGTTGAATATAGCAATAGATGGATTGAAGAATACTGGAATGCCCGAATTCGTTGATCCGAAGATACCGAACTCTAGCTATCTCGAACTCGTTGATCGCGCACGATACCGGGTTCAAAGATCTTCAATTCTTCAAGCGTTGATCAAGCGCACTTGATTCCGCGAATCGGCTTCTACAATCGTTGAATCGAGCGCACTCGATTATCCGAAAGAGGAGATAGGAGATTACACTCAACTACCAATTTGAATGAAAGCACAAAGCAATCAAAAGAGAATTTTATTCAATATTCAACAACCATTACAAATGAGACTCACGACCTATTTATAGGCGAACAATTTTACAACAGAAATTTCTCTAACTCCTAAGTCGTTTTCGACTCATAGCTCACGACTCACGACTTAAGACAAACAGTTACAATACTAACCTTTAACGACTTATCAACATACAACACGACTCAAAAGTAAATGACTCATAATCAGCCGACTCATCTTAAGTCGTTTACGACTTATCAAATTACAACACACCACGACTTATGATTTATAACAGATGCGACTTATCAAAGCAATACCACAGCAGCTTTCTACGACTTAAGAATCAACGATCCAGATTAACTCGACGTAAGGACGAATGGTCTTCAGGCTTTGGCGACATAAGATGATACGACTTATCTGAGTCGTAACTCGGTGCCCATTTATCCTCTGCCTTAAGTCGTATCTGACTTAACACTTCCTTAAGTCGTATCTGACTTAACACTTGTGTATTCTTCTCCTTGAGTCGTGGACGACTCATCACCGCCTCCCTAAGTCGCATACGACTTATACCTTGACGACTCATCACCGCTTCCTTAAGTCGTAGACGACTTATACCTTGACGACTCATTACCGCTTCCTTAAGTCGTAGACGTCTCATACGATTCATGCCTGCCTCTATGAGTCGTGGACGACTCATAGCATTGCCCTTAAGTCGTAGACGACTTATATCTGCCGTGTTAGTTTTATCTCGTGGACGACTCAGGACTTCATCTCTGGGCTTAGCTGCATCAATTACGGTATAAAATAAAACATCCATTCATCCAATATCAACAATCAACATCCATTACAAACATCATCCAAATCAATCAATATAGAACTGATAAACAATAACAGGTATTTAAATGGCAATTCATATTCAATAATTAATTAAATAACGATTTAATTCAAATAAATTCAAATTAATTGAGATGATGATTTAAAATATACCAAACAGTCATAAATAAATTTCCAATCACATCATAAATTTAATTTGACAACATAAGAATTTTTAGAAGTTGTGAGTGAGTCAAAACACTCACCTTTGAATTGAAATCGAATTTAAATCCAATTTAAACCTAAAATTTGAATGGTCTCAGAATTCGTCCAAACAAGCGTCAAAATGTCCGGAATTTAAATATGATCCCAGCGGAACAAACCGCGCGTGAATAGGACCTCGTACGCAAAACTTATACAAGTTAGAACGATTTTAAAATTTGAATTTAAATAAACTAAAATAAAAAGAAAACAATCACGTGCCACGTTACCTAATCACAGCGAAACCCTACAGGCGAAAATAGGCTCGACATCGAACAGCCGAACGTCACTGATCACCCACCACCGTGCCAACGGCCACGCGCGGCCTCTTCGACCACCACCAGAGGAGCCGCCTTCCCCTCTATGGCCTCAACAACCCCCCACGTCGACGATCGACATCGCCTAAATACCCAGCCGTCGCCACCAAATAAAACCCTAGTTGAATTTTTCACGAAAATCAAGCCGTCAAAACGCCAAGTGAACTATGCCGATGGGCTACGTTCGTTGCTCTCCACACCATGGTACCATCGATTTGTCGATCAAACGTAGTTGATCTCGACACGATGGGTGGCCGAGATTAGTTCTACAATTTCTGGATGAACAGCGGTTCAAATTGGAAAACAAATTACAGATCTGAGATGCGCTCGTCGAGAGCTTCAAATCGATATATAATTCGATATAGTTTGAGGAGTTTAAATTTCGGAATTGGTTTTGATTTTGAATTTGTAATTTGGGAAATTGTTTGTCTACCATTGGAGAGTGAGAAACAGAAGGAATTATACGTACAGACAAACTGAGTTGAGAAACATTAGGGTTTATAACGAGCTATTTATAGGTATAGCTGAAAACAGAAATAATGGACCAGATTGATTGAGCGATAAACGACCCGAAAAGCCCGTTCTGTCTCCGAGACGAAAATGGGTCATCCCATATATCAAAATAGATGTCTTCAATATTTTTAAACTCGACGGAACAGGTTTCAAGTCCTAATTCCATCTTATGAAGAAGTTATGTTAAGATCAGCTTAATTCAAATTGATTTCAATTGATTTGATTTCTAGGCGTTTCGAGTCCATATGATCGAACGACAAGTCTGATTGCTACGAAACTTGAAATCCTACAATAATTCACCGTTACAGATCCGATGAAAATGGTTTCGTCGAAATCCGAGTCAGTGGCCAAAATGGCTATTTTCACATTAATTAAATAAATTAATATTAAATTAATTAATTCAAATTTTCATATTTCAATTCTATAATTAACAAATTTTATCATTTTTGATTTCTTAAACAATTACAATACTTTAAACAATTTAGATATCGACTCAAAGTTAATTAATTTACCAATTACAGTATTTAATTCCAATTTCAGTAAATTCATAAATTATCAATTGAAATTCCAATAAATCCATTTATTTGATTTTAAATCCTGTTATTCAATCAATTGTCATCTCATGGGTACAATTAACATTGGTTTATATCCTAATACATTAATAATTTCATTTAATTGCACTAATTTCAACTATTGGGAAGGAATTGAACTTGCGACCTCGTCATCAAAGAACATGCAACAACCACTGTACCAAGACTTACTTCTAATTTCAACTATTACAATTTAAATTCCAATAAATTGATAAATCTTGATTTCCATTCTTTTTATTAAATCCATTATTACTTTATGAAATAAACTAACATTTCCATTCATCTTATTACATTCATATTTTGCAATTATTTTCTTAATCTCATTAATGTAACATTAAATTTCATTTTAATATAATTGATTCCCCATTTCAATTTAATAGACTAAATAAAGAGGTAACATATAATAGTTGTTACCATTAATCTTTAATTACATTTATAAGTTTATTACTTACAACAAATGTTATCATTAGTTTTCATAACACTAATTTCATTCAATTACTATTAATTAATATATTATTTCATTGGTTAATTCAATATTTACTTTTATTTTCTTATATTCAATTTATAACCAAGCCTAGCATCTTAAATTACCATGAGTTGGAATTTCATTCAATTTATTTATAATTACTTTAATTAACATTGTTACGTCTCATCTTAGTTATTATTTCAATATTAAATTACAAATTTTAATTTCTTCAATTTTAAATTACCAAAATCTTATTAAATTAACAAATTTAATTATCAAAAATTTACGGGTCGTTACAATGACTATGTACTTCGTTCATCGGTTTGTGATAGACGAAAAACCGATAAACTTAGACCATTTACTGTTATTTTATGATATTTCACAAAATACTTAACTAAAAATCTGACAACTATTTTTAAAATAAACTATGGACCAAAACTAACTACTTTGTAGTTGATGGTAAGTGCAAATTCTAAATGGTTTATGAGTTGTTGATTTTAGAAGGTGAAGAGGAGGATGTAATAACCTATTTCCAGAGAATAGAATATGATTTCTTTTGTTTAAAATAAACGCATTTTGCAATTTCCAAGCCAATGTAACTAATATTTATAAAATTTAAACTAATTACTAAACATAATTATCAAATACAATATCACAACCAAGCTAATAAATAAAGGTACACAATATATATTGCACAAAAATTGGTTGGAGTAACTCGCTTTTCTTTTTCATACTTTTGAAAATGCCAATCCAAGCTTAAGCTTTAAATTTTGATTCTTAAATAAAGTTATAATTTTTTTTGAGTTTTAAAAAGATAAGGTTATTCAAAACTTAAAAAAAGAAAGAAAATAAAGAAAAAAATTAAGAACATGAAGACTAAAATGAAATGTAAGATGAAAGATGTGTATGTATATAAGATGAAATAAAATAAACAAAATAAAACTGGCAAAAAGGCTAAAATGCCCTTAAATCAACATTTTCAACTCAAACATCATTTCCAAGCCTCCACAAGGACAAGCATTTGCAAATATGTTGGATAATAGCCTATTCCTAGTACCTTAGTTTAGTTTGACACTTAAGGGGTCATTTCACTTCACATTTTCCCATTTTCTCAAATTTAAATATATTTTTACATTTTAAATACTTATTATTATTTATACATTTCAAAATAAGGTGTTTAACATTTTAAATGTTGTTTAAAGCAAAATCAAAGTTATTACACTCCTAATAACTTGTCGTTCGATAAATACTAAAAATCTGAATATCGCGTTTGGTCACTTTTCTAATTTTCCATCGAACCATCTACTTGTGTAAACATAATTTAAAATTAAATTTTCTATTATCTTTTATAAATAAAAAAGGGTTATTAAATTAATAAAAACCATTAATTAAATATTTAAATTAAATATTCACAAATTAAAACGATAAAATTCCGGGTCTATACACATTCCCTTCAGAAATTATGTGGATAATATCCCCCTAGTTTGGAGAAAATATTGACTTTTCAAGTCAACCATTTAATATTAGTGCTTACCAGTTTGCCAAATACGTTGCCACTTATTGGCATTCCATCCAGATCTAGGTTATTCCTTTAAATTGAGATCAGGAACTCTAATTTCTCCTTTTTCTTTTTTCCTTTACCTACAAATTGAATCTCAAAGAAAAAGTATTTAGTTTTCACTCTCGTTTATAAATTCCAATATTAACAAAAGGTTAAGGTATTTTTAAACACAATTCAACTATAACGACGCAGTATTTTATCACTTTGACTTGGAATGTTTAATTAATTTTAAATAATCGAATAAAAATTTATTAAACATAAATAAACATGTTTTATGTGATAAATAATAATGGTGATCTTGCTTTGGAAAAATGTTTACAAAAATATATTCTTTGGTCAAGCACAATTTTTTTACATACACTTATTTCTCCTTTTAAGCAAGAATATGTAATAAAATTGATTATTTTACTTTTGGAAATAAAATGCCTTTATGACATCATCAAGGATGTCATCACTTTTGTTTGTTCTCTACAATTTAAATTAAGTTTAAATATTCAAATAATTGTTTTAAATTATTTTTAATTCAATTTAATTATTATTATATAATGATAATAATTGATTTATAATGTTTTATAAATATATTAACTTGTTTTATGAAGATATACAAATTTCGTCGCACTTTGGCAATTCGACGGCGTAATTTTACAGCACTTGTTCGGTATCGGTCTATATGGTTTTATAGTTAAAATGAGATCTTTTTATTTATTTAAAAATTATAATAAATCAATTTTCATGATTTTTTTTCAAATATATATATATATTAATTAAAAACTGAAAATTTGACCAAAAATCGAATCCAGATTCACAATAGTTTACAAACGAAAGTTATTTAAAGTCGTTGCAACCTTGTTTTTATGTCTTGTGCATATGTATATATGTCACAAATATACATGCACATGCAAATACTCATACATACATGAATATACATACACACATACATATACCCCTAAAATATCTAAGATAGTTTTACAAAAGTAAAAAAGCAAACTTGAAATCAAACTCACCATCAGGCACATAGAAGGGAGTGGTTAGGCACATGGGTGTTGTGTGATGGGTAATGATGATGTTTGGAAGATATTTTTCCAAAAATGCCTATAAATACAACCTAACCCGTTTATATTTTCACACACTATTCCATCTTCTTCTTCTCTTCTTCGTTACTTCTTCCTCTCCTCTTCTCAATGGCCTTAGAACGTGGGTTCCATTATAGAGAAGGGGGCTTGACCATGGGCTAAAGAAGGAAAGGCGTGGAGGCCATGAGCATGTATGGTAAAGGAGGAGGTGTAGGCGCAAGCAAGGCGAGGTGGTGATGATGGCCGGGCCCTCCTAGAGGCAAGGTGGAAACCGAGGAGCTCTGAGGCAAAGAAAAGAGAAGGAAGTACTGCTAGAGTACCGCCGGATTCATTTCAAGATGCTTCGAAAAAGGTTTCGTGGAGTGGAAATCAAAAGCGGGTACTCGACATTAGTAATTCTTAAATAACATCTATAATTATTTCAAATATGATAATATGACCATTTAATATCTTGAATGATTTATACGGATGTTTGAAAATTGGTTGATTATATGATAGATAACTTGGTTGTGATAAATATAACAATAATGGGAAAATCATAATTATCAAAAATAGAAATGGTTAATTAATTAACCATAGTTTATTCATGGAAAAATAAATCCTATTAATATGTGTATGCGAGTTAGTAAGCCTCTTTATGGTTTAGAATATAGAAAGACTGAAAAATGAATATATAATATTATAATATGGAATAAAATGGAAAATGAGCTTTTAAATGTAGTAAAAATATAGTTTGAAATGATTTTAAATGGTTTATTATGGTATTTTAAACATTTTAACAAGTTTCGTTTAAGTTTAATGAAGTTTGAAAAATTGAGCCAAATCGAGCTCGTCGCGTAGCAACAGTTCATAATTTTCTGACCTAAAAGTTAATTCAATGTGTAGGTATCAATATAAGTAGAAATGCTTTGAAATAAGAATTTTTCGGACACATGTGCGTTTAGTTTTCAAATAACAGAAGAAAATCAAGATTTCATTTAGTAGAGTTTGAAATATGTCCAAATCAAGTTTTTAAAAACATCGTGGTTTGGCAAATTTAGGAATCAAAGTGGTAAATGCTTTAAAATTGATCATTTTAAATTTTTAAAAATATGAAATAAATTTTATAAATATGTTAAAATGTTTTAAAAGGGATTTGAATTATACAAATGGACATATATGAAATGAAATTAGTGGTTTGAACAAAGTAGCTTTAAAAACATTATTCGCAGCAGTTTTTGCAGCAGTTTCGGTAACTTTTGCAAATTATGGTTTTTACTTAATTATTCTTTCCCAATATTTATAGTAATCTTTTTAAATGAATAATTAAGTATTTTGAAGATGATTGGAAGTTTTATAATGATTTTAAAGAGTTTTAAATAAAAGGTTAAAGGAAAATTATTTTAAACAATATTTGGAATTGTGTTAAGTAGAGGAAAATCATCTCTAAAATATCATATAAAAGAGTTTATAGTTGATCAAATAACTTGACCACCTTATGGGTGATAGAGAGATAGTCTCTAGATCCGAGCTTGGACAACCAATATCTAGGTTTCGATCTAGCTATCTGGACTAGCCCAACGGAGGGGATAGTTAATTTGATCTACTCAGACCACATTTTCTTAAGTTAAAAGAAAAAGTATTTGTAGGCTTTCAAAAGTTAAACAAGATTTTGGTGGTATAGAGAATACCATAGTTGAACTTTGTATTAAATTCCGAGGAGGGAACTCGTGCCATCTGTGTGAATTTAAAAGGTGATTTCACCATTATTCGATTAATAGTACAGGTTGAATATGGAAATTGGTATTGAGTATAATTAGTCTAATCTCTATGGATCCTTTTCTACTCAATACTAATTGATTTGAGTGTACAGTAAATGATGTCTTAAATAACATCTTTTTTGACCCATTCAAAAGTTATGATTTGAAAATAAGAAATCTTTGTTAAGATTTAAATAAATGATTTGGAAATGTTTTCCTAAGTAAAAGGTGAAATTATTCCAAGATAAAAGATGTTTAATCAACCATAAAAGTTGATAAATGATGCTTAATGATTCCATATACTATTAAAAGATAAAGGAATGGTTTAAAAGAATATATCTCCGAAAGATATCTGATTTGATAAAAAGATAAATTGATTGGATTTTGTTTGATAATCACCTATATACTTGACACATTTTTATTGATGATTAGTTCGGAGAAACCGGGATCAGGTTTGGGTAATTCCTATTCAAAAACCACTTCAAACCAATATACGCGTTCGAAAGTGAAGACATGTTGAAGACAATGATTTTGAAGATGGAGATCTTTATACTGTAGGGTTGCTTGCCACTAATCTCTGGGGTGATTCCTATATTATATATATATATATGGTGGTAGTAATGCCTTCGTTCTAAAAATCTTCGATTGGCAAGGACTACTTACCACTAATCTTAAAGGTGATTACCAAATAGGATGTAGTAGGAGGAGTACCTTTAGTTTGTCCTTCACCTGGACAATGTGTATAGATGAGTATTTTACATTGCATTTCTAAAACAACGTACATTGATCTCTACAAACGTACATCTGTTTGGTGGTGTAGGAGGTAACCCCTCCTATACTTAACACCCTCCTCCGAGGTGTATGAACTCAGAGGTTGTACTTTTATGGAAATCAATAGTGTGTTGTTAGAAATGGCAATGTGGTATTCTAAGTGGAATTTGCTTTGTGAAAAGCAAAGCGTTGCTTTGTAGAAAGAAGAGCGTTGCTTCACGAGCCTCACATCCTAGGAATGATTCAGGTTACTATGTGATCTACAGAACATATATTTCAGGCTATCGGTTTTATTGATGATGGAGGGGTCCAGTAGTGTCTGGACCCACTATGGCTTAAATGGGCAGGTATTGGAGGTTCGACTGAGAAAGAGCAAAGCCGCAAAAATACGATGTTTTATAGTAGTGTAACAATATAGTACGAAGGCTTGCTTGAGAAAAGTAAATAATCACTGAAGACTAGGATGTTATGCGTGGATTTCATATCAAAGGAAATGGCCACTAGTTCCCTATCATGTTGGAAATCCAATTCCAATACGAGCTTTAAGGTTTTGGTTGTATTCCCAAAATGGTTGTAATGCTTTGCAAATATTTCAGCTAACCCCTTAGTATCATATACACTGTTTGACATTGTCCGCGTATTGGTTCCTTCTTTATATATTTATTTGAAAAGTGTTTTCAAACCAATGTCATCAATAATATTATAAATTTATTTCAGTATAAAGTATTTTCGTTAACGTAAGGTAAAAAACCATCGGTGTTTACGTGCGTGTGGTCTTACAAGATACCCTTCTTTCCAAAGGTTTTGATTGGAATCAATCTGATCTATGACACTGTTATATACATTTGCAATTCAAATTTTCTCACGCTGGTTTATCAAGCCTGATCCAGGTATTTTTAATACTTGGGTCAGATTCGAGTAGTTTCGGGTTTAGCTAAAGATGCTTGGAGTTTCCAGAGGAGAGCTGGAGATCATCATCAACGTTTGGAAATATTCTATTATTTCACTACATTTGTTTTGTTGTTTTTTAGCATTTGTAAGGACAAAGGATTTATAATTGTCCTGGCTGAATCTAGGTTAGACTCTGATATTGTATTCAAAATTTTCCACTGTAAAAGATTTTGTGGTTATTAATATATGATTATTCCATTCGTGCGAGATTCTGTTTTCTTCTCTTTCTGTGTTATTTTCTTTTCACCCGTTAACTATTCGCATTTTCATTCTATTTGAGTTGGACATGTGTGGTTTATTGTCAAGTTAAACTGTACGGAAAAGTAGGTCGTTACATTAACCTTATCCACTATCTATGGATTTGGTAACTTTATAAACTCGATATTAATTTATGAATTTGTCATCCCACTACGATTTACACAAAATTTATATGCCCCATATTTTATTATGCCTTACTAACTAGTTATAAATTTAATATTTACATATAAATTTAATAGCTAGGCATTTATGATTGGTTATAAGTTTCTCAAGTAGTCTACAAGCTTAACATCCTACTATAAGTTCAATATCTAGTAATGCTCCCATCAATAGATTATTAACTTGTTATAAGTTTTGTAGTTAATTCTGGTTTTGACACTATCATTTAGAATTGAATATCTCTTAGCTAACTAGTTATTCCTGATTTTGTAAAATGAGTGGTACTTCCCTGATTTTGGGTAATATCTCCTGGTAGATAAATGCATAGCAGAACTCCAACAAAAGTTCCAGACCTTCCCATACTTGGTTAAATTTCTGGTCATGACTCAGCAAATGGTAGAGGCAATTTTCCAATCATTCGGAATTGCAGGCATATAATCTCCTCCTGAATTCCTTCTACAACTTGTTACCATGATTCAGCTGACTCCCAATTCTCCCGCCTACTTGAGCAAGAGAAAGTAGTTGCATTTGGCTGTTCTGGATCTTCAATCCAAAGAATTAAAGTTGATGCAGAGATTGTTCGACTCCATCTAAGGTTAATGGATCTCGATTCTTCTTTTATTGCTAGAGATTTAGAAAAGACAAGATAAGGTCTTGGCTCTTAATAGAGAGTTGCTTATAACCTTTTGACTAGATTCTATTGTTGTTTAGCCCTTTTATTCCTACAATTTTCAGACATAGCGTGTTAAATAAATTTGTAGTTGAACGATTGTTACCTTGGATGTACTACAAGTCCATTCGTCCTTTAGAAATTGCTTAAGATACACAGCTTGTTTTTCCAGCGCTTTAATTTTGTGCAATATGATATGTAATCCTTGGCTTATCTTCTTAGCATAATTCTTGCCCTTAAACCTGAAATATCTTTAACAAAAGGTTAATAGTTGAGAAATTAGTAATTCATTTAATAGAGAACTAGAAAATTATTTGGCACTAATTTTAAAGAGTAGGCCATATAACCATCTGACATTAAGAATATCATAATTCCATTTGACAATAAAAAGTCTAGGGTACCATCTTCTGATAATAAGAAATCCAAAATACAATCTGATAATAAGAAATCCAGAATACCTTCTTCGGATAATAAAAAATCCAGAAGACCATCTGATAATAAGAAATCCAAAATACCATTTGATAATAAAAAATCCAGAATACCGTCTTCTGATTAAAAGAAATCCAGAATATCATCTGATAATAAGAAATCCAGAATTCCATCTGATAATAATAAGAAGTCCAGAAATCCATTCGATAATAATATGAAGACCAGAAATCCATCTGGCAATATTAAGAAGACCAGAAATCCATCTGGCTACAATAATTTGAATAGAAGACCAGAAAATCCATCTGGTAATAATAGGAAGACTATAAATCCATTTAATAATAATAATCTGAATAGAAGACTACAAATATATCTGGTAATAATAAGAAGATTAGAAAACCATTTGGCAATAATAATCTAAGTAGAAGACCAAAAAATCCATCTGGTAATATAACAAGACCAGAAAACCATCTGGCAATAATAATCTGAATAGAAGACCAAATAATTTATCTGGTAATAATAAGAATTTCCTTAGCTATGTCTTGGTGCATAATAACGCGGATTTTATTGTTCTTCCTCTAGAAGATTGCTTTGATCCATTCTTAAGGATAGAGTTTGATTGCTCATTGGTGCCAAACCCATTCCTCCCTCTAAGGAGTGCTTCGAAAATGCATCAGAGACTTTTATTGGGGCTAAGCCCTGCTCCCTCTAGGAGGCACTTCGAAAATACGTGGGAGGCTTTGGTGCTAAGCCCTCCTCACTCTAGGAAGCGCTCCGGAAATACGTTGGAGGCTTTGGAGCTAAACCATCATCCCTCTAGGAGGTTCTTTGAAAATACATCGAAGGCTTTATGGCTCTTTGCTTGCTAGAAAGTTTTTGTAAAATTTGTTTGTTGAAATAATTTCATGGCTTTTTAGCCAATCAATACATTTGGGAAAACCTTTTTGAAAACTTTAACCTTTCTAACATGAAATTTCCTTTCGGAAGAAAGAATTTTTTGAAAAAGAAATACTTTGATAACTCAAGCAACATTTCCTCAAAATTGATCTTTCTTTTATAAAACACTCTTTGTTGGTTTGGATTTTGAGTCAATGAATTTGAAAAGATTTTCGGTATTTGAATTCTTTGATAAAGAAGCCCTCTTCTTAGTATTGCCATCAAGAATGGTTTTTAAACCAGTCTCATAATAGAAATGCAAATCTCAAATAAGAGACTTAGTGGTCATGATTCATGAACCAATAGTCCTTTAATCGAGAATAGACTCTTTTAATTAGAGTTGTAGTGATGCTAATTTGCCTTAGTTATTCAAAAACTTTCTTTGAAAAACATGAATAGGTTTCAATTTTTCATAGATTTTTGAAAGCTTTGAGTATGCTTTTATCAGCACATTTTGGATCAAAACCACTTATATATTTACTAATGTTAAACAACATTTTACAAAGATTTACTAAATCTTTCTTGAAACAGATATATATATATATATATATGCTTCCCAGATCTTTAGGGTAATTGATAATAATCCTTTTGATTTTTGAAACCATCTTTCTTAAAAATGTGTTTGGTAAAACATTTGTAATAAAACTGCTTACACCTTTGTATGATATGCAAAGTTGCACCATCCCAAGTTTTGCTTAATGAAAAGGAATGTCTTGTTTGCAAGTCTGAGAAGTCGTGATTCATTGACTAATAGACTTTATGGACAAGAACATGTTTCTCTTTAAGAATCACTTCTTTTGAGAGGATTTTAAATATTTACCTTTTTTTTCAAAACAGTCATGCGTTAGAGGAATTATAATGATTCAAAAGCCTATAAAGAAATCTTTTATATTGTATAGATTCAGGCCATGAGGTACAAAATAATTTTATCTTGGATATTTGAACTCTTCTCTTTCTCGAAAAACTAGAAATCTATTATGTTTTGACAAGGAAATCTGGAATCTTCTTGATGTCTATTCATAGTAGATTAGTCTTCATTTCAACCTGTAATGAAACTAGAATTTTGAATTAGCACATGGTGAATTTTAAGTATAAATCATGTAGAAATTTTAATGAGTAAAGCTAATTCATGGTGGTCATCTGCCACAAAAATTTTAGTTAGACCGGAATCTGAGTTTGAAGTTGCAAAAACTGTTTTCTTCTACTAATTGCGTAGGTATACTTGTTCTGATTTCGTTATTTGTTTCTTGTAGAAAAGGTTAGGTTTCAGGTATTTGGACTATTCCCTTCAGAATAGGACATCTTTTAAGTTGCCTAATGAATTCATTCAGTGACCCTGACTTAATCATATTTTGAATTATTCTTGCCAAGACGTGGCATTCATTAGTTTTATGTGTTTACTTTATGGTAATCGCAATAATCTTTCCCTCTATTCGGTTAGACATGGCTCCATGTTTTGGAAGAAGTGGGGAAATTCCATCATTTTTACTACGACAAAAATGTGGGAGAGGTTTTGTTTATGTCTACGTAATTGGATTCAAAAATCTCCTTCTGACTTTCTCTTCTACTTTCATTCCATTTTGGCCTTTCGTTAGGATGATTGAAGCCAAACTTTTCCTCATTTTTTTTGTTGAGATTTCTTCTTATCATGGCACACCATGTCCATATGGATGAATTTATCAGCCCGAAGATGAAATTATTGCAGATCTTTACATCCGTGAATATAAAGTTCTTTCCAGAAAGGAGTTTGCTCAATTAGTCCTGAATGAACTACCATCAAAATTTCCTGCTCTTTATGCTTCTGTATTAAATCTCTTTAGGTTTTTGCCAAGCAATTCCCTTGGTCTTTGTTTAATATTAATTAACATACTAAAATCTATAGTCGGGTCTTTGTATATGCAAAACTACGTCAAAAATCCATTAGAAAATTGCTCCCATGAGTAGATGGTCATTTCTTGGTAATGCCTATACCATTTGGTAGCTCCTCCATGAAAATTTATGGGAAAGAGCCTACAACGAACTGCTCCAGAGGCAAATTCATTTGACTTTCAAAAGCTAAAAGATCATTTGGATTAGTGGTTCCATCGTACTTTAGTGAAGAAATTTTGATGTGGGATGGTATCCTAATGGTCATTATTTCCTCTATAAAAGGAGTTTTTCAAAAACTATCATTAATTTTTGTGTCGAGTGTCCCTTTCTTTAAGGGAAAACATATCCTTTTTATTTGACCGGGTATGTCCCTTTGGTAGGTTTCATCATTATAGTAATTTCTCTTGTAGGGCTTATACTCTTTACGTGAGATCGAACTATTTAGTTGTTCAAGGGACCTTCCTACTTGACTTTCTTGATTTCATTTTGCTGACTATGCTAGCCTTATTGCTTTTTTTGTATGCAAACACGGAGGATATGTTTGCGGTCCCTCATTTTGGGCTTTTCTTGGAGATTCCACAATCTCCTTCTTCCATAAGCTTTGTTGTTTTAGAAGATTATTGAGGTACAACTTGTTCAAGAAGCCCTTGCATACCTATTAGTTGCCATTCCAAATCATGATCCTTGGCCTTACTACTTGTGAGCTTTGTTAGGGCCAAAGGTTGTCCAACTTTTGTATTTGTTGAATTGAAGTTTGGGATGATATTTTCCTTCAAAGTCGTTTGTTGTGTAACTTCTTCGTTTGGGATGTTATCTTTCTTAGTTCTCTTCATATTTCCCTTTAAAAAAAAGTTCCGCTCAACTAGTTGTAAGAAAAAGGAATGGTAGGTTGGAGATTAGACCTTCCTTCTAGTGCCAAAATGCAAACGAATTTTTTCGCTAACACCCAAAAAATTATGAGGGAAGAGGAATTTGGTCAAATGAAGACTTGATCGACCCTTATAGACCTCCATGAGTGTTGGCAAAAGTGACTTGATTGAGTAAGGGTTTAGGTAGATGGGTTTAGTATATTCAAATCCATGACAATATTACAAATTTTCCATTTCGAAACTATGCTCAAATTCATGTAGAAGATATATCACCAAAATGGAACAATCTTATATCAATGAAAATCATGACTGTGATTGATTATGAATTCGAAGCAAGTTATGATTAAGAATCACAAGTGCTTTAGAATTCAAAACAAGCCATAAGTCATGAAATTTTCATTCATATGATGTGAAATAGTGGAATGTACATAGCCTTCTATATACAAAGTTCGAGTGCTACAATCGGCACAAATCCCCGAATCAATTTAGGGTTACAAAGTTTAAATTGTAAGAAGTTGAGAAAAGAATGATTCACCCCTTCCTTCATGTCCCTAGGTCTGTATTTATAGAGGTTGAGAGATGCGACATAGATGTCATGTGTTCATGCGGCTTGCTTGACCTTCGGCATTAACCATATTGATGGCGCATTACGCTAAGCCTTGGTTAATGATGAACTTCGACATCCACTTGCAAAATGGTGAACTTTGGTATTATGTGTCAACGCTTAGCACCCATCCTGCCTTGATAGTCTTCATTGATGACATTCGATATCAATGTTGGGTTGAGGATCTATGGCATCCTTTGAAAGTTGTTGAAGTTTGGCATTACTAATGTAAGGCATTAATAAGTGTTAACATTGATAAGTGACGACTTGGGCAATCGACAGCATTGATAAGAGACGGCATAAACAGCGAAGTGGTATTGGAGAGATATGATATTACTTTGAAGGGTGACATTAAAGTAAGGCGGCATTGAAGAGACGCGATATTAATATAGAGTGACATTGATGCTTCTAGCTTTATGGATGAAGTGCTTCATTGATGGAATGTGGCATCAATGTTATATCATGCTGCTATAACATTGATGGCTTTCGACATAAATTTCTCCGATATAATCATTGCTTTGATGAGTTACGGCATTGGTTTCATTCGACATCGTTCAGTGCTATGAGAGCATCATTCATTCAGCTCTATAGGTAGTATGCATCATTGATGTCATTGGGTATCTTTAGCTTCGTTGATGACCTATGACATTGTCTATTAACTCATGTTGATGAGGGATGGCATTGTACGCTTTCGGCATTAGCTTTAATGACATACCATCTTTACCCTTTCAACATCACTTGTTAATGTCAGATTATTGTAGGCTTTTGTTATACTTTTACTTACTAGTCTTCGACATTGGCTCTTATATTGATGAAGTGCGGCATCCTTCCTTGTAGTTAACTTATTACATCATTTTCTATACAACTTTCTTTCTCGGTGACATGTAATATTGCATTCTGACATGCGATATCCTTAAGGCGTGACATTGCTTGCTTTTATTTAATTTAACATTTCCCGTGTATATGAGATTCCTTTGATTTCGACATTCTTGTTGTCGTCATGCCTTCATACTTTTGGAATCATAAATGGTACTATCATTTGACATCTTCATGTCGCTTTTATATGCTTTATAATAATTGTCATTATAAAGGCTTTGACATTCCTTCTTGAAATGAAATTTGATGTCTTCTTCGAGGCTGTAAGTTCGAAATCCAATTTTCTTACCATATTATTATCTCAAAAGCCTAATTGCAGACTGATCAATTCGATATCATATTCCCTTCCGAAATTATGTAGGTAACACCTAGTCTAACTTTGGAGCATCTCATTCATTTATAGCTGAAAGAATAGATAAATACTTGAACCTGAAAACCCAAGTTGCTACCAACCCAATAGTGGTATCAAATCCTATTGGAGGGTCAACATATCTTTCCTTAATTTGTAAAGACCTCGTTATCGATATATATAACATTGATTTTACATGTAATGCGTACGTCCTTGGCTTTGAGAGGTATGGACTCATCCTAAGGATGGATTGGCTAGCTTACTACGGGGTTGTCTTTGATTGTGAGAGGAGGATCATGTGGTTGAAGAGTTGTAAGGGGCAAGATATTGATGTTCGGTGTTCACACCTGTTACTTCAAAATCCACCTTTCGACTTAGTTAAAACCATTCTAAGCAAAGAACAAAAGTGAGAAGGAGAGAAGAGTTTCAGCTGGACCTTTCGAAGAAGTCAAAGCGATGCTATCGCTAAAGTCTGAAGGTTTTGGAACCTTTCGAAGGTGTCGGAAGGTTTCTACAACTAAGATCTAGTAGGTTCATACCTTTCAAAGGAAACAAAGGAGTCGAAAGCACCCTTCTACCTTTAGTAACAACCTTTTAACTAGGTGAATCCATGTGCATGAAGACCTTTCGAATGAGTCAAAGCAGCACCTTCTGAAGACAATGAAGAACAGCTCTTTGCATATACGCCAAACCTTTCAAAACTAAAGGTTTCGCCTCCATTTAAACCACACGAAAGCAAGCATTGCCCTGAACAACCCCTTCGAAAGCTAGAATAAGCCTTTCGAACCGGTCGAAGCCAATGTGATCCAAGAGGGATCCGCATCAAATCAAAAATAAGAGCTCAGACGTAACCAACATCGTCGAAACCATTAAACAATGCCTATCGATAGAGTCAGAAGCATTTACAAGGAAACACAAAGAAGAGAGGCTTAGGTTAGGGAAGCTTCCTTCACCTAAGCTTTTTGACGGAATCTGTGATGGTATTAAAAGCAAGTTTCAGCGAGGCCCTACTTTTCTTGAACTTCTTTTTCACAGAAATATTGTTCACTACTATATGGGCCTTCTCTACGTCGGATTCTTTTAAGGTTAGATCCATAGCAAAGTTTTCATCCGCAAGGAGTTGATGAGCGCTTCTTTCTTCTAGGAGATCAGATTCTGTCTGGTCAAGAGAAGCTTTTAATCATTCCAATTCGGAGGTCACTTCATCTTTTGCCGCAGACAAGGAAGACATTTGATTCTTAAGATCAGAGATTTCGTCCTTGAACTTGGAGGATTCAATCTAAGATTTGGATGCATGCTCATGTAGAGTTAACCAACTCTTAGAAATCCAAAATAAGAAAGTGCAGTGCAATTTAGAGATTTAGAGAAAACCAGTAATGACAAAGTTAATTAAAGTGAAACTCACCAAAAATTGTTTCTCTATCAAAGAGCGGTAATGCCCCGCCAAATCAGAAACGGTGGAAGGCGGGTGAGTGGAGGACTCCGAGTTTAGGATAGACTGGGCTATCTATTCGAAATTGACAGAAGGAGAAGAAGATGTTGGCTTAGAAGGAGTTTGTTTTAGAGTGGGGCGCGTCTTCAAAGCCAGTTGAATTTGTGCGAGTGTAGCCGGAGAGTCAGAAACGGAAATGCGAGAAAGAGGATCAATGGCAGAAGGAGTCCATTCTGGGTTTCTTTAGTAGCTTCTACAACCGAGCTCTCCAGAGCTATATCAAAGGATAGCAACCTTCTGAGGAGGTTCCGCTTCAGTCGAGGCCATGAACTTCCTTTTTATAGCCTTCTTAGTTTTGGTAAAGGTTGGATAATAGATAGTGCACCAGAAGTTGTAGGAAGGGAAGCAGCACCACTAACAGGAACTGTAACCTGAGAAGCAGCTATAAAGGAACCAAATAGATTAAAAGTCAACAAAATAATTCAGAAAGCAACAAGGATAGAAAAAAAGTTATGCCTATAACTTGCCGGAGTGGTCTGAGCAAATGGGCGACATTGGAGAAAAATGTTCAGAATCTCCGAAGGAGAGGAAGCGTTTTCCCTTTGATGTATGCTAAATCAAAGGGGGAAGCCAAAAAACCCTTTGACCAGGGAGAAGAAGAGAATGCATCTTCAAGTTCGAAGGGATCAGCAGCTTCAATCGGTTTCCTATCTTAATAGAAGCTGCGATTAAAGACTCCACTCTGTCAGCTTCGTTAAGTTCTTTGATAGGACAACCTGATTTAAGATGAAGATTAGACAAGAGAAGTAGCAAGATAGAAGGAAGTTAATGAAAATTTGAACTTAGGAGTAGAAAAGTTCCCACTGATGTTTGGGAAATATCTAACAAAGAAAAAATGGTTTTCCCAGTCTTTGAACTTGTTAACGCCGTCCGATATCAGCTTCTTTAGGGGGTTGGCTTAGAAAATCTGATGATTGAGAGTGCTGAGTTTAACTAGTCGGTTCAAGTAGTTTAGAACTTCAGCGTTTAATGAGGGAAGTCCAGATTCTAGCACCATAAGTTCCAGAGATAAGAGATATGTGTAGACATTGGGCATAGCTGGATTGGAGCAATCCCTAGGTGAGAAAGAAATCTGGACAAGAATTCAAGAAAAGGCAGAAATCCTCCGTGCCATATGTGGATGGTAGTGTAAGCGAAGAACCCTTCAGAAGGGTTGTTGATGGTATCTGTTTCCCTGGGTGGAATAGCTTCCACACCAGTAATTATGAAGTCTTTGAGGATGGCATCGACCTCGTCCTGTCAAGATATCAAGGAATGCTTTAAAACGGTGTCAAGTTTCTTCGGAGAGCTCATGATTCTGACAGGTGAAAACGTTTCAGTTAAAATTTCCAAGTTATTTATGAACGTAGAAATCTTTCAATGGTTAAAAAAACCTAGTTAAATAACTTAAACAAAAACCAAATATAAAACTTTAAAATTTTAAAAAATGTTTAAGTTAAAAAGTCAAAGATATTGGGCTTTCGATAGAGTCGAAAGGAAAAGGACATCAACACCTAGCAAATACCTCTCGACGGTGTCAAAAGCCTAAATAAGAGTATTCGTGGAGCTTTCGACAGAGTCCAAAGAGAAAGAAAGTTAACACTTAGCCACAACCTTTCGACAGTGTCATAAGCATAAACATGAGCAATCACTTAGCTTTCGACAGGGTTGAAAGAAAAGATAGGAATGTATAGGGGCACTTTTCAATAATGTCGAAAGCTTCACATAAACCCAGTTGTTAAAAGGAAACAGTTAGAGTTAACTTAAAAACTTGAACAAAATATACACTACAAACATCTCGTAAAAAAGCTAACAAGACCCATCGACACTGTCGAAACCTATGACTTAGGTTTCCTAAGAGAAATACGAATGTCGTCGAAACCTTATATATTCATTGAGTCAAAAGGTCCTAAGTTAAACTCATGTGCATTTAGAACATTTCGACAATGCTAGAGAAAGATAACTCTGGGGGTTTCGACTCATTGGACACAAAAGGTCTCAAAAGGGACAAAGGGGTATTGTGGTTTCGAAATCATACTATAGAAAGTGGATTTCAATCGGCACAAAAGGTTTCGACTAAGTCAAAACATTTTTCTTTCGAAAGGGGTGACTACGCTCTACTTAACTACATAGCCTTTCGACAAGGTTGATCAAATTCGCACTACAACACCTTTCTACCCCATCGAAAGGGGAAAAGGAAGCAAAACCAATGTTGCCGCCTCAATGCCTTTCAAAGGGGTAGAAAGGACATTTTGTGGTGCCAATTTTTCATTTGTACACTTGAAATTTCTGGGTGAATAAAACAGGTGCTTCTGTCTTCCCCTAAACCCGATTGCAAATCCAAGGTTTCAAAATTTCCTAAACGAATGAACCAAACCCGTTAAGGAAGCGGATCTCAATAAGAATCAACCATTTTCAATTTCAAAATTTGTAATACGAGAATTCAATTTTTTTCAAAATAGCAAGAACCATAAATGCTGGAACTAAATTCAAAACGAGAAACAAATCCCATCGATTCATGAAATTGAATCGGGAAAAAGGTGTCTCAGATAAATCGAATTTTAAAAAATCAAGCAATCTCGGAAAAATCAAATTAAACATGCTTTTTTATAAAATCAAAATTCAAACAGTTTTCAAATTGAAAACCCAATTATGAAATTTGAAAGATTAAAATCCACCGTAAGGTAAAAAAAGAGAGTAAAACAAAGAAAGGGAGATAAAGGTTTTATAAGCATAAAAAATCTCCACTTACGGTTGGATTTCTTTAATCTTTGATTTAGGAAAAAGATGGTTTAAGAATTTTAGAGTTCTTTTCCTTGCTCTAGAAATTTTGATTATAGGTAAATGAGGAAGAAGAGAGGAAGAGCGTACTTATAAGAAAAGTCTTCAAAGAGCTACAAGCCATTGGATTATATTTAAATAGACGGCCCGGATTCACGCGGGAAGACCAAGGGGCGGGAAAGTTATAGGTTTCGACAAAGTTGACTTGCAAAATCAAGTGCATCCCTTCGTGGGTGGGGCAAATGATACTCCAAAAATCCACCTTTCGACTTAATCGAAACCATTCTAAGTAGAGAATAAAAGAGAGCGGGAGAGAAGAGTTCCAGCTGGGCCTTTCGAAGAAGTCGAAGGGATGTTATCGCCAAAGTCTGAAGGTTTTGGAACCTTTCGAAGGTGTCGGAAGGTTTCTACAACTAAGATCCAGTAGGTTCATACCTTTCGGAGGAGACAAAGGAGTCAAAAGCACCCTTCTGCCTTTAGAAACAACCTTTCGACTAGGTGAATCCATGTGCATGAAGTCTTTTCGAATGAGTCAAAGAAGCACCTTCCGGAGACAATGAAGAACAGCTCTTTGCATATGCGCCAAACCTTTCAAAACCAAAGGTTTCGCCTCCATTTAAACCACGTGAAAGCAAGCATAGTCCTGAATAACCCCTTCGAAAGCTAATAAGCCTATCGAATCGGTCGAAGCAAATGTGATCCAGGAGGGTTCCGCATCAAATCAAAAATAAGAGCTCAGAAGTAATCAACATCATCGAAACCAGTAAACAATGCCTATCGACACAGTCGGAAGCACATATGTAACGACCCGTAAATTTAACTGGTTTTAATAACGTTATTAATTGAAATTTTGCGAAATTTTAAACGATAAAATTGTGAAATAAAAATTTAATATTTGGAATACGTCTAGTTAAACATAGCAACTGGTAAATTTTTGTCCGAAAATATGAAAGTTTATTTCGCGCGTAATTTTACTTCAATTTAATCAGTTAAAAAGCAATGAAAATAAAATGTTCCGAAACCTAAATATTTTTACATAGAAAAATTCTAAATCATCTTCTGAGCAAGATGTCAGTTTGTCGTTTTTCCAAATTCGGACATCTTTGACTTCGTCGATCTTATTTTTCAGCGTTTTTCTTGCATTTTCCGCTATTAAAAATTTCGAATTTTTATAATTCAATCATACCACTGATATCTGTGTGCCGTTTTGATCGTCTCGTCGTGTTGATCTCTGCAGTACATTTTATCCAATGTTTTGAAGTCCGGTACACAACGAAAACCGCGTAACGGATATCGGTATCGGTTACGAATTTCAACTCTTGGGTTCTTTTGTCTCTTAATTGTCTACGGGGAATCCAATAGTCTTTGACTTTTAAAATCCACAGTATTTACTTTCTAACTTTTGCTATCTCTCCTTGCTCAACATATGTTCATTTACATTCTTTATTTTGCTTTGGAAACAACATATAATTAATATTTATACAAACCTGGCCATTCATTTTCTCTCATCTCACTGGCTCTCATCCTCCAACCACCCGCATCCTTTCTCTTTTGTCAGTTCAAACTTTTGCTCACATATTATCACTAGAGAAACATATATTTCCACTTCTTCCTTGTTCGACCAAGTCATGCAATAGCCCACCACCCTCCACGTGATTCCCAACCATCGTACCTTACCCTCCACCATCACGTCCACCCCAAACGACCGGTAACCATTCCCTCCCCTCTGACCAAAGCCTCTCCGGCCAGGCAACCTGACCTTCAACTCACCACCTCCACCGTATGCCAAAGCACCTTGACCTCTCCGCCGGTTATCCTCCTATAGCCGAAGCCTAGTTCTTGCAAGTGGCAACAAAGTTTTTTAGCTAAGGGTATGTGTAAATATATTTGCGTATTATATTTATATATTATAAAGTGACGTGGTTTATACATATCAATTTATTTATATACAAGCTTATTTTCATATTTATATATTCTATAAAACTTTTGCATGACTGTATACTTGGTTGTTAAACATTGGTCTTAAGTATATATAGATGGATACGTATATATATAGTCATTTACAGGATTAAGGCTAGGTTCTACATGTAGTAATAAGTCCTGTAATTACATAACAGTGTGTATATTTTGCATAGGACAGAGAAGACTTGTATATATATATTAATACGTATTTACTATATTTTAATGAAAATTCCATACGAGCTGATTTGTTTCTTGTTATTGTATATGTCTTAAACATGTTCTATAGGAAGAGTTATTTATTTTAATATGTCATGTTAACATGAGGTCACTGTGGTTTGAATATATGGTTTCTAAAACAAAAGTTTACAGTTGGTATATATGTATATATATAATGTTTATTTTACCTATTTTATATTTTTTTTTCTTTTTTCAATGTATAAGATATGCGGTTATTTATAAAGTATAAATCCGTTTATGATAGTGGTTTTATAAGTTGCTTATAACATATGTTATATACAGTAGTATAAAGTCTGGTGGTCTCTATTTTGATTCACTTATATTTTGGTTCTTATAGATTTGTTGTCTAGTATTATTTGAGTTGTATATTATATGTAGTTAGTCTATAAGATGTAGTTATATAAATTTTACAACTTGATCGGTTTGAAGATAGAGTATACCAGTTTTGTACAAGTGATTGTTTATATAGAGTATATATAGTATACATATTAACAAGTAAGTGGGTTACAGTAGTTATGTTTGACTTTTACATGTTTGTAGTTTTCAAGTTGTAGGTTTTGTACAAGTCATATATATATGTCACTTTTAAATATATATTATTTAATAACGCTATTGTATTATATGAATAATAAGTCTAAGTGGTTCGATTTTCTAATAGTTGAAGTAACCGAGTTATGTAAAGTTGTGTGCTGTCATTTTGTATGTGTGAAGTATTCTATGTTTATACCTGGCTATATATATATATATTATTTTATATAAATAGCTATTAGTTATATCACCCATCTTGATCTCTTATATATATGTTAGCATATATCCCTGTTTACAATCACTTTTGCTCAAAGTATAGCTACATATATTTTCCTTTATAGCCTTCGGCTGTCCTGATTTGATTTCAAAGCATATACATACTTGTTTTGCATATAACTATCTTGGCTAGAGTATGTAGGCTGTGTAGGGATAAAATTAGTACAGGTGTATATTTGTTCAAAAGCTTATTCGTGATGTTGATATATGTGTGTTGTATTTTGTCGATTTTGTTTTGATATATAGGTATATATGTTTTATACATAAGGTGTGGTCTATACATATAAATATGTTTTAGGTATGTCGATTTTAAGTAAGTATATATATAAATATGTATTTCAAAATATATAATGTATATACGTTGATTTATATATGTGTTTAGTTAAAACTATGAATTTTGACAACGTATGTATGTATAATTTTAATGAGTTTCAAAATTTATATTGGTTGAGAAAATAATATAATAGAATAATATATATATTTTTGTTTTGATCTACATCGAGAAATTTCTGATCTATTTCCATCGATCTCTATTTATCAGCTTTGTTCATCCAATTCGCGTCCAATCTTGCTTTGCTTTGGAATCCGTAACCCATCTCATTGTCAAATCTCTCTAGCCTCGAAAGGTGAGCACTCACTCACGATTAACGTTCTTTTATTTATTAAATCTGATTTCAATTGAAACGACAATTGAAATATGCTGCTGTTAGTTAATTACACTGTTATATATGTTATTGCCTATATCAGTTCACCTGTGACATCTGACACCATTATCTACTAATTATTTATGTGATGATAATACAGTTTGGCTGATAATTGATTGACTGTTGATGTTTATATTGGACGTTAAATTGTTAGTGATAAATGATAAATAGTATGCAAAATTGAAATGGATATAGAATAGTTAACGATTTTAAAGCCGATTTATATGTTAAATTTGATTAGTGAATATGACCCCTTTTAATTGTTAAATTAATTGACATGTATAATAGTGATAATTACTCTTTGAACCATTGAACGTATATTTGATTAAATTGTTGTAGTGTTAAAATTGGAATCGAATGACAATTTAAGTACCATATAAATATTAGTGTAATAATCTTTAATCTACATGAAATGATAGTGTAGATTCTAGAAATAATTATGTTAATTCGTACAAATAACAATACGAATTAATACGGTTATTTCGGGATTATTTGAATTGACTATTGGATTGTTATTGTTTGTTGTTATTGCTTGTTTATTTACTTTGACACCATCCCTGTTATCACACTGCAAGTTCCCTTTACTATGCTTTGATTTTGGAATTGAATTGGAATTCGGGTTGAAATGATAAATACCCAAATTGAACTTTGACCTAGGATAGAAAATTAAATAAAACCCGATTGGTCAATAATTTGATTTGAAAATAAAATTAAAGATTTTATTTGAATAAATAATATGGTTTTGAAATGAAGTTGAAATTTGAATTTTAATGAAAGGAAAATGTTAATATAAAATAATCTGAAACAAAATATTAACAATGTAATTGATGAAAGAATGTTGTTTAATTTGAGAAATTATTGAATTAAGTTTGAAATTATAATTAAGTTTGAAATTATTAAACTTTGAAATGATTTAATAATTAAGTTTGAAATTATAATTAAGTTTGAAATTATTAAACTTTGAAATTATTTAATAATTAAGTTTTGAATTATTTAATAATTAAATAAGATTGAATGATTTAATGATCAAATTGAATTGAATTCTTTAATAAGAGAAATTGAACTTTTGAATAAGTGAATTTACTTTGTAAATAATTGAAATTGAGTTTCCTTTATTAATTAAGTTTTGGAAAATTATTTAAGTAAGTAAATAAGTGAAATTGAATTTCTTTAACAAGAAATAAAATGTGATTTATTGAAATTAATGTAAGACTTGAAATATAAAGAATTTGATTTGATGAATTTAATTTAATTAAATTTGTAAGTTTTGATATAATGAAGTTGAATTTAAATAATGGATTTAATGAATTGGAAATTAAATAAAAATTGTTTTGAATGATAAATTTACTTAACGAACATTGAATGAAATTGATAAATGGATTTAAATTGATTTGAATGTTAAATTAATTTAAATGATTTCGAAATGAAACTTATATACGAATTTAAATTGATATTTGAATTGTTTTGAATAAGAATTGAAATTGAATTATAAGATTTCGAAATGGTAATTTGGAAGTTTTGAAATGTAAATTTCGGAAATTGGTTTTGGAAGACAAATGAATTGCTGGTTTACGAATTCTATTTGAAATTGAATTGATTTGGTTTTGAAATAAATAAACGACCAATCGGTGTAATAATTACGAAAGTTATTAAAGAGACTGGGATCGGTAATGGATATACTCTCTATCTAAACCGAAACCACTTTAATAACTATGCGCAGAGTGATGATCCAGAATGAAGTGGTTGGAATGATGTACGTGATGACTGAAGAAAGAGAACGATAATGGATAGCCTTGACACTTGTGTCAAATTAGAAATGACTAAAACAGGAGCTGTGCCGGGCCAATGGAGGATTAGCTACCTCAAGTGGACACACTTCTTCGAACTACTTATACTTGTTGTCGATTGGTGCACCCTTGATTTTGGGAGTGTTGTTTCACGGTGTTGCAGGCGCTGCGGCGTTGCGTTCTCACCAGTCCGGATCAGGCGAACGGTAGTATCACTACCTTGGGTATTGCCTCATGTGCCTTTTCATACTTGTATTCCATTTATGCGCGACCACTACGATTTTGATTTGTACCTTTAGTATATGGATTGCCCTCTGGTGACTTCCGGTTTTGGGGAAACTACGGTCTTGTATATGCTTTTGGGAATAAAAATGTGTTAAGGGTGGAATGGGCCATGACTTAACGCTATTTTGATATCTTTACATATTACTGATAGACATTATCTACTTATCGTACACTACTACATAGTAGATAGTTTAACGGATCCTTAAAGGATGGTTATTCCAAACATCCTTTGAGTTACTTGTATTTCAATTGCTATTTCACTTGAGTTGGATTTATTAATATAAGAATGTTAATCCTGACTCGAGTGTCTTGTGTTTTTGCTTTACGCTCGGGTCAGACTGAGTGTACCAGTATTCGAGACTCACCTTTGGAGCTGGAGCTTTGCTTGAAGATCCAGCCATCTATTCTGCTTTCAGTATTCGATGATTCCAGTGATGTATTCTGATTTATATCTGATGTATCGTATTACTCTTCTGTTGTAAACTCTGATGTATTCTATATATTCATATAGTAGCTTCATGAACTACTATCTCTTTTATTTCCGCTGCAATTATTACTCTGTGTCTGTGATCTGTGATTATTTTATTTACTGTATATGTTCAGTTTTGCCAAATTTAAATTAACAACGCGGTATTTTGAGCAATTCAATTCCGGCATGAGTGTCTACCTATACACTTATAATGGATGCGAATGGCCCAAAATTCTGGGTCGTTACAGTTGGTATCAGAGCTTTGGTAGCTCTAGGAAAAATTAAGCATATAAGGTAAATGTATTTACAGAATCACTCTCATTCGAGTTTCAATCTCTTCCTTTTGACTCGATTCCTTTGAATTTTGGAACGTTCCCTCGGTTTCGAATTTCATTCGTGTCCCTCACTATTCGTCTTCTTTTAATTCCGGAGTATATCATAACTCCACTTCGAATGATCTTTACGATGAATCGGCGGTCTCGCCAATTTTCGAATTATTTGTAAAAGGAGTGAAAACTCCATCACAATAGCATCGATTTACCGGAGATTTCTGTATCCTCGGTTTACGATGCTATCTATCTCCTACTATACCTGAATTCTATTTCTCGAGATTGGATGTTGATTTACCTCGGAATTCAGCATCGATCTTATTCTTGAAGTTACGGACGACCCGGTTAAGGTTGCCCGTGAATTAAATAAACTCATCATTTTCTTATTTGTTATTTAAATCATCTTATCTTCTGTTTCGGACTTATCTTCGAATCAAAAATTCTCTTTGATTGGATTTCAATCAAAAATTGAATCCCTATCCTTATTTTGAAAATTCATTCCTGTATCATCGAGCAAAGAAGTGTATTTGTAAATTAATATTAAAAATGTTTATATATAGTGTTGTTTGAGTTGTTGATGCTGATTTGGGTTTCCGATCGATTCGTCTGATCAATGCTATCGATAGGATTTCCAAAACACTTTAACAGAGCAAACTGACACAATATCGTTTTCAAATTTGGTAAACAAAATAATTTTTTTTTTTGAATGATTATATTATATATAAATATAATTTTCTGAAATTAAATTGTTAATGAATTTGTTGTCTAAAATGAAAATATTTGATTTTCATTTATTGTTTTGTAAACCATTGATTATTGCATAATATAAATAAATAAATTTATAAATACGGTTTATAAATTGATTTGGAATTTGAAATGAATTTAATTCAGAAATTTGAGAATTTAGTTTCCGGTGATTTCGAATTTTGGTTTTAAAATTTTAAAGTATATGTTATTGAAAGTGTTTTCGAACAGAAATCGTTTTCAAAGAATTTTAAAATGTTGAAAATCAGTGTTCTTCTCTTTGTCGCTGGAAAATAATTTCGGTGATGGCGGCCGCATCATCGACATTCATTTTCGAGTTTTGAAGTGGAGATACTATTCTGTAGTTTTGCTACGGTTTTGTTTTGAAAAATATTTTGATTTGAATTTCTTCAGTATAATTTGATATATATAAATATAGGTATCTTATTTTAAAATTTAATTTGATTTGATATAAATATATTATATATATCTCTAAACTATTTAAAGTTAACCGGAAACCTAATTCTAAAATTTTGTTAAAGGATGATTTTAATTATAAATAAAACCAAAATTTGAAATAAATATTTAAACTTGAATAATTGAATTGAGAAAATTTTATTTGTATATTGTTTAACTTCATTCTAATACAACTTACCTAAATCATTCAGAAGTTAAATATGTAATTGAATAATATATAAGATAAATTGAATTTATAAATAAAATTTGAGTGTTTATAATAAATGTTATACACCTAAATTTTAATTATAAAATGTTAATAGAGATAAATAGAATAATAAGATAATTGAAAAATAAATTTTGTTTTGAGGGAGAATTAATAAAATTGAAATTTGATCAACATATGAAAATACCTTGAATTTAAAAGCAATTAGTGAATATAAATTAATTTAAATCGAAACTTTCATGGTTTAAATTAATTTATATGGATTAAATATATGTGATAAAATATATTAAGAAGAATAAATTTAACAATAATTTAAAATAAAGAAGAATTTAAATTGCTGAAAAATATGATTATAATAAAAGACTATTCAAATTTATGGTTTTAGAAATTGTAAATTGCAGATAAGTGGATAATAAGATAATTAATTTAGAAATAGTTGAGATTGATTTTAGTGAAATCAAATGGATTAAATCGATTATTGAATATCAATTAATTTAAATTTGAATTTATATGGTTTAAATTATTTGTTATTTTGTATTTCAAATCTGTTTTTCTTTCTAGTTGTTTCTATTCTCCTACCTCGTTCCTTTTCGGGGACGAAAAGTTTTGAGTGGGGGAGAGTGTAACGACCCGTAAATTTAACTGGTTTTAATAACGTTATTAATTGAAATTTTGCGAAATTTTAAACGATAAAATTGTGAAATAAAAATTTAATATTTGGAATATGTCTAGTTAAACATAGCAACTGGTAAATTTTCGTCCGAAAATATGACAGTTTATTTCGCGCGTAAATTTATTTCAATTTAATCAGTTAAAAAGCGATGAAAATAAAATGTTCCGAAACCTAAATATTTTTACATAGAAAAATTCTAAACCATCTTCTGAGCAAGATGTCAGTTTGTCGTTTTTCCAAATTCGGACATCTTTGGCTCCGTCGATCTTATTTTTCAGCGTTTTTCTTGCATTTTCCGCTATTAAAAATTTTGAATTTTTATAATTCAATCATACCACTGATATCTGTGTGCCGTTTTGATCGTCTCGTCGTGTTGATCTCTGCATTATATTTTATCCAATGTTTTGAAGTTCGGTACGCGACGAAAACCGCGTAACGGATATCGGTATCGGTTACGAATTTCAACTCTTGGGTTCTTTTGTCTCTTAATTGTCTACGGGGAATCCAATAGTCTTTGACTTTTAAAATCCACAGTATTTACTTTCTAACTTTTGCTATCTCTCCTTGCTCAACATATGTTCGTTTACATTCTTTATTTTGCTTTGGAAACAACATATAATTAATATTTATACAAACCTGGCCATTCATTTTCTCTCATCTCACTGGCTCTCATCCTCCAACCACCCGCATCCTTTCTCTTTTGTCAGTTCAAACTTTTGCTCACATATTATCAATAGAGAAACATATATTTCCACTTCTTCCTTGTTCGACCAAGTCAAGCAATAGCCCACCACCCTCCACGTGATTCCCAACCACCGTACCTTACCCTCCACCATCACGTCCACCCCCAAACGACCGGTAACCATTCCCTCCTCTCTGACCAAAGCATCTCCGGCCAGGCAACCTTACCTTCAACTCACCACCTCCACCGTATGCCAAAGCACCTTGACCTCTCCGCCGGTTATCCTCCTATAGCCGAAGCCTAGTTCTTGCAAGTGGCAACAAAGTTTTTTAGCTAAGGGTATGTGTAAATATATTTGCGTATTATATTTATATATTATAAAGTGACGTGGTTTATACATATCAATTTATTTATATACAAGCTTATTTTCATATTTATATATTCTATAAAACTTTTGCATGACTGTATACTTGGTTGTTAAACATTGGTCTTAAGTATATATAGATGGATACGTATATATATATAGTCATTTACAGGATTAAGGCTAGGTTCTACATGTAGTAATAAGTCCTGTAATTACATAACAGTGTGTATATTTTGCATAGGACAGAGAAGACTTGTATATATATATTAATACGTATTTACTATATTTTAATGAAAATTCCATACGAGCTGATTTGTTTCTTGTTGTTGTATATGTCTTAAACCTGTTCTATAGGAAGAGTTATTTATTTTAATATGTCATGTTAACATGAGGTCACTGTGGTTTGAATATATGGTTTCTAAAACAAAAGTTTACAGTTGGTATATATGTATATATATAATGTTTATTTTACCTATTTTATATTTTTTTTTCTTTTTTCAATGTATAAGATATGCGGTTATTTATAAAGTATAAATCCGTTTATGACAGTGGTTTTATAAGTTGCTTATAACATATGTTATATACAGTAGTATAAAGTCTGGTGGTCTCTATTTTGATTCACTTATATTTTGGTTCTTATAGATTTGCTGTCTAGTATTATTTGAGTTGTATATTATATGTGGTTAGTCTATAAGATGTAGTTATATAAATTTTACAACTTGATCGGTTTGAAGATAGAGTATACCAGTTTTGTACAAGTGATTGTTTATAAAGAGTATATATAGTATACATATTAACAAGTAAGTGGGTTACAGCAGTTATGTTTGACTTTTACATGTTTGCAGTTTTCAAGTTGTAGGTTTTGTACAAGTCATATATATATATGTCACTTTTAAATATATATTATTTAATAACGCTATTGTATTATATGAATAATAAGTCTAAGTGGTTCGATTTTCTAATAGTTGAAGTAACCGAGTTATGTAAAGTTGTGTGCTGTCATTTTGTATGTGTGAAGTATTCTATGTTTATACCAGGCTATATATATATTATTTTATATAAATAGCTATTAGTTATATCACCCATCTTGATATCTTATATATATGTTAGCATATATCCCTGTTTACAATCACTTTTGCTCAAAGTATAACTACATATATTTTCCTTTATAGCCTTCGGTTGTCCTGATTTGATTTCAAAGCATATACATACTTGTTTTGTATATAACTATCTAGGCTAGAGTATGTAGGCTGTGTAGGGATAAAATTAGTACAGGTGTATATTTGTTCAAAAGCTTATTCGTGATGTTGATATATGTGTGTTGTATTTTGTCGATTTTGTTTTGATATATAGGTATATATGTTTTATACATAAGGTGTGGTCTATACATATAAATATGTTTTAGGTATGTCGATTTTAAGTAAGTATATATATAAATATGTATTTCAAAATATATAATGTATATACGTTGATTTATATATGTGTTCAGTTAAAACTATGAATTTTGAAAACGTATGTATGTATAATTTTAATGAGTTTCAAAATTTATATTGGTTGAGAAAATAATATAATAGAATAATATATATATTTTTGTTTCGATCTACGTCGAGAATTTTCTGATCTATTTCCATCGATCTCTATTTATCAGCTTTGTTCATCCAATTCGCGTCCAATCTTGCTTTGCTTTGGAATCCGTAACCCATCTCATTGTCAAATCTCTCTAGCCTCGAAAGGTGAGCACTCACTCACGATTAATGTTCTTTTATTTATTAAATCTGATTTCAACTGAAACGACAATTGAAATATGCTGCTGTTAGTTAATTACAAGGTTATATATGTTATTGCCTATATTAGTTCACTTGTGACATCTAACACCATTATCTGCTAATTATTTATGTGATGATAATACAGTTTGGCTGATAATTGATTGACTGTTGATGTTTATATTGGACGTTAAATTGTTAGTGATAAATGATAAATAGTATGCAAAATTGAAATGGATATAGAATAGTTAACGATTTTAAAGCCGATTTATATGTTAAATTTGATTAGTGAATATGACCCCTTTTAATTGTTAAATTAATTGACATGTAGAATAGTGATAATTACTCTTTGAACCATTGAACGTATATTTGATTAAATTGTTGTAGTGTTAAAATTGGAATCGAATGACAATTTAAGTACCGTATAAATATTAGTGTAATAATCTTTAATCTACATGAAATGATAGTGTAGATTCTAGAAATAATTATGTTAATTCGTACAAATAACAATGCGAATTAATACGGTTATTTCGGGATTATTTGAATTGACTATTGGATTGTTATTGTTTGTTGTTATTGCTTGTTTATTTACTTTGACACCATCCCTGTTATCACACTGCAAGTTCCCTTTACTATGCTTTGATTTTGGAATTGAATTGGAATTCGGGTTGAAATGATAAATACCCAAATTGAACTTTGACCTAGGATAGAAAATTAAATAAAACCCGATTGGTCAATAATTTGAATTGAAAATAAAATTGAAGATTTTATTTGAATAAATAATATGGTTTTGAAATGAAGTTGAAATTTGAATTTTAATGAAAGGAAAATATTAATATAAAATAATCTGAAACAAAATATTAACAATGTAATTGATGAAAGAATGTTGTTTAATTTGAGAAATTATTGAATTAAGTTTGAAATTATAATTAAGTTTGAAATTATTAAACTTTGAAATGATTTAATAATTAAGTTTGAAATTATAATTAAGTTTGAAATTATTAAACTTTGAAATTATTTAATAATTAAGTTTTGAATTATTTAATAATTAAATAAGATTGAATGATTTAATGATCAAATTGAATTGAATTCTTTAATAAGAGAAATTGAACTTTTGAATAAGTGAATTTACTTTGTAAATAATTGAAATTGAGTTTCCTTTATTAATTAAGTTTTGGAAAATTATTTAAGTAAGTAAATAAGTGAAATTGAATTTCTTTAACAAGAAATAAAATGTGATTTATTGAAATTAATGTAAGACTTGAAATATAAAGAATTTGATTTGATGAATTTAATTTAATTAAATTTGTAAGTTTTGATATAATGAAGTTGAATTTAAATAATGGATTTAAGGAATTGGAAATTAAATAAAAATTGTTTTGAATGATAAATTTACTTAACGAACATTGAATGAAATTGATAAATGGATTTAAATTGATTTGAATGTTAAATTAATTTAAATGATTTCGAAATGAAACTTATATATGAATTTAAATTGATATTTGAATTGTTTTGAATAAGAATTGAAATTGAATTATAAGATTTCGAAATGGTAATTTGGAAGTTTTGAAATGTAAATTTCGGAAATTGGTTTTGGAAGACAAATGAATTGCTGGTTTACGAATTCTATTTGAAATTGAATTGATTTGGTTTTGAAATAAATAAACGACCAATCGGTGTAATAATTACGAAAGTTATTAAAGAGACCGGGATCGGTAATGGATATACTCTCTATCTAAACCGAAACCACTTTAATAACTATGCGCGGAGTGATGATCCAGAATGAAGTGGTTGGAATGATGTACGTGATGACTGAAGAAAGAGAACGATAATGGATAGCCTTGACACTTGTGTCAAATTGGAAATGACTAAAACATGAGCTGTGCCGGGCCAATGGAGGATTAGCTACCTCAAGTGGACACACTTCTTCGAACTACTTATACTTGTTGTCGATTGGTGCACCCTTGATTTTGGGAGTGTTGTTTCACGGTGTTGCGGGAGCTGCGGCGTTGCTTTCTCACCAGTCCGGATCAGGCGAACGGTAGTATCACTACCTTGGGTATTGCCTCATGTGCCTTGTCATACTTGTATTCCATTTATGCGCGACCACTACGATTTTGATTTGTACCTTTAGTATATGGATTGCCCTCTGGTGACTTCCGGTTTTGGGGAAACTACGGTCTTGTATATGCTTTTGGGAATAAAAATGTGTTAAGGGTGGAATGGGCCATGACTTAACGCTATTTTGATATCTTTACATATTATTGATAGACATTATCTACTTATCGTACACTACTACATAGTAGATAGTTTAACGGATCCTTAAAGGATGGTTATTCCAAACATCCTTTGAGTTACTTGTATTTCAATTGCTATTTCACTTGAGTTGTATTTATTAATATAAGAATGTTAATCCTGACTCGAGTGTCTTGTGTTTTTGCTTTACGCTCGGGTCAGACTGAGTGTACCAGTATTCGAGACTCACCTTTGGAGCTGGAGCTTTGCTTGAAGATCCAGCCATCTATTCTGCTTTCAGTATTCGATGATTCCAGTGATGTATTCTGATTTATATCTGATGTATCGTATTACTCTTCTGTTGTAAACTCTGATGTATTCTATATATTCATATAGTAGCTTCATGAACTACTATCTCTTTTATTTCCGCTGCAATTATTACTCTGTGTCTGTGATCTGTGATTATTTTATTTACTGTATATGTTCAGTTTTGCCAAATTTAAATTAACAATGCGGTATTTTGAGCAATTCAATTCCGGCATGAGTGTCTACCTATACACTTATAATGGATGTGAATGGCCCAAAATTCTGGGTCGTTACAACATACAAGGCAACATAAAGAAGAGAGGCGCAACCCTTCCTTTCGACAAAGTCGAAGCATACTTGAGTCATTCGGTAGCCACCTTTCGACCAAGTCGGAAGCATCAAGGTCGAAAGGTGCTGACCCACATCTATAAAAAAGAGCTAAGGGGTCACGTTTTAGGGGATCTGATTCTTTCCATTCTAAGCTTGTATTTTCTTAATCAAAAGTGTTGTAAACCCTGATAACAAAATTAATTTGGGAATTTGGTGAAATAAAGTTTTCTTCAGCTTATTAAAGGGAACTTTCAAATATTTCAGATTACTTTACTGTTTTTACGGCTATTGTTAGGTATACTCTTGTGTTTCAAGTGATGCCTACATCGGAAGGTCCCTGCCAACATAGTCGAAACCTTGTAGATTTAAATAATTTCAGTTATATACTTCAAACTACCTTCCGCCGATTTTTTGCTTTTGACACGGTCGAGACCAAGCCTGAATCCACCAAAACCTTTGATTGACTCAAAGTGCCTAAAGGTTTAGCTTTCATTAAAGTCGAAACCTTGTTCCAAGTTATTTCTACTTGAGATACCTGATCCAAACTAGAAACATTAAAGCTTATTGCTTTCGACAAGGTCGAAACCCCAACCCCTGATTCTTGATTCAAGTCTTAACACTACAAGAAAAACCATTTACGGTTGCAAAATACTGTGGCGTTTTATCATAAATGCAACCAAAAATATTTTTCCCAAAATATGTTTCGTGACTAAAAATATTTTGTTCCCGCTCCTTAGAAAACTTTTTCCGCCTAGCCAAAAATAAACGTGACCAGTCATTGTTTTCCATCTCACGTATACTTAGAAAACTCTCTCCCCATTTCGATCTACTTCTGCAGAAACTTTCTTCCCCTTTTCAATCCTCGCGGCAGCCAGCAATCGCTCGAATTTCATCATTGAAGATCAAGTTCCCCTTTTCATCGTCCACTCCGTCCTTGCTCAACGTCCTCGCGGCATTACTCAACATCCTCGCGGCAGCCAGCAATCGCTTAGGTATATTTAGGTACGAATCATCTAAATCGATTTTGTGATTCTATTTTGATTTAACCCTAATTTGCATGCATCGTATATTCGAATTTATGGCTAATTTCTAACTGAAATTGTTGGTTCAACCCTAATAATGAAGATCTTTTATTCAACCCTAGTTTACACCTTTATATATTTATGTTTTTTTTATTAAATGAATAAAAGCTTGGCTATGTCCAGGGTTAAAGTGTGTAATTGTTTTACCGTTTTAACCAAAGTACAAATTTTGTACACCAAGTACGAATAATCACAAAATTGAATTATGGAAGATATTGAATATCAACATGTTTGGACATGGAGAGTCTGGCTACACCCATGATTTTTTCAAAATTATCTGTAATACTAGACTCCAATTTGGAAAATTAGAACAATAGTGAATTGCAAAGTAATACATAATCTTTTGCCTTCATATGTTAAGACTTTGAGAGAGACATGATAGTTGAGTAAGTCTAATTAAAGGAGTTGCATGATCCTTACGTTTACCAATCTGTTAATGTGAAATTAATATAACTTACATCATAGAGAAAGTCATCAATAAGTGTCTTCATCATGTCTTTTGTCCTATAATTAAAAAAACAAGGTAAACGGCAAATGGCAAGTAGCTTTGCATGAAACCTGGAAGTAGTCGGCAAATATAAATCAAAAACAGGGATGCATGCTGCATCTGTTTATATGATGCAAGGTTTTACATAGATTCCATATGGGTCACTTTAGGTGTTACGGCCTGCATGACTTCAAGCAATGCCTTCTAAGCAAAAAATATTTTCTTTCTTTTATCTATAGTTGCAATTATTTAATGCATATGTAATCAAGTCTGTTATCCGGAAAGTAACCATCTGATCACACTCCTCATCTTTGTCACTTTCAACTAGTTTCCATTTAGCTGACTTTTATAATTTTGCATCAAGGACGTAGTAGTTTTACATAAGTCAGATTTAGTAGTTTCAGAGCTTGAAAAATTGTTTGTTTAATTAGTCATATTGTTTGTCTTCCAATATAAATTTAATTGATTTAGACTCTTTATATATTTTATGGCCTGTGTAATAAATTTTAAGTCTCATTTTTCTAGCCATGGTGTAGACCAATTTTATTGCCTGTGTAATAAAATTCTATGCTATAGCACTGCGTTGTTTTGACCATAACCTTCAAACCATTTATAGCGTGTGTAATAGGAAATAAAAAATGCTTATTTGATAGCACCAGAAATATACGTAACCAGCTTTACAACTGTTCCTAAAGCAGCAAAAAAACCTATTACCATGTTTTAAAATATCGAATTTGTTAGAAGTTACACATCAAAATACCGTATTCATTCGGTGTTATTATACTGAATGAACTGATTTTTCAGTAAAACCTATATGTATGAAATCACTTACACTTGTTCATAATTTATTAACAAAAATTCATTGAAACGTCATTGAACAAAGTTTTATTTAGCTGATCTTTAGAATGATTGGGTAGCTCGATATTAAGAAGTATTATTAACATAGTAACTTATTTTAAAAAAATTTAGTATCAGACATAGGAAGAGGACGTGTCACCAATTTCTACGTCAAAGATTGGGAACTTATTTGCCTTCATATGTCGACGATGGAAAAAGATTGGGTTTTTTTAAAAAGGTGATAAAATAATGCTGAACTTAATATGTATTTTGAGAATTAGAACATGTAATATAATATTAAAACTCAATTTCTTTTTTATGTTTTTAGCTTTCGTCATAGAACTAGCATAGAGTACCGACAAGGAGCAATGAATTTCGTGCATGCTTCAAAGAGGAATGTAAGAAGTGTAGAAAAAAATTTATGCCCTTGCAAAGATTGTCGGAATCTTAGTCGTCATGATGATCACATCATCATTTAACATTTAATTATTGGAAGAATGGATCCTAAATACATACACGGTGTATGGTTTAACCATGGCGAACAGATAATTGAAGAGAAGAAAACAAATACGTTTGACGTATATGATTTATTCAAGATGATTCACTATGAAGATGAAGATTTTTTGAATGATGATTTTTTTCATGATGATAAAGATAATGTTGATTCTTAGAGTAAAGAGGATGAGTTACTCAAGAACTTGGAAGATGCAGAAACTCCATTATATCATGGTTGCACAGATCACACAAAATTATCTGCCATCACCGTCTTGTTTAATCTTAAATGTGAGACTGGCTTGTTTGATAGTGGGTTTGATAAGCTTTTAACTGTGCAACATTTATTTTTGCCAAAGAATAACGTGCTTCCCAAAACCTTATATGAAGTAAAGAAATTTCTTAGAACATTCGACATGGGTTTTGAATAGATACATGCTTGTAAGAATGACTGTTGCCTTTTAAGAAAAGAATACAAAGATTTAGATATTTGTCCAAAATGTGGTTCTTCGAGATGGAAGAAAAATCAAGATACTAAAGAGGTTATAAAAGGTATTCCAGTTAAAGTGTTGAGATACTTTCCAATAATTCCGAGATTTAAAAGAATGTATAGATCTCAAAAGATGGCAACATATTTAAGATGGCATATTAAAAATACAAGCAAAGATGGTAAATGCGTCATCCCGTGGATTCTATGACATGGAAAATGGTGGATGAAAAGTATACATCTTTTTCATCCGATCCACGCAATCTTAGGCTTGGTCTTTCTACAGATGGATTCAATCCATTTTCCATGTTGAGTTCGAAATATAGTTGCTGGCCGGTAATGCTTGTGACATACAATCTTTCGCCTATGTTGTGTATGAAGAAAGAAAATATTATGTTATCTTTACTTATTCCAGGCCCAAAGCAACCCGGAAATGATATTGATGTTTATTTGGCACCTTTGGTGGAAGACTTGCATCATTTGTGGTGCAATGGAGTTAATGCTTACGATGCATTTAGTAAAACTTTGTTTAAATTGAATGCAATTTTGCTATGGACGATTAATGATTTTTCGGCTTATGGAAATCTTGTTGGATGTCGTGTGAAGGGGGAAAAAGGTTGCCCATTATGTGGTGTCAATACCCATTCTCGTTAGTTGAATCACAGTCGAAAGAGCGTCTACATGGGTCATAGAAGATTTCTACCTACTTCAGATTCACGGAGGAAACAAAAGGCATTGTTTGATAACACCATAGAAAAAGGTAGTGCTCCTAGAATTCTAACTTGGAGAAACATTTATGCATTGTTGAAGGATTATCCAAATGATTTTGGAAAAGAAAAAGAAGAGAAAAGTAAGAAGAGAAAGTGTGCTTATGATACAGAATATGAGTATGATAATATTAACAATTCTACAGAATTGGAGCTATCAAGATGGAAGAAAAGATCGATTTTCTTTGATTTTCCATATTGGAAGGTTAGTAGTAAATTTATTTATTTTTCATTGTTTTAACATAAGAAAAACCCAATAATGCATTATAGTTTTGGTTTTCGCAGGAACTTCCATTACGTCACAAATAGATGTAATGCATCTGGAGAAAAATATCGGTGAAAGCCTATTGGGCATGATGTTGCATGGTAATAAATCAAAAGATGGAACCAACTGTAGAAAGGATTTAGAGGATTGGGGAATTCGAAATGAGCTTCATGCACAACCTCGTGGGAATAAAACATATCTTCCACCGGCTCCATACATGTTTTCAAATTCCGAGAGAAAAATATTTTGCAAAAGATTGTATGATTTCAAAGGACCAGATGGCTACTGTTCAAATTTGAAGAATCGGATTTCGTTGCATGATTGCAAAATTAGCGGATTGAAGTCACATGATTACCATGTATTAATGCAACAGTTATTGCCAGTAGTATCAAGAGGAGTAATGGCAAAGAAGGCAAGAAAAGCAATAATTCGCTTATGTTCTTTTTTCAACAAATTATGTCAATGTGTTCTTGATAGAGAGAAGGTAGAACAAATCAATGTTGAGATTATTGAAGTTTTATGCAAACTTGAAAAAAAATTTCCACCATCTTTTTTTGATATAATGGTACATTTGACCATTCATCTTGGAAAAGAAGCACTAATGTGTGGACCGGTTCTTTTTCGTTGGATGTACCCATTCGAACGATATATGAAGACACTTAAAGATTATGTAAGAAACTATGCACGACCAGAGGGATGTATTGCAGAATCTTATCTTGCAGAAGAATCCATGATGTTTTTCAATGAATTTTTGAAAAAATCTGGACATATAGAGGAGAAAGAAGCTCGAAATGAAGATTATGAAAGCAATGTAATACCTGAGGGACGTCCGATTTCAATGTCCAAGACGGTTACATTGTCAGCTAATGAGGACGAAATGGCTCATATAGCCATGTTAATGAATATGAATGTGGTGGAACCATTAATAGAGTAAGTTTACGTTACATTGTTTTAATCATTTTGATGTGTTTGTAATGCTATTTATAACTTATAATCACTTGTTTTATACTAGTTTGCATTTGGAGGAATTAGAAAATTTAGACCAGCGCATGAGAAAAAATGCGACCTTACTTTGGGACACACATACAAAAAAGTTTGCCGATTGGATTAAAAGGAAGGTTAGTTAGATTCCAAATATATTTTCATTTGAGTACTAATATTACTCTAAAATATTCATGCTAAATGGAATTTGTTGTAGATACCTATTACCTCCAAGGATCATGATGACATGTTAAGATGGATTGCTTTGGGTCCGAAGAATGATGCCTTGTCTTACAAAGGATATGTTATCAATGATCAACGTTTTCATATAAAAAATGTAGGGAGAGAAACTCAGAATTGCGGGGTGACCTTTGATGCAACTACTATGTGTAGAGCAAGTGCAAAAGATATGTCCCAAGTGGTTGATGTGGTCACTTATTACGGAATATTGACATATATAATTTTATTAGATTATCATTTTTTTTATTTTCCAGTTTTTAAATGTCATTGGGCGTATAAAGGAAATGGAGTAAAAGTTGATGATGATAGGTTCACTCTTGTTAATTTACATTAAGCATTGTTTTCAAGAGATCCATACATACTTGCATCCCAAGCAAGACATGTATTTTATTCAAGAGAAAATGATGATTCTAATTGGTATGTTGTAATGAAAGCACCATCAAGAAGTTTTAATGATTTAGAGACACATGATTGCATCGAGGAAGATATCCAAGCCGTGGAAGATTATGAAATAACCGAAATGGATGATGAATATGTTAGCTATGTTAGGGAGGATTGTGAAGGCATAAGTGAGTAGATTATATGTTCACCTACTAAGTCAGATCCATACATTAGACTAATGCATTAGTCATAGTTGTAGACTCATTTTACTCTCCGGATGTCTCTATTTTTATTTTGCAAGTTGTGTTACTCATTTTGTATTTATTAAATTCACTATCAAAACTTGTTTTAGTAAGGAATGAAAGCATGGATTCAGATTTTATTGTCTTGTTACTCATTTTGCTGGATTCATATAATTTATTCATTGAATTAGAGTAGCAAACAATTCCAGTCCATTTGCGGTTCTAATTACTGTAATATTATGATTTCAATTTGTTAATGAAATAAATTCATATCCACTATAAACCAACCAGTTTTAATTTGTGATTGTTATTTGTACAAAGCATGAATATGTGACACAATAAACTACCATCTCAGGCAATCTTGGCCTAGTTCATTGTTTGTTATGTATTTGTAATGGAATAGCCCATAACTATTGGTTTTTTGAACTAAAATAATCTGAATTATAGCATGCAAATTTTCATCTGATAGTTCTGAACTAATGCTTTTCTATTCCTGTTTTCAATTGTTCAGTTGGAACTTGAAGAATTAAAGTCAGCAAATTTGGCTCTATAACTATCCCACATCGTCACTCGTCTTCGAGGATTTCCAGGCCCTCATTCTGTTCATCCTGAAATCAGGTATTTTTGAATATATTAAAACTTTGCATGGTAATTGTGTCTGTACTTAACCGTGTTGAAAATAATAAATGTGCCTGATAAAAAAAAAGTTGCATGCATACTGATGATCAACACTTCATAAGATTAAGTGTATGTCTTGTTCGATTTACTATTTAATCAACTACTTGAACAAATTTACACCATATTTAATGTTACATTTCTTGTTTCTTTTTTAATTTGTTTACTTCACCCTTTTTGTATCTGATCTGGTCTATATTTGTTTTAAAATAACTCAAGCTTTCATTTGTAATGAGGTGTGGATGTAACAAAAAAATCGGTTGCCTTGGATATGTTTTACATGACTACTCTATAACAGATTTTTGTTTATACATATATACTATGTTAATTTTTGCATGTTAACATACAAGGTCTAGTAAGTTTCTACATTAATGTATTAAAAAAGAATATTGATCTGATTACAAAAAATTAATCTTTTGTTAATTAATTTGTTCGTTATATTGTTTAAGATATAAAATTAACTTCTAGAATACTTCGAAATATAACATTAAAAAGATTCAGAGATCATGTATCTGCAAACTAATTATTGGGTCTAGATTCCTCCAGCGAGTAGATGGTAAATAATGAAAGTTTTAAGTATCTCATATTTTGTTTCATTTGCAGAAAAGAGATGTTTCCAAGCTCTGTACATACTCGCAACCAGAAAAAGACTGATGAGGAATCCCAGAAGTATAATTCAAAGCGGAAGTATAAGATTCCAGCCGGTGCTTGCAGTGAAGGCGAAAAACGAGCAGTCAATGCTAAGAAGCAAGCCAGTGTTTGCAATGAAGACGAAGAACAAGCACTACACGATAACCCTTCTGACCCAAATGGTGAAAGGGCTTTGTTAGATGAAGAAGACCCAAATGATGAAAGGGCTTTGTTAGATGAAGAAGAACCCCGCTTAGACAATGAAATTCTTCTTGACCAGACTGATGTTGCTGAGGTGGAAATTGAGAGAGCAAGTGATGCTGAAACCACAAGTTCGTCTCGGAAAAGAGGTAGTAGAGGTCAAACAAAAGCAAAAAAAACTCCCGTTAAACAGTCATGATCGAATTGAAGTTGAGTTCAATGATATAGGCGTACCAATAGGGCCAGGGTCGGTATATTTATCATCTTTTCTTGGACCGCTTGTGCGGGAGCAGGCTCCATACACACTTGATGATTGGAGGAATCTAAGTGAAGAGTTAAAAGTTGTTTTGTGGCGATCGCTCTAGGTATGGAGCAGGTTCCCTACTATATATGCTAGAGAATCTATTTATCAACATTTGTCCCTGCTTCTGTCAATATTTATTTTGTAGATTTATCAAGCAACTCATCTTTCTTCTTCTCCTACCACTTACTTTTTAAAGTATAAATCCGGTTATAGTTTTGCCAATTTGCGGTTTTTAAATTGACTATAATAAACAGGAATTTATATTAAGAAATCCACAAGTTCTAGTAGTTGAATCATGTCGTTTAAACATTTTATCCTCACTTCTGTTTAAGAACCTTAATTTGTTAATTTGAATCATCATTAGTGCAGGTTCGTATTGTGGGTTATCCTCCGAAATTCAATTGTTCATATTTTTGGTTTTTTAACATTTAATAGATAAATAAATTAGAAATGAATATTCATATTTCACGGAAGGTTCAGAATGACAGAGATTTATGGGTCTGGATGATTATTTCTAAGGCTAAAATATAAACATGATTTGAATTATGCGTTACAAATCATAATTTGAGTCATCTACTAAAGTACATCAGTACGAATTTGCTTGCTTATAAAATTAGTGAATCATATTTTGATAAACTTTCATTGTTTTCTAATTAATATTTTTGATAAAATCAGCTGACCAATGATTTCAAAACAATTATTCTAGACTGCAAATGCTATTCTTCAAAAATTAAACAATGTTGTCATAGATTATTGGATAGAACTAAAAAATTTAAACACCAATATCCCCGCTCACTTGAGATTGAAATCATACCAATTTTGATGTTTAGGGACGTTGCTATCATCTTCAAAAGTACAAATCCTATAGATATATTTTAGGTGTCTAATGTTAGGACCAGGTGATATTTCATGATTTTCATTCAGATTTCTTCAAAATTTAGAGACCTTAAAGTCATATATTCACCAATTCTGTACTAGCTTGACAGCATTCTGCTTCACCATAGCATGTTTCTTTATATTCACCTACTGTTAATATCATGTTTTCTACTGTTAATATCATGTTTTCATGTATTGTTGCAGGTTAGATTTAAATTGGAAGAGGAATGGCAAAGAAAAGCCGTATTTCAACAGATGGGAGTAATTTGGAGATCCTCAAAAAGAAAATTGGTTTGAAAATTAAATAAAGCGGAGAACGAAGAGGAAAGACTTAAACTAAAACCTACCAACATCAAAAACATGAACGAATGGAGATAGTTTGTGAAGGCCAAAACAAGTCCGGAGTTTAAGGTAACATTAAGATATCTGTAATATGCTTTTGGTTACTAAATTCTAACATCTTTCAATATTTCCAGAAACGAAGTGAGAAATATTCGGCTCTTAGGGTTAAACAAGTTCCACACACATCTGGTCGTAGGGGAATGGCTAGATTGACCGAGGACATGGTTAGTTAGTTAAGTATAGCATTATTTTATATTATATTATATCTGTCAGTTTATTTGTTTAATGTTATTCTAAATTTAGAAAAAAGGAAGTCCAAATCCATCGTCCATAACTAGAGCTGATGTTTGGATTAAATCTCACATTAAAAAAATGGTGAACTAGTGACCGTGGAAGCTGCAAATACTATTGTAAGAATTTTTTATTTTATCGGTATATAAAAAATTGCCCGAAACTATGATGATTTTACAATCGTACATTATCTGTATGTATTTATTTATGTAGGCGGAGATTAAAAAATTTGTTAGCCTATCACAATCCAGCTCATCACAGAATGTCAATGGAGATGCTCTTGTAAATGTATTGGGACAAGATAAACCGGGACGGTTAAGGGCATTGGGAAGGGGCTGCACCTTAACCAAGCTAGTTGTGGCCCAGTCCAGAGATAAACAACTATCTCAATGTCGAGAGGAAATAGCAGAATTGAGGGGTATGGTACATATGCTGGTGGACCAAAAGGTAAACTTTTAAAAGTAATTTATTAAGTAGACATTGGGAAAACGCTGGGAATAACATTGGGAAAACATTGGGAAAACACTGGGTACAATGGCTTGAGGCAGCAAGTGAACCGAACAACAAGCAACACTTTGTTTTAGTGTGAAAATACCAAGCTTGGTCAGACTCTGCTAATTAAGGCCCCATTGTAGCTGCATTGCTCATTGGGAATAACATGTTATAATAATTGGAGACCCTTAAAAAGTTGGAGGCATGTTAGGTAGTTGTCTAGTGGCCTAGTCCAGGTCCTACCTTTTCAAATGGTTTGTAAGAGACAAATGTTGAGTCTCATATTCGCGAATTCTTTTCGTTATTTATCGATTATAGCAACTTTGGAATGGGTTACTAAACTCTTTATTAAATGAGTCTATTTATCCTTTGGGATATTCTCTTATATCATGTCTAAATTTATCTTTAGGCAACAAGAATGTTTAAGTTTGTTTATCATGGAATGATATTTGTTTTGGTGTCAACTATATAATAATTTGATGCTTTCTTCCTATTTAAATTAATGATTGATTTCCAGTACTATTTATTTTGGCACACTATTACAATTTATAAAGTTATTTATTCTTATATAGTAGATGAATAAATTCACACTTGCAAATGCAGCTTATTCTCCATCTGCTTTTATTAATAAAATTACAATCATATTATACCCGAGAACATTGTAACAGAATTAGTTGATGTGCCTTTCATCTTTAGTTTATACCTTCTTTGACATATTCTGCTGAAGATCATTTTATTGATGGATAAATGTTTTTCTAATGTCGTCTGTTCACATAAATCTTTGGCATCCATTTTGAGTATCCAAACAGTATATGTAGTATAGGTGTTCCTGCTTGCTTTTCATTTTTTCTCAAATAAAACTCTCAACAAGTTTTGGGTGCACATGTCGTCTTGACACTTGATCACTGAACATAAAAGGTAAGTCTATGATGAACAAGGTTTACTGATGCACCTATAATTTTTTGCAAATATGCATAGCATCAAAGTATATATAAAAACACTATAGTAACTGGGAATAACAAAACAGTGCATAACAACTGGTTTTTTGTTATATAATAATTTTGAAAATAATGAATTCAAACACACATGTTTGTAAATGATGCTACAACAACTGGTTTTTTGTATGTACTCTGCCATTCAAACTTGTTGGACTGATTCTAGTGACATTTTAAGTATTGTGCATATCCACTTCAGTGCTCCTAAGATTAAAATATCCTAATATTAGTGCTTTGCTGCAGGGAAAAGAAAGTTCGAAAGAAGGGAGCACACCTGAATTGGTAAAAATAATAATTATATTACTCAAGAAATAACATTTGGATTTTAGTTTTTGATCCAGTAATTGCTATAATTTTCTGTTGAATAATTGTAGAGCAATGACGACGTATGTTCGGTGTTGAATTGGGATGGAACCTCAACAGTTGTTGCCGATGGAAGAGTGTTGTCCATGGACCCAAATGAGGTTGTCAATGGCATTCGTCTTGGACCAAATGCTGTGAGCGTTATTATAGATTTCGTGGAAGAACCAGATGCTTACTTATGGAGGCCTACACCTAAAATGACAGTATTAACAAACGCTGAGAATAAGGTAGTAGCATGGCCATTAAATTGCATTAAGAGGGCGCTGCGAGGACAGTTGAATGAAGTCAGTATGGTAAATTTTATAATTCACAATATTTACGTCGGTCTTCCACAAATTTAATTTAGAAATATGTCTTGTACAATATTTTCACTTAATCACTAAACTCTTGATTTACACTTCTCCTTTTTAGAGTGACAGCAGCGCCCAAGACGACAAATGCAAGATTTATTGTTGGAATGAGGGTGAAGGGGTAGTTGCCGAAGAAAGAATCTATGCCAGAGATCCACAATATCTTGTTAATGGTATTCCGCTCAGTCCGGCTGCCTTTGCGATTTGGGTGGCCAATGTAATAAATGGAGATGCATATTTGTGGCGACCCACAATTGATATGTCGTGCGTTAGAGATGCAGTTGGTAGGAAAGTAGCATGGCTAAAATCAAAAGTTGAAGATAATAAAGATGCAGTTGGTAGGGATGTAAATTGTGCGACTTCTCCCGTGATATCCACACCCATAATCGCGAAGAAACCACAACAACATGTAAGTAAATATGCTGGAACTATTTTGTAGTTTGTAGTTTGTATTTTGTTTCTTCTGTTTGAAATATGCGCCACTATGTTATTGCATTTTGTATGCTTTGGTTTCTAAAATAAGTACACAGTTTTCAATATGCACTGTTTGAAATATGCACCATTTTTTTTCCAGCCAATTGCAAAGCTGACAAAAGATAGTAAATGCAAGTTGATTGATGCGGGTGAAACGAATGAAGTAGTGGCTGAAGGAACTATCGCTTGAACTGATTCAATATCGATGGTCCATTGTCGTCCAATTGGACGTGATGCTGTAAAAGTTTGGGTTGAAATTGTGAGAGTTCCGGATGCAGTGTTATGGACACCTACATCGGAGTTGACGTGCATGGAAGATGCCTTTGGCGTTCCCATAGCTTGGCCGATAGCAAAAGTCATTATGGAACCAAAATGAAAGGTATGCAATTCTTTATGTAATTGAAAACTTCTTGCAAAATTACCATCATGGATAACCGGTAGCAACAAAATACTTAAACCATCAACTCAAATAATTATAATGCCTAAGTGATTTGAAAAGGGGCTGCCTTCAAAGTTATTTGAAATTTTCCTTTAAATTGCCTCATTATAACCTGCTTGTAGATGTGCAATGAGTTGTTGTACTTGAATGATTTATGTGAATATGCAACAATGTGAATAAGTTAGAATTTATGTTGGAATTTACTATGATCAGGCTTATCAAAATATGGTATTTATGTTGTATATATTAACTGTAATTAGTTGGTGGTTTAATCCATCAGTAGCCATAAGTTATATCGACTAATTGTACGTACTTAAAAGATAATTTATGATCCTAAGTTTCCAGTCATTTTACATACTAGGACCATATTATATTATTATCCCATATTTTTATCAACAAATGCATCTATCGTTATGAATATTTTGAATCTGTGTTTGGCTGTATCCATATGGGTCTGGCAGACTTCTTACACCTACCTAATTTCACTATCTAAAATAATTCATGTACACTTATATTTTCATCTGTGTTCGAGTATATGAAAATCTGTGTTTGAGTATATGAAAATGTACAGGCAGAGATAAAATGTACAAAACATTGATGACAAATCTTCATTTTCATTTTATTCTTGGCCAAAACTAACATGCACATTATTTTAGTTTCATATTCAGTTGTGCATATTCAGTCGAACAGAAGATTGCACATATTTAGTTGTGCATAACTTTAGTCTCATTGTTTTCTCAGTATTGATGATCCTGACATTATTATCTCAGTATTGATTATAACTTGAGTCTCATTGTTGATTATGTTTTGTCTACAGGTAGGCGTTTCTGAAAAATGAGCAGTAGCAGCACTAGTTTATCGTACTTGTTAGGTAGTTTGGTTGTTTATTGTGCTTGCTTAGTTCAGATGTTTATGGTACTTTAACTGCAGCAGTAGCATATTGCTTATGGTACGTAGTTCGGTTGTGTAAACTTCTATTTATGGTTAACCTTTTGTCTTGAAACTACTGTTCGGTTGTGTAAACTTCTATGTACGGTTAACATATTGTTTATGTTAGTGCTTTTGTTTATGTATTTTGTGGTTTTTAAATGTGTTTATGTTTGAATGTGTATGTGTATATGTATATGTATTTTGCGGTTGTTTAATGTGTATGTGTTTATGTATTATGTTATAAGCTATGAACAAGATTGAACTGGAGGCAATTTATAGGCAGAGCTGGAATATTTTTAGTAGCGTTTCGAAAACGCTACTAAAAAACGCTACAAAAAATAAAGGGTCGAAGGAGAGCATATATAGTAGCGTTTAATAAATGCGGCTACAGGCTTTGTCAATAAACTGCGTCCTCTATTACAGCGTTTAACAAACGCTACCAAAATATTTTTGAGCAGACCAAGTACATTTTGGTAGCGTTTTATACACGCTGCAAAAAAAGAATTTAGTGGCGTTTCATAAACGCTGCGGTAAAACGATTTATGGTAGCGTTGAAATAAGTGCAACTAAAAACCAGGTATTTTTAGTCATGGGCTTTATAATAGCGTTTATCAAAACGCTGCTAAAACTTTTAGTAGCGTTTTTTGAGTGCTACTAAAAATCAAAATTCTTGTAGTGTAACACCTAAGCACCCTTGCTTTCAACGGGGTCGAAACCTCTGTCTCTGACTCTTGGATAAAGTCTTAGCTGTATAACAATTAAGGTTTCGACAAGGTCAAAACCAATAAAGGAAAATCTTACCTAGGGTATCTCAACCGTTTCGAAAAGTGAGCTTTTGAAGGAAATACCAATCCATCTCAATAGAATCGAAAGATTTGCAAAGGAAGAAGCCAATCCTTTCGACTGAGTCGAAAGGTCAGTCTGAACAACTTTGTACATCAGCTATCGACTCGAAAGTAAAATTCAAGGAAGATAGGTCCTTCCCACTTCTTTCCTTCTACTCAAGGGATAAACATTATTCCACAACTCAACTTTGGGGTGTTGATAAGATTTCTTGTTAACAACCCCAAACTCAGTTGTGCTAAGCTATTTGTATTCTCTTAGCCTGTCATAAAATGAACTCTCATCTACGCCCGTAGTCCAAGACTCTGCTGACATTTTTGAGGAAATCTCCGGTCTTCCACCCCATAGGGAGATCGAGTTTAAAATTGATTTGGAGAAGGACAGTAGACAAGTCGCACTACTGCTAAGGCACATGGCTCCTAATGAACAGAGAAAACTGGATAAGTCGATTTCAGAGCTATTGCAGAAAGGATTTATACGTTGTAATATTTCAGAATAGGGAGCACCGGTTGTTTTTGCCACCAAGACGGACGACACATTAAGGCTATGCGTCGATTATTGAGCGATGAACAGGTTACCTAAAAATAATAGGTATCCCCTGCATAGGATAGATGACTTGTTTGATCAGCTCGTCGGTGCTAAGGTTTATTCTTAATTGGACTTGGCCACCATATTTTAGCAGTTAAGGGTAGCCGAAGATAGCAAAGCGAAGACTGCCTTTCGCATGCCAGATGGACTATTTGAATAGGAAGTGATGCCTTTTGGTTTAAATAACGCCCCTATGTACTTTGTGGATTTGATGAGTAGAGTTTTTAGGGGAAGCTGAACAAGTTTGTGGTGGTATTTGTAGAAGAAATTCTAATATTCTCCAAGTATGAAGGTGAGCATGAGAAACACCTAAGGGTGGTATTAAAGACATTGAGAAGACAACAATTGAAGGCCAAATCCTCTAAGTGTCATTTATGACAGAAGAAGGTGAAGTTTCTGGCTCATATTGTTTTCGAGAAACTATTGTTTTGTGGATCCTGCTAAGGTAGAAGTTGTTCAAGATTGGAAGGTTCTAAAGAATGCTAAAGAACTTAGGAGTTTCCTTGGTATGGCTAGTTATTGTCAAAAGTTCATCAAAGACTTCACAAAGGTAGCAGTACCATTAACTCGCCTAACCAAGAAGAACCATGTCTTTGCATGGGATGAAAAATATGCAAATTCTTTTGAGACTTTGAAGAGGTTACTGACTAGTGCACCCATGCTGGCGGTTCCAAATGGGTCAAAACCTTTCACTGTATACACCGATGTATGTGGTACAGGATTAGGAGTTGTCCTTATAAAACAAGGGAAGGTAGTACCGTATGCCATTAGACAATTAAAAGACCACGAGAATAGGTATCTTACCCATAGCTTAGAATTGGTAGTTATTGTTTTGGTCTTGAAGATGTGGAGGCACTATCGTTTGTGAGAGAGGTTTGAGATATTCACCGACCATAAATCCCTTAAATACCTCTTCTCGTAAAGACACTTAAATCTTAGACAGCAGAGATGGATGGAGTTTATATCATCATATGGCTTTGAGATTTAGTATACTCTCAATAAAGGGAATGTCGTTGCTGAAACCCTCAGTCAAAGGAATGCTACTCTTAATGCTATATGCGAGTGGAGGCAGTTGGATTTCCTCTCAAATTTTAGTTTCCAACTGCCAACATCACATATTCAAGGATATCTGGCAATTATGGAGAAAAGATCAGCGTTAATGGATCGCATTGGGCTTGGGCTGAAGTTTGACGCGATGTTAGTAGATATTTGTAACAAGCTTAGTAGAGGTGAACATTTTCCCCCTGACGTAAGTATGCATTAGACCAAAGGGGATAGCTGAGGAGAGACAGATGCCTATGTGTCCCAGTGTTGGAGGATGTGTTGGAAGAGTTCCAGCTGAGAGTCACCAATCTAAGATGACTATTCACCCGGAAGGAGATAAAATGTATAGAGATATGAAGAGGATTTCCTATTGGTGTGAAATGAAGAAAAGGTTAGTGGAGTATGTCTCTAAGTGTTTAACCTGCCAAAAGATTAAGGTGGAGCAAGGGAAGCCAAAGGACTATTTTTGTCGTTAGAGGTACTGACTTGGAAGTGGGAGCATATATTCATGGATTTTATAGATGGGTTACCTAGAAGTCAAAGTGGCAATGAAGCTATTTGGTTTATAGTCGACAGGCTTACTAAGAGAACTCACTTTATTCCTGTTAGGATGCAGTATCTCTAGCATAGATTTATATTAAGTAAATGATGCGACTTCATGGAGTTCAAATCAGCATCATTACTGAAAGTGATCCCTTGTTCCCTAGTGAATTTTGGAGGAGTTTGCAATCTTCTTTGGAGATGACTTTGAATCTTAGCATTGCTTACCACCCATAGACCGACGGATAAACATAAATGATGAACATAATTTTAGAAGACTCATTGAGAGCTTGCATCATGGATTTTGGAGGACCTTGGGAATAGCACTTACCCTTGGATGAGTTCGCATACAATAATGGTTACCAAGCAACGATTGGCATGACACCCTTTGAATCCCTATATAGAAGGCTGTGAAAATCATCTAATTATTGGTGGGGAACTACTAACCAATTTATACTTTAACCAAATTTAATCTACCAGATCTTGGAGAAGTTAAAATTGATTAGACGGTGGATGAAGGCTGTGCGGGACGATTAGAAGTCCAATGCTGATGGGAAAAGAAAGGATCTAGAGTTTTCAGTTAGGGTCATGATATTTGTCAAGGTTTCCCCTTTTAGGAAGGTTATGAGGTTTGGTTCATTTCGGAAGTTGGCACAAGGGCTCGTTGGGCCTTTTCGATTTTAGAGAGGGTGGGGAAACTTGCTTATTGAGTGGAGCTTCTGGACAAATTTGCAGGAGTCCATGATGTCTTCCATGTTTCACACTTGAGGAAATGTCTGCATGACACTACCACTGTTGTGGAGCCTAATCGGTTAGGAGATGTTGAAATGGAGCCTATCACCCTTCGTGCTTCCGTCCGTATAGTGGAGTATGGAAATAAGAAATTTCGTAACAAAGAAATTAGGTTAGTTTGAGTTCAGTAGGGAATAACCCAACGGAAAGCACATGAGAAAGAAGAAAAGATGTAGGATTCTCATCCTAAGCTTTTCTTTGGTAAGCTTTTCTCTCCAAATTTAATATTTGGTTTCATTGTGGTTGCTAGATTGGATGGTAGGACATGGTTGTACACTTTTTGTTGTCATTTTGCACTCATATAGAATCTTATGTATATTTAAGATGTTTGCATACATCCCTATATGTCATGACCTCGCATTTACGTAAGGGTTGACCTCGCATATAGTATGTTGCATACATAATCACACTGCATTTTTGGTTGAGTAGATGGTTATATATGAAACATGGTTGAAGAGTGTGCATTACACTATTGCCCTTGGAGATTTCGGCGACGGAATCCATTTTAGGGGGGAGAGTGTAACACCCCATAAAATTTAGTAAGAAACTAAATAATTAAAATAAGGTTAAAATGGAAATTTATAAATATTGGAATTTCTTCACAGAAGTTGCACCATTGCGTCCGCGATGATTTTTTGATCGACTTCCATATATAATATATTGAAATTGGATTTTCAAACGAAGGTATTATGGACATTTGAACTTCTCGATTTTAAAATATTCAAGTGAGTTTAAATTAACAGTTCAAATATTTGAATTTTTAAAAAGTTCAAAATTCAAAATATAAATTTAAAGTTAACTTATACTTAAAGAAAACGTTAAGCATAGCGTTAACGTATAATTAAATCAAAGTAATAAATATTTATAAATGGAAGGTAATAGTTCGTTCCGAGAATAAGGCACCAGTCGATCGACCAAGATGCAGCGGTCGACCGGTAAGGGGGTTATGGATGTGAAAACCCTTGGCCATAATGGCCTAGATTTGTTTATTTTAAATCCAACGGCTCTCATTCTTTCTCACCTCTATAAATAGCCCCCACTTTTCTTCGTAAAATTCAGGGAACAACAATGAAGCTCTATCGGGTTCTTCTCCCTTAGATTTTTAGAAAAAGTTAGGGTTTTTCCATGTAAGTAATCCTCTAATTATTTAAAATTCCTTCTTCTACTCCTCTCTTGTTTTTGATTTTAAATCTAATTTATATACAATCCCCTTGTTGTATATTCAAAAGGAGATGATCTAAAAGAGAATTAGAGGCGATGTAGATCAAATCCAGTCTAAAAATAGGGAATCTACTATTAGTGGAATTTCAATTTTTTCCCTTTTAGTAATTGTGTAGTATTTATTTGGATTTGATATATGCGCATTGGGGAATTCTTTAAACGCAAACCCTAAATAATAAAACCCCAGAATTCCTTAAAGTAAAATGTCAATCTTTGAACATATTGGAATTGCAATTGTTTTGATGTTAATATATAAGAATCAAATATGTTGTTTTAAATTAGATAATTTATAATCCATTTAACTTCATCCCTTTTAATTTCTCTTGTAGTGTTGAAGGGTTCTAACAGCAAATGAATTAGAAATGGTGTGCAATGTATAAATCTAATAAATTGTAGTTTGCACTGCCTATTTCTATAAATTAAACAAATATGAATCCCTGCCTCACTCCAAAGTTGTATGTGAAAAAGTTGAATGGAATACAATAGATCTAAAATGTAAGATCCCTTCCTCTAAATAGAAATTCTTGTATATTAATGTGAACAAGTTTGGCGATATTCCATCTTTATACAAATCTAGATTTGTTACTTATGGGTATTAGCTATTCTTCTTTGGAATTTGAAGATTTATATGAATCTGAAATTATAATTAACTTTTCAAGAAAATTAGTATGCATATGATTAAGAATATTTACTTAACTCGTAGTGATAACGCATTGAATATGTGTGTGTGTGTGTGTAAATACACACGTATTACTAACATAATGATAATAGCGTATTGAACATATTGATTAGAATTAATAGGATAGTGAATAGCATTTATTTCTTAGGAAAGTAGTTAATGATAATTATGGAGTTTAATCAATAAATTAAGGCGTAATAAGAGGTTACCTTATATGGCCTTAATTATTAATTGTGTAGGATAGCGCATATATATGTATAGACAATTGTTATATATACGGACTATGCTAAGTTATAGGGATGCGAGGTCAGTCCAAATTACACAAAAGTCTGCCAAGTTAAATCTGGTTACCGATAGTATGCCTTTGGGGACTGATGTGGGACATCACCTATAATAAATAACCTCGATGGATGCAAGGTTAGTCCTGATTCTATAGGGTAAGTTTGCTCAGTCAATCTGGCTACCAGTGCTTACGAATAGTCAGGAGACATCATGGTCTGGGTTATAGGTCATGATCACGTTATTGATACGATAGGAGGAATCTTTAGATGGGTCCGCTTCAGATTAGAAGTATTAAGTTACTATTGTAGGATCCGCCTCTTTCGAATATAAGAAGTACTAAGTGGCCTAATGGGATTTCTTACGATGTTAGTTAGATAGAACCATGGAAGGTCCTACCTTGGGTTCGGTATTAATGAAGGGGACCTGCCTATTTCATAGATATTAAGTAATTAGAGTCTACCTAATTCCAAATAAAAAGGTATTAAGTGGTCTAGGTGTTTTCTCTTGCATCGTAAATGGTAGTTAAGCTAGAATTTTGTAGTTGGACTGGAAGGGTCTTTGGGCCTACAGCTAAGGTTATTATTATGGTATAACTTTGATTACATATGACATATTACTTATCAAGATGTTACTGCCTAAATACTATCATGGTAAAACTTGAGATTTTATTTCGCTAGACTTTATTGTTCTGACACCCTCCTCATTACAATACACGGTTTAGGGGAGACATAACTGACTTGAAGAAGAAGGTGTGGTGAAGACTATGGTAGTTATCTATCTTTATTGCTTTTTTAGCTATTTACATATACCCTGTAACATCCTGAAATTTTATCTATTTGATTTTGAATATTTAATTAATTTTATACATTTATATAATTGGTTTTAAAAGTTAATAACTTGAATTTAAATTTAAGAATTATTTAAATATTTGAATTGTGAATTAAATATTAATTAAATGGATTTAATAATATTAATTAACCCCTTTTAATTAATAAATAATAATGGTGAACTCGTTTTGTAAATTTATTTACAATAATAAATAGTTCAAATAAATAACAAGAAATTCAATTGTTAATAAAACGACTTGATTTTTAATGACGTATTTTTATTTTTATTTACAAGATTTTTCCATATTTTTTAGTTTTAAAAATATTTAAATTATCGTTTGACGTATTTTTCGACAAATGATGGTATTTTTGAAATTTTACAGAATTAGATAACCACTGTATTTTATTGTTGATTTGTGATCGTGTGCCTTTTGGTGTATGATCGTATTTCTATTTCTGTCATTCTTGTTCGTACGCGAATGAAATATGGTGTAGCGAAATACCGTAAAACTTACTTTTCAAAACTTTTTAAATTAACTCAAATTCAAAATTTTCAACATGCCTTAATGATGATGTGATAGGTAGCTTGAAATTTTTGTCTAGCTTGCATTTGAAGTAAATTAAGCGGTTATTTATAAAAATTAAAAAACTTCAACACTTCGCATTTCCTCTCTCCCCTTTTTCATTTTCATTTTCTTTTCCTATTAGCAAATAAGAGTCGCCGCCATAAAAATATATTAAATCAAAAGCGTTTGGCAATGAAATCGAATATCGTTTGATCGGTTGTGCTCGTGTGGTCATAGGCTTCATAACTGTAGTCTCAAATTGGTTTGTGGCTATCATTGGTCATGTGCGATATTTTAGGGCCAAACTAGGGTTGGAATTCCATGTTGGATGAAGGCGAGTGACACAAAATGGAGGGTGGCGTAGGACTCTAGGTGGCAAGGTAAAGCGGTGATGGAAATTTGGGGAAATTCGATCCTTAGTTGGAGCATGTGACTTTTTGACTGTAGCGAGTGGTTGCTTTTGGTCGCTTTTTGCTTGGCGAGTTCGATCTTAAATCGTTGGTGCTCGGTGGAAGGAGAACGCGAAGAGGAGTCGAACGAAGAAATCAGTTATCGGTTTCGTCGACTGTGGAGTGAGAATTCGATGATGGAAGTTGTAGGGTGTTTGGGTTTCTTCGTGCATCTCTGTGCACATATACATGAAGCGTTAGTGTTTGGGGAAGACAGAGTTAAGAAGGTGTTTAAGTTAATTAATTAAGTTATTAGTTAATTAATTAATTTAATTTATTCTAAAAACTTATAATTGAATAATTATTTCATATGAGGTCGGTGGTATGCTTCTTATGTCGTCTGTATAAAGTGTTGTTGAGTCGTTTGTACTGTTAGCTCTTATTTCGTTAAGTGTTGTAATATTTCTTTGTTTTTAAGTCGCAAATATTAGGTCGTTCAAGACCTATGAGTTGTGTTGTAAGTGTTGTGTTGTATGCCTATAAATAGGCGAGTTATATCATTTGTAAAGGTAGTTGATTTGAAATAAAAACTTTGTTTTGTTAGCTTTGTGCTTTCACCAAATTGGTAGTCGAGTGTAATCTTCTATCTCCAATCTCGGATAATCGAGTGCGCTCGATTCAACGACAGCTGAAGCCGATTCACGGAATCTAGTGCGCTAGATCAACGTGTGAAGAATCGCAGATCTTTGAACCCGGTATCGTGCGCGATCAACGAGTTCGGGATAGCTAGAATTCGGTATCTTCGGATCAACGAATTTGGGCATTTCAGTATTCATCAATCCATCGATTGCTACTTTCATCGATCTACATTTTTTTGATTAATCCGCTGCGTCAGTTTGGTATCAGAGCAAGACTTAGCCAATCATAGCTAAGACGAGCCTGTTGGAGCAAAGAGAAGTGTTTGTTCAATTTCAAGCGAGCCTATCAGTGTTAGATCCGAGAGCTAGTTAAAGCCGTGCATCATTTTGTAGATCAAGGCCGAGTTAAAGTGTTGAAGTTAAGTTGAATCCAAGTTAAAGTTAGTTGGAGATTGTTCGATTCAACAATGCATCCGAGAAGAGGTAATCGTCATCAGAATATTGCCGATGTGTATAGAAGAGAAGATGCTAAGGCAATAGAGCAACGAATTAGTGTTAACCCCGAAGAGAAGTTCAATAAAGGTTTTGGAAAGTTGGAGAAGTTGATGATGGATTTGAATCAAAGTCAAAGAGGAAGGTCACCAGTCTTGAACCATGGAGGAAATAGAGTTTCGCCATCGGTTACGGAAGCAAGGAGGGTGTCGCCACAATCTTATCAAGATAAAAGGGAATCATCAATTTCAATGAGACGAGATCACCATGGTTACAGAGATGAGGAGAGAAGAACTCCACGAGAATTTGATAATGAATCATGTCGTGATGTCAAACGACCGAGTAGAAGAAATCTGCATGATCATAGAGACATACGTGGACGTAGAGACGAAGGGTGTACTTTGCCAAAGCATGAGAACGATTCTATTTGGCTAAGGAACAATATTATTCAGTCTACATGTACTATCTTGGGAAAGGTTTGTAAATTCGTTATTGATGCGGGAAGTTGCGATAACCTTATTTCTGAAGAAGCCGTTATGAAGTTGGGGTTGAAGACTGAAAAACACCCTAGACCTTATAAACTGGCATGGATAAAGGAAGGTGAAGAAGTGACAGTGGGAAGACGAGCATTGATTACATTTTCTATTGGAAAGAAGTACAAAGATGATATATGGTGTGATGTGGTTGATATGGATGTATGTCATTTACTATTGGGAAGTCCATGGCAGTATGATAGAGCTGTACAACATAATAGTCACGCCAACAGCTACAGTTTCATGTTCGAAGGAACCAAAATTACCTTAGTTCTTAAGAAGCGTGAACAAGGTGAAAGCAAACCAGAGAAGAAGGAGGAAGCAACTAATTTAGTATCTTCGAAAGAATTTGTTGAAGAAGTGAAAGGTAGTGTTGAAGTGGAAGATGAAGTCGAATGTTCTCAACCGCCGAAGTTTGATGAAGATAAAGTAGATTCTTCTCAACCCGCGGAATTTGATGACCATCAAGTTGATTGTTCACAATCCACGAAGTTAGATACAGATGAAGTTGATGTTTGTCAACCAACAAAGTTTGACGAGCATGAAGTTGAAGATTTTCCACCGACGAAGCATGATGAACGTAAAGTTGAGAAGGTACAACCAGCAAAGTTCGATGAGGATGGGGAAAGTAAGTCAGGAGATGAAGAGGGTAATTTGTTGGTGAAGGAGGTGGATTCGATTAGTCTATTATCTATAGAAGAGTTTGTTAAAGAAATGGAGGATAGAGCGGAAGTGTTTATGATGAATGGGAATGAAACCAGTAAAGATCTCGAGACTCTTGAGGAGGATGAACCAGTGGTTAATGAATGTGAAGATGTAGTTCCTGCAGAGTTGCCCAAGGAATTACCGCCACTGAGGGACACACGACATCATACTGATATAGTGTCAAGTGCTATTGTACCGCATAGACCACGAAATCGTATGTGTCCAACAGAGCAAGAAGAGTTGAGGAAACTGGTTGATGGGTTGCTAGTTGAAGGAAGTCAGTTGTCTACTACAGATTGCAGTTGGCAAAGGAAAATTATCAAAGACTTACATGTAGGAAGACACTTGAGCTGTGATCGTACTATGCAGCTAATCTCAAAGTCTTATTTTAAATCGTCACTGAGGAAGGAAGTTGAAAGGTCAGTTCAGCAAAGTCATAATCGACAAGTTTCAAAGAAGACCACGACAAATGCGAGTTTATGTATGCCGTTGCATGTACAGGCTAAATTACGGGAGGATGTTAGTGTGGACTTTATTTTGGGATTACCGCAAACACAATATGGCAATGATTCTATTCATATGTTGGTTAACCGGTTTTCAAAATTGGTACATTCCATTGCCTATAAGAAGACTGCAGAGGCCGTTAATGTCGTTCAGTTATATTCCAGAAAGGTCTATCGATTTCATGGATTACATGGATCAATTGTTTCGAATAGAGATACTCGTTTTCTGAACCTAATCTGGATGAGTCTATGGAAAATGGCTGGGACTGAGTTGAAATCTAGTAACAATGAGCATACACAGACAGATAGACAAGCTAAAGTTGTGAACAGATCCCTAGGTAATCTATTGCGATGCCTCGTGGATGATAATTTGAAAAGTTGGGATTCGAAGTTATGTCAAGCAGAGTGTGCACACAACCGCACAGTTAATCGTAACACTGGGTTCAGTCCAGTCCAGGCTGTTTATTCAACAATCTCTAAAAGACCGTTAGATTTATCAACAGTGCCACCGCAGAGAGGGGTGATTAAACGGATTAATGTTTTTGTGAATGAGTTGCAAGGATGCCACAAAGTTGTACAGGAACGATTTCTTAAGGCAACTGAGAAATATAAGCAATCAGCAGAGATTAAGCGACGAAGCATTGAATGCAAGGAAGGAGATTTTATGTATGCAGTGTTTACCAATGATCGATTTCTTTTTGAAACCTACAACAAGCTAGAAGCTAGAAGGAATGATCGTTTGAAAGTTGTGAAGGGAATTAATGAGAATGTTTGTAAGTTGATTTTACCGGGTCATCTTCCTATTGCCAACGTTGACAATATCAAACACTTGGTTCTATTTCACGAGGATAAGAGTGTCAAAGAAGAAGAAACTTTAAATTCGAGGACGAATTCTCCTCAACAAAGGGAGGATGATGTAGCGCGGCAGAGCACGCAAGAGGAAGAATCAGCAAAACATACCTTAAATCACCTCCGACTTAACAAGCCACGACATACGACTCATCACCACCACGACTTACGACTCATCACCACGACGACTTACGACTCATCACCACCGCGACTTAAATTCCCTCCTCCACGACCTAATTCCACGACCTACGCTAAGTCGCTCGCCGACATACCAAGGCTCCGCGACCTAACTTCATGCCACGACCTAAATTTCCAGAAGAATCATGCATGCGACCTAATTCCAGTAGATCTCCGACCTAATGATAAGTCGCAAACGAAGTCCAGAAGCTACGACCTAACTCCACATTCACGACTTAGCAAACCCCGCGACCTAACTCCTCCATGACATAATCCCTACGACATAACATCACCGCGACCAACTATTTCATGCGACCTAACATCAACCGACCTAAACCAAAGCTACGACTTAAACCTTTCCAGTAACTCGCCCCTTCACTAGCCCTAAATCGCGAAGCATTGAAGTCGATGGTCCTCTTTAAGTCGAAATTTTTGAGTCGCAGAGGAAAACTCAGAAGAACGAGAACGACCTAGCTATGTCGCGAAACTCATCGTTGCCGTACTTTTGATAAGTCGCGAGATAATTTGTTAAGTCGTGAGACTTATAAGTCGGATGTCGACTGTTACTTAGGTCGTTAAACACTATTGTTAAGCCGGTGGTATGCTTCTTATGTCGTCTGTATAAAGTGTTGTTGAGTCGTTTGTACTGTTAGCTCGTATTTCGTTAAGTGTTGTAATATTTCTTTATTTTTAAGTCGCAAATATTAGGTCATTCAAGACCTATGAGTTGTGTTGTAAGTGTTGTGTTGTATGCCTATAAATAAGCGAGTTATACCATTTGTAAAGGTAGTTGATTTGAAATAAAAACTTTGTTTTGTTAGCTTTGTGCTTTCACCAAATTGGTAGTCGAGTGTAATCTCCTATCTCCAATCTCGGATAATCGAGTGCGCTCGATTCAACGACATCTGAAGCCGATTCACGGAATCTAGTGCGCTAGATCAACGTGTGAAGAATCGCAGATCTTTGAACCCGGTATCGTGCGCGATCAACGAGTTCGGGATAGCTAGAATTCGGTATCTTCGGATCAACGAATTTGGGCATTTCAGTATTCATCAATCCATCGATTGCTACTTTCATCGATCTACATTGTTTTGATTAATCCGCTGCGTCAAGTTACCTCGAGTGTTAAAAATTCAACTTATGGACTATAACATGCAGTGCCATAACTTTATCAATGGTACTAAACAATTGGGCATTGAGGTCAACTTATCACAAAGCCTATCTCTATTACAACAGATCAGATACAAAGATAGCTTATGTAACAAATCCATTTATTTATTTGTCTATTCCAAGAGGACGTTACAATATGCATCTCTAGTACTAGCATTAAATTTCAAGCTTTAATCTCACTATTCAAAAAATAGAAAAATGAAATCTACATTAAAAAAGAAATAGAGAATGATGGTTTAACAGTTCAAAAATTTAAAAATCTACCTAAATTTATCCTCCTCATTTTTCCAACTCTCAACTTTATAAACACAAGTTAATATAATAGTCACATTTAAGTATTCAACACGACAGTTGTAAATAATAACGTGTAAAGAAGTTGGGTTAAGAAATTAAACAAACCTTAAAAGAAAAAAGAAATGGCATGAGGAGGAGGAGCAAACTCAAGAGAACAGACCAAACGGAAACATGGGCTATGGCTTCAGTTTGTGTTATTACTGTTATGATTTTTATGTTGCTTGAAAAAATTCTACATCATATTGGCAAGGTATATATCCTTTGTTTTGTATTTGACTTGGCTTTTATCGTTTTACTGAAAACTTTTTGTAGCACCATGTATCAAACCAGTTGATTAAGCAACTTTGCAAAAAAAAATCATAAAACAAGTTATCCAAATTTGTTTGATTAAGATTTTAAACAAGTTATCCAAGCTATTTTTGACCAATATATGCTATATAATTCATAAATCTGAATAAATAATCCTCACCCAACAATCAATTCACCATTGATTGCTATCCATGATCATTCGCTATTTGATTTTGCTGATCGATTCCTAGTGGTGGAAATTCGGCTTTAAAGTAGAGCTGTTAGACAATAGTTGTTCATTTCAAATCCATTCAAGTACTTCATGTTTGATAACTACTACGGTTATGATGTGTAAAATTTAATCCTAATGCCTGCTTTTTTTTGACTTCGTACACATTACAGTCGAATTCGTGCTATTATAACCGATTTTCTCTGTTTCCAAAATTGAAGTATGTTTTTTTGGACTGTCAAACATATTTTACTTCTGGAAAAAATTGGATAAATGATTTGTTCCGCATTGTTTTAACCATAGATTGTCACCTGCATGCTATTAGGACATACATAATTTTAAGTTCCACACTGAGTATCATTTTGTATGTTATTTTCTTGTAACTTTGTGAAAATGAGATTCATATGAGGATAAAGTTCCAACTTTATTTTGTCCACGTTTACTACTATATTCAATTCATCTTCACTTACACTCTTTATTTTGTGTTTAATGACATAACAAAATTAAATTTTCCCAACTAATCCGTTTACTGCCAGCTCATTATATTGAAAGTCTATCATAATTACCTACAAAAGCATACCTTCTTTTCGTTGAACTGTTTACTACAGGGACCCTAATTTAAGACAGTCCTATATAAATTACATTTTATTATTGGTTGGAAATTTTATATATATATATATATATATATATATATCTTTGATTCGAATGAGTGATAAAATATTGGTTGTCTAAAATTAATTACTTGGTGCTACATTTTGCATATACAATTTCTTTGAATTCGAATGTATCATGCATCATATACAATATGTTTTTCATCTGTGTTCTTTGGACATATGTTGCTATAGAGCTTTGGTTTTCACGTTATAATTTGCTTCCACAGTCATACTCTTATAAATGTTTGGTAAGTTAAAATCAGTTTATTATCTGTGCAGGGAAATAGCTTAATGACGATTCTTCATATTGCAGCATTTGCAGCATCTGGCTATGCTTCTATTGAATGTAAACAATGCAAATTATTAAACCCTATCATTAGAGAGAGATACAAGACTTATTATTCTGATAAAGGTCTTTTTGTAAGATTTTATGTTGCTAACATTTTTGCTTAAAACATTGTTTATGAAATATTGTATATGACTAAATTTTATGATGTATGAAATTGATGTAGCTTTGATTATGTTTAATCTTCATAATGCTTATAATATCATATTATATCTATTAGTGTTTACAAATTTAGCAGTTTCCTTTTGAATATATTATACATGGTTTTAATAATTGTTTTAAAACCGCTATCATGGGTGAAAAATGTTGCAAAAAGGTTGATATATCGTAGCATTTCAAAAAGGCTGCAATAGATGTAACATGTTGCAAAAAGGTGATATACCGTAGCATTTCAAAAGAGTTGCAATACTAAAAAGTACTAAAACGCTGCAGAAAAACAAACTGAAGCAAAATGAAAACGCTGCAGCAATCAAAACTTAACGGCTAAATGAGTTTGCATCGTTTAAGAAATGCTGCAAAATTAATTTACTGCAGCGTTTTGAAAAAGCTTCCATAGCCTTCTTGTTAGCAACTTTTTTTTAAGAGGCTGCGGTATTTCCTCACTCTATTGCAGCACGACATTAGGCAGCGTTCTTCGAAACGCAGCTAATGTTTATGGCGGCATTTTTAAAATGTCGCGAAAGATCTTTTTTTGTTGTAGTGAACCGAATCCATGATCTCTTTGGATCGTCTTATCCAAGTCCGGGACCTCTTCGGGTCCCGTAATCCAAATCCAGGACCTCGCCGGGTCCAAATTCAAAGCCAGGACCTCTCCGGGTCCAAATCCAAAGCTGGGACCTGTTCGGATCCAAATCCTTAGACCTCGCCGGGTCATTTTATCCCACTCCGGCCTCAACTTTCCGATCGAGGGCTTATCCATGGTTTTTCTTCTCGGGCCCCGACTCTCCGGTCGAGGACTTATATTCTCCGGCCACGACTCTCCAAACGAGGACTTTGTATTCTCTGGCTTGGACTCTCCGATCGAGGACTTTATATTCTTCGGCCTCGACTCTTCGATCGAGGACTTTGTATTCTCCGGCCTCGACTCTCCGATCGAGGACTTTATATTCTCCGGCCTCGACTCTCCAGTCGAGGACTTTTTATTCTCTGGTTTCGACTCTCCGGTCGAGGACTTTATATTCTCCGGCCTCGACTCTTCGGTCGAGGACTTATTCCGTGTTCGAGTTCATTCCTTCGCTCTATGGCGAAGGGACTCGTAACTCGCGGTTACTGCCCATCTATCTGAACGGGACCGTAATCACGTGACCTATATTATTTATTACATTAATCCAAATCCAATCATCACAAAGTTCAATTGGTAAAATAAAAGTCTGTACAACCAAGAAAACTAAATAGCCATAGTACCAAGAAAGAAATCGAAGTTTGTAGAAAACAGAAAAAACAAGATTTCATAAACCCGAGCATCACGGTATATCATCATCTCAGAGCATGCTTAGGGACCGTCCTCGATCCCGTACATGTGTAAATGACTTAGCCGCCTTACTTCGGGGTTTATTACTTATTCCATGCCATAAATCCAATCAGCTGATAATAAGCTGGCGATGATTCCTAGATCCAGTGCCATCTTCGCCTGAGGTGGGCGGTGGCTGCTCCTGTTCCACTACCACGGCTCGATTCCTTATGTATTGTTGCAAATGACCATTCCACACATGCTCCTCAATGATATCCTTCAAATGCCTGCAGTCGTTCGTGTTATACCCATCCAGCTCATGGAACAAGCAATGCTTTCCCGATGCCCACTCGTATTCGGAGGGTTCCCTTTTTACCGACCTTCGATACTGGAGGCGTCCTCGAGTATCCAAATAAATCCTTTCCAGAGTTTCAATTAAATCTGTGTAAGAAGAGAATTTTTATTCCCTCCATTGCCTTTTCGATATGTTACCGATGTCATTCATTTTCCTTTTGCCTCTATTGTCCTTGTTTGAATCTTCCCCGGGTGGACCTCCACCTTTTATCGCATAAACTTCAACCTCTCTCCCCTCTCTTTCAGCTTTCGCATCTTCCTGTCATAGAAACCTTTCCGCTTCATGGTAAAACTCCTTGAGATCCATCAATGGATCCCGCTCCAATGATATATTGAAATCCAAATTGTCTGTAATCCCTGAGACTGCTGCCATCAAAACCATCGACGGGTCGGGTCGATCCACCGAAGCCACTGCTGTGTTGAATCTGGTTAAGAAATCCCTAAGTGATTCTCCCTTCCACTACTTCATCGATGTTAAAGTCATCATATTCTTAGGTCTCATGATGTGGACCCGAAATTGCCTCATAAACCTCTCAATCAACTCCGTCTAAGTGCTAATAGAGCCGATTTCCAGTTGTCTAAACCATAGTGCTGCTATATCCGTCAAATACAAAGGGAAGCACCGCGCCATGACTTCCTTCGATGCCCTCAGTACCTCCATGTGCCTCATATACCTTGTCAAGTGAACAACGGGATCCGTTCTCCCATCATACATCTCTTGTGTTGGTAGTTTGAAATCTGGTGGATTCCTAGCTTACCTGATCGTAGGAGTGAAGGGGCTCCTATTCACATCCTCCAAATCTCTATTCACCAATCCTTCCCTCATAGCCCATCTGATCATGTCCGCTAACCTGTCGTTATCATCAAGTGGCAGCCTTTGTCCGCTGCCTCCAACCTGCCCCCCGAGTCCACGAGGGAATCCTGAGATCTGCTCTCTTGGATGAGTATTCACTTCCCTATTAATGTCAAATTGCACAGCACCGCCTGGTATCCTTCCTGGAATTGAGCCAACATGATTCGGGGGCATGCCCTCTAGCTCAGGGGCCGTTCTCGATGGTCCCACTCTATGTTGTATTCCAGGTGCTCCATTTTCTTAGTCCTGATTCTGGACTGCCTCCGTTCCTGCTGCTCCAGCTTCTTGATCCTCATTTCCAGTATCTCCTGCTACTCCATTCCCTTGACTTTGCACTCCAGCTTGTCCAACCTATCAGAGTAGGTTATGTTTCATGTCCACTTGTCTTTTCAGCATCATTTCCATCTCGTCTCTAGTAATATAGATTAAGGCCTGATTAGCTAGTGAGGAAGCCTCCTAACTTCTTTTATGCCGACTCCTCTCCGTTCTCTGTACCCTTGTTGATTGATTTGCCATTGCTTCCCAAAATTCGTGTTCCTAAGCCTTTAAATCCAAAATCCAAGCTTCAGAATCCCTGAGTGTTAGCTCTTTCAGTGAAAGCACCAAAATGTTTATGCCAAAAATGGTCACAAACACCCAATCGTAGATGAAAACACCAATTCACAGTCACAGTTCACAGACAGAATATATGAAGGGGATATAAATATGAAGAACATCAAAAATTAAAATGAAAGCAGTAAAAAGACGAGGTTTATAGTGGTTCGGCTAACTCTAGCCTATGCCCACTCCAAAAATTTCCTTTTTATTGATCAGATAATTGATTACGGTTAAAATCCAGAGTTTTTGAACCAAAAAATGGCAGAGTAATTGTTACAGCCTTTGTAGAATAAGTTATGGAGAACAGAATGAGAATCCCTTTTCTGGAGCCCCACTTGCTGTATTTATAGACAAAATCCTGGTTATTGGGCTTCTTGAGTGATACGGGCCCACCAAAACCATAGCCGAACCTATACCCTTCATCACGACTGATCCCAAGTGTTAATATGCCGACCCGTAGTTGCCTCGAAGATGACCCGAAGCAGACCCCTAGATGACCTGAAGTAAACTGCCTTCTGACTCGAAGTGGAATAATGCCGACCCTTTGCTTCTATGCCGACCTGATTTCCCTAGGCCGACCCGAAGAATATCCACAACCGACCCGAAGCAGGTCAATAATGCCGACCTGAGTCCTTTTTCTATGTCGATCCCATAACTTTGCCGACCCCAGAAATAGAATGCTGATCCCTTGACCCGAAGATACACATGTGCCAACCCAAAGCATACCGATCAAATCTATTTCCTTCAATGTCGACCCCATCTCCAAAAGCTTGCCGACCCCATGATTCATGCCGACCGGAAGAAATGTAGACGCCGACCCGAAGTATATTAGATGCCGACCCGAAGTATATTAGATGACGACCCGAAGTTATCACCGAGCCCCTGTAAACATGTCGATCACATCTTGAACCGAAGTATGCCTGCATGTGACCCGAAGAAAAATGCCTGAAAACCCGAAGTAAACCCAAGAATGACTCGAAGAAAACTCCCAACAACCCAAAGCGACTTGACTTTTGTCGAAACCCATATTCCAAGTATCCCGCGCTTTTTGTCCATCGACTATGCCGAATCCCGGTCACATATTCATGTTTATTATCCGTGATTGATCGTCTATTCATCCAGTCGAATCAAACCCATAGTACTCCAGCCTCGATAACCGTGTAGTCGATTAGGTTAAATCCGCCTATATGTTGCCTTGCCAAAAAGGCAAGTTAACAATAACAAACCTTAACCTCCAAAATAGGTCTGCCTACCCAAATCTAAGAATGTATTGACTCTCAAGTCGATGAAAAATGAGTTATCTTCTCTCAGAGATCTATAGGCCTAAAAATAAAATCCGAACACCCTAAGATAATATAACTTTAAGCATTAATTACCGTCACTCAAGTAATCACAAGAGTTTAACTAACTATCCCATACCAGAGAGTAAATTCAAGTATTTACTAAAAGGTAGTAATTTCCACTCGAACTCTATTTAGCAAATTATAATAATATGCGAAATAATTTTACAAAATGCCACATACTAGTCCGACAATTCAATCGTTTATTAAAATTCTTTACTTCATATAAAATCATGAAATCCAATAGAAATAAATCAAGCTTGTTCACGTATATTTTAAAAGATAAGAATTAAAAGATTTCTAATTTAAAAATAGAATTTCTTTACTAAAATTAGAAATCAAACCAATATTTTTCATAAAAAATAACTTTCTTTATTTTATAATTTATATATTTATATTTATATATATATATATAATTACTTTTAAAAATCTATATAAACATATATATACATATAGTTTTTTTAAAAAAGAAAGTTATTATTTATGAAATATATTGGTTTGATTTCTAATTTTAGTAAAGAAATTCTATTTTTAAACTAAAAATCTTCTAACTCTTATCTTTTAAAATATAAGTGAACAAGCTTGATTTAGTTCCATAATAATTTATCAGCCTTGAAAGTTTACTCTCAATTCTTTTTAAAACAAAACTCTTTATATAAATAATAGTATATATATTTAGTTTTCATAAATATTTATAAACTTTAAAATCTCATTCTCAATATATTTTTTAAAACAAAACTATTTGTATACTTAATAGTATATATATTTACATTAAAATAGATCATCAAAGGGAATCTAAATTCTAATAATCAATTGTTACAAATAATCAGAAGTTACCATAGTCAATAACAAGCTTAAAACTTCATAAAACAAAACAATTAACAAACCAACAAGTATTAATAGAAACTTGGCTTACTGCCCATTTTCAGTTTCGCAGGTCGAATTCGGTGATACCAGTACCTAGTAGAGATCATATCAGGTCCTAGTAACCATTCAAGTACAACCAATATCCATATATGCGCTTATGGTGTGTGTTTGTGCTCAAATCAAAAATCAGTAACTCATTCATTCATCCAAAACAACAATCAATTCAACGATATAGAAAGTATAGACATAGAATTCGTGAGTTATAACAACTCACCTTAACCGATAACTTGTTGAGAAATTCATTTTTCTTTCAGCCTGTATTCAACCTAGCATAAGCTTCACTGTTTTGTATTGGAACCCTTGACTACACAGCGCCTTCACCATAACTTCCTTCATCGTCAGCCAAACCTTGGCGATCTCGACATCACCTCCGGCCCTGCTTCACCTTCCCAAACGCCACCACCACAACCAAACGACAATCACCTCCACCTTTCCACTACCACGCGGACAGCCTCCGCAAACGCCATCGAATTGTAGATTGCAACCGAGACCACTTCTGACCTCATACTCCTTAACAGCCGCCTTCGCCAAGCCACACCGCTCGGTTTTCTATTCGATGTGAACGTTTTCTTTCCCTTTTTTCTCGTTTGATTTCAATTTTGGGGATTAGTTGGTGAAGAGGAAGGGTATACGGGTTTCGCAAGTGAGGAATGCGGGTTCGAGTTTCATAATGAAGGATATGCTGGATTTGCAAGGGTTGGGCTTTGGAATGCTAAGGGAAGAAATAAATAGATTAGATCTATAATAAATGTTAATTTCATATAAGTTCTTATATAAAACATATTTCCATTTTGTCACCTTAAATTGCAAATCGGATCTCTTTATTCACATATGAATAATTATATTACTGAATTATAGATTCGTTCCCAATTTTAAATGAATATATGGTATATTTTACCCAATTATTAAATTCAATAATTATTCACCTTCGTTGCTTTATTGATCTTATTAGATTAAAAAAATTCATTTTCAGCTATTTCAATTATATATAAAATTATTTATACTTTAAAATATTATATATTTAACAATACCAATTTGATATATTTTCTAGAAATTATTAATTGATTCAATTTATTAATACAAAATATATTATTAAATATACTTCAGTTAAATAAAAAAATCTTATTTCCAAAAATGCTCTTTACAAAAAAAATCAAATTCGGTTACTTTTATTATAATTAAATTTATCCAATATTACGGTTTTAAAAACGAGGTTGTTACCAATTTCCCACCTTATGAAAATTGCATCCTCGCAATTTCTTACAAGGAGACGTCACACAAACACTAAAGCATTAACTTACTTTGTATTGTACAATAAAGTTGAGACACGTTCAACTCTCCGGTTGGTTAATATTAAAATCAAACTTATCATAAGTTATAAACTTAAATATACTCATTTATTAACGTTTATTTCTTCGCATATGAAATTTATTGAAACTATTTCTGAGTGTTAGAATTTTCGGGAAATTTTGGTAAAGATTCCTTGCAGTTTCACAAATATAATATATATGATATACATCGACCACATAGTCGGAAACACAACATATATTAATATTTCTAACATACACACACATACAAATATATATATATATATTCAGAAGCATGCCTTTATTTTAGCATTTGAAGCAAATTTGCTTATAATTAAATAAGCATAAGCGAGCTGCCGTGGTCTTTTATTCCAAATGTGCTTTTTGAGTACCAGTTTTCAACTTATGTTTGAATATTAATCGCATAGGAGTATAACAAATATGCATTAATCTAACAAATAAACAACCTAACATCTTTGTTTAAGTCATTTTTCGACAAAGATTTCAAGCGTTAAAACACAAAATTGGATGATGGTTTCAGAGAGTGTATTGTTGCCTACAGTTTTTTCGTCAAATAATTTTTGGAATGCAAAAATGTGGAGCATAACTTGAATTATGAGGTTTTTCCCAAAGATAGATAAATCTAGTTTGAATGATACAAGCACCGGTCCACCTCTATAAATGCAGTTTTTCACCTAGTAAATTTCAAAGTTTTCCAAAACCTTCTAAACAAAGTTGTTTCTTATTGTCTTATTCTGGAATATGCAAAATCGTTGTAATCGGATGAACCATTCAAAAGTTATGAACAAAACAATCCCGCACTGTTCTATAAATTTTACATTTTTGAACAACAAGCACTTCTTTTACGAACACACATTTTAACCATAGCTATCTTTAAAATTTTGCTAAGTTATTAACATGAAAGTTGTTGTGTATTAAAATTATCTTTCAAGAATAAAAAAGAAATGTCACAATCGGACGGCTAGATCCAATGTTATGCCCATATTTGTTAAGCACTCTTCAAAATTCTATATATTTCTTGAAAGTGCCTTTTAAATATACAATAAATAAAAATGCCTCAAATCCCATTTCAATATTTTGGACTTGAATTTAAGTAGGATATCAAGTGTATACTAGGCCTAATCCAATTCAAAATTATCACAAAATATAATTCAGTCTCAAAGAAGTGGAAACAAAGACCGGGAACACAATCACTTAAAATTGAAATTTGTTTGTGAGTTGCACAACGTTAATATGCTATATATATATATATATATATATATATATATAGACACAAACAAACATAAATAAACAAACTAGTGGTGGGGAAGCATTTAAATTGCTTTACATTTTATAAATGATGCATTACTTAAAAATCACTTTTCAAATCTCTTTTTAAATTTAAATTCATACATAATGCTATATCAATGCATTTTCATATAGATAAACTGTTAATTACTAACAATACCAAACCATGTCATTTGAGTTTTCTCGATTCAGACAAACACACACACACCCACATATGGGGGGGTGTGTGTGTATAAATCAAATATTTTATCATGAATTCAAGAATAACAAAAATTTATATTTCAATTGGTCAAACAATTCCTTGTAATATTATTTTCGATCATCTTACAACTTTTTTCAAATTATAAATTCTCATCTTAGAAATTTTAAATTAAAATTTCAATTCATAAATATATATCTTCCTTTAATCGCTTCCTTATTTTCTAATTTGAAAATAGTTTATATAAACATTTTACACCCTTACAACATATAGACACCTTATACAAATTTTAAACATTAAACGTTTTGAGGTGTTCAAGATATTCAACTCATTAAATATTTTCTAAATAAGGATGTGAAATATTAAATATTTCTCTTGTATAAATATAATTACAACACATTTAAATTATTTTAACACAATATTCATTTCTCAAAGAATCATTTTCTATAAAAGGAAAAATCAAGAAAAGCAATGAAAGAAAATCCAATCATTATTTCTTTAAATTAAATTCTTATTTTTAAAATTTAATAACTTAGGAAAGCTAAGTTATGGCAAGAAGTTATGTGCGTGTGTAGACATGCACAAAAATAAAAAAGAATTCTTTTCACAAAATTTCTCTTTTATCTTAGCTTTATAAAAGTACTTTTAAATCTCGTTTATTTTGCAAAGTCATACTTGAAAAAAAAATTATCCACTAGACCAAAGTACAATAATTAATAACTTATTATATTCATAATTGAAATATAATTTCATTTCAAACTCTTGCTAAATTAAAAATTCATATAAATAAAAATCCTAACATCTACTACAACCACAATACAATATTTACAATCACTTAAAAGTACCACACCCAATTTATTTAACATGCATCTTTGTAAATGAATATATAAAATTTTACAAATGCCAAATTTATTTATAATACAATCCTACTCTCATTTTAAATACTTTATTTTATTTATCAAAATATCCCGAGGCAAAAATATAATTTATGCACTTCTATAAATATTATTTTACATTCAAAACAGTCCTTCCAAACTATATATATATATAACTTATTTCAAAAAAATTCGTCTTTAAAAAAATTATATACTTACTAAATATTATTTCTAAAAGTATTTTATTGTCCAGAACACTGTGCCCGAATGTTTCGTACTAGTGTTTAGGAATCTTTATCGATAAAATTGATCAAGCGCATCGATTAGAATCCTTAAAGCACTCAACAAGCAATTTAACACAAAAATTATTTTCCATATGATATGGCTATATCTTGTTATCCCACCTTTTGTGAATAATGACCTAAGACCTAAGACCTAACGACCTAAGACCTAACGACCTAACGACCTAAGACCTAACGACCTAAGACCTAAGACCTAACGACCTAAGACCTAACGACCTACGACCTAACGACCTAACGACCTACGACTTACCTCCAGATTTTCCCTATAAATAGCCACCTGCTCCACATTGAAAAGGGACTTTTTTTTGGGACTTTTTCCAGACTTCGAAGCGCCGAAACTCTGCTGCATTCACGACCTCTACAATACCTCTACTACCAAAAACACTTCAAACTACCTAAAGAGAAGATCAGCTACATTCAAGATGGACTCCAGAATCTCTTTTGCATTGTAGTGCTAATTACTTGTATCGATTGTTGAACAATCGGAGGAATTCTTGTAAAACTTGTAATCGAACTTGTGATAAAGAAGATAAAGTGGACGTAGGCTTGACTTTGAGCCGAACCACTATAAAAATTGCTGTCTCTTTACTTATACTGCAATTATCTGCTTGTTTTAGTTCTCGAACTAACGGGTGGTGCTTTCACTTTATTACTACTTACACCGGGGTGTTAGCGTTCATTTTTGAGCGTTAACATTTTTGGTGCTTTCACTGAGAATTGAACTCAGGGATTCTACTGCTTGGAAGTTGAGTTTGAAGGTTTAAGAGTTTAGATCTGAAAAACTATGACAAGGCTATCAAATAGACGACAAAGACAGGAAAGAAGTCAACACGAGGGGAGTCAAGAGGCTTCCTCAGGAGCGAACCGAACTTCAGTCTTCATCACCAGGGATGAGATAGAGACAATGATGAGAAGACAAGAAGAAATGATCCAGAATCTGTTTCAACAGATCGGGCAACTTGGAGCCCAAAATCATATACCATATAGAGCGGGACCATCAGGGGCAGCCCCTGGGCTAGGGGACATCCCCCAGGAGCGTGTTGATCCAACCTTAGGCAGGATACCAACCGACACTAGGCCACTAAGAGCTAGCAGAGGAACATAAACCCATCCAGAAGAACAGATTCCAGAATTCCCTCGTGAGCTCGGGGGGCAGGTCGAAGGCAATGGACAAGAACTACAACTCGGAGACAATGACAGGTTAGTAGATATGGTCAGGCGGGCTATGAGAGGCGGATTGGTAAACAAAGACCTGGAGGATGTGAATATGAGTCCATTTACTACAGCAATCAGGCGAGCTAGGAACCCACCGGATTTCAAGTTACCATCATTGGATATGTATAATGGGAGGACAGACCCTACAGTCCATCTGACAAAGTATATGAGGCATATGGAAGTGCTGGGGGCATCAGAGGAGATCATAGCCCGGTGCTTTCCATTATACCTGGAAGATATTGCAGCATTATGGTTTAGACAACTTGAGAGTGAGTCTATTGGAACATGGAATGATTTGACTGAAAGGTTTATGAGACAATTCAGGGTCCACATTCGAGGCCCAAGAATGTGATGAGTTTGGCGGCACTGAAGCAAAGAACTGGAGAATCTTTGAGAAGCTTTTTGATGCGATTCAACGCAGCTGCAGCATCGGTGGATCGACCAGATCCATCCATGGTTTTGATGGCAGCTGTATCGGGCATAGCTGATGGCACAGAATTCAAAAATTCACTGATAAGAGATCCCCCTATGGATCTAGGGGAGTTTTATCATGAGGCTGAAGGATTCTTACGATTAGAAGACGCAAATGCTGAAAGAGAAGAAGGAGAAGGGATAGAAGTTTATGCACTCAAAGGCGGAAAACCTATTGAAAAGGATTTTGACAAAGATAAAGGAAAGCGGAAAGCGGAAGATAATGATGATAGGTCGAAGCGGGCACGAAGGGAGCCGCGTTTCACCACTTATTCGGAATTGAATGAGAGTTTGGAACGAATTTACCAAGATACTAAGGAGCAAGTTTCTTATCGCAAACCAATGAGGAGAGGTCCGACCAGCAATGAAAGAAAGTCAGACAAGTACTGCTTATTCCACGAGTTGGATGGTCATAGCACAAATGATTGCAGGCACTTGAAGGATGAAGTTGAAGGGCATATCCGTAATGGTCTGCTATCGCAATATGTGAAAAGGGGAGCAACGACGGTGGAACGGGAACGGCCACCACCTGCACCTGTTGGGGACGGCTCAGGATCGAGACGTCAACTTGTCATCGATTGATTGGTGTAATGACGAATAAGTAGCAAAATCCACACCAACGCGATTAAGTCTTTTTACACATGTACTGGACCGCGAACGATCCTCAGGCATGCTCTGATACGACTACTAATCGCATCAGTGTAGGTGTTTGCACTTTGACGTCCCTGTTTTGCTTTTGTTTTCCATTTCTTATGCTTAGACTTGATTCTGTCTGACATTTCTGCTAAAGACTTATTTTCAATGAAAAAAATGCTACTTGTGATTTCATAACGGCTAAGCCACTTACACATGTACGGGATCGCGAACGGTCCCTAGGCATGCTCTGAGATGGTCATAAACCGTTGTAACAAACAATCCGGGAATTCACCCGAACGTGAAACCTGGTATTGATGATACTAAGTCCCCCTCCCCCCCGAGCACACATAAACTCGCCTTGAACGGCACTCGACCGCGAACGGTCACAATTCGCCTCGAACGGCACTCGGCCGCGAACGGTCACAATTCGCCTCGAACGGCACCCGACCGCGAATGGTCACCATTCGCCGCGAACGGCATCCGACCGCGAACGGTCACAGATTGCCTCGAATGACATATGATCCCGAACGGTCGTCATTCGTGGTCAGATAAAACTATCAATTTTTCTTTGCAGGTCATCAACAGGACATGAACATCCGGCTTATAGCATTACAAAACACACCTTCCTCTCGCAAGGCATGTTTTGGGGGGCAAGTGTTATCCCACCTTTTGTGAATAATGACCTAAGACCTAACGACCTAAGACCTAACGACCTAACGACCTAAGACCTAAGACCTAAGACCTAAGACCTAACGACCTAAGACCTAACGACCTAAGACCTAAGACCTAACGACCTAAGACCTAACGACCTAAGACCTAACGACCTAAGACCTAACGACCTACAACTTACCTTCAGATTTTCCCTATAAATAGCCACCTGCTCCACATTGAAAAGGGACTTTTTTTTCCGGGACTTTTTCCAGACTTCGATGCGCCGAAACTCTGCTGCATTCACGACCTCTACAACACCTCTACTACCAAAAACACTTCAAACTACATAAAGAGAAGATCAGCTACAATCAAGATGGACTCCAGAATTCTTTTGCATTGTAGTGCTAATTACTTGTATCGATTGTTGAACAATCGGAGGAATTCTTGTAAAACTTGTAATCGAACTTGTGATAAAGAAGATAAAGTGGACGTAGGCTTGACTTTGAGCCGAACCACTATAAAAATTGCTGTCTCTTTACTTATACTACAATTATCTGCTTGTTTTAGTTCCCGTACTAACGGGTGGTGCTTTCACTTTATTACTACTTACACTGGGGTGTTAGCGTTCAATTTTTAGCGTTAACATATCTTTTAATACTTTATACCTTTACAAAATATTTTCTTGTCTATAGTAAACATAATTAAGTTCCATATATAGGTATATCTAATATCAAAAGATTTTAATTCAAATACATTCTTGCTTTTATTAAAGTTCTTTTAGGAAATCTTAATGTTATCATCGAAATAATAATTTACCGATAATAATTCCTAGGACACATATGAGTTAACATTTCATTTTATATAAATTTAAATTTTCAATATTTCTTGCGGTAACCACACTACTGAAGACCCCGCAAGTTCTTATTATTGAGTAGGTTTACATTCTCAATAGTGATTCATACTCAATGTTAATTTTGCACAATCACTTACAATTCTAAAAGAACCAAGCATCCATCAACCAATCAATTTATTTTTGTTATATCTTGTTATATTATTAAGTATATTTTCCAATTCCAAATTTAATTAGACACGTTTTATTTATCATTCTATATTTTATAACTTTTAATTACTTAAACATTTTTACTATTCCCCAACCATTCTATGTTGCAGAAATCGCTGGCTTTCATTAATAATTAGGTTCGTCCAGATTCAAATGGGTTATAAATCCTTTGAGTGATAATGTCTTGTTCAATTCCACAATTTAAATTAAGCATAAACAAAACAAACATTGATCCAAATAACATACAGTTCAATCAAACAAACAAATAATCGCCTTCAGTGGAAAGCTATTTCTCAACTTTCGCTGCGCACTCTGATCACTAACGGATCATGACACAACAATTCAACTTTAAGCCATCTCAGATCTAGTATATATTATCCATCAAATCTCACTTTCGACAAAAGTGATTTTCAAATTTTAGTAAAAATTCCATAACAATAATTTATATAGTATCATAAAAACTTTACAAATACGTCTCGACGATTATTCCCAAATAATCATTTATATTCCTATCCCTAATAGTTAATTAAATCACTAACTATCCCATATCCATGGGACGGGTATCTAAGTCATCTAGGTTCAGATCTCGACTTTATGTCAAATATACTATATAATGTTCTGAACACAACTCTGATACGACGCAGTAATGACCCCACCACCATACCCATATTATCAAAGTATATTACAAATAATGTCGTCTAATAACACGAAGAATACGGCTGGTTAAGGATGATCGAATCTGAATATCTTTATACTAACACTGACACGTCTTTTTTACATATTGAGGATCTGAGCTGAAAATTTTGACGTGTACAGTATTATACAAATAATAAACACATCGATTAAAAATATTCAGAACTATATATAATATAGGAAAATCATAATCAGAATCACAGATTATAACAGAATAATATACATCATATACATAATAAAATATGAGTCTAAAAAATATCAGTGCTACACCCACATAATATATATACATCACATCCAACATATTATATCAGGTACATAAGGACTACTAGATAATATACATGACATATCCTCCTAAATATCAATACATATAAGAATGAAGTAAACTGAAACAGTCAAACTAGTTTACTCCAGTGCTAGCACAAAATCCAGAGGTTGACGAGTCCCTTAACCTATAGAGTCTCAGCCTAACCCGAGTATTATAAAAATAAACGAGTCAGACTATATCTAATAGAAAGGTGAGATGATGCTGATATCATAAATATACGACTTAAAGATAAATAAGCCATAATAAAAATATGCTAGATCAAATGATCGTAATAAGGAATATTAAATAAAATCACCATTTTATAATTTCATTTATGACTTAACCATAAAATAAGTCATCTCAAAATATGCCTAAAACCAATTAACCAAAATAAGACATATCAAACCAAATCACCATTTCATGAATCCATATAAAGTCTCAAATGGACTATCATAAAAAATATGGTGATAACAACCAAAATTCTCTAAAGACAAAAGGATACTAAATATCCCTCCCAAAATCTCTGAAGAAATAATCATCACTAATAAAATAATAATGGTAGTCAACAATCAGTTTAAAAACAGCGGCATGGGGTCTAATAACTAAATAGACTAATGCGGTATAATAAACCAAAAAGATCCCACCACATAGTATAATAGTCTAAACCCACAAAATAGGCTACCATGTTAATTTTCCTAAACCAACAAAATAGGCAAACATCGTCTACTGTACAAAATATAAACTGATAGGTACGGTCATCTAGTCTATAGACTAATCATTCATATAACACCTGTCCAAAGGGCAAAAGGGCAGCCGTGTCACACTATAACAAACCTAAACCTTCAAAATAGGTCTGCCTATCCAAATCTAAGAAAGTATCGACTCTCAGGTCGATGAAAAATGGATTATCTTCTACTAGGGATCTATCGGCTTAAAAATGAAATTCGAACACCCTAAGATAATGTAACTCTAAGTGTTAATTACTATACTCAAGTAATCACAAGAATTTAATTAACTGTCCCATACCAGATAGTAAATTCAAGTATTTACTAAAAGCTAGTAATTTCCACTCGAACTCTATTTAACAAATTATAATAATAAGCGAAAGAATTTTACGGAATGTTTCATACCAATCCAAGAATTCAATCGTTTATTAAAATTATTTGCTTCATAGAAAATCACGAAATCTAATAGAAGTAAATCTAGCTTGTTCGCTTATATTTTAAAAGATAAGAGTTAAAAGATTTCTAATTTAAAAATAGAATTTCTTTAATAAAATTAGAAATCAGACCAATATATTTCACAAAAATAAGTTTCTTTATTTTAAAATCTATATAGATATATATAATTACTTTTAAAAATCTATACGTGCACACACGCGCACGCGCGCACACACATATATATGTGTGTGCGCATTTTTCAAAAAATATTATTGACCTTAGAACTTTATTCTTAATTCTTTTTAAAACAAAACTCTTTATATACATAGTAGCATATATATTTACTTTCATAAATATTTATAAACTTTAAAATCTCATTCTCAACTTTTTTTTTAAAACAAAAATCTTTATATACTTAATAGTATATATATTAACTTTAAAATAAATCATAAAAGGGAACTTAAATTCTAACAAGTAATTGCTACTAATCATCAGAAGGTACCATAGTTAATAACAAGCTCAAAACTTCACGGAACAACGCAATTAGCAAACCAACAAGTATTAATAGAAACCGGGCATACTGCTCATTTTCAGTTTCACCTGTCGAATCCGTTGAATTACGGAACCTAGTAGAGACCATATCAGGTCCTACTAACCATTCAAATACAACCAATATTCATATTTGTGCTTGTGCTCAAATCAAAAATCAGCAATTCATTCATGCATCCAAAACAACAATCAATTCAAAGATATCACAAAGAATAGATATAGAATTCGTGAGTTTTGACAACTTACCTTAACCGATAACTTGTTGAGAAATCCAATTTTCTTTCAGCCTGTATTCAACCTAGCATACGCTTCACTGCCTTGTATTGGAACCCCAGACTACACAGCACCTTTAACATAACTTCCTCCCTCGTCAACCAAACCTTGGCGATCTCGACATCGCCTTCAGCCCTGCATCGCCGTCCCAAACGCTACCTCCACCACCAGACGGCGATCACCTCCACCCTTCCGCAACCACGCGGCCAGCCTCCATGAAAGCTACTGAATTGTAGATCGCAACCGAGCCCACCTACGACCTCAAGCACCCTGACAGCCACCTCCGCCAAGCCACGTCGCTCAATTTTTTATTCGATGCAAATGGGTTCTCTCCTTTTTTCTCTCGTTTGATTTCAATTTTTGGGGTTAGCTAGTGAAGAGGAAGGGTATACGGGTTTTGCAAGTGACGAATGTAGGTTCGGGTTTCATAATGAAGGATTGGATGGGTTTGCAAGGTTGGGCTTTGAAATGCTAAGGGAAGAAATAAATAAATTAGATCTATAACAGATGTTATTTTCGTATAAGTTCTTATATAAAACAATTTTCCATTTTATCACTTAGAATTGCAAATTTAATCTCTTTGTTCAAATATGAATAATTCTATTACTAAATTATAGATTTATTCCTAATTTTAAATGAATATATCGTATATTTCACCCAATTATTAAATTCAACAATTATTCATCTTCGTTGCTTTATTTATTTTATTGGATAACAAATAAATCTCATTTTCATCTATTTCAATTACATATATAATTATTTACACTTAAAAATATTCTATATTTGTCTATAGCACTATATCCAATTTGATATATTTTCTAAGAATTATTAATTAAATCAATTTGTTAAAAAAGTATATTATTAAAAAGACTTCAATTAAATAAAAAATCATATTTCCAAATGTACTAATTACGAAAAAACCGATTTCGTGTACTTTTTATTATAATTAAATTTTTCTAATATTACGGTTTCAAAAATATGGTTGTTACAAGAGTATTTTTCAAAAAGCACCATATGTGTGTGTGTGTGAATGTATATATATCCTTTAAAGAAAATACATAAACATACCAGGCAAATGTTTATTTTAGCTATTTATACTATCTTAGTAAACTGTCACTAAAGAGTATAAAACCTACAGATCGTTGATATGGCTGAAAACTTGGAAGCTAGGAATCCATCTCCTTAGGAGATACCCAACATTTGAGCCATGTGTAAGTGGTTCAAACAGTACCTGAGGCATGTGGGTGAGGTTCTCATTCCACAGCAAGCTTGCACCACCTGTTCTACCAGTAGAAATAGCACCCAAACCATCACTACGCCATAGATTGCATACTGCAACACCCAAGAAGTGATGCAGGAAGTGCCAAAAAATGTTGCTGTAGGCTAAAAAAGGGCAAAGGCAACACTTTCTCGGTGTTGCATTTTGCCACGTTGCCGCAGACCTCAAAGGCAACATTTTGACTATCTAAGGCAACATAAGAAATATTGTTGCAATAGAACCCTATTTGGGTCTATAGCAACATCCATAGGTGTCTGTAGCAACATTCCAAAATGTTGCTATAGATATTAACTTTCTGAATTTGTGGGACCCACAATGTAGAGCATATTTGATTTTTTAATAGAAATAAATATTTATTTAATAAAATGCTATTGCACAGAATTTGATATTCAAACAGTAATTTATTTAAATGAATATTTTATTTCAACATTTGAAATAGTACAAATTCCTGACTCCACTATTTTACAATTCAATGATATATAACACTGATATTCACATATACAGATATTCCTCACTACATCACTCAGGTCACTCATTACATATGCAGTTTCAATTTATACAGACACCGACACTGACAAATATATGACGAGCCGAGTGCCGAGCCGAAGGCGAGCCGAGAAGCGGGTCCAGGCGCAGCGCCGGCGGGGGTCCGGGGCACCGCAGTCCCGGCGGGGATCGACCTAACCGGTTAGGTCGAACAAGTGGGCACCGCCCGATTCATCCGATTTCGGAAGATCGAGCCTTCATTGAAACCTGTCTTCAAGCTCATGCACATTTGATTTGACTCTGTCTTCAAGCTTGTATCCAGTTGTCCAGTGTTCAATACCTGTCATATATAATTCAAAAGCAGTTCACAGATATTAGCACAATTCAAAAGCAGTTCACACATATTCTTATCATAATTTGATTCCAACTTAAAACATCTCCAAGGCTATGCTATTCTTATCAAGCAACAGTCAACAGTGAAGAACATAAAGTTCAAGAACCAAACAATGAAGAAACGTAAGTTAAAAATGCAGAGGTGAGTAAAATTTACTCACATAATAATGTGATGAAGATGCAGTCGATCGCGGCCCCTTCTATATCGCGACCATTGCCTTGCGACTGTTGCCCACCGTCGACGCGACTACCCCCAACGACAACCATGACTCCTCAAGCTTGCCCCTTTCTATCATTCCCAGCAAGAAGATTGGGAGCATCAATTTCAATTTTAGCAGCATAGCGATATTTGGATATACCTCTTATTACTTTAATGGCTATAACACGTTGTTCATTTCCAGAACCAAAAGAGGGGACCCAAGCATTAAACATGCAATTGGTTCGCCTCAACATTATTATGCATGCGCCCAGCAATATCTGGATAGGCAAAATGTGAGCGTCAATTACACAAGCACCTTGCGTGCACTCAACTGATAAACAATCCTCAACCACCAATGCTCCAACAAGATTAGGAACAACGTGAACAACCACATTGCCAAAATCAGCGTCAACACACGCATTATCAGTACCATGAACAGAAGCCAAATTTCCAATTTCAATACTAGCATTATCAACATGCCACTGCCCACCTTAACGACAAGATGCTGGCATAGAAGGAATATAAGAACCAAGGCCAAGAGCATCTGCAGGCAGGCCAAATAAGGAACAGTGTCTTCGAATCATTGCAAGGAGGATTCCAGGGCATGGAATGGATTCGACAGAAGGACAGACGATACCTGAGGCGGCAGGGGAGCAGGAGAAGCTCGTAACGGAGGAAAGTCAACTATAGAAACATCAAATGGCGGTAGTGACGAACTGGAGTGAAGAATTGGAAGAATAAGGCCTACCAGATCTCGTCGACGAAGGCGGAAGTAGAAGAGGGCGTAACCGAATAACCATGGCTTCACAATCCCAAAATTCCAATACTCGACCAACGTACCTTCACCGATCTTGCCTTTTGAATCTGCATTTTTAATTTGATTTTGCGTTTCATCGGAGAGAAAAAGTGGAGAATCGATAATTTACCCAGAAAACTGAAAGGGGGATCGGCGGGAAAACGAAAATTTGGGACAAATTGCAGTGGTGATCCGTTTTAACAATCGGATTAAATGTGGATCGTTGGATCGTATTCACGCGGATTGCTAATTTTATTAATTTTTTAATTTGAATACATCTATAGCTACTGCAACATCTTGTTGATACCTATGCTAACACCTTGAAGCGAGTGTTGCAATAGACAAAAATCAACATACCTATCGTTACATTATAGCTAGCAACACCTTGTAATTTCGTTGCAGTAGGCCATCTATGGCGTAGTGCATTGTAATTCCTCAAACTGTTCAAGGATTTCTAAAATATGGACGAGCGAGTGTCTACGGAGCCGAGGACCTCCTTGAGACAAAGGCTTGGATCGGTGATTGTGACCGCATATGTCAAGAGCTTGGGTGAGAAGATCAGACCAAGAAGAGGATTACTGCATGGCATCTTAAGAAGGAGGCGCTAGATTGGTGAACTATTGTTGTGGAAGAAAATGCTGAGGAGGAGATCACTTGGGCTGGGTTTAGAACTCGCTTTGAGTCAAGGTTCATCTCAATTGCAGAAGTAAGTCTGCAGTTGAAGAGATTTATTCAGTTGAAGCAAGGAGGAGTACATCAATAAATTCACGAAGTTGGCAAAGTTTGGGTTGGGCTTGATTGATACCCCAATGAAGAAGGCGATGAAATTTGTCAAAGGTTTGAATCCTCCACTTAGAGAATTGCTTTTGGTCCAAATTCCCATGGGCGCTACTTATGAAGTGATTGTGGAGATGGCTTTGCTGCAAGCTGTTGGAAGCGAGGGGAAAGAAAAGGAGAAGGTTGAGCCAGCACCAAAGCAGGGAGGAGCCAAGAAGGGAGAATTTTAGCAAACAAGACGGCTAAAGAGAAGATGAAAAAAGAGGAAATAGTTTGTCGAAGATGTCAGAAAAAAGAACACTGTTAAAGACTGGAGAGTGAGCTTGATGAAGGAGAAATTCAAGAAAAAATATTTCAACTGCTTTGAGGTGAAGCAATACAAGAACATGTGTCCAAAGCTTGCTAAAGGAGGACATGGTGGACATGCTTATGCTATTGAAGCAATTCCTATCTTGAGTATACAACTTCTAGAGACCAAGAAAAGGCTGCGATGGAAGGTGAGAATGTTATTCGTATTTTGTTTGACTTCGGACATCTCATTCATTTATAGTTGAAAGAATAGTTAAATCCTTGAACCTGAAAACTCAAGTTGTCACCAACCCAATAGTGGTATCAAATCATATTGGAGGATCAACACATTTTTTATTAATTTGTAAAGACTTAATTGTTGATATATGTAACGTTGATTTTACATGTAATGCGTACGTTTTTGGCGTTGAACCGTTTAAATTTTAATATTTCTCCTAAGTCCTGTATCATGTGATGCATGGTTAGGTATTGCTGTATGAGTTTAATCCTACGAAGCTGTAATACTTATTTTTCTTTGCTATTTTGAGTTTATTCATCGTATAATTAGTTTATTCACAGTCACTCAGATCCCTGCGTAGCAAGTAAGGGCACAACCAACAATGGCTTGCTCAGTTGAAAAACTAGCCACCGCGCAAACAAGTGCGTCTTGTTTACTTCTCCGTGACTGGTTCGGAGCGATCTCATGGCTGCTCAACTGAGCAGAGGACTGGTTATTATAACGACGAAGATTTTGCCACTATAAGATTATAATGGCCAAGACTTCGCCCGTTATAAATTTATAACGGCGAAGGCTTCGCCATTATATAAACCTTTTTTTTTCAAAACCGATTCGTGGTTGGTTCTGCGATAACCTGGGTGCGCAGCTCGTTCGTCCAATTGAAAAACACGAAAGTGAAGCGAATAGATCAAATTGTTGGTAATGATATGAGAGAGATACTACTAGCAGACATACAGGTAGTTATTTCAACAACAACAAAAGACATATGAAATTAAATATTGTACATCGTGTATCATGTATGATAAAAACTATACTATATTTTTGTTTCCATTCTTGGATCTGTGATATCAAATCTTTTATACATCCAATAACCAACATTTATAAGAAATACACAACCACTACCCATAACAGCATACATATAAAAAAAATAGCAGTGTATATAAATCTGATATCAAATCTTTTATACATCCAATAACCAACATTTATAAGAAATACACAACCACTACCTATAACAGTATATATATAAAAAAATAGCACTGTATATAAAACTGATATCAAATCTTTTATACATCCAATAACCAACATTTATAAGAAACACACAACCACTACCCATAACAGTATATATATAAAAAAATAGAACTGTATATAAAACGTATCGCATGTACCATGTATGATACTCTCAAATATCCATAGCACACATTAGTTCCTATCCCCATAAACGTCAATAGGATACGTACCGATCAGTTTACTCCATGCCCCCTCCTCACCACCTTTCTTCACACTCTCAATGCACTTCCACACCACACTATTGCACTTGCACCCACTCCCAAATGCTATTTGCCACACCTTATCTCCCTTCTTCACCCTCCCTTTTGCTTCCAAATACCCTAGTTGGTACCACCATGACGACGACGACTGGTTCCCAAACGCATGAAACGTCATGTTCGCCGCCTCCAAATCTGCCTTCCCCAACCCTAATCCACTCCCAATCTCCTCGATCACCGACTTCCCTATTAAAGGCATGCAATAGTGTTGCACCACTCTTCTAAAGTTCGGCACAAACATCTCGTTAACTCTTTTTTTATGAATCAGTATGTCTGCCCCTGCCATACTTATAAGTTTTCCAGTTTTGAACTGAGCGGCCAGCCATCTGTCCACCCATTTACGGCTGTACCATGCGATGTATCTAACCATCTCATCCATCGGAAGCATCTTCCTACCCAGAGCGATCACGTTCAACCTCACCACCTCTCGCACGACGTGCAATATATCACGTCTAACCGTGAAGCCGACCTTCCCTTCAGAGTCATCCTCCAACATCGACACGTTGTGCGCCAAATCGTCGTACGCACCGGTCGTCCTCACCAAATGCAAAAGTTCGTACCTCGGCCTTTTATTAAAGTGCTTTAATCCGTTAGGGTTAGCCAGGAGGACCGCAGAGCTTCCCATCTTGAATGTGCAGTTGAGCAGAAGCTTGCTGCAGTCCTGCCCGGCGTACCACATGGGGGTCAACACTTCCGTGCTGACCACCACGGCATACTTAACTGAATTTGCATTCTTGAACACTTTCAACAGGCTGCTGGCGAGGTCGATCGCGATCGTCCCACCACTACAACCCATGCCGGATACATTGTAACTCTTGACGTTGCTACGCATGTTGAAACGATTCACTAGGATTGAGGAAAGCGAAGGGGCGGGGTAGAACCCGCTACAATTGACTACTAAAACATCTATGTCTTCAGGTGATAGGTTGGTTTTGGAAAGGAGATCTTGGAAGACGGGGAAGAGATTCAGATGAGCATCGTCGATGGATTCGTTGTAGTAGGATTTTGGTGGGATTTGAAGAAGGGCGGGGGGGAGGTAGGAAGTATCACCTTGTCCGGAGGAGGTTATGACTTTGTTCATGAAGTCTAGGCTTTCTTTGGTGTAAGCACCGCTTAGACGAAAGTGTTCTATGAGTCCGGACTCGGGGATGCGAAGAGTAATCGGAGGGGAAAGGCATGAGTAGTCTATTAGGTACGTTTTGTTTTTGATGTTGAAGATCATAGAGCTTGAGAGCTTGATAAGTAGGAGTGTGAGAGGGATAATGTGGTATACGGGGTTTTGATCTGCGAGGAAAATGCATGCTTCCATGCAAAGTAAAATTATGAAAGTGGAAGAGTTCATGAGATGTATACAGATATACAAGAGTAAGAGTGGGAGTATCCGATAATGTGTAGAATTTATGGTGTCTGTCTACGTATGTGTGTGTCTCTATATATATAGAGAGAGAGAGAGACGCGCGCACTCTGACTTAAAACTGGTGGAAGATGAAGGAATTGATGATGCAACAATAATATTGATAGGGTAACGGGCTCAATTCCTCATCTTTTATATTTAGTGTTTCATTTATATTCAGTTTCTCGCTTGTCAATTTCAATCTAGGTCATATGATTTAGTTATTAATTGAATCTCAGCACATAATCAAAATAATGAACTGATACAAAAATTAGTGGCTGCGATGAAATTGAGACACAGGATGAATGAGGTACTCGTCTGCAAATCTGAAGTGCCAATTGAAAAAAAAAAGCATTTAAATAAGTTCATGGGAAAAAATGCATTATATAGCAAGAAAAACATTGTTAGAGATGCTTATAAAAGATCCATGCACTTCTCTGCATGTGTATTAGATGACAAATAATGTTTATCGTAAGTTTATCCACTGTCACGACCTTGCAGAAATTCAGCGAAGCTGTATCATATAAAACTATATGTATTATACAGTATTGTAACGTAAACATTGATATAAATACTTTCATCTTCCACTGGCCCGAGGGTGCAGTGCACATATGAGCTAGCTTAGTTATACTTTAATTCTTCATAGAAAATAATATGGAGACAGAATAAAATATAGAAATGTACACGTTGCCTTTTCATTTGATGCAGTTTTAGCAGGCATGATTTGAATTAAAAGTAGATGGAGGTTGGAAGCATTTATGGTTTAGGACAGATTCAATTTGTGGGAGAAGGTTACTACTGCATTTATGCATCCATGGCTTTGACTGATGAAGCTTCCTCCCTGCAACCAAAGAAATTGTCTGTTCTAAACTGTAAGGGGATGGCTTCCCGACAAGCACCATTGTCTCAGTGGTTAAGTGATTCGACTTTGGTGCGAGAGGTCACAAGTTCGAAAATTGCGTAGCGTGATTCGAACATATATTGACAAGTGATTTGTAATATGTTGTCCCAGTGACATGTTATATCTACATATAAAAAAAAAGGATGGCTTTCAAAAGTTCTCTGAACCGAAATAAGAGAATGTGATATACGGCTGTTAAAAGATAATTCATATCTGATGTATAAAGGGGCAATATTGTAATTTTACATTTTCAGCTGTATATTTGGACTGTGTCATGTATCAGGCCCGAACTGTACAATATAAATACAAGTTATATGCATTGTATTATTCATTCAGAAAAGCAATAAAGAATTCATTCTTCCAAATAATCTCAATTTCTAATTTGGTATCAGAGCCATAATTCCCTCACTGCCACACCTCGCCAAGACAGTTCATCAGAAAATCTTCATCACCTGAACTGTGCATTGGCTACGTTTTCTTTGGTTTTCTCATCAGAATAGTTTTCATCATCTGAGAAAAGGCCAAGATCAAGAAGTATCAGTTTTATCACCTGAAACAGAAGCTAATTAAGATCAAGGAGTTCTGTTCATATCTGTTCTTTTCTCACTGCAGTAGTCTATGCCTCGCCATAAGATCCATCATCAGGACCCTGGCTGCACATACCCTGATCCAAGTTGCTCATCTCCATCAAGATCATGCATTCAAGAACCTTGAAGATAAATCATGGAAGAAGAGAATGATAACTCTGGCAACATTACTCCAACCAATTCAAATCACAATTCATCCACAACATCCCCATCAAGAAAGGCAAATCAACAGCAGCAAAGATCTGAACCTGTTCAAGATTTGATTAGAACAGTTATAAATCCATAAAGTCAGTTAATTACAACACAGTCAGATGAAGGAAACTATCTGCTATGGAAGTTTCAGATTGAAACAGCTTTAAAAGGATATGGACTGGAGGAATATATACTGGGAATACGCACTACACCACCAAAATTTACAACAGACGATGAAGAGAAATTGATCAGCAATAAAGATTACATTGCACATCAAAGACAATATCATTTACTGAGTTCTTGGATAGTGTCATCTATTAGTAAGGAAATTCTGCCACAAGTCATTGGTTGTAAAACATCAAATGAAATTTGGACAACCATTGAACAAGTTTTTAATTCGCAATCAGCAGCCAAAATCATGTATTACAAAAGGCAAATGCAAAATGTAAGAAAAGACAACATGGCAACAAGAGATTATCTAGCCAAAATCAAGAAATACTATGATCTTTTAGAGGCAGCAGGTCACAAAGTGTCTGATACATAACAAATATTAACTATCATGAATGGTTTAGATAATGAGTATGAAGCTATTGTAACTATTATGTCATCTCAAGAAGTTATCCCATCAATCCAATTTGTGCACTCTACCTTACTTGCATATGAGGGGAGGACTGAACACAAGAAAGCTTTTGATTCAGACTTATCAATCGATTATGTAGGAAATACAAGAAACAAAAATCAGGACAAAAATAGTAATGCAAAAACAATCAAGGATCAAGGAATGATCAAAACTATCAAAGAAATCAGTCTAGAAGACTAAAAGAAAGAGGAGGTAGATGGAACAGTAATAGCAGACCAAAATGCCAAATATGTGGAAAGTTAGGGCACATTAAAAATAGGTGCTACTTTAAGTTTGATACCAATTACAATGCAACACAAAGTTCAACAAATCAGAGAAACTATGCTATCAATGCAAACGTAGCAAGCATGCAGCAGGAAACCAGAAGTGTGACAGAGGATCAGAAAACACATAGCCCGAACATATCAGAATCTAGAAGGTCTGAAGATTTATGTAATGAATGTTGGTACGCTGACTCAGGAGCAATACATCATGTTATCAGCAATTTATAGAACCTAAACATTGGCAGCAACGAATATAAAGGTACTCAGTCTATTTGTATGGGTAATGGTTCTAGCATTAATATTACACACACTAGTAATGCACAGATTAGAGGACAGAGAATACTTCATCTTAATAACTTATTGAGAGTTCCCAAGATAAAGAGAAATCTTATTAGTGTGTCTCAATTTGCACAAGATAACAATGTATATTTTTAGTTTTATCCCAAGTACTGTCTAGTTAAAGATATTCAAACTAAACAAATATTATTGCAGGGTAATACTGATAATGGACTGTACAGATTCAACTTTACAAACTCAATGACAATTGTTCAAACAGTTCAAGAAAATGCTGCTACTTAGCTGAATCAGAGTTAAGTCAATGTAACAAAAGTGTATTTGATATTTGGCATTGTAAGTTGGGATATCCAAGTATAAAATGTGTAAAGAAAGTGTTAACTAATAATAATATAGAAGCTGATAATATATCTTCCTCTTATGTCTATACTTACCGTCAGATTAGAAAGAGCCATAAACTGGCCTTTTCAAAATCACAATCTGAGTTTGATAGGGCACTGCAGCTTATTGCATCTGATTTATGGGGACCAGCACCTATAAACTCAGATTATGGTTTCAAATATTATATATCTTTTGTAGATGCTTACTCCGGGTACACCTGGATTTACTTTCTGAATTCAAAATCAGAGGTAAAAAATGTAGTCATGCACTTTATAAAAATGGTGGAGAGATAGACAGGTCAACAAGCAAAGGTAATGCAAACTGATGGAGGTACTGAGTACAAGACATTAAAAAAATACTTTCAAATGAAAGGAATAATATATAGAATGACTTGTCCTTATACCTCTGAACAAAATGGATTAGTTGAGAGAAAACATAGACACATAGTAGAGACTGGTCTTACATTACTAGCTCAAGCCTCACTTCCACTGAAATTTTGGCTAGATGCTTGTGCAACTACAGCCTATCTAATCAATAGACTACCCACTAAAGTAAAGCAGGACAAAACACCAATGGAAGTCTTATTTAATGAAAGAACATATTATCAAAACCTTAGAACCTTTGGGTGTTTATGTTTTCCTCATCTAAGACCATACGATTCACATAAATTGAATTTCAGATTTACACCATGTAGCTTTTTAGATTATGGTGTAAATCAGAAAGGATATAAATGTTTGGATGGTAATGGAAAATTATTTATATCAAGGCATGTTGTGTTCATTGAACACATATTACCATTTGCAACACAAAGTGTAAAAACTATACAGAAGTTGTACAATCCAAAGGTATCCATACCACCCATATCAATGCATGACAAAATCAGAAATCATCTCACATGGAGGAAAGAGAGAACAGTTCTGACACTCAACACATACCGCACAACAATGAATCAGGTCAAGTGGAATTTGAACAGGTACAACATGAAAGTTATTCTCCAACAAGCACAAGCAATCAATAGAAAAATAGCGGAAACAACAGTCAAGATCAAAATATAGAATAATAAGCAAGCATACAGCAAGATCCCGAATTCAGAGGTCATCCAATGATAACAAGGTCCAAGAGTGGTATCTTTAAACCAAAGTTATATGCTACAGGTACAACAAATGAGGAGCCAGAGAACCTTGAACAAGAACTCAACAATGCAAATTGGAAAAGGGCAATGGATGAGGAGTACAATGCATTAATGAAAAACAAAACTTGGAATCTTGTATCACCACCAAATCACAAAGGCATAATAAGATGAAAATGGCCTTACAAATTAAAGAAAAATCCAGATGGAATAATACAAAGATACAAGGCAACGTTGGTTGCAAATGGCTATACTCAACAATGTGGTTTTGACTTCAGTGAGACTTTTTCACCAGTGGTAAAACCAACTACCATAAGAGTAATCTTAACTATAGCTTTATATAAAGGATGGAATGTCAGACAGTTAGATGTAAACAATGCTTTCTTAAATGGAGAACTTCAAGAAGAAGTTCATATGGAGTAGCCACCAGGTTTCATTCAATCAAAGGGTGGTGCAATGGTATGCAAGCTAAATAAAGCTATATATGGTTTAAAACAGGTCACAAGGCTATGGTTTGACAAGCTTAAGAAAACTCTTATGCAATTAGATTACCAACAAACAAAGTCAGACACTTCATTATTTATCAAGACTCACATAAATATATCAACATACATTCTAGTCTATGTTGATGACTTTATAATTACAGGTGGTAGTAAAGAAGAAATTAACGATGTTATTCAGCATCTAGACAAGCAGTTCTCCATCAAAGATCTGGGCAATCTCAGCTATTTCTTTGGAATAGAAGTCAACAAATTATCAGAAACAGAGTTGCATTTATGTGAAAATAAGTACATAAAAGAAATACTCATCAAAGAAAAAATGCATGAAGCAAAATCTTTACCAACTCCTATGACCAATAATGCATTTACCAAAACATAAAGGTGAAGCAATAACTCACGACAAAGAATATAAAAGTATTGTTGGAGCATTACAGTATGCTACAATTACCAGACCAGAGATATCATATAGTGTCAATAAAGTATGTCAATTTATGCATCAGCTTCTAGATGAACATTGGAAGGCAGTAAAAAGAATTTTGAGATACTTAAATGGCACATTAGACTATGGATTAATAATTAAGTCTAGCAAGCAGCTAACTATTACTGGTTTCACTGATGAAGACTAGGCATCAGACCCTGATGATCGAAGGTCAACATCAGGGTATTGCATTTATCTGGGTGAAAACCCTATATCTTGGTGCTCAAAGAAGCAGCCTGCAATATCCAGATCAAGCACTAAGTCTGAATACCGTAGTCTTGCTAGTGCAACAGCTGAAGTAATGTGGGTAGAGTCTCTTCTCAGTGAATTACAAATACATACAAGCAAAAAGGCAGTGGTTTGGTGTGATAATCTAAGTGCAGTGTCATTATCTACTAATCCAATATTACATACATGAACAAAGCACACGGAACTCGACTTATATTTTGTAAGAGAACAGGTAAACCACAATAAAATTGAAATAAACCATATACCTGCTTCTTACCAGAGGGCAGATATACTTACTAAGTCGTTATCTGCTCGAAGCTTCTACCGATTTAGAGATGAGCTAAGAGTTAGAAGCCTCAACAATAGATCTAACAACATAACTTCAAGCCAGTTGCCAAATCAATCTACTTTTTCCAGTAACTTCATGAACCATAAGTCGCAATGGAAGATCTGTCATCATAGCAACTCCAGGCCAACAGATCGACCAACATAATTTCATGTCAGAAGCCAAAACAATCTACCATTTCAAGCAAATTCATGGATCAGAGGTCGCAACTGCAGATTTATGAGCATAGCAACTCCAGATCAACAGATCGACACGTATTTGGTATTTCAAATCTCAACCTAATCGATTGTCGATCAAGAGTAAAGCTTTAAGCAATTGGAGGTCTGATTAACCCTCGCATCGGAGGATTTTAGCATTTTAAAGCCATTAAAATCTCGGCAGCAAAGATTGAAGATTTGGGGAACGAGAGAAAAACTCTAGATTGTTTTGAAAGGGGCAAATTAGAGAATGAGATATACGGCTGTTAAAAGACAATTTATGTAACAACCCTGGTTGGAGATTACCTTCTAATATTAAATTATAACGGTAGTTATAATTTAGATTGTGAATTAAAATGTAATTGGAGATTTATAATTGTTTATTTGGAATAAATAATAAATTTTGGAATTAAAATGTAAAAATAAAGTTTGGAACTTTATTTTATTTGTTTGGGTTATAATGAATGGAAAATGATATTTATTTTGAGAAAATGCAATAATTTTATTAATTATTGCCAATTACTTCTTTTAATAATTTTTAAAAGAGGTATTCGATTTTAAAGGCTGTTATTTAAATAAAAAGGTGGAATTTGGTATAAAAAATTGATTTTTAATTATAAGTTTGAGTTTAAAATGGTTTATTGTATTTTTCTAAGTAAGAAAATAACTTTTGTTGAATTTTAGAAGTTAAAAATGTAGACTTTTATATTTATTTTTGTAAAATAGGGTATTTTTGTAAATAAAGGGTTTTAATAATAAAAATGTTTTCAAAATATAAATTTATCTTTTTATATGATGAAAAATATTTTATTTTATGTGTGTGTATGTTTACATATTTTCCTTATGTAAAAATTGGAAGAAAATAGCATTTTGTTTTGTATATAGTTTAAAATATGAACACATTTTAGTTTAAGTGTTGATTAATTAACTTAGGCCATTATATTTTCTTTTAATTAGTGGGTCCAAAGCCTTAGTGCTTACCTGATATTGAGAAAAGAGGAGAAAGTTACAGTACGTTCAAAAGTTTCATCTCCTTCTTCCTCTTTTCTGTAAAATAAGAAAACTCAACCATTTCTTCCATTCAAGCTCAAATCTTCAAATTAATTTAACAAACTGAAATCATTTTTAAACTAGAGTGTAAATCTAAAGGTAATCAAACTCCAAACCCTTTAGTTTCATGAAAATCACAATTTCAGTAGTTGGGTTTCTAATTTACTGATTTTTCTTCTTGCATGCATTGTATATTTCTTCTACGGGTTCTACAAGCTAAAATCTCAAGCCAAGCTTCAATCTTTTTGCTTAAATCCAGGTATTTGCACAACTACAACAAGGCGAGTTGCAACACTCACAAATTCTAGCTGAGCCAAGCTCAAAATTGCAAAAAGCTGTGAATTTCTAGCTACTGTAAATAAATTTCTATAGTTGCTTTTCTCTGATCGAAATCTGTTTCATAGTGCTTCTTTGAAAGCCTATAACTTTTGATTCCTTCAACGAAATGCTGCCGGATTTCTTGCATTTAGTAGTTTACATGTTGATTTTGTCTCTGCAAAATTTAGTTCAGAAATATTGTCGTTTGAGTGTTAAAATCTGCTCTGGAAGTTGCATGTAAACCTTAAAATCGACCTGGAATGAATCGCCTGAGGAAGGTCAACCCTTCCTCTCTCTGGGTCGACATTCAGGTCGACCCAGAGACCACTAAGGTCAACCAGCCTGTCGACCTTAGTGGGGGCATGGTTGACCCCGAGGTCGACCTACAGTTCTACCTGGGTATAGGGCTTTCTCCACCCCATTTTGCCCCTTTGTTTTGATGTTTTCAGCCCTATTTGATTCATTTTCTTGCTATATTTCGAGATGTTTTAATCATATTCAAAGGCCATGATGTGTATCAATAGACTATCCAAATTTTGGAGAATTTAAAATTCAAATTTTGGATTAAATTTGAATTTAATTCGAATATCGGTTTTAGTGTTTTCTTGGATTTGTATTCGTTTTCGAGCATGGATTTTTCCAAACCTTTTTGAAATGATTTTTTAAATAAATGGGCATTTCGAATTATTAATATATAGTATTTTTAAAGTATTTTCAAATATAAAATCTATCTATTCTCTATAATAAGGGAATTTTTAAATAAGGTTTTCTAAATTGATTTTGAACGTTGGCTTTTAAAGCTTGTTTTCCAAAGTAAATTATTTTATCTATAAAATACACATTTTTGCATTACTCGAGCGAATAAGAAGGAGAATTAAATGGTTTGGTAAAACATGTGGTATGGGACACGCGCGTTTTTCTTATCTGTTAATTCCTAATTTGTCTGTTTGATCGTTTTGACCTTTGGGTCGAGTTTACCGATGAGATGAGGTAAACTTTTTACTGCTTTGAGTGTGAAATTTACCAACGGTTAGTAAGCCATTTAGTGCGAACGTGTGGTATGGGACGCACGTAAACACTTTTTGGGTTCCCATCTGAGAGTTTGTGACACATTTGCCATTGCGGCGTTTTGCCAGTATTGTACCTTTGGGACATTGCCATTGCGGCGTTTTCCATTGCGGCGTATTTGCCATTGCGGCGTTGCGGTGTATTTGCCATTGCGGTGTATTTGTCATTGTGACGTATTTGCCTTCGAACAAGGTACCTTATTGAGAGATCAGTACTTGGCAGGCTTCGACCACATGCATGTGTAAATTTTTTGAGATGATTTCACTGATTATTGTGATTTTCCGAGTGTATCGCTTATTTCATGGTTGGTCATTCGAGCCGTTATATATATATACATATATATATATATATAGGCGATTACCTTATGGGAATTTGAACTCTTATGAGTTCTATCTTTGAGATTTGAGTTGCTTACATTGGCGTTATTTGCGATTTGCCTTTTGGCGTTTATTTGGGATTTATATTCTCTTATTTGGAGATATAAGCATTTGCCTTGTGGCGTATTTTGAGATGGTGATTTCTTTGAGTTTCTTTTGAGATTGACGATATGGCGGGTTTGGGATTTCTCCTTTCTAGGAGTCATGTTTTTCCCTAAACCATTTTTGATGATTTGTGATATGCCGATGATATAAGGCTTGCTATATTTAGCATTTTATGGATTGATTTATCTCTTTTGAGATTATATGTTTGTGTAGTGATACCATTTCATCACTAGAAGTAACCATATTTATACTTAGAGTTGTTTCTTCTCGCTTGAGAAAAATATCAATCTATCCCTATGCTCATATTATCGCTTATCCTATTTAACTGATTTGTTTAGCTAGACTGACCCGTGTATTTTTATACTCAGGTCAGACCATTTATAGCCTTATGGACTTAGCCTATTCTGCTTCTGCTTGGATATTTTGCTATCGTCTTTTGTTGTAGCTTTTTGTGTTGTTGACTCTAATCTATATTATTTTGACTTGTGTGTATATTTTGGTCATCATACCACATGCTATGTATCATTTTGTATCACTCTGATGTTGTATCTGCATATGTGTGTGTATATATATATATGCTATCTGCTGTTCTTTGATGTGATTTACATTCGAGTTTTGTATTTTGTTCTGATAGATCCTATAACCACCTATAGTTTTGTATTAAGTATTTATTGAATATGTCGATCCACTTGAGTTAGAAAAAAAATAGAGCATTTATCGACGTATTCAATAGATATTTAAGACAAGGCTATAAATGGTCGCTCCTAACCATCCCTATTCTCTGCATTAGCAGACAGTATTACCCAGTAATACTCTTTGTTAATGTGGGTCTCGGGGTGGGGCATTATAGCTTGGTATCAGAGTGAGGTTCAGAACAAAATATGGTAAACACAGAACAGAAATACATATTACGGTACATCTAAGTTTAATACAAGTGTTACGAACCCCTTAATCATCGTGCCTTGACCTTTTCATGTCCTTTGAGATAGAAGTGGGGATATGTCTAGGAATATATTTTATTCCATAGTATTCCATAATATAAGTTATAATACCTTATCCTAGGAGTAATCCTAATTGTGATTGTTCTATCCGAGTCCTCTTCGATACGGGTGCTTGACACTCATCCGTATCGGAGGAATTTGTTGATGCTTTAGGATGTTCTAGTCTTGTTCTTCTGTGTGGATCGCGAATCCTATTGAGGGGATCCTTAATATTTGGCATGATGTATGAGGATTTTGGGAATTTTTCCTTGTAGTTTATCTTTTTGTCGAATTTGCACGCTATTTTCTATCTTGAGATGGGAATGATTTGGGGATAGTGTGGCTTGTATATTATCAAGCCATATTTTGTGAGTCGAAGGATCCTATATCTAGGTATCCTAATTTTGGCTAATTGGTTGTTTTTTTCTTTGGAATTTTAATGATGATTCCGAAGTATCTGCGTTCACTCTTGAATTTCGAGATGTTGATCATATATCTTGAATGCCAATCATTGTGACTTTGTTGATTTCTGTGGGTCCGTTCGGGTTTTCACCCCATCGGGCAATCAAGTTTTGTATTGATCTCTTTTCCAATTCTTAGCCTTTCGGTCATCCTTCCACGAGTATGTCCACCTAGGAAATGAGGTGATCCATTGAATTTAACTGTTATTGTCGTTCTTGTCTCCTTTGAGATATCATCTTTGGGTACTCGGTTGTTGATATACTGTGTGGTATTACTTCACTCGAAGTAATGATTCATTATAGTGTGAGGATATCTTATTCTTACTCTTATATTTCATTAATCCTTTTAATCTATTGAGTGGTGTTAGGGTCATTTCTCAACTTGACCTTACACTGATTTTCTTAAGCTACGAGTCGCGGAGGCTAGCATTCCTCTTACCGCATTCTGCACTCATATGGGTCTCGTGAGTGGCTCATTATACCGTTCGGAATAACAAACACTCCAGTATAGTCCATCAGTCCTGTGAATCGAGTATTCTGGGAATATCTCGATGAGTTCTTCTTGTGTTTTTTATTTTGAGTATAAGTTATAATCGAGTTTTCAAATCTTTCAAATTGAAGATATGTTTTTAAGTGAAATTGAAGTTTTGGGATAAATAAAGAACATTTTGAGTATTATATATGAGGAATTTCTTTTTAAAGAAAATGACTTTTGTGTTAGCTTGTCCATCAAATGCTTTAAGAATTCTGGTCGATACGCCTTATCAACGTTATCGATAGGAGTTTCCTAAACACTATGATGAGGCAATCAGACACAGTAAATTGAGTTTTAAGTAAAGATTGGAATAAATTAATATGGTTTGAGAATTAAATGCACCATTGAACCACAGTAAGTATTAGAGGAGTGGAAAGGCAGTTTTGATCACTAGATCAGCTCTACAGCCAATCGATCGGTTCATTAACTGTAAAACAATGGCGAGCCAATATCCTTACAATGTCTGAAAATTTTTCGAAATTGAATATGCTTATTTTAAAACTTTAATCATGGGTTTGTGAGCATATTTTGCTCCAAATTTTTGGCTGTGTTAAAAATTTTGTTGGAGTAAATTTGTACAACACTTTTGAAAACATATTTGAATAAATTGTCAATTTTAATTAGTTTTACATTGATAATTAAATGGAAATTTAATTTGTGTGACAAAGTGGAAATTATAGGTTGAATTGTTTTGATATATGAGCAAATCATGTTGTTTAATCATTTTTAAAGTTATGAGAATAATTTGAAAATTTATATATATTCCCAAAGTTTGTTTTAATAAATGATCAACAATCATCTTTTGATAATGGAAGATATTAGTCATCTCTTCCGAAATGAGTTTTCTTAGTTAATTGTTTTAATAATTAGATTTTTGGGAAGTAGTGAAAATTTTCCAATTAACGAATTGTTTCTTTTATGAAAATTATATAAAGTTGATCATATTTTGGTATGTCTTAGCTTTCCAGGGAAAAAGAAGATCATTTAATAAAAGATTTAGCAAAATGCTTGTATAACGACCCATTATTTTGGACCATTCAAATCGATAATAATCCACACATATCGAACTTGAATAATTCAAAATAACAGATTGTAATAAAAATTTGGAGCAAATAAAATCAATCACAGAATCATAAACACAGAAATATCAGAATAACTCACAGCGGAAGATAAAATACCATAGTAGTTCATGAAGCTACTATAACCAAGTCTCAAAACAAATACATAATATCAGTCTGAAAACAAATACAATAGAAATACCAAATACATAGAAGTCCACTAATACAAGAGTTGAAATTGAACAACTGAAACTGAAATAAATAAATAACTAGACAAGCAGAATCTCCAGCGATTCCTAGCTCTAGAAAGTGGAGTCCAAAGCTGTGAATACTCAGGCTGACCCGAGCATAAATAAAACACAAACATTCGAGTCAGGACATACATACTTATACAATGTAAACCAACTAAAGTGAACTGTAATAAATGCGCAAGTAACTTAAAGGATGCTTGGGATCGCCCATCCTCTAAGGATCCGTTAAACTATTTACTATGTAGTAATATTCGCTATTATAATAATGTCTAATAGTAAAATAAACATACTTAAAAATAGCGTTAAGGCTTTACATTTTCCACCTTAACACATAAATAGTGCCAGTAGTCTACACAGTGTCTGCATACCTCTAGATCGGGAGCCTACGAGAAGATACTCCATAGGTATGACACAAATCAAACTCGTACAAGGCGCGCTAGGGTAGGTGACGCGGCACAACTAGGCAATGCTAGGGTAGATATACCAATTACGCTTCCGGGTTGGTGGTAACGCATAGCAGCCACTACCGCCCACCTCGAGCCACACTCCAAAATCAAAGGGTACCCCAATCAATCACAAAGTAATAGAATGGTATCAAAGAAGTGTGTCCGATCAGAGGTGCTACCTCATTGGCCCGTCGATCACTCCTGTTTTAGCCACCTTAATCCCACTCACGGGAGTCAGGTCCACGTTCATACCGCAATAGGATCGTCGCCACCATCCTACTTCATTCTGGAAACTCCACCGCGTACACATTTGTTAAAGTGGTTTTCGGTATCGACAGAGAGTATGCCCATATCCGATCCCGGTCTCTTTAACAACCAATCGTTTATTTAAATCACCATTTCAAAAATAAAACTTAATTTCCATTTTATTTTCTTTACTTAAACTTTCATTTTAAACCAAATCACAAATTTCCAAATTAAGTTATATTTCAAATTACAATTTAATCATTTATTTATTTAACATTTTTAACTTATAGAAAAATCACTAACCCTTTATTAAATCATTTTAAATTCAATTTAAATCAAATTATCATATTTTTTACATTTTAAAATATTTAAAATTTTCCAGAAAAATATATAAAATAACCACGGGTCTGTATAATATTTTCTAACCTAGGTCAAGTGATACGGATAATATATCATTTCAATCCGTAATTTACAAAAAAATCCGGCTTCTATCATTTCAAACCCGCAATCCCAAGTTAATAAAAATAAATAAAAATCGCTTAGGCCTATCATTTCATCCCATAACGATTTTTCCCTATTCAAAAGTCCGTTCGGGTATGTATCATTTCAACCCATAGTGATTCTATTTTACAGGGAACTTGCAGTGTGAGAAACAGAAATAAATAAACAGTATAACAAAATATAACATATCAGATGATGTGACAAGTTTATAACAAAGTTTAACATCATATAATTCATATCACAGGCACGTATAACATGGTATAACAATTCTACACATTCACTTGTTATCGTTTCACAATTCTAAAAGTATGAATGTCAAGCGAGAATAACTCACCTTTTTAAGCTGGAGTTCGCAAATCAAAACACACAAACAAATTCCAGAAAGCACGATAGCATGACTTTTGATTCAAGTGGAGAGAGAGCCAAGATATTAATCTTGTATACAACAAATAAACAAAGCAATATAAATATATATTCAACAAATATAACTTGAAACAAAATTGGAAATTTGAATAGACAAATGACTTAACCAAGCTTTTAAATCACAAGTGCTTGACCATGACTCCTTGTTTGCTCGGCCATGAAGGGTTTATTGGTGGTAAGGGCTCGGGTTTGCATCACAAATGCACGGCTACAATAGGGATGTGAAAGGTTTTGGGGTTACAAAGTAAGGAACGTCAAAGGACAAGGCAAAAGAGGGGAGTTTTGGTGCAAAAAGGCTCGGCCTATAGTCATGTTTGGGCTCGACCAGGGTCATGTACAGGTCAGGTCAGATGTGAGGTGATGGCCAGAGGTGATGCACGTGCTCGTGGTGGTGGCTAAGGGTGATGGCCGTGGCTAGAACATGAAGGTGATGGTGGAAATGTTGGCTCGGCTAGGCATTTCTTTGGAAATTTTTGCAAAGTTTGTGGAGTTTTCATCATTTGGTGGTCACGGCCAGATCTGGACAGGGGAAGAGGAGGTGGTTGCTGCCGTGGAAGATGAGGAGAAGGTGATGGTGGTGGTCGGTGGAGATGATGGTGGTATTGGCCGAGCAAAGCATGAAGAGATCAAGGCAAAATCAAGCAAAATGAAGAAGAAAAAGAGGAGATGGAAGCCATGACTTATAAAATTATTTTCAGAAATGGAATGCCATGAGAATGAAGTGGTGAGGAAGTTTCTCACGTGAATTATCTAATGAAAATGCACGGCCAAAGCTAGAAAATGAAAGGCCAAGCAAATGAAAAGACAAGCAAATGAAAAGTCACAAGTTTTAAAAGCTTTTGTCTCTTTGAATTTCCACTTTCTTTTATTCAAAATAAACCAATCAAAAACCAAATAAATAAAATAAAAGATAAAACAAAATAAAGTAGAAATGAAAATAAATAAATAGTCTTAGGAAAATAGAAAATAAATAAAGAAAATAGTTTATTATATTGAAACTAGAATTAAAAATTGTAAACAAAATACAACTAATATTGGAAAATTACAACTACACTTTTAAAATGTTTTAAAAACAAACTTTTGAAATAAAATCTAATTTAAAAATATTTGCAAAATCTTGGGTTGTTACACTCTCCCCCACTCAAACCTTTTCGTCCTCGAAAAGAACGAAACAAGGAAAATAAGAATAACAAGATAGAAAAGCAAACTGTACCTGAAACAAACAATTCCGGTTTCGAAGCACGAATGCTCTCCTCCATCTCCCAGGTACAATCTCGATCATCAGTAATCCACTGTACTTTGACCAGACTAACAGATTTCCTTTTTAGCTGCTTCGTACCTCTGTCGACAATACGAAGTGGCTTCCTCTCGACAGTCAGATTAGGCTCAATATCCAAACTATCAAGAGCAGAAGGCTGAACAATAAGAGATGGGTCATGGAGATACCGGCGAAGATGCGAGACGTGTAATACATCATCCACTCCAGAAAGCTTCTCGGGCAAATCCAGATGATAAGCCAAAGAACCAACTCTTTCCACAAAGCGGAAAGGACCAATGAACCTAGGAGAAAGCTTCCCTCTACGACCGAAGCGAATGACATTCCTTAAGGGAGAGACCTTAAGGAAAACCTGATCACCAACAGCAAATTCTAATCTATGCCTACGCCTATCAGCGTACTTCTTCTGCCTATCCCATGCAACCCTCAACTTCCTCTTAATCTCCTCAACTCTCTCAGAAGCCTCCAAAATCATATCAGGACCAAGAACCAAACGATTACCGGATTCAATCCAGCAAGATGGAGATCTACAAGGTCGTCCGTAAAGAGCAGCAAACAGAGACATTTTAATACTGGCCTGAATTCAAAGATAGAATGAGATAGATAAAGGATTAAGATAAGCTTAAAATAGAAGATTAGATTGTACCTGATAACTATTATTGTAGGTGAATTCGACAAGATGGAGATGACCTTCCCAAGATCCTCCATAATCAAGCACACAAGCACGAAGAAGATCTTCGAGAATCTGATTCACTCTTTCCGTTTGACCGTCGGTCTGTGGATGGTAAGCAGTTCTCAGATTCAGATGAGTACCCAAAGATTCCTGAAAAGCTTTCCAAAACTGACTGGTAAAGATAGGATCACGATCACAAACAATACTGAGAGGAACACCATGGAGACGAACAATCTCTCTCATATAGATCTCAACCAAGCTAGAAGCAGAACGGGTAGACTTGACTGGAATGAAATGAGCATACTTGGTCATGCTATCCACAATAACCCAGATACTCTCATTACCCTCCTAGTCCTCGGTAATCCATCAATGAAATCCATAGAAACCTGTTCCCACTTCCAATTGGGAATCTCAAGGGGCTGCAACAAACCAGGGGTCTTCTGATGATCGGCCTTGACTTGCTGACAAGTCGCACACCTACTAACAAAGATAGAGATATCCCGCTTTATCCCTCTCCACCAATAAAGCCTCTTCATATCCTGATACATCATCGTCACACCAGGATGAATAGAAAGTCTGGATCGATGATTCTCCCGAAGTAACTCTTGCCTCAATCCATCAACATTCGGGACACAAATCCTACCATTAATCCTCAAAATCCCTCTATCGTCGATCTGAGATCCACTACTACCACGACTACTACCATCAACTCTGCTATGAACAATCTCCTTAATAAGCCTAAGCATTCTATCCTCATCCTGCTTAGCCACGATCCGATCCAAAAGAGGAGAAGAAGAAACAACAAGCTGACACAACAAAGCCTTTTTTCGACTCAGAGCATCGGCCACAACATTAGCTTTACCAGGAGTATAGCTAATATCGAGGTCGTAAGAAGCCATAAAATCAAGCTAATGAACTTGCCTCTGATTCAAATCCTTCTGGGTGAAGATATATCTCAAAGACTGATGATCGGTGAAAAGCTCAAACTTAGTTCCCAGAAGATGATGCCTCCAAAGCTTCAAAGCAAAGACAACACCAAGCAACTCTAAATCATGAGCAACATAATTAGCCTCATGGGTTTTCAACTGACGGTTGGCATATGAAATGACCCTACCATCCTGCATGAGAACATCACCCAATCCCTCACGACTAGCATCAGTATATACCGTCAATCCCTCACTTCCATTCGGAACGGTAAGAACAGGTGTGGAAGTAAGCTTGCTCTTTAACTCATAGAATGCAGCTTTACACTCATCACTCTAGATAAACTTTGCATTCTTACGAGTCAAAGCAGTGAGAGGTGCAACAATCCGAGCAAAATTCTTAATGAATCTCTGATAATAACCGGCAAGGCCCAGAAAACTACGAATATCAGATGGAGTCTTAGGATTTTCCCAATCCTGAAACAGAATAGGGAAAAATAAGAACCACAGACAAGATAGAATAATTAAATGATAAAGGAAAAAGAGAAGGAAAGAAAGACTTACATTGATCGCAACGATCTTGACTGGATCAACAGAAACTCCATTACCAGAAACAATATGTCCAAGGAATCAGACTTCATCCTTCCAAAAATGGCATTTCGAAAATTTAGCCTTCAACCGATGATTTCTAAGAGTCTCCAGAACAGATTTCAAATGTGACTCATGATCTTTCTTGGACTTAGAGAAGACAAGGATATCATCAACAAAGACAAGAACAAATTTATTAAGCACATCACGAAAAACACAATTCATCAAATCAACAAAGAAAGCAGGAGCATTAGTCAAACCAAAAGGCATGACTAACCATTCAAAAAACCCATTCTCAGTACGGAAAGCAGTCTTGGGAATACTTTCCTCAGCAACTCCGAGCTGGTGGAAACCTGTGGCAAGATCAAGCTGAGAGAAAACAGTAGCACCTTAAAGCTGATCAAACATATCATTGATGTGAGGCATAGGATATCTGTTTTTCATAGTGAGCTTGTTCAGCTCCCTATAATCAACACACATCCGCAAAGAACCATCGGACTTAGTGACAAAAACCACCGCTGCTCCCCATTCTGAAAGGCTAGGTCTGATCAGATATTTGGAGAACCCTCAATTTGCTTTCCCAAATCAACCTTCTTGCGGGGTGCCATTCTTCTAGGAGGAAGAACTACAGGTCGAGCTCCAGGAATAAGGTCAACACGAAAATCAATTTCCTGCTTAGGAGGTAAAGCGGTGACTTCACCAAATACAAAGGGATAGAATCTGATCACACCGGTCGAATGAAGATCACCAGGAGAAGAATCTAAAGAATAAATAAAATTGCCAGCAAAATCCTGAGGCATGCGGCACTGAATAATCAAAGGATCACCCTTATCTCCCACAAGAGATACAATTCGGGATTTGCAAGAGATACGGGCATCATGATTCCTTAACCAATCCTCACCAAGCAATAAATCAAAAGCATCGAAACCCAGAACATAGAAATCTGCAGAAAACCGATAACCAGAATGAAAGAGTTTCACATGCTTACAAATCCTATTAATATTTACGGGACCCCCAATAGGATTTGAAACACATAAAGGAACAGAAGCATACTCAGGAGAAAGGAGATGCTTAAACTTATCACACAAATCAACAGAAATAAAACTATAGGAAGCTCCAATATCAAATAAAACACGAATAGGATGCTGAAATAAAGAAAAGGTGCCCTGAAGAGTACCTTGGTCATCACTTGGAGCAGGAGCAGGTGTAGGTGGAGCAGGTGAAGAAGCAGAGGTAACAGCAAAAATACCAAACGGCTTGCCCTTCTGATACAAAGGACAGTCATTCTTAAAATGACCAGGCTGCAGACAGACATGACAAAGATCACGCCTATTCAACTGAGCAGAAGGAGGAACAACAGCACCAACTAAAGTAGGACAACTATTGGCATAGTGTCCCTTCTGATCACATTTGAAGAAGGTGATGGTAGTAAGGTCAATAGGCTTCCTCTGAAAAGGAGAAGATGATGAAGATCCCAAACCCAGATTCTTGAGCCAATTCTTCTTCTACTGATGGAAATTAGGCTTTCTCTTCTTAGAGTTAGCAGAGAAAGAATGAGATGAAGGAGCACCAACAACAGTAGGATCCTTAGAAGTAGGGTTCTCATAACGAATAGCCATATCCATAAGCTCGGTAAAAGTGCCATGAACATGAGAAATGAGACGATCATAATACTCAGGACGAGCAGCAGCTATGAACTTCTCATTCTTCTTGAGAGGAGTGTCTATCAGGCCAGGACCGAACTTGAAAAGTTCATTGAACTTCCGCTCATACTCAGAAAAGGACATGGTACCCTGCTTGGGATCCATGAATTCACGATAAAGCTGAGATTTACCGGCTTCTAGCATCCATTTTGCCACAAAAGCCTCCCTGAAAGAAGATACAGAAACAAAACTTAAGATAGATTCAAAAGAAAGGAGAATATGGGCACAAAATTCAAGATAGCACAAAGGATACCTAAACTGCTCCCAGGAAATATCACCCTCGTCAGTGTGAGCTGTAACAGACTCCCACCAATCCAAGGCTGACTCTTGCAACTGCCAAGCTGCTAACTGACGCTTTTGGGCATCAGTAACCTCGAGACCATAAAAGATCCTCTCTAAACTCTGTAACCATTGTTGGGCTTCGATAATGCTCTCTGAACCGGTAAACTTGGTTCCACCAAGCTGAGAGAATTCCTTATAGAGAACAGTAAACCTAATAGGTGTAGCAAGCTGAGGAGCTGGGGCAATACCACGACCCCTACCTTTGGCATTTCCACGATTCATCCTAAAAAATAAAGAATGAATTTTAGGACAAAGCTAAAGAGAAGACAAAGATAAGATAAGACAAGATAAATTCATTTGGATGAATATCCTAATTAAAGAAATTTCTAACAAGGCAGATACGAAAGGAAGGACGTTTAGAAAATTGCTTTTAAAACAAGAAAATTTTATATCAAAATAATCTTTGAAAATCCTTTGAAAAATCAATTTAAAATCATTTTATACTTTGAAAATACATTCTCTCACAAAGAAATGATTCTAAGGTTGATTTCACTCATTCTAGGGTATTTCTACCCTATCTCTAATGAGTTTTTGCTCCGCAGGCTAAGGTTTGCCTAAAAAACCTCGCTCTGATACCAACTGTAACGACCCACTATTTTGGACCATTCAAATCGACAATAATCCACACATGTCGGACTTGAATAATTCAAAATAACATATTTTAATAAAAATTTGGAGCAAATAAAATCAATCACAGACACAAAAATATCAGAATAACTCGCAGCGGAAGATAAAATACCATAGTAGTTCATGAACCTACTATAACCAAGTCTCAAAACAAATACATAATATCAGTCTGAAAACAAATACAATAGAAATCCCAAATACATAGAAGTCCACTAATACAAGAGCTGAAATAGAACAACTGAAACTGAAATAGATAAATAACTAGGTAAGCAGAATCTCCAGCGATTCCTAGCTCCAGAAAGTGAAGTCCAAAGCTGTGAATACTCAGGCTGACCCGAGCGTAAATAAAACACAAACACTTGAGTCAGGACATACATACTTATACAATGTAAACCAACTCAAGTGAACTGTAATAAATGCACAAGTAACTTAAAGGATGCTTGGGACCAACCATCCTTTAAGGATCCGTTAAACTATTTACTATGTAGTAATATTCGCTATTATAATAATGTCTAATAGTAAAATAAACATACTTAAAAATAGCGTTAAGGCTTTTCATTTTCCACCTTAACATATAAATAGTGCCAGTAGTCTACACAGTACCTGCGTACCTCTAGATCGGGAGGCTACAAGAAGAAACTCCATAGGTATGACACAAATCAAACTCGTACAAGGTGCGCTAAGGTAGGTGACACGGCACAACTAGACAATGCCAGGGTAGATATACCAATTACGTTTCCGGGCTAGTGGTAACGCATAGCAGCCACTACCGCCCACCTCGAGCCACACTCCAAAATCAAAGGGTACCCTAATCAATCACAATGTAATAGAATGGTATCGAAGAAGTGTGTCCGATTAGAGGTGCTACCTCATTGGCCCGTCGATCGCTCCTGTTTTAGCCACCTTAAGCCAACTCACGGGAGTCGGGTCCACATTCATACCTCAATAGGATCGTCGCCACCATCCTACTTCATTCTGGAAACTCCACCGCGTACACAGTTGTTAAAGTGGTTTTCGATATCGACAGAGAGTATACCCATATCTGATCCCGGTCTCTTTAACAACCAATCGTTATTATAACCTGTGGTTATAAATTTCAAAAATGGTTTATATTTCAAATCAAAATACTTCATTTAAACCATTTAAAAGTGAAGTCATTATACCTTTAAATCAAATACTCAATTCCTAAAAATTTATCCTTTTCTGAGCTCATTTATTCACTTAAATACTTTAAAACATTAAAATTTCAGCTTTCGCAGCAGTTAGAAAAATGCTACGGTAAGTTATATTTGAAACAATTCATTTCAGCAAAGATAGCATTTAAAAACTGCTGTAGAAGTTCAGTTACATTTGAAGACCTCATTTCAACCAACTTCAGCACTTATCAAGTGCTAGTGTAGCCCTTTTATTAGTTTCAGATTTCAGATTTTCTTTCTGCAACCACAGCACTTACCAAATGCTGCAGTAGCCTTTAGTTAATTAGCCTTTAGTTCATTTGCATCAACCACAGCACTTACAAAGTGCTGCAGTATCTTTTACTTCAGATTTTAAGTTAATTTCAGAAATGGTTGCATTTCTGAAGTGCTACTAATTCAATTTCCAGATTTATAATAAAATTTCAGAAACAAATAAACTTCGATTTTAACCATTTTAACTTATAAAAATCATATTTTTCCACTCAAAATGTTCATTTGAAAACCCTTTAACTTATGATTTTTATAAAGTAAAATTTTCATAATTAAATCCAAATTTTTTCAATAATTTACTTATTAAATCCAAGTGTACAATTCTCTTATTCTTTGCATTTTTTTAATAATTAACTCAACACTTAAATTTAAATCACCATTTCAAAAATAAAACTTAATTTCCATTTTATTTTCTTTACTTAAACTTTCATTTTAAACCAAATCACAAATTTCCAAATTAAGTTATATTTCAAATTACAATTTAATCATTTATTTATTTAACATTTTTAACTTATAGAAATATCACTAACCCTTTATTAAATCATTTTAAATTCAATTTAAATCAAATTATCATATTTTTTACATTTTAAAATATTTAAAATTTTCCAGAAAAATATATAAAATAACAACGGGTGTGTATAATATTTTCTAACCTAGGTCAAGTGTTATAGATAATATATCATTTCAATCCGTAATTTACAAAAAAAATTCGGGTTCTATCATTTCAAACCCGCAATCCCAAGTTAATAAAAATAAATAAAAATCGCTCAGGCCTATCATTTCAGCCCATAACGATTTTTCCCTATTCAAAAGTCTGTTCGGGTATGTATCATTTCAACCCATAGTGATTCTATTCTACAGGGAACTTGCAGTGTGAGAAACAGAAATAAATAAACAGTATAACAAAATATAACATATCAGATGATGTGACAAGTTTATAACAAAGTTTAACATCATATAATTCATATCACAGGCACGTATAACATGGTATAACAATTCTACACATTCACTTGTTATCGTTTCATAATTCTATAAGTATGACTGTCAAGCGTGAATAACTCACCTTTTTAAGCTGGAGTTCGCAAATCAAAATACACAAACAAATTGCAGAAAGCACGATAGCAAGAATTTTGATTCAAGTGGAGAGAGAGCCAAGATATTAATCTTGTGTACAACAAATAAACAAAGCAGTATAAATATATATTCAACAAATATAACTTGAAACAAAATTGGAAATTTGAATAGACAAATGACTTAACCAAGCTTTTAAATCACAAGTGCTTGACCATGACGCCTTGTTTGCTCGGCCATGAAGGGTTTATTGGTGGTAAGGGCTTGGGTTTGCATCACAAATGCACGGCTACAATAGGGATGTGAAAGGTTTTGGGGTTACAAAGTAAGGAAGGTAAAAGGACAAGGCAAAAGAGTGGATTTTTGGTGCAACAAGGCTCGGCCTATAGTCATGTTTGGACTCAGCCAGGGTCATGTACAGGTCAGGTCAGATGTGAGGTGATGGCCAGAGGTGATGCACGTGCTGGTGGTGGTGGCATAGGGTGATGGCCGTGGCTAGAACATGAAGGTGATGGTGGAAATGTTGGCTCGGCTAGGCATTTCTTTGGAAATTTTTGCAAAGTTTGTGGAGTTTTCATCATTTGGTGGTCACGGCCAGATCTGGACAGGGAAGAGGAGGTGGTTGCTACCGTGGATGATGAGGAGAAGGTGATGGTGGTGGTCGGTGGAGATGATGGTGGTATTGGCCGAGCAAAGCATGAAGAGATCAAGGAAAAATCAAGCAAAATGAAGAAGAAAACGAGGAGATGGAATCCATGACTTACAAATTTTTTTCAGAAATGGAATGCCGTGAGAATGAAGTGGTAAGGAAGTTTCTCACGTGAATTATCAAATGAAAATGCACAGCCAAAGCTAGAAAATGAAAGGCCAAGCAAATGAAAAGACAAGCAAATGAAAAGTCACAAGTTTTAAAAGCTTTTGTCTCTTTGAATTTCCACTTTCTTTTATTCAAAATAAACCAACCAATAATCAAATAAATAAAATAAAAGATAAAACAAAATAAAGTAGAAATGAAAATAAATAAATAGTCTTAGGAAAATAGAAAATAAATAAAGAAAATAGTTTATTATATTGAAACTAGAATTAAAAATTGTAAACAAAATACAACTAATATTGGAATATTACAACTACACTTTTAAAATGTTTTAAAAATAAAATTTTGAAACAAAATCTAATTTAAAAATATTTGCAAAATCTTGGGTTGTTACCGCTTGTTTGAAAATACAATTTGAAATTAAAATTGTTTGACAAAATTTCAAAGTTTAATTTGATTTGAAAGATGAAATTTGGTTGAAATAGTGTTGTGCTAAAACAATCATAACTTGAGATTTATAACTCCGAATGAGTTCAAACTTTTTGCAAATGAATGAGCCTTTAGAAAGCTATAAATTTTCTTTTTACTACTTTAGAAAATTTTGCATTTTTAATAGTCTGAAATGGGTTTGAAAGATGATGGTCATTTCTGTCTTATAAGAGATTTTCTAAAATTTAATCTGAAAGTAAATTTAGCATAACTTTCAAACCTTGAATCAAATTTTTATGATTTTATATCATTGGAAAGCTAAGACTTAGTAGAACAACCTTCAAGTTTTTAAGTATTTTCATATTTTGAGTTTTTCTGGGTCAAATTTGAGGATCTTTACAACAAGTTTGTGATTGAAATAACTTGTATTCTTAAAAATTATGTGCATTCTACCCATTTTGCGAATATAAATTGGTTGATGTTTTGTATAAAAGTATATGTTTCAAACTGGTATATATAGTGGTATAATATATATGTACAACATTTTGTTCACTTTAATTAAGAGTTTAGAGATTAAATTGGATTTTTGAAAGAAGTTTTGAAAATTTTCAAAATATTGAAGTTTGAGAATTAGAGTATAAAAAAATTGGGTTTTTGGAAACCTTAAAAAAAATTCTTTCTAGAATAAGAGTATAGAAATCCATTCCTCGAGTTTGTTTTGTCTTTGTACCATTGACTAATGACATGCATTATGCGGTCAATTGAGTCTGGTGGCCTTTGAAGAAACCACCTATCACTGAATCCTCTTACCTCTCTTGTTGTCAAACCATTGTTGGCATGGTTCTTTCCGTAATGACACACAGAAAGTCATGTCGATAATCATCTTAGTGATTGGAGTCCGGGATAAAAGTTGAGCTAAATCCCGACACTATTCGAGAAATTTCTAAGAAATCAATCTCACTTGATTAATCTTTTAGGTAGCATTCTGTTCGTATTCATGTGTCTAAGGAGTGAAGCCTTCAAAATCACGAGGTGTTGCTTATACAAATTATATAGTCCGCTAAGCCCGACGAATATATTCAGGAAATTATAGAATTTATCGAACAATTTTATCTTGGTCTTCTATCATTTTGAGTCGAGGGAAATTTTTTTAAACTCGAGCTTGTCTATCTTTCTTTTGATTGATGAAATAAAGGAGTTGAATATAAACTCTTCACTAGAAATTGCGAGGACGCAATTTTGTTAAGGGGGGAGTCTGTAAAAACCCTGGTTTTGGAGATTACCTTTTAATATTAAATTATAACGGTAGTTATAATTTAATATTGTGAATTAAAATGGAATTGGAGATTTATAATTGTTTATTTGGAATAAACAATAAATTTTGGAATTAAAATGTGAAAATAAAGTTTGGAACTTTATTTTGTTTGTTTGGGTTAATAATGAATGGAAAATGATATTTATTTAGAGAAAATGCAATAATTTTATTAATTATTGCCAATTACTTCTTTTAATAATTTTTAAAAGAGGTATTTGATTTAAAGGTTGTTATTTAAATAAAAAGGTGGAATTTGGTGTAAAAAAATGAGTTTTAATTATATGTTTGAGTTTAAAATAGTTTATTTTATTTTTCGAAGTAAGAAAATAACTTTTGTTAAATTTTAGAAGTTAAAAATGTGGACTTTTACATTTATTTGTGTAAAATAGGGTATTTTTGTAAAAAAAAGGGTTTTAATAATAAAAATGTTTTAAAAATATAAATTTATCTTTTTATATGATGAAAAATATTTTATTTTACGTGTGTGTAAGTTTACATATTTTTCTTATCTAAAAATTGGAAGAAAATGACATTTTGTTTTGTATATAGTGTAAAATATGAACACATTTTAGTTTAAGTGTTGATTAATTAACTTAGGCTATTATATTTTCTTTTAATTAGTGGGTCCAAAGCCCATTAGTGCTTACTTGATATTGAGAAAAGAGGAGAAAGTTACAGTACATTCAAAAGTTTCATCTCCTTCTTCCTCTTTTCTATAAAATAAGAAAACTCAACTATTTCTTCAATTCAAGCTCAAATCTTCAAATTAATTCAACAAACTGAAATCTTTGTCAAACTAGAGTGTAAATCTAAAGGTAATCAAACACCAAACCCTTTAGTTTCATGAAAATCACAATTTTAGTAGTTGGGTTTCTAATTTACTGTTTATTCTTCTTGCATGCACTGTATATCTCTTCCACAGGTCCTACAAGCTAAAATCTCAAGCCAAGCTTCAATCTTTTTGCTTAAATCTGGGTATTTGCACAACTACAACAAAGGCGAGTTACAACACTCACAAATTCTAACTGCGCCAAGCTCAAAATTGCAAAAGGCTGTGAATTTCTAGCTACTATAAATAAGTTTCTATAGTTGCTTTTCTCTGATCGAAATCTGTTTCATAGTGCTTCTTTGAAAGCCTGTAACTTTTGATTCCTGCAACAAAATGCTGCCTGATTTCTTGCATTTAGTAATTTACATATTGATCTTTGTCTCTGCAATATTTTGTTCAGAAATATTGTCGTTTGAGTGTTGAAATCTGCTCTGGAATTTGCATGTAAACCCTGAAATCGACCTGGAATGAATCGCCTGAGGAGGGTCGACCCTTCCTCTCTCTGGGTCAACATGCAGGTCGACCCAGAGACCACTAAGGTCGACCGGTCTATCGACCTTAGTTTTGATGTTTTCAGCCCTATTTGCTTCATTTTCTTGCTATATTTCGAGATTTTTTTATCGTATTCAAAGGCCATGATGTCTATCAGTAGAATAGAAAATTTTTGGAGATTTTGAAATCCAAATTTTGGATTAAATTTGAATTGAATTCGAATATCGGTTTGAGTGTTTTCTTGGATTTTTATTCATTTTCGAGCACAGATTTTTCTAAACCTTTCTGAAATGATTTTTAAAATAAATGGGCATTTCAATTTATTAATATATAGTATTTTAAAAGTATTTTCAAATATAAAATCTATTGATTCTCTATAATAAGGGAATTTTTAAATAAGGTTTTCTAAATTGGTTTCGAAAGTTGGTTTTAAAAGCTTGTTTTACAAAGTAAGTTATTTTATCTATAAAATACACATTTTGCACTATTCGAGCAAATGAGAAGGAGAATTAAATGGTTTGGTAAAACACATGGTATGGGACACGTGTGTTTATCTTATCGGTTAATTCCCGACTTGTCTGTTTAATCGTTTTGACCTTTGGGTCGAGTTTACTGATGAGATGAGGTAAACTTTTTACTGCTTTGAGTGTGAAATTTACCAACGGTTAGTATGCCATTTAGTGTGAACGTGTGGTATGGGACGCACGTTAACACTTTTCGGGTTCCTATCCGAGAGTTTGTGACACATTTGCCATTGCGGCGTTTTGCCAGTACTGGACCTTCGGGTCATTGCCATTGCAGCGTATTTTCCATTGCGGCGTTTTCCATTGTGGTATATTTTCCCTTGCGGTGTATTTTTCATTGTGATGTATTTGCCTTCGGGAGAGGTAACTTATTGAGAGATCAGTACTTGGCAGGCTTCGGCCACATGCACGTGCAAAATTTTTGAGATGATTTCATTGATATTGTGATTTTTCGAGTGTATCGCCTATTTCATGGTTGGCAATTCGAGCCGTTATATATATATATATATATATATATATATATATATATATATATGGCGATTACCTTATGGGAATTTGAACTCTTTTGAGTTCTATCTTTGAGATTTGAGTTGCCTACACTGGAAATATTAGTAATTTTCCTTTTGGCGTTTATTTGGGATTTATATTCTCCTATTTGGAGATATATGGATTTGCCTTATGGCGTATTTTGAGATGGTGATTTCTTTGATTTGCTTTGAGTTGCTTTTGAGATTGACAACATGGCGGGTTTGGGATTTCTCCTTTTTAGGAGTCATGTTTTTTCCTAAACCATTTTTGATGATTTGTGATACGCCGATGATATGAGGCTTGCTATATTTAGCGTTTTATGGATTGATTTATCTCTTTTGATATTATATGTTTGTATAGTGATACCATTTCATCACTAGAAGTAACCATATTTATACTTAGAGTCGTTTCTTCTCGCTTGAGAAAAATATCAATCTATCCCTATGCTTATATTATCGCTTATCCTATTTAACTGATTTGTTTAGCTAGACTGACCCGTGTATTTTTATACTCGGGTCAGACCGAGGTGTTTCAGGTTAGGTTCCCTTATGGACTTAGCCTATTCTGCTTTCGCTTGGATATTTTGCTATCGTCTTTTGTTGTACCCTTTTGTTGTAGCTTTTCGTGTCGTTGACTCTAATGTATATTATTTTGACTCGTGTGTATATTGTGGTCGTCATACCACATGCTATATATCATTTTGTATCACTTTGAGGTGGTATCTGTATATGTATGTGTATATATATATATGATATCTGCTGTTCTTTGATGTGATTTGCATTCGAGTTTTGTATTTTGTTCTGATAGATACTATAGCCACCTATAGTTTTGTATTAAGTATTTATTGAATATGTCGATCCACTTGAGTTAGAAAAAAAAGTAGAGCATTTATCGACGTATTCAATAGATATTTAAGACAATGCTATAGATGGTCGCTTCTAACCAGCCCTATTCTCTGCATAAGCATACATTATTACCCAGTAATACTCTTTGTAATATGGGTCTTGGGGTGGGGCGTCACACATTGGTATTAGAACGAGGTTCAGAACAAATTATGATAAACATAGAACATAAACACATATTACGATACATCTAAGTGTAATACAAGTGTTACGAATCCCTTAATCATCGTGCCTTGACCTTTTCGTGTCCTTTGAGATAGAAGTGGGAATATGTCTAGGAATATATTTTATTCCATCGTATTCCATAATAGAATTTATAATATCTTATCCTAGGAGTAATCCTAATTGTGATTGTTCTATTCGAGTCCTCTTCGATACGGGTGGTTGACACTCATCCATATCGGAGGAATTTGTTGATGCTTTAGGATGTTCTGGTCTTGTTCTTCTATGAGGATTACGAATCCAATTGAGGGGATCCGCAATATTTGGCATGATGTATGAGGGTTTTGTTAATTTTTCCTTGTAGTTCATCTTTTTGTGCGAATTTTCACGTTAGTTTCTATCCTGAGATGGGAATGATTTGGGGATAGTGGGGCATGTATATTATCAAGCCACATTCTGTGAGTCGAAGGATCCTATATCTAGGTATCCTAATTTTGGCTAATTTGTTGTTTTTTCTTCGGAATGTTAATGATGATTCCGAAGTATCTGTATTCACTCTTGAGTTTCGAGATGTTGATGATATATCTCGAATGCCAGTCATTGTGACTTTGTTGATTTCTATGGGTCCATTCGGGTTTGCCACCCCATCGGGCAATCAAGTTTCGTATTGACCTATTTTCCAATTCTTAGCCTTTCGGTCATCCTTCCACGAGTATGTCCACCTAGGAAATGAGGTGATTCATTGAATTTAACTGTTATTTTCGTTCTTGTCTCCTTTGAGATATCCTCTTTGGGTACTCAGTTGTTGATAGACTGTGTGGTATTACTTCACTCAAACTAATGATTCGTTATAGTGTTACTTCTTCTCATTCGAGCGGATATCTTATTCTTACTCTTATATTTCATTAATCCTTTTAATCTATTAAGTGGTGTTAGGGTCATTTCTTAACTTGACCTTACGCCGATTTTCTTAAGCTACGAGTCGCGGAGGATAGCGTTCCTCTTACTGCATTCCACACTCATATGAGTCTCGTGAGTGGCTTGTTATACCGTTCGGAATAACAAACACTCCAGTATAGTCCATCAGTCTTGTGAATCGAGTATTCTAGGAATATCTCGATGAGTTCTTCTTGTATTTTTGATTTTGAGTATAAGTTATAATCAAGTTTTCAAATCTTTCAAATTGAAGATATGTTTTTAAGTGAAATTGTATTTTTGAGAGAAATAAAGAACATTTTGAGTATTATATATGAGGAATTTCTTTTTAAAGAAAATGATTTTTGTGTTGGTTGTCCATCAAATGCTTTAAGAATTCCATTCGATACGCCCGATCAACTTTATCGATAGGAATTTTCAAAACACTATAATGAGGCAATCAGATACAGTAAACTGAGTTTTAATAAGTAAAGGTTGGAATAAATTAATATGGTTTGAGAATTAACTACAGCCATTGAACTATAGTAAGTATTAGAGGAGTGGCAAGGCAGTTTTGATCACTAGGTCAACTCTACATCCAATCGATGGGATCATTAACTATAAAACAATGGCGAGGCAATATCCTTGCAATATTTGAAAATTTTTCGAAATTGAATATGCTTATTTTAAAACTTTAATCATGGGTTTTTGAGCAAATTTTGTTCTAAAATTTTGGCTATGTTAAAAGTTTTGTTGGAGTAAATTTGTACAACTCTTTTGGAAACATATTTGAATAAATTGTCAACTTTAATTAGTTTTACATTAATAATTAAATGGAAATTTAATTTGTGTGACAAAGTGGAAATTCGAGGTTGAATTGTTTTGATATATGAACAAATCAGGTTGTTTAATCATTTTTAAAGTTATGAGAATAATTTGAAACTTTATATATATTCCCAAAGTTTGTTTTAATAAATGATCAACAATCATCTTTTGATAATGGAAGATATTAGTCATCTCTTCCAAAATGAGTTTTCTTAGCTAATTGTTTTAATAATTAGATTTTTGGGAAGTAATGAAAATTTTCCAATTAACGAATTGTTTCTTTTATAAAAATTATATAAAGTTGATCATATTTTGGTATGTCTTGGCTTTCTAGTGAAAAAGAAGATCATTTAATAAATGATTTAGCAAAATTCTTGTTTGAAAATATAATTTGAAATTAAAATGGTTTGAGAAAATTTCAAAGTTCAAATTGATTTGAAAGATGAAATTTGGTTGAAATAGTGTTGTGCTAAAACAATCATAACTTGAGATTTATAACTCCGAATGAGTTCAAACTTTTTGTAAATGAAAGAGTCTTTAGAAAGCTATAAATTTTCTTTACTACTTTAGAAAATTTTGCATTTTTAATAGTCTGAATTGGGTTTGAAAAAGATGGTCATTTCTGTCCTATATGAGATTTTCTAAAATTTAATCTAAAAGTAAATTTAGCATAACTTTCAAACCGTGAATCCAATATTTATGATCTTTATATCGTTGGAAAGCTTAGAATTAATAGAACAACTTTCATTCTATAAGTAATTTTAGATATTGAATTGGATATTTGAATGAAGTTTTGAAAATTTTGAAAATATTGAAGTTTGAGAATTAGAGTATAAAGAAATTGGGTTTTTGGAAACCATAATTTTTTTTCCTTGCAGAATAAGAGTATAGAAATCCATTCCTCGAGTTTGTTTTGTCTTTGTACCATTTGTCTAATGACATGCATTATGCGGTCAATTGAGTCTGGTGGCCTTTGAAGAAACCACTTATCATCGAATTCTCTTACCTCTCTAGTTGTCCAACCATTGTTGGCAAGGTTCTTCCCGTAATGACACACGGAAAGTCATGTCGATAATCAGCTTAATGATTGGAGTCTAGGATAAAAGTTGAGCTAAATCCCGACTCTATTCGAGAAATTTCTAAGAAATCAATCTCACTTGATTAATCTTTTGGGTAGCATTCTATTTGTGTTCTTGTTTCGAAGGAGTGAAGCCTTCGAAATCATAAGGTGTTGCTCATACAAATTATATAGTCCGCTAATCCCAAGGAATATATTCGGAAAATTATAGAATTTATCGAGCAGTTTTATCTTGGTCTTTTATCATTTTGAGTTGAGGTAAAAAAATTTAAACTCGAGCTTGTCTATCTTTCTTTTGATTGATGAAATAAATGAGTTGAATATAAACTCTTCTCTAGAAATTGCGAGGACGCAATTTTGTTAAGGGGTGAGTCTGTAACAACCCTGGTTTTGGAAATTACCTTTTAATATTAAATTATAATGGTAGTTATAATTTAATAATGTGAATTAAAATGGAATTGGAGATTTATAATTGTTTATTTGGAATAAACAATAAATTTTGGAATTAAAATGTGAAAATAAAGTTTGGAACTTTATTTTATTTGGTTGGGTTAATAATGAATGGAAAATGATATTTATTTAGAGAAAATGCAATAATTTTTATAATTATTGCCAATTACTTCTTTTAATAATTTTTAAAACATGTATTTGATTTTAAAGGTTGTTATTTAAATAAAAAGGTGGAATTTGGTGTAAAATAAAGAGTTTTGATTATAAGTTTGAGTTTAAAATGGTTTAATGTATTTTTCTAAGTAAGAAAATAACTTTTGTTGAATTTTAGAAGTTAAAAATGTGGACTTTACATTTATTTGTGTAAAATAGGGTATTTTTGTAAATAAAGGGTTTTAATAATAAAAAAAATTTAAAAATATAAATTTATCTTTTTATATGATGAACAATATTTTATTTTATATGTGTGTAAGTTTACATATTTTTCTTGTGTAAAAATTGGAAGAAAATGGCATTTTGTTTTGTATATAGTGTAAAATATAAACACATTTTAGTTTAAGTGTTGATTAATTAACTTAGGCCATTATATTTTCTTTTAACTAGTGGGTCCAAAGCCCATTAGTGCTTACCTCATATTGAGAAAAGAGGAGAAAGTTATGGTACGTTCAAAAGTTTCATCTCCTTCTTCCTCTTTTTTGTAAAATAAGAAAACTCAACCATTTCTTCCATTCAAGCTCAAATCTTCAAATTAATTCAACAAATTGAAATCTTTTTCAAACTAGAATGTAAATATAAAGGTAATCAAACTCAAAACCCTTTAGTTTCATGAAAATCACAATTTCAATAGTTGAGTTTCTAATTTACCGTTTATTCTTCTTGCATGCACTGTATATCTCTTCCACAGGTTCTACAAGCTAAAATCTCAAGCCAAGCTTCAATCTTTTTACTTAAGTCTAGGTATTTGCACAACTACAACAAGTTGTATTGCAACACTCACAAATTCTAGGTGAGCCAAGCTCAAAATTGCAAAAATCTGTGAATTTCTAGCTACTGTAAATAAATTTCTGTAGTTGCTTTTCTCTGATCGAAATCTGTTTCATAGTGCTTCTTTGAAAGCGTGTAACTTTTGATTTCGGCAATTAAATTCTGCCGGATTTCTTGCATTTAGTAGTTTACATGTTGATCTTTGTCTATGCAAAATTGGGTTCAGAAATATTGCCGTTTGAGTGTTGAAATCTGCTCTGGAATTTGCATGTAAACCCTAAAATCGACCTGGAATGAATCGCCTGAGGAAGGTCGACCCTTCCTCTCTTCGGGTCGACATGCAGGTCGACCCAGAGATCACTAAGGTCGACCGGCCTATCGACCTTAGTGGGGGAACGGTCGACCCCCAGGTCGACCTGGGTATAGGGCTTTCTCCAGCCCATTTTGCCCCTTTGTTTTGATGTTTTCAACCATATTTACTTCATTTTCTTGCTATATTTCGAGATGTTTTGATCGTATTCAAAGGCTATGATGTCTCTAAATAGACTAGCCAAATTTTGTATATTTTGAAATTAAAATTTTGGATTAAATTTGAATTTAATTTGAATTGAATTCGAATATCGGTTTGAGTGTTTTCATGGATTTTTATTCGTTTTCGAGCATGGATTTTTCCCAACCTTTTTGAAATGATTTTTAAAATAAATAAGCATTTTATTATTAATATATAGTATTTTTTAAGTATTATCAAATATAAAATCTATTTATTCTCTATAGTAAGGGAATTTTTAAATAAAGGTTTTCTATATTGATTTCGAAAGTTGGTTTTAAAAGCTTGTTTTTCAAAGTAAATTATATTATCTTTAAAATTAACATTTTTGCACTATTCAGGCAAATGAGAAGGAGAATTAAACGGTTTGGTAAAACACGTGGTATGGGGCATGTGCGTTTATCTTATCGGTTAATTCCTGACTTGTCCGTTTGATCGTTTTGACCTTTGGGTCGAGTGTACCGATGAGATGAGGTAAACTTTTTACTGCTTTGAGTGTGAAATTTACTAATGGTTAGTAAGCCATTTAGTACAAACGTGTGGTATCGGACGCACGTTAACACTTTTCGGGTTCTTATCTAAGAGTTTGTGAAACATTTGCCATTGTGGCGTTTTGCCAGTATTGGACCTTCAGGTCATTGCCAATGCGGCGTTTTCCATTGCGGCGTATTTGCAATTGTGGCGTATTTGCCATTGCGGTGTATTTCTCATTTTGACATATTTGCCTTCGGGCGAGGTACCTTATTGAGATATCAGTACTTGGCAGGCTTCGGTCGCATGCACGTGCAAATTTTTTGAGATGATTTCAATGATTATTGTGATTTCCCGAGTGTATCTCTTTTCTTATGGTTGGTCATTCGAGCCGTTATATATATATATGTATATGTATATATATGTATATATGTATATGTATATATATATATGTATATATATGGCGATTACCTTATGGGAATTTGAACTCTTTTGAGTTCTATCTTTGAGATTTGAGTTGCCTACACTGGCTTTATTTGCGATTTGCCTTTTGGCGTTTATTTGGGATTTAGATTCTCCTATTTGGAGATATATGCATTTGCCTTGTGGCATATTTTGAGCTGGTGATTTCTTTGAGTTGCTTTTGAGATTGCCGACATGGCGGGTTTGGGATTTCTCCTTTTCAGGTGTCATGTTTTTCCCTAAATTATTTTTGATGATTTGTGATATGCCGATGATACGAGGCTTGCTATATTTAGCGTTTTATGGATTGATTTATCCCTTTTGAGATTATATGTTTGTGTAGTGATACCATTTCATCACTAGAAGTAACCATATTTATACTTAGAGTTGTTTCTTCTCGCTTGAGAAGAATATCATTCTATCCCTATGCTCGTATTATTGCTTATCCTATTTAATTGATTTGTTTAGCTAGATTGACCCATGTATTTTTATACTCGGATTAGACCGAGGTGTTTCAAGTTAGGTACCCTTATGGACTTAGCCTATTCTGCTTCCGCTTGGATATTTTGCTATCGTCTTTTGTTGTACCCTTTTGTGTTGTTGACTCTAATGTATATTATTTTGACTCATGTGTATATTGTGGTCGTCTTACCACATGCTATGTATCATTTTGTATCACTCTGATGTTGTATCTGTATATGTGTGTGTGTATATATATATATGCTATCTGCTATTCTGTGATGTGATTTGCATTTGAGTTGTTGTATTTTGTTCTGATAGATCCTATAGCCACCTATAGTTTTGTATTATGTATTTATTGAATATGTCAATCCACTTGAGTTAGAAAAAAAATAGAGCATTTATCGACGTATTCAATAGATATTTAAGACAAGGCTATAGATGGTCGCTTCTAACCAGCCGTATTATCCGCATTAGCAGACAATATTACCCAGTAATACTCTTTGTTAATGTGGGTCTCGGGGTGGGGAGTCACAATTTATATTTTTTGTATAAAAGGGCAATATTGTAATTTTACATTTCCAGTTGTATATTTGGACTGGGTCATGTATCAGGCCCGAACTATACAATATAACTACAAGCTATATGCATAGTATTATTCATTTAGAAAAGCAATAAAGAATTCATTCTTCAAAATAAACTCAATTTATAATTAAGTGTATGAGATATCTTGTTCTAGTTTATTGTAAAAATTGTTTTACCATATTATATATATCATGTGTTTGTGTTGTGTTCATTGGGTTTACTGTGTTGGAAGTTTATAAAGTTAGTTTCATGAACATTCAACATATTTGTTCGATACTTCTTTGTATGCGTTAGAAGTGGTCTGGCACAGTTGTGGGTAGCACTACTTATTTCTTATGCTTAAAGCATGTTTTTTGCCTATGTATAGGCATTATGTTATCTAGGAAATAAAATCTTTGTTTTGGATATTCTCTTTAACCTAAATTATATTCTTTAATGAATGACATGAAAGCTAAATTTCTCTTAAGAGCCTTTGTGGTACTCTCCATCCAAACGACCAGATTATTATCAGATTATCAAAGAGTGAAATCATATTCCAATATCCTATATCAAAGGGTTCGAAATGAGCGATCTCTCATATACACTAATTTGGATCAACAAAAATATATTACGATACCAGATCTAATCTAAAATGATACATATCTCATCTCAACACAAAATAGTATATATGAGTTACCGCGGTTGAGTAAATAAAATATCAGAATCACATATAAAATGACACTGATATCAAAATGGATATCACATCGGAAATGACGAAATATAATATGCTTAACCTATTCTGTCTAATACATGCACATAAGAAAATACACCACTAATTCTCCCAGACAATATACAAAGAAAAAACCATCCAAATACAATGTCTATGTAACATAACTACCACTAAGGTCACTAAAATACATCCACAACCGCTAAAATCTCTTCAATGTCATCTTCTCTCTAGATGAAACGAGCTGTGCTATAGACCTTGACTTCCAAGCGGTGGTAGTCATATATATGCAAACACAAAAGTACTTCATATACGATATATGTTATGTCTTATGCCTCCACGCATTGCTCGATTAGCAAAATGGAAAATTTCAATATATAGGCAACATATATAAAATATAATGTGTTGTGCTATTTTGGTGTAAAGCGTAGCTAAAGTGATTAAATTTTGAATTAATGCTAAAATACTTAATTAATTATCATGATATTAATGTGTGGATACCGAGGCAATTCTAATTTGTTGAAGGGACAAATTAGAAAATGTTAACAATATAAATAAAGGTTTATGATTCCCAAATTACACAAGCTCTAGTTATTCCAAATCAATAACTATGGATTCATGTATGCCTTCCACTAATTTATTTATCTTCCTCTAATTTCTTCTCGATCAAATCAATATGGATCACATATTCAAATTTATGGTTTCATGATTAATCAATCCTAAAGTATATTGAAATCCTAACAAATGGTATCAAAGCCACTCATCATTGATTTCATTAGGAAACCATTATGTTTTCTTAATTATGAGTAGTTTTGGATTAAACTTCATTTGAATTCATTAAATTCCACTTAAGTTTTAGATTTACTTTGTAACGAACCGCCTTTCTAACTACTAAAGACGAGACTTAATGCATCCTCGGTACTCGTGTGTCGATCATTTAGTCGTCCGAAACACATGTTATTAGTGGTGAAAGAATTAAAAGATGGAGAAGAAGAAACTAACAACATAGAATCTCACAATCCAACGAAACAATATATATTACTCAACATAACATATTACAAAGTCATTTCAAAAATGTTACATTAGAGTCATATTAATACAAATTTTACCCTATGACAGTTATAACAGTCTATCGCTACCTAACAGATACAATATACATATAATCCAGCGAAAATAAGAAAAATAACTAGTTATCGATGAAGTCACCTGCTCCAAACTCCTCCAAGGTGAATCTATAAAAAACCTGAACTACTTAGCTGCCCATTCAAATTTGAGCACCCAAGAGTTTAGGAAAAGAAAATAAACTCCAAGTCAGACATGGATCTGGTGTGAGTAAAGCACAAGTCTTTAACTTTATAAAAACCTTTAAATCAAAGGCATCTCGTAAGACCACGCCGCACATAAACACGGACGGGTTTTTACCTTATGATAACCAAAACATTTGCATATAAAATCCAATGATATTACAATAATGCCTAGGGTTTTCAAGTAAATAATTAACATAGCCAAAATTGTTGTTGATTCATGACACAAGCTTCAGAGATCATACGACGAGAATACTATACGAAAGCGACAAAAAGAGAATAAGTGCATATTGTGTACTACAAAGGAGACAAGACTACAATCCAGAGATTAGTAATGAATATTTTATTTTATTGAGTCTTAGAATATTGTTAAAATCATTCCTCAAATAGTCACACACACACACAAAACAATTTATATTAAACTGTGTACATTGTGCAAGTAACACCAGGTCGACCGACCGACCAGGATTTTCGGTCGACCGACCCTGTGTTATGTGCACAGTGACTTTCTGTTTTGTATACGGTTTCAAACTCAGCTGACCGGCCAGGTTTTCCGGTCGACCGACCAGAGAATAACGGCTAGTTTTCTGAAGAGATGCAATCATTTCATGAAGAGGAATGTCCTCTGTTTCAAGAGATATGGACACAACTATTGACTGAAACTCTTCATGAAAGATTATAACTCTTCTAGAATTATATAAACACATTCAATTCATTTATACAATCAACGATTCTTGTTTATATTTCTGAAATCTAATCTCTATTCATTTCTGCAAATAAAAGTTTTCATTCTTAATTAATATCACTAGAATCCTTGTTTCAATTTATATACTTCGATTCTACGTGATTATCTTCCTTCTAAATCTTCACACACATATATACTCTTGATGATTTGATTATAGGAAAGTTGTACTATATAAAGACAATCAGTGTTATTTAGAACACATTCGTCAACAAACAATTTATATTAGGCTGAAGTCCTCTTCGGTTGTTGAGGCGGAAAAATTCCTATTCGACTGCTCACGTGTCGTATACCTATTCCTCCGGGTTAAGTGAGGGGTTTAGTTTAAATCCAGAGGGTATTCTGGGACTGGACGTAGAACGGGAAGTTCGAACCAGTATAAAAATTCCTGGTGTGCTTACTTTAATTTTTACTTTACTGTTATTACCAGTTTCCGCATCTATATACCATATTACATGATCCTTAGTACTACACGTTCACTTTCATTTGGTATTAAAGCAAGGTCATCTTATAACCATCACAATGTTATTTGATATTTATTTCTAGTAATATGGCAACCACACAAATTAACGATGTTAACACTCACACTAATTCTAGTTTCACAGAAGGTCAATCGACTTCACGACCTCCACTTTTTAATGGTATAAATTACAATTATTGGTCAACTAGAATGAGAATCTATATGCAATCAAGTGGATTTGATATCTAGAATATTACACAAAGTGAGTACACAACTCCTACTGGAGAATACTCAACTTGGAGTAACACACAAAAACTAGATGCTACATCAAATGCTAAGGCTATGAATATTTTATTTTGTGCATTAGATAGAAATGAATTCAATAGAGTTAGCATGTGCACTTCCGGTTATGAAATTTGGAGAACTCTTAAAGTTTCACATGAAGGAACGAACAAAGTTAAATTAAGCAAAATTTCAATGTTGAAACATCAGTTTGAAAATTTTAAAATGAGGCCAAATGAATCTATAAATGACATGTACTCTAGATTTCAGGATATTTATCATGCTTTATTATCATTAGAACAAAAGTTTACTGATTTTGATGTTGTTACAAAAACCTTAAATTCTTTAACGGACGAATGGGAACGAAAAGTCCTAGCTATTGAAGAAGCAACTGATTTGTCAACATTAAAACCAGAAGAATTGATAGGTAATTTAATGTCCTACGAAGTAAATTTGCAGGCAAAACGAAATGGTGCACAAGAAAAGAAAAATGTGGCATTCCAAGCAGAAAAAGATGATTCCGACTCAGATAATGAAGATATGGCAATGATCGCTAAAAATTTCAAAAAGTTTTTGAAATTCAACAGAAACAAATTCAAGGGAAACAAAAATAATTCCAACAACAATTCCAATAGCAACAAACCATCATCTTCAACAATGGAATGTTATGAATGTCATAAGAAAGGACACATGAAGAAGGATTGTCCAGATCGTAAAAAGAATAACTTCAAGAAGGATAAAACCAAACGAAAAGCTTTTTCAGTCACTTGGGACGACACTGTAAGTGATTTTACTTTTGAAGATTTAATTGAAATAAATTCTGAATTAGTAAATTTAACAAAACAACTTAAAAAGAAAAATAATGAGTTGCAAAGAAAGTTAGATAGAACAGTTTTAGAAGTAGATATGTTAAAAGATGAGAAGATAATATTGGAAGAAGAACTTGAAATTTCTCAACAATCGAATTCTAACTTATCTTCTCAAATTACGTCAATATCTGAAGAACTAGAAATTCAGAAAAATAAAAATGATGTTTTACTTTTCGAAAATAATAGTTTAAAATCTAAGATTAAGGATTTAGAGTTAGAAAAATCTAGTCTTAAAATAAAATTTGATGATATTTCTAAAAATGTTTCTAATTTCAATAAAGGAAGAGAAAATCTTTCTAGTATACTAGAAAACTCTCAATCCTCTAACAATAAATCTGGACTAGGATTTAAGAAACAAAATAATTTTACTAAAAGTAGGATTAATAATAATATTAAGAAAGATATTAAGAAAACAGTTTATCCAAATACTAAAACCATCAAAATATGGATTCCAAAAACGAATAATGTTTTGATAAGGAATAAGCATATCAAAATATTTATGGAAACTGTTCATAATAACAAGAATTATGTTTATAAAGGGAATTCTGGACCCGTATGGGTTTGGCTTCCTAAGATCTAACTCTTAGGACCCTAAAAAGATTGGGTACCAACTTTTTATAAACTTTTTGCAGGTACCACATAAGAAGAGAGGAAAATGGATTTTAGATAGCGGTTGCTCAAAACACATGACTGGAAACAAAGAAATGTTGTCAAACATCATATACTCAAATGGAGGAGCAGTCACCTTTGGAGATAACTCAAAAGGATATATCGTCGGCAAAGGCGATGTCAATAGCAATGGTACTTCTAATTTACCTCTCATTACTGATGTTTTATTAGTTAAAAATTTAAAACACAATTTATTAAGTATTAGTCAGCTATGCGATAAAGGTTTTAATATAACTTTTTCTGAAAATAAATGTAATATTTTCGATAAAAATCATAACACTATTTTCGAAGGAAAAAGAGATAAAAACATTTATATCTTAAATATGAATGTTAATAATGATTCAAACTTGTGTTTAGTAGCTAAAGAAAACGACTCTTGTCTTTGGCACATAAGATTTTGTCACATTAATTTTAATACTATAAACAAACTAGCTAAAAATCAATTAGTTAAAGGATTACCCAATATAAAATTTAATACTGATATATTTTGTGATGCATGTAAATTAGGAAAATTAACAAAATCTTCTTTTAAATCTAAAAAGGTAATATCTACAGAACAACCACTTGAGCTTTTACACATGGATCTTTTTGGTCCAACTCAAGTGCAGTCTATTAATCATAATAGATATGTATTCGTTATTGTAGATGACTTTTCTAGATATACTTGGATTTTCTTCTTAAAAAATAAAAGTGATACTTTTGATAATTTTAAAATTTTTGTTAAAAGAATCCAAAATATTAAAAATCTAAAAATAAAAAATATAAGAAGTGATCATGGAGGAGAATTTGAAAATGAAGCTTTTGAACAATTTTGTAACAAGAAAGGTATTAATCATAATTTTTCATTTCCTAGAACTCCACAACAAAATGGAGTTGTAGAAAGGAAAAATAGAACGTTACAAGAATGTGCAAGAACTTTATTGAATGGAACCACTTTATCAAAACATTTTTGGGCAGAAGCTGTAGCTACTGCTTGTTATGTATTGAATCGTGTCTCTATTCGACCGCTAACTAAGAATACTTCATATGAACTTCTAAATGGAAGAAAACCAAACATTTCATATCTTAAAGTTTTGGGTCAAAATGTTTTATATTAAACACTAAAGATCAAATAGGAAAATTTGATCCAAAATCCGATGAAGGAATATTCGTTGGATATTCGGAACGTAGCAAAGCTAATCAAAAATATAATAAAAGAACTCAAATTATTGAAGAAAGTTTACATGTTTCATTTGATGAAAATTTTAAAAATACAAGTCCAAATATTACTATCGATTCTGATGATGAAACTACTCAGACTGAAAATAGTAATCTAAATGAAAATTTTGATATTCATGAAATAATTGAAAATACAAGCATTACTCCTAATATAATAAAATCTCCACCTAGAATTTTAAGAGATCATCCTGTGCAAAATATAATTGGAGAAGTTAATACGAATGTTAAAACCAGACATCAACTAAATCAAGTTGGTCATGTAGCTTTTCTCTCTAACATAGAACCTAAGAATATAAAAGAAGCTTCAACTGATGACTACTGGATTCTTGCCATGCAAGAAGAACTAAACCAATTCGAATGAAACGAAGTTTGGGAACTCATTCCTAGACCCAGTGATCAATCAGTCATCGGTACTAAATGGGTTTTCAAAAATAAAGCAGATGAACTAGGAAATATAACGAGGAATAAAGCTAGATTAGTTGCACAAGGATATAATCAAGAAGAAGGAATTGATTACGAAGAGACGTTTCCTCCGGTTGCTTGACTTGAAGCAATACGAATATTATTAGCTTACGCGTGTTTTCATACTTTTAAACTATATCAAATGGATGTTAAAAGTGCATTTTTAAATGGATTCATAAAAGAAAATGTTTTTGTTGAACAACCACCTTTGTTTAATCATGAAAAATTTCCGAATCATGTATATAAACTCAAAAAGGCGTTATATGGTTTAAAACAAGCACCACGTGCTTGGTATGATCGTCTTAAAGGCTATTTATTAGAATCTGGTTTTGAAATCGGTAAAGTAGATCAAACACTTTTTATTAAGAAAACTAATAAAGATATTTTAATAATTCAAATATATGTTGATGATATTATTTTCGGATCGACAAATGAAAAACTATTTCAAGAATTTTCAACTATAATGACAAATGAATTTGAAATGTCTCATATGGGAGAATTATCATATTTTCTTGGATTACAAATTAAACAAATTGAAAATGGAATATTTATTAATCAAGAAAAATATTGTTATAATTTAATCAAACGTTTCGGTCTGGAAAACACTGCTGCCAAACCAACTCCTATGAGCACAACAATTCATCTCGATAGAGATGAAGATGGAAAAAGTGTTGATCAGAAGCTATATCGTAATATGATAGGTTCTTTACTTTATTTAACAGCAAGTCGACCCGATATTATGATGAGTGTTTGTTTATGTGCTCGATTTCAAGCAAATCCCAAAGAATCACATATGAGAGCAGTTAAACGCATTATTCGTTATCTAACTAAAACCAAAGATTTCAGACTATTTTATCCGAAAGAATGTCCTTTCGAATTAGTTTACTATAGCGATGCTGATTTTGGAGGAAGTCGGACGGATCGAAAAAGTACGAGCGGAACGTGTCATTTCATTGGACGTTCCTTAGTTTCTTGGTTTAGTAAGAAACAGAACTGTGTTTCTTTATCAACGTGTGAAGCAGAATATATATCTGCTGCTCTGGCATGTGCACAAGTCGTTTATATGCAACAAACACTACAAGATTTTAATTGTCATCTTGAAAAATCAATAATTTATTGTGATAATACTAGTGCAATAAATCTTTCTAAAAATCCAGTCAATCACTCACGAACAAAACACATTGATATTCGTCATCACTTTCTTCGTGATTTTCTGGAAAAAGGATTAATAAATTTAGAATTTATCAACACTGAAAATCAAATAGCTGACATTTTTACTAAACCGCTAAATGAAAATACTTTTATAAAACTAAGACGTGATTTAGGTATAATGTCATTTAAAGATTTATGAATAAAAATTTGCAAAAATATCGAAAAACAAAAAGTATTTTATTTCTGACCAAAGCTGAACTCAAACTCATGACCTCTGACTTATTTGTTAAATGTTGTATTATAGCCACTTGAGCTATGGGTGTTTCTTGTTTAGCTCTCTTTAAAAAAAATTTTAATCCGTTTTTCAGACTAACTATATTTAGCTCTTGAATTATAAATCATACATATAGAAACAATTTTTTCTTAAAATTCTGTGATTACAATTAAAGTTTGTTTCAAACCAAAAAGAGAATAAGTGTATATTAGGCATATAACTAAGACCGAAGGCACTTATTGGGAAATGGATTCCAATACATTCACTGGGCTATTGAGGTACCACCTATCACGGTGCATTTCTAGATAAAATAACACTGAGGACCTCGCACGGATCCCCTGCCAAAACAGAACCGGCCTACCCCTTACTGGATAGTAATGAATATGATCACCCGTTGGTTAATGGGTCCTGAGCATACAACGAGAGATAATATCGACTCTAGATAAGGATGATATACCCTAATTAGGAGCGACCCACTTAGCCCTGATACATCTCCCCTGTTTTAGTCATTCCCGGATGATGAGGTTTGAGGCTACGTTTTACATTTATATAGCACTTCCCACGTGGAATGCTAACACTGCCTCCAGGAAGCAATGCAATGCCGGCATTCATCCATACAAGTTGTTCAGGATATGAACAAGTCGAAGGCACTACATCCATTTTGAAAATCACCCTCAGGATTAGTAGCAAGCAACCCTTGCACTTCAAAAATCTCTATCTTCAATTCCATCATCTTCAAGATGTCTTCACTTCGAAATGCTTAAGTTGGATCGAAGTGGTTTTTCAGATAACATATCCGATCCCGGTCTCTTCGAAACAATATTCGATAGTTTCCGATAAACTCAACCCCGGTTCTTATGAAAATAAACAGTCAAAGATAAGAGCAGAGATCACCTCCTAACCGTTAGTGAATGGATTTCCTTGTCATTTGTCCAAGGAGAATGAAATGAGATTTATACATACAGTACAACATCATCGGAGATGACTGTGCCATATAACTCATGTGTTTCTCCTAGATATTTCCAAAGTTACATTTTGGGTTCAAGTTCGATAGTCGGTTATTTAACTATTGAATAAACAAACAACAACTGATTCCATTTGAGATTTATTTACTCATAGTAACCACTAAGCCTAAAAAAATCTTTATTTAATAAATCTCTTTTCAAAACGTTTGTCATAAACATTATATACTTATCTCTCTGACATAAGTATATTCACTAAACATTTGCGAGTAACTTCTTACTTCCAAATCATGTTAAAAACGATTAAACAAATGTTGTTTAAATTGGAGGTAAGGACAACCCTAAACACTATTTCCTCAGTGTTAAGTGTGGAATGGATGTTCCATACTATCATTTTTAAAAGATTAGTTTAGAGAAGCCCAGGTCTTAATTTCTTTTTATACTTCTGTCGATAAATTCTTTTTTAATCAAATCTATTTCATTTATGAAATCTCTTTTACTTGGAATCCAAATCCTTTTCAAAATGCTTTTTCATACTCCCAAAATCATTTATAAAACCCTTTTATAAATATTCAAAATCATTTATATAAATTGCTTTTATAAATATCCAAACTTTTCATATAAATACCTTATAAATATCCTGACCATTTTATAAACTCCCTTTATGAATATCCAAACCATTTTCTAAAAATTCTTTTATAAATACTGCAAAATCATTTACATAACTTTTTATAAACCTTTAATTTTTAAACCACTTCCTAAGTAACCTTAAATCAAATTAGATTCCTTTGATAAGCAAATCCATTTTATAAATCCCCTTTATGAAATCTTCTTTGCTTAAAAACTCAAATCCATTTACCCAAAACACCCCATAAATTTCCAAATTCATTTATAAAATGCTTTATAAAAACTTATTTTTATAACATGGAAAACCATTCCTAGTAGTTAAAAATATCTTTAGTAAAACTATTTATCAAATCATTCTTTAAATATCTTGTTCAAATACACTGTCTTTTAAACCATTTCAAAAAGAAAATGAAATATTTACCCTTACAAAAGCATACAGAGGCTTTATGACCACAATGGTGCTTTTAATTTGATTTTACTTATCCATTTTAATTTGGCATCACATAACAACATGTATATAAGGGATCAACACATAACAATCAATCAACTTAAGTAAATGTAACGATCTAGAAATTTTGGATATTTGAAATTGGAATATTTAATTGATTTTAAATATTTAAAAGTTAATTTTTAACTTGAATTTTAGATATAACCATTTATTCGATAATTTAATTATTTAATTTAATAATTGGAAATTGGGTAAAATATTTTATTTGGAGTTTTAAGCTTGTTAAAAATAATCTAAAGGCTTATAAAATTTATATTAATAATAATGAAGATAATAAAGGTTTTAAAATTGAATTTAAAAGTGATATGTTCAGTTTTAAAATATATTGTTTAAATTGACATTTAAAAATAGCCTTCTAGGGCACGGTCTCAGAATTCAACGAAACTAGTTCCATTGGATCCGTAATAATGTATTATTATGGGTTTTCAAATTTCGTAAAGTTTGGAGTTATCGTTTGGTCGTACGGGATATAAACGCGCTGAAATTTATATTGAAAATTCAATATAATAATTGGGTCCAAAAAGCTACATTCTCCATACAATCGAATTAGGACTCGAAACCTTTTCCACTACGTTCGGAATTGGGGTATAACATTATAAATGCCTAGCGGCACGCCTAGATGGGGGCCGAGATTTTAAGTTGCAAAATCGAGACGATTTGAAATTTTAAAATATTATATATATATATATATAATATGTTGACTAGTCAAAATCTATTCACATCGGCTTTTTCTTCGTTTTCAAATCACTGTACACTAACCTTTTCAAACACGCAACAGTTCACATCTCCCTCCTCCTTTTTATCCCAGTTGAGTATTCAACAACATAGTCAAGACAAAGTAAAATGGTGAATTCAAATAAAAACGATAATTCGTGGAATTCAAAAATGGTCGAACAAGAAATAAATTCATAGAGAAAAAAAGGGAGTCGCCTACCTCTTTTCATTCCCTTTCATATTCGAAGTCGCGCAGAAAGAAATCGCGCTCGTCATTTAATGGCGGATGAGGAGGAGGCGGTGGCTTGGAGCTCTCGAAGTTGTCATGTAGGATTGGGCATTTCGCTAAGGGCTGCTCGAAGAAGTGATGCCGCGATTTAAAGTTGAGCATGGATGGTGAATCGAAGGAAGCACTCGAGGCACGACTGTAGGGAGGAGCACGCAACATGAAACTGTCGCCTACGCTCGAACTAGGAGTTGTGGTGGAGGTGAGTCAGGCGATGGCATCGAACGAAAGGGGGGCACGACTTAGGGTTTCGACTCGATTTTTGCTATGGCGATGCTGGAAGCGGCGGCCGGTGATTGGTGGGTCGAAGGGAGCGGCACTCGAAGGGGTTCGAGTTGCGTGTTTTGGTTTGTTGATGGCCTGGGGATATGCAGCCCAATATGGAGATGTTTCGAGATGATTTTTGGTTTTGAATTTGAGGTTAGTTGACTGTTGATGATTTTAATTAAAGTAAATAATTATATTACTAAATTTGAATGCTTATAAAAGGGTATAACTATTTTATACAAGTTCCCAAAATCATGGGAGTATATCGCTCTTGATTAGTAACTGCAAAATCTGCAGTATGGAATCGGTTTGGAGTCAAGCGGAAATAGTTGGAATTTTAGATTCAATTGAACGTTATTCAATTTAATTTAAAATTTGGAACGATAAACAGATTCGAAAAATCAAGGTGAGTTAATCTCACTCAATTTTGGATTTACCGCATTTAATTTTTTATAAAAAAAGTTAAAATTAATTATTGATTGATTGATAGAATTGATAAATTATTATCAGTTGGATGTGATATTATATATAGTAGTGTATGTGTGTGTATATATATATATTGGGGTGATTGATATTCCTACATATATATAGCGGATGAGACCCTATGCACCCCGCATAATAGCGGATGACCATATATACCGCGATATCCCCCTCGAAGTGGGATTGGTATTTTTATATTGTATTAACATCTGTGGATGCAGGGAAACAGGTTGGAGAGATCCAACTGGATTCCTCAAAAATGTTGAAATTATTTTCATATTAAGTGATATGATTCATTTGAATAATCTGTGATAGATTATAGTGGGAATTTAATTTATTGGATGCCATGGAATTACTGGTGAGATTTTGGTATTTTTAAATACCAATGATAAATGTTTAAAATTTTAGAAAGGAAATAAAAGGGAAAATTTGAAGTAAAAATATTTATAGTGAAATTTGGATAAACTAAAGAAAAGAACTTTAGGCAAAATAAATAGTTTGATCTTAAAATTGTACTTGATAATTTCTGAATATGGAAAGATAGAGATTTGGAATATTTTAATAAAAGTATTGTTAACGTAAAAATCGACGCTAACACCCCGGTGTGAGTATTAGTAAAGTGAAAGCACCACCCGTTGGTACAGGAACAAAAGATAAGCAGAGAAATAACAGAAAAAGTAAAGAGACAGCAGTTTTATAGTGATTCGGCTTAATATCTAGCCTACGTCCACTTTAATCTCCTTTATTGCTGATTCAATTATAATTCTTTACAATGCACTTTGATTACAACACACTTTAGACGAGTAGCTAGAACTTGAATCGAGAAGAGCTCTTCAAATCCATGTTGAATGTGTTAGATCTCATCCAAAAGTTCGTTGAAGCATCTTCGGTGTTTGGAGTGCTTGAATTGTTGGATGAGTCAGGAAAACAGCAGAGTATCGGCATTCCAGAAATGAGCCAAAAGTCCCCCCTTAGTTGGAATAGGTGGGGTATTTATAGGAGAATTCTGGACAGGTGATAGGTCGTGAACGACCTAAGATAGGTCATAGGTCGCCAGCGACCTAAGAAGACATGGCTTTATGGCTTGATAGGGTCGCACTTGATCTGTCTGATCGGGGTGGTAAGTTGTAGATCGGGAGCGACCTTGGATAGGTCGTAGGTCGTGAGCGACCTAGGAGAGGAGCGGCATAAGAAGTTGTCTTGGTTTGTTTAGGTTGTGAGCGACCTAGGGAAAATGGTTGGCGACTTAAAGTTGGGAGCGGCCTATAAGCAAGCGGCTTTATTTTGTGATAACTCGCTAGGTCGCTGGATCTTTTAGGTCGCTAGGTCGCTGCCCTCTTAGGTCGCTAGCTCGTTCCATCCTTTAGGTCGCTAGCTCATTAGGTACTTAGGTCGTCTCACATTAGCTCGTTGTAGAACTTCTTCTCCGTTTGGTCGCTTGCGTGTTAACCCGTTAGGTCGCTTGAGTTATTAAGTTGTTAGGTCGTGAAGTCTTTAGGTCGCTGGGTTACTTCATACTTTAGGTCGCTAGGTCGCTCTCTCTGTTAGGTCGCTAGGTCACTTTAAAAGAGGAGTTAACACATGCCCCTCGAAGTACAGGCCTATGTCATAGGTCGTGTGCTTCGATCCAATTCTGCTAAGTCGTGAGCGACCTAAAACATGTACTAACTCGCGTGCCCATTCGCCTTCCTCTCTTTGCCCCATATAAACTGTTAGCTCGTTTCTTCCTCTTTACTTAACTGCTTTGACAACTTTCTCTGCCATTAACGAACCTTCGAGCTTCCAAGGGCGAATTCAATCCATCCAGTCGTCAATTCATCTTTACCATCATATTGCATAAGTGAATTCGATCTTTATCCAACCATGATCACCGCCGAATTGCGAGTCCCCATCCTCTGACCCCAATCCAACTCCGTACGTCGCGTTTCGCTTTCGAGTCATGTTGTGATCGATTTTCGATCGCCATTAGCGAGAGCACAACTATGCGTTGGATCTATGATGGATCTGAGATGATTTGAATCAATTTTTGGGTGATTTGGTGGTACGAAGAGATAATGGATTTCACTTAGAGGATGATGGATTTCATTGTGTAGATGGTAACAGGTTATTGGGTCACAGGTTGATGAGATAGTGAGCTATTGAATGGAGAGGAGTTAGTGGGTTAAGGAGAGTAGGGCACAGTAGTTTAGACAGGAGATAGCTTGAGATTGCTGAGTTACACCAGAAGCGACTTAACTTCCTGTAGCATCACCTTTCGCGACTTAATTTTTAGGTCGTGCTGGGATTCAAACGACCTAGGACTTAGATAGATTTGCATATGAATTCCAAGCAGGACGACCTAAGGAGAACCCGACCTATGCTAGGTCGCTTGAGCACAATCTAGACGACCTAACTTCTTGCGGCATAGGTTTTAGGTCACGGCCGAGCTACTACTTGGACAAATTTGCATTATCTTGACCTGAAGCCTTATTCCCTAATATGCATCATAATTTTAACTTGAATCATCAACCTGAACTGTCGAGATAACTTGCCTGAACTCATTGCATTTCTTTACAGATTATATTAACTTTAATGCTAATAACCTGTTAAACACAACATTTGTAGAAAAATGGGACGAATATACTGCCATTGACTGCCCACATCGAATGACAGATTAGTCGATAAAGAATAATCAACTTAAATGAACTTTGTGAATGAAATGCTGTGAATCAACAAATTCAAGTGAAGTATTAAAGCAAAGCTAAAATAATCAACAAAAGCTGATCTGCTTGCATCAACACTATACTTGAACTTAAAATAACAAGCCCTGAAACTCTATAATCGACTAATGTCAACTAATTTGATTCCAGTTATATTTGCTTGTCATTTTACTAGTTTTGCACAACACTTCACACTTTTAGGAAACGTGCACCTTCATATTTGAATATCCAGTTCCTTGTGTAGAATGACTTCTCAACAAGAAGAAACAGGGCGAGCTGAAGAGGTTTTTCCAATTTCTAACCTGTTGAATGATCCTCCGGAAAGAGCTTCGACCACTTTGAACCACAGAGTTTTTAGTCAGTTGTGCATTTAGTTCGGCATTGCTGAAGCAGACGCTCGGCTTCGCGGGATAAATGATACTGCTGATAGGCCACCTCACGGCTTCATTGCAGTTAACCGACAGATGTGCTTGAATGGAGCTATTCCTCCTTTTAATGACTTTCTTCGAACGCTCCTTCTCCGATTAACCATCTCTCCTTTCCAACTGCACCCCAATGGTTATGCCATCTTGATGGGGTTGTGTGTGCTATTCAGAAGGACACTTGACCGTCTTCTGAGCTTCGAAGAAGTCTGCTATTTGTGCACTTTCGCAAAGAACAAAGATCATCCTTCAATTATTCTCGTGAGAGGTGCGAGAAACCGTAAACTGATTTTAGACTTGTCCGAGAGTGCACACGGGTTTTATGTGGTTGCGAGCTCAACTGTCAAAAACTGAAAAAGAGCATGATGAGGCTATTGCTGGAAAAGAAGCAGCTGAACAGTCGCATGAAGCAACAAAAGCCAACGTCAGCTCTACTTTATTTGATTTTTATCTTCATAGCGTTTTGGGGCGCGGAAGCCTCTCATTCTTGGGCCCGAAGTATGAGCTCGCTTTGGTTGAAGTGTGGGAGGCCGCAATTAATATGCTCGGAGGTGCTGGCTATGCTGAAGCAAACCTTGAGGCGCATTATTTTGATGATGAAACTCGTGCCACTCTTGCCAGAGGAAAGGAGAAACTCGCTAAAGTGCGAGCCAGATCGACGGAAGAGGAGCATCCAGGGAAGGAAGCACCTTTGAATGCTCCTGTCCATACTTCAATTTCAGCCGACATTGATATCACAGGCTCCAGTCCCCATTCTCCGCCTCCTGCTAAAGCCAAATCTGAGATTACAACTGCACAGGGCGGAGATGAAGGCGAAGAAAGCACCGAAGCACAAGCCTACGAGGTTGACATTATAAAGCCGACTCCTCCAGGTAACTTCTACGTTGAACCAGGTCAAGCGGATTACTTGTTTGCTTCAACTGAGCTTGATGAATTTCTCGCTTATTACTTAAGTCTCGATGAGCCACCATCTCCTCTTTTTACGAGGAATACTGATTTTGACTTTTCTTCTTCTGTAGCGGAAATACCAAGTGCTGCACAAACTTCTCCTCCTCCAGCTGCTGTTCCTTCATCTTCTCAAGTTACTCCTCCTTCTGCTTCTCAACCGGGGTCGCAGGAAGAAAAAATAGAAGCTCTTCAAGACTTGGACGATTCGGCTGCTTCGGAAGAACAAAAGGCGGAAGAACTTGAGGAGGGCGAGAAGACCCCGGAGCAACCTTATGATGATGACACAAAGCTTTCTGCATTGATTACTCCGGGAAGTGAGTCTTCTTCAAAGAAGAAAGGGAAACGCGCAGTTTCGAAGAAGAAGAAGAAAAGTGCTCCTGCTGGTGAAGAAAAAGTGGAAGCAAATCCAGCTACACCTCCTTCTCCTTCTTCCCCGACCCGTCCACGCCGGATTCAGAAATTAATCATCAAGCCGAGCAAGAGCTCTAAAGGTGGCGGGAAGAAGGAGTAACGAGCTTGACTTTACGCTTCTTGTTTTGCTTTTTGTTTGTATTCTCAGACTTGTATCGAACGGGGATTGTGCGGGTACCGGCCCCCGCTTTTTTGAAACCTACGCATGTGTAAACAATCTTATAGTATGGAATAAAATGGCTATTTTTACTTGTACAATTTCTTGTCAGTATTTGTGAATGCATTTATTCCTTGTTTTTTGCACAAATTTCTTTATTTTTTCCGTACGATACTGTAGTGAGCTCGTGGTATGCTTGTTTGAGCGTTGATTTTATTAATATAGCTATATTATGCCCCCATACCATAACTCATTGCAATATTCTGGAAAGACTTGTACTCTTATTTTAGAGAATAATTCTTTCGTTTTGAGGAAATATTATTCTGCTTTAATAGAGTATGCTTTGTATCCACTACAAGGGAAATAGGCTATTCCAACGGCTCCCAACCATTGGCGGCCGTTGGGAGCCGTTGGAAAAAGCGTTGGAATAGCATATCACGCCTTCCAACAGCTTCCAACGGAAGCAACGGGGAATTTCCAACGACTACCAACGGCATAAAACCGTTGGTAGCCGTTAGAAACCGTTGCAATAAACTGACCAATAAGCCGTTGTTAGCCATTGGTAGCCGTTGCTAATCTGGGTGAATTTTTTTTATAGCAGCACGCGATTCACCTTCCAGCCACACACAATCAATATATATCAATTTCCATTCCATTTCCACTCCGTTTCACATATATATCACATATTCAACACATTATACCACAAACAATATAAACAACCAAAAATCAACATAAAACATTACATATTCAAGTCCAACTCCATATTCAAACATTACAACCAAACCCTCACCAACACCAACTCCAACTCCATATTCAAGTCAATATATACAATGCAAACACTTAAACCTCACCACCTCAAAGTCAATACATACACAATAACCATCAAACACAATCCTCACCACCTCAAAGTCAATATATACAATAACCAACCACAAAACAATAATCATCATACCTCTCAAGCATCATCATCACCTCTGGAAGCACCAGACGACGAAGGGAAGGAACCATGCCTCTACGCGTACTCCGCTAAACGTTGATTCAGCTGCTCCATTTGTATAGCGCGAAGACGGTCCTGCTCTTGCAACTGCTCAACCATGGTTCTAAGCTCTTTTATTTCAACTTTGTCACACGCCTTTTGAGCTGCCTGAACCTGCAAATAGAATATGAGATGTTCACATTTGTATTATAATCATTTTCTTAAGCTATGTATATTTTAAAATATAGAAACGTAAATGACGTGATCTTAAGCAATGCATATACCACAAAAAAATGCATATTTTTATTACAATATATAGGTTAACTTATTAAATATATAGGTTAACTCAACTAGAAATCATCATATCTATAGTGTATCTATATGTTAATTTATTAAATATAATATTGCAATGTTTATAAGATTACCGCTTGGTTTCCATAGCCATAACGCCTATTCCGCTGCGTCGGATCCATAATAACGTAGAAAATATTATCTTCCTCCTTTACCGTCAACTCATCGCGATCCGATTCTGAAAGCAGCTCTGCCCGTGCCTCCTGAAACTTTGCCTAAAATAAAAAACAATTACAGGTTAAAATTAGTAGAATAGGATTTAAACATATCGATATTAATAAAATAAGTTTTAAAATATGCATACATATGCAGCCGTCGCCTTATCATCACCATCCCACTGATATGTAATATTGCCAGCATTGTCTGTTTGTCTTGATGCGTGGGTGCGGGTAAATACCTCCATCATAGACACGCGACGTCCAACCGATCTTTCCTGCAATAAATAATTTATATATTTTAATTTTTCATAGCTAATTACTGAACTAATTAATATACAAAATGTAATAACGGTTTAGATAAATTTACCAAGTCCTCACGGTGATGCTGAAAAGACTTGGATCCACCACGATGCGTTACAGGATTCCTACTTCTATTGGCAGAGTTCCTCTCCGACTCCATCTGCAATTTTATAAATTTAATATTATATTTATACTAATTGTGAAATAATTAACTATATATTAGGTAGAACATTTACCTTGAACTCGTCGGTCTCCCACCACCTCATCCAAGAATCCCATACGGAACCGCCCATCCAGTTCGGTTTCTTCCCCGATTTTTTAAGAGCTGACATTACCTCCCTATAATTTTTGGCGACCTTCGAATTCCAGTGGCGCTGAACCATGGCGACAACGGCCTCCTCCAAGTCCACTTGCCCCTGTACAAAGAGAAAACATTACTGTGTTCATTTATACTTATTCATATAGTAAAGTAGTATATATAAACTCACCAGAAAATCCTGCCATATGGCCTCCCTGACATGGTCAGAGATCTTACTCCACTTAGGCCAGCAATCTGTCATCCTGCTCATATATGATTGCTTGGAAATGCCAAGCACAACTCCTGAGGGCTCCAAATCAAATCCCTTGTGTTAAATAAAACAAAGCTTTAGACAAGTATATATATGTATGAACAAATTTATATTGTTATCATTTTAATTTTGATACTTACGCTCCATCAGCCTTCGGCTGCAAATATACAAGTGGTCGAGCTGGAGGCTCACCACTACTCTCGCCGGCCGAGCGAGAAGAGCTACGACGTCTGGAGCCTGACATAATACCCGTTGAAAAGTTTCATTTTTAATTATAGACATAGATAAAATGATGATGATATGTGGTGCATGTAATGATGATGAGATGATATATATGTGATGCGTGTGCGTGAATATATAATTGTAAAAATTACCGGATATTACTCAGTCCTCGTCGTTTTCTGATTCAGACTCGATCTCGTGTTCTATATCGTTTTCCTCTACACTCTCAAATGCTTCGACTAATACATTTGTCTCATCATTTAATTGTCCAAAATCAGTTTGATCGTCTGTAATTGTGGTTTCAACATTTTCTTCGATATCTGCTTGATAGGCTTGTTCTTCTGGAATATTTTTTCCATCGAATGTAAATCTCGTCTTGGTTTCCATCGAATACAAAGTTATATTTCTAGCTATTTTGTTTACATTTTTGTACCTTTTGTGATGGTCGGTTATCCTACTTCCCATTACAAACACAATAGTAATTACATTTCTTAAATCATATCATTATAAACGATTTCCCAAAATTTTGGCAGCACTTCCCCCGTGTTCCTTGTATCGTACACAATGCATGTACACAAGGAACAAAAAGGAAATGCCGTCGAAATTTTGTGAACCGTTTATAACGATATGATTTACGAAACGTAATTACTTTATAGTGTTTGTAACTTGTCCAATACAGGGACAAATCCAACAGATATTGTATCAGATGAATATGAATATCCGTTTTGCAATAAAAACGAATATTCATACAACGATCATATACAACATCTGTCAGACGGGGCCAAAAATTCACTAAGGGATTTAAATTTGGTTTTTATGTTACCGTTTTATTAAATATATAAAATAAAGCATATTATGCATTATTATATGAATTATATTCTACTATTTTACTAAATATATATATTGTAAATTATATGATTTTTACTATTTCACAATATATATATATAATTCATGTGTAATTATTTATTTAATGCTAATATATTTTGAAAAAGATATAATGTTCGTAAAATAGTCCACTAATTCATGTTTGTCTAACATTTTACAAAACATACACAAAATAATTTAAATCAATCCTAACTAATCTAATGCTAATTCACATGCGCATTTATACTAAATTATAAACATATTTACATATGTGCATAATATATACATACACAAACAATTTGGACATTTGGATGACAATAATTGTAATTAGCATTTAGTTTGGTGTAATAAACAAGCAATATGCCATTGGATACAAATATAACAGCAAATTAACACAAAATTAGAAAAAATAAAAATTGTAGGGTTTTAGGCAAACCTGATTTTGGAGACTTCTAGGAATGGAGAGAGGATGTTGCCGTTGAGTGATGGCGTTGGAGCAGCTGCTGGTTGGGAGGAGTAGGGTTTTGGGGGAATTGGGGAAGAAGGTAATAATGTTTCGGTCTTTGTCTGTTGCAGGTATACGCAAATTTCCAACGGTTACCAACGGCCGCAAACGGCGTTATTTCCAACGGTTATCAACGGCTACCAACGACAAGTTAAAAAATAACGAGCCGTTGGTAGCCGTTGGAAAATGCCGTTGGCGGCCGTTAGAAAGCCTTCGTGGCTATATACTGTATTTCTAGTAGTGATCGGATAAGTTTTCTTCCTTTTCTTTTCTTTTTAGAAAGAGTTAACACACTTCAACTTTCAAAGATGGCCACTTATATTATCTGAGAAGTGAATTGCTCTTCGTAGTGAAGCGGGCTTCTGAAGATAACTTTTATTTTTTGGATGTGCCTCATTAGAGGGCTTTGTTTAGCATTTCACCGTTGAGGGTAGGAATGTGCCTCTGGAGAGGGCTTGTGCCTCCGAAGAGGGCTTTTTTGTTGTGCCTCGGGAGAGGGCTCCTCCGAAGAGTTATGCCTCCAAAGAGGGCTTGTGCCTCAGAAGAGGGCTTTTGCCTCGTTAGAGGTCTTTTGCCTCCGAAGAGGACTCCTCCGAAGATTTGTGCCTCCGAAGAGTTGTGCCTTCGAAGAGGGCTTTGTGCCTCCGAGGAGGGCTTCATGTTTTGCCTGAAAGTTTTCTCACAGTTAAATGGATTCACGGGGCGGAAGCAAGCCACTTAATTGGATGTTTGTTTGCACAGACAATCATAATTAAGCAGCAAGGGCCCGGTGCCTTCCTTTGGGAAGGTGCCCCTCCGGTGGTTCCATTAACCTTATTGGTTGAGAAAAACATTTCATTTTACAGCGTGCCTCGTTGGAGGGCTTGATTTTGCACTTCAACTTTTTTGGGGAAGATCGTTCCCATGAGAGTAGAAGAGTGCCTCCGAAGAGGGCTTGTGCCTCCGAAGCAGTTTTTTGCTTACGAAGAGGTCCTTGTTTGTGTGCCTCCGAAGCAGTTTTTTGCTTACGAAGAGGTCCTTGTTTGTGTGCCTCCGAAGAGGGCTTGTGCCTCCGAAGCAGTTTTTTGCTTACGAAGAGGGGCATTTGGACTCCGAAGAGTAGCATTTTGTCTCCGAAGAGGAGCATGTGGACTCTGAGGAGTAGCATTTAGCCTCCGAAGAGGAGCATGTGGACTCTGAGGAGCAGCATTTGGACTCCGAAGAGTAGCATGTGGACTCTGAGGAGTAGCATTTGGACTCCGAAGAGTAGCATTTGGCCTCCGAAGAGGAGCATGTGGACTCTGAGGAGTAGCATTTGGACTCCGAAGAGTAGCATTTGGCCTCCGAAGAGGAGCATGTGGACTTTGAGGAGTAGCATTTGGACTCCGAAGAGTAGCATGTGAACTCCGAGGAGTAGCATTTGGACTCCGAAGAGTAGCAGTTGGACTCCGAAGAGTAGCATGTGGACTCTGAGGAGTAGCATTTGGACTCCGAAGAGTAGCATTTGGCCTCCGAAGAGGAACATGTGGACTCTGAGGAGTAGCATTTGGACTCCGAAGAGTAGCATGTGGACTCTGAGGAGTAGCATTTGGACTTCGAAGAGTAGCATTTGGCCTCCGAAGAGGAGCATGTGGACTCTGAGGAGTAGCATTTTGACTCCGAAGAGTAGCATGTGGACTCTGAGGAGTAGCATTTGGACTCCGAAGAGTAGCATTTGGACTCCGAAGAGTAGCATTTGGCCTCCGAAGAGGAGCATGTGGACTCTGAGGAGTAGCATTTGGACTCCGAAGAGTAGCATTTGGCCTCCGAAGAGGAGCATGTGGACTTGGAGGAGTAGCATTTGGACTCCGAAGAGTAGCATGTGGACTCGGAGGAGTAGCATTTGGACTCCGAAGAGTAGCATTTGGACTCTGAAGAGTAGCATTTGGCCTTCGAAGAGGGCTTTGTTGCTTGTGTCCTTCCACCATCTGCTTCTTAGCGATTCCTTGTTGTCACTTCAAGTACATGTCCCATTCTTTTGCAAGTTGTTTTCTTTTTTCCATAGAAGTGCACTTTATCGTTGAGTGAATCCACAGGGCAGACGCAATCTACTTTACCGGATGTTCGTTTGCACAAACGATCACATTGGTTAGCAAGGGTTTGGAACCTTCTCGTCATGAAGGTGCCCGCTTTGGTGGAACCCTCAACTGTTTGTGAATAGCACTTCTTTTGTAGGAGTTGAATTTGGAATTTTATGGCTTGGCATTTGTTTGTTGAGTGATTTGTAGGAATTGCTTGGCTTCGTGATGTGTTGAATAGGTAAGCTTTGCTTTGATAGCCTGCAATATTAAATCGACATTTTAGCAATATTTTTAATATATTTGCATATCGAAGTGAGACAGCCATCTTATAGTATTAAAGAACACAAGACTTATAGTTCTTTATTATTGATTCGCACTGATTTCTCAGTGGTTTACAATACAAGAGTTATACATCCATCATCATTTTACAAATTTAAGCAATGCTTTTAAGTAAAATATGGATGCAGTCATTGCTATTCCAGAATCTCGGGATTGAATTTCCATTTCCACTGGATTCATAGTTTTGGATCCATATGCCAGACAGAATGAAAGGTGCCCAGTTGCAGTTTTTGTGGGTAGTTAGCAGCATTTTGATTAATTTCATCTCAAATCGTGAGCATATTTCTCCGAATCGTCCCAACTTCTGCCTGCTGGGTGAGGACCCCCTGTGACAACATTAATGACAAGCCTCTCAGATTCCTACGCTGCAGCCTTGTCATTTGAGCTGGATTGATGAGTAGGAAGTTTTTGCCCCTGAGTGGATGAGGTTGGGTCGACTCTGTTTTTCTTCACATACTGTTGCAGTTTATTCTGTTTCAGCAACTCTTCAATCACATTCTTTAACTGGCAACATTGGTTAGTGTCATGGCCAGGTTGATTGTGAAATCGGCAGAATCTCCCATTATGCACTGCACCTCTCCCCATCTCAGGTGGTTTGGGATACTTGACAACGTTCTTTGTTGCGAAGAAGATATTTTCCGGTGTATCAGTTAAGGGAGTAAAATCTGAAGGATTAAAGCGGCGAGGTTTCTTCTCATTCCCCTGCTTCTTTCCTCCATCATTTTCCCTTTTCTGGTTTCCAGATTCTCTTTTGTTAGAAACAACATCGTTATTCTTGACTTCGGCAACAACTACTTTCGCTGGCGTAGAAAGGCTTTCTAGGCACATGAATTCGTCGGCCTTTTTATAAAACTTCTCAAGTGAATTCGGTCCCTTCATTTTTAACCATCTTCCAAATTAACTTGATTTGTCGATGGCTCGCATCAAGTAAGTCAGGATCATACGGGGTTCTGCATTATCTACTTCGGCCAAGGCTATATTGAAACGGTTCAAGAAAGATTTGATAGATTCTCTGGGAACTTGTTCAAAGCTGGACGGTGACATCATATCCTTAGCCTTTGAACCATACAACCTGAACTGATCTTTGAATTTTCGAGTTAAATCGGAGAATTGATCTACGGACCGAACTGGTAGCTTTGTGAACCAAAGTAGAGCCACTCCTTCCAAGTACACTGGAAAGTATCGGCATCTAATCTCATCTGATGCTCTTGCACCGGTCATATGCCAGCCATACTTATATAGGAAATGATTAGGGTCACTTGTCCCCCTATAGGCCGGTATAGTTGGAGGTACAAATTTTCTTGGAAATTCTGCTTTCAGGATCCTTTCAGTAAACGGAGTTTTGTTTGGAGCAAATCCCCAGTCGCTCTCATTTTCTTCCCTCTACATACTCTCTTCCATGATTCGGCGAACCATCCCTGACAGGTACTCCTCATTGTTCAGAGGCATCGCCGGGCTGACGTCAGCTATTCTTTCGGAAGTTTTCCTGGGCAAATGTTCGCGAAAAGTTGGCTGCGGCCTTGAACCTTTAACTTGGAAAGGTGGCGCTTCGGCGGTGCCAGTTGCTCTTTGAGGAATATCTTTCTCTTGGGAATTATGGGCATCTTCAGCAAAGGTTGTTTCATTGTTTTCTGGTTGTCGGTTTGCCCCAAGCAGAGCGTTTAACCTGTCCATCATCAAAGCATTTTGAGTTTCCATTTGTTGGTATAACCCCGATACAACATCATCAAGTTCGGCCCTTGTAATTCCAACAGTAGGAGTTTCCTGAATTGGCGCTGGAGAAGAGGCAGCCCTGTCATTAGCATCTCCGGATCTCGTGGATCTACTCTTTCGTCCAAGAGCCATGATTTCAGATAGACTTCTGGTTTTTAAGGAGATTCTTTCAACAAATCTTTGCGAAGCAATGGTGAGAAGACGCTTGAGTTCGATCTTCTCGGTGAAAGCACCAAAAATGTTAACGTAAAAATCGACGCTAACACCCCGGTGTGAGTATTAGTAAAGTGAAAGCACCACCCGTTGGTACGGGAACAAAAGATAAGCAGAGAAATAACATAAAAAGTAAAGAGACAGCAGTTTTATAGTGATTCGGCTTAATATCTAGCCTACGTCCACTTTAATCTCCTTTATTGCTGATTCAATTACAATTCTTTACAATGCACTTTGATTACAACAGACTTTAGACGAGTAGCTAGAACTTGAATCGAGAAGAGCTCTCCAAATCAATGTTGAATGTGTTAGATCTTTTCCAAAAGTTCGTTGAAGCGTCTTTGGTGTTTGGAGTGCTTGAAGTGTTGGATGAGTCGAGAAAACAACAGAGTATCGGCGTTCCAGAAATGAGCCAAAAGTCCCCCCTTAGTTGGAACAGGTGGGGTATTTATAGGAGAATTCTGGACAGGTGATAAGTCGTGAACGACCTAAGATAGGTCGTAGGTCGCCAGCGACCTAAGAAGACATGGCTTTATGGCTTGATAGGGTCGCACTTAATCTATCTGATCGGGGTGGTAAGTTGTAGGTCGGGAGCGACCTTGGATAGGTCGTAGGTCGTGAGCGACCTAGGAGAGGTGCGGCATAAGAAGTTGTCTTGGTTTGTTTAGGTCGTGAGTGACCTAGGGAAAATGGTTGGCGACTTAAACTTGGGAGCAGCCTATAAGCAAGCGGCTTTATTTTGTGATAACTCGCTAGGTCGCTGGATCTTTTAGGTCGCTAGGTCGCTGCCCTCTTAGGTCGCTAGCTCGTTCCATCCTTCAGGTCGCTAGCTCGTTAGGTACTTAGGTCGTCTCACATTAGCTCGCTGTAGAACTTCTTCTCCGTTAGGTCGCTTGCGTGTTAACCCGTTAGGTCGCTTGAGTTATTAAGTTGTTAGGTCGTGAAGTCTTTAGGTCGCTGGGTTACTTCATACTTTAGGTCGCTAGGTCGCTGTCTCTGTTAGGTCGCTAGGTCGCTTTAAAAGACGAGTTAACAAGTATTAATAATAGGACTTAAGCGATTTGTCTAAGTATAAAAGGATTTATTTTCAAATTCGAGATTTAAAATAGTTTTGGGAAAAATAAAAAGGAAATTTGAAAATAAAATATGAAATTGATGTTCCAGATTTAAATAAGATTTTAAATTATAAAAAAAAGAAGGGAAATCTAAATTTAGCGGGCTTTGGATATATTTGAGTTATTTAAGAAATTTATTTAAAAATGGAATTTAATCTAGAAAATCAATTAGGTGTTGTGAACGGTGATAAACGGGAAATGAGACTATGGAATTTATAAACAAAGTTTATAAATAAAGTAAAGTAAATTATCAGTGGATAAAAATTGAAATTATATATTCACGGTGAGGATTTATAAGGAAATGGGTAAATCGGTTTAAAAATAAATGGTGGATTTATTTTTTTGAAATGTGAAAAGGGGATTTACGGAATTGGGATATAAATCAAATTGGGAATAAATCGAAATGGATTTATAAATGTTGGACTGGTTATATTGGAATTGGAAGATATATTTTTATCGAGGAATTAAGTTGTTTTAGAAAGGAGGATTTTTGATTTGGTAAATAAATAAAAAGGGGGTTTAAAGAATATTTCATAAAATTTATTATTTAGTTGTTTAAAATTTGTTTAAAGTATATTTAAGTATAATTAAGTAGTTTTATAAATGGTCGATATTAAGTTAATTATTATTTAAGAATTAATCGGTATTATTATTTTAAGAGATAGATTATTCTATATTAATATTATTTTATAATAACTTTTATTTTAAAGAGTAACTGCCTAAAATTTACTTCTTGAAAAATTATTATAGAAATTTCATAAGTATATATTTTGAAATTTTTTAAATAAAGTTTCGGGAGTAATGGTATACCCGCATGGTGAAATCGGAGGAAGTGAGTGCCTGTAGTTAAGTCTTGGATTTCTCTGGGATAGAGACGTAACCATTGAGCTATGAATCCATGGTTTCATATCGCAGTGGTACTTTCCACATTAATTTTTAAAAGGGGTTTCAAATATTATTTTGAAAGAGGAATAGTTGGTGAATTTACTAAATTCGATAAGATAAGTACATATATCTTGGATAAAGAGATTTAATTTATTAAAATTAAATTAAAAAGAGATTTGGAGTTATTCAGTGGAAAATGGAATATTTGTTTGAATGGTTGTTTATTTGATAGTTAAATACAAACTATCAAATATGGACCCAAAATATAACTCTAGGAACATCTGGGAGAAATACGGGAATTATATGGTACATTTACCGTTCGAGGTGCTATATTGTATGTATAAACTTGTTTTGTTCTTCTAGGACGACGATAAGGAAATCCGTCCACGAACGATTAGGAGGTGATCTTCGATCTTATTTTCATCTGTTTATTTGCTAGAGAACCGGGGTTGAGTTTACCAGAAATATCGAGCATTGTTTCGAAGAGACCGGGATCATATTTGTTATCCAAAAACCACTTCGATCCAACGAGTACATCTCGTTGTGAAAACAAGAGCATGGAGTCGAAGATGGAGCAGTGAAGTGCAAGGGCTAATCGCTACTAATCCTGAGGATTATTCCAAAATGGATGTAGTAGGAATAGTGCCTTTGGTTTCGTTCGGACCCAGAACGGACTTGTATGGATGAATGCTATCAGAAACATTGTCATTGGAGGACAACGAGCATTCTAAGTAAAATTTCCTTCAAAAGTTAATCGTATCCTCTAGCTTCATTAACCCGGAATGACTAAAAATAAGGGGAGATGCAGCAAGGCTAAGTGGGTCGCACCCAATTAGGGTATGTTTATCACCTTTTTAGGTAACCTCGGATATTATTTATTACTACGACATATGGAAGGAACTCGAGAGAGGGATGGAACACCCGGGGTGATAGCATTTTCGGTCTATCAAGGTTAGGGATACTCTGGTCTTGTGTGGCAGGGCATCCCGGCGTGGTCCTCGGTACGTTGTTTCTAGACGTGTACTGTGACAGATGGTACCCCGGTGCCTAGTCATTCGTATGGAATCTGTTCTCCAATACATGCCCTTTAAGGTTTTGATTATGGAGCCTAGTATGCTGGAATTTAATTAATGTAACAATTTCATCTATTTGAATAAGTAATTGTACTTGGACACTATTATAATATCAGAGAATTTGGTATGAAATGTTTTGGTTATCGTAAGGTAAAAACCCATCGTGTTTAATTGTGGCGTGGTCTTACGAGATACTTTTGATTTTCAAGGATTTTGAAAACTTTAATAATCAAATTGAGTTTATTGTCTCACGCTGGTTTTCCAGACTGAATTGGGTGTTATTTTATTATAATGCTTGGCTCAGATCGAGTATTACAGATACAAGATAGGATACTATGGAGTTCAGGAGACGAGCTGGATGACGAGACGTATCACACGTACTTGGTTTTTATTCCGTTGTGTATTGTAGGCTGTAAATTCAGCACTTGTGAGGACAAGTTATTATAACTGTCCAGTATTGTGTCATTAATGTATTGTACTCTGATGATGTAATGTATAAATTTTGTGTAAAGACCAGTTGTTATCTATTATATATTATTCCACTGCGATTGTGAGATTCTGTGTTGTTGTTTCTATTTTTTTCTTATACCTCTTTCTTCTTTTCCCTAACGATCTGGTATTTCCGACATTCGATTGCCCGGCATGTAATACAGTGGATGTATTGATGTTGATTTTCGAAGGTCGAAAATCCCGGTCGTCACAGTAAATATCAAGTTAATTGTAGTAGCAAAATGGTGTTTTGTTCTACTAATAGATGTCATTTATTTTTCCTAATCTTATGGGGCTACTTAAGGGTAAACGACATAGAATTCTCTTGATTTAAAACAAATTTGAAACAAAAAACAGTTCAAAACAAAAATGATCACTTAAATTCAAAGTGGTTTTAAAATACATTAAAACTCTTATAAATGAGAATCAAATCCTTGTTAAATAATAATTAAACTCAAATTAAAGGTAATAAAACCTTATCAAAACATAACTAACTTAAATCAAAAATTAATTAAATAAAACCCTTTTTAAAATAATAATTAATTAATAATCACCTTAAATAAATGATTAAATAACAATTAATTAATCCTTATTTAATAATTAAATAATAATTAACCTTAATTAAGTAAGAAACCATGATTAACATAATTGATTAACATTTAAGGTTAAAAACCATTATTAACAAATGATTAAGTACTAATTACCTTAATTAATTAATTAATTAATTAATTAATCATTAAATAAATAAATAAATAAATAAATAATTGTTCTTTAATTACTAAATTAATGTTAGAAATCATTTTCTAAAAAGATTTTAAGTTAAAATAAGTTTAAATTAGAAAAATAGTTAGATTTTTCGAACTGCGCGTACAGTGACTATCGCTATACCGACCTGTAATTTTCAAAACTTGAAATTTTGATTTTCTAACTTTTAAAACTTCAACTTTTAACTCTTGTCTTCTTTAAACCATGAAACTAAAATTTTGAAAAAAATCAAAGTTTTAGACTTGAAAACTTTTCACTTTGAAACAAAATCAAACTTTCGACAAAAAGCAGATTTCTACATCGCTTTTGGTTAGTGAATCATTACCTTTGTGTCATGAGCCCACATACAACACATAAAATATTCCAACATAATATCAAATCATAAAATTATTGCACAATCATAAACAAGGTTTTACTTAACAATAATAACTAACTTTCCCAATATTCAAGTTATAATCATTTTCCCCTACTCAAACTTCGCCAGAAGCAATCAACACCAAATCTATGTATATGCATGCATACACAACATACAACATTACTACATACATAAGCAACATTTTAACTCATAAATTTTACAAATTTAAAAAGTTAGTAATATGAGTTTTAAACCCATGGACTCTACTCACCCAACTTAAACTAAATCAAACTAAACTTGCTCTCGACCTAGCTCATTTACTCCTAACTCAACAAAGTGAAGATTTGGACCTTTGGAAGGCTGAATGGGATCGGCCTTGGACTAATTTGGTTCAGTCCTAGCTAGAATAAGGATCGACCTTGGTGGCTTTTGGTGGATATGGGTTATGTTTGTAGAGAATGGATTTGGAAGTGAAATGGAGGAGTGCAGTTATATTTTTACACTACATTCTCAATCTTTTCTCTTAGGAATTTGGAGATGAAAGCCATTGAAATACATGAAGATAAAAAGAGGGTTTTGACATGAGAATGTAAATGAAAACAAAGAAGAGGATGTAGGAATGAGATGGGTATTTATAGGCTTATGAATTTAGTAAAATATGTAAAGTGACTTAATAAAATAATGCATGCATGCATGCACCCATACTCTCCTCTCCCTCATATATACATGTTACCCGTCCCGGCCATGTTGTAGGATACTTAAGCTATGGCATGGCATTTGTGTGTATATAAGTGTGTTTATATGTTTATATGTTTATATATGCCTTTTATAACATAATTGACATCCACTTTTATGATAAATAATAGTGTTTTATTATTATAAATCCTATCATATATATATATATATCTGTATGTGCGTGTGTGCGCAAGATGCACCAAGTATGCACAACGTTACCGACGACTTTCGGGTCCCGAAAAGTCAAAATTTCGAAAAACGTTCTTTGGTCACATTTATTATTTTTATTTGAACTATCAATATAGATTACAAAATTTGAAAACTATTTTTTCGTCATTATTAAATAATTAAAATAGGTTTATTTGTTAATAAAAATACATTTATTAATTATAAAAATATATATTTAAATAACATGTTTCAAAGTGGCAAAATCCTGGGTTAATACAAATCTATTTTACCAACATTTGTTATTATTTAGAAGAGTTATATTTTAATTATAAAACCTATTATTTGAATATCTAAAATTTATTAAATATTCGCAAATTATGGCGATAAAATTCTGGGTCGTTACATACTTAATTTATGTATCAATGAATTTTTTTGGTGATGAATTTGGATTTGATTTAGTATCAATTTTTTTTCTATATATTGTAAATTGAAAGGCTAATTTGTGAAACTTTTTTGGTGTAGACATGTAGATCTAAATGATCTGTATCTTATTTATGAAACAAAATAGAATTTTCAAATCATTAAATTCTTTGGAAAACAATTTTAATTCCTCTAAATTTCAAAAACTACTTATGTTCGTAAAACATCCGCTTGTTTATTATTATATATTTTTTATAAATAATTTGTGAATGTAATGTGAGAAATAATTAGGATCTGACATGTACGGTTATTTTGTAGTCATTTTCTTTAATGTTTATTAATGATATGGATAGATATATACTTTAGAACCATTTATGCAGAAAAATATAAATCCGGTTCTATGATTATTTTACCTTACTTAACTTTTGATTAAGTAATTTGGATATACATACACACACACATATACGTATAAGGTGTTTGGGTTATTTCAGAAATTTTGATTAAGTAGAAATAAAGTATGCTCCTTTAAGGAGTATATTTTCATTTTACTATTAAGCAAAATCATACTTAGATATGAGATGAAATAATGTTTTGTTCTTTAATTGACTTTTGTTCAATTAATTTATATACTTGTAATGAAATCAACTTGTAGTACTAGTTTTTGTTTTAGCCCACATAACCTTCAATTGTGTTTATTTTTTAAATAAATGCATTAAATGTGGTTGTAATGGTAATAAATGAATTAACTTATTATTATAAATGCACTAAATATGTCAGTTACAATAAATTTAATGATGCAACATGTTTATATTTGGAATAAGAAAAGGTGTATGGTTTATTATTTGATGCATTTATATTTGATAGTTATAGATATTTTGTATATATGACCCATGCTCATTGAAAATATGTTTCACTTTCATGCTTCGGTTATAATTTAAAAAAAGGGAAGCAGTTTTCATATTCTTCCAAAATGCATGGCTACTGATCTTAACTAAGTATTCAAATAATAAACTGAAGGTAAAGTGACAAAATAACATTCTGTATAGCTATATTATGGTTTAGGTATACATCATAGCTACTATATTCATTCGATACTACATTTATTCATGTTATTTAATATGACATTTACTATGTTATTTCTATATAATTTTATGTGGCATTTAATTCCGGCGTTGTTGACTAAAAATTCCGTCAGCGAGATAAAATGACTAATCAACTTCGAAAATTGTGAGGGAGTGGGTTTCGATGATGTTGTTAGCTTTGCATTATATGATCGCGAATTAATGATGGAATGCTGGTAATAAAAAGTCACGAATTTTAGAGTGGTTCGGCCAAAATAAATGCCTATGTCCACTATATATCTTATTTTCACTATATCTATATATATTATTACAATGGATACATAAATATGATAGATAATGCTTGAAGATGATAAGAGTACGGTGGAAAGTGTTATCCTTCTAAGTTTTCTCAATCTCCTCTCTGCTTGGTGAAATGCTTGGAGTACTTATATGAGCAAGCCTCCTTTGATATGCGGTTGAGACTGCCTGAGGCATTACGTGGTCCGTACGACAGATCATACCGTGGGATGGTTCGGACAGTGAGATGGTTGCCAGTTGGAGGATTGGTAGCGATACATGCATATATGGTGACACACTGCCACTACAACAAAAAGACCTTATTACAACTGTATTTTTACAACTGTCACAAATAGTCAGTTGTAATAAAGGTTTTTTACAACTGTTTTTATCAGAAAGTTGTAATAAACTTACTTATAACAACTCCTTTATTTTTTCAGTTGTAATAGATGCCTATTACAACCATTCTTTTTTGCCAGTTGTAATAAATGCCTATTTTTAACAACTCTATTATTTTGCCAGTTGTAATAGATGCCTATTAGAACATTTGTTTGCTAGTTGTAATAAATACCTATTTTTAACAACTTATCTTTTTTGTCGGTTGTAATAGATGCCCATCACAACCTTTTTTTGCCAGTTGTAATAGATGTCTATTACAACCTTTTTTGCTAGTTGTAGTAGATGCATATTTTTAACAACTCCTCTTTTTTGCAGTTGTAATAAGGCCTATTACAACTTTTTTGTTTGCTGTTGTAATAATTAGTTAATAATTATAACTAAATAATAGTTCCTAATAATTAATAATTATAAGAAAATTAATAATAAATAATAATTACTATTAAACAATAATAACTAATTTGAAATATGACATAATTAATTATAGTAATTATTATTCAATTTAATTAATTATTAATACAATAAATAATTATTATCAAATAATTAATAATTAATAAATAAGAGTTAATTTCAGTATAATTAATAATTAATATAATAAATAATTAATAATTAATAAATAAGAGTTAATTATCTATAATTAATAATTAATATTAATAATTAATACTTAAGAAATAATAATTAATATTAATAATCGGTATTTAATGTTTGATATTAAAAATATAATAATACATAATAAATAAATAACTAATAAATATTTAATTAATAATTCAAAATTTTATAAATTAATTACTGACAAACAATATTAACTAAAAATTAATAATAAAAAATTTCAAATAAATAATAATTAAATATAATAATTAAAAGTTAAAAATCAACATTAAATAATAATAATTATTAAATTAAATAATAATAATTAATAATTAAAATGAAATAATATTAATTTATAATTTATATTTAATAATAAATTAATAATAAATAATAATTAAATAAATAATAATTGAAAATAATAATTAATAAGTAATCTTTAATAATTTAGAAGTAATATTTATTTTTTAGTATTTAATATTCATGAATTTTAAAAATAAAATTTTGAAACTTTAATAAAATTCAAAAATAATAAAATACTAAAATAAATTTAAAATTATTCAAAAAATAATAAAAACTGAAATTTTATAAAAAAATTTAAAACAAAAAATTAAATTTTAAATAAATTTAAATTATTATAAAATATACAAAATTTTAGAAAATTCCAATGCCGTTATTTTTCTGGTTAGATAAATAAAATATTTATAATTTTTTTTAATATGACATAATTTAGAGTATTTTATTTTTGACATGGAGATTTCGTTTGCATATCATAGCAATGTTCTTTGTAAAATCACAGATATTACGTAGGCAACAACCCGAAGCAACATATAAAAGCTAATCTCAACCATCAAACCTCCATTCAACCATCATAATAATTTAAACGTGGATCCCTAATGTTTCCCTAAATTTTAGCGCCAAAAAATTTGCCCCAACTTTTCATCTTCCCGCCAAAACATTTAACCCCAAATTCACGTGAATTGTTAAATCTTCGCCAAATTTTCGTCTTGATCTCTCCCATCCCCTCAAACATTATTTTCGTCTTCCTATTTTCTTCTTTATAATGTTCAGATCCAAAAAAAGGAAACCAGATTGCCTCCTATTTTATTCCTAATCAAAACATATTTTACCTTTACTTGAAACTTACCGTCTAAGTTTGCAATGCTAAAATCAAAACTTTCAATATCAAAATTATTGTGGTGACAAGATCTGAAGCTGACGCTGTAAGAAGAAACAGAGGTTAACATTGCACTGCCTGGAGCTGTTTGACCTTTAGTTCTTGCGTAAATTGCATTGCGTGTAATGGGATCTGGAAGTGTCTCGTTTTCGCCTGGATCTCAGGCCATCAATTTGGAAAGTGGAGCTCGCTATCTAAGTCGCTGCCTTAGTTGATGTCGAGGTCCTGACTGCTGTACCCTGAAGCTTGAAATTCTCTTATCTAGACTTGTTTATTCTATTCAAGTGCTTACATCTTGATCCGTGTTTGAAATAATGGCTGACGAGATAAAATGGTACAAGTTTATTTTTCCTTTCCTTGGTTGGTGAACTTTACCGAAGTCTGTAGACATAGATAGTGTAGTATTTGAAAGCATTCAGGCCTTTCAATATACATATTCATCCAAGTATTAGTTTGCATATGAAGAGGCGTTAGATTTAGTAACTTTCTGGTCAAATTTTTTACATTAAATTGTAGTAGTAGTAATAAAGAGGCATCAGATTCATCCAAGTATTGGTCTTTAGACAATGTTGAGCTTCTATTGATTGCGAACAAATATGTTTTTTAAAGTGTGTGTATGTATGGAATAATGTAGGAATAATGAGTGTGACATGGTACTTGTCTTTGGTACAAATTTCTTTTTTTAAACTTTTTTTAATTTGATTAATTTTTTTTAAAGCGAAGATGCAACAGTGATGTCTTTTTTGGACAAGTACGGTTATGGTTATAGAAAAAAAACAGATACATAGTAGCTTGAGAAATGCGCTGCTATTTTCATTTTATGCATATTAAAAAAAGTGCGGGTCTGTATGAGGAAAGGAAATATAATAAGTCCAGCTTTTTGAGCACAAGTCCGCTCGCCATCGTTCTAATGCTTATGATGGTTTCACCTAGCTCCGCTACAAAGATAGCAACTTTCAACGTATAGTTTTTACACCCATCCACGCTTTCTGGAAAAAGTTATCGGCTTGGTTTAAGGGTTGCTATCACAAGTTTTAAACTGAAAGTGTAGACGTGTTTTCATTCAATTTGGTTTTACACATGTGCTCAATTAATTATTATTTGTAATTACTTTATTATATTAACTTATGAATGGTTTGGTTGAAATGGCCCGCATAAAACATACTATTTTATAGTCAACAAAATAATTTTGCTGAAGGTTAAGCTACATTGGACACCTGTTGGCTCCATATTCATGTTCGTCATGTATCCACATTTATGAAATATGCTCTGATAAATGAAGATAAAAAGAAATGTGATGTCTCATGGATGTAGGCTGATGAGCACCAAAAAGCAAATAGACAATGTTGCCTGACCAATATCTTGTTACAGTATTGAAGAAGAATGGTGTGCATGCTTTTGCTAGTTTGATTGATCGGCTATTGTCAATATTATATTATTATCGTTTTCCTTGCAAATTTTTTGTATCAGACTAGATTCTCTTCTCCTAGCAAAAAAAAGATGAATTTGTATACCATACTTCTCAGGTGCACATGTTAAAGTTATTTGGCAGTCACACATCATTGTATTATCAAGTCGATGACGATGTCTTCTCTCATGTAGATTGGTCTTGCTTGAGAAAAGAGATGCTGATGACTTGTATCTGAAGATGATGTAAGGCAATTTTGTTGAACCGATTCAAAAGGCTGTGAAATCATGAGGTGGTTGTTTTTGGTATGAGATGTTTGGTTTGGTGTGAGTGCTATGCAGATGATGATGCACCTTCTGCTGCTAGCTAATCTGAGATGAAATAAACCAAGCGAAACTAAGATGTTTCCTGTAACCTTGACTGAGTGGAGCTTACTTCGGTAATTTATTTCTTTGGGTTGAAGTTTTGTAGTAGGGAATGTTGTTTTGAGATTGAATTTTAGTACTTATTTTGTTTATGTAGATGGAAGATGTAATCTGTAGGGTGTAAAGGTTTGAAGTTGTTTTTGCTTATAGTGTAATGTTTGACTTTCTTGTTAACTTTAGTGTATCGTTTGTGCTTATCTATGGGTTGCTTCGATTGCAAAATGTGTATTTTTTTTTTAAATTTTGCATCTTATTTAACAATGGCCAAAATTAGTTGCAGTAGACTTTAACACAACTTTCAAAACAATTGTAAAAAATCTTCAACAACTGTTAAAAGCAGTTGTAAATAAATCCTTTACAACTGTAAAAAACAATTATAAAATAATCTTTCACAACTGCCAAAAGTAGTTGTAGAAAAGTCCGACTCTATTACAACTGCGGATATAATGACATGTGGTTGCCAGTTGTAATAGCTCTAGTACAACTATTTTTGACAGTTGCGAAAGGGTATTTTTGTTGTAGTGTGCCTTTCCGTACTCTTGTTGCTTCTTTGGTAGGGTGTTAGGAACCGTAACTCGGAGTTTTCTACTACTTTCCACATTGAATAGGAGCAGTTGGTGGTAGGATAGCTGTCTTAGAACTTTTCCAAGGTGGCAGGACTTTCGTAGGTATGCTTTTCTCTACTGGTCTGACCGTTTGCTCTCCTTAGAGCCACTTCGACTGGTTTTCTATCCTTATGTGGGAGGAACCCGAGCGCATAAATTGGCCCGCCCTTGCATCATTCGGTTTCCAAAGAAGCCCGGACTAGCTTGGCTGATGCGTTTACCTCACTACAGGCGGCCGCCATGCCCTATTAAACTTTTATGAAATTTTGAGCAACATATCACCCCATAAGCCTGCCAGCGTGGGTGGGGGAAAGCTTGTAGATACAGAATGATGTGATTTGATGGATGCCTGTAGTGTAATTAGTGTTATTATTGTCTTTCTATAGGTGTATTTGGCGGTCTATTTTTCCTTGTAACTTGTGAGCCAAAGTTCTCTTTCCTCATTTCTTTTGCCATTGTTGTAAATATTTTGACACTTTTCGAAATTCTTCATTAACAAGTACATCGCTCTCTCCATTGTCATTTATCATTGTCATTAGGTCGTCGATGGCTCTGTTCTCCGCCTTAGGGTTCCCCTGGGCGGTGTCCGTTCTGGCGGTTTTCTTCTCTTTTTAATGGTGCCCTTCCTCATTTGACCATGCTTTAGGCCGATTAGTCCTTGAGGGGGAGGCATCCATCATGCTTATTTTCTAATGTTTACCATGATCTTTTCATAGAACGGCTGCTTCTGATAGTGCTTTGAGTTTTGCTCCACATGGTCCCTTCTGAATTCGTGGGTGGACCAGACAACATGGTCAGAAAGCTGAACCTATTTGGTTGTACCCTTGGCTTGATTCAATTTCTAAAAGCCCATGAACGAGCTGATACTGCCCCCACCAAGCTACTACATACTCTCCTTGAGTTACTTGAAAGTTGGATTGGCCCTACCCTTGCATCCAACCATCTTGTCCTTTTTAAACATATTCGGCCTCGCTTCGGGTCAACTTACTCTGAATAACTATCGTTATTGGTGAGCCTTTGCATACCATGCCATCGCTTAGAGTTAGAGGCTCCTTCTGCAGGCATTGTTGCAGCCTCTTTTACATTAACAAAGTGCTCGGTCATCGTCCCGGGACCTACTACCACATCTAGATGAAGAAGAAGAGAGAAGCAGTCTTTATTGGGGTTTTAGAGAAAGGCATCTCCGGTTGGAAATCTTAGTATTTCTTTGCCCCGCCGGCTGCGAAAGAGGGGTTACGTTTCTGGTCATTTTGAACTTTTGGTGAGACTGTCTTTGTGATTTTTATCCCCCTATCTTTTTTTCCCTTTTTGAATGTCTTATAATTTTCCCATTGTAGGGTCCCCAATGTGAGCCCAGTCGAGGCGACGCTAGTGGAGAAACAAGTGTTGGGCCTTCGGGAGGGCCGATGATACCCTTTGAGATTTGGACAACTTAGTCACTGATGAGATGCTCCGAAATGTAGGGCTACTATCGGAGGGTCGGTCCATTCATACCTACACAAAAATGGAGAAAGGCGTAGAAAACAACAGGAAGAGGAAGAAGAAGACGGTTTCGAAGAAGCCCGCAGGTAGTCACCTCATTTTATTTCCTTTACACGAATCTACACGTTTTCCTAGACCAACCAGGGATGCATTGGTACAGATGATGACGCTGGCCCGAGGGATGCCGAGGGCTTGCCCAGTTGATGCAAACACCCTTTCTGATGTGCCATCGGGATGGCAGGAGTACGATCCGGCAAAATATGATGGAACTTCTAGCCAGGCTCTTCACCTGACCCTTGGAGAAAGTGTGACTTGGTCTTCCTTGGGTGATGGTCATACTGAAAATAAGGGTCGTGATGCTGGACCGTCGGGAGTAGGAAGAGCAAGATCTATAAACTCTAATGGGGGATATTCTGAACCTTATGCACCTCTGATTAGAAACTAGAACCGAGGAGCTCCGCCCGATATTTAGTTGTGTTTATCTTTACTACAGTTGGTTCCTTGTTTTCTAACTTGTTATGTTTCCTTATTTCAGTGGGCTAGATAAATTTTAAAGAGCTGGATGATGTGAATGATCCTTCCGTGGATCTTCTAGAGTAAGATGCTAAGGGGAAAGTCATGATGGTCTCTCCTTTGCCGCCCCCGAAGTGGCAGCCGATGCTTTTTTCTCCATGATTCATGTTGATGAAGATACCAGTGTTGAGGAGTCCCCAGGTAGCAAACGTGCGAGGACCAAAGTGGCAAAGGAGGTGGAAATGATGGGGGCATATGAGGAGAAAAGCCCATAATGGATGAGAGGGGGGTGGCATGTGGCGAAGCTTATGAAGACAATGTTGATGTTTTCATGTATCGTGGGCCTAATGCAGAGGATGAAGAGAAAGATGGGAGGATTTCCATGTAGATCAATCCGAGATATGACATGGAGGGCTTGGGCAGTCTCCTACAAACCTTCCAAGTGTCTACTACTCACTCTTTAGGGATTTCCCACCGACCACGTTTTGGATGGCCAGACCACGAATTACAGGCTATTGTTGATAACTTGTGCAAGAAACTGGTTGTGTTAGGACTTGTTTACCTTCTCACTACTGTTCCTCTCCTTTTGCCTATAACTCAGACTGCCTTATTTTTAAGCAGGTGCATTCACGATGCGGGTTCACGATGTACTTGTTAATTTGTAGGTGAGATCTATTGGGGGGTAGGCCATAGAAAAAGTGGGGGAGTCTTCTCGTGGTGGTCCTCAACGGATGGTGAGGACCGTAGATGAACTAAGGGCAGGTCATGACAGGTTGGATCCCTTTGAGGGAGGAGTTAGAGGAGAATAGGGCCCACACGACGGATCAGATGGCATAGTTGGAAGCAGTCAGAGCCAGTTTGTTAGGTGGAGATAATGTTATTACCCGATTAAAGGAAAGGTTGAGAGCTGCAACGGAAGAGGTTGAAGCAGCCCGGGTGGAAGCAAAGCTGGCCGTTGATGAGCGTGAGGCAGCTATTTCCATCAGAGGTATGCTGGGAAGGACCGTGAGTAAGAGATCGCGCTTCGAGCAGATGTAGTTCGGGCTATGGAGTTGGCGGAGAAAGAAGTGGCAGAAGCCAACTGTCGTAGGTCCGATACCGAGGTTGTTAGAGACCAGGTTGTTCTGACTAGGGATTGCTTGAGGAAGAGGTTACACGGTTGAAGGGGATGTAGGATAGATTTTTCCAAGAGGTAGGGCATCTTCAAGGGCTTTTGGATGCCCATCAGACTTTCTTTCCCTTGAATGACATTGAGGGGTTGAAAGAGGGAGTCATCAAGAAAGAGACGCTCACTGGTCGACTTGTTTGACTAACATGGTGGTGGGCACTTTCATAAATAACTTCCACCTTCCTATTATGATCCCGCGTGTGACACTTGCTTTGGCCTAGAGGTACTGGGAGGAGGCATCCACCAAACTGACCAGAAAGGGTAAGCTGTGCCAGCCACCTTAACAGTTGAACAGATTGACTCTCTGACCTGACCAAACGAGTAAGGAGGTTGTCTCGTGTTGTTAGTTGTAGCCTAATTATCTTTGTTATTTTTTGTTGTTGTCATAGGTTGGTTGCGCTTAGCATAGTGCGCTATGTCCCATGCCCCATGTTTGTTATAAACTCTGTTTTTTGCATGTGTTTAAGATTATCATTTCTATTATTGTACCTACAAATAAAAGAAAAGCACAAGGTATGTTGTGGCGAGTATGTTTTGCCTTAGGGGGATTGAGGCTTTAGAGAGACCCGTGGGGTATGCGCGAAAGGACCCAGCTTATATGCTTGCGGGCGCTTTTTCCGACACCCAGGGGTTTGGAGCTGAGGCCCGTGGGGTTTGCATGGAAGGACCCGGCTTATTTCCTTGCTGACGCCCATTCTGACAATCAAGGGTTGGATTTGAGGCCCATGGAGTTTGCACGGAAGGACCCGACTTATTTGCTTACGGGCACCCTTTTCGACACCTAGAGGTTAGAGTCGAGGCCTATGGGGTTTGCATGGAAGGACCTAGCTTATTTACTTGCGGGCGCCCTTTCCGTCACCCAAGGGTTGGAATGAAGCCCAGCTTATTTGCTTTTGGGCACACTAGAGATGTCGGACCTCAGAGATGCAATCATGGCGTTGCGCTAAGTTATCATGTGTCAGTCTCGACAACAGTGTCTCATCCCACTGGGATAAGGAGCATCATGGGCAAGTGGAACTGGATCGTTGCGGTTGCCATCCAACTCGTCGATGCACCCCAAGAGGCAAGAGTTATATCTCGTGTTTGCCTACCGGAGCGGGTAGCATCAGGATGACATGTAGATCATTGGGCATCTCTGATGTTCCTAGGCAAAGTGGATTCATGGTAATCCACCGTCGTCGAGCGCGTCCTTCTATCAAGGAGGAGAGTGGTAGCTCACGCGGTCCATTGACATGATGTGGACCGTCGCTGGACCAGATAAATGAGCATGTAAAAACACATTCTTGTCCACGAACCTTGAACTTTTGTGGTTGACGTTGTCTTGGCAAAGAGAGATGACCTTCCATTGATCCCTACAAAAAGAAAACCATTACATTCCTAGGTCTTATCTATGGAGTACTTTTGTTATATAAAGTAAGCCTGTAAGTGTTTTGGGTTCCAGGTCCGAGACACATGGGTCCCATCGGGGCGAGGTAGATGGTATGCGCCATTAGCTAGTACGGAATTGATAATATATGATCTTTCCCAATTCAAACCGGGCACCCATTGCCCGAGTCCTTGGTGTTTGCGAAGACACGATGTAAAACCAAGTCGTCGACGGTGAACTGTCGGAGCTTCACCCTTGCATTGTAATGTTTTGCGACTTTTCTCTTATAAGCCTTGGTGTGGATTTCCGCTCCCATTCTCCGCTCATTGAGTGTGTCCAGGCCGATCCTGAGGAGCTTGTTATTTTTCTCATGGTCGTAGGTCACCCTGCGATGGGATGGGACATCCACCACAATAAGGAGCATGGCCACATGCCCATATGAAAGGGAGAAGGGTGTGTGAGATATCGAAGTTCGGGCGAAGGTGCGATAGGACCACAGTACAAGAGGCAGCTCCTCCACCCAATTTCCTTTTCCTTTAGCAAGCCTTTTCTTGAGAGTATACTTTATGGTTTTATTGGCTGCCTTGACCTATCCATTGGCCCCTGGGTGAGCGACCGAGGAGAAGCTCTTTTCTATTCCATTTCTATCGCAAAACTCTTAGAACATCATGCTTTCAAATTGGGTCCCATTGTCTATAACAATTTTCTTTAGGAGGCTGAAACGGTAGATGATGTCCTTGGTAATAAAGTTGTGAACCTTTGGAGCCGTGACACTGGTCAGAGGTTATGCTTTGACCCATTAGGTGAAATAATATATAGCTATGATTGCATGGTTGTATCCGCCTTTGGCATTAGGGAGCTTCCTGATCAGATCGATCCCCCATGTATCAAACGACCAGGGGTACGTCATAGAGACCATAGGGGCCGGGGAAGCCTTGGGGACCTTCGAGAATCCCTGGCACCGATCGCATTTCTTCACATAGTTCATAGAATCCTTTACCATGGTGGGCCGGTATACCCCGGCCAAGTGGCCCTTTTTGCCTGACTTTACCCCCCAATGTGATCTCCGTAGAAGCCCTCGTGCAATTCCTCTAAAATCTGGGAGGCTTCATCTTTGGAAACAAAATGTTGTAGTAAGGTTGAGTATCCTCGCTTGTAAAGCTTCCCTTCGATGATCGTGTAATGCGGTGAATGATGCAAAGTTTTGCTGGCCACCTTACGGTCAGTTGGTAGCTCGTTATTCATGATATACCAATATAGGGCCACTATCCAATTTCCATTGGAATGCTGATCAATTTTCATGATGGCTACCGGCGGTTCGAAGCCGAGAGTGCTCCAGGTGTCCAATAATACCCATGGGAGAGTTTCTCTTGGGTCGCTTGCTACTTTTGCTAATTGTTCTGCCTTACCATTTCGCTCCTTGGGGATTTGTTCTAGTTGGAATTCTCTGAAGGCTTTGGTAAGTCTTCGAGCTTCAGTGACGTAAAGTGCTAGAACCTTTCTCTTTGACTGAAAGTGGTCGTTCATTTGGTTGACAATGATGGCGGAGTCACTGTAGGCATGTAGTGATTCCACGTGAAGTTCTTTTGCCATCTTTAGGCCAGCCAAGAGGGCTTCATATTCGACCTCATTATTCATAGCCTTGAAGGTAAGCCATATGGCGAAGCAGAGCTCTTCCCCTTTGGTTTTAACTAGGACCATTCTTGCTCCTTCCCCTTTCTCGTTGGATATACCATACAAATACAGGTGCTAAGTTCATTTCGGGGGGTTCTCCTTCTCTCCTTCGTCACCCGGGTCGGAACATTCGGCTATTAAATCAACCACCGCTTGTCCTTTGATTGACGGTCGTAGGAGAAAATGGATTGGTGTTGGCTCAGCTTGATGGACCATTTGAGAAGCCTCCCCGCTCTGTTGGGGTGACTTAGGATCTGTCTAAGTGGTCGGTTGGTTAGCACTTTGATAGGATAAACTTGGAAATACGGTTGCAATTTCCGGGCCACCATCACAAGGTAGAAGGATAATTTTTCGGCCCTCGTGTACCTCATCTCAGGTCCGGGCGAGTGTGGCATTAATCACCTGGTTGGTGACCGCCAGATGTAGGAAAGGATATTCCCCATCAACAGGTTTTGACGAAATTGGAGGGGTGGCCAAGTGTTGCTTCAAGTATTCAAAGGCCTTTATGCATTCGTCGTCCCAGGTTAAGGTCTTCCTATTCTTGACGAGGTCAAAGAAGGGCAAGCACCGATCCGTAGCTTCTGAAACAAAACAACCTAGACGGGCCACCGTCCATTGGGGTTCTGTACCTGCTTCACCGTTTTGGGAACATGCATTTCTTGAATAGCCCGAAAGTTGTCCTGGTTGTCCTTGATTCCTTTAGCGCTCACAACATGCCCTAAGAATCGGGTAGATCGGACGGCAATTTATCACTTCTTGGGATTCGGTTCCATGTTGTACTTTCTCAGGATGTCGAAAGTTTCGACGAAGTTGGGTACATAGCCATTGGCCCTCTCTAATTTTACCATCATGTCATAGACGTACACTTCCATTGAATGACCCAATTGTTCTGAAACATTCAGTTGACTAATGCTGGTAGGTTGCCCTCACGTTTCTCAAGCTAAAAGGCATGACCCGGTAACAATACAGTATGGTGTTTGTGATGAAAGTGGTGCGTTCTTGATCAGGGCCATGCATGGCAATCTGGTTATTGCTCGAATAGGCATCCATGAAAGTGAGGAGTTCGTGCCCGCTAGTTATGACTTTGAGTTGGTCGATGTGGGGAAGAAAAAAGCTAACCTTTGGACATGCTTTGTTGAGATCCGAAAAGTTAATACATGTCCTCCATGAACTGTTTGGTTTATGGACTAAGACTGAGTTCACGACCCAAACTGGGTAGTCTGCCTCCCTTATGAAGCCATTAATGAGCAACTTCTCCACTTCTTCCTTTAATGCCTTGTATCTTTCGGGGTTTAAGGGTCTTCGCTTCTATCGGATGGGGTTGCTTTCGGTCAATGTTTAGTGCATGGAAGATTATTCTAGGATCGATGCCGGTCATATCGGCGTGCCCCTAAGCAAAGACATCTTTGTTTTGTTTGAGAAATTTTATCAAATCTTCCCTGACCCTTGGACTGAGGTCAGTCCCAAAATGGACAACTTTGGTGGGATCGCTTTTGTCGACGGATATGTATTCCAAGGGGCTCGTGAGGCCCCCATCTGGCACCTGGTCGCCTAATCATGGATCTAGTGGGTCGTCTTCAATACTTACGTTTGTTTGTACGTCACACTGACCAAAAGCATAGATCATTTGTTCCATTATTTCTTCGACCGGGATAGAGAGACATTTTTGTGCTGGGCTAGCTGTAGCATGCCACTCCCGATGGATTTTCCCACTTGAGTTGTCGGTCGGCCCAGGTAGCCATCGGGGGGCCACCTGCCCGTTCCAACTGTAGATGAGTTCCTATGTCCTATGAAGGGACGCAAGGGAAACCGGCCCTGAAGCCACAGTTTCTTTAGTTGACTGGGGACTGCCTACCATGTTGATGACTTGGTCGCACATCCCTGGAGTTGCGCTTAAGGGAGTCGCGTTCTCTGATTCCAGTGGGGTATTGACATTGGTAGTGGGTTCTTCTTGAATCATTAGGACACCCTTCTCTGTCCGAAGGGGGAAGTCCCATAGCATTGCCTCGGTTTCTGTTCGTCTCCCTTAACCTTGCCAATCCTATTTGGCATTGGGAATTTCAATATTAGGCGGTTGTACGACACGTTGGCACCAAATTCGGTCAGGGTCGGTCGCCCGATGAGCAAGTTGTAAGCAGATGGGCAGTCTAGGGTCACATAACTGACTTGAATCTTTGTTGTGGTGGGTTTCGTACTGAAGGTAGTTATGGGCGTTGCTACCCCCATAGGGATTATTCCAACTCCGATGAGCCCATAATGGGCAATATATAAGGCGCGAGATGGGAGGCTGGAAGCTTGAGCGTTTCATAGGCTTCTTTGAACATGACGTTGACCAAGCTTCCCCTGTCAACAAAAGCCTGATGGATGTTGGTGCCAGCCATCAACGCTGTTATAAGCATTGGGTCGTGGTAGGGGTACATCACTGCCTCTGGATCCTGAGCTGTGAAGGTAATTAGAGGATATTTCTCTTCCATTCTTGGAGCCTTAACGACCCATCATTCCAACGAATATATTTGGTCGGAGGTGGTGACTTCCCTTTGATATCGAGTGAGCGCCTTCCGACTGCTATGAGGTGGTTCCCTTGCCCAGCCATTCTATGGCCTTCAAAAGGGCACTTGATCTTTGGTTGCGAGGAAGATGGTTTCCAGCTCTCTGTTTAGGGGAGTATAAGTTGCATATCGAGCCTAGTACATCGGGCCGTCGTCATGGTTTCTCTTTGCATGATTTTGCGTATTACATTTTCTTCAGTTATGGTTTTCTTTCTGGTGAAGTTTTAGGCGGCGTCATCTCTCGTTATAGTTATATAACAAATCTATGTCTTATATCCTCATGATTCCATTTGCATGCTGATAGAAATCACCAAGAGATGATGCCGGTCTCTTTTGGAGTTCTTTCCACATCTGGGATTTGTATCGCACGCCTGAGTACAGGCAACCATTAGACAGTTCTTGTCGGTCCCACGGGCTCGGGTTGATTCCCAATTGAATCGGTTGACATAAGCCTGGTGACTTTCCGACGAGCCCTGCCTGATATTGCCAAGCTCGCTGGCCATCATGACATGAGCTCTTGATGCAAAAAATCTTGCTATGAATTCAAACCATAGCTATGCCCAAGACCGGACACTGCCAGGAGCAAAGTGTAAGAACCAACGAGATGCCAGCCTGATAAGTGTTAATGGGAATGGTAAACTTTTGCATTACCATTTAGCTGCTCGGCTCTAGTGACTGAGTTGAAAGTGGCAAGGTGATTTGACTGGTCCGGGCTCCCATCGTATTTATCTATTTGTGGTAGGATATACCATCTTGAGAGGTGGGTTCCAAGGATTTCTGTGGAGAGTGGTTTTTCGTCCTCATCATCGGATAGGTTGCCACCACCGATGCTGCGGGCTTGTATTCGGTTAATCTGTTGGTGCAACCAAATCATTTCATTCTTGAGGCTGGCTTCTACCCCTTGCGGGATGACCTTGCATCGATCGGTGGAGGCTCCTAGTGGTATGCCGTCTGATGAGCGGAATACGGTACACAATAATGACCTGGGGAAAGAGATCTTCTACATGACAGAGGTGACTGTGACGGTCGGGCTTGTTCTTTCCCAGGCCCAAGATGAATTACTTCCCTTTGCGAGTGGGAGTGTACAGAGGCGACTCTGGGTCCCCTGGCCATGATTTGGGCTTGATCGCTTAGGTTCTCAGGACGTGGCTCGTGGATTTCACCATCTCGATGGCCATTCGGCTCTCCCCCGACTACGTTGTATTTCTTGGCTCCGAGGCCACGCAGATGGCGGTTTCGGATGCCAACCACCTACTCTGGGGGATCGCTAATACGCAACTGCTTCGGATGAACGGCGACGTTGGGAAGTTGTTGACCGCCTGAGTTGATGACAGTCTTGGGCCCATGATGGAGTTAGTTTATAGTGCAGCCCTTACGCCATTTACTTTTCGGCTCAGGTTTCTCATCCTAGCGATATGATTAGATATGGTCTGTAAGAATTTGCTACAGACTTCGGGGAAAGGGCAGGAAATACCAGCAGGTGTATTATCGTTGTTGTCTTGATCGTGCGAGTTGTCGTCCAATTGACACCATTCCTTGCTATGTTGAGTGTGGTGTCTGGAAAAGGTTAAAGGGAGATGAAGAGTTTCAGAAGTTCAAGCCCTCCTTCTAGTGTCAAAATGTTAACTAAAAATTCCATCAGTGAAAAAGAATGAACTGAAAACCTAAAAAATAGTGAGAAAGTGGGGTTTTGATGATGTTGTTTTCTTTGTAGTATATGATCGCGAATTAATGATGGAATGCTAGTAATAAAAAGACACGGATTTTAGAGTGGTTAGGCCAAAATGAATGCCTATGACCACTGTATATCTTATTCTCACTATATATATATTATTAAAATGGATACATAGAGATGATGGAGAATGCTTGAAAATGATAAGAGTATGGTGGGAAGTGTTATCCTTTTAAGTTTTCTCAATCTCTTCTATGCCTGGTAAATACTTGGGGTATTTATATGAGAAAGCCTCCTTTAATCTGCGGTTGAGATTTCCTGAAGGCATTCACGGTCCATATGGCAGGTCAGACTGAGGGATGGTTGCCAGCTGCAGGGTTGGTAGCGATACATCCGTATATGGTGACACACTGCCTTTCCGTAATCTGGTCGCTCCTTTTGCAGGATGTTAGGTGGCGTAACTCAAAGTTTTTTTCTACTTTCCATGTCGGATAGGAGCAGTTGGTGGCAGGGCAGCTGTATTAGCACTTTTCCAGGGTCGTAAGACTTTAGTAGGTATGATTTTCTTTGCCGGTCTGACTGTTTTTTCTTCTTAGAGCCACTTCGGTTGGTTTTCTGTCCTTATATGAGAGAAACCCTGGCGCATAAATCGGCCGACCCTTGGGTCGGTTGGTTCCAAAGAAAGCCTGTATTAGCTTGGCTGATGCGGTTACCTCCTTGCGGGCGGTCGACATGCCCTATTAAACTATTGCGAAAATTTTGAGTAACAGGCGTTCATATGTGATATTTGTTATGTGATTTATTTATGATGCCTTGTGTCATATTTATTTAGGAAATTTTATGAATATTATCACATGCTTAAAGCAAAAAATTAAAAAAGCTAGGATTGAAACATGTTGTGCCATGGTTATAATTTTTATATTTTCAAGTGTCATATAGACCTAAAGCATTTTTGGAAGTGTTTTATAGCACTCAAAATATATTGTACATAAATTAAGAAATAAATTCGAATATATTTTTGGTGTCTCTTTACAAACTAATTGTAAATATCATATATTCCAAGTAAGCTAATTCAAATAACATATTGCCATAGTGACCTCTCTTATTTTAGTTGTTCATGAAAATATTTGATATTTGTGTGTATTTATTCATGTGGATATTAGTCGGGCCAAAGAATGACTAATATTTGGCCGAATCATCTACATATATGTGATGATATATATGTGACGATTACAAGGCTTTACAAACGAATAAATAATCGGCCCAAAGGAAGATTATTATTTGACTTATATTAGTTGTCAATGTTTTATCATTACAATAGGATTACCACTTACAATTAAAATTATTGTCCAATGACTTGATATTAATATTGTACTAGGTATCTTGAGAAGAGACTTACCAATTATTTGAATTTACTATGGCTGATATTTTGATCTGAGCATATATGGTTAATCTTTATTTCTGTTCAATTTTCAACTAATTTGATTAAAGTGTTAGTAAATTTTAATAATATTCTCATATGGTTTGGGACTAACTCTAAGGATTAGTAAGAGAACATATTGCTTGTTCTTGAGTTCGTGGATCTAGCTCTTGCAATTAGGAGGGTCACAACCACACCTATTATAGTTGAATATTCTTATAATGTTATAAAGAACATTAAGAGGTGGGATAATTCAAACTGCAAGAGTCAAAAGATCATAAGAAAAAATATTTTAGAAGCTTTCAAGGATGTAGTATCCACAAGGATAACAATTTGAAGGAGTTCATTATTGAGAATGAAAAGCGTTTTGTCAAAACGATTGTTTGCTCAAAAAATGGGCAAACACCCCCAAGTCGTACGATTTAGTTGATTTTATATTGTTTTTAGTGATCTGGATGATTTATGCAAATATGTAAAAAGCAGGGACTAAACTGTAAAAGACACACAGATTTATAGTGGTTCAACCAGAATGTGCCTACGTCCACTTTATATATTATTTCTCCTTTCTTGTTCAGATTACAAGTACAAAGCTTTGATACAAGTATATGAAAGTTGTTTGAAAGTTCTATCCGTGCTTGAGCTCTCAAACTTGTCCGCCATTGTTGTACCCCTACCCCTCTATTTATAGAGTGAGGCTAGGGGTAGGGGTCTTGGAAGTATATAGCTGCTGGTGGGCCTGGGCTGATGCAATTTGGTCTGGCAACGTTGGTTCGGCAACGCCTTGGTTCGGTAGTGCTTCGGTCCGGTGGTAGATGGTTGGAGTTGAGACCTTGGTCCGGTAGGTTCGGTGGGACTTTGGTCCGGTGGTACCTGGGAGATGGGTTGGTTCGATGGTAGGTGGAGTGGCCTCTGATTCGGTGGTACCTGGGAGATAGGTTGGTTCGGTGGTAGGTGGAGATAGGTTGGTTCGGTGGTAGGTGGAGAGGCTTCTGATTCGGTGATGCCTTCTTCTTTCTGGCTCGGTGGTGGTGGGAACGTACCCAACATTTGCCCCCCAAAGTGGGGCATATGCCAGCGTATGCCGTGCTTTATTTTAGGTCCTTCGACTTGGACACTCTCATTCGGTCCCGAGCGCCGAAACAGTTGGTCCGGTTGTTTCTATTTCCCTATAAGTAGGAGCCTCATGCCTCTGTTATTCCGTACTAGCCGAACCAAACTTTTGCCTTTGCCGAATCTAACGAGCACCGAACCAGAGCTCAACTGCCGGACCAGGTGAGGCCCTCTTCTGCCGGATGAGCTTTCGCCTTGTCTTACCGAATGGACTCGGGGATTTCGAGTGCAGAACGAACCTTTAGTCTTGACTTACCGAATGGACTTGGGGTTTCCGAATGCCGAATGACCCTTCGGCATTGAACTACCGAATGCACTTCTATGTTTTGAATTATGAGTGAAATTCCAGTCTGCATACACTTTCTTGTTTTTATCTCTACATCCTTTGTTATAACAATGTGCTTTCTCGTGTTGCAGATAATGTCTCATAAAGTAGAAACCCGTTCCGACAAAAAGGAATCTAAGGAACAAGGAGAGTCCCCTATAGTGCCCCCAGTTCAGGCAGCACCAGAACGACATTGACCATCCCCGAGATCGCTAGTAGACGGGTATGGTCCTCAAGAGCTCCTGAACTCACCGCCTGATTGTTTTCCCAGCTCCCTCAAAGGTGAGCAGCTTGATGTCATCTCTCGCTCTTTTGGGATCGACAGAGCACACATGTTGTTGTCGGGGGAAGGAGTGATGCCATATAATCCCCCCGAAGGATATTTTGCTTACAGTAGGTACCATTGTATGTGTGGGGCCATTCCCCCGATTAATGCTTGGATAATCAGCTTCATTACCTACTTGAAGGTGGCTTCACTCCAGCTTCAGCCTAACTCCTACGCCATTCTGTTGAGCCTATTTGTTATCTTCCAGAGGAGATACGGGCGTCTTTCTTCCAACCGGGAGATCCGGTATCTGTACAACATGAGAGGCTACAAGAAGGGGTCTCCGTATATTAGCTTGGAGTCGGCCGTGTCCTTCAAGCCAGTCCTGGATTTATATTCGAAGTTCAGCATGTTCAAAAAGGAATGGTTTTTCATCAAGGATGGCTCTGTTTCCATCCGTTGCTTCACCTCTGGCTGTAAGTTGAAGCTTATTTATGATTTCCGTTCTGACTACAATGCTTCTTCTTATGTGCTTTTATTTCTTGCTAGCGACAGGTGGCTTCACGGTCGTGGAGAACGATCGCCTGGTTCAGATGATGGTGGAAATAGAAGCCATTACGGGAAGGGATAGGTCGGCTTCTTACTTGATCAGGAACGCTACACTTCTGGGGCACAACCTTATTCTGCCACATCAGTCCGTGGTCAAGTAGAGAGACACGGCGGAGGAGAGGGCTGCCAATGCTAAAGGAGGGGCTACGGCGAAGAGCAGCAAAAGGAGACCCTTCTCGATACATCCATTTGCCGGGGGGAAGAAACTCAAGAAGTCCGATGGACCCTCCCCCGGCACATATCTAGATGTTTCGGAGGAGGAAAATGTGGAGGAGAAAAGAGACGAGGATAAAGGAGGTTAGGCGGAGAGCGGAAGTGGTAGAGAAGGTGACGGTGATCGTCATGGAGATGATGGTGGCGAAGGACAAAGTGGTGATGGCACCGGGGCTTTACCTCCTGGGAAAGCAGGCGTGATTCTAGAGTGGACAGATGACGCTCTCCGCCAAGCCTTCGAAGGGTTGGAGGAAGGACCGGCTTTGGCGGAGAAGCCCAAGAAAGCTGGTAAGGCCGGGACTGGCGCCGATTTATCTTCCAGGAGTGCTTCCGCTGAGGCAACTTATGCGATCCAAGGTGAATCTTTGACTCCTACAGACTTTTTTACTCTTCTTAACTTGACACATTTCTTGAATTATGGTTCAATGCATGCTTGTGACACTTGGTTTTCATTCCAGGAGTGGGAAAAGCAGCCAAGACCTCAGATGTTCGGCACCGCCTTGATCAATATAAGTCCCTCAAAGCTTCTACTAAACCGAAGCCTCCGACCAACCGCTCCGGGGAAGTAGTCGGCTATCGTCCACTTCTTAGGGTCATTGAAGAGGGCATTCAGAAGAAGAAGAGGAGCCGCTCCTTGTTCGAACCTTTACCTGGTCCTCAGCCCCCACTCCAGCCTCTTCACGATATCACGGAGGGGGATACTGAGTTCATACCTTCTCCGCATCCGTCTGAAAATCCTACTGTTACCCCGATAGATCATCCTGGCTTGGCTCGTAATCCGTTTGCGGGTCATCCAGATCTAGACCCGGCCTCTCAGGATATTTCCTTCGACGAGGTTACTGGTGAATACCTTCTCCCTCACAATCCTATGGTACGAGTGCTTGACGAGGCTAAGTCCCTGGACCTTGATTTGCTTACCACTCGGATCGTAACTCTGGGAGACGAAGCTAAGGCGAACATCGACCGGGTCGCTGAAGAAACCAAGAAGCTGATGGGACATCATATCCGATTAGTCAAGGCTGGGGAGGAAATCGGGAGCGCCAATATTCGACTGCGGTTAATGGTTTCTGACCAGGCTAAACAACTTGCTGATCAGGCCATCCAGATTTCTCAACATGAGGCTGCATCTAGGCAATTAAAGAAGACTATGGAAGAGGTCAGCAGGGCAGTGTTGCGGAAAATGGAAGTCGCCTGTAAGGAACGGATTGACATGGCTATAGAAATGGTGGATGAGCTTCGGAAAGCGGATCTCGAGCGGGTAGAGGAGTTATCCGGGAGGCTTGAAGCTGTAGAGCTGGCTCAAACCAAGCTAAAGGATGAGATGAAGGCGATGAGGAAATCCCTTCAGGCTGACCGCTCGCGATACCGATTGGAGAGGGATGCTGCCGTTGCAAAGCTATTGGCTTCTGAGGTCCGAATGAGGGAGTTCGAGGAGAACGAGGGGATGATGGATGAGATGCTCCAGGATATGTACTTCCGTACTTGGAAACAGGGTAACTTATCCTGGATGGATGATTATCCCCGGGTTATGGCTAGGATTTATCTCAGGGCTCTAGAGGAGGCCAAGGCTGATGCGGATAAGGAGGGTGGCGAGGTCTTTGGAATGGATGTGGTTACGGCCCAATTCACCAAGGAGGAGAAGGTGGCTGTGAAGGAGGGCATGCGGCTGCTTGCTGTTGAGGAGGTAGGTGTGCAAGTAGAAGATGATGATCAAGATGATCAAGGAGCAGATGCCGGTAAGTCCTCCCCTTTAGTCTTTCCATTAACTTGGTTGCTTATCACTAATGAATTCTCTCCTTGATCGGACAGGCGGTCAACAGGATAAGGGTAAAGCCCCGATGCAGCCGGCTCCTTGACTTGACCTGGATATCTTTTTACTTACTAAACATTGTTGTATATGCTAGTCTTAAAATAGTAACGTAACTTTTAGGTTGTAATTATGTCACTTGTAATAAACAACATTATTTTTGGCGTGTAATTTTTTAACTTAAGCCGATTATGTCGTATTTGAATGCTTTTGTTGTTTTGACATGTTGTATAAGAAATATAGCTATGCATATGCCTGCGATTCAATTGTGTTTGACGCCAAGTTCTTGCTTAAAACATAATTTCATGTCTTGCAATGTTAGTGTGATGTGTGAATAAATTACAGCCACGTATTTATACACGAAAGAAGAAAATACCGCCCTTCATATTTTACTTGTAGATGGCAGCTTTGAATGTCTTGTGTGACTGAGTATGGAATGCGGCCTAGTGTCCCGTTGTGAGTTCCCATTCCCATTAGTGAATGTCTCCTATTCTGTGTCCAGTACTTTAGAGATCGTTATAGAGGATAGGAAAAAAGTTTTTTAAATAAAATTGAAATATGAGAAATAGTAAAACTTCCAATCACGGAAGGCCTTCGATGTGCTTAAGTTCGTGGCAAATGGGCTTTGTAGTCACTTTCCCTAGCTGTGGGTCTTGGAGACATTTGTCACCCATCTTACGCCTCCACGGGGAGTTAATCTTTTTTACCACAGCCGTACTTAAGATGCATCGGAGCCGAGATCGCGCACAGTAACTACCCGGGCCATTATGGCCCGTAATCGTGGGTATTATTCGATTTACTGTGGCCGGCTAGCGTGGGTGCCAATCATCAACCGTGAACTACCCCTGGCTGGCCACACCTTATGTTGGGGCTTAAAGTAGGTTCACAGTTGTCGGCGAGCCGAACGCCGTAATGAGCTGCCTTGGCTATAGTCGGCCTTCTTGGTGGCTTATAATCGGCTCATTACAATTGGCTTTGAGGGCCGTCGCGAGCAATGAGTTAACCCGCAGCAGAGGGATGCTGGAGCAAAAGTGTCTCATTGGCGAGGGCATAGATTCGTATAGTACCTGTTAGGTCTTGTCCAGGTGGAGTCGTGTTGCGATGTGTTTTGAATGGAAATGTCATTACATAGGGTTTTGTTCAACAGAAACGGATAAAGTTAACAAGCAGCCAAGATATAAAGGAACAAGTTAAAAAGAGACAAGTTTTTTAAAGTGGTTCGGCACGAAAATGCCTACGTCCACTGATTCTCTTTCTTAATTCACTTCATATAGGCAGTACAAGTTAAGAAAAGTATCGACGAAGGTGTTGGATGTTCCATGCCCTCTGGAACACCTCCCCGTCCACTGTTGACAAAATATAAGCTCCATTGTGGAGATCTTTATGAATTACATATAGCCCGTCCCATACTGGATCTAGCGCTCCGGGGCGCGGGAAGATTCGCTTGAGGACAAGATCTCCTTTTTGTAAGCTACGATGCTTGACTTTGGAGTTGTATTGCGTTGCCACTTTTTGCTTGTGAGCTGCTGCTTTGAGGGCTGCATCATTTCTTCTTTCCTCAATTAGATCCAAAGACATGTGGAGGAGCTCTTCGTTCTCTTCTGGGTTATAGTGGATCCTACGATGGGAAGGCACTATAGTTTCAACTGGGAGCATAGCCTCCGATCCGTATGCCAAAGAGAAAGGATTATGCCCCGTTGATGTTCTGAAAGATGTGCGATAGGCCCACAGTGCTGTAGGAAGTTCATCCACCCAAGCGCCTTTTGACTTTTCGAGTTTCTTTTTGATTGGAGTTTTGAGAATTTTGTTGACTGTTTCGACTTGTCCGTTTGCCTGGCGGTAAGCTACGGATGAGAAGCTTTTGTGAATTCCGTGCTCTTGGCACCAGTTGGCGAACTCTTCGCTGTCAAACTGAAGTCCATTGTCCGATATGATTTTGAATGGGACTCCGTACCTACATAGAACATTTTTGATCAAGAAGTTAATAACTTTTGCTGAAGATACTTTATTTAGGGGTTCTGCTTCCACCCATTTGGTGAAATAGTCGACTGCCACTATAGCATATTTGGCCCCGCCTCGGCCCATTGGCAGTTCGCCAATCAAGTCAATTCCCCATACTGCAAAGGGCCAAGGGCTGGTCATTTGAGTAATCTCAGTTGTTGGTAGCCGCGGAATCTTAGCAAACTTCTGACATCTGTCACATTTTCTGACGAAATCTAAGGCGTCCTTGCTTAAGGTGGGCCAGAAATATCCATATCGAAGTATCTTTTTTGCCAAAGTCTGCCCTCCAGTGTGATCTCTGCAGCTTCCTTGATGGATGTTGGATAAGATTTCCTTGGCTTCCCTTCCAGCGACACACCTTAATAAGGGGTTAGAGAAGCCACGCCGATAGAGGGTGCCCTCTTGTATTGTGTAGCGGGAAGCTTTCCTCAAGATTTTCTTGACTTTTTACGCCCATTGGGCAGTGTGCCACTTTGTAAGTAGTCTCGGATGGGAGCCAAGTTGCTTCTTCGGTTGTAGCTATCAGATTCACTTGCTCAAAACTTGGGGTCAGTTGCTTTGAGATGGCTACTGCTCCGGAAATAGCGCCGTCTCTCATGCTAGCTTGCTTCGCCAATTCGTCGGCCTCTTGGTTCTCTTCCCGAGGGATGTGTTTGATTAAATAGTGATCCAATCGATTGAGAAGCAACTTGGTCTTCTTTAAATATGCTATGAGTCGTTCTTCTCGAGCCTGGAATTCTCCTAGTATTTGATTTACAATAAGTTGAGAATCGCTATGAAGACACAAAGAATTGGCTCCGATTTCTAAGGCAAGTTCTAATCCAGCTATCACTACTTCATACTCTGCATCGTTGTTGGTGGTAGCGAATTCCAACCTTATAGCATAGTGTAGCTTATTTCCTCTGGGAGTGATTATTACCACACTTGCCCCCGAGCCTTGTTCGTTCGACGTACCATCCACAAAGAGATTCCACTTGATGTCTTCTGCTATTTCTGATTGCTCCTTACCTTCGTTGGTAGTGAATTCGGCAATGAAATCGGCCATGGCTTGTCCCTTGATGGCGGTGCGAGGATGGTAGGTGATATCATATTGACTTAGTTCAATGCACCATTTAAGTAGTCGCCTAGAAGTGTCGGGACGATGGATTACCTGCCTCAGCGGTTGATCGGTTAGAACTCTGATGGAATGGGATTGAAAATAGTGTCGCAGTTTTCCTGATGTGATAAGTAGACAGTATGCTAGCTTCTCAAGTTTAGGATATCTGGCTTCCGCCCTTGTAAACCTCTTGCTTACAAAGTATACTGGCCGTTGTGTGCGTTTGTCTTCTCTCACCAATGCGGCGCTTAGAGCATGAGATGACACAGCAAGGTATAGGTATAGCTCTTCGCCTTTGTTTGGAGTTGAGAGTACTGGTGGTCTCTGGAGGTGTTCGATTAAGTTAAGGAAAGATGTTAAGCATTCGTTAGTCCATTCGAATTTTCCTTTTTCTTTCTTTAGAGCTTCGAAGAAGGGAATGCATTTGTCGGTCGCTTTAGAGATGAATCTGCTCAGGGCGGCCACCTTCCCATTTAGGCTCTGCATTTCCTTTCGGGTAGAAGGTATCCTGGTATCTTTCAGAGATCGGACTTGTTCAGGTTTTGCTTCGATACCTCTGGCATGGACGATGAATCCTAGAAACTTTACTGATGATATTCCGAAGGAGCACTTTAGAGGATTCAGCTTCATTCCATATTGGCGAAGTACTTGAAACATTTCATCCAGGAGGCTTACGTGATCGTCAGCTTCCCTTGACTTTACCAGCATGTCATCCACATAAAATTCCATAGTTTGTCCTATTAGCCCTGCAAACATCTTGTTGACGAGGCGCTGATAGGTGGCTCCTGCGTTTTTAAGTCCGAAAGGCATTACCTTGTAGCAGTACAATCCCTGGTCAGTGATGAAACTAGTGTGGTCTTGATCGGGAGCATGCATAGGAATTTGGTTATATCCTGAGTATGCGTCCATAAAAGATAAGAGTTCGTGCCCGGCTGTGCTGTCCACAAACTGATCGATTTGGGGAAGTAGGAAGCAATCCTTCGGGCAGGCGTCATTTAAGTTGGAGAAGTCAATGCATGTTCGCCACTTCCCATTGGCCTTCTTTACCAGCACTGGGTTGGCGATCCACTATGGGTAAATGGCTTCTCGTATGAAGTCATTGGCAAGTAGGTTCTTCACTTCTTCATCGAGGGCTACTGATCGTTCTGCCCCCATACTTCTCTTTTTCTGTTTTACTAGCGCCTTGGTAGGATCAATGTTTAGTACGTGGCATGCTATGTCAGGGGAGATTCCAGTCATGTCAGCGTGTGACCATGCAAATACATCTAAGTTATGGTGGAGAAAATCAATGAGTTGTTCCTTCAACTTCGCTTTTAGTTGGGACCCGACTTTCAATAGTCTACTCGAGTCATGTCTGTCTACAGATACAAATTTCATAGCCTCTGCAGGCTCGGCGGTGGCCTCCTCCTCTTTGTCCCTGGGGTCTAATTCATTGAAAGGGTCGCTGGTATATAGAAGAGGAGGGGCTTTCTTTAGTTGCTATGCTTCCAAACTTTTTGTGCAGAGGGCAATCTCTACACTCTTCCCTTTATCCTTCCTGTGGTTATTGCGAAGTTCAGTTACATAGCAATCTCGGGTAATGTCCTGGTCTCCCTCTATTTCCCCTACTCCATTGTCCGTTGGAAATTTCATCTTCAGGCACCATGGGGCCAGGACAATTTGGAAGTCAGACAAGGCTGCCCTTCCCAAGAAGGCGTTGTAGGCCGAGTGGTTTTCTATCAGCACAAATGTCTGTTTCTGCACAACGGAGCGGGGATGACTTCCAATTTCAACAAAGAGGTCCAGTCGCCCGAGGTACATCTTCGCATTTCCTGTGAAATCGTGTAGTGGTTTATTGCAGGGAAGAACATCCTTTAATGACAGCTTCATTTTGTCAAAGGCATGCTTGAATAGGATATTCACTGAGCTTCCAGTGTCTATTAGAATTCGGAAAACCTTGGCTGGACCGAGCCGAGCAGAGATAACCATGGGATCCGTGTGAGGGTACTGCCTTCCCTCCAGGTCACGCCTACTGAATGTGATGTCATCATTCTCTATCCGCTTCGGGTGGCGTTCTTCTATAATGGAATTGACGCATTCTTCATTGTTTCTAAGTGACTTTCCGTACCTTTCCATCTCTGCCCAGCTTCCATCAGCGATGTGTGGCCCTCCCGAGATGGTATGGACCACTATCTTCTCTTGACTGGAGCCGCCGGTGTTGCGATTTCCTCTGCCTATTTCTGGGGAGGGTAGTCTTGGGTTCTTATTGGCAGGAACTGGAGTCCTGTCCTGGCCTTTTACATAGCATTCTAGTCTCCTTCTTCTGATGTGTTCTTCAATCAAGTCCCGGAGATGATGGCATTCATTGGTATCATACCCATAGGATTCGTGGAAGCGACAGAATTTTTCAGACTTAATTGCGTTATCTGATTCCTTCTTGTGCGGGGGGCGTTTGTATCTAACTTCGTCTTGAGTGGCCAGGAAGATGTTTTCGATCGTTTCATTCAACGGGGTGTAAGCGTCAATCTCGGTCCTGGCCGATATAGGCGCTTTTCTCCCTTCTTGCCCCCAGCGTTGTCTTTAGAATCATTTCTTCGAACGTCCTTTGCTACAGCAGGCGTGTCACTACAAGAAAATGATATATTTATTGCAAGAATGGACAGCGTTGAAACATAAATTGCTGTCTTTGTTTAATTATTAGTTGCTTAGCGTCAAATACAACGCATTATCCATGCTGTTAAAGTTTCCTACAGCGAAACGAAAAATTAGGCGGTCCGTATTATTTCCCTCCCTCCCATTTTCATTACCGCGAAATTCCATTTTCACTGCCAAGTCCAAAACCCTAAATCATAGAAAACTCCCCATTTTCATCGCTCATCAAAATCCTAATGCGTTCGAATCTGTCTTTCGGTATTATCGCATCTTTAGAATCCTACACTCCAAAGTCGTCTCTCTGTAATATATTCCTTTAATTAACTTTCTTCTTCATATCTCTCAATGATTGATGGAACCGATTTATGTGATTTTGTTCTTACTAGGTGCATCTAAGAGGAAAAGCAGTAGGAAAGAATGTTGATTTTGAGAAAATCGCAAGGAGAACTCCAGGTTTTACTGGGGCAGACCTTCAAACTCTTATAAACGAAGCAGCAATTCTCGCAACAAGATGCGACTTAAGGGGATCAGCAAAGACGAGATCAGCAACGACGAGATCAGCAAAGATGAGAACTCCAGTCTAAATCCGGTTTCAATTCAAATTTATCTAATTTGATTTAATTGCTTTAATTTTACTTTCTAATTTGATTTTAAGCAGTAATCTAGGACATGCTCTAATTGCTTCTTTTTTCCTGTAGGGTATTTGACTTTTAAAGTATATACAACAGGCGATTTCATTGTTAGGGATACTGGAAATTGCGGTCCATGCTTAATGAGATGTACGATGGCTCAGGTATTGTTTTCAATTTTTATCACATTTTAGGCTGCACAATGCCATATTATTACCAGACAAAAGATATGTCATCGCTATGTATACATATCTAAGCCTTTGTAAGAGTTCAACGCACATTGATCAGGCATTCACTAGTGAAAAACAACTATCTAAAATAGACAGTAATTTTGATCGCTGATTCTGAAAATAATAAGGTTAAAGAAAACATAGGCCAAATAGTGATAGCTATGAATATACTGAATAGTGCCAACTAACTGCAGTCCTTGCAACTGATTTGGCATCATAGTACATTGAAGCAATGTTTTTCACTCAGATGCAAGTTCGAGTCTTGAACATGACCTTGTGGAATATTCATTTTTTAAGTGAATGCTAGTTCTTGAAATGACATTTCTCAGACCCTTCTGTACCTACGAGCCTAACGATCTAGATTACACTCTTTATTGCTAAGTACTATTATCTTGTAATACCAGATACCATGTACTGGAGATCTCCTGTCGACATCTAGCATGTCATTGGCGCTAATGATTCAACCGCTGGCACTTTCTCATCCAGAAGAAGAACCTATACAAGTAATATGAATACCCTGTCATTTTATTTAGTTACTTTTATACCCTGTCCTCTATATTGCAGAAGCATATATGATTTGATTATTCGTGAAGTTTCATCTTTGAATCTGCGAGTGCATAAAATCTCTGTGTGGTCTTTCCCTTGGCGTCTATGTTCACTATTCTTTAAATCGCACAGTGTGCACATGCGCATGCACATATATATAAATATATACATATATTCACGTGTGTGTGTGTTCATGTGTTTGTGTGTTGAGTCTATGATGTTACACCCCCAAATAAAATTTTCAGATAATATAGAACCATGGCATGTATGTCATGATACTTTATTTTCCTATATTACAGATTGCCGTGAATCGATTTTGCTTCACCTTTTTTTAAAAAAAATTCAAAATACATCATTATTGAAGACTGATACAATGACAGAAGCATGGCAATTCTTTGTTTATAACTTCTTTCTTTGCATCCTCAATCGTTATCGTATCTGCATCTTTTGGCTCTTCAATTTTGGCAATGCTAGCAGTTTTTGGTATAACCATGTAAAGAACTAGCAATGATGAAAAGATTCCTTCATGAATATAAAGCCAACATAACCCATGCTTGCACACAACATTGTTGTAATGTTGATTTTTTTAATATATTGGACTGGAAATTAGTTTTATTCTGTTTTTTTTAAATTGAACATAAATGAAATTGTTGCTTTTGATAAAATAAATTAGTTATAGATTGCCAACAGGATTGGCTCGGTTGGTTGCCAGTTCAGACCACGAGATTAAATGTCATGAGTTCGATCCTCGAGATTGACACTTGTTGGCATTAATGAATCATGTTAAAAAAAATAGTTATAGATTGAAATTGTTTTTTTTAAGATTTAATATTTGTTGTATGAATTAATAAATACTTAATTATGTTTATTTGGTAACAAATTTGATACTAAAAAGAACCTCGATAAATTTGAATTGCTAGATGTACCCAAAAGAAAAGCTTAGATAGATGATGGATGGATCTAAAATTGAAGGTTTGTGTTTCAGTGGATGATATTTTTGAAAAACTATAGGATTGTAATAAAGTAGATGAATATCTCAATGTTTTGAAGGATTTAAGTGAAAATATTGGTAATGATATATTAAATAGAGTGAGTTTTGAAAATATGGAGTGTTGTAACTTGTAAAAGTTAGTTAAATTTGTAAATATATTGTATAGCAAATTGATATTTGTTGTTTGTTTATATTTTAAAATTTTAACATAAATTAAATGGTTGTTAAGATAAACAAGTTGTAGAAGTTAATTTTTTAGGCGTATTATTTGTTACATGAAGTAATAAGTGTTTAATCACATATATTTACGTAATTAAAAAATTAAAAAGAAGAAGATACAAGCTTGCTAGATGGAAAAATTGCTTAGATAGATGAGATGAATTTAAAATTGAAAAATGTGTATTTAAGTGGTTGATAAAATTTTGAAAAAGTCGGATTTAAGTTAGTTTGTATTTGAGCGGATGATAATTTTCAAATTTTGGAGGATTCAAGTGAAAATATTGCCAATGAAACTGAACAGAGAGAATTTTGAATATATGGAGAAGTTGAATGAAAATATATATGAAAATTAACTGGAAGTAATCGAGAGTTCGAAGATACAAAGGATATAGATGAAAGTATAGCTATATCATTAAGAAGAGCGAGCAAAATTTCTGCTTTACTATTAAATAATTGATTGATTGAATTGCCAAGTTATTCTTCATTACATTTTCTATTCATCCTGCATTGATGTTTTTATTTATTTCTACTTCAATATGATATTTCCCTTCATTTTCCAGGTCGTTGATTTTGGAGAAAGTGGACCTTTAAGGTGTTCACGCTTCAAGGGGTACATTAATCCATTTATGAGATTTGTTGACCATGGAAGACAGTTCATTTGCAACTTATGTGGTGAGTGCTTGATGTGTGTGCGTGCCCGCGCGTGTGTGGGGTGCGCGCGTGCATGCGTGTGGGATTAAGGATCCACTACACTCCTCTTTTGGGTTTGTATTAAAGTGGTTGATGTGATACATAGTTTGATTAGCAATCTTGGTAGAAGGTACTAAAGGCTTCAGCAAGCCAACTCAAAAAATTGGTTATGTGGGATATAGCGTCATGCTTTTCCTGTTGCGTTTGCATAGTAATTAGACACTTTTGCTTGATAATTAAAGTATAAGTGTGCTATTTGTAATAACACTCTTAAAATCACCCTTTACAGCAGCAAAATCAACGAATAAGTCCTCCCTACAGGAAAACTGCTTGTTAGTACCTTTCTTATTTTTTTGGAGAAAATTTAGTAGCTGATATTGCAAACTTGGACATGTTGTGCTTTTCTCCACTGTTTTCAGTCCTGTTTCTCCACCTTAAATTTCATGTTTATTATGTGGGTCTGCGATCTCAACTGTTCTGAGCTAATCTACCTATAAGAAGAGAAGTCTATAAATCCTATTTGTATATGGAAAAAGCTATATGTAGCTTAACATGCATCGTTGCTTTTGGCAGGATTCACTGATCAGACTCCACGAGATTATTTTTTCAACATTGGTCCAGACGGTAGGCGTCGAGATGCTGATGAGAGAGCTGAGCTATGTAGAGGAACGGTGGAGTTTGTTGCTACAAAAGAATACATGGTATGCAAGCTTGTAAAGTAATAATCTATCTTATATTTCTTTTAGTTTATTTGTCAAGACTATATCATTACGTGAACTTGCAAAATTCGCACTCGACTTTCCATTTATATTTTGTTAATTTTTACTGTTTTAATGATGGTAACTCTTCCTGCTGTGTATTTGTAAATTGAAAGTTTATCAGACATAAATTCTTTGGAAGTACTGACGTAGTAGGTAACACATGCTGCTTAAGTGATTATAAACTGCAGAACGAATTTCTTTTATAACCAGCTGTATTGTTTATTTTCTTTGTACATTTACCTGTTTCCCCCAATAGTATCTTGTGCATTAAATATACTTGCTAGAGATGCAATCCTGAAATACATTTGTCACAACTAAATTTCTTGTTCATGAATATCACGCTGTCATCTTAGATGTTTGCAATTTTGCTTGCCCTTTCTTTTTTTACTATACTACAGGTTCGCGATCCAATGCCCGCTGTATTTTTCTTCCTAATTGACGTATCAATGAATGCGTTACAAACAGGCGCAACTACGGCAGCTTGTAGTTCAGTTAGCCAAGCAATTGCTGATCTCCCGGTAAATCTTCATATTATAGATCATTTACTTATTGATTTGTATGGATGCTCTTCAAACAATAGTGACAGCCATGTCTATGGTCTTAAAATTGTATATTCATGCCCACGCAGTCATCCTGCTTGCTTTAAATATCTCATATATTTCTACCTTTTTCCTTCTAGTTTCTGCTTATAAAATGAAATACAAGATATTCAAATTTGAATTGTATTCGTTATATTTTCTTACAGTCAAATGCATTACACATCAGAGTAAAAAGGAGTAAAAAAGACTGATACAATGACAGTTAAAAACTATGCAAGTTTTATCAATTAAAAACTGAACATCTAACCAAACATTTGCTCAGTTAAAAACTGAGTCTATGCTCAGGTAAAAACTGAGTCTATGCTCAGTTTAAAGTTGAGCAAGGTTGCTCAGTTAAAAGCTTAGTACAAGCTCGGTTAAAAATTGAATATAAGATTGGTTAAAAACTGGGTAAAAAACCGAGCATAAGCTCGGTTAAAAACTGGGTTAGAAACTGAGAGATTTCTCAGTTAAAACTATGCGAGTTTGCTCTGTTGAAAACTGAGCCCATGCTCAGTTGAAAACCAAGTGTTTTCTCAGTTAAAAATTAAGCTATACTTAGTTGAAAACTGAGTATATGATCACTTGAAAACCGAGCAAACGCTCAATTGAAAATTGAGCATATGCTCAGTTGAAAACTGAGCCTATGCTCAGTTGAAAACTGAGCCTATGCTCAGTTGAAAACTGAGCCTATGTTCAGTTGAAAACTGAGTGTTTAACTGAGCTATGCTCAGTTGAAAATTGAGCGAGTTTGCTCAGTTAAAATTGAGCGTAGTTAAAAAATGAGGCATTCTCAGTTGAAAAATGAGCATATGCTCAATTGAAAACTGAGCATATGCTTAGTTAAAAACTTGTTTGGTTTGCTCAGTTAAAAACTAAGCATGTTGCTTTGTTAAAAACCAAACATAATTTCGTATTTGATATTTTTCTTCATCGATAAAATGACCAAATCGGTATTCATGATAATTTATGTTTACTTTTTATGACTAATAGACGTATGTGCTTTTTGACAGGTGGTGTATGATGCTCTGGGTTTACGCTATGGTGGAAGGCATGAAAAAATATGTTGCCGCACTCATTCTCCTTCAAATGTATTTTGTGTCGATGTTCTTACATCTTTACTTTTACTATGTATCGTTTTGGTTAGTTATGGTTGTATGGATTGTTACTTTTATTATGTATTGTTTTGGTTAGCTACGATTGTATGAATTGTTACTAATATTTATATGATTAATATGGTGCATGAATGATTGTACCATTGAGATGGATTACCTACAAACGTGGTTTCGAAGTAGAGGCGGAGAGAGCTTGGGACGACAATCTAGAGTAGGTCATATATTGTTGCATTATACGGACGGGTGATTAACATGACCTACATGCCAACTTCTTTTGAGATTTTGGTTTTTAGGGTATTCCACAAGTTAGTTATGGCTCTCGATAGGTCTTTTTGGTGGCTAATGGAAATTCGACACGAGCATCGGTTATAGGTACTCGATTTCAGTTTCAGGTACGGAGATGCCATGTTAGTAGCATTGTTATATCGTTGTATTTGTTTTGCATTTCAAATGCTTTGATGGGATTGGGAGATTTATGGCACCATTGCTTATGAAGTGTAGTATTATCACTATACTCATTTTTTCATATCCAATAGCGTAGCTTATTATAGTATGAGCTATTTTAATAAGAGACCACTATTGCGTATCATCCTGATTTGTTGGTGTATGGATAAAGTCCTTGCTCATGTTTATTAGATGTATAAGTTGCATATATATTCTACTTAGAGATAGTCCCCTTTACACTAGGCTTTAAGTCTGACCAGTGTTTTGTCCTTTTCTATTTATATCATGATAACTCTTGGATACTCAATTCAGTATTTTAAGAGTAAGGTGCTTTTGGGGACATGCTTTTCGCATAGCTGGAGCATCTTGGGGGCGTGAAGTCGATATATTGGAGATGTATACTTTTCGATGATGTAATACATGGTGGACATGCTATTTTGTATGCGAGACTTATAATATCAAACATGTATTTAGAACTTCATATTGAATGGAGTTGATGTATTCTGACTCTTTGTATTGATATTTATTTATTGGTTGATTTCGCTAGTGCAGTCTCTTATTTATTGTGTATACTATTATGGTCATGTATATTCAATATATTATATGTTATCGTTCCGCTGTGAGATTGTATCGATGTGCCTTGGTATGATGTTTAGTTTTAGATTTTACTCCGATGGACTGTCTTTTTTGGTATCTAGGAGTTAGATGTTGTCATTCGACGTTGATTCGGGGTATTAAAAAGGTGGGTCATCACAGTTGGCATCAAAGCTTAGGCTCAAAACTCAGGATCTAGTAGACAAGTTTGAGTTTAGCAACCTGGTAGTTGGAGATACTGTTATCCATAAAATATTTCCTGGAATAAAAGTATGAAAGAAGGAACATGAGATCATTGATAAAGATCGAAAGCACCAAGATGGTCTAGTTAAATGTAGTTTTCGACAAGGAGGTGACAGCCCCAACGGTACCTTTCGAGTAGGCCATAAGGATGTCTCGACTGTGTCAACAGAGAGCTTTCGACAAGGTCGGAGGCTACCATTCAAAGGCAAACAAACATGATTAACAACGGCCAAAGTACTCAAAAAGACACCTCTCGAAGGCAATGGATAACAGACACTCTACATTTTGCGCCAAACCATTTGAAACGTCTTGGTTGTGCCGTCTTTCACTTCCATCAGAGAAGTACTCAACCAATTCGGCCCTTTCAAAAGCATATGAAGCCTTTCGAAATGGTTAGGGCCGCTTTCACTTGTGAAAGAAGAGCTATACAACAATTACTATAAAGGCATAAGGTTCCAAATTAGTTAGGGCAGAAGCTTTTAAAGGAATTTAACAACTCGTTTTCGAAAAGTCAAAGGAATTTATGTTCAGAAAATTCATCTTCCTTTATTGAATTATTCGCAACTTCATTACATAAATCAAGTTCAAAATTCAAAGTTGTGGAATTCAAAATTTCAAAATCGGAGAAAGGAAGATCGAATTTCAAATCGAGTTTCTCACCCTCAAAAGAATCGAAATCTTATTCAATTACCGTTTTTTCAACAACTTCATTAAGATTGTCGTTTTCAATTTCAAAAGTTGTTATTTGAAAATCGTCAATTGCGGTAAAAATGAATATTTATTTGACTCGTCACACGTTGGGATTTTGTTTTATTGTTCATGTAATTTTTTGTATGTTTTAATCAACATATCCGTGTGATCCTCGTAAATTTCGTTCATTTGTTCAACAAAATCCAATTTATAATTATTAACTTGAGAATTTTCGATTTGGACGTGTTGAGAAGAAAAAATTTCACTTGCATCGTAGTCGAGATTATTCCAATTGCCAAAATTATTTGAAAAGCAATTCACAATTTAATTTTGAATTTCGTTTTGGAGTTCGAAGTTGTATTGGCGTGAGTTACACTTGAAATCTTTTGAATTTAGAAGTCAATTCAAGTTTTGATCACTTTGAAAACTTGGCCTTGAATCATTGCATAAATATGAATTACACAAATCATTTATCTCTTGATTTTGTTGTGTAGAGAGTTCGAGTAAAGATGAAATCATTTCAATGCTATTTTCGAGAGTCGAAGGTTGGTCATTGTTTTGAAAACTTTGTTGTTCAAAATTTGAATTATTTAAACAATGGTTGTCGTTAAAATATCCATACGAATTTGGAGTGAAATCATATGGATTATATTGATTTTCACAACTATTGTAAAGTTCACGTAAGTGGGGAAACTCGGACATTTTCAAGAATGTTTTTTTATAAAGGGAAAATATTTACAGATAGAATTTATTTTTCAAAATGGAAAATTGATTTATGTTTTGTTATTTATTTTTCAAATTTTTTTTGTTTTTGAAAAGATTTTATATTTTTTTTAGATTTTCTGAAAAACTAAGAAATTTTTTTTGGACTTTTTGGATTTTTGATTTTGAAAATTTTCAAAGGAAAGGAAACTGAATATTTAGAATTTTTTTTTGTTTTAAATTTTGAAATTTATTTTCTTTTTTTTTGTTTTTTTTAATATGCATGAACTAATGCAACTAAATGAATGCAAGGGTTAATTACAAATGATTTATCTTAAGTTAACCCAAAATTGTATAATCACACTCTGTCTTAAATCAACAAGATAGTTCTTAGCCAAGTAACGGACATGATTTATCGGTGCACCACGAATCACCGTAGCAATGCAGTTGAAGGTTTAAGTACCTTCAGAGGAACAACCACTATAATATTTATGAATCACCGTAATATTTATAAATGGTTATTACTCTGCCGTAGCCTAGACACCAAGAAAGTAAATTGTTCAAAGAAGACAATTTGTCAATATACAATTAATTGTTATCGATGTCTAACCATTATTATTAATAAAATTTAAGACGAAATGAAAAGCAGAAATTAAATGTGTATTAACAATGCATCTACGAATGGATTTTTGTTTTTTTTTGAAATTTTTTTAATGCAAACAACCAACAATGTAAAGAAAAACAAGAGATGAAAGCATAACACTAGAGTGTGCAGAATTATTGAGCTATTATTTCAAAACAGCGAAATTTTTTTAAGCAAGCAAGTGAGCTATTTCTTTTTTTTTGCAAGCGGTTCTTCCTTTTTCTAGTTTGACAACCTGAAAATAAAAACAAGATATATATACAATTTTTTTATATCAAAGGAGTAATCAAATCAGATGAAATCAAAAGAAACCAAACAAAAAAAAATTGTTTTTTTTAGAAAACAAAAATCTAAAGAAATAAAACAAAGGAAAATAAAACAAATGAAGTTGGAATGAAGAAAAATGGAAGAAACAAAAAAAGGAAGGAAAACAAAATGGAAACGACTAGGAATAATAGAAGAGACTCAAACCGGCCGACTAACAAAATAAAAAAACCCTACCTACCCGACCCAAACAGAACAAAAGTTACGTCTCATTTTCTTTTCAAAAAAAAAAACAAAGTTCCCAGTTTCAGATATGTTTCAAAATCTCGAAGTCGAATCTATTCTTCTAATAAAACTTCCAACTTCAGCTACTACTGCAGGCGATTTCGATCTCGGGTTTGAGGAGATTATTCGATTTGGGTGCGGGTTGGTTGTAGAAGGAGATGTGCTAATTTGAAGGCAGTGGCGATGGTTGAGGCAAGTGTCGCGATTGGGTGGCTGACGGTGGTTCGATGCTTCGGTTAGGGGAAGGCAAATTGCAGGTGATGGAAGGCCGCGATTAAGGGTTGCATTGGGGATTGGTTGTTCGAGGGAGAAGTTGGGTCGGAGAGGTTGCTGAATTGCTTAGGATTCAGGTGATGGTTGTTATCAATGTGGCAGTCCGAGTTTGTTTGAGCAGGTGTTCGATTGGGTTATGGCCGACGATGAACAGTTGGTTCGTGGGTTCGATGCTCGTGGAGGTTGTCAAGTGGTTAGGTTGATGCTGTGTTGAGAAGTGGCTGTATGGTTGTGATTTATAGGAGAGATACTTGGTGCCTTGAGATGAAGACAGTGGCCAATACTGTAAGTAGATAACAGTGGCCAATATTGTGTTGATTTGGTTGTAGCAATCGAGTTTCAGTGAATTGAAGTTGACAGTAAAGACGATGTTCAATTGGTCGGGGTATGGCTGTAGTTTGGATTGGCAGTGGAGGTGATTGTTGTTCGAGCAGTTTTTTTTTCTTTTTTTTTGAATGTTTCAAAGGCAAGGCTAGAATCTGATGACAGTGGAGAGAATGTTATGTGCAGTTGTATTCTACTGATGGCTGCACTGAGATGATATGGAAGCAGAGGTGATTTAGTTTGTATGCAGAAGTGAATTCGTTTGTGCTTTGGTATGTTGTCGGAGCAACTGCTTTAAGGGATGGTTTTATGGACGATGTTGTTTTGAGCAGTGCTTCTGGTTGACAGTTTTTGGTTTGAAGGGTGGATGGACAAGGGGAAAGCAGTTTGTATGGAGATGTTTGTTAACTGCTATATGTTTGATGTTGGAGGTTGGTGAAATTTTGATGTTGTTATATGTCTGTTAACTGCTATATGGACAGAGGGAAATGGATGGATAGGTGAAAATCTGATGTTGGAGGTTGGTGGATGAGATGTGCAGTAGTAGTATGTGAGAAGAGGCAAAAGGAGTTGATGTTTGTATGAAAGGTTGTAGAGCAGTTTAAGTAAATGATGTTAGAAGTTTGGATTGAGTCTCTTGTGGTGTGAATGGGAAGTTGTGGTATGTTGCATGTTTGGTCGATGAGAAAGTGGCACAGTTGACAGTGGATGATAAATGTCAGGGGTTTGTGACACTGGAGATGGTGGCAGTAGAATGTAGTGGCTGGTTATGTGTGTATGTGGAGTTGCAAGCGACAGAGGAGGAATTCTAGTGGTGGTGATCAATGTAATGGATATGTATTGGTGAAGAGCATGATGATAGAAGGTGTTTGAAGGGGATGGCACAGCAGCTGTATGAAAATGTTGGTGTGTGGTTTTTGTACCGGCGATGTGCAGTGAAGTGATTGTGGAAGGGTGGAACAGTGATGGGTAACAGAGAAGAGGTAACAGTGCACAGTGAACGTAGGAAAGTGCACAGTGAACATATGAAAGCGCACAGTACATGTATGAAAGGAAATTGTAAATAAAAATTGTAAACTGAAATTTGAAAATTGTAAATGGAATGGAATTTTTTTTTCTTTTATCAACTGTAGTTTTGTATATTTTTTTAAATATAAAATGCAAATGCAAATGGAATAACAACAACAAGCACCACAAATCAAACTGAAAACAAAAATTCACTCAACACACAACAACGATTATTATTTAAATGCAAATTAACACAAAACAAACACACAATAAAAATTAAACGAAAATAATTCGAAGAATAGAAAATCAAAATCAAAGCAACTCCTCGGCAACAACGCCAAAAACTTGTTTAACGACTAATTTTCTATCGGTTTAGAAAATAGCCGAAAAATTTATAATAAAATTTATACCACAAGCGCATGGCGTACTATCTTAGTACGTAGTGAGTACGGATCGATCCATAGAAAATTGTTGATTTTAAATCTCTATTCAATCAAATTAACCAAATTTGAAAGTGATTAGCTAGAAAATGCAAGAAAAATAACAAAAAGAAAGTGATAAAAACATGAGAGTAGAAAAACAATTTAGAGATAAATCCACTCTCTAGATCATATAGTTCAGCAAAACATGAAATTATGATATTTCTTTTTTGGTCATTAGTAAGTTTAATTGATGTGCTTATCATAAGTATGACATATTTATGCTATTAATTAGCTCAACATAAGCCATCAAACTATACCACACAATTTAACCTACTTTTTATCTCTCATGAAAAATGACAACAAGTTGAAAATGAAATCTATTTTAAGTATAGCCTATTAACTATTAATTAGAAAAATAGACCATCAAATTTTGATTTCAACATTCACTTCATTATCATCATCATATGTAGATTAAAAGATAATTATTGTTTGTAATTGTTTAAGTATAGCCTATTTGTAATGAACAACATAGACTATCAAATTCAACATGAAACAATAAATCACATCAACATTAATTTAAGCACAAAAGAGACCAAAATTAACAATTTATGTTGAAGCTACATAATTAGAGAGCTTCAAATCCCTTAAATTTAAGGGATTTAGCCTCTCATATTTGTTATCAAATCAACAATGTAGCTTGCAACATTGAACAAAAAGAAGAGAAAAAAGAGAGCAAAATGAAAAGAAAAGCTAAATAAAAAGAAGTAAATATTAATCTACTTGCATGAAAAGTAAACTATACTACTAACATAAGAAGAGAAACATGTAAATAAAATGAAAAAACTAATTAACATTGCATAAAAAAAGGAAAATTACTTGAAAAGAAATGGCTAAGTAGCCATGAAAAGAGAAAGAGAACTTTCTTTTATTTTTTAATCTAAGCTAAAACTAAGAAAAGAGGTCCGAAGAGAAGAGGAGAGACTTAGTTACATGAAGCATAAGGGGTATTTATAAATGTTTGAAAACCCTAATTCATTTTTTGGAACTACCCAAACTACCCATTTAGGAAGTGTGATGACTAAATAACCATTAGCATCCAATAATCATCCATTAAGTGTGCATGAAGATTTAATGGTCTTTTAACATGTAGATTAGCTCTAATTTGTACATTAAGGTAAGTGGGTATATGTGCTCCTCTATGATCATGAGTTTGAATTATTTTCATCTTCATTTGTTCTCTTCACTCTTGTGCATGCATATATCTTCATGAAAGCACTTGTAAAATTTACTAAAATTCCTACAAAACAATATAGAAAATTCCAAGTAAATTTTCAAAAATTAATAAATGCAAAAAAATGACCATTTTGCTCCTATATAAAGATGAATATGTGATAATTTAAAAATAATTTGAATTTTGGTTTAAATAAGTTAAAATATCCAATATAATTATTTATTTAATTTAAATATATTAAATATGTTGGTAAAAATATGCACATTTACGTGCACATCATGTATATACGTGAACAAAAATATGGATACGTGCATAAATGCTAACAGTGTGTAATGCAAAACATACGCAAACAAAAGTATCTTCATTCGCTAACTGTAATATATTAGCCATTAAGATATTTAACGTAACGCGTACAATCTTCTACTGTTACTAGCTCACTCTTCTACAATAATTGAGCATTATGAAATTATTACTATGATAATCAATTTATACGTAAGTGAAATTATACATATATAGTTGAACGAAACCGTGTGCATAGCATGGTTTACACTAGATATTATTATTATTGCTGACAGCTAATGAACACCTTTTCGAACTAAGCTGCACAAGTGCCACAGAACTCCATGGCTTTTTATTTAACACATTTCTCTCTAACGCCTACCAGGTGTTCCGTCATTATTATACCTAATTCTTTTTATTACATGATAACTAGTTCTTTTTATTACAGGATAAACAAATGCTGCTCTTTTAGGTTAGGTGGGTGACTACAGAGGACTAATAACAACTATCAACAAATACTATCATATCCGAACAAATTTCCCTTTTAAATGCATAATCATAAATACTGTCAACCAGCTTTGGGTGCGTTATAATTTTTTCTAAACGTTTTATTTCATGCTCATCAATGAACAGATTATCTAATTTAGTTTTTTTTCCAGTCAGATGTGTACTTGCTTTCAAATATTTTTGCTTACCAATTCAAACGTTTGCTGATTAAGAAAATATATATGTAGCTTTATACATTAAATTCTACAATACAGTATTCTATACTGACCATTTTATAAAAAAACATAGGAGGATGCTTTATGGTTTATAATGTTGACTCATTGATATTCTCTGTTAGAGATGTTTCTTCGCTATACTACACCATTGTTGAAACTATAATACTTCTTATTTTGAGGGCTGTGGTGACAAAAGTTGAAATAAGTCCTCAGCTGTCTACACTTTATACAAAAATATTGCTTTACACATCCTTTATCGCCGGTTCAATAGCATGTTGTGCACAATAATTTATTTTCTGACACTACACTATTCTGTACACAGATTTTACAGCTTCGCTGCCTTTACCAGGTTATATGATAATACTTTAGCATTCACATAAAACTTTCGTACAATTTATTGCATACACAATTGCTTTTCCACATACTGACCCGTGCAAGTTTCGACTTGTCTCAATCGAGCAAAGAATTATATTTACGGAATAGTTATTAGAAGTGTGTACCACGGATTCGAACTCGTATAAAAAAATGTAATATAAATTTATGATAGTATTGAATATTTGTTAGTATTTAGCGGTTATAATAGAAAAATGTGTCGGAGACTTTCGAAATAATCGAAACGAAATTGAAAATTTAAAATTACTAATGATCGGAACGGAAAACGCCTTCATCCAAACAATTTAAACTACTGCGACAGGCCAGAGAAATTGAGCTGTATGGTCACTCCGATGGTCTGCGTAGCTGGCAAGAGAGCTAATAATATTAGCAGTAAGTGGTTAACATTTCAACAACAAAAACAACAAGCCACATGAAATTTAATATTATACATCATGTATCATGTAGGACATATATAAACACACACCCCCATTCTTGGATCTGATATCAAATCTCTTACCCGTTTTTAAAAACGATTAACCAATATTCATAAGAAACACAACCATATATATATACACACATAAAATGCATCATATGTATCATGTATGATATATTTAAGTATCCACACATTACTTACAATCTTCATAAATGTCAATCGGATACCTACTAACCAATTTACTCCATGGCCCCTCATCGCCAACTTGCTTCACACTCTCAATGCACTTCCACACCACACTATTGCACTTGCACCCACTCCCAAATGCTATTTGCCACACCTTGTCTCCCTTCTTCACCCTCCCTTTTGCTTCCAGATACCCTAGTTGGTACCACCATGATGCCGATGACTGGTTCCCGAACGCATGAAATGTCATGTACGCCGCCTCCAAATCCATCTTTCCCAACCCTAATCCGCTTCCTATCCCCTCTATCACCGCCTTCCCTATCAAAGGCATGCAGTAGTGTTGCACCACTCTCCCAAAGTTAGGCACGAACGTGTCATTAACCCGTTTTTTCCGAATCTGTATGTCTGTCCTTAACATGCATCTGAGTATTTCAGTTTTCAATTGTATGGTCAACCAACTGTCCACCCCTTTACGAACATACCATGCGAAGTATCTAACCATCTCACCCACCAGAAGCATCTTCCTACCCAGAGCGATCACGTTCGATCTCACCACCTCCTGCACGACATGCAATATATCACGTCTTACCGTGAAACCGACCTTCCCTTCAGAGTCGTCCTCCAACCTCGCCACGTTGTGTGCCAAATCGTCGTGTGCCCCGGTCGTCCTCACCAAATGTGCAAGTTCGTACCTTGGCCTTCTGTTAATGTTCTTTAATCCGTCATGGTTAGCCAGGAGGACCGCAGAGCTCCCCATCTTGAACGTGCAGTTGATCAGCAGCTTGCTGCGGTCCTGCCCAGCATACCACATAGGGGACAGCACCTCTGTGCTGACCACCACGGCGTACTTTACCGAATTTGAGTTTTTGGACACTTTCAACAGGCTGCGGGCGAGGTCGATCGCGATCGACCCGCCACTGCACCCCATGCCAGATATATTGTAGCTCCTGACGTCGTGGCGCATGTTGAAACGATTCACTAGGATCGAGGAAAGGGAAGGAGCCGGGTAGAACCCGCTACAATTGACTACTAAAACATCTATATCTTTTGGTGATATGTTGGTTTTGGAAAGGAGGTTTTGGAAGACGGGGAAGAGATTCATATGAGCTTCCTTGATGAATTCATTGTAGTCGCATTTTACTGGGATTTGGCGTACGGCGGGAGGGAGGAAAGAAGTTTCGCCTTGTCCGGAGGAGGTTATGACTTTGGTCATGAAGTCTAGGCTTTCCTTGGTGTAGGCACCACCTAGATGCAAGTGTTCTATGAACCCGGACTTGGGGACGCGGAGAGTATTCGGAGGGGAAAGACAGGAGTAGTCTATTAAGTATGTTTTGTTTTTGAAGTTGAAGATCATGGAGCTTGAGAGTTTGAGAAGTAGGACTGTGAGAGGGAGGATGTGGTATATAGGGTTTTGGTTGGTGAGGAAAATGCATGCTTCCATGCAAATGCAAAGTAAGATAATGAAAGTGGAAGAGTTCATGAGGTCTATAGGAGATATATAAGATTTTTAAGAGTTGGAGTATATGATAATGTAGTAGAATATATGGATATATATACACACATGAATTGTTAGCTTAAAAGTCGGTGGAAGATGGAAGAATTTATGATGAGTATTATGCATAGGATGACTTTGTGCATGTCAGTTTACTCGTCTCCAAATTTAATGTGCCATCTGTGTTTTACAGTCTAAACTTTTAAACTCACATTATATAGACTTTTTTATATTATACGTACTGCGAATGAATGAATGAATATTCAATGACGTAAACTTAGACATAGTCACACATGTAACACAAAAAAATTTGGAAGGATTTACGCTTCATTGTTACTTGTTATAGCTCATATATGTGTTGAGATATAGTTTCTCTCTTGTTTTTTTTTTACTTCTAAAGCGATCCTCCATTCCCGCGTGCAGTGCAGTGCATTTTTCATGACCCAACCCAACTGTGGTTCGAGCTAGAATAACCGTGCACTATTTCAATCTAAAACTCAGTTCGACCTCAGTTGTCCACGAACTTAGATCGGACCTTCAAACTAGAGATCTAATCATATATTTTACTTGGTTGAACCATCTTCACATCATTCTATCTCATTCTTATCCTCTCTAGTGGAAAAAAAAATCTACAAAAATTATTATAATTTCAAAATCTAAACATTAATCTCCACCACTTCGTTATTCGCGGCTGCAAGCACCTTCGAACCACTACAAGTTTCATCAATTTCGCCGTCACTAAACTTCTGTTGTGCATTGCTATTGTATACATAACTGCAATTGTTTTGGTGCAATTGAGTATTGCAGCAGCATACAACATCGGTTGCAGAGCTCGAAAACCCATTCCAACCCGTTTACCTATGATGCAGCGGAATATTACAAAAATGGATGAAACAGTGAAAGTAGCAATCGGTGGATTGAAAATACCAAACGCCCAAATCTGTTGATCTCAAAGATGCTGGATTCTAGCTATCTTCGTCACGTTGATCGCGCAGGATGCCGTGAAAGAAGATCTACGATTCTTCGAACGTTGATCTAGCACATTAGATTCCGTGAATCGGCTTCAACAATCGTTGATTCGAGCGCACTCGAATGCCGAAGGTGGAGATAGGAGATCACACTCAACTACCAATTTAAGAAGAGGCACAAAGCACTTTTATTCAAGATCAACTAACTTTACAAATGACACAACACCCCTATTTATAGGGTTACAACTCACACGACTCAATACCTGACCACACATAGGTCGTGAACGACCTAACACCATGCGACCTAAAAACAAACAAAGACAATACAACACATTACATCACAACACATTACAAGGCCATCACGATACACGACTTAACAGAGTACACGACCTACGACATAACAGTAAACGACTTAATATATACAACACATAAGCGACTCAATAAATTACACATAACGACCTAATACCATGCAACCTAACAGTTAGCCCAGCTTCATGCGACCTAAGAAAACAACGGCTTAAGCTTTATGAAGAACCTCACGACATAAGGAATTTACGAGTTAACCACTTGAACATCTCGAGAAGAAGCGGCATAAGAAAGAACATCTGGAGCGACCTAAGACTTGAGCATCTCATGCGACTTAAGAATGAGCGACATATGAACTTTAGAGACCTAACTGGAAAACGGCATAGGGATTCTGCACGCGACCTAAGACTTCGCGACCTATGATTCTGGAATGATCTACGCTTCAAACGACTTAAGGAAATGTGGCATAAACTTGTTAGGTCGTTGCTCTCGAACTCGTAACTTAACTCGCATACCTCGCTAGGTTGCTCAAGCGACTCAAGGCATAGCACGTTAGGTCGCTCAGGCGACTTTTCATGGTGCTCTTCATCATCCATCTCTCATATCTCGCTAGGCCGTAATTCATTAGGTCGCTGGCGACTTATGAGTTCGTTAGGTCGCTCGCGACCTAAGATAACGTCACCTTGTGCTGCTTCAAGCTTCAAATCTTGGATTGGAAAATCAGGCTCAGGCTGGGCTGCATCATCCTTCCCCGGTTGACAGAAATTCGTTCTCGAATTTACAGTTTCTTCGTCTTCGACACGCTCATCCTCGTGAAACAGAACAAAGTGTTTGATATTATCAACGTTAGTAATAGGACGATGATCCGGCAAGCTCAACTTACAATCATTCTCACAAATTTCTTTCACAATTTCCAAACGACCCATCCCTCCAGCATCTAGCTTATTGTAAGTACCAACAAAAAATTGTTCAACCATCGAATAGAAAGATTCGTTGCCACTTTACGTCTTCATCAAACCCAATACAGAGTCCATACTTTCACCCATAATCTAGTATGTATAGGTAATGACATACATAATCCTGACTTCGTCGCGGTTTTTTTTGAAATTTGATAACTCCGACTCCTCTGAACAAACCTTACAACCCCTTTCCTTATTGACGGCCCAAAACAAAACGTTCTAATCAACTGCATGGTATGATCACGGCCCACGTGTCTTTCTACACGTACATCTTTGATAACTTTTATTTGCCAACTGCGATCATGAGTATACCACTGTCTTCCTTCAAATAGAAACCCAATAACCAGTCTTCTCAACTCTACCTGCTCTGTCGGACACATATGGTTACGTGGCATATGCGATACAATAGCACCTGGCACTTGATTAACATGATGTACGTTCCTCAGTGGTAGTAATTCCTTGGACAACTCTGCAGGAACTACATCTTCACATTCATTCACCACTGGTTTAACCTCTTCATCTCCTGACTTACTTTCTTCAACCTCATCAAACTTTGCTGGTTGTGTATTTCCAACCTCATGTTCATCCGATTTCGTTGGTTGAAAATTATCAACTTCATCTTTATCAAACTTTGGTGATTGAAAACAATCGACTTCATCTTCCACATCAACAAATTCCTTTAAAGACAACAAAGTCTTTAGTTCTTCTATTTCCTCCAATTTGTTTTCACTCCGTTGACGCCTTTTAGGAACCAAAGTGATTCGTGTATCCTCGAACATAAAACTATAGCTGTTGGTTCGACCATCATGTTGCACAGCTCTATCATATTGCCATGGTCTCCCCAACAACAAATGGCAGACATTCATATCAACCACATCACACCAAATTTCATCTTTATATTTCTTCCCAATGGAAAAATTAACACAAGTTCTTCGATTAACCTTCACTTCCCCTCCTTTCCTCAACCAAGCTAATTTGTAGGGGTTTGGATGCTTCTCTGTTTTCAATGACAACTTCTTTACAGCTTCTGAAGAAATGATATCATCACAGCTTCCTGCATCGATGACAAATTTACAAACCTTCCCCATAATAGTGCATGTCGACTGGAAAATATTTCTCCTCAACCAACTAGAATCATCTTCTTGCTTTGGCGTTAAACATGATCTCCTCACCAACAAACTATAACCCTCATCTCCTGTCAATAATTCTTCTTCTTCAGCTGGTAGTGAATTGACACACTCTACCTCTGCATCTTCATTCTCAATCTCCGCAATCATTGCTCGCTTCTTTGGTTTTGTACATTCATTGCTTTTATGGCCCAACTCTTGACAATTAAAGCATTTGAGATTACTATTGACCTTTGCTTTGCTGGCTTCATTCACAATCGGCTTACTGACGACTTTGGAAACATCCGCACTGCTATTAACATCCTTGTTCTGGTTGTTGGAATTCGTAAACACACCACCTCCTCGTCTCCCTTGTTTTTCCCAAGCAAGTGCTTTCTGATGTGCTTCAGCGACAGATCTCGGATCAAACATATTCACCATATCTTGGATCTGGGTTCGCAATCCTCCAACATATCTAGCGGTTAACTGTTCTTCTATCTCCATGATATCATTCCTCACAATCAATTGATAAAATTCATCGGCATACTCATTCACTGATCTCGCCCCTTGTCTTAGGTTCTGCAAACGTTGATACATAAGAGATTGATAATTGTGTGGCAAGAAAGTTGCTTTCATCATCTTTCTCATTTTCTCCCAAGTGACAATTTTAGATTTTCCCATTCTCTCCCGTGTTAGCTTAGTTTGTTACCACCAAGCCATAGCTCTCCCTCTTAATCTCGTAGCAACCAACTTCACTCTTCGATCCTTTGGAACTTCTTTGAAGTCAAAAATTTCCTCAACATTTGAAACCCAATCCAAAAATTCCTCCGCTACCATTCCACCCTTGAATTCTGGAATTTCAGTTTTCATCCCCGACTCCCATCGTCGATCATCTTCTATATCCCGATATGTATTTTGTACTTGGTCTTGATCTCGATAATGAATATTACTTCTATCACTCTCTTCATCATAATCACGTGTACTTCGGTATCGATTTGACCATCAACATCTCTTCGATCACGCATGTCTCTTCTACTATGTCTTTCATCATCACGATATGGCTCATCTTCAAACTCACGTGGAGTTCTTCTCTCTTCATGTCTATATTCATGGTGGTCTCTCCTTGTTGAAACTGATGATTCTCTTCTATCTCGATAAGATTGTGGCGACACCCTCCTCGCTTCCGTAACCGATGGCGAAACTCTGTTTCCTCCATGGTTCGAGACTTGCGACCTTCTCCTTTGACTTTAATTCATGTAATTCATCAGTTTCTCTAACTTCCCAATGCCTTCATCAAACTTTTCATTGATGCGTTGTTCCATTTGCTCGGCTTCTTCTCTTCTATACAACGCTTCAACATTCTGATGGCGATTGGCTCTTCTCGGAGGCATGATTGAATCTTCACAAACTTTAACTCTCGGCCTTGACTTACAAAAATGAACTTCAACACTTCACTTGCTCTAACAGGCTCGACTTGAATTCTTCAATAAGAATTGGCTCCAAAGACTCGGCTTGTCTATGATTGGCTAAGTCTAGCTCTAGTACCAAATGATGCAGCGGAATATTACAAAAATGGATGAAACGGTGAAAGTAGCAATCGGTGGATTGAAAATACCAAACGTCCAAATCCGTTGATCTCAAAGATGCTGGATTCTAGCTATCTTCGTCACGTTGATCGCGCACGATGCCGTGAAAGAAGATCTACGATTCTTCGAACGTTGATCTAGCGCACTAGATTCCGTGAATCGGCTTCAACAATCGTTGATTCGAGCGCACTCGAATGCCGAAGGTGGAGATAGGAGATCACACTCAACTACCAATTTAAGAAGAGGCACAAAGCACTCAAACAAAGTTTTATTCAAAATCAACTAACTTTACAAATGACACAACACCCCTATTTATAGGGTTACAACTCACACGACTCAATACCTGACCACACATAGGTCGTGAACGACCTAACACCCTACGACCTAAAAAAAAACAAAGACAATACAACACATTACATCACAACACATTACAAGGCCATCACGATACACGACTTAACAGAGTACACGACTTACGACATAACAGTAAACGACTTAGTATATACAACACATAAGCGACTCAACAAATTACACATAACGACCTAATACCATGTGACCTAACAGTTAGCCCAGCTTCATGCGATCTAAGAAAACAACGGCTTAAGCTTTATGAAGAACCTCACGACATAAGGAATTTACGAGTTAACCACTTGAACGTCTCGAGAAGAAGCGGCATAAGAAAGAACATCTGGAGCGACCTAAGACTTAAGCATCTCATGCGACTTAAGAATGAGCGACATATGAACTTTAGCGACCTAACTGGAAAGCGGCATAGGGATTCTGCACGCGACCTAGGACTTCGCGACCTATGATTCTGGAACGATATAAGATTCAAATGACTTAAGGAAATGTGGCATAAACTTGCGTTGCTCTCGAACTCGTAACTTAACTCGCATACCTCGCTAGGTCGCTCAAGCGACTCAAGGCATAGCACGTTAGGTCGCTCAGGCGACTTTTCATGGTGCTCTTCATCATCCATCTCTCGTATCTCACTTGGCCGTAATTCATTAGGTCGTTGGCGACTTATGAGTTCGTTAGTTCGCTCGCGACCTAAGATAACGTCAGCTTCCGCTGCTTCAAGCTTCAAATCTTGGATTGGAAAATCAGGCTCAGGTTGGGTTGCATCAACCTAACAATTTTATTTTAATACTTTTGCATATAACATGTGTTTAAGTGTATAAATTTTCTAAAAATATTCATAATTTAGACAGTTTAACCGGTTGAACTACCAAAACATCGAATCTTTATTACGGTTTGAGTTACGGTACGATCGCTCTTTACCTTATTACTGCATCCATTGATATAAAAATAGACTGTTCAGATATTTGAAGACAACTGTCATGATTTTGTTTTGGATACAACCAATGTCATTTTCTTACATAATCAAGTGAACTCATTAAAAGAAGAAAAAGAGCATTTAAATAAGTTTATGAGAAAAAATGCATTATTGAACAAGAAAAACTGCTCATATTAGATATGATATGATCCATGCACTTTTCTAGATGTGTATGACATGGAATTCAACGAAGTTGCGTCATATACAAACTACATGTTTTACAGTTTTGTATCCTCGATATTTGATATAAATACTTTAATCTTTTACTGGCCTGAGAGTGCAGTGCACTTATTAGCTATGTTAGTTATACTTCGATTCTTCATGGAAGATAATATGGAGATAGAATCACGTTGCTTATTCATTTGATGCAATGGATATTAGCAGCCTAACTACAAGCATGATTGGTGGGGGTTCTGAGATATTGAATCGATGATCTCAGTGTGGAAAACTTATCCACAACCACTCCACCAAAAAGCATTTATTTGGTATACACTACAAGGAAAAAAAGTAATAGCTACTGCTATGTTTCGTCGACGGTCACGAAGAGCCGTCGGTAGCCGTCAGAAATAGCTGTTGCTGTTTTTCTCGTCGAAGAAAGAAAAAACAAGGTCCTCGGCGAAGCATTTTTGACGGCTATCGACAACATAGCCGACACTAACCGAAAGACACTTGTCGGAATCCTAGCTATCCAAAACTGCAACAGGCCACCACCAGCCGTCGCTAAACTGCAAAATTTTAGCCGCCGCCAGTCGTTGCTTGCCGTCGCTAAACCGCAACCTCTATTTTAAAAAACAGCAACTATTACATCCCTCAAAACACGCATATATATTCATCCATCTATCCAACTCATAAACAACACATATACATCGAATTTCATAACTGCGAAAATCACATAATATCATATACATCAATCAAAACCATGTTTAAACCAAAAAAATTCAATATTCATATCAACATTCCAAATTTCCAAATCATCCAAATTCATATCATAAGTTCTCAAGCTACATAATCAAATTTCTTCAACACATAATCAATGTTCACATACATCACCAGCTAAAAATGAATACATATATTAAAAAAAAATCTGCTCATCCTCATTTCTCGATCCCTGTGAAGGCAGAAATGTTCCGTGCGCTTCTATATAAGCTGCAATCCGCTCATCTAGCAACTCCATCAATTCTCCATTCTTGCGCCAATCATTAAATTCTGCCATTTGAGCTTTTATATCTGCTATATTTGCCTCCTCTTGAGCTTTCTTATAACTGGCCTTAGAAGACCACGCCTGTAAATTAATTAATTAATTAGTTATAAATTATGTGTAATATTAAGTAAAATTTATAAATTAGTCAATGAATTAGTTTTGCTCAACAAAATTATCTCCTGATTGTCGTAACCGTAGCGCGTGTTCCGCGTCGGTTTATCGATCACAACATCAACAATCATATCCTCCTTCTGAGGAGTCAGCTCGTCTTGACTAGTCCCCTCAAACACTCTCGCTTTCTCCGTTTCGAACTTGACATGCGATTTAAAATAGAATTATGCCTAAATGAATATTCAACTTATAATTTATATAATGTGAAATAAGAGAAATAAATTAAAAATTGTTTATCATGATGGCTTTGGATTTGTTATCTGACCAAGTATATGATGTTGTGTCATCCTCGTTAGTGTGCTCAATAGCGTGTGACGCAGCGGATTATACAAAAACAATGTAGATCGATGAAAGTAGCAATCAGTGGATTGATGAATACTGAAGTTGCCAAAATTCGTTAATCCGAAGATACCGAATTCTAGCTATCCCGAACTCGTTGATCGCGCACGATACCGGGTTTAAAGATCTGCGATTCTTCACACGTTGATCTAGCGCACTAGATTCCGTGAATCGGCTTCTACAATCGTTGAATCGAGCGCACTCGATTAACCGAATGAGGAGATAGGAGATTACACTCGACTACCAATTGGGTGAAAGCACAAAGCTAACAAAACAAGAGTTTTATTTCAAAGGAGATAGGAGATTACATTCGACCGATTTGATCCCGAGTTCCCTGATGAGCTTCAAGCCAGCGATCAGTGCTTCATATTCAGCTTCGTTGTTCGTAGCCGGGAAATCGAGCTTCAGGGCATAACAGATTGATCGGTTTTCCGGAGTTATAAGAACCACGCCTGCGCCGGAGCAACGGTCGTTTGATGCACCGTCGGTGTATAATTTCCATCAAACGGAGGGAATGATGTCATGATCATCCGGTTTGACGGGTATGGTAAACTCAACGATGAAGTCTGCTGATGCTTGCCCTCGGATGGCTCTCCGTGGTAAGTACGCGATATCAAATTGGCTCAACTCGATGTTCCACCTTAGCAATCTTCCAGAAGTTTCCGGCCGTTGGAGTACCTGTCTCAGGGGTTGATCGGTATAAACACCGATTGAGTGTGCTTGAAAGTATGGGCGCAGCTTACGTGATGCAATCACCAAGCAATAAGCCAGTTTCTCGATTTTTGGATAATTCCTCTCTGCCCCTGTTAGACGCTTGCTAACATAATACACCGGCTTTTGGACTCGGTCTTCCTCACGAACCAAGGCCGCACTTATCGCATGTGGGGATACAGCCAAGTATACGTACAACATCTCGTGGTCGATTGGTTTTGATAGCATTGGTGGACTTTCCAGATGCCTCACCAGATCCCGGAATGCTTCCTCACAACTAGACGTCCATTCAAAATTTCTCTTCCCTTTCTTTATTATGTCAAAGAATGGGATGCACTTGTCGGTTGCCTTTGATATAAATCGACTCAGTGCAGCTACTTTTCCGTTCAAGCTCTGTACCTGCTTTATAGTCCTGGGTGCCTGTACATCTCGAATAGCTTGGATCTTTTCTGGGTTGGCTTCGATTCCCCTAGCGTTGACGATGAATCCCAAAAACTTCCCTGATGCAACGCCGAAAGAACACTTCAGCGGGTTGATCTTCATTCCATAAAACCTGAGTATGTCAAACATTTCAGCCAAGTCTTGAATGTGGTCGTTTGACCGTCGTGACTTCACGAGCATGTCATCCACATAGACTTCCATGGTTTTACCCAGTTGGTCCTTGAACATTCGATTCACCAGACGTTGGTAAGTCGCCCCAGCATTCTTCAACCCAAAGGGCATCACTACATAGCAATACAGTCCGACATTTGTAACGAAGCTGGTGTGTTCTTGGTTCGGAATATGCATTGGGATTTGGTTATATCCTGAGTACGCATCCATGAATGACAGCAGCTCGTGTCCTGCGGTGGAGTCGACCAACTGATCGATCCTAGGCAACGGGAAACTGTCCTTTGAGCATGCTTTGTTCAAGTCGGAATAATCTACGCAAGTCCTCCATTTGCCATTTGCCTTCTTTACTAGCACGGGGTTGGATACCCATTCAGGGTAGAGGGCGTCGCGGACGAACCCATTTGCCTTGAGTTTGTCCACCTCCTCTCCAAGAGCGACGGATCTCTCCGGATCCATTCCTCTCCTTTTTTGCTTGACTGGGACGTATTTTGGGTCTATGTTCAACATATGACTCGTGATGGCGGGAGAAATCCCACACATATCAGAATGCGTCCAGGCGAAAACATCAAGATTTGCCCGGAGGAAGTCGCTAAGGTCTTCAGTCATTGCGGGACCGAGCTGTGATCCGATCTTCAGTATTCGTGAAGGGTCATCACGGCTAACCGAAATGTCAATTGTTAATTCAGCCGGAGCCGCCTTCTCTTCCCTGGGTTTCTCATCGTCGTCTCTTGGATCTATATCTCCGTAGATCCGAGAACTATGCCCGAGCCAGGGCTCGGGCACTACTTGTCAATTATCGGCATTGAGGATGCGGACGGGATTGTCCGCAACCTTTCCCTTCTCCCTCCGGTGGGCCTCTCGGAGCTCGGCCACATAACAGGAACGACCAGCTGCTTGGTCGCCGTGAACAATGCCTACTCCTTTGTCAGTTGGAAACTTCAAAGTCAAGCACCACGGGGCTAATGCTGCCCTGAATTCAGCCACGGCAGGCCGACCCAAGAAAACGTTATACGGAGAGTCCACATCCAAAACTACAAAGGGTAGAATTCGCACTCTCCGACGCTCGCCTTGTCCCAGTTCAACTGGTAACTCGACATATCCTACTGCATCAGTTGCAGTGCCGTTAAAGCCGTGGATACGAGCTTTGGATGGTTTCAGGTCTTTTGTTTCTAGCTTCATCTGATCGTAGGCCTTCTTGAAGATGATGTTGACTGAACTTCCACAATCAATCAAAATTCTATTTACATATGCTGGTCCGATCGTTGCAGATATGACCATGGGATCGATGGTCGGAGCCTCTACCTGATCAGCGTCTCTGTTCCTGAACACAATATCGTCTGTCATCACGCGCTGCTGCTTAGCAGGGGCCCCGTCCTCTACGTTCGAACAGCACTCAAAATCTGCATGCTTCAAGGAGCTTGCATATCGTTCCATCTCTTGCCAGTTCTTATCTGCGGGATGAGGTCCGCCGATAATTGTATTTATGACTAGTCTTCCAACAGTCCGGGCAGGCTCCTCAGGATGACGTGGAGCTGGTGCACGACCTGGGTTGGACATCCCCTGTCCTCCTTCCTGTGGATCCTTTACAAATTCTTGCAACTTCTTCTGTCTGATCAATTTCTCGATAGCGTCATGCAGGTGTCTGCACTCTTCCGTGTTGTGCCCATAAGTTTCATGGAAGCGGCAATATTTCCCAGTCCGCTTCTGTTCCTCGGTTGATTCTTTCGGGCGCGGCTTTCGGTATTGAAAAGTATTGCAGGTGGATAGGTAGATGTTCTCAAGTGGGGCGTTTAGCGGAGTGTACTCGCTGTAGCTGGGAATTCTCGACTTCCACTTTCCCGCTTCTTTCCTCTTTCCTTGACTTCTTCCTCCGGACTCTTTGGGTTGCACAGGCTTATTCTGGGCATTGACTTGGACCTTTCCCGAATTGTCTCCAGATTGCTTCACAGCAATGTTGCTCTTGATTGACTCTTGGGCAGGCCCCGGTGCCTTATCTCGTCGTACCCACCTAGCTTCCTCTCTTCTTATGAACTGGTGTGCCTTGGAGTAGAAACGCTCTAGCGTAGCCGGAGGTTTTCCTGCCAGCCAGTCTCCAAATTCAGAATCTGGATCTACACCTCTCATTACAGCCATCAGAATTGCATGGTCATTGGGATTACTGACTTCAGTTGCCGCAACGTGGAATCTTTGTAAGTACTCCTTCAGCGACTCCCCAGGATTTTGGATAACACTTGACAAAGACATCACGTCCTTCGGGCGTGTGGTGTGTATCCTGAACTGCTCAATAAACTTCTTCGCCAACTCCTCGAAATTTGATACAGATCGCGGAGGAAGTCGGGTGAACCACATAGTAGCGATCCCAGATAGAGTAATCGGGAAGCACCTACACTTGGTGGCATCATTCGCTCTGGCTGAATCCATCATCCATTCATATCTCATTACATGTTGTCTGGGGTCAGTCTTTCCTTCGTACGCAGGAATGGTTGGCATGCTAAACTTCTTGGGATATGCCGCTTGCAGCACAACATCCGTGAACGGAGTATGACTTCTTGAAACTCCCCAGTCATCATTTGATAAACCCTGATTCTCTTTCATCAGTTGCCTGATCATGGCTGTCAGATCGGGTGTCTGTATGGAAGCTGGAAGGTTGGAGTCAGTTCTACGCGCCTGTCCATGCTGATGCCTCCTTTCCTGGCGTTCTGCCAATCGTGCGTCTTGAGGTTCAACATTGTTAGCATTTTGATGACCTGGAGCTCCATCCTCCATCTGTACTCCGGTCCTGAAGCTTCCAGTTCTGGCTTGGTCGCGGTCTCCAGTTGTTCGAACAGCAGCATCTGCCCTTGCAGCTTCAGTCTTACAGCGTCTACGCCTGGGTGGTTCATCAGAAGAAGTAGAGCTGTCAGATGAGGAATAAGCAGCTGGATTGCCTCCAACGTTCTGTTGCTGTTGTTGAGTAAGTTGTGCCATCAGGTTGGCATTAGCTTGCATCTGCTCTCCTAGTTGTCTCCTGCTTTCCCTGAGTTCTCTCATCAAGTCGTTGAACTCTATTCTGGTGACAACTGGAGCTTGGTCCTGTGCGGCAATTCCTTCCTCCGGAATTGTTGGTTGATTGCTAGGTCCTGCTTGTTGCACGCTAGCAGTCTCGCGAGCATCCGCATTATGAGAAGCTGACCTGGTACGTGGTCCTGCCATTGTAGAGTTATTGAGATGAACTCTGAGTAGAATCAGCGGATGTCCTGTCAGTGAGTCGGATCTTCTTTGGGGGATTTGTTCAATCCAGTAGCTTCAAAGCAGATCCTTGAGGTCTGAGAATTCAATTCTCAGTGAAAGCACCAAAGTGTTAGCGCCAAAATTGGTCACTAACCTCGTTGAGAAAGATTGTGAAGAGATATAAGTGATGAAGGTAAATTAAACAGAGTAGACAATATTAATCTAACTGCAGAAAGTAAGAACACCAAATTTATAGTGGTTCAGCGTAATTGCCTACGTCCACTTTGTTCAACTTTATTGATTTCCTTTATGATTGATTACAAATACAATTCGTGAATCAAAAGCTTGAATGAAGTTGTTAAGTAGAGATGATGAGTCGTGAAAATGGCAGAGTCTCCCCAGTGTTCTCTCTCCAAAAAAGGATCCCTTTCACTGTGACCCTGCCCCTCTATTTATAGGCAAATATGGGCTGGACTTCCCAAGTGGGCTGGATAGCCGAACGGTCAAGCCTCAGTACAGTGGTCGCTGCATGCCGGTCCTGGTATGCCGAACAGCCCTTCCCATGCCGAACGATGCTTGTGAAGTTGTGCATATTGAATGCCTTCTGAATACCGAGCGCTCTCGTTGCCGAGTTCTACTGATGTCGAGTACCTTGGGATGCCGAGTACTCCTGTTGCCGAGTACTACGCCGAGTACCTCTAGGCGCCGAGTGCCATTGGATGCCGAGTGCCATGGGACGCCGAGCGCTCTCGTAACCGAGTGCCAGTTGATGCCGAACACCACTTGACGCCGCGTACCTTGGGATGCCGAGTACTCTTGTAGCCGAGTGCCAGTTGATGCCGAACACCACTTGACGCCGCGTACCTGTTGGATGTTGGGTGCTTCGCCGAACACTCCTGGATGTCAAGTGCCTCGCCGAACACTCCTTGATGCCGGTCACTCTCGTACGCCGAGTACCTGTTGGATGCCGAGCGCTCTTGTCGCCGAACTCTAGTGGACGCCGAGCACTGCTTGATGCCGATCACCCCTGTACGCCGAGTACTCCTGGATGCCGAGCAGTCCTTCATGCCGAGCTGTGACCAATGCCGAGCACTCAGTTGCCTGGTCAAAGCTCCAGGAAACAGACTTCATCCATGATCTTAGCAAACTAAGGATCATCAACAAACAAATCTGGCAACACGTCAAACCCTGTCACCTCTACCTTCATTGTAGTCAACACATCATTCCTTCGACTTAATGCATCCGCCACTCGATTCGTAATTCCCGACTTATGCTTCACCACAAATGTAAATTGTTGTAAGTATGCAATCCACGAAGCATGCCTTGCCGAAATCTTTTCTTGCCCTTGCAGATGTTTCAAAGCCTCATGTGTATAACACAAACTCCTTGTGAAATAAGTAATGTCTCTAATGTTTAATGGCTTGCACAACAGCATAAAATTCCACATCATACGTATTATATCTCATCTTTGCTCCTGATAACTTCTCACTGAAATATGCAATAGGACGTCCTTTCTGACTCAACACCCCTCCAATTCGAACATGCATCAGTATGTAATTCAAACAACAACTGAAAATCCGGCAACGCTAGAATCGTTGCTGTCGTCAAAAGTCCTTTGATTCTCTCAAAAGCAAATCCTGCTTCCTACGACCATGAAAATTGCTTCCCTTTCATACAATCAGTAACTGGAGCCATCACGCTACTCAAGTGTGGAATAAATCTTCGGTAGAATGATGCTAAACCATGAAAACTTCTAGCTTATGTTATCGTCCTGGGTTGTGTCCAATTTCTGACTGCTTCAACTTTATTCTGATCCACCTGTATACCTCCTTCTGAAATAACATATCCCAAAAATAAAACACTATGCGTCATGAACACGCATTTCTTTGTTGCAGCATAAAACTATTCCTGTCGCAGGATCATCAACACTTCTCTCAAATGATGCAAGTGTTCTTCTGAGCTTCTACTATATATCAGTATATCATCAAAATACACCACCACGAACTTCCCAATAAATGGTCTAAAGATTTGATTCATCACCCGCATGAATGTACTAGGTGCATTCGAAAGACCAAACGGCATCACCAGCCATTCGTATAACCCCTCACGTGTCTTGAACGCTGTTTTCCATTCATCCCCTGGTCTGATTCGAATTTGATGATAACCACTCTTCAAATCAATCTTCGAGAATATAGAAGCTCCACTAAGTTGATCCAACAAATCGTCCAATCTAGCCATAGGAAATCTATATCTCACAGTAATCTTGTTCAGTGCCCGACTATCAGTGCACATCCTCCACATCCCATTCTTCTTCGGTACTAACAATGCTGGCACAGCACATGGACTTAAACTTTCCTGCACACACCCCTGTTCAAGCAATTCTTCCACTTGCCTTCTCAACTCCTCATGTTCTTTTGGACTCATTCTGTAGTGTGGTCTATGAGGTAACACAGCTCCTGGAACAAGATCAATTTGATGTTGAATGTCCCTCAACGGTGGTAACTCCGTTAGCAACTCTTTAGGAAATACATCATCAAATTCTTCCAGCACTGGCTTTACTTCTTCAGGCACTTCAACCACTTCATGACCCTCCCGTCCAATCAACAAAAATACTTCAGGTTCCTCTTCTACTTCCTTAACAAACTCCTTCAAAGATAGCAACGTTTTAAGTTCTTCAATCTCCTCTAACTTGCTTTCTTCGTGTTGTCGCTTCTTAGGAATTAAAGTAATTTTTGCACCCTCAAAAATGAAACTGTAACTGTTAGCACGTCCATCATGTTGCACAGCCCTATCATACTACCATGGTCTCCCCAACAACAGATGGCATACATCCATATCAACAACATCACACCAAATTTCATCTTTGTATTTCTTCCCAATTGAAAATTTAACACAAGCTCTACGTCCAACTTTCACCTCCCCACCTTTCCTCAACCAGGCTAACTTGTAAGGTTTAGGATGCTTTTCTGTCTTCAATGCCAACTTCTTCACATCCTCTGTAGAAATAATATTATCACATCTTCCCGCATCGATGACAAACTTGCAAACCCTTCCCAAGATAGTGCACGTTGATTGAAAGATGTTACTCCTCAACCAGCTAGTCTCATCCTCTTGCTTTGGTGTCAAACACGACCTCTTCATCATCAATGAATACCCTTCGTCTCCCGATACATTTTCTTCCTCCTCATCATGTAGTGAATTTGAACATTCAGCTTCTACCTCCTCATTCTCAACCTCAGCAATCATCGTTCGCTTCTTTGGCTTTGGACATTCATTACTTTTGTGACCAATCTCCTGACAATTGAAACATTTGATACCACTATTGATCCTGGTCTTAGCAACTTCATTAACAACCAGTTTTGTAACAGCCTTCGAATCATTCGCAGTACTACTAGCCCCTTTCATTGGATTGTTAGAGTTTGTAAACACACCACCACCTCGTCTCCCTTGTTTCTCCCAAGCAAGTGCTTTCTGATGTGCTTCGACAATAGATCTAGGATCAAACATATTCAACATATCTTGAATTTGTATTCTCAACCCTCCAACAAATCTAGCTGTCAACTGCTCCTCTGTCTCCATGATATCATTCCTGGCAATAAGTTGATAGAACTCATCGGCATAATCATTAACTGACTTTGTTCCATGCCTCAAGTTCTGTAAACGTTGATACATAAGAGATTGATAATTTTAAGGTAAAAAAGTAGCTTTCATCCATTTCTTCATCTTCTCCCAAGATTCAATCTTTGACTTCCCCATTTTCTCCCGTGTAAGTTTAGTTTGCTGCCACCTTGCCATAGCTCTCCCTCTCAAACGTGTAGCAACTAACTTCACTCTCCGATGCTCGGGAACTTCCTTAAAGTCAAAAATCTCTTCAACATTAGACAACCAATCAAGAAATTCTTCAGGTTGCATACCACCTTTGAATTCTGGAATTTCAGTCTTCATCCACGATTCCTATCGATGATCATCCTCAACATCCCTATATGCATTTCGTCCTTGGTCTCGATCTCGATAATGAATATTGCTTCTATCACTCTCTTCATCATAAGCACGTAAATTTCGATATCGATCTCGACCATTAACATCTCTTCGATCACACATGTCTCTTCTACTATGTCTTTCCTCATTATGATATGGCTCATACTCAAACTCACGTTGAGTTCTTCTTTATTCATCTCGATACTCATGGTGATTTCGTCTCATCGAAACTGATGATTCTCTTCTTCCTCGATCAGATTGTGGTGATACCCTTCTCGCTTCTGTAATCGATGGTGGAACTCGGTTTCCTCCATGGTTCGAGATTGGCGACCTCCTTCTTTGACCTTGATTCATATCATTCATCAATTTCTCTAACCTTTCAATACCTTCATCTAACTTCTCATTGAATTTGTTACTTATGCGTTGTTCCATTTGCTCGGCATCTTCCCGCTTGTACAAATCTTCAATATTTTGATGTCGATTAGCTCTCCTCGGCGGCATTGTTAAATGAAACAAACTTCAACTCTAGGTGTGAACAAATATGATGCACGGCCTTCATGTGCTCTTGGCTCTAACTCCAAATACTTCACTTAGCTCGGCTTTGCTTGATGTAGCTCGGCTTCACTAACTCCTCAAACTTCTTCAATAAGAATTGGCTCCAAGACTCGGCTTAGCTATGATTGGCTAAGTCTAGCTCCGATACCAAATGATGCAGCAGCGGATAACGAAAATGATGAAACGGTAAAAGTAGCGATCGATGGAATAAAAGATACCGAATGGCCCAAATCCGTTGATCAAAAGATGCCGGATTCTAGCTATCTCAAACACGTTGATCGCGCACGATATCGTGTTTAAAGATCTACGATTCTTCGTACATTGTTCTAGCTTACTAGATACCGTGAATCGGCTTCAGCAGTCGTTGAATCGAGCGCACTCGATTACCGAAAGTGGAGATAGGAGATCACACTCAACTACCAATTTAATGAAAGCACAAAGCTAGCAAACAAATTTTATTTTCCATCAACTAACTATTACAAGTGGTGCCACCCGCCTATTTATAGGCTTACAACTTACTCAACACAAATCTGTACAACACATAGGTCGTTCACGACCTAACATAGACCAGCGACCTAACAAAGTACACGACCTAACATGGATCATGACCTACGACTTATATACAAACGACATAAGAAAACACTTTACAACATACATCACAAAGCCTTGAGCGACCTAAGATACAACACACACACGGCAGCAGCGACCTAAGCTCTTTCAGCGACTTAAGTTTTGCAACCTATACTTGAGCGACCTAAAAATGCAAGGCAGCGACCTAACTCTTCAGTGCATAAGGTCGAGCGACCTAAAAATATTGCTTCAGGACATCTTCGCGACTTAAGGCCTCGCGACCTATAGTAAGCGACCTAAAGTGAGCGAGTTGAGCGACCTAAGTTAGGTCGTACGCGACCTAAAGAAAAATGCGGCATACTGAGTGAGCTAGGTCGTTAGGTCGCTCGCGACTTATCATAAGTCGTTATCTTTTTTTGAGCGACCTAAGGAACCCGAGTGACACGAGATTAGCTTTAGCCCGTTAGGTCGTTCCAACGACTTATCCCCCTAGCTCGTTAGGTTGTTCCAACGACTTATCCCACAACTTTAGCATGTTAGGTCGCTCGCGACCTAAAAGTTCATCAGGCTGGGCTGCATCAGTTTAGATCTGAAATTAGTGGCAGTTACTTTGGTAAAGAATTTGAAAAAGTTAAGACAACCAATCTGGTGTTGGCATGTGGTAGGTTATATAGAGAAAACTTTGCTTAAAATAGTATTAAACTATGTTTACTCAGAAAAGAGGATTCCGCCTACTTTGGGAAGTACCTTTCGACACAGAATCTATCGCCTTCAACCTACTCGAAACCTACTAAGAAAAACCAATACACAAGGTATCACAATGATGGTACACAGCGGATTGAAGACATGCGAAAGTTTAAGTGTCGAAAGCATGGCTTCCGAAGGAGTCGAAACCTTGGTTTGTTTTTAAAAGAAAAGCGCCTGCCTTTGTTTTGTTTTAGCCTTTGAAGGAGTCGAAGTATTTGGTTTCGAAAGAGTTTTTAAAAGGTTTCTAAAGGGTTTCCATTAACTTAAGTTGCTTTTGACTGGGTTCCTTTAATGAATGTTTTGAAATAAGGAGTGCCGACCTAGTCGAAACCCTGCTATAGTTTTATAGCCTTTCGATTGTATTGAAGATATCAATGCTGTCGAAAGGTACTTTGTTTTATAAGTATAAGCCACTTCTTGTAGCTTTCGAAAGGGGTTAGGAGTTTCGAAGGCAATGGTGTCGAAAGGGGTTTCGACGCCAACCTTCCAATATTTTGCCCATATTTTTTATGCTTTCAAAAGAGATTGTGCCGACGCCATTATATTTTCCCTAATATTTATATATGATAAAGGATGTTTTCGAAAGAGATGCTTTCGCCTATATTCACTTTGACCCAAATAATTTTTTAAGTATAAACCCAATGCATTCGAAATGAGGACTTTCAATGATTTCGGAAGGGTTACTTCCAATGGTGTCGAAAGGGGTACTTTCAACTAGTTTCAAAGCTATTCTACCAAAGTTATATATTAATACTTTACTACAATCGAAAGGTTTCGAAAGGAAGGTTTTAAAGTATTTAAAAGGTAGGAGCCTTGGCCGCGCCTCTGGTCAGGTCAAGGCATGCAACACCTCTAATTTTTGATAACATTATTCAGGATATTTAATTAGATAAATTAAATAGAATAATGTAAATGTTTAGTGATAAGGGGATTGAGAATTGAATTAATTTAATTAAGGCCGAGCCTAATACATTGATTAATGGGCTAAAGAATGGTTTTTGGTTAATTAAACTACATAAGGGTATATTAGGAAATTTGCCGCCTATAACACTTACCTATATATATTTCATTCCTACCATCTCATTCCTTACTCACGTCATTTTGGAAACCAAATGCAAGAAGGAGAGGCCTGCCATTAACAAGAGGAATACAAATTAAAAGCAAGAGAATCAAGCTTAGGGGAAATCAATCTCAATCCAATCTCCTTATCTTAATCAAGGTGAATAATAATTCCATCTCTATTTGGATTTGAATCATATGTTTTCGGATTTAAGGGTAAATTCATTATTATGATATGTTGGATGATGATATGCTTGATTTGTAATTTATATGGTTTAAAAAAGACTGTTTAAAAGAGGTTATGCATGGTTTTAGGGAAAAACCGAGATTTAATGATGTTTAAATGCCATAAGAAAATTTTATGTTATGAGAAACATGATTTTGGAGTTAGGTTTCAATTTTGATAATTTTCCATGTTATGGAAAGATTATTATGAATTTTCAAAGCAAAATATGGTTATTTGGGTTTATAAATTTATTACGGAAAATACATTAAGAATTTGGGTTTGGAATTTTGATATGTTAGATAAGATGATTAAAGTGAATTTCTAGAATTTTTGGGGATTTTTCCAAAGTGATTTGCTATGCAAATTAAATTATTTTAAAAGAGGGACTTCTTTGCAAAATTGGTTTTGCTTAATGGAAGAGCTTATTTGAATAACTTGACTATGGTTTAGATCTGAAATTAGCAGCAGTTACTTTGGTAAATAATTTGAAAAAGTAAAGGCAACCAATCTGGTGTTGACACATGGTAGGTTAGTTAGAGAAAAGTTTACTTTAAGTAGTACTAAACTATGTTTACTCAGAAAAGAGGGTTCTGCCTACTTTGGGAAGTACCATTCAACATAGAAGCTTTCGCCTTCAACCTAGTCGAAACCTACCAAGTCGAAACCAGTACACAAGGTATCACAATGATGGTACGCAGCGGATTGGAGACAGGCTAAAGGTTAAGTGTCGAAAGCATGGCTTCCAAGGAGTCGAAACCTTGGTTTGTTTTTAAAAGAAAAGCGCCTGCCTTTGTTTTGGTTTAGCCTTCGAAGGAGTCGAAGCATTTGGTTTCAAATTTTTTTTAATAGGTTTCGAAAGGGTTTCCATTAACTTAAGTTGCTTTCGATTGGGTTCCTTTACTTATGAAAGAATGTTTTGAAATAAGGGGTTCTGATCTAGTCGAAACCCTACTGCCCTTTTATAGCCTTTCGATGGTACTCAAGATATCAACGCTGTCGAAAAGTACTTTGTTTTGTAAGTATAAGCCACTTCTTGTAGCTTTCAAAAGGGGTTAGCGGTTTCGAAGGCAATGGTGTCGAAATGGGTTTCGACGCCAACCTTCCAATATTTTACCCAGATGTTTTATGCTTTCGAAAGAGATGGTGCCGACGCCATCATATTTTCCCCAATATTTTTATATGATAAAGGATGGTTTTAAAAGAGATGCTTTCGCCAATATTCACTTTGACCCAAATAATGTTTTAAGTGTAAACCCAATGCTTTCAAAAGGGGGACTTTCAATGATTTCGGAAGGGTTACTTACAATGGTGTCGAAATGGGTACTTTCAACTAGTTTTGAAGCTATGCTTCCAACGTTATATATTAATACTTTACTACAATCGAAAGGTTTCGAAAGGAGGCTTTAAAGTATTAAAAAGGTAGGAGCCTAATGTTTTGAAGATATATTTTAAGGCTTTCGAAGTAGGTCATCCTATGAAGTCGAAAGCCAGGTTTCAAAGGTTTCGAAAGGTTTTATAACCCAAATTCTGTTTTTAAGGGAGAAACCCATGGCCAAATTAAAGGAGTTTTTATAATGGTTTTGAGAAGTGCTTTCCTTGATAAATTAATAGGTTAAAGGGATTAACCATGTTTTATATTAAACCCACAAGTGTGGTATTGCTATGTTATTATGTTTGCTTCTTCAAATATAAATATATTCACATTGCGTTGAATCCCATAACTGTATTTTGGGGAAATGGCAGAATAACCAGCTAGGTTGACCCAGTAGTGAATATAATTTAGGATTAGTGAATATAATTTAGGATTAACTCCTGAATGAGTAGAATTGCATCAAAGAGGTCAGGAAGACCAGAATATCGGATGCTAAAATATAAAAGAAAGATATTGACAGGGGCCAATAGGTTCTCTGTAAGCCCATGAAAACTGTGTATAAGAAAAGTTATTGGCAGGGGCCAATAGGTTCATAGTTAGCCCATGAAAACTATGTATAAAGGAAGATGTTAGAAAGACAGGTTCATAGTAACCCCATGAAAACTATGATTTGATACTAGCAGCGGCCAGTAGGTTTGTAGTTAGCCCATGAAAACTATATCTGGATTAAGATATTTACAGATGTCAATAGGTTCCTAGTCAGCCCATGAAAAACTAGGGTAAGAAGAAAGGATATTGGAGTCACCAATAGGTTCCTAGTCAACCCATGAAAACTAGGATAAAAGTAAAGATATTGGAGTTACTAATAGGTTCATAGTGATCCCAATGAAAACTATCTAATTAGACAGGGAGTCTTTAAATATTTTACCAGTTATTAGTTAGCCCATGAAAACTAATAGTTTAATAGTAATCCTAGAAACTATAATTGAGACAGATAGTCAAAAATGAATGGGGATGGGTAATCTAGAATTGATTCATTTGTTATGAATATCATCAAATTATACTATTTTGAATTGTTTTAACCATTATGAATACAGGAGCACAATATATGGTTTTATAAAGGTTTTAAGATACTAGTAAGGGGAAAACCCATTCCGCTAAGCGGCGTGGTCTCGCTAGATATCTAAATGATTTGAGGTGGTAGATTATTATTCATACCAGGCTTTATGTCTGACTCTAAGTTTATTTTTTCCACTTAAACTCACGGGTACTCAATTGATTTTGAGTAGTTTAAGAGTTAAGGTTTTCAGGTACCTCTTTAGACGAATAAAGCTTCCGGAGACGTGCATGAGGCTTAATAGCTATTTAGGGTTCTCTTTCTTTTGATTTCGATGTGTTGTTTGTAATGGCAAAGCTGTTATATTTCCTGTATATACTCTGATCATCCAAGGGGGCATCTTCATATGTCGCTCTTGGCATATGTTGTAATAAATATATTTTCTCTAAACGTGATTTGTGATTGCAGGATTATGTAATGAATTGGAAATAATTTGAAATGGAATGTGATTTAGTGTGAAGTTTAATTTTTTTCCATATTCATGTGTTTCTGTGTATCAATGAATCTAAAACCGTCGTATTTGGTCGCCGAGGATTAATAACAATAGATGATTGCAGCATCCGTAGCCGTTAGTTTTGGGCCTCCAAGTAGGGGGTGTTACAAGGCACCTCTTGGAGGAAGGAATGTAAGTCTTTATCTATGCCACGCTATGGCCAGGTTAAAGCATCGACAAGCCCATTTCTACGCCATGCTATGGCCAAGGCAGTGCACCTCGTTGAGGTAGGAGTGTAAGCCTTTATCCGCACCACATTGTGGCCAGGTTAAAGCATCGACAAACCCTTGGCCGCGCCTTTGGTCAGGTCAAGGCACCTCCTAGAGGGAGGTTGGGTAAGTCCTTGGTTCCATCTTGAGAATAAGCCAACCAAGAGCAGCAGACAATAATGGACTAAGACGTCCAAACCTAAGAAGCGGCTCATCAAACAATGGACTAAGACGTCCAAACCCAAAAAGAGAGGCTCATAAAACAATGGAATAAAACGTCCAAGCCCAAGAGGCAGCATATCTTCAAAGGACTAAGATGTCCAAGCCCAATAAGAGGTATATCTAACAGAAGATTAAGACGTCCAAGCCTAAGAAGTGGCATATCAAATGATGGACTAAGATGTCCAAACTCGAGAAGCAACCAATTAAACCCAACTACATACACGATCTAATGGGTTTACACATGCCAAAGAAGACAGATTCTAAGGAGTAGAAAGGAGCTCCACTTATTAATATCTGAATCCGTGTTTCAGATTTCTTATTTCTAAACTTCATCCATTAATGCCCAAGTATGGGTTCCGGGTCATTCATTATTAAAATATGAGATTTCATTCATTAATACATTAATCTGGGTTACGGATCTTTCAATTCATCATACCCAAATTTGGGTTTCAAAACTATTACCATACTTTACTTATTAATGCCCTAATATGGGCTTGAGATTTCTATTACAAAAATAATTATCATGGATTTTCGATTATCCGACACTGATACCCGAATCTGGGTTTTGAGACTATTATTTAACTTCACCCATTAGTACCCAAATCTAAGCTCAAGACTTCTACTAAGAAGATTATCATGGATTTTTGGTTATCATTCGCTAAGACCCTAATCTAGATTCCAAACTTCCTAACTTTTGAGTTTTGTTTATTAATGCCCGAATCTGGGTCATTGGATTTCTATCACAAGTGTTCAGACGGTGATTTCTGGATTTCTATTACATGGTCATTATCAAATTTCTGTTAGCTATCTCCGAGAATGACTTTATAAAAACATTTATATCATTGATTGAAACAATGAATGTTTTCCATAAAACTTCAGTTATTCCAGCAATAAGTTTAAAGTTGAATTCTCGGTTATCTCTTATCATTACCAAAGATGAAATTTAAAACATTTCACCAAGAGCAATTACTTTTCATTTATTGTCAAATCTTGATATGATGGTTTATTAATATCCGCAAATGATATGGATAAACTCCTATACATATTACAAGCTAATAATAACAAATACCACTTAGTTTGTGCTTTTAGGTAAAGCAAAATAGTAAAAAGGATCGAAAGATCCAGCAAATACAGGAATTATGGAACAAGCTATCAAATAGATGTATCAGAGAATAACATTACAGGAATGGACCACAGTCTAGGTGATATTTACAAAATTTTCATAATTTACAAGATCTATAACATTATTACAAGTGTACAGAACTAATATATACATATCATTCATAAGTCTTGAACAGCTTTATTTAAATCCTCGGCAATAAAAGGGTCTAAAATATGATGGATAGCAATGCGAAATACCACTTTTAGTTTCTTCTCTTTCTTTCTCATTTTATCTTCATTATCAATGGTTTTGATATTTGTCTTCAAAGCACGATTAAAGGCCTTGTTCGCACCTTTAAGGGTTTTATTTTCCCTTTCTAAATCAGCAATGTGTTTTAAGAGAAATACTATCGCGTTCTAGCTTTTGAATCCTAGCCGCATATTCATTTATGCGAGTTGAGTATATTGCTTTTTGCTGTTCGTTAAAATACTTCATCTTCTCAAATTTAACTTTCCTACACCACTCACCCACTACATTTTCATATAAGCCTGGAAGAGGATTTGTCGTAGTGAGAAATTTCTGGGCAGCAAGGGAAGTGGATCTTGTAAATTTTGCGATGGAAGAGATAGTAGGAAAAACTGGTAACTCCATGCTTGAGATGTTATTCCCCATGATGAACTCTAATGATTCGCATTGAGCCTGGCTGTCTTTTAATTTCATCTCTAGATCGCTTATTTGTTGAATAAGTTCTGACATTTTGTGATCAAAGTCGATTGACGGATTTGACTTGACTTGATGTTTCAATGTGGAAATCGCTTCATTTTTACTATTAACATCTGCTTCTAAATTAGCAATCTGATCCCTAAGATTTCTGACAATTGTTTTATGAAGTAAGAATCTCTTATGCCATCATAATGTTTCGGTATTGCCTTGGAAATGAGAAAGTAAAGTATCATCAAGAAGTTTTCTCATTTCAAGATTTGCTAACAGCTTATCCTTAAGATTGATAACGCGTGAGGCCGAATCTAATAAGGGAAGCATTGCAGATAGATGCAATTCCTATTTAAAAAAAAGGAAAAGAAAATAAAGTCAAGACTTGAGTAATCAATTTCTTTATTAAAAGCGATAAAAGATTACAACTTAAGTAATAATGAAGCTAAAAGTATAATTAGACATCTGCTTTACATCTAAAGTTGGGAAACTGCATTTCTAACTTTGTTTAATGAATTAGTAGGAAGGATAACTGTCGAGTCAAAAGGAACATTAACTTATTATGGAGTAATAGCCGGAGGATATTTACTGTAGTCCCATTCCCCTGCAGGAAGACTATCACGTCCACAAATTAGTTTATTATGATATGTTCGGATCTCTATGAGTAGCTTTTCCTTTTCTTCACTAAGAAAATCGAAGCGGAGATGAGGATGTTCCATATAAAGTTTTTGTAAACCTCTAAGAAAACAATATCTGGTAAGTTTTGAAGATTTCAAAATCGATGCCTTTTCAAGATAATCTCTTCTTCATCTAACATACTGGCTTAGATAATCTCTAGAAACAAAGTTGCCAGAGGGACATTCACTCTATAATAAAGTAGTGAAATACAGCTAAGTATAGAAGGAAAATTAAAACAAACATTCGCAAATCATTATTATTACATAATTACAACTAATTGTCTGGTTCATACAAAATTGATATTGTAAAGAATTCCAAAATAAACTTGTCCTTATAATACTTAAGTTTATTAGAGGGCAAATCATGAAGAATTGATTTGACTCGAGGCAGATTCCAGCATGCTAGGATCGGACCCAAATTCATCCAAATATCTTTGGTGAAGACACCTAAGTAAACCCCCACTATGGTCACCTAAATGTGAAAAATCTATGGTCAAGTGCCTACAATAGACTTTATATAGAAAATCCAACAGGATATTTCTCTCCTCAATCAGCATCCATAAGAGTGTGATCAATTCTCGATTTTCATTTAGAAGACCGTCATAACGGAGGTACGCCCTCCTCAGGTGTGGGGCATCTTCTTGATGTTTGAAAGATGTTAACACTGCCGCACTTCTATTTAGTCTATGATATTTATCAAAGAGAATGTTGTGCTCCTTTAATTATTTGTCTAACTCCCTATATAAACTATTTATCTCCGCTTGTTTTCTTTCAAGTTTGGTTTTATAGGGGTGAACAGATTTCCTTCTTATCTAAAATAAGTGATTTAAACTATTACTATCTACAAAGCGAAAGATGTGTAAACAAAGAATCCCATACCTAAGAAATAGGAATTGACGATTGAGAAGCCAGCTCCTTCTCTTTTGATTCTTCAACATTAATATAAGCAGGCTCTTCCTAAGGGTTTGAAGGCGCTGGGGGTTCAGGCGGGCTTATTTCGTGAGAAGATGAATCGGGATTGCCTTTTTCAGAAGTTTTATTACTATCATCTCCATCTTTCTCAAGAGCATAAGATTGATCACCTCTATCACCGCCTGAACCTTGACCTTTGTTGATGTTATCATCTCCGTTATCATCATTATCATCACCATTGTCACCCCTCTTCTTCGATGGCGTCATCTTTGTCATCTTTATCTTCGGAGTTGGATTCTACTTCGAAGGAAGGAACTTCAAAGGAAATAATTTTGGAAGAATCGATCTCCTCCCTCTCGGCAACTTCAGTTCCCTGCTGCATCTTTTAGATTTTATCCATGACCCATTCGAAAAAGCAGGGTCGAGAGAGGGGAAGCTCGGATCTGGGCATTTCTCGGCATTATTAGCATAGGCGAGCATCAAAGCATCCTCGAAAGAATTCATAATAATGTCTTCAAGAGAAGATCAAGAAATTGCGACACTCACCGCTTTGCATCGGAAATGGTGTCGATAGCCAGTTTTAGGGAAGTCTTATTATTTTTCTGCCTTCCCTTTAACGAAGATTGTTTAGCCGCAATCCATGCCTTTTCCACTTTAGACTCTTTTAGAGTTATTGTCAATGCTAAGTTTTCATCGACAAGGAGTTGGCAAGCTTTCCTCTCCTCCAAAATAATTGACTCTGATAGGGTGAGGGAAGCCCTCAATCGCTCCAATTCAGTTGTAGCTTCATCTTTCTCTACAAATAAGGAGGAAATCTGATTGTTTAAGTGAGAAAGTTCCTCTCGAAGATTTGACGAATTGATGGAGGATTTCAACGCATTCTTATGCAAGGAGAACCAGCTCTACGAAATCTGAGAGAAATGAACAACATAAGTAAAAAAAGCTTAAAGAAAAACAGGTAATAATAAAGTTAAGTGAAGAAAAGCATACCAAGAGTTGTTGTTCGATGAGAGACCGATAATGACCTGCCAGGTCAAAAATAGAAGAAGGCGGGTGAAATGAGGTATAAGATGAAGAATTTAAGATAGAATGGACCATCTTTTCGAAATCATTCGAAGGTGTAGAAGATGATGGTCGAGGAAGGTTCAACACTTGCGAAGGGGTCGAAGTCCCCAAGTCCTTCTGCATCTGCTCGATTACGCTCGGAGAGCTGGAGACAACAATGTGAAAAAGTGGATCAACCTTAGTAGGAGTTTCCTTAAGTAGATCATGAGGAGCTTTGATGGTCGGACTTTCTAGAGAACTATCGACGTCAACAAATTCCCCTTCAACCAACGGTGGAGAATCATGAACTTCAACTACTTTGGCTCTATTTGGAGGTGGCTCCACTACGGTTTTTTTGACCAGTTTCCTTTTTGCGGCGATCTTTAAACTAGCAATCGCTTGGGAAAAAGATGGTGCACAAGCAGTTGAAGAGGAGAGAGCTGGGTCACTAGTAAGTTTTTCAACTTGAGGAGCAGCTATAGAAAGTTCAAACAAATTATAAGTCAGTAAATATGTAACACCCCTAAATTTTGATAACATTATTCAGAAGATTTAATTAGATAAATTAAATAGAACAATGTAAATGTTAAGTGATAAGGGGATTGAGATTTGAACAAATCCAATTAAGGTTGCGCTTAATATGTGCTTAAAATTGAGTTACAAGCTAATTAATTTACATAAGGGTATATTGGGTATTTGCCGCACATAACCCTTAACCCCTATATATTTTCATTCCTACCATTTTATTTCTTATTCACATCATTTGGGAACGCAAAACAAAATTTTAAAAAGGAGCCGACCATTAAAAGAGGAGAAGTTAAATCAAAAGCTAGAGATTTAAACTTAGGGGAAATCAATCTCAATCTAATCTCCTTATATTAATCAAGGTTAATAATAATTCCATCTCTAATTTGTTTATAATCATATGTTTCAAATTTAAGAGTAAATTATTTTTTAGGATGATTTGGATGATGATATGCTTGAATCATAATTTATTTGATTTAAACAACGTTGTTTAAATATGATTTCTTACGGTATTAGGGTAAAATCAGTTTATATTGTTGTTTAAATTCCATGGAAAATTTTTATGTTATGTAAAACGTGATTTTGGAGTTAGATTTTAATTTTGATAATTTTCCAAGCTATGGAAAGATTGTTATGAATTTTCAAAGGAAAATATGGTTATTTGGGTTTATAAAATATTTCGGAAAATATATAGAGAATTTGGGTCTGAAATTTTGGTATGTTTGATAACATGATTAAATTGAATTTATGGAATTTTGGAGATTTTTCCTATGTGATTAGCTATAAATATTAAATTATTTTAGAAGAGGGACTTCTTTGCAATATTGGTTTTGCTTAATGGAAGGGCGTATTTGATTAACTTAACTATGATTTAGATCTAAAATTAGCGACGGTTATTTTAGTAAAGAATTTGAAAAGTTAAGGCAACCAATCTTCTGTTTACACGTGGCAAGTTAGTAAGAAAAGGGTTTGCTTTAATTAGTATTAAAACAGGTTTACCCAGAAAAGTTGGTTTCGCTTATTTTAGGAGTACCTTTCGACTCTGAGCTTCCGCCTTCAACTCAGTCGAAACCTACTAAGCCAAAACCAATACACAAGGTATCATAAAGATGGTATGCAGTGGATTAGAGAAAGGGGGAAGGCTAGGTGTTGAAAGCATGGCTTCCGAAGAGGTCGATACCATGGTTTGTTTAAAAAAGAGAAGCGCCTGCCATTGTTTTATTTAAGCCTTTGAAGGAGTCAATGCATATGTTTTCGAAAAAGGTTTTAAAAGCTTTCGAAAGGGTTGCCATCAACTTATGTTTGCTTTCGAATGGCTTCCTTTACTTATTAAATAATGCTTTTGAAAGAAGGAGTGCCGACCTAGTTGAAGCCCTGCTGCCGTTCTTCAGCCTTTCGATGGTATTGAAGAAATCAATGCTTTGGAAAGGTAATTTTTTTAAAGATGTTTTAAGCCTCTTCCTAAATACTTTCGAAAGTGTCCAAGGGTTTTGAAGGCAATAGATTCGAATGGGGTTTCGACGCTACCCTTCAACGTTTTGTTTAAATGATTTAAAGTTTTCGAAAGAGATGGTACCGACGCCGTCATGTTTTCCCCAATATTTTTATAAGATAAAGGATGGTTTCGAAAGAGATACTTTCGTCTATATTCACTTTGACCCAAATAATATTTTAAAAATAAACCCAATGGTTTCAAAAGGGGGACTTTCAATGGTTTCGGACGGGCTACTTCAAATAGTTTCGAATGAGGTACTTTCAATAGTTTCGAAGCTAAGCTTCCAAGTGTTATTAAGTAATACTTTATTACATTTGAAAGTTTTTGAAAGAGATGTTTTAAAGTTTTTGAAAGGCAGGGGCCTAATGTTTTGAAAAGAGATTTATAGGCTTCCGAAGGAGGTTATCCAATGAAGTCGAAAGCAAGGTTTTGAAGGTTTCGACAACCTTAGTTTTCAAGGCAAAATAACCCAATCTTATTTTTGAAAGAGAACCATGGCATAATAAAATAAAATGTTTTGAAAAGGAGATTTTGAAGAAGCTTCTTTGATTAATAAGGTTAAAGGGATTAACCAGGATATTATGTATGCTTCTTCATATATGTATATATATTCACATTATAATGGACCCATAACTGTATTTCAGGGAAGGGCAGAATAACCAGCTAGGTTGACCCATTAGTGAATATAAATTGAGTAAATCCTGAATGAGTAAAATTGCATCGAGGAGGTCAAGAAGACCAGAATATAGGATTCTAAAATATATTAAAGGAAAAGATATTGGCAGAGGCCAATAGGTTCTCTGTAAGGCCATGAAAACTGTGTATAGAAAAGATATTGGCAGGGGCCAATAGGTTCATAGTTAGCCCATGAAAACTATGTATAGAGGAAGATGTTAGAAAGACAGGTTCATAGTAAGTCCATGAAAACTATGACTTGATACTGGTAGTGGCCAGTAAGTTTGTTGTTAGCCCATGAAAACTACATCTGAATTAAGATATTGACAGATGTCAATAGGTTCCTAGTCAATCCATGAAAACTAGTATAAGAAGAGAGGATATTGGAGTCACGAATATATACTAGTCAACCCATGAAAAGTTGGATAAGATTAAAGATATTGGAGTTACCAATAGGTTCATAGTGATCCCATGAAAACTACGTAATTGGATAGGGAGTCCTTAAATATTTTACCGGTTATTAGTCAGCCCTTGAAAACTATTAGATTAATAGTAATCCTAGAAACTATAATTGAGACAGATAGTAAAAATGAATAGGGATGGGTAATCCAGAATTGATTCATTTGATTTGTATATCATCATATTAGATTGTTTGGAATTGTTTTTAACTATTGTGGATGTAGTAGCACAGTATATGGTTTTATAAAGGTTTTAGGATACTAGTGAGGGGAAAACCCGTTTTGCTAAGCGGCGTGGTCTCACTAGATATCTAAATGATTTTAGATGGTAGATTATTATTCATACCAGGCTTTATGTCTGACTCAAAGTTTACGTTTTCCCCTCAAACTCTTGGGTACTCAATTCATTTGAGTAGTTTGAGAGTTGAGGTTTTCAGGTACCATATTAGACGAATAAAGCTTTCAGGGATGTGCAAGAGGCATGATAGCTATATAGAGTTTTCTTTTATTTGATTCCGCTATGTTGTTTGTAATGGCAAAGTTTTTATATTGCCTGTATATACTATGATCATCCAAGGGGCATCTTCATATGTCGCTCTTGGCATATATTGTAATAACTATGTTTTCTCTGAACGTGGTTGACGATTATGGTATTATGTAATGAATTGGAAATTTTTTGAAATGGAATTTGATTTTGTTTGATATTTTAATTTTTTGCCATATTCATGTGTTTCTGTGTATCAATAAATCTAACACCGCTGTATTTGGTTGTCGAAGATTAATAACTATGAATGACTGCTGCATCCATAGCCGTTAGTTTTGGGCCTCCAAGTAGGGGGATGTTATAAGTTGGTATCAAAGCATAGGTTTATGAAACTTTAAAAGAAATCTGAACCTAAAAGCTTTTTCAAACATAATCCAATGAATCAGAAATATGATCGGGGTTTGGGATAACGCAATAGTAATGTACCTGTATTTGATATATGTATATAAGTACATACTCCCCTCTCTTTTAGACGGTTCTTTTGTATCTTACTAAGGCTCGTATGTAGATTTACGAGAAAGAAGATATGGAAGGAAGAAATGGAAGAGGAAATCTCGATGGAGGAAGCACCGCAACTAATGGAAATGCTCGACCTAGTACCAGGAGGAACCAAGGTCGATAGGCTAATGCTAACCAAAATGCTGAGGCCAATGTGGGTGCTATAAATCTATCAGTAGATATAGGGGCGATGTATTAGTTCTTCGTCAATATGATGCAAGCAGAAGCGACTACTGGAGTTGTTGGTAATGTTGGAGGAGCTAATCTTGTGGCTCCTGTTGGAAATAACTATGCTAAGTTGAGCAGAGACTACACCGGCTTGAGTGGAAAGCCGTTTGCTGGAACGGAGGATGATGTTGTGGTAAAGAATTGGCTTGTGCATTGTGAGCGTATTTTTGTTGATCTGGGTTTAGATGATGAGCAGAAGAGAAGGTTGGCTTCTTGACAGTTGCAAGGGTCAGCACTACACTGGTGGAATTGTGTCACTACCAGAGTGCCAGAGGAGTATTTGACATGGGATGAGTTCAGAAGGAGATTTGAATAGAGGTTTTTATCTGAGGTTGCTAAGTCAACCTTGATGAGAAAGTTTATGGATCTAGTCCAGGGAGAGATGACGGTTATCGAGTATGCCACTAGATTTGATGAGCTGTCTCGAATGGGTATGCTATTGTTGACACTAACATCAGAAGGAATGAGTGGTTCATTTGGGGTTTAAGACCTGAGCTTGCAAGGGCAACCATGACACATATCCATGATCCTTTTAATGTTGTCGTGGAAATGGCAATTCGCCATGAGGAGATTCTTGTTGTTTGTGCTAGAGAGAAGCCAGTTGTAACCTAAGGTTCTCAGGGAAAGTAAAGGAAGTTCTTTAAGAAGAAGGGAGCCCAAAAGGGAGATGCTGCTAAGACGACAAAGGCTGATTTAATTTGTTACAAATGTGACAAGAAGGGTCATTTTGCAAATCAGTGTCGGTCGGGAAAAGAAGGTTGCAGACAAGAAGAATGTGAAGTGCTTTAACTGCGACCATGTTGGGCATTATAAGAATCAGTGTCCAAAGCCAGTCAGGGAGGACAAGGGGAAGGTTTTTGCTGTTGGATCATAAGCTTAGCCAACTGCAGTTGATAAAAGAAAAACTGTGATGAAGGGTACGTTTTTGATTTAGAGTATACCAGTTAGGATACTATTTGATACCGGTGCATCACATTCATTTATATCTTAATGTTTGGTTGATAGGTTATGCTTAGAACCCACATACCTTGTTACTTACTTAAGGGTTGCGAATCCAATAAGAGGATATGCAACTCGTGGGATGAGATGTGACCAGTTAGAACTTGATTTATTAGGTCATTAGTTTGCATGCAGTATGTATGTTTTCGATTTCGTAGAATTTGGAATCATCTTAGGTATGGATTGGTTGAGAAGGTATGAGGCCAGGATGGAGAGATATCACTAAGACACCCTGATAGTCATAACTAAATTATATTCTCAGTAGAGAATTCTGACTAAAGTAGTTGTGCTTTGTTTAGTGCAATGGAGGTAGGAGAAGGGCTAAATCAGGTTCGAATCGCAAGAGAGTTTGCAATTGACTTTCAGCAGTCACAAGACTACCACAAAAACGAGCTGTTTAGTTTCGGATAGATCTTATGCCAGGAGTTGAACCTGTAAGTAGACCACCTAGCAGAATGACACCGACTGAGATAAAGGAATTAAATGTGCAGCTAGTGGATCTTAAAGGAAGGAATTTTATTATAGCATGCAGATCGCCTTGGGGAGCGGCTGTGGTATTCGTGAAGAAACTAGATGGGTCGTCGAGGATGTGCATCGACTGTCATAAGTTGAATGAAAGGACGATAAAGAATAAGTATCCTTTGCCGAGAATTGATGATCTGTTTGATCAGTTGAGTGGAGGAAGAGTGTTTTACTAGTTGGATTTGGCGATGGGGTTCCATTAGTTAAGAGTGGCAGAGGACAACGTTCCTTTGACAGCATTTCAAACTAGATACGGTTCGTATTAGTGGTTGGTAATGCCATTCGGGTTGACGAATGCACCTGCTTTCTTTGTGGATTTGATGAACCAAGTCTTCCGAGAGTATTTGGATAGATTCATGTTGGTGTTTATAGATGACATTTTGGTATACTCGAAAGATGAAAGAGAGCATGAAGATCATCTTAGAGTTGTGCCTGAGACGCTGAGGCAGAATCAGCTAAAGGCGAAGTTTTCCAAGTGTCATTTTTGGAAGAAAGAGGTTAAGTTTCCTGGTCACGTGGCTTTAGAGAAAGGATTATCAGTGAATCCAGATAAGATCAAAGCTGTTAATAATTAGAAGAGACCAGAGACGGTGACCGAGATTAGAAGTTTTCTTGGACTTGTTGGCTATTACCGGAGATTCATCAAAGATTTCTCGTGGATAACATCGCCTTTGACTAAGCTTACCAGGAAGGAGGTGAAGTTTGTTTGGTCCGACAAATGTGAGCAAGCATTCCTTAAGTTAAAGCATTTGTTGACTAATGCACCAATGTTGGTATTTTCAGACGGAAACCAAGGGTTGGTGGTGCATACTGATGCATGTGGGACTAGATTGGGAGCTATGTTGATGTAGAAGGGTAAAGTGATTTCCTACGCTTCACGACAGCTTAGACCGCATGAAGTAAGGTATCCTACTCATGATTTGGAGTTGGCTGCGGTAATTTTTGCATTGAAGATTTAGAGGCATTATCACTTAGGAGAGAGATTTGAGCTATACACAGATCATAAGTCTTTAAGGTACTTATTCACTTAGAAGGAGTTGAATATGAGACAGCAGAGATGCTTGGAGTTTTTAGCTGCTTATGATTTTTGTATAGAGTATACACCACGGAAAGGTAACAAAGTAGCGGATGCTGTTAGCAGAAGACATTAGAATGTGGTGTTGGCTATGTTGGCAGAATGGAAGGATCTAGAAGCTTTAGCCAGTTGCGATGTGTAGTTAAGGTCGACTGCTAGTTCTAGCCGAAGTACTGCCATGTTGTCCTGTTTAGAAGTCCGACCAGTGTTGATCGAGAGAATTGCTTCTAAGCAGAAGTAGTATCCACTATTAGATGAAAGGATCAGAAGGCTTGAGTTTGGAACTGAGATCGATGATTTGAAAGGTTTTTTTCTTGACCTAAGAGGACAGTTGAGAAAGAAGGGGCAATTATGTGCTGTAGATGTTGAGCACTTAAGGAAAGAAGTTCTTGAGGAATGTGATCAATCCAAGTTTACAATTCATCCTGGAGAGACCAAGATGTGTCAAGATATGAAGAGGAGCTTCTATTGGGAAGGCATCAAGAGGGATGTTGGCTTGTGGGTTAGGCAGTGCGTAAACTATCAACAAGTGAAAGCCGAACATCAAAAGCCAAGTGGGTTGCTTCAGCCTCTAGAGATTCCAGTTTGGAAATGAGATTCGATATCCTTGGATTTTTATAGATGGTTTACAAAGGTCAAGCAGAGGAAATGATAGTATATGAGTCATTATGGATAGGTTGACCAAAAGTGCTCATTTCATTCCAGTAAAGTCGACCAAGACAGCACCTGTTTTGGCAAAGCTGTTCATGAAGAACATAGTTAGACTACATGGAGTTCCTAGTATCATAGTCAATGATAGAGATGCTTTATTCAGTAGCGAATTCTGGAAGAGTCTACAGAATATGTTAGGCACTAAGCCCAAGATGAGTATTGCATATCACCCTTAGAAGAATGGGCAGACTGAGAGAGTCAATAAGGTACTCGAGGATTTGTTCAGAGCTTGTGTGTTGGACTTTGGTTGAACTTGGGAGGATCACCTACATTTGATTGAGTTTTCCTATAATAATAGCTATCAGACTAGTATAGGAATGGCGCCTTTTGAAGCTTTGTATGGAAGGCCATGCAAAGCACCACTATGTTGGTTGGAGACTGGAGATAGATTGGTCTTAGGTCCAGATTTGGTTAGGGAGGCGTCAGAGAAGATTGACCTGAACCGAGAACGGATGAAGGAAGCTCAATCTAAGCAGAAGAGTAATGCAAATAAAAGGCATAAAGACCTAGATTTCTCAGTTGGAGACAGGGTTTTCAAAAAGGTATCACCAATGATGGGTACAGTACGGTTTGGGAAGTTAGGGAAACTAGCACCAAGATATGATGGTCCATTCCAGATTATAGGGAGGATCGGAAAGCTCGCATATAGAGTAGAGTTTCCAAGCAGTATGGCGGGTGTCCATAATGTATTTCATATGTCTCATCTTCGCAAGTATGTGCATGATCCAGAGGCCACTATTCCTCCGACAGGGTTGGAAGATCTAGTAGTAGAGCCTAATTTGTTTTTTGTTAGACAACCGGTTCAGGTTGTAGCGAGAGATGAGAAAAGATTGAGGAACAAGACAGTCAAGTTGGTTAGAGTTCAGTGGAGCGACAACGAGAAGGACTGTACTTGAGAGACAGAGGACAGGATTCGAGATATTTATCCTGATTTGCTTTGAGGGTATGTCTATATTAGATTTATATAGATATTAGTTAGTCAAGTAGACTAGTATGGTTGTTAGGAGTCATTACATATGATTACTATGTTTAGTATTTAGTCCTTAATGAATTTCGAGGACGAAATTTTTCAAGGAGTGGAGCCTGTAACACGTCTAATTTTTGATAACATTACTCGGGAGATTTAATTAGATAAATTACACAGAATAATGTAAATGTTATGTAATAAGGGGATTGAGATTTGAACAAATCCAATTAAGGCTGTGCTTAATATTGGCTTAGGAATGAGTTATAATCTAATTAATCTACATAAGGGTATATTGGGTATTAGCCACACATAACCCTTAACCCCTATATATTTTCATTTCTACCATTTTATTTCTCATTCACGTAATTGGAAGACGCAAATTTTTTTAAAAAGCAGCTGGCCATTAAGAGAAGAGAAATTAAATCAAAAGCTAGAGATTTAAGCTTAGGGGAAATCAATCTCAATCCAATCTCCTTATCTTAATCAAGGTGAATAATAATTCCATCTCTATTTTGTTTTATAATCATATGTTTTTGAATTTAAGAGTAAATTCATTTTTAAGATGATTTAGATTATGGTATGCTTGAATCATAATTTATTTGATTTAAACAAGGTTGTTTAAATAAGATTTCTTACCGTTTTAGGGTAAAACCAGTTTATGTTGATGTTTAAATGCTATGGAAAAAAATTATGTTATGTAAACATGATTTTGGAGTTGGGTTTTAATTTCGATAATTTTCCAAGCTATGGAAATATTGTTATGAATTTTCAAAGGAAAACATGGTTATTTGGGTTTATAAAATATTTCGGAAAATATATTGAGAATTTGGGTCCAAAATTTTGGTATGTTTGATAACATGATTAAAGTGAATTTCTGGAATTTTTAAGGATTTTTCCTATGTGATTTGCTATGCAAATTAAATTATTTAGAAGAGGGACCTCTTTGCAATATTGGTTCTACTTAATGGAAGGGCTTATTTGATTAACTTAACCATGGTTTAGATCTAAAATTAGCGGCAGTTAGTTTAGTAAAGAATTTGAAAAGTTAAGGCTACCAATCTTCTGTTTACACGTGGCAGGTTAGTTAGAAAAGGGTTTGCTTTAATTAGTATTAAAACAGGTTTACCTAGAAAAGTTGGTTTCGCCTACTTTAGGAGTATCTTTCGAATCAAAGCTTCCGCCTTCAACCCAGTCGAAACCTGCTAAGCAGAAACCAATATACAAGGCATCACAGAGATGGTACATAGTGGATTAGAGAAAGGCGGAAGGTTAGGTCTCGAAAGCATGGCTTCCGAAGGGGTCGATACTATGGTTTGTTTTAAAAAGAGAAGCGCCTGCCATTGTTTTATTTAAGCCTTCGAAGGAGTCGAAGCATATGTTTTCAAAAATAGTTTTAAAAGCTTTCGAAAGGGATGCCATCAACTTATGTTTGCTTTTGAATGGGTTCCTTTACTTATGAAATAATGCTTTTGAAAGAAGGGGTTCCGACCTACTCGAAGTCCTGCTGCCGCTCTTTAGCCTTTTGATGGTATTGAAGACATCAATGCTTTCGAAACGTAATGTTTTTTTTAAATATGTTTAAGCCTCTTCCTAAATGCTTTCGAAAGGGTCCAAAGGTTTCGAAGGCAATAACTTCGAAAGGGGTTTCGACGCTACCCTTCAATGTTTTGTTTAAATGGTTTAAAGCTTTCGAAAGTGATGGTACCAACGCCATCATGTTTTCCCTAATATTGTATGATAAAGGATAGTTTCGAAAGAGATACTTTTGTCTATATTCACTTTGACCCAAATAATATTTTAAGTATAAACCCAATGGTTTCGAAATGGGAACTTTTAATGGTTTCGGAAGGGCTACTTCCAATGGTTTCGAAAGGGGTACTTTCAATAGTTTCGAAGCTACGCTTCTAAGTGTTATTAAGTAATACTTTATTACATTCGAAAGGTTTCGAAAGAGATGTTATAATTGTTTGAAAGGCAGGGCTTAATGTTTTTAAAAGAGATTTATAGGCTTCCAAAGGAGGTTATCCAATGAAGTCGAAAGCAAGGTTTTGAAGGTTTCGACAACCTTAGTTTTCAAAGCAAATAACCCAATCTCATTTTTGAAAGAGAACCATGACATAATAAAATAAAATGTTTTGATAAGGAGTTTTTGAAGAAGCTTCTTTGATTAATAAGGTTAAAGGGATTAACTAGGATATTATGTATGCTTCTTTATATATGTATATATATTCACATTATAATGGACCCATAACTGTGTTTTGGGGAAGGGCAGAATAACCAGCTAGGTTGACCCGTTAGTGAATATAAATTAAGTTTATCCTGAATGAGTAAAATTGCATCGAGGAGGTCAGGAAGACCAGAATATAGGATGCTAAAATATATTAAAGGAAAAGATATAGACAGGGGCAATAGGTTCTTAGTAAGCCCATGAAAACCGTGTATAGGAAAAGATATTGGCAGGGGCCAATAGGTTCATATTTAGCCCATGAAAACTATGTATAAAGGAAGATGTTAGAAAGACAGGTTCATAGTAAGTCCATGAAAACTATGATTTGATACTGGTAGAGGCCAGTAGGTTTGTTGTTAGCCTATGAAAACTATATCCGAATTAAGATATTAACAAATGTCAATAGGTTCCTAGTCAACCCATGAAAACTAGTATAAGAAGAGAGGATATTGGAGTCACTAATAGATTCCTAGTCAACCCATGTAAACCAGAATAAGATTAAAGATATTGGAGTTACCAATAGGTTCATAGTGATTCCATGAAAACTACGTAATTGGATAGGGAGTCCTTAAATATTTTACCGGTTATTAGTCAACCCTTGAAAACTATTAGATTAATAGTAATCCTAGAAACTATAATTGAGACAGATAGTAAAAATGAATAGGGATGGGTAATCCAGAATTGATTCATTTGATTTGTATATCATCATATTAGATTGTTTGGAATTGTTTTTAACTATTGTGGATGCAGTAGCACAGTATATGGTTTTATAAAGGTTTTAGGATACTAGTGAGGGGAAAACCCGTTTTGCTAAGCGGCGTGGTCTCACTAGATATCTAAATGATTTTAGATGGTAGATTATTATTCATACCAGGCTTTATGTCTGACTCAAAGTTTACGTTTTGCCCTCAAACTCTCGGGTACTCAATTCATTTGAGTAGTTTGAGAGTTGAGGTTTTCAGGTACCTTATTAGACGAATAAAGCTTCCAGGGATGTGCAGGAGGCATGATAGCTATATAGAGTTTTTTTTTGATTCCACTGTGTTGTTTGTAATGGCAAAGTTGTTATATTGCTTGTATATACTATGATCATCCAAAGGGGCATCTTCATATGTCCCTCTTGGCGTTTATTGTAATAAATATATTTTCTCTGAACGTGGTTGACGACTATGGGATTATGTAATGAATTGGAAATGTTTTGAAATGGAATGTGATTTTGTTTGATATTTTAATTTTTTTCCATATTTATGCGTTTCTGTATATCAATAAATCTAACACGACCGTATTTGGTCGCCAAAGATTAATAAATATGGACGACTGCAACATCCATAGCCGTTAGTTTTGGGCCTCCAAGTAGGGGGATGTTACCAAATAATTTGAGAAACAACGCGGCAATAAACAACAAGTACATCACCTAAACTTATCAGAATGGTTAGGGAATATAGGTGACATTGGGGAGAAGTTAGTCAGATCTCCCAAAGAGGGAAAGCATTTGCTTCGAGATGTATGTTGGACCAAAGGAGGTTGACCAAGTATCCTTGAACCGCAGGCAAGAGGGAATGCTTCTGTAGATTTTTCGGATTCAGCGGCGTCAATCTGTTCCCAATTTTGCTTGAAGCTGCAACAAGCGACTCTACTGTTTTATTGTCTTATGCCTTTAACTCTTTAGCTGGAGCACCTGACAAAAAGCATAGATCAGCAAAGAAAAGTAACTATATGGAAGGATAATAATCTAAGCTCTGAACTTACGTGGAGAAGAGAAGGTCCTGATAATGTTGGGGAAGCATCTAACAAAAAAGAATGGATTCTCCCAATCTTTGAACTAGTTCACTCCTTCGGATATCAGTTTCTTGGGAGGATTTTCCCTAAAGATTTGGTTGTTTAAGTTGCCGAGCTTAACCAACCGGACAAGGTGATTCAGCACTTCAGCATTTAAAGAGGGAATGCCGGACTCCAGCGCCATAACTCCAAGGATAAGAGATAAGTGTACACGTTGGGTGATAGTTGAATTGGGGTAATTCCAAGATAAACCAAGAACTTAGATAGGGAGTCTGGAAAAGGAAGGAATCCTCCATGCCAGATTGGATTGCAGTGTAGGTAAAATACCCTTTAGATGGGCTATTGATGGTGTTATTTTCAGTAGGGGGATGACTTCCACCCCTATGATCCCAAAGTCATTAAGGATTGCATCCACTTCATCCTGAGTGGATACCAAGGAATGCTTGGAGGTAGCTTCAATTTTCTTAGTGGAACTCATGATTCTACCATGTGAAAACGTTCCAGTTAGAAATTACAGTTTGTTATGAAATTAACATTCTTTCAAGGATTACTAGAAACTTATTACAACAATTTGAACATCAAATAAAGCATGGAACTTCATATTCTTGAAAGAATATTAAAGTAAAAATATGAAATTTACTGAGCTTTCGACAGAGTCAAAAGGGAAATAGAAGTTAACACTTAACAAACACCCTTCAACAATGTCGAAAGCCCAATTATAAACCTCTACCGAGCTTGCGACAGGGACAAAAAGGAGGAAGGAAATATATGTCCATCCAACCCTCTTCAACAATGTCAGAAGCTCAATAGAAGCTTTGTTATTAAATGAGAATAGTTAAAACCTACATAACATATTGGAACAAAGTATACAGTACCAATATTTAATAAACAAGGAAACATACCCTTCGACACTGTCGAAACCCAAGACCATAGTTTTTCTAAGGGAATATGAATGTTGTCGAAACCTTATATACAAATTAAGTCAAAAGGTTTTGAGTTGGAGTCAGGTTGATAAAAAATAAATGGGCTTGGAGAGTTTCGATGATATTGGAGAAAGATGATGACTAAATCCCGTTTAGTTACAGAAGGTTTTGACTCAATAGTTACAAAGGTTTCGACGGAATCGAAAGAGATGCATGGTTTCGAAAGCATACCAACAACTAAATTTCAATCAATACAACAGATTTTGACTAAGTCGAAACATTTAACTTGATTTATGACTTATACAAAGTATGCTTTCTTCAACCTAATTTATAAAATATATCAATCTCTAACTTAAACAAATTGAAAGTAAGTTTGAATAAAGGGTTGCGAAGCCCATAGGACAAAACCTATGCTTTCAAAAACATGAATTACGCAATTATTTAGAAAGATGAAATAACCCACTTCTTCGAATGGTATCTGGAACAAAAGCACAAAATTGCTTTCGAAAAGGTCGGTTTCGTATGAACTAAATAACCTTTCGACAAGGTCAATTAAATAAGGTGCTAGATTACCTTTCCACCCCATCGAACGGGGCTGAAAAATCAAAACAGTAAAATTCAGCCTTAATCCCTTTCGAAGGGGTAGAAAGGTAAAATTCTAGCGTCAAATTTTTGATACGTACAACTCAAAACTTCTAGGCGAAGTTAACCGAAGATTCCTTCTTCCCCAGATCCGATTTCAACCCAGAAATTTAAAAATTAATCAAATGGATTCAAACGTGAATCAATTACTTAAAATCTTGAAATATTTGAGGTAAAGGAAATTTTTCCCTAAAAACAACAATAATAATAAAATCTGAATCGGGAAGGATCAAAACGAGAATTAATAAATAAAATTAAATAGAATCAAATCATGAAACTAAATTAAAGGATACTTTCAGGCAAATAAGAACTTAGACAGTTTCTAGTAAACCAAAACAATAATTAAAATTCTGAAATGTGAAAATTTGTGAAATTGACATTTACTATAAAATAAAAAGAGAGAAGAAAATTTGGAAAGTGGGATAACATCAACTTACTTTAGCTCTGGATTCTTGTTGTTTTAAGATAAAAGTTATTTGAGAAAGTTTAAGAACTTTCATTTTGCTCGAAGTAAATTCTGAATGCAGATGAATGAAAGAGGAGAACATGGTTTATAAGAAAAGTCAGCAATGACGGTAAGCCGTTCGATTAGATTTAAATAAACGGCCCAGATTCATGCTGGAATACCAAAAGGCGGGAAACATTCAGGGTTTTGAGTTGATTGTCTTTGAAAGTCAGGGGCATCCCTTCATTAAGGGGGCAAATGTTACTACCAAATATCCTTTCGATCTTGTCGAAACCAGATTGAACAGAAAACAAAGAAAAGCAAGAGAAAGTAGCTCCAGCAAGACCTTTCGAAGGAGTCGAAGGGATGTAATAGCCAAAGACTAGAAGTATCAAAACCTTTTGAAAGGGACGAAAGGGTCGAAAGCACGCTTCCGCTTCAGCGAACAACTTTCGAAGCAGGTGCTTCCGCATGCATGAAGACCTTTCGAATGAGTTAAAGAAACAGCTTTCGAAGACAATGCATAACAACCTTCATAAGCGTGCCAAACCTTTCGAGACCAAAGGTTTCGCCTTCACTCAAATCACTCAGAAGCACACCTTGGTCAAAACAACCCTTTTGGAAGCAAATTAAAGCCTTTCGAACCTGTCGAAGCCTTTAATATTCAAGGAAGGTTCCACATCATGTCGCAAGCATATGTTCAGAAGCTACTAAGCATCAAAATCATTAGCATTTCAACACCTTTGAAACCCCTGGAAACAACCTATCGATAGAGTCGAAAGTTCCTACAAGGCAACATAAAGAAGAAAGGCTCAACTATCCCTTTTGATAGAGACGAAAACATTCAAGCCCACTGGAAAGCATTATAGAGGAATACACGAATATCAAAGGAGTTGAAAGGCATATAAAGCCACCTTTCGACCAGGTTGAAAGCACTGGGTTGAAAGGTGCCAACCCACATTTATAAATAAGACCCAATGGGTTTGGTTTTTGGAGGCCGAATTCACTCTCGTTCCATACTTGTATTTTCTTAATTCTACAAGGTTGTAAACCCTAATTTGTAAATCAAATTGGGGGAAATTGATCAATAAAGACTTTGCTGGATTAATAAAGGGTAGACTTCAATATTTTTGATTACATAGCTTTCGTGAAGGCTTTTATTAGTTTTAACTATGTTTTCCAGGTTCCGACACCAACGAAAGGCATCTTCCGACTTGGTCGAAACCCCTGAACTTTCAAATAATCCCAGTCCTTAACTCTAGGTAATCATTCACCAAGCTTATTCCTTTTAGTGGATCGAAACCATAACTCCAACCTGTTTCACTTCAGATCCCAGACCTTAACCCAAGCCACTTAAGATTCTAGCTTTCGATAAGGTCGAAACCATTCAAAACAATTCATACCCTTGCGTCCTTTGAGACTTCCTCTAGTGTTTTGCAACTGTTTCGAAAGGAAGGTTTTAAAGGGATAATAAATCTACTCCGGTAAGCTTAAAAGACTAGAAAGAAGGAAGTTTGAGTGTATCGACTAGGTCGAAAGGACAATAAGGAAAAAATTTCATAACAGAATTCAATTCGAAAGGGTAGATCAAAAGGAATACTCTCATCCAATCATCTTTCACTTTACTAAGAGCAAACAATAAAGGCTAACCTTTCCCTTTAACCTACTTTGGGGTTTTAACAAGTTTTCTTGTTAACATAACTCTTTAGTGAATTCATGCTTTTAGGGGTAATTTTCCTTTTCGATGCACTTCATGTTCAAATACACTTTGTGGTTTTATTAGTAGTCAGAGAAATACTTTTGATCTTGTAGATGAAACTCCTGTAATTATTTAGGATACTTTGCATTGATCTCATGCTGAATCCATATTAAAGTAGGAACCAAAATGCCTTTAGAATTCGATAGAAGTTACAAGCATAGTCATATTGAAGCCGCACAATCGTGAATTCAATCAATGTAGAACAATTTTATCAAAGTAGAAATCGAAACTACGAGTGTTTTGGAATTCGAAGCAAGTTGTGATTAAAAATCAAAAGTGCTTTTGTAACGACCTGTAAATTTTTAATAATTAAAGTTGTCAATTTAATAAGATTTTGGTTAATAAGTTTGGAAGAAAAGAGAGAAAACAAAACTTTATAATTTATATTGAAGTGAGTGAAACAAAATGAAAGGTAAATTAAAGGTTATAGTAACGGTTGTAAGTTACTATTTAATTGATCTATTAATGTAGTTGTAACTGTTACTTTTGGGTATGAAATTGAATAAGTAAATAAATGTATGGTAATTGAATGAATTTAACATTTTGTAAGCAATTATGATAATTAGAGAAAATGATAAACTTGAGTGTAATAAGGATAATGGTGACAACTATTATAAGTTGTCTATTTAGGCTATAAAATGAATTGGAAATCAATTGTATTCAAATGTAAATAAATGTTCATTGATGAGAGCAAGAACCGAAATTGTAAAGTGTGAATGTAATAAAGCAATGGAAATGCATATTTTATTCATAAGATAATATAAAAGAATGAAACCTATCTGAATGAATTAATTGTGGATTCAATCATAATAAATGTATACATTTAACAAATTAAATATAATTGAGAACAACTGTTAATACAAAGGAAAGATGGATATTTGAATATATATTAATCTAATGAAAGACAAACGAATATTAACGAGGTTTGTAGAGTAGTATAGACTTAATAAATGGATTAGAATTGAATCAAATCAGTTTATTTGAAATTAATTATAACTTATGGGAATTCAATTCATAACAAATAGATTTATGGTAGGAGAATGAAATTAATTACTTTGCTAATTGAAATTTGGACGAATTGGGAAGTTATTAATGTATTAGTATCTAAACCAATGTTAATATGGATTTATTGGGAATTTAAACTTATACTTTTAAATTAGATAAAAATACAGTGTTTACACGCAATGACTTTCTATATTTTATTTTCTATTTTCCCTATGTTTGTTTCTCTAATTTTTATTTTCTATTTTATTTGTATCAACTTTGAATATATTCATTTGATTTTTGATTGATTTTACTTTTAATACGTTACATGTGTTGTGTATTTTTTTCCTTTTTATTGCGTGCAAACAAAGAAAAAAAAAGACAAGATTCTTTCCCTTAAATTGTGCCTTTTAATTTGCTAGCCTTTCATTTTCTAGACTTCAACCCATAGTCGTTCATTTTTCCCCAAACCCTAGCTGCCATATCATATTTGCAAATCACGTGAAAAGCTTCTCATCTCAAAGTTATTTGCGTGAGAAAAAATAAAAATAAAATAAAGCTCTAGATCCATGGCTTCTCCTTCTTCCTTCTTTCCATTTTCTTTTCTTCTCTTGTGATTTCTCCATGCATAGTCTCGGCTCCACCATGTTCATGCCCTATAGCCGACCTCATCTTCTTCTCATCACCACCATCTCCTTACCATGATGACCATAGACCAAAGCAACATCACCAAACAATGGAAAGCATAGACTAGATCACCACTTACAACCATTTCCTCCTTTATTACCTCGGCCACACCACTCAAGCACTATCTCCTTTGCTTTGCCGAATCATGGCCGATCCTAGGTTGCCTCAAACCCATTGAGGCCGAGCACAACATGATGGTCTAGCCATTGAAGCCATGGCCGAGCTCGATTGCTTGGCGATGGATCATCTTGCTTTGTTTTATCAAAAGGTTATGTCACTTTGTTTCATATTTTTCCATTGTTTAAATTCTAATCTTTGTGTTGAGAATTATATTCTTATGTTTGTGTAATTGTTTGTATACAAGATTTGGATCCGACTCTTCATCCACTCAAAAGAATATAGTCGTGCTTTGTCGTGCCTTTTCGTGCTTTGCGGAGTTTAGATTTGTGTTTGAATTTGGCCTCTAGCTTTTAAAAGGTGAGTTATTCACTCTAGACATTACGTACTTATATGATTGTGAAATGATGACAAGTGAATTGTATAAATTATTATGCTATGTTCATACCTGCTTGTGATATGTTTATATGATGTTAAATGCTGTTTATATACCTATTCCATCATCTGATGTGATATTTTATGCTTAACCGTTATTTTAATTCATGTTTATCACACTGCAAGTTCCCTATCACTATGGGTTGAAATGATACATGTTTGTACCAAAAATGGGCACAACACTCTTCGGATGTCTTTGAAGAGATAAACGTGAAGAATGAAAATTAAAACTGTGGATTATCTAACAAAAACTCCAAATAACAGAAATGTAAATTGCAAAGACAAGCGATTTAGAGTGGTTCGGCTTTGTAGCCTACGTCCACTCTGAAGGTTTTATGATTTTATTACTCGACACTCGAAGGTTACAATGTCTTACAACGCAGTACAACTGGTTTTATGAGCTAAGTCTGGATTTAAGACAACCGTGGTGATTCTGAGTAAATCTGGCAGAGTCTGGGCGCTCTTTAGCTCTTAGAATTATCCGACCCCTTTTCTGAATGACCAGGGGCTCTATTTATAGGTGTAGGAGGCTGATATTTCGCCTAAACTGAAGGGAGACCAGTTCTGGTATGTCAAGGGGCCCACATGCCCGCTTTCTAGAAGTCCGGGCCGACTTTGGGATCGATTCGACCCTTGGTTTGAATCAATCAAGAAAGTGTCCAATCGAGCTGAAATTTGGTGTGAACATTCTTCATCATGCGTTTAAGCTTCTGTGAAAATTTCATGGCATTTGAATTTGTGGAACTCAAGTTATGATCGATTCAAGATGGTGCTCTTCGTCCTATGGATTCGTTCGAATCGATATGGTTCGAATCCATAGGGTCGAATCCAGGCTTCTGCACGTGAAGGCGATGACGTGGCGCACATTTCTCGCATCGATCCGCTTTTCACTCCGGGTTGACAGGGTCGAATCCATGGTTTCAGCTGTTATGACTTGGTGGATTCGAGGCGATGGATTCGAAGCATCCTTAACTGTACGGATTCGAAGGTCTCCTACCTTGCTGGGTTCGAAGAGAGGACACGCTTGATGGAGTCGAAGCTAGGTACTCTTCCTAGATTCGAAGCAAGGCCATGCTCCGTGGACTCGAGGCACCTTCTCTCTATGGATTCAAAGTAGGGAAATTTGTTGGATTCGAACCTAAGGCTATCTCAGATCGATTCGACCCATGGCATCCTCCGATGGATTCGAATTATGGCAATAACGAACGATTCATAGCGAACATATGTTGATGGATTCGAATCATAGGCTTGGCCTATGGAGTCGATCTTAGGGCCATTTCTTCCAACTTGTATCAATGATATCTTGAGCATATGAACTCAGATTGACTTGAAATTCGGAAAGTTGGCTTGGATGGCTTTACTTGACGTGCCTTATCAATTGTAGCCCGATCCGGACTCGGACAAATTCACCGATATTTGTAGTTGCCCATCAATCATTCAAGGTTGAAGACGTGTGACCTTGTCTTTTTCCAGTCAGTTCCTTGGTATCTCGGCCTTGCCAAAAGGCGGGATAACATTTGCCCCCCAAACTACGTCTTGTGTAAACATGACGTGCTTTGAAAAGCTACAATCCATCGTAAGATATATCCGTTCAGTTGATCGCTTGACAGTCGTCTTTTTTGCAATATTCTCTTAGATAAACGTCCAACCGGTGTGCTTTGCTTTGGTCCCGCCCCAGTCTTGGGGATGAATATGGAATTGATGTATGTTTATACTCCGTCTCGCACTTTGGGAGTACGGAGTTAAGGAATGTTTATACTCCGTCTCGCGCTCTTCGGAGTACGGAGTTTAAGGAATGTTTATACTCCGTCTCACGCTCTTCGGAGCACGGAGTTAGTGAATGTTTATACTCCGCCTCGCACTCTGGGAGTGCGGAGTTAAGGAATGTTTATACTCCGTCTCGCGCTCTTCGGAGCACGGAGTTAGTGAATGTTTATACTCCGCCTCGCACTCTGGGAGTGCAGAGTTAAGGAATGTTTATACTCCGTCTCGCCCTCTTCGGAGCACGGAGTTAAGGAATGTTTATACTCCGTCTCGCGCTCTTTGTAGCACGGAGTTAAGGAATGTTTATACTCCGTCTCGCGCTCTTCGGAGCATGGAGTTAAGGAATGTTTATACTCCGCCTCGCACTCTGGGAGTGCGGAGTTAAGGAATGTTTATACTCCGTCTCGCGCTCTTTGGAGCACGGAGTTAAGGAATGTTTATACTCCGTCTCGCGCTCTTCGGAGCACGGAGTTAAGGAATGTTTATACTCCGTCTCGCGCTCTTCGGAGCACGGAGTTAAGGAATGTTTATACTCCGCCTTGCACTCTGGGAGTGCGGAGTTAAGGAATGTTTATACTCCGTCTCGCGCTCTTCGGAGCACGGAGTTAAGGAATGTTTATACTCCGTCTCGCGCTCTTCGGAGCACGGAGTTAAGGAATGTTTATACTCCGTCTCGCGCTCTTTGGAGCACGGAGTTAAGGAATGTTTATACTCCGTCTCGCGCTCTTCGGAGCATGGAGTTAAGGAATGTTTATACTCCGTCTCGCGCTCTTCGGAGCACGGAGTTAAGGAATGTTTATACTCCGTCTCGCGCTCTTCGGAGTACGGAGTTAGCTGATGGACTGTCGTGTACTAACCCATTTCTAGCTTTGATGGGATGGCTTGCCCCTGAGCTCGGGCTTTACTTAGCGGGTTGCCGGTCGTATAACACCCACTTCTTTCTTGAATAAATCCCATTGCGTGACGGAATTTATCTCCTCGTGCATCGTGATGCTGTACATTGTTTTTAATGGATCACGGCTCTGGCTCGAAGAGATGGCATTTATTGCTGAAATGAGAAAATATGGCAAAGTCAGTTGCCTTATTACAAATTCTAATTTTGAAATGCAAAAGCAAACGGCTAAATGGAAAAATATAATGAAATAAATAGAGCCTGTCATGTGTAATAGCAACGGAGACTTTCGCTGTTCCAGGCTCTTGGCAAATCAAGACCGTCAACGGTCGATAGTTGAATGTGCCATCTCCGAGTCTTCGGGTAATTGTGTATGGTCCCTCCCAATTTGGTTTCATGTGTGAAGAACCGGATAGATTCTTTTGAGAACGAGATCGCCGAGTTCAAAGGTTCGAGGTCGAACTTTGGCATTGTACAGTCGAGCGACTCGACCCCGATGTGCGGCCGCTCTCAAATCGGCTTCTTCCCGCTTTTCGTCTATTAGATCCAAAGATTCAGCAAGCAGTATGGCATTGGTGTTCGGATCATAATAAGTCACGCGATGGGAAAAAACTTCTGTCTCGATGGGAATAACGGCTTCTGAGCCATAAGATAAGGAAAATGGGGTGTGTCCGGTTGCGGTCTTGTGAGTCGTTCGATAAGCCCATAATGCCATAGGGAGTTCATCAACCCATTTGCCCCCGGCCTTTTCCAATCGCTTTTTCAGAATGGATTTTATAACTTTATTGACAGCTTCAACCTGTCCGTTTGCCAGAGGATGTGCAACTGCCGAGAACTTTTTATGAATATGAAACCGTTGACAGAAATCTTTGAACTCTGCACTTTCGAATTGGGCTCCATTATCGGTGATGATGGTATGTGGGAGTCCGAATCTACAGATGATATTGCGAACCACGAAATTTATCACTTTCTTCATCGTAATCGTCGCGAGGGCTTCTGCTTCAGCCCATTTTGTAAAGTAGTCGACGGCGACGATGGCGTACTTCATGCCACCTCTCGCCAGAGGTAAAGCGGCGATGATATCGATGCCCCACATCGCGAATGGCCAGGAACTGACCATTTGAGTTATCTCGGTAGGTGGGGCCCTTGGGATTCGGGCGTGCTTCTGGCACCTATCGCACTTTCTAGCATAGTTTGCTGCATCTCGGTTTACTGTCGGCCAGTAGTAACCATACCAGAGTATTTTCTTGGCGAGAGCTTGCCCACCGGTGTGATCGCCACACTCTCCTTCGTGTACGTCATGTAGTACTCGTTTAACTTCATCGTGTGCGATACACCGGAGGAGAGGAACAGAATAACCCCTTCTATACATGACTCCGTTTTGAATTATGAACCGCGAAGCTTTTCGTAGAATTTGCCTCTTCTCATTTCTGCGCTCAGGCAATGTCCCATTCTCGATGTAGTTTCGATATGGAGTCATCCACGATTCCTTTTCGGGAGTGGTTTCAAATACAAAACTCGTCTCCATTTGATCGATGCTTGGGAAGGACAAAGTTTCGACGGGGACATGCCCCACTTGCTGTGCTTCACCTGTGCTGGCTAACTTTGCCAATGAATCGGCTTTTTGATTGCGTTCTCGGGGTATATAATAAATGGCGTAATAATCAAATTGTTCCAATACTTTCTGAACCTGAGCCAAGTGAGAAGCTAGTCTTCGATCTCTCGCTTGATATTCTCCCCGTACTTGACATACCACTAACTGTGAATCACAATAAATTTCCACAGCGATAACCCTCAAATCTCTGGCAAGCTTTAAGCCGGTTAAGAGGGCTTCATATTCAGCTTCGTTATTAGTTGCATGAAAATTGAACTTCAAAGCGTAACATATAGATCGGCCTTCGGGCGTCTCAAGTACAACACCAGCACCCGAACATCGGTCGTTTGATGCACCATCAGTATGTAGCTTCCAAATGTATTCGGGGGATTTACTGGTTTCGGGTAAGTCCTCTGAAATGGTAAATTCAGCTATGAAATCTGCCAGGACTTGTCCTTGAATGGCTCTCCGTGGAGTATAAGTGATATCGAATTGGCTTAATTCAATGTTCCATTTGAGTAACCTACCAGACGTCTCAGGCCGCGTCAGGACCTGTCGTAACGGCTGATCGGTATACACAGTAAGAGGATGGGCTTGGAAATAAGGTCGAAGCTTTCTTGAGGCAATGACCAAACAGTAGGCTAGCTTCTCTAATCGGGGGTAATTTCTTTCAGCCCCTGTTAGCCATTTACTAACATAGTAGACCGGTTTCTGCACTTTGTCTTCCTCCCGAACTAGGGCAGCACTGATCGCGTGCTCTGATACCGCCAGGTAGAGGTACAATTGCTCGTGGTCAATAGGTTTTGACAAAATTGGTGGTGTGGAAAGATGTTGAACCAGTGATCGGAATGCGCCTTCACATTCCGGGGTCCATTCAAAGTTTCGCTTTCCTTTCCGGATTAGATCAAAGAAAGGGATGCATTTATCGGTTGACTTTGAAATAAACCTGCTTAGTGCTGCTACCTTCCCATTGAGACTCTGGACTTGTTTTATGATTCTTGTAGTTTGTAAGTCCCTTATTGCCCAGATCTTTTCGGGATTTGCTTCTATCCCTCGAGCATTAACGATAAACCCGAGGAATTTTCCAGAGGCGACACCGAAATGGCACTTTAATGGGTTGAGCTTCATTCCATATTTTCGGAGGATGCTGAACATTGTATTTAAATCTTTGACATGATCCGTGGAGAATCGAGACTTCACTAGCATGTCATCCACGTAGACCTCCATGGTTTTCCCAATCTGATCGGTGAACATCCGGTTGACCAAGCGTTGGTATGTTGCTCCGGCATTCTTTAAACCAAAAGGCATGACTCTGTAGCAGTAGAGTCCCAAATCGGTCACGAAACTGGTATGTTCTTGATCAAGTAAATGCATAGGTATTTGATTATAGCCAGAGTAAGCATCCATAAAGGATAACAATTCATGGCGAGCCGTTGAATCTACAAGCTGGTCAATTCGAGGAAGTGGAAAACTATCTTTTGGACAAGCTTTGTTTAAGTCAGAATAATCGACGCAAGTTCTCCATTTCCCATTTGGTTTTCGAACTAACACTGGGTTTGACACCCACTCTGGGTATAAAGCATCTCGGATGAAACCATTCGATTGTAACTTGTCAACTTCCTCTTTAAGGGCGGCAGATCTCTCTGGATCCATACCACGTCTTTTTTGTTTAACCGGAACATGTCGCGGGTCAATATTCAAAGAGTGACTTGCGATGTCTAGCGAGATCCCGCACATATCAGAGTGTGTCCAGGCGAAAACATCGAGATTTGCCTGGAGAAATTCAATCAATTCCTGTTGCATCTGTTTTCCCAGTTGAGATCCGACTTTTAGTACCTTCGAGTCATCATCCTTGCTGATCGGAACGTCCACAGTCAATTCGGCTGGGGAAGCCTGATCCTCTTTAACCTCGTTGTCTCTAGGGTCCAGATCTTTAAGGAATTGGTAGTGTTGCCCGGGCCGGGGCCCAGGCGCTAGTTGTCAATTATCAGTAAAACGGACGCAGAAGGATTCCTCCACGCCCTTTCCTTTCTCCTTTTTCTGCGCCTCACGCAGTTCAGCAACGTAACAGGCTTTTCCCGCTGCCTGATCTCCTTGAATGACTCCGATCCCGTGGTCAGTCGGGAATTTTAAAGTCAAACACCACGGGGCAATGGCTGCCCTAAATTCAGCGAGGGCCGGTCGCCCCAAGAATGCGTTGTACGGTGAAGCGATGTCTAAAACAACAAATTGCAGCAGCCTGACTCTCCTGCATTCTCCAACCCCCAGTTCCACTGGCCGTACCACTATTCCAATGGGTATCGTAGCACTCCCGTTGAAGCCGTGAACTCGAGATTGGCAAGGTTTCAAGTCCTTTGCTTCCATCTTCATTAAATCATAAGCTCGTTTGAATAAAATGTTTACAGAACTCCCACTGTCAACCAGGATTCTCTTCATCCAGGCAGGACCAACCTGGGCAGATATGACCAGTGGATCGATTGTTGGGGCTTCGATTTTGTCAGCATCTATGCTTCTAAATATGATATCATCAGTCATTATCTTTTGTTGCTTAGCCGGGGTTCCATCCTCACAATTACTGCAACATTCGAAGTCCGCATGGCTGATCGAACTAGCGTACGACTCCATTTCCCCCCAGCTTCTGTCTGCTGGGTGGGGACCACCACTTATCGTGTTTATAACTAGTCTTCCGCCCGCATGAGCGGGTTCCTTCCGTCCTTCTTGATTTTGTGTCCGATTCTGATTTGAAGGGCCCGCTCCACCAGACTGCGGTGCCCGTACAAACTGGTCAAGCTTTCTTTCCCTGATCAGCTTTTCAATGAGGTCCTGTAGATGTCGACACTCATTGGTGTTGTGGCCATAACTTTCGTGAAATCTACAGAACTTTCCTGTTTGAATTTGTCTCTCCGACGATTGCTTCGGAGCAGGTTTATCGTATCGCACAGTGTTGCAAGTTTGCAGATACACATTTTCCAGCGATGTATTCAGTGGCGTATAACTATCAAACATTGGGGTCCTACGCTGTGGGCCTCGATTCTGATCTCTTCTCCTGTCCTGAACATTGTTGTCCCTTGGTTGAGTTTGTTTGTTCTGTATGTTCAACTGAACCTTTCCGGAACTCTCACCGGATTGCTTAACTGCCACATTACTTTCTATTCCTCCAGTTCTGGGTACCGCATCATCTTGTTTCCTAGACTGTTTTGCGTCCTCTTGTCGCAAGAATTGAGCGGCTTTGGAGTAGAAGCGGTCCAACGATGCAGGTGGTTTTCCGGCTAACCAGTTTCCAAACTCAGAATCAGGATTGATTCCTTTCGTTAGTGCCATCAAGATTGAGTTATCGTTGGGATTGCTAATCTCAACGCATGATGCGTGGAACCTTTCCAAATAACGCCTGAGCGTCTCTCCACGTGCTTGGGTAACACTAGACAGGGTGTTAACGTCTTTCGATCTGGCGACATGCATGCGAAATTGTTCGACAAATTTCTTAGCCAGTTGATCGAACGATGAGATGGATTTTGGTGGCAACCTTGTGAACCACATTGTTTCAATTCCCCCTAGAGAGATGGGGAAACTCCGACACTTCACTGCATCGTCAGCTCTTGCAGCACTCATTGACCATTCATATTTCAAAATATGTTGATTCGGGTCACTATTCCCTTCGTACATTGGGAGAGTTGGCATCCTGAATCGTCGAGGGGGTTCAGCGTGTAATATTTCGTCTGTAAAAGGGGTATGCCGATGGGAGATTCCCCAATCATCATTAGTGAGCCCTTGACTCTCGCGTATCATCTGACGTATTATGGTCGGGATATCTGACAACGGCACATTCTGGGTATGTTGAGCTAAGGTGTGGTTGGGTTCTACAGCGTGAGTTTGGACCGGGCGCTGTCGATGGTCCGTATTTCGCCTCCTTGGCTCGGCATTCTCTGGGACATACGGCTCAGGAGTATGTCCGCGCTGTTGATTGTTCGGCTCTGACAGATTCCGGGTATCAGTCCTCATTTCTGCCGCGGCGGTTGCAGCGCGGTTGTCCGTGGTATATTGTGGAGCAGTGCCCCCTCGTGTCGACGGTCCTGTTTGGAAGCTGGTCGACGGCCCCGTCCTTAATTGTCCAACGGTCAAAGCGGGTTGATACCCAGTAGTCTGTGCGTGACTCCCTTCTAACCGAGGACGGGTGGACCTGCGGTGATAATCAGACGAAGTGGAACTTCCAGTAGATGCATGGGAAACATCACCCCTCCTGGACTTTCGGTGGCTTTGGCGGTTTAGTTGGTTGGTTAGTTCAATGTTAACACGCAACTGTTCAGCCAACTGTTGCCGGCTTTGGGTAAGTTCCTGGAGTAATGCCTGGAACTCTTGTCTGGTTACTGGCCCAGACGGATCTGAGTGAGCAGTGTTGCCTTGGTTGGATGGAGGCAACTGTGCAGGATTCTACCGATCTCGACCTTCTTGGTCGGCAGCTGTAGAAGTGGTTCTTGTACTAACCATTTTGAGTTGTAGATTCCTTTCCTAGACTTTATGCAAATCTAAATAGAATGGAAGGATTCTGGATTGGAGATCTGGATCTTCCTCTTGGATTTATGCAATCCGGTATCGATGGTAGATCCAAGGAGCAGGAGAAAAAGCTGGTTTTTTCTCAGTGAAAGCACCAAAGTGTTTGTACCAAAAATGGGCACAACACTCTTCGGAAGTCTTTGAAGAGATAAACGTGAAGAATGAAAATTAAAACTATGGATTATCTAACATAAACTCCAAATAACAGAAATGTAAAGTGCAAAGACAAGCGATTTAGAGTGGTTCGGCTTTGTAGCCTACGTCCACTATGAAGGTTTTATGATTTTATTACTCGACACTCGAAGGTTACAATGTCTTACAACGCAGTACAACTGGTTTTATGAGCTAAGTCTTGATTTAAGACAACCGTGGTGATTCTGAGTAAATCTGGCATAGTCTGGGCGCTCTTTAGCTCTTAGAATTATCCGACCCCTTTTCTGAATGACCAGGGGCTCTATTTATAGGTGTAGGAGGCTGATATTTCGCCTAAACTGAAGGGAGACCAGTTTTGGTACGTCAGGGGGCCCACATGCCCGCTTTCTAGAAGTCCGGGCCCACTTTGGGATCGATTCGACCCTTGGTTCGAATCGATCAAGAAAGTGTCCAATCGAGCTGAAATTTGGTGTGAACATTCTTCATCATGCGTTTAAGCTTCTGTGAAAATTTCATGGCATTTGGATTTGTGGAACTCAAGTTATGATCGATTCAAGATGGTGCTCTTCGTCCTATGGATTCGTTCGAATCGATATGGTTCGAATCCATAGGGTCGAATCCAGGCTTCTGCACGTGAAGGCGATGACATGGCGCACATTTCTCGCATCGAGCCGCTTTTCACTCCGGGTTGACAGGGTCGAATCCATGGTTTTAGCTGTTATGACTTGGTGGATTCGAGGCGATGGATTCGAAGCATCCTTAACTATACGGATTCGAAGGTCTCCTACCTTGCTGGGTTCGAAGAGAGGACATGCTTGATGGAGTCGAAGCTAGGTACTCTTCCTGGATTCGAAGCAAGGCCGTGCTCCGTGGACTCGAGGCACCTTCTCTCTATGGATTCAAAGTAGGGAAATTTGTTGGATTCGAACCTAAGGCTACCTCAGATCGATTCGACCCATGGCATCCTCCGATGGATTCGAATTATGGCAATAACGAACGATTCAGAGCGAACATATGTTGATGGATTCGAATCATAGGCTTGGCCTATGGAGTCGATCTTAGGGCCATTTCTTCCAACTTGTATCAATGATATCTTGAGCGTATGAACTCGGATTGACTTGAAATTCGGAAAGTTGGCTTGGATGGCTTTACTTGACGTGCCTTATCAATTGTAGCCCGATCCGGACTCGAACAAATTCACCGATATTTGTAGTTGCCCATCAATCATTCAAGGTTGAAGACGTGTGACCTTGTCTTTTTCCAGTCAGTTCCTTGGTATCTCAGCCTTGCCAAAAGGTGGGATAACAATACATACCCGAACGGACTTTAGAATAAGGAAGATCATTATGGGCTGAAATGATAGGCTCGAGTGATTTTTATTTTATTTTATTTGACTTGGGATTGCGGGTTTGAAATGATAGAACCTAGATTTTTCCTTTTTAAATTATGGATTAAAATGATATATTATCCGTATCACTTGACCTAGGTTAGAAAATATTATACAGACCTGTGGTTATTTTTAAAGTATTAATTTGAGGAATTAAGTATTTTAGAAATATTAAAATATTAATTTTTGCTTAAATTGGATTTAAATGATATAAATAAATTGTATAGTTATTTTCTATAAGTTAAATGTATAAAGAAATAAAGGGAAAAAGTGTTTGAGTTATGACTTAACTTGGAAATTTAAAATTGGGTTTTGAATGGAAATTTTAAGTTAAATAAATGAATGGAAATTTAGTTTTACTTATGAAATGGTGTTAAAATAAAGTGTAAAGTTAATTGTTAAGTAAAATATTAAGTTATTGGTTGAAATAAAGGTTAAAGAATTTATAAAATATTGACTTAACAAATGAATTTTTAATTTAAATTTGATATTTATTAATAAATGTTTTTTTATTAAAATTCATAAGTTAAGTAATATCCAAATAATTTTTTTTGAAAAGTGGAATAAGCTTGATAAGTTAAAAATGAGAAAAATTGAAGGTATTTTGTTTTAAAGTGTATAACAGAAATTATAGCGGTTCAGAAATGCTGTAGTTTAATGAACTATGTGTTGAAATATACTAAAGAGACCTATAACAGCATTTCTTAAGTGCTGCAGTTTCTGAAAATTTGAAATATTTGTTAAATTAACTTAATGAACCTATAACAGCATTTTCTGAAGTGCTGCAGTTTCTGAAATTTGAACTAGGTGCTGAATTTCCAAATAAACCTATAACAGCATTTCTGAAATGCTATGATTCCTGAATTTAAACTATGTTTTGATATATACTAAATATACCTACCGCAGCACTTTATAAATGCCGCTGTTTTGAAATTTACAATGTTTGAAATGTTGAAATTGAACGAATGAACTTAGAAATTGCTGAAATCCTGGAAATTTAATATTTGATTTGGAAGGATAACTACTTCATATTTAAATGGTTTAAATGAATTATTTTGATTTGGAATATAAACCACTTTGAAATTTATAAGTTAATACAATGTTTTGAAATTGGTATAATTGAATGAATGAACTTAAAATGCTATAACTTTGGTAATGAATATTAATTTAAAGGTAATGATTTTTCTAAGTATTATGAGGTCCAAATGACAAATTTTCAAGTGTTATGACTTCCAAGTATTTTGGTTTCAAAGGATTTGGTTTTAGGGTTGTTATGACTTTGAAAGTACTATGGTTTTGGAAATGAAATTAATTGAAATTTTATTTAATTAAGAATTGTCTTTAAATATATTAATTCGAAACTTATTGAAATTGAAGATTTAAGAATATGACTGTATAAAGTGGTTTGGTTTAAGATGATTTAAAGGAATATTTCAAGTTTAATAAATTGAAAGAAATATTCATTGATTTGAAATTTGGTTATATTTTAAATGATAACATTTGACCTGATTTAAAATGGAAATAATATATTATTGAATTTGTTTTGAAACGGAAATAATTTATTATTGAATTTGTTTGAAATGGAAATGATATATTATTGAATTGGTTTTGAAATGGAAATAATAATATTATGATATGGTTTTGAAATGGGTATGATGTTTTGGGTTTGAAAGTATATTCTATTTTTAAATAAATGATATGATTTTGTAATAGATATGCTATTTTGGTTTTAAAAGTATAAATACTTTTAAAATAAATAACCACGGGTTATAATAACGATTGGTTGTTAAAGATACCACAATCGGATATGGACATACTCTCCGTCGATACCGAAAACCACTTTAACGACTATGTACGCGGTGGAGTTTCCAGAATGAAGTAGGATGGTGGCGACGATCCTATTGTGGTATGAATGTGGACCCGACTCCTGTGAGTTGGCTTAAGGTGGCTAAAACGGGAGCGATCTCGGGCCAAGTGAGGTCATTCCTCCGATCGGGCACATTTCCTTCGATATTATACTCTTACCTTGTGATTGATTTGATGGTCATCTTCGATTTTTGATTTGGGAGTGTGTCCGAGGTTGGCGGTAATGGCTGCTACGCGTTTCCACCAGCTCGTGTGTGTAATTGGTATATCTACCCTGGCATTGCCTTGTGTGTCGTGTCACCTACCATAGCGAGCTTTACTACAAGTTTGGTTTTCTCCCGTAGCCCATGGAGTATTTAGGGTATCCTCCCGATCTGGAGGTATGCTGATACTAGATGGACTACCGGGACTATTACGTGTTAAGGGCTATATGGGTAACCCTTTAATGCTGTTTAAAAGTATGTTTATTTTACTATTAGACATTATTATAATAGCGAGATATTACTACATAGTAAGTAGTTTAACGGATCCTTAGAGGATGGACGGTCCCAAGCATCCTTTAAGTTATCTGTACATTTAATTGCAGTTCACTTGAGTTGGTTTGCATTGTATAAGTATGTATGTCCTGACTCGAGTGTTTTGTGTTTTGATTTACGCTCGGGTCAGACTGAGTGATACTTCATTAAAGACTCGCTTTCGAAGTTGGAGCTTCGCTTGAAGATCCAGCCATCTATTTCGTTTTAGTTATCTAGTTGATTCCAGTTGTATTCTGAGTTGTACCTGATTATCATACTGTTACTCTTGTTGTATCTTGGTATTTCTATTGTATCTTTCTTAACTCTGATGTACTTATATAGTAGCTTCATGAACTACTATTTCTTTACTTCCGCTACATTTATTACTTTGTGTCTGTGATCAGTTATTTATTTATTTACTGCATATTCTGAGTTTTGCCAAATTTATTTTACAATTTGGTATTTTGAACAATTCAAGTCCGACATGTGCGGATGCGAATGGTTGAAAATACCGGGTCGTTACATTGCTATCAGAGCCAGGTTCTAGGCAAAGCTTAGCATATATGGTAAATTTATTTACAGAATCACTTTCATTCGAGCTTGAATCTCTTTCTTTTTGACTCGATTCCTTTTGAATTTTGGAACGTTCCCTGCGGTTCCAAATCCATTATTGTCTCTCCCTATTTGTCTTCTTTTGATTTTGGAGTATCCCATAACTCCACTTTGAATGATCTCTATAATAAATTGGCGGTCTCACCAATCTTCGAAATTTGTAAAGGGTGAACACCTTTACAATTGGCATCGATTCACCGAAGATTTTTATATCCTCGGGTTAGATGCTAATATCTTTTGTTATGCTGAATTCTATCTCTTAAGATCGGATATAGGTTTGTCATAGAACCCTACATCGATCTTATTCTTAAAGTCACGGTTGACCCAATTAAGGTTGCCCGAGATTTATATAAGCTTATCCATTCCCTTTATTCTGTTGTTTAATCATCTTGTCTTTTGTTTCCAACTTATCTTCAACTCATTCTTGAAGTGTATTTTATAAACTAATATTTAAACATTTTAATATATATTGTGTTGTTTGAGTTATTGATGTTGATTTGGGTTTCCGATCGATTCGTTTGATCAACGCTATCAATAGGATCTCCAAAACACTTGAACAGAGCAAACTGACACCATATTCGTTTCAAACTTAGTAAATGAGAAATTTTGTATAATCATATTATATATATGTATAATTTTCTGAAATTTTATAGTTAATTGAATTGGATGTTAAGAAATAATATTTGATTTGTATATATATTGTAATCATTGGCTTTGTTCATATATAAATGGTTGAACTATAAAACATGGTTATGAATTTATTTGGAAATTTAATTGAATTTAAAACAAGAATTGAGAATTTAATTTTTGAAGATTCTAAACTTTGGGTTTTAAAGTTTTAAAAGGATAAATTATTTAAAGTATTTTCGAATAGAAATTGTTTCCAAAGAATTTTAAATGTTTAAATCAGTGCTCTTTCTTTGTCAATGGAAAATAATTTCGGTGATGACTGCAGCATCATCGATGTTCATTTTCGAGTTTCGAAGTGAAGAGATCATCTTGTAGCCTTGCTACAGTTTTGTTTTGAAAATTTAATTGATTTGAATTTCTAAAATATGACTTGATTTATAATATATATATTGATATATGATGTCAAATATGATTTGATATATATTATGTATATATATTTATTTACCTAGAATAGTTTGAAGTTAATCAGAAATTTAATTCTTAAAATTTTATCTTAAAGGATAATTTCAATTATAAAAGGAAATCAAGATTGCTGAATAAATGTTCTAACTTGAGGTAATTGAATTTGAAAATTTTATTTGTATAATATTCAGTTGCACCCCAATATAACTTACCTAAATCATTCAGAAGATAACTATGTAATTGGATAATGTACAATATAAAAAGATTTTATAAATAAAATTTGAGTGGTTATAATAAATGTTATACACTAAAATTTTAGTTATAAAAGATTAATAGAGGTGAACAGAAAAAAAAAAGAAAAAAAAGTTAATTGAATAATTTACAATATAAAATGGTGTTAAAGGAATTATAAACAAATTTGAGTAGTTATAAAGGTGTAAAAATACTTAATATATGTAATCAGATATATTAAGTGGAATAAAATTAAATAATAATTTGGAATAAAGAAGAATTAAATTTATTGCATAAATTATGAGCATAATAAATGATTTACAATCCATGACTTTGGAAAATTGTTAATTTAAGATAATTGTATGATGAGATAATGAGATTTAAAGATAGTTAAGATTTATTTAACTTAAGTGAAATCAAATGGATGACATCAATTATTAATTTAAGTTGAAATTTACATGGTTTAAAATTTTATTATCTTCTTTGCTTTCCAATCCCTTTTCTTTCAGGTTGTTTCTATTCTCGTACCTTTTTCCTTTTCGGGGACGAAAAGTTTTGAGTGGGGGAGAGTGTAACGACCTGTAAATTTTTAATAATTAAAGTTGTCAATTTAATAAGATTTTGGTTAATAAGTTTGGAAGAAAAGTGAGAAAAAAAACTTTATAATTTATATTGAAGTGAGTGAAAAAAAATGAAATGTAAATTAAAGGTTATTATAACGGTTGTAAGTTACTATTTAATGGATCTATTAATGTAGTTGTAACTGTTACATTTGGGTATAAAATTGAATAAGTAAATAAATGTATGGTAATTGAATGAATTTAACATTTTGTAAGCAATTATGATAATTAGAGAAAATGTAAAACTTGAGTGTAATAAGGATAATGGTGACAACTATTATAAGTTGTCTATTTAGGCTATAAAATGAATTGGAAATCAATTGTATTCAAATGTAAATAAATGTTCATTGATGAGAGCAAGAACTGAAATTGTAAAGTATGAATGTAATAAAGCAATGGAAATGCATATTTTATTCATAAGATAATATAAAAGAATGAAACCTATCTGATTGAATTAATTGAGGATTCAATTATAATAAATGTATACATTTAACAAATTCAATATAATTGAGAACAACTGTTAATACAAAGGAAAGATGGATATTTGAATATATATTAGTATAATGAAAGATAAACGAATATTAACGAGGTTTGTAGAGTAGTATAGACTTAATAAATGGATTATAATTGAATCAAATCGGTTTATTTGAAATTAATTATAACTTATGGGAATTCAATTCATAACAAATAGATTTATGATAAGAAAATGAAATTAATTACTTTGCTAATTGAAATTTGGATGAATTGGGAAGTTAATAATTTATTAGTGTCTAAACCAATGTTAATATGGATTTATTGGGAATTTAAACTTATACTTTTAAATTAGATAAAAATACAGTGTTTACACGCAATGACTTTCTATATTTTATTTTCTATTTTCCCTATGTGTGTTTCTCTAATTTTTATTTTCTATTTTATTTGTATAAACTTTGAATATATTCATTTGATTTTTAATTGATTTTACTTTTAAATAAAAGCCTAGAAATTTCAAGAGATATAGGTTACCTGTTTTGTGTATTTGTTGCCTTTTCATTGCGTGCAAATAAAACAAAAAATAGACAAGATTCTTTCCCTTAAACTGTGCCTTTTAATTTGTTAGCCTTTCATTTTCTAGACTTCATCCCATAGCCGTTCATTTTTCCCAAACCCTAGCCATCATATCATATTTGCAAATCACGTGAAAAGCTTCTCATCTCAAAGTTATTTGCATGAGAAAAAATAAAATAAAATAAAGCTCTAGATCTATGGCTTCTCCTTCTTCCTTCTTTCCATTTTCTTTTCTTCTCTTGTGATTTCTCCATGCATAGGCTCGGCTCCACCATGTTCATGCCCTATAGCTGACCTCATCTCCTTCTCATCACCACCATCTCCCTGCCATGATGACCATAGACCAAAGCAACATCACCAAACAATGGAAAGCATAGCCTAGATCACCACTTACATTCATTTCCTCCTTTATTACCTCGGCCACACCACTCAAGCACCATCTCCTTTGCTTTGCCTAATCATGGCCGAGCCTAGGTTGCCTCAAACCCATTGAGGCCGAGCACAACATGATGGTCTAGCCATTGAAGCCATGGCCGAGCCCACTTGCTTGGCGATGGATCATCTTGCTTTGTTTTATGAAAAGGTTATGTCACTTTGTTTCATATTTTCCCATTGTTTAAATTATAATCTTTGTGTTGAGAATTATATTCTTATGTTTGTGTAATTGTTTGTATACAAGATTTGGATCCGACTCTTCATCCACTCAAAAGAATATAGTCGTGCTTTGTCGTGCCTTTTTGTGCTTTGCGGAGTTTAGATTTATGTTTGAATTTGACCTCTTGCTTTTAAAAGGTGAGTTATTCACTCTAGACATTACGTATTTATACGATTGTGAAATGATGACAAGTGAATTGTATAAATTGTTATGCTATGTTCATACCTGCCTGTGATATGTTTATATGATGTTAAATGCTGTTTATATACCTGTTCCATCATCTGGTGTGATATTTTTTGCTTTACTGTTATTTTTATTCTTGTTTATCACACTGTAAGTTCCCTATCACTATGGGTTGAAATGATACATACCCGAACGGACTTTAGAATAAGGAAGATCATTATGGGCTGAAACGATAGGCTCGAGTGATTTTTAATTTATTTTATTTGACTTGGGATTGCGGGTTTGAAATGATAGAACCCGGATTTTTCCTTTTTAAATTACGGATTGAAATGATATATTATCCGTACCACTTGACTTAGGTTAGAAAATATTATACAGACCGTGGTTATTTTTAAAGTGTTAATTTGAGAAATTAAGTATTTTAGAAATATTAAAATATGAATTTTTGCTTAAATTGGATTTAAATGATATAAATAAATTGTATAGTTAGTTTCTATAAGTTAAATGTATAAATAAATAAAGGGAAAAAGTGTTTGAATTATGACTTAACTTGGAAATTTAAAATTGGGTTTTGAATGGAAATTTTAAGTTAAATAAATGAATGGAAATTTAGTTTTACTTATGAAATGGTGTTTAAATAAAGTGTAAAGTTAATTGTTAAGTAAAATATTAAGTTATTGGTTGAAATAAAGGTTAAACAATTTACAAAGTATTGACTTAACAAATGAATTTTTAATTTAAATTGGATATTTATTAATAAATGTTGTTTTATTAAAATTCAAAAGTTAAGTAATATCCAAATAAAATATTATGAAAAGTGGAATAAGCTTGATAAGTTAAAAATGAGAAAAATTTAAGGTATTTTGTTTTAAAGTGTATAACAGAAATTATAGCGGTTCAGAAATGTTGTAGTTTAATGAACTATGTGTTGAAATATACTAAAGAGACCTATAACAGCATTTCTGAAGTGCTGCAGTTTCTGAAAATTTGAAATATGTGTTGATTTACTTAATGAACCTATAACAACATTTTCCGAAGTGCTGCAGTTGCTGAAATTTGATCTAGGTGCTGAATTTCCAAATAGACCTATAACAGCATTTCTGAAATGCTCTGATTCCTGAATTTAAACTATGTTTTGATATATACTAAACATACCTACCGCGACACTTTATAAATGCCGCTGTTTTGAAATTTACAATGTTTGAAATGTTGAAATTGAACGAACGAACTTAGAAATTGCTGAAATCCTGGAAATTTAATATTTGATTTGGAAGGATAACTACTTCATATTTAAATGGTTTAAATGAATTATTTTGATTTGGAATATAAACCACTTTGAAATTTATAAGTTAATACAATGTTTTGAAATTGGTATAATTGAATGAATGAACTTAAAATGCTATAACTTTGGTAATGAATATTAATTTAAAGGTGATGATTTTTCTAAGTATTATGAGGTCCAAATGACAAATTTTCAAGTGTTATGACTTCCAAGTATTTTGGTTTCAAAGGATTTGGTTTCAGGGTTGTTATGACTTTGAAAGTACTACGGTTTTGGAAATGAAATTAATTGAAATTGTATTTAATTAAGAATTGTCTTTAAATATATTAATTCGAAACTTATTGAAATTGAAGATTTAAGAATTTGACTATATAAAGTGGTTTGGTTTAAGACGATTTAAAGGAATATTTCAAGTTTAATAAATTGAAAGGAATATTCAGTGATTTGAAATTTGGTTATATTTTAAATGATAGCGTTTGACCTGATTTAAAATGGAAATAATATATTATTGAATTTGTTTTGAAATGGAAATAATATATTATTGAATTTGTTTGAAATGGAAATGATATATTATTGAATTGGGTTTGAAATGGAAATAATAATATTGTTATATGGCTTTGAAATGGGTATGATACTTTGGGTTTGAAAGTATATTCTATTTTTAAATAAATGATATGATTTTGTAATAGATATGCTATTTTGGTTTTGAAAGTATAAATGCTTTTGAAATAAATAACCATGGGTTATAATAACGATTGGTTGTTAAAGATACCGCGATCGGATATGGACATACTTTCTGTCGATACCAAAAACCACTTTAACAACTGTGTACGCGGTGGAGTTTCCATAATGAAGTAGGATGGTGGCGACGATCCTATTGTGTTATGAACGTGGACCCGACTCCCGTGAGTTGGCTTAAGGTGGCTAAAACAGGAGCGATCTCGGGCTAAGTGAGGTCATTCCTCCGATCAGGCACATTTCCTGCGATATTATACTCTTACCTTGTGATTGATTTGATGGCCATCTTCGACTTTTGATTTGGGAGTGTGTCCGAGGTGGGCGGTAGTGGCTGCTACGCGTTTCCACCACCCGTGTGCGTAATTGGTATATCTACCCTAGCATTGCCTTGTGTGCCGTGTCACCTACCATAGCGAGCTTTACTACGAGTTTGGTTTTCTCCCGTAGCCCATGGAGTATTTAGGGTAGCCTCCCGATCTGGAGGTATGCTGATACTAGATGGACTACTGGGACTATTACGTGTTAAGGGCTATATAGGTAACCCCTTAATGCAATTTAAAAGTATGTTTATTTTACTATTAGACATTATTATAATAGCGAGATATTACTACATAGTAAATAGTTTAACGGATCCTTGGAGGATGGGCGGTCCCAAGCATCCTTTAAGTTACCTGTACATTTAATTACAGTTCACTTGAGTTGGTTTACATTGTATAAGTATGTATGTCCTGACTCGAGTGTTTTGTGTTTTGCTTTACGCTCAGGTCAGACTGAGTGATAAAACATTAAAGACTCGCTTTCGGAGTTGGAGCTTTGCTTGAAGATCCAGCCATCTATTTCATTTTAGTTATTCAGTTGATTCCAGTTGTATTCTGAGTTGTACCTGATTATCATACTATTACTCTTGTTGTATCTTGGTATTTCTATTGTATCTTGCTTAACTCTGATGTACTTATATAGTAGCTTCATGAACTACTATTTCTTTACTTTCGCTGCATTTATTACTCTGTGTCTGTGATCTATGATTTATTTATTTACTGCATATTCTGAGTTTTGCCAAATTTATTTTAATATTCGGTATTTTGAGCAATTCAAGTCCGACATGTGCGGATGCGAATGGTTGAAAATACCGGGTTGTTACAGCTTTGGTACTCAAAACAAGTCAATACATGATATTTTTTTACTGCTTTGTAATCTTGTTATCCTATTTTCGGATGACCTTACAGCATTGGATAACGATTTTGTATTGAATTGCAGATTTAATTGAATTTCTCCCTTATTTTATCTCAATGTAGTGATCATCTTGCTATTGATTCCTCATATTTTGTTTTGCTTTACCTGGATAAGGTAATCCATATAAAAAATCCTTTCTTGGATCTCTTCTTTCTCAATAAGTATCGTCTTAACAAGCTTGTCTGTAACGACCCACTATTTTGGACCATTCAAACCGACAATAAATCCACACATGCCTGACTTGAATAATTCAAAACAATAGATTGTTAATTTAAATTGGCAAACTCAGCATATACAGTAAATAAAATAATCACAGATCACAGAATAGTCACAGAATAATGCAGCGGAAAAGTACATCATCATAATAGTAGTTCATGAAGCTACTACAGGAATACAACAATGTCTCAACATAAAGTGACAAATAGAAATACAAGATGTTCAATACATAAGTTCATCAAATATTAGAAAGGAAATAACTGATAAAGATAAATGCTAAGTCTTCAGCATCTTCAACCAACCTTGATCAGCAACTGGATAGCTTCAGACTGACCCGAGCATATACAAAAGAAACACTCGAGTCAGGACTCAAAATCTTATACAGGATAATCAAGTGCAAATAATAAAGTTCATAACTCAAAGATGAATATGTTACACATCTTTAAGGATCCGATAAACTATCTATATATACAATAGAATACGCTAAATAGATAATGTCTAATCAGTAAAGTATGATATCAAACTAGCGTTAAGTCGTGGCCCATTCCACCCTTAACACATTTTTATTCCCAAGAGCATATACAAGACCGTAGTTTCCCCAAAACCGGAAGTCACCAGAGGGCAATCCATATACTAAAGGTACAAAACAAAACGTAGTGGTCGCGAATAGGATAATCAGTATGACAAGGTACATGAGGCGATACCAACTAGGATACTAGTAGTTGCCTGATCCGGACTGATGTTGAGCATAGCAGCTACTATCTCAACACCGCGAAACAACACTCCCAAATCAAGGGGTGCACCCAAATCGAATCACAAAAGTAATAGATATGGTATCGAAGAAGTGTGTCCGCTAGAGATGGCGATCCTCAATGGCCTGGCGCGGCTCCTGTTTTAGTCATGTCAGGGGTCATCCAAAATCGTTCTCTTTCTTCAGTCAACGCGTTCACCAAAATCATCCACTTCGTTCTGGATCAACACTCCGTGTATATTAGTTATTAAAGTGGTTTTCGGTATCGATAGAGAGTATGTCCATAACCGATCCCGGTCTCTTTAATAACTACGTATTAATTACCCGATGGTCATTTAATAATTAAAGTTTAAACAAATCAGAGATCAAAAGTCAAGTTGCAAGTTTGACTTTTAAAATTTGACATTTCGCAATTTAATTTATTTCGAACATTTAAAATCATATTTCCAAATGGAGTTTTAGTTCAAGTCCAATACTTAAGTATTCAAGTTTAACTTAATTCCTATTCCCATTTATCGTTACATTAAATTTAATCAAAACTTTGCTTTAACAATTTCAATAGCTAAATTAGCTCCTTAACTTTAGTTGGTTTTACATTCCTTTAGGTCACTTTGTTACTTAATCTCAAATTAAGTTTATAATGAATTCCAACTTAATTAAATTTATCCAAGTTAGGTTTAATTTCGAATCTAATAACTTAAATTTATTAGATTCTAAAACTTACTTATTCGAATCTTATTTCAATTAATTGTGTCCATCCGTTTATCTAATTAATATCGATTTATTAATCCGTTTCAATTTAATCCATTAATTTATTTCAATTAGGTCCACTTATTAATTCGTTACAATTGAATCCATTTATTTATTACAATTAAGTCCATAAATTTATTACAATTAATCCTATTAATTTAATACCATTACATCCATTGATTTATTTCAATTAAATCCATTCATTTACTACAATTAAATCTATCGTTTTATTTCAATTAAATCTATTCATTCATTACAATTAAATCTACCGTTTTATTTCAATTAAATCTATCTACTCATTACAATTAAATCTATCGTTTTATTTCAATTAAATCTATTCATTCATTACAATTAAATCTATCGTTTTATTTCAATTAAATCCATAAATTCATTACAATTAAGTCTATTCGTTTACTACAATTAAATCTATCGTTTTATTTCAATTAAATCTATTCATTCATTACAATTAAATCTATCGTTTTATTTCAATTAAATCTATTCATTCATTACAATTAAATCTATCGTTTTATTTCAATTAAATCTATTCATTCATTACAATTAAATCTATCATTTTATTTCAATTAAATCTATTCATTCATCACAGTTAAATCTATCGTTTTATTTCAATTAAATCTGTTCATTCATTACAATTAAATCTATCGTTTTATTTCAATTAAATCCATAAATTCATTACAATTTAGTCTATTCGTTTACTACAATTAAATCTATCGTTTTATTTCAATTAAATCTATTCATTCATTACAATTAAATCTATCGTTTTATTTCAATTAAATCTATTCATTCATTACAATTAAATCTATCGTTTTATTTCAATTAAATCTATTCATTCATCACAATTAAATCTATCGTTTTATTTCAATTAAATCTATTCATTCATCACAATTAAATCTATCGTTTTATTTCAATTAAATCTATTCATTCATCACAGTTAAATCTATCGTTTTATTTCAATTAAATCTATTCATTCATCACAGTTAAATCTATCGTTTTATTTCAATTAAATCTATTCATTCATCACAGTTAAATCTATCGTTTTATTTCAATTAAATCTATTCATTCATCACAATTAAATCTATCATTTTATTTCAATTAAATCTATTCATTCATTACAATTAAATCTATCGTTTTATTTCAATTAAATCTATTCATTCATCACAGTTAAATCTATCGTTTTATTTCAATTAAATCTGTTCATTCATTACAATTAAATCTATCGTTTTATTTCAATTAAATCTATTCATTCATCACAATTAAACCTATTCATTTACTACAATTAAATCCGTTCATTTATTACAAATAAATCTATTGTTTTATAACAATTAAATTCATAAATTACAATTAAGTCCATTCATTTATTACAATTAATCCTATTAATTTAATTCCATTAGATCCATAAATTTCGTTACTTACTTTCCAACAAAATTTTAAGTTCATTTCTTAATTTCAAATGAATTTCAATTCCAAAATGATTTTGTTGACCAATCGGGTTTCTTATCTTTAATTATCTATCCTAGGCCAAAGTTGTTCAATTTGGGTATTTATCATTTCAACCCAATATAAATAAATACATAAAACAAAGCATAACAAAGGGAACTTGCAGTGTGATAGCTGGGATGGTGTCAAAGTAAATAAACAAACAATAGCAACCATATATAACAATTTAACCGTTTATTTAAATAATCCCAAAATAATCGTATTTAATTTACATTTGTTATTTATGTAAATTAAATAAAATTATTCCTAGAATCCACACAATCATTTCATGCGGATTAAAGATTATTACATTATAGGTTTTCACTTGGCGTTTATTATCAAATTGTTACAGCAGTCATACATTCAATGGTTCAAAGTATAACTAATCCTATTTCTACGTGTCGTTTTATTTAACATTTAAAGGGACAAGTTCACATATATATCTATTATGAATTATTGACTATCCTATATCAATTCAAATTTCATATTAATTATCACTAATATTAACAACCAAGCATCACATAACAAATTAAATGTCATAATTATTTTCATATCAAACTTCAAATCAAATTTAACATCAATTATTTTAACATTCAAATTAATACCAATAACATACATCACTTGATTATCATAGCATAATAGATTGAGTCGTGAATGAAAATATTCACCTTGCATGGTTGAAGAAGATGACTGCGAAGCACGAATTTGAATAGACTAGAATAGGTGACACAAGCACGAATACGAACTATAAATCAAACAAAAGGTTATTCAACAATAGCTTAATACGATGTATATATTTTGATTTGTAAATATATACAAACCATACCAAACAACTAGATGCAAATAGGGTGGTTGGAAGCCTAGATCGCTGAATTAGCCTCAACTGGAACTGCGCGGACAAAGCATAAAGGAGTCCGTAAATTACAAATTATTACTGATATAAAATTTATCAAAAGAAGAACAAATAATGTAAAATAAAAGATGGCAGCGGACGCGGAAACGGGTTGAGGGCTGGTGGAAGGCAGTGGGAGGGAGGCTTCAATTCTGTTTGAGAAGAAAGAGAAAAAAAATATGAAGAGAAGAGGAAGAAGATGCAAAGGAATACGTACCAAAATGTAAAAGGTGAGCAAACGAATGAAATAGAAGGAACCAGCTAGTTTATATAAAATGGTATTAGGATTTCAAAAGCCAAAATTTATTGTCACGGTAACCGAAAGTCTGTTGGGTTTTCAAGGCAATTTAATAGTCTAAGGCTCCTAGAATTCCAACAGGGTAGATAAATGAGGTACCAGTCTGTACAGCGTAACGAACCCGTTTGCAATCCGTTGAACACTTTGTAACTTTCAACTCCAAACTCCGAATGACACAAATAAATATTCCATTTTGATCAGCGCGACGAGGCGAACGCAACGGTATAAAGATATCAGTGATACGAGTAAATTATAAAATTCGAATTTTTTTCCATTGTGAAAAAATGCAGCAAAATCACCGAAGAATAAGATCGACGGAGTTGAAGATGTCCGAAATTTGAAAAACGAAAAATGACGCCTTGATCAGAAGATGTTTTAGAATTTTTCTATGTAAAAATATTTAGGTTTTGGAAACATTTTATTTTCATCGCTTTTTAACTGATTAAATTGAAGTAAATTTACGCGCAAAATAAATTTTCATATATTCGGACGAAAATTTACCAGTTGCTATGTTTAATTAGACGCATTCCAAATATCAAATTTATATTTCATAATTTTATCGTTTAAAATTTCCTAAAATTTCAATTAATAACGTTATTAAAAACGGTTAAATTTACGGGTCGTTACATTCTCCCCCACTCAAAACTTTTCGTCCCCGAAAAGGAACGAGGTAGAAGAATAGAAACAACCGGAAAGAAAAACAGATTTGAAATACAAAATAACAATTAATTTAAACCATATAAATTCAAATTTAAATTAATTGATATTCAATAATTGATTTAATCCATTTGATTTCACTAAACTCAATCTCAATTATTTCTAAATTCATTATCTTATTATCCAATTATCTTCAATTTACAATTTATAAAACCATAAATTTGAATAGTCTTTTATTATAATCATATTTTTTCAGCAATTTAAATTCCTCTTTATTCCATATTATTGTTAAATTTATTATACTTAATATATCTAATCACATATATTTAACCCATATAAATTTATTTAAACCATAAAGGTTTCGATTTAAATTAATTTATATTTACTAATTGCTTTTAAATTCAAGGTATTTTCATAAGTTGATCAAATTTCAATTTATTAATTCCTTCAAACAAATTTATTAATTCTTTCAAAACAAATTTATTTCATTATTAACTGAGTTTTACTTATTATCCTATCTAACTCTATTAACATCTTTATAATCAAAATTTAGTGTATAACATTTATTATAAACACCCAAATTTTATTTATAAAGATTTTTTTTTATATTGTATATTATCCAATTACATTTTAACTTCTGAATAATTTAGGTAAGTTATTTTGAAATGCAATTTAGTACAATACAATAAAAATTTTCAAATTCAATTATTTCAAGCTTAAATACTTATTCAAAATTTAGCCTTATTTATAATTGAAAACATCTTTTAACATGATTTTTAAGAATTAAATTTCCGTTTAATTTCAAATCCTTTAGAAATAATTATGTATATACTATATATTGAATCAAATTAAATTTAAAATAATATACCAATATATATATATATATATAAATCAAGTCATGTTTAAGAAATTCGAATCAAAATATTTTTTTTCCAAAACAAAACCATAGCAAAGCTACAGAATGGTCTCTCCACTTCGAAACTCGAAAATGAATGTCGATGATGCTGCAGTCATCACCGAAATTATTTTCCAGCGACAAAAGAGAAGAGTACTGATTTAAATCTTTAAAATTCTTTGGAAACGATTTCTATTCGAAAGTACTTTAAATAATACACATTTAAAACTTTAAAACCAAAGTTGAAATCACCGGAAATTAAATTCTCAAATTCTTTATTTAAATTCATTTAAATTCTAAATCAATTTATAAACCATGTTTATAAATTCATTTATAAAAAAAATGATAATCAAATATTATCATTTCAAAGAACCAGTTAAATTAACTTATTAAATTCCAGAAAATTTTACTTATATATTAATAATATAATCATCCAAATTTATTTCATTTACCAAATTTGAAATCAATATTGTGTCAGTTTGCTCTGTTCAAGTGTTTTGGAAATCCTATCGATAGCGTTGATCAGACGAATCGATCGAAAACCCAAATCAACAACTCAAACAACACAATATATAAAACATTTTAATATTAATAATAATTACAAATACACTCACTCACTCGATTGATTCCAAAATAGGTTTCAAAATAAGGATAGAGATTCAAATATAGAGGGATTCTAACCAAAGAATTCAACTAGAAGATAGGCTCGATAGGGAGATAAGATAATTGAATTACAAAATAAGGAGATAGATAGATTTATATAAGTCGTGGGTAACCTTAACCGGGTCAACCGTGACTTCAAGAATATGATCGATGCGGAATTCTGAATCAAATCGACATTAGATCACAAGAGATAGAATTCGGGTAAAACAAAAGATAGCAGCATCTAAACTGAGGATACAGAAATCTCCGGCGAATCAATGCCTGTTGTAAAGGAGTTTCACCCCTTTACAAATCATTTAGAGATTGGCGAGCCCGCCGACTCATTATAAAGATCATTCGATGTGGAGTAATGTGATGCTCCAGAATTGAAAGAAGACGAATGGTGAGGGACACGAATGAATTTTTGGAACCGCAGGGAACGTTCCAAAATTCAAAGGAATCGAGTCAAAAGGAAGAGATTGAAACTCGCATGAGAGTGATTCTGTAAATACATTTACCCTATATGTTGAGTTTTGCCTAGAGCTACCAAAGCTCTGATACCACTTATAACGACCCACTATTTTGGACCATTCAAATCGACAATAAATCCACACATGTCCGACTTGAATAATTCAAAACAATAGATTGTTAATTTAAATTGGCAAACTCAGCATATACAGTAAATAAAATAATCACAGATCACAGAATAGTCACAGAATAATGCAGCGGAAAAGTACATCATCATAATAGTAGTTCATGAAGCTACTACAGTAATACAACAATGTCTCAACATAAAGTGACAAATAGAAATACAAGATGTTCAATACATAAGTTCATCAAATATTAGAAAGGAAATAACTGATAAAGATAAATGCTAAGTCTTCAGCATCTTCAACCAACCTTGATCAGCAACTGGATAGCTTCAGACTGACCCGAGCATATACAAAAGAAACACTCGAGTCAGGACTCAAAATCTTATACAGGATAATCAGGTGCAAATAATAAAGTTCATAACTCAAAGATGAATATGTTACATGTGACGACCCGGCTTTTTCTCCACAAAAAGTCGTATCATCTTGAAGAAAGAAAGGGATAGAAAAGAGAAAAGATAGAGAAGAAAGAAAGAAACACATCAGAATCTAAACAGCGGAACGAATAAATTACATTAATCAAATAAGATATTACATTGTATCATATACATCAGAGATACACAGCTTATACAACACATACTAGACAGTTATAAACACCTGTCTAGTTATTACAACTCAAATACAACTCAACAAATGACTCAGAGAAACTAACACAGCGGAACACTATATCTATGAACGCTGAAGCCTCCTGCTCCATTGCTCCTCCAGATAACTCGTCAAAGCTAACCTGAATCCCTTGGCTACTCGTAAAAATTTGAGTACCCAAGAGTTTATAAAACAGAAATAAACACTTGGGTCAGACATGGGTCTGGTGTGAGTAAACGGTTTAGATTACTTAACTTCAAAACCTTTTGAAAACAAAGGTATCACGTAAGACTCCCCACACATAAATATGGGTAAGTTTTTACCTTACGCTAACCAAAAAATTTGATAGGAAATCCAGTTATATTATAATAGGGTCTAGAGTTTTCAAGTAAAATACAGAAATAGCTGGAATGCTTACATCTCACGTTCCAACATAGTTGGGCACAACTAATACGTACGGCACTTATTGGATTTTGGATTCCATACAATGGCAGGGCTACCGGGGTACCGCCCGTCACAGTACGTGGCCTAGATCAACGTACCGAGGATCACGCCCAATCCCCTACAACACAAGGCCGGAACCATCCCTTACTGGATAATTCCCGCATAAGAAACCCCAGCGGTTGTAGCTATTCAACCGCCCACACAGCCGAATAAAAAGAAGGGACCTCTAGACAGAGGAATCTTATACTACTTGGGTGCTACCCACTAACCTTGCTGCACCTCCCCTGTTTTAGCCATTCCCGATTTGATGAGGCTTGAGGCTACGATTACCTTTAATCAAAACACATCACTTAGAATGCTCATCGTCCACCTGACGATGTGCTGAAAGCATTCAATCCATACAAGTTCGTTCCGGGTTCGAACGAAACCGAAGGCATTATCTCGTTACACTCATTTTGGAATCACCCTCAGAATTAACGACAATAACCCTTGCACTCTGAATCTTCATCTTCACTTGATTCACGACCTAATGTTTAACTTGGATCGATGTGGTATTCGGATATCCAAATCTGGAAACCCGATCCCGGTCTCATCGAAATCCAATCGCCATCTTTTAGGTTCAAGTTGTTTAAAGGTTTAAACAATTTAATTCAATTCAATACTTGAATTCACACAACATTTAACATAGATAAATATCACACATTTATCACATATATATCCAATATCATATCACAGCATATCATCCAATAGGTATCAACCAATCGGATATTCTACACAACAATCATATATAAGCAACAATTATTAACCCTATGTTATAATTAATTTAATTAACTTAAATTAAATTAATTACTTAAGAATTAATTATCTAACCTTGCTTAATCACTCATTAATTAATTACAAACCTTTAATTAATTAATTACTCATTAAATATTAATCATCCTTGATTAATTATTCATTAATTACATAAAGTAATTATCCTTTAATTAATTTTACAAATTAATTATTCTTAACCATTAACAGTAATTAACCTTTAATTACTTTTATTAATTACATTAATTAATAATCATTAATTAATTACTTCCATAAATTAATTAACTAAAATTAATTATATTAATTAATTAAACCTTAATTAATCATCTCTATTAATCCACCGTAATTAATCATAAACAATAATTATCATCATGTAATTACTTACCTTAATTAATTATCTTCTTAATTAATTATATTAATCCATTGATTAATTACACCAAATAATAAATCCTTAATTACTTTTACAAAGTAATCATACTTCAATTATTTCTCACTAAATAATTCCCTTTTATTAATTACATCCTGTAATTGTACATTAATAACTTACAATAAGTAAATACACTTATCAATCTTATTAAGTATTCATACTTAATCCTTTATCAAGTGATTTATCTTTAATTAATCCACAAATTAGTTTACTTAATTTAATCACATTCATTTCACTAATTATACTTGAGTAATTCATCCTTAATTACTCTTTAAACAATTTAATTAATCATTAATTATAGATTAATTATTCTCTTAATTATTAATTAATAAACTTTAATTATCAATTAATAAAACTTAATAACAACTTAGTAAATCCTTAATTATCAGTTAATTAATCTCTAATTAATTAATTAATACTTAATTACAACTTAATTAATTAATCCTTAATTACAACTAAATTATTTAATTAATTAGTCACTAATTATAAATTAAATATCTATAATTATCTAATTAACAATCCTTAATTACAAATCTTTAATTAATTAACTAATAAACCTCAATTATAAATTAATTAATCCTTAATTATTAATTAATTAATTAATGACTCTTTTATTTCCTCATTTATTATCAAACCTTGATTAAGTTTAAGATAAAACATTTCCTTTATAATTACTTAATCATATTATTTTTAAAACATTTATTCTTTTAACTAACACTAAAAAAAAAATTAAGTTTAAAGTAACTTAAAGATTAACTTAACAAACTTAAGTTAAAGAAACATATAATTTCTTAATCCAAGGTTTAAGTAAACATTTATTATGGAAACGAAATTTATTTAAGAAAAGTTTTAAAACAAATCCATTTAGATTTTCAAAACCTTGCTTTTCAAAAACTTTTAAATCATGTTTGAAACCTGCTTCGGGTTCAACCCGATCTCTACTCGAGACTGGCCTCGAGTTCTTCTTCATCTTCTTCTAAATTTTTTTTTTAAAAGAACTTAGCTTAAAATTCAAACTGTTCTGATATCTAAAAATCACTCTCGAACACGAAGATGACCCGAGGTAAGTTTGAATTCTCCCGAGTGCTCCTTCGAGAAAAACTTCCTCGTTCCAAACCCAACTCAAATGCACAGGAAAATATTTGTGCACGTGCACCGTTCCACGGCGGCGCTCCGGCGACACTCACCACCTCCGGCAAGACAGTGATCGACACCACATTCGATTCTGATCATCAATTCATCACCCCAAAGCCCAGATCGAATTCGAGCTACTTCAAGCAAACCCAGAAACCAGACATCACCTGAAACCAACCTCGACATGGCCACCCCGACCATCAGAATCCCTGGAACTCCGGCCACACCTTCGTCCACGACCTAAGCACCATTTCCCCACATCTGGCCTGACTCGATGCTCCGACTACGGTGAAATAACCCAACACTCGACCTCGACTACAACCCTTCCTAAAACCCTAGTTCCAGCTCATCCGGCCACCACAGGCAACTGACAGCTCTTTGACCATTTTTCCCAATCTCATCGAACACCAGACTCGCTTCAGCCAAGACCCCGACCACCAAAGATTCCACGATCACCAGAGAAAGCTCAAAACACCAAAACCGATCAACTCACAATTTCTCTTAAATTACACAATTAAAATTCATGATTTTATTATTAAAAATCCTAGATTTTAATGATGCTTCAGATTATATACTCGAAACATTTAATTGTTGAAATCAAATTTTTACAATCTCTGAGTTTTTACTGTAAAATTTAAAATTTCCAGAAATATGCAAACTTATTTTACTTAAAAATAATTTTAAACCTTAGCTTATGTTTAAACAAACATAACTTGTTTAAATCCCTAAGCCTAACAGATATTATATGAGAAGAATTGGAATTTAAATCCAAATTTTCAACAGTGAAACTTAAAACAGAGATGATCAGTGATATATCTAGACATACACACAGTATCTTGATTCATATATACATATCTTCATTCATATATACATATATTCTGATCTAAAACAAACATGCATACATATTTCAAACATGCATCACAATTTTCTTCAAACATTTTACCGCATGAATCAAATTTTAACTATTTTTAACACTTAAGTTTACTCACCAGTTTTAAAAAAAAAACAGAGGCTTTGAAAAGAACTGAGATGCTTTATTTCATTCTTTTGAAATATTTATCAAATATAGATTCTTGAAACCATTTTTAACATTTACATTACACTGTTATAATCATACTTCATTTATAAATCTTAGCCTAATATTGATTACAGGGGAAAATATGAATTATTATTTTTCTTTTTTTTTAAAGATAGTTTTTGATCCTGTAAAACAACATAGGTCAATACAAAAGTATATACACAAATATTTCCTGACATATCACCATATATACATACATCCACATTCATTTCAAACATGCAACTTCATTCATTACATCACATGCATCACATATAAACATAGATTAAACTGTTTTTAAAGAAAGTTTACTCACCTTTTCTTTTCTTTTTAAAACAGGGAGTTTGTATGAAAACAGGAAGGCCTGCAAACAGCTTGAACTTGGAAAATTGGATTTGCAGAAATAATTGCCTTGATTTCTTTAAAAACTGAAAGGCTCGGTTGAATTGGATGATGATGAGTTGATCCAGACTTTTGAACTTGAGTTTGATAAGGTTACAGGCTTTTAAATCTTGAGTTTGATCTTGTTTGAATACTAACATATTTGAGTTACAGATCTTTGGTTTATCTCTGGTTGAGATTTGTTTTTGAGAAGAAAATTATAGGCTTTTGATTTTTTTAACTGAGTTGAAGAAAATTTATAGGTTTGCAATTTGGTTTGAGAAGATTACAGAGAAAATCATTTCAGATTGGTTTGAGGAATGTTTTTTTTTTCTTCAGGCTTTTGAAAATGCTTTGAGAATTTGTTACAGAGTTTTGATTTTGAGGAGAAGACTACAGGCTTTGGAATAAAATGGTTACAAGGTTTTAGCTTTGAACTTGAGAAAATGTTACAGACTATTTCTTTGTTTTTAGAATGTGAAGATAGGAAAAAGAAAAGAAGTGAATAGATATATGTTTATATAGATTAAATTTAGATTTAAATAAAGAAAATAAAAATAAAGTGACACTTGTCTCAACCATTGTCTAATTACTTAACACATGTTATCTTAAAGGTTTTAAAATTTAACACTTGTCTAATTAATGCTTAAGAATGCAACACTTGTCTCTTTAAATAATTAGTACTTAATTTACAAATTAATGTGTGTATTAAGCCTAAATTTTAATTTTGTTAGTTCATATTTAAATATGTGTATAAATTTATAAATAAAAACAAACCATGTTAATAAATAAAACTTATACATATTAAAATTAAAATAATGCTAATCTATTTAAAATATAAACCATATAATTATATTATAAATAGAAATCAATTTATTATTTTTAAAAGATAAAATAACCAATTAAATAATTATTGAAGAAGATTATTAAATCAATTTGAATTGTTATTAACAAAATTATCAATATCAATTTAATTCTTAAATATAAATTACTAAATTGATATTGTTAAAAATTCCGGGATATTACAATCCTTCCCCCTTAAAAGAATTTCGTCCCCGAAATTTAAAACAAAGGAAATTTAATAATCTCATTAAAGATTTAATTTTAAAACACAAGCATATATCAAACATATGCTAACAACCATAGCAGCCAATTCAACCAATCAAACAAATCTAATTATGCAGACAAATTCTGGATAGAATTTCTTCGAGTTTCCCCAGGTGTATATATATATCGGGATACTCGCTCTAGAGAATCCAAACAATCAATACTATGAAGCTACAAAGCTTTTATTCAACTACATCTATACACTAGACAAGATGTCAGACTACAGACGAGTCTGACTCAACAACCAAAACTCGACAACTGCTGGTTCCGAAACCAGACATAGATCATACACGTATTCCCTCAGAGATACGTGATACTCATGGAATCCCAGTTATCCAAACTGGCAATCCAATCCTGTAGATCAAACACTTATTCTCCAAGATCACAGAAAAGACCCAAAACTCTTCAGAGCTAGCTTCTCAGCCTTACCCAAACTTACAGCTCATTTATGATCGGAGAAAACTTATCCAAAATCAAATCTCCGACTTTAGAATCCAAATTCCTCTGTCTCAAATCCACAAAACTCTCCAGACGATCCTGGGCTGCTTATTTCCTTACTGATCAGCTCATCCCTTGATGATGCTTCTAGAAACAGACTAGACCAATCAACTCAGCAAAATGATCTCCTCAAGATCAACTAGAATCAAGAAACACAAACTCTAGTCCTCAATATTAGAAGATTACAACTTACTTCTCTTATCCGGAAAAGACAAAACAGATGCACTGCCAATTCTGGCCTCAAATCCAGAAAAATTTCCTGTAGCAACTCTTAATCCAAACACTGCAACTTCCAGTTGCTTCCATTCTAGAACAGTTGCCATCTTGCTTCCGCTGCACCACTCTGATCTGGAGAAAATAAAAATGCCGTTGATGAACTCGAGCACAAACTAGACAACACATCCTGGAAAATATATGGTTCAACAGATCCATAAAGTAAACTCAGATACTTCATCAAATATTGAGCTGCTTCACCCAATCCTTCTACTAAGCTGAACCACCGGTACTACTCTTGGAATCCTAGTCGATAAGAAATTCAATCTCAATTGCAGACAAATCTCTGACTTCGCTGAAGACATCCAGAAAAACTCTGATAACTCAAGAGAATACTCAAACTATCGCAAGTCACTTTTGCGATCCTATCCAATCCAATATCCAAAGATACTGCTTTCTTAACCAATCAGAACAGCTTATGCTATTTAACCAATCCATCGAAGAAATAGATCCACTCTGTTGCCTCTGAACTCCACCACCAGAAAACTGCAAAGCCAAAAGTTCTTCTTGCTGGAACACAAAACTCTTCTGGGTTGCACTGCTGACACAGATGCCAGAACTTCCTATCCAAAGCTTCTCGAGAAACTCTGACCTCAAACCAAACAAAAAAAGACCCTGCTGAACTCAGCCACAACACCGAAGCAGACACACTTCCTTCAAACTTGTTTCAAAAGAAAACATCTTCAGAAACATCCAGTCATTGCGTCTCATTACGCAACTACTTCTTCCTGAGATTGCCAAGATACCATCACTCGCTTCTGCTCATCCGACAGATTCAAACTCTACAAAATCTGCTCACCCGAGCTCAACCCAACTTACACTCCAATAATGGACTCCGCATCTTGAAAAAGATTTCCTTCAGAGATCCGAGAAATACTTTCACCATACTGCCAAACTTACTCGAGACGGTATTAGGTTTACAGTCTCGACAGATACATTTCCAACCTCAACATTCAAACTCCAACTAATTGTAGTCGTGTTACACACACCACCATCCTATCTACCTTTATATCTTAAATTGGAAAACCCGAACAGGTAACCCAACAAATAGGTAGAATATATATATATATATATATATATATATATAGTTAAAAATTACAAATACGCTCTCTTAAGAAAGAATTTACTCCAAAGCCTAGGTATTCACTCAACCTAGCGCTCTGATACCAACTGTGACGACCCGGCTTTTTCTCCACAAAAAGTCGTATCATCTTGAAGAAAGAAAGGGATAGAAAAGAGAAAAGATAGAGAAGAAAGAAAGAAACACATCAGAATCTAAACAGCGGAACGAATAAATTACATTAATCAAATAAGATATTACATTGTATCATATACATCAGAGATACACAGCTTATACAACACATACTAGACAGTTATAAACACCTGTCTAGTTATTACAACTCAAATACAACTCAACAAATGACTCAGAGAAACTAACACAGCGGAACACTATATCTATGAACGCTGAAGCCTCCTGCTCCATTGCTCCTCCAGATAACTCGTCAAAGCTAACCTGAATCCCTTGGCTACTCGTAAAAATTTGAGTACCCAAGAGTTTATAAAACAGAAATAAACACTTGGGTCAGACATGGGTCTGGTGTGAGTAAACGGTTTAGATTACTTAACTTCAAAACCTTTTGAAAACAAAGGTATCACGTAAGACTCCCCACACATAAATATGGGTAAGTTTTTACCTTACGCTAACCAAAACATTTGATAGGAAATCCAGTTATATTATAATAGGGTCTAGAGTTTTCAAGTAAAATACAGAAATAGCTGGAATGCTTACATCTCACGTTCCAACATAGTTGGGCACAACTAATACGTACGACACTTATTGGATTTTGGATTCCATACAATGGCAGGGCTACCGGGGTACCGCCCGTCACAGTACGTGGCCTAGATCAACGTACCGAGGATCACGCCCAATCCCCTGCAACACAAGGCCAGAACCATCCCTTACTGGATAATTCCCGCATAAGAAACCCCAGCGGTAGTAGCTATTCAACCGCCCACACAGCCGAATAAAAAGAAGGGACCTCTAGACAGAGGAATCTTATACTACTTGGGTGCTACCCACTAACCTTGCTGCACCTCCCCTGTTTTAGCCATTCCCGGTTTGATGAGGCTTGAGGCTACGATTACCTTTAATCAAAACACATCACTTAGAATGCTCATCGTCCACCTGACGATGTGCTGAAAGCATTCAATCCATACAAGTTCGTTCCGGGTTCGAACGAAACCGAAGGCATTATCTCGTTACACTCATTTTGGAATCACCCTCAGAATTAACGACAATAACCCTTGCACTCTGAATCTTCATCTTCACTTGATTCACGACCTAACGTTTAACTTGGATCGATGTGGTATTCGGATATCCAAATCTGGAAACCCGATCCCGGTCTCATCGAAATCCAATCGCCATCTTTTAGGTTCAAGTTGTTTAAAGGTTTAAACAATTTAATTCAATTCAATACTTGAATTCACACAGCATTTAACATAGATAAATATCACACATTTATCACATATATATCCAATATCATATCACAGCATATCATCCAATAGGTATCAACCAATCGGATATTCTACACAACAATCATATATAAGCAACAATTATTAACCCTATGTTATAATTAATTTAATTAACTTAAATTAAATTAATTACTTAAGAATTAATTATCTAACCTTGCTTAATCACTCATTAATTAATTACAAACCTTTAATTAATTAATTACTCATTAAATATTAATCATCCTTGATTAATTATTCATTAATTACATAAAGTAATTATCCTTTAATTAATTTTACAAATTAATTATTCTTAACCATTAACAGTAATTAACCTTTAATTACTTTTATTAATTACATTAATTAATAATCATTAATTAATTACTTCCATAAATTAATTAACTAAAATTAATTATATTAATTAATTAAACCTTAATTAATCATCTCTATTAATCCACCGTAATTAATCATAAACAATAATTATCATCATGTAATTACTTACCTTAATTAATTATCTTCTTAATTAATTATATTAATCCATTGATTAATTACACCAAATAATAAATCCTTAATTACTTTTACAAAGTAATCATACTTCAATTATTTCTCACTAAATAATTCCCTTTTATTAATTACATCCTGTAATTGTACATTAATAACTTACAATAAGTAAATACACTTATCAATCTTATTAAGTATTCATACTTAATCCTTTATCAAGTGATTTATCTTTAATTAATCCACAAATTAGTTTACTTAATTTAATCACATTCATTTCACTAATTATACTTGAGTAATTCATCCTTAATTACTCTTTAAACAATTTAATTAATCATTAATTATAGATTAATTATTCTCTTAATTATTAATTAATAAACTTTAATTATCAATTAATAAAACTTAATAACAACTTAGTAAATCCTTAATTATCAGTTAATTAATCTCTAATTAATTAATTAATACTTAATTACAACTTAATTAATTAATCCTTAATTACAACTAAATTATTTAATTAATTAGTCACTAATTATAAATTAAATATCTATAATTATCTAATTAACAATCCTTAATTACAAATCTTTAATTAATTAACTAATAAACCTCAATTATAAATTAATTAATCCTTAATTATTAATTAATTAATTAATGACTCTTTTATTTCCTCATTTATTATCAAACCTTGATTAAGTTTAAGATAAAACATTTCCTTTATAATTACTTAATCATATTATTTTTAAAACATTTATTCTTTTAACTAACACTAAAAAAAAAATTAAGTTTAAAGTAACTTAAAGATTAACTTAACAAACTTAAGTTAAAGAAACATATAATTTCTTAATCCAAGGTTTAAGTAAACATTTATTATGGAAACGAAATTTATTTAAGAAAAGTTTTAAAACAAATCCATTTAGATTTTCAAAACCTTGCTTTTCAAAAACTTTTAAATCATGTTTGAAACCTGCTTCGGGTTCAACCCGATCTCTACTCGAGACTGGCCTCGAGTTCTTCTTCATCTTCTTCTAAATTTTTTTTTTAAAAGAACTTAGCTTAAAATTCAAACTGTTCTGATATCTAAAAATCACTCTCGAACACGAAGATGACCCGAGGTAAGTTTGAATTCTCCCGAGTGCTCCTTCGAGAAAAACTTCCTCGTTCCAAACCCAACTCAAATGCACAGGAAAATATTTGTGCACGTGCACCGTTCCACGGCGGCGCTCCGGCGACACTCACCACCTCCGGCAAGACAGTGATCGACACCACATTCGATTCTGATCATCAATTCATCACCCCAAAGCCCAGATCGAATTCGAGCTACTTCAAGCAAACCCAGAAACCAGACATCACCTGAAACCAACCTCGACATGGCCACCCCGACCATCAGAATCCCTGGAACTCCGGCCACACCTTCGTCCACGACCTAAGCACCATTTCCCCACATCTGGCCTGACTCGATGCTCCGACTACGGTGAAATAACCCAACACTCGACCTCGACTACAACCCTTCCTAAAACCCTAGTTCCAGCTCATCCGGCCACCACAGGCAACTGACAGCTCTCTGACCATTTTTCCCAATCTCATCGAACACCAGACTCGCTTCAGCCAAGACCCCGACCACCAAAGATTCCACGATCACCAGAGAAAGCTCAAAACACCAAAACCGATCAACTCACAATTTCTCTTAAATTACACAATTAAAATTCATGATTTTATTATTAAAAATCCTAGATTTTAATGATGCTTCAGATTATATACTCGAAACATTTAATTGTTGAAATCAAATTTTTACAATCTCTGAGTTTTTACTGTAAAATTTAAAATTTCCAGAAATATGCAAACTTATTTTACTTAAAAATAATTTTAAACCTTAGCTTATGTTTAAACAAACATAACTTGTTTAAATCCCTAAGCCTAACAGATATTATATGAGAAGAATTGGAATTTAAATCCAAATTTTCAACAGTGAAACTTAAAACAGAGATGATCAGTGATATATCTAGACATACACACAGTATCTTGATTCATATATACATATCTTCATTCATATATACATATATTCTGATCTAAAACAAACATGCATACATATTTCAAACATGCATCACAATTTTCTTCAAACATTTTACCGCATGAATCAAATTTTAACTATTTTTAACACTTAAGTTTACTCACCAGTTTTAAAAAAAAAACAGAGGCTTTGAAAAGAACTGAGATGCTTTATTTCATTCTTTTGAAATATTTATCAAATATAGATTCTTGAAACCATTTTTAACATTTACATTACACTGTTATAATCATACTTCATTTATAAATCTTAGCCTAATATTGATTACAGGGGAAAATATGAATTATTATTTTTCTTTTTTTTTTAAAGATAGTTTTTGATCCTGTAAAACAACATAGGTCAATACAAAAGTATATACACAAATATTTCCTGACATATCACCATATATACATACATCCACATTCATTTCAAACATGCAACTTCATTCATTACATCACATGCATCACATATAAACATAGATTAAACTGTTTTTAAAGAAAGTTTACTCACCTTTTCTTTTCTTTTTAAAACAGGGAGTTTGTATGAAAACAGGAAGGCCTGCAAATAGCTTGAACTTGGAAAATTGGATTTGCAGAAATAATTGCCTTGATTTCTTTAAAAACTGAAAGGCTCGGTTGAATTGGATGATGATGAGTTGATCCAGACTTTTGAACTTGAGTTTGATAAGGTTACAGGCTTTTAAATCTTGAGTTTGATCTTGTTTGAATACTAACATATTTGAGTTACAGATCTTTGGTTTATCTCTGGTTGAGATTTGTTTTTGAGAAGAAAATTATAGGCTTTTGATTTTTTTAACTGAGCTGAAGAAAATTTATAGGTTTGCAATTTGGTTTGAGAAGATTACAGAGAAAATCATTTCAGATTGGTTTGAGGAATGTTTTTTTTTTCTTCAGGCTTTTGAAAATGCTTTGAGAATTTGTTACAGAGTTTTGATTTTGAGGAGAAGACTACAGGCTTTGGAATAAAATGGTTACAAGGTTTTAGCTTTGAACTTGAGAAAATGTTACAGACTATTTCTTTGTTTTTAGAATGTGAAGATAGGAAAAAGAAAAGAAGTGAATAGATATATGTTTATATAGATTAAATTTAGATTTAAATAAAGAAAATAAAAATAAAGTGACACTTGTCTCAACCATTGTCTAATTACTTAACACATGTTATCTTAAAGGTTTTAAAATTTAACACTTGTCTAATTAATGCTTAAGAATGCAACACTTGTCTCTTTAAATAATTAGTACTTAATTTACAAATTAATGTGTGTATTAAGCCTAAATTTTAATTTTGTTAGTTCATATTTAAATATGTGTATAAATTTATAAATAAAAACAAACCATGTTAATAAATAAAACTTATACATATTAAAATTAAAATAATGCTAATCTATTTAAAATATAAACCATATAATTATATTATAAATAGAAATCAATTTATTATTTTTAAAAGATAAAATAACCAATTAAATAATTATTGAAGAAGATTATTAAATCAATTTGAATTGTTATTAACAAAATTATCAATATCAATTTAATTCTTAAATATAAATTACTAAATTGATATTGTTAAAAATTCCGGGATATTACAATCCTTCCCCCTTAAAAGAATTTCGTCCCCGAAATTTAAAACAAAGGAAATTTAATAATCTCATTAAAGATTTAATTTTAAAACACAAGCATATATCAAACATATGCTAACAACCATAGCAGCCAATTCAACCAATCAAACAAATCTAATTATGCAGACAAATTCTGGATAGAATTTCTTCGAGTTTCCCCAGGTGTATATATATATCGGGATACTCGCTCTAGAGAATCCAAACAATCAATACTATGAAGCTACAAAGCTTTTATTCAACTACATCTATACACTAGACAAGATGTCAGACTACAGACGAGTCTGACTCAACAACCAAAACTCGACAACTGCTGGTTCCGAAACCAGACATAGATCATACACGTATTCCCTCAGAGATACGTGATACTCATGGAATCCCAGTTATCCAAACTGGCAATCCAATCCTGTAGATCAAACACTTATTCTCCAAGATCACAGAAAAGACCCAAAACTCTTCAGAGCTAGCTTCTCAGCCTTACCCAAACTTACAGCTCATTTATGATCGGAGAAAACTTATCCAAAATCAAATCTCCGACTTTAGAATCCAAATTCCTCTGTCTCAAATCCACAAAACTCTCCAGACGATCCTGGGCTGCTTATTTCCTTACTGATCAGCTCATCCCTTGATGATGCTTCTAGAAACAGACTAGACCAATCAACTCAGCAAAATGATCTCCTCAAGATCAACTAGAATCAAGAAACACAAACTCTAGTCCTCAATATTAGAAGATTACAACTTACTTCTCTTATCCGGAAAAGACAAAACAGATGCACTGCCAATTCTGGCCTCAAATCCAGAAAAATTTCCTGTAGCAACTCTTAATCCAAACATTGCAACTTCCAGTTGCTTCCATTCTAGAACAGTTGCCATCTTGCTTCCGCTGCACCACTCTGATCTGGAGAAAATAAAAATGCCGTTGATGAACTCGAGCACAAACTAGACAACACATCCTGGAAAATATATGGTTCAACAGATCCATAAAGTAAACTCAGATACTTCATCAAATATTGAGCTGCTTCACCCAATCCTTCTACTAAGCTGAACCACCGGTACTACTCTTGGAATCCTAGTCGATAAGAAATTCAATCTCAATTGCAGACAAATCTCTGACTTCGCTGAAGACATCCAGAAAAACTCTGATAACTCAAGAGAATACTCAAACTATCGCAAGTCACTTTTGCGATCCTATCCAATCCAATATCCAAAGATACTGCTTTCTTAACCAATCAGAACAGCTTATGCTATTTAACCAATCCATCGAAGAAATAGATCCACTCTGTTGCCTCTGAACTCCACCACCAGAAAACTGCAAAGCCAAAAGTTCTTCTTGCTGGAACACAAAACTCTTCTGGGTTGCACTGCTGACACAGATGCCAGAACTTCCTATCCAAAGCTTCTCGAGAAACTCTGACCTCAAACCAAACAAAAAAAGACCCTGCTGAACTCAGCCACAACACCGAAGCAGACACACTTCCTTCAAACTTGTTTCAAAAGAAAACATCTTCAGAAACATCCAGTCATTGCGTCTCATTACGCAACTACTTCTTCCTGAGATTGCCAAGATACCATCACTCGCTTCTGCTCATCCGACAGATTCAAACTCTACAAAATCTGCTCACCCGAGCTCAACCCAACTTACACTCCAATAATGGACTCCGCATCTTGAAAAAGATTTCCTTCAGAGATCCGAGAAATACTTTCACCATACTGCCAAACTTACTCGAGACGGTATTAGGTTTACAGTCTCGACAGATACATTTCCAACCTCAACATTCAAACTCCAACTAATTGTAGTCGTGTTACACACACCACCATCCTATCTACCTTTATATCTTAAATTGGAAAACCCGAACAGGTAACCCAACAAATAGGTAGAATATATATATATATATATATAGTTAAAAATTACAAATACGCTCTCTTAAGAAAGAATTTACTCCAAAGCCTAGGTATTCACTCAACCTAGCGCTCTGATACCAACTGTGACGACCCGGCTTTTTCTCCACAAAAAGTCGTATCATCTTGAAGAAAGAAAGGGATAGAAAAGAGAAAAGATAGAGAAGAAAGAAAGAAACACATCAGAATCTAAACAGCGGAACGAATAAATTACATTAATCAAATAAGATATTACATTGTATCATATACATCAGAGATACACAGCTTATACAACACATACTAGACAGTTATAAACACCTGTCTAGTTATTACAACTCAAATACAACTCAACAAATGACTCAGAGAAACTAACACAGCGGAACACTATATCTATGAACGCTGAAGCCTCCTGCTCCATTGCTCCTCCAGATAACTCGTCAAAGCTAACCTGAATCCCTTGGCTACTCGTAAAAATTTGAGTACCCAAGAGTTTATAAAACAGAAATAAACACTTGGGTCAGACATGGGTCTGGTGTGAGTAAACGGTTTAGATTACTTAACTTCAAAACCTTTTGAAAACAAAGGTATCACGTAAGACTCCCCACACATAAATATGGGTAAGTTTTTACCTTACGCTAACCAAAACATTTGATAGGAAATCCAGTTATATTATAATAGGGTCTAGAGTTTTCAAGTAAAATACAGAAATAGCTGGAATGCTTACATCTCACGTTCCAACATAGTTGGGCACAACTAATACGTACGACACTTATTGGATTTTGGATTCCATACAATGGCAGGGCTACCGGGGTACCGCCCGTCACAGTACGTGGCCTAGATCAACGTACCGAGGATCACGCCCAATCCCCTGCAACACAAGGCCAGAACCATCCCTTACTGGATAATTCCCGCATAAGAAACCCCAGCGGTAGTAGCTATTCAACCGCCCACACAGCCGAATAAAAAGAAGGGACCTCTAGACAGAGGAATCTTATACTACTTGGGTGCTACCCACTAACCTTGCTGCACCTCCCCTGTTTTATCCATTCCCGGTTTGATGAGGCTTGAGGCTACGATTACCTTTAATCAAAACACATCACTTAGAATGCTCATCGTCCACCTGACGATGTGCTGAAAGCATTCAATCCATACAAGTTCGTTCCGGGTTCGAACGAAACCGAAGGCATTATCTCGTTACACTCATTTTGGAATCACCCTCAGAATTAACGACAATAACCCTTGCACTCTGAATCTTCATCTTCACTTGATTCACGACCTAACGTTTAACTTGGATCGATGTGGTATTCGGATATCCAAATCTGGAAACCCGATCCCGGTCTCATCGAAATCCAATCGCCATCTTTTAGGTTCAAGTTGTTTAAAGGTTTAAACAATTTAATTCAATTCAATACTTGAATTCACACAGCATTTAACATAGATAAATATCACACATTTATCACATATATATCCAATATCATATCACAGCATATCATCCAATAGGTATCAACCAATCGGATATTCTACACAACAATCATATATAAGCAACAATTATTAACCCTATGTTATAATTAATTTAATTAACTTAAATTAAATTAATTACTTAAGAATTAATTATCTAACCTTGCTTAATCACTCATTAATTAATTACAAACCTTTAATTAATTAATTACTCATTAAATATTAATCATCCTTGATTAATTATTCATTAATTACATAAAGTAATTATCCTTTAATTAATTTTACAAATTAATTATTCTTAACCATTAACAGTAATTAACCTTTAATTACTTTTATTAATTACATTAATTAATAATCATTAATTAATTACTTCCATAAATTAATTAACTAAAATTAATTATATTAATTAATTAAACCTTAATTAATCATCTCTATTAATCCACCGTAATTAATCATAAACAATAATTATCATCATGTAATTACTTACCTTAATTAATTATCTTCTTAATTAATTATATTAATCCATTGATTAATTACACCAAATAATAAATCCTTAATTACTTTTACAAAGTAATCATACTTCAATTATTTCTCACTAAATAATTCCCTTTTATTAATTACATCCTGTAATTGTACATTAATAACTTACAATAAGTAAATACACTTATCAATCTTATTAAGTATTCATACTTAATCCTTTATCAAGTGATTTATCTTTAATTAATCCACAAATTAGTTTACTTAATTTAATCACATTCATTTCACTAATTATACTTGAGTAATTCATCCTTAATTACTCTTTAAACAATTTAATTAATCATTAATTATAGATTAATTATTCTCTTAATTATTAATTAATAAACTTTAATTATCAATTAATAAAACTTAATAACAACTTAGTAAATCCTTAATTATCAGTTAATTAATCTCTAATTAATTAATTAATACTTAATTACAACTTAATTAATTAATCCTTAATTACAACTAAATTATTTAATTAATTAGTCACTAATTATAAATTAAATATCTATAATTATCTAATTAACAATCCTTAATTACAAATCTTTAATTAATTAACTAATAAACCTCAATTATAAATTAATTAATCCTTAATTATTAATTAATTAATTAATGACTCTTTTATTTCCTCATTTATTATCAAACCTTGATTAAGTTTAAGATAAAACATTTCCTTTATAATTACTTAATCATATTATTTTTAAAACATTTATTCTTTTAACTAACACTAAAAAAAAAATTAAGTTTAAAGTAACTTAAAGATTAACTTAACAAACTTAAGTTAAAGAAACATATAATTTCTTAATCCAAGGTTTAAGTAAACATTTATTATGGAAACGAAATTTATTTAAGAAAAGTTTTAAAACAAATCCATTTAGATTTTCAAAACCTTGCTTTTCAAAAACTTTTAAATCATGTTTGAAACCTGCTTCGGGTTCAACCCGATCTCTACTCGAGACTGGCCTCGAGTTCTTCTTCATCTTCTTCTAAATTTTTTTTTTAAAAGAACTTAGCTTAAAATTCAAACTGTTCTGATATCTAAAAATCACTCTCGAACACGAAGATGACCCGAGGTAAGTTTGAATTCTCCCGAGTGCTCCTTCGAGAAAAACTTCCTCGTTCCAAACCCAACTCAAATGCACAGGAAAATATTTGTGCACGTGCACCGTTCCACGGCGGCGCTCCGGCGACACTCACCACCTCCGGCAAGACAGTGATCGACACCACATTCGATTCTGATCATCAATTCATCACCCCAAAGCCCAGATCGAATTCGAGCTACTTCAAGCAAACCCAGAAACCAGACATCACCTGAAACCAACCTCGACATGGCCACCCCGACCATCAGAATCCCTGGAACTCCGGCCACACCTTCGTCCACGACCTAAGCACCATTTCCCCACATCTGGCCTGACTCGATGCTCCGACTACGGTGAAATAACCCAACACTCGACCTCGACTACAACCCTTCCTAAAACCCTAGTTCCAGCTCATCCGGCCACCACAGGCAACTGACAGCTCTCTGACCATTTTTCCCAATCTCATCGAACACCAGACTCGCTTCAGCCAAGACCCCGACCACCAAAGATTCCACGATCACCAGAGAAAGCTCAAAACACCAAAACCGATCAACTCACAATTTCTCTTAAATTACACAATTAAAATTCATGATTTTATTATTAAAAATCCTAGATTTTAATGATGCTTCAGATTATATACTCGAAACATTTAATTGTTGAAATCAAATTTTTACAATCTCTGAGTTTTTACTGTAAAATTTAAAATTTCCAGAAATATGCAAACTTATTTTACTTAAAAATAATTTTAAACCTTAGCTTATGTTTAAACAAACATAACTTGTTTAAATCCCTAAGCCTAACAGATATTATATGAGAAGAATTGGAATTTAAATCCAAATTTTCAACAGTGAAACTTAAAACAGAGATGATCAGTGATATATCTAGACATACACACAGTATCTTGATTCATATATACATATCTTCATTCATATATACATATATTCTGATCTAAAACAAACATGCATACATATTTCAAACATGCATCACAATTTTCTTCAAACATTTTACCGCATGAATCAAATTTTAACTATTTTTAACACTTAAGTTTACTCACCAGTTTTAAAAAAAAAACAGAGGCTTTGAAAAGAACTGAGATGCTTTATTTCATTCTTTTGAAATATTTATCAAATATAGATTCTTGAAACCATTTTTAACATTTACATTACACTGTTATAATCATACTTCATTTATAAATCTTAGCCTAATATTGATTACAGGGGAAAATATGAATTATTATTTTTCTTTTTTTTTTTAAAGATAGTTTTTGATCCTGTAAAACAACATAGGCCAATACAAAAGTATATACACAAATATTTCCTGACATATCACCATATATACATACATCCACATTCATTTCAAACATGCAACTTCATTCATTACATCACATGCATCACATATAAACATAGATTAAACTGTTTTTAAAGAAAGTTTACTCACCTTTTCTTTTCTTTTTAAAACAGGGAGTTTGTATGAAAACAGGAAGGCCTGCAAACAGCTTGAACTTGGAAAATTGGATTTGCAGAAATAATTGCCTTGATTTCTTTAAAAACTGAAAGGCTCGGTTGAATTGGATGATGATGAGTTGATCCAGACTTTTGAACTTGAGTTTGATAAGGTTACAGGCTTTTAAATCTTGAGTTTGATCTTGTTTGAATACTAACATATTTGAGTTACAGATCTTTGGTTTATCTCTGGTTGAGATTTGTTTTTGAGAAGAAAATTATAGGCTTTTGATTTTTTTAACTGAGTTGAAGAAAATTTATAGGTTTGCAATTTGGTTTGAGAAGATTACAGAGAAAATCATTTCAGATTGGTTTGAGGAATTTTTTTTTTTTCAGGCTTTTGAAAATGCTTTGAGAATTTGTTACAGAGTTTTGATTTTGAGGAGAAGACTACAGGCTTTGGAATAAAATGGTTACAAGGTTTTAGCTTTGAACTTGAGAAAATGTTACAGACTATTTCTTTGTTTTTAGAATGTGAAGATAGGAAAAAGAAAAGAAGTGAATAGATATATGTTTATATAGATTAAATTTAGATTTAAATAAAGAAAATAAAAATAAAGTGACACTTGTCTCAACCATTGTCTAATTACTTAACACATGTTATCTTAAAGGTTTTAAAATTTAACACTTGTCTAATTAATGCTTAAGAATGCAACACTTGTCTCTTTAAATAATTAGTACTTAATTTAGAAATTAATGTGTGTATTAAGCCTAAATTTTAATTTTGTTAGTTCATATTTAAATATGTGTATAAATTTATAAATAAAAACAAACCATGTTAATAAATAAAACTTATACATATTAAAATTAAAATAATGCTAATCTATTTAAAATATAAACCATATAATTATATTATAAATAGAAATCAATTTATTATTTTTAAAAGATAAAATAACCAATTAAATAATTATTGAAGAAGATTATTAAATCAATTTGAATTGTTATTAACAAAATTATCAATATCAATTTAATTCTTAAATATAGATTACTAAATTGATATTGTTAAAAATTCCGGGATATTACATTACACATCTTTAAGGATCCGATAAACTATCTATATATACAATAGAATACGCTAAATAAATAATGTCTAATCAGTAAAGTATGATATCAAACTAGCGTTAAGTCGTGGCCCATTCCACCCTTAACACATTTTTATTCCCAAGAGCATATACAAGACCGTAGTTTCCCCAAAACCGGAAGTCACCAGAGGGCAATCCATATACTAAAGGTACAAAACAAAACGTAGTTGTCGCGAATAGGATAATCAGTATGACAAGGTACATGAGGCGATACCAACTAGGATATTAGTTGTTGCCTGATCCGGACTGATGTTGAGCATAGCAGCTACTATCTCAACACCGCGAAACAACACTCCCAAATCAAGGGGTGCACCCAAATCAAATCACAAAAGTAATAGATATGGTATCGAAGAAGCGTGTCCGCTAGAGATGGCGATCCTCAATGGCCCGGCGCGGCTCCTGTTTTAGTCATGTCAGGGGTCATCCAAAATCGTTCTCTTTCTTCAGTCAACGCATTCACCAAAATCATCCACTTCGTTCTGGATCAACACTCCGCGTATATTAGTTATTAAAGTGGTTTTCGGTATCAACAGAGAGTATGTCCATAACCGATCCCGGTCTCTTTAATAATTACGTATTAATTACCCGATGGTCATTTAATAATTAAAGTTTAAACAAATCAGAGATCAAAAGTCAAGTTGCAAGTTTGACTTTTAAAATTTGACATTTCGCAATTTAATTTATTTCGAACATTTAAAATCATATTTCCAAATGGAGTTTTAGTTCAAGTCCAATACTTAAGTATTCAAGTTTAACTTAATTCCTATTCCCATTTATCGTTACATTAAATTTAATCAAAACTTTGCTTTAACAATTTCAATAGCTAAATTAGCTCCTTAACTTTAGTTGGTTTTACATTCCTTTAGGTCACTTTGTTACTTAATCTCAAATTAAGTTTATAATGAATTCCAACTTAATTAAATTTATCCAAGTTAGGTTTAATTTCGAATCTAATAACTTAAATTTATTAGATTCTAAAACTTACTTATTCGAATCTTATTTCAATTAAATGTGTCCATCCGTTTATCTAATTAATATCGATTTATTAATCCGTTTCAATTTAATCCATTAATTTATTTCAATTAGGTCCACTTATTAATTCATTACAATTGAATCCATTTATTTATTACAATTAAGTCCATAAATTTATTACAATTAATCCTATTAATTTAATACCATTACATCCATTGATTTATTTCAATTAAATCCATTCATTTACTACAACTAAATCTATCGTTTTATTTCAATTAAATCTATTCATTCATTACAATTAAATCTACCGTTTTATTTCAATTAAATCTATCCATTCATTACAATTAAATCTATCGTTTTATTTTAATTAAATCTATTCATTCATTACAATTAAATCTATCGTTTTATTTCAATTAAATCCATAAATTCATTACAATTAAGTCTATTCGTTTACTACAATTAAATCTATCGTTTTATTTCAATTAAATCTATTCATTCATTACAATTAAATCTATCGTTTTATTTCAATTAAATCTATTCATTCATTACAATTAAATCTATTGTTTTATTTCAATTAAATCTATTCATTCATCACAGTTAAATCTATCGTTTAATTTCAATTAAATCTGTTCATTCATTACAATTAAATCTATCGTTTTATTTCAATTAAATCTATTCATTCATCATAATTAAACCTATTCATTTACTACAATTAAATCCGTTCATTTATCACAAATAAATCTATTGTTTTATTATAATTAAATTCATAAATTACAATTAAGTTCATTCATTTATTACAATTGTAACGACCCGTATTTTTACGGATCGACATGTTCGTCAAAATCTGGAATTTTAGCACTTTCATGTCATTTCAGATTTTTAGGCAGATTTGTCTAAGTCCTAGGTCGTACGCGACCTAAGGGTTGTTGGCAACTTAGAGAAGGTCTGCGACTTAAGAAAATGTTGTGAGCGACCTAAGTTTTGTTAAGTGTTAGGTCGGCTGGGAAAGTTAGCGACCTAGTAGTTGCCGAGTTAGCGACCTAGTAGTTGCCGAGTTAGCGACCTAGTAGTTGCCGAGTTAGCGACCTAGTAGTTGCCGAGTTAGCGACCTAGTAGTTGCCGAGTTAGCGACCTAGTGGTTCTGAGTTAGCGACCTAGTGGTTCTGAGTTAGCGACCTAGTGGTTCCGTGTTGGCGACCTAAGGAGTTAACAAGTTGGCGACCTAAGGAGTTAACAAGTTGGCGACCTTAGGAGTTAGGCTAAGTGTTAGGTCGTGTGTTGTTTTAGGTCGACTTGTGTTAGGTCGCAACCCAACTGAGTCTTAGGTAGTTAGGTCGTTAGGTTGTTAGGTCGCTGGGTTTCCTAAGTGTTAGGTCGCAAAGGAGTTAAGTCGTACATCTGTTAGGTCGCGTAGATTGCTAAGTTGTTAGGTCGCTAGGATAGTTTGTGTTAGGTCGCGTAGATCTATCTGTTAGGTCGGAGAAGCTTAGGTCGGAGAGTCTTAGGTCGGAAACGACCTAGGGAGATAGCCGTGTTAAGCGACTTAAGGAAATTTCTGCTATAAATAGGAGGGGTTGTTCTCACTTTTTGGGATCCGGATTTTGAAGCGACGAAGTGCTGCCATTTTGAGAGCTCGACTTCTACACTTCTTCACTTCCTTTCTCCACTCTAATCTAGTGCTTCCATCCATCCAAATCGAAGATCAAGATTGAAGATTCAAGAGCTTAGGTTGAAGATCTTCATCTTTTCAAGAGAGATTTCTTCATTTGAAGCGGATTTGTGGTAGATCTAGCTTCATCCTTCGCTGTCCAGATCTGGAGTGTGTTGATTTGAGGTTGTTTAGGTGATTTGGTGAGTGGTGATTATCTCTCACACGGATCCAAAGGAGTATATCGGATTGTTGGCCCGATTTGGTGTTAAAATAGTGATTTCCATGCATTTTCTTCATCCTATGTGTAGATCCATATAGATCCATTGTTCATGATGATGTTACATCCATTTTATCATATGTTAACCTATGCAAGTTCATTCATCAAGTTTGTAGAGATATAATCCATGTTTTCATGCTTATTGGACTTTCAACTCTTTAATTACGAAAATGCCATTATTGTTATAATTGTCTACTTAGATCATATTTGAATGCTTGATTGCTTGGATTGATGTTTGATTTGATTGATTGTTATGTACTAGATGATTGATGATTAGATTTAGACCAAAGGTGATTCAAAAGCTAAAGGAAAGGCTCTTGAATTGGAAAAGCTGCTCGTGGCATATGTAGCGGGATGATGAAGCTCCTATGCATAGATTTGATGATGTGAAGTTGAGATGAAGCTTTGCGAGGATGTAATGAAGCGAGGCATCATATGATGAAGACTTGGTCTAATCCAGGCGGGATCATTCCAAGCATGTTGATAACTCGGTGATATGATTCGAGTTGAGGATAATGGATGCTCGAGAGGCGCTTGAGCTAGTATGGCAATAGTCGTCGAGGAGGATGACTAGGAGGTTGAGATCTCATCGTTGTTGAAGGTTCTAGCATGCTCTAAGCAAGAGTACATGGGGACGCCCAAAAGACTAAGTTGATGGTCGAGTACTCTGGGTAGATTCGATAATCCTAGGCACGGGTCACGATGACGTGCGGGAGTTATGTCTAGAATCGGGGTTACCATTAGCCCTTGACGGACGGCTGAAAGAATGTGCCGGTCATTCAATTAACGGTGATATCGCAACAATGATAACAGTGATAGCCGAGTCATGGATGTTTGGTTGTATCGTCATTCGGTCTCAAGAGCGGTATTTCCTGGGTGCTTATCTGACCTTGGTTTTAGACCTTGGGATTTGTACTTGGAAAACATCGCTCTTGACTCGAGTGACAATTGCTTTACCTTAAATTGTATGCTCTGCTATATTTGCTTCTGCTTAGTGTGTGTCTGGGGGCTATCACTGTAGAATGAGGTTGGAGTGGGAGGGTTGTATTCCTATTCCTTTTCCTTTATGCTCTTTTGGTATGTTGTTAGTTAATTTACTGCTCACTAAGACTGTTGTCTGACTCAAGGCTTTATGTTTTAATTCTTATTGCCTTGGGCTGTTCGTCCATTTTGGGACGGGCAGACTAGGTAGCAGGTGACAGGTGCTGTTCTCTTCTCACGATACTGATATCGAAGACGAGCTGGAGGGTTGCATATTATCTTCTTATTATATGTACTGGATGTTCCGCTGTTTTGTTTTCTCTGAGAGATATGTAGTGAGGCTGGATGTATTGACTATATGAATACTTGTATTCAACTATTATGGAGTTTTATAAGATGTCATTTTGTTCTGTAAAGCTTCACTATACATATGTTCTATTGTATTTTGTCCATGCGCTGTGAGTAATACGATAGATTCTGTTGTTTTAATCTTACCTTGACAATCGTCCATGGTCGCCTGGCACACTTTACAGCGCACTATCTCTAGATTCGGTGCAGGGGTCATGGGCGGTCGTCACATTTGGTATCAGAGCATTGGTTAATCGATTTTACCCAACGCTCGCTGTCGTAACTACGCATGAGAGACGTAATTGTATTTTGATGGATGATTACTATATATAATATAGTAGCTTAGAAGAGTTTGAGTCCTTTATGCAGTTGTTTCTCTAGATGTTTTAATCATTCCTTTTTATAGATATTGAGAATGAGTCGAAGAGGGAGACCAGCTGCTAGGGAAGGCCGTGCTACTGAAGAGACTGCTGATTATGCAGCCATGTTCGAAGCTATGATGACTTCGATCATGAGGAGGATACCAGTTCCGGGGGCGGCAGTAGATGTTGGAGTTCAAGTCCAAACTCCGAAACCAGTGGATTTTGCTAAGCTGTGCAAGGATTATACTGCTCTTGGAGGGAAGGTTTTCTTGGGAACAGAATCAACTATTGAGGTCCAGAGGTGGATAGATGCTTGTAGAAGGATCTTTGGTGATTTGGGAATTGATGATGCAACTAAGAGGAAGTTGGCATCAAGGCAGCTTCAAGGGAGAGCCTCTGATTGGTGGAACTCTATTACCATCGATACTGCGGAGGAAGAGATTACTTGGGAGCAATTCCAAGCTAGATTTGAAGCTAAGTTCATTTCTACAGCTCAGAAGTCTGTTCTGTTCAAGAGGTTTGTGGAGCTCAAGCAAGGTGGAAGATCAGTTCTTGAGTATGTTTCTGAGTTCGAAGCTTTGTCCAAGTATGCCCGGTCGTATATTGAATCTGCTTATCAGAAGAATGAGAAGTTTGTGACCGGCTTGGATAGTTATCTTGGGAGACAGTTGGTGGATCATTTGGACGATTCATTTGAGAAGCTTGTGGAGAAAGCTCTTAGGCATGAGAGTCTGTTTCCTAAGGAAGGACCTGTTGTTGCTGTTACCAAGGGAGAATCTAAACCACAGCAGGGTGGAAACCAGAAGAGGAAGCAGCAGCAGCAGAAGGGTAAGGATGGCCAGAAGAAGCCGAAAGGCGAGGTAACTTGCTACAATTGTCAGCAGAAGGGCCATTTCTCTAAGGATTGTAAGAATCCGAAGGCACCGATGAAGTGTCACAACTGTGACAAGCCGGGGCATTTCAGGAAGAATTGTCCAGAACCAAGGAAGGACAGGCAGATTGTGCAAGCCTATGCTTTGGGGGCTGTTCCGTCGTCTTCGAAAGCTCCTACTGTTGAAGAGAAGGGAAAGAGTGTGGTTGTTCAAGGTACTCTTTTCCTATGTGGTGTTCCAGTTAGAGTTTTGTTTGATACTGGAGCTTCGCATTCGTTTGTTTGTAATGAACTAGTAGGCCGGTTAGATTTGAAGCCGGATATTGTTGATAGGCCATTGGTTGTGACTAATCCAGTTGGGGGTTCGTCTTGTTTGTGTATGTTATGCCGTGGTCTAGTTGTATCGAGTCATGGTTGCTCTTTTGTTTGTGATTGCTTTGTTCTGAACTTTGCGGGGTTCGGAATTATTTTGGGTATGGACTGGCTTAGGAAGTATGCGGCTAAGGTTGACTGTGAGAGGCTGGAGGTGACAGTCGAGAATGTGGAAGGGCGAAAGATTGTGATACGATGTAAGCATGAGGAAGGCGTCTTCATGAGCTTCATGTATTCGCTAGTTGTTCCACGGGATGGACTGTCTTTAGTGCCAATCGCAAATAGATTCGAGGATGTCTTTGACGAAGTCAAGGGGTTGCCGCCGCATAGAGAGATCGAGTTTCGTATAGATCTAGTTGAAGGAGCCAGACCTGTTGTGATGCCTCTTAGGCGGATGGCGCCTAGGGAACAGCAAGAGTTGAGGGTGCAAGTTGATGATCTTTTGCAGAAAGGATTCATTCGGCGTAGTGTGTCCGAGTGGGGTGCACCAGTTGTGTTTGCAACCAAGGCAGATGGGTCGTTGAGATTGTGTGTGGATTATCGTGAGCTGAATAAGGTGACTAAGAAGAACAAGTATCCATTGCCGAGAATAGATGACTTGTTTGATCAGCTTCACGAGGCTAAGGTGTTTTCTCAAATGGATTTGGCAACGGGATTTCACCAGTTGAGAGTGGCTAAGGATAGTGTGCCGAAGACTGCTTTTAGGACACCATCCGGTTTCTTTGAGTGGCTGGTAATGCCGTTTGGATTGACTAACGCGCCAGCATATTTTGTGGATCTTATGAATAGAGTGTTCAGAGATCAGTTGAACAAGTTCGTACTTGTGTTCGTGGATGATATTCTGATTTATTCCAGAACGGAGGAAGAGCACAAGACGCACTTGCGTATTGTTTTGGAGATCTTACGGAAACATCAGCTGAAGGCTAAGTTTTCGAAGTGTCACTTCTGGAAGAGTGAAGTGAGGTTCTTAGGCCATGTGATTTCTGGAAATGGAATAGCGGTTGATCCCGCTAAGGTGGCAGCAATCCAGGATTGGGTTAGACCTAAGAATGCATCTGATGTGAGAAGTTTTCTTGGATTAGCAGGATATTATCGACGGTTTATCAAAGACTTCTCCAAGATAGCTGCACCGTTAACAGGATTGACGAAAAAGAACCAAGTGTTCAGTTGGGATGCTAAGTGTGAGCAAGCTTTCGGAATCCTGAAAGAGAGATTGACGAGTGCTCCTGTTTTGACTATTCCAAGTGGGAATGATGAGATGGTGGTTTACACCGACGCGTGTGGTACTGGACTTGGAGCAGTGCTGATGCAGAAGGATAAAGTTGTTGCGTATGCCAGTCGACAACTGAAGCCGCATGAAAGGAATTACCCAACTCATGATTTGGAGTTAGCGGCGATTGTATTTGCTCTGAAGATGTGGAGGCATTATCTGTTGGGAGTTCGATTCGAGTTGTTTACAGATCATAAGTCGTTGAAGTATCTTTTCTCCCAGAAGGATTTGAATCTTCGGCAGCAACGTTGGCTAGAATTTTTGGCATCATATGATTTTGGAATAGCTTATACTCCGGGAAAAGGTAACGCAGTGGCAGATGCGTTAAGTCGAAGACATGCAGGATTGGGAGCCATGTTTTCTGAATGGAAGAGTCTCGAGTATTTAGCTGGATTTGACTTCAGGCCTAGATGTGAATTGGAACCTGAGATGTTGGCAAACTTATCAATAAGACCCACTCTTGTGGAAAGGATTGGCGAGGGCCAAAAGCGAGATGATAAGCTTGTCAAGATTATCCGTGGATTGGAATCTGGATTGGATCCAGAAAAGGATAAAGGATTCGAGGTCGATAGAGAAGGTTGGCTTCGAAAGCAAGGACGACTAGTTGTTCCCGATATAGATGAATTGAGGAGTGAAGTTCTGAAGGAAAGTCATCACTCGAAGCTGACAATTCATCCAGGAGGAAACAAGATGTATCGGGATATGAAGAGAACCTACTACTGGGAAGGCATGAAGAAGGATGTTGGAGATTTCATTTCCAAGTGTATGAATTGCCAGTTGGTTAAAGCCGAACAGAAGAAGCCAAGTGGATTGCTTCAGCCCTTAGAAGTTCCTACATGGAAGTGGGAACAAGTGTCGATGGATTTTATTGATGGATTGCCTAGAACCAGAACGGGAAATGAAGGAATTTGGGTCATTGTGGATCGTCTGACTAAGAGTGCACGATTCATTCCTGTTCGATCGACTAGAACGGCATCAAAGTTGGCTGAGTTGTATGTTAAGTGGATAGTTCGATTCCATGGTGTTCCGAAGAGTATAGTGAGCGATCGAGACCCATTGTTCACTAGTGGATTTTGGAAGAGCTTCCAGGAAGTCTTGGGAACCGAGTTGTGTTTGAGTACAGCTTATCACCCTCAGACAGATGGCCAGACTGAGAGAGTCAACCGAGTTTTGGAAGATCTCCTCAGAGCCTGTGTTTTAGATTTCGGAGGATCATGGGAAGATCACCTTCATTTGGTGGAGTTTGCGTACAACAACAGTTACCAGTCAAGTATTGGTATGGCACCGTATGAGGCGTTGTATGGAAGACCGTGTAACTCTCCGACATGTTGGTTGGAAACTGGAGAAAAGCTGATGCTTGGGCCAGAGATGATTCGGCAGACTTCAGATTGTATAGAGATCATTCGGCAACGAATGAAAGCAGCCCAAGATCGTCAGAAGAGTTATGCCGATAAGCGTCGAAAGGATTTGGAATTCGATGTAGGAGATATGGTTTTTGTGAAGATTTCTCCACTGAAGAATGTTATTCGATTTGGAAAGAAAGGAAAGTTGACTCCGAGATTTGTTGGACCATTCCCGATTATCGAGCGAATCGGAAAGCTCGCTTACAGATTGGAGTTACCAGAGAAGATGTCGAGTGTGCACAATGTTTTTCATGTATCATATCTACGGAAGTATGTGCACGACTCGAGTACGGTGATTTCTGCTGATAGCTGTGAAGACTTAGAAGTTGATCCAGTTGATAGAAGACCTCGTAAGCCGCTTCGTGTTGTTGAAACCGACACGAAACAGCTTAGGAGGAAGGTAGTTAAGTTGCTCAAGATACAATGGAGTGATGATGATAACGACTGTACGTGGGAAGTGGAAGAGAGGATGAAGGCAGCTCATCCTGAACTCTTCAAGGTATGGCCCTAAGGTGTCGTCTCATCTCGCGATATTGTAACTTGTTCTAAGTTTTAGAATTCTGTACGCTAAGTTAGAATTGGATGCATGGTTTGTTGATTGTTATGGATGGTAGGCGTACAGAATAGTTTTGATTGCTTGGAATTTCGGGGGCGAAATTTCTAAGGGGGAGAGAATGTAACGACCCGTATTTTTACGGATCGACATGTTCGTCAAAATCTGGAATTTTAGCACTTTCATGTCATTTCAGATTTTTAGGCAGATTTGTCTAAGTCCTAGGTCGTACGCGACCTAAGGGTTGTTGGCAACTTAGAGAAGGTCTGCGACTTAAGAAAATGTTGTGAGCGACCTAAGTTTTGTTAAGTGTTAGGTCGGCTGGGAAAGTTAGCGACCTAGTAGTTGCCGAGTTAGCGACCTAGTAGTTGCCGAGTTAGCGACCTAGTAGTTGCCGAGTTAGCGACCTAGTAGTTGCCGAGTTAGCGACCTAGTAGTTGCCGAGTTAGCGACCTAGTGGTTCTGAGTTAGCGACCTAGTGGTTCTGAGTTAGCGACCTAGTGGTTCCGTGTTGGCGACCTAAGGAGTTAACAAGTTGGCGACCTAAGGAGTTAACAAGTTGGCGACCTTAGGAGTTAGGCTAAGTGTTAGGTCGTGTGTTGTTTTAGGTCGACTTGTGTTAGGTCGCAACCCAACTGAGTCTTAGGTAGTTAGGTCGTTAGGTTGTTAGGTCGCTGGGTTTCCTAAGTGTTAGGTCGCAAAGGAGTTAAGTCGTACATCTGTTAGGTCGCGTAGATTGCTAAGTTGTTAGGTCGCTAGGATAGTTTGTGTTAGGTCGCGTAGATCTATCTGTTAGGTCGGAGAAGCTTAGGTCGGAGAGTCTTAGGTCGGAAACGACCTAGGGAGATAGCCGTGTTAAGCGACTTAAGGAAATTTCTGCTATAAATAGGAGGGGTTGTTCTCACTTTTTGGGATCCGGATTTTGAAGCGACGAAGTGCTGCCATTTTGAGAGCTCGACTTCTACACTTCTTCACTTCCTTTCTCCACTCTAATCTAGTGCTTCCATCCATCCAAATCGAAGATCAAGATTGAAGATTCAAGAGCTTAGGTTGAAGATCTTCATCTTTTCAAGAGAGATTTCTTCATTTGAAGCGGATTTGTGGTAGATCTAGCTTCATCCTTCGCTGTCCAGATCTGGAGTGTGTTGATTTGAGGTTGTTTAGGTGATTTGGTGAGTGGTGATTATCTCTCACACGGATCCAAAGGAGTATATCGGATTGTTGGCCCGATTTGGTGTTAAAATAGTGATTTCCATGCATTTTCTTCATCCTATGTGTAGATCCATATAGATCCATTGTTCATGATGATGTTACATCCATTTTATCATATGTTAACCTATGCAAGTTCATTCATCAAGTTTGTAGAGATATAATCCATGTTTTCATGCTTATTGGACTTTCAACTCTTTAATTACGAAAATGCCATTATTGTTATAATTGTCTACTTAGATCATATTTGAATGCTTGATTGCTTGGATTGATGTTTGATTTGATTGATTGTTATGTACTAGATGATTGATGATTAGATTTAGACCAAAGGTGATTCAAAAGCTAAAGGAAAGGCTCTTGAATTGGAAAAGCTGCTCGTGGCATATGTAGCGGGATGATGAAGCTCCTATGCATAGATTTGATGATGTGAAGTTGAGATGAAGCTTTGCGAGGATGTAATGAAGCGAGGCATCATATGATGAAGACTTGGTCTAATCCAGGCGGGATCATTCCAAGCATGTTGATAACTCGGTGATATGATTCGAGTTGAGGATAATGGATGCTCGAGAGGCGCTTGAGCTAGTATGGCAATAGTCGTCGAGGAGGATGACTAGGAGGTTGAGATCTCATCGTTGTTGAAGGTTCTAGCATGCTCTAAGCAAGAGTACATGGGGACGCCCAAAAGACTAAGTTGATGGTCGAGTACTCTGGGTAGATTCGATAATCCTAGGCACGGGTCACGATGACGTGCGGGAGTTATGTCTAGAATCGGGGTTACCATTAGCCCTTGACGGACGGCTGAAAGAATGTGCCGGTCATTCAATTAACGGTGATATCGCAACAATGATAACAGTGATAGCCGAGTCATGGATGTTTGGTTGTATCGTCATTCGGTCTCAAGAGCGGTATTTCCTGGGTGCTTATCTGACCTTGGTTTTAGACCTTGGGATTTGTACTTGGAAAACATCGCTCTTGACTCGAGTGACAATTGCTTTACCTTAAATTGTATGCTCTGCTATATTTGCTTCTGCTTAGTGTGTGTCTGGGGGCTATCACTGTAGAATGAGGTTGGAGTGGGAGGGTTGTATTCCTATTCCTTTTCCTTTATGCTCTTTTGGTATGTTGTTAGTTAATTTACTGCTCACTAAGACTGTTGTCTGACTCAAGGCTTTATGTTTTAATTCTTATTGCCTTGGGCTGTTCGTCCATTTTGGGACGGGCAGACTAGGTAGCAGGTGACAGGTGCTGTTCTCTTCTCACGATACTGATATCGAAGACGAGCTGGAGGGTTGCATATTATCTTCTTATTATATGTACTGGATGTTCCGCTGTTTTGTTTTCTCTGAGAGATATGTAGTGAGGCTGGATGTATTGACTATATGAATACTTGTATTCAACTATTATGGAGTTTTATAAGATGTCATTTTGTTCTGTAAAGCTTCACTATACATATGTTCTATTGTATTTTGTCCATGCGCTGTGAGTAATACGATAGATTCTGTTGTTTTAATCTTACCTTGACAATCGTCCATGGTCGCCTGGCACACTTTACAGCGCACTATCTCTAGATTCGGTGCAGGGGTCATGGGCGGTCGTCACAACAATTAATCCTATTAATTTAATTCCATTAGATCCATAAATTTCGTTACTTACTTTCCAACAAATTTTTAAGTTCATTTCTTTATTTCAAATGAATTTCAATTCCAAAATGATTTTGTTGACCAATCGGGTTTCTTATCTTTAATTATCTATCCTAGGCCAAAGTTGTCCAATTTGGGTATTTATCATTTCAACCCAATATAAATAAATACATAAAACAAAGCATAACAAAGGGAACTTGCAGTGTGATAGCTGGGATGGTGTCAAAGTAATAAAACAAACAATAGCAACCATACATAACAATTTAACCGTTTATTTAAATAATCCCGAAATAATCGTATTTAATTTACATTTGTTATTTATGTAAATTAAATAAAATTATTTCTAGAATCCACACTATCATTTCATGCGGATTAAAGATTATTACATTATAGGTTTTCACTTGGCGTTTATTATCAAATTGTTACAGCAATCATACATTCAATGGTTCAAAGTATAACTAATCCTATTTCTACGTGTCGTTTTATTTAACATTTAAAGGGACAAGTTCACATATATATCTATTATGAATTATTGACTATCCTATATCAATTCAAATTTCATATTAATTATCACTTATATTAACAACCAAGCATCACATAACAAATTAAATGTCATAATTATTTTCATATCAAACTTCAAATCAAATTTAACATCAATTATTTTAACATTCAAATTAATACCAATAACATACATCACTTGATTATCATAGCATAATAGATTGAGTCGTGAATGAAAATATTCACCTTGCATGGTTGAAGAAGATGACTGCGAAGCACAAATTTGAATAGACAAGAATAGGTGACACAAGCACGAATACGAACTATAAATCAAACAAAAGGTTATTCAACAATAGCTTAATACGATGTATATATTTTGATTTGTAAATATATACAAACCATACCAAACAACTAGATGCAAATAGGGTGGTTGGAAGCCTAGATCGCTGAATTAGTCTCAACTGGAACTGCACGGACAAAGCATAAAGGAGTCCGTAAATTACAAATTATAACTGATATAAAATTTATCAAAAGAAGAACAAATAATGTAAAATAAAAGATGGCAGCGGACGCGGAAACGGGTTGAGGGCTGGTGGAAGGCAGTGGGAGGGAGGCTTCAATTCTGTTTGAGAAGAAAGAGAAGAAAAAATATGAAGAGAAGAGGAAGGAGATGCAGAGGAATACGTACCAAAATGTAAAAGGTGAGCAAACGAATGAAATAGAAGGAACCAGCTAGTTTATATAAAATGGTATTAGGATTTCAAAAGCCAAAATTTATTGTCACGGTAACCGAAAGTCTGTTGGGTTTTCAAGGCAATTTAATAGTCTAAGGCTCCTAGAATTCCAACAGGGTAGATAAATGAGGTACCAGTCTGTACAGCGTAACAGACCCGTTTGCAATCCGTTAAACACTTTGTAACTTTCAACTCCGAACTCCGAATGACACAAATAAATATTCCATTTTGATCAGCGCGACGAGGCGAACGCAACGGTATAAAGATATCAGTGGTACGAGTAAATTATAAAATTCGAATTTTTTTCCATTGTGAAAAAATGCAGCAAAATCACCGAAGAATAAGATCGACGGAGCTGAAGATTTCCGAAATTTGAAAAACGAAAAATGACGCCTTGATCAGAAGATGTTTTAGAATTTTTCTATGTAAAAATATTTAGGTTTTGGAAACATTTTATTTTCATCGCTTTTTAACTGATTAAATTGAAGTAAATTTACGCGCGAAATAAATTTTCATATATTCGAACGAAAATTTACCAGTTGCTATGTTTAATTAGACGCATACCAAATATCAAATTTATATTTCAAAATTTTATCGTTTAAAATTTCCTAAAATTTCAATTAATAACGTTATTAAAACCGGTTAAATTTACGGGTCGTTACATTCTCCCCCACTCAAAACTTTTCGTCCCCGAAAAGGAACGAGGTAGAAGAATAGAAATAACCGGAAAGAAAAACAGATTTGAAATACAAAATAACAATTAATTTAAACCATATAAATTCAAATTTAAATTAATTGATATTCAATAATTGATTTAATCCATTTGATTTCACTAAACTCAATCTCAATTATTTCTAAATTCATTATCTTATTATCCAATTATCTTCAATTTACAATTTATAAAACCATAAATTTGAATAGTCTTTTATTATAATCATATTTTTTCAGCAATTTAAATTCCTCTTTATTCCATATTATTGTTAAATTTATTCTACTTAATATATCTAATCACATATATTTAACCCATATAAATTTATTTAAACCATAAAGGTTTCGATTTAAATTAATTTATATTTACTAATTGCTTTTAAATTCAAGGTATTTTCATAAGTTGATCAAATTTCAATTTATTAATTCCTTTAAACAAATTTATTAATTCTTTCAAAACAAATTTATTTCATTATTAACTGAGTTTTACTTATTATCCTATCTAACTCTATTAACATTTTTATAATCAAAATTTAGTGTATAACATTTATTATAAACACCCAAATTTTATTTATAAAGATTTTTTTTTATATTGTATATTAACCAATTACATTTTAACTTTGGAATAATTTAGGTAAGTTATTTTGAAATGCAATTTAGTACAATACAATAAAAATTTTCAAATTCAATTATTTCAAGCTTAAATACTTATTCAAAATTTAGCCTTATTTATAATTGAAAACATCTTTTAACATGATTTTTAAGAATTAAATTTCCGTTTAATTTCAAATCCTTTAGAAATAATTATGTATATACTATATATTGAATCAAATTAAATTTAAAATAATATACCAATATATATATATATATAAATCAAGTCATGTTTAAGAAATTCGAATCAAAATATTTTTTTTCCAAAACAAAACCGTAGCAAAGCTACAGAATGGTCTCTCCACTTCGAAACTCGAAAATGAATGTCGATGATGCTGCAGTCATCACCGAAATTATTTTCCAGCGACAAAAGAGAAGAGTACTGATTTAAATCTTTAAAATTCTTTGGAAACGATTTCTATTCGAAAGTACTTTAAATAATACACATTTAAAACTTTAAAACCAAAGTTGAAATCACCGGAAATTAAATTCTCAAATTCTTTATTTAAATTCATTTAAATTCTAAATCAATTTATAAACCATGTTTATAAATTCATTTATAAAAAAAATGATAATCAAATATTATCATTTCAAAGAACCAGTTAAATTAACTTATTAAATTCCAGAAAATTTTACTTATATATTAATAATATAATCATCCAAATTTATTTCATTTACCAAATTTGAAATCAATATTGTGTCAGTTTGCTCTGTTCAAGTGTTTTGGAAATCCTATCGATAGCGTTGATCAGACGAATCGATCGAAAACCCAAATCAACAACTCAAACAACACAATATATAAAACATTTTAATATTAATAATAATTACAAATACACTCACTCACTCGATTGATTCCAAAATAGGTTTCAAAATAAGGATAGAGATTCAAATATAGAGGGATTCTAACCAAAGAATTCAACTAGAAGATAGGCTCGATAGGGAGATAAGATAATTGAATTACAAAATAAGGAGATAGATAGATTTATATAAGTCGCGGGTAACCTTAACCGGGTCAACCGTGACTTCAAGAATATGATCGATGCGGAATTCTGAATCAAATCGACATTAGATCACAAGAGATAGAATTCGGGTAAAACAAAAGATAGCAGCATCTAAACTGAGGATACAGAAATCTCCGGCGAATCAATGCCTGTTGTAAAGGAGTTTCACCCCTTTACAAATCATTCAGAGATTGGCGAGCCCACCGACTCATTATAAAGATCATTCGATGTGGAGTAATGTGATGCTCCAGAATTGAAAGAAGACGAATGGTGAGGGACACGAATGAATTTTTGGAACCGCAGGGAACGTTCCAAAATTCAAAGGAATCGAGTCAAAAGGAAGAGATTGAAACTCGCATGAGAGTGATTCTGTAAATACATTTACCCTATATGTTGAGTTTTGCCTAGAGCTACCAAAGCTCTGATACCACTTGTAACGACCCACTATTTTGGACCATTCAAATCGATAATAAATCCACACATGTCCGACTTGAATAATTCAAAACAATAGATTGTTAATTTAAATTGGCAAACTCAGCATATACAGTAAATAAAATAATCACAAATCACAGAATAGTCACAGAATAATGCAGCGGAAAAGTACATCATCATAATAGTAGTTCATGAAGCTACTACAGGAATACAATAATGTCTCAACATAAAGTGACAAATAGAAATACAAGATGTTCAATACATAAGTTCATCAAATATTAGAAAGGAAATAACTGATAAAGATAAATGCTAAGTCTTCAGCATCTTCAACCAACCTTGATCAGCAACTGGATAGCTTCAGACTGACCCGAGGATATACAAAAGAAACACTCGAGTCAGGACTCAAAATCTTATACAGGATAATCAGGTGCAAATAATAAAGTTCATAACTCAAAGATGAATATGTTACACATCTTTAAGGATCCGATAAACTATCTATATATACAATAGAATACGCTAAATAAATAATGTCTAATCAGTAAAGTATGATATCAAACTAGCGTTAAGTCGTGGCCCATTCCATCCTTAACACATTTTTATTCCCAAGAGCATATACAAGACCGTAGTTTCCCCAAAACCGGAAGTCACCAGAGGGCAATCCATATACTAAAGGTACAAAACAAAACGTAGTGGTCGCGAATAGGATAATCAGTATGACAAGGTACATGAGGCGATACCAACTAGGATACTAGTAGTTGCCTGATCCGGACTGATGTTGAGCATAGCAGCTACTATCTCAACACCGCGAAACAACACTCCCAAATCAAGGGGTGCACCCAAATCGAATCACAAAAGTAATAGATATGGTATCGAAGAAGTGTGTCCGCTAGAGATGGCGATCCTCAATGGCCCGGCGCGGCTCCTATTTTAGTCATGTTAGGGGTCATCCAAAATCGTTCTCTTTCTTCAGTCAACGCGTTCACCAAAATCATCCACTTCGTTCTGGATCAACACTCCGCGTATATTAGTTATTAAAGTGGTTTTCGGTATCGACAGAGAGTATGACCATAACCGATCCCGGTCTCTTTAATAACTACGTATTAATTACCCGATGGTCATTTAATAATTAAAGTTTAAACAAATCAGAGATCAAAAGTCAAGTTGCAAGTTTGACTTTTAAAATTTGACATTTCGCAATTTAATTTATTTCGAACATTTAAAATCATATTTCCAAATGGAGTTTTAGTTCAAGTCCAATACTTAAGTATTCAAGTTTAACTTAATTCCTATTCCCATTTATCGTTACATTAAATTTAATCAAAACTTTGCTTTAACAATTTCAATAGCTAAATTAGCTCCTTAACTTTAGTTGGTTTTACATTCCTTTAGGTCACTTTGTTACTTAATCTCAAATTAAGTTTATAATGAATTCCAACTTAATTAAATTTATCCAAGTTAGGTTTAATTTCGAATCTAATAACTTAAATTTATTAGATTCTAAAACTTACTTATTCGAATCTTATTTCAATTAAATGTGTCCATCCGTTTATCTAATTAATATCGATTTATTAATCCGTTTCAATTTAATCCATTAATTTATTTCAATTAGGTCCACTTATTAATTCATTACAATTGAATCCATTTATTTATTACAATTAAGTCCATAAATTTATTACAATTAATCCTATTAATTTAATACCATTACATCCATTGATTTATTTCAATTAAATCCATTCATTTACTACAACTAAATCTATCGTTTTATTTCAATTAAATCTATTCATTCATTACAATTAAATCTACCGTTTTATTTCAATTAAATCTATCCATTCATTACAATTAAATCTATCGTTTTATTTTAATTAAATCTATTCATTCATTACAATTAAATCTATCGTTTTATTTCAATTAAATCCATAAATTCATTACAATTAAGTCTATTCGTTTACTACAATTAAATCTATCGTTTTATTTCAATTAAATCTATTCATTCATTACAATTAAATCTATCGTTTTATTTCAATTAAATCTATTCATTCATTACAATTAAATCTATTGTTTTATTTCAATTAAATCTATTCATTCATCACAGTTAAATCTATCATTTAATTTCAATTAAATCTGTTCATTCATTACAATTAAATCTATCGTTTTATTTCAATTAAATCTATTCATTCATCATAATTAAACCTATTCATTTACTACAATTAAATCCGTTCATTTATCACAAATAAATCTATTGTTTTATTATAATTAAATTCATAAATTACAATTAAGTTCATTCATTTATTACAATTAATCCTATTAATTTAATTCCATTAGATCCATAAATTTCGTTACTTACTTTCCAACAAATTTTTAAGTTCATTTCTTTATTTCAAATGAATTTCAATTCCAAAATGATTTTGTTGACCAATCGGGTTTCTTATCTTTAATTATCTATCCTAGGCCAAAGTTGTCCAATTTGGGTATTTATCATTTCAACCCAATATAAATAAATACATAAAACAAAGCATAACAAAGGGAACTTGCAGTGTGATAGCTGGGATGGTGTCAAAGTAATAAAACAAACAATAGCAACCATACATAACAATTTAACCGTTTATTTAAATAATCCCGAAATAATCGTATTTAATTTACATTTGTTATTTATGTAAATTAAATAAAATTATTTCTAGAATCCACACTATCATTTCATGCGGATTAAAGATTATTACATTATAGGTTTTCACTTGGCGTTTATTATCAAATTGTTACAGCAATCATACATTCAATGGTTCAAAGTATAACTAATCCTATTTCTACGTGTCGTTTTATTTAACATTTAAAGGGACAAGTTCACATATATATCTATTATGAATTATTGACTATCCTATATCAATTCAAATTTCATATTAATTATCACTTATATTAACAACCAAGCATCACATAACAAATTAAATGTCATAATTATTTTCATATCAAACTTCAAATCAAATTTAACATCAATTATTTTAACATTCAAATTAATACCAATAACATACATCACTTGATTATCATAGCATAATAGATTGAGTCGTGAATGAAAATATTCACCTTGCATGGTTGAAGAAGATGACTGCGAAGCACAAATTTGAATAGACTAGAATAGGTGACACAAGCACGAATACGAACTATAAATCAAACAAAAGGTTATTCAACAATAGCTTAATACGATGTATATATTTTGATTTGTAAATATATACAAACCATACCAAACAACTAGATGCAAATAGGGTGGTTGGAAGCCTAGATCGCTGAATTAGTCTCAACTGGAACTGCGCGGACAAAGCATAAAGGAGTCCGTAAATTACAAATTATAACTGATATAAAATTTATCAAAAGAAGAACAAATAATGTAAAATAAAAGATGGCAGCGGACGCGGAAACGGGTTGAGGGCTGGTGGAAGGCAGTGGGAGGGAGGCTTCAATTCTGTTTGAGAAGAAAGAGAAGAAAAATATGAAGAGAAGAGGAAGGAGATGCAGAGGAATACGTACCAAAATGTAAAAGGTGAGCAAACGAATGAAATAGAAGGAACCAGCTAGTTTATATAAAATGGTATTAAGATTTCAAAAGCCAAAATTTATTGTCACGGTAACCGAAAGTCTGTTGGGTTTTCAAGGCAATTTAATAGTCTAAGGCTCCTAGAATTCCAACAGGGTAGATAAATGAGGTACCAGTCTGTACAGCGTAACAGACCCGTTTGCAATCCGTTAAACACTTTGTAACTTTCAACTCCGAACTCCGAATGACACAAATAAATATTCCATTTTGATCAGCGCGACGAGGCGAACGCAACGGTATAAAGATATCAGTGGTACGAGTAAATTATAAAATTCGAATTTTTTTCCATTGTGAAAAAATGCAGCAAAATCACCGAAGAATAAGATCGACGGAGCTGAAGATTTCCGAAATTTGAAAAACGAAAAATGACGCCTTGATCAGAAGATGTTTTAGAATTTTTCTATGTAAAAATATTTAGGTTTTGGAAACATTTTATTTTCATCGCTTTTTAACTGATTAAATTGAAGTAAATTTACGCGCGAAATAAATTTTCATATATTCGAACGAAAATTTACCAGTTGCTATGTTTAATTAGACGCATACCAAATATCAAATTTATATTTCAAAATTTTATCGTTTAAAATTTCCTAAAATTTCAATTAATAACGTTATTAAAACCGGTTAAATTTACGGGTCGTTACATTCTCCCCCACTCAAAACTTTTCGTCCCCGAAAAGGAACGAGGTAGAAGAATAGAAATAACCGGAAAGAAAAACAGATTTGAAATACAAAATAACAATTAATTTAAACCATATAAATTCAAATTTAAATTAATTGATATTCAATAATTGATTTAATCCATTTGATTTCACTAAACTCAATCTCAATTATTTCTAAATTCATTATCTTATTATCCAATTATCTTCAATTTACAATTTATAAAACCATAAATTTGAATAGTCTTTTATTATAATCATATTTTTTCAGCAATTTAAATTCCTCTTTATTCCATATTATTGTTAAATTTATTCTACTTAATATATCTAATCACATATATTTAACCCATATAAATTTATTTAAACCATAAAGGTTTCGATTTAAATTAATTTATATTTACTAATTGCTTTTAAATTCAAGGTATTTTCATAAGTTGATCAAATTTCAATTTATTAATTCCTTTAAACAAATTTATTAATTCTTTCAAAACAAATTTATTTCATTATTAACTGAGTTTTACTTATTATCCTATCTAACTCTATTAACATTTTTATAATCAAAATTTAGTGTATAACATTTATTATAAACACCCAAATTTTATTTATAAAGATTTTTTTTTATATTGTATATTAACCAATTACATTTTAACTTTGGAATAATTTAGGTAAGTTATTTTGAAATGCAATTTAGTACAATACAATAAAAATTTTCAAATTCAATTATTTCAAGCTTAAATACTTATTCAAAATTTAGCCTTATTTATAATTGAAAACATCTTTTAACATGATTTTTAAGAATTAAATTTCCGTTTAATTTCAAATCCTTTAGAAATAATTATGTATATACTATATATTGAATCAAATTAAATTTAAAATAATATACCAATATATATATATATATAAATCAAGTCATGTTTAAGAAATTCGAATCAAAATATTTTTTTTCCAAAACAAAACCGTAGCAAAGCTACAGAATGGTCTCTCCACTTCGAAACTCGAAAATGAATGTCGATGATGCTGCAGTCATCACCGAAATTATTTTCCAGCGACAAAAGAGAAGAGTACTGATTTAAATCTTTAAAATTCTTTGGAAACGATTTCTATTCGAAAGTACTTTAAATAATACACATTTAAAACTTTAAAACCAAAGTTGAAATCACCGGAAATTAAATTCTCAAATTCTTTATTTAAATTCATTTAAATTCTAAATCAATTTATAAACCATGTTTATAAATTCATTTATAAAAAAAATGATAATCAAATATTATCATTTCAAAGAACCAGTTAAATTAACTTATTAAATTCCAGAAAATTTTACTTATATATTAATAATATAATCATCCAAATTTATTTCATTTACCAAATTTGAAATCAATATTGTGTCAGTTTGCTCTGTTCAAGTGTTTTGGAAATCCTATCGATAGCGTTGATCAGACGAATCGATCGAAAACCCAAATCAACAACTCAAACAACACAATATATAAAACATTTTAATATTAATAATAATTACAAATACACTCACTCACTCGATTGATTCCAAAATAGGTTTCAAAATAAGGATAGAGATTCAAATATAGAGGGATTCTAACCAAAGAATTCAACTAGAAGATAGGCTCGATAGGGAGATAAGATAATTGAATTACAAAATAAGGAGATAGATAGATTTATATAAGTCGCGGGTAACCTTAACCGGGTCAACCGTGACTTCAAGAATATGATCGATGCGGAATTCTGAATCAAATCGACATTAGATCACAAGAGATAGAATTCGGGTAAAACAAAAGATAGCAGCATCTAAACTGAGGATACAGAAATCTCCGGCGAATCAATGCCTGTTGTAAAGGAGTTTCACCCCTTTACAAATCATTCAGAGATTGGCGAGCCCACCGACTCATTATAAAGATCATTCGATGTGGAGTAATGTGATGCTCCAGAATTGAAAGAAGACGAATGGTGAGGGACACGAATGAATTTTTGGAACCGCAGGGAACGTTCCAAAATTCAAAGGAATCGAGTCAAAAGGAAGAGATTGAAACTCGCATGAGAGTGATTCTGTAAATACATTTACCCTATATGTTGAGTTTTGCCTAGAGCTACCAAAGCTCTGATACCACTTGTAACGACCCACTATTTTGGACCATTCAAATCGACAATAAATCCACACATGTCCGACTTGAATAATTCAAAACAATAGATTGTTAATTTAAATTGGCAAACTCAGCATATACAGTAAATAAAATAATCACAAATCACAGAATAGTCACAGAATAATGCAGCGGAAAAGTACATCATCATAATAGTAGTTCATGAAGCTACTACAGGAATACAATAATGTCTCAACATAAAGTGACAAATAGAAATACAAGATGTTCAATACATAAGTTCATCAAATATTAGAAAGGAAATAACTGATAAAGATAAATGCTAAGTCTTCAGCATCTTCAACCAACCTTGATCAGCAACTGGATAGCTTCAGACTGACCCGAGGATATACAAAAGAAACACTCGAGTCAGGACTCAAAATCTTATACAGGATAATCAGGTGCAAATAATAAAGTTCATAACTCAAAGATGAATATGTTACACATCTTTAAGGATCCGATAAACTATCTATATATACAATAGAATACGCTAAATAAATAATGTCTAATCAGTAAAGTATGATATCAAACTAGCGTTAAGTCGTGGCCCATTCCACCCTTAACACATTTTTATTCCCAAGAGCATATACAAGACCGTAGTTTCCCCAAAACCGGAAGTCACCAGAGGGCAATCCATATACTAAAGGTACAAAACAAAACGTAGTGGTCGCGAATAGGATAATCAGTATGACAAGGTACATGAGGCGATACCAACTAGGATACTAGTAGTTGCCTGATCCGGACTGATGTTGAGCATAGCAGCTACTATCTCAACACCGCGAAACAACACTCCCAAATCAAGGGGTGCACCCAAATCGAATCACAAAAGTAATAGATATGGTATCGAAGAAGTGTGTCCGCTAGAGATGGCGATCCTCAATGGCCCGGCGCGGCTCCTATTTTAGTCATGTTAGGGGTCATCCAAAATCGTTCTCTTTCTTCAGTCAACGCGTTCACCAAAATCATCCACTTCGTTCTGGATCAACACTCCGCGTATATTAGTTATTAAAGTGGTTTTCGGTATCGACAGAGAGTATGACCATAACCGATCCCGGTCTCTTTAATAACTACGTATTAATTACCCGATGGTCATTTAATAATTAAAGTTTAAACAAATCAGAGATCAAAAGTCAAGTTGCAAGTTTGACTTTTAAAATTTGACATTTCGCAATTTAATTTATTTCGAACATTTAAAATCATATTTCCAAATGGAGTTTTAGTTCAAGTCCAATACTTAAGTATTCAAGTTTAACTTAATTCCTATTCCCATTTATCGTTACATTAAATTTAATCAAAACTTTGATTTAACAATTTCAATAGCTAAATTAGCTCCTTAACTTTAGTTGGTTTTACATTCCTTTAGGTCACTTTGTTACTTAATCTCAAATTAAGTTTATAATGAATTCCAACTTAATTAAATTTATCCAAGTTAGGTTTAATTTCGAATCTAATAACTTAAATTTATTAGATTCTAAAACTTACTTATTCGAATCTTATTTCAATTAAATGTGTCCATCCGTTTATCTAATTAATATCGATTTATTAATCCGTTTCAATTTAATCCATTAATTTATTTCAATTATGTCCACTTATTAATTCGTTACAATTGAATCCATTTATTTATTACAATTAAGTCCATAAATTTATTACAATTAATCCTATTAATTTAATACCATTACATCCATTGATTTATTTCAATTAAATCCATTCATTTACTACAATTAAATCTATCGTTTTATTTCAATTAAATCTATTCATTCATTACAATTAAATCTACCGTTTTATTTCAATTAAATCTATCTATTCATTACAATTAAATCTATCGTTTTATTTCAATTAAATCTATTCATTCATTACAATTAAATCTATCGTTTTATTTCAATTAAATCCATAAATTCATTACAATTAAGTCTATTCGTTTACTACAATTAAATCTATCGTTTTATTTCAATTAAATCTATTCATTCATTACAATTAAATCTATCGTTTTATTTCAATTAAATCTATTCATTCATTACAATTAAATCTATCGTTTTATTTCAATTAAATCTATTCATTCATTACAATTAAATCTATCATTTTATTTCAATTAAATCTATTCATTCATCACAGTTAAATCTATCGTTTTATTTCAATTAAATCTGTTCATTCATTACAATTAAATCTATCGTTTTATTTCAATTAAATCCATAAATTCATTACAATTTAGTCTATTCGTTTACTACAATTAAATCTATCGTTTTATTTCAATTAAATCTATTCATTCATTACAATTAAATCTATCATTTTATTTTAATTAAATCTATTCATTCATTACAATTAAATCTATCGTTTTATTTCAATTAAATCTATTCATTCATTACAATTAAATCTATCGTTTTATTTCAATTAAATCTATTCATTCATCAAAATTAAATCTATCGTTTTATTTCAATTAAATCTATTCATTCATCACAATTAAATCTATCGTTTTATTTCAATTAAATCTATTCATTCATTACAATTAAATCTATCGTTTTATTTCAATTAAATCTATTCATTCATCACAGTTAAATCTATCGTTTTATTTCAATTAAATCTATTCATTCATCACAATTAAATCTATCGTTTTATTTCAATTAAATCTATTCATTCATCACAATTAAATCTATTGTTTTATTTCAATTAAATCTATTCATTCATTACAATTAAATCTATCGTTTTATTTCAATTAAATCTATTCATTCATCACAGTTAAATCTATCGTTTTATTTTAATTAAATCTGTTTATTCATTACAATTAAATCTATCGTTTTATTTCAATTAAATCTATTCATTCATCACAATTAAACCCATTCATTTACTACAATTAAATCCGTTCATTTATTACAAATAAATCTATTGTTTTATTACAATTAAATTCATAAATTACAATTAAGTCCATTCATTTATTACAATTAATCCTATTAATTTAATTCCATTAGATCCATAAATTTTGTTACTTACTTTCCAACAAATTTTTAAGTTCATTTCTTAATTTCAAATGAATTTCAATTCCAAAATGATTTTGTTGACCAATCGGGTTTCTTATCTTTAATTATCTATCCTAGGCCAAAGTTGTTCAATTTGAGTATTTATCATTTCAACCCAATATAAATAAATACATAAAACAAAGCATAACAAAGGGAACTTGCAGTGTGATAGCTGGGATGGTGTCAAAGTAAATAAACAAACAATAGCAACCATACATAACAATTTAACCGTTTATTTAAATAATCCCGAAATAATCGTATTTAATTTACATTTATTATTTATCTAAATTAAATAAAATTATTCCTAGAATCCACACTATCATTTCATGTGGATTAAAGATTATTACATTATAGGTTTTCACTTGGTGTGTAACGACCCGTAAATTTCAACTGTTTTAATAACGTAATTAGTTGAAATTTTGTGAAATTTTAAACGATAAAATTTTGAAATAAAAATTTAATATTTGGAATACGTCTAGTTAAACATAGCAACTGGTAAATTTTCGTCCGAAAATATGAAAGTTTATTTCGCGCGTAAATTCACTTTAATTTAATCAGTTAAAAAGGAATGAAAATAAAATGTTTCCAAAACCTAAATATTTTTACATAGAAAAATTCTAAACCATCTTCTGAGCAAGGTGTTAGTTTGTTGTTTTTCCAAATTCGGACATCTTTGGCTCCGTCGATCTTATTTTTCAGTGTTTTTCTTGCATTTTCCGCTAGTAGAAAATTCGAATTTTTATAATTCAATTATACCACTGATATCCGTATACCATTTTGATCGTGTCGACTTGCTGATCTCTACGGTATATTTATTTCTGTGTTTTGAGGTCCGGTACGTAACGAAAACGAAAAACGGTGCGTCGTATCGGTACCATAAATTGTGATCGTTAGCTTTCTTTGCTTTTTCAAATTTTAAACGTACCTGCCCAAGCAATCTAATAAATTGCTTTAAATTGCATTACCTGAAATTGATAGCTGGCATTCCTTTTCCCATAGCTTTAAAAATATTTATTTTAGTCCGTTCAAATTTCCCACTAACCGTCGCTTTTGTTTTTCAAATGTAACAAATAAATAAAACTTCTGTTATGACCTTTACCATTCTTTGAGATTAAAATGTTGGCTTGTTGACATTCCTATTTGCACGTATTCCAACTTCTTGCTTTGGAAGAAGAAACTTTTTAATATATATAAGTGATGTTTCAGAATATTCATTTCCTCTTCCCATTTGATATCCTGCCACTTCTCCTTTGAAAGCCTGGCCATTCATTTTCTTTGTCCTCCTGTCACTTTCTACTAAAAAAACAGAGAATGCATGTTGCTTCAAAAACTTTCTCTCCGTGCATGAATCGTTCGCCTTTGTACGTCTCTTCTCACCTAGAGAGCAGCGGCTTCATCCCACGCAACTTCCGCCTCCACGTCATCAAACTTCGCCCTTCACCCTCGACAGCGGACCCCGCAGTAATAGCTACATCCGGTCTTTCATTTTCCAATTCGCCATAGCCTTTGACCGTCTCCTACGCTGCCGACCATATACGGCTGAGCCTATCTCGATCTGTGAGTATAATATAAGAGTATATATGCCTATGGGTTATGAGATTACAATCTATTCATACTGTTTCATCATATATTCATGCATATATGTGTTTTATTTAGATTAACAAGGGTAATAGAAAGAATATATATATATATATATTTAATGTTGGAATCTGTGATTCGTATATTGATAGTCTGTTAAGGTGAAAACTTATAAAAGTTTATTTTATAAATATACGCCGCTGTATATAATCGGCCATGTATAAACTCTTAGGCTTTAAAAATATATTTTATAATAGTGTATATACATTTGTTTTATATATAAATTGGTTCAGTGTTTATATATGTGTTCAAAAGTATGTATAGATCTTATAATATTTTGCTTTGCTGTTTCTATGTTACAATCCCTGTTTGTATATTTGCACCATTTAAAGAATATATATGAGTTAGTACGTATACGTTATAATGATATTGGTTTTAAATTTTGTATATACAATGTTGCAAATTTATATTTATTTATACATAAATTAGTTGACGTATGTAGTAGGTACATATATTTTCTGAGATTTGACATGGTGGGGTGCTACATATGTATTTGGGATTGTGTCTATATCATATATGTTGTAAACTGAGTTTTACTAAGCATTTTTCTGTTGGTAATTAGACGTTGATTTCTTTTAAAAAGGGTTTATATAAATGTAAGTTATGTTTAAGTGTTGCGTTTGTTTTATTGTATAAAGTTTTCAAAATAAATTTGCATATGTTAGTATTTATATATTCTGTATACATCTTATTTTTCTCGGTATATATACCTTATCTTTCTGGAAATCTTGTTTGCATGTTTATTTTCTTTTTTTCTAAACAACAGTTAGACTTCATGTTCACGATATCATATCTCACTCATGTTTTATTGGAATGGGTTGATTCTATTTTTAAAAAAGAGTCGAAGTTACCTAGTTTATGCATGTCAAATTCCAGCAAAATCCGACATCGTTTGATTAGTGGTCGAGGATCTAGAAGTTAGACCCAGGCAGCTGTTCTTTTGTACTTGAAATTATTTTACACTGCTGCAAACACGACCTGAATTCATGTTTGACGCATCGTATCTTTTCTGTCTTACGTCGGAATTCAATGATTTCCTTTTTGTTTAAAAGATAAAGTTTTCTACTTTCTGTATATAAAATTTTAGCTGCATACGAGGTGGTTCAGTCCTCTGTTTCTTACCTGAAAGTCAGACCTAGAGGGGATTTCAGACTTGAACATTTGACAGTCGTAACATGGCCCGAGTCTATGTTCGTGACATCGTAACTTTTCTCGTCTCTTGTCCAAATCAAGTGATTCTTTTGCAGTTTGAAATACAAGTTTTGATCTTTATTCATACCAAATTTCAGACCATTTCGATCTCGGTAGCACATAGAATTATATTGTTAAACTTTGACGCAGGACATGTTTTATTTTTTGCTATGTTCAATGTTTTGATTTGATTTCATCGATTTCTGTTATCAGCTTTGATCGTTGAATTCGTGCCGATTTTTTTTGCTTGGATTCGTAACTTAATCTCTATGTCTGTATCAGTGTGCGTATCCGTGTCATCTTCTCGTGCATCTCTAGCCTCGAAAGGTGAGCACTCACTCACAATTAACGTTCTTTTATTTATTAAATCTGATTTCAATTGAAAAGACAATTGAAATATGCTGCTGTTAGTTAATTACACTGTTATATATGCTATTACCTGTATCAGTTCACCTGTAACATTTGACACCATTATCTGTTAATTATTGATGTGATGATAATACAGTTTGGCTGATAATTGATTGATTGTTGATGTTTATATTGGACGTTAAATTGTTAATGATGTAAGAGATAAATAATTTGAAATTGAAATTGATATAGGATAGTTAAATGTTAAATTTGATTAAATGACATTTGTATAATATGACCCATTTAACTGTCAAAATTTATTGACACGCAGGATTTGTTTAATTACATCTTGAACCATTGAATGTATGTTGTTAAATTGATGATGTTAAAAATTGAAATCGAATGACAAGTGAAAACCGTAATGTAATAATCTTTAATCTACATGAAAGGATAGTGTAGATTCTAGAAATAATTATATTAATTCGTACAAATAACAATGCGAATTAATACGATTATTTCGGGATTATTTGAATTGATTATTTGATTGTTATTGTTTGTTGTTATTGCTTGTTTATTTACTTTGATACCATCCCAGTTATCACACTGCAAGTTCCCTTTGTTATGCTTTGATTTTTGAATTGAATTGGAATCGGGTTGAAATGATAAATACCCAAATTGAACTTTGACCTTGGATATAGAGAATTAAATAAAACCCGATTGGTCAAATAATTTGATTTAAAAATAAAATGAAGATTTTATTTGAATAAACAATATGGTTTTGAAATGAAGTTGAAATTTGAATTTTTTAATGAAAGGAAAATGTTAATTTTTAATAATGTGAAACAAAATATTAACAATGTAATTGATGAAAGAACGATGTTTAATTTGAGAAATGATTGAAGTAAGTTTGAAATGATTTTATAATTAAGTTTGAAATTATAATTAAGCTTGAAATTATTAAACGTTGAAACTATTTAATAATTAAGTTTTGAACTATTTAATAATTAAATAAGATTGAATTATTTAATGATTAAAATTGAATTGAATTCTTTAATAAGTGAAATTGAACTTTTAATAAGTAAATTTTACTTCGTAATAATTGAAATTGAATTTCTTTATTAATTAAGTTTGGAAAATTATTTAAGTAAGTAAATAAGTGAAATTGAATTTCTTTAACCAGAAATAAAATGTGATTTTTGAAATTAACGTAAGACTTGTAATTTAAAGAATTTGATTTGACGAATCTGATTTAATTAAAATTGTAAGTTTTGATTTAATGAAGTTGAACTTAAGAAATTGATTTAATGAATTGAAATTTAATAGAAATTGTTTTGAATGACAAATTTACTTAACGAATATTAAATGAAATCGATAAATGAATTTAAATTGATTTGAATGTTAAATTAAGTTAATTTAAATGATTTCGGAATGAAACGGATATACGAACTTGAATCAATATTTGAAGTGTTTTAAATAAAAAAATAATTGAAATTGAATTGTAAGATCTTGAAATTATGAATGTGGAAGTTTTGAAACGTAAATTTTGGAAATTGGTTTAGAAAGACAAATGAAATGTTGGTTTGCAAATCCTAATTGGAATTGTAATTGATTTGGTTTTGAAATATATAAACGACCAATCGGTGTAATAATTACGGAAGTTATTAAAGAGACCGGAATCAGTTATGGATATACTCTCTATCTAAACCGAAAACCACTTTAATAACTATACGCGGAGTGATGATCCAGAATGAAGTGGTTGGAATGATGTACGTGTTGACTGAAGAAAGAGAACGATGATGGATAGCCTTGACACTTGTGTCAAATTGGAAATGACTAAAACAGGAGCCGTGCCGGGCCAATGGAGGTCAGCTACCTCAAGTGGACACACTTCTTCGAACTACTCATTACTTGTTGTCGATTGGTGCACCCTTGATTTTGGGAGTGTTGTTTCACGGTGTTGCGGGCGCTGCGGCGTTGCGTTCTCACCAGTCCAGATCAGGCAAACGGTAGTATCACTACCTTTGGTATTGCCTCATGTGCCTTGTCATACTTGTATCCCTTTATTCGCGACCACTACGAATTTGTTTTGTACCTTTAGTATATGGATTGCCCTCTGGTGACTTCCGGTTTTGGGGAAACTACGGTCTTGTATATGCTTTTGGGAATAAAAATGTGTTAAGAGGGATAATGGTAACGCCTTAACACTATTTTGATATCTTATTATTACTGATAGACAATATCTACTTATCGCACACTACTACATAGTAGATAGTTTAACGGATCCTTAAAGGATGGTTATTCCAAACATCCTTTGAGTTACTTGTATTTCAATTGCTATTTCACTTGATTTGGATTTATTAACATAAGAATGTTAATCCTGACTCGAGTGTTTTGTATTTTGCTTTACGCTCGGGTCAGACTGAGTGTACCAGTATTCGAGACTCACCTTTGAAGTTGGAGCTTTGCTTGAAGATCCAGCCATCTATTCTGCTTTATGTATTCGATGATTCCAGTGATGTATTCTGATTTGTATCTGATGTATCATATTACTCTTTCGTTGTATCTGGTTTAACTCTAATGTATCGTATTACTCTTCTGTTGTAAACTCTGATGTATTTTATATATTCATATAGTAGCTTCATGAACTACTATCTCTTTTATTTCCGCTGCATTTATTACTCTGTGTCTGTGATCTGTGATTATTTATTTATTGTATATGTTCAGTTTTGCCAAATTTAAATTAACAACGCGGTATTTTGAGCAATTCAACTCCGGCATGAGTGTCTACCTATACACTTATAATGGATGCGAATGGTCCAAAATATCGGGTCGTTACATGGCGTTTATTATCAAATTGTTACAGCAATCATACATTCAATGGTTCAAAGTATAACTAATCCTATTTCTACGTGTCGTTTTATTTAACATTTAAAGGGACAAGTTCACATATATATCTATTATGAATTATTGACTATCCTATATCAATTCAAATTTCATATTAATTATCACTTATATTAACAACCAAGCATCACATAACAAATTAAATGTCATAATTATTTTCATATCTAACTTCAAATCAAATTTAACATCAATTATTTTAACATTCAAATTAATACCAATAACATACATCACTTGATTATCATAGCATAATAGATTGAGTCGTGAATGAAAATATTCACCTTGCGTGGTTGAAGAAGATGACTGCAAAGCACGAATTTGAATAGACTAGAATAGGTGACACAAGCACGAATACGAACTATAAATCAAACAAAAGGTTATTCAACAATAGCTTAATACGATGTATATATTTTGATTTGTAAATATATACAAACCATACCAAACAACTAGATGCAAATAGGGTGGTTGGAAGCCTAGATCGCTGAATTAGCCTCAACTGGAACTGCGTGGACAAAGCATAAAGGAGTCCGTAAATTACAAATTATAACTGATATAAAATTTATCAAAAGAAGAACAAATAATGTAAAATAAAAGATGGCAGCGGACGCAGAAACGGGTTGAGGGATGGTGGAAGGCAGTGGGAGGGAGGCTTCAATTCTGTTTGAGAAGAAAGAGAAAAAAAATATGAAGAGAAGAGGAAGGAGATGCAGAGGAATACATACCAAAATGTAAAAGGTGAGCAAATGAATGAAATAGAAGGAACCAGCTAGTTTATATAAAATGGTATTAGGATTTCAAAAGCCAAAATTTATTGTCACGTGTTTGCGCCAAAATTGGTCACAAACCCCGAATGTTGTGAAAGCACCAGTGTATGGATATAAATCAACAATATTCACACACAAATCTCAAATCTAAGCAAACAGAGTATCACAATTCAGAAATAATGAACAAAAACACGAGATTTATAGTGGTTCGGCGATCTTGCCTACGTCCACTCTGAAGTTGATGATTTTATTGATGTTCACTCGATGATTACAATCTCTTCTAATGTCGTACAACTGAAATTATATGCTAAGTCTCAATCTAAGGTAGCGGTGGCGTTCTAGAGTAAATCTGGCAGAATTTGGGCGCTCTTTTTTACTTAGAATTCTCCGACCCCCTTTCTGAATGACCAAGGGCTCTATTTATAGGTGTAGGAGGCTGATATTTCGCCTAAATTGAGGGGAGACCAGTTCTGGTACGTCATGGGGCCCATATGGCCGAAATCTGGAGATCCGGGCCCACTTCGGGATCGATTCGACCCTTGGTTCGAATCGATCAAGAAATCATCCAATCGAGCTGAAATTTGGCGTGGACATTCTTCATCATGTGCTTAAGCTTCTGAGAAAATTTCATAGCATTTGGACTTGTAGAACTCGAGTTATGATCGATTCAAGTAGGTGTTTTTTGTTTCCTAGAGTCGTTCGAATCGATATGTTCGAATCGATTCGTTCGAATCGATCCTCCTCTACGCGAAGACTACGGCGTGGTGTGCATGCTTCGCAACGATCCGCTTCTCACTCCGGATTGACTGGGTCGACTCCATGTTCTTCGCCACTTTGACTGGGTGGATTCGTGGTAGTGGATTCGAAGACATCCCTCTCCGAATCGAATGAACGAAGGTCTGTTCGAATCGATCTAGGTGTAAAGTCGATCGATTCGAAGTTGCTTCAAGCAGTGTGGATTCGAAGTATCTGCAGCTCCGTGGATTCGAAGTAACCAGGGGAAACTTCCATCGAGTCGAACATGCTGCCTTGGATGGTGGATACGAGCTTAGCCGTCTGAATGGATTCGAAGGACCTTCAGTTTGATGGATACGAACATGAACCCTGCCAATGGATACGAAGAAGACGATATCGATGGATTCGAAGTAAGGCAGGGATGATGGATTCGAATGATGGCTACACTGATGGATTCGAACATAGATTCTTCTATCTTGCGTTGATCATAACTTGAACATACGGACTCGGATTGACTTGAGATTTGAAACGTTGACTATCATGGCTTAGCTTTTCATGTCCTATCAATTTTGGCTCGATCCGGACTCGGACAAAATACATTGATATCCATAGTAAAATAGTGTATAATGAGCTTTTACGATGAACTGTCTTTAGTTTTTCAGTCAACTTTTTGGTGTCACGGCCTTGCCAAAAGGCGGGATAACATTTGCCCCCCAAAACATGCCTTGCGATAGGAAGGTGTGTTTTGTAATGCCATTAGCTGGATGTTCATATCCTGTTGATGACCTGCAAAGACATTGATAGTTTTATCTGATCTTAAATGATGACCGTTCGCGATCTAGCCATTTTGAGGTGGAATGCGACCGTTCGCGATCTAGCATTTCTTTACGGCCCCAAATGATGACCGTTCGTGATCAAGCCATTTGAGGTGAGGGGTGCCGTTCGAGGCGAGTTGTGACCATTCGCGATCGGGTTTCGTGGAAAGAATAATGTGATCGTTCGTGATCGTGTGCCGTACGAGGCAAAAATGTGATCGTTCGTGATCGAATGTCATTCTAGACAGATTACGACTGTTCGAAGTCGGATATCGTTCTAGACGGATTGTGACTGTTCGAAGTCGGATGTCGTTCTAGACGAATTATGATGGATTATGACCGTTCGTGGTCGAGTGCCGTACGAGGCAGAGTGTGATCGTTTGTGATCGAATGTTATACTAGATGAAGTGTGACCATATGCGGTCGGGTGTCGTTCGAGGCTAATGGTGACCGTTCGAGGTCGGGTGCCGTTCGTGGCGAAGTGTGATCGTTCGCGATCGAATTGTGACCGTTCGTGGTCGGATGCCGTTCGAGGCAAATTGAGTGTGCCCGGGGAGGGACTTAGTATCATCAATACCAGGTTTCACGTTCGGGTGAATCCCCGGATTGTTTCTTGCAACGGTTTATCGCCATCTCAGAGCATGCCTAGGGACCGTTCGTGATCCCGTACATGTGTAAGTGGCTTAGCCGTTATGAAATCACAAGTAGCATTTTTTCATTGAAAATAAGTCTTTAGCAGAAATGTTAAACCAAGTCAAGTTCAAATGTTCAAATCAAAATGAAACAAAAGCAAAGCAAGGATGTCAAAGTGTAAACTCCCACAACGATAGGGTCAGTAGTCATTCACAACATGCCTATGGACCGTTCGTGATCTCACACATGTGTAAATGACTTACCCGTGTTGGTGAGAGGTTTACAACTTGTCCACCGTTATTTCAACTAATTGATAATCATACGATGTCCTGGCTCGGGGGCACCCCTGGCTGATGTAGACAGTGGTCGCTCTGGCTCCACCGCTGGAGCTCGCCTCCTCACATAATGAAGTAGCATACCGTTCCTGATGTGCCCTTCCACCTCATCCTTCAGATGTCTACAATCGTTAGTGTTATGACCATTCAGTTCGTGGAATAAGCAGTATCTGTCTGATTTCCTCTCGTCAACAGTGGGATCCCTTCGTATTGGCCTACGGTAGGGAACTTGCTCTCGTGTATCTTGGTAGATTCGCTCCAAACTCTCATTCAGCTTTGAATAAGTGGTGAATCGTGGCTTTCTCCGTAGTCGCTTTGACCTGTCACCATTGTCTTCAGCCTTTCGTTTTCCTTTATCCTTGCCTGAATCATTTTCGAGAGGCTTTTTGTCTTTAAGTGCATAAACTTCTATTCCCTCTCCTTCTTCTCTTTCAGCATTAGCATCTTCCAATCGTAAAAACTTTTCTGCCTCGTGATAGAATTCTCCTAGATCCATTGGCGGATCCTTAGTTAATGAATTTTTGAATTCCGTGCCATCAGCTACTCCGGACACAACTGCCATCATAACCATGGATGGATCTGGCCGATACACCGATGCTGCTGCCGCATTGAATCGCGTCAAGAAATTCCTCAAAGACTCCCCAGCTTTCTGCTTTAGCGTTGCCAAACTCATCACATTCTTGGGTCTCGAAATATGAACTCTGAATTGCCTCATAAATTTCTCAATCAAATCGGTCCATGTCCCAATGGAGCCACTCTCTAGCTGTTTGAACCATAAAGCTGCTATGTCTGTCAAATACAATGGGAAGCATCGGGCCATGACTTCCTGTGATGCCCCCAGCACTTCCATGTGCCTTATATACCTCGTTAGATGGACCGCAGGGTCCGTCCTCCCATCATACCCTTCTACTGTTGGCAGTTTGAATTCTGGTGGGTTCCTAGCCAATCTAATCGCAGGAGAAAAGGGACTCTTGTTCACGTCTTCAAGATCTCTATTTACTAATCCGCCTCTCATGGCTCGCCTGACCATCTCTGCCAATCTATCATTATCTCCAAGCTGTAGTCCTTGTTCACTACCTTCGATCTGCCCCCCGAGTCCGTGTGAGCTTTCGGGTGTGTGCCCCCTAGCTCCGGCGCTGCGTTAGATGGTCCTGCTCCGTTCTGGATTCTGGTTGCTCCTTGATTTTGTGCTCCAAGTTGTCCGATCTGTTGAAGCAAATTCTGGATCATTTCCTCTTGTCTCTTCATCATTGTCTCCATCTCTTCCCTAGTGATGAAAACTGAAGCTTGGTTTGCTCCTGAGGAAGCCTCTTGACTCCCTTCGTGATGACTTCGCTCTGGCCTCTGCCTTTTACTTGTTTGTCTTGTCATGATTCTTCGGATCTGAATCTCTTAGCCTTCTGATTCAACTTTCAAATGATAGAACTCCTGAGTTAGCCTTCTCGGTGAAAGCACCAAAGTGTTTGCGCCAAAATTGGTCACAAACCCCGAATGTTGTGAAAGCACCAGTGTATGGATATAAATCAACAATATTCACACACAAATCTCAAATCTAAGCAAACAGAGTATCACAATTCAGAAATAATGAACAAAAACACGAGATTTATAGTGGTTCGACGATCTTGCCTACGTCCACTCTGAAGTTGATGATTTTATTGATGTTCACTCGATGATTACAATCTCTTCTAATGTCGTACAACTGAAATTATATGCTAAGTCTCAATCTAAGGTAGCGGTGGCGTTCTGGAGTAAATCTGGCAGAATTTGGGCGCTCTTTTTTACTTAGAATTCTCCGACCCCCTTTCTGAATGACCAAGGGCTCTATTTATAGGTGTAGGAGGCTGATATTTCGCCTAAATTGAGGGGAGACCAGTTCTGGTACGTCATGGGGCCCATATGGCCAAAATCTGGAGATCCGGGCCCACTTCGGGATCGATTCGACCCTTGGTTCGAATCGATCAAGAAATCATCCAATCGCGCTGAAATTTGGCGTGGACATTCTTCATCATGTGCTTAAGCTTCTGAGAAAATTTCATAGCATTTGGACTTGTAGAACTCGAGTTATGATCGATTCAAGTAGGTGTTTTTCGTTTCCTAGAGTCGTTCGAATCGATACGTTCGAATCGATTCGTTCGAATCGATCCTCCTCTACGCGAAGACTACGGCGTGGTGCGCATGCTTCGCAACGATCCGCTTCTCACTCTGGATTGACTGGGTCGACTCCATGTTCTTCGCCACTTTGACTGGGTGGATTCGTGGTAGTGGATTCGAAGACATCCCTCTCCGAATCGAATGAACGAAGGTCTGTTCGAATCGATCTAGGTGTAAAGTCGATCGATTCGAAGTTGCTTCAAGCAGTGTGGATTCGAAGTATCTGCAGCTCCGTGGATTCGAAGTAACCAGGGGAAACTTCCATCGAGTCGAACATGCTGCCTTGGATGGTGGATACGAAGCTTAGCCGTCTGAATGGATTCGAAGGACCTTCAGTTTGATGGATACGAACATGAACCCTGCCAATGGATACGAAGAAGACGATATCGATGGATTCGAAGTAAGGCAGGGATGATGGATTCGAATGATGGCTACACTGATGGATTCGAACATAGATTCTTCTATCTTGCGTTGATCATAACTTGAACATACGGACTCGGATTGACTTGAGATTTGAAACGTTGACTCTCATGGCTTAGCTTTTCATGTCCTATCAATTTTGGCTCGATCCGGACTCGGACAAAATTCATTGATATCCATAGTAAAACAGTGTATAATGAGCTTTTACGATGAACTGTCTTTAGTTTTTCAGTCAACTTTTTGGTGTCACGGCCTTGCCAAAAGGCGGGATAACATTTGCCCCCCAAAACATGCCTTGCGATAGGAAGGTGTGTTTTGTAATGCCATTAGCTGGATGTTCATATCCTGTTGATGACCTGCAAAGACATTGATAGTTTTATCTGACCTTAAATGATGACCGTTCGCGATCTAGCCATTTTGAGGTGGAATGCGACCGTTCGCGATCTAGCATTTCTTTACGGCCCCAAATGATGACCGTTCGTGATCAAGCCATTTGAGGTGAGGGGTGCCGTTCGAGGCGAGTTGTGACCGTTCGCGATCGGGTTTCGTGGAAAGAAGAATGTGATCGTTCGTGATCGTGTGCCGTACGAGGCAAAAATGTGATCGTTCGTGATCGAATGTCATTCTAGACAGATTACGACTGTTCGAAGTCGGATATCGTTCTAGACGGATTGTGACTGTTCGAAGTCGGATGTCGTTCTAGACGAATTATGATGGATTATGACCGTTCGTGGTCGAGTGCCGTACGAGGCAGAGTGTGATCGTTCGTGATCGAATGTTATACTAGATGAAGTGTGACCGTTCGCGGTCGGGTGCCGTTCGAGGCTAATGGTGACCGTTCGAGGTCGGGTGCCGTTCGAGGCTAATGGTGACCGTTCGAGGTCGGGTGCCGTTCGTGGCGAAGTATGATCGTTCGCGATCGAATTGTGACCGTTCGCGGTCGGATACCGTTCGAGGCGAATTGAGTGTGCCCGGGGAGGGACTTAGTATCATCAATACCAGGTTTCACGTTCGGGTGAATCCTCGGATTGTTTCTTGCAACGGTTTATCGCCATCTCAGAGCATGCCTAGGGACCGTTCGTGATCCCGTACATGTGTAAGTGGCTTAGCCGTTATGAAATCACAAGTAGCATTTTTTCATTGAAAATAAGTCTTTAGCAGAAATGTTAAACAAAGTCAAGTTCAAATGTTCAAATCAAAATGAAACAAAAGCAAAGCAAGGATGTCAAAGTGTAAACTCCCACAACGATAGGGTCAGTAGTCATTCACAACATGCCTATGGACCGTTCGTGATCTCGCACATGTGTAAATGACTTACCCGTGTTGGTGAGAGGTTTACAACTTGTCCACCGTTATTTCAACTAATTGATAATCATACGATGTCCTGGCTCGGGGGCACCCCTGGCTGATGTAGACGGTGGTCGCTCTGGCTCCACCGTTGGTGCTCGCCTACTCACATACTGAAGTAGCATACCGTTCCTGATGTGCCCTTCCACCTCATCCTTCAGATGTCTACAGTCGTTAGTGTTATGACCATTCAGTTCGTGGAATAAACAGTATCTGTCTGATTTCCTCTCGTCAACAGTGGGATCCCTTCGTATTGGCCTACGGTAGGGAACTTGCTCTCGTGTATCTTGGTAGATTCGCTCCAAACTCTCATTCAGCTTTGAATAAGTGGTGAATCGTGGCTTTCTCCGTAGTCGCTTTGACCTGTCACCATTGTCCTCAGCCTTTCGTTTTCCTTTATCCTTGCCTGAATCATTTTCGAGAGGCTTTTTGTCTTTAAGTGCATAAACTTCTATTCCCTCTCCTTCTTCTCTTTCAGCATTAGCATCTTCCAATCGTAAAAACTTTTCTGCCTCATGATAGAATTCTCCTAGATCCATTGGCGGATCCTTAGTTAATGAATTTTTGAATTTCGTGCCATCAGCTACTCCGGACACAGCTGCCATCATAACCATGGATGGATCTGGCCGATACACCGATGTTGCTGCCGCATTGAATCGCGTCAAGAAATTCCTCAAAGACTCCCCAGCTTTCTGCTTTAGCGTTGCCAAACTCATCACATTCTTGGGTCTCGAAATATGAACTCTGAATTGCCTCATAAATTTCTCAATCAAATCGGTCCATGTCCCAATGGAGCCACTCTCTAGCTGTCTGAACCATAAAGCTGCTATGTCTGTCAAATACAATGGGAAGCATCGGGCCATGACTTCCTGTGATGCCCCCAGCACTTCCATGTGCCTTATATACCTCGTTAGATGGACCGCATGGTCCGTCCTCCCATCATACCCTTCTACTGTTGGCAGTTTGAATTCTGGTGGGTTCCTAGCCAATCTAATCGCAGGAGAAAAGGGACTCTTGTTCACGTCTTCAAGATCTCTGTTTATTAATCCGCCTCTCATGGCTCGCCTGACCATCTCTGCCAATCTATCATTATCTCCAAGCTGTAGTCCTTGTTCACTACCTTCGATCTGCCCCCCGAGTCCGTGTGAGCTTTCGGGTGTGTGCCCCCCAGCTCCAGCGCTGCGTTAGATGGTCCTGCTCCGTTCTGGATTCTGGTTGCTCCTTGATTTTGTGCTCCAAGTTGTCCGATCTGTTGAAGCAAATTCTGGATCATTTCCTCTTGTCTCTTCATCATTGTCTCCATCTCTTCCCTAGTGATGAAAACTGAAGCTTGGTTTGCTCCTGAGGAAGCCTCTTGACTCCCTTCGTGATGACTTCGCTCTGGCCTCTGCCTTTTACTTGTTTGTCTTGTCATGATTCTTCGGATCTGAATCTCTTAGCCTTCTGATTCAACTTTCAAATGATAGAACTCCTGAGTTAGCCTTCTCGGTGAAAGCACCAAAGTGTTTGCGCCAAAATTGGTCACAAACCCCGAATGTTGTGAAAGCACCAGTGTATGGATATAAATCAACAATATTCACACACAAATCTCAAATCTAAGCAAACAGAGTATCACAATTCAGAAATAATGAACAAAAACACGAGATTTATAGTGGTTCGGCGATCTTGCCTACGTCCACTCTGAAGTTGATGATTTTATTGATGTTCACTCGATGATTACAATCTCTTCTAATGTCGTACAACTGAAATTATATGCTAAGTCTCAATCTAAGGTAGCGGTGGCGTTCTGGAGTAAATCTGGCAGAATTTGGGCGCTCTTTTTTACTTAGAATTCTCCGACCCCCTTTCTGAATGACCAAGGGCTCTATTTATAGGTGTAGGAGGCTGATATTTCGCCTAAATTGAGGGGAGACCAGTTCTGGTACGTCATGGGGCCCATATGGCCAAAATCTGGAGATCCGGGCCCACTTCGGGATCGATTCGACCCTTGGTTCGAATCGATCAAGAAATCATCCAATCGCGCTGAAATTTTGCGTGGACATTCTTCATCATGTGCTTAAGCTTCTGAGAAAATTTCATAGCATTTGGACTTGTAGAACTCGAGTTATGATCGATTCAAGTAGGTGTTTTTCGTTTCCTAGAGTCGTTCGAATCGATACGTTCGAATCGATTCGTTCGAATCGATCCTCCTCTACGCGAAGACTACGTCGTGGTGCGCATGCTTCGCAACGATCCGCTTCTCACTCCGGATTGACTGGGTCGACTCCATGTTCTTCGCCACTTTGACTGGGTAGATTCGTGGTAGTGGATTCGAAGACATCCCTCTCCGAATCGAATGAACGAAGGTCTGTTCGAATCGTTCTAGGTGTAAAGTCAATCGATTCGAAGTTGCTTCAAGCAGTGTGGATTCGAAGTATCTGCAGCTCCGTGGATTCGAAGTAACCAGGGGAAACTTCCATCGAGTCGAACATGCTGCCTTGGATGGTGGATACGAAGCTTAGCCGTCTGAATGGATTCGAAGGACCTTCAGTTTGATGGATACGAACATGAACCCTGCCAATGGATACGAAGAAGACGATATCGATGGATTAGAAGTAAGGCAGGGATGATGGATTCGAATGATGGCTACACTGATGGATTCGAACATAGATTCTTCTATCTTGCGTTGATCATAACTTGAACATACGGACTCGGATTGACTTGAGATTTGAAATGTTGACTCTCATGGCTTAGCTTTTCATGTCCTATCAATTTTGGCTCGATCCGGACTCGGACAAAATTCATTGATATCCATAGTAAAACAGTGTATAATGAGCTTTTACGATGAACTGTCTTTAGTTTTTCAGTCAACTTTTTGGTGTCACGGCCTTGCCAAAAGGCGGGATAACATCACGGTAACTGAAAGTCTGTTGGGTTTTCAAGGCAATTTAATAGTCTAAGGCTCCTAGAATTCCAACAGGGTAGATAAATGAGGTATCAGTCTGTACAGCGTAACAGACTCGTTTGCAATCCGTTAAACACTTTGTAACTTTCAACTCCGAACTCCGAATGACACGAATAAATATACCATTTTGATCAGCGCGACGAGGCGAACGCAACGGTATAAAGATATCAGTGGTACGAGTAAATTATAAAATTCGAATTTTTTTCCATTGTGAAAAATGCAGCAAAATCACCGAAGAATAAGATCGACAGAGCTAAAGATGTCCGAAATTTGAAAAACGAAAAATGACGCCTTGATCAGAAGATGGTTTAGAATTTTTCTATGTAAAAATATTTAGGTTTTGGAAACATTTTATTTTCATCGCTTTTTAACTGATTAAATTGAAGTAAATTTACGCGCGAAATAAATTTTCATATATTTGGACGAAAATTTACCAGTTGCTATGTTTAAATAGACGCATTCCAAATATCAAATTTATATTTCAAAATTTTATCGTTTAAAATTTCCTAAAATTTCAATTAATAACGTTATTAAAACTGGTTAAATTTACGGGTCGTTACATTGTCCCATCTGGGTGCTTACGATTATAACTCTTGATGGATGCTTTACCATTCTAGGAAAGTTGCTTAGAACATTTTTACGGTCCGGGTAAGAGATTATATTTCCAATGTTCGAAGTCCAAAGGAAATTTTGTAGCACTCATAATCTTATAATAGAAATGTAAACCTCGAATAAGGGACTGAATGGTCACTATTCGTGAATCAATAGTCCTTTAATTGAGAGTAGACTCTTCTGATTAAAGTTTTAGTAGCACAAATGGGCCGTTGTAAGACATAATTTTTAATACTATATACATTAAAGATTTTGTAAATTCCTTTTTGAGATAGATAAACATATGTTTTTTTAATTCATGGAATGATGAGTAATAGCCTCTTTCTTTTGCAAAGATTATTTCCTCAGAGATGTGTATGGTAAAACACTTTGAGTAAAATTGCTTGCTAAAATAAATACCGGTGTATATTATTACACCTTTGTGAGCTGTAAAATTGCACTACATCAGGTTTTACTTACTGAAAAGAAATATCTTGTCTATAAGTCTAAAAAGCATGATCCGTGAACTGATAGACTTTACAAACAAGGACACGCATTTCTATTAGAATTCTTCCTTTTGAAACAACATTTCTCTAGAAAAATGAGCTTACAACAAAGGGTTATGTTATTATATATGAATTCAGATCTTGAAATAATGAACTCGAATTTTGTGTATCATTAGAAATTCACTGGTATAAGAGAATCTAGTTTATAGAATTTTACAATTCGAATAAATATATATACATATATTTGAAATTGTGTCATATAAAACCGTATATGAGAAACTTAATATACACGAAACAATGTGTATGAAACCACTTAATGCACATAAATCCACTGATGGGGCTAACATCCCCTAATGCTATCTAATATGGCTGAAGTCAATGTCACTTGCGACATCAATCCATGGATAGTATCTCCGATCATTATTGGTGTCATCCAATATCACTTGATATGTTCCTAAATTCTTGATGCTTACGACGTCATTTAATCCAAACAACTTTACTTATCCATAATTAAAGCCTGGAGTCTTCCCTAAACTTGAAATCTTATACATCTCTTTCTCTTATGACTCTATATAAAATTGTATATGCCTTGAAACTATGCAGACTTGAAATTGTGCACATGTAACAAATCATTTTTGTTTGAGACTTGATGAGATATATTTCAAAGTTGATATACATTCTAAAGATTATTTATTTGAAACCCAGATAAGCTTAGAACCTTATTCTTTAAAAATCAAATGTATATGACATCTCAAACTTTTGAATCCATTAACTCTTTACTTCATGAAACCATTAGCCTTCAAAAACCTGAACTTTGAAATCACTTTTTACTTAAATCTTTTATATAAACTGTAAGTTTTTTGAAACGTTGACTTTAAATCCTTTTGTTTCTAAAGCTTGTAGATCTTTGAAATCTGTAGGTTTTAAAATGAGACATGAAATATTACTTTATTTCTTGAAAACTATGTCTCTACTTGGAATTATGCATGACCAAAACTCATATATTCAAGGCTTTCATTTGTAAAATCCAATAACGCTTACATAAGACTTTTAGCTTCAACCTGAAACTTAATGGCTTTTAAGATGATAGTTTCTAAGATGAATCTTTTTATGATTTTATATTTCCATTTGTATCTAAAACTAATAGGTACTTGATGGTATTATTCTTAAAACCTATGCATATATACTATAACGACCCACCTTTTTGGACAGTTTAAATCAACAATAACCCACTCATGTCAACTCAAACCATTCAAAAGGGAGGATTGTTATTGGGGTAAATAAGAAAATAAGAGAAAAGGAAGAAAGGAAAAAAACTCAGAATCTCAAAGTGGAATGACAAAATATAATAATCAAATAAACAATTCATGAAGCTGTTTTACAAAGAACATTTGATTATACATTTACAATACAATCAGAGTTATACATACAACATGAATAAATAAATAATGCAGCGGAACAACATGATGCGGTGAAATAATACTAATAATATAATACTAATCTCCGTCTTCATCCTCCAGAAATAAGGACTTCAATACACTGAAAAGCTCAGACTGACACGAACATAATGAAAAGACAAAACACTCGAGCAAAACTAAAAGATCTTATGTTAGTTAAATCAAATAAGTAAATATGAGTGTAATGGCTTCAGAGATGTTTACGAGATTTTACATCTCCTATCCAGTGTCAAACGTGCGTACAATAACTTAAGAGATGTTCGAGATTCCATCTCTTAAGGATCTGTTAAACTAGCTACATACATAATACAATACGCTATTATAATATGTCTACAATAAAGTAATATTAAAATAGCGTTAAGGCGTTACGCATATCCCCCTTAACACATTTTTATAAATGTCGTAGTCTATACAATACCGTAATTCCTCCATAAACTGGAGGGCTATCAAAGGGTACTCCATAGTGTATGATACAAACCAAACTCGTAGTGAGCTCGATAAGGCATATGACAAGGCACGCAAGGAAATGCCCAGGGTAGGATACTAACGTTTTGCGGATCCAGACTGGTGGTAACGCATAGCAGCTACTACCGCCCACCTCGAGACACACTCCCATAATCAAATCAAAGGTTGGCCACCAATCGATCACAAAGTAATAGATATGGTATCGAAAAAATGTGCGCGATCGGAGGAGCGACCTCACTTGGCCCAGCGTGGCTCCTGTTTTAGTCATATCAAGCTGACCCGAGTGGGTCAGGGCTGCGTTTATACCTTATACAGTATCATTCGCCAAACCATCCTACTTTGTTCTGGATTCTCCACCACGTGCATAGTTGTTAAAGTGGTTTTCGGCATGGGCAGAGAGTATGACAATATCCGATCCCTGTCTCTTTAACAACCAAACGCTTATTTCACAACTGTTAGTTCTTTTACATTTTCAAAACCGATTCATAATTCATATCAAAATATCATATTCACTTCAAAAATCATATCACTTTCGAAATCATATTCACTTTCAAAATCATTATTCACTTTAAGTCATATTCATTTCAAAATCATTACCACAAAATAGGTTAAACCCTCATCTCAAAATATTTTTATTTAAATCAATTAAATCCAAATCGTAACAGTTCCAACTTTAAACAGTTTGAATATTGAAAGTAGTTTATATATTGGAATAGTTATATATTAAAAATAGTTTATATTTAAAAAATATAGGTTATAGATTTAAAATATTTTATATATTAGAAATATTTTATATATTAAAAATAATTTATATTAAAATAGTTTATATATTAAAAGTAGTTTATAAATTTAAAATAATGTATATGGAATAGTTTATAATTTAAAATAGGATATAGATTAAAATAGTTTATATATTAGAAATAGTTTATATCTTAAATAGGTTATATATTAAAATAGTTAATGTAATATACGTTATTAATATATTTAAATGGTTTATATGGGAAAATAGTTTATATGTTAAAAGAGTTTGAATATTAAAAGAATTTATATCTAAAATAGTTTCAAATTTCTTCCAATTTCATGAATCAATTCAAATCAACCTTAGTTCCAAAAATTCAATTTAAATCAACCTCAGTTTAATGATTTCAATTCGAAAGGCTAAAGGTTTCAATTCAAATTCTCATTAAAACCATTTCAATTTATATCGAATTCAAATCCATGTTGAACTACAAATTTAAACCGCTTCAAATTCAATAGGCTTCAAAGTTTAAATATTCAAACATTTCCAATAACTCTTTTTTGATAAAATTTCATTTATATTTCAAAAATTCACCTTTAAGATTTCAATATAAATTCCTTAAACAATTCTTTTAAACTAATTTCAATTTCAACATTTTCAAAGCTTGGATTTTGAAAATAATTTAGTTCATATAAATCAATTTTTTTTCATGATATCATTTAACTGGATTAAAAAAATAAGGATTTAAAAATCATTTAATTTAACCAATCCGATGTTTGTATATAATTTTCTACCCTATGGTAATGTGATACAGATATATATTGTTTGCACAAAAAATGGACAAACACCTCAAAGTTGTATGATTTAGTAGATCTTATGTTGTTCTTAGTGATTCGGGTGATTTATGCAAATATATGAAAAGCAGGGGCTAAACTGTAAAAAGACACGCGGATTTATAGTGGTTCAGCCAGAATGTGCCTACGTCCACTTTATATGTTATTTCTCTTCTCTTGTTTTGATTACATGTACAAAGCTTTGATACAAGTAAAAGAAAGTTGTTTGAAAGTTCTCTCCGTGCTTGAGCTCTCAAACTTGTCCCCCATTGTTGTACCCCTGCCCCTCTATTTATAGAGTGAGACAGGGGTCCTAGATGTATATAGCTGCTGGTGGGCCGGGGTTGAAGCAATCTGGCCTGGCAACACTGGTCCGGTAATGCCTTCTAGGCTTCGGTTTGGTGATGAATGGATGGTCCGGTCTGATGAGACTTTGGACCGGTGATAGTGGCTTCATCTCTTGGTTCGGTGGTAGGAGGATGGTCCGGTCTGGTGAGGCTTTGGACCGGTGGTGTGGATTCAGAGAGGCTTCTGGTTCGGTCGAGGGTGGTAGGTTGGTTCGGTGTGGCTGGTTCGGTGGTAGAGGAGAAGGTTATTTCGGTGGAGAAGGCGGGGTTTGGTCCGGCCATGATCTGGACCGATGGTTGTTGGAGAGGTTTTGGACAGGTGGTGGAGGAAATGCACCCCACGCTTGCCCCCCAAAGTGGGGCATATGCCAGCGTATGCCACGCTTTGTTAATTGGACAGTCCCATTCGGTCCTAAGCGCCGAGCCGTCTGGTCCGGTCATCTCGTGCTCGCCTATAAGTATGCTGCTCATGCCATCGTTTTTTCTATCAACCGAACCACTCCCTCGTTATTTGCCGAACCAAGGTGTTTTAGCCGAATCAAGGTGTTTAGCCGAATCAAAGTGTTTAGCTGAATCAAGGTATTGTCTTTGCCGAACCAAAGTGTCAGCCGAATCAAGGTGTTATTCGAACCAGGTGAGACCTTTTTGCCGTTGAATGAACCTTTATATCGTACTACCGAATGAGCTTTAGTGTTCTGAGCACCGAATGAACCTATTTACTCTGAGTGCCGAATGAACTTAGTACCGGATGAACTTGAAAACTTTACGTGTTTGTTTTATACTTCTACATCCTTTGTTCTAATAGCACGCTTTTCCTTGTGTTTGCAGATAAATGTCTCAAAGAGTGGAAACCCGATCACACAAAAAGAAGTCCAGGGGCGAAGGAGAGTCTTCTGCGTTGCCCCCAGCTCAATCAGGACCATAGCGTCACGGATCCGCCCCGAGGTCACTAGTGGATGGTACGGCCCTTAGGTGCTTCTGAACTCCCCGCCTGACTGCTTTCCCAGCTCCCTTAAGGAAGAGCATCTTGATGTCATCTCTCGTTCATTCGGAATAGATAGGGCACGCATGCTGTTGCCAGGGAGAGAAGTTATGCCATATGATCCTCCCAAAGGGTACTTTGCCTACAGCAGATACCATTGCATGTGCGGTGCCATCCCGTCTCTTAATGCCTGGGTAGTCAACTTTCTTACATATCTAAAGGTGGCCCCATTCCAGCTTCAACCCAACTCTTATACTATACTGGTGAGCCTCTTCGTTATCTTTCAGAGGAAGTATGGACGTGCTCCTTCCAACCGGGAGATCCGGTACTTATATAATCTGAGGGGCTATAAGATGGGGTCCCCTTACATCAGCTTGGAGTTAGCTGTAACCTTTAAGCCGGTCTTGGATCTGTATTCTAAGTACAGCCTATTCAAGAAGGAGTGGTTCTTCGTTAGGGACGACTCTGTTTCTATTCGGCGTTTCACCTCTGGATGTAAGTCGGCGCTTTATTTATAATTTACATTCCGGTTGCGATGCTTCTTCTCATACGTTTTCATTTTTTGCTAGCGACAAGTGGCTTTGCGGTTGTGGAGACTGATCGCCTGGTTCAGACGGCGGCTGAGATAGAAGCTATCCCCAGGAGAGATAGATCAGCTGCTTACCTGATCAGAAATGTGACCCTTCTGGAGTATAATTTGATCCTTCCACAGCAGTCAGTAGTCAAGCAGAGGGAAACGGCAGAGGAGAGGGCTGCTGCTCAAGCTAAGGGAGGTGTCACAGTAGAGAGTGGCAAGAGGAAACCTTTCACAAAACCTCCAGTTGTCGGAGGTAAGAGACTTAAGAAGTCGGACGGTCCTTCCCCTAGCACTTGTCAATTACTCAGGGGGAGGAAGATGTGGAGGAGGAGAGAGGTGAGGGTGAAGATGACCGGGAAAGTGGCGATGGTGGCGACGACATCGGGGCCTTGCTCCCTGGGCAAGCAGGCGAGATTCAGGAGTGGACGGATGATGCATTCCACCAAGCTTTCGAGGGGCTGGACGGAGAACCGGCTTTGGTAGAGAAATCCGGGAAAGCTGACAAGGCCGGAACCGGTGCAAGCGAGTCTTCTCAGACTATTCCAGCCAAGGTGGCTCCGACGACTCAAGGTGAACTTTTGACTCCTACAGGCTCCATTTATGATAGGGACTTAGGAATATTTTATGATCCGCTCCCGTCCTGGAATGAGATCCAGGACTCATTGCAGTATCCTTCTCCTCCCCAGGGTTTGTATAACAGATGTGTTTCCTTTCTTCTTTTAACTTTTAATTTACCGCGTTTCTCGAATTATGGATCAATGTAAGCTTGTGACACTTGTTCTTCATATCAGGAGCAGGTAAAACGGCCAAGGCCTCAGATCTTCGGCACAGGCTCGAACAATACAAGCTCTCCAAAGCTTCCGCCAAGCCGAAGCCTTCGACCCACCGTTCCGGGGATGTAGTCGGCTACCGTCCTCTTCTCGGGGTTATTGAAGAGGGTATTCAAAAGAGAAAGAGGAGTCATCCCTTATCCGAACCTTCACTTGGTCCTCAGCCCCCAGTTCAGCCTCTTCATGATATCACGGAGGAGGATACTGAGTTCACACTCTCTCCGCACCCGTCTGAAAATCCTACTGTTACTCAGATTGATCGTCCTGGCTTGGCTCGTAATCCATTTGCGGGTCATCCTGATCTGGATCCAAGTTCCCATGATATTACCTTCGACGAGGCTACCGGTGAGCATCTTCTTCCCCGTAATCCCATGGTACGGGTGCTTGATGAGGCTAAGTCCTTAGATCTCGATTTACTTACTACTCGGATAGTTACCATGGGAGACGAAGCCAAGGCTAATATTGACCGGGTGGCGGAGGAGACTAGGAAGCTGATGGGGCATCATGCCCGGCTGGTTAAGGCTGGAGAGGAGATTGGGAGTGCCAATATCCGACTACGGTTGATGGTTTCGGACCAGGCCAAACAGCTTGCCGATCAGGCCATTCAGGTTTCTCAGCACGAGGCTGCCTCCGGGCGGTTGAGGAAGACTATGGAGGAGGCTAGCAAGGCGGAGTTGTGGAAGATGGAGGCTGCCTGCAAGGAACAGATAAATATGGCCATCTCGACAGTGGACGAGGTTCGGAGGGCGGATCTTGAGCAGGTAGAGAAGCTGTCGGGGAAGCTTGAAGCCGTAGAGCTTGCTCAGGTCAGGCTAAAGTAGGAGATGGAGGTGATGAGGAGGTCCCTTCAGGCTGACTGCTCGCGATACCGACTGGAGAGGGATGCTGCCATTGCAAGGCTATCGGTTTCTGAGGCTCGTATGAGGGATTTTGAGGAAAATGAGGGGATGATGGATGATATGCTGCAGGATATGTACTTTCGCATTTGGAAGCAGTGCAGCTTATCTTGGATGGACGACTACCCCCGGGTTATGGCTAGGATTTACCTCAGGGCTTTAGAGGAGGCCATGGTTGAGGCGGATAAGGAGGGTGGAGCGGTCTTTAGGATGGATGTGGTTACCGCTCAGTTCACCAAGGAGGAGAAGATAGCGGCGAAGGAGGGGGTGCGTTTGTTCGCGGTTGAGGAGGCAGGTGTGGAAGTAGGGGATGACGACCAAGACGATCAAGAGGAAGTTGCTGGTAACCTCTTCTTCATTAGTTTCTTCTTTCGTTAACTCTGTTGCTTATCAATAATGATTTCTCCTCTTGCCTGATCAGGTGGTCGACACCAACAAGACAAGGGTAAAGATCCAATGCAGCCAGCTCCCTGATTCGACCTGGATGTTTCTTTTGGTTGACTCGATACTGTTACACGTGTTGGTTTTAAAATAGTAACATGGCTTTCAAGTTATAATGGTGCTATTTGTAATAAGAGATTTGATTTTTGGCATGTAATTCTTAACTTATGATAATTTCGTTACATATGGATGTTTTTTGTAGTCCTAACGTGCTGAATAAGAAATATAGCTATGCATGTACTTGTGATTCAATGGTATTTGATGCTAAGTTCCTGTTTAAAGTATAATTTCATATCTTGTAATACTAACGCGATGTGGGAATAGACTATAGCTATGTTTTTAGGCACACAAAAATAAAATACCGTCCCTCCTGCTTTAGTTGTAGACGGCGGCTTTAGCGTGATTGAGTATGAAAATGTGGTCGAGTGCCCGGCCATCCGGTCTCATTTGCGAATGCCTCCTATTCTGTGACCTATGCTTTAGGGATCGTTATAGAGGATAGGAGGAAAGTTTTTTTAAAAATAGAATGGAAATATAGGAAATAGTAAAAACTTCCAATCACGGAAGGCCGTCGATGTGCTTAAGTTCGTGGCAAACGGGTTTTGTAGTCACTTTCCCTAGATGTGGGTCTTGGAGACATTTGTCACCCATCTTACACCTCCGCGGGGAGTTAATTCTTTTTTACCTCAGCCGTACTTAAGACACATCGGAGCCGAGATCGCGCACAGTAACTACCTGAGCCATTATGGCCTATAATCGTGGGTATTATTCGATTTACCGTGGCCGGATAGCGTGGGTGCCGATCGTCAACCGTGAACTGCCCCTGGCTGGCCACACCTTATGTTGGGGCTTATAGTCGGTTCACGGTTGCCGGCGAGCCGAACGCCGTAATGAGCTGCCTCGGCTATAGTCGGCCTTCTCGGTGGCTTATAATCGGCTCATTACAGTTGGCTTTAAGGGCCGTCGCGATCAATGAGTTAACCCGCAGCAGAGGGGTGCCGGAGCAAAAGTGTCTCATTGACGAGGGCGTAGATTCGCATAGTACCTGTCAGGTCTTGTCCAGGTGAAGTTGCGCTGTGGAGTGCTTTGAATTGAAATGCTGTATGCACAGGATTTTGTTCAACAGAAAAGGATAAAGTTAACAAGCAGCCAAGATATAAAGGAACAAGTTAAAAAAAGAGACAAGGTTTTTTTAAAGTGGTTCGGCACGAAAATGCCTACGTCCACTGATTCTCTTTGTTAATTCACTTCATATGGACGGTACAAGTTAAGAAAAGTATCGACGGAGGTGTTGGATGTTCCATGCTCTCTGGAACACCTCTCCGTCCACTGTTGACAAAATATAGGCTCCGTTATGGAGATTTTTATGAATTACATATGGTCCATCCAAGATTGGGTCTAGCACTCCGGGGCGAGGGAATATTCGCTTGAGGACAAGATCCCCTTCTTGTAAGGTACGATGCTTGACTTTGGAGTTGTATTGTGCTGCCACTTTTTGTTTGTGGGCTGCTGTTTTAAGGACTGCATCATTTCTTCTCTCCTCGACTAGATCCAAAGACATGTGAAGGAGTTCTTTGTTCTCTTCTGGGTTATAGTGGATCCTACGGTGGGAAGGCACAATGGTTTCAACTAGGAGCATAGCCTCCGATCCGTATGCCAAAGAGAAAGGAGTATGCCCCGTTGATGTTCTGAAAGATGTGCAATAGGCCCATAGTGCCGTAGGGAGTTCATCCACCCAAGCGCCCTTTGACTTTTCGAGTTTCTTTTTTATTAGAGTTTTCAGAATTTTGTTGACGGCTTCGACTTGTCCGTTTGCCTGGGGATATGCTACGGATGAGAAGCTTTTGTGAATTCCGTGCTCTCGGCACCAGTTGGCAAATTCCTCGCTGTCAAACTGAAGTCCATTGTCTGATATGATTTTGAGTGGGACTCCGTACCTGCATAGAATATTTTTGATCAAGAAGTTAATAACTTTTGCTGAAGATACTTTATTCAGAGGTTCCGCTTCCACCCATTTGGTGAAATAGTCGACTGCCACTATAGCATATTTGGCCCCGCCTCGGCCCATTGGTAGCTCGCCGATTAAGTCAATTCCCCATATTGCGAAGGGCCAAGGGCTGGTCATTTGAGTAATCTCAGTTGTTGGTAGCCGCGGAATCTTAGCAAACTTCTGGCATTTGTCACACTTTTTGACGAAATCTAAGGCGTCCTTGCTTAAGGTGGGCCAGAAATATCCATATCGGAGTATCTTTTTTGCTAATGTTTGTCCTCCGCTATGATCTCTGCAGCTTCCCTGATGGATGTTGGATAAGATTTCCTTGGCTTCCCTCCCAGCGACACACTTTAATAACGGGTTAGAGAATCCGCGTCGATAGAGGATGTCTTCTTGTATTGTGTAGCGGGATGCTTTCCTTAAGATTTTCTTGACTTCGTTATGCCCGTTGGGTAGCGTGCCGCTTTGTAGGTAGTCTCGGATGGGAGTCATCCAAGTTGCTTCCTCGGTTGCAGCTATCAGATTCACTTGCTCAAAACTTGGGGCCAGTTGCTTTGAGATGGTTACTGCCCCGAAGATGGCGATGTCTCTTACACTTGCTTGCTTCGCCAATTCGTCCGCCTCTTGGTTCTCTTCCCGAGGGATGTGTTTGACTAAGTAGTGGTCCAATCGGCTGAGAAGTAACTTGGTCTTCTGTAAATATGCTATGAGTCGTTCTTCTCGAGCTTGGAATTCTCCTAGTATTTGATTAACAATAAGTTGAGAATCGCTGTGAAGACACAAAGAATTGGCTCCGATTTCTATGGCAAGTTCTAGTCCGGCTATTACTGCTTCATATTATGCATCGTTGTTGGTGGCAGCGAACTCCAACCTTATAGCATAGTGCAGTTTGTTTCCCCTGGGAGTGATTATTACCACACCTGCCCCCGAGCCTTGTTCGTTCGATGCACCATCCACAATGAGATTCCACTTGATATCTTCTGTTATTTCCAATTGCTCCTTATCTTCGTTGGTAGTGAATTCTGCAATGAAATCAGCCATAGCTTGTCCCTTGATGGCGGTGCGAGGGTGATAGGTGATATCATACTGACTTAGTTCAATGCACCATTTAAGTAGTCGCCCAGAAGTGTCGGGACGATGGAGTACCTGCCTCAGTGGTTGATCAGTTAGAACTTTGATGGAATGAGACTGGAAGTAGTGACGCAGTTTCCGTGATGTGATTAGTAAACAGTATGCTAGCTTCTCAAGTTTAGGATATCTGACTTCTGCCCCCGTAAACCTCTTGCTGACGAAGTAAACTGGCCGCTGCGTGCGGTTGTCTTCCCTTACCAAGGCAGCGCTTAGGGCGTGAGATGACACAGCAAGGTATAGGTATAATTCTTCGCCTTCGCTTGGAGTCGAGAGTACTGGTGGTTTCTGGAGGTGTTTGATTAAGTTAAGGAAAGCGGTTAAGCATTCGTCAGTCCATTCGAAATTTCCTTTGTCTTTCTTTAGGGCTTCGAAAAAGGGGACGCACTTGTCCGTTGCCCTGGAGATGAATCGGCTTAGGACGGCCACTTTTCCATTCAAACTTTGCATTTCCTTCTGAGTGGAAGGTATCTTGATATCCCTTAGCGCTCGGACTTATTCAGGGTTTGCTTCAATCCCTCTGGCATGGACGATGAATCCTAAGAACTGTCCTGATGACACTCTGAAGGAGCATTTTAGTGGATTCAACTTCATTCCATACTGTCGAAGTACCTGGAACATCTCGCCTAGGTGGCTTACGTGATCATCGGCTTTCCTTGACTTTACCAGCATGTCATCCACTTATACTTCCATAGTTTGCCCTATTAGCCCCGCAAACATCTTGTTGACGAGGCGCTGGTAGGTGGCTCCTGCGTTTTTAAGTCCGAAAGGCATTACCTTGTAGCAGTACAATCCCCGGTCAGTGATGAAACTAGTGTGGTCTTGATCGGGAGCATGCATAGGAATTGGGTTATATCCTGAATATGCGTCCATAAAAGATAAGAGTTCGTGCCCGGCTGTGCTGTCTACAAGCTGATCGATTCGGGGAAGCGGGAAGCAATCCTTTGGGCAGGCGTCGTTTAGGTTGGAAAAGTCAATGCATGTCCGCCACTTCCCATTAGCCTTCTTTACCAGCACCGGGTTAGCGATCCATTCCGGGTAGATGGCTTCTCATATGAAGTCATTGGCGAGCAGATTCTTCACCTCTTCATCTAGGGCTGCTGATCGCTCTGCCCCCATACTTCTCTTTCTTTGCTTTACGGGTGCTTTGGTAGGATCAATGTTTAGTACGTGGCATGCTACGTCGGGGGAGATTCCGGTCATGTCAGCGTGTGACCATGCGAATACATCCAGGTTGTGGCGGAGAAAGTCGATGAGTTATTCCTTCAACTCTGCTTTTAGTTGGGACCCAATTTTCAATAGTCTGCTTGAGTCATACTTGTCTACAGATACAAACTCCATAGCCTCTGCAGGCTCGGCGGTGGGCCTCCTCCTCTTTGTCCCTAGGGTCTAATTCATTGAAAGGGTCGCTGGTATATCGAAGAGGAGGGGCTTTCTTTAGTTGCTATGCTTCTAGACTTTTCGTGCAGAGGGCAACCTCTACACCCTTCCCTTTATCCTTCCTGTGGTTGTTGCGAAGTTCAGTCACATAGTAGTCTCGAGCAATGTCCTGGTCTCCTTCTACTTCCCCTATTCCATTGTCCGTTGGAAATTTCATCTTTAGGCACCATGGGGCTAGGACAATCTGGAAGTCAGATAATGCTGGTCTTCCTAAGAAGGCATTGTAGTCCGAATGGTTTTCTATTAGCACAAACGTCTGCTTCCGTACAACGGAGCGGGGATGGCTTCCAATCTCAACAAAGAGGTCCAGTTGCCCTAGGGGCATCTTTGCATCCCCAGTGAAACCGTGTAGTGGTTTACCGCAGGGAGATACATCCTTCATTGATAGCTTCATTTTGTCGAATGCATGCTTGAACATGATGTTTACTGAGCTTCCCGTGTCTACTAGGATTCGGTAAACTTCGGCGGGACCGAGCCGGGCAGAGATAACCATGGGATCCATGTGAGGGTATTGCCTTCCTTCTAGGTCACGCTTACCGAATGTGATGTCATCACTTTCTTTCCGTTTCGGGTGGCGTTCTTCTATAACCGTATTGACACGGTCTTTACTGTCTCTAAGCGACTTTCCGTATCTTTCCATCTCTTTCCAGCTTTTGTCTGCGATGTGCGGTCCTCCTGAGATGGTATGGACCACTATCTTCTCTTGACTAGAGCTGCTAGTGTTGCGGTTTCCTCTGCCGGTGTCCGGTGAGGGTAGCCTTGGGTTTTCATTGGCAGGAGCTGGAGTCCTGTCCTGACCTTTCACATAGCGTTCCAGTTTCTTCCTTCTGATGTGTTCCTCAATCAAATCCCGGAGATGATGGCACTCATTGGTATCATGCCCGTGAGATTCGTGGAAGCGGCAGAACTTTCCAGACTTCTGCGCGTTATCTGATCCCTTCTTGTATGGTGGGCGTTTGTATCTAACTTCGCCTTGGGTGGCAAGGAAGATATTTTCGACGGTCTCGTTCAAAGGAGTGTAAGCGTCGAATCTCGGTCCAAGCCGATATAGGCGCTTTTCTCCCTTCTTGCCCCCAGTATTGTCTCTGGAATCATTTCTTCGAACGTCCATTGCCGCAGCAGGGGCGTTGCTGTGAGTTGCCTTATTTTGCTGTCCTGACTGCCCCTCAACAGCAGCATCCTCGAGCCTCATATATTTCCCGGCTTCATGGAAGAAATCGGGTAAAGTTGCTGGTTTTTCTTTTGTCAACCTTCTAGCAAATTTAGTGTCCGGATGCACACCACTACAGAGGGCCATTAGGATAAGCTTCTCATCGGCATCTTGGACTGCGGCTGCTGCGGCATTGAATCGGGTTAGGTATTGCTGCAGTTTCTCTCTAGGTTTCTGTTTGATGCTGGATAAGGAATAAGCATCCTTAGGTTGCTCCACATGAATGCGGAACTGACCGATAAATTTTTCTTTCAACATTTCCCACGAGCTGATGGATCCCTGGGGTAGATGACAGAACCAGGAGGTAGCGAGATCTGCTAAGAAGAGCAGAAAGCATTTGCACAGTACTCCCTCTGTTGCTCCACTCATGAGCATATGTTGTGTGTATCTCTGTAAGTGTACAATGGGGTCGGTGGTTCCTTTGTAGGGTTCCATTGTTGGCATCTTCCATTCTCGGGGGGTGATAGTAGTTTCGATATTGCGGGCGAAAGGGCTGGTTATCCTAGCGCCTATCCCTCGATCTCTTTGCTCCCGTTGGACGCACTCTCTGAATAAGCGTGCCATCCTTTCATCAGAACTTGGAGCAGATAGAAATGAGTTTGGTTCTGTTCTGTGGGATTGATTCCGTCCAGATGACCTATAGGAATGGTATCATCTACCATTCCTCATATTTTCCAGTGGCTGCCTTTGATCTTCTGGGAGAATGCTAGGGTCAGCTACAGTTGGCCCTTGCCTTGATCTTCCCCTGCTGGGTTCTGATCTAAGCACTTCCTCGGGTCCAACTTCGGGCTGGACTCTAGCTCGGCCCCGTTCACCAGCGTTTCCGTGGTTAGGCAGTATGACAGGCTCAGCTACAGTTGACCTTCGCCCGGTACCTCCCCCGTTGGGTTCGGTACCAAACGTTTCCTCAGGCCTAACTTCGGGCTGTGCTCGATCTCGGCTCCTACCATGGCTGCTTCTACCGTTAGCTCCTTCGAAGAAGTAAGATCTTTGTTGTCTCTGAGATCCTCCAGACTGGGATTTGCCCCATGATTCTGTGTTGCGGTTGGACTCTTCAGCATCCCTTAAGTGTGACATGAGATGGTCCACCAAGGCTTCTTGCTGGGACGTGAAGCAGTTAGTCACTTCAACCACAACCCTGTCTAAATATGCCCTAGTAATTGCTACAGGCTGTTCTGTGGCAAGAGTGGTCGGATCAGCCTGTCCTTCATTTGGTACTGCTGCTGGAGGAGGGTGATTTACTTGATTCGTGACAGCTGGATCTTGAAGACTGCTGGATGTGATGTTTTTTCCTTTGTTACCATCTTTTCTCTGTTTGGGAGGCATGTTTTTCAAGTGGCGAGCGATGTTGTTAGGAAAAATGTCAAGCGGATGAAGCTGAAGCTTCGAGCTTCTAGTTCTCAGTGGAAGCACCAAAAATGTTTGCACAAAAAAAGGACAAACACCTCAAAGTTGTATGATTTAGTAGATCTTATGTTGTTCTTAGTGATTCGGGTGATTTATGCAAATATATGAAAAGCAAGGGCTAAACTATAAAAAGACACGCAGATTTATAGTGGTTCAGCCAGAATGTGCCTACGTCCACTTTATATGTTATTTCTCTTCTCTTGTTTTGATTACAAGTACAAAGCTTTGATACAAGTAAAAGAAAGTTGTTTGAAAGTTCTCTCCGTGCTTGAGCTCTCAAACTTGTCCCCCATTGTTGTACCCCTGCCCCTCAATTTATAGAGTGAGGCGGGGGTCCTGGATGTATATAGCTGCTGGTGGGCCGGGGCTGAAGCAATCTGGCCTGGCAACACTGGTCCGGTAATGCCTTCTAGGCTTCGGTTCGGTGATGAATGGATGGTCCGGGCTGATGAGACTTTGGACCGGTGATAGTGGCTTCATCTCTTGGTTCGGTGGTAGGAGGATGGTCCGGTCTAGTGAGGCTTTGGACCGGTGGTGTGGATTCAGAGAGGCTTCTGGTTCGGTCGAGGGTGGTAGGTTGGTTCGGTGTGACTGGTTCGGTGGTAGAGGAGAAGGTTAGTTCGGTGGAGAAGGCGGGGTTTGGTCCGGCCATGATCTGGACCGGTGGTTGTTGGAGAGGTTCTGGACCGATGGTGGAGGAAATGCACCCCACATATATCATTTCAACCCGCAATAAATTTAAACTTACGGGTATATATCATTTCAACCTGTATCCTGAATCATAATTTGCAAATCGTAAATCGCTCGGGTTTATCATTTCAACCCATAATGATTTTTCCCTAATCTATAAGATCGTTTGGTATGTATCATTTCAACCCATAGTGATTTCCTAACGATAAATAAAGGAACTTGTAGTTTAATAACAACATATAAATAAACATACATCTAATAATCCAAAAATATCAACAAATAAGCATCCATCACGATCATCGTTCAAATCAACCAATAAATCACAACAAATAAACAGGTTATCATTATTAGGTATTTAACTGGCAATTAAATTCCAATATTAATTTAAATGGAAAATTAATTCAATATAAATTCAAATTAAAAATGAATGACAATTTAAATATATCAAACAATAATCAATAAATTTCTAATCACATTATGGATTTAATTTAACCAACATAAGATGATTTAGCATTTGTGAGTTGGTTACAATACCCACATTTGATTTCAAATCGATTTAAAATCCAAATAAGGCCCAAAATCCAATAGTCTTAGAATGCAGCCAAACTAGTTCTAGATTGTCCGAAATTTCGATATGATTGCAACGGAAGAAACCGCGTCCAAATCCGAGCTCGTATGAACAAGTTATTCAAGTTAGAACTTTTGAAATTCAAATTTATATTAAATTAAAATAAAGGGAAAAATGGAAATTGTCGTTTACCCCCTTAACCCTAACAGCGAAGTCGCGAGCATGAACCCATCAGGACGCCGACCTTCCTCATGAAATCGCGTCGCCATCGATCAACTTCGACATGATCAGACATGTTCGCCCACCTCGCCTTGACCAAGCGTCCTCGCCCGTGCCTGCGCGACGCCACACGACCGCCCAGACAACCAGCTCCGCCACCGCCACTAACACGTCATTCGAGGCAATTATGATGATCCTTGACACAATGCAAACCCATGGATCTACTCTACAGGTCGCCTCTACAAGCCCATACCTTCCGATCGTCGTAAAATCGATGATCCGCCGTTGAAATCGCAAGCCCTAATATGGACGGCCGAGCTTCTCCACCGTTTTCTGGTCAAACGATGCATCAAATCAAAAAAATGAAATGCAGTAATAGCTTGCGCTTGTCAATAGCTTTCCAACGGATATAATATGACATAGTTTGGAGAGTTTGAAATTTTGGAATTGATTTTGATTTGAAATTGAAATCGGGAATTAGGTTTTGACGTTCTGACTTTTGAGAAGGAGGAATAGATGAAAATAAATTATGTACAGAAATAAAAATGAAAGGCTGCTAGGGTTAGAGAAATAATATCTATTTATATGGACAAAGATGGATAAGAAATGAATGGACATATTGAATTGGTTCGAAACGATAATAACGACCCAAAAAGCCCGTTTCGTTTCCAAAACGAAAGTGGATCATCCAATATATCAATATATAGGTTTTTGATATTTTTAAACTCAATGGAACTAGTTTCAAACCCTGATTCCATCGCATATAGAAGTTAGCTTTTAAAATCAGCTTAGTTTAATTGAATTCATTAAATTGATTTCTACACGTTTCGAGCCCGCACGATAAAACAATAAGTCTAATCGCTATGAAACTTGAAATCCTACAATAATTCAATGTTACGGATCCGATGAAACTGGTTTTGTCGAAATCCGAGACAATGGCCAAAATGGCTAATTTTCACGTTAATTAAATTATTATTGTTGAATGGATTTAATCACTTTTAAATTCAAATTTGATAGTTAACAATTTTATCGTTCATGATTACATAGAAATTAACAACCTTTTAAAAATAAATTTTCAATGTTAACTTCAATATTTAAACATTGCACTAATTACAGCGTTCAATTACAACCGTATAAAATTTCAGTAAATTATATTTATAATTTAATTAATTTTTTATTTCGATTTACCTTCTTATTATTGAATCAATTATTTCCTTATGAATTTTATTATCATAAGTTTACATTTTATTACATTCTTATTTTACCATTAACATCATTTACTATATTAACAGCAATAGTTAATTACATTAATTTTCGTTGATTTCCAAATAATTTCCAAACATATTAAATAATTAGATGATAAATAAAAAATTGTTACTTTTAAGTAATTTAATCACATTTACAAATTTATTATTTACAAACAAAGATTATAACTACTTACCACATCACTGATTTCATATTCTATATTAACCAATTTCAATTAATTACATATAATTTCACCATTAATACAATATTTAATTTATTTCTTTATTTACAATTTATAACAAATTAACATTACAATTATTCCAATTTATTGAGGTTCCATTAGAATAGCTATCAATTACATTAAATCAACAATATAAAATTACATTTTAATAATCCTTTCCATTTATAAATCATAAATTTTAATTTCTCACAATATTAAATTTCAAAATCTTATTTAATTTATTATTTTTAATTATCAAAAAATAAGGGTCGTTACACTCTCCCTCACTCTAAACTTTTCATCTTCGAAAAAGGAAAAGAAGGAATTAAGAAACTAATATATTTCATTCAAATATTAAGTTTATGAAAATTTTAAATTTACATCATTAAGTATTTTAAATAAAATATATCAATTTATAAACAATTAAATCTTTCATATCCAAGTTTAATAAAAGTTTGAAAATATTTTCACTTTCACAAAATTTCTAAGTCCTGAATCCACGAATTATTTCGGCACAGTCTCCTTTGCGCGGCTATGTCCGGAAAAATAATAATATCAATAATTTCAATATATATATATCATGTTGCAATAATAAAATATCCCAAACCACGGGAAAAAAAATTAAAATATCGTTGCAAAACCGTAATCTGAAAACGTACATATTTGTCTGGCAAGCAACTTTATTTATGAAACCAAAAATAGTAGCAATTGCTTCTATAAACCTGTATTTCACTTATATAATCCAAAATAGTGAGAATTATGTACAAGAGAAATATTTAGTCATTTTCAATTAGTAACAAAAGAAAATTAACACAGAACATGTGCAATAAAACAACACGACCATCATATGCAATAAAGGAATCAATCATACATCCATAACAATCAAAACCAATGGTCTGTTCAGGTTCAGAAACTTTTCATCGTACAAGGAGGGTAAATAAACTAATAAGTGTAACTTACGCTCAACAGCCTTAGATAGTTACTTAATAGATTATTCATACAACCGTAAACAATTTGAAGTATCATTTCCCAACTTCCCATAAGCCAAAACAACGAAGAATTTTAAACATTATTTATGTTTATTCTATTGGTTCCTTTTCACATTATTAACCTCAAGTTTATTTTAAATTCTCATATATTCATACAATTTCATCTTTTATTAATTTACATTCATTTACTTACATAAATTATTTCACATTCAATATCTGAAGTCATCAATAAATTAATTTTTTTTGAAATATTATATAAGTTTCCTTGTAATTTAATTCACGTTCATTTACTTATATAACTTGATTTCCATTTAATATGAATATTCATGAATAAAACACTTCATACTTAAGTGTTTCGATCTTTTAATTCATATTTATCCTTTCTTCTATAGTGTTAATTAATAATAAACTTATTTATGAATCATTTCAGTCGTTTCTTAAGTTTATAAACATTTTCTTAGATAATATTAACTTTTTACTATTCAATTTAATTATTAGCATTTCAAATCATTAACTTATGCTTATAACATTTCTTATACAACAAAATTATTAATTATAGAAATAATTCCATTTGAACACTTTCATTACTTAAGTTTTACTTGTATAATATTCTATTACATATTCCTATTTAACATTACAACTTTTTAAACATTTCTGGTAAGTTATATATATATATATATTTTATAATGTAATTGAATATTATACAAATTCTCTTATTCATTTTAGTTAACAAAAAAATGTTCAACAATTTACTTCTTCTTAATTTTCATTATCTTTTAATTTACAACCTGCAAATCTCCAACTTGTTATATTTTATTAAACAATAATCTCTTAATTTATATTTCAATTTGGATGTTTCCAATCTTATTAAAGTAGTCAAGATTCCATTCTATTACAATAACCGAAAATCATTGACTAACAGAAATCTTAAAAACTAAGTACCGGATTTCATTTCAAATCATCTCAAAATAATATATACTTATATCATTTACATATATCAAATCATATTTAAGAAAGTAAAAATAAATTTGTTTTATCAAAACAAATGTGTAGCAAAGCTACTAAGTGGCCTCCCCCACTTTGAGACTCGTAAATGAATGTCGATGATGCGGCCGTCATCACCGAAATTAATTTCCAGCGACAGAAGAGGGGAGTACAGAACTTATTTCCTTTTAAAATTCTTTTAAAACATTCCTTTCAAATCACATTAAAAATATTTATATTTGAAAATACTTCCAAATAATACCAATATTATATTCCAAAATCTTTTGAAAACAAATTCCAAAACCCTGGAAGTGAAGTCTCAAATTTCCTATTCATATTTACTTTATTTGTAAATTCTATTTTGCAGCCAATACTTATAAAGTTTCACTTCCTAATAAACAAACATATCACATACAACTATATCCATTTATAAAATTATTCTTGTATATACAAAATATAATACTAGGTAAAATTATTTCATTTACCTATATTTCAAAACAATATTATGTCGATTTGCCCTATTAAGTGTTTAGAAATCCTTATCGATGTCATAACGTCCTATGTACCGACCAGAATTTATAAATAATAAACACAACAAATTAACACAATATAAAACATTTTATAACACTAACAAGTACGCTCTCTCATATATATACACTCAGACAAACTCATTCTAGGGTATTACTACCCTATCTCTAATGAGTCAGACCCCACAATGCTAAGGTTATCGCTAAACCAAAGCTCTGATACCAACCATAACAACCCACCTTTTTGGATAGTTTAAATCGACAATAAACCTCTCATTTTAACTCAAACCATTCAAAAGGGAGGATTGTCATTAGGGTAAATAAGAAAATAAGGGAAAGGAAAGAAAGGAAAAACAAAACACAGAATCTCACAGTTGAATGACAAAATATAACAATCAAATAAACAGTTCATGAAGCTATTTTACACAGAATCTCTAGAGACAAAGTTGCCAGAGGGGCATCCATTCTATGATAACGTAATAAAATATAGCTAAGTATAGAAGGAAAACTAAAACAAAAATTCACAAATCCATATTATTACATAATTACGACCGTTCATCTGGTTCTTACAAAATCGACTTTGTAAATAATTCCGAAATAAACTTGTCCTTACAGTATTTGAGTTTATCAAGAGCCAATTCTTAAGGAATCGATTTGACTCGTGGTAAGTTCCAACATGTTCTAGGATGCGGGTCATATCCAAATTCGTCCAAGTATCTCTTGTGTAAACGCCTAAGTAGATCCCCACTAAAATCACCTAAGTATGAGAAATCTACAGTTGGGTGTCTACAATAAGCTTTGTATAGGAAGTCTACCAAAATGTTTCTCTCCTCAATCAACATCCAAAAGAGCATAATCAACTCCCAATTCTCTTTTAAAAGACCATCATATTGAAGGCGCACCTTCCTCAGTCGTAGGGCAGCTTCTTGATGTTTGAAGGATGCTAACACTGCCGCACTTCTATTAAGTCTATGATACTTATTGGAGAGAATATTGTGTTCTTTCAGATGTTTATCTAACTCCTTATAAAACTATTTATTTCCGCTTGTTTCCTTTCAAGCTTGGTTTTATAGGGGTGAACAGGTTTCCGCCTTATCTAAAATAAAGGATTTAAACTACTACTATATTGGAAGTGAAAGCTGTTTAAACAAAGAATCCCATACCTGAGAGATGGGAATTGATGCTTGAGAAACCTGCTTTTTCTCTCTTGATTCTTCTACATTAATGTAAGCAGGCTCCTTTTGAGGGATAGAAGGCACAAGGAGTTTAGGTGGGCTTGCATCATGAATAGATAGATCAGGATTGACCTTTTCAGAAGTCCTGGTGTTATCATCACCATCTTTTTCACGAGCATCAGTGCGACCACCCCTGTCGCCAATTGAACCTTGACCCTAATCTACATTGTCATCTTCATCGTTTTCGTCATCATTATCATTATCATCGTCATCGTTGCCGCCCTTTTTCTCGGCGACTTCATCTTTGTCACCTTCATCTTCAGAGTCGGGGTCAATTTCGAAGGAAGTGACTTCAAAAGATAGAATTTTAAAAGCATCGATCTCCTCTCTTTCAGCAACTTCAGCCCCCTACTCCATTCTTTTAATATTTTCCATAACCTCGTTGACAAGAGCAAGGTCAAGTGAGGGAAAGCTTAAGCATGGGCATTTATCGAAATTGTCGGCGTAAGCGAGCATCGTAGCGTCTTCAAACGAATTGACAATGATGTCCTCAAGATAAGTATCAAGGAATTGAGGCACCCACTGCTTCGCATCAGAAATAGTGTCGATAGCCAATTTTAGAGAATCTTTATTCTTCTTCAGCTTTTTCTTTAAAGAAGAATGTTTTGTTGCCCTTTGAGCTTTTTCATCCTCGGATTCTTCAAGGGCCATTTTCAAGGCCAAATTTTCGTCAACAAGGAGTTAATGAGCTTTCCTCTCCTGAGAAATAACAGATTCTGAATGGGCAAGAGAAGCCCTCGGTTGCTCTAATTCTATCATAGCTTTATTTTTCTCCGTGGATAGGGAGGAAACTTGACTGTTTAAGTTCAAAATTTCTCCTCGAAGCTTAGACGATTCAGTGGAAGATTTTGACGTGTATTCATGCAATGGAAGCCAACTCTTGTAAATCTGAAAGAAAAAGTACAACATAAGTCAAAATCTTAAGGAAAAACAGTAGCAATAAAGTTAAGTGAAGTGAAACGTACCAGGAGTTGTTGTTCTATAAGGGACTGGTAATGACCCGCCGGATCAGAAACAGAGGAAGGTGGGTGAATAGAGGCAAAAGATGAAGAATTCAAGATAGATTGGACTATCTTTTCAAAATTGCTTGAGGGTATGGGAGATGATGGTCTAAAAGGATTCAACTCTTGGAAAGGGGTCGATGTCCCTAAATCTTTCTGCATTTGCTCCATCACACCAGGAGAGCTCGAGATGACAATGTGAGAGAGGGGATCAACTTTAGTGGGAGTCTTCTTAGGTTGATTAGGAGAAGCTTTGATAGTTGGACTCTCCATGGTTTTGTCAATATCTACATATTACCCCTCTTCTCGTGGCAGAGAAACGGGAACTTCAACAATCTTGGCTTTCTTAGGGGATGGCTCTGCCACACTCATTTTACCCAACTTTCTTTTGGCAGCCATCTTCGACCTAGCAATAGCTTAAGACAAAGATGACGCATGGGAAGTAGAAGTGGGGAGAGTTGGATTATTTATAATTGGCTTAACTTGAGAAGCAACTGATGAAAATTCAAAAGAAATTACAAGTTAGAAAAGAAATTTAAAAGATAACACAATAACAAACTACAAGTACTACGTTTAAACTTACTAGAGTGATCAGGACAAATTGGTGACATTGGAGGGAAATTATTCGGGTCACCCAAAGAAAGGAAGCGTTTGCTTCAAGATGTGTGTTGAACCAAAGGAGGTTGACCAAGTACCCTCTGACCCGCTGGTAGGAGGGAATGCTTTTGTAGATTACAAGGATTCAAAAGGGTCAATCTATTTCCAATCCTACTTGATGCGGCGATCAGTGACTTTACTGTTTCCTTATTTTCTTCATTTAGCTCTTTAACAGAAGCACCTAACAACGAAACACATATTAGCAAAGGAAAGTAACTAAGTGGAAAAATAGAGACTGTGATCAACTTACGGGGGAAAGAGAAAAACCCACTAATGTTGGGAAAGCATTTAATGAAGAAGAATTGCATTTCCCAGTCCCTAAATTTGTTCACCCCCTTAGATATTAGCTTTTTGGGGGGATTAGCTCTAAATATTTGGTTATTCAAGTTTCTAAGCTTAACTAATCGGACAAGATAATTCAACACTTCAGCATTAAGAGAAGGAATGTTGAACTCCAATGCCATAAGCTCCAAGGATAGAAGATATGTATAAACATTTGGTGATAGCTGTATAGGAGCAATACCTGGATAGGTCAGGAACTTGGATAAAAATCTGGGAAGGGTAATAAGCCTCCATGCCAAATGTGGATTGTGGTATAAGCAAAGTACCATTCAAGAGGACCGTGAATGGTATCGTTATCACTCGGGGGAATAGCTTCCACCCCAGTAATGCCGAAGTCGTTGAGAATTGCATCCACCTCATCCTGGATGGATATTAAGGAATGTTTGGAAGTGCTTTCAATCTTCTTCAGTGAAGATTCCATCACTGATATTGTGTCCTTCTTTGGTTTTTGGGAAGACTTTTTCAAGCCCATGATTCTGCTAGGTGAAATCATTTCAGTTAGAAATTTTAATTCGTTATGAAATTAACATTCTTTCAAGGATATTAGAAACCTATCACAACAATTTAAATATCAAGCAAAACATGAAATTTCATACTCTTGAAAGAATTTTAGAGTTAGAAAAATGAAATTTGTTGATCTTTTGACAAAATCGAAAGGGAGAATAGAAGTTGGCGTCGAATAAACACCCTTCAATAATGTCGAAAGCTCAAGGATAATTTTGTTATTGAAGGAAATAGTCGAAACCTACACAACCAATTTGAATAAAATAAATGATATCAACATTCAATAAAAAAGACAAAAGAACCTTTCAGCACTGTCAAAACCTATAAACTTAGGTTTTCAGAGAGAGTTCGAATGTTGTTGAAACCCCATATGCTAATTGGGTCAAAAGGTTTGAATTTGAGTAACGTTGATATAAATGAAAAGGCTTTGAGACGTTTCGACAACATTTGTATAGAATAATGGTCAAGTCTCCAATTAGTTACAAGGGGTGTCTAGCAGGTCGAAAGGGGCATATGGTTTCGAAAGAATAGCAACGACTAAATTTGAGTCGATACAGTAGGTTTCGACTGAGTCAAAACGTTTGATTTGATTTGCAACTCAAACAAAGTATAGTATTCTCAACCCAATTTATAAAAAATGAATGACGAATTTCTAACTCCGCACATCCCTTAAAATAAATTAGGAAAAAGCATGTATTAAAGGTTTTGATTATGCTTTCGAAAGCATGCATTAGACAATTGTGTAGCAAGACGCACTAGGTAACTTCTTCGAAAGGTACCAGAATACACTAAAGAGTAACTATGCTTTCGAAGAAATCCGCTTCATTTTAATAACCTTAACCTTTCGACGAGGTAAATTAAGAGAAGCGCTGGACTACCTTTCGACCTCATCGAAAGGGGTGAAGAAGCAAAAAATTGCCGCCTTAACCCCTTTCGAAGGGGAAGAAAGGTAAAATTGCAGCGCCAAAATATGATTCAAACTGCAAAAGCTTCTTTACGAAGTAATTGGAAATCCCCTTTTTCCCCAAATTCAATTTTAACCTTAAACTTCAAAAAGCAATAACTAAGTTGATTTAGGCGCGCGTTTACAATCGATAATCTTCAAAATCCCTAAAATTTATTTTCGACCCTTGTTTGCTTTTCAAAAAATAGAATAATTATGAAATTAAAAAGTAAAAAAATTACTTTTCGGATGAATTCCGAAAATGACTTAAAGTAAGAAATGAAATAAGAGAAGCCAAAGAAACAAACCGATGGTCATTTTCATGAATGAAAACTTGAAATTATTTCTACGAGATTCAAGCAGAATTTTGAATTCAAATTGGGTGAATATAGAAATCGAAGATTAATATGAAAAGTTAAGCAGAGATAATATAAACTTACTTTGGATTTGAATTTCTACTGTTGGATATATATTATTTGGGAATTGGAAAACATTGATTCTTGCTGGAAATTCCTTTTAATTGCAGGTAAGTGAAAGTGGGGAAGAAATAAACTTTCTTTATAAGAGAAGTCGGTAGGATGACAAACCGTGCAATCAAATTTAAATGAATGGCTAGGATTTGTGCATGAATATGAAAAGGCAGGAAGTGTAATAGGTTTCGAAAGAGTTGACTTGGAAACTCAAGAGCATCCCTTCGCCAGGGCAAATTTCACCATTAATTCCCACTTTAACCTTGTCAAAACCAAAATGATAAAAGGAAAAAGGAATGAGAGATGACAGCACCAACAAAGCCTTTTGAAGGAGTTGAAGGGATGCTACAGGCAAAAGCGTGACGTGTTACAAGCTTACGAAGGGGTCAATGTGGTCGAATGCTCCCCTTTGCATCAATGTCCACCTTTCGAAACAAACGCTTTCACCTACATGAAGACATTTCAAATAAGAGGAGGAATACCTTTCAAAGGCAACGGATAACAACCCCTCACATTCGCCCCAAACCTTTCAAAACCAAAGGTTTCGCTTTCATTCAAACTACTTAGAAAGATGCCTTGATCAGAACAACCCTTTCAAAAGCATAACCAAGCCTTTCGAACCGGTCGATGCCTTTAACATCCAGGGAAGGTTTTGCATCAATTCGCAAGCATGCATTCAGAAGATATCTTCCGCGTCGACACCATCAACACTTCAACACATTCGAAACCCCAAGGAAGTACCTATCGACATAGTTGAAAGCTCATACCTCTACTTCTTTTGACAACAAAGCAAAACAAAGAGAAAAGGCGTAACCACTCCTTGCGACGAAGATAGAGGCATTCAAACCCATTCGAAAGCATTGCAGAGGGATGCGCAAGTGTCAAATGAGACGGAAGGTAGGTAAAGCCACCTTTCGACTAGGACAAAAGCAGTGCGTCGAAAGGTGACAACCCGCATCTTTAAATAAAACCCTAGGGGTTTGGTTTAGGAATTCATTCGCCATCTTCTTATACTTTTTTAAGTTTGTAAATTTGTAAACCCTAATTTGGAAATCAGATTAGGGGAAATTGATTAGTTTGTATATATCAGTAGTTAAATGAAAGAAAGATTTTAATATTGGTGATTATGCAACTGTTTTGAGGTTATTATTTGATCCAATTGTGTTCTGCTTGCGTCAACCAAATCGAATGGGTACCTTTCAAGTGAGTCGAAACCTCACACTTACTAATACACTTAAGTCCTTAGCTCCAACCACTACCCACTAAACACTTACCTTTTAATGAGTCGAAACCTTAAACTTAGCTTGTTTCCCCTTAGGTATCAGGATTAAATCCAAGCCATTTAAAAGACCAGCTTTCGACGAAGTTGAAAACCATCCAGACAAGTCATATTCTTGAATCCTTAGAGCCAATCTTTAGTGTTTCATAACCGTTTCAAAAGGAGGTTCCGAAAGGATAACCAAACAACTTCAACAAGCTCAAAGGACTCGAAAGAAAGGGATATATGTGTTTCAACTGAGTCGAAAGGTTGGAAAAGGAAGAGTTTTCATAACAAAGACCTATTCGAAAGGTTAATCAAAGGAAGCAACAAGATCCAAACATTCTCTTCTTAGTCAAAAAAGGTTGATTTAAACACACTAGCACTTTCAACTATACTTGGGGGTGTTGACAAGTTTTCTTGTTAACAATATGTCTTCTCGAAATATGGTATGCATTTTTTCAAAATCCTAAGAAGAAGTCCCATACCTGGAGCTTTCTATTTTGATATGGATCCGAGTAATCTACAACATGAATTGAAGTTCAGATTTAAGAATTTCAATGGTAGTCCTTAGATTCAAATGTGGGTTTGAATCAATTGAAATTATCACTTTTGGAATGAAATCTCCAGATCTCTAGCATTAGACATCCTCCGATATTACTCAAATGATTTGCGACATAAGATAACTTACAAAATTGAGGAGCCCAACGCCATCGATTACCCTTACGGCATTAACAATCCAGTGGCATCATTCAACCGTGCGACGTTGACTAACTTATAGCATTACTCACTTGCGACATCAGTTTCTTTTCGACATCAAACGTTCTTTAGACATTGTTAAATACTGCAGCTTTAAAAATCTATGGCATGGTTCATTTATGGCATCAATTTCAGCATTAGATATCTTTCATCATTGTCTATTTGCGGCATTGAGTAACTTTAGAACCAATATCAGAAACTTCAGCATTGTTATTTTCGATTTTCTCTACTATTTCAACAGCGAGCACTTGCCTATAATATGAGGCCCTTCGGATCTTAAAACCCGTCTTCATCTAGATCTACGAACTCAATATCGTTCAGATCTACAAACTTGATATCGTCTGGATCTCAAAATTCAATTTTGCTCTGATCTACAAATTCACTATTATCTAGATCCAAAACTAATTTAAGGGATAATCAACTTCTTAGTAGAAAAGGTCATCGAATTAGAGAGATTTATGTCGTAAAGCTTATGGATTAAGAGTGGAGATCGCTGTCGAATTAGGATCGATGTTGAATTGGTAGGAACTGAAGTTGGGTAATGAATGACCTAGAGATGGTAATTGATGCTGAATGTCTTATGGGTCGGGTATGAGCGACCTTGGATGAACGAAGCGGAACTGCAGTTGTCTTTTATAACCTATAAATAATTGATAATAATTAGTTTTCTAATAAAGAACAAATTTGAAAAAAAATTCAAAATATGAAATTCGCATCTCTTTAGGGTATTTTAGTCATTTTCCTAATATGTGGAGGCATGAGCTCTCCTTCTAGTGCCAAAAAGTTAAACTAAAATTTGTCTCGACGTCCAAGGTGTATGTACAAGAAGGCATGTCCGAAGAAATTCCAATAATACCCCTTGGTTTTATGATAATTCACAAGATTGTTTGAAATTATATTCTAAGTTTAAGAGATAAAATAGGAAAGTCCAAACAACTACAGGCAATAGGCTCAAGTCATGTTCTTTATTCAATCCTAAACATATTAACAAATATGCAAATATGTAATTATTTAACTGCTCAAGCCCTTGTTTATAAATATGTCATCTTCTCCCTCGTTATCCTTTATGCCATTAGTTTGTCCTCAAGCTCTCAATGAAGAGAACTTGGAGAATATCCTAATTGGGAAAAGTGAGAACGAGGTTAAGGGCCCTTTTTATGAAGGGGTGCATCTATATTTATAGTGGTTGGAAGGAGGTTGGCTTTCATCCATTGACGGCATGGGACTTTTGGTGCCATTTGTTACTATCTTGGTGGTGACTTCGATATAGAGCATATGGTGGAATGTGAATGCCTTGGAGGCTTTACGAAGGAAATATTCCAAATCCTCTTGAATTTACTCTTGTGAATGACTTTATTCCTCTTTATTTGCATGACCTTAGACATCCTCAGTGTATCCCATCGTTATTCTTTTGTCTTGATATCATTCAGCAACTTCTTATTGACAATTTTTGACATCAACTTTCTTAATATCTTATGACATGCTTTTAGTCAACATTCTTTGTAGATTTGATGACATGTGGCATAAGTAAAGCACAGTGCTACATGGAATGAGAAAGGCATTACTTGAAAGGTGACGTAGAAGAGTGATGATATGAGATGGGGGTGGCATAGGCGGTATTGGAGAAGAGGCGACATAAAAGAGATGTGACGTTGACTAAGTGCGACGTTAGCTAGATGCGGTATTGATAAAATGCGCCATGAATTTATAAATAACATTGATAATCGAACGGATTTGATGAAATGTGGCATGGATGGTGTTTGATATTCATGAATTGTGGCTTCAACGGAGGGTGACGTTAATGGAGTGTCGCATCGTTATTTGCTTTATACTTTCAATATTATTTACTTTGACATGAATCCTTAACTTCGACTCGAAGCTAAATTACGACATGAAGAACTTAATTTCAATATATACTCTTCTGTTTGGCTTAATATTTCATTCTTCGATATGGAGGTCTTAACTTCGGTATTAACTGCACTTCGATATTGATATTTAATTTCAACATATCTTTGAGCCTTGATATCATATATTTTCGAGATTTGCAAGCCTTTGGCATCACTGGTTGCAACATCATTCTTCAGTTTAAACATGAATTCCTTTACTTATATCCTTTGGAAATTATGTGGATAACAATGTATGTATGTGTATGTATATATGTATACGTATATGTATAAATGCATGTATGTATGTATGTAGTTGTTATGGTAATGTTAAATTTACTATTATTATGTCAATACCAAACAATCGGTAACAAATATTGAGAAACATTGGTATACTAATGTTATTGTACGGTAACGGTAAATTTACCATTATAAATGGTTAATATAATGGTAAAGAAATGTCAAAACCAGTGATAACGGTAATTTACCAGTCAAATTAATTTTGTTTTTTCACTATTTTAATTAATACTAACCATGGCACTTTTGAAGATATGTCCAATTTCAAGAAGATATTTCAAATAACCTTCATGAAGATGTTTCTTTTTAAGTTTTCTAACTTCAAAATTTTTGATTAACAAATTTATCATTTTATATTATTGTAAATAATCTATGATGAACCAAGAAAATTTTCTATATCGATTTAGATAAATCAAAATGTTGATCTAAGCATTGATGGGATTAGAATAAGTAACAAAATATTTACTATTTTATCAGTATCAAAATCTTAATGCAATAAAAACTAAATTTGTTTATGCATTGGTAAATATAGCATCACCCGTCAATGGTATATCAGTCTGTTGGTATATCAATGCTTATTTTACCAATGGAAACGCTAAAGTATCAATTTTGAATTGCCAATAGCATCATCATGGAAACGGTTTTCTCATGTCTGTAACAATTAACACTACCATATATATATATGTATGTATGTATATATATAGCTAGGATCTGCAGCCCTTCTTATATAGCACCATCACCTAGACACTTGATATAAACCATATATTAATATTTAAATATTTGGCCTATATGAGATAAGAGAGAGTGGCCAAATATTTAAATATTTACATGTGGCTGAAACCGGGATGCTCCTCCCACACTTCAGAACCGATTTCCAAATTGGTGTTTAAAAGGAGTTCACTTTGACTTAGACTTGGTTCCTATTGACAAGCAGGCCATGCTGAAGAATCTCGATGCTGTTAAGCTTGACATTGAGAGAATGTCCAGATGGCAGAAACTGGTTGATGAGCTTCAGAGAGTTAATCGCATGAACCTTGAAGCCATGCTGACAATGGAGAATGACAAGACAGAATGGGATAAAATTTGCAAGCAGCATGATGCAGAGATGGCGAGCATTGCTGATGACAATGCGAGACTTAAGTCCGAAGTTACAAAACTCAAGGAAGATCTCGCCGCTTCTTCCGCTTCGCACTCTCAGAAAGAAGAAGATTTTCAAAAACAAGTGCGGGATGCACATGCTGCTCAAAGGGATGCTGAGATGAAACTTGAGGCCGATTAGCACGTAACTGAAAAATACCGCAACGATACCGCTCAGCTGCGGGAAAGAGTTTATTCCTAGGATTTGGAAATCGTGGCATTAAAGGCTCGACTTTCTAAAGTTGAGAAAGAGCGTGATGACGCAGTTGCTGGTCGAGTTGTCGCCAAAGAATCTCATGAAGCAACCAAAGCTAAAATCATCTCTACTTTGTTCGACTTTTATGTCCACTGCGTCTTGGGGCGTGGGAGCCTCTCATTTTTGGGACCAACATACGAAATCACTTTAGCCGAAGTATGGGAAGCGGTAATTGACATGCTAGGGGGTGTCGGTTATGCTGAAGCGGACCTTGAAGCATGTTATCTAGATGATGAGACCCGCGCAGCTCTTGCCAAGGGAAAAGAGCAATTAGCTAAGGCGCGAGCTGAAGCAGCTGGAGAAGAACATCTGAGATAGGAAGTATCTCCAACTGCCCCTGCCCATACTTCGGTACCAGCTACAGTTGGTAACATAGGCTCCAGTTCTCATTCTCCGCCTCCTGCTAAAATCGTAACTGGGATTACAACAGCCCAGGACGGAGATGAAGGCGAAGAAAGCACCGAAGCTCATGCTTATGAGATTGATATTACAAAGCCAACTTCTCCAGGTAACTTTAACGTTGAACCGAGTCAAGTGGACTACTTGTTTGCTTCAACTGAGTTTGATGAAATTCTCGATTGTTACTTAAGTCTTGATGAACCCATATCTTCTCTCTTTTCGGAGAATACTGATTTTAACTTCTTTTCTTCTGTAGCGGAAGCACCGAAAGCTGCGCCAACTTCTCCTCTTCCAGCCGTTCCTCCTCCAACTCTTCAAGGCACTCCTGCTTCTCAGCCGGGTTCGCAGAAAGATCAAATAGGAGCCCTTCAAGGCTTGGAGGATCCTCCTGCTTCACAAGAGCAGAAGGCAGAAGATCTTGAGGATAGTGAGAAGACTCCGGAGCAGTCTCTTGATGATAACACGAAACTTTCCACGCTGCTTACTACTCCGGGAAGTGAGTCTTCTTCGAAGAGGAAAGGGAAGCGCGCCATGAGGAAGAAGAAGAAAAGAATTTCAGCTGGAGAGGACAAAGCATAAGAAGATCCAGCTACACCTTCTTCTCCGACCCGTCCACCCGGATTCCGAAATTAGTCATCAAACCGGGCAAGGGTACTAAAGGTGCCAGGAAGAAGGAGTGATGAACTGGTCTCTACTCTTCTTATTTTGCTTTTTGCATGTATTGACCGGAGATTGTGCGGATACCGGCCTCCGCTTGAAACCTGCATATGTACAAAAACATTACAGTATGGAATAAAATGGTTCTTTTTACTTGTACAATTTCTTGTTAGTATTTGTGTGAATGCATTTATTCCTTGTTTTTGCACAAGTTTCTTTGTACGATATTGCAGTGAGCTAGTGGTATGATATTTGAGCGCTGTTTTTATTAATATAGTTATATGCCCCTATACTACGGCTTATTGCAATATTCTGAAAAGACTTGTATTCTTATTTTTAAAGAATAACCCTTCCGTTTTGAGGAAATATTATTCTACTTTTAATAGAATACGCTTTGTATTGGAGAAGTTTTTCTGTCTCTCCTCTTTTTTTTTTAAGAGAACACTTCTACTTTCAAGGACGATCACTTTTACTTGTTGAAAAGTGGATTCCCCTACGTAGTGAAGCGAGCTTCTAAAGAATGTTTTGATCCGTTGGACGCGCCTCGTTAGAGGGCTTTGTTTAATATGCCTTTGGGAAGGGCTTTTTTTTTGTGCCTCGGGAGAGGGATTCGTTTGTGTGCCTCCAAGGAGGGATTGTGCCTCCGAAGCAGTTTTTGCCTACGACGAGGTGCATTTGGACTCTGAGGAGTAGTAGTTGGACCCCGAAGAGTAGCACGAGGACTCTGAGGAGTAGCATGGACCCCGAAGAGTAGCACATGAACTCGAAGGAGCAGCATTTGGACTCTGTAGAGTAGCATAGACTATGTAGAGTAGCAGTTGGACTCCAAAGAGTAGCACGAGGACTCTGAGGAGTAGCATGGACTCCGAAGAGTAGCACGTGAACTCGGAGGAGTAGCATTTGGACTCTGTAGAGTAGCATGGACTCTGTAGAGTAGCAGTTGGACTTCGAAGAGTAGCACGAGGACTCTGAGGAGTAGCATGGACTCCGAAGAGTAGCACGTGAACTCGGAGGAGTAGCATTTGGACTCTGTAGAGTAGCATGGACTCTGTAGATTAACAGTTGGACTCCGAAGAGTAGCATTTGGACTCTGTAGAGTAGCATGGACTCTGTAGAGTAGCAGTTGGACTCCGAAGAGTAGCACGAGGACTCTGAGGAGTAGCATGGACTCCGAAGACTCCGAAGAGTAGCACGTGAACTCAGAGGTGTAGCATTTGGACTCTGTAGAGTAGCATGGACTCTGTAGAGTAGCAGTTGGACTCTGAAGAGTAGCACGAGGACTCTAAGGAGTAGCATGGACTCCGAAGAGTAGCACGTGAACTCGGAGGAGCAGCATTTGGACTTTGTAGAGTAGCATGGACTCTGTAGAGTACCAGTTGGACTACGAAGAGTAGCACAAGGACTCTGAGGAGTAGCATGGACCCCGAAGAGTAGCACGTGAACTCGGAGGAGCAGCATTTGGACTCTGTAGAGTAGCATGGACTCTGTAGAGTAGCAGTTGGACTCCGAAGAGTTGCACGAGGACTTTGAGGTGTAGCATGGACTCCGAAGAGTAGCACGTGAACTCGGAGGTGTAGCATTTGGACTCTGTAGAGTAGCATGGACTCTGTAGAGTAACAGTTGGACTCCGAAGAGTAGCATTTGGACTCTGTAGAGTAGCATGGACTCTGTAGAGTAGCAGTTGGACTCTGAAGAGTAGCACGAGGACTCTGAGGAGTAGCATGGACTCCGAAGAGTAGCACGTGAACTCGGAGGAGTAGCATTTGGACTCTGTAGAGTAGCATGGACTCTGTAGAGTAGCATGGACTCTGTAGAGTAGCAGTTGGACTCCGAAGAGTATCACGAGGACTCTGTGGAGTAGCATGGACTCCGAAGAGTAGCACGTGAACTCGGAGGAGTAGCATTTGGACTCTATAGAGTAGCATGGACTCTGTAGAGTAGCAGTTGGACTCCGAAGAGTAGCACGAGGACTCGGAGGAGTAGCATTTGGACTCTGTAGAGTAGCATGGACTCTGTAGAGTAGCAGTTGGACTCCAAAGAGTAGCACGAGGACTCTGAGGAGTAGCATGGACTCCGAAGAGTAGCACGTGAACTCGGAGGAGTAGCATTTGGACTCTGTAGAGTAGCATGGACTCTATAGAGTAGCAGTTGGACTTCGAAGAGTAGCACGAGGACTCTGAGGAGTAGCATGGACTTCGAAGAGCAGCATGTGAACTCGGAGGAGTAGCATTGTTGCTTGTGTCCTTCTACCATCTGCTTCCTGGCGATTCCTCGTTATCATTTCAAGTGCATGTTCCATCCTTTTGTAAGTTGTTTACTTTTTGCCAAAGAAATGTACATGATTGTTGAGTGAATCCACGGGGCAGACGCAAGCTACTTTACCGGATGTTTGTTTGCACAAACGATCGCGATTGGCTAGCCAGGATCTAGAATCTCCTCGTTAAGGAGATGCCCGCTTTGGTGGAATGACTAACTATTTGAATAGCACTTCTTTTGTAGGAGTTGAATTTTGGAACTTTTGTGGCTTGACATTCATTTGTTGAGTGATTTGTAGGAATCGCTTGGCTTCATGATGGGTTGAATAGGTAAGCTTTGCTTTGATAGCCTGCAACGTTAAATCGACATTTTAGCAATATTTTAAAGATACTTGCATATCGAAATGATACAGGCATTCTATAGCATTAGAGAATACAAAATTTGTAGTTCTTTATTATTGATTCACACTGATTTCTCAGTGATTTACAATACGAGAGTTATACATCCGACATTATTTTTACAAATTTAAGCAATGTTGTTAAGTAAAAATTGGATGCAAGCGATTGTTGTTTCAGAATCTCTGGATTGAAATTCCATTTCCACTGGACTCGTAGTTTTGGATTTATATGCCAGAGAGATTGGAAGATGCCCCAACTGCAGTTTGTGGGTAGTCAGCAGTCGTCCCAATTCCTGCCTGCTGGGTGAGTACCCCCTGTGACAACATTAATGACAAGTTTTTCGGAATCTTGCACTGCAGTGTTGTTGTCAGAGCCAGATCGATGGACATGATGTTGTTGCCCCTGAGTGGATGAGGTTGGGTCGACTCGGTTGTTCTTCACATATTGCTGCAGTTTACCCTGTTTCAGCAACTCTTCAATCACATTTTTTAACTGGCGACATTGGTTAGTGTCATGGCGAGGTTGATTGTGAAATCGACAGAATCTCCCATTATGCATTGCCCCTCTATCCATCTCAGGTGGTTTGGGATACTTGACAACATCTTTTGTTGTAAAGAAGATAATTTCCGGTGTATCAGTTAAGGGAGTAAAATCTGGAGGATTAAAGCGGCGAGGTTTCTTCTCATTCCCTTGCTTCCTTTCTCCGTCATTTTCCCTTTTCTAGTTTCCAGATTCTCTTTTGCTAGAAGCAACATCGTTATTCTTGACTTCGGTAACAGCCACTTTTGCTGGCGCAGAAAGGCTTTCTAGGCGCATGAATTTGTCGGCCTTTTTATAGAATTTCTCGAGTGAGTTTGGCTCTTTCATTTTCAACCATCTTCCGAATTCACTTGATTTGTTGATGGCTCGCATCAGGTAAGTCAGGATCATACGGGGTTCCGCATTATCCACTTCGGCCAGGGCAATATTGAAACGGTTCAAAAAAGGTCTGATAGATTCTCCAAGCACTTGTTCAAGGCTGGACAGTGACATTATATCCTTAGCTTTCGAAGCATACAACCTGAACTGATCCTTGAATTTTCGAGTTAAATCAGAGAATTGATCTACGGACCGAGTTGGTAGCTTTGTGAACCATAGTAGAGCTACGCCTTCCAAGTATACTGGAAAGTATCGGCATTTAATCTCATCTGATGCTCTTGGCCGGTCATATGCCAATCTTACTTGTATAGAAACTGGTTTGGGTCACTTGTCCCCCTATAGGCTGGGATAGTAGGAGGTATAAATTTTCTTGGAAATTCTGCTTTCAAGATCCTTTCAGTAAACAGAGTCTTGCTTGGAGCAAATCCCCAGTCGTTCTCATCTTCTTCCCTCTGTATGCTCTCTTTCATGATTCGACGAACCATCCCTGATAGGTATTCCTCATTGTTCAGAGGCATCGCTGGGTAGACATCAGCTGTTCTTTCAGAAGTTTGCATGGGCAAATACTCGCGAAAAGTTGGCCGCGGCCTTGGACCTTCAGCTTGGAAAGGTGGCACTTCGGCGGTACCCGTTGCTCTTTGAGGAATATCTTTCTCTTGGGAATTATGAGCATCTTCAGCGAAGACTGTTTCATTGTTTCCTGGTTGTCGATTTGCCCCAAGTAGAGCGTTTAATCTGTCCATCATCAAAGCATTTTGGGCTTCAATTTGTTGGTATAATCCAGATACAACGTCGTCTAATTCAGCCCTTGTGACTCCAACGGTAGGAGTTGCCTGGTTTGCTGTTGGGGAAGCGGAGGTCCCCTCATGAGCATTTTCGGATCTGGTAGATCTACCCTTTCTTCAAGGAGCCATGATCTCAGATAAACTTCTGGTCTTTAGAGAAATTCTTTCAGCAAACCTTTGCGGAGCAATGGTGAGAATATTCCTGAGTTGGGTTCTCAGTGAAAGCACCAAAATGTTAACGCCAAAAAGAGAACGCTAACACCTCGGTGTGTGTAGTAGTAATGTGAAAGCACCACCCGTTGGTACGGGAACATAATATAAGATGAAAATAGCAGAAAAGTAAAGAGACAACAGTTTTATAGTGGTTCGGCTCGTAATTGAGCCTACGTCCACTTTATATTCTTTTATTGTTGATTTGGTTACAAGTTGATACAATGCTCTTCAAAAATACAATACACTTCGATTCCAAAACACTTCAGACTAATAGCTCAAACTTCGATGTAATGATGCTCTTTGAATCCATGTTGGGTGTGCAAAATCTTTCTCGAAGCTTGTTGTAGTGTCTTGAGTGTTTGGAAGGCTTGATGTGTTGGAAGAGTTGAGAATTCAGCAGAGTAACGGTCCTTCAGAAGATCAGCCAAAAGTCCCTCTATTGTTGGAGTTAGGGGGGTATTTATAGGAGTGATTCTGGGCGAAATTTTACCATACAAGTACTAGGTCGTCGACGACTTAAGGTAAGTCGTAGGTCGTAAATCGGCGACGACATAAGGGATCACTTGTATTAGTTGTTCCTGAACCTGTCCAGAACGAGCTGTTAGGTCGTAAGTCGGCAGCGACTTAGTATAAGCCGTAGGTCGGCGGCATTTGGTTTCTTCTGAACGAGTTAATAGGTCGTGTGCAACTTAGTATAAGTCGTAGGTCGTAAGCGACTTAGGATTTACTTTGCTTTTTCTTGTTAAGTCGTTCATCCACTTAGGTCGGTAGGTCGTAAAACCTTTTAACTCCTTAGGTCGCTAACTCCTTTCAGTAGTTAGGTCGTTAGACATTTTAAGTCGGTAACTGCCTTAAGTCGTATGCTTCTTAAGTCGGTCCATATCTTAAGTCGTATGCTTCTTAAGTCGGCTCTGTATCTTAAGTCGTATGCTCCTTAAGTCGGCTCTGTAGTTAGGTCGTATGCTTTTTAAGTCGGCTCTGTATCTTAAGTCGTATGCTCCTTAAGTCGGCTCTGTAGTTAGGTCGTATGCTTTTTAAGTCGGCTCTGTAGTTAGGTCGTATGCTTTTTAAGTCATTAAGCCGCGAATCAAAAGAGGGTTAACACACCTTATTTAGTCCAAAACACTTAGGTTCTAGCTCCAAACCACAAATCTCCAAAAGCTTACCTTTCTAGTGAGTCGAAACCATAACTTGTCCAAAATCCTCAGGCTTAACGATCTAAGCTAAAGTTATTAAAGAAGTAAGCTTTTGATAAAGTTGAAACCCATCCATTCAGCGCACATCCTTAAACACAAGAGTTAAATTGTCAAATAGCACAGCCATTTCGAAAGGGAGGTTTTGATAAAACTCTAAATCAGTTCACCTACCTCAAAAGGTGTTGAAAAAAGGATTTAAGTGTTTCGATCAAGTCGAAAGGTCACAATTAAGAAATTCCAACCACTACAACCCATTCTAAAGGTAGACCAAAAAGAAATAGAAAGGTGCAAATAATTATTATCTAGTCGAAAGGTGGTTTAATTGGAACATCTATATCCAAAATTATACTTTGGGGTGTTGACAAGATTTCTTGTTAACATTTTGGCGCTAGAAGGAGGGCTCGAACCTCGTACCTTGTTAAACTTCCACACCATTTTCCTCTAACCCAATTCTATTCCAAGTTTTCCCACTTTGTACTTTACTTCATCATGATTGGCAAAATCAAAAGATCCGAGCATGGTTCTTTGGAGCCACATCTAATTGGATTCTCCCATGAGACAACTAATGATAGGAATCTAGAAGAAGAACAGCTGTTAAGGATGAAGGATTTAAGTACCATAAGGAAAAAGAAAGTTGAAACCTATGATCCACTTAAATGGAGTTTAAACCCTTTTTATATTGGCCCCACGCCAATCTTTGCCTTAGGAGAAAAGAAAAATGAGTGTGACAACTAGTTTGATCAAATGAGGAAAATTATTCAACAGTATACCAAAGGCACAATCTTTGAAGAAGGAATAATGGCTTATTACAATGCCTTTGTAAACAAATGGGGTCAAGTAACAAGTGAAACACTACCTACATTGGAGCTCTAAAGAGTTTTAAAGAGAAAACCAGTTATCAAAGGAGGAACTCCAGAGCCAAGTAATAAAAGACCTAGAAACCATCCTCGAGAAACAAGCTTCAAGTCGAGACTTTCAAAAGAATGCAACTTAACAACATCTATTGAGAATGTCTACTTGTTAACCAAGGATGAACTTAATTATTAGCCATCCTAAAAGAAAATGGCTAAAAATTAAAAGAACTTGGGAGGATCCTATTTCCACTACCATATGATGAATGGACATGAAACTAATCACTACAGAGTGCTTTAAGGAATGATAATTAACTTTTTCAGACAAGGAAAAATTAATGGGTTTGTAAAGAGATCCTGAATGAAGTCAATAAAGAACTACTTTACTAAAGAGAATCTACATGGTTGGGAGTGAAATACTCCTTTCACTTGAACATTACCTTAAACGGTCAAAGCCTCTGTCTGCGCCAAGTTGGCCAGTGCAGAGCACCTCTTGGAGGGAGGAGTGTACGCCTTTATCCGCCCCATACTATGGCCAGGATAAAGCATTGACAAGCCCTTAGTCGCACCACGCTATGGCCAGGTCTAGGCACCTCCTGGAGGGAGGAGTGTAAGCCTTTATCCACACCACGCTATGGCCAGGTTAAAGGATTGACTAGCCCTTGTCCGCGCCACACTATGGCCAGGTCAAGGCACCTCCTGAAGGGAGGTTAGAGTAAGCCTTTATCCACGCCACGCTATGGCTAGGATAAAGCATCAACAAGCCCTTCGCCGCGCCATGCTATGCACAGGTCAAGGCGCCTCCTGGAGGGAGTTTGGGTAAGTCCTTACTTCCATCTTGAGAATAAGCTAACCAAAGCGCACCAGACAATATTGGACTAAGATGTCCAAGCCCAAGAAGTGGCATATCAAACAATAGAATAAGATGTCCAAGCCCGAGAAGCGGCATATGAGACATTGGACTAAGACGTCCGAGCCCGAGAAATGGCATATCAGAGAACAGACTAAGACGTCAAAGCTCGAGAAATGGCATATCAAATGATGGACTCAAACGTCCAAGCTCGAGAAGCAACTGATCAAATGGCAACTATACACAAGGCTTAAATAACAATCTGCAGCCACCAGTTAATCATCAAGGAAGAATATCCAAACTTCACTTATCAATACCCGAATCTGGGTTTTGGGTCATTCATTATTGATTTCGGGATTTCACTTATTAAGGCCTGAATCTAGGCTAAAGATCTCTATTAAGAAGATTATTATTATGGACTTTTGGTTGTCCACAAATACCCGAATCTGAGTTTCGGATCAGACTTTCGGATCTTCGAACTTTTAAATTTCATTCATTAATGGCTGAATCTAGGACGATGGACTTCTATTACATGATCATTATCGATTCTGTGAAGATCCTAAACTCGGCCTTCGAAAATCGGCACCCGTACTTCACTTGTACTCAAATGCCGTAGATTCAAACGCCGAATCTGGCTCCCCGGAGCTTATAACACCATTAAGTATAAAAACATAGCGGAAGAAAGAAATAGATGATATCATATACAACTCCAATAAATACAATATCCAAAATGATATACAACAATGATATCAATATGGTACAAGAATATCGGAGATAAATAATGATACAGTGGAAAATAGAAGTGATAACTCCAAATGATCCTCAATCGAGAATGAGACCAATAACTCCAACATCAGCTCGAACCACCATCACGTTGCACCAAGGTAAGCAACGTCAGTCATGCGTGAACTCCAAAACTGAACTGGCTCCTGATAATCTACTAAACCTGACTATCTGAAAACCCAATGCTAGACTGCCCATGTGGAAAATTGTGGGCACCCAGAGTTTAGGAAGGGAACAATAAACTCCGAGTCAGTCATGGGACTGGTGTGAGTAAACAAAAACAGTTTATCTTTAAAACAAACAACAAAAGAATTTTAAACATTGAAATCTGTAATGCTTTTTGGAAAATGAAACTACCATAAGGCCTCCCGCCACACACACAATGCAAACGCAGAATTGGAGGAGATTTCTCCTTATGATAGTAAAAAATGCTTACTACGCAAAATCATTCGATATTATTACTATTAGTGCATAGTGTAGAAAACCATTTCAAAAGTATAATATTAATCGTAGTCAGCATAGACATTCTGAACTATGCCTACTATAGCTACTATGTTCAATAGCAGGTTACCGCCACATTCCATAGCAGGTTATACAACTAAAACCGTACTGGGCTCGTATTGTTTCTTTGTATTTTCCAACAAATGTTCAGGCTAAGGAACTTCCTATGCCACATGGGAATGCCTCTAGAGGGACACCCCGAGAACCTACCTGAATCAATGCCAACACAAGGCTGGTATCTTCTTCCCGGGTAGTAAACCTGAGATATGCCACCCCCGGTCGTTTGCGACCTTTATCCGAGGGCCCTCGATCACAAAGCAACAATCACACAGTAAATGAGATTGGAGCAAGCACACAAGTAAATATCTGGGCTCCATACCATGATACCACGTTTTTCCAGAAGGAATGGACATTACTAGGGGAGCTACCCCTGAAACCTTGCCGCATCTTTCCTGTTTCGACCATTACCGGTTTGTAAGGTCCGATGAGGTCTCGTCCACAAAGCTACGCTTTTTCACAAAGCCATGCTTTGTTCAACAAATGATTATCAACACACAACAGCACTCAGCATGCCACACTACCAAATTGGGAGTATATCACTGATAAACTTCAACTACATAACCTCTGAGCTCGTACGTCTTAGAGAAGGGTGTTAAGCTAAGAGAATAAATCTCCGCCACCAAACATAAATGTATTTGAAAGAAATCAGCTTTATATCTCAAAATGTAATGTCAGACATACAACCATACAAGTCTGTTCCGGGTTCGAACAGAATCGAAGGCACTTCCAAAGAAGCCCTTGCAACCAGGATAATTTCTAATCATGTCCAGACTTCCCATCACAAAGGGTGCTAAAATCTCTATACCGGGGATCAGCCGATGCAGAGACAATCAATGGTAATCCTTTCATTTTCGAAAGTATCCGGTCTTCACCACCGGTCTTCAAATGCTATCCATAACGTCGTATCATTATTCAGAATGGGTTATATGACACAAAATCCTCTCCTGGCTAAACCGAATAATGAGCGTAATATTTAAAAACATATGGATAATGGAATTTCAGTTAAGTCACAACTTATTACCCAAACTTTTCTTTCAAATGGTTTAAACCAATTACCATTTTAATCTTTTTAAACAAAAAGATTCAATTCACACAGTTCACCCAGTTTCACAAAGATCTATTCATAGATTTTCCAAATCAATTTCCATTTCAATTTGGATTTAACTCGTCCAATCTTTAAAATCAAGATTTAATTGATAGCTTTCAAAACAATTCCATTTCGACCTTTTATACAAAAGGTACACCTTTCCAATTTCAAAACAAAGTTCAACAATCTTTCACAAAGATTTATTCATAACTTGGAAATTCTTTTGACACAAATTGGAAATTTATTTCTTATATGAAAGCTTCTATTATTTGAAAAGAAACAGTTTTCATTTCGTAAAATCTGATTCATTTATACGAGTTAAAGTCCTTGGGTTAAATTCAAATTTTCAAAACCATACTTTTAAAATGGTTTAAGTTCATATAAACACATTTAAAACATTTTGACCTTAATTTCCAATCATGGAATTTAATTCAAAAATTTTGAATTTAAATTCAAATTAAATTATTTAAATTGGAAACTTTACCAAGTTATTCAAAATATCTTTTCTCTTAAAAAACTCCTTTTCAAAAGCTTTAATATTTAACCCAAATCCATTTCCGAAATCAATTGAAATTAAAATTTCAATTTCAAAAATATTAAATTTAAATCATTTGTGACTTAACAGATTTTCTCGTGAAATCCATATTTGTGTGTAAAAGTGTGGTCCAGGGGTCTCACACAGTAGTGCAACATCATCCAATCATCACAGATTAAAATACAGAAATATAGTTGATAAGCGGTATAACTATAACGCTTATCTTTCATTCACAGATATATAAATTACAGATAATATATTACATTCATCCAGATTAATGAACTACAGTACAGATCACATACAAATTAGAATATATCACACATCATCACAGATCAGGGAATATCAATAATTCAATCATTCAGTCAAGTCCAAACATTCACAAGAAAACCTATTAATCAACTGATTAATTTAAATCAGATGTATCAATTATTAATCCGGATTAATTATCATAAGTTAATTACAAATTATTTGAAATAAATTTCCCTTTCATTATTTATTAGTTAATCTTTAATTATTAACTATCATCCTTAATTAATGAATCAATTAACTTTTATTTATTTAATAAATCTTAATTAATCACATTAATTAATTAATCCTTTGATTAATAACAAAGTATTATACTCAAATTTCAAATTATCATTCAATTTATTACATCTAGTAATTATCTATTAATTACTTTTCTAAGTAATTGTATTTCCAAATTTTTCAAGTGATTATTCTGAATTAATTAACTTAAGTAATTAACTTAAGCTAATCCAATGTAACTCAATTAGTTACACTGAAGAATTAATTCTTTAATTACTTAACGATTCCACAAATGATTATTATGAAATTAATTAATCTAGATTTATTGTTAAAATTAATCACATTAATTTAATTAATTAATCCTTAATTGATTACCCTTTAAACACTTGATTTATCAACCTTAAATCATTAAATAATTATCCTTAGTTACTTTCATTAAGCAATTACCTTTAAGTGATTGATTACCCTTTAATTACTTTTAATTACTCAATTAATTCAAAGATAAATCATTTATCTTAGTTAATCACTTTATTATCATTAAAATCTTTGATTAATAAAATTCATAATTAATCATCATTAACACATAATTTATTCAAAAGATCAAGGTTAATTATAACAACATTTTATTTTAATTAATTACATAATTTATTTAATTTAAATTAAGAATCAATTAATAAATAATGTCACAAAAATAAATTAATTAAACTCAGTTAATTTTAAAATAATTTATTTTTAACTTCAAAACTAATCCCATGTTTTAAAACAAAATACTTTTTCAAAAGAAAGTTTTAACATGTTTAAATTTGAATTAGTTTAAAACTTTGAAAACTGGTTTTATAACAAACCCGAATCCTCCCTGTATGTTTCCCGAGACAAAAGCGTGCTTACTTCGAGTTTTCCTAGAAAACAACCCGTATACTTTTATTTTCAAACTTAAATTTTTGTTTAAGTATTTAACCCTTATGTTCACAAAATCCCCCGGACTCATACTCGAGCCATCAACCTAGTTCCCCGAAGATTACTTCGAGTCAAAATCCTTTCTTTTCCAATCCAGGCAACTGACACCAACCTGGCATCGTGCACATGCACCATTGATCCAACGCCCTCCAACCATCGCCAAGACCACCCACACGTCGACGACTACCATCTCGTCATGAATGATCACCCAGAACCACGAGTTTCCCCATAAATCAAAATCGAACCACTCGAGACCACTAGAACCAAATCACCATCATCGGAAAACTACTCGTCCCATCGATCTAGTATACCAGAGAGCACGCAATTTTGGTCGGAGCTTCGACAAACTCCAACGCACCGTTCCCCATTAGTGCGATCGACCCAAACACCATGACGTAGTCGCAATCTCCCCAAGAACTCCAACAGCCTAAAGTGACTGTCGAACTCTAGATCGACGTCAATCCATTACCACGATCATCTAAAAACACTTCCATTATTTTTCCTCACATCTACATCCTCCCAGCATTCTTCGACTTCAATCACGAGAGCTAAAAACGCACCGATCACCGTAATTTCGTTCAAACCCATTTCACGTTCAACCTACTAATTCTCGAAATCTACCAAATTAAAAATCATGATTTTTCTTTTAAAAATCATTATTTCCAAGAACAAATCACATAATATAATTGATTCAAGAAATTAAGATACTTGGGTTTTTGTATTTATTTGAGTTTCACTGTAAATTCTTGTTCCAGTTCAAAATTTACCTTCTGGTTTTCTTAAAAATATTATTAAGCACTAGCTTAAGATTTAACAAACACATTTTGTTCATATCCTAAAGTCTAAAGGAGATTGGGGAAAGAGAATTTGATTTTTAAACTTGTTTTAGTCTGTTAAGATCAAACAGAGGCAAGTCATTTAAATACAGACATGCACAGGCGCTTTTAAATTCATATACATGCATGTACATCTATGACTAACCATTTCAAGTCATCACTTATATCCATCATCACAGGCATCAACAAATAAAAACAATTTGGAGCTTTTGATTAAGAAGATTACTCACTGTTGTTTTTGAGAGATGAACAGAGCCTTCTTTTGAAAATACAAGCTGAAATCTCTTCTTTTTTTCCTTGATCTTCTTGTTTATATTGAATTGGAGTGTTGTTTTACTGAATTTTGTTTAAGTTGTAGATGGTATTTATTTCAGATGTACTCAGTTTGATAGATCGAACTGAGATGAAAATATTTGATGTGTAGAAAATGAGTTTACAGGTGGTGATATTTGTACAAGTGATAATTAGTTTTTGGTACAAAACTATCAGATATTTTTCTTTGGTTTAGAGGCTGAAGTGATTTATGGTGGCTGCATTAATGGTTTGTACCATATAAATTGTTTTTCTTTCGGCTGTACATGTATATGAGATAGTTTTTTTGTGGTTTCCTTTACAAGCTATTCACATACAAATTCTTTCCTTTTTCTTTTATTATCTGGTTTCATACTTGAAGATATTTTGTTTTGTACTTGTTCAAGCCTACATACTTATGTTCTATTACTTTGTATTGTTTTCTTTCTTTTACAAGCTTCATTCATATGTATATTTCTTGTTTGTTTGGTTTCATACTTATCTACATACTTATATTTATTCATTCTTATGTTTACTTGTCTTTTATTTTATTTTTCTTTTATTATTTTTGTATCTATTTTATTTGTATTATTTTGTATTGATTTATAAATATGATATTAAGATTTATATTTTACTTTATATTGTATAAAACAATATAATTTATTTATTTTGTAATATAGATGAATTTCAATATCTAATATGTTGTTAGAATTTATCTTATGTGTTTATTTTATTTTTTTATAATTTATCTTATATATATTTATTGATTTCTATTTTTAACTTGAATTATTATTATTATTATTTTCATTTCTATTTTAAATATTTATTATAAATTTGACTATAATACTTATTGTTTATTTTTATTTCTATTATAGACCATCAATCCCAAATTTTGTCATTATAATTTGTCTTTAAATGATGCAGCCCGACCTTCCTATACTTTAGGTCAACATTGACCTAACAAGTTGTTAAGTCGCGAAGGTGGCCTAACGAGTTATGCATGCGAGTTATACCCACAAATGATGCCTGCGAGCGAGCTACGACCTAATAAATTACGAGCTAACGAGATACAAGAGGCAACGCCGTGTGATAGGCCGTATGCTTTCGATCGCTCCAGAGTAAGTCGTTTAAGTTTAGGTCGTATGAAGATTTCCAGGAGCCATTTCCTTAGGTCGCTCAAGTCATCTAACGACCTATGCCACCAACGACCTAGTAGGAAGTCACCTTATCTTAGGTCGCTACGAACCAGCGTGTTACGACCTAGTATGTTGGTAGGTCGTCCAAGCAACCTAGTGAATCATGGGAACCGGTCCAACGAGCTAAACAAGTCAGTACGTATTACCTTAAGTCGCGAGCGACCTAGATACTTATGACCTAACGAGGTACAAGGGAAAGAGGATACAGGAATGCAAGATGTGCCGCCTTCTTTAGGTCACGAGCTACGACCTACAAAGTGACATGAATTCCAGTTGATCATCGCTTTCTTAGGTCGCCAACGACCTAGCGACTTAAGCCACAATTCATTAGGTCGTGCACATTAGGTCGCAAGGCTTTGAAGATATGTTATATTTCTTAGGTCGTGCCAAGGGCATTCTCGTAGGTCGCTGATCTCTTTAAGACGCTACTCAAGATATGTCGCATGCTATCAACATATGCCGCATGGGCTTAGGTCGCGTGAGCCTTAGGTCGGTTGTGTTGTTTCCTTAAGTCGTTCATCCAAGATCGCTGATTTCTGGAGTCACCGTGGTTCTTGAGTCGTATTATGTAACTCATGTGTTGTATATGCTGAGTCGTATGTTCTATCTGTTGTACTTGTACATATTAAGTCGTATGATGTTGTAATATCTTATGTCGTTTGATTTAGGTCGTTGAGGTTAAGTCGTGTATATGTGTTAGGTCGTACATGAGCTAAGTCATGTGTGTTGTAATGAGTTAGGTCGTGAATGGGTTGAGTCGTGTGTTGTTGTAACCCTATAAATAGGGACGGTGGTGTCATTTGTAAAGTAGGTTGATTTTGAATAAAACTTTGTTTGTGTGCTTTGTGCCACTTTGAATTTGGTAGTTGAGTGTTATCTCCTATCTCCACTTTCGGCATTCGAGTGCGCTCGAATCAACGATTGTTGAAGCAATTCACGGTATCAAGTGCGCTTGATCAACGTTCGAAGAATTGTAGATCTTCTCTCACGGTATCGTGCGCGATCAACGTGTCAAAGATAGCTAGAATCCGGTATCTTTGAGATCAACGGATTTGGGCGTTTGGTATTTTCAATCCACCGATTGCTACTTTCATCGTTTCATCCATTTTTGTTATTTCCGCTGCGTCATTTGGTATCAGAGCAAGACTTAGCCAATCATAGCTAAGCAAAGCCTATTGGAACAAAGAGAAGCGTTTGTTCAATTTCAATCGATCCTATCAGTGTTAGATCCGAGAGCTAGTTGAAGCCGTGCAACACTTTGTACATCAAGGCCGAGTTAAAGTGTTGAAGTTAAGTGGAATCCAAGTTAAAGTTATTTGGAGATTGTTTGATTCAACAATGCATCATTTGTTGTTCAAGGCCGAGAGTTGAGCCGAGCTAAGTTGAAGTATTTGAAGTTTGAGCCGTGTGTGGAGCAAGCCAAACTAGTTGAAGTTGAGCTGAGTATAAAGTTTGATCTAGGCCGAGTGTTGAAGGTTGCATTAGTTTGGTTTGTTCAGAGCTAGACCAAAGCCAAGTTTTTGAAGTTTGTGTTTGAATTTTTTTGAAGATTTGTTGAAGATCAATCAAGCATCCGAGAAGAGGTAATCGTCATCAAAATATTGTCGATGTGTATAAAAGAGAAGATGCTAAGGCAATAGAGCAACGAATTAGTGATAACCTCGAAGAGAAGTTCAATAAAGGTTTTGGAAAGTTGGAGAAGTTGATGATGGATTTGAATCAAAGTCAAAGAGGAAGATCACCAGTCTCGAACCATGGAGGAAACAGAGTTTCGCCATCGGTTACGGAAGCAAGGAGGGTGTCGCCACAATCTTATCAAGATAAAAGAGGATCATCAATTTCAATGAGACGAGATCACCATGGGTACAGAGATGAAGAGAGAAGAACTCCATGTGAGTTTGACAATGAACCATGTCGTGATGTCAAAAGATCGAGTAGAAGGGATCTGCATGATCATAGAGACATACGTGGTCATAAAGACGAAGGGTGTAATTTGCCAAAGCATGAGAATGATTCTATTTGGCTAAGGAACAATATTTTTCAGTCTACCTGAACTATTTTGGGAAAGGTTTGTAAATTCGTTATTGATGCGGGAAGTTGCGATAACCTTATTTCTGAAGAAGCCGTTATGAAGTTGGGGTTGAAGATTGAAAAACACCCTAAACCTTATAAACTGGCATGGATAAAGGAAGGTGAAGAAGTGACATTGGGAAGACGAGCATTGATTACATTTTCTATTGGGAAAAAGTACAAAGATGATATATGGTGTGATGTGGTTGATATGGATGTGTGTCACCTACTATTGGGAAGTCCATGTCAGTATAATAGAGCTGTACAACATAATAGTCATGCCAACAGCTATAGTTTCATGTTCGAAGGAACCAAATTACCTTAGTTCTTAAGAAGCGTGAACAAAGTGAAAGCAAGCCAGAGAAGAAGGTGGAAGCAACCAATCGAATATCTTCGAAAGAATTTGTTGAAGAAGTGAAAGATAGTGTTGAAGTGGAAGATAAAGTAGAATCTTCTCAACCCGCGATGTTTGATGAACATAAAGTTGATTACTCACAATCCGCGAAGTTAGATACAGATGAAGTTGATGTTTTTCAACCAACGGAGTTTGACGAACATGAGGTTGAAAATTCACAACCAGCAAAGTTTGATAAAAAGGAAGTTGATGATTTTCAACCAACGAAATTTGATGAACATGAAGTTGAAAATTCACAACCAGCAAAGTTTGATAAAAAGGAAGTTGATGATTTTCAACCAACGAAATTTGATGAACATGAAGTTGAAAATTCACAACCAGCGAGGTTTGATGAGGATGAAGAAAGTGTGTCAAGAGATGAAGGGGGTAATTTATCAATGAAGAAGGTGGATTCGATTAGTCTATTATCTATAGAAGAATTTGTTAAAGAAGTGGAGGATAGAGCGGAAATGTTTATGTTGAATGGGAATGAAACCAGTAAAGATCTCGAGACTCATGAGGAGGATGAGCCAATGGTAAATGAATTCGAAGATGTACTCCCTGCAAAGTTGCCCAAGGAGGTACCGCCACTGAGAGACATACAATATCACGTTGATCAAATGCCAGATGCTATTTTACCACATAGGCCATGTTATCATATGTGTCCAATAGAGTAGGAAGAGTTAAGAAGACTGGTTATTGGGTTTCTGTTCGAAGGAAGGCAGTTGTATAACCCTGATTGCAGTCGGCAAATGAAAATCATCAAATACTTGCATGGAGATAAAATCGTGGGCCGTGATCGTACCATGCAGCTAATCTCAAAGTCTTATTTGGGTCGTCACTGAGGAAGGAAGTTGAAAGGTTAGTTCAGAAGAGCCATAATCAACAAGTTTCAAAGAAGACCACGACAAATGCAGGTTTATGTTTGTCGTTGCATATACATGCTAAATTACGAGAGGATGTTAGTGTGGACTTTGTTTTGGAACTGCCACAAACGCAACATGGCAATGATTCTATTTATGTGGAGGTTGGCCGGTTTTCAGAATTGGTTGATTTCATTATCTATAAGAAGACTGCAGAGACCGTTAATGTCGTTCAGATATACTCCAGAAAGATCTATCGATTTCATGGATTACCTGAATCTATTGTCTCGAATAGAGATACTCGTTTTCTGAACCATATCTGGATGAGTCTATGGGGAGTGGTTGGGACTAAGTTGAAATTTAGTAGTGCTTATCATACACAGACGGACGGACCGACTAAAGTTGTGAACAGACTCCTAGGTAAGCTATTGCGATGCCTTGTTGATGCAATTTGAAAATTTGGGATTTGAAGTTATGTCAAGCGGAGTTTGCACACAGCCATGCAGTTAATAGAAGCACTGGGTTCAGTCCATTCCAGATTGTTTATTCAACAATTCCTAAAGGACCGTTTGATTTATCAACAGTGCCACCGCAGAGAGGGGTGATTAAATGGGCTAGTGAATTTGTGAATAAGTCGAAAGAATGTCACAAAGTTGTACAGGAACGATTGCTTAAGGCAAATGAGAAATACAAGCAGTCAGCAGATATTAAACGACGAAGCGTTGAATGCAAAGAAGGAGATTTTGTGTATGCAGTGTTTACCAAGGATCGATTTCTTGTTGGTGCTTACAACAAGCTAGGAGCTAGAAGGATTGGTTGTTTGGAATTTGTGAAGGAAATTATTGAGAATACCTGTAAGTTGGACTTGCCGAATCATTTTCCTACCGCTAATGTTGTCGACGTCAAACATTTGATTCCGTACCATGAACATAATCTTTTCGAAGACGAAAAAACTGTAAATTCGAGGACGAATTTCTGTCAACCGGGGGAGGATGATGCAGCCCGACCTTCCTATACTTTATGTCAACATCGACCTAACAAGTTGTTAAGTCGTGAAGGTGGCCTAACGAGTTATGCATGCGAGTTATACCCACAAATGATGCCTGCGAGCGAGCTACGACCTAATAAATTATGAGCTAACGAGATACAAAAGGCAACGCCGTGTGATAGACCGTGTGCTTTGGAACGCTCCAAAGTAGGTCGTTTAAGTTTAGGTCATATGAAGATTTCCAGGAGCCATTTCCTTAGGTCGCTCAAGTCATCTAACGACCTATGCCGCCAACGGCCTAGCAGGAAGCCACCTTATCTTAGGTCGCTACGAACCAGCGTGTTACGACCTAGTATGTTGGTAGGTCGTCCAAGCGACCTAGTGATTCATGGAAACCGGTCCAGCGAGCTAAACAAGTCAATACGTATTAACTTAAGTCACGAGCGACCTAGATACTTGCGACCTAACGAGGTACAAGGGAAAGAAGATACATGAATGCAAGATGTGCCGCCTTCTTTAGGTCACGAGCTACGACCTACCAAGTGACATGAATTCTAGTTGATCATCGCTTTCTTAGGTCGCCAACGACCTAGCGACTTAAGCCACAATTCATTAGGTCGCGCACATTAGGTCGCAAGGCTTTGAAGATATGTTATATTTCTTAGGTCGTGCCAGGAGCATTCTCGTAGGTCGCTGATCTCTTTAAGACGATACTCAAGATATGCCGCATGCTATCAACATATGCCGCATGGGCTTAGGTCGCGTGAGCCTTAGGTCGTTTGTGTTGTTTCCTTAAGTCGTTCATCCGAGATCGTTGATTTCTGGAGTCACCGTGGTTCTTGAGTCGTATGATGTAACTCATGTGTTGTATATGCGGAGTCGTATGTTCTATCTATTGTACTTGTACATATTAAGTCGTATGATGTTGTAATATCTTATGTCGTTTGATTTAGGTCGTTGAGGTTAAGTCGTGTATATATGTTAGGTCGTACATGAGCTAAGTCGTGTGTGTTGTAATGAGTTAGATCGTGAATGGGTTGAGTCGTGTGTTGTTGTAACCCTATAAATAGGGATGGTGGTGTCATTTGTAAAGTAGGTTGATTTTGAATAAAACTTTGTTTGTGTGCTTTGTGCCACTTTGAAATTGGTAGTTGAGTGTTATCTCCTATCTCCACTTTCGGCATTCGAGTGCGCTCGAATCAACGATTGTTGAAGCCAATTCACGGTATCAAGTGCGCTTGATCAACGTTCGAAGAATTGTAGATCTTCTCTCACGGTATCGTGCGCGATCAACGTGTCGAAGATAGCTAGAATCCGGTATCTTTGAGATCAACGGATTTGGGCGTTTGGTATTTTCAATCCACCGATTGCTACTTTCATCGTTTCATCCATTTTTGTTATTTTCCGCTGCGTCATTAAACCATTTAGTTAAAATTTAATCCAAACTCAATATATATACATATATATTCAAATTATTATTAAACCATTTACTTGAAATTTAAATCCAAATCACATATATATATATATATATATATATATCATTTCAAATCTATTCATATAGGTACAACTATATAGATTCACATATATATACAATTTCTAAATTTAAAATGATTTAAAATATTTTTATTTGGATTCGGGGAAACTCGGATAAATTTACCAATTAATTTTACAATTTGTATTCAAAAATTCAATTAATAATCAAATACAATCTGGGGTCGTTACAACCTTCCCCCCTTAAAAAAATTCGTCCCCGAAATTTGCCAGGGATGTTAGTCCATAGGATAGTGGTTTTGATGACAACAACTATAGAAGTGTTATAAAATATATATGTGCAGGAAATCTATATGCAGGTATCAACAAAAGAAGACTGTACAGTAAAGAAGACAAAGATCAAGAGTTCAAGATTGAAGACTCATGAGATTCAAGATATTCAAGAGTTCAAGACAAATAATATAGTTAGGTTAGATATTTGTTAAAACTCCTTGAAAGCACTATCATTCTTTTTTATCCAATTTATTCGTGGAATGGAATCCACTTCGTTCTTGTTAAAGGGATGGAACCCTAGTGAGATGGTACTCACGAAATATCTAGTGGAACGGATAGTAGCCCTATTTTGTTATCCACTAATTTTGATTCAAAATGATTTTCAAAATTATCTCTTGTTTTATAAAATGATTTTCAAATATTCCTTTTCAAAAGAAAAACCTTCGTTCACATTTCCAAAAATGTTTTAGCCTCAAAATCATATTTATCATTTTGTTATATTTTGATTTCAAAATTGTCCTTGATATTTTAGCCTCAAAATCTATTTTAATATTATATTTACTTTAGTTTATTTACTTTGATTTTAAATATATATTTCAGTATATATACATATATACATTCATAAGCATTTCTACTTCTAAATACCTTCTACAAATACATAGAGTCCATTTGAATAAAGTTGCATATGTTTTAAATCATCATTTTCAAAGTAAAGCAAATCATCATTTTTTACTAGACCATGTCGACATACTATTTACTTGTCATGTCGACATGCTTCCCGTTATAGCAAAGGTTGTTTTCAAAAGAAGTGTCTATTCGTTTAAACCTCTTTGAATGGACACATCCATTCGTTCTCTATAAATAGAGACTTTATGGACGTTTTCCAGTAATTACTTTCTTTATTTTCTCTTCTCTTTACTCTCTTATCTTATTTTCTAATCATCCTATCCATATTCTACCGAAATCTTAAGTGAATCAAACCAGAATATCTCTAGTTTGATTCTCTGCCACTCTCTCCAAAGAATCTCAGTGCTTATCAGAGTTATAGATACATTTGCAATCAAAGAAACTTGTGTGGGGTTATAAAGGTGTGATCGTGTCCTTGGAAATCGATCGGGTGAACTTGTGTCCTGTGAATCAAGTGGTTCTACCCAGAGACCTGAGAATCTGGAGGGTGTACCTCGTTGCCTTGGAATCGAGGGATTGTAATCTAGATTATTATTGAATAGAAAGCCGTACGAGTTGTGCGGGACTGGATGTAGGGTAACACCGAACCAGTATAAAATTCCTAGTGTGTTCTTTCCTTTACTTGCTTTTTATTTATATTTGCATTTGTTTGTGATTCTGTGATTTGATCTGTGATTGTGTATGTGCATTAAGTTAGTTAATTCAATTTAAATCAAAGAAGTTTTAAAGAAAGCCTTAAAACACTATTCACCCCCCCTCTAGTGTTAAATAGCCTTAAGATCATCTTCCGCGTCCCTTTCATTTGGTATCAGAGCAAGTTTTTCAAAGTATTCGTAACCTGATTTTTGAAAAGTAACAATGGCTACCAACAATGGTATTTCTAGTTCATTTGTAGAGGGTCAGTCCACTGCCAGACCACCACTTTTCAATGGCAGTAACTATGCATATTGGGCATGTAGAATGAAGATATATTTACAATCCATTAGTTTAGAAACATGGAATATGACACAAACTGAATACACTGAGCCCACAACTGATTTTGCTCAATGGACGACCGTTCAAAGAGAAGTGGCTCAAAACAATTCAAAAGCCATGAATATTTTATTTTGTTCACTATATAGAAATGAATTTAATAGGGTATCTGTTTGTAAAACTGCATATGAAATCTGGAAAACTCTACAAGTTACTCATGAAGGAACAAGCAAAGTTAAACATACCAAAATTTCTATTCTTACTAATCAATTTCAATTATTTAAGATGTTGCCTAGTGAATCTATTCCAGATATGTATAGTCGTTTTCAAGATATTGTTCATTCACTAGTATCTCTGGGAAAAGCAATCTCCGAAGAAGATCAAGTCAGGAAAATTCTGAATTCACTCACTCTAGAATGGGATTTGAAGACACTGGCGATTGAAGAAGCAAATAACATCAGTACCTTGAAGATTGATGAATTAATTGGAAATCTGATGTCATATGAAGTTCAAATTCAGGGAAGAAGGGAGAATAAGTCATCAGAAAAAAAGTCCATTGCCTTCAATGCACTAACTGGTGAATCAGACTCTAGTGATGATGATGAAGAAATAGCCTTCATGACAAGAAACTTTCGAAAATTCTTGAAGTATAGAAAAATGAATAATCACAAGAGAAAAAGTTTTGGAAATAACACTGAATCACTCAACAACATCAAATGCTTCAATTGCAATGAGTTTGGTCATTATCAAAGAGACTGTCCACATCTAGAAAAGCAAACTCCTCAATCAAACAAAGAATATTCAAAGAAAAGAAAGAAAGCATTAGCAGCAACACTGGATGATTCAGATACGTCCTCAAGTGATGATGAACAGAAAACAGAATTGGCAAATATGTGTTTTATGACAACTCAGAATTCAGATAATCAGGATGATATGGAACTCAAACAAGGTACACGTTTACTATTTTAATTGGTTGAAAATTGGTTGCTTAGAATAGTTTATTAGTTAAGTATATAATTGATTGTATTAAACTTAAAAATTTTTAAATATCTTTTAAATTTTTTTTTATAAAATATTATTTTTATATATTTTCTGTATAATATATTTTCAAAATATATTCAGACAATAATCATAATATATATAAGTATATATATATATATAAATCTTGTACATGCTTGAAATCATTTTTTGCAAAATATGATGTGCATGTCGACATGGCACTTATTGGTAATGTCGACATACCTGTAGCAAATCAGATTTCTAAATTTGAATTCAAAATTCAAATTTCCCTCCACCTTTTCACTAACTCCTATGTTATGAATAGTTATTACTCTTTGACCAGAGAATCCACCTATTCAACCTCTTTATATCTATCTTCTATCAACACTTATCTCCATCTTCAATTCAAATTCAAAACAACTTTTATCTTCAAACACTCTTATCTCTTCAAAAATGGCATCCACTAGCAACGTAGCCGGAATGAGGCTGTCAAGAGCCACCAAAGATCATCTCTACAATAATAGAGATGCCATACTTGCATACATTAATTATGCAACTTATGGAAAAGTTCATTCGGGTAATTTTGCTATTTTTAATGACTTCGCTTCTTATGAAATTGATACTCTCTTTCAAAACAATGGTATTCTAAGCTTGGTTGACAATAACTAAAATGATTTTGTTTGCTATCCAAATCTTGTCAAAATGTTTTATGCAAATTTAAATCGTGATTTTTATAATGGAAGGGATGATGAAGTGTGGAGTAGTGTCAAGGGGACACAAATTGTTTTGGATACTGATGTTTTAGGAACCATACTTGAGTGTAAAAGTACCGGTTCCAATCTTTCTTCTTTTGAAATCGAGGAAACCGATCGTGAAACTTTTCACAATATTTTTGAGGAAGAAATGGATTTCAAAAACAAATTTTTTCGACCAAAAGCTCGTATTGTTAATCTTCTCCTTCAACGCACTATTACTCCGAGATCGGGAAATTACAATAACCCGACTCAAAAAGTGTGTAAGGCTCTTTTTGCAATTTTTGGAAATTATGATATTAATTGGGCACAAGTTATCTTGGATGAATTTCGACACAAAAACTTGGATTCGGGAGAGAATGCATTATATCATGGAATATACCTCACTAGAATTTTTAATTACTTTGGAGTGGATATGAGAGGTGAAGAATTCTTTCCACGAAAGGTTTTTAATCATTCCAATATTTCACTTATGAAAATTCCGCACGTGTTTCAACCATACGAAACACTAACGGAAAAAGAAGCACGATTGGGGTATGAGGAAATGCAAGAAGATGAGGAGGAAGAAGAAGAAGAGGAAGAGGAGAAAGAAGAAGGTGAGGAAGAAGAAGGTGAGGAAGAAGAAGAGGAAGAAAGTGAAGAAACTTCCTTAGAGAGTATTATTTTCCCACACGACCATCAAACAAGACTCTCCTTCACAATCAACGAGTGATTGTGAAAAATTAAAAAGCTCTCAAACACTCCGTAAACAAAAAATTGGACAAAATGTCCAATACTATGAACAAGTTCTTCTCCAAAGTCAACAAGAAGCTCAATATCTCATCATCTTCATCCTCATCTACTAGTTTCTAGAGTTTACTTTTTGTATATCAATGAAATTTGGTGTATTGAAAGTTGTATCTTTATGTTTTCTCTATGAAATTCATGTACTTCTCTGTTCTAGTATAAAATGAAGCTTATTCTCTGTTTATCTTACTGTTACTCTTATTTATATCAAGTAATATATATATAAATCATATGTATATACACTGAAAATTCAAAAATAAGATGTGCAAAATTTGCTATGTATGTCGACATACTGTATAGAGGTCATGTCGACATATACTGGTAATATTCTGAATGGACATTTCAATTTGAAATTCAAAATAACTCCTTATGTCTATTCATTTCAAACGACTTTCCTGTCTATTTAAGTCCTATTTTCTTCCAGAAAACTTCTCTTAACTTCTCTACTCTTATCTACTTATTTCCTTCTTACTTATCATCAAAATGGCTTCATCCTCTTCAAATCTAAGTGATAATCTTGAAGAGACTCTCAAATCCTTCAAAGATATTCTTACTTTTATTCTACGAAATCAGAGGCACTTAGAACTGAGTCAAATGCAGATGATAAAGGAACAAGAAAGGCATTTTGATGCACTACGATGGATGATCTCCGCTCTCAACAAAGAGGATCTCCAAGCAAATCCACCGAAGACATTGCTCCAAGACGATGAAGATTGGGAAGTAATCAAAGCGGATCCCATCTTTGGAAAAGAGGGATGGGTTGAAGTTCCACGTAACATTTAACTTGTTTGATTTGGTTTAAAATTGATTTGATTTGAAATACTTGATTTGGTTTGGTTTTAAACATGGTTGATTTATGATAACTTACTATATTGATTAAGTAATAAGACATAAATAGGTGTTCTTATGTTTGATTGATTTGTCTACTTATTGTATGCATTTTCTTTTCATTTAACAGTTATGTATATAGTGATATGAATAAAATAATTTGTGGTTACACTTATTATTCTCATTCTTATATTATATCATTCTGAGTATATAATATTTAGCATTGTTATATCTAGTTTCAGTATTATTAATGATAACACTATCATTAATATCATAGATTTAGGGGGAGTTAGTGTCATTTTTTTGTTGATGACAAAGGGGGAGAAGTATAAAATAGGTTAGTTAGGCATAAATTAAGGGGGATTTATTAGATTTAGGGGGAGTTATAAGGAGAATATAAATATTTTATAAACAAAGGTTGTCATCATCAAAAAGGGGGAGAATGTTAGTCCATAGGATAGTGGTTTTGATGACAACAACTATAGAAGTGTTATAAAATATATATGTGCAAGAAATCTATATGCAGGTATCAACAAAAGAAGACTGTACAGTAAAGAAGACAAAGATCAAGAGTTCAAGATTGAAGACTCATGAGATTCAAGATATTCAAGAGTTCAAGACAAATAATATAGTTAGGTTAGATATTTGTTAAAACTCCTTGAAAGCACTATCATTCTTTTTTATCCAATTTATTCGTGGAATGGAATCCACTTCGTTCTTGTTAAAGGGATGGAACCCTAGTGAGATGGAACTCACGAAATATCTGGTGGAACGGATAGTAGCCCTATTTTGTTATCCACTAATTTTGATTCAAAATGATTTTCAAAATTATCTCTTGTTTTATAAAATGATTTTTCAAATATTCCTTTTCAAAAGAAAAACCTTCGTTCACATTTCCAAAAATGTTTTAGCCTCAAAATCATATTTATCATTTTGTTATATTTTGATTTCAAAATTGTCCTTGATATTTTAGCCTCAAAATCTATTTTAATATTATATTTACTTTAGTTTATTTACTTTGATTTTAAATATATATTTCAGTATATATACATATATACATTCATAAGTATTTCTACTTCTAAATACCTTCTACAAATACATAGAGTCCATTTGAATAAAGTTGCATATGTTTTAAATCATCATTTTCAAAGTAAAGCAAATCATCATTTTTTACTAGACCATGTCGACATACTATTTACTTGTCATGTCGACATGCTTCCCGTTATAGCAAAGGTTGTTTTCAAAAGAAGTGTCTATTCGTTTAAACCTCTTCGAATGGACACATCCATTCGTTCTCTATAAATAGAGACTGTTATGGACGTTTTCCAGTAATTACTTTCTTTATTTTCTCTTCTCTTTACTCTCTTATCTTATTTTCTAATCATCCTATCCATATTCTGCCGAAATCTTAAGTGAATCAAACCAGAATATCTCTAGTTTGATTCTCTGCCACTCTCTCCAAAGAATCTCAGTGCTTATCAGAGTTATAGATACATTTGTAATCAAAGAAACTTGTGTGGGGTTATAAAGGTGTGATCGTGTCCTTGGAAATCGATCGGGTGAACTTGTGTCCTGTGAATCAAGTGGTTCTACCCAGAGACCTGAGAATCTGGAGGGTGTACCTCGTTGCCTTGGAATCGAGGGATTGTAATCTAGATTATTATTGAATAGAAAGCCGTACGAGTTGTGCGGGACTGGATGTAGGGTAACACCGAACCAGTATAAAATTCCTGGTGTGTTCTTTCCTTTACTTGCTTTTTATTTATATTTGCATTTGTTTGTGATTCTGTGATTTGATCTGTGATTGTGTATGTGCATTAAGTTAGTTAATTCAATTTAAATCAAAGAAGTTTTAAAGAAAGCCTTAAAACACTATTCACCCCCCCTCTAGTGTTAAATAGCCTTAAGATCATCTTCCGTGTCCCTTTCAAGGGAGACACAAAGATAGATGAAAAATATTTCATCAAATCAAATTGAACATCTATTATGTATTTGGATTACCATATCAGAATATCAATAACTGATATGAGAACGAATCTTTTAAATTTTACAAAAGATACTCGGGTTATCCATATCTACGAAGTATACAGTGGCATCGGTTAGTTCAAAGGGATAACTAACCATTCGTAGAACATATTGGGACCCAAAGAATAGATAGATATATGGATACAATTTCAAAACTTTTGGTTTAAAAACTAATGTATACCTATCAACCATAGCAACCAAAGCGAACAAGGCAACCAATACATCCAAAGAACAATTTTGGCTTATTTGGAGTTTATGTCCCATATTAATATATCAAATCTCTTCCTGGATCTACCAGGAACCATCAAAGAATTGAGAAAAAGATGTTGAACAAAAAAGATTGATGGAGAAAAAATTGTTTCCTTGTTGTTACAGGGTATTGACCATTTATAGTCATATCACTTCTGTCCCCTATCTCATCCTCTTCTTACACTCATACTTACTATCAGTGATAGTAAGAGAATTTACTGAGGTATACGGATAGATATCTTAGGGATTAATCATTCTTGGGTATACTTCACCCTATCTCTAATGAGCTACTTAATGTGTTACACTCCTGAGATAAAGTTTAACCTTAGCTCTGATACCAAATGTGAAGATCCTGAACTCGGCCTTCGAAAATCGGCACCCGTACTTCACTTGTACTCAAATGTCGTAGATTCAAACGCCGAATCTGGCTCCCCGGAGCTTATAGCACCTTAAGTATAACAACACAGTGGAAGAAAGAAATAGATGATATCATATACAACTCCAATAAATACAATATCCAAAATAATATACAACAGTGATATCAATATGGTACAAGAATATCAGAGATAAATAATGATACAACGGAAAACAGAAGTGATAACTCCAATGATCCTCTATCGAGAATGAGACCAATAACTCCAACATCAGCTCGAACCACCATCATGTTGCACCAAGGTAAGCAACGTCAGTCATGCGTGAACTCCAAAACTAAACTGGCTCCTGATAATCTACTAAACCTGACTATCTGAAAACCTAACTCTAGACTACCCGTGTGGAAAATTGTGGGCACCCAGAGTTTAGGAAGGGAACAATAAACTCCGAGTCAGTCATGGGACTGGTGTGAGTAAACAAAAATAGTTTATCTTTAAAACAAACAACAAAAGAATTTTGAACATTGAAATCCGCAATGCTTTTTGGAAAATGAAACTACCATAAGTCCTCCCGCCACACACACAATGCAAACGCAGAATTGGAGGAGATTTCTCCTTATGATAGTCAAAAGTGCTTACTACGCAAAATCATTCGATATTATTACTATTAGTGCATAGTGTTTGCACAAAAAATGGACAAACACCTCAAAGTCATATGATTTAATTGATTTTACGTTGTTCTTAGTGATTTGGGTGATTTATGCAAATATATGAAAAGCAGGGACTAAACTGTAAAAGACACGCAGATTTATAGTGGTTCAGCCAGAATGTGCCTACGTCCACTTTATATATTATTTCTCTTTTCTTGTTTAGATTACAAGTACAAAGCTTTGATACAAATATCTGAAAGTTGTTTGAAAGTTCTCTCCGTGCTTGAGCTCTCAAACTTGTCCCTTCTTGTTGTACCCCTGCCCCTCTATTTATAGAGTGAGGCTGGGGGCAGGGGTCTTGGATGTGTATAGCTGCTGGTGGGCCTGGGCCGATGCGATCTGGCCTGGCAGTGTTGGTTCGGTAGGAGGTGGTATGTTGTTTGGTCCGGTAGTGGGTGGAGTGCGTGTTGGTTCGGTAGGAGGTGGTATGTTGTTTGGTCCGGTAGTGGGTGGAGTGCGTGTTGGTTCGGTAGGAGGTGGTATGTTGTTTGGTCCGGTAGTGGGTGGAGTGCATGTTGGTTCGGTAGGAGGTGGTATGTTGTTTGGTCCGGTAGTGGGTGGAGTGTGTGTTGGTTCGGTAGGAGGTGGTATGTTGTTTGGTCCGGTAGTGGGTGGAGTGTGTGTTGGTTCGGTAGGAGGTGGTTCGGCATCATTGGTCTGGGTAGATGGTTCGGTAGAGGTTGGTTCGGCATCCTTGGTCATAGGGGTTGGTCCGGTAGAGGCACCTTGCTCTGATTCGGCAGGCAGTGGCACAAGGACTGGTTCGGCTCTGCGTGGGAAGAGTGTTGGATCGGTAGGAGATGGAAACACGCCCAACATTTGCCCCCCAAAGTGGGGCATATGTCAGCATATGTCGCGCTTTGTTTGAGGCCAGTTAGCTTGGGGGAATTCTTATCCGGTCCTATGTGCCGAACCCATTGGTCCGGTTGTTGGTATTGGCCTATAAGTAGGGGCTTCAAGTTATGTTTTATTCCTTACCAAGGAGGATAGTCGAACCGGATTTCTTTGTCGAATCAAACCTACCGCCGAATCGTGTTAGAATACCGAATCAGGTGATTTAGCCTTCCCTCGCCGAATGGTTCTCTCTTTCTTTTTTCTTTCTTTTTTGACTTTGATTTACCAAATGAGCAAGTACCGGATGAAACTGATGACTTTGACTTACCAAATGGGCAAGTACCGGATGAGAATGATGACTTTGATTTACCGAATGGGCAAGGGACCTTAAGTACCGGATGTAACCGATGACTTTGACTTACCGAATGGACTTGAAAACTTTCAATACCGAATGAATCGTGAAATCATGAACTTGATACCGAATGATCTTGAGAACTTTCAGTACCAAATGAGTTTATGTTTCGAACCATAAGTTAAACTCCAGACGTCATACACTTGCTTGTTTTATATTTCTACATCCTTCATTCTAACAACGTGCTTTCCTGTGTTTGCAGATAAATGTCTCACAAAGTGGAAACCCGATCAGAAAAGAAAAGATCTACGGACAGAAGAGAATCTCCAGTCGTGCCCGCAGTTCAGCTGAATCCAGAACGACATGGACCTACCCCGAGATCGCTAGTGGACGGGTACGGTCCTCAAGAGCTCCTGAACTCGCCTCCTGATTGTTTCCCTAGCTCACCCAAAGACGAGCAGCTTGATGTCATTTCTCGCTCTTTCGGGATTGACAGAGTGCGTATGCTGTTGCCGGGGGAAGGAGTGATGCCATATAATGCCCCCGAAGGATATTTTGCTTACAGCAGGTATCACTGTATGTGTGGTGCCATCCCGCCTCTCAATGCCTGGATAGTCAGCTTTGTCACATATCTGAAGGTGGCTCCATTCCAGCTTCAGCCTAACTCCTACGCCATTCTAGTGAGCCTCTTTGTTATCTTCCAAAGGAGATACGAGCGTCCTCCTTCCAACCGGGAGATCTGGTATTTGTACAACCTGAGGGGCTATAAGAAGGGGTCTCCATACATTAGCTTGGAATCAGCCGTATCTGTCAAGCCGGTCCTGAACTTATACTCGAAGTTCAGCATGTTTAAGAAGGAATGGTTTTTTTATCAAGGATGACTCTGTTTCCATCCGTCGCTTCACTTCTGGCTGTAAGTCCTAAGCTTATTTATAATTTCCGTTCTGACTACAATACCTCTTCTTATGTGTTTTTGTTTCTTGCTAGCGACAGGTGGCTTTGCGGTCGTAGAGAGTGACCGCCTGGTTCAGATGGCTGCGGAAATAGAAGCCATCACGAGAAGGGATAGGTCGGCCTCTTATCTGATTAGGAACGCTACACTTCTAGGGCACAACCTGATCCTACCACATCATTCCGTGGTCAAGCAGAGAGACACGGCGGAGGAGAGGGCTGCCAAAGTCACGGGAGGGGCCACGGCGAAGAGCGGCAAAAGGAGACCATTCTCGGCGCATCCAGTCGCCGGGGGGAAGAATTTCAGGAAGTCTGATGTACCCTCTCCCAGCACACATCCGGATGTTCAGGAGGAGGAGAAAGGTGAGGACGAAGGAGGTGAGGCTGAGGGCGGAAGTGGTAGAGAGGGTGACGGTGATCGTCATGGCGATGATGGTGGCGAAGGACAGGGTGGTGATGGCACCAGGGCTTTGTCTTCCGGACATGTAGGCGAGATGCAAGAGTGGACGGATGACACTTTCTGCCAAGCCTTTGAAGGTTTGGAGGGAACGGAGAAGTCCAAGAAAGCTGATAAAGTTGGGACCGTCGTCGATTTATCTTCCGGGAGCGCCTCTACTGAAGCAACTTTGGCGGTTCAAGGTGAATTTCTCTTTACTCTTTTTAGTTCTTGAACGATGGCTCAATACATGTTGGTGACACTTGGTTTTTACTCTAGGAGTGGGAAAAACGGCCAAGACCTCAGATCTTCGGCACAGGCTTGAACAGTACAAACTCCTCAAAGCTTCCGCCAAGCCGAAGCCTTCTACGAACCGCCCTGGAGACGTAGTCGGCTATCGTCCTCTTCTTGGAGTTATTGAAGAAGATATACAGAAGAGGAAGAGGAGTCGATCTTCGTCTGAATCTCTTCCTGGCCCTCCGGTGCCACTCCATCCTATTCATGACATTACGGAGGAGGATACCGAGCTTATGCCTTCCCCCCATCCGTCCGAGAATCCAAACGTCATCCCGATAGATCATCCTGGCTTAGTACGCAATCCGTTTGTGGGTCATCCGGACCTGGACCCGGCATCTCATGACATCTCCTTTGATGAGGTTACTGGTGAGCATCTCCTCCCTCGTAATCCTATGGTACAGGTGCTTGACGAAGCTAAGTCTCTGGACCTTGATCTGCTTACTACCCAGGTCGTAACTCTGGGGGATGAGGCTAAGGAAAATATTGACCAGGTTGCTGAGGAGACTAGGAAATTGATGGGGCACCACGCCCGACTGGTCAAAGCTGGGGAAGAGATAGGAAGCGCCAACATTCGGCTACGGTTGATGGTTTTCGACCAGGCTAAACAACTCGCCGACCAAGCCATCCAAATCTCCCAGCATGAGGCCGCCTCCAGACAATTGAGGAAGACTATTGAAGAGGCCAGTAGGGCGGAGTTGCGGAAGATGGAGGCCGTCTGTAAGGAGCGGATTGACATGGCCATTGCCACGGTGGATGAGGTTCGACAAGCGGACCTCGAGCGGGTAGAGGAACTATCAGGGAGACTTGAGGCCGCGGAGCTTGCCCAGGCCAAGTCGAAGGAGGAGATGGAGGTGATGAGGAGGTCCCTTCAGGCTGACCGTTTACGGTATCGATCGGAGAGGGATGCTGTTGTTTCACAGCTGCGGGCTTCTGAGTTCCAAATGAGGGAGTTTGAGGAGAACAAGGGGATGATGGATGGGATGCTCCAGGATATGTACTTCCGTACTTGGAGGCAGGGTAACTTGTCTTGGATGGATGATTACCCCCGGGTTATGGCTAGGATCTATCTCAGGGCTCTAGAGGAGGCCAAGGCTGAGGCGGATAAGGAAGGTGGTGTAGCTTTCGGGATGGATGTGGTTACCGCCTAGTTCACCAAGGAGGAGAAGGTGGCGGTGAAGGAGGGTATGCGGTTGCTTGCAGCTGAGGAGGCAGGTGTGCAAGTAGAGGATGATGATCAAGATGATCAAGGAGCAGATGCTGGTAAGTCTTCCTTTCTAGTCTTTCCGTTAACTTGGTTGCTTATCACTAATGAATTCTTTCTCTGACCGGACAGGTGGGCAACAGGACAAGGATAAGACTCCGACGCAGCCGGCTCCTTGATTGGACCTGGATATCTTTTTGTGGACTTGACATTGTTGTATATGTTAGTCTCAAAACAATAACATAACTCTTAGGTTGTAATTATGCTACTTGTAATAAACAACACTATTCTTGACGTGTAATTTTTTAACTTAAGCTAATTCTGTCGTCTTTTGAATGTTTTTGCTATTTTGACATGTTGTATGAGAAATATAGCTATGCATACTCTTGTAATTAAATTGTGTTTGACGTCAAGTTCTTGTTTAAAACATAATTTCATGACTTGCAATGTTAGCGTGAGGTGTGAATAAATTATAGTCACGTGTTTACTCATGAAAGAAGGAAATACCGCCCTTTATATTTTGCTTGTAGATGGCAGCTTTGAATGTCTTGTGTGACCGAGTATGGAATGCGGTCTAGTATCTTGCTGTGAGCATCCGCTTCCATTAGTGAATATCTTTTGTTCTGTGTCCTGTACTTCAGGGATTGTTACAGAGGATAGGAGAAAAGTTTCTTAAATAAAATTGAAATATGTGAAATAGTAAAACTTCCAATCACGGAAGGCCTTCGATGTGCTTAAGTTCGTGGCAAACGGGCTTTGTAGTCACTTTCCCTAGCTGCGGGTCTTGGAGACATTTGTCACCCATCTTACGCTTCCGCGGGGAGTTAATTCTTTTTTACCACAGCCGCACTTAAGACATATCGGAGCCGAGATCGCGCACAGTAACTACCCGGGCCATTATGGCCCGTAATCGTGGGTATTATTCGATTTACTGTGGCAGGCTAGCGTGGGTGCCGATCGTCAACCGTGAACTACCCCTGACTGGCCACACCTTATGTTAGGGTTTATAGTCGGTTCATAGTTGCCGGTGAGCCAAACACCATAATGAGCTGCCTCGGCTATAGTCGGCCTTCTCGGTGGCTTATAATCGGCTCATTACAGTTGGCTTTAAGGGCCGTCGCGAGCAATGAGTTAACCCGCAGCAGAGGGATGCCGGAGCAAAAGTGTCTCATTGGCGAGGGCATAGATTCACATAATACCTGTTAGGTCTTGTCCAGGTGAAGTTGCGCTGTGGAGTGCTTTGAATGGAAATGCTACATGCATAGGATTTTGTTCAACAGAAAAGGATAAAGTTAACAGCCAAGATATAAAGGGACAAGTTAAAAAAGAGATGGTTTTTTAAAGTGGTTCGGCACACTAATGCCTACGTCCACTGATTCTCTTTGTTAATTCACTTCATATGGGCAGTACAAGTTAAGAAAAGTATCGACGGAGGTGTTGGATGTTCCATGCCCTCTGGAACACCTCTCCGTCCACTATTGACAAAATATAAGCTCCATTGTGGAGATCTTTATGAATTACATATGGTCCATCCCAGATTGGATCTAGTGCTCCGGGGCGAGGGAAGATTCGCTTAAGGACAAGATCCCCTTCTTGTAAGGTACGATGCTTGACTTTGGAGTTGTATTGTGCTGCCACTTTTTTGCTTGTGGGCTGCTGCTTTGAGGACTGCGTCATTTCTTCTCTCCTCAATTAGATCCAAAGACATGTGAAGGAGTTCTTCGTTCTCTTCTGGGTTATAGTGGATCCTACGGTGGGAAGGCACGATGGTTTCAACTGGGAGCATAGCCTCCGATCCGTATGCCAAAGAGAAAGGAGTATGCCCTGTTGATGTTCTGAAAGATGTGCGATAGGCCCACAGTGTCGTAGGGAGTTCATCCACCCAAGCGCCCTTTGACTTTTCGAGTTTCTTTTTTATTAGAGTTTTCAGAATTTTGTTGATGGCTTCGGCTTGTCCGTTTGCCTGGGGATACGCTACGGATGAGAAGCTTTTGTGAATTTCGTGCTCTCGACACCATTTGGCGAATTCCTCGCTGTCAAACTGAAGTCCATTATCTGATATGATTTTGAATGTGACTCCGTACCTGCACAGAACATTTTTGATCAAGAAGTTAATAACTTTTGCTGAAGATACTTTATTCAGAGGTTCTGCTTCCACCCATTTGGTGAAGTAGTCGACTGCCACTATAGCATATTTGGCCCCGCCTCGGCCCATTGGTAGTTCGCCGATTAAGTCAATTCCCCATATTGTGAAGGGCCAAGGGCTGGTCATTTGAGTAATCTCAGTTGTTGGTACCCACAGAATCTTAGCAAAACTTCTGGCATCTGTCACATTTTTTGACGAAATCTAAGGCGTCCTTGCTTAAGGTGGGCCAGAGATATCCATATCGGAGTATCTTTTTTGCTAAAGTTTGCCCTCCGGTGTGATCTCCGCAGCTTCCTTGATGAATGTTGGATAAGATTTCCTTGGCTTCCCTTCCAGCGACACACCTTAATAAGGGGTTAGAGAATCCGCGCCGATAGAGGATGTCCTCTTGTATTGTGTAGCGGGAAGCTTTCCTCAAGATTTTCTTGACTTCGTTACGCCCGTTGGGTAGTGTGCCGCTTTGTAAGTAGTCTCGGATGGGAGTCATCCAAGTTGCTACTTCGGTTACAGCTATCAGATTCACTTGCTCAAAACTTGGGGTCAGTTGCTTTGAGATGGCTACTGCTCCAGAAATAGCACCGTCTCTCACGCTTGCTTGCTTCGCCAATTCGTCGGCCTCTCGGTTCTCTTCCCGAGGGATGTGTTTGACTAAGTAGTGGTCCAATCGATTGAGAAGTAACTTGGTCATCTTTAAATATGCTATGAGTCGTTCTTCTCGAGCCTGGAATTCTCCTAGTATTTGATTAACAATAAGTTGAGAATCGCTATGAAGACACAAAGAATTGGCCCCGATTTCTAAGGCAAGTTTTAATCCAACTATCACTGCTTCATACTCTGCATCGTTGTTGGTGGCAGCGAACTCCAACCTTATAGCATAGTGCAGCTTATTTCCCCTAGGAGTGACTATTACCACACCTGCCCCCGAGCCTTGATCGTTTGACGCCCCATCCACGAAGAGATTCCACTTGATGTCTTCTGCTATTTCCGATTGCTCCTTACCTTCGTTGGTAGTGAATTCTGCAATGAAATCGGCCATGGCTTATCCTATGATGGCGGCGGGACTGTGATAGGTGATATCATACTGACTCAGTTCAATGCACCATTTAAGTAGTCGCCCAGAAGTGTCGGGACGATGGAGTACCTGCCTCAGTGGTTGATCGGTCAGAACTTTGATGAAATAGGACTGGAAGTAGTGACGCAGTTTCCATGACGTGATCAGTAAACAGTATGCTAGCTTCTCAAGTTTAGGATATCTGACTTCTGCCCCTGTAAACCTCTTACTTACAAAGTAAACTGCCCGCTGCGTGCGGTTGTCTTCTCTTACCAAAGCAGCGCTTAGGGCGTGAGATGACACAGCAAGGTATAGGTATAACTCTTCGCCTTCGCTTGGAGTCGAGAGTACCAGCGGTTTCTGGAGGTGTTCGATTAAGTTAAGGAAAGCGGTTAAGCATTCGTCAGTCCATTCGAACTTTCCTTTGTCTTTCTTTAGAGCTTCGAAGAAGGGGACGCAATTGTCCGTTGCTTTGGAGATGAATCGGCTTAGGGCGACCACTTTCCCATTCAGGCTTTGCATTTCCTTTTGAGTGGAAGGTATCTTGATATCTTTTAGAGCTTGGACTTGTTCAGGGTTTGCTTCAATCCCTCTGGCATGGACGATGAATCCCAAGAACTTTCCTGATGATACTCCGAAGGAGCATTTTAGAGGATTAAGCTTCATTCCATACTGGCGAAGTACTTGAAACATCTCGCCCAAGTGGCTTACGTGATCGTCGGCTTTCCTTGACTTTACCAGCATGTCATCCACATACACTTCCATAGTTTGTCCGATTAGCCCTGCAAACATCTTGTTGACGAGGCGCTGGTAGGTGGCTCCTGCATTTTTAAGTCCGAAAGGCATTACCTTATAGCAGTACAAACCCCGGTCAGTGATGAAACTAGTGTGGTCTTGATCGGGAGTATGCATAGGAATTTGGTTATATCCTGAGTATGCGTCCATAAAGGATAAGAGTTCGTGTCCGGCTGTGCTATCTACAAGTCGATCGATTCGGGAAAGTGGGAAGCAATCCTTCGGGTAGGCGTCATTTAAGTTGGAGAAGTCAATGCATGTTCGCCACTTCCTATTAGCCTTCTTTACCAGCACCGGGTTGGCGATCCACTCTGGGTAGATGGCTTCCCGTATAAAGTCATTGGCAAGTAGATTCTTTACTTCTTCATCAAGGGCTACTGATCGTTCTGCCCCCATACTTCTCTTTCTTTGTTTTACGGGCGCCTTAGTAGGATCAATGTTTAGTACGTGGCATGCTATGTCAGGGGAGATTCCGGTCATGTCAGCATGTGACCATGCGAATACATCCAAGTTGTGGCGGAGAAAGTCAATGAGTTGCTCCTTCAACTCAGCTTTTAGTTGGGACCCGATTTTCAATAGTCTACTCGAGTCATGCTTGTCTACAGATACAAATTCCATAGCCTCTGCAGGCTCGGCGGTGGCCTCCTCCTCTTTATCCCTATGGTCTAATTCATTGAAAGGGTCGCTGGTATATCGAAGAGGAGGGGCTTTCTTTAGTTGCTATGCTTCCAAACTTTTTGTGCATAGGGCAACCTCTACACTTTTCCCTTTATCCTTCCTGTGGTTGTTGCGAAGTTCAGTCACATAGCAGTCTCGAGCAACGTCCTGGTCTCCTTTTACTTCCCCTACTCCATTGTCCGTTGGAAATTTCATCTTTAGGCACCATGGGGCTAGGACAATTTGGAAGTCAGACAAGGCTAGCCTTCCTAAGAAGGCGTTGTAGGCCGAGTGGTTTTCTATCAGCACAAACGTCTGTTTCCGTACAACGGAGCGGGGATGGCTTCCAATTTCAACAAAGAGGTCCAGTTGCCCGAGGGGCATCTTCGCATCTCCAGTGAAACCGTGTAGTGGTTTATTGCAGGGAGATACATCCTTCATTGATAGTTTCATTTTGTCGAATGCATGTTTGAATAGGATATTTACCGAGCTTCCAATGTCTACTAGAATTCGGAAAACTTCTGCTGGACCGAGCCGGGCAGAGATAACCATGGGATCCATGTGAGGGTATTGCCTTCCTTCTAGGTCACGCCTACCGAATGTGATGTCATCATTCTCTTTCCGCTTCGGGTGGTGCTCTTCTATAATAGAATTAACACAGTCTTCATTGTTTCTAAGCGACTTTCCATATCTTTCCATCTCTGCCCAGCTTCTGTCGGCGATGTGCGGTCCTCCCGAGATTGTATGGACCACTATCTTCTCTTGACTAGAGCCGCTAGTGTTGCGATTTCCTTTGCCTATCTCCGGTGAGGGTAGCCTTGGGTTCTCATTGGCAGGAGCTGGGGCCCTGTTCTGACCTCTTACATAGCGTTCCAGTCTTTTCCTTCTGATGTGTTCTTCAATCAAGTCCCGGAGATGATGGCATTCATTGGTATCATGCTCATGAGATTCATGGAAGCGGCATAACTTTCCAGACTTCTGTGCGTTATCTGATTCCTTCTTGTATGGTGGGCGTTTGTATCTAACTTCGTCTTGGGTGGCAAGGATATGTTTTCAATGGTTTCGTTCAAAGGAGTGTAAGTGTCGAACCTTGGTCCTGGCCTATATAGGCGCTTTTCTCCCTTCTTGCCCCCAGCGTTGTCTCTAGAATCATTTCTTCGAACGTCCTTTGCTACAGTGGGCGTGTTGCCGTGAGCTGCCTTATTTTGTTGCCCTGACTGCCCCTCAGTGGCAGCATCTTCCAGCCTCATATATTTTCCGGCTTCATGGAAGAAGTCGGGTAAAGTAGCTGGTTTTTCTTTTGTCAACCTCCTAGCAAATTTAGTATCCGGGTGCACACCACTACAGAGGGCCATTAAGATAAGCTTCTCATTGGCATCTTGGACTGCGGCCGCTGCGGCATTGAATCGGGTTAGGTATTGCTGCAGTTTCTCTCTTGGTTTTTGTTTGATACTGGATAAGGAATAAGCGTCCTTGGGTTGTTCCACATGAATGCAGAACTGACTGATAAACTTTTCTTTCAACATTTCCCACGAGCTGATGGATCCCTGGGGTAAATGACAGAACCAGGAGGTAGCTAGATCTGCTAAGAATAGTGGAAAGCATTTGCACAGTACTCCCTCTGTTGCTCCACTCATGAGCATATGTTGTGTGTATCTCTGTAAGTGTACAACGGGGTCGGAGGTTCCTTTGTAAGGTTCCATTGTTGGCATTTTCCATTCTCGGGGGGTGATAGCGATTTCGATATTGCGGGCAAAAGGGCTGGTTACCCTAGCACCTATCCCTCGATCTCTTTGATCCCGTTGGACGCACTCTCTGAACAAGCGTGCCATCCTTTCATCAGAATTTGGAGCAGATAGAAATGAGTTTGGTTCTATTCTGTGGGATTGATTCCGTCCAGATGACCTGTAGGGATGGTATCGTCTATCATTCCTGATATTTTCCAGTGGCTGTCTTTGGTCTTCTGGGTGCATGCTAGGGTCAGCTACAGTTGGCCCCTGCCTTGATCTTCCCCTGCTGAGTTCTGCTCTAAGCACTTCCTCGGGTCCAACTTCGGGCTGGACTCTAGCTCGGCCCCATTCATTGGCGTTTCCGTGGTTAGGCAGTTCAACCGGCTCAGCTACAGTTGACCTCCGCCCGATACCTCCCCCGTTGGGTTCGGTTACAAGCGTTTCCTCGGGCCTATCTTCGGGCTGTGCTCGATCTCGGCTCCTACCATGGCCGCTTCTATTGTTAGCTCTTTCGAAGAAGGAAGATCTTTGTTGTCTCTGAGATCCTCCAAACTGGGACTCACCCCATGATTCAGTGTTGCGGCTGGACTCTTCAACATCCCTTAAGCGTGACATGAGATGGTCCACCAAGGCTTCCTGCTGGGACATGAAGCGGTTAGTCACTTCAGCCACAACCCTGTCTAGATCTGCCCTAGTAATTGCTGCCGGCTGTTCTGCGGCAGGAGTGGTCGGATTTGCCTGACCTTCATTTGGTACTGCTACTGGAGGGGGACGATTTACTTGATCTGTGACCACTGGATCTGGAAGACTGCTGGTTGCAATGTTTTTTCCTTTGTTAACATCTTTCTTCTGCTTGGGAGGCATGTTTTCCAAGCAATGAACGATGCTGTTAGGAAGAAGGTTAAGTGGAAGAAGCTGAAGCTTCTAGTTCTCAGTGAAAGCACCAAAAATGTTTGCACAAAAAATGGACAAACACCTCAAAGTCGTATGATTTAATTGATTTTACGTTGTTCATAGTGATTTGGGTGATTTATGCAAATATATGAAAAGCAGGGACTAAACTGTAAAAGACACGCAGATTTATAGTGGTTCAGCCAGAATGTGCCTACGTCCACTTTATATATTATTTCTCTTTTCTTGTTTAGATTACAATTACAAAGCTTTGATACAAATATCTGAAAGTTGTTTGAAAGTTCTCTCCGTGCTTGAGCTCTCAAACTTGTCCCTTCTTGTTGTACCCATGCCCCTCTATTTATAGAGTGAGGCTGGGGGCAAGGGTCTTGGATGTGTATAGCTGCTGGTGGGCCTGGGCCGATGCGATCTGGCCCGGTAGTGTTGGTTCGGTAGGAGGTGGTATGTTGTTTGGTTCGATAGTGGGTGGAGTGCGTGTTGGTTCGGTAGGAGGTGGTATGTTGTTTGGTCCGGTAGTGGGTGGAGTGTGTGTTGGTTCGGTAGGAGGTGGTATGTTGTTTGGTCCGGTAGTGGGTGGAGTGTGTGTTGGTTCGGTAGGAGGTGGTTCGGCATCATTGGTCTGGGTAGATGGTTCGGTAGAGGTTGGTTCGGCATCCTTGGTCTTAGGGGTTGGTCCGGTAGAGGCACCTTGCTCTGATTTGGCAGGCAGTGGCACAAGGACTGGTTCGACTCTGCGTGGGAAGAGTGTTGGATCGGTAGGAGACGAAAACACGCCCAACACATAGTGTAGAAAACCATTTTGAAAGTAAAATATTAATCTTAGCCAGCATAGACATTCCAAACTATGCCTAATATAGCTACTATGTCAAATAGCAGGTTACCGCCACATTCCATAGCAGGTTATACAACAAAAACCGTACTGGGCTCGTATTGTTTCTTTGGATTTTCCAACAAATGGTCAGGCTAAGGAACTTCCTATGCCACATGGGAATGCCTCTGGAGGGACGCCCCGAGAACCTACCCGGATCTCTGCCAACACAAGGCCGGTTCCCCCTTCCCGGGTAGTAAACCTGAGATATGCCACCCCCGGTCGTTTGCAACCTTTATCCGAGGGCCCTCGATCACAAAGCAACAATCACACAGTAAATGAGATTGGAGCAATCACACAGGTAAATATCTGGGCTCCATACCATGATACCACCTTTTTCCAGAAGGAATGGACATACCCTAGGGTAGCTACCCCTGAAACCTTGCCGCATCTTTCTTGTTTCGACCATTACCGGTTTGTAAGGTCCGATGAGGTATCGTCCACAAAGCTACGCTTTTTTACAAAGCCATGCTTTGATCAACAAATGATCATCAACACACAGCATCACTCAGCATGCCACACTACCAAATTGGGAGTATATCACTGATAACCCTCAACTACATAACCTCTGAGCTTGTACATCTCAAAGAAGGGTGTTAAGCTAAGAGAATAAATCTCCACCACAAAACAGAAATGTATTTGAAAGAAATCAGCTTTATATCTCAAAGTGCAATGTCAGACATACAACCATACAAGTCTGTTCCGGGTTCGAACAGAATCGAAGGCACTTCCAAAGAAGCCCTTGCAATCCGGATAATTTCTAATCACGTCCGGACTTCCCATCACAAAGGGTGCTAAAATCTCTATACCGGGGATCAGCCGATGCAGAGACAATCAATGGTAATCCTTTCGTTTTCGAAAGTATCCGGCCTTCACCACCGGTCTTCACCACCGGTCTTCAAATGCTATCCATAACGTTGTATCATTATTCGGAATGGGTTATATGACACAAAGTCCTCTCCCGGCTAAACCGAATAATGAGCGTAATATTTAAAAACATATGGATAATGGAATTTCAGTTAAGTCACAACTTATTACCCAAACTTTTCTTTCAAATGGTTTAAACCAATTACCATTTTAATCTTTTTAAACAAAAAGATTCAATTCACACAGTTCACCCAGTTTCACAAAGATCTATTCATAGATTTTCCAAATCAATTTCCATTTCAATTTGGATTTAACTCGTCCAATCTTTAAAATGAAGATTTAATTGATAGCATTCAAAACAATTCCATTTCGACCTTTTATACAAAAGGTACACCTTTCCAATTTCAAAACAAAGTTCAACAATCTTTCACAAAGATTTATTCATAACTTGGAAATTCTTTTGACACAAATTGGAAATTTATTTCTTATATGAAAGCTTCTATTATTTGAAAACAAACAGTTTTCATTTCGGAAAATCTGATTCATTTATACGAGTTAAAGTCCTTGGGTTAAATTCAAATTTTCAAAACCATACTTTTAAAATGGTTTAAGTTCATATAAACACATTTATAACATTTTGACCATAATTTCCAATCATGGAATTCAATTCAAAATTTTTGAATTCAAATTCAAATTAAATTATTTAAATTGGTAACTTTACCAAGTTATTCAAAATAACTTTTCTCTTAAAAAACTCCTTTGCAAAAGCTTTAATATTTAACCCAAATCCATTTCCAAAATCAATTGAAATTAAAATTTCAATTTGAAAAATATTAAATTTAAATCATCTGTGACTTAACCGGTTTCCTCGTGAAATCCATATTTGTGTGTGTAAAAGTGTGGTCTAGGGGTTTCACACAGTAGTGCAACATCATCCAATCATCACAAATTAAATACAGAAATATAGTTGATAAGCGGTATAACTATAACGCTTATCTTTCATTTACAGATATATAAATTACAGATAATATATTACATTCATCCAGATAAATGAACTACAGTACAGATCACATACAAATCAGAATATATGACACAGCATCACAGATCAGGGAATATCAATAATTCAATCATTCAGTCAAGTCCAAACATTCACAAGAAAACCTATTAATCAACTGGTTAATTTAAATTAGATGTATCAATTATTAATCCGGGTTAATTATCATAAGTTAATTACAAATTATTTGAAATAAATTTCCCTTTCATCATTTATTAGTTAACCTTTAATTATTAACTAATCATCCTTAATTAATGAATCAATTAACTTTTAATTATTTAATAAATCTTAATTAATCACATTCATTAATTAATCCTTTGATTACTAACAAAGTATTATACTCAAATTTCAAATTATCATTCAATTTATTACATCCAGTAATTATCTATTAATTACTTTTCTAAGTAATTGTATTTCCAAATTTTTCAAGTGATTATTCTGAATTAATTAACTTAAGTAATTAACTTAAGCTAATCCAATGTAACTCAATTAGTTACACTGAAGAATTAATTCTTTAATTACTTAACGATTCTACAAATGATTATTATGAAATTAATTAATCTAGATTTATTGTTAAAATTAATAACATTAATTTAATTAATTAACCCTTAATTGATTACCCTTTAAACACTTGATTTATCAACCTTAAATCATTAAATAATTATCCTTAGTTACTTTCATTAAGTAATTATCTTTAAGTGATTGATTACCCTTTAATTACTTTTAATTACTCAATAAATTCAAAGACAAATCATTTATCTTAGTTAATCACTTTATTATCATTAAAATCTTTGATTAATAAAATTCATAATTAATCATCATTAACACATAATTTATTCAAAAGATTAAGGTTAATTAAAACAACATTTCATTTTAATTAATTACATAATTTATTTAATTTAAATTAAGAATCAATTAATAAATAATGTCACAAAAATAAATTAATTAAACTCAATTAATTTTAAAATAATTTATTTTTAACTTCAAAACTAATCCCATGTTTTAAAACAAAATACTTTTTCAAAAGAAAGTTTTAACATGTTTAAATTTGAATTAATTTAAAACTTTGAAAACTGGTTTTATAACAATCCCGAGTCCTCCCTGTATGTTTCCCGAGACAAAAGCGTGCTTACTTCGAGTTTTCCTAGAAAACAACCCGTATACTTTTATTTTCAAACTTAAATTTTTGTTTATGTATTTAACCCGTATGTTCACAAAATCCCCCGGACTCATACTCGAGCCATCACCCTAGTTCCCCGAAGATTACTTCGAGTCAAACCCTTTCTTTTCCAATCCAGGCAACTGACACCAACCTGGCATCGTGCACATGCACCGTTGATCCAACGCCCTCCAACCATCGCCAAGACCACCCACACGTCGACGACTACCATCTCGTCACGAACGATCATCCAGAACCACGAGTTTCCCCGTAAATCAAAATCGAACCACTCGAGACCATTGGAACCAAATCACCATCATCGGAAAACTCCTCGTCCCATCGATCTAGTACACCAGAGAGCACGCAATTTTGGTCGGAGCTTCGACAAACTCCAACGCACCATTCCCCATTAGTGCGATCGGCCCAAACACCATGACGAAGTCGCAATCTCCCCAAGAACTCCAACAGCCAAAAGTGACTGTCGAACCCTAGATCGACGTCAATACATCACCACGATCGTCTAAAAACACTTCCATTATTTTTCCTCACATCTACATCCTCCCAGCAGTCTTCGACTTCAATCACGAGAGCTAAAAACACACCGATCACCGTAATTTCGTTCAAACCCATTTCACGTTCAACCTACTAATTCTCGAAATCTACCAAATTAAAAATCGTGATTTTTCTTTTAAAAATCATTATTTCCAAGAACAAATCACATAATATAATTGATTCAAGAAATTAAGATACTTGGGTTTTTGTATTTATTTGAGTTTCACTGTAAATTCTTGTTCCAGTTCAAAATTTACCTTCCGATTTTCTTAAAAATATTATTAAGAACTAGCTTAAGATTTAACAAACACATTTTGTTCAGATCCTAAAGTCTAAAGGAGATTGGGGAAAGAGAATTTGATTTTTAAACTTGTTTTAGTCTGTTAAGATCAAACAGAGGCAAGTCATTTAAATACAGACATGCACAGGCGCTTTTAAATTCATATACATGCATGTACATCTATGACTAACCATTTCAAGTCATCACTTATATCCATCATCACAGGCATCAACAAATAAAAACAATTTGGAGCTTTTGATTAAGAAGTTTACTCACTGTTGTTTTTGAGAGATGAACAGAGCCATCTTTTGAAAATACAAGCTGGAATCTCTTCTTTTTTTCCTTGATCTTCTTTGTTAACGCTGAAAAGTGAACGCTAACACCCTAGTGTGTGTAGTAGTAACGTGAAAGCACCACCCGCTTTTGGCGGGAATTGAAGTAAGAAAAAAATTAGCAGAAAACAGTAAAAGACAGCGATTTTATAGTGGTTCGGCTTAAGATCAAGCCTACGTCCACTTTGAATTCCTTTATTGCTGATCTGGTTACAAATTGATACAATGCATTTCGAAATACAATACACTTTGATTACAAAAACACACTAGACTAATAGCTCAAACTTCGATGATGAAACTTGTTGAATCCATGTCGGATGTGCAAAAGTTCTTTCGAAGCTTGTTGTTGTGTCTTGAATGTTTGGAGTTCTTCAAGTGTAGGACGAGTTCGGAATTCTGCAGAATAATGGCGCTTCAAAGGATGATCGGCCAAAAGTCCCTTTAATGTTGGAGCCAGGGCTGTATTTAAAGAGAAGTCTGGACAGGAATTTCTACCAAGTCCTAAATCGTGGCCAACTTATAGTAAGTCGTAAGTCGTGGCCGACTTAGCAGGTAACAGTATAAGTAAAGCGGCATAAGTGTCCAGGTATTGGATTTTAACTCGGTAGCCTTATGTCGTGGGTCGTGGCTCAACTAGTAGGCTTGCTCATTTCGAATAATAACATGTCCTAAATCGTTGACGAGCTAGGAAGTCATCGTGTTAAATAAGAAGCGGCATCTCGTTTGTTTGTTTAAGTCGCTCACGACCCAAGTTAGGCCGTAAGTCGAAGGTTGCGACTTAAGGGATATGAGTTACGGTTCATCCTGCTCACACCTGACCTCCCTGAACGGGTTAACAGCTTAGGTCGTTAAATCGCGATTTGTCTTAAGTCGTTAACTCGTTTCCTTGTTAGGTCATGCCATCTCTTGAGTCATTAGGTCTTAACTTTCTTAAGTCGTTAAGTCGTCCAGTCCTTGACTCGTTAAGTCGTCTAGTCCTTGACTCGTTGAGTCATCCAGTCCTTTAGGTCGTTGATTCTCTTAAGTCGTTAACTGCTTTAGATCGTTAACTCCCCTGGGTCGTCAACTTCCTTAGGTCGAAGACTTCTTCGACTGTTCCAATTCTTAGGTCGTCTAGACCTTAACTCGTTAGGTCGTTCACACCTTAACTCGTTAGGTGGTCCAGACCTTAAGTCGTAGGTCGTGAAGTACTCTGAGTTGTTAGGTCGACCAATCCTTGACTCGTTAAGTTGCGTACCCTGCTTGAGTCGCATACCTTGCTTGAGTCGTCCAGTTCTTAAGTCGTAGACAAATTGAGGGTTAACATTTGCCCCTCGAAGTACACGCCTAAGTCGTAGGTCGTGTGCTTCGACTCATCTTAACTCGCATGTGCCGATTCGAGTTCCATTGCCCCGAGATATAAAAGGCTTAGGTCGTTTCTTCTGCTTCCTTCTTCTCACTTGCTCTATCGTTTGAAATCACCATTGACGTAATTCCGAGCTTTCAAAGACGAATTCCAACCACCCAGTCGCCGATCATCTCTCCGTTATACTACGTAAGTGAATCCGGTCATTGTTCACCCACGTCCATTGTCGAACTGCTAACTCCCCATTTTCCGACTTCAATTCACTTTTTGGTGTCGCGTTTCATTACGAATAATGTTTCGATCGATCTGTGATTTCCATCGATCAGGTTGTGGTTGTGATAGAGCAGCAATGTATCGGATCCATGGCAAATCTGAGGCGATTCGAATTGGTTTTTGGGTAATTCAATGGTGTGATGGAACGAGGATCGTTGTTGATTGAGAGGCTATTGGGTTAACGGGTTAGGAGTTAGAAGGGTAACAGGTTAGGAGTTAGGGAGAAAAGTCGGTTGGTCAAATGGAGTGAGATATTGGCTTGGTCACGACTTAGCAATTTCGTGCGACCCAGTGACTTCCACGACTTAACTCTGAACCGTCCTAGCAGCTTTTTGCGACCTAAGCTTTGAGTCGTGGCCGAGTTAGGACTTGGATAATTTCTCACTGCTTTGAACGGAAGTTTTTCTTCTTTTCCACAACTTACGACTCAAAGTACCGCCGACTTAAAGCATCAACGTCTTAAAATTGAAACGACCTAACCTAACTCGCCTCATAATCCTTAGGTCGTGGACGAGTTAGCCAGAGAACCAACGACTTAACTTAACCCGTAGGAAAAATTCTTAAGTCGTCGGCGAGTTAGCACTTGATCTTCCTGAACTTTGGATTGCTTGAACCTTGAACTGTTTAGTCTTTAAACTATTAAACTTTGCTGCATTCTTTCACAGATCACTTTAACATGCAAGCTGACAATCTGTTTAATACAACATTTACAGAAAATTGGGATGAATATACTACCACTGACTGCCCACATCAAATGACAGATTAGTTAATAACGGATAATCAACTTAAATAGATTGTGTGAACGAAGTGCTTTAAATCAACAAATTCAAGCAAAGTATTAAAGCAACATTGAAATAGTCAACTGAAAATGACTGGTTTGCACTAATACTGTACCTGAACTTTAAATTAACAAGTCCTGAAATTTGGTAATCGATCAATTGTTGACTAGCTTAATTCCAGTTATATTTACACTACGCCATAGATGGCCTACTGCAACGAAATTACAAGGTGTTGCTAGCTATAATGTAACGATAGGTATGCTGATTTTTGTCTATTACAACACTCGCTTCAAGGTGTTAGCATAGGTATCAACAAGATGTTGCAGTAGCTATAGATGTATTCAAATTAAAAAATTAATAAAATTAGCAATCCGCGTGAATACGATCCAACGGTCTACATTTAATCTGGTTGTTAAAATGGATCACCACTGCAATTTTCCCCAAATTTTCGTTTTCCCGCCTAGTTCAGAGTAGATCCCCTTTTGGTTTTCATTCCAATTCGCCTCCTCCAATTCGCCTCCTCCCAAACCCGAAGCCAAACAAAGTTTTCTGTTCAAACCCCTTTTGCCACCACTGTCGTCGCCATCAGCTCTCACCTCCAACAGAAGACTTGCTCGCCACCAACCCCTCTACCTTTCTCCTTTAGACTACTTCACCTGAAAACCCTTCTAGTGCCTTAATTTCTCCCAAAACCCGAACTGCTGCCCTCGAGATTTTGGTTCACTTCGTACTTTCCATCGCAAGTTCAGAGCAGATCCCAGGCTGATCTCTTCGTACTTTCCCCTATGATTGCGGTTGCTTCACTTGGTACTGGTAATTTCAATAAGATAGTACGCCCCCCATATGTTTGTGCTAATGCTCCTTTGGAACTTGTTAATGTTTCAGAATCTGGCTGTTGTTGCAACTTGCGGCTATGTGAGCTGAGGAATTATTTGCAAAGACACGAATCGATTTATTCACTGCTAGTTGAACAATTGTTGAGTGAAAGGATTGTGTGAGCTGCACAGGCAGATTCATAGACAGTCGAGCTTGTGTGTTGGCAAGACTGGAAGGACCAAGTTTCATTGATGCAAGCTTTGAGTCCAGCGACCAAAAGGAAACGGTAATGGATGCAAGCTCTGAATGAACAGGCAGGAACTATTCGGTGGTGTAGGTCATAAATGCATAGGTCTGGAAACGTACAAGGAAGTGCGAAGATATTCAGTGATGCATATGTCAGAAGAAATGTGCAAAGCTATCGATATGGAAGAAACATACAAGGAAGTGATAGAGTGCGTTTGAAATGTAGGTCTGAAGTGCAGTATTTGCAGGTAGTGAGAGAAGGTTGGTTGGTTGGTTCACCATTGAATCTGGATGTAGTTGTATTGGTTGAAGGTTGGTTGGTTGGTTTGGTAAGTTATGGAAGTGATGGTGGAAGTTGGTGATGCAGAGGAGTTTCAGTTGGCAGTGTGATGCCTGAATGTTGGCAGAGAGATGTAGACGGAGTTTGGAGTTTGACAATGGTAGATTGCTGCTGTGTATTGGTTACGGAGAGAAGCTAATGTGGTGATTGGAAATTGAAAACAGTTTGCAGTAGAGTTTTGGTGTTTGGCCGTAGGGGATTCAAGCAGATTTAGGCGAGGAGATGGAGGATAGGAATTAAGCTCAGTCTTCATTTGTGCATCATTTTACGTCATTTCAAAGAAGGCTCGATCTTCCAAAATCGGATGAATCGGGCGGTGCCCCGGACCCCCGCCGGCGCTGCGCCCGGACCCGCTTCTCGGCTCGCCTTCGGCTCGGCACTCGGCTCGCCTTCGGCTCGGCACTCGGCTCGCCTTCGGCTCGGCTCGTCATATATCTGTCAGTGTCGGTGTCTGTATAAATTGAAACTGCATATGTAATGAGTGAATTGAGTGATGTAGTGAGGAATATCTGTATATGTGAATATCAGTGTTATATATCATTGAATTGTAAAATAGTGGAGTCAGGAATTTGTACTATTTTAAATGTTGAAATAAAATATTTATTTAAATAAATTACTGTTTGAATATCAAATTCTATGCAATAGCATTTTATTAAATAAATATTTATTTCTATTAAAAAATCAAATATGCTCTACATTGTGGGCCCCACAAATTCAGAAAGTTAATATCTATAGCAACATTTTGAAATGTTGGTACAGACACCTATGGATGTTGCTGTAGACCCAAATAGGGATCTATTGCAACAATATTTCTTATGTTGCCTTAGATAGTCAAAATGTTGCCTTTGAGGTCTGCGGCAACGCGGCAAAATGCAACACCGAGAAAGTGTTGCCTTTGCCCTTTTTTAGCCTGTAGCAACATTTTTTGGCACTTCCTGCATCACTTCTTTGGTGTTGCAGTATGCAATCTATGGCGTAGTGTTACTTGTTATCTTCATTAGTTCTGCACAACACTTCACACTTTTTAGGAAACGTGCACCTTCATATTTGAATATCCAGTTGCTTGTGTAGAATGACTTCCCAGCAAGAAGATATAACAGTCCAGACTGGAGAGGCCACTTTTATTCCAACTCCATTAGTCAATCCTCCCGAAAGAGCCTCTACCACTTTGTCGTACAAAGTTTTTCGGCAATTGTGCACCCAGTTTGGTATCGTTGAAGCAGATGCCATTCTTCCTGAAAAAAGCAGCACCGCTGATGTGGCACCTCCTGGCTTTGTAGCGGTCAATCGACAAATGTGCCTGAGCGGGGCCATTCCCCCTTTCAACAACTTTTTCCAGCATCTTCTTCATCGACTGGCCATCTCCCCATTCCAGCTACACCCCAATGGTTATGCCATTCTAATGGGGTTGTGTGTGCTATTCGGGAGAACCCTTGACCGACTTCCGAGCTTTGACGAGATTTGCTACTTATGCTCTTTTACCAGAACCAAAGATCACCCTTCTATCACTGTCGTGAGAAGCGCCAGAAATCGTAAATTGATCGTTGGCCTTCCTGACAGTGCTCACGGGTTTTTAACTCAATTCTTTTACGTTCGCTGTCCCCCGGGGTTTTATGCTGCGTGGAGGGAAGGAAGTAAGATTAGCTATCTTTAGTTCTTCTATTCTCTGAGTTTTGTGAAGTCCAAATTGCCAAGTGTTAATTTCGCTTTTTCATTTCAGCGCTCCCCCCTCCTTCTAGGGATCCCAGCCACAAGCCAACTCTGGAGAGGCTTATGGCTGTACCAGCTGAAGAGCGGGATGTGAAATTTTTGTTGAAAGACGAATTTCTTCACCAGTTTGGACTTCTTCACCCTTCTCGCTCTACTAAGCCTCACGAAGTCCCCGATTCTCCAGAGAAGACGTCAGATGCCCCTGCTCTTGCTGAAGAACTTACATCGAAAGAACCTACCACTGAGGCTTTACTGGTGAAGTGTTCTACTTCTCTTGACATTGCGGGGCCGTTTGGCAAATTTTCACTTGCCCCGGTTGTTGAAGAAGAAGAAGGAAAAGAATTTCCTCGCCATTCCGGAGAGATGGTCGATGTAGAAGCTGAAAGAGAAAGTCCCGTTGGGCACAACGGCGATGACATTTTTGAGGGGTTAAGTGATTTGATGATAACCTCACAGGAACTATTCAAAGACGATGCTTCGAAAGTTATCTCTCCTGCTGTCGATGCTACATCCTCTTCGCAACAAGTCTCGATACCTTCTACACAAGTCGTTGCCATCCCCACACCAAAGAGTGGTTTGTAATCCGACGCGTGTAGTTCGCACATCACACACACTTAGGATTTTTACGATTAAATGCACTCGGCTTCTTTACTTTGAAAATTTTTAACGCTTATCTCCTTTTCATTTTCAGATTCTTCAATGGGGCGGAGCGGTTCATATCATGATAGCTTCCGGCGTTATGGAGGGCGCGATACTTAAGATTTCAGACGCTACCTTCCTTCCCGTCAGGAGGCCGATGAAGAAAGGGCCACCAGAAAAGCTCGCGAAAGGCGGGATTATGAAGAGCGCCGTAGAAGAGAAGATGAACATCGAGATTTATCCCGAAGAGAAGACGATTCTCATAAGAGGAAATCATATGACGATAAAGGAAAAAGTCACGTTGCCCGCGACTCAAGTAAACGAACCAAGCTTAGTGACTCTTCCGTCATTTCTGAAAAGCCCGACGCTCCCATTTTTTCTGACTTGCCTGGTGACTCTCCCGCTCTTGAGAAGTCCGACATTCAAACAATCATCAACAGGCCTCAATATCAGGTTGGTCAAGGTCCGCCAACTCTTCAAAGTCGGTTCCCGCAATGGTGCTTAAAGGGGGTACACTTTGATCTTGATTTAGTCCCGATTGATAAACCGGCTATGCTACGTAATCTTGATGCCGTCAAACTTGATATCGAAAGGATGTCTGGATGGAAAAAACTTGTTGATGAGCTACAAAGGGTCAATCGCGTGAATCTCGAGGCCATGCTGACCATGGAGAACGATAAGTCGGAATGGGATAAAATTTGCAAGCAGCATGATGCTGAAATGAAGAGCATCGCTGATGATTATGGGAGACTTGAAGCCGAAGTTGAAAGACTAAAGAACAAACTTGCTACTTCTTCCACTTCTTATTCACAAAAGGAAGAAATGCTTCAAAAGCAGGTTCGAGATGCCCATGCTGCTCAGCGAGATGCTGAAGCGAAACTTGAAGTAGAGCAGCATGTCACTAGGAAATATCACGATGACGCCGCTCAGCTTCGGGAGAAAGTTATTTCCCAAGACTTGGAAATTACAAGGCTACAGTCTCAGTTATTAAAGGATGAAAGAGAGCGTGACGAAGCTATCGCTGGCAAAGCCGCAGCCGAAGAATCCCATGAAGCAACCAAAGCCACCATTAACATCACTTTATTCGACTTTTACGTCCACAGCGTCTTGGGGTGCGGAAGTCTCTCGTTTTTGGGGTCGGAATATGAAGTCACTCTAGCTGAAGTATGGGAGGCGATAATCGATATGCTTGGAAGTGCCGGTTATGCCGAAGCAGACCTTGAAGCAATTTACTTAGACGAGAACGCCCGTGCTGCACTTGTTAAGGGAAAAGAGCAACTTGCCCGAGTGCGAGCCGAAGCGACGGGGGAGAAGCGTTCCGAAAATGAAATACTTCTTACTGCCCTTGTTCATACTTCGGTTTCAGCTGATGTCGATATTATTGGCTCCAGTTCTCACTCTTCGCCTCCTGCTAAAGTCGACAAAGAAGTTGTAACCACTCCTACGGAGGAAGAGGTCCTGGAAGACTTTGAGGCTCAGAAATTCGAGATTGATCTCGTAAAGCCAGCTTCTCCAGGTAACTTTGATGTCGACCCAAGCCAAGTAGATTGCTCATTTGATTTGGCCGAGATCGATGAATTTCTTACTTACTACTTAAGCCCTGATGAGCCACTATCTTATCTTTTTTCGAAGAATACTGATTTTAACTTCTTTTCTTCTGTAGCGGAGGCACCGAAAGCTGCGCCAACTTCTCCTTCTTCTCAAGTTACTCCTCTTCCAGCTTCTCAACCAGGATCGCAAGAAGAGAAAATTGAAGCCCTCAAAGACTTGGACGATCCGGTTGTTTCGCAAGAGCAAAAGACTGGGGAACTTGAAGAAGGCGAAAAGATTCCGGAGCAATCTTATGATGACGACACAAAGCTTTCTGAGTTTTTTACTCCAGGCAGTGAGTCTTCTTCGAAAAAGAAGGGGAAACACGTGGCTTCAAAGAAAGGGAAGAAAAGCACTTCTGCTGTTGGCGAAGAAGCGGAAGTTGACCCGGCTGTGCCTCTTTCTCCTTCCTCCCCGACTCATCCACAGCGGCCTCAGAAACTAATCATTAAGCCGGGAAAGAGCTCTAAGGGTGGCAGGAAGAAGGAATGATAAGCTGTACTTTAGGCTTCTTATTTTGCTTTTTTGCTTTTTTGCATGTATTGACCGGAGATTGTGCGGATACCGGTCTCCGCTTTTTGAATTCTGCACATGTAAAGAATTTTCATAGTATTGAATAAAATATTCCTTTTACTTGAACGAATTCTTATGTATGCATTTGTTTCTCATTTTTAGTGTAGAATAAACGATTCATTTTATTTGTACAAACTTTTGGTCTATGCTTGAGAACCCATTTATTCCACATCTTCTTTGCGTGATATTGTAATGGACTTGTGGTATGTTGCTTGTATATTACTTTTATTAGTGTAACTAAATTGTATAATATTGCCCCCATACCACAAGTGCATCGCAATATCTTTTGCTTCAACAAGACTGATACTCTTATTTCAGAGAGTAACTATTCCACTTTTAAGGGAAGAATCATTCTGCTTTAATAGAGCGTATCTTGTTTTTTGGTGGCGTTTTACGCTTCAACCTTCGGAGATGGTCACTTCATATTTCTGAGAAGTGTAATCTTTTACACAGCAAAGCGGGCCTCTGAAGAGGGCTTTATGTAGGATTTCAACTTTTAGGAAGTACTTTTTGAGATGAATAAGTTAATCTTCCTTTGAGAGTTGAATTGTGCCTCCGAAGAGGGCTTTTTGTTTGAGCATTCTATTTTGGGACATGCCTCCGAAGAGGGCTCCTTCGAAGAGTTGTGCCTCGGAAGTGCGCTTTTGCTTCCGAAGAGGGCTTGTGCCTCCGAAGAGGGTATGTGCCTCCGAAGAGGGCTTGTGGTGCCTCGGGAGAAGGCTTTTGCCTCCGAAGAGGGCATGTGCCTCCGAAGAGGGCTTGTGGTGCCTCGGGAGAGGGCTTTTGCCTCCGAAGAGGGATGTGCCTCCGAAGAGGGCTTGTGCCTCCGAAGAGGGCTTGTTGATTGCCTGGAAGTTAATTTCTCATGGTTGAATGGACCCACGGGGCGGTCGCAAGTTGCTCGATTGGATGTTCGTTTGCACAAACGATCGCAATCAATTAACAAGGGCCTTGTTCCTTCAGCTTGGGAAGGTGCCCCTCCGGTGGTTCCACCAATCTTTTTTGATTGAGGAAAGCACTTTCATTTTTTGGCATGCCTCGTTTGAGGGCTTTGTTGGCCTTCGGGAAGGAGCATCGGTTGGTTGGTGTGCCAGGAAGGTTGCGTCTCAGGGGCGAGTGGATCCACGGGACGGACGCAAGCTGCCTGATCGGATGCATCACGACCAGTTAGCAAGGGCTCTGTTCCTTCTGCTTGGGAAGGTGTCCCTTCGGTGGCTCTACCGGTCCTTTTATTGAGAGGCATACCTCCTTTTGGCTACTTCTGTGTTTGCTTGCCCATGTTTCCTTATCATCTGCTCATCAACAATCCTTTATTATCGTTTCCAAGCGTATCTGTTAACCCTCAATTTATCTACGACTTAAGAACTGGACGACTCAAGCAGGGTATGCGACTTAACGAGTCAAGGATTGGATGACCTAACGACTCAGAGTACTTCACGACCTACGACTTAAGGTCTGGACCACCTAACGAGTTAAGATGTGAACGACCTAACGAGTTAAGGTCTAGACGACCTAAGAATTGAAACAGTCTAAGATGTCTTCGACTTAATGAAGTCTACGACTTAACGACTTAAGAAAATTAACGAGTCAAGGACTAGACGACTTACGACTTAAGGAAGTCTATGACTTAACGGTTTAAAGAGTTAATGGCTTAATGACCTCGGCGACTTAAAGGTGTTGGCCGACTCAACCAGTTGACGACTTAAGGAAGTGGATGATCTACGACTTAAGGCTATCTACGACTTACGACCTAGCATGTGTCGTGAACGACTTAAGCAAATGAAGCGCTGCTTCTTATTGGACACGGTGGCCTCCTAGCTCGTCAGCGAGTTAGGACTTGTGTTATTATTCGAAATAAGCAAGCCTACCAGTTGAACCACGACCCACGACTTAGTTTGAGTCGGCCACGACCTAAAGCTACCGAGTTAAGATCTAATGTCGTGACACTTATGCCGCTTCACTGATACTATTACCTGCTAAGTCGGCCATGACTTACGCCTTACTATAAGTCGGCCACGACTTAGGACTTGGCAAAAATTCCTGTCCAAACTTCTCTATAAATACAGCGCTACCTTCAACATGAAGTGGACTTTTGGTCGATCATCCTTTGAAGCGTCATTATTCTGCAGAATTCCGAACTCGTCCTACACTTGAAGAACTCCAAACATTCAAGACACTACAACAAGCTTCGAAAGAACTTTTGCACATCCGACATGGATTCAACAAGTTTCATCATCAAAGTTTGATCTATTAGTCTAGAGTGCTTTTGTAATCAAAGTGTATTGTATTTCGAAGTGCATTGTATCATTTTGTAACCAGATCAGCAATAAAGGAATTCAAAGTGGACGTAGGCTTGATCTTAAGCCGAACCACTATAAAATCGCTGTCTTTTACTGTTTTCTGCTAATTTTCTGCTTACTTCAATTCCCGCCAAAAGCGGGTGGTGCTTTTACGTTACTACTACACACACCAGGGTGTTAGCGTTCACTTTTCAACGTTAACATTTTGGTGCTTTCATTGAGAGTTGAACTCAGGACTGTATTCACCATTGCTCCGCAAAAGTTTGTTGAAAGAATCTCTCTAAAGACTAGAAGCTTATCTGAGATCATGGCTCCTGGAAGAAAGTGTAGATCCACCAGATCCGAAAATGCTCATGAGGGAACCTCCGCTTCCCCAACAGCAGATCAAGCAACTCCCACCGTTGGAGTCACAAGGGCTGAATTAGACGATGTTGTATCCGGATTATACCGACAAATTGAAGCCCAAAATGCTTTGATGATGGACAGATGAAACGCTCTACTTGGGGCAAATCGACAACCAGAAAACAATGAAACAGTCTTCACTGAAGATGCTCATAATTCCCAAGAGAAAGATATTCCTCAAAGAGCAGCTGGTGCCGCCGAAGTGCCACCTTTCCAAGCTGAAGGTCCAAGGCCACAGCCAACTTCTCACGAGTATTTGCCCAGGCAAACTTCTAAAAGAACAGTTGATGTCTACCCAGCGATGCCTCTGAACAACGAGGAATACCTATCAAGGATGGTCCGTCAAATCATGAAAGAGAGCATACAGAGGGAAGAAGATGAGAACGACTGGGGATTTTCTCCAAGCAAGACTCCGTTTACTGAAAGGATCTTAAAAGCAGAGTTTCGAAGAAAATTTGTACCTCCCACTATCCCGGCCTATAGGGGGACAAGTGACCCAAACCAGTTTCTATACAAATACGATTGGCATATGACTGGCGCAAGAGCATCAGATGAGATTAAATGCCGATACTTCCCAGTATACTTGGAAGGCGTAGCTCTACTATGGTTCACAAAGCTACCAACTTGGTCCTTAGATCAATTCTCTGATTTAACTCGAAAATTCAAGGATCATTTCAGGTTCTATGCTTCGAAAGCTAAGGATATAATGTCACTGTCTAGCCTTGAACAGGTGCCGGGAGAATCTATCAGATCTTTTTTAAACCGTTTCAATATAGCCCTAGCTGAAGTGGATAATGCAAAACCCCATATGATCCTGACTTACCTGATGCGAGCCATCAACAAATCAAGTGAATTCGGAAGATGGTTGAAAATGAAAGAACCAAACTCACTTGAGAAATTCTATTAGAAGGCCGACGAATTCATACGCTTAGAAAGCCTTTCTGCACCAGCGAAAGTAGTGGTTGCCGAAATCCAGAATAATAGTGTTGCTTCCAATAGAAAGGAATCTGGAGGACAGAAGAGGGGAAATAATGACGAGAAAAAGCAGAAAAATGCAAAGAAAGCTCGCCATTCCGAATCTTCGAATTTCACTCCCTTGACTGATACTCTAGAGAATATTTTCTTTGCAACTAAGGATACTGTTGAATATCCTAAACCACATAGACTGAGACTTGGGAAAAATGCCACGGAAAGTGAAAAATTCTGTAGATTCCATAATCAGCCTGGTCATGACACTAATGAGTGCCGCCACTTGAAGGACCTGATTGAGGAGCTATTGAAAGAAAATAAACTTCAACAATATGTCAAGAAAAACAGGAACGATCCCTCCTCATCCACTCAGGGTCAACTAGTTTCCACTCATCAATACAATTCAGATGAATGAACTGCGGCACAGTGATCTGAAAGGCTTACTATCAATGTTATCACAAAAGGCCTTCACCCGGCAAGCAGAAATTGGGATGAGATGGAAAGATATGCTCGTGCTTTGAGACAAGCCCCAAAGGGAGAGAATGTTCTTATTCTGAAAGATGATACCTAATGGCCATACTTTACTTAGTGGCTTTGCTTAAGATTCATGGAATAATAATGGATGTATCATTCATGTTTAAAATGCTGTTGTAAAATCAGTACAAATGAATAATAAAAACCATAAGTCTTGTGTTCTGTACTACTATAAAATGCCTGTTTCATTTTGATATGCAAATATCTTAAAAATATTGCTAAAACGTCGATTTAATATTGCAGGCTATCAAAGCTAAGCTTTCTTATTAAACACACCACAAGACTCAACGGTTCCTGTAAAACAGTCAACAACAAAGTACATTTCTCTGGCAAAAAGCAAGCAATTTGCAAAATACTGGGGCATGTACTTGAAGCAATAACAAGGAATCACTAAGGAGCAGATGGTGAAAGGACACAAGCAACAATTGCTACTCTTCGGAGTCCAAAAAAATACCTCTTTGGAGGCACAATTCACCGGAGTTAAAGTGCAAAAATCTCTCTTCGAAGGCCCACTTCACCAGAGCTGAAATGCCAAAAAAGACCTTTTTGGAGGCACATTTCACCGGAGTTGAAGTGCAAAAATCTCTCTTCGGAGGCCCACTTCACCAGAGCTGAAATGCAAAAAAAAGACCTCTTCGGAGGCACATTTCACCGGAGTTGAAGTGCAAAAATCTCTCTTCGGAGGCCCACTTCACCAGAGCTGAAATGCCAAAAAAGACCTCTTCGGAGGCACATTTCACCGGAGTTGAAGTGCAAAAATCTCTCTTCGGAGGCCCACTTCACCAGAGCTGAAATGCCAAAGACCTCTTCGGAGGCACATTTCACCAGAGTTGAAGTGCAAAAATCTCTCTTCGGAAGCCGACTTCACCAGAGCTGAAATGCCAAAAAAGACCTCTTCGGAGGCACATTTCACTGGAGTTGAAGTGCAAAAATCTCTCTTCGGAGGCCCACTTCACCAAAGCTGAAATGCCAAAAAAGACCTCTTCGGAGGCACATTTCACCGGAGTTGAAGTGCAAAAATCTCTCTTCGGAGGCCACTTCACCAGAGCTGAAATGCCAAAAAAGACCTCTTTGGAGGCACATTTCACCGGAGTTGAAGTGCAAAAATCTCTCTTCGGAGGCCCACTTCACCAGAGCTGAAATGCCAAAAAAGACCTCTTCGGAGGCACATTTCACCGGAGTTGAAGTGCAAAAATCTCTCTTCGGAGGCCCACTTCACCAGAGCTGAAATGCCAAAAAAGACCACTTCGGAGGCACATTTCATTGGAGTTGAAGTGCAAAAATCTCTCTTCGGAGGCCCACTTCACCAGAGCTGAAATGCCAAAAAAGACCTCTTCGGAGGCACATTTCACCGGAGTTGAAGTGCAAAAATCTCTCTTCGGAGGCCCACTTCACCAGAGCTGAAATGCCAAAAATACCTCTTCGGGGGCACATTTCACCGGAGTTGAAGTGTAAAAATCTCTCTTCGGAGGCCCACTTCACCAGAGTTGAAATGTCAAAGCCTTCTTCTGAGGCACAAGCCCTCTTCAGAGGCACAACTCTTCGGAGGAGCCCTCTCCCGAGGCATAACAAAAAGCCCTTCCCAAAGGCATATCAAACAAAGCCCTCTAATGAGGCACATGCAATAGATCAAAGCATTTTTCATAAGCTCGCTTCACTGCGTAGGGGAATCCACTTTTCAACAAATAAAAGTGATTGTCCCTGAAAGTAGAAGTGTTCTTTAAAAAGAAATAGAAAGAGAACCATCCTGTTTAGAGGCCCGCTTTACCGCGTAGGAGAATTCACTTCTCAAAAATATGAAGTAACCATCTCCGAAGGTTGAAGCGTAAAAATTCCTCCGAAAACGAGACACACTCCATTAAAGTAGAATAATTTTTCCTCAAAAAGGGAATAGTTATTCTCCGAAATAGGAGTACAAGTCTCGCCAAAGCAAAAGATATTACAATGCACTTGTGGTATGGGGGCAATATCATGCAATATAGCTACATTAATAAAAGTAGTATTCAAGCAGCATACCACAAGCTCATTACAATATCACGCAGAAAAGATGTGGAATAAATGTATTCTCAAACACAGACAAAAAGTTTGTACAAGTAAAAAGAATCGTTTATTCTACCCTAAAATAAAATAAAATGCAACAGAATTTAACAAATTAAAGTTCGGACAATTCAGTATTCAGGCAGTTTGTTTCAGTAATTCAAGCCTATGCTGTCACTGTTTAGGTTGGTTAAGTACTAGGTCGTCTGCGACTTAGTGAATGTACAGTGAGTCAAGTTAAGTCGTCAACTTGTCAAGACGTTTGTTCTATGAGTCGTTAATCTTTAAGTCGCAAGGCATAGTAAGAAGGGAAAAGGCTTCAGTTCAAAGTGATGTAAAATTATCCAAGTCCTAACTCGGTCACGACTCAAAGCTTAGGTCGCAAAAGATGCTAGGTCGATTCAGAGTTAAGTCGTGGAAGTCACTGGGTCGCACGAAATTGCTAAGTCGTGACCAAGCCAATATCTCACTCCATTTGACCAACCGACTTTTCTCCCTAACTCCTAACCCGTTACCCTCCTAACTCCTAACCCGTTAACCCAATAGCCTCTCAATCAACAACGATCCTCGTTCCATCACACCAGTGAATCACCCAAAAACCAATTCGAATCGCCTCAGATTTGCCATGAATCCGATACATTGCTGCTCTATCATAACCACAACATGATCGATGGCAATCACAGATCGATCAAAACATTATTTGTAATGAAACGCGGCACCAAAAAGTGAATCGAAGTCGGAAAATGGGGAATTAGCAATTCGACAATGGGCGTGGGTGAACGGTGACCGGATTCACTTACGTAGTATAATGGAAAGATGATCGGCGACTAGGTGGTTGGAATTTGCCTTGAGGAAGCTCGGAGAAATGCTAATGGCAGATACGACTTAGGAGATAGGTAATGAGAAGAAGGAAGTAGGAGGAACGACTCAAGCCTTTTATATCTTGGGGCAGTGGAACTCGAATCGGCACACGCGAGTTAAGATGAGTCGAAGCACACGACCTACGACTTAGGCGTGTACTTCGAGGGGCAAATGTTAACCCTCAATTTGTCTACGACTTGAGAACTGGACGACTCAAGCAGGGTACGCGACTTAACGAGTCAAGGATTGGACGACCTAACGACTCAGAGTACTTCACGACCTACGACTTAAGGTCTGGACCACCTAACGAGTTAAGATGTGAACGACCTAACGAGTTAAGGTCTAGACGACCTAAGAATTGAAACAGTCTAAGATGTCTTCGACTTAAGGAAGTCTACGACTTAACGACTTAAGAGAATTAACAAGTCAAGGACTAGACGACTTACGACTTAAGGAAGTCTACGACTTAACGGTTTAAAGAGTTAACGGCTTAATGACCTCGGCGACTTAAAGGTGTTGGCCGACTCAACCAGTTGACGACTTAAGGAAGTGGATGATCTACGACTTAAGGCTATCTACGACTTACGACCTAGCATGTGTCGTGAACGACTTAAGCAAATGAAGCGCTGCTTCTTATTGGACACGGTGGCCTCCTATCTCGTCAGCAAGTTAGGACTTGTGTTATTATTCGAAATAAGCAAGCCTACCAGTTGAACCACGACACACGACTTAGTTTGAGTCGGCCACGACCTAAAGCTACCGAGTTAAGATCCAATGCCGTGACACTTATGCTGCTTCATTGATACTGTTACCTGCTAAGTCGGCCACGACTTACGACTTACTATAAGTCGGCCATGACTTGGGACTTGGCAAAAATTCCTATCCAAACTTCTCTATAAATACAGCGCTACCTTCAACATGAAGTGGACTTTTGGCCGATCATCCTTTGAAGCGTCATTATTCTGCAGAATTCCAAACTCGTCCTACACTTGAAGAACTCCAAACATTCAAGACACTACAAAAAGCTTCGAAAGAACTTTTGCACATCGGACATGGATTCAACAAGTTTCATCATCGAAGTTTGAGCTATTAGTCTAGAGTGCTTTTGTAATCAAAGTGTATTGTATTTCGAAGTGCATTGTATCAATTTGTAACCAGATCTGCAACAAAGGAATTCAAAGTGGACGTAGGCTTGATCTTCAGCCGAACCACTATAAAATCGCTGTCTTTTACTGTTTTCTGCTAATTTTCTACTTACTTAAATTCCCGCCAAAAGCGGGTGGTGCTTTCACGTTACTACTACACACACCAGGGTGTTAGTGTTCACTTTTCAACCTTAACAGTATCTTCCTTCTTTTTGCAAGTAGATTGCTTTATCCGAAGAAGTGGACTTCACTGTTGAATGACTTCACGGGGCAAACGCAAGTTACCTAGTTGGATGTCTGTTTATATCGACGATCACAACCAGTTAACGAGGGCTTGATACAGTGGAGTCGCCAACTTTTTATGTGAAGTTCTTCTTGTATGGGATTTGAATCTGGAATTCTTGTTGCTTGGTATTTGCTTAATAAGTGATTTATAGGGCTCGCTTGGCCTTGTGACGGGTAAGCCTTGTTTTAATGGCCTACAATTTTGAATCGACATTTTAGCAATACATTTAAAGCATTTACATATCGAAATGAAACAGGCATTAAACAATAGTAAAGAACACAAAATTTATAGTGGTTCGGCCAAGAATTGGGCCTACATCCACTTTATAGCTTTTATTAATTTGCACTGATTTACAATGTCTTACAATACAACTGATGCATCTATCACTATTTTACAATTTTGAGCAAAGCTTTTTTAAGTAAAATAAGGACGCAAATGGTTGCTGTTCTAGGCTCTTGGAATTGGATCTCCTTCGACAGTTATGAGTTTGAAAGTGCCATCAAGAAGTTTATTGCCTATGACATATGGCCCTTCCCAGTTTGGCCCAAACACTGCAGTTGCTGTCATGATCCTTTTCAAGACTAAGTCTCCGACCTCAAAGCTGCGTTGGCGAACTTTAGAGTTGAAGTGCCTGGCTATTCTTTGCTGATAAGCTGAAACTCTGAGCCTAGCTTCTTCTCTTTTTTCATCAAGAAAATCAAGTGCTTCAAGTTGCAGTTTTTCGTTTTCATCCTCGTTGAAATGAATTCTCCTGTGTGAAGGGACTTCTATTTCCACTGGAATCAGTGCTTCTGATCCGTATGTCAATGAAAATGGAGTGTGCCCAGTCGCAGTTTTGTGAGTAGTTCTGTATGCCCATAATGCTAGTGGGAGCTTATCGACCCAACCACCTTTTGCTTTTTCGAGTTGCTTTTTGATGGTTGACTTGATAATTTTGTTCACTGCTTCCACTTGCCCGTTTGCCTGCGGATGAGCCACTGCTGAGAAGCTTTTTCGAATTCTGAACCGTTTGCAAAAGTCCTGGAATTCTTCACTCCCAAACTGAGTACCGTTGTCTGCAATTATCTTCTGCGGCACACCATACCTGTAAATGATATTTTTAGTTACGAAATTTATCATCTTTTTAGAGGTAATAGTAGCCAAGGTCTCAGCTTCAGCCCATTTAGTGAAATAATCAACAGCAACAATAGCATATTTGATTCCACATTTAGTGATCGGTAAAGGTCCAATCAAATCCATTCCCCAAATGGCGAACGGCCATGGGCTGACCATTTGCGTGAGTTCGATGGAAGGCGCTTTTGGGATTTTTGCAAATCTTTGGCACTTGTCGCACTTGAGGGAGTAAATAGCAGCATCTCGATTAATGTCTGGCCAGAAATACCCATATCGGAGAACTTTCTTGGCTAGAGTTTGGCCACTTGAATGATCCCCACATTCTCCTCCGTATACCTCAGCTAGAATTGTCTTGGCTTCTTCCTTGGTTACACATCGGAGTAATGGCATTGAGAATCCCCATTTGTATAATCGGCCATCTTGAATTATATATCTTGACGCTTTCCTTAACAGCTTTCAGCGTTCTTTAGAACTTTCTGGCAAGGAACCATTGAGTAGATATTCTTTGATTGGAGTCATCCACGATTCATGTTCTTGAGACTCAGTCATGATCCAATCAATATCCATCTCTTCAATGCTTGGAGTTGACAAAACTTCCACAGGGATTAATCCCAATAATTGAGCCTCTCCAGAACTTGAGTACTTTGCTAGAGAATCCGCCTTCATGTTTTTTGTCCGAGGAATGTGACTTATCGTGTAACGATCAAAATCTTCGAGAAGCTCACATGCCTTTGACAAGTATGCGGGCAGATTTCCACCTTTAGCTTGAAACTCTTTCTTTACCTGGCAAACAATAAGTTGGGAATCGCTGAAAACTTGCAACACTTTGATGTTCAGCTCCTTGGCAATTTTTAAAGCGGCAATAAGAGCTTCATACTCCGCTTCATTGTTCGTCGAAAGAAATTCCAGTCTCAATGCATAACACAATGATCGTCCTTCGGGGGTTTCAAGCACAACTCCTGCCCCCGAACAATAATCATTTCTTGCGCCGTCAACATATAACTTCCACTGGGTCGGAATGTCATCAGTTGTTTCTTTCTCACTGTCACCTTTATCAGTAGATTCTGCAATGAAATCTGCTAAAGCTTTTCCATTGATTGCTCTTCGGGGATGGTAAGTGATATCATACTGGCTGAGTTCAATGTTCCATTTCAAAAGACGACCCGAAGTTTCAGGACGAAACAGGACTTGCTTTAGAGGTTGATCAGTAAGGACTTTGATAGGATGAGCTTGAAAATATGGCCTCAACTTCCTGGAAGCAATCAGCAAACAATAGACAAGATTTTCTATCTTTGAATAATTCATCTTTGCCCTAGTGAACTGTTTACTGATGTAATAGACTGGACGTTGTATTTTCATATCTTCCCGTACAAGTGCTGCACTGAGAGTATGAGATGATATTGCTAAATAGATGAAAAGTTCTTCACCATCACTAGGCTTGGAAAGAACTGGAGGCGTTTCCATATGACGAATTAGTTCATCGAAAGCATTCTGGCATTCGGGAGTCCATTCAAAAATTTTCTTTCCTTTCTTTAGAGCGTCAAAGAAGGGAATGCATTTGTCTGTGGCCTTGGAAATGAAACGACTCAGAGTAGCGACTTTTCCATTGAGGCTTTGCAGTTCTTTCTTTTTTTTAGGGGCTTTGACCTCTCTCAAAGCTGTGATTTGAGTAGGATTGGCCTCAATGCCCCTAGCGCTCACAATGAAACCCAAGAACTTTCCGGACTCTACCCCGAATGAACATTTCAATGGATTGAGCTTCATTCCGTACTTTCGAAGAATTGCAAACATTTCCGCCAAGTGATCCATGTGGTCTAATGCTTTCTTTGACTTTACCAACATATCATCAACATAAACTTCCATAGTTTTACCAATCTGAGGTTTGAATATAGCATTGACGAGTCTTTGGTAGGTCGTGCCAGCATTCTTTAGTCCAAAAGGCATAACTTTGTAGCAACAGAGACCCACATCTATGATAAAACTTGTGTCTTCTTGATCTGGCTCATGCATCATAATCTGATTGTATCCAAAGTAAGCATCCATAAAAGATAACAACTCATGCCCAGCTGTTCCATCCACCACTTGATCGATTCTGGGCAGCGGGAAGCAGTCTTTGGGGCAAACTTTGTTTAGATCTGAAAAGTCGATGCATACCCTCCACTTTCCATTTTCCTTCTTAACTAGTACTGGATTTGAAACCCAATTTGGATAAGTGGATTCTCTGATGAAACCATTCTCCATGAGCCGATCAACTTCTTCCTTTAACGCTGCTGACCTTTCTGGATCTTGGGTTCTTCTTTTCTATTTCACTGGTATGAATTTTGGATCGATATTCAGAGTATGTACAGCAATTTCCGGAGAGATCCCACACATATCAGCGTGACACCAAGCGAACACATCCAGATTTGCTTTTAAAAATGATATCAGCGTGTTTTGAACTGCTATGCTTAGTTGTGAACCCACATTGAGTACTTTGTTTGGGTCTTTCGGGTCAACAGGTATTGGTACCGTTATTTCCACAGGTACCACTCTATTCTCCCATGTACTGGCTTTTCTGGGGTTCATTTCTTTCCTTGCATTGATGTGTTCGCCAGTACAGGGGCCATCCCGTAGTTGCTACAAGGTCGGTTCCTTGATGTGGAGCGGAGCTGCCACATCTTTTCCCATTTCTCTTTTCTTGGCCTCTCGGAGCTCTACAAGATAACATTCTTGCCCTACGTTCTGGTCTCCCTTAATGACAACAACACAATTATCAGTGGGAAATTTCATTGTTAAGCACCATGGGGCGAGGACGGCCTTGAAAGCAACAAGAGTAGGGCGACCCAAGAAGGCATTATAGGCGGAAAATCCATCAACAATTACAAAAGTTTGCTTACGAACCACCTTCTTATGCCCATCTCCCAATTCAACAAACAAGTCCACTGTTCCAATTGGCTGTTTCGGCTCCCCTGTAAATCCGGCGATCTTCTGAGATGAAGCCTGTACGTCTGCCATTGGAATTTTCATTTGGCCAAATGTCTTTTTAATGAGTATGTTGCATGAGGCGCCGCTATCAACCAGCACCCTCCTTACAATGGCCGACCCATTACCGACAGAGATAACCAAAGGGTCCTCAGTAGGAGCCTCCACACCGGCAGAATCCCTGGTTCTGAATATGATATCATCATGAAAAGTCTTTTGCTGCTTCAGAGGTGCAGCATCTTCCAAGACCAAGACACTTTCTTCAGCTGGGGCATACTTCAAAGCTCTAGCGTACCTTTCCATCTTGCCCCAACTCCTGCCAGCCGGATGGGGTCCTCCTGTGATCACATTGATAACAGGTCTTTCTGTTTCTTGTGCAGCAGGCCTCTCTCCTGAACCAGATGAATGAGCAGGAAGTTGATGCCCCTGGTTAGATAAAGAGGGGTCTTTTCTGTTTCTTTTAACATACTGCTGCAACTTATTTTATCTTAATAATTCTTCAATCAAGCTCATCAGGTGGCGGCACTCGTTGGTATCATGACCTGGTTGGTTATGAAATTGGCAAAATCTTCCGCTTTCAGCAGCATTTTTTCCAACTTTTACCGCCGGTGGTTTCGGATATTCCACAGCATCTTTAGTGGCAATGAAAATATTCTCCGGTGTATCAGTTAGAGGGGTAAAATCTGAGGGCTTGAGAAAGCGTGGTTTTTTGAGGTCCTTCTGCTTCTTTCCACCATTACTCTCCCTCTTCTGATTTCCAAATTCTTTTTTGTTCTGAGCAACAACATTATTCTCCACCTTTGTTGACACAACTTTAGCTGACGCGGAGAGATTTTCTAGGAGAATGAACTCATCAGCCTTTTTGTAGAACTTTTCGAGTGAATTTGGTTCCTTCATTTTCAACCATTTACCAAATTCGCTCGACTTGTCAATAGCCCGCATTAAGTAGGTTAAAACCATTCGCGGTTCTGCGTTATCAACTTCAGCTAGGGCTATATTGAAGCGATTCAAGAAGGATTTGATGGGTTCTCCAGGGTTTTCTTCGAGGCTTGAAAGAGACATTATATCCTTTGCTTTTGAAGCGTACAGTCTGAATTGTTCCTTGAATTTCCGAGTCAGATCGGAAAACTAATCAACAGATCGTACGGGAAGCTTAGTAAACCAAAGTAGCGCCACTCCTTCCAAGTATACCGGGAAATACCGGCATTTAATCTCATCAGTTGCTCTGGTGCCAGTCATGTGCCAATCATATTTGTACAGGAATTGATTCGGGTCACTTGTTCCTCGATAAGAAGGAATGGTAGGAGGAACGAATTTTCTCGGAAACTCAGCTTTTAGAATCCTCTCAGTAAATGGAGTTTTACTCGGAGCAAATCCCCAATCGCTCTCATCTTCATTTCTCTACATGCTTTCTTTCATTATTTGCTGAATCATGCCGGAGAGATATTCCTCATTGTTTAGTGACTTTGCGGAGTATACTTCGGCCATTTTCTCGGAAGCTTGTCCGGGCAAATGCTCGCGGAGAGCTGGCGATGGCCTGGATCCTTCAACTTAGAGAGGTGCCCCTTCAGCAGCACCTGATCTCCCTTGAGGAATATTTCTTCCTTCGGAGTTGTGAACAGCATCAGCAAAGTTTTCTTCATTGTTTTCTGGCCTTTGATTAGCCCCGAGCAAAGCATTTATCTTTTCCATCATTAGATTATTCTGAGTTTCAATTTGCTGATACAGCCCGGATACAGCAGCATCTAGCTCCTCTCACATCACTTCGACGCTAGGAGCTGCTTGACTTGGAGAAAGAGAAGTGGCAGTGTTGTCACGAACATCATCAGGTCTGATAGACTCGCGTTTTCTTCCAGGAGCCATTATGTCTGACAATCTTCTGGTTTTGAAAGAAACTTTTTCAATGAACTTTTGTGAAGCAATGGTGAATACAGTCCTGAGTTGGGTTCTCAGTGAAAGCACCAAAATGTTAATGCTGAAAAGTGAACGCTAACACCCTGGTGTGTAGTAGTAACGTGAAAGCACCACCCGCTTTTGGCGGGAATTGAAGTAAGCAAAAAATTAGCAGAAAACAGTAAAAGACAGCGATTTTATAGTAGTTCGGCTTAAGATCAAGCCTACGTCCACTTTGAATTCCTTTATTGCTGATCTGGTTAGAAATTGATACAATGCACTTCGAAATACAATACACTGATTACAAAAACACTCTAGACTAATAGCTCAAACTACGATGATGAAACTTGTTGAATCCATGTCGGATGTGCAAAAGTTCTTTCGAAGCTTGTTGTAGTGTCTTGAATGTTTGGAGTTCTTCAAGTGTAGGATGAGTTCGGAATTCTGAAGAATAATGGCGCTTCAAAGGATGATCGGCCAAAAGTCCCTTCAATGTTGGAGCTAGGGATGTATTTATAGAGAAGTCTGGACAGGAATTTCTGCCAAGTCCTAAATCGTGGCCGACTTATAGTAAGTCGTAAGTCGTGGCCGACTTAGCAGGTTACAATATAAGTAAAGCGGCATAAGTGTCCAGGTATTGGATTTTAACTCGGTAGCCTTATGTCGTGGGTCGTGGCTCAACTGGTAGGCTTGCTCATTCCGAATAATAATATGTCCTAAATCGTTGACGAGCTAGGAAGTCATCGTGTTAAATAAGAAGCGGCATCTCGTTTGTTTGTTTAAGTCGCTCACGACCCAAGTTAGGCCGTAAGTCGAAGGTTGCGACTTAAGGGATATGAGTTACGGTTCATCCTGCTCACACCTGACCTCCCTGAATGGGTTAACAGCTTAGGTCGACGTATTCATTTTCAAAATTACAGTAGTGTCTTAAGTCGTTAACTCGTTTCCTTGTTAGGTCATGCCATCTCTTGAGTCATTAGGTTTTAACTTTCTTAAGTCGTTAAGTCGTCCAGTCCTTGACTCGTTAAGTCGTCTAGTCCTTGACTCGTTGAGTCATCCAGTCCTTTAGGTCGTTGATTCTCTTAAGTCGTTAACTGCTTTAGATCGTTAACTCCCCTGGGTCGTCAACTTCCTTAGGTCGAAGACTTCTTCGACTGTTCCAATTCTTAGGTCGTCTAGACCTTAACTCGTTAGGTCGTTCACACCTTAACTCGTTAGGTGGTCCAGACCTTAAGTCGTAGGTCGTGAAGTACTCTGAGTTGTTAGGTCGACCAATCCTTGACTCGTTAAGTCGCGTACCCTGCTTGAGTCGCATACCTTGCTTGAGTCGTCCAGTTCTTAAGTCGTAGACAAATTGAGGGTTAACATTTTGGTTTGTATTGAATAAGAGTGTTGTTTTACTGAATTTTGTTTAAGTTGTAGATGGTTTTTATTTCAGATGTACTCAATTTGATAGATCGAACTGAGATGAAAATATTTGATGTGTAGAAAATTAGTTTACAGGTGGTGATATTTGTACAAGTGATAATTTGTTTTTGGTACAAAACTATCAGAGATTTTTCCTTGGTTTAGAGGCTGAAGTGATTTATGGTGGCTGCATTAATGGTTTGTACCATATAAATTGTTTTTCTTTCGGTTGTACATGTATATGAGATAGTTTTTTCGTGGTTTCCTTTACAAGCTATTCACATACAAATTCTTTCCTTTTTCTTTTATTATCTGGTTTCATACTTGAAGATATTTTGTTTTGTACTTGTTCAAGCCTACATACTTATGTTCTATTACTTTGTATTGTTTTCTTTCTTTTGCAAGCTTCATTCATATGTATATTTCTTGTTTGTTTGGTTTCATACTTATCTACATACTTATATTTATTCATTCTTATGTTTACTTGTCTTTTATTTTATTTTTCTTTTATTATTTTTGTATCTATTTTATTTGTATTATTTTGTATTGATTTATAAATATGATATTAAGATTTATATTTTACTTTATATTGTATAAAACTATATAATTTATTTATTTTGTAATATGGATGAATTTCTATATCTAATATGTTGTTAGAATTTATCTTATGTATTTATTTTATTTTTTTATAATTTATCTTAAATATATATTGATTTTTATTTTTAACTTGAATTATTATTATTATTTTCATTTCTATTTTAAATATTTATTATAAATTTAACTGTAATACTTATTGTTTATTTTTATTTCTATTATAGACCATCAATCCCAAATTTTATCATTATAATTTGTCTTTAAACCATTTAGTTAAAATTTAATCCAAACTCAATATATATACATATATATTCAAATTATTATTAAACCATTTACTTGAAATTCAATCCAAATCACATATATATATATATCATTTCAAATCTATTCATATAGGTACAACTATATAGATTCACATATATATACAATTTCTAAATTTAAAATGATTTAATATTGTTAACGTTGAAAATTGAACGCTAACACCCTGGTGTGTGTGTGTAGTAATGTGAAAGCACCACCCGATATCTCGGGAACAAAATATGAACCAAAAATAACCGAAAAGATAGTAAGAGACAGCAATTTTATAGTGGTTCGGCTTAAGAGATAGCCTACGTCCACTTCAAGTATCTTTATTGATAATCTCTTTACAAATCGATACAATGTTCCTCAAATATACTCTGCTTTGATTACAAAACACTTTGAACAAGTAGCTTAAACTTCGATGTAGATGAGAGTCTTCAAATCCATGTTGAATGAATGAAATCTCTATTCAAAGTTGCTTGTAGCGTTCTTCGTGCTTTGAGAACTTTAAGTGTAGAGTCGGTTTGGAAAACAGCAGAGTATTGGCGCTTGAAGAGATTGAGCGAAAAAGTCCCCTCAATGTTGGAACTAGGGCTGTATTTATAGGAGCGGTTCTGGGTGGAGTTCGAGCATACAAGTCCTAGGTCGTGAACGACCTAAGATATGTCGTAGGTCGTGTGCGACTTAAGGTGCTCCGGCTCCGACTTATCAGTTGCGTTGCACTTTATCACGATCATTTTGGCAAGTCATAGGTCGTGGACTGGTTAAGGAAGGTGCTAAGTCGTTGGCGGCCTAGTGGGCTGGTAGGTCGTGGGCGACTTAAAGGAAAGCGGCATAGGGAGTTATGTTGGCTCGTGTAAACTGGGCAGTGGAGATATAGGTCGTGAGCGACCTAAGGTAGGTCGTAGGCCGCTTTAGTTCTTAGGTCGGTTGAGACTTAGGTCGTTGAAACCACTTTGTTCTTAGATCGGTAGGCTGTAGCATTGCTTAGGTCATTAGCTCTTTAGGTCGGTAGGTCGTAACTTGTTAAGTCGTTAGGTCGTTTTAACTCCTTAAGTCGCTAACTCCTTTTAGTAGTTAGGTCATTAGACTCCTTAGGTCGGTCCATCTCTTAAGTCGGTAGGTTGTAGCTCATTTTGGGTCGCATATGTTTTAGCTCGTTAAGTCGGCTCTATTGTTAGGTCGTCTAGACGTTCAGGTCGCTAGTTTCTCTTAGGTCGTCAAACATCTTAACTCGTTGACAAAACGGTGTTAACAATTGCCCCTCGAAGTACACGCCTAAGTCGTAGGTCGTGTGCTTCGATGTCTTTAACTCGTGCTTTGAAGAGTTGTTAGATCGCGGACGACCTATGAGAAAACAATGTTGTGAGTGCCGATTCGAGTTCCACTGTCCTGGAGTATAAAAGGCTTAGGTCGCTTCTTCTTCACCTACTCGCTTCTGTGTTTACTTTCGCCATTATTGACCTTCGAAGCTTCCAGAAACGAATTCAACCAGTTTACCTCGTCGTCAATCAAGTTCCTACAATTTCCGTCATCACACTACGTAAGTAAACTCATTGCTCGCTTGATTTCACAATTTCCGCTACCTTTCAAACATGGACTTCCCACTTTCTAGCCTCAATTCGAACCCTTACATCATGCTTCGTCTTGAATTGCGTTTCGATCGACTGCCAACAAACATGGAGCGGTTCGATCGAGTTTTCAGATGACTTGCGAGGATAAGACGATAGGTTATCATATTTCGAGTCAGTTGATCTGTCAATTTAGAGGAGATGATACTGTCCTATCCGTGTTAATGGGTTAGGAGTTAAGAGGATGTCGGGTTACTGATTTAAGAAGTGGTCGGCCGGTCAAAAGAAGCGTGACGTTAGCTTGGACGTGACTCAGTGATTTTGAGCGACCCATAACCTCTTCGACTTAACTCTGGGCCGACCTACCATCTTTTGCGACATAAGTCTTAGGTCGTGGCCGAGATAGGACTTGGGGAATTTCACGTCGCTTCAGACTGAAGTCTTTTCCCTTTACTATGCCTTACGACTTAAAGAACCAATGACTTAAGGCATTAACGACTTAACTTAACTCGTCCCACATTCTTTAGGTCGTGGACGAGTTAGCACTTGAACTATCATGAAGCATAATTCTGACTTGAACTTTAACTTGAATTGCTGAAGTAAACTGCTTGAACACTGAATTGTTTGGACTTTAACCTGTTAAACTTCGTTGCATTCTTTTATAGGTTGCTTCAACTTGTGAGCTAACAACCTGCTTAATACAATGTTTACAGAAAATCGGGACGAATATACTGCCACTGATTGCCCATATCAAATGACAGATTAGTTTACAAAGGATAATTAACTTAAATAGACTGTGTGAACAAAGTGCTGCAAAATCAACAAATTCAAGCAAAATATTAAAGCAACACTAGAATAGCCAATTGAAGTTGACTGGTCTGCACTAATACTTTAACTAGACTTTAAACTAACAAGTCCTGAAATTTTGTAATCAATCAGTTGTCGATTAGTCAAACTCCAGCTATATTTGCTTGTTATTTTTGTTAGTTCTACACAACACTTCACACTTTCTAGGAAACGTGCACCTTCACATCTGAATAACCAGTTGCTTGTGTAGAATGACTTCTCAGCAAGAAGATATAACAATCCAGGCTGGAGAGGCGGTCCTTATTCCTGCTCCATTAGTTAATCTTCCAGAAAGAATTTCGACCACACTATCATATAAAGCTTTCCGCCAACTGTGTACTCAGTTCGGAATTGCCGAAGCTGATGCCATACTGCCTGGGAAAAACGACACCGCTGACATACCACCCCACGGTTTTGTGGCTGTCAATCGCCAAATGTGCATGAACGGAGCCATTCCTCCTTTTAACGATTTCCTTCAGCAACTTCTTCTTCGACTGTTTATTTCTCCCTTTCAGTTACATCCCAATGGCTACGCCATCCTGACGGGATTGTGTGTGCTGTTTAGGAGGACTCTTGACCGTTTTCCAAGCTTCGATGAGGTTTGCTACTTATGCTCTTTCACCAAAAATAAAGATCATCCTTCCATTACTGTTGTGCGAAGCGCTAGAAATCACAAACTGATCATTGGCCTTTCGGATAGTGTTCACGGGTTTCTAAGTCAATTCTTCTACGTTCGTTGTCCTCCGGGAATTTACGCTATCTGGAGAGTAGGAATTAAGATCATTTATCTCTGATTCTTATGTTTCTGAACTTTTCGAAGCCCGAGTTGTCAAGCGATAACTTTGCTCTTTTCTTTTCAGCGCTTCCTCCTCCTTCTAGAGATCATGGTCACAAACTAATTTTTGAGAGGCTCATGGCCGTGGCAGTTGAGGAGATGAGTTCTTACATCAATTTGGACTTCTACATTCTTTCCGTTCTACTCAGCCTCACGAGGTCTCTGATTTTCCAACACAGATATCAGATGCCCCAGCTCTTGCTGAAGAACTTACATCGAAAGAACCTACCACTGAGGCTTTACTGGTGAAGTGTTCTACTTCTCTTGACATTGCGGGGCCGTCTGGCAAATTTGCACTTGCCCCGGTTGTTGAAGAAGAAGAAGGAAAAGAATCTCCTCGCCATTCTGTTGAGGCGGCCGATATAGAAGCTGAAAGAGAAAGTTCCGCTAGGCATAACGGCGATGACATTTTTGAGGGGTTAAGTGATTTGATGATACCTCTCAGGAACTATTTAAAGACGATGCTTCGAAAGTTATCTCTCCTGGTGTCGATGCTACTTCCTCTTTGCAACAAGTCTCGACACCTTCTACACAAGTTGTTTCCATCCCCACACCAAAGAGTGGTTTGTAATCCGACGCACGTAGTTCGCACATCACACACACTTAGGATTTTTATGATTAAATGCACTTGGCTTCTTTACTTTGAAGATTTTTAACGCTTATCTCCTTTTCATTTTCAGATTCTTCAATGGGGTGGAGCGGTTCATATCATGATAGCTTCCGGCGTTATAGAGGGCGCGACACTTATGATTTCAGACGCTACCTTCCTTCCCATCAGGAGACCGATGAAGAAAGGGCCACCAGAAAAGCTCGCGAAAGGCGGGATTATGAAGAGCGCCGCAGAAGAGAAGATGAACACCGAGATTTATCCCGAAGAGAAGAAGATTCTCATAAGAGGAAATCTTATGACGATAAAGGAAAAAGTCACGTTGTCGGCGACTCAAGTAAACGAACCAAGCTTAGTGACTCTTCCGTCATTTCTGAAAAGCCTGACGCTCCCATTTCTCCTGACTTGCCTGGTGACTCTCCCGCTCTTGAGAAATCTGACATTCAAACAATCATCAACAGGCCTCAATATCAGGTTGGTCAAGGTCCGCCAACTCTTCAAAGTCGGTTTCCGCAATGGTGCTTAAAAGGGGTACGCTTTGACCTTGATTTAGTCCCGATTGATAAACAGGCTATGCTGCGTAATCTTGATGCCGTCAAACCTGATATCGAAAGGATGTCTGGATGGCAAAAACTTGTTGATGAGCTACAAAGGGTCAATCGCGCGAATCTCGAGGCCATGCTGACCATGGAGAACGATAAGTCGGAATGGGATAAAATTTGCAAGCAGCATGATGCTGAAATGAAGAGCAATGCTGATGATTATGGGAGACTTGAAGCCGAAGTTGAAAGACTAAAGAACGAACTTGCTACTTCTTCCACTTCTTATTCACAAAAGGAAGAAATGCTTCAAAAGCAGGTTCGAGATGCCCATGCTGCTCAGCGAGATGTTGAAGCGAAACTTGAAGTAGAGCAGCATGTTACTAAGAAATATCGCGATGACGCCGCTCAGCTTCGGGAGAAAGTTAGCTCCCAAGACTTGGAAATTACAAGGCTACAGTCTCAGTTATTAAAGGCTGAAAGAGAGCGCGACGAAGCTATCGCTGGCAAAGCTGCAGCCGAAGAATCCCATGAAGCAACCAAAGCCACCATTAACACCACTTTATTTGACTTTTACGTCCACAACGTCTTGGGGCGCGGAAGTCTCTCGTTTTTGGGGCCGGAATATGAAGTCACTCTAGCTGAAGTATGGGAGGCGATAATCGATATGCTTGGAGATGCCGGTTATGCCGAAGTAGACCTTGAAGCAATTTACTTAGACAAGAACGCCCGTGCTGCACTTGTTAAGGGAAAAGAGCAACTTGCCCGAGTGCGAGCCGAAGCGACGGGGGAGAAGCGTTCCGAAAAAGAAATACTTCTTACTGCCCCTGCTCATACTTCAGTCTTAGCTGATGTCGATATTATTGGCTCCAGTTCTCACTCTTCGCCTCCTGCTAAAGTTGACAAAGAAGTTGTGACCACTCCCACGGAGGAAGAGGCCCTGGAAGACTTTGAGGCTCAGAAATTCGAGATTGATCTCGCAAAGCCGACTTCTCCAGGAAACTTTGATGTCAACCCAAGCCAAGTAGATTGCTCATTTGATTTGGCCAAGATCGATGAATTTCTTACTTACTACTTAAGCCCTGATGAGCCACTATCTTATCTTTTTCGGAGAATACTGATTTTAACTTCTTTTCTTCTATAGCGGAGGCACCGAAAGCTGCGCCAACTTCTCCTTCTTCAACCACCATTCCTCCTTCTTCTCAAGTTACTCCTCTACCAGCTTCTCAACCAGGATCGCAAGAAGAGAAAATTGAAGCCCTCAAAGACTTGGACGATCCGGTTGTTTCGCAAGAGAAAAAGACTGGGGAACTTGAAGGAGGCGAAAAGACTCCGGAGCAATCTTATGATGACGACACAAAGCTTTCTGAGTTTTTTACTCCAGGCAGTGAGTCTTCTTCGAAAAAGAAGGGGAAACGCGTGGCTTCAAAGAAAGGGAAGAAAAGCACTTCTGCTGTTGGCGAAGAAGCGGAAGTTGACCCGATTGTGCCTCTTTCTCCTTTCTCCCCGACTCATCCACAGCGGCCTCAGAAACTAATCATTAAGCCGGGAAAGAGCTCTAAGGGTGGCAAGAAGAAGGAATGATAAGCTGGACTTTAGGCTTCTTGTTTTGCTTTTTTGCTTTTTGCATGTATTGACCGGAGATTGTGCGGATACCGGTCTCCGCTTTTTTGAATTCTGCACATGTAAAGAATTTTCATAGTATTGAATAAAATATTCCTTTTACTTGAATGAATTCTTGTGTATGTAAGAATGCATTTGTTTCTCATTTTTAGTGTAGAATAAACGATTCTTTTTATTTGCACAAACTTTTGGTCTGTGCTTGAGAATGCATTTATTCCACATCTTCTTTGCGTGATATTGTAATGAACTTGTGGTATGTTGTTGGTATATTACTTTTATTACTGTAACTAAATTGTATAATATTGCCCCCATACCACAAGTGCGTTGCAATATCTTTTTACTTTGACAAGACTGACACTCTTATTTCGGAGAATAAATATTCCACTTTTAAGGGAAGAATCATTCTGTTTTAATAGAGCGTATCTCGTTTTTTGGAGAAGTTTTACGCTTCAACCTTCGGAGATGGTCACTTCATATTTCTGAGAAGTGTAATCTCTTGCACGACAAAGCGGGCCTCTGAAGAGGGCTTTATGTAGCATTTCAACTTTTAGGAAGAACTTTTTGAGATGAATAAGTTAATCTTCCTTTGAGAGTTGAATTGTGCCTCCGGAGATGGCTTTTTTTTTGAGCATTCTACTTTGGGACATGCCTCCGAAGAGTGTGCCTCTGAAGAGGGCTTGTGCCTCCGAAGAGGGCTTGTGATGCCTCAGGAGAGGTCTTTCGCCTCCGAAGAGGGCGTGTGCCTCCGAAGAGGGCTTGTGGTGCCTTGGGATAGGGCTTTCGCCTCCAAAGAGGACGTGTGCCTCCGAAGAGGGCTATTTGGATTGCCTGGAAGTTACTTTCTCATGGTTGGATGGATCAACAGAGCGGACGCAAGTTGCTTGATTGGATGTTCGTTTGCATAAACGATCGTAATCAATTAACAAGGGCCATGTTCCTTCAGCTTGGGAAGGTGCCCCTCCGTTGGTTCCACCAATCTTTTTTGATTGAGGAAAGCACTTTCATTTTTTGGCGTGCCTCGTTAGAGGGCTTTATTGGCCTTCGGGGAGGAGCAGTGGTTAGTTGGTGTGCCAGGAAGGTTGCGTCTCAGGGGCGAGTGGATCCACGGGACGGACGCAAGCTGCCTGATCCGATGCATCACGACCAGTTAGCAAGGGCCCTGTTCCTTCTGCTTGGGAAGGTGTCCCTTCGGTGGTTCTACCGGCCCTTTTATTAAGAGGCATAACTCCTTTTGGCTGCTTCTGTGTTTGCCTGTCCATGTTTTCTCATCATCTGCTCATCAGCGATCCTTTATTATCGTTTCCAAGCGCATCTTCCTTTCTTTTGCAAGTAAATTGCTTTATCCGAAGAAGTAGACTTCACTGTTGAATGACTTCACGGGGCAAATGCAAGTTACCTAGTTGGATGTCTGTTTATATCGACGATCACAACCAGTTAACGAGGGCTTGATACAGTGGAGTCGCCAACTTTTTATGTGAAGTTTTTCTTGTATGGGATTTGAATCTGGAATTTTTGTTGCTTGGTATTTGCTTAATAAGTGATTTATAGGGCTCGCTTGGCCTTGTGACGGGTAAGCCTTGTTTTAATGGCCTGCAATTTTGAATCGACATTTTAGCAATACATTTAAAGCATTTACATATCGAAATGAAACAGGCAGTATACAATAGTAAAGAACACAAGATTTATAGTGGTTCGGCCAAGAATAGGGCCTACATCCACTTTATAGCTTTTATTAATTTGTACTGGTTTACAATGTCTTACAATACAAATGATACATCTATCATTATTTTACAATTTTGAGCAAAGCTTTTTTAAGTAAAATAAGGACGCAAATGGTTGATGTTCCAGGCTCTTGGGATTGGATCTCCTTCAACAGTTACTAGTTTGAAAGTGCCATCAAGAAGTTTATTGCCTATGACATATGGCCCTTCCCAGTTTGGCCCAAACAACCCAGTTGCTGTCATGATCCTTTTGAAGACTAAGTCTCTGACCTCAAAGTTGCGTTGGCGAACTTTAGAGTTGAAGTGCCTGGCTATTCTTTACTGATAAGCTGAAACTCTGAGCCTAGCTTCTTCTCTTTTTTCATCAAGAAAATCAAGTGCTTCAAGTTGCAGTTTTTTGTTTTCAGCCTCGTTGAAATGAATTCTCCTGTGTGAAGGGACTTCTATTTCCACCGGAATCATTGCTTCTGATCCGTATGCCAATGAAAATGGAGTGTGCCCAGTCGTAGTTTTGTGAGTAGTTCTGTATGCCCATAGTGTTAGTGGGAGCTTATCGACCCAACCACCTTTTGCTTTTTCGAGTTGCTTTTTGATGGTTGACTTGATAATTTTGTTCACTGCTTCCACTTGCCCGTTTTCCTACGGATGAGCCACTGCTGAGAAGCTTTTTCGAATTCTGAATCGTTTGCAAAAGTCCTAGAATTCTTCACTTTCAAACTGAGTACCGTTGTCTGTGATTATCTTCTGTAGCACACCATACCTGCAAATGATATTTTTAGTTATGAAATTTATCATCTTTTTCGAGGTAATAGTGGCCAAGGGTTCGACTTCAGCCCATTTAGTGAAATAATCAACAGCAACAATAGCATATTTGATCCCAGATTTAGCAATCGGTAAAGGTCCAATCAAGTCCATTCCCCAAATGGCGAAGGGCCATGGGCTAACCATTTGCGTGAGTTCGGTGGAAGGCGCTTTTGGGATTTTTGCAAATCTTTGGCACTTGTCGCACTTGCGGGAGTAAATAGCAGCATCTCGATTAATGTCTGGCCAGAAATACCCATATCGGAGAACTTTCTTGGCTAGAGTTTGGCCACCTGAATGATCCCCACATTCTCCTCCGTGTACCTCAGCTAGAATCGTCTTGGCTTCTTCCTTAGTTACACATCGGAGTAATGGCATTGAGAATCCCCGTCTGTATAATCGGCCATCTTGAATTATATATCTTGACGCTTTCCTTAACAGCTTTCGGCGTTCTTTAGAATTTTCTGGCAAGGAACCATTGAGTAGATATTCTTTGATTGGAGTCATCCACGATTCATGCTCTTGAGACGCAACCATAATCCAATCAATATCCATCTCATCAATGCTTGGAGCTGACAACACTTCCACAGGGACTAATCCCAATAATTGAGCCTCTCTAGAGCTTGAGTACTTTGCTAGAGAATCCGCCTTCATGTTTTCTACCCGAGGAATGTGACTTATCGTGTAATGATCAAAATCTTCGAGAAGCTCACATGCCTTTGACAAGTATGCGGGCAGATTTCCACCTTTAGCTTGAAACTTTTTCGTTACCTAGCAAACAATAAGTTGGGAATCGCTGAAAATCTGTAACACTTTGATGTTCAGTTCCTTGGCAATTTTTAAACCGGCAATAAGAGCTTCATACTCTGCTTCATTGTTAGTTGAAGGAAATTCCAGTCTCAATGCATAACACAATGATCGACCTTCGGGAGTTTCAAGCACAACCCCTGCCCCAGAACAATAATCATTTCTCGCGCCGTCAACATACAACTTCCACTGGATTGGAATGTCATCAGTTGTTTCTTTCTCATTGTCACCTTTGTCAGTGGATTCCGCAATGAAATCTGCTAAATCTTGTCCGTGGATTGCTCTTCGGGGATGGTAAGTGATATTATATTGGCTAAGTTCAATGTTCCATTTCAAAAGACGACCCGAAGTTTCAGGGCGAAATAGGACTTGCTTCAGAGGTTGATCAGTAAGGACCTTGATAGGATGAGCTTGAAAGTATGGCCTCAACTTCCTGGAAGCAATTAGCAAACAATAGGAAAGCTTTTCTATCTTTGAATAATTCATCTCTGCCCCAGTGAACCGTTTGCTGATGTAATAGACTGGACGTTGTATTTTCATATCTTCCCGTACAAGTGCTGCACTGAGAGCATGGGATGAAATTGCTAAATAGATGAAAAGGTATTCTCCATTGCTAGGCTTGGAAAGAACTGGAGGCATTTCCATATGACGAATTAGTTCATCGAAAGCAGTCTGGCATTCGGGAGTCCATTCAAAAATTTTCTTTCCTTTCTTTAGAGCGTCAAAGAAGGGAATGCATTTATCTATGGCCTTGGAAATGAAACGACTCAGGGCAGCAACTTTCCCATTGAGGCTTTGCAGTTCTTTCTTTGTTTTAGGGGCTTTGACCTCTCTCAAAGCTGTGATTTGAGCAGAATTGGCCTCAATGCCCCTAGCGCTCACAATGAAACCTAAGAATTTTCCGGACTCCACCCCGAATGAACATTTCAACGGATTGAGCTTCCTTCTGTACTTCCGAAGAATTGCGAACATTTCCGCCAAGTGGTCCATGTGTTCTATTGCTTTCTTTGACTTTACTAACATATCATCAACATAAACTTCCATAGTTCTACCAATCTGTGGTTTGAACATAGCATTGACGAGTCTTTGGTAGGTTGCGCCAGCATTCTTTAGTCCAAAAGGCATAACTTTATAGCAGTAGAGACCCACATCTGTGATAAAGCTTGTGTCTTCTTGATTTGGCTCATGCATCATAATCTGATTGTATCCAGAGTAAGCATCCATAAAAGATAACAACTCAAGCCCAGCTGTTCCATCCACCAATTGATCGATTCTGGGCAGCGGGAAGCAGTCTTTGGGGCAAGCTTTGTTTAGATCTGAAAAGTCGATGCATACCCTCCACTTTCCATTTTCCTTCTTAACTAATACTGGATTTGAAACCCAATTTGGATAAGTGGATTCTCTGATGAAACCATTCTCCATGAGCCGATCAACTTCTTCCTTTAGAGCTGTTAACCTTTCTGGACCTTGGGTTCTTCTTTTCTGTTTCACTGGTGTGAATTTTGGATCGATATTCAGAGTATGTATAGCAATTTCCAGAGAGATCCCACACATATCAGCGTGACACCAAGCGAACACATCCATATTTTCTTTTAAAAATGATATCAACGTGTTTTGAACTGCTATGCTTAGTTGTGAACCCACATTGAGTACTTTGTTCGGGTCTTTCGAGTCAACAGGTATCGGTACCGTTACTTCTACAGGTACCACTCTATTCTCCCCTGTACTGTCTTTTCTGGGGTCCATTTCTTTCCTTGCATTGCTGTGTTCGCCAGTACAGGGGCCACCCCGTAGTTGCTACAAGGTTGGTTCCTTGATGCGGAGTGGAGCTGCCGCATCTTTTCCCATTTCTCTTTTCATGGCCTCTCGGAGCTCTACAAGATAACATTCTCGCCCCACGTTCTGGTCTCCCTTAATGACATCAACCCCATTATCAGTGGGAAATTTCATTGTTAAGCACCACGGGGCGAGGACGGCCTTGAAAGCAGCAAGAGTAGGCCGACCCAAGAAGGCATTATAGGCGGAAAATCCATCAACAATTACAAAAGTTTGCTTACGAACCACCTTCTTATGCCCATCTCCCAATTCAACAAACAAGTCCACTGTTCCAATTGGTTGTTTCGGCTCCCCTGTAAATCCGGCGATCTTCTGAGATGAAGCCTGTACGTCTGCCATTGGAATTTTCATTTGGTCAAATGTCTTTTTAAAGAGTATGTTGCATGAGGTGCCGCTATCAACCAGCACCCTCCTTACAATGGCCGGCCCAATACCGACAGAGATAACCAAAGGCTCCTCGGTAAGAGCCTCCATACCAGCAGAATCCCTGGTTCTGAATATGATATCATCATGAAAAGTCTTTTGCTGCTTTAGAGGTGCAGCATCTTCCAAGACCAAGACACTTTCCTCAGCTGGGGCATACTTCAAAGCTCTAGCGTACCTTTCCATCTCACCCCAACTACTGCCAGCCGGATGGGGTCCTCTTGTGATCACATTGATAACAGGTCTTTCTGTGTCTTGTGCAGCAGGCCTCTCTCCTGAACCAGATGAATGAGCAAGAAGTTGCTGCCCCTGATTAGATAAAGACGGCTCTTTTCTGTTTCTTTTAACATACTGCTGCAACTTATTTTGTCATAATAATTCTTCAATCAAGCTCTTCAGGTGGCGGCACTCGTTGGTATCATGGCCTGGTTGGTTATGAAATTGGCAAAATCTTCTGCTTTGAGTAGCATTTTTTCCAACTTTTACTGCCGGTGGTTTCGAATATTCAACAGCATCTTTAGTGGCGATGAAAATATTCTCTGGTGTATCAGATAGAGGGGTAAAATCTGAGGGCTTGAGAAAGCGTGGTTTTTTGAGGTCCTTCTGCTTCTTTCCACCATTACTCTCCCTCTTCTGATTTCCAAATTCTTTTTTGTTCTGAGCAACAACATTATTCTCCACCTCTGTTGACACAACTTTAGCTGACGCGGAGAGATTTTCTAGGCAAATGAACTCATCAGCCTTTTTGTAGAACTTTTCGAATGAATTTGGTTCCTTCATTTTCAACCATTTACCAAATTCGCTCGACTTGTCAATAGCTAGCATTAAGTAGGTTAAAACCATTTGCGCATCTGCATTATCAACTTCAGCTAGGGCTATATTAAAGCGATTCAAGAAGGATTTGACGGGTTCTCCAGGGTTCTGTTCGAGGCTCGAAAGAGACATTATATCCTTTGCTTTTGAAGCGTACAGTCTGAATTGTTCCTTGAATTTCCGAGTAAGATCGAAAAACTGATCAACAGATCATACGGGAAGCTTAGTAAACCAAAGTAGCGCCACTCCTTCCAAGTATACCGGGAAATACCGGCATTCAATCTCATCAGTTGCTCTGGCGCCAGTCATGTGCCAATCATATTTGTACATGAATTGATTCGGGTCACTTGTTCCTCGATAAGCAGGAATGGTAGGAGGAACGAATTTTCTTGGAAACTCAGCTTTTAGAATCCTCTCAGTAAATGGAGTTTTGCTCGGAGCAAATCCCCAATCGCTCTCATCTTCATTTCTCTGCATGCTTTCTTTCATTATTTGCGGAATCATGCCAGAGAGATATTCCTCATTGTTTAGTGACTTTGCGAAGTATACTTCGGCCATTTTCTCGGAAGCTTGTCCGGTAAAATGCTCGCGGAGAACTGCCGATGGCCTAGATCCTTCAGCTTGGAGAGGTGCCCCTTCAGCGGCACCTGATCTCCCTTGAGGAATATTTCTTCCTTCGGAGTTGTGAATAGCATCAGCAAAGTTTTCTTCATTGTTTACTGGCCTTTGATTAGCCCCAAGCAAAGCGTTGAACTTTTCCATCATTATATTATTCTGAGTTTCAATTTGCTGATACAGCCCAGATACAGTAGCATCTAGCTCCTCTCGCGTCACTCCAACGCTTGGAGCTGCTTGACTTGGAGAAAGAGAAGTGGTAGTGTTGTCGCGAACATCATCAGATCTGATAGACTTGCATTTTCTTCCAGGAGCCATTATGTCTGACAATCTTCTGGTCTTGAAAGAAACTTTTTCAACGAACTTTTGTGAAGCAATGGTGAATACAGTCCTGAGTTGGATTCTCAGTGAAAGCACCAAAATGTTAACACTGAAAATTGAACGCTAACACCCTGGTGTGTGTGTAGTAACGTGAAAGCACCACCCGATATCTCGGGAACAAAATATGAACCAAAAATAACCGAAAAGACAGTAAGAGACAACAATTTTATAGTGGTTCGGCTTAAGAGATAGCCTACGTCCACTTCAAGTGTCTTTATTGGTAATCTCTTTACAAATCGATACAATGTTCCTCAAATATACTCTGCTTTGATTACAAAACACTTTGAACAAGTAGCTTAAACTTCGATGTAGATGAGAGTCTTCAAATCCATGTCGAATGAATGAAATCTCTATTCAAAGTTGCTTGTAGCGTTCTTCGTGCTTTGAGAACTTTAAGTGTAGAGTCGGTTTGGAAAACAGCAAAGTATTGGCACTTGAAGAGATTGAGCGAAAAAGTCCCCTCAATGTTGGAACTAGGGCTGTATTTATAGGAGCGGTTCTGGGTGGAGTTTGAGCATACAAGTCCTAGGTCGTGAACGACCTAAGATATGTCGTAGGTCGTGTGCGACTTAAGGTGCTCCGGCTCCGACTTATCAGTTGCGTTGCACTTTATCACGATCATTTTGGCAAGTCATAGGTCGTGGACTGGTTAAGGAAGGTACTAAGTCGTTGGCGGCCTAGTGGGCTGGTAGGTCGTGGGCGACTTAAAGGAAAGCGGCATAGGGAGTTATGTTGGCTCGTGTAAACTGGGCAGTGGAGATATAGGTCGTGAGCGACCTAAGGTAGGTCGTAGGCCGCTTTAGTTCTTAGGTCGGTTGAGACTTAGGTCGCTGAAACCACTTTGTTCTTAGATCGGTAGTCTGTAGCATTGCTTAGGTCGTTAGCTCCTTAGGTCGGTAGGTCGTAACCTGTTAAGTCGTTAGGTCGTTTTAACTCCTTAAGTCGCTAACTCCTTTTAGTAGTTAGGTCGTTAGACTCCTTAGGTCAGTCCATCTCTTAAGTCGGTAGGTCGTAGCTCATTTTGGGTCGCATATGTTTTAGCTCGTTAAGTCGGCTCTGTTGTTAGGTCGTCCAGACCTTTAGGTCGCTAGTTTCTCTTAGGTCATCAAACATCTTAACTCGTTGACAAAACGGTGTTAACAAATATATTTTTATTTGGATTCAGGGAAACTCAGATAAATTTACCAATTAATTTTACAATTTTTATTCAAAAATTCAATTAATTATCAAATAAAATCCGGGGTCGTTACAGATTCTCTATTGGTTATCTACAAAAGTTGGATTTCTAAGCATCTATAATTAAATCCTTGGTTGAATCTATGGTTTTCTACCATCGGACTTCTGATAATCTCACAATATAATCGAAGTTGAATTCTTGGTTATCTCTCATCATTACCAAAGATAGGATTCAAGGCATTTAGTCATATTTAATTATTGGATTACTTTTCATATGTTAACATGATGATTTTATTAATTTCGCAAATGACATGAATAGACTTTTATATAGATTTCAAACTAATAATAAGAAATATAGTTTACTTTGTGCTTTTCACGAAAAGCAGAACAATAAAAAGGTTTGAATTATCCGACAAACATAGAAATCATGGTACAAGTTATCAAAGAGATGATTCAAAAACAACATTACAAGAAAGGATCACAAACCATGTGATATTTACAAAATATTCATAACTTACATAATTTATGAAATTATTTACAAGTGTACAGAACAAATATATACATTTCATAAATATGAATTGTTTATAAATCTTGAACAACTTTATTAAGATTCTCAGCAATTAAAGGATCCACAATGTGATGAATAGCAATGCAAAGAACCTCTTTAAGTTTCTTCTCTTTCTTCCTCATCTTGTCTTCATCATCAATAGCCGCGATGTTGGTTTTCAAAGCACGATTAAAAGCTTTGTTTATGCCTTTAAGAGTTTTATTCTCCCTTTCCAAATCAGCGATGCGCTTTAGGAGGAGATACTTTTCACGTTTAAGATTTTGAATCCTAGCTGTATATTCATTTATGTGTTGCGGGTATCTTACTTCTGTTGTTCATCGAAATACTTCATCATTTCAAATTTAGCTTTCCTGCACCATTCTCCCACTACCTTCTCGTCTAAGTCAGGAGGAGGATTAGTCATAGTAGGGAACTTCTTGATAGCGATGGAAGTAGACCTTGTAGATTTTGCGATAGATGAAATAGCGGGAGTAACAAGTAAATCGATGTTTGAGATATTATTCCCTATAATGAATTCTAACGATTCGCATTGAGCTTGACTATCCTTTAATTTCATCTCCAAATCGCTTATTTGTTGGAAGGGTTCAGACATCTTGTCATCAAAATTGATTGATGGATTTGATTTAATTTGACGCTTTAGTGATTAAATCATTTTTTTGCCCTGAACGTCCACCTCTAGATTGGCGATCTGATCGTTAAGATTTCTAACAATTGTTTTTTGAAGAAAAAATCTCCTATTCCATTTTAGTGCTTTAGTGTTACATTGGAAACGAGCGAATAAAGGATCGTCAAGGAGCTTCCTCTTTTTTCAAGATCTGCTAACAACCGATTTTTAATATTGACAAAGCATGATGTTGAATCTAACGAGAGTGGCTATGCAGATAGTTGTAACTCCTATCTAAACAAATAAAGAAATAGAAAATAAGGTCAAGACTTGAGTAATTCATCTCTTATTTATAATAATAAAATATTAAAACTTATGTAAAAATGAAACTAAAAAGTACAACTAGTCATTTGTTTACATCTAAAGCTGGGAAACTGCGTTTCTAACTTTATTCAATGAATTAGCAGAAAGAAAACTGTTGAGTCAAAAGGAATATTAAGTCCTTCCGGAGTAATAACCGGAGGATATTTGCTATAGTCCCATTCCTCAAAAGGAGGACTATCACGTCCACATATTAACTTGGTATGATATGTTCGGATTTCCTTAGGTAGCTTTTCTTTTTCTTCACCAAGAAAATCGAAACGGAGCCAACGATGTTCCATATAAAGTTTTTGCAAATCTGTAAGAAAGCAATATTGGGCTAATTTTGAAGATTTCAAAATTGACACCTTTTCAAGATAATCCTTTCTTAGTTTAACATACTTGCTTAGATAATCTTTAGAAACAAAGATACTAGGTGGATGTTCATTCTGTGATAACGTCGTAAAATACAACTAAGTATAAAAGGAAGATTAAAGAAAAAAATTCACAAATCAATATTATTACATAATTATGACTGTTCATCTAGTTCATACAAAATTGACTTTGTAAATAATTCTGAAATAAACTTGTCCTTATAGTATTTGAGTTTATCAGGAGGTATTTCTTGGGGAATCGATCTGACTCGTGGTAAGTTCCAACATGCTCCTGGATGCGGGTTAGATCCAAATTCATCCAAGTATCTCTTATGTAAATGCCTAAGTAGACCTCCACTAAAATCACCTAAGTATGAGAAATCTATAGCCATGTGTCTACAATAAGCTTTGTATAGGAAGTCTACCAAAATGTTTCTCTCCTCAATCAACATCCAAAAGAGCATAATCAACTCCCAATTCTCTTTTAAAAGACCATCATATCGAAGGCGCAATCTCCTCAGTCGTGGGCTAACTTCTTGATGTTTGAAGGATGCTAACAGTGTCGCACTCCTGTTAAGCCTAAGATATTTATCCAAAAAAATATTGTGTTCTTTCAGTTGTTTATCTAACTCCCTATATAAACAATTTATTTCCCCCTGTTTTCTTTGAAGCTTTGTTTTATAGGGGTGAACGGGTTTCCTCCTTATCTAAAATAAAGGATTTAAACTATTACTATCTTGGAAGTGAAAGCTATTCAAACAAAGAATCCCATACCTGAGAGACGGGAATTGATGCTTGAGAGACCTGCTCTTTCTCTCTTGGTTCTTCCACATTAATGTGAGCATGCTCCTCTTGAGGGTTAGAAGGCGCAGGGGGTTCAGATGGGCTTGCTTCATGAAAAGATGGATCAAGATTGACCTTTTCAGAAGTCCTTGTGTTTTCATTGCCATCTTTTTTAGAAGCATCAGTGTGACCACCCTTGTCGCGACTTGATCCTTGACCTCCATCTTCATTGTCATTGTCGTTGTCATCATCATCATCATTATAGTTATCATCGTCACCATCCCTGCCCTTTTCCTTGCCAACTTCATCTTTGTCATCTTCATCTTCAGAGTCGGATTCTACTTCGAAGAAAGGGACTTCGAAAGATATAGGCCCCGTTTGGTTTACAGTTTTTAGTTTTGTGTTTTTGTCTAAACAAAAATACGCATTTCTTATGTATTTTTGGAAAACAAACAATTTTGAAAAATGAAATTAACATATTAACATAGAAAATAGAAAACAAGTTTTTTTGATTTTTCGTGTTTTGGGACATAACCAAAAGATGAAAAACAATTCATCCCCTTCATTGTCCGTTCGTCGTCGCAACGGCTAAGAATTGTAAAAAACTTTCTCACATTTTTTTTCTATTTTGTAATGCAAGTTGAAAACACAAAACAAAAAACTCAAAACGAAAACAAACAAACCCATAATTTCTGAGGCATCGATTTCCATTCTTTCAGCGACTACAACCCCCTTCTCCATCTTTTCAATTTTGTCCATGACCCTATTGATGAGAGTAGGGTCGAGTGAGGGTACGCTCAATTTAGGGCATTTATCGACATTGTCAACATAAGCGAGCATCATAATGTCTTCAAAAGGATTGACAATGATGACTTCAAGAGAAGTATCAAGGAATTAAGACACCCGCTGCTTCGCATCAGAAATAGTGTCGATAGCCAATTTTAGAGAATCTATATTCTTCTTAAACTTTTTCTTTAGAAATGTTTGTTTTGCTGCCATCCGAGCTTTTTCATCTTCAGATTCTTTAAGGTCCATTTTCAAGGCCAAATTTTCATCTGCGAGGAGTTGATAAGCTTTCCTCTCCTCAGAAATAATAGATTTTGATTGGGCAAGAGAAGCCCTTAGTCGCTCTAACTCTATCATAGCCTCATTTTTCTCCACGGACTGGGAGGAAACTTGACTATTTAAATGTGAAATTTCTCCTTAGAGCTTAAACGATTCAGCGGAGGATTTTGTCGCATTTTCATGCAATGAGAGCCAACTCTTGGAAATTTGAAAGAAAAGGTACAACATACGTCAAAACTTAAGGAAAACAGTAACGATAAAGTTAAGGGAAGTGAAACATACCAAGAGTAGTTGTTCTATAAGGGACCGGTAATGACCCCGCGGATCAGAAACAGAGGAAGGCCGGTGAATAGAGGCAAAAGATGAAGAATTCAAGATAGATTGGACTATCTTTTCAAAATCGCTTGAGGGCGTAAGAGATGATGGTCTAGAAGGAATCAGCTCTAGGGAAGGGGTCGAAGTCATCAAATCTTTCTACATCTACTCAATCACACTAGGAGAGCTCGAGATGACATTGCGAGAGAGAGGATCAACCCTTGAGGGAGTCTTCTTAGATTGATCAAGAGGAGCTTCGATAGTTGGACTCTCCATGGTTTTATCAATATCTACAAACTCCCCCTCTTCTCGTGGCGGAGAATCAGGGACTTCTACAATCTTCGCTTTCTTAGGGGATGGTTCCACCACGACTGCTTTTTCCAGTTTTCTTTTTGCGGCCATCTTCCACCTAGCAATGGCCTGAGATAAATATGACACAGAAGAAGTAGAATTAGGGAGACCCGGATCACTTGTAGGTTGTTCAACCTGAGGAGCAGCTACAGAAAATCAAATAAATTATAAGTCAATAAAGTAATTTCAGAAGTAATGCAGCAATAAACCATAAGTACTACATTTAAGCCTACTGGAGTGATTAGGACAAATTGGAGACATCGGGGAGAATTTCTTTAGATCACCTAAAGAAAGGAAACGCTTGCTCCGAGATGTATGTTGGACGAGAGGAGGTTGGACGAGAGGAGGTTGGCCAAGTACCCTCTGACCAGCTGGACGAAGGGAATGCTTTTGTAAATTGGAGGGGTTCAACAGAGTTAGTCTGTTTCCAAATCCTGCTTGAAGCAGCGGTCAGTGACTTTACTATTTCCTTATTTTCTTCATTTAGTTCTTCAATAGAAGCACCTTACGAAGAAGCATAGATTAGTGAAGGAAAATAATTAAATGGAAAAATAAAGTTTGCGATCAACTTACGGGGACAAGAGAAAACCCCATCGATGTTAGGAAAGCACTTAACAAAGAAGAACTGTGTTTCCCAGTCCCTGAATTTGTTCACCCCCTCAGATTTAGCTTTATGGTGGGATTGGCTCTAAAGATTTGGTTGTTCAAGTTGCTAAGCTTAACCAAACGAACAAGGTAATTCAACACTTCGGCGTTAAGAGAGGGAATGCCAGACTCCAATGTCATGAGCTCCAAGGATAGAATATAGGTATACACATTGGGTGATAGTTGTATAGGAGCAATACCTTGATAGGTCAGGAACTTGGATAAGAAGTCCGGGAAGGGAAGAAATCCAACATGCCAAATATGGATTGCTTTGTAGGAAATGTACCCTACAGGAGTGCTCTGAATGGTGTCGTTATCAGAAGGGGGAATGGCTTCCACCCCAGTAATGCCAATGTCTTGCATCCACCTTATTCTGGGCGGATACTAAGGAATGTTTGGAGGTGGCTTCAATCTTCTTGGGTGAAACCCATGATTTTGCTAAGTGAAATCATTTCAGTTAGAAGTTATAGTTTGTTACAAAATTAACATTCATTCAAAGATATTGGAGACCTATTACCATAATTAGAATATCAAACAAAAACATGAAATTACATATTCTTGAAAGAATGTTAAAGTTAGAAAATTGAAATTTATTGAGCTTTCGACAGATTCGAAAGGGAAAAAAGGAGTTGACTCCCAATAAGTTCCCTACAACAATGTTGAAAGCTCAAGGAAAATTTTGTCACTGAAAGAAGTAGTTGAAACCTACACAACAAATTTTAATAAAATATACGCTATCAACATTCAATAAACAAGGAAAAAGAACCTTTCAACGGTGTCGAAAGCCATGAACTTAATTTTTCTAAGGTAATATATATGTTGTCGAAACCTTATATGCCAATTAAGTCGAAAGGCTTTAAGTTTAAATCACATTGATAAAAATAAAAGACTTGGGATGTTTCAACGATGTTGGTAAAAGACGATGGTCAAATCTCAATTAGTTACAAAAGGTTTCGACAGAGTCGAAAAGGGGTACATGGTTTCGAAAGCATACCAACAATAAAATTCGAATCAATACAGTAGGTTTCGACTAAGTCAAAACGTTAGATTTGATTTACGACTTATATAAAGTATGCTTTCTTTAATCCAATTTATAAAATATATGTATCTCTAACTTCAAACACTTCCTAAAATAGGTTGAAAGTAAGTATGTACTAAAGGTTTCGAAACCTATAAAACAAATACTATGCTTTCGAAAGTGTGTGTCAGATAAATACAAATTAAGACACATTAGCCAACTTCATCGAATAGTATTAGAATACGCTAAAGTACATTCTGCTTTTGAACGGGTCCACTTCCTATTAACTACATAACCTTTCGACAAGGTCAATTGAACGAGGCGTTAGACTAACTTTCAACCCATCGAAAGAGGTTGAAAAAGCAAAACAAAATTTGCCGCCTTAATCCCTTTCGAAGGGGGTAGAAAGGTAAAATTGTTGCGCCAAATTTTGATTCGTACAACTTAAAACTTCTCTGCAAAGTAACTGGAAATCTCCTTCTTCCCTAAGTTCAATTTTTAATCCAGAAATTCAAAAAAAAAATCAGTCAAAAATCAATAACAAGATGGATTTACGTGCGAATTTACCATTATAAATTGTAAAGTATTTGAGATAAAAATTTGAACTCTTTAAAAATGATAATAACAATAAAATCCAAATCAGAGAAGCTTAGAATGAAGATTAACGAGAAATAGATTGAAGCAAGTCATGAAAATAAATTATAGAATGCTTTCAGGCAAATAAAATCTGGATGATTTTTTATTAAATCAAAGCAGTAGTTCAGATCAAAACACGAAGAATTTTAGAAATAGAAATTCGCTATGAAAAGTAAATTCAAAAAGCAAGATAATTAAAACTTACTTTGGATTTGAATTTCTGTTGTTGGAAATAGGAATTATCTGAGAATTTGAAAACTTTGATTCTTGCTGTAAATTTCTTTTAATTTCAGATAAGTGAAGGAAGGGAAGAAGAGAACTTTCTTTATAAGAAAATTCAACATGGATGGCAAACCGTATGATCAAATTTAAATGAACAGCCAGGATTTGCGCATGAATATGAAAAGGCGGGAAGTGTAATAGGTTTCGAACGAGTTGAATTGAAAAGTCAAGAGCATCCCTTTGCAATGGGCGGGGGCAAATGTTACCACAAATTCCTACTTCAACCTTTTCGAAACTAAAATAGTTAAATGGAAAAAGAAACAAGAGATGACAAGACCAACAAAACCTTTTGAAGGAGTCGAAGGAATGCTACAAGCAAAAGCCAGAAGTGTTACAAGCTTTCGAAGGGGTAAATGTGGTCGAAGCTCCATTTCACGTCAATGTCTACCTTTCGAAACAGATGCTTTCGCCTACTTGAAGACGTTTCGAATAAGAGGAGGAGTACCTTTCGAAGGCAGCATATGTGCCAGACCTTTCGAAACCAAAGGTTTCACCTTCATTCAAACTACTCAGAAAGATGCCATGATTAGAACAATCCTTTCTAAAGCATGATCAAGCCTTTCGAACCGGTCGAAGCGTTTAACATCCAGGGAACGTTTCGTATCAAGTCGCAAGCATGCATCCGGAAGCTACCTACTACGTCGAAACCATCAACACCTTCGAAACTCCAGAGAACAACATGTCGATATAGGTGAAAGCTCTTACTTCTACACACTTGCAACAACAAAGTAATAAAAAGGAAAAGGCACATCTACCCATTTCGACGGAGATGTAAGCATTCAAACCCAATTGAAAGCATTGCAGAGGGATGCACAAGTGTTAAAGTAGACGGGTATATAAAGACACCTTTGGACCAGGTTGATAGCACTGAGTCGAAAGGTGCCAACCCGCATCTATAAATAAGACCCTAGGGGTCTAGTTTAGGGGATCCGGATTTCATTCACTCTACTCTTATACTTTCTTACAATTGTAAATTTGTAACCCTAATTTAGGAATCGAATTTGGAAAATTGATCATTGTGTAAATCATTAGTTTAATAAAAGAGATTCATATGTTTTTGATTATGCTACCGTTTAGAGATTTATACTGGATTTGATTATGTTCTGACTGTGTCGACTCCATCGAAAAGATACTGTGATATCCCGGAATTTCAAACAATATCAATTTAATAATCTATATTAAATATTAAATTGATTTGATGATAATTGATAATAAGATATGAATTGAATTAATAATTTTCTTTTAAATGAATATTTAACTGATAAATTATCTTTTTAAAGGCTAATAAATTGTTTTCTATTTATTTATATATATTTGTATATATATTGTAAATAGTCAATGTTTGTTGTAAATTTGATTTAAATTCAATATTTAATAAATAATCATATGGCTTTAAAATATACTCAATATTTAATTTAAAATTGTTTAAATGGTTTTAGCTTGGATTTAAATTAAATAAAAGGTTTGTGTTCTTTTTAGAGTATAGCTTGATAAAAATTAGTAATTAAGTGATAAATTCTTTTATGAATCATTTTAATGTAATAATTAGCTTTATTTATAATATGATGTCTATACAAGTAGGTTTTATTATAGATAAAAATTGTTATATGTATTTTAAAAGAAATTATGGTTTTTAAATTTATATAAATCTCTAAAATAAATATAATATATAGATAATAATATATACCTTATGAACATTTAAAGTAAGTATAAAGTATAATAATAATAGGTAATTAATTATTTGATAGTTATGTTTTAAAATAAAAATAAATACACTTATGTTGGGAGATAGAGATAAATAAACAAGCTAACATAATACAATAACCTTAGCAATTACAAAGTAAAGCTTAAGTAAAATGTTATGTACACTTTAGAAACACATTTGCAGGCAAGTAAGATATTTTATAATCTTTGGCAAATACATGTTGCAGGCTTAAAATCACCTAAGTACAAGTCAATAAAATAAGGCAAGTAAATGTTATACCCTACAACAAAATACATGTGCAGGCATAAATCGTATCAGTGTATACGAATGAAGATAGGAAGTATGCTAAGCTAAGTAAACAAAAATAAACATATGTTTGCAAGGTTGTACATACAAGAATATAGTATGGGCTGTTGTAAACTTGAATAGGAGCAAGGCATTGAATGCCATCACCAAGTACACGAGATATTTAATTTTCAGCTTTCTTTTAAAATAAAATCTCTGATTCATTGTACCAGCTAAGATCATTTGTGTACAAATGCAACTAGAAACAACTCTGCATACTTATTCCATTTAGCAAAGCTTCTTTCCATCTTCGATTCATTTATACAAACCTGTAACCTGAAATCAAATAAGAAAAAAACAAAGCATTCAGTTCAAGCTAGTCCAAACATCTCAGTTTTCAAGTTCAAGCTAGTTCAGATTTTCTGGAAATCAAAACAAAAATAAATGCAAGTTTCAAGCTGCCTGTTTTCAAACCAGGATCAAGCTGTCTGCTTTAAGTGACTAGTGAGTAAACTTTTAAACAAAACTTAAATAACTTGTGAAGTCTGTGTTAATGTTTGTTTATATGTATGTGTTTATGCCAGCCTTTGTGTATTTATATAAGTGTGCATATCAGTTGTTTTAAATACCTCTGATTTTGGGTTAAGACTCTACCTTTAAATTGTTAACTTGGGACATCTTTAAATTTTGATGCATATGACTTATGGCCTAAGTAAACTTATGATGTATGCTTGGAAATGTGGTTGTATGTTGGGTTTAAATACTCTAAAAACAGGTGAGTATGTCTAGATAATCCCAGTGTTCATCTCTGTTTAAAAACTACAGAGATTTAACTTAGTTTCATCCTTTAAACCTTCTCACTCAAATTTCTTTAAGACTTAAGTATCTAAAACAAAGTTGTTGTTTAAAACTTTACTAAGCTTTTAAAAATAGTGGCAATAATTTTAGGTAGGAAACATTGTCTGGTAGAAGAAAACACAGAGCAATCTTGAAAAATATCAAAAATCAAATCTTGTAATTTGTTGATATAATTATATATCTGGGATTGTAAATGGAAGATAGGATTTTAAAAATCAAATTCACAAATTTTAATGAAGTAGTGAATGTGATATTTAGTGATGTCTGAAAAATGGGTTTCCGAGATTTTCTGATGATCTCGAGTGTTTTGACGATCGGGATTTTTTTCTGGTGGAAGAAGGATGATCGGCGATGGTGAGAAAAATGCCAGGTGGGTAATCAAAGCATTGGGGTGAGGAGGGTGATCGAATCAAATTTTTAACCCTAGTATTTACGAGGGTACTTGCTTGGATTCATTCGCTCCCTATGATGGATCGAGTGCGACCGCACTCTGGAGGATGGTAGCGAGGTGGTAGGTGAAGTCGTGGCCAGAATTTCGTGACCTCCGGTGGTCGAGGCGGTGAGATTGGATCGTTGACAGGGTTGAGGAGGTGTTGAGTTGCGTTCCAGGTTTCGTTCTTCTTCTCGATTTCGAATTCGAGGATTATGGTGATGTTCGAGTGGGTCGGAGATGGTTTTGGGATGATCGTCGATTTGTTCGACGATGAAGTGATGGCTGGAGAAGCTTGCCGGCACCGTGCACGTGCACGAGCTCGGTTTTGCCTGAATATGGTGATGCCTGGGAGTTTTGTTACCTGGGTTTCTCTCTCGCGAGTTTCTCGAGTAAAGTGGGGGAGTTGCCGGAGTTTTCTGATGTTCGACTCAAAGCAAGTTTGGGTAGCCTCGGATCATGATGGTATTGACAGTTTTTGAAAGACTGTCTGGCCTTAAGTTTAAATTTAAAAGCAGAGTTTTAATCAGAGTTTTAAACAAAAGAATTTAAGATAGGATTCAAATTTAGTTTTGCCTCCTAGTTTTAAATAAAACAAGTTTTATAAAATAAAATGTTTTAACAACTTCTAAATGTTTAAAGTAGATTTAAATTGTAATTTAAATCTTGCTAAGTTAAATGTTGTATTTATTTGAATCTAATATTTGAAATGAAATGTGATCATAAATAAGAAATGTTTATCATTAAATAAATGTAGACTTAAAGAATTGTAATTATTAAGTTAATTAAAATGAATGATTAACTAATTTGATTAATTAATGATGGAATTAATTTATTTAGTAATTAAAGGTTAAATTAGTTACTTAAGGGTTAAGGTAATTAATTGGTAATAAATGGAAAATTTAGAATCATTAATTAAAATAAGAGTGGAATTTTAATTGTATGATTATTAATTAATGAAGTAAGAATTAATTAAGTTATATGGAATACTTAGTTAATTTAAATAATCTAGGATTTATTTATGAGTTAGTAAAGATGAAATTTAATTGTAGTTAATGATAAATCTTAATTTAATTACTTTAGAAAAGTAAATTAAGAGGTGTTAATAATTAATGAAGATTATTAACTAGGATTATTAAATAATGAATTAATATGATTAATCTTGATAATTAATTAAGTTTATTTAATTTAAGATAATCAATTGTGAATTAGTTAAGTATAATTTACTTATGGAAGTAATTAAGGAATTTATTTCTTATTATAATTAATTAGGTTAAATGTGAATTGTTTAAGTTAATTAATTTAAATAGCCCTTTGATGATGGGATAAGTATAATTGCTTAAGGAAGTAATTAATTGGGAACGATTTAAAAATGAAAGTAATTGGAGTTTAATTACTTGTATAAAATTAATCAAGGGGTTAATTAGAGAATAATTAATTATGGAGTAATTAAATTATTTATTGAAGTAATTAAGGGTAGTTAATTACTGAATAGAGTTAATCTAGGTGATTAACAATTTGGTTAATTGAAGATATATTACTAAAATAAATGTAATTAGAGATCATTAAATATTGTAATTAATGATGTAAGTTAAAATGGATTTATTTGGAAATAATTAATAAATGAAGGAATTCATTTATGAAATTAGTTAAAGAAGTAATGTAATTAATTTTAGTAATTTAAAAGGTTACTTTCTATATTTGGTATAAGATAATTAATTTGTGAAAATAATTAGAGGATAATTACTTAAATATAATTTGAGATAATTAATCTAAAATGGTTAATTAAGATGGAAAAGTAGGAAATGATTAATTAATTAACTTGTAATTAATTAATGGTTATGTAAGCAAGATTAATATTGATGGGGTAATTAATTTAATTTACTTTAAATTAATTAGAGATTTGTAATTAATTTAATTTATTTTAAATTAATTATAAATGTGTGATTATTAATCATTGCTTATGATGGATGATATTGATTTTCTTGATTGATTGTGATCTCAGATATGAGTAATATCTATGTGTTATGGATGCTTGTTTATGTATGATGATATTGATTATCTGTTTAAGTAGATAATATGGATTATCTGTTTATGATGATGATGTTATTATCCATTGTTATATTGTGATTTATCTATCTCTGTGTATATAGATAATTGAATTAAATTGTTTTAACTTTAAAACAACTTGACTTTAAAAGATACGGTTTGGATTTCGATGAGACCGGGATCGGGTTTCCATATACCGGGATTCTAGGTCTGGAGACCCGAATACCACATCGATCCAAAATAACGTTAGGTCGTGAAATTCAAATGGAGCAAGTGAAGACTCGAGGTATAAGAACTATTCATCAGTATAACTCTGTGGGTGATTCCGTAATGAGTTTGACGGAGATAGGACTTATAGATTCGAGATGGTGGTTCAAATTGCAAGGGTTATTGTCGTTAACTCTGAGGGTGATTCCAAAATGAGTGTAACGAGATAATGCCTTCGGTTTCGTTCGAACCCGGAACGAACTTATATGGATCGAATGCTTTCAGAACATCGTCAGGCGGGCGATGAGCATTCTAAGAGATGTGTTCTCTAAAGGTAATCGTGACCTCAAGCCTCATCAACCGGGAATGGCTAAAACAGGGGAGGTGCAGCAAGGCTTCGTGGGTAGCACCCACTTGAGAGTAAGATATACCCCTGTCTAGAGTCCCTTTTTCATTTCGGCTGTGTGGCGGTTGCTAGCTACAACCGCGGGGTTATCTTATTTGGAACTGTTCAGTAAGGAATGGTTCCGGCTTTGTGTTGCAAGGGACTTAGGATGGGTCCTCGGTACGGTGATCTAGGCCACGTACTGTGACGGGCGGTACCCCAGTAGCCCTGCCATTGTATGGAATCCAAAATCCAATAAGCGCCCTCGGATTTGATTGTAAACCTAGTATGCTGGAATTTAATGAATGTAACAATTTCGGCTATTTTCTATTTACTTGAAAACCCTAGACACTATTATAATATCACTGGATTTCCTATCAAAGTTTTGGTTAGCGTAAGGTAAAAACTTACCCATGTTTATGTGTGGGGAGTCTTACGTGATACCTTTGTTTCAAAGGCTTTTCAAAGTTAAACAGCTTTAACCGTTTACTCATACCAGACCCATGTCTGACCCGGAGTTTATTTCTGTTTTTTTTTCCTAAACTCTCGGGTACTCAAATTTTTACGAGTAGCCAAGGGTAGCAGGTTAGCTTTGACGAATTGTGGAGGAGCAATGGAGCAGGAGGCTTCAGCGTGTAGATATATATTGGTTCCGCTGTGTTAGTGTTTATCTGTATTTCCGCTGTGTTATATTTTTGTGCTGTATTGAGATGTATCGAGTTGTATTAACTAGACAGGTGTTTATAACTGTCTAGTATGTGTTGTATTATCTGTGTAACTCTGATGTATATGATACTATGTAATCTATTATGTGATATATTATATTTCAATCGTTCCGCTGTTGAGATTCTGTTGTTGTTTCTTCTTCTTCTCTATCTTTTCTACTTTCTCACCCCTTTCTTTCTTATCGATGATGCGATTTTCCGGGCGTGGAATTTCGGGTCGTTACAGATACCCTCCGACACATTCGAAACCCCTTATTTAGCCCAAAACACTTAAGTTCTAGCTCCAAACCACAAATTCCAACAGTTTACCTTTCTAGTGAGTCGAAACCATAACTTGGCCAAAATCCCCAGGCTTAACAATCCAAGCCAAAGTTATTAAAGAAGTAAGCTTTCGATAAAATTAAAACCCATCCATTCAGCCTATATCCTTAAACACAAGAGTTAACCTTTTAGTTACCATAGCCATTTTGAAAGGGAGGTTTTGATAAAACCCTAAATTAGTTTACCTACGGTGAAAGGTGTTGAAAAAAGGATTTAAGTGTTTCGATCAAGTTGAAAGGTCATAATTAAGAAATTCCAACCACTACAACCCATTCGAAAGGTAGACCAAAAAGAAATAGAAAGGTGCAAATAATTTTTATCTAGTCGAAAGGTGGTTTAATTTGAACATCTATGTAACGACCCAAATTTTCTATATATTTAAATTTATAATTAATTGTATTTTTGAATAAAAGTTGTAAAATAAATGGATAAATTGATGCGAGTTTCCCCGAAACCAAATTTAAATATTAAATCATTCAAAATTTAAATATTTTATATATATGTGATTTGAATTTAAATCTTAAATAGATGTTTTAAAATATAAATAATAATAAATAATCTTTGAATTTAGAAATTAATATTTTAATAAATATTTGAGTTTATAAATATATATATCGTTTTTATACAGTATAAAGTCAATATATTAAAATAAATCTTAATACCATGTTAATAAGTTAATACAACTATATAAAATAAATTATGAAAAATATATATATAGTAACACATAAATAAATTAAATTTAACAACGTGTTAAAAAATAGAAGTTTACTCATATTTTAAAATAATAAAACAAGACAAAAGAAATAGAAAGCAATAGAACAAAATGTATGCATACAAACCTGTAAGTACATACATAATAAAATAACAAGAGCTTGTAAACAAATTAGAAGACATACATTTATTAACATCTTCTCTAGTACACTACCTTATACCCATCAGCCGAAATAAGTAAGTTTGTACAAAGGAAATGAATGCAAGCTATCTTCAGCCATCACAACAAATTATATCAGCCGAAGTCAACTGGTATTGCAAATGAAAACATAAAGGACATTAGCATTGAATGTTTGCATCTCTTAGTACACTACACAAAAGCATATCAGCCACCAACGCAAGAAAATCTCTACGTATAATTGTACCAGAGGGAAAAAATATATCAACTTTGTACAAACCAATGTTATATCACTTGTACAAAACATATCTTTGTGTATTTCCTTTATCAATCCTCACTTCAGTATTCGTTCCATTCTAAACTGGAAAAAAGAAAAAGAAACTAAAGTAAATATCACCCAAAGCTACAACTCAAAACAACAATTTAATTCATTCAAACCAGAGATCAAGAAGAAGAATTTCAGCTTGCATTTTTACAACCTGTTCAACAAAAAGTAAAGCTCTGTTCTTCTTGTTCTCTGCCTTATTCAACATCCAGGTGAGTAACTCCACCTTTAAAAATTTAAAGTATAATATAGTCGAATATTATTGTTGTGATCAATATGGTATTGTGAAGTATGTTTGCAAAATTTTGAAGTATGATGTGTACAGGCATTTGAATAATTGCAATTCTTCTGTTTCTAGATTTTGTTCATGTTGATTTAAAATTTAGAACCTTTTAAATTCAATCTTTGTTTAAGACTTAAGTTTAAATAAAACTTGCTTGTTTCATTTCAAGCTTTAGTTAGGGTTTAACTTAAGTTAAACAACTTATTTATTTTTCTGGAAATTAAGAAACATAAGCCAAACTTCAAATTTGAGAAATTTCAAACTTCTTAATCTTCGAATTCAGGATTATAAACTGAATCCTTATGCTAAATTATGATTTTTAAAACAAAATTTATAATTTTTTGACTTGGAAGTTAAGAGAAATTCGAGTTTGTTTAAATCTTGTTCTATCGTCAATCCCTGGTGATTCTCTGGTAAGTGATGGTCGAGACCTTTGCTAGCGATGGATGGACGAAAGGGGATGCTGGGAAAAATAGTAAGATGGTGGTCAGACCTCGGTGGCGACGGCGGTGGAGTTTGGAAATTTGTAAACCTAGTTTTAGTCTAGGGTGAAAAATGGGTCGCTGGTGATCCTCGGGTGCATCGAGTTTGATGGATTCTTGGGATAGGCTCTTGGGGGATCGGAGACGGTGGGACCGAGGTGGCGCGAGGCCAGGTGGTCGGCGTCGCGAGGTCGAAGTGGACTTAGTCATGCAGCGGTTCCAGTTTTCGTCGTTCGACTCGTTTTTCGAAACACAGCGAAGTCTAGGGTGTTGGTTGGTCGAGGGTGACGAGGCGGTCACCAGAGACTCGTCGAGGGTCTCTGCGATGATCGGAGTTACTCCGATCGAGTGTACATGTGCACAAAGATCATCAGTGTCAGGTGGGTATCCGTGAGTTTCGTGGCTTTGGAGAAGAAAGGGGTGACTCGGGGACGTACTCGAGGAAAACGAGAGTTGGTCTCGAAGTAAGAGGGAACGCGAGTTACTCGAAGTAGAACCCGGGTATTCAAGCTTTTGGCTCGGGTCGGTTGATTTTGTTTTAAAACAGTTTTAAAAACTTTAAACTTAAATCAAGTTCTATCCGAATAATTTGTTTAAAACACTTTTAAATAATAAGTGTTGTTTATGACTGAGATTAAGTAAAGGTTTTAAAGTGGAATGGTTTTGAAAGTTTATTTTAAATAAACTTGATAATGAAATTAAGAAGTTACTCAAATGTTTTAAAAATGATAGCTTAAAAGTAAAGTTAGTTGTTAATGATGATTAAATACAAGGTTTATTAATAAAAAAAAATAAGTTAATTATTAATTTAAGGTTACTTAATTTGAAATTAAGGATTGATTAATTTATTAAGAATGGATGATTAATGATTTAAGCATCAGTTAATAAAGTGACTAAAAGTTAATAAAATTTTAAGGATGATTAATTAAAGTGTAATTAATTAAGGGTAATTAATTTAATAATAATTAATCAATTTTGGGTTAATTAATTAATTAAAGATAATTTATTAAATGGTGAATTAAATAATTAAAGAATAATTATTTAATAATTAAAAGTTGATTAATTATAATTGAAGGTTAATTAATTATTAATGGTTAACTAAAAAATGATTAAAGAATAATTTATCAAAATGATTTGTAATATTAATTAACCATGATTAGAAATTCATATGAAATTAATCTGATTTGAATAAATCAGATAATTAACTGACCTTACCTATGAATGTTTGAATTCTATTGAATGTTGAATTGTTTGATATCCCTGATTGCGATGCTTTGTGATACATCCTGATTTTTGTTGTGATCTGTAATTGATTATGTGTGATATATATCAGTGATCTGTATGTGAAAGATAAGCGTTATAGTTTATATCGCTTATCAACTATATTTCTATATTCTGATCTATGATGATTGAATGATGTTGCACTGTTGTGTAAAACCCCTGGACTACACCATACACACACAAATATGGATTTCATGAGGAAATGGGTTAAGTCACAGATAATTTAAATTTGAAGATTTTGAAATTGAAATTTTAATTTCAATTGATTTTTAAAATTAGAAATTTGAGTTTAAAGTGAAAAGCTTTTGAAATAGAATTTCAAAGATAAGAGTTATTTTGAATAACTTAATCGAGTTTTGAAATTTAAATCATTTGATTTAAATTTGCATTCAAATTTGAAATTGAATTCTATGATTTGAAACTAGGGATTAAAGATGTTATACCCGTTATATATGGGTTAAACCATTTTAAAAAGTATTGATTTTGGAATGTGAATAAAATTCAAGGGCTTTAACTCGTGCAAATAAAATTGGATTTTTCTGAAACGAAAACTATTTGTTTTCAAATAATAACAGCTTTCATATAAGAAGTGAATTTCCAATTTGTGTTGAAAGGTTTCAAATGTTTTGAAAGGCTATGAATGAATTCTTTTTGAAAGCTATGAATTGAATCTGTTTATTTTTAACGGATTTAAAATGGTGAGTTGTTTAAACCTTTCGAAATGAAATTGTTTTGAAAACTATAAGTTGAATCTTTGTTTTAAAGATTTAACGAGTTAATCCAATTGAAACAGAAATCGTTTTGAAATCCATGAATTTATCTTTGTGAATGAGGTTAACTTTGTGAAATAAATCTTTTTGTTTAAGATTGGAAATGGTAATTTGTTTTAACCATTCGAATGGAAAGTTTTGGGTTTTAAGCTGTGATTTAACTGAGACCCCAATATCCATATGATTTCTAATAATTGCGCTCATTATTCGGGTTAGCCGGAAAAAGACATTTGTGTCATATAACCCATTCTGAATAATGATACGTCGAAATGGATAGCATTTGAAGATCGGTGGTGAAGACCGGATATTTTTCGAAAACGAAAGGACAACTCGTCAAATATCTCTGCATCGACTAGCCCCGATATAGAGATTTTATCACCCTTTGTGATGGGAAGTCCGAACGGGATTGGGAATACCCGGAATTGCAAGGGCTTCGTAAGAAGTGCCTTCGGTTCTGTTCAAACCCGGAATAGACTTGTATGGTTACATGTCTGACATTACACTTTGAGATATAAAGCCGATTTCTTTCGAATACATTTCTGTTTGGTGGCGGAGAATTTATTCTCTTAGCTTAACACCCTTCTCTGAGATGTACGAGCTCAGAGGTTATGTAGTTGAAATTTATCAGCGACATATTCCCAAATTTGGTAATGTGACATGCTGAGTGTTGCTGTGTGATGATCATTATTTGATCATTTGTGATATGATCATTTGTTTGATTTTATATCTTTGTGATCATTACTTTGATCATTTGTTTGACCCGAAGCATGGATTTGTGACAAAGCGTAGCTTTGTGGACGAGACTTCGTCGGACCTCACACCCCGGAAATGGTCAAAACAGGAAGGATGCAGCAAGGTTATTAGGGGGTAGCACCCCTTTAGTGTATGTCATTCCTTCTGGATAGAGGTGGTATCATGGTATGGAGCCCAGATAATTAACCTATGTTGTTACTGCATTATTATTACTCTTATGTGGTTGTTGGAAATCGAGGATCCTCGGGAAGATCGGTTACGATCGGGGGATGACATATTCGTGTCAGTAGTTACCCAGTTAGGGGTAACCCGACCTTATGTTGGCAGAGATCTAACCGTAATGTTAGGTTATTTCTCAGGGACGTCATTCCAGAGGTGTTTCCATGTGGCAATGGGAAGTTCCTTGGCCTGACCATTTGTTGGAAATCCAAAGAAACAATACGAGCCTTTACAATTTCAATTGTATAACCTGTCTCCTCATGAGGCAGCTATAGCAGGCATAATATAATGGTACCTATGCTGGCTAAGATTTATATTCTATTTTCGAAATGTTTTCTACACTATGCACTAATAATAATATCAAAATGATCTGTTTTGCGTAGTAAGTATCTTTGACTAACATAAGAAGAAATATCCTCCAAGTCTGCGTTTGCATTGTGTGTGTGGTGGGAGGTCTTATGGTTGTTTCATTTTCCAAAAGCATTGCGAATTGACTTCAAAATTTCTCTGCTATTTGTTTTAAAGATAAACTGTTTTTGTTGCTCACACCAGTCCCATGACTGATCCGGAGTTTATTGTTTCTTTTCTAAACTCTGGATGCTCAAAATTTTTCTACACGGGCAGTCTACAGTTGGGTTTTTCAGATAGTCAGATTAGTAGATTTTCTGGAGCTAGTTCAGTCTTTGGATCAGACTGCACTTGCTTATCTTTGTGCATCGTTATTTGGAGTTCGAGCTATATCTGGATTGGCGTTTTGGAGATGGAGATTATCCGCTGCTAGTGTTATCGTTTTCTTTTCCGCTGCTATTTCTTGTATCATATCTCTGATGTATATTGATATTCATTGTATCATTCTATTGTATCAGATGTTGTATATCAATGTATTATTCTTTTTCTTCCGCTGTGTTATTTACTTAATTGTGTTATAAGCTCCGGCGACTCGGATTTGAACGGTCGAATCTACCGCATTCGAGTACGATGTAAAGTATGGATGTCGATTTTCGAGCGGGAAAAATCCCCAGCCGTTACATTTGGTATCAGAGCTAAGGTTGAACTTTTGCTCAGGAGTGTAACACGTTAAGTAACTCATTAGAGATAGAGTGAAGTAAACTCTAGAATGAGTGTATCCCTATGATATCCGTTTGAACGCCTCAGTAAATTCTCTTACTATCCACTGATAGTAGATATGAGTGCAAGAAGAGGACGAGATAGGGGACAAGGGGATACGACTATAGATGGTCAATACCCTACAATAGTGGAAACAATCTTTCTCTATCTATCTTCTTTGATTCGTCTTTCCAAATTCTTTTGATTTTTTTCGTATCAGCTACAAGAAGAAGTTTCGGTGTGATGATGGCTTTACGAATCGTTGTAGAAATCCTTACTTTGTATTTTCATCGGTTTCTTATCAGCTTTTCGTTTTTAAACTTTAATGAATTTGGAAATTGAAATAGGAAATTTTAAATAAATTGGAAATTTTAATTTGAGTTAAAATGATTAATAGAATATGAAGCTAAATTTGAATTAAATCGATAAAACGGTTTTGTTTAAAACCAAAATTTTGAAATTCTATTGTAATTTCTTGGGTATATCGAAGTCTGAAGAGGGACAAATTAGTATGTATTCTGAGATATTCCGACTTGAGTTTGGAATTCATATCTTAAGTTTGAGGAATGATAGGAGATCGAATCTGTCTATCTCTGTATTGTTTTCGTGCCTGCGAATTTCGAGGACGGAATTCTTTTAAGGGGGGAAGTTTGTAACCCCAAATTTTCTATATATTTAAATTTATAATTAATTGTATTTTTGAATAAAAGTAGTAAAATAAATGGATAAATTGATGCGAGTTTCCCCGAAACCAAATTTAAATATTAAATCATTCAAAATTTAAATATTTTTTATATAGGTGATTTGAATTTAAATCTTAAATAGATGTTTTAAAATATAAATAATAATAAATAATCTTTGAATTTAGAAATTAATATTTTAATAAATATTTGAGTTTATAAATATATATATCGTTTTTATACAGTATAAAGTCAATATATTAAAATAAATCTTAATACCATGTTAATAAGTTAATACAACTATATAAAATAAATTATGAAAAAAATATATATAGTAACACATAAATAAATAAAATTTAACAACGTGTTAAAAAATAGAAGTTTACTCATATTTTAAAATAATAAAACAAGACAAAAGAAATACAAAGCAATAGAACAAAATGTATGCATACAAACCTGTAAGTACATACATAATAAAATAACAAGAGCTTGTAAACAAATTAGAAGACATACATTTATTAACATCTTCTCTAGTACACTACCTTATACCCATCAGCCGAAATAAGTAAGTTTGTACAAAGGAAATGAATGCAAGCTATCTTCAGCCATCACAACAAATTATATCAGCCGAAGTCAACTGGTATTGCAAATGAAAACATAAAGGACATTAGCATTGAATGTTTGCATCTCTTAGTACACTACACAAAAGCATATCAGCCACCAATGCAAGAAAATCTCTACGTATAATTGTACCAGAGGGAAAAAATATATCAACTTTGTACAAACCAATGTTATATCACCTGTACAAAATATATCTTTGTGCATTTCCTTTATCAATCCTCACTTCAGTATTCGTTCCATTCTAAACTGGAAAAAAGAAAAAGAAACTAAAGTAAATATCACCCAAAGCTACAACTCAAAACAACAATTTAATTCATACAAATCAGAGATCAAGAAGAAGAATTTCATCTTGCATTTTTACAACCTGTTCAAGAAAAAGTAAAGCTCTGTTCTTCTTGTTCTCTGCCTTATTCAACATCCAGGTGAGTAACTCCACCTTTAAAAATTTAAAGTATAATATAGTCGAATATTATTGCTGTGATCAATATGGTATTGTGAAGTATGTTTGCAAAATTTTGAAGTATGATGTGTACAGGCATTTGAATAATTGCAATTCTTCTGTTTCCAGATTTTGTTCATGTTGATTTAAAATTTAGAACCTTTTAAATTCAATCTTTGTTTAAGACTTAAGTTTAAATAAAACTTGTTTTTTGATTTCAAGCTTTAGTTAGGGTTTAACTTAAGTTAAACAACTTATTTATTTTTCTGGAAATTAAGAAACATAAGCCAAACTTCAAATTTGAGAAATTTCAAACTTCTTAATCTTCGAATTCAGGATTATAAACTGAATCCTTATGCTAAATTATGATTTTTAAAACAAAATTTATAATTTTTTGACTTGGAAGTTAAGAGAAATTCGAGTTTGTTTAAATCTTGTTCTATCGTCAATCCCTGGTGATTCTCTGGTAAGTGATGGTCGAGACCTTTGCTAGCGATGGATGGATGAAAGGGGATGTTGGAAAAAATAGTAAGATGGTGGTCAGACCTCGGTGGCGACGGCGGTGGAGTTTGGAAATTTGTAAACCTAGTTTTAGTCTAGGGTGAAAAATGGGTCGCTGATGATCCTCGGGTGCATCGAGTTTGATGGATTCTTGGGATAGGCTCTTGGGGGATCGGAGACGGTGGGACCGAGGTGGCGCGAGGCCAGGTGGTCGACGTCGCGAGGTCGAAGTGGACTTAGTCATGCAGCGGTTCCAGTTTTCATCGTTCGACTCGTTTTTCGAAACACAGCGAAGTCTAGGGTGTTGGTTGGTCGAGGGTGACGAGGAGGTCACCAGAGACTCGTCGAGGGTCTCTGCGATGATCGGAGTTACTCCGATCGAGTGTACATGTGCACAAAGATCATCAGTGTCAGGTGGGTATCCGTGAGTTTCGTGGCTTTGGAGAAGAAAGGGGTGACTCGGGGACGTACTCGAGGAAAACGAGAGTTGGTCTCGAAGTAAGAGGGAACGCGAGTTACTCGAAGTAGAACTCGGGTATTCAAGCTTTTGGCTCAGGTCGGTTGATTTTGTTTTAAAACAGTTTTAAAAACTTTAAACTTAAATCAAGTTCTATCCAAATAATTTGTTTAAAACACTTTTAAATAATAAGTGTTGTTTATGACTGAGATTAAGTAAAGGTTTTAAAGTGGAATGGTTTTGAAAGTTTATTTTAAATAAACTTGATAATGAAATTAAGAAGTTACTCAAATGTTTTAAAAATGATAGCTTAAAAGTAAAGTTAGTTGTTAATGATGATTAAATACAAGGTTTATTAATAAAAAAAAAGTTAATTATTAATGTAAGGTTACTTAATTTGAAATTAAGGATTGATTAATTTATTAAGAATCACTACAACAAAAGAGGCATATTACAACGGTGGAACACAGTTGTAAAAGATATATTACAACGGTGGAACAACAGTCGTATTTTAAGAAGTTGTAAAAGACTATCAATTTTTTACAACTGTGTTCTTTAGTTGCATATAACCGTTGTGATATTGTATATTACAACTGTTTCTTACCCTTGCAAATAACCATTTTACAACTGTCAGTAACTCTTGTAGATATGTAACATTTCGTGTTGTAGTAGGTATGACAACTGCTGGATAACTGTTGTAGTTATCTACTACAACTGTTGTTCACAGTTGTAATATACTTTAATTACAACCACATCAATTGCAATTTAAACCCAAAAATATAATTGCATGCACCATTTAATAATTTACCAAAACTATAAATATACATAACTGAATCAAATTCAATTGCAATTTGTTACATTCTCATTCTATGTCTCTATTCTTTGCTACACTCTCTGTTACATTTCATTTGTAATCCAAAATTAAAACATCACCTTCTACCTTAAACTCCATCATCACAACCTGCTAACCCTCACCTCTAACAAAATCACCAACCCATCATCCTGTAACAGCTTTTCATAATTGACAAACACAAAGGCATCATTCACTGCACCAACACACTTCAACCATCCATTTACAAATCTTCAGTCCACAAACTTTCAATCATCACCCGACCAACTCACAACTGTATAAACCTCACTACCTGCTCCGATCAAGTTTCAGCCAAACAAGCACTGCCTTCATCATTACTTCAGCACCACCCACTGACAAACAACATTTCAACAATCTCCACAAGACAAACACTGGTCACCACTTCATCTCTACAAGCAACAATCCAAACCACCTCTGCTCAACTACAGGGCCAACTATTTCCTCCCTGTCTCCATTTCTCAAATAAAGAAGATAAAAGAGCTAAAGAAAAAGATCGAGTCGTCCACATCAACTATTTCTTTCTTTAAGACTTTCAATAGTGTTTACTTGTGGCAATTCGTTTACCATAATTTTAAATGATGGCCCAGTTTGATCTTTTTGGTGGAGGTGGCTCATGCGAAGATGAAACTATAGATGTATTCTCAAAACTAAAGCATGAACCAATTACTTCAATAGGACTTTGCGGTTTAGAGTGGCACATTGTTTTTCTCTTGTTTCTTCTACCGCCAGTTACTTCAAGAATGATCACAGAACACTCGTGTACAATCTCCTACGATAAGGAAAATGCATACCAATTAATCTCAGTTAATGGTTTAATAATGCAAATAAACGGTCTATATAATATCAAAAATACACACCTTGGATACTTCAAGTTGATTGAATATATAGTACATTTCATCCAAGTTTTTTCCTATTGCATGCTGCATTGCTGCTGCTGCCCACACAGCTGGAGAATACTGCAACCATCTGCTATCTGAATGGCTGTCTTATTTATAATTATAGAAAATATGCCATTAAATGGAGCACTAACATACAAAATTTCATATTGTTTCCAAGTGACTATTTCCTTTTTAGCTCTAAAATATTATGTTCCATTTTAGCTCAGTAGATTGTATATGAAACAAATAATTGCAGGAGATGCAAAGCTAATATCATAAAATAGCTAACATTTCTCTCTACTAATCTACATGAGATTCCTCCTATTAAATTTTTTATGTTTATGAAGTCTGAGATGATCTTAAGGAGTATGGAAGAAGTTAGCAACACAGAAGTTTTTTTGCTAACTAGAATTGCAGGTTTTGGTGTGCACGAAGCTTGTGAGAGATACGAAGAACTGATGTATGCATAAATTATCGAATGGTATCATGTAGGTTCATATCATACCTGCTCCACTAGCAGAAGAATGCCCATACACAACCAAATGAACCAACATCACCATCTTCTGAAACTTCAAAAGTTGCGGTCACCTGCTGCTACATGAACCCCCTTAACATTGTTCATAGATCCTGCAATTTTAAATGCACCTTCACAAATAAACCAAACAAAAGAAACGAAAATCAAACTGTTAGGATGGCACCTGGTTCAGCACACTCCATCCCAGCTCAAATTCCAAAGTCCATGGCAATTTCACGATGGCGTCTTCTGCCCTAGACGACCGCAGCGGCATCTATTCTCGACGGCAGAGTTGATCTTGGCTTGGTGACTTGAACTGTCAGGAGGAGGCGATGCATTCGATTTGCCTGTGGAAATTGATTTTTGGAAGAAATCGAATTATTTCCTGTTGATGTCGTTTTTATTCGCCGAGGAAGATGTATTAAAAAAAAGGAGAAAAGGAAGTGAAGGACTGAGTGGATAGAGAGCGTGACCTTAAAAGGGTAGTGTGTTTCTTTATTTTATATTTACTTTTACTATCATTAATGCAAAAGACAAAGAAGGATCAAATTGGGTGGTATAATGTACAGAACAATGCAAAGTAGAGTATTTTAGAGTGAACTAAGTATGATTTCCTATGGGAACTTAAGATGAAAGGATGGCACTGTTGTATGTGGAAAAAAACCCAGAAAATGATGCAACTCTACATTGTACAGAAAACATAGACCAAAAATAATAAATTTGACAATGTTGAGGATCACAAAAGGAAATACTGATAATGAACTAACACTGGGGTTCCATTTAAAAAACTGCTTATGACACAGATAATATAGAATACAATGCTTTCCCGAAAACTATGGGTTCTTCTAGCTCAAGATTGGCAAATTTGGAATAATTGTTGTCAATGGATACTATCCTAATAGAATTGAAGTTTTAAGATGAAAGAAAGTACTTCTAAAAGGCCAATTACTGTAGAAGCTTCCTAGTTAACAAATTTACAAAATAATATGTAAATTATAATATTGACTTACACATTGATATAGCATCCGATAACTTTGAAGCAATAGCTTAGAACTAACCCAAAAAAAGGTGAGTGTATCATTATTGAACCATGCCTTCTCGAAATTTTTAATCATTTTTCTAGCAGGGTTTTGAAACAAATAGCTGGCATTTTTAAAAATTTCCTGGCTAACACAAGTTAAAACATGAGAGAAAAAAGGATAAGCCTTTTCCCTCATGACCTTGTGCAAATACTAAAATCATTGTCAAAGCATAACAAAGTTAGAAGAATTAAATTTGGCAAATCATTCACAAGCCTACCGATTAGAACATACTGCATGCACCTAATTCTCAAGGAAGAACTCTGTTAAATTAAGCTAGTATATATCCTTCTAACATTCAAATGTATCTTTAAAATTACTTATGAATATAACAATGATGCTTTTTCTTTGCTTATGTTATTTTTTTATTTCCAGCTAATGTACATCAAACTCTTCAAGTCTGCAATTAACAAAATTTTCAAGTCTAGATCTGTTAGGAGGTAATAACCATTAAGCAGCATTTTCAGTTATCAAATCATACCAATATCTACACCTCAAAATAATTCAATAGACGATCAAACTTGCAAAATTGAAGAAGTAAGCAAAAAGCAGATCAACTTACGAACATTACCAGAAGATGAATGACAGACCTTGAGACAACCTTCTCACAGCTACAAAAGATCCTCGATCATCCATTCTATTTCTCTCAACTCACGGTTGTCCAATTAATCATGCTCAAGTTAGAAAAATCAAGATTCAACGAAAGTCCAAACGAGGACAGGAAATATTGTTTAGGGTTTGGTTATTTATGAACAGAAGTTGAACGGGGCGGAGCGATTGCGAGCGACAGAAGTTGAACGTGGTGGAGCGATTGCGATCAACATAAGTAGAACAGGGCGGACACTGGTGTATGGTTTGGCAATTCGTCGAGGCTCTCGGTAGGGTATAGCTTCGATGATGGCAAGGCCGCGAGAACAACGTGGGATGGAATTGTGGTTTTAGGTTTAGAAATTTTGACGATGATGGGAGTTTAAGAAAAGAGCGGCGATTGAGAATTGCGGTTTTAGGTTTAGAAATTTTGACGATGATGTTTATTTTTAGGAGTTTAAGAAAAGAGCGGCTATTGAAATGTTAGGAGGGAAATGAAATTTTCACGAAGCGGCTGTTGCAGAAGCGTGAAAAGAGTGCTTGGAAATAGATATTACAACTGTAAAAAAATGAAGCGGTTGTCAGATGTGTATATTACAACTAGCATACGAACAAAGTTGTTAGAGGTAACTTATTACAACTGTCAGCTTATGCTAGTTGTAATTCAATAGTTGTAATATGGTTGTTTTGTTGTAGTGAATGGATGATTAATGATTTAAGCATCAGTTAATAAAGTGACTAAAAGTTAATAAAATTTTAAGGATGATTAATTAAAGTGTAATTAATTAAGGGTAATTAATTTAATAATAATTAATCAATTTTGGGTTAATTAATTAATTAAAGATAATTTATTAAATGGTGAATTAAATAATTAAAGAATAATTATTTAATAATTAAAAGTTGATTAATTATAATTGAAGGTTAATTAATTATTAATGGTTAACTAATAAATGATTAAAGAATAATTTATCAAAATGATTTGTAATATTAATTAACCATGATTAGAAATTCATATGAAATTAATCTGATTTGAATAAATCAGATAATTAACTGACCTTACCTATGAATGTTTGAATTCTATTGAATGTTGAATTGTTTGATATCCCTGATTGCGATGCTTTGTGATACATCCTGATTTTTGTTGTGATCTGTAATTGATTATGTGTGATATATATCAGTGATCTGTATGTGAAAGATAAGCGTTATAGTTTATATCGCTTATCAACTATATTTCTGTATTCTGATCTATGATGATTGAATGATGTTGCACTGTTGTGTAAAACCCCTGGACTACACCATACACACACAAATATGGATTTCACGAGGAAATGGGTTAAGTCACAGATAATTTAAATTTGAAGATTTTGAAATTGAAATTTTAATTTCAATTGATTTTTAAAATTAGAAATTTGAGTTTAAAGTGAAAAGCTTTTGAAATAGAATTTCAAAGATAAGAGTTATTTTGAATAACATAATCGAGTTTTGAAATTTAAATCATTTGATTTAAATTTGAATTCAAATTTGAAATTGAATTCTATGATTTGAAACTAGGGATTAAATATGTTATACCCGTTATATATGGGTTAAACCATTTTAAAAAGTATTGATTTTGGAATGTGAATAAAATTCAAGGGCTTTAACTCGTGCAAATAAAATTGGATTTTTCTGAAACGAAAACTATTTGTTTTCAAATAATAACAGCTTTCATATAAGAAGTGAATTTCCAATTTGTGTTGAAAGGTTTCAAATGTTTTGAAAGGCTATGAATGAATTCTTTTTGAAAGCTATGAATTGAATCTGTTTATTTTTAACGGATTTAAAATGGTGAGTTGTTTAAACCTTTTGAAATGAAATTGTTTTGAAAACTATAAGTTGAATCTTTGTTTTAAAGATTTAACGAGTTAATCCAACTGAAACAGAAATTGTTTTGAAATCCATGAATTTATCTTTGTGAATGGGGTTAACTTTGTGAAATAAATCTTTTTGTTTAAGATCGGAAATGGTAATTTGTTTTAACAATTCGAATGGAAAGTTTTGGGTTTTAAGCTGTGATTTAACTGAGACCCCAATATCCATATGATTTCTAATAATTGCGCTCATTATTCGGGTTAGCCGGGAAAAGACATTTGTGTCATATAACCCATTCCGAATAGTGATACGTCGAAATGGATAGCATTTGAAGATCGGTGGTGAAGACCGGATATTTTTCGAAAACGAAAGAACAACTCGTCGAATATCTCTGCATCGACTGGCCCCGATATAGAGATTTTATCACCCTTTGTGATGGGAAGTCCGGACGGGATTGGGAATACCCGGAATTGCAAGGGCTTCGTAAGAAGTGCCTTCGGTTCTGTTCAAACCCGGAATAGACTTGTATGGTTACATGTCTGACATTACACTTTGAGATATAAAGCCGATTTCTTTCGAATACATTTCTGTTTGGTGGCGGAGAATTTATTCTCTTAGCTTAACACCCTTCTCTAAGACGTACGAGCTCAGAGGATATGTAGTTGAAATTTATTAGCGATATATTCCCAAATTTGGTAATGTGACATGCTGAGTGTTGCTGTGTGATGATCATTATTTGATCATTTGTGATATGATCATTTGTTTGATTTTATATCTTTGTGATCATTTGTTTGACCCGAAGCATGGCTTTGTGACAAAGCGTAGCTTTGTGGACGAGACTTCGTCGGATCTCACACCCTGGAAATGGTCAAAACAGGAAGGATGTAGCAAGGTTATTAGGGGGTAGCGCCCCTTTAGTGTATGTCATTCCTTCTGGATAGAGGTGGTATCATGGTATGGAGCCTAGATACTTAACCTATGTTGTTACTGCATTATTATTACTCTTATGTGGTTGTTGGAAATCGAGGATCCTCGGGAAGATCGGTTACGATCGGGGGATGACATATTCGTGTCAGTAGTTACCCAGTTAGGGGTAACCCGGCCTTGTGTTGGCAGAGATCTAACCGTAATGTTAGGTTATTTCTCAGGGACGTCATTCCAAAGGCGTTTCCATGTGGCAATGGAAAGTTCCTTGGCCTGACCATTTGTTGGAAATCCAAAGAAACAATACAAGCCTTTACAATTTCAATTGTATAACCTGTCTCCTCAGGAGGCAGCTATAGCAGGCATAATATAATGGTACCTATGCTGGCTAAGATTTATATTCTATTTTCGAAATGTTTTCTACACTATGCACTAATAATAATATCAAAATGATCTGTTTTGCGTAGTAAGCATCTTTGACTAACATAAGAAGAAATCTCCTCCAAGTCTGCATTTGCATTGTGTGTGTGGTGGGAGGTCTTATGGTAGTTTCATTTTCCAAAAGCATTGCGAATTGACTTCAAAATTTCTCTACTATTTGTTTTAAAGATAAACTGTTTTTGTTGCTCACACCAGTCCCATGACTGATCCGAAGTTTATTGTTTCTTTCCTAAACTCTGGATGCTCAAAATTTTTCTACACGGGCAGTCTAGAGTTGGGTTTTTCAGATAGTCCGATTAGTAGATTTTCTAGAGCTAGTTCAGTCTTTGGATCAGACTGCACTTGCTTATCTAAAGTATATTGTAGTTTAGTTTTTAAATATAATATTATATTCATGATTCGTTAAATTTGAAAACATAAATAATTTTATAAAAAAGTAAAAATTATATTATATATTATATAATTAATAAAACATTAAAATGTAAACAAATTAGTGTACGAATGTTAATATGTTATATAATTAATAAAATTTGTGCATAATGTGCTTTGTTTTTTAAAATCCCTTAGAGAGTTTTTGGCTCCGTCTAACAAGTATTGTATATAATCGTTATATGAATATTCATTTTTGTCACAAAATGGACATCAATATTCACTTGATACAATATCTATCAGATTTGTATCTGAATTGGACAAGTTACAAACACATTAAACTAATTACGTTTTGTAAATCATTTCATCTTAAAAGGTTCACAAAATTTCGACAGCACTTCCATTTTGTTCCTTGTGTACATGCATTTGTGTACGATACAGTGAACAATGAGGAAGTGCTGCCGAAATTTTGTTGAATCGTTTAAAATGAAATGATTTACGAACTATAATTATTATTTTGTTTGTAATGGGAAGTAGGATGATCGACCATCAAAGTAGAAAACAATAAACTAAAAATTTGATATTATATTACCAATTTGTTAAAATTGAAAATATATAATATTTTATTAAAAAAATCAAAAACGAATAATATATTATATAATTAATAAAACATTAAACTGTATAAATGAATTGAAAAATAAAATGTCAATCCATAAAATGATCAATACTTTTTTCAATTTCGACCATATTTTTTTAAATAGGAAAAATGGTCAATTATTTTGTTGATCGGAGCTGGATGTATCAACCACGAAGGGGATTAAGTGGCTTAATAAATGAACATTTTTATAATGGTGTACACATATATATTGAATTCGCTTTAAGTAATAATGGAAATGACGAAGAAATTCATTGTCCGTGCAGTAGGTGCAAACACTTGAAGCATTTGATACTGGATATGGTTAATGTTCAATTGTGCGAATACAGTTTCATGTCGGATTATTATGTAAGGGATCGTCATGAAAAACATGTAGCACCTAATCCTGTATAATCAGAGGATGAGGTAGGTAATGACATTGTTATGGCAAATCCCACAGAAGATATGACTGAAGATGCAGCACGATCAATGTTCCCTACTGTTGAAGTTGATGATAACGATGTTAACGTTGAAGAAGAACCAAATATTGGATCAAAGAAATCTATGATTTATTGGATACTGCTAAGAAACCCCTTTGGGATGGCTGTAAAAGCGGCACCCAATTATCAGTAACTTCATAATACATTATGATAATATCAAAATACAACTTCACAGAAGCCGGATTTACAGCTGTTGTACAAGCTGCAAAACGGCACATTCCACCCGATAATTTAATATGCGAAAATCATTATGAAGTGAAAAACTTATGTTTCCTTTTGGTTTGACATATCAAAAAATTGATACATGTTTAAATGGTTGCATGTTATCTTGAAAAGAAGACATCGATCTTAGGATGTGTAGAATATGTAACGAGGAAAGATACAAACCAAGAAAAAAAAGGAAAAGAAAGTTTCATACAAGCGTATGCATTACTTAATTATCACTCATAGGCTTCAAATGTTATATGCATCTTCTATAACCGTGCCTCATATGAGATGGCACAGTGTGAGAACGCAAAAAAAATGTACATTAACACACCCAAATGATGGAGAACCATGGAAGCATTTTGACATGACATATCCCGCTTTTGCAGTGGAGAGCCGTAATGTTAGACTTGGTTTATGTACGGATGGATTTTCATCATTCTCTCAATTTGGTTCTAAATATTCATCTTGGCTTATTATCGTTACACCTTACAATTTACCTCCGTGGATGTGTATGAAAACTCCTTATATGTTTCTCACTATTGTAGTCCCCGGCTCTGATGATCCAACACAAGGAATCGATGTTTATTTACAACTGTTGATTGATGTGTTGAAAACATTGTGGCATGAAGGAGTTGAAACATACGACATTTCAAAAAAAGAATTTTCATATGTTCGCTTCTTTGTTATGGACTACTATCGATTTTCCTGCGTATGCAATGTTCTCAGGTTATAGTACGGCCAGTCGTCTAGCTTGTCCTTATTGCACGGTAGAAACACGAGCATTTTCTTTACCGCATGGGAAGAAAATTTCATAGTTTGATTGTCACCGATGTTTTCTTCCATATTAATCATCCTTTTTGACAAGATAGAAAAAACTTTACATCCAATAGAGCAGAGACTATGCAACCACCAACGATTTGGTCAAAAGAAGGAATATATGAACTTGTAAAGGATTATGAAAAGATATAGGAAACTGGAGTACAAAATGAAATGTCAGGTAAATTGACGATTCATAATTGGTGCAAACAAAGTATATTTTGGGAGTTGCCTTATTGGAAAGATCTCATACTTTGTCATAATATTGATATGATGTATAATGAGAAAAATGTGTTTGATAATGTGTTTAATATAATTTTGAATGTTAAGGGGAATATTAAGGATGATTTGAAATCAAGACGTGATATACAAGAATTATGTAAGCGTCCTGAGCTTCATATCAAGCCAAATAACACTAAAAAACCCAAAGCATGCTATGAGTTAAATAATAACCAAGTTAAAGTTATGTTAAAATGGGTGGAAGGATTAGGATTTAATGATGAGATTTCTTCTAATCTTTGTAAATGTGTCGACTATAAAAACGATTAACTGAGTGGGATGAAAAGTCATGATTATCATGTAGCGATGGAAAAAATTTTACCCATCGCTTTCAAAGAACTGTTGCCCATTAAAGTTTGGACAATTATAATGGAACTTGTTTTATTTTATAAAGAGCTTTGTTCGACTAAGTTAAAAGTTGAACATCTACGTAAACTTGAAATAGAAATCCCTATACCACTCTACAAACTGGAGAAAATATTTCCTCTAGGTTTCTTTAATGTAATGGAGCATTTATCTATTCATCTTCCATCTAAAGCACATCTTCGAGGTCCTGTGCAATATGGATGGTTGTATCCATTTGAGAGATATTAATATTGATTTTTTAAATATTGGTTTAATTACATATATATGTAAATTTTAATTTGAAATAAATTTATAATAGGCACATTAATCATCTAAAGAAAAAGTTAGACAAAAAGCACGAGTTGAAGGTTAGATTTGCAAATCATATATCAAAGAAGAAGATTCGTTCTTTTTCACTCATTATTTCAGTCACCATATGAACTTATCATTTGAAAGTGTTCCGTGTAATGATGAAGGCATTAAACAAGATTCTTCTCAAGTAATTTATCTATTTTTAGACAGCATGGCCGACTTGTTGGAAAATGTGTGGAACTATGGTTAGACGATAGAGAGTACTATTTAGCACACACTTATATTCTTCTTAATTGTGCTGAAGTTGCACCATTTATTAGGTAATATTAAATAATAATTCTCGATGTATTTATTTCAATAATATACGTGTAGATTATAATGCAATATACTATCTATATCTGTAGTGTTTAGGAATCACAACATCCACACGGCGATCTCAGTAAAGAATTTGCTAGTTGATTTTCGAACTACGTTTATGATCCAAGAAATTATGTGGTCGACGAAGGATTGAAACATCTTGCATTGGGACCAAAAATAAATGTCAATACATATCCAATATTCTTCGTCAATGGATATAAATTCAACACCAAAGAATATGACGCTGAAAAATTAACTAATAATATCGGTGTATTTGTTGAAGGTGGTGATGTTCTAGATAATCATATAAATGATTTTTGTGGCCTGTTAACCCAAGTTTTGCAATTGACATATTTTACAAGACCTACGGAAGGAGTTGCTTTTGTTTAGATGCAATTGGTTCAGCAATGTTCCAAGTTCTGGAATCAAAGTGTGCAAAAATTATAATCTTATTAAAATAAAGAATACCTCGCATTATCATAAGTATGATCCCTTTGTACTAGCCAAACAAGCCCTATAAGTTAAATATGCTCCTTATCTATCTCTAAAAAGAGATAAAGCAGATTGGTCGGCAGTTTTGAAAACAAAGGCAAGATTTACGTTTGATGGAAAGAATATTCCAAACGAAAAAGCTTATCCAGCAGATGTTAAGGAAAATAGAGAAATAATAATAACCGACGATCATATTAATTTTGAGTCTATAAACGATGAATCAAAAGTTTTAGTAGAAGCATTTTAGTAAAGTCTGAATGAAAAAAATGATGAAGACGATTAATAATGTATACTTTGATAGATGGTAATTTATGTGATTGTTATTGTTACATTTTTCTCATAAAAAATGATATATTTTCTCATAATTAAATGGTATGTTCTGCCATAATAAAATGATATGTCTATGACATGTATTGTTGATTCATGAGTTTTGATTTATGACACAAGCTTCAAAGATCATACGACGAGAATACTATACGAAAGCGACAAAAAGATAATAAGCGTATATTGTGCACTACAAAGGAGACAAGACTACAATCCAGAGATTAGTATGAATATTTTATTGTATTGAGTCTTAGAATATTGTTAAAATCATTCCTCAAGTAGTCACACACACACAAATTATGTTAACGCTTAAAATTGATCGCTAACACCCCGGTGTAAGTAGATATAAAGTGAAAGCACCACCCGTTGGTACGGGAACTAGAGCTAAGCAGAAAATGATGTAAAAGCAGTAAAAAGACAACAGTTTTTATAGTGGTTCGGCTTAGAGTCAAGCCTACGTCCACTTTAAGTTTCTTTATTACTGATTCGATTACAACTCTTTACAATGAACTTTGATTACAACACACTCAAGACGAGTAGCTAGAACTTGGATGGAGGAGAGCTTTTCGAATCCATGTAGAATGTGTTAGATCTCTTCCAAAAGTTCGTTGAAGCGTCTTCGGTGTTTGGAATGCCATAAGTGTTGGATGAGTCGAGAAAACAGCGGAGTATCGGCGTTCCAGAAATGATTCGGCCACCCCCTCTCAGCTGGAGCAGGTGTAGTATTTATAGGGAAAATCTGGGCTAAGTCGTAGGTCGCGAACGACCTAAGGGTAGGTCGTAGCTCGCGAGCGACCTAGAGGACACGAGCTACGACTTACCATGGTTGTACTCGGTTGGTCTGTGCGGGTAAGTAGGTCGTGGGCGATCTATAGGAGGGTGGTAGGCGAATTAATCATGTTGAGGTGCCTAGTGGAGCGACCTAGGCTGATTGTAGGAGTAGCAGCGACTTAATACTTGTTCGACCTATGACTGAGCGATATAATAATACAAAGCTTGTAGCTTGCTAAGTCCTTAACTCGCTAACTCGTTAACTTGTTAGCTCGTTAGGTCGCTTAGTTACTAGGTCGCTAGGTCGTTCTTCCTTTAGCGCAGTAAGTCGCTGCCTTCACGGAACCATTAGGTCGTTAACTCATAGAATCTCTAGAGTCTTTAGCTCATTAACTCGTTGAGTCTCCCCACTGTGACATACTGCTGATTACTAGGTCGTCATACACTTAGGTCGCTAGGTCGCGGATGATGTTAGGTCGCTGTAGAACTTCGTCCCTGTTAGCTCGCTCACATTTTAACTTCTTTGGTCGCTTATCTTTAGGTCGCTGAGTCTTGAAATAGAGGAGTTAAAAAATTATTATACATTAATTTTTACATGAAAAAGTGTGCACTGCAATTGACAGCAGGTCGGCCAACCGACCAGGAACTTCGGTCGACCGACTCTGTGTCAGTGCACAGATATGCACTGTTCTATGTACGTTTTTGAAACTCAGCTGACCGGCCAGTTTTCTCGGCCAACCGACCTGAGAATAACGGCTAGTTTTCTGAAGAGTTGCGATCGTTCGTGAAGAGGAATCTCCTTCAATCCAAGAGATACGGACACAACTTTTGATTGAAACTCTTCATGAAAGATTGTAACTATTCTACAACTATATAAACATGTTCAATTCACTTCTACAATAACCAATTCTTGTTTATAATTCTGAAATCTATTCTCTATTATTCTCTGCAAATAAAAAGCATTCATTCTCATTCAATATCACTAGAATCCTTGAATTAATTCATATACTTCGATTCTACGTTATTATCTTCCTTCTAAATCTTTACACACATATATACTCTTGAGGATTTGATTATAGGAAAGCTGTACTATCAAAAGACAATCAGTGTTATCCAGAACACATTCATCAACAAGTTATTTGAATTAGTTGAAGTCCTCTTCGGCTGTTGTGGCGGAAAAATTCCTGTTCGGCTGCTCAGGTGTCGTATACCTATTCCTCCGGGTTAAGTGAGGGGTTTTGTTTTAAATCCAGAGGGTATTCTGGGACTGGACGTAGAACGGGAAGTTGGAACCAGTATAAAAATTCCTGGTGTGCTTACTTTAATTTTTATTTTACTGCTATTATCAGTTTCCGCATTTATATATCATATTACACGATCCTTAGTACTGCACGTACACTTTCATTTTGTATCAGAGCAAGGTTATCATATAACCGTCACATAGTTATTTGATATCTATTTCTAGTAATATGACAACAGCATATACTAACGATTCTAACACTAACACTAATACTAGTTTCACAGAGGGTCAATCAACTTCACGACCTCCACTTTTTAATGGTATAAATTATAATTATTGGTCAACTAGAATGAGAATCTATGTGCAATCTAGTGGATTTGATATCTGCAATGTTATACAAAGTGAGTACACAATTCCTACTGGAGAATACTCAACTTGGAGGCTAAAGCATCACCTGTCCAGTAACTGGTAGCGTAATGTATATATTCCATTACACTCATATTTGGAGGTAATAAATAAATTGTTCCGCTTATATGTTGAAGCCATGTTATAATATATTTTCTTATATTTCTATGTGGAAGTCTATCTATATTGAAAGTTAAGGAATAAGATGAAGATGGTTGTTCATTATAAAAATTTTTTAGTTGTTTTCTAGATGAGTGAAATCTATAAGCGGAAGCGACGGTTTTGAGCATGATTCATTATGAGTCTGCAAACCTTCTAGCCATCTGAAATTTTTTCGAATTTTAAGTCAATTCCACCATCTATTGTTATTGATTATTACGCAGTGGAGTAGGAAACGAACCATTGCTGTGCTCTACTTAAGTGAAGCGACGGTATAAGCTTGTGGTTGATAATTCGAGGCCTAACCCTACTATAAAGCCACGGTATGCTAGAAAAGCATTAAGGGGTATCGTGTCTAGCCGCTTAATCTAGGGTCAAAACTAATCTGATAACAATAGGACTGTGAATCTAAATTTATTATTCGAATTAAATATCTAATTGCAAAGGTTTTGTAAAACTCATAATTGAATTATGTTCAAAAGGCTCTCTTTCTATGGAAAACAATAAACTTGTTGTTCTAGACACGCATAAGTGTCAATTTAATCTTAATACTGAACAATATGAGCATGTTGTTCATATTCCTACACAAGAAAACCCAAAAAATGGGATTCATAATTTTATGATTGATCTACTTCAGGAAATTAAATTAGATGTAAAAGACATAAGTAATAAATTACAAAAACAAACTACAACCTCAGGATTTGGTAAGAATACACCAACGATCCATTCGCTTAACAGCATCAGAATGGTCAAATATACCTCTGAAGAAAATAACAAAATAAACGTAGAAGAAATTGATCCCACTTACTATCAAAAATATCTAATTCTTCAGGAAAAAGAACTTACAGGAGAAATTGATAGCACAGAACTTTATTCTTATTATGAAAAACATTCAACAGCAATAAACTATTTTAAATATAAAGCAAATGAAGAAGTATCTTCATTTGAAGATTCTAAACAAGAATCTGAAGATTCCACAGAATCAGGTTATAGCTCTGATACATCAGATAAACTTATTTTCAACATAAACGCCAATGAAGCTGAATCTAGTAGAAGTGCACTATTCTTACCTCCACCAGATAGTGCTTCCATGATAAATGATCTTAACTCTGATATAGTTATGGAAGATCAAGAACAAGAACAAAACAATCCACATACTGATCCTTACCCTGAAATGCTTAGACATGGTACGAGATCAGATTGGATTAGATTTCACTCATCTAGAAAACAACTAAAATTTTTTTTATAATGAACAACCATCTTCATCTTATTCCTTAACTTTCAATATAGATAGACTTCCACATAGAAAAATAAGAAAATATATTATAACATGGCTTCAACATATAAGCGGAACAATTTATTTATTACCTCCAAATATGAGTGTAATGGAATATATACATTACGCTACCAGTTACTGGACAGGTGATGCTTTAGCCTGGTTACTAAATCTTGAAAGAATAAATCCAAATCAATTACAATGGATTAGAAATATCCAATCCAAACAAGAAGCTCTTGGGGAATTATTAAAATTATTACTAGCGGATTTTACAGGAGAAACATTCCTTGAAGATACTGACTATGAAAAACAATTATTAAAAATACAATTATGCGATATTTGTATGTTAGAAGAATTTACTGCCAAATACATAGGGCTACTTTTTCATTTAAAAAATAATGACCAAAAGGTTTTCTGGGTAAAAGGATTTTTTACAAAAATACCTTATCCATGGAATAACATTATACAAGAAAGGTATGACATTTTAAGACAAAGCACTACAGACGAAAACCATAACACGGGCTTGTTAAAAAAGGCATGTATGGATACTATGGAAAGAGTTTGTGAGCAAGCAAGTGCGCACAAACAAATGAAAAATAAAATTAAAAACTCAAAACTTGGATTTTCCTGTTGTACAAAATATACTGAAGATATTAATACTCAATTTGGATGTCCGCCTAAATTCGAAAGAAAAAGAAATTTTAAAAGAAGAACAAAACCAAAATATAGAATTACTAGAAAAAAGTGGAAGCCAGAATATAAGAAGAAATTTAGAAAAGAAAACAGGTTTTCTAAGAAAAAATTTATTAAAAAGAAAAATTTTCGAAAAAGCTGCAAATGTTTTAAATGTAATAAAGAAGGACATTATGCTAATGAATGTCCAACAAATATACAAAATATTGTAATATCTAATATTGAAGAATACGGTATTAATGTTGGCACTATTGAAGATATATCTAGTGATGCTAATTCATCAGTTTATGAAATTGAATCAGTTTATTCTGACACTACTGAAAATGAAGATGAAATTAATGATTCGTTTGATAATTTTAAAATAAACATGATTACAATTAATCAAACACATAATCAAATAAAAATTATTCCACTAACTATATATGCTATACTCCCTAAAAGGAAAAAATAAATTCTTCGGGTTATACATTATATGCAGCCAAATGCTCTAGATTAAGATGATACTTCACAACCGAGGTATTTTTAGATTTACTAATAAAAATCCCACTAGGATATTATGGGCAGATTTATAATATACCAAAACATACAAAAGAAAATATTTTTATAACCCATGGATTAATCGAACCACTTTCTAAAAATAATGCTTCTATACTATTTAAAAGTACTAGTATGGAAGATAAAGATTATATTATAGAACAAGGAGATCCAATAGGATTACTTATTTTACATAAATACGAAGATCTACCGATTATAAAAGAAGAAATATACGATCACGATACATTCACCCCATGAAGTGGTTCCACATCTTGATCATCAAGAAATAAAGAGTCAGAATCATATCAAGAATATAGGATATATATGAACACATTTACTTCTGAAGAAACATCAAACCCACAAATACAAAATAGTACAGGAGAACAATTTGAGGTCACTGATGAAGATTTAGAAAAATTAAAAGAAGCAATTCCTCACTCAGACAGAAAGGATATTTATAAACCATTAACTTTTAGATCTAGATTTCTAAATCAACATACATATATATTCGAACGAATGCAAGGAAATATAGAATTAAAAGGAGAAGAAGATTTTACTTCTATAAGCCTTTTAAATAAAAATAAAATTGAAAAACTAAATGCTAAATATCCAAAAATGAAATATCTTCATATAGGTCTAATACAACTAAAAATAACAGGATTATTTAGAACAGGAATAGATACTCCAATAATGATAGTCTGTATGGATGAAAGAATTATCAATAACCCTTTAAATAGTATTATTGGGGGAGCTAAGTCAAATTTAGCAAATAGATTATTTGGAGTAAATATACATCCCGATTTTTGTATAAGTCTTGACGATCAAAATATAGAAAAGGCCTGTACATTATCAGTAAACCTACAAAATATTGAACTTCTATCAGGATCTAAAGTTCTTGGCATACAATGGGAACATTGTATGGCCTTAAATGATACTGCTACATTTAAATCAATAACACCCAAACAATTTGTTAAATTATTTGAAGTCGGGTTGGGAAAAACAATCCAACCTAGATTAGTAGACGTAAGACATTTGAAATTCGATAATGAAATTCAAGTTTTTGTAAAATCTCTCAAACCAAAGATACAATTGCCTACAGAATATTTTATTGCATCCGGAAATACAATTTCCACTATAACCAAACATAAAGAAGAAAGTACAAGCTCACCGAACACCTTAAATAGATCTTTGTCATACAACAAAATGTCTGAAGTTGAACTAACCCCTGATATACTAAAAAGTATCAGTCATCGTATGAGCTTTAAACAAGACAATCCGATCGAAGGAAGAACACTGAGAATACTTGACAAACAAAAAGAACAGGAATCAAACCGAATGGTTATAAAGGTTCCTACAGACAATATAAAACATCATGATTAGATCCATCGATCTAAAAAGAAAAGCTCAATTACATATATATATCTTCCAATAACGATATGTATCCCTGAATATCAAGAATTCACGGTACATGCGTTACTGGATTCTGGTGCAGAAGCCAGTTTACTACAAGAAGTATTTATACCCCAGCAACTCTGGGTACCCTTAGACAAGAAAGGAATACTAAACGACTTTATGGGAAGACAAGTTCCTGTTATTCATAAAGCAAAACATCTACAGGTACAAATACCTGACATACATGGAAATAATAAAACATACAGCTTTGATTTTGCATTACTACCAAAAGAATTTGATATTGATTGCATTCTTGGGATGGACAATCTTAGACATCTCCCTCCATTCAACAAATATTATTTCGAACTCGACGGAGTTCTCGTCCCCCGAGTAACACTACCTGCTACAATTGCACCACATTATACTCCCGCAGCACAGCGTGGTGACAAACCTGTTACATTAATTGACAATGTCAGAACACCGAAAATAGTACAACCAAAAATTTGTACCTACAATATACCAACAACAAATGAATTTGAAATATTAATACATAATATGTTAGAACCTCTCTATTCAGATAATCCATTAAAATGGTTTGATAAAGCACCAAGATATTGCCAAATCGAACTAATGGAACAATACAAAGATGCCAAAGTTCGGGTCAACAGTATCATGGTTTCACCAACTGACAAAGAGGAGTTTTCAAAACAAATAAAAGACTTGTTAGATTTAAAATTAATACAAAAAAGTTTCAGCACTCACTCATCTCCAGCTTTCTTAGTAAGAAAACATGCCGAAATTAAAAGAGGAAAAGCAAGAATGGTAATAAACTACAGAAAGCTTAATAGCTATACTAAATTTGATGGATATTTTATTCCTTCTGCTGAACATCTAACTAAACAAATCCAAGGAGCAAAATATTATAGTAAATTTGACGCGAAATCAGGATTTTGGCAATTAAAACTTGCTGATAAACAGTCTATAGAACTAACTGCATTCAGTTGCCCACAAGGACATTTTGAATGGTTAGTTATGCCTTTTGGATTGAAAAATGCACCACAAGTATTCCAAAAATGGATGAACTCTATGTTCGGACACTTACCCTTTGTAACTGTATATATAGACGACATCCTTGTATTCTCTAACTCTGCCGAAGAACACAAGCAACATCTTCTTGCAGTCGTACAAATATTACTTCAAAATGGTGTTATTTTAAGTCCTAAAAAAATTGAATTTTTTAAAAAAGAAATAGATTTTCTTGGAAAAAGAATTAAAAATGGACAAATAGAATTACAACAACACATTTATACTAAAATTAAAGATTTTCCCAATACATTCAAAACATTAAAGGAACTCCAAAGTTTTTTAGGATTACTAAATTATGGCAGAAAATTTATTCCTAATTTATCAGCCAAAACCAAAAATTTACAAAAAAAGCTAACAGAAGAGCAAGCAAAATATAAACAACATAACGGAGAACAACCAAGAAGATGGAATACAGAAAAAATTCCTATTACCTTACAAAAACAAGAAGAAGAAGAAATACAAAAAATCAAAGATCTAATAAAGGATCAAAAAATCCTCTATTTTCCTTCAGATGAAGAATTACTTACACTACAAACTGACGCTTCTGACCATTTTTGGGCAGGAGTATTAATTGCTAAACAAAAGGAAGTTGTAGCATACTCTTCCGGTAAATTCAGCAAACCCCAAATTAAATATGCTACCTACGATAAAGAATTGTTAGCTATTAAATTAGCAATAAAAAGTTTACGAATTTACCTTTTACATAGACAATTCATAATAGAAACAGATAACAAATCTGTTGCTCAATTCTTAAAGAAAAAGACTGTAAACAATCCGGAAGAAAATCTTCGAAGAATTAGATTAGCTATGTATTTGGAAATCTTTAACTATGATGTCAAATACATTCCAGGATACACTAATTTTGTTGCTGATCTTCTTACCAGGTTATGAAAAATGGATGACGAAGATATAAAAAGAATCAAGGAATTATTGGAAACTATGAAAAGGCAGGAAGATTTCCAACAAGCAAAATCATCCAAAAAAGCAAGGCAAACCTCCAAAGAGGCTTCTTCTTCCTCGCAAGTATCCGAGGACAACAGTACTCCCACAGGAGTAAAGGAAGAAAAGGTCCAACAGACCAAAACTATTCAAACAACCAAAGGAAAGGCAACACCTTCCAGTGCAACTCAGAAATTTGTTCCAATGAACAAAGGAAAGGCAATTGCTCCCACAGGAGTACAAAGACCATACGTATCGGCCGTAGTCAAAGACTGGTACAATCTGGAGATGAAAGCCTTAAATCCAAACTTATATGATAACTTCAATGGATGCTTTAAAGCCATCCAATCTTCAGACCACAGGGCTGCAAATTTCTGGTTAACACAACTAGAAAAAACTTATTTGGGACTAAAACATACAATATCCCAAAAGGAGAAAAAATTACAAGACACTCAAAAACTAGTGTCTAAATTATCTCAACATTCTTTTACATCTAGGTCTGAAGCCCTAGATTTAAAGGAAGCAGAATTGTTCACTGACAATTCAGCTGAACACAGCCAATTGAAAACAATATTTGCACAAATGCAAACATCTGATCTCGTAAATCTAAGAATTCAAGACTTTCTAGAATTACTTAGACTTTATGAGATAAACAACACGAAAACCAAAGAGATGGAAGCGGAAATGACGGTACAAGACATGATCTCTCTGTATCAGCAACATCTCATAGATGAAAGCAACCTTCTTCTATTTTTCAAAAAATTAGAAGACACAGAGTTCACAAAACTCTTAGAAAATGAAGAATTAATTCTCAATAACAACAGAAGACCACGCTTAATGGCTTGTTTTTCTGAAATACAAAAATATCAAAAACATATCAAGAAAGGCTTGGTGCACGAAATCTATGTCAACACAAGCCATCCTGAAGAATATACAGGTTATATTCCAGATATATGTACAGCAAAACTTGTCGAGCATTCAAGCAGGTTTTTTATCATGTTCATGTTCAAAGTATGGAGCATTTGGGAAGAAAGACAATATATACGTCTTTATCCTTCTATTCAGTTATGGGAATTACACAGAGTAACTGAAAATCCCACACATGAATTTGTTAAATTCAATCGAAAAGAATTTAATGAAGAAACTGAACGACTCCTAGCAGCACAAGAGTTCTTTTCTGAAGCCATTAACAAAGGCGAAGTCGGATCACACTCCGCAACTGAAAGCAAAACCATATTGCTATTAGACTACCTATCAGCCTTCGAACCATCTACAGACAGAATAATGAAAGTTCAACGATTTTTAGATAGTCTCAAAATTGGGCCAGTAGGAACAATGGCTCAAGAAGAATACTTTGAAGAGCAAGTGGAAAAAGAACGATCAAGACAAGACTCTATAATGCGAGACACTATGGGGACCGACCCTTTTGACGACGAATCTCTAGCTAATCTAGAGATTCACAATTGAATCAGAAGCATGGTGGACCACATTCCAGAATAAAAGGACAGAGAATCTAGCCTCTATACTAGAGTAACCTTTACAGCTTACCTCCTGCAAAAATAAACTAAGGGACACATCCTCAACCTATAAGGGACACATCCTCTACCTATATGGGACACATCCTCTACCTATAAGGGACACATATTAGCCCTATTATGGACACATCATGCCTCAGAAATAATAAATAAAGAAGAAATGAAGCTATAAAAGGAGGACTCAATTCAGAAGAAGGATCATCCGAAAAACCATCTTCTTCAGTTTCTTTCTTCTCTTAATATTGTATCCGCAAACCTTGTAATATTATCTAGTATTGTAATAAAATTTTAGTTTCTGCAAATAGTATCTGTTGCTTTCTTAGATTTTCTGCTTTCAAAGTAAGGTGCTTCAAATTGGTATCAGAGCCTGGCTTAGACTAGGTAAGTCATTCTGTTTTATATTTTCTATTTTTGATCATCTTGTATATGTTCTGATAAAGTAGTAAAAAAAAATCTGAAATTTTTTCGAATTTTAAGTCAATTCCACCATCTATTGTTATTGATTATTACGCAGTGGAGTAGGAAACGAACCATTGTTGTGCTCTACTTAAGTGAAGCGACGGTATAAGCTTGTGGTTGATAATTCGAGGCCTAACCCTACTATAAAGCCACGGTATGCTAGAAAAGCATTAAGGGGTATCGTGTCTAGCCGCTTAATCTAGGGTCAAAACTAATCTGATAACAATAGGACTGTGAATCTAAATTTATTATTCGAATTAAATATCTAATTGCAAAGGTTTTGTAAAACTCATAATTGAATTATGTTCAAAAGGCTCTCTTTCTATGGAAAACAATAAACTTGTTGTTCTAGACACGCATAAGTGTCAATTTAATCTTAATACTGAACAATATGAGCATGTTGTTCATATTCCTACACAAGAAAACCCAAAAAATGGGATTCATAATTTTATGATTGATCTACTTCAGGGAATTAAATTAGATGTAAAAGACATAAGTAATAAATTACAAAAACAAACTACAACCTCAGGATTTGGTAAGAATACACCAACGATCCATTCGCTTAACAGCATCAGAATGGTCAAATATACCTCTAAAGAAAATAACAAAATAAACGTAGAAGAAATTGATCCCACTTACTATCAAAAATATCTAATTCTTCAGGAAAAAGAACTTACAGGAGAAATTGATAGCACAGAACTTTATTCTTATTATGAAAAACATTCAACAGCAATAAACTATTTTAAATATAAAGCAAATGAAGAAGTATCTTCATTTGAAGATTCTAAACAAGAATCTGAAGATTCCACAGAATCAGGTTATAGCTCTGATACATCAGATAAATTTATTTTCAACATAAACGCCAATGAAGCTGAATCTAGTAGAAGTGCACTATTCTTACCTCCACTAGATAGTGCTTCCATGATAAATGATCTTAACTCTGATATAGTTATGGAAGATCAAGAACAAGAACAAAACAATCCACATACTGATCCTTACCCTGAAATGCTTAGACATGGTACGAGATCAGATTGGATTAGATTTCACTCATCTAGAAAACAACTAAAAAAATTTAATAATGAACAACCATCTTCATCTTATTCCTTAACTTTCAATATAGATAGACTTCCACATAGAAAAATAAGAAAATATATTATAACATGGCTTCAACATATAAGCGGAACAATTTATTTATTACCTCCAAATATGAGTGTAATGGAATATATACATTACGCTACCAGTTACTGGACAGGTGATGCTTTAGCCTGGTTACTAAATCTTAAAAGAATAAATCCAAATCAATTACAACGGATTAGAAATATCCAATCCAAACAAGAAGCTCTTGGGGAATTATTAAAATTATTACTAGCGGATTTTACGGGAGAAACATTCCTTGAAGATACTGACTATGAAAAACAATTATTAAAAATACAATTATGCGATATTTGTATGTTAGAAGAATTTACTGCCAAATACATAGGGCTACTTTTTCGTTTAAAAAATAATGACCAAAAGGTTTTCTGGGTAAAAGGATTTTTTACAAAAATACCTTATCCATGGAATAACATTATACAAGAAAGGTATGACATTTTAAGACAAAGCACTACAGACGAAAACCATAACACGGGCTTGTTAAAAAAGGCATGTATGGATACTATGGAAAGAGTTTGTGAGCAAGCAAGTGCGCACAAACAAATGAAAAATAAAATTAAAAACTCAAAACTTGGATTTTCCTGTTGTACAAAATATACTGAAGATATTAATACTCAATTTGGATGTCCGCCTAAATTCGAAAGAAAAAGAAATTTTAAAAGAAGAACAAAACCAAAATATAGAATTGCTAGAAAAAAGTGGAAGCCATAATATAAGAAGAAATTTAGAAAAGAAAACAGGTTTTCTAAGAAAAAATTTGTTAAAAAGAAAAATTTCCGAAAAAGCTGCAAATGTTTTAAATGTAATAAAGAAGGACATTATGCTAATGAATGTCCAACAAATATACAAAATATTGTAATATCTAATATTGAAGAATACGGTATTAATGTTGGCACTATTGAAGATATATCTAGTGATGCTAATTCATCAGTTTATGAAATTGAATCAGTTTATTCTGACACTACTGAAAATGAAGATGAAATTAATGATTCGTTTGATAATTTTAAAATAAACATGATTACAATTAATCAAACACATAATCAAATAAAAATTATTCCACTAACTATATATGCTATACTCCCTAAAAAGGAAAAAATAAATTCTCCGGGTTATACATTATATGCAGCCAAATGCTCTAGATTAAGACGATACTTCACAACCGAGGTATTTTTAGATTTACTAATAAAAATCCCACTAGGATATTATGGGCAGATTTATAATATACCAAAACATACAAAAGAAAATATTTTTATAACCCATGGATTAATCGAACCACTTTCTAAAAATAATGCTTCTATACTATTTAAAAGTACTAGTATGGAAGATAAAGATTATATTATAGAACAAGGAGATCCAATAGGATTACTTGTTTTACATAAATACGAAGATCTACCGATTATAAAAGAAGAAATATACGATCACGATACATTCACCCCATTAAGTGGTTCCACATCTAGATCATCAAGAAATAAAGAGTCAGAATCATATCAAGAATATAGGATATATATGAACACATTTACTTCTGAAGAAACATCAAACCCACAAATACAAAATAGTACAGGAGAACAATTTGAGGTCACTGATGAAGATTTAGAAAAATTAAAAGAAGCAATTCCTCACTCAGACAGAAAGGATATTTATAAACCATTAACTTTTAGATCTAGATTTCTAAATCAACATACATATATATTCGAACGAATGCAAGGAAATATAGAATTAAAAGGAGAAGAAGATTTTACTTCTATAAGCCTTTTAAATAAAAATAAAATTGAAAAACTAAATGCTAAATATCCAAAAATGAAATATCTTCATATAGGTCTAATACAACTAAAAATAACAGGATTATTTAGAACAGGAATAGATACTCCAATAATGATAGTCTGTATGGATGAAAGAATTATCAATAACCCTTTAAATAGTATTATTGGGGGAGCTAAGTCAAATTTAGCAAATAGATTATTTGGAGTAAATATACATCCCGATTTTTGTATAAGTCTTGACGATCAAAATATAGAAAAGGCCTGTACATTATCAGTAAACCTACAAAATATTGAACTTCTATCAGGATCTAAAGTTCTTGGCATACAATGGGAACATTGTATGGCCTTAAATGATACTGCTACATTTAAATCAATAACACCCAAACAATTTGTTAAATTATTTGAAGTCGGGTTGGGAAAAACAATCCAACCTAGATTAGTAGACGTAAGACATTTGAAATTCGATAATGAAATTCAAGTTTTTGTAAAATCTCTCAAACCAAAGATACAATTGCCTACAGAATATTTTATTGCATCCGGAAATACAATTTCCACTATAACCAAACATAAAGAAGAAAGTACAAGCTCACCGAACACCTTAAATAGATCTTTGTCATACAACAAAATGTCTGAAGTTGAACTAACCCCTGATATACTAAAAAGTATCAGTCATCGTATGAGCTTTAAACAAGACAATCCGATCGAAGGAAGAACACTGAGAATACTTGACAAACAAAAAGAACAGGAATCAAACCGAATGGTTATAAAGGTTCCTACAGACAATATAAAACATCATGATTAGATCCATCGATCTAAAAAGAAAAGCTCAATTACATATATATCTTCCAATAACGATATGTATCCCTGAATATCAAGAATTCACGGTACATGCGTTACTGGATTCTGGTGCAGAAGCCAGTTTACTACAAGAAGTATTTATACCCCAGCAACTCTGGGTACCCTTAGACAAGAAAGGAATACTAAACGACTTTATGGGAAGACAAGTTCCTGTTATTCATAAAGCAAAACATCTACAGGTACAAATACCTGACATACATGGAAATAATAAAACATACAGCTTTGATTTTGCATTACTACCAAAAGAATTTGATATTGATTGCATTCTTGGGATGGACAATCTTAGACATCTCCCTCCATTCAACAAATATTATTTCGAACTCGACGGAGTTCTCGTCCCCCGAGTAACACTACCTGCTACAATTGCACCACATTATACTCCCGCAGCACAGCGTGGTGACAAACCTGTTACATTAATTGACAATGTCAGAACACCGAAAATAGTACAACCAAAAATTTGTACCTACAATATACCAACAACAAATGAATTTGAAATATTAATACATAATATGTTAGAACCTCTCTATTCAGATAATCCATTAAAATGGTTTGATAAAGCACCAAGATATTGCCAAATCGAACTAATGGAACAATACAAAGATGCCAAAGTTCGGGTCAACAGTATCATGGTTTCACCAACTGACAAAGAGGAGTTTTCAAAACAAATAAAAGACTTGTTAGATTTAAAATTAATACAAAAAAGTTTCAGCACTCACTCATCTCCAGCTTTCTTAGTAAGAAAACATGCCGAAATTAAAAGAGGAAAAGCAAGAATGGTAATAAACTACAGAAAGCTTAATAGCTATACTAAATTTGATGGATATTTTATTCCTTCTGCTGAACATCTAACTAAACAAATCCAAGGAGCAAAATATTATAGTAAATTTGACGCGAAATCAGGATTTTGGCAATTAAAACTTGCTGATAAACAGTCTATAGAACTAACTGCATTCAGTTGCGCACAAGGACATTTTGAATGGTTAGTTATGCCTTTTGGATTGAAAAATGCACCACAAGTATTCCAAAAATGGATGAACTCTATGTTCGGACACTTACCCTTTGTAACTGTATATATAGACGACATCCTTGTATTCTCTAACTCTGCCGAAGAACACAAGCAACATCTTCTTGCAGTCGTACAAATATTACTTCAAAATGGTGTTATTTTAAGTCCTAAAAAAATTGAATTATTTAAAAAAGAAATAGATTTTCTGCTTTCAAAGTAAGGTGCTTCAAATTGGTATCAGAGCCATAACCTGATTCTGTGGAATCTTCAGATTCTTGTTTAGAATCTTCAAATGAAGATACTTCTTCATTTGCTTTATATTTAAAATAGTTTATTGCTGTTGAATGTTTTTCATAATAAGAATAAAGTTTTGTGCTATCAATTTCTCCTGTAAGTTCTTTTTCCTGAAGAATTAGATATTTTTGATAGTAAGTGGGATCAATTTCTTCTACGTTTATTTTGTTATTTTCTTCAGAGGTATATTTGACCATTCTGATGCTGTTAAGCGAATGGATCGTTGGTGTATTCTTACCAAATCCTGAGGTTGTAGTTTGTTTTTGTAATTTATTACTTATGTCTTTTACATCTAATTTAATTTCCTGAGGTAGATCAATCATAAAATTATGAATCCCATTTTTTGGGTTTTCTTGTGTAGGAATATGAACAACATGCTCATATTGTTCAGTATTAAGATTAAATTGACACTTATGCGTGTCTAGAACAACAAGTTTATTGTTTTCCATAGAAAGAGAGCCTTTTGAACATAATTCAATTATGAGTTTTACAAAACCTTTGCAATTAGATATTTAATTCGAATAATAAATTTAGATTCACAGTCCTATTGTTATCAGATTAGTTTTGACCCTAGATTAAGCGGCTAGACACGATACCCCTTAATGCTTTTCTAGCATACCGTGGCTTTATAGTAGGGTTAGGCCTCGAATTATCAACCACAAGCTTATACCGTCGCTTCACTTAAGTAGAGCACAGCAATGGTTCGTTTCCTACTCCACTGCGTAATAATCAATAACAATAGATGGTGGAATTGACTTAAAATTCGAAAAAATTTCAGATGGCTAGAAGGTTTGCAGACTCATAATGAATCATGCTCAAAAGAATGGCTTAAATGAAAAAGTATGTTTTATATTTACTTTTGGTCATTATTTTTTAAATGAAAAATTAGCCCTATGTATTTGGCAGTAAATTCTTCTAACATACAAATATCGCATAATTGTATTTTTAATAATTGTTTTTCATAGTCAGTATCTTCAAGGAATGTTTCTCCTGTAAAATCCGCTAGTAATAATTTTAATAATTCCCCAAGAGCTTCTTGTTTGGATTGGATATTTCTAATCCGTTGTAATTGATTTGGATTTATTCTTTCAAGATTTAGTAACCAGGCTAAAGCATCACCTGTCCAGTAACTGGTAGCGTAATGTATATATTCCATTACACTCAATCCAAACAAGAAGCTCTTGGGGAATTATTAAAATTATTACTAGCGGATTTTACAGGAGAAACATTCCTTGAAGATACTGACTATGAAAAACAATTATTAAAAATACAATTATGCGATTATGTCAGGAATATTCGACTATAATGACAAATGAATTTGAAATGTCTCATATGGGAGAATTGTCATATTTTCTTGGATTACAAATTAAACAAGTTGAAAATGGAATTTTTATTAATCAAGAAAAATATTGTTATAATTTAATTAAACGATTTGGTCTGGAAAACACTTCTGCCAAACCAACTCCAATGAGCACAACTATTCATCTCGATAGAGACGAGGAGGACAAAAGTGTTGATCAGAAACTGTATCGTAGTATGATTGGATCTTTGTTATATTTAACAACGAGTCGACCCGATATAATGATGAGTGTTTGTTTATGTGCTCGATTTCAAGCAAATCCCAAAGAGTCACATATGCGAGCAGTTAAACGCATTATTCGTTATCAAACTAAAACCAAAGATTTCGGACTATTTTATCCAAAAGAATGTCCTTTCAAATTAGTCTACTATAGCGATGCTGATTTTGGAGGAAGTTGGACGGATCGAAAAAGTACGAGAGGAACGTGTCATTTCATTGGACGTTGCTTAGTCACTTGGTTCAGTAAGAAACAAAATTGCATTTCTTTATCGACATGTGAAGCAGAATATAAATCTGCTGCTTTGGCATGTGCACAAGTCATTTACATGCAACAAACACTTTAGGATTTTAACTGTCACCTTGAAAAATCTATAATTTATTGTGATAATACTAGTGCAATAAATCTTTCTAAAAATCCGGTCAACCACTCACGAACAAAACACATCGATATTCGTCATCACTTTCTTCGTGATTGTTTGGAAAAAGGATTGATAAATTTAGAGTTTATTAATACTGAAAATCAGATTGCTGACATTTTTACTAAACCATTAAATGAAAATATATTTATCAAACTTAGACGAGATTTAGGAATAATATCTCTAAAAGAGCTATAACTAAAAATATGCAAAATGTTTAAAACAATTTTTTTTTACTTGCTTGTTAAATGGTGTATTATAGCCACTTGAGCTATAGTTGTTTCTTCTCTCAATCTCCTTTTTACTTTAAATTCTATTTTTAGAAATCTATTTGTAGTTTTAAAATTTGTAATCATCCATTTACAAATTGGTTTGTTATTTATTACCTGTGATGATAATTAAATAATAATTCTTATTCACTAATTTTTTAGTAAAAAAATACTTATATAAACTATGTTCATTTTTCAAACAAATACTAAGAAAGTTTATATTCAAAATTATTTGAAAATGTCATCCAACAATGATCTTCACAATTCCGAAAACTCTCGTCTATCGTATACATCTCCGGACGATGATTCCGATCATATTCCTGAAAACGGACCCTATCCTATTTTTCCCTTACCTAATCGTGTTCTTAAATTCTCTCCTTCCCTGGATAAAGACCCCCGACATGGCTGGAAACAATGGGAGAACACTCATACCGGTTATACACCAGAAAATAAGAAAGGCAAGAATGCTATGGTCATATCTCCTTCAACTAAACAGAAAATAGATGAGATACACCACTATCAACAACAACAATTGGATCTACAAAAGGAGTAATACTATGAACAAAAAATTACGGCAAGATGTTTGAGCTTTCTAGAACGGATGGCCATAAAAATTTGTTCATCGAAAAAGGAAGACATTGTTAAACCCACATCTAGACCCTCAACCTCCACAAATCCTGCTCAATCTCCAGTAGCTCCTACGTGGTCACCTATAGAGAATGTCCCATCTCCAAATTCTTGGGAACATCGATATTAACAACCGGTGGCTAAGCATTTTATAATATATATATATATATATATATATATATATATATATATATATATATGTTGTTGAGTTTCTATAAGCTGTATTAATATAGTGCAACAATAATAAAATTTATATATATATTTATATGTTGCTTGTTTTCAATAAGTTGTATTAATATAGTGCAACAATAATAAAATTTATATTTATATAATTTTTTTTAAGAAAACAACAAAATTATGCATTTTTGACAGGATCGGTCGACTGAAGCCCTGAGTCGGTCAGCCGAACCCATCCCGAAAGTTTGATATTACTCAGGAAACCCAGTCGGTCAGCCGAACCAGTATATTCGGTCGACCGAACGAGAATTCCTGCTGCTTTTCACTTCAAATTTATAACCCATCTCTTCAATTTTTTCACCTACCTCTTCACTTTTACTTTCCCAATTTCGGTTTTTACCCTAGCCCCCATTAAAATTTTCTCAAATTTTTATCTTTTCCTAAAAACAATGGCTCCTAAGAAGAGAACAAAGACTACCGGTGCTTCATCTTCATCAACTCCAGTAGATACTCAAATTGCCTCATGGCTTGTCAATGATGTAGCACTTCAAAGATGGATACAACTTCAAGATGCCAAGATCTTTGAAGAATCATTTGTAAGTTACCCTAATTTCGCTCCCTACGGTATTGAAAATGCCGCTATTGAGAGTGGACTTGATACATTCCTTGACCATAGGAAAAATAATTTGAAAATCAGTCATATTATGGTCAAGTTATTTCTAGCAAACCTTAACCTTGTCAATCCGCCGAGAAACACTGACAATTGTGTTTGGACATCGGTTTGTGGCACTTCAAATTTTCCTTTCCATTGATCGAATTAACCACATTTTGAATGCTCGACCGGGTGGAATTTCATTACGCGATGTAGATTGTAATATATCAAGTCGTGACCGGATAAGCCATTTATTTTTTGAAGATGATGCTACAGATTTTAGACAAACATCATCACTGCGACCAAAAGCTCGACTTTTTCATCGTTTCATGATGAAATCTATTGTTCCTAGAGGCGGTTCATATCATCTACTATATCCCGTAAATTTTAAGGCATTGTATGCTATATGTGGGAATGTACGAGTTAATTGGGCACAACTTCTTATGGACGAATTTCTCTCATTCAATCAAGGAAGGATGCTTCATATTTATTATGGAGAATACATAATGAGATTAATCAATAGCTTCGTCATACATGCTCTGGAATCCGAAACCTCCAACGTCCGTTCTTTTGATTCAAGGACCATAAAACTAATGAAATTGCCCGATGCTCCACCTAGATTTATAAGATTTGACCAATGGCGTGCTACTCCGAGAGAACAACTACGCCGTAGCTATTCGACACCTCAACCATCTACTCATGCTATGGAACATCTAACTCGCCAATCCTCAATTCAAAGACCAACTCTCGGAATTAGTACGGAAGCGGCCATTGATATTTTGGCTCAAAATCAACTTGCCTTAGATGCCCGGTTACAAAAAATTGACGGTCGGTTCAAGAAAATTAAGGGCTTCTTCCTCAATCTATGGGATGCCTAATCATGCACTTCCGAAGCCGGTGCCCCTCACCTTACTCCCAGAAAAAGGCCGGCGCCAAACTTCTCTTGGTCCACTTCGGCGAATACAAGTTCCGGTACATCGGGAACTCACACTTCTAACGCTCAAAGACGTGGTAAGGAAGATGCTCCTTCGGAAGAAAATATTCGTCCAGAATTTTGGGATTCCGATGATGGTGAGGAGTGATCATATTGTTTTACCACTTGCTATTTCATAATTTCAAGTATTCTGTTTTTTTATGAACAATATGTCTATTTTTAGATGTTATATAGTAAGTAAACATCATTAATATTCCTATTTGGTTTGAGTATGTAATATTTAAACTCGATGTTTTCTTACTTGTGTTATATGTTCCATATTTTTTTTCATATTACATCTAATAAGTATTCCTTTTTGTCGATGACAAAGGGGGAGAAATATATGAAAGCTAACAAATTTTTGCAGAAAAATCGCCATATATTCAGGGGGAGAGTTATAATATATATGTATATACTACTTCGTCACATAAGTATTGTCATCAATCAAAAAGGGGGAGAATGTTGATTCATGAGTTTTGATTCATGACACAAGCTTCAGAGATCATACGACGAGAATACTATACGAAAGCAACAAAAAGAGAATAAGCGTATATTGTGCACTACAAAGGAGACAAGACTACAATCCAGAGATTAGTATGAATATTTTATTGTATTGAGTCTTAGAATATTGTTAAAATCATTCCTCAAGTAGTCACACACACACACAAATTATTATACATTAATTTATACATGAAAAAGTGTGCATTGTGCAATTGACAGCAGGTCGGCCGACCGACCAGGAACTTCGGTCGACCGACTCTGTGTCAGTGCACAGATATGCATTGTTCTGTGTACGTTTTTGAAACTCAGCTGACCGGCCAGTTTTCTTGGCCAACCGACCTGAGAATAACGGCTAGTTTTTTGAAGAGTTGCGATCGTTCGTGAAGAGGAATCTCCTTCAATCCAAGAGATACATACACAACTTTTGATTGAAACTCTTCATGAAAGATTGTAACTATTCTATAACTATATAAACATGTTCAATTCACTTCTACAATAACCAATTCTTGTTTATAATTCTGAAATCTATTCTCTATTATTCTCTGCAAATAAAAAGCATTCATTCTCATTCAATATCACTAGAATCCTTGAATTAATTCATATACTTCGATTCTACGTTATTATCTTCCTTCTAAATCTTCACACACATATATACTCTTGAGGATTTGATTATAGGAAAGCTGTACTATCAAAAGACAATCAGTGTTATTCAGAACACATTCGTCAACAAGTTATTTGAATTAAGTTGAAGTCCTCTTCGGTTGTTGAGGCGGAAAAATTCCTGTTCGGCTGCTCAGGTGTCGTATACCTATTCCTCCAGGTTAAGTGAGGGGTTTTGTTTTAAATCCAGAGGGTATTCTAGGACTGGACGTAGAACGGGAAGTTCGAACCAGTATAAAAATTCCTGGTGTGCTTACTTTAATTTTTATTTTACAACTATTATCAGTTTCCGCATTTATATATCATATTACACGATCCTTAGTACTGCACGTACACTTTCATGTATTATTTCATTTTTTCGACACCGGATTTCTTCCCATTCAGGTTCCCCCTTTTCTACTCAAAGAGGGACCGCCGTGGGAGGTGATGGCAACGGCCCATCAGAGCAGGCACAACATCCCACAGTGATGTTACAGCTCAAAGTGAAATGGTAAGTATTAAATTTATTTCATCATCATAAATATTTTGTGTATATATTAATCATGATTTATTAAAGGTCTGTATCATATTTAACAAAGGGGATTTGAGCTGGAGGCATTAGAAATTGTTCTTGAGATTTCCAAGCTTTCTTACAAGTGAAGGATAACCACATGCTGGCCTAGGGGGTATAATATCACACCCCACGTCAAAGAGTGTATCTGGCAGGACTTTCTTGTAAGTGTAAATTTGTATATCATTATACATAACAACCATATAATTTGCTAATTAAGTATAAATATACTTATATTTTTTCGACGTGCGGAGTGGCAGTAGAGTTGCAAGAAGTTGTCACTCTCCTCTGCAGGAACTATAGGATGAAGAAAATGAGGAAGAACTACTGCGGCACGATGTCGAGCACAAAAAAAGTGGAGAAGAAGCCTGACTGGATGGGCGCAAGCATATGGGATGCTTGGGTTGCTTAGTGAAATAGCGATGAAGCGAAGTTAAGTTTGCTAATCTCTTATTAATTATTTAAATTGAAGATTCATATACAATCTATCACACATTATATAGAGCATATTCTGATATGTGAAAATACCACTTTAACTTGTTCCGTATATAATATATAACTTACAGATGTAAAATATAATGTTCAATTTAAATTTGCAGGAAGTTAGAGAGGAACTTTGCAAATAGAAATAAGAATCCGGTCACACATCTTGGTGGTTCTATGTCATTCCAGCGTTACCGTTGACAACCGGTATATTTATTAATTTTGATTATAAATAGTTATTACATTGTATCATTTTGTATATACAGTAATAATACATAATAATTATTTTAGAAAGAGAACGTTTGGGTCCCATCTCCTATATGGATGTTTTTTCCATACTCATGCAATTGAGCATGAAAATGAAGATGGGACACTCTCATACACGTGGCATGACTCAAAATCAAAAGAAGCCCTTGTAAGCATATTTTAAGTTATAAGTTATCAATAATGAGTTTAATTAATTTGTTATAAAGAATTAAAATAATGTAGTGTTAATTTCAACTGTATTTTTATTTTGCATTCCAGGAAAAATTTAAGCAACAACCAAAATAGCTGCTTCAGGGAACGGGACTGGATCAGTTTACTACTGACGAGAAGGACATGTTTTTTAAGCTGTCATGGATCTGCCAACAGGGAATAGGCATTATGGCTTTGGAAACCAAGAGGTATTGAACAATATGTTTGGAATTGACTATATACTATTCTCTCGACTGCAACGAACTTGAAATTGTTTAGATTATTTATCGAAATTTGTTTAGCTTATATAATCACTTTCTTATATAAAAGTTAACTGCACATCAAAATGTAGTTAGATAATGAGATGTATATAATATAACTACCTACTGTAAAAACAAATTCTTCTTAAAATATTAATTAATATTGCTTATAAAATAAGATGCAACCGAAATAGTGATTTTGTTATAAATTATCCCTAGGTATAAAATTTAGGAAAAAATTGCAATAACTGATATTTGATCACCCAACCAACTAATTTTCAAATTGAGATGGATCAGATTTATAGTTTGGACAAATTAGATGTTGGTTAAAAACATAAGATTAGACTAAAACTAGATCTTATAATTAATACAATAGAATGGGTAGATTTGATATATAGTTTGGACAAATTAGATGTAGGTTAAAAATTTAAGATTAGACTAAAATTAGATCTTATAATTAACATAATAGAGTTTGTAGAATATCAAGATGAAATTTCAAAAAAAAAATAAGAAAAATTTTGATTTTAAACACAATCATGATAATTTATCCATGTAACCTCTTTCTTATCAATTTGGTTTCTCTTTAATATATACATGCACAAACACTGGATTAGAAGATAGCCCAACCATTCTCAATTTAATAAAAGCAATTAAGGTAATAATGTCTTTGAATCCCAACGCTATTCTATTTCACACTGTTATAGCCGCTGCTAATCTTATATATCACACCGTTATAATGGCTTTTAAGCCTGCATTTTTTGCTAGACATTAGAAAAATATCCCTTATTAAATCATAAAAGTGTTGTAGGCTAGACGCAAGTAAAGCTCTACAACAAAGCTCAGGTCCAAGTAGAGATGCAGGAGCTGAGAGCCAGAATTGCTGGTACAACATCCCCTATTTGGAGGCCCGAAGCAAAGCGCTATAGATGCTGCAGTCATCCATAGTATTAACTTCCGGTGATTAAATACGGTAATGTTAATGGTATTCATAATATCAGCATCACGTGAATATGAAAAAAGAATCACAGATTTCAAAAAAAAACATATTTTCACATTACATTTTCAAAACATGTTCCATATTCAAATTACATAAGCCCATTGCTTTCCCAGGTTTAGATAATATATAATTATTACATAAATACGCCAAGAGCGACATATGATGATGCCCCCTTGGTTGACCTGAGTATTAAATAGACATAACCGTCTTAAATACAACACAGCGGAAATAAACAAAACGAAACAGTAACTCCTAATAGCTATCCGTCAGCCACCTGCTCATCTCTGGAAGCATTATTCGCGAACCTACTAAAACATGCGAATCCTCAACCCTCGGTCTTCTCAAATAAATTTTGAGCACCCGAGTTTAAGGGGGAAAACATAAACTTCGAGTCAGACATAAAGCCTGGTATGAATAATACTATACATCTCGGTTATTTGATATTAAGTGAGACCACGCCGCTTAGAGAAACGTGTTTTCCCTCACTAATATCCTTTTAAAACATATCTTTTACAAATCCATTTTCTGCAACCAAAACTGGTTAAAACTGTAATTACTATTATGTAAACATACATATCAGGTAAAAAATGGACTATCTGTCGAACGCTATAGTTTTGTTTGCTAACTACTAACCTTTGGCTAACTCGGGCCTACCAGGCAATGTAAACAAAATAATCTAACACATGTTAGATACTCCTCTTCTGGACGGTCTGTCCTCAACTATTTGTTAAATACTCATCTTCTGGACGGTCTATCCCTAACTTAACACCTCCCAGGGTCACCAGATCCTAATGGTTTTACGGGCTCACCAATAACCTATCTGTATACAAACATATATTCTCTTCTGTGTGTAATCATAATTTTTGTCACAACTATGACAAAGCCCTACATACTGGAATTTTGGACTAAATTAGCTGGGGCTAATAACTAATGTATAGGGCGCAACCCAATACTTGTCCCGTTTGGTATTCCAATATCTGAGTCATTCTACTTAGGGAAATCTTCCCAAGATTTTCCTTGAAAACCTTTTCATTTGAAATTGATTTAAAACCATTTAAACCAAACTTAAACAAGGAAAACACATATACTCTATGCTTTAATTAAAAGTACCTTGCCATGTTATATATATACTTCACCCAAATCTTTGTTGATGAAAATCTTTAAACCTTTGAAAGTACTCCTTTCGATCCCATTGAACGTATGCCTTTCGTAACTAAATAAATCCTTTCTTTTATTTAGGCCGAAAGGAAAAAACCTGCCTTTTCGAAACCATTTACATAAGCTTTTTGAAACCATTGAAATACCTTCTCCTTTGAATGCTAAAAACCTTAGACGTCCTATCTTTTAAACCTTTACACGTAGCCTTTTGAAACCATTGGAAAACCTTTCCTTTAAACCTTTCAAAACCATTGGTTAAACCTTTCCTTTGAACCTTTCGAAACCACTGGTTAAACCTTTCTAAATCATTGGGGAACCACCTCTTAAAGGCCTTCCTTAACAACCATTCGAAAGCATCAAAACCATAAACCTTTCGAAAGCATTTGGGTTCAATTTTAAAACATGTGGAAACACCTTTTAAACCCATTAAAAACCTTGTCTTTCGAAACCTTTGGGTTAATATTTAAAAATATCTAATGGTCACAACAGCAGGGTCGAAAGAAACTATTATGAAAGCCAAAACCTAAGTAAAGGAGTGATGGAGTTAAAATCGTCATTTCGAAAGCATTGGAGAAGCGGTAGGGTTTTTATAAAACAAAATTAACCCTTTCGAAGGAATTACTTCGAAAGGCAGAAAGCGGCAGCTAAGGCTTCGACCTAGTCGAAAGCGGTTATTTAAAAATAAAGACGCAACCAGAAACCATTATTTTAACCAATTTGTCTCATTCAAAAGCCACTCAAGTCGAAAGCAATATAGTAAAAAGCAAAGCAGGCGCATTTTTGATTTAAAACAAAGTCATACCTCGACTCCATCGGAACCTATAGTCTCGACTCAGTTCCTTCCATCCTTTGTCCAATTCACAATGCACTAGGTTAATGATAATATGTGTATTAGTTTCGATGGTATAGAGGCGAAAGCTCTCAATCGAAAGCCCATGTGCCGAAAGAGACGAAACATGCTAAAAGCATGTAAAAACTGATTTTTAACCCTCTTAAGTAAACTTTTTAGCCAACCTGCCTTGTTTGTCAAAATCTTATTCGTTGCTAATTTTCTTTTCTAATAGCACTGCCATAATTTTAGGAATAACAATTTAATTTATTTACAAAACACCCCTTCTCCTTTTTATAAATATATAAAACATTTCAGTCCCATACCTTAAATAATTTTATATATTCATCAAAACACTTTGGAAAATTTTACAAAAATTCCAGAAAATCCTTTCTAATATTTTTTCTAACATATGTAAATTTCAAACCCAAATTACTTATAATTTAACCTTAAATTATTTATAACCCAATAAATCATTTTCCTCACTAGAAAATTAATATAAAATCCACATAAATTCAGAAAATTATGAAAATTAAAACCTATCTCTACAATATCATTTCTGATCAATATCTAAAATCGTAAGGCATTTGGATGTCATTAAATAAGGTTTTCACATCAAAACATGTCATAAAGTCTATATGAATAAGTATAAATAATCAACAAGCATATATAAACGTTTTGTCCTTCAAAATCATGGCTAAAATATGCAAGATAAATTCGGATTTCCTTAAAACCGAAAACATTTAAGAAATAAGAGATGTAGTCATTATTCACCTTAGCTTTGTGATTTAGGATGTGAGATTTTATCTTGATTAAGTGATTTGATTCTTCCTCTTGAATACTAGCTTTATCTTCTTCCTCTTTGCTAATGGTGGCCGGCCTTAGACTTAAAATTTTGATAATGAAATGAATGTATGAATGAGTTCCCAAGGGTTTAGTGTATAAGAATATTCTTATTCCCACATTGCCCTTATCTATTTCCTTTGTCTATTTTATTTCATGTTATCTCGTTTTGATTTACACATTAACATGGCACGTCTACCCCTATTAATCATAAATCTCAATCCATTAATCAACCTACATTATTTAATTTAATTTAGCTAATTAAATATCCCAAATTATGTAACTAAAAATATGGGTTATTACAATCTCCCCTCCTTAAAAAATTTCATCCTTGAAATAATAATACGGTACAAATCAAAACAATCAAAGGTAAAATATACCATCAAAAAATCAGGATAAGTGTCTCTAATCCTGCTCTCAGTCACCCAAGTACGATCTCTATCATCGCCGCTCCACTGGACTTTCACTAATCCGACAAACTTGTTCTTTAGCCTCTTCTCATCTCTCGCGACTATACGAATCGTCTTTCTAACTATAGTCAACTCTGGTTCCACTACTAAGTCATCTAACATAGTCGGTGTTATAGTAGTTTCTGGATCCCTAACACACTTCCTTAGATGAGATACATGGAAAAAATCATGGACTCCTGCCAAACTTCTCAGTAACTCTACTGTATACGTGAGTTTCCCGATCCTTTTTGAAATAGGAAACGGTCCTACGAATCTTGGTGCTAACTTCCCTGTCTTCCCGAACCTGATAACACCTTTCATCGGCGATACTTTGATGAAAACATGTTCTCCAACGGAGAACTCTAAATCTTTCTGTCTTCTATCTGCATAGCTCTTCTACCTAGACAGAGCTTCCTTCATTCTTACTCTTATCAGCTCAATCTTCTCTGCAGCTCCTCTTACCAACCGGGACCAAGGACTAATCTATCTCCGGTCTCTACCCAACACGCGGGAGAGTTGCATGGTCTTCCAAACAAAGCTTCAAACAGTGCCATCCCTATACTAGTCTAATAACTATTGTTATACGAAAAATCGACTAGGTGTAGATGGTCTTCCCATGATCCCCCAAAGTCTAATACACAAGCTCTTAATAAGTCTTCCAAGATCTTGTTAACTCTTTATGTTTTCCCATCTGTCTATGGATGGTAAGCGGTGCCCATCTTGAGCTTGGTTTCTAAACTTTCCTGTAGACTTTTCCAGAACTTGCCAGTAAATAAGGAATCTCTATCACTAATAATACTACTAGGAATTCCATGTAGTCTAACCACATTCTTCATAAATAACTTAGCCAATACAGGTGTCGTCCTATTTGACTTAACGGGAAGGAAATGAGCACTTTTGGTTAATTTATCCCCTATGACCCCTATACTTTCATTTCCTCTATTAGATCTCGACAACTCATCTTTGACATCCATAGAAATAGAATCCCACTTTCATACCGGAATATCCAATGGCTGAAGCAACCCACTTGGCTTATGATGCTCGACTTTCACCTGTTGACAGTTCAAACATTATTTCACCCATAAGCCTACATCCATCTTCATTCCTTCCCAGAAGAAACTTCTCTTCATATACTTATACATCTTGGTTCCTCCTGGATGAATAGTGAACTTTGAATGATGGCATTCCTCTAAAACTTCCTTCCTTATGTCTCCCACATTCAGAACACACAATCTTACTTTCTTCCTCAACCATCCATTCTGGTCAAGACTAAAATCCCTCAAGTCATCGCTTTTCGTTCCATCCGTTAACTTCCTGATCCTTTCAGCCAACATTGGATCCTCTTCCTATTTAGAAGCAATCTTCTTAATTAATACTGGTTGGACTTCTAAATAAGATAACACAGCAGATTCTCCACTAGACCCAGCCTCGGATCTCCACTTCACTCTGCAAGTCGACAACGCTTCTTAATCTTTCCATTCTTCTATCATAGCCAACACTACATTCTGATACTTCCTACCAAGCACATCTGCAACCTTGTTGCCTTTCCCTGGTGTTTACTCAATTCCAAAATCATAAGCAGCAAAAAACTCTAACAATCTTTGGTGTCTCATGTTTAGCTCCCTCTGAGAGAACAAGTACTTCAACGACTTATGATCCGTATAAATCTCAAACCTCTCTCCACAAAGATAATGTCTCCACACCTTGAAAGAAAAAATAACTGCAACTAACTTCAATTCATGAGTCGAGTATCTAACCTCATGCGGTCTAAGCTATCTAAAAGCATAGGCAATCACCTTATCTCTCTGCATTAACACTGCTCCTAATCTAGTTCCACAAGCATCTGTATAAACTACCAATTCTTGATTCCACTTTGGAACAACTAATACAAGTGCATGGGTCAATAAGTGTTTCAATCACTGGAATGCTTCCTCACACTTATCGGTCCAAACAAATTTCACATCTTTTCGCGTTAGCTTGGTCATCGGTGCTGCTATCCGTAAAAAAATCCTTTATAAACCTGCGATAATACCCAGCCAATCCAAGAAAACTTTTTATCTCAGTTACTGTTTCTGGTCTTTTCCAATTATTAACAGCTTCGATCTTATTTGGATCGACTAACAACCCCTTCTCCAAAACCACATGACCAAGAAACTTAACCTCCTTCTTTTAGAAATGACACTTCGAAAACTTCGCCTTTAGTTGATGTGCTCTCAAAGTCTCAAGAACCACTCTAAGATGAACTTCATGCTCTTTCTCATCCTTAGAGTATATCGAATATCATCTATGAACACCAACACAAATCTATATAAGTGCTCTCTGAAAATTCAGTTCATCAAGTCTACGAAGAATGCCGGCGCATTATTTAGTCTGAACGACAAAACCAACCATTCATATGATCCTATCTGGTCCTAAACGCCGTCAAAGGTATACTATTTTCTACTACTCTAAACTTATGGAAACCTGTTACCAAATCCAAATTGAGAAAATATCTTGGCTCCACTCAATTGATCGAACAAATCGTCAATTCTAGATAACGGATATCGATTCATTATCGTCTTCTCATTCAGCTTACAATAATCGATACATAACCTTAACGATCTGTCCGACTTCTTTGCAAACACTATGGCTGCTCCCTAAGGCGTACTGCTTAGTCTGATAAAAAAATTCCCTTCCAAATCCATCAACTTCACCTTCATCTCTCTCATCTCTGTAGGTGTCATCCTATTTGGAGGCCTACTAACAGGTTCTGCCTTAGGCACCAAATCTATTCGAAACTCAATGGCTTGTTTCGGTGGCAGTCCTACTACCGGCTCAAAGACGTCTACAAATTCTTTAACCATGAAAGCTCGATTCAACTCGTCTTCTAACTCCATAACACCCAACAAAGCATTCACCTCACATCTAGGGTTTTCTACGGTATATAGAATCCGATCACTACAACCAGGGTGTCTAAGCAATATTTTCCTATCGTGGAAAAATATCCTAGCATCATACTTACTTAACCAATCCATGCCCAATATAATTCCGAACCCTACACTACGCCATAAATGGCCTACTGCAACACAAAAAAAATGTTGGCTCAGGCCCGAAAAATGTTGCCATAGGTCTATGGCAACACTTTTAGGGTGATGCAATTTTTGCCGTTGCCTTAGACCTCAAAGGCAACATTTTGACTATCTAAGGCAACATAAGTAATATTGTTGCAATAGAACCCTATTTGGGTCTATGGCAACACCCATAGGTATCTGTAGCAACATTCCAAAATGTTGCCATAGATATTAACTTTCTGAATTTGTGGGGCCCACAATGTAGAGCATATTTGATTTTTTAATAGAAATAAATATTTATTTAATAAAATGCTTTTGCGTAGAATTTGATATTTAAACAGTAATTTATTTAAATAAATATTTTATTTCAACATTTGAAATAGTACAAATTCCCGACTCCACTATTTTACAATTCAATGATATATAACACTGATATTCACATATACAGATATTTCTCACTACATCACTCAATTCACTCATTACATATGCAGTTTCAATTTATACAGACACCGACACTGACAAATATATGACGAGCCGAATGCTGAGCCGAAGGCGAGCCGAGTGCCGAGCCGAAGGCGAGGCGAGAAGCGGGTCCGGGCGCAGCGCCGGCGGGGGTCCGGGGCACCGCAGTCCCGGCGGGGATCGACCTTACTTTGAAACGACGTAAAATGATGCAGAAATGAACACCTCCTGCGAATTTGAACACCTCCTCGATGATTGACTTTTGCAACTCTTTCGTGGCTTCTTCTGAATCATCCGACCTTACTTTTAGCTCTGCCTTGGTAAAAGACCTGAAACCATGATAAATAAAAATTGACATTTCATCGAACATGTTGCGTGTTAATAAGTAATACATTACCACAGTTCACTCATCTAAACATCCTACTAGACATCAACTCCTTCTCCTTGAATACTACCAAACTTCAACCTCTACATTGCCACCATCCACTCCCCAAACTGCTGCAACTTACATCCCCTACAGCCCTTAACAACAGTTGGTACATTTTGAATCAGGATATGAAATTGCAGCCTGCAATCTAGTTGGCTACTTTCTAGTATAAGCACGTGCAATCTATACTGAGATTGGAACTGAATGTAATCAAAGAGCTAATCATAGCAGCAGTATGTTCACATAATTAGTCATAAGCCAAGAGGAGGACAAAGTGGCAACTCGTGCTGAACTAGCATATCACCACAATTACCAATCAACAAAAACATGTAAGCCTATTCGTCGATAAATGTAAATCCAATGTTAAAGTTCACAACTTTTCCATAAATATAACAAAACATCACCTGGCACGCTCAATTACCATTGTCAGCCTCAATTACCACTTGCCCATCAAACTTCAACACTACTTCGACAACACTTCAGCTTCAATCAACAGAACATTATACACAGCTGCCATTTCCAGTAACTGCAGCCATACCACCACAATACTCAACCAGTCAACTGCCAACAACCATCAATTGACCCTCAATCGGCAGCATCGCAACCCAACCAACGACCTACTTCAAACTTTGACTTCCTCTGCAAATTAATAGCAGCAGCGAACCCAATTATAACCACCAATCGCCAATTTCCATCACTAAATCCGAACTCCATCGCCATGGGATATGTGCTCGATGACCATCGGAATCAGGCTGTAGAAACGGTGGTGGGGTAGTGGAGTTTTGTTGGGGGCTGCGGTTGGTAGGATTTGGGAATTAGGGATTTTTGGAAGAAAAAAAAGAAACGAAAATATGATTTGGAAATTAGGGATTTCGGAAATGGGGGTGAGAACGAAAATGATATGAAAAGTAAAGCGGGAAAACGAAAATTTGTGTCAAATTGTAGCGGTGATCCAGTTTAACAATCAGATTAAATGTAGACCGTTGGATCGTATTCACGCGGATTGCTAATTTTATTAATTTTTTAATCTGAATACATCTATAGCAACACTATATAAAAATGTTGCATCGTGTTACACTTGTTTAGCTATAGCAACACATTTTTATGGCTAAGGTAACACCATAAATACAACGTTGCAGTAGGACCAAAATTTTATATCTATCGCAACATTTTAGCTGGCAACACCTTGCAAAAATGTTGCAGAAGGTCATTTATGGCGTAGTGCTACAAAGTCAAATATATGTAAACTACAAATAATGGTGTAACCTAGCAAGTCAAACTCTAAGTGGTCACACTTCATCCCAAGTGTCGCATACCCTCCTATTGGATTTGGAACTCTTAAGGAAGTAACTAAATATGTGGGTTCTAGGTTAAGCTTATCTACCAAACATCGAGATATAAAAGAATGCAATGCACCAGTATAAAAAAAACGCTAACAGACATACCATGGATCTGAAGCGTACCTCCCAATACTGATTTCCCTTTCTCCTATGCCGTTAGCCTCGAGGTAGCTAGTTCCAATGCAAATACTTTTCCTCTCCCATCCTTTGCTGGTTCCTTGCATTGGTTCTTATAGTGGCCAATCTGATCGCAATTGAAGCACTTGATGTTCTTCTTCCCGATCACTTCCTTCGCCTTTCCTATGCGGCATTCATTAGCAAAGTGCCTCTTCTTGTTGCACTTATAACAAACCACTTCAGACTTTCCCTTCTTTACTGCTCCACCTTTCTGAGCACCCTTCTTATGAAAGAACTTTCTCTTTTGACAATGCCCAACCTGGACTTCCTTCGCCTTACTCTTCTCTAGACAAGCAAGCATCTCCTCTTGGCTCAAAGCCATCTCTATAACCACATCACAAGGGTCTCTAATATGAGGTAATATAGCCCTTGCCAACTCAAGCTTCAACCCCCTTATGAATTTCTCATTCCCCTTCAACACAGTATCCATAGTAGTATACCCATACCTAGCTAACTCCTCAAATCTTCTAGCATACTCCAAAAAAGTCATCTCCCCTTGCTCCAATTCAGCAAACTTCCAGAGCAAAGCAAACTGCGCCATCACAGACATGAACCTCTTCTGAAACCTTCTCCTAAACTCAGCCCGTGTCGTCTCCTCTTCTTTTATTCCATCCGTCACACTATTCCACCAAAATAAAGTTGCTCCTTGAAGCTATCTCGAAGCTATCCTTCTCTTCTGCTCATCATTGAGCCCTATGTCTATATAGATCCTCTCACAATGCAACACCCAGTTCTCCACTTCAATAGCATCCTCAGTTCCAATAAATGGCTTTCTTCCAAGCCTTGCATAATCTCTACTTAACATAGCATAATGGTTGACCACCGGAGCTTCCTGATCTCCTACTCCAGCATTTCCTCTAACCACACCAGCATCAATTCCATCTTGTATCATATTCACGAAAAAATGATACATAGCTCCCATATCCACTTGTGGGACTCTAGCACCGGCATTCTCTACTTGTGCCTGACCTTGGTTTCTCTTGGTATTCGGTTTGGCATTTCCATTTATGGTGGTGCTTTCTCCAAGATTCACTCTTCCACTTCTAGCGTCCATATCTGTATTCAAGCCTCGTGAGATACAAAAGAATAGCCTAATAAAGATAGGAGACTAGAGATATAGCGTATACTTATATATAGCAAATACAAGTACGTTACTATGGCGTTATCCCATACCCCGATCTTAACTTCAATTCCTAAGGATTATGTTTTCAAAAATCATTTTAGTTAAAGTTTTTCACAAACTGTGCTCTAATACCAAGTTGTAACATCCCCTATTTGGAGGTCCGAAGCTAAGCGCTACAGATGCTACAGTCATACATAGTATTAACTTCTGATGACCAAATACGGTAATGTTAATGGTATTCATAATATCAACAACACATGAATATGAAACAAAATCACAAATTTCAAAAAAAACATCTTTTCACATTAAATTTTCAAAACATGTTCCTTATTCAAATTACATAATCCCATCGCTTTCCCAGGTTTAGATAATATATAATTATTACATAAATACGACAAGAGCGACATATGATGATGCCTCCTTATTTGACCAGAGTACTAAATAGACAGAACCATCTTAAATACAACACAGTGGAATAAAACAAAACAAAACAACAACTCCTCCATCGGCCACCCGCTCATCTCTAAAAGCTTTATTCGCGAACTTACTAAAACCTGTGAATCCTCAACCCTCAGTCTACTCAAATCAATTTTGAGCACCCAAGAGTTTAGGGGGGAAAACATAAACTTCGAGTCAAACATAAAGCCTGGTATGAATAATATTATACATCTCAGTAATTTGATATTAAGTGAGACCACGCCGCTTAGCGGAATGGGTTTCCCCTCACTAATATCCTTTTAAAACGTATCTTCTGCAAATCCATTTCCTACAACCAAAACTAGTTAAAACTGTAAAGCATTATTATGTAAACATATATATCAGGTAACAAATAGACTATTTGTCCAAACTCTATAGTTTTTTTTGGCTAACTACTAACCTTTGGCTGACTCGGGCATACCACACAATGTAAACAAAATAATCTAACATATGTTAGATACTCCTCTTCTAGATGGTCTATACTTAACTATCTGTTAAATACTCATCTTCTGGACAGTCTGTGCCTAACTTAACATCTCCTAATGTCACCTAATCCTAATGGTTTTGCAGGCTCACCAATAACCTATATGTATACAAACATATATCCCATTCTGTGTGTAATCATAATTATAGACTTACCTATGGTAAAGCCCTACACACTGGAATTTTAGACTAAATTAGCTGGGGCAAATAGCTAATGTATATGGCATGATCCTATACCAGTCTCATCTGGTATTCTAATATCTGAGTCATTTTACTTAGGGAAATCTTCCTAAGATTCTCCTTGAAAACATTTTTATTTGAAATTGATTTAAAACCTTTTAAACCAAATTTAAACAAGGAAAACACATATACTTTATGCTTTACTCAAAATCAGCTTGTAATGTTATACACACACACACACTTTACCCAAATCTTTTTTGATGAAAACCTTTATACCTTTGAAAGTACCCCTTTCGATCCCATTGAAAGTATCCTTTTCATAACCAAATAAACCCTTTCGTTCATCTAGGCCGAAAGACCAAAAACCTTCCTTTCGAAACCATTTACATAAAGCTTTCAAAATCATTGAAATACCTTTTCCTTCGAAAGCTAAAAACCTTAGACGTCCTATCTTTAAAACCTTTACACATAGCCTTTCGAAACCATTGGAAAAACCTTTCCTTTAAACCTTTCTAAACCATTTGGTAAACCTTTCCTTTAAACCTTTCGAAACCACTGGTTAAACCTTTCGAGACCATTAAGGAACCACCCCTTAGAAATCTTTCTTAAAAACCTTTCAAAAGCATGAAAACCTTAAACCTTTCGAAAGCATTTGGGTTCAATTTTAAAACATGTGGAAACACCTTTCGAAACCATTCAAAATTTTGTCTTTCGAAACTTTTGGGTTAATCTTTAAAAATCTCTAAGGGTCACAACAACAGGGTCGAAAGCAACTCTTTCAAAAGCCAAAACCTAATTAAAGAAGTGATGCTGTCGAAACCATCATTTCGAAAGCATTGGAGAAGCGGCAAGATTTTTATAAAACAAAATTAACCCTTCCGAAGGCATTACTTCGAAAGGTAGAAAGCGGCAGCTAAGGCTTCAACCTAGTCGAAAGCGATTATTTAAAAATAAAGGCACAACCATTTTGAAACCATTCTTTAAACCAATTTGTCTCATTCAAAAGCCACTCAAGTCGAAAGCAATATGGTCAAAAGCAAAGCAGGCACATTTTTCATTTAAAACGAAGTCATGCCTCGACTCCATTGGAACCTATGGTCTCGACTCGGTTCCTTTCGTCCTTTGTCCAATTCACTATGTACCAAGTTAATGATACTATGTGCATTGGTTTCGATGGTATAGAGGCGAAAGCATTCAATCGAAACCACATGTGCCAAAAGAGGCGAAACATGCTAAAAGAATGTAAAAAACTAATTTTTAACCTTTTTAAGTAAACTTTTTAGCGAACCATCCATGTTTGTCAAAATCTTATTGGTTGCTAATTTTCTTTTCTAAAAGCACTACCATAATTTCAGAAATAACAATTTAATTTATTTACAAAACACCCCTTCTTCTTTTTATAAATATATAAAACATTTAAGTCTCATACCTTGAATAATTTTATATATTCATCAAAACACTTTGGAAAATTTTACAAAAATACCAGAAAATCCTTTCTAATATGTTTTCTAACATATGTAAATTTTAGACCCAAATTACTTATAATTTAATCGTAAATTATTTATAACCCAATAAATTATTTTTCTCACTAGAAAATTAAAATAAAATCCACATAAATTCATAAAATTATAAAAATCGAAACCCATCTCGAAAATATCATTTCTGATCTATAACTAAAATCACAAGGCTTTTGGATGTCATTAAATAGGATTTTCACATCAAAACCTATCATAAAGTCTATATGAATAAGTATAAATCATCAACAAGCATATATAAACATTCTGTCCATCAAAATCATGGCTAAACTATGCAAGGTAAATTCAAATTTCCTTAAAACTGAAAACATTTAAGAAATAAGAGATGTAGTTATTATTCACCTTAGCTTTGTGACTTAGGATGTGAGATTTTATCTTGATTAAGTGATTTGATTCTTCCTCTTGAATCCTTGCTTTATCTTCTTCCTCTTTGCTAATGGTGGCCGACCTTAGTCTTAAATTTTTTATAATGAAACGAATGTATGAATGAGTTCCCAAGGGTTAAGGGTATAAGAATATTCTTATTCCCTCTTTGCTCTTTTCTATTTCCTTTGTCTATTTTATTTCATGTTATCTAATTTTGATTTACTCATTAACATGGCACGACTACCTCTATTAATCAAAAATATCAATCAATTAATCAACCTACATTATTTAATTTAATTTAGCTAATTAAATATCCTAAATAATGTAACTAAAAATATGGGGTGTTACAGCTGAGTTGGAGGAACGGGACCGTCGTCGCGCTGAGTTGGACGAGCGCATTGCTGCATATCTGCAGTAGCATGACACGTTTCCTTCGTCGGGTGGGGCTAGAGGCGATGATGTGGCTTATATATATGATTTTTTAGTTTGTATTGGGATATTTGATGCAGGCCAGCCTGAAGAAGTCCTAGGTCGCGACCAACCTAACTAACCAAAACTGAAAAAGAAGTTGTTAAAAGTTAAAGTCTTAGGTCGCTCACGACCTAATGGGTTTTTAGGTCGCTCACGACCTAAGGAAGGTTGGCTACGAGCTAACGGAATCAACACTCAGGAACACGAACGACCTAAGGAATTCCTTAAGTCGCTCCAACGACTTAGTAAAGGCGTACGAGCTAACGAAGGAGGCACGCAAAGTTGTTCAGGAAGAGTTTTAGGTCGCTCACGACCTAAGTTAAGTCGTTCGACGACCTACGACCTACTTAGGTCGCATAAAGATGGTTCAGAGGCCAAGGCTTTAAGTCGTGAAGATTTAGGTTGCAGAGTTATGTTTCGACCTATGCTAGGTCGCGAAGAAAGGTTACGACCTATGAAGAAACTGTCTGAAGTTAGAAGTTGAAGTTTATGAACTTAGTTTTGTAAAAGTCAACATATGTGTATTATATATGTGTTAGAAGGGGTTAAGTGGCTTAGTAGTATATTTCGCTAGCTCTATCCATGGTACGGGTTTCGGACCGAGCCTGATCTAAACCTGCCATGTTAATACGAATACGGGTTTGGCCTTAACTATTCAGACACGATCTGTGCCCGATCCGGTTTCCACTATAGTCGATTATGGTTTTATCAAAACCCGATCTGATTATTAGTTTTATGTAGCATCAAAACATTAGTGTTTATCTTATTTGTTTACCATATTGTTTGTTTGCATGTAGATGTTTTTACTTACTTTTGTTATGAATTTTTCTATATCACCACTCAATTTGCATGTTAACATTGTTTGTGTATAAATGTTACAAAAAATGCAAATTTAAATTATGATTTTAATATATATATTATGTGTTTTATATATAAGTATTACCCAGCAGACTTGAAAATCCCAATGGATCAGGCTCGGGTAGTGGTTTGAAATACCTTACGGGCTGCGGGTTCTCGCTGGGTTTGGGTTTTGACTATTGTAATATACATCAGTAATGTATCACATGGTTCAAAATCGATAAGGAAATTTAACAATTTAGTGGCTAAGGTTATGAAATTATTTATTAAATTAATTATGTTAAAAAAATAAAGAATGAATGATAGTATTATTTTTCTTGAATTTCGAAGAACATGTGGTTCAAAGAGGATAGACTAAAGATTTTTTTTATAATATGAGGTTAGACGGTTGGTTTACTGACGCAGCGGATTACACAAACAAGATAGATCGATGAAAGTAGCAATCGATGAATTGATGAATACTGAAATGCTCGAATTCGTTGATCCGAAGATACCGAATTCTAGCTATCCCGAACTCGTTGATCGCGCACGATACCGGGTTCAAAGATCTGCGATTCTTCACGCGTTGATCAAGCGCACTTGATTCCGCGAATCGGCTTCAACAATCGAAGATTCGAGCGCACTCGAATGTCGAAGGTGGAGATAGGAAATACACTCGACTACCAATTAGATGAAAGCACAAAGCTAACAAAAGAGAATTTTATTCAACAATCAACAACCTTTTACAAATGATATAACTCGCCTATTTATAGGCCTACAACACAACACTTACATCACAACTCATAGGTCTTGAATGACCTAACACTTAGAATATTTACAACACTTACAACACTTACAACACTTACAACATACGACTTAAGATAGTACACGACTTAAGATAGGTTGGTAACGACTTAAAGAAACTGTAGGCATCTGTTTCAAATTTCCCTTGACTTATAAAAATCGTTCACGACTTATCAAAATCGTTCACGACTTATCAACATCTCGCGACTTAGAAGAAACTCGCGACTTATCAAAAACGTTTTCTGCTTATCAAAACTCGCGAGTTATCCCAGCATCTCCATTTATCAAATCTCGCGACTTACATGTACGCGACTTAACAATTCATCTGCTTTGTGAATCTCGCGATATATAAAAGATACGCGCCTTCAATTGTCCGCGATCTAAATTAGGTTTCTTCATACGCGATTCCAGGTAGGTCGAGAGGAAAGTTTTATGACTTACGGTTAAGTCGCGAGAAGGTAGGTCAGAGTGGAATTGAGTCATTGGTGCTGGAAATTAGGTTGGAGACTGGAATTTATGCTAGGTCGTGGATCGTGGGTTTTAATCTCGAGTTAGGTTGGAGGAGCTTAGGTCGGAAAAGTTTAAATCGGGGAATGGTTTAGGTCGTTAGGGTAGGCGGAGTTAGGTCGTGAAGTTTGGAGTTGAGTCGGGGTTTCGGAGGCAGGCGATGAGTCGTAGACGCCGATGAGTCATAGGTCGAGGCGATGGATAAGTCGCGGAGCATCGGTGATAAGTCGCGGAGCATCGGTGATAAGTCGCGGTGCTGGGAATTCATGAATTAAGGTTCGTTTTCTCGATTCCTTCCCTATTATCCCTTGCCGCTCTGCATCATCCTCCCCTTGTTGAAAAAAATTCGTCCTCGAATTTAAGATTTCTTTCCCATTAGATTGTTCTTTTCCATAATAAAGTGTAAGATGTTTAATAGTAAACACGTCCTCCGGATGAAAAGAATTCGTCCCGAATTCACACACTTTCCTTCTTTGAGACGCTCTCTTCCATTCATTATCTGGTTTGATGCGGCACTGTTTATAACCACTCTTGAGATTGATCCTGTCTTGACACTTTGAAGATGTGGCTCGACATAAGGAACGCATTGCGTAAAACAGATGTGGCATTAGGCAGGTGGCATAAGGAAGAGATCTGAGGGAGATGACATATGAAAAAGTGCGGAATAAACTAAGCACTAGGTGCCAGATCCAATTCATGTAGCACAGAACTTCATAAGAATAATGTCGTATACCATATTGCTTGCACCAATAGGAAGATGTGATACAGAACCAAGACGTGTCTAAAATGTGAGACGATATAAGGAAGTTTAAAATCACGGAACGACTCAGGAAGTCTCGACCGAAGAAGTGTGATGACTCATGCTCAGATTCTAGTCTTTCCTTATCTTGTTCAGATGTGTCATCATCTAGAATCTTCCCTTGATGTGTTACATCAATTTCACTTGACTGAAATAAACTCCCACTCGCTTCTCCTTCAACATGTTTATTGTCATGAAATGGTTCCAAGCAATTGACGTTAATAACGCCAGTCGTTCGTACATGATCAGGCAATTCCATCTGACAATCATTCTCTTCATCCTGTCTTTTCAACTCTTCCTGTTCTGTCTGATTCTCAAGATCATACGATTCTTGCAGTAAAATAGCATCTGGTACTAGTTCAGTGTGAGGTTGAATGTCCTGTAGTGGTGGTAACTCTTCGGGTAGTCCCTCAGGATATTCGACTTCAGACTCATTGAATTCTGACCCAACTTCCTCGAAAACCTCAAGATCTTCCCTCGCTCCTTGCTCGGTCAACACAAACAATTCATTCCTCATTTTCACATACTCTTCCAACAATAAAAAATTAATTTCTTCAGGTAGTGTCCCAGAAATCTCATCTTCACAATCTTCAAATACTTCAATCTCTTCAGAATTCTCAAAATCAAAACTTTCTCCAGGTTCAATCAACATTAATAGTTCATCACCATCTTTTATTTCACTGTCGAACTCTTTCAAAGATAATAAATCATCTGATTCTGCCTTCTCTTCTGTTTCATGTTTACTTTGTTCGGACTCCTCGAAAACTAAAAAAGTTTCACTTGGCTGGTCTTCCTCCATAAACTCATGTGTCAAGCAAGAATCCTTCATCGTCAAATTATTTTTCTCAACTTCGAACACAATTTCTTCTTCCACACTATCAACATCAATCTTTGGTGGTGACGAATAATCAACTTCTACATCCACATACTTTGACTCAATTTCTTCATCATCATCAAATTTCGATGGTTGATAAAAGTCAATTTCAACAGTCCTCCTCAACAAGTTACCTCCTTTCTCTATTGACAAAACTTCTACTTCCCCTGACAAAGATTCCTCAAATCCTGGCAGAAATTCTTCATCGTCGTCAAATTGTGGTGGTTGATAAAAGTTAACTTCATCAGTCCTCTTCTTCAACAAATTACATCCTTCGTTCTCTAACTCGACCCCTTCAACTTCGATGTCAAACTTTAATGGTAAGACTTCGAATGATTCTGTAGGACCGACCTCTTCATCTTCGTTGTCAAACTTTGGTGGTAAGATTTCGAATGATTCTGTAGGACCGACTCCTTCAAACTCTTCCAACATTGGTTTAACCCCCTCAGGAGTTTTAAGCTCTTTACTTGTCTCATACCTAACCAATGTTTCAGCACTACCTTCCGCTTCTTCAACACTCTTGCTGAAAGATAATGGACTAGTCGGTGCCTCTTCCCTTTCCGGCTCGCTTTCAATTGAATCATCCTCATCCTCGTTTTCACATTCTTCTACAACTAAGGCTTTCATCTTGGGCTCCGTACATTCAATACTTCTATGGCCAGACTCCTGATAATGATAGCGCTTAAATTGGTCATCAACATTTGTCTTCATGATTCCATGTACAAGGGGTTTGTTGACTTTCTTAGAAACATTGATACTGCAATTAACGCCTTTATTCTGATTGTTGGGGTTTGCAACCACACCCTTTCCTCGATTCCCTTGACTCAACTTCTGCAATTGTTGATCAATACGAGCTTGATAATTGTAGGGTAAGAAATTTGCTTTCATCATCCTTTTCATCTTATCCCACTTGACAACTTTAGACTTCTTCATCCTCTCTCTGGTTGATTTAGTTTGTTGCCACCAGTCCATGGCTTTTCCTTTCAAACTTGCAGCAACTAACTTCACTTGACGATCCTTAGGAACGTAGTTGAGCTCAAAAACATTTTCAATCGTGGATAACCAGTCCAAGAATTCCTCTGCTTGTAGTCCACCTCGGAATTCTGGAATCTCCGAACCCTTTCTTGACTTCCATGTATAACCATCCTCTTCGATATTCTTGTATCGATTTTGCCCTTGATCGGAATATCGAAAATGAACACGATCACCATAACTTTCCTCTTCAAAATTAGTTGAACTTCGTCGTCGATTCTGAACATCGACTCTTCTATGCCCATGCACGTCCTCTCTACTTCTTTTCTCATATTCATAAGATGGCTCATGCTCGTAACCACGATACGCTCTTCTTTCTTCCTTCTGATAATCACGATTGTCTCGTGCTCCACGATCTCGATTTATTGACAAAAATGATTCTCTTCTTTCTCTATCATAACGTGGCGACACTCTCCGTTGATTTCGATTCATGTCAAACTTCATTCTCTCTACTTTCTCGAAATCCTTATTGAATTTTTCATCACTACGTTGCTTCATCTGTTCAGGATCTTCTCTCCCATACAAATCTACAGCACTATGATGACGGTTAACATATCTCGGAGGCATGATCAAATTTTCAACAGATCCAAACACAAACTTCACTTTGATCCAAAAATTCTCGAATCAAACTTCCCCACTTGTTTGAAATCTCACGAACACCGCAAATAAACAAACAACTTAATTCGAACTCCAAAACTTCAAATCTCAAAATTGACGCCCAATGAACTTGAACAAATCTCCCACAAACTCGAACAAGTTCGCTTCTAGCTCACGACTTGACTCTACTCTTCTCCTTGGCTCGATTGAAATTGAACAAGCACTTCTTCTCGGTCCAACAGGCTCGTCTTAGCTATGATTGGCTAAGTCTCGCTCTGATACCAAACTGACGCAGCGGATTACACAAACAAGATAGATCGATGAAAGTAGCAATCGATGAATTGATGAATACTGAAATGCCCGAATTCGTTGATCCGAAGATACCGAATTCTAGCTATCCCGAACTCGTTGATCGCGCATGATACCGGGTTCAAAGATCTGCGATTCTTCACGCGTTGATCAAGCGCACTTGATTCCGCGAATCGGCTTCAACAATCGAAGATTCGAGCGCACTCGAATGTCGAAGGTGGAGATAGGAGATACACTCGACTACCAATTAGATGAAAGCACAAAGCTAACAAAAGAGAATTTTATTCAACAATCAACAACCTTTTACAAATGATATAACTCGCCTATTTATAGGCCTACAACACAACACTTACATCACAACTCATAGGTCTTGAATGACCTAACACTTAGAACACTTACAACACTTACAACACTTACAACATACGACTTAAGATAGTACACGACTTAAGATAGGTTGGTAACGACTTAAAGAAACTGTAGGCATCCGTTTCAAATTTCCCTTGACTTATAAAAATCGTTCACGACTTATCAAAATCGTTCACGACTTATCAACATCTCGCGACTTATCAAAAACGTTTTCCGCTTATCAAAACTCGCGAGTTATCCCAGCATCTCCATTTATCAAATCTCGCGACTTACATGTACGCGACTTAACAATTCATCTGCTTTGTGAATCTCGCGATATATAAAAGATACGTGCCTTCAATTGTCCGCGAACTAAATTAGGTTTCTTCATACGCGATTCCAGGTAGGTCGAGAGGAAAGTTTTACGACTTACGGTTAAGTCGCGAGAAGGTAGGTCGGAGTGGAATTGAGTCATTGGTGCTGGAAATTAGGTCGGAGACTGGAATTTATGCTAGGTCGTGGATCGTGGGTTTTAATCTCGAGTTAGGTTGGAGGAGCTTAGGTCGGAAAAGTTTAAATCGGGGAATGGTTTAGGTCGTTAGGGTTGGCGGAGTTAGGTCGTGAAGTTTGGAGTTGAGTCGGGGTTTCGGAGGCAGGCGATGAGTCGTAGACGCCGATGAGTCGTAGGTCGAGGCGATGGATAAGTCGCGGAGCATCGGTGATAAGTCGCGGAGCATCGGTGATAAGTCGCGGTGCTGGGAATTCATGAATTAAGGTTCGTTTTCTCGATTCCTTCCCTGTTATCCCTTGCCGCTCTGCATCATTTACGCATTCACAAGTTTATTTCGTTTTTAAAACCATAGTGCTCCAAGGTTTAAGGTTAAGCATGATTTAACCGTGGTTGGGTTGGATCTTTAAAATCCTACACAAGTGTTTTCGATATTAGATGATATTTTCCAATGGCTGTAGCCAACTTTAAAGGTTATGGTTCGGCTGGTCTTGTTTGGACATTTTTTTGCAAAGTTGATTGGTTCCGTGGGAACTATGTTGTTTGGGTGAGTTTCCCTTGTAGTCAATGATTTATGAGTTCCAACATAATGAGTTTTAGCTACAGAACTATTTCCAACAATGTGTAGCCATGCTACAAAACTAGAGGGTGGGAATTGAAGTACATAATCACAAATTACTCTCGTATGACTAATTAAAATGTATTGGTCAATCATATCATCCGTAAAGATTATTGGTTTGTCAAAGAAGGATTTTGCCTATTTTTTCTTCGTGTAGTGAAAGGTTATTGCTTCAGTTTAAGTAGCGCAGAGCCCTTGAACTTTCCTGGTAACTGTCTGTTGGACTTGCTAGTGAATCAATACACTGATATATCCTAAAACTACAAGTTTATGATCCATCTTTAGTTCTCTGTCTGTGTTCGCTTTCCGTGAACACCATCTTGGTACCATGAGCGCTTATGCATATTTGGTCTTATATTTCTAACTAAAATGTTGTCTTTGCACTCACGTAGGCGATGTTATAAAACATATACCCTAGTGCCTCACTTGGTTCATTTAAACCAACCATTGTACTGACATCATTAAAAGCTGAGTTTATCTTAATTTTCAATGGAGGGTCCACCAACTTGTCATACTAATCGATGAGAATGTAACTACCCAGTGCTATGAAGTTTATCAGCAGAGAAGCCTTTTTTGTTGGATCTATGATGTTACCTGTCTTATGTCTACAGCAAATATGTGTATGTACATGGTTAAGATTTTTTTAAACTCAAACGTCCAAATTGAGAAGAACTCTAATTATGGAATGTAAACAATAATTATATGTATTTGAGGAAATATATTTAATCTCAAACAACAAAATAAAAATATCAACTGGGTAATATTACCATATAAACATATCAATTGGTTCGGCCATTAAATATGCCTCCATCCACTTTGTTTGTCATTTTATTATTATTTTGTGCAGAGTACAAATGCAAAAAGATGTGCTTCAATCAATGAAATAACATAAAATAAGGATTAGATCAAAATAACAACACAAATTTCTTGGTCAAAATTTGGCAACGTGGTCGAGTATGATCGACTTGCAACTGTGATACATGTTTAAAATAATAAACGTGGAAAATTCAATCCTTCCCTAGTGTGTTTGCTCATTTATTTATAGCCTTGAAATTTAGTTGCCTGTTCTGTGAAAGAGTGTCATGGTCCACTAACCTTAATGCTTAAAGTTGACATATGCTTACACCCCTTTAGCGTTAAAGGAGTGTACCGTGGATAAATAATTTAAAACAAATACTTTTTATATTAGGACAGCCTCACAACCAATAAACAACAATGTAACATGCTTACATTCATTAAATATAAAGTTTACAATTACAACCAAATGCATAATCAGGCTCTTAAAAGACTACAAGTAAGTACGCTAGAGCTATACAACACAATTAAATAAGCGGGAAAGCTAAAATAGGAATGAGAGGTGACTTGGCTCGTTCTAATGGCTATTATATGTAAATATAAATAATGCATAGATTTATATAAACATATATGTAGTAGAAAACAGGGAAAGGATTTCCAACCAATGAATTGTATCCTTCTTACCACGCACCTGGCTAGGCTCTACCATAGACATACAATCTCGTCTCGTAATAATAGGAGTTGGACTACATACGTCCCACCTAAGCGGGATCAAGTTCCCTCGTATTGGCGGATTTCTTTGAACTGTGATTTCACATTTTTGGAGTATAATCGAACTAATGGCAGATCGGATAATTTACCCTTGTAGATCCTGTCTTTGACCAAGGCCCAAAGATAGGAGAGGTGAGGTAGATGCTCGGAGATAGCATCATGGACACCGATGCTTGGAAATAAGCATCGGTGTATAAATGAATCTATGTAGACACAAGGAGCGGAAATTATATAGCGCCGACACAAGAGGAAAACCATTTAATTCAGTCAAGGCATCATAGTTTTATTTATCGTTAGGTGGGATAATTTAGGCTCGAAGTAAATGAAGCTAGGTAAAAGAAAGTACAGTCTTATAGCGCAAGTTTGTGTATATGTGCAGAGTTGTAGTAAATAGATGTTGTACACTGAGGGAAACCACAAACATGTATGATATATGAATAAATCATCACTAGAGGTTATATATTTACTTATATGTAGAAACAATACATAGATGCATGAAAGTAAAAGTGCGATAAAGGTAAAAAATGGAGATTTAGTAAAAGAATCTTTCCATTACTTCACTTTCTGTATACAAAAGTCGAGGGACAGACCCATACAAGCCTCTGGCATATGTGTAGAGAGAAAAAAGGAGCTTCAAAAGGTATAAAGTGAATAACTAGATGCTTCCTTCTAAGGTAGCTTGCAGACAGTTCCCTTCTTCTTGGACTTCTTAAGAGTACCGCTGTAACGATCTGAAATTTTCAACCATTCGCATCTGACGCAGCGTACAGGATCACCAACTCACGAATTGATGAATTCGCGGAAAATGAATCGATGAATTGAAGATACCCAAGTGCCCAAATCCGTTGATCTCTCGAGATACCAGATTCTAGCTATCTTCAACACGTTGATCGCGCACGATACCGTGTTAGAAGATCTACGATTCTTCGATGTTGATCTCGCGCATGAGATTCCGTGAATCGTCTTCAAGTTCGTTGATTCGAGCGCACTCGAATATCCGAAGATGGAGAAAGGAAATAACACTCAACTTCCAATTTTAATGGTGGCACAAAGCACAAACCAAATTTTATTCCAAAAATCAACTCCTTTTACAAATGACAACACACCTCTATTTATAGAAGATTACAACACACACGACTTAACAATATACGACTTAACAAAATTCGACTTAATAATACACGAGTTACGACTTAACAAAATTCGACTTAACAATGCACTAGTTACAACATACAACTTAACAAAACATCACAAATGACTTAACAAACAAACGACATAACAACTTGGACAGAGCGACTTAACAAATGCGACATAAGGATTCGCGACATAACTGGATTCTCATTCGCGATTCGGCAGCGACATAAGAAATCTGAGCGACTTAAGCTTCTTCGGCATCAGGAGCGACTTAAAAAAAACAAGGCAGCGACATAAACAATTCGCGACTTAAGAAAATCGCAGCGACCTAAGCTTCAGCGACCTAAGCTTCGCGACTTAACTGGAATGTCGTTCGCGACATAGGAATCTCGTTCGCGACCTTCTCTCGTTCGCGACCTTTGCTGGAGCGACTTAACTAGAGGAATTCTGGAGCAAGGCATCGCGACTTTTGATTCAAGAAAACTGGAATATCTGCTCGCGACATGAGGAAGCTCGCGACTTAAACTAGAACGCCGACCTAGGGCTGGAGCGACATAAGCTTCTAGAGCGAGGCTGCGCGACTTAAGGTAGGTTGCTCGCGACCTAAGGAATCTTGGAGTTGCTTCGTTCTCGCGATCTAGGAGGAGCGATCTAGGGTTTCGGCGATTTGAGGTATGCGCTGCATCATCCTCCCCTTGTTGGAAAGAATTCGACCTCGAATTCACGCTCCCCTCTTCTTCGACAAGCTTCTTCCCATAATACGGAATTAAGTGTTTGACATTGAAAACATCAGACGTATGAACATTTTCCGACAACCTTAACTGATACGCATTATCATTGATCTTCTTCAAGATTTCTACTGGACCAATCTTTCGAGCTTTCAACTTGTTGTAAGTTCCCACTGGAAAACGATCTTTCGTCAATACTGCGTAAACAAAATCACCCTCTTTGAAGTCCACACTCCTTCGCTTCTTATCTGCCAATTTCTTATACTTCTCATTTGACTTAAGCAATCGTTCATAAACAATCCTATGACACTTCTGCAACTCATTCACGAAATCACAAGCTCGCTTAACAACCCCTTTCTGAAGTGGAATTGTCAACAAATCCAACGGTCCTTTCGGAATTGCTGAATATACCACTTGAAATGGATTGAATCCAGTACTTCGATTAATGGCATGATTATGTGCGAATTCTGCCTGACACAATTTCACATCTCAGCTCTTCAAATTATCCTTCACAAGACATCTCAACAAATTTTCCAAAGATCTGTTCACCACTTCCATTTGCCCATCCGTTTGTGGATGATAGGCGCTACTAAAATTCAGCTTAGTCCCAACCATCTTCCACAGACTCAACCAAAAATGGCTTAGAAATCGAGTATCCCTGTCAGAGACAATAGACTCTGGTAGTCCATGTAGTCGATAAACCTATTTAAAGAACAATTGAGCAACACGGACTGCATCGGCGGTCTTCTTACAAGCTATGAAATGTGCCATCTTCGAAAATCTATCCACCACAACATATATAGAACCATTCCCTCGTTGAGTTCTTGGCAAACCCAAAACGAAATCCATGCTAACATCAACCCATGGTCTAGTAGGCACAGGTAATGGCATATACAATCCTGCATTCGTAGCTGTCCCTTTGGAAACTTGACATATGTGACATCTCCGCACAAATCTTTCAACTTCTTTCCTCATGGAAGGCCAAAAATATGATTGAGAAATCAACTGCAAGGTACGATCTCTTCACACATGACCTTCTTCATGCAATTCCTTCACAATCTTCATTCGCAAACTGCACTCTGGTATACAAAACTGATTTCCCTTAAATAGAAAACCTTTTACCAACACATACTCATCTGTCTTCCCTTTCTCGACTTCATCTACAATCTTGGCAAAGTAAGGATCCTCAACAAACAAATCTGGAAATACATCAAATCCCGTCACTTCAACTCTCATCGTAGTCAACAAATGATTTCTTCTACTCAATGCGTCTGCCACACGATTTGTAACTCCCGATTTATGCTTTACAACAAATGTAAACCGTTGCAAGTATGCGATCCATGAAGCATGCCTGGCTGCAATCTTATCCTGTCCTTGCAAATGTTTCAATGCTTCATGATCCATATACAAAACAAATTCTTTGTGGAACAAATAATGTCTCCAATGCTTCACGGCCTGTACAATAGCATAAAACTCCACATCATAAGTATTGTATCTCATCTTTGCTCCAGAAAGCTTTTCACTGAAATAGGCAATTGGACGGCCCTTCTGACTCAACACTCCCCCAATTCCAACTTTGGACGCATCTGTATGTAACTCAAATAATAACTGAAAATCTGGCAACACTAGAATCGGTGCTGATGTTAAAAGTTCCTTGATCTGTTCAAAAGCAGATCCTGCCTCTTTCGTCCATGAAAACTGCTTTCCTTTCATATAATCAGTAACAAGAGCCATAACACTACTAAAGTGTGGTATAAATCTTCGATAAAATGAAGCTAACCCATGGAAACTTCTGACTTCTGTTATAGTTTTGGGTTGTGGCCAATTTCTGATTGCGTCAACTTTACTTTGATCCACCTGGATACCTTCCTTGGACAATACATATCCCAAGAACAAAACACTGTGCGTCATGAACATGCACTTCTTTGTTGACGCGTAAAATTGTTCTTGACGAAGTATCATTAACACTTCCCGCAAGTGTTGTAGATGCTCTTCTGTGCTTCCACTGTATATTAATATATCATCAAAGTATACCACCACGAACTTTCCAATAAACGGTCGAAAGATCTGATTCATCACTCGCATAAAAGTACTAGGTGCATTCGAAAGACCAAATGGCATGACCGGCCATTCATTCAACCCCTCCCGTGTCCTGAAGGCTGTCTTGCATTCATCCCCTGGTCGAATTCGAATCTGATGATACCCACTCTTCCGATCAATCTTTGAAAAGATAGCAGCTCCACTCAACTGATCTAACAAGTCGTCCAATCTTGGCATCGGAAATCTGTACCTCACCGTAATCTTGTTTAATGCTCGACTATCTATACACATTCTCCAAGTTCCATCCTTCTTTGGCACTAACAGGGCTGGTACTGCACAAAGACTTAAACTTTCTTGTACGCGCCCTTGTTCAAGTAACGCTTCCACCTGCCTTCTCAACTCTTCGTGCTCCTTTGGACTCATTCTATAATGTGGTCTATGTGGTAACACAGCTCCCGGAACAAGATCAATCTGGTGTTGTATGTCTCTTAACGGTGGTAACTCTTTTGGTAATTCTTCAGGAAACACATCTTCAAATTCCTTCAACAATGGCTTAACTTCCTCAGGAATTTCAACCGCTTCACTACTTTCACGTCCAATCAACAGAAATACTTCAGGGCTATCCTCTACTTCTTTGACAAATTCCTTCAAAGATAACAGAGTCTTTAGTTCCTCGATTTCCTCTAACTTGCTTTCACTTTGTTGTCGCCTTTTAGGAACTAAAGTGATTCTAGTGCCATCGAACATGAAACTATAGCAGTTAGTCCTACCATCGTGTTGCACGGCTCTATCGAACTGCCACATTCTTCCCAACAACAAATGACATACATCCATATCCACCACGTCACACCAAATTTCATCCTTATACTTCTTTCCGATGGAAAAAGTTACACAAGCTCTTCGACCAACCTTCACTTCCCCACCTTTCCTCAGCCAAGCCAATTTGTAGGGTTTGGGATGTTTCTCTGTCTTTAACGCCAACTTCTTTACAACTTCTGTAGAGATGATGTTATCACAACTCCCTGCATCGATAACAAACTTACAAACTTTTCCCAAAATAGTGCATGTCGACTGAAAGATATTATTCCTCAACCAACTAGTCTCCTCTTCCTGCTTTGGCGTCAAGCAAGATCTTCTCATCATTAAAGAATATCCCTCGTCTCCCGTCAATAATTCTTCTTCCTCCTCAACCTGTGGTTAATTGGAACATTCAACTTCTTCATCCTCATCCTCAACCTCAACAACCATCGCTCACTTCTTAGGCTTTGGGCATTCATTGCTCTTATGACCAAACTCCTGATAGTTATAACACTTGAAATTGTTGTTGACCTTGGTCTTAGCAGCTTCATTGACAACCGGTTTACTAACAGCCTTGGAAACATTAGTATTGCTACTAGCCCCCTTCACCTGATTGCTCGAACTTTTAACGCACCACATCCTCTTCTACCTTGCTTCTCCCAAGCTAGAGCCTTCTGGTGTGCTTCAGCAATGGATCTCGAATCAAACATATTTACCATATCCTGAATTTGCATTCTCAATCCTCCAACAAATCTGGATGTCAACTATTCCTCCGTTTCCATGATATCGTTTCTAGCAATCAGTTGATAAAACTCATCTTCATAATCTTTTACCTACTTTGTCCCTTGTCTCAAATTCTGTAAGCGCTGATACATAAGAGACTGATAATTATAAGGCAAGAAAGTAGCCTTCATCAATTTCTTCATCTTCTCCCATGAGACAATCTTCGACTTTCCCATTCTTTCCCGTGTAAGTTTAGTTTGTTGCCACCATGCCATAGCTCTTCCCCTCAATCGTGTAGCAACCAACTTAACTCTACGATGCTCGGGTACTTCCTTGAAGTCAAAAATTTCTTCAACATTTGATAACCAATCCAGAAACTCTTCCGCTATCATTCCCCCTTTGAATTCTGGAATCTCTGTTTTCATCCCCGACTCCCATCGATGATCATCTTCGTAATCTCTATTTCGATTTCGCCTTTGACTTTGATTTCGATAATGAATACTACCTTCATCATTGGATTCCTCCAAATATGACGTATGTCGATGTCGATTCTAACCATCAACATTTCTGCTACCACGCATGTCTCTTTCTCCCGAAACTGATGGTTCTCTTCTTTCCCAATCCGATGGTGGTGACATTCTTCTCCTCTTAGAATTTGACGGCGAAATTCTATGTCCACCTTGATTTGAGCCTGGCGATGCTCTTTGTCGAGTTTGATTCATATCCATCATGAGCCTTTCCAATCTACCAATTCCCTAATCAAACTTCTCATTGAATTTATCACTAATTCGTTGCTCCATTTGTTCAGCATCTTCTCTTCGTTACACATTTGCAACATTCTGATGACGATTAACTCTTCTAGGAGGCATTGTCAAATCTTCAACAAATCCAAACACAAACTTCAAATCTCAAAACTTCACACTCAAAGAACTCGGAAAAGTTCGTCTCCTAGCTCTGATACCAAATTGACGCAGCGTACAGAATCACCAACTCACGAATTGATGAATTCGCGGAAAATGAATCGATGAAACAAAATGAATCGATGAATTGAAGATACCCAAGTGCCCAAATCCGTTGATCTCTCGAGATACCGGATTCTAGCTATATTCAACACGTTGATCGCGCATTATACCGTGTTAGAAGATCTACGATTCTTCGACGTTGATCTCGCGCACGAGATTCCGTGAATCGGCTTCAAGTTCGTTGATTCGAGCGCACTCGAATATCCAAAGATGGAGAAAGGAGATAACACTCAACTTCCAATTTTAATGGTGGCACAAAGCACAAACCAAATTTTATTCCAAAAATCAACTCCTTTTACAAATGACAACACACCTCTATTTATAGAAGATTACAACACACACGACTTAACAATATACGACTTAACAAAATTCGACTTAATTATATACGAGTTACGACTTAACAAAATTTGACTTAACAATGCACTAGTTACAACATACGACTTAACAAAACATCACAAACGACTTAACAAACAAACGACATAACAACTTGGGCAGAGCGACTTAACAAATGCGACATAAGGATTCACGACATAACTGGATTCTCGTTCACGATTCGACAGCGACATAAGAAATCTGAGCGACTTAAGCTTCTTCGGCATCAGGAGCGACTTAAAAAAAACAAGGCAGTGACATAAACAATTCGCGACTTAAGAAAATCGCAGCGACCTAAGCTTCAGCGACCTAAGCTTCGCGACTTAACTGGAATGTCATTCGCGACATAGGAATCTCGTTCGCGACCTTCTCTCGTTCGCGACCTTTGCTGGAGCGACTTAATTGGAGGCATTCTGGAGCGAGGCATCGTGACTTTTGATTCAGGAAAACTGGAATATCTGCTCGCGACATGAGGAAGCTCGCGACTTAAACTGGAACACCGACCTAGGGCTGGAGCGACATACGCTTCTGGAGCGAGGCTGCGCGACTTAAGGTAGGTCGCTCATGACCTAAGGAATCTTGGAGTTGCTTCGTTCTCGCGATCTAGGAGGAGCGATCTAGGGTTTCGGCGATTTGAGGTATGCGCTGCATCAGCATCCATACATGTCGGATTTGAATTGCTCAAAATATCAGATTGTTAATTTAAATTTGGCAAAACTCAGCATGTACAGTAAATAAATAATCACAGAATCACAGACACAGAGTAAAATAACAATAATGCAGTGGAAACAAAGAATAGTAGTTCATGAAGCTACTATATAAAATAACAGAGTCAAACAAGATACAACAGAATTTGTGAATACAAAGATGTCTCAATACAATAGTCAAATACAAGATCTGAATACATCACTGGAACCAACTGAATGACTGAAAGCGGAATCAATAGATGGATCCAAGCGAAACTCCAGCTCCAAAAGTGAATCTCGAATACTGGTACAACTGAGTCTGACCCGAGCATAAAGCAAAACAAAAAACACTCGAGTCAGGACATATATACTTATACAATGTAAACCAACTCAAGTGAACTGTAATAGAAATGCACAAGTAACTTAAAAGATGCTTGGGATCGCCCATCCTTTAAGGATCCGTTAAACTATCTACTATGTAGTAATATTCGCTATTATAATAATGTCTAAAGTAAAGTAAACTTACTTAAAAATAACGTTTAGGCTTTACATTTTCCACATTAACACATAATAGTCCCAGTAGTCTATCCAGTATCAGCGTACCTCCAAATCGGGAGGCTACCCTAAATACTCCACAGGCTATGGCACAAAACCAAACTCGTAGTAAAGCTCGCTATGGTAGGTGACATGGCACAACGAGACAATGCCAGGGTAGATATACCAATTACGCATCCGGACTGGTGGTAACGCATAGCAGTCACTACCGCCCACCTCGGAACACACTCCCAAATCAAAAAATCGAGGATGACCATCAAATCAATCACAAAGTAATAGAATGGTATACGATGGAATGTGTCCGATCAGAGGAGCTACCTCATTGGCCCGGAATCGCTCATGTTTTAGCCACCTTATGCTAACTCACGGGAGTTAGGTCCACGTATATACCTCAATAGGATCGTCGCCACCATCCTACTTCATTCTGGAATCTCCACCGCGTACACAGTTTTTAAAGTGGTTTTCGGTATCGACAGAGAGTATGTCCATATCCGATCCCGGACTCTTTAACAACCAATCGTTATTATAACCCGTGGTTATAAATTTCAAAATGGTTTATATTCAAAAATCAAAATATCATTTCCATTTCAAAAAAAACACCATTTCAAAAACCCAAATCAAAACGATATCATTATTACTACAAAAACCACTATTTCAAAAACCAAAACAAAACGATGTTATTTTTACTTCAAAACCAAATCGAAAACCAATAGGATATCATTTCTATTTCAATATATATATACACACACACACACACATACACACACACACATTTGAATCATTTAAATAAGAAGTCATTATCCTTTCAAATCAAATATTCAATTTCCAGAATTTTAACATTTCTAAGTTCATTCATTTAATTACAACAATTTCAAAACATTGTAATTTCAGAACAGCAGCACTTATAAGATGTTACAGTAGCTATATTATTATTTAAAAACAGTTCTATTTCAGAAACAACAGCACTTATAAAGTGTTACAGTTGCTATATTATTATTTCAAAATAGTTCTATTTCAGAAACAACAGCACTTATAAAGTGTTACAGTAGCTATATTAGTTTCAAAACAGCTCAGCTTTAGAAACAGCAGCACTTACAAAGTGCTACAATAAGTATTTTAGTATTTCAGAACTTAGTTTGATTTCAGAAATAGCAGCACTTATAAACTACTACAGTAGATATATTAGTATTACAAAACAGTTCAATTTCAGCAAAGGTAGCACTTATAGAATGTTACCTGAAACCCATAGCAATTCAGAATGCTACAAATACTATTATAAGTGTTTACTATAACAATTTAAAACAATATATCTTCAACTTTTCCCATTTTTAACTTATCAAACTTATTTCACTTTTCAAAATAATTTATTTGGATATTACTTAACTTATAATTTTTAATAAAATAACATTTATTTAACCAATATCCAATTTAAATTATAATTCATTTATCAAGTCAAAATACATTAATTTACTTAACTTTTATTTTAACAAATAACTTAATGCTTTATTTAAAATACCCATTTCATAAATAAAATATTCTTATCACTAAGTTAAGCATAAAATTCCATTTAACACTAAATTTTCAATTATTAAGTCAAATCAAAATTTACATTTTTAATCATTAATTTGCTTATACACTTTAACTTACAAAAAATCACTATAAAATTTATTTAAATCATTTAAATCCAATTTAAGTTAAAATCTCAGATAATTTTAAATTCCAAATACTTCAAAATTTTCAGAAACTATGATACCAAACTTTAGTTAAAAACCACATATATTTGATATTTCAAAATACTTAAAAATTTCAGAAAACCATTATATCGAACTTAAGTTCAAAATCACATATATTTAATATTTCAAAATACTTAAAAATTTTAGAAAATTATTATTTAAAATAAACCACGGGTCTGTATAATATTTTCTAACCTAGGTCAAGTGGTACGGATATGTATCATTTCAACTCGTAATATATATAAATCCCGGGTTCTATCATCTCAAACCCGCAATCCCAAGTCAAAACAAATAAAAATCGCTTGAGTCTATCATTTCAGCTCATAACGATTTTTTCCTATTCTAATGTCCATTCGGGTATGTATCATTTCAACCCATAGTGATTCTATGCTAACAGGGAACTTGCAATATGGGAAACAGAAATATAAATAAACAATAAAACATATCATATGATGTTAGGTGATGCAACAGGTATATAATCAGGTTATATCATCATATAATGTCAGATAACAGGTAGATGTGAGCATATAACTTAGCATGTCAACTACTACAATTCAAGTGACATTGTTACACATTTATATAAGTACGATTTGTCGAGAGTGATAGACTCACCTTTTAAAGCTAGAGATGATAAATTCAAGACACACGAACACACTGAAAAGCACGACAAAGCACGATTCAAATTTGAGTAGATGGAGAGCCAAGGTCCAAACTTTGTACATAAACAAATACACAAACATAAGTATATGATTCAATACAAGATTATAAATCAAAACAATGCAAAGATATGAAAGAAAATGACATAACCTTTGCTTTAAATATCAAGTGGGCTCGACCATGGTCACGATGGGCTTGACCATCAACACATGGCTCGGCCATGATGGTTTGAGGCAAGTATGTTAGGCCTTGATCACAAATACACATGGCTATGGATAAGAATATGAAGAGGTGCAAGTTACAAGTTATGGAAGGCAAAAGGCAAGGGGATTGTATACTATTGGGTTCGGCCATGGCTTGTTTGGCTCGGCCTGGGTGCTATGGCTTGGTCAGGTGGTCAACTAGGCACGGCCAGAGATGGGTGTGGTCATGGCAAGACAAGGTGGTGGAGGAATAAGGGAGTGGCCGAGGCAATAGGAAGGGAAGTGGTGAACAAAGAAGGCTCGGTTAGGGTTTCTTGCATGGATGGTGATGGTTTAGATCATGGTGGTCACGGCCTGGGTGTGGAGATGAGATGGCTGATGGTTGCTGGCCGATCAGGTGGTGGAGGAGGAGGTGATGGTGGTCGGCAAGGGGTTGGATGATGGGGAGGCTGAGCATGCTTGAGAGGAAAAAAACAAAAGAGAGAAGGAAAAGAGAAAGAGGAAGACATAAGAAAGAGAACTTGTATTAATTTTTCTTCTTGAACGCAAATGGGAAATGAGAAGTTTGAGAAGTGTTTTGTGCGTGAGTTGCAAGATGAAATGCACGGCTAAAGACAATAAAGTGGACGGCTAAGGAAGTGAAGAGCTAGGCAAATGAAAAGTAAAAAATAAAATAAAATAAAATAAAAATAGAAAGTAGAGAAATGAAAATAATAAAATGAAAATATAGAAAATAGAAATGAAATAGAAAAAATAAAATAGAGAATAGACCAAAATACTGAAAATAATTGTGTGTAAAACGCTGAATTCCATTCAATTTAAAAAGTATAAAACAGAATTTGACGAAACGAAAAGCAGAACGGATATCAAGATTAAATACAGTTTAAAAGAAAAAGATTAGAAATTTAAAATTCAAATTTTAAAATTTCAACTGAAAGTCAAAGTTTGACCAAAGTTGACCAAAATATAAAATTTTCAGAAAAACGTTATTCTATTATATTTGGAAAATAAATTACAACAAAATCCAAAAATTACATTGGAAAATTCCAATATTTCAATTTAAAATGATTTAAATCAAAGTTTTCAAATAAATTTAATTTAAAATATTTGTTAAAAATATGGGTTGTTACACTCTCCCCTACTCAAAACTTTTCGTCCTCGAAAAGGAACGAGACACGAAAGAACAAAGAAAGGTAAGATAGAACGGAGAATAATACCTGAAACAAACAATTCCGGATTCGAAGCACGTATGCTCTCCTCTGTCTCCAGGTATAATTCTGATCATCAGTACATCACTGCCTCTGACTAAGATGATAGATTTCCTTCTTAGCTGCTTCGTACCTCAATCGACAATACGAAGTGGCTTCCTCTCGTCAGTAAGGTTTGATTAAATATCCAAACTCTCGAGAGCAGAAGGATGGACAATAAGAGATGGATCATGAAGTTACCGACAAAGATGCGAACAATGGAATACATATGCACTCCAGAAAACTTCTCAGGCAAATCCGGCGATAAGCCAAAGAACCAACCCTCTCTAAGATGCAGAAAGGACCAATGAACCGAACGATTACTGGATTCAATCCAGCAAGATAGAGATCTGTAAGGTCGTCCGTAAAGAGCAACAAGCGGAGACATTGCAATACTAGCCTGGGTATAAAAGATAAAATAAGATAGATAGAGGATTAAAGACAGGGTAAAATAGAAAATTGTAATTATACCTGATAACTGTTGTTATAGGTAAATTTGACAAGATGGAGATGATCTTCCCAAGATCCTCCCTAATCAAGAACACAAGCACGAAGAAGATCCTCTAGAATCTGATTCACTCTTTCCGTTCGACCGTCGGTCTGTGGATGGTAAGTAGTGTTCAGATTCAAGTTAGTATCCAAAGATTCCAGAAAGACTCTACAAAACTGACCGGTTAACATGGGATCTCTATCACAAACACAACTGATATGAACCCCATGAAGATGAACAATCACTCTCAAATAGATCTCAGCCAGACTGGAAACAGGTCGAGTAGACTTGACCGGAATGAAAGGAGCAGACTTGGTCAGTCTATCCACAATAACCCAAATACTCTCATAAAACTTAACATTCTTACAAGTCAAAGCAAGCAAAAGTGCAGCCATCCGAGCAAAATTCTCAATGAATCTCCGATAATAATCGGCGAGGCCCAGAAAACTACGAATATCAATTGAAGTGCTAGGAATTTCCCAATCCTTTACAGAATAGGGAAAGATATAAGGACAATAGAAAAGATAGAATGATTGAAGGATAAAGAGAAAAGGAAAGGAAAAGAAAGACTTACATTGATCGCAACGATCAAACCAAATAAACAGAAACTCCATTACTAGAAACAATGTGCCTAAGAAATCGGACTTCATCCTTCCAAAAATGGCATTTCGAGAATTTAGCTTTCAACCAATGACTCCTAAGAGTCTCCAAAACAAAGCTCAAATGAGATTCATGCTCCTCCTTAGACTTCGAGAAGACAAGAATATCATAAACAATGACTCGATCAAAAAGAAAGCAGGAGCATTAGTCAAACCAAAAGGCATGACTAACCATTCATAGAAACCATTCTTAGTACCGAAAATCATTCTTGGGAACACTTTCTTCAGCAACACTGAGCTGGTGAAAACCTAAGGCAAGATCAAGCTGAGAGAAAACAATAGCTCCAGGAATAAGATCGATACGAAATTCAATTTCCCGCTTAGGAGGTAAAGCAGTGACTTCACCAAATACATCGGGATAGAGTTTGACCATATGAGTCGAAGAAAGATCACCAGGAGAAGAATCAAAAGAATAAATAAAGCTGCCAGCAAAATCTTGAGGCATACCGCACTGAATAACCAAAGAATTACCAAAATCATCAACAAGAGAAACAGTTCGGGTTTTACAGGAGATAATGGCTTCATGCCTCTTCAGCCAATCACCTCCAAGCAACAAATCAAAAGCGTCGAAACCCGGAACATTGAAATCACTAGAACATACTCAGGAGAAAGGTGATGTTCAAACTTATCACAAAGATCAATAGATAAAACTATGCAAAGCTCCAGAATCAAATGAAACATGAACAGGATACTAAAAATAAAGGAAAGGTGCCCCGAAGAGTACCTTGGCTATCACTAGGAGCAGGAGCAGAAGGAGGAACATCAGTACTAACTAAAGTAGGTCAACAATTAGCATAGTGCCCCTTCTGATCACACTAATAATAACCACTCAAATTTATTTAAAAATATCGATGTTTATACTCAAAAAGGTCGCAAACGCCATTTTGGACTCAATGGAAGTGATCTCGAGTCCTAATTCGACAGTTTGCAAAAAGTGACATTTCGGACTTAAATCCGACTAACGATGCTATATTTAAATAAAACATTTAAATATACAATCATAAAAATATGTGGGTTGTTAAACAGAACAAAGGGTAATTGGAGTGTATGCAAAATTACGTTACTAGGGTACCGTTTGCAACCAAAATTTTCTACGCTACCATTGGCGACGAATTCGACGCTCCAACGTTCCGTCTTAAAAAAAAGATCATTGGGTGGGTTGGAGTGCAGATATACATTGGCATCGGATGTGCCGTTTCACTCCAACTTTCGAATCATTTTAGCTCCCTCCACTCCTTTGTAACCATCAGCTCCTCCCTACTTCCCATACCAGCAGCAAAAACAGCCCCAATCTCTCCTTTCTCAATTTCTACCGAACTGCTCGAGCATATTTTTAGGTATTTTTCTCCGCTATTATGTTTATTTTTCCTATCTATAACATATGTTTTTCTGGGATTTTTCTTTGTTTTTTATAATTTTTAGTTTTCAGTATAACGCACTCTTCTGGTTCTGCTACTGCTTATGCTTTCTTCAAGCCCATTGCTTTATGAACATCTAAAAAGAAAAAGCTATTCATAGATCCGTGCATTAAATTTTTGCTAGACAGAAGGAGTTCGGTCTATGGGTTTTATGCGTTCGTGGCAGCCGCTTTTAACGACAGGTTGAACCTTGACGGGTCCCACACACAGATGAAGAACAAATGGGACAATCTATAATACTCTTGGACTGATTGGGATAAACTTCTAAGATAGAAGTAGGGATGTGGGATCAAGAGAATGATCGGTTGGATGGTTCCGATGAGTGCTGGAACACTACTGTAGCAAGAAGATATAAGAAATTCAAAAAAATTCCCCCATCAAATTCAGAGGGTTGGACCAGCTACTTGAAGGCTGCGTAGGAAAGGGCACTTGCAAATATCTGATAACTCCTGCTCCACCAGCTTAGCCTTTCACTGCTGCCGATGTGGATTCGTACTCCAATTGGGTGGCCAGTGACACTACACTCATTCAGTCTAGGTGTAGTAGGCAGACCCAGCATGACAGCTCAAGCAGGCTCGTCTGTAACGACCCACCCTTTTGCACGGTTTAAATTGACAATAAACCACACATGTCGGACTCAAACCATTCAAAAGGGAGGATTGTTATGGAGTAAATAATAAAAAGAAGAGGAAAGAATGAAAAAAAAATACAGAATCTCACAACGGAATGACAAAATATAATAATCAAATAAACAATTCATGAAGCTGGTTTACAAATAACATTTAATTACACTTTTACAATACAAATCAGAGTTACACGTACAACAGAAATAGATAAATAATGCAGCGGAATAACATGCTGCAGTGGAATATAAAATAAAATTAACACTATACAATCTCTGTCTTCGTCCTTCAGAATAAAATGGTCTTCAATACACTGAAAAGTTCAGACTGACCCGAGCATAATGAAAAGACCAAATACTCAAGTCAGAACTAAAAGATCTTATGTAACTTAAATCGACAATAAATAAATATGAGTGTAACAGCTTCAGAGATGTTTACGGGATTTTACATCTCCTATCCAGTATCTAACGTGTGTGCAATAACTTAAGAGATGTTCGGGATTCCATCTCCTAAGGATCTATTAAAATATCTACATACATAGTACATTACGCTATTATAATATGTCTAAAGTAAAGTATTAAAATAGCGTTAAGGCGTTACCCATATCCCCCTTAACACATTTTTATATAAATGTCGTAGTCTATACAGTACCGTAATTCCTCCATAAACTGGAGGGATATCAGAGGGCACTCCATAGTGTACGACACAAACCAAACTCGTAATGGCTCGATAAGGCATATGACAAGGCACGCGAGGCAATGCCAGGGTAGGATTCTACCGTTTGCACTCCCGGACTGGTGGTAACGCATAGCAGCTACCACCGCCCTCCTCAGAACACACTCCCATAATGAAATTGAGGGGTGGCCACCAAATCAATCACAAAGTAATAAATATGGTATCGAAGAAATATGCCCGATAAGGGGAGCGACACCACTTGGCCCGGTATAGCTTCTGTTTTAGTCATATCAAGCTGACCCGCGGGGTCAGGGCTGCGTTCATACCTTATACAGTAGCGTTCGCCAAACCACCCTTCTGCATTCTGGATTCTCCACCACGTGCACAGTTGATAAAGTGGTTTGCGGTATTGGTAGAGATTATGACAATATCTGATCCCGGTCTCTTTAACAACCTAACGCTTATTTCACACCGGTTGGTTCTTTTACATTTCCAAAACCGATTCATAATTGATATCAAAATATCATATTCAGTTCAAAATCATATCACTTTCGAAGTCATATTCACTTTCGAAATCATAACCACAAAATAGTTTAAACCGTCATATCAAATATTCGCCTTTAAATCAATTAAATCTGAATCATAACAGTTCCAACTTTAAACAGTTTGAATATTAAAAGTATTTTATATATTAAAAGTATTTTATATATTGAAATAGTTATACATTAAAAATAGTTTATATTTTAGAAATAGGTTATAGATTAAAATAGTTTATATATTAGAAATAGTTTATATATTAAAATAGGTTATAGATTAAAAGAGTTTATATATTAGAAATAGTTTATGTATTAAAATAGGTTATAGATTGAAAGAATTTAAATATTAGAAAGAATTTATGTATTAAAATAGGTTATAGATTAAAAGAGTTTATATATTTGAAATAGTTTATATATTAGAATAGGTTATAGATTAAAAGAGTTAATATATTAGAAATAGTTCATAATAGTTTAAAATGATTTAAAAAACAGTTTTAATAGTTTAAGGATTTTAAAACAATTAAAATAGTTTAATGTATAATGGTTTGATTATTGGAAATGGCTTATGTAGTAAATAGTTTGAAAATATAAATAATCTGAAATTTTAAAATAATAGATTTTTAAACAGTTTATATTAAAATAATTAATTTGAAAATAATATCAAATCAAACTGTTTTTTTTTTCATTTCAACAAATCTGGACCATTTCCAGCTTTCAAATTAACAAAAGTCAATTTAAATCTTACAATTCAAATTCTTATTAAAACCATTTCAATTTATCTCGATTTCAAATCCATGTTTGAATTACAAATTTAAACCACTTCAAATTCGATAGATTTTAAAGTTTAAATATTCAAACGTTTACAATAACTCAATTTTGATAAATTTCATTTATATTTCAAGAAATCAACTTTAAATTTTCAATATAACTCTTTAAACAATTCATTTAGACCAATGTCAATTTCAACTTTTTAAAGCTTCGATTTTTAAAATAATTCAGTTTATATAAATCAAATTTTATTTCAAAATATCATTTAACTGGGTTCAAAAATTAAGAATTTAAAATCATTTAATGTAAACAATCCGGTGTCCGTATATAATTTCTACCCTATGGTCAAGTGGTATGGATATATATCATTTCAACCCGCAATAATTTAAATTTACAGATATATATCATTTCAACCCGCATTCCCAAGTAAAATTCAAAATCCATAAAATCGCTTGAGTTTATCATTTCAACCCATAACGATTTTTTCCTAATCTACAAGATTGTTTGGGTATATATCATTTCAACCCATAGTGATTTTTCTAACGATAACTAATGGAACTTGCAGTGTTATAACAACATATAAAATAAATATAATATCCAATCATCCGAATATCAACAATTAAACATTCATCACAATCATCATTCAAATCAACAAGTAAATCATAACAAATAAACTGGTTATCATTAACAGGTATTTAATAGGCAATTAAATTCAATATTAATTTAAATGGAAATTCAATTCAAATAAACTCAAATTAAATTTAAATGGCAATTTAAAATACCAAACAACAATCAATAAATTTCTAATCACATTATAAATTCAATTTAACCAACATAAGATTATTTAGTATTTATGGGTGGGTTAAAACACTCACCTTTGATTTTTCGTCGACTTAAAATCCAAATTAGCCCCAAAAATCTAACAGTCTCAAAATCCAAACAAACCAGTTCCATAATTACCGAAATTTCGATACAATCGCCACGAAGAAAACCGCCCATGAATCCGAGCTTGTATGGAAAAGTTATTGATGTTAGAACAAATGAAAATTTAAATTTAAATAAAAATAAATGAGGGAAAATACCTTCCTCTCCCCAAAACCCTATCCTCACGTTTCAACTCACATAACCTGTCTGTAATGACCCGTAAATTTCGTGAATTTAATTTGGTTGAATTAATGAGTTGTGTAAATTTAATTTAGTAGAAATAAAAACTTTATAGAAAAAGGGATAATGAAATGAACGCTAATAAAATATAAGTGGTGATTTAAAACCTATTTACTAGCAATTTGAATAAATTTTTATAAATGAAATGGGGTAAGTATTATACCTGGATATAAATTTCCTTTAAAGGGAATTAATCAATATGTTAATGTAAATTTAGAAAAAAATACTATAATAAATGATAATTCCATTTCGTACTTGTAAGCTGTTACTATAAGTTGCGTATTGAAAAATGTTGATTGAATTGAAATTTATATTTAATTTAAATGGAGATATTTAAGGCTTACAATAACGGAAAATTTAGGTAATAAAAGTTAGCACAAGGGAATGAATGATAACCATATAAGGGAATGGCATTAATATAAATTTAGTTGGAACAAATTAGATGTAGAGAAATAAATGTAAGCATATAATATATTAATTAATGTTGGTTTGATGATAACGTTACTTGGTGATTTATTTTATAGTAACGGAAGTGTGAAACGTAAAGTAATAAAAGAATAGACTTATGTTAAGTAATAATTTGTGTATGCACGGGATTTTAAACGGTGATTGTTAAGTAATAAACCTATATAGGCATGTAGGGAAATAGGTAACAATTTATATGTTGTTATTTTATTTAGTATGAAATAAAGGTTGGAATTCAAATCACAATTAAAGGAGAGTAGGTAGTACGTTATTAGGAAGTAAATATAAGGGTAGATAACGACTATTATGAATTCCCTAATTTATTGGTTGATAAATTTATTTGAAATAACGATCATTTGAATGTGAGTAATTACAATGTAGTTATTGATTTCAAGCGTTATTTTAATAATAAATGTGGATAGGGGTATGTTAATGCAAGGAAATAAATCGGCGTTATATATTGAAATTTTGTTAGTGTTACAATAAGTAAAATTGAAATAGTTAATACGGATAAAAGTGAAACGGAAAATATGAATGCAATAGTGTGAGTCCAATATTTAATCCATCTAATCCAAATTAAAGATTCGTTAATTTAATAGATAGTCTCTGAATTTAAATGGAATTAAGGGAAATTTCTAAAATCGATAAATTTAGCAACTTTCAATTTAATTTCAAATTTGTTAAATTATTGTAATTGATTTAGAAATATAAAAAGTTGTTTATTTATTTGAAGTTAAATTTTGAAATTGGGTTATTTCAATTAAATGGGAATTTAATGTTAAATATTACGTTAGTGGAGTTTAAGTTGGAAATTGTTTGCACCAAAAATGGTCACAAACCCCAAGTGTAGTGAAAGCACCAGCGTATGAACATGAATCAACAGTATTCACACACAAATCACAGATCTAAGCAAGTAACAAGCAGCAACCAAGAAATAATGAACAGTGACACACAATTTATAGTGGTTCGGCTATCTCCGGCCTACGTCCACTTCAAGGTTTTTATGATTTTATTGCTCGATGCTTGAAGATTACAATTTCGTATGTTCTATTACCACTGATTTGCTGAACTAAGTCTGAATATAAGGCAGCAATGGTGATCTAGAGTAAATCTGGCAGAATCTGGGCGCTCCTTAGCTCGAAGAATTGTCCGACCCCCTTTCTGAATGAGCAGGGGCTCTATTTATAGGTGTAGAAGGCTGATATTTTGCCTAAAATGAAGGGAGACCAGTTCTGGTACGTCAGGGGGCCCACATGCCCGCTTTATGGAAATCTGGGCCCACTTTGGGATCGATTCGACCCTTGGTTCGAATCGATCAAGAAAGTGTCCAATCGAGCTGAAATTTGGTGTGAACATTCTTCAACATGTGCTCAAGCTTCTGTGAAAATTTCATAGCATTTGGATGTGTAGATCTCAAGTTATGATCGATTCAAGGTTGCATTTCTGGTTGACTAGCCTGGTTCAAATCGATCTAGTTCGAATCGATTCGTTCGAATCGATCCAGCGCGTGCCTCTGTGATGACGTGGAGCGCTTCCTTCGTGTTGATCCGTCTTGTGCTCCGAGTTGCCCGGGTCGACTCCACGTTTCTAGCTGCCGTTTTGACTGGTGGATTCGAGGTAGTGGGTTCGTAGACATACTCGTTCGAATCGATCAAGGCTTACCTTGGTTTAATTGACTCGAAGTTACCGTAACAGGGTGGACTCGAAGTAGCTTAAGGGATGGAGTCGAGGTGCATCTACTATATGGATTCGAAGTAGAGGAATGCCTACCGGGTTCGAACTGTTGGACTTTAGTGTAGTCTGTTTGGATGGATTCGAACTAAGGAGTGCTCGATGGATTCGAAGCCAGGAAAAAGGGATGGATTCGAAGGAAGGCTTCCGCGATGGATACGAAGCATGTAAAACTTGATGGATACGAAGATGATGGAGTCGACCTTGATGGACTTGAATAGCATTCCTACCTCATCGATTCGAACATAGGGTCTTTTATGGATTCGAATACAAGGCTGTCTCCTCCAGTTTCCATTGGTGATATCTTGAGCATACGAACTCGGATTGACTCGAAACTTGGAACGTCGTTTCATCTGGCCTTGCTTGACATGTCTTATTAATTGCAGCCCGATCCGGACTCGGACAAAATTCATCGATATCCGTGGTGAACCTGTGATGCACAATCGATGTTCATGACTAACAATCATTGATTTTCAGTTAATCTTTTGGGTATCTCGGCTTTGCCAAAAGTTGGGATAACATTTTGCCCCCCAAAACATGCCTTTTGGTAAAAGGCGTGTTTTGATCAGTCTCAAATTAAATGCAGTGAGTTCATGTGTATCTCATAGCTTATAGCATTTTCAATCAAGTCCATGGCTGTTCGGAGCCGAATCGTTATCAATTTCTTTCAGTGGAAGTTAAGAATGAGATTCCACTGTCTCTCCGTATTATCGATGGTCACTCCGGACCCTTGCCGAGCCCATTCCAGACTTAGCGATTGAATAGAAAGATCCTATTGCACTCCGGCGTTGCTTTCTATCCCTTGCACTCTGGCCCCAGCTAGGGCGTATAGCGATGTCTTGGTTGTTCTCTGCCGATGATAGCCTCTCCGGGCTCATGCTGGATCCCATCCTGTCACTCTCCGGTGAAGGGGAAACAATGTTAAGTGAGTCAATCATGTCGCTCTCCGGCGAAGCGACTCACCTCCTGCACTCTGGTTCAGTGTATCTGAACATTAAGCGATATCATGACCTGAATCGTCGGTCGATCACAGCCTCTCCGGGCTCATGCTGGATCCCATCCTGTCACTCTCCGGTGAAGGGGAAACAACGTTAAGTGAGTCAATCTTGTCGCTCTCCGGCGAAGCGACTCACCTCCTGCACTCCGGTTCAGTGTATCTGAACATTAAGCGATGTCATGACCTGAATCGTCGGCCGATCATAGCCTCTCCGGGCTCTTATCGAATCCTGATCCAATCACTCTTCGGTGAATAGGAAACGATGCTTAAGTGAGTTGATCCTGTCGCTCTCCGGCGAAGCAACTCACTTCTTGCACTCCGGACCCTGCCTCTCCGGGTAGGATCATAAAGCGATCATGTTTATATTGATATTTAATGTTTATCCTTTAACTCTCCGGTCAAAGGTTTATTTTAATAAGTGTTTCTTTATTAAATTAAAATCCTAGATGTTCAATCTCAAACACCAGGAAAAACAAGACAATGCCTCTCTGGGCGGAGTGGTCTATTACCATCTCAGAGCATGCCTAGGGATCTCTCCGGTTCCCGTACATGAGTAAGTGGAATAGCCGTTTTATTTTGGAAATCAAATCTAAGAAAACTAATCGACCAGAGTCCAAATCTTGAACTTGGCCCTTGCCATCACAATCAGTTGATGACGAGTCGTGATCCCGATCCAGGATCATTCCTGTTTGGTTGATGCGGTAGTTGTTCGGGTCTAACCGCCGTCGTACGTTCTCTGACATATTGTGGCAATCTACCACTCCTGGCATGTTCTTCCACCTCATCCTTTAGGTGGCGGCATTCATCGGTTGTGTGCCCATCCAGCTCATGGAATAGGCAGTATTTTCCGGTTCTACGTTCCCGCTCTGTGGGATCTCTCCTTGGTGGCTTTCGATAGGGGAGTTGCCCCCGAGTTTCGGTGTAAATTCGTTCAAGTCCTGCCACCAAGTCTGTGTACTGCCTGAATCTAGGCTCTCGGAATTTCTTCCGTTTGTCAGGACCATCAGGTGCGTCATCCTGCTTTCTCTTTCCTTTGTCTGCCCTGGACTGTTCCCTGGCGGTTCCTTCGCCTTGTGCAACATTTATTTCCTGCCTCTCGGCTCGTGATTCCTCTAATCGAATGAATTTTTCAGCTTCATGGAAAAACTCTCTAAGATCTTGCGGTGGATCTTTAGTCAAAGAGTCTTTGAATTCGGTGCCTTCTCCAACTCCTGCCACTGCCGCCATTAAAATCATCGATGGGTCCGGGCGATCTACAGAAGTCACCGTCGCATTAAATCGTAACAAAAAATCTTTTATGGACTCTCCGGTCCTTTGTTTTATCGATGCCAAAGTCATCACGCTCTTAGGTCGCGTCACGTGGACCCTAAACTGCTTCAAGAAGCAATCCACAAGCTCGCCCCATGTCCTGATTGATCCGGTTTCTAGCTGCCTAAACCAAAGCGCAGCCAAATCTAATAGGAATAAGGGGAAACATCGTGCCATCACTTCCTCGGATGCTCCCAGCACTTCCATGTGTCTGATATATCTGGTGATATGCATGGTCGGGTCTGACTTTCCATCATAAGGATTCAGCGTTGGTAATTTGAACTTCGGAGGGTTTCTTGCATTCCTGATATTCGGAGCGAACGGACTCCGACTAACTTCTTCCAATCCTCCTCCTGAAAATCCTCCTCTCATGAGTCGTCTCACTAGGCCAATCATTCTTTCATCTCCATCCAGGGGTTGCCCCCTTGTCATGTCTCTGTCTTGCCCTCCGAGTTTTGTAGGGAATTCTGGTACGTACTCTTCGGGTGGCTCGTTAGCATTTGTGTTGGCCCTAGCCGGTTGAGCTCCTTCCAAAGGTCCTTCTGCGTTGGATCTTGCGGGCCTGCCCCCAAGCCCTTGTTGATTGCCTTCTAGTTCTGTATTCTGTCCTCCATTGGGTTCCATAGCCCTAGCTCCTTGTTCCACATTCACAGCCGCTGTAGCTGGTCCAAGGTTCTGTGTTCCTGCAGCTCTCATCTGTTCGAAGAAATTCTACAGCATCTCTTGTTGGCTTTTCATCATTCTTTCCTGCATTAGGTTATTCATAGCCTCCATCTCATTTCTAGTAATGTATATCGAAGCTTGTCCTTCTCCAGCGCCAGAGGATGCTTCTTGACTTCCTCCCTATTGGCTCCTCTCAGCTCTTTGTTTTTTACTTGTTTGTCGAGTCATTGTAGAGTCAAATCTGAATCCTTAAAATCTTAAATCTAAACTTTGAATCTGGTGTAGCGGGTGTTAGTTCCTTCTCAGTGAAAGCACCAAAGTGTTTGCACCAAAAATGGACACAAACCCCAAGTGTAGTGAAAGCACCAGCGTATGAACATGAATCAACAGTATTCACACACAAATCACAGATCTAAGCAAGTAACAAGCAGCAATCAAGAAATAATGAACAGTGACACACAATTTATAGTGGTTCGGCTATCTCCGGCCTACGTCCACTTCAAGGTTTTTATGATTTTATTGCTCGATGCTTGAAGATTACAATTTCGTATGTTCTATTACCACTGATTTGCTGAACTAAGTCTGAATATAAGGCAGCAATGGTGATCTAGAGTAAATCTGGCAGAATCTGGGCGCTCCTTAGCTCGAAGAATTGTCCGACCCCCTTTCTGAATGAGCAGGGGCTCTATTTATAGGTGTAGAAGGCTGATATTTTGCCTAAAATGAAGGGAGACCAGTTCTGGTACGTCAGGGGGCCCACATGCCCGCTTTATGGAAATCCGGGCCCACTTTGGGATCGATTCGACCCTTGGTTCGAATCGATCAAGAAAGTGTCCAATCGAGCTGAAATTTGGTGTGAACATTCTTCAACATGTGCTCAAGCTTCTGTGAAAATTTCATAGCATTTGGATGTGTAGATCTCAAGTTATGATCGATTCAAGGTTGCATTTCTGGTTGACTAGCCTGGTTCGAATCGATCTAGTTCGAATCGATTCGTTCGAATCGATCCAGCGCGTGCCTCTGTGATGACGTGGAGTGCTTCCTTCGTGTCGATCCGTCTTGTGCTCCGAGTTGCCCGGGTCGACTCCACGTTTCTAGCTGCCGTTTTGACTGGTGGATTCGAGGTAGTGGGTTCGTAGACATACTCGTTCGAATCGATCAAGGCTTACCTTGGTTTAATTGACTCGAAGTTACCGTAACAGGGTGGACTCGAAGTAGCTTAAGGGATGGAGTCGAGGTGCATCTACTATATGGATTCGAAGTAGAGGAATGCCTACCGGGTTCGAACTGTTGGATTTTAGTGTAGTCTGTTTGGATGGATTCGAACTAAGGAGTGCTCGATGGATTCGAAGCCAGGCAAAAGGGATGGATTCGAAGGAAGGCTTCCGCGATGGATACGAAGCATGTAAAACTTGATGGATACGAAGATGATGGAGTCGACCTTGATGGACTCGAATAGCATTCCTACCTCATCGATTCGAACATAGGGTCTTTTATGGATTCGAATACAAGGCTGTCTCCTCCAGTTTCCATTGGTGATATCTTGAGCATACGAACTCGGATTGACTCGAATCTTGGAACGTCGTTTCATCTGGCCTTGCTTGACATGTCTTATTAATTGCAGCCCGATCCGGACTCGGATAAAATTCATCGATATCCGTGGTGAACCTGCGATGCACAATCGACGTTCATGACTAACAATCATTGATTTTCAGTTAATCTTTTGGGTATCTCGGCTTTGCCAAAAGTTGGGATAACAGAAATCTAGAATAACAATATATTAGACCATTAACCAATGCTAATTTATCTACTTGGTGATAATGGAGTGAATAAAAGAATTTAAAAACCTATATCTGTAAATATCTATAATATTTGAGTGGAAATAACAAACTTTTAAATGTGGGATTAAGAGTTTTACAACAATTATTATGAGTTATATACTTAGTTCATTCAATTAGATCCTAAATCATTGCAATGAATATAAATTAAATGTTACGATAAATAAATTAAGGTAATAAATGGGAAATAACGTAAATGTCTTCATAATATGATGATTTGTGAATAAAAAGATGGAAATAAAGTTTATTAATATATCGGAATTTAATTTACTATAAATAGGTTAATTGCAATCAAATGAGTTAAGTGTTTAAACGGGAATCAAGCTCTATGTATTTATTTGGATTTATTGCAATTAATTTAAAATTAAATATGTAATTATTACTTTAATTTAAATTATCGTTCAACGCGTTTGTTTATCAGATCCATCTACTCTAATTCTAACCTATCTATATAAACCCAATTATAAACCCTAGCCTCCACCTATTCTCATTTATTTGTGCGTTCATTTTCTTTAATTCTTTCTCTTCCTAAATGGATGCAAATTTCAGATCCAATTCTATTCAAAAATCAAATAAAATTCAAAGTCCTCAGAAAAGAAAAAAAAATATTGTAGTTTTCATCGATACGGATCTAAGCGCAGTCTCTGTTTTTGCAATAGTCGCTTGAGTCAACCAGAAATCACGGTCAAACGTGTAAAATTCGAAACCCAAAAGGTTGAATTGGGGCTTTTTGATTTCTTCATCAATTTGCGAAATTGGAACATGGGTTTTGGTGAGATTAGTCACTAGGGGTGCGCAGGAAACGCTGATGTGGCAAGTGGTAATAGGTAGGTTTGTTTTGTTTTGAATTTAATTTAATTTTGATTTTTCAAACGCGTTAATACGAATAACTTCCACATACGATACCCGTTTTACGCATGGTATCTTTTGTTAGGATCGTATTGAAATTCCGGACTTGATGATGCTGGTTTGGATGAATTCTGAGACGGTCAAGTTTTTGGGTTTAAATTGAATTTAAATTGAATTTAAATTCAAAAGGTGAGTGTTTTAACCCACTCACAACTTCTAAGATTTCTTATGTTTATTAAATTAAATTTTGATGTGATTTAAAATTTATCTATGATTGTTTGGGCATATATTTAATCATTATCTCAGTTAGATAGCATTTAGTTAAATTAAATTGTTATTTAATTTTATTATTGCATATAATTTGCCAGTTAAATTTATTTATTCTTGCATATAAACTGTCAGTTGAATAGTTATTAATTTTTATTGAATATAAACTATTCGTTGATACCTGTTATATTTTATATGCTTTATATTGATGTTTTGTTTACATTGGATGATGATTGTAATGAATGGTTGTTTATTGATATTTGGATGAATGGATGCTATATTTTATATTGTATAAACTGCAAGTTATTATGCATTTTCATTCCATTCGGGATTGCGGTTTGAAATGATATATATAACCATAAACTTTTATTTTTAAATTACGGATTGAAATGATAAATATCCGTATCACTTGACCATAGGATAGAAAATTATATACAGGCACCGTGGTCTATATCTAAAATATTTTAAGGGATTTTCTATGGTTTGGAAAGAAATATACGGTTTAATAAATATTAAATTTTGAGATTATATAAATATTATTTTATATATGGTTAAATTCTAAAATTTAAGCTATGTATAACTTGATGATGTTTTAAGTTTGATTTACGAATATTTCAAGTTTGAGCTTTATTTAAGTGAAATTGAATTTATTAAATAAATATTTCTGAACTAAATAATAGTAAATTGAATTAAGGTATATATAAGATTATCATATTTGGTTGGGAATTTTGGAATATTTAAAGACTTGAAATATATCAAAATTGAAATGTTTTATTGAAATTAAGGTATTATTATTTTCAAAGTATTGGTTTTCGAAATTGTTATAACTTTGAAAGTAATATGGTTTGAAAATGAATTTATTTGAAATAGAATTTATTTAAGAATTATCTTTAAATATATTGATTTGAAACCGATTGAAATTTTGAGATTAAGAATATGGCTGCATTATGTGATTTGGGTTTAAGATGGTTTTAAAGAATATTTCAAGTTTTATAATTAAGAGTAAGAATAGTGATTGAAAATTTGGATTTTATTTAAATGATATATTATTGAATTTGGTTTTAAAGTATATACTATTTTGAAGTAAATGATATGTTTTGAAATAGCAATAATATTTTGGTTTTAAAGTATATACTATTTTGAAGTAAAGGATATGGTTTGAAATGGCAATAATATTTTGGTTTTTGATGTATATACTATTTTGTAATAAAGAATATGTTTTGAAAGGGCAATGATTGTGTTTTTAAAAGTATATATATTTTTAAAATGACCACGGTGTTATAATAACGATTGGTTGTTAAAGAGACCGGGATCGGATATGGACATACTCTCTGTCGATACCGAAAACCACTTTGACAACTGTGTACGCGGTGGAGTTTCCAGAATGAAGTAGGACGGTGGCGACGATCCTAAAGGTATATGCGTGGACCCAACTCCCGTGAGTTGGCATAAGGTGGCTAAAACAGGAGCGATTGACGGACCAATGAGGTAGCACCTCTGATCGGACACACTTCTTCGATACTATTCTATTACTTGTGATTTTATTTGGTGCGCACCCTTGATTTGGGAGTGTTGTTCGAGGTGGGCGGTAGTGGCTACTATGCGTCACCACCAGTCCGGATGCGTAATTGGTATATCTACCCTGGCATTGCCTTGTGTGCCGTGTCACCTACCATATCGAACCCACTACGATTTTGGTTTAAAGATCCGACCGCGTTAAGGTTCACCATCCCCTTAACGCTATTTTCTATATGATTATACTTTACTGATTAGACACTCCTGTATATAGCGAATATTACTACATAGTAGATAGTTTAACGGATCCTTAAGAGATGTGAATCCCGAACATTTCTTAAGTTACTTCACTCACGTTAGACACTGGATAGGAGATGTCAAACCCCGTAAACATCTCTGACGCCGTTTACACTCATATTTATTTCATTGATTTAACTTACATAAGATCTTTTAGTTCTGACTCGAGTGTTTTGTCTTTTCAATTCGCTCGGGTCAGCCTGAGCATTTCAGGATTTGAAGGCCCTATTTCTGAAGGACGAAGACGAAGATTTGATTATTACTATTTGTTATATATTCTACTACACCATTGTATTCCGTTGCATAATTATCATTCTCTGGTATGTGTAACTCTGATATGTATTGTATAAGTATAATCAAATGTTTTGTAAAACAGCTTCATGAACTGTTATTTGATTATTATATTTTATCGTTCCGCTGCAAAATTCTATTTTGTTTCTTTTATTTCTCACTTTTTCTTAGTTACCCCATAACAATCCACCCTTCTGTATGGTTTAAGTCGGCACATGTGTCGTTACACTGTCCCTGTTCCTTAACATTGCATGTGCCTCCACGATAAGCCGCGGCCACGCCCACGATCACCAAACGGTCGCCTCCACGTGCGCCTCTCCCATGACCATCGACAACTCCCCCCGAACGCCGAGGTCGACCACGAATTACAGCCGCCTCCGCCTCTAAACAAAACCCTAATTGGAATTTACATGCTGATCCAACCATCAACTCTCCAAATGAACCACTCTGATGCACTCCCCACGTCCATCTCCACACAGCAGCACCCTTGAATCAAGGCATCACCACCGATGATCAACCGCCACAATGAACGGCCGAGAATGTTTTGGTCATTTCTGGACAAACCAAAACTCGATTGCAAAAAAAACAACGGATTTAGATTGCGCTCTTCGAGAGCTTTCCAACGATATATAATATGCTATGATTTGAGGAGTTTAAATTTTTCGACTTGATTTTGATTTGCAATTATGGTTTTGGATATTCAGCCATTAGGAAGGAGGAAGAAGCAGATAGATAGAATTGTACGTATAGGGATAAAGAATAAAAAGGCTGTTAGGGTTAGGAAAAACTATTTATATAGACAAAGATAGATAAGAATGAATGGTACAGATTGAATTGGTCGAAACGATAACAACGACCCAAAAACCCGTTTCATTTTCGGAACGAAAATGGATCATCCAATATATCAAAATAGATGTTTTTGATATTTTTAAACTCAATGGAACTAGTTTCAAATCCAAATTCCATTATATACATAAGTTAGCTTTCAAAATCAGATATATTCATTTAAATTCTTTTAATTGATTTCTACACGTTTCAAGCCCGCACGATCAAACGACAAGTCCGATCGCTACAAAACTTGAAATCCTACAATAATTTACTGTTATGGATCCGATGAAACTGGTTTCGTCGAAATCCGAGTTAGTGGCCAAAATGGCTAATTTTCACGTTAATTAAATAAAATATTATTAAATTAATTTAATCACTTTTAAATTCCAATTTAACAGTTAACAATTTCATCATTCTAAATTACATAGAAATTAAAAATCCTTCAAAATAAATTTTCCATGTCAAATTCAATATTTAAATATTTCAATAGTTACAACGTTCAATTACAACTGTAATAAACTCATAAATTATAATTTAAATCCAAATAATTTTTTTTATTTTGATTTCACCCCTATTATTTAATCAACAATTACCTTATGAATAAAATTAACATTAGTTTACATTTTATTACATTCATATTTACAGTTATTACCTTTTACCATACTAATTATAATATTTCAATTTCTTTTATTCCATTAATTACCAATTTAATTCCTTATTTACAATTTTATCCAAATTAACTTTACAATTATTTCAATTGATTGAAACTACATTAAAATAGTTATCAATTACATTAAATCAACATTATTAAACTACCTTCTAGTTATTTTTTCTCATTAGTAAATCATAAATTTTTAATTTCTCACAATGTTAAATGTCAAAATCTTATTTAGTTTAATATTTTTAATTATCCAAAATTACGGGTCGTTACACTCTCCCCCACTCAAAACTTTTCATCCTCGAAAAGGGAAAATGATGAATTAAGAAACTAATATATTTTATTCAAATAATCAATCTGTAACACTTTAAACTCACATAATTAAGTATTTTAAATAAAGTATATAAATTTATAAACAATTAAATCTTCCATAACCAAGTTTAATAAAAGCAGAAAATATTTGCACTTTCACATATTTTTCTAAGTCTTAAATTCACGGAAAATTTCGGCAAAGTCCCCTTTGTACAGATAGGTCCGGAAAATAATAATATCAATAATAACAATATATATATCATATTAAAAAAATAAAACATCCCAAACAACGGGAAAACAATAAAATATCGTTGCAAAACCGTAATCCTAAAACGTACCTTTTTGTCGGGAAAACAAACTTTACTTATGAAACCAAAAGCAGTAGCTATTGCTTCCATAAACCTGTATTTCACTTATATAATCCAAAATAGTGAGAATTATGTGCAAGAGAAATATTTAGTTGTTCCAATTAGTAACAAAAGCAAATCAACACAAACATATGCAAACAAACAACGTACCATCATATGCAACAAAGGAATCAATCATACATCAATAGCAACCAAAATTAATAGTTTGTTCAGGTTTGGAAACTCTTAATCGTGCAAAGTGATAAATAAACTATTAAGTGTACCCTACGCTCAACAGCCTTAGATAAATACTTAATAGACTAATCATACAACCTTAAACAATTAGAAGTATCCTTTCCCAAACATCCCATAAGCCAAAACAACTAAAAACTTCAAATATTATTTAAGTTTATTTTTATAAATTTCCTTTCAAATCATTTACTGTTTATTTATTTTCATTCATTCATACGATGATTATTTTATTAATTTTAACTTCATTACTTACAAAATTCATTTCCCATTCATTCATACAATGCCCTTTTTCCATTTATTTACATTCATTACTTACATAAGTTATTTCCATTCAATTATTTAGATCATCCATAATCAATTCTTAAAATATTGTGCAAGTTTCTTTGCAAATTTAATTCACCATTTATTACTTACTTATATAACTTAATTTCCATTTAATATTATTCACCATTGAACACTTTCACTACTTAAGTTTTACTTGTATAATATTTTGTTACATATTCCTATTTAACATTACAACTTTTTTAAATATTTATGGTAAGTTATATATATATATATATATATATATATGTTTTAAGAATATAATTGAATGTTACACAAGTTTATCTTATTCAATTTGGTTAACAAAATGTTCAATAATTACATCTTCTAAATTTTCATATCTTTTGATTTACAAGTTACAAATTTCCAATTTCTTATATATTTCATTAATCACATAGCATCTACTTTCTTATTTTCCATTTTAGAAGTTTCCAACTATTAAAATAGTTAAGATTTCATTTCATTACAATAATTGAAATCCCTAATTTATAGAAACTGAAGAACTAAATGTCGGGTTCGTTTCAACTCATTTAAAATAATTGTGTGTATAAATATACTCTAGCTTTTATATATCCAATCATATTTAGAAATTTAAGATTAAGATTTGTTTATCAAAACAAATGTGTAGTAAAGCTACTACAATGGCCTTTCCACTTTGAAACTCAAAAATGAATGTCGATGATGCGTGCACTCATCACCGAAATTATTTTCCAACGACAGAAGAGGGGAGTACATAACTTATTTCCTTTAAAATTCTTTTAAAACATTTCTTTCAAATTATATTGAAAATATTTCTATCCGAAAATACTTCCAAATAATACTAATATTATATTCCAAAATCTTTGAAAATTAATTTCAAACATCCCGAAACTTAAGTTCCCAAATTTCAAATTCATATTTACTTTATTTGTAAAATTCTATTTTGCAACCAATATTTATAAAATTTCACTTCCTAACAAACAAACATTTCACATACAACTATATCCATTTATAAAATTTATTCTTTTATATACAAAATATGATACTAGGTTAACCATTTTTATCTACCTATATTTCAAACCCAATATTGTGTCGTCTACCCTATTAAGTGTTTAGAAATCCCTATCGATGTCATAATGTCCTATATACCGACCAGAATTTATAAATACTAAACAGAACAAATTAACACAACATAAAAACATTTTATAACACTAACAAGTACTCTCTCTCTTATATATACACTCAAACAACTCATTCTAGGGTATTACTTCCCTATCTCTAATGAGTCAGACCCCACAAAGTTAAGGTTATCGCTAAACCAAAGCTCTAATACCACTTGTAACCACCCACCCTTTTGGACGGTTTAAGTTGACAATAAACCACACATGTCGAACTCAAACCATTCAAAAGGGAGGATTGTTATGGGGTAAATAAGAAAAAGAAGAGGAAAGAATGAAAAAAAATACAGAACCTCACAGCGGAATGACAAAATATAATAATCAAATAAACAGTTCATGAAGCTGTTTTACAAATAACATTTGATTATACTTTTACAATACAAATCAGAGTTACACATACAGTAGAAATAGGTAAATAATGCAGCGGAACAACATGATGCAACGGAATATAAAATAAAATAAATAGTATACAATCTCTATCTTTGGCCTTCAGAATAATATGGTCTTCAATACACTAAAAAGCTCAGACTAACCCGAGCGTAATGAAAAGACAAAACACTCGAGTCATAATTAAAAGATCTTATGTAAGTTAAATCAACAGTAAAAAAATATGAGTGTAATGGCTTCAGAGATGTTACTTGATTTTACATCTCTTATCCAATGTCTAACATATGTGCAATAACTTAAGAGATGTTCGGGATTCCATCTCCAAAGAATCCATTAAACTATCTACATACATAGTACAATATGCTATTATAATATGTCTACAATAAAATAAAGTATCAAAATAGCGTTAAGGCGTTACCCATATCCCCTTTAACATATTTTTATATAAAAGCCATAGTCTATACAGTACCGTAATTCCTCCATAAACTGGAGCGCTATCAGAGGGCACTCCATAGTGTACGACACAAACTAAACTCATAATGGGCTCGATAAGGCATATGACAAGGCACGCGAGGCAATGCCAGAGTTGGATTCTATAGTTTGCACTCCCAGACTGGTGGTAACGCATAGCAGCTACTACCGCCCACCTCGGAACACACTCCCATAATCAAATTGAGGGTTGGCCACCAAATCAATCACAAAGTAATAAATATGGTATCGAAGAAATGTGCCCGATAGGGGGAGCGGCCCCACTTGGCTCGGTATAGCTCCTGTTTTTGTCATATCAAGCTGACCCGCGGGGTCAGGGCTGCGTTCATACCTCATACAGTAGCGTTCGCCAAACCATCCTACTTCATTCTGGAATCTCCACTATGTGCACAGTTGTTAAAGTGGTTTTCGGTATTGGCAGAGAGTATGACAATATCTGATCCCGGTCTCTTTAACAACCAATCGCTTATTTCACACCGGTTGGTTCATTTACATTTCCAATACCAATTCATAATTGATATTAAAATATCATATTCAATTCAAAATCATATCACTTTCGAAATCCTATTCACTTTCGAATTCATAACCAAAAAATAGATTAAACCATCATATCAAATATTCGCTTTTTGAATCAATTAAATCTGAATCATAACAGTTCCAACTTTAAACAGTTTGAATATTAAAAGTAGTTTATATATTGGAATAGTTACATTAAAAATAGTTTATATTTTAAAAATAGGTTATAGATTAAAATAGTTTATATATTAGAAACGGTTTATATATTAAAATAGGTTATAGATTAAAAGAGTTTATATATTAGAAATAGTTTATATATTAAAATAGGTTATAGATTAAAAGTGTTTATATATTAGAAATAGTTTATCTATTAAAATAGGTTACAGATTAAAAGAGTTTATATAATAGAAACATTTTATATATTAAAATAGGTTATAGATTAAAAGAGTTAACATATTAGAAATAGTTTATAATAGTTTGAAATGGTTTAAAAAATAGTTTTAATAGTTAAAAATAGTTTAATAGTTTAAATAGTTTAAGAATTTTAAAACGGTTAAAATAGTTTAATATAAAATGGTTTGATTATTGGAAATGGTTTATATAGTAAATAGTTTGAAAATATAAATAATCTAAAATTTTAGAATAATAGATTTTTAAACAGTTTATATTAAATAATTAATTTGAAAGTAATATCAAATCAAACTGTTTTTTTTTCATTTCAACAAATCTGGACCATATCCAGCTTTCAAATCAACAAAACACAATTTAAATCTTAAAATTCAAATTCTCATTAAAACCATTTCAATTTATCTCGATTTAAAATCCATGTTTGAAGTACAAATTTAAAACACTTCAAATTCGATAGATTTCAAAGTTTAAATATTCAAACATTTACAATAACTCAGTTTTGATAAATTTCATTTATATTTCAAAAATTCAACTTTAAAATCTTTAAAAAATTCATTTAAACCGATATCAATTTCAACATTTTAAAGCTTGGATTTTTAAAATAATTTAGTTTATATAAATCAAATTTTATTTCAAAATATCATTTAACTGGATTCAAAAATTAAGGATTTAAAATCATTTAATTGAACCAATCTGATGTCCATATATAATTTTCTACCCTATAGTCAAGTGGTACGAATAGATATCATTTCAACCCGCAATAATTTAAATTTACGGATATATATCATTTCAACCCGCAATCCCGAGTAAAATTCAAAATCCATAAAGTCGCTCGAGTTTATCATTTCAACCCATAACCATTTTTCCCTAATCTATAAGATCGTTCGGGTATGTATCATTTCAATCCATATTGATTTTACTAACAATAACTAATGGAACTCGTAGTGTGATAACAACATATAAAATAAATGTAACATCCAATCATCCAAATATCAACAATTAAACATCCATGACAATCATCATTCAAATCAACCAATAAATCACAACAAATAAACTGGTTATCATTAACATGTATTTAACAGGCAATTAAATTCAATTCAAATAAACTCAAATTAAATTTAAATGAAAACTTAAAATACCAAACAACAATCAATAAATTTCTAATAACATTATAAATTCAATTTAACCAACATAAGATGATTTAGTATTCGTGGGTGGGTTAAAACACTCACCTTTGATTTTTCGTCGATTTAAAATCCAAATTAAGCCTAAAAATCTAATAGTCTCAAAATCCAACCAAACTAGTTCCATATCGTCCAAAATTTCGATATGATCGCCATGGAGAAAACCGCACGTGAATCCAAGCTCGTATGGAAAAGTTATCGATGTTAGAACACATGAAAATTTAAATTTAAATAAAAATAAATGAAGGGAAAATTCGTAAATATACCTTCCTCTCCCCGAAACCCTATCCTCATGTTTTGTAACGACCCGGAATTTTTGTCATCTTGAGTTTTGAATATTAATTTTTAATATTCAATAATACGGTATTTTTAATCAAACAAAATCCCCGTTAAATAACAATTGGTAATAATATACCGTTTTCAAACCAAGTTAATATTTGAATTTCCATATTTTTATTTATAAAATAGGAAATTGATTTAATTAGAATTTCTTATTATATATATATATATACATATAGGACAATAGAAATTTTTATATAATATGGAAATCAAATTCATAGCAAGTAAATGTAAGTGAATAAGAAGGATATATTACATACAGAAATGATATGACTTGTGAAAAATATTATGTATTATAAGTGGACAAAGTTAAAATTGGGTTTTCTTATATATATATATATATATATAGACACACACACACATACACACACACACACACATATATATATATATACATATATGTATGTATACATATCAGTTAAGAAGAGTGTAATATTTATAAACTAAATAAGCTAGTGGGTTAAATATAATATATGTAATGGTAAGTGAAATATGTATATATATGAACTAAATAAATATAGTTATTAAAAATAAATATATAGTGAAAATTGAAAGAAGTAAATATATAAGAAAATATACATATGGAAATATATATGAGAGAAATGAGAAAAATTAAAAAAAAAATCATTTAAATTATTGGAAAAGGAAATCTTCCACAAATCATGTTTTAACAAACATGTTATTTTTATAAAAATGAAATGACAAGACTTTATAATGCCTTGAGTTATATATATATATATATATATATATATATATATTAATAGAAATATATACATATAGATATGAAGACTTGTAATGCCTTGAGTTTTAGAATCAAAAGAGAGTTTAACTAAGTAAATAACAAAGGTAAAACAAAAAGAGTAAACTAGTAAAAAGGTAAAAAAACAATAGGCAAAAATAGGTAAAATAAAAATAAAAATATATGAAAACATTGTTTGGTCAAAAGAAGTAAAGACCAAAACATTTATTTTGATTTCATTTCAAACTAAAAACAATACATCACCTCAAGTCTCTTTTTTTCAAATCCATCACTGTATAAAATATCATTGTACAGCAGATCAAATTTTCTTGGGCCAAATCTTGTACCGTATACATCATTTCACCTCTTTGCAAACATGTATACATTAGCTTGTATGTAGGCTTCAGTTTCAAAAAGCCTATAAACCATAACACTGAAAGAAAAAAAAGAGACTCTGTAAACAAAACACAATTCTCTGTAAAACAAAGCACTGTAAAAGAAAAGAAAGAAGAAGCATATTGTTCAAATCAAAAGCAAGGCAATATTTCAAGTTATAAACTGGATTCAATTTGAAGTTTTAAAGGAAATAAAACATGTTCAAGGTGAGAGTTTAATTAGAAAATACCTGGAAGTGTTTTAAATGCTACTCTGTTGTTAACAGTGTAAAACTTTCATACATGCTCAACTTCAAAAAAATCATTTTCTTTCAATACAATTCGAATTTGCTAACAGTGTAAACTAGGAAAACGTTTATTTTTTATCATAGATTACATTAAAAATGGTTCGAAGCTTGCTTGTCATATATATTGTGTGAATTTGCAAGTTTACAGTGAAAGACCCAGTTTTGTCAAATTTCAACGTCTCTGAAACATTAAATGAAGTTGGAAATTTGGATTGTATGACCAAACCATGAATTTTAGTGAAGAAATTATGATTTTTATGATATTAGATTGAGAGAAATTTGGTGTTTATCGTTTTTCACAAAAATTAATTTCCGGAATTTGGGTCATCGAGGAAAAGCAGAGCTTGGCTGAGGAGGAGCGTCGCACCATGGTTGAGAGGTTCACCATGCCGGAATTTCAAGTTTGACTTTGGGTTGGGGTGTTTTGGCGATTTAGGGTTTTGGAATGGTGGGTTCTAAGCGCTCGAACGCGGTCAAACTATGGTAAGGAGGGGCGACGAGGAAGGTTCGGTCATTGACTGAAGGTGCGGGGGTGGATGGGCATTCAAATGGTGATGGCGGATGGGATAGGCGAGGAGCAGGGAGGTGCGCAGAGGTCGATTTGCGTGCGTCGTGTTTTGAGACCTGGAAATGGCGATGGTCGAATTTAGCTCCGGCAAGGCAGTGGCAAAGGAGATGTGTGCGTGTTGAGGAGCAGGCGAAGAGGATCTTGGTAGGGTGCTCGGCTGGGTGAGTGGCAGCCTGGTGGTGACGTGCACGTGCACGTACACGCATGCACGATGGTCGGTTCCTAGTTTTTTTGGAAGCGATCGAACATGGAAGGAGATGAGGTTGCTGAAACGAGTTGCGACCTCGTGGCTCGCGAGGAGAATTGAAGGGGTTTGGGTGGATGATCGACGAAGGTAGCAACAGGATCGAGAGTTCGACGTTTTGGGTTGTGGTCTTTCTTTCTTGGTTTGGGTTTAGAATTAGGTCAGAGAATAAGAAGAAGGGTTGACGGGTTTGGGTGGTGGATGGGCTTCGGCCCGAAGAGGTGGTAAGGGAAGTTAACAAATTTAAAATGTTTAATTTTTTTTATATAAATGTTTAGGGAATTTTAAAACACTATAACTTGTTTATACAAAGTCCGATTAATGCGAAATTCATTGCGTTAGGTTCGTATCAACGAACACTATGTTGTCGTATGATTTTTTGTAGAATTTGAACAAGTGAAATTTTACGGTATACTAAAACGGATAGAAATTTAATTACCTGATTTAAAACAAATATCTTTGTTTAAAATTATATGGCTTGTATATTTAAGTTATTTTTCCAGATAAAAATAGCGACGAGTTAAATTAATTAAATAACGATGTTTTGACATCTGTTTAGCGGAATAAAACACCGTTCCGCCAATTGTATTGTAGTGGACCCGTATTGGCAAAATAAAACACCGTTCTACCATTATTACTGAATATATCTGTTGGGGACGTTTACTAGCAGAAATAAAACCCTGTTCTGCTATTTTATTCATACGGACATCTATTTTCCTTATAATTATATTAGGCAATATGATGTTGAATTGATTGTTAAAAACTGATTGATATGAATATCTGTATATGTTATTCTGGACTGTTATGAAATTGAATGGTAACTTGATTAAGTACCATTGGAATTATTAAGCCATCTTTTCCTATTTGGAAGTGGACTGTTGAACCAAAATTGTTTAAGGATGATTATTATTTATAAATGATATTTTAAAGTTAATTAGTAAATGTATTGACAATGATTTAAAGTAATTAATTTATTATTCTTAAAAATTATATAAAAAGTATTAATTATTGTTTTAAAGTATTAATTATCTAAAATGTTTAAGATATATTAAATTTTAATTAAGGTTATTTTATAGTGATTGTTTAACGTTAATTATTACTTAAGGGTTAATTAGTATTAAAAGTATATTTATTCCAAAGATAAATATATTAAATTTTAATAATGTTTTAAAATATATATTATATAGTAAAATTTTATAAAAGAGTACTTTACTTAATTTGAACTTGGAAAATTTATATTGAAACCTTATAAGCATTATTTTGAAAAATTTTAAATAAAGTTTTCGGAAAGTAAATGGTATATTTTCATGGCGTAATCGGAGGTAGAGAGTGCCTGCAGTTAAATTTTGGATTTCTCTAGGATAGAGACGTAACCATTGAGTTGTAAATCCATGGTTGATACCGCAGTGGTGCTTTCCAGATTTATTTTTAAAAGGGTTTCAAATATTTTGAAATGAATGGTTTGTGAATATATTTATCCGGTGAGATAAGCATATGCTGTTTTGATTAAGTAATTTAAAGTTATTGGAATTTAAATTAATTAAGGATTATTGTTTTCAATGGAAGATGAAACCTTAATTGGATGTTTGTGTATTTGATAGTTATAAAACGGACTATCAAATCTGGACAAAAATATAACTTTGGGAATATCTATAAGAAACACGGGAATTATATGGTACAATTACCGTTTGAGGTGCTATATTGTACGTATAAACTCATTTCGTTCTTCTAGGACGATGATAAGGAAATCTGTCCACCAACGATTAGGAGGTGCTCTCCGATCTTATTTGCATCGGTTTATTTCCTAAAGATCCGGGGTTGAGTTTACCGGAAATATTAAAAAGTTGTTTCGAAGAGACCGGGATCGGATAAGTTATCCGAAAACCACTTCGATCCAACAAATATGTTTTTGAATAAAGACAAGAGCATGGAGTCGAAGATGGAGCATTGAAGTGCAAGGGCTAATCGCTACTAATCCTGAGGATGATTCCAAAACGGAAGTAGTAGGAATAGTGCCTTCGGTTCCGTTCAGACCCAGAACGGACTTTATGGTCGAATGCTATCAGTACATTGTCAATGGAGGACAATGAGCATTCTAAGTGAAAATTCCTTAAAAGGTAATCGTAGCCTCTAGCCTCATCAACCAAGAATGACTGAAGAGCAGAGGAGATGTAGCAAGGCTAAGTGGGTAGCACCCAATTAGGATATGTTTATCACCTTTCTAGATACCCTTAGATAGTATTTTATTACTACGATACGTGGAAGGAGCTCGAGAAAGGGTGGGAACACTCGGGGTGATAGCATATTCAGTCTATCCAGGTTAAGGATAGTCTGTTCTTGTGTTGCAGGGGATCCCGACATGGTCCTCGGTACATTGTTTCTAGACATGTACTGTGACAGGTGATACACCAGTACCTAGTTATTCATATGGAATCCATTCTCCAATACGTGCCTTTACGTTTTTGGTTGTAGAGTCTAGTATGATGGAATTTAATTAATGTAATAATTTCAGCTATTTGAATAAGTATTTGTACTTAGACACTATTATAATATCATTAGATTTTCTATAAAAGTGTTTTTGTTACCGTAAGGGAAAAACCCATCGTGTTTATGTGTGGCGTGGTCTTACGGGGTACCTCTGATTTTAAAAGGATTGTGAAAGTTATAACGAATAAAATTCCTTATGATTTAAATTCTCACGCTGGTTTTACCAAACTGACCCGGGCATGGTTTTTCCTATATGCTCGGGTCAGACCGAGCATATTTCCAGGTTTAGCTGGAAGATTGGAGCTTCAAGAGAGGAGTCGGAGCCCAGAGTCATATTCACATAGATGATTATATTCCATTGCATTAATTGTTTATATCAGCAATTGTAAGGATAAGTTGTTATAACTGTCCGTGCTGAATAGATTGTATACTCTGATTGATGTCTGTATATATATATATATATATATATATTAATTGCAGATTCTGTTTATGTAAAATTTGTTCTGTATTATAGATTATTCATTTCTGTTGTGAGATTCTATGTTGTTCTATTATTCTTCTATCTTCTATCTTCTTTCTGCTTTCTTTTTCTTCCTATCCGCCTTTCTGTTCAATTTGGAGCGGACAAGCATGGTAAAGTGTCTGTTCGAACTGTACGGAAAAGTGGGTCGTGACATCGTGTTATCAGAGCTTAGGTTGAGCGAATACCTAGGCTTTGGTGGGGTTACTTATTAGAGATATGGTCAGTAGTACCCTAAAATGAGTTTGAGTACACACACACACACACACACACACACACGAGAGCGTGTATTTGTTAGTGATATAAAAATGTTTTATATGGTGTTAATTGATCGATTGAGTAGCATATGGATTCTGGTTAATACGAGTAGCTAACGTTATTGATAGGGATCTCTAAACAATTGAACAAGGCCAATGGACACAATATTGTTTAAGTCGGTAAATGAAATAATTTTACCCAGAATATATTTTATATATTAAAGTCATGGTTTTCAAAATATATGGTATTTTGAGGTGTTGTTTGATAAGTGGTGATAATATTTTATCATCTAGGAATTGAGTGGTCATAGCCGTTAGCTTTGAGTATCCTCTATTACCGGTCCCTTTGGCTTGAGTATTTCCTTAGTGATCTGAGTCCTGTAATTGGGAAATTTGGATTTTTAGTAAATTTTGTTTACTAAAGGAATTTGGAATATTTTAAATATATATTTTAGGAAGATTTTTCATAGATAAAGGCTAATTTTATAATAATTGATTTATAAAAGAGATATTTGATTTCGGAAAATTTGTTTAAAACAAATTTTTGAGGAAAATGATTTTGGGTATTGCTTAAGTAAAGTTTTTGAATGGTAGCAATTTAAAAAGGAAAAGCTATTTGAAGTGTGAACCTATATATGTACTCTTTAGCATATATGAATTACTGAAACCTTAGGATCTCATTCTTCGTTTTGTTAGTTGATTTTAGAGAACCCGTAGTTTCATTCGAGGTGGAGCACTTTCGAAGGCTAGGAGAGATGGCGATCATGACTTAGCTAGAAGGATTCTGAAGGAACTTAACGAGCCATCAATATATGAGAAGGAGATAAAGGAGGAAATAGAGCCTATCTAGCAGCCGTCGCATCAAGAAGAGGAACCCAAGGAAGAAGCAGAAGAGGAGCCCGAGGAAGAATTCGAGGATGAGGAGGAATTTGAGGATGAAGAGGAGTTTGAAGCAAAGGAAGAACCTGAATCGGAAAATGACGACGCTGCCATCTGGGAAATGGGTGAGGTTGAAAATGAGCCAATTGCATATGGAGATAATCATCAGAGGGAACCAAGTTTGGTGTTTGCATGGGTTCCAGATAATGATGTTGAATCTATGGAACTGAAAGGACCTGAAGTGGAGGACTCGGATGGAGAGAGTCCGCAGTGAGTGTTGGTTTAGGTTGAGTGGTCTCTTGGTAGTGTATACCCTATTAGTATGTATTAGTAACCTTTAGACGTCATGTTTGTTGGATTGTAGTCCAGTAAAATATCTCGGTAAATGTTTGGTATGACTATATATATATATATATATATATATATATATGTATGTGTATATGATGACTAGTTGATACTAGGTGTAACTGATATTTGGGAATTTATATTGACTTGTGTGATATGGTGTTTATTAACTCGTTAATAAGTTAAAGTTCGGTTAGTTTTGTTAATTTAATTAGATTTTGTTATTTAATATTGGGAAAAATAGAAATTGTGATTTATTAAGTGAAATTATAAACAAAATGAAATGGAATAAGGTTAAATTAAGGAAAGGATAACCTTTTAATGGAAGTGCAATTAATTAAAATAATGTAAATGTTATACTTGGTTATAAATTTGAATATAAGAAACAAATGTAAATATTTAATTATTGTATGAATTAGATAGTTAATGGTAATTGAACAAAATTAGTATTATATAAGAATTGTAACATTTGTTTATGACTAATGAATTCATAAGTGTAATTAAAAGTTATGGTAACGATTGTTATAAGTTACCTGTTTATTTGGTCTATAAAATTTAAAATAGGAAATCAATTAGAATTAAATGAACTTTAATGTTACATTAATAAGATTAAGGTAATAACTGAAATTGTGAGTGTAACAAAATGAATAGAAACGTCAATTTTATTCATAAGGTAACAATTGATAAATAAAAGAATGAAACCAAATAACTTTATTGGGATTTTAAATTATAATAAATGTGTAAAATTGAAAAAAATCCAATAAAATTGAAATATAGTAGTTGATACAAATAAAGATGGAAATTTGAGTATATTAATGTAATGAAATTTAAAACAAATGTTAACTATGTTATTAGATTTATAATTGGTTGAATATAAAGGTTGAAATCAAATTAAAGCCATTTATTGAAATTAAATTAAAATTAATTGGATGTAATTACGGTTGGAATTGAACACGGTAATTATTGAATTAATGAACACTGAATTGATATGTAAACTTGTTTTAATTTATTATAAATGTCTTTGCAATCAAAATGATGAAAATTTGTTAGTTAATAAATATTGAATTAAAAAGTGATTTAATTAATTTATTATTAATTTATTTAATTAACTGAAATATATTCATTTTGGCTACTGAATCGGATTTTGACGAAACCATTTTCATCGGATCCGTAACGGTGAATTATTACAGCATTTCAAGTTTCGTAACGATCGGACTTGTCGTTTGATCGTACGGACTCGAAACGCCTAGGAATCAAATCAATTGAAATCAATTTGAACTGACTTAATATAACTTCTTCATAAGATGGAATTAGGACCTGAAACATGTTCCATTGGATTTAAAATTAATGAAAACATCTATTTTGATATATGGGATGACCCATTTTCGTTCCGGAGACAGAACGGGCTTTTCGGACCATTTATCGTTCAAGGTGTAAATCAAATCTTGTCCATCCATTCTATTTTTAGCTTTGTCTATAAATAGCCCGTTATATACCCTAGCCACTCCTCATTTTCATTTGTCTGTACGTACATTTCAGTCTTCTCCTCCTTCTCAACGGCAGACAAACCAAACAAACTTCTCAATTAAATTTCAAAATCAAATTCAAATCAAAAATTAAAACTCCTCAAACAATATCAAATTTTATATCGATTTGAAGCTCTTGACGAGCGCATGGCAAATCTGCAATTCGTTTTCCAATTTGATACATCGTATGTCCAGAAATTCAAGATGAACCTCGGTCGTTCATAAGCCACAATCTCGATCCAACGACGGATTTGCGACCCTAGGATGATCGGGCAGCGCCATGGCGAAAGGGAGTCAAGCGGGTCTGGGGGAGATGTTTGGTCGTGCTTTAAGTCAAAGGTTTCGCTAGATTTTGGCTTCTACCGTAGTCGGCAGCGGTGGCACCCTCGAGCATGACGATTGGGGTGGCGACGTGTGTGGTAGCAGGCATGAGCGAGCCAAGGCCGGCGGTGCATCAGAGTTCGTGCGTAGGCTGTGCTAGGGTTTCACGTATTAGGGGCAACGTGGATAGAGCTGACGTGTGAGTATATAGTTTTATTTTATTTATTTTCTAATCTAAATCGTTTAATTTTCCAACACTAATAACTCTTGCATACGAAATCGGATTTGGACGTTGTTTGCTTCGTTGGGATCGTATCAAAATTCCGAACATTTTAGCACTGGTTTGGGCGAAATTTGAGACTGTTTGAATTTTGGGTTTAAATTGGATTTAAATTCAATTTAAATTCAAAGGTGAGTGTTTTAACCCACTCACAACTTCTAAAATTTCTTATGTTTGTTAAATTAAATTTATGATGTGATTAGAAATTTATTTATGACTATTTGGTATATTTTAAATCATCATCTCAGTTAATTTGAATTTATTTGAATTAAATCGTTATTTAATTTATTATTGAATATAAATTGCCAGTTAAATACTTGTTATTGATTATCAGTTCTATATTGATATTTATTGACTGATTTGGATGATGTTCGTAATGGATGTTGATTGTTGATATTGGATGAATGGATGTTTTATTTTATATCGTTATAAACTGTAAGTTCACTATGATTTGAAATGATACATACCCGAATGATCAATAAATTAAGGAAAAATCGTTATGGGTTGAAATGATAGACTCGAGCGATTTATGGATTTTATTATTAATTCGGGATTGCGGTTTGAAATGATATATATAACCGTAACATTTTAAATTGCAGATTGAAATGATAAATATCCGTAGCACTTGACCCTAGGGTAGAAAATTGTATACGGACACCGGATTTGTTAAATTTAATGATTTTGAACTTCTTAATTTTTTTAAATAAATTAAATGATATCTTGAAATAAAATTTGATGTATATAAATGGAAGTATTATTGGAAAATCAAGTTTTGTGTTGAAATGTGAATTGGTTTAAAAGGAATTGCTTTAAGAAATTAAATTGGAAGTTTAAAGTTAAACTTTTAAGTATAAATCAAATTCTATCGAAATTAAGTTATTGGAGTTGTTTGAAAATAACTTTGAAATATTTTTAAATTGAAAGGTTCGGAATTTGGTTTGTTGACTTGGAAATTGAAAATGGTCCAAAGGTGTTGAAATGAAATGAATAGTTTAATTTGATATTAATTCCAAATTCATGTTTTAATATAAACTGTTTTAAAAATATATTATTTCAAAATTTCTAATTATTAAGATTTCAAAGTATAAAACTATTTTAACCTGTATTAATTATATTAAATCATTTTAACCTATTTTAAACCATTTAATTTATTTAACCTAATTAACATGTTTTAACTTATTTTAAATCTAATTAATCTATTTTAAAAGCTATTTAATCTACTTTAAATCTATATTAACTATTTATAACTATTTAAAACTATTTTCTTCTAAATTCCAAACTAAGTAAAATGGATGGGTTTATATTCAAATTCTCGATTTTTTTAGTGAATATGATTAATGATGTTATAACCTAAGTTGGGAATCAAATCACATATTTGGTTTAATATGATATTTTGAAATGTGAGTTTAGCCTATTTTGGAAATATGAATTTGGAAAGGAAATATAATTTCGAACTATGATTTCAAATGTGATACGATTTCAAAGGTGAATATGATTTCGAAAGTAAGTAATGATTTCGAAAATGATATGATTTGAATATGATATTTTGATATCAATTATGAAATGATTTTGGAAATGTAAAAGAACCATTCGGTGTGTAATAAGCGATTGGTTGTTAAAGAGACCGGGATCAGATATTGTCATACTCCCTGCCAATACTGAAAACCACTTTGACAACTCTATACGCGGTGGGGATTCCAGAATGAAGTAGGATGGTTGGCGATGATCCTATATGAGGTATATACGTGGACCTGACTCCCATGAGTTAGCTTAAGGTGGCTAAAACAGGAGCAATTGACGGGCCAAGTGAGGTCATTCCTCCGACCGAGCACATTCCTTTGATACTATATTCTAACTTTGCGATTGATTTGGTGGCCACCCTCGATTTTTAATTTGGGAGTGTGTTCCGAGGTGGGCGGCAGTAGCTCTTATGCGTTACCACCAGTCCGGAAGTGTAATTGGTATATCTACCCTGGCATTGCCTAGTTGTGCCGTGTCGCCTACCCTATTGAGACCACTATGAGTTTGTTTTGTACCATAACCGTGGAGTGCCCTTTGACGACGTCCAATACGGACGGGATTACGGTACTGTATAGACTATGGGAATATATAAAAATGTGTTAAGGGGGAAATGGGTAACGCCTTAGCGCTATTTTAATACTTTACTGTAAACACTATTATAATAGCGTATATTACTACATAGTAGACAGTTTAATGGATCCTTAGGAGATGTGAATCCCAAACATCTTTTAAGTTACTACACTCATGTTAGACACTGGATAAGAGATGTCAAAACTCGTAAACATCTCTGACGCCGTCACACGCATATTTACCGTTGATTAACTTACATAAGATCTTTTAGTTGTAACTCGAGTGTTTTGTCTTCTCAATTCACTCGAGTCAGCCTGAGCATTTCAAGATTTGAAGACCTTATTTCTAGAGGACGAAGACGAAGATTTGTACTACTATTATTTACTATATTTATTCCACTACATTCATACTATTCTGTTGCACTTATTTATTTATCTCTGTTGAATGTAACTCTGATTCTGTGTTGTATAAATATAAACAAATGTTTTTGTAAACAGCTTCATGAACTGTTATTTGATTTATTATATTTTGTCAATCCGCTGCGAGATTCTGTATTTATTTTTATTTCTTTCTCTTTTTCTTATTTACCCTAATAATAATCCGCCCTTCTGTATGGTTTGAGTTGACATGTGTGTCTGCTTAAAACGTACAAAAAGGCGGGATGTTACAGTTGGTATCAGAGCTTTTTTTAGCGATAACCTTAGCTTTGTGGGGTCTGACTCTTTAGAAATAGGGTAGTAATACCCTAGAATGAGTCGCTGAGTGTATATATACGAGAGAGTGTATTTGTTAGTGTTATAGAGGGTTTTGTATTTTGTTAATTTGTTCCGTTTTGTATTTATAAATTCTGGTCGGTGCATAGGACGCTATGACATTGATAGGGATTTCTGAACACTTAATAGGACAGACCGACACAATACTTGATTTGAAATATAGGTAAATGGAATAGTTTTGCCTATTATATTTTTGTATATAAAATAATAAATTGTATAAATGATATATCTGGTTGTAATATATTTGTTTATTACGTAGTGAAGTTCATAAGGATTGGTTGAAAAATGAGATTTGTAAATAAAGTAAATATAAATTGGAAATTTAGAACTGAAGTTCCGGGATTTTTGAAAATTTCTTTTAAAAGATTTTGGAATACAATATTAATATTATTTAGAAGTATTTTCTGGTATAAATATTTCAAGATGATTTGAAAGAAATGTTTTAAAAGAATTTCTGGAAGGAAATAAGTTTATACTCCCCTCTTAGTCACTGGAAAATAATTTCGGCGATGAGTGCACACATCATCGACGTTCATTTTTGAGTTTCAAAATGGGAAAGCCATTGTTGTAGTTTTACTGCACAATTATTTTGAAATCTATATTTGTTTAAATATCAAATTTAAATATGATTGGATATAAAAGCTATGAGTATATGTATATATATTATTTTAGATGATTTGAAATGGAACCCGACATTTAGTTCTTAAATTCCTATAAATTAGAGATTTCAATTATTATAATAAAATGAAAATATAACTATTTAATAATTGGAACTTTTAAAATGAAAGTAAGGAAATAAATGCTAATTATAAATGGAATATACAAGAAATTTGAAATTTGTAACCTGTAACTCTAAAAGAATATGAAAATCTGAAAGAGGTAATTTTTGAACACCTTTGCTAATTAAAAATATAAATAAAATAAACTTGTGTAACTTTCAATTACATTCTTAGAAACATAAATATATAACTTACCAAAATATCATAAGTTGAAATGTTTAATAAGAACATGTAATAGAATATTATACAAGTAGAACTTAAGTAGAGAAGTGTTCAATGGAATTAATTTATAACTAAGAATCTTGATATTATAATGGTTATAAACTTTAAGTTATAATGAAATGTTACTAAATAAAATGTAATAGAAAAGTGAGTACTTTAAGTAAATAATTATAAACTTAAGTTCATGCTTTGAAGCTACTTATAATTAAAGTGAATAATAAAATGAATATTATATTAAATTTAATGATTATAACCTCAGAAAAGTTGAAATGATTCAGAAAATAGATTTGATATTCAATGACATTAAATAAGAAAATGAATGTAAATTTTAAAAGTAAGAAACTTAAGTATGAACTTATAAAAATGAATATTAATATCAAATAGAAACCAGATATATAAATTTATTAATGTGAACTAAACTATAATAAAATGTTTGTAACACTTAAATAATGAATTCATTGGTTATTATAAACAAGTGGATGGAAATAACTTATGTAAGAAATGAATGTAAAGCAATGAAAAAGAAAATTTACACATATGAATAACTGAAAATGAATTTTATAAATAATGAATGGAAATAAATGAAATAAGTACTGAATGAATGAATGGAAATAAAAATTTGTAAGAAATACATGTAAATTAAAAAGATAAATCATTGTATGAATGAAAAAGGAAAATAAAAAATAAATGTTATGAAAGGAAATATGTAAAAATGAACTTAAACAATATTTGGAATGTGTTGTTTGCTTTGGCATTTGGGTTTTTGGGAATGAATACTTCTAATTGTTTCGATGTATGAATAATCTATTGAGTTTTATCTAAGACTATTGAGTATATGGTATACTTAGTAGTTATTTGTCACTCTATGCGATTAAAAGTGTCTAAAGTCGAACAGACTATTTGTTTTGGTTGATATGGATGGATAATTGATTTATGTTGATTTCATGTGATGATTGTAGGATTTGGTTCGAAGTGGTCGTTGTTATGTTATGTTGATTGTTTTGTTATTAGTTGAAACAACTTTAATTTTTTACTTTATATAATTATTAACTTCTTTGGATTATATAAGTGAAATACAGGTTATGGAAGCAATTGCTACTGCTTTTGGTTTCATAAAATAAGCGTTATTTGCCCGATAAATAGGTACGTTCTCGGATTACGGTTTTATAGCGATATTATATTGTTTCTCGCTGTTGGAATATATTATTTTGAAATATATGATATATATTGATTATTTTGATATTATTATTTTCTCCCAGACTCTCCGTACAAAGGAGACTCTGCCGAAATTTTCTGAAAATTTTGGACTTAGAAAATCTTATGAAATGTTTTCCAAAATTTTATAAATTTGAATATAAATGGATTTAATTGTTATAAATTGATATATTTTATTTAAATTGATTAATTTTGTAAATTTATTTGGTTATAAATTTAATATTTTGAATAAGATATATTGATTACAAAATCCCTTCCTTTCCCTCCTTTTTTCTTTTCGGGGACGAAAAGTTTTGAGTGGGGGAGAGTGTAACGACCCGTAAATTTTCGATAAATTAAAATTGTTAATTTAATTAGATTTTGTTATTTAATATTGGGAAAAATAGAAATTGTGGTTTATTAAGGGAAATTATAAACAGAATGAAATGGAATAAGGTTAATTAAGAAAAGGATAACCTTTTAATGGAAGTGCAATTAATTGAAATAATGTAAATGTTATACTTGGTTATAAATTTGAATATAAGAAACAAATGTAAATATTTAATTATTGTATGAAATAGATAGTTAATGGTAATTGAATAAAATTAGTATTATATAAGAATTGTAACATTTGTTTGTGACTATTGAATTCATAAGTGTAATTAAAAGTTATGGCAACGATTGTTATAAGTTACCTGTTTATTTGGTCAATAAAATTTAAAATGGGAAATCAATTAGAATTCAATGAACTTTAATGTTACAATAATAAGATTAAGATAATAACTGAAATTGTGAATGTAACAAAATAAATAGAAATGTTAATTTTATTCATAAGGTAACAATTGATTAATAAAAGAATGAAACCAAGATAAATAACTTTATTGGAAATTTAAATTATAATAAATGTGTAAAATTGACAAAAATCCAATAAAATTGAAATATAGTAGTTGATACAAATAAAGATGGAAATTTGAGTATATTAATGTAATGAAATGTAAAACAAATGTTAACTATGTTATTATATTTATAATTGGTTGAATATAAAGGTTGAAATCAAATTAAAGCCATCTATTGAAATTAAATTAAAATTAATTGGATATAATTACGGTTGGAATTGATCACTATAATTATTGAATTACTGAACACGGAATTGATATGTAAACTTATTTTAATTTATTATAAATCTCTTTGCAATCAAAATGATGAAAATTTGTTAGTTAATAAATATTGAATTAAAAAGTGATTTAATTAATTTATTATTAATTTCTTTAATTAATCGAAATATAGCCATTTTGACCACCGACTCGGATTTCGACGAAACTAGTTTCATCGGATCTGTAACGGTGAATTATTATAGGGTTTCAAGTTTCATAACGATCGGACTTGTCTTTTGATCGTACGGACTCGAAACGCCTAGGAATCAAATCAATTGAAATCAATTTGAAATAAGCTGATTTAATATAACTTCTTCATACGATGGAATTAGGACCTGAAACATGTTCCATTGGATTTAAAATTAATGAAAACTCCTATTTTGATATATGGGATGACCCATTTTCGTTCCGGAGACAGAACGGGCTTTTCGGGCCATTTATCGTTCAGTGTGTAAATCAAATCTTGTCCATCCATTCTATTTCCAGCTTTGTCTAAAAATAGCCCATTATAAACCCTAGCCACTCCTCATTTTCATTTTTCTGTATGTATATTTCAGTCTTCTCCTCCTTCTCAATGGCAGACAAACCAAACAAACTTCTCAATTCAATTTCAAAATCAAATTCAAATTAAACATTAAAACTCCTCAAACAATATCAAATTTTATACCGATTTGAAGCTCTCGACGAGCGCAGGGCAAATCTGCAATTCGTTTTTCAATTCGATACATCGTTTGTCCAAAAATTCAAGATGAACCTCGATCGTTCATAGGCCACAATCTCGATCCAACAACAGATTTGTGACCATAGGATGATCGGGCAGCGCCATGGCGAAGAGGGAGTCGAGCGGGTCTGGGGGGAGATGTTCATTCGTGCTTTAGGTCGAAGGTTTCGCTAGATTTTGGCTTCAACCGTAGTCGGCGGCGGAGGCACCCTCCAGCATCGCGAGTGGTCGCGCCTCGTGGGGAGGGTCAGCCGGAGTTGCTCGTCGTTCTGGCGTGCGTTGATTGGGGTGGCGACATGTGTGGTAGCAGGCGTGAGCGAGCCAAAGCCGACGGTGCATCATAGTTCGTGCGTAGGCTGTGCTAGGGCTTCGCGTATTAGGGTCGACGTGGATAGAGCTGACGTGTGAGTATATAGTTTTATTTTATTTATTTTCTAATCTAAATCGTTTAATCTTCTAACACTAATAACTTTTGCATACGAAATCTGATTTGGACACGGTTTGCTTCATTGGGTTCGTATCGAAATTCTGGAAATTATAGCGCAAGTTTGGACGAATTCTGAGACTGTTTGAATTTTGGGTTTAAATTGGATTTACATTCAAAGGTGAGTGTTTTAACCCACTCACAACTTCTAAAATTTCTTATGTTTGTTAAATTAAATAAATGATTTGATTAGAAATTTATTTATGACTATTTGGTATATTTTAAATCATCATCTCAGTTAATTTGAATTTATATGAACTAAATCGTTATTTAATTTATTATTAAATATAAATTGCCAGTTAAATACCTGTTATTGATTAACAGTTCTATATTGATATTTATTGATTGATTTGGATGATGTTTGTAATGGATGTTGATTGTTGATATTGGATGAATGGATGTTTTATTTTATATTGTTATAAACTGCTAGTTCACTATGGGTTGAAATGATACATATCCGAAAGATCAATAGATTAAGGAAAAATCGTTATGGGTTGAAATGATAGACTCGAGCGATTTATGGATTTTATTATTAATTCGGGATTGCGGTTTGAAATGATATATATAACCGTAACATTTTAAATTGCGGATTAAAATGATAGATACCCGTATCACTTGACCCTAGGGTAGAAAATTCTATACGGACGCCATATTGGTTAAATTTAATGATTTTGAACTTCTTAATTGTTTTGAATTAATTAAATGATATCTTGAAATAAAATTTGATGTATATAAATGGAAGTATTATTGGAAAATCAAGTTTTGTGTTGAAATGTGAATTGGTTTAAAAGGAATTGTGTGACGCCCCACCTTTATACTCACACAAGCCAAGGACACTACGAGGTAATGCCGTCAACTAGCGCGAAGAATAAGGCTGTTGAGGAGCGACCATCTGTGTAATTTCTTTGTGCGAGTACCGATATGTCAGAGAGTATGAGATGCATTTCATTTCAAGAGGAAATCCAATATATCAAATACAAACTCAAAGCTACAACACAGTGGCTATGTGGCCTTCGGAAACAAATATAGAAATAAGCATAACACAAATCAGTCACAAATATTCATATCACTAAGGCGGAAAAAGAAATGAATATAACACATAGAAGTGTACATCAAAGTAGTGGTCATATAAGATCCACTACATCATAAAAGAATAGTTACAAGTGCAAGAAAAAAGAATATGTATACATCAAGGAGTCTCCATCTTGAATGTATAAAAACAAAAACTACTGAGCTAAAGTAGTTAGCCAAAAGTCAGAAGCTAGTCCCAGATAATAAATCAAGTGGAAGCACTTGAAACACCTCGGTCTGACCCGAGTATTATTTAAGAAGAAAAATAATAAACGGATCAGTCTAGTTATAAATATCATGTAAGATGAGATAGGATAAGAGATACAACAAAAATATATGATAACAATAATGCCATACTTTGACAAGCATACATTTGATAACAACAAAAATCATACAATATCTCAAATCATCTCAAATATCCAAAAAAAATATCACATTCTTTAGCTTATTCACCAGACCTCAAATATTGACAAAACATATCAATGCCAATCACAAAAATTGATGAAACGCAAATTCTAGAAATCATCAATTAGAAATCCAAAAATTACAAAGGGGGAGGCCTATCACAACGGGAGCATGAAAACTCACCAACACGTGTATCACAAACGGAGTGCTATTCCATGGTCGCTAACCCATCAAATTTGAGCCAAAGCTCCACAAACGGGTCGAAGACCATGGGTCGCTACCCCACCAATTTGAGCCGAAGCTCCAAAAACGGGGTTTAATCCCTCACGTAAACAAAGAGACATCGCACATCGTTAGTCTAAATCACAAAATGATCATCATTGATCGATAAGTGTAAATTACATTAAGCTAGTAAATAAATGAGTTAGGCTTCATGTCCCATAACCACGGGCTTAACTTAAATATTTACGAACAAATTGTAGACTTCCACTCGAAAATAAGTGTAAATTACACTAAGCTAGTAAATAAATGAGTTAGGCTTCATGTCCCATAACCACTGGCTTAACTTAAATATTTATGAACAGATTGTAGATTTCCACTCGAAAATTGTCACAAGATTTCAATCGAACAAGTCCAAGAATTAACCAACGAAGTAAACGCAAGCGTTTCATACCACTTGTTTTGCTAAGTCGTTTAATTAGATTTCTCATACGAATGAGGTAAAGGTTTGTATATACTAATAGATTAGAAAATGGTTTTAAAGACGAACTTTGTATTAAAATTAATGTTGAAATCGGTTTTGTGAAAGAGTTTGAGTATTTATTACTAGTATAGAAACCTTTGTATTTAAAAATGACAAATCACATAATTGATTGTAAAAACAATCTATCACCAAAATCCACAATCGACGACGTGAATTCAAACCATAAAAATCGATATTAAATCCAATCAAATGGATATTCCCAAACATCCATAAATGAAGTCATCAAAGTCGATAATAATTGACAATAACTAACCGGATCAACAAAAATCGATAAAATTTGGAAATCCACTCAAAAACAGCCAAAATAGGCAAAATTGAACAGTTCGAGACGTCTGAAATTACCACCCAGACGTTTGAACCACTAACCAGATGTCTGGTTGGATTTCCAGACGTCTGGATTTTGCCTTTTCCTCTTTTCTTTTTCCAGGGAACAATTCCAGACGTCTGGATTTTTCAACCAGACGTCTGGATTTTCAGCCAGACGTCTGAAATTTCCTGCTAGGCAAAAATCAGCCTAGCCCCAAAAGGGCAAAAATCCAAACCGAAATGCGATCGAACGAGCGATGGATGCTATGGATTTATGCAAATCGACAACCCAGCCCTATAGGCTCTTCGATACACCACCAAAAACATGTCAAAACATCCTAGATAGGATTTTTAAAGATTTTGACTTCAAAACACCAAAATTTGGAAAATTAACCAAATAATTCAAAGCAAATGCAATTGAACATGAAATAGATGTTAGGAATTCATACCTAACAACAATGAAAGCTATAGACATAGATGTGAGTTCAAGAACTCACCTTTAAACCCAAAAACAACGAATGAGAAGCTTCAAAACAAAGGAAAGATCAACCACTCTTCAACTCCAACTCAATAAGCTCCAATCTAAGCTCATAAGCAAATATTTTCTAAGTTAGGGTTTAGGAATTTATGAAAATTGAAGGGAGATTGAGATGGCGAAGATGAAGAGGATGCTTACCTAAGCTTCTCTTTGATTTCTAGAACTTGAATTTGAATTTCCTAGCAAACTAGGGCTTACGAATTTTGATTTCCCTTTCTTTCCCCCATTTTCCTTTAGCTTGAGAGTGTTAGGAAAATAGAATGAATGAATGAAGAGGAGTGGAGTGGGAGTTGTTATTGTAGAGGAGTTGTGTTTTTTGTTAGGTTAGTGGGTTGAAACCCAAACCCAAAGCGCAATAGAATAATAGCAAAATTCTACTCAACTCCGAACATATCGATGTTTATACTCAAAAATGTCGCAAACGCCATTTTGGACTGAATGGAAGTGGTCTCGAGTCCGGATTTGACCATTTACAAAAAGTCATGTTTTGGACTTTTAAATTCAACCAACGATGCTATATTTAAATAAATCATTTAAATATATTATTGTAAAAATATGCGGGTTGTTACAAATTGCTTTATGAAATTAAATTGGAAGTTTAAAGTTAAACTTTTCAGTATAAATGAAATTCTATCGAAATTAAGTTTTTGAAGTTGTTTGAAAATAACTTTGAAATATTTTGAAATTGAAAGGTTTGGAATTTGGTTTGTTGACTTGGAAATTGAAAATGGTCCAAAGGTGTTAAAATGAAATGAATAGTTTAATTTGATATTAGTTCCAAATTCATGTTTTAATATAAACCGTTTTAAAAATATATTATTTCAAAATTTCTAGTTTTTAAGATTTCAAAGTATTAAACTATTTTAACCTGTATTAATTATATTAAATCATTTTAACCTATTTTGAACCATTTAATTTATTCAAACTAATTAACCTGTTTTAACTTATTTTAAATCTATCTAATCTATATTAAAAGCTATTTAATCTATTTTAAATCTATATTAACTATTTCTAACTATTTAAAACTATTTTCTTCTAAATTCCAAATTAAGTAAAATGGATGAGTTTATATTCAAATTCTCGATATTTTAGTGAATATGGTTAATGACGTTATAACCTAAGTTGGGAATTAAATAACATATTTGGTTTAATATGATATTTTGAAATGAGGGTTTAGCCTATTTTGGAAATATGACTTTTGAAAGGAAATATAATTTTGAACTATGATTTCAAATGTGATATGATTTCAAAGGTGAATATGATTTCGAAAGTAAGTAATGATTTCGAAAATGATATGATTTGAATTGAATATGATATTTTGATATCAATTATGAAATGATTTTGGAAATGTGAAAGAACCATCCGGTGTGTAATAAGCGATTGGTTGTTAAAGAGGCCAGGATCGGATATTGTCATACTCCCTGCCAATACCGAAAACCACTTTGACAACTGTGTACGCGGTGGAGATTCCAGAATGAAGTAGGATGATTGGCGACGATCCTATATGAGGTATATACGTGGACCTAACTCCCATTAGTTAGCTTAAGGTGGCTAAAACAGAAGCAATTAACGGGCCAAGTGAGGTCATTCCTTCGATCGGGCACATTCCTTCGATACTATATTCTGACTTTGCGATTGATTCGGTGGCCACCCTCGATTTTTGATTTGGGAGTGTGTTCCGAGGTGGGCGATAGTAGTTGCTATGCGTTACCACCAGTCGGGAAGTGTAATTGGTATATCTACCCTGGCATTTCCTAGTTGTGTCGTGTCACCTACCCTATCGAGACCACTACGAGTTTGTTTTGTATCATACCTATGGAGTGCCCTCTGATGATGTCCACTAGGGATGGGATTACGGTACTATATAGACTATGAGAATATATAAAAATGTGTTAACGGGGAAATGGGTAACGCCTTACTACTATTTTAATACTTTACTTTACTGTAGACACTATTATAATAGCGTATATTACTACATAGTAGATAGTTTAAGGGATCCTTAGGAGATGTGAATCCCAAACATCTTTTAAGTTACTGCACTCACGTTAGACACTGGATAAGAGATGTCAAAACCCGTAAATATCTCTGACGCTGTCACAGGCATATTTACCGTTGATTAACTTACATAAGATCTTTTAGTTCTGACTCGAGTGTTTCGTCTTCTCAATTCGCGCGGGTCAGCCTGAGCATTCCAGAATTTGAAGACCTTATTTCTGGAGGACGAAGACGAAGATTTGTACTACTATTATTTACTATATTTATTCCACTACATTTATACTGTTCTGCTGCACTTATTTATTTATCTCTGTTGAATGTAACTGATTCTGTGTTGTATAAATATAATCAAATGTTTTTGTAAACAGCTTCATGAACTGTTATTTGATTTATTATATTTTGTCATTCCGCTGCGAGATTCTGTATTTGTTTTTATTTCTTTCTCTTTTTCTTATTTACCCCAATAACAATCCGCCCTTCTGTATTGTTTGAGTTGACATGTGTGTCTGCTTAAAATGTACAAAAAGGCGGGATGTTACAGGCATGGTCTTACGGAATATCTTTGATTTTAAAAGGATTTTGAAAATTATAACGAATAAAATTCCTTATGATTTAAATTCTCACGCTGGTTTTACCAAACTGACCCGGGCGTGGTTTTTCCTATATGCTCGGGTCAGACGGAGCATATTTCCTGGTTTAGCTGGAAGATTGGAGCTTCAGGAGAGGAGTTGGAGCCCAGAGTCGTATTCACGTAGATGATTATATTCCATTGCATTTAGTTGTGTATATTGGAAATTTTAAGGATAGGTTGTTATAACTCTCCATGCTGAATAGATTGTATACTCTGATTGATGTCTGTGTGATATATATATTAGTTACAGATTCTGTTTATCTAAAGATTTGTTATGTATTATAGATTATTCGTTTCCGCTGTGAGATATTGTGTTGTTCTTTTTTTCGTCTATCTTCTTTCTACTTTCTTTTTCTTACTATCCGCCTTTCTATTCAATTTGGATCGGACAAGCGTGGTAAAGTGTCTGTTCGAACTGTACGAAAAAGTGGGTCGTGACATGTTTTAACTCACTTAACCTACCGTCGTTCCTCAACATTGCATGCGCCTCTATGACAAGCCACGCCCACGATCACTAAATGGTCGCCTCCACGTGCGCCTCCCCCACGACCATCGACAACTCCCCCCGAACGCCCAGATTGACCATGAATTATAACCCCGCCTCTAAACAAAACCCTAATTGGAATTTACATGCTGATCCAACCATCAACTCTCCAAACAAACCACTCTGATTCACTCCCCACGTCCGTCTCCACACTGCAGCAACCTTGAATCAAGGCATCACCGTCGATGATCAACCACCACAATGAACGGCTGAGAATGTTTAGGTCATTTTCGAACAGACCAAAAGTCGATTGCAAAAACAAACAACCGATTTAGATTGTGCTCGTCGAGAGCTTTCCAACAATATATAATATGCTATGATTTGGGGAGTTTAAATTTTTCGATTTGATTTGATTTCTAATTAGGGTTTTGGATTTTCAGCCATTGGGAAGGAGGAAGAAGGATTTAAAAGTTTGCTAGGGTTAGGAAAAACTATTTATATAGACAAAGATAGATAAGAATGAATGGTACAGATTGAATTGGTCGAAACGATAACAACGACACGAAAAGCCCATTTCGTTTCCGAAACGAAAATGGGTTATCCAATATATCGAATTAGATGTTTTTGATATGTTTAAACTTAATGGAACCGGTTTCATATCAAAATTCCATTGTATACATAAGTTAGCTTTCAAAATCAGATATATTCATTTAAATTTTTTTAATTGATTTCTACGCGTTTCGAGCCCGCACGATCAAACCACAAGTCCGATCACTACGAAACTTGAAATCCTATAATAATTTACTGTTACGGATCTGATGAAACTGGTTTCGTCAAAATCCGAGGTAGTGGCCAAAATGCCTAATTTTCACGTTAATTAAATAAAATATTATTAAATTAAATTAATCACTTTGAAATTCAAATTTAATAGTTAACAATTTCATCATTCTAGATTACATAGAAGTTAATAATCCTTCAAAATAAATTTTCCATGTCAAATTCAATATTTAAATATTTCTCTAATTACAGCGTTCAATTACAACTGTAATAAATTCATAATTATAATTTAAATACAAATAAATTGTTTTATTTTGATTTCACCCCTATTATTTAATCAACTATTATCTTATGAATATAATTAACATTAGTTTACATTCTATTACATTCATATTTATAGTTATTATCTTTTACCATGCTAATTGTAATATTTCAATTTCATTTATTCCATTAATTACTAATTTAATTCCTTATTTAAAATTTTATCCAAATTAACATTACAGTTATTTTAATTGATTGAAATTACATTAAAATAGTTATCAATTACATTAAATCAACATTATAAAATAACCTTCTAGTTATTTTTCTCATTAATAAAACATAATTTTTTTAATTTCTCACAATATTAAATGTCAAAATCTTATTTAATTTAATATTTTTAATTATCGAAAATTACGCGTCATTACACCGTCGTTGGACGGTCGTTCGTTCAGGTGGAATGTTACACCAATGTTGTCCAGCATTGTCTTTCTATACTGTTTGATGTTTTACTTGTTAAGCAGTGGGAGATAATTCAGATTTTTTGCGAAGATTCCACAACCTTACATGTGGTAGAAACATTGTTTGATGATGAAGTACAATGATTTATGGTGTACCATTTGATTGTATTCCGTAGTTGTCATTTGTAGGTTTTTTTGCATGTATTTGAATATAAAATGTATTAGTTTGTTTTAATGAAAAATTAAGTAATTTTATTTTTATTATTTGCAATTATTAGACTCATATTACACAATAAAAAGAATAATTAATAAACTATAAATCAATTACTTTAAAATTCACAACTTAAACACTTTGCTCAAATATCCTGCTCAAATACCCCATTCGCAGCCCCAAACGCATACCACATTTACTCAACTTCCCTGCTCAAATGCCCTGTTCAAAACCATGCTTCCGTTCATTGCAAACGCACCCTAGATCTCACATTTTGGTGTCAGGGTTGGGTATTTTATTGAAATTATTGTCGCTTTTAACTTAAAGGTTGATTTCTTGGTTTTTGGGCTGGAGAATGGATGCGTTCATAAATCTATAATCGTAAGTTATAAAAGATTTAGTCACTTCTTACTTTATAGTTGTGCAAATAATCCTAATGATATTGAGGATACTTTTATTTTGTATGAAGAAGGCACATCATTGAGCGAACTTTATCATTGTACCCTTGGTGGTTCTGGTGTAGGAAAAGATCCATTGTCATTTTGTAACTTTATTGAATTAAATCCTTTTGTCTTCTAGATATATCAAAGTTACTTTTTATATATTATTTTAGTTCTTTGTATAAACATTTTGTGTTGAAATATGTCGAATTTCATTTCTTAGACTATTGGCATTGATAATATCTAGAGTCCAGTGATGTATTTACTTTCTTGTTTTAATATTTTTAGACATATTTTGTGGCTATGTTGATATGATGCCTAAAGAGTTTCTAGAAACATGAAACAAACTAGTTTTGGATTCATGAAAATCCTTCTTCGAATATGAATCATATACAGGCCTGGCCCATAGCATAGTCGAGGGAGACATATGACTAGGGCAACGACACGGAATCGGGAAACAAAATAAAAAATTCAAAATTGCATTTCGATCATCGCTCTATTCTTATTTTCCACATCTCGCAACCGAACCTCAAGATCCGTAACCAGCAGCTCCACCGCCTCTTGCCCATCGTCGCTTGAACACTACTGCATTCTTCCCTTCCACTGCCTCGCATCATGCTACCCCCAGCAAACTCCAGCCCCTCAAAATAGATAGTTGACCTTAATTCTCAACTCAACCAGCTCAGCCGCTGCTAATAAATTGTGTAAGTGGTAGTGAATCACTAGTTATTTCTATTGTTTTTTTATTGGTTGACAAATAAATTAATGGTAAACATGTTAAATTAAACGATAATGATGAATAAAATAGGGTTGTGGTAGAAATGTATCTGAAATATTGTAAATATTGTTGTACCTCAACTGATAAATGACAAAGAAAGTAAATATTGTGATTGTAATTCAATAGAGCTCATGGTAGAAGTATATTGAGATAGTGAGAAAAATGGTTAACTGAAATTATGATTTATATACTGTGTAAATAACAAAATATGAAGTGCTAATATTAAAATATAAATAATACATAACTTAAAGTTAAAATGTTAGGCTGTGCATTTTTAAATATGGAAAATAATACATTTCTACATTACTAAATAATAATATTGTGTTGTAACTCAATTGAGATATGAATCTAAAACTAAATCCCCTATATCAAATAGAAAGAGAAAAAAAGCAATTTAGAGATAGAAAAGCAAAATCATTAACTGGTTAAAATTCAAATTTATTTCAAGCAAAATATAAAAAATCTCAACCTTCAAATTCATGCCAAATTGAAGAAACAAACCGGAAGCATGAAAATATTTATTCTAATATTGATATTCATGAAGATTATAATTGAAAATTTTAAAGTAGAAATTAATGGCCATCATCAAAAGTACTACATCAATTGATATTCTTACTTTCTTGAGGTCTTATTAGGAAGTAAATTGGATTTATGAACTCTTTGTTTCTTATTGAATTTTATTGACTATTCCAACGACAGCGGTGGACAGAAGTTTTTTATAATTGGAATTGATATAAACTTAGAAACATATTTTCAGACTACTTTAATATGCTATAAGAGATAATAGATGAGTTTGTTTTCAAAAAATGCAAGGAGAAGCTGTTTACGATATATATGAGATAGATTAGGATTTCATGTTGGCATTTAGATTTTTCACCATATAATCTAAATGACTTAGTTGACCTATATTTTTTGATCGATGTTAAATTTTATAAAAAAAACTACATTTTGTTAGTACATATAATTTTACTGTTTTTATTAAATAAAGATGCAACAATAAGGAAAAAATTATTGTTCGACTAGGGCATCAAAGACCATATGGTCGGCCCTGATACTATATATGAGTGCATATGAAAAGTCTTTTAAGATACAAAGTTTTCTTTATAGTTTTTGCCTAGAATACATTTTTGGAAACATGAAATTCCTTTATAATTCTTTGAAAACTCTTTATGGCTCATTGTAGCTTCCTTTTGAAAAGTTTTACTTTTATTAAATAAGAAAATTAGGTGTAAACAAAATCTTATGATATTTTTTATGAAAAAATATTTGAAATTAGAATTCGTCCTATAGCTTTTTTAAAAAGGAAATCTTTAGCATTTCAAAGTACTCATTTTCTTTCTTTAAAACGCCTAATGAAAATGAGAAAGCCTTCTACGGCTTCTTTTTTGATATTATTAAGAAATTTAAAAGCACTCTATGGATTCTTTTTTTGAAAATTTCTTTAATTATTTTGTTTTTAACACAAATAGTACGAACCTGGAAAAATTCTTCCTTAAGCGGTTGCCTTTTCCTATGATTATCAGTAAGTATAAGAATTTCAATTTGATTTCTAATTACCATAATAATCATACCCTTTTTTCGACTGGTTGCTTTGGTCAAGTGTGAATCGCAGAACCATAGGCAAGCTTGGACCATTCTTAGTACAATTTTTTTGATATCTAAACGATTGTTTTAACCGAGCATGTACCATAGGTACTAAGGGGTTCCTATCTCTACTGTTAGGTGCCTTGCATAAGTATGTTAGTGGGAGCCAAGGCTTAGTTTAAGAATAAATTATGCCTAAAGATTTTATTAATCTCATCGAACCAAGAGCTGTATTAGCTGTCATAAACCTTGAAATAAAAGTCACATTGCCATCATTGGTGACGCAGCGGTAAAATGACAAAATGTATAAATCGGTGAAAGTAACAATCGGTGGATTGAAAATACCAAACGCCCAAATCCGTTGATCTCAAAGATGTCAGATTCTAGCTATCTCAAACACGTTGATCGTGCACGATACCGTGTTTAAAGATCTATGATTCTTCTACGTTGATCAAGCGCACTTGATTCCGTGAATCGGCTTCAACAATCGTTGATTCGAGCGCACTCGAATATCCGAAGGTGGAGATAGCAGATCACACTCAACTACCAATTTAAGAAGAGGCACAAAGCACTCAAACAAAAGTTTATTCAAAATCAACCAACTTTACAAATGACTCAACTCGCCTATTTATAGTCTTACATCACAACACAAACACTTACATCACAAAGCACAACACATTACAAAACCTTTACTACCTAACATATACAAGACCGACCCAGCATAGGTCGTTAACGACCTACCAACACGGTCGACCTAACTCACAAGTACTCAACGACCTACGACTTATCAGATTACACCACACGCGACCTAATATGTACAACATAAAGAAAATACAACATCACGACTCACAACCTAAGATACGAACGACCTAAAACAAACAAGTTAACAAACATACATTTGACTCAATATTTACAACACGATTTACGACCTAAGCAACACAACAACATAAGCATCTTCACGACCTAAGGTTGCAGCGACCTTCTTGAAGCGTCTTAGGAATCAGCGATAGAAGACTTTGCGACCTAAGCTTCATGAATTAGCGACTTAACTGGAACGACCTAAAATCCATGCGACCTAAGTGAACCTCCATGAATGACTTAAAAGAAGCACGACCTAAGGAGCTCTTCATAACGCCCTAGGAGTAAGCGACTTGTTGGAGCGACCTAAGGCTTCAGTTGTTCGCGACCTAACTTGTTGACTTAGCTCGTTAGGTCATAACTTAGTAGGTCGTAGCGAATTAAGGAAAGATGGCTTCCTGTTAGGTCATTGGCGACCTAAGGCATATGACTCAGCATAGTTTATTGCATCCCTCTGTATCTCGCTAGCTCGTAATTTATTAGGTCGTTTGCGACCTAAGATTCGTGACCTATTGGATTTCATGAATTCTGGAGCAGCTTCGATCTCGTGACCATGGTGTGCTGCATCATACTCCCTCGGTTGACAAAAATTCGTCCTCGAATTTACAACTTCTGCGTCTTCGACACTCTTATCCTCGAGAAACGGAACCAAGTGTTTGACATTGACAACGTCCGCTGTATGGATATGTTCTGTTAATTTCAGCTGATACGCATTCTCATTAATCTTCTTTACTACTTTCAAACGACCAATCCTTCTAGCTCCTAGCTTGCTGTAAGCACCAACAAGAAATCGATCCTCGGTAAACACTGCATACACAAAATCTCCTTCTTTGCATTCAACGCTTCGTCGTTTAATATTTGCTGATTGCTTATATTCTTCATTTGCCTTAAGTAATCATTCCTGTACAACTTTGTAGCATCCTTTCAACTCATTCACAAAAAAATTAGCCCGTTTAATCACCCCTCTCTGCGGTGGCGCTGTTGATAGATCTAACGGACCTTTAGGGATCGTTGAATAAACAGCCTGGACTGGACTGAACCCAGTGCTACGATTAACTGTGTGGTTGTGTGCAAAAGCAAATGCCCAAATGCTACGATTAACTGCATGGTCGTGTGCAAAATCTGCTTGACATAACTTCGAATCCCTACTTTTCAAATTATCATCCACGAGGCATCACAATAGATTCCTTAGGGATCTGTTCACAACTTCAGCTTGTCTATCCGTTTGTGTATGATTAGCGCTACTAGATTTCAACTTAGTCCCAGCCATTTTCCATAGAATCGTCCAGCCATGGTTCAGAAAACGAGTCACTCTATTCGAAACAATAGATTCAGGTAATCCATGAAATTTATAGATCTTTCTGGAGTATAACTGATCGACATTAACGGTCTCTGCAGTCTTCTTATAGATAATGAGATGAACCAATTCCGAAAAACGGTTAACCACTACATAAATAGAATCATTGCCATGTTGCGTTCGCGGCAGTTCCAAAACAAAGTCCACACTAACATCCTCCCGTAATTTAGCATGTATATGAAACGACAAACATAAACCTGCATTTGTCGTGGTCTTCTTTGAAACTTGTCGATTATGGCTCTTCTGAACAAACCTTTCAACTTCCTTCCTCAGTGATGGTTCAAAATAAGACTATGAGATTAACTGCATAGTACGATCACAGCTCAAGTGTGTTCCTACATGTCAGTCTTTGATAAATTTCATTTTCCAACTGCAATCTGTAGTAGACAACTGACTTCCTTCGACTAGCAACCCATCAACCAGTTTTCTCAACTCTTCCTGCTCTGTCGGACACATATGATAACGTGGTCTATGTGGTACAATAGCATCTGGCATTTGATCAACATGATGTTGTATGTCCCTCGGTGGTGGTATCTCCTTGGGCAACTCTGCAGGGAGTACATCTTCGAATTCATTTACCACCGGCTCATCCTCCTCAGGAGTCTCGAGATCTTTACTGGTTTCATTCCCATTCAACATAAACACTTCCGCTCTATCCTCCACTTCTTTCACAAACTCTTATGTAGATAATAGACTAATCGAATCCACCTTTACTGATAAATTACCCCCTTCATCTCTTGACACACTTTCTTCATCCTCATCGAACTTTGTTGGTTGTACATTCTCAACTTCATCTTCAAACTTCGCTGTTTGAGAATTTTCAACTTCATGTTTGTCAAAGTTCGTTGGTTGAAAAATATCAACTTCATCTTTATCGAACTTCGCTGGTTGTGAATTTTCAACCTCATGTTCATCATGCTTCGTCGGTTGAAAATCATCAACTTCATTTTTATCAAACCTCGGCGGTTGAGAACAATCGACTTCATCTTCCACTTCAGCACTACCTTTCATTTCCTCAACAAATTCTTTCGAAGATATTAAATTAGTTGCTTCCACCTTCTTCTCTGACTTGCAGTCACTTTGTTCACGCTTCTTAAGAACTAAGGTAATTTTAGTTCCTTCGAACATGAAACTGTAGCTGTTGGCGTGACTATTATGTTGTACAACTCGATCATACTGCCATGGTTTTCCCAATAGTAGATGACATACATCCATATTGACAACATCACACCATATATCATCTTTGTACTTTTTCCCAATAGAAAATGTAACCAATGTTCGTCTTCCCACCGTCACTTCTTCCCCTTCCTTTATCCATGCAAGTTTATAAGGTCTAGGGTGTTTTTCAGTCTCCAACCCCAACTTCATAACGGCTTCTTCAGAAATAAGGTTATCGCAACTTCCCGCATCAATAACGAATTTACAAACCTTTCCCAAGATAGTACAGGTAGACTGAAAAATATTGTTCCTTAACCAAATAGAATCATTCTCATGCTTCGGCAAATCACACCCTTCGTCTCTATGACACCCTATATCTCTATGATCATGCAAATCTCTTCTACTCGGTCTTTTGACAACACGACATGGTTCATTGTCAAACTCACGTGGAGTTCTTCTCTCTTCATCTCTGTACCCATGGTGATCTCGTCTCGTTGAAATTGATGATTCTCTTTTATCTTGATAAGATTGTGGCGACACCCTCCTTGCTTCTGTAACCGATGGCGAAAATCTGTTTCCTCCATGGTTCAAGACTGGTGACCTTCCTCTTTGACTTTGATTCAAATCCATCATCAACTTCTCCAACTTTCCAAAACCTTTACTGAACTTCTCTTCGAGGTTATCACTAATTCGTTGCTCTATTGCCTTAGCATCTTCTCTTCTATACACATCGGCAATATTTTGATGACGATTTCCTCTTCTCGGATGCATGATTGATCTTCAATAAATCTTCAAAAAAATTCGAACACAAACTTCAAAAACTTGGCTTTGTCTAGCTCTGAACAAACCAAACTAATGCAACCTTCAACACTCGGCCTAGATCAAACTCTATACTTGGCTCAACTTTAACTAGCTCGGCTTGCTCCACACACGGTTCAAACTTCAAATACTTCAACTTAGTTCGGTTCAACTCTCGGTCTTGAACAACAAATGATGTACGGCTTAAACTCTTCAATAAGAATTGGCTCCAAAGACTCGGCTTAGCTATGATTGGCTAAGTCTAGCTCTGATACCAAATGACGCAGCGGTAAAATGACAAAATGTATAAATCGGTGAAAGTAGCAATCGGTGGATTGAAAATACCAAACGCCCAAATCCGTTGATCTCAAAGATGTCGGATTCTAGCTATCTCAAACACGTTGATCGCGCACGATACCGTGTTTAAAAATCTACGATTCTTCTACATTGATCAAGCGCACTTGATTCCGTGAATCGGCTTCAACAATCGTTGATTCGAGCGCACTCGAATGTCCGAAGTTGGAGATAGGAGATCACACTCAACTACCAATTTAAGAAGAGGCACAAAGCACTCAAACAAAAGTTTATTCAAAATCAACCAACTTTACAAATGACCCAACTCGCCTATTTATAGGCTTACATCACAAAGCACAACACATTACAAAACCTTCACTACCTAACATATACAAGACCGACCCAGCATAGGTCGTTAACGACCTACCAACACGGCCGACCTAACTCACAAGTACTCAACGACCTACAACTTATTAGATTACAACACACGCGAACTAATATGTACAACATAAAGAAAATACAACATCACGACTCATGACCTAAGATACGAACGACCTAAAACAAACGAGTTAACAAACAAACATTCGACTCAATATTTACAACACGATTTACGACCTAAGCAACACAGCAACATAAGCATCTTCACGACCTAAGGTTGCAGCGACCTTCTTGAATCGTCTTAGGAATCAGCGATAGAAGACTTTGCGACCTAAGCTTCATGAATTAGCGACTTAACTGGAACGACCTAAAATCCATGCGACCTAAGTGAACCTCCATGAATGACTTAAAAGAAGCACGACATAAGGAGCTCTTCATAACGCCCTAGGAGTAAGCGACTTGTTGGAGTGACCTAAGGATTCAGTTGTTCGCGACCTAACTTGTTGACTTAGCTCGTTAGGTCATAACTTAGTAGGTCGTAGCGAATTAAGGAAAGGTGGCTTCCTGCTAGGTCGTTGGCGACCTAAGGCATATGACTCAACATAGTTTATTACATCCCTCTGTTTCTCGCTAGCTCGTAATTTATTAGGTCGTTTGCGACCTAAGACTCGCGACCTATTGGATTTCATGAATTCTGGAGCAGCTTCGATCTCGTGACCATGGTGCGCTGCATCAATTGGTAAAGGTTTACAAATCCTCATAGTGGAAAATCATATCTTCTCTAGAGAAACCTATTAGTCATGATGCTTGAACTACATATTTCCTAGCTAAGAATAAACTTACAATAAGGGTGTACTGGACCTTATCGGCAAGATAAGGTTTCTTAATCCTTATAGTGGAGTAAAAATAACTTGGTTAGAGAAAATTGCTAGGCATGATGCATGAACTATACGTTTCTCTGCCAAGAATAAGCTTTACACTATGCACATATTTTACCACGCCGACAAGGATAAGAATTTTTTCCTCCATTACAAAAGAGTTAATCTCAGTTAAAGAGAAAATCAAGATATGATTCATGAACTAGGACTCTCTTAACCAAAAGTTAACCTTTCGATGATGCTAGTTTTAGAAAAGAAAGAATCTACAGAATGAAATAGACTTGTGGTAATTGAACTACTATTAGAACTTCCCATTATTAATAAACCCATATATATTCATCTTAAACATTTCGAAAATCTCGATATAAATTTGAGGATTCGAGAAAAATTGATTTATTACATGAAAACCATGAATTCGAAAAGTCCAAAAAGAGAATCCAAGGTCCAAAAGATTTCCTTACATGCAAAGAAGAGTTTAATAAGTCTAAGCAATATAAAAAATCCTTGTATATCTAATAAACCAAGAATGCTAGACAATATATGAAATAATCTTTCTATCAAGTATAAATTTACTTGCTAGAAAGGATATTTAGGAAGTCAAAAAATAATAAATTTAAGAAATATACTAACGAAGTTCTTGTATTCTTAAAGAATTTTTTGAGCTATCCTTTTTATATGCTTATCAATCGTCCCGAAATTGCTCTTTAGTCATTAGTTTTATGCCCATTTAACTCATGAAGCTTGAAATACCCCCATTTATATTAATTTCTATTATCTTTTCTTCTTTCTTTGATAGACAATACTTATGTTCTTAATTCCTTTTAAGAGATATATACGTCTTCTAATGATATTCTAGGGGTGTATTCCTTAGGTTTTGGAGGTCATTTGGATTCATAAGTGGAGCAACTCCCTAAATAGGATTCATTGTCCTTATCCAACCTCCTCTTTTTCCTTTCTAAGCATAATTACATCTTGTTTTTTTATATAGGAGGGTTATCTATGTCTATGTAGTTTTAGTATTTTGCATTTTATCCCTTAACAGATCTAATTTAACTATGGCATATGTCTATTTCAAAAAAAGATCCTTTAATTTGAGATTGAATGACCATTTGCATTTGATCAAAAGAATTCTTCTTAACCATTTACACTTTTTATATCCTACAACTTGATTCCTTAAGTTCCTCTAATCCTTGGACTATAGTAAAATTGGGTTCTCCAATATGAAAGGGATTTAAGCACCATTTTCATGAAGAATAAAAGGGAATCATATCCCTTTCCTTTGTGGTTTTAATAGTTGGATTATTGATTTCTTTATGTATCGTCCCATATAGGATGAGGACTCTCTTTCTTTCTTTTAAACTAGATTATTAAGCTTTACTTGGTTGTACCTTTCTTTTCCTTTGGTATAAGGTTTCGATAATCCTTGTTGGTGAAGATGATATTTTGAAAGTAAGTAAAAAAGGATGATGAGGAAAGTAACTTTGCTTCTTAGTTCAATTCTAAGTAGAAGCACTAAAAACTTAAGGTAATATTCCATCCACACATAAGACAAGAACAAAGACCATGCTATAAAACTAGAGTAACAAGCAAGTATTAAAGCAAATATGTTGACATGTAGTATGTTATATACTGCCTAAGACTTGTAGTACTAATATGTACTACCATATAAATACTGAATCTCAAAATAAGTATTAAAGAAAATATCGTGAATTTACGCCCTTTATTGAATTTGGGTAATTTCAGTTTGCCTTAGTTTACCATTATTGTATATTTTTAAGCTTTTTATGATTACAAGATTACAAATGAATTTCGATGAGAAGAGAATTGGAGAAAAGAACTCTTCTTAACTGGGGATAGTCCCTTATTTATTGTAGTTCCTTGGGCATTGGATGCTTGACATAAGGCAATTAGACGATCGAGATTTCAACTACGGTGATGATGTGTCATGCTCTTTAGTGACACATGTCACATTGAAATTATTTTATTCAAAGAGTTTGATCGAGTTCATGGGGCGGCGCATTATTTGGTCCAAATTTAAAAAAATTCTTTAATTAATTTGAAGTGCTAGATGTTATGGTGTGTTAATGTAAATAAATTGGTGCATTAAATCAAATTTAATGCACTGAAACGTGTTCAAAAAGTTACATTAGGTGTGTTAATGTTAATAATTGGTGGATTAAATCATATTTAATGCATAAAAAGGATTTGAAAGGTTATAATTAGGATTATGTTATTTTAATTTTCTCATTAATCCTTCAAAACATATTTAAACTTTGATAATGTTAATATAAATATATGGGCATCTAATATTCATATATGTGTGTGTGTATAGACACACACACTAGTACAACCGCCCAATGGTGCGAGCCGACCGTTCAATCACGTAATTTCAACGCAAAGAATATTTAATGTAGTTTTTCATTAATTCTAGTTAAACATCAAATATTAATATGTTTTAGAAAATGTAAGATTGAATATGATTAAGGAGATATTTATGGAGAGAAAAAATTTAAATAGCACCGAAGAGATTTAATTGAAGAGGTTTAAGGCGATATTTATGGAGAGAACAAATTTAATTGAATAGGTTTAAAGAGATATTTGTGGAGAGAACAAATTAAATATTACTAAAGAGATTTATGGAGACATATTAAAGAAATATATATTTTTTGTCTCCCTTCACACTATTTCATTTTGTAGGCTTGCAGTAGACAAACCTCTCCAACAGTCAGTTTCATAACACCCTTAAATCTAAGTGTAGATGTGTACATGTATACATGGGCACATAATGTGTAGGGAAGTATATATATATATGGGTTAACTTGTGCAATAAGACATTATATATATGTCAACATAAATATATACAAATATAGTTATTGGGATTTATAACAATATTATATGTATATAATATATTTCTAGAACTTGCACTATATGAAAAAAATGCACACAACTGTGCATATGGTTTTGCATATACTTATATATGTCTACATATTAACTATATAACAAGTGAACTTACGCACACACATAAACACACGCACACACACACACACACATATATATATATGTCGATATAATATAAAATTTTATATATAGCTTAGTATATTTTTATGATTTCGACCTTGTGTATGTGTTTATAAATAATATATATACATATTAGTTTAAATACAAAAATAATGTATATACATAAATCTAAAACTAATCATATATGTGAATCATGAATAATAGCAGAATGTTGTCACAAGAGACAGCATGTGAATCCATTGAACAAGTCTGCAACATCCTCCATTTTAAGGTCCGAAACTAAGCGTTACGGATGCTGCAGTCATCCATAATATTAATTTCGATGATAAAATGAGGTCATGTTAATCGTATCAATATCAGAAGCACATGAATATGAAAATTTTCAAACCCAATTCATTAAATAAACTTTCACGTTACATTTCAAAAATAAAATTTCACATTCATTACATAATCCCATTTGATCCCACATTCAGAGAAAATATAATAATTATAAAATACTTCAAGAGTGACATATGAAGATGCCCTATTGGTAGATTAGATTCTAATTTGACGGATATAATTTTTTCATTACATCCAATCAAATAAGAAACAACACAGTGGAAAATAAAAGCTCTTAATAATACCTAGCTTGCCTCCCGTACATCTCCAGAAGCTTATTCGTCTAACCTGAAAATCCTTACTCTTGACATAATCAATTGAGTACATGAGAGTTTAGGGGGAAAAAACTTCGGGTCATACAAAAAGTCTGGTATAAATAATAATATACCATCTCGAATCAAATATGTTAATCACAAATCATGTACCTGCAACCACAATGGTTAGAATAATCATAACACGATCATATGCGTGTATGCAACCTAGGTAAATCATGCTACTCTGTCCTCCTAGGGACATGCACACCCAAGTTTTACCCTTCCCCAAAATAGACTATCTGTCTTAACTGGTATGGACTATCTATCTCGACTCAAATGGACTATCTGTTTCAAATCACAGTTTTCATGGGATCACTATGAACCTATTAGTTTCTCTAATAATATGTCTCCAATCATAGTTTTTATGGGATCACTATGAACCTATTAGTTTTTACTAATAACATATCTCCAATCATAGTTTTGTGGGATCACTATGAACTTAATATTTGCCACTAATATCATACCTCAAATCATATTCTTTTGATCAGTTTTGGGCATCCTAACACATTAGATCTATCTGATCTCCTAGATACATACTTACTCAAGAGTTAAGTCAGACCATACTTACTATTGGGCTACCTAACTGGTATTTCTGCCCCCAAATCCCAAGATGAAATGTCGGGTCATGATGCTGTGAGTATGACAATGATAAATATGCAAATTTAACCGATCAAGTAATAACAAGAACATATAATATCATTCATCAAATATGTTTAATCGGTAATTATTGGCATCACAAAACTGCTTAATCTTACGTAATGTTACCACCAAATATCCTTTCGACCATGTTGAAACCCTATTGAATAGAAGGAAAAGAAGAACAAGAGAGAAAAGAACTAGCAAGACCTTTCGAAGGAGTCAAAGGGATGCAACAACCAAAGATTAGAAGTATCAATACCTTTCGAAAGGGCCGAAAGGGTCTAAAGCACGCTTCCGCTTCAATAAACACCTTACGAAGCAGGTGCTTCCATAGGCATGAAGACCTTTCGAAGGATTTAAAGAAGCAGCTTTCGAAGACAATGAATAATAACCTTTCATATGCCCGCCAAATCTTTCGAAACCGAAGGTTTCGCCTTCATTCAAATCACTTAGAAGCACACCATGATCGGAATAGCCATTTCGAAAGCCAAGCCAAGCCTTACGAACAGGTCAAAGCCATTGATATCAAGGGAAGGTTCCGCATCAAATCGCAAGCATATGTTTGGAAGCTATAAACAACATCGAAACCAACACCAATTCAACACCTTCGAAACCCTTGGAAACAACCCATCGACAGAGTCGAAAGCTCTCGCAAAGAAACATGAAGAAGTGAAGGTGCAACCGCACCTTTCGATAAAGACGAAGGCATACAAGCCCATTCGAAAGCATTGCAGAGGGGGGCGCAAGTGCTGAAAGAGTCGGAAGGCATCTGAAGCCACCTTTCGACCAAGTTGAAAGCACTGGGTCGAAAGGTGTTGACCCGTGTTTCCTGGAGATTTGGCCAGGCAACTGAGTACTCGGCATCTAGGAGTACTCGGCATCTTGGAGTACTCGGCATCCAGGAGTACTCGACATCCAGGAGCGCTCGGCATCAGGCTTTGTTCGGCCTAAGGACATCGTTCAGCTAAGGGCTTCGTTCGGCCTAAAGGCACGTTCGGCTAAGGGGCTTCGTTCGGCCAGAAGACACGTTCGACCAGATACTTCGCTCGGCCAGGAGGCACGTTCGGCTTCGATGGCTATTCGGCCTACTCTTCCCACACAACATGTGCCTCGTTCGGCAGAAGGGGAGTGGTTCGGCACCCAACTGTTCGGCCTGATTGGTTCGGCACACATGGACCAGCCTATCTGGACCGAGTTATTCAGCTACCAAGCCCGCCAGAGAAGTCCAACCCACCTTTGTCTATAAATAGAGGGGCAGGGGCACAGTGAAATGGACCTTTTTTGGGAGAACACTGGGGAGACTCTGCCACTTTGAAGACTGATTATTTTCAGTTCAAACTTGTATTCAAGTCATTAAAATATGGATTGTATCTGTATTCAACTACTTGTGAAAGAAATAAAGATCAAAACTCAAAGTGGATGTAGGCAGTTACGCTGAACCACTATAAATCCGGTGTTCTTACTTTCTACATTTAAATTAGCATATTCTTCCTTGTTTAATTTAACTTCATCACTTACATCTCTACACAATCTTTCTCAACGAGGTTAGTGACCAATTTTGGTGCTAACACTTTGGTGCTTTCACTGAGAATTGAATTCTCAGCCTGATCGGATCTCATCGTCTACTAGTGGATTTTCATATTCGCGATATAGATCCAGTTGTTTACTAGAAAACTTCCTATTCTACTCAGATTTGAAAGAAATCTAAAGGAAGCTGATAGCCGTAGATTGGATTCACTGATGTACGCAAGACCTGGGGATTAGACGTTGAAGTTTGCACTCAAGTTGAATGAAGGCCGACCCTCCTCTGAAGGCAATTTGGCCGATCACTCCAGAAAAGGCGTATGCCGAACGCTCCAAAAAAGGCGTATGCCGAACGCTCCAAAAAAGGCGTATGCCGAATGCTCCAGAAAAGGTGCATGCCGAACGCTCTAGAAAAGGCGTATGCCGAACGCTCCAGAAAAGGCGTATGCCGAACGCTCCAAAAAAGGCGTATGCCGAACGCTCCAAAAAAGGCGTATGCCGAACGCTCTAGAAAAGGCGTATGCCGAACGCTCCAAAAAAGGCTTATGCCGAACGCTCCAGAAAAGGCGTATGCCGAACGCTCCAGAAAAGGTGTAGGCCGAACGCCCTTCCAGGCCGACCATACCTCTAGGCCGAACACTCTTCCAGGCCGACCATACCTCTAGGTCGAACGCCTCTGTAATACCGAACGGTATTGTATGCCGAATGACTCGGTTGTGCCGAACAGTGTGAATGCCGAACACGTGTGGAATGCCGAACACGTGTGGAATGCCAACAGTATGGATGCTGAACAGCTTTGGCCGAACCACTTCTGGACGATTCACTTTGGACAAAAAGCCTTGGCCGAACAGCTTTGGCCGAACCACTCCAGGCCGATCCACTCTGCCGAACAGCCTTGGCCGAACAGCTTTGGCTGAGCCACATGCCAACACCGAACGCCCCAATGCCGAACGGTACTTCTGTATGCCGAATGGTACTTCTGTGCCGAACGAAGTATCCAGACCGATCCATGCACTGTATACTGATCTCTCTCTCAAAAACAATCTGACTGGTCCCTATACAAAAAATATATGGATCGGGTACGACCCTTATTTTCAAAAAAAATCTTTTTCGGGTACGACCCAAATTTCCAAAAAAGAGGCTAAAAGGGGTAGGCCGAACGCTCTTCCAGGCCAAACATACCTCTAGGCCGAACGCTCTTCCAAGCCAACCATACCTCTAGGCCGAACGCCCTTCCAGGCCGACGATACCTCCAGGTCGAACGCCTCTGTAATGCCGAACGGTATTGTATGCCGAACGGTATTGTATGCCGAACGACTCGGTTGTGCCGAACAAGAATGAATGTCGAGCGCCTCTGTAATGCCGAACGGTATTGTATGCCGAACGACTCGGTTGTGCCGAACAGTATGAATGCCGAACAGCCTTGGCCGAACAGCTTTGGCCGAACCACTCCAGGCCGATCTACTGTGCCGAATGGCCTTGGCCGAACAGCTTTGGCCGAACCACTCCAGGCCGATCCACTCTACCAAACAGCCTTGGCCGAACAGCTTTGGCCGAACCACTCCACGCCGATCCACTCTGCCGAACAGCCTTGGCCGAACAGCTTTGGCCGAACCACTCCAGGCCGATCCACTCTACCGAACAGCCTTGGCCGAACAGCTTTGGTTGAGCCACATGCCAACACCGAACGCCCCAATGCCGAACGAGGAATGCCGAACGGTACTTCTGTGTGCCGAACAGTACTTCTATGCCGAACGAAGTATCCAAACCAATCCATGCACTGTATACCGATCTCTCTCTCAAAAAACAATCTGACTGGTCCCTATACAAAAAATATATGGATCGGGTACGACCCTTATTTTCAAAAAAAATCTTTTTCGGGTAGGACCCAAATTTCCAATAAAGAGGTTTCCCCCCGAACCCTAGCCGCAGCGCAGTGCCTCCGGATAGTGTGTTCAAAACTCAACTTAATAAAGGAACATTCTATCCACTTCCCTGACATCCCATGATCGACCAGGGCATAGAGGATCTAATGGCAGCTTATGAACGACATCAAGGGAACGGACAAGCAACCGCTATTCAAACGGTACTCCCAAAGGTTGGAGAACATAGATGATGTGAATCTAGCAAACGTCAAGATGACTCCAAGCACCATTCTTCGCTGACCCAGCACTTCGAATTTAGTGACTACAAGCAAACCAATGTTTGGCTCTAAGCAATTTATTCCAAATACTAACAAGGGTATCATACTAATCACATTTGAGGAAAGTCGAGCTCTAGATATATTTTGGCAACTAGTTAGCTAAAGAGCCTCCTACGACTATGGATCGTTTCTTTTACAAAATGAATCAGGACTAAAGTGAGGTGGAGTGGAGCATACTAAGAAAAATAACAATAAAGGCCCGTTGGCTAAGGATGTAGATCCCAGTAGCCGAAACAAGACTTCAGAATTTAGCTCATATGCTCTTTGAAAGATTCAATTGACAACCTCTACTTGAAAACTCATGACTCGGAGTGGTACTGGAAACCAACCTCGAGAGAGTACACCAAAGTCTAAAGAAAATCAGGGGAATGTTGTATATTCCCAGATGCTCACTGATCTTAACACGGGCGACTACAAACACCTCCGAGGTGTGATCGAAAGGATGACCTGGAAAGGAAAGCTTCAATAGTATGTACAAGTCCTGCAGAATGGCGGGCAGCGAAATACGACTGCTCTCAACTTAAACCTCCAAGTCTCCAGAGTGCGGACTGGAGTACTCTAAGTCCCCAGAGCGTGGACTAGAGTATAAACGACTTAAACCTCCAAGTCCCCAGAGTTCAGACTGGAGTACTCTAAGTCCCCAGAGCGCGGACTAGAGTATAAACGACTCAAACCTCCAAGTCCCCAGAGCGCGGACTGGAGTACTCCGTGTCCCCAGAGCGTGGACTAGGGTATAAACAACGTAAATCTCCAAGTCCCCAGAGTGCGGACTGGAGTACTCTAAGTCCCCAGAGCGTGGGCTAGAGTATAAATGACTTAAACCTCTAAGTCCCCAGAGCGTGGACTGGAGTACTCTAAGTCCCCAGAGCGTGGAATAGAGTCTAAATGACTTAAACCTCTAAGTCCCCAGAGCATGGACTGGAGTACTCTAAGTCCCCAGAGCGTGGAATAGAGTATAAATGACTTAAACCTCTAAGTCCCCAGAGCGCGGACAAGAGTATAAATGACATAAACCTCCAAGTCCCCAGAGTGCGGACTGGAGTACTCTAAGTCCCCAGAGCACGGACTAGAGTATAAACGACTTAAACCTCCAAGTCCCCAGAGCGCGGACTGGAGTACTCTGAGTCCCCAGAGCGTGGACTAGAGTATAAACGACTTAAACCTCCAAGTCCCTAGAGCACGGACTGGAGTACTTTGAGTCCCCAGAGCGTGGACTAGAGTATAAACGACTTAAACCTCCAAGTCCCCAGAGTGCGGACTGGAGTACTCTAAGTCCTTAGAGCGCGGACTAGAGTATAAATGACTTAAACCTCTAAGTCCCCAGAGCGCGGACTGGAGTACTCTAAGTCCCCAGAGCGTGGAATAGAGTATAAATGACTTAAACCTCTAAGTCCCCAGAGCGCGGACAAGAGTATAAATGACATAAACCTCCAAGTCCCCAGAGTGCGGACTGGAGTACTCTAAGTCCCCAGAGCGCGGACTAGAGTATAAACAACTTAAACATCCAAGTCCCCAGAGTGCGGACTGGAGTACTCTAAGTCCCCAGAGCGCGGACTAGAGTATAAACAACTTAAACCTCCAAGTCCCTAGAGTGCGGACTGGAGTACTCTAAGTCCCCAGAGCGCGGATTAGAGTATAAATGACTTAAACCTCCAAGTCCCCAGAGTGCGGACTGGAGTACTTTAACTCCCCAGAGTGCGGACTCGAATATAAGCGAATCGGATCTCCAAGTTCCCTGAATATGAACTATGACACAAATGACTTGAATTTGTCAAATTCCTGACATACGGGCTAGAAGGTATTTAAGTGCTTGAAGCACATAATGGAAGTTCAATGACTCCCGAAGAGTTTCCGAGTTATATGAATATGGACTGAGAAGTCTATGTTACTCACGACTGCTTGGATTAAAATTACAATCACAAAGGAAACTGAACAATAAGAGTCTTTTGTAAGACAGAAAAAGGAACTAAACCTTATTCAAAAATGAGTTTCTATTAAAACCCCTCCAAAGTTCGGAGTTGACACTCTATTTACAAGGACTAAGGAAATAGATGAAAATAATTACATGACTTAAACTAACTCTCGTTGAACGAGGATAGTAATCACTTCTTGTGCTTCTTCAACTTCTTTCCAGATGGCTCCTCTCCGGAGCATTTACCCTTGGTACCCTTCTTTGATAGAGGGGTAGCAACAGAAGGAGTACGGGAGCCTTCCATGGGTTTGGACCTGCCAGAAAGGATGACCTTCAACGGCTTGTTCAAAGGATCGTCCAAGTCCACAACTCGGGGCTCTACTATGACCTTGACCGTCTCCTCCTTCTCTTTCTCGAGCTGCTCCTCCATGCTCAATTCGGATGTGTGCTCAGAGGCGCCTGTAATTTCTACTTCGTAACCCCCGTCGGTAGGAGAGGAGGTTTCAGACTTGTCTTCATCAAGCGCTCCGATCACCTGAGCGTCTGGACCAGAAGCCTCCTCTGCGTAAGTGGCTTCACTTGTTTTCTCCCCCACTTCCTTGGCGACATCGCTCCTCGGAGTGGGCTCGGGGTCAGAACGGCCTGCACAAAATCGTGGAAAACAAGCATTAGAATGCAATATTCCTGCATAAAGAATAACGACTTTCAAAATCTTAAAGAAAATCTTAAAGAGAAGGATTATCTTCCAGGTTTAGGCAAACTCTCAGTCATCCGGGGGGTCTCACCCTCTGGAACGGGAGACAGAATGCGGACTAAAGTACTCTAAGTCCCTGAGTGCGGACTAGAGTATAAATGACTCAAAAACCTCTACGTCCCCAGAGTGCGGACTACAGTACTCTCAGTCCCCAAAGCATGGACTAGATTATAGACAACTTCAGAAAAATCCCTAAATCGCAGAAGCGGACCAGATTACTCTAAGTTCCCAGAGTGCGAACTAGAGTATAAACGAGTTGACGAAAATCTCTACGTCTCGAACTGTGGACTAAAGCATAAACCGTTCGACAAATCTCTAAGTCCCCGGAGCGTGGACCGAAGCATGAACACAAATTGGGCACGAGTCAACCGGGGGGAGAATAACACTAAGTCACCAGAATGCAGAGTGGTGTATAAACATCGATAAATAGACGAGTGGATTCCAACCATTTTCTATTCCGTAAACTCCGGCCTGGAATCGACAGGAGGATTATTAACCCGCTGAGGATGGAGTTCGACCATCCAATTAGTGACCTGGCCAAATCAATGCTGGGGGCAGGGGTACAAAACACTAAAAAGCCGAATACGACAGCTTACTATAGCTCTAGCGTGGCGTTCTTTATAGCTTGAGGCAGCGACTACAGGGAGGCCTCAATACAGAACCAATCGAAACGGCATCCAAAGCTACGAGCAACCTACTATATCATACCTCAGACCAACGGTCAATGCCGATCCGCACCAAGCACATATGAATGTGACTCGGATGTTTGTTGAAAAACTATAACCCCCAGAGTATGGAAAGGAGGGTAAACCACGAATACTTGGTCAAAAATTCTCCAGCACCCTCGTTCGATTACTCAGGGGGAGTATGAAACTGGATGAGCATAACTCGACTGCGTTTGTAGCCAACTTTACCTCGAGATCTGATTACAGAGCATGAACCAAAGTGGACGTGGATGACCATCCACTGTCCAAATTATGCCCTGAAACTTACGTGGCATCGAAGTATTCCTCTTGGAATGAAAAACCACGATAAAATCCAAGATAGGCAAGACCTAGTCTCCCATCGATTGACATGATCCCATGATTCAACGAGAAAGAGAGTAAAGCTAAAGTGGGCGTGGTTGGCCTTCCTACTTATCGGTATATGCCCCAGACCTGGGGGCACGAGCAAGAAGCAAGATGAATGTGAACCGACTATTCACCAATCACCTCAATGTCTTTGGAGTTTAGGTGAAAACATATACATAGCTAGGACGAGACTCAACCGTCCATGCAGTACATTTATCAACCCGAGACTGGGAGAAGACGCATGATCATCCAAAAACTGGCTACGATAGCTCAGTATTAAAACTTATATATAGTGCTTACAGCTACTCAAGGCAACGACCGTGAGGATGCCTAGAGATAGAATCGTTAAATCGATACCTTAGCTCATGGGCAATTGACTTTCACTCCAACCCGAAGGACGTGTAAAGAATCATGAATGCATTGAATAGAAAGTGTGTTACTCGAATGCACAAGCAAATTCAAACTCATAGCAAGATCCAGCTATACAGTTGCATGCCACTCGAGGCTGACCCCCACTCGACATTTCCTTTAATGCGCTTTTAAGCCTGATTTTTGGCCATTTACTGATAATCTATTAGAGCATTCAAAGCCCTTCGCTATAAGGCTCAATAACTCATGACAAGACTCTAGGATTCGACTAGATTAACCATCAACATTGGTCGTCCCAACCATATTTCACATTGAATGTTATGCAAAATAGTTACATCTTTACTCAAAGAATCTGGGATGGCACCTGCTAATCTGACGGTCGACATTACAGCTAGCCATGGCAACCCTTTCCGGGTGCTGAATATCGGATCACAGCTCAGTGCAGTGATGATAAAAGAATTAGTTGGATTTTTCTGAATAAATGATGATATGTTCCCTTGGACCCATTCTAACATGCATATGTGATTTCATTAACTATCGCGAGCCATGCATTGGATATCAACCCGAAGCTACAAAAGCTAGCACAATCTCTATTGATTTCATCATGAAAGCTCCACTCTTACTTTTAGGCTCACCCCATCAATGTCTATGCCTACCAGCCGTTGCGACAGGGCATACAATGACCTGAGACATCTGAAAGACTTCTCAAATAGAATATCGAACTAAGCTAATTCAATATCACTTATTTCCCACGAAGGGCTATCCAAGGACGGAAATTAGCAGAACTCACACCCAAATTCACTACCTCAGATGACTATTCAAAGAGTAGCAGAGAACCAACCATAAGATGGAAAATGTTCGCGGATGGAGCATCCAATGATCAGTGTTATGGCTTGATAATGACTCCTGAGGAATGATCAATCTGCTACGTCCTAAAACTCGGTTTACCTGTAACAAACAACAATGCTTAGTATGAAGCCTTGACTACCAGCCTCAAACTTGCTAGAGGATTTGAAGTGAAAACTTTACATGTCTTTTGTGATTCTTGATTGGTAGTATACAAATTTGAGGAAGTTGATCTTGCTAGGGGGCATTGTCTTGCTCCTTGTCTCAGCCAAGTCCAAGAGCTACTAACCGACTTCACGTATTACATCATTACACACGTACTCAGCGAACAAAATGAAAAGGTGTCATGGTTGACTCCTATCAAAGACTATCTACAATAAGGAATTCTTACTGAACGGAGGAATGGAAAACGATGGATCCTCCTCAAAGCTTCACGCCAAATCATCTAAGAATAATTCGTGTGTCAAAAGGAGTTTATCCATCCCCATGCTTCGGCATATCGCCCATGATTATATCTTGAGCAAAGTCTATAAAGAAGAATGCGGTCATAACATCAGGGGGAAAACCATGATAAAGAAGATACTCTGCTATAGGTATTACTGGCCAACTATCAACCCAGATGCGGTTGATCATGCTAGACAATGTGACGAGTGCAAGATGTTTGCAAAGAATCCGGGAACCCCACCGATGGAAATTATTCAAATGGCTAGTTCATAGCCGTTTTCCACTTGGGGGCACTGAAATCATCTTCTTGTCGATCCTAAAGGTGGTGCGAAATACACCATCATAGCAGTTGATTACGTCGCCAAATGGGCAGATGAAGAACTCTTAACCACGACCAAGATGAATAAAATATTCAACTTCTTTATCCGTAACGTCATCTGTCCTTATGACCTTCCATGATCCATTATAACTGCAAATGGACAGGTTGAAGCTGTAAACAAAATCATAGAGTCTGTTTTGAAGAGAGGTTTGGAAAACTCCTCAAGTGGTTGATTGCAACCCTTATTTCACAGAAAATACAAACAAGGAATCGCGATTGAATTGCAATTAAACTAGATGGAGTTGGCGATGACTTATTAGCATATAAAACGCATCCGAGAGCCGATGGCAAGAACATGTACCCGAACGTGCATGTGTACGTCCGAAAAAGTTCGACTTCTTGAAATCAACAGAAATTGAATTCTCACTAAGGGTTATTAAGAGAAGACTAGAATCAGACACGGATGACCACTGATATTCTCAAGAAGGCATCTCCATTAGAATTTAGTCAAGGATTTGAAACGAAACATGGAGGATACATAGTTCAAAGCCTATTACGTGCAGTCACATAACACACTTTGGAGGGCAAGTGTTTCCTGGAGATTTGGCCAGGCAACTGAGTACTCGGCATCTAGGAGTACTCGGCATCTTGGAGTACTCGGCATCCAGGAGTACTCGGCATCCAGGAGCGCTCGGCATCAGGCTTTGTTCGGCCTAAGGACATCGTTCAGCTAAGGGCTTCGTTCGGCCTAAAGGCATGTTCGGCTAAGGGGCTTCGTTCGGCCAGAAGACACGTTCGACCAGATACTTCGCTCGGCCAGGAGACACGTTCGGCTTCGATGGCTATTCGGCCTACTCTTCCCACACAGCATGCGCCTCGTTCGGCAGAAGGGGAGTGGTTCGGCACCCAACTGTTCGGCCTGATTGGTTCGGCACATATGGACCAGCCTATCTGGACCGAGTTATTCAGCTACCAGGCCCACCAGAGAATTCCAACTCACCTTTGTCTATAAATAGAGGGGCAGGGGCACAGTGAAATGGACCTTTTTTGGGAGAACACTGGGGAGACTCTGCCACTTTGAAGACTGATTATTTTCAGTTCAAACTTGTATTCAAGTCATTAATATATGGATTGTATCTGTATTCAACTACTTGTGAAAGAAATAAAGATCAAAACTCAAAGTGGATGTAGGTAGTTACGCTGAACCACTATAAATCCGGTGTTCTTACTTTCTGCATTTAAATTAGCATATTCTTCCTTGTTTAATTTAACTTCATCACTTACATCTCTACACAATCTTTCTCAACGAGGTTAGTGACCAATTTTGGTGCTAACAACCCGCATCTATAAATAAGACCCAAGAAGTCTGGTTTTGGGGATCCGAACTCATTCATTCTACACTTGTATTTTCTTTATTCAAAAATTTGTAACCCTAATTTGTAAATTGAATTAGGGGAAATCATTCAATAAAGGCTTTGTTGAGTTACAAAAGGGAAGTCTTCAATATTCTTGATTACTTAGTTGTTTCCCAAGCTTTTATTATATCTAATTCTGTTTTATAGGTGTCGACCACATCAAAAAGCCTATTCTAACTCGGTCAAAACCTCTGCATTTTCAATTAGTTCCTATTATAGACTCAAGGACACCTTTCGTCATACTTCTGCTTTCGAATGGATCGAAACCTTATCCCAAACCAGTTTACCTTAAATTCATAATCCAAACCCAAAACACTTAAGACTTTAGCTTTGGACAAGGTCGAAACCATCCAAAATTGATCAAAACCTTCAATCTTTGAGCCATCCATTAGGATTCTGCAACTACTTCGAAAGGACTATTTCAAAGGAGAAATCAAGCTACTTTATCTAGTTCGAAAGATCAAAGAGAAAGGAATTTGAAGATTTCGACTGGGTCGAAAGGTTAATAAGGAAAAGTTATCACAACAAGAACTTGTTTGAAAGGGAAAAGTGAAAGGATTATCAACATCTTACCTTCTTCTACTTAACCAAAAGAGATCAAGAAGGACTAACCTTGTCCTAAAAACAACTTTGGGGTGTTGACAAGTTTTCTTGTTAACATTTTGGCGCTAAAAGGAGGGCTCGAACCTCCGATTCTTTTGAATATTCAACACCACCTGTCTCTAACCTAATTCTACATCAAGATTGAATACTCAAGACCTTAATTCATCATGGCTAGCAGAATCAAGAGATCTGAGCAAGGATCCACAGAGCTACATTTAATAGGATTCACCCCAAGAAGAACTCAGGAATCCAAACTATATGAAGAGCAAATGCTAAGATTGAAAGCTCTACGGATTTTAAAAGAGAAAAGAGCGGAATCATATGATCCAGAAAAGTGGAGCATAAATCCTTTTCATATTGGCCCTACCCCTATCTTTGCCCTAGGAAAGGAAAATAAAAGTGACAACTTGTTTAGTCAAATGAGGAAAACAATTCCACACTATGCAGAAGGCACAATCTTCGAAGAAGAAATAACGACAGACTATAACGCCTTTGCACATAAATGGCAACAAGCTGCATCTGGAAAACTCCCAATACAAGAACTCTAAAGGGTATCAAAAAGAAAAAAAATCGATGAAGGTGAAACTACAAAGCCAAGTAACAAGAAACCGAAAAGCCATGCTAAAGAAACAAGTTTCAAGTCAAGACTTCCTAAAGAGTGCAACCAAACAACATCCATAGAGAATGTCTACTTGCTAACAAAGGATGAGTTCAATTTTTGGCCATAACAGAAAAAGAAACCAAAAAATGAGAGGAATCTGGGCGAATCCTACTGCTATTACCATATGATGAACGGTCATGAAACTAATCACTATAGAGCCTTGGAAAGGATGATAATTAACATTTTCCATGAAGGTAAGATCAATAATTTTGTAAAGAAATACTGAATGAGATCAATAAAGAGCTACTTTTCTAAAGAGAATTTACATGGTTGGGAGTGAAATGATCCTTTTATTTGGACATTACCTTAAACGGTCAAAGCCTCTGTCCGCACCGAGTCGACCAGGGCAGAGCACCTCCTAAAGGGAGGAGTGTAAGCCTTTAGCCGCGCCATGCTATGGCCAGGTTAAAACATTGACAAGCCCTTGGCCGCACCTCTGGTCAGGTCAAGGCACCTCTTGGAGGAAGGAGTGTAAGCCTTTATCCATGCCACGCTATGGCCAGGTTAAAGCATCGACAAGCCCCTATCTGCGCCATGCTATGGCCAGGGCAGGGCACCTCCTGGAGGGAGTAGTGTAAGCATTTATCAGCGCCACGCTATGGCCAGGTTAAAGCATAGACAATCCCTTGGTCGCGCCTCTAGTTAGGTCAAGGCGCCTCCTAGAGGGAGGTTGGGTTAGTCTTTGGTTCCAGCCTCTAAGAATGAGCTAACCAAGAGCACCAGACAAAAATGGACTAAGATGTCCAAGCCCGAGAAGCGGCATATCTACAAGGGACTAAGATATCCAAGCCGGAGAAGCCGCATATCTATAAGGGACTAAGATGTCCAAGCCCGAGAAGCGGTATATCTACAGCAGACTAAGATGTCTAAGCCTAAAAGGTGGCATATAAAATGATGGACTAAGACGTCCTAGCTTGAGAAGCAGCCAATTAAACGGCGACAACATACAAGTCTTAAAGGGTTTATATATGTCAAAGAAGACAGAGTCTAAGGAGTAGAAGAACTCCTCTTATTAATAAACAAATATGGGATTCGGGTCTCTCATTTCTGAACTCCATTTATTAATCCCCAACTCTGGGTTACAGATCTCTTAATTCCTTATACCCGAATCTGGGTTTCGAGACTATTACTTGATTTCAATTGTTAATGCCCTAATCTAGGTTGGAGATTTCTATTATGTATTTCTGATTATCCACTATTAATACCCAAATCCGGGTCAAAGACTTCTATCAACAAGATCGTTATTATGAATTTTCTATCATCATCCACAAATACTTAAATTAAAATTTCGAGTTTCTTAACATCATCCACTAATATCCCAATCTGGGTTTCAGAATTTTAAACTTTCAAATTTCATTCATTAATACCCGAATATGGGTCATTGAATTTCTACTACAAGCTTTTATATAATGACTTCTAGATTTCTATTACTTGATCATATTTAACTCGCTATCAACTATCTCCAAAGGATGGTTCTCTGAAGACATTTGTACCCCTGGTTGTGGATAAGATTTCCTACCAACAGGTTTTAGATATTCCAACAATATGGGTTAAAGTTAAAGTCTTTATTATTTCTTATTATGACTGAAGATGGGTTTCAGACATTTAACCAAATATAACTTCTTTTCATTTGTTACCATATTATTAACATAATGATTTGTTAGTCTTTGCGAATGATATGCATAAACTTATACATCAATTTAAAGCTAACAATTGGAAATATTGTTTGCTTCATACTTTTCAGGGAAATCAAAGCAGTAAAGAAGAATTAAAGATCCAGCAAATATAGAAAATATAGAATGAGCCATCAAACAAATATTTCAGAGATAACATTGCAGGAAAGAATAACAAACCAGGTGATATTTACAAAATTTACATGATTTAAATAACTTATTAAATTATTTACAAGTGTATAGAGCAAATATATACATTTCATAGATATGAATTTTTCACAAATCTTGGGCAGCCTTATTCAAGTTCTCAACGATTACAGGATATATGATATGATGGGTAGCGATACAAATAACTTCTTTGAGTTTCTTCTCACTCTTCCTTATCATGTCTGCATCATCAATCGCATAAATATTAGTTTTCAAAGCGCGATTAAAAGCTCTATTTGCACCTCTAAGGGTCTTATTTTCTCTTTCCAATTAAGCGACGCGCTTCAAAAGGAGATAGTTCTCACATTTGAGTTTTTGAATTCTAGCAGCATATACGTTTATGCACTGTGAGTATTTAACTTTCTGCTATTTGTCAAAATATTTCATCATTTCGAATTTAACTTTCCTACACTACTCACCCACTACCTTCTCGTCTAAGCCAGAGGGAGGATTAGTCGTAGTGGGAAATTTCCAAGCAGCAAGGGAAGTAGATCTTTTAATTTTAGCAACAGATGTAGTAGCATGAGAGACTGGTAAATCAGTACTCGGGATATTATCCCACATAATAAATTCCAATGACTTGCACTGAGCTTGACTATCCTTTAATTTCATTTCCAAATCGCTTATCTGTTAGAGAAGTTCTGACATTTCAAAGTCGATTGAAGGATCCGATTTGATTGACACTTCAAAGCAGAAATCATTTCATTCTTACTATTAACATCTGCTTCTAGACTGGCAATTTGATCCATAAGATTTCTGACAATAGTTTTCTGAAGTAAGAATCTTTGTGCCGTCTTAAAGCTTTGGCATTGCCGTGAAAACGAGCAAGTAAAGTATCTTCGACGAGTTTACTCTTTTCAAGTTCCGCTAACAGCTTATCCTTAAGATTACTAAAGCGAAACGCTGAATCTAATTAAAGGGGTGCCACGGATAACTGCAACTCCTATTTAAATAAGAAAGAAAAAGAATGTAGTCAACACCAAAATAAACAATCTCTTTATTATTACGATAAAAGGTTACAACTCATATGACAATGAAATTAAAAGATACAACATAAATTTTATTTTGTATTTAAAGATGAGAAACGACATCTCTAACTTTATTCAATGAATTGGAAGAAAGAATAACTGTAGAGTCAAAAGGAATGTTTAATCCTTCCGGGGTAATCACCGGGGGGTATTTACTATAGTCCCATTCCCTAGCTGGAGGACTATCACGACCATAAATTAATTTAGTATGGAATGTCCGGATCTCTTTAAGTAGCTTTTCTTTCTCATCGCCATGGAAATCGAAGCAAAGACGAAGATGTTCCATGTAAAGTTTTTGTAAATCTCTAAGAAAATAATATCTTGCTAATTCTAAAGATTTCAAAATCGATGTCTTTTCAAGATAAAATCTTCTTAATTTAACATATTGGCCTAAGTAATCTCTAAGGACAAGATTTTTTGAAGAACATGCACTTTGTGATAACACAATGAAATATAGCTAAGTATAAAAAGCAAGATTAAAACAAATACTTACAAAATCAAAATTATTACATATTCACAATCATTCATCTGGTTCATACAAATTGACTTGTTAAATAATTCTGAAACAAATTTGTTCTTATAATACTTTAGTTTTTTCTGAAACAAAACCGATATGTTCTTATAATCATTCATTTGGTTCATATAAGATTGCAACTCTTCGGCATACGCTTGAAATCTCTATTATGTATATAGTTTCTTGTAAAAATTAAATGTCAATGTTGACTCCATATATGGCATCACATGATTTCCTTCGGTATTTCATTCCGAAGGCTAACCGAACAAACCGAAGCACAGACAATATATGAAGGATAAAAGCCTAAAAACCAAAAGTGTGGTGGTTAGACTCAAATTAAGGACTACATATGTCACTCATACTGAATGCAACAGTCACTCAGTTGACCTCAAACCGAAAGCATATAACTTAAGGTGGGACTTCAACCAAAAGACCGAAAGAAGTAAAGCATGCTATAGTTCTGAGGCTACATAATGACTTCAGATTACATACTGAGACCTTCCCATGGTCATTACCTAAAGAATAGCTTCAAGCAGCCATAACCAAATACATAGGCCGATAGTGCCTAAATTCGGCATATAAGAATGATGCTGCCACTACTAAATGCCTAAAACACCTCATACGAAACAAAGATCAACAGCTAAAATTAATAGTTCGAATAGCCTAAAGCATATACAAAGTATATGGGTTTAAAAACCTAGTGATATATATAGAAATAACACATCATCAATCAACGTTAATTTGAAAGCAACCAAATGATGACACATGTCTAAATCTTAGCCCTACAAGTGGGCCAAGTCAGCAATTCAAGAGAAAAGTTCTACACAAATGTCAAAACAACAAGTACCACAAAATACCAGGCATAGATTCCCATGAAGAGGATCTAAACTATGAAGCTTAATAGCATACTTATTTACTCATTCGTAATCATCTTAATTTTTCCATACTTAAGCTTTTCTAAAGAATTATTAATGGCAGAACAAGCCTACTAGACTTGTAAAGCCTACCTATGCTCAATTGACTAAATAGTAAAGAATTTATCAATAGTAGATGCACGGACTTTCTCCCGAACAACTATAAAATCAGCCTGCCGTTACTTCAACCACCTTATTGTCTTACTACCTTCAGCTTAGGCATTGCGCCTTCGGTTGAATCTTATTCTCATATTACTGCTTTTGGAACTTGCTGCTAGAAATGTAGGGTGTTAGTTTGTGACCACAAAGTCGTTGACATTTTTGGCGCTAGAAGGAGAGCAATCTCAAACCTCTGTTCCAACATATTAATCTTATCAGCTGTGATGACCTATAATTTTTAACATCTAAATTTAATTCTAAACAATGTTGAAATATGCTTGCAACTAACTTTAGATATTAAAGAAAGTGGACTATGGGTATATAAAACTAGAGAGAATCTGAATGCTAAACATAAAAAGGGAAACCTTATAGTGGAATTTAAATATAAGTATCATTTCATCAGTTCAATATTACACAAGTCCAATACATTAGACAGTATACATATTTCAATACATCAACTATTAAAAACAACAATTTTATTACTACGATGTAAGAGATATACTGCTCTATCATGTGGATGTGATCCAGTCCAGACCCTTTGCTCCGTCCATTGTCTCCACATGCAAACTCGAAACTGCATATATGTACATATAATAAAGGGAAAATGTGTCAACTGTATTTGGGGCTGAGCTAATTACAATATGTTTGTACCAAAAATGGGCACAACACTCTTCGGATGTAATTGAAGAGATTAGAATGAAGAGTTAAAATGAAAAATGATGCTAATCTAACAACTACACCAACAAAAATAAGCAATAGTAGAAGAAGACAAGAATTTATAGTGGTTCAGCGTTGTAGCCTATGTCCACTTTGAACGATTTGTTGTTTATTGCTAATTATAAACTGAATTACAACAGAACAATGGCTAGCACTCAATTTACAATGGAGTCTCAGCAAAGCAGCAACATAAAATTCCCTTTTTAGTTGCAGTTAAGGTGTTATTTATAGGTGTAGAGCTGGAAATATCTACCTTGAATATCGGAATACCCTCTCTCATGCATAGATAGGCCCACACAATCGATCTAGGATCGATCCCTGATCGATCCATGCTATCTTCGTATCGATCAAGAAATGGTCCAATCGAGCTTCTATCGATCATGGTTGTTCTTGATTTGATTTGCAAGCCTCTGTGAAAATTTCATGGCATTTGAACTAGCAATTTAAGAGATATGATCAATCCAAGGTTGAGTTTGCTAGGGAAACTAGAGCCTTCGTATCGATGGATTCATATCCATCCTCTTCGCATCGATGACGTAGCACGCTTGCTTCGTGGAGATCCAAATTTTACGCACAAGGGCCGCTTCTTTTGGTTTTTGACTAGTTCTTTCATATCCATTTGATGTTCTGTCTTCCGTATTGATGATGCTTTGCATCCTCTTTCGCATCGATTATCGGTTCGGTCCTTCGTATCGACCAAATAGGCGGTTAATACAAAAAGCTTAGCTGTTGGTTGAATGAAGTGCGATCGATCCAGGGAGTGTTAAAGTCCATCGATATGCATTTGAACCGCATGGATACGAACCATGGTTGTCAAGCGCTTGAGTCATGTTCGTTTCGTATCGATGTTGATCGATACGAAGCAATGGATACGAACAATGGAGGCTAACTGATGGATGCGAGATGGATGGATATGGGGCGATGGATACGAAATGGGCATATTTCATATGGATATTGATCGATCCATAACATGAGCATAGGAACTCCGATTGACTTGAAATTTGGAATGTTGCCTTTCATTGCTTTGCTTGTCATTCCATGCTAATTGCAGCTCCATCTGGACTCGGACCAGGTTTGCATGTATCCATCGTGAACCTGTAGATAACTGATTCTCGGAACAGATTGTCTTCAGTCTCTAGTCAAGTCCATGGTGTCACGGACTAGCCAAAAGGCGGGATAACACTATACACCCAGATCTCAAGGGAACCTTGGGCTATTGCATAGAAAATGGTTGCCTACGTACATAACAACAATAACATCTATAGGCTTTTCTCCGGCTTCCAAATACTTGTTAGTACATAATAAGCATAACATCCATATAACCATTGCTACCAATGCAATCAATGCAACTAATGCAAGCAATACAAGCATAAAATGGAATTCCAACTTATCCATCACAACAAATCATCATATGTGACAACAACAATAGCATACTTAGCCATTATACATCAATAACTCGTATTACCAGCCCCAACCATCAATAAGAAAATAACAAAATTATCAATATACTTAATTATTTGTTCTCACTATAGTAATTATTGACTAGATTTTTCATCAACCTCGAAATTCGACTAATGCATCATGAAGGACAAATCTTACTTGCTAATCACTAGGCTTTAAAATGGAAAATGAGGGGAAAGCAAGAAAATAAGTGCAAACTCACCAAATATAGAGTGGTTTGACATGGTTTCCTAATGCACTGTGAAGTTCTCTTATTATACATCTCTCTTACAATTACAAGGAACCACAAGAGAATAAAAAGAATAGTGAGGCGCTTAAGATTAATGAAGTAGATAATCTTAAGGGCTTGTTACATGAGGAGCTCTGAATGGTGTATCATTTAAGGAGTTCTTGCCTATTCCAACCATTTTGAAGTGATGATGCATGGGTATTTGTAGTAGTTGAGAATGTTGCTTGGACGATTAAGATTGAGCTGTAAAGAAGGCACAAAGCATGCATAGCCGTTGATCAGGTCGAATGAGCTAATGAGAGACGGCTTGAATAGTGAAAGGAATGTGTGCCTGAGATGAGTGCCAATAGGAGAACCAAGCAAGGTACATGCCTTGCATTTAATATGCATTTAATGCATGATGTACTATGGTAGCATGTTACAAGGATACGACATGCTTCCTATCAGATGTAGATATACTTGGTTGTATTAATTGTCATTTACCTCTACACTATAAGGTGGAAAGGTGGGATGGATTGGTCAAATGATTGCCAAGGTCACCAGAACATGAAGTTGCTAGAAAAAGATGAGACGAGTGCCGAATCGGGTAAGAGATGATGAGATAGGCCACTCGGAATAGATCATGGACGGTTGTGCTGAAGCTGGGCCAAAGATGGGCCACACTTGAACTGGTCTTGAGCCATGCCAGTCGGCAATTGGCTTAGATAGATCATTGAGCAGATGGGTATTTACTTGTTACACTAAATATAGGTTGGCATGGAGGGAGGGGTGGTCATATGTGAGAAGTATCAGTGAGGACCAGGCTAGTTAATGCTTAGGTCTAGACTTGCCCAATGGGTTGGTTGTTCAAGCCGCTTTGAGGTATGCCAGTTTATGTGAGAAGTGTCTTGAGTAGAAGTGCTAATATAGTCCCAGCCAAGACTGGGGTTGGGAATAGAGATAGCTTAGCCTACCAGCCCTTTGCCATTGCTGGCCTGTGGTGGCTGGCCTGGATCCGAGCCGGACTAAACCGATCTGGACCAAACTAAGAAGCCTTAATCATTTTACCTTTTTGCTTATGAATTTATTCTTTGAGAAAAATGAGTGGTCCTCTATGCGAAAAAAACACTCATGTAATTTTATTTTTTACTTATGGGAAAATTGAGTAACATTTTTCCTCCAAGTCTATGCCCGTAAGTAGGAATGTGCTTATCAAATCACGAGGGCCATGCCGATTTGCCACTCTGCTGCGCATTTAATATGAATCATACATGGTGCTATGCTATTGGTTGAGGCGGTCGCACTTCTCAAGATGTGGCAGAGATGTGTCATTTCCCCCACGCTCATGGTGTGACATAGCACTTGATTGTTCCTGAAATGTTGAGATCCTTTTTGCATTTATTAGTGTAATGGCTGCGATTAAGGGGATAGGTATTTATTGGGGGGAAATTGGGCTTTTTATGTCTTAAGCTATTGAAATTATTGAATCAAATGGAATAAAAGGTAATCAATACGCTTGTTCAAACGATAAGTCATATGTTCATAATAGAGACGTAATCGTAAAAAAGACGAAAGTCCAAAGTACTAATCCTCAGTTACAAAGTTCTCGATTCAAGTTGCTCTAACGACCATGACTCCCGAAATTGGAGTTTTCTTTACAATATGAAAGTAAAATGATAAATGAGGAAGAAGGAGAACCAGAAAAATCGGCCTATATTAGGTGGGGGGAGGTACATGCTTATTTATAGAGAATTTTGGCAGTGGCATTCTTGATACGAGGCACCTTATTAAAAATAGACGGTTGTGTTCTGCTAGTGTGACATCTAATCGAATCGATATGTGACACCTCTGTTCTTGGCTTAGCGAGCCAGTTCACAACACATGATGGCTTATTCATACTTTATGAGGTCCTCTTGAATCATTGTTTGATGATTTTAACTTTTTATCTCATGAGTGCTTCATGAAAACATCTCATGATGGCTCCTAGTGTATTTATATCAGGATAGCTCTTCGTAACAACCCAAAATTTTAGTCATTTGATTTTAAATGTTTAATTATTTTTAAATATTTAAAATAATTGAAGTTTGGAATTTAATAACTTATAATTCAAATATAGGGGATAATTAAATATTTGAATTGTGAATTAAATGATAATTAAATGGTTTTAATAATTTTATTTAACTCCTTTAATTAATAAATAATATTAGTGAATTCTATTTGTAAATTAATTTACAAATATAAATAGATCGGATAAATATCAATAATTAAATATAAAAAGAATATTTAAATCTGTAAAATTGTCATTCCGGGGCACAGTCTTGGATTTTGACAAAACCAGTTTCATTGGAAACGTAATAGTGAATTATATTATGCCATCGAATTTTGAGGCAATCAGACGTATCATTTGGTCGTGCGAGTTCAAAACACGTTGAAATTAATATCGAAAATTTAATCTAATAATTGGTTTCAAAAAGCTATCTTCTACATACGATGGAATTAGGTCTTGAAACAAGTTCCACTATCTTTGGAACATGGGTATAACATATAGAACGCCAGGCGACACGTCTCGTTTGGAGTTCGAGATTTTTGGGTATGTTTTTTTGACTAATTTATATTTAAATAATATGTATATATCAACCATTAACCCTTGCCCTATCACTCCAGCCCATACCCCTACATGCTGCCCATGCCTCCAACACATCTTTAGCCATACCACTATATTCTTCCTCATTCATATATAAACAACTAACCAGAGGACATTTGCCCAATTTTCAAAATTCAACTATGCCAAATCGTACGGCCGATGATCAACGAGGTCGTTCGAGGCCGTGAAGGTCCTCGACCTAAACTATGAAGTTGCTTGGCTAGGGGTAAGAGTTCATCCATCGGTTGGATTAGCCGATGGTGATTGGAGGTGACCATAATTAGGGATGAACGACTTTCGACTAATTTGGTTAAACGACGGTGATGGCAGCGACATAGGGGATGGCGAGGGTGTCGATGAATGCAGGATGGTCAGGAATATGCCCTGTAGCATTGTGGCGGCGGTCAAGGCGTAGTGGCGGCGGCGGCGATCTTTTGAAGCTCGATGTCGTGTTATTGTTTTCTACAACCTGGGTTGTTAACGAATGAATATTAGTTAAGTTAATAAAAGTTATCGATGTAATTAATATTAATTATATTATTTAATTTCTAATATTATAAACTCAAATAACTTGTCCATGCTCGGTCCAAATTAGGCGCGGTTAGTCGCATTAGGTTCGTAAGGACGACATCTACTTTATGGAGTGGGTTTGGTTTGATTTGGAGCTTGTTGAAATTTAGGCTAAAGTTGGAAGACCGTTCGGTTTTAGTCCAAAATCGGGACGTTTCGGCGAAAACAAAAATCAATGTGAGTTTAACTCACATATAATTTTATTATATCATATTAATGACGTTATAAACGTTTATTGATTGTTTGGATGTTAGTTAAATTGTTTGGTTGAATTTCCGTTTGAAAAATGGATGATGTATTAATTTTATCGGTATAAACCCATATGATTATATATATTATCCATACCTTTGTTTGCAAGGAAAATCTGTAGAGAGACCCAAAGGGGGTTTCTCGCTAATTAGTTATTACATCCTTATGCTATTATATTGATAGTTAATTGAAAATAAATCCTGATATTCCATTTAAATTGTTTAGTGTCGTTACAACAATTTCGCTATATCGTCATTTATTAAATTTCCATCCCCAAACCCTGTCATATGAATTTGAGCTTGTGTTTCCGATAAAAATAATATTGATAATTCATTAATCATTCTGATTAATGATAATTTAGATTATTTAATCATTTTAACTAATGATTTTGAAATTAATTAACCAATTTAATAAATGATGATTAAAATTGGTTTTTCTTTAGATTTAATTAATCATTTTTGCTAATGATGTTTTATACTTAATTAATCGTTTTAGCTAATGATTATTTGAATATAATTAATTATTTTAATTAATGATGATGGAGTTTAATTAATTATTTTAATTAATGATAATTGAAATTAATAATCATTTTCAGTAATGATATTTAAAAGAAATTAATCATTTTAAATAATGATATTTGAATTTTATTAATCATTTTAATTCATGATTATGTTAAATTTAATTAATTGTTTTAACTAATGATATTTGGAATTTAGTTAAATCATTTTAATTGATGATGTTTTATAATTAAATAAATCGTTTTAACAAATGATATTTTAATTAATCGTTTTAACTAATGAGGCTTGAATTTAATTAATCCAACCAATTTATGACTATTTGAACTTAATTAATTGTTTTAATTAATGGAATTTAAAATTATTATCATTTTAATAAATGATGTTTGAAATGACTTATTCATTTCAACTAATGATTATTTGTATTTAATTAATCTTTGTAATTAATGATATTTAAAGTTAATTAATCGATTTAATAAAACTAATTTAAGTAAATTATCTAATATAATAAAATTGCTTTAATCAACTGATTTAAAATTAATAAACTGATGTAATAAAGATTTTAAAATTGATTTACCAATGTTATAAAAGTGTTTGTAAATAATTATCTATATTATTAAAGATAATGGATTTGTTTATTTAAAAGAGATTTTAAATGTGATTAATTATCTTTCGAGATAACTAATATTGTTTTTAAAGTTATAAAAAGGAATTAGAACTCGATTATTGGGATGTTAAGTTGGATAATCTTCTGGGTGTTTGGTATGTTGTTGGTTTAGGCCTTCGGGATCGTGCACTATGAAAAATTATTCTCTTAACGTTTTAACAATCAGGAACTAATTCTAAAAGTATTCTACCAATATGGAAATATGGAAATCAAGCACAAGTTCAGTTCTTTTAAAGGTGAAAGTTTGATATCGGTTATAGAACAATAGTTTCGTAATCGATATCGCTTATATGGAAAGGATCTAGTTATGCATTTAACGGTAAACATTGAGGCTTGGACTAGTATCTGTCCCGAAGGTTAAAAATGTCATCAAGGTGATGCCTAGAGGCAACACTTCCTCAACTTGCCCGACCTCATTCTCAACCGAGAGATAGGACTTGTTTGGAATCAATGAGTAGTGGTAAATATATGAATTTAATTTCCATATACTATCATCTTAATTATCCCCGATAGTTGATTTATTAATTATCGAATTCAGCTTTCTTCATGGTGTATTGTCACCTTAAAAATGATTGCTGCTCAATCGAGCTTTGTTATCCTTTGTCGGAAATTACTAAACCAAAAGTGTGAGTGACGGCAAAGCTATGTGGGGTTGCTTGTAATGCCCCATATTTTTGGTAATATTATTCAGGCTATTTAATTAGTTAAATTAAATAAAATTATTTGTTGATTAGGGGATTGAGATTTGATTTAATCAAGGGGTAGTCATGCCATTTAACCTATAAATTATAATAAGAGTTAAATTGAAATAAAGAAGGGGTAACATAGGAAATAGACCATTCCTATATCCTTAAACCCTTGGCCGTGTACCCCCTACACATCCATTTCATTTTATCAAAAAAAAATTAAACTAAGGCCGGCCACCATTAACAAGAGAAAGAGGAAGAAGATTAAGAAAAGCTAAGGAAGAAGCTAATTCAAATCAAATCCATTAACATATCAATCTCTTTAATCTCTAAAGCTAAGGTGAATAATTTTTACATCTCAAATTTTTATTGGTTTCGGTTTAATGATGAATTCTGAATATTTTGAATTGATTTTCCATGTTTTTGAATGATGGAACGTTTATATATACTTGTTGATGAATTATGGTTGTTCATATTGAATTTATGATATGTTTTAGGGTGAAAACCATATAAAATGATATCCAAATGCTTTTCAAATTTTTATGAAGATCATAAATGATATTTTAGAGATGGGTTTCAATTATCATAATTTTCTGAATATTTTTGGAATTTATATGAATTTTATAATAATGAAATGTTAATTATGGTTAATAATTATTTACAGTTAAATAATAAAAGATTTGGGTATGAAATTTTTATATGTTGGAAAACATATTAAAAGAGATTTTTTGGAATTTTTGTAGATTTTTCCTAAGTGTTTTAATAGGTATATAAAATTATTTAAGGTATGTGACTTAAAGTTTTTATATATTTACAGAAGGAGAAGGGGCTTTTTGCAAAATATTTCAAAATATTAGTTCTGAAAATTGCAGTACTTTTTATTGGTAAAGAAAGAGGCAACCAGTCAAAATTTGACACGTAAAACAGGTTAGGTGAAAAGAATTATTTGCTACATGTTTTTCACTGTTTCGATGCTTTCGGCACTGCTACCACCTTGGGTGGCTTTCGACTAAGTCCCTCCACCTTCAACACCATCCAAACCAATGTGCATGGTATCAATGTATTGGTACGTAGCAAATTGGATAAAAGGCGAAAGGTATGTAGTAGAAACTAGGGGTTCAGAAGTGGTTGAGGCATCACTTTGTTTTTAAATTAAAAATGTACCTACTTAATTTCGGCTAAATAGCTTTCGACCTAGTTAGCTTTCGACTAGGTCAAATGATTTAAAGGAAATGGTTTCGATTGGGTTGTGCCTCTATATTTATATAACTGTTTTCGACTAAGTCGAAACCTTTTGTTGCGCCTTTTTCCTTTCAACTCAAATGGTTTCGAAGGGGTACTTTGTTTTCTAAAATATGGCCACTTCTCCAATGCTTTCGAAGGATGGTTTCGACACCATCACTTCTTTACTTAGGAAATGGTTTCAAAACAAGTGCTTTCGACTTAAATGTTTTAAAGACCCTTTTTCTGTGATTGAAGTATAACCCAAATGATTTTGAAAGAGATAGTTTTAAAAGGTTTCGAAGTAGATGCTTTCGATTTTAATGGGTTTCTGATCCTTTTGCTATACTTGAAGGCATAACCCAAATGGTTTCGACCGAGAAGATTTTCAAAGGTTTCGAGGGGGTGAAATTTTGAATGGTTTCGAAAGGTTTCCACATGTTTTAAATTGAACCCAAAGTGCTTCGAAAGGATTGAGTTTTGACTGTTTCGAAAGGTTTTAATGAATGGTTTCGAAAGGGTTGGTTCCCCAGGGTTTTGAAAGGGTTGAAGGGAAAGGTTTTTCCAATATTTTCGAAAGGCAATATTTAAAGGTTTTAAAAATGGATGTCTAATGTTTTGAAGCTTTCGAAGGGTTGGCTTTTAATGGTTTCGAAAGGGGTTACCTTCAAGGGTTTCAAAGGGGTTACCTTCAAGGGTTTCAAAAGGGTTGTCTAAAGGTTTTAAACAAAGGTTTTGATTGTTACTCCTTACTAAAATTCATCAACATTATTTTAATTAAAGTAAATATATCATAGCAAAATAGCTTAGAATAAAGCTAAGATTATATTTTCCTTGTATAAGTATGATTTAAAAGGTTAAATCATTCTGAAAAGGTTTTCAAGGAAAAAGAAGAAGGGTAGTTAACCTAAAGTAAATGATTCGGACAGTTAGTCTATTTTGTTTCGGGCAGCTAATCCAGTTTGCGTACAGTTAGTCCAGTTTGCGGGTAGTCAGCCCAGTTTTTGGACAGATAGACCATTTAGTTCTATTGGACAGATAGTTCATTAGTTACCTGATTATAGCTTAATAGACTTAGCAATTATTATCATTATTATATCAGTTTGATTACCAGTTTGGTTGCAGGAAAGGATTTGCAAAACATTTGTTTTAAAGAGGATATTAGTGAGGGGAACTCATTCCGCTAAGCGGCGTAGTCTCACGTAATATCAGTAAACCGAGATGTAACAGTATTATTCACACCAGGCTTTATGTCTGACTCGGAATTTTTGTTTTCCCCTTAAACTCTCGGGTGCTCAAAATTTATTTGAGTAGGCAGAGGATAAAGGTTTTCAGGTTCAGAAATTTTGGTGAATAAAGCTTCCAGAGACGAGCAGGTAGCTGACGGATAGCTAATTCGGAGTTACAGATTGTTTTGTTTATTTTCGATGTGTATTAATTTAGATATGACTATTGTTTATCGATAATTTTTCTACCGGATTAGAAAATTGCAGAAATTTTTTGAATTAAATTACCGCAAGCGCACGACGTACAATTTTAGTACGTGGCGAGTATGGGTCGATCCCCAGGAAATTGTTTTAGATTTTAAAAATCAATTCAATCAAATTAGACCAAGTGAGAGGAAATTGTTAACTACAAGCAAAAGAAGCTAAAACAAGAATTAAAATGAGCTTTAAAAACTATGAGATTAGAGAACAATTTAGAGGCAAATCCACTCTCATATTTTTGTGAATCAACGAACAAATAATTTATAATCTCTAGTTATGACATTAAGTGAAATAGTTGTTCCATTTATCATAAGTATGGTTTATTTATGTTATTAATTAACATAACTCAAACCATCAAACTATAATACAACAATTATACCACTTATAAATTCTCATGAAAATGAAGCCAAAGCAAAAGTTATTTTAAGTATGATCTATTTACTATTGTAATTAGTAAGATAGATCATTAAATTTTATTTTTACTTTAATTTCAAAATAAAAAATTAATTAGCAAATTATGATGTAAATTGTGTTTATGTTGAATAAGAATAGCTCATTTGCAAAAGCAACATAAGCTATCAAACCCACTTGTATAAACTTACATCAAAATTTACTTTCATGAAGCACAAGCAAAAGAGATCATAAATCATAAAAATGTTGAAATTACATAAAGTTAGAGAGCTTTATTACCCCTAAATTGAAGGGGTTTAGCTACTCATTTGTGTTATCAAATCAACACTTGTAAATTTCAACATTAAAAAGCAAGGAAATGGAGACTAAGCAAAGGAAGAAAGAGAGATTGACTACTAACTACTGGCATAAAAAATAAAGCTACACTACTTGCATGAATGTAAATCTAAGCTATAAACATGAAATAAAAGTGAGCATAGAAATCAACATAAAAATAAATAAAAGCAAGTAGAAAAGAGAAGAGAAAGAGGCTTGGAAGCCATTTTCATTTCACTTTGATTTGCGTTTACAACTTGCTAATTTCCTAAGTAAAATAAGAGAGAATAGAAGATATTTACATGTACATAAGAGGGCTATTTATACATGCATAAAACCCTAATTCAATTTTTAGGGTGCTTCCGAAAATGCTCTTTCGGAAGTGTGGCCACCAAGTAACCATTAGCCACTAATTAATCCATCATTTAACGTGCATGAAGCTTTAACCTCCACTTAGTTATCCATTAGCTTCTAATTGTAGATTTAGGTAAGTGCGTGGGGTCCTCCATGATCATGAACTGGAATTATTTCCTCTTCATTCCTTTGTATTCCTTTGTGCATGCATATATCTTCATGAATCCCTCTTCCATATGCATTCAAATTTCCTATAAAAATCATAAAAAATGTCCAAGTAAAAATTCTCAAATTGAAACATGCACAAAAATAACCATTTTTCCCCTGAATGAAGATGAATATATGATGATTTGAAAATAATTGAATTTTGGTTTTAAAACATGATAAGATGCCCAAATATGACATTTATTTAAATAAAAATATCTAAAATATGGATGTAAGTATATGCACATTTATGTGCACATCAAATACCCCCACACTTGTCTTTCTATTCGTCCTCAAATAAAGGAAAACTAAGATAAATCTGTTTTCATAGGGAGCACGATTGCATTGAGCGTATGCAACAAGCCGTTAAACCTTTTGGTGTCCCAAGTAGGACGAGTGTTGTCTCGTGAAGGTTTTCAGTGGATACTACCAACAAAATCCAGATGCAAAGTGAAAATATTTACAAAGTGCAAGATTTATTTACAATGGGATGAATGCAAGTCTTTGAAAATATTTATAAATGAAAGATTTACTTTTAAATAGGCACAAATAAGTTAAATATAAGTTTTGGTCATTATCTTGAAAATTTAAGTCATTTACTCGTCAAAATTTCCAACAAAAATTAAGTTATCATAACAAATAGACAATAGTTTAACTCGTTGTTTCGGTCGATAATACAGTATAACTATGAAATAGATCCTTAGTTGATGATCAAAGTGGTATTTCCATTTCTTTCCACTAACAAGTCATATCAAACAAGTTAAAATGGTTCTTGGATTTCAGTTGCTTGCTCTCTCTTATTTGAAAATTTTATTGATATTAACAATATTTACAAATACCTAACTCAGGTAAACTGAGGCCAGATATATTACCCATGCACTGCCTTGTGGACTGATATGAGGGGAATACAGAGCGTGGCGAGTGAACACACAAGTTTGAACACTTATCGACTGTAGGCGTTATTAAAAATAATTTTTATATACATACACCTAACTCAGATAAACTGAGGCCAGATATACCGATCGTGCACTGCCTTTCGGGCTTACGTGAGAAAGGTACAGAGCATTGCGAGTAAACACATGACTCTAGGTGTTTATTAAAAAATATTAATATATACAAGAAATATGTTTTTGTTTTTGTTGTTGTTGTTATTTTAGAGGAGAGAATTTCACACTATCATCTTAGCACCATTTAACTTAGAAGATAAAAATGTTATATCCTTTACTTTAAATTTACCACTTTTTGAAACAAAGATTTTCAATTAGAACATACTTCATAATTAACACATATGAACTTCCTATATACTAGTTAAACCATTGTTATTTGTAATCCAACTTCATTTTTATTTTTGTTAAGGAAAATAAATTTTCAAAAATTTCAATTTATTAACCAAAACTTATACTTATCCCATAGTATTTTTTCAAAAATAAATCAAAATGCTAAAAAGAAAATGTTTTTGAGATTTAGAAATTTGAGCTTTTTTTAAGTTAAAAGAAGATGAAAATTAAAAAATGCCATGAAACTTAAAAAAATGAAAATGAGACTCCATCCCACACTTAATATTGACTATGTCCCTACAGTTAATGCATGATATAATGAGTGTAACGGGGAAAACTATGTACATATTTAAAAAAGAGGGTTAACATTCTTACTAGACGTAGCTTGGCTCATGAAGGATCATGAGCTCCTCCTCTTGGTTACTTGACAATTCCAAGAAAGGTTTCAAACGATGACTGTTGACTTCGAAAATCGATCCATCCCTGTGGTTTTCTATTTCTACGGCACCATGTGGAAAAATAGTTCGTAACACAGATTGTCCGGTCCATCTTGATTTAAGTTTCCCAGGGAATAAATGAAGTCTTGAGTCATATAAAAGAACTTTCTGGTTAGACGAAAATGTTTTCCTTAGGATTGACTTGTCATGAAAAACTTTGGTTCTTTCTTTGTAAATTTTCTCATTTTCATATGTGTCGTTCTTAGGTTCTTCTAGTTCGTTGAGTTGTAGTTTTCGGTTTCGCCAGCTTTTTCAAGATCAAAGTTTAAGTTCTTTATTGCCCACAATGCTTTGTGTTCGATTTCAACGGGTAAATGGAAAGCTTTACCGTAAACTAAACAAAATGGGGACATCCTAAGTTTAGTTTTAAAAGCAGCACGGTAAGCCCAAAGCACGTCGGTCAACTTCTGAGACCAAATTTTCGATTTTTGTTAACAATTTTATCCTAGATTTGTTTTATTTGTCGATTTGAAACTACAACTTGGCCACAAGTCTGAGGATGATACGGAGTGGATAACTTGTGGGTTACCGAGTATTTTTTCATTAAGGTTTCAAACGAACGGTTGCAAAAATGGGTCCCGTTATCACTGATTATTGTGCGAGGTGTGCCGAACCTCGAAAAGGTGTTTTCTTTGAGAAATTTCACAACAATTCTATGGTTGTTGGTTTTGCGAGGAACGCCTTCGACCCATTTTGAGACGTAATCGATAGCGAGAAGGATATACAAGTTTCCAAAAGAATTAGGAAAAGGTCCCATAAAGTCGATACCCCAAACATCAAAGATTTCGATCGCAAGAATGGGGTTTGAGGCATCATATCTCGTCGAGAAATTCGTCCAAGCATTTGACATCGATCGCAAGTTTTACAAAATTCAAACGAGTCTTTGAAAAGAGAAGGCCAATAGAAACCACACTGAAGCACTTTTTCCACAGTTTTTCGAGGATCAAAATGTCCACCGCGTGCTTGATCGTGGCAAAACGAAAGAACACTACTGATCTCATTATCTGGAATGCAACGTCGGATGATTTGGTCGGGACAATATTTGAAAAAGTATGGATTGTCCCAATAGAAATATTTCACTTGGGACATGAATTTGCATTTGTCCTGTTTGGACCAAGATGAGGGAGTTTCTTTAGTGACTAAGTAGTTCACTATATCAGCGTACCATGGATCGATAGAAATTGAAAGAAGTTGTTCATCGGGGAAGTTTTCGTTGGTCGGCAAAGAAGATGGTGCATTCGGAAGACGAGACAAGTGATCGGTTATGACATTATCAGATCCTTTTTTGTCTTTGATTGTAAGGTCGAATTCTTGAAGTAAAAGGATCCAACGAATCAAACGGGATTTAGCATCCTTGTTGGAAAAAAGGTATCGAAGAGCAGTACGGTCATTGTAGACCGTGATGTGTGAACCTATCAAGTAAGGTCAAAACTTTTCAAGCACAAAAACGACAGCAAGAAGCTCTTTCTCGGTTGTTGTGTAGTTGAGTTGAGCGTCGTTCAAAGTCATACTTGCGTAGTAAATGACATGAAGGATTTTGTTAATGTGTTGTCCTAAGACAGCACCAACCGCAAAGTTAGAAGCGTCACACATTATTTCGAAAGGAAGATCCCAATTAGGTGCGCAAATGATTAGAGAAGAAATGAGTTCCTTCTTAAGACGTTCGAAAGAAGAGATACAATCAGAGTTAAAATCAAAAGGAACGTCTATTCCGAGGAGAGTCGTCAAAGGACGAGCGATTTTGCTAAAGTCTTTCACAAAGCGTCGGTAAAAGCCAGCTTGTCCTTGAAATGATCGAATGTCCTTAACAGATTTGGTAATCGGTAGGTTTGCAATGACATCGATTTTCGCTTTATCTACCTCAATGCCTTTATTTGAGATGAAATGTCCAAGGTGTATGCCTTCTTTGACCATAAAGTGGCATTATTCCTAATTCAAAGTCAAATGTTTTTCTTTGCATCGATTTAGAACCAACTCGAGATGATGTAAACAATCAGAAAAAGAATCACCAAAGATAGAGAAATCGTCCATAAAAACTTATAGAAAGCGCTCGATCATGTCAGAAAAGATGCCAACCATGCATCGTTGGAAGGTAGCAGGAGTGTTACAAAGTCCAAATGGCATACGTCGATAAGTAAAGGTACCGAATGGACACATGAAAGTTGTTTTCTCTTGATTTTCGAGAGCGACTGGAATTTAGTTATAGCCGGAATAACCATCAAGGAAGCAGTAAAATCATGGCCGGATAAATGTTCGAGCATTTGGTCAACGAAAGGAAGAGGGAAGTGATCTTTTCACATTGCAGCATTTAATTTTTGATAATCAATGCAAAAACGCCAACCAGTTTGAGTCCGAGTTGGAATAAGTTCGTTTGAATCGTTCTTGACAACGGTAAGCCCAGACTTTTTCAGTACAACATGAATTAGGCTAACCCATGAACTATCAGAGATTGGGTAAATGATTCCGTTGTCGAGAAGTTTAAGAATTTCATCATGCACTGCATCTTTCATTTTTGGATTAAGCCTTCATTGCGCGTCACGAGTGGGTTTGGCTTTGTCAATTAAGTGAATGCGATGTTGGACAATATTAGGGTTAATTCCCTTAATATTAGTAATATACCACCCAATCGCTTCCTTGTTTTTCGAAAGAATAGAGAGAAGAGAAGTTTCTTGGTCTCGAGAAAGATCATTAGAAATTATGACAAGACAAGTGTTGTTTTCACCTAAGTATGCGTAGTTAAGGTGATCGGGAAGTGGTTTGAGGTCCAACTTAGGGGGTTGCTCGATCAAAGAATTGGGTTGAGATTCGGACTCAACTTGAAGCGATTCAAAGGGAGGAGTATATTCAATCTCATTGGGGATTTCATGAAACAATTTTTTGTATTCAGCTTCGCGTTCGTCGTTAAGATCAAGTGTCTCGTTTTTAAAGTTTTCGTGAATGGCACTAACTTCCAATGTTTGGTCACGAGGTTAATTCGATTGGCTTTCAAGATTGAAAATATTAAGATCCAAAGTCATGTTTCCAAAATATATTTCATCGAACCGTTGCGACAATTGATAAAGGCATTTGTGGTTGCTAAGAATGGTCGACCTAAATCAATGGAATTTGACTCACGGGATTTGTCACGGGTTGTGGTTCGAGAATGATAAAATCAATGGGGAATATGAATTTCCCTACTCGAATGAGCACGTCCTCGATTTCTCCCACGAGCTTCTTAATGGAACGATCGGTGAATTCAAGCGTGACTTTTGTGGGTTTGAGCTCACCTAAGCCTAATTGTTCGTACACGAAGTATGGAATCAAGTTGACACTCGCGCCTAAGTCAATCAAACATTTGTTAATCATCTTATCCCCAATTGTACACCAAATCGAAGGGCAGCCAGGATCTTTGTATTTTACGGGCATGGATTGGGACAAGACTTCACTCAAGCTAGCGGCTAGGAAGACTTTTTTAGGCACTTGAGTGTGTCGCTTTTGGGTACACAAGTCCTTAAGAAATTTCGCGTACGTTGGGACTTGATGAACGATGTCAAGAAGCAGAATGTTAACTTTGACTTGTTTAAAAATTTCCAACATCTTTTCCATTTGGTCCGAGTGTTTCTTTGGTCGAAGACGATGTCGAAATGGAACACGATACTCGGTAGGCGGGTCTACAAGAGTAGAAGAAGAATTTTGTTTGGCATTCGATTCAACGTTTAGCTCCACATTTTGTTCATATTCTTTCGTTGTTTTAGAAGTGTCGAGAGAAATTTCTGGTAAATCTTTTGGGTTAACGACTTGATTATCAATTTGTTTACCGAAACGTAAAGTTGTGATAGCATTCAATTGGATGACGTTGCTATCTTGAACAACATGGGCTTGAGTTGAATTTGCGTTTTGATTTCTGGGATTTGGAAGGGGCTGGCTTGGGAATGTTCCTTGCTTGCGTTCACTTACAGACATAGCTAATTGACTCATTTCCATTTTAAGTTTTGCAATCGATTGGTTTGTGTTTTGCATATATGAGGTCAATAAATTTTGCAAATTGTTGTTTGATTGAAGGCTTTGAGTAGTTGCTTTAGCAAACGTTTCAAGAGTTTTCTCAAGCGATGTTAAACGTTTATCGTCTTAGAGAGGATGAGCATAATTGGTTGAAAATTTGATTGTTGCGGTTGATTATGAGACGGACCCGCAAAGTTTGGTTGAAAATTGTTGGGCTGAAAGGGAGGATTCAAAGCATTATTCTGGAATGCTTGAAAATTGGGACGAACCGAATTCGTGTTGGGTTTGTTTTAGTTCCAAGCAAAATCTGGGTGATTTCTCCAACCAGGGTTGTATGTTGGAGAAAACGGGTCGTTTTTGGCTTTATTGAAAGCATTGATTTGTTCGACAAAATTGGGACACTGATTGGCTATATGATTAGGATCGTTGCATTTATAACACATCTGTTGGGAAGCTTGGTTCATTTGATTCGATGAGAAAACGTTATCGAATTTTTTAATCATTGCATCAATCTTAGCTTCCAAATCAAAAGAAGATCCTATCGAGTGTGCACTCGATCGTGAGTAAATTGATTTTTTGTTCGAACATTCCCATTGGGATGACTTTTCGGCGAGGTTTTCAAGAAATTGCCAAGTATCATCGTGATGTTGGGCAAGAAAGTTGCCTTGGCTCATTGATTCGAGCATGGTTCGTGAGCTGTTTTTGAGTTCATCGTATAAGATTTGGCAAGTCGTCCATTTTTCAAAGTTATGGTGTGGACATTTTATCAAAAGCTCTATGAATCTTTCAAAATATTTTTCGAATGGTTCTCCCTTAAATTGATGAAAATTTACAATTTCGTTTCGGTTTCTACTTGTTTTTTACAAGGGGTAGAACTTTTTTAAGAAAGCTTTTACGAATTCTTCCCACGTTTTAATCGAGTTTGATGGTAAGCTGTACAACCATTTTTCAGCGTAATCCGTAAGAGCGAATGAGATTATCGAAGTTTGATTCCATCATCGGAAAGTTGTTGTAGTTTAATGGTTGCGCAATCTTGTTCGAATTTAGTCAAGAAAATGTATGGGTCATCATGCTCGAAATTCCCAAATTTCGGAAGTGTGGCAATATGGTTCGAGTGAATTTCAAAATGATTACCCGTAGGGGCGGGTAACGTGATGCAAGATGGAATAGAAACTCTATCGGGAAAGATTCTATCCATAAGAGTTCGAGGGCATTCTCGTTCGCCATTTCGAGAGGATCGTCTGTTCGAGTTAAACGGTTAGTTGTTGAGTCGCGAGTCCAACGATTTGTTGTTGTGTCACGAGTCCAAGTACTCATGCACAACTGAAATTCGAGAAGAGAAGGAAGTTAGAATCGAGTTTGGAAAATGAAACAAGAGTTGGAAATTGAAGTGAAAAATTGTTTTTGTTTTCTTTTTTTTAAAGGAAGAAAAATATTTACCAAGTAAAATTTATTTTCAAAAGAAAAGTTTGATTTTTTTTGTTTTTTTTTTGCTTTTCAAATTTTATATGTTTTTGTTTTTGTAGATTTTTTTTGTTTTTGAATTTTCAAATTTTCAAATATTTACCAAAAGGATTTTTGTTTTTAGAAAATGGAACATTGTTTTTGTTTTTGTTTTTGAATTTCCAACTTTTTTTTTGTTTTTGTATTTTTAAATTTTTTTTCTTTTTGAAAATATTTTATATATTTTTCTTTGTTTTTGATTGAAAATTTTCGAAGTAACGGAAAGGGATTTTTTATTTTTGGTTAAAAACTAAGTAAAGTAAAATTTTCAATTTTTTTGGATTTTGGATACTTTTGTTTTTTTATATATATGCATGAACTAATGCAACTAAATGAATGCCAAGGACTTAATTATAGTTTTTTATCCTTAGTAGCTCCTAACCCAAAATTGTATAATCACACTTTGTCTTAAATCAACAAAAATATTTCTCAGCCAGGTAACGAGCAGGGATTATCGGTGCACCACGAATCACCGTAGCAATGCAACCGAAGGTTCAAGTACCTTCAGAGGAACAACAACTATAATATTTACGAATCACCATAATATTTATAAATGGTTATTACTTTGCCGTAGCCTAGACACCAAGAAATAAAATTGTTCAAAGAAAACAATTATAAAGATACAATTAAGCCTTAAATGAGCTCGCGACACCCTTAAGTCGAATGTATAACCTTTATTATGAGTCAAATTCTACGATGAAATACTTTTGTGGGCTAAGGGAAGGGTGATAAAATCCCTCACCTTATGTGAATTGGGGTACTGCCCTTAGAAAAGAAAATAAGATGAGATGAATGCAAAACAGAAATTAAACGTGAATTAACAATGCAACTAAAATGAAGTTTGTTTTTTTTTTTGGATTTTGAATTTTTTTTAAATATATATAAAAGCAAATGCAAGCAACCAACGATGCAATTCAAATAAAAACAAGAGATGGGGGCACGATACCAGAGCGTGCAGATTTTATTAGCAATTTATTTTTTTAAGGGGTGATTTTTTTAAGCGCAATTAGCAAGCAATTTGTTTTAGCGAGCACTTCTTTTCCTTGTGATTTTCTGCTTTGGAAACCTGAAATAAAAACAAGATATATATACAGTTTTTCTTTGTATACGGATGGAAGTTAAATTAAATTAAAACAAAAACAAAACAAATTCAAACTCTTTTTTTAGACTAAAACAAATGAAACAAGATATATACTATTTTTATATTAATTTTTTTTAAAGATAAATTAAAGCAAAAACAAAACAAAACGAGTGAAAATAAAACAATGGAAACAAAATAAATTAAAAATAAAACAAATTGAAATTCTTTTTTTTTAGTTGGATGGAACTAAAAACAATTTGTTTTTCTCTTTTTTTTAAACAAGAAGACTACTTAAAAGTTAAAACTAAAAAAAACAAAACAAAAAATTAAAAATTTAACTCCTATAAACAGTCCGGCCCAAACATAAATCTACCCGACCCACTTTGTTAAGCACGCACCCATTCACATAATTCACGAATTCTCCCAGAACTTCTACAATTGAAACTAATTTGGCAAACAAAATCATGAAAATGAAACTAATAATTCCATTAATCACGAGAATGAATTTGATGGTTGGTAAGTGGATTTGGTTTGGGGTTAGTCTCAACTTTGGTGGTGCTCGATTGGTGCTGCTGTGTTATAGTAGAGTAGCTGCAGTGTGTGGCGATTGGGTGAGGGTTTGCGGTGAAATCCCGGTCGTAATTTGATGGCTGGCAATTGGGTGTTGGTGGTGTCATGATTTGAGGAGTTTGGGATTGAAGGCGAATTTGGCAGATGTTGTTCGATTTTCATAGGGATGGTTTCGTAGGGTTGAGTGTGTATTCTAGTCAAAGTGGGCGAAGTCGCGATGTCAGTGATTGGATGAGGATAGTCGCTGGCAATTCTTGGGGATGGTGTGTTGTTATGCAGTTTTGTGTTTCAGTGGTTTGTGAATTAGGTGATGTCGATTCAGACTTGGTTGATTTGGGGACAGAGGAGGATGGCAGAGTGGACTATGAAGTCTGTTTAGTGTAACAGAGGATGGTAGTTCTGTGACAGAGTGGCGGAGGGGGTTTGTGTACAGGGTAGTGATGGTACACGGTATTAATAGTGCTGAAGTGGTTGGAGCTGCAGTGTATCGGTTGCTTGTACGGGTGCAACAGAGGGATGGTTGTGTTTGCGAGTAGATTTGTGTTTGGAGGAGGTGGTATAGAAGTTACTGAGAAGTATGTTGAAGTTGTGGAGAAGTTGTTTGGTGCTTGTTGCGATTTGGTCGATGGAAGTGGACAGTTGTTTTTGAAACGAGGAAGATGGGCAGTGGAATGTTTGTGCAGTGGTGTGGCGATGAGTTGTAGTTGAAGGGCTAGTTGTATTGATATGGTAGTTGAGTGGTAATGGCAGTATGACAACAAGCAAGCAGTATGGCAGTAAATGTTGGTATTGGAGGGGGATGAAATGTTGTCACTGGTTGATGATGTGCTTGGATTGGAGTAGCGGTTTGGAAGTGCTATTATGGTGAATGATGGTGTTCAGGCATATGTGTTGTAGGTGGTCAGTGAAATGGTGCTGACTGTGGGGATTGTAGGTGATCTGGAGTGTTGTTGGTTGTCTGGTGGTAGTATTGGTCGTGGATGTGTGAAGTTGTTGAAGGTATTTGGCAGTGGGAGTGGGAGGTGAGGTGATGTTGGTTCAAGCGGCGGTAGCAGATTGTTTTGAAAGTAGAATGATGTGTAAAGGAAGTAAGTGTAGTTGAGGATGATATACAATATGTAACAGTGGGTTGTATTTGCCAAGATCTTTGTATTTGATGTGTAGTGAACAGTATGCATAGAGCAAAGCAAATGTAAAACTTTGAATGCAATTTGAAATGAAATAATTTTTTTAATTGTGTATGATTTTTTTTAAATGCAAACACACAAAACAAACACAGAATAAAATAACACAAAAATAATTCGAAGAATAGAAAATTAAAATCAAAACAACTCCCCGGCAACGGCGGCAAAAAATTGTTTATCGACAATTTTTCTATCGGATTAGAAAATTTTTGAATTAAATTACCGCAAGCACACGGTGTACAATTTTAGTAGGTGGCGAGTACGAGTCGATCCGTAGGGAATTGTTTTAGATTTTATAAATCAATTCAATCAAATTAGACCAAGTGAGAGGAAATTGTTAACTACAAGCAAAATGAAGCTAAAACTAGAATTAAAATGAGCTTTAAAAACTATGAGATTAGAGAATAATTTAGAGGCAAATCCACTCTCATATTTTTGTAAATCAACAAACAAATAATTTATGATCTCTATTTATGACATTAAGTGAAATAATTGTTGCATTTATCATAAGTATGGTTTATTTATGTTCTTAATTAACATAACTCAAACCATCAAACTATAATACAACAATTATACCACTTATAAATTCTCATGAAAATGAAGCTAAAGAAAAAGTTATTTTAAGTATGATCTATTTACTATTGTAATTAGTAAGATAGATCATTAAATTTTATTTTTACTTTCATTTCAAAATCAAAAATTAATTAGCTAATTATGATGTAAATTGTGTTTATGTTGAATAAGAATAGCCCATTTTCAAAAGCAACATAAGCTATCAAACCCATTTGTATAAACTTACATCAAAATTTACTTTCATGAAACACAAACAAAAGAGATCATAAATCATAAAAATGTTGAAATTACATAAAGTTAGAGAGCTTCATTACCCCTAAATTGAACGGGTTTAGCTACTCATTTGTGTTATCAAATCAACATTTGTAAATTTCAACATTAAAAAGCAAGGAAATGAAAACTATGCAAAGGAAGAAAGAGAGATTAACTACTAACTACTTGCATAAAAAACAAAGCTACACTACTTGCATGAACGTAAATCTAAGCTATAAACATGAAATAAAAGTGAGCATAGAAATCAACATAAAAATAAATAAAATCAAGTAGAAAAGAGAAGAGAAAGAGGCTTGGAAGCCATTTTCATTTCACTTTGATTTGCATTTACAACTTGCTAATTTCCTAAGTAAAATAAGAGAGAATAGAAGATATTTACATGTACATAAGAGGGTTATTTTTTTTTGAATGAATTTCAAACTTTATTGATAATAACTTAACATTATTACAGACATCTGGGTATAAGCTATACAAACTAGCAAGGCCCAACAGCAGCCCGTATTCACAAATAACCTATTCGTCACAAACATTCAACCATAAATCAATGGATTGACCTGCTTCTAAAAAATTTCATGGCGGCTCAAAAACGCGACAGTCAGTAGAAACTTCTCCTTCAACCTGAGTGCTATCTCTAACGGTGCTAGTGGGCTCTCCAGCACTTGCGGCTTCATCTCCTACTCTGTCAGTCATGTACCTTGAAGATGTAGCAGTGGTGGGTAAGTCAAGGTCTGGAGAAAAGGTATGGTTTCGGGTAAGGGTTTGGTTTTCTCTCTTGCGCATAGGTATTTCCCATCTTTCCATGATATCTTCTAAATAATTCGTTCCAGTTCTATCATGTTTAGATCTAATACAAATCGAATCTTTGACTTGCTTCTTTATGGTTCTGCACACTGCAAATTTGTTATTAGATTCGTTGTTGAAAATCTTTGCATTTCTGCATTTCCATATAAACCATATCGAGGAAGATAGAGCAGCAATTATGACATCTTTGATAATACCATTGGGATGATTTTGGGAAATATACAGTATTGCACCAGTTAGGGTTGGGATGGTGTGGGTAGGCATAATAGGGTCTCCAATCATTGTTCTAATCCATTTCCATACATAGTTAGAAAAATCACACTCAAAGAATAAGTGTTTATTTGTCTCCGAATATTTATTGCATAGCACACATAAATCATCTGAAGTGATACCTTGAATTCGAAGTTTATCTTTAGTAGGCAAGTAATTATGAAAAGCTCTGTAAAGACAAACATTCGTCTTTGGCAAAGAAATTTTATTCCAAATAATGTGATGAACACTGCATGGTTGTTGAGGAGTTCTGATATTGTTCCAAACATCATGAAAATGAAATAGCCCTTTTTTGTTAGCATTACAACACCAAAAATCTGTTGTCCTATTGCTGTGAACTTTAATTTGCTTTATTTCATCACTAATATTCCTTAAGTAGGATATGTTATCAGGTCTCCATGTTTGATTATTCAATATCAGCTCCACCTTTTGGCTGTGACCTCTAGTATATGATAATGTGTCATGCCCTAGTTTTTCTAATAATGTTGATCCATTGATCCAAGGTGCAAACCATAAACTAGTTGATTATCCATCCACTATTTTCCTGTCTATCAATCTCTGTGCATTTTTCCTATGATAAAGCATCTTATTCCATGTGCATGAATGATTGTTGTTCACATTTGATTCCCATAGAGTTTCATTGTGTGCATACTTGTTGTTTAACCACTTTGCACTGAATGAAGAGTTGTTAAGGGTCTCCCAAATTCTTTTAATGCAATATGTAGTGTTGATGTCTGAAAGTTTTTTAAGTCCCATACCACCCTCAGATATCAGATTTGTTATTGTATCCCAAGGTATTTTGCTTTTCTTCCCCTTCCAGATGAAATTTTTACATATTTGATTAATTTTGTTGATGGTCAAACTAGGAAACATAAAACATTGCATCCAAAAACTAACCATTGGATAGATAACAGATTTAATTAGCTCTAATCTACCTGGTAGAGTAAGAAATTTGCTTTCCCAACCCTTCACCTTCTTAAGTATTTTATCTAACAGCTGCTTGCAATTTCCATGTTTGATATAAGTGACTGATAATGGTAACCCCAAGTATCTAACTGGTAAAAGACCCTCAGAAATACCAAGTAAATTTAGAATTTGCTCCTTATTGTTGCAATATTTATTAAAAAAAACTTGGGTCTTCATGTTATTCATTTCTAACCCTGTGACAAGTTTCAGTTTTCTGAAACAATTCCTCACTGACTTGGCACCTTTATCAGTAGCTTGCACAAATATTAAGAGGTCATCAGCATATAATAAGTGTGTAATACTTGGGTTGTTTTTGACAATGGGTTCTAATTTGCCATTACTTACTTTAAGATCCATGAGTAAAGTGAAATATTCCATACATATTGTAAATAAATATGGGGATAGGGGGTCCCCTTGCCTCAAACCATTAGAGCTTTTGAAATATCCTTTATGATGTCCATTAATAGCAATAGAAAAACTTGGTGTTGAGATAAGCTCTTCAATTATTTTTATCCATTTGAAAGGAAAATCCATAGCTCTCATCATGTGTATAATAAATTCCCTATTGACCGAATCATATGCCTTCCTGAGATCCACTTTGATCCACATTTTATTGCTACCAATCTTATTGAAGTTTCTAATGTGTTCATGAGCAATAATAATACCATCGTTTATGTGTCTGCCCGGTAGAAAAGCTGTTTGATTTTCTGAAATCAATTCCCCAAGCACATATTTCAATCTTTCACACAAGGTTTTAGAAATGATTTTGAATAGCATGTTACAACAAGCTATGGGTCTGTAATCTGCCATAGATTCAGGTTTAGAAACCTTAGGGATGAGTGAAATAACTGTGTGGTTTATTTCCCTAACAATTCTGCCATTATCAAAAGAAGTTTGGACTGCATTAACAATTGAACTCTTTAAATCCTCCCAATGCATTTTGTAAAATTTAGAGTTAAACCCATCAGAGCCCAGGGCTGTGTCATTGTGAACACTAAACACTGCTCTCTTAACCTCTTCAACAGTAAAATCAGCATTTAGAAATATTTTCCCCCAATCATTTATCTTCTTCTTTGGAGTAACATCTGGAAATGTGCTAGATAAACCCTCTTTATTATAAATTTTACTAAAATACTGGACTGCATCATTTTCCACCTCCTTTTGAGTCTTTACCAGTTTGCCCTTGTCATTAAGCGTATTTTGAAAGTTATTCAAAAACTTTCCGGTTGTTTGCTTTGCGTAGAAAAATTTAGAGCAGCTGTCATCCCATTTGAGCCACTGGCATTTAGTTTTCTGTTTGATGTCCATAGCTAATAAATCCATACATTTGACAAGATTAGCTTGTGCATTGTCCAGTGTTTTTGCATTATGAGTAGTATGGTTTTTCTCCAATTCAAGTAATGCTACACTAACTTCTTTTCTACAATTATTTGCTTGCTGTTTTAAATTATTAACCCCATGACTCCACTTCTTCAAAGCCTTTTTAGTTCTCTTCTGCATTTGTATAAGATTATACAGTTGATTACCTTCAGAGAATTGAAAAGTTTGTTGAACAACTTCTAGATATCCTTCACATTTAACCCAATGGTTCATAAACTTAAACGGCTTAGGTCCTGAGAAATCTTGTACTTTGTTAAAATGAAATAAGATAGGAACATGGTCACTTGTTGATAACTCCAGAAATTAGGCATATGAATGTGTAAATATTTCCATCCATTCAATATTGCAAAACAACCTATCTATTCTGGTTGCTATGTTTCTATCTGGTCCCGATCTCCATGTGAAATTTACTCCTGAAATATTTACTTCATTAAGACCGGAGGACAGAACAAAATTATTTAACTCCTGAACCTGTTTAAGAGTAATTCCCCTTCCTCCCTTTTTCTCATTTATGTATCGAATGCAATTGAAATCACCTATCAAACACCAAGGGATATTAAATGTATTAGCTTCTGTATTAAGTTGTCTCCACAAAGGAGCTCTGTCTGCTTCAACATTTAATGCATAAATGACACTAATGATACACTAAGCCCCTGCAACATTGTTTAACATACAAGTGATATGCTGTTTACTAGCTGAGATGACGTAATTGTTCCAATACTCTTTATTTATCATAATTAGTATTCTGCATTTGTGATGGAATTCAAGATTATTGTAATAGCACCATTGTTTGCCCCACGAATCTATGAAATTTTCCAATTTAATTCTTCTCAGTTTATTCTCCACCAGACAGAAAATAGAAGGTTTATGCTTATCTATCATATTTTTCACCTCTAATACGCGAGAAGCCTTGTTAAGGCCTCACACATTCCAGCAAAGGACTGACATTACTTAGAGTTGGTTTGACTCCTTGTTCTCACTGTGGGAGTCGCACCTTCATGTGTAGCCTTGTTTTTCTTTCTATCATGTTGCATTTTGTTGTTCACTTCTGCCATAATTCTGTCAAACTCAGGGTTTGGAGAGGTTAGGTCTTTGGGGAAGACAGAGGATGTAATAGAAGGGGATGGGTATTTGGGATGGATACATGACTGAGCCAAAGGAAGAGGGTCTTCCTGTAAGTCTATCGAGCCCGTAAGCACCTGTTCAGATTTAGACACATCAGTTGTTAGAGTTGAATCATGTAAATTATGAATAGAATGGACTGTATGAGGTGTAATAATATCATTGTGATGTAAAGACTCCCTTCGATGCTCAATCTCCGATGATGAATGTGAGACTGAGACTCGGTCGATGACGTCAACACTGAAGGATCAGAGGGCTAAATGCTCGGTGATGGTCCTCCTTGATAATTCTCAATCTGTGAAGAACTAGGCAATGACTCTTGTTGCTTTCGTATAATTGTGGCAGCTTTACTGTGATGAGGAACACTTCCGGATGCTGCATAGCTATCTATCACAGTTGAAGGCGAGGCTACAATTATGTCGAACGAACTACTGTTGCTGCCTAGGTTCATCTCAGATGTGTTTATCAAATTTTCTGATGGAGATGGCAAATTATCCTTGCATTGATCATTTGTATATATTTCTTTACTCTTTTCTGTTACATCTGTTGCGTTGGTAGCCTTGTTTGTATCTTCTTGTAGTGTCGTAAACACAATACCCTCATCATTTATAAAAATAGTACTCTGTAAGCTAACATCTGCCATGCTATGCTTTGTATGTTTATCATTAACGTCTTTCAGCACACTGCTTTTCTTTTTAGGTTGCCATTTCTGAACAAAATTGATTGGGAACTCCTCATTAGTATGACCAAAACACACACAGTTTTTGCACACTGGTGGGATATATTCATACTCCACACTTTGAGTTACAAAATCACCCCTAGGGACTTTTATTTGAACTTCCTCGTTAAATTCAAAATCTGCTTCTACCTCAATAAGAATTCTGGCATAGGCTAAACGACTTCTCTTCTTGGTATGTTCATCCATAGCAATAGGTTTCCCAATGGTACTTGCTATTTTGCATAACGAAACATGATTCCAATATGAAAAATTCAGATTAGGGAATCTCACCCAAATTGGAATTGTAAGCAGTAAATCTCTTTCATATTTAATCGTATTGTTCCATTTTCTCATGATAATAAACTTTCCATCCATTAGCCATGGCCCTCCGTTAAGGACCTTCGTACAATCCTCCTCCTTTTCAAATTGAACTAAGTAAAAGCCATTATCTCTAGCGAAAACTTCGAAATTGCCTTTCGGCATCCAGGTCCTTTTAATATAATCTTTGAAATAAGCGTAATATGGTCTTTTACCTACCAAGTAAAGAAGGATCGAGTTGGACCACATCTTCTCCGCCGATTGTAATTCACTCTCCTCGATAACTGTTGTTCTCTTTTCATTGAAAATTGTTGGTTTGTAAAACTTCAGAGTCTCAGATCTATTATGTCCCTTTACCATATCACACCAAGAAGTAGGCTTTGCTTTTGGATCTAATGAGATTGTACACGATTTACCTGCAGCCGCCGTACCCTTATTACGTTGCCATGCATTAGATTGAGCAGATCTGGACACTTTGATTCCCATACGAGCAATATTAGCTGGCCACAAGTTCGATTCATTAGAGAACGTAACTTTCTTCTTTCTACCAAACACCAAAGTCCATCCATCCTCCTCACTGGCCTCCTCCCCTACCAGATCTGAAGAAGTCCCATCGGAAATAGGATTTGAATATAGACCGTTGCTTTCTTCCATTAATTAATTTTGTTTAATTTATTTATAAGAAGGCTATTTATACATGCATAAAACCATAGTTCAATTTTTAGGGTGCTTCCTAAAATACTCTTTAGTAAGTGTGGCCACCAAGTAACCATTAGCCGCTAATTAATCCATCATTTAATGTGCATGAAGCTTTAACCTTCACTTAGTTGTCCATTAGCTTCTAATTGTAGATTTAGGTAAGTGGGTGGGGTCCTCCATGATCATGAACTTGAATTATTTCCTCTTCATTCCTTTGTATTCCTTTGTGCATGCATATATCTTCATGAATCCCTCTTGCATATGCATCAAAATTTCCTATAAAAATCATAAAAAAATGTCCAAGTAAAAATTCTCAAATTGAAACATGCACAAAAATGACCATTTTGACCCTGATTGAAGATGAATATATGATGATTTGAAAACAATTGAATTTTGGTTTTAAAACATGATAAGATGCCCAAATATGGCATTTATTTAAATAAAAATAGATAAATATGGATGTAAGTATATGCACATTTACGTGCACATCAACTATATTGCTTTGATCAACCAAAGGGGCATCGTCATATGTCGCTCTTGTTGTATTTTGTAATGATTATAATTAATCTTTACCTGGGAAATGATATGAGATTATGAAAATTGAATATGAATTTGTTTTGAAATGTAATCAGTAAAATGTTGTTTTTTTGGAAATATGTGATTTTGTTCATATTCAAGTGCTTCTGATATTATAGATACCATTAGCATTACCGTATTTTGTCACCAAAAGTTAATACTATGGATGACTACAACATCTATAGCATTTAGCTTTTGGCCTCTAGATACGGGATATTGCAGCTTTGTATCAGAGCATGGTTTATGAAATATTTGAGACTAAAAATGGTTTTTAAAACATAATCCTAAGGAATTAGAGTAAGATTGGGGTATGGGATAACTCTATAGTAATGTACTTGTATTTGTTATATATAAGTATACGCTTTATCTCTAGTCTCCTATCTTTGTTAGGTTATTTTCTGTATCTCATGAGGTTTGATTACAGATGTGGAAGGTAGAAGAGGAAGGGTTAACCTAGGATGGGAGGGCACCGATGGGAATGCCAAACCTAGTACAAGGAGAACCCAAGGTCAGGCACAAGCAAAGAATGTAGGTGTTGAAGTCCCGCAAATTGGAATGGAATATATGTATCGGTTTTTCATGAATATGATGCAAGCGAGAGTTGCAGTTGGAGTGTTAGGAGGAGATGCTGTAGGGGCAGGAGTTTTGGAAGTTCTGGTAGTTAACCATTATGCTAAGGTGAGCGGAGATTACGCTAAGCTTGGAGAGAAGCCATTTCTGGGGACAGAGGTTGCTATAGAAGTGGAAAAATGGTTGCTGCACTATAAGAGAATCTTTGCATATTTGGGCTCAAGGATGAGCAGAAGAGGAGGCTTGCTTCGAGACAGCTTCAAGGAGCGGCTTTATTTTGGTAGAACTGTTTGATGGGCTGGTGTGGATGAGGAAACCTTGACATGGGCAGATTTCAAGGGAAGGTTCCAGGAGAGGTTTATGTCTGTAATGGCATGGTCAGCTTCGATCAGGAAGTTTGCTGAATTAGAGCAGGAGAGATGTCTGTCCTGGAGTATGCTAGAAATTTGAGGAGTTGGCCAGATATAGGTATGCTTAAGTGGATACAGTAATGAAGAGAAATGAGAAGTTTATCAGGGGGTTGAAGCCTGAGTTAGCATGCGACGCCCAACCTTTATACTCACGCTAGCCAAGGACACTACAGGGTAATGCCGTCGACTAGCACGAAGAATAAAGCTGTTGAGGAGCGACCCTCTATGTAATTGCTTTGTGCGAGTACCGATATGTCAGATAATATTACTTACATTTCATTTCAAGATGAAATCTGACATATCAAATACAAACTCAAAGCTACCACACAATGGCTATGAGGCCTTCGGAAACAAATATAGAAATAAACAGAACACAAATCAGTCACATATATTCATATCACAAAGGCGGAATCAGATATGAATATATCACATAAAAGTGTACATCAAAATAGTGGTCATACAAGACCCACTACATCACAAATGAATAGATACAGGTGCTAGACAAAAGAATAAGTATACATCAAGGAGTCTCTATCTCAAATGTATACTAACAAAAACTACTATGCTAAAGTAGTTAGCCAAAAGTCAAGTGATGGACCATGATAAGAAGTCAAGCAGAAGCACCTGAAATACCTCGATCCGACCCAAGTATTATTTAAGAAGAAAATAATAAACGGACCAGTCTAGCTATAATTATCATATAAAATGAGATAGGATAAGAGATATCAAAAACGTATGATAACAATAATGCCATACTATGACAAGTATACATTAGATAAGAACAAAAACCATACAATATCTCAAATATTCTCAAACACCAAAAGAATGTCATATTCTTTAAATTATTCACCAAACACAAATATTGATAGAGCTTATCAATGCAATCCACGAAAATTGGTGAAACACAAATTCTAGAAATCATCAATTAGAAATCCAGAAATCACAAAGGGGGGAGGCCTATCACAAACGGGAGCATGAAAACTCACCAACACGTGTATCACAAATGGAACGCTATTCCATGCTCGCTAACCATCAATTTTGAGCCGAAGCTCCATAAACAGCCCGAAGACCATGGGTCGCTACCCCACCAATTTTGAGGTGAAACTCCACCAACGGGGTTTAACCCCCACACAATCAAAGAGACGTCGCACATCGCTAGTCTAAATCACAAAATGATCATCATCGATCAATAAAAAGAGTCAATTACACTAAGCTAGTAAATAGATGAGTTTAACTTCATGTCCCATAACCACTGGCTTAACTTAAATATTTACGAACAAATTGTAGACTTCCACTCAAAAATTGTCACAAGAGTTCAATCAAACAAGTCCAAGAATTAACCGTCGAAGTAAACGCAAGCGTTTCATACAACTTGTTTTACTAAGTCGTTTAATTAGATTTCTCATACGAATGAGGTAAAGGTTTATATATACTAATTGATTGGAAAAACGGTTTTATAAACGAGATTTATATTAAAAATAGAGTTGAAATCGTTTTGATGAAAGAGTTTTGATATTTACTACTAGTATAGATACCTTTTCATTTTAAAGTGACAAACCATAAAAATGATTGTAGAAACAATCAATCACCAGAAATTCACATTCGAAGACGTGAATTAAATCCAAAGAAATCAATACCAAATCCATCAAAATGATATTCCCAAAAATCCCGAATAAGAAATTATCCAAGTCAGCAAAAACGATAACATCTAATCGGAGAAACGAGAATCGATTTAAAAATTGGAAATCCACACAAAACGGCAAAATTGGCTGAGATAAGCAGGTTCAGTCGACTGAACTCAGTGATCAGTCGACTAATTCTATGCCTGGAAACTTTAGGCTTCAAGGTTCAGTCGACTGAATACAGAGGTCAGTCGACTGATACATGGACAGGAATCTTCTGTCCCTAGTTTCAGTCGACTGAACACAGAGGTCAGTCAACTGATACAGGTACAGGAATTTTCTGCCCCCAGATTCAGTCGACTGAACCTACAGTTCTGTCGACTGAACTGCGATTTGAAGTATTCTCAGCCTTGCACCTATGAAGGGCGAAATCCTACCGGAAACGATCGATCGAGCAACGGCGACTAGGGATTTATGCCAAGCGACAACCCAACCTTATAGGCTCTTCTATACACCCCGGTAAACATGTTCAAACATCCATAACTGAATTTTCACAAAATTGGACTTCAAAAACCAAAAATTGGAAAATTCCTTAAATCAATCCAAATCAAAAGCAAATGAACATGAATAGATGTTAGGAATTCATACCTAACAACAATGAAAGCTATAGACGTAGATGTGAGTTAAAGAACTCACCTTTAAACCCAAAAGCAATGAAGGAGAAGCTTTTAAAACAAGGCAAGATCAATTCCTCTTCTCTATACCTCAAGAATCTTCAATCTATTATCAAAGGTGAAGTTTTCCCTAAGTTAAGTTGTAGGAAATTCTGAAAATTGAAGAGAGATTGAGATGGAGAAGATGGAGAGGATGCTTACCTAAGCTTCTCTTAGATTTTAGAGCTAGAACTTGAATTTGCAAAGGAAACCAAGGCTTAGGAATTTTGTTTTCTTTTCTTTTCCCTCATTTTTCTTCAATTTAAGTGTAAGGAAAATAATAGAACGAATGAAGAGGAGAGGGGGGTGGAGTTAGGATATTAGATAAGTTGGGTTAGTGGGCTGAAACCCAAACCCAAACCCAAAGCCCAATAGAAAAATAGCAAAATTCAACCCAACTCCAAACATATCGATGTTTATACTCAAAAAAGTCGCAAATGCCATTTTGGACTCAATGGAAGTGGTCTCGAGTCCTAATTCGACTGTTTGCAAAAAGTGACATTTCGGACTTAAATCCGACTAACGATGCTATATTTAAATAAAACATTTAAATATACAATCGTAAAATATGCGGGTTGTTATAGACTTCCCTCCTTAAAGAAATTGCGTCCTCGCAAACTTAAGAAAAAGAAATAAAAAGTAACAACCATAAAAGCATATCAATACAAAAAAAAGAAATTTGAAATAAGAAGTTCACCTTAAGGAGCACGAGAGAGTAAGTCCGGATGTGTTCGCTCGATGAATTCTCTGGATTCCCAAGAGCAATCCTTAGGATTTGTGGACCATTGAACTTTCACAAGAGGAACATCTTTATTTCGAAGGCGTTTAACCTCCGAAGCAATGATACGAATAAGATTTGCTCATAAGTCAATTTAGGCGAAACTTCAATTTCTTCAATAACATCGGGCTCAAGAATAGAATTGGAATCTCGAAGTCATTTCCGTAGTTGAGAGACGTGGAATACGTCATGAATAGCAGAAAATTGAGTCGGTAATAAATGGCGATAAGCCATGGAACCAATGCGTTCGGTGATGGAAAATGGGCCAATATATCGAGGTGCTAATTTTCCCGATCGACTGAAACGCACAACACCCTTCATAGGTGAAACACGAAGGAAACATCAGAACGCAGTGTTGGTGATGATCACTGAGTGGAAAGATTTGGAAGCATTAGTAGATTACATAGTGCAGTGGAGATCTGAGGCTGGGTCTAGAGGAGAAACCATAGTGTTATCTTGTTTGGAAGTTCGACCAGTGATGATCGATAGGATTGCTTCTAAATAGGAGGAAGATCCGGTATTAGATGAACGGAGCAGGAAGTTAAGAGATGGAATCGAGAGTGATGACTTGAAAGATTTCAACCTTGACCAGAATGGAGGTTGAGAAAGAAAGGAAGATTATGTGTTCCGAGTGTAGGAAACATAAGGAAAGAAGTCTTGGAGGAATCCCATCATTCGAAGTTCTCTATTCATCCGAGAGGTACTGAGCTGTATCAGGATATGAAGAGAAGTTTCTTCTGGGAAGATATGAAGCAAGATGTTGGTTTATGGGTAAAGCAGTGCTTGACTTGCCAACAGGAAAAGGCCGAACACCAAAAGCCAAGTGGGTTAATTCAACCATTAGATATTCCGGTATGGAAGTGGGATTCTATCTCCATGGATTTTATTTACGGGTTGCCAAGGTTGAACAAAGGAAATGATAGTATATGGGTCATAGTGGACAGATTGACCAAGTGCGCCCATTTCATTCTAGTTAGGTCAACCAGAATGACACCTATTTTGGAAAAGTTGTTTATGAAGAATGTGGTTAGACTATATGGGATTCATAGTAGCATAGTTAGTGATAGAGATTCCATATTCACTAGCGAGTTCTAGAAGAGTCTGCAAGAAGTGTTAGGAACCAAGCTCAAGATGAGTAACGCTTACCATTCGCAGACAGATGACAAACGAAAAAAGTTAACAAAATCTTGGAAGATTTGTTAAGAGCTTGCATATTAGATTTCGGGGGATCATGGGAGGACCATCTGCATTTAGTTGAGTTTTTGTATAACAACTATTATCAGACTAGTATTGGGATGGCGTCGTTTGAAGCTTTGTATGGAAGGCCATGTAAATCTCTCGTATGTTGGTTAGAGACTGGGGATTGGTTGGTTCTTAGTCCAGATTTGGTTAGAGAAGCTGCAGAAAAGATTAAAGTCATTCGAGCTAGGATAAAAGAGGCTCGGTCTAGCTAGAAAAGTTATGCAGATAAGAGAAGAAAAGATTTAGAGTTCTCTGTTGGAGATCAGGTTTCGTCAAAGTGTCACCGATGATGGGTATGATTAGATTTGGGAAATCAGAAAAGTTAGCATCGAGGTTCGTTGGACCTTTTCCTATTGTTGAGAGGATCAGGAAACTCGCGTATAGAGTTGAGTTACCGAGCAGTTTAGCAGGAGTCCACGATGTTTTTCATGTTTCTCATCTCAGAAAGTGCGTTAGAGACCCGTAGACTGCTATTGCACCGACTGTGCTAGATGACTTAGTAGTAGAATTGGATTTGACTATAGTGAGGAAGCCTATTCGTATTGTTGCGAGAGATGAGAAGAGGCTTGGAACCAGGACGAACAGATTACTCAAAGTCTAGTGGAGCGACGATGACTGGGACTGTACTTGGGAGATTGAGAGTAGGATTAGAGATACTTATCCTGACTTATTTGATGGTATGTTTTATCTCTTTAATTGATTGTGTTGTGCACCTTATCGTAATTTTAAGGACAAAATTCTTTAAGGAGGGGAGTTTGTAATGCCCCATATTTTTGGTAACATTATTTAGGATATTTAATTAGTTAAATAAAATAAAATAATGTGTTGATTAGGGGATTGAGATTTGAATTAATTAAAGGGTAGCCATGCCATTTAACCTATAAATTATAATATGAGTTAAATTGAAATAAAGGAGGGGTAACATAGAAAATAGGCCATTCCTATATCCTTAAACCCTTGGCCGTGTACCCCCTACACATCCATTTCATTTTATCAAAAAAAAATTAAACTAAGGTCGACCACCATTAACAAGAGGAAGAGGAACTAATTCAAATCAAATCCATTAACATATCAATCTCTTTAATCTCTAAAGCTAAAGCTAAGGTGAATAAGTTTTACATCTCAAATTTTTATTGTTTTCAGTTTTAAGATGAATTCCGAATATTTTGCATTGATTTGCCATGTTTTTTAATGATGGAATGATTATATATACTTGTTGATAATTATGGTTGTTCATACTGAATTTATGATATGTTTTAGTGCGAAAACCCTATAAAATGACATCCAAATGCCTTGCGAATTTTTATGAAGATCATAAATGATATTTTAGAGATGGGTTTCAATTTTCTGAATATTTTTGGAATTTATATGAATTTTCTAGTAAATAAATATTAATTAGATTAATAATTATTTTTGGTTAAATAATAAAAGATTTGGGTCTAAAATTTATATATGTTGGAAACCATATTAAAAGGGATTTTATGGAATTTTTGTAGTTTTTTCCTAAATGTTTTAATGGATATATAAAATTATTTAAAGTATGGGACTTAAATATTTTATATATTTATAAAAGGAGAAGGGACTTTTTTCAAAATAATTCAAAAGATTAGTTTTTAAAATTGCAGTACATTTATTGGTAAAGAAAGAGGCAACCAATCAAAATTTGACACGTAAAGCAGGTTAGGTGAAAAGAACTATTTGCTACATGTTTTTCACTATTTTGATGCTTTCGGCACGTGCTTCCGCTTTGGTGGCTTTCGACTAAGTTCCTCCACCTTCAACACAATCGAAACCAATGTGCATGGTATTAATGTATTGGTACATAGCGAATTGGATAGAAGGCGAAAGGTATGTGGTTGAAACCAAGGGTTCCGAAGGGGTTGAGGCATCACTTTGTTTTTAAATTAAAAATGCACCTGCTTGGTTTTGGCTGTATGGCTTTCGACTTAGTTAGCTTTCGACTAGGTCAAATGATTTAAAGGAAATGGTTTCGATTGGGTTGCACCTCTGTTTCTATATAACTGTTTTCGACTAAGTCGAAACCTTTTGCTGCCGCCTTTTTCCTTTCGACTCAGATGGTTCGAAGGGGTACTTTGTTTTCTAAAATATGGCCACTTCTCCAATGCTTTCGAAGGGATGGTTTCGACACCATCACTTCTTTACAAAGGAAATGGTTTCAAAACAGATGCTTTCTACTTAAATATTTTAAAGACCCTTTTCATGATTGAAGTATAACCCAAATGGTTTTGAAAGAAATAGTTTTAAATGGTTTCGAAGCACATGCTTTCGATTTTAATGGGTTTCTGATCCTTTTGCTATACTTGAAGGCATAATCCAAATGGTTTCGACCGAGACAATTTTCGAAGGGGTGAAATTTTGAATGGTTTCGAAAGGTTTCACATGTTTTAAATTGAACCCAAAGTGCTTTCAAAAGGATTGAGTTTTGCCTTTTTCGAAAGGTTTTAATGAATGGTTTCGAAAGGGGTGGTTCCCCAGGGTTTCAAAAGGGTTAAAGGGAAAGGTTTTTCCAATGTTTTCGAAAGGCAATATTTAAAGGTTTTAAAGATGGATGTCTAATGTTTTGAAGCTTTCGAAGGGTTGGCTTTTAATGGTTTTGAAAGGGTTACTTTCGATGGTTTCGAAGGGGTTGCTTTCAAGGGTTTCGAAAGGGTTGTTGACGGTTTTAAACAAAGGTTTCAAATGTATTGGATATGCAATATAGCCTAAGTATTTTCAAGTTAAAAAGGGTTTAACTTGTATTAAAAGGATAGTTACTCCTTATTAAAATTCATCAACATTATTTTAAGTAAAGTATATATATCATGGAAAAATAACATAAAATAAAGCTAAGATTATATTTTCCTTGTTTAAGTATGATTTAAAAGGTTAAATCATTTTGGAAAGGTTTTCAAGGAAAAGAAGAAGGGTAGTTAACCCTAAGAAAATGATTCGGACAGATAGTCCATTTTGTTCGGACAGTTAGTCCAGTTTGCGGACAGTTGGTCCAGTTTGCGGGCAGTCAGCCCAGTTTTTGGACAGATAGTCCATTTAGTACTATTGAACATATAGTTAATTAGTTACCTGATTATAGCTTGATGGACTTAGCTATTATTGTCATTATTATATCAGTTTGATTAACCAGTTTGGTTGAAGGAAAGGATTTGCAAAATATGTATTTTAAATAGGATATTAGTGAGTGGAAACCCGTTCCGCTTAGCAGCGTGATCTTACTTAATATCAGTAAACCAAGATGTAACAGTATTATTCACACTAGGCTTTATGTCTGACTAGAAGTTTTTGTTTTCCCCTTAAACTCTCGAGTGCTCAAAATTGATTTGAGTAGGCTGAGGGTTAAGGTTTTCAGGTTTAGAAATTTCAACGAATAAAGCTTCTGGAGACGAGCAGGTGGTTGACGGATAGCTAATTAGGAGTTATAGATTGTTTTGTTTATATCCGCTATGTATTATGTCATATATGATTATATTGGTTTGATTAACCAAGGGGGCATCATCATATGTCGCTCTTGGCGTATTTTGTAATGATTATAATTAATCTTTACCTGGGAAACGATATAGGATTATGTAACTTGGATATGAAGTTGTTTTGAAATGTAATCAGTAAAATGTTGTTTTTTTTTGGAAATCTATAATTTTTTTCATATTCAAGTGCTTCTGATTTTATAGACACCATTAACATTACCGTATTTTGTCACCAGAAGTTAATACTATGGATGACTGCAGCATCTGTAGCGCTTAGCTTTTAGCCTCTAGATACGGGATGTTACATTGCTCCCATCAAAAGGGTATTTTCACATCTCATCTAGTTTAGTTTCGATTGTGCACTTAGATGTGGAAATATTCAGATTCTCGGTAAGGTATGGGGGGTCCGGCTTGGAGGTTTCCAAGAAGTGTCACAGAGTAAATGAGCTTTTCAAGAGTATATTACTAGAGGTATACTTCAAGGGGGGTGCACCTTCCTGGTCATTTATTGAAAATTTTCATTTCCTTATTTGATTCGAAAACCCTGAATCTGTTTTGGCTTTAAATTGCCACAAGTTGAGCCAACTCCTCATCACGGCATTTAAGTATTGATTTATACCATTCTATCAAGTTTGGATTGTTACCTTATTTAGTCCATTCTATCAAGTTGGACTATTTTCCTTGTTCTATCCATTTTGTCCAGATTTGATTTTACTCAGTTTATTTCCATTCTTTCAAATCTGGTCTTAATATTAATTATGCTCATTTATACTTGAATTTGTTTTCTGATACATATTTCTAATCTTGCCTGTATGGAAGTTATTCTTGTGAGGTGAAAAACCGTTCCATGTTAGCGGTGTGGTCTTATAAAACTTTTATATGTTCCCCATTATTCAAGTTATCTCACGCTGGTATTCCCAGACTGATCCGAGTGTTACTTTATTATAATGCTCGGGTCAGACCAAGTATTTTCCTAGTTTTCCCATGGTGTTATAGAGGTCTTTAAGGGGAACTGAAGATTCACCCATCGTACTATTTTGTTTTTCGCTGTATTATATAGTATACCTATCGGCATTTGTAAGGTTGGGATTTTATAACTGTCCAGCTGATAAGGTTTGTTTTTAACTCTAATATACTCTATATGTTTGGAGTGACAGTTTCTACTGTCCTTGTTGTATTATATGTTATCGATTCCGTTGTGAGATTCTGTTTTTCTCTGTTATCTATTCTTTTCTTTTAAATTAACCTAACAATCTTCTATTTTGTCTATTGGATGCGCGACGTTGGAACATAGTGGTAGTGTTCGGCGTAGATTTTCGATGGTCGAAATGGCGGGTCATTACATTTGGTATCAGAGCGCGAGGTTAAGCGAGAACCTTGGCTTTGGTATGGTTTGGCTCAATAGAGATAGGGTAATCGACACCCTAGAATGAGTTTGAGAGCATTATATATAAGAGAGCGTTTTTGTTAATGTTATGAAAACTTATTATGTTAATTCGTCTATTGAGATTTTATGAATTCTAGTCGAGGCGCGGGACACCACGGTAACGATAGGGGTTTCTAAATACTTGACCAAGGCCAATGGACATGGTATTGAAATTTTTGAAAATTTTGGCAAATTAAATGTTTTGCCTAAGATTATAATTTATATATATAAAGGAATAATTTTCAAAACTTTATATAGTTATAAAGTGAGTTGGTTTAAATGTGATAATATTTATTTATTATCACTATTGTTTGTTCGGTTATGCTTATTTTAAATAAGAAGCATTAGCTGTTATTTGTTAATTGCTCAATTGCGCTTAGTTTACATAGGAGCTTTTATCGTTTTGATTTAAAACGAAACCTTTGTGAATTAATTTCACAATTTGACTATAAGGTGTTCAATGAATATGATTAAGTTAAAAACTTGCCATTTAATAATAATGAGTTAAGGATTGAACTTTAATAAAAAGTTATAAATATAGTCTAAATGGTAAGATAAAACATTTAGATAATAAACATTTGAGAAAATTTGATTTTAATAAAGAAGAATTATTATAATATGAAATGATATTATATAAAATTCTATATAAATCTAGTTTGAGAAATGTGTTTAAAAAGAATTTTTGAATCTAAATCCCGGAGTTTTTGAAAAAAAATTCCAGAGGAATTTTTGAGAAATGAAATAGCTATACTTTTGAAAGTATTTAAAGGTAAAAATATATTGGGAAGTAAAATTTTAAATGGAACGCATTTTCTTTGAGATAATTAGGAGGAAATCATTTCGATTAGCTTTGCGGTAATCGAATAATCTTCTAAGTGACGATCAGATGTTTGCTTAGGCGAATGTTATGGGTTACCTAGTAAATTATTCTCTTTATCATTATGCGATCGAAATGAGTGCAAATCCGAATAAACCCAAAGTAATGTTTTAATAAATAAATTGTTTAAAGTTATTTTATATGAAAATATATGTAATATAATTTCAAAGATGAGTTTTGAAATAAAAACCGGGTATCTAATTTTTATGTTCCTCTAAACGGGAATTGTTTTCCGAAAAAAAAGTATTAGCAATAAGAGATTGTTTTGATAAATAGGATTTTTCCTTTAGAGAAGTTATGGGATAATTTAACACAAGTTTAAATAGGGTTAAACTAAATAAGAAGGTTTTGATAAACATTGTTTTATTAAAACCAGATAATTGTTTAACGTCTAAGTAGTGTGAGCTATTTGTTGATTTGGGTCAACCATAAATATTATTCATTTTAACACTCTAAGTTAAAGAGGTTAATAGGTTGATTTAGTTATAAGAAACCATAATTTGATTTGACCTCCATCTAGATCTTTGAGAAAAGTTAAAAATAAATTTTGTATTGTACTCTTAGGACATAAAAGAGTATTATACAAGTAATAAAGTGGAATAATTTATGATTTGAAGTTTTATAAAGAAATAACTTTATAAAAAAAAATTAAACTTGGGTGAGAAATTATGAAATAATCCATAAATAATTTTAGTATTGAATAAAATACTAAGTGGAAAATATAAGTAAATTAGAAAAATTAATAAAACTAATAAAAATAGTGTATAACTTTCCATTTTGTCCGAGTGAGTTCGGATAATCTTATAAGCAATGACCAAACGCTAATGAGCAAACGGTATGCTTAGATAATTAACTATATTTTGGATAATCAAGAAAGTTTTGAACCTAAGTTAAGTCTGTTTGATGGTCATTTGACATTTTAAAACAATGTTAAGTAAAAAAATTCCCTTAGGAAATTTGATTGATTATTAGTGTTAGTTTATTCCTTCATGGAATTTGATTGATTGGATTTTATTGAATTGAATTGATTGGCTATGTGATTTCATATACCGTTGTCTATAATGTTTAAATTTATAGACAAAGGGTTTTGAATTTGTTGCTATTAGGACCTAAATCTTGGTCATTTTGAAAAAGATTTTTTTTTTGAAGATTTTGGAAAAGGAATGGTATTTGTTCACTCTAGTCGATGTTTTTGGAGGAACCAAAATACTACTGGACGCTCCATGTTGTTTGATTCTGGAGTTTCACTATACTTTATTAGGAGGAATTCCATCCTTGCCATTTTGATTTTGATTTTTCTCGTCTGAGAAATGTTAAAATAAATCTTTGAATTGAAAAACCTGGGTATTTAGATCCAACTTTATCATTTGAAATATTTGGATGCATATCATCTATTATAGACATTTTATGTATTTCGTTGCATATGATTGAGATAGTGTTGTTGGCTGCATGTAGATTTATATCAGACTAGTTTTTTTTGCATGTAGAGTTACATTAAATAGCTTATGTCAGCCTGATTTCTTTTAGATTTTGTAAATACATGTATGCAAGAGATTTCTATTTGATTCTCGTGCACCTGCATTTGCATAGAAGATAATAAATTACTTGCCAAAATATAAATCATACGCAAAAAGGTACATAATAGATTTAGAAAATTTGAATTGGGTGATGATTTTAAGTCCCAGATATGGGAGGCCATTTGGCTTTTGTTTTCTTTGATTAGTTTCAAGCCCGTAGAGGCAATTTGTAGTTGTACCGATTGCGTCGCGCAAAGGAGACGCCGGCAAAAAAATTTGAAAATTTAGGAGTTAGAAATTTTTTAAGAATTTTGGAAAATTTCTGAAAACTAAATTTTGGTTTTTGGGTTATATCTTGGAATAGATGAATAAAAGAGAATTAGTTGGTATAGGTGAATGGATTTAAAAGACTTGGAAATTTTAGAATCTACTACAGCTACATGTTCCGAAAATAAGTTTAATAACTCATTTTAATTAATAGTTTTAAACTTAAGGGTTTGGAAACATTTTCTTTCTTAGGAATTTCGGGGACGAAATTCATTTAAGGGGGGAGAATTAGGTCTCAAAATTGAAACACATTGAAATCAATATCGAAAATTTAATATAATAGTTGGGTTCAAAAAGCTATCTTTTGTATATGATCGAATTAGGTCTCAAAACAAGTTCCATTATGTTTAGAATAGGGGTATAACATATAGAACGCCAAGCGGTACGTGTCGTTTGGAGTTCGAGATTTTTGGGTATGTTTTTTTGAATAATTTAAATTTAAATAATATGTATATATCCACCATTAACCCCTGCCCTAACACTCCAGCCCATACCCCAACATGCTGCCCATACTTCCAATACACCCTTAGCCATATTACCATATTCTTCCTCATTCATATATAAACAACTAACCAAAGGAGATTTGCCCAATTTTCAAAATTTATCTATGCCAAATCATACGGTCGACAATCAACGAGGCCACTCAAGGCCGAGATGGTCCACGACTTCAACTAAGAAGTTTCTCGGCTAGGGGTAAGGAGTTCATCCATCGGTTGGATTAGCCAATGGTGACTGGAGGTGACCGAAATTGGGGATGAACGACGTTCGACTAATTGGGTTTAATGGCGGTGATGGCAGCGACTTAGGGGATGGCGAGGATGTCGATGGACGCGGGATGGTCAGGGTTATGCCCTGTAGCATTGCGGCGGCGGTCAAGGCGCAATGGCAGCGATCTTTTGAAGCTCGACATCGTGTTATTGTTTTCTGCGGCCTTGGTTGTTAACGAATGAAGATTAGTTAAGTTAATTATAAAAGTTAACGATGTAATTAATATTAGTTGTATTATTTAATTTCTAAATCTTATAAACCCAATAAATTGTCCATGCTAGGTCCAAATTAGAAGCGGTCAGTCGCGTTAGGTTCGTAAGGACAACATCTACGTTATGGAGTGGGTTTGGTTTGATTTGGAGCTTGTTGAAAGGCTAAAATCGAATGACCATTCGGTTTGAGTCCAAAATCGGGACGTTTTGACGAAAGTGAAAATCAATGTGAGTTTAACGCACATTTAGTTTTATTATATCATATTAATGATGTAATAAACGTTTGTTGATCGATTGGAAGTTAGTTAAATTGTTTGATTGCTTGTTTGGTTGAATTTCTGTTTAGAAAATAGGTGACATATTAATTTGATCGTTATAAACCAATATGATTATATATATTATCCATAACCTTTGTTTTGCAGGGATAATCTGTAGAGAGACCCAAAAGGGGTTTCTCGTTAATAATTAATACATCCTTATACTATTATAATGATGGTTAATTGAAAATAATCCTGATATTCCATTTAAATTTTTTATTGTCGTTATAGCAATTTCGGTGTATTGTCATTTATTAAATTCCATCCCCAAAAATTGTCATATGAACTCGAGCTTGTGTTCCGATAAAAAGAATATTAAAAAGTCATTAATCACTCTGATTAATGATAATTTAGATTAACTAATCATTTTAGCTAATGATTTTGAAATTAATTAACCAATTTAATAAATGATGATTAAAATTGGTTTATCTTTATATTTAATTAATCATTTTTTCTAATGATGTTTTATACTTAATTAATTGTTTTAACTAATGATTATTTGAGTATAATTAATTTTTTTAATTAATGATGATGGAGTTTAATTAATTATTTTAATTGAAATTAATAACCATTTTCATTTATGATATTTAAAAGAAATTAATCATTTTAAATAATGATATTTGAATTTTATTAATCATTTTAATTAATGATTGTTTTAAATTTAATTAATTTTTTTAACTAATGATATTTGGAATTTAGTTAAATCATTTTAATTGATGATGTTTTATAATTAAATAAATCATTTTAAGAAAATATATTTTAATTAACCATTTTAACTAATGAGACTTGAATTTAATTAAACCAAATAAATTAGGACTATTTGAACTTAATTAATTGTTTTAATTAATGGAATTTAAAATTACTTATCATTTTTATAAATGATGTTTGAGATGACTTATTCGTTTCGACTAATGATTATTTGTATTTAATTAATCTTTGTAATTAATGATAATTAATCGATTTAATAAAAGTGATTTAAGTAAATTATCTAATATAACAAAATTGCTTTAATCAATCGATTTAAAATTAATAAACTGATTTAATAAAGATTTTAAAGTTGATTTACCAATGTTATAAAAGTGTTTGGAAATATCTATTTTATTAAAGATAATGGATTTGTTTATTTAAAAGAGATTTTAAATTTGATTAATTATCTTTCGGGATAATTAATATTGTTTTTAAAGTTATAAAAAGGAACCGAAACTCAATTATTGGGATGTTAAGTTGGATAATCTTCTGGGTGTTTGGTCTGATGTTGGTTTAGGCCTTCGGGGTCGCGCACTTGGAAAAATTATTCTTTTAACATTTTAACAATCAGGAACTAATTCTTAAAGTGTTTTACCAATATGGAAATCAAGCACAAGTTCAGTCCTTTTAAAGGTTAAAGTTCGATTTCGGTTATAGAACAATAGATCCAATATCAATATCACTTATATGGAAAGGATCTAGTCATGCGTTTAATGCTAAACATTGAGGCTTGGACTCATTTCTATCTCGAAGGTTAAAAATATCGTCAAGGTGATGCCTAGAGGTACTACCTCGACTTGCCCAGCTTCGTTTTCAACCAACGGATAGGACTTGTCTGGAATCAACGAGTAGTGGTAATTATATGAAATTTAATTTCCATATACGATCATTTTAATTATCTCCGATAGTTGATTTATTAATTATCGGATTCAGCTTTCTTCATGGTGTATCGTCACCTTAAAAATGATTTGCTGCTTAATCGAGCTTTTTTATCCTTTATCGGAAATAACTAAACAAAAAGCACGAGAAGGGGCCAAGCTATATGGGGTTGCTCTCATCAAAAGGGTATTTTCACATCTTATCTAGTTTGGTTTCGGTTGTGCACTTAGATGTGGAAATATTCGGATTCTCGGTAAGGTATGGCGAGGTCAGGTTTGGAGGTTTTCGAGAAGTGACACAGAGTAAATGAGCTTCTCGGGAGTATATTTCTAGAGGTATAGTTCAAGGGCGATGCACCTTCCTTGTCATTTGTTGGAAAATGTCATTTCCTTATTTGATTCGAAAACCTTGAATCTGTTTTAGCATTAAATTGCCAAGAGTCGAGCCAACTCCTCATCACGGCATCTAAATATTTATTTAGTCCACTCTATCAAGTTCTGATTGTTAATTTATTTAGTCCGCTCTATAAAGTTGGATTGTTTTCCTTGCTCTATCTGTTCTGTCCAGTTTGGATTTTACTCGGTTTATTTCCATTCTTTCAAGTCTGGTTTTAATATTAATTATGCTCATTTATACTTGGATTTGTTTTCTGATATGTATTTCTGCTCTTGCATGTGTGGATGTTATTCTTGTAAGGTGAAAACACGTTCTGCATTAGCGGCGTGGTCTCACAGAACTTTTATATGTTCCTCATTATTCGAGTTATCTCATGGTGGTATTCCCAGAACGATACGGGTGTTATTTTATTATAATGCTCGGGTTAGACCGAGTATTTTCTCTAGTTTCCCATGGTGTTATGGAGGTCTTGATGGACCCATCGTAGTATTTTATTTTCTGCTATATTATATAGTATACCTATCGGCATTTGTAAGGTTAGGATTTTATAACTATCCAGCTGATAAGGTTTGTTTTTAACTCTGATATACTCTGTAGGTTTTGAGTGACAGTTTCTACTGTCCTTGTTATATTATATGTTTCTATTCCGCTATAAGATTCTGTTTTTCTCTATTCTCTATTCTTTTCTTTTTAATTACCCTAACAATCTATCATTTTATCGATTGGATGCGCGACATTGGAACACAGTGGTAGTGTTCGGTGTTGACTTTCGATGGTCGAAATGGCGGGTCGTTACATCTTTATAAATTCCTCACGATGGATTTTGGTATTTCAAACCATGATAGCTTTATAAGATTAATCACAATAGCTTCAGGACTTATCCCATTTGGCTCTAAAATCATGATGATCTTGAAGGCTTTATCATGATGGTTATTTAAATAGCTTGTCTCCAGTACCTCTTTTGTGATGACCTTAAGGAATGCTTATCAAAGGCTTAGATATATTGCTCCATGATGAATCTAATGATGGCTTTAACAACATACTCCATGATGGCTCTAGAGTTTCACATTGCAATGGTCTTCATATTCCACGATGGCTTCGACTACAAAGTCTACGATGGCTCTAGAGTTTCACATTGCAATGGCCCTCATATTCCACGATGGCTTCAACAACATACTCTACCATAGCTTTTATGCATCTTCCACGAAAGCCTTTCTTATTATTGTCATTCACAAGGGTTCTGATATTTTTCACAAATGCTTCCTACTTTGTAAACTTACGATGATTGTTATATTTAGGGTATAATACATGTCCCCTTATTTTATAATATTTATTTATAGTTTAGTGAAAAACAACCATTCATCTTCCTTAGTTTGCTTATCGTAACCATTCATGCTTATTGTACCCAATCTAACATCCATAATTACTTCCTCTTCTATTATAAATAATATTCCTTCTCCTCCTACTTCCTTGTTATACCCGGTAAAATAAACAGTAATTAATAAATAATTATTAAGACTCAAAAATGGAATTTAAGAAAATTTTGGAATTTGGCCATGAAACTTGCACCATTGCATTTGTGGTGATTTTCTAAGCAACTTTCACATTTGGAGTTTTGCGATCGGAGCTCAAATGAAGAAGTTATCAATATTTGAATTTTTCGAAATGAAAATAATCAAAATGGAAAATAGGAAATAAATAATAATAAATGGGGGGTTCCATCGGTCAAACCCCTCCTTGGGCCAGTCGACCACTTATGCGAGAGTGGTTGACCGGTCTTGAAAGTGGCGGCTTGGGTTGAACCTTGGTCAAACGTCATGGATTTAATTGTTTCAGTCTAACTGATACGATTAATTTGAATGCCTATAAATATTGGGCTAGCCCTTCACTTTTCTTCTTGTATTTTCAAATCAAAGCAGCAAGCTCTGCCATTTTTCCTTTTCCACTATTTCTAGAAATTATAAAATATTATAATATATACACACACACACACATAAATCGAAAATAAAAGAGAAAAGAGAAGAGGCGAATCAACGTTGCGAAAGAAAAAGGTAATTTATATAATAATAAATATATATTCCCAATAAACCCAAATATCTTCTCAGATTTGTAATTCTAACAGTATGTATATATCTTGTTATACATATTCTTTTGAATTGGAAAGGAAAATGAGTAAAATTAAAGGATTGAATTCAGATTTGGGAGATTTGGTAGCTTGAAAGGTGTGTGAGAAATTATAAGATTTATTTATTACATTGAAATTTATATCTTTGAATTTTATTTATTTATTATGCATATATAAGATCTAATGGGTTGTGGGCTTAAAACGAACGTATAGGAGTATCGTCTACATATTCTGTAAGATAGGCAACTAGAATAAGAACAATATTTACATCCTAAACTGGAAGTTTCGAAATCAGTCCATAAATTTATTAAAGTGGAATGTTGATAAAACTGTAAGATTTATTCCAGATTTAGGATAATTGGACGTAATTAGTCCCCAAATTTGCCTTGGAATGTGAATTCCTATTCTTTTAATTTATTGGACGTATTATGGGTATAATTTAATTGTATCTATTTCCGTGTAATTTCTATAAATTATCTAATTCCACAAATGTGTAAAAAGAGCGCCGTTTAAAATATTAAGGAATATACCAAAATGAAAGAGACATGTAAAGTATGGATGTGCTTCCCCATAGTTTGCACTATCTAGTTCAATAAAAGAAAAGAGATAATTCTTTGTAATTTAAGACGAAGCAGAAGTCTCACTTTTTGTTAATTTATGGAAAGTTATAAAAATAATCATTTTTTGGAAGGTTAACTCTAATGAATTAAAACGTGAAAAAGAATATTCTAGTTTAGGAATTAAGTAAGAAATAGGAATATACAACATACATATATACACACGTATAATCGCGCTTGCCAACACAAGCATGAGCGCACGTACACATACATACATACGTACATATATATATATATATATATATATATATATGGGAAACTATACTGGGACACAATAAAAAACACAAAATCTCACACACCACCACAACCATTGGATTCTCAAAATCTCATTCGTCCAATTAACTAGTAGACCGTTACTCCTCCTCTATAGCAAGTACGATGTTTCTCACTGCTCTTCAATGACAAAACAGAAACCTATACAATAACTAGGGTTAGTAACAAATTATTTTCAGTTCTTTCAAATAGTGTTCCATTGCTACAGAAGAGACATCCACAAGATTATGCATACCACAGGTTGTAAAACAATTCAATTCGGTTAGTTCGGAAATTTCTAGATCCCTAATTTAATATCATTTGATTTATCTATTTGCTTTATGCATAATTTTGAAATTAGTATTTGGTATGTCAATTTTTTTAGTTAGTCTTAATAGTTTATATTTTGAATCATTTTTTCTTATGCATCAAATTTTACCATTGCAATACTATTTGTTTGACAAATGTAAATCATATTTATCAAATTTGAATGTATTTTTTGTTAGGAATTGGATATAGTGAGGAGGGTGAGCGATATTAAACGGTAAAGCGGAAACATGCTACATTGTTATTAACTTCATTGAACGATTACATAAGATAAGCTTTAAATAAGAATAAAATACCTTGCTACTTCGTAGACTCAAGCCACTAAGATAACCACAAGACTACTTCTAACATACACATGTATTGACCTATTACACATGGCACTATATCTAGCTTTAACACCCTCCCTTAAACTGAATATGTATCGAATATTCAGTTTAAAATTCATAAATGCTAATTTACAATGAACTGTGGTTCTCAATTTCTTCATCGTCTTGCACAGAATAACTCTATCACAACTTTCATCTTTATATGGTTGGGCATGCTCAACTATTTCACGTTGATTGGTTCTTCACTCATTAACCATCAACAAATACTCTTGTTTTCTTTTAAGGGAGTCAAGAACCTCTACTCATAGGGTTTGAGTCATCCCTTGATACTGCTATAACTGTCATCTCCCCAACAAGTTAGAGTTGCGGCTCTTCACCATTTGCTTGTTGGATGACACGAAACCACATCTGCTTCACTTGCAGGTTTTAACTACTGCACTTGTGGGCTTCCACTTCAAACAATTCTCTTGAGCAATCCACAAATGTCCAACCCTATAAACGACGTTCTACACATCGTCCTCTTCAACTTCATTCTGCAGCTTCTACTGCGCTTTCTCTCTGCTATTTCTGCAGTTGCTACTGCTAACCCCCTTCCTTTTCTCTCACGGACAACAAACCATCTCGACAATACTCAACAACTTCAACAATTCTCCCACATCAAATAGACTTCTCTGACACGCAATCTCCATCGCTGCAACCTGTTCACAAATTACTCAACCCTTCTAAAACCAAACTGTCACCATACTTCAACCTCACTCACAACTGACACAGCAAGCACCAGTTCACAACTGCCACCAACTTCATACACATCTCACACACTCATCACGTTACCTATATATCACAACCATCCACTCCTCCGTTTAACTCAACTCTCACAAAACCCGATTCATACCCCTGTCAAATTTTCACGAACCCACACCTGTTTCACCAACTCACCCACCATACATCACCATACGGTTGCCTCCGTTCATAGAACAGCAGATCAGCATCTCCTAAATCTTCCATATCAACCACCTTTCCGCAACAACCACTCGTTTCCTCCTCTTCTTGCAACCACCTTTCAATAACACTCCTTTTTTTAATAGAAACAACTCTCCCACTTCTATATAAAATCTGCTAGAAACTCCTCCTCAAACCCTTTGACAACCTCACTACAGATTTTTAGGCACAAGAATTGTATATTTGGACAAAATATCCATGCAACTCAATCGACCAGTCACTTTACCTGTGCGCCAAGAACTCTTACCACAAGAACAACTTTATCTCAAATCCTCAAAAGCAAACAAAAAAAAAGAACCATACTTGATTCAAACTCCGACAGCGCTAGGTCGGACGTGAGAAGCATTCATGTAGCAGGAAAGGGAGAGCATCCAGATTCAGTGACGAGTCCTAGTGGGTTCAAGTCAGAGAGACAAACTTCAGATCTCGATATCAAAGAACGTCATGAATCGATCCTAATTATCCGACTATCTCCAATTACAAACATAAACTTCATCAAGCTTTCCTCACTGAAACCAACATCTAAGAACAACAATCCTTGTTTCCTAATCATCTTCTCAAACAAGAGAAGCATCCCATCTAGTTTCTGACCATCTGCATTGTTCAAGCACCTAAAGGTAACACGCATCGATTTATTAGTATACAACAAACCGATGTCAGCAATATCAATGACTGTATCATCCTTACACACTGATCACCACAGAACAGTTTTTTTCTTCTTCAATATATTAGATTCGGGTAATCTAAGGCATCTCAAGGCAACGTCGAATCATCATCTCAACAACATAACTTTTCAGATTCAAGTTGCAAACATCAACAGTGCATCTCAGAGTGATGGATTCGTCCTCAAATTCCAAATACAGTATGTGTTTTCAGTAAGTACTTAATCCAAACAAAGTAGCAAACTAGCCAAAATCAAAGCAACACAGTCAACAAACGGTAATCAAGACGAGCATGCTTTAGTCACTACGAACGTCTGTATCCAACACTCAACCCCGACATCTTAGATTTGACTTCGGCATAGAGTTTTAACATCATAGTTCTATATCCAGTTACGAGTTTCCAGGAAACATGAACTATTGGCGGGGGCGTTAGTATTGGTTATCACAAGCATCTCCAACATCAATGTTCAACATCACTCATTTCGAGGACGTACACTACTCAGCCATGGAATCACCAATAGCATCAGCACAATCGACAATTCATTTCCAGCTTTAATCGACTGCATCTTCAAGCCATAATTTATCAACTACCGTATTCTAGAATGATGAACTTCGATAAGACACGAGCAACGTCATTCAGATCTCCACTGCAAACATTTCAGATTTCGACTCCAGATCCAGATCTTAATGGCAGCAAATAGGCGGTGGCACGAGCTTCTCTTCGGTGGCGTTTCAGATCTTAAGGCGTCAATTACTTTTGGACTGCAAAATTTGTTGATAAATTCAAAAAGGAGACCGAAATTTCAATTTTTTGTTGGAGGTAGTCTTGTTTCCTTTCAAGGAGTTATAGAAAAAAATCTTTTATAGGACCCTCACTCTACCCTAACTCTCTACCCTAGCTCTATCTCTATTACCATGTTAGGAATTGGATACAGAGAAGAGGGTGAGAGATATTAAACGAGAAAGCGGAAACATACTACATTGTTATTAACTTCATTGAACGATTACATAAGATAAGCTTTAAATAAGAATAAAATACCCTACTACTTCCTAGACTCAAGCCACTAAGATAGCCACAAGACTACTTCTAACATACACATGTATTGACTTATTACACATGACACTATATCTAACTTTAACATTTTTAACTGTTATTATGAACTAGTTTTACTTCAATTTTAGAGCATGAACATGGCTTGTTCATTAAACTTTGAAATTTCAGTAATATTGTATGGTACATATTAATCATTTTCCTATTAATGCAATATTCAACATAGTATTTTTATTTCTATTAGCCATCAGTTATATTCAATCACAGAATCATTACTCCTTATTTTCCTGCAACAATATTCAGTATATTTCTATTTTTCCATTTAATTGATATATTAAATTTCGTATGCCTTTTAGTGGCAAGTACGGATGAGTTAGTCATTCATGGTATTTCAGAGGAATCAACCCATGATGATGCATATGGAGAGGGAAATAAAATAAGTGATACTGATATCACTGGTTCATCTTCATCACTAAAGAAAAATAATGATGTTTTGACGGAACCATGTATTGGGATGAGTTTCGATAGCTTAAATGAGGGGAAACACTATTATATTGAGTATGGTTGACAAAAAGGTTTTGATATTCTTGTTTGATCATCAAATAAGACTATTCCCCACATCGACAAAGAAACTTTGGTAAGTTTAGTTGGTTCACGTTCGAGGACTCTTCGTAAAAACGATAATGTAATTGGAATTGATTATGTAACAAGAAGCACAAACACGATCAAATTTGGATGTCAAGCAAAGATGCGAATTCTTTATAGTAAGTTAATAAATAAATGGTCGATAACAAAGTTTAACACTACAAAACAAGACGGCTTTAGCGACGACAAAAAGGCGTCGCAGACCGTCGCTGGTCGTCGCTATTTTGTTCGCCACTACACAGTAAAGCGATGCCTCCGTCACCAAAATAGTGACGGCTGGCGAAGCCTTGTTGGACATGTGAAAAATTAGTTAGCACAGGGATGACGCCTCAAGTCGTCACTAACCGTGGCTAACCTGAACCAGTTAGCCGTCACTAGCCGTCGCTAATCTGGGTCATTTGGCCGTCCCTAACCTAGGACAAATTTTCTAAACCAATTCTGTCATTCAATCCATCCAACCACACAACCATATTCATATATCTTTCCAACACATATACATTCAAGTTCACAACTTATACCACTCCATCCATCATATACTCTCACACATATCACAAATAATTATATATATATAACGCAACATATAATTTTACATAAATATTTCATCACCACCATATAAATATATCATACCAATCAAACAGAACATTCCAAATCCATCAACTAATATAACCATATGTACAAATACTATCCATCAATCACATGTATTCACAAATGTCCACTAACCTATCAAACACAACAACCAATGAACATGTATCAGATATATACACAAATGTCACATGACTGCAAAACAAGATGATGAAACTCTAACAGAAACACAAGCATACCTACTCATCATCGTCGCCCGACCCATCCTCTCCAAGTATCGTCCTATGTTGTGCCAAGTAGGTTGCAATATGCTCGTCTAGCTGGTGCGCCAATGCGCTCTTCCTCCAATCGTTTATTTCCTCCAGTTGTTTTTCCATTTGAGCAATCTACTCCTCGGCTTGGGATCTCCTGTAAGCCTTTGGGACATTAACACCTGTGAAAAAGTTGATATCTAGTTATAATTTATGAACATTGTAAACAGTATAAACAAAAATGTTGATTAATTATACGACTAATATTTATAATTAACTATTATACATTGGTTGCAATTTATTTATTTCTATTATTCAGGTTCCTTATTCAATTTATAATTTGTTCACTTAAGTTAAAATTCATTTGCATGTATAAATTAATATATTAGTAAATGAAGAAGTTTTCCTCCTGATTTCCATAACTGCACCGCCTATTTCGCGAAGGCGGATCAATAATAGCATCCCAAATACGGTTTGACTCCTCAAATGTTAACACTGCCAGGCGGTGGACTGCGTTACTCGTGCCCGTTCCGCTTTATATCTTTCCTGCGATTACGAACAATAGTTTGACATGATAAATATTCAATTTAAAGTTTATGAAATGTGAAATAAAGGAATATGAAACATTGCCATTTATGATAAGCATGTTTACCATTACAGATCTAGATTTATCGTCCCTTCACTCATGAAACGTTACCTTCCTCATCTGTCTACTCAACGACATGCATGGCCGTGAACACCTCAGCCATAGAAGGCTCGCAATTGTACCTTGCCGCCTGAAAATATATACATAGGAATAAACAAAGTTACAAATATGATTAAGAAACATTTTAGATTTTTATAAATAAAATTTATAAATTTACCAACTCTCTCCTGTGTTCTTGGAAGGATTTGGAGCAGCCACGGTGCAAAGCAGGATTTTTATTCCTATTTGCACGGTTCCGGACAGATAATTCCTACAAATTTAGATACATGATTAACTAAATTACTTCAACTAACATACAAAATTTAATTTTTTTTTAACAACAATGCAAAAGTATATAACTTACTTTCACTTCTGGAGTGTCCTAGAGCCGGAGATACTCAGCCCACACATCACCGCCCATCATGATAGTAAATATTCCATCATGATATGACAATCGTGACTTTTCATCGCACCCAATTTACTATTTTTAAAGTCAACACATCTACGAAGATTAGAAGAAATCCCATCGGATCTTAGTACTTCGACCCACTTTAGCACGAGTTTTACTTGCTTGTTGTCTAGCTCATAGCATGCTTTGGGTTTTTTATTGTTATCGGGCTTCATATGAAGTTCAGGACGTTTACAAAATTGTGTTATATCAAGTCTCGAATTCAAATCGTCCTTAGTTTTCCCCTTTACATTCAAAATTGTATTAAATACATTATTTTCGTTGTGCATCATGTCAATATTATGTCGGATTAAGAGATCTTTCCAATATGGTAACTCCTAAAATATTGTTTCCACCAATTATGAATGTCCGATTTTCCTAGAATTTCAATCTGTACTCCGGTTTCATGTATCTTTGGATAGTCCTTTACAATTATAATTCTTTGCTTGACCAAATCTTTGGTGCTTGCATATTATCTTCTCTTCTACGCATAACTTTGCATCCAAAGGGTGTATTTTTGTCGTTGTATTTTCTAAACTAAATCAAAACCTTTTGGGACTAAAGGCTTTAATTTTTTAGTGTCAATTATTTGTTGAAATAATATTTAATGCTTATTTTCAAATCAACATTATATTCATTTCAAATTTTTTTCAAAATCGATTTGGCTAAAAATTATTTATTCTTATTATATTTATTTCTCAATTTTTTGGAAAATCGGTTTTAGTACAATATTTGTTCTTATACTCATTTCTTAATTTCTTTACAAAATCGAATTTAGCAGAATACTGGTTGTTGTTACATTCATTTCCTAATTTTTTCTTCAAAAAATCGATTTTAGCAGAATATTTAATGTTCTTAAATTCATTTCTTCATTTTTTTTACAAAATTGATTTTAGCAGAAAAATTGTTGTTGTTATATTTGTTTCTTAATTTTTTTACAAAATTGGTTTTAGTACAATATTAGTTGTTGTTATATTCATTTTCTAATTTCTATTAGAAAATCGATTTTAGAAAAATATTTAATGTTATTATATTCATTTCTTCATTTTTTACAAAATTGATTTTAGTAGAATATTTATTGTTGTTATATTCATTTCTTAATTTTTTACAAAAATTGATTTCAGTATAATATTTGTTGTTGTTATGCTCATTTCAAAATTATATAATTCATTCAACCATTTAAATATTTTATTTAATACATTTGAAATTTCAAATCGTATTTTAAAATTCAGTTAACAATTTAAATTTTTCTTATCGTTTTTTTAAACGAAAATTAGATGTTAGCACTTGTAATAAACTATATTAATTTTATTTTATACTAACAACTAATACTTATAATGTACACACACTAATTAAATAAAAAATATTACTTCTGTCAAACCATACCAATCTAGCAGCATATTAATCAACAATTGTACACTAATGTTTGTGCAAACTATAATAAACATTGTTCTAATTAACTATAGCAAATATTCACGTAAACTTAATTATATATCCATTAGCATATCAATGAGTAATTTACACTAATTTTCGGATTATAAATAAACCCTAATTTTTAATTACAAATTAAATAATCAAACAACTAATTAATATGACCAACTCAACAAATACAATATTATCATTAACTAATACAGAATAACAAATCCATAATTAACTAATTTGCAAAATTCGTATCCCCAAATCAATCAATATGCTAATATCAGCAACTAGTACCGCATAATCATCAATTTCTATCACATATAGTCAACCAATTTTCAAAATTAGGGTTTTGATTAAACTTAGATTAAGCGGGAATTGGAGAGCAGTAACATATCTTCGAGCTTTGGAGCGTTGTAGCTTTCACGATGGGGAGATCGACGGCTCGCATCGAAGGGCACCGGCTGGGGCGTCAGCGGAGGAGGAGAGGAGGGGGTTTGCTGAGTTGATTTGAGGGAAGGGGATTATGTTTTCTAGTTTGCGGCTTTGCCTGAATATACGTGTTTTGTGACGGCTAGCATCAGCCGCCTTTTTTAGCCGTCACTAGCTTCGGTCACTAAACGAAGCCTGTTTTGTAGTAACCATTCATTTGTATCACCAATAAAAAGAGTCCAACTAAGAACAAATAGGAATATGTCATCTGCCGCAAAAGGTTTGATTGAAGTATTCCATCAACAAAATTTACCTTCCTGCAATTTTTGGTGATGTGCATGTGGGATTCAATAAAAAGATTGTTATAACCATTTAAAGTCGGCTAGACTTAAAGATTTGAAAACTGGCGCTGCATAATGTGTTGAATTATTTTCAAATGAGACAAAGAGAGAATCCTCAATTTTTTTATGCAATTCAACTAGATGGACAAGGATGTGCTGCTGATTTTTTCTGGGTAGATGCACAGTCACGTATGTCTTACCAACATTTCAGAGATATGGTTACATTTGATACCATGTTTAGAACAAAGAAGTATTCGATGCCATTTGCTCCATTTACCGAGGTAAATCATCACTATCAAACCATACAGTTTGGATGTGCACTTTTATGTGATGAAACTGAACCTATATTTTACTGGTTGTTTATAACTTGGCTTGAAGCAATGGGAGGTCGTCTCAATAATAACCGATCTAGATCATGCAATGGGTGTAGCTATTCAAAAGTTATTTCCAAACGCTCGACATCGCTTATGACTTTGGCACAATGACGCAGCGGATATAACACTTGACGACGAATTGAAGTATTCGCATCAAACAAATCGATAAACGATTCGATGAAATAATATAAAATCGATGGATTGATGATGCCGAACGCCCAAATCGTTGATCTCTCGAGATACCGGATTCTAGCTATCTCCAACACGTTGATCGCGCACGATACCATGTTAAAAGATCTACGATTCTTCTACGTTGATCTTGCGCACAAGGTTCCGTGAATCGGCTTCAAAATCGTTGATTCGAGTGCAATCGAATAACCGAAGATGGAGAAAGGAGCTCACACTCAACTTCCAATTTCAAGTGGCACAAAGCACAAAAACAAAAGTTTATTCAAAATCAACTACTTACAAATGACACAACCCCCCCTATTTATAGGGTTACAATCATACAGGTCCACGACCTAACAGACGCGACCTACGAGCTATTATATTACAACACACGCGACCTACCAAATCAGCACTTACAACACGAGTTAATGTTACACGACCTAAGAACAATACAGGTTACAACGACCTAACAACAGAGCGACATAACGACCAACGGCCTAAAAAATAAACGAGTTACAACAAACGACATAAGAAATATACAACATGACATACGACTTACGAAAAATACAAGTACAAACGACATACGACCTAAACATCATACGACTTAAGACAGCACAGCGACTCAAGTCAATGCGACCTAGAACATCAGCGACCCAAGAAAACAGCTTCTGGAGTGATTCAAGGTCTTACGACATACGCCTTAACATCTGGAGCGACCTGAAGAAAATGCGGCTTAGTGAAACGACCTAAGAGCTTGAGCGACTTAAAGAACCAAAACTCATTAGGTCGCGGGGTGACTTAAGTTCAAGCGAGCGATCTAAGGCAAACGACCTATCCTGCTGCGCTGCATCCTTTTCTACTGCATCCTCTAACTCGTTAGGTCGTATTTCATTAGGTCGTGGCTTGTTTTGCCTGACATAACTCGCTTCATAACTCGCAAGGTCGCTTGAGCGACTTATCAACTCATTAGGTCGCTCGCGACCTAAGCCAACATCAGATTGCGATGCATCATCCTCCCCCGGTTGGCAAGAATTCGACCTCGAATTTGCACCTTCCTCTTCTTCAACAAGCTTATTCCCCTAATACGAAATCAAATGTTTCACGTTGAAAACGTCTGCAGTGTGAATATGATCCGGCAACCTCAACTGATACGCATTATCATTGATCATCTTCAAAATTTCCACTGGACCAAATTTTCGAGCTTTCAACTTGTTGTAAGTTCCAACTGGAAAACGATCTTTCGTTAATATCGCGTAAACAAAATCACCTTCTTTGAAGTCTATACTTCTTTGCTTCTTATTTGCCAGTTGTTTATACTTATCATTTGATGCACGCAATCGCTCATGAACAGTTCTGTGACATTCCTGCAACTCGTTCACAAAATCACAAGCTCGTTTAACAACTCCTTTCTGAGATGGTACTGTCATCAAATCCAACGGTCCCTTCGGAATTGCTGAATATACAACTTGAAACGGACTGAATCCAGTACTTCAATTGACAGCGTGATTATGTGCAAATTCTGCCTGACATAATTTCATATCCCAGCTCTTCAGATTATCTTTTACAAGACATCTTAACAAGTTTCCCAATGATCTATTCACCACTTCCGTTTGCCCATCTGTTTGTGGATGATAGGCGCTACTAAAATTCAGCTTCGTTCCAACCATCTTCCACAGACTCAACCAAAAATGACGTAGAAATCGCGTATCCCGGTCAGAAACAATGGATTCAGGTAGCCAATGTAGTCGATACACTTCTTTAAAGAACAATTGAGCAACACGGACTGCATCAGCGGTCTTTTTACAAGCTATAAAATGTGCCATTTTCGAAAACCTGTCCACTACAACAAATATTGAATCGTTCCCTCGCTGAGTTCTTGGCAACCCCAAAACAAAATCCATGCTGATATCAACCCATGGTCTAGTAAGCACGGGTAATGGCATATACAATCCCGCATTCGTCGCTGTCCCTTTTGAAATTTGACAAATATGACATCTCTCCACAAATCTTTCAACTTCTTTCCTCATAGAAGGCCAAAATATGATTGCGAAATCAACTACAATGTACGATTTCTTCCCACATGACCCTCTTCTTGCAATTCTTTCACAATCTTCATTCGCAGACTGCTCTCTGGTATACACAACCTGTTTCCCTTGAATAGAAAACCATCTACCAACACATACTCATCCGTCCTTCCTTTTCCGACTTCATCAACCACCTTGGCAAAGTAAGGATCATCAACAAACAATTCTGGCAACACATCAAACCCTGTCACTTCAACCTTCATTGTAGTCAACAAATGATTCCTTCGACTCAATGCATCTGCCACACGGTTTGTAATTCCCGACTTATGCTTCACCACAAATGTAAACTGTTGCAAGTATGCGATCCACGAAGCATGTCTAGCTGCGACTTTATCTTGCCCATGCAAATGCTTCAATGCCTCATGGTCTGTATACAAGACAAACTTCTTATGGAACAAGTAATGTTTCGAATGCTTCACAGCTTGTACAATAGCATAGAACTCCACATCATAAGTATTATATCTCATCTTAGCTCCTGAAAGCTTCTCACTGAAATAAGCAATTGGTCGACCTTTCTGACTCAACACCCCTCCAATTCCAACCTTCGAGGCATCAGTATGTAGCTCAAATAACAACGGAAAATCTGGCAATACTAGAATTGGTGCTGTCGTCAAAAGCTCCTTGATCCGCTCAAAAGCTAATCCTGCTTCTTCCATCCACAAAAATTTTTTCCCTTCATACAATCAGTAACTGGCGCCATCACGCTACTGAAATGTGGAATAAACCTTCGGTAGAATGATGCTAACCCATGGAAACTTCTCACTTCAGTTATAGTCTTGGGTTGTGGCCAATCCTTGATTGCTTCAACTTTACTTTGATCTACCTGTATAACTCCTTAAGAAACAACATACCCCAAAAATAAAACACTATGCGTCATGAACACGCATTTCTTTGTTGCAGCGTAAAATTGTTCCTATCGAAGTATCATCAACACTTCTCTCAGATGATGCAAGTGTTCTTCTGTGCTTCCACTGTATATCAGTATATCATCAAAATATACCACCACGAACTTCCCAATAAATGGTCTAAAGATCTGATTCATCACCCGCATAAACGTACTAGGTGCATTTGAAAGACCAAACGGCATAACCAGCCATTCGTACAACCCCTCCCGTGTCTTGAACACTATTTTCCATTCATCCCCTGGTCGAATTCGAATTTGATGATAACCACTCTTCAAATCGATCTTCGAAAAGATAGCAGCTCCACTAAGTTGATCCAACAAGTCATCCAATCTAGGCATTGGAAATCTATACCTCACAGTAATCTTGTTCAGTGCCCGACTATCAGTACACATCCTCCACGTTCCATCCCTCTTCGGTACTAACAAGGCTGGAACTGCACAAGGACTTAAACTTTCCTGTACACGCCCTTGTTCAAGCAAATCTTCCACCTGCCTTCTCAACTCCTCGTGCTCCTTTGGACTCATTCTGTAATGTGGTCTATGTGGTAACACAGCTCCTCGAACAAGATCAATTTGGTGTTGTATGTCCCTCAACGGTGGTAACTCCTTTGGCAACTCTTCAGGAAATACATCTTCAAATTCTTCCAACACTGGCTTTACTTCTTCAGGAATTTCAACCACTTCGTTACTTTCACGTCCAATCAACAAAAATACTTCCGGCTCATCTTCTACTTCTTTAACAAACTCCTTCAAAGATAGCAAAGTCTTCAGTTCTTCAATCTCCTCCAACTTGCTTTCCTTCTGTTGTTGCTTTTTAGGAACTAAAGTGATTTTAGTACCATTGAACATGAAACTGTAGCAGTTAATTCTTCCATCATGTTGCACGGCCCTATCAAATTGCCATGGTCTTCCCAACAACAAATGACACACATCCATGTCCACAACATCACACCAAATTTCATCTTTATACTTCTGTCCGATGGAAAAATTCACATAAGCTCTTCGACTAACCTTCACCTCCCCACCTTTCCTCAACCAAGACAATTTGTAAGGTTTGGGATGCTACTCCGTCTTCAATTCCAACTTCTTCACAGCCTCAGTAGAGATAATATTGTCACAACTTCCTGCATCAATAACAAACTTGCAAACCCTTCCCAAAATAGTGCATGTTGACTGAAAGATGTTACTCCTCAACCAGCTAGTCTCCTCCTCCTGCTTTGGTGTCAAGCAATTTCTCCTCATCATCAATGAATATCCATCATCTCCCGACAAAAATTCTTCCTCCTCAACTGGTAGTGAATTAGAACATTCTGCTTCTGCATCCTCATCCTCAACCTCAGCATCCATCACTCGTTTCTTAGGCTTCAGCCATTCATTGCTCTGATGACCAAACTCTTGACAATTAAAGCATTTCATACTACTATTGACGTTGGTCTTAGCAACTTCATTGACAACCGGTTTACTAACAGCCTTGGAAACGTTGGTATTGCTACTAGCCCCTTTCACTTGATTGTTGGAATTTGTAAACACACGACCTCCTCTTCTGCCTTGCTTCTCCCAAGCTAACGACTTCTGGTGTGCTTCCACAACGGATCTAGGGTCAAACATATTCACCATATCCTGAATTTTCATTCTCAATCCTCCAACAAATCTAGTTGTCAACTGCTCCTCCGTCTCCATAATATCATTTATGGCAATAAGTTGATAAAACTCATCTACATAATCATTAACCGACTTGGTCCCTTGTCTCAGGTTTTGTAAGCGTTGATACATAAGAGACCGATAATTATATAGCAAGAAAGTAGCCTTCATCAACTTCTTCATCTTTCCCCATGATTCAATCTTTGATTTTCCCATTCTTTCCCGTGTAAGTTTAGTTTGTTGCCACCATGCCATAGCTCTTCCTCTTAAAAGAGTAGCAATCAACTTAACTTTACGATGCTCGGGAACTTCTTTAAATTCAAAAATTTCTTCAACATTAGATAACCAGTCCAAAAATTCTTCCGCTACCATTCCTCCTTTGAATTCTAGAATCTCCATTTTCATCCCCGACTCCCATCGACGATCATCTTCAAAATCTCGATCTCGATTCCGTCCTTGGCCATGATCTCGATAATGAACACTTCCTCTATCACCATCCTCCTCAAAATCTGATGTACTTCTATATCGCTCTCGACCATCTACCTCTCTATGCCCATGAATGTCCCTTCTACTATGTCTTTCAACATCACGGTATGATTCATCTTCAAATCCCTGATGACTTCTTCTCTCTTCATCTCTATACCCATGATGATCTCTCACCATTGAAACCGATGACTCTCTTCTACCTTGATGAGATTGTGGCGACATTCTCCTTTCACCCGAAACCGACGGCGAAACCCTGTTTCCACCTTGGTTCGAAATTGGTGATGTTCTTCTTCGGGTTTGATTCATATCCAACATGAGCTTTTCCAATCTACCAATCCCCTTATCAAACTTCTCATTGAACTTATCACTAATTCGTTGCTCCATTTGCTCATCATCTTCTCTTCTATACATCTCTGCAATATTTTGATGACGATTAACTCTCCTCGGAGGCATAATTGATCTTTACTAGGCTCGGCTCAAACTTCAACACAAACTCCCACTACAATTCAACTCGACCTACACTCTAATTCAAACTGATCAAGCACTTCACTTAGCTCGGCTTTGCTTGATTTAGCTCGGTGATGCAGCGCAATCTACCAACTCAATTGATTTGAGTCGTTCATGGACCTTAGGTCGCTCACGACCTAGTGAAGGTCGCTACTAGTTAATGGATTCAGCGTTAAGGCAAGTAAGCAACCAAGCGAGATAAACAAACCAGCGCGCATTTCATTAGGTCGCTCCGACCTTCCGAGTTTCGACTTTGACGAGTTACGACCTAAGTTAGGTCGCGGGAATGAATTCCGACCTATGTTAGGTCGCAGAAACGAGTTACGGCCTATGTTAGGTCGCTGATTCATATGCCGCAAGATTACTGAAGCAGTGCTATCCTTTAAGTCGCGAGTCTCCTTAAGTCGCTCCTGGAGGGGTTTCTTAGGTCGCTCAACGATTAAGTCGCTCACTGCCGCATTTCCTTAAGTCGTTCAGTTCATTTATGCCGCTGTGAAGATAGGTCGCTACCGTGTATTTTAAGTCGCGAGAGTCTTAAGTCGCATATGTGCTGTGTTGCTTAGGTCGTGACTTGTGTTATGTTGTTAAGTCGTTCATTGTTGTGTCGTTATGTATAGATGTTGAGTCGTTATTTGTTAAGTCGTGTACTATGTTGTATGTACTAGGTCGTTTATTTTGTTATGTTGTATTTTGTTATAACTCATGTCTGTTAAGGTCGTCAACGACCTATGTTAGGTCGTGTGATCTGTACAAATGTTGTGTGAGTATAGGTCGTAGGTCGTGGTGTTTAGGTCGTTAGCGACCTATGTGTGGTCAGGTGTTGAGTCGTGTGAGTTGTAACCCTATAAATAGGGATGTCGGGTCATTTGTAAACTTGGTTGATTTTGAATAAAACTTTGTTTGTGTGCTTTGTGCCACTTTGAAAATTGGTAGTTGAGTGTTAGCTCCTATCTCCACTTTTGGCAGTCGAGTGCGCTCGAATCAACGATTATTGAAGCCAATTCACGGTATCAAGTGCGCTTGATCAACGTTCGAAGAATTGTAGATCTTCTTTCACGGCATCGTGCGCGATCAACGTGACGAAGATAGCTATAATCCGGTATCTTTGAGATCAACGGATTTGGGCATTCGGTATTTTTCAATCCATCGATTTCTACTTTCACCGTTTCATCCATTTTTGATATTTCCGCTGCATCATTTGGTATCAGAGCTAGACTTAGCCAATCATAGCTAAGCCGAGTCTTTGGAGCCAATTCCTATTGAAGAGTTAAAAGCCGAGGGCTAGAAGTTGAAGTTGTGCAACACTTTTTGTTGAAGAGTCAAGGCCGTGCATCAATTTGTTGTTCAAGGCCGAGCTAGTTGAAGTGCTTGAAGAGTTGAGCCGAGCTAAGGAGAAGTTTGAGTCGTGTGTAGAGCAAGCCGATCTAGTTGAAGTTGAGCCGAGTATAGAGTTTGATCTATGCCGAGTGTTGAAGGTTGCGGTGTTCAAGTTCAGATTTGTTCAAGCCGAGAGTTAAAGTTGTTGAAGATTGTTTGATTCGACAATGCCGCTAAGAAGAGCTAACCGTCATCAAAATGTTGAAATTTGTATAAACGAGAAGATGCTGAACAAACGGAACAACGCATTAGTAATAAATTCAATGAGAAGTTGGATGAAGGTATTGAGAGATTAGAGAAACTAATGATTGACATGAATCAAGGTCAAAGGAGAAGGTCGCCAGTCTCGAACCATGGAGGAAACAGAGTTTCGCCATCGGTTACGGAAGCGAGGAGGGTGTCGCCGCAATCTTACCGAGAAAGAAGAGAATCTTCAGTTTCATTGAGACAAGAACATCATGAACATAGAAGTGAAGAGAGAAGAACTCCACGGGAGTATGAATATGAACCGTATCGTGATGCTGAAAGACATAGTCGAAGAGATATGTGTGATCATAGAGATGTTGATGGTCGAGATCGATATCGAAGTCCATTTGATTATGATGAAGAGAGTGATAGATGTAGTGCTCATTATCGAGATCGAGACCAAGTACGAAATGCATATCGGGAGGTTGAAGATGATCATTGATGCGAATCGGGAATGAAAATGGAAATTCCAGAATTCAAGGGTGGAATGGTAGCAGAAGAATTTCTCGATTGGTTATCTAATGTTGAAGAAATTTTTGACTTTAAGGAGGTTCCTGAGCATCGAAGAGTTAAGTTGGTTGCTACTCGTTTGAGAGGAAGAGCTATGACATGGTGGCAACAAACTAAGCTAACACGGGAGAGAATGGGAAAGTCAAAGATTGCTACATGGGAGAAGTGAAGAAGTTAATGAAGGCTACATTCTTTCCGTATAATTATCATTCCCTTATGTATCAACGATTGCAGAATCTGAGACAGGGAACAAAGTCAGTGAATGATTATGCGGATGAATTTTATCAATTGATTGCGAGGAATGACATCATGGAGACGGAGGAACAGTTGACCGCTAGATTTGTTGGAGGGTTGAGAATGCAGATTCAAGATATGGTGAATATGCTTGATCCCAGATCTGTTGCTGAAGCACATCAAAAAGCTCTAGCTTGGGAGAAGCAAGGTAGGAGAGGTGGTGGTGTGTTTACAAATTCCAACAATCAAATGAAAGGGGCTAGTAGCAATGCGAATGTTTCCAAGGCTGTTGCAAAACCGGTTGTTAGTGAAGTTGCTAAGACCAAGGTCAATAGTGGTATCAAATGCTTCAATTGTCAGGAGTTTGGTCACAAAAGCAATGAATGTCCAAAGCCAAAGAAGCGAGCAATGATAGCTGAAGCTGAGGATGAGGATGCAGATGCTGAATGTTCTAATTCACCACATGTTGAGGAGGAAGAAAAAGTGTCGGGAGATGAAGGATATTCATTAATGATGAGGAGATCTTCTTTAACACAAAAGCAAGAGAATGATTCTAGTTGGTTGAGGAGTAATATTTTCCAGTCAACGTGCACTATCTTGGGAAGGGTTTGCAAGTTTGTTATCGATGATGGAAGTTGTGATAACATTATCTCTACAAAAGCTGTGAAGAAGTTGGCACTAAAGACTGAGAAGCATCTGAAACCTTACAAGTTAGCTTGGTTGAGGAAAGGTGGTGAAGTGAAGGTTAGTAGAAGAACTTGTGTTAATTTTTCGATTGGGAAGAAATACAAAGATGAAATTTGGTGTAATGTTGTGGATATGGATGTATGTCATCTGTTGTTGGGGAGACCATGGCAGTATGATAGAGCTGTGCAACATGATGGACGTACTAACAGCTATAGTTTCATGTTCGAAGGCACAAAAATCACTTTAGTTCCCAAGAAGTGACAACAAGAAGAAAGCAAGATGGAAGAGATTGAAGAACTTAAAACTTTGCTATCTTTGAAGGAGTTTGTTAAGGAAGTAGAAGAGGAGCCTGAAGTATTTTTATTGATTGGACGTGAGAGTAAAGAAGTGGTTAAAATTCCCGAAGAAGTAAATCCAGTGCTGGAAGAATTTGAAGATGTATTTCCTAAAGAGCTTCCAACGGAGTTACCACCATTAAGGGACATACAACACCAAATAGATCTTGTTCCAGGAGCTGTGTTACCACATAAACCACATTACAGAATGAGTCCAAAGGAATATGAGAAGTTGAGAAGGCAGGTGGAAGAGTTGCTTGAACAAAGGCGCATACAAGAGAGCTTAAGTCCTTGTGTTGTACCAGCATTGTTAGTGCCGAAGAAGGATGGTTCGTGGAGGATGTGTACCGATAGTCGGGCACTGAATAATATTACCGTGAGGTATAGATTTCCAATGCCTAGATTGGATGACTTGTTGGATCAACTTAGTGGGGCTACTATCTTTTCGAAGATTGATCTGAAGAGTGGCTATCATCAAATTTGTATAAGACCAGGGGATGAATGGAAAACCGCATTCAAGACGAGAGAAGGATTATATGAATGGTTGGTCATGCCGTTTGGTCTTTCGAATGCACCTAGTACATTTATGCGGGTGATGAATCAGATTTTTAGACCCTTTATTGGGAAGTTCGTAGTGGTGTATTTTCATGATATACTGATATACAGTGGAAGCCCAGAAGAACACTTACATCATTTGAGAGAAGTGTTGATGATACTGCGACAGGAACAATTTTATGCTGCAACGAAGAAATGCGTATTCATGACGCATAGTGTTTTATTTTTGGGATATGTTATATCAGAAGGAGGTATACAGGTGGATCAGAATAAAGTTGAAGCAATCAGAAATTGGCCGCAACCCAGGACGATAACAGAAGTTAGAAGTTTTCATGGTTTAGCATCATTCTACCGAAGATTTATTCCATACTTCAGTAGCGTGATGGCACCAATTACTGATTGTATGAAGCAGTTTTCATGGTCGGAGAAAGCAGGGGTTGCTTTTGAGCGAATCAAGGAACTTTTGACGACATCACCAATTCTAGTATTACCGGATTTTCAGTTGTTGTTTGAATTACATACTGATGCATCTAAGGTTGGAATTGGAGGGGTGTTAAGTTAGAGGGGACGTCCTATTGCATATTTCAGTGAGAAGCTATCGGGAGCAAAGATGAGATATAATACATATGATGTAGAATTTTATGCTATTGTGCAAGCCGTGAAACACTGGAGACATTACTTGTTTCACAAGGAGTTCGTGTTATATACTGATCATGAGGCTTTGAAACATCAGCAAGGGCAGGATAAAATTTCAGCTAGGCATGCATCGTGGATTGCATATCTGCAACAATTTACATTTGTCGTGAAACATAAGTCGGAAATTACAAACCGTGTGGTAGATGCATTAAGTCGAAGGAATCATTTGTTGACTACAATGAGGGTTGAAGTGACGGGGTTTGGTTTCCAGAATTGTTTGTTGAAGATCCTTACTTTGTGAAGATTGTAGATGAAGTCAAGAAGGGGGAGACGGATGCGTTTGTGTTGGTGGATGGTTTTCTATTTAAAGGAAATCAATTGTGTATACCAGATTGCAGTTTACGGATGTAAATTGTGAAGGAGTTACATAAAGAAGGCCATGTGGGAAGAGATCATACGTTGCGGTTGATTTCGCAATCATATTTTTGGCCTTCTATGAGAAAAGAAGTTGAAAGATTTGTGGAGAGATGTCATATTTGTCAAGTTTCCAAAGGGACAGCGACGAATGCGGGATTATATATGCCATTACCTGTGCCTACTAGACCGTGGGTTGATGTGAGCATGGATTTTGTTTTGGGTTTGCCTATAACTCAAAGGGGGAACGATTCTATATTTATTGTGGTGGATAGATTTTCGAAAATGGCACATTTCATAGCCTGTAAGAAGACAGCTGATGCCGTCTGTGTTGCTCAATTATTCTTTAAAGAGGTGTATCGATTACATGGGCTACCTGAATCTATTGTTTCTAATCGGGATACTAGATTTCTAAGTCATTTTTGGTTGAGTTTGTGGAAGATGGTTGGATCAAAACTGAATTTTAGTAGCGCCTATCATCCACAAACTGATGTGCAAACGGAGGTGGTTAACAGATCGTTGGAAAACTTGTTGAGATGTCTTGTGAAAGATAACTTGAAGAGCTGGGATATGAAGTTATGTCAGGCGGAGTTTGCACATAATCATGCAGTCAATCAAAGTACTAGATTCAGTCCGTTTCAAGTTGTATATTCAGCAATTCCGAAGGGACCGTTGGATTTGACGATAGTGCCATATCAGAAGGGAGTTGTTAAGCGAGCTTATGATTTTGTGATTGAGTTGTAGGAGTGCCACAGAACTGTTCATGAACGATTGCTTGCATCAAATGAGAAGTATAAACAACTGGCAGATAAAAGACGAAGTAGTGTGAATTTTAGAGAAGGTGATTTGGTTTACGCCGTGTTGACAAAAAATCGTTTTCCAGTGGGAACGTACAATAAATTGAAAGCGCGAAAGATTGGTCCAGTAAAGATCTTGAAGAAGATCAATGATAATGCATATCAGTTAAGGTTGCCAGATCATATTCACACTGCAGACGTTTTTAACGTCAAATACTTGATTCTGTATAATGGGGATGAACTTGTTGTGGAAGAGGAAGGTGCAAATTCGAGGTCGAATTCTTGCCAACCGGGGGAGGATGATGCAGCGCAATCTACCAACTCAATTGATTTGAGTCGTTCAAGGACCTTAGGTCGCTCACGACCTAGTGAAGGTCGCTCACTAGTTAATGGATTCAGCGTTAAGGCACGCAAGCAACCAAGCGAGATAAACAAACCAGCGCGCATTTCATTAGGTCGCTCCGACCTTCCAAGTTTCGACTTTGACAAGTTACGACCTAAGTTGGGTTGCGGGAATGTATTACGACCTATGTTAGGTCGCGGAAACGAGTTACGGCCTATGTTAGGTGGCTGATTCATATGCCGCAAGATTACTGAAGCTATGCTATCCTTTAAGTCGCGAGTCTCCTTAAGTCGCTCCTGGAGGGGTTTCTTAGGTCGCTCAATGATTAAGTCGCTCACTGCCGCATTTCCTTAAGTCGTTCAGTTTATTTATGCTGCTGTGAAGATAGGTCGATGCCGTGTATTTTAAGTCGCGAGAGTCTTAAGTCGCGTATGTGATGTGTTGCTTAGGTCGCGACTTTTGTTCTGTTGTTAAGTCGTTCATTGTTAAGTCGTTCATTGTTATGTCGTTATGTATAGATGTTGAGTCGTTATTTGTTAAGTCGTGTACTGTGTTGTATGTACTAGGTCGTTTATTTTGTTATGTTGTATTTTGTTATAACTCGTGTCTGTTAAGGTCGTCAACGACCTATGTTAGGTCGTGTGGTCTGTATAAATGTTGTGTGAGTGTAGGTCGCAGGTCGTGATGTTTAGGTCGTTAGCGACCTATGTGTGGTCAGGTGCTGAGTCGTGTGAGTTGTAACCCTATAATAGGGATGTCGGGTCATTTGTAAACTTGGTTGATTTTGAATAAAACTTTGTTTGTATGCTTTGTGCCACTTTGAAAATTGGTAGTTGAGTGTTAGCTTCTATCTCCACTTTCAGCATTCGAGTGCGCTCGAATCAACGATTGTTGAAGCCAATTCATGGTATCAAGTGCGCTTGATCAACGTTCGAAGAATTGTAGATCTTCTTTCACGGCATCGTGCGCGATCAACGTGACGAAGACAGCTAGAATCCGGTATCTTTGAGATCAAAGGATTTGGGCATTCGGTATTTTTCAATCCGTCGATTTCTACTTTCACCGTTTCATCCATTTTTGATATTTCCGCTGCATCACTCGGCTTCACTAACTCGGCACAAATTCTAACACTTCTCCTTGCTCGGCTGAAACTCCAAACACTTCAACTTGCTCCCCTAGGCTCGGCTTAGCTATGATTGGCTAAGTCTAGCTCTGATACCAAACTGACGCAGCGGATATAACACTTGACGACGAATTGAAGTATTCGCGTCGAACAAATCGATAAACGATTCGATGAAACAATATAAAATCGATGGATTGATGATGCCGAACACCCAAATCCGTTGATCTCTCGAGATACCGGATTCTAGCTATCTCCAACACGTTGATCGCGCACGATACCGTGTTAAAAGATCTACGATTCTTCTACGTTGATTTTGCGCACAAGATTCCGTGAATCGGCTTCAAAATCGTTGATTCGAGCGCACTCGAATAACCGAAGATGGAGAAAGGAGTCACACTCAACTTCCAATTTCAAATGGCACAAAGCACACAAACAAAAGTTTATTCAAAATCAACTACTTACAAATGACACAACCCCCCTTATAGGGTTACAATCATACAGGTCCACGACCTAATAGACGCGACCTACGAGCTATCATATTACAACACACGCGACCTACCAAATCAACACTTACAACACGAGTTAATGTTACACGACCTAAGAACAATACAGGTTACAACGACCTAACAACAGAGCGACATAACGACCAACGGCCTAAAAAAATAAACGAGTTACAACAAATGACATAAGAAATATACAACACGACATACGACTTACGACTTACGACTTACGAAAAATACAAATACAAACGACATACGACCTAAACATCATACGACTTAAGACAGCACAGCGACTCAAGTCAATGCGACCTAGAACATCAGCGACCCAAGAAAACAGCTTCTGGAGTGATTCAAGGTCTTGCGACATACGCCTTAACATCTGGAGCGACATGAAGAAAATGCGGCTTAGTGAAACGACCTAAGAGCTTGAGCGACTTAAAGAACCAAAACTCGTTAGGTCGCGGGGTGACTTAAGTTCAAGCGAGCAATCTAAGGCAAACGACCTATCCTGCTGCGCTGCATCCTTTTCTACTGCATCCTCTAACTCGTTAGGTCGTATTTCATTAGGTCGTGGCTCGTTTTGCCTGACATAACTCGCTTCATAACTCGCAAGGTCGCTTGAGCGACTTATCAACTCGTTAGGTCGCTCGCGACCTAAGCTAACATCAGATTGCGCTGCATCACACAATAAGAAATTTTTGGAGAGAATTTATCTCATATATATGTCACAAAATTTCTCCTTTTAAGAAAGAAATTAATAATTGTCTAAATTTCATGTACTCAATACAAGATTTTGAAGATAAGTGGAAAACATTAATAGAGAAATATGAACTACAAAATAATTATTGGCTGGGAAAATAATTTGAACAGCGTGATTCTTGGGTACTTGTGTTTCATCGTTCGACTTGTTATGCCGAAATGAACACTACAGGTCCCGGTGAGGGGATTAATAGTTTCTTTAATATGTTTGTCTCAACAAAACAAATCTTAAGGAATTTGTTATTCGATATGATCAAGCATTGCAAAAAAATTATCCAAAGAGAAGTCGATAAGGATTTTGTTTCCGAGCATAAAAATAGAAGTATTAATGAATATAACTTGATTTTGAAACATGCTGCAAGCATATATACCCGAAATATGTTTGATAAGTTTTATGAACATCTAAATGACTCCATTTGTTTTAGATCTACTGAGAATGAAACTGGCGAAGAGATGACATCATATGTTGTGTCCTCTAAAGTTGGTGAATATGAGAGTTTTGTTGTGAAAATGAATGTATGTATGAACAAAGGTCATTGTAAGTGCCAATTATTTGAGTTTAAAGGATTACCATGTAGCCATATACTAAAAATCTTCACAAAACTAGAAGTAGATGAAATACCTTCTCATTTTATTTTAAAGAGGTGGACAAAAGGAGCTAACTCGTTTAGGATTATGGATGATTTTATGTATGAAGGCCACCCAATTCTAGTGAAGCATTTCGACTTAGTCATATATGCGAAGAGCAACGCAACTTTCATGCATTGCATCGAAATCTGAAATATTGTACAAAATAGTGATGAACGGAATAGAAGAACTTTTCACGAGAGTATGTGAAGAAAAAACTAAGCTTAATGAAAGAGGGGCTGAAGATGATGATGATGCAAAGTATCTAACAATCATCGATCAAACTCCTATGATAATTCAAGTTCCAAATATTTCACAAACAAAGGGAAGACTGAGGAATGGTAAAAGATTTTTTCAAAGTTGTGTCAAAGGAAGAATTAAAAGCTCTATTGAGTTGTCCACTAGCAAGAAAAAGCGAAAATGTAAAAAATGTGGAACAGAGGGTCATGATAGTCGAAATTGCCCTCTTAACTCTGGACAATCAGGTATTAAAATAATTGTTAAAGTATTATATTTTGTATTGTAACACTGCTGAAATTGTAGTTTTTACTATAAGTAAATATATCATATGCCAATTCACCATCTAACTGTTATTATTATTGATTGTTTACAATGACGGATAGGTCAGCATTTAACAATCGATGTGAAGAAACCTAAGCATAAAAATGACTGAACTAAATCCTGTCTACCACTGTCTTCAATGCTTGAATTCCTGGAATAATGAAATAAATGTGCATAGTGCATTACGGATGCAAAGCCCATGAAAGTTAGTTACAGTCACTGCTCCACTAAGAGAAAGATGGTTGGGTCATTTCATAATAATTATTCATGTCTTTGATGGATCACATGTATCTGCTGCAAGTATAGATTATATTCCAGTTCTTGGTCTTTTAATGGGTTTGTGTCTATGTATGCTTCTCAATTCAAAAGCGCACCAAGTATTATGTGTGAATAAGTTTGAACTAGTTGCAGTAGCAGTATCATTTCTGTAACTCATGTTTGTGTATCTGTGTTTTAATTTATTTTTTCAGAGCTATTTAGAGGGTGATCTGTGTATATTTGAAAAATGAATGAGATAAGGACGCTGGAGATTCTCGGTTCTGTTTTGTTACAACAATCTGCAATCTCATCCGCTGATCTCTCCTTCATTCAATCTGAGCCACTCGCCTGTTTCCATCTGTTTGGGCCTAACCTATTTAGCCCACTCTGTACTATTATATAAAGAATAATAATGTAACCATTTCAGTTATCATTTCTGTAATACAAAAACTCTCTGTTTCAATATTGAATACAAATTACTCTTTTCATTCAAATCTTGAATCTCATTCTCTGTTCATATTTTCTATTATGGTATCAGAGCAACAATTAGCTTAACAGTTTCTCACCAATTCAAGAAGAAAAGATCAAATAATTCATCATCAGAGAATTTTTCATCATTTGAAGAATTCTTTACCCATCAGTTAAGATATCATTATTTGGGTATTAACAGTTGCCCTGCCAAGTTATTACACTGGCTGCATACTGTTCTTTTGCAACTCAAGAAAAACTCAGAAAACAAATTCAAGAAGTCAGAAAACAGATTCAAGAAACCAGAAAGAAGAAATCTCATCAAATAGCAAATAAAGGACAGCGCCACGCCAAGAACCATCAGAAGAAAAACTTCCTCATCTAGACTTGGCTGCATCGTACCTGTTATACTCAGTTTCTTGAAAGATCTCCTCATTCCTGAATCTAATTTAAAGTTTTTCTTTTATCTTCTGAATCAAGAATCATCAACATGGCAGATGATCAGTCAGCAGTCTCAGGCGACGTCAATAATGATCAGTAGGCAGAAGCAACAGGAAAGTTAATCAAAACTGTTACAAGCCCTCAAGAGAACTGATCACAGTGCATTTAGACGAAAACAACTACTTGCTGTGGAAACTGCAAGTTGAAACTGCAATTCAGGGATATGGCCTCGAAGGCTTTCTTCTTGGGACAATACCAACTCCACCAAAATGCATTACTGAGGGAGAAAACAGAATTGTTAGCAATGAAGATTATATCAAACATCACAGGCAGGACAGATTAATATGTTCATGGCTACTATCATCAATAAACACAAATCTCTTGTCACATGTTATAGGATGTAAATCTGCAAGTGAAATATGGTCTACAATAGAAAAAGTGTTCAACACCCAATCTGCAGCCAAAGTCATGTATCACAAGAGACAGCTACAAAGCATAAGAAAAGACAACTGCTCAATGAGAGAGTATTTATACAAGATCAAGACCATCTGTGATCTTCTTGAAGCTGGAGGACACAAAGTGTCTAACTCAGAGCAAATCTTAACCATTCTAAATGGCTTAAGTGATGATTATGAAGCAGTGGTTGCTGTTATTTCATCTAACAAAGTTTTACCATCTATTGATGATGTTCATTCTATCCTACAGGCTCATGAGGCTAGACTAGATAACAAGAAACCTCAAGATTCAGATTTCGCAATCAATTATACAGTCAATGCCAAAAGCAAGAATCAAAGTAACAACAAAGGTGAAACATCATCACAAAGAGGAAACCATTCTAATAGATCCAGGGGAAGAGGCGGATGGAATAACAACAGTAACAGACCAAAATGTCAAATCTGCGAAAAAATTGGACATACAGCTGTAAAGTGTTATTCCAGATATGCTAATCAAGGCAACAACAATCAAAGCAACGGCAATCAAAGAAACAACAACTATAGTGCAAATGTAGCTCAATCAAGTAATCATACAGACAACAAGGACAACAATTCAAGCGAAAACACTCAACAAGAACATGTACAAGATGACTGCTGGTATCCAGACTTAGGAGCTACAAACCACATAACTAATAATCTAGACAATCTGAATCTTGGCAACAGGGAGTATAGAGGTAAACAATCAATTTGCATGGGGAATGGTAAGTGCATCAAAATCTCTCATGTTGGTAATGCTCTTATCAAAGGAAAGAAACGATTATTTTTGCATAATTTATTAAGAGTACCAAAGATCAAGAAAAATCTCATAAGTGTGTCTCAATTTGCTAATGATAACAAAGTTTACTTCGAATTTTACCCTAAATACTGCCTTGTTAGAGACATACTAACTAAGGACATTTTATTGCAGGGTGATGCTGCAAATGGACTTTATAGGTTTAAATCTGTCAGCTACACAAGTCCCACAAAAAGGGAAATTTGTTGTAATCAATGTGAAAAGACAAACTGCAATAGAGTATTTGATCTTTGGCATTGCAAACTTGGTCATCCAAGTGTTAAAGTTGTTAAACAAATTCTTACTGAAAACTGTATATCTTATGATGATGTTTCTATTCCTTATGTTTGCACACACTGTCAAATGGGTAAGAGTCATAAACTACCATTTAATGACTCCTTAACCAAGTACTCTAAACCCCTTGAACTTATTGCTACTGATCTCTGGGGACCAGCACCAATATGTACTGATTATGGATATAAATACTATATATCATTTGTTGATGCACACACAAGATACACTTGGATATATTTCTTAAAGAATAAATCTGAAACACACAGTGTTGTGATCAGATTTATTACTATGGTTGAAAAGAAATTAAATTCTCATGTTAAAGTCATTCAATCTGATGGTGGAACTGAATATAAAACCCTTAAAGACTATTTTGAAAAAAGGGGAATAATTCATAGGACAACCTGTCCCTACATATCTGAGCAAAATGGTCTAAGTGAAAGAAAGCACAGACACATAGTTGATTCAGGGCTCAGTCTATTAGCTCATGCTAACTTACCTCTAAAATTCTGGCCTGAAGCTTTTAATACTGCAGTCTATCTTATAAATAGACTGCCAACCAAAACTTTAGAAAACATCAGTCCCATTGAAAGATTACAAGGTGTCAAGCCAGATTACTACAGTTTAAAAACTTTTGGATGTCTATGTTTTCCATACTTGAGACCATACAATAGTAACAAATTAAACTTTAGATCTAAACCATGTACTTTTCTTGGATACACTACTAATCAAAAAGGATATAAATGTCTTGATGATAGTGGAAGACTGTTTATCAGTAGACATGTTGTTTTCAATGAAAGTATTTTTCCGTTTAAAGATTCTAAAGTGAAAACCACAAGCAAATTTTACAATCCTTATATTTCTATACCTGAGTTACCCATATATCATGAGAATGAGACTTCAGCAGAGACAAGGAGGACTACTGATAATCATCAAAATCCCTCAGTGTCAGCCTAACAAGATCATGAGTGGACAGATGATCTCAGTCATGCCAGTCACTCACCTGCACAATCATCCAACACAATAAGTGAAAATGAGCAACAGCAAGACAACTCAAGAGGCAACTCAAATCAAGACACAACAGAAAACTTATCTCACACTAAAGTCTCTGTCAGACCAAGTCATCCTATGATAGCAAGAGCCAAGAGTGGCATCTTCAAACCAAAAGCTTATATGGCCAACTCAAATACAGATGAGCCAACATCCTATGAACAAGCTGCAAGAAACAACAACTGGAAGACAACAATGAATGAAGAGTATAATGCTCTTATAAAAAACAAAACATGGGATCTTGTATGTCCACCTGCAAACAAAAACATTGTAGGTTGCAGATGGACATACAGGATAAAGAGAAATCCAGATGGCACCATAAACAAATATAAAGCCAGACTTGTGGCCAAAGGGTATACCCAACAGTATGGATTTGATTTCACAGAAACCTTCTCTCCAGTTGTCAAGCATACAACTATAAGGCTCATTCTCTCTATTGCTTTATATAAAGGTTGGAATATAAGGCAGTTGGATGTCAACAATGCATTCCTAAATGGAGTATTGGAAGAAGAAATTTACATGAAACAACCACCTGGTTATGAGCAGGATAAACACCTTGTGTGCAAGTTGAATAAGGCAATTTATGGCCTTAAACAAGCACCAAGAGTGTGGTTTGATAGACTGAAATCAACCTTAATGGCAATAGGATATCAGTCTACCAAATCAGATACTTCCTTGTTTATAAAACTTACACAATCATCAACCATTTACATACTAATATACGTTGATGATCTGATTATTACAGGTGATAATCAGGATGAAATAGACAAAATCATTTGCTATCTAAACAAGCAATTCTCAATTAAAGACCTTGGAAATCTTAGTTATTTTCTGGGAATTGAAGTGAACAAAACACCAAAGTCAGAAATAATACTGAGTCAAAGAAAGTACATATCTGAACTGCTTGCAAAAACAAATATGGATGGAGCTAATGCTATGTCTACTCCAATGATAAGCAATCAGAACTTATCTAAAAACAGGGGAGAAGCCATTGACAATATTAAACAATATAGAAGTGTTATAGGAGCATTACAATATGCTACTATAACACGACCTGACATTGCATTCAGTGTTAACAAACTCTCTCAATTTATACAGAATCCACTAGATGAGCACTGGAAGGCAACCAAGAGGATTCTCAGATATTTAAAAGGGACCATAAATCATGGATTATCAATTAAAGCCAGCAACAATCTCAACCTAACAGGATATGCAGATGTTGACTGGGCTACAGATCCAGATGACAGGAAATCTGTCACTGGATACTGTATATTCATTGGAGAAAACTTAATATCTTGGAGTTCAATAAAACAACCAACCATTTCAAGGTCCAGTACAGAAGCAGAGTATAGAAGTGTAGCAAGTGCCGTGGCCGAAGTAATGTGGTTACAATCACTATTAAAGGAACTACATCTAGACTCAAATATCAAGACAACACTTTGGTGTGACAATCAAAGCACAGTTTACATGGCAGCAAATCCTATATTACACTCAAGGACCAAGCACATCGAAATTGACTTACATTTCGTTAGAGATCAAGTGCTAAAAGGAAAACTGCAAATTAATCACATACCTGCTGCCTATCAGAAGGCAGATACACTCACCAAATCTCTATCAAAGAAGAACTTTGTAAAGTTCAGATCTGAACTAGGAATCAAGGAAAATAAAACCACTTCTCAACTCAGAGTTTCCGACTCTTCACAAAGCAACGAACTGAGGGAAAATCAGCCTCAAAGCTTCGACCTTGCAATCGAATCTGTTACTCGAGACAACTCAGCTACTCGAGACAACTCAAGCTTTCTAGAAATAAAGCAGCATAACTCAAATCAAATGAAGAGAGGAAAGAAAACCGAATATCGCTCAAGTAGTTTCACAAACCCTAACCCTAAAGATATCGGAATAGGGTTCGAAGGGGGGAAAAATGAATGAGATAAGGACGCTGGAGATTCTCGGTTCTGTTTTGTTACAACAATCTGCAATCTCATCCGCTGATCTCTCCTTCATTCAATCTGAGCCACTCGCCTGTTTCCATCTGTTTGGGCCTAACCTATTTAGCCCACTCTGTACTATTATATAAAGAATAATAATGTAACCATTTCAGTTATCATTTCTGTAATAAAAAAACTCTCTGTTTCAATATTGAATACAAATTACTCTTTTCATTCAAATCTTGAATCTCATTCTCTGTTCATATTTTCTATTAATTTGTAACTAGCACAGTTAATAAATGTAATGGACATTATGCATGAAGTTTTTAGTGGACTTGTGTTTTTCTATTCAAATGATGCATGACTGATTGAATTGACCGTGCTTGCTGTCCAATTTTACTGAGGTAAGTTAAAACTTACTGTACTCAATAAATGTGGAAACTGCAAGCATAATACAATTGCCCTCAATTTCAGTAAGCAACAACAGCATGGCATTGCCAGTGATTCGGTATGCAGCAAGCATAGTAGCATGTTATGTTGAACCACAAGCATTAGCATACGTTCCCGTTGGTTGAAATTTTTCTTACCACCGTAAAGCAAATCATTGTAGGGTGCAAAATAAGGGTGTGTCAGTGTTGAAGAATGCCATCATTGTAATAGGCAGGAATGAGCAAATGCAATGTTGAAGGCAGTGGTGTTCTGAACAGGGGTAAGCAAGTGTTGGCAGTAATATCATGAGGCAGGGTTGCATGGGGAGAGGCAGAGAATAGGAGCGGCTAAAATTGAGGAACTGATGGTTGTAATTAGCAGAGCCATATGGTGTTGGAGATGGATGAACATGATGCGCTTTCTTGCATTGCATGTAGCTGAACAAAAAGGTCACTTGAAAGATGCAGTCCACGAAATGATTTCGGCAAGTGGCAACATTAAAGAGGCTGTAGAAGCTTCAACTGTTGTGCATGGCTAGTGTAGCTTCAAAACAACAAGCTGTACTCAATTCAGTAATTAATATTTCGGGCTTATAGCAAATGTTTCATTATTTTTTCACTTTTACGCCTTGGAAAAGTTTAAAGTTTGAAGCTTTAGGAAGTTGAATCTTCTTGCTCATCCAATAGTAGTTTGCTCATATTCAATATAAGAAAACAACTACTCAGATAATGCTCGTTACTTCTGTTGTATTTGCCTTTGATTGTATTTTGGTAACCAACAGGTTCTAATTCCATGTTGTCTGTTGTGGTTTTCAATTATAATTTGAGTCCACTAGTGAATAAGGATCTGTTATTGAGTTCTGTGGTACTACTTTTCGGGCAGGTCAAATAAGTTTTGGAAACCAAACCATGCTTTCATACTATATTAAGGATGACAAGTCTCCTTCCGTTTTATGTCAGATTATTTTGCATTATAGTTCATAGCAAGAGTCATGGTTCATGTTATTAAGCTCATTTCAAATAAAAAGAAAAAGTATTTTGAAAATTTAGGGTTTTCTTCTGCCATGGGAGAAAACAATCTCTCTCTCAATTCCAAATCCAATCCTTCCCTTTCTCAACCCATTCCTCAAGATAGGCCACCTGAATCTCACATCAGAAAGCCGAATATCATCATAGATAAAGAGGGCTTCCAATTGGTTCAGCCTAGATCGCAAAGAAGATTTCAGCCAAGAAATAATCAGATTCGATCTCAATCAAATGATGTTCAAAGAAAGAAAGATGATCCAAAGACCAACTCCTTCCAAGACAGGACCAATCTGATTCAAAGCAGTAAACCACCAACAAAGTTCTCTTTGAATAGAGAACTAGGGCAGAAAACTTGGGCTGATATTGTATCTGAGCAATCAAAGGAACCAAGGGAAGAAGAATGCAGTCTTGAAACCATTGCTCCCATTAGAATCAATAACAAGAAATATGGTGTTGTTAAGGAGGCAGTGTGTAAAAGAGCCACAGAATGTTGGAACAACTCTATTTTGGTTTATGTGGTTAGTAGTAAACCATATTTCTTGTTTTTTAAGGAGTATATTAAAAGAGTTTGGAAACCAAAAGGTGATTTTGAAATTTTCTCAAGGGAAAATGGGTTCTTTCTAATCAAGTTTAATGATTCACAAGACTGCAATTCTATCATCCAGAATGGTCCTCACTTCTACAACGGCAAACTCATCATCATGAGAAGGTGGACTGAGTCTTTGAAGTTGGACAGAGATCTTCTGTCAACTATGCCGATATGGGTTCGTTTACCCAGTGTAAATCTCAAACTATGGGACAGAGAGGCATTTAGCATCATGGCGAGTTTAATCGGAAAACCCATTAAAATGGATGCAGCAACTACCATGAAGTCGAGATTGAATTATGCTCGACTTCTTGTAGAAGTTTCTGCAACTGATGAACTTCCAAGTGAAATTTGTCTAAATCTTTACAACGGTGAAATCATTACACAAAGGGTAGAATACGAATGGGTTCCACCAAAGTGTAGTATCTGTAAGTGTTTTGGGCACAATATAGATCAGTGCAACCTGAAACAAAAGTGGATCCCCAAAAAGATTGATAAAGATACAATTGTTATTCAAGAAAATGTTTCTGAAGTTGCTCAAGAAACGAGAAACAGTGAAGGCAAAATAATCCAGTCTAAAGCCCAGGAGGGCAAAGATTGAATCTATCAAGAAGATATCATCTTCGATCAAGAAAACAATAATAGCAAGCTCCCTGACAAAAATAATCAGATCATGGCTATGGAAGTTCATCAGTTAAAAGAAAGTGTAGAATTCTCAAAGGGTCTAACTCCGACAAGTATAGAAGAGGGTATAAAAATGCAGTTCTTTAACTCTGAAACCCCCCATATTTCAGAGCCATGTTTAAATACATACCAGATTATTACAAAAATAGTCAATAATATTCAACTGCCTTCATATCCGAATCAGGAAACTATAGTTGAGAAGGGACCTTCCTCTACACTTGCTGCAGATGCTGAGAGAACGAATAATAGCTCAGCATTGCCTTGCAAGGGTGATCCACCTCCAGAGCAGGCTGCAATGACTGACTGCAATGAGTCAGGTATGCCTTGCACTGCTTCTTTCGATATTTCCTTAATCAAAATTCCAGAATCTGCACAAATGGAGGAAGATGAATCAGAGAAGTGGGATATCATAGAGGAATTTGATCTATCAGAATTACATATTGCTAGAACTAAAGCATCTGGTAAGATAAAGGGAAACAGAGAGAAAAAAACCTTTAAGCAAAAAAATATATCAATAAATCCAGAATGGGATCAAATGTCTTCCAGTTTAAAAGCTAAAGGGACTGTGAATAAAAGGAGAGGTAAAAGCACTATAGTGTCAGGTACGATTTAAAACCCATTTTTTTATTATTATATATATGTCAATATTTGCTTGGAATGTTAGGGGGATGAATTCCCCTGCTAAACAATCTGATATCCTGTCTATGATTAATGTTTATAAACCATATATTGTTGCTTTAATTGAAAATAAAATGAATGATGAGAACTTTGATAGATTTTGTTTTAAATTGTCCAAAAATTGGAAAGCAATTCACAATAACGATTGTAGCTGTAAAGGACGTATCATTGTTATGTGGGATTCTAATATCTGGACAAATAAAAATATTAACAAGGATAGCCAATTTATTGATTGTAGATTTGAAAATATTGGTGGTTTTTATTTGCAAGTTACTTGTGTTTATGGTAGCAATTTTGAATTAGAAAGGAATGCTCTATAGCTAAAACTTAAATCTTTAAATTCTATATATGATTTCCCCTGGATTCTTATAGGAGATTTCAATACTGTTTTTCATGCTAATGAGAAATTTGGGGGGATTAAAATTCCTCATAATAAATTGGACAGAGTCAATAAATTCTTATTAGAATCTGGCCTAATTGAACCTGTTATCAGTGGTAATAAATATACTTGGAAGTCTGGTCTAGCTAAAAATATTCACTGTAAGTTAGATAGAATTCTATATAATAAAGACTTTGCTAAAAGTTTTCCTAATAGTGTTTGTTCTACTTTGGAGCAGAATTTAAGTGATCATACTCCTCTTTTGGTTAATCTTTTTATGAATAATGAGTTTAATAATAAAGCTCCTCCTTTTCGATTTAAAAATAGCTGGGTGATGGAAGAAGACTATAAATCCTTAATGGAAAACTGTCTTAACTTTTCTTGTAGTGGTTCTAAACAATTTCAGTTTTCTAGCTTTCTAAAATTCACAAAGAATAATCTCAAAGACTGGAATAAGAGCAATGTTTTAAATAATAACAAGATTGCTAGTTTGAAAAAAGAGGGTAAATTTTTACAAATGGGTGCTGATAACAACCCTGATGATATCAGTGAAATAAATAAAATTTTTCAAAATCAACAGGAATTGTCAAATGAAATGTATAAAGAGTCAATTAATGCTAGACAAAAGGCAAAGGTTGATTGGCTCACATTAGGTGATGCCTGTTCCAAATTTTTTTATGCCAAAATGAGTAATAGAAAGCACATTAATAACATAGGCTGCATTATAAATAAAGAGGGAAATTTAGCTAATGCTCATGGTAAAGTCTCCTCAGATGCTATTAATTTCTATAAGGAGCTGTTTTTCTCTACTAATTATGAAAAGGTTTTTCCATATATAACCTGTAAAAATATTTTAAATCATAATGCTTCTGAAATCCTATTGGCTCCAGTGAGTCTTGAAGAAATTAAATTTATTGTTTTTAATTCTGGAGATAACAAAAGCCCTGGCCCTGATGGTTTTAATGCAAAATTTTATAAAAATAATTGGGAATATATTAGACAACAAGTTTTGGATGTTGTTAATGAGTTTATTGATAATGGTAAAATTCTAAAAAGTTTAAATCATACTTTCATTACCCTTATTCCAAAAAATAAAAATCCCACTGATATAGGTGATTACAGGCCAATTTCTTGTTGCAACTTTATTTATAAAATTGTTGCTAGTGTTCTTAGTAACAGAATTAAAGTGTTTTTGCCTTTTCTGGTTTCAGAAAATCAGAGTGCTTTTGTTCCTGGTAGACTTATTTATGAAAACTCTCTCTTAGCTCATGAGATGGTAAGGAAATTTAACACTAAACAGGGTGACAATGTTTGTATTAAAATTGACTTACAGAAAGCATATGATAAGGTAAACAGACATTTTATTCATCATATTATGAATTGTATGGGTTTTCCTAAAAAGTTTTGTGATTTGGTGTTTGAATGTATAAATACTCCTACCTTTTCAATTCTGATTCAAGGTAAGGCAGAAGGGTTCATTAAATCTAATAGGGGGTTAAGACAGGGAGACCCCCTATCACCGTATCTTTTTGCTATTGTAATGGAATACTTTTCTATTCTTATGGATATAGAAAGTATTAAAGGAAATGTGCAGCCTATAAACAAAATCCAGCCTTGTGTTAATCATTTGATCTATGCTGATGATCTTATGGTGTTTGTTAAAGCTAATAAAGAGAATGCAGTCTCTATTAAATCAATTTTTGATAACTTAAAAAATTATGCTGGCCTTCAACTCAATGTGAATAAATGTAAAGCTTATTTTAGTAAAACTTGTAAGTCTAAAAGAGATTTTTTAAATGTTTTAAATATTGAAGAGGGGTTTCTCCCTATCAAATATCTAGGTCTGCCTCTATCTACAAATATGATTAAGGATTCAGATTGTTCAATCCTTATTGAAAAAATTCAGGATAGAATGGAGACTTGGTCTTGTAAGTTACTGTCTATTGCTGGAAGGCTTGAACTTATTAAGACAGTGATTTATGCTATTATTCTTTACTGGCTATAAACCTTTCAAATCCCAGTTGCATCTATTAAAAAGTTGGAAAATAGATGTGCTGATTTTTTATGGAAAGGTAAATATCATAAAATAAGCTGGGATAATGTATGCAGACCTAAAAGTGAAGGGGGTTTTGGCATTAGAAATATTAAGGATCTCTGTACTACTTGCCATTTAAAATTATTTTGGAGATTCCTAAATTCTGATTCTTTGTGGGCTAGATGGATGAGATCAAAATATTTGAAACATAATAATTTTTGGACTACTATTCATAAGAGTAATCATTCAAACACTTGGAAACATATTTTAAATTGTAGAGAAATTGGAAAACTGATGCTTGAAAGAAAATTTAAAAATGGTCAGGATACAAGTTTATGGTTTGATCCTTGGTTTAAAAATGAGGCATTTATAAATAAAGTTGGATGGAATAGCCTTGTTATTTGTGGTGGTTCTAATAACAAAGTTTCAGATATCATTATTAACAATAAATGGCAACCACAAATCCATCCTATTACTAATCCTCATAAAGATGAAATATGCAAAATATAATTTGATGCTTTTGCAGAGAATGACTACTGGGAATGGAAAGCTAACAGAAGAGGGAAGTTTTCCTTTAAAGCAACTTGGAATTTTATTAGAAGCAAATACCCAACAGAAGAGTGGTATCATTGCATATGGAATAGAGTGAACTGTCCCAAGATGGCATTCTGTACATATTTTGCAGTTAAGAACAGATTGCCAACTTGGGATAGATTAAACAAATGGGGCAATAATATTAATTCACACTGCTCCCTGTGCAATATATGTAATGAAAGTTCTAATCATATATTTTTTGAATGCAGCTACTCTTTTTATATTTGGAATCATATCAAAGCTACTCTGAATATTGTAGATAACAAGCATATGGATCTTATGAATATTATAAAGCTAATCAACGACAAATTCAGATCTAATGCAAAAGAGACAGATTTTGCTCACATTCTTCTAACTACAGCAGTGTTCAACTTGTGGAAAGAGAGAAATTTTCGTGTGCACAACAAAGGCAGTAGGAAAAAAGAGCAAATTTGGATAACTATTTTATCTGATAGCAAGATAATTCTGCAGAAATCAAAGAAAGTATTCAAAAATCAAACCAAATCTACTTCCCTTGCTGATGATTGGAGCTCTGAAGCTGGTAACAAGCATTTAGAAGCGTATCTGATGCGTTCTAGAAGCTTTCAGACTCCAGAGTCTTGCTTTTGCAATCATCATGATCCCATGGCTCAAACCGTAAATAGGAACTTGGATATTGCTAAAGACAGTGATTCTTTCTTCAATCAAGCTCCAGATGCAAATAATCCGAACTATAGTGAAGATTTTGTTATCAACAGAGATGATGAGAAGAGAATGTCAGATCTAGGTCGCTGTGACGCTAGATCTAACACTTCTACTCTAGTGACCAACAGATTCAACAGATCCAGTTTCTCGAGCTACTCGAGCTACTCTAGCAACATTAATAGGAGTAGAGGCATGAGAGGTGATATGAACGATGATTTATCTTACTGGGAACGTGGAGAATCTAGCAATGTAAAGAATGGAGAGGAGATAGTTTAGATCATAAATCGCCTCCGCCATTCTTTGTTTCTCTTTATTTGTTGTGTTGTTGTGTCGGCTGCTAGGTTAGGGTTTGTTTTTTAGAGTGTGTTGGTGTGTTCGGGTTATTTTTTGTTACCCGGTTTGCTTTGTAACTTATGGGCTGGGCCTATTTACTTCTCTTCAAAAAAAAAAATAGTTCGTAACAAGAAATCGAAGGGTTAATAATATAAAACACAACCATAATTATGCATCACAAACACACTTCAACTAGTCAGTCCTCCATCTCAAATAATTATCATACAATAACAAAACCAAATAAAACTAGCATATGCCAGTAAAACAAGAAGCAATCATAGTGAAACACAAGATCAACACTTTTACTCAAAGTATGTTTACTATTAACAACTATAATTAGTTCTCATGTATTATTCTCTTCTTCCTCAAAGTGCCAAATTGAAAGGAAAAAACTCTTCTTCCTCATTGTAATTAAATCTGTTCATTATACTTCAATAAAGATTCAAAATTGATGAAGCTCGCAGTGATTGAAGCCCAGGCTAATCAAAGCAGACGGTGCTTTAGTTTGAAGCATTAGCAGCAAATTAGTTAACCATCAAACCCGTATAAATAGGCATTAGCAGCAGCTAGATATTTTCAGGCTAGTCCTCAGTTACATAGATACTTAGAGGTGAATCATCCTATTCCCAGCTGTGAAGTGCACTGAAAGCTACGATGAACATCAGAGAATCAACAAGCATCTTCATTTCAAGCATCTCATACATTTCTCGTACCCCAGAAATTCATCTCTCTATGTAAGAAAACCCTTCATCGTCAAATGCAAGCTTTTGAGATTGGTTTTCAATCTAAGGCGCAACGATGCATCACACTGACAGTTTACGACGGTAAGCATCTTAGATTAACATGACAACATGCGATATAATTTCCATAGTAGGAAATCATACAACCTTAATTATACGTTCAGAACAAGCATGAATTAGCGGGCCTAGCCCAACATTTAGCTAGGATGATTGGTTTGGTTTAATGGGTTGGAATGTGAGGTTAATAGAGTACACAACAAAAGTCTGTCTTTCACCTAGAGGCTACTAACAGTTTTGTATACTTTCTAATGATGTGGTACATCTCAAACCGTAGGACCTGTGGAGAAGGGATATGCAATTGTATATAGGTAGAGAAAAATATACCAAGGATTCTCCTCAAATTTGAAGTATTAAATGATCCGGTAGTTTTAAGGAAATATGGTCTACTTCATTTCTAATCAGAGGTATTAAATATTTAGATGGGCATTTTCTTTGACTTATATTAGGTTAGTCCAATTAGGATTTCGACCGTGGGAGGTTGGTGGACTATGTCAGAATTATTGTTGGACCGGTATTTAGTAATATGACTGACATATAGGCTATGACCACCAACAACCCCAAACGATTGGTAGTAAAGACTCGGGTTATGCCATGATAAATTCCGCTTTCTACTAGTGTATAATTCGTATAGAATACGCACAGATGTCAAAGTTTTATTAGTTAGTTGTTTGTTTATCGAAGGTAAGCTAGTTAACTATTAGATGAGTCTTAGAGATGCATTAGTAATGCAGCAATTATACTATAAACTCATATCTAGAGGCCACCGGTCTCTGTAACTAGAGCCGATTGACTAGCGATTACGTTACGAAGGACCCGCTTTAGGGTTGCAATATTAAATGGACGTTTGGGTAGTACAACGTATAAATATATATGTATATAGGCATGTGTGTGTATTTGTGTGTGTGTGTATTTATAACTCAGAGAAGGTTGGACATATTGTACACGCATATAGGATCAAACGGATTAGCCATAAACAGTACCCATAACACTTAAATGGAAATCAATCAGCATAAATTAGTGTTATGGATAAAATATCTATTTTTCCATCACCAGAATGTTATTTTGACCACTTACTTATTACAACTCACATGATAGATTTAGAGGGATGGGCTACTAGTGCAAGACGGGAACTGCAGATGGTGAAGTCTTCTCATTCATGCTCGGCGCTGGCAAGACAATCAGATACTAAATGAATAATATTGATTCCAAGCTAGTAGCCTTGGTCATCATATATGTTCTATTATATTTTTCTATTCCGTTGTGAGTATATGTAGGTAGCTCTTTGATACATTTATGTTTATTATAGGTTACCAAAATCAATGATTTGTACCCTAATGTACTTAGGTTTTTATTTTAGTCGAAATATGGACCCATTAAGGTGCGGGTTTTTACATTCCATTTTCCAGTTTTGCCTACAAAATTGACCTTGCTCTTATCACCTAAATTTTGACTCCCTTCGGTCTTTTAATCCGTGACTAATTTTTATCCTTATTAATTTACTTGTTTCTCATTTTTTATCATTATCCTTGATTTGAATTAGCCGCTTTTGATTTTGAAGTTAATAAAGGTTTAGCTGTTAGTTTTAGTGTGAAATTGGTTTTCTCAAAAAAATTCCGTTTTTATATGGATTTACTAACCTAGTCTGTAGTTTTTTTATTTTGGGTTACAGATCTTATTACTCAAGTGTCTGTTTTTGGTTAATTTGTCCTATTGTTAAGTGTCAAGTGATGATTGGAGGGTTTAATGTACGGGAGCCATGTTTTTAATTTTGCACACGAAAGCCATATTTAGGCTTTAGACTCGAAAACTTATGTTCCAAACTCTTCACACGAAAACCATGTATAGGCTTAATATGCGAATCCTTTGTTCTAAGCTTTGCATGCAAATGTTATGCTTAAATTCATGTGTAGGCTTAATACGCGAGGGTTCTTGTTTTAAATGTTTCACGAAAGTTATGCTTAGGTTGACACACAAAAGCCCACATATCAAACTTTATACAGGAAACCCTATTTGAGCTTTAACGCATGAAAGCCCTTGTTTTAAAATTTACATGTGTAAGTTGTGTTTAAGTTTGACACACAAAATTTCTCTTCCTGCTTTACTCACAAAGACCAAGTTTTCGGTTTTCATGTGAAATTCTTGTCCAGATTTTATATACGAAAACAAACCATACACATAGAAATCATGCCTAAGTTCAACACACGAAGCACCTATATTCTACTAGTGTTCTTACAATATCTAACTTTGAACCAGTAAACATTCTTGTGGAAGTTTTTTTTTATTTGATGAGTTTAGATTCAAAAATTAATCTCATTGATTTGTGATGATTCTTCAAATGTTAAATTTTATGTTTTCATGTAATGACTGGCTTTTGTAGTTATTATACTTCTTAGTTCAATATTGTTTCCACATGATAACTTAACTTCTAATTGGTCGTCGTCTGAAATTTATTTCTATTAATTGATTGTTATTTATCATACTATGTGTCTACATTCTGGAAAATTAATCTCTCCAATATTATTAGGGCACAATACCTTATTGCCCGATTACCATTAAATTCATACCTTTGGGTCTAATATTTACTTTATACTACTTTATCATTTAAAATTTACCTCTTTGAAAATAATATCTATAGTACTCTTTCTTTATTAATGAAGCCCAGCTACATACTCGAAATATAATCATCGCAGGTATCATGGTCGGAGGTACAAAAGTGACTCCTAAATCTCCAAGAGTCAAAGATTCTTCTGAGGAGAAGATTTACACTTCTCACCAATCCTATTTCACGACTTAAGAGGACGTTGATTCAATTCTACGTCATTTTGGCATAATAAGGATTAAAACTAGGGCTCTGGGCCTAGATGATAGAATAAACTCTCAACCGGAAGGTTTCTTTGCTTATTTCATCCCTCTTCATATTTACCATTCCTACTATGTACTCTTCATCCCAATCATCTAAGATGTCTTTTCTTATCTCTAAATTGCTCATATCCAGTTGAATCCCAACTCCTATAGTTATATCCACTCTTTGTTTAATTTATTTGAGGGACTTAAGTTGGAAGATATGTCTCCATCTATTCTGTACTCTTTGGCCACCCTTTAGAAGACGAAGCAACAAACTAAAGGTTCCATTTATTATCTTAGCTCTGTGGATAGTGGGGCGGTTTTCGATTTCACCAATACACCTAGAGAGTGGAGCCATCTGTTTTTCTTTATTAGATGTTATTCTCCAAATATTATCGAAAGGTTTTCTTTTCTTGGTAAATTACTTTGTCCTTAATTATATTTTCTTAACTGTTACTTATGTTAGCCTTATAGAATTTTTTTGACAATGATTGTCAGCTGTCGAGTCGAAGACCATAGATCCTAATGTTTTAGCTAAGGTTAATAGCTTTAGAGATGCATAAGAGTATTCCAGGTGTCGACTGAGACTCCTTACTGAAGAGAAATTAAGAAAGTACTCTCTGATCCAATCTTATCATTGTGTTTTTGGCGAAGGATGATGAAGAAAAAGAGAAACTACCCGCCGACTCTTACCACAACCAAATTTCATGTTTTCTCTATGAATTCTCTGATATAACGTTCAACTATTGACAGCCCCGGATACTCTCTAGATCTTGTCTCTTACCTTTTCTATTTAATATAGGATGAATTTCTTTATGATTTCTTATTCCACGAACATGTCTTCCCGAAGTTTATCTGCTCAGCACAGATGTTGTATCATCAGACAAGAGTCCCTTCGATTTTCCCGCTTTCGTTAAAGTCTTTGAGAATTCTATCACCCAAAGCCCCTTCATCGTCTATAGCTTCAAAGGTAGAAAATGCTTTATAACTGACCAGATCAAAGAAACAAAAAGGCTATAGTATTGAACTTGTTTCCTCTAAGGTTCCCTTCAAAAAACGTAAAGATGTCTAGCTCGCTACATTTCTTCCCATAGTTCCTACTTCCAGTGTCATCACCACTGTGACCACTCTTCTAACTCAAGATCCTCTCATTGATACTTCTTGTCCTTGCCTCCATAAGTCTATAGCTTTCTTGCAACAAGCCTTGGGGCTTAATTCTCCATCTTTTGAGGATATTCCTCCTCCACCTCATTCCGAAGTAGGGTCTCCTTCTAATACCGACTTTGTGGAACAGATAACAAGCATTCTTCACTCTCCCGTTTTCACTTCGCGAAGGTCTTCAGGAATATTTTCTTCTCCCCTTTCCAAGGAAATTTTGGTTTGCCTCCTACAACCTCTTGTTCAGGTATGAATCTTTTTCCTTAAATATGTATTCTAAAAGCTTCCCTTCCTTCATTAATCTTATAGTATGTTTTTTTTATTGGGAAACACTTATCTTACCTCCAGTAATCGTCCCTGCTTTCTTCTCAAAGTATGTCTTCCCCACAAGAAATGATCTCCTCACTGTTTGCGAAGGTAGCGACTCTTGAGGCCCAACTTCGTGATCTCCAATCTAACAATGAGTTGCATTCTTCTGAGAAGGAGTTACTTTCTTCCAAGAAGGATTCTAAGAAGAAAATATCCTATGAGCTAGCGAATTGGGTAAAAACCTTAAAAGATAATCTTTCCAAAGTTCAAAAGGAGTCTATAAGCTTCGAAAGACCTCGACTTAAGTTCCTACCTTAGAGAAGAGCGTACACAAAAAATGTATATTACTATCGACAAATTAAGGTCCACCCTCTATCAAATCTAAATTTTCTTCTTTCCTGAGTGATACACTGCCATGTTGGAAGGAGCAGTGTAATGAAGCAGCACTATTCATCGTTTATAAGGATAATGTTGACCAATACCCAAAGTTGGACTTCCTTTTCTCAACACTGTAGAAATTGATTTAAAAATGAAATTTAACATTCTCTTAGATCGCATCCCAAGAGATTATTCTAAAGCCGATGATGAGGCCATTATGGATCCTGCTAAGTTATTTGCTCTTGATGATATACCATCAGATAATGATGAAAAAGAATCTGAGAATGATGAAGCAAACAAGAGAGATAGTGATAATGATGATGATGAATCTATGTAGTTAAAGCACTTAGCGGATCTATAACGATGGAGGTGCAAAAAACTTATAGCGGGATAAAGCAGGAATATAGCAAAAAATAGCGGAGGTGCAAAAAGAGCATTATTCAAAATAAAATTAAATCTCCAAAGCTAATTTATTCTTGTTCTCACATCATTCATGTAGGAAAATAAAATATATTTTAATCTTTGATAACAAAATAAAGAATATCATGATTTATGTACTTGGTTACTATTAACCTGCCTTTTGGCAAGGCTGTAGGTAGGCCGATTTAAAAAAGTCGGTTGCTCGGTTGTCGAGACTGGAATACGATGGGTTTTTGTCAATTTGATGGATAGACAATCAATCACGGATGGTAATCATGATTATGAAGCCAGGATTCGGCATATTCGATGGAAAAAAGTCGCGGGATACTCGAAATACGAGTTTTGACAAAAGTTGAGTTGTCACGAGTTTCCTGGAGTGGGTCGGCATGTTGGAGTCCGGAGTGGGTCGGCATGTAGGAGTCCGGAGTGGGTCGGCATGTCGGAGTCCGGAGTGGGTCGGCATGTTGGAGTCCGGAGTGGGTCGGCATGTCAGAGTCCGGAGTGGGTCGGCATGTTGGAGTCTGGAGTAGAACAACATGTTGGAGTCTGGTGTGGGTCGGCATGTCAGAGTCTGGAGTGGGTCGGCATTTTGGAGTCTGGAGTGGGTCGGCATGTCAAAGTCCCGAGTGGGTCGGCATGTTGGAGTCTGGAGTAGAACAACATGTTGGAGTCTGTAGTGGGTCGGCATGTCAGAGTCTGGAGTAGGTCGGCATTTTGGAGTCTGAAGTGGGTCGGCATGTTGGAGTCTCGAGTGGGTCGGCATGTTGGAGTCTCGAGTGGGTCGGCATGTTGGAGTGTGGAGTGGATCAGCATTTTACATACTCCAGGAAAGCAGTGGTCGACTATATGGACTCGACTATGGTCCTAATGGGCTCGGATCACTCAGGAAGCCCAGTAACTCGGATTTTTCCTATAAATACAGCAAGCGGAGCTTTAGAAAAGATATCTTCATTCTGTTTCCCTTCTTTTTCCTCATTAAGGCTACTCTGCCGTAATTTTTTTGAAAACTCCGGATTGTAACTGTAATTGATTCTCATATCAATAAAAAGGAAAATTTTAGAGTGGACGTAAGACAGAGTCAGCCAAACCACTATAAATCCACTGTTTTTTCTGCTTTCTTTTTAATTTTTACTGCTCTTCATATTTATACTCTCTACATACACTTTATCTGTTATCTGTGACTATTAGTTGGTTGTTTCATTTTTGTTTGGGTGTTAGTGACCAATTTTGGCACTAACATTTTGGTGCTTTCACCGAGAAAGCTAGAACTTAGGGATTCTAAAGCTTGGACTTTGGATTTAAAGGCTTAGGAACTCGGATTCTTGGAAAGCTATGGCAAACCAATTAACAAGGAGACAAAGAGCGGAAAGAAGTCATCATGAAGGAAGTCAGGAGGCTTCCTCAGGAGCTAATTAGACCTCAGTTTTCATCACTAGAGATGAGATGGAAATGATGATGGATGCTATGCAGGAAGGGATATTAAAAAGGCAGGAGGAAATGATACTGAACCTGCTCCAACAGGTTGGACAAGTTGGAGTGCAAAACCAAAGGAATGGAGTAGCAGGTGATGCTGGAAATGAGGATCATGAAGCTAAAGCGACATGAACGTAGGTAGTCCGGAATCTGGACCAAGGGCATGAAGCGAACGGAGTACGGGATAGAGTTGGACCATTGAGAACGGCCCCTGAACTAGGGGGCATGCCCCCCGAATTGTGTAGGCTCCATTCCAGTAAGGATACCCGATGATGCTGGGCAATTTGGTGTTAATAGGGAAGTGGATGCTACTCCAGAAGTGCAGGTTCCAGGATTCCCTCGTGGACTCGGGAGGCAGGTTGGAGACAATGGGCAGAGGCTGTTACTTGATGACAATGACAGGTTAGCAGATGTAATCAGATGGGCTATGAGGGGAGGATTGGTGAATAGAGATTTGGAGGACGTGAACAGGAGCCCCTTTACTCCTATGATCAGGCAGGCAAGGAATCCGCCGGATTTCAAACTACCATCGCTGGAAATGTATGATGGGAAAACATATCCCACTGTTCACCTAACAAGGTATAAGAGGCACATGGAAGTAATAGGGGCATCGAAGGAAGTCATGGCATGGTGCTTCCCTCTGTATTTGACGGATATAGCGGCACTATTGTTCAGACAACTGGAAAGTGGCTCTATTGGCACATGGACGGAGCTGATTGATAGGTTTATTTGGTAATTTCAGGTCCACATCGTGAGACCTAGGATTGTGATGACTTTTACATCGACGAAGCAATGGAAGGGAGAATCACTTAAGGATTTCTTAACCTGATTCAATGCGGCAGTGGCTTCGGTAGATCAACCTAATCCGTCGATGGTTTTGATGGAGGTAGTCTCAGGGATTGCGGATAATTCGGATTTCAATATATCATTGGAGCGGGATCCACCAATGGATCTCGGGGAATTTTACCATGAAGCGGAAAGGTTTCTAAGATAGGAAGATGCGAAGGCTGAAAGAGAAGAGAGAGAGGTAGAGGTTTATGCAGTAAAAGGTGGAGGTCCACCCAGGGAGGATTCAAACAAGGACGACAGAGGCAAAAGGAAAATGGATAGCAAAAACACATCGAAAAGCAACGGAGGGAGTCAAAATTCTCTTCTTATATGGATTTGAATGAGACTTTGGAAAGAATTTATTTAGATACTCGAGGATGCCTCCAATATCGAAGGCCAACAAAGAGGGAACCCTCCGAACATGAATGGGTATCGGGAAAGCATTGCCTATTTCATGAGCTGGATAGGCATAACACAAATGACTGCATGCATTTAAAGGATATCATTGAGGAACATATAAGGAACGGTCATTTACAACAGTACATAAGGAATCGAGCTGTGGTAGTGGAACAGGAGCAGCCACTGCCCACATTAGACGAAGCTGGCACTGGATCTAGGCATCATCGCCTTATTATCTACTGAATGGATTTATGGCTTTGAATAAGTAGTAAACCCCAAAGTAAGGCGGCTAAGTCACTTACACATGTACGTGATCGAGGACGGTCTCTAGGCATGCTCTGAGATGATGATATACCGTGATGCTTGGGTTAATGAAATTTTGTTTTTTCTATTTTCTATGAACTCCAATTTCTTTCTTGGTACTACGGACATTTGATTTTCTTTATTGTATGACTTTTATTTTATCAATGGAACTCTATGTTGAATGGATTTGGAATATTAATGTAATAAATAGTACAGGTCACACGGCTACGGTCTCGATCGGAGAGACGGGGCAGAAATCGCATGTCACGAGTCCCTTCGCCGGAGAGCGATGGAATGGATTCAAGCGTGGAATGGACTCGAGAATATAAAAGTCCTCGACCAGAGAGTCAAGGCTGGAAAATATAAAAGTCCTCGACTGGAGAGTCGAGGCCGTAGAATATAAAGTCCTCGACCGGAGAGTCAAGGCCGGAGATACAAAAGTCCTCGACTGGAGAGTCAAGGCCGGAGAATATAAAGTCCTCGACTGGGAATCGAGGCCGAAGAAGGATACCCCATGGATTAATTCCTTGACCGGAGAGTCGAGGCTGGTGTAGGATAAAATAACCCGAATTTGAGTTACAGGACCCAGAGAGGTCCTAGAACTGGGTATGGACCCGGTGAGGTCCCGGATATGGATTATAGGACACAGCGAGATCCCGACTTTGAATATGGACATGATAAGGTCCTGGATATGGATTATAGGACTCAGCGAGGTCCCGACTTTGGATATGGACCCGATAAGGTCCGGATATGGATTATATGACCCGGCGAGGTCCCGGCTCTGGATATGGACATAGCGAGGTCCCAACCATGGATTATAGGACCCAAAGAGGTCCCGGGCTTAGATAAAATAATCTGGAGATATTGTGAATTTGGTCAATGGATACAAAATGAATTAGGAATTGGATATTGACCTAGAAAAGTCATGGATTTTGTTAATGATCCGGAAAGATCATAGATTCGATTAACGGATCTAAGGCTATTCAAAACACACCTTCCAAAGCAAGGCATGTTTTGGGGGGCAAATGTTAACCCGCCTTTTGGCAAAGCCGTAGATGGGCAGATTTAACTAAATCGGTTGCTCGGTTGTCGAGATTAGAATGCGATGGGTTTTAGTAAATTGGATGGATAGTCAATTAATCACGAATGGTAATCATGATTATGAAGCCAGGATTTGGCATATACGATGGACAAAAGTCGCGGGATACTCGAAATACGAGTTTTGACAAAAGTTGAGTTGTCGCGGGTTGCCTGGAGTGGGTCGGCATGTTGGAGTCAGGAATGGATCGGCATGTTGGAGTCTAGAGTGGATCGGCATGTTGGAGTCCGGAGTGGGTCGACATGTTGGAGTCCAGAGTGGGTTGGAATGTTGGAGTCCCGAGTGGGACGGCATGTTGGAGTCTGGAGTGGGGCGGCATGTTGGAGTCTGGAGTGGGGCGGCATGTTGGAGTCTGGAGTGGGCCGTCATGTTGGAGTCTGGAGTGGGTCGGCATGTTGGAGTCTGGAGTGGGGCGACATGTTAGAGTCTGGAGTGGGGCGGCATGTTGGAGTCTGGAGTGGGTCGGCATGTAGGAGTTTGGAGTGGGTCGGCATGTTGTGTTGGAGTCTCGAGTGGGTCGGCATGTCGGAGTCTGGAGTGGGTCGGCATGTTGGAGTCTGGAGTGGGTCGGCATGTTGGAGTCTGGAGTGGATCGGCATTTTACATACTCCAGGAAAGCAGTGGTCGACTATATGGACTCGACTATGGTCCTAATGGGCCCGGATCACTCAGGAAGCCCAGTAACTCGAATTTTTCCTATAAATACTGCAAGCGGGGCTTCAGAAAAGGGATCTTCATTCTGTTTCCCTTCTTTTTCCTCATTAAGGCTACTCTGCCGTAATTGTTTTGAAAACTCCGGATTGTAACTGTAATTGATTCTTATATCAATAAAAAGGAAAATTTTAGAGTGGACGTAGGCCAGAGTCAGCGAAACCACTATAAATCCACTGTTTTTTCTGCTTTCTTTTTTATTTTTTTACTGCTCTTCGTATTTATACTCTCTACATACACTCTATTTGTTATCTATGACTGTTAGTTGGTGCATTCATTTACGTTTGGGTGTTAGTGACCAATTTTGGAGCTAACAGTTACTAAAATTGATTTCTATCTTAGGTTGGCACTTAGGCCTTAAACTTAGGTATTTAATCTAACTTCGTTGATTTAGTTTAAAAGATAAATAGTCAAATTAACCTTTTTGTGTTAATGTTGCTAAAGAGAATGCTATAAACAATCGACTTAGCGATTATGATAGGGCTTTAAGCGGATCTACTATTTAATAGGGCTAAATTGAAAAAGCGTAGAGGTCGAAGAGTGTTACGCGCTTTAGCAGAGATATAGAAGACTTTAGCCGGGCTTTAACTACATAGTAATTAATACAATGATAATAATGAGGGAGATGGCAGAACTAGTGGCTCAACCCTAGTTGATTCACCGAGAGGAGGTGGAAACGATAGTTCAAGCCAAGGCGGACCTTGAACCTTTCAAGATCAAAGCCATACTCTTGATCTTCCCCCTTATGGCGCTAATAAAAAACTGATTAAAGATTCTTCTTCAGCACCTCCGTTTGATAAGCCAATGCATGCTGAATCAAGTAGGTAGGACGAGTCTCCTTCTGATGTTCCGCATGCTTGACCCTTTAGGCTAAAAATTTCAGCGACTCCTCCGTTGGTACCTTGTATTAGCTTTCTTGTTGTTCATTTCTCATGTATATATATTTATATATGTGTGTGTGTGTGGACATATAGTTAGTAGTTGGTTTGTTTTATATATCAATTATTAACATAGAATTGCTAGTAGAAACTACATAGAGAATATATTAGATAAAAAGAAAGAGTAAATTTTAAGACTTAATTGAGAAGGAGAAAGGCTATGCAAAGACTTAAATGAATCAAATGAGAGATATATAAGAGTTCTAAAACGTCTCAAGTATCTTGAGGATTTCAATAATAAAAAGGTTGTGCCTCTCCTTTGGAAATCATGCTTTCACGAGGATAATTTTCGCAAGGAGAATAAGGAATTTACCACACTCTTCTGGATTCTAATTGAGGATTGAGCTAAAATTATAGGGTGTTTATATCTTGAATATGCTAGATTTCCTACGATAGATTTTTCTTTTTAGGAGACGATTGCGGGGGACTAATTAGATGCCTTCGTAATAGGTACTTGGATTCACATGGATCTGATCCTAACCCTAGGGAGTGTTGAAATTCACTCGAGGTTCCTACCGCGCCTTTAATTATCGATACCCTTCCTCCTAATTATGTAAAATTTAAGAAGGGTAGATTTGTTAATAAGGTTAAATTTAAGAAGGATAGATTTGTTACAGAGTATTATAAAGAATCCGTTCTTTATGAGCCTTTGTAATATTGTAAACTAATTATCCTCTATTTTTAAGACAAAATTGTAATGATTTCATGGAATTTGTGCTTTATCATACTCATTACCAATGTGCAAGCTTATAAATTCATTCCTGTTTATTCATCATCTCCAATGTCAAGAGATGATTTATGTACATTGGTTAGATTAAAAGGGCTTTTAAAGAAAATTTATCCTTGATTAAAAAATCTCGCTTAGCAAAATACTACTTCCTTCGGGATTTCCATCACATGAAAAAACCAAGAAAAAGCATCCAAGAATATAGAACCACTCCCTACCATCTCCAAAAGCCTAAAATCACCACCTTTAGCTCCAAAATCATGAAGCCAAGCTCCTCCTCAACATCCGTGCTCAAAGCCTAAATGTGATCACCCATTTTCTTCAACTTTCTTCCACTTTGACTTTATACCTCTTCCAAAGGTATTTTATGGTGTTGGTGAAAGTTTGGTGGAGTTTGGAATAGATTTGAGTTAATTAGAGAAAGATTAGTAAAGAATAAAGTGGATTAGTGTTAATCCACTACCGCCATTTTTGAGATTTTATTTCACTTGAAGCTTTTAGATTTATGAAGTGTTAACACATCTAAAACCCTCTCCTTTAGCCTCTTTGACCAGCCAAAAGATTCCCCCGTGAGTCTTGCATGATTTTACTTTACACCTTTACATCTCTTACTTAACACTTACGACTTTCCTTAAATGCTCATTTACCTTAATATCTTCTTATGTCATCGCCCTTGACATCATCATATTTTATTTTCCATAAATGGAAAAATATTTTTATTTCATATTAATTATTTTCTAAGTGTTTTTGTGTATGTAAAAAAGTTTGAAAAACATTTGTCGGGTAAAAAGCTTTTTATCGATAAAAAATTTTCCGTCACATTATCGATATTTCTTCAAAGTATTCATTTTTGTAAACACTAAAACAAGTTTACGATCATTAGTTATGGTTTAAATGGGGGTTAAGAAGATTATTAAATCAATTTAATCACATTTAACTCAAGATTCAACTGTTTAAATAATTCATATATTTAAATACGAAGCATCTGAAATTCCAAGCCGTTACATTCTCCCCCACTTAAAACATTTCATCCTCAAAATTCTAACACAAGCAATAAAAAGAAAAAAATCATAGGGCAATGCTTAGAATTATTCAAAGTCACTAGCAAACACAGCTCATTTTTTGCCCAAGTTCAAAAAATCCTTTTATCACACAAGGACAATAAACAATCTACTAAACGCACCTTACGCTCAAAAGCCTTAGGTTATCACTTAGTCGATTATTCATGCTACCTCATAACAAATCGAAGATTCATCACCTAAACTCTCCATAAGCCAGCAAAACATGGTATGCATATACTAAAGCCCATATGATGCACATGGATCATCTGTATGCAGTATAATATCTAATCACTTACTCGATCACATAAATATCATTTCCAAACTAGTATAGATCACTTAACCTCTCTAGTGTGGACTCGGATTAAGTTCTTTGATTTGAAACCTCTATTCTCCTTACATAGCCATATACTATGATAGGAAACATCGGGATCATATCAAAAATCTATATCAAGTAGTCACCATCAAGATTCGAGTGAAAAATCCTTGTTCGAACCGGTGTAAATGACCTTGAAACCATGTACTCGAATCCTAGATAAAAAACTGTCATGTGGACTAAATGATCTACGTACAACTTACGTACTTTATTCCATTGGTTTCTTAACTTATACCAACTTCTTTTTATCACATTCATTTATACAAATAGTATATCATTCAATACTAAAACAATTTATGAACCATTTCAAAAAAACACAACTTCAAGTTTATAATCAGTATATAACTTAAGTTCATACTCGTATAATACTCCACTACTTCCTAAGAGTATATACAAACATCAAATTCATTTTAATCATCCCAAATGTTCAACAAGTTAAAACTTGTTTTAACTTACTACCTTCTCAATTCAGGTGTTATATAAACTTAACTTTATATTTTCAAAAACACTTAACTATAAGTTACATAACAATTCGGAACTAAAACTAAATTGTTTTCAAATCATCATTCATTCATCTTCATTTGAGAGCAAAATGGTAATTTTGTGTACGAATTAATTAAAAAAAATTATTTGCACATTTTTATTTTATTTGTAGGAAATTGAGTGCAAATTGGATGGAGCTTCATGCATATATGCATGCACAAGTGTTCATAGCCAAAGAAGGAAGGAAATAAAAGAATTCATGCAACATGGAGGAGCCCACCTACCCACTAACTAATGGACCATAATTAAAAGAAAAAGCACATGTTAGTGGAGGATTAATTAAGTGCTAAGGATGACTTGGAGGGTACATATTCTCAAGGGCATTTTTGGTAATACCCTAAAAATGGAATTAGGGTTTTAGGCATGTATAAATACCCCTTATGTTTCATGTAATGAGGCTCTTAATCCCTTCTTTTATACAAGTTGTAGCACAATATCAATGTTAAATAAAATTTCTCTTTAATGGCTTCTTAAACTTACTCTCTTTACTTTTATGCGCTTTAACTTCATGCTTTCTTTTATTGTTATTTTATTTCATGCCTTCTTTTCTTTAATGAAAGTTGATTAGGTCCTTTTATTTTATGCAAGTTAGTTAGTTCTATCTCTCTTTAATTATTTTTTCATTTCATGTTGTTTATGGTGAGACCATTTTGTGTTGAGATGGATTCAACTATGAGAAGCTAAACCCCTTCAATTTAGGAGTAATGAAGCTCTCATGAATCATACTAAATCAACGTAAAATGGTTGAATTTGCAGTCTCTTGTTTTGTACTTAATGGAAATTAAGAATGAGAATAGTTTATGTTTCTTTTTTAGTGGATTTGATAGTCTATGTTGACATCTCAAATAGGCTATGCTTAATCAAATATAAACATAAACTATTTGATCATTTGCCTAAGTGATTTTGATCATGAAATTAAAAGTAGAATCAATATTTGATGTTCTATATTACTAATCTCAAAATAGTAAATAGATCATTCTTAAATTAGATTTTATTTGTAATTACATGATTCATTTTCATGAGATTTTAGAAGTGAGTTTGAATAGTGTGTTAGAATTTAATGGTTTAAGTAATGCTAATTAATAGCACAAATAAGTCATGCTTATAATAAAAACATAATTCATTTATACTTAAAATATAAATGAGAGGCTATGGATACATTTTTTGTTTGATTTATATAGATGATTGAAAGTGAATTTACCTCTAAATTGCACCTTTATCTCATAGTTTTATTCACTTTTGTTCTAGTTTATTTTCTACAATTTTCTTAGTTTAACACAATTTCTAAACCTTGGGCTAATTTGATTGAGTAATTTTAGAATGCTATTCTTTCCCCGTGGATCGATCCGTACTCGCATACGTAGATCGTACGCCGTGCGCTTGCGGTTTTTATTATTACATTTTCGACGGTATTCTAATTGAGAGAATTTTCCGTTGCGAATATGTTTTTGGCGCCGTTGTTGGGGAAAGCGATTTGATTTTAACTCTACTCTTCAAACTAATTTTGTTTGATTTTATTGTGTGTTCATTTTGTGTGCTGATTTGCATTTAAAAAAAATTCACATGCATTTCATTTGTGTTGTGTTGTATGTTTTAGTCCATTTGTGTTTTCATAGCATACTTCATTTCTTTTTCATATTGCATGCTCATAAAATTCATTTCTGTTTACATCTTGTTTATATTTTGGTTCTGTTTATAGTTCACATTTCTCATCTCTGTTTACTTCCCTCACCAATCTCTCTCTCTTATAAAACAAACTACCTACCGCCCACAACACACAAAACTCTATCAAGTTCACCCACCACTCCAAACTATCTCACCATTACAAACACCCTTCTACTTAATCACCAACCTCACAACTTCATAGATTCCATTACAAACTGCCTACATACAAACTTCACTACTTCACCCACTACTGCTCCTTCAATGAGTAAATCACATCACACAATCCCAAATTGAAGCCTGAACACTTCACTGTTGGTCAAACTCTTCCTACGAAAAACGTGCATAAGAGTGTAGATCGTCGCAACTACAACTCCTGAACCCACCAGAACTCAAACCCTCCCCAAACTGCTATACTACTACCATAACCAAAGTTCCATCACCTACTTTATTCACCATATACAATGCCACAACACATCGTCGACCATCACCTCCCAAAACAGTGCCTTACTAACCACCTCCATCATTTACAACCAACACCCTCGCAGTTTTCTCCTCCAAAACATTTCTGTTCGATCACCTCCAAGGCAACTCACCTCCTCCTTCAACTCATGCCACCATACTCCCCTCTACCAACTATAATACACCTTTGGCCATTATCTCCAACCTAATTACATCATCATCACATTCCAACTTCCTCCCCTAAAGCCTTCACCCTCACTACCTCATCTCCTTACCCTTCCTCCTTAGCTTCATTGCCAAACTTCATCAACTGCCACTCGCCACTTGCCACAACCTCCCTCAACAACTCCTCCTCGACCAACCTGCACCAAACAAACTGCCACTGCACATCACCATCACCAACTAATATTCCCTCTATCAAACAGCTACTCCAACCCAATCAGCAACCTCCATGTCCTTCTACAACAAGTGCACATCAAAACGTGCAAATCAATAGCACCTCCCCTGCCACTACCATCTTCAACTTGAAACATCAACCAACATTCAACATCACCTACTTCAACAACCTGCTGAACCTCCTATCCCACTGTCAGCCTTCACTCACAACCCTTACCTTTATCATTTCCATCTCCTCCAATACACACCCCTACAACAAACTTCTCTGACAACAACTTGGCTAATCAACTCCCCCTCTTCCTCCATAATCCTCTGCCATACAATTCAAACTGCATCTTCACCAGCAACAAACTACAGCACTTCGACCACTGTCAAACAACAATCCACAACCTCAATAAGCACCTCTTTCTCATCACTTCAAACCTGCAATACCAAAAACCACTTCCTCACTTCAAAACCATCGCCAAGTCAGATTCCTAACAACCAATCCTATTATCCCTTCGAATCACCTCCTACAAATCATCCTTCCTTCAAACCAAATCAACCAGCAAATATCCGCAACCTTCATAACTGCCTTACCCCCATCCGTACAACCATCGCGAGCTAGAACGAAACTAGCAGCAACTCACTACTCGCCTCAATCACCACGAATCACCAATTACCAGAAACACAAAATCGCCTCGACAACTCCCAACCTCCTTGAACCACCGCAAACTCGTGACCTCACCTAAATTGCCTGAACCAAACTCGAAACCTCAATCCGAAATAATTTTTTGGAATTATTTGGGAATTTGTTCTGTTTTGGGTTGTGGTAGAAATTTTTTATTCTATTTTTGGAATTTGTGCGGTTTGCATATTTGTTTGGGTAGGTTAAGTGAGAGTGTTTTATCAAGTGTGGGACTGTTTGTTAAGTAGGCTTGTGGGCCTGTTTGTTTATGTGTGGGAGTGTGTGTTTCTTATCTTCGAAAAAAAGGGAAAAGAAAAAAAATAAAATTCTTGTACAAATTTTCAGGTTGTAGACATCAGGAAATTAGGATTGCAAAACGGAACTGCTTGCTAAATAATTGCATTGCTCAGCTTGCTTGCTTAAAAAAATCACTACTTTGATATAAAATTGCTAATAATTCTACATGCTTTGGTATCGTGCTCGTATCTCCTGTTTTACTTTAATTGCATTGTTGGTTACTTGCATTTCTAAAAAACAAACAAAAATAAAAAATCATTTGTAGTTGCATTGTTAATACACGTGTAATTTCTATTTTTCATCATCTCATCTTATTTTCTTTTCTGAGGGCAATACCCAACTTCACATAAGATGGAGGATTTCACCATCCCTTCCTTAGCCCAAAAATTGCATATCATCTTAGAATTTGACTAATAATAATGGTTGGACATTGGACTTAAGGGAGTCACAAGCTCATCTAGAGCAAAATTGTATCTTGACAAGTTGATTTTTTAACAATTTATTTCTTGGTATCTTGGCTACGGCAGAGAAATAATCAGTTATAAATATTACAGTGGTTCGTAAATATTATAGTGACTATTTCTCTGAAGGTACTTAAACTTTTAGCTGCATTGCTACGATGATTCATGGTGCACCGATAACTCATGTCTTTGTTACCTGGCTAAGAACTATTTTGTTGAATTAAGTCAATGTGATTATACGGTTTTGGGTTAGGAGTTACTAAGGATAGAAAATTTGTAGTTAAGTCCTTACATTTGTTTAGTTGCATTAGTTTGCATATACAAAAAAAATCCAAAAGTAAAAAAAACACATTTTCCTTAAACTTTTTTTTAAAACAAAACAAAAAGCCAAAAGAAAAAAAATTATTTTCATAAACAAAAAAAATACAAAAACATTTTAAAAAAGAAAAATATTTTAAAATCCAAAAAAATAATAATCTACCATTATTAATCTTAGCGATAACTCTATATTAAATATTTCTAACGTTTATGGACCAAACTCGAAAATTTGTCATCGTGTTCTATGGAGTGAATGTCTAGAATTCAGATCATTCGGTCTTGGATCATGGATTTTGGAGGGGATTTCAATGTTGCGCGCGTTTTCTAGGAGAGAGATATCCCAGGGAAGGAGATTTCTCTTCCATGGAAGAGTTTGACTAGTTTTTTATTAATAGTAATTTGATATAAATGTCTTTATCTAATAGAGAATTCACTTGGAGTCATACTAGGGAATCCCCTTCTATGGCTCTATTAGATAGATTTTTTATTAGCGATGAAATCGAAGATAAATTTCCTAATTATAAAGTCACTGGTTTGTCGTACACGTATTCTGACTATTGTCCTATTATTCTTGCGTGTGAACAACATAGATTATTACTAAATCTTTTAAATTCGAGAAAATGTGGTTATTAGAATCCAATTTCTCTAACTTAGTTAAAAATGGATATCAATGAATTTTTATAATATCAGGAATTCGGATAACTCAGGAAAAAAATTTGTTTTAAAACTTAGTGGTCTTAGGAATTTTCTTAAAAATTGGAGTAAGAATATTTTTGGTAGTGTTAAAATTAAAAAAGAAAATTTACTTTCTGAAATACTTAAAATTAACAAAATAGAAGAAACTAGACAACTTAATCTAGGGGAATGTAATGTTCTCACTAACCTAAAAGAAGAACTTAATTCAATCTTAGAAAAAGAAGAGATTATATGGAAACAGAGATCTAGAATTCAATGGATTAATGAAGGAGATAATAATACAAATTTTTTCCATAATATGGCTAATGGGAGAAAATGTAGTAATACAATAAATTCTATTTTTGTGAATAATATTGAATTGGTAGATCAAAGGGATTTAAATAAGGCCTTTACTAATTATTATAGGGAAAGTTTTGGCAATAGGAATAAGCATAGGATAAACGTTAGATGGAATGAACTCTATCATATTGATTCTAGAATTAACCTTACAGATTTTGATAATCCTTTTTATAAAGAGGAGATTTTGAAGGCTATTAATGATATGCCTAGTGATAAAGCTCCGGGTCCCGATGGATTTCCTATTTTATTTTACAAAACATTTTGGGATGTTTTAAAATTCGACTTAATTAGCATGTTTAATGATTTCTATAATGGGAAATTACAATTAGGAACATTTAATTTTGCAAATGTAATTTTATTACACAAAAAAATAGGTGCAAATAATTTAAAAGATTTTAGACCAATTTCTTTAATTAACTATTATGTGAAAATTATTTCTAAAGTTTTAGCTAATAGACTTAGCACAAGAATGAATGATCTTATTGATTGTTCACAAAGTGCTTTCATTAAGGGTAGAAATATCACCGATGGAGTGGCTGCTATTCAAGAATACATTAATCACTGTTGTAAGAATAACGTTACGTGTGCGCTAAAACTAGACTTTACGAAAGCATTTGACTCGGTAGATTAGGATTTTCTTTTGATATGTTACTAGCTAGTGGATTTAGTAACAAATGGATTAGTTGGATTATGGCTTTGCTTAAAACTGGTAATTCTAGTATAATGGTTAATTGTATTTTAGGGAATAAAATTCAATCTAAATGAGGATTAAGGCTGGGTGATCCTTTATTGCCTCTTTTGTTTAACTTAGCCGTAGATGTTTTTGCTATGATAATTAAAAAAGTGATCGGTAATGGTTCTTTATGGTGAATTGGTAGTGAAATCTCCTGTAATGGTCTCTCTGTTCTTCAATTTGCGGATGATACCTTACTATTTGCTTCCCATCTACCTAATCATGTTATTACCCTTAAATTTATATTACATAGCTTTGAACTTCTTTTAGGGCTAAAAATTAATTTCGTTAAAAGTTCCGTATTAGTGTTAAATGACATTGACAAGGTTAAAGGTTTAGTTGCTAATACGCTTAATTATAAAACTATGACTTTTCCTTTTGACTATCTTGGTTTTTCGATTAGACCAACTAAACTTAAGCACGATGACTGGTTAACTATAATAGATAAGATAAAAAATAGAATTTCTAATTGGAACGGGAGGTTTTATCGAGGGCGGCTAGATTAGTTCTCATCAACTCTGTTTTATCTGCTATTCTGATCTATTGGATGTCTATGCATATGTTCTGTGATTGGGTGATTAATAAAATATATAAAATAAGAAGAGATTTCTAATGGAGAGCTGATAATCCCAACAGTAGCCTTAAATGTTTAGTCAATTGGGAAACAGTTTGTAAATAGAAAAAGGATGGTGGTTAAGAGTTATTAATTTACGTAACATGAATTTGTCTTTATTAGGAAAGTGGTTATGGAAATTTAAGGATACAAATGATAATTCTATTTGGAAAGAAATTATTTCTAAACATTATTATAATGGTAGTAATAATTTATATCAAATTACACCTATAGTTATTAATAAGTTGTCTAATTTTTGGAAATCAATTTTAAAATGTAATGAGATTTTTAGCCTTGGAACTAATACGATTGTTCATTCAGGAAATAATACTTCTTTTTGGTATGATCGTTGGTTATCTGTTGTTCCTCTTAGGGTAGAATTTAAAGAGCTTTTTGATATTTGTAACTTTAAAAATGTTTTAATTATAAATATTTTTTCTCCAAACAATGATCCCCCTTAGAATTTTACTTTTAATAGAATCTGAGAAGGTACAACTCTTAGACAATTTGCTTTGTTATGTGCTAGATTGAATTTATATAATATTGATAACGAAAATGATAATATTAACTGGGAGTGGGATAAGAGTAAGAAATTTACTTCTAAATCTTTTTATAAATTTCTTAATTTCTCGAGCGTAGCTAATAACTCTTTTAAACTTATTTGGAAAACAAATGCTCCTCCTAAATCAAAAATCCATATGTGGTTAATCGTGCATGGAAAACTAAATACTATTGAATTTTTAAAAAGAAAAAAATATGCAGATTAATAATAAATGTTCATTTTGTAATCTTTATTTTGAAGACATTAAACATGCGTATTATGATTGCATGGATACTTACTACATTCTGAATAATACTCTCAAAATCTTTAACTTTAGTCTTACAACTAAAGTTAATGATTGCGAGTATTATTGGAATAATTTAAGATTTAAGTTCAAAAAGGAAAACAAAATTTTACTTGATACTTTATTCATTATAATTTGTTGGTATATTTGGTTTGAGAGAAACCGGAGACTTTTTAACAATAATAATAGTCATTTTAATAAATTGATTTTTATAATATCATCATTTTGTTTTAAATGGATCTCAAATCCTAAATATTGGTTAGCTAAAAATAATCATTTCAATGAATATCTCATTAAGGTTAATAATAGTATTAAGATATGTAAACGTAATACCAATATTTTTAATATTAATAATTATAGCATTAACATTTTTTCTAATTTAAATGATGATTTTACAGATTATCATAATGTCCTTTTGATTGAAGGAGCATAAGGATAATTTTTAAATTGTTTTAGTTTATAGGATTTTAACCTTTTATTTTGTTAATTTTTTTTCCTTTTTTTATTTTGATATCTCTTTTTTACATCTTTAGTGTTGGTTAAGATGTTGCATAATGTGCTTGGATTTTTTTTAGTCTGTTTCCTATTTTTGTTGCTTTTCCATCTTATAATTTTAGCTATAGTATAATTACTTTTACTTCATTAATACATATATGTATATAAATTTCATTTATATACATATATGTGTATTATTCTTATATTTTTATTTAGATCCTTTTACAGATACAGGTTTAGGCCAGAAATAGTGCTAGATTACTATTTACAGGTTCTCAGGATAGCTGGTGACAGGATTATAGCGAGACATTCTTTCTCGATCTTCTGCATTCACATGAGGCGTTCTTTATAGTTCTTCCGCATCTACAGAGTGGCGTTCTTTATTCTGGATCATCCACATTTGCAGTGAGACGTTCTTTCTAGATTTTCCGAGTTTGCAGTGAGGTGTCTCTCTCTCAGCTGGAGCTATCTATTGATATCATCAGCACTGAGTTGCTTCTTGGTTTTTTGGGTACTTCTAGCACCTCATTATGGGCAGTGGCCTTGCCGGAGCTTGACAATGAGGTGTAATGGGCGGTGGCCTTGCCGAAGCTTATTCTGGTTGTACCTAAGTCCTTTTCATTATTTTTGTATTATGATTAGTTACCTGCCAGGCATGTTGGCAACACCTTTGTTTTCAGTGATACACACACACACATGTGTGTGCTCTCCTCTATTTTAGAGGATCACACATTTCTCTCAAAAAAATAAAAATAAAAATAAATCTTCCTTTTGAAAATAATTTCTTTTTGGTAAATATTTTTCTTAAAAAATAACAGAAGAAAAGAATTTTTCACTTCATTTCATTCCTTAAACCTTGTTTCATTCTCTTAACCTTTATTTTCACATTTTTCTCTCCTTGATCTTTTCACTTGTGCATGAGTGTCTGGACTCGCGACACAACAATGAATCGTTTAACCCGAACGAATGAAACTCCAACAATAGCTAATGAAAACCCTCCCTGAACTATCATGGATATAATCATTTCCGACAGAGTTTATATTCCTTCTTGTATCACATTACCCGCCCCAACGGGCAATCATTTCGAAATTCATTCAAATCACATTGCCACACTCCCAAAATTTGGGAATTTTGAACATGATGACCCATATATATATTCTTAACAAAATTCTAACAATTCTATGCAAGAATTAAAATTCAACAACTATGTGACAATGGAATCAAACTTAGGTTAATTCCATTCGCGCTTACCGATTATGTAGAAAAATAGTTGTATAGCTTGCCTTCGAACTCGATCAAAATTGGGATGAATTCGTTAAAGTTTTCTTAAAAAATTCTACCCCTTGGAAAAAAACCAAAATTCAAAACGAAATTGTGAATTTTCATCAATCGAGCGGTGAACCTTTCAGAAAACACTTTGAAAGATTTAAAGAGCTTTTGGTAAAATGTCAACACTATAATTTTGAAAAATGAACTCTTTGCCAAATCTTATACGATGGACTTGAAAATAGTTCATGAACCATGCTTGAATCGATGTGCCAAGGTAATTTTCTCGCCCAACATCACAACGATGCTAGGCAATTCCTTGAGAACTTGGTCGAAAAATCGTCCCAATAGGAACATTCTAATGAGAAATCCATCTATTCACGATCAAACGCACACTCGATAGGATCATCATTAGCTTAGGAAGCGAAAATCGATGTGAATATCAATAAATTTGACAATGGTTTCTCATCCAATCAAATGAACCAAGATTCCCATCCACTGTGTTATAAATGTAACGATCTGAATCACATCGCCGATTAGTGTCCTCATTCGTTAGAACAACTCAATGCTTTTAACAAAGTTAAGAATGACCCATTTTCTCCAACATACAATCCCTATTGGAGAAATCATCCTAACTTTGCATGAAACCAAATAATTCTAACACGAATGTAGTTCGACCCAATTTTTAAGCATTTCCGAGCAATGCTTTGAATCCTCCTTTTCAGCCCAACCACTTTCAACAAAATCTCGTGCCTCCATCTCAAAATCAACTGCCACAATCTTTCGCTCCTTAAGATGATAAACGAATGTCTTCGCTTGAGAAAAGTCTTAAAACTTTGGCTAAAGCAACCACTCAAAACCTCAAATCAAATAGCAATTTGCAAAATTTGTTAACCTCGTATAGGCAAAATATGAGTCAATCAATTGCTAAACTCGAAATGCAAATGTGTTAATTAGCCACTTCTGTGAGTGAACATGAATGAGGCATGTTCCAAGTCAGCCAGTTCCGAACCCTAGAAATCAAAACGCGAACTCGAATCATGCTCATGTCGTTCAAGATAGCAATGTGAACCAAATGAATGCTATCACGACTTTGCGTTCTAGTAAAATAATCGATAACCAAGTTGTCAATCCAAATGATTTACCGAAAGATTCACTTGACACTTTAAAAACGACAAGCATTTCTGAACAAAACATCGAGTGAAAAATCGAGTGAAATATCGAGTGAAATTCCAATCCAAATTCTTCTTCTGCTAATATAGACCGACCTACTGAGTATCGAATTCCATTTCCACATAGACTTCGACCAAAGAAACATTCCGATCAAATGGAAAAGATGTTGGAAATTTCAAACAAGTCAAACTGAACATCCCTCTACTTGATATCGTTCAATAAGTACCAACTTACGCTAAGTTTTTAAAAGACTTGAGTACCCAAAAATGACACACTCAAGTACCCAAGAAAGATTTCTTAGCTGCCGACCTTAGCGAAGTCTTGTCTCAATCAATTCCCGTAAAATACAAAGATCTTGGATGTCCGATGATATCATGCACAATATGATAAACGATTGATAAATGCTTATTAGACTTGGGTGCGAGTGTCAATTTGATTCCATATTCAATTTACCAGCAACTTGGCTTAGGTGAACTAAAACCGATGAAAGAAACTCTTTAATTTGCCGATCGTTCAATAAAGAAACCCGTGGGAGAAATCGATGACATACTAATAAAATCGGTCAATTCATATTTCCTGTCGATTTCATCATCCTAGAGACACAACTTGTGAATAATCTGATAAGTCAAATTCCACTTATTCTAGGATGACCTTTCTTATCCCCTTCGAATGCCCTAATCAATTGTCAAAATGGTTCGATGAAAATTTCTTTTAGTAACATGACTTTGGATCTTAACATCTTCAATCTCGAAAATCAATCGAACAAACCACTTGACCAAAAATTGGAAGTTAGGTCCATTCAAGTAAATTTTAACAATGAAACAGTTGACCATAACAACGAACACGAGACTAAATACAAATAATTGTTTCAAGACAAACCTAACGAGATCATAATCGCACTTCTATTTGAACTTCTCACGGTTGAGTCAAAACTTTAACCAAATTCTTTGATTGAGCAACCTCTTAGGTTGGAACTCAAACCCCTTCCTAATCACCTTAAGTATGCATACTTAGGTGACGACGAAACGACTCATGTCATAATCTCTTCAAATCTTTCTCTTGATCAAGAAGCCTACCTTCTTCCAATTCTGTCGAAAAACAAAGAGGCAATTAGATGGTCAATTACCGATATTAAGGGAATTAACCTCACTCTTGTTTAACATCGCATCCACTTATTTGATGAAGCCAAGCCTGTTCGTTACGCGCAACGAAGGCTTAACCCAAAAATAAAGGATGCAGTTCGAGACAAAATTCTTAAGCACCTCGATAACAGAATCATATATCCCATCTCTGATAGTTTTTGTGGGTTAGCCCAATTCATGACGTGCCTAAAAAGTCTAGATTTACCGTTATCACGAATGATGCTAATGAACTCATTACAACTCGTACTCAAATGGGTTGGCGTGTTTGCATTGATTATCGAAAATTAAATGTTGCAACTCGTAAGTATCACTTCCCTCTTCCTTTCATTGACTAAATGCTCTAACATTTAGCTGGCCATGAATTTTATTGCTTCCTGATGGTTATTCCGGTTATAACCAAATTCTGATCAATCCCGTAGATCAAGAGAAAACGACTTTCACATGTCCCTTTGGCACCTCTACGTATCAACGTATGCCATTTGGCCTTTGCAATGCTCCTGCGACTTTCCAAAGATGCATGGTCAGCATCTTTTCCGACATGATCGAACGTTTTTTAGAAGTATTTATGGACGATTTTTCCATCTTTGGAAATTCTTTTTCTGAATGCGTACACCATCTCGAGATGGTTCTAAGTCGATGCAAAGAAAAACACTTAACGTTAAATTGGGTAAAATGTCATTTCATGGTCAAACATGGCATTTTCCTTGGACATCTGATTTCAAACAAAGGCATTGATGTAGATAAAGCGAAAGTTGAGGTATTTGAAAATCTAACCGTTCCTAAATCTATGAAGGACATTCGTTCCTTTCTAGGACACGTTGGTTTTTATCGACGCTTTGTGAAAGACTTTAGTAAAATTGCTTGTCCTTTGATGACTCTTCTTGGAAAAGTCGTTCCATTTGACTTTAATTCAGACTGTGTTTCTGCTTTCGAACATCTCAAAATTGAACGTGTTTCGTCTCCCATCATTTTCTTACCCAACTGGGATCTTCCTTTTGAAATAACGTGTGACACCTTTAACTTCGCAGTTGGTGCTGTCTTAGGACAACACATCAACAAAATTATTCATGTCATCTACTATGCCAGTATGAATTTAAACGATGCTCAAGTCAATTACAAGACCATCGAAAAAGAGCTTCTAGTGGTAGTCTTTGCGTTTGAAAAGTTCCGACCTTATTTGATTGGCTCACACATTACTATTTATACTGACCACTCCGCTCTTAAATACCTTTTCGCTAAAAAGGATGCTAAGTCTCATTTAATCTGTTGGATCTTTTTACTCTAAGAATTTGACCTTACGATCAAAGACAAAAAAGATCCAACAATGTCATTGCTGATCACTTATTGCTTCTTCCAAACGCACCATCTTCTTTACTAATCAATGAGAACTTTCCTGACGAACAACTCCTTTCCGTTTCCATCGATCCATGGTATGCCGATATAGTGAACTATTTAGTCACTAAGGAAAATTCTTCACTTTGGTCAAAAAAGGATAAATACAAATTTCATTCCCAAGTGAAATATTTCTATTGGATAATCCATACTTGTTTAAGTACCGTTCTGACCAAAACATTCGATGTTGCGTCCCTAATTGCGAAATTAAGAGTGTTCTTTTGTTTTGTCATGACCAAGCTTGTGGTGGTCATTTCGGTTCTAAGAAAACAGTGGAAAAGGTGATCCAATGTTGTTTTTACCGGCCTACACTTTTCAAAGATGCATTCGAGTACTGTAAAACTTATGATCGCTGCCAAATGTTATGAAAAATCTCTCGACGAAACATGATGCCTTTGAACCCCATTCTTACAATTGAAATCTTTGACATTTGGGGAATTGACTTTGTTACCAACAATCTTCACTTCAACCTTGTCGAAACCATGAAGAATATAAAAGAGGGATTCACAAGGAATGATAGCATTAACAAAACCTTTCGAAAGAGTCAAAAGGATGCTTCTGTAAAAATTCGATGTGCTATGAGCTTTTGAAGAGATAGAAAGGTTACAAGAGCACACTTTCGCTTCAATTGCTTCCATCTGAAACGGTTGCTTTCGCATGCAAGGAGACGTTTTGAATAAGTTGAGGAACACCTTTCAAAGGCAACATATTACAAGCTTTCACATGCGTGCCAAACCTTTCGAAAAAGTGAGTTTCGCCTTCATTCACATTCCACAGAAGAACATTCGGCCAGAGCTTCCCATTCGAAAGCATAAATTAGCCTTTCGAACCGGTTGAGAAAATTTACAATTATAAAAGAAACTTACTTAAGTTAAATATGGCATTCTCATACACCAGAGGATGGGGTTCCGCATCAATCAACATGTATGCCTTCGAAAGCTACCTTCTGCATTTAAACCTTATACTACGTTCCAACTCCTTCGAAGCCCCAAAGATTCACCAATCGATAGAATCGAAAGCCCATGTCCTTTTCTACATGCAACAACACATCAACAACAAAGCAGAGAGCCCATCTACACCTTTCGACCAGCTTGAAAGCACTCAAGTTCAATTTAAAAGAAAAGTAGAAGGATGCCCTGATGTTAACAGCAACGAAAGGTCTCCAAGGCACCCTTTCGACTAAGTCGAGAGGACCAATTTGAAAAAGTCCAACCCGTGCCTATAAATAAGATCCTAGGGGTATGGTTTAGGAGATCTGATCTCATTCACTCAACACTTGTTCTTTCTTGAATTTGTAAACCATAATTCTAAAATTAGATTGGGGATTTGACTTCTTTGTATTATTTATGCTTCTAGCAGTAAAGGAAAATATTATCAAAGCAAGTATATGGCATTTTTAGATATATTAATCGATCTAATGTTTTTATGTGATTCTGGTTATGATCTGCTTGTATCAATGTGATCGAAAGGTTACCTTTCGAAGGTTTCGAAACCCTTTAATTCAACTAAAACCCTTAGATCATTAGATCCTAACCTTAGGCCACCTTGACCACTTCGAAAGTAGATTTCAATTGGATCCTATGCTAATTCAACTAGTTTGAAAAATATGTTCATAAGAGATTCAAGTGTCTCGACCGTGTCGGAGGTTGTTTAGTAGGAGTTTCAATTGCCACAACCTTTTTGAAAGGTGGACTTAAAAGAGATCTAAGTCGTCTAGATTATTTGGGTAAAGGGATTCGAAAGTTATAAACTATCTTCATCTGTTCGAAAGGTGATTTCAAAAGGATCACTTACACTTTGAACATTGCTTTGTGGTGTTGAAAATTATTCTTGTTAACATTTTTGGCGCTAAAAGGAGGGTTTGAACTTCCGACCTTGTTGAATTCCCAACTTTAATTTCCTCTAAACCTATTATATTCCAAGCTTACTTTAGACCTAACACTACCATGTTTAGCAAAATTAAAAAGTCCGACCATGTATCCTCAGAGCCACATTTGATTGGATTCTCCTATAGAACAATTAAAGATTCTAAACTACATGAAGAACAAATGTTGAGATTGGAAGCTTTAAGGATCATTAAGAAAAGGAGAGTTGAACCTTATGACCCAGACAAATGGAGCTTAAACCCCTTTCACATTGGCCCCACACCTATCTTCGCCTTAGGGGGAACAAAAGATAAGAGTGATAACTTGTTTAACCAAATAAAGAACACAATCCAACTCTATACCAAAGGCACTATCTTTGAAGAGGGGATGATGGCTGATTACAACACCTTTGCACAAAATTGGCATCAAGCGACAAGTAGGACATTGCCTACATGTGAGCTTCAGAAGGTTTTGAAAAGGAAATTGGTCGTTGAGGGTGAAGCTTTAGAATCAAGCACTAAAAAATCTAGAAACCATCGTCAAAAGACAAGCTTCAAGTCGAGACTTCCTAAGGAATGCAATCTGACTAAATCGATTGAGAATGACTATTTACTAACCAAGGAGGAACTCAACTATTGGCCATCCCAAAAGAAAAGGCCTAAATACAAAAGGAATTGGGGAGGATCCTACTACCACTATCATATGATGAATGGGCTTGAGACAAACCAATGTAGAGCACTTGAAGGAATGGTGATCAACTTTTTCATACAAGGCAAAATCAATGAATTTGTAAAGCGTTCTTAGTCAAATTCAATAAAGCGCCATTTTTCCATAAGAAATCTACATGGTTGGGAGTAAAATTCTCCTTAAAACTTGGAAATTACCTACAACGGTCAAAGCCTTTGTCCGCGCCGAGTTGGACAGGTCAAAGCGCCTCCTGGAGGGAGGTCAGAGTAAGCCTTTATCTGCGCCATGCTATGTCCAACTAAAGCATCAACAAGCCCTTGATCGCGCCATGCTATGGCCAGATCAAGGCACCCCCTATAGCGGTGATGGATTAAGCCCTTGGTCCCGCCATGCTATGGCTTAGCCAAGGCACCGAACAAGCCTTCAGTCCCGCCATGCTATGGCCTGGCTGAAGCACCTCCTGGAGGGAAGATGGAGCAAGCCCTTGGTCCCGCCATGCTATGGCCTGGCCAAGGCATCGAACATGCCTTCAGTCCCATCTATAAGGCCTGGCTAGATTGCCTCCTAGAGGGAGGTTGGGTAAGTCCTTGGTTCCTGCTTGTGGACAAGCTAACCAAGCGCACTAGACAAAAACGGACTAAGACGTCCAAGCCCAAGAAGTGGCACATCAAACAATGACAGCATACGGAGCCTAAAAGATGTCACATGTCAAAAGAATTAAAACCCAAAGAGCGGTATAAAACAAAAGGTTCAAATAAGAATTTATATCCTTCGACTGATTTCCAAGAGTGGATTTCTTGGTTACACTTTTTAATACTCGAATCTGGGTTTCCGGTCTTTTACTATTCATCTTTGGTCTTCACTATACCCGAATATGGGTTTCGGGAATTTTACTATTGATTTTTGGTTTTCATTATACCTGAATCTGGGTTTCAGGACTCTTACTATTGATTTCTGGACATCGTTCATTAATGCCTGAATTTAGGCTTCAAGACCTCTGATATCGAAACCTTTATTATGGATTTCTAATCTTCTACTAGTTTCTGGATCTATCTTGCCAATACCCTAATCTAGGTTATCGGTCTTCTGTTGTTTCCAGATAAGGGATTCTAGACTTATATTATTTGTTCTCGAAAAAGGATTCCTAATCTACCATGACTTTATTCCAGATGATGGTCTCTTGACTCTTATTATTAAACGATTATTCTTGGCTTTCTATTAGTTATTTCCAGAAGGGGAATTTCTAAACATCTATAATAAATGCCAGATCCAGATTTCTGGCCCTCTATTATTAATTCGATAATTAGATTTATGATCTTCTATTAACATATTTAGAGTCAGATTCCTGGCCTTCTCACATCATTACCAAAGTTGGGTTCCGAGACATTCAGCCTTATCCAACTATGGAATTTCTTCTTGCTTATTATCATTATTTTCACATGATGATCTATTCACTTTCATTACTTTAGATTTTCGGATTCTTAATACTACCACTAATAATATGAACAAATCACTGAACATGTTCTTAAATAGGTGGCAGATTAATGATAAGGAACGTTCTCTACTTTGTACTTTTCAGGAAAACGAGATCAGTGAGGAAGACTGAATGGACCAATAAATACAAAAACCATAGTCCAATTTATCAAAGAGCAGATTCAGAAGCAACATTGTAAGAAAAGGCTATAAACCAGGTGATATTTACATAATTTACTTAATTTATAAAATTATTTACAAATATATAGCGCAAGAGAATATTTCATCAATCTTGGGCAACTTTATCAAGATTTTCAGCAACTAAAGGATCAACAATATGCTGAATTGCTATACAAAGAATCTCTTTAAGCTTCTTTTCCTTTTTCTTTATTTCGTTGTCATCATCAATAGAGTCAATACGAGTCTTTAAAACACGATCGAAAGCTTTGTTGTCACCTTTGAGGGTTTTATTTTGCCTTTCTAAATCAACAATGTTCTTTTGGAGAACATATTTTTCATGCTCAAGTTTCTGAATCCTAGTTGCATATGCACTGCGAATACCTCACTTTCTGTTGGTCGTCATAATATTTCATTATTTCAAATTTTACCTTCCTGCACCATTCTCCTACTGCCTTCTCATCTAAATCGAGAGGAGGGTTAGTCGAAGTTGGAAACTGTTGAATAACTAAAGATGAGGACCTTGTCGGTTTCACAATAGACGAGGCAATTGGAGAAGTTGGTATATTGATGTTTTGAATGTTATCCCCTATAATAAATTCCATGGATTTGCACTGGGCTTGACTGTCTTTTAATTTTATCTCCAAATTGCTTATTTGTTGGAGAAGTTTAGACAAATCTTGGTCGAAGTCGATTGAAGGGTATGATCTAATTTGACGTTTTAATTGAGAAATTGTTTCATTTTTACTCTTGACCTCCGTTTCGAGACTTGTAACCTGATCGTTAAGGTCCCTAACAATCGACGTTTGAAGCAAAAATTTCCCGCGCCATTCTAGCGCTTTAGCATTGTCTTGAAGTCGAGTAGACAGAGGATCTTTGAGGAAGCTCCTCTTTTCAATATCCGCTTCCAACCTATCTCTGATGTTTGTAAAACAAGATGATGAATCTAACGAGAGCGACGTGGTAGATAACTGTAACTCCTATTTAAACAAACAAAAAACAAAATTAATACTCAAATCACTAGTTTATTTTGTTACAAAAACTCAAGAGGAAATAAAACAAAACGAATGATCTCATTGTTATAATCAAATACTCATTTTATTACACTTCAAGTTGGGAAACAACATTTTTGACTTTGATCAAATAATTAGCTAAAAGAGTAACTGTTGAATCGAAAGGGGCATAAAATCCTTCGGGGGTAATAACTAGAGGATATTTGCTATAATCTCATTCACCGACAGGAGGACTATCACTACCGCATATTAATTTGGTATGATATGTTTGAATTTCCTTAAGAAGCTTTTCCTTTTCTTCGCTAAGAAAATCGAAATGAAGGTGGGGATGTTGCATATAAAGCCTCTGAAGATCTCTAAGAAAGCAATATCTAGCCAATTTTGAGGATTTCAAGGGTGAGGCCTTTTCTAAATACTCTGTTCTTAATTTGACATATTTTCTTAAATAATCTCTATTGATAGGACTATTTGGGAGACATATACTTTATAATAATGTAACAAAATACAGCTAAGCATAAAAGGAAACTAATATAAAAAATTCACATTACATAATTACAAATGTTCATCTGGTTCGTACAAAACTGATTTTTTGAATAACTCAGAAATGAATTTATCCTTATAATATTTGAGTTTTTCCGAATGCAATTCACGAGGGATTAATTTGACTCGTGGTATAATCTAGCAAGCCCCCGGATGTAGGTCAGATCCAAATTCATCCAAATATCTCTTATGTAAACGTCTAAGTACACCCCCGCTAAAGTCACCCAAGTATGAAAAATCTACGGTTGGGTGCCTGCAATAAGCTTTGTATAAGAAGTTCACTAGAATATCCCTGTCCTCAATCAACATCCAAAAGAGTGTTACTAATTCTTAGGTTTCTTCCAAAAGCTTGTTATATCGAAGGCGCACCCTTCTCAATCGAGGTGAGGGGGAGGGGGCACTTCATGATCTTTAAAGGATGCTAATACTGTGGCACTCTTATTAGCTTATAATACTTGTCAATGAGTGCATTATGGTCTTTCAGTTGATTATCTAACTCCTATACAAGCTATTTATTTCCGCTTGTTTTCTTTCATGCTTGGTTTTATAAAGTTGAATGGACTTCTTTATCTAAAATAAAAAGATATCAACTATTGTTATCTTGGAAGTGAAAGCCATTTGGACAAAGAATCCCATACCTGAGAAATAGGAATTGAAGTTTGTTGGGCCTGCTTTTTCCCCTCATGTTCTCCAACATCAATGTTGGTGGCTTCTTCATGGAGATCAAAAGCTTAGGAAGTTTAGTCTAGCCTGCTTCATGGCCGCTAGGCTCGGGGTTAACTTATTCTGAAGCCCCAGGAATATCATCATCTTCCACTCCATGAAAACTAGCATGATTACCTCCGCTGCCGCCTGAACCCTGACCTTTATCCTCTTTGTCAGGATTATCATCATCATTGTCATCGTCGTTTCCAACTTCCTTAACAACGACTTCATCATCACCTTCTTCATCAAAATCAGAATCTCCTTCTATGGAAGGGACCTCAAAAGATAAAAGTTTTTCAGCGTCAATTTCGTCTCTCTCGGGAACTTCGATCCCTAGCTCCATGTTTGTGCCAAAATTGGTTACAAACCCCAGAAGTAGTAAAAGCACTAGTGTTTACACACAAATCCTCAATATCCAAACACAAATCTCAGAACCAGATGATGTAGAGAGTAAAAATGAAGAAATAACAAAATTAAAATGAAAGGAAGTAAGAGAAGACACAAGATTTATAATGGTTCGGTGTTGTAGTCTACATCCACTTTGAATAGTTTGCTGTTTATTGATGATTCTCAACTGATTTCCAACAGTACAATCAATAGCACTCAAGTTACAATGGAGTTTCAGCGGAGTAACGGCGTAAGAGCTTCCAAAAGTCCTTTTTCAGTAGGCGTAAGGGTGCTATTTATAGGAGTGGATCTAGAAATATCTCCCCTAAACCTCGGAATACCTCTTCTCACATGTGGGTGGGCCCACCTGATCGATTTAGGGTTGGTTGGGATCAATCCCTGATCTATCCCTATTGTCTTTGTATCAATCAAGTTTGGCTCCATTCGAGCTGCGATCGATCAGGGAGACTCTTGAGGTGATAAGCAAGCTCCTGTGAAAATTTCATAGCATTTGGACTTGTAGTTTTTGAGTTATGATCGATCCAAGATTGGATTTGCAAGTTGGCTGACGGATTCGTATCGATACCTTCGTATTGATGGGCTTCATATCGATGACGTGGAGCGAGAATTCTTGGGAGATCCACATTTCATGCTTGTAGACCGCTTCCTTTGGTTTGACTGTGTCCTTCGTATCCATCTAGTGCCAAGCTCTTCATATCGATGAATTTCCATTGCTTTCGTACCGATGCTTTATATGTGGTTTCGTATCGATGCCAAAGTCCTTCCTTCGTATCGATTTCTGGTTCTCCTCTTCATTTCGATCAGGTGGTTGATCGATACGAAGCATGCTGCTAATGAAGTGATCAGTCTGTGGGATGTTGAAGTCTGTTATAACTCGATGGATAAAAAATGGATGGATGTTGAGTGATGGACTTGTGCTTGTTTCGTACCGATCCTGATGGAAACGAAACGATGGGTCTTGATGGATGGATATGAAATTGATGTGTTCCACATGGATATTGATCGATCCATAATTCGAGCACACGAACTCCGATTGACCTGAAATTTGAAGTTTAGCCTCACTGAGCCTTGTTTATCATTCTCTATCGATCCCAACTTGATTGGAGCTTGGTCCAATTTTGACGGTATCGATCATCTCCAATCCTGATATCAATCCTTTTTAGCCAATTTGTTGATATCCCGGCCTTGTCCAAAAGGAGAGGTAACATTTGCCTCCCAAAACATGCCTTGCGGTAGAAAGACGTGTTTTGAATAGCTTTAAATCCGACATCCAAAGTCCATATTCCAACTATAGCCATGTCATCTGATCCATAATCCAAACCATTACCAAGCCATTCTATCCAAGTGCCATAGTCATATCCTTATCCAAATCCACGATTATGCTGAGTCGATATCCGATTCTGAATCCAATAACCAAATCCTTAGCAAATTCCATATCCATCCGAACCTGACAACCGAGTTCTAATATATCCATACCCAGAACCCAATAACCAAATCCACGACCTCTCCGGGTCGACATCCAAATCCGGGACCTCTCCGGGTCCTGTAATCCAAATCCGGGACCTCGTCGGGTCCTCAGCCAAAACCGGGACCTCTCCGGGTCCATATCAAAGCCATAGACCTTGTCGGGTCATTTCATCCTATTCCAACCTCGACTCTCCAGTCGAGGGCTCATCCATGGTTTTCATTCTCCGACTTTGACTCTCCGATCAAGGACTTATACTCTCTGGCCTCGACTCTTTTGAAGGACTTATATTCTCCAGCCTCGACTCTCTGATCGAGTTCTTATATTCATTGGCATCGACTCTCCGATCGAGGACTTATATTCTCCGGCCTCGACTCTCCGATCGAGGTCTTATATTCTCTGGCCTTGACTCTCTGATTGAGCACTTATATTCTTCGGCCTCGACTCTCCGTTCGAGAACTTAATCCGAGTTCGAGTCCATCCGATCGCTCTCCAGTGAAGGGACTCGTAACTCACGGTTATTGCCCCGTCTCTTCGGTCGGGACCATAATCGTGTGACCTATAGTATTTATTATGTTAATTCAAATCTAATAATCATAGAGTTTAATTGATAAATTAAAAGTCCGTACCACCAAAAAAACTAAACAGCCATAGTACCAAAAAAGAAACCAGAGTTTGCAGAAAATAGAAAAAACAAGATTTCATAAACCCGAGAATCACGGTTTATCATCATCACAGAGCATGCCTAGGAGCCATCCTCGATCCCGTACATGTGTAAGTAACTTAGCTGCATTACTTCAGGGTTTATTACTTATTCCATCCATAAATCCAATCAGCTGATAATAAGCTGATGACGATGCCTAGATCCAGTGCCATCTTCGTTTGAGGTGGGCGGTGGGTGCTCCTGTTCCACTACTACAGCTCGATTCCTTGTGTACTATTGCAAATGACCATTCCTTACATGTTCCTTAATAATATCCTTCAGATGCATGCAGTCGTTCATGTTGTGCCCATCCAGCTCGTGGAATAGGCAATGCTTTCCCGATGTGCGCTCGTATTCAGAGGGTTCCCTTTTTGCTGGCCTTCGATACTAGAGGCGCCCTTGAGTATCCAAATAAATCCTTTCCAGAGGTTCAGTCAAATCCATGTAAGAAGAGAATTTAGATTCCCTTCATTGCCTTTTTGATGTGTTACCACTGTCATTCATTTTCCTTTTGCCTCTATCGTCCGTGTTTGAATCCTCCCTAGGTGGACCTCCACCTTTTACCGCATAAACTTCAGCCTCCCTCCTCTCTCTTTCAGCCTTCGCATCTTCCTGTCAAAGAAACCACTCTTCTTCATGGTAAAACTCCCCGAGATCCATCGGTGGATCCCACACCAACGAAATCTTAAATCCAAATTATCCACAATCTCTGAGACTGCTGCCATCAAAACCATCGACGGATCAGGTCAATCCACCGAAGCCACTGCTGCATTGAATTTGGTTAAGAAATCCCTCAGTGACTCTCCCTTCCACTATTTCATCGATGTTAAAGTCATCACATTCTTGGGTCTCACGATGTGGACCCGAAATTGCCTCATAAACCTCTCGATCAACTCCATCCATGTGCCAATAGAGCCGCTTTCCAGTTGTCTAAACCATAGTGCTGCTATATCCGAAAATACAAAGGGAAGCATCACACCATGACTTCCTCCAATGCTCCCAGTACTTCCGTATGTCTCATGTACCTTGTGTAATACCCCGCTTCAGGAGGCTCAAAACTAACTACTACGGATGCTGCAGTCATCCATAGGTGTTATTTCTGAGTGAACGAAATTGAAATCTTGAAACTATTGGTAATACAAAAACACAAGAATGTGAAAAAAATTTAAACTTCCACAAAACAGAATTTCTCATTTTTTTATGAATTTCAATTTAAGATTTAATTACATAATCCCAGACGTTAACCACGTTGAGATCACATACACATGTACAAAATACAATAAGAGTAACATATGAAGATGTCCCCTTATGATGATCAAAGAAATAATAAATATGAACTTTATAGTTCTTAGTACATCATAGCGGAAAACACAAAATAGCTCCTATATAACTAACACTGCCTCCTACACGTCCCCGGAAGCTTATTCGTCCAAAACCTGAATGTCTCCCACTCTTAGACTTCTCAAATTAATTTTGAGTACCCGAGAGTTTGTGGAGAAACACAAACTTCGAGTCGGACAATAAGTCTGATATGAATAATCCCCTATCATCTCTTATCATAAATAGATATCTAGTGAGACCACGGCGCTTAGCGGAATGGGTTTTCCCCTCACTAGTATCCAAAATAAAACATGCAAATCATTTACTATGCACCTGCACCCAAAATGATTGGTCTTAACATAATATGAAATAAAGCCATAAATCATATATATATATATATATTGGATATCCCATCCACCTATTAATTAGATATCCCATCTAAAAGCAATTTATTAGATTTCCCATCTAAAATCCATTTATTAGAGTTCCCCTCTAAAATCTTTAAAATGACTATCTGTCAAAACTTAAATAGGACTATCTGTCCCAAATTCATCAAAATAAATGCAGATTATCCATCATACATTGTTTTATAAAAGTTGGTGTGGGCTATCCACCGCACACTCCATAGTTTTCCTAGGATGACTATGAATCATTGGGTGCCAAATCCCGAGGCTAACCATCTCTGACAAAACATTCTTTACTTTAGAAATTTGATGTAGGCTATCCACCGCACATTCCATGGTTTTCCTAGGTTAACCAAGAACCCAAAACTTGGCCAATTAAAATATCATGATCCCCATGATTAGTTATAAAATTCATGATCCCCATGATTAATTATTTTCCCCAAGTATACCACATGTTTAACCTATTCCCATTGGTAGCCCCAATTAGGTTAAATTAAATAAAAACACATTGATAGCCCCAATATATATTTTCAAAAGCATATTTTTGTTTGTAACCCCAAACTATGTATCGAAACCATTAAGCCCACCCTGGTGTCCCCAAGGTTTTATAACATTTAATTTAAATAAGGATCTCCCTTACATATTCAAACAAGGATAGGTATTTTATGCTATAACCCTTCAAAGTTGCCCCTTCGAATTAGCAAAACTTTACTCAAGAAAAATGGCTAAAAACAACCCTTTAAAACCCTTCGAATGAAGTCCCATTTGAAAGCAAATAACCCTCCAAAGTTAGCCCCTTCAGAAGCTTTCCTTTTGAAAGCATCACAAAACCATACTTTTCGACCTTGTCGAAAGGTCCTACCTTTCGACTTTGTCAGAATGTTTCTTTTCTACCTAGTCGATAGGTTCTACCTTTCGACCTTGTCGAAAGCCTGGGGTATCCCCCCTTATAAAACCATTTATAAACCTATCGAAAGTAATGAAACTCAAAACCTTTCAAAATTATTGAAGATAACCCCTTCAAATCCTTACAAAATCAAACCTTTCGAAATCATTTAGAAACATTGAAGTGTTGGTGTTGGAACCAACCCTTCGAAAGTATACTTCCGACCATGTTGGAAGGTTAACCCTTCGACTTAGCCTAAAGGTATTAAAAAACCTTTTTAGAAAACATTTTAAAATAATACTCTTGAAGGTTTAAGCTTTCGACGATCCCCTTCAAAACCCCTTCTTGAGTATAAAAATTTTAACTTCATGAAAATGATGGAGTCGAAGGGTCCCCCTTCGATACCTATAAATTTGAAAGCATTTATATTTCCATTCGAAGGCCAAGGAAGCAACCTCCATCCCTTCGCCTCTCTTCTTTCCGACACCATTCCTACCTTCCGACTTAGACGAAAGGTAAAGGCTTACCTTTTGACTTAGACGAAAGGTACCTTTCGACTTAGTCAAAAGGGTAAAAGTAGGCTTATGGAGTCGGAAGCAATTCTGGGCCCACGAAAGTGATGGTTCCTCGTGCTTGTCTAATTTTGATTGGTCAAGAGGCTTCCTCCTATACTTTCGAATAGTAAAAAGTACTAAATAGTCAACCTGTTTTTTAAAACACTATTCTTCTTCCCCAAAAAAATTTCAAAAGCAATTTCCTTCCGAATTTAACCAATTTGGAAGCCAATTTTCAGTTTAGCCCTTGGGCATAAATAAATTAATTACCTTAGTAAACCACTAAGAAAAATCCCCAAAAATCATCAAAAATCCTTTAAATCATATATTTCAACATATTAAAATTTCAAAGCACATGAAGATCAAAACAACTCGGAATTTAACCAAAATCGAATAAAACGTGTTAATTAGCCCATAAAAATTTAAAACACCTTTGTCTTATCCAAACAAAGGTTTAAATGGTTATATCCTAACCAAATCACAAACATGAATCGGGTATAACCCAAAGCCGATCCAAACATAGAAAAATTGAGATGATAAACATGATTATTCACCTTGATTAGGTAATTGGAGAATGAGATAATTTCCTAGCTTTAATTCCTTAGCTTTATCTTCAATTTATTACTCTTCCTGGAGCTTTTAATGGCTGGCCGAAATATAGGTGAAGAGTTATGAATAAGAAAGTAAAAGTTCTTTAAGGCGGAGGAAGAGATATATACTAAGAAATGTAGCCCCATTTCCAAGTTTACCCCTTAGGAAAATTCCTCCTTCTAATTTAGTTAAGTCTTAATTTAGTTCATTCATTAAGACATAGCCATTGGATTTATTAATCTCATCTCCCTAATTATTCACACTATTCTATTTAGTTTATCCAATTAAATATCTCGAATAATGTTAGCTAAAATTCAGGGGCATATTAGACTCCCCCTAAAAGAATTTCGACCTCGAAATTTCAGTAAGGACACAACAACAAGCATATAGCCCATGCAAGTAAAGCTAGTATAACCTACCAACCAAATTCTATATAAACCCTATATAGAACATACCATCTAAAACAGCCCAGGAAAAGTAGCCCTAATCCTGTCTTCTTTCTCCCAAGTACAGTCCTTTACGTTGCCGCTCCACTGAACTTTCACAAATCTGATTGTCTTGTTCCTTAGCCTCTTCTCATCTTTTGCCACAACATGAACTGGTTGCCTCACAAAAGTCATATCCGGTTCCACCACTAAGTCCTCCAGTGTTGTCGGAGCGATAGTAGTTTATGGATCATGAACATACTTCCTAAGATGAGAAACATGAAACACATTGTGGACCTCAGCCAAACTGCTCGGTAAATCTACTCGGTACGCGAGTCTCCCAATCCTCTCTGATATAGGAAATGTTCCAACATATCTCGGTGCTAGCTTCCCGGTCTTCCCGAACCAAACTTCACCTTTCATCGGTGATACCTTGATGAAAATTCTCTCTCCAACTGAGAACTCTAGATCCTTACGCCTTTTGTCTACGTAACTCTTATGTCTAGACTGAGCTTCCTTCATTCTTTCCCCTATCAACTCGATCTTTTACGTCGCCTCTCTCACCAAATCTGGACCAAGGACCAATATGTCTCTGGACTCTAACCAACATGCTGGTGATTTGCATGGCCTTCATACAAAGCTTCAAAAGGCGCCATTCCTATAGTAGTCTGATAACTATTATTATAGGAAAACTCCACTAAGTGCAAGTGATCTTCCCAAGAACCACTAAAATCTAGCACACAAGCCCTCAACAGATCTTCCAGTACCTCGTTGACTCTCTCTGTCTGCCCATCCGTCTGAGGATGATATGTGGTACTCATATTGAGCTTAGTGCCTAGCACACTGTACAGGCTCTTCCAGAACTCGCTAGTAAACAAGGCATCTCCATCACTGATGATGCTGCTAGGAATTCCATGCAGTCTAGCGATGTTCTTCATGAACAACTTTGCCAAAACAGGTGCCGTCTTGGTTGACCTTACCGTAATGAAATGGGCACTCTTGGTCAATCTGTCCACTATGACGCATATACTTTCATTATCCCGATTTGACTTAGGCAACCCATCAATAAAGTCCATGGATATCGAGTCCCACTTCCAAACTGGAACATCCAAAGGCTGAAGCAAACCACTTGGCTTCTGATGTTCGGCTTTTACTTACTGACATTTCAAATGCTGTTTTACCCATAAGCCAACATCCCTCTTCATTCCTTCCCAGAAGAAACTTCTCTTCATATCCTGATACATCCTGGTTCCCTCAGGATGAACTGTAAACTTCGATCGATGACATTCCTTAAGAACTTCCTTCTTAAGGTTTCCAATATCTGGAACACATAATCGTTCCTTCTTTCTTAACCAACCCCTGCGGTCAAGAATAAAATCCTTTAAGTCATCAATCTCAGTTCTAGCTTCTAACCTTCTAATCCTCTCGGCTAACACCGGATCCTCTTTCTGCCTAGAAGCAATTTGTTCGATCAGAATTGGTCGAACTTCCAAATAAGACATCATGGATATGTTACGACTAGAAACAACAGTCGACCTTAACTGCACACTACAAGCAGCCAGTGCTTCCAAGTCTTTCCATTCTGCCAACATAGCTATCACCACATTCTGATGTTTCCTGCTAAGCGCATCCGCCAACTTATTTTCTTTTTCAAGTGTAGACTCGATGCTAATATCATAAGCTGCAACAAACTCCAGCCATCTCTGCTGTCTCATGTTCAGCTCCTTTTGAGAAAATAAATACCAGAGAGACTTATGATCCGTAAATAGCTCAAACCTTTCTCCCAAAAGATAATGTCTCCACACCTTCAATGCGAAGATTACCGCTGCCAACTCCAAATCATGAGTCGGGTATCTCACTTCATGCGGTCTAAGTTGTCTAGAAGCATAGTCAATAACCTTTCCATTCTGCATTAGCACAGCACCTAACCCAATACAACATGCATCAGTGTAAACTACCAATCCCTGATTCCCATCTAGAACTACTAACACAGCCGAATTGGTTAATAAATGTTTCAACTTAAGGAATGCCTCCTCACATTTGTCAGACCAAACAAACTTCACATCCTTCCTCGTTAGCATAGTCAAGGATGCCGCTATCCGCGAGAAATCCTTAATGAACCTTCCGTAGTATCGTGCAAGTCCAAGAAAGCTTCTAATCTCACTTACCGTCTCTGGTCTTTTCCATTTGTTAACAGCTTCGATCTTATCCAGATCAACTGCTAAACCTTCCTTGGAAACTACATGACCAAGGAACTTCACTTTCTTTTTCCAGAAATGACACTGAAAACTTCGCTTTCAGTTGATGTTGCCTTAGCATCTCCAACACTATTCTAAGATGATCTGCATGGTCCTTCTCATTCTCAGAATATACCAAAATGTCATCAATAAAAACCAATACAAACCTATCAAAGTGCGCTTGGAAAAATCGGTTCAATAAATCCACGAAGAAAGCTGGCGCATTCGTAAGCCCGAATGGCATAACCAACCATTCGTAAGACCCATATCTGGTCCTAAACGCCGTCAAAGGAATAATGTCCTCTGCCACTCTTAGCTGATGGAAACTTGTCGCCAAATCCAACTGGGAAAATGCTCTAGCTCCACTCAACTGATCAAATAAATCATCGATCCTCGGCAAAGGATACCTATTCTTGATCGTCCTCTCGTTCAACATACGATAGTCAATACACATCCTTAACGACCCATATGGCTTCTTCACGAATACCGCGGCCGTTCTCTAAAGCGAATTACTTGGCCGGATGAAATCCTTTCCTTCCAATTCCACTAGATGCACCTTTAATTCCTTCATCTCTATTGGTGACATCCTACTAGGTGGCCCACTTACGGGTTAAGCTCCTGTTACGAGATCTATCCGAAACTGGATTGCCCTTTTCGACGACAAGCTCGAAACTGGTTCAAACACATCCACAAACTCTCTTGCAACATAAACCTGCTTTAACTCTGTTTCCGCTCCCATGGCACCCAATAACGCATAAGCATTTCCGTTCGAACTCCTTACTGAGTAAATAACTCGTTTACGACTAATAGGGTGTTTCAATGATATTTCCCCCTCCCGGCAAAATATCCTAGCATCATATTTATCTAACCAATCCATACCCAATATGATCCCGAAACCCATGAAATCAAAAACATATAAACTACATGCAAATATATGGCCTAGAAAGTCAAGTTCTAACTGGTCATATCTCATTCCCAAAGTTGCATACCCTCTTATAGGATTAGCAACCCTTAAAAGAGTAATAAGGTATAAAGGTTCTAGACATAAGCAATCTACCAAATACTGATATATAAATGAGTATGATGCACCGGTATCAAATAGTATCCTAACTAGAGTACTATGAATCATAAGCATACCTTCCATCACAGCTTTTCCTTTCTCAGTAGCCGTAGGTCTAGAGGATGATGGTTCCAATGCAAAGACCTTTCCCTTTCCAGCCTTAGCAGCCTCAAGAAACTTGTCCTTGTAATGCCCCATATGGCCATAATTGTAGCACTTCACATTCGGCCTCACTGCAACTGCTCTTCCATCACCCGAGCGACACTCATTAGCATAGTGCCCCTTCTTGTCGCACTTGAAACAGACAATATCAGCCTTGCTCTTCTTAGCTGCTACCCCCAACTGAGCACCTTTCTTCTTGAAGAACTTCCACTTTTTACCTTGAAAATTATGAACCTCAACCGGTTTCCCTTTTCCAAAAGTAGAAAGCATCTCCTTATTTTGAATAGCCATCTCAATAACAATATGACATAGATCCCGGATGTTTGGCATGGTTGCTCTAGTGATCTTAGGATTCAACACCCTAATAAACTTATCCTTCCTCTGAATGACTGTATCCACAATAACATATCCATAACGGGACATCTCATCAAATTCCGTAGCATACTCAATCACCGATTTATCCCCCTGGATTAAATCTGCAAACTTCCTTAGCAACGATGACTTGGAAACCTTAGATAGAAATCTTTCTTCAAACCTCCTCTGAAATTCAGCCCAAGTCAGGTCTTCCTCTGGCTCTCCCACAGTAACTCCGTTCCACCAAAACAACGCTACTCCCTGCAACTTCCTTGAAGCAAGTCTTCTCTTCTGCATATCTGTCAAGCCAAGACCTATAAATATCCTCTCACAATGTAATAGTTAGTTCTCCACTACTACTGCATCCTCAGTTCCTAGAAAAGGCTTCCCTCCAAGACTAGCGTAATCCCTGCTCAGCTTGGCATAATTATTTCCAACTAGAGCCACCGGATTACCTCCTCCAGCATTCCCTATAGCCACTCCGACAGCTGCTCCAGCTTGCATCATATTCGCGAAGAACTGATACATTATCTTTATATCAACCGGCGGAATCTCAACACCAACATTAGCATTTGCATCTGGGATTGCATTTGCCTATCGACCCTGGTTGCTTCTAGTATTGAGTCTAACATTTCCACCTATTGCGGTGCGTCTTCCACCTTGATTCACTCTTCCATTTCTTGCCTCCATATTTTACTTTCCTACTACCTGAAATCCAATCTTGGTAAGATACAGAAGAACGGTCAAAGAAAGTGGGGAATACATACTTAGGTATTTATAGCAAAGTAAACATACGTTACTATAACGCTTACCCAAGCCCAATTATATTTTAGATTCATTAGATTATGCTTTAAAAATATTTTAATGTATAAATTCCTTTTAAGTACATAAACCATGCTCTGATACCAACTTGTAACATCCCGCTTCCAAAGGCTCAAAACTAATTGCTATGGATGTTGGAGTCATCCATAGGTGTTATTTCTAAGTGACCGAAATTGGAATCTTGAAACAATTGGCAACACAAAAACACAAGAATAAAAAAATTAAACTTCCATAAAACAGAATTTCTCATTTCTTATGAATTTCAATTTAAAATTTAATTACATAATCCCAAACGTTAACCCCATTCAGATCACATATGCATGGGACAAAATACGATAAGAGTGACATATGAAGATGTCCCCTTATGATGATCAGAGAACTAATAAATATGAACTTTACAGTTCTTAGTACATCACATCGGAAAATACAAAATAGCTCCTATATAGCTAACATTGCCTCCTACACGTCCCTGGAAGCTTATTCGTCCAAGAACCCAAAAGTCTCCCACTCTCAGACTACTCAAATTAATTTTGAGTACTCGAGAGTTTATGGAGAAACACAAACTTCGAGTCAGACAATAAGTCTGGTATGAATAATCCCCTATCATCCATTATCATAAATAGATATCTAGTGAGACCACGCCGCTTAGCGGAATGGGTTTTCCCCTCACTAGTATCCAAAATAAAACATGCAAATCATTTACTATGCTCATGCACCCAAAATGATTAGTCTTAACATAATATGAAATAAAGCCATAAATCATATTGGATATCCCATCCACCCATTCATTAGATATCCCATCTAAAAGAAATTTATTAGATTTCCCATCTAAAATCCATTTATTAGAGTCCCCCCCAATCTTTAAAATGACTATCCGTCAAAACTTAAATAGGACTATCCATCACAAATTCATCAAAATAAATGCTAATTATCCATCGTATGTTGTTTTATAAAAGTTAGTATGGGCTATCCACCGCACACTTCATAGTTTTCCTAGGATGACTATGAACCCTTGGGTGCCAAATCCCGAGGCTAACCACCTCTGGCAAAACATTCTTTACTTTAGAAATTTGATGTGGGCTATCCACCGCACATTCCATGGTTTTCCTAAGTTAACCAAGAACCCAACACTTGGCCAATTAAAATATCATGATCATCATGATTATTTATAAAAATTCATGATCCCCATGATTAATTATTTTCTCCAAGTATACCACCTGTCTAACCTATTCCCATTAGTAGCCCCAATTAGGTTAAATTAAATAAAAACACATTGATAGCCCCAATGTATATTTTCGAAAGCATATTTATTTTTGTAACCTCAAACTATGTATCCAAAACATTAAACCCACCCTGGTGTCCCTAAGGTTTTATAACATTTAATTTAAATCAGGATCCCTCTTACTTATTCAAACAAAGATAAGTATTTTATAATATTGATAATGATAATGATTTTATTAGTTGGGAGTGGGATAAGAGTAAGAAATATTCTTCTAAATATTTTTATAGATTTATTAAATTTTCGGGTGTAACTAATAATTTTTTAAAATTTATTTGGAAATCAAATGCTCCTCCTGAGTCTAAAAGTCACATGTGGTTAATTATGCATGGAAAACTAAATTCTATAGAATTTTTACAAAGAAAAAATATACAAATTGATAATAAATGTTATTTTTGTAATTTACATTTTGAAGATATTAAACATATTTATTTCGACTGTATGGATACTTACTTTATTCTAAATTATACCCTTAAAATTTTTGATTTTAATATTATTACTAGAATTACTAATTGTGAATTCTATTGGAATACTTTTAAATTTAAGTTCAATATGGATAATAGATACTTACTTGATACTTTATTCATTATATCTTGTTGGTATATCTGGTTTGAAAGAATTCGAAGAATATTTAATAATAATAATAATAATCACATTAATAAATTGATTTTTTTAATTTCATCTTTCTGCTTTAATTGGATATCTAATCCTAAATATAAATTAGCTAAAAATAACCTTTTTAAGGAATATCTTATTAAAGTTAGTAATAATATTAATGTATTCAAGCATAACAATAATATTTTTGACATTAATAATAATAGTATTAATATTTTTTCTAACTTAAATGCTGATCCCACCGTGTATCATAATTTGCTTTTGATTATAGGTCCACAAAGTTTATTCTATAATTGTCTTTGTTGTTATTTTAGTTATTATAGTATTTGTTTATAGTTCTTTAATTTTCTTCAGTATGGATCACATTACTTTTCCTTTTTAGAGCTTTTAATTTTTTTACAAGTTTATCTTTACTTTATTATGTCCTATTAGATTTTTATGTACACATATAAGTATATAAATTGCATTTATATACATATATGTGTACCATTCTAACTATTTTCCTAGTGAATTTTCAGTTACAGGTTTGGGATGGATTGGATATTAGTGTCTCTTTGCAGGTGCACAGGATTGCTATTTCCAGGATTGCCGATAGTAGTGAGGGATTCTTGTCAGTACATCTTCAGCTTCACTTAGGCGTTCTATCTTTAGGAGGATTCACTTCTCAGTCAGGTGCTACTTCAGCTTTACCGAGTCTTCAGAGTGGAGTTTTATGTTCTGGACTATTAGTCATTATACCCTAGATTAGCCACAGCCCTATTTCTTCAGAGGCAGCAGCTTTGAGTCATCTTACTAGATGGTGTTGGTTTTCAGTATCTTTGGTTTTTGGTTTTCTTCAGTTTTTCAGGTACTTCTCACACCTTAATATCGAGCGGTGGCCATGCTGGAGCTTGATATTGGGGTGAAATGGGCGGTGGCTTTGCCGGAGCTCATTATAGGGGTACTTGAGATTTTTCCTTAGATACTTGTACTTAGATTTGTTACCTGCCAGGCATGTTGGTTGCACTTTGTTATGTGTTATATATATGGCTTCATGTGTGCTCCCCTCTATTGCTAGAGGCTCACACATTTTTCTCAAAAAAAAATTTATGCTATAACCCTTCGAAGTTGCCCCTTCGAATTAGAAAAACTTTACTCAAGAAAAATGGCTAAAAACAGCCCTTTAAAACCCTTCGAATGAAATCCCATTCGAAAGCAAATAACCCTCCAAAGTTAGCCCCTTCAGAAGCTTTCCTTTTAAAAGCATCACAAAACCATACTTTTCGACCTTGTCGAAAGGTCCTACCTTTCGACTTTGTCAGAAGGTTTTTTTTGACCTAGTTGAAAGGTTCTACCTTTCGACCTTGTCGAAAGCTAGGGTATCACCCCTTCTAAAACCATTTATAAACCTTTTGAAAGTAATGAAACTCAAAACCTTTCGAAATTATTGAAGATAACCCCTTCAAAACCTTTCAAAATCAAACCTTTCGAAACCATTTAAAAACAATGAAGTGTTGGTGTTGGAACCAACCCTTCGAAAGTATACTACCGACCATGCAGAAGGTTAACCCTTCGACATAGCCGAAAGGTATTAAAACACCTTTTTGGAAAACATTTTAAAACAATACTCCGGAAGGTTTAAGCTTTCGAAGATCCCCTTCGAAACCCCTTCTTGTGTATAAAATTTTTAACTTCATGAAAATGATTGAGTTGAAGGGTTTCGATACATATAAATTCAAAAGCATTTATATTTCCATTCGAAGGCCAAGGAAGCAACCTCCATTCCTTCGCCTCACTTCCTTCTGACACCATTCCTACCTTCCGACTTAGACGAAAGGTAAAGGCTTACCTTCCGACTTAGACGAAAGGTACCTTTCGACTTAGTCAAAAGGGTAAAAGCGGGCTTATTGAGTCGAAAGATATTTTGGGCCCACTGAAGTGATGGTTCCTCGTGCTTGTCTAATTCTGATTGGTTAAGAGGCTTCCTCCTTTACTTTCGAATAGTAAAAAGTACTAAATAGTCAACCTTTTTCTTAAAACACTATTCTTCTTCCCCAAAAAAATTTCAAAAGCAATTTCCCTACGAATTTAACCAATTCGGAAGCCATTTTTCAGTGTAGCCCTTGGGCATAAATAATTTAATTACCTTAGTAAACCACTAAGGAAAATCCCCAAAAATCACCAAAAATCCTTTAAATCATATAATTCAACATATTAAAATTTCAAAGCCTATGAAGATCAAAACAACTCGGAATTTAACCAAAATCGAATAAAAACGTGTTAATTAGCCCATTAACATTTAAAACACCTACGTCTTATCAAACAAAGGTTTAAATGGTTGTATCCTAACCAAATCATAAACATGAATCAGGTATAACCCATAGTCGATCCAAACATAGAAAAATTGAGATGATAAACTTGATTATTCACCTTGATTAGTTAATTGGAGAATGAGATAATTTCCTAGCTTTAATTCTTTAGCTTTATCTTCAATTTATTGCTCTTCCTGGAGCTTTTAATGGCCGGTCGAAATATAGGTGAGGAGTTATGAATGAGAAAGTAAAAGATGTTTAAGGTGGAGGAAGAGATATGCACTAAGAAATGTAGCCCCATTTCCAAGTTTACCCCTTAGGAAAATTCCTCCTTCTAAATTTAGTTAAGTCTTATTTTAGTTCATTCATTAAGACACGGCTATTGGATTTATTAATCTCATTTCCCTAATTATTCACATTATTCTGTTTAATTTATCCAATTAAATATCTCGAATAATGTTAATTAAAATTCAGGGGCATTACAACTTGTCAAGTGAACATCGGGATTTGTTCTCTCATCATACATTTCTAGCGTTGGTAGTTTGAAATCCGGTGGATTCCTAGATTGCCTGATTATAGGAGCAAAGGGGCTCCTATTCACATCCTCTAAATCTCTATTCACCAATCCTTCCCTCATAGCCCGTCTGATCATGTCCGCTACCCTGTCGTTATCATCAAGTGGTAGCCTTTGCCTGCTATCTCCGACCTGCCCCCCGAGTCCATGAGGGAATCCTCAAACCTGTCCTTCTGGATGAGCATCCATATCCCGATCTACGCCAAACTGCACAGCGCCGCCTAGAATCCTTCTTGGAATTGAGCCAACATGATTCAGGGGCATGCCTCTGGTTCAGGGGCCATTCCCGATGGTCCCACTCTATCCTGTATTCCGGTTGCTCCGTTTCCTTGATTCTGATTTTGGACTGCCTTTGTTCCTGCTATTCCAGCTTCGTGATCCTCATTTCCAGTATCTCCTACTACTCCATTCCATTGGTTTTGCACTCTAGATTGTCCAACTTGTTGGAGTAGGTTTTGTATCATATCCTCCTACCTTTTCAGCATTGTTTCCATCTCGTCTCTAGTGATGAAGATTGAGGCCTTATTAGCTCCTGAGGAAGCCTCCTAACTTCCTTCATGTTGACTCCTCTTTGTTGTCTGTCTCCTTGTTGATTGCTTAGCCATTGCTTCCCAGAATTCGAGTCCCTAAGGTTTCAGTTCCAAAATCCAAGCCTCCAAATCCCTGAGTTCAGTTCTCAGTGAAAGCACCAAAGTGTTTGCGTCAAAATTGGTCACAAACCCCAGAAGTAGTGAAAGCACCAGTGTTTACACACAAATCCTCAATATCCAAACATAGATCTCAGATGCAGATGATGTAGAGAGCAAAAATGAAGAAATAACAAAATTAAAAGGAAAGAAAGTAAGAGAAGACACAATATTTATAGTGGTTCGGCGTTGTAGCCTAAGTCCACTTTGAATAGTTTGATGTTTATTGATGATTCTCAACTGATTTACAACAGTACAGTCAATAGCACTCAAGTTACAATGGAGTTTCAACAGAGTAACAGCGTAAGAGCTTCCAAAAGTCCTTTTTCAGTAGGCGTAGGGGTGCAATTTATAAGAGTGGATCTGGAAATATCTCCCCCAAACCTCGGAATACCTCTTCTCACATGTGGGTGGGCCCACTTGATCGATCTAGGGTTGGTTGGGATCGATCCCTATTGTCTTCGTATTGATTAAGTTTGGCTCCATTCGAGCTACGATCGATCAGGGAGACTCTTGAGGTTATAAGCAAGCTCATGTGAAAATTTCATAGCATTTGGACTTGTAGTTTTTGAGTTATGATCGATCCAAGGTTGGATTTGCAAGTTGGCTGATGGATTCGTATCGATACCTTCGTATCGATGGGCTTCGTATCGATGACGTGGAGCGATAATTCTGGGGAGATTCCCATTTCATGCTTGTAGACCGCTTCCTTTGGTTTGATTGTGTTCTTCGTATCCATCTAGTGCCAAGCTCTTCGTATCGATGAATTTCCATTGCTTTCGTATCGATGCTTTATATGTGGTTTTGTATCGATCCCGAAGTCCTTCCTTCGGATCGATTTCTGTTTCTCCTCTTCGTATCAATCAGGTGGGTGATTGATACGAAGCATGCCGCTAATGAAGTGATCGGTCTGTGGGATGCTGAAGTCTATTCTAACTCGATGGATATGAAATGGATGGATGTTGAGTGATGGACTTGTGCTTGTTTCATATCGATCCTGATGGATATGAAACGATAGGCCTTGGTGGATGGATACGAAATTGATGTATTCCACATAGATATTGATCGATCCATAACTCGAGCATACGAACTCCGATTGACCTGAAATTTGAAGTGTAGCCTCACCGAGCCTTGTTTATCTTTCCCTATCGATCCCACCTTGATTGGAGCTTGGTCCAATTTTTACGGTATCGATCATAGCCTTGTTTCCAATCGATCTTCAATCCTAATATCCATCCTTTTTAGCCAATTTGTTGATATTCGGATCTTGTCCAAAAGGTGGAGTAACACTCCATTTCTTTGATTTTATCTGTAAATTTTTTGACTAGAGCAGGATCTAGTGAGAGGAAGCTAAAGTAAGGACCCATTTCAATGTTATTGGAATAAGTAACCATAAGAGCATCCTCGTAAGAATTCACAATGATGTCATTGAAGGAGGTGCTCAAAAATTGCGGCACCTTTTGCTTGGTTTCAGAAATGGAATTAATGGCCATTGTTAAAGAATTTTTCTTCTTCCATGGCTTCTTCTTGAGAGAAGATTGTTTAGCAACCATCCGAGTCTTCTCATCCTCGTACTCCTCTAAAGCAATTTTTAAAGCCAAGTTCTCATCAGCTAAGACTTGTTTTGCTTTCCTCTCCTCGGAAATGATGGATTCCTCTTAAGCAAGAGAGACGCCCAACCTTTCTTGTTCCTTCACTGCATTATCTTTAGTAGTAAAAAGGGAAGTAATTTGGCTATTCAGAGTTGAGATTTCTTCTTAAAGCTTAGACACCTCAGCACAAGACTTTGTAGCAATTTCCTGAAGGGAGTACCATCTTTTAGAAATTTAAAAGGAAAGGTACAGCATGAGTCAGAATTCAGTAAGAAACAAGTAATAAGAAGGGCGAGTAATATGAAACGTACCAGAAGTTATTGCTCAATTAGAGAGCAACAATGTCCTATCGGGTCAGGAACAGAAGAAGGTGGATGAATGGAATTAAATGAGGGAGAATTCAAAATTGACTATACCATAATCTCAAAATCATTTGGAGAGACTGGTGATGAGGTTCTAGAGGGGTTCAACTCCTGAGAAGGAGTTAAAGTGCCCAAATGCTTTTGCATCTATTCGATGATGCTAAGAGAATCATACATGATAATACTGGATATGAGGTCGTCCTTTAAAAGAGTCCTTTTGGATTGATCAATAGGAGCTTCAAGAGTAGGACCCTCTAGAGTTTTGCCTACATCAAAAGTTTCACCCTCTTTTGGAGAAGGAAAAGATTGAACATCAGCTGTTTTAGTTTTCTTAAGCGAAGGACCTACCATAGTCATTCCACTTAATTTCCTTTTAGCAATCATCCTTGACCATGCAATGGGTTAGGTCAGAGCTGAAGCACTAGGTTCAGAAGTTGGAGGGAGTGGATCTTTTGTGCTTAATTCCGTAGGGAGAGCAACTGCTAGAATCCAAAAAGCATAAGTTAGCAAAGTAATCTAAAGGGTAACATGACAACAAATTATAAACGATACATTTAAGCTTACCAGGTTGATCCGAACAAATGGGAGATCATATGGGAAAAGTTTTTGAGATCACTCAAAGGTATGAAACGCTTGCTCTTAGAAGCGTGTTGGACAAGAGGGGGTTGTCCAAGAACTCCTTGACCAGCGGGAAGGAAGGAATGTTTTTGAAGATTGTTTGGCGTCAGAAGTGTAAGTCTGTTCCCGATGCTACTCGAAGCAGTGGTCAATAGCTTCACGATTCTCTTCCCCTCATCATTGAGATCTTTAGGAACAAGACCTAATAAGGAAACGTAATTCAGTAAAAGAAAGTAATTTAATAGAGATGAACATTATGATCAACTTACGAGGAGAAGATAAGACTCCACTAATATTTGAGAAACATTTGACATAAAAGAACTACATATCCCAGTCTCTGAACTTATTTACTCCCTCTGAAATTAGTTTTTTATGAGGGTTTGCCCTAAAAATTTGGCTTTCAAGATTGCTAAGCTTGACCAGGCGCACAAAGTAATTGAGAACTTTGGCGCTTAAAGAAGGAATGCCCGATTCCAAGGCCATGAGGTCTAGGGACATAAGATAAGTATATACATTTGGTGATAGTTTAATAGGTGCTATGCCGAGGTGATTCAGGAATCTAGATAGGAAATCTAAAAATGGAATTAAGCCGCCATGCCAGATGTGGATGGCAGTGTAAGCAAAATATCCTTCGGGGGAATTCTGGATAGTATCACTATCACCAGGAGGAATAGCTTCCACTCCTGTGATTCCGAAGTCATTAAGAATGGTGTTGACATCATCTTGAGAAGATATCAGAGAATGTCTTGAGATGGCTTCAACCTTTTTTGGTGAAGATTCTGCTTCTGGTGCTATATCCTTTTCAGGTTCCTTGGTAGTCTTTTTCAAACCCATTATCCTGTCAGGTGAAACCATTTCATTAAAAGTTATAATTTGTTTTCATTATTAACACGTTTCAAAGATGTCAAAAACCAATTGCAATAATTCAAATATCCACAAAGGTATATAATTCCATATCTTCGAAAGATTGATAAAGTTAATTTGTATCATAAAATTCATTGAGCTTTCGACGGAGTCGAGGGGGAGATGGAATAAAAACACTTGAACACACCCTTCGACAATGTCGGAAGCCCAAGAAAATTTTAGTATTAATATCTATGACTAACCCTATAGTATTAGTTTGAATATATATATATATATATATTGTTAGAACTATAAACAACATTCCACAATCAAGCTAAATAAACTTTTAGACAATGTCGAAACCCACATATTTTATTTTACTCAAAGAATATAAATATCGCTGAAACACTATACTTTCGCTAAGTCGAAAGACTTGGATCCAAGTGATTTTAATACCAGTGAAAAGGCCTTGGAACATTTCGATAGTGTTTATATTGAGAAAATGATAATTATATTCCTATTGACTATAATGGGTCTCGAATAAGTCGAAAGGGGGAAGTAAAGTTTTTAAAGCATACAAACAACTAGGCTTGTCTCAATTTGGGAGGTTTCAACTTTAACAAAAAAGCACTATTTTCACACTAGTTGATGACAAGAGGTATAAATTTCTAACTTTTAATAACTTCGAGAGTAAGTCAAAATTAAGCATCATTTACTTGAAATAAAATGACAAATTAAATTCACTTTTATATATATTAAGTTTTGAGTCCTTTAAAACAAAAGAGTTAGGCCTTTGAAAGTATATGTTGTGTAGCCATTAAATTGAACCCTTTAATATGACTTCTTCAAAAGGTGTCAGAATACATCGAAATATATTTTTGTTTTCTAAGAAGTCCATCACTTGCCAACCACGTCAACCCCTTCGAAACGGTCCATTTAAAGGTAAATGAAAAAGAGGAGAAGGACGCGTGATTTATAAAAGAAGAAAATGTAGAGAAAGCCATCCGATCAAATTTAAATGAAAGGCCAAGATCCATTTAGGAATATCAAAAGACAAGAAATTTTATGCTAAAATGAAGAATGGGTTTCGAAATAGTTAACCTTGGAAAGTCAAGAGCATCCCTTCGCTGGAGGGGCAAGTGTTACCATCAATCGTCACTTCAACCTTGTCGAAACCATGAAGAATATAAAAGAGAGATTCACAAGGAATGATAGCATTAACAAAAACTTTCGAAAGAGTCGAAGGGACGCTTCAACAAAAGTTGGATGTGCTATAAGCTTTTTAAGAGGCCCAAAGGGGACAAAAGCACCCTTTCGCTTCAATTGTTTCCTTTTGAAACGGTTGCTTCCGCATGCAAGAAGATGTTTCGAATGAGTTGAGGAACACCTTTCGAAGGCAACAGATTACAAGCTTTCACATGCACGCCAAACCTTTCGAAACAGTGGATTTTCGCCTTCAATCACATTCCACAAAAGAACATTTGGCCAGAGCTACACATTCAAAAGCATAAATTAGCCTTTTGAAGCAGTTGAGACCATTCACAATTATTAAAGAAAGCTTACTTAAGTTCAATATGACATTCTCATATACCAGAGGATGGGGTTCCGCATCAATCAACTAGTATGCCTTTGAAAGCTACCTTCTGCAATTAAACCTTATACCGTGTTTCGAATCCTTCGAAGCCCCAAAGATTCACCCATTGATAGAATCGAAAGCCCATATCCTTTCCTACTTGCAACAGCACATCAAAAACCAAGTGGAGAGCGTATCTACACCTTTCAACCAACTCAAAAGCACTCAAGTTCAATTTATAAGCAAAGTAGAAGGATGCCGTAATGTTAAAAGCAATGAAAGGTCTCCAAGGCACCCTTTCGTCTAAGTCGAGAGTACCGATTCGAAAGGGGCCAACCCATGCCTATAAATAAAACCCTAGGGGTATGGTTTAGGGGATCCGATCGCTTTCACTCAACACTTGTTCTTTCTTGAATTTGTAAACCCTAATTCTAAAATTAGATTGGGGATTTGACTTCTTTGTGTTACTTAAACTTCTTGCAATAAAGGAAAATATTATCAAAGCAAGTATATGGCATTTTTAGATATATTAGCTAATCTAAGGTTTTTATGTGATTCTGGTTATGATCTGCTTGTATCAATGTGATTGAAAGGTTACCGTTCGAAGGAGTCGAAACCCTTTAATTCAACTAAAACCTTTAGATCATTAGATCCTAACCTTAGGCCACCTTAACCACTTCAAAAGGAGGCTTTGATTGGATCCTAAGCCAATTCAACTTATTCGAAAGGTATTTTCATAAGAGATTCAAGTGTCTCGACCATGTCGGAAGGTTGTTTAGAAGGAGTTTCAATTACCGCAACCTTTTCAAAAGGTGAACTTAAAGGAGATCTAAGTCTTCAAGATTATTTAAGTAAATGGATTCGAAAGGTATAAACTACCTTCACCTGTTCGAAAGGTGGTTTCGAAAGGCTCACTTACACTTTGAACTTTGCTTTAGGGTCTTGACAAGTTTTCTTTTTAACAGACTTTATAGGATCATTTTCCAACTCTTTCAACTATCTATACATTCTTCTTACTATTGATTACGTATGTAAATGGGTTGAGGCCATTCCATGTAAAACAAATGAGCACAAAGTTGTTGTGAAATTCATAAAGAAAACATCTTTTCGAGGTTTGGAACACCTCGCACAATAATCAGCAAAAATGGAACCCATTTCTGTAATCAATCATTTGAAACTCTAATGAAGAAATACTCGATAACCACAAGTTATTCACTCCTTATCATCCTCAAACTTGTGGTAAAGTTGAAGTTTCAAATTGCAAAATCAAGCAAATTTTATAGAAAACTGTAAATAAAAATTGAAAAGATTGGTCATAAAAATTGACAGATGCGCTTTGGGCTTATAGAATTGCGCCTAAAACTAATCTAGGGATGTCTCCTTTTAGGTTAGTATATGGTAAAGTGTGCCATTGACCTATCGAACTTGAACATAAAGCGTTGTGGGTGATTAAGAACATAAAATTTGATCTTGAAACAGCTGACGAAAGCAGGAAATTACAAATCAACGAGTTAGAGGAAATTAGGAACTTCGCCTATGAAAATGAGAAAACTTACAAAGAAAAAACAAATGTTTTTCATGATAAGTCGTTCATAAGAAAAATATTTTTGCCAAATCAAAAGGTTCTTTTGTATGACTCTCGACTTCATTTGTTCCACGAGAAATTAAAATTAAGTTGGACACGACCATACGTGGTACTTACTGTTTTTCCACACAGTGCCATAGAAATAGAAAATCCTAGGGATGGATTGATTTTTAAAGTCAATAGTCATCATTTAAAACCTTACTTGGAGTTAGCGAGTGATCGAGAGGAGGAGCTCATGATTCTTCATGAGCCACACAACGTCTAGAAAGAAATTTTAACCCTCTCTTGTAAAAATGTACATATTTTTCTCTGTTACACTCATTATATCATCCATTGACTGTGGGGGCACAATCAAAATCAAGTGTGGGGGAGTCTCATGTTTGTTTTGATTTACCATGGTATATTTTTTGCATTTTCTTCCCAAAAAAAAAGAAAAAAAACCCAACAACAAAGTTGATTTTTTTAGCATATTGATTTACTTTTGAAGAAGCACAATAGAATAAGTATACGGTTTTGGTTATCAAATTAATTTTTTTGAAAAATTACTTGTCTTAATAAAAATAAAATGAAAACTTTGATTACAAGTAATTATGGTGTAAATAGTATACAGGAAGGTTCATAAGTGATAATCATGAATTATATCCTATGTGTAATCTTTTTTTAATAGAGTGGTTGATTTAAAGTAAAGGAGAAAACATTTTTTATCTTCTATGTTAAGTGATGCTTAGATGATTTTGCATAACTCTATTTTTTTAAATAAATATATATATATATATATATAATATTTCATAATAATTAGAAACACGTAGAGTCATGTGTTCACACGCAAGTGTGTACACTTGCCATGCTCTATACCCTTCTCAAGTAAGCTCGAAAGGCAGTGCACGATCGGTATATCTGGCCTTAGTATATTTGAGTTAGGTGTATGTAAATAAAATTAAAATAATAATAATAAACACCTAGAGTCATGTGTTCATACGCAAGTGTGTACACTCGCCATGCTATATGTGATGACCCAGAATTTACGATTGTTTGAAATTGAAATATTTAATTAATTTTAAATATTTGAAAGTTATTTTTTAACTTAAATTTCGAATATCAATATTTACTGGATAATGAATTATTGAATTTAATTATCGGAATTGGGTAAAATATTGAATCTTGAGTTTTAAGCCTGTTAAAAATAATTTGTAGATTTGTAAAATTTATATTAATAATACTAAAGGTGATAGAACTTTTAAAATTGAATTCGAAAGTAATTTGTTCAGTTTTATAAATATATCGTTAAATCAATATTTAAAAATAGCTTTCCGGGGCACAGTCTCGGAATTCGACGAAACCTGTTCCATTGGATCCGTAATATTGTATTATTATCGGATTTCAAGTTTCGTAGTGATTGGAGTTGTTGTGTGAGCGTACGACATATAAATGCACTGAAATTTATATCAAATTCAATATAATAAATACTTTATTGGCTGGTCAAATTAAATTCACATCAGAACTCTATCACTTCACCTCAAATCACTGTAGCAAGTATATTTCCACATGCAAACTTCCTTTCGAATATCACTTTTTCCCATTCATTTCATTTCATAGCCGACCTTTTTAAAATATCAGAGTAGAGAGCTTTGAAATATAATGGCCCAGCAAAATCAATAGAACGAAATTGTTTTCACTCAAAAAAAAATATACAGACTTCGCGATGGAATCGCGATCGTTTTGGGGTCGCAAGCAGCCAGGAGGGGTGAACGCGAGAGGGTTTGCAAAATCGAGGGAAGGAGGTCGCGGTGGCGCTGATAGTAGCGGCACTTGCGAAGCTAGGGCTTGGGGTTCTTGTGGCGGGGAGACGGGATTTGGTGGTAGGCATTGTGTATAGGGGTGTCATGAGGCGGAAGCCCGGGTTCGTGATGGCGGACTGGGGGTTGGATCGAATTCGATCGAGGTTGGGGTCGGTGCGATTCGCGAGGCGGAAGTGGTCGCGCAAGCGAGGCGATGGTGGGGGAACTCCGTTCTAGTGTGCGCGTTGGCGATTGAGGCGACGACAATGAAGACGAGGCAGCAGCCGGGGGCTCGAACGTTCGTTGTTCCAGACGATTGCAGGCCGAGCAGTGAGGTAAACGTTTTATTCACATCAATTTTAATCTGAACATATAGATTTGAAATTTTCAGCTAGTTTCATATTACAGTTAAGTGTTAATGTTTATAAAAATAGATAGGTATGCACATATGTAACTTACTGTAAAATTGGAAAATAATATATTAAGGTGTTTAATTTATTCAATCAACTTATTTAACTATTTTATAATTTGTTAAAAAGAAAATTAGTAAAAATCAAAGCAATATTAAATATAAGTTATTTTACAGGTACATGTGATTTCAAAGTAAATAAATACTTTCATCCCTATTTTCATTTACTGATTAGTTCAAAAATAATGTATTTGGGGTGATTAACCTGATAAATTACTTATTAAATTTTAGTTACAAAAAGATTTTCTTTTCAGGGGAGAATTATTTGGTTGAAATCAAATTATTTAATGATAAGTGATTATTCGATTAGTTCGAATATTAACAAATTATAAATTGTTTATTTAAGGTCGGAAATAAGAAACCAAGGCAATATTGAAGTGGATGGCAAATCTAAAATCAAAGGTGAGTTAATCTCACTCATCTGGGTTAATTTAAATTTAAATGGTTAAATTTAAATATTTAGATGAATGATTGAATTTGGTTTGATGTGCTATATTATATATAGTAGTATATATAGTATATATTGGGTGATTGATATTCCCGCATTATATAGTGGATGAGACCCTATGCGCCGCATAATAGCGGATGATAATATTTAAAACCCATATACCGTGAAATTCTACCTCGAAGTGGAATTGGTATTGTGCTAACATCTGTGGATGCAGGGAAAACAGGTTGCAGGGATCCAACTGGATTCCTCAAAATTATTTAGATTGTTTTATATTCTGTGTTCTAAATATTGGATATTCTGTGGTGAATTATATTGATAATTGGAATATTGAATGTTATGGTTTGCTTGAATATTCGGTACCCTAAAGTACCAAAATAGATAGAAGTTGATTTTGAAAGGAAAATAAGGAAAGGATTTTCAAGTAAACTAATTTTAAAGAATTTGTATAAATTTAAGAACAAATCTGGAAAAGAATAAAAGTGATTTCAAAATTCAAATAGATACAGAAAAGGGGATTTTGAATAAGCAGAGAAATAATGAATATTAAGCTTAAGCAATATTATTTAAAAGAATAAAGAATTTATTTTAATTCAAGGTTTAAATTTAAATAAAAAGAAATAGAAAAGGGATTTGGGAAATCTGAAATTGGTATTCTCAGTTTAAAGGGATTTTTCAATCATAAATAAGAAATGAAATTAAAGTTAAAGGATTTTGAAATAAACGGAGTAAGTAAAGAAATTTATTTAAAAGTAAAGTAAATCGGAAATCAATTTGGGAATTGATTTAAGTGTTAAAACGGGATTTTTGAAAGAGAAGTGAGATTTTGGATTTATAAATTGGGTTTATAAAAGTGTAGAAATATATCAGTGGATATTTGGAAGAATAAATTCACGGTGGGAATTTATTATAGAAATGGGTAAATTTGTTTAAAAATAAATAGTGATTTATTTTGAAGATGTGAAAGAAAAGTGTATTTCCCTGAATAGCCAAGTACGTTTCCAAAGTAAACTTTTAAGTATAAGCTAAAGGTTTAAAAGTTGATTTAAAGTATGTTTTGGAAAATCTATTTTTTTTTTAAATGTTTAAACTTTAAAGTAAGTATTTTTCAAATCTATTTTAATAGTAATTATTTAAAGATGGTTTGGTATTATGTTTTAAATAAAAGAATCTAGTTTTATATTTTATTAAGTAGCTTTATTTTAAATATTTTTAAAGTATATACCTTTGAATAAAGTATTAAAGTAGTTTTAATTTAAATGTTTAAAGTATATTTTATAATAAAGTGTCTCTAAATTATTTTAAAAATCTAATGTTTTGGTACTTGGTGATTTCAGTGGAAAATGGAATATTTGAAAATTTTATTCCATGAGAGAAGGACGGTTTGAAATTGTTTTCAAAGGATTGAAAATGGAAATATATCTTGCGAAGATATTTTGAGGTTAATAAATAATTTGGGAAAAATTATTTATTGTTGGATGGATGTTTGTGAATGTTAATTGATAGTTAAATAACCGACTATCAATATTGGCCAATGCGCTGATCGTTTCGAAGAGACCGGGATCGGGAGTTTTCCCGAAAACCACTTCAATCCGGTTTGTATGTTTCGTGGGGAAAATGAGTTTGGAATCGAAGTTGGAGCAGTGAAGTGCAAGGGCTAGTCGCTACTAATCCTGAGGATATTTCCAAAATGGATGTAGTAGGAGTAGTGCCTTCGGTTCCGTTCTAACCCGGAACGGACTTGTATGGATGAATGCTTTCGGAACATCGTCAGCGGACGATGGGCATTCTGAGGGATATGTTCTAAAAGGTAACGCTTAGCCTCAAGCCTCATTAACCGGGAATGACTGAAAATCAGGGGTTATGCAGCAAGGCTTCGTGGGTAGCCCCCACTTGAGAGTAAGGTCAACCCTGTCTAGATGTCCCTTTTTATATTCGGCTTAGTGGTGCGGTTGCTGATCCCAACCGTGGGGTGATTTTATTCGGAATTGTCCAGTAAGGGATGATTCCGGCCTTGTGTTGTTGGGGAGCGGGCGTACTCCTCGGTACTGTGATCTAGGCCACGTACTGTGACAGGTGGTACCCCAATGCCTAGTCATTAGTTGGAAATCCATTCTCCCTACGTACCTTTACGGTTTTGTTTGTATACCTATTTGCTGGAATTTAATCATGTAATAATTTCAGCTATTTGAATAAGTATTTGTATATAGACACTACTATAATATCAGAGGATTTTGATAAAAAGTGTTTTGGCTATCGTAAGGTAAAAACCCGACATATTTATTTGTGGCGTGGTCTTACGAGATGCTTTTGATTTCAAAGGGTTTGGAAAACTTTAATAATCCAATTGAGTGTGTTTTCTCACGCTGGTTTTCCAGACTGACTCGGGTGTTATTTTATTATAATGCTCGGGTCAGACCGAGTATTATAGGTTACAGGATATGATGCTGTGGAGCTCAGGAGACGAGCTGAATTTCGAGATGTATCACACGTATATGATATATATTCTGCTGTGTTGTGTATGTTGTGTATTCTATGTGGGACAAGTTATTATAACTGTCCTAAATTGTGATGTTGATTATATTGTACTCTGATGTTGTATTCTGATGATGTATGTATAAACAGATATAATTTCTTTTCTGTAAAGATTAGTTATTATCTATTATATATTGTTCCGCTGCGATTGTGAGATTCTAATGTTGATTTTTTCTATCTTCTTCTTCTACCTCTTCTTCTTCAACCCAAATGTTTCGTATTTCCGTTCTTTTTGAGTTGATCTAATGGAGATTAGTGTCAACTTAAGGGGTACGGATTTGCGGGTCGTTTCACTATATACCCTTCTCACGTAAGCCCGAAAGGCAGTGCATGATTGGTATATCTGGCCTCAATATATCTGAGTTAGGTATGTAAACTATAATAATGTTAATATTTTTCAAAATAGAGAGAGCAAACAACTGAAACCCAAGCACTATCTTCACTTAATTGATTTGACTTGTTATTCAAAAGAAATAGAAATGCCACTTTGCAAAACTTTGATAATCAACTGAAGGATTCATTTCTTAGTTGTACTATGTTATCAACCGAAACAACTAGCCAAACTAGAGTCCAATTGTGATGATAACTTAAATTTTTTTGGAAGTTTTGATGAGTAAAAAGACTTAAATTTCTTGATAATAACCAAAACTTGTATCTAACTTGTGTCAATTAAAAAGTAAAATTTTAATTTGTAAGTATATTCAAAAACTTGCATCATGTAGTCGCATTAGAATTTTCATATCGCATTTGGATTTTGTGGGTAGTATCCGTTGAATTCTCACGAGACAACACTCGTCCTACTAGGGACACCTAATGGTTTAACGGCTTGTTGCATACGCTCAATGCAATCGTGTTTCCTACGAAAATGGATTTATCCTTGTTTTAGTTTATTCGAGGATGAATAAAAAGATAAGTGTGGGGGTATTGATGTGCATGTAAAAGTGTATATTTATATTCTCATATTTAATCTTCTTTTGTTAAAATAAAAGGCATAAGAGCGTATTTTTACATGTTTAAACCAAAATCTTAATTGTTTTCAAATCATTATTCATTCATCTTCATTTTGGGGCAAAATGGTAATTTTGTGTATGAATTAATTTTGATAAAATTTATTTGCATATTTTTATTTTTATTTGTAGGAAATTAAGTGCAAATTGGATGGAGCTTCATGGATATATGCATGCATAAGTGTTCAAAGCCAAAGAAAGAAGGAAATAAAAGAATTCATATAACATGGAGGAGGCCACCTACCCACTAACTAATGGACCATAATTAAAAGCAAAAGCACATGTTAGTGGAGGATTAATTAAACGCCAGTGATGACTTGGAGGCTACATATTCTCAAGGGCATTTTTGGTAGTCCCCTAAATTGCTCTAAAATGGAATTAGGGTTTTAGACATGTATAAATACCTCTAAATTGCTTCTTAATATCATATTATTATTCACTTTTGTTCTAGTTTGTTTTCTAAAATTTTCTTAGTTTAACACAATTTCAAAACATTGGGCTAATTTGAATGAGTAATTTTAGAATTTATTCTTTCCTTATGGATCGACCCATAGTCGCATACGTACTACAATCGTATGCCGTGCGCTTGTGGTTTTTATTATTACATTTTCGATGATATTCTAATCGATAGAATTTTCCATCGCTGATAATTCTGTTTCATTTAACAAACGAGAACTACCAAACAACATATCATAACATGATGCACATACCATATTGTCCTAATATATAGGATACATGTGTCCAAAAATAACTTAACAAAGTTCCGATTATTCACTGAACACACTTTACTATAGGGAGAAAACAAGAAAAGATTTCACAATTATTTGGGTTATGCCACTACCACTTGGGATCCTTGCATAGCATATAAACAAATCTTTTACATACAGAAAGCTTATTGGAAATCTTATTTAACCACTCTATATTTTATCTCAAATTTCCTTAAGGAAAACTTTAAAACTAAACTCCAGGTTTTATTTCAAATCAATTGAAATAAAAATGTATACATATATATTTTGTATGTCAAATCATAATTTCAAGATTAAGTCAAAAGAGGTAATTAGCCAAAAAGATAAACATTAGTAAAAAATTTAGATCAAGTCCAGAATTTTTGAAATTTAGGTTCAAGGACAAAACTTCATTTTCCCTCTTGTCGACGTCCACTATCAGATTTCATATTCAACTGTGCATGCCCCTATTCATCCGCCAACACCACCACCTGGTAGCCCCTCCCCTTCTCATCACCATCGCCTTCAACAGCTCGACCTTGACCTGCACCATGCCATTCTCCGCTTTGTCGGCATCGATGTCGCTTTCCCGTCGTCTTCGTCGGTGGGAAGCTCATCGGCTCCTCAAAACACACACCAAACCACCTCATCACCGCAGCCATCCCCCACTATACCACCTCATGGATGCACCATCATCGTCGATCTTAATTTAAAATCATCGTCGATCTTAATTTAAAAAAAAATCAATAACATGACAAAAATGCTAAAGTAAATTAGCATTAAATCATCTAATGCTATATTCATTTCTTTATAGTTCAAAAAATGCTAAATTTTGCTATCATTTTGCATACAAAGTTAATCCATAAATCATTTTCTAAATTTATATTAGATGGAAGAAGCACAGGCATACAATCAATTATATACACCAATATATATTGAACAATGCCACTAGAATTTGTTTAGCTTTGCAAAATAGCAAATGTTGGCGGAAGGTAATTATCAAGTTCATGTTATTTTGAATATGGTCATGATATTTGCTGGAATAGCCACTATGAGATGTTATTTCTTAATTAAAACATGCAACAAAAAATTCTTAGTTTCACAAAAATGTGAAGTTACAATACTAAGATTAAGAATATGATAGTTATAAGGATATTAAACCAATTTGCATGTTAATAATTGACAGCACTCCATGCTAGAACATGAAACATGTCAATAGGAATTTTGCGCTTTCACTGTTATTTCCTTAAGCCACATAACATCCTTTTGTTTTAGGCCTTGTTTGGATGGAGTTCTAGTTATCCAATTTTTCTTTAGTTCTTGTTAATGAAAATATATGCATGAAAAATTTAAAATGATACTTAAAATAGCATTTTAAAATACAAATGCTAGTGCACTTTTAAAATACAAAATGTTACATTTACCTATCAATTTGTATATTCAACACATGCTCCGGTACTTTTAAAATACAATGCTATATTCAACTATCATTTATCATATTCTATACATGCTAGTTCACTTTAAAAATGCAATGCTACCTTTAACTATCATTTAGCATATTCTACACGTGCTAGTTCACTTTAAAAATGCAATGCTACCTTTAACTACCATTTAGCATATTTCATACAAGCTAGTCTATTTTGAAAATACAACATTATTTTTAACTATCATTTTGCATATCTTAAACATTCCAGTGTATTTCATAGCTAAAATGCTACATCAATTTATCATTTCAAATATCATTAACATGCTAATAGACTTTGTAATTAAAATGCTACATTAAACTATCATTTTGCATGTTTTAAACATGCTATTGTACTTTATAGCTAAAATGCCACTTTACACTATCATTTTAGATATCATAAACATGCTACTATACATTATAACTAACATGCTACATTAGACTACCATTTTTTATATTTCAAAAAATCTAGTGTACTCAATAAATAAAATACTATATTAAACTATCATTTTGAATATCCTAAACATGCTAGCAGACTTTGTAATTAAAATGCTATATTAAACTTTATAATTAAAATGCTACATATACTACAATTTTGCATATTATAAACATGCCAGTGGACTTTGTAATTAAAATGCTATACTGAAATATCATTTTGAAAATTTTAAACATGATAGTGAAAGTCATAACTAAAATTCTAACCGAATTCCAAGCCAGATCGATTACGTATGGATGCAAAAGCTAACCGGATGCCAAGTCTAACCGGGTACGTATGGAACCAATCTATACCTGAGATATATTGTTTAATCAAGCGTACCATCGAATGCAAAAGCTAACCGGATGCTAAGCCTGATCGGGTATGTATGGATGCAAAAGCTAACCGGATGTTAAGCCTAATCGAGTAAATAAGCTACCAATCTATACCCGAGAAATATTGTTTAACTGAGCGTACCATTGAATGCAAAAGTTAACCGGATGCCAAGCCTAATCGAGTACATATGGATGCAAAAGCTAACCGGATGCCAAGAATAATTAGGTACATATGGAACCAATCTATACCCAAGATATACTTTTTAACCGAGCGAACCATCGATAGCAAAAGCTAACCAGATGCCAAACCTAATCCGGTACGTATGGATGCAAAATCCAACCAGGTGCCAAGACTAATCGGGTACATATGGAGAAAAAATCTAACCAGATGCCAAGCATAATCGGGTTCGCATGGATGCAAAAGCTAATTGGATGTCAAGCCTAATCGGGTGTATATGGAACCAATCTATACTCGAGATATATTGTTTAATCGAGCGTACCATCAAATGCAAAAGCTAACTAGATGCAAAGCATAATCGGGTATGCATGGATGCAAATGCTAACCGGATGCCAAGCTTAATCGGGTAGATATGGAACCAATCTATACCCGAGATATATTGTTTAACTGAGCATACCATCGAATGTAAAAGCTAACTGGTTGCCAAGTCTAAGTGTGTATGCATAGATGCAAAAGCTAACTGGATGCCAAGCTTAATCGGATACATATGAACCAATCGGCGTATTCCATTCATTTTAATGAATTTTAAAAATACAAATGCTATTTTTTACTATCATACGGTTATTTGGCACATTCTATGCATTTTAAAAATACAAATGATATTTTTAACTATTATTTGGCATATTACGTTCATTTTAATGCATTTTAAAAATACAAATGCTATTTTTAACTATCATATCGAAAATTCGATACAATGAAATATACTTTAGAAATACAACTAATATTTTTAACTGCCAGTAGTTACATTCCATTCATTTTAATGTATTTTAAAAATACAATTTCTATATTTAACTATCATTTGGCACATTTGATTCATTGTAATACACTTCAAAAATACAAATGCTATTTTTAACCATCATTCGGCACATGCTTTGCATTCTAATGCACTTTAAAAATACAAATGCTATTTTAACTATCATTCGGCACATTCGATTCGTTCTGTCAAACTAGCACTATCATTCATTTTTATAGGCTAAAAATATGTTAAAATAAAGTAGCATGATACACATACACTGCTGTATTCATTTTTTGTAGTTCAAAAAATGCAAAGTTAAACTAATATAAAATCAACATAGTGCTATATTCATTTTTTATAGTTTAAAAAATGATAAATCAAGCTATCACTATCATTCCTTTTTATAGTTTAAAAGTGCTAAACTAAATTAGCATCATACATATATAATGCTATATTCGTTTTCACTTAAACATAATGCTAGATATATAGCATTTTTGATTGTTAATTGTTCAAAAAAAACGATCGCCTTCTACGCCATCGCCATCGCCTCCCAATCCACCTCGACCACACCATCATCGATGCCATGACTTCACCATCACTGCTACACCTCCAACAATCTTCTCTTCCATTGCCTCCCAATCCACCTCAACCAACCACTTTATTGCCTCCTAAGCTGCTGTAACCTCATCGCCTTGACCAACCACCATTGCCATCCTAAGCCGCTGCCACCTCGTTGCCTCCTAAGCCACATCCACCATGGTGTCGCCTATCAAGCCGCCACCATTTTATTGCCTCCTAATTTTGGTGTTGCAATGTATTTTTACACCAAGGTTGGCCTTCATACTAAAAAAATGCTATCCTTGTATCAAAAAATTTCTTTATGTTTGGCCTTCTCCTTATTTTCCATAAGTCAAAATCTGTTTTACCAAAACAACTCTACAGCATTCCCTTGCTTTGAAACTTAAAAATGAATGTTGATGATGTTGCAGTCATCACCAGAATTATTTTCAAGAGATAGAAGTAAGTTCAGTACATCTAAATCATACATCTGGGACTTAACCCAAAATCATTTCCAAAGTGGTATCAAATACTTTGTATAATAGTACTAAGTATAATGATCTCAATTCATAAAACAATTTCCCAAATATTTTCTTTCAAATAATACTGTTATTACTTTACAAAATATTTTAAAACCGATTTCAAAACACTAGGATTTGCGTTCTCAAATTCTCAGTTTCAATCCTTTTTATTTATAAACCATGCTTATATAAAATCACTCTCTTATATATAATCATTTCAAAGTATTCATTCCCAAAAGAACTTATCTTTCCTTCATATTATAATAATTTTTTTTTCTTAAAGTTAAATTTTAACCCAACATTATCACCAAACCCCTTCTAGTCAAACCAAGAATTTTCATTCACAAGGTGTTCGTTTCAATGCATCTATAAATACCGGCTACCTAACCATGTAGTGAAAAGGTAAAACTGCTCATAAACAGGTCGAGCATAAATAAACAATCAACAAACAATAGTCAATGCTCATAACCTGGTTGAGCATAACTAATTAGCAAATGATATAAATGCTCGTAAACTGGTTGAGCAATATTAAACTAATAATTCTACAAATGATAATAATGCTCATAAACTGGTCGAGTATGTCAAATCATTCTACAAAGGATAACAATGCTCATAAATTGGCCGAGTGTGGCTAAACTAATTAATAAGAGGTAAAAAATGAACATCATTAATCCTTACATTAATTAAACTATACTATCAACTTATACTTATATAAGTTACCATATCTATGATCTTCAAGTTTTGTAGTTGGAATTGCTTTTAAGGCATGTGTTTATAATAAATACAAATACGCTCTCACATGTATAATATATTTAACTCATGCAAGGGCATTCCATTACCATATCTCTCAATGAGTCGTACCTGACCAAAACCAAGGTTCTCGCTTAAACTTCAACTCTAATACCAGATGTAATGACTATCCTTTTCGACCACCAAATGTCGACACAAATACAACTGTGGTATTCTTATGCCAAGCATCCAAGTGGTAGAAAGATATATTGTTAGAATAAAATAAAAGATGAAGAAAATAGAACAAGAAAAAAAGAACATAATATCTGAATCTCACAACGGAACGGTAATATATAATATCCAAAGACAATACAAACTGTCACTGTAACATACATAGAATTTCAGAGTTACAATTCTATATACTATAATCAGCCTAGACAGTTTTAACAACCTGCCCTCACAAATACTGATATGTACATAATAGTAATGTAGTGGAAATAAGAATACTACGGTGGTTGAAACATCCAGCTCGTCTCTTTGAGCTTCATAGAACATCAACAAAAACCTACCTTTCCTAGACTACTTAAAAGAGAACCCATGGAAATAAGGGAAATATAAAACCACGACAAGTCATACATAAGTCTGGTATGAGAAACTCAAGAAATATGTGATTGCCTATAATAGTACTTTTGAGACTGCACGGAATGCCATAATGGTTATCCCCTCAAAAGAACCACACATCTAATAAGTACACATGGTGATATAATAGATAATGTCTAGGGCGTAGAATATAAATTTTAAAATAGATGTAATACTTATATTGATCATACCATAAAAATATTGAGGGTAAAATCAAAAGTACTAAGGTACTTTCGCATATGGATTTTTCGCGAAGATGCCTCCAGTAAACTGAAGCAGATCTCCATGCACTAGGGTCAAAAGTTACAATCTAAGCGTGTTATGTCTCTAGTTAAAATATACTATAAGGAAAACATAGATGGCCCACGCCCAAACATAATATGAACCACATGGAACCAAGTATCAACAACTCCTGCTAGCAACATCGATAAGCATACTCTAGATGTGGAGTTGATATACCCCTAAACCCCAGATATGCATACTACTCTGTCTTTAGCCATTTCCTGATGTCGAGATTACGTTCGGCATCTTTCACACAAGTCTTCATTACTCGAACATAACATAAATCCCCAAATGGATTCCAGCATCTCGAAAAGACCATGATTATCTGCATGGATTCAAGCATCTCGAACAGATCTTGAATCTCCATATATATTCCAGCATAAGTCCTCCGATTAATGCTAACACTGACCTCTCCCTTGGACTTAACCTTAGTATAGATTGTTCAACTCTATAGCATTCCACTTCAAAACTACTTTCAAAACATTGAACCCATATATCAGTTTTGATGTATTGTTTGATAAGTAAAATACTTATCGATCCCGGTCTCTTCCATACTAAATTGATGAATTTTTGGTTAACTAAATCATGTTTCTTTTAGAAGTAAGTGAACAATATAAAAAGGAGTCCTTGGGGGATCTCATGTATAAAAATTCATAAAGCTAGAGGCATTTCATACCAATGCTCCTTCCAAGAGGTCTCAAATCTTATGATACCGTGAAGCTTTTAGATACTTCCTAAGTTAATCTAATCAGGTTTGATAGTCAACTAATCAGTTATCAAGTTCAAAATAGGCGATCATATATGGAAACCAAGTCTCGTATACTTATCGCATTCCCTACTTTTTCATCTAACACTATCCCTCGATCAGCAGTGAAGCCAGGTAGGTTAGAGCACTGGTTGCATCAAAGACCTACCTAGACACTTAATTCTTAACTCTCACAGATAGACAAGTTTACTTCTTCGGCTTTTATTGCTAAGAACACGACTAATTTTTTTCCATAAATGAGTAAACACACAAAGCACAATCAAGTCACACAAATCATGATTAAGTCACATAAGCGACTTCGAATCCTCTTTTTATTTGATTAATATTTTTCTTAATTAAAACCTCTTTTATCAGTAAAACTTCTTTTATTTATCACTACTATTCATTTGTACTCTTCCAATACTTCTGTTATCCCGCTATTTGGTCAAGAGTGGGATATCAACAAAATTGGCTAAAAATGGATGGATATGGGGATTAAAGATCGATATGAAAACATGGTTATGATCGATACCGTCAATAGTTGACCGAGCCCCAATCAAGATGGGATCGCTAGGGAACGATACACAAGGTTTGGAGAAGCTACATTTCAAATTTCAGGTCAATCGGAGTTCGCATGCTCGAGATATGGATGGATCAATATTGGTGAGGAATGGTTCTGGATCGATATCTCTGTATCGATCAAGGTGATGGGCTTCGGATCGATGCCTTCACATTGATGCTTTCATATCGATAGATAGATGTGAATATGGATAACATACATGGCTTTGGACCGATAGTAGTTCGTATCGATGGGTTTCGTATCAGCCTATGATATTGGATCGATACGAATAGAGGCGTTTAGGAACGATACGAAGGCAATGGACTTGGATCGATGGATACAAACAAAGGCACGGGTGATGGATATGAAAGGCAAGCATTCATGGATCGATACGAACAGCATGGCGATGGATACAAATTAATGGAGGCGAAAGTGATGGTTATGCACAGTTCGATGGATACGAAGGTTCCAGCCTACTCGCAAATGCAAACTTGGATCGATCATAACTCTCATTCTACAACTCCAAATGTTATGAAATTTTCACAAGAGCTTCACTATGCACTCAAGAATGTTCATGATCGATCTCAGCTTGACTGGAGCCAATTTGGATCGATACGAATTATACTTGGATCGATTCTAGATCACTGTGGATCGATCTAGTGGGCCCATCTACGCATGAGAAAAGGTATTCCAGGTTTTGGGATGGATATTTTCGGATCTACACCTATAAATAGCGGTCCTATGGCCACTAAAAGGATATCTTCTTCTGCACTTTACGACGAAACTCTGTTATTTTGTTTGTTCAAAGGCTAGTAATTGTAATCTCAATACAAAAGGAATAAAAGGATCAATTCAAAGTGGACGTAGGCCAAAGATAGCCGAACCACTATAAATCTTGTGTTCTTTCTTGCTTTCTTACATTTTAATCTTGCTATTTCTTCATTTTTATTCTCTACTTTATCTGGATCTGATATTTGTGCTTGGAAATTGTGGATCTGTATATATACACTAGTGCTTTCACTATTTTTGGGGTTTGTGACCAATTTTGGCGCAAACAACTTCAAAAAGTATTCATATACTTATCTTAAATGGTATAAGTTTATTAACAATCTATTGCAAAAGGTCTAAGACAAATGTTACTAAAACATTATCACTACAAACCCAAAACCATTTCACTTATGCTTATCCTAAGAAAATTCCATTTAATGATCTATTTACATTCATAAGTATAATCAAAAAGGGTTAAAGACCATTGTTATTAACACATTGTCATAACAATCCTAAACCCATTTATACTCAACGTTATCCTTAAAGCGTTCTTTTTAAATATCTAAGTATATCTACTCTTTTTAAACAAAGTAATATACTTTTAATTAACTTCCCAAAATCATTTATTATATCATAAGTGTTATAATCCAAAACTTCCTTTATTCCTTTATAAAATACTTAACTTGCTATTTTCCTAACTTATATATATAAATACTTATAAATAGGTTTTATATATCTATGTAAAATATTACTTGAAAATAACTAATTTAATATTTGATGAAAATAAATAAAAACGGGCTTTATATTATAAAACCCTTTTACTTTAAATATATATATATATACATATATATTCAAACTTTAAACCAACTTTAAAATACTAAAAAATATGTTAATAAACATCTCTAAAACGAATAATGAAAAATGGATAATTTAAATATCATTTTTAGACATTTAAAACCTCAAATAATTTACGACAGTATTTATAAATGTTGTTAAAAGTCTTGTACAAAAAACAACATAGAAAATCATAAACTTTGTGACCAATTTTCACCACTTTAGCAGATGATTTATGACTTGAAAATTTTACATTTAGTACTACCCTTAGGTTACTTAAAATCCATGAAATGAAACCCTTAAGGATATCTACCAATTTATTTATAAAAAATTCCAAAAACGTGGTATATTTTCAAAGTGTACTTATAACTACCTTTTTACTCTAACATTAGCCACTTGGTTTTACCAGTTCTAAATTCCTTTAATCTTTGACCTTTTTCCAGTAATAAGTACAAATGAAATAATTAGTACAAATGCAAACAAAACCCTAAGGATGTCTTTCAAATTTATTACAAAAATTCCCAAAAACAATGTATTTCAATGTGCTCATATAGCGACATTCTTCTTGCAATAACATTTTGCAACTTTGTTTGACAAGTTAAATAATGAATTATACTTCAAATCTTTCTAGTATTAAGTACACTTATATTTCTTATCAAAAATGCAAAGAAGCCCCAGGGATGTCTCTTAAAATTGACTTTGAAAATCGTCGAACATAAGGCATACTCAAAGTGCATCCATGGCGACCTTTTCACTTTTGACTTTCATAACTTTAGCTCATAATTTATATAACTTTTCAAATCAATTCTTTACTGCACCATACACTAAATAATATGTAGTGTACAACCAAAGCAAGTTATACCAAGTTAAAGTCATAAATCTTCCATTTACATTAGTTAAAGTTAAGGGATGTCAAAGTGCACTTATAACGACTAACACTATATAGACCATTACAAAACCATTCCAAATTCAACATACAATCCAAAAAATATTTAAGCAACAATTCAAAGGCCATGCCACCTGTTATAAAAGGTAATAGGGGTGATGTTATACAATATAAAGTTGTCATTTCCTTTCAGAAGCAAGAGGGTCCAAAGTTTAGAACTTTAATTAGTTAATGTCACTTTAACTTTATATTTCAAGCTCACAACATATGTTACACAATATGTAATTATTCAATAGTAAGTAAACATACAAAACCCATGCTAAAACTAAGAAAAATCACCCAAGAACATAGAACCACTTCCTGCCATCTCCAAAAGCCTAAACACACCATCTTTATCTCCAAAATAACAAAACCAAACTCCCCCTCAACATCCATGCTCACGGCCTAAATGGGATCTCCCATTTTCATCACCTTTCTTCCACTTTGACTTTAGATCCATGCTTCCTGCGGTATTCTAAGGTGTTGGTAAAAGTTTGGTTGAGTTTACAAAAGTTAATTAGAGAAAGATTAGTGAAGAACAAAGTGGATTAGTTTTAATCCACTTCCACCATTTTTGGGATTTTATTTCATGTGAAGCTTTTGAATTTATGAAGTGTTAACACATCTAAAAAACTCTCCTTTAGCTCGTTTGACTAGCCAAAAGATTCCGCCATGTGCCTTGAATGCTTTTATTTTACACATTTACATCTCTTACTTAACACTTAAGACTTTCCTTAATGCTCATTTTCCAAAATATTTTCCTATAACATTACCCATTACATCATCATATTTTATTTTTCATAAATGGAAAAATATTTTTATTTCATACTAATGATTTTCTAAGCGTTTTAGTGTATGCAAAAAAATTTGAACAACTTCTATCGTGTAAAAAGTTGTTATCGATAAAACGATTTTCGGTCACATTATCAATATTTCTTTAAAGTATTCATTTCCATAAACAGATTTCTAAAACAAGTTTACCATCATTAGTTATGATTTAAAAGGGGGTCAACAAGGTTATTAAATTATTTTAATCACATTTAATCCAAGATTCGAATATTTAAATAATTCAGATATTTAAATGCGAAGTGTCCGAAATTCTGGGTCGTTACAATCACAAAGCCCTAAATTTAACAACCAAGCATTATTTATCGATTTTTGTTTGGCTCGACCACTTTTTCGAAAAAATGGACACCACCTATCAACTCCTTTCGCTAGGAGCTTTGCAACAATATAATATATGTAGGGGGTTTAGGCATTTTAACTTTGAATCAATTTGTAATTGGGGAAAATCATCCGTTATTAAAATGTAATTAAGCGGAATTTTGGTATGAAGGAAGGAAGACTGATATGATAGCTGACTCCTAGGGTTTCTAGGCGTTACATACATAAGAAATAAGGCATGTTTAGTTATATGTTACCATTTGGCCCAAAAGTGGGTGCGCACCCTATCTAAACATTGTAACGCCACTATATTGCAATCCTAACTCCAAATCCATCATATACCAAACTGACTAACTCGGAAAGACCTTCGGAATGATTATAAATACAAAACCTGATTCATCCTTTTATTAAAAAATCATTTTTAATTACTTTAATTTTAGAAGTGGCAAATTTATTGTAACGACCTGTAAATTTCCGATAATTAAATTCATTAATTAGTAAGTTTTGGAATTTAATGTTCTGAAAAAATTAAAAATTTAAGATTAAATAATGAGAGAAATAACTAGAATGTAATGTTAGTAATCTTAATTTAAGGCAATTGACAACTATTTTAATGCAATTTCAATGGATTAAAATGATTGTAAAGTTAAATTTGGTTATAAATTGCAAATAAGTAAATAAACCAAATGTTGTAATAAATGGTGAAATTGTATGTTCGTCTCTAACCGGAATAACAAATGTTAAATTTGAATAAAGGATGGAGTGAATGTTTTAATGAAAGAATAACATAAGTTGTTATTTGAAATGCATCTTGGAGAAGTTTATTTTCAATAAGATAAAACATTTACTTTGTAAATAGTGTGTAAATTTTGTTGTATATGAAATTTTATAAAACATTTTTGAAGTGGTATAAATGAAAAGAAAACAATGTTTTATAATTAGAATTTGTTTGAAATTAGTAATGAAATGAATTGAAATTAGATTAATTGAAATGTTTCAATTAAAAGGAAACATAAATGAAACTGTAATGAATGAGGTAATATAGGAACTTGCATTTTGTGTTAATATGGAATGAACATTTTAATTAAGATAATTGCATGTTTTGAGACGTATAAAAATAAAATTTCATTTTGAATAAGTATGGTTTTGGAAGAAAAATTGGATTTTAGAATAATATACATATAAACACACTTATTAGTATTCAAATTTTAAAATATATCAGAGGGTTCATGGTTGTATAAGTGTTGTTAAATGAATTAGAAATTACCTTTTATTAACAATTGTACATTAATTACACATGTTCATATATATTTATTTTTCCATTTCATATATGGTTAAACTTTTCAATTTGTTCCATTAATGTGACCGTTACAGTAAAAAAAATAAGTAAATCATTTTATAATGCATAGATAGATATATATTCATTAATTAATAAAATTGGTTTGAGTGACATAAATAAATGAATAGATTGATTGGTTGATTAATTGATTGATTGTTAATTGATTGATTGCATTAATGGAGTGTGGACATATATTAACGTAAAAACGAATGTTTTAATATAGAAGTAAATGATAAATATGTGTATATTTGGGTTTGCTGAAATGAATTAATAGGTGGAAGTTTTGGAATTTGGATCCCAAAGGTTTTTTTACAGTATATAAGTGGTCCCTTCATTTACATTACATTTATTATCACATCCATGTTCTCTTTCTTTTCATTTTCAAGTTCTTTGTGTAGGTTTCATTTGAGCATCCATTTAATTGTTAGATTGCTCATTCGTTTCTTATTAATTAATAGTTGCTTCATTTGATTTATTTATAATTAATAATTTCCGCATTATTTTCATTTGTTTCTCATTTTTTCGTTTGCTCCTTTCAAGTAATTTACCTAAAGCTTTTTCCTTTTCCTTTTTTTCCATTTTTAATACGAACATCCAAATTAATTATTTGTAAGTAAATTTCTAACTCATGTTTGTAACCAATAATGTTAATAGATATGTTTGAATTACAATTTAAAGGAAAACAATTGGATTAACTATCTTCCCAGTAATCAACATATGTTTTGAAATTTAATTATTGGAATTAATTGCAATTAAAATCTTTCCATTAATAAGAAATAGAAGTGAATTGTAATTAATTAGTAACTTACGTTTTGTGTTAAAAATATAATAAGTATTTTAATGAGAAATATTAAGTTAATTGGTGTGTTCAATATTATTAATTGTGTGTAAAAATGGTTAAATTAGCATATATTTATGTGTATATTTGGAGTTAATAAAATGTATTGAATGGAATATACGTTTTAAAATTAAATTTCAAAAGTTGTTTGCAGTATACTAATTCTTCCATTCTCATTAATTTATTACCTTACTTTATTCTTCCGCCATCTCATGTTTTCGTTGACCTCTCTCTTTTGCATATTTCATTCCATTTGTTCTTTCACTTCTTGCCTTAAATTGAATTATTAATGAGGCATTACTTTGCATTCGAAATGAAATGTGTATGTGCATTAATTCATGAATTCATTTACATACACTGTTCACTCATGCATGCATTCATTTCCCTTTGGAAAAAAAAAATTTCACCTAGCACGTCCATCTCAACTGAATTAAATGCTCTATATTTTCTTTGTGTAATGAATAGTCTTAAATATGTTAGAATTTCATATTACATTATTCACGTTCATTAATCTTTTCATTTATTTATCTTCTCAAATTTCAACCACCCCTTTCATTTATTTATTTCTATTACTTTTATTAGCACATGCCTCTTTTGGTTTTCCTATAAGTTTCATTTATTTACACGTGAACTTTGCCTTGAAACGTTTCCTGTTAATGAAATTAATTGAGGTAGCACACGTTATGAAATTTTATACCAAATTTTTGCTTGCTTTGTAAAAATGTTTTTTAAAATTCAAATGTGTATCTTTCATTCTTTATTTAATACCTGCCACATTTCTTTTCTCATTTTGTATGTTTCTTCATTTTCAGTTGTTCCTTCTTCTTTTCTCCGAAGCTACATTTTTTCAAACCTGAGTTTGATTTTATATTATATATATAATTTTTGTTTAATCTTTCTTCACCTCTCTTTTTCCTCCCTCCTTCTTCATTTTCTTCTCTTTTCTAAACAAAAATTTCTTCAAATCTACATTATTATTTTTTCTTCTTCTTCACATTTTCAAAATTTCTCCTTCAAATTTAGATTATACAAACTTCTCTGTCTCCTCTAAAACCTTCAAATATAAAAAAAAAACAAGAAAGAAAATCAAAGTTAAAAGAAAGAAAGTAGTGGCGGATCTGAACCTAATTAGAGGAAGGAAAGCTAAAAAGGTGAGTCATTCAACCCACTCACACAATATTAAAATTTCCATTGCAAGTTAAATAAAATTTATAATGAGATATATAATTTTTTTTGTTGGTTTAAATTGCCATTTAAATTGATATTGAATCTGAATTTACATTAAATTAAATTGACAATAATTTTATATTGGGATTTAATTGATTGTTAAAACCTCGATATTGATAACTATTAATTGTTGTAATATATTGGTTGATTTGGATGTTGTCCGAAATGGATGTTTATTGATTGATATGTTGGATGTATGGTTGTTCATTTATTTTAATATGTCCCCGTTATCACCGTGTATATTATAGACATCATTTAAATGGTCATCTAAATCATTTAAGAATGGGATAACTAAGCCATTTAAATTATGGGTTGAAATGATGTATGCCCATACAATTTCTTGAATTTGGATTTTGTATTAGAATTGAATCATTTGAAAGGTTTAAGTTTTAATTTAAACTTTGGATTTATTTTAATTAAAGTGATTAAAATTAGTACTTTGAATTATTTGAAGTCTTTTAAATGATTATATTCATGTTGTACACTTGATAGGAGATGAAATCCCGTAACATCTATGAAACCATTGAACTAATATTTCTATTTTACTTGTTTTGATTTGACTTACATAAGATCTTTTAGTTCTGACTCTAGTGTTTTGTCTTTTCATTCTGCTCGGGTCAGCCTAAGTTTTTCAGTGTTGAAGACATTATTCTAGAGGACGAAGATGAAGTTTAGTATTATATTATTATTTTATAACACTGCATCATGTTGTTCCACCGCCTTATTTTATTATTATTCCCACTGTATGTATAACTCTGATATATTGTAAAAGTGTAATCAAATGTTATTTGTAAAACAGCTTCATGAACTGTTTATTTGATTACTAGATTTTGTCGTTCCACTGCGAGATTCTGTGTTTTGTTTTCTTTTTTTTCCTTTTTTCTTATTTACCTCATTAACAATCCTCCCTTTTAAATGGTTTGAGTCTGACATGTGTGGTTTATTGTCGATTTGAACCGTCCAAAAAGGTGGGTTGTTACATTTATAGCTCGTTACATTACCTAATTCCTATTGATCTTCTAGTCAAAAATGAAAATCAAATCATCTCAAAGGAAGAATCATTAGTCTTCTATAGTTGAGGAAGATATCCTTGAAAAGACCAACTGAAATAGTGAAGGAAACTATTGCTAGAGGATCTGCCCTTCACTTTCTACTGATGATAAATTTTGACAAATGATGCTAACATTTATAGAAATCACAACCAAACACTTAGATAAGTACCAAGCTAAAATAAAGAGAACATTCGAAGGAATGGAAAGAAGAGTCGCTGCTATAGTTGAGGAAGGAAGTTGGCCCCTTATGGTTGACCAAAACTCTGGCAAACGACCAGGGAAGAACTCGAGGCTGATTTTACTAAGGATAGAACCATGAAAACTAGAGTTGAAGCCTCTCAAGTTGCCAAAAAGGGTCAACCCAAAAAGGCCCTTTCGCTAAGCTCTAAAAGAATAAGCCTTGGTGGGTGTTAGAGTTTAACCTAGATGCTGAAACATCGATATAGAACGTACCGATCATTTACATCTCGGTAGTGAATGAAATATGGAAAAATTAATACTGAAGTTGTCTGAACAGGTGCAGAATCTTCAAGAAGAAAATTTTGGTTCTTATACAAAACCCAAAATTAAGAACATCCAATCGTTTTCCAGTTGGATTATGTGGGCTCCCTTGATAATAGGATTTCAAATCCCTAAACTCTCTTATGATGGATTACCAATCCAAAAGATCACATTGCTTTATATGATATACAGATGCATCCCATTTGAGCCCCTAACAAAGTTAAATGTTGACTTTTGTCAGCCACTTTCACCGGGCTAGCGTTGAAAGAGTTCCAAAATTATTCTCCAAACCCAATTAACACCTGGGATTAGTTAACCACATAGTTTATAACCTAATATTTTACTTCGAAAGACACCTGGATTAGGTTGAAGTTTCTTGCGGATATCCGACTAGGGCAAGGGAACTCCCTCAATGATTATAGTTGAAGATTTAATGACATTGCCGCTAATGTCAAAGGCATGTTAGATGAGTCAAAATTGATAGCTATTACTTATGGGTTGTGGATAACACCCCATTTCAGAATGATTTAATAAGACAAGAATGAACATCAGTTAATGATTTCCTTTTCGGTGCCTACAGAGAGTATTGATAAAAGAGTCAAGAAAAGCTTTGGGAAAAAGCCGGGAGTGGATGGATGAAGGTCGGAACTTAAATCCATCAAAAAAATTGAAAGGAGAGTTTCAGGGAATGGAAACTCTCCCCTTGACCCCATTCATATGATCAAATATATATACACACTAAATTAAGACAGAATACATATCTCCATGCAAAAAAAGTCAAACGATCTAGAACCTAACCAAGGGGGCCAATATTTGTCTTATCATAGGCGAAATGTACACTAAACCGAAGAGTGTAGATTCTTAAAGAACTTCATTAGCAAGCTTGTAAGAGCCCGAAAGCTTGACAAATTTCTAGGGACCGAAAATGTGTTAGGGCCCATCATTAATCCAACTCAAAAAGACACAATAAGAGGAACAAGTGTCTAGAAAATTATCAGTACCTAGAAACTCATTATTATGATATTGCAAGGCCCATATTTGGTCAGTCTTAGCAACAATAACTAGAAGAGGTATATCAACAAAGCCCGAGAGGCAAAAGAAACTATGTCTGAAGTAGGAAGATCTGAGAAAATAAGAAAACATGAGTCGAGGATTATGTTTGGGAATCTTGATAAGAAGGGTCTCTTCCACCCTTACAGTGATCCCCTCGTGATCTCTTCTCAACTTAATGTTTCATAAGTGTGTAAGGTTGATTTCAGAGCTGTTGTAACATCATCTTCAAGAAAGCATATGACATAATGGGTCTACCTAAAAATATATTCAAACCAAGCCAGATGCCCATTTACGGCTTTAATAATAAAGGAGATATCTATTTAGAGGAGTGTAATCTTGTAGTGATAGCCTACTCCAAATCATGCTTTAAATTTTTTAAAGCTATGTTTGTCATCATGGATGTACCTTTGGTTTATAACACCTTCTTTGAGAGGCCAGCCCTAGACACCTTCAATGGGTATGTATCAACAAAACACATATTGCTTAAGTTTCCTACCAAAAATGGTGAAGTCTGTGTGAGAGGAGACCAGTCGGTCTCGAGACATCTATATTATGTAAGTATGAATATAGTTGATAAAGGGAAGAACTTAGCTCATGATAATGGTGATAAACTAAAAGAAGTTACCATTTCTTCCAAAAACAAAGGAAAAGTTGACAGGTCTGTTAATAATGCTAACTTCGAAGTTATGAAATATAGACGAAAGTTCCTTAGAATTCCACCAAGGTATGAAAATCCAACTATAGGAAAGATGGAACCAAAGGAAATTTGGGCCAATAATGTAAATATTTCGACCAAAGGAAGAAGCATAATCATATAATACAAGAGGTTAAAGAAGAAGAATAAGAAAACATTGAACTCGACCTAGATCTAAGAACAAAAACTTAAAAAGATTCAACTATTGAAACTTTGGAGTATATCTACATTGATTCAAAAGGACAATCCAAGACTAATAAAATTAGAACTTACCATCATCGATTAGTCCAAGAGGAACTGATAAGCTTCCTTCAAAATAGTTTGGATGTATTTGCATGGTCCCGTGATGATATGGTAGGAATAGACCCTTTGGTTATATGTCATCGCCTAAATATTGAACTTAAGTGTCCCCCGATAAAACAAATGAGATGATTACTTGATAAGTTTTGGTATGCTTCATTACAAAAAGAGGTAGGAAGATTACTTAGAAACAATTTCGTAAGAGATGTCCACTATCCAAAATTGATCGCCAACTAAAGAAACTAAATGGAAAGTGGAGAACTTGTATCGACTTCATAGATCTAAACAAAGCTTTCCTAAAGGAGTGCTTTCCTTTATGGAGAATAGATCGGCAAGTCGATGCTACTAGTGGACATCAATTTCTTTTGTTTATGGATGCTAATTTTGACTACATCCAAATCCCTACATTCAAGGTAGACATTTTTTTACCAATATTGGATTGTTTAGCTTTAAAGTGATGCCTTTTTGTTTCAAAAACACTGAGGCAACCTATCAAATATTAGTAAACCATATGTATATGAAGAAAATAGGCCGAAACATGGAGGTCTATGTTGATGATATGTTAGTGAAGTCTAAACAACCCGTAAGCTACATTTTAGACCTAGCCAAGATGTTTGAGGTCCTACGGAAATACAAGACGAAGCTAAACCCTCAAAAATGTTCTTTAGGAATCTACTTCGAATAATTCCTAGGTTTCATGGTTACTGCAAGAAGGCTAGAGATCAATCCAGACCAAATCAAGGCTATCACCAATATGAAAGTGCAAACAAATGGCAAAGAACTTATGAGCTTAAACAGGAAGATCACAGCATAAACAAGTTTATAAGCCGATCAACTAATAAGTGCATTTCTTTCTTCAATTTACTCAAAAAAATGTTACCTTTGAATGGAGTTCCAAGTGTCAAACGACCTTCGTAGATTTACAAAGGCATCTTGGTCCTCTCTAATACTATTAAAGCCAACGGATGTGGAAGATCTCTTCCTTTACTTGGCTGCTTTAGAACAAGCTGTAAGTTCAACAATAGTCCAAGATGATAAGGGAGTCTAACATCCTATCTATTATGTCAATAAAAGATTAAGTCCAATCAAGAAGCATTACCCAACCATTTAAAAGCTTACCTATTGCTTGATCTTCACAGCTAAGAAGTTTTAGCCTTACTTCCAGACCCAACTTGTCAATGTTCTATTAGACATGCCTTTACGGCTAGTGTTTAGCAAATCCAAAGCTTCAGGAACTCTAATAAAATAGGCTATATAAATTAGGCAATCTGGCATCTCATATATACACAAAATTGCTATTATGGGATAGATACTGAATGAATTTATTTCTCAATGTATAGGTTTTGATGTCGAAGCCATAAATAATAGCAAAGCTAATTAACTCTCAGGGCAACTCTATGTGGATGGAGTATCGAATGAGCATGGGGTAGGGGCAGGCTATGTGCTAGTAACCCCAAACAACCACCAAATTTATCGTGCTATCAAACTCGAGAGATCAAAGTAGCTTTAAGAATAACAATATCAATCCATGTCCCAGAGATCAAAGTATTTAGCAATACTCGGTTGTCAATAAAGTCCTTGGAAATTTTCAAGCTTGAGATCAAAGACACTCCTTGTATACAAAACAAGTAAAGCAAGTACTTCAATGCATATCTTGAGATCCAAATGCGAGGGCTGATGCTCTAGCCAAATATAAAAGTTGTCGGATGCTCAAGAATTCATTCTAATTGAAGTTCTCAAAAATCATAGCATACAGATGCTTGAAAGAACTCTAGTCATAACTCAGTATTAAGCTGTCTGGAATGAAGCTCTACAACCAGTAGTTATCAAAGAATATTAGATGGCTCCATACATCATGTATCTGTCCAAAAACAGTTTACTTTCGGATATTACTAAAGAAAGGCGTATAAAGTATAATGCTCCTAACTTTACCATTGTTGATGGGGTAATTTATAAAAGGAGTTATGCAACCCTCTATTCACGATATGCAACGGCCACCGAAGGCCAAAAGCTATTAGAAGATACTCATGAAGGCATATACAAAGATCATTCAAAGCCCATTAGTTAGCTAAAATGGTACGGACAAGTTTTTTATTAGCCTACATTAAATCAAGACACATTAAACTATGCCAAACATTGTGACAATCGCCAATTTTATGCTAAAATTCCAAGAGCTCCATCCAGCAAACTTACTCCAATGAGGAGCCCACGGCCATTCATTGTTTGCAGCAATGATCTTATTGGTCCAATTTTGACTAATAAAGGAGGATCGACATTTGCAATAGCTGCTATTGATTACTTTAAAAAAATGGGTTGAATCTAAACCTTTTTTTACAATAACGATACATCAAGTCATTATGTATATTATGAAAAATATTGTGACAAGATATAGTCTTCTATACAAGATCATAACAGATAACGACACACAATTTGAAAGCTAAGAATTTACCGAATATTGTGGAAACCATAGAATAATCAAAAGTTTCTTCTGAATGGCCCATTCGTAGGCGTACGGTGCTATAGAAGCAACTAATAAAGCCATTAAAGCTTGCCTGAATAAGAGTTAAATCGAGTCAATGACAATTAGGTAGAATAACTACATTCGTATATGGAATTATAGAATAAGTTATAACACGTTAATGGGGGCATACCCCTTCTCCTTAGTTTATAGCTACAAAGTCATGCTTTTGAAGAGCTCAAAATAGCCTCTCACTGAAGACTCTACAACAATACCCAATAAAATACAGAACTTGGAAAAGAGTCATTAGAATTCTTACCCGAACTCTATGATCAAGCTCCATTAAAAACTGTAGAGTACATCCATCGAATAACTAGATATTACAAATGTAACGACCCATAATTTCGGACACTTTGTATTTAAATATCTGAATTATTTAAATATCTGAATTTGGATTTAATGTGATTAAACTTATTTAATAACCTTGTTAACCACCTTTTAATTAATAACTAATGATGGTAAAATTGTTTTGGATAAATGTTTACAAAAATAAATACTTCGAAGAAATACCGATAGTCTGGCCAAAAATCGTTTTATCGATAAACAACTTTTTACTCAACATAATTTGTTCAAACCTTTTTTACATACACTAAATAACTTAGGAGATCATTAATAGCCAATAAAAATATTTTACACTAAACCACATTTGGGGAATCATCTATAAGCATCCAGAAGATTGAGTGGAGATAAGGGTGGAATGAGATATTTTCTAAGGCATGGTGAGGTTGAAAGGTGAGATTATGGGCACATGAAGGAGGGTGAGGCTTGACCGGCTATAAGGGTGAATGAAAGGGTAGGAAAAACCACTTGTTTCCTATATAAGCACACACACTTACTCTTTTATTCACTTTTACATTTTTAGAAAATTAGAACAAACACTCTTCAATCTCTTCTCTTTATAATCTACAAAGATCTAAACAATTCAAAACAAACTCCAAAATTCACCAAACTCTAGTATATGGTCTACTATAGCATAACAACACCATCTAGAAACTTAAATCTTAAAGAGAAAGAGCACACAAGCTTATACAAGGCATGGTCATGAGCTATAGGGTGTTTGTGCATGGCCGTGAGCAAATGTTGAGGTAGGAAGTGTTTTAGTGCTTGCAAGGTTATTTTAGGAAGTTGGAGCTTGTATTTGGTTGTTTGCTTGTTGATGGGTGATCTAAATCACCGCTAAATGAATATGAAATGTATATATTTTTTTAAAAATCATAAGTACGTTTCTTTAGTTTATATTGCTTTATCTCTTGTGATTGTTACTTTGGAAAGAAAATAGCATATGTAAATGATGTATTTGGACTTGTATGACTTTTTATGACTTGTTTCATACCCTTGAAACAAAGCACATAGGGTTTGGTTGGATTCGGACTTGAATCAGACTTGATTTAGAAGCGGTTTTATAGTGATACTGACTATAAACGCACTTAGATATTGCCTTATGTTAAGCAATTTCAATAGAAATTATAGAGAGATCCTTAGGGGTTCCTTGCCATGGTTGTGATCTATTATATGTATGTTAGTTACTGTAAAAGATTGAGTGCTAAAAAGTTTGTTAGGATATCGAAAATCGACCAAACTTTATTTATATTGAAACTAGCCAAGGTAGGAGATATTTACAGCGGTTGAGTAGCACTATTAGCCGCAGTAGTAACTTTGAACCCATTTTGCAGCATTCTCTAACTACTACAACTACTCTATTTAAGATAAATTGTTTAAGATGACATTTTGCTTTGAAACGTTTTTAACGTGTTTCAGAGAATTTTTATAATAGTTTGTAATTGCTGCAGTTTCTGTTTAAAACTTTAATTTGCTTTAAATTGACTTTAAATTTAAGTATTTTACAGTAATTGTTTGCACCAAAATTGGTCACAAACACCCAATTGTCGAGGATAGCACCTGTTTACAATCACAGATAGCAAATATGTAAAGAAAATAAATGTGAAGAACACTCAAAAAATTAAAAGGAAAGCAGTAGAAAGACAAGATTTATAGTGGTTCGGCGTTGTAGCCTACGTCTACTTTGAAGGATTTTCTGTTTTATTGATGGTTCTCGCTGGTTACAATGAGTTACAATAGTAGAAGTGAAGTACAAAGATAATCTCGGCAGATTCTGGACGTAGGAGAGCCAAAAAGAACCCTTTTCTGAAGCTCTTGGACTGCTATTTATAGGTGTAGGCTACAAATATCTCGCTCAGATCCCGGAAGACCTCTTCTCTCACGCGGGTGGGCCCACACGATCGATCCCCTGACATTTCGACTCGATCCATGATCGATACGAATGAGATTCGTGTCGATCCAAATCTTGCCCAATTGAGCCGAGATCGATCATGAACATTCTTGAGGTTGTACGCAAGCTCTTGCGAAAATTTGGTGGCATTTGCACTTGTAGATTGTGAGTTATGATCGATGCAAGTATGTATTTTTCGATGGCAGTGGAGTTCGCATCGCTTCTTCTTCGCATCGCTCTGTTCGTATCGCTCCTAAGCACGTGGTATTTGGTGACACGGCGCTAACTTCTTGGACCGATCCACTTTTCATGCCGAGTGACTAGGTCTTCCATAGGAGCGCATCTTGTTCGTATCGATCCAGTTGAGTCTTGTTCGCATCCATGGTTGTTGTTCCATTTCACATCGATCAACATAAATGCCATTCGTATCGGTCCATTTTATGTTATTCGCATCGATCGCTGGCCGATCGATACGAAATACAGTTTTGATGGGTACGAGTAGGATGTTGGTTGATCGATGCAAACAAGCCGAAGACGATGGATGCGCATCAATCCGAGGATGGATGGATATGAAGAGTGCAGTTTTGGATGGATACAAAGTAGAGGTGTTTGATGGATACGAAATTAGTGGCATCCAATGGATACGAATGGGAATGGATTTAGCGGGTACGAACCAAATGTGTTTCACTTGAGGCTTTATGGATACGAGCCTGCATGGATACGAACGAGGCCTCGGGGATGGATTCGAATGGGATGGATACGAATGGGAGCATTGCTTGACTTGCATCGATCATATCTTGTGCATCTGAACTCCGATTGACTTGAAATTTGAAATGTCGGCTTTCATGGCTTTGCTTGCTGTGCATACCAATTGTAGCTCGATCTGGACTCAGGCAAAATTAACCAGTATCCATAGAGAACCTATATATAGTTGGAATTGGAGGAGAACTGTGTTTAGTTTCCAATCGATCTCTTGGTGTCACGGCCTTGCCAAAAGGCGGGATAATAATGATCATGCTTATTATCTGTGAAAATCCAGCATTGATCATTGTGTAGTCGATTGGGTTAAATCCGCCTATATGTGGCCTTGCCTAAAGGCGGGTTAACAGTAATCTTTTTAAAGATGTTTTCTAACATATATTATAGTATTTTAAAAGTTTTTTTGAGATCATAGTATTTTAAAAGTTATTTGGAATTTTTACGAATTTTCGATAATTAATTATAAATAATTAAATTAGAAGATTTATTTTAAATGAAAGGAAAACATGCTTTTTGGAGTTTTTAATTAAATTATAAAATAATTATTTGCAAGTAATAATTTAAATAAATGTTTAAACCATATTATAAGTATTTTTTAAGTATATATAGGTTTTATAAAATTTGTTATTTATTGTATTATGTATTAAAAAACTTATGTAATATAATATGTTTTAAATTGTTTTTTGAATTTTATTAATTATATTAGCTTATAAGTAAATTAGTATAGATACAAGCATATATGTATATGTGTGTGTATATATATATATATATCATTCTTAAAAGCTTTTAGTTAATATATAAGTATTGAAAAGTAAGTTAAGTCTTTTATAAAAGAATAAGAGGTAGTTTTGGATTAATAACACTTATGTTATAATAAACGGTTTAGTAAAGTTAATTTAAAGTATATTACCTTATTTAATAAATGTAGATATACTTAAATCTTGAAAATGAAGGTTTTTAAAGATAATGACAAGTGTGAAATGATTTTGTGTTATTGTGACATTGTTTTTTTTAGCAAAGCTAGCGGGGTTGACTGGGCCCCTATCAGATTTTATAGCAACCAAAACAATAAAATAAATTAGCTCAAAACAAGCTTCGAGTTAAGAAACACAAGAGTAACAAACATGAAGAACAACAAACACACAAGCAAAAAGGAAAATGCAGGGCGACATAGGAAAAACCAGAAAAGGAAAAAGCTATCTTGAAGCAGTAGTGGTTGCATCAGTGAAAACAGCCATCCTCTTCATACTACTAAACACTTCATATTTTAAAGCATGCCATAGCATGGCAATGCCTCTCCTTTTATTCTCAAAACAAATAAGATTCCCCTCCCTCCATATCAAAGTTAAGTATTTCTTCAAGCACATTGCTATTAGTTGTGATTCACAAGTTCTCCATCTTGTCGAATTATATATCAGATTCCAATCAATTTCATAATCACCTGACAAATTGTTATTTCCAGCTTTAATCATCAACCTTCTCCATAAAGGGAGAATCACTACACAACTGAAGAATATATGGTTGCAGCTTTCATTTTGAACTCCACAGAAACAACATAACATGCCATGATTAAGACCATACCTAACCATAACATCTTTAGTTAGCAAAGTTTGATTTAGCACCTTCCACATCATAAGGTTATCCTTCAGGGATGTAGTAGTATTCCATATAATTTTCATCCACCTGCAAGATGGCAATGTATTGACCTTGGATATCTCCTTGTAGACATAAGCAACAATGTGTGGCTTATCATTCCAGTCAACATGATCATATTCCACTACTGGATAAGAGTTAGCTTGTAGATGACCCCAAGTAGCTCTGATGATTTGATTGGATGAGTAGGGTAGTTGTAAATGGCTATCCATTATGAAATCACTTGCCTTAGCATCCTTACTAATGCCAGATTGAAGGAAGTGTTGATATGACATAAGTTTTGACAAAATCAAACCTCTCTCTCTCCCCATGGCTCATCCTAGAATTCACAGTGGATGTTACTGACAACTTCATCATGATTAAAGGAAGGAAAGTTGATCTCAAGCTCCATGTCCAACTATAAGACTGCGGAATATCCAAACACCAAAATCTCTTCCTGCTAATGTTATGGGCCCATGTCCATTTCACCTACACACTCTCCCTCCTAGATAGAATAGAGTCAAAATGGGTACTGAAAGCAACCACATTACAGTGGTGAATATTCTTCACTCCTAAACCACTTTTACACTTTGGCATTTCAAATATATTAAAGGAGCATGGAAGTGGCTTCTTCGTATGAATACTACCACTCCAAAAGAACCTTAACATTGCACTTCTTATCATCCTCAGAAGCTTATTTGGCAGGATGAAGACTCTTGCCCAGTATACCATCATGGAGAAGCTTACAGGCTTAATGAGAATTAGGCGGCCGGTTTGATATAAGAATCTATTCGCCCAGCTGTTCATAGTCGATGTGATTTTGTTGTAGAGGGGAAGACAATTAGGCAAAGAGATCCTGGACGAAATGAGGGGCAAACCTAAATAAGACATATCATTATCCATCATTTTTAGGCCAATAGTTTGAGCAAGATCAGTAGCTTGGGGTGAAGAAACTCCAGAGAAGATAATTAACTTTTGTCTTTAACTTTTTTATTTTGCTTAGTAATATAATTAGATCTTTAAAAGGAATGTTTTAAAGATAACTATAAATGAAATGGTTTCGGGTTGCAGTGACAGCATATTAATGACATTCGTTCTTAATGCATTAAATTATACATGTGCAAATGTGAAATCTTGTTTAAAATTTTTGAATATTCTTATACCATTTGGGATAAGAATTGGGATACATTTCTAAGTTTTGAAAAGAGTATAAATGAATAGTGAAAGAGTAGAAATGAATAGTGGAATAGTAGTATACATGTATATTACTTTTATAAAGGTATTTTGAATATATACATAAGTATTTACAAAAGAGTTATAATTAATGAGATTAATGAAATAAAAAGGGAATAAGAGTTGTTTATGTGATTTAATCATGCTTTGTGTGTTTTCTTATTTGTGGAAAGTAATTAGCTATACTTAACAGTAAAAGCCAACGAAGTAGGCTTGTTCTATCTATAGGATTTAAGAATGATGTTCGAGGAGGGTTTAGAACTACAGTGTTCTAACATACCAGCTTCACTCTAGAACGAGGGATAGATGAGAAGGAAAGGTCAGAAACGTGTTAAGTATATTAAACTTGATTTCAATAAGCAATCATTTTTACAACTAGATAGTTGGCCAGTAAACTATCGAACTTGACCAAATATTTACTTAGGAAGTATCTAAAAGCTTAATGACTTCATATGATTTAAGATCCCCGAGAAGGAGCATTGTATGAAACGTCTATAGCTTTAAGGACTTGTATATACGAGATCCATCCGAGAGAACTCCTCTTTGTATATTGTTCGCTTACTTCCGAAAGAACCGGGATTGAGTTGGCAAGAAATTCATCGTTTTAGTTTTGAAGATACCGAGATAAGATAAGTGTTCTACTTACCGAAAACCACTTCAAAACTAATATATGAGTTCTATGTTTGGGAGGTGATTGAATTGAAATGTTATAGAGTTGCATTGTCTAGCCTAAGGTTAAGTCCAAGGGAGAGGTCAACGTTAACGTTTCAAATGATGTTATCGTGTGTACTGTCTACTTTGAGGATCGATTCCAAAAGAGATGATAGAGTTAGCATTCGTCGGACGAATCGTGCTGGAATCCATGGAGTGATTCATGTTCTATTCGGTAATAAAGACTCGTATGAGAGATGCTGAACATGACCTCAACATTGGAAATGGCTAAATATGGAGTAGGCTGCACGACCTGGGGTTTAGCTAACCCACGACAGGTTATATCAACTCCATATCTAGAGACGCTTTCATTATGTTAATCGGCGGGAGTTAATGATACTTGTTTCCATATGGTTCATATCAATGTTTCGGAGTGAACCAGGTTGTGTTTTCCTTATGGTATATCATATCTAGAGATAGACGATGCTCGGAAGGTGACTTCTGATCCTTGTGCATGGAGATCCACTTTAGTTTACTAGAGATGTCTCCATGGAAAATCCTTACAAGAACGTACCTTAGTGGGGTTAGTTGTACTTTAATATTGTTGTGTCGTGAAATGCAAGCGGCATAGCTACTTTCTGATTTATATTCTACACCCTAAACATTATCTTTTATATCACCTTATGTACTTATCAGATGGTTTGTTTACTTTTGAGGGGAAAACTCTGTTATATGTTGGACACATATTTCTTGGGTTTCTCACACCAAACATGTGTCTTACTCGTGGTTTTGTATTTTTCTTATTTCTATGGGTGCACTTTGGAATGAGAACTGCAGGTTTTGGTTGCTGTTCTTTGGAGCTTCTTGAGACGAGTAGGATGCTTTCATTCAACTACCGTAGTATTCTTATTTCCGCTACATTACTATATTGTATATCAACAATTATGAGGACATGTTGTTTTAACTATTTAGGCTGATTGTAGCTCTTAGGATTATAGCTCTGAAATGCTATGTATCTTAGAGTACCAGTTTGTACTGTCTTTTTATGTTATATGTTATCGTTCTAGATGTGTGCATGGCATGCACGATAGTTGGTTCTCACTTTGTGAACTGTGACAAAACTTAGACTCTTACCCCTACATGTCCCTTTAGGGGTGTAACACCTAATGTTTTGACCCTTGAATGTCAACATTAATACATCTATGGTATCCGTGTGTTGATCAACCAAGTGTTGAAAATACAAATAGTTAGGTTAAAGTAAAACGAAAATGAACATAACAAAAAAAAGAACACAATACCAGCATCTCACAAGCAGAACGATAAAATACAATATACAAAAGATAGTAAAAAGGTTTACTCTAAGATATAGAATAATTCCAAAGTTACTAAAGGTTGAATTACCTTGGAAAGAGGGTTGAGAAGCTGTCCGAACATTTTTTAAGGCAATTCAATTTGAGGAGAGAAGCCTCCCCAGATGTAAACACCCTATTATGCATAAAGTAGGGAGAAAATGAAAGCTTGCACAACTTTGTTAAGCACTTCAAAACGGAGGCACTTTGGATTGGAGTAACCAATGAAGAAGCACTACTTATAGTAGTCCATGCCGGGATAAGAAGAAGCACATCAATATAGGAGAAAAACAGCATAAACTATGTCATAGTATGAAGGCTTTTTACAAAAGGGCCAGTGGCTATCCTAGAATGGAAGAGGCCGGATTTGCGATGCAACCCCAGAGAGCTTCTGTTCCGAGCTATGACAAGAAAAGGTGGGCAGAAGGGTATCATCCGCCAATAAAATGACAAAAGGAATTGAACCTCACCACAAAAACTCCTCATACTCACACTCCTAGGCAAAAATATGAGATGACCAGGACTGAGCTTGCACACAACGTACCAAACATAGGGAAGAAAACAGAACAGAATCGAGGTGGAGAGTACTGCCACTTTCATAGAGCCAACATCCACCATACAGATAACTACAAATAGTTGAAGAACAAGATAGAAAGACTGATCTAAAATGGATACCTAGGCAGCTTTTAGGAAACAGACAGGGAAAACAGAACCGGAGACCTCACCCCTGAACCAAACGAAAACCAAGCAGGAAACCCCTCCAACCTCATAGCCTCAATTCATGGAGGACCACATCTTGATGGGCCAAGCAAAAAAGCACAAGAGGGATATGTGAAAGATGACAAAGCATATCAAAAGATGATTTTCCATGTCAAGCAGAGACCAGCACAGAAGATATATTTCACAACAGTTGATGCGGCAGGGTTGATATTCCCATATCAGGATCCGCTTATTATCACGGTGCAAATTTCAAACTGCGCCATGAAAAAAGTCATTGTTGATTCTGGAAGCTCAGTCAATGTCATCTTTAAACCAGCATATGACAATATGAAGCTTTCTACAGAAATCCTTAAGCCCAGCCTCGAACTGATTTACAGCTTCAACAACACAGCAACCATTCCAATAGGATCAGCACACCTGCTCGTTATAGTCGAAACAGCTCCTTGCAAAAATCATTCACTACAACAAAACAGGCTTTTTACAACGGGCAATGCCCGTTGTAATATGTGTTCCACAACGGGCAGCCGACCGTTGTAATAGACGATGTTGTAATAGGTTGACCATATTTTACAACGGGCAATGTCCGTTGTAATAAATCTTTTTACAATGGGCAATGCCTGTTGTAACACACCTTTTTACAACGGGCAATGCCCGTTGTAATACATGATATTGCAACTGTTTTTGCTCGTTGTTAAAAAGATTCAAATGAGAAAAAAAATAAAACTACTACAATGCAAGTGTAAATTTTAAACTAATTTGAATTGAAATAAAATTATTATACTAATGACAACCATATTATTCATATTTACTAAAAATAGCAAAAGAAATTTATATTTCAAAATAACAAAAAGATTCATCTATTCACATCATACATAAAATTTTACATAGTTACAAAACATCGAATACAACCCTAAACTAATATAACACGTAGTACATACAAATAATAACACAAGATTTTAAATTTAGACCGAACGACATTGAAGCAAACTTTGAACCATAATATTTTAGTTAATCAGAACCCATATAACACCTTTTTTCTTCAAAAATTCCTTTGCTTCTACTATGTCCTGCAATACATACAAAGATAATGTAAATTACATACATATATGTGTGTATGCGTGTGTATGTATAAGTATATATACAATGCATCAGGAACTTGGAAAGCAATACTGAAAATGAGAAGTGAATTGGCAGTTAACATTGAAAGGAAAATAGGAAATGGAGAAAACAATCGCTTGGTTTAACCCATGTCTGCAATGTCCATGATCAAGCTGTTAATGTAGAGATAAAGTCTAACCACAGTAGTGGAAGCAACGACAGTCCTTAAACATAGTTGACATTAAGAGCACTAATGTGCACCTATTCCTCTGTAATAATTCGTGCACTTTAAAAACGCACAAGCACGGTCAAAAGCACACTACATTCAAAACCAATAAAATAGTTCATTTGATATTCAAGTTCAGTTTTCCTTTGAATCCAAACAATCTAAATTGCAATATTACCATTTGAGACTGGGATAGCATATCCTCTCTAACATGCACAGAAATAAAACTTCATCAAAACTAGTACTAGACACCTATTTATATATCTAAAACAGAAGTTCACAATTCTCGGACATTAAAACCTAAACTTAATTTAACCTACATTTATATCTAACTGCAAGAAACATGGTCTGCAAAAATTGAAAATAAAATAAGTACCCTGAGCCTTTTAGAAAGCTCAGAAGGAGTAATCTGTTTAAACTTGGGGACTTCAGTCAACATCTTGTCATAGCTCGCTTGATCAAATAACACCGCATTGTTCACCTTCTCCTTTTGCTTTCCCTTGCTCCACTTCTACTTATTTTTAAGAAGCCGCGAAATTAATCAAGTTCAATAGAAAGATCTACATAATAATCGGACAAAATCCATTGTTATATTCTAAAAATTAGATCATTACCTTCTTCTTCTGCTTTCCACCTCCAGATTTCGCGGGTTTTGATGGAGGAGGAGCTTTCGAGTCTTTTTTGGGTGCCTGTTTAGATAATAACAACAAAAGGATTAGAATTTGATATCAATTAGACGATAAATTAGGTTTGCGTGAATAATTAGGATTACCATGGCTAGGAATGCGAGAAGAAACTTCTGAATAAATAAAGCATCTTGCAAATAGTAACATGAGAAGGAATCCTGGTGTATGCATCCATCAGCAAACAGTTCAATTTTGAGTGAGCTGGAGGATGAACTTTGTTGGCAAATTTGTTAACCAAAAATGTTCTATTCTTCTAACAAGTGGAAAAGGAAATATTCCCTTACTTCCAGCAAAAAAGCAGTGCTTTTTGAGAAGGAAATTTTCCCTCTTTGATCAATTTATCGTCTTTTTTGAGAAGCAAATTTATCGTCTTCTCTCTTTGAACAATTTTTTTGTACATGTTGTAGAGTAAATATGGGCACTGCAATAGTGAGAAACAAATACTAAGCTGTACATCTAACTAAACAACCACTAACTGTACACATAAGTGGATCAAATACAGGCTGCAACTGGAATGTAACAGTAGGAAGATAATTGTTAGATAGGGATATACTAAATTTCCGTACGTGAGCATGGCATTATGGATTTCTCAAGCTTCTTTCTTCTATTTCTTTTCCAAATATTTGACTGTAGTTGAGCCATAACTAACTATGGATTCTTCGACATTCAGTGAGTAGAAGTTACGGTCAGTTTTAGATGAAAACTAATTTATATATTGCAAACTTAATTTAACGGCTTGTAAAACCATGTCAAAACTAAGTTGGGCAAACGAGATTTTTTTTGTACATATAAATATAACTTTTATATTTCAATAACTATAGGGAGAGGTGAATCTAATGTTTCAATTTTAGTCGAATTGGTTTAAAATATCCGACCATAGTTTTAGTTGTGCAGTGGTAGTACCGATACTTGGATGACAACCCGATTTCTTAGTCCCTTCCTTAGAGGTAGTGGCACGTTGCCAGTGTTAATTTTGTCGGTGGTTGTACCGTGTTCATCATACTAGATTAAAAAAATTATGGTACAATATTAAATTAAATGAAATATAAATGGTGTAAACTGTAAATCTATTGGCAGAACCTGATTAAATTATGTTTTTCCTTTACATTCAGTAATACTTGGCGTGCTTTGAGTGTTTGTAGTTGAAGCATTTCCCCAAATTGTATTGTAGTGTTATGGGGGACTGATTTGTAACTAGTATTTTCATAGCATTAGTAAAATTGTATATGTATATGTATATTGAACCATAATATATATAGTTTGACACGTTCTATGCCTTTAGTTCATGTGTCTTTTTTCCTCATGGTGTATGTATTGCTTTAATTTTTGCCAATGAGCCTACCTTTTCTTTATTCATTGAATACAACAAAACAAGTTGAATGTGTTTCACGAGAAATGGCTGTTCTCCTAAAGCCTAAAAGAAGGCTTGCCGAACAACCAAAAAGTACTAATAACGTTGCTGCAACTTTTTGAAAATGGTACAGAGGAATTTCAACATTATTTATTTCTATAAACTGGACGATTCATAAAAGCTCCCACATTCATTTTGGCTATTGAAACATTAAATTTGAACACTTTCAGTTTTTTTATGTCCTAGAACTTGCAAGTAATACAAATAAAGCAAAATGTTTCTTTGTACGTACTAGCTTTTGCTGGAAAATCTCAATAGGTGATACAGACAAATTTAACTCATCTATAATAAGCTAACCTGAATCATGTCCATGAGTTCAAAGGAAGATGATCTGCATAATTAATCTGTATATCCTAAAGGCATAGTTATGCAAGCTGAAAGTATAAACAACACATGAACTAAAGGCATTTGTCAAATACAAAATTGAAAATAAAGCTTAGTTCAAGTCGAATTACAAACTTATATAATTGATGTACAAATATATGAAGGAGGATTACATACAAAGCAAAAATAAAGATATTGATTGGTGGTTGATTGCTAATAAAGGAGGGATATCAAGCTATAATTTCTTATTGAGATTGATTATTCGATCAGAAAAAAGTATTCAGACAACAAGTTTGGCCTTAATCCTTTATATTTTACGGTCTCCAACTTCCAGTATTAGAGTGAAAAATTGATGCATTACCTGCTTATCTTCTAATTTCACATCATCTAAATCATGCGTATCTTCTAATTTCATATTATCTAAATCAATACCACTAGTAGAAATTGACAGTCACTTCTAAAATTTTATCATTCAAGTGAATTTGTTGGCTTTAACTTACGAATAAATATCGAAATCTCTACAAATATCAACCCCGACATTAGCATAAAACAGAAAAACACACTTAGGGTAGACATCTTTCTGGAAACCCTCTTCGTCTAAGATATTCAACAAACTATTGCTTCAAATAAATCAGATAGATGATATGATTCATAATCAGAAAACTTTACCAGTATTCCAGAAATCACTATAAGATTCATCATTGTAGTGCAGTCAGACATCGCCTTTGAGTCGTTGTTGAGCCATGCCTTAATTTGTGGAGTGAGGAGTGAACTCTGAGATGACGATTCAGGGGTTATTCTTTTCTTTGGGGCCATTGTCGAGGAGTTAGAGCATGGTAGACTGGTCTCAGTTGCGAATCACTTGAATTCCCAAATCGAAAACCCTAAAATCGAAAATTAGTTACAATGGTGTTTTTATCTCAATAAAAATTCGAGTCTGGGGAGAGAGCTAGCTAGCTTCAGCCCTAATTACGTTGTCCATAAACACGTGGCAAACCACGTGAGAATTTGCAGTACGTTTATTACAACGGCCATATAGAGAGTGTTGTAAAATATACATCTATTACAATGGGCAGAAGCTGACCGTTGTAATATCGCTCTATTACAACGGGCAAATAACGCAAGTTGTAAAAAAGACGTTGGACAGAGCATCTATTACAACGGTTCTAAAACGACCGTTGTAATATCTGTCTATTACAACGGGCAATATATGCCCGTTGTAAAAAAGACGTTGTAATAGAGTATTTTTGTTGTAGTGATTCTATGCAAGCTTCCTAATCATTGACCAGCCATCACCATATAATGCCTTCCAGGGAAGGCTTGAGCTGGTAGATTTGGGGTCAATCATCTCTCAAAAAGAACTTCTTATGAAATTCAACACTCTTGTTGGGATAGGGTCAGTAAGAGGCAAACAATATTTAGCTAAGGAACTATACAATGTAACTCTTAACTCTAGCAATAAAATTGTTTGAAATTATTAAGTTGTCTCTTCTAATGTTTGCTATAATATGAATAAACAAGAAGAGAACTGCATTGGTACAAACTACCAAACCTAATACTGAGGCAAACCATCCTATGACCTTAACATCCTTAAAGAAAGAAAAAAGAACATATATGCACATAATCAACACTGATGAATAAAATTCAATCTACGTATAGTAATTGATGTGCACGTAAATATGCATATATTTACATCCATATTTTATCTATTTTTATTTAAATAAATGTCATATTTGGGAATTTTGACATGTTTAAAACCAAAATTCAATTATTTTCAAATCTTCATATATTCATCTTCATTCAAGGCCAAAATGGTCATTTTTGTGCATATGTCAATTTGAGAATTTTGCTTGGACATTTTTTTATGATTTTTATAGGAATTTGGATGCATATGGAAGAGGCGTTTATGAAGATATATGCATGCACAAAGGAATACAAAGGAATGAAGAGGAAATAATTCATGCTCATGATCATGGAGGACCCCACCCACTTATCTAAATCTATAATTAGAAGCTAATGGACAACTAAGTGGAGGTCAAAGCTTCATGCATATTTAATGATGGATTAATTAGTGGCTAATGGTTACTTGGTGGCCACACATCCAAAAGAGCATTTTGGGAAGAACCCTAAAATTTGAATTAGGGTTTTATGCATGTATAAATAGCCCTCTTATGTACATGTAAATATCTTCTACTCTCTTATTTTACCTAGGAAAATAAGCAAGCAAGTTGATAACAAAATGTTTCATGAAATAAAAATGGCTTCCTAGCCTCTGTCTCTTCTCTTTTCTACTTGTTTTTCTTTACTTTATGTTGATGTTTATTTCTATGCTTTCTCTCATTTCATGTTCATAGTTTAGGTTTATATTTATGCACTAGTTTAGTTCATTTCCTTCTAGTAGTTAATCTTCTTTTTCTTTGTTTATTCTCTACTTTATTTCATTTTCAATGTTCAAATCTCTATGTATTGAAATGATAACACAAATGAGAGGCTAAATCCCTACAATTTAGGGGCAATGAAGCTTTCTTTTATCATGTAGATTCAACATAAATTTTCTATGTATGATCTCTTTTGTGCTTCATGAGAAAATGATGTTTATGTTTGTTTGTGTTTTATGTTGAATTTGATAGCATACTTTGTTCATAACAACTAAGCTATGCTTATCTCATTAATCACAAATTGCCTCTTCATCTAAATATGATCATGGCAATGAAGTGAAGTTTTAATCAAAATTTGATGATCTATGTTACTAATTAATAGTAAATAGATCATGCTTAAACTAGATTTTGGTTTCATTTTCTATGCCATGTTTCATGAGATTTGAAAAAGTAGGACTGGAGTTGTATTATAGTTTGATGGTTGATTTGTGTTAATTAATAACTCAAATAGGCGATGCTTATGATAAATACATCACTAATCCTACTTAGATTAGAAAGAGATCATCATTTGATTTTATGTTGATTTATGTGAAAAATATAAGAAAGTGGATTTTTCTCTAAATTGAATTTTAATCACATAGTTTTTAATCTCAACATTTGCTTAGCTTTTTAGTTTTCAAAAAAAATTCCACTTTTGGTTTAATTTGATTGATTAGAAATCTAAAATATAAAAATTCCCTACGGATCGATCCATACTCGCCATGTACTAACTTTTGTACGCCGTGCGCTTGCGGTTAAATTTTAATTCGAAATTTATCGGTGATTTTCTAGTCCGATAGAAAACTCGTCGTTAAACAAGTTTTTGGCGCCGTTGTCGGGGAGTTGTTTTGATTTTGATTTTCTATTCTTCGAATTATTTTTGTTTGATTTTTGTGTGATTTTCTTTTGTGTGTGTTTGTATTTAAATAATAATAATAATAATTTGTGTGTTTGTGTGTAATTTTGTTTTCATTTTGTTTGTGTGTTAGTTGTTTTCTAGTGTTTGTTCATTGGCATTTGCATCTCTTACTATTAAAAAAACATACATATTTCAAAACAATTTTTTTTTCATTTCTTTTCAATTTACATTTACACATTGCTTTCAATTAAAAAAAATTCTGCTCCACTATACAAATACATTTGCACTTTGTTACACACAACCTCTCCCTACTGCTGCCAAGCATCACTGCTTCATAAACCATCACAGTGCATACCTCCTGCACTTCGAACTACCATCAGTCCCCCTGGTCATTCATACCACTGCCTACTTACAAAACTGTCACCACAAACCAACATTTTCGGCTCATTTATCATCATATCCCTCCTACCTGCACACCCCCTCACCAGAGAATATCACCACTACTGTCATACAAAATACAACTGCACACTTCCTCCACTCAGCTATACCTCTGTGCACTGTTCAATACAAAACTTCCCACTGTTCACTGCCTTGACGACCACTGGCTGCAACAACAATTTCTTCAAACCATCCATAACCAGCAATCACTACCTTTCCTGCAACAGTAAAACCAAGAAACATACCTTTCCTCCTACCACCTTCCCTGCAATTATTCAGCCCACCACATCTCCGTCCGGAACCATATACACCTCCATTCGAATCACCAGCTTCAAACATTTTCACACTACTTACCGTCCAATAATCCAAAGCCGTCCTCGCATTCATCTTGTCCAAACTCCACCCTCTCTGTCAGTTTCAACACCTCAAACAAGCTGCCTATGCTATCTCCTCACAACTCCATTTCTTCAACAAACACCACCACCTATCCATCAAAAATCGCCCACACTCCTTACAACTCTTGGTAACTGTCGTGCCACCATCTATTTTAACCACCATCTATTCAACAAACACCATCTGTTTTAACTGTCGTGCCACCACAATAGATACCACTCGCCTTCATCAACATCACACTATTCCATCAATAACCAGAAAAAGAAGAAAAAATTGCATACCATCACAAAATTCACCACTGACTGCTACAATTCCCTGTCAACTTCTCCGACAAACATTCAACAGCCACACCGCCACATTACCTTCTGCCTTGCCATTAACAAGAAACCACCACGACCATCGACCTCCCTCCAATCACCCCAACCCTTGAACAATTTGCGTCTTCAACCTCCCACTCCTGCATATATCAACTGCATCCACCACCTACAGCACCTTTCACTCAACCAAAACCAACCTCCAAACTGCAGCACCTCAGCGTCACCACTGCAAACTTCCTCCTACACTCAACCTGCAATCCCCTCTACTCAATCACCTATCGTGCTCTTCTAACACCCATACAAACCCGACTCCATCTCTGCCACTATAAAACAATCACTTCACTACCCTTGTTGAAACTTATCTCTGTAAATATTTTCTACAACGAACAATCAAACTTCCCGAAACCGCCTCGACCTGACTTCCAGCAACCACCTCGACCACCGCAGTTTCAAACTCTGCTACGACACGAATCGAACAGGCGATCCTCAGGAAATCACCTACCTCCACAAACTCATTGAACCCTGCTTCGAGAATCACTGCAGCAATCCACGAATGCCAATCGAATAAATTTGGTTTGAATTCAAGTGGAATTTCAATTCGTTTTTGAATTTGAGGGAATTTTGATTTGAAATTTTGTTGGTCATTTAATTGAAAATTTTGGGTGCGACAGGGATATGATATTTGCGTAAGAGATATGAAAGGTTGTAAGAAGGCCGGGTTGCTAGCTTATTTTAATTTATTGTTAATATTTTTTTAGCCATCTTTCTTTTTGTCCATTTTCCTTCTAAAAAACCAAAAAAATGAAATAAAAGGCGGGTTTGCTTAATTATTAATATTTTTTTCTTACCTTATTTTTAGTTTTATTTCATCCTTTTAAAAAGAAAAAAATATTAATTTGTTGTGCTTTGTTGTTTTAAGTTCCATCGGTCCATATTAAAGAAATATTTTTTGCATATATCTTGTTTTTCCCTTTAGGTTGTCAAAGCAGAAAATCAAGAGGAATCGCTTTACTTGCTTTGCTTTGCTAAAAAATCACCGTTAAAAAAAAATTGCTAATAATTCTACATGCTTTGGTGTCATGCTTTCATCTCTTGGTTTTAATTTGATTTTCTTTGTTGGTTGCTTGCATTTGCATTTATATATAAAAAAAATTCAAAATCCAAAAACAAAAGCAAAATTCATTTTAGTTGCATTATAAATTCACGTTTAATTTTTGCTTTGCATTCATCTCATCTTATTTTCTTTTAAGGGCAATACCCCAATTCACATAAGGTAAGGGATTTCATCACCATTTCCTTAGCCCACAAATCGCATTTCATCGTAAAATTTGACTAATAATAAAGGTTAGACATTCAACTTAAGGGTGTCACGAGCTCATCTAGGGCTTAATTGTATCTTCACAATTGTTTTCTTTGAACAATTTTATTTCTTGGTGTCTAGACTACAGCAGAGTAATAACCATTTATAAATATTACAGTGATTCGTAAATATTATAGTGGTTGTTCCTTTGAAGGTCTTAAACCTTCGGTTGCATTGCTACGGTGATTCATGGTGCATCGATAACCCCTGCCCGTTACCTGATTGAGAAATATTTTTGTTGATTTAAGACAAAGTGTGATTATACAATTTTGGGTTAGGAGCTACTAAGGACGGAAAACTTTAATTAAGTCATTTTCATTCATTTAGTTGCATTAGTTCATGCATATTTAAAAAAAAATCAAAAATCCAAAAAAATTGTAAATTTTACTTTACTTAGTTTTTAACCAAAAAAAATCCTTTTTCATTTCCTTTGAAAATTTTCAATCAAAAACAAAAATTCAAAAATATATATATATAAAATCTTTTCAAAAACAAAAAAAATGAAAATTCAAAAACAAAACAAAAATCAAATTTCCCTTTTCTAAAAACAAAAAAAAAACAAAAATCCTTTTGGTAAATATTTGAAAGTTTGAAAATTCAAAAACAAAAAAATACAAAAACAAAAAAATATTAAAAAAATTGAAAAGCCAAAAACAAAACAAAAATCAAACTTCTCTTTTAAAAATAAATTTCACTTGGTAAATAGTTTTCTTCCTTGTAAAAAAAAACAAAATTTTTACTTCGTTTTTCAAATCTTCTTTCATTCTCTAAACTCGATTCTAACTTCTTTCTCTTCTTGACTTTCACTTGTGCATGAGTACTTGGACTCATGACACAACAACAAATCGTTGGACTCGCGACTCAACAACTAATCATTTAACTCGAACAGACGATCCACCCGAAATGGCAAACGAGAATGCCCCTTGAACTCTTATGGATAGAATCTTTCCAGATAGAGTTTCTATTCCATCTTGCATCATGTTACCCATCCCTACGAGTAACCATTTCGAAATTCACACGAACCATATTTCCACACTTCCGAAATTTGGCAATTTCGAGCACGATGACCCCTACATTTTCTTAACAAAATTCGAACAAGTTTGCGCAACCATAAAACTCCAACAACTTTCCGATGACGGAATCAAACTTCAATTAATACCATTTGCTCTTACGGATTACGCTGAAAAATGGTTGTACGGCTTACCATCGAACTCGATTAAAACTTGGGAAGAATTCGTAAAAGCTTTCTTAAAAAAGTTCTACCCCTTGGAAAAAACAAGTAGAATTCGAAACAAAATTGTAAATTTTCATCAATTCAAGGGAGAACCAATTTGGAAAATATTTTGAAAGATTCAAAGAGCTTTTGATAAAATGTCCACACCATAACTTCGAAAAATGGACGATTTGCCAAATATTATACGATGGACTCGAAACAACTCACGAACCATGCTCGAATTAATGTGCCAAGGCAACTTTCTTGCCCAACATCACGACGATGCTTGGCAATTTCTTGAAAACCTCACCGAAAAATCATCCCAGTGGGAATGTTCGAACGAAAAATCAATTTACTCATGATCAAGTACACACTCGATAGGATCTTCTTTTGATTTGGAAGCTAAGATCGATGCAATGGTTAAATAATTCGATAACTTTTTCTCATCGAATCAAATGAACCAAGCTTCCCAACCGAGCTGTTATAAATGCAACGATCCTAATCATATAGCCGATCAGTGTCCCAATTCTGTTGAACAAATCAATGCTTTTAATAAAGCTAAAATGACCTATTTTCTCCAACGTACAATCCTGGTTGGAGAAACCATCCAAATTTTGCTTGGAACCAAAACAATCCCAACAAGAATATGGTTCGTCCCAATTTTCAAGCATTCCTGAATAATGCTTCGAATCCTCCCTTTCAGCCCAACAATTTTCAACCAAACTTTGCAGGTCGGTCTCATAATCAACCGCAACAATCAAATTTTCAACCAAATTCTGCTCATCCTCCGCAAGACGATAAACGTTTAAGTTCACTTGAGAAAACTCTTGAAATGTTAGCTAAAGCAACTACTCAAAGACTTTAATCAAACAGCAATTTGCAAAATTTATTGACCTCATATATGCAAAACACAAACCAATCAATTGCAAAACTTGAAATGAAATGAGTCAATTAGCCACGTCTGTGAGTGAACGTGAATGAGGAACATTCCCAAGCCAGCCCCTTCCAAATCCCAGAAATCAAAATGCAAATTCAAATCAAGCCCATGTGGTTCAAGATAGCATCGTCACCTAATTAAATGCTATCACAACTCTACGTTCCGGTAAACAAATCGATAATCAAGTTGTTAATCCAAACGATTTACCGAAAACCTCTCTCGACACTTCTAAAACGACGAACGAATATGAACAGAACGTGGAGCCAATTGTCAAATTGAATGCCAATCAAAATTCTTCTTCTTCTACTCAAGTAGACCCACCTACTGAGTATCGCATTCCATTTCCACTTCGTCTTCGACCAAAGAAACACTCGGACCAAATGGAAAAGATGTTGGAAATTTTTAAACAAGTGAAAGTGAACATCCCGCTTTTTGACATCGTTCAGCAAGTCCCCACTTACGCGAAATTTCATAAGGACTTGTGCACCCAAAAGCGACACATTCAAGTGCCCAAAAATGTCTTCTTAGCCGCCAGTTTGAGTGAAGTCTTGTCCCAATCCATGCCCATTAAATACAAAGATCATGGCTGCCTTACGATTTCTTGTACAATTGGAGACAAGAGGATTAACAAATTTTTAAAAGACTTAGGCGCGAGTGTCAACTTGATTCCATACTCCATGCATGAACAATTAGGCATAGGTGAGCTCAAACCCATAAAAGTTACGCTTCAATTCGCTGATCGCTCCATTAAGGAGCCCGTGGGAGAAATCGAGGACGTGCTCATTCGAGTAGGGCAATTCATATTCCCCGTTGATTTTATCATTCTCGAAACACAACCCGTGACAAATCCCACGAGTCAAATTCCATTGATTTTAGGCCGACCTTTCTTAGCCACCTCAAATGCCTTAATCAATTGTCGTAACGGTTCGACGAAAATCTCTTTTGGAAACATGACTTTGGATCTTAATATTTTCAATCTTGAAAACCAATCGAATGAACCTCGTGACCAAACGTTGGAGTTAGTGCCATTCACAAAAACTTCGACAACGAGACACTTAACCTTAACAATGAACGCGAAGTTGAATATGAAAAATTGTTTCACGAAATACCCAATGAGATTGAATACACTCTTCCTTTTGAATCACTTCCAGTTGAGTCCGAATCTCAACCCAATTCTTTAATCGAGCAACTCCCGAAGTTGAACCTCAAACCACTTCCTAATCACCTTAAGTACGCATACTTAGGTGATAATGAAACATTGCCTGTCATAATTTATGTGACTCTCTCTCTCAATCAAGAAACTTCTTTACTTTCAATCCTGTCCAAAAATAAGGAAGCGATGGGATGGTCGATCTTCGATATAATTGGAATTAGTCCTCCTCTTGTTCAACATTGCATCCATTTAATCGACAATGCCAAGCCTTTTCATGACGCTCAACAAAGGCTTACTCCAAAAATGAAAGATGCGGTGCATGATGAAATTCTTAAACTTCTCGACAACGGAATCATTTACCCAATCTCTGATAGTTCATGGGTTAGCCCAATTCACATTGTACCAAAAAAGTCTAGGCTAACCGTTGTCAAGAACGATTCAAACAAACTTATTCCAACTCTTACTCAAATGGGTTGGCGTGTTTGCATTGACTATCGAAAACTAAATGCCACAACACGAAAAGATCACTTCCCTCTTCCTTTCATTGACCAAATGCTCGAACGTTTAGTCGGCCACGAATTCTACTGCTTCCTTGATGGTTATTCCGGCTATAACCAAATTCCAATCGCTCCCGAAGATCAAGATAAAACGACTTTCACGTGTCCATTCGGTTCCTTTACTTATCGATGTATGCCATTCGGACTTTGTAATGCTCCTGCGACTTTCCAACGATGCATGGTTGGCATATTTTCTGACATGATTGAATGCTTTCTAGAAGTTTTTATGGACGATTTCTCTATCTTTGGTGATTCTTTTTCCGAATGTTTACATCATCTCGAGTTGGTTCTAAATCATGTAAAGAAAAACATTTGACTTTAAGTTGGGAAAAATGCTACTTTATGGTCAAACAAGGCATAGTCCTTGGACATATCATCTCAAATAAAGGCATTGAGGTAGATAAAGCAAAAGATGATGTAACTACAAACCTACCCATTCCCAAATCTGTTAAGGACATTCGATCATTTCTAGGACACACTGGCTTTTACCGATGCTTTGTGAAAGACTTTAGCCAAATCGCTCATCCTTTAACGACTCTCCTCGGAAAAGAAGATCCATTTGATTTCAACTCTGAGTGTATCTCTTCTTTTGAATGTCTTAAAAAAGAACTCATTTCAGCTCCAATCATTTTTGCACCCAATTGGGATCTCCCATTTGAAATAATGTGTGATACTTCTAACATTGCGGTTGGTGCTGTCTTAGGACAACGCATCAACAAAATCCTTCATGTCATTTTCTATGCAAGTATGACTTCGAACGATGCTCAACTCAACTACATAACAACCGAAAAAGAGCTTCTAGCTGTCATTTTTGTGCTCGAAAAGTTTCGACCTTACTTGATAGGTTCACACATCACGGTCTACACTGACCATACTGCTCTCCGATACCTTTTCGCCAAAAAGGATGCTAAATCCCGTTTGATTCGTTGGATCAATTTACTTCAAGAATTTGACCTTACAATCAAAGACAAAAAGGGATCTGATAATGTCATAGCCGATCACTTGTCTCGTCTTCCGAACGCACCGTCTTCTTTGCCAATCAATGAAAACTTCCCCGATGAACAACTTCTTTCAATTTCAATCGATCCATGGTAAGCTGATATAGTGAACTACTTAGTCACTAAAGAAACTCCCTCATCTTAGTCCAAACGGGAAAATTAAAAATTCATGTCCCAAGTGAAATATTTCTATTGGGATGATCCATACTTGTTCAAATATTGTCCCGACCAAATCATTCGACGTTGCATTCCGAATAATGAGATCAGGAGTGTGCTTTCGTTTTGCCACGATCAAGCGTGCGGTGGGCATTTCGTTCCTCGAAAAACTGCGGAAAAGGTGCTTCGTTGTGGTTTCTATTGGCCTTCTATTTTCAAAGACTCATTTGAATTTTGTAAAACTTTCGATCGATGTCAAATGCTTGGACGAATTTCTCGACAAGATATGATGCCTCTAAACCCCATTCTTATGATCGAAATCTTTGATGTTTGTGGTATCGACTTTATGGGACCTTTTCCCAATTCTTTTGGAAACATGTATATCCTTCTCGCTGTCGGTTACGTCTCAAAATCGGTCGAAGCCGTTCCTTGCAAAACCAACGACCATAGAATTGTTGTGAAATTTCTCAAAGAAAACATCTTTTTGAGGTTCGGCACACCTCGCACAATAATCAGTAATAACGGGACCCATTTTGCAACCGTTCTTTTGAAACTTTAATGAAAAAATACTCGATAACCCACAAGTTATCCACTCCGTATCATCCTCAGACTTGTGGCCAAGTTGAAGTTTCAAATCGTCAAATAAAACAAATCTTGGAGAAAACTGTCAACAAAAATCGAAAAGATTGGTCTCAGAAATTGACCAACGTGCTTTGGGCTTACCGTACTGCTTTTAAAACTAACCTTGGGATGTCCCCATTTTGTTTAGTTTATGGTAAAGCTTTCCATTTACCCGTTGAAATCGAACACAAAGCGTTGTGGGTAATAAAGAACTTAAAATTTGATCTTGAGAAAGTTGGCGAAAATCGAAAACTACAACTCAACAAACTAGAAGAACTTAGGAACGACGCATATGAAAACGAGAAAATTTACAAAGAAAGAACAAAAAAATTTCATGACAAGTGAATCCTAAGGAAAATGTTTTCGCCTAACCAGAAAGTTCTTTTATATGACTCAAGACTTCATTTATTCCCTAGGAAACTTAAATCAAGATGGACCGGACCATTTGTGGTACGAACTGTTTTTCCACATGGTGCCGTAGAAATAGAAAACCCTAAGGATGGATCGATTTTCAAAGTCAACGATCATCGTTTGAAACCTTTCTTGGAATTGCCAAGTAACCAAGAGGAGGAGCTCATGATTCTTCATGAGCCAAGCTACGTCTAGTAAGAATGTTAACCCTCTTTTGTAAATATGTACATATTTTTCCCCGTTACACTCATTATATCGTGCATTGACTGTGGGGACACAATCAAAATTAAGTGTGAGGGAGTCTCATTTTTCTTTTTTTTAAAGTTTCATGGCATTTTTTAATTTTCATTTTCTTTTAACTTAAAATAAAAAAAATCTCAAAATTTTTAAATCTCAAAAACATTTTCTTTTTAGCATTTTTATTTATTTTTAAAGAAATGCTATAGGATAAGTATAAGTTTTGGTTAATAAATTGAAATTTTTGAAAATTTATTTGTCTTAACAAAAATAAAAATGAAGTTTGATTACAAATAACAATGGTTTAACTAGTATATAGGAAGGTTCATATGTGTTAATTATGAAATATGTTCTAATTGAAAAACTTTGTTTAAAACAGTGGTAAATTTAAAGTAAAGGATATAACATGTTTTATCTTATAAGTTAAATGGCACTAAGATGATTTTGCAAAACTCTCTCTTTCTAAAAAAAATATAGGAAAAAAAACAACAACACAAAAAAATATACGCAAAAAAAAACATTTGTATATATGTATATATTTTTAACACCTAGAGTCATGTGTTCACACTCGTGTGTTCACTCGCCATGCTCTATACCCTTCTCACGTAAGCCTGAAAGGTAGTGCATGATCGGTATATCTGGCCTCAGTTTATCTGAGTTAGGTGTATGTATATAAAAATTCTTTGTAATAATGCCTACAGTCGATAAGTGTTCACACTTGTGTGTTCACTCGCCACGCTCTGTTTTCCCCTCACATCAGTCCGCAAGGCAGTGCATGGGTAATATATCTGGCCTTAGTTTACCCGAGTTAGGCATATGTAAATATTGTTAATATCAATAAAAATTTCAAATAAGTGAGAGTAAGCAATTGAAATCTAAGCACTATTTTTACTTGTTTGATTTAACTTGTTATTGAAAAGAAATGAGAATACCACTTTGACAAACTTTGATAATCAACTAAGGATCCATTTCATAATTACATTGTGTTATCAACCGAAACAACTAGCCAAACTATAGTCTATCTGTTATGACAACTTAATTTTTGTTGGAAATTTGGACAAGTAAAAGGACTTAAATTTCTTTATAATGACCAGAACTTATATTTAACTTATTAGTGTCAATTTGAAAGTAAATCCTTCATTTGTAAATACTTTCAAAAACTTGCATTCATCCCATTGTAAATAAATCTTGCATTTTGTAAATATTTTCACTTTGCATTTGGATTTTGTGGGTAGTATCCACTAAAAACCCTCACGAGACAACACTCGTACTACTGGGGACACCCAGAGGTTTGACGGCTTGTTGCATACGCTTAATGCAATCGTGCTCCCTACGAAAACGGATTTATCTTAGTTTTCCTTTATTCGAGGACGGATAAAAATATAAGTGTGAGAGTATTTGACGTGCAAGTAAATGTGCATATATTTACATCCATATTTTATCTATTTTTATTTAAATAAATGTCATATTTGGGCATTTTGACATGTTTAAAACCAAAATTCAATTATTTTCAAATCATCATATATTCATCTTCATTCAGGGGCAAAATGGTCATTTTTGTGCATATGTCAATTTGAGAATTTTTACTTGGACATTTTTTTATGATTTTTATAGGAATTTGGATGCATATGGAAGAAGCTTTTATGAAGATATATGCACGCACAAAGGAATTCAAAGGAATGAAGAGGAAATAATTCATGCTCATGATCATGGAGGACCCCACCTACTTACCTAAATCTATAATTAGAAGCTAATGGACAACTAAGTGGAGGTTAAAGCTTTGTGCATATTTAATGATGGATTAATTAGTGGCTAATGGTCACTTGGTGGCCACACTTCCAAAAGGGCATTTTGGGAAGCACCCTAAAATTTGAATTAGGGTTTTATGCATGTATAAATAGCCCTCTTATATACATGTAAATATCTTCTACTCTCTTATTTTACTTAGGAAAATTAGCAAGCAAGTTGTAAACAAAATGTTTCATGAAATAAAAATGGCTTCCTAGCCTCTTTCTCTTCTCCTTTCTACTTGTTTTTCTTTACTTTATGTTGATGTTTATTTCTATGCTTTCTCTCATTTCATGTTCATAGTTTAGGTTTACATTTATGCACTAGTTTAGTTCGTTTCCTTCTAGTAGTTAATCTTCTTTTTATTTGTTTATTCTCTACTTTATTTCATTTTCAATGTTGAAATCTCTATGTGTTGAAATGATAACACAAATGAGAGGCTAAATCCCTACAATTTAGGGGCAATGAAGCTTTCTTTTATTATGTAGATTCGACATAAATTTTCTATGTATGATCTCTTTTGTGCTTCATGAGAAAATGAAGTTTATGTTTGTTTCTGTTTTATGTTGAATTTGATAGCCTACTTTGTTCATAACAAATAGGCTGTGCTTATCTCATCAATCACAAATTGCCTCTTCATCTAAATTTGATCATGGCAATGAAGTGAAATTTTAATCAAAATTTGATGATTAATGTTACTAATTAATAGTAAATAGATCATGCTTAAACTAGATTTTGGTTTCATTTTCCACGCCATGTTTAATGAGATTTGAAAAAGTAGGACTAGAGTTGTATTATAGTTTGATGGTTGATTTCTGTTAATTAATAACTCAAATAAGCCATGCTTATGATAAATACATCACTAATCCTACTTAGATTAAAAAGAGATCATCATTTCATTTTATGTTGATTTATGTGAAAAATATAACAAAGTGGATTTGCCTCTAAATTGAATTTTAATCACATAGTTTTTAATCTCAACATTTGCTTAGCATTCTAGTTTTCAAAACAATCTCCACTTTTGGTTTAATTTGATTGATTAGAAATTTAAAATCTAATAATTCCATGAGGATCGACCTATACTCGCCACGTACTTACTTTTATACGTCGTGCGCTTGCGGTTAAATTTTAATTCGAAATTTATCGACGATTTTCTTGTCCGGTAGAAAACTCATCATTAAACAGTACTTCTTCGAAGAAGCCTAGAAACAAGAATCCTCGGTCACCTCACAGCAAGAAGAGGAAGAAAAAAGTGAGATAGACCCAAGATTAGGGACAACGAAGAAAGAGTTGAAGCCGGAAGATGACCTCGAAGATGTATAAATAGATCCAAAGGACCCCACAATGGTTCTAAAAATAGGAAAAAACCTCAATGCAGAAGCTTGAGTTGAGCTAATAGAATTATTGAACAAGTCAGCAGATGTATTTCCCTAGACTCATTCAAATATTGTAGAAATAGACCCAGCAATTATCTGTCATGCACTTAACATCGATCCCGATGCCTATCCAGTCAAACAAAAGCGCATAACCTTAGATCAAGAAAGATATAATTCCCTGCACAAAGAAGTTAAAAAATTGAAGAAAATGGATTCATTAAGGAGGTATATTACCCAAAATGGATCGCTAACCCAGTGGTGAAGAACCCTAATGGAAAATGGAGAACCAGCATTGATTATACCGACCTCAACAATGCCTGCTTAAAGACATCTTCCGCTTACCAAGGATAGACCAGCTAGTGGATGCAACTAGCGGACATGAACTATTCACGTTCATGGATGCATATTTAGGATACAATCAGATAGCGATGTTCGAGCTAGATCTAGAGCATACTAGCCTTGTAACAGAGAACGGGTTGTGCTGTTATAAAGTCATGCTGTATGGGCTTAAAAACGATAGAGCAACTTATCAGAGACTAGTTAATATGATGTTCTCAGCGCAAATTGGAAAAAATGTCGAAGTATATGTAGATGACATGTTGGTTAAGTCAGAGGTAGCCTCAAGTCATGTGCAAGACGCAGAAGAAACATTTGAAGTCTTGAGGCAATAAATTATGAAGCTGAACCCATTAAAATTCACATTTGCAATTCAGTCAGGTAAATTCCTGGGATACATAATAAGCGCTTGTGGCATTGAAGCAAACCCCAAGAAGATCAAAGCCATAAGAAAGATGGGAATCCAACCAGAGTTGAAGGATCTCATGAGCTTAAATGGAAGTGTAGCAACATTAAGCAGGTTCATCGCAAAAGCAATTATCAAGTGCATACCATTCTTTCATCAGGTAAAAAAGGGGCGGAGTTTTGAATGGACTGAGGAATGCAAGGCCGCATTCCAAAATTTGAAAAACCATCTAGTCAACACCCCCATACTATCTAAATCGCTAACAAGTGAGGATTTATATGTATACCTAGCTGTAATCGATAAAGTTGCTAGTGCTACAGTGATTCAAGAGGATGTAAAAGCCAAGAGGCCGATTTATTTCACAAGAAAGCGCTTATCAGGGCCAGAGCAAAATTACTCAATCATTGAAAAGCTAGCATACAACCTGCTCCTGATAGAAAGAAAGCTGCGATCATATTTCCAAGCACATCCTATCAAAGTCCTTACAAACAAACCATTAAGGCAAATACTGCAAAAGCCAGAGACCTCGGGTCGCTTAATGAAATGGGAAATAGAGTTAAACTAATACGACATCACCTACTATCCGAGAATAGCGATCAAAGGTTGGGCACTAGCAGACTTCATTGTAGAATGCACAATTCCAACCGAGTCCCAACCAGAGGAAGAAATGTTCACCCTGTAGATCTGGAAACTGTTTGTGGATGGAGCTTCAAATTATTAGGGGGAAAGAATTAAATACATGCTAATTACTCCAGATAAGTAGAAATTACATAGGGCGGTGCGTCTTAGGTTCAAAGCGACCAACAATGTAGCAGAATATGAAGCTTTCCGTGTAGGCTTGAGAATGACTCGGGTAATTAAGGTAACCCATATAAAATTTACAGTGATTTCCAATTAGTTGTAAATCAAGTGCAGGGCAATTACAAAGCAAAGGAGCCAACCTTAGCCAAATATGCAAAACTTTCTAAGACATTACTAGAGCAGTTCGAACAATTTGGTTTAGAACAGATTCCATGTGAGAACAATTCTTCTGCCTATTCATTAGCTTAACTTGCGAGTACTGCAGTGGCAAATGAAATGAATGCAGTTCCAATAGGACATCAAACAAAGCAAGCATTATGAATGCTAATCAAATACTGGTCCTAACCCAAGCTAGTGAGCAACAATTCAAAGGGCCCAAGACCAAGAAATAGAGAATAACCAGGAACAATCCCCAATTTAAACTCTTATTCGGCAAACCGAGGAGAACAATTGGATGACCGATATCAAGCAATTCCTATTAAACAAAACCTGGTGTTCAAAAACCGAATTGAAGATCGAAAAATAAGATATCAAACTTCTTACCACTTCTTCTTTGATTGCACATTATACAAGAGAGAGTACTCTACCCCTTATCTGATGACCGCCTATACAACCGGCACTAATAATATGTAAATAATGCACTGTTGTCGTGCCCAGCTAATACAATCATCAAGGTTGAAATAAATCAATATAGCATATAACATGTCGTATATCTCACAGCATAAGGACAAAATATAATATCACATATACAATAGAAGAGTTAGTAATAACAATGTGAACAGATCATCATCATCAGAGTATAATATCCAAAGAGTTAACATCAACAGTAGAGTTTATACAATGGAAACAAACTCAACAATTGTCTCAAATAAAATGGTAAGCAGTCGCTACTAAGGCTCCCCAGTGCCGCATAATGGAATAAGCGTAGACTCTATATATGTACATAATACGAGATAACTCCATCCAGGTCATCCTACGAACAATTATTACATTACCTAGATCTATTATCTAGGCTACTCATTTAAGAGTATCCAAGATAATAAGAAACAAAGCATTAAACCTTGGGTCATACAATAGTGGTGTAAGTGGAAAATGAATCTCAAAATACTATATAGGTAAATATGGTAAGGAGCAAGCGTACACGAACCATATGACATGTCCCACAACCAAAGAGTTAGCATATAACACTACAATATGCTACTCTACCATATCATAAAGATATATCACAAACCAAATAAAGGATATCAGTCTTATAGGTATTCCTATCTCTAATACCTACTTCCCCTAATACCTATGAGCGATAGCTTACTAAAGAAAACAACCAAAGCAACCATAGCATCCATCAAACAATTCAAACCATCACTTCATGTGCTCGTAATAAATGATAGCTCATATGGCCTCCTTTCTACCAGGGATTAATGGAAATCTCGATTCTCAGTTGTACTCTCATATCTCATAGCCAAAAGCTAGATATGTGCCTCGCAGCCTAAAGCTGGACACTAGACCCAATGCCACAGGTCCAATGTATACAGATCCTCGCTGCCAATCCATGGGCATTTTCAATTATAATATCCCTGCTTCGAGTACAATAGAAAACACTCTGAGCATTAACAGTTCCTTAGCATGCACACCCTAGCCCTACTTTGCTCCTTTTGGACACCGGGCCCTTCATGCTTAATCTGGTTTCCATTATTCACGAGGAACCCTTCAACATTCCCCATCCCTACGGCTCGCTCCTTTTACGAGTCGCCATCTTTGGAACTTACTCCTAACACGAGCCAACATCCGAAGACTCTAGCATTTCACCATGTTGTTATATCGCCATCCATCACCGATGCGAACAAGCCAACACCTCCAGCACGACCTATAGAACCTCTAAAACAATACCTAAAAGTTCCACCGCCACCAGACTCTCCTTCTTAACTCGATGCCAAGTTAAGCCCTACTTGGGTCCGAGTTAAGCCTTAGTCGTATTTTGGTCCAGTCTCCCTTCTTGCTTCTAGTACTCATCCTCCATATGCCTTAGACCCTGATTCAATCCACTTTTATAACTCGGTCTCAATCCAAAGCTCCACTTTTAAGTTCTAGAGATAACACATCATCACATCCTATACTTAGCCAATTTCCTTCAGCATGCTATGGAACATCTCATCCAGCAAAGCTCTATCCATTCAAGCAAACCACTGACTCATAGGAGTCACCACCTTAACTTGGTGCTGAGTTAAGCTCTTAACTCGAGGCTGAGTTTAGCCTTTAAATACAAATGAAGTCCGACTTATTTCATAGCTTCCCACCGTGCTACCAAACACATCCCCCAAGTTTCGTCCAATTTCAATCGACTTAGCCATCTTTTTACTCAATTCTATGACCTAAGTTTCTATGAAATCACAACACTAGCAAAGAACATCAAATCATAATATCCAAACATAGAATAACAAGTAGTTTCATTCAATCAAATAACCAATCCATCAAAATAAGTCAAACAAGTCAATTTATAACATAGATCTACATATAACATGAATATATGAGCATGAGCAAGGGTAGTTTCTAATCAATCTAGATCATATACATATTTTAACTTGTAATTAAAGTTTAAATAGGTTTTATGGCCAAAAATCGATTTAAAACATGTTAAATCCTGTGATTCTACCATATAAAGAAACATAGTATAGTGAGAAGGCATAAACCACTCACCAATTACCAAATTTGATCAATATGAACGTAGATCCAATCCAAACAGCAAAGGAATAAACTACAAATCAAGCAAATCGATGATCTCTATCTTCTCGTTAATGATCTAATCACTAATCAACAATATAATCTAATTTAGAGAAAAATTTGGATGAATTAGGATAGATTTAGGTTTAATTAGGGTTTGACCTGATTTAGAATGAGCGAGAAAGTTTTCATTTGACTCCTATAATCCGTAATTATAGTGATTCTCTAATTAGACTAATGGGCCTACTAATGTGCTTCGCTAATTACACACTAATTCTGACCAGTAGTATTTAAAACTTAAAACAGTCATAACTCCCTAGCCATAAGTCTGTTTTCTATTACACCTACTCTATGAAATGGGAAACCATCATCCTGAAGCAGTGGAATTGGTTTGAGACTCTAATTCAACTCCTATCAAAAATTATACCTCAAATAAGATTTTCACAGTCAAAATTGTCACATGAAAATTCAGAAAAAATCATAGGTGTGTAAAATATCCTTAAGAGTCATAACCCAAATTAATTGAAACATACAACCACATACAAATAAAATAAAGATATTTTATGATCCTCTAATACGTAAAATACGAATCGTTACATTCTCCCCTCCTCCTTTAGGAGTTTCTCCCTGAAATCCCCAAATAAGCCAAAGTACAAGCAGCTATAGTTATCCCGCATACCTGCCAATCATAAGCAACCATCGAACATATCAGATAAGTAACCATGCAAGCAGTAGTATAGGTGACATACCCTAGCATGCGCAATACTAACCCATCAAATATAACATATAATAGTGAAAGTAGACATAATAAACGGTGGATCTTGTAATCCAAAGAGCTCCGTACTTGTAGTCATCATTCTCTCCTCTGTCTCCCATGTACAATCGTCATCACTTCCACTCCATTGTACCTTCACTAGCTTTACTGTCTTTCTTCTCAGATCATACCCAACAATACAAAGCAGCCCATGAGGTCTAGAAACTTTTGATTTACCTCAACATTTTCTAGCTTATCCAGTGTAATCATCATGGCTGATTCATGCACAAACTTACATAGATAAGAGACATGAAAGACGTTGTGCACGCCCCTACCTTCTGAGGTAAGTCAACCCTATATGCTAACTTCTTAATTCTCTGGACTATCGGAAAAACACCTACGAATCTCGATGCCAACCTCCCCTTTCTACTGAATTGAATTACATTCTTTAGAGGATAATCTTTACAAACACCATATCTCTGACAGAAAACTCTAACTCTCTTCGTCTCTTATCTGCATAGCTTTTCTATCGACCTTGAGCAGCTTTCATTCATTGCTGAATAAGCTTAATCTTCTCCGAAGTCTCTCCAATCATATCTGGTCCAAGTATCGGTTTCTTGCTTGTTTCCCACCAACATGAAGGAGAGTTATATGGTCGGTCATATAATGCTTCGTATGGCGCCATACCAATACTCGATTGATAACTATTGTTGTATGCAAACTCTACCAAATGCGAGTGATCATCCCATAACCCTCCAAAATCTATAATACATGCTCACAAGAGATCGTCCAATATATGATTTACTCTTTTGGTTTGCCCATCCGTTTGCGGGTGACAAGCTGTACTAAGATGCAGCTCGGTCCTTAACGTCTCTTGAAAGCTCTTCCAAAACCCACTAGTGAATAAGGGGTCACGGTCGCTCACAATGCTCTTTGGCACACAATGTAATCGTACTATCCACTTTACATATAACTCCCCAGCTTTTATGCCGTTCTACTTGACTAGACGAGTATAAATCTTGCACTCTTGGTCAATCGATCTACTATGACCCAAATGCCATCGTACCCTGCTCGTGTCCTTGGCAGTCCATCTATAAAATCCATCGATACTTGTTTCCATTTCTACTCGGGAATTTTTAGCGGTTGCAACAGTCCACTAGGTTTCTTTTGCTCTGCCTTTACCAACTGGAAGTTCATACACTTCAAGATGAATGCCCCAATATCCCTCTTTATGCCTTCCTAATAATAGGTTTGCTTCATATCTCGGTACATCTTGTTACCGTCAGGATGAATGATAAACTTGGAATGGTGACACTCTTGTAACACTTCATTTCGTAACCCATAAACATCGGGAACAAAAAGTCTTCCATCTTTACATAGCCCACCTTCTCGGTCGAGTTCGTACTGCTTCATGTCTTCAGATTCTACTCTTTCTGCTATCTTTGCTATTATCTCCGCCAGCCTAGCATCTCGTTTCTGACTAGCACCAATCCTTTCGATTAGAGTAGGTCTAATCGATAAGCTTGCCAACATTTTAGGTTCTAGCTCGCAGCGAGGCCTGGAATCAAATCTAGCAATATATTCTATCTGCTTCTATTCCAAGAACATTGCTCCTAACCTAGCATATTTTGTACTCAATGCATCGACGGCTACATTCCTTTTTCTTGGAGTGTAGGAAATATGGAAATCATAAGAGGCCAAGAACTCTAACCACCATTGCTGACGAAGGTTAAGGTCCTTCTGAGAGAAAAGGTACTTCAAGGATTTGTGATCGTAAATAGCTTAAACCTTTCTTCTAGCAAATAGTGCCTTCATATCTTCAAAGCAAAAACAATTGCCAACAATTCAAAATCATGGGTCAGATAATTCCTTCTGTGCGGTTTCAGCTGTCAACTAGCATAGGCAACAGCTTTCTCCTTCTGCATCAACACCACACCCAATCTAGTACCACAAACATCGGTGTATACTATCAACTCTTATTTTCCACTTTAAATGGTCAACACTGGTGCACTTGTCAACCTCTCTTTTAGACTCATAAATGCATGCTCACATTTCACATCCCATACAAAGGTCCGATTATTCTTCGCCAAATTGATCAAAGGTGTCAATGCCTTTGAGAAGTCCTTTATGAAGTGTCAATATTATTCCGCCGGTCTTGGGAAACTTCTTACATCCATGGCATTCTTAGATTGATTACAACCTTGGACCGCTGCCACCTTCGTAGGATCCAAGTCTTGAGTGCGAAAACTATAGCAGCTAGCTCCAAATCATGGGTAGGGTAGTTCTTCTCATGTGTTCTCAACTGTCTACTTCCATAGTATACTACCCTCCCTTCTTACATCAACACTGCTCCTAGACCCGTCCCACATGCATCAATGTATACTGTAAAAGGCTTAGCTTCGTCAGGTAAAACTAACATTGGTGCAGTAGTAAGGGCTCTCTTTAGCATCGTGAAGTAATCCTCACAATCCACATCCCACACGAATGTCACATTCTTCTTAGTAAGGCGAGTAAGCGGTGCTGAAATCTTAGAGAAATCTTTGATAAACTTCCTATAATAACCAGCCAAACCTAGGAAACTTCTAACTTCGGTAACGTTCTTGGGGGCCTTCCAATCTTGCACTGCAATTACCTTAGTGGGATCAACAGCTAAACCCTCTCTTGAGACTACACGCCCCAAGAAACGTACCTCCTCTCGCCAAAAGTGACACTTCGAGAACTTTTCTCTCAACCGATCAACACGAAGTGTATGAAGAACCTCCTCTAGATGAATAGCATGATCCTCCATATTCTTGGAGAACACCAAAATGTCGTCCTCGAATACTACTACGAACTTGTTTAGGATCTCGAAAAACATGGCTCATCAAATCTACAAAATATGCTGGGGCATTAGTTAGCCCAAATGGCATAACCAACCACTCAAAGAATCCGTCGGGTGTCCTAAATGTTGTCTTATCAATGCTATCATCAATGACACTAAGCTGATGAAATCCAGTGGCTGAATCAAGCTGAGAAAATACTGAAGAGCCAACTGACTGATCGAAAAGATCATCTATCCTAGGAAGTGGATAACGGTTCTTCTTCATGAGCTTATTCAACTCTCTATTGTCTACATAAAGTCGAAAGGAACCATCTGCCTTAGTAGCGAAGACGACTGGCGCTCTCCACTCAGATATGCTCTGTCTGATGAAGAATTTCTCCAATAGCTCACCAATTTGCTTACTTAACTCCTTCCTCTCCATAGGTGCCATATGTCTCACGGGCAATGCCACTGGCTTAGCATTATCATTCAGATAGATCCTAAAGTTGATCTCTCTCCTAGGGAGTAGTCCCCTAACCCCCTCAAAGAGGTTTGGGAAATCTCTGATGACTGAAACTTAATCTAACTCTACTGATGAAATCTAACTCTACTGATGATGAATCGAGGAAATAAAGGAAGCTCAACATGACTGACCTATATGGGCTGCAAGAAACCTCGAGAGTCTGTCCGCTACATATCTCTAGTCTAACGACTCTCCTCTCGTAGTCCAATATCGCTCCATAAGTGGATAACCAATCCATCCCCAAAATCATCCCATACCCCGAAAATCCCAATACATAGGCATCATAATCAAATTCTATGCCTAATATGAAAATTTTCAAACCCCTACAAATCATGGATAAATGTGTCGATCCTCTTGTGAGGTTAGAAACAACTATAGGGTCTACTACTAAAGAAATATCTAAGGGCAAACAATCAACCAAGGAACTAGAAATGAAAGAGCATGATGATCCAGAATAAAAAAGAGTCCGAATAGGAAAATCCGAAATACAGATCAAACCTTCCACGGTGACTTTCCAACCTCTATTTGGTCCGCTGCTGTAAGGTGCTGCATCCAAGGCATGTATCTGCGCCGTAGGTGCGCCCGCTCCCTGCCCCGTCTTTTGAGGACAAAATCTACTAAGGTGACCGGCTGTCCACAACTATAACACTTTCCCTTCATTTTATCCTTCTTGCAGTCTTTTGGGTAATGACCAACCAGTCCACAGCTATTGCACTTCACTCCTTTCTTGATTTGCTTTCGTGGTCCTCCTCCTTTCTTCTTATCCTTGTTGTTCTTCCACCACTTCTTCTTAGAACTCTCCAACTTAGGGACCTCCTTAGACTCTCCTTCCTTTGCTGCATCAAACATGAGGGCCATCTCCACCAGTGACTCATATGTAGCTCCCATCGGTACATGCGTCAATAACAACCCTTGGAGGGGCTAATTCAATCCCTTAGCAAACTTCATGGCCTTCCTGTGTGGTGTATTGACATGCTCCATCCCAAACCACGACAATTCATTAAATTGGTTGATATACTCCTTTATAGAAAGACTTTCTTGCTTCAAACTAATAAACCTTTCCAACTGCATACTTTCTTCTACTTGTGACAAAAACTTCCTCTCGAACCTCTCTCGGAATCCAAACCAACCAACGTCTCTTCCTTCCAACTCAACAACCTCCCACCAATGAGAAGCTTCTCCTTTCAACTGCTAAGATGCAAGCTGAACTCTCTCCTAATCCTCCAATCCCAATAGCCCAAATATCCTCTCTTTACTCCTTAACCAAGCTCGTGCCTCCACGAAATCCTCTATACCTCTTGCCTCCTAGATTAGCGAAGTCCTTGCATAGCTTAGAGAAATTGGCTACTATAGGTGGATTGATGGGATTTCCACCCGCTGGTGCTGGATTGCGCGCTTGCCCTTGCACCCCTGGGGTCGTAGCTTGAAGGTATCTACGAAACCGGCCTGGGACTGGGATATCCTCTGGAAGATTAGGGGCATCCGCCATTCTATGCAAAGAAAAGAGAATTTAGGATCCAAAGAAGATTGAACTGTACTTTGAGAGGATTTTTATAAAAACTCTTTTATAATTGAAAACTATTTCTAAGAGTTTCTTTCTGAAAAACAATTTTAAAACATGTTACTTTGAAAAATACTTTACTTTTAAAACAAATTTTTTTAGGCATCTTATAACCTTAGGCTTTGATCCAAGTGAAACACCCCACACCCCTTAGTATACCCAAAAAGGGCACACTAAAGAATATGGTGCGTTATAGGTATAGCTAAAAACTTTATAGAGACTAAGATTCACAAGACAAATAAATAAAACATCAGAAACATTTAAATAGTAACTCATTGAAAATTGAACTTCATAAATAAGTCATAAAACCAAGTATGTCTCAAAATACCAAATACACATGTCTTATGAAAAATACCATCTCAGTCACAACATTAGAGTACATAAAATCATAAAATCATCCCTCTCATCAAGTGCTAGTACATCCCAAAAGTCAAATGAAAAGAAAGCTGAAAAAAAGAAGAAGAAGAATACATGCAGAATCTCCAAGAATATCTCTCCAAGAAAGCTGAAATCTACTGTCCCTGCCTCTGCTAGCCTAAGGGGGGAAAAGAGGAAAATAGATGAGTGGGTCAAACAAAAAGTCTGGCGAGTGAAAGTAACTACTAGTATTTTTAAGAAAGGTAAAGATAATAGACTTAGCAACAGTTCTAGTATGAAAGGAAATAAAGAGAAAGATAAAGCTGGAATAAAATATTGTTTAACTGTTTGCATCGCTTATATAGTTTTGATTGGATTATTTGCACTTTTCTAAAACTGCTTTGATTAGGCTGAAATCTCAGTACTAGTTTAATTAGGCTGAAATCCTAATTCTACCAATTTGATCGACCTTCTATCTCTATTGTGCCACTATGAACTAGTCCTATCCCATGGGTCCCACATCAAAAGGACACATGTTTAGTGCTTTGGAATTCAATAGCGACTTATATCCCTATTCCAAGGCCGCACGCTCGGCCACCGTCGGCTCACACTATCTGTTGCTCCATCTTTTGACCTCTTATTTACCTGCTTCAGCATAAGCATGTCCAGCTTCGCCTGATCTGCTGTGAGACCATCAGTCCTAGTCTGATAAGGTCCTGCCCAGTCTCACCTAAGTGTTTTGCAAGACCATTAGTCCTAGTATGAAAGGGAAATGTTGCCGGATACGGGTCCTAACAAACAAAATCTAGTTGCGCCCCTTGCCCAAATCCCATGATATAAGCTTCTATCTATTGACCACTTATTTATCATTACTTCATCATAAGTGTGTCCCAGCCTCACCTAATCTATTGTGAGACCATCAGTTTTTGACAAAAGGGGAATGCTGTCGGTACGGGTCCTACTTCTATCTTTGCTTATTAACTTAGTGTAAGTTTTAAAATAACCCTCTTCTGTAATTTCTACTCTGTTTGCTTATTAACTTAATCTAAGTCTTAAAATAAGCCTCTTATGTTATCTCTGCTATACTTGCTTATTAACTTAATTATAAGTTTTAAAATAAGCCTTTTCTGCTATTTCTATTATTTTCTCTTTTTAGTTATAATTACATGTTATAACTATGCTTGCAAATGTCTTAAATCTGCCTATTTCTGTCTATCTTCGTTTTATTACAGTCTTTCTTACTTTACATCTAATTTTTGTAAATTTAGTGTTCTTATATTTTAGTGCATATTAGCGAATTATTCTCTTTTATCTATTTCATTCGCGTAATAAGGAATAAAAAGAAACAAACATTTATAGACTAAATTTCAGCTAAAAAGGAATTGATGTAAATAATAATAAATGACTGTAAATAATTGGGAAAACTATAAATAACAGTAAATAATTGTAAATAACTGATATAAATAGCTAAGAGAAAATAAACTAGTAAGCAAGTCTAAAATTTACTTAAAAATAAACTGTAAAAAAACTTGCATAAAGGTTATCCCAAAATTGTAGAAAAACTACAACTATTGGAAACCCTGTTATTTTAAATTACTTAAAAATCTAAAATAATTACTAAACACTCACCTGTGGTCCTTAGCTCTTTTCCTTGGCCTTCCCGGATCCACTTCTAAGGTATAAAATATTTTAATTAAAAAGATCTTCTCCTTGGAAAAATATTCCTTTAAGGGTCCAACCGCAGGCAATGAACCCAAATGGAGAAATTCTGAATGAGAAAAATAGTTAGGCCTAGGGTCTTATTTATAGTGTTGCTTGGGGATCTCAGGCCGTTGGATTTGAAGATTAAATCTGGTGCAACCACATCATAGGCTGGTTGGGAACCGTCGGATGGAAGCACGAACACACAGGATGGAATAAAAATCGAAAAACACGTCATCGATAAAATCTTGACGAAACATCATCCAAGTACACACGCGGGTCAACCGCTAGGTCGACCTTTGTGTGGTGTGGGTCGACCTATAGGTCGACCCATCTATGGGCAAGGTCGACCCTAGGGTCGACTTGATCCTATATATTTATATATTTTTTTATATTTTTTTATTTTTTTTATTTTCTGATTTCTTCTCTCTTGTAACTTCTTCGTTTTAGCTCCGATTTTGACAATTTATATATGGAAATTGACCAGAAAATTACCACGGATACAATGGTGAAACTCCCATGGCTCAATTCTAATAATTTCACAAAGTTATTTTATTAGTTAATTAATTTGTTAATTATTTATTATAGCTTAAATTTCGGGTTGTTACATTCTCCCCTTCTTAAGGGATTTCATCCCCGAAATCTTTAAGGATAGAAGAATGAATTAAATGTTTTCATCCAACTTCTACAACTAACTACTCAACCATCACCCATTACATCCATTGTCCTTAGGTTTGTTTTTCTAATGCAATTCATGATATATATATATATATATATATATATATATGCGAATAGTGTACTGTCAATGTCCCTAACTAATTCAAAGGATTAGGTGGTCTACTAATTCAGTCGACCTCATTTTTATGCAATCATGTCCGTGCCATGTATCCAAATGAATGCCAATTTCCTAATGATAACTGATAGTTCTATATGCATGCTACAATTATCATCCAAATGCAACAATCATACGATAATCATCCATTTATAGCAAACATGGAATAAAATAGAATGCAAATGCGCACATATCCATATGCCTATGCTTTAGTTACCTAGTTAGGCCGATCCCTAAGAGATAATAGTGCCTAGTGTATATATATGCGTCTATTAGCATCCACTAGCAAACACTTGCAACCATTAGCATCCATTATACATAACATGTTCTAATAACATTCTTACATTCAATCCTACCATCCATAGGTTAAGTCCTAAGATCTACCCTCCCAAAGGATGATAAAGGAAAGAACCTATTCAAAACTAAAGATGGAAATAGGAAATTCTAAAACTTACTATCAAAGAGATGCGGATAAGAGGTACGAATCTTCTCTTCAGCTTCCCACGTAGCGTCTTCAACATCATCTCCCCACTGCACCTTTACTAACGGGACTTCTTTATTCCTAAGCTTCTTGATGTCACATTCAATGATCTTGGTAGGAATAAGACGAACCAATGCTTCTCTCTCCACTTTAACTTCCTCCAATTGACTAGGCTCCACAACCTCTACTGAGTCATGTAAGCACTTTCTCAAGTGCGAAACATGAAAAACATCATGCACTCCTGCGAGCCTCTCCGGTAGCTTCACTCGATACGCCATCTTCCCTGCTCTTTCTACAATGAGGAACGGTCCTACAAATCATGGGGCTAGTTTCCCACTTGATCCAAATCTCACCACCTTCCTTAGCGGGGACACTTTAATGAAAACCAAGTCTCCTACCTCAAACTCAATATCCCTTCTCCGCTTGTTTGCATAAGATTTCTATCTATCTTGGGCTGTCTTCATCCTCCTAATCAAATCAATCTTCTCTAAAGTCTCCCTAACCATGTCAGGACCAAGTAGCAATCTCTCCATAGACTCCAACCAACATGAAGCTGACTTGCAAGGTCTCCCATAAAGAGCTTCGAAAGGTGCCATCCCAATGCTAGCTTGAAAACTGTTATTATATGCGAACTCCACTAAAGGAAGATGCTCCTCCCAAGTTCCTCCAAAATCAAGAATGCACATCCTCAACAATTCCTCAAGAACTCAATTAACTCTCTCCGTTTGGCCATTCGTCTGAGGGTGATAGGCCGTACTCAATCTAAGCTGCGTCCCTAAAGCCTCTTGCAAACTCCTCCAAAACTGGCTAGTAAAGATAGGATCTCTATCGCTCACTATGCTAGAGGGAACTCCATGAAGTCGGACTATCTCACGAACATATAAGGATGCCAAATTTGGTGTCGTCCTCTTACTATTGACCGGAATGAAGTGGGCGCTCTTAGTCAAACGATCTATAATCACCCAAATACTAGTATTCCCCTTCCTAGATCGGGGTATCCATCTACGAAGTCCATCAAAACACTATCCCACTTCCATTCAGGTACATCCAATCGCTGAAGTAATCCACCGGGCTTCTGCTGCTCCGCCTTAACTCTTTGCCACACAAGACACTTAGCCACAAACTCTGCCACATCCTTCTTCATACTGCTCCAATAAAACATTCTCTTTATGTCCCTATACATCTTATCACCACCCAGAGGAATAGTCATTCGAGAATGGTGTGCTTCCTCTAGAACTACTCTCATCAAATCACTAGTGCGGGGGACACAAAGTCTTTCATCTCTCCTTTTCCACCCATTTCTATCAATGGAATAGCGTTGGAGATGTCTAGAGACCTCTCCTCTACTAATCCTATCCAAAATATCTATAAGCTCTGAATCTTCTCGTTATCTCGAGCCAATCTGATCTATGAGGGATGGCTTAACCTCAAGTGCTGCCAATAATCCACAGGTAATGTCTGTAGAGGGCATAAAATCAAAAGTGGAAATAAACTCTAGGCTCTTCTACTCCACGAACATTGGACTGAGGGTTGATTTCTTCCTACTCAACGCATCTACAACCACATTCCCTTTACTAGGGGTATAAGCTATCTAAAAGTCATAGGATGCCAGAAACTCCATCGCTGCTGCCTCAAGTTTAAATCCATCTGTGAGAAAAGGTACTTCAATGATTTATGGTCAGTGAAAAGCTCGAACCTCTCTCCTAACAAGTAATGCCTCCAAGACTTGAGTGCAAAAACTATAGCAGCTAGCTCCAAATCATGGGTAGGGTAGTTCTTCTCATGCATTCTCAATTGTCTACTTCCATAGCACACACCCTCCCATCTTACATCAACACTGCTCCTAGACTCATCCCACATGCATCAGTGTATACTGTAAAAGGGTTAGCTTCGTTAGGTAAAACTAACATTGGTACACTAGTAAGGGTTCTCTTTAGCATCGTGAAGGAATCTTCACAATCCACATCCCACACGAATGTCGCATTCTTCTTAGTGAGGCGAGTAAGTGTTGCTGAAATCTTTGATAAACTTCCTATAATAACCAGCCATACTTAGGAAGCTTCTAACTTCAGTAACGTTCTTGGGGGCCATCCAATCTTGCACTGCAATTACCTTAGCGGGATCAACAAATAACCCTCTCTTGAGACTACATGTCCCAAGAAACGTACCTCCTTTCGCCAAAAGTGACATTTCGAGAAATTTGCTCTCAACTGATGAACACGAAGTGTACGAAGAACCTCCTCTAGATGAATAGCATGCTCCTCCATATTCTTGGAGAACACCAAAATTTCGTCCACGAATACTACTACAAACTTGTTTAGGACATTTCGGGAAACACGGCTCATCAAATCTACAAACTATGTTGGGGAATAAGTTAGCCCAAATGGCATAACAAACCACCCAAAGAATTCGTCGAGTGTCATAAATGTTGTCTTATCAATGCTATCGTCAATGACTCTAAGCTGATGAAATCCAGTGGCTAAATCAAGCTGAGAAAATAGTGAAGAGCCAACTAACTGATCGAAAAGATCATCTATCCTAGGAAGTGGATAACGGTTCTTCTTCGTGAGCTTATTCAACTCTCTATAGTCTACATAAAGTCGAAGGGAACCATCCGCCTTAGTAGCGAAGACGACTAGCGCTCCCTACTCAAATATGCTCCGTCTGATGAATCGTTTCTCCAATAGCTCACCAATTTACTTACTTAACTCCTTCCTCTCCATATGTGCCATATGTCTCACGGGCAATGCCACTGGCTTAGCATTGTCATTCAGATTGATCCTAAAGTCGATCTCTCTCTTAGAGGGCAGTCCCCTAACCTCCTCAATGACGTTTGGGAAATCTCCGATGACTGGAACTTAATCTAACTCTACTGATGATTAATTGAGGGAATAAAGGAAGCTCAACATGACTGACCCCTATGGGTCGCAAGAAGCCTCGAGAGGTCGTCCGCTACATGTCTCTAGTCTAACGACTCTCCTCTCGCAGTCCAATATCGCTCCATAAGTGGATAACCAATCCATCCACAAAATCAATCCATACCCCGAAAATTCCAATACATAGGCGCCCCAGTCAAATTCTACGCCTAATATGAAAATTTTCAAACCCCTACAAATCATGGATAAATGTGCTGGTTCTCCTATGGGGTTTGAACAACTATGGGGTCTACTACTAAAGAGATATTTAAGTGCAAACAATCAACCAAGGAACTAGAAATGAAAGAGCGTGATGCTCCAGAATCAAAAAGAGTCCGAATAGGAAAATCCAAAATAGAGATCAAACCTTCCACGTTGACTTTCCTACCTCTATTTGGTCCGCTGCTGGAAGGTGCTGCATCAAAGGCTTGTACCTGCACCGTAGATGCACCCGCTCCCTGCCCCGTCTTCTGAGGACAAAATCTACTAAGGTGACTGGGCTGTCCACAACTATAATACTTTCCCTTAATTTTATCCTTCTTGCAGTCTTTTGCGTAATGACAAACAAGTCCATAACTATTGCACTTCACTCCATTCTTGATCTGCTTTTGAGGTCCTCCTCCTTTCTTCTTATCCTTATTATTCTTCAACCACTTCTTTTTAGAACTCTCTGACTTAGGGACCTCCTTAGACTCTCCTTCCTTAGCTGCATCAGACATGAGGGCCATCTCCACCAGTGACTCATATGTAGCTCCCATCGGTACAAGCGTAAATAACAACCCTTGGAGGGACTGATTCAATCCTTTAGCAAACTTTATGGACTTCTTGTGCGGTGTATTGACAAGCTCCATCCCAAACCACGACAATTCATTAAATTTGTTGATATACTCCTTTATAGAAAGACTTTCTTGCTTCAAACTAATAAACCTTTCCAACTACATACTTTCTTCTACTTGTGACAAAAACTTCCTCTCGAACCTCTCTCGGAATCCAAACCAACTAACATCTCTTCCTTCCAACTCAACAACTTCCCACCAATGAGAAGCTTCTCCTTTCAGCTGCCAAGATGCAAGCTGAACTCTCTGCTGATCCTCCAATCCCAATAGCCCAAATATCCTCTCTGTACTCCTTAACCAAGCTCGTGCCTCCACGAAATCCTTTGTATCAGAAAATGTCTTGCCTCCTAGATTAGCGAAGTCCTTGCATAGCTTAGAGAAATTGGCTGGTGCAGGTGGATTGATGGGATTTCCACCAGCCGGTGCTGGATTGGGCGCATGACCTTACACCCCTGGTGTCATAGCTTGAAGGTATCTATGAAACTAGCTTGGGGCTGGATACCCTCTGGAAGATTAGGGGCATCCACCATTCTATGCAAAGAAAAGAGAATTTAGGATTGAAAGAAGACTGAACTGGACTTTGAAAGGATTTTTATAAAAACTCTTTTATAATTGAAAACTATTTCTAAGAGTTTCTTTCTGAAAAACAATTTTAAAACATGTTACTTTGAAATATACTTTACTTTTAAAACTAATTTTTTTAGGAATCCTATAACCTTAGGCTCTGATACCAAGTGAAACACCACACACCTCTTAGTATACCCAAAAAGGGCACACTAAAGAATATGGTGTGTTATAAGTATAGCTAAAAACTTTACAGAGACTAAGATTCACAAGACAAATAAATAAAACATCGGAAACATTTAAATAGTAACTCATTGAAAATTGAGCTTCATAAATAAGTCATAAAACCAAGTATGTCTCAAAATACCAAATGCACATGTCTTATGAAAATTACCATCTCGGTCACAACATCAGAGTACATAATATCATAAAATCATCCCTTTCATCAAGTACCAGTACATCCTAAAAGACAAATGAAAAGAAAGCTGAAAAAAAAGAATACATGCAGAATCTCCAAGAATATATCTCCAAGAAAGCTGAAATATACTGTCCCTGCCTCTGCTAGCCTAAGGGGGAAAAGGGAAAAATAGAGGAGTGGGTCAAACTAAAAGTCTGGTGAGTGAAAGTAACTACTAGTATTTTTAAGCAAGGTAAAGATAATAGACCTAGCAACAGTTCTAGTATGAAAGGAAACAAAGAGAAAGATAAAGCTGTAATAAAATACTATTTAGTTGTTTGCTTCGCTTAGATAGTTTTGATCGGAATGTTTGCACTTTTCTAAAACTACTTTGATTAGGCTGAAATACAAATCCTAGTTTAATTAGGCTGAAATCCTAATTCTACCCTTTTGATCGACCTTCTATCTCTATTGTGCCATTGTGAGCTAGTCCCATCCTGTGGGTCCCACAGCAAAAGGACACCTGTTTGGCGCTTTGTAACTCAATAGCGACTTGTATCCCTACTTCGAGGCCGCACGCTCGATCACCGTTGGCTCACACTATCTGTTGCTCCGTCTTTTGACCTCTTATTTACCTCCTTCAGCATAAGTATGTCCAGCCTCGCCTGATCTGTTGTGAGACCATCAATCCTAGTCTGATAAGGTCCTGCCTAATCTCACCTAAGTGTTTTGTGAGACCATCAGTCATAGTCTGATAAGGTCCTGTCCAGTCTTACCTAAGTGTTTTGTGAGACCATCGGTCCTAGTATGAAAGGGAAATGCTGCCGGATACAGGTCCTAACAAACAAAATCTAGTTGCGCCCTTTGCCCAAATCCCCTGATTTGAGCTTCTATCTATTAACCACTTACTTACCATTAATTCAGCATAAGCGTGTCCCAGCCTCACCTAATCTATTGTGAGACCATCAGTTTCTGACTGAAGGGGAATGATGCCGGTACGGATCCTACTTCTACCTTTGCTTATTAACTTAGTGTAAGTTTTAAAATAACCCTCTTCTGTAATTTCTGCTCTATTTGTTTACTAACTTAATCTATGTCTTAATATAAGCCTCTTTTGTTATCTCTGCTATACTTGCTTATTAACTTAATTATAAGTTTTAAAATAAGCCTTTTCTGCTATTTCTTCTATTTTCTCTTTTTAGTTATAATTAATGTTATAACTATGTTTGCAAATGTCTTAAATTTGCCCATATCAGTATATTTTCTTTTTATTACAGTCTTTCTTACTTTACATCTAATTTCTGTAAATTTAGTGTTCTTATATTTTAGTCCATATTAGCGAATTATTCTCTTTTATCTATTTTATTTGCGTAAAAATGAATAAAAAGAAACAAACATTTACAGACTAAATTTCAGCTAAAAAGGAATGGATGTAAATTACAATAAATGATTGTAAATAATTGGGAAAACTGTAAATAACAGTAAATAATTGCAAATAACTAAAATAAAATAGCTAAGAGAAAATAAACTGGAAAGCAAGTCTAAAATTTACTTAAAATTAAACTGTAAATAATCTTGCATAAAGGTTACCCCAAAAATTGTAGAAAAACTACAACTATTGGAAACCCTATTATTTTAAATTACTTAAAAATCTAAAATAATTACTAAACACTCACCTGTGTTCCTTAGCTCTTTTTCTTGGCCTTCCCGGATCCACTTCTAGGGTATAAAATATTTTAATTAAAAAGACTTCTCCTTGGAAAAATATTCCTTTTAGGGTACAACCTTAGGCAATGAACCCAAATGGAGAAAATCTAAATTAGAAAAGTAGCTAGGCCTAGGGTCTTATTTATAGTGTCACTTGGGGATCTTAGGCCATTGGATTTGAAGATTAAATCTAGTGCAACCACGTCGTAGGCTCGCCGGGAACCGTCGGATTGAAGTACGGACGTACAGGATGGAATAAAAATCGAAATACACGTCATTGTTAAAATCTAGATGAAACATCGTCTAAGTACACACGTGGGTCGACAACCAGGTCGAACTTTGTGTGGTGTGGGACAACCTATAGATCGAGCCATCTATGGGGAAGGTCGACCCTAGGGTCGACCTCACTCTATATATTTATAGTTTTTTTTCTTTTCTCTTTTATTTTCTGATTTCTTCTTTCTCTTGTAACTTCTTCGTTTTAGCTCCGATTTTGACAATCTATATATGGGAATTTACCAGAAAATTACCATGGACACAATGTTGTAACTCCCGTGGCTCAATTCTGATAATTTCACAAAGTTATTTTATTATTTAATTAATTCGTTAATTAATTATTATAGCTTAAATTCCGAGTTGTTACAAAGGCGTAACTATCGGTCTGGCTTCCTTTACCAAGTCTATCCGAAACTCGATCTCTTTATGTGGTGGTAATCCAATCACTTCCTTAAAGAAATCTACATACTCTCTAACGGTAGGCACTAATGACAATCCCTTATGTGGAACCTCAAGTGAATATAGAAAGCTAACCATCACCCTATCCTTTAGTAGGCAGCTAATTACTACCGTTCGCCTACACACATCTTTGATTGTCACTAATAACTTCTCGCAATCCACTATGACCGCATATTTCCTAAGCCAGTCCATTCCTAATAAAATCCTGAACCGAACAAAGTTCAAAACAAAACAATCACAAACCATAGAATATCCATGACTCGATAAAATTAAGCCATAACAAACCATGCAAAGACTTGTAGAGCCTCCAACAGGATCCATCACAATTAGGGGTTGGTCTACTATCTCAGGTTCCAATCCCAATCTACCTACTAAGTCACTACAAATGAATGATTGAGAAGCACTGGTATCAAACAAAAATCGAATAGGAACATCACCAGTACAAAGCATACCTTGAATGACGAGTCCTTTCCCCTTCTCCTTCACCGAGGGAGCACTCGACAAAGTTGGGACTACGCCCAAAGCTTATGCTTTTACTATTTGCTTATCCCTTACTGGTTTCAGACAATTCTTTTTCAAATGCCTAGGCTTATCACAATTATAGCATTTCTTCTCACGTCTTATAGTCTTTAATTAGTTGACCCTTCTCGTTGTATCTGAAGCAAGTAGGTTTCCATTTACCCTTCTTCTTGCCACCCTTACCCTGAGGCTGCTTCCTCTTCCCATTCAACTTCTTCTTGCCTTCACCGCCTTGTTGTGGCTTTGGCTCCTCTTTCTCAGTGGAAACAATAATAGTAGTCTTATCCTTAGGGTACAAGCTCTTATGGCGTAGAGCCCTATCTACCAGCTTCTCGAATGGCTCATCTATACGGTTCACTAACCTCTCTACAAGATAGTCATCATATCCTATAATGAATTTCATTCATTCTCAAGGGGGTATATATGAATGGCATCCCATAATTTGACAATTCATTAAAGTACGCAACATATTTCGAGACTTACATCTCTCCCGCTTGAGATCAGCAAATTTTCTGAACAAAACTGACTTTTGGGCCGCCGGAATAAACTTCTTCTCAAACCTCGTCTTAAACTTGTTCCAAGAAAACTAGTCTTTTGGAGTAGCAATAATGACAGCACTCCACCAATTCATAGTTGGCCCTAAAGCTGTCTTGAAGCCAACTTTCTCTTCACAGCATCTTCCACCTCCATATCATCGAAGATGCGTTCACAAGTATCTATCCAGTCTTACACTTCTATGGCTGACTCCATCCCATGAAAGGGCTTCCCTCCAAGAGTAGAGTAATTTTTGCTCAGCTTGGCGAAATCAGCTTTAGGCGCTTGCACTGGAGCACCTCCACCTATCACCACTCCAGGAGCATTCCACATCACATTAGCTATCATAGCATTAAACATGGTTTGGATATCAGGCATAACAGCTCTTGATCCCACTCCTTCCTCTACTCCTAAAGCAGAATTCCTCATAGCATTCCTTGTATGTCGGCTCATTCTTACCTATAACAAGAATGATCAGTCTCTCATAAAGAAAACCATGTTTGTAGTGCTCGTGTGCATGCGACTTATACTATATAATTTATTGCTATTTAACTTTGAAAACCAAACTTATAACAAGTATGCACTCTCTCGCATACATACATACTCTCGATCCAGTCTAAGGCGGTAACACCTTCCCTATCTCTACTGAATTATGGTATCAACTCCAGTTATTAGTGAAACCAAAGCTCTGATACCAAATGTGATGACCGCCCTATATCACCGGCATACAAATAGCACCCTGTTGTCGTGCTTGATTGATATAAGACGATCATCAAGGTTGAAATACGTCAATGTAGCATATAACATGTCTTATATCTCACATCGTATGGACAAAATATAATATCACATATACAACAGAAGAGACAGTAATAACAGTGTGAACATATCATCCTCATCAGAGTATAATCTCCACAGAGTTATACATCAATAGTAAAGTTTATACAGTGGAAAAAAAACTCAACACCTGTCTCAAATACAAATAGTAAGCAGTCACTACTAAGGCACCCAAATGCTGCAGAGCGGAATAAGCATAGACTCTATATTATTATATAATACAAGATATCTCCATCTAGCTCGTCCTTCGAACAGCTACTGCGTCACCTAGACCTGTTATGTATTCAACTTGTTTAAGAGTACCCAAGATAATAAGAAACAAAGCATAAAACCTTGGGTCAGACAGCAGCCTGGCATAAGCGGTAAATGAATCTCAAAATACTAGATAGGTAAATATGATAAAGAACAAGAGTACACGAACCATACCTAACATGTCCCTGCAACCAAAGAGTTGGCATATAACATTATAATATGCTACTCTAAAATATCATAAAGACCTATCACAAACCAAATAAAGTATATCATTCTCCTAAGTATTCCTATCTCCAATACCTACTTCCTCTGATACCTATGAGTGATAGCTTATTAAAGAAAACAACCAAAGCAACCATAGCATCCATCAAACAATCCTAACCATCACTCCATATGCTATGAATATATGATAGCTCGTATGGCCTCTTTTCTACCAGGGACTAAGGGGAATCTCGGTTCTTCGTTGTACTTTCGTATCTCGTAGCCCAAAGCTAGATACATGTCTCGCAGCCCGAAGATGGACACAGACCCAAAGCCACACATTCAGGGTATACAGATCTTCACTTCCAATCTATGTGCATCCCCACTTATAATACTCCTACTTTGAGTAAAACAAAAAACATTTTGAGCATCAATGATTCCTTAGCACATACATCCGAGCCCTTCTTTGCTCCATTTGGATACCGAACCCTTCTTGCTTAATCAAGTTTCCATTATTCATGAGGAACCCTTCCACAGTCCTCGATCCTACGGCTCAATCCTTTTTTGAGCCACCATCTTCGGAATGTACTACTAATACGAGCCAATATCCAAAGACTCTAGCTTTTCATCATGCTATTATATCGCTATCCATCCCTAATGCGGACATGCCAACACCTCCAGCACGACCTATAGAACCTCTAGAACAGTCCCTAGAGGTTCCATTGCTACTGAACTCTCCTTCTTAACTCGGTGCCAAGTTAAGCCCTGTAATGACCCTATTTTGGAGTAACATTATTTAAGATATTTAATTAGTTAAATAAAATAAAATAATGTAATGATTAGGGGATTGAGATTTGTGATTAATAAGGGGTAGCCATGCCTATGTATACTAATGAACTAAGGCGAATTAAAATGAATTAAGTTAGGGTGAGTAGACAAAGGCGAAATAGGAAGAAGTAATACCCTTATACCCCTAAACCTTCATACCATTCATTCCACACGTTCATTTCAATATTCACAAAACTAAAACCAAATTAAAGGTCGGCCACCATTAAAGAAGAAAAGAGGGGAAGGTAAGCTAAATCAAGAGGAAGAACCTAATCAACTTAAATCCAAGATCAAATCTCATCTACTTAACATCAAAGCAAAGGTGAATAATGACTACATCTCATATTTTTAATTGATTTCGGTTTTAGATTAAATCCGAATGTATTTTAAAATGTTTTGCCATGTTTTGAATGAAAAATGGATATATATATACACTTGTTGATGATTTAGGCTATTTTATATGCATTTTATGATGAGAATTGATTTAGAAAACCTAGTTTCTGACATCTAAATGACTTGCGAATTTAATCTGAGGTCGGATATATTATTTTGGAAATGGATTTTAAGTTTCATATTTTTCTGAATTATTGTGGATTTATTATGAATTTTCTAGAGATTTTTTTTTTATTTTGGGTTTAAAATTATTTACGACCAAGATATAATGACTTTTGGTCTGAAATTTAAATATGTTAGAAAACATATTAAAAGAGATTTCTGGAATTTTTGGAGAATTTTCCTAAGTGTTTTGTTAAGTATATAAAATTATTTAAGGTATGGGACTTAAATGTTTTACATGTTTAAAATAGGAGAAGAGGCGTTTTGCAAATGTTTTAATTAGACAAATCTGAATTCGGCAGCACTTTTAGAAAAGCTTTTATAAACGAAATTAGCAACCAATTACATTTTGACAAATAAGCAAGTTAGTTGGAAAAGAAATTACCTTAAAACCAAATAAAGCAGTTTTGTAAGTATTTGCCGTTTCGCCTCAATCGGCACCTACCTTCCGACCATGTTCCTCCGCCTCCATCTAGCTCGAAACCAGTACTCAGTGTATCATGGACTTGGTACGTAGTGGATTGGAAATAGGCGGAAGTCATAAGGTCGAAACAGGGGTTCCGAAGTGGTCGAAACAATGTTTTGGCTTTGGAAAGAAATGTGCTTGCTTGCTTTTGAATGAGATGGCTTTCGACTTAATTGGTTTAAAGATAAGCTTTCGACTCAGGTTACCACCTTTGTTTATAAATTGGCTTTCGACAGTGTCAGAACCAACATTGCCGCTATTCAACCTTTCGACCCAGTTGAGGCCATTGCCATTAAACATGGTTTCGAAAGAACGCTTTCGATTTTATTAAAGAAGTCACTCTCCAATGATTTCGAAAGAGATGGTATCAAAACCATCTAATTTATTTACTTAGGAAAAATGTTTTCGAAAGAGGGCTTTTGACTTAGATGTTTTATGACCCTTAGTTCTGTTGAAAGATAAACCCACGGGTTTCGACTTAAATGGTTTTAATGGTTTCGAAACTATGTTCCACAAGCTTTTACTTGAACCCAATGCTTTTGAAAGTTTTATTTCAAATAGTATACTTTAATGCTTTCAAATGTTAACTAATATAAGTTTCGAATAGAAGGTTCCTTAGTATTTTCGAAAGGTATAAACTATTGTTTCGAAGAGGAGGTTCCCCAAAGGTTTTGACACGTATTTAAAGCATTTTAAATGGAAGGTTTCCAATGCTTTCGAAAGGAAATTTATATATTTTGATAAGGAGATGTCTAAGGTTTCAAAGCTTTTGAAAGAAAGGGTTTTAAATGTTTTCGAAAGGACTGTGGTAAATGATTTCAGAAGGTATCTTTTGGCCTTTCGACCTAAGGTTATAAAGTAAGTAGTTTACTTATATCGAAAGAGGTACTTTCAAAGATTTCGAAAATAGTACTTTCAATGGTTTCAAAACGATTGTTTAAAGGTTTTAAACAAAGGTTTCGAATGAATTGCTTTTGGCAATATAGCCTAAGTGTTTTTATGTTAAAAAGGGTTTTAACTTATTTTGGGGGATGGGAAATCCTTAATATATTTCATCAACATTATTTTGGGTAAAGTATATATAACATGGCAAATAGCTTAGAGTAAAGAAAAGGGTATATTTTCCTTGTATATGTATGATTTAAAGGTTTAAATCATTTTGAAAAGGTTTTAAAGGAAAATTTAAAGGGTAGTTAACCCTAAGAAAAATGACTCAGATATTAGAAGACCAGATGGGACTAGTGAAGGGTCGCGCCTTATACATTAGCTTTAGCCCCAAGTTAATCTTAGTCCAAAATTCCAGATGTGTAGGGCTTAGTCACAGGTGGACTTAAATGATGGTTACACATAGAAAGGAATATATGTACAAAGAAGAAAAAGGTTATTGGTAAGCCCGCAAAACCATTAGGATCAGGAGACCCTTGGAGAAGTAAGTTAGGGACAGACCATCCAGAAGACTTATCTAATAGTTGTTAGATCATATTTATTATTTTTTCTGGTAGGCCCGAGTCAGCCAAAGGTTAGTAGTTAGCCAAACAAAACTACATTTGTACTGGACAGCTGGTCCAGTAATTACCTATTTTTAGCATATATGATATATTGCTATTTTGATATAATCAGTTTGATAACAAGTTTGGTTGCGGGATTATGATTTGGAGAAAGATATGATTTAAAGAGATATTAGTGAGGGGAATCCCGTTCTGCTAAGCGACGTGGTCTCAATTAATATCATATATAACCGAGATGTATAGTATTATTCGCACTAAGCTTTATGTCTGACTTGAAGTTTATGTTTTCCCCTCACTACGCCATAGATTGCATACTACAACACCCAAGAAGTGATGCAGGAAGTGTCAAAAAATGTTGCTGTAGGATAAAAAAGGGCAAAAGCAACACTTTCTCGATGATGCATTTTGCCGCATTGCCCTAGAGTCAAAGGCAACATCTTTGCGGCCCTAGGGCAACATCGGTTCTATTGTTGCCACAGGTACCAAATTTACTAAAAAGTGGGCCCCACAATCTGGGCCCCAACATGTGGGCCCGCATTGTGGGGCCCACTAATTCTGTGGCCCACCTTTATGGAACCCTGTTGTGGGGCCTATATTCATTAATCTATGGTAACACTTTTACCATCCAATGGCATCACTTTGCCAGTTTATTCCCACATTTAACATCACATACTGCAACATTATATCATATCTATGGCAACACCATTTGCAATTTAAATTGGAAATGTACTGCAACATTATACTGCTGCAACATTATATCATATCTATGGCAACACCATTTGCAATTTAAATTGGAAATGTACTGCAACATTATACTGCTGCAACATTATATCATATCTATGGCAACATTATACTGCAACATTATATCATATCTAATGGCAACATTACACTGCAACAAAGAACTTTTCATTTCAGAATAACCAGCAACACAAGTTTTACTTAGTCAAGTACAAAATAACAAACATACTTAAAAACATAGCCAGTGTATTCATAGTTACAACCAATACATACTAAATTCTAGTTATTAACAGTACATTCATATTTGCGAGCCTCCAGTGCCTCCAGTGCCATCAGTGCCTCCAGTGCCTCCAATGCCATCACTGCAGACGGTCGCACAAAGATCCTCAACATCAATTTGCATGTCAGGGTTTGCTTCGCCTAATTTCTTAAGGACCCATGCCAAGTTCTCTCGAAATTTTTGGTTCACCTTTGCATCAAATTCATTTTGGACCTTCTTGTTCACCTTTGCTTCGACTTTGTCAGCTATATTTTCCCTTATCTTCGCTGCCAGCTCCTGTATGTATGTGCTTGTTGTTGGGGTATATTTTGAAACTTCTGCAGACTTTGTGTGCCATCCTATAAGCCAAGATGGACCGTGCGACTTTCTATCAGAAATCATTTCTTGAACAACTCCATCACTTCCTCCTTCACCTATTGCTTTTTCAATCTTATCCTGCAAAATAAAGCTGTTTCAAAATGTGACATTAAATAAAATTAACAATTCTGAAACAAGTTTCTTAAAAAAAGAATTGTTTTGCAATATCTATTAACAGTTTTAAAATGGATTCAGAATTGTGCGCCATATCTTGTTCCTCTAATATTTGCCCGTGGTTTCTTACTCCAATTTATCTCTAGCATTTTCCATGTAAATCATTGTATTCATTTATTTTGTCGGGTTCTCATTCTTACTTTTCTGTTGTTTATTTATACTTGGGCACCTCATCTAATCCTAACAAAATATAAGTTTGATAATGTATGTTAAATTTTCTAAACAGAGCAATATATTTCCTGTTAAACATGGAATATTTTATTACTTGCATTTGGGTCGAAATACAAGAGTATAAGCAAAAGTTATGAGTACTTGTGAAATCAAATTAATCATATTCGCCGTTTTCATGAATATAAACTGGAGGGTTCCCATAAGTTTCCTTCATATATTCCAAAACTCCTTGTAATCCATCTGCCGAGCTCATCTGATCAGTAATAAAACTTCTATTATCTGGTCATATTGTGACTTTTATCAATGATTATAGTAAAACAAACTATGTCAGAAACATACTAAATTTCTTTCTAAGTTTCCTTTCCTTTGTCACAAAAAGGAGCCTGGAAATATATCAATACACCATCATGTCAACATTCTCACATTAGATGTCCTCATCTTCATATTGAGATATGTATATGTAGAGAGTAACTATTTTACCTTCTAAAGAAGCACCAACATCGACTGTGACGTCTCTTTGATCAACAGGAGCATCATAAGGTTTGTTTTTCACAGACAAAGTGACATAGTAGTTCACCCCAAAAAAGTCAAATGACTTCATGAGTTGTTTTGATTCAGAATTAGTGAATCTTGGTATCTTATTTCCTGCAGCCACTCTCATACTCTTGGGGTAGTCTCCCCGTACCAGTGGCTCTATAAACCTATGCATTTACATTAACATGAACTTTAATGGAAATTTGATATAAACCTATGCATTTACATTAACATAAACTTTAATGGAAATTTGCTACATCACTAAATTTTTGAACATACATTATCTTACTAAAGTATATATCCAGATGTGTACCAACTAAAAGTCTAAGCATCAAAGTTAAACTTGCAGTTAAAACCTTTGCTATATACTTGAAAAATGTAGGTTTACTTGTGCATTCTGAAAACTTGCATATGTGGAAGTGAGTTACAAAACATACCAGCCACTGTAAATGTCGAAGGCTCTGCTTTTTGCATCTAAATCTTCTTTGGAATTTGTTACAGGGAGAAAATTAAAAACTAAGACATTCAGCCCTACGAAGCCTTTTTGATTGGCCTGCATTTTAAATATCATGAGAAGTATCAGTTTAGATGGTCGCTATTTGTCATATCACTTTGATTGAAAGCAATAATAAAAAAATACATCAAAAATTTATTTTGATCATACTGAGTTGTATACCTTAACCAAACTGATATTTCTTATCTAAGCATTCTTTTGAATTTGATCTATGGTATATATATACCTGATAATATTTCTTGTACAAAGAGGCAGCTGAACTGTGTGCAAGCAAGATATGGTGGGCTACCATGTATGGTTCTAATACCAAATTTCCTTTTGCGCAATTACCAAATGGTTTGGAGCATCGATTGTGAGGTAAAATACCATCATCATAACCACCAAGTGCAAATGCATTTACCTTGTTTATGGTCACCTAGTGAGTTACCCTATCTCTGAATTCTCTAAAGCAAACATTTGCATATGCACTGAAGTCATCCCTGTATACATTGACCATCACTGTTACAAAGAATGCCTTGATGAAGTATAAAATATAAGTATAGATAAGTACAAAATAAATATCGTAATAAGTGTTGAATTTATCAATTTACACAAGCACTATGCTTAATGTACATGGTCTTTTAAACATGTACATGATACAGTCTAGTTCTATCTTTTTGAAGATCGAAATAGAATATATACAAAGAGTAAATTATAAAAATACTGACACTATTTTTGGATTCAACCAACTTTCATATTCGTCATCAAGAACTTGAGGCGTGTCGAAGTGCAAAAGAGTAACATGAGGCTCTATTCCTGGAACAATTTGAATTATATGAAGTTGCATGCACAAGTGCCCAAATTTCATAAAAAGGTAATAATATATACTAAATTAACAATACTTTTGGAACACAATATCTTGTAACTTTCACAACATGAAAAGTTTAGATAGACATACCATGACTAATTAGTTCATTGATAAAGTTGCTGTAAAACTCAAGGCCTTTGGGATTTATTTTTCTTCTTCCACCTGAATATGATTGCAAACGATATATAAAACACTAATTTTTATGATATAAACAAAAATTACAACCACTATAAGCATTGACCATACCAGGAATCAGCCGTGACCAAGATATTGAAAATCTGTAACCTTCCAGTCCAGTTTCTTTCATTAGTTTGATGTCTTCCTGCACAAATAATTATACAATGAAGAAAAATCGCACAAAAACAATATAACATGTACATAATTAGATACTCATATATGTTACCTTATATTTGTGATATATGTTACCTTATATTTGTGATATCCATCAGAAGCCACATCACCAGTAGCACCTCTAGCATGTCTTGTAATTTTGTGATTGTATTTCAATGAATGAAAAGGAAGAGTTCAAAAAACAAGTGCATAGCATATTTCTAACATTAATTCCAAAGTTTATTAAGAAATGGTACGTAACCGGTATGTGTAGCAGTGTCCCAAATGCTAGGACTTCTCCCATCTTCACTTGCTGCTCCTTCAACCTGTCATAAACTCCTTTCTTTTACTTATATATTTCTAATATTTTCTCTTTTCATCCAAAAATCTGAATTAAAAGTTATTAAAATCAGAGTAATTTGTATATCGGATGATTCTGCTAGTATACGATTTACTAGTAAGTGCAATCAACACACACATGAAGATTTATTTGTATAGAAAAAATGAAGGGAAAAAACAAGTACCTGATAAGCTGAAGTACCTGAACCGAACACAAATTCTTTTGGAAAGTCATCTCTGTGTATACTTAATTTACTTCCTTCGCTTCTTAGTACTATAATCAATATTAGGAAGTTTTGCCCATATTTTTTCCTTGTCGTTCATCACTAATTTACACACAAATAACATACAAAGACAAACACAATAATAAAATCAGGAATATGATTACACCTGAACTCACAAGTAAATCAGTAAATTAGGCAACACAACAATCAAATCAGGAAAAACTTGAAATATACATAGAGTGATACCTTAAGCAGCAGATTAAATCGAAGCCCTAACTGAAATTCGAAACCCAAACGAACCCCAATTGAAGACCTAAATGAAACACCGAAGCCCTAATTGAACTTGAACTCGAACTTGCCCTAATTGAACCCCAATTAAGCTTGTAAACTTAGAACTTTTAGCCCTAATTGAAATCGCAGAGTGTTTGAGAGGTTTAGCGGCGGAGTACGTATTTTGTTAAGTGTTTGAGTGAAACCCTTCAATATTTTGTTAACTTTTGCCGCTTTGTTTTTGCTTCCCGCGTTCAAATTATTTCAGTCTGCTTTTTTTTCAGCCCGCACTCATTTTTTATAATATTTTTATAAGTCTATAGCTACTGCAACATAGTGTTGATATCTATGCTAACATCCTGAAGCTAATGTTGCAATAGACAAAAATCAGCATAGCTATCGTTACATTGTAGCTAGCAACATCTTGTATTTTCGTTGCAATAGGCCATCTATGGCGTAGTGCCTTCAACTCTCGGGTGCTCAAAATTTATTTGAGTAGAGTGAGGGTTGAAGGTTTTCAGGTTTTAGTTTGCGGACGAATAAAGCTTCTGAAGACGTGCAGGAGGTAGTTCTAGATATATAAAGACATTTTGTTTTAAAATTCCGCTGTGTTGTATTAAGACAGTTAGTCTTGATTTCTTTGATCATCCAAGGGGACATTTTCATATGTCGCTCTTAGCGTATTTTTAATAATTATATTTGATCAATGCTTGGGAAACGTTATGGGATTATGTAAATGGGTATGAAACATGTTTTGTGAAATGTAATGAGAAAAGCTATTTTTGAAATCTGTGATTTTGTTTCATATTTATGTGATTCTGATATTTTGAATACCATTATCATTACCGTATTTGGTCACCGGAAGTTAATACTATGGATCACTGCAACATCTGTAGCGCTTAGCTTCAGGCCTCCAAATAGGGGATGTCACAAGCCCTTAACTTAGGTTCGAGTTAAGCATTAGCCATATTTTGGTCCATCCTCCTTTCTTGCTTCTAGTACTCATCCTCCAGATGCCTTAGACCCCGACTAATTCCTTATTGGTAACTCAATCCCAATGCAAAGCTCCACTTCTAAGTTCTAGAGATAACTCACCATCACTTTCTATAACTAGCCCATTTCCTTCACCTTGCAATAGAATATCTCATCTAGCCAAGCTCTATTCATGCATGCTAACCACCGACTCATAAGAGTCACCACCATAACTCGGTGTCGTGTTAAGCTCTTAACTCGGGGCTGAATTTAGCCTTTAACTCCAAATGAAGTGCGACTTATCCCATAGCTTCCCACCAAGCTCCAAAACACATCAACCAAGTTTCATCCAATTTCGACCAACTTACCTCTGGTTTGCTCAATTCTTCGACCTAAGTATCTATGAAATCACAACACTAGCAAATAACATCCAAACATTGAATTTTAAGCAATTTCATCCAATCAAACATGAAATCCATAAGCATAAGACAAACAAGTCAATTCCTAACATAGATCTACATATAGCATGAGCAAGGGTGATTTCGATTCAATCTTGATCATATATATAGTTTACCATGTAATTAAAGTTAGAAAAGGTTTTATAGCCAAATATCGATTTAAAACATGTTAACTCCTATGATTCTACCATATAAACATGCAATAGTATAGTGAGAAGGCATAACCACTCACCAATTACCAAATTTGATCGGTATGAATGTTGATCCAATCCAGAAAGCAGTGGAATGCACTTCAAATCAATAATCTCTATCTTCTAGTTGATGACCTAATCACTAATCAATAATCTAATTAGATTTAGAGAGAAATTTGGATGAATTAGGATGGATTAGGGCTAATTATGGTTTAGACCTGATTTAGAATGAGAGAGAAAGTTTTCATTTGACTCCTACAGCCCTTATTTATAGTGATTCTCTACTTAGACTAATAGGCTAACTGATGAGCTTCATTAATTACATATTAATTTCGAACGGCGGTTTTCAAAACTTAAAACAGGCATAACTCCCTAACTGTAAGTCCATTTTTCTTTTATGACAACTCTACAAATGAGAAACCATTATCCTAAAGCAATGGAACTAGTTTGAGATCCTAATCCAACTCCTATCAAAAGTTATAGCCTAAACAAGATTTTCAGGGTCAAAATGGTCGCATAGAAATTCATAAAAAATCGTAGGTATGTAAAATTCCCCTATGAGTCATAACCCAAAATTATAAAATAATACGACCTCATAAGAACAAAATAAAAATATTTTACGATCCTCCGATCTGTAAAATATGGGTCGTTACACCTTTTATGAGGTGCATTTCCAAAGAAGAGGGGATAAGAGTCATGCGAGAAGTACACGAAGGGCAGTGTAGGGATCACTCAAGAGGAGCCAAGTTAGCAAAGAAATTATTGAGGCATGGTTATTACTAGCACACAACACTTCAAGATGCAAAAGACTTCGTGAGAAAATGCGAAAAATGTCAAAGATTCACAATTATACCTAGACAACCATCTCATAAGCTCATCTCTTTAGCTAGCCCATGGCCTTTCGATATATGGAGCATAAATTTAATAGTTCCACTTCCTATGTCAAAGGGGGAGCGAAGTACACCTAGTGGCAATAGATTAATTCACCAAGTGGGTGAAGACAAAGCCCTTAGATATAATCATCGCAAAGAAGATAGTAACCTTTGTAGTAAGAGACACAATTACCAGGTTTAGAATCCCCCACAAGATAATCTCTGACAATGGAACCCAGTTTGAAAGCAAAGAATTCACAGAACTTTGTGAGTAGAACGATATAATCAAAAGTTTTTCCTCTATCGCGCACGCATAAGAAAATAGATAAGTCGAAGCCATAAACAAGACTATCAAGAAGTTACTTAAGAAAAGGCTGTGGAAAGAAAAAGGGAAGTGGGCAAAGGAATTATCTTTAGTACTATGGGCCTATAGAACTTCTACTAACATACCCCATTCTCATTAACCTACAGATACAAGGCCATGCTCCCTATTGAAGTAGAAGTCCCCGCGTATAGAAGAATCTCTTGCATGACAAAAAAGAATAAAAAACTAAAGGAAACTGCACTCGACATCATTCAAGAGAGAAAAGATGAGGCTGCTGTAGTATCTGCCATATATTAACAAAGAATGGTAAGAAATTACAAAACAAGACACAAAGAAAAAACTTTTGGAAAGGGGATCTTGTACTTTGAAGGGTAATGGCCAACACAAAAGATCCAGCAGATGGAGCTCTAGGCCCAAATTGGGAAGGCCAATTAGTTATGGCCAATGGCGCATACCGACTATCAAAACCTGATAGCAACCTAATTCTAAGAACATGGAACTCGGAGTACCTTAAGCCCTTTTTTGTATGATCTACATTACTTATGTAATAAACATTGTAATTGTTATAAAATGTAATAATATAATGAACTGGATGTAGGGATATTAGACGACCCAAACCAGTACAAAAATCTCTCTATGCTAATCTCTTTGGCATAAGCTAAATAGTCACACTAGATGTAGGGATATTAGATGGCCTTAACCAGCTATCAAATAAAACTGCCTGAATCACAGCCCGATTCTTTTAGCCAAATAACTGAACCGAACATATGGATATTGGACGGCCCAAACCAGTATAAAAACCATTCTTGTTAATTATGTTAACATACCCACACTATACATAAGGATACTAGAAAACCTAAACTAGTATTAAAAACCATGCACATTGTAACGACCCGTAAAAATATCACTTTAAATAAATGATCATTCAGCTTTATCGATATAACAATAATTTTGTAAATAATTATTAATACTAATTTATATGATTTTACAAATAAAATATGATCGTTTTAATTAGTCAAGAATGATAAGAAAATTTATTTTCAAAATTTGTTTACAAATATATGCATATTAATTTAAAAGAGAAAATATGACCGAAAATCGGAATCAGGATTTGTAACGATACAACGTATGGATGTTGTGCAACGTTGTAGGAATATGTAACATACACATGTACATGTGCATATATGAGAACATGCACATAAACATATATATACAAATATAAAAATAAACGGTCACCGAAGACTAACGGAAACCGCTCATCTTAGGAAGGTATGGGCCACCCAGTACGCAACCGCAAGCTTGTATAGCTTATCGCAGTCCCCCTTGGACAGTCCGCAATACCGGGTGAGATTTTACTTGGGGCAAAGGTGCGCAGGCCAGGGCTCGAACTCGGGACCTATTACCAGGTAGCGAGAACCCCTAACCACTGCGCCACTAAGGCGGACATATATATACAAATATAATTAGGTATAAAAATATAATATAAAATATATAAGATATTTTAAGATTTCTTACTCCTTAAGCATACATAAGTCAACGTATGCATACATGAGATGATGGAAGTGATGGCACATGGGTATGGAGCTTTTGCCATGGCTAGGGGAGGAGGGTGTGATGATGAAGGTGATGCAAAAGATGATGTATGTTTAGATATTTCTTACTCTCTTCTTTTCCTATAAATACCATACCCTCTTCTCTTCATTTTCATTCATCTTCTTCTTCATATTTCTAAGCATTGTCTTCCTCTTTAATGGCTTCTACCCTAAGAGAAATAATGGAAAATTTACTTAAAAAAGAATTTAAATTATAATATATAGTTATATATACTTAAACACCTCAAAACAATCCCAAAACTTCACTTTTTCTCGTGGTTCTTCACAATCTCCACCCCACTTCATCATAGGCTGAGCCACTTCCTTGCTCCACCCTAGGCCATGCACCTCCCAAGCCACCCCAGGCTTTGGTTAAGGCGTCTAGGAGCTAATGCCCAAAGAATGGTGAGCTTTGAAAACCGAATAGTAGAGCTATACCGAATTTTCAATTAATCGTTGAAAACTGAAGGTGAGAACTCCTAAACTATTATATTATATTTTGGATGATGATATGATGTTTGCAATGGATGTTTATTTTTCTTTGATCATCATGTTTGGTTGTTTAAATATGAATGTTGAATATATATGCAAGTCACGGAAATACACGTCGATAAGCACAAAGGAAATCACTTTCCTCTATAATAATGACTTGGTGCATATGGAGGGTGAAATCTCTCTAAAAGGTTTAAAAATGAGTTTGAAAATGTTTTATAAACATATGTAAGTGTTTTGGTGAAGTCTAAATGAGGATTGAAAATTTAGTCAAAAATAGGTGCGTCGCGTAACGGTAGTTAGCGATTTCGCGCCATAAAAGTCAAATGAGTGTAAAAGATGGAATATAGCTCGGAATTCTTCGAGATAAGAATTTTCTGAACTATTATATCCATAGTTTTCCAACGAAGAAAGAAAATCGAGATTTCGATAAGTAGATTTTGAAATAAGAGTAAAACAAATTTTTGGAAAAATCGCGGTTTTGTAGTTCGGAATCCAAAACTGGATTTCTTTGAAAATGATATTTTAAAATTGTTTAAAAAAGTAGAATAAATCTTATAAATTTTTTAAAATGTTATAAAAGTGATTTGAGTTATAAAAATCAATTTCCAAATGATAAAAAAGTCGTTTTGATCAACATAGCTTTTAAAAGCACTTTTTGCAGCACTTTCCACTGCACTTTTCCATAACCTTTGAAATTTTGTTTCAAACTTAACAATTCTTTTTCAAATCTTTTATAAATGTTTTCAAATGGATAATTAAGTGTTTTAATGATTATTTAAAAGTTTTATAGTTTATTTAAAACAATTTAAATACACAATTTATTGAAAAGCTATTACAAATTAAGTGGTTTAATCTTGGCTCTAAAAGCCGCGAGTAGACTGGATTTTTCTATTCGTGAGATCCGTATGTGAGGTGCTTAAACTAAGGAGATGTTCAAGAGCAACCAGTGCCCTGGCTCACCTGGCCTCTTCCTTGGGCGAGGGATAGATAAGGTCGAAATGTCGGAAACGAGTTAAGTGTAAAAAGGTTTTAAGAAATCAAAAGATGTGATAAGAGAGGTTTAATGATTCCGTTTATACTGGAAAGAATGTTTTAAGAAATATATGTCTCCAAAAGAGATTTTGGATGAAAAGAACTTAATCAATTAAAGAATGATTCCATATTCACAGAACATGTTTTTATTGATGATTGTTTCAAAGGAACCGGGGTCGGATCTGGATGATTCCTGTCTGAAGACCACTTCGAACCAATTTACGTATTCGAAGTGAAGACCTGAAGATAATTATGGAAGATGAAATGTAGGGATACTTGTCACCGACCCTCGGTGAAATTTCGCATATCATATTATGTGGCAGTAGTTCTTCATTTAATATCTTCGATGCAAGGACTTCTCGCTACTAATCCTAGGGTTAATTCTCGATAGGATGTGGTAGAAGAGTGCCTTCATTTTCGTTTAGTCCTAGAACGAACTTGTATCGACGAATGTCTGACGTTGCATTTCTAGTTACATAAGTGATCTCTATCAACGTATTATCTGCTTGATGGCGGAGAAGGCAACTTCTCTTAGCTTAACACCCTTTCTTGAGATGTACGAGCTCAGAAGTTATACATTTGCAGAAATCAGTTGTGTGATTATGGAATGGTAGCATGGCATTCAAAGAGGAAAGATGATGGGTTGTGTTAAAGGTAATCGTTACCTCAGGCCTCACACCCAGAAATGGTCTAAACAGGGTAGATGCAGCAAGGTTATGTGGTTCGCAACCATTACGGTATAATCATCCCCTTCTAGACATATTTCTACCCGCTATGACGTTCGGGTTTAAATTATTGTGGTGTATGCTAAGAGACGTCTCAGATAGGTCGGTAACTACCGGGGTGATGATGTATTCAGTACTATCTAGTAAGAGGTAGGCCGGTCTTGTGTTGGTAGAGGACCATCAGTTAGGCCTCGATATATTCCTCTAGAGATGTACCACCGGAAGGTAGTCCCTTCACCTGGTCATTTGTATGGAAACCCATTCTCCAATAAGTGCCAGTCATTTTGTTTGTAGAACCCTCGTTTGTGTTTAGTATGCTGGAATTTAATAATGTAACAATTTCGACTAAGATTAATAAGTTTACTTGCAAATGTTTTCAAAGAAATGTCATTAAAAATAATATCCCTTATTTTTACGTAATAAGATTGGGTTATCATATGGTAAAAACCCATCCGTGTTTATGTGCGAGGTGGACTTATGAGATACCATTTTGTTTTCAAACATCGTATTTTGAGTTTTCCCACCAGTCCCATGACTGACGCAGAGTTTATTTTTTTCCCTTTAAACTTTGCGTGCCCTATTTTTCCGGGCAGCCAAGTAGTCAGGATTCCATTTTGGAGTAATTTGGGTAAAGCATACTGGAAGAGATTTTTGGAGCATGGAGCTGGAGCACCCGATATGGATATCCACCTATATATTTTATTTTTCTGTTGTCTCTAAGTTAGTTAATACCAGTAAGTGTAGGAGCAAACAGTTATAACTGTTTCTGGCTGGGTTAGTTCACAACAAAACTCTAATGTACCCTAGTGAGAGTGGTTGTATGTACTATCTATCTATTTTAACGTAATGTAAGAATTTGTGTTTCTATCTTTTATCATTACTTTACCCCTAAAAATTTGCCTTCCCGGCACTTGGATTTACGACACGCGAGTACCGTGGATGTATTAGTGTCGATTTTCGAGAGTCGAGGAGATGGGTCGTCACACGCATGAATTGAGAAGGTTGTAAATACACGACCTGACTTCATAGTCAAAACAACAGTCCACCCCCAAATGGCAGGGAAGACCATGCCAAGTGCATAACTGGGTTCAAACACCCAAAAGCAACATTAAGGAAGCATGAACTACGCAGACAACAAATTCAAAGGTGGCACTAAAGAAACAACCCATGGGATGCATAATAACTATCGAAGCAGGTGTGATCCAAGAAATTACTTAATGCATGCCATATAAACATCAAAAACAAGAATTTTCTTATATTTATTTAGTCTCGTTAATATTCACAGAATGCCGCACTTATATTTACACAACTCATACTTCTACAATTACTTTAAAAGTGCTAAAGGAAAACAACAAACTATAATAAAATGAAACAACATCAAAAATCAGACTTAGAGGAAGAGTCGGTTATAATCATTCTTCGATGATATGATCTATGGGAATTCTATGCGAGATGTTGAGGAGAGCTATCCTTAAGTTGGAGAGTAGGAGATAGGTCACACAATTCAGTGATAACAACTGATGAGCGACTAGGGGCAACATGGCCATAAGCGGCATGAGAGTCGTAATTAGCACCGGCAGAAGCATCACTATAGTTATGGGGATCAAATTCATAATCCACATGACTACATAGGAAGGTCAGATCAAGCCCCGACTAAAAGCGAATGAAAATGTCAATTGCATGCTTTACACCAATCTTCTCCATAACCCTTTTTATCTTCTCATTATGAAACTGCTCCAACAAGGAAGCCCTTCTAACCCATCTCGAGAAGTAGCAACTACATCAAGACGATCCTCAAACTCTAATCCAAATTTTTTATTTTCAAGGCCATTAACATGTCTCATAGCCACTTCCCTAACCTAATCAATCTCATTCAAAATATGATCCTTTGTTTTATCAGTTGTTCTGGTATAAGGTCCAAAAAGATCCTGTGCAGTAGAAACATAAGGCGAGCTGCAACTACCGGCAGTTTCCAACCCTTTTTTATAGTAATCTTTGAATCAACAAATTTGGCCTTCATAATAATTTTTTAATTCATTCTTCCATGTAAGAAGGACATTAGGATTTGCCTCAGGTGGGGGAGCAAGAGCATCATCAATGATAATTTGCCTTGCAATTTGCTCATCAACTCTTCAGCTTTGGGTTCTAAGGCCATAATTCCGTTCGTGTATACGATGCTATATATACCTTCAGCATCCCTTAACAAACCTTCCAATTCTATGACTATAACACCCCGAAAGTTTAGTGAGAATTTATTAAGAAAATTAAATTTAAACAAAAACAAGGACTAAAATAAAAATTTCCATAGATGTTCGAATTTGGCTATGAAACTTGCACCATTGTATTCATAGCAATTTTCTGGACAATTTTCATATATAACACTTCGAGTTCGGAGTTAGTACAGAGAAGTTACGGGTGTTGGAAAGTTCGGAAATAGAATAAAATTTAAAAATAAAAATATCACAAAAGGAATATTGTGACCGATCGACCCAGAAGGGTTGATGGTCAACCGGTAGCGGTCAACCATTGGCAACGTAAAATTGAGCGTTTCCTGAAGAGATTGAACGACCAAGATTGGTTGCTTCGTTTCCAAGCTGAGATGTGCCTATGTGATAACGCTAAATATTCTTCAGGCTAAATCCAACATCCTTAACTAATTGCCAACCCCTATATATTCAACCCTAACCTAACCCTAAAATCAAAAGAAACATTTACTGTACTGAAACCCTACCAAAAACTAACCTCTCCTCTAACCCTAAAAATTCTTCAAAATCAAATTAAAATCAAAGTAGAAGAATTACAACCAATCGGATCTAGGAACAAGTGCACAGAGAATGATTCTCAAGTGGAGTAAGTTGGAAGAGCATAGGCATAAGGTGAGTGGGAATAAAATTTAATTAGATGATCATTACAGTTAAATTACCTATCCTATATGATCTAGGATGTTAGAAATTTAATTTTAAATTGTAAATCCCTAATTTAAAATCGGTGATCTATGGGAGAATTAGAACCACTATAATTGGAAAAATATGATGTTAATGCTAGCATACCCCTTTAATTATCTAACTGTGAACCCTAAAATCTATAAATCCTAAAACTTGTAAACCCTAAATAGAACAATTGAAATTGGAATTGAGAAATATAGATTGGTCCAAAAATTTGCTTAGGATTCACCGTAAACACCGTAATCAACTGAAATTAAGCTAATTAAAAATTGACATTAAAAAATGGACGAACCCAAAATTTTTAAAATGGGATTGGTCGACCCTTACCCTTAGTGGTAAATCGCAAGCAATCGATGGGTTAGGGTTAGCGGTTGACCGGTTTTCACCTAAAATGCATAACTTGAACCCCGGCCTAAGTCCCAAGTTAATAGCAAAAATAAATATAAACGTTAATTATTGTGTGGGCCTATTTGAGGCTATTCGTATGTATGTTAGGAGCTGTATGGAAGCTAGTTCCCTACTAGATGATGCTAGGAAGTTGCAGTGTTGGGTAAATGTCATTTATCCAATGGGCAGTCAATTATTCGACCGGGTGCAATTTTTATCGGAAATGGCACTCATAGGAGATTCTATGGTGGATGTGTATCACTAACTAATGCCTGATGAAGTGTGGCCCGACACAACGTGAGTCCTAGTACGCATGGATACTGATACGATGTGGTATAGTTCAGATGTTGGATCTCAGAGCATGCAATTAGAGGCGTATGCTACAATTGAGAGGTGGACATGGATTTAGACGATGAGACACACTGATGAGTCTGCATTACGAGTTTCCCCTCGATGCGTAGGTTGGTTATGGGTAATCATAGATAGGGGAAGATTCATTCCCTCAATAGCCTAGAGTGGTGGTGATAGTAGCCTAGGGGCGTGTTTCTATGACGAATAACTCTAGGAGCTGTGGTCAATCACTAGACCTTGAGGTTCGACTCGTAGTTCGATCCTTGTAGTAGCATGCACCATTTGTATTGTATGTGGGTGTTAGACCAAAACCCTTAAGTAACAGACCTTAGAAATACACGACACATATAGCACACCCTATGTTGTCAATTAGTGTAGAGTTAAAGTTAACTACACATGATCACCATATATTAAACTTGTACTTGTTTACCAGACTTTTGTCTGACCCACCCTTTTTCTTTCCATTTTCCCCACTACGGGATGATAGGTTAGTAGTTGATTGGGCATAGTATGTGGAGAAAGGAGTTTCACATTGGAGTTCTCATATTCTTTATTGTCCATCATGTAGTTACTTACTGTATTAAAATTCTATAAAACATATATTGTACTTTGAAAACAGTGTATATGACAACTAAGTATTTTGGAGAATGTTTTTCTAAAATGTTTAATTTTCATTACTTATATTTTAATTCTCTTTACTGTGAGCTCTGAAAGTGTAAAATCTCTTATAATTTACCCTTATAATTATGCTCTGAAATGTTTTAAAAAAACCCAACAGCTCGTATTTCTTAGCATTATGCAAGTCCAAAACTCAGACTAGGCTTTGGATCGGTGTGTCGAGAAATGCGGGTTGTTACAATGACCTTGGTCAAAGTGGAATTAAGGTTCCCTTCCATGGTAGCGATCTCCAAATATCGACCAAAAGAAGCAGGCTCAAAATCAAACGATTCAATATGAAGCGAAACTAAAGAGAAGTACAACTAAGTAAAGAATGTATGAGAAATTCACAAAATTTGTAATGGAATCTTAATTTACAAAACATACATACTACCCAAAAAGAAAGTATCCAACAACATAAGATTACAAAGTCATTTTTAGTTATATGTTCCAAAAATACTACAGTAAAAACACATAAGGTATGCTGGCCAGAGGCGGGGCTATAGTAAGGGGGATAGATTTTCGGGGGTCATAGCAAGCGCCTACCTAAGGATCTGTTGCCCCCTCTGCAGCAGCCTTGAAGCCCGCAACATTGCATTGGAAGCTCATATCAAGCATATGGTAGAAATAATCAAAGATGTCCATAGCACGCCGCAAGAAAGCCCTCCTAGTCTTATTGTTAACTTTTTCTCCTCTAAGTTTTTCTAAGAAGGAAGTGATCCTATCCCGAGCTTCACTCAAAGAATTCTCAAGCTGGTAAATCTTGAGTACAGCTTTCTCCCTTGTGTTTTCTAAAGTGTCAATTAGTTGGGCATTAGTTTTCTTTGTATTTCTTGAAAAACCACCAAAATATCTTTGGGCGTCAGTCCTCCACTCTTTCCCCTGTGGATGGGAAAACACCTTTAGTCCATTGTATTCTTTTGTTCGTTCGCCGAAGAAGGATTCATACCCGTAGGAACAGCATGAACCAAATCCAACTTCGGCCCCTCTACCATTCCTTCTTCGTCGTTACCTTCCTAACCCTCAATTTTGCAAGCAAGCTGAGCAAATAGATCTTCTATAGTCTCATCCAATTTCCTTATCTCTGTTTGATAAACAACATCCTAAAGTGCCTCACGATCTTTTAAGGACTACTGCAAACCCTCCAACTTCGATTCAGCTGTCGAAACACCTTCGCATAACTTAACATTAATTTTATGCTAACGACTCAGTGCATCTTTAGCCTCCTAAGCTCTATATCGGCCTCCTTTAAGTCTTTTTCAAGTCTTCACTTCAACCTCAAATTCGAGCACACATGTGTCATCAGGGCTATAAACGATAGGGGTAGAAAGAATGTTAGATTGAAGAGCTCCATTAAACTCGGATAAATGCCCATGTGGACAGACCTAATTAGTAGTGATTAAAAGTTCAACTCAAAGAAAATCGATATACATCAGATCGAAATCAAACATAAACAAGCATTATTAACTACATCGTCATATGACAAATTCAAAAAACCCGTATACAAAAAATGCCAAAAGTAAGCAGAACTCAATCCTTATATAATTTCTAGGCCTATGGCTAAACCATTCCAAGTGAGGGCTGTCAAGTGGGAAAGAGCCACTTTCTAAAGTGTATTGCCATCGACGCAGTACATAGTCACCGAGTGCCTCCTTTTCTTTAATTACTTGATCAATCCTAGAGAGCAACCCTTGGGTTTCATCCTTAAGTTTTGTAAAAGACTCATCTAACGTTTTCTCATGTCTACTGATAGCTACGACACTAAGACCAAGATGATCTAAAGTTTGAGTTTTGAGCTTTTCCTCGCTTTCCTTCAGAAGTTTAATAAACAAAACTTCTTCAAAAGACTAAAATAAACTAACAAAAATAGCAAAGAGGACCCAGTCTTTCGTAAGACAATAATGAAATAAAGTAACAATGAATGAAATGTACCATAATAAAACAAGAGTAACAAGATAATTTTTATACATATTGAGGAAGTCTTAAAATTCACATACAAAAAGCCAAGTAGTTACAGGAGGAGGAGAAGGGGCCACGGTTTGTTTGGATGCCCTAGTATCATCAGCTGCCTCAGTTTCCTTGGACGTCGCATCCACGCTTGGCTACCGAGAAGCGGATGGAGATGCATTCTCAGTGGATAACTCCTCAGCCCACTTCTTCCTGTAATAATCGAGGGCAGGCTCAACCTTGTGGGGCTTCCCTAAGAATCTAAGGTCGACCTCATTGGAAAATTGACGCTAAACTGAAGAGTATAACTAAGAAAGTACTGCATATGCAACCCAATCAAGGTTGGCTTGGGTTTGCTTTAGAAATTTCTCGTTCTCTTCCAACTCGCGAGTCTTAGACTCCAAAGCCTCGGCTGCATCCTCTGAGGTCTTTGCCTCCTTCTCAGCCATGGCCCAGCAAACTTTGAGATCCTCCTCAAATCTGTCCTTTTCAAAGGTGGCTGAAGTAAGATTCGCTTCTAGAGCAGCAATGCAAGCCAAGGAAGCAATCTGCACGCCTTCCCACTTCCTCTCAGGCTCTATGATCAAAGCCCCAAGCTAAAAAAAGAAAAGGGGGAGGTAGATAATAATAATGGCGGGTAAGAAGTAAAAAAACACTTACGTAAGTCCAAGTCCTCTTCACCTCAGACACCAACTCAGAAAAAAAAAGCTCATTAAGTGAAAGGGAAAAAGGAGAGGGGGAAGACGAAGCAATGTTGGATAAGTTATCCAGAGCAACCCTCCCCAACCTATCAGCTAGGTCGGTTATAGCACCCTTGGGCAGGGACAGATATTGAGTATGGGGGCCTTAAGCGGACTGTAAGGGAGGAGTAGGAAGCACGATTGAAGAAGTACAAGAAGATGCCATAGTGGCCTTCTTAGAAAACTGGCCGGGGGCATCACCTCCGACATATTTCCTCTTATGCCCCTCTTATTAGTGAAAGCTCACTTTACAGGATTGAGAAACAAAGAAGCGAAGCTATCAACCATCTCACCTGTACATAAAAAAATCTTAAGATTAATAAAAATCACCATGAAGATCATAAACAAAAAAAACATAAAATAATGAATCTGTAATCTATTTTTAGCAAATTATACCCCTAAGCTCATCTTAAACTGGAGAAAGCTTAAAAATAGAATGAGAGAATTTATGATTTGGGCTTAGAAACTCGTGCTTTTCCAGCATCTCTTTAGTAAAAGAATGTTTGTATTTTTCTCTCATTTGCACCTAATTCTAGAATTTGGCTCCATGAGACTCGTACAACTTGGTGGCATCATCAAAAAAATTGGGCCGAGTAGGATGTGGGCGAAAGGAAGAGGAAAACCATCATAATTTGAAATAAAGAAATATAAATTGATCAATTTCTAAGTTTGGCAGGGGACAGACGTTAGGATCGGTTTCTTAGATTAAGCATAATAAAGGCTAGCATTGCCCCTTGAAGGGCTTTTATTAAAACCAAATTAGAATTGGAGCTCCTTACAAGTACAAGCATAACCATTCTCTGTATAGAGAATATATGTGGCAATCAAAAGAGAGTATGAAAGGGAAGCAAGATGGATAGGAACAAGATCAATGGTGATCAGGCACTGGTGGAGGATTTGGTTTGGTGGAAGATAGAGCCTACATCGTATATGTTTGGGAGTGAAAGAGGTAAACCCATTTGGAGGAGTGTGAATACGTTCGTGAAGTTCAGGAACCTTAGCTTCGTAACCTATGAAGCCAAATAGGTTTAACATACCCTCAACATCTTTCAAACGAGTTAACTTAGAAGGTAAAGACAAAGGGGAAGAAGAAGAAGAGTCCATTTCGAAAGCACGAGGTAGATTGTAGAAAAATGCTAAAATAAAGAGGTTTAGAAAAAATAAGATCCTTACTTTAATTTGAAAGAAAATCTGAACTCAGGATAAGAATCGACTTAACAGATAAAGATTTTCTCATTTTCTCTCTTTCTGTTTCCTTTTGTGATAACATAGGAATGCAAAAGAATAGGAAGAAGAAGAGAAAAAAATATACATTCCTTAGTTGAATCTTTGCCACACAAATGGAATGATGAATAATTTTTGAATTGTTAGTCGATCGATTAAACAGCAAGAATGATGAGCATGAAAGTCAAGATAGATTTTCCTGGTAAACGAAGAGATTGATGTTACAACTCTATAGAGGATCAGCCAATGAGGAAGTGACACGTGTGCAAGAGCATTAAATGTGGAAAGGCTACTAAAACTTTTCCCTTTTATTAAAAGGAAAGAAAGGAATAGACAGAAGTGATGGGATGCGGAGACAAATGTAAATGAAGACAAGTCGACACTCATATGTGATCGTTGTAGACTTGGGGGGCAAGTGTTACACCCATATTTTTCTAGCCCTGTTGAGGGAGGAATGATGTAGGCAACAAATCGAAAAGATTGCTCTCACAAAAAAAGTTAAGCTACAAGAAAAGGAAACAAAGAACAAGGCAAAGTCCAAAGAGTACCGTGCCCAAAAAAGGACATAAGACAACGACAAAGATTCAAAGACTGTACTGATCCCCCAAATCTAATGTTACATTATGATACTAAGAATGAAAACCTGAAGATTTCACAAGGTGTGGAAAATGATTTGCAACCCCAATACGCAGAATTGCAACATAGTTCTTGAGTTTTCTCCACAATCTTTTGTCAACATATAAAGCTATAAGGATGCACCGCTATCTCAATGTTAAATGACGGTACTACGCTGCAACCTTAAAGGAGTTCTACCCAGAATTAATGAACTTCATTAGACATGTCTCATCCTTTTGACATCTCTAAAATAAGACAATGGAAACTACACTGGATAATCACCAAACCTTGCCTAAGGCAGGATCACAATGGACTGCACAAGCACTATGCTCAACCCTTCGTTAATACACATTCCTAATCCATTCCGAGCAAGCCCTAGGCGAACACTCCACATACCAAATGACCTAATAAACCCAAATGTTCCTAAAAGCTAATACGTTGCTAACACATTCAAGTGCAAATCTGCACTGCACTTATTGAGGACTCTTTAAGCAGTACCACGAGGAATCCAAAGCATTCTAAGAGTTGCATATGGTGTTACCCAAACATCACTCTTTCGCAGTTCTTCACTTGTTAGAAAATTGCAAAGGCGCAAGTGGCCTTTATCAAGCAATTTGCGCATATCAACATCAAGAGTAGCTCAAAGCACATTCATACAGATATTGAGCTAACACCACAAGTTTGGGAAAATCAACTCAACTCAATTTATCCTTAGCACGATGTCAAACAAACATTGTAAACTGGGCAAGACGATTCAATCATAACTATGGCTAGGGCGATATCATGCAAACAACACAGTTTTGCTCCGTGTGCATCAACGGTGCCCCAAAACAAAACAAGGGAATAACTCTCAACGTCTTTGTGGGCAGGTACACAAGCCATTCACCCCTTTAGATCATAAGTGCATAATCCATTTGAATTTTAGTTTCCCAGTACTATAAGAAAATTACCGTATTATAACTTGCTATTTACAACTGGCGCCATACAACATTTGCAATAAATGATCTTTAACAACTGGCATTTCCTGACAGTTGTAATAAATGATCTTTAACAACTGTCATTTCCTGACAGTTGCAATAAACATAACTTCAACAACTACATTTTTCCTATTAGTTGCAATAAACATATTTTTAATAACTGCGCTTTCCTACCAGTTGCAATAAACATATTTTAACAACTGCTTTTGCTTACCAGTTGCAATAAACATATTTTTAACAGTTGTGTTTTCTTGTCAATCGTAATAGATATATTTTTAGCAACTGTTTCTTTTAGCCAGTTGTAATAGGAATCTATAACAACTAATTAATTTTGACCGTTGTAAATATTTATATATAACCATTGTCCTGCTCATAAGTTTTAAGTGATTGTGTAACCACTTTTAGGTAAACGTTGTTAATTACAAATAATAACCTGACTGAGCATAAAGGATCAACGTGGATATATTAATTAATAACAAATAATTAATACATCCTTAATAATTTGTAAATATTAATTTAAAATTAATAATTATAAATGATAGCTTGTATATGTCATTATTTATAATTTATTATAATCAACGATTATCAATAAATAATTTATAATTACTAATTATTATCGGTAAAATAATATTATTTTTTATATTTAATAATTTATTATAGTTAATTATAAATAATTACTAAATTACAATTAATATTTATTAATTTCATTTAATAATTAATAAATATAATTGATCATTAATCATTAATATTAAATAATTCTCATTAAATAATTAATAATTATATTTTAATAATTAATGTTTAACATGTAGTATTTAATTAATAATAGTATTTAATAACTAAGAAGTAGTATTTAATATCTAATAATTAATTTTTAATAATTAATAATTACTATTAAACAATTAATTATTAATAACTATATAATATAGAAGAATAATAACTAATAATTAATAATTATAATAAAATTTAATAATTATCAAGTGATATTTATTATTTAACAATTAATCTCAAATAATTATGATATGCACGTAAATGTGCATATATTTACATCCATATTTAATCTATTTTTATTTAAATAAATGTCATAATTGGGTATTTTTACATGTTTAAAACCAAATTTCAAATATGCTTTCAAGTCATCATTCATACATCAATGTAGGAGTAAAATTGTAATTTTTTGCATGAATTAATTTTGAGAATATTTATTTGCACATTTTCATTTTAATTATAGGAATTTTGGATGGAAATATGAAGATGTCACATGGAAATATGCATGCACAAGGATGGAAACAAAGGGATGAAGATGGAAATAATTCAAACTCATGCGTCATGGAGGACCCCACCGACCCACTTACCTTAATCTACAATTAGGAGCTAAAGCACAAGTTAGTGGAGGTTAAAGTTTCATGCATACCTGATGATGGATTAATTAGAGACTAATAATGACTTGGTAGCCACACTTTCTAAAGGGTATTTTACGAAGCCCCCTAAAATATGGATTGGGGTTTTGTGCATGTATAAATAGCCATATTATGTACATGTAACGGATCTTCTTCTCTTTTAATTAATTATCATTAGAACGCAAGTTGTAGCTTCAAATCAAATGGGAAATAAAATGGCTTCCTAAGCCTCTTTCTTTTTCTACATGCTCTTTTATTTTGTGTTCATTTTTATTTACATGCCTTCTTCATTCTAATGTTAATAGATTAGCTTCCTCTTTTATGCACTTAGTTTAATTTTATTTTTATGCACATAGTTTAGTTCTTTTTTCTTCATTTTCATTATCTCTTACTTTTTTTGCTTGCTTTCAAATGTTGAAATTTACATGTGTTGATTTGATAACACAAATGAGTAGCTAAACCCCTTCAATTTAGGGGTAATGAAGCTCTCTAAAAGTATGTAAATTTAACATATTTTGTCATTTATGATCTCTTTTTAAGGCTTCATGAAAGTGAATGTTGATGTAAGTTTATAAAATGGAATTTGATAGCCTATGTTGTAATTACAAATGGGCTATGCTTACTCCACATAAACACAATTTACATCATCATTTACTAATTGATTTTTGATTATGGAATTAAAGTAGAAACAAAATTTGATGATCTATGTTACTAAACACAATAGTAAATAGATCATACTTAAAATAGTTTTTCTTTGACTTCATTTTCATTGAAATTGATAAGTGGTTTTATGTGTTGTATTATAGTTTGATGGTTTAAGTTATATTAATTAATAACATAAATAAACCATACTTATGATAAATACATCACTAATTTCATTTAATATCAAAATAGAGAGATCATAGATTATTTTTTTGTTGATTTACAAAAATATGAGAGTGGATTTGCCTTTAAATTATTTTCTAAACTCATATTTTCATTCACTTGTTCTAGCTAGTTTTTACATTTTAGCTAATCACAATCTCAAGTTTGGTTTAATTTGATCGAAAAGAAATTTTAAAATCTATATAATTACCTGCGGATCGACCCGTATTTGCCACGTACTAGAACTATATGTCGTGTGCTTGCGGTATATTTTTATTTAAAAATTTTCGCCTACTTTCTAAACCAATAGAAAATTGACCGTCAAACAAGTTTTTGGCACCGTTGCTGGGGAATTTGATTTGATTTTATTTCTATTCTTCGAATTATTTTTGTTTGATTTTATTGTGTGTTAACTTGCATTTAAAAAAAATATTGTTGTGCGTTTGTGTGTGATTTTTGTTTGCATTTTGTTTGTGTGTTTGTTTTCTAATTCTAATTGCATTTGCATTTCTATTAAAAAAATCAATATGCACAATTTCATTTGAAAAAGAACAAAAAATATTTTATTCCATTCTCATTTCCATTTACAATTTTGCTTTGATTTTACAATCACAACATTCTACTGTCACATTTACCCTGTGCAGATACTGTCTCCACACTATCTTCGTACAATCACCAACTTCACTTCCATAACTAATTGTCACAACATATCCTAGTTGGTGCACTACAACAACTTCACAAACATACTCACTTCTCCATCTACCATCATCCACTTCATTACAAACTACCATATCAACCCCCTACCACATAACAACCACACATCAGTCACCAGACCCCCCCCAAAAACCTTCTCCGGACCTCCTTAAAACTACAACAACCAAACAATCTACCCACCTGACCACTTCATACAACCCAAACTCCTCAACTTACAAACACCACCATTCAACACTGCAACTATCCCCTTCAAACTGTCATTCTCCCCTCTGTCCACTGTTCTGACATTCCTCAACTGCCAACTCATTCCACAAACATTTCAAACACTCCAGCCCCCAACCATCCTCTACAACATTGTCAACCTCCCTATCCTTGCAAACAACAAACTACAACCACTAATATATACACACAGCCATACATCACAGTCATCACAAAACAACACTTCAACTTCTACCCACAGCAACTCTTCACCACCACTCCTCCAACACCACACTGCTTGCTGCTATCAACTTCCACATTACTTCCACCATCAAACTGCCTTTAAATTCGGTCATCCCCTGCTTCACAACAACACACACCCAACATACATCACCTGACTAGTGCATATTTTTTTATCATCAACAAACTAGCATCAGCAAACACTATCAGATACATCTATCCTTCTCATTATTCAACCCACTGTCCATTTGCTTCATTTGCTTCCCACTGTAACAGCATTTGCATTTCTCCACACTTCTGCCATCTTCACCACACCAACCTGAGCTCTCATATATCAACTCTACTCTATCAACAACACACATCCACTTCAAACCTCCCCCAACACTACAAGCAACAACTCACATTATCGAACTTCTGCCTGACCATCTCCTTACATACCCACATACCTCATCACAGTAACCTGCATATCACCTTGTCAGTTGCAGTGCACACTTCATCAACCTACCCCTTGCATTGACAGAAACTACCACTGCCTCCAAACTACGAAACCACTACACACAACTTCAACAACTGCTTACTTGCCTTCTTCTCTTTGCTTATTCATTTCTGTTCACTTTCATACCCCATTGCAAGCTGCCAAAGACCATCCCCTATCATCAAACCTCAACATAGTGCCAACTTCCCTCAGCAACTTCACACTACGTTCACGTCTGCCACACCACAGCCACCACCAAACATCTTCAATCCTCACTCCTTCACTGCCCAACCTTCCCCGATCCTCCCCAGACCTCTCCTCCCACTTCAATCGTCTGCAAGCATACATCCATTTCACTGAACCACCCAAAAAAAACCGTTCACTTGCATACCTACTGCTGTACACTCACCTTTGCGTTGCCGCAACCTCAAGCTCGAATTCGAACCACCGCAATCACCTCAAACACCTGCGACTTCTCATTGCTCCCACCACCAGTCACCGCGACCAAACCAAAAATGCCACCCTAATTCACAGCCGAATTGAATAAGTTTTGGGCAAGAGTTCGAGAATTTCGATTTGTTACTTCGAGAATTTTGATTTGTGACTTCGTGAATTTTGTTTTGGGAGGAACTACGAATTTGGTTTTAGAGCGGTTTGTTTTGATTGAACGAATATAAACGATGCTTTTGTTTGCTTCTCAGTGGGTTCGGGTTGGAGAAAACTTTCTTTTTTTTTCTTTGTTTAAATTTTCATTTTTTTTATTTTGTTTGTTTAAATCTCTTACAATTTTTTTTTGTTAAGTTATCTTTTTAAGTATCATTTAAATATAAAAAAAGAATTTCCTTTAATTTGTCTTCTTCCGTTTAATTTATTTAGTTTCCTTTGTGTTTTTCCATCTCTATTTAAAAAAAAAATCTTTTTATTTGTTTTCTTTTGTTTAATTTTTTTTGTTTAATTTGTTTTAAGTTATATCCTTATATATTTTTTAGACAAAAAACTTTAGTTTGTTTTGTTTTAAGTTCAATTCTTCCATTAAATTTAAAAAAAGTTTGTATATATCTGGATCACTCCCTTTCAGGTTACCAAAGCAGATTAAAAGAAGAACCGCTGGCCAAAAAATAATCGCTTTGCTTTGCTTGCTAAATGCACTAAAAATCGCCGCTAAAAATAAAAATAAAAAATTGCTAATAATCTACATGCTCTGGTATCGTGCTCTCTTCTCTCCAGTTTTTATTTATCTTGCATTGTTGATTGCTTGCATTTGCATTTATATACATAAAAAAATTTTGAAAAAATCAAAAACAAAAACAAACTTCATTTTAGTTGCATTGTTAATTCACATTTAATTTCTGCTTTGCATTCATCTCATCTTATTTTTATTTTCTAAGGGCAACACCCAAATCCGCATAAGGTGGGGGATTTCATCACCCACTCCTTGGCCCACAGATTGCATTTCATAGTAGAAATTGACTAATAATAATGGTTAGACTTTAGACTTAAGGGAGTCGTGAGCTTACCTAGGGCTTAATTGTATTTTGACAGTTGTCTTCCTTTAACAATTTTATTTCTTGGTGTCTCGGCTACGACAGAGCAATAATCATTTATAAATATTACGGTGATTCGTAAATATTATAATGGTTGTTTCTCTGAAGGTACTTAAACCTTCGGTTGCATTGTTACGGTGATTCGTAGTGCACCGATAACTCCTGCTCGTTACTTGGCTAAGAAATATTTTGTTGATTTAAGACAAAGTGTGATTATACAATTTTGGGTTAGGAGCTGCTAAGGACATAAAATTTGTAAGTCCTTTGCAATCATTTAGTTGCATTAGTTCATGCATATTTGAAAATCACAAATCCAAAATCCAAAACTAAAAAAAAATTGTAAATTTAACTTAACTTAGTTTTTTTCTTTAATCCAAAAAAATCCTTTTAAATCATTTCCTTTGAAAATTTTCAATTAAAAATCAAAAATTCAAAAAAAAAATTCTTAAGTTTTTTTTTTGAAAAACAAAAATCCAAAAAAATATATATAATCTTCTCAAAAACAAAAACATATAAAAATAAGATAAAATTTGAAAATTCAAAAAGAAAAAAAAAATCAAACTTTTTCTAAAACAAAAACAAGAATTTCTTTTGGTAAATATTTGAAAATCTAAAAATTCAAAAACAAAAAAAAAATACAAAAACAAAAACATATAAAAAAAATTTAAAAGCCAAAAAACAAAAAAAAAATCAAACTTCTCTTTTGAAAAATAAATTTCTCTTGATAAATATTTTTCCTTCTTTTAAAAACAACAACAAAAACAATTTTTTTCTCCATTTTCCAAATCTTGTTCCATTCTCTAAATTCGATTCTAACTTCTTTCTATTCTCAACTTTTAATTGTGCATGAGTACTTGGACTCGTGACACAACAACGAATACTTGGACTCGTAATTCAATAACTAATCGTTTAACTCAAACAAACGATCCTCTTGAAATGGTGAACGAGAATGCCCCTCGAGCTCTTATGATAGAATCTTTCCCGATAGACTTTCTATTCTATCTTGCATCACGTTTCCTGCCCCTATGGGTAACCATTTTGAAATTCACTCGAACCATATTGCCACGGTTTCAAAATTTGGCAATTTCGAACATGATGACCCACACATTTTCTTGACAAAATTCGAACAAGTTTGCACAACCATGAAACTCCAACAACTTTCTAATGACAGAGTCAAACTTCGATTAATTCCATTTTCTCTCATAGATTACGCTGAAAATGGTTGTACGGCTTACCATCTAACTCGATTAAAACTTGGGAAGAATTTGTGAAAGCTTTCTTAAAAATTTCTACCCCTTGTAAAAAATGAGTAAAATGCGAAACAAAATCGTAAATTTTCATCAATTCATGGGTGAACCATTTGAAAAATATTTTGAAAGATTCAAAGAGCTATTGTAAAAATGTCCACACCATAACTTTGAAAAATGGACGCTTTGCCAAATTTTATACGATGGACTCGAAAACAGCTCACGAACCATACTCGAATCAATGTGCTAATGCAACTTTCTCGCCCAACATCACGATGATGCTTGGCAATTTCTTGAAAACCTAGCCGAAAAGTCGTCTCAGTGGGAACGTTCAAACAAAAATCAATTTACTCACGATCGAGCGCACACTCAATAGGATCTTCTTTGGTTTTGGAAACTAAAATCGACGCAATGATTAACAAATTCGACAACGTTTTCTCATCAAACCAAACGAACCAAGCTTCCCAACCCATGTGTTATAAATGCAACGATCCTAATCATATAGCTAATTAGTTCCCTAATTCTGTCGAACAACTCAATGCTTTCAATAAAGTTAAAAATGACCCGTTTTCTCCAACGTACAATCCTGGTTGGAGAAATCATCCGAATCTTGCTTGGAACCAAAACAATCCCAACACGAATGTGGTTCGTCCCAGTTTTCAAGCATTTTCGAATAATGCTTCAAATCCTCCCTTTTAGCCCAATCATTTTCAACCAAACTTTGCAGGTCCGTCTCAAAATCAATTGCAACAATCAAATTTTCAACCAAATCTTGCTCCTCCTCCCTAAGATGATAAACATTTAAGCACACTCGAAAAAAGACTTGAAACGTTGGCTAAAGCAACCACTCAAGGCCTCCGATCAAACAACAATTTGCAAAATTTGTTAACCTTGTATATGCAAAACATGAGCCAATCGATTGCAAAACTTGAAATGCAAATGAGTCAATTAGCCACATCTGTGAGTGAACGTGAACATGAACGTGAACGAGGCACATTCCCAAGCTAGCCCGTTCCAAATCCTAGAAATCAAAATGCTAATTCGAATCAATCCCATGTTGTTCAAGATAGCAACGTCACCCAATTGAATGCTATCACAACTTTGCGTTTTGGTAAACAAATCAATAATCAAGTAGTTAATCCAAATGATTTACCGAAAACCTCTCTCGACACTTATAAAATAACAAACGAATCTGAACAGAACGTAGAGCCAAAAGTTGAATCAAATGCCAATCAAAATTCTTCTTCTACTCAAGTAAACCCACTTACTGAGTATCATGTTCCATTTCCACATCGTCTTCGACCAAAGAAACACTCGGACCAAATGGAAAAGATGTTGGAAATATTTAAACAAGTGAAAGTTAACATCCCACTTCTTGACATCGTTTAGCAAGTCCCGACTTACGCCAAATTTCTTAAGGACTTGTGTACCCAAAAGTGACACACTCAAGTGCCTAAAAAAAGTCTTCTTAGCGATAGTTTGAGTGGAGTCTTGATCCAATCCATGCCCATTAAATACAAATATCCTGGCTACCCTACGATTTCGTGTACAATTGGAGACAAGACGAATAACAAATGCTTGATAGACTTAGGCACGAGTGTCAATTTGATTCCATACTCCGTGTAGAAACAATTAGGCTTAGGTGAGCTCAAACCAACAAAGGTCACGCTTGAATTGGCTGATCGTTCAATTAAGAAGCCCGTAGGAGAAATTGAGTACGTACTCATTAGAGTAAGGCAATTCATATTCCCGTTGATTTTATCGTTCTCGAAACAGAACCTATAACCAACCCTGTGAGTCAAATCCCTTTGATATTGGGCCGACCATTCTTAGCCACCTCAAATGCCTTAATCAATTATTGCAACGGTTCGATGAAAATCTCTTTTGGAAACATGACTTTGGATCTTAACATTTTCAATCTTGAAAACCAATCGAATGAACCTCATGACCAAACATTAGAAGTTAGTGCAATTCACGAAAACTTCGAAAACGAGACGATTGACCTTAACGATGAACGCGAGAACGAGTACGAAAGATTGTTTCACAAAATCCCTAATGAGATTGAATACACGCTCCCTTTTGAATCACTTCCAGTTGAGTCTGAATCTCAACCTAATTCTTTGATCGAGCAACCCCCAATGTTGGACCATAAACCCCTTCCCGATCACCTTAAGTATGCATACTTAGGTGATAACGAAATATTCCCCATCATAATTTCTACAACTCTCTCTCTTGATCAAGAAACTTCCTTACTTTCAATCCTTTCGAAAAACAAGGAGGCACTTGGATGGTCGATCACCGATATAAAGGAAATTAGTCCCGCTCTTGGTCAACACTACATTCATTTATTCGACGATGCCAAGCCTGTTCGTGACGTGCAACGACGGCTAAACCCAAAAAATGAAGGATGTGGTTCGTGATGAAATTCTCAAACTTCTTGACAATGGAATCATTTACCCAATCTTTAATAGTTCATGGGTTAGCTCAATTCATGTTGTGCCAAAAAAGTCTGGGCTTACCGTTGTAAAGAACGATTCAAACGAACTTATTTCAACTTGTACTCAAACGGGTTGGCGTGTTTGCATTGACTATCGAATATTAAATGCCGCAACACGTAAGGATCACTTCCCTCTTCCTTTTATCGACCAAATGCTCGGACGTTTATCCGGTCATGAATTCTATTGCTTTCTTGATGGTTATTCCGGCTATAACCAAATTCCAATCGCTCTTGAAGATTAAGAGAAGCCAACTTTCACGTATCCCTTTGGCACTTTTGCGTATCAACATATATCCTTTGCCTTTGCAACGCTCCTGCTACATTTCAAAGATGCATGGTGAGCATCTTTTCTGACATGATCGAACGTTTTCTTGAGGTGTTTATGGACGATTTTTCTACCTTTGGAAACTCTTTTTCGGAGTGCTTGCACCATCTTGAAATGGTTCTTAAACGATGCAAGGATAAACACTTAATGATAAATTGGGAAAAATGCTACTTTATGGTAACTCAACGCATAGTCCTTGGACATGTCATTTCAAATAAAGGCATTGAGGTAGACAAAGCAAAAATTGATGTCATTGCAAATCTACCCATTCCCAAATCTGTTAAAGACATTCGCTCTTTCCTTGGACATGCGGGTTTTTATCAACGCTTCGTGAAAACCTTCAGTAAGATTGCTCGACCTCTTACGACTCTTCTTGGAAAAGACATTCCTTTCGATTTTAACTTTGATTGTGTCTTTGCTTTTGAACATCTCAAAAACGAACTTGTTTCTGCTACTGTAATTTGCTCACCGATTTGGGATCTTCCATTTGAGATACTGTGTGACGCTTCGAACTTTGCAGTTAGTGTTGTCTTAGGACAACGCGCCAACAAGATCCTTCATGTTATCAACTATGCTAGTATGACTCAGAACGACGCTCAACTCAATTACACAACTACTGAAAAAGAGCTTCTAGCGATAGTTTTTGTTCTCAAAAAATTCCGACAATACTTGATTGGGTCACACATTACTGTTTACACTGACCATTCTGCTCTTCGATATCTTTTCGCTAAAAAGGACGTTAAGTCTCGCTTAATTCGTTTGACCCTTTTACTACAAGAATTCAATCTTACAATCAAGGACAAAAAAGGATCCGACAATGTCATAGCCGATCACTTGTTTGATCTTCCTAATGCACCATGGCCTTTACCAATCAATGAAAACTTTCCCGACGAACAACTTCTTTCTGTCTCCATCGATCCGTGGTATGCCGACATAGTGAACTACTTAGTCACTAAAGAAACTCCCTCATTCTGGTCGAAACAAGATAAATATATATTTCTTTCCCAAGTCAAGTACTTCTATTGGGATGATCCATACTTGTTTAAGTATTGTTCCGACCAAATCATTCGACATTGCATCACGGATTATGAAATAAGGAGTGTTCTTTCGTTTTTCCACGATCAAGCATGCGGTGGACATTTCGGTCCTCGAAAAACTGTTGAAAAGGTGCTTCAATGTTCTTTCTATTGGCCTACTCTTTTCAAAGACTCATTCGAATTTTGTAAAACTTGTGATCGATGCCAAATGCTTGAAAGAATTTCTCGATGAAATATGATGCCTCTAAACCCCATTCTTACGATTGAAATCTTTGATGTTTGGGGTATTGACTTTATGGGACCGTTTCCCAATTCTTTCGGAAATTTGTATATTCTTCTCGCTGTTGATTACGTCTCGAAATGGGTCGAGGCCGTTTCGTGTAAAACAAATGACCATAGAATTGTTGTGAAATTTCTTAAAGAAAACATCTTTTCGAGGTTCGTCACACCTCGCACAATAATCAATGATAACGGAACCCATTTTTGCAATCGCTCTTTTGAAACATTGACGAAGAAATACTCGATAACCCACAAGTTATCCACTCCGTATCATCCTTAAACTTATGGCCAAGTTGAAGTTTCAAATCGACAAATAAAATAAATTTTTGAGAAAATTGTTAACAAAAACCGAAAAGATTCGTCTCAGAACTTAACCGACGTGCTTTAGGCTTACCATACTGCTTTTAAAACTAACCATGGGATGTCCCCATTTCATTTAGTTTACGGGAAGGCTTGCCATTTACCGGTTGAAATCGAACATAAAGTGTTGTGGGAAATAAAGAACTTAAACGTTGATCTTGAAAAGGCCGGTGAAAACAGAAAGCTGCAAATCAATGTACTAGAAGAAATTTGGAACTACGCGTATGAAAATGAGAAAATTTATAAAGAAAGAACAAAAGTTTTCCATGACAAGTCAATCCTAAGAAAATCATTTTCACTAAACCAGAAAGTTCTTTTATATGACTCTAGACTTCATTTATTCCCTGGGAAACTAAAATCGAGATGGACCAGACCATTTGTGGTACGTGTTGTTTTTCCATATGGTGCCATAGAAATACAAAACCCCAGGGATGGATCGATTTTCAAAGTCAATGGTCATCATTTGAAACCTTTCTTTTGAGTTTCAATGTGATCAAGAGGAGGAGCTCATGATTCTTCATGAGCCATGCTATGTCTAGTAAGAAATGTTAACCCTCTTTTGTAAATATGTACATATTTTTCCCCGTTACACTCATTATATCATGTAGTGACTGTGGGGACACAGTCAAAATCAAGTGTGGGGAGGAGTCTCATCTTCATTTTGATTTTTCATGGTTTATTTTTTCGCATTTTCTTTCCAAAATCAAAGTTTCTAAAAAAAGTTTTTCAACAAAAAAAGATTTTTTTTTGTTTTTAGCATTTTGATTTACTTTTAAAGAAACACTATAGGATAAGTATAAGTTTTGTTTATTCAATTGAAATTTTTGAAAATTTATTTGTCTTAACAAAAATAAAAATAAAGTTTGATTACAAGTAACGATGGTTTAACTAGTATATAGGAAGATTCATGGGTGATAATTATGAAGTATACCCTAATTGAAAATCTTTGTTTAAAAGAGTGGTTGATTTAAAGTAAAGGTGATAATATATTAAATCTTTTAAGTTAAGTGGTACTAAGATGATATTGTAAAACTCCCTCTTTCTTAAAAAAATTGAAAAAAAATTATTGTTTTATATATGTATATATTTTATTAACACCTACAGGTGATAGGTGTACACACTTGTGTGTACACTCGCCATGCTCTGTACCCTTCTCACGTAAGCCCGAAAAGCAGTGCATGATCGGTATATTTGGCCTCGGTTTATCTGAGTTAGGTGTATGTATATAAAAATTCTTTCATTAATAACGCCTACAGTCGATAGGTGTACACACTTGTGTGTGCACTCGCCATGCTCTGTATGCCCTTTACGTAAGCCTGAAAGGCAGTGCATGGGTCATATATCTGGCCTCGGTTTTCTAAGTTAGGCATATGTAAATATTGTTAATATTAATAAAATTTTCAAATAAAGAGAGAGTAAGCAATTAAAATCGAAGCACTATTTGCACTTGTGTGATATGACTTGTTATTCGAAAAAATGAAAATACCACTTTGAAAAACTTTAAATTTGAACTAAGGATCCATTTCATAGTTGCACTATATTATCAACCGAAACAACTATCCAAACTGGAGTCTAATTGTGACAATTACTTATTTAAGTTTGAAGTTTGACGAGTAAAAGGACTTAAATTTCTTGATAATGACCAAAACCTATATTTAACTTATTCATGTCGATTTGAAAGTAGATACTTCATTTGTAAATATTTTTAAAAACTTGCATCCATCTCTTTGTAAATAAATCTTGCATTTAGGAATTTCTCATGTTGCATTCGGATTTTGTGGGTAGTATCCGCTGAAAACCCTCACAAGATAAAAGTAGTTTAGTTCTTTTTTCTTCATTTTCATTAGCTCTTACTTTTTTTGCGTGCTTTAAAATGTTGAAATTTACATGTGTTGATTTGATAACACAAATGAGTAGCTAAACCACTTCAATTTAGGGGTAATAAAGCTCTCTAAAAGTATGTAATTTTAACATATCTTGTTATTTATGATCTCTTTTTAATGCTTTATGAAAGTGAATGTTGATGTAAGTTTATAAAATGGAATTTGATAACCTATGTTGTAATTACAAATGGGCTATGCTTACTCCACATAAACACAATTTACATCATCATTTTACTAATTGATTTTTGATTATAGAATTAAAGTAGAAACAAAATTTGATGATCTATGTTACTAAATACAATAGTAAATAGATCATACTTAAAATAGCTTTTGCTTTGACTTCATTTTCATTGAAATTGATAAGTGGTTTTATGTGTTGTATTATAGTTTGATGGTTTAAGTTATGTTAATTAATAACATAAATAAACCATACTTATGATAAATACATCACTAAATGCATTTTAGATCAAATAGAGAGATCGTATATTATTTGTTTGTTGATTTACAAAAATATGAGAGTGGATTTGCCTCTAAATTGTTTTCTAAACTCATATTTTCATTCACTTGTTCTATCTAGTTTTTACATTTTTAGCTAATCTTAATCTTAAGTTTGGTTTAATTAGATTGAATAGAAATTTTAAAATCTATATAATTCTCTACGGATCGACCCGTATTCGCCACGTACTAGAAGTGTACTTCGTGCGCTTGCGGTATATTTTTATTTAAAAAAATTTGGCTATTTTCTAAACCGGTAGAAAATTGGGTGTCAAACAAATTAATAATTAATAATAACCATTAAAAAATTAATAATTAATAATAATTAATAACAATGACAAATATTTAATAATCCATAATTAATAAGCATATCAATAATTAAGAAGTAACATTAAGTATTTAATATTTTATAATTGTAATTAAGAATTATATTTACTCTATTACAACTAGATATTTACAATTGGCGCTATATGACGGTTATAATAAATGGTCTTTAACAACTCGCATTTTCTGATAGTTGTACTAAAGGGTTTCTAACAACTGTTATTTCGTGCCAGTTGTAATAAATGTATTGTTATAGTTGTGTTTTCCTGTTAGTTGTAATAAACATATCTTTAACAACTGCGTTTTCCTACGAGTTGCAACAAACAAATTTTTAACAACTGCATTTTCCTACCAGTTGCAATAAACTTATTTTTAACAACTACGTTTTCCTCCCAGTTGCAATAAACATACTTTTAACAACTATTTGTTTTAGCCCGTTGTGAAATGGGTATTTTGTTGTAGTGTACTTTTTTGTAGGTCACTATTTATAATTTATTATAATCAATGATTATCAATAAATAACTTGTAACTACTAATTATTATTTATAAACAATAATTAAATTTTATATCAATAAATTTTAATAGTTAATTATTTATAATTAGTAAATTACTTTTAATATTCATTTTACATATAATAACAAATAAATATAATTAATAATTAATTATTAGTTTCAAGTAATTACTGTTAATTACTCAATAATCGATGATTAATTTTAATAATTAATATTCGATGATTAATGTCTATTATTTAAAATTTAATTAATTTCATATATTAATATTTAATATTCAATAATTTATAATAGTTTAATAATTAATAATTAATAATAATAATAATTAATTTAGTATTTAATAATATATTTAACAATTGATATTGAATAATTAATGATTAATGATTAATGATTAATGATTAATAATTAACAATATGTACATAATAACTAGTATTTAATAATTAATTTCAATTATAATTAAAAGTAATAAATAATAATTAGTAATCAATAACTAATAAGTAAGAAGTAATATTTAATAATTAGTAATTACTATTAAATAATTCCTATTAAATAATTAATAACTAATGATTATGGCTAATATTTAATAACTAATAATTAGTAAGTAATTAATATTTAATAATTAAGAAGTAATATTTTATTATTTACTATTTGATATCTAATAATTATATTTATTGTTTTAAAATTTTCTAAAATAAACATAAAAATATTCACAGAGTTTAAGAATAAAATTTTGAATTTTTTTAGATTCAAAGATAAAAGTTCATAATAATGTCCTTGAAATTAATATTTAAGGCACTAGCTTGCCATGTATCCCGCTATAATTTGCTGCTAATTTTCATTTTCCTACTTCCACCCTTTTTCTTTAACCTTAAATCCCCTACACACAAAACAATCACACTAAGGCTTCGTTTGTTAAAATGACTGAATACTTAATGATGAATACTGAATGTTTAAGGCTGAATAGTGGGTGCTTAATGCTGAATGCTGAATGTTGAAATGTTGTTTGATTGGTTGCTGATTATAAATATATTTTATTGTAATAACTTGTAATTTGACAAATTTGCCCTTCATTGTTAATATCATTTATAATTTGAACATTACAATAAGTATACATAGGATAAGTTATTACAAATTAAAATTGAAAAATATATGCAATAGTGCGCAAAAGGGAATTGGAAACATAACTGCACTTGTTTATCACTTGAAATGCAACTAATAATCTTTTTAAAATACTCGAAAGGAAATTTGAAAGAAGAATTAAAAGATGAATAAATATATGTTATTAATGATCATATATAATTTCTTTTAAGCTTTACGAAATTAGTGTCACTAATTTACAACAACTAAGTCATTATTCTCAAACAAGTTGAGGTCGGCTAGAGATGAAATCCAAAACTAAATGACAAAGTCAATTTAAAAGTCATAATAACAACAACAACAATAATAATATAAACTATGATAATAATAATAAAATAAAGTCAAATAAGTAAACAAATAATAATAATAATAATAATAATAACAACAACAACTACTAAGTAAAATAAATTAAAAATAAAGATAAAAATAAAAATAAAAATAAAAATATATATAAAAAATCCATGATGATGATGATGATGATAATAATAATAATAATAATAATAGTAATAATGGTACTAATAGTAATGTTGACCGAAGACCAAACACTAAGTCTTAGGCTCCTATTCACTAGTCCTGTAATCTAAAACTTACAACACTACCCCTAAACCAATCCTAAGCAAAAAACTCTTAGCTCATGGTTCTGGTACGTGGATCTCTAATTTCCATGCACTCCTGTCTTACACCAGCTCTTCGAATATATTCCAATCTTCAAGTCTCTACTACTTCCTCCCATGTCAACCTTGGTCGACCTCTACCTCTCTTTGAGCATTCGTTCCGCCCATAATTCAAACGTGCACAAGTGCCTCGGGAGGCCTCCGTTGGAGATGTTCAAACCATCTTAAGCGGTGTTGGACTAGCTTCTCCTTAATCGGTGCTACTCCAAGTTTATCACGTATATCATCATTTCTAATTCGGTCTCTTCTTGTATGGCCACAGCTCCATCGTAGCATACGTATCTCTACGACACTTATCTTCTAGACGTGTTGGCTTTTAGTAGGCCATCATTCTGCACCATAAAACATCGCAGGCCTGATTGCGTTCTGTAAAACTTTCCTTTAAGCTTCTGCAGGACTTTCCTTTCAAAGAGAATGTCAGACGCTTGTCGCTATTTCACCCAGCACGCTCGAATTCTAAAACTAACATCTTCATCAATCTGACCATCATACTGCAACATTGATCCTAAATATCGAAAGGATTCATTCTTGGGCACTACTTTTTTAGCCAGAGTGACATCTCCATACTGCAACATTCTTCAAAAAATAATGTTAATTAATAATGTTTTAATTTTTATTAGTAATTAGCTTAATACCATAAATAATATTTATGTATATTATTTATATAATATGATATATATTTTTGTGCATAAGAAACAAATTAGAAAATAAATAATATTTTATTTATGTTACGGCGTGGTTGATATTAGATGGAAGGTATTTTATTTAATAACAAAATAAAAAAAATCAGACTTAAATTCTGGAGTGGATGCATTAAAGTGTCCAAATCACTGAACTGAAACCGTTGAACCACTGGCTATTTTATATCAAAATCAGCTAATTTGTTCAGATTATTATTAGTGAGTTCATTTTCAAGCTCACACAGGCTTCCTTGAAATTTGGCAACTGAACGGTCTCCAAATTTTTCTTCCTCTGCCCTGTACGTATTTTTATCTTCCCCTTTCCTTCCGTTGAAACTTTCATTCCCCCATCACTAATCTACTCCTTCTAATTTCCTCCACCCAAAATCAATCGATTCCCCTTACGCTTATCTTCTCTTCCCCCTTTCCTCCGTTAGGAATTGATAAATTCCCTTTGATTTCTACCTTAGTCGTTCCTTTACCATCGGTTTCTACCCCAGACTGTCCACAACTGTACAAACCCTAGCCTCAACGCTATAACCTTTTCCACCTCTCCATCGATTTCCGCTTTCGCCGTTCCTTGCTAGCCACTATTTTGCATCTACTTCCACTGTAACAGAGCTCCGCCATGCTTGGTTTGTTTGCATTTAAAGGTGTAGAGGAGCTGTACGTGCTGTTTCCCTAATTATATATTCTACTCGAGGTAAAAAAACCTAATTTTTGTTGATTAATCCATTATGTTTCCATTGCTTTTCTGTTTGAGCTTGCATTGTTTTATTTGCTTCATTTTTTTTGCTGTTCGTTCTCTACGTTGTTGCTTCAACTGTGCTATTTCCGATTTTCAGTTTTCACTGCGTAAATCAGATAGATCCACTCCTTTTTCTTGCTATATTGTAGACATATTCATGGATAAGTTGATGTTTATTTCTAATGTTATTGATACTAGCAAAAAATGAGTAAACTTCTAGATGAACTTACATTAGGCAGTGAGGTCACTTAGTGTGAACAACCTATTTTCTCTGCACTCGACTTTTGAACCCTGTACATATATATTGTACATCGTTTATTTCTGTATCGTTATCCATTTCTTTCCAGGTTTGCCTACCGCCAAGTCACCTGCTGTTGTTTTACAAGAGATGAGTTGGAAAGTTCTGCAAAGGTTCAACTTTGTAAGGGAGTTTATCCAACTAATCAGCAAGGATTAAAGCATACAAAAGTGGTAACCAAAACCTCATGCTCGGTATAAATTATACAACATTACAATTGACTTTTTGGGTTATACGTTAGGCTAATGTGGGCAAAATAATATGTTATCAGCTTATAACTATTTTTTTCCTTCTTACTGTTGTTTTCCTCTATAGAAATATGGACTGCCTAAGACTTCTTATCTACCTATGCCATTGAGTTTGATAGTAGTTGCCATCATATATGAGATATGCTTTTGTATTCTAAGTGATCCAAAACTACTATTAAAGTTTGAAGTATTGATAATTTTTGAAGTTTATTTGGTACTTTCCATGAGTATGTGATATTCAAATTTGTTAAAATTGATGTTCACTTACCATTTGCCTTTTTTTCGTAAAGATAATTGAATCAGTCGGTCAAAATATAGTGCATATTATTTTAATGTTGTATCTGTATCATTCTCTACATGCTTTTAAAACAATATGTATGGAAGGTTAAGCCAGTAATCAAGGATTGCAATTATTGCAGTGGCTTTAGCATCTAGACATATTTTTAAATTGCTTATTTGGTTATAAGTTTTATGTAGAAAAGACTTATTTTATTAGTTTGACAGCGTTGTTTTACATACATATAAGTTGAGAATCTGAAGTTGTATGAATGATTCGATTTGTAGTAGTTTGAACAAAAGAATATGTATTGCTTTATTATTTAGATGCAAAAGAATTGTACAAATGATACAATACAAAGTCTAACAGAGATTACATTATATATACAAAGTATTGGGCCTAATATATAAAAGTCCATGATCCGAAATGTATCTAAGAAGAGGTTATGACCATACGATGAAATGGATGGCTGAGATGCTGAAGTGAAGGAGTAAGCGGATTGATAACAGACTAGAGGAAAAGCACACTTCTCTTAATTCCCCCCTTCAAATCCGAGCTAGGGTTTGCCAACAAAAGAAAAATAATGGCGGCTCCCTTCTTCTTTTTGTATCAAGGCGGAATTTTTAAGATGAAGAAGACAGTGTCAATCTTCAAACTTCATGCTTTACTCAGGAATAAATATGTCCCTTCGAGATCTCTGTTCAGGATTAGCTTCGTCAATATTAAGCTCCTCTCTTAATTTTATGAAGCCTGGTTTGGACAGCGGCTTTGTAAGTATATCTGCTTTTTGGTGTTGAGTTGGTATGTATCCAATCCCTAGTTTTTCTTTGATTATTTGTTCTCTGATAAAGTAGAGATCTAATTCAATATGCTTAGTCTTCGAATGAAGAACTGGATTGGAAGTTAGGGATATAGCACTAACATTATCGCACCAAATTATTGCCTTTTTGTTTTGCTCGATATTAAGTTCACTTAACAGTGATTCTAACCACATAACTTCAGTTGCCGCGCTAGCCACACTTCTAAACTCTGCTTCTGTACTAGATCTGGACACTGTGCTTTGCTTTCTTGCACTCCATGATACGGGATTTTTTCCCAGATAAATGCAATAGCCTGATGTAGATTTCCTATCATCAGTATCTGTACCCCAGTCTGCGTCTGCATAAGCATTTATATTGAGAGAATGACTTGATTTTAAGATGAGACCCTGATTTATAGTTCCTTTGAGATATCTGAGTATTCTTTTGACGGCTTTCCAGTGATTATCCAATGGGTTTTGCATGTATTGACTGACTTTATTAACACAGAATGATATGTCTGGCCTTGTAATAGTCACATATTGAAGTGCACCCACTATGCTCCTGTATTGCTTTTGATTTTGAATTGCTTCACCCTTATATCTTGATAATTGATGATTTGTAATCATTGGTGTTGGTAAAGGATTTTCTTTGTCCATTTTGGCTCTTGTTAATATTTCTGAAATGTACTTTCTTTGATTAAGATGTATCTCTGATTTTGAAGTTCTTTGAACTTCAATTCCCAGAAAGTAATTTAGATCACCTAGATCTTTGATTGAGAATTCTGAGTTGAGCATTGCAGTGATATTTTCAATTTCCTGTACACTGCTTCCTGTAATTACAAAATCATCAACATAAATTAGGATATAAGTGGTAGCAATATCATTAATCTTAGTAAATATGGAGTTGTCAGATTTCAACGATTTGTATCCATATTTCATTAGAGTTGACTTGAGCTTATCAAACCAGACTCTTGGAGCTTGTTTTAAGCCATAGATAGCTTTATTAAGTTTGCACACTTGTTGCTTATCAGATTTCTGAGTAAATCCTTCTGGTTGCTCCATAAATACCTCTTCCTGCAAAACACCATTGAGAAATGCATTATTAACATCTAATTGTTTGATGCTCCAATTTCTACTTAAAGCAATGGTTAGTATAACTCTAATTGAAGATGGTTTCACAACAGGAGAGAAAGTTTCTGAAAAATCAAATCCATGTTGTTGTGAGTAACCCTTAGCAACTAACCTTGCTTTATATTTAGAAATTGAACCATCTGCATTTTTCTTTAATTTAAAGGTCCATCTGCACCCAATTATATTTTTGTTATCTGGTCTCTTTACCAGATCCCAAGTTTTTTTGTTGATTAGAGCATTATACTCTTCCTGCATAGCTGCTCTCCAATTTTTATTTTGAGTAGCTTCTATGTAGGAAGAGGGTTCATTTTGAACAATAATGTTGTTCATAATTTTTGGTTTGTAGATACCACACTTTGCTCTAGTTAACATTGGGTGAATATTGGTGCTATCTCTGACACTACTGTCAGAGTTATTGTTACTATAGCTCATAGTATCATCACTGATGAATTGCTCATGATTTGAGCTGCAAGTTCCTTGAGCATTTTGATTGTTGCTGATATCTTCATTTGTAGTCTGTCCTTGATCAGATTCTTTATCAGCCATGGTGTGTTGAGAGTCTGTGATGATCTTGTCCCTTAGAGGCTGAACTGAGGGCTGCATCTCAAACTCTTCAGGTAAATCAGGAATCACGAATCTTGGATTCCTTACCTTTTCAGTAGTTTTAATTTCTGTACTACTGTATGGGAATACTTGCTCATTAAATCTTACATGTCTAGATATATAAATTTTTCCTTTGTTATCTATACACTTATACCCCTTTTGTTTGTTGCTGTACCCTAAGAAAGTGCAAGGAGTAGATCTGAAGTCTAACTTGTGTGTGTTATAAGGTCTTAAATAAGGAAAACATTGACACCCAAATATTTTTAAGTGCTCATAATCTGGTTTAACTTTAGTAAGTACTTCTTGAGGACATTCAAAGTGAAGAACCTTTGTGGGAAGTATATTAATTAAGTGCACAGCAGTGTTGAATGCTTCTGGCCAAAATTTTAAAGGCATAGAAGCTTGTGCAAGTAAAGTTAATCCAGTTTCTACAATGTGCCTATGTTTCCTTTCTATAATACCATTTTGTTCAGAGGTGTAAGGACATGTTGTCCTATGATTAATACCTTTCTTTTCAAAATAATTTTTTAGAGGTAAAAATTCTTTTCCACCATCTGACTGAAAAGTACACGCCTTATTTCCAGTCATATTTTCTACTTTGTTGATAAATTGAATGGTTATATTACAAGTTTCAGATTTAGACTTCAGCATATATATCCAAACAAATCTTGAGTAAGCATCTATAAAAGATATGTAATACTTATAACCATAATCAGAACTAGTAGGTGCTGGCCCCCATAGATCACTAGCAATTAATTCAAGAGGTCTTGTGTAAAGTGTTTGAGAATCTGGAAATGCTAATTTATGACTCTTTCCCAATTGACAAGAGGTGCAAAAATATGAATCAGAATTATCATTAAAAGAAATTTTATTACTACTCATTATATGTTTTACAACTTTTATACTGGGGTGTCCCAGTTTTCGATGCCACAATTCAAACTTGCTACAGTTTTCAGTATTCCTAACAACATTCAATACATGAGTATTTTCCCTATTATCAGAAATTTGTGATTTTGACAGATCAAATCTGTATAGACCATTGTTTTCTTTACCCTGCAAGATAATTTCTTGAGTTAGAATATCTTTAACAATGCATGTGTCAGGATAAAATTCGAAATAGACTTTATTATCCTTTGCAAATTGGGAAACACTCATTAGATTTTTTTTAATTGAGGGGACCCTTAGCAAGTTTTTTAACAGAAGTCTTTGTTTGGGTCCATTTAGACTAGCATTTCCAGTGTGTGTAATGTGAACAGTTTTACCATTACCAACAAAAAGATTTTGTGTACCTTTGTATTCTTTGTTTCCTAAGTTCAGATTGTTGAGATTGTTGGTCACATGATTAGTTGTCCCTGAGTCTGGGTACCAGCAGTCGTCACCAGTGTCATTATTTGTTGAAGTTTCAGTATTCAGAATTTCTGTTTGAGTTGAACTGCAGTCTTTTGGTGTAGTGACTAAATTTACATTTGCACTGCCACCTTGTTGAGAGGGAGTGTAGTTTTTGTTGAATCTAAAATAGCATTTGTTTGCTCCATGACCGTACTTTTCACATATCTGGCATCTGATTCTGCTGTTGTTGTTGCTTCTACCTCCTCTTCTTCCTCTGTCTGTTGAACCTCCTCTTTGAAAGTTGTTGTATTGGCCTTTTGTATTTTAGTTTTGTTTACCTTTGTTAAAAGTGTAGTTTACAGAAATATCTGAACTCATGCTTTTATTATGTTCTATCCTTTCTTCATGAGAAAGAAGGGTAGAATAGACGAACTGTAAGGAGGGTGTTGGTTCCATGGTGGAGATGATAGCCACAACAGCTTCATATTCACTGTCTAACCCACTGATTATATGTAGAACTTGTTCAGATTCAGGAACCTTGTGACCAGCAGAGGCTAGTTGATCACATAGGTTTTTGATTTTAAGCAGATATTCATTCATTGTCATGTCATTCTTTCTAATACTTTGCAATTTTCTTTTGTGATGCATGATCCTTGCAGATGATTGAGAGGTGAAATTTCTTTCAATTGTGGTCCAAACTTCTTGTGCTGTTTTGCATCCAATAAGTTGAGGCAGAATAGATGCACTTATGGATGACATCATCCATGCACATACAAGACTATCTTGTCTTTGATGTGTAGTGTAATCTTGATTAGACACCAGTTTGTCTTCATTATTTTTGACAAATTTTGGTGGTGTTATTCTTGTACCAAGTATGTAATCTTCTAACCCATATCCTCTAATTGATGTTTCTACTTGCAATTTCCAGAGCAGGTAATTTGATTCATCTAGTTGAATGGATATCATCTGGCTCTAGGGTTTAATGATTGCCTTCATCAGATCATTCACAGAATCAGATTGTGGCTGGCTTTGAGAAACTCTCGAGCTAGAAAAATGTGGGCTAGCAGCATCATCTTGATCTGCCATGATGAACACACAGATTGAAAAAATTTAAAGAACAGGTATGTAAATTCCTAACTGGAGCTTTCTTTGAATTGAGGCTTTTCAAGAAAAATTTTCTGTGTTGAATCTTGTTGGTGTTTTGAAAACTTGAATGATGATTTCTTTGGTTTCTTCGGTTTCTTGTGACAGTGTTGATTTCTGATGAGTTTTTTACTATGCCCTTGATTCAACTAGATGATTTTCTTGATATTCTTGATCAGAATGCTCTTTAAAGTATGGAATTTTTGCTTTCTTTGATAAACTGATGCAGCCAGACAGATGTGCTGGCGAGGCACTGTTTATCTGAGAATAGCTATAACTCTCAGATGAAAGAATTCTGAATTCTTGATGGGAGGAGTCCACGTGATGAAAATTTTCTGATGGACTCACAAATGTGATCGATGTTGAAGGCTTGTATGAACCTTGCTCTGATACCAAGTTGAGAATCTGAAGTTGTATGAATGATTCGATTTGTAGTAGTTTGAACAAAAGAATATGTATTGCTTTATTATTTAGATGCAAAAGAATTGTACAAATGATACAATACAAAGTCTAACAGAGATTACATTATATATACAAAGTATTGGGCCTAATATATAAAAGTCCATGATCCGAAATGTATCTAAGAAGAGGTTATGACCATACGATGAAATGGATGGCTGAGATGCTGAAGTGAAGGAGTAAGCGGATTGATAACAGACTAGAGGAAAAGCACACTTCTCTTAATTATATACGTGATATTCTCAGTCTTATCATATTAATTGTGCATATAGCTATGGCTTTAAAAGTGATATATTATATTGTCATATCATTGTTTCCTCGACTCGAAGATCTTTTTCTCTCTCTCAGTTTTAGTGAATAAATGTTCGCTTATCATACATGGAGTTTTAAACATGTTAATAATAAATCTTTCGAGAGGCTATTTGGTTATTTGGCCAAAAACAGGCATATTCATTATAATTTTAACTAATATGGATTGTACTATCCTTAGGATAGGAGGACTAAAAACGAAATCAACTTCTGTAGAAGCTGAAATAGTGACCTTCAAGTTTTTGCTAAATGTAGAGGGTTGACCAAGTTGTGCATAACTTGAAGTAACAAAGTTTCATGCTGCATCGTATGCCTGAAACAGATAGTTATATCATATTGCATTTGATACGAAATGAGATATCACAGTCATATTTTTTTAGAAGCATTCATAATTTAAGAAAAAAACATGTTGAATTATGTAGTGAATTAACCAAATTAACAGATTCACTATATGTTCGTTTAGAAAGTAATATGTTAAAAAGGTTAATACATAACTCAGCTACCTCCTTTTCCCTACCTCATTCTTTATGAATCACTCCATGGTATATCAGATATAGGTGCCAATAACCTTAATATATATTTTGTTTGTAGGTGAAATAAGGTTAATATGGATAAACATAGAAGCTGAATCAGTTTGGGGAGCCTTCTTTTGTTGGTTATGTGATTTCATCTTACAAGAAGTGGAATCCACAAATATTATTGTGAGTTACTGTGTTTAAATAGTTCTTAATATGAAGCTTTGTATCACTGAATTAGTTACAAAAGGTATATATTATTAATATCTGCTACTTATTTCCATTGGTTGACCTTCCAATTTTTATTAATCTTCATATGTATCTTCGTGTATATATGTATATATATATATAGCATGTTTTTTGTTCCTTTTCCAACCTGTGTTATATGTTATATATATTATCCTTTGCCTTATAAGACTTTTTGTACAGCCACTTATACTCAGTCCTTCGTCCTTTATTTAATTTTCACCTGTAGCCTTCACATGCCATCCATTCTCTTTTTCTTTCCATAGTTTAACTTGGTTTGCAATTGGTTTTATGAGTTGAGCATTTGGTTTCGTGCATTTAACATGTTTTGCATTTAATCTAACTTTGTGCATTATTTCATTTGCTACTTTAGTGAGCTGTCACCTTGCTAGCAGGTGTGTGGTCCTATATTTAGTCTACGTGTTTGTGTAAGAAGGAGCTAGCATGCTTTCGTGAATTACCTTAGTATGCTTTCGTGAGATAGCAGCATGTTGTCCATTACTTATGTTAGCTTTCGTGTGTAATAATTTAGGCTTTCCTGTAGTTGCTTTCGTCACCTATTTTATTTAGCCTTCGTGAGTTAAAATGTTGAGATCACCATAACGTGTTCACTTTCTAGCTTTCATGTACATTTTTTCTTGGCAAAAATTTGGATTTTGATCCTCAAAGAACATGAACAGTTAACCTCAGCTTAATTTACTATTGAACCATGCATATAAAGGTTTGTAAATGCCTTGTGTTCGGTGGTTTTTAATATGATTTGAAAGACATCGTTAGGGGTTTTTTTGAAAAGTTGTTAAGTAAAATAAGTGAAGTGCCTATTGTAAAAAAATTGGACTTTAAATCGGTTTGTAGCTGCTTGAAAACTGGTCGAACTTAAAAGGATATAAAACTGAATTTGTGGTAAGAACGGGAAACTGCGGCACTTTACAATTGCAACACTTCTGGGTGTCTTCAAACATTTAATAGCAGGTCTTCAATGTTGTTGCTTGCTATTTGGAACCTTAAAATGGTTAAAAGTGTTGTTTAACTATTCTGGGTTTGTACAGTTACTATACTGTTGCAAGATAAATACAAGCAATTCTTTGTTCATAAAACTACAAACTGTCGCAAGCAATTTTTAATTTTGGGTTGTTAACTTTATTAACTGATTTGTTTGTGATAAGCGTTGTAAACGTTGCAATTATTTTATTTCATGCATTATGTAGAATTTTTTGCATACTCATTAATCACCTTCACATATATCCTTATATAGGTACAAAGAAAGAAAGTGAGGTGAGTATCCGAACTAAATGTGAACCGTGCATATGCTTTAGGAAAAGAAAGCATGGTTAGTCCAAGTACATCTAGGATTAAAAACATCTTTCAGATGATGGATGGTCTGAAAAAACGTACAATTTGTTAAGCAATGAGTGTGCTCTTCCTACCGCAGGCTTTTTCTCTTTCCTTTTTCATGTGGTTGTTGTATTGCTGACAGCTTATTTTAGATCAATTGTACAATTTTTAGTTGAATATAAAAGAGATTTAGAATGTATGTGTGTCCAAGGTCTTTGTTATTAACCATTTTTATGTATTACTACTGGGTTAAACAAATATTACTGTTTCCAAGGTCTTTGTTATTAACTGATTGCAAGCCAATGTGGCTCGCATGAGATTTGCATGCCTTTCTTTAAACATGTTACATGTTGCTTCATAAACCAGTGGCATAAATAACTTTATGGCTTGAATGAACTAATGCAACAACTGATGTTGTTTAACTTACACGCCTAAACGGATTTTAGGCTTGCAATTCTCAGCTCGACCATCTTCCTTCTGAAATTGCTTGGGTACAAAATCCTTCGAATTTTCAATCAATGAAAATGAACGAAATAAGAGATATCTATACATATATCATGTACATGTAATCCAAAATAATTTAATGAGGAAACCCAATCCAGATAAAACTAAACAAAGATCATGAATGTTCTTCCTTTAGTTTTGTGTGGCATTTAAACATGCTATCTAAGTTCATCGATCATCAAAATTATTGTCCTAATTAATTTTCATTAACAATGACACAGTGTAACTTGAGATTCAACATCCTTTTTTTAAGAATTGTTTTCCTATTTTTTCATTCTAATTTATAAAGACTACAATCGTCTTCAACATTTAATTAAAATATGGATTTTCGGTATTATAGAAAACATGTGTAGAATGTATCGATCAAGAAGACAAGTAGGACAAACTTTCTGATAGTATTAGCTCTCGGAGGCCTGTAATGATAATTAAAAATTAAAAATTCTTTAAAACTTAACATTATCCTGATTATATCTGAACTTGAGATCAGCATTTCTTTTTGCACTTTCACTGTTCTTGACTATTTCTATGTTAAGTTCCGTTTTGAATTTGTTTCAATGTTTTTATAATTAAATTTACCTAACTATTACACTCTTATGCACTGTGATATATGGCTTTTCAAGAATATAAAAATAATTCGTTGTCAGCGAACAAAGTGTGCGACTTATGGTATACCCTTAATTAAAAATTACAAGCGGTAATTACCTGTGCTGGTATACATTACCGCTTTGAATTGTCTACCACTAATATTTGATGAATGAATTCTTTAAATTGCTTTTCAACTATTTTTGAATTCTTATCTTTAAACAACTTATTTCACCAACCCGTGTGCGAAGCACGGGTTCGAACTAGTTTGTTCAGAAAACAAACTCAATTCTTCATGACAGGAAATTATATTAGCCCAAACGCATAAACCATCCCATATTCCTAAATTGTACGGCATACCGATCATGAGAAGTCAAACTTATATGCAATGACACACAATCCCTTCAAACCAACCATACTTGTTTATAGTATAAAACAATGTGTAATTCATCACAACCCCACTAAAATATAAACATGAAAGTTATATATACTTGATTTCTATTATATATAAAAAAAATAAACTTACCTAATAAAAGTGTACACCGCTGCCATGGAATTGATGCTTTGGAATTGTTGTTACCACGTTGGAACTGCCTAGAACAAAAAAACAAAAAGTTGTGCTATTTATAATACCAGTACGTAAGGCACGCCCGTTGGGCGTGTTTTAAAAAAATCGTAAGTTAACTTCTTTTTAGTGCAAAATACACAAAATTCAATATATTCATTTATGCATGTCTATCTATATATAGATGAGTAAGTGAACCAAATAATATAAAGCCCATACTATTTGATAATTAAACACATGCAAGCACACATGATTCATTCACTACTGGAAACACCTAAATCTTAAAACTAACACACTGTAAGTATCATATGAACATATAAGTCTCATCAATCCTTCGAAATACAGTGAGAGATAAGGTTACAAACATGATGCTTCAAATATTCAGAATCAGAAAAAAATAAAATTTGAACTTATACAAATAAATAAACTTCATTATTTTGTCTACATAATATAAAAAGAACTGATCAATAACTTTATGAAGAATGAACTGAAGGAACTTGAAGACAACATAAACCAATGAATGTTGAATAAGCTCAGCTCCCTCAAAGTCGTTAACAATAAAAATGATATGATTTCAAAGTCACTCTACTGCAAATGCCAGTGCTGCTTCAGATTTCATGCTAGGTCCTGCGGTTCAACACTTCTAAACACTTGTTGCAAATTTGAACTCAACCTTTCCACAGCTTTTTGCCACAATCTGAAATAAAATAATAATAAAAAGCTCCATAAAATCCTAAATAAGTGATGGGCCATAAAATCTCAACTGGAGCGCTAAATGCAATGTCCCCATGATTTTAATTTAAAATTTTCAATCAATTTAAATATTTTGCGGCTGTCTACATCAGATTTAGTCATTTACTTATCTATTGTCTGTTACATCATTATTATATATGAAATGCTTTATGATTTAATTTGTGACCATGATAAACTATACTGAATGTGCATAGTTGGATTACAAAACAAATATTGTAGAACATGACTTGATGAAGTTAATGTGATTTATAATTTATATCGAAGCTTACCGTTAAGAGTTCTTTCTTCGAAGAAAGGGTAACTATTTTATACTTTTGCATGTAACTAAACATTCTCCTACGTACAATATCCTAATTTGTTCTATTGTATTGAAGGAAAATTAGGATAAAATCTTCAAAATAGGAATCACCTATCACCACTAATAACTCGGAAACTATCAAAAACACTTGGTGAAACTTCATTTTTATGCAGTACTAATTTTATATAAGCGAAATTACAAAGAGAAACATTAGAGAAAACAAACTTACTTTGCAATCACTTCATATGTACTACACCACCACCGATCTTTAAGTTATAAAAATGGAAAAACTGTACTACGCGTCAGTAAAGTAAAAGTAATATAGAATGTTAACATAAGGTAATGTAATCCAAACTACAGCAAAGTGTACCACACTTCAGCAAACTTAGCTTAATTTGGATGAGGTGTTAAGAATCACTTCATATTAATCAGACCAACGGGGCAGCTAACAAAAGATATTGTAACCCATTATTTTAAGAAAACATATAATAATTTAACAAAAAACTATTTGAATGAACATAAAAATATGAAGTTGATAGTAAGTGGACTCACAATATTAGCACAGTAGCACCTTATCCGAATTAGCTATAATTATTAATACATTTTGAAATGCAAACAATTTATTCCACGTCTAATTTGGAAGAGAGTTTAACAAAGCATTTCAATGGAAAGTTAGATGTGGGCACATAACAATATAAGTGTTCTTTTAATTTGTGGTTTGAAAAGAATTTGAAGAAAAACAATAACATAAACTAAACCGCATATAAATGCTTTTATAAATTAAAAAAAACAGCCATCTTGCCTTGTAAACGGTACCATATATAAATGATGAACATTAGTTTATAAAATTAATACCATCATAAATGATACAAAAACCAACCTAAAAAAACATTTTTTTACAACTGAACATTAGTTTTGTCGCATAGGAACAGCCTTTTCTGGCTAAGTGATTAAACAGGGAAACTGATGATTTAGTCAATTGTAAAATTGAAATATTATTAATCAAGCTTAGAAATGGAAAAAGAATGTAACTTTCTATGCAATTGAAAGCTTAAAAATTAAACAAATATCAAAATTATTTTAAATTTTGATAAAAAATGTAATGTTATGACCATAAATGTTAGATCATAGTTATAACTCCAACTGTTCAATTGTATATTTTCTGAAATAAGTTAGCAATATGGAAATAGTTAATATCAGTTACCATAATGGTTTAATATAATTAATTAAGTTATGTGGCCATTAAGGCCAAAAATTATCTGATGAAACTTCATAGATAAAGGAAATTTTTTGCGCTGCTTCAATCTGGAATATTTGGCATATTTGCTCCATTGAAAGTTGATTTAATGGAAATGAATATATATTGCAAATGAAGAGCTACAAAGCCAATAAAGCAACATAAGTGCTCTTACAATCTATGGTTCTAAACGAAAAATAAAATCACATATAAGTGCTCCAGTTGATTGGCAAGCACTTGCAACCATAGAAAATCTAAAGAAAGAGCTGTCCACGACAGAACATAATATTTTCAGAATTACTCAAGAAAGGGAAGAACAGGAGAATACAGTAGAAAAAATGAAGGAAGTTACCTCAATGCAGGCCATAGAATTGGAAGATGCAAATGCGACTATAATACCATTGGAAGATCAACTTGCTTAGTTAAAAGAACTTGAAAAATCGGAAGAAGAGAGATCTTTATACATCAACAGATTGGAATATTCTTTCACAGCAATAAATTCATTGGAAGATGCATTGGCCCAGTCTTCAAAAAGTGCATCTAACGTTGAAGCTAAAAAAATGAGATAAATGTAAACTTACAATAGTAGTTGGATGCACTAAATGAAGAGCTCTCTACTGAGTTTAAGAAACTTTATATAGTTATCCATGATGAAGGTCTATTTTCTCCAATGGCTGAAGAATTCAGGAAAAAGGTTACGGTTTTAAGCAATACAGGAAGTCCAACTCAGGATCTACACCATCGGTTCGTTGCAAATGGGCTGCATTATCAAGCCGACTTCGAGGTATTTATTCATGTTTTAACTTTTAATATACCTTTTTTATATATTTTATTTTGCATTCGTCTAATTTGATGTTGTTTTTCAGATAATATACATACCATTATTTTTTCTATGCTTGCTTATATCTCAATATAAAAATAAATACATAAAATTTTTTGGGTTTCCCTTTTAATTAGCTCCAAAGAAATGTATGTTCCTCTAGCTTTTAAAGTTTCTAATGTATACCTAATGTAAAAAGAATTTTATATCTCTACCTTGTTACTTGTGAGGCATGTAAAATAAATGATGCATGATTAAGATTATATATACACATACAAACTTAATTACAAAAATACCATGCATCCACACATATTATATATTGATGATGCATGAATTTTTCAATTATCTATACATATGCCCACATATATCCTAATAGTAACATATTAATTATATTTAAACAAACGCACACAGACGCTTGGTATAGAAGCAACATCATTTGTAAAACTGCCAATGAAATTTTGGCTGAAAATGACATGAGTGTATTTACACATGCAATTGCAATAGCACTTTTAAAAATGATAGGATATGTGCAATGCAAAAATGGAAGAATGATTGACTTTCATACACATGAGTGTTTGATTAGTGGCATAATGAGTGAGTTCTGGACAATAATTAATTATTAAGCAATGTACTCATACACATTAGTAAATTATACACTGCCAAGATTAATTGACCTTCACGTAGCATAAGCCATCGTTCTGGACAATAACTAATTATTAAGCAATGTATTTATACACATTAGTAATTACCATATAATTAATTTATAAAAGAGATGGTGTATATGTGAATGTAAACGTCATTATTCAATTAATACTTTGGTCCAAAAGTAGTTACGGTAAAAAAAATGTAATCATCATGTATGAAGCTTGAGAGAAACTAAAAACATAACTTACTTCTTAATTGCGAAAAAGAGAATGGATAAGAAAATATAGTGATAATAGCGACCAAAATAAAAAAATTGTGTATACATAAAGTTAAATTTCTTAATTGGAATAATATACCCGAAAGTTATAAACACAGTATTAGCATTTTCAAGTTTATGGTAAACTCCGAAGGCTACATACAAAATGCATGAATGAGAAGCATGTATATAAGGACATAGCTAAGTGTAAAATGATATTTCACCAATTTTAACATGCAATCGATTTTCTTTCTTTCTACCTAAGCTCTGTCAGTATATACAACTATCATTATCATGGAGTTCAGTCTATTCTTCTTAGTCTTCTATATCTGGTAAAATATGAACAATATAATATCGATTCAACTGTCTTATATATTCTAATTTCAACTATATACAAAATAGGTGAGTTGGGACATAAGAGAATAACACAATTTTAGGATTCTTATTAGGATTAACTTTACATAAACCAATGTAGGAGTTGTCTTGCAAAAACGATCACAAATCATTGTAAAAAAACTAACCAATTTTATCAGGTTGTTCTAACTAAAACAAAAAAATTATCACTTTCAACTTCAAAAATTATATGTTTTAATGTGTAAACAAATGGCATTTTATTTGCTTTCCTTCTTATTCTTTCTAAAAAATGTGAATAAAATGACTTGATATTAGTCGGTGTTTCATCAGAAACTGAACAAAGCCTAAATAATTGAATATAAGACCGTGTGAAGAATTATATCAAATGTTACATGGGGGGTATTATAACTCCAATCCATATTATAACTAAACCATTTCAACAAAATACTCAAATCTACAATATAATAGATGGGAATTTGCATAATACTATCTTAGTTAAAAATTGAAGCCTAAGCACCATCGGTAGTAGTATATCTGTAACAGTAGAGTTTGTCAAATAGATGAAAAATAGCAATAAAACAATAACGTAGAGAGATTTGCATAAAACCTGAGCATGGCTTCAACCTCAGCCGCCTAGAAGTTTACGCCACTTCCATCTGCTTGAGTGGTTCTTTCAAGATACATGCAGCAGGTAGTCGAGGAGCAACGGTGGTTGGGAGGGCCATCGCGCTAGCCCTAGCCCTAGACCTTCGCCTCCTTCTTACAGTCGAAGATGTTTGAACAGAGAAATGACTGTTTTCATCAGAAATCATGCCCTAGCCCTAGACCTGAATTTGGAAACAACAACAATCAATTTAGCTTTATCGCTCATAATCGATGATAAGAAACATAGTACGCATAAAAATGTGAAAAGTTCGTAGGCAAAAAAATTACCGAGCGATGCGAAGCACTATGCTTTCTTGGCGATTGTGGCTAGGAGGTCCAAACGCTGAGTCTAAGCCAATTCCAACAATTTGAACCGAAAATGCTGTAGAAGAAAAACAATTTGGATTCTTCTTCTTCACCTTTCCCCATTTTCGTTTATTTTGTGCGGGATAGGAAAAAGTGGAGTCGGTTGCGAAAACGAATCTGCAAATGGAAAGTGGGGAAGAATAGTGGCCAATAACAAAGGGCTTAAGAACGTGCGGCATACAAAATGACATAAACATCCTTCTCACGCCAAAGAATGTTAGAAGGGTATTTTAGACATTTCAAAAGCTTCATTTGGGGGTATTCCCATTATATATAGATAAAAGGGTACATGTTGGAAAATATTGTATACTGGTTCAGCGTTTTCAAAAAGCACTAAAATTATGCTGAATAATTTTCTTCTTATTTGACTTGGTAACGCTGAATCAAAAGTTAACCCAAACCTCAAAATAAATGCTGGAATCGAATCAACATTTTCAATCATCGCTTCAATAAGTGCTTATTGCTCAAAACAAACAAATACCTAGTGCAGTGTTTGGTTTGTTATTTTTAGTTTTGAGTTTTCCACGCGATGCATTTAAATTGTTGAAAATCATCAATTTAGACAACGAAGTTAACATACGTAATAGAAAAAAACTTTTTTTTTATTTTCCGCGTCAATTTGTTCATTTTATACTTACATATAGGTTGGAAACCGAAAATACAAAATTCCATCTATCTACTATTTTCTTCCTCCCCTCAAGCCCTCCCATCCGCTTTTCCTCCTTTCTTCACCTCTTGCTACGGCATCGTCTATCTCTTCTCCATCGAAGCTTTGAGGATGGTCCTGGTCGAGTTCGTCCTATTCACGATTTGTGAATGAAAAATATTAGAACATATAGTTTGAGATCATGTTGCTCCCGTCAAAAAAGCTTTGCCTCTAACCTAAAATCATGCCGCTGCTTGATGGAAATGCCCACTGCCATCGAAAAATTTATTCACTTCGATCAATTAATTCAATGTCGCAAACAAAAACCGGCCACAGTTCAACCTCGTCGTCATCTAAAAGCTTATAGCACCCGCCTGGAGTTTTATCGCCTTCGCTTGAGATTGAAAGCCGTCGCCGCCGTGATCTGAAATTCGAAGATATCATCTATTGGAAATCGCTTAGTTGGAGATGCGGTCCTGGCCAGAAGATTGTCGTCGAGATCTGAATGAAGTTGCTCGTGTCTTATCGAAGTTCGTTGTTCCAGAGATGTGATGTGACATTGCTTGAATATGAAGTCAATTAGATGTGGTTGTGGCTGGAGTTCACTGAAAATCTTCATCGCCGTGTCTAGATCTCAGCACCTTGCTACTGCAGCTGCCAGTTGTTGTGCAAAAATGGTAGCGCTTTGCGGAAGCTTATATCAACGGATCTTTGTCACCCAAATCACAAAGAGATAACTTGGATTGAAAACAAGACGGAATTGAAATTAAAAGCAATAAGACAAGATATTCCACCCAACCACCCACTTTATTGATTCACCAAAATTTTTGTTTACAATTAATAGAACAAAGCTAAAATAAACAAAATACCATTGAATCAATAACCAAATTGAGAAAGGGAGCAAATATCTATATGGCTAAAATTATTGGAGAAGAAGAACAAAAATGAAGAAGAGAAAATTATCAAATAGATTTTCCACCATATTTTTATCCTCTCCTCTAGTCTCTATTTATATAATCAATTTACTTAATGCCCAAGTTAACATTAGAGGCAAAAAATAATTTGATTAGCAAATTAGAGAAAGAAATAAACATACTTAAATATGCCTATTTAATCAGAGGAAACAAAATCTTCTCTTTCTTTCTTTTGCATATTTCTTTCCCTCTATGTGTGATTTTGTATCACCAAAATTTAACACTCCACCTTGATGCAAAATCACATATCTCCAACATATCAAACATGCCATATCTAGATCTATCACAACTCCCTATATCTCAATCATACCAAATTACAAACCTCTACCACCGTCCGCAAGTGATGCATTTCCCACATGAGGTGCACCACACAAATCCGGTCTCAAAAACGTTTGTAATACCACAAAGATCTCCGTCTTGTCTTTGTGGATTTTGCAACTCGACACCCGTCTATCACTCGATCTGAGCTCATTACCTGATCACTATCGATCCCCCGAGCATCATCAACATGAAGACCCCTGTCTAAAATATGATCCTCAATGCTAGAATCATAAGCAGTGACCACATTAACCTCTCCACCTTGCTGTGGACTAGGTTCTTCAACCGTCACTCGCTTTCCATAGTCGACTACAGAACCAACCAAGCTATAAAGGTTTCCTTCTTCCAATACTCCTCTCATCCTTACACGACCACCTTTCTTCACTCTCAAAACTCCACCTTGAGTCTCATAAGTGCAACCACGGCGATCCAACTGACCGAGAGAAATAAGATTATGCGAAGAAGTGGGTACATGTCTGACTCCAGAGACTTCTCTAACCACACCATCATGCATACGAAACCGGATAGATCCAATACCACAAATCGGTAGCTCTTCTCCATTGGATGTCCTAATCATGCCGACACTCTTCTCATAAGAAGAAAAATAATTCACATCTCTACATATGTGAAAACTAGCTCCCGAATCCATCTTCCAAGGCTTATTTTCACTAAAGAGGACATCATAAGAAGCATCACTATCGGTACCTTCAGCAAAACCTGCATGTGCATCACTACTAGTATCACCATGCGCAGCCTTTTTCTGATCTCTTTTATAAGCATAACACTTGCTACGTATGTGACCTTTCTTATTACAATAATGACAAGTGATAACACATTTACCATTAGCATCCTTCTTCTTCCAAATTGTATCTTTCTTCGAGTCCCTTGCCACCATAGCCTCACTTTGAATTGATTTCATACCTGACCCTTTTCTTCTAAGCTCCTCATTCAAAAGACTACTTCGAACAGTTTCCAAAGAGATAGTTCCATTAGCATTGGAATTACTCAATGAAACAACCAAAGTTTCCCAACTTTTTGAAAGCGAACTCATCAATAAAAGAGCTTGTAACTCATCATCAAAATTGACCTTCATATTTGCCAATTGATTTATTACATCCTGAAATTCATTCAAATGCTCTACAACAGACTTCTCTTCATCTAATCTCAGTTGTACCAACTTTCGAACTAGAAAAGCCTTACTAGTAGCACTCTTTGACTCATACAAAGATACCAACTTGTCCCACAAAGCCTTCGCGGATTCACAACTAGCCACATGATGGAAAACTGAATCATCAAGATACTGGCGAATCAAAGCAATCGCCTTCTTATCCATCTTCTTCCATTTTCCCTCATCTACATCAGAGGGCTTCTTTCCATCTCCATCAATCGGATCATGAAGATCATTGAGGTACAGAACATCCTCCATCTTAGGCTTCCAAATACCCCAATTTTTCCCATCCAAAATAGCCATCTTCGAAAATGAAATCATATCCGACATTAATAATTTTTCAATCCAAAATTACTCTAAGCTTTGCGATGATCTTGCTCTGATACCAAACTGTTGTGCAAAAATGGTAGCGCTTTGCGGAAGCTTATATCAACGGATCTTTGTCACCCAAATCACAAAGAGATAACTTGGATTGAAAACAAGTCGGAATTGAAATTAAAAGCAATAAGACAAGATATTCCACCCAACCACCCACTTTATTGATTCACCAAAATTTTTGTTTACAATTAATAGAACAAAGCTAAAATAAACAAAATACCATTGAATCAATAACCAAATTGAGAAAGGGAGCAAATATCTATATGGCTAAAATTATTGGAGAAGAAGAACAAAAATGAAGAAGAGAAAATTATCAAATAGATTTTCCACCATATTTTTATCCTCTCCTCTGGTCTCTATTTATATAATCAATTTACTTAATGCCCAAGTTAACATTAGAGGCAAAAAATAATTTGATTAGCAAATTAGAGAAAGAAATAAACATACTTAAATATGCCTATTTAATCAGAGGAAACAAAATCTTCTCTTTCTTTCTTTTGCATATTTCTTTCCCTCTATGTGTGATTTTGTATCACCAAAATTTAACACCAGTAACGATGGAGAAGAAGTGGAGGTGTGCTGAACCATCTCTAAATGTTAATGTGCAGGTTTGCCAATTATAGGAAAGTTATAAATTCTTAATCGTATTTTAATTTACGCTGTTATTGCGCTATGATTTTTTATTCAGTTGTTGGGTAGTTTCAGCCTGTAGAAAAGTTACCATTCATCCAAAATTGATATAAGGGAATTGGAAAGGATTCATTTATATTAAGTTGGTTTGTGAGTATATTTACTGTATAGGATTAACATAGTATATCAGCCATTGTAAGTCTAATAGTTTGTCTACTTCAGCATTCCTTTGTCAAACGGTTTTATGGGTCTGTGACACAATTAGACTGCACCACCAAGAGATTTGGGTTCATCATGGTAGGCAGATTAGTTATATGAAATATTCATCATTTTTTCTCCCTTGTCATTATCCAGGTTAACTTTTTTATATTGAACAATTTCTCTATATTAGACTCATTGCAGAGGCAACCCCAAATTCAATTTTCGTACCTGCGGTTTTCTTTTTCAAATGTCATTATTCCCAACTGTGTGTCAGTATGTGGTCGTCATAATGTAAATGATCTGGCTAAAATATTATAAACTAATATCTAAATTAAAAAAGTGGACTAACTTGACACCATTTGGTTAAACACTTGAATAGCACAATAAATTTCAAGTAGCTTCAACTTAAGATAGAACTATTACTTAGCAGATTAGTATGTTAATATTCTCTCCATGCTACAGCTTCTTCTTGCTCTTGGTACTAAACTAGAACATATATTCACTCAATTAGCTCACAAAGTTGCTTAAAATCACTCGTGCATTGAATGTGAGTTAGTAGTCAATCCTTCGGATGAACACTTCTGGTTTGATCGATCTTGAATTTTCCTTCATTTTATCCATTTCATTCTCTTCCAGAACGCATTAAAGATTGCTTTCTTTTTCTAGATATTGGTAATATTCATGTCATTTTTGTACAATACTTTCAATATACTTGGGATGTAATCTATATACTAAAATGCACTAGTTGCTTCCAGACCACATATGGATGGCATTCCTGCATCATGGGCAAAGTTGCATACATTATCCCTAGGCTTATCATTGGGTATCTAACATATGGATCGCAGTCCTGCATCAAGCTTGCTCGTGCATTTTGGCTTAGGGTTATGTGTTGTACTATATTTATTTACAGATTATGTGTTCTATTGTGTTAGAACTTTGTGAATCTAACTTTTTCTAACCTTTTGGAATTATGTTAGAAATTTTTGAATGTAATTTTATTTAGTCTTTTGGAGTGTGTGTTTTTGGTTGTTTTATGATAATAATTAAATACTGTTAATTGTGTATTATAATATATAAGCTGTAGTAAATTGTTTTTTTTTCATTTTTCAATTTATTTTGCAGCTGCCAAAAATAGTTGTAAAAAATCAAATGACAACTGGTATTTACAGTTGTAGATAAAACTATTGCAACCGTTTATAACTGTTGTGAAAAATCATTACTACAACGGTCAATTGCGACTGACATAAATAGTTGTAAAATGTAATCATCCTATTGCAACTTTGCATATTAAGACTGGTGGCTGCCAGTTGCGAAATAGATATTTTGTTGTAGTGTGCCTCAGTTTAAGATGTTTCCGCTTTAATTTCAAAGTTTTTGCCAATGCTTATAATTCAACCGCTTAAATTATGATTTCCCGCCGAAGGCACATCAGCCATCCATGCATACCAAACAAATGAGACGGATGGATGACATATGGCAGCATCCAAAGGTGGGAATTAAATCAGTAGAAGTAGAGTGATAGTGTAACAACCCGTAATTTTGAATCTTTAATTTGGATATTTAATTTATTTACATATTCGAATTTGAATTTAAAATATAATAAGGTCTATGTTTCCAATAACCGTTTAATTTTTAATGACGTATATTTAATCTAATTTATTGAATTTTTCCATAATTTTTAATTTGGAAAATAATTGAATTTTCGTTTGACGTATTTTACTTCGAACGTTGGAATTTTTGAATTTTTACAGAATTTGATAACCGGTATGTTTTTTCTATGATTGCAGCACATTTCTATACGCGATCGTATTTTCTATCGTTCGCGGCTCACACGGATGCGGTATTGTGTAGTGGGTACAAGAGTATTCAAAATCAACCCTAAACATACACAGTCCCTTTCCCTTCAAACCAAAACATTACTCAACAAACATGATTGTTTCTTCTTCAATCTACCAGCCGCCATTGTCCCCCATTGTCTCCCTTGTCCCCCTTGATCTTGCGTTCAACTTTGGATCTTGTCTCCCTGTCATCACCACCCTTATGCTGGTACATATATGTGCGTCTTCAAAGCAAAAGCCCACCTCCTCATTTTCTTTGCCTGTGGATGAAAAACAAACATCCCCTTCTCTTCTGAAATCGATAACTCTCAGACCATAATGAATTTGAACGTGCCGTAGCAACTGGGGGTGGTGCTGGAGCTGCTGTAGCAAGCGCGAGTTCGACGGTGGCCTGAGGCGTCGAGTCGAGCTTGATGTAGGGTTTATGGTTTAGGTGTGGATGGGTCTTAAACGCGACTGAATTCAGGTGAGATGGGGACATCGAGTGACATTGCACTTGGCGTGGAGGTGGCTCAGGCATTGGCGGTGACGGTGGCAAGGCGGCGTGGGCTGCAGTTCAACGAGGAGGCAGCGGTGGAAGTTTTGGTGGATTGGGTTTCGGTTCGATATTTAGGTAGCAGGGGTTGGATTTCAATCGACAAGGCAAGAGAGAGTGGCGATGGTGGCGTTGGGTCAAGGAGAGGAAGTGGAGATGGCGGGTGGCTCGGTGATTGGATGGCAGAGTTGGTCGTACATGTGCATGGCCGTGCATATGTTTTGGGTTTAGGGAAGCGTGTAGATTTGGGAGGAGAAGGATGAGGCAAGCGGGTTTGTGTGTTGGTGATGGGCTTGGCCCATTTGTGGATTTGGGTGAGAATATACTCATTTATTTGATTGTTTAAAATTTTAAATAATTGTGTGTTGAATTGAAAATGTGATATCGTGTTCATTTTAAATCTGATTAACCCGTGGATTTTTGCATTGGGTTCGTAGTGACGAATACAACGCTTTGACATAACTTGTTGTTAGTTTTGACGTAGTATAATTTCATGATAAATTAATACTAACTGATAATAATTATATTAATTTGGATACTAACTATTTTAATTAATTATACTTAATGGGTGTTATCTATTTGACCAAATAAACATCATGTTAGCACCAAAATTGTTCACTAATACCCTAGAACAGATTTGTGTAGAGAGATTAATGAAGACAGTAAATTGGAACAGAAGAATAGCGCAATATAATTCAAAAACAACAGCAAAAAACATGAACACCAGAATTATAGTTGTTCGGCGTAACTTCCTACATCCACTTTGAATATGATCTTTATTGCTTTTTCAGCTATTTAAATACAAATACAATCCACAAAGAGCAGCTTGAATTCAATTTGGAATAAATGGGAATGAGTACAGAAAATGGCAGTCTCCCTCTCATTTTTCCCCAAAAAGAGAAATCCTTTAAACTGGACCCCTGCCCCTCTATTTATAGACGAGGATAGGCTGGATCCCCTGTGCAGGCCCATGACCAAGATAGCTCGGCCCATAGCTGGTAGGTTAGGTAGACCGAACCGGGCATGCCGACCTACACGCACCGATCCACACATGTCGAACAACCAAGGCCGAACCACAATGGCCAAACCACCTTGACCGACCACTTCGAGCTTCCTTCCTTGATCGAGCCACCCATGCCGACCCATACGTGCCGAACCGTATACAAAGGCTGAACCGCACATGAATGTCGTTCCACATATACTAATCCTCCCGAGGCCGACCCACATCTACACCGAGCCACCTAGGCCGAAACACTACATGCCAACCCACATTGGCTTGTCTCCCCTGACCGAACAACATGTGCCGACCCCCCAAGGTCAACCCATTCATGACCTTCCATAAGAGCTATCCTACTCCAACCAAACCACCATCGAACATCGATCCACATAGACATGTCAAACCACACAGGTTGCATCAATCCCTTATATTTCCAATCTCCTCCTGGTTCGAGTCCTATTTAGCTTCAACCATATCTTCTACAACTATCGCTTTGTAGCCGGGCCAAGTAGCCGGGTAACATTTTCCCCCCAAAGTACGTCTTGTTGCATACATGATGTGCTTTGAATCGAAGCAAGTTAGAGTCTCCAGAAAGAAATCCATCATGTTTCCTGAATAGTCATTATCCTTCAATTTTATCCTCCCAAAGTGTCATATCCTTCTTTGGTCGTCATGACGCTTGGTTGATTCCCAATAGTATAAATTCAGGATTGTAATTCATCAATGGCCATCTGTGTCCGGTTCTACAGGGCTAGTAAGCTTCGTCTATCTGATCCAGTCTTTTCTTCATAACTCTAAGTGAAAATTCAATTTCTGTTGATTTCAAGAAATCGAATTTTTCGAATATACACGTTCTTGCCATTGGCTCTCGGATGCGTTTTATATGCTTATAAGTCGTCACCAATTCCATATAGTTTAATTGCAATTCGATTGCAATTCCTTGTTTATATTTTTTGTGAAATAAGGATTGTAATTTGCCACTCGATGAGAGGGGACCGCCAATCGCGGGCTCATGGGTAGTTCTATATGCCCATAATGCTGTTGGGAGTTCATCCACCCATTTACCTCTAGCCTTTTCCAAACCTCTCTTCAGAATAGACTTTATGATTTTGTTCGCAGCTTCAACCCGTCCATTTGCTTGAGGGCGAGCAAATATCGTAAATCTCTTTTCCATATGATGCTGACGGCAGAACTCTTTTAAATTTAGCGCTGTCGAATTGGGATTCATTTCCAGTTATAATGGTTCATGGAAGGTCATAATGACAGATGACATTCCGGACAATGAAGTTGATTATTTTCTTCATCTTGGTCGTGGTTAAAAGTTCTGCATCTGCCCATTTGGTGAAGTAATCAACTGCTACAATGGCGTATTTCGCACCACCTTTAGGATCAACAAAAAGACGATGATGTTAATGCCCCCAAGTGGAAAACGACTGTGGACTAGCCATTTGGGTAATTTCCATCGGCCGGGCTCTCAGATTTTTTGCAAACATCTTGCACTCGTAGCATTGTCTATCATGATCAACCGCATCTTGATTGATAGTTGGCCAATAATACCCGTAACAGAATATTTTCTTTGTCAAGGTTTCCCCCATGATGTACTCGCCGCATTTTTCTTCATAGACTTCACTCAAGACTCATTCGATATCATCATGGGTGATACACCGAAGCATGAGAATGGATAAACTCCTTTCTACACATGACTTCTTCTTGGATGATTTGGCATGAAGCTTTGAGGAGGATATATCGTTTTACATTCCTCCGTTCAGTAGGAATTCCTCACTGTAGATAGTCTTTGATAGGAGTCATCGATGACCCCTTTTCTGGCTCCGTCTCCAAGATCTAGCCGATCTTCATCTGTCAATGCTTGGAATATTAAGTACTTCAATCGAAACAAAGTATGTCCGTTGCACGTCCCTGAAACTGGCCAGCTTGGCCAGTTACTTGACTCTTTTCATTTCGTTCGCTGAGGATGTATGTAATGATGTAATACGTGAAGTTGGCTAGTAGCTCTTGGACCCGGCCGATATAAGGAGCAAGACAATGCCCTCTGGCAAGAATAACTTCCCTAACTTTGCATACTACTAATCAGGAATCACAAAATATATTTAAAGTTTCCACTCCAAGTTCTCTAGCAAGTTTGAGCCTGGCGGTCGAGGCTTCATACTTAGCTTCGTTATTTGCTACAAGGAAATCGAGTTTCAGGGCGTAGCAGATCGATCGTTCCTCAGGAGTCATTAACACGATTCCTGCGCCATAACATTGATCATTGGATGCTCCATCCGCGTACATTTTCCATCTGTTGGTTGTTTCTCCACTACTCTTCGAGTAGTCGTCTGATGAAGTGAATTCAGATATGAGGTCTGCTAATTTCCGTCCTTGGATAGCTCTTCGAGGGAAATAACTGATATCAAATTGTCTTAGTTTGATATTCTATTTAAGTAACCTTTCAGATGTCTCAGGTCGTTGTATGACCTGTCATAACGGCTGGTAGGCATAGACGTTAATGAGGTGAGTTTAAAAGTAAGAGCGGAGCTTTCATGATGAAATTAATAGACATTATGCTAGCTTTTTTAGCTTTAGGTCGATATTCAATGTATGGCTCGCGATAGTCGGTGAAATCACGCACGCATGTCAGAATGGGTCCAAGGGAACATATCATCATTTATTCAGAGAAATCCATATAATTCTTTTATCATCATTGCACTGAGCTGTGATTCGATCTTATGCACCCGTGAAGGGTCACCATGGCTGACTATAATGTCGACCGTCAGCTCAGCGGGTGCAATCTTGGATTCTTTAAGTTCAAATGTAACTATTTCGCATAACATTCAATGTGAAATTTGGTTGGGACGGTCAATGTTGATGGTTACTCTGGTCGAATGCTAGAGTCTTGTCATGAGTTATTAAGTCTGATAGTGAAGGGCTTTGAATGCTATGATCGATTATCTGCAAATGGACAAAGATCAGGTTTAGAAGCATGTTTAATAAAATGTCGAGTAGGGGTCAGCCTCGAGTTGCGTGAAGCTGTATAGCTGGATCTTGCTTTGAGTTTGAATTTGCTTGTATATTCGAGTAATGCGCTTTCTATTCAATGCCTTCATGATCCTTTACCGTCCTTCGGGTTGGAGTGATAGTCAGTTGCCCACAAGCTTAGGCATCGATTTAATGATTCTATCTCTAGGCATTCTTTCGGTCATAGCCTTGAGTAGTTGTAAACACTATATATAAGTTTCAATATTGAGCTATCGTAGCCAGTCTTTGGATGATCACGCTTCTGCTCCCAGTCCCGGGTTAATAAATGTACTGCATGGACGGTTGATTCTCGTCCTAGCTATGTTTTTACCCCCACCTAAACTTCAAAGACATAGAGATGATCGGTAAATAGTCGGTTCACATTCATCCTGCTTCTCGCTTGTGCCCCCAAGTCTGGGGCATATACCGATAAGTAGGAAGGCAAGCCATGCCCACTTTATCTTTCCTCTCTTTCCCGTTGAATCGTGGGATCAGGTCAGTTGATGGGAGGCTGAGTCTCGCCTATCCTGGATTGTATTGTTGTTTTTCATTCCAAGGGGAATACTTTGATGCCTCGTCAGTTTCTGGGCATAATCTGGGTACTTGATGGTCAGCCACATCCACTTTGGTTCATGTTTTGTAATCAGATCTCGGGGTAAAGTGGGCTCGAGTGCAGTCGGGTCATGCTCATCCAGTTTCATACTCCTCCTAACGGATCGAAGGAGGGTGCTGGAGAATTAATGATCAAGTCTTCATGGTTTACACTCTTTTCCACACTTTGGTGGTCATAGTTTTTCAAGGGACATTCAGGTCACATTCGTATGTGCTTGTTGCGGATCGATATTGACCCTCGATATGAGGTATGATATAGTCGGTCGCCCGTAGCTTTGGATGCCATTTCGATTGGTTCTGTACTGAGGCCTCCTTGCAGTCGTTGCCTTAAGTTGTAAAGAAATCCAAGCTAGAGCTATAATGAGTTGTCGTATTCAGCTTTTAGTCATTTGTACTCCTTCCCCCAGCATTGATTTGGCCAGGCCACAAATCGGATGGTCAAAATCCATCCTTAGCGAGTAAATACTCCTTATGTCGATTTCTGGCCGAAGTTTGCGGAATAGAGAACGGTCGGAATCCACTCATCTATTTATCGATGTTTATACGCCACTCTACATTCTGGTGACTTAGAGTTATTCTTCCCCCGGTCGACTCGCGCCCAATTTGTGTGCATGCTTCGATCCACTCTCACGGGACTTAGAGATTTGTCAAACGGTTTATGCTCTAGTCCACAGTCAAGGACATAGAGATTTTTGTCAAGTTGTTTATACTCTCATCCGCGCTCTAGAGACTCAGAGTACTCTAGTCCGCTTCAGGGACTTAGAGATTTTTCTCAAATCATTTATACTCTAGTCCGCTTCAGGGACTTAGAGATTTTTCTCAAGTCGTTTATACTCTAGTCCGCGCTCTGGGGACTCAGAGTACTATAGTCCGCTTCAGGGACTTAGAGATTTTTCTCAAGTCGTTTATACTCCAGTCCGCGCTTCGGGGACTCAGAGTACTCTAGCCCGCTTTAGGGACTTTGAGATTTTTCTCAAGTCGTTTATACTCTAGTCCGCGCTCTGGGGACTCATAGTCCTCTAGTCTGCTTCAGGTACTTAGAGATTTTTCTCAAGTCGTTTATACTCTAGTCCGCGCTCTGGGGACTCAGAGTGCGCTAGTCCGCTTCAGGGACTTAGAGGTTTTTGTCAAATCGTTTATACTCTAGTCTGCGCTCAGGGAACTGAGAGTACTCTAGTCCGCTTCAGGGACTTAGTGATTTTTCTCAAGTCGTTTATACTCTAGTCCACGCTCTGAGGACTCAGAGTACTGTATCCCACTTCAGGGACTTAGGGATTTTTCTCAAGTCGTTTATGCCCTAGTCCGCGCTCTGGGGACTCAGAGTACTCTAGCCCACTTCAGGGACTTAGGGATTTTTCTCAAATCGTTTATACTCTAGTCCGCTATCCGGGGACTCAGAGTACTCTAGTCCGCTTCAGGGACTTAGGGATTTTTCTCAAGTCTTTTATACTCTAGTCCACGCTCTGGGGATTCAGAGTGCTCTAGTCCGCATCAGGGACTTAGGGATTTTTCTCAAGTCGTTTATACTCTAGTCCGTGCTCTGGGGACTTAGAATACTCTAGTCTACTTTAGGGACTTGGATATTTTTCTCAAATCGTTTATACTCTAGTCTGCACTCTGGGACTCAGAGTACCTTAGTCCACTTCAGGGACTTAGAGATTTTTTTCAAGTCATTTATACTCTAGTCCGCACTCTAGGGACTCAGAGTACTCTAGCCCGCTTTAAGGACTTTGAGATTTTTCTCAAATCATTTATACTCTTGTTCGCACCCCGGGGACTCGGAGTACTCTAGTTTGCTTCAGGGACTTAGAGATTTTTCTCAAGTCGTTTATAATCTAGTCCGCGCTCTAAGGACTTTGAGTCCTCTAGTCAACTTCAGGGACTTTGAGATTTTTCTCAAATCATTTATACTCTAGTCCGCGCTCTGGGGACTCAGAGTGCTCTAGTCCGCTTCAGGGACTTAGAGATTTTTCTCAAATCGTTTATATTCTATTCCGCGCTGCGAGGACTGAGAGTCCTATAGTCCGCTTCAGGGACTTAGAGATTTTTCTCAAATCGTTTATACTCTAGTCCGCGCTCTAGGGACTCAGAGTACTCTAATCTGCTTACGGACTTAGAGATTTTTCTCAAATCGTTTATACTCTAGTCCGCGCTCTGGGGACTCAGAGTGCTCTAGTCCGCTTCAGGGACTTAGAGATTTTTCTTAAGTCGTTTATACTCTAGTCCGCGCTCTGGGGACTGAGAGTTCTCTAGTCCGCTTCAGGTACTTAGAGATTATTCTCAAATCGTTCATACTCTAATCCACGCTCTGGGGACTCAGAGTACTCTAGCCCACTTCAGGGACTTAGATATTTTTCTCAAATCGTTTATACTCTAGTCAGCACTCTGGGGACTCAGAGTAATCTAGCCTGCTTTAGGGACTTGGAGATTTTTCTCAAGTTGTTTATACTCTAGTCCGCGCTCTGGGGACTCAGAGTGCTCTAGCCCGCTTCAGGGACTTAGATATTTTTCTCAAATCGTTTATACTCTAGTCCGCGCTTTGGGGACTAAGAGTACTCTAGTTTGCTTCAAGGACTTAGAGATTTTTCTCAAATCGTTTATACTCTAGTCCACGCTCTGGAGACTCAGAGTGCTCTAGTCCGCTACAGGGACTTAGAGATTTTTCTCAAGTCGTTTATACTCTAGTCTGCGCTCTGGGGACTCAGAGTACTCTAGCCCACTTCAGGGACATAGAGAATTTTCTCAAGTTGTTTATACTCTAGTCCACATTCCGGGAACTCAGAGTACTCTACTCTGCTTCAGGGACTTAGAAATTTTTCTCAATTCGTTTATACTCTAGTCCGCGCTCTGGGCACTCATAGTGCTCTAGTCCTCTTCAGGTACTTAGAGATTTTTCTCAAGTCGTTTATACTCTAGTCCGCGCTCTGGGGACATAGAGTGCTCTAGTCCGCTTCAGGGACTTAGAGATTTTTTTCAAATCGTTTATACTCTAGTCCGCGCTCTGGGGACTGAGAGTACTCTAGTCCGCTTCAGGGACTTAGAGATTTTCCTCAAGTCCTTTATACTCTAGTCCACACTTTGGGGACTAAGAGCACTCTAGTCCGCTTCTGGGACTTAGAGATTTTTCTCAAGTCGTTTATACTCTAGTCCACGCTTTGGGGACTGAGAGTAATCTAGTCCGCTTCAGGGACTTAGAGGTTTTTCTCAAGTCATTTGTACTTTGGTCCGCACTACGGAGACTCAGAGTACTCTAGTCCGCTTCAGGGACTTAGAGATTTTTCTCAAGTCATTTATACTCTAGTCCACGCTGCGGGGACTCAGAGTGCTCTAGTCTACTTCAAGGACTTAGAGATTTTTCTCAAATCATTTATACTCTAGTCCATGCTCAGGGGATTGAGAGTACTCTAGTCCGCTTCAAGGACTTAGAGATTTTTCTTAAGTCGTTTATACTCTAGTCCATGCTCTGAGGACTCAGAGTACTGTATCCCGCTTCAGGGACTTAGGGATTTTTCTCAAGTCGTTTATACTCTAGTCCGCGCTCTGGGGACTCAGAGTACTCTAGCCCGCTTCAGAGACTTAGGGATTTTTCTCAAATTGTTTATACTCTAGTCCGCTATCCGGGGACTCAAAGTACACTAGTTTGCTTTAGGGACTTAGAGATTTTTCTCAAGTCTTTTATACTCTAGTCCGCGCTCTGGGGATTCAGAGTGCTCTAGTTCGCTTCAGGGACTTAGGGATTTTTCTCAAGTCGTTTATAATCTAGTCCGTGCTCTGGGGACTTAGAATACTCTAGTCTACTTCAGGGACTTAGATATTTTTCTCAAATCGTTTATACTCTAGTCCGCACTCTGGGGACTCAGAGTACCCTAGTCCACTTCAGGGAGTTAGAGATTTTTCTCAAGTCGTTTATACTCTAGTCCGCACTCTGGGGACTCAGAGTACTCTAGCCCGCTTTAAGGACTTTGAGATTTTTCTCAAATCGTTTATACACTTGTCCGCACTCCGGGGATGCAGAGTACTCTAGTCCGCTTTATGGACTTAGAGATTTTTCTCAAGTCGTTTATACTCTAGTCCACGCTCTGGGGACTTAGAGTCCTCTAGTCCGCTTCAGGGACTTAGAGATTTTTCTCAAGTTGTTTATACTCTAGTCCGCCCTCCGGGGACTCAGAGTACTCTAGTCCGCTTTAGGGATATAGAGAGTTTTCTCAAGTCGTTTATACTCTAGTTCGCGCTCTAGGGACTGAGAGTCCTCTAGTCAGCTTCAAGGACTTAGAGATTTTTCTTAAGTCATTTATACTCTAGTCCGCGCTTTGGGGACTCAAAGTGCTCTAGTCCGCTTCAGGGACTTAGAGATTTTTCTCAAATCGTTTATACTCTAGTCCGCGCTCCGGGGACTGAGAGTCCTATAGTCTGCTTTAGGGACTTAGAGATTTTTCTCTAGTCGTTTATACTCTAGTCCGCGCTTTGGAGACTGAGAGTACTCTAGTCCGCTCCAAGGACTTAGAGATTTTTCTCAAATCGTTTATACTCTAGTCGGCGCTTTGAGGACTCAGAGTGCTCTAGTCCACTTCAAGGACTTTGAGATTTTTCTCAAATCGTTTATACTCTAGTCCGCGCTTTGAGGACTGAGAGTGCTCTAGTCCGCTTCAGGGACTTAGAGATTTTTCTCAAGTCGTTTGTACTCTAGTTCACGCTCTTGAGACTGAGAGTACTCTAGTCCACTTCCGGGACTTAGAGATTTTCCTCAAATCGTTTATGCTCTATTCCGCGCTCTGAGGACTGAGTATACTCTAGTCCGCTTCAGGGACTTAGAGATTTTTCTCAAGTCGTTTATACTCTAGTCTGCACTCCGGGGGCTTAGAGTCCTCTAGTACGCTTCAGGGACTTTGAGATTTTTCTTAAGTCGTTTATACTCTAGTCCGCGCTCCGGGTACTCAGAGTGCTCTATTCTGCTTCAGGGACTTAGAGATTTTTTTAAAATCGTTTATACTCTAGTCCACGCTCTGGGGACTGAGAGTACTCTAGTCCGCTTCAGGGACTTATAGATTTTTCTCAAATCGTTTATACTCTAGTCCACACTTTGGGGACTCAGAGTACTCTAGTCCGCTTCAGGGACTAAGAGATTTTTCTCAAGTCGTTTATACTCTTGTCCACGCTCTGGGGACTCAGAGTACTCTAGCCCACTTTAGGGACTTTGAGGTTTTTCTCAAATCGTTTATACTCTAGTCTGCACTCTAGGGACTCAGAGTACTCTAGTCCGCTTCAGGGACTTAGAGATTTTCCTCAAGTCTTTTATACTCTAGTCCGCGCTTTGGGGATTCAGATTGCTATAGTCCGCTTCAGGGACTTAGAGATTTTCCTCAAGTCATTTATACTCTAGTCTACGGTTTGGAGATTCAGAGTGCTCTAGTCCGCTTCAGGGACTTAGAGATTTTTCTCAAATCGTTTATACTATAGTCCGTGCTTTGGGGACTGAGAGTACTCCAGTCCGCTTCAAGGACTTAGAGATTTTTCTCAAGTCATTTATACTCTAGTCCGCACTATGGGACTCAGAGTACTCTAGTCCGCTTTAGGGACTTAGAGATTTTTGTAGAGAGCAGACGTATTTCCACCCATTTGATTTGTATTTCATTTATCGTGTCGAGGCTATTGTTGTTGAATGAACGGTCGAACCGCGTTTGCTTATGGAATGGCACTATGCCCCCAGCATCAAGGACGAAACATGAAAAATGGATGGTCGATTCTCGTCCGCTTGGTGATTGTAGCTCTTCCAATCAAGTCAAGGAAGGAGGTATATGATAGATGGTTGGATCACATCCATCCTAGGGTTGGATAATAAGTCTCCCACGATTCGCTTCGTATCTCTTTCTAGAAAACGACGATAATGGATTATTGAGTAGACAAACTAAGTTGCATATGTTCTAAGGTGCAGTCGTGTCCATGTATTGAGAGCGACGGTTGACGAGTAGGCAGTCCATCACAGCTACTTCAAGTCGGGCTTTCGAACTACCTCTTCTGTTTCGGGTAAGAGTTGATGTGTAGATGATCAAATCACGTCCGCTCTAGTTAGATCCCGGCATCACTGAGCTTCAGGATAGGAATATGTATTTTATCGAACTTTACTTTATGACCCGAGGAATGGATGATCAGGCCACATTCATTCCAAGCCTTGCTTAGGCCACCAAATCAAATATGGAGGTCGATGAATGGACGGTCAATCATGTACGCTTTGTATAGGGCTCTGACCGTGACGAGCTTTTCCATCTCTAGTCCATGGCCCCAAACCAAAGGCATATGGTTGATAATGAGCGGTCAAATCATGCTCGTCTTGATGAAACTCCACAGGTCCAATCACGGTCTACGTGGATTGGTTAGCGGCCAACTCTGAGCACTTAGTCACCTGCATCGTTTTGAAAGTAGTTTAGTTCAAGTTGGTCGTAGTTCATAGAACAATTGAAACTGAAATAGAAATAATTCAAAGAAGATTGGAATAAATCTCATTGATAAGTGAAGCAACATCGTGTGCTCGCTATTCAATTTTGCCCCTAGCTCCTTTCAAAGGGCTGTCGACTATCAGCAGTCCAATTGATAATCATAGTTCTTTATTGATAGGCATCGGATGTTCGTTGCCCACTATTCTGCAGGACTTGTACATACTGTTGAAGCTTTCCTTTCCAGATCAGCTTTTCGATCGCACCTCGGAGGTGTTTGTAATCGCCAGTGTTAGGATCAGTGAGCATCTTGGAATATATAACATTCCCCTGATTTTCTCTGGGCTTCGGTGGACTCTCTCCAGGTTGGTTTTCAGTACCACTCTGAGTCGCGAGTCTCCAAGTAGAGGCTATCGATTGAATCTTACAAAGAGCATATGAGTCGAATTTTGAGATCTTGGTTCGTCTATTGGAATCTGAGTCCTTAGCCAACGATCTTGTATTGTTATTTTTCCTAGTCTGCTCCACTCCTCCTCACTTTGGTTTTGATTCATTTTGTAACAGAAATGATCCATGGTCGTAGGAGGTTCTCCACCTAACTAGCTACTAAAATATATCTGGAGGTTGACTCCCCTCAAACGCGATCAGTATGATATCCTTGTTAGCATTTGGAACAAATTGCTTAGAGTCAAACATTGGTTTACTTGGAGTCACTAAATTCAAAGTGCTGGGTCAGTAAAGAATGGTGCTTAGAGTCATCTTGGCATTTGCTTAGAGTCATATTATCTATGTTCTCCAACCTTTGGGAGTATCGTTTGAGTAGCGGTTGCTTGTTCGTTCCCTTGTTGCCATTCAGAGGCCGCCGCTTGATCCTCTATGCCCTGGTCAGTCATAGGATGTAAGGGAAGTGGATAGAATGTTCCTTCATTAAGTTGAGTTTTGAATTCACTATGCGGAGGCACTGCGCTGCGGCTAGGGTTCGGGTATACTCTGGGTCGATATACACTGAGTCGGTATACACCGAGTCGGTATACACCGAGTCGGTATACTCTGGGTCGATAACACCGGGTCGGTATACACTGGGTCGGTATACTCTGGTCGGTATACACTGGGTCGGTATACACTGGGTCGGTATACTCTAGGTCGGTAATATCGGGTCGGTATACACTGGGTCGGTATACTCTGGTCGGTATACACTGGGTCGGTATACACTGGGTCGGTATACTCTAGGTCGGTAACACCGGGTCGGTATACACTGGGTCAGTATACTCTGGGTCGGTAACACCGGGTCGGTATACACTGGGTCTGTATACTCTAGTCGGTATACACTAGGTCGGTATACTCTATTCGGTATATACTGGGTCGGTATACACTGGGTCAGTATACACTGGGTCGGTATACACTGGGTCGGTATACACTGGGTCGGTATACTCTGGGTCGGTAACATCGGGTCGGTAAACACTGGGTCGGTATACTCTGGGTCGGTATACACCAGGTTGGTATATACTGGGTCGGTATACTCTGGGTCGGTAACACCGGGTCGGTATACACTGGGTCGGTATACTCTAGGTCGGTATACACCGAGTTGTTTGGTGCATATGGTTCTTGAAGCGATCGACGCATACGGTCTTTGGAGCAATCGAGACATATGGTTTTTGGAGCGATCGGTACGTAAGCTTTTTTTTGTGAGGGATCAGATATCTACATTGAGTGAGAGGTCGGCTATATGAGAGATTGGCTGAATTGCCTTCAGAGAGGGATCGACCTTCATATAACTCCAGTGCAAACTTCAACATCCAATCCCAAAAACTTGCGTACATCAATGAATCCAATCCCATGGCTAATAGCTTCCTTTAGATCTCTTTCAAATCTGAGTAGAATGGGAAGTTTGCTGGTAAACAACTGGATCTATCTCGCGAATATGGAAATCCAATAGTAGACGATGAGATCCAATCAAGCTGAGAATTCAATTCCTAGTGAAAGCACCAAAATGTTAGCACCAAAATTGGTCACTAACACCCTAGAATAGATTTGTGTAGAGAGATTAATGAAGACAGTAAATTGGAACAGAGGAATGGCGAAATATAATTCAAAAACACAGCAAAAAACAAGAACACCAGAATTATAGTGGTTCGGCGTAACTGCTTACGTCCACTTTGAATATGATCATTATTGCTTTTTCAGCTGTTTAAATATAGATACAATCCACAAAGAGCAGCTTGAATTCAATTTCAATTTGGAATAAAAGGAAATGAGTACGGAAAATGGTAGAGTCTCCCCCTCATTTTTCCCCAAAAAAGAGAAATCCTTTAAACTGGACCCCTGCCTCTCTATTTATTGATGAGGATAGGCTGGATCCCCTATGCAGACCCATGACCAAGATAGCTTGGCCCATAGCTGGTAGGTTAGGTAGACTGAACCAGGCATGTCGACCTACATGCACTGATCCACATGTGTCGAACAACAAAAGCCGAACCACAATGGCCGAAATACCTTGACCGATCCACTTCTAGCTTCCTTCCTTGACCGAGCCACCCATGCCGACCCATACGTAACGAACCGTATACATTGGCCGAACCGCACATGAATGCCAATCCACATATACTAATCCTCCTGAGGCCGATCCATATCTACACCGAGCCACCTAAGCCAAAACACTACAGGCCAACCCACATTGGCTTGTCTCCCCTAACCGAACAACACGTGCCGACCCCCCAAGGCCGACCTATCCATTACCTTCCATAAGAGCTATCCTATTCCAACCAAACCACCATCGAACACCGATCCACATAGACATGCCGAACCATACAGGTTGCATCAATCCCTTATATCTCCAATCTCCTCCTGGTTCGAGTCCTGTCTAGCTTCAACCATATCTTCTGCAACTATCGCTTTGTAGCCGGGCCAAGTAGTCGGGTAACACATCATTCTGTTAAAGTAAACTGAATAGGGTAATTTGGACACCTATTTAGCAGAATAAAACACCATTCCGCTAATTTAATTAATTGGTCATTTAATTAGCGGAATAAAACACCATTCCACTAATTTAATTAATTGGTCATTTAATTAGCAGAATAAATCTTTGCTCTGCTATTTTATAGATTTGGACATCTAATTATATGTCGATAATTGATATGCTATTTTGAACCAGTGATGGTTAAGTGTTGAATTTATTACATATATATTGATTATGTAAATACCAGTTATTTACTTGGAAAATTAAATTGAATAATATGATAGCTTTTTAAGCACCATTGGGGTCGCTAAACCTCTATGGATTTAAATCAACTTTAGTTATAAACAATTAAAAATGTTTATATAATAATTATTATTATTTTAGTAAAGTTTTTATATAAAAATTACTTTAGCAACAGCGGTTTAAAGTTCACTTATTTATATTCTAAATATTGTTTAAAATTATTAAATTATATTCTAAATATGGTTCAAAGTTATTTTATACTTTAATATTATTTAAAGTTATTTATAATAATTTGTTTTAAAGTTAATCATTATTTTAAAATTAATTTATATTAAAGTTAATTATTATTTTAAAATTAATTTATATTAAAGTTAATTTTTATTTTAACATTAATTATTATATTAAAGTTAATTATTAAAATAAATTATTTAAAGTTCTTAGTGATGTTTTAAATATGGTTTAAAGATAATAAATATTTATTTAAGATGTTTTTAGATGATAATTTATTCTATTTAAAGACGTTTTAAATGATAAATGGCTTTATAAAAAGGTGTTTAAAAATAATAAAATGTTTATTTAAAAGGAATCATTTTAAATGGAAAAGGTTTATATAAAGGTTTTTATTCATTAAAAGGATTTATTAAAGGAGTTATAAATTTGAAAGAAATCTTGGAATTAGAAGAGAAGTTTTGCTTTTAAAATGTTTTAGAGATTTAAAGGGGAGTTTTATAATTGATTTTGAAGACGTATAAATAGAGTTTTATAAATAAACTTGGAGATTTATAAAATAAATTTTATAAAGGGATTTGGAGATTTATAAAGGAATTATTTATAAATAAAAGAAATTTATAAAAAGGAATAGTGCTTGGGATTGTTGTTATCTCTATTTTAATCACAACCAGGACTAATCATTTTAATATGATTTGAAATAAGAAATCTTTCTTGACTGTTTTGTAAATATACTTATACCATTGTATAAGCATATGAAAGAGTTCACAAGTTTTAAAGTAAAATGGTTTGTGAATATACTTATACCGGTGAGATAAGTATATGAATATTTTAATAAATATTAGAAAAGTGATTTCAAATTAATGAATGATTAATTTAAGAGGCTTAGTGGATTCCATGGGAAAGATAATTTAGCTTGAATGTTTGTTTAATTGATAGTTAAATAACTGACTATCAACAACTTGGCCTAAATTAAACAATCCTTCTTAATTTTGGTGGTACGAAAGCAATTCCCTACTTAACACCGAAGGATGTATCTTTGGAAATATCTAGGAGGAACACATGAGTTACATGGTACAGTCATCTTCGAAGAACCGGAGTTGAGTTTTGATCTTCTAGGACAAATGATATGAAGATCCGTCCACTTAAACTGTTAGGAGGTGATCCCCGTACGTATGTATTATTTGATCATTTCTAAAGAACCGAAGTTGAATTTACCGGAATAAACGATTTGGTTTAAGCGCGACCAGCAAGCGGGAAGAGCGTACTTATATGAGATGACTCTATACCATAACCACTCCAAAACCATATGCACATTCTGCATTTTGGAAGAGGCTCGCGCTGATGGAATCAAGCTATTGAAGTACAAGGGCTACTTGCTACTAATCTTGAGGGTGATTCCAAAATTAATGTAGTGGAAGTAGTGCCTTCGGTTTGTTCTTATCCTCAATACCTTGTATGGATGAACGCTAGCATTGCATTGAAGCTTGGAGGGCAGTGTTAGCATTCCGAGTGAGTATTGTTAAGAGCAAAAGGAAAAGCATGACCTCACAAGCCTCACAACCCGAGAATGAAAAAAAAGGGATGCAGCATAGCTATGTGGGTAGCTCCCATTAGGAGAATCATTCCTCTATCTAGATCGGTTTCACCAAGTTTTATTTGTGCAGGCGCCGAGAGGCAAATTATGGTTGCCTCAGTGTCGAGGGATGATGTAATCTGGCCTATCATGTTAAAGAGGTAGTGGCTCTGTGTATCAAAGGTGCAATAAGTTGCAGCCTCAGGTACATTTTTCTAAAAGTGTGCTTTCGGAAGGTAGTCCCGTACCTTACCATGTTGGAATCCATTTCCTTATACGAGCCTTACGGTTTTGATTGTAGAACTTAGTATGCTAGAATGTAATTAATGTAACCATTTCGGCTATGATTCAATATTTATTTTAAAACCCTAGACGCTATTATAATATCACTGGATTTTATAATAAAAATGGTTTGGATATCGTAAGGTAAGAACTCGTCTGTGTTTATATATGGCGTGGTCTAACGAGACACCTTTTATTTTGAAAGGGTTTTCAAGTATAGTAACCAATATGATTTGATTCGAGTTTTCTAATGCTAGTTTTACCAGACTGACCTGAGCGTTATTTTCCTATAATGCTTGGGTCATCCTGTGACGACCCACCTTTTCGACCCTCGAAAATCGATACTAGTACATCCTCGGTATTCACGTGCCATAAATTCAAGTGCAGGAAAGGCAGATAATCGAGAGTAAAATAAAATAAAGATAGAACAAAGAACAAAATATATTCTCACATCGCATTCAACATCTTGTAATTATATACATAGATAGCACAACAATCACTCTCAAAATAAGAATTCGGAGTCATAGAAAGTACTAACCCAACTAGGGACAGTTATAACTGCCTATCCCTATAGGTGCTGGTAGATACTTATACATAATACAGTGGAAATAGATAACTATCTACATAGGACGCTCCAGCTTCATGCTCCATGCTCCATCAAATATGCTCCAAGTTACCTAACTACTTGGCTGCTCGAAAAAATAGGGCACCTAGAGTTTAAGGGAAAAGAAAATAAACTCCGGGTTAGTCATGGGACTAGTGTGAGAAAACTCAAAAGAACGGATACCTTTTGTAATCAAAGGGTGTCCCATAAGACCACGCCGCACATAAAAACAGAACATGTTTTTACCTTTTGATAACTAAAATATTACTACGTAAAATCCAGTGATATTATAATAATATCTGGATACAAATACTTATTAATCATAGCCAAAATTGTTACATTTATTAAATTCCAGCATACTAGGTTCTACATTCAAGTCTGAAGGAACTTATTGGGGAATGGATTCCATACAATGGCAGGTAAGAGACTACCTTCTATACAGTACATTTCTAGGGGAATGTATCAAGGATCAACACTATGATCCTCTACATTTGGCAAGACCGGCAAACCTCATTTTGGTCAACACTATGACCTAGATAGTACCGAATATGACATCATCCCGGTTGTTACCAACCTTTACAGGGATCCCATAGCATGCACAACATACTCGACATATAGATAGCAATCTAGAAAGGTGATGACCATACCCTAATGGTTGGGAACCACATAGCCTTACGGTATACCCTTTTTAAGCCATTCATGGGTGTGTGGATTAAGGTAACATTTACCTTTCACAAAACATATTCTACTTTGAATACCACATTTCCATTTATAATAACACACGACTGATTTCCACAAAAGTACAACCTCTGAGCTCATACGTCTTGGAGAAGGGTGTTAAGTATAAGAGGGGTTACCTCCTACACCACCAACATATGTATGTTTGTAAAAGTCAGCGTACGTGTATCTTAGGAATGAAATGTCTGACACTCGTCCATACAAGTTGTCCAGAACAGGACAAACCGAAGGCACTCTCATATTACATCCGGTCGAGAATCGACCTTAGCATTAGTAGCAAGCAGTCTTTGCATCGAACATTCCAAATGAGATACTACCACCACCATGTATATGATATGGGAATTTCCACCGAGGGTCAATGGCTATTAACCCTGCATTACGAAGATCTTCGTCTTCAAAATCATTGTTTACAACATTCAAACACATATATTGGTTCGAAGTGGTTTTCCGTTAAGAATCACCCCCAAATATGACCTCGATTTCTCCGAACCAATTATCGTTAAAATATGTCAAGTATATAGGTGATTTTTATTCAATTAATCGATATCTTTTATTCAAGTAAAATATCTCTTTAGAGATATACATCTTTGAACCATATTCTTTTGCAGTATATACGGAATAATTAAACCTCTCTTTAACTTTGGAAATACCAAATCAAAATTGTCTCTCATAAATCACATTGAAAAACCTTATTGAGTAAAAAGAGATGATAGAAATTATACTAATTCTACTCAATAACAATTTCAGTATTCAACCTTTACTATCCATTAAATAACGGTGGAATCACCTTTTAAATTCACACGGATAGTACGGGTTCCCTCCTTGGAATTTAATACCAAGTATAAGAAGATTATTTCTACACAATCCAAGTTGTATTAAATTTGTAAATTTGAATCTTTTATACTTGCTTCATTTTCGACATTTCGACCTTATCTATTCCTCGCCCAGGAAAGAGACCAGGTGAGCCAAGGAACTGGTTGCTCCTAAACATCTTCTTTTTCGACATTTGAATCTATACAGTATAAGAAGATAGCAAGGTTTTAAGTTCTTCAATCTCCTCCAACTTGCTTTCTTCTTGTGGTCGCTTCTTAGGAACTAGAGTGATTTCAGTACCTTCAAACATGAAACTGTAACTGTTAGCACGACCATCATGTTGCACAGCCCTATCATACTGCCACGGTCTCCCCAGCAACAGATGACATACATCCATATCCACAACATCACACCAAATTTCATCTTTGTATTTTTTTCCCAATTGAAAAATTAACACAAGCTCTTCTTCCAACTTTCACCTCCCCACCTTTCCTCAACCAAGCTAACTTGTAAGGTTTCGGATGCTTCTCAGCAGCCTCTGTAGAGATAATATTATCACAGCTTCCCGAATCGATGACAAACTTGCAAACCCTTCCCAAGATAGTGCACGTTGATTGAAAGATGTTACTCCTCAACCAGCTAGTTTCCTCCTCTTGCTTTGGTGTTAAACACGACCTCTTCATCATCAATGAATACCCTTCATCTCCCGACACATTTTCTTCCTCCTCATCATGTGGTGAATTAGAACATTTAGCTTCTACATCCTCATCTTCAACCTCAGCAATCATCGCTCGCTTCTTTGGCTTTGGACATTCATTGCTTTTGTGACCCATCTCCTGACAATTGAAACATTTGATACCACTATTGACCCAGGTCCTAGCAACTTCATTAACAACCGGTTTTGCAACAGCCTTTGAAACATTCTCATTGCCACTAGCCCCTTTCATTGGATTGTTAGAATTTGTAAACACACCTCCACCTCTCCTTCCTTGCTTCTCCCAAACGATTGCTTTTTGATATGCTTCAGCAACAAATCTAGGATCAAACATATTCACCATATGTTGAATCTGCATTCTCAACCCTCCAACAACTCTAGCTGTCAACTGCTCTTCTGTCTCCATGATGTCATTCCTCGCAATCAGCTGATAGAACTCATCCGCATAATCGTTCACAGACTTTGTTCCCTGTCTCAGATTCTGTAATCGTTGATACATCAGAGATTGATAATTGTAAGGTAAGAAAGTAGCTTTCATCAATTTCTTCATCTTATCCCAAGACTCAATCTTTGACTTCCCTATTCTCTCCCGTGTTAGTTTAGTTTGTTGCCACCATGCCATAGCTCTTCCTTTGAAACGAGTAGCAACCAACTTAACTCTTCGATGCTCATAAACCTCCTTAAAGTCAAAAATTTCTTCCACATTAGACAACCAATCCAAAAACTCTTCCGCCACTATTCCACCCTTGAATTCTGGAATTTCAGTTTTCATCCCCGACTCCCATCGACGATCATCCTCAAAATCACGATCTCGATTCCGTCCTTGGCCATGATCTCGATAATGAAAACTCCCTCTATCACCATCTTCATCAACAACAGATGTGCTTCGATAACGATCCCGTCCATCCACATCTCTATGATCACACATATTCCTTCTACTTTGCCTTTCATCATCTCGATATGTTTCATTTTCAAATTCTCGATGACTTCTTCTTCCTTGATGAGATTGTGGCGATATTCTCCTTTCACCCGAAACCGATGGCGAAACCTTGTTTCCACCTTGGTTTGAAATTGGCGATGTTCTTCTTCGGGGTTGATTCATATCCATCATGAGCTTCTCTAACCTCCCAATACCTTCATCCAACTTCTCATTGAATTTATTACTAATGCGTTGTTCCATTTGTTCAGCATCTTCTCGCTTATACAAATCTTCAACATTTTGATGACGATTAGCTCTCCTCGGTGGCATGATTGATTCTTCACACAAAAGTTAACTCTCGGCTTGATCTTTAAAGATGATACACGACCATCACTTGCTCGGATCTTCACTTCAAACTCTCGGCCTTGAACAACAAAGTGATACACGACTTGAACTCTTCGATAAAATATTGGCTCCAAGATTCGGCTTAGCTATGATTGGCTAAGTCTAGCTCAGATACCAAATGATGCAGTAGCGGATAACAAAAATGATGTAACGGTGAAAAGTAGGAATCGGTGGATTGAAGAATACCAAAGGCCTAAATCCGTTGATCAAAAGATGCCGGATTCTAGCTATCTCAAACACGTTGATCGCGCACGATACCATGTTTAAAGATCTACAATTCTTCAAACGTTGATCAAGCGCACCTGGTACCGTGAATTGGCTTCTACGATCGTTGATCCGAGCGCTCTCGAATGCCGAAAGAGGAGATAGGAGATTACACTCAACTACCAATTTAATGAAAGCACAAAGCTAACAAACAAAAGTTTTATTCAAAATCAACTAACTATTACAAATGACCCAACACCCATATTTATAGGGTTTACAACTCAACATTATCACCGACCTATCACAAGTTGCGACCTACGACCTAACTAAGGTCGTCTGCGACCTAAGGAAACAACACAACAACACAGCACATTACAACACACAATATCTCATATTTACATCACAACTCATAGATCTACCCTGACCTAAAATACAACTCACGCGACTTAACTTTCAACACAGCTCATTGATCGCTACCTATTACATAACGACCTAAAAACAATGCGACTTAAGAAATCCAGGAGGCATAAGCTTCAGCGACTTATAGCAATCAGCGACTTAAGCTTTGTACGCGACCTAAAGCTTCGCAACCTACTCTTGAGCGACCTAAGGTCTTGCGACCTAAGAACAGAGCTTCATGACAATCTTCCTGCGACCTATCACTTGAGCGACCTAACGGTACGCCACGTGAGTTAGGTCGTTCGCGACCTAAAGGAGCGGCATGTGAGTTAGGTCGTTCGCGCCCTTCTTCAGCGACCTTGGACTTAGGTCGTACACAACCTAAGTTTTCTTCATTTTGCACTGCATGGTTAGGTCGCTCGCGACCTAGGACTTTGTTAGCTCGCCTTGCATCTTCGAAGTTAGGTCGTTTTTGACTCAGTAGCTCGTTAGGTCGTTTGCGAGCTTCACTAAGTCGCTCGAGCGGCTTAAAGGAATCGTTAGGTCGTTCGCGACCTAATACTTCACCAATTTGGCTACATCATCCTCCCCCGGTTGAAAGGAATTCGTCCTCGAATTTGCACCTTCCTCTTCCACAACACGCTCATCTCCATGATACGGAATTAGGTATTTGACGTTGAAAACATCAGAAGTATGAACATTATCTGGTAATTTCAATTTATACGCATTCTCATTGATTTTCTTCAAAATTTCTACTGGACCAATCTTTTGCGCCTTCAATTTATTGTACGTTCCCACTGGAAAACGATCTTTTGTCAACACGGCATAAACCAAATCACCTTCTCTGAAGTTCACACTCCTTCGCTTCTTATCCGCCAGTTGTTTATACTTCTCATTCGATGCAAGTAATCATTCATGAAAAGTTCTGTGGCACTCCTGCAATTCACTCACAAATTCACCAGCTCGCTTAACAACTCCCTTCTGATATGGTACTGTCGCCAAATCCAACGGTCCCTTTGGCAAGCTTGAATATACAACCTGAAATGGACTGTAACCAGTGCTTCGGTTAACAACATGATTATGAGCAAATTCCGCCTGACACAACTTCATATCCCAACTCTTCAAATTATCCTGCACAAGACATCGCAACAAATTTCCCAACGATCTGTTTACCACTTCCGTTTGCCCATCTTTCTACGGATGATAGGCGCTACTAAAATTCAGCTTCGTTCCAACCGTCTTCCACAAACTTAACCAAAAATGGCTTAGAAATCTAGTATCCCGATCAGAAACAATAGATTCAGGTAGCCCATGTAATCGATACACCTCTTTAAAGAATAATTGAGCAACACGGACGGCATTCGCTGTCTTCTTACATGCTATGAAATGTGCCATTTTCGAAAACCTGTCCACTACAACATATATTGAATCATTCCCCCTTTGAGTCCTCGGTAACCCCAAAACAAAATCCATACTAATATCAACCCATGGTCTAGTCGGCACGGGTAAGGGCATATACAATCCCGCATTCGTCGCCGTCCCTTTGGAAACTTGGCAAATATGACATCTCTCCACAAACTTTTCAACTTCCCGCTTCAACGAAGGCCAATAATAAGATTGAGAAATCAATTTCAAAGTACGATCTCTACCCACATGACCTTCCTCATGCAACTCCTTCACAATCTTCATTCGTAAGCTGCACTCTAGTATGCACAATCGATTTCCCTTAAAAAGAAATCCATCCACCAATACAAACTCATCCGTCTTTCCCTTATCGAATTCATCAACAAACTTTGCAAAGTAAGGATCATCAACAAATAATTCTGGCATCATATCAAACCCTGTCACCTCAACTTTCATTGTAGTCAACAAATGATTCCTTCGACTCAATGCATCTGCCACTTTATTCGTAACTCCCGATTTATGCTTCACTACAAATGTAAATTGTTGTAAGTATGCAATCCACGAAGCATGCCTGGCTGCAATTTTGTCCTGTCCCTGCAAATGTTTCAGTGCTTCATGATCAATATACAAAACAAATTCTTTACGGAACAAATAGTGTCTCCAATGTTTGATAGCCTGAATAATAGCATAGAATTCCACATCATATGTATTATATCTCATCTTGGCTCTCGATAGCTTCTCACTGAAATATGCAATAGGACGTCCCTTCTAACTCAACACCCCTCCAATTCCAACCTTCGATGCATCAGTATGTAATTCAAACAACAACTGAAAATCCGACAACACTAGAATCAGTGCTGTCGTCAAAAGTTCCTTGATTTTCTCAAAAGTAAATCCTGCTTCTTCCGACCATGAAAATTGCTTCCCCTTCATACAATCAGTAACTGGTGCCATCACGCTACTGAAGTGTGGAATGAACCTACGGTAGAATGATGCTAGACCATGAAAACTTCTAACTTCGGTTATCATCCTCGGTTGTGGCCAATTTCTGATTGCTTCGACTTTATTCTGATCCACCTGTATTCCTCCTTCTGAAATAACATATCCCAAAAATAAAACACTATGCGTCATGAACACGCATTTTTTCGTTGCAGCATAAAACTGTTCCTGTTGCAGGATCATCAACACTTCTGTGTTCTTCTGAGCTTCTACTATATATCAGTATATCATTAAAATACACCACCACGAACTTCCTAATAAAAGGTCTAAAGATTTGATTCATCACCCGCATAAATGTACTCGGTGCATTCGAAAGACCAAACGGCATGACCAGCCATTCATATAATCCTTCTCTCGTCTTGAATGTTGTCTTCCATTCATCCCCTGGTCTTATACGAATTTGATGATAACCACTCTTCAAATAAATCTTCGAAAAGATAGTAGCCCCGCTCAACTGATCCAACAAATCATCAAGCCTCGGCATCAGAAATCTGTATCTGACAGTTATCTTATTGAGTGCCCTGCTATCCGTACACATCCTCCATGTTCCATCCTTCTTCGGCACTAACAAAGCTGGCACTGCACAAGGACTTAAACTTTCCTGTACACGCCCCTATTCAAGCAACTCTTCTACTTACCTTCTCAACTCCTCGTGTTCCTTTGGACTCATTCTGTAGTGTGGTCTATGAGGTAACACAGCTCCCGGAACAAGATCAATTTGATGTTGAATGTCTCTCAATGGCGGTAATTCCATTTGTAGCTCCTAAGGAAATACATCATCAAATTCTCCCAGCACTGGTTTCACTTCTTCAGGAATCTCAACCACTTCATTACTCTCACGTCCAATCAACAAAAATACTTCCGGCTCCTCTTCTACCTCCTTAACAAACTCCTTCAAAGATAGCAAGGTTTTAAGTTCTTCAATCTCCTCCAACTTGCTTTCTTCTTGTGGTCGCTTCTTAGGAACTAGAGTGATTTTAGTACCTTCAAACATGAAACTGTAACTATTAGCACGACCATCATGTTGCACAGCCCTATCGTACTGCCACGGTCTCCCCAACAACAGATGACATACATCCATATCCACAACATCACACCAAATTTCATCTTTGTATTTTTTCCCAATTGAAAAATTAACACAAGCTCTTCTTCCAACTTTCACCTCCCCACCTTTCCTCAACCAAGCTAACTTGTAAGGTTTCAGATGCTTCTCAGTCTTCAATGCCAACCTCTTCACAGCCTCTGTAGAGATAATATTATCACAGCTTCTCGCATCGATGACAAACTTGCAAACCCTTCCCAAGATAGTGCACGTTGATTGAAAGATGTTACTCCCCAACCAGCTAGTTTCCTCCTCTTGCTTTGGTGTTAAACACGACCTCTTCATCATCAATGAATACCCTTCATCTCCCAACACATTTTCTTCCTCCTCATCATGTGGTGAATTAGAACATTCAGCTTCTACATCCTCATCTTCAACCTCAGCAATCATCGCTCGCTTCTTTGGCTTTGGACATTCATTGCTTTTGTGACCCATCTCCTGACAATTGAAACATTTGATACCACTATTGACTCTGGTCCTAGCAACTTCATTAACAACCGGTTTTGCAACAGCCTTCGAAACATTCGCATTACCACTAGCCCCTTTCATTGGATTGTTAGAATTTGTAAACACACCTCCACCTCTCCTTCCTTGCTTCTCCTAAGCGATAGCTTTTTGATGTGCTTCAGCAACAGATCTGGGATCAAACATATTCACCATATCTTGAATCTGCATTCTCAACCCTCCAACAAATCTAGCTATCAACTGCTCTTCTGTCTCCATGATGTCATTCCTCGCAATCAGCTGATAGAACTCATCCGCATAATCGTTCACAGACTTTGTTCCCTGTCTCAGATTCTGCAATCGTTGATACATCAGAGATTGATAATTGTAAGGTAAGAAAGTAGCTTTCATCAATTTCTTCATCTTATCCCAAGACTCAATCTTTGACTTCCCCATTCTCTCCCGTGTTAGTTTAGTTTGTTGCCACCATGCCATAGCTCTTCCTTTCAAACGAGTAGCAACCAACTTAACTCTTCGATGCTAAGGAACCTCCTTAAAGTCAAAAATTTCTTCCACATTAGACAACCAATCCAAAAACTCTTCAGCTACCATTCCACCCTTGAATTCTGGAATTTCAGTTTTCATCCCTGACTCCCATCGACGATCATCCTCAAAATCTCGATCTCGATTCCGTCCTTGGCCATGATCTCGATAATGAAAACTCCCTCTATCACCATCTTCATCAACAACAGATGTGCTTCGATAACGATCCCGTCCATCCACATCTCTATGATCACGCATATTCCTTCTACTTTGCCTTTCATCATCTCGATATGTTTCATTTTCAAATTCTCGATGACTTCTTCTTCCTTGATGAGATTGTGGCGATATTCTCCTTTCACCCGAAACCGATGGCGAAACCCTATTTCCACCTTGGTTTGAAATTGGCGACGTTCTTCTTCGGGGTTGATTCATATCCATCATGAGCTTCTCTAACCTCCCAATACCTTCATCCAACTTCTCATTGAATTTATTACTAATGCGTTGTTCCATTTGTTCAGCATCTTCTCGCTTATACAAATCTTCAACATTTTGATGACGATTAGCTCTCCTCGGTGGCATGATTGATTCTTCACACAAAAGTTAACTCTCGGCTTGATCTTTAAAGATGATACACGGCCTTCACTTGCTCGGATCTTCACTTCAAACTCTCGGCCTTGAACAACAAAGTGATACACGACTTGAACTCTTCGATAAAATATTGGCTCCAAGACTCGGCTTAGCTATGATTGGCTAAGTCTAGCTCTGATACCAAATGATGCAGCAGCGGATAACAAAAATGATGTAACGGTGAAAAGTGGGAATCAGTGGATTGAAGAATACCAAAGGCCCAAATCCGTTGATCAAAAGATGCCGGATTCTAGCTATCTCAAACACGTTGATCGCGCACGATACCGTGTTTAAAGATCTACAATTCTTCAGACGTTGATCAAGCGCACTTGATACCGTGAATTGGCTTCTACGATCGTTGATCCGAGCGCACTCGAATGCCGAAAGAGGAGATATGAGATTACACTCAACTACCAATTTAATGAAAGTACAAAGCTAACAAACAAAAGTTTTATTCAAAATCAACTAACTATTACAAATGACCCAACACCCATATTTATAGGGTTTACAACTCAACATTATCACCGACCTATCACAAGTTGCGACCTACGACCTAACTAAGGTCGTCTGCGACCTAAGGAAACAACACAGCAACACAGTACATTACAACACACAATATCTCATATTTACATCACAACTCATAGATCGGCCCCGGCCTAAAATACAACTCACGCGACTTAACTTTCAACACAGCTCATTGATCGCGTCCTATTACATAACGACCTAAAAACAATGCGACTTAAGAAATCCAGGAGGCATAAGCTTCAGCGACTTATAGCAATCAGCGAGTTAAGCTTTGTACGTGACCTAAAGCTTCGCGACCTACTCTTGAGCGACCTAAGGTCTTGCGACCTAAGAACAGAGCTTCATGACAATCTTCCTACGACCTATCACTTGAGCGACCTAACGGTACGCCACGTGAGTTAGGTCGTTCGTGACCTAAAGGAGCGGCATGTGATTTAGGTCGTTCGCGCCCTTCTTCAGTGACCTTGGACTTAGGTCATACACAACCTAGTTTTCTTCATTTTGCACTGCATGGTTAGGTCGCTCGCGACCTAGGACTTTGTTAGCTCACCTTGCATCTTCGAAGTTAGGTCGTTTTTGACTCAGTAGCTCGTTAGGTCGTTTGCGAGCTTCATTAAGTCGCTCGAGCGACTTAAAGGAATCGTTAGGTCGTTCACGACCTAATACTTCACCAATTTGGCTACATCAATCCGGATCTCACGAATAGAAAAATCCAATCTACTCATCGGCTTTTACAGCCAAGATTAAATCATTTATTTATAACAGCTTTTCTTTTAACCATTTATTTAAACTCCCTTAAAAGCAATTTTAAAACTTCCAAATCATCTTTAAAAAACTTATTATTTATTTGAAAATGTCCTTAAAAGATTGGGGACAACACAATTAAGTTAAAACCGTTGTTTGCAAAAATTACTAGAAAGTGCTGCGAAAAATGTTGTAGATTAATGTTTTTAAGGCTTCTTTGATCAAAACAACTTTTCTATCAATTGGAAGTTCATTTTTATAACTCAAATCTCTTTTAAAATATTTTAATATATTTATAGAAATTATTTCATATTTTTAAAGAACTAAAAATATCCATTTAAATAATTTATCACTTTGGTTTCCGAATTGCCAAAGTGCGACTATTTTGAAAACTTGTTTTGCTCTTATTTCAAAATCTACTAAACAAAATCTCGATCTCTTTCTTTGGTTTGAAAATTATGATTATAAGAGTTCGGAAAATTCTTATGCCAAAGAATTCCGACTCAGAATCCATCGTACAAATGGGTTTAAACTATTACGGCACAAAATCGCCAACTATCGTTACGCGACGCGCCTATTTTTGACTCCAATTTTAATACTTTTCAAAGCTGCACCAAATAAGTTTTAGTGAATATAAACTATTTATAAGCCAATTTAAAGAGGTTTAATCATCTAGTAACACTTTTATAATTCATTTCGGAAAGTGATTTTCGTTGTGTAGTTTCAACCCGTATTAAACGTGAATTGTTTACACATCTAAACATCTATATTTTCACAATCAAAACATGATGATCAAAATATAACAACCAATCATTCCAAACATATCATATCATTATCCATATCATAATATAAATAGAGTTTTCTCACATTGAATTCAATCGTTCTAACTTTAAATTACTATAGCTTTGCTATATCGAAACTAAAGCTCGCGAAGCTTGCACTAATGCTTACTAAGGGGCTCAGCCTTGGCTTGCAAAAGGGTAGAAGGCTCGACCGTGGATGGTGGGGTGTGTGGCCGTGGGTTTACAAGGACGAGAGGATTGGATTTCATTTGATTTTGAAGTGGATTACTAATGTATTACTTATATAAATTTATTCTCTTTTTGCTAATTTTTTCTTCATAAATTTCCTAGGTAGAGAAGCCATTAAAATAGCTTGAGAAAGAGGAAGAATAAGATGAAGAATGGTGTTAAAATTATGAAAGAATGGATAGGTATTTATAAGAAAATTTTGGAACAAAATATCTTAAGGTAGAATTACCTTTTTACCCCTCACCCACATCCCTTCTTTCCCATCAAGGCGCACAGCTCCCCCATCCTCCTTCTCATCCTACATGTGCAAGTGATGATTGTGTGTAAGAGTGAGGTGAGTGATGCTTAATTTGCTTTTTAAGTGTGAAAATATCTTAGATATTTATAACTTTTGCTATATGTAAATTTAAATGTAAATGGTAAATATGTGTATATATATATATGTTATTTGTTATGTATATGTATATGTAATTGTATGTTTGTGCATGTCATATGTGTGTACAAATTATCTAAACAACGTTGCACAACTTCTCTATGTTAAACCGTTACGAATTCCGATTTCGATTCCCGGTCATATTTTCACTTATAAATTAAATTACATATAAATGTAAACAAATTTTGACAATAATTTCTTATCATTTTTAACTAATTAAATGATCCTATTTAAATTATAAATCCATATAAATCAATATTAAACAAGTGTTTACAAAAGTGATGTCGTATCAACAAAATGTTACGACATTTTCTTATATTTTCAAAATAAGTATATAACTTCACAAAACTAATATAAATGATTTATTATCATTATATAACAATTATTTGATTATTTAAACTATATATAAATTTCCGAAACAAAATTATAAAATTGATAATATCTTTGATGATGTCATAAATATAATTTTTATTCCATATTCTTGTTTAAATGGATAAATAAGTGTATGTATCTAGCTCCATGCGCGACTTCTGATAATTATAGAACTATTTATTGGTAAAATGATTTTCGACCATTTTATCGATATTCTTTCAAAGTTTATATTTTTATAAATACTTATTAAAAATAAGATTACTATCATTATTGTTTAAAACATCATAATTTATGTTTTAAAAAACTTATATTTGAATATTTAAAAATAAATATAATTTATCGAATTGATAAATCTGTGGGTCGTTACAGACTTCCCTCCTTAAAAGAATTTCGTCCTCGATATTATACCTAACTAAAAACTTAGTCAAAATATTATTTTTAATTCAAATACAAATCCGTGTTATGTTCATGGATTATCTATATGCACTATCCGATTAGTTCTTAAATTCCCATATACCCAGATCATCTGTATACAATATCGGATTTGATCTTCTACTCAAATACACAACTTTATTTCCAAACTAGTATTGATCACTCGATCCTCTGGTGCAGACTCCAATCAGGCTTCTCGATCAGAAACCCTCGCTTTCCTTACATAGCTCTCAACTATGATAGAAAATGCGAGTACCCAACCACAAACCCTCATCAATGTTTATCGTCAAGAATCGAGTGATAAAGTCTATTTCGGACTGGTGTAAACACCTCAAAGTTCCGTAATCGAATCTTAGATCAGAATCGTGCTACGAAATGATTTATGTATTTCATACGTACTTAGTTAAATCAAATTCATTTTCAAAATTATTTATGAAAACATTTCATAAAACTTTTATCTTTTATTCAAACATTTTTATAAAGATGTTTCTTTATATATAATCACTTTAAAATATATTTTTTATTCACCAAAAGTTTCTATCTTTTTTTCAAAGAATTCATTTCAATTTCAACACTTAGAAAATACCTCTATATACTTAAATCCGTAAAAATCTTTGAGTAAAGCTTTATATTTTCCAAAACACACTTTATTGGGTCAAAACGAATGTTGCGTAAAACATCATTACGACAACCCAAAACACTAGTATAAGGATCTGATTAATTATACTCAGTATTAATTTTTGATGTCGAACTTAAGTTATTTATTAGTTAATAATGAAGCCAATCAACTTGGGGTATCTTTACCTCTAAGACCTTGAATGGACGACATTCTTTAAAAATAGATATAAATTACCCACCTTGAATCAAATATAGGATATGTATAAATCCCGTATACTATATAAAATATCTCCTTTTCAAAATCACTTACTATCACAGCAATGTTATAGTCTACATCTTTCTTACTTTCCTGAAAACATTTATCTACGACAATGACGTCGAAATCCATGTCTTCCTCCATTTAAGCCCTTTCTAAATCTTTTAAAAAATATATTTTAAATCTCATTTTAAATATCACTTTTAAAACCATTAAACTCCATTTGCAAATATCACTTTCAAAAAATTCCTTTAAGAGATTATTTTACTTTTAAAATGAAATGTATCGACCTTTATAAAATAACCATCAAGATAAACCCTTTTATATTTATAAAACTATGTTTTATAATCTCCTTCCTATTTTATAGAACTTCTTTTTATAAAATCTCTTTATTTATAAAATTCCATTTATAAATCTGTTTACAAAATATCAATTACAAATTCATCTTTAATATGTATAAAAAACCGTTTATAAATCTACTACTTTATTTATAAAATATTACTTTTATAAATTTTTGATATAAACCATTTCGGAAATATTTGTTTCAAACTGTTTTTATCTTCTTTAAAACTACATTTCCTTTGTAATAAAAGATGGACTTATTTGTTAAAACACTCCATTTTCAAAATTACTTTTATTTTGAATCAACTTTCCTAAGAATTCAAATACCAATTTTATTATTTCAAAATATCACTTTCAAATCATTTCTCTTAAAAGATATTTTAACTTTATAAAAACTCTTTTATAAATATAAACTTTCCATTTTATAAACTCTACTTCTAAAATTATAACTTCTACCAAATCATTTCAAAATTTTCAAAGCTTTTCCAAAATACCGGGATCAAAATCTCTTTTTATAAAACATATCTTCTAAATCCATCTTTTACAGAATCATTTTATTTTTGTAAAACACACTTTTATACAACATAACTCATTTATTATCTTATATAAATTCATTATCCTTATTCGGACATTATTATCAAACACCTTATTGATGCAGCCCAGAATAGTGGAGAGATAGGTCGCAGGCGACCTAACCTATTATTGAGTTGTACACGACCTAACGAGCCACCAGGAACGGAGCTACGACCTAACGGGTTCGAGAGTAACGAGCTAAGACTTGGGAATAAGTCTTGGAGGTTGAAGTCTTAGGTCGCTCACGACCTAACAAAATTTTAGGTCGCTCACGACCTAGCAAAAGAGGCACGCGGGTTACTGGATTCAAAGTGATGGAATGCAGACGAGCTAAAAGGTTACGACCTACTTTAGGTCGCAGAGATATGTTACGACCTATACTAAGTCACGGAAAAGGACTACGACCTAAGTTAGGTCACATAAACGAGTTACGACCTAAGATAGGTCGCTCTGATATTCCGAGTGCAGACTGCCTCGAACTACGACTTAAGTTAGGTCGCGTACAACCCACGACCTAAGTTAGGTCGCGAGAAACGTTAGGTCGCCAATTGCTACAGTTCGCTGAAGATCATGCCGTCTGGATCCCTGGAAGATGCTACCTTGTTTTTAGGTCGTCCAAATGATAAGTCGTGATGTTTTCAGTCGTGTTGTATTTTAGGTCAAGACCGATCTATGTGATGTAATATGTGATGTAATATGTTGTATTTGTGATTTCTTTTAGGTCGGACTGTCTTAGGTCGTGATGTTTTTAAGTCGCGACTATTTTAGGTCGTCTATTTTTAGGTCGGCTGGTTTTTAGGTCGTGATGTTTTTAGGTCGGCTCCGACCTAAGTGTTGTACCATTTTATTTTTGAGTCGTGTGGAGTTGTAGCCTATAAATAGGCAAGTTGGGTCATTTGTAAGGGTTGTTGATTTTTGAATAAAATTCTTGTTTGTTAGCTTTGTGCTTTCAATTAAAATCGGTAGTTGAGGGTAATCTCCTATCTCCACTTCGACATTCGAGTGCGCTCGAATCTTCGATCGTTGAAGCCAATTCGTGTTGTATTTTAGGTCGAGACCGATCTATGTGATGTAATATGTGATGTAATATGTTGTATTTGTGATTTCTTTTAGGTCGGACTGTCTTAGGTCGTGATGTTTTTAAGTCGTGACTGTTTTAGGTCGTCTATTTTTAGGTCGTCTATTTTTAGGTCGGCTGGTTTTTAGGTCGTGATGTTTTTAGGTCGGCTCCGACCTAAGTGTTGTACCGTTTTATTTTTGAGTCGTGTGGAGTTGTAGCCTATAAATAGGCAAGTTGGGTCATTTGTAAGGGTTGTTGATTTTTGAATAAAATTCTTGTTTGTTAGCTTTGTGCTTTCAATTAAAATTGGTAGTTGAGGGTAATCTCCTATCTCCACCTTCGACATTCGAGTGCGCTCGAATCTTCGATCGTTGAAGCCAATTCGCGGAATTAAGTGCGCTTGATCAACGCTCGAAGAATTGTAGATCTCTCCTCACTGTATCGTGCGTGATCAACATGTCAGAGATAGCTAGAATTCGGTATCTTCGGATCAACGAATTCGGGCATTTCAGTATTCATCAATCCACCGATCGTTACTTTCACAGAAACATCGTTTTATCATTCCGCTGCTGCGTCATTTTTGGTATCAGAGCTTATTTTAGCCAATCATAGCTAAATCGAGTCTTGGAGCCAATTATTTTGAAGAAGTTTGAAGAGCTTCGGCCGAGCTAAGCAAGTGAAGGCCGTGTACATCATTTGGTATCATTTCGAGAGTCAAAATTTGAAGAATCAACCATGCCGCCGAGAAGAGCTAATCGTCACCAAAACGTAGAAGCTTTGTATAGAAGAGAAGAAGCTGATGAGATGGAGCAAAGAATTAATGAAAACTTTAGTGAGAAACTTAATGAAGGAATTGGACGATTAGAGAAGATGATGTTAGAGATGAATCAAAATCGGAGAAGGGTTTCACCCGAATCTAACCATGGGGGAAGTAGAGTCTCACCACATTCCAATCGAGAGAGAAGTATTGATAATGATCATAGAAATGCGAGTCGAGACAGTTATAGAAATGCTGATGATCGAGATCATAATCGGAGGGATGCTGGTAGAAGGGATGCTGGTAGAAAGAATGATGGTAGTAGAGATGTTGGTGGTCAGGATCGACATCGATATACATCTGATTTTGAAGAAGAGTTTGATGGGGGTAGTGTTCATGGGCGAGGCCAAGGGAGAAATCAATCAGAATATGATCACAAGTGGGAGTCTGGGATGAAGACTGAAATTTATGAATTTAAGGGTGGTATGCAAGCTGAGGAGTTTTTGGACTGGTTGTCTACCGTTGAAGAGATTTTTGATTTCAAGGAAGTTCCAGAACATCGTAGAGTGAAGTTGGTTGCTACAAGGTTGAGGGGTAGAGCTTTGGCATGGTGGCAGCAAACCAAACTTACACGTGAACGGATGGGGAAGTCAAAGGTTGAATCATGGGAAAAGATGAGGAAAATGATGAAAGCCACATTCTTACCTTATAATTATCAATCGCTTATGTATCAGAGGCTGCAAAACTTGAGGCAAGGAACGAAGTCTGTTAATGACTATGCTGATGAATTCTATCAACTGATTCCAAGGAACGATATCATGGAGACAGAGGAACAATTAACAGCTAGATTTGTTGGAGGATTGCGTATGCAGATTCAAGACATGGTAAATATGTTTGATCCCAGATCTGTAGCGGAAGCACACCAGAAAGCGTTGGCTTGGGAGAAACAGGGACGACGAGGTGGTGGTGTATTTACAAGTTCCAACAATCTAGTGAAGGGTGTTAGTGGAAGTTCTAATGTATCAAAAGTTGTTGCAAAACCAGTTGTGAATGAGGTTGGGAAGACGAAGGTCAATAGTTGTTTCAAGTGTTATAATTGCCAAGAAATGGGCCACAAGAGTAATGAATGTCCAAAGCCGAAGAAAAGAGCTATGATAGCGGAGGTTGAGGATGAGGATGAAGAAGTTGAATGTTCCAATTCACTACCTGGTGAGGAGGAAGAAGAAGTGACGGGAGACGAAGGTTATAATCTAATGATGAGGAGGTCCTGTTTAACACCAAAGCTAGAGGAGGATTGTAGTTGGTTGAGGAGCAATATTTTTCAGTCAACATGTACTATTCTGGGGAAAGTTTGCAAATTTGTTATTGATGCTGGAAGCTATGATAATATAATTTCTTCAGAAGCGGTGAGGAAATTGGCATTGAAGACTGAGAAACATCCGAAACCGTACAAGTTGGCTTGGTTGAGAAAAGGCGGGGAGGTGAAGGTTGGACGAAGGGCTTGTGTGAATTTTTCAATTAGGAAGAAATATAAAGACGAAATCTGGTGCGATGTGGTAGACATGGACGTATGTCATTTGTTGCTGGGGAGACCGTGGCAGTATGATAGGGCGGTGCAACATGACGGGCGTACCAACAGTTATAGCTTTATGTTTGAAGGCACAAAGATCACGTTAGTTCCTAAGAAGCGACAACAAGAAGAAAACAAACTGGAGGAGATTGAAGAGCTGAAAACTTTATTATCCTTGAAGGAGTTTGTTAAAGAAGTTGACGAGGAACCTGAGGTGTTTTTGTTGATTGGGCGAGAGAGCAGTGAAGAGGTTGAAATTCCAGAAGAAGCGAAGCCAGTTTTGAAAGAATTTGAGGATGTATTTCCAGATGAGTTACCAAAGGAGTTACCGCCACTGAGAGACATTCAACATCAAATTGATCTTGTTCCGGGAGCAACGTTGCCGCACAGACCACATTATCGAATGAGTCCGAAGGAACATGAGGAATTAAGGAGGCAGGTGGAAGAGTTGCTTGAGCAGGGACGTGTGCAGGAAAGTTTGAGCCCATGTGCTGTGTCAGCTTTGTTAGTACCAAAGAAGGATGGGACGTGGAGGATGTGCACAGACAGTAGAGCATTGAATAAGATCACAGTGAGGTATTGTAACAACCCGCATATTTATCGATTTTATATTTAAATATTTTATTTAAATATTTCATCGTTCGTCGGATTGAAGTCCGAAAAGCTACTTTTTGCAAACAGTCGAATTAGGACTCGAGACCACCTCCATTGAGTTCAAAACGTCGTTTGCGATCTTTTTGAGTGTAAGCTTCGATATGTTTGGAGCTAGTCAAAAATTTGACCATTTTCACTTTGGGTTTGGGTTTGGGTTCAGCCCACTTGCCCAAATCTGGTTATATCTTTACTCCACCCCCTCTCCTCTTCATTACTTCACTTTCATTTCCTAAGTCTCAAGCTTCAACAAAAATGGAGGAAGAGAAAAAGAATTAGGAAATTCCTAAGGCCTAGTTCCATAGCAAATCCAAGTTTTAGCTCCAAATTCAAAGAGAAACTATTGGTAAGTATCTCCATCTTCTTCTCCAACTCTTTCTCCTTCCAATTTCAGAAAATTCCTAAACCTAATTTAGGATATGTTTCTCTTTTAAGCTTAGATTCAAGCTTGTTGAGTTGGAATTGAAGAGTAATTGCTCTTGCCATTGCTCCATAGCATCTTCTTCATTCGTTTGGGTTCAAAGGTGAGATTTCTATCTCACATCTTAATCTATATTTATCTTCGATTGTTAGGTATGAATTCCTAACACTTATTCTTGTGCAATTGCTTTTGGTTTGGATTGATTTGGTGAATATTCCAACTTTTAGTGTTTTGAGTTTAATTCTTTAAAAATCCAAACTTTGATCTTTGATCATGATTTTTGTAATGCATTGAAGAGCTTATAAGGCCGGGTTGTCGTTTGGCTTAAATCCTTAGTGTCGTTGCTCGCGAAAATGCAATTTGGTCGAGATTTGGCCAATGAACTTGATAAGTTGGGCAGTGCTGGAAATAGGTCCGGTCGACCGAGCTCTGTAGTCAGTCGACCGACCTGCTTCCAAAAGTGCTAAGCACTTCTCTGTTTGGGTTTGGTCGACCGGCTGCAAAGCTCAGTGGATCGACCTGCTTCCCGAACTATTTTTCAGAACAGGGTCCGGTCGACCGAGCCCTGAAGCCGGCCGACCGACCTGATGCCGTTTTGCCTATGTCGCCTATTTTGTTTGATTTCCAACTTTAATCGATTCGTGTTATCTCTTATTTGTTGTTATCATTTCTTAAGACTTTGATGACTCCTCTTTCGGGATGGTACCTCGTTAGGTCGCTCGACCCTATCCCCCTTAGGTCGTTAGACCTTATTTTGTCTTCACTAGGTCGAACCCCGTACTCCCCTTCGTAGGGGATCTTATTTGGAAAAAAAAACATTCAACAGAACTTCTTACTTTGATGGTTTTGGGGATTGATTTCTTTGGACTTTATTCACGTCTTCGAATGTGAACTTTTATGATTGATTGTTTCTACAATCACTTCTATGATTTGTCACTTTAAAATATAAAGGTTTTCTATACTAGTAGTAAATATTCAAACTCTTTACAAAGATGATTTTTACTCTATTTTTAATACAAATCTTGTTTATAAAACCGTTTTCCAATCTATTAGTATCTACAAACCTTTACCTCAGTCGTATGAGAAAATCTAATTAAATGGCTTAGCAAAACAAGTGGTATGAAACGCTTGCGTTTACTTCGTCGGTTAATTTATGGACTTGTTCGACTGAAACTCTCTTGTGACAATTTTCTAGTGGAGATCTAAAGTTTGTTCGTAAATATTTGAGTTAAGCAAGTGGTTATGGGACATGAAGCTAAACTCTTATATTTACTGGCTTAGTGTAATTGACACTTCCTAATGATCGATGATGATCATTTTATGGTTTAGACTAGCAATGTGCGATGTCTCTTTGTCCATGTGAAGGACTGTACTTCATTTTATTGAGCTTCGTCTCACTTCTTTGTGGGCTAGCAACCCATGTACTTTTAATGTGCTTCGATTCATCTAATGTACCGTTTGCACTACATCGATGTCTCGGCCTTCCAATTCATTGGACATACCGTTTGCACTGCGTCAATGTTCTAAATTGTATTGTCTTTCTGTTCGATTCATTGGACGTACCGTTTGCACTACGTCAATGTTCGATTTATTGGACGTACCGTTTGCACTACGTCAATATTCGATTCATCTGATGTACCGTTTGTACTACATCGATGTCTCGGCTTTCCAGTTCATTGGACGTACCGTTTGCACTGCGTCAATGTTCAATTCATTGGACGTACCGTTTGCACTGCGTCAATGTTTCGATTCATCTGATGTACCGTTTGTACTACATCGATGTCTCGACTTTCTGGTTCATTGGACGTACCGTTTGCACTGCGTCAATGTTCCTAATTGTTTTGTATTTCGATTCATCTGATGTACCGTTTGTACTACATCGATGTCTCGACTTTCCGGTTCATTGGATGTACCGTTTGCACTGCGTTAATGTTCCTAACTGTTTTGTATGTCGATTCACCAGATGTACCGTTTGCACTACATCGACGTCTCGGCCTTCCGGTTCATTGGACGTACCGTTTGCACTGCGTCAATGTTCCAAATTGTTTGCGAGTTTTCATGCTCCCGCTTGGGATTGGACATCCTTTTTCTTGTGATTTCTGGATTTCTAATTATTGATTTCTAGGATTTATGTTTCACCACCTTTTTCAGTTGGCATTGATATGTGTGTCATTTACTGTGGCTTGGTGAATTAAATTAAGAATATGACATTCTTTTAATCTTTGAGAAGATTCTTGTGATATTGATTAATCTCTTGTTGATTATCATTTTCATACTTGTAGTAGTATGCTTTTATGGTTATTATATGTTTATGCCATATCTCTTGTTCTATATCATTTTATCTGATAATTATAGCTAGACTGATCCGTTTATTATTTTCTTCTTAAATAATACTCGGGTCAGACTGAGATTTTACAGGTGCTTCCTCATGACTTCTTATCTGGAGCCATCTTCTGACTTTTGGCTAACTACTCTAGTTTAGTAGTTTTTGTTGTATGCATTTGAGATTAGACTCCTTGATGTATACGTACTCTATTGTCCTGCACTTGTATCAATTCTTTTGTGTTATTGTGGATCTTATTTGACCACTACTCTGATGTACACTTTCATGTGTTATATTCATATCTATTTCCGCCTTTGTGATATGAATTGTCTGTGACTGATTTGCATTACGTTTATTTCTATATTTGTTTCCGAAGATTATATATAGCCACTGTGTAGTAGCTTTGAGTTTGTATCGAAATGTCGGATTTCCTCTTGAGATGAAAACTTATATTTTTATCTGGCATATCGGTACTCGCACAAAGAAGTTACACGGATGGTCGCTCCTCAACAGCCTTATTCTCCACGCTAGTTGACGGCATTACCTCGTAGTGTTCTTGGCTAGCGTGGGTATAGAGGTGGGGCGTCACAGCTATAGATTTCCAATGCCAAGGTTGGATGACTTGCTAGATTAGTTGAGTGGGGCAACTATCTTTTCAAAGATTGATTTGAAGAGCGGATATCATCAAATTCGTATTAGACCAGGTGATGAGTGGAAGACTGCTTTTAAAACCAGGGAGGGTCTATACGAATGGTTGGTAATGCCATTTGGCTTATCAAATGCGCCAAGTACATTTATGCGGGTGATGAATCAGATTTTTGGACCATTCATTGGGAAGTTTGTGGTGGTGTATTTCGATGATATTCTGATATATAGTGGAAGTCCAGAGGAACATTTGAATCATCTGAGAGAAGTGCTGATGGTACTGCGACAAGAACAATTTTATGCTGCAACGAAGAAATGCGTGTTCATGACGCATAGTGTTTTATTTCTGGGGTATGTTGTATCAGAGAAAGGGATACAGGTGGATCGGAGTAAAGTAGAGGGGATTAGAGATTGGCCATAGCCCAAGACGATAACAGAGGTTCGGAGTTTTCATGGGTTGGCTTCATTTTATAGAAGATTTATTCTACACTTTAGTAGTGTGATGGCGCCTGTTACAGATTGTATGAAAGGTAAACAGTTTTCATGGTCAAAGGAAGCAGGGGATACTTTTGGGAAGATCAAGGAGTTGCTGACGTCTGCACCAATTCTAGTGCTACCAGATTTTCAGTTAGTGTTTGAACTACATACTGATGCATCCAAGGTTGGGATTGGAGGGGTGTTGAGTCAGAAGGGGTGTCCTATTGCATACTTTAGCGAGAAGTTATCAGGAGCAAAGATGAGATACAGTACATATGATGTGGAATTTTATGCTGTTGTACAAGCCATTAAACACTGGAGACATTATCTATTTCAGAAAGAGTTTGTTCTGTATACTGATCACGAGGCGTTGAAGCATTTACAAGGGCAAGACAAGATTTCAGCAAGACATGCATCGTGGATTGCGTACCTGCAACAATTTACATTTGTGGTGAAGCATAAGTATGGAGTTACAAACCGTGTGGCAGATGCGTTGAGCCGAAGGAATCATTTGTTAACAACAATGAAGGTTGAAGTAACGGGGTTTGATGTGCTACCAGAATTATTTGTTGAAGATCCTTACTTTATGAAGTTTGTAGATAAAGTCAAGAATGGGGAGACGGATGAGTTCGTAATGGTAGATGGTTTTCTGTTCAAGGGAAATCGATTATGTATACCTGATTGTAGTTTGAGAATGAAGATTGTAAAGGAGCTACATGAAGAAGGCAACGTGGGTAGAGACCGTACACTACAGCTGATTTCTCAATCTTATTTTTGGCCGTCGATGAAGGGGGAAGTTGGAAGGTTTGTGGAGAGATGTCATATTTGCCAAGTTTCCAAGGGAACAACGACGAATGCGGGATTGTATATGCCGTTACCTGTGCCGGTTAGACCATGGGTTGATATCAGTATGGATTTTGTTTTGGGTTTGCCTAGAACTCAAAGGGGAAATGATTCTATATTCGTTGTGGTGGACAGATTTTCCAAAATGGCACATTTCATCGCTTGTAAGAAGACAGCTGATGCTGTCCGGGTTGCTGAGTTATTCTTCAAAGAGATATATCGTTTACATGGTTTGCCGGAATCCATTGTTTCTGATCGGGATACTAGATTTCTAAGTCATTTTTGGCTAAGTTTGTGGAAGATGGTGGGAACGAAATTGAAATTTAGTAGCTCTTATCATCCGCAGACGGATGGACAGACCGAGGTTGTGAACAGATCATTGGGAAATTTGTTGAGCTGTCTTGTGCAAGATAATCTGAAGAGTTGGGATATGAAACTATGTCAAGCAGAATTTGCTCATAATCATGCTGTAAACCGTAGTACGGGTTTCAGTCCATTTCAGATAGTGTATTCAAGCTTACCGAAGGGACCATTGGATTTAACGGTAATACCACACTCGAAGGGGATAGTTAAGAAAGCTGCTGATTTTGTTGAAGGGTTGATGGAATGTCATAAAATCATTCAGGAACGACTGGAGAAAGCAAATGAAAAGTATAAACGATCTACGGATTTGAAGCGAAGAAACGTTGAATTTAATGAAGGAGATTTAGTATATGCTGTACTAATAAAAGATCGTTTTCCAGTGGGAGCATACAATAAACTTAAGGCTCGAAAGATGGGTCTTGTAACAATTGTGAAACGGATCAATGAGAACGCTTATAGGTTGAAGCTGCCGAAGGATATGTACACGTCTGACGTGTTTAATGTTAAACATCTGATACCGTATCATGGGAAGGAGTTTGTTGTGAAGGAAGAGGGCGCAAATTCGAGGACGAATTATTCTCAACCTAGGGAGTATGATGCAGCCCAGAATAGTGGAGAGATAGGTCGCAGGCGACCTAACCTATTATTGAGTTGTACACGACCTAACAAGCCACCAGGAAAGGAGCTACGACCTAACGGGTTCGAGAGTAACGAGCTAAGACTTGGGAATAAGTCGTTGGAGGTTGAAGTCTTAGGTCGCTCACGACCTAACAAAATTTTAGGTCGCTCATGACCTAGCAAAAGCGGCAAGCGGGTTACTGGATTCAAAGTGATGGAATGCAGACGAGCTAAAAGGTTACGACCTACTTTAGGTCGCAGAGATATGTTACGACCTATACTAAGTCGCGAAAAAGGACTACGACCTAAGTTAGGTCACGTAAACGAGTTACGACCTAAGATAGGTCGCTCTGATATTCCGAGTGCAGACTGCCTCGAACTAAGACTTAAGTTAGGTCGCGAGAAACGTTAGGTCGCCAATTGCTACAGTTCGCTGAAGATCATGCCGTCTGGATCCCTGGAAGATGCTACCTTGTTTTTAGGTCGTCCAAATGATAAGTCGTGATGTTTTCAGTAGTGTTGTATTTTAGGTCGAGACCGATCTATGTGATGTAATATGTTGTATTTGTGATTTCTTTTAGGTCGGATTGTCTTAGGTCGTGATGTTTTTAAGTCGCGACTGTTTTAGGTCGTCTATTTTTAGGTCGGCTGGTTTTTAGGTCGTGATGTTTTTAGGTCGGCTCCGACCTAAGTGTTGTACCGTTTTATTTTTGAGTCGTGTGGAGTTGTAGCCTATAAATAGGCAAGTTGGGTCATTTGTAAGGGTTGTTGATTTTTGAATAAAATTCTTGTTTGTAAGCTTTGTGCTTTCAATTAAAATCGGTAGTTGAGGGTAATCTCCTATCTCCACCTTCGACATTCGAGTGTGCTCGAATCTTCGATCGTTGAAGCCAATTCGCGGAATCAAGTGCGCTTGATCAACACTCGAAGAATTGTAGATCTCTCCTCACGGTATCGTGCGCGATCAACGTGTCAGAGATAGCTAGAATTCGGTATCTTCGGATCAACGAATTCGGGCATTTCAGTATTCATCAATCCACCGATCGTTACTTTCACAGAAACATCGTTTTATCATTCCGCTGCTGCGTCACTTATACTCAAATTGTGAAACTTAATTCACAAGGTGTTCATCTTTAAAGTTTTAAATCAAACAACCAATCAATCAATAATGGAATATAATCATTTCTTTAACAACCAAACACTACATGAATAACTATATCCTTTAAAAGATATTCTTTTATATTCAAAATATAATCCTAGGTAAAATTATTTCATTTACCAATTTTCCAAAAATTATTTTGATATGGCATTAACAAATACGCGCTCATATATAATACACTTAAACTCATTCTAAGGTGTTAATAACCCTATCTCTAATGAGTTACTCATCCTAGGGTATTACTAACCATATCTCTGATGAGACTTTACCCCTATCAAGCTCAAGTGTTCGCTCAACCTAAGCTCTGATACCAAATTTGATGACCGCCTTTTCGACCTTCGAAGATTGACACTAATACATCCTCGGTATTCAAGTGCCACAAATTCAAGTGCCGGAAATGCAGATAATCAAGGGTAAAAGAAAATAGAGATAGAAGAAAGAACAAAATAAATTCTCACATCGCATTTAACAACCTGTAATTATACATATACATAGTACATAAAATCACTCTTAAAATGAGATATTAAAGTCATAGTAAGTACTAATCCAGTTGGGGACAGTTATAACTCCCTATCCTTACAGGTGCTAGTAGATGCCTATACATAACACAGCGGAAATAAATAACTATCTACATAGGACCTTCTAGCTTTATGCTCCATGCTCCTTCCAAAATGCTCCAAGTTACCTAACTACTTGGCTGCCCGAAAAATTAGGGCACCTAGAATTTAAGGGAAAGGAAAATAAACTTCGAGTCAATCATGGGACTAGTGTGAGAAAACTCAAAAGAACAGATGCTTTTTAAATCAAAGGGTATCTCATAAGACCACGCTGTACATAAATAGGGAAATGTTTTTACCTAATGAGGACTAAAACTTTGTTACGTAAAATCCAGTGATATTATAATAATGTCTAGAGACAAATATTATTAATCATAGCCGAAATTGTTACATTTATTAAATTCCAACATACTAGGTTAAACAATCAAGCCCGAAGGTGCTTATTGGAGAATTGATTCCATACAATGGTAGGTAAGGGACTACTTTCCGTTCAAGACATTTCTAGAGGAATGTACCAAGGATCAACACTATGATTCTTTGCATCTGGCAAGATCGGCCTACCCCTTTTTGGTCAACACTGTGACCTGGATAAAACCGAATATGACATCACCCTAGTTGATACCAACCTTTACCGGGATCCCATAGCATACACAATATACTCGACATATAGAGAGCTATCTAGAAAGGTGATGACCATACCCTAACGGTTGTGAACAACATAGCCTTACGGCATACCCTGTTTAGGCCATTCCTAGGTGTGAGGCTTATGGTAACGTTACCTTTCACAGAACATATTCTACTTTGAATGCCACATTTCCATTTTTAATAATACACGATTGATTTTCACAAAAGTACAACCTTTGAGCTCGTACGTCTTGGAGAAGGGTGTTAAGTATAAGAGAGATTACCTCCTACGCCACCAATAGATGTACATTTGTAAACATTAATGTACATGTATCTTAGGAATGAAATGTCAGACACTCGTTCATACAAGTTGTCCAAGAATAGGACAAACCGAAGGCACTCTCCTACTACATCCGGTCGAGAACCGACCCTAGGATTAGTAGCGAGCAGTCCTTACATTGAAGATTTCAAATGAAGTTACTACTACCACCATGTATATGATATGGGAATTTCCCCCGAGGGTCAGTAGCCAGTATCCCTACATTATGAAGATCTCCATCTTTAAAATCATTGTTTATATCTTTTGAACAATTATATCGATTCGAAGTGGTTGTCGGATAAGAATCACCTAAATCCGACCACGGTTTTTCCGAACCAATTATTGTTAAAATATATCAAGCATATAGGTGATTTTTATTCAATTAATCAATACCTTTTATTCAAGTAAATTATCTTTTTAGAGATATACATCCTTTAATCATATTATTTTTTAGTATATACGGAATCATTAAACCTCTCTTTAACTTTGGAAATACCGAATCAAAATCATCTCTCATAAATCACATTGCAAAACCTTATTGAGTAAAAAAGGTCGACAGAAATTATACTAATTTTACTCAATATTAGTTCCCATATTTAACCTTTACTATTTATCAAATAACGATGGAATCACCTTTTAAATTCACTTGGATAGTACAGGTTCCCTCGTCAGAATTTAATACCAAGTATAAGAGATTATTTCTACACAATCCAAGTTGTGTTAAATTTGTAAATTTGAATCTTTTATACTTGCCTCATTTTTGACATTTCGACCTTCTCTATCCTTACCCAGGAAAGAGGCCAGGTGAGCCAGAGCACTGGTTGCTCTCGAACATTTTCTTAATTTAAGCACCCCACACCCAAATCTCACGAATAGAAAAATTCAGTCCACTCATCGGCTTTTAGAGCCAAGATTAAATCATATATTTATAATAGCTTTTCTATTAGCCAATTATTTAAACTCCTTTAAAAGTAATTTTAAAACTTTAAAATCATCTTTAAAATACTTAAGTATTTATTTGAAAATGTTCCAAAAAGATTCGGGAAACAATAATTAAGTTAAAACCGTTGTTTGCAAAAGTTACTAGAAAGTGCTGCGAAAAATGCTGCAAATAATGTTTTTTAAGTCTTCTTTGATCAAAACAACTCTTCTATCAATTGGAAGTCCATTTTTATAACTCAAATCTATTTTAAAACATTTGTATATATTTATAGAAATTATTTCATATTATTAAAGAACTAAAAATATTCATTTAAAGAATTTATCGCTTTGGTTTCCAAACTGCCAAAGCGCGACTATTTTGAAAACTTGTTTTCTCATATTTCAAAATATATTAAATGAAATCTCGATTTCTTTCCTTTTATGAAAACTATGATTACAAGAGTTCGAAAAATTCTTGTTGCAAAGAATTCTGACTTCAAATCCATCGTATAAATGGGTTTAAACTATAACGGCGCGAAATCGCTAACTACCGGTACGCGACCTATTTTTAACTCCAATTTCAATTCTTTTCAAAACTTCACCAGATTGATTTATAGTGATTATAAAACATTTATAAGAAAATTTAAAGAGGTTTAAAACACTTTTATAATTCATTTTGGAATGTGATTTCCGTTGTATAATTTCGACATGTATTAAACGTGAATTGTTTACACATCTAAACAACCATATTTTCACAATCAAAACATGATGATCAAAATATAAAAACCCATCATTCCAAACATATCATATCATCATCCATATCATAATATAAATATAGTTTTCTCACCTTGAATTTGATCGTTCTAACTTTAAAATGACTAGAGCTTCGCTATCTCGAAATTGAAGCTCACGAAGCTTGCACTAATCCTTCCTAGAGGACTCGACTTTGGCTTACAAAGGGATGGAAGACTCGATCGTGGATGGTGAGGTGTGTGGTCTTTGGTTTGCAAGGAGGAGAGGAGTGGATTTCACTTGATTTTGAAGTGGATTGGTAATGTATATTATTTAAATTAAATTTTCTTTTGCTAATTTTTTCTTCATAAATTTCCTAAGTAGAAAAGCCATTAAAATAGCTTGAGAAAGAGAAAGAAGAAGATGAAAAATGGTGTAAAAATTATGAAAGAATGGATGGGTATTTATAGGTAAATTTTGAAACAAAATATCTTAAGGTAGAATTACCTTTTTACCCCTCACCCACATCCATCTTTTCCCATCAAGGCACAAGGATCCCCTCTCCTCCTTATCATCCTCCATGTGCAAGTGATGATGGTGTGTAAGAGTGAGGTGAGTGATGGTTAGTTTGCTTTTTAAGTGGGAAAATATCTTAGATATTTATAACTTTTACTATATGTAAATTTAAATGTAAATGGTAAATATTTATATACATTTACATATGTTATTAGTTATGTATATGTGTATATAATTGTATGTATGTGCATATCATATATGTCTACAAGTTATATAAACAATGTTGTATAACTTCTCTGTGTTAAACCTTTACGAATTCCGATTTCGATTCCCGGTCATTTTTTCACTCATAAATTAAATTACATATAAATGTAAATAAAATTTGAAAACTAATTTGTTATCAATGTTAACTAATTAAAATGATACCGTTTGAATTATAAAACCATATAAATCAATATTAAACAAGTGTTTACAAAAGTGATGTCGTATCGACAAAATGTTAAGACTTTTTCTTATATATTCAAAATAAGTATACAACTTCACAAAAATGATATAAATTATTTATTATCACTATAACAATTATTTGATTATTTAAACTATTTTTAAATTTCCATAAAAAATATATAAAATTGGTAATATCTTTGATGATGCCATAAATATAATGTTTATTCCAAAAATAAAATAAATAATTTTATTTCTTTTTCTTGTTTAAATGGATAAATAAGTATATGTATCCAACTCCGTGCGCGACTTCTGATGATTATAGAGTTGTTTATTGATAAAATGATTTTCCACCATTTATCATATTCCTTTAAAGTTTATATTTTTGTAAATACTTATTCAAAATAAGGTTACCATCAGTATTGTTCAAACATCGTATCTATGTTTTATAAAGCTTATATTTGAATATTTAAAAGTAAATATAATTAATCGAATTGATAAATTTATGGATCGTTACACAACTCGAGCATATTTTCCAGATTTAGCTCGATACTTTAGAGCTTTCAAGTGATAAGCTAGATTCTCCAAGACGTATTCACATATCTTACATTCTACTGCTATTTTTTTCCTGATTTCTATTCTGTATTGACCAAAATTGTAAGGACAGATGGTTATAACTTTCCAGGAAATAGGTCAGTGTACTCTGATGTTGTGTATAATAAAGATGATTTCTTTTTGTAAAGATCTTGTATATATTATATATCTTCTCGTCACGATGTGAGATTATGTTCAGTCTTCTATTTCTTTCACCCCAACAATATGTCTTTCCGGCACTTGGATATTCGGCACGTGAATACCATTAGTGTCGATTTCTAAGGGTCAAAAAGGCAGATCGTTATAGTTGGTATCAGAGCTTAGGTTGAGCGAACACCAATGCCTTGGTGGGGGTAAACTCATTAGAGATAGGATTAGTATATTCAAGAATGAGTTCAAGAGTGTGTGTGTGTGTGTGTGTGTGTATATATATATATATTCTTTTCAATATATATATATAAGAGCGCATATTTGTTATTTTCGTAAAAATGTTGTGTATTGTGTTGTTTGATCTGTTGAGTAGGTTATGTGGTCGATGCATTTGGCCAACGTTATCGATAGGGATTCCTAAACACTTGAATAAGGCTAAACCGACACAGTATTTTTTTAAATGGGTAAATAAAATAATTTTACCAAGGATTATATTTTATATATGAAGAATAATTTTCAAATTTAATATAGTTATTTTTGATGTGTTTGGTTGTTAGAAAATGATAATATTCCATTATTATCAATTAGGTTGTGATTAGTCATGCTCACTCTGTTTTGAGCATTAACTATTGTTTGTTAATCTATTTGAAATCTTTCGTTTTAAAACTTGGATTGGGTAGGTAGGAATTATTGGAAAACATTGTAATAAACACCATGTGAATTAAGTTTCACAATTTGACTAAAAGGCATTCGTTGATAATGTTGAGTTAAAAAATGGGTTTTAATAAATGTTGTTTTATTAAAAAGAAAATTAGAATATTTTGAAATAAATATTTTAGAAATAAATTTATATAAAAGTTGCTTTATAAAATTGGATTTTTTTTCTTAATAGGGGTTCATTAAAAGAAAGATATAATATTTCTGAGATAAATACTTGAAAAACGATTTATGTAAGGAGCTGGTTTTATAAGAATTGATTTATAAAAATGTATATTTTTATTCCAAATGATTTTATGGGAAAAGAAATAATAGTTTTTCTTAAAGGGATTTTAGAGTATAAATATTTTTTGAAAAGCAGTGATAATTTATTTAAAAGTATTTATAAATGTAAATATTTTGGAAAAGAATTTTTTTAGGAAAACGTGTGTTTTCTTTGGATCAGCTCGGGGAATGAGTCTCGACTTGTTTTGTGAGGATCTGAATAATCTTCTAACTGACGATCTGATGTTTGCATAGACAAACGTTGTAGTGCACATAGTAAATTATTCTCTTTATCATTATACGGTCGAAACGAGTTCGAATCCAAAGGAATCTAGGGCAAGCAGGAAATGGATATTTTTAGGGTAAAACTATTTATTTGGAAATATATATACGGTATTGTTTCAAAAATGGGATTTGAGAAGAAAATGTATTTTTAAATTAACTAGTTCGAGTGGCTCGAAAATAACTAAAAATGGGAAGGAGATGTGTCCGGATAGACACTTCTTACCGTTCCTGGTAAGGGAATATATAATATTGTTTGGTAGTATCTAGTTTCTTGATTTCATTTGGGGTTATTCAGGTTATATATATATTTGTTATTGATTAAAATATATACAATATCATTTCAAAAGGATTTTTGAAATAAAAAATGGGTATTTGGCTCTAAAGTTTCTAAAATATAAATGTATCTTGATTTAAGATGGGTTAATAAATGAATTTAAAATTAAATTAAATTAATAAGAAGGTTTAATAAACTTGGTTTTATTAAACAGAGTCTTTTGTGTTTTAACACCTAGGTGATTAAAGATTATTTGATGCTATTAGGTCGGCTAATAAACATCTTTACCTTAGAGGTGTCTAAGAAAAAGTAGACTTTAGAATGGAGTTTTGATACAAGCATCCTACTTTTCTTAGCTACTTACCAGACCGGTTGGGTAAAGGGGTTGACATGGTCGACTCAGTTTTGAGACCCAAATTATTTTGAGTCTACATCTGAATAGAAAAGGTGAATGGAATTAAAATCAGATGTTTTGTACATACGCTTAGGATAGAGGAGAGTATTATAAAAGCTAATAAATAAAAATGATTTTGTGAAAAGGTTTCATAAATAAGTTGTACCATTTAAATTGTTTGAACATAAGCTGAAATTTTGTGAAATGTTTTCATAAATATTTGTAGGAGGGTAAGAAGGTAATTGGTTAAGTAAGAACCTATAGATGAGTACGTAGTTATATGCAGATCATTTTCCCTTCTCACGTAGTTCTTAATCCAAGATTCGAGTACATAACTTGAGGTGTTCCACACCGTTTTGAATAAGGATTTATCAATCGTTTTTTTAACGGCGAACACTGGGTGACGGTTCTTGATATAGAACCAAGGTTTTCTATCATAGTATATTGCTATCTAAGGACAACAGAGGTTTCTAATCAAGAAGCCCGATCGGGGTCCACACTAGTAAATCGGGTGAGCGATGCTAGTTTGGAAGTAAAGTTATGTATTCGAGAAGTGATCGAATCAGATTTAGTATATGAATGATCTATGAAAATCATGCGGACATATGAATAGTATTGGGTGTTCATATAGTGAAATTTTGGGGATGAATTCTTTTTAAGGGGGAGAGTGTAACAACCTATAATTTTTGAGTCTTCAAATTTGAATATTTAATTTATTTACATATTCGAATTTGAATTTAGAATATAATAACTCTATGTTTTAAATAATTGCTTGATTTTTAATGACGTATTTTTAATCTAATTTACTGAATTTTTCCATAATTTTTAATTTGGAAAATAATTGAATTTTCATTTGATGTATTTTATGTCGAACGTTGGTATTTTTGAATTTTTACGGAATTTGATAACTAGTGTGTTTTTTGTGATCACGTCACATTTCTATATGCGATCGTATTTTCTATCATTCTCGGCTCGTACACAGACGCGATATTGTGTGGTTGGTACTAGAATTTATTCAAAATGAAACCCCAAAACATACACAACCCCTTTCCCTTCAAACCAAAACAGTACTCAGCAAACATGTTTGTTTCTTCTTCACGATGCCAGCTGCCATTATCCCCCTTTGTCTCCCTTGTCCCCCTTGATCTAGCCTTCAGCTTTGGACCTTGTCTCCTTGTCATCACCACCCTGATGCCATTACATATACGTGAGTCTTCAAAGCAGAAGCCCTTATCCTTATTTTCTTTTCTTGTGGATGAAAAACAAACATCCCCTTCCCTTCTAAAATCGATAACTCTTAGACCATAATGAATTTGAATATGCTGTCAACTATAAAGTTGTTTGTATTCGAGTCTAGTCTTACCTAAAAATAGTTTAGGGAATTTTCATCGAGTTTGTGAGGAATAGGGGTATGTAACAGTCAGTAGCTCGATTTTGGCCATGATTTGACTATCGTAATTTTTAGATTGGATTGCACCAGTGGATCAATCATGGAAAGTCATGATCTTTAAGAGTTGTCATAGGTTATACAGTGGAGTATCTAGTGAGGGATGGTGTTTTTTTTTCTTCTGTTTTTAGGGGAAAAAAATCAAAATCGATTGATTTGGCCGATGGTGGGAGGAATGGTTGGTTGTGGAGCAATTAAGGGTGGTGGTGGAGTTGCTATAGCAAGCGCGAGTGCCGCGGTTGGCTAAGGTGTCGAGTCAAGCTCGATGTAGGTTTTTGGATTTAGGTGTGGATGGATCTAGAACGCGACTGAAATGCTGCGAGATGGAGGCATCGAGTGACATTGCACTTGGTGTGAAGATGGCTAAGGCATCAGCGGTAATGGTGGCAAGGCAGCATGGGCTGCAGTTCAACATGGAGGCGGCGGTGCAAATTTTAGTGGATCGGGTTTCGGTTCAATATTTAGGTAGCAAGGGTTGGATTTCGATCAGCAAGGCAAGAAAGAGTGGCGACGGTGGCGTTGGGTCGAGGAGAGGAAGTGGAGTTGGAGGGTGGTGGCGGCTTAGTGATTGGATGATGGAGTTGGTCGTGCATGTGCATGCTGTGCACATGTTCCGGGTTTAGGGAAGCATGTAGATTTGGGAGAGAAGGATGCGGCAAGCGAGTTTGGGTGTTGGTGATGGGTTTGGCCCATTTATGGATTTGGGTGAGAATATACTCATTTATTTGATTGTTTAAAATTTTAAATAATTGTGTGTTGAATTGAAAATATGATATTGTCTTCATTTTAAGTCCAATTAACCCGTAGATTTTTGTATTGGTTTGGTATTGGCAACACTTTGACATAACTTGTTGTTAGTTTTAACGTATTAAAATTTCATGATAAATTAATACTGGCTGATAATAATCACGTTAATTTGGATAATAACGTAGTTTGATTAATTATACTTAATGGGTGTTATCTATTTGGCCAGATAAACACCATTTTGTTAAATAAATTGAATAGGATAATTTGGACACCTATTTGGTGGAATAAAACACCGTTCCGCTAATATAATTAATTGGTTATTTAATTAGTAGAATAAGTCCCCGTTCTACTATTTTATAGATTTCACCATGTAATTATATGTCGAAAATTGATATGCCAAATTGAACTAGTGATGGTTAAGTGTTGAATTTATTTACATATATATTGATTATGTGAATACTAGTTATCAACTTAGAAAGTTAAATTGAATGATATGGTGCTTGTTTAAGTCCATTGGGGTTGCTAAGCCTCTTCCCGAATTTAGAAAGCTATGGATTTGAATCAACTTTAGTTTTAAACAATTAAAAATGTTTATGTAATTATTATTATTTTAGTAAAGTGTTTTATATAAAAATTACTTTAGTAACAGAGGTTTAAAATTAACTTATATATATTCTAAATATTGTTTAAAATTATCAAATTATATTTCAAAATATGGTTCAAAGTTATTTTATACTTTAATATTATTTACGGTTATTTATTTAATTTGTTTTCATATTAATTATTATTTTAAAATTAATTTATATTAAAGTTGATTATTATTTTAAAATTGATTTGTATTAAAGTTAATTTTTATTTTAAAATTAATTATTATATTAAAGTTAAATTATTATTTTAAAGTTAATCATTTTAAATTAATTATTTAAAGTTCTTAATGATGTTTTAAATATGGTTTAAAGATAATTAATTATTTATTTAAGATGTTTTAAGATAATAATTTGTTTTATTTAAGGATCTTTTAAATGATAAATGGTTTTTATAAAAAGGTTTTTAAAAATAATAAACTTTATTTAATAGGAATCATGTTAAATGGAAAGGTTTATACAAAGGTTTTTATTTAATAAAAGGATCTATTAAAGGAGCTATAAATTAAAAAGAAATCTTTGAATTGGAAAAGAAGTTTGGCTTTTAAAATGTTTTAGAGATTTAAAAGAGAGTTTTATAAATGATTTTGAAGATTTATAAATAGATTTTTATAATAAACTTGGAGATATATAAAAGAAATTTTATAAAGAGATTTGGTCATTTATAAAGGAGGTATTTATAAGTTAAAGAGATTTATAAAAAGAAATAGTGTTTGGGGCTATTGTTATCTCTGTTTTAATCAAAATTGGGTTTAATCATTTTAATTTGATTTGAAATAAGAAATCTTTCTTGAATGTTTTGTAAATATACTTATACCATTGTATAAGTATATGGAAAAGTTCCCAAGTTTTGAAGTAAAATGATTTGTGAATATACTTATACCAGTGAGATAAGTATATGAATATTTTAATAAATATTTGAAAAGTGATTTCAAACTAATGAAAGATTAATTTAAGGGGCTTAGTGGTTTCTGTAAGAAAGATAATTTCTACATGAATGTTTGTTTAATTAATAGTTAAATAACCGACTATCAACAACTTGGCTTAAATTAAATAACCCTTCTTAACTTTGGTGGTAGGGAAGCAATCCCTACTCAACACCGAAGGATATATCTCTGGAAATATCTAGGAGAAACACATGAGTTACATGGCATAGTCATCTTTGATGATGCTGTATTATGCGTGTTAATCTCGTTTTGTTCTTCTAGGAAAATGATAGGGAGATCCGTCCACTTAAACGGTTAGAGGGTGATCCCATTCCTGTGTATTGTCTGATTATTTTTGAAGGATCAGAGTTGAGTTTACCGGAACTAACGATTTGGTTTTAGGGCGACTGGTAAGTGAGAAGAGTGTATATGAATATGACTGTATACCTTAACCACTCCAACACCATATGCATGTTCTATGTTTTGGAAAAGGTTCAAGCTGATGGAATCAAGCTATTGAAAGGGTTTTCAAATATAGTGATCAATGTGATTTGATTCGAGTTTTCTCACGCTGGTTTTACCAGACTGACCTAGGCGTTGTTTTCCTATAATGCTCGGGTCATCCAGAGCATATTTTTTGGATTTAGCTGGATGCTTTGGAGCTTTCAAGTAACGAGCTGGATTCTACAAGACGTATTCACGTATCATACATTCTTCTGCTATTTTGTTGTTCTTGGTTTCTGTTTTTGTATTTATCAAAGTTTTAAGGACATGCTGTTATAATTGTCAAGGCTAAAAATAGGTTAGTGTACTCTGATATTGTGTATAATAAAGATGATTTCTTTTTGTAAAGATCTTGTATATGTTATATATCTTCTCGTCACGATGTGTGATTCTGTTCCATCTTCTATTTCTTTCACCCCTACAATCTACCTTTTTGGCACTTGGACATTCGTTACATGAATGTCGAGGATGTATTAGTGTCGATTTCTAAGGGTTAAAGAAGTGGATCGTTGCTGACAACGATCCACATGCATCTCTATGCTATAATTAGAAAAGGCATTGTAACAAGAAAGGGTTCTTTTCCCAATTTGATGTTTTTTAAGGTTAGTAACGAAAAGTTATGTACTCTCTGCCATTAATGCTTGTACAAGCAATATAAAAGAAGAAAATGATATTTCTTCATTGTCCGTAGGACTCTTTAACATCTGAACCTGGTAAAATTATTTATGCCTTTACTTTTTCCTTCATTTTTATCTACCTAGTTTTCAATGTTAGATTATTTTTCTACTTTTCTTTACTTGAATTGGAGATAAATTGAACTTGACATTTTAACAAACAATTAAAGTGCAATTATATAATTGTGTAAGCTCTCGGCAACATAATTACAACCTAAAGGCAAATTTGATATTACTTAAATTTGTTGATTCTAATTCATGGAAGTACGCTATAATTACTTTCGTGTTCAATTGGGGTATTGTTAAAAAATCTCTACAACACATATTATAAGTATTTTTAAGTATATATAGTTTTAAGGAAATTTTTTAATATTGTATTAAGTATTAAAAGGCTTATGTAATATAATATCTTTTAAATTGCCTTTAGAATTTAATAATTATATTAGCTTATAAGTAAATTATATATATATATATATCATTTTTTTAGCTAATATATAAGTTTGGAAAAGTAAGTTAAGTCTTTTACAAAAGAAAAAGAGGTAGTTTTGGATTATTACACTCATTTTATAATAAATGGTTTCGTGAAGTTAATTAAAAGTATATTACCTTATTTGATAAGTGTAGATATATTAGATCTTTAAAATGAATGTTTTAAATATAATGACAAGTATGAAATGGTTTTGGGTTGTTGTGACAATGTGTTAATAACATTTGTCTTTAGCCCTTTTTGATTATACTTAGTAATGTGATTAGATCTTTAAAATGAATGTTTTAAAGATAATTATAAATGAAATAGTTTTGGGTTTGTAGTAACAACATTTTAATGACATTCGTTTTTAACCCATTAAAGTATACTTATGCAAATGTGAATCTTGTTTAAGAGTTGTAACAATTTGGGATAAGAATATGGATACATTTCTAAATATTGAAATGAGTACAAATGAATAGTGGAATAGTAGTATACATGTATATATCTTTTGTAAAGGTATTTTAAATACAAGTGTTTATAAGAAGTTTTAATTAATAAAAGGATCAATTGAATAAAAAGGGATTAATAGTTGCTTATGTGATCTAATCGTGCTTTATGTGTTTATCTGTTTATGGAAAGTAATTAACTATACTTAATACTAAAAGATGATGAAGTAAGCTTGTTCTATTTGTGAGATTTAAGAATAATGTTCGAGTAGGTTTTAGAAGCAATAGTGCTCTAACCTACTAGCTTCACCCTTGAACGAGGGATAGAGTGAGACGAAAAGGTCAAAAATGTGTTACGTATAAGAAACTTGATTCCCATAAGCAATCATTTTTATAACTAGATAGTTGACTAGTTAACTATTGAACTTGACTAAATATTAACTTAGGAAGTAATTAAAAGCTACATGGCTTCATATGATTTGTGATCCCCCCGGGGAGGAGAGTTGGTATGAAAAGTCTCTAACTGTAAGAACTTATACATACGAGATCCCTCGGAGAGGACTCCTCCTTTTATATTGTTGAGTTAACTGGAAATTCATCATTTATTTTTGAAGAGACTGGGATCGGATAAGTGTTCTACTTACTGAAAACCACTTCAAAACTAATATACGAGTTCTATATTTTGGAAGCGGTTAAAGTGAAATGTTATAGAGTTGCACTGTCTATCTAAGGTAAAGTCCAACGGAGAGGTCAGCGTTAACATTCCAAATGTTGTTATCGTGTGTACTGTCTATCTCACGGATTGATTCCAAGAGAGGAAAGAGTTAGCATTCGTTAGATAACTTGTGTTGGAATCTATGGAGAGATTCGTGTTCTGATCGATCGATGAAGACTCGTGTGACAGATACCGAACTTCACCTTGACATCGAAAATTGCTAAAGATAGAGTAAGCTGCATGACCCTGGGTTTAGCTAACCCGCAATAGGGTATATCAACTCCATATCTAGAGACTCTTTCAATATGTTGGCTGGAGGGAGTTGATAATACTTGGTTCTATGTGGTTCATACCAATGTTCGGGCGTAGGGCCAGTTGTGTTTTCGTTATGGTATATCAAATCTAGAGATATAAGACATTTGGAAGGTGACTTCTGATCCTTGTGCATGGAGATTCACTTCAGTTTACTGGAGGTGTCTCCATGGAAATCCATATGCAAATGTACCTTAGCGGTTCTAGTTGTATTTCAATATTGTTGTGTCGTGAGATGTAAGCGGCTCAGTCATTTTCTGATTTATATTCTACACCCTAGACATTATCCGTTACACACCCTTGTTAGAGTATTTGATCCGACCTTCATGCTATGCCACACATACCTTGATGACATGCTTCTGCACTAGTCATTTGAAAAATCAAATGTATTATTAAACATACATATGCTAATAGTTTTAGCATTGTTTGTTTCCACGCTTGTATAACTATTTTGGTGTCATAGCGCAGTAGTATACGATTGAATCATATTTTTCTTAGGAGTTGCGTTATGATTTTATTGTAAGGCGAAGATCTCTTTCCAAATGGTGGCGCAGATTCTATAGATGGTTTGTGGCTTAGAAAATGACATCATCGTTTGAGGGCGTGACAGAGTGGTGTTTGTCGAAGGTGGCGGCACTATGTCGATATAAGGAAGTTCAGGAGTGCACTTCACTTCATAGAGGCGCAATTCTTGTTTGCATCTTTGTTTGCTATATTGAGAGATTATTGCATTATTGTTGGCCAACATTTTCATCATGTTTACTTCGTCTTGCGTGTGGTGTTTTCTAAGGATTTGTCTAGACCATTACATGTATTTTGGGCTGTTCTACTATACTTCGCAGTCCCTTTACTAATTGGGCTGGGCTCCACCCATTGTGATCGAAAATGGTTATGACACTGATGATGATGGAAAATATGCATAAATTGCAAATCAACCACAATAAAATTAATTTACTTCAAGTAAATATATAGCTTTTGCGGAGTGGATGTTGAGGATCAAATGTAATAAGTTTTGGTTTCATGGGTTGATTATACAAATAATTTTAATATTTATGAAAACTTATTTAATAATTCGATTTTTTAGTTTTCTTTCTTTGTACCTGCAGGATTGTATGATGCCGGAATGCTTTGATATGTAATAATTTAATGTTTTTCAATCATCTATCCCGGTGCAACATACATTGGCATCAATATCAGAATACTTAAACGCATACAAGATAATATGTCCTTTGGATTCTCAAAATTATGGAATATTAGCAACAATAATATTGTAGATACAACTAGTGGCATTTGTGTTGTATTAATAAGATCTTTGGATAACATTCATATATAGCATTCATTAAGCTAACAAATATTCAAAAAAAAGTATACATAACCCAACCAAAATGTACAATCTTTGCACTCCATTAGTCTTTCATTACTATCCACATAAGTAATAGCTGCCTAGCACAAAATTATTTTAATGATGCTTTAATGTATATAGTGGATGGAATAATTAATGTACAAGTGTTACGTTAATTGGCAGCTGCCTGACCTCCTTCTCATCCCTGACAGTAACCGGATGAAATCATACCCAGCCCTTATAGTGCCCGGATCGTACTTGGTTGGATTTGGTTAGTGAGAGTTGAATTTGAACCTCAGGACAGGTTCAGCCCATTGACAAGCCTATTGGATTCTCTTTTAATGTTTTTATCGGCACTTGAGTTCTTTATGGCTTGTATGCTAAATCAATATCATTAATATAATGCTATCATATTAAACTTATATGAGTTCTTGAAATGAAAATTTTCATACATTTCAAACAGTTGAAATAAAACATTTTTTGGCAAGATTATATTACTGATTAGTGATTACATATTTCATATTTTGTCTTGACTTATAATTTCATTTAAAGCTCTAAGACGGTGCATAAATTGTTATTTCATCTCAATTTGATCTGAGATATGTATATATGTCTGTGTGTATCTACGTGTGTGTACCCGTGTGTTTGTAAATATTATATACAATTCGAATTATATATACACACATATACATTAAATGGAATTTAAAATATTATATATAGATATATTAAATGTATATATTTAAATATATACTTGTAAATATATTATAATGTAAATAATAAAAAAGAAAATATATGTATAAATGCAATAAATGCTTTTGGCCTTAAAAAAATTATTATTTTTGGTTTAAACTTATTTAACAAAAAATTGTATTTTTATTCCATACGGAATAAATTAAAAATAAGTGTTATTTTTATAATTTTTGAAAACAAAACGATAGCATATCTTGTATTAAAATTGTGTACTTACATTTTACATTAGTTATAAATAAATATATGTGTGCTTATTATTTTTATAAACTAATTTTAAATTAAATATGTATATATAATATAAATGCAAATTATATATAAAAAAATTAATTTCTAAAATCTTATACAAATAAATAAAATTTTGTGAAATGTAGATTATACTTAATACAATATTATTTCTTATGAATTTGGTATTTTATTAAATAAAAAATTTAATAGTATACATTTTTTATTTTTGAAAAAAAATATATTTTTCTTTTAAATCAAGGTCGTGAGCATTTATGCATGATTACAAAAAAATGTTTATTATATATGTTATCCAGCCTTTTGACCAGGTCATATTCGGATGGATTGGACGAGTCGAACTTGGAGTTATTAAGGTAGGAAGCCCAAAGAGATAGCCCAGGAGTCCAGAAACGAAGCATGAACAAAGTCACAAGGCCTATGCCAAGCCAACCCAAAGCAACAAGATTTGGGAACCATATAAGTTATGGGTCGATACCGACCCATGCCTAGGGGTCGGTATCGATCCCACTTTCCTCCTCCTATGGTTCTCATCTTCTACCTGCACTATTTATTTAATGCTAGAAGCCTATTTCCAAGATTGCTTTGTTGATTCAATGCAACCCTCCATCAATCTCCACGAATACTTGAAATTGCACCTTTGTTCTTCCATAACTCGATCATTTGGACTCGAAAACAAGCTAATATTGCTGCAAACAACTACGGAATCACGAAACTAACCACATGATGATTCAAGATGAAGAGTTAAAGGCAGCAATTTTGGCTATTTTAGGGATCGGTACCGAGCCATCCATATGGATTGGTACTGAACCCTAGTTCCTGATGATGTGGCACCTACTTTCTTGAGAGAATTGGTGTAAATCGTGGGTAACGGCTTGGAGATATTTTTGCATGAGATTTTAAGGCCTCTGGCTCTGTAAATAGGCGGGCAGGGCTCATTTTTCAGGATCTTTTGGCTCTAGTTCTTCCCTACTCTTTATTTTGGTAATTTTGAAAATTTAAGCATCGAAGTTGTACCGACCCCTAAGAACTTCTGCCTCCAAGTCACGTATCGGCAATAAATTCTTAAAGTGGACGTAATCCTTACTTTGCCAAACCACTATAAACGATTGTGTCTTGTTTATTTCTCATTTTCATTTACATTTCTTCATATGTTATTCTCTACATAAGCTTCTGGTTATTTGTGGCATTTTTGGTTCAAACATTTTGGTGCTTTCACTGAGAACGATATTCGCAGGCTACTTCGATCCATCATCTACTATTGGATTTCTTAATTTCAGGAGATAGATCCAGTCTTCCTACCTTCTTTTATGCTACCCAGATTTTCAAAAATCTAAGAGAAGCTATTTGCAATGACCCCATCAAGAAGAGGTCGTTCTACCAATTCCAAAGCTACTGCTGAAGCTAAGAATCAGAATTCTTAACATGGAGATGGAGTAGTCCAACCAACTCAACCTGAGATCCAGACTCCAATTGAATTCATGACTAGAATGGAGATGGATAGGATGATGAAGCAAATGGAAGAAAGATTCTAGGATATTCAGAATAAGATGAACCAGACGATGCAGCAAACCTTGAGACTGTTGAATGAGCTAACTCAAAACAGCTGTAGAAGGAGTAGAAGGGATTCTATTTCTTCATCTGAAAGTTCCTCATTATCCGAGCAGAGACGGAGGGACGGGAAGAAGAAGAGGACTTAGAATGCTGCTGAAACATCATACCAAGGAAGATGACGAGCCCTAGGCTCAAGTTTGGAGATCGATAATGATCCATGGTTAAGGATCGGTACCGACCCCTCCAATGGTGGGCCCAGAGCCCATCATTTGGCGGGCGGTGCAGATTTGACTTCTTAGTGTGCTGTCGGTGATCAGAATTTGGAAAATCATGCTGCTGCTGATGATACTATTTAAGAGAATCAAACAAGGGGACTACTCGATGAAGGGATCTTCCGAAGGCTGGAGAACCTAGGTATCGAGTGCAAACCGAGAGCGTTTACTAGACTAAACACTCAGGGCAGAGCCCGATTACCGCCGTTTAGTCGAACTTGTTGATCCGGACTATCAGAAGGATATGGTTAGGAGACTTGTTAGTGAAAATTGTTTTAGAAGCAACGATGAATGAGGTACCTCTCCTAGTTGGAATCTGTTTATAGAGAACATTCTACGTGGGAGATACCCTTGGAGATTTGCAATGCCAATTATGCCATTTTATGGTGGAAGGATGGATCCTAGGCAGCACTTGATAAGATATGAATGGCATATGGATTCCATCAGAGCTTCCAATGCCGTGAAATGCCGATGTTTCCTAATTTTTCCAGGAGTAGCTACGTTGTGGTTCACTCAACTTCCATAGAGGTCTATATCATCTTTTGCCGAGTTGTTGAAGAAGTTTATAGAGAAATTCTGCTTACATACTTCACGTCCAAAACATGTCATGTCTTTGTCAAACCTCTTCCAACCTAATACAGAGTCGTTGAGGATTTCTTGAATCGATTCCATATAAATATGACTGTAGTTACAAATCTTAAGGATGACATAGTTTGGATGGCATTGATTAGGGGGATTCATCCCGATACGGAGTTCGGGGAATGGTTAGAAAGGGAGCACCCATCGACATTGGATGCTTTCTATAGAAAAGCCAGTGAGTACTTACGCTTGGAAAAAGCACACAAACGTCCATGAAGAACTGAGGCTGGGAGTTCAGCTGGAGTAGTGCAAAGTAATGTTGTTGTAAAGTAGTCTGAAGGAAGCTATGGAAATGTAGATGTGAATGTTGGTAACCAAAACAATAATCAAAAACGAAGTGATGATGGGGCTAAGAAGAAGGCAAATAACAGGGATCGAATTAGGACTCTTAATTATGTCAGCTATACCAAAATGAATAACTCGATAGAGAATATCTATCTGGCAACTCAAAACACTGAGAGAAAGTTAGGCAAGTTCTGCAGATTCCATGAAACCCTCGGTCAATATACCAACAAGTGCAGATACCTACGAGATATGGTTGAGGAGTTGATTCGCAAGAAAAAGTCATAGCCCTTGGGCCGTCTTCCCAACAGGGGCAAGCTGAACCAGGTGTTGATGCATTCAATTGGCCAAAAAATGACTGGTGATTAATACAATTATCAATGGGCCACCAGACCCAGCCGATAAGAGTCTAGCTGAGATAAACAAATATGTTGGTGCAATAAAACATGCAGAGAGTGAAAGTTGCTTAGTTATTGAAGATGGGAATCCGGCAAAACAATTCAGAACAATGACTGACGATATTGTTATTTGAAATAGAGATGCTGATGGAGTGGAAGTTCCAACAATTGACCCACTCGTGATCACAACCACGATTGGTCCTGCTATTGTTCGGAAGGTGCTTGTTGACTGTGGGAGCTTAATTAATATCTTGTTTAAGAAGGCTTATGATCAAATGATGTTGGAAGAGAAGGATTTTAAACCTTGTAAATCTCAAATATTTGGGTTGAGGGACGACTACTGAGCCGACTGGATATGTAGAATTACCGATGGTACTTGGCGAGGGTGACCGCAAGTGAGTACGAGTCGTGCCTTTTCTGGTGTTGGATATTTACTCAGCTTACAATGCATTTCTAGGCCGACCAGCCTTAGCTGAGTTCAGAGCGGCTATAGCACCTTGGTGTTTGACTATAAAGTTTCCTATAAAGAATGGCTTAGGGATTATCCAGGGAGATTAGGTAACTGGTCGCAAATGCTACGTCGTCGTGCTAAATGAGGCAAGGAGAACAGAGAAAGGAAAAAATGTGGAGGGATGCATTAAGGCTTTGAACACATAGCAACTATTGCCTGAGCCCCGTCTCGAGCAGCCCAGTTGGTTCCACGATGACGTGGACCGATGTAAAGAGCCAGAAGGTGGAAGAGTAGCTCCCATCGAGTTGACGATCGCTGTTTCGGTCAGCCAGGATGATCCAAATCGGGTCCTAAAGTTCGAATCATAGCTCGATGCAAGAGTGATGAAGGGTTGGTTGGTTTTCTCTAGGAAAACATGGATGTGTTTGCCTGGACACACTCGGATATGTGTGGGATCTCATTGGAGATAGCGATCCATGCATTAAATATAGATCCCAAATGTGTTCCTTTGAAGCAGAAATGCTTTAGCCTGGGTCCAGAGAGATCTGCAGCACTCAAGCAAGAGGTGGATAAGCTAAATGACAATGGCTTCATATGCAATGCCTTATACTTGGATTTTGGTATCTAACCCTGTCTTAGTGAGAAAAGCTAATGGGAAGTGGAGGATATGCATCGACTATTCATACTTGAATAAGGAGTGCCCAAAAGACAGCTTCCCATTTACGAGGTTCGATCAGCTGGTGGACTCAAGCGCAAACATGAACTACTTTCGTTTATGGACGCATACTCTGGATACAACCATATCCCATGCACGTCGTGAATCAGAAGCATGCCAGCTTCATAACCGACCTCAGACTGTATTGTTATTTGGTCATGACCTTCGGATTAAAGAACGTAGGAGAAACTTATCAGAGACTTGTAAATCGGATGTTTAATGACCAGATTAGATGTTCTATGCAAGTCAACATAGATGACATACTTGTGAAGTCATGGCATTTAGTGAACGACGTTGATGACCTGGAGGAGATGTTTGGCGTCTTCCAAAAAAAGGGGATGAAACTCAATCCCTTGAAATGCTCTTTTGGCATTGTGTCAAGGAAATTCTTGGGCTTCATTGTGAACTCTTATGGGATTGAAGCCAACCTCAAAAAAATCAAGGCATTGAGAAAGATTGAGGCCCCAAAGGCAATCAAGGAAGTCCAAAGCTTGAATGGGAAGGTTGCAACCCTGATTCGGTTCATCTCCAGTGCCACGGACAAACGCATTCCTTTTTTTGACATCATTAAGAAGGGAAAAAGGAACTTCGAGTGGAATCACGAGTATAAAGATGCATTCCAAGCTCTGGTGAACCACTTGGAGAGACCCCCCATCCTTTCAATGCTGGTAGATGACGAGAACTTGTTTATATACTTGGCAGTGTCGGTGCATACTTTGAGAGCCGCAATTGTACCTGAGGAATCCCGCATCCAGCATGTAACAACCCGCATATTTTACGATTACATATTTAATTGTTTTATTTAAATATAGCATCATTAGTTGAATTAAAGTCTGAAATGTGACTTTTTGTATATACTCGATTCCGGACTCGAGACTACTTTCGTTGAGTTCAAATCGACGTTTATAACTTGTTTGGATATAAACATTGTTGTGTTTGGGGTTGATTTGGGTTTTAGTATTATTTTAGTTGGGCTTTGTTCTAGCCCATTAACCCAACCCACTTCTACCATTACCCCTAACTCCTCTCCTCTTCCTTTATTCCATTCACAATTTCCTAACACTCCAAGCTAAAGGAAAAATGGTGGGAAGAGGAAATTTAAAATTCCTAAGCCCTAGCTTTTCTTAGGATTCAAATTCAAGTTATAAATCGAAGAGAAGCTTAGGTAAGCATCCTGTTCATCTTCTCCATCTCAATCTCTCTTCAATTTTTAGAATTTTCTATAACCTAACTTAGGAAATCTTTGCATGTGATACTAGATTGGAGATTCTAGAGCTGTAGTTGAAGAGGAATTGATCTTAGCTAGTTTCAGAGCTTATCTTTTCTATTTTTGAGTTTGATGGTGAGTTCTTTAACTCACATCTATGTCTATAGCTTTGATTGTTGTTAGGTATGAATTCCTAAAATCTATTTCCTATTCAATTGCTTTTGAATTGATTTGGTTTGGTGAATTTTTCCTAATTTTGGTATTTTGAAGTCAAAATATATGAAAACCCTAGTATGGGTGTTTAGACGTGTTGTTTTGCTGTATTGAAGAGCCTTTAGGGCTGGATTGTTGCTAGGCAAGAATCCTTAGTCGTAGTTGCTCATTCAATCGCTTCCGAATCAATGAAATTAGGTTGGTTTGCCCATTTTTGGGCTTTGAAAATTCTATCCCTCTATAGGCGACAGACGTTTGTGGATTATCGACGGACGTCTGTGGTCCTGGATTGAAAATTCCCAAAACAGGGGGACAGACGTTTGTGGTTTATCCACAGACGTCTGAGGGTTCATGAATGAATTTCCAAAACCCTATCACAGACGTCTGTAAATTCCCAAAGACGTCTGTGGCTGTCAATTTCTGTAATTTGGGCTATTTCTTAAGTGGATTTTCGATATATTGATTTTTGATGATTCGTATAGTTATTGTCAATTAAAATCAACTTTGATGATTTCTTTTCTGGATTTTTAGTATTTCCATTTAATGGATTTGATATCGATTTCCATGGTTTTGATTCACGTTATAGAAATGTGTATTTTTATGATAGATTGTCTTTACAATCGTTTCTATGATTTGTCACTTTAAATACAAAGGTTTTATACTAGTAATAAATACTAAAACTCGTTCACAAAAATGATTTCAACACTACTTTTGATACAAAGCTCAATTTTAAAATCGTTTTCCAATCTATTAGTATATACAAACCTTTACCTCATTCGGATGATAATTCCAATTAAACGACTTAGTAAAACAAGTGGTATGAAATGCTTGCATTAACTTCGTTGGTTAATTCTAGGACTTGTTCGATTGAAAACTCGTGACAATTTTCGAGTGGAAATCTACAATTTTTTCATAATATTTAAGTTGAGCTAGTGGTTATGGGACATTAAGCTAAACTCATTTATTTACTAGCTTAGTGTAATTTACACTTATTGATCAGTGATGATCATTTTATGATTTAGATTTGCATTGAGCAATGTCTCTTTGTCCGCGTGGGGGACTGTACCCCATTCTGTGGAGCTTCAGCTCATTTTTATAGGGTAGCGACCCATGGTCTTTTGACCATTCGTGGAGCTTCGGCTCATTTTTATTGGTTAGCGACTCACGGGATAGCGTCCCATTTGTGATACACATGTTGGTGAGTTTTCATGCTCCCGTTTGTTATAGGCCTTCCCCCTTTTGTGTTTTCTGGATTTCTAATTATTGATTTCTGGAATTTGTGTTTCACCAATTATTGTGATTTGCTTTGATAAGCTTTATAAATATTTGTGATTTGGTGAATAAAAATAAAGAATATGATATTCTTTTGGATGTTTGAGAAAACTTGAGATATTGTATGATTTTTATTATTATCATATATATTTGTCATATCTCTTATCCTATTTCATCTTACATGATAATTATAGCTAGATTTATCCATTTATTATTTTTCTACTTAAATAATACTCGGGTCAACCGATGTGTTTTAGGTGCTCCTACTTGACTTCTTTGTAGGGACTAGCTTCCAACTTTTGGCTAACTACTTTAGCTCAGTAGTTTTTATCTTTCATGTATCCGAGATAGAGACTCTTTGATGTATACATATTCTTTTGTGTAGTACATGTAGCTATTCTTTTGTGATGTAGTGGATCTTGTATGACCACTACTATGATGTTCACTTCTATGTATTATATTCATATCTTTTTCCACCTTAGTGGTATGAATATCTGTGCCTGATTTTATATTATGATTATTTTATATTGTTTCTGAATGGCATTTAGCCACTGTGTAGTAGATTTGAGTTTGGATTGGATATGTCAGATTTCCTCTTGAAATGAAATGCATGACACACCATCTGACATATCGGTACTCGCTCAAATCAATTATACAGTTGGTCGCTCCTTAACAGCCTTTCTTCGCACTAGCCGACGGCATTACCCCGTAGTGTCCTTGGTTAGTGTGAGTATAGAGGTGGGGCGTCATAGCTTGGTATCAGAGCCAAACTTCGGAACAATATAGCATATTATGGCGAGGATCATTGTCCTAATTCTCTCTTAGGAATCGTGCCTTAAGATTTAATTCGAGTCTTAGGATCCGTCATGTCTTATCTTATTTTATGATGCCTTGTTTTATCGATCAAGCTTAGTTGAATTCATTCTGAGAATAACCTTTTTCCTCTTCTTTCTTTTTGTTAAAGAAGAGAAATGGTTAAAACAGGCCGTCCTAGCACTGGTCGATCCAGTGATCCTCCTTAGGATGGCATATTCATGTCTGCTCAACAGGTTTTGGATCTTATAAAGAATGCCCAAGCTGCCGGTCCCATTCTTGAGCCTACTCATCCTAAATCTGGGTTTGCACGCTTGTGCAGTGATTACACCCATTTGGGTTGAAAGCCATTCAAAAGTTCTGAAAGCGTTATGGAAGTCCAGGCTTGGCTTAGAACATGTGATCACATCTTTTCTCGGATGAATCTTTTGGATTTACATCGAGTCCAAGTGGCTTCTAGCATGTTCTGGGAGAGAGCATTAGATTGGTATGAGCTTTTGATTTCAGAAATTGTAGAAGCGGATCTTACTTGGGAGCAATTCCGAGAAAGGTTCGAGTTAAATTTTGTGCCTCAAGCAAAAAAGGTAACTTTAGCTCGACGCTTTATTGACCTTATTCAGGGTGGATCTTCTGTGACAGATTATCTCGCATCTTTTGAATCCCTCTCTAAATATGGGGTCGAGTGTATTAATACCCCTTTGAAGAAGAATCAAAGGTTTATATATGGTTTGAATAAGAATCTCAAAAATACTTTACTTCTAAAACTAGAAGTGCCTTTTGATTAGCTTGTAGATATCGCTCTTCGACTTGAAAAGGCCAATAAGGAAAGTGATGGTGATGTTGGGGGTGCCAAAAGAACTTCAACAACAACAAGAAGAGACATCCTGATAATAAGTTCAAAAGCCCTATCCCAACAAGAAAGGGAAGCAAGCAACTTCGGTACCAAAGACTTCTACCCCTGGTCATGGAGAATGCTACAATTGTGGTTCTAAGGACCACTATGCAAATAAGTGTCCAAGGTCCCTTACTTGCAACTATTGCAAAAGTCTGGGTCATCCTATTTCTTCATGTCCCAAACTTCAAAACAAGAAAGAGGGAAAGCTGAATGTTGTGCAAGCTTCTAGTAGCTCTTTTCTTAGTCAAGGTATTTCTCATTCTGTCCTTGATGGCATTATTATGTTCTGTGCTCATCCTATTCGAATTCTTTTTGATATGGGTACATCTCATTCTTTTATATCATAAGAACTTGTGGATACTTTGTCTTTAAATGTTATGGGATTGATGACTTCATTGAGAATTGCGAATTCGGTTGGTGGATCCACAACACTCAGTTTATTTCGTAAGGATGTTGAGATTATTTTATGTGATTATGCTTTCCGTGCCGTTCTACATGGTATGCGTTATCTAGATTTCAGAATGATTTTGGGAATGGATTGGCTTAGTCGATATAAAGCCCATATCCTATGTCCCGAGAGGACTATCCATCTTTGACATCCTTAATCTGTTAAGCAGATTTCTATTGTTCTTAATGATTCTAATTCCAATTTGGTGGCATCCTTATATTCTCTAAACCAGCATGATGATGAGAATGATGATGAGGAAGATATTATTTACCTCATTCACGTTGTTCGTGAATTTTCCGATATCGTTGAGCCTGTTTTAGGATTACCACCTAACCGAGCAATTAAGTTCAGAATTAATCTAATCCCTGGAGCTCTACCTATCACCCGTCCTCCTTATCATATGTCCAATAAGGAAAATATGGAGATGCATAAACAATTATCCGAATTGGAAGAAAAACAATTCATTCATTCTAGTTCCTCTCCTTGGGGAGCTTCAGCTATCTTTGTGAATAAATCTGATGGTACACTCAGACTTTGCGTTGACTACCGCAAGCTTAATGATCTTACCATTAAGAATAAATATCCCTTGCCTTGGATTGATGATCTATTCAATCAACTTCGCGGTGCTAGAGTCTTTTCACAGTTAGACTTAGCAACCGGTTTTCATCACCTTCGAATTACAGAGGATAGTATTCCTTTGACATTATTCCATACTTGTTATGGATCTTATGAATGGCTTGTTATGCCATTTGGTTTAACGAATGCTCTAGCTTATTTTGTTGACATTATGAATCAAATTTTCAAAGACTTTCTCGATCGATTTGTTCTTATCTTTATTGATGATATTCTTATTTATTCTAAAACCGAGGAAGAGCATGAAAAACATCTTCGAATTGTGTTAGAAACTCTTAGGAGCAATCATTGAACGCAAAATCTTCTAAGTGCCATTTTGGAAATCTCGTGTGAAATTTTTAGGACATATTATTTCTGAATCCGGAATTTCCGTGGATCCTTCAAAGATTGAGGCGATTCAAAACTGTAAGAGACCAGAGAGTGTAACGAAAATTCGTAGTTTTCTTGGACTGGCGGGCTATAACCGTCGATTCATAAATGACTTTTCAAAATTTCCTTACCTCTTACTAGTTTGACAAAGAAGGGATTCAAGTATATTTGGTCAGATAAATGTGAGGCTGCTTTTCAGAAATTAAAAGAAATCCTTTCCGATGCTCCTATTCTTGTGATTCTCGAAGGGAACCAAGACTTGATTGTTTATACCGATGCTAGTCGTATTGGTTTGGGAGCTGTTCTCATGCAAAGGGAATGTGTTATCGCTTATGCTTCTAGGTAGTTAAAGCCTGTAGAGACTAGATATACCACTCATGATTTAGAGCTCATGGCCATTGTTTTCGCTCTTAGAATTTGGCGTCATTATCTTTTGGGAGAGAAATTTGTTCTCTACACTGATCATAAATCTTTAAAGTGTTTATTCTGTCAAAAGGAACTTAATTTGCATCAACAACATTGGCTCGAATTTCTTGCATCTGATGATCTTGATATTCTTTATACTCTTGGAAAGGGAAATCGTGTAGCCGATGCCCTTAGTCGTAAGCAACAAGTGGTTGTTTCCATGATGATATCTGAATGGAATGATCTCGAGACTTTGTGCACTTGTGAGACTCGAGATTGTGAATCTGATTCATGTTCATCTCTTGTTTTATGTAGCCTTGAGGCTCATCCTTCCCTTTTAGACCACATCCTTGAAGCTCAAAAGCACGACCCCGAATTGGCTCATCTTAGCCAAAGTTGTAGAGATAAAAATAATATTGATAGTTTGAAAGACTTTAAAATCGATGCTCGTGGTGGCATTCAAAAATTTGGTAGACTTATTGTGCCAAATATTAGTGATTTCCGTAAAGACATTTTAAAAGATTGTCATCATTCTAAATTTACCATTCATCCCGGTAGTAGTTAAATGTATGCAGACATGAAGCGACTTTATTATTGGGATGGAATGAAATCTGATATTGCGAACTTTATTAAGCATTGCATGACTTTCCAACTCGTAAAGGCCGAGCATTAGATGCCCAGTGTGTTATTGCAACCTTTAGACATTTCCGTCTGGAAGTGGGATCAAGTTTCCATGGACTTTATTGACGATCTTCCCCGTTCTCGTTGGGTCATGACAATTTATGGGCGATTGTAGATAGACTTACAAAATTTGCCCATTTTCTTCCCGTTCGGTCTAGCTGAACCTACATCTTTTGGCTAAACTCTATGTTAAAGAAATTGTTAAATTGCATCTATTGTTAGCGATCGTGATCCATTATTTACTAGTGGATTTTGGAAAGGTCTTCAAAAAGCTTTGGGAATGAAGCTTAATTTTAGCACCGCTTATCATCCTCAGTCCGATGGGCAAACAGAGCGTGTGAATCAAACTCTTGAAGATCTCCTTCGTGCATGTGTTCTTGATTTTGGTGGAAGTTGGGAAGATCATATTTCCCTTGTTGAGTTTTCTTACAATAACATCTTCCAATCTAGTATTGGTATGACACCTTTCGAGGCACTCTACGGAAGGCCATGTCGATCTCCTTCGTGTTGGCTTCGAACCGGTGAGAAGCTGGTTTTAGGTCCAGATTTTATTCGTGATACCATAGAAAAGATTGACCTTATTCGTCATAGGATGAAAGAAGCTTAGAGTAGACAAAAATCCTATGCCGATAACCGAAGAAGGAATTTGGAATTTCTATGGGAGATTTGGTATTCATTCGTATTTCACCTATGAAGGGTGTTGTGCGTTTCAGTCGATCGATAAAATTAGCACCTCGATATATTGGCCCGTTTCCCATTACCGAACGCATTGGTTCCATAGCTTATCGCCTTTCGTTACCGGCTCAATTTTTTGCTATTCATGACGTATTTCACGTTTCTCAACTATAGAAATGTCTTAGAGATTCTGATTCTATTCTCGAGCCTAGTGTTATTGAAGAAATTGAGAATTCACCTAATTTGACTTATGAGCAACATCCTATTCGCATCATTGCTACGGAGGTTAAACGCCTTCATAATAAAGACGTTCCGCTTGTGAAAGTTCAATGGTCCGCAAATCCTAAGGATTGTTCTTTGGAATCTAGAGAATTCATCGAGCGAACACATCCTGATTTACTCTCTCGTGCTCCTTAAGGTGAACTTCTCATTTCAATCTTCCTTTTTGTGTTGTTATGTCACAGAATGGTTGTTACTCTTTATTACCTTCTCAAATATTGTGAGGATGCAATTTCTTTTAGGAGGGGAGTCTGTAACAACCCACATATTTTACGATTATATATTTAAATGTTTTATTTAAATATAGCATCGTTAGTTGAATTAAAGTCCAAAATGTGACTTTTTGTATATAGTCAAATCCAGACTCAAGACTACTTTCGTTGAGTTTGAATCGATGTTTACAACTTGTTTGGATATAAACATTGTTGTGTTTGCGGTTGATTTGGCTTTAGTATTACTTTTAGTTGGGCTTTAGGCTTTATTCTAGCCCATTAACCCAACCCTCTTCTACCAATACCCCTAACTCCTCTCCTCTTCCTTCATTCCATTCACAATTTCCTAACACTCTAAGCTAAAGGAAAAATGGTGGGAAGAGGAAACTAAAATTCCTAAGCCCTAGCTTTTCTTAGGAATTCAAATTCAAGTTATAAATCGAACAGTAGCTTAAGAAAGCATCCTCTTCATCTTCTCCATCTCAATCTCTCTTCAATTTTCAGAATTTCCTACAATCTAACTTAGAAAATCTTTGCATGTGATACTAGATTGGAGATTTTAGAGGTGTAGGTTAAGAGTAATTGATCTTAGCTTGTTTTAGAGCTTATCTTTTCTATTTTTGAGTTTAAAGGTGAGTTCTTGAACTCACATCTATGTCTATAGCTTTGATTGTTGTTAGGTATGAATTCCTAACATCTATTTCTTATTCAATTGCTTTTGAATTGAATTGGTTTGGTGGATTTTTCCTAATATTGGTATTTTGAAGTCAAAATTTACGAAAATCCAAGTATGGGTGTTTAGACATGTTGTTTTGGTGTATTGAAGAGCCTTTAGGGTTGGGTTGTCGCTAGGCATTAATCCCTAGTCGCAGTTGCTCATTTAATCGTTTTCGAATCAATGAAGTTGGGTTGGTTTGCCCATTTTTGGGATTTGCAAATTTTGTCCCGCTACAGGCGACAGACATCTGTGGATTATCCACAGACGTATGTGGTCCTGGATTGAAAATTCACAAAACAGGGGAATAGACGTTTGTGGTTTATCTACAGACGTCTGTGGGTTCAGGAATGAATTTCCAGAACCCTATCATAGACGTCTGTAAATTCCCACAGATGTCTGTAAATTCCCACAGACGTCTGTGGCTGTCAATTTCTAGAATTTGGGCTATTTCTTAAGTGGATTTCCGATTTATCGATTTTTGATGATCCGTATAGTTATTATCAATTAAAATCTACTTTGATGATTTCTTTTCTGGATTTTTAATACTTCCATTTAATGGATTTGATATCGATTTCCATGGTTTAGATTCATGTTATAGAAATGTGGATTTTTATGATAGATTGTCTTTACAATCATTTCTATTATTTGTCACTTTAAATACAAAAGTTTTATACTAGTGATAAATACTAAAACTCGTTCATAAAAATGATTTCAACACTACTTTTGATACAAAGCTCAGTTTTAAAATCATTTTCCAATCTATTAGTATATACAAACCTTTACCTCATTCGGATTGGAATTCCAATTAAACGACTTAGTAAAACAAGTGGTATGAAACGCTTGCGTTCACTTCATTAGTTAATTCTAGGACTTGTTCGATTGAAAACTCGTGATAATTTTCGAGTGGAAATCTACAATTTGTTCATAAATATTTAAGTTAAGCCAGTGGTTATGGGACATTAAGCTAAACTCATTTATTTACTAGCTTAGTATAATTTACACTTATTGATTAGTGATGACAATTTTATGATTTAGACTTGTAATGAGCAATGTCTCTTTGTCCACGTGGAGGACTGTACCCCGTTATGTGGAGTTTCGGCTCATTTTTATGGGGTAGCGACCCATGGTCTTTTGATCGTTGATGGAGCTTCAGCTCATTTTTTGGGTTAGCGACCCATGGGATAGCGTCCCGTTTGTGATACACGTATTGGTGAGTTTTCATGCTCCCGTTTGTTATAGGCCTTCCCCCCTTTGTGTTTTCTAGATTTCTAGTTATTGATTTCTAGAATTTGTGTTTCACCAATTATTGTGATTTGCTTTGATAAGCTTTATAAATATTTGTGATTTGGTGAATAAAAATAAAGAATATGATATTCTTTTTGGGTGTTTGAGAAAACTTGAGATATTGTATGATTTTTATTGTTATCATATATATTTGTCATATCTCTTATCCTATCTCATCTTACATGATAATTATAGCTAGACCGATCTGTTTATTATTTTTATTCTTAAATAATACTCGGGTTAGACCGAGGTGTTTCAGATGCTTCTACTTGACTAATTAGCAGGGACTAGCTTCTGACTTTTGGCTAACTACTTTAGCTTAGTAGTTTTTATCTTTCATGTGTCCGAGATAGAGACTCTTTGATGTATACATATTCTTTTATGTAGTACATGTACCTATTCTTTTGTGATGTAGTGGTTCTTGTATGACCACTACTATGATGTTCACTTCTATGTATTATATTCATATCTGTTTCCGCCTTAGTGGTATGAATATCTATGCCTGATTTTATTTTATATTATTTCCGAATAGCATTTAGCCACTGTGTAGTAGATTTGAGTTTGGATTGGATATGTCAGATTTCCTCTTGAAATGAAATGCGTGACACACCATCTGACATATCGATACTCCCTCAAATCAATTATATTGTTGGTCGCTCCTCAATAGCCTTATTCTTCCCACTAGCCGATGGCTTTACCCCGTAGTGTCCTTGGGTAGTGTGAGTATAGAGGTGGGGCATCACATAGCGACCGTTCTATTATATCTTTAAGCGATTGATGGGAGCGGAAAGAAATTACCCGAGGTCGGAGAAGCATGCATATTGCATGTTGATCACTTTGAGAAAGCTCCGCCCTTACTTTTAGGCTCATCCAATCAAAGTTCTCACAGACTAGCCTTTACAGCAAGTCTTGTAGGGACCTGAGACTTCTGGAAGGCTGTTGAAATAGAACATTGAATTGAGCCAATATGTTATCACTTATTATCCTCGGAGAGCAATCTAGGGTCAGGCCTTGGCAGATTTTATAGTTGAATTCACTGAATAAGATGATCCTCCGAAGAGTAGTGGTCGAAAAGATACTGGATGGAAAATGTACACAGATGGTGCATCCAATGAACGGTGTTCTAGTGCTGGAGTTGTACTTGTCACTCCCAACGAACACCCGATATGTTATGCCTTGAAGCTCAACTTTTCGGCAACAAACAATGAAGCTGAATATAAGGCCTATTGCAGGACTCAAGGTTGCCAAAATACTGAGGTTAAAGACTTTACACATTTTATGTGACTCCCAACCGGTGGTTTGCCAAGTTCCGAAAGAGTTTCAAGCAAACGGAGTGAGACTAGCTCCTTATGGAAACCAGGTCCTTGAGCTACTCACTTGCATCGAATATTTCATGATCACTCATATTCCCAAAGAGGAAAATGAGAAGGCCAACTCACTGGCTAAGTAAGCTAGTTCCAAAGACGCGTAGCTCATGGGTCTGGTCGCGGTGGAAGCACTATGAACTACGAGCATCGACTAGATGGATGTCGAATTGGATTTTGGAGGTTGAGTCTGAAAGGGAGTCATGGATGACTCCTATAAAAGATTATTTTCAAAGAGGAATCCTTTCAGAGAAAAGGAATAAATGACGAAAGCTCCTTCGACAAGCTTCGAGATATATCATGCAAGAAGGAGTACTTTACAGGAAGGGTTTATATGTCCCTATGCTTTGGTGTGTTGCCTGCGACGGGGCCTAGCAGATTCTGAAAGAAGTTCATGAAGGGGCCTATAATGAACACACTAGGTGGCAAACCCTAGCAAAGGAGATCCTTCACTGTAGATACTTCAAGCAAACTGTCAACTGAGGCGCAGCTGATTACACCCGAAAGTGTGACAAGTGCCAGAGATTTGCTAAAATACCGAGAGCCACATCGATGGAGATTACTCAAATAGTCAGTCCTAGGCCGTTTGTAGTTTGGGGTATTGATATCATCGGTGTGTTGCTGATATACAAAGGTTGCGTGAAGTACGCCATCGTCGCATTTGACTACTTCACCAAATGGGTTGAGGCAGAGCCGTGTTGGCTAGGATCACCACAAAGAAAGTAATCAAATTTGTTTTCAGGAATATCATCAGTAGTTTTGAAGTTCAACAGGCAATCACTACCGATAATGGGACCCAATTCGACAGTATTGAGTTCAAAGATTTCTGCCACTGCCTTCGCATTGAGAAGAGATTTGCTGCGGTGGCACATCATAAGGTGAATGGATAGGTTGAAGTTGTGAGTAAGATTATCAAGTCCATTCTTAAGAAGCGGTTGGAAAAGGCCAAGGGCAAGTGGGTCGAAGAACTTCCAGTAGTGCTATGAGCTTATCAAACAACTCACAAGTCAGCGACTGGCTACTCTTCATTCGCCCTAGACTACGGGTCGGAGGCTATGATTCCAGTTTAACCAGAAATACCTTTTCGTCGAGTGATTCACTACAATCCACGAACTAATGAGCAACTCCTGCTAGATTCTTTTGATCTGATCAATGAGATGCGTGACGCAGCTGAGTTGAGGGTAGCTGTGGCGCTCCACCTCTATACTCACACTAGCCAAGGACACTACTGGGTAATGCCGTCGACTAGCACGAAGAATAAGGCTGTTGAGGAGCGACCATCTGTGTAATTTCTTTGTGCGAGTACCGATATGTCAGATAATATAACTTACATTTCATTTCAAGAGGAAATTCGACATATCAAATACAAACTCAAAGCTACCACACAGTGGCTATACGGACTTCGGAAAAAAATATAGAAATAAACGTAACACAAATCAGTCATAGATATTCATATCACAAAGGCAGAATCAGATATGGATATATCACATAAAAGTGTACATCAAAATAGAGGTCATATAAGATCCACTACATCACAAAAGAATAGGTACAGGTGCTAGACAAAAGAATAAGTATACATCAAGGAGTCTCTATCTCGAATGTAAAACAACAAAAACTACTAAGCTAAAGTAGTTAGCCAAAATTCAGGTGATGGACCCTGATAAGAAGTCAAGCAGAAGCACCTGAAATACCTCAGTCTGACCCGAGTATTATTTAAGAAGAAAATAATAAACGGGTCAGTCTAGCTATAAATATCAGATAAAATGAGACAGGATAAGATATATCACAAAAACGTATGATAACAATAATGCCATACAATGACAAGTATACATCAGATAACAACAAAAATCATAATCTCAAATCATCTCAAACATCCAAAAAGAATCACATATTCTTTAAATTATTCACCAAAACACAAACATTGATAAAGCTTATTAATGCAATCCACGAAAATTGGTGGAACACCAATTCTAGAAATCAACCACCAGAAATTCAGAAATCACAAAGGGGGAGGCCTATCATAAATGGGAGCATGAAAACTCACCAACACGTGTTTCACAAACAGAATGCTATTCCATGGTCGCTAACCATCAATTTTGAGACGAGGCTCCACAAATGGCCCAAAGACCATGGGTCGCTACCCCACCAAATTGAACCGAAGTTCCACAAACGGGGTTTTTAGTCCCCACACAAACATAGAGACATCGCACATCACTAGTCTAAATCACAAAATGATCACCATTGATCAATAATAAGTGTAAATTATACTAAGCTAGTAAATAGACGAGTTTAGCTTCATGTCCCATAACCGCTGGCTTAACTTAAATATTTACGAACAGATTGTAGATTTCCACTCGAAAATTGTCACAAGAGTTCAATCGAACGAGTCCATGAATTAACCTACAAAGTAAACGCAAGTGTTTCATACCACTTGTTTTACTAAGCCATTTAATTAGATTTCTCATACGAATGAGGTAAAGGTTTGTATATACTAATAGATTAGAAAAACGATATTTATAAACGAGATTTGTATTAAAATAGAGTTGAAAACCTCTTTGTGAAAGAGTTTGAATATTTACTACTAGTATAGAAACCTTTGTATTTTAAAGTGACAAATCACAAAAATGATTGTAAAAACAATCAATCACCAAAGATTCACATTCGAAGACGTGAATCAAAATCATAGAAATCGATATCAAATCCATCAAATGGATATTCCCAAAAATCCAAAGAAAGAAGTCATCAAAGTCGATAATAAGTGATGACAACTATCCGGATCAACAACAATCGATTAAAAGTAGGAAATCCACTCAAAAACATAAGCAAATAGGCATACTGCTCAATTCCATACGTCTGGAGGTTCAATCTAGGCGTTTGAAAACTAACCAGACGTCTGGTTTAGAATCCAGACGTCTGGATTTGTTCTTTGGAAATAATCCAAAGAACCCCAGACGTCTAAAACTTCAAGTCAGACGTCTGTGACCCATCCAGACGTCTGATCCTAAATTTCAAACATCTAGAATTAGCCTCTGCCTTTTTTTTATATACTGTGTGCTTATATTTTTCTCTCCAGGTCCAAACCAGACGTCTGGTCACCTGGTCTGGGCAACAATTTGCCTAGGCCAAAGTGGCCAAAACGTATCGGGAGCGATCGGACGAGCAACGGCGACTAAGGATTTATGCCAAGCGACAACCCAGCCTTAAAGGCTCTTCGATACACCCCAAATATCAATGTCCAAACATCCATAGTAGGATTTTCATAAAATTGGACCAAAACACCAAAATTTGGAAAATTCACCAAATCAATTCAAATCAAAAGCATATGATCATGCACAAATGTTAGGAATTCATACCTTACAACAAAGAAAGTTATAGACGTAGATGTGAGTTAAAGAACTCACCTTTAAACCCAAAAACAATGAATGAGAAGCTTTAAAGCAAAAGAAAGATCAACTACTCTTCAACTTCAACTCTAGAAGCTCCAATCTAAGATCAAAAGCAATATTTCCTAAGTTAGGTTATAGGAAATTTCTGAAATTGGAGAGAGATTGAGTAGGAGAAGAAGAAGAGGATGCTTACCTAAGCTTCTCTTTGATTTTGGACTTGAATTTGTATTTCCTAATCAAAACTAGGGTTTAGGAATTCCTATTTCCCATTCTTTCCCCCATTTTTCTCTTAAACTTGAGAGTGTTAGGAAATGAAAATGAATGAAGGAAGTTGAGTGGAGTTAGGGTATTAGATGAGTAATGAGCTGAAACCCAAACCCAAAGCCCAATAGAAAAATAGCAAAATTCACTCAACTCCAAACATATCGATGTTTATACTCAAAAAAGTTGTAAATGCCATTTTGAACTCAATGGAAGTGGTCTCGAGTCCCAATTCGACTGTTTACAAAAAGTAACATTTCGGACTTAAATCCGACTAACGATGCTATATTTAAATAAAATATTTAAATATACAATCGTAAAATATGCGGGTTGTTACAGACTCCCCTCCTTAAAGAAATTGCATCCTCACAATACTTAAGAAAAAAAATAAAGAGTAACAACCATAAAAGCATATCAACACAAAAGAAGAAATCTTGAAATGAGAAGTTCACCTTTAAAGAGCACGAGAAAGTACGTCCGGATGTGTTCGCTCGATGAATTCTCTGGATTCCCAAGAGCAATCCTTAGGATTTGAGGACCATTGAACTTTCACAAGAGGAACGTCTTTATTTCGAAGACGTTTAACCTCCGTAGTAATGATTCGAATAGGATGTTGCTCATAAGTCAAATTTGGTGAAACTTCAATTTCTTCAATAACACCGGGCTCAAGAATAGAATCGGAATCCCGAAGGCATTTCCGTAGTTGAGAGACGTGGAATACGTCATGAATAGCAGACAATTGAGCCGGTAAAAAAAGGCGATAAGCCACGGAACCAATGCGTTCGGTGATGGGAAATGGACCAATATATCGAGGTGCTAACTTTCCCGATCGACTGAAATGCACAACACCTTTCATAGGTGAAACACGAATGAACACCAAATCTCCCACAGAAAATTCTAATCTCCTTCTTTGGTTATCGGCATAGGATTTTTTTCTACTTTGAGCTTCTTTCATCCTATGAGGAATAAGGTTAATCTTCCCTGTGGCATCACGAATAAAATCTGGACCTAAAACCTGCCTCTCACCGGCTTCAAGCCAACACGAAGGAGATCGGCATGGCCTTCCGTAGAGTGCCTCGAAAGGTGCCATACCAATACTAGATTGGAAGCTATTATTATACGAAAACTCAACAAGAGAAATATGATCTTCCCAACTTCCATCAAAATCAAGAACACATGCACGAAGAAGATCTTCAAGAGTTTGATTCACACGCTCGATTTGTCCATCGGACTGAGGATGATAAGCGGTGCTAAAATTTAGCTTCGTTCCAAAAGCTTTTTGAAGACCTTTCCAAAATCCACTAGTAAACAATGGATCACAATCGCTAACAATAGAAGTAGGAACTCCATGCAATTTAACAATTTCTCTAACATAGAGTTTAGCCAAAAGAGGTACGGTCCGATTGGACCGAACGGGAATAAAATGGGCGGATTTTGTAAGTCTATCGACAATCACCCATAAGTTGTCATGTCCCGAATGAGAACGGGGAAGACCGTCAATAAAGTCCATGGAGACTTGATCCCACTTCTAAAGTGGAGTGTCCAAAGGTTGCAATAACCCACCGGGCCTTTGATGCTCGACCTTAACGAGTTGGCAAGTCATGCAACGCTTAATAAAGTTAGAATTGTCAGATTTCATTCCATCCCAATAATAAAGTTGCTTCATATCCGCGTACATTTTACTACTACCGGGATGAATGGTAAATTTAGAAAGATGAGAATCTTCTAAAATGTCTTTAGGAAGATCACAAATATTTGGCACAATAAGTCTACCAAACTTTCGAATACCGCCACGAGCATCAATATCAAAGTCTTTCAAACCTTCTATATCAATTTTATCCCTACAACTTTGGCTAAGAAGAGCCAATTCGGGATCACGCCTTTGAACTTCAAGACTGCAGTCTAAAAGAGAAGGATGAGTCTCAAGGCTACACAAAACAAGAGATGAACATGAATTGGATTCACGATCTTGAATCTCACAAGTAGACAAAGTCTCGAGATCATTCCACTCGGATATCATCATAGAAACAACCGCTTGTTGCTTACGACTAAGGGCATCGGCAACACGATTACCCTTTCCAGGAGTATAAAGAATATCAAGATCATAAGACGCAAGGAACTCGAGCCAACGTAGTTGATGCAAATTAAGTTCCTTTTGAGAAAATAAATATTTCAAAGATTTATGATCGGTGTAGAGAACAAATTTCTCTCCCAAAAGATAATGATGCCAAATTCTAAGGGTGAAAACAATAGTTGTGAGCTCTAAATCATGAGTGGCATATTTAGTCTCGGCAGGCTTTAATTGCCTAGAAGCATAAGCGATAACACGTTCCGTTTGCATGAGAACGGCACCCAAACCAACACGACTAGCATCGGTATAAACAATAAAGTCTTGGTTCCCTTCGGGAATCACAAGAACAAAAGCATCGGAAAGGTTTTTAAATTTCTGAAAAGCAGCTTCACATTTGTTTGACCAAATGTACTTAACTCCCTTCTTTGTCAAATCAGTAAGAGGTATGGAAATTTTAGAAAAGTCTTTTATGAACCGACGGTAATAACTCGCCAATCCGAGAAAGCTACAAATTTCCGTCATACTCTGTGGTCTCTTCCAATTTGTAATCGCTTCAATCTTTGAAGGATCCACTTAAATTCCGAATTCAGAAATAATATGCCCCAAAAATTTCACACGAGATTGCCAAAAGTGGAACTTAGAAAATTTTGCTTTCAATTGGTTGCTCCTAAGAGTTTCCAACATAATCCGAAGATGATTTTCATGCTCTTCCTCGGTTTTAGAATAAATAAGAATATCATCGATAAAGATGAGAACAAATCGATCGAAGAAGTCTTTGAAACCTCAATTCATAAGGTAAACGAAATAAGCCGGAGCATTCGTTAAACCAAATGGCATAACAAGCCATTCATAAGATCCATAACAAGTACGGAACGACATCAAAGTAATGCAATCCTCTGCAATATGGAGCTGATGAAAACCGGTTGCTAAGTCTAACTGTGAAAAGACTTTAGCACCACTAAGTTGATCGAATAAATCATCAAATCGAGGTAAGGGGTATTTATTCTTGATGGTGAGATTATTAAGCTTGTGGTAGTCAATGCATAGCCTAAGTGTACCATCGGATTTCTTCACAAATATAGCAAAAGATCCCCACGGAGAGGAACTAGATTGAACAAACTGTTTTGCTTCCAATTCGGATAATTGTTTACGCATCTCCTCATTTTCCTTATTGGACAAACGATAAGGAGGACGAGTGATAGGTAGAGCTCCAGGGATTAGATTAATTCTGAACTCAATTGCTCGCTTAGGTGGTAATCCTAAAACGGGCTCAAATATATTGGGAAATTCACGAACAATGAGAATGAGGGAAATGACATCTTCCTCATCATCATTATCGTCATCATGAGGATTTAGAGAATACAAGGATGCTCCTGAATTGGAATCCGAATCTTTAAGAATAATAGAAATCTTCTTAACAGATTGAGGATGTCGAAGATAAATAGTCCTCTCGGGACATAGGATATGTGCTTCATATCGATTAAGCCAATCCATTCCCAAAATCATTCCGAAACCTAAGTAGCGCATAACATGCAAATCAGCCCGAAAAGCATAATCACATAAAATAATTTTGACATCTTTACAAAGTAAATCAAGTGTTGCTGATCCACCAACCGGATTCGCAATAGTCAATGAAGTCATCAAGTCAATAACATTCAAAGACAAAGCATCAACAAGTTCTTTTGATATAAAAGAGTGAGATGCACCCGTATCAAAAAGAACTCGAATAGGGAGATCACGAAATATAATAATGCCATCAAGGATAGAATGAGAAATACCTTGACCAAGAGAAGTGTTACTAGGGGCTTGTACAACATTTAACTTCCCTTCCTTCTTGCTTTGAAGTTTGGGACATGAAGATAAAGTATGACCCGAACTATTGCAATAGCGGCAGGTAAGGGGCTTCGGACACTTGTTTGCATAATGGTCCTTAGAACCACAATTATAACATTCTCCATGACTAGAGGTAGGAGACTTTGCTACCGAAGTTGCTTTCTTCCCTTTCTTGTTGGGATTAGGCTTGAATTTAAAAGGCCTCTTCTTATTGATGTTTTGTTTGACTTCAACATCACTTTCTTTATCGGCCTCTTCGAGTCGAAGAGCGATATCAACAAGCTGATCGAAAGAAACTTCTAGTTTCAGAAGTAATGGCTTTTTGAGGTTCTTATTCAACCCATAGACAAATCTCTTATTTTTCTTCAATGGGGTATTAATATACTCGACCCCATATTTAGAGAGAGATTCAAAAGATGCAACGTCATCCATCACAGAAGATTCACCTTGAACAAGGTCAATAAAGCGTCGAGCTAAAGATACTTTTTCAGCTTCTAGCACAAATTTCAACTCGAACCTTTCCTGGAATTGCTCCCAAGTAAGATCCGCTTCAATAATTTCCGAGATCAGAAGCTCATACCAATCTAATGCTCTTTCTTGGAGCATGCTAGAAGGCACATGGACTCGATGATGATCAATAAGATTCATGCGAGAAAAGATGCGATCGCATGTTCTAAGCCAAGCTTGGACTTCTATAACGCTCTTGGAACCCTTGAAAGGCCTTCCAACCAAGTTGGTATAATCAATGCACAAGCGTGCAAACCCAGATTTAGGATGAGTAGGCTCTGGAATGGGTCCAATAGCTTAAGCATTCTTCACAAGATCTAAAAGCTACTGGGCAAACATGAATACTCCGTCCTGAGGAGTAGCACTAGATTGACCGGTGCTGGGACGGCCTGGTCTAACCATTTCTCTTCTTTAAGAAAGAAAGAAAGAAGAGGAAAAAGTTTATTCTCAGAATGAATTCAAAAACTTGATTGATAAAACAAGGCATCATAAAAAGAAATAGGATAGAATGGTACGAAGACTCGAATTAAATCCTATGGCACGATTCCTAAGAAAGACTTAGGACAATGATCCTTACTAGATTATTTTACATTGTTTCAAAGTTTGGCTCTGATACTAAGCTGGGGCCCACCCCACCTCTATACTCACACTAGCCAAGGACACTACTGGGTAATGCCGTCGACTAGCACGAAGAATAAGGCTGTTGAGGAGCGACCATCTGTGTAGTTGCGTTGTGCGAGTACCGATATGTCAGATAATATAACTTACATTTCATTTCAAGAGGAAATCTGACATATCAAATACAAACTCAAAGCTACCACAGAGTGGCTATACGGACTTCGGAAACAAATGTAGAAATAAACGTAACACAAATCATTCACAGATATTCATATCACAAAGGCGGAATCAGATATGAATATATCACATAAAAGTATACATCAAAATAGTGGTCATATAAGATCCACTACATCACAAAAGAATAGGTACAAGTGGTAGACAAAAGAATAAGTATACATCAAGGAGTCTCTATCTCGAATGTATAACAACAAAAACTACTAAGCTAAAGTAGTTAGCCAAAAGTCAGGTGATGGACCCTGATAAGAAGTCAAGCAGAAGCACCTGAAATACCTCGGTCTGACCCGAGTATTATTTAAGAAGAAAATAATAAACGGATCAGTCTAGCTATAAATATCAGATAAAATGAGACTAGACAATAGATATCAGAAAAACGTATGATAACAACAATGCCATACTATGACAAGTATACATCAGATAACAACAAAAATCATACAATATCTCAAATCATCTCAAACATCCAAAAAGAATCACATATTCTTTAAATTATTCACCAAAACACAAACATTGATAAAGCTTATCAATGCAATCCATGAAAATTGCTGGAACAAAAATTCTAGAAACCAACCACCAGAAATCCAGAAATCACAAAGGGGGAGGCCTATCACAAACGGGAGCATGAAAACTCACCAACACGTGTGTCACAAATGGAACGCTATTCCATGGTTGCTAACCAACAATTTTGAGCCGAGGCTCCAAAAACGGCCCGAAGACCATGGGTCGCTACCCCACCAAATTGAACCGAAGTTCCACAAACGGGGTTTTTAGTCCCACACAAACACAAAGACATCGCACATCGCTAGTCTAAATCACAAAATGATCACCATTGATCAATAAGAAGTGTAAATTACACTAAGCTAGTAAATAGATGAGTTTAGCTTCATGTCCCATAACCATTGGCTTAACTTAAATATTTACGAACAGATTGTAGATTTCCACTCGAAAATTGTCACAAGAGTTCAATCGAACAAGTCCAAGAATTAACCGACAAAGTCAACGCCAGTGTTTCATACCACTTGTTTTACTAAGCCGTTTAATTAGATTTCTCATAATGAGGTAATGGTTTGTATATACTAATAGATTAGAAAAACGATTTTTATAAACGAGATTTGTATTAAAATAGAGTTGAAAACCTCTTTGTGAAAGAGTTTGAATATTTACTACTAGTATAGAAACCTTTGTGTTTGAAAGTGACAAATCACAAAAATGATGGCAAAAACAATCAATCACCAAAGATTCACATTCGAAGACGTGAATCAAAATCATAGAAATCGATATCAAATCCATCAAATGGATATTCCCAAAAATCCAAAGAAAGAAGTCATCAAAGTCGATAATAAGTGATGACAACTATCCGGATCAACAACCATCGATTAAAAGTAGGAAATCCACTCAAAACCATAAGCAAATAGGCAAAACTGCTCAATTCCAAACGTCTGGAGGTTCAATCTAGGCGTCTGAAAACTAACCAGACGTCTGGTTTAGAATCCAACCGTCTGGATTTGTTCTCTGGAAATAATCCAAAGAACCCCCAGACGTTTGAAACTTCAAGTCAGACGTCTGTTTCCCATCCAGACGTCTGATCCTAAATTTCAAACATCTAGAATTAGCCTCTGCCTTCTTTTTATATACTACGTGCTTATATTTTTCTCTCCAGGTCCAAACCAGACGTCTGGTCACCTGGTCTGGGCAACAATTTGCCTAGGCCAAAGTGGCCAAAACGTATCGGGAGCGATCGGACGAGCAACGACGACTAAGGATTTATGCCAAGCGACAACCCAGCCTTAAAGGCTCTTCGAAACACCCGAAATATCAATGTTCAAACATCCAAAGTAGGATTTTCATAAAATTGGACCAAAACACCAATATTTGGAAAATTCACCAAATCACTTCAAATCAAAAGCATATGTTCATGCACAAATGTTAGGAATTCATACCTTACAACAAAGAAAGTTATAGACATAGATGTGAGTTAAAGAACTCACCTTTAAACCCAAAACAATGAATGAGAAGCTTTATAGCAAAAGAAAGATCAACTACTCTTCAACTTCAACTCTAGAAGCTCCAATCTAAGATCAAAAGCAATATTTCCTAAGTTAGGTTATAGGAAATTTCTGAAATTGGAGAGATATTGAGATGGAGAAGAAGAAGAGGATGCTTATCTAAGCTTCTCTTTGATTTTGGACTTGAATTTGTATTTCCTAATCAAAACTAGGGTTTAGGTATTCGTATTTCCCATTCTTTCCCCTATTTTTCTCTTAAACTTGAGAGTGTTAGGAAATGAAAATGAATGAAGGAAGTTGAGTGGAGTTAGGGTATTAGATGAGTAATGAGCTGAAACCCAAACCCAAACCCAAACCCAAAGCCCAATAGAAAAATAGCAAAATTCACTCAACTCCAAACATATCGATGTTTATACTCAAAAAAGTTGTAAACGCCATTTTGGACTCAATGGAAGTGGTCTCGAGTCCCAATTCGACTTTTTACAAAAAGTAACATTTCGGACTTAAATCCGACTAACGATGCTATATTTAAATAAAACATTTAAATATACAATCGTAAAATATGCGGGTTGTTATAGACTCCCCTCCTTAAAGAAATTGTGTCCTCGCAATACTTAAGAAAAAAAATAAAGAGTAACAACCATAAAAGCATATCAACACAAAAGAAGAAATCTTGAAATGAGAAGTTTACCTTTAAAGAGCACGAGAAAGTAAGTCTTGATGTGTTCGCTCGATGAATTCTCTGGATTCCCAAGAGCAATCCTTAGGATTTGAGGACCATTGAACTTTCACAAGAGGAACGTCTTTATTTCGAAGACGTTTAACCTCTGTAGCAATGATTCGAATAGGATGTTGCTCAAAAGTCAAATTTGGTGAAACTTCAATTTCTTCAATAACACCGGGCTCAAGAATAGAATCGGAATCCCGAAGGCATCTCCGTAGTTGAGAGACGTGGAATACGTCATGAATAGTAGAAAATTGAGCCGGTAAGAAAAGGCGATAAGCCACGGAACCAATGCGTTCGGTGATGGAAAATGGACCAATATATCGAGGTGCTAACTTTACCGATCGACTGAAACGCATAACACCTTTCATAGGTGAAACACGAAAGAACACCAAATATCCCACAGAAAATTCTAATCCCCTTCTTCGGTTATCGGCATAGGATTTTTGTCTGCTTTGAGCTTCTTTCATCCTATGACGAATAAGGTCAATCTTCTCTGTGGCATCACAAATAAAATCTGGACCTAAAACCAGCCTCTCAACGGCTTCAAGCCAACATGAAGGGCCTTTTGTAGAGTGCCTCGAAAGGTGCCATACCAATACTAGATTGGAAGCTATTATTATACGAAAACTCAACAAGAGAAATACGATCTTCCCAACTTCCACCAAAATCAAGAACACATGCACGAAGAAGGACTTCAAGAGTTTGATTCACAGGCTCGGTTTGTCCATCGGACTGAGGATGATAAGCAGTGCTAAAATTAAGCTTCGTTCCCAAAGCTTTTTGAAGACATTTCCAAATCCACTAGTAAACAATGGATCACGATCGCTAACAATAGAAGTAGGAACTCCATGCAATTTAACAATTTCTCCAACATAGAGTTTAGCCAAAAGAGGTACGGTCCGATTGGACCGAATGGGAATAAAATGGGCGGTTTTTGTAAGTCTATCGACAATCACCCATAAGCTGTCATGGCCCGAACGAGAACGGGGAAGACCGTCAATAAAGTCCTTGGAGACTTGATCCCACTTCCGAACTGGAATGTCCAAAGGTTGCAATAACCCACCGGGCCTTTGATGCTCGACCTTAACGAGTTGGCAAGTCATGCAACGCTTAATAAAGTTAGCAATGTCAGATTTCATTCCATCCCAATAATAAAGTCACTTCATATCCGCGTACATTTTACTACTACCGAGATGAATGGTAAATTTAGAAAGATGAGAATCTTCTAAAATGTCTTTAGGAAGATCACAAATATTTGGCACAATAATTCTACCAAACTTTCGAATACCACCACGAGCATCAATATCAAAGTCTTTCAAACCTTCTATATCAATTTTATCCTTACAACTTTGGCTAAGAAGAGCCAATTCGAGATCACGCCTTTGAGCTTCAAGAATGTGGTCTAAAATAGAAGGATGAGCCTCAAGGCTACACTAAACAGGAGATGAACATGAATTGGATTCATGATCTCGAATCTCACAAGTAGACAAAATCTCGAGATCATTCCACTCGGATATCATCATAGAAACAACTGCTTGTTGCTTACGACTAAGGGCATCGGCAACACGATTACCCATTCCAGGAGTATAAAGAATATCAAGATCATAAGACGCAAGGAACTCGAGCCAACGTTGTTGACGCAAATTAAGTTCCTTTTGAGAAAATAAATATCTCAAAGATTTATGATCGGTGTAGAGAACAAATTTCTCTCCCAAAAGATAATGACGCCAAATTCTAAGGGCGAAAACAATAGCTGCGAGCTCTAAATCATGAGTGGCATATCTAGTCTCAGCAAGCTTTAATTGCCTAGAAGCATAAGCGGTAACACGTTCCCTTTACATGAAAACGGCACCCAAACCAACACGACTAGCATCGGTACAAACAATAAAGTCTTGGTTCCCTTCGGAAATCACAAGAATAGGAGCATCGAAAAGGAGTTCTTTTAATTTCTGAAAAGCAGCTTCACATTTGTTTGACCAAATGTACTTAACTCTCTTCTTTATCAAATTAGTAAGAGGTACGGAAATTTTAGAAAAGTCTTTTATGAACCAACGGTAATAACCCGCCAATCCGAGAAAGCTATGAATTTCCGTCACACTCTCCGGTCTCTTCCAATTTTGAATCACTTCAATCTTTGAAGTATCCATGGAAATTCCGGATTCAGAAATAATAAGCCCCAATTATTTCACACGAGATTGCCAAAAGTGGCACTTAGAAAATTTTGCTTTCAATTGGTTGCTCCTAAGAGTTCCAACACAATCCGAAGATGATTTTCATGCTCTTTCTCGGTTTTAGAATAAACAAGAATATCATCGATAAAGATGAGAACAAATCGATCGAGGAAGTCTTTGAAAACTCGATTCATAAGGACAATGAAATAAGTCGGAGCATTCGTTAAACCAAATGGCATAACAAGCCATTCATAAGATCCATAACGACTACGGAACGACATCAAAGGAATGCTATCCTCTACAATACGGAGCCGATGAAAACCGGTAGCTAAGTCTAACTGTGAAAAGATTTTAGCACCACTAAGTTGATCGAATAAATCATCAATCCGAGGTGAGGGGTATTTATTCTTGATCGTGAGATCATTAAGCTTGCGGTAGTCAACGCACAGCCTAAGTGTACCATCAGATTTCTTTACAAATATAGCAGATGCTCCTCACGGAGAGGAACTAGATTGAATAAACTGTTTTGCTTCCAATTCGGATAATTTTTTATGCATCTCCTCATTTTCCTTATTGGACATACGATAAGGAGGACGAGTTATAGGTAGAGCTCTAGGGATTAGATTAATTCTGAACTCAATTGCTCGTTTAGGTGGTAATCCTAAAACGGGCTCAAATATGTCGGGAAATTCACGAATAATGTGAATGAGGGAAATGACATCTTCCTCTTCATCATTATCGTCATCATGAGGATTTAGAGAATACAAGGATGCTCCCGAATTGGAATCTGAATCTTTAAGAACAATAGAAATCTGCTTAACAGATTGAGGATGTCGAAGATAAATAGTCCTCTCGGGACATAGGATATGGGCTTCATATCGATTAAGCCAATCTATTCCCAAAATCATTCTGATACCTAAGTAGCGCATAACATGCAAATCGGCCCGGAAAGCATAATCACATAAAATAATTTCAACAACTTTACAAAGTAAACTGAGTGTTGCAGATCCACTAACCGGATTCGCAATTCTCAATGAAGTCATCAAGCCAATAACATTCAAAGACAAAGCATCAACAAGTTCTTTTGATATAAAAGAGTGAGATGCACCCGTATCAAAAAGAACTCGAATAGGAAGATCACGAAATATAATAATGCCATCAAGGATAGAATGAGAAATACCTTGACCAAGAGAAGTGTTACTAGGGGCTTGTACAACATTTAGCTTCCCTTCCTTCTTTCTTTGAAGTTTGGGACATGAAGATAAAGTATGACCCGACCTTTTTCAATAGCGGCAAGTAAGGGCCTTCAGACACTTGTTTGCATAATGGTCCTTAGAACCACAATTGTAACATTCTCCCCGAATAGAGGTAGGAGTCATTGCTACCGAAGTTGCTTGCTTCCCCTTCTTGTTGGGATTAGGATTGAATTTAAAAGGCCTCTTCTTATTGATGTTTTGTTTGACTTCAACATCACTTTCTTTATTGGCCTCTTCGAGTCGAAGAGCGATATCAACAAGCTGATCGAAAGAAACTTCTAGTTTCAGAAGTAATGGCTTTTTGAGGTTCTTATTCAACTCATATACAAATCTCTGATTTTTCTTCAATGGGGTATTAATATACTCGACCCTATATTTAGAGAGAGATTCAAAAGATGCGACGTAATCCATCACAAAAGATTCACCTTGAACAAGGTCAATAAAGCGTCGAGCTAAAGATACTTTTTCAGCTTCCGGCACAAATTTCAACTTGAACCTTTCCCGAAATTGCTCCCAAGTAAGATCCGCTTCAATAATTTCCAAGATCAGAAGCTCATACCAATCTAATGCTCTTTCTTGGAGCATGCTAGAAGCCACTTGGACTCGATGAAGATCAATAAGATTCATGCGAGAAAAGATGCGATCGCATGTTCTAAGTAAAGCTTGGACTTCTATAACGCTCTTGGAACCCTTGAAAGGCCTTCCACCCAAGTTGGTATAATCACTGCACAAGCGTGCAAACCCAGATTTAGGATGAGTAGGCTTTGGAATAGGTCCGATAGCTTGAGCATTCTTCACAAGATCTAAAAGCTGCTGGGCAGACATGAATACTCCGTCCTGAGGAGTAGCACTAGATTGACCGGCGCTGGGACGGCTTGGTCTAACCATTTCTCTTCTTTAAGAAAGAAAGAAAGAAGAGGAAAAGGGTTATTCTCAGAATGAATATCAAACAACTTGATTGATAAAACAAGGCATCATAAAAAGAAATAGGATAGAACGGTACGAAGACTCGAATTAAATCCTATGGCATGATTGCTAAGAAAGACTTAGGACAATGATCCTTGCTAGATTATTCTACATTGTTCCGAAGTTTGGCTCTGATACCAAGCTGTGGCACCCCACCTCTATACTCACACTAGCCAAGGACACTACTGGGTAATGCCGTCGACTAGCATGAAGAATAAGGCTGTTGAGGAGTGACCATCTATGTAGTTGCTTTGTACGAGTACCGATATGTCAGATAATATAACTTACATTTCATTTCAAGAGGAAATCTAACATATCAAATACAAACTCAAAGCTACCACATAGTGGCTATACGGACTTCGGAAATAAATATAGAAATAAACGTAACACAAATCAGTTATAGATATTCATATCACAAAGGCGGAATCAGATATGAATATACCACATAAAAGTGTACATCAAAATAGTGGTCATATAAGATCCACTACATCACAAAAGAATAGGTACAAGTGCTAGACAAAAGAATAAGTATACATCAAGGAGTCACTATCTCGAATGTATAATAACAAAAACTACTAAGCTAAAGTAGTTAGCCAAAAGTCAGGTGATGAACCCTGATAAGAAGTCAAGCAGAAGCACCTGAAATACCTCGGTCTGACCCGAGTATTATTTAAGAAGAAAATAATAAACGGATTAGTCTAGGTATAAATATCAGATAAAATGAGACTGGATAAGAGATATCAGAAAAACGTATGATAACAATAATGCCATACTATGACAAGTATACATCAGATAACAACAAAAATCATACAATATCTCAAATCATCTCAAACATCCAAAAAGAATCACATATTCTTTAAATTATTCACCAAAACACAAACATTGATAAAGCTTATCAATGCAATCCACGAAAATTGGTGGAACACAAATTCTAGAAATCAACCACCAGAAATCCAGAAATCACAAAGGGGGAGGCCTATCACAAACGGGAGCATGAAAACTCACCAACACGTGTGTCACAAACGGAACGCTATTCCATGGTCGCTAACCATCAATTTTGAGCCGAGGCTCCACAAACGGCCTGAAGACCATGGGTCGCTACCCCACCAAATTGAACCGAAGTTCCACAAACAGGGTTTTTAGTCCCCACACAAACACAGAGACATCGCACATCGCTAGTCTAAATCACAAAATGATCACCATTGATCAATAAGAAGTGTAAATTACACTAAGCTAGTAAATAGACGAGTTTAGCTTCATGTCCCATAACCACTGACTTAACTTAAATATTTACTAACAGATTGTAGATTTCCACTCGAAAATTGTCACAAGAGTTCAATCGAACAAGTCCAAGAATTAACCGACAAAGTAAACGCAAGCGTTTCATACCACTTGTTTTACTAAGCCGTTTAATTAGATTTCTTATATGAATGAGGTAAAGGTTTGTATATACTAATAGATTAGAAAAACGATTTTTATAAACGAGATTTGTATTAAAATAGAGTTGAAAACCTCTTTGTGAAAGAGTTTGAATATTTACTACTAGTATAGAAACCTTTGTATTTGAAAGTGACAAATCACAAAAATGATTGTAAAAACAATCAATCGCCAAAGATTCACATTCGAAGACGTGAATCAAAATCATAGAAATCGATATCAAATCCATCAAATGGATATTCCCAAAAATCCAAAGAAAGAAGTCATCAAAGTCGATAATAAGTGATGACAACTATCCGGATCAACAACAATCGATTAAAAGTAGGAATCCACTTAAAAACATAAGCAAATAGGCAAACTGCTCAATTCTAGACGTCTTGAGGTTCAATCAAGGCGTCTGAAAACTAACCAGACGTCTGGTTTAGAATCCAGACGTCTGGATTTGTTCTCTGGAAATAATCTAGAGAACCCCCAAACATCTGAAACTTCAAGTCAGACATCTAAGACACATCCAAACGTCTGATCCTAAATTTCAGACGTCTGGAATTAGTCTCTGCCTTTTTTTATATACTGCGTGCTTATATTTTTCTCTCCAGGTCCAAACCAGACGTCTGGTCACCTGGTATGGGCAACAATTTGCCTGGGCCAAAGTGGCCAAAACGTATCAGGAGCGATCGGACGAGCAACGACGACTAAGGATTTACGCCAAACGACAACCCAGTCTTAAAGGCTCTTCGATACACCCCAAATATCAATGTCCAAACATCCATAGTAGGATTTTCATAAAATTGGACCAAAACACCAATATTTGGAAAATTCACCAAACCAATTCAAATCAAAAGCAAATGATCATGCACAAATGTTAGGAATTCATACCTAACAACAAAGAAAGTTATAGACGTAGATGTGAGTTAAAGAACTCACCTTTAAACCCAAAAACAATGAATGAGAAGCTTTAAAGCAAAGGAAAGATCAACTACTCTTCAACTTCAACTCTAGAAGCTCCAATCTAAGATCAAAAGCAATATTTCCTAAGTTAGGTTATAGGAAATTTCTAAAATTGGAGAGAAATTTAGATGGAGAAGAAGAAGAGGATGCTTACCTAAGCTTCTCTTTGATTTTGGACTTGAATTTGTATTTCCTAATCAAAACTAGGGTTTATGAATTTCTATTTCCCATTCTTTCTCCCATTTTTCTCTTAAGCTTGAGAGTGTTAGGAAATGAAAATGAATAAAGGAAGTTGAGTGGAGATAGGGTATTAGATGAGTAATGAGCTAAAACCCAAAGCCCAATAGAAAAATAGCAAAATTCACTCAACTCCAAACATATCGATGTTTATACTCAAAAAAGTTGTAAACGCTATTTTGGACTCAATGGAAGTGGTCTCGAGTCCTAATTCGACTGTTTACAAAAAGTAACATTTTGGACTTAAATCCGACTAACGATGTTATATTTAAATAAAACATTTAAATATACAATCGTAAAATATGCGGGTTGTTATAGTAGCTGCACATCGACACCAAGTCATACGATATAACAACACTAAGGTCAAGAATTAGACCTTTGAAGTTGGCGACCTGGTTATCAAACAAATCTTCCCTGGCCCTGAAAACTTGGGCCCGACTTGGGAAGGTCTGCAAGCAATAGAGCAGAAGCTTGGAGATGGAAATTTCAAGCTTGCGACGACGGACGGGATTTCGCTCTTAAGTGTATGGAATAGCGAGCACTTACGACACTATTTCACTTAGAAAAAAATTCATAAATAATTGGCTAGAGCCGTGTAATAAGACAAATTCTATCATTTCCCATCTTTTATGGAATAAAATGGTTTTTACACTCCAAGACTCTACCTTTCCATTACTTAAAAGTTATGACTTGATCGACTCAAATAAATCTGCATGTGAATAATGCAGGTGTGAAAGTACCTAGAGTTAGGTGCCAACCAAAACCTCTATAGTACATCATCGAAGCCTCGAAGTTCTTCTCGGTATCCGTAGATAAATACCAGCCAACTCTTGTCCTCAGACTGGAGTAGTAGTATAAAATAAATGGACGTGACCCAAATATCCATCAGCCAACTCTTGTTTTTAGATTGGGGGCAGGAGTATAAAATCAAACGGGATGTGACATAACTGTCCGTACATTAACTCTCGTCCTTGATGTGGGGGTACGAGTACTGATGCAGCGCACTATGATTGCGATAGGTCGCTTGGAATAAGACGTTCTCGACCTAGACATAGCGAGTTATGGGATAGCGAGATAAGAGAAGAAGGAGATGCAACGCCAACCGCCAACGACCTATGTGTTGAGTCGCGCACCGAGTTACGATCTAGCGAGGTATCAAGGTTGTGCGATGAAGCGAGTTATGCAGGGAAAGGGGAACCAGCGACCTACGATAAGTCGCTCAACTTTAGGTCGCTAACTCGTTAGACACTGGTTCATGAAGCGGTAATGTTTGTTTAGGTCGCTCGAAGATTTCCAGAAGCCACTTCTTTAGGTCGCTCAAGCGAGCTAACAACCTTATGCCGCAAATGCTGCTTTGACTTAAGTCGCGTGGAGCTTAGGTCGCATGTGTTGTAACTATTCTGTTAGGTCGTATATTTGTAACTCGTGTATGTTGTGTTGTAATTTTCCTTATGTTTGTTAAATCGTATGTCGTTGTGTATATATTAGGTCGTATGTTGTCAAGTGGTAAGTCGCTTGATGTTGTAATGGTTAGGTCGCGTCTGTTAGGTCGGTAACGACCTGTCTTAGGTCATGAGTCGCGTGAGTTAGGTCGCCGACCTGGGTTGTAAAACTCTATAAATAGCGGGGTTGTGTCATTTGTAAAGGTAAGTTGATTTTAAATAAAACTTTGTTTGTGTGCTTTGTGCCACTTTGAAATTGGTAGTTGAGTGTTATCTCCTATCTCCACTTTCGGCATTCGAGTGCGCTCGAATCAACGACTGTTGAAGCCAATTCACGGAATCAAGTGCCCTTGATCAACGTTCGAAGAATTGTAGATCTTCTTTCACGACATCGTGCGCGATCAACGTGACGAAGATAGCTAGAATCTGGTATCTTTGAGATCAACGGATTTGGGCGTTTGGTATTTTTCAATCCACCGATTGCTAATTTCATCGTTGTATTCATTTCGTGAATTTCCGCTGCATCATTTGGTATCAGAGCAAGACTTAGCCAATCATAGCTAAGCCGAGTCTTGGAGCCAAGGAGAAAGAGTTTGAAGAGTTAAAGCCGAGGGCTAGAAGTTGAAGTTGTGCATCACTTTGTGTTGAAGAGTCAAGGTCGTGCATCACTTTGTTGTTCAAGGCCGAGAGTTGAGCCGAGCTAAGTGAAGTGTTCAAGTTCAGATTTGTTCAAGCCGAAAGTTAAAGTTTGTTAAAGTTTCAATCATGCCTCCGAGAAGAGCTAATCGTCATCAAAATGTTGAAGATTTGTACAAAAGAGAAGATGCTGAACAAATGGAACAACGAATTAGCAACAAATTCAATGAGAAGTTGGATGAAGGTATTGGTAGGTTAGAGAAATTGATGATTGACATGAATCAAAGACAAAGGAGAAGGTCGCCAGTCTCGAACCATGGAGGAAACAGAGTTTCTCCATCGGTTACGGAAGCGAGGAGGGTGTCGCCGCAATCTTACCGAGAAAGAAGAGAATCTTCAGTTTCCTTGAGGAGAGATCACCATGAATTTAGAGATGAAGAAAGAAGAACTCAACGTGAGTTTGAGTATGAGCCATATCGTGATGATGAAAGACAAAGTAGAAGAGACATGCATGATCGTAGAGATGTTGATGGTCGAGATCGATATCGAAGTACACGTAATTATGACGAAGATAGTGATAGAAGTAATATTTAGTATCGAGATCGAGACCAAGTACGAAATGCATATCGGGATATAGAAGATGATCGTCGATGGGAGTCGGGGATGAAAACTGAAATTCCAGAATTAAGGGTGGTATGCAAACTGAGGAATTTTTGGATTGGTTATCTAATGTTGAAGAAATTTTTGACTTCAAAGAAGTTCCTGAGCATCGAAGAGTTAAGTTGGTTGCTACTCGTTTGAGAGGAAGAGCTATGGCGTGGTGGCAACAAACTAAACTTACACGGGAGAGAATGGGGAAGTCAAAGATTGCTACATGGGATAAGATGAAGAAATTAATGATGGCTACATTCTTGCCGTATAATTATCAGTCTCTTATGTATCAACGATTGCAGAATCTGAGATAGGGAACAAAGTCTGTGAATGATTATGCGGATGAATTTTATCAATTGATTGCGAGAAATGACATCATGGAGACGGAGGAACAGTTGACCGCTAGATTTGTTGGAGGGTTGAGAATGCAGATTCAAGATATGGTGAATATGATTGATCCCAGATCTATTGCTGAAGCACATCAAAAAGCTCTAGCTTGGGAGAAGCAAGGTAGGAGAGGTGGTGGTGTGTTCACAAATTCCAACAATCAAATGAAAGGGGCTAGTAGCAATGCGAATATTTCCAAGGCTGTTGCAAAACCGGTTGTTAGTGAAGTTGCTAAGACCAAGGTCAATAGTGGTATCAAATGCTTCAATTGTCAGGAGTTTGGTCACAAAAGCAATGAATGTCCGAAGCCAAAGAAGCGAGTGATGGTAGCTGAGGTTGAGGATGAGGATGTAGAAGCTGAATGTTCTAATTCACCATATGTTGAGGAGGAAGAAGAGTTGTCAGGAGATGAGGGTTGTAATTTAATGATGAGGAGGTCTTGTTTAACACCAAAACAAGAGGATGATTCTAGCTGGTTGAGGAGCAACATTTTTCAATCAACATGCACTATTCTGGGGAAGGTTTGCAAGTTTGTTATTGATGTGGGCAGCTGTGATAACATCATTTCTACCGAGGCTGTGAAAAGGTTGGCATTAAAGACTGAGAAGCATCTGAAACCTTACAAGTTAGCTTGGTTGAGGAAAGGTGGGGAAGTGAAGGTTGGACGAAGAGCTTATGTTAATTTTTCGATTGGGAAGAAATACAAAGATGAAATTTGGTGTGATGTTGTGGATATGGATGTATGCCATCTATTGTTGGGGAGACCGTGGCAATATGATAGGGCTGTGCAACATGATGGTCGTACCAATAGCTACAGTTTCATGTTTGAGGGCACAAAAATCACTTTAGTTCCTAAGAAGCGACAACAAGAAGAAAGCAAGTTGGAGGAGATTGAAGAACTTAAAACTTTGCTATCTTTGAAGGAGTTTGTTAAGGAAGTAGAAGAGGAGCCTGAAGTATTTTTGTTGATTGGACGTGAGAGTAATGAAGTGGTTGAAATTCCTAAAGAAGTAAAGCCAGTGCTGGAAGAATTTGACGATGTATTTCCTGAAGAGCTGCCAACAGAGTTGCCACCATTGAGGGACATACAACACCAAATAGATCTAGTTCCAGGAGCTGTGTTACCACATAAACCACATTACAGGATGAGTCCAAAGGAACATGAGGAGTTGAGAAGGCAGGTGGAAGAGTTGCTTGAACAAGGACGCATACAAGAGAGCTTAAGTCCTTGTGCGGTACCAGCTTTGTTAGTACCGAAGAAGGATGGAACGTGGAGGATGTTTACTGATAGTCAGGCACTAAACAAGATTACAGTGAGGTACAGATTTCCTATGCCTAGATTGGATGATTTTTTAGATCAGTTGAGCCGGGCTACTATCTTTTCGAAGATTGATCTGAAGAGTGGTTATCATCAAATTCGTATAAGACCAGGGGATGAATGGAAAACCGCGTTCAAGACACGGGAGGGGTTGTATGAATGGCTGGTCATGCCGTTTGGTTTGTCGAATGCACCTAGTACATTTATGTGGGTGATGAATCAGATCTTTAGACCATTTATTGGGGAGTTCATGGTGGTATACTTTGACGATATATTGATATACAGTGGAAGCACCAAAGAACATTTACATCATTTGAGAGAAGTGTTGAAGATACTTCGTCAGGAACAATTTTACGCTACAACAAAGAAATGCGTGTTCATGACGCATAGTGCTTTATTTTTGGGATATGTTATATCAGAAGAAGGTATACAGGTGGATCAGAAAAAAGTTGAAGCAATCAGAAATTGGCCACAACCCAGGACGATAACAGAAGTTAGAAGTTTTCATGGTTTAGCATCATTCTACCGAAGATTTATTCCACACTTCAGTAGCATGATGGCACCAGTTACTGAATGCATGAAGGGAAAGCAATTTTCATGGTCAGAGGAAGCAGGGGTTGCTTTTGAGAGAATAAAGGAACTTTTGACGACAACACCAATTCTAGTATTGCCGGATTTTCAGTTGTTGTTTGAGTTACATACTGATGCATCTAAGGTTGGAATTGGAGGAGTGTTAAGTCAGAGAGGCCGACCAATTGCATATTTCAGTGAGAAGCTTTCGGGAGCCAAGATGAGATATAATACATATGATGTGGAATTTTATGCTATTGTGCAAGCCGTGAAACACTGGAAACATTACTTGTTTCACAAGGAGTTTGTGTTATATACTGATCATGAGGCTTTGAAACATCTGCAAGGACAGGAGAAAATTTCAGCTAGGCATGCATCGTGGATTGCATACTTGCAGCAATTTACATTTGTTGTGAAACATAAGTCGGGAATTACAAACCGAGTGGCAGATGCATTGAGTCGAAGGAATCATTTGTTGACTACAATGAAGATTGAAGTGACGGGGTTTGAGGTGTTGCCAAAATTTTTTGTTGATGATCCTTACTTTGCTAAGGTTATGGATGAAATCAAAAGGGGGAAGACGGATGAGTATGTGTTGATGGATGGATTTCTTTTTAAGGGAAATCGATTGTGTATACCAGAGAGCAGTCTGAGGATGAAGATTGTGAAAGAACTGCACGAAGAGGGTCATGTGGGTAGAGATCGTACATTGCAGTTGATTTCTCAATCTTATTTTTGGCCGTCAATGAGAAAAGTAGTTGAACGATTTGTGGAAAGATGTCATATCTGTCAAGTTTCGAAGGGAACCGCTACAAATGCAGGATTGTATATGCCATTACCCGTGCCTGCAAGACCATGGGTTGATATTAGCATAGACTTTGTTTTGGGTTTGCCAAGAACTCAAAGGGGAAATGATTCTATATTTGTTGTGGTGGATAGATTTTCGAAAATGGCACATTTCATAGCTTGTAAGAAGACAGCAAATGTCGTCTATGTTGCTCAATTATTCTTTAAAGAGGTGTATCGATTGCATGGGCTAGCTGAATCTATTGTTTTTGATCGAGATACTAGATTTCTAAGCCATTTTTGGTTGAGTTTATGGAAGATGGTTGGAACGAAGCTGAATTTTAGTAGCGCTTATCATCCGCAAACAGATGGGCAAACGGAAGTGGTGAATAGATCATTGGGAAACTTATTGAGATGTCTTGTGAAAGATAATTTGAAGAGCTGGGATATGAAGTTATGTCAGGCGGAATTTGCACATAATCACGCTGTTAATCGAAGTACTGGTTTCAATCCGTTTCAAGTCGTATATTCAGCAATTCCGAAGGGACCATTGGATTTGACGACAGTGCCATATCAGAAGGGAGTTGTTAAGCGAGCTTGTGATTTTGTAAATGAGTTGCAGGAGGGCCACAGAACTGTTCATGAACAATTGCTTGCATCAAATGAGAAGTATAAACAACTGGCAGATAAAAAGCGAAGGAGTGTGAACTTCAGAGAAGGTGATTTGGTTTACGCCGTGTTGACAAAAGATCGTTTTCCAGTGGGAACGTACAATAAATTGAAAGCGCGAAAGATTGGTCCAGTAGAAATTTTGAAGAAGATCAATGATAATGCGTATCAGTTGAAATTGTCGGATCATATTCACACTGCAGACGTTTTCAACGTCAAATACTTGATTCCGTATCATGGGGATGAGCTTGTTGTGGAAAAAGAAGGTGCAAATTCGAGGACGAATTCTTGTCAACCGGGGGAGGATGATGCAGCGCACTATGATTGCGATAGGTCGCTTGGAATAAGACGTTCTCGACCTAGGCATAGCGAGTTATGGGATAGCGAGATAAGAGAAGAAGGAGATGCAACGCCAACCGCCAACGACCTATGTGTTGAGTCGCGCAGCGAGTTACGACCTAGCGAGGTATCAAGGTTGTGTGGTGAAGCGAGTTATGCAGGGAAAGGGGAACCAGCGACCTACGATAAGTCGCTTAACTTTAGGTCGCTAACTCGTTAGACACTGGTTCATGAAGCAGTAATGTTTGTTTAGGTCGCTTGAAGATTTCCAGAAGCCACTTCTTTAGGTCGCTCAAGCGAGCTAACGACCTTATGCCGCATATGCTGCTTTGACTTAAGTCGTGTGGAGCTTAGGTCGCGTGTGTTGTAACTATTCTGTTAGGTCGTATATTTGTAACTCGTGTATGTTGTGTTGTAATTTTCCTTATGTTTGTTAAATCGTATGTCGTTGTGTATATATTAGGTCGTATGTTGTCATGTGGTAAGTCGCTTGATGTTGAAATGGTTAGGTCGCGTCTGTTAGGTCGGTAACGACCTGTCTTAGGTCGTGAGTCGCGTGAGTTAGGTCACCGACCTGGGTTGTAAAACTCTATAAATAGCGGGGTTGTGTCATTTGTAAAGGTAAGTTGATTTTGAATAAAACTTTGTTTGTGTGCTTTGTGCCACTTTGAAATTGGTAGTTGAGTGTTATCTCCTATCTCCACTTTCGGCATTCGAGTGCGCTCGAATCAACGACTGTTGAAGCCAATTCATGGAATCAAGTGCGCTTGATCAACGTTCGAAGAATTGTAGATCTTCTTTCACGGCATCGTGCGCGATCAACGTGACAAAGATAGCTAGAATACGGTATCTTTGAGATCAACGGATTTGGGCGTTTGGTATTTTTCAATCCACTAATTGCTACTTTCATCGTTGTATTCATTTCGTGAATTTCCGCTGCATCAAGTACAAAAAAGAACGAACGTGATACGACCATTCACTCGCCCAACTCTTGTCCTTGGATTGGAGGAAAGAGTATAAACAAAAGTGGACGTGACAAGACCATCCAACCCTTAACACCTTTCCCGGAGTAGGCAAAATGGAGGATCCATGCCCTACGTAAGGCAGGATCTAAATTAAGAGCCTTCGATTGATGCCCGGAGTTAGGCGTGATTGAACGTAAACATCCTGGATGAGGATGTACGAACTACGATCCTAAGTGGTTGATTTAAACTAGTTCCCGGAATTAGGCACGATCGAAATTATTATCTTAGAAAGGGATACTTAAGTCACTAATCCTAGGTGACTAAACTCAACCAAAAGCTAGAAAATTATAAAAAGGACTATGGATTTTGTCCGACAATAATAACTAAAAGAAATAGATTGCAAGTACATTGAATAGAAAGCGTATTTCTTAAGTACTTAGAAAAATCCATACAAGGAGTTAACGAAACAAAAACCTTTGCTATTCACATGAAATTTGGAGAACTAAGTACTAGTGTTATTGACGCTAAAACCAAAAGCAAAACGGGGGCCAAACATACACCAAGTTGGCCAAAAACCAAGATAGACTACAGTTATTACTAAAAAGTAGGTCTATCTACACCAAATAAACCAGCTCTCAACTTCTTCGATTTCATTCTCCGTTGCTTCTTTTTCGCACCAGAAGATGCTTCGCTTAAGCTCTCACGCTTCCTTTTCCTCCTTTTCCTTCACTTCTTTTGCCCTTGGATAGAGTGCTCTACGATGATCCAGCAGACACGCTTTGAGTGTCCCCAAGCACAGGAATGGAGACTGGATCGCTTTATGAAGATCCCATAGGTATGTTTTGAGCGCTACTAGGCGGAGGAATATGGACCGGTGTGACGATGTTTGCCCAGGCAAGGCAATGGATAGAGGAGGAGGAATAACTTCAAGCTTCTCTTGCTTAATCTCTATAGCAAGGAGGATTTGCTTCTCCAGCTCCTGTTCAAGTTGACTCAAGGTACGACCAGATAGGGACTCAAAAACTCTAGTTATTACAACATCCTTATTGGTCTGAGCTTCCTGAGTCCCACCAGTCCTCTCATCCAACAAAGCATCAATCATTAGCTCATCAAGGCCAGGAGTTTGTTCAATCGGGATGGTTGGAATAGTTGTTGAAGTTGTAATAGTTACTAATTCCGTTGCAGATGCATATTTTCTCGGTTGAAAGTCCTTATAAAGAATAGGAGCGATTCGGGGCCGACCTGAAACTTGAGAGATATAAAAAGATAGATTTGCAAGGTCGATCGACAACACGTCAACTCTCTAAAGTACAGGAGAAGTCAACGAGATACCTACTTCGATTTAGGGTTCTGTGCGGGTCGGAGTGTCGCATGAGTTCCCCTTAGGAATGGGAGAAAGAATAGAGGGTTTGGGCATCTGAGGATGTTCAAGATCATACCCTGGATCGAAAGATTAATCTAGGGTAGCCTAAGACCCTAGTGTTTGGTTGGAAGTAGCATCATGTGGTGTCGATCTGGAGCCTTCGCCCAAGTCTTTTTGCACTGTTTCGAGTAGCTCCAGATGGAGAATAAGCTGACCATTCTTTAACACTTTGGGCTCGTCGCCCACCAAAATTTCCCTCTAGAGCTGCTCTAAACTCACTTCACCACCCTTAAGATAAGCTTTTACTTCTTCGACAATTTTCTCCCAGGCAAGGGCGAGGATTCTGGGATAATCTTTGAACCACTCCAAGTTACGGAATTTGAGCATGTTAGCATTGTTCTTGATAAGTTGTGGCTCAAAATTTTCCATCACCCACTCTTCTATCCACCGTTCTGCAGCCTTAACTTTCCTCTTGACAAGCACGTCTACGTCTTTAGCACGCTCAGCTGCCTTGTCTCATTCTTCCTTGGCATCGAGCAACTCATCATAATAAGTCTTAGCTTCTTGGAGCACGTCATCGTTTTCTTTTGTTTCGCGCTCAAGTTTTGTCTTTAGCTTGGCCATAATCCTGTTCGTAGCATCTCTCTCCAGTACCAAATCATGGTTTCGATGGAATGGTCTCTCTATCTCATCTCGATGCTTAGTCCTCTCCTCTTCAAATGCCTAATGGCATCCTTGGATTTCTTCTTCGCTAAGGCTTGAGATTTCTTCAAGTTTTTGACTTCGACATCGAGAGTGGCTATGATCCTCTTGTTGTCAGCTTTGATGAGTTTTTTGTTTTCAATTTCGACCTGCCTTTCCCTTAAGATTTTGGAGATCTTTTCAGCTAATTTTTTCCATTCGTTATACTGATTATGGACATCGGTCATGCAAGCGATGGTCATATCTTGGACTACGGATGAAATTCTTTTTAAGTTGGGCATAAACTTAAGCCCATCAAAGCAGATATTTTGAAATTGCTCCTTCAATTCGGCCATTCGACCGCTAGCAGCAAGTTGTTGCTCCACAGAGACGATTGAAGCTTCAACAATTTCTTTGCCAAGTCTATGATGAGAAGTGTCTAAACCCCTTTTTGGTGCCCGTGGTCAGAAGATCGACTACGATGGGCTGGGATTAATTGCCGAGCAGGAACAGAATCTGGGGGTGGAGCATGAGAAATACCACCTGGCGGGATGTCATCGTGACGATCAGAAGGCTTATATGTACCTTTAGGAGGAGGTGACCTAGACCTAGAGTGACGCTTGGAAGTGGAGTCATGTGAGGAGTGGTCTCTATAATAGCTGCTCCTATCTCGATTGTCCCTATCACGGCTAAAGGGATAGCCTGATCTAGAATCTCGGCCAATCCCCTGATGATACGAGCTCGGATGATGCCTTTGGGATTGGGATACATTTTCTTCCAAAGATCGATATATGTATTTCCTCTTCTCTATGGATCCTGCAAATAAAACGAGAAGAAGTTAGATCCAAGAAACAAGGAGGCAAGCCAAGTGATGTGTAGTGACGTGACATACACATATGTTTAAGTGTCCTAGTGTCCCCCTAAGGGACCATGAGCTGGAGCTTTGCCCATGGTAGTGATCTCTCCACACTGATAGGGACGGTATCCTTATCGAAGCAAATAGGGGAGTCATTGCATTCCAAGCTAATGTTATCGACATCGAAAGAGCCTAACTCGACAGGAATTGGCCCTACTCCAGAAAATATGCCTGCTGATGGAATAAAAGGCGTCTTCTCTTTAGTTATGACCGTGGAAGGCAGTATAGAAGTCTGAGCCTTGGAAATCTTCACTACTAGCCTCTTCCTTGGAGCAGACTGTTGATTGTCTTTAGATTGCTCAGTCTGAGAGTCATGTCCCATGTCAATATTACCTTGGCTAGCTTCACTACTTTCACCAATAATTTCGCCTTCCTCGGTGTCTTCTACTACTTGTTCAATATTTTCTTCAACACCAGCCTGGGACTTGGGACTGGGGGCAAATCTTGATCATCCTTGCCTCCTCCAAGCAGGTTATAACCATCGTCGTCATCGTCACTGGTAACTACTTGAACTATGCCAGTACTGCGGCCCTATTCCAACAAGCCTAGGCAAGGAGATTTTCATCTTACAAAAGATTATAATATCTCTATCTTCTATTGGAACTGCCATAAGGGTGTTAATGGCTTTTGAAAGTGCCGGGCTACTGGGTCTCGCCGGAATAGCTGGATAGTAAAAGAAGGAAATGAGTTAAGTCCGCATACTATAGGACTACTTCATACAATATAAATGAGATGGAACTTACGTTCGAATACCCATCTTCGAGCAAACCCAGGCAGACAGTAAATGTAGAACCACTCACTCTTAAAGTAGTTCAACTTGTTCCATGCCCTATTAACTACTCTACAGCATCTGATCGATTCTAAGTAAATCAGAGATGGACTCTCTTTTCGACTCTTGATGTTATAAACATACTGGATCTCCACATTGTTGGCTACTCGGTTCAACTATTCGGACAAGACCATGTATGTACTAAGGAGGAAAGCAATGTTGTTTGGGTGCAGCTGCGTCAGAGCCAAGTGCATGAAATTCAGAACTCGGAGGACAAATCGGTTGAATGGTGGGAAGCAACTCTCTAAACACATATATCTATTATAGGTAGTGTACCCTTCTGGAGGGTTGTATGGATTTTTATGATGGGGAGGAGCTAGAACGTCTTCAAATGGAATCTTGTGCTTATCATATATTCTGCGAAGCAATCCTTCATCGATTTTGAAAGTAACAGAATCAACAAAATCTTCCAATATTACGACATCCTCAAGGGTATCGGGTGTTAAATCTATTTCTGGCCCACCTACCGGCTCTACTGGATTCTTCGAAACTTGTTATTCGACCTGGGGATTTTCTAGAGTTTGCTGCTCAACCTACCGAGTCTCTTATTATACCTGCTGAATTGGAGTTTGTTGTGCATGCTCTACCAGAGTTTTTTGGGCATGTAGGGTCATGGTTTAACTTGACTTGGCGTTAGATTCAACATATCTCGAAGTGGACGTACCTATGGGTTGAGCAACAAGATGTTTGGAACGTCTTTGATCCATTTCTATAAAAAAAACTCGATGGATAATCAACATTCGAAAATTAATTGCAATTTGTACCCCCCGTGCTGAAGTGGATTCTAGTGTGGTGTTGTGTAGTAATGTGCATTTCAAGTTTTTTATATTGTTAGTACATTTTAAGTTTTGAATATCGACCATCACTGTTGACCGTCCCGACAAGTTTTACAATATTAGTCATGCTTTGAAAGGGTTCAAGACCAAGAAGCGGTCACTAGTTCACAAGAAAGGGTTGTCGTGAGAACTAAAAGTTTATAAATTGCCTAGGTGTTGGAGTGGAACAACTCCAAAGCTTAAAGGAAGTTTCATCCCTCTTCTTCTATCTTCGCCCTTTCCCAAACCACAGCCGTCACTCAAGGCCTCATCCATGACAAGCTTGCCTATTTCTATTCATGTCCACAATCAAGCTCCTCCACCTACCTATGTAATTTCGAGCTCAGGTAAATATCAGGTCAGCTCGCGAAGTGAAAGCTAAGGTTCGGGTCGGTGGGGCTAGGTCTAACAATAGTAAGGCGAATGATGTCAGGTGTAGGCAGAAGTAGGTGGCGGTGGTCTTAAGTTCAAGTGGAGGCGAGAGTTTGCTTCAAAGTTCAAGATTTTTAATGGTAGGAGCTTGAAAGCTTTAAGTGGGCAGGAGAACAGGTGAGGAGAAAAGAATGAAAGGGGATTGGTTTATATACCCTTGGACCCATATGCTTTGGCCATGAAACTTGGGAAATCTCCTAAGTCTTGAGTCAGTACCGACCTAGGAATAGGGGTCATACTAAGTCCAAAACTAAAAAAACATATGTATGTATATATATATACATGTGTATGAATTTATGCCTAAGCATACGCATGTGATAGACCATGTACCTATACTTATCCACTCAAGAACATGCATGTGAATATGTGTACGTATATATACATCCAATACCCAATGACCAAAATCGAATAAAAAACAAAATTGAACCTGAATAATCCATGGAAAGAATCAATTTAAAATCATTAAGTTTTGAATGAAAGATTATGAGGACACGTTCCAGATTTATAGTCCCGAATGCTAGTAGAGCATCGCGACAGATGATAATGGACATAGCTTTCCACAAAAACAATTCACAAGAAGGATAAAGACCATTCAAAACACAGAGTGGATTCCTTCACGGCAACTCTAGCATTTCTTGATTCAAAGCACATAACATTTGAAATGAGATGTGCTTTGGAGGGCAAGTGTGATCCAGCCTTTTAACCAGGCCATATTCAGACGGATGTGATGAGTTGAACTTAAAGTTATCGAGGCAAGACGCCTAGAGATAACCCAGGAGTCCTGAAACTAAGCATGAACAGAGTCATAAGGCCAATACTAAGCCAACCTAAAGCAGTAAGACTCGAAACCATCTAAGTTAGGGGTCGGTACCAACCCATGCCTAGGGGTCGGTACCGATCCCACTTTCTATCTCCAATGGTTCTCATCTTCTACCCGCACCGTTTATTTAATGCTAGAAGCCTATTTCCAAGGTCGCTTTGTTGATTCAATGCGATGCTCCACCAATATCCATGAACACTTGAAGTTGCAACTTTGTTCTTCCATAACTCCATTATTTAGACTCAGAAACAAGCTAATATTGCTGCAAACAACTATGGAATCACGAAACTAACCACAAGACAAGCCAACATGAAGAGTTGAAGGTAGCTATTTTGGCTATATTAGGGATTGGTACCGACCCATCCCTATAGATCAGTACCAACCCATTCCTATGGATCAGTACCGACCCCTACTTTCTGATGATGTGACACCTACTTTCTTGGGAGAATTGGTATAAATAATGGGTAACGGCTTAGAGATATTTTTGAATGATATTTTAGGCCCCTACCATTATAAATAGGAGGGTATGACTCATTTTTCAAGATCTTTTGGCACTATTCCCTACTCTATATTCTTGTAATTCTGAAAATCTAAGTGTCGGAGTTGTACCGTCCCCTAAGAACTTCTTCCTCCAAGTCAGATATTGGCAATAAAATCTTAAAGTGGACATAGGCCTTGCTTTGCTGAACCATTATAAATAATAATGGCTTGTTTATTTCTCATTTTCATTTACATTTCTTCGTATTTTATTTCTACATAAACTTTTGGGTGTTTGTGCCATTTTTGGTTCAGACAATATATAAACACACACACACACCACACACACACACATACATATATATATATAACCATCCAATATGTGACAACATAAAGATATACAGATTCGTGATAAATGATTATATATAAACTGATATATGATATGATAATGTTGTTAATCATTTATATAAATATAATCAAGTAAAATTACCTTTGCCTTATGCCTAGTATTCTCACCTTTCTTGTATTCAGAAGTTGCTAGCTTCCCGAACATAGCTACCATCAACAATCAAATTGAATTTTGTTTGATGTTTTAAAGCTTGAAATTTTAAGAAGAAGGGCTTAATATTGGCAAGGAAATTGGAGTAGTGGAGGCTCCAAAAGTATTCCAAAAGTGAGGGTTAAGGAGATTAAATAAAGCAGACACAGGAGAGTAAAAAGTGGATGTGGAACTCTTTGTCTCTCTTACCATTTCTACCTTTATTATTAATTCAAAATCTCCTACACCATATCATAAATGGCTGGCCTAACTATGGCCTCCTATATCTGACTAAACCAGGCCTCTTTTGGGCCTCAAAACCTACTCAAGCCCGAATAATATTTGTCACATGTAATCCAATTTAAATGCATATCTATATCACATATCGATAGGTGTATTTATAACTATTATTTATACACATTATTTAATATTGTTTAACACACATCAAATAAAATTTTATAATTAATATTTCATAAATATTAATTAATTTAATTAATTTTAACAATTATATCTAATTAAATCGGGTGTTAACAAGAGTTCAACGTTTCGTTTGTGTGACTCTTAGGTGTACATTTAGTCAGTGATTAATATCAAACAATTCGAATATTAACGTTCACACATCACTTAGTAGGTAGTAAGACACTATAGCCAAATTATCACTTACTTGGCATCAATAAAATCTAATTTTGCTTTATTAAGCATTGTCCGGTAGTGAAAATTATTTACACCAATTCTCTTCGTCAAAATTATATCACTTCGGACTTAAGGAATTGGAAATGGTCAAAATTCTAATATCGTCCATAATAACTCTATAGTCCAAAAACAAAGTGCTTTGTTCAATAATAACAATTATTATTAATCGAACTGCTCTGGCTAGAGACTTTGACTTTGGGTTGACTTCTGTTGACTGTGATACTAGCCTCCTATAACCGAGGAGACGAATGCTCTCTTGAATAGTGTTTTACTTCCAATGCTTCCATACGACCAAGTATAGTTGTTTGATGTATGTTATGCCACAATTTATTTATAATCAAAGCGGAGGTTCTACATTGAAGATCAACAGTATTCTCAAGTTAAGAGAACCGTGTAATTTTGTCACATCAATATTTTCTGTTTGACCTTAGTTATATTAACCAAAACAAAACTATCGAGTGATTCAATCCATGGTTATCCAATAACTATCAGTACGTAACCCCTTGGTGCCCCCAGTAGTCAAAAGTAATACATTGCCCAACATTTGGAGAGCGTTACGTATTCTAGTCTTAATAGATGTATCAAAATCTAGTCTCGATACATCTTGACTGGGAATATTTAAAACGGTATGTTTAATTTCATTCTAATAACTACTCATGGTTAGAACACTTTGTAACTTCTATCACAAAACATACCATTTATGGATTTTCTATTAAATATACTTTAACTAATTACTTAATTATCATAATATAACAACTATATAACCGAAAGAAAACACCTTTTATTTCGAACAAGATTGATTATCGAATTAGATATATATAACAAATTACATAATCGCTCTTAGGGCATACCCCTAACTCTATCTATGGTTACAAGTTTCCCTTAAAAATCCTACTTGGCTTGCACCAGGTCAAGGTTCAACCTGGGCTTGCTTCAAAAAATTTGACGTTCGGCCCTATATTTAAATGTTTGACTCCCTATACTAAAATTTGCTATAGGAAATCAAACGTTTGAATTTCAATCCAAACGTCTAAGTCCTTCTTCAGACATTGAACAAATCAGATTATAATGTATTCATTTTTGCTTCGTTCTATCTCAAATTCAGATGTCTAGTCCTCAATTCAGACATCTAACTCGGTCATATTTCATCTGGTTTGTCCTCATCTATTTCTAGTCTTGATTAAAAATTTGGATACATATTATTCAATATTTAGACGGCTGACTACACACTATTCCAATCTTATTTGTATCCAAACGTCTTGAATCATACCTTCAATTGTGTATAATTATTCAGCGATTCACTCCTATATATTTTATTCAAAGTTAATTGAATCGGGTTTAGGTGATTCCTTAAGGGCGAATTCATAGAATTATTCCTTTTCGATCTAGATTGATTCAAATCTGTTAAATAACAGCAGATCTAGAATGTTTTTGAGCATATTAAAATCCAACTTACCCTCCTCCGGGTTTACAATAATTAAAATGTTGAAATCATTTCCTTGGGATTTTCAAATCACATAAACCTTAAATCAAAATTATCCTTTTAAATTAAAATTCACATATTTAGTTCTAAATATATATATATATATATATAATTGGAATTTAACTAATTATTTTCATCATAATCAGATCATAGATAAATCCATTCGCCTTGGAATGTTGTTTGAAGAAACCTCTTTTTTAACCCTTATTTGATTTGATCTTTCCTCCTTCTCTTCTTCGCTTGTGATTGTTGATTTGATTCTCATTTTCTTCAATTTAATTTTCTATTCTAATTTAAAGTTTGGATTTTGATTTACTTGAAGAGTTAGTTTTAGGGTTTGAAGAGGAAGAAGAAGAGAATACGAAGATTATAGAAGTTGCAGCTACAAAGTGAGAAAATGAGAGATGAGGTGAATTAGGGTTAGAAGCAACCCTTATATAGGCACAAACCAAAATTCCCCTTAGCTCCTAATTGGCCCATGACCCGTTTCACTCCGTAACACATTTTATAGTAAATAATTTATATTTCCTTCATATATTATCCATTTTTAACATTTTATATATGAATTTGAGCTAGAAAAATTCTACTTGACGCAATGGAAAAGTCAGATTCCCAAATTTTTTCATTTGTATAAATTTAGTTTTTCAATTTTGTGTAAAATTACCAAAATGCACTTTTTAATTAATTACTTATTTTTATTAAAATTTCCTTTAAATGCTTGTTTAAGGTCGTATCTCAAAATTTCTACAAACTTTGTTATAACTCGCACTGACTTTAGGACATTTTAGCTTTGGTGTGCAAACAATCCACTCTAAATCATTATTTAGAAGTTCTGTTTCAACGTTAATATGCCAAAAATGCTAGCCGTATTATGCGATAATTGTGAGTAGAATACTGATGGAGTTAAGCATGTTGACTCAAAATTTTGCTTCATTGTTTTAAATATTTAAAATCGATGTGGCCCCACCCAACTTGATTTATACATTTCCAACTACGTTAATCTTCTTCAAAGACTCACTTGTGGCTGAAGGATCATATCCTTTTGGGTACTATCTCCAAAATCAAATTTTGTCGATGTACTTGGAATCCATTTTAGATTTAAAGCATTATGCCATATGGAAAAGACTATACTCTCCATGGCTTGTCGAGCAATTGGGAGGTTTGCCATTACGAACAATCCATTTCCTCAATATTAATAAGAAACTCGTAGTTTGTCTTCAATGTGCGAGATATGTAATTAGACATTCTAATGAGCAATGTCCTTGTTAGTCTTGGTTAAATTTGTATCATCTGTGTAATCAGTCTCTCTTTTTGAATCTTGGATCACATTCAAGTCTGTCACACTACCAATAATTTTTCTAGAAAGAAATTCTTTCAGTAGAAAGTAGCATGTCTTAAACAACGATCTATTTCTCAATGTAATGGAATAGGCATTCAAAATATTTTATGAACTGCCTATAGAGTTTAAAACAGATTCAGCTTTGAGTTGACGAAACATACGTTGATATAATAGGTTGGATAACCACATATATTAAACTATTTAAGATGTGATTTCCTCCCGATTCATATCTTGTATGGAATCGTAATCTCATCTTTAGATGAAAACAAATTACATATGTGTGCTTACCCTTAAGTACACATCCTCCAAGGAAAGGATAACTCAACTTCACTCATTACTAAAAGTACTTTGTCCAATAGATTCTGATTACTCTTTATTGATATATCATTATGTAGCATAGGGAGGAGTGACTCTAAGTGTGAACTGTTGTAATACCCCAAGATTTTGAGGAAAATCCTTTTAAATAAATGATTAAAATTCTGGGGGAAAAATCAGAATTATTATATAGGTGGGATTTTCAGTGGTGCAAGGTTGTGTGCATGTGTGCACGTGCACACTAGTTATGGCACTAAGAGAAAATCCAGAATTCCTGAATAATAAAACAAAGAAGGAAAACATTTAGATAAAATGTTTTAAATAAAGGAAATATAGGCCTAGACATGAATATTAAAATTCCTGAGGATATGTATATATATATATATATATATATATATATCTATATATATATGCATATGTATGACTTGTCTGGAAATTAAGACAGAAGAGAACATTGATTTATAATGAATAAGTGAAATTTTATTTGAATAATAGGAGTGTAGAAATGCATATAAGAATGCACATGTTTTCTGCAAATAAAAGAAGGTTAAAGTTAAACTAACACCCATAGTTGTATAAATGTATATATACAGATATTATTTGAGCAGAAAATTAATAAAGGAAAAATAAGTAAAAGAAGCACTAAAATAGTAAGAACCAAAGTGCAAGAAAGCAAATGTATAAAGGCAGAAAATAGAAAGTCACACCATTATCATGTTTGAGGTAAGTATAATAAAAATACTTAAAGTAATCACTTTCTGAAATGGAAAGAAAATGGGCACAACTTAGCCTTGTTTTAAAATATTGGCCGGGACATTAAGGGTTAGGAGGGAGAGAATATGCAATGCCAAATGCATGATTCTGGTTTGGGCTAAAATAGGGATTTTGCATCACCCAAAACCCTAGGTAGAACCCTTATATAAATCAAGAGCCTAACCAGAAAACTACTCTCTCACTGAATTAATTAACCTAAGGAAGAAGAGGAAGAAAAGGCTAAAGATTTGAGGGGTTTTCTGGATTAAGCTTGTGTAAGCATTTAGGTGAGTATCCTCACTCATATACATGGCATTAAGACCTGAGATTAGGTAGCCAAGCTTTTATATGCTATATTTTGCATGTTTTGATTTACAAACCATGTTGACTACTGATGGTTTCATGAATGCTTGATGAGATATGATCTGCTATGATGGATGTATAACTTTGTTGTTCTATTTTCATCCCTGTATGTTATACCAAAACCTTAAAGAACATGTAAGAGAGTATTTGTAACTAGTCTGAATCATGGCTTAAGACAAAGAATGAAGAAAAAAAAACTATGAGCTGCATATACAATGGTACAGTGCTGAGGCTTGAAATAATTGGTTAAGGGTGCAATGGAGTCTTTCTCTATAAGTGCTGAGCCCTAAACCAAACAGAAAATTTACAAGCCTAAAAATTATGTTTAAACAAGATTAAAAATCTGGCTAAACATAGTTGCTTGCAAAATCAAAATAAACCCAATAGAGCCATGCATTTATTCTCAGTTGCAAACATTCTGGTATATGTTTGAATAGGGTGTTTATATGCTAAATAATGTGAGATGGAATGACTGGGTGTTATACCTCTAGAAGGTAACCTTTAACTTGCTTGCAATATTATGTCTACAAGGTAACTAGTATGTTTCATGTATATAAGTGGTCTGTACACCTAGCTATCATTAATAAAATGAACATGAATACACTTAGTAATGTAACTAAGGATTTTGTGCCAAGAAGGCTGCTGGAATGCTTGTCCTATTTGAAGTAGACAAGTTGACACATGGCTTGTTTAAGTCCTGAGATCTTTGTGCCATGATGTTAATTAGTTCATGGCAATGTGTCCCTTTGATTCCTTATAGCAGATGAGGCCAGGAATTTATAAGAAGAAAAGGCAACCTTAAATGATGATATAGGAAACTTGGGTCTTTCCGGGATTAGGGTTGGTATGAGGAACCTTAGTAGTTCCAGATAAAAATTGTTTTAATGCATATGTTTGCTCTTGTGTATGTATATGGGAATACCTGATCAATTTATACATTAATCATTCATGATAATACCTGTCAAGTTATGCAAGGTACATTTATGCTGTATCCTTAGCTTAATATCATGGATATGTTAGAAATACTCACACCAGATCATAGATCTGACCCTTATTGCTCATGGCACATGGGGGTGTCTCATTCATAATGGGGCAGCCACTAATGCTTTTGCAGGTTGTGATGGAGCTAAGTAAGCAAGATTAAAAAGATATGGAATAGAGAATGCTAAGATAATTAGAAATAAGAGCTAGAATGTGTTAATTCATGCATGTATTTTCTGATTGATATGGCTATCTAAATGTATTAAGTAGGAAGAACTTGTAAGAAATACGTGTTATGTTGTTTCTGGTTATTTCTGGTCTGGTATGTATTAAGGATATTGATGTTAAACTGATTTGAAAATCTATTTGCTAAAGTTGTTTTTGATTTAGAGGAAAAACCTGGATTTTATAAGCATAATCATTTTATGATGATTATAGTTCATCCTAAGTCCTTTCAAAAGATAGATATATAGGAAATTATATTGGGAAAATCCAGAAGGAAATATAACTGTTATATTTTCAAGTCATGATATTGATATATGTCCAAATGCAAGTAAAAATGTATATACCCTGAATATGCATTTTTAAAAGAGAATTATGGTTAGGAAGGATGATATAAATCTGATCACAAGGTGTCTGATTCATACATATATAAACATGCTTTTGAAAAGAAGGAGTATCAATGTTTTGGGTAGATTCTGGTTTGTAAAATGCAAATAAAAGAATGGTCAGATTAACCACATGGTTAGACCATAGGTCAGGCCAAATGTTCACTTCAAATCAATGAAGCAAGGAACCATTTGAACCCGGTTTTCTGGAAAATGAGCAAAGACATTGACATGTACATGTATATCTGTGTACATGTTGATATTTGGGCAAAAATATAAATATAAATTCCTAGAACAGTTGTAGGAATGGGTTTCAAAAATAATAAAGCAAGAAATATTGTTTTGTATGTTAGATTATAGGCAAAAAAGTAAGTATATATGTGTAGATATAGGTAGATATCAGATTTTAAACCATACAGGAGAAAAATAAAAAGAAAAACAAAAATTGGGTTTGAACCGACCAGCATAGCACTCGAACTCGTGACCTCTCATGTGTAAGTTAGGCGCGTTTCCATTACGCCTAGATGTTGCTTGTGTTCACTTATGATCCACTTTCTTTTAGCCTGAGTTTAATACTATACAGACTTTAACACAATCATCCATATTAAAAGCTTTCTTCCACCTGATTATTACTTGATCATTTCTTAATTAGAATAACAGACTAAAGTACATGTTTCCAGTGGATTCTATGGTCAAAAATCAGGATACAATAATTAATCTTTTATCAGGGAATTATCACATTTTAATAGATTTAAAAGGATTTCTACTTACATATTATCATGCTCTGATTCTAGTAGAATATAACATAGATATCTTCATATATGTATGTTAGGAATGATTTAGATTTAAAATAATATTTTTATATTGTGAAAGATCCTGGATAATATGAGAATAGGGAAGGATGACCCTAGGTAGTCTTAGCCAAGTATGAAAAGAAAAAAAAAATTGGTTAAGAATTAGGGTCATTTCATTTGGTATCAGAGCTATGTTTTAATTAACATAGAAAAATATTTGTGTGCTTATGTTTATACTAGGTTTGTTTGTGATATATTTGACTGTTTATAAGTATTCCCTGAATGTATGTGTGTGCATGTGACATACACAATGATTAAATAGGAAAGATACAACCAATTTAAAATTAAAGCGAAGTATTATAAACTAATATAATGAAATACATATACTTTTAGAAATATGGTAGGAAGAGGGTCTCATCATCAAGGAGGATCTAGCACACCACAAATGCTTGACATGCAGGAATTTGTGAGAGTTTTGAGAGATGGAATTGGGCACAGACCTGAGAACCCATATGAGGAGCTCTCCAAGTTAGTGAAGACTTATACCAATTTGGGAGGCAAGAGCTTTGAAGGAACTGAAAGTGTAATGGAGATTCAAGCATGGCTGAGGACATTAGAGAGGATCTTCACTGATATGCAACTAGATGACCAAAGGAAGAGGCAAGTGGCCTCAAGGCAATTAAAAGGTGCAGCTTTGAGTTGGTGGGAGGTGATCATAGCTGGCCGGAATGAAAATGATATTAATTGGAATCAATTTAAGGAGATGTTAGAGGCAAGGTTTGTTCCAGCCTCAGCAAAAACCACTTTACTTGAGGAGTTCATCAAACTTAGACAGGGGACTATGAATGTCACAGAATACACCCAGAAGTTTGAGGGATTGTCAACCTATGGGGCAATGTTAGTGGCTGATGAAGCATCCAAAAATGATAGATACATCAAGGGATTGAACCCAGGGCTTAGCAGGGCTATATTACCTTATGCTGACAGAACTTTTGATCAAGTGATAGATTTGGCTCTGAAGATTGAGCAGCATGACAAGGAAAGAGATAAGTTTAGGAGCTTCAAAAACAATAGCAACAAGAAGAACAAAGGGAAGTACCATCCTTATGATAAGAAGAAAGGAGAGGCAGATGGTAAGAAGGCAGTAGATGCAAAACCCAATGAAGCCAAAAGAAAAATAGTTTGCAACCATTGTGGGAAAGAAGGCCATATTAAGCCAAGATGCCCAGAGCTTAAAGGGGGAGCTTTCAAATGCTTTCTATGTGGGAAGGAAGGGCATATGAAAAGAAATTGCCCAGAATACAAGCAACAAGGGAAAGTGGCAAACTTGGAAGGTAGGGGCAAGGCCATAATTGAGGCTAATGCTGAAAACCATGGTCAAGTGGAAGGTACACTATTTATTTGTACCATACCTTTAGCTGTAATATATGATACCGGGGCAACCCACTCACTCATTTCCCATGAAATAGTTAAAAGGTTGAAAATGAACTGCAATTTGGCTGAAATACCTCTGTTAATACAAAGCCCTTTAGGAAGTTCTAGTGTATTAGATATGATTTGTGTGGATGTGAATTTGAACATAGTGGGAAACACATTTGTTTCCAATTTATATGTTCTAAATTTCCCAAATATAGGAGTTATATTATGGGCAGATTGGCTAAGACAATTCAAAGCCATAATTGACCTAGATGCATCCACCATTTCACTACAAAATTCTAAAGGCCAAAGGGTTACAATTCTGTGTGAACCTATCAAAGAAAACAGGCTAAATCATTTAATTGAATTAGAAAATAATCCCAAGGAAATAGCTATTAATGAAATCCCCATAGTTAAAGAATACTTGGATGTATTTGGGGAAGTAAAAGGTGTCTCACACCATAGACCTGTTGAATTCCAGATTAACCTTATGCCTGGGGCTAGCCCAATTATCAAAAAGCCTACAAGGATGGGGCCAAGTGAATTAAAGGAGCTAAAGAACCAGCTGGAAGAATTAGAAGCCAAGGGGTTTATAAGGCCAAGTAATTCATGCTGGGGTGCTCCTGTAGTATTTGTTAAAAAGCATGATGGTACCTTAAGAATGTGTATAGATTATAGAGAATTAAACAAAGTAACCATCAAAAACAAATACCCATTACCCAGGATAGATGATCTCTTTGATCAACTCAGTGGAGCTAAAGTGTTTTCTAGGCTAGACTTGGCATCTGTGTTTCATCAGATGAAGGTTGAGGATTCAAGTGTTAAATATACAGCATTTAACACAAGATATGGTTTGTATGAGTTTCTGGTTATGCCATTTGGGCTAACAAATGCCCCTTCTTACTTTGTAGACCTAATGAATAGGATATTCAGAGATTACTTAGACAAGTTTGTTCTGATTTTTATAGATGACATTCTAATCTATTCTAAAACAATAGAGGAACATGAGAACCACTTACATTTGGTCTTATCTAGATTAAGAGAAAAAGATTTGAAAGCAAAGTTCTCTAAGTGTGTGTTCTGGCAAGAGGAAGTACATTTTCTTGGACATGTTGTCTCTGCTAGAGGGATTTCTGTAAACCCCAATAAGATAGTAGCAATCCAAGCATGGAAGAAGCCTAACAATGTTAGTGAAGTTAGGTCATTCATGGGGATGGCAGGATACTATAGGAGGTTTATACAAGGATTTTCTAAAATAGCAATGCCACTCACTAACCTGACTAGGAAGAATCAAAAGTTTATATGGACTGATAAGTGTGAACAAGCTTTCACCCAGATCAAGGAGGCTTTGGTAAAATCACCAGTGTTGAGAGTACCAGAAGGCAATGAGGGATTAGTTGTATATACAGATGCATGTGGGTCAGGGCTAGGGGCTGTGTTGATGCAGCAAGATCAGGTCATAGCCTATGCATCTAGACAACTAAAACCCCATGAAACTAGATATGCAACTCATGATCTTGAGTTGGCAGCAGTAGTATATGCCTTGAAGCTCTGGAGGCATTACTTATTAGGTGCAAAGTTCATTTTATACACTGATCACAAGGCCTTAAAGTATCTCTTTTCACAGAAAGATTTGAATATGAGACAACACAGATGGGTTGAATTTCTTGCTGCTTATGACTTAGATATACTTTATACACCAGGCAAGGCTAATAAAGTGGCAGATGCATTGAGTAGGCAGCATGCAAAAGTGGCCATGTTGATGATGGAGGAGTTTAGAGACTTGACCATGCTCACTGATTTGGAAATAGATGAGAGCAGTGGGATAAGTATGGAGATAGTTGAGGAGGAAAGGAGTAAAGGAAGGTTAAGTTTAATTACTTTACAATCAAATTTGGTCTTGAAGGTGGCAAAGATGCAAGAAGAAGATCAAGACTTAGCAGAAAAGAGGTCTCTCCTATTAAAGAAGGAGGAAGTGAAGGATTATCACATTGATGGAAAAGGATACCTAAGGTACAAGGGTAGGATATGTGTCCCAAACATCATAGAATTGAAAGAAGAAATCCTTAATGAGTACCATAGGAGCAAATATTCCATACATCCAGGCAGCACCAAGATGTACCAAAACTTAAAAAGGGACTATTGGTGGAAGGGAATGAAGTCTAATGTAGCAAGACATGTTGCTAAGTGCATGATTTGTCAACAAATAAAAGCTGAGACCCAAAGACCTTCAGGGTTGTTGCAGCCACTTAGCATACCACAGTGGAAGTGGGAAAACATATCTATGGATTTTATAGATGGTCTTCCTAGATCCAAGAGGGGAAATACAAGTATTTGGGTAATTGTAGATAGGCTGACTAAAGTAGCCCACTTCATACCAGTAAAAGCAGACAGAAATGCACCTAGGCTAGCCCAAACTTTTATGAGAGAAGTGGTAAAGTTGCATGGTGTTCCTAAAACTATAGTGAGTGATAGGGATACAATCTTCACTTCAAGATTCTGGAAGAGCTTCCAAGAAGCTATGGGGAGTGAATTGTGCCTAAGCACTGCTTATCACCCCCAATCAGATGGGCAAACAGAAGTGGTAAACAAGATTTTAGAGGATTTGCTTAGAGCATGTGTGTTAGACTTTGGAGGAAATTGGGAGGATCATCTCCATTTGGCTGAGTTCACATACAATAATAGCCACCAAAGCACAATTGGAATGGCACCCTTTGAAGCCCTATATTGAAAGCCATGTCTATCACCTATGTGTTGGGCTGAGGCAGGAGAGAAAGCTATCCTAGGGCCAGAATATGTCAAGGACATCACAGAGAAAATAGGACTGGTGAGAAAGAGGATGGCAGCAGCTCAAGATAGGCAAAAGAAATATGCTGATGCAAAGAGGAAGTCAGTGGAATTCAAAGTAGGTGATTATGTCTTCATTAAGGTTTCACCAATGAAGAAAGTCTTGAGATTTGGCAAGCAAGGGAAACTCAGACCCAGATATGTTGGACCATACAAGATTTTGGAGAGGATAGGCTCACTAGCCTATAAGCTGGAGCTTCCAGAGGGGATGAGTGCAATACACAATGTGTTTCATGTGTCACAACTAAGGAGATGGGTACATGACAAGGAGGAAATCTTAGAAAAGCCTACTGAAGTTCAGATTAATCCAGATCTAATCTATGAGAAAGAGCCAGTGGGAATTGTGGCAAGGGAAGAAAAGAAATTAAGAAACAAGACATTGAAGCTTGTAAAGATTCAATGGAGTATAGATCCTAGTGATTGTACTTGGGAGCTAGAGGATAAAATCAGGATGGATTACCCTAGGCTCTTTGCAAATTTAAAGGTAAATTCTTAGATTACTAAGAAAGTTTAATATGTATGATAGACAGTGACTAATTGATTTGCTCATGCATATGCTGAATAATTTTTCCCTAAGAAATTAGAAGTACTCAAAGATTATGTTGCATATTGTGAGGACACAATTCCTAAAAGAAGGGGTGATTGTAATACCCCAAGATTTTGAGGAAAATCCTTTTAAATAAATGATTAAAATTCTGGGGGAAAAATCAGAATTATTATATATGTGGGATTTTCAGTGGTGCAAGGTTGTGTGCATGTGTGCACGTGCACACTAGTTATGGCACTAAGAGAAAATCCAGAATTCCTGAATAATAAAACATTTAGATAAAATGTTTTAAATAAAGGAAATATAGGCCTATACATGAATATTAAAATTCCTGAGGATATGTATATATATATATATATATCTATATATATATGCATATGTATGACTTGTTTGGAAATTAAGACAGAAGAGAACATTGATTTATAATGAATAAGTGAAATTTTATTTGAATAATAGGAGTGTAGAAATGCATATAAGAATGCACATGTTTTCTGCAAATAAAAGAAGGTTAAAGTTAAACTAACACCCATAGTTGTATAAATGTATATATACAGATATTATTTGAGCAGAAAATTAATAAAGGAAAAATAAGTAAAAGAAGCACTAAAATAGTAAGAACCAAAGTGCAAGAAAGCAAATGTATAAAGGCAGAAAATAGAAAGTCACACCATTATCATGTTTGAGGTAAGTATAATAAAAATACTTAAAGTAATCACTTTCTGAAAAGGAAAGAAAATGGGCACAACTTAGCCTTGTTTTAAAATATTGGCCGGGACATTAAGGGTTAGGAGGGAGAGAATATGCAATGCCAAATGCATGATTCTGGTTTGGGCTAAAATAGGGATTTTGCATCACCCAAAACCCTAGGTAGAACCCTTATATAAATCAAGAGCCTAACCAGAAAACTACTCTCTCACTGAATTAATTAACCTAAGGAAGAAGAGGAAGAAAAGGCTAAAGATTTGAGGGGTTTTCTGGATTAAGCTTGTGTAAGCATTTAGGTGAGTATCCTCACTCATATACATGGCATTAAGACCTGAGATTAGGCAGCCAAGCTTTTATATGCTATATTTTGCATGTTTTGATTTACAAACCATGTTGACTACTGATGGTTTCATGAATGCTTGATGAGATATGATCTGCTATGATGGATGTATAACTTTGTTGTTCTATTTTCATCCCTGTATGTTATACCAAAACCTTAAAGAACATGTAAGAGAGTATTTGTAACTAGTCTGAATCATGGCTTAAGACAAAGAATGAAGAAAAAAAACTATGAGCTGCATATACAATGGTACAGTGCTGAGGCTTGAAATAATTGGTTAAGGGTGCAATGGAGTCTTTCTCTATAAGTGCTGAGCCCTAAACCAAACAGAAAATTTACAAGCCTAAAAATTATGTTTAAACAAGATTAAAAATCTGGCTAAACATAGTTGCTTGCAAAATCAAAATAAACCCAATAGAGCCATGCATTTATTCTCAGTTGCAAACATTCTGGTATATGTTTGAATAGGGTGTTTATATGCTAAATAATGTGAGATGGAATGACTGGGTGTTATACCTCTAGAAGGTAACCTTTAACTTGCTTGCAATATTATGTCTACAAGGTAACTAGTATGTTTCATGTATATAAGTGGTCTGTACACCTAGCTATCATTGATAAAATGAACATGAATACACTTAGTAATGTAACTAAGGATTTTGTGCCAAGAAGGCTGCTGGAATGCTTGTCCTATTTGAAGTAGACAAGTTGACACATGGCTTGTTTAAGTCCTGAGATCTTTGTGCCATGATGTTAATTAGTTCATGGCAATGTGTCCCTTTGATTCCTTATAGCAGATGAGGCCAGGAATTTATAAGAAGAAAAGGCAACCTTAAATGATGATATAGGAAACTTGGGTCTTTCCGGGATTAGGGTTGGTATGAGGAACCTTAGTAGTTCCAGATAAAAATTGTTTTAATGCATATGTTTGCTCTTGTGTATGTATATGGGAATACCTGATCAATTTATACATTAATCATTCATGATAATACCTGTCAAGTTATGCAAGGTACATTTATGCTGTATCCTTAGCTTAATATCATGGATATGTTAGAAATACTCACACCAGATCATAGATCTGACCCTTATTGCTCATGGCACATGGGGGTGTCTCATTCATAATGGGGCAGCCACTAATGCTTTTGCAGGTTGTGATGGAGCTAAGTAAGCAAGATTAAAAAGATATGGAATAGAGAATGCTAAGATAATTAGAAATAAGAGCTAGAATGTGTTAATTCATGCATGTATTTTCTGATTGATATGGCTATCTAAATGTATTAAGTAGGAAGAACTTGTAAGAAATACGTGTTATGTTGTTTCTGGTTATTTCTGGTCTGGTATGTATTAAGGATATTGATGTTAAACTGATTTGAAAATCTATTTGCTAAAGTTGTTTTTGATTTAGAGGAAAAACCTGGATTTTATAAGCATAATCATTTTATGATGATTATAGTTCATCCTAAGTCCTTTCAAAAGATAGATATATAGGAAATTATATTGGGAAAATCCAGAAGGAATTATAACTGTTATATTTTCAAGTCATGATATTGATATATGTCCAAATGCAAGTAAAAATGTATATACCCTGAATATGCATTTTTAAAAGAGAATTATGGTTAGGAAGGATGATATAAATCTGATCACAAGGTGTCTGATTCATACATATATAAACATGCTTTTGAAAAGAAGGAGTATCAATGTTTTGGGTAGATTCTGGTTTGTAAAATGCAAATAAAAGAATGGTCAGATTAACCACATGGTTAGACCATAGGTCAGGCCAAATGTTCACTTCAAATCAATGAAGCAAGGAACCATTTGAACCCAGTTTTCTGGAAAATGAGCAAAGACATTGACATGTACATGTATATCTGTGTACATGTTGATATTTGGGCAAAAATATAAATATAAATTCCTAGAACAGTTGTAGGAATGGGTTTCAAAAATAATAAAGCAAGAAATATTGTTTTGTATGTTAGATTATAGGCAAAAAGGTAAGTATATATGTGTAGATATAGGTAGATATCAGATTTTAAACCATACAGGAGAAAAATAAAAAGAAAAACAAAAATTGGGTTTGAACCGACCAGCATAGCACTCGAACTCGTGACCTCTCATGTGTAAGTTAGGCGCGTTTCCATTACGCCTAGATGTTGCTTGTGTTCACTTATGATCCACTTTCTTTTAGCCTGAGTTTAATACTATACAGACTTTAACACAATCATCCATATTAAAAGCTTTCTTCCACCTGATTATTACTTGATCATTTCTTAATTAGAATAACAGACTAAAGTACATGTTTCCAGTGGATTCTATGGTCAAAAATCAGGATACAATAATTAATCTTTTATCAGGGAATTATCACATTTTAATAGATTTAAAAGGATTTCTACTTACATATTATCATGCTCTGATTCTAGTAGAATATAACATAGATATCTTCATATATGTATGTTAGGAATGATTTAGATTTAAAACAATATTTTTATATTGTGAAAGATCCTGGATAATATGAGAATAGGGAAGGATGACCCTAGGTAGTCTTAGCCAAGTATGAAAAGAAAAAAAAAATTGGTTAAGAATTAGGGTCATTTCAACTGTATTCTCTTTCAGGTACTCTTGGAATTTTTATCCAAGATACTAACCTATTTGATCACATCAATTTTTTTAATTCTTTTGCATGTTATATTTTTCTACTTCCATTTTATATTCTATGAACTTATCTTAGATATCTAATCTATATCATCAAATGCACATGTTCATATCTGAGATAATTCATCAGTGAATTCAACCTAGTAAGTGGTTCTGCTTCCGATATCATTAGACCTCGGATTGTTTACACCTATTGACTCTTTTGTCGCTCCTACTAAATGGGTAATTTTCAATAAATCCTTTAAGATAAAATTCACAAGTACCATATGATTCACAACTATATGATAACAAATTTTTTATCAAAGATATGACTTAGTCCGTTTTCCTAAAATAATTGTTGAATATATATATGCTTTTATAATTTCTATAGCTAAAATGTCACTATTGTTATGAAACAAATACCATCAAAACATTTCAAAAACAGATTTTTTTTATAATTAACATCATAATATTAATATTTAAACAAAGTTGCATCTATTTTTGGTCAAAATCAAAACATATTATTATTTCATAAATATTATTTCGAATGCATAAAAGCAATTTCCAAATCAATGATGCTTCCATGAACAAGTATCATATGATATGCTCCTACTATTTTGTTGCTATAATAACAATATTTGAAATATAAAGCTACATTCAATCACTTACTATAGGCTATTTATTTCTTCCACTATAACTAATTTACAATCAAGTGTTTCAAATCAAGTATCTCAAACTCAAAGAAATAGATCTTATAGAGAAAATTTTGCAATAAGATCACATTTGGAATGTAAATAATATTTTTTGTTCTTTATTATGATAGAGTTAAGGATATGCCCTAGGTGAAGTTTTGTAATTTACTGTAAATTATTAACTCTATAATAAAAACTCATTTGAAATAAATGTGTTTTTCTTTCTATTACATACTAGATATAATGTGTTATATTAATTATTTATTTGATTTAAGTATATTTCATAGGAAATCCATAAGTGATATATTTTGTGATAACAATTACAATATGTTGTGATTGTGAGAAATTTATCACAATGAAAATAAACATATCCCCTTAAATGTTCCTAATCAAGATGTATCAAGACTTGATATTAATACATCCATTGAGACTAGAATACGTAACACTCTCCAATTGTTGGTAATTGTATTACTCATGGTTGTTAGGAGGCACCAAGGGAATGTGTACTGATAGTTACTAGATAACTATGGAATGACTCACTTGTAGTTTCTTGTTAGTTAATATAACTTAGACCAAATAGAAAATATCGATGTGACAATACTATATAGTTCTCTCGACTTGAGAGTACTATTGGACTTTAATGCGAAAAATCCACCTTACTTATAGTTAAATCGTTGCACGACGTCCATCTAACGACTATAGTAAGATCGAGTTGAAGCATTGGAAGTGAAACACTATTCAATAGAGAATTTGTCTCCTCGGTTATATGAGATTCTTACTGTCAACTTAGATCAACTCAAATTCATAGTCTCTGGCCAGAGAAGGTCGGTTGATAATAATTATTATTATTTGTAACGACTCGCAAATTTATCACTTGGATAAATTATATTTATTTTGGGAAAAATATTGTGAACAAATTACTGAGGTAAAATATTGATAATTTGTAAATATCGTCCTAGGTAAAATATCGATAAAACAACCGAAAATCGTTTTGACGATAAAATTGCTTTTAAACAATAAGGATCATGCATGGCTCTGGACACATACACTAATCTATGTACTCAAACAAGATTATGAAATAAAATAATTTATTTTATTTTTGGAAAATAAAATGTGTATATGACATCGACAGTTGATATCATCGGTTTTATATATTTCTTCGAAAATTCAAGTTAAGTTTAAATAATAAATAAATGGGTTTTTATTTACAAATAAACCTATTTCAATTATTTAATAATGATGGTAAAATAGTTTTTAAAAATTGTTTACCAAAATAGATAGTTCGTAAAAAAATAGAAAATGTGACCGAAGAATGTTTTCTGGAATTTTGAATTTTCGACACCGGAAAGTTGTTGGGAACGTTGTTCGCCTTTATGCACTATATATACACATTGTGACATTTCGGAATTTTTGGCAATATCAATTTAATAATCTGTGTTAAAAATTAAATTGATTTGATAATATTTGTTAATAAGATTTGAATTGATTTAATAATCTTCTTTTAAATAAATATTTAACTGATAATTTATCTTTTAAAAGCTAATAAATTGTTTTCTATTTATAATGTATATATATTTGTATATATTGTAAATAGATAAGCTTTGTTTTAAATTTAATAAATAAAGGCATGTTTTCTAATTTTAATATTTTTGGTAATTTCGAAATTTGATTTAATTTAACATTAAATAAATAACCATATGATTTTAAAATACACAAGATAAAAGTATAATTGTTTAAGTATAAAAGTATATGGATATAAATTAAGTAATAAACCAATACAAATGACTGAAACAACTTTAGGTTATGTACATAAAGCATAAAAGTAAGCTAAGCAAGTAAAATATGTTGTAGCTGTAAGTTAGTATGCAGGCAAATAAATAAAGACTAAAACAACTTTATATCTATGTACAAGCATAGGCAGGCAAGCAAAAGAAATATTTGAACACTTATACAAGCATAAAGGACTCTTGCATTTAATGTTAGCAAAACAAAGTCATTCGAATGTTATAAAAAAATCATTTCAACCACCAAAGAAGCTAGAAATCTCTGATATGGTACAAGCATTTATCACCCTGTTGTACCAAATAAAACATTGTAACTTATTTTATATATCAACTCCTTACCTCATTTCTTCCATCCAAACTGAGCACCTTCTTTTCATAATCTTTTCAAACCTTGTACATTTTCTGCATGCAAACCTGAGTTCTAATGCAAGTCTGCATCTTTTCTAACAAAAGCATTAGCAACTCAAAGTTTTGAAGTTTTAAAAAGCAAAGAATTTTCCAGTTCTAAAGAGTTCAAAGTATCAAAAGCTTTTCAAAATGGAAACTCTGGCTTCATTCTAGAACCTGGTGAGTAACATCACATTTTTAAAGCTTTAAATTGATTTTGGTTGTTGTGATACACACATAGCTTTAGTAGTATTTCTGTATAACATTTTGTATATAGTGTTTTGTGCATTCGTTTATTTCAGTGGGCTTGTATATATGTTGTGATAACGCCCAGCCCAATTGTGATATTCTTGTTATTGAATAATGGGCTTGAATGGGCTATTTGATCTGTTGTATAAATACTTTCTTCTTCGTGAATAACAAACAACTTTTGAGCGCTTCTTTTCATTTCTGGTGCATTTGTTAACATGGTATCAGAGCCATGAATAAATCGATCCCAATTCTTCATCTTAAATTGATTGTTTGATCTTCAAGTCAAATCTCAAATTGGTTTGAATCAATAGTATGGGGGAAAACAAGGTTATTCACGATGCGGTTCAGTTGATGCCTAAAATCACTGATCACAAATTGAATAATCAAAACTACTTGAATTGGAGCAAGACGATTCGTCTTTATCTCAGGAGTATTGACAAAGGGAATCATCTACTTGAAGATCCACCGAGTATTGATTCAAAAGAAGAGAAAGATTTGCTGTGGCTACGAGATGATGCTCGCTTATTTCTTCAGATCCGAAACTCGATTGATACCGAGGTAATTGGTTTAGTAGATCATTATGAATACGTGAAGGAGTTGATGGAATATTTGGAGTTTTTGTACTCTGGAAAAGGTAATTTGATAAGAATGTTTGATGTTTGTAAATCATTCTATAGAGCAGAAAAGCAGGAGCAAACATTAACAAGTTATTTTATGAATTTTAAGAAAGTATATGAGGAATTGAATCTATTGCTTCCTCTGAGTCCTGATGTTAAAATTCAACAGCAGCAGCGAGAACAAATGGCGATAATGAGTTTTCTTGCGGGATTAACACCTGATTTTGAAGCTGCGAAATCACAAATTTTATCTGGATCTGATGTTACTTCTTTAAAAGAGGTGTTTAGTCGAATTCTACGAACTGAAGGTGTCCAAAATCCAATTACGCCAATTGATAGTGCATTAATTAGTAACAGGAATTATGGATCTCAGAGATCAAGTTCACAATCTGATAACAAGCAATTCTAGAATAATTCTTCAAATAGAGGTGCTCAAGAAAGTAAATCTGGAAATCAAGGGAAGTTCTGTGCTTATTGCAAGAAGCCTGGGCATACGAAGTTTGAGTGCAGGAAACTGCAATATAAAATTTCAATGGCAAACAATAATTCCAATTCAAGTAAAACGGTGCTGATGACTACTGATGAGTATAATAAATATTTGAAATATCAGGAAGGTTTGAAGGACAATACTCAAAGTCAAAATTCTCTTTCAGTCACTACAGTTGCTAAAGCTGCTAATGATGAAAAGCAAACAACTAAGTGGGTCATAGATTCAGGTGCTACTGATCATATGACAGGTAATCGTAGTTTATTTTCTGATATTCACTTGAATAAGTCACCACATGCTGTTACACTAGCTGATGGTTCTAAGACTTATGTACAAGGATCTGGAAGTGTAGATTTGCATTCTCGTTTGCCATTGAATTCAGTGTTATATTTACCAAGTTTATCATTTAATTTGATACCTGTGAGTCAAATCACTCGCAGTCTTAATTGTTGCATATCTTTCTTCCCCGATTATTGCTTGTTTCAGGATCTTGTGACGAATCAAGTTATTGGTAAGGGACAACAAAGTGGAGGATTATATACATTCAACGTGACATCTCCTGATCATATCACATGTTCAAGTATTGACTCTGCTCTTAAAGCTCATTATCAGTTAGGGCATCCATCACTTGTATTGCTTAAAAGACTTTGTCCACAATTTAATTCTGTATCTACATTAGATTGTGAGTCTTGTCATTTTGCTAAGCATCATCGTGTAAGTTTGAGTCCTAGAATAAATAAGAGATCTTCATCTGCATTTGATCTAATACATTCAGATATATGGGGACCTTCTTCCACTGTGTCAAAGAAAGGATATAGGTATTTTGTAACTTTTGTGGATGATCATACACGTGTAACTTGGTTGTATCTAATGAAAAATAGATCAGAAATCTTCTCTATATTTTCTATGTTTTGTGCTGAAGTTAAAAATCAGTTTAATGCATCAATCAAAGTTCTAAGGAGTGACAATGCAAAAGAATACATGTCTAGTCAATTTGGTACTTACATGGCTGAGCATGGAATACTTCATGAGACATCATGTGTTGATACAGCAGCACAAAATGGAGTGGCAGAGAGAAAAAATCGACATCTTATTGAAACTACAAGATCACTTCTGTTTCAGATGAATGTTCCTAAAGTATTTTGGGCAGATGCAGTTAGTACAACATGCTTCTTGATTAACAGAATGCCATCAACAGTATTAGATTATGAAATTCCTATTCAAGTTTTATGTCCAAATAAGACAATATACCCAGTTAAACCCAGAGTTTTTGGTTGTGTTTGCTATGTGAGGGATGTGAACCCACAATTAACTAAACTAGATCCAAAATCATTGAAGTGTGTTTTTGTTGGATATTCGAGACTTCAAAAAGGTTATACCTGTTTTTGTCCCAGTCTTCACAAGTATGTGGTATCAATTGATGTAACATTTGTCGAAGATGTTCCCTATTTCTCTTCAACAGTTAGTGAAATTGCAAATAAAGAACAGAGACAAAAGGAAGGAAATGAAGAGGAAGATGCTGTATTTTATTATGCTGATCTGTTCCAGGAAGGTAAACAAAATGATGAAGAAAATATTCATGCTGCACAGGAAAATGAAGTGAACATGCAAGCAGATGTTGGTGATGGTTCAAGACAAGGTGCTGATGGTAGTGAGGTTTCAAGACCAGACTCTAATGTGGATAATCTTCCTATTGCTCTTCGAAAAGGTAAACGTAAATGTACGTATCCTATTTCATCGTATGTGTCACATGATAAATTAAATCAAGGGGCTTCATCTTTTGTATCTAAAATTGACAAAATTATGGTTCCTAAGACTGTGAAGGAAGCACTATCCAAATCTGAGTGGAAAATGGCTATGTTAGAAGAAATTAAAGCATTAGATCAAAATCATACATGGGAGTTAGTTCAATTACCAGAAAACAGAAAAGTGATTGGGTGTAAATGGATTTTTAATGTCAAAGTAAATCCGGATGGTTCAATCGCCAGATATAAGGCTCGTTTAGTGGCTAAGGGGTATGCACAGGTCTATGGCACTGATTATTGTGAGACATTCTCCCCTGTAGCTAAAATGACCTCGATTAGGTTGTTTATATCGTTGGCAGCCACACATAGTTGGAGATTGCATCAGTTAGATATTAAAAACGCTTTCTTACATGGTGATTTGAAAGAAGAGGTGTATATTGAACAGCCACCTGGTTTTGTGGCTCAGGGGGAGGAAAAAAAGGTGTGTAGGCTGAAGAAGAGTTTGTATGGGTTGAAACAGAGCCCAAGAGCGTGGTTTGGAAAGTTTAGTCAAGTGGTTGAAAATTTTGGTACAGTGAAGAGTAATCTTGATCACTCTGTATTTTATAAAAGTTCACATGAGGGAATAATTCTTTTGGTTGTTTATGTTGATGACATTGTGATAACTGGGAGTGATGAGAAGGGTATTAGTGATCTGAAGAAATTCATTCAAGCTCATTTTCATTCTAAAGATTTAGGAGAGCTGAAGTACTTCTTAGGGGTTGAAGTAGTCAGAGACAGTGAACATATCTTTGTGACACAGAGAAAGTATACGTTAGATTTGCTGTCAGAAACAAAACATACAGATGCAAAGCCATGTACAACTCCTATGGATACTAATCATGGGTTAACAATTGAAGGTGAGTTATTTGATAATCCAGAAATGTATAGAAGGTTAGTTGGCAAGTTGAATTATTTGACAGTGACGAGGCCTAACATAGCTTTTCCAGTCAGTGTGGTTAGCCAGTTCATGAATGCACCTACAGTAAATCATTGGAATGCTCTTAAACAGATTTTGTGCTATTTGAAGGGGACTGTAGGTCAAGGTATTGAGTACAAGAATCATGGTCATAAAAAAATAGAGGGATTTACTGACGCTGACTGGGCTGGCTCTAAATCAGATAGGAAGTCAACTTCGGGGTATTGCATGTTTGTTGGAGGTAATCTAGTGTCATGGAAATGTAAAAAACAAACTGTTGTGTCTCGCTCAAGTGCTGAATCAGAGTATCGAGCTATGGCCAACGCAATTGCTGAGTTATTGTGGTTAAGTCACTTGTTAATTGAGCTGAAATTGGATAATGTGACAGTAGTTGACTTATGGTGTGACAATCAAGCAGTTGTTCACATCGCTACCAATCCAGTATTTCACGAGAGAACGAAGCATATTGAGGTGGACTGTCACTTCATCAGGGAGAAGGTGCAAACTGGATTAGTAAACCTTAAGCATGTTCGATCGAGTGACCAGATTGCTGATTTGTTCACCAAGGCTTTGAATGGAGCAAGGATTAAATTTTTGTGTAACAAGTTGGGCATGATGAATGAGTATGCACCAACTTGAGGGGGAGTGTTGTGATACACACATAGCTTTAGTAGTATTTCTGTATAACATTTTGTATATAGTGTTTTGTGCATTCGTTTATTTCAGTGGGCTTGTATATATGTTGTGATAACGCCCAGCCCAATTGTGATATTCTTGTTATTGAATAATGGGCTTGAATGGGCTATTTGATCTGTTGTATAAATACTTTCTTCTTCGTGAATAACAAACAACTTTTGAGCGCTTCTTTTCATTTCTGGTGCATTTGTTAACAGTTGTATGTTAAGTTCTGGAATGTATGTGTTTTGGTATGAATATACATATATGTTTGGTGAATTTTCTGCATATATATGGATGTGTGAATATGTGTATATGTTTATCTCTTGTATCATCTCTATTACCAGTTTTTTTTAGCTCAAGATTTATTCAAAAATCATTTTTCTCTTGGACCATTTGCTGTTAGGATTTAGTCTATAAGCAAAAGTTGTTTGTTTCATATTAGTACATACGAATTGAGAGGGGATAAGCATGAAAATGTACAACTTCATTAATTGCTCTCATATCAGCCTCCATACCCAAAAGAAAAATCTCTGAACTAAGTTGTACAAAAACATATCATCACCAGTAACATCTATATATTTATCAATCTTCTCTATCTTTTTCATTTCATTTCGTTTACAAAAGAAACTTAGCATTTTCCAGTTTTAAAGTTTTCAAAGACATTAACTACTAAAGCTTTACAACAATTCATCTCAACTTATTAATGAAGATCAAAGAAAGATTTTTGCTAGCAGTTTCACAAGCTATTTCAAATGTGCTCTGTTCTTCATTTTCAAAAAAAAAACTGGTGAGTAACATTATTTTTAAAATTTAAGTATATAGTTGTGTTGCATGTTCAACTCTGGAAACAAGTATGTTTGTGAATATAGTTTAAACCCTGTGTATATATGTATGAATATATTGATGTGTGCATGTCTGAAATGTCTGGAACATCTCTGTCTATGTTTAAGCCCAGTTTTTAATTTAAATTCTCTTGCTCTAGATCTAGTCATTAATCTGATTTAAGTTACAAACAAAACTTGTTTGTTTGATCCTAGAGTAGGATTTAAAATTTTATGCAAGTTAAAACAAACTTAGATTTGCTCTGGAAACCATAAGAACATGAATGTTTAGCTTTGTCAAAATTTCAAACTTTCAAATTTATAATTTCAGGCTTGTGATCTGAAACCCTACAAAAAAATATGATTTTTAAAACTAAAGTTATAATTTTTAGCTTGGGTTTAAATAAGCAGTTCTGGGTTGAACTGAAATGGGTGTTTTAGTGATTTCTGGCGATCTACTTGATGGTGGAGGTCGGGGCTCTTCCTGGAGGTGGAGGAGTGACCAGAGAGTCTGGGAAAAATGGTGGGGTGGTGGTCAGACCATGGGGGTAGCGGGGGCGAAGGTTTGAAAATTTTAAACCTAATTTTGTCGAGGCCAGAGGATTTGATTCGTTCGTCCTCTATGATGGATCGAGTGCAGCGAAATTTAGGGAGGTAGTAGAGGGTGAGGTGACGAAGTGATGACCGAGGTTTCGCATGTTCAGATGGTTGGAGCTGCGATCACGAGATGGTTTTAGGTTGGGGTTGTGGTGGTCTACCTATTCCAGGTTTTGAACATATTATCTCGAATTCGAATGCGAAAATTGAAGCACGATCTGATGATCGTGGAGCGATGCGTGAGTGATTGTGGATGTGAGAAGATCATCGTTGATGATCGGAAACAGCTGCGATGAGGGTGCACGTGCACGTGCACTCTGGTGCCTGAGTGTGTAGTTGTCTGGGAAGAAGAAAGGGGAAGTTTTCCTGATGTACTTGAGTAGTTCGAGCGTTTTACTCGAAGCAGTGTAGGGTTTTCCTCGGGGAATATTGTGATTGATCGGGTTAGTAATTGGTTACAGGTTGCCTTTCTTACCTGTCTGTTTAAATGTTAACATGGTTTAAGAATTTAAAATAAAAAGATTTAAACAATGTTTTAAATCTAAATTTAAGAATAGATTCAAATCAAATTGAATCCTAGTTTGAAGTAAAATAAAGTTTTATAAAATTCAAATGTTTAACAACTTTGAATGATAAAGTAAATTTTAAATGATTTGAATTTAAAGGAAATTGGTTAAAATACTTTTAAAAAATTTCTTTTTAAAATATAAGTATTCTTTAACATAAGATTTTAAAGGTTTTTAAATTATGTTTTAAACTTTGTTTAAGTTAAATTGGTATTTATTCTCAATCTTAAATTTAAAATGAAGTTAAAGTAAATTTAAAAGTAAATTGTTTTGAATACTTTATTAATGATAATTAAATCATTAATATGAATAAAGTTTTATTTTAAATTTAATTAGAATTTAATGATTTGTAATTCATTAAATTATTAAGATAATTTAAAAATGGATAATTAATTTATTTATTTAATTAATGATATGGATGATTAATTAAGTAATTAAGAGTTTAAATTAATTAATTAAAGTTAAGACTAATTAATTAGGAATAATTAATTTGTAATTAAAGATCTCTAATTAGGTAAGATTAGATTATAAATTAATGATTAAAGGATAATTGACTAAGTAATTAAAGATTAATTAAGTTACAGTTGAAAACTTAAATTAATTAAATAATTAGAGGTTAATTAATTGGTTATTAAGGATAAATTAAATTGTAGTAATATAGATTAATTTAAGTTTAATTTCTTAAGAAAAGAAATTAAGAATTTTTAATAGTTAATGAAGGTAATTAACTTGATTTACTGAATTATTAATTAATGTGATTAGTTTAATAATTAATTAGATTAATTAATTACAGATAATCATTTATGAAAATGTTAAGTGTAATTACTTAATGGAAGTAATTAAGAAATTAATTACTTAATATAATTAATTGAGTTTAATTTGATTTGTTTAAGTTAATTAATTAATTTAAATTAATCATTGGATGATTTGATAGGTAATTACTTAATGTAATTAATGAAGTGTAATTACTTAATGAAGTAATTAACGGTAATTACTATATGTAATTAATTGAAGATGATTTAAGTATGATAGTAATTTTGGATTAAATTACTTTGTGAAATTAATCAAGGGATTAATTAAGATAATTAATTAAGAAATAATTAATTAATTTAATGAAGTAATTAAGGGTAGTAAATTACTGAATGAGATTAATCAAGAGTGATTAATAATTATGGTTTAAGTAAAGATTAATTACTTAATGCAATTAATTTAAATAGAATAATTAATTAAAAATGTAATTTGGGATCATTAAATTATATAATTAATGATGTAATTAAGGGTTGATTAATTAAGATTAATTAATCAGTAATAAGTGATTTTGAGTAATTAATTAATGTAATTAATTAAGGATTAATGTAATTAATTATAGTTAATTAATTAATAGAGTAATTAAAGATTTATTTACTGTATTTGGGTAAGGGTAATTAATTTGTGAAATTAATTAAAGGATAATTACTTGAATGTAATTAAAGGTTAGTTAATAAAAAAATGATTAATTAAGATGGAAATTAGAGAATGATTAATTAATTGATTTGTAATTAATTAATGGTTATGTAAGCAAGATCTATAATGATGAAGTAATTAATTTAATTTACTTTCAATTAATTAGAGATTAGGTAATTAATTTAATTCATTTTAAATTAATTATAAATGGAGTGTTTATTAATCCTTGCTTATGTATGGATGAATAATATTGATTTCCTTGAATGGTTTGAGATCTCAGATATGAGATAAATAATGCTATGTGATATAGATGTTTTGGTTGAAGTGTGATGATAATATGGATTATCTATTTATGATGATAATGTAGATTATCTATCTGTGATATTGTGAATTATCTATCTGTGTGTATATGGATAATGAAATGAATTGTTTTAACTTTAAAACAACTTGGCCTTAAAAGATACGTTTTGGATTTCGATGAGACCGGGATCGGGTTTCCAGATTTGGATATCCGAAAACCACATCGATCCAAATTAACGATAGGTCGTGAATCTCAAGTGAAGATGAAGATTCAGAGTTCAAGGGTTATTGTCGTTAACTCTGAGGATGATTCCAAAATGAGTGTAACGAGATAATGCCTTCGGTTTCGTTCGAACTCGGAACGAACTTGTATGGATTGAATGCTTTAAGAACATCGTCAGGTGGACGATGAGCATTCTAAGTGATGTGTTCTGATGAGGTAATCGTAGCCTCAAGCCTCATCAACCGGGAATGGCTAAAACAGGGGAGGTGCAGCAAGGCTTCGTGGGTAGCACCCACTTGAGAGCGAGATTTTTCCCTGTCTAGATGTCCCTTTTTATTCGGCTGTGTGGGTAGTTGTGAGCTCCAACTACTAGGGTTGTTTCGTTCGGGACTGTCCAGTAAGGGATGATTCCGGCCTTGTGTTGTAGGGGATTGGGAGTAATCCTCGATACGTTGATCTAGGGGAGGTACTGTGACGGGCGGTACCCCAGTAGCCCTGCCATTGTATGGAATCCAAAATCCAATAAGCGCCATCGGATTTGATTGTAGACCTAGTATGCTGGAATTTAATCATGTAACAATTTCAGCTATTTCTTATTTATTTGAAAACCCTAGACCTATTATAATATCACTGAATTTCCTATCAAATGTTTGGTTAGCGTAAGGTAAAAACTTTTCCATGTTTATGTGTGGGAAGTCTTACGTGATACCCTTTGTTTTCAAAGGCTTTTCAAAGTTAAGCAACTTTAATCTGTTACTCACACCACACCCATGTCTGACCCGGAGTTTATTTTCTGTTTTCTTAAACTCTCGGGTACTCAAATTTTTACGAGTAGCCAAGGGATTCAGGTTAGCTTTGACGATTTATGGAGGAGCAATGGAGCAGGAGGCTTCAGCGTTATAGATATATAGTTTCCGCTGTGTTGGTATCTCTGTGTTGTATTTGTGCTGTATCGAGTTGTATTAACTAGACAGGTGTTTATAACTGTCTAGTATGTGATGTATTATCTGTGTAACTCTGATTGATGTTGTATATTATGAAATATTTATGTGATTAATATAATTTATTCGTTCCGCTGTTGAGATTCTGATGTTGTTTCTTCTTTCTTCTCTATCTTTTCTATTTCTCACCCCTTTCTTTCTTAAAGATGATGCAACTTTCTGGTGGTAGAAAGTTGGGTCGTCACAATTGGTATCAGAGCGCTAGGTTGAGTGAATACCTAAGCTCTGGAGTGGTGTCTATCTTGAGAGAGCGTATTTGTAATTTTGATATATATATATATTAATTCTACCTATATGTTGGGTTACCTGTTCGGGTTTTCCAATGTAAGATATAAAGGTAGATGGAGTAGTGGTGTGTGTAACACGACTACCAATGGTTGGAGTTTGTTGAGGTTGGAAGTGTATCTGCCGAGACTGTAGATCCAATACTGTCTCGAGTGAATTTTTGGGTGGTGTAAGGATTTCACCAATCTCTGAAGGTAATCTGTTAGGGTTCGGAGTCCATTTTTGAAGTGTAAGTTTGGATGAGTAGAATTTGGATTCTGATAGTTGAGCAAAAGCTAGTGATGGTATCTTGATACCTCAGGAATTAGTAGCTGTGTGATGAGACACAGTGACTATGGATGTCTCCGAAGATGTTTCTTTGGAGCAAGTTTTAGGAAGTGTGTCTGCATCGTTGTTGAGGCTGAGTTCAGCTGGGTGTTTGTGTTTGGCTTTGAGGCCTAAGTTTCTCGAGAAGTTTGGATTAGGAAGTCTTTGGCATCAGTGGCAGCGTCGCAGCTCAGATTGTTCTATGTGCAGTCTAGGAGGGCATTTGCCAGAAGTTTTCTAGAGGTGGAGTTTAGAAGCAGCAGTGTGGATCCATTTCTTCGATGGATTGGCTAGATAGGCTTAAGTTGTTTTGATTGGTAAAGAGAGAACGGTTTTCTTTGGATATTAGATTGAGTTAATTGCAAAAGTGACTTGCGATAGTTGAGTGTTCTCTTGGTTTGTCAGAGATCTTTCAGGATGTCTTTGAAGAGGTTAGTGGTTTGCCTTAGCATCTGAGATTGAGTTTTATTTTTGACTAGGATTCCAGGAGTGGTACCGATGGTCCAGCTAGTTGAAGGAGGGTTCTTGGAGAGGTTTTTATTTTGGTGAAGCAGATCAGGATATCATGGGATTTCTGAGTTTTCCCTTTATGGATCTGTTGATCTATATTTCGAGGATGTGTTGTCCAGTTTGTGCTCGTGTGCATTATCAGCATTTTCATCTTCTCCAGATCAGAGTTGTGCAGCGGAAGCAGTTTGGGAGTGCATCTGTTTTATCTTTTCGGGTAGGAAAAAAGTAAGTTCAGTCTTCTGATGTTTGAGAGTAGAGTTTGTGTTCTTGGATTGATCTTGAGTGGATCATTTTGATGAGTTGTTTTGAGAGGCTTCAACGAAGGTGGATCTGATCTGTAAGGATGTAAACAGCCTAGGATCGTCAGAAGAGTTTTGTGGATAAGAGACAGAGGAATTTGGATTTCGAAGTTGGAGATTTGGTTTTGAGTAAGTTTTCTCCGATCAAAGGAGCTCTAATTTTGTTAAGATTGGGAAACTAGCTCCGAGGTATTTTGGATCTTTTCTGTTGTTCTGTGAGGATAAGTGTTTGATCTTCTGGAGTGAATTGTCAGTTTGGATAACTGGGATTCGATGTGTTTCACGTATTTCTGAGGGAGTACGTGTATAATCCATCTCTGGTTTTGGAACCAGCAGTTCTAGAGGTTTGGTTGTTGAGTCAGACTTGTTTGTTGTCTGATATCCTGTCTAGTTTTGTAGATCTTGATGAGTAGGAGCTCTGTAGCTTGGTAGTATAGTTTTGTTTGGGTTCTGTAGGGCGAGTATCCTGGTATTTTTACTTGGGAAACTCTAGGATAGTCCTATCCCGATTTTGTCTGGATAGTTAGATTTGTTTGATTGGATGAGTTGGTTGCTATGGTTGTTAGCATATGATTAATAAATGGTTGTGTTTTAAAATTTAATCATTAATGAGATTATTAAATTACCTTTGTTTTAAATTTCGGGGACGAAATTCTTTTAAGGAGGGAGGAATGTGACATCCCGGAATTTTTGGCAATATCAATTTAATAAACTGTGTTAAAAAATAAATTGATTTGATAATATGTGTTAATAAGATTTGAATTGATTTAATAATCTTCTTTTTAATAAATATTTAACTGATAATTTATCTTTTAAAAGCTAATAAATTGTTTTCTATTTATAATGTATATATATTTGTATATATTGTAAATATATAAGCTTTGTTTTAAATTTAATAAATAAAGGCATGTTTTCTAATTTTAATATTTTTGGTAATTTGGAAATTTGATTTAATTTAATATTAAATAAATAACCATATGATTTTAAAATACACAAGATAAAAGTTTAATTGTTTAAGTATAAAAGTATATGGATATAAATTAAGTAATAAACCAATACAAATGACTAAAACAACTTTATGTTATGTACATAAAGCATAAAAGTAAGCTAAGCAAGTAAAATATGTTGTAGCTGTAAGTTAGTATGCATGCAAATAAATAAAGACTAAAACAACTATATATCTATGTACAAGCATAGGCAGGCAAACAAAAAAATATTTGAACACTTATAAAAGCATAAAGGATTCTTGCATTTAATGTTAGCAAAACAAAGTCATTCGAATGTTATAAAAAAATCATTTCAACCACCAAAGAAGCTAGAAATCTCTGATATGGTACAAGCATTTATCACCCTGTTGTACCAAATAAAACACTGTAACTTATTTTATATATCAGCTCCTTACCTCATTTCTTCCATCCAAACTAAGCACCTTCTTTTCATAATGTTATCAAACCTTGTACATTTTCTGCATGCAAACCTGAGTTCTAATGCAAGTCTGCATCTTTTCTAACAAAAGCATTAGCAACTCAAAGTTTTGAAGTTTTAAAAAGCAAAGCATTTTCCAGTTCTAAAGAGTTCAAAGTATCAAACTCTTTTCAAAATGGAAACTCTGGCTTCATTCTAGAACCTGGTGAGTAACATCACATTTTTAAAGCTTTAAATTGATTTTGGTTGTATGTTAAGTTTTGGAATGTATGTGTTTTGGTATGAATATATTTATGTTTGGTGAATTTTCTGCATATATATGGATGTGTGAATATGTGTATATGTTTATCTTCTGTATCATCTCTGTTACCAGTTTTTTTAGCTCAAGATTTATTCAAAAATCATTTTTCTCTTGGACCATTTGCTGTTAGGATTTAGTCTATAAGAAAAAGTTGTTTGTTTCATATTAGTACATACGAATTGAGAGGGGATAAGCATGAAAATGTACAACTTCATTAATTGCTCTCATATCAGCTTCCATACCCAAAAGAAAAATCTCTGAACTAAGTTGTACAAAAACATATCATCACCAGTAACATCTATCTATTTATCAATCTTCTCTATCTTTTTCATTTCGTTTCGTTTACAAAAGAAACTTAGCATTTTCCAGTTTTAAAGTTTTCAAAGACATTAACTACTGAAGCTTTACAACAATTCATCTCAACTCAAACATGAAGATCAAAGAAAGATTTTTGCTAACAGTTTCACAAGCTATTTCAAATGTGCTCTGTTCTTCATTTTCAAAAAAAAAACTGGTGAGTAACATTATTTTTAAAATTTAAGTATATAGTTGTGTTGCATGTTCAACTCTAGAAACAAGTATGTTTGTGAATATAGTTTAAACCCTATGTATATATGTATGAATATATTGATGTGTGCATGTCTGAAATGTCTGGAACATCTCTGTCTATGTTTAAACCTAATTTTTAATTTAAATTCTCTTGCTCTTGATCTAGTCATTAATCTGATTTAAGTTACAAACAAAACTTGTTTGTTTGATCGTAGAGTAGGATTTAAAATTTTATGCAAGTTAAAACAAACTTAGATTTGCTCTGGAAACCATAAGAACAGGAATGTTTAGCTTTGTCAAAATTTCAAACTTTCAAATTTATAATTTCAGGCTTGTGATCTGAAACCCTACATAAAAATATGATTTTTAAAACTAAAATTATAATTTTTAGCTTGCGTTTAAATAAGCAGTTCTGGGTTGAACTGAAATGGGTGTTTTAGTGATTTCTGGCGATCTACTTGATAGTGGAGGTCGGGGCTCTTCCTGGAGGTGGAGGAGTGACCAGAGAGTCTGGGAAAAATGGTGGGGTGGTGGTCAGACCACGGGGGTAGCGGCGGCGAAGGTTTGAAAATTTTAAACCTAATTTTGTCGAGGCCAGAGGATTTGATTCGTTCGTCCTCTATGATGGATCGAGTGCAGCGAAATTTAGGGAGGTAGTAGAGGGTGAGGCGACGAAGTGATGACCGAGGTTTCGCATGTTCAGATGGTCGGAGCTGCGATCACGAGATGGTTTCAGGTTGGGGTTGTGGTGGTCTACCTATTCCAGGTTTTGAACGTATTATCTCGAATTCGAATACGAAAATTGAAGCACGATCTGATGATCATGGAGTGATGCGTGAGTGATTGTGGATGTGAGAAGATCATCGTTGATGATCGGAAACAGCTGCGATGAGGGTGCACGTGCACGTGCACTCTGGTGCCTGAGTGTGTTGTTGCCTGGGAAGAAGAATGGGGAAGTTTTCGTGATGTACTTGAGTAGTTCGAGCATTTTACTCGAAGCAGTGTAAGGTTTTACTCGGGGAATATAGGGATTGCTCGAGTTAGTAATTGGTTACTGGTTGCCTTTCTTACCTGTCTGTTTAAATGTTAACATGGTTTAAGAATTTAAAATAAAAAGATTTAAACAATGTTTTAAATCTAAATTTAAGAATAGATTCAAATCAAATTGAATCCTAGTTTGAAGTAAAATAAAGTTTTATAAAATTCAAATGTTTAACAACTTTGAATGTTAAAGTAAATTTTAAATGATTTGAATTTAAAGGAAATTGGTTTAAATACTTTTAAAAAAATTCTTTTTAAAATATAAGTATTCTTTAACATAAGATTTTAAAGGTTTTTAAATTATGTTTTAAACTTTGTTTAAGTTAAATTGGTATTTATTCTAAATCTTAAATTTAAAATGAAGTTAAAGTAAATTTAAAAGTAAATTGTTTTGAATACTTTATTAATGATAATTAAATCATTAATATGAATAAAGTTTTATTTTAAATTTAATTAGAATTTAATGATTTGTAATTCATTAAATTATTAAGATAATTTAAAAATGGATAATTAATTTATTTAATTAATGATATGGATGATTAATTAAGTAATTAAGAGTTTAAATTAATTAATTAAAGTTAAGACTAATTAATTAGGAATAATTAATTTGTAATTAAAGATCATTAATTAGGTAAAATTAGATTATAAATTAACGATTAAAGGATAATTGACCAAGTAATTAAAGATTAATTAAGTTACAGTTGAAAACTTAAATTAATTAAATAATTAGAGGTTAATTAATTGGTTATTAAGGATAAATTAAATTGTAGTAATATTGATTAATCTAAGTTTAATTTCTTAAGAAAAGAAATTAAGAATTTTTAATAGTTAATGAAGGTAATTAACTAGGATTTTATGAATTATGAATTAATGTGATTAGTTTAATAATTAATTAGATTAATTAATTAAAGATAATCATTTGTGAAAATGTTAAGTGTAATTACTTAATGGAAGTAATTAAGAAATTAATTACTTAATATAATTAATTGAGTTTAATTTGATTTGTTTAAGTTAATTAATTAAGTTTAATTAATTTAAATTAATCATTGGATGATTTGATAGGTAATTACTTAATGTAATTAATGAAGTGTAATTACTGAATGAAGTAATTAATGGTAATTACTATATGTAATTAATTGAAGATGATTTAAGTATGATAGTAATTTTGGATTAAATTACATTTGTGAAATTAATCAAGGGATTAATTAAGATAATTAATTAAGAAATAATTAATTTATTTAATGAAGTAATTAAGGGTAATAAATTACTGAATGAGATTAATCAAGAGTGATTAATAATTATGGTTTAAGTAAAGATTAATTACTTAATGCAATTAATTTGAATAAAATAATTAATTAAAAATGTAATTAGGGATCATTAAATTATGTAATTAATGATGTAATTACGGGTTGATTAATTAAGATTAGTTAATCAATAATAAGTGATTTTGAGTAATTAATTAATGTAATTAATTAAGGATTAATGTAATTAATTATAGTTAATTAATTAATAGAGTAATTAAAGATTTATTTACTGTATTTGGGTAAGGATAATTAATTTGTGAAATTAATTAAAGGATAATTACTTGAATGTAATTAAAGGTTAGTTAATCAAAAAAATGATTAATTAAGATGGAAATTAGAGAATGATTAATTAATTGATATGTAATTAATTAATGGTTATGTAAGCAAGATCTATAATGATGAAGTAATTAATTTAATTTACTTTAAATTAATTAGAGATTAGGTAATTAATTTAATTCATTTTAAATTAATTATAAATGGTGTGTTTATTAATCCTTGCCTATGTATGGATGAATGATATTGATTTCCTTGAATGGTTTGAGATCTCAGATATGAGATAAATAATGCTATGTGATATAGATGTTTTGGTTGAAATGTGATGATAATATGGATTATCTATTTATGATGATAATGTAGATTATCTATCTGTGATATTGTGAATTATCTATCTGTGTGTATATGGATAATGAAATGAATTGTTTTAACTTTAAAACAACTTGGCCTTAAAAGATACGTTTTGGATTTCGATGAGACCGGGATCGGGTTTCCAGATTTGGATATCCGAAAACCACATCGATCCAAATTAACGATAGGTCATGAATCTCAAGTGAAGATGAAGATTCAGAGTGCAAGGGTTATTGTCGTTAACTCTGAGGATGATTCCAAAATGAGTGTAACGAGATAATGCCTTCAGTTTCATTCGAACCCGGAACGAACTTGTATGGATTGAATGCTTTCAGAACATCGTCAGGTGGATGATGAGCATTCTAAGTGATGTGTTCTGATGAGGTAATCGTAGCCTCAAGCCTCATCAACCGGGAATGGCTAAAATAGGGGAGGTGCAGCAAGGCTTCGTGGGTAGCACCCACTTGAGAGCGAGATTTTTTACTGTCTAGATGTCCCTTTTTATTCGGCTGTGTGGGCAGTTGTGAGCTCCAACTGCTGGGGTTGTTTCGTTCGGGACTGTCCAGTAAGGGATGGTTTCGGCATTGTGTTGTAGGGGATTGGGAGTAATCCTCGGTATGCTGATCTAGGCAAGGTACTGTGACGGACGGTACCCTAGTAGCCCTGCCATTGTATGGAATCCAAAATCCAATAAGCACCATCGGATTTGATTGTAGACCTAGTGTGCTGGAATTTAATCATGTAACAATTTCAGCTATTTCTTATTTATTTGAAAACCCTAGACCTATTATAATATCACTGAATTTCCTATCAAATGTTTGGTTAGCGTAAGGTAAAAACTTTTCCATGTTTATGTGTGGGAAGTCTTACGTGATACCCTTTGTTTTCAAAGGCTTTTCAAAGTTAAGCAACTTTAATCTGTTACTCACACCACACCCATGTCTGACCCGGAGTTTATTTTCTGTTTTCTTAAACTCTCGGGTACTCAAATTTTTACGAGTAGCCAAGGGATTCAGGTTAGCTTTGACGATTTATGGAGGAGCAATGGAGCAGGAGGCTTCAGCGTTATAGATATATAGTTTCCGCTGTGTTGGTATCTCTGTGTTGTATTTGTGCTGTATCGAGTTGTATTAACTAGACAGGTGTTTATAACTGTCTAGTATGTGATGTATTATCTGTGTAACTCTGATTGATGTTGTATATTATGAAATATTTATGTGATTAATATAATTTATTCGTTCCGCTGTTGAGATTCTGATGTTGTTTCTTCTTTCTTCTCTATCTTTTCTATTTCTCACCCCTTTCTTTCTTAAAGATGATGCAACTTTCTGGTGGTAGAAAATTGGGTCGTCACACACATATATAGTAGACAATTAACTATATAATAATATACTTAATTGTGTATTATCTTATGTTAATTATGTTTAGCAAGTGATGTGACAAGACATGGTTTTAAAATAATAACTTATATATATACTAAATCATATCATTATCTCTTGTCATTTCCTTAAGTACCGTCATCATTACCAATCATGGCTTAGGGGACGTGACTAGAGAGGGGGGAGATGTGACAAATGAGAGGGAGGAAGGTGGTGATGTGACATGTCAAAATGATGACATGTTATGATATTTTAAACTAAGGATAAAATGGTAATTTCCCCACCTTTCTTCATCTATTAATACACACCGATGCACATACATTTTTATTTACATTCTCTCCATTTTCAAAAACTTCCTCTCTAAAAATTCCATTGCTTCCGAAACCTTTCTAAGTATTTAAAAATCCTAAATTTTCACTTTAAATCTCTTTCGGATCTAGTTTAAACTTTCCTATATTCATTTCCTCACTTTATTCGTCAAGAAACCAAGCTCACACCCACCTCACGCCACTAGGCTAAGTCCCTACACATCAGGCCGATCCCATTTGAAGCTCAAAATCTTGGAAAATCTTCACTCTTCGAAGCTCGTGTGTTGTTTCCAAAGTCTAGTCGAAGTTCGCTTTGTGATTGCTGAGTTTCGGTGGGTAAAACTACTTTGTATTGGAATTTTTTTTGACTTTACTATGATGTGTTATTTTGGTGCTAATATGATGAGAAAATTGAATGGTTATTATGTTGGTCAATGGTGATTTGATTGATGTTTGCATTTGGTGTTGAATTTGAGATTTGAATGTGATGTTGTCGAGTTAGTAAGCATATAGTCTTATGTTTATATATGTGTTTCATTGTGATATTAAAAGTATGGTAGTATGGATGTGTGGTTGTGATCTAAGAACCAAAGTATGTTGAGTTGAAACAAAATTAACAACTTTGTGTGTTGCGACGGACGTGAGATCTGATTCGAAATAAAAAAACTATGTTTTCTTGTTTTAAAGTTTGGAAATTGTTTCAAAGTTTCTATCTTTCTTCCTAAGTCTCAAAAACATTAAAAGTTATGTTTCTAAACATGAAATAGGAAATAATAAGCAAGTGTTTTCGCTTAAAGTATATTTAAGCGAACTACGCTCATAGCGATAGTCGTTATGGACGTAGTTCGATAAAATTTGCGAATTTCATTTTAAAACGTTTTATTTTGAAATGGTTTTGCAAAAGTTTTTCAAAGTTAGTAATATAAAAGGAGATTAGGTTTAATTAAATTAATATTTTATTATTTAATAAATTAATTAAAGGTAATTAACACTTAATTAGTAATTAAGTAAGTGATTAGAGGTTAAGTAACACTTAAGCAAGTTTAATGACTAATTAGTGGTTAATAAGATTTTAGCTAGTGATTTATGAAGATAAGAAGTAACTTAATGATTAATTACTATTTAAGTAAGTGATTATTTAATTAATTAGGATTTAACTAATAATGGATTGTTTAAACCTTAACTAAAATACATTAGGAAGTTAATTAGCACTTAACCAAGTCCATTAAGTTAATTAAAGTTTAATTATGAATTAATCTAGATTTAATTAAGATATAATTAGGGTTTAAGCTAATTGAATATACTTTAATATTTTCAAAGCTATTCTTAAACTTAATCGGTTATATTTTAAATCAACTTATTTTTTAGATTAATTGATTTTAAATCAAAGGATCTCTCATCTGGACCATTAAGTAGCAAATGTATTAAAGTAGCGATTATAAAACATAGACACGTTTTATGGGCAGTAAGTAACATGTGTTTAGCACAAACGCCGAATATCGGTAACGTGATAGATGCAAGGAAGTTAATTTCAATAAGCGGGTCATGATAACTTAACCATATAGATATACTTCTATATGTACATTTTTCAACTGATTATGGATTTACCTATATTTATAACTTGGACATCTACCTATGATTAATTGTATGTTATGTTTGAATCCTTTACATATCTAATGTTTGGCAATATCTATTGTATAACTTAGATAAGCTAAACCCAACTTTAATGATCCATTATAGTCGTTGAGCCTCCGTTTGATTTTGTAAAGTAAATATTTCATTTTCTTCTAAAATGGTCTTTTAAGCTATTTTATTTTGAACAAGATATTTGAATAATGATTTGATAATTGGTTTGAGAAGTTTTATAAATGATTTTGGGGTATTCATAAAAGGAGTTTTAGAAATAGTTTTGAATATTTATAAAAAGATTTTATAAATGGATTTGGATGTCTATAAAGGGAAATTTATAAAAGATTTTATTGAAAATAATTACAATAGGAAATTGAGGTTTAGGTTTCTGGAGGTTGACCTTTTAAAAAAATGGTGGTATGGAACATCCATTCCACACTTAACACCGAAGGAATAGTGCTTAGAGTTATCCTTTTCTCCAATTTAAATAATGTAGTTAAATTCGTTTAAGAGATTTGGAAATGGGAAATCTTATAAATGTTTTGTGAATATACTTATGTAAAGGAGATAAGTATATGAATGTTGATAAATGTTTGGGATAGGAGATTTATAAATGAAAATGGTTTTGAGGCTTAACGATTGCTTTGGGTAATTAAATCTCTAGATTTTGTTGTTGTTATTTGATGGTTAAATAACCGACTATCAAATTTGGCCTAATTTGACTTAGGAGGTATGAATGTAAAATTCGAGTTTCCAACAAGGACTCGAATGCTTACTTCCAAAAGAATAGGGAATGAGTCAACCGAAAATTATCGTTTGTTAGTACGGTGAGACTGGGATCGGGTTTATATATTGAAAACTACTCAGAACTAAAATGTAAGTTCAAGTGGAAGACATCTGAATGATGATTGAAGATGGTGCTCTTTGAAGTGCAAGGGTTACTGCTACTAATCCTGAGGGTGATTCCAAAATGGATGTAGTAGAGTTAGTGCCTTCGGTTTCGTTCAAACCTAGAACGAACTTGTATGGATGAATGTTGGCATTGCATTGACGCTTTGAGGGCAGTGTTAGCACTCCAAGATGGATTGCTATTCAGAAAGGTAAAACGTAGCCTCAAGCCTCACAACCGGGAGGAATGGCAAAAACAGGGCATGCAGCAGAGATATGTGGTTAGCTACCATTAGGAGCAGTCACCCCATTCTAGATGTCCTTTTCAGAGTTGGTTTGCACGCAACCACCGTGGTACTATAAGGCTTCGATGTCAAGGGTGTGAGGTAATCCGGTCTGCCATGTTAAAGGGGCAGCCGGCTCTGTGTTAGCATCAGTGCATTTTCTAGAGGTGTATCATCGGAAGGTAGTCCCTTACCTTGCCATCGTTGGGATCCAATCTCCAGTACATGCCTTACGGTTTTGATTGTAGAGCCTAGTGCTGAAATGCGAGATGCAAGCATTTCAGCTATTTCCTCTATTTACTTTAAACCTAAACACTATGATAATATCACTGGATCTTGATGTAAAATGTTTTTTTATCGTAAGGTAAAAACCCATCCTTTTTTATGTGTGGTGTGGTTTTACGAGTTACTCTTTGTTTGAAAAGTTTTAAAATGCAGAAATCTGTTTGGTTGTTACTTTTTATCGAGTTTTACTCACGCTCGTTTAACAGACTGACCCATACGTTATTCCATGTAAAGCTCGGGTCAGACCGAGCATGTTTTACCAGGTTTAGCATTACACTTCGGAGTTGGTGAAGAGCTGAATGGCCAAGACTTATTCTCGTATTTTACTTTCACTGTATTAAAGAGTATTTATGATTGGTCAATGTAAGGACATGCTTCTATAACTGTCCAAATTTAGGATAAGTCTAGATTACTCCAATGTTGTATATATGAATAAAGATGTTTCCTTTTTGTAAAGATCATTGTTGTATTCTATATTATTCACTGCGTTATGATATTCTGTGTTGCTTAGTTTTCTTCTATCTTCTACCTTCTTCTTTCACTCTAAAAAATCGGTATTTTCGACACTTGAATGTTCGGCATGTGATACAGTGGACGTATTAGTGTCGATTTTTAAGGGTTGAAAATTCGTTTCATTACATTTGGTATCAAAGCTTTGGTTGAGCGAACACCTAGGCCTTGAGGGGTAAGCTCTAAGGGATAGAATTAGTAATGTCCTAGATTGAGTGGAGTGCATTATATATAAGACCACGTATTTGTTAGTGTATAAAAATGCTTTGTATTGTGTTGATTTATCGGTTAAGTGCCTTAAGAACTTTGGTCGAGACGTGGGAGGCCATGGTATCGATCAGGGATTCCTAAACACTCGAACAAGGAAACCGACATGGTATCATTTAAAAATGATATATGAAATAATTCTACCTAAGGTTATATTTTATATAAAGGAAATTTTTCAAAATTAATAGGCTATTGGTTGTAATTAATGTTAAGGAGTAATAGTGGATGTGTATTCTAAATATTACCATGATGAGGTAATAAGAAATGGGTATGCAAGAAAGACGTGGATGGAGAAAGAGATCGAAGAAGTCAACCACAAATTATGGTAAGGCTGATAGACAAGCCACCAAAGTAGTAATAGTTCCAAGTAAAGAGGTATTGGGAGTTCAGAAGAAGCCGACAACCTCACCCAAGAGTAATAGTGTCAATAATTGCAAAAGGAGGAAATTCCTACCGCGTTGGAAGAGACCTTGGGAAGACAAATCAGAAGAGGGTAGTCAATAGTGGAAATTATTCAAAAAGGGAAAAGAAATTAGTTGCTACTACCATCACAAGACGGGACATACCATGGACTATTATATCGAAGGAAAGGAAGGGCTAGTAGTTCCACAAGTTTGGGAGAAACATTGCTTCTTTTGCCAACAACTTGGACACATCAAGAAAGGTTGCCCCATGATTCAAAAAGCATTGCAAGTCGAAGGAATTATTAAGAAGAGACCAGCCACCTTGAGAGAGATAATTAAGGGAATATATTCATGGAAACCAGAGGATAATAGTAGATGGGGATAAGTATTGTTAGTATGAACTCCTAATATGTAAGGTGTTTGGGAAGTTATGTATAATATGTATACCCTTGGAAATGTTTTGAATGATATGTAGTTATCTTTAGTTCCTTTTAAAACTTTTCTTTAAACTTATTAAATAGTTAGTAAGAGTTCGAAATCAGATGTTTGATATGAATTCAGGTAATCCGATAATCATGAATACTAGAATTTTTGGAACTAAGGGATATATGGTTGAGGAAGATCAAACCCTAATGGGCTTTGCTTCATTATGCCGTGATTTTGAGATTTTAAATCAAAGGAAGTTTTCGGGTTCGGAATCGATCATGGAGGTTAATAATTGGTTGGGATGATGTGAGAAGCTATGTAATGACATGATGAATTATATCCGTGGATCATTCGAAAAGATGATAAGTATTGCTCTACGGTTTGAAGATTTTGCTCCATAGCCATCTATTGCCGCACCAACTGAAGATAAGAAGAGCAAGTTCAAAGAAAAAGCTCCCAAATATGGTTGTTTTGGATATGGGGAAATGATCACTTTGTTAAAGAATGTAAGGTTGGTAAGAAAAGGAGATGGGAAAAGATGAAGGCTTTTAAGAAGCAAAATCTTGGAAAACAGATCGCACAAAGGAAATGTTATTATTGCCACCTAAAGGGCCACACCGTCAAGGACTGTCCAATGCTTAAGATAGGGGAGCAGCCTAGACCTTTTGTTATCCTCGCTGAAACATTTGCTTCAGTAGCAGCAAAAGGAAAGGGAGTTATGGAAGGATCAGTTTAGCCCTAGGAAGATAAGGACTAGTATTAGGAATAGTATCCTAAGTTGTTCCATGTTTAGTATCTTCTGCTGTATATTATCTTTTAAAGTGCACTTCCCGTCTATGATGGAGTCACTTGGTGTGTATCTAGGATTGTATGTTTGAATGATTTTCTATCTATGTATCGTTTCTTCTATTGTTCTTAGTTGATATTAATTTTCATCCTAGTTTTACTTCACTTGACCTTGTAGATAGACAAAGACTAATACCAATAAGGTTCATGGTTTTAGGTAATGTCAAACTCAGTGGGTTAAGGATTGACCCAACATAGGGTATTTTGACTAGAAGGAAGATTAATAAATGAAAATTGAATTCGAATTAATTTAATAAGAGGATTTAATAAACTTGGTTTTATTAAATAATATTTTGGATTTTAACATCTAAATAGTTAGAAGCGAATTAGATTTTAAAATCAAATGCTATATATACTCTTAGGATGTAGAAGAGTATTCCACAAGAAAATTTTAGAATAATTTTGTAAGTAAAGTTATATAAGTTAAATGGTTGAACCTAAGTAGAGATTTTGTGAAATATTTTTATATGTTGGGAGGATAGAAAATTATTTGTTAAAAAAAAGAATAATTTCCAAATGAATAATGTTAGGTGTTTTGGGATAGGACTTTGGCAAATTTCGAGGACGAAATTCTTTTAGGAGAGAAGAATGTAACGACCCACAAATTTATCAGTTGGATAAATTATATTTATTTTTAAAATATTTAGATATGGGTTTAAAAGTAAGAAATAACCATATTTTAAGTGATAAATAATAATAGTTATTTTGGTTGGGAAAAATATTGTGAACAAATTACCGAGGTAAAATATTGATAATTTGTAAATATCGTCCTAGGTAAAATATCGGTAAAAACCCGAAAATCTTTTTATCGATAAAACTGCTTTTAAACAATAAGGATCGTGCATGGCTCTAGACAAATACACTAATATATGTATTCAAACAAGATTATGAAATAAAATAATTTATTTTATTTTTGGAAAATAAAATGTATTCATCGACAATTGATATCATCGGTTTTATATCTTTCTTCAGAAATTCAAGTTAAGTTTAAATATTAAATAAATGGGTTTTTATTTACAAATAAACCTATTTTAATTATTTAATAATGACGGTAAAATAGTTTTTAAAAATTGTTTACCAAAATAGATAGTTCGTAGAAAAATAGAAAGTGTGACCGAAGAACGTTTTCCGGAATTTCGACACCGAAAAGTTGTTGGGTAATTTGTTCACTTTTATGCACTATATATACACATATATAGTAGATAATTAACCATATAATAATATACTTAATTATGTATTATCTTATGTTAATTATGTTTATCAAGTGATGTGAAAAGAAATGGTTTTAAAATAATAACTTATATATATACTAAATCATATCATTATCTCTTGTCATTTCCTTAAGTACCATCATCATTACCCATCATGGCTTAGGGAATGTGACTAGAGAGGGGGGAGATGTGACATATGAGGGGGAGGAAGGTGGTGACGTGACATGTCAAAATGATGACATATTACGATATTTTAAACTAAGGATAAATTGGTAATTTCCCACGTTTCTTCATCTATTAATACACACCCATACACACACATTTTTCTTTACATTATCTCCTTCATTTTCTAAAACTTCCTCTCTCAAATTTCCAGACTTCCAAAACTTTTCTATGTATTTAAAGATCCTAACGTTTCACTTTAAATCTCTTCCGAATCTAGTTTAAACTTTCCTATATTCATTTCTTCACTTTATTCTTCAAGAAACCAAGCTCACACCCACCCCACACCACTAGGCCTAGCCCCCACACATCAGGCCGAGCCCATTTGAAGCTCAAAACCCTGTAAAATCTTCACTCTTCGAAGCTCGTGTGTTGTTTCCAAAGTCTAGTCGAAGTTCGCTTTGTGTTTGCGGAGTTTCGGTGAGTAAAACTACTTTGTATTGGAAAAGTTTTTTAGTTTACTATGATGTGTTATTGTGGTGATAATATGATGAGAAAATTGAGTGGTAATTATGTTGGTCGATGGTGATTTGATGGATGTTTGCGTTTGGTGTTGAATTTGAGATTTGAATGTGATGTTGTCGAGTTAGTAAGCATATAGCCTTATGTTATTATATGTTGTAACAACCCGAAATTTTCGATCCCGAAAACCCCAGATAGTTAGTAAAAGAAGAAAAGAGATAGAAGAAGAAACAGGAAAACAAGTCAGAGAATCTCACATTCGCAGCGGATGAAATATAATATCAAATAATAACAGTTATACAAAAGAATACTATATCTATCAATTACATTTTAATACATCAGAGTTACACACATACACAAACACTGGACATATACAAATCAACATGTCTCAGATAAACAGAAATATATCACAGCGGAAACACTCCATACGTTCCTGCCATCCAGCTCGCCTTCTGAGCTCCAGAACGTCCTTACCTAAAAATATGTAATACTCGGTTTGACCCGAGCATTACATCAAAGTAACACCCGGGTCAGGCTGGAAACCAGCGTGAGTAAACCCATCTAACATGGAATACAAAAGCCTAAAGCTTATATAAAACCCGGGTAACTCTTATCAATATTCAAATTCACAATTTTCTAAAGACACCACTTATTTCACACATCAATTTCTAGGTACGAAAACTTTAGATTAATTGGTCTAATTTACTTAAATCATTCCATACCAGCTTATTGATTTCACATATCAATTTATAAAGAATCGAAGTGGTTTCGGGTATTTACTAATACCCGACTTTGGTCTCTTCGAATTCAAAACCATCTAAACCCACGTTATTCAAGTGAAACACAATTCATTTTTTTTAAAATACAAGACGTCACTTTTTACATAGCAATTCATCATCGACAGATAACCACATTATCACTGTTCAAGACAAACATATCATATCACAAACATTTTATATCAGAAATATCAACCAATCATTCATAAACAAGATTAATTAGTCACGCCATTTCTAATTAATTAAAATAAATTAAATTAATTACTTTAATCACTTTTAATCTTGTTTTCTTAACATTAATTAATTTCAAACCATTAATTAATCATTCCTTAATTATTATCTTAAATTAATCACCCTTGATTAATTATCCTTTAATTACATTAAGTAATTAGCCCTTAATTAATTACACAAATTAATTATCCTCAATCCATCACATTAAATAACCTTAAATTACCATCTCAATTATTTATAATTAATTTCTTTAACCCTTAATTAATTACATTAATTAATTATTCTAATCACTTTCTTTGATTTATTAACCTTTAATTAATCTTATTTATTAATTAACTAACCTTTTATTTAATTATATTAATTAATCAATCCTTTAATTAATTACACTAAGTAATTAATCCTTAATTACTTCCATTAAGTAATTATCATTAAATAAATCACATTTAGTAATTTCCCCTTTAATTCCCTTCTTAAGTAACAACATTAAGCCATTATCCTTTAATTACTTTTCATTTAGTAATTATCATTAGTTAATTACATTAAGTAATTTAACTTTTAATAAATTAATCATCCTTTAATTTATTACCTTAATAAATAAATCACATTAATAAATCAATTCTTCAAATTTATTACACAATGTAATTAACCATCCTTTATTTCATTAAGTCATTTAAATCACCTTTTAAAACAATATATAAAATTGCTTTTAAAACAACAATTTTAAAACATTTTAAAACCTAGAAAACTCGTTAAAACTTGCTAATACTTGCATTAGAACTTGGGTTACGTTTCCCTTGAAACTTATTCATTTTGAAAAGCTTTAAAACTTAATCGCTACGATTCACAAATACCAGGGCTAAACTAGAAAAACTCCCGAGTTAACCCCGTGCATTACTCACGTCAACTCATTTCCAAGGCAACCATCGTCAACTTCGGGTCTAACCCGAGAAAAACCCTCCTTCCTCCCCAAAAATCAACAGCAACCCTAAGTACTGATATCAGCGACACCGTGCACATGCACCACCCATCGGAGCAACTCCGACCAACCCCATCATCGCCAGCGAGTCGACCCCGACCTCCCTACCCGATTACGACCAACCAAGCTTCGAGTCGAACACAAAATCGAGATCGAGCCTCGAAACCCAAACCTGGAATGATACATCACAAAAAACCTCCCCCGCGACGCCACCACCGATCATCAGAAAACTCAACACCCCCTTCCAGAGCTTCACCATGGACTTATGCTCCTATTTTACCTACTCTGACCAAATCCGATGCCCTTTAGTTACCGCGACGAACTCAAGGATCTCGATGATTCACCCGGTCCTTAAACCCTAAAATTGCCTCGCCGTGCCACCACGTTGAAAGATAACCCCTCTGACCATTTTTGCCGACATCGACCACCTACCAGCTAGCTTCAGTCACGACCCCAAGAACCCTAACCTTGCCGACAACCAGAAATCACTCGAAACCCCATTTCTGATCATCTTAGAATTTCTCGATCAATACTTCACTAAAAATTCTGATTTTACTTTTAAAAATCGTGATTTTTGAAGACGTGATGGATGGTATAGGTGAATCAATAAATTATGAGATTCGAATAAATCATGTTTTGAAGTTTTCCATTGTATTTTTAAATTTCCAGTTAGACTCAAATTTATTCTTCTTAAAAATATTTTTAAGACCTAGATTTTTATGATACAAACAAGTTTCATGTAGATCTTGAAGCCTAACATGGATTGGAGATGAAGAGTTTGATTTTTAAACAGGTTTGAAGCCTGTAAAACTTAGAACAGAGATACATATATTTGTTTCCAAACATGCACAGTTACATCCATATATATATATATATACATACATATTTGTATACATACAATCCTTTATCACTTTACTTCAAGCATGATTTTCAAACAACAAGTAAAAATCCAAATTTTAGAAAGATTTACTCACCTGAAAGATAATTTGAACAGTGGGGAAATTTTGAGCCTGATCTTCTTAAATCTCTTGCTTTTTTGAGTTGATTTAGTTGTTGTTTAGTTGAGTTGAAATTAAGCTTCAGTTGTAAGATATGTTCTGGCATGCTAAGTTTTTAATAAATGAAAATGAAATAAGAAAGATATATGGAAAAGAGTTTACAGGAAATAGGATTTTCTGGTACAAAATTTTGTTAGAGATTTTTTTCTATCTTGAGGAGGCTGAGATGAGAGCATTTAATGCTTGTCTGGTTTTATATTTTAATCCTTATCCTCTTTTTATTCGGTATGTACATATATGATTTTTCTTTCTTGCATTGCAAACATGTATTTTCCATAGTTTATTTATTACCAGAATGATCTAAAGTATTCACTTATGTTTTTATATAACCAATATACATATAAGTATACTTATATATATTTCTATATATTTTTAAATACACCCATGTTATATACATATATATGTATCACATATATACTTACTTATGTATATTCCTATCATCATTTTATACATATTCTTCATATAATTAATTATGTTCATTTTGTCATTATACATGTATATATATATATACATTCTCAATTATATAAACCTTCCTATATTTGATTTTCATATGGGCATACATACACACACACACACACACATATATATATATATATATATATATATATATATATATATATATATATATGCATTTATATACTCATATACATGTTAAACATCATAAACTAGTCTATATATGTGTATATATATATATATATGTATGGATATTTTATCTTGAATTTAAATGTTGAAATATATTATTTATTTATTTACTATAAGATTTATCATCTCCAGAGATTTTTATAATTCAATATTTATTATAGCTTTAAATCAATTTATATATCCAGGTACCTTACATACCAGAACTCATGTATTCGACTTATAAAGTTAATATCCCAATGTTCAATCCAGGTAATTATCCGATTAACAGACGTCCAAAAATCCGGGTCATCACATATGTGTTTCATTATGATGTTAAAAGTATGGTAGTATGGATGTATGGCTGTGATCTAAGAACCAAATTATGTTGAGTTGAAACAAGGTTAACAACTTTGTGTGCTGCAACGGACGTGAGATCCGATTCGAAATCAAAAAAAAACTATGTTTTCTTGTTTTAAAATTTGGAAATTGTTTCAAAGTTTCTATCTTTGTTTCTAAGTCTCAAAAACTTTAAAATTTATGTTTCTAAACATGAAATAGGAAACAGTAAGCAAGTGTTTTCGCTTAAAGTATGTTTAAGCGAACTACGCTCATAGCGATAGTCGTTAAGGATGCAGTTCGACAAAATTTCCGATTTTCGTTTTAAAACATTTTCTATTAGAATGGTTTTGCAAAAGTTTTTCAAACTTTATTAGTAATATAAAAAGAGATTAAGTTTAGTTAAATTAATATTTTATTATCTAATAAATTAATTAAAGGTAATTAACACTTAATTAGTAATTAAGTAAGTGATTAGAGGTTAAGTAACACTTAAGGAAGTTTAATGACTAATTAGCGGTTAATAAGGTTTTAGCTAGTGATGTATGAAGATAAGAAGTAACTTAATGATTAATTACTATTTAAGTAAGTTAATCAGTTGATAAATTATTATGTAATTAAGTGATTATTTAATTAATTAGGATTTAATTAATAATGGATTGTTTAAACATTAACTAAGATACATTAGGAAGTTAATTAGGACTTAACCAAGTCCATTAAGTTAATTAAAGTTTAATTATGAATAAATATTGATTTAATTAAGAAATAATTAGGATTTAAGTTAATTGAATATACTTTAATCTTTTAAAAGCTATTCTTAAACTTAATCGATTATATTTTAAATCAATTATATTTTTGAGATTAATTGATTTTAAATCAAAGGATCTCTCATCTGTACAATTAAGTAGCAAATGAATTAAAGTAGCGATTATAAAACGTTGACATGTTTTATGGGAAGTAAGTGACTCATGTTAGCACAAACGTCGAATATCGATAACGTGATAGACACAAGGAAGTTAATTTCAATAAGCGGGTCATGATAACTTAACCATATAGATATACTTCTATATATACATTTTTCACCCGATTATAGATTTACCTATATTTATAACTTGGACATCTACCTATGATTGATTGTATGTTATGTGTGAATCCCTTACATATCTGATGTTTGGCAATATCTATGATATAACTTAGATAAGTTAAACCCAAATTTAATGATCCATTGTAGCCGTTGAGCCTCCATTTGGTTTTGTAAAGTAAATATTTTATTTTCTTTTGAAATGGTCTTCTAAGCTATTCTATTTTGAACAAGATATTTGAAGAATGATTTGACAATTGGTTTGAGAAGTTTTATAAATGATTTTGGGGTATTCATAAAAGGAGTTTTAGAAATAATTTTGAATATTTATAAATATATTTTATAAATGGGTTTGGACATCTATAAAGGGAAATTTATAAAAGATTTTATTGAAAATAATTACAACAGGAAATTGAGGTTTGGGTTTCTTGAGGTTGACCTTTTAAAAAAATCGTGGTATGGAACATCCGTTCCACACTTAATACCAAAGGAATAGTGCTTATAGTTATCCTTTTCTCCAATTTAAATAATGGTGTTAAATTCATTTAAGAGATTTGGAAATGGAAAATCTTTTAAATGTTTTTTGAATATACTTATGTAAAGGAGATAAATATATGAATGTTGATAAATGTTTGGGATAAGCGATTTATAAATGAAAATGGTTTTGAGGCTTAGCGATTGATTTGGGTAATTAATTCTCTAGATTTTGTTGTTGTTATTTGATGGTTAAATAACCGACTATCAAATTTGGCCTAATTTGACTTAGGAAGTATGAATGTAAAATTTGAGTTTCCGACAAGGACTCGAATGCTTACTTCCAAAAGAATAGGGAATGAGTCAACCGGAAATTATCGTTTGTTGGTACGAAGAGATTGGGATCAGATTTATATATCCGAAAACCACTCCGAACCAACATGTACGTTCGAGTGGAAGACATCTTGATGATGGTTGAAGATGGTGCTCTTTGAAGTGCAGGGGCTACTACTACTAATCCTAAGGGTGATTCCAAAATGGATGTGGTAGAGTTAGTGCTTTCGGTTTCGTTCAAACCTAGAACGAACTTATATGGATGAATGTTTGCATTGCATTGATGTTTGGACGGCAGTGTTAACACTCCAAGATGGATTGCTATTCAGAAAGGTAAAACGTATCCTCAAGCCTCACATCTAGGAGGAATGGCAAAAACAGGGCATGCAACAGAGCTATGTGGTTAGCTACCATTAGGAGTGGTCACCCAATTCTAGATGTCCTTTTCAGAGTTAGTTTGCGCGCAAACACCATGGTATTATAAGGCCTCGATGTCAAGGGTGTGAGGTAATCCGGTCTGCCATGTTAAAGGGGCATCTAACTCTGGGTTAGCATCAATGCATTTTCTAGATGTGTATCATCGAAAGGTAGTCCCTTACCTTGCCATCGTTGGGAGCACATGCCTTACGGTTTTGATTGTAGAGCCTAGTATTTAAATGCAAGATGCAAGCATTTCAGCTATTTCCTCTATTTACTTTAAACCTAGACAGTATGATAATATCACTGGATATTGATATAAAACGTTTTGGTTATGGTAAGGTAAAAACTCATCCGTTTTTATGTGCGGTGTGGTCTTACGAGATACCCTTTGTTTGAAAAGTTTTCAAATGTTGAAATTAGTTTGGTTGTTACTTGTTATCGAGTTTTACTCACGTTGGTTTACCAGACTGACCCGGGTGTTATTCCAGGTAATGCTCGGATCAGACCGAGCATGTTTTATCGGGTTTAGCAGGACACTTTGGAGCTGGAGATGACCTAAATGGCCAAGACGTATTCATGTATTTTACTTCCACTATACTATAGAGTATATATGATAGGTCAATCTAAGGACAGGCTTCTATAACTGTCTAAATTTAGGATAGGTCTAGATTACTCCAATGTTGTATATATGAATAAAGATGTTTCCTTTTTGTAAAGATCATTGTTGTATTATATATTATTTGTTGTGTTGTGAGATTCTATGTTGTTTAGGTTTCTTTTATCTTCTACCTTCTTCTTTCACCCTATCAAATCGGTATTTTCGACACTTGAATGTTCGGCATGTGATATAGTAGACATATTAGTGTTAATTTTCGAGGGTCAAAAATCCGGTTCGTTACATTATTGAACCTAGGAATTTGTGTTTGGACTATACAAGTAGAATGTGGAAGATATCGGGATTTTGATCAGTACCAAATTCCACAAGTCCTAATGTGATATAGTTTTTACAAAGAAAATTGATGTAAATAATTGTTAGTACTGGATACTGCTTAAACTAGTAAAATTATATTTTATTGAAAAATGTATAAGCAAATAATTCGGCCAAACTATCGCCCCACTAGTTAAGGTGACATATGAATGTTAATATTCGAATTGTTTGTCATTAATTGCTGACTGAATTTACACCTACGAGTCGTCCAACTGCATTGCTAGATTCTCTGATATACCACATGATTTAATTGATTTATAATTATTATAAATTAATTTAATTAATTAGTTTTTATGACATATTAATTACTTGTTTATTTAATGTATTGGGTTCCATTACTATTTTTGGGTGCCAATAGTAATTAATTAGGTGCAAATATAAAAGTTATATATGTACAAATCGATATTTGATATCGATATGCATTTGATTTAAATGTGATTAATGCTAATGGGCTTGGAATTATTTAAGGCCAATATAACCTTATTTAGGGCCGGCTATAGGATAGCAAGAGAGGGGCTAAAGATTCAAAAAGTTGGATCTGGATTTGGTAATAGAGAAGGAGTAAACCAAAGAGATAATATCTCCTTCACTCTCTTTATAAAAGGCCACACTACCACTCACGATTGAGGTTACCATTTGATCTTCTTCTCCTCTATGAAAGCTGCCATTTCCAACCCTTAGGCCAAAATATATCAGATCAAAACATCCAATAAAAAATCAAAAGTGATTCTCCTAGTAGTTCCTAAGCTAGAAGCTTGGATCAGGATCAAATCTAGGAAAGTTTATCAATCAAAGTCCAAATCGTAGATTATATTTTTGAGGTAACATCTTATAATCTGTGATTAATATATCATCATGTTGATATAGTTAATTAATATACCTTTGAAAGAAGTTATATGCACTACGATTGGTTTGTTTAATTGTATTGTCATACATATGTATCTATAAGTATAAATCTACAAATTTCACTATCTATTAATTCTATTGGTTTAAACTAATAAACCTTATAAAAAATAATTTATTTATATATATCAAAATAACATAAATTTTAAACACTAAAAACTATTTTAAATTAATTTAACACTGTCTCAACCATAAATATAAATGAACAAATAAATATATGTGCTTATATATACAAAATTATCTTATTATGTATCATAAATTAATGTTACAGCAAAAAAAATCAAAATGTATGTGTACTTTATTTTAACAATAAAGTTTATATATATATATATATATATATTAATGTAACATGTATTAACTAGAATTATATATATTGATATTTTTATTTTATAAAATTATATTATATTGCTTATAGAATTAAAAAAAACAGATATATATATATATATATATAATTTTGGATGTAAGGCATATTATTTAAATACATAAATTTTAATTATTTTATTAGCTATTTTAATGTATTATTATTAAAAATATAAAAAAATCATTTTCGAAAATTATACAATAAATATATTTATGATATTTTTATTTAATTTGGTATATATTATGTACATATTTATTATTTGAATCTAAAGATCTAGATTGGTTTTTAGACTATTTTACTAATTAAACAAATTATATATTTTTAAAATGAATTTCGAATTTCAAAATTATTAACTTATTCAAAATAAATTATCTTATTTATATTTATGATATTTTTATTTAATTTTATAATACACATATACATATTATTTATTTATTTAATTTAAATCTATAGATCCAAATCTGTTTTTAAACTGTTATACTAATTATATAGATTAGATATTTTAAAATTAATTTTGAATTTCAAACTTATTGACTTATTCAAAATTTAATTATTATATATATATATATATATATGTATGTATGTGTGTATTTATAATTTAAACTAGTTATGGATAGTAATATCCATAGAAGGTCCAATGTGTTAGTTGCGGTGTAAATCCCAATGCTTATATATAGGAACTTTAAACTATGTACACGTTTATATGTTGTATACACACTTACACATACGTGTGTATTTGATACACATATACACTTTATATATTACATATTTTTACAAAATCAAATCTTTAAAAAAATTAATTAATTAACATAAAAAATTTATTTAAAATTTATTTAGATTGGATCTTAATCAATTTAGACATCGTAGGCCCAATAAGATACAAAATGTTAATTTTTTTTGAAATTCACTCATTTAACCCCTTGCATACAGACCTAGATCCAACAATCGTATTAGAGCCCAATAGCCTATGTGATTTAAATTAACAATATTAAGGCTAACTTATTGAAGAATACCCACATAGTAGGGGTCAAAAAAAGTATTGTATAAGGTTTGGTTTAGATGATCAATTACTCTGCCTAATTTGGCTACTTGCCTGACCCGAAAGGAGAGGTAAGCTCAAAGGTTATCCACAATATAAAGGCCCAAATTGATTTGGGCCTTGGGCTAATTTTAAAAATCTATTTTGAAATTAAAATGAAATTTCAAATTTAAAAGGTTAAATTTAAAATAAATAAAAATAATATTTTATCTTTAAAGGTTAAATTTAAAATAGTAATAATTTTACAATAGTTACAAAATTGTTTTCAAAATTGTTTGGAAAATAAAAATATTATTTTACAAAATTATTAATATTAATTAGATTAATTAAATGAGTAATTAATTAAAAGTTAATTAATTAGACTAAAAAACATATATATTGATATATGTAACATTATCTCATAATGTTAAGGTAATACTTATATATATATATATATATATATAAATTTTCGAAATTAATAAATTAATTAAATATGTTAATTAAAAGTTAACAAAAAAATAATAATACACACGCATATATATAAAGTTATATGTGTATAACTATAAACGTTATAGTATGCATATTCAATATTAAATGTTTAATTGAATGATATAAAATTAATTAAATATAATTTAAGTAACAATATTAATATAATATTATATGTAAGACTATTATATAAGTTAATTAAATTATAAAAGTAATAAAATAGTTAAAACCTTTATAATATGAATGTATAATTAAATATGGAACAATAAGGAACCCTAATTAGACTTAAATATGTATAATATGTATACCATGATTTCCGATGTGTTCGACACTTGAATTACGAGAGTATTTCATAAAAAATACATTATTCAATAAGTCGATATTAGCCAAATATATTAAAGATTATGAATCTCCTCTACCGTTTATATATTAATGGATTATTTGCATAATCCTTAGTTGTCGATATTCATCAAGCTAAGGATCTTATATTTAGTATTATTAGTATATTGAATAGACAAAATAAGATATATGTATATGTTTCTCGATATTCCTTAAGGTGTGTACATTTATATTTAGGCCGTTGTGAAATGGTACGTACGAGTGGATAATCTCTTTAAATTTTTGATATTCCTCAAGGTCGAAATAAGATTAGGACAAAGACCATGGGTAAGGAGTTGTAAATGATACAACAAGTAAAGTGTTATCCATTGCTTGTGGGCCTATAATTTGTTGATATTCCTTAAGGTTAGAAACCCAAAGCAAGCGAGTTATAATACCCACTACATAAGTTGAAAAACTTCTATGTTTCGTCTTATGGTTTTGAAAAACATAAAAGTCTAGTGGGAGCCGTATTAGAAAAATGAAATGGTAATATTTAACCATTCTAATATTGTAAGAAAATCTGCTATGTATAATTAAACTAATCAACATTGATAAATTTATGCATTAAATACAAATGATAAAAAATTTATCAATTAAAATATACAAATGAACTTAATTAATATTGACAAAAAGAAATATAAAATATACTAACCAATAAATTTTGCATGTTAACCCATGTAAGCGCCTAATTATACAACTACTAAATATGTTCATAACTTGGTCACTTATGTGTTTACTTGCTCGAGACTATGTATTGTCTTCCATGAGATTTGAAATCTAAAATAACTACAAGGATATGAATATTTGATCCATATCTAATGACATATAGATCTTATATGGTGAACAGTCGCAACTCATAGTATGAAACCTGATGAAATTAGTTCATTCGAAATAAGCAACTAAACTATATTGTGAGATCGTGTATTCAATACGGTGGGTTATAATAAAGATCCTGTTGTGTTAAATGTAACCTAGGTCAAGAGATACAAGAAAGATCTAAGAATTTGGTCACTGAAATGCCAGTTTGATTAGTTTACGTAAAGTGTAACTCATTTGATATCCTTAAACGTTAAGGATGACCAAATGCACTTTTGTAAAGAGTTCTTTATGATGTTGTAGTAAGGGTTTTCTTTTTGAATGGTTTGACCAGTTAGAATGGAAAATGAATATATAAGAGTAGATGTTACTTATGACATAGTTGGGATGAAGAGAGTGAATGTACACTTCTACTTCATGAAAAGACAATGGAAACGTGAATTGTAAAATAATAATAGATACTTAACGTAGAACTAGAAATATGATTTCTATTCCAAAATATATTTACATATAGAATTTTTTTCTATGAGATTTATTTCTTTGAGTTTAAGATATTTGATCTGAAAACTCTCGAATGTAAACCAGTTATCATAAATGAAATAAATAGCTTATATTAAGTGGTTTATAAAGGGATATGAATTGGTTTAAAAATAAATGTTGATTTATTTTTAAAAGATGTGAAGAGAAGTGTATTTCTTTGAATAGCCAAGTACGTTTTCAAAGTAAACTTTTAAGTATAAGCTAATGGTTTAAAGGTTGATTTAAAGTATGTTTTGGAAAATCTATTATTTTTAAATGTTTAAACTTTAAAGTAAGTATCTGCAAATCTATTTTAATAGTAATTATTTAAAGATGGTTTGGTATTATGTTATAAATAATAAAAGAATCTAGTTTTATATTTTATTAAGTAGCTTTATTTTAAAATATCCTTAAAGTATATATCTTTGAATAAAGTATTAAAGTAGTTTTAATTTCAAAGTTATAAAGTATATTTATAATAAAGTGTTTAAAATTATTTTAAAAATCTAAAAGTATTTTGTACTTGGTGTTTCAGTGGAAATAAATATTTGAGATATGTATTCCGTAAGAGGAAACTGTTTTGAACTGTTTTCAAAAGAGGTTTGAAAATATAAATATATCTTGCGAAGATATTTGAGGTTAATAAATGATTTGGGAGAATTATTTATTGTTGGATGAATGTTTGTGAATGTTAATTGATAGTTAAATAACCGACTATCAATATTGGCCAAATGCAATGATCGTTTCGAAGAGACCGGGATCGAGATTTATTTCTCGAAAACCACTTCGATCCGGTTTGTACGTTTCGTGGAAACAATTTCGGAGTCGAAGATGGAGCAGTGAAGTGCAAGGGCTAGTCGCTACTAATCCTGAGGATATTTCCAAAATGGATGTAGTAGGAGTAGTGCCTTCGGTTCCGTTCGGACCCGGGACGGACTTGTATGGATGAATGCTTTCGGAACATCGTCAGCGGACGATGGGCATTCTAAGGGATATGTGCTGAAAGGTAACGCTTAGCCTCGAGCCTCATCAACCGGGAATGACTGAAAATCAGGGGTTATGCAGCAAGGCTTCGTGGGTAGCACCTACTGGAGAGTAAGGTCATCCCTGTCTAGATGTCCCTTTTTATTTCGGCTTAGTGGTGCGGTTGCTGATCCCAACCGTGGGGTGATTTTATTCGGAATTATCCAGTAAGGGATGGTTCCGGCCTTGTGTTGCAGGGGATTGGGAGTAATCCTCGGTACTGTGATCTAGGCCACGTACTGTGATAGGTGGTACCCCAATGCCTAGTCATTGATGGAAATCCATTCTCCCTACGTGCCTGTACGGTTTTGATTGTGCCCAACTATTGCTGAAACGTGAGATGCAAGCATTTCGGCTAGATTCTAGTTTACTTTCAATAGACACTATTATAATTGTTAATCCCCTTTTCGACTCACGACCTAAGAAAGTATGCCGAGTTAAGGTGCTTGCCGACCTAAGAAGGTATGCCGAGTTAAGGTGCTTGCCGACCAAAGAAAGAAGACGACCTAACAATTTGAAGGCGTAACCGACTTAAGGAAAGCTCCGAGTTAACAAGATCTCCGACTTAACAGGCTACGACCTAAGGAGAGATCTGACCCAACAGTTGCTGATCTAACTACTGAGAAGAGCTGCCGACTTAAGAGGTATGCCGAGTTAGGAGCCTGCCGACTTAAGGTAATCTGTGACTCAAGAGCTAAGACCGAGTTAAGAAGGACGCCGAGTTAGGAGCCTGCCGACTTAAGGTAATCTGTGACTCAAGAGCTAAGACCGAGTTAAGAAGGACGCCGAGTTAAGGTGCTTGCCGACCTAAGAAGGTATGCCGAGTTAAGGTGCTTGCCGACCAAAGAAAGAAGACGACCTAACAATTTGAAGGCGTAACCGACTTAAGGAAAGCTCCGAGTTAACAAGATCTCCGACTTAACAGGCTACGACCTAAGGAGAGATCTGACCCAACAGTTGCTGATCTAACTACTGAGAAGAGCTGCCGACTTAAGAGGTATGCCGAGTTAGGAGCCTGCCGACTTAAGGTAATCTGTGACTCGAGAGCTACGACCTAGAGGAGATTCCGAGTTATGAAAGGCTCCGACTTAAGAAAGTTCCGACCTAACGGGTTACGACTAAGTGGGTTTACGAGTTAAGGCCTGATAAGTCGGCAACGACTTAATACTTGTCAAAGACAGCCACAGGATGGGTCAGCAACAACCATTCCTTAACTCGCCACCGACCTAGCCCTATTCCTTAACTCGCCACCGACCTACCATAAGTCGGCTACGACTTAAATACTTATAGAAAATTCCTGAGTCCAGATCAGCTCCTATAAATACCCCACCACTTCCAACATGAAAGGGACTTTTGGCAATTCATTTCTAAAGCACCGTTACTCTGTCGAACTCTCCGATCATTCAGCAAACAAGGATCCTCCAAGCATTCAAGACACTACAACAAACTTCGAGAGAAATTCCTAACATCCGACATGGATTCATCGAGTTTCCTCGCCGAAGATTGAGCTAGTAGTCAAGATTGCTTCTTGTGATCGAGTTGTATTGTTTTCATAGAAGATTTGTATCAATTTGTAACCAGATTCAATAATAAAGAGATTCAAAGTGGACGTAGGCTAAATCTCAAGCCGAACCACTATAAATTGCTGTCTTTTACTGCATTTCTGCTATTTTTCTGCTTGATTTCTGTTCCCGTTACACGGGTGGTGCTTTCACGATCTTACTACACACACCGGGTGTTGGCGTTCACATTTTGACGTCAACATTTTGGTGCTTTCACTGAGAATTGAACTCAGGCTGCCACTCACCATTGCTTCTCAGAAGTTTGCTGAAAGAATTTCCCACAAAATCAAAAGTTTATCAGACATAATGGCTCCCGGAAGAAAACGAAAGTCTGTCAGAACTGATGATGACCGTGACAATACTGCCACTTCTCTCTCTCCGAATCAAGCAGCTCCGAGCATCGGTGTTACACGACAGGAGTTAGATGCTGCTGTATCCGGACTGTACCAGCAGATTGAAACTCAGAATAACCTGATGATGGAAAGGCTGAATGCTCTATTTGGTACGAGTCAAAGACCAGTAAATAATGAGGGAAACTTTGCTAATGCTGCTCCCAATTCCGAGGGAAGAAATATTCCTCACGGGGGATCAGGTGCTGCCGAAGGGGCACCCCTCCAGGCCGAAGGATCTAGACCATCACCAGTTCTTCATGAGCATTTACCTGGACAAACTCCTGAAAAGATGGCTGAGGCCTACTCTGCGAAGTCTCTGAACAATGAGGAATATCTCTCTGGTATGATCAAGCAAATAATGAAAGAGAGCATGCAAAGAGATGAAGACGAAAGCGAATGGGGATTCGCACCAAGTAGAACTCCGTTTACCGAAAAGATTCTGAAAGCTGAATTTCCTAGAAAGTTTGTTCCCCCCACTATTCCTGCTTATCGGGGGACAAGTGATCCAAATCAGTTCTTGTATAAATACGATTGGCATATGACCGGCGCAAGGGCAACCGACGAGATAAAGTGCCGATATTTCCCAGTCTATTTAGAAGGGGTGGCGCTTCTCTGGTTTACCAAGCTTCCAGTCCGATCTGTAGATCAGTTTTCCGATCTCACCCGAAAATTCAAAGAGCAATTCAGGCTATACGCTTCAAGGGCAAAAGATATAATGTCACTGTCCAGTCTTGAGCAGAACCCGGGAGAGCCTATTAAGTCATTCTTGAACCGCTTCAACTTAGCTTTGGCAGAAGTCGATAATGCCGAGCCACGAATGATCTTGACCTATTTGATGCGTGCCGTTGACAAATCGAGCGAATTTGGGAAATGGCTGAAGATGAAAGAGCCCAATTCGCTCGAGAAATTCTACAAAAAGGCTGATGAATTTATACGCCTAGAAAATCTTTCCGCACCAGCTAAAGTTCCGACAACGGTGGCGGAAAATAATGCTACCACTCAAAGCAAGAAAGAACCGGCAGATCAGAAAAGGGAAAGTAATGGTGGGAAAAGGCAGAAAGACTTCAAAAAGCCCCGTTTTCTTAAACCATCAGACTTTACTCCTCTGACCGATACCCCAGAAAATATCTTCATCGCCACTAAAGATGCTGTTGAATTTCCAAAACCACCGGCCGTGAATGTTGGGAAGAATGCTGTTCAGAGCGGAAGATTTTGCAAGTTTCACAACCAACCAGGGCATGATACCAATGAGTGCCGCCATTTGAAAAGTCTGATTGAAGAATTGCTAAGAGAGAATAAATTGCAGCAATACGTTAAGAGGAATAGAAAGGACCCATCTTCATCCAGCCAAGGGCAGTTACCTCCAACTAATTCATCTGATTCAGGAGAGAGGCCAGTTGGAAAGGAAAGACCTTTATTAATGTGATCACAGGGGGGCCTCACCCGGCTGGCAGGAGTTGGGGTGAAATGGAAAGGTATGCAAAAGCTTTGAAGTATGCACCAACCGAAGAAAGTGTCTTAATCCTGGAAGATGTTTCACCTCTAAAGCAGCAAAAAACTCTCCATGATGATATTATGTTCAGAGCCAGGGATTCTGTTAATGTGGAAGCTCCTACTGAGGACCCTATGGTTGTCTCTGTCGGTATTGGGCCGGCCATCGTCAGAAGAGTGTTAGTTGATAGTGGTGCCTCATGCAACATCCTCTTTAAAAGAACATTTGACCAAATGAAAATTCCGATGACTGATGTACATGCTTCTTCACACAAGATCGCCGGATTTACAGGAGAGCTGAAACAGCCGATCGGAACAGTAGACTTGTTTGTTGAAATGGGCGAAGGACCCAGAAAATTGGTTCGGAAGCAAACTTTTGTAATTGTGGACGGATTTTCTGCCTATAACGCTTTCTTGGGCCGGCCTACTCTTGCAGCTTTCAGGGCCGTCCTCGCTCCTTGGTGTTTAACAATGAAATTTCCTACTGATAATGGGATTGCTGTTATCAAAGGAGATCAAAACGCAGGACGAGAATGTTATCTTGTAGAACTCCGAGAGGCCAGGAGAAAAGAAATGGGGAAAGGTGCGGCAGCTCCGCTCCGCATCAAGGAACCGACCCTGTAGCAACTACGGAGCGGCCCCTGTACTGGCGAACACAGCAATGCAAGAAAAGAAATGGATCCCAGAAAAGCCAGTACAGGGGAGAATAGAGTGGTACCCGTGGAGGTAACGGTACCAGTATCTGTAGACCCGAAAGACCCAAATAAAGTACTCAATGTGGGTTCACAGCTAAGTATAACAGTTCAGAATACACTGATATCATTCTTAAAAGCCAATCTAGATGTGTTTGCATGGTGTCATGCTGATATGTGCGGAATTTCTCCTACAATTGCTGTTCATACCCTGAATGTCGATCCGAAATTCACGCCAGTAAAACAGAAGAGAAGAACTCAAGGTCCAGAAAGGTCAGCAGCTTTAAAGGAAGAGGTAGATCGTCTCCTAGAGAATAATTTCATCAAGGAATCCACTTATCCAAATTGGGTTTCAAATCCAGTACTGGTTAAGAAGGCAAATGGAAAGTGGAGAGTATGCATTGATTTCTCAGATCTGAACAAGGCTTGCCCCAAAGACTGCTTCCCGTTGCCTAGAATCGATCAACTAGTAGATGGGACGGCTGGACATGAGTTGTTATCTTTTATGGATGCCTATTCCGGATACAATCAGATTATGATGAATGAACCAGATCAGGAGGACACAAGCTTTATTACAGATGTGGGACTCTACTGTTACAAAGTCATGCCATTCGGTTTAAAGAATGCTGGGGCAACATACCAAAGACTGGTCAATGCTATGTTCAAGCCTCAGATTGGCAAGACGATGGAAGTCTATGTTGATGATATGTTAGTAAAATCAAAGAAAGCAGTAGACCACATGGATCACCTAGCAGAAATGTTCTCAATTCTTCGGAAGTACAGAATGAAGCTTAATCCATTGAAATGTTCATTCGGAGTAGAGTCTGGGAAATTCCTGGGTTTCATTGTGAGCGCTAGGGGCATCGAGGCCAACCCTGCTCAAATCACAGCTTTAAGAGAGGTCAAAGCCCCTAGAACAAAGAAAGAACTGCAAAGTCTCAATGGAAAGGTTGCCGCTCTTAGTCGCTTCATTTCCAAGGCCACAGACAAATGTATTCCCTTCTTTGATGCTCTAAAGAAAGGAAAGAAAAATTTCGAATGGACTCCTGAATGCCAGAATGCTTTCGATCAACTGATTCATCATATGGAAACTCCTCCGGTCCTTTCCAAGCCTAGTGATGGTGAAGACCTCTTCATCTACCTGGCAATTTCATCCCATGCTTTAAGTGCAGCACTCGTACGAGAAGATATGAAAATACAACGTCCGGTTTACTACATCAGCAAACGGTTCGCTGGGGCTGAAATGAATTATTCAAAGATAGAAAAACTTGCTTATTGTCTGCTAATCGCTTCCAGAAAGTTGAGGCCTTATTTTCAGTCTCATCCTATCAAGGTCCTGACTGATCAACCTTTGAAGCAAGTCCTGTATCGTCCTGAAACCTCGGGTCGTCTCTTGAAGTGGAACATAGAACTCAGCCAATATGACATCACTTACCATCCCCGAAGAGCAATTAACGGACAAGCTTTAGCAGATTTCATTGCAGAATCCACTGACAAAGGTGACAGTAAGGAAGAAACCACTGACTGCATTCCGATACAGTGGAAGTTGTATGTTGATGGCTCAAGAAACGATTATTGTTCTGGGGCAGGGATTGTGCTTGAAACTCCCGAAGGACGATCACTATGTTATGCATTGAGGCTGGAGTTTCCTTCGACAAACAATGACGCAGAATATGAAGCCCTTATTGCCGGGTTGAAGATCGCCAAGGAATTGAATATCAAAGTGATACAGATTTTCAGTGATTCTCAGCTTATTGTCTGCCAGGTGAAGAAGGAATTTCAGGCCAAGGGAGGGAATTTGCCTGCATATTTGACAAAAACTTCCGAACTTCTCAATGATTTAGATCACTACTCAATAAGCCACATACCCAGAGAGGAAAATATGAAGGCGGATTCTTTAGCAAAGTACTCAAGTTCCGGAGAAGCTCAATTACTAGGATTAGTCCCTGTAGAAGTTCTGTCAGCTCCAAGCATTGATGAATTGGACGTTGATTGGCTTATGACTACGTCTCAAGAGCATGAATCATGGATGACTCCAATCAAAGAATACTTACTCAGTGGTTCCCTGCCAGAGAATTCTAAGGAACGTCGAAAGTTATTAAGAAAAGCATCGAGGTATATAATTCAAGATGGCCGATTATACAGGCGGGGATTTTCAACCCCACTACTCCGATGTGTAACTAAAGAAGAAGCCAAGACAATCTTAACAGAGGTGCATGGAGGAGAATGTGGAGACCATTCAGGTGGTCAAACACTTGCAAAGAAAATTCTCCGATATGGATACTTCTGGCCAGATATCAATCGAGATGCTGCAACTTTTTCCAGGAAATGTGACAGATGCCAACGATTTGCAAAAATCCCAAGAGCACCCTCCACCGAACTCACACAAATGGTCAGTCCATGGCCATTTGCCATTTGGGGGATAGACCTAATTGGACCATTACCGATCGCCAAATCAGGAATTAAATATGCTATTGTTGCCGTTGATTATTTCACCAAGTGGGCTGAAGCTGAACCTTTGGCCACCATCACTTCTAAAAAGATGATAAATTTCGTAACGAAGAATATCATTTGCAGATATGGTGTGGCACAGAAGATAATCACCGACAATGGCACTCAATTTGAAAGTGAAGAATTCCAGGATTTTTGCAAACGGTTCAGAATTCGAAAAAGCTTCTCAGCAGTGGCTCATCCGCAGGCAAATGGGAAAGTGGAAGCAGTTAACAAGATCATCAAGTCAACTATCAAAAAGCAACTTGAAAAAGCAAAAGGTGGTTGGGTAGATAAGCTTCCATTAGCACTATGGGCGTACAGAACGACTCACAAAACTACGACTGGGCACACTCCATTTTCACTGGCGTACGGATCTGAGGCAATGATTCCAGTAGAAGCAGAGGTTCCTTCACATAGAAGAGTTCATTTCAATGAAATCGAGAATGAAAAACTGCAACTTGAAGCACTTGATTTTCTTGATGAAAAAAGAGAAGAAGCTAGGCTCAGAGTTTCAGCTCATCGGCAGAGAATAGCCAGGTATTTCAATTCCAAAGTTCGCCAACGCAGCTTTGAAGTCGGAGACTTGGTTTTGAAAAGGATCATGACAGCGACTGGTGTGTTTGGGCCAAACTGGGAAGGACCATATGTCATAGGCACTAAACTTCTCGATGGCACTTTCAAACTCATAACTGTTGAAGGAAATCCGATTCCAAGGGCCTGGAACAGCAACCATTTGCGTCCTTACTTTACTTGAAAAGAGCCCAGCTCAAAATTGTAAAATGATGATGAATGTATCAGTTGTATTGTGAAACATTGTAAATCAGTGTAAATGAATGGAAGCTATAAAGTGGACGTAGGCCCGATTTTTGGCCGAACCACTATAAATCTTGTGTTCTTTACTATTTCATGATGCCTGTTTTATTTTGATATGTAAATACTTTAAATGTATCGCTAAAATATCAATTCAAAATTGCAGGACATTATAACAAGGCTTGCTCATCACAAAGCTAAGCAACTTTCATAAATCAGCTGTTACACGAAAACCAAGCCGCAAAAAATTTCTTTTGTCCAAATTCAAATCCCAAGCAAGGAAAACTTCACATAAAAAGTTGGCGACTCCACTGTGACAAACCTTTGTTCACTAGTTGAGATTGCCGATATGAATAGACATCCGACTAGATAACTTGCGTTTGTCTCGTGAAGTCGTTCAACAGTGAAGTCCACTTCTTCAGATAAAGCAATTTACTTGTAAGAGGAAAAGAAGAAGATGTGCTTGGAAACGATAATAAGAGAGCGCTAACAGGCAGATGATGAGAGAAACTCGCCAACCAACCAAAGCCCTCTAACGAGGCACACCAATAAATGGGAGTGCTTTCCTCAGCCAAAAAGATCGGTGGGACTACCGAAGGGGCATCTTGTTAATTGATTACGGTCGTTTGTACAAACAAACATCCAATCAAGCAACTTACACCTGCCCCGCGAACCCATCCGACCATGAGAAAGTAACTCCCAGGCACTCAAAAGCCCTCTTCGGAGGCACAAGCCCTCTTCGGAGGCACATGACCTCTTCGGAGGCAAAAGCCCTTTCCCAAGGCATTGCAAGCCCTCTTCGGAGGCATATGACCTCTTCAGAGGCAAAAGCCCTTTCCCAAGGCACTGCAAGCCCTCTTCGGAGGCACATGACCTCTTCGGAGGCAAAAGCCCTTTCCCAAGGCACCGCAAGCCCTCTTCGGAGGCACAAGCCCTCCTCGGAGGCACAAGCCCTTTTCGAAGGCACAAGACCTCTTCGGAGGCACAACTCTTTAAGAGGAGCCCTCTCCGGAGGCATGTCCCAAAATAAAATGCTTAAACAAAAAGCATCGTCCAGAAGCACAGTTCAACTCCCAAAGGAAGGAAGGACTAACTTGTTCATCTAGAAAAGTTCCTCCATAAAAAAAATAATAATAAAGGGGGTTGAAAAAGGCTGCAAAATTCTTTCAGAAGAAGTTCATTTCATCTCATAGGGAAATTCACCTCTTGATAAATAAAAGTGGTTATCCCCGAGAGTTAAAAGCGCTCTTCAAAAAAAAAAAAAATCCTTCTAAAAGACTGGATATACTCTACTAAAAGCAGAATAATTCTCCCCTTAAAAGCGGAATAATTGTCCTCTGAAGTAAGAGTATTAGAATAATTGCAATGCACTTATGGCATGGGGGCAATACTGTATAATTCAATTATATTAATAAAAGCAACATGCCACAAGTTCGTTGCAATATCACGGAAAACAAATGTGGAATAAATGCATTCTCAAACGCAGACAAAAAGTTTGCACAAGTAAGAAGAATCGTTTGTTCTATACTTAAAATAAAAGATAGATCATTCTCACATACACAAGAATTTGTACAAGTAAAATAATTGTTTTATTTAGTACTATGAAAATTCTTTACATGTGCAGATATCTCAAAAAGCAAAAGCGGGGACCGGTGCCCGCACAATCCCCAGTCAATACATGCAAAGAGCAAAAATAAAAAGTAGAAAATCCAGCTTGATTATTCCTTCTTCTCACCACCCTTGGAACTCTTTCCCGGTCTGATGATTAGCTTTTGAAGTCGTTGAGAACGGGCAGGGGCAGAAGGAGAAAGCGGTACAGCCGGATCAACTACTGCTTCCTCTTCAGTGGAAGTTTTCTTCTTTTTCCTTACAGCACGCTTCCCCTTCCTCTTTGAAGAAGACTCACTCCCCGGAGTAGTCAGCAATGTTGAGAGCTTTGTATCATCGTCAAGAGACCGCTCCGGGGTCTTCTCGATGTCTTCAAAATCCTCCGCCTTCTGTTCCTGAGAAGCAGCTGGATCATCCAAGCCTTGAAGAGCTTCGATTTTCTCTGCCTGTGATCCCGGTTGGGAAGCAGAGGGAGGGGTAATTTGGGAAGACAGAGGAACGGCAATCGAAGGAGTGGAAGCTTGTGTTGTGCTTGGTGCCTCCGCTGTAGAAGAAAAAAAAGTTAAAATCAGCATCCCCCGAAAATAAAGAAGGCATCGATTCATCAAAGTTTAAGTAACATGTAAGAAGATCATCGAATTCGGCTAAGTCAAATGACTGGTTCATTAGACCCGAGATGACACCAAGAGTACCTGGAGGAGTTGGCTTTACAAGATCCACCTCGAATTTCTCGGCTTCAATATCATCCAGCGCCTCATCTTCAGTAGGAGTAGTTGCAGTCTCCTGGGCAACTTTGGCTAAATGTAGAGAATGAGGGCTGGAATCTATAATATTAACGTCGGCTGAAGTGGAAGTCTGAACGGGGGCAGCTAAAGGAGCTTCTTCTTTTGGAGGTTTTTCTCCCGCTGTTTCGGCTCGTACTTTGGCAAGTAGCTCCTTCCCCTTAACAAGAGCGGCGCGATCCTCATCATTGAGATAGCGCTCCTCAAGTTCCAGCTCATTATAGCCAGCCCCGCCAAGCATATCCATCGCGACTTCCCACACTTCAGCCAATGTAATTTCATAATCAGGACCAAGAAAAGAGAGGCTCCCACGACCCAGAACGCTGTGTAAATAAAAGTCAAATAAGGTAGAGCTGACGTCTGCTTTCGTTGCCTCATGTGATTGCTCGGCCGCTTCCTTTTCGGCAACGGCAGCGATCCGGCCAGCGGTAGCCTCATCACGCTCTGTCTCAACTTTAGCAAGTCGAGACTTTAGTAACTCAATCTCCATGTTCTGGGAAGTGACCTTTTCCCGCAGTTCGGCGTTTTCTGTGCGGTACTTCTCTTTAACGTGCTGTTCGGCGGCAAGCTTCATTTCTACATCTCTTTGTGCGGCATGTGCATCTCGCACTTGCTTCTGAAAGACTTCTTCTTTTTGAATATATGATGCAGAAGAAGAAGCGAGATTTTCCTTAAGCTGCTTAACTTCAGACGCAAGCTTTGCATTGTCATCTGCAATACTTGTCATTTCCGCGTCATGCTGCTTACGCCATTTGTCCCACTCTGCTTTATCATTCTCCATCGTCATCATTGCCTCAAGGTTAAGATGGTTGACCCTTTGAAGTTCATCAACCAACTTCTGCCATCCAGACATTCTTTCAATATCAAGCTTGACAGCGTCGACATTCCTCAGCATTGCCTGCTTATCAATCGGAACTATGTCCAAGTCAAAGCGTACCCCTTTTAGGCACCAATTCGGAAAACGGCTCTGAAGTGTTGGGGGGCCGTCCTTGACTTGATATTGCGGTCTACTAATGATAGTCTGAATGTCAGATTTCTTCAAAGGAGGGGAGCTAGCCAGAATATCAGAAGGAATGGGAGCGTTAGTTTTTTCAGAAATTTCAGACGCGTCAGTCGGTTTAGATCGCTTGCTCGGTTCATCGACAATTTGAGTCTTTCCCTTATCATCATAAGACTTCCGCTTATGAGAGTAGTCACTCCTGTGCGAAGAGTCGTATCGTTCAGCATCTTTCCTTCTTTGCCACTGATCGTAATCCCGCTTCTCCTGGGCTTTCCTTCGAGCCCTCTCTTCATCCGTTTCTTTTGGAGTATCAAGGTACTTCCTAAAGTCATAGGTGCCGCGGCCTCCACGGTACTTGAATGAGTCATAATATGAACCTGTACGTCCCATTGGAGAACCTGAAAGCAGAAGAAGGGTAGAATTTAGAAATTTCCAGGAAAAAGAGGATAAATGCTTATAAGTGCTGAAAAGTCCTAAGTGTGTGTGGCGTGCAAACTACATGCGTCAAATTACAGACCACGCTTTGGTGTGGAAACAGAGACGATTGGCGTAATAGGCATCTGGGTTTGTTTAAGGGTAGAAGTCGCCTCGACAACGGGAGAAGTCGCTTTTTGATTGCTATCCCCGAAAAGCTCTTGAGAAGTAATCATAATGTCACTCAAGCCATCAAAGGTGTCGTCGCCCAAATGTTCGGCAGATTTCTCCTTCTCAACTTCCACGTCAATTGATTTTTCAGAAGCTCGAGGATTCTCTTCTTCCTCAATAATTGGGGGAAGTGCCGACTTGCCAGCCAACCCTACAACATCAGTGGATCCGGAGCACTTTATCAAAGCAGTATCCATGACAAGTGTTTTTGACGCAGCTTCTTCCGCAGAAACTGGGGCATTTGACGCCTCTGCTTGAGAATCCAAAGCAGCCGATGTTTCTGTATCAGAGCTAGGAGTTTCATGAACTCGAGTCGACCTGGAAGGGTGCAGAAGCCCAAATTGGTGCAGAAGTTCATCATCTAATAGAAATTGGATGCTCCTCTCCTCTATAGGCACAGCCATAAGCCTCTCGAAAGTCACTTTGTGACTGGGATTTTTAGAAGGAGGAGGAAGTGCTGAAAAAGGAAAAAGAGCAAAGTTAGCACTTGATAATCCGAACTTCGGTAAGTTTGAAAGAATATGAGAAACAAATGCAAGTGATCTTACTCCCTATTCTCCAAATAGCATAAAACCCAGGAGGGCAGCGAACATAGAAGAACGGGCTCAGGAAACTGTGAACACTTTCAGGGAGACCGGTGATCAACTTACGATTTCTCGCACTCCTTACAACTATGATGGAGGGATGATCTTTATTTTTGGCAAAAGTACAAAGATAGCGAATTTCTCCGAAGGTAGGGAAGCGGCCCAGTGTTCTCCTAAAAAGCACGCATAGTCCCAGCAAGATGGCGTAGCCATTGGGATGTAACTGAAAAGGGGAAATAGATAGTTGGAGAAGAAGCTCTCGAATGCAGTCATTGAATGGGGGGATAGCCCCGCTCAAGCACATTTGGCGGTTAACTGCGACAAAGCCATGGGGCGGTCTGTCAGCAGTATCATTTATTTCGGGAAGCAAAGCGTCAGCCTCAGCAATGCCAAACTGGGTGCATAGTTGACGAAAGGCTTTATGGCTCAAAGTAGTAGGAGTCCTCTCTGGAGGATCGTTCAGCGGGATAGCAACTGGAAATACATCTTCAGCTTGCTCTGTTCCTTCTTGTGGAGAAGACATTCTACACAATCAGCTGAATGTTCAAATGTGAAGGTGCACGTTCCCTAAAAGTGTGAAGTGTTGTGCAAAAAACTAACGAAAAATAAACGACAAGCATAACTGGAATTAAATTAGTTGACAGTCAATCGATTACAAAATTTCAGAACTTGTCAATGATCAAGTGCAGTGTTAATACAGACAAGTCAGTTTCACTCGACTATTACGATTTTGTTTTAATACTTCACTTGAATTAGTTATTGTACAGCATCTCGTTCATATTCATTTAATTTAACTTTCTCGTTACCAACTAATCCGTCACTCGATGTGGGCAGTCGGTGATAGTATATTCGTCCCAGTATTCTGTGAATGTTGTATTAGGCAGGATTGTTAGTTTGCAAAATTGAAGCAATGTGTAAAATGCATGCAACACAGTTCATAGTTCAACGGTTCACAGTTCATAGTTCAACAGTTCGAAGTTCGGGCACAGTTCAAAAATCATCTGTTGGGTGGCCGAAAGTCTAAGTCCTAACTCGGTGACGACCTAAGGAAGGTTCCCTATGAGTCAAAGCCAGAAATCCTCTAAGTCCTAACTCGGTGACGACCTAAGGAAGGTTCCCTATGAGTCAAAGCCAGAAATCCTCTAAGTCCTAACTCGGAAGCGACACAAAACCTAGGTCGCATGAAACTGCTAAGTCGGCTCCGACTTAAGTCATGAAAGTCACTGGATCGCGTGAAATCCCTAGGTCGTGACCGAGCCAATACCTCGACTAATTTTCTTCCCTAACTCTTAACCCGTTAACCCAATAGCCTCATAGTCAACAACGATCCTCATTCCATCACACCATAGGACCACCCAAGGAGCCGATTCAAGTCGAATCAAGTTTGCTGCGAATCCAATGTATTACTGCCCTATTACAATTACAACATGGTCGATGGCGATTGACGAACAATCAAAAAGTTGTGCACAATGAATCGCAGCATCTAAACACAAATGGAAGTCAAAAACTGGGGAGTTATCGATTCGACAGCGAGCATGGGTGAACGTTGACCAGATCGACTTACGAAGTATAACAAGAAGATGATCGGCGATTGGATGGTTGGAGTTTGTCTCTGAGAGCTCTAAAAGTGCTTCAATGGCAGATTCGAGAAAAGGAACAGATGAGGAAGAGGAAGAAGGATGCAACTATTTATATGCTGGAAGGCGAGTCGACTTGCACGGTGTACGACCTAAGGCATTTGTTAAGTCGGCACCGACCTAACCAAAGAATTAAGAGAATCGAAGCATACGACCTATGACTTAGGCATATACTTCGAGGGGCAAATGTTAATCCCCTTTTCGACTCACGACCTAAGAAAGTATGCCGAGTTAAGGTGCTTGCCGACCTAAGAAGGTATGCCGAGTTAAGGTGCTTGCCGACCAAAGAAAGAAGACGACCTAACAATTTGAAGGCGTAACCGACTTAAGGAAAGCTCCGAGTTAACAAGATCTCCGACTTAACAGGCTACGACCTAAGGAGAGATCTGACCCAACAGTTGCTGATCTAACTACTGAGAAGAGCTGCCGACTTAAGAGGTATGCCGAGTTAGGGGCCTGCCGACTTAAGGTAATCTGTGACTCAAGAGCTAAGACCGAGTTAAGAAGGACGCCGAGTTAGGAGCCTGCCGACTTAAGGTAATCTGTGACTCAAGAGCTAAGACCGAGTTAAGAAGGACGCCGAGTTAAGGTGCTTGCCGACCTAAGAAGGTATGCCGAGTTAAGGTGCTTGCCGACCAAAGAAAGAAGACAACCTAACAATTTGAAGGCGTAACCGACTTAAGGAAAGCTCCGAGTTAACAAGATCTCCGACTTAACAGGCTACGACCTAAGGAGAGTTCTGACCCAACAGTTGCTGATCTAACTACTGAGAAGAGCTGCCGACTTAAGAGGTATGCCGAGTTAGGAGCCTGCCGACTTAAGGTAATCTGTGACTCGAGAGCTACGACCTAGAGGAGATTCCGAGTTATGAAAGGCTCCGACTTAAGAAAGTTCCGACCTAACGGGTTACGACTAAGTGGGTTTACGAGTTAAGGCCTGATAAGTCGGCAACGACTTAATACTTGTCAAAGACAGCCACAGGATGGGTCAGCAACAACCATTCCTTAACTCGCCACCGACCTAGCCCTATTCCTTAACTCGCCACCGACCTACCATAAGTCGGCTACGACTTAAATACTTAGAGAAAATTCCTGAGTCCAGATCAGCTCCTATAAATACCCCACCACTTCCAACATGAAAGGGACTTTTGGCAATTCATTTCTAAAGCACCGTTACTCTGTCGAACTCTCCGATCATTCAGCAAACAAGGATCCTCCAAGCATTCAAGACACTACAACAAACTTCGAGAGAAATTCCTAACATCCGACATGGATTCATCGAGTTTCCTCGCCGAAGATTGAGCTAGTAGTCAAGATTGCTTCTTGTGATCGAGTTGTATTGTTTTCATAGAAGATTTGTATCAATTTGTAACCAGATTCAATAATAAAGAGATTCAAAGTGGACGTAGGCTAAATCTCAAGCCGAACCACTATAAATTGCTGTCTTTTACTGCATTTCTGCTATTTTTCTGCTTGATTTCTGTTCCCGTTACACGGGTGGTGCTTTCACGATCTTACTACACACACCGGGTGTTGGCGTTCACATTTTGACGTCAACAATAATATCAGACGGATTTGATAAAAAGTGTTTTGGCTATCGTAAGGTAAAAACCCGACATGTTTATTTGTGGCGTGGTCTTACGAGATGCTTTTATTTTCAAAGGATTTTGAAACTTTAATAATCAATTTGAGTGTGATTTTCTCACGCTGGTTTTCCAGACTGACTCGGGTGTTATTTTATTATAATGCTCGGGTCAGACCGAGTATTATAGGATACATGATATGATGCTGTGGGGCTCAGGAGATGAGCTGGATGGCGCGACGTATCTCCCGTACTTGTTTATATATATTCCGCTGTGTTGATTGTTGTACTCTGTTATATTGAGGACATGATATGATTATTGTCCAGTTGTATGTATGTGTACTCTGATGTATACTCTAATGATGTATTGTATAAACAGATATAGTTTTGATTTGTGTAAAGATCTGTTATTGTCTATTATATTTTATTCCGCTACGATGGTTAGATTCTGTTGTTGTTTTATTTTCTTCTTCTACCTCTTCTTCTTTAACCCAAATGATACGTATTTCCGTTCTTCTTGAGTTCATTAATGAAAATTAATGTCAATTCAAGGGGTACGGATATGCGGGTTGTTACAGTGGTATCAGAGCAAAGGTTGGCGATAACCTTGGCTCTGGTGGGAATTTTGAGAGTATTAATAGATATGAGCGCGTATTTGTTAGTGAATATAAAATTGTTTATATTGTGTTGACTTATCAGTTGACTGTTTATGGATTCTGGTCGATGTGTAGGATGCCACAATATCGATAGGGGTTTCTAAACTCTTAAACAAGATAAACCGACACAATATTGTTTCAAAATGGGGTAAATGAAATAATTTTACCCAAATTATTTTTGTATAGGTAAGAAATAATTTTTACAAATTATTATAGTTATATTTGGATGTTTGGTTGTTAGATGATGATAATAAATTATTATCATTAGGGGGAAATTGAATAAGAAATTGAAAACTTATAACCAAAGTTAAGAAAAAAAAATTCAGATAATAAAGTGGAAGTTGTAACTGTGAATTATAAATATGATTTATAATTGGGAATAGTATTCCAGAGAAATATTTGGAAATAAATCGGAATGGGTTTCAAATTTGGAATTTTGAGAAAGGTTTAGATCCCTTGGAAGTTGAAAGCAGTTTTCAAAAGTTTTGGAGAGATTTGGAAATTAAAAATATTTGAAATGTTTTTTTTTTAAAAAAGGAGATAAAAGCACTAAACTCTCAGTGGTCGCTGGAAAATAATTTCGATGATGATCGCGACATCATCGGTGTTCATTTTCGAGTTTCCAAAAGAGGAATTGCTACCTGGATGTTTTGGGCTGGTGTTTGTTTGCAAACTGGGTTTGGTTTTGAAATTTAAAAGGATTTTGGATATAGTTAATTTCAAAGGTGATTTTGAAATTCTGGGAAATTGTTTAAACTCTGGAATCTTATTTAGAACTGTTTATGGAATAATAAATATATTGCCTAAATAAAATGTATAATCCCGAGTTAAAAACAAAAGGAATGTGAATGAGATTGATTGTAAATGGATGAAATATGAAAATGAATATACTCCAAAATTTAGATTATAAAATAGATTGAACTCCAGTAAAATATTTAAAGTGATTTTTGAGATAAAAATCAAATGTTTGGGTTGTAAATGAAATATGGAATATGGAATAAATTGAATGACATTATTAATAAATTGAAGGATGAATTAATAATGTTAGTTGGAAATTAAAATGAATAAAGAGAATGGGGTTATTGAATTGATGAGAATCAAATAAAATGAGAATGAACTTAAGTTATGAAATTGAAACGATTTGAAGTAAATTAATTTAAGTTTGAATTTATGGAAGCTTGGCTTCAGATGAAATGGAAGTCCATTAAATAAAAGTTTGAGTTCAATTATTTAGGAAATGGTTATTAATATGCAATTGAAATAGGTGTCAAAACCATATAAATTGCTTTTGAAAATTATTTTGGGTATATTGCTTATGTTATACATGTGTTTAGCTATTGTAATTAAGTGAAATGTTAATAAACTTTGTATATTGGTCACTTACCTGTTTAAGTTGAGTTAGTACAGGTATCGGAAAGCCGTTTGGCTGGATTTGATTGCGAAATTTGCTAAAATAAATAGCTGCTTGCTTAAAAATGCTAAAATAAGGTATGCTTACACAAAAATTCAAAATAGGAGATATGAACTGCATATATTGATATATATTGTGATTTCCGGCCTGAGGCCGATGTATATATATATATATATATTTGTGCATCCTGCGATATCGCAGAAGTCCCTCCGTACAAGGGAGACTCTACCAAAATTTTCCATAAATTTTGGGAGTTAGAATTTTTTTTTGAAATGTTTGAAAATTTTCATTAACGACAAATGGTATAAAATTTGAAATTTGAGATAAAGATAAATAAAATTCAGTATTCAGGGTTTGAAACCAAATTGAATTCTAATAAAATTGTAAGGGCGAAGTGAATAGAAATGAAAATAAACTTCAATAGTAAAGTGAAAATTAATGTAAGGAGTGTACAAAATATTTATATTAAATTTAAGAATTGAAGAATGAAATTCTTAAGTAAATTGGAATTGGGAATATACTAAGTGAATAATTGAATGGAGGTTTAAACTGAAAGTTGTGAAATAGGATAATTGTGGATAAGTGAATAGAAATCAAATGAATGTGAATAAAAGAGAATTGATGTAGTTGATAATCAATTGGAATTAATACGTAGGATGTACGTATATTATTTTATTCGCATAGTGATTTGATCCAGATTCGAGCACAGAATTTCGAGGTAATTATACCGATCCGAGTTGGGATTTTTCACTCAATTTTCGACGGCGAACCTGGATATGGATTGTTGATTGATTCTGGATATTCTCTATCATAGTTTGTGGCTATGCAAGGAGAATGACGGTTTCTGATCAAGAAACCAGATCTGAGTCCGCACTAGGAAGTCGGGTGGACGATACTAGTTCGGAAGTGAAATTGTGTGTTCGAGTAAGCGATCGAATTTGATATTGCGTACGGATGACATATGTGCATCGTACGGGCTTAAGTAAAACAAATATTGGAAATTTGTATAAAAAAAAGTATAAAATGACTTTGGAATTGTGATTGAATATTATTGCTTAGTAGGATATACAGGCGCATAAAAGCAATGGATTAATTGGGATTTTTGATTTTAGAAGATAAAATTTAATGGCCCGACAAAAGGTATGTATTTAAATTTCTATATGAAATTTGATTGGGTTTTTGATCCAGCCACTTGGCTTTTTGTTTTCTTTTTGAGATTGGGAGGCCGTAGAGCCATTTTGTAGTTGTACCGAGCTAGGCGCGCAAAGGAGACGCTGGCGAAATTTTTCGGGAATTTAGGAGTTAGAAAATTTTTGAGAAATTTTGATAATTTAAAATTTGGTTTCAAATTTAAATTTGAGTTCATAAGTAAGTGATATTGTTTAGGACTTATGGGTAAGTTTGGAAGTTTAGAAGAGGGATAATGTGTCTTTATTAAAAAGATTTGGGAAGTGGTTAAAACTATTTGGATTTTAGAAAATAGTTAACGGGGATTGAATCATTCTTCCTAACTAGTAATTTCGGGGACGAAATTCTTTTAAGGGGGGAGGAATGTGACGACCCGGAATTTTTGTATATTTGAAATTGGAATATTTAATTAATTTTAAATATTCAGAGATTAATTATTAACTTAAATTTCAAATATCGCTGTTTATTGGGTGATTTAATTATTAAATTAAATTATTTGAAGTTGGATAAAATAGTAAATCTGGTATTCTAAGTTAATTAAAAATATTTTGAAAGCTCGTAAAATTCATATTAATAATACTGAAGGTGATAGAACTTTTAAATTTGAATTTAAAGATGTTTTGTTCAGTTTTAAAATATATCATTTAATTCGATATTTAAAAATAGCCTTCCGGGGCACAGTTTCGGAATTCGACGAAACCAGTTCCATTGGGTCCGTAGTATTGAATTATTATCGGATTTCAAATTTCGTATTTTTCGGAGTTGTTATGAGAGCACACTGTGAGTAAACGCGTTGAAAATTAAATCGAATTCAATTTAAATTTAAATTTTAAATTTGTCAACATCAGTTGAAATTCCTTTTCCATCAGCACGTTGTCTCCTTGAATCATGCCGAAGATCACGAAATAAATCATGCAAAGCATACCTCGTTCGATTTTAAATATCTCGTTCCTTTCATTTCACAGCCGCATCCTTTATTTCTAAGGGGAAATACATTTCAAAATCAAAAGGAAAGTAAAGGAAAATGGCCACTTGCTTTCCATTACAAATCGAAGCCGATCCCTATTCGTTCCAGTTCGAAACCGAGTCGAGTGACCTAGATCGATGCGTGCTCGACGATGCGTAGCTTCATGGCGGCGGCGAGGCAGCGAGTGTGCGAGGGGCTCGAGCTAGAGGATTCGAGGCCGGCGGCGTTCGCGAGGGGACATTCGTTTGGAGGCGAATCAAGCACGGCCGGTTTGGGTTCTTCTTGAGTTCGAGGAAAAAGGTGGAAAGGGAGGGGGCGGCATCGCGATGGGTTGGTTTGGCCTGCTACGTAGCTCGAGAAAGTGATGGCGACTTGATTTGTTGGCAGCGAAGCTGAGGTTGGGTTAAGCGAGTGTGCACGCGTGCGAATAGGCTCGAAAGTAGGAAGGTTTGGTGAGGTTCGAAGACCTCGTTCGTGAGTAGCAAGCGTTTGAGGAGGTGATTTCTTCTGGTAAATTGTTTAACTTTAAATTTTCCTTAATCTAAATATTAGTTCTGAAAGAAAATATATGATATATTTTCCAGTAAAGTAGATAAAACAATCCTGTTTTAGTTTGCTGTATATATACATATAGTTTAGAAAATATATACTGTAAAACAGAAAATATATATATTTTAAGTACGACATTGTTATAAGTTAGAGAAATTTTATTGCAGTTTGTTTTTCGCTCAGTTTGAATATATATTTATATATACTGTGGAAATTAGTATATGTACATGATTCGGAAAATATAAGAATTTATATGAATTAGTTTTTAAATCTATACAGAGTTATTATTTAAGAAAATATATGCTGGAAAGAAAAAAATTATTTAGTTAAATAAAGCGCAAGCAAATTAATTTGTAAAAAGGTAATAAATTGCTCGATTACTTCAAATATTAATAAATTGTATAATGTTTATACAAGGTCAAAAATGGGGAAACCAACGCAATACTGAAGTGGATTGCAAATAAAAGCAAAGGTGAGTTAATCTCACTCAGTTGAATTTAAATTTAAATAGTTAAATTTAAATAATTGATTGAATGATTGGATTGATTTGATATGATAGTATATATAGTAGTATATATACCAATATACATATATATTGGCATATGTATATATTGGAGTTGTGATTCCCGCACTATATAGCGGATGAGACCCTATGCGCCGCATAATAGCGGATAATATTTTATAAAACCCATATATCGCGATATTCCACCTCGAAGTGGAATTGATATTGTGCTAACATCTGTGGATGTAGGGAAACAGGTTGGAGGGATCCAACTGGATTCATCAAATATTTAATTCTGTTTAAATATTCCGTGATATGATTTTGATATCCTGTGATGATTTTATATTGGATGATATGGTTGGATTGAACTGTTCAATATAATGAGTTAACAAAATCTGTAGAATTGGATTTTTGAAAACAATTCAAAGAGTAAAATTTAAATTAAATAATTCTAACGAATGTGAATTAATTGAATAATGAATTGAAACAAATAAGAATAAAAGTGATTTCAAAATTTTAATTGATATGGAAATGAAGATTCTGAATTTAACAGGGAGGGAATAACTTTTATACTAAAGTGATATTATTTAAAGAATAAAAGAAGTTTTTTTTTTGAAATTAAGGATTAAAATTAATTAAAGGATAAATGAGGAGTTTTGGGAATCTGTAATTGATATATTAGTTAAAGGGGTTTAACTCGTAATAAGAAATAAATCTAAAAGTTAATGTAATTTGAAATAAATGAAGTAGCAAAGGAAATTTATTTCAAAGTAAAGTAAAGTAAATTGGAAAATCAATTGGAAATTGATTTAGTTGTTTAAAATTGGAATTTAAAATTGGAATTTTAAAAGAGAAGTGAGATTTTGGAATTTATAAACTGGGTTTATAAAGTAAAATAAAATATCAGTGGATATTTGAAAATATAAATTCAAGGTGGGAATTTATAAAGGGATATGAATTGGTTTAAAAATAAATGTTGATTTATTTTTAAAAGATGTGAAGAGAAGTGTATTTCTTTGAATAGCCAAGTACGTTTTCAAAGTAAACTTTTAAGTATAAGCTAATGGTTTAAAGGTTGATTTAAAGTATGTTTTGGAAAATCTATTATTTTTAAATGTTTAAACTTTAAAGTAAGTATCTGCAAATCTATTTTAATAGTAATTATTTAAAGATGGTTTAGTATTATGTTATAAATAATAAAAGAATCTAGTTTTATATTTTATTAAGTAGCTTTATTTTAAAATATCCTTAAAGTATATATCTTTGAATAAAGTATTAAAGTAGTTTTAATTTCAGAGTTATAAAGTATATTTATAATAAAGTGTTTAAATTTATTTTTAAAATCTAAAAGTATTTTGTACTTGGTGTTTCAGTGGAAATAAATATTTGAGATATGTATTCCGTAAGAGGAAACTGTTTTGAACTGTTTTCAAAAGAGGTTTGAAAATAGAAATATATCTTGCGAAGATATTTGAGGTTAATAAATGATTTGGGAGAATTATTTATTGTTGGATGAATGTTTGTGAATGTTAATTGATAGTTAAATAACCGACTATCAATATTGGCCAAATGCGCTGATCGTTTCGAAGAGACCGGGATCGAGATTTATTTCTCGAAAACCACTTCGATCCGGTTTGTACGTTTCGTGGAAACGATTTCGGAGTCGAAGATGGAGCAGTGAAGTGCAAGGGCTAGTCGCTACTAATCCTGAGGATATTTCCAAAATGGATGTAGTAGGAGTAGTGCCTTCGGTTCCGTTCGGTCCCGGGACGGACTTGTATGGATGAATACTTTCGGAACATCGTCAGCGGACGATGGGCATTCTAAGGGATATGTGCTGAAAGGTAACGCTTAGCCTCGAGCCTCATCAACCGGGAATGACTGAAAATCAGGGGTTATGCAGCAAGGCTTCGTGGGTAGCACCCACTGGAGAGTAAGGTCATCCCTGTCTAGATGTCCCTTTTTATTTCGGCTTAGTGGTGCGGTTGCTGATCCCAACCGTGGGGTGATTTTATTCGGAATTATCCAGTAAGGGATGGTTCCGGCCTTGTGTTGCAGGGGATTGGGAGTAATCCTCGGTACTGTGATCTAGGCCACGTACTGTGACAGGTGGTACCCCAGTGCCTAGTCATTGATGGAAATCCATTCTCCCTACGTGCCTGTACGGTTTTGATTGTGCCCAACTATTGCTGAAACGTGAGATGCAAGCATTTCAGCTAGATTCTAGTTTACTTTCAATAGACACTATTATAATATCAGACGGATTTGATAAAAAGTGTTTTGGCTATCGTAAGGTAAAAACCCGACATGTTTATTTGTGGCGTGGTCTTACGAGATGCTTTTATTTTCAAAGGATTTTGAAACTTTAATAATCAATTTGAGTGTGATTTTCTCACGCTGGTTTTCAAGACTGACTCGGGTGTTATTTTATTATAATGCTCGGGTCAGACCGAGTATTATAGGATACAGGATATGATGCTGTGGAGCTCAGGAGATGAGCTGGATGGCGCGACGTATCTCCCGTACTTGTTTATATATATTCCGCTATGTTGATTATTGTACTCTGTTATATTGAGGACATGATATGATTATTGTCCAGTTGTATGTATGTGTACTCTGATGTATACTCTGATGATGTATTGTATAAACAGATATAGTTTTGATTTGTGTAAAGATCTGTTATTGTCTATTATATTTTATTCCGCTATGATGGTTAGATTCTGTTGTTGTTTTATTTTCTTCTTCTACCTCTTCTTCTTTAACCCAAATGATACGTATTTCCGTTCTTCTTGAGTTCATTAATGAAAATTAATGTCAATTCAAGGGGTACGGATATGCGGGTTGTTACATTAACAAAGGAAAAAACATCGCGACCAGCAGTCTTCCAGATCCAGTGGTCACAGATCAAGTAAGTCATCCCCTTCCAATAGCAGTACCAAATGAAGGTCAGGCAAATCCGACAACTCCTGCCACAGAACAGCCTGCAGCAATTACTAGGGTAGATCTAGACAGGGTTGTGGCTGAAGTGACTAATCGCTTCACATCCCAGCAGGAAGCCTTGGTGGACCATCTCATGTCACGCTTAAGGGATGCTGAAGAGTCCAACCGCAATACTGAATCATGGGGCGAGTCCCAGTTTGGAGGATCTCGGAGACAACAAAGATCTTCCTTCTTCGAAGGAGCTAACGACAGAAGCGGCCATGGTAGGAGCCGAGACCGAGCACAGCCCGAAGTTAGGTCTGAGGAAACGCTTGGAACCGAACCCAATGGGGGAGGTACCGAACGGAGGCCAACTGTAGCTGAGCCTATCATACTGCCTAACCACGGAAACACCAATGAACGGGGCCGAGCTAGAGTCCAGCTCGACGTTGGACCCGAGGAAATTCTTAGATCAGAACCTAGCAGGAAAAGATCAAGGCAAGGGCCAACTGTAGCTGACCCCAGCATGCTCCCAGAAGACCAAAGGCACCCACTGGAAAATATTAGGAACGATAGGCGATACCATCCCTACAGGTCATCTGGACGGAATCAATCCCACGGAACAGAACTGAACTCATTTCTATCTGCTCCAAATTCTGATGAAAGGATGGCACGCTTGTTCAGAGAGTGCGTCCAATGGGATCAAGGAGATCGAGGGATAGGCGCTAGGGTAACCAGCCCTTTCGCCCGCAATATCGAAATTGCTATCACCCCCCGAGAATGGAAAATGCCAACAATGGAACCTTACAAAGGAACCTCCGACCCCGTTGTACACTTGCAGAGATACACACAGCATATGCTCATGAGCGGGGCAACAGAGGGAGTACTGTGCAAATGCTTTCCACTATTCTTAGCAGATCTAGCTACCTCCCAGGGCAACAGAGGGAGTATTGTGCAAATGCTTTCCACTATTCTTAGCAGATCTAGCTACCTCCTGGTTCTGCCATCTACCCCAAGGATCCATCAACTCATGGGAGATGTTGAAAGAAAAGTTTATCAGCCAGTTCTGCATTCATGTGGAACAACCCAAGGACGCTTATTCCTTATCCAATATCAAACAGAAACCTGGAGAGAAGCTGCAGTAATATTTAACCCGATTCAATGCCGCAGCGGCCGCAGTCCAAGATGCCGATGAGAAGCTTATCTTAATGGCCCTCTATAGTGGCGTGCACCCGGATACTAAATTTGCTAGAAGGTTGACAAAAGAAAAACCAGCTACTTTACCCGATTTCTTCCATGAAGCCGGGAAATATATGAGGCTTGAAGACGCTGCCACTGAGGGGCAGTCAGGGCAACAAAATAAGGCAACTCACAACAACACGCCCGCTGTAGCAAAGGAGGTTCGAAGAAATGATTCTAGAGACAATACTGGGGGCAAGAAGGGAGAAAAGTGCCTATATCGGCCAGGACCGAGATTCGACACTTACACTCCTTTGAATGAAACCGTCGAAAACATCTTCCTTGCCACCCAAGACGAAGTTAGATACAAACGCCCACCGTACAAGAAGGAATCAGATAACGCACAGAAGTCTGGAAAGTTCTGCCGCTTCCACGAATCTCATGGGCATGATACAAATGAATGCCATCATCTCCGGGACTTGATTGAAGAACACATCAGAAGGAAGAGACTGGAATGCTATGTAAAAGGTCAGAACAGGACTCCAGCTCCTGCCAATGAGAACCCAAGGATACCCTCACCAGAGATAGGCAAAGGAAATCGCAACACTAGCGGCACCAGTCAAGAGAAGATAGTGGTCCATACCATCTCGGGAGGACCACACATCGCCGACAGAAGCTGGGCAGAGATGGAAAGATATGGGAAGTCACTTAGAAACAATGAAGACTGCGTTAATTCTGTTGTAGAAGAACGCCACCCGAAGCGGAAAGAGAGTGATGACATCACATTCAGTAGGCGTGACCTAGAGGGAAGACAATACCCTCACATGGATCCCATGGTTATCTCTGCCCGGCTCGGTCCAGCCGAAGTTTTCCGAATTCTAGTAGACACTGCAAGCTTAGTAAATATCTTATTCAAGCATGCATTCAACAAAATGAAACTATCAATAAAGGACGTTTCTCCCTGCAATAAACCACTATACGGTTTCACTGGAGATGCGAAGATGCCCCTCGGGCAACTGGACCTCTTTGTTGAAATTGGAAGTCATCCCCGCTCTGTTGTGCGGAAACAGACATTTGTGCTGATAGAAAACCACTCGGCCTACAACGCTTTCTTAGGAAGGCCAGCCTTGTCTGACTTCCAAATTGTCCTGGCCCCATGGTGCCTAAAGATGAAATTTCCAACGGACAATGGAGTAGGGGAGGTAGAGGGAGACCAGGACGTTGCTCAAGACTGCTATGTAACTGAACTTCGCAACAACCACAGGAAGGATAAAGGGAAGAGTGTAGAGGTTGCCCTCTGCACAAAAAGTTTGGAAGCATAGCAACTAAAGAAAGCCCCTCCTCTTCGATATACCAGCAACCCTTTCAATGAATTAGACCCCAGGGACAAAGAGGAGGAGGCCACCGCCGAGCCTGCAGAGGCTATGGAATTTGTATCTGTAGACAAACGTGACTCGAGTAGACTATTGAAAATCGGGTCCCAACTAAAAGCAGAATTGAAGGAACAACTCATTGACTTTCTCCGCCACAACTTGGATGTATTTGCATGGTCACATGCTGACATGACCGGAATCTCCCCTGACATAACATGCCACGTACTAAACATTGATCCTACCAAGGCGCCCGTAAAATAAAGAAAGAGAAGCATGGGGGCAGAACGATCAACAGCCCTCGATGAAGAAGTAAAGAATCTACTTGCCAATGACTTCATACGAGAAGCCATCTACCCAGAGTGGATCGCAAACCCGGTGCTGGTAAAGAAGGCTAATGGGAATTGGCGAACATGCATTGACTTCTCCAACTTAAATGACGCCTGGCCGAAGGATTGCTTCCCACTTCCCCGAATCGATCAACTTGTAGACAGCACAGCCGGGCACGAACTCTTATCCTTTATGGACGCATACTAAGGATATAACCAAATTCCTATGCATGCTCCTGATCAAGACCACACTAGTTTCATCACTGACCGGGGTTTGTAATGCTACAAGGTAATGCCTTTCGGACTTAAAAACGCAGGAGCCACCTACCAGCGCCTCGTCAACAAGATGTTTGCAGGGCTAATAGGACAAACTATGGAAGTGTATGTGGATGACATGCTGGTAAAGTCAAGGAAAGCCGACGATCACGTAAGCCACCTGGACGAGATGTTTCAAGTACTTCGCCATTATGGAATGAAACTTAATCCTCTAAAATGCTCCTTCGGAGTATCATCAGGAAAGTTCTTGGGATTCATCGTCCATGCCAGAGGGATTGAAGCAAACCCTGAACAAGTCCGAGCTCTAAAAGATATCAAAATACCTTCCACTCGAAAGGAAATGCAAAGCCTGAATGGGAAAGTGGCCGCCCTAAGCCGATTCATCTCCAAAGCAACGGACAAGTGCATCCCCTTCTTCGAAGCTCTAAAGAAAGACAAAGGAAAGTTCGAATGGACTGACGAATGCTTAACCACTTTCCTTAACTTAATCGAACACCTCCAGAAATCGCCGGTACTCTCGACTCCAAACGAAGGCGAAGAGTTATACCTATACATTGTTGTATCATCTCATGCTCTAAGCGCTGCTTTGGTAAGAGAAGACAATCGCACGCAGCGGCCAGTATACTTTGTAAGTAAGAGGTTTACAGGGGCAGAAGTCAGATATCCTAAACTTGAGAAGCTAGCATACTGTCTACTAATCGCATCACGAAAACTGCGACATATTTTCAATCCCATTCCATCAGAGTTCTGACCGATCAACCACTGAGGCTGGTACTCCATCGTCCCGACACTTCTGGACGACTACTTAAATGGTGCATTAAACTAAGTCAATATGATGTTACCTACCATCCTCGCACCGCCATCAAGGGGCAAGCCATGGCCGATTTCATTGCCGAATGCACTACCAACGAAGGTAAGGAGCAATCAGAAATAGCAGAAGACATCAAGTGGAACCTCTTTGTGGATGGTGCATCAAACGAACAAGGTTCGGGGGCAGGTGTGGTAATAATCACTCCCAGGGGAAATAAGCTGCACTATGCTATAAGGTTGGAATTCGCTGCCACCAACAACGATGCAGAGTATGAAGCAGTGATAGCTAGATTAGAACTTGCCTTAGAAATCGGAGCCAATTCTTTGTGTCTTCATAGCGATTCTCAACTTATTGTTAATCAAATACTAGGAGAATTCCAGGCTCGAGAAGAACGACTCATAGCATATTTAAAGAAGACCAAGTTACTTCTCAGTCGATTGGATCACTACTTAGTCAAACACATCCCTCGGGAAGAGAACCAAGAAGCCGACGAATTGGCGAAGCAAGCTAGCATGAGAGACGGTGCTATTTCTGGAGCAGTAGCCATCTCAAAGCAACTGACCCCAAGTTTTGAGCAAGTGAATCTGATAGCTGCAACCGAAGAAGCAACTTGGATGACTCCCATCCGAGACTACTTACAAAGTGGCACACTACCCAATGGGCGTAACGAAGTCAAGAAAATCTTGAGGAAAGCTTCCCGCTACACAATACAAGAGGACACCCTCTATCGGCGCGGCTTCTCTAACCCCTTATTAAGGTGTGTCGCCGGAAGGGAAGCCAAGGAAATCTTATCCAACATTCATCAGGGAGGCTGCGGAGATCACATTGGAGGGCAGTCTTTGGCAAAAAAGATACTCCGATATGGATATTTTTGGCCCACCTTAAGCAAGGACGCCTTAGATTTCGTCAGAAAATGTGACAGATGCCAGAAGTTTGCTAAGATTCCACGGCTACCAACCACTGAGATTACTCATATGACCAGCCCTTGGCCCTTTGCAGTATGGGGAATTGACTTGATTGGCGAACTGCCAATGGGCCGAGGCGGGGCCAAATATGCTATAGTGGCAGTCGACTATTTCACCAAATGGGTGGAAGCAGAACCCCTAAATAAAGTATCATCAGCGAAAGTTATTAACTTCTTGATCAAAAATGTTCTATGCAGGTACGGAGTCCCATTCAAAATTATATCGGACAATGGACTTCAGTTTGACAGCGAGGAGTTCGCCAACTGGGGCCAAGAGCACGGAATTCACAAGAGCTTCTCAGCCGTAGCTTATCCCCAGGCAAACGGACAAGTCAAAGCCGTCAACAAAATTCTGAAAACTCTAATCAAGAAGAAGCTCGAAAAGTCAAAGGGCGCTTGGGTGGATGAACTCCCTACGGCACTGTGGGCCTATCGCACATCTTTCAGAACATCAACAGGGCATACTCCTTTCTCTTTGGCATACGGATCGGAGGCTATGCTCCCAGTTGAAACCATCGTGCCTTCCCACCGTAGGATCCACTATGACCCAGAAGAGAACGAAGAACTCCTTCACATGTCTTTGGATCTAATTGAGGAAAGAAGAAATGATGCAGCCCTCAAAGCAGCAGCCCACAAGCAAAAAGTGGCAGCACACTACAACTCCAAAGTCAAGCATCGTACTTTACAAGAAGGAGATCTTGTCCTCAAGCAAATCTTCCCTCGCCCCGGAGCACTAGATCCAATCTGGGATGGACCATATGTAATTCATAAAGATCTCCACAATGGAGCTTATATTTTGTCAACAGTGGACGGAGAGGTGTTCCAGAGGGCATGGAACATCCAACACCTCCGTCGATACTTTTCTTAACTTGTACTGCCCATATGAAGTGAATTAACAAACAGAATCAGTGGACGTAGTTATTTTCGTGCCGAACCACTTTAAAAACCTTGTCTCTTTTTTTAACTTGTTCCTTTATATCTTGGTTGCTTGTTAACTTTATCCTTTTCTGTTAAACAAAATCCTATGCATATAGCATTTCCATTCAAGGCACTCCACAGCGCGACTTCACCTGGACAAGACCTAACAGGTACTATGTGAATCTATGCCCTCGCCAATGAGACACTTTTTCTCCGGCATCCCTCTGCTGCGGGTTAACTCATTGCTCGCGATGGCCCTTAAAGCCAATTGTAATGAGCCGATTATAAGCCAACGAGAAGGCCGACTATAGCCAAGGCAGCTCATTACGGCGTTCGGCTCGCCGGCAACTGTGAACCTACTTTAAGCCCCAACATAAGGTGTGGCCAGCCAGGGGTAGTTCACGGTTGACGATCGGCACCCACGCTAGCCGGCCACAGTAAATCGAATAATACCCACGATTACGGGCCATAATGGCCCGGGTAGTTACTGTGCACGATCTCGGCTCCGATGTGCCTTAAGTACGGCTGTGGTAAAAAAGATTAACTCCCTGCGGAGGCGTAAGATGGGTGACAAATGTCTCCAAGACCCACAACTAGGGAAAATGACTACAAAGCCCGTTTGCCATGAACTTAAGCACATCGAAGGCCTTCCGTGATTGGAAGTTTTACTATTTCGCATATTTCAATTTTATTTAAAAAAAACTTTTCTCCTATCCTCTGTAACAATACCTGAAGTATAGGACACCGAATAGGAAACATTCGCTAATGGAAGCGGATACTCGCAGCAAGACAATGGAAGCTGCCACCTACAAGTAAAATATGAAGGGCGGTATTTTCTTCTTTCATGTATAAACACGAGGCTATAATTTATTCACATGTCGCACTAACATTGCAAGACATGAAATTATGTTTTAAGCAAGAACTTGACATCAAACACAATTGAATTACAAGCATACGCATAGCTATATTTCTCATACAACATGTCAAAATAGCAAAAACATTCAAAAACGATAGAATCAGCTCAAGTTAAAAAATTACACGTCAAGAATAATGTTGTTTATTACAAGTGGCATAATTACAACCTAAAAGTTACGTTACTGTTTTGAGACTAACATATACAACAATGTCAAGTCCACTAAAAGGTATCCAGGTCAAATCAAGGAGTCGGCTGCGTCGGAGTTTCATCCTTGTCATGTTGCCCACCTACCCGATCAAAGAAAGAATTCATTAGTGATAAGCAACCAAGTTAACGGAAAGACTAGAAAGGAAGACTTACCCGCACCTGCTTCCTGACCATCCTGGTCATCATCCTCTACTTGCACACCTGCCTCCTCAGCAGCAAGCAGCCGCATACCATCCTTCACCTCCACCTTCTCCTCCTTGGTAAACTGGGCAGTGACCACATGCATTCTGAAGACTGCACCACCCTCTTTATCCGCATCAGCCCTAGCCTCCTCCAAAGCCCGAAGATAAATCCTGGCCATAACTCGGGGGTAATCATCCATCCAGGATAAATTACCCTGCTTCCAAGTGCGAAAATACATATCCTGGAGCATCTCATCCATCATCCCCTCATTTTCCTCAAGCTCCCTCATTCGGGCCTCAGAAGCACGCAGCTTAGCGACGGCAGCATCCCTCTCTGATTGGTATCGTGAGCGGTCAGCTTGAAGGGATATCCTCATAGCCTCCATCTCCTCCTTCAACCTGGACTGAGCGAGCTCCGCGGCCTCAAGTCTCCCCGATAATTCCTGCGCCCGCTCGAGGTCTGCTTGTCGAACCTCATCCACCGTCGTGATGGCCATGTCAATTCGCTCCTTGCAGGCGGCCTCCATTTTTCGCAGCTCTGCCCTGCTGGCCTCTTCCATAGTCTTCTTCAGTTGCCTGGATGCAGCCTCGTGCTGAGAAATTTGAATGGCTTGATCGGCAAGCTGCTTAGCCTGGTCGGAGACCGTTAACCGTAGCCGAATGTTGGCACTCCCAATTTCCTCCCCGGCCTTGACTAGTTGGGCATGATGCCCCATCAATTACCTGGTCTCCTCAGCAACTCGGTCAATATTCACTTTAGCTTCATCCCCCAGAGTTACAACCCGGGTAGTAAGCAAATCAAGGTCCAGGGACTTAGCTTCGTCAAGCACCCGTACCATAGGATTGCGAGGGAGAAGATGCTCACCAGTAACCTCATCGAAGGAGACGTCATGAGAGGCCGGGTCCATTCTGGATGGCCCGCAAACGGGTTACGAACCAAGCCAGGATGATCTATCGGGGTGAAGGTTGGATTCTCAGACGGATGTGGGGAAGGCATAAACTCAGTATCATCCTCCGTAATATCGTGAATAGGCTGGAGTGGGACCGGAGGACCAGGAAGAGATTCAAACGTAGATCGACTCCTCTTCCTCTTTTAGATATCTTCTTCAATAACTCCAAGAAGAGGACGATAGCCGACTACGTCTCCAGGACGGTTAGTAAGAGGCTTCGGTTTGTCGGAAGCTTTGAGGAGTTTGTATTGTTCAAGCCTGTACCGAAGATCTGAGGTCTTGGCTGTTTTGCCCGCTCCTGGAATGAAAACCAAGCATCATCAGCATGTATTGAGCCATCATTCAAGAATTAAAAAGAATAAAGAGGAATTCACCTTGAATCGCAGAAGTTGCCTCAGTAGAAACGCTCCCGGAAGATAAATCGGCACCGGTCCCGACCTTACCAGCTTTGTTGGACTTCTCCGTTTCCTCCAACTCTTCGAAGGCTTGGCGGAGAGCGTCATCTGTCCACTCTTGAATCACGCCCGCCTGCCCGGGAGGCAAAGCCCTGGTGCCATCACCGCCCTGTCCTTCGCCACCATCATCACCGTGACGATCACCGTCACCTTCTCTACCACTTCCGCTCTCCGCCTCACCTCCTTCGTCCTCACCTTTTTCCTCCTCCTGAGCATCTGGATGTGTGCTGGGAGAGGGTCCATCGGACTTCTTGAGTTTCTTCCCCCCGGCAACTGGATGCATCGAGAAGGGTCTCCTTTTACTGCTTTTCGTCGTGGTCCCTCCTATAACTTTGGCAGCTCTCTCCTCCGTCGTGTCTCTCTGCTTAACCACGGACTGATGTGGAAGGATCAGGTTGTGCCCCAGAAGTGTAGCATTCCTAATCAAGTAAGAAGCCGACCTATCCCTTCCCGTAATGGCTTCTATTTCCACAGCCATCTGAACCAGGCGATCATTCTCCACGACCGCAAAGCCACCTGTCGCTAGCAAGAAATAAAAACGCATAAGAGGAGGCATTGCAGTTATAACGAAAATTATAAACAAAGCTTCACACTTATAGCCGGAGGTGAAGCGACGGATGGAAACAGAGTCATCCTTGATAAAAAAACCATTCTTTCTTGAACATACTGAACTTCGAATATAAGTCCAGGACAGGCTTGAAAGATACGGCTGATTCCAAGCTGATGTATGGAGACCCCTTCTTATAGCCTCTCAAATTGTACAAGTACCAGATCTCCCGGTTGGAGGGAGGACGCCCGTATCTCCTCTGGAAAATGACGAACAGGCTCACCAGAATGGCGTAGGAGTTAGGCTGAAGCTGAAATGGAGCTACCTTCAAGTAGGTGATAAAGTTGATTATCCAAGCATTGATCGGGGGAATGGCCCCACACATACAATGGTATCTACTGTAGGCAAAATATCCTTAGGGGGGATTATATGGCATCACTCCTTCCCTCGACAATAGCATACGCGCTCTGTCAATCCCAAAGGAGTGAGAAATAACGTCAAGCTGCTCGCCTTTGAGAGAGCTAGGGAAACAGTCAGGAGGTGAGTTCAGAAGCTCCTGAGGGCCATACCCATCTACTAGTGACCTCGGGGTGGGCCCATGACGTCCTAGTCCCGACTGAGCCGAGGGCACTGCGGAAGGATCTTCTCTGTCCTGGGATTTCTTCTTTTCTGATCGGGTTTCAACTTTATGAGACATTATCTGCAACACAAAAGAGTACATCATTAAAACAAAGGATGTAGAGATGTAAACAAACAAGTGCATACAATCTAGAATTTCATTTGTAATTCGAAACATGAAGGGTTACAAAGTCATTCGGCAGATTCAAGGTTACAAAGTCATTCGGCAGTTCAAGGTTACAAAGTCATTCGGCAGATTCAAGGTTACAAAGTCATTCGGCAGTTCAAGGTTACAAAGTCATTCGGCAGTTCAAGGCTACAAAGTCATTCGGCACTTGAAATCCCCGAGTCCATTCGGTTAGGCAAATCAAAAGTTCATCCGGCAGAAGAGGGCCTCACCTGATCCTGCTGTTGAAGTATGGTTCGGTGCTCGTTTGATTCAGCAAAAGCAAAAGCTTTAGTTCGGCTAGTACGGAATAACAGGAGCATGGGGCTCGTACTTATAGGCGAACATGGGCGACCGAACCAACCGGTTCGGCAGTTGAAACCGAACGAACTAAAACAAAGCGAGACGCATGCTGGCATGTGCCCCACTTTGGGGGGCAAATGTTGGACGAAGTCCAACCGGACCAAGACCACCGAATCAAACCCAACTCCACTCCCCTCTCATCACCGAACCAGCTACCTCATCCACTGCCGAACCAAGAAGCGAGGAAGATCACCACCGAACCAACTCATGACCGAACCAAAACCTACTCCATCACCACCGAACCAACCTACTCCACTGCCTACCGAACCAGCCTCTACCGCTCCACCTATTACCGAATCAAAGCTATCACCGGACCAAATCCCACCGGACCAAGACGTTCCAGACCCACTTTGCCAGGCCAGATTGTATCAGCCCAGGCCCACCAACAGCTATATACATCCAAGACCCCTACCCCCAGCCTCACTCTATAAATAGAGGGGTAGGGGTACAACAATGGGGACAAGTTTGAGAGCTCAAGCACGGATAGAACTTTCAAACAACCTTCATATACTTGTATCAAAGCTTTGTACTTGTAATCTGAACAAGAAAGGAGAAATAATATATAAAGTGGACGTAGGCACATTCTGGCTGAACCACTATAAATCCACGTGTCTTTTATAGTTTAGTCCATGTTTTTACATATTTGTATAAATTACCCAAATCGCTAAAAACAACGCAAAATCAACCAAATCATACGACTTGGAGGTGTTTTCCCATTTTTTGTGCAAACATCTATAGATCCATATTCATTTTTAAACTAGTCTATTAATTAAACAAGTTAGATATTTTAAAATGAATTTATTGACATATTCAAAATAACTTATTTTATTACAAAATAAATATTCAAATTTAATTATTACATATGTATGTATGTATGTATGTATTTGTTTATTTATAATTTAAACTTGTTTTGGACAGTAATGTGTATATGAAGGACCAATGTGTATGTTGCAATGTAAATCCTAATACCTATGTATGGCATTTTAAACTATGTACGCATTTATATATTGTAAAAATACTTACACATATGTGTGTATTTGATACACATATACACTTTATATATTACATATTTATACAAAACCAAATATTTATATAAATTAATTAAATTAACGAAAGATTTTATTTAAAATTAGTTTAGATCGGATCTAAATCAATTTACACTTCATAGGCCTAATAAGATCCAAAATGGTAAAAAATTGAAATTCACTCATTTAACTCGTTACGTGCTGGCCCAAATTTAACATATTATGCTTCTACAAATATTTCATACAATTCTATTTCCTTTGTTTCTTCATGAAGCCGAGGTGAATATTCACCATCTCTTCATCCTAACTACATCAATAATACATCCACCCTCATACATTCGCATTCTCTTTTAAATAGGCAAATTCCTCAAATGGAAACCCCTTTCTACAAGACTACACCGAATCTCTTTACAAAAATGCATTTCTTTATCCTAACATATTAAGAATATCGAATAAGTTGCACTTAAAGTAATAGATTAAAACTGACATGTCAGTGATCCAATCCATAGGTTTATCTTTAGACCCTAGTGTAGTGTTGTTTCTAACACAAAAAGACCCTCGTTATATTCAATTATATTGAATACACGACCTTGCACTTTTCTTTGGTTGCTCATTTTAAATAAACGATTTCATTGGAACTCTATATCTTAGGGAACATGGATATTCACATACAAATTTTGTATGTGATCAAATATGGATCGACTATCCATACCCTTGTATTGTTTTGGAGTTGAAAAGTCATAGAAGTAATACGCAGTCTTGAAAAAACTGATACTTTAATTACAAAGGCTTGAAAGTTTTATTAATTGTATTATTTGGCTCTTACATGGGCCGTGAACTGATAACATGCCAAAAGGTTAATTTATTGGTAAGTAAACTTTTACATTTCTATGTCAATCTTTAATTAATTGTTTAGTATATTTCAATCGATAAACAATTTTATCAAATACATTAATGGTGAAATTTTATTAAAGCGTATCATTATAATATCACATATGTTCTTATACTTATTAGGATGGTAAAATGAGATTCATTTTATTTATATAATAAGGATACCACATGATTTGATATATCTCTTCAAACTCGAAAAGCGATACAAAAATATTTTGATTCCTATAATGGGTGTTAGGATCCATTTATCATATTGTACGTCCTAAGGGAGTACCAACAAATTGCAGCCGCCACAAATGATAGGTAACACGTTACCAATTATATCATATATAATTTTTAACTGCTATTTTTGACCCCAGTTACTACATGATCTTAGGAGTACCAATGCATCATATAGTACATCATTCACTCAAAATCATTATCTTGTGATAGGCTAAGTATGAATTATATACCCATTAGGAAGTGCCAATAAGGGCTATAACATACCTACAAGTCTAGGAACATTTAAGACATTACTACACGTATTATGTAGCTTAGGGAATACCAACAACTATACATATGCAAGCACTTTACTTAAATGTAAATAATGGAGGACAACTAATATTTTAAAATTCATATTTTCAGAGTATATTTAAGAGTGATATTGATTTAATAAATAACATATTTATTAATATTTAAATGATATAAAATGTCATTTATATATTATATTAAATACCTATATGATATCCCAGTATCATACACACATACATATACGTACGTACATCATATATACATATTTATTTATTTTCAAATCATTAATGGGTTTTTAATTTATATACATATATTACTTATATAAAGTATAATTTTAATTATAATTCTATAATTTTATTTATCCTATGTATGTGTGTATGTTTATTCCATTAATCAACTTTTAATTAATAATCAATTCTACCATTTAGTTGATTTGGTATATTAGATTTCCAAAAATAATTAAAAAAAATATTATTCAAACATTTTGAATTAATAAATAATTGTAACTTTAATAATCATTAAATATTATTCATAAGCTTTATAAATATTTAATTCAAAATTTTGAAAACCCTTTTAAATTTAAATTATTAATTTTAAATTAAAAATTAATTCAAATTCAATATTATTTATTATGATAATTTTAACCTTTTTTAAAAGTTTGAACATTAAATTTTAAATCAAAAGTTTTCTAAATTTAAAATTCTAATTTAATATTCAAATACGCATATTTGAACTGAGCCCAAGACCCAAAACATTTTTTGGCCTTACATGTAGGGCTCACCTCAATACTTAAATCACTTAATGGCCACACCGGGCCAAATGGCTAGATGTTTCCATTTCATCTTAGTTAACACTTTTTCTAGACATGCATGTCATGTGATCATTTATTTAAGTGGGCCACCATATATTTATTTACAATAACACAATACGAGCTTTGATACCATTGTTCGATCGAGCGCATTGGGCATCGAATATTTGGCCCAAATTTCAAAAAATTCTCAAATAATTTAAAGCACTAGAGCTTATTGTGTGTTAATGCAAATAAATTGGTGCATTGAATCACATTTAATGCATTGAAAGGTATTTGAAAGGTTTCATTAGGTATGTTAATGTAACTAAATTGGTGCATTAAATCATATTAATGCATTGAAAGGGATTAGAAAAGTTATAGTTGGGGTTATGTTATTGGGGATTTGGACGTCAAGTCCCTAGAAATAATTTAATATACAATACCCACTCTTATAATTTTATGTAAATTAGGTCTCTATCCACATCTTCCCTTTGCAATTAGATGTTATTCTGACACCCATATTAACATTGCAGAGTTTATTTCAATTTCAATATTTAAAATTCAGTAAGTTTATGTAGAAATATCTTATCACTGATCCGTTTTCACCATTAAATCATAAATTTTATGACCTTTTAAATGATATGCATTATGCATATTTAAACAACTAGTCATTGTTTATTTTTGAAAAATTATAACTTCCCCATATAAACAACTTATTTAAACTACATCGTTCAAATTCAACTAAAATTGCATCATTCAAATCACTAGGTTCAAAAATAATAAATATCAGTGAGAATTATAACTGCATTATATGAATGTAGTTAAGTTCTGCAGTAAGATCCAATGTAATTGCATTTTCTTAATGTTGTTAAAATATAAAGTGCATTAAGATTGTATATAATTATCAAATGCAACCAAAATTAATATCGTATGACATAAATGCAGCTATATTAATTTAAAAAATGCTATTAAATTATAGTTTTATTTTATTAAAAAATTTAAATCTAAATGCATTTTCTTAAGGGTGATACTATTTACACCCACTTAAAACACTTTTCTCACCTATTTATCCTCTCACCCAAATAAATACTTCGTTCACCCACTCACACCCACCCTTTTTTTTTATAATTTTCCAGTAATAGTAAATTAACTTTTCCTCCCTTAATGATGAAACAAAAATTTCTTCATTCAAAATTTTCATGTCTAGTCCTTTTTTTTCATCTAGTAATTCATCAATGAATATGAATCCAACTAATTTGGCTATGAAAATGGTGTTATCAACTTTAATCATATGTATACTTTCATTTTTCATAAATTATGTAACTCTAACTAAGACTAACATAACAAAGAATAATTTACAGCTCAAATTTGGTGCTAGTGAAACATAGTAAAGAATTCATGTTGCCACTTCAATAAAAAATATCTGATCATTATTACTTTTGTTGCTATTTTAATAAGATAATAAAAGGAACAATGAAACCAATTGTAATAGAAAGCAGTATGATATTGTCAAATATATTTAGTTTTATCATCATTCCTTCTAAAATTAACAAAGTCACAAAAATATTGATTTACATGCATCTTTTAAATATAATAAGATACGTTAACTTACTAACTCCTATAATGAATTAATAAAATATTTATATTTATGTTGTTCATCTTATTTGTTCCACTACCTATTGGTTGAGAGGATGGAAAATAATATTTTTTGAGGTTTACATTTCATTTTATTTTTATATATTTAGTTCTAAATCACCTTTTAAGTTTAATGTGGGTGTTTGAAGTAATATTTATGATTTAATTTTATTAAATATCAAAGTGGCGTTGGTGAATGTTTAGGTGGGTGTAAATAGTAACACCCTTTTTTTAATATAGTTAAATAATAACTATACTAAAATTGAATAAAATTACCAAATGTAGTCAAAATTATTATCGCGTTATATAAATATAGTTAAATTAATTCATAGTTTACTGTTAAAATATAATTGCATTTTGTTAAAACATTTAAATGTAACTATACTTTCTTAATGTAGTTAAATTATATAAATGCATTAAGATCATATAAATTTATCAAATGCAGTCAAAATTATTACTACATCGCATAAACGTAGCTAAATTAATTTAAAAAATGCTATTAAATTATATTTGCATTTTGTTAATGCAATCAAATTACAAGTGTATTAAAATTGAATACAATTATCAAATGCAAGCCAAAATTACTAATTGCATCGCATAAATGTAGTTAAATCAATTCAAAATATGCCATTAAACATAATTGCATTTTATTTAAACGTTTAAATATAATTGATTTTTCTTAATTTAGTTAAATTATAAAGTGAATCGAAAAAATTATTACTACATCACATAAATATAGATAAAATATTTAAATGCAATCATTACTATGTAATTCAAAAAAAATTCTTTCAATTAATTAGGTTAAAGATAATAACTGCATTATTTTAATGTAGTTAAAACAACTATACAAAGGATTATAGTCATCCAAAACAAATGCAGTCACATAAATTCAGTTACACAAACCGATAACACAAATAACTACATTATATATATGCAACTGAAATGCTACATAAAATTACGACTTTCAAATATGTTTTGGCATCAACGATAGATATCATTGGAAAGTTTATTATATCCGTGATTTAACAGTGAAAACGATTTTCAATTTTGATTAACCTACAAAAAGTAATCACATTTTAAAGAATGAAATTAAATGAGTTGGTGGATGTTGGTATTTATGTTAAAAGAGTAGGGACTTAATTTACAAAAAATAAATGATGGGTACCCGCTTTACATTTTAAAAAAGGGACCCTAAGTTGATTCCATATGTTATTTTAATTTTCTTATTAGTTCTTAAAATATATTTTAATATGTTTGATGTTAATATATTTATATGCATATCGAATATTCATATATAAACACACACAAATATATATGTGTGTGTGTGTGTGCATGTATGTGTATGTATATATATACCTAAATCTGAGTGTACATGTGTACGTGTATACATGAGCATATAATGTGCAGGTAAATGTACACGTATGAGTTAACTTGTGCAACAAGATATATTTTATGTATGTATGTATGCTAACATAAGATATACATAAGTATATACAAGGGGTTTATAACTATATTTTATATATTGTGTGTGTATTATTAGAACTTGCACAATATGAACCAGTATGTATGCACGTCCGATGGACGTGTGCAATAAAATGTATTCAAAGTTGAAAATGAGTGTTAATTTGTGTAACGCCCCACCTCAATACCAACGCTGGCCAAGGACACTACGATGTAGTGCTGTCAACTAGCACGGAGAATAAGGTTGTTGAGGAGCGACCATCCGTGTAATTGCTTATCACACGGTGGCTATAAAATAATTTTCGGAAACAAACATAGAAATAAACATAAAACAAATCAGTCACAGACATCCATATCACAAAGGCGGAAGAAGATATGAATATATAACTAACACATGAAAGTGTACATCAGAGTAGTGGTCAAAAAGATCCACAATAATACAAAAGAATAGCAACACGTGCTATACCAAAAGAATACAACTATGAGTCCATATCTCAAGTGTATACAACAAAAAACTGCTAAACTAAATAGTTAGCCAAAAGTCAGAGTAGCAAATCCCGGGAGGAAGTCAAGCAGAAGCACCTGTAACATCTCGGTCTGACCCGAGTATTATTTAAGAAAATAATAAAAGGATCAGTCTAACTATAAATATCAGATGACATGATATAAAATAAAAGATATGGCATAAACATAAAATATCCATACTGACATACTACTATAAGTATGAAAATGATGATCAACAGGAGATCAACCGATGAGAAATGATCAATATCACAAGAATCTTCTCAAAGATCCAAAGAGGGCATCATACCCTAAACTTGTACTCATAACAAGTCAATGACATAAAAATCCAGAAATCAAAATAAGAAATCCAGAAATCATAAAAAGAGAAAGAGGCCTATCACATGATGGTCCGAAGACCATGGGGAGCTACCCCATATGTGTGAGTCGGAATCACACTGATTGAGGTCTAGGCTAACCAAAAAGCAAAAAGGTATGTGTGAATGGAATCACACAAGTGGTGTCTAGCCTAACCTCGCAAACAAAAGGTATGTGTGAATGGAATCACACAAATGGTGTCTAGACTAACCTTGTGGACAAAGAGATATGTGTGAGTCGGAATCACACCAATGCGGTCTATTCTAACCTTGCAAACAAAGAGACATCGCACAATTGCTAGTCTAAATCATAAAATGATCGTCATGATCAACGAGAAGTGTCAATCACACCAAGCTAGTAAATATATGAGTTTAGCTTCATGTCCCATAACCACTTGCTTAACTTAAATATTTACGAACAAGCTGTAAATCTTCACTAGGAAATTGTCACAAAAAGGGTTCAATCGAACAAGTCCAAGAGCTAACCGACGAAGTGAACGCAAGCGTTTCATACCACTCGTTTTACTAAGTCGTTTAAGTCGATTTCTCATTCGAGTGAAGTAAAGGCTTGTATATACTAGTAGATTGGAAATCGGTTTGAGAAAACGAACTTTTGATATTTAAAATAGTGTTGAAATTGCTTTGATGAAAGAGTTTTGATATTTAGTACTAGTATTGAAACCTTCATATATCTTTAAAGTGACAAGTCATAAAACGATTGTAGAAACAAATCAAATCACATCAATTCACGTTCGAAGACGTGAGTAAATTCCAAAGAAGTCAATCCCAAAACCATCAAAGTAGAAATTATGATAAATGTTTTTCAGATAAGATCCCCAACGCAGAGTAATACGGGGTTCGACCTAGTGAAGGCAAGCTGGTCAAGCGACCTAAGGAAAAGTAGGTCATACGACCTAAGGGTTCACGCGAACTAACAACACCAAGGGTAAGGTCGGAGACGACCTACGACTTAACAGAGTCCTGCGACCTAAGTGGGATGCGCGACCTAAGAAGGTGAGCGACCTAAGTGATCGAGCGACTTAGTGGGGCTTAGGTCGGAGACGACTTACGAGGTAAACTAGGCCGACTTAGTAGACGAGCGACCTAAGGTAAATGGTCCAACGACCTAGAGGGTCGAACGACTTAACTGGAGGATAAGTCGGAGACGACCTACGAGATATACTGGCCGACCTAACTCGAGCGACTCAAAGAGGGCTACGCGACTTAAAGACTTAGCAGGGTCGAGCGACTTACGAGCTACGACCTAAGGTGACGAGGGGCGTTAGGTCGGAGACGACCTAACACTTGACTCGCGAACGACTTATGGAAAAGAAGCTTAGGTCGGAGACGACCTACGAGATAAGCCAGTGCGAGCGACCTAACGTTTGCCTGGGGGATTATAGGTCGGAAACGACCTATGACTTAGCGTCGCGCGACCTAGTGATAGAGCGAATTCTTAAGGCTGGAACGACCTATCCCTACGAGACTTTTCAACGCAGCGACCTAAAGTCTTAACTCGTGTACGACCTAGTGAAGGCCAGAACGACCTAGAGCCAGAAAATCATCAAAACACCATAAATTGTAGTTTTTCGCCAATCCAATCCAAACCAAATGCAGATATTCATATAAATGCAATAGGGGATCATTCCCAACAGCCCAATGACATCTATAGGCAAGATGTGAGATAAAAAATCTCACCTTTTCACGGAATTTGATGAAGATGGAGATTGAAAGCAAGGAGAAGCAATCCAAAGCTTGAATCCACTATCTTCTACTTGAATTTGGAGTTGAATCTCGAATTTGCAATAGAAATTGAGTTTGGATTTTTAATTTCCACTTCCCACCACCATTTTTGATGAAGCTTAAATGTTAAAACAAATGGTGAATGAAGTGAGGAAGAGGGTTGGGCTGAACTAAGGAAGGTGCAGTCCAAACCAAAGTCACAAGCGGGAAAAGTGACGAAAATTTCACTATCTCCAAACATATCGAAGTTTACACTCAAAAAGATCGCAAACGTCATTTTGAACTCAATGGGGGTGGTCTCGAGTCCTAATTTGACCGTATGCAAAAAGTAGCTTTTCGGACTAACATCCGACTAACGATAAAATATTTAAATAAAATATTTAAATATAAAATCGATAGATATGCGGGTTGTTACAATTTGGACTGTTGCTACCTTATCTGATGTAGCTTTTATTCTTTGTTTAAGGTCTTGATCTCATCAGCAAACAGAAAAAATTATGAAATGCTTCAGTTTGATCCAAGTATGTTTTTTCAATAGGAACATGCATGTATCCTGTATAAGTAAGTGGAAAAATCCAAATTCTAATGTGTACTTGTGTAGGATCGCATATTAGGTCAAATAGAAATAAAAAACTTATATACATGAATGCATAAGTCTAGCTCAACTATTCTTGCATGTACAAAAAAACAATAATATTCATGAGAAAACATATACCATACTTTTACCCCACACATTCCAAATAATATGCATTCTCCATTTGTAAGGGTTTTTTGTCCATTCTGCTATGATCTCTCATAGCTGAAATCCTAGTTTTAGATGAGATACTTCAGCCTACACCTGGAAAAAATTATTTTACTAAGTCAGCTTATCCAAATATGAGATATACAAATGGATGTTAATAGGTTGTTATTTAGTGTATTTTTGGTTTATTTTCTTTCTGCAATCAAAGTAATCACTTGGAATAATATTATGGCCTGAACTGGTTGCATAAAATTTTCATGGTAATATTGGTATTTATTATGGAAACACATATTTCAACTGAAAATGTTATGACCCGAAGTTCCGTATAGTTTAAGTTGACAATAAACCCCACATGTCCAACTCAAATTGAACGAAAAGATGGATAATTAAGGGAAAGAAAGACGAGAAAAAGAAGAAGAAGAAGAAGAAGAAGAGAAGAAGAAACTAAATAATCACAGAATCTCATAATGCAATGGAAAAATATATAATATAACATTGATCTTTAAAAAGGAAAAACTATAATATACATACATCCATCAGAGTACAACAATAAATCGCTAATCATCAAACTGGACAGTTATAACAACCTGCCCTCATAAATGCTGATAATTTTAAACAACCAATGCAGCGGAAATAAGATAATAACTAGCTATCGATGAAGCCTCCTGCTCCAAGCTTCTCTAATTCACCTCCGAATCTAATCTGTAAATATACTCGGTCTGACCCGAGCATTAGAAGGGAATAACCCCGGATCAGTCTGGTAAACCAGCATGAGAAAACACATCTCGATTGGATTTTTAAAGTTATAAAAACCTTTCAAAACAAAGGTATCTCGAAATACCACACCGCACATAAACAAGGACGGGTTTTTACCTTACGATAACCAAAACACTCCACATCAAATTGTAACAAACCAGAATTTTCGACCCTCGAAGATCGACACTAATACGTTCACTAGACTGCATGCCGAGAAATCGAATGCCGGAGAACCCAATAATTGGGGGAAAAGAAGAAGGAAGAAAGAAGAAGAGAAGAGAAGAAGAAAGGAAAAGCGGATAGTTAGGGAAAGAAAAAAAAGAGGGAAGGAAGAAGAGAAGAAAACTAAACAACATAGAATCACATAGCGGAATGAATAATCTATAATATACAACAATTCTTTACACAGATAAAAATGTAATATACATACATCAATCAAAGTATACTAACCTATTTCAGCCCAGACAGTTATAACAGCCTGCCCTTACAATTGCCGATAAATACAACCAGTAGACAACACAACGAACACAATGAAATACGTAGATACGTCTTGGACCTCCAACTCATCTCCTAAGCTCTAATGCATCCAAAGAAATATGTGAATATGCTCAGTCTGACCCGAGCATTATAATAAAAAAACACTCGAGTCAGCCTAGTAAACCAGCGTGAGAAAACACACCCAGTTGAATTTTAATGTTTCAAAAATCTTTTGAAAATAAAAGTATCTCGTAAGACCGGTGCCGCACATAAACACGAACGGGTTTTTACCTTACGATAACAAAAACATTTTCTATAGAAAATCCATTGATATTATAATAATGTCTAGGGGTCAAAGTAAAATACGAATATAGCTGAAACGCTTGCATCTCACGTTCCAGCATAGTTGGGCACAACTAAGTTCGTACAGCGCTTATTGGAGAATGGATTCCCTACAATGACTAAGCTACTGGGGTACCACCTGTCATAGTGCATCTCTAGATAAAATAACACCAAGGACCTCGCCAGGATCCCTTGCCAACACATAACGGCCTACCACTTGACTTGTAGTACCAAATATGATCACCCCTCCATTAATGGGCCCCGAAACATACAAATAAGAGATAATATTGACTTTGGAGAAGGATTATCATACCTTAATTGGGAGTGACCCACTAAGCCCTGCTGCTTCCCCCATGTTTTAGTCATTCTCGGTTGATGAGGCTTGAGGCAACGTTTTACCTTTTATATAAAACTTCCCACTTGGAATGCTACATTGCCCTCTAGGCAACAATGCAATGCCAACATTCATCCATACAAGTTTGTTCTGGGACTGAACGAAACTAAATGCACCACTTCTACATCCATTATGGGAATCACCATAAGGATTAGCAGAAAGTAGACTTTGTTCTTCAAAAAGCTCCATCTTCAATTCCATCATCTTCATGATATCTTCACTTCGAAATGCTTGAGTTGGATCGAAGTAGTTTTTTGGATAACCATATCCAATCTCGGTCTCTTCGAAACAACATTCGATAGTTTTCCGGTAAACTCAACCCCGGTTCTTTATGAAATAAACAGTCAAAGATAAGAACAGAGATCACCTCCTAACCGTTAGTGGATGTATTTCCTTATCATTTGTCTTAGGAGAATGAGTCGAGATTTATACGCATAATACAACATCATTGGAGATGACTGTGCCATATAACTCACGTGTTTCTTCTAGATATTTCCAGAGTTACGTTTCGGTCCATATTTGATAGTCGGTTATTTAACTATCAAGCAAACACACATTCAAATCAGAGATTTATTTCCATAGGGAAAACCAATAGAGGTTAAGCACATAAGTAACTGCTAGCCTTCTTAATTAATCTTTCCATTAATTAAATTCATCTTGTAAATATTTATATAAAATACTTTTACTAAGATATATTCACAATCCATATATTTTCGACACTTAGAAGATATCCATATACTTATCTTAATGGTATAAGTATATTCACAAGACTAACAAAGATTTTCCCTTTTAATGCAATTATAAAATCATTTATAAACTACTTTATAAATCCCTAAAAATCACTTATAATCTCTTTCATAAATCTCAAAACATTTATGACTGTTTTTATACATTTATAAAAAAAAATCACTTATAAACCCTTTAATAATCTCTAAAATCATTTATGAACTATTTATAAATCTCTAAAATCATTTATAACCTCTTTATAAATTATTTCTCAAGTCTTTTGTAAACTCTTTATAAATTATTTCTCAAGTCTTTTATAAACTCCTTATAAATCCATAGAACTCACTATAAAACTCCTCTTATAATTTTATAAACCCATTTTTAAAATTCGTTTATAAATATCTAACCATTTATACAACTTCTTTACCTTGTAAATAATCTTCCTTTAGGTCTTCAAACCATTTTATAAAACTTCTCTTATAAAACCCAAGTCTGTTTATAAAACTTTGTTTATAAGTCTCGAAAACATTTATAAATAAATAAAAATCATTTACTTTCAAACACTATTATATAATAATAATTACTAACAAAAACATTATTAAATAAATAATTATTATTGACTTCAAAACATCTTAAAAATAATAATGAATAGTTTCAAAACATTATTAAATAAACAATAATAATTAACCTTTACCATTATTATAAATAATAATAATTTATTTCCAAAACATTATTAATAAATCCTTATTATTAATTTCAAACCATATTAATTATTTAAATAATTAACTTTTCAAAATATTTAAATATTTATAAATAACCTTAAAACAATATTAATTATAAGTAAAGTACTTTTAAAACAATATTAAATATAAATAGATAACTTTTAAAAACATTTCCAAATGACTTAGAAAAGACAGATAATAAGGTTGGATTAAAATGGAAATTTAATCCTTTAAAACAAAATATTTCTAAAACCCAATTTCAGATTCAAAATCATTTCCCGTCTCAAAGCCAACTTCAACTCAATGGCAAATTATAGTATTTCAAAATACTAATTTTGAGGCCAATAGCCACCAACGTTTTGCCAATATCGATATTGATTTTCTATCACTACAGGTCTTAAGTTTTGAACGTATAACAATGTCATAAACAATAATTTCAAACAATCAGGTTTCATATTCAATAACCATGTAACAAGAATTTTATTGAAATAAATTTACAATAGCGAGGAATTCTATTGGATCCCTCCAACCTGTCCCCCTGCATCAAAGCTCATATATATCAGCACACACAAACACACACACACACACACACACACACACACACATATATATATATATATGTGTGTGTGTGTGTGTGTGTAAATAAATCAGCACTAGTGAGGAATCCTGTTGGATCCCTCCAACCTGTCCTCCTACATCACATACATTATATAATCACAAAATATAAATCAACCGCTTTGAGGTGGGATCGCATACAAAGGGTCATCCGCTCTTACACTGGAATGTATATAATGTCTCATCCGCTCCAAGGGCTAGAATGTACCCAAACCAACTGATAAAATAGTAAATCATCCAAACAAGCAATAAACAATTTTAATCTACTACACAACATTTATAGTATCATTTGAAGGTGAGTTTACACACCGAAATTCAAGTTATCTCTGAGATTTTCTGGTTCCGACTTAATTTGCGTAAAATTTAGCAAGCTCCAATTCCTACCAAACTAATTCCAGAATGTAATTCACGCTGATACGAGCGCAATGCAACTTGTAGCATTCGAATCCGATCTAAAATGAATAAGTTATAACATTTATAAGATTACATAATTTAAATTATAATTAGCTTTACTAATTACAACAATTATCATTAATTAATTACATTTAACTAAAATTAATCACCATTAAGCCCAAATTCAAAATCGCGCCTCCCAAAATTGACGAAGCAAAAAACTCCACTGCTGTCGCCGTTAGGCCGTGCCTGACGCAGCCGCAATCCAACCCCGACACCCCCAGGCTCCATTGCACCTTCCAGCTCTGGCCTCACCCCCCCCCCCTTCGCCACCACGTAGGCTTGTCACGAGCCAAAAAGGAAAAACACCTAAATTTTCGTTCAACTGTGAAATTCTGACAAACTTGACCACCATATGCCACCATATTGCATCTATAGCTAGGTCTCAATCTGCACTACAACTCTTTTTAACATCATCTTGCCAAACAGTGCCACCAATCGCTGAAAATTGCAAAAGTTGACTTCACCGATGAACTCAAAATGCCCCTACCGCCGTCCATCATAGCCCATCTCCACCATACATTAGCTTTACTATATCGAGGCAAACACTTTCCTAGTTATGACCTTGACCTAGGTCGGCCTAGATGGGTCCCGATCATCCTTAGTCGTAGGATGGAACATGGTTTGATTTTGTTTTCATGTTTTGAAAACCAGGAGAATGAAAAGAGATGGACGTTTAAATAGGAAGACATGATGTAGTAGGGACGTTATGGCGTTATGGGCTGGAGTGTTTGGGTATGGTGCTAATGTAGGGGTTGAATGGTAGGGTAAGGTGGATGAAAGGATGGATTACACAATATTCAATTCAAAAATATCTAGTTTACACACCCGAAAATCTCGAACTCTAATTTAGTCGTGCCACTTGGCGTTCCATACAAAATACCCTTATTATGAGCCCAATGGAACTAGTATTAGAACATGATTCAATCATATTAAGAAGTTAGCTTTATAAATCGAATTACATTATATTAATTTTCTGTAATTAATTTCTAAGCGTTTCAAGTTCGTACGACCAAATGGTACGTCCGATCACCATGAAATTCGACGGCGTACAACACTTTATTATTAAGGATCTGATGGCATTGGTTTCATCACAATCCGAGATAGTTCCCTGGAATGAAATTTTCACACATTAACTAAAACGAGTTATTACCAAAACAATGTAATCACTTTTAATTCAAATTTAAAAGTTCACTGTTATCAATCATATTTAACGGAATTTAAAAAACTTATGAAGTCACTTTTATCCATATAAAATTTGAGATTCAACTACTAAACTCACAGTCCACATATTTTAATAAATCTTTTAAATTGAAATTTAAGTTGTTCGACTTATAAAACTAATATTTCAATATTTAAAATAAATTAAATATTTCAAATCAGATGACTGAAATTCTGGGTCGTTACACAAATCCTCTGATATTATAATAGTGTTTAGGATACAAATACATATGAATCATAGTCGAAATTGTTACATTAATAAAATTCGAATATGCTAGGCTCTATAATCAAAACCATAAAGGGATGTATTGGAGAATGGATTTCCAACAATGACAATGTAATCGACTACCTTCCGATAGTGCATCTCTAGAAGAATCTACCGAGGCACAGCTCCGCTACCCTCTACCAACACAGGACTGGTTTACCTCTGTCATAGATAGTATCGAATATGTCATCACCCTACTCGTTCCCCACCTATCCGTAGCCACATCATACACAACAAACCTGAAATATAGAGGGTAATCTAGAAATATGATGAACATCTCCTAATGAGAGCGACCCACTTAGCCCGACCGCATCTACCATGTTTTTGGCATTCCCGATGTGTGAGGCCTGAGGTAACGTTTTACCTTTCACATGAGAAATCCCACTTTGAATGCCACATTTCTATTTCCCACAACACACTAACTGATTTTCACAAAAGTATAACCCTCGAGTTCATACGCCTTGTGGAATGATGTTAAGTAAAAAAGGGGTTACCTCCTACACCACCAAACAGATGTACGTTTGTAAAAACCAATGTAGGTGGTTCTTAGAAATGCAATGTCAGACATTCATCGATACAAGTTGTCCAAGAACAGGACAAACCGAAGGCACTCTCTTACTACATCCTATCGGGAATCAACCCTAGGATTAGTAGCGAGCAGTCCTTGCATCGAAGGTTTTCATAATGAAGCACTACTGCCACCATATATATATAATATGGAATCGTGGAGCTAATGGCAAGCAGCCCGATATCATGAAGATCTCCGTCTTCAGAAATCATCATCTTCAACAAATCTGCACTTTCGAACGCATACGTTGGTCAGAAGTGGTTTTTGAATAAATCTGATCCTGATTTCTCCAGACAGCAATTGATAAGAGGCCCTTAACCTCATTTGGAAACCAAGTCATGTAGACTTATTATGTTTCCAACTCTCAACTTGCTATCCTTCGGCCTAGAAGGAAGCCCGATAGATTAAAGTACCATAGTCACTCCAGCCAACTCGAATCATCATTCTTAATACCAAACGCTAATCAAGTCTACTCAGTTGGCCTCGTACTTAGTGGACGACTAATCAGTTCCCACATCAAGTCAAGGAAACAAAAATGGCTAAAAATACAATCTAGCACACAAGCAGTCACTAGGCCTGTTTAATTAATCTTTTATTAGTTAAATCACTTTCCAAATATTTATCTCAAAATATCTTTAAAAAGATATATTCTCAAAACCATTTTAAACTTTCGATATTTGGAAAAAAAATCCATATACTTATTTCAACATTATAAGTATATTTACTAACACTACCATTTTGGAGACACGCTAAATTAATTTCTATAATGGAATGCCAAAACACATTTTATTAGGTCAAAACGAATGTTGCATAAAACATTGTCACGACAACCCAAAACTATAGTATAGGAATTCGACTATTTATATTTATATAAATCCCGTATACTATATAAAACACTTTCTTTCGAAAATCACTTACTATAACAACAGTGTTATAGTCTATGCCTTCCTCACTTTCTCGAAAACATCTATCATAACAATAAATATTGAAATCTATGTCTTCGTCACTTAGTACATTTTAAATCAAATTTTCAGACAATTTTACTCCATCTGAAAATATTACTTTCAAAACATTCCTTTAAAAGATTATTTCAACTTTTAAAATGTAAATGTATTTCCTCAACAAAAATCCATATTCAAATCTCAACATAAATTATTTCCATATTTATAAAACTATGTTTATAAATCTCCTTTCTATTTTATAAAACCGCTATTTATAAAATCTTTTTATTTATGAAATTCTATTTATAAATCCATTCCTTTATAATTCTCATATATTTATAAAATCCCATTTATAAATCTATTTACCGAATATCAATTACAAATGCATTTCTAATGTTTATAAAACACCATTTATAAATCTATTACTTTATTTATAAAATATTACTTCCATAAATCTTTTATATAAACCATTTCAGAAATATTTTGTTTCAAACTATTTCTATTTTCTTTCAAATTGTACTTCCTTTATAATAAAAGATGGACTTATCTATTAAGTTTAAAACCTTCATAATATAGTTTGAAAAACAGTTAAATCAATATTCCAAATCATGTTTTTATTTCATTTAAGTAAACTCCTTCTTTTAATGATTGATAAATAATTATTAAAACATGTATTATTCTAAGTATCACCTCAAAAATCATTTCAATTCAAAATCGTTATTTTATAGTATTTCAAAATACTAAAAATAAGGCCCAGTGCTACTATAGCACTAAATGAGTGAAATCATGTCTATCATCGAATATGGCATCCAACACATCATATATCACAATATATGAAAAGTAAAATCAACAGTATGAGGGATCCCGTTAGATCCCTCCAACTTGTCCCCCTGCATCACATACAGTATATAATCATATAATATGGATCATCCGCTACTAGGCGGGTACATATAAAAGGTCATCCGCTCCAAGGGCAGGAATAAATCCAAACCAACTGATAAAGTAGTAAATCATCCAAACAAGTAACAAACAGGCATCAATAAAAATATCTGCACTTATATAAAATATAAGTGGGCCTAGAGAGGCGAGTTAAAACACCTAAATTCCAGTTGTCGCCGAAGCATTCTGGTTTTGACTAAAATAGAGCAGCGTTCGATTTTAGCTTGAAATTCTACAAGCTCTGAAGTTGACAAATCCAACTCGATTGCGTAGACAATCTCGATATGAACACAACGGCGAAAATAGCACCTCGATCGGACCTTGTATGAACAAGATATGACCGTTAGAATATCACGAGATTAATTAAACTATAATTAACTAATTAAAAAGGAATTAAAATAATCACCTTCCTCCTATCATTCAACAAACCCAGGCCGATGTTCGATTTTGCAACCCTCATCGCCACCTCCGGCAACCACCGCATCATCATTAATGATAGCCCCGACCACGAGCACCCCTACGCCAACGACCACGATCCACCTCGATGCCGTAATCGTCAAATCTTGCCCCATAAACACGCAATGGTCGAACCAAAATTTCCACTTCCACGCTTCACTAGACGATGATCCACCACCACCGCTGTGTTCATCTGGCCACCCTCCACAACTTCCATGTTGACCACTTCACCTAAAATGACTCCGATCATCATGCAAAATCTCAGCCGTTGGATGAAGACGGCTAGGGTTTTTAGTTTTTAGAAAATAGAGAAAAGTGGGTCCTTATATAGAAAATTTTCAAACACTATTCACCCTCCAAAATCTCGAACCCCAAACGAGACATGCTGCTTGGGTTCTATACAAAATACCAATATTCCGAACACAATGGAAATAGTATCAAGGCATAATTCCATCATATATAGAAGTTAGCTTTCATAATCAAATTATATTATATTAAATTCCTGTAATTAATATCTACACATTTCGAGCTCACACGACCACACAATAATTCTGATCATCACGAAACTCAACGGCATACAATAGTTCACTATTCTAGATCCAACGGTACTAGTTTCCTCAAAATCCGAGACAGTGCCACAGAATGATAATTTCACTCATTAATTAAACGAATTATTATTAAAACCATTTTAATCACTTTTAATTCTAAATTAAAAGATTACACTAACCATTTATTATTTAAAATGAATTTAAATAAGCTTTTAAAATCCATTTATTCAAATCAAATTTAAGATTCAGTCATTTAAATAATTTCGATGTTTAAATCATTATTCCAATATTCAAATAACACTTATACTTGAAATTTTAAGCTGTTTGACTTATAAAACTAATATTTCAATATTTAAAAATAATTAAATATTCAAATTCAAACGTCCAATATTCTGGATCGTTACAGAAAAAAGGCAACAACATTATTTAAGCTAGCAATAAAAGAGATAAATTGATACTTGGAGCTGGAATTCTCTTGTTCACTCAAGTGTAGATAATTTTCGATTAAAGTTCTTAATAAACTCTAATTTGCATTTTAATAAGAGATAGAAATCATGATTACTACCGTTAACATAAGTAAACTTCATTTTAGATAATGCTACATTAAAACAATATAATGTCTATCTCATATCTACTGTAAACTTATATTGAAAATTTTAGTATTTCAATTGGCAAATTCTATTTCAACCTGAGTTTTTACCTAGTAGCCCCTTAAAAATTAAAAAGGTCTCTAAACCAAAAAAATAACTTAGTAGCCCCCTACCATTTCCAGAACTACCCTTCCCATTATGCAAAACGTGCTCGTAACTCCTACTGTCGCACAAAAAATTAAACGTTCTCGAATTCGTTCATCCAAAAAATTAAACGTTCTCAAATAAAAAAATTAAAAACTTTCCAAATCCCCAGCGTGAATTATCACCAATCTCCGTAATCAACAGCCTACAATTGTATTTGCAAAAAGTTAAAAACATTTCAATTTTTTTTAATTACCTACTGTGATTATGTTAACAATTCATTCTCCTCTTCAAAATCCATCAGCTAGTGGTAAAAAATTAAATTTTTTCTTTACTGATTTAGATGCTAGTATTTTGAAGAAGCGGTGGTTTCGACAGTAAAATTTTAGTCTTTAATGATTTAGATGCTAGGGTTTTAAAGAAGCGGTGGTTTTGAAGAAGATAATGGAATTGAGAAGAAAGAAAGTACGTAGCTTTCTAAGAGTATTTTAGTCTTTAAAATTTTATTTATTTTAGGAGGGCTACGAAGTAATTATTTGTGTTGAAATAGAATTTGCCATTTCAATTTTGTGTTGTTTTTATTTCTGCTTTCTTTTCACGTTGGTAACTAAGAAGGGCATATAAATACCGCACCTTATGTGTTTCAGTTAACAAAAATATAAATAAATAAGTAATTATCTTCATTTAGTGTAATGTCAAGACAAATCTTTAATAATAGTTGTAATAGCTTTGGTGTCACACTTTTTTGGTATCAACGTAAACTGCCAAAAACGCCCCTCTATATATTATCAAATCTTAATCATTTAAAAATAGGATCTAATATTAAACTTCTTTTGCAAATTCAAACGCTCCTAAAAGTAGGATCTAACAATTAAATATGCTTTACAAATACAAAATGTTTCTAAAAATAGGTTTTAAAATTAAACTTCCTTTACAAATTCAAAATACTTCTTTACAAATATACAAATCTTAATATCACTTGAAAATAAAAAAATCATTTTTTGATTGATTTAAACATATACAATTTATAAGTAAAACAATCAATTCATGCGCGAAGCGCGTGCCGTAACACTTGTATCACTAATTGGTTTTGATGTTATACTTAAGATTACAACCAATATAACTTTTCACTACTTATAAAGAAACTTAAGACAATTTCGAAATTCTAAGTGAAATAAACAAAAGTGAAACTAATAAAGTTGATCTTTTTTACTTACCAGTGTAGCAAAATACGTAAACAGAATATAAAGAACTTAAATAAGTGCATTAATGTTAAGCATCTTATCCCAGTATTATCTACTGTAAAATTCTGGGTTATATATAAACCTATTAACGATAGTAGAAGAAAAGATGATGTAGGAGATATGCTTATGGTATAAAATAGCATTCTACCAATAACCCTAGCTACAACCATTAACATTCTCTTTGATTTTGCTATTCTTAATTAATTGATCAATGAATGGAAGAGTAACCGAACTTCAACCATGGTAATTTCATATAAATTTAACTTAATAGCACAATTCAAAATAGAAAATTTGAAACTTGAATCAATAATTTTGTGATACAAAATTAGAACACCTGATGCAGATCTTGTTATGGGCTCAAAATAAGTAGAGATGAAGAAAATAAAGTTTAAGTGACATCACTTTCATCTATACCATCAGATACCATCAGATAGTCTAATAACAACATATTCTTGTACAAAGATACTCATAGATCATTACCTTTTACATAAGCTCTTCCTAACTAATCTATTTTTTCTTCTTTTTAATGTCATTTTAACACTTTATAAGTAATTACTCTGTATTATACGTATTCCATAACCCGTAGACCATGCTTAAAACCATAAATAAATATTAAAGACTATGCTTGAAACTCATAACCTGAAGCATTTCTAAGTTGGAGTACATGCATAAGCAGGAATATTTTGGAGAAAATGATGAGAAAATTAGAGAGTAATATGTTAGATACATACCTATTATATTGTTCGTAAAAGTAAACACATCAAAATTTGTATATCTGTATAAGATCGATTTCCAATCCCTTTACAACCAATTTAGAAACTATTGTTCATAAAAGTAAACACATTATAATGTGTAAATCTATATAAGGTCGATTTCCAATCCTTTTCGCAACCAATTTAGAAACTAAATAAATTTGTATCTATAATGGAATTAGATCAAGCCATAAAAATATGAATACAAAACCACTAAAAATTACGGCCCCGTTTGGTTTCGTTTTGAGTTTTGTGTTTTGCGTTTTCAACATACACTACAAAATACAAGAAAATGTGGAAAAAAATTTACAATTCTTAGCCATCGCGATGATGGACGGAAAATGGAGGAGACGAATTGTTTTCCGTTCTTTTGTTATGTCTCAAAACACGAAAAATCGAATAAACTTGTTTTCTATTTTCTATGTTAAGTTTCATTTTTCAAATATCTGTTTTTCAACAATACATAATAAATGCGAATTTTTGTTTAGATGAAAACACAAAACTAAAAATTGCAAACCAAACGGGGCCTAAATTACTCGCCCTTTTTATAATTTGATAGCTTCCATCTTTTGTACTCTGTCCCTATGCCTCTATTTTTGTACATAAAATCAATTTCCAATCACTTTTGCAACTGATTTTAAAAATGATATAAATTTGTAGAATGAAAAATAGGGGATTCAGCTGGTAAAAGAAGAAAACAAAACCTTGGAAATTAATTTGCTCACCTTTTTGTAACTTGAGATCTTTTATCGCTTTGGTACTCCGCCCCCTTCATATTAGTTTTTCTCCCTTTGATTTTTCCACTATGGTCATATGTTCAGTTGAGTGGAGGAAAACATGATGTTGCAATAGTTAGTGAGCATGTGTAGTAAATGGAGCCTGCACAACGTTTTGTAAAGGAGAGTACGCCCTTTTATATAAAACTAGTGTGTAACCCGTACGATGCACACGGTAAAGTTGTGAAAGCATTGTATTCATAAATATTGATAAAAATAAAAATTATTTATGCAGTATATGGTAATATATGTTGTGTTATCAATTATAAATCAAACTTTTTATCATTCTTTATGTATATAATATTTGTTAAGTGATTTATAGAATTTATATTTGAACTAAAATTGATTTTACAATTGTATTAATAAGAATGTGATATACATATTGAAATTGATTGCATTTAAGATTTATTGGACAAATTAATAATTATCAGTTACTCAAATTTAAATTTATAATTAACTATTAAATTAAATAATTAATTCAAATATTTGGACTTGAGTGCAATATGGTAAGATCAAATCGAAGAGAAATTTTTATTGTCATTATTATAAAAATGTAGGTATTAGTGTAAAATCATGAAAAGAATTAGTAAACATTGTGTATAATTGTTAAAATGATAACTTGCACAATTTTTTTTTCTAAATGATGAGAGAATGAAAGAGAGGGGACAAAACTTTTATAACTACGCGAACTAACTTCCATAACTAATGAGATGGTTGGAATTTCTCCATTCTACTATTATTTATTCATTAGATAATTTATCGAGATAAATAAAATATAAATTAAAGTTGTTTCCAATGTTTTTGTATTTAAGGTTTATTATGTGATTTACATATTCTTACATTTGAACATTTTTTTCCATTTTTGTTAATAAAAATATGATATACATATCGAAATTTTTATTTTTTTTATTAATAGACAAAACAATGAATGATATAGTTAATTTAGTTTATCTTGAATAGTTTAAATTAGGATATTTAATTAACTTAAATGTATGGATTTAAATGTAAAATATTGCACAGAAACCGAGTCAAAGTATTTAACTCTAGAAATTATAAAAGATGGGCATTTGAATGTAATATGGTTGGTGAGAATTTGCAGAACAATAATAATTTCAAAAATCATAAATTATATTAAAATATTTAAAATTAAATAGCACGGGAGAATTAAGAAGAGAGAAAATTGCCATAGGTGCAAATTCTTTTTATATTATTATATGAGTGTGTACCCCATGCATTGCACATCGTATGATTCAGAAAAACAATTTTATACATATTTTTAAAGAATTGAATTTATTGTGTAATATATGGTGAATTTGTTAAGATAACCGAATAATGCATTTGCCTTATTATTTTTTAAGCATGTAATTTTTGCTATGTAATTTATGTATTTTATTTGTACAAAAAAAATTAAATTACCATTTTGTAGATAATATTGACTTTGATACTAATTTATTATTTATTAGCATTTAATATTTGTATATTTGTTAAGAAAATAATTTAAAGTTAGTATTCTAAATTAATTTTAAAATTAATAATTTTAAATATTCAATAAATAAATATTTTTATACATATATTTTGAGTTTAATATTTTTCTTTTAGTACCTTTTAAAAAGATAAATGATATATAGATTGTATTTCAAATATTACCTTAGGAAATGGCAGAAAACCTAAAAATGAAAGTGTTATAGTAATGAATTGGTATATTTTTATGCATTTTAAACTCTTACAATTAATATCAACATCAGAAATTAGTACATAATATTGTTAAATGATAAACAAAATATTTGTTTAATGACTAATTGAAATGTTAATTAAAAGAAACATTACAAATTATATTGTTATTTTAATTTTGTAAAAATAATAATTTGGATTTTAAACCATTGTTTTGTATATCATTGATCTTAATTTGTAATAAACTTTTAAAAAAATATTTTAACATATGCTTCAAAAATAAAATAAACTACAAAAAAAGCAATTATAATCGAAATAGAGTATATTTTAGTTATTAATTAACGTAAATTATAAATATACATAAGCAATATTTAACATTTTCAAAAAATATATTAACTGAAAATATTCATTTATTTCAAAATTACAAACTATGGTATTCATCACCTATCATTAATTCATTGTTATTCTTAACAAAAATAAATTTTATTAATGAGAAAGAATCCACTTGATGTATCAATTTAAAAAAAAGAACATTGTCTATGTTTGTAATAATATACAAAGTTTAGCAAGAAAATTTATGTGTATTTTTTTTGTAATAAAGAGCTAAGTTTAGAAAGAAATAAATTATATAAATTTGAATTTAGAATAATGTAAAGGGACAAAAGATAGTTTTATACAATTGTGAAAAAAAATTTATCAAAAATTGTGAAAATTTTAAGTTATATAGATTTGACTGAAATATTAGTTTTATACTTTTTATCAATATAAGTGAGGTATACAATACGGTAAATTGTTAATTTTTTAGGACTTATTAGACCAAATTAAAAATATTAGTTATTTTGATTTATTTTAAAGTTCAAATTTTACGTCGTTTATTAATTTAAATATATGGATTTAAAATTAAAATTAATTTAAATATATGGACTTAAATGTAAAACAACGTGATTAAACTTTGGAGAATGTTAAAAATAATAGTAGAAATTATTAATTATTGACATTTAGATGTAAAATGATAATGAAGAGAGTTAGTAGAACTTTGTAATAATTATTATAATAATAATTTGTAGGGAGTTGAAAATAAAATATCCGGAGAGAATTAAGGAGAGAGGAGGAAATGTTTAGAATTAATAAGAGAGCAGAAAATTCTTCCGCTTTACTATTATTTAATAGATATACAAAGTTAGATTAAGCTAGGCATTTTAGGAAAATAAAAAAAAGGCTTCACTTTGACCTGTTAACCAATTTTGCTTTATAGGATTATATATATATATATATATATATATATATATATATTGATAGAGTTAGGGGTATGCCCTATGAGCAATTATGTAATTTGTTACATAAATCTAACTCAATAACCAATCTTGTTCAAAATAAAACGCATTTTATTTCTATTACATACTTGTTATAATGTGTTATGAATAATTGATTATTCAATTTAAGTATATTTAACAGAAAATCTATGGATGGTATGATTTTGTGATAGTAGTTACAATGTGTTGTAACCATCATTAATTTATCATAATATAATATAAACATATCATTTTAAATATTCCCAGTCAAGATGTATTGAGACTGGATATTAATACATCGGTTGAGACTAGAGTACATAATGCTTTCCAAAAGTTAGGCAGTGTATTTCTCATTGCCACTGAGGCACCAAGGGGATACGTACTGATAGTTATTGGATAACTACAGAATGACTTACTCGAGTGTTTTCTGTGGTTAATATAAATAAGGTCAATAAGAGAATATCGATGTGACTCACAATTCCCTTAACTTGAGATAATTTTGAGCTTCAATGTGAAAACTCCGTTTTAATATAATTAAATTATGGCACGACGTCCATCGATTGACTATAGTTGGGTAGAGTGGAAACATTGAAAGTGAAACACTGTACAAGAGAGAATTTTTCTCCTCGGTTATATAGGGTTAGTATCACAGGGTCAACTTAAATCAACTTAAAGTCAAAGTCTCTAGCAAAAGCAGTATGGTTAATAATAGTGGTTATTATTGAACCAATGATTTTTTTTATTTGGACTTACAAAGTTGAATATGGATAATGTTGGAATTTAGACAAAAACCAAATTCCATAAGTCCTAATATGGTATAGTTTTGACGAAGAGAATTGATGTAAATAATTGTTACTTAAATAAGTAAAATTGGATTTTACTGATAAAGATATATAAGCAATAAATTCGGTCAAAATGTTACTCCACATAGCAAAAGTGATGAGTGAACATTAATATTTGAATAGTTCAATATTAGTTGCTGACTGAATTTACACATATGAGTGCCACATTGATAGATTATATGAAATACCACACGATTTAACTGATTTATAAATTGTTATAAACTAATTAAATTATTTAAATCAAATTTAAGTGTGCATCGATATCATATATGGATTACTGCATATATAACTTTTGTATACGCACTTAATTAATTACTAATGGAATTTAGAAAATACTAGTGGAATCCAATACATCAAATAAATCAATAATTAATATTTCATAAATATTAACAATTAATTGCAAAATGTTTTGGTAACATTTAAAAGCCTATGGAATCTTTGTTACGGTCAGCCATATAAAGGAGGTAAGGGGGTTTTAAAATTCCAAAGTTGGATATAGAATTTGAAAGGAAGAGTTAAGAAATTAGAGGAAATTCATTGCTCGATTCTCTCTATAAATACCATACTTAATTCCTCATTTCCTCTCTTAATCACTCTCTCTCAAACCCTAGCCTCCACCCTCCTCTTATTCATTTCTGGTTGGAAATTTCAAGCAAAATAAAAGAAAAAAATGGCATCCACTCCATCAAATTAAAAATTAAAGATGGTACCTCAAGCTATTGCAAAGCTAAGAGATCGGATCTAGGACTGAATCTATCAATCAAGGTGCATTTAAAATGGCAACATCAAAAGGTACGATCCTTCAATTTTATCTATATACGTCATGATACTATAGATCTAGTAGTTTATTTAGTGTAATGAACTTATATGTGCATTTGATGTCCCCTTTAATACTTAATTTAAGACTAAAACATTTATAATTTGTTAACATTTTGAATTGGGTTTGAAATTAATAATAATGATTTCTATTAATAATATTTTTGTTAATTTCTATTAATGTTGGTGTTAATTTAAATCTAGATCTAATAGTTAATTTATAACTTTTATATTTATTTTAAATATAAATGATAATTTTCATTGGTTCATAATTTATTTTGCATTTTAAAATACATATATCTACATACATATATAGACATATTTATACATACATACACATATATACATACATATATATGTGCGTGTGTGTATATATTAAAATTGATTTGAAAATTAATTTTTCAATAAATGGCTTTAAAAAGAACAAAGCCAACTATTTTACATATATATACATATATATTTATATTAAAGGAGATTCATCTTAACGTATAAATATATCAATTAATCAAAACGGAAATGAAAGGTTATATTTTCTAGAAATTAAATATTATTTACAAAATACCATTATTTCCAATTTCATTCAATTTTAAATTATTAGTATATAATATACTTTGAATTTGTAGATCTGGACATGTTTTCATATTGTCCTATAACAAATCAGACAACTTGATATTTTGGGAATAAAATTTGAATTCATAATTATTGATTTAGTTAGCATCAACTAAGTTTTATTAAAGGATTTCCTTTCAAAAAAACTTTTTAAATATATATTTATTTATTTTGTGTATATATAAGGGGTATTTATTTAAAGGACAAAAATTTGTATTCTTTTAGCCTCAAGGATACAACCTCCATATTTTAGCCACAATGACAAACATTCTCCCAAAATAAGTCATAAAGACAAACCATCAAAATTACCAACCACCACTCCTTGCACCACCACCCGCCACCATCACCTACACCACCAGCCTCGCCGCCACTTCCAACACCACCATAATCGCTAAAATCTGAAATTTTAGTAGCAGGTTCGACAATGCTACTATGTAGTATCGGTTTTCTTGTATTAAACAAAATGATACTGATAGTATCATTAATGTCATTATAAGATAAAATATACATACACTTCTACTTTTCCAATTTAAATTTACTCATTCGTAATCACCATCAATACATATCCTACTATACATAAAGAAAATGTGCATCATTAAATTTTTTTATAAAAAAAAAGAAAAACTGATACTGCACATTATCATTTATATATATCTACCATCAAAAAACTGCTACTATCAAATGTATGTCTACTATCAAATGTGTATAAAACTGCTACTATCAAATGTATATCTACTATTAAAAAATTGATACTGTTAAATGTGTATAAAACTACTACTATCAAATGTGTATAAAACTGCTACTATCAAAATGTGTATAAAACTGCTACAAAAATGTGTATAGTATCATTTAATACTACTATTCAAAAACATATAATGTGTATAAAATTGCTACTATAATTCATAAATACTATTAAATGTGTATAAACTGCTATTATAATTCATAAATACAATTAAATTTGTATAAAATTCTACTACAATTTAAAAAAACTAAAATTCATAAACTGCTACTACAAACATAATAAATGCACACTACATCTATAAAATGGTACATTTATTCAAAAACTAGTACTAAAATTCATTAACTGCTACTATAATTCATAAATACTATTAAATGTGTACAAACTGCTATTATAATTCAAAAAAACAACTACGATTTAGAAACTGCTACTACAAGCATAATAAGTATTAAAAAATAAAATAAAATGATACTACACTTGTAATTTTTATTACAAGTAAAATACAACAAACAACATTGAACAAAACTGATACTATATAGTATTATTTTATTCTTATTTAATTCAATTAAAAATATTATTACTACTCGTAAAATTCTACTACAAAATAGCATTGTAGTCTAAGGTTATACACTCCACCTACAAAATGATATTACAAATCATAGAAATACTACTACAAATCAAAAAATGTTAAATACTTCAAAACTACTACTACAGTTCACAAAACTGATACTACATAGTAGTACTGTCATTCTCACCGAATTTTTGTCTTTCTGCTATATTATATTGAAAATTTGGTCCTTCTAATTAAAAAATTAAGAGCATGTCCTTGAAGCTAAAAAATTGATGAATTTTGTCCTTCATACAATTTTTCTGATATACAAATTTGTAAACAATATTTTGGACATTCAATGCGTATATAAAAAGGTGAATGAGTCTATTGCGGTGTAACTTTTAGCACCTATATATGTACACGTTAACTATGTTCACAATGTGAAATATTACACTTACACAATATGTACTTAAGTATATTTGGATATACTCACAAAATATAATTTTGGTCAAATCATAATAGTAAATATAATTCCTGATTAATTGCTCACTAATTACATTAATGACATATTAAATAGTTTACATAATTAACAATTTGACTCTTCGCTTGCCAAAATAATAACATAAAGTAATTAACTATCATACACATATAAATACAAGAGTATATTTGATATAATGTAATACACAGTAAATATCAAATTAAACTAAACTAATTTTAAAACAAATGAAATAAAATGAAGTTTTATTCAAAATTTTAGATTAGATTAAAATCAATTTAGGCTTCATGCGCTTAATTAAGATTCAAATAGGAATTTTCTTAGAATCTACATATTTCACCTACTTCCGACTGGCACGGTGCCTTCATACACACACACATAAACACACACACACACACACACACACACACACACACATATATATAATTAACATATACGCAAGACCGTAATCATAAATATATATTAAGTTACAAAGGTTTATTATAAACACATATATAAATATATTAAAATCTATATCCATACTTAATATATATACATTAATGTAACTGATCATATTACTTGTAAATATGTTTAAATTTAAATTCAATTATAAAATAATAGTTTGTCTAATTGAAAATTATCACCTTTTTAAACTATACTCATATATGTTATATTTATAGTTAGATCTCAGATCCCATTTTAACTCCTATGATTTTGCAATCTAGTTTTGGAAATATGTTGACATGTAAATTAGTTTTGTAATATTATATCATAAATTAAGAAAAATTAGTTTTTTACCTTTTAGGGTCGAACTAAATTCATATATATAAGTTTACAAACTTAATTCTTACAATCAAGTTTACAAAACTATTTATTTGATTTCATTATTTTTATAATTAAGTACACATAACCTTGAGATTTGAATTCATTGTTTTATAATCAAGTTTCATAAACATAAGATCTGTAACATATATGTTTACACAAACCATAGACTTGAATTCATTATTTTACAATCATGTATACACAAGATTTAGATTAATATATATATGTATATGTATGTATACATATATATATATATATATATATATATATATATTTGTGTGTGTGTTTTTTGTGTGTAAAGATTGAATTCATTGTTGTATAATCTAGTTTATAAACTTTAAATTTGAATTCATTATTTTATAATGAGTTCTAACCAATAAAATCAAAATTTCATATTAAAGAAAATATAATATCAGAGGAGAAAATAATTACCTAACTACTTATACCAAACTACTTGTAGTTTTTTAACACCTTTAAATTGGTTATGTTTCTTCCTTGGAGATCTTTTCCTCCCTTAAATTAAGTTTCAAGGTTTTCTTCTTTGCTGGCGAACCCTAATAAAGACTTTAGTTTGGACATAGAGAGACCATGAAATGACTATTATGGTAGCTAGAGTTTCACTAAGGCACTATTGTATATATGATCGGGCTAATACTATTTACATCTACCTAATCAACTTCTCCCATCCATTTATCCACTCACCCATCCATACCCACCTCTTTATAATTTTTTATTTTTTTCAAATGCATACTCAACTTCTCCCCTCTCTCTATATCTTCAAACAACGTAATCGAAATATCCCCATTTGGTTTCTCCACAGTTGATCTTTTTTCCATTTAATGCTTCATCAATGCATATGAATCGAAATAATTTTGTTGTGACTTTAATTATACATAGATTTTCTTTTTTTGTAAATTTCGAAACCTTAACCAAGACTAACATAGTAAAAAATAATTTGCAACTCAAAATTTTGCTATGGTATAATTTAGTCAAGAACCTTTATTTCTACTTCAAATAAAAGTATCTCATTAATATTACTTTTATGATGGTTTCAATAAGAAAACAAAATGGAATGACAAAACCAATTGTAGTATAAAGCAATATGATGTAGTCTAATATATAAAATTATCCTTATCTTGGAAATTAACGGGATTACAAAATTAATGGCTTATATGCACATTTTGAATTTAATTACATATCCTAATTCATAAATCCTAATATGGAATTGCTAAAACATTTTTGCTTAAGTTGTTCATCTTATTTTCTTCAGTCATTAATGGTTGATATGACTGAAAGTAATATATTCAATAATTAGATTTCATTTTATTTCTACACAGCTTGAGTACGCATAACCGATTGCAATTACTTCTAGATCCTCTTTTAAGTTTAAAGTGGGTTTTTGAAAGAATTTTTATGATTTAATTTTATTAAATGTTTAAGTGGCATCATTAAGTGTTTATGTGGATGCAAATAGTAATACCATATAATAGTGGAGAACCTGTCTTAATGGGTCTTGATCTAATATATCTCTCCATAAATAAAACTAAGCCTTAAATAAATAAAATAATACATCAATATGTTTTCTATGAAATGGGGGTCAATCTATATAAATAAAAATTTTATTTTCGACCACGATTTAAAATAATTTCTGGACAATTTGAATGTTTACTCCATTTGTTTAAATATTATCGACTATTTTAATTAATTAGAAAATATATACAACATTTATGTATATTCTTTAATTAAACTACAACCTTCCACTAATATTAATTCTCTTAATCAATCTCTACTATGTGACTCACATGTAAGAACCCAATCAGCAAATAATATCAAATAATTTAATATCAAAGTTCACACCAGTTTTTCCTTTATTGGTTTGGCATTATGGCATATGTTCCATTGCATATAGATAGTTTAGGAAAATCGTACTTTAAACTAATTAAGCATACGCCCTTAAGCGACAATGTTCATGTGCATTTTATTCATCATGAGTGTATCACTTAGATATCTAGAGTTCGGTCGATGGTCAAAAAACCTAATAATATCCGTAGTTAACTATGAAGATTAACTACAAAGTCCTTAGTACAAACGATAATAATTACCGAATAACCAATAGTACCATGACCATAGATTTCAGATTATAAGTTGACTTCTATTTATGGTAATACTACCCAATTATATCGGAGGGGACAAATCCTTTGTTGAATAGTGGTTCACTCTAAACGATTGGACATATACCCAAAAACCGTCGTACATGGCCGTGATGCCATGAGTTGGCTGAAATCAAGGCACAACTTCCTCGTTTGAGCTACAAAGTATTCTCAAGTCTAATGACTACTGCACATCATGATGCCGAGATCCTATATTTTAACTTCCATATATTTAACCTAGATAAGATTTTGGTTGTTTTATTATGTATTCATCTAATGACCATAAGCATGTAACCTCTTGGTGCCCCTAACGGTAATGAGTAGCTCACCGTTCAACATTTAGAGAGCGTTACATACAGTAGTCTCAATGGATCCATCAATATCCTTTTCTCGATGCCTCTTGGCTAGAAACCTTTAAAGTTGAGTATTATTACTATATCAATTCAATACTCATGGTTACAATCGATTCACAACTATAATCGCTATGACACTCTGCTAAGGGATTTTCTATTTATATATGTTTATTGCCCGCGTTCATTATTTATATCGTATGTAACAAACACATATAATAGAGAAGAAAACAAAAAAGCACACTTATATTTTGAACAAAATTCGCTTTAGAGTTAAGGTTATATAGCAAATTACATAATTTCCTATAGTGCATATCCATAACTCTCTCATAAAATTGTAGAGAGCTCCGTGGGCCCTATTTGTATGACCGAGGTGGACAAATGAGCTTGTGGCACATGCAAGCACATGCATTTAGCTTGTAGTCATATTTTCAATAGCATATAGCATCATATCTTTGTTAGCTTGCAACTCATAATCTCGATAGTTAGTAACACATACTTTTGATAGTTTGCATCGTGCACTTCTGATCATTTATATCTCATACTTTGATAGCCTGCATCTCATACTGATAACTTTCCTCATACTTGCGGTAGCTTACATCTCATACTTATAACTTTCATCCCATATTTTCAATAACTTACATCTCATACTTATAGCTTTCATCCCATATTTCCAATAGCTTACATCTCATACTTTTGGTAGTTATCAACTCACACTTCCGATAGCTTATATGTTATACTTTCGATGGCTTTCATCTCCCACTTTCAATAGCATACATCTCATGCTTTTGATAGCACATATCTCATACATTCGATTATCTTCATCTATTACTTTCCATAACTTAAATCTTATATTTCTGATAACTTATCTCTTACTTTTGATAGCCTTAGGCTAATTTGGTATAACAAACATCATGTTGCAAGCTGAATATTCTTGATCGGGTTTCCTAGTCTCGATTGAAACTTGCATTGATATTCTCATTTGATCCTCATTTTATATTTTTATATTGATCGAAACACATTTTTTGTATTTGTACTCTGTCAAATATATGATAAAATGAGAAGTAAAGTGAACATTGGCATAGTTTGTGGCCGAACATTATAATAACGTGTCACTAATTATTTTCTGTTAAGATATTTAATTTCAATTTCTATTTTTAGCACTCTCTTAGTATTCTTGATATTATTTTTAGGGTCACGTAAATTTCCTAAAATATATAGTTTTGGTTTATATTTCAAAATTAGAGTTCTTCTAGTTTTGATCTTAGATGTTGCATATCAAAACATAGCGGGACATTAAGTACCCATTTTTTGAAATACTACTCAATTGATGCTTTTAGGATAGAGTTACGAAATCTCTTTAAACAAGCAATGTGTTGCCTTCCCAATACGTAATCTTGTTCACATTTATTTTTCTATCGCTATCAGATAAGTTTGTCTGTAAAAGACAAGCACTGAGTTTAATGTTTTATGTTTAGTTATTTATTTTTTTGCCATATATTTATTGTGTCATTTAATATTGGATATATACAAGGATTAATTGTTGTATTTATATCAAAATTAGATATATGCGCTTTAACTTTAACATGAGCAAAACACCCTCGAGTAACACATTATCAAAATTAGTTCGATACGAAGTGCACACAACACACAATAAGAAAAAAGATGAATACACCAACATGTGTAAAAAAAATTTTCCTAAGGATCTAGAAAGCCAAAACCCGCTAGATCCACATCGTTAATGTCGTGTGGAAAGCCAGTTTTCGCTGCCCAGTTCAGTTTTAGTCAACATAACAACTGCAGAGCAAAAACTATCCGTTCCTCGTTCGCTCTTCTTCAAACTTTTAAATTCCCCAACGCCGCACTGTACAATTCCCAAAATATCCTTCTTCGTTGAACCTAGGGTTACGAACTTTTCCCTCCTTCAGGATCCGTTCTTCCCCGTAATCGATTCCTCCCGAATTGAGAACTAGGGTTTTCAGGAATGTTGGAGAGTAAATGCAATGGAGTGGCGAGTAGAAAGAATTTATCTACTAATGAAACGTTGATTACGTACAAGAGAAGGAAGCGCACACGAACTGCTGAGATATTTCCTCTTGAAAATGGCGGCCTTTCAGCCGAAGAGGTAATACTTTTAAGTTGTTCTTGGTCATTATTTGTGTTGTGTGGATATCGAGTGTAGGTGTTTTGTTGTGTTGGTCTGATGTAAATTGTGTGTTTATTGTCTATCTCTTACTGTTAAAAAAATGACTTTGAAAATCTGTATTTATCCAGATTACATGGTAAAAGATTCTTTTTCACAAGATTTAATTTACGTAAGTGATAAACTTTTCTTGCCATATGTTCTATGAGGGCTGCTGTAATCTCGCAGAAGTTATATTATATGTTTAGTTTAATTTCTTTGAAGCTAACACTTTATTGAAAATCAAAGTGGTCAATTATATCATTGTAGATCTAAATCAACTAAAACTGATTTGTAAATTGAACTAGGAAATAATGTTTAAAAAGACCAAAAAGTTTTTAGCAAAAAATATCAGGAAGATAATTTAGATAGTTGATAACTTGTGGTGTTTTAAAAGTTAACATGGATAAAGCAAAACATTCTAGAATATATGCCTTGAATATGCCATACTACACGAGTTTACATTTTTAGCACTTGAATACATATGAGTTTACATTTTTAGCACTTGAATATGCTATAGTAACATTAAATTTGTATCACAATAGTGATATTTTGTACTTGAATAATACACATGAGTTTACATTTTTAGCACTTGAATACGCTATAGTAACATTAAATTTGTATCACAGTAGTGATATTTTGTATAAACTTATGCCTATTAAATAATAATTATCTGGGGCCTACTTGAAAGTGCGGCTCAGGCAATCGAGACCCCGTTAGGCGCGGTTCTATAATTTATGCACCCAGTGTGTAGTAACAAGCCCTGTTTTTTGTTTTGTTTTTGAGTTCATAGGAAACCTTAAGATCATGGTATTCATTGATACTCACTTAAGTAAACCACGCCGTGTATCTACCCCGCATTTATTTAGTAACAAGCCCTGTTATTACAATTTTATATTTGCATCAGTCTTGCACATTTTTATTTGATTCTGAGAGTTAAAACATAACATTTTTGATACAGTCCATACCTAAACATGAAGTTTTACAAACATCTAATAAATATATTACTGCATACATACATGTGGCAGAAATTTGCCAATATGCACATCAAAATATGACTTGACTTCAAGGAATTATGGTAAACAACCAAGCGTATTTTCAGGGGAATATCTCGGAAATTGAAATATTTATGTTTGACGATTATTTTTTCTGTTTTTGCAAGGCAATTAAATTTTCTTTTGCTTTTATTAAAGAAGTATTTTGATTTTAAGAATTCAATAAGTTAAAAAAACTAATTTTTAATACATAACTATTTAAATTTAAAAAAATTAAAATGTTTTCCTTCAATTAAAATTTAAAAAAGGAGAAAATATTGCTTACTATTTCAAATCAAATTTGACTTTTTGGTTTTTCGATTTTGAAGGTAAAAAAGTTGCATTTAAAAGCTAGGGCCCTTAAGATATGAATTTCACTCTTCTAGAAAGTCTGCCTTTTAACATGCTTTGACAATGTCATTTGAAAGCCTTCTCTCTTTCATTTAATCCAATGAGTGTGTAACTCAAACTGGGCTTTAAAGACTGGATATAAACAATCAACATCATGTTGTCACATGTAAATTGTAGTTTGATATCCTTACCCTAAAACTATTACATTTTATTCTTAAGCTTCATAGACCAAAAAAGTATACATATCTGTAACCTGAAACAATGCCATTACAGTTTCTGTAGAGTATTTATTTGTATTAAGTTCATGTTATTGGAGTAAATATTTTGATGAAAAAAGAAAAGGAAAAAAACCGTGTCATCATTATTTATTATACAGCCATGTTTGCTAATTCTGCTCTCTGATAAGAAGATAAATAAGAGATCTACAGCTTACAGAACCAAATGTACGGTTGTAGTTTGGTTTGGCACATGAGTAGTATTAAATTGATTCTGGGAATTTATGCTTTGGCAATTACGCAAGCATTTGTCATAGTATATTGTGTACAAAAACCTGTAGATGGAATAATTTTGTTCATATGTCTTTGGACACGTGGTAATTGTGTATGATTCTTTGTAGTTAACATGGTCAATTAATATGGGCAATGATAAGTAATTAAATCATTCTGTTAATTTTAGGATATTCCTTCACCCTCAACTCAATGTAATGGTTTCTGGGAATTTATACATTGGCAATTACGCAAGCATTTGTCGTAGTATACTGTGTACAGAAAACTGTAGACAGAATACTTGTGTTCATATGTCTTTGAACACGTGGTAATCATGTATGATTCTTTGTAGTTAATATAGTCAATTAATATTGACGACGATAATTAATTAATCCATTCTGTTAATTTTAGGATATTCCTTCACCCTCAACTCAATGTAATGGAATTAATTTTGGATGTGAGCATAAAGTATAGTTAATGAGAGTAGCAGTCATATGTGCAATCTTTGCAAGGTCATTGGTTGTAATGATGAAGCTGCTAGGCATGAAAAAAACATATTACTGCTTGTCTGCATGTGTCTGCACGTTCAACGGTTGTAAAAGATGTTGCTAGAGAGCTAAATATTCACTAACAAGATATGAAAATATTTTGAAAGAAAACACTTAGAAGGAGCCTTCCACAGATGGTAAAAGAAGCTCAAAGCTTGATCTGGATTGCAACATTAAACACTATGCGACAATTTTGGAAAAGTTTATCGGTCGTTGATGTGATGCATACTTTTGTTGGTTTGTGTTCATTTAGCAAGTAATTTTTTTGGCAAAGCGATAGATATGAATTAATATTGTTGAGAATAACACTTGTCCCTTTATAAGGCATGTTCTTCAGTCATCCTCTACTATACAAAGATTCTATCATCAAATACTTCAATAAATGTTTGTTGGTTAAAACAGACAGTAGATCTGTAAAATACTATACCATTTATCATTTAAAAAACAGTAGTAGCTAACTCTATATTGTCTTAATGTAAGAAATATCATTGTACTGTTTTTCAGTTAACCTACAAACACACAAAAATAAACATAAATATGTCTGCACGTTAATTTAATAGCAAATTACTTGTTACAACATGCATACTTCTTGCTGTATTCATATAATATAGGTTTAGGGTCTAATTTGGATACTAATGAAGTAGTACTACCTAATTATCATATGTTTAATTTATGTGATGTAATGTTGATTTAGGGCATGTCTCAACCATGCCGTAATATAAGTAAATAAACTAACTATGACATGCATAAATTCTGGTGTATTCATGCAATATAGGTTTAATTTGATGGTAGATGTTGGAATATTTTGTCCATTGGTGAAGTACAATGTCACTCCATATTTATGGTTTTAACATTTGGTTATTGGATTATGGGGTCTTCTTAGAGCTACCAATTCCTTTGTTTTAATTTACAACATACCCCCACATGTGATATCACTTACAAACATGTACGAGCAGGTTGACAATGGAAAAACAAATACTCATTGGAGACATGTGCTAAGTCAGATGCTGCAATTGACCGATGATGGTGGTATCAAGTGCTGTATTACTGACGCACTAATACATTTGCCTTCGCGAAATGCCTCAAGGACTAATATGACCGATGTTAACAAAGCAATTATTGAACCAAAGGTACTGTGATAATGATGCTTCCTTGGTCCTTTCATTTGTCATTAGACAGCTAACTTGTATGTAGCGTAACTAGAATGTCTTCATTCTTAGCAGCACAAATGCAACAACTATGTTCAAATGGCAGATCTTTCAGTGAGTAAACCTGAAACTGGAATATGTGAACAAACAGATGCAGAAGATAACAATTTAAAATGCAAGAAAACCTTCTTCAATGTACTTTGTTCAGAGGAATTTTTACTGTTGTGCAATTTAGTTTGTGGAGGCATCAATATTAACAAATTATTTAACATTGAGCATATGAACTTGAAGATGAAAAGTGGGATTTATGGTCTGTCACCAGGAATATTCTTTGATGATCTTCAGCAGGTAACATTGTTATCCAAGCAATTATTGTCCAGTATATTATTTTGGGGTACTATTGTCATGATGTGAATTTTCTTGTGAAAATTAGGTAGGTTTTTGTTTGTTTTAGTAATAATAGGTCTTGAATTTATTTTTTCAAGTTTCTTTGGCCTTGTAGTAAATTTAAACTACACCTAATTCGTATATGACAATACACGCTAGTAATAGAATAAGCGTTCTGTAATCTGTGCCGTTATTCTGATAAAGATTTAACTTGAGCAGTGTAGAGTCATTTTCGTTTAGCATGAAGTATCAGTTTCTGCTGCTCCTCCTTGTTGGTTTTATACTTTTTGTTCTCTTAGTCTAAGTTTTCATTAGTTGTTTCCAAATTAACACATGCTCATTAGTAGTTTAGTACCATAGGTTTTCTTGCAGCAATTAACACTTAAATTCTAATATGCTTATGCATGGGAATTTGTTTAGACTAAATTTAAGATGCGACCCATTTAGGTTTTTAAAGGATAAATACATTTCCTAATAAATTGCCACATTGGACAAGAAATGGTTACATTTTATGCACAGTTCTTGTCTAAATGGACATTTACTTTATTTAAAAATGCAAAACCAGCTTTATTGTGCCTAAATGGAAATTTAACTTTTTGATTGATACTTTTGTGTATTTGCGAAATATGCAAAACAAGGCACAAGGATAATGATTAGTCTGCTGTTTTTTCTCCATTATTCAAATTGTGAACGGATCTAAATTTTCTCACATTAAATGTATTTCATCTTTTTATATTTTTTTTTCTAATTTATTATTTTTAACTTTTTTGCAAACCAGGTATTTTATTATATACCATCTTTCGAAAATATTTTGCAGATGTGGAAAGAGTTTCAGCGAGTAGGTGAAGAAATCGTTGCCCTTGCAAGAAGTCTCTCAAACATGTCAAAGGATAAAATCGACTGTGACATTGTAAGGGTAACCAAAATGTAGATACCTTACGTGTAATTTACGAAATCCATTACTTTGAATTTCATACCATATCGAGAACATCATAATTACACCATATGTATGATTTGTGTTCATCCTTCTCATTTTTCTTCTAAATGTGCGTAGGACAAAGATGATCTGGTCCATGAAGTTTACCCAAAAAATTTGAAGGCAAGTTCTGATGTCTATAATATATTATTCTATCTCTATACACAGTGGGTCTTTGAATATAACACCAGAAGTGGATAAACACGCACACAAACACACACACATTTCCTTACAATTTCTACCTTTTCCAGCCAAATTGCAGGGGTAGTTCTACTACAAAAAAGGACGATGCCTCCGGTTCAGGAACTCAAATCATTCAATTCTCTGACTTGGTTCCTAACAAAAAACCAAACCAAACCATAGTTCCCATGCTTTACAAAGCGTGCAACTGCAAAAAATGCGGCTCTACAGCAAACGTCCATGACAGCCTCATATGCGATGAATGCGAATCTGCATATCATGTCACTTGCCTCAACCCAGCTGTCCAGAACATTCCTTCTAGAAGCTGGTACTGTGATTCCTGCAACACTAACAAAGAAACAACCACCACAGAATCTTCCGAAGCTCCCATCGTGCATGACCAAAACACCATAGAAGAAGAAGAAGAAGAAGAAGAAGAAGAAGAAGAAGAAGAAAAAGGAGAAAAGGAAGAAAAAGGAGAAAACTTACATCAAAACTGCACAGTTTGCGAGAAACTCGAAATCGTTGCAGAAGCAAAAGAAGAAATTCCATTAACTTCAAGAACTGCACTATCGCGATTGTGCAAGCATTGTGGTACATGCGAAGATGAAGATAAGAGGTTTTTAATATGCGGGCACTCAGAGTGCCCTTATAAGTACTACCATATAAGGTGTTTGAAAAATAGCCAGGTTGCTGGGTACCAGCAAAGGGATATGCCTTATTGGTACTGCCCTTCGTGTTTGTGCAGAGGGTGCTTTAGTGATAAGGATGATGAAAAGATTGTGTTATGTGATGGATGTGATGAGGCTTATCATATATATTGTATGAAACCACCTCGGGCTTCTGTGCCTAAAGGGCAGTGGTACTGCTTGCAGTGTAATGTTGAAAAGGCGAAGGAAGGTGTGAGAAGGTATGAACAATGGGTTTTGCAGCAACATGGGCAAAAATATGATGAGTCGACCACTGCTCGGGTGAAGAAGAAGAAGAATGATGTGTAGAATTTGTTCAAAGTGTCTTGCTTTTAATGGTTAAGATGCACCATTATACTAGGATTTTGGATAGGGGGATATGAGAGGAAAAGGTAAAAATGTAAACTTTTTTTTTCTTTTCTTGAAAGGAAACGGGAATACAGAAGATGCTTGGCTTCTGTTGGTGATTCCATTCTTTTTTTTTCTTTCTTTCTTTGTGATGTAATATTTACAGTTGAGCTTGGTACAGTTGAAAGGTGTAATAGAACTCTTGCTGTTCAATCATATGATAGGAAGCAAGTCAAAATTATTTGAATTTTTTTAGAACAATCTTATCCTCTTGTTGTAAACATAGCTGGGTTTTGCCTTTTCTTTTTACCTAAACCAAGTAGGAATACTTTGATCGAGCATTTCATTTGACTAAGGGCTGGTTTTGCATGAAAACATTTATTAATTTTGTGTTTTCAATGCCTCTTTCAAGTTGCCTGAGAGAAGGGGGATTGGAAAATTATAGTTTGGCACAACAAATGAGAGGAAAGAAAGAAAATAGTTTTGATATTTTAAAAAAAGAGGAAAATAAGTTGAAGAAAAAAAAAACATCTTTAAGTTTGTATGTTAAAATCATCTTTCAAATGGATTGTTTTTACCCACTATCATCATCCTTGCATTTTGAAGTACAAGTCTACCTATAAATCAATCAATTGGACATCAACAAATTTTGGGTACATTTATTTTTGGATTTGAGATCGGTGCATGCTTGAAGTTGGAGCAATCATATACAGTTAAAGCCCCGTTAAAGCCTCACTAAGTCCCCGCTAAATTGCATAGTGTTCTTCAAGCCGCTACGTCTTTTCAATTTAGCGCTTTTATATTGTAGACCTACTTAAAGTCCTGCTATTTTCAGCTACATCCGCTAACCAAAAGGTATTTAGAGCCCGCTTTAGATACATCAGTACAAAAGATTAATTTGACTAGTTCTATTTTAAACAATATCAACAAAGTTAGGTTAAAGATCTAAGTTTAAGGCTTAAATGCTCGACATAAGTTCGAAATTTGTTTTAGTAAACAAGTCAAAACTTCGTAAATCATGATGTTCTTCATTTTGTTATATATGATTAAAAATATATTTCTTTTTTCTAATTAATGTCAAACAAGAATAAATTAACTTTGGTGATTTAATTTTATATTTAATAAAGCTTGTTGTACCTCCGTTATTTTCGCTATATCCTCAATTTATCCTCGCTATAATTTTTTTACATTCATCGCTATAAAACCGCTAAGCGCTTTAACTATATAAGAGCAACCATAGGTAATATTTCAAATATTTAACATTTGGTGGATTTGCTAATACGCCAAGGGTATATTGATATCATCCTTTGATAGAGGATCTAATCCCAACTATAAATAAAAACATGTCATTTCACCATCACCCACTGATAGGATCTGATCCCTACACTACAAGGAGAACAGTGATTTCCGACGGTTGAAAACTGTCGGCGGCCGTCGGGAAAAGCCGTCGGAATATACGGCGTCGGGGAGTAGTGTTTTCGACGGCTTCCGAAAGAGGGTGCCATACGTATTTCCGACGGTTTCCGACGGCCTTCGACGGATTCCGACACTTGTCGGGATCCGTCGGAAACCACCGGAAAAAATGTCCTACAGGCTGTCGGAAGCCGTCGGAAATTGCCTACTTGGAAACTGTCGGAAGCCGTCGGAAATCTGTTGTTTTTTTTATTCCTGCTGCAAATATAGCCTTCCATACACATTTCTCTTCCAAACACTATTACACCAATACTGCACAATCCAATATACAATATACCAACCAAATATCAAAACCCAAACTACACAAAATTAATCAAGCACACAAATACATCAAATTACTTCAAAATAAAATACATAATATACATAACCATTCCAACAACCCCAACAATAAGTGTTCTACCATGTCATACATATACAAAATCATCCACATCATCATACAACCACACAACCAAGTGTATCAAACATAATCATACAAAAATCAACATTTACCTCCACCATCTACCAAATCATACAAAACTAAAAAAATCATACTTGAAAAAGCAAGCAAGCAATGAATCAATCTCCTCCAGATTCAGAGCCAGCCGAGGAAGGGAAGCGGCCACCAAACTGCTGCATGTACTCTAACAACTGTGTGGTCTCCATGGCCTGTTGGCGGTTCTGCTCCTCCAGTTGGGACACTCTAGCCCGCAATTCTTCTATATCTGCTAGATCACTCTGAGCTCTATTCCGCCGACCCCGTCTCTAACTGCTGGCCTGCAATAAATATTAAATTTAGCTGTGTAATCTCTGTAAGTGTATGTGCATGTCTCTGTAAATGAATAAAATTCAAGTTTATTGTTTTGAAAAGGTCCAAATAGCATATTTGAAGTATTCAAGATAAAATTATATATTCCAACATAGAATTTTGACTTAAATATCAAATTAGCAGTAAAATAAATTATTTACCACTTGATTGCCAAATCCGTATCGTTTTCCATGCTCTGCTGGATCCATAGCAGACTCAAAAATAGCATCCTCCTCATCAGTCGTCAGCTGTTCTCGACCCGTATCAACAAGGAGTTTCTGGCGCTGCTCCATAAAATTTTCCTGCATTAACAAATTAATAACATCATATCTTATTTCATTATATAGTTTAACAAGCAGAACAATTACTAATACTGCATAAAATGAAAAATGCTGGCTCTTGCTGGATTTATCGTCCTGCCATGTATACGAAACAGTTCCGTCCGGATTTACATGCTCGACAACATGCGTACGAGTGAACACGTCCATATAGCCCACGGGATCATGTGCCTCAGCTTCCTGAAGTTGATTTTTACATACAATTATTATACATTTAAAATTATATAGCATAAACTATTTACAATTATCATTCAGTAAATTTACCAACTCCTGTCGATACTGCTGAAATGACTTCGACCCTCCGCGATGAGTAACGGGATTTTTATTTCTGTTTGCAGAATTTCTATCCGACTCTACCTGTACATTCAAAATTTGATACATTATTTTTCGATCACGTCAAATTAATAATTCAAAAAAATTTAGTATACTTGCCTTTGCCTCGTCCGTTTCCCAGTATCCCAACCATGCTTGCCATATGCTCTCCCCCATCCACCGTGGTTTCTTACCAGATTTCTTAATTTCAGATATCGTATTCATATAGTTCTTGCGCATCTTCTTCATCCAGTACCCTCGTGCCAGCAGCATATCGTTTGTTTGGATGTCTATCTCAGCTTGTGTTTCATGATAAAAAGTAAAAAAAAGAATACACTATAAACGATAAACAGTAGAAAAACGACAAAAACGAATTAAAAATGGAAAACAGAAAAATATACATACTAGGACATCCTGCCATATACACTCTATGATGTGAGTTATCCCACTTCGGCCAGCAAGCACTCATCCTACTACGATAAGAAGCAGTAGAGACATCCCGCACAACCTTCGAGGGAAGTAGGTCGAACCCCCTGTTTTTAAATACGATACAGATAAGTACGTACGTATATCATAAAAAAAATAAGATGCTGAAGAAAATTTAATTCTTACCCCTCTGCTCTAGGGACTAACGAAACTACTGGACGTTGTGACTCTTGCGATGAGCCACTGCCATCGCCTCCTGATGATCGTGAAGAGCTCCTACCTCTATATGACATTATGATAAACCTGTGACATATATACACATCATTATATAAGAGAATAATAACATGATAATGAATTATATTTCATATGTAAATGACATCAACGGTATAAATTGCTTAATTATTGACTGAAATGAAAATAGAAATGGAAGTGTGTTATACCTGATTCATAATGGGTGTACTGTTCCGACGATAAGCATATTTCATTGCATTTTTAATTAAAATTGCTAAATAAATGACAAATGGAAATGACATAAAACATTTAAACAATGGTAAACAAATTTGGTTTCATAGTCACATCAATTTCATAATACATCAAGAATTCAACATAGTTACATCAATTGCAAAAAAATCAGATTCAGATTTATATCAGTCATCATCGTCTTCTGATTCAGATTCGGTCTCGTTTTCTACGATATTTTCCTCTGCACTGTCAAACGCTTCTACCAAAACATTTGATTCATCGATCAAAGGACCAAAATCTGTATGATCGTCTGTAATTATTATTTTGTTATTTTGCTTAAGATCTGCCTGATAAGCATTTACATTTCGTATATTACTTCGTCTCAAACGATTCAATAAAATTTCGGCAGCATTTCCCTTTTGTTCCCCTGTATTGTACACAAATGCGTGTACGCAGGAAACAAAAAGAAAAGTTAGGCCGAAATTCTATGAACCGTTTGAGACGAAGTAGTATACAAAATGTAAATGCTTACTGTATTCATAACTTGTCCAATATAGGGACAAATCCAATAAACATTGCACCAGATGAATATAAATGGTCGTTTTTTGAAAAAAACGACTATTTATATAACGATCATGTACAACACTCGTCAGACGGGGCCAAAAACTGTCTAAGGGACATTAGTTAATTAAATGTGTGCATTTTACGAAAAAATACAGTTTTACTAACTGTTCACATTTCCAAAAATATATTTTAATTTAACACATTTATTCGACGTATTACATCAACTTAAGGCTCGTTCGATGCATTTTTGTTGTTGTTGCATAAGTCAATACATGCACAATATAATATTCCTAGCTCGTGCATTCATTTTATCTTATTCCAACTAACACAATACAATGATAGCAGCGCTACACACATATACAATGGTACAACCAAGGCATACACAACGATTTCCATATACACGAACAACCACAAATTATACATGTTTTTCACAATTTCACGATAAAAGATGAAATAGGTATATCATGGAATGCAAGAAACTATTATAACACAATTGGAAACAATTTCAACCACCAATTAGCCCTAATTTATCAACTTATGCAAATCTAGAATTATGGTAAAAACTGAATTTTTCACGAAAATAAGAGATTATACCTTAGCTGGAGAGCAAGAGGTGTTGAATTCACAGCGGGGAGGAGGAAAAAGCACGAAATCAGCGATTGGAGGTCGAAAATGGTGATTTGGGGGTTTTTTTGGGTTTTTTGATGTGGCTGGAAAATGAGAAAGAAAGACTCGGCTGGGCTGCTGTAATTCGCGATTTTCCGACGGCTTCCAACGGCCGCCGATGGCCCGTCGGAAGCCGTCGGAAAATGGCCGTCGGAAGCCGTCGATCTCCCCATCGTTATTTGACCCTTTTCTAGTAGTGCTAATATAAATAAAGAGTGGATTCATCTCATTTGATATCTTTAGAAATAATGAAATTGTTACAACATATATTTCTATTGCTCCTCTTTATCTTGTAAGGAAAATTAAATGTTTTATTTCCCATTATGTGGCCATTAATAAGAATATTTTCTCTTTTCCATTATATGGTCATTAATAAGAATATGTAAGGAAAATTAAAACATTTCCTTTTCCATTATATGGTCATTAAGAAATCAGTTTTCATATTAATATGTTAATCAATAAAACGGTTATAGTTTAGATTATTAATTTCCCTTGATTTGATCTTGACGATCAAGATTAAGTAAGAATTTGGAAAGTCGATCCTCTCTCTGCCTATAAGTACCGACCTTTGTCCATCACAAAAGGTCACTAAAAGATAATGAAATAAAACAGAGGTTATATTCAAAGAGAGAGAAACTAATTTTCTTCTCCATTGAAGCAGTTTAAAAAACAACTACAATAGTTCCAGTAATAGAATCAGATTGCTCTTTTAATCAAGATGTCTGAATGTATGCTTAATTGATTAAGTTTCATTATAAACGTGATAGTTATGTAATTCAAGATCTTAGAGTTCATATTATGTATAAAAATATCTAATATATGGTACCAGAGAAAAGGCTTAGAATTCATGATTGTCCTTTAGTAGGATTTATATATAAATTGAAACAAATCAGCATGTATAGATCTATTACTGAATTTGTTCTGGAGCAAATCCGGATCCAACTATTATGATCTGAATGTATATTTATTTTATTTCCGCAAATTTTTTTTGACACAATTGTTGAATCGAGATTTCTTCATTATCCTTCTTTGATAATTATTGTTGTTCATTTTACCATGACTCTTACCATTCATATTTTATCACTATTCAATGTCTCATGATTACTATCGCGTAGAAAAAGGGGAGGGTTTACCATATGGCATATTGAACTGGGTAAATCTAGTAAACACCATCTTATGTGAATAATACATATTGGTCAAATGCATGAATCAATTTTCATCCATAGACGGATAGCATTTTGAGCAATAATCAAGAAAATTGTTCAAAAGATTTGTTAATTATGAAATTTTAATGTAACTAGTATGACTCCGTATTACGCACACAGGGTTTTTAAAACGATATAAAACATTATTTACTCAAAATGCGTTGACAACATATTAGTCATTAAAAAATTTAACAAAACATTATGGCCTTAAATATTGATATTAGTTAAAAGTTTTGAAGTACATTTTGTCTATAAGTCTATGAATCGGGCTCTAAATTGAAAACACTATGTTATCTTCAAATCTTTTATCTTTGTTGAGTTCTCTTGAATACTCAAAGTGTACATACGACAAAAAATTTACGATGAACAAATTAATACAGTATACATTTTGAACATATAATTTTTTGTTTAAAGTTAAGCATAGTAAAAAAACATGAATTTAACATTTATTAGCACCATAAGCAGTACATCCTTCTGATATAATTGCACAAATTTGAATCGGTAACCTACTCAACATATAAAATAGAATAAAAATGTGGGTTACTTCTTAAAATATGAACAATGAAAGAAAATAATAACCTCAAAATTATGAGGAACAAATACATTTATCGGCTAATATTGAGTTTTTTTACAGTAGAAAAAGTAATATTAAAACCATATCTTTGATTGAAGATTAAAAAATTATGAGAAAGAAATGACTAAACTATTAAAAAAATATTTTGATGTAAAAAGATTGGATGACGATAATCTTATTGTAATTGTCAACACGGAATTGACAATTCTTCTAGTAGATATTATTTTTCAAAATGTAGATTAAAGCATACTAAAATTCTAACTGTCAAAAAGTGTGTTACCTTCCATAATCAACATTCATCGTCAATGAATTTTCATCACGGTTCATCTGTCAACGTGTAGTACTAAAAGATGAAATATGAAAAATATTTAACCGCTTTATCACAAAGGTGTAGAAAATGTAAAAAAATAAAAAAAAATGAAAAATCATTGAAGTGTTTAATGTAAAATTCGTAGAAAATTAACAATAAACAAACATTTAATATAATTGAGTTCAATGTTAAAATCCTACATAAATGTAAAATTGTGGAAAACTAATTAATCAAATATTTTTAAAAATGTCATATAGACTTACTTCTTCAAAAAAGAGCTCATGAATATATAATTATCTCTGATATTCATTTAGTAAATACCATGCATGTTTATAATTCAACTATACCAGTCAATCAACATAAAAGAAAATATCAAATGCACATAAAAGATTTTAAATAACAAAAGTACAATGTCATACAATGGTCATGTCATATTTATTGATATTAATGGAGTAATAATTGAGTTACCATATTAATTTGTGTTGAATGACAATATAACACGTTCAATAGTATAAATGCTACAGATATGAAAACAAGGTACTTTTTATAATTTGGTGAGAACTAAAACCATACGAGACAATTGGTTTAACTAACAAAGGAAAGAGACATGCTGAATTACCTATCCAGATCATAAACTTGCAAATTAATAATATGTAAAAGAATGTTAATTTGGTGAGGAATGGGCATTGATTTATATGCAAAACATAAAAATAAAAGGACAGTTAATCAAGGGAAATAAAACTGTAAAAGAGAGGCAATTGAGATCCTGTATGTTACATGTTACCTATAAATATTCATTAAAAGAGACATTATTATATAGTTTTGAATGTCACAGATTTAACGGTGAAGAATAACAACATCTTAATTTACTCAAATTATCTTTTTTCTAAGAAAAAAATACTACAAAATAATAATAAAATGATTTTTAATAATGTAAGAAAATACCGAGAAGAAAAAAGGAAGATATAAATTACTATAAATTGGGAAAGATTACAAGAAAATTAATTTTTGAGTTTTTTGGCTTGTTGACTCCTGCAACAAACAAATAAAATTATTGGTTCCATAATAAAAATAAACATAAATTAACTAAATAGTGTGAAAAAACACTCTTTAATTAATTTTTCCAAAACAGAAAATTCAAATCAAAATGAGAACCAAAGAAATGAATGGACATTAAATAATTTTGTTGAGAATTAAGAACATAAAGATATGAGATATTGACTTAATTGATGAAAGAAAGAGATATCATGAATTACCCATCCAAGCAATGTAAATTGCAAAATGGTAACATGAAAAAACAAATTAATATGGAAAGGAAATCGAGGAGAAACGAACATTTATTTCCAATGAACAAAGACTATTTGTTTATCAAAAGAACCATAATATTTAAAATGGGAGATATTAAGATTATGTTTGTTACATATTTAATATGAGAAACGATTAATTACCAAGTTAATGCTAGTATGATTTATTATAATTAAAGATTTACAACGGAGTAAAAAAGGTATTTCTTAAATAAGGAGAATGTGGTGTTTATGGTGAGATAAAATGAGAAAAGGATAAACATGTTAGGAAAATTAAATTTTATATCTAATAGAATAAATTAAAAACGATAATAAAATGATTTTTGTGATGAAATTAAACTCAAGAAACAAAAAAATAAAAATAAATCAACAAAATATGAAAAGTCGAGTAAATATTGATCTTTCAATTCTTTGACTTATTGAATTGAGCAACAATTGACATACAAATAAATTATTATTTCCATTATAAAAAATCAACGTAGATTAGTTAAAATTGGGTAGATTTATATTTTTTTAATTATTTTTCTCCAAAACATGGAATTCAAATTAGATTAAGAAAGAAACAAACGATGGTTAAATATTTTGTTGAGAATTGGGAAGAAAAAGATATGAAATAATCGGTTCAATTAACAAAGGAAAGAGACATATTGAATATGTGTTTATCAAAACAAATAATCATGTAAAAAAAAGAGCTATTGAGATTATGTCCATTACATATATTATGTATAATTATTCTTTAAAGGAGTGGAATACCACCTACTTCAAATCATCTTAATTTACTCCAAACCAATCTTTCTAATCAAAAAATGTTACAAAATAATAATGATATGATTTTTCAATTTCGTAATAATATATCATGAAATTAAAAAAATGCAATAAGAATGTAAAGACATGATGCGGCTGATTTAAATAAAGAAGGAAAAATACACGTTGAACTACCTACCCAATTCATATAAATTGAACAACGAATATGCAAAGGAATATCTATTAAATAATAGTAAAGCGGGAGAAATTCTAACTCTCACATTAATTCTAGCATTTCTCTCTCACATTAATTTACTTGCTCTAGATATTTATTAATATTTTATTTTAAAGACCCAATACAATTTATTATTTTTGAATTGTTTATAAAATTTTATTAATTTTACACTATCATTTTACATTCAAAAACCTACACTTTCTGCTATCATTTTCAAAGTTCTCAATTTTTATGTACAATTTACATTTAAGTCTGTATATTTTAATTAATTAAATAATTTAACTATAAACTATTTAAACAAATTAGTTAACCATTATTTATTAATTTGTCTAATAAATAATACAGATAACAATGTCAACAAGTATATCACGCTCATAGTAACAAAATGTTTAAACTAAATTTTCATTCAGATAAGAAAAAATATGGATCACATAAAAGACAATAAGAAAAACTTTAATGTATAATTATATATTATTATAAATTATTAGCTAAATGATAGAAAAGGTTCAAAATTTACAGTTCATCTCATTTGTTATAAAGATTTCACCCCACTTCTTAATTCTCTTCGATTTTTTGCGAATCCATGTAAATTATCATTTTATAGTTATACAAAATATTACAATAGTTTTTTCGATGATTTTATATTCATATACCGAGATTTTATAATTTCCACCGCCACTTACAAAGTTTTTATCAGTTTTCTCTTATTTTTTTACATTCAAATCCGCATATTTAAAATTAACCAAACACTATAAATCCTTACTATATAAATAGATTCAAGTAATTAATACTCAATAAGTTCTTTGATATTTTATAAACAAAATGAAAATTTCAATTTATATACCGCATTCGTAGTAACAAAATGGTAAAATAGATATCTCATTCAAATATAAAAATATATGAATCACTTAACAAAAATTAAACACATGAACAATAATAAAAAGAATATCGAACGTTGCACAACAAAATCTTATTTTGACAAAATTTAAAGTATGAGTACCATAATTTTACAACACTAGCGTGTGCAATGCATGTGATACATTCTTTTACTTTATTATTATAATAATTCACAATTTTAGTAAATTAAAAAACTATTTTTCTCTTAGTTGCCTTATATAACATTTAAAATTCTTATCAGTAACGATTTTGCTATTTAACATCCAAAATCCATCATCATACACTTGTGCTGGTGTGCATAATCATAAATACACATTAGATCACGAATTTACTTAATATTACTTTAAAAAGGAAAATATTACATCAATATTTTTCTTTGAAATTTATTACATAAATAAATACTTGTAGTTGTTTCACATATATAGGTATATCAGTCATATTTAACATATGATTTCTTAATTTCAAAATATAAATTAACATTATTTTAAAATTAGATAAAATACTTTAAAACATAAAATTTGTGAAATAACAATAATATATCATTATTTATTTACATTTTTTAAATGTATAAATTAATGAAATAATATATTTAACATATAAACTTTAGAAATATTATTGTAAAACTAATTTGAAACAAATATATCATTTTAAATAGTTAGAATATGAAAATAATGAATATATGATTATTTTTAACTATTCAAAAATAATATTTTAATATATTTGACTATGAAAACATAAGATTTTAACATGCTAAAATCAAAAAATAATAATGATAATTTTTCTATAAATTCATCTATATTTATTTAACAAATATAAATTGGTGAAGTATTCTACTTAGTGCTAAAAATTTCACAATTATTTTATAATCCTAATGTATTATTTTAGATATTTACAATCTAAGAAAAATATAGGTATTTATAATCTATTCTATTAATATATTAAATTGATTAATATATATGTTATCTAAGTATTAATTTATTAAATAGTAGTAAAACAGAAGAAGAAAAAATTCTCCTTAATTCTCTCTTTTTATGATTTCCTCTTTATTCTCTCTATTGATTTGTCATGAAGATTATGATGATTTCAATAAGTTAAAAATAAAATAGTATCATCCTTGGTTATCTTTTATCACACACACACACACACACACACACACACACACACACATATATATATATATATATTACAATTTTATACTCTCATCTAACTCTAATCCGAATATTTCATATAATCTAGAATATAAGCTAATAAAACTTTAAAATATAACGTTATACTATATATTTCACTGTGAATATTTAGAATCAGAAAATAACATTATCTATAACTATTTATAACTATTTAAATATATAAATTATTTAAGTATGATATTTAAAATGTAACTGCTTAATTTGAGAAATATTATTTTAAATTATTTTACAACAACAAATATTAACACAAAGATACGAAAATAGCAATATAAATTTTCTAATATATTTGTATACTCATTTACTATACATATAAATTAATTAAATACCATATTTAATGTTTAATTTGCTTAAATTTTAATAACATTTTTCCAGAATTATTTTAAATTTAGACATATATATTTATAATCGAAAATAATAATAGATATAATTTTCGGTAATTTATTCTTATGTAACTTAAATTATTGATAGAATTATTTATTAAATATATTCTATTAAATAATAGTAAGGTAGAAGAAATTATATCTTACTTATGAATCTTGAGAATTAAAGTCTATTATTATTTTGATTTTTTACTTTATATAAAGATAACTATTGTTTATAGTTTATGATTTTTATGATTATTAATAAATCTCTCCTTATTTCTGACCTACCATATAGTTTCAGGTATAACTTCTATCATTATTTAATTAACTTCAACTATTTTATGTTCAAGTTTGTGTTATTATTTTCTTTCTTAAATGATATTTAATACTAATAAATATGCATAATAATGAAGGCTCTCTTTATTGTTCCTTACCACTTTATATTGTAGTACAATTTACAAATTATTTAGGATGTTTTCTATAATTTCATTTAACCAAGCTACATTTAAGTTTATGTTTTAAGTTTTCTTTCGAAATTAGTATTTTATTATAGACTAACAAATACACAATAATTAGGACATATGACTAGCATAAATATATGCTTAACATTGGCATATTATATTATACGCCAACTATTTAATTATGTATATTTGACCATTTCTTTATAACACTGCCGTGTGCAACGCACAGGTTATACACTAGTTAATAATGATTTCAAAAAAGAGAAAGAAATTTAGGAGGAATTAACATTTATTTCAAATGCATAAATACCGTCAGTTTACCAAAATAGATACAACATATAAAAAGTAGTTATTGAGATTCCATCCATTACATATTTTATATGGGATACCATTAATTGCCAAGTTTTTGCTTGTATGATTGGTGAGACAATGAAGATTTTATATGGGGCTAAAAGTAAAAATGTTTCTTAAATTAAGGAAATAAATTAGATTTTGAATTAGCATATTTAGTGTTATGGGGAAAAACGAATTTTCTATGGGTCTATTAAAATTGACAAAACATATAAAAAGGAGCTATTTAGATTTTATATACAGGAAATTTTGCTCAAGGACGCTTTTTAGGGTTTTTTTAGATGTAGGACAGCCCGCTAAAAATTTTCTCTAAAGGACAAATTATCGTTTTTTCTTTCCAGCCCACTGTCGCGCGCTTCTTCTTCTTCCTTTCGATCAAAATTTTCAGTCGCGATCAAATATCTCTCTCGCAATAAAAATATCGATCTACTTCATTCGGTTATTTCAATTTTGTCCTTCTGAAAATTGTAGTTCATCGATCAATTTTTGATGCAGCGCAATCTGATGATAGCTTAGGTCACGAGCGATCTAAGGAGTTGATAAGTCGCTCAAGCGACCTTACGAGTTATGAAGCGAATTATACAAGCGGGCTACGACCTAGCGGGATAAATCCATATATCGCGAAGCCTAGATCGCTCGAGAATGATTTAAGTCGCGAACGACCTAACTTAAGTCGCTGATTCCTATAGGTCGCTACACTCTTATGTCGTTTAACTTCTGGAAGCAGATTTTCTTAAGTCGCTAAGGATTAAGTCGCAAAGCCGTTAAGTCGCATGAAGCTTATTTCCTTATGTCGCTCAAGTTTTAGGTCGCATGAAGATTTCCAGAAGCCAATTCTTAGGTCGCTGATTTTTAAGTCGCTCAAGCACCACTGTGCTATGTTGTTGAGTCGCATTGTGTAAGGTCACATGATGGGTGTAAAGTTGTAATATGTTAGGTCGTGCACTTTTGTTGTATTTTGTTATGTCGTTTGTCCTAATGTCGCTGTGTTGTAGATCGTACTGTATTGATGTTGTAATCTTTGTTAAGTCATAGGTCGCGGCCTTGTTTAGGTCGGTGAAAACTGTGTATGTGTGATGTAAAACTCTATAAATAGCGGGTGAGTTGTATCATTCAAAGGGTTGATTTTGGAATAAACTTTTGTGTGTGTGTGCTTTGTGCCACTTGAAATTGGAAGTTGAGTGTGAGCTCCTTTCTCCATCTTCGGTTATTCGAGTGCGCTCGAATCAACAATTTTGAAGCCGATTCACGGAATCTTGTGCGCAAGATCAACGTAGAAGAATCGTAGATCTTTTTAACACGGTATCATGCGCGATCAACGTGTTGGAGATAGCTAGAATCCGGTATCTCGAGAGATCAACGGATTTGGGCATTCGGCATCATCAATCCATCGATTTTATATTGTTCATCGAATTAGTTATCGATTTGTCCGACACGAATACTTCAATTCGTCGTCAAGTGTTATATCCGCTGCGTCAGTTTGGTATCAGAGCTAGACTTAGCCAATCATAGCTAAGCCGAGCCTTGGAGCCAAGGAGAAGAGTTAGAATTTGTGCCGAGTTAGTGAAGCCGAGCTACATCAAGCAAAGCCGAGCTAAGTGAAGTGTTGTTCAGCCGAGCCAAGAGGTTTGTGTTGAATTTGAGCCGAGCCTAGTAAAGATCAATTATGCCTCCAAGAAGAGCTAATCGTCATCAAAATGTTGCAGAGATGTATAGAAGAGAAGATGCTGAGCAAATGGAGCAACGAATTAGTGATAAGTTCAATGAGAAGTTTGATGAGGGGATTGGTAGATTGGAAAAGCTCATGTTGGATATGAATCAAACCCGAAGAAGAACACCACCAATTTCGAACCAAGGTGGAAACAGGGTTTCGCCGTCAGTTTTGGGTGAAAGGAGAATGTCGCCACAATCTCATCAAGGTAGAAGAGAGTCATCAGTTTCAATGGTGAGAGATCATCATGGGTATAGAGATGAAGAGAGAAGAAGTCATCGGGGATTTGAAGATGAACCATACCGTGATGTTGAAAGACATAGTAGAAGGGACATTCATGGTCGTAGAGAGGTAGATGGTCGAGATCGATATAGAAGTACATCAGATTTTGAGGAGGATGGTGATAGAGGAAGTGTTCATTATCGAGATCATGGACAAGGACGGAATCGAGATAGAGATTTTGAAGATGATCGTTGATGGGAGTCGGGGATGAAAATGGAGATTCCAGAATTCAAAGGAGGAATGGTTGCGGAAGAATTTTTGGACTGGTTATCTAATATTGAAGAAAATTTTGAATTTAAGGAAGTTCCCGAGCATCGTAAAGTTAAGTTGATTGCTACTCGTTTGAGAGGAAGAGCTATGGCATGGTGGCTACAAACTAAACTTACACGGGAAAGAATGGGAAAGTCAAAGATTGAGTCATGGGAGAAGATGAAGAAATTGATGAAGGCTACTTTCTTGCCTTATAATTATCAGTCTCTTATGTATCAGCGCTTACAGAATCTGAGACAAGGGACCAAGTCGGTTAATGATTATGCAGATGAGTTTTATCAACTTATTGCCAGAAATGATATCATGGAGACGGAGGAGCAATTGACAGCTAGATTTGTTGGAGGATTGAGAATGCAAATTCAGGACATGGTGAATATGTTTGACCCTAGATCCGTTGCAGAAGCACACCAGAAGGTGTTAGCTTGGGAGAAGCAAGGCAGAAGAGGAGGTGGTGTGTTTACAAATTCCAACAATCAAGTGAAAGGGGCTAGTAACAATACCAACGTTTCCAAGGCTGATAGTAAACCGGTTGTCAATGAAGTTGCTAAGACCAAGGTCAATAGTAGTATCAAATGCTTTAATTGTCAAGAGTTTGGTCACAAGAGCAATGAATGTCTGAAGCCTAAGAAGCGAGTGATGGTTGCTGAGGTTGAGGATGAGGATGCAATAGCAGAATGTTCTAATTCACTACCGGTTGAGGAGAAAGAATTATTGTCGGGAGATGATGGATATTCATTGATGATGAGGAGAAATTGCTTGACACCAAAGCAGGAGGAAGAGACTAGCTGGTTAAGGAGTAACATCTTTCAGTCAACATGCACTATTTTGGGAAAGGTTTGCAAGTTTGTTATTGATGCAGGAAGTTGTGACAATATTATCTCTACTGAGGCTGTGAAGAAGTTGGAATTGAAGACAGAGAAGCATCCCAAACCTTACAAATTGTCTTGGTTGAGGAAAGGTGGGGAGGTGAAGGTTAGTCGAAGAGCTTGTGTGAACTTTTCCATCGGACAGAAGTATAAAGATGAAATTTGGTGTGATGTTATGGACATGGATGTGTGTCATTTGTTGTTGGGCAGACCATGGCAATTTGATAGGGCCGTGCAACATGATGGAAGAACTAACTGCACAGTTTCATGTTCAATGGCACTAAAATCACTTTAGTTCCTAAAAAGCAACAACAGAAGGAAAGCAAGTTGGAGGAGATTGAAGAACTGAAGAATTTGTTATCTTTGAAGGAGTTTGTTAAAGAAGTAGAAGATGAGCCGGAAGTATTTTTGTTGATTGGACGTGAAAGTAATGAAGTTGTTGAAATTCTTGAAGAAGTAAAGCCAGTGCTGGAAGAATTTGAAGATGTATTTCCTGAAGAGTTGCCAAAGGAGTTACCACCGTTGAGGGACATACAACACCAAATTGATCTTGTTCCATAAGCTGTGTTACCACATAGGCCACATTACAGAATGAGTCCAAAGGAGCACGAGGAGTTGAGAAGGCAGGTGGAAGAGTTGCTTGAACAAGGGCGTGTATAGGAAAGTTTAAGTCCTTGTGCAGTTCCAGCCTTGTTAGTGTCGAAAAAGGATGGAACGTGGAGGATGTGCACCGATAGTCGGGTACTAAACAAGATTACTGTGAGGTATAGATTTGCAATGTCTAGATTGGATGATTTGCTAGATCAGTTGAATGGAGCTACTATATTTTCAAAGATTGATCTGAAGAGTGGGTACCATCAAATTCAAATTTGACCAGGGGATGAATGGAAAACAGCGTTCAAGACATGGGAGGGGTTGTACGAATGGCTGGTTATGCCGTTTGGTCTTTCGAATGCACCTAGTACGTTTGTGCGGGTGATGAATCAGATCTTTAGACCATTTATTGGGAAGTTCATGGTGGTGTATTTTGATGATATATTGATATACAGTGGAAGCACAGAAGAACACTTGCATCATTTGAGAGAAGTGTTGATACTTCATCAGGAACAATTTTATGCTGCAACGAAGAAATGCGTGTTCATGACGCATAGTGTTCTATTTTTGAGGTATGTTGTTTCTGAAGGAGGTATTCAGGTGGATCAAAGTAAAGTTGAAGCAATCAGAAATTGGCCACAACCCAAGACTATAACTGAAGTGAGAAGTTTCCACGGGTTAGCATCATTCTACTTAAGGTTTATTCCACATCTCAGTAGCGTGATGACACCTGTTACTGATTGCATGAAGGGAAAATAGTTTGCATGGTCGAAGGAAGTAGGATTTGCTTTTGAACGAATCAAGGAACTGTTGACGTCAGCACCAATTCTAGTTTTACCGGATTTCCAGTTGCTATTTGAATTACATACTGATGCATCTAAAGTTGGAATTGGAAGGAGTGTTGAGCCAGAGGGGCCGTCCAATTGCTTATTTCAGTGAGAAGCTTTCAGGAGCTAAGATGAGATATAATACTTATGATGTGGAGTTCTATGCTATTGTGCAAGCTATAAAGCATTGGAGACACTATTTGTTCCATAAAGAATTTGTTCTATATACTGATCATGAAGCACTGAAACATTTGCAAGGACAGGACAAAATTGCAGCCAGGCATGCATCGTGGATCGCATACTTGCAACATTTTACATTTGTTGTTAAGCATAAGTCGGGAATTACAAACCGTGTGGCAGATGCATTGAGTCGAAGGAATCATTTGTTGACTACAATGAAGTTTGAAGTGACGGGGTTTGATGTGTTGCCAGAATTGTTTGTTGATGATCCTTACTTTGCCAAGGTGGTTGATGATGTCGAAAAAGGAAGGACGGATGAGTATGTGTTGGTGGATGGTTTTCTATTCAAGGGAAATAGGTTGTGTATACCAGAGAGCAGTCTGCGGATGAAGATTGTAAAAGAATTGCATGAAGAGGGTCATGTGGGAAGAGATCGTACATTGCAGTTGATTTTGCAATCATATTTTTGGCCTTCTATGAGAAAAGAAGTTGAAAGATTTGTGGAGAGATGTCATATTTGTCAAGTTTCCAAAGGGACAGCGACGAATGCGGGATTGTATATGCCATTACCCGTGCCTACTAGACCATGGGTTGATATCAGCATGGATTTTGTTTTGGGGTTGCCAAGAACTCAGCGAGGGAATGATTCAATATATGTTGTAGTGGACAGATTTTTGAAAATGGCACATTTTATAGCTTGTAAAAAGACCGCTGATGCAGTCCGTGTTGCTCAATTGTTCTTTAAAGAAGTGTATCGACTACATGGGCTACTTGAGTCTATTGTTTCTGACCGGGATACGCGATTTCTAAGTCATTTTTGGTTGAGTCTGTGGAAGATGGTTGGAACGAAGCTGAATTTTAGTAGCGCCTATCATCCGCAAAGAGATGGGCAAACGGAAGTGGTGAACAGATCTTTGGGAAACTTATTGAGATGTCTTGTGAAGGATAATTTGAAAAGTTGAGATATGAAGTTATGTCAGGCAGAATTTGCACATAATCACGCTGTTAATCGAAGTACTGGATTCAGTCCGTTTCAAGTTGTATATTCAACAATTCCGAATGGACCGTTGGATTTAATGACAGTACCATCTTAGAAAGGAGTTGTTAAACGAGCTTGTGATTTCGTGAATGAGTTGCAGGAATGTCACAGAACTGTTCATGAACGATTGCGTGCATCAAATGATAAGTATAAAAAACTGGTAGATAAGAAGCGAAGAAGTGTAGACTTCAAAGAAGGTGATTTTGTTTACGCGGTATTAACGAAAGATCGTTTTCCAGTTGGAACTTATAATAAATCGAAAGCTCGAAAGATTGTTCATCAATTTGGGCGTTCATCGAACCCGGTATCTCGAGAGATCAACGGATTTGGGCGTTCGGCATCATCAATCCATCGATTTTATATTGTTTATCGAATTGGTTATCGATTTGTCCGACACGAATACTTCAATTCGTCGTCAAGTGTTATATCCGCTGCGTCAATTTTTTCTTACGCGCGTTTTGTTGATTTCGTTCTTTTCATATTTGTACCGTGATCTTGTTTTTCTTAAAATTGTATTAATTAGGTATGCTTATATTACTCTATTTTTTGTTGTTTTTTTGTTCGAGTTAAAAAATTTGGCCGTGATTTCTAATTGTGTTCATTTTTACAAAAGATATGCAGTGTTGTTGTTCTCATTGTTTGTTCGTTCGTCTATGGCAAATTGTGGAAGTAGCAGCAGGTTTTTTATTAGTTTTATTATTCGTTTCTTTATGCAAATTTTCTCAGTGTTGTATTTAGGTTCAGTTTTTGGGTATCATCTTTATTTTTTCTTAGTATCATTTTTTTTATTATCAGTAACTAGGTATCAGTTTTGTATACGGTAGGTATCAGTTTTGTGAAATTGAATAATTAATGTTCTAAATTGAACATATTTTTACTAATGTTTATTTTTTAATTTTTTTGGCAGTGGGGATGACAGTCTTCTTTGTCTGTTTGTGTTGAATAATAACACTTTTACCACTCGATTGTCTATCGATTTGCTCTTTGTATGATTTGAAGAATGAGATATAAGCTTGTTATGATTGGAAAAGTATCATTGATTGGGTTGTATATAAGCTTGTGATAGAGTGGAAAAGTATCATATCTTAGGTTCAGTTTTCTGGTATCATTTTTATTTTTTCTTAGTGTCAATTTTTTTGATTATCAATAACTAGGTATCAGTTTTTTATACCTTAGGTATCAGTTTTCTGAAATGGAAAAACTAATGTTATAAATTGAATATGTTTTTACTAATGTTTTTTTGGCAGTGCTGATAATGTGGTGCAGGTAGACCATCAGTTAAGCCTAAAGGAGGATTTTCATATTTTCAGAACAAGCAAAACAGATGCAGCGAGTGCAAAGCAGCTTGGTCATAATAAATGGAATTGTCAAGCTTCGAAGAAGATATGATTTGATTTTTCATTTTGAATTTGTTCAGATTAATAAGTGGATGTGTGACTTGTTTTGGTGGTTTATTGTAATTGAACCTTTTGTTATTAATTTGTATTCAGTATAGCATATTACCAAATTGATTTTAATTTCAAGTATTTAGTACAAGTGATAGTATCAGTTTTAGTATCAGTTAAATGTTTTTACAGTATCAGTTCTGGTGTTTGTTTTTACAAGTAAGAGCAACTTTCGTTTTAAGAACATAACATCATTACTTCATAAGTATCAAATTGCAATAGAACATCATTACTTAACAAGTATAGATTTCGACAGAATTACATTACTTTACAAGTATCAAATTTAATTGTGAAACATCACAATGTGAATTCAGTTCTTTCATTTTCTTTCTTTTTTTTAAGCTTGATATGTATTTAGATAGACTCCAGCAATGTTCACCATCTGTCAATATTGCATGTACAATCTTTGCTCTTGTGGATAATATTTCCTTCTTTTCAAGTTTTATTGGTATTATGTTTTTGTTCAGTGAAACGATGAATATCATTACAAATATTCCACAGTCAAGCCTATCGAAACCAAAATGTAATGTTAGTATCAGTTTGCATAAGTTGTATTATCAGGTTTACAATTGATACAAAACATTGAATTTCAGGGATAATGGTACAAGCATATAGTATGCTTTGAATTAAAATATTTAACATACTAGCACAGTTAGTATCGATTTGTGTATGAATTTTTGCGTTTGTAGTTATTACTTTAAGATATATTTGCTAAATAATTTGTTTTATTTTTTATTATGTAGTTATCTTTTTTGTTTTTGTAGGTGTCAGTTTTGTTTCTGTAGGTATCAGTTTCTTTTATGTAGGTATCAGTTTTATTTTAGGTATCAGTTTCTTTTATGTAGGTATCAGTTTTCTTCCTGTAGGTATCATTTTCTTTTATGTAGGTATCAGTTTTCTTCCTGTAGTAACTATTTATTTCTGAACTAACTATTTTTGAAATTGAGAGATAATATTTTTCAATATTTTGTTTTGAATCACAGTTTCTGTTTGTATTTTGTTCTGAATCGTTTTTTATTTCTTATTTTTGTTCTTTGTTTTCTTTTTTGCATATTTTCTTCAACTGTTTTCTCTGTAGGTATTTGTTGCTGCATGTTCTCTTCTTTGTTCTATGCAAAAAAATTCAATGTTACTATAACAAAACTATACTAACTTTGTTATATTTTATTTCATAGTATCAGTTACCTTCTCTGGTATAATTTCACTTATTTCTGGTCTGCTTTCAATTTCTATATTATTTTCATGTCTTCTTTTTGTTCTTTTTTCTCTATTTTTCTTTTCCCCTTCTACTGATGTAGGTTTTTAAGTTTTAACTTGCTGCTTCTTCCCTTTACTGTCTTTGGTATCATTTCCAGTAGAGGTAGGTTTCCCTCTTGTATCATTGCGTTTTCTCTTTTAATATCTAATGTTGGAAATGATTCGACATTTTCACTTTATTTCTCCACTTTTGATGTAGCTAGGGTTTCTTCGACTGTCAACTATTGTGCTTGTTGTTCGTCGACTGTCGATTGTTGCGGCTGTGTTGGAGATGTAGATTTGTTTCTGGTCTGCGGTCCCATTTTTTTCGAGCAAAGTTTCATCAATTTTTGAGTGAAAGCGAGGAGGAGGAGACGAACATAATTCTTTGTTTTTTTTTAATTTGTATCTGGGCTTTGGGCTTTGTCCTTACGGTAAAAGTTTTTTGCACGTGTCCTTGTGAGCAATTATTTACTTTAATTTGTCCTTTAAAATTATTTACCCTTTTATAGGGTATATATAATTATTTGATATGAGATACCATTAATTGTCAAGTTATTTTATGATTTTTGACATAATGAAAATTTTGCAGGGTGCTAAAAGTAAAAAATGTTCCTTTTACTAAGGGAATAAATTGATTCTAAATTAGCATCATTAATTTTATGGAGCTGGATGAATTTGTTAATCTTAAATTGATTAAAAAATGAGTGTTTTGAGTGAGAGAGAATGAATAAAAATTTATAGTGAAAAATAAAAATAAAATAAATAATACCAGTTTATCAAAATAAACAAAGCATGTGAGAGAAGAACCATTGGGATTTTGTTTGTTGCATGTTATGTGGAATTATTATTTAAAAGGAACCTTACCGCATATTTTTGGAATACCACTAAATTTACCGCAAAGACTTAAAACCATCTTAATTTACTCTAATCTTCTATTTTTCTAAGCAAAACATATTACAAAATAGTAATAAAATAATTTTTAATAATGTAACAAAATGTCATGAAACAAAAAATAGAGATGAGTTACTGTAAATTCAAAAACATGAAAATTAGCCATTTAGTTATTTGACTATTGACTCCTACAACAATTTATGTACAATTAAAATTATTAGTCCCAAAACAATAAACATAAATTAATAAATAAATAAGAAAACAATAAAAAAAATTATTTAATTTTGCCAAACTAGAAAATTTAAATCATTATGAAAACCCAAACTGATTTTGTTGAGAATTGAAAACATAAAGATATGAGAATTGGTTTAATTGTTGAAGTAAAGAGACATGTTGAACTACCTGTTCAATTATAAAAATTATAGAACGATACTATGAAAATAAAATTGATATTAATTTAAGAAAAAGTGAAAGAAATCATGGAGGAATGAGCATTTATTTCTAATAAACAAATGCTATTAGTTTATCAAAAGAAATAATCATATAAAAAAAATACTACCCGTTTATCAAAATAAAGAAAACATATAATAAGAAGCTATATAAGTTACCATCAATGCCAAATTAATGCTTGTATGATTTGCGAGACAACGAAGATTTTACATGTGAAAAAAGTAAAACTTGCATTTTCTTCTCCTATTCGTCTCTTGCAATCCTTAAAAAAATTGAATCTATGTTATTCAACAACAAAAAATCCCATCAACACATGCTATATAAAAGATTTCGAGCAATTCTTTGAAATAATTTCGAAATGATTTCTTTATTAAATCTAAAGTTAATTAAGAGAAAAGGGAGTTACCATGAAACAGTTTTACTACCGCAATCAGTGTCAAAAATATTAACAAAAAAAGAATAAAAAAGAAAACACTTGCACCATCAAGTTGAATCAGTTAGCCATTTGATAACCACCTCCTATAAAATTTGCCTTCTATAAAAAATGTAAAATAATAATTACCTGAAACTTGTAAATTAATATGCGGGGATTGAAAGGAAACCAAGATACTATAAACAACAAAAATTTAAATATATCTTTATCCACAACACTTTTTGTTGTCTTTCAGTGTTGTTCATTGCACTATTTACACTAATACATGAAGGTATATTTTATGACTTAAAGAAGAAAAAGTCCCTAATTACCTTTTTATGGAACCTTGTGGATTTGGCAATTAACTCAAAAAATATTTGAGAAAAGAGCTAATATTCATATGGCAAACTCAGCTATATACAACAAAAATTAATCTATTAAAAAATACTAAGAACTAAAAGAGGAAAATAACAATAAACTAACCTATTAACTAATTGATCGTGCATAATCTTATTTTGATTATCTAATTTGTAAAGAGACCGTGGTAGCACAATTGAGATTTAATATGAAATTCCTCTCTTCATGCCCCATGATCTACAGTAAGAGGAGGAAATACAGAAGTATATTAAATAAACCAAAAGAGTATGAAAAGAAGAGAGACCCAAAAAATGAACAGACAAAAGGAGCATTAATGTTTAGATTTAATGATTTCTCTCTAGATATCCGGTAAACATATCACATTTTTGATTTGGTAAGCATGAAGTGGAACAAAAAAAATAAAGAGTGAACAGTGAAGGCATCTAGAAAATGAAGAGACAAATGAAGCATTAATGTTTAGATTTAATGCTGGATAGGAAGCAACAGAAATTTTCTATAGGTGTCTAGGAGAAAAATTGACCTCAAATCAATGACAATTCAGTATTCAGTCTAAGATTAAATGTGAGAAAAGATAAACATTTGGTGAAGATTCAATTTCTTATAAAATAGAATAGATGACCTAAGATGGCATCATATGCATAATTTTAGACGATTCCCACATGAAAGCCTAAAATTATGTTGTTTATATTCCAAATTATTGCATGTGTTATTTTAATCATCAATCCCCTTATCTGTATATGCAATAAACATACCCTCAACCCTTAATTCATATGCTACATCTATCTTGAAACTCAATGGAACCAGCTACTCGAAATGAAGAGAGCAAGTTGAGTTTTTCTTGGAAGTACTTGAATTGGGCATGACTTTCCTTATAGAAAAGCCAACTCCACTTACTAACAAAAGTACCCCTATGGAAAAAAAACTCCATAATGAGTGGGAACGATCTAATAGACTAAGCATGATGTTTATGCGAATGGTAATACCAACATCAAATCCGCCTACCTAAAATTAGGAGTGCAAAAGAATATTTGCAAGCCATTGAGGATCGGTTCATAACTGCAGACAAATCCCTTGTTGGGAAACTTGTGGCAGATCTTGTAACCATGAAGTTTGATGGTTCTTGCTCAATGAGTGCTCATGTCATTGAAATGATTAACCTTGTTGCCAAACTTAAGAACTTAGGATTGGTTATGGACGATGCTTTTCTCGTCCAATTCATCCTGACTAGCTTACCTCCCATTATGAACCATTCAAAATTCATTACAACACAATATGAAAAAGTGGAGTCTGAATGAATTGACAAACAAACTGGTTCAACGGGAGTCTAGGCAAGGATAACACGACATGTGTTGATTGTATTAAAGGAAAAACTACAAAAAAACAAAAAGAAAGGAGCCATAAGAAGTACCCAGCTTCTTGAAATAATACATACAGATATTTGTGGATCTTTTGATGTTCCAACTTTTGGAGGAGAGAAATATTTCATCACTTTTATCGATGATTATTCATGTTATTGCTATCTTTATCTATTGCATGACAAATCTCAGTTTATGGATGCTGCACTAGTATTCATTACTGAAGTCGAAAGGAAACTAGAAAGAAAAGTGAAAATCATTAGGTCAGATAGGGGTGGTGAATTCTATGGAAAGTATGATAAACAGGACAACATCTTAGACCTTTTGCTAGACTTCTCCAAAAACATAGAATTGTTGCCCAATATACAACGCTTGGATCTCCATGGTAGAATGGTGTAGCTGAAAGGAAAAATCCTACATATATGAAAATGGTTAGATCCATGATGAGTCATTCTAGTTTACGTATATCCTTATGGATGGATGCATTACGTACAACTATTCGTATCTTAAATAGGGTTATAAGTAAGGTTGTTCCAAAGACCCCTTCTGAACTTTGGAAATGATGGAAACCTAGTTTAAGACATCTCCAAATTTTGGTTGTCCAACTGAAGCTAGACTATACAATCCACATAAAAAGAAATTGAATTTCAAGGCAATTGGTGGTTACTTTATTAGTTACCAAGAAAAATCCAAAGGATATAGGTTTTATTGTCCTAAACATAATATGAAAATTATTGAAACCGGTAATGCCCGATTCTATGAGAATAGCGAAATCAGTAGGAGTACAAAACAACAAGAAGTGGTCATTCATGAAATAAGGTACCCATCCCTTCACCCTCTATGCTAAAAGACATTGGGAATCATCCCATTGTTGTCCCCATTCACAATGAGGAAAACTCGATAAATGATCAATAACTCCATAATGAGATTGTCACCAATTAGAATGTTAGTGAAGCACCACAAGAACCAACCGTAAGAAGATCTCATAGACAAAGGAGATCAGCTATTCTTGATGATTACCTACTTTACCTAATAGAATCTGAAGGGAGTAAGGTCCCGGTTTCTTATTCACAAGCCATTAAATACGTTAATTCTACTAAATGGATTAATGTCCTGAAAGATGAATTGAAATCTATGAATAATACTCAAGTATGAGAAGTCGTTCAACTGCTACCAGGGCATAAAGCAGTTGGTTGTAAGTGGGTCTTCAAAACCAAATGTGACCGCAATGGTAAAATTTAACGATATAAAGCCAGACTCGTTTTCAAAGGTTTCAATCAGAAAGAAGGCATTGACTATAATGAAGCTTTGCTCCTGTTTCCAGGAAAGATTCTCTTAGAATTATCATGGCATTAGTAGCTCATTATAATCTCGAGTTACATCAAATGGATGTGAAAACCACCTTTCTAAATGGAGACTTAGAAGAAGAAGTCTACATGCATCAACTTGAAGGCTTCATAATTGAAGGATAGGAAGACTTGTCTGCAAACTTAAGAAATCAATCTATGGACCAAAACAAGCTTCCAGACAATGGTATCCAAAATTTCATGAAATCATCACTGCTTTTGATTTCACAGAAAACATAGTTGACCCTTGTATATATCTCAAGTTCAATTGGTGGAAGCAAGTTCATATCTTTGGTTCTGTATGTTAATGACATATCATTGGCTAGTAGCAACCTTGGTTTATTACGTGAAACTAAGGATTATTCCTCAACGAACTTTGAAACGAAAGATATGGGTAAGGCTTCCTATGTGATTGGAATAGAAATATTCCATGATAAATCACAAGGACTTCTAGGATTGTCTCAAAAGGCATATAATGACAAAGTCCTTAAGAGATTTGGCATGGTGAATTGTTCCTCTAGTCCTGTCCCACTGCATAAAGGAAACAAACTTGTTCTTAAGCAGTGTCCGAAGACTCCTATAGAACAAGAATAAATGACCAAATATCCTTACGCATCTCTTGTTGGGAGTTTGATGTATTCACAGGTTTGTACCAGGCCTGACATCAGTCATGTTGTTGGTATGCTTAGTAGATTTCAAAGTAATCTAGGAACCACTCACTGGAAAGCTGCAAAGAAAGTACCGAGATACCTAAAGGGAACAAGGAATTACATGCTCACATACAGAAAATCAAGTTACCCACAAATGACTAGTTATTCAGATTCAAACCTTAATGGATGTCCTGACACCAGGGTTTGCACTCTTGGCTATGTGTATCTATTATGTGGAGGTGCAATATCATAGAAAAGCTAGAAACATGAATTGGTTTTGGAATCCACCATGATGGCTAAATACGTGGCATGTTATGAGGCTTTAATTTAGGGAACATGGGTGCGTAATTTTGTCTCATAGTTTGGTGTTTTAACTTTTATCTTTAAGCCATTAACTATCTACTATGACAATGAAGTTGCAACCTTTTCCCCCAAGCATGATAGGATAACTAAGAGTTCAAAACACATGGACCTAAAATACCTATTACTAAAGCCAGATGTTAAACTAAAGAAAATGTTGTTGAATCAATAAGTATAGACTTACAAGTGGCAGACATATTCAGAAAGGACTACCTCCAAAGACTTTTCAAAGACATACTGAAAGCATGGGTCTTGTAGATAGTTTCAAATCATTATTATTTTATGCCATTTAGTTTTGTATTTACACATGAAAATTATTATGCTCTGAATATATTTTTTAACATCTGCTATTTCTGTTTCTAATGTGTACATATTTATGCTTAGATGAATGACAACAGAAACAATCTTCACTTCAACACATTAGGTGACCATTAAGTTAATCTCATTTACGACCTAGTTATCAAAGTTGCCAATGTTGTAGTACATGGAAGTAAGCATGTTGCAAATAATGTTACATGCCATGACTCCCGTTGACCACTAGATTAGCCAAGACACTTATGATAACCGACCAAAAGAAGTGTTTACCATATCTTGCATGCCTTATGATCTTAATGTGAAAACATTAATGGATCTTTCTATTTACCAAGTGGGAGAATGTAAGAAAAATTAAATGTTTCCTTTTCCATTATATGGCCATTAATAGGAATATTTTCTTTTTTCCATTATATGGTCATTAATAGAAATATGTAAGGAAAATTAAAACGTTTCCTTTTCCATTATATAGTTATTAGGAAATCAGTTTTCCTACTAATATGCTAATCAATAAAATGGTCACAATTTAGAGTATTAATTATCCATGATTTGATTTTGATGGAGGATAAAGATTAAGTAAGAATCTGGAAAGTCGGTCCTTTCTCTACCTATAAGTACCGACCTTTGTCCATAACAAAAGGCCATTAAAAGATAATGAAATAAAACACATAAATTAAACATATAGGCAAAGATAGAGAAGCTAATTTCCTCCGCCATCGAAGTAGTTTTAGAATCATCTACCATAGTTCCAGTGATTGAATCAGTTTGCCCTTTCCATTAAGATATCCGGAGGTATGCTTAATTGATTAAGTTCATTATAAACGCGGTAATCATATAATTCAAGATCTTAGGGTTCATGTTATGTATAAAAATATCTGACATATCTATACTAATTACCATAAATATTTAAAAAATTACCTTTCAATTTGCATTTCATTCATAATTTGTAGGTAAGTCTTTACATAATTCACGATCATTTTTACAATATTTTGATCAATTTGGATAATCCTAACATATTCAAAATAATATGTGGAATAGATGGTTATAGTAAATATTTCAATGGTTGATATTTACTTGACATTTTGAAGACGTTAGAAGCTTCAAAATGATATTTTTCCAAGACATGGTGTTTGTCATGGAGAGTGTGTTGTGAAAATTACTTTACATTTTTCACAGACTACCTTAAGGATTATGATTGACGATTAAAAAAGCAATAATCAATTCAATCAAAAATAATATCAAACATAAACAATGATATTATCAGTAAATACGAACAATGAACGAAATTTAAAAGTAGCATCAACACTTCGATGTGTACATCAATTTTTTTAAACCTTTATCGACTCAATTTCCTAATACAGAGATAGAGGAAATGAACACATAAAAGTTCATTAGGTTGTCTTTATTATTTTTTTCTTTTTCAAATAAAAGTATATTTGATATTGTAGTTTCCTTTATTCAAGTCAAATGCTTCATTTGAAGGAGTTGATTAACATGCTTTATTTATTTCTGACATTTTTGTCAAAACGATTGATGGAAAAACATTGGTGATAAACATATTAGAAGCATAACTCTTTTTAATATAATTAGCGCGTATGATTCAAACGATTGATGAAATAACAATGGTGATGTATAATCCATATGAACACATATCCACACTTGTTAGGAAAACTATGTGAGAAAAACATGCATATTTAAACTTTAACCATAAATTCATACTTCAGTATTTTTTTAAGAAGCACCTCATAAAATAATGCAAAATATGCATCGATATACCTTTCTCCTAGATACTTTAGTACATTTCTCATTTCCCTTAACAAATCAACATTATCTAACTGTCAGTGCTAGTTACTTTCAAAAAATAAAACGTTTGCAAGCAAAGATAACATGGTTAATGATATAAAATAATGCATTTCTGACAACCTCCCTACACCTTTAGCACCCATTATACCTATATAGTACGCTGCAACAATGTCCGACCGATGTTGAACGATTGTCAAGAGTTGCAAAGTAGATAAAACGATCACATAGCCTGTCATATATCTCACAACACATAGGATAAAATATAATCAACAAAAATATAAAGCAGGCGAGACAATAATATAATCAAATGAATCATAAATAAGAACATCAGAGTGCAATAAGTTCGTAAGTTATACGAAACAGAAATAATAGAGCTAATACATCCTGAATCTCTAAAATAGACTTTGTAACCGTCTCTAAAGTAATACAAGTATCGATATAGCTTTATGGTACTGCATAGCAGAATATAAACGATAGTAAGCTCAAAAGTATAGATATATGAAAGCATAGCCTTCTACTCGTACTCTCGTTAATTAATCATTTTAATGATGATGTTTTAAAGTTAATTAATTAATTATTAATGATGTTTTAAACTTATTTATTTATTTATTTATGGTGTTTTAATGTTAATTATTTATTTATTATGTTTTAAAGTTAATTAATTATTTATAAATGATATTTTGAAGTTAATGAATTTATGATGTATAAGTTAATTAATTATTTATAAATGATATTTTAAAGCTAATGAATTATTTACTAATGATTTTTTTAAAGTTAATTAATTATTTTACTTATGATGTTTTAAAGTTAACTAATTATTTATTTAGGTGGTTTAAAGGTAATTAATTAATTAAAAGGTGTTTATAAATAATAAATTATTTTATAAAAGAGAATTATTTTTAAATGAAGAATTTAATAAAATAAGTTTGGTTTGTAAAAAATTTATTTTAAATGAATAATATAAGGAGGTTTTGGAAACCATATATTTGACATTAAACATCGAGGTAAGGAAACTTTTACCTATCCTGAAAGGTAAAAATGTTGTTGAGTCAAGATTTGAGACGTAATAATTCCTCAACTTGAACGACTTCATTATCATCCAAAGGATAGTCTAAGTTTGAAATCGAAGATTGATGTTCGATGTATAAAGTATTTTTTGTATACGAATTGGATCACTTAGAAATAATCAAGTATATGAAATTGATAAATAATCCTTCTTAATTATGGTGGAATGGAAACATCCTTTTTACACTTAACACCAAAGGATAATGGTTTGGTTTATAGTAAACAATGTTTTAAATGACATTTGTTTTGACCTATTAAGTATGATTTTGGAAAAGAGGAAGTCTACCTTAAGTTTTGTGAATATACTTATACCGTTGAGATAAATATATAGATATTTTTTCAAGTATTGAAAGAGTATAAATGAATAGTGATTGAGCAGTATACATATGTATATTTTTGTAAAAGTATTTAATACAGGTATTTCCAAAGTAGTTTGGATTAATTAAAGAAGCTTAGCGATTTCCATGGAAAATTAAAACATTGATTTGAATAATTGTTTATTTGATTGTTAAATAATAAACTATCAAAATCTTGGCCAAAATATAACTCTGGAAATATCTAGAAGAAACACGGGAATTATATGACACGGTTATCTTTGATGAGGCTACTGTGCGTATAAATATTGTTTTCTTCTCCTAGGACAAATGATAAGGAAATCCGTCCACTTAAACGGTTAGAAGGTGATCTTTTTTCTTCTGTATTGTTTGTTTATTTGCAAAAGAACTCGAGTTATGTTTACCAGAAACAATCGATTGGTTTTGGAGCGATTGATAAGTGGGGGAGTATACTTATATGAGATGACTCGAAATTGTAACCACTCCAAAACTATATATGTGTTCTACGATTTGAAAGAGGTTCAAGACTGATTGGAGATGATGGGATTAAAGAGGGAGTTATTTGAAGTGCAATGGCTATTTGCTACTAATCCTGAGGATGATTCCAAAATGTATGTAATAGATGTTGTGTCTTCGGTTTGTTTATATCCTGAACAACTTGTATGTATGAATGCTAACATTGCATTATTTCCTAGAAGGCAGTGTTAACATTCCAAGCGGGAATTGCGAGAAGGAAAAGGTAAAAGCATAACCTCATAAGCCTCATAACCTGGTAATGGATAATATAGGGGATACCCGTAGAGCTATGTGGTGAGCTACCATTTGGAGCATCATTCCTCTATCTAGATTCGGTTTTATAGATTTTGGTATGCATGCGGGGCGATCGTGGGGTAATGTTTTGCAGCCTCGGTGCCCAATGGGTGATGTAATACGGTATGTCATATTAAAGGGGCAATAGGCTCTGTCTTGATAGGGGGTCCATGTGTGGCCCTGGGTACATTCTATCTAGAGATGTATTGTATGGAAGGTAGTCCCTTACCTTGCCATGTTGGAAATCCATTCTTTAATATGTACCTTTTGGTTTTAGTTGTAGAAATAGTCTTATTGAATGTAATTATAGGTAACCTTTCCAGATATTTTATATATTTATTTTCAACCCATAGACATTATTGTAATATTACTGAATTTTATAATAAAAATGATTTGGTTATCGTAAGGTAAAAACCTACTGTATTTAGGCGGCGTGGTCTTACGAGATATCATTATTTCTAAAAGGTCTTTATAACATTAAGTAATCCAAATGATTTTGGTTTTCTCATGTTGGCTTACCAAACTGATCCGGGTGTTATTTTCTTATAATGCTCGAGTTAGCTCGAGAATATTTCCATATTTAGTAATGGATGCTTTAGAGCTTCAGAAGGTAAGATGGATACTTCCAAGACGTATTCTCGTATTTTATTTTATTTTCATTATACTTTCTTATTTGTATTTATCAGGAATTGTAAGGAAATGTTAGTTACTCTTATTTATGTATGTATATTATAGCTTTCTTTTGTAAAAAGTATTGGTATATTATATATTACTCATCACGTTGTGTGATTTTGTTATGTCTTTTCTTTCTTTCACCCCAAAAATCCGTCTTTTTGGCACTTGGATGTTCGACAGGTGAATATAGTGGAAGTATTAGTATCAACTTATGAGGATAAAAAAGGCAAGTCGTTACAGTCGGCGACTACTCAACGTCATGGATGCTCAACTCATGCCCATATAGATGGCAAGAAACTAGATACGCATAGATGTCCAATATACGGGTACACAAAGACTGCCTTTGGACTGGACAGACACAGACGTCCAAATTACGGGTGCACAAAGACTACCCAGGGTGCACAAAGACTACCCTATCCCAATACAATAAGCATCACATCCTTAGAGTTATCCATCGATCCTTTAGCACACGTACCGATAGTAGAATCATGTCTTGTTTTACTCCACAAGCTATCATACAAAACTTGTCCTCTCTGTCATTACCAAATGCATAGTCACTAACCACTTCGAATCGCCAAAACGCAATATTGGTTAGCGTTCAATACTTCAAAGTCGTCCCGAGTCATTTCGATGTCGTCCACTCCAACCCCACGCCAACTTGAAGAATGATAGAGTTAAGGATATGGCCTAGGGTTAACTATGTAATCATTACATGTATCTGTCTTGATAACCAAACTTGTTTTAAATAAAATGTGTTTTTTTCTATTATATACTTGATATAATGCATTATATTAATTAATTAAATTAAAATTATATTTAATGTAAAATCGATAAATCGTATGTTTTGTGATAGTAGTTACAGTGTGTTATAACCATGAGTGATTTATCATAATAAAATAAACATTTCATTTTAAATGTTCCTAGTCAAGATGTATCGAGAATGGATATCGATACATCCTTTGAGACTAGAGTAAACACTCTCCAAATGTTGGGTAGTGTATTACTTATGTCTACTAGGGCACCAAAGGGTTACATATTGATAGTTATTAAATAACTATAGAATGACTCACTTGATAGTTTTCCGTTGGTTAATATAACTAAGGATAAACAGAAAATATCGATGTGACAATATTACACAATTCCATCGACATGAGAATATTATCGAACTTTATTGTGGAAACCCTGCTTTAATTATAGTTAAATTGTGGCATGGCGTCCATCGAATGATGATAGTTGGGTCAAGTGGAAGCATAGAAATTTGGACACTATTCAAGAGAGAATTCGTCTCTTTAGTTATATGAGGTTAGTATCATAATTATCTAAAGTCAACTCAAAGTCAAAGTATTTAGACGGACCAGTACAGTTAGTAATAATAATTACTATTTAGTCAATGACTTTGTGCCTAGACTATAGAGTTGAATGTGGACGATATTGGAATTTCGAACGTTACCAAATTCCATAAGTCCTAAGTGATATAGTTTTGACAAAAAGAATTGGTGTAAATAATTGTCATTACTGAGTAACGCTTAATAAAGTAAAGTTGGATTTTATAAAAGCCAAATAAGAGGTAAATTTTGTCATAATGTCACATCACCTGCTAAGTGACAGGTGAACATTAATATTCGAATTGTTCAACATTAATCGCTGACCGAATTTACATCTAAGAGTCATACAACCAAAGCGTTGAATACTCATGTTACCATTGACTTAGTTAAACTATAATTATTATATTAATTAAATTAATTAATATTTATGAAATATTAATTATAAAATTTTATTTGATGTTTATTGATCAATATTAATATGGGTATATATAATAGTTATAAATACACAAATCGATATATGATATCGATATACATATAAATTGGATTTAAATGTGCTAATTATTGTCAGGCTTGAATCAATTTTGAGGCCTATGAAGTGGGTTTTTATAGCCGGTTATAGAGGTATGGTGAGGCTGGCCATATGACGACCATAGAAAGGCTTGGTTTTGAATTAAAAAAGGAAGGAAAGGCAAGAGAAAAATAGGGATCTAGATCCCCAATTTTCTTTTGGTATCTCCTCTATTTAAGGCTCTCTAACCATCATTTTATTATTTACCCTTTTCACTCCTCTAGACCAAATTAGGCTGGCTTCTCTCTCTCTCTCTCTCTCCATACCTCAAATATTTAAGCTCTAAAACATCAAACAAAATTCAATTTAATTGACGGTGGTAGCTACATTCAAAAAATAGCAATTTCTAGATTCAGGATTTGATTAAAGTATTATACAGATTCAATGCTTTTAGGTGCATCAATTAGGGTGTGGTGAATAGTAATAATCTATTTTATACCATATATATAAATATAATTCATTATGTAATTATGTTTTCATTGTTTATATGCTCAATATCACAAATTTACGTATATAAGTGATGTCTCCATTAGATGTATTATACGTATTTGTGTGTAAAATTATATGTATATGTATGTACGTATATATATGCCAATGCTTGCATGCAGCCAGAAATAAAAAATAAACACTTTTTTATTTTTCAAATTAATTATTTATACATTAAATTGTTTTTAATACATAGAAACCAAATATAAGTATATATATATATATATATATATATATTTTACATATTTTGTTTTATTAATTTTGCATGCATATATATTGTATACGAACATAATTTTTTTAATATAAATGTCAAAATCCTTATGTATATAAATATATCTATTGATTTATAATTAAATTCATAAAAAATTATATAATAATTTTTCAAAACCTGCAATATGGTATGTAATGTTTTGAATTTATTGTTGAATTTTTTAATTATATTTTTATTTAATTTAATTATTTCCACATGGAAATTACTAATTAACTAAAAAATCAAAATAAAAAAAACTATATGACTGAAAGCATTTTCACACATATATATTAATATTTAATTATATATTTTTATATGTTTCATTTATGTTATATACAATTGTTCGAAAAAAAATTAAACATGATCTAATATTTAAAAAATATTATATTTGCTGTAACAACTTTGGTCGAGATTACCTGGAATTAAATATAAAATATGGTTTAAAATTATTTTAATTAATGTTAAGATGAATTTGGGAAATTTTACTTGTTATAATTTCCAAATTAAAATGGCTTTCTAGTTGGAAAAAAATAAGGTTGGGAAAATTTATTAAATTTTATAAATTGTGTAAATTAACTTCTTATATTTGATAATATAAGAATAAACTTGGAGTGAGAATTTATAAAATATATGGAAATAATTTTTATAATTTAAAATAGAATTTTTCTAAGTTTATTCACTTATTGATTTTAATAGAGATTTATGATAGATATTTTCCATTTCAAATTATTACAACAAATGTTGTAAATTTAATTAAATGTTAATATTGAGATTTATTGTTTAAAAAGAGATTTTATAATTAATAGTTAATTTTATTAAAAATAATGAGAATAACTTTTAACTTCAAAAGTTAAAATTTAATTTTACAGAATATCTTAATATTAATAGAAATGAGATTTTTTGGTATTTTAGAACATTGTTAAAATTTGAGGAAAAATAATGTAGGCTTCCATAAAATAGTTGAGTATTAATTCGTGTTTTATGAGGGAAAACAATAGCAATTAGTAAACATTTTCTTATTGGGTTATATGATACCCATTAGGCCCATGTAGTGGGTGAATAATAATCCACATACCCTTGTTTCCTTCATCACTTTCTCATTTTCAGCCATACTCTAAAAAAAATCTAAAAATAAAAGTCCTCCTTATTCCTAAACCCTAGAACCAATTTCCTCTACATCAAGAACAAATCAAGGGGCTTTTGGCTAATAATTATAGAAATCAACAGTAGGTAATCTCCTCTATCTTCTAGTATGTTTATTTCGCGTATTAATCCTAGTTTTTGTATAGGGTTATAATTCTTTTCCCTTGCAAATTCTGAAATTGAGCATAGGTTGTTATCAAGAGGATCTACCCTAGGCGAATCTGGGTTCTAATCATCAAATCAGGCTTAATTAGGTGAGTTAATCACTTCTTACTTATAGATGAGTGCTTATCGCTGTTGTTAATAGATGAATTTGATGTTGAATTGATCTCAATTTTGTGTTGATTTTCTTATCATAAGAAACAATTTTCTGTTTGATAAAACCCACGTCATATGATCATGGATTTCATTCCACTATAGTTTTTTGGATGCTCACATGTTAGCTAAATCAGTCTAGTAGATATCCAGGTTCAATTTAGAGGAAAAAACACCACAAACGGGAAACCGAGCATTGTCGATGTCGCCTGGGACTCAGCCCAGGCATGCCAACTAGTGTACCGGTCACTGTGACCGATGGACCACTCATGACCTAGTCCGAGACCTAGGTCACGCTGTTTCGGGCTCCATTTGCACCTGTTTGCTCCTCCATTCGCCCTTGTGATCGCTTGAACCTATTTGCTTGATTTTGTTATTGTTTTCTATGCCAGTTTCAATGTTATTTCCTGATTTTAATTTATGAATACGTGAATTCATCTTGTGGTTTATTATTCCATAGGATTGCTCTATGGTTCCATGAAACAACACACAATTTTCGTCGCACGTTTTCAACTAGAGTTTAAAAAAAAAATGATTTTCAATCGAAATTGCTTTCTCAAATCATTTTTAAGTATGGATATAATTTCCATAAAAGATATTTGGAATATTTATATATGTATATAAAATAAATTTGTTTATAATAACAGCTTCAAAGTTGATTTGGAACAATGTTATAAAATTGTACTTATATATATGCAAGGGTTTCCAATATATATATATGTATGTATGTACGTATATGTATATATTCTAGTTTATAAAACAATATTTTCGAGAGGGATTTTAAAGTAAATTATTTTATTAAATTGTATGACATTGATCGAATGAAAAATCGATTTAAACGAATTAATAAAACGAGTGGTATAAAATGCTCGTGTTTATGTTTTCGATTAATCCCGAACTTGTTTGATTGAGCCATTTATACACATGAGTGGAGCTTACTAACTTATAGTAAATGTTTAAATAAACCCATATGGTATGGGACACATGGTTGTTATTTATTTGATTACTATTCGGAGGTCTATAACACTTATCGATGAGTTTATGACTCGCCTTCGGAGTTTATAGGACTTGTTCCTATCATGGAGTTTATAGGTCCCGTACCTATCTTGATGTTTATAGGATTTGTTCCTATCTTGATGTTTATAAGACTTGTTCCTATCTTGGAGTTTAAAGGTCTTGTACCTATCTTGATGTTTATAGGACTTGTTTCTATCTTGATGTTTATAGGTCTTATACCTATCTTGATATTTATAGACTTATACGTCTATCATGGAGTTACATGCATGTAGGTGAATTTATTCACCAATCTTGGAGTTTTGGCACCTTTCCCCTTTTATGTGATTTTTTGGATTTCAGTTATGATTTCTAGATTCGATGCTATTAGTGTTAACACCAAATGATTTTGGGGATTTTGCTTTTAGAAGCTATTTTGAGTTTTGATATTTGGTGATTACACACTTGGAGTTTATTGAAGCATTCTTATTGTTAGCCAATTCTTGGCCTTGTGTTCATATTTGAGACTTATATCATTATATCCATTGTTTATCTTACTTGACCTATTCATTATAGTCTAGACTGACCCATTCATTATTTCATAATACTCGGGTCAGCCTAAGATATTTCAGGTGCTTCAGTTGATAGTTCTAAAGAGGATTTCACTCCAGTTCTCTAGTTATCTTTCATTATACTTTCATTTTGTATATGTGTACATATTCATATAGTGTTTTATTTTGACTCATTTATTGTAAACCTTTTTACCTATGGGATATTGTACTTATATATTCTGTGGTTCATGATGACCACAGTTTTGTAGTCGAATTTATGTACCTATTCATTATGATCAGCTTGAATCTATTTATATTCCGCCGTGTATATTCTGTGATCTGTGATTTTGTGATTTGTATTTATAATATATTGTTCTAGATTATTATTTTAGCCACCGTAATTTTGTTTTAAGCCTGGTTTGCATATGTCGATTCCACTTGTAATGAATATATATATATATATACAACATATTAATCGATGTATCGATGCTCGCTTAAAATTAAATTCATGGATGGTTGCTCTTAACTAGCCCTATTCTCTACACTAGCAGACGATATTACTTTGTAATATCCTTTGTTAGTGTGGGTCTTGGGGTGGGGCGTCATAGCTTGGTATCGAAACTGAGTTCAAACTAAAATAGATATTACAGACACAAATCTTGGCCTAGCTGAGTCTTATAGACCATCCATTTGGGATTCTTGGGTAGATAATATGAATCATCTCTTTTAGAATAAGAAGTGTCTTTTGGGATTCTAGAAACGTTTCCTTCATATCCACTCTTTGATATTCCTATTATCGAATCATGTGATTTCTAAGCAATCTACGATCCAATCTTTCCATTTTAGAAGTGTAGTTGACTAGCGGTTGAGTCACTCATTCCAGTATAGGGCAATCCCATGAGCCCAGTTGAGCCATAATGCATAGTCCGTCCAACAACTCATGAAGCATATATCAAAAATTTTAAGATCAAAATCATGCAGCGGAATTAAGAAGATTGTGATGCCCCACCTCTATACTCACGCTAGCCAAGGACACTACGGAGTAATGCCGTCGACTAGCGCGAAGAATAAGGCTGTTGAGGAGCGACCATTTGTGTAATTTCTTCGGGCGAGTACCGATATGTCAGATAAAATAACTTACATTTCATTTCAAGAGGAAATCCAACATATCAAATACAAACTCGAAGCTACCACACAGTGGCTATGAGGCCTTCGGAAACAAATATAGAAATAAACATAACACAAATCAATCACAGATGTTCATATCTCAAAGGCGGAAACAGATATGAATATAACACATAAAAGTGTACATCAGAATATTGGTCATATAAGATCCACTACTTTACAAAAGAATAGATACAAGTGCTAGACAAAAGAATATGTATAAATCAGAGAGTCTCTATCTCAAATGTATAACAACAAAAATTACCAATCTAATGTAGTTAGACAAAAGTCAGAAGATGATCCCAAATAAGGAGTCAAGCAGAAGCACCTGTAACATCTCAGTCTGACCCGAGTATTATTTAAGAAGAAAATAATAAACGGATCAGTCTAGCTATAATTATCATATATATAAAATGAGATATGAGTAGAGATATAACAAAAACGTATGATAACCATAATGTCAAACTGTGACAAATATACTTTAAACAACAACAAAATCATACAATATCTCAAGAATCTCAAAGCACTAAAAAGAATGTCATATTCTTTATTTTACTCACCAAACCCCAAATATTGACAAACATATCATTGTCAATCACAAAAAGAGGTGAAACACAAATTCTAGAAGTCATCAACTAGGAATCCAGAAATCACAAAGGGGGGGAAGGCCTATCACAAACGGGAGCATGAAAACTCACCAACACGTGTATCACAAACGGAACGCTATTCCATGGTCGCTAACAATAAATTTTGAGCCGAAGCTCCACAAACGGCCCTAAGACCACGGGTCGCTACCCCTCCAAATTTTAAGCCGAAGCTCCACAAACGGGGTTTTTTAGTCCCCACACAAACAAATAGACATCGCACATCGCTAGTCTAAATCACAAAATGATCATCATCGATCAATAAAAAGTGTGAATCAGACTTAGCTAGTAAATAGATGAGTTTAGCTTCATGTCCCATAACCACTGGCTTAACTCAAATATTTACGAACAGATTGTAGATTTCCACTCGAAAATTGTCACAAGATTTCAATCGAACAAGTCTAAGAATTAACCGACAAAGTAAACGCAAGCGTTTCATACCACTTGTTTTGCTAAGTCGTTTAATTGGATTTCTCGCACGAATGAGGTAAAGGTTTGTATATACTAATAGATTGGAAAACGGTTTTGAAAGAGAGCTTTATATTTAAAATAGTGTCGAAATCATTTTGATGAAAGAGATTGAATATTTACTACTAGTATAGAAACCTTTGTATTTAGAAGTGACAAATCACAAAATGATTGTAGAAACAATCAATCACAAAAATCCACATTCGAAGATGTGAATTAAATCCAAAGAAATCGATACCAAATCCATCAAAATGGATATTCCCAAAAATCCAAAGAGAGAAGTCATCAAAGTCGATAGTAAGTTAAGTGATAACAACTATCCGGATCAACTAAAATCGATTAAAATTGGAAACCCACACAAATAAAGCAAATTGGGTCGGGACAAGCAGATTCAGATGTCTGAACCTGAAGCTCTGGGTAATATTTGGCCTAGGCCAATGATGGCCAAATTATATCGGAAGCGATCGGATGAGTGACAATTGCTAGGGTTTGATGCCAAATGACTACCCAACCCTAAAGACTCACCAATACTCTCAAACCAACATGTCCAAACATCCATATAAGGATTTTCATAGATTTTGATTTCAAAACACCAAAATTGGAATATTCATCAAACCAATTCAATTCAAAGGTAATGGAGAAGAAATATATGTTAGGAATTCATACCCAACGACTATCAAAGGTATAGACATAGATGTGAGTCCCAAAAACTCAACTTTTAAACCAAAACACAAATGATAAGCTCTAGAACAAGCAATAGGTTGATCTCTCTTCAATACCACCTCTAGAATCTTCAATCTAATATCAAAGGTGAAGTTTTCCCTAAGTTAGGTTATAGGAATTTCTGAAAATTAAAGAGGGATTGAGATGGAGAAGATGAAGAGGATGCTTACCTAAGCTTTTCTTTGATTTCGAGCTTGAAGATGATAATTCCTAAGAAAATTAGGGCTTAGGAATTTCTAATTTCTTTTCACTTCCCTCATTTTTCTTTTAGCTTGAGTGTTAGGAAATAATAGAGTGAATGAAGAGGAGTTGGATGAAGGGTTAAGTTATTAGAAGGTTGATGGGCTGAAACCCAAACCCAAAGCCCTAATTGAAAATCTCAAAAATTTCCCAACTCAAAACATATCGATGTTTATACTCAAAAAAGTTGCAAACACCATTTTGAACTCAATGGAATTGGTCTCGAGTCCAAATTGTTGAATCTCAATTTCAATCTTCATTCAGACATCTGAAATTTCCAAACCAAACGTCTGAATCTGGAAAAATATGAGTTTTCTAACTTCATTCGGACGTTTGAAATGAATGATTCAGACGTCTGAATCTGGAAAAACAGAAGTTGTCTAGAACAATATTCAGACGTCTGAATCATTTATTTCAGACGTCTGAAAATGGCAATTTTAGCCTATTTCCTTTCTGGTTTGACTCGAGCAATTTCAGACGTCTGAATGACCCATTTCAGATGTCTGAATTTCTGTTTGAATGTGTTTTCAAATAGGCACTTCCAAATAGCACGATCCACATAGACTTTTCACTAATTTGACTGTTATTCTACGAATAGTGACTTTTCGAACTAAAATCCGACTAACGATGCTATATTTAAATTAAACATTTAAATATACGAATCGTAAAATATGCGGGTTGTTACAGACTCCCCTCCTTAAAGAAATTGCGTCCTCGCAATACTTAAGAAGAAATTAAAGAGTAACAACTATAAAAGCATATCAATACAAAGAGAAGAAAATTTGAAATAAGAAGTTCACCTTAATGAGCACGAGAGAGTAAGTCCGGATGTGTTCGCTCGATAAATTCTCTAGATTCCCAAGAGCAATCCTTAGGATTTGAGGACCATTGAACTTTCACAAGAGGAACATTTTTATTTCGAAGGCGTTTAACCTCCGAAGCAATGATACAGATAGGATGTTGTTCATAAGTCAAATTAGGCGAAACTTCAATTTCTTCAATAACACCAAACTCAAGAACAGAATCGGAATCTCGAAGGCATTTCCGTAATTGAGAGACGTGGAATACGTCATGAATAGCGGAAAATTGAGCTGGTAATAAAGAGCGATAAGCCACGAAACCAATGCGTTCGGTGATGGGAAATGGGCCAATATATCGAGGTGCTAATTTTCCAGATCGACTGAAACGCACAACACCCTTCATAGGTGAAACATGAATAAACACAAAATCTCCTACAAAAAATTCTAATTTCCTTCTTCGATTATTGGCATAGGATTTTTGTCTACTTTGAGCTTCTTTCATCCTATGACGAATAAGGTCAATCTATTCTATGGCCTCCCGAATAAAATCTGGACCTAAAACTAGCTTCTCACCGGCTTCAAGCCAACACGAAGGAGATCGGCATGGCCTTCCATATAGTGCCTCGAAAGGTACCATACCAATACTAGATTGGAAGCTAATATCATAGGAAAATTCAACAAGAGAAATATGATATTTCCAACATCCACCAAAATCAAGAACACATGCACGAAGAAGATCTTCAAGAGTTTGATTCACACGCTCGGTTTTTCCATCGGACCGAGGATGATAAGCGGTGCTAGAATTAAGCTTTGTTCCCAAAGCTTTTTGAAGACCTTTCCAAAATCCACTGGTAAACAATGGATCATGATCGCTAACAATAGAAGTAGGAACTCCATGCAATCTAACAATTTCCTTGACAAAGAGTTTAGCCAAAATAGGTACGGTCCGATTGGACCGAATGGGAAGAAAATGGGCGGATTTTGTAAGTCTATCAACTATCACCCATAGGCTATCATGACCCAAACGAGAACGGGGAAGACCGTCAATAAAGTCCATGGAAATTTGATCCCACTTCCATATTGGAATTTCCAAAGGTTGCAATAACCTACCGGGCCTTTGATGCTCGGCCTTTACAAGTTGGCAAGTCATGCATCGTTTAATAAAGTTAGCAATATCAGATTTCATTCCATCCCAATAATAAAGTCGCTTCATCTCTGCGTACATTTTACTACTACCGGGATGAATGGTAAATTTAGAACGATGAGAATCTTCTAATATATCTTTACGAAGATCAATAATATTTGGCACAATAAGTCTACCAAATTTTTGAATACCGCCACGAACATCAATATCAAAGTCTTTCAAACCTTCAATATCAATTTTATCCCTACAACTTTGGCTAAGAAGAACCAATTCGGGATCATGCTTTTGAGCTTCAAGAATGCGGTCTGAAGGATAAGGATGAGCCTCAAGGCAACATAAAACAAGAGATGAATATGAATTGGATTCACGATCTCGAATCTCACAAGTGGATAAAGTCGGAGATCATTCCATTCAGATATCATCATGGAAACAACCGCTTGTTGCTTACGACTAAGGGCATCGGCAACACGATTTCCTTTTCCGGGAGTATAAAGAATATCAAGATCATAAGATGCAAGGAACTGGAGCCAACGTTGTTGAAGCAAATTAAGTTTCTTTTGAGAAAATAAATACTTCAAAGATTTATGATCGGTGTAGAGAACAAATTTCTCTCCCAAAAGATAATGAGGCCAAATTCTAAGGGCGAATACAATAGCCACGAGCTCTAAATCATGAGTGGCATATCTAGTCTCAGCAGGCTTTAATTGCCTAGAAGCATAAGTAATAACACGTTCCCTTTGCATGAGAACGGCACCCAAACCAACACGACTAGCATCGGTGTAAACAATAAAATCTTGGTTCCCTTCGGGAATCACAAGAATAGGATCCATGGAAAGGAGTTCTTTTAGTTTCTGAAAAAAAGCTTCACATTTGTCTGACCAAATGTATTTAACTCCCTTTTTGGTCAAATTAGTAAGAGGTAAGAAAATTTTAGAAAAGTCTTTTATGAACCGATGGTAATAGCTCGCCAATCCGAGAAAGCTACGAATTTCCGTCACACTCTCCGGTGTCTTACAATTTTGGACCACTTCAATCTTTGAAGGATCCACGGAAATTCCGGATTCAGAAATGATATGTCTCAAAAATTTCACACGAGATTGCCAAAAATGGCATTTAGAAAATTTTGCTTTCAATTGGTTGCTCCTAAGAGTTTCCAACACAATCCGAAGATGATTTTCATGCTCTTCCTCGGTTTTAGAATAAATAAGAATATCATCTATAAAGATGAGAACAAATCGATCGAGGAAGTCTTTGAAAACTCGATTCATAAGGTCAACGAAATAAGCTGGAGCATTCGTTAAACCAAATGGCATAACAAGCCATTCGTAAGATCCATAACGAATACAGAACGATGTCAAAGGAATGCTATCCTCCGCAATACATAGCTGATGAAAACCGATTGCTAAGTCTAACTGTGAAAAGACTTTAGCACCACTAAGTTGATCGAATAAATCATCAATCCGAGGCAAGGGATATTTATTATTGATGGTGAGATCATTAAGCTTGCGGTAGTCAACGCAAAGCCTAAGTGTAATATCCGATTTCTTTATAAAAATAGCTGAAGCTCCCCATGGAGAGGAACTAGATTGAATAAATTACTTCGCTTCCAATTCGGATAATTGTTTGCGCATCTCCTCATTTTCTTTATTGGACATACGATAAGGAGGACGAGTAATAGGTAGAGCTCCAGGGATTAGATTAATTCTGAATTCAATTGCTCGCTTAGGTGGTAATCCTAGAACGGGCTCAAATATGTCAGGAAATTCACGAACAATGTGAATGAGAGAAATGACATCTTCCTCATCATCATTATCGTCGTCATGAGGATTTAGAGAATACAAAGATGCTTTCGAATTGGAATCTGAATCTTTTAGAACAAGAGAAATCTGCTTAACAGATTGAGGATGTCGAAGATATATAGTCTGCTCAGGACATAGGATATGGGCTTCATAACGGTTAAGCCAATCCATCCCAAAAATCATTTCAAAACCTAAATAACGCATAACATGCAAATCGGCATGGAAAGAGTAATCACATAAAATAATTTCGACATTTTTACAAAGTAAACTGAGTGTTGTGGATCCACCAGCCGGATTCGCAATCCTTAATGAAGTCATCAAGCCAATAACATTCAAAGACAAAGCATCAACAAGTTTTTTTGATATAAAAGAGTGAGATGCACCCGTATCAAAAAGAACTCGAATAGGAAGATCACGAAATATAATAATGCCATCAAGGATAGAATGAGAAATACCTTGACCACGAGAAGTGTTAGTAGGGGCTTGTACAACATTTAGCTTGCCTTCCTTCTTGCTTTGAAGTTTGGGACACAAAGATATAGTATGACCCGAACTCTTGCAATAGCCCCAAGAAAGAGACTTCAGACACTTATTTGCATAATGTCCTTAGAACCACAATTGTAACATTCTCCACGACTAGAGGTAGGAGACTTTGCTATTGAAGTTGTTTGCTTCCCCTTTTTGTTGGGATTAGGCTTGAATTTAAAAGGTCTCTTCTTATTGATGTTGTGTTTGACTTCAACATCACTTTCTTTATCGGCCTCTTCGAGTCGAAGAGTGATATCAACAAGCTGATCAAAAGAAACTTCCAGTTTCAGAAGTAATGGCTTCTTGAGATTCTTATTCAACCCGTAGACAAATCTTTGATTTTTCTTCAATGTGGTATTAATATACTCGACCCCATATTTAGATAGAGATTCAAAAGAAGCTACATAATCCGTCACAGAAGATTCACCTTGAACAAGGTCAATGAAGCGTCGAGCTAGAGATACTTTTTCAGCTTCCGGCACAAATTTTAATTCGAACATTTCCCTGAATTGCTCCCAAGTAAGATCTGCTTCAATAATTTCAGAGATCAAAAGCTCATACCAGTCTAATGCTCTTTCTTGGAGCATGCTAGAAGCCACTTGGACTCGATGGAGACATTAAGATTCATGCGAGAAAAGATGCGGTCCCATGTTCGAAGCCAAGCCTGGACTTCTATAACGCTCTCGGAACCTTTGAATGGCTTTCCACCCAAACTGGTGTAATTACTGCACAAGCGTGCAAACCCAGATTTAGGATGGGTGGGCTCTGGAGTGGGTCCGATAGCTTGAGCATTCCTTACAAGATCTAGAAGTTGCTGAGCAGACTAAATACTCCATCATGAGGAGTAGCACTAGATTGACCGGCGCTGGGACAGCCTGGTCTAACCATTTCTCTTCTTTAAGAAAGAAAGAAAAGAGGAAAAAGGTTATTCACAAAATGAATATCAAACAAACTTGATTGAGAAAACAAGGCATCATAAAAGAAATAGGATAGAACGGCACGAAGATTCTAATTAAATCCTATGGCACGATTCCTAAGAAAGACTTAGGACAATGATCCTTGCTAGATTATTCTACATTGTTCTGAAGTTTGGCTCTGATACCAAGCTGTGACGCCCCACCTCTATACTCACGCTAGCCAAGGAGACTACGGAGTAATGCCGTCGACTAGCACGAAGAATAAGGCTGTTGAGGAGCAACCATCTGTGTAATTGCTTCGGGCGAGTACCGATATGTCAGATAAAATAACTTACATTTCATTTCAAGAGGAAATCCAACATATCAAATAAAAACTCGAAGCTACCACACAGTGGCTATGAGGCCTTCGGAAACAAATATAGAAATAAACATAACGCAAATCAGTCACAGATGTTCATATGTCAAAGGCGGAAATAGATATGAATATAACACATAAAAGTGTACATCAGAATAGTGGTCATATAAGATCCACTACTTTACAAAAGAATAGATACAAGTGCTAGACAAAATAATATGTATACATCAGGGAGTCTCTATCTCAAATGTATAACAATAAAAACTATCAATTTAATGTAGTTAGACAAAAGTCAGAAGATGATCCCAGATAAGGAGTCAAGCAAAAGCACTTGTAACATCTCGGTCTGACCCGAGTATTATTTAAGAAGAAAATAATAAACGGATCAGTCTAGCTATAATTATCATATGTATAAAATGAGATATGAGTAGAGATATAACAAAAATGTATGATAACCATAATGTCAAACTGTGACAAATATACTTTAAACAACAACAAAATCATACAATATCTCAAGAATCTCAAAGCACCAAAAAGAATGTCATATTCTTTATTTTATTCACCAAACCCCAAATATTGACAAACATATCATTGTCAATCACAAAAAGAGGTGAAACACAAATTCTAGAAGTCATCAACTAGAAATCCAGAAATCACAAAGGGGGAGAAGGCCTATCAAAAACGGGAGCATGAAAACTTACCAACACGTGTATCACAAACGGAACGCTATTCCATGGTCGCTAACCATAAATTTTGAGCCGAAGCTCCACAAATGGCCCGAAGACCACAGGTCGCTACCCTGCCAAATTTTGAGCCGAAGCTCCACAAACGGGGTTTTTTAGTCCCCACACAAACAAATAGACATCGCACATCGCTAGTCTAAATCACAAAATGATCATCATCGATCAATAAAAAATTTGAATCACACTAAGCTAGTAAATAGATGAGTTTAGCTTCATGTCCCATAACCACTGGCTGAACACAAATATTTACTAACAGATTGTAGATTTCCACTCGAAAATTGTCACAAGATTTCAATCGAACAAGTCTAAGAATTAACCGACAAAGTAAACGCAAGCGTTTCATACCACTTGTTTTGCTAAGTCGTTTAATTGGATTTCTCGCACGAATGAGGTAAAGGTTTGTATATACTAATAGATTGGAAAACGGTTTTGAAAGAAAGCTTTATATTTAAAATAGTGTCGAAATCATTTTGATGAAAGAGATTAAATATTTACTACTAGTATAGAAACCTTTGTATTTAGAAGTGACAAATCACAAAATGATTGTAGAAACAATCAATCACAAAAATCCACATTCGAAGATGTGAATTAAATCCAAAGAAATCGATACCAAATCCATCAAAATGGATATTCCCAAAAATCCAAAGAGAGAAGTCATCAAAGTTGATAGTAAGTGATAACAACTATCCAGATCAACTAAAATAGATTAAAATTGGAAACCCACATAAATTAGGCAAATTGGGCCGGGACAAGCAGATTCAGACGTCTGAAATGAATAATTCAGACGTTTGAACCTGAAGCTCTGGGCAATATTTTGCCTAGGCCAATGATGGCCAAATTATATCGAAAGCGATCTTTTAAGTGACAATTGCTAGTGTGACGACCCGCATTCCTACGCCCAGGAAGACGTATCATCTTTAAGGAAGAAAGGGGTGAGAAAATAGAAAAGATAGAGAAGAAGAAGAAACAACATCAGAATCTCAACAGCGGAACGAATAAAATATAATATATCACATAAGAGAATACATAGTATCATATACATCAGAGTTACACAAATAATACAACACACACTAGACAATTATAAACACCTGTCTAGTTAATACAACTCGATACAACTCAAACAAAGACTCAAAGATACCAAACACAGCGGAACCATCTATATATATCTACAAACGTTGAAGCCTCCTGCTCCATTGCTCCTCCAGTATTCGTCAAAGCTAACCTGATCACTTGGCTACTCATAAAAATTTGAGTACCCAAGAGTTTATGAAAAACAGAAATAAACTCTGGGTTAGACATGGGTCTGGTGTGAGTAACAAGGTTAAAATTGCTTAACTTTTAAAACATTTGGAAAGAAAAGGTATCACGTAAGACTCCCCATAAATAAACATGGGTATGTATTTACCTTACGCTAACCAAATCATTTTTTAGGAAATCCAGTGATATTATAATAATGTCTAGTGTTTTCAAGTAAAACTAGAAAATAGCTGAAATGCTTACATCTCACATTCCAACATAGTTGGGCACAATCAAAACGTACGACGCTTATTGGAGATTGGATTCCATACAATGGCAGGGCTACTAGGGTACCGCCCATCACAGTACCTGGCCTAGATCAGAGTACCGAGGAGTACGCCCGCTCCCCTGCAACACAAAGCCGAAACCATCCCTTACTGGACAGTCCCGAACGAAACAACCCCAGCAGTTGTCGCGAATCAACTGCCCACTAAACCGAATAAAAAGGGACCTCTAGACAGGGGTATATCTCGCTCTCAAGTGGGTGCTACCCATGAAGCCTTGCTGCACCTCCCCTGTTTTAGCCATTCCCGGTTGATGAGGCTTGAGGCTACGATAACCTTTAGAGAACACAGCTCTTAGAATGCTCATCGTCCGCCCGATGATGTTCTGAAAGCATTCAATCCATACAAGTTCGTTCCGGGTTCGAACGAAACCGAAGGCATCATCTTGTTACACTCGTATTGGAATCACCCTCAGAGTTAACGACGATAACCCTTGCATTCTGAATCTTCATCTTCACTTGGAATTAACGACCTATCGTTAATTTGGATCGATGTGGTTTTCGGACTTCCAAATATGGAAAACCCGATCCCGGTCTCATCAAATCCAAATCACCATCTTTTAGGTCCAAGTTGTTTTAAAGTTTAAAACAATTTAATTCATTATCCATATACACACAAATAGATAATTCACAATATCACAATATATAATCACATCACATCAGATAATTCACATCATCACATTTCAACCAAAGCAATCCATATCACATAACATTACTTATCTCACATCTGAGATATCAATCCATTCAAGGAAAACAATATCATCCATCCATACATAAACAATGATTAAATGATCACTCTATAATTAATTTAAAATGAATTAAATTAATTACTACCTCTTTAATTAATTTAAAGTAAATTAAATTAATTACTACATCATTAAAATCCTACTTACATAACCATTGGTTAATTTCCAATCAATTAATCAATCATCATCCACTTATTCACTTCAATTAATCATACTTGATTAATTACCTTTTTTTTGCCAAGGCCGACGGGGTTGGATGGTCCCCGACCATTTTATTGCAGCACCAAAAGAATTACAACAGAAACAACAATGAGCAAAGCTCAAAGAAAACAGAGGAGAACTAAGTGCTACAAAAAAAAACTGGATGCTAAAAGAAGAAAAAAAAGAAGAATAAAACACAAAGGAATGACTCAGAACGCTTGGTAAATGCCTGGATCGAAGGCAAAAGGAAGCAATCCCAGAGAGATTCTGATCTCATGTATTACCCATTTCTTGAACATAAGTTCAGTTTTCTCGTTGCTGTTATCAAATACCCGAGTATTGCGTTCTCTCCAAACCGCTGCAATAAAACTCTTCAGAACAGTGAGAAATATTCTCCCATCATTTTTCTTATGCCCTGTTTTTGCATGAATTATGTTCCACTCATTCTGATTGTCATGTGAAATATTAAATCTACCTAGCCTTGCCATAACCGAAGACAAAACCTGTTTAATATCAATACATTCAAAAAACAAATGCTCAGTTGTTTCCACCTGATCGTGGCAGAAAGTACACAAAACGTCAATAGTCATACCAATGCTCGCTAGCTTTGCTTTAGTTAGGATAGCACGATTTAGCACTTTCCACAGTACTAAGTTCTCTCTCATACTATTATCCCTACTCCATGTTCTCTTACTCCATTTCCATTTAGACTTATCAGTGTTCTTTATCATATATTCATAAACATTACCAATTTTATACTTAGTTTTGTGCTCACCCCAAACAAGCTTATTTGAGGTGGAGGAGAGGGGCGAAAAGCTTCTGATCATATTCCATACAAACTGTATTCTCTGATTGGAAGAAAACGTAAAAGTACTTTGTATAGTATAAAGAACATCCCTAACCTTCGCTGCATGGTGAATGCCTGTCTGCATGATTTCATTGTACTCAAGTTGTCTCCTCAGTATCATCCCTTTTTCGAGCCACGGATCATCCCAGAAACTCACACTGTTTGTAGTGTTAGTATTCATTTGGCCGAGAGGGAGAACTTCCTTCTTTATCTTGAAAATACACTGCCACGTCCAACTAAGGTTCTGTGGCTTTGTCATATTCCAAAAACTCTTTCGTTTTACTACATTTTGTCGAGACCATTCTGCCCATAAGCTATCAGTACTGTTGATGTAGGTGTCAATGTGTTTTGAAAACGCCGCCCTATTCCACTGCTTTATGTTGATGATACCAAGTCCTCCTTTGTTCATGGGTTGTTCAACTCTGCTAAACCTGATAGGGGAAATGTACTTTCCTGTTGTCCTTCCCGTCCACAAAAAGCGCATAAATGCACTTCTAATCATTTTCATTAACTTAAAGGGTAGCACATATGTTCTAGCCCAATAAACTTGCATTGCAAAAATGACAGATTTGATTAAAGTAAGCCTTCCAGCTTGACTCAACTTCCCAGTGGTCCAGCAGTTAAGCCTCGCTGTTATCCTCTCAAATAGCAGAAGACACTGATTAGTTGTTATTTTAGATGTTGCCAAAGGAAGGCCCAAGTAGGAAACAGTGGTAGGGGAAGGAGATAGGCCAGTGACATGCATTATTTCAGCCACATGCTCCATGTTGAATCCAACTAAAATGATCTCAGATTTATGAATGTTGACCTTTAGACCAGTCATCTGATAAAACTGATCTAGGGTATTCATTATGTTGCTAACAGTTGTGATGTCTGGCGCATAGAACACAACAAGGTCATCAGCGAACATCAACGAAGAGATTTGTGGATTACTGCACATTTGATGGAGTTTAAACTGTCCTTGGTTTATTAGTTTGTCTATCATTCTTGTCAGAAGCTCCATAACCATGATGAAGACGTAAGCAGATATCGGGTCCCCTTGCCTTATACCCTGCTTACTTCTAAAAAATCCAACCGCAATTCCATTGACAATGATTGAATATGTTGGTGTAGAGATACATTCATATATCCATGCAATAAAGTGGGGTGGGAAGTTCATATAACCCATGATACGTACGATACTATCCCATTGTAACATATCAAAGGCTTTCATGATATCAAGTTTTAACATAGCTTTCGGGGTAGCATTCTTACGATTATATCCTTTAAGGAGCTCATGAGTGAGAAGGATATGATCAAGTATGTTCCTGCCAGGTAGTAATGCTGCTTGGTTGTTGGAAACCAGCGAAGGAAGAACATGCTTGAGTCTGCTAGCAATGACTTTGGAGATGCACTTGTATATAGTGTTACAGCATGATATAGGACGGTATTCATTAACATGATGAGCATTTTTAATTTTGGGGATTAAAGCTATATTGGTGTAATTGAAAGACCTGAATAGCTTGGCCTTTTTGAAAAACACCTTAACTGCATTGATGACATCAGTAGAGACGAATGACCAGCATGAAGTATAAAACTTTGCGTTCAGCCCGTCAGGGCCACCGCATGAGTTACTGTTTAGAGTAAACATCGCTTTCTCAATTTCTTCAGAGGTCACTTCAGAGCATAGCATGATATAGTCATCATTTGTTAACCTAGGTAGAATATCAGCTGGGATTTCGTCAAGTTTTGGAATGAAGCCGTTCTCGTTGCCATAAATGTATGAAAAGTTTTGTATAAAAGCATTTTGTACTTCATCCATAGAAGAATGAAGTACACGATTCCTATCTTTGATAGTGGTAATATTTTCTCTACGCTGTTTGTTCTTGAGGCTAGCATGAAAAAACTCACTATTTCTATCTCCTTGTTCACGCCATTTTATTCTGGATTTTTGCCTTACCATCTCATTCTCTTTTGATAATGCTTCATAATGCTTCATAGGATTTTTGCCTTACCATTTATTGATTAATTACCTTTTAATTTCATTCAATTAATTATTCTTAATCATTTATAATAATTTACCTTTAATAAATCCATAAATTGATTATTCACATTCATTCTAAATTAATCATATTTTATTACTTCATTGATTTATTATTCCCAAAATTATCCATTGTTACATTATTAAAATAACTAATGATCTCTAATTACATTTTCAATTAATTATTCCTTTTAGATTAATTATATTAAGGAAGGTTGAATCTTCACAATCATATATATTAATCACCCTTGATTAATAACATCAATTAATCCCCTGATTAATTATTCTCAAATGACTCATCATCATTCCACTAATTACATTCAGTAATTATTCATCAATTACTTCTCTAAGTAATTGTACTTCCCAAATTATCAAGTGATTAGTGTAAATTAATTAAACTAAATTAATTAACTTAGACAAATCAAATTTTAATTCAATTAACTACAATGAGTTTATTTGTTCTTTAATTACTTCCATAAAGTAATTATACTTAAACAGTTTCATAAATGATTATCATTAATGGATTAATCTAATTAATTATTAAAAATTAATCACAATAATTCATCATTAGATACAAATTAATTTATCTTTAATAATCCATTTACCAATCTCTAATAATAAATTAATCTAAATCATTAATTTATAATTTAAATAAGCATTCTTTAAGTACCTCATCAATTTTAAACCTTAATTATCTCTAAGATAATTCCTTCCTTTATTTATGACTTAATTAATATTAACATATGTATTTTTGAAACATTTTACTTTGAATTTACATTTTAGTTCCATTTTGAATTTAAGATTCAAAATGATTAACCATTTAATTTTAAATCAAATTTAAAATTATTTAATAAATCTTAAAATAAATGTAAAGAACATTCATTTCTTATGTAAGGAACTTATATAAGGAAAAAAAATTAAACTAAGTCACTTAACTATTTTAAAATCAAGCTTTTTAAAAATAAATTGATTATTTAACTTGCAAATTTTAAGTTAAACAAATTTATTAACTTTCCATTCAATGTTACGAAATTCTTTTTTTTAAATAATCTATGTAAAGTAAGTTTAAACCTTACTTGAAACCAAATCATTTTTAAACATGCTTTATTTAAACTTATCTAAATTCAATATTCAAGTAAATTTGAATCTATAATTCCTTTGATTTTAAACTTAGTTTAAATCTTGCTTTATATTTTAGATTTCATTTTAAAATTTAGAATTCAAAAGTTCATTTGAATTCAACTTAAATCTTTGATTTAAACACCTGTTTAAAAACTTGCTTCAACTTTTTCTTTTTTTTTAGTTTTAAGATTTTAAACAGTTCAGGATTCATCTTAAATCCAATTCAAATAGCACATTTTCTTATCACCTCCAAGTTATTTAAAACAATTTAAATTTAAAACTTGTTTATTCCAAAACCAAGTTTTAAAACTAACTTTAACTCACCATTAATCTTGGTTAAACTCAGTTAAACATTGATCTGAGATTTCAATTTACTTCCAACTTTCCAGACAAACAGTTCAAGATTGAACCTATACAAACATTTTCCCAGCTAGCAACAAATTTACTTCGGGCTATACACTTCAAATCTTCGAGTAGATTATCATATTACCCGAGACAATATGCCAACATCCTCAACCAAACGAAAACTAAAAAAAAAACAGGCAGTGCAATAGGCTCAAAGCATTTCACAAGTCAAAGACCATATCCTCAATCAGACCGGAAACCAGTTCAACTCTGGGTACAGGCAGGGTAGAAGAATACTAGCATGAAGTAAAAATCCGACTCAAGTCAATGGCAGCATCACTACAGGCTCCAGGTCAGAGATAACAGAGACAGGCTCAACAAAAATCAAGTAAGATAACCAATGCAACAAAATCCAGGTCAGTGACCATTTCAGATGTGCAGACCAGATCAGAGTGACAACATGAATAACTCAACAAAGTCAGGTGAGATAACCAATGCAACAAATCAGGTCAGTGAACACTTCAGGTATGCAGACCTCAAAGCAAAGCCTCTCCATCTAATTAAACAACCACAGCTACAACTCTAATGCTCAAGCAACTACACAATGCAAAATGGAGACCAGCACACAGGTAAACACAGTCAACATATATGATCAAGTGGCTACACAGTGTGAAGTGCACAACAGCCTCAACCTGCAACTCAAGATTCAATCCAGGCACAGTGAAGGGCATATACAACAAATCATCAGTGGACAATGCATAAAAGTTTGAACAAGACTCGAGTTCTACATTAGAGAGTGCAAAGACAACACATGAAGGAAATGCACAGGTTAATGGGACAGCAAGTACAACCAATGGTACCAGACAATGAAACAAACCAGGATGAACTTAAAATCAGTGACAACTTCACAACTAACTGATCAGACTTCAAGCTAAGCAATAGTCTAGTAGAATGATGACTTCAACATAACAGTGTCTTGTAGTTATATTTGAACTTGTTTTAGAAACTCAGTTCAAACCTGGGTTTAACACAAATTAAATCAGTTCCTTGAATTTCTTTCAGAGATATGAACTAACTGTTTTAACTTAAAAATATGTTTAAATCTTTAGTTTAGAATATAACAACCCATACGGGCTTAACACTAAGCTCAAAACACATCAGTGTATCAATAGAGAATGATTTTTAAATCAAACATTGCATTGGGGAAACTCAAAACAGAGGGGTATATGATAAACACCTATACTTAAATGTTATCATCCATAGAGCATTCACGTAAAAGAATATAAACACACATATTCACATACGTATATGCATCAGTTATATGTTTAAATTGTTATTAAGTGATGTTACTCACTTGTATTTAGAAAATGGTCAGAGCCTTTCATTTGTAAATCAGGCTTTGAATTTGAAAGCTGGGAATCCTCTTCTTTGATTTCCTGGTTATCTGAGTTGTATTGACCTTGATTTTTGTTTTTAAGTTTGAATGTTGTTCAAGTTTTTGATAATATATATATATATATATATATATATATATATATATATATATATATATCAGTGATGATGCTCGAAACTGAGATGGAGTTGATATATATATAAGAAGTAAGTTTACAGGTAATATCATTTTTGTACAATACAGGTTATATTATTATGTTTGTACAACAAAACAGGGATATTTCTCTTTTTGGTGGCTGAGAGATGAATATTTATGTACTAGAAGTGATATGGCTTTAGCTAGCATTAAATGCCATTGTCACTTTCTTCTTTTGCAAGCCATAGATTTTTATATTCTTGTTTGAATGTGTCTACTTTATATTATAAAACTTATCCTATCTATATATCTGTTTATACACATATTAATTGTTATTGTTTTGTTACACATTTCATACTTATCTTATTTGTTCATATTTAAATATATTCCTTTGCTATGGTCTTATTACTTTATAATAGAAATGAAATTCTATATTTATTATGTTGTTATATTTAGCTATGAGTTTTACTTTATATTATATAATTCATATAATTTATCTTATATATTTCTATTCCCATTTTTATCTTAAATATTTATTTCTACTTTATATTATATTATCTTGCATGTTCACATGTATATATTTTATTTCCTTAATTATTTTATAAGTATATATTTGCTTGTATTTTATTTCACTTCTTATAAATTTACTTCTATTTCAACTTAACTATTTATTTCTATTCTTATAAACTATCAATTATTAAATTTAAATTATTAATTTTAATACTTGTCAAAATCATATTTTCTTATACCTATATATTTATATTTGTTGCAACAATATGTTTATTTTATTTTTAAACAATACAATTGTTAAATACTCAGATTTAGTGTTGATAAGATTATTTGATTTTAACCATTGTTATTAAGATTATATCATATATATATTTTTAAATCAAAAGTTAGATAAGTAGAACTTGATTTTAATTAAATGTGAAAAAGATATATTCTATTTTTAAAATATTATTGAAACTCTTTATTTTAAATTCCAACCAATATTTTCTTCCAACTACTAACATATATATTTGTTTTTAAATATAATAGGTTGTATTTCAATTAATTTAAATTAAATATTTATTAAAATAATACTTGCCAAAAATCCGGGATGTCACATCCCTCCCCCCTTAAAATAATTTCGTCCCCGAAATTTAAAAACAAAGATAATTTAATATCTATCTAAGATTTTAATTTTTAAATCAGAAGCATATATTATCAATTATATACTAACAACCATAGCAACCAATTTAAACAATCGAACAAATCCTAACTGTCCAGACAAAAATTCTGGATAGAACTCCCTGGAGTTTTCCAAGTATAATACTGGAATACTCAACCTATAGAATCCAAACAGTCTATACTACTAAGCTACAGAGCTCCTACTCATCTAGATCTACAGAACTAAACAGATATCAGACTATAGACGAGTTTGATTCAACAACTAAGACTCCTGAACTGCTGGTTTCAAAACCAGAGATGGATTATACAGGTACTCCCTCAGAGATACGTGAAACACATCGAAATCCAGCTATCCGAACTGGCAATTCGCTCCAGAAGACCCAACACTTAACCTCACCAGAACACAGAGAAAATCCAAAACACCTCGAAGCTAGCTTCTCAGTCTTACCAAATTATATAGCTCCTTTGAAGTAGAGAAAACTTATCCACAATCGAATCTCCGACTTCGAAATCCAATTTCTTCCGTCTCTTATCCACCAAACTCTTATGACTATCCAGGGCTGCCTTCATCTCTACTGGTCAGCTCGACCTTCACTGATGCCTCACAAAACAATCTGAACCAAAACAATCCAATAGAATGATCTTCTCAAGACCAACCACAATCAAGAACTCAACCTCTACTATCATCAGTAGAAAACAACTTCTCCTTTCCGGTAAAGAAAAACAGATGCACTCCCAACTGCTTCCGCTGCACAACTCTGATCCAGAATAGATGAAAACGCTGATGACGCACATGAGCACAACTGAATAACACATCCCAGAAATGTGGTTTAGTAGAGAAAACTCAGAAATTCTATGATATCCTGATCTACTTCACCAAAGATCTCTCTCTAGGAATCATCCTTCAACTAGCTAAACCATCGGTACTAATCTTGGAAATCTAGTCGATATGAAAACTCAATCTCCAGATGATAAGGCAAATCACTGATCTCTTCAAAAATATCCGAAAAGATCCCTGACTAACCAAGAGAATACTTGACTATCGCAAGTCACTTTTGCAATCAACTCAGTCTAATATTCAAAGAGACTGCTCTCTATTTACCAATCAGAACAGCTTAAGCTTATTTAGCCAATCCACCGAAAACAATGGATCCACACAGCTGCTGCTAAACTTCACCTCTAGAAAACTGCTGACAGATGACCTCCTTGCATGCCGGCAGAACAATCTGAGCTGCAACACTGCCACTGATGCCAAAGACTTCCTAATCCAAAACTCCTCGAGAAACTCGGGCCTCAAAGCCAAACACAAACACCCAGCTAAATTCATCCTCAACACTGATGTAGACACACTTCCTGAGTCACCCAGATACTATCACCAGCTGCCGCTCAACTGACAGAATCCAAATTCTACTCATCCCAACCTGTATTCCAAGAATGGTCTCCGAATCTTAACAGATTTCTTTCAGAGATTAGCTGAAACCTTACACCACAACAAAAATTCACTCGAGACATAGACTCGATACCATCTCGGCAGATATACCTACCTTAACAAATACCAATCATTGGTAGTCGCATTACACACACCACCACCTTATCTACCTTTATAACTTATATTGGAAAACCTGAACAGGTAACCAAATAAATAGGTAGAAATAAATGAATATATATATATATATAAAATTACAAATACGCACTCTCAAGAAAGATAGAAATCACTCCAAAGCCTAGGTATTCACTCAACCTAGCGCTCTGATACCAACTGTGACGACCCGCCTTCCTACGCCCAGAAAGACGTATCATCTTTAAGGAAGAAAGGGTGAGAAAATAGAAAAGATAGAGAAGAAGAAACAACATCAGAATCTCAACAGCGGAACGAATAAAATATAATATATCACATAAGAGAATACATAGTATCATATACATCAGAGTTACACAGATAATACAACACACACTAGACAGTTATAAACACCTGTCTAGTTAATACAACTCGATACAACTCAAACAAAGACTCAGAGATACCAAACACAGCGGAACCATCTATATATATCTACAAACGTTGAAGCCTCCTGCTCCATTGCTCCTCCAGTATTCGTCAAAGCAAACCTGATCACTTGGCTACTCATAAAAATTTGAGTACCAAAGAGTTTATGAAAAACAGAAATAAACTCTGGGTCAAACATGGGTCTGGTGTGAGTAACAGGGTTAAAATTGTTTAACTTTTAAAACATTTGGAAAGAAAAGGTATCACGTAAGACTCCCCACAAATAAACATGGGTAAGTTTTTACCTTACGCTAACCAAATCATTTTTTAGGAAATCCAGTGATATTATAATAGTGTCTAGTGTTTTCAAGTAAAACTAGAAAATAGCTGAAATGCTTACATCTCACATTCCAACATAGTTGGGCACAATCAAAACGTACGGCGCTTATTGGAGATTGGATTCCATACAATGGCAGGACTACTGGGGTACCGCCCATCACAGTACCTGGCCTAGATCAGAGTACCGAGGAGTAAGACCGCTCCCCTGCAACACAAAGCCAGAACCATCCCTTACTGGACAGTCCCGAACGAAACAACCCCAGCAGTTGTCGCGAATCAACTGCCCACTAAGCCGAATAAAAAGGGACCTCTAGACAGGGGTATATCTCGCTCTCAAGTGGGTGCTACCCACGAAGCCTTGCTGCACCTCCCCTGTTTTAGCCATTCCCGGTTGATGAGGCTTGAGGCTACGATTACCTTTAGAGAACACAGCTCTTAGAATGCTCATCGTCCGCTCGACGATGTTCTGAAAGCATTCAATCTATACAAGTTCATTCCGGGTTCGAACGAAACCGAAGGCATCATCTCGTTACACTCGTATTGGAATCACCCTCAGAGTTAACGACGATAACCCTTGCATTCTGCATCTTCATCTTCACTTGGAATTAACGACCTATCGTTAATTTGGATCGATGTGGTTTTCGGACTTCCAAATATGGAAAACCCGATCCCGGTCTCATCAAATCCAAATCGCTATCTTTTAGGTCCAAGTTGTTTTAAAGTTTAAAACAATTTAATTCATTATCCATATACACACAGATAGATAATTCACAATATCACAATAGATAATCACATCACATTAGATAATTCACATCATCACATTTCAACCAAAGCAATCCATATCACATAACATTACTTATCTCACATCTGAGATATCAATCCATTCAAGGAAAACAATATCATCCATCCATACATAAGCAATGATTAAATGATCACTCTATAATTAATTTAAAATGAATTAAATTAATTACTACCTCTTTAATCAATTTAAAGTCAATTAAATTAATTACTACATCATTAAAATCCTAATTACATAACCATTGGTTAATTTCCAATCAATTAATCAATCATCATCCACTTATTCACTTCAATTAATCATACTTGATTAATTACCTTTTAATTTCATTCAATTAATTATTCTTAATCATTTATAATAATTTACCTTTAATAAATCCATAAATTGATTATTCACATTCATTCTAAATTAATCATATTTTATTACTTCATTGATTTATTATTCCCAAAATTATCCATTGTTACATCATTAAAATAACTAATGATCTCTAATTGCATTTTCAATTAATTATTCCTTTTAGATTAATTATATTAAAGAAGGTTGAATCTTCACAATCATCTATATTAATCACCCTTGATTAATAACATCAATTAATCCCCTGATAAATTATTCTCAAATGACTCATCATCATTCCACTAATTACATTCAGTAATTATTCATCAATTACTTCTCTAAGTAATTGTACTTCCCAAATTATCAAGTGATTAGTGTAAATTAATTAAACTAAATTAATTAACTTAGACAAATCAAATTTTAATTCAATTAACTACAATGAGTTTATTTGTTCTTTAATTACTTCCATAAAGTAATTATACTTAAACAGTTTCATAAATGATTATCATTAATGGATTAATCTAATTAATTATTAAAAAGTAATCACATTAATTCATCATTAGATACAAATTAATTTATCTTTAATAATCCATTTACCAATCTCTAATAATAAATTAATCTAAATCATTAATTTATAATTTAAATAATCATTCTTTAAGTACCTCATCAATTTTAAACCTTAATTATCTCTAAGATAATTCCTTCCTTTATTTATGACTTAATTAATATTAACATATGTATTTTTGAAACATTTTACTTTGAATTTACATTTTAGTTCCATTTTGAATTTAAGATTCAAAATGATTAACCATTTAATTTTAAATCAAATTTAAAATTATTTAATAAATCTTAAAATAAATGTAAAGAACATTCATTTCTTATGTAAGGAACTTATATAAGGAAAAAAAAATTAAACTAAGTCACTTAACTATTTTAAAATCAAGCTTTTTAAAAATAAATTGATTATTTAACTTGCAAATTTTAAGTTAAACAAATTTATTAACTTTCCATTCAATGTTATGAAATTCTTTTTTTAAAAGAATCTATATAAAGTAAGTTTAAACCTTACTTGAAACCAAATCATTTTTAAACATACTTTATTTAAACTTATCTAAATTCAATATTCAAGTAAATTTGAATCTATAATTCCTTTGATTTTAAACTTAGTTTAAATCTTGCTTTATATTTTAGATTTCATTTTAAAATTTAGAATTCAAAAGTTCATTTGAATTCAACTTAAATCTTTGATTTAAACACCTGTTTAAAAACTTGCTTCAGCTTTTTTTTTTTTAGTTTTAAGATTTTAAACAGTTCAGGATTCATCTTAAATCCAATTCAAACACCACATTTTCTTATCACCTCCAAGTTATTTAAAACAATTTAAATTTAAAACTTGTTTATTCCAAAACCAAGTTTTAAAACTAACTTTAACTCACCATTAATCTTGGTTAAACTCAGTTAAACATTGATCTGAGATTTCAATTTACTTCCAACTTTCCAGACAAACAGTTCAAGATTGAACCTATACAAACATTTTCCCAGCTAGCAACAAATTTACTTTGGGCCATACACTTCAAATCTTCGAGTAGATTCTCATATTACCGGAGACAATATGCCAACATCCTCAACCAAACAAAAACTAAAAAAAAACAGGCAGTGCAATAGGCTCAAAGCATTTCACAAGTCAAAGACCATATCCTCAATCAGACCGGAAACCAGTTCAACTCTGGGTACAGGCAGGGTAGAAGAATACTAGCATGAAGTACAAATCAGAATCAAGTCAATGGCAGCATCACTACAGGCTCCAGGTCAGAGATAACAGAGACAGGCTCAACAAAAATCAAGTAAGATAACCAATGCAACAAAATCCAGGTCAGTGACCATTTCAGATGTGCAGACCAGATCAGAGTGACAACATGAATAACTCAACAAAGTCAGGTGAGATAACCAATGCAACAACTCAGGTCAGTGAACACTTCAGGTATGCAGACCTCAAAGCAAAGCCTCTCCATCTAATTAAACAACCACAGCTACAACTCTAATGCTCAAGCAACTACACAATGCAAAATGGAGACCAGCACACAGGTAAACACAGTCAACATATATGATCAAGTGGCTACACAGTGTGAAGTGCACAACAGCCTCAACCTGCAACTCAAGATTCAATCCAGGCACAGTGAAGGGCATATACAACAAATCATCAGTGGACAATGCATGAAAGTTTGAACAAGACTCGAGTTCTACATTAGAGAGTGCACAGACAACACATGAAGGAAATGCACAGGTTAATGGGACAGCAAGTACAACCAATGGTACCAGACAATGAAACAAACCAGGATGTATTATGAATCAAACAATACAAGAGTATCGGCTATACTAACACACTTAACAATCCGCACCAACAAGGGACCACTGCCATCAACCATTGATCTACAATCAATGGCCTCGATTTTCTCTCTTGAAGAATTCGGATTACCAACTCATCTTGGGCCATGAGATATTAGGCCCATTCTATTGTATTTAAATACTTAGCCTCTGTATCATTTTCTGTATTGAAGTATTGTAATAAAATACAAATTACTCTTTCTTCTTATATGGTATCGGAGCCAACAAAGCCAAACGGCAAAATTCAAAGATCATAATCAATGTTTTGAATTGTGTTGATTCCTCTCAGAAAATTATCATCATCGAGGAAGCTTATCCCATCCTTGATCATATCAAGATCAGTTATACCTATCCCACACCTTTCACTTGCCATCCTAAAAGGAGAAATCAGATATCATCCTCATCTTTCTCCTCTGGTTGCAAGATACCACGCTGCTGTTCATATATATTACTGTTTCTTGATGAAACAGTAATATATACCTATCACAAACAGTTTGATCCCTTATCAGTTCTTGTTTCTTGGCTGCTATTCTCAAATAGCCGCGCCAATATTCTTTTTCCACCAAGCAATCATCAATCCCAGTTCACTGAATCACCATGGCAAATAACGAAGAAGAAATGTCATCAGCCACTTCAGGCAACCAACCAAGAAATCCCCAAAATTCTGATCTAATCTTGATCAAACCTAAAAGTCAAGTTATCACAACACCATTAGATGAAGACAATTACATTCTATGGAAATATCAAATCGAAATAGCTTTAAAAGGATATGACCTACATGATTACGTTTCTGGAATCAAGATCATACCACCGATTATGATAACTGACAAAGAAGGCAAAACTATTAGCAATCCAGACTACAAGCATTATCAAAAACAAGATAATCTATTATCATCATGGTTGCTATCATCGATTAGTCAAAGCTTACTGTCACAAATGGTTGGATGCAACAGCTCTTATGAGATATGGTCAGCAATTCAACGGATTTTCAGTTCGCAATCAGCAGCAAAGGTCATGCAATATAGAAGGGAATTACAGAATGCAAAGAAAAATGACATGCCAATGAGAGAATATCTTGCCAAAATTAAAAACTTATGTGACAAACTAAAAGGAGTTGGTCATAATATATCCATCAATGAACAGATTCTAGTAATAACCAATGGATTAGATCAAGATTATGAGTCTTTAATAACATATATTGCAACTCAACCAACCCTACCTGATATTGAATATATCCACACAGCCCTACTGGCTCATGAAGGAAGAATTCAGCAAAGAAAATCAATGCAAGAAGAATACAACATCAATTATGCCGCTGCATCTAGGAACAGAAATCAGAAAAACCCACCAAACCAACCCAGGCAAGAGAACCAGAGTCAGAGAGGAGGCAATGTTCCAAGAGGCAGAGGCAGAGGAAGAAGTGCATACAATAATAGAGTCAAATGCCAGATTTGTGAAAAACTTGGGCACATGGAAAACAAATGTTATTTCAGATATAAAGAAGACTTTAATGCAGGACAAACATCTCAAACCAACAAGGGACCAAATGCTAACATGGCTCAGACTGGGAATCAAACTGGAAACAGTGGAAATAATACTACTGGTGATGCAACAAAAACAGATGATTACAGCAGTGAAGAATGGTTTCCTGATTCTGGTGCTACAAATCACATTACAAACAATCTACAGAACCTAAATCTGGGCAACAAAGGATACACAGGTAACCAAACTGTTCTTATGGGAAATGGTGAAGCTACAAATATAACACATGTTGGTACTGGCTATATAAAAGGTACAAGGTTACTCTATTTAAACAATTTATTAAGAGTACCAAGTATCAAGAAAAACCTTATTAGTGTTTCACAATTTGCCAGCGAAAATAAAGTTTATTTTGAGTTTCACCCAAGGTCTTGTCTTGTTAGAGATTCATTAAACAAAAACATATTATTACAGGGTAAGCTGGATAATGGTCTATACAAATTCAGCAATACTCATGCTGCTAACAAGGGAATTTGGTCAAATAATGTTAGCACAAGGAATAACAGCAATGTAAAATTGTTTCATGAATGGCATTGTAAACTTGGTCATCCTAGCTATGATGTAGTTAAACTCATTTTAATGCAAAACAATATTTCTATTCTTGATAAATCTGATTTGTCTCTGTGTGATCATTGTCAAATGGGGAAAATGCATAAATTGCCTTTTCCTATTTCTGAGACTATATATGAAAATCCCCTGGAGTTAATTACTGCAGATCTATGGGGACCAGCACCACTTACTTCAACACAGGGTCACAGGTACTATCTATCACTTGTAGATGCACACACAAGGCATACTTGGATTTATTTTCTCAAAGCTAAATCAGACACAAGCCATGCTATAATACAATTTGTTAATTATGTTGAGAAACAAATTAACAAATATGTTAAGATAATACAAACAGATGGTGGGGGAGAATTTATGCCATTAAAGGAATTTTTTAGCAAAAAGGGAATTCTTCACAGAGTCACATGCCCCCATACATCAGAACAAAATGGGTTGGTAGAGAGGAAGCATAGACATATTGTTGAGACAGGTTTAACACTTTTGTCTCAAGCATCACTTCCTTTGAAATACTGGAGTGAGGCTTTTGCCACTGCAGTGTATCTTATTAATAGGATGCCAACAAAAGTACTAAACAATGTCTGTCCACATGAAAAAATTTTCAAAATTAAACCAAAATATGATCATCTCAAAATTTTTGGATGTCTATGCTACCCCTATCTCAAACCCTACAATAAGCATAAACTAAGCCTGAGATCAAGTCCATGCACTTTTCTGGGATATGCCCACAATCAGAAAGGGTATAAGTGCATGGATGATCAAGGCAAAATGTATATTTCTAGACATGTGGTGTTTAATCAAACCATGTTTCCCTTTGCAGATAAAAAAACAACAAAATCATGAAATCAACAATAAGGGAACACATAATTTTCATATTCCAGAGTTGTCAGAATGTACTCAAGGAATTAGTCAAGCTATGCAAAATGTTGATGAAGATGCATCTATGTCCAACAGCAAGTCAGGACACAATTCTGATGAAGGAGATAACAGCAACTGTTCACCAATTGGATCAAATGATGAACAGAGTGACAGTATCCCTAACAACAGTCATGATCAAAGTGCAAACATGTCTAAAGACAACCAAACCACAGATACAACAACAAGCATCAATGATAATAAACTAGAAGACTCTCATAATCAACATGCAGAAAAAGGACATCATATGATTACCAGATCCAAGAGTGGTATCTTCAAACCCAAATTATACACAGCACAAATAAACGAGGTAGAGCCAACTTCTTATGATCAAGCCAGCAAACATGAAAAATGGAGAAAAGCAATGGATGAAGAACTAACTGCACTAGTGAAAAACAGAACATGGACACTAGTGGAACCACCAAACAACAAAAATATCGTGGGATGCAAATGGACTTACAAAATCAAAAGAGATGCAAATGGTAATATATCAAAGTATAAGGCCAGACTGGTTGCAAAAGGATATTCACAGCAGTTTGGTTTTGACTTCACTGAAACCTTTTCCCCAGTAATCAAGCCCACTACTATAAGGATCATGTTAACTTTAGCTCTACACAGAAATTGGGGAATAAGACAGCTGGATGTCCATAATGCATTTTTAAATGGTGAATTATGTGAAGATGTTTACATGCAACAACCAGAAGGATACAATCCTCACACAAATAAAGGTTATGTTTGCAAACTGCACAAAGCCATATACGGGTTAAAGCAAGCCTCTAGAGCATGGTACGAGAAGCTTAAAGGAACATTGACACACTTGGGCTTTTATGCTACAAAATCTGACAATTCCCTTTACATGAAAAAGGACAAGCATGGGAGCACATATATACTTGTTTATGTTGATGACATACTTATCACAGGTGATGACCAACAAGAAATCAACCACATCATTAAACTACTGGACAAACACTTCGCAATCAAAGACATGGGTGAATTAAAATATTTTCTAGGAATTGACATCCAAAGGAAAACTGACAGTGAATTTTTCCTATCACAGAAACAATACATCAAAGACATTCTGATCAGACATAACATGGACAAGGCAAAACCGCTACCTACTCCTATGACAAGCAGTAAACAATTGTCCAAAAATAAAGGTGATCCTATTGATAATGTCAAGCAATACAGAAGTGTCGTAGGAGCACTTCAGTACGCCACAATTACAAGACCAGACATATGCTTCAGCGTCAATAGAGTATGTCAATATATGCAGAATCCTCTAAGTGAACATTGGAGTGCTGTCAAGCGTATTCTTAGGTACCTTAAAGGAACGAACACATATGGCCTACGTCTAAAAGCTAGTAAAGACATAAGTATAAATGCTTACAGCGATTCCGACTGGGCCAACGATATTGATGACCGGAAATCGATCTCTGGATATTGTGTTTATTTGGGACCAAACCCGGTTTCTTGGTGCACGAAGAAGCAAAGTACCATTTCCAGAAGCAGCACTGAAGCTGAATACAGATGTATAGCAAGTACGACTGCAGAGATCACCTGGATCGAAACCCTAATTTGGGAATTAGGGTTCGGATCCACTCGCAAGCCCATCATCTGGTGTGACAATCTCAGCGCCATCTCCCTCTCCATGAATCCAGTTCAACATGCTCGCACGAAACATATGGAGATCGACCTCCACTTCGTTCGTGAAAAGACAGGAAGCGGCAAGCTCGCCATCAACCATGTTCCATCTTATTATCAAAGAGCAGACTTCCTGACCAAAGCTCTATCGGCCAAGAGTTTCAATCGCTTTCGAGAAGAACTTAAAATTTTCTCAGCCGACATTGATAACGAAGAGGAAGTAAAACCCTAGCTTTGTTTGAGGAGGGGTATTATGAATCAAACAATACAAGAGTATCGGCTATACTAACACACTTAACAATCCGCACCAACAAGGGACCACTGCCATCAACCGTTGATCTACAATCAATGGCCTCGATTTTCTCTCTTGAAGAATTCGGATTACCAACTCATCTTGGGCCATGAGATATTAGGCCCATTCTATTGTATTTAAATACTTAGCCTCTGTATCATTTTCTGTATTGAAGTATTGTAATAAAATACAAATTACTCTTTCTTCTTATAGGATGAACTTAAGCAGATTTTAGCACCCCCCTTTATGGTACTTACAGATTAAATCAGTGACAACTTCACAACTAACTGATCAGACTTCAAGCTAAGCAATAGACTAGTAGAATGGTGACTTCAACATAACAGTGTCTTGTAGTTATATTTGAACTTGTTTTAGAAAACTCAGTTCAAACCTGGGTTTAACACAAATTAAATCAGTTCCTTGAATTTCTTTCAGAGATATGAACTAACTGTTTTAACTTAAAAATATGTTTAAATCTTTAGTTTAGAATATAACAACCCATATGGGCTTAACACTAAGCTCAAAACACATCAGTGTATCAATAGAGAATGATTTTTAAATCAAACGTTGCATTGGGGAAACTCAAAACAGAGGGGTATATGATAAACAGCCTATACTTAAATGTTATCATCCACAGAGCATTCACGTAAAAGAATATAAACACACATATTCACATACGTATATGCATCAGTTATATGTTTAAATTGTTATTAAGTGATGTTACTCACTTGTATTTAGAAAATGGTCAGAGCCTTTCATTTGTAAATCAGGCTTTGAATTTGAAAGCTGGGAATCCTCTTCTTTGATTTCCTGGTTATCTGAGTTGTATTGATCTTGATTTTTGTTTTTAAGTTTGAATGTTGTTTAAGTTTTTGATAATATATATATATATATATATATATATATATATCAGTGATGATGCTCGAAACTGAGATGGAGTTGATATATATATATAAGAAGTAAGTTTACAGGCAATATCATTTTTGTACAATACAGGTTATATTATTATGTTTGTATAACAAAACAAGGATATTTCTCTTTTTGGTGGCTGAGAGATGAATATTTATGTACTAGAAGTGATATGGCTTTAGCTAGCATTAAATGCCATTGTCACTTTCTTCTTTTGCAAGCCATAGATTTTTATATTCTTATTTGAATGTGTCTACTTTATATTATAAAACTTATCCTATCTATATATCTGTTTATACACGTATTAATTGTTATTGTTTTGTTACACATTTCATACTTATCTTATTTGTTCATATTTAAATATATTCCTTTGCTATGGTCTTATTACTTTATAATAGAAAAGAAATTCTATATTTATTATGTTGTTATATTTAGCTATGAGTTTTACTTTATATTATATAATTCATATAATTTATCTTATATATTTCTATTCCCATTTTTATCTTAAATATTTATTTCTACTTTATATTATATTATCTTGCATGTTCACATGTATATATTTTATTTCCTTAATTATTTTATAAGTATATATTTGCTTGTATTTTATTTCACTTCTTATAAATTTACTTCTATTTCAACTTAACTATTTATTTCTATTCTTATAAACTATCAATTATTAAATTTAAATTATTTATTTTTATACTTGTCAAAATCATATTTTCTTATACCTATATATTTATATTTGTTGCAACAATATGTTTATTTTATTTTTAAACAATACAATTGTTAAATACTCAGATTTAGTATTGATAAGATTATTTGATTTTAACCATTTTTTATTAAGATTATATCATATATATATTTTTAAATCAAAAGTTAGATAAGTAGAACTTGATTTTAATTAAATGTGAAAAAGATATATTCTATTTTTAAAATATTGTTGAAACTCTTTATTTTAAATTCCAACCAATATTTTCTTCCAACTACTAACATATATATTTGTTTTTAAACATATTAGGTTGTATTTCAATTAATTTAAATTAAATATTTATTAAAATAATACTTGCCAAAAATCCGGGATGTCACAGCTAGGGGTTGACACCAAACGACTACCCAACCCTAAAGACTCACCAATACTCTCCGACCAACATGTCCAAACATCCATATAAAGATTTTCATAGATTTTGATTTCAAAACACCAAAATTTGAATATTCATCAAACCAATTCAATTCAAAGGAAATGGTGAAGAAATAGATGTTAGGAATTCATACCCAACGACTATCAAAGATATAGACATTGTTGTGAGTCCCAAAAACTCACCTTTTAAACCCAAACACAAATGATAAGCTCTAGAACAAGCAATAGGTTGATCTCTCTTCAATACTACCTCTAGAATCTTCAATCTAATAACAAAGGTGAAGTTTTCCCTAAGTTAGGTTATAGGAATTTCTGAAAATTAAAGAGGGATTGAGATGGAGAAGATGAAGAGGATGCTTACCTAAGCTTTTCTTTGATTTCTAGCTTGAAGATGATAATTCCTAAGAAAATTAGGGCTTAGGAATTTCTAATTTCTTTTCACTTCCCCATTTTTCTTTTAGCTTGAGTGTTAGGAAATAATAGAGTGAATGAAGAGGAGTTGGATGAAGGGTTAAGTTATTAGAAGGTTGATGGGCTGAAACCCAAAGCCCTAATTGAAAATCTCGAAATTTTTCCCAACTCAAAACATATCGATGTTTATACTCAAAAAAGTCGCAAACACCATTTTGAACTCAATGGAATTGGTCTCGAATCCAAATTGTTGAATCTCAATTTCAATCTTCATTCAGACGTCTGAATTTGGCAAAATATGAGTTTTCTAACTTCATTCAGACGTCTGAAATGAACGATTCAGATGTTTGAATCTGGAAAAACAGAAGTTGTCTAGAACAATATTCAGACGTCTGAATCGTTTATTTCAGACGTCTGAATATGGCAATTTTAGCCTATTTCCTTTCTGGTTTGACTCGAGCAATTTCAGACGTCTGAACGACCCATTTCAGACGTTTGAATTTCTGTTTGAATGTGTTTTCAAATAGGCACTTCCAAATAGCACGATCCACATAGACTTTTCACTAATTCGACCGTTCTTCTACGAATAGTGACTTTTTCGGACTAAAATCCGACTAACGATGCTATATTTAAATTAAACATTTAAATATACGAATCGTAAAATATGCGGGTTGTTACATAGATTGTTTCTACTAGGCACATTATCTAATAGATTTGTGATTGATTTTTAGTGGATCTTTGTTTGCATATGATTCTTAGTGATAATCTAAATTAAACTAAGAGTCATTTTTTAATAATTTCAATTTCTATTTAAAGGTTAATAATTGAACCTTACCATATCTTCATATTAGAAATCACCGCAAGAGAAATTGAATTTCTTGGGTATAAATAACAAGGATCAAATCTTGTAGTTATAAATATTAATCTTTTAGAGATAAATTTAAGTAAGAATTGTTTATGGAAATCATTGCCTAATTTGAAGACACTATCCTATAAGTTTCTGTAAGATGTTTAATGGTGATGATTATAAGGTTGTTGTTATATACATTAACTAGAATATACGAAGATATAAGTATTCTTCATTTAAAAGAGGATTTTTAAAATATGTATTTATGAATGTTAAATTGCCCGTTAGGTGCTTTAAAGATTTTGGTCTGGACGTCTGGCCAACATACTCGATTGGGATTCTTAAACATTCAAATGAGACAATTGGACTTACACTTTTATTAAAATAAGTGTTTTTGAAAATCATATTTTTGGAAATATGTTAATTCAAGAAGGAATAAAAACATTTTGAAACTAATGTGGATTAAAATAAAATGATAATTGGAAGATGCATACGAAGGCATGCATATAACTATATATCAAAGTCTTGGAATTATAAAGGTATTTCTATATTATAAAAAGAACAGAAATATCAATCAGGATAAATTATATGATTAATTATTTAATAGTGGGCTTAAATGCTTAATCATAGAGTTCGCCGGGCGATGTCGATTTTTTTCACCACCGCAGCCAATAGTTGAGCCTATTTGTTCAGAATAAATGGAGAGCTAACATTATGTGTTATTTTGAACATTTGGATATTGTTTTAAGATTTATTCTAGAAAATTGAATTTGATATAAAGCTTCTACTAAGCTATGAAGGAACCATTACAATCTAAGTAAAAATACACATATGCAAACTTTAAATAGCTAGATCATCAAAAGCTAAATTGAAGCATTGTTCTTTTACTTGAAACAATTGGAAGAAAATTTTGTAAGCTTAGAAATAAGCTTATGTTGAATAATATAAAAATTTTAGATACCGTTTCTAACTATATATTGAAATATTAAAGGAAATCTGATGTATTCCTAAAAAGAGGTGAGAGACTTAATAATAATCTATGAGATATATATACACTGAGTACATATATATTGATTCCATATTAAATTAAGTAATGCCTAAGATTTCAAATAAGAATAATCAAAACTTGTAAAATGTTTTAGAATTTCAAAAGATGAGAAATTGTAAATGAAAAACCCAAGGGTAAGAATAAGACTATATTTGTATGTTGGGTTTTACCCAATATAAACATTGTTGAAATAATATAAAACCCATCCAAAATTTTGGGAAAAAGTAAAATTAACCATTTGAAAGGATAAATCTTATCAATGAATTCTTTTGGTTTATTTACTATATAATAAGTAATAGTAATAGACCTATAGGGGACTTAATTGTGAAAACGTCTTTTGGAAATGTAATTAAATTACACGAATGCTTTAGAACGAGTTAAATAGTTTGAACTTTTCTAATTAAAACAAAATAAGAAATTTTGTTCTTTAAGTAGTTTGAAAGTAAATAAGTATATATAAAGTATTTAAGAAACTATTTCTTATATAAAAAAATAAAGTTATTTGCTTTTAAACTATAAATTCGTATTAGATTTTATTAAACTTAGCCTTGGGCTATTTAATACTATTTTGGAAAATTTGTGTGACATTTTGGATTTGGAACAAACTTTTTTGAAATAAATATTTTGAAAAAACCTTAATTCTATAATATGGGGAATACTTGTGATCGATTTAGTGTTATTGATTGGTTTAAATGATCTCAAGTAATGCTTTGTGAAATATGGTATAACACATTGAATAGAATGTTTGAGTGGAATTTACTAACCCATTTGCGAATACATGAATTTCACTACGCAGTATGGGATGCTTGGGTTAAATCCTTATGATTGCCTTTGGAATAGTACTTAACACTTTAGGGTTCTATCCTCTTTTGGTGTTTGGCATGGGGCTGATAGATCCTTAAAAGAATATAATTTAGGTTTTTCATTGATATCCAAAATGAGTGAGATTTACTAGCTTTTAGTAAATACTTGAATTTCACCATATAGTATGGGATGTTTTGGTTAAATTCCTGTGATTACTAAGAGTGATAGTATTTGACACTTTATAATTTACTCTCTTTTGATGTTTGATGGTCCTGATAGATCCTTTAGAATTATATTCCTGGATTTTTATACATGATTCTTGTGATAAGGTGGACTTGATTTTCCTGGACTTTGAAAGAATATAATTTGTAAATGGGTTTTGTGATAAGTTAAAATTACATTATGAATCAAGTAGTTATATCAAGGGAAAATCCTAGAATTAATCCACAACTTTTGAGTAAGATTAATTAAGCAATATTTTAAAATATTAGGATTAATAAGCATTTTGAATAGAGAAAATAATTTTGATAAATTGAGATTTGAAAACTAAGTTTAAAAACTTATTTGGAAATTTGCAATTAAGAACCTATTATGAGTATAACTTTTATTGATAGCTGATGTTGGAAACTGTAAAATTTTAATCCTTGAACGAGTTAAAGATTATAGAAATTTTGAGAATTCAAATCAATTATTTAAGTTTATCTCTAGTAAATAATAACCAAAAGTATATTTAATGGAAAAATTAAATAAATTACTCTCAATTATTTGAATGTAAGTAAAATCTTAGAAATCTACATAATGTTGTACCTTGACTTGAGTAGGAGCCAAGAGGATCATATCTATGTTGATTGAATTTTTCCATTGTTCATAGTTTCTAATCTGATATGGGTATGACTCCTTTCAAAACCTTTTTTGGGAAATCATATTGATCACTCTCTTACTGGCTTAAGTTGGGGAAAGAAATTGATCTTAAGTCCTAACTCTATTTGTGAATCTTTTGGTAAGATCATAGGAATTTGTGTTGGAAATCGAATCTTTATTTGTGTTTCTTTCTTGTTGGATGACCGATATTTCAGTAAATTTGGGATATTGACTCTCAGACATTGGGACTCTGCCTAACCATTGAGTATAGTGGCCTTGTTGCTTACTGAGCTTTCTTAATTGTCTAGTTCGCTGGCATTCGTAGTGTCCTTCATGTGTTTCAGCCTTGGAACACTTTAGGAATTTTGATTCTATTCTTGAGCATAGCCTCCTTGTTGCATTTGAGATCTCTCTAAACCTAACTGTTGAGCAGGGCTCTATTCGTGTCGTTGCTTCGGATGTTGAATACCTACGAGATGTAGTTGTTTCACTTATCTATGTCCAATGGCCCGATGAGCCTAAGGACTATTCTTGTGGAACTAGAGAGTCCATCGAGGAACGCATCCTATGTAATTTCCAGAGTTCATTTGTGATGTGTCTCTTGTTTCGAGTTATCTCTCGTTCATAGCTCAATTTCCTTTTGAAAAACTACGTTCTTTGTAATTTGCTATAGACTTTGCCCTTCAAGAAATTGCAGGGACGTAATTTTTGTAAGGGGGAGTCTGTAACAACCCTGGTCGAGATTACCTGGAATTAAATCTGAAATATGATTTAAAATTATTTTAATTAATTTTAAGATGAATTTGGATAATTTTATTTGTTATAATTTCCAAATTAAAATGGCTTTCTTGATGGAAATAAATAAATTTGGAAAAATTTATTAAATTTTAGAAATTGTATAGTTTAACTTCTTATATTTGATAATATAAGAATAACCTTTGGGAAAATGAAAATTTATAAAATATATGGAAATAATTTTTGTAATTTAAAATATGAATTTTTCTAAGGTTTATTCACTTATTGATTTTAATAGAGATTTATGATAGATATTTTCCATTTTAAATTATTACAACAAATGTTGTAAATTTAGTTAAATGTTAATATTGAGATTTATTGTATAAAATGAGATTTACAATTAATAGTTTATTTTATTAAAAACAATAAGAATACATTTTAATTTCCAAAGTTGTAACTTAATTTTACAAAATTTCTCAATATTAATAGAAATGGGAATTTTTGGTATGTTCGAGCTTTGTTAAATTCCGAGATAAATTAATCCAGGTTTCCATAGATATAGTTGAGTATTAGTTAGTGTTTTATGAGGGAAAAACAATAGCAATTAGTAAACATTTTCTTATTGGGTTATAGGATACCCATCAGGCCCATGTAGTGGGTGAATAATAATCCACATACCTTTGTTTCCTTCATCACTTTCTCATTTTCTACCATACTCTAAAAATCTAAAAATAAAAATGCTCCTTATTCCTAAACCCTAGAACCAATTTAATCTAAATCAAGAACAAATCAAGGGGCTTTAGGGTAATAATCAAAGAAATCAAAAATAGATAATCTCCTCCATCTTCTAGTATGTTTAATTCATGTATTAATCTCAGTTTTTGCTTAGGGTTATAATTCTTTTCTCTTGCAAATTCTAAAATTGAGCCTAGGTTGTTATCAAAAGGATCTATCTTAGGTGAATCCGGGTTCTAATCATCAAATAAAGTTTATTTAGGTGAGTTAATCTCACACTTCTAGCCAATAGATGAATGCTTATCGCTGTTGTTGATATGGATGAATTTGATGTTGAATTGATCTCAATTTTGTGTTGATTTTCTGTTTGATAAAAAACCACTTCATATGATCATGAAATTCATTCCATTGTAATTGTCTTGATGCTCACATGTTAGCTAATTCAGTCGGGTAGATGTTCAGGTTCAATTTAGAGAAGAAAATACCACAAACGGACAACCGAAGCACCACCAGCGTCGCCTGGGACTTAGCCCATGTGTGATAACCAGTGCACCAATCACTATGACCGGTGGATCGGTCATGACCTGGGCATAATCCCAAGTCACGCTGTTTCAGGCTCTATTTGCGTCTGTTTGCTCCTCTGTTCGCCCGTGTGATCGCTTGAGAATATTTGCTTGATTTTGTTATTGTTTTCTATGCCGGTTTCAATACTACTTTCGGATTTTAATTTATCAAGTTGTGAATTCATCTTGGAGTTCATTATATCATAGAATTTCTCTATATGTCCATGACACAACACACAATTTCCATCGCATGTTTTCAACAAGAGTTTTTTGAAAAGAATGATTTTCAATCCAAACCGTTTTCTCAAATCATTTTTAAGTATGAATATATTTTCTGTAAAATATATTTTGAATATTTATATATGTATATAAAATATATTAATTTATAATAATAATGGCTTTAAAGTTGATTTAGAACAATGATTTAAAATTGTACTTATGTACACATATTTTAGCAAGGGTATACCAATACACATACACACACATATACATACGTATATATTCTAGTTTATAAAACAATATTGTCGGAAGGGATTTCAAAGTAAATTGTTTTATAAAATTGCACGACATCATTCGAATGAGAAATAAATTTAAATGGATTAAAAACACGAGTGGTATGTAGCGCTTGCGTTTATTTTTTCGATTAATTTTCGGACTTTTTCGATTGAGCCATTGATATAAACGAGTGGAGTTTACTTACTTATAGTAAATGTTTAAATAAACCCATGTGGTGTGGAACACACAGTTGTTATTTATTCGGTTACTATTTAGAGGTATATAATAATTATCGACGAGTTTATGACTCGCCTTCGGAGTTTATAGGACTTGTTCCTATCTTGGAGTTTATAGGTTTCGTACCTATCTTGATGTTTATAGGACTTGTTCCTATCTTGATGTCTATAGGATTTGTTCCTATCTTGGATTTTATAGATCTCGTACTTATTTTGATGTTTATTGGACTTTTTTCTATCTTGATGTTTATAGGACTTGTTCCTATCTTGATGTTTATAGGTCTTGTACCTATCTTGATATTTATAGACTTATACATCTATCTTGGAATTAAATGCATGTAGGCGAATTTATTCACCAATCTTGGAGTTTTAGCGCCTTTCCCCTTTTATGTGATATTCTGGATTTCTATTATGATTTCTTGATTCAATGCTATTTGTGCTATCACTGAATGATTTTAGGGATTTTTCTTTTAGAAGCCATTTTGGGTTTTGGTATTTGGTGATTACACACTTGGAGTTTATTGAAGCATTCTTGTTATTAGCCAATTCTTGGCTTTGTGTTCATATTTGAGACTTCTATCATTACATCCATTGTTTATCTTGCTTAACCCATTCATTATAGTCTAGACTAACCCGTTTATTATTTCATAGTACTCGGGTCAGTCCGGGATATTTCAGGTGCTCCAGGTTGATAGTACGAAAGCAGATTTCACTCTAGTTGTCTAGTTTCATTCTACTTTCATCTTGTATATGTGTAGTGTTGTATCTTATATCGAGTTTAGAATCATTTATTGTACACATTTGTACCTATGGGATATTTTACTTGTATATTTGTGATGACCATAGTTTGTAGTCGACTTTATGTACCTATTCGTTATGATCAGCTTGTATCTATTTATATTCCACCGTGTATATTCTGTGATCTGTGATTCTGTGATTTGTATTTGTTATATATATTGTTTTGGATTATTATTTTAGCCACCGTAGTTTTGTTTTAAGCCTGGATTACATATGTCGATTCCACTTATGATGGAAATATACATACATACATACATTCATACATATATATATGTTGTTCGGTTGATCAAAGAAGCAAGCTTATCGAAATTGATGTCCGCCTTCAGCTCACGAGAGGATTTCGGCATTATAATTTATCATCGAATGACCGACATATTTTTCTAAAATGGAGAATCTATCCGGATGACACTGGATGATGGCGGCGGAATTGAAGTTGGTAGATAAGGGTTTTGTTTAGTTTGGGCCGTTTTGGGTTGATGCTTGGTAGAGGCGGTGTTATATTTGCCTTATGGGCCGGTTGCTTTCATTTTTTCTTTTATTTTGTTTGGATAACTTTGTATTAGTTTTTTTATGTTTTTATTTTACTGTACTAGAGTTGGAGACATAGAGGATGTCGTGCTCTTTTTCCTCACCATGATGGTGATGTATTTTAAGGAGGCGAATCCTACTATTGTATTGTTCTTATTGGTTATTAATAAAAGAACTTTTCTTTTCAAATATATATATATAGCATATTAATCGACGTATCGATGCTCGCTTAAAATAAAATTCATGGATGATCGCTCTTAACCAACCCTATTCTCTACACTAATAGATGATATTACTATGTAATATCCTTTGTTAGTATAAGTCTCAGGGTAGGGCATCACATTTATACTTTATAGTTTTAAAATATTTCATTCATATGTATACATATTTAAACTAGTTTATTGTATCAAATTTGAAATTATTTTAAATATATATAAATATTTAAATTAATTTAAGATATTACAATAATATAATCTAATATATATATATATATTTGTGTGTGTGTGTGTTTGTGTGTGTAAATATAACATTTTATAAAATTTATATGTTGTAATTATTATATTATAATGGAGAGCGTTCAACTACACCCCAAAAAGTGCAACACCCCTACAACCCCCTGATATTCACTACATATTTCTGTTTCTCTCTCTTCCCACTAATTCTCTCTCCCCTTAAACAATTATTTAAATACAGACTTATGGCTAAAAATAGAGGGCGATTGGGGTGCTCCCAAATAGGGGTGCCATGGAGCACTCCTCTTTTATAATATATATATATATATATATATATTCATACAAACATATATATATATATATATATATATATATATATATATGTTGATAACAATCATATATACAAAAGGACTAACATGTCCGTTGTGGTGTAAATTTCAACATCTATATATGGGCATTTCAAACGTGTACACCTTATTATGTTACACGTTCATATACACATGTATCTATATATGATACACATATCATACAATATAATACAAATATAATAATAAATAAACCTTATTTATAAAATTAAAGAAAATTTTAATTTTATTTGAAACAAATTTAGTCAAGATCTAAATAATTTAGACCTGATCTAAATAATTTAGACCTCATAGGGCCAATAAGATCCAACTTGGAATAATTTTTTTAAAGTCTACCCATTTACCCTACTGAATGCCGGCCTAGTTCCAGGAATGGTATCAGAGCCAAGTAACATATGCTGTCTAAATTAGCTATATTAGAACTTATTAAAGCCCACCCATATAGTAGGATGTCTAAAAATGTAGTGTCTATGGTTGAGTTCGGGGAATCAAGTACTCTATCCTACTTGGCTACTGATCTGGTCCGAAAGGATGAGTTAAGCCTGAATGTTATCCCTAATAGAAAGACCCAATTTGAATTGGGCCTTGGGCTAATTTAAAAATTATTTTGAAATTAAATTAAAAGTTTTAAATTTAAAAGTTAAATTTGAAATAAGAAAATATTATAAATATTATAATATAGATTTTCAAATTGTTTTGAAAAGTAAAAAAAATAAATTTAAATTTAAAAGCTAATTTAAAATAAAACACATATTATGAAAGTTATAACATAATTTTCCAAAATGTTTGAAAATGTTATAAAATTAATTTCAAAAATATTATTTATTAATAAGATTAATGAAAAAATTATTTAATAAAATAAGTTAATTAAATTATTTATATCCATGTATAGTATACATAATGATATATATTATATTATCTTGAATTGTTTATGACAATATGAGCATACATGTGTGTATAAAAGAATTTTCGAAACTAATAAAATTTAAATAAAATTATTAAATAAAATTAATTAATTAAAAGCTAATTAATAAATTAAAATACATATATATAAGATATATGTGTATTATTATAAAGGTTATAATATATATATTCAATATAATATGTTATAATTGAATAATATTATAATTAATTAAAGTGTTGATTGATTAAATTAAAAAATAAGATTCAGTTAATATAATGTTTTACATAGAATATTATATAAGTTTAATAAAGTATAAAAGTTAAATAATAATAGAAAATATATAATATAAATGTATAAACTAAAGGTGGAACAATAAAGAAACGCTAAATAGACCTAAGGAATAAACGCATAAGTAAAAGTACATATACCATGATTTCTGATGTGTTAGACACTTGAATTACGAGGGTAGTTCATAAGAAATGCATTATTCCATAAGCCGAGATCATCAATTAAATATACTGTAGATTATGAACCTTTAATATAAGTGTTATCCCCTACCATTTATATAATTTAAAAAATACTTGCATATACTCTATCGTTGTTGAGCAAATTCAAGCAAGAGATGTTTTGTGTAGTATTATTAATATATGGACTAGACAAGGTAAGATAACTATTTTATTTTTGAGCAAACTCAAGGTATATTACTATACTTAGGCCATCGAGAAATGGTAGGTACGAGTGAATAACATCTTTCAATTTGTTGAGTAAACTCAAGGTCAAAACACGATTAGGATAAGGAACCATGGGTTAGGAGTTGTATGTGATACAACCGATAAGGAATTATCCATCCTTTATAGGGCTATGACTTGTTAAGCAAACTCAAGGTCATAATCCCTAGACTAACCAGTCCTAACACCCACTAACGAGAGCCTTTTAGAAAAATGAAATGGTAACATTAAACCTTTCTAATATTGTAAGAACATCTGCTATATAAAGTTATAATAATCTACATTGATAAATCTATGCAATTAATATAATTGAAGAAATGTTTATCAGTGAAAATATAAAAATGTACAGAATTAATATTGACAAATACACACACACACATACATACTTACCGATAAATTTTTGCATGTTGACTCATGCAAATGCCTAATTATACAACCACTAACTACATTCGTAACTTGGTCACTTATGCATATACTTGCTCGAGATTGTGTATTGTCTTCAATGAGTTTCGAACTCCAAAAGTAATACAAGGATATAAATATTTAATTTATTTTCAATCACATAAAAATATTATATGGTGAATGGTCACCACTTATAATGTATGAAAACTCGATGAAATTAGTTCATTCAAAAATAAGCAAGTAAACCATAGTGTGAGATCGTGTATTCAATATGATTTATTACAATCATGATCTCGTTGTTTAAATATAACAAAAGATGAAAAGCTATAAAATACGAGAATTCGATCATTGAAATGTTAGTTTGATCAGTTTACGTAAGGTGCAACTTATTTGATATCCTTAAATGTCAAGGATAACCAAATGCACCTTTATAAAGAGTTCTTTATGATATTATAGTAAGGGTTTTCTTTGAATGGTTCAACCATTTAAAAAGGAAAGTGAATGCATGAGAGTGGATGTAACTTAAGGCACAGTTGGGATGAAGAGAGTGAATGGTTACTTTTTCTTAAAGGAAAGACACTGGAAATGAGAATTGTAAAATAATAATAATAGATACTTAACAAGGAATAAGAAATATGATTGATATTCCAAACATACTTTCACATGGAAAATTGATTTCTATGAAATTTATTTCTTTGAATTTAAGATATTTGATCTGAAAATTATCGACTGTAAACCAGTTATAGTAAATGAAAAAAATAGCCCATATTAAATGGTTGAAAGGAGCTATGTATTTCATATGCTATTATAGTAATGACGGAAATAGTGGTAGCATACCATATAACACTTATTAGTCGCATCAAGTTACGAAAATTATTTTCGTAAAACATACCAAACATTTATATGAAATAATAATATTATTTCAGTATTGGTTGAAAACAGACATAGTTTTGTTTTGACATGAATATTATAAATATTTGTTATAAAATAGAACTATAATAGTGGCATTTGTGATGCATTTGAAATTACAGAAGTAACAAAATTTATTTGCAATTATTTTAGAGTTATAGACCAAGCCATAGTTTGAAGAAATAATTCTTTGATTATATGATTGTGAATCATATGGTACCGGTGAAATTGTATCTCAAATAATAAAGGGCGTAACACTCATTGAGTAGGAGCGACATAACAGTTGATGAGCTCCTTGGATTGATACACATAGATGTATGAAATCATAAGTCTATTGACACCAAAATGGTTCCACGTACTTTGTTATATTCAGCGATGAGTTATCATTAACACAGATATGTGTATTTAATACACATATAGTATGTTATGATAGCTTATTGAATATAAAATAGAAGTAACTAAAATAACATGCAATAGAAAATAAAAATGATATTATTTGATCGAATAGTTGAGTATATTGGAAAAAGTTCCAAACGCACCTAAAATGAAGATTCAATCTCAAAAGTTATTCCATCTTATGGTACATAATGCTGTATAGATAAGGAGTAATCATACTTGGTTAGACAAAGTACGATTAATTGTCAATGAAGTTGAGTTAACTTCTTTCTATAAGGTCATGTACTTACAAGTACTACACAAGGTTAAAATTAATTTCATCTAAATAATCATTTACAAAATCATACAAGATAATGGTTTATAGGAAATCCCAACATACCTAGGCTAGGAAGTTTGCAGGTTGTACGAGTCGAAAGACTGCACGTAATAATTGTTCATGAGGGATCTTGTATGAATCTCCATAAAAAAAAGTTTGAGAACGATAGTCATTGGATGACGAATTTATGTTTTGAACATAAGTATTGTAAACTAAAACCTAAAAGATTTATATCTAAGGTAGTTCATAAAGTGTTTAAAATACCATTCCGTTGCATTGAGAAACAATAGTTTCTTTGAGAAATACCAACTTTGTGGTGAAGTAATTTCTTTTATAAATTATTGGTAGTAAATGGATTTGGATACAACCCAAAGATAAAACCGGTTACATGGGATGAAAAGAAATTAACCAAAGTTAAATGAACACAACACATTAGAATGACTAATAAATATTCTTGCACATTTAAGAGAAACTATGAGTTTCTTATCAATATCGATAATAGGTAGTCCTCAATTATCAATTAAACCACTAAGAGTATTGACTTTGCCATATGGTATGATGCATAAATCCAAAAGTATTCCAAGTACGTTATCAAAATATTATTTTAATAGTTGTACCTGAAGAGATATGATCTATTAGCCTCGAATATGTCTTCAAGAGAAAGACCGATGCCGTTGGAATATAATAAGCAACATTGATAAGAATAAAATCATAAATGTCAAGTGTTTAAATTAACGTAATAGATTCATCATTTAATATGCTTAAGATAATTTGGATTCAGCTCATAAAATTATTGCCTAGCATGACTGTGTGGTTAGGTATATATGTGTTGAAATAGAAAATTCTAAATAATGAGTTAGACTTGACTGTTTACACATAATTATCAAAGTATCTCAAAGTTAGTTTGAGCGATATTGAGTTTGTAAGTTCGTAGACATGATCCAAGAATGAATATGAAAGTATCATTCGAAAAGCATCGGAGTTGAACAAGTGTTTTGATAGAAAGTCAAATAGTTTGATTTTCAATCAAAATGCAGATAAAGCATGCGCCTACGAGAAAGAACATTAAAAGGTACATAGATATGTCTCAACTATAAATAAACAATGTACCATTGATTGTTAATGATGTACTTTTGTTAAAATCAGTAGTAGTTTGGTTTCTTAGTACTCGATAATTGGATTTGTAAATAATACCTTATATAATAAGTATAAAGGATCTTGGGAATGTCTCAAACGATAAATAAAGACACTTTTTTAAAATGTTTAATATGGAACATGTAATATAGATTCCTTATGCATTAGTAATAGGAGTTATCATACATGTTGTATTGTCTATAATATCATAATTTCCTTATGTATTTGATGCATTAAGCGAATACCAAATCCAAATTAAGATCACTAAATGTAGTTTGGAGTGTTCTCGAGTATTTACAAAATATTACGGAATTGTTTATAAAAACAACGAACTTCCTTATAAAGGAACATTCAGACTCAGACTTCGTAAGTGATATTGCATATAATATGTCAATATCGAATCCATGTTCAAACCTCAATTAATAAGCTTTAATTTGGAAATGTTCCAAAAAAGGTTGTTGCTGATTTAAAGAAAAGGCCGAGTACACTGCCTTGAATAATGCCACAAAAAGGCAAAGTATATAAATATTAGTGTACAAAATTATAACTGAGCTAGGGGTGATTTCAAGTATTAAGAATACTATTGTTATATGATAATAGTTTAATAATAAGAGCTCACCAGATGTTAAGAAACATACTCCAAATAGTTCCATATAATAAAGGTAGTTTATCAGAATTGGAGAGAGTTGATTGACATAGTAGATAATTAAAATGACACAACACATTCATTCACGAAGGGTCTAACTCGATTAGTTCTCATCAAACTGATCAAAAGGTTGGGATTATGATTCCATAATTGACCCCAAGTGCAAGTGGACGATTTATAGAGTTATGGGTATGCCCTAGGGGAAATCATGTGTTGTTACATATATCTAACTTGATAACCAATCTTGTTCGAAATAAAAGTTGGTTTCTTTCGATTACATACTTGATATAATGTATTATATTAATTAATTTAAGTATATTTAATAGAAAATCCATAAATGGTATGTTTTGTGATAGTTGTTACAATGTGTTGTAACCATGAGTGATTTATCACAATAAAATAAATATAGCATTTTAAACGTTCCTATTCAAGATGTATCGAGATTGTATAGATACATCCTTTGAGACTGGAGTATAGCTATCCAAATGTTGGACAGTGTATTACTCATGGCCGCTGTGGGCACTAAGAGGTTGTATACCGATAATTATTAAATAATTATGGAATGACTCACTCGATAGTTTTCTGTTGGTTAATATAACTAAGGTTGTGACGACTACCCTACAATGCCAATTCCCAATGTACCTGTATAGTGCGCTATAGCAGTGCTCGATCGATGCAGGGCGATCATTAATGGTTGTAAAGTAAATAAACAACCTTACCCTGTCATATATCTCACAGCGCATCAAATAAAATATAATAGTAAATTTCTCAGATATAAAACATGTGAGACAGTAATTAACTGGATGAATCACAACATCAAAGTATATAAATCCGTACAGTAAATAGCATAATGATAGAGTTATACATCAAATAACAACTCATAAATAACTATCTCTAAATCGTAAGGCACTAACAATTCCATAGTGCTGTGCAACGGAATAGCAAATGAGCACATATAATATATGAGAGAATAACCTACTGCTCACCACCTTTCCCGCTCCACATGCTTTGTAATGACCCAAGATTTAATCACTTTAAATATGGATATGTAATATATTTTTAAATAATTAATAAATGGATTTTATTAATCAAAAGATACTTTTTAAATATTAATTAATTATGGTCAAATGATTTTTAAAACGTGTTTACAAAAATAATTAGTTTAAAGGAAAATAGAAAATGTGACCGAAAAGCTTTTTCCAAAAATTCAATTTTTCATCATCAAAAAGTTGTTTAAAATGTTGTGAACACCTTTGTGCACATTTGAGTTAACATATACACACTTATAATTAAATTATAAGTATGATTAGTGACTTAGCAAAAGTAAAAATATATGTTTACTTAAATAAGAATTAAGACTCTTACATCATGGTACAAGATCATCCTATTATCCAATATGTTTTAAAAAGTGTGGTTAGTAATATAATTAGGTAAATAAATATATTTACTGAAGAAATAAGTAAAAGGAGAGATGTGAGATATAACCGATTTTAAATAAGAAATATTATAAGCATGAAATGTCACATTACTCTTACACCATAAGTACAAGGTAGTGTAATATTTAGTGGTTAAACCGGGAGCTTTACACTGTAACGACCCACATTTCTGAAGGTTTAAATCGAAAATAATCCACACATGTCCAACTTAAACACTCCAGAACATAGATAATCAATGGGGTTAATTAAGAAAATAAGAAGAAAACAAACACAGAATCTCACAACGAAATGACAAAATATAATAATCAAATAAACAGTTCATGAAGCTGTTTACTATACATTTGATTATAATTTATACAACATTTTTAAAAGTTATATATAAACAGGGATGGATAAAATAATGCAAAAGACAACATGATGCAGGAATAATAATAGTAATAATATATCAAATCTTCATCTTCGTCCTCCAGAAAAATGATCTTCAATGCACTGAAAAACTTAGGGCTGGCCCGAGCGTAATGAAAAGACAAAACACCCAAGTCAGGACTAATATCCTTATGTAAGTCAAATCGATATCACATAACATGAGTGTAACAGCGTCAGAGATGTTTACGAGATTTCACATCTCTTATCCAGTGTATAACGTGCGTGCAATAACTCAAGAGATGTTACTGGATTTTCCATCTCTTAAGGATTCGCCAAAATATTTATATATAGTAGAATATGCTATGTAAATAATGTCTAATCAGTAAAATAAATATTTTTCTTAGTGTTAAGGCATTTTTAACGCATCTTAGTGTTAAGGCATTAATCCCCCTTAACGCATTTTTAAGCATTATCGTAAAGTTTGCATATAACGCCCCTGTAGCACGTCGGGGGATAGGGAAGCGCCGTTATAAGACAACATTAAACCAAATCGTAGGGGTTTCGTATAGGGATAAAAGTATGACAAGGCACATGAGGCAATGCCCAAGGTAGGATACTACGAGTTCGGGTCGTAGAGCTGGTGGAAACGCATCGTAGTCACGACCGCCCACCACGTCCATCCATCACATATCGAGTTAAAGGGAGGCTATCCCAAATCAAGGTGCACTAATCGAAACCAACAACAGGAGTAATAATATGGACCGAGTCCAAGAAAATCGAAGAACGGATGTCCGCTAGGGGTAATTAGCACACTTGGCCCTGTTAAGCCATCCTGTTTTAGTCATTTCAAATTGGCTCAAGTGCCGGGATCTATCTATCATCGCTCTCTTTCTTAAAATCCAGCAAACGATGCCAAATCCAACCACTTCGTTCTGGTGTAATATGGACAGAGAGTATGCCAATAAGAGGCCCCGGTCTCTTTAACAACCAAACGTCGTTTTACACGCCGGTTGGTTCTTTTACATTTCAAAAAACAATTCGTACTTGATATCAAAATATCATATTCGCTTCAAAATCAAATTCATTTCGAAATCATCATATTTACTCAAAATATACTATTTCAATTCTAAAATCATTTTTGCCTTAATATCTCAATTTCGCTACCAAAATTGTTTTGAATTTCAATTTAGGTTATAACTTCATTTTAACCCAATTCGTATTTAAATCCACGTTTTAAATATAAACCTTCCAGCCTTTAACCAGTTTGAATTTTAGAAAATAGTTTGGAAAATTTTAAATTGTTTAAATAGTTAAAATAGTTTGATATACAATGATTTAAGTATTTAAAATGTTTTATAAAGTAAAATAGTTTGGAAAATCAAAAAATTTGAATATGTAAAAAGATAGAATTTAAATAGTTATATTAAAATAATTTATTTAAAAATTGTTTCAAACTCAAACAGATTCAATTCCAATTTTTTTCCAATTAAAATAAATTTCAATTTCCATTTCACTTTAAATTGGTTCAATTCTGATTTCAATTCGAATTAACTTCGATTCCAATTTTAATTCAAATCGGTTTCAATTTCGATTTCAAATTAATTCAATTTCGATTTCAATTCGAATTAATTTCAATTCAATTCCAATTTGAATTAATTTCAATTCAATTCTCAATTTCAACCATTTGATTATAAAAATTCGAGTTCAATTTCAGAATATCGATTTAAATCACCGAATTCAAATTATACTTCAATCTTCGAATTTAGATTCAAATCTTAAAATAAATTCCATTATTGAGTCCAAACTTATATATATCCAATTATATTACTTTTACTTGGCAATAATTCAAAGTTCGAATGAAAGTTCACAACCTTTTAAAAATAAATAAATTTCCGAAATTCAAATCATATTTCAATTATAAGTTCAAAATCTCAAATTTCATTTTTTAAACAATCTCATTTAACAAATTCTAATTCCAATATTTTAAGCTCAAGTTCGAAAATAATTCGATTTCCATAGATTCAATTTTTATTTTTTTAAATCAAATCATTTAAATAATCCCAAATCAAAAATTTTAAAATCATTTAATTTAACCAATCCGGTGTCCGTATATAATTTTCTATCCTATGGCGAAGTGAATTGGTTATTTCAATTTAATTCAGGGATGGATATATATCATTTCAATCCAAAATAAATGTCATAGGTATATATCATTTCAACCTATTTCTTAATTTATTCTAAATAATTCAATTTACAGTTTTATATACTATAAATAATATACAGGATGATGACATGATATATCAAAATAAATAAACATCCAATCATCCAAAATATCAATCAATATCATCCATCATAATCAACATCCAAATCAGTCAAAATATCATAACAATTGACTAGTTATCAATAATCGAGAATTTAACTAGCAATTTAATTTCCATTTCAAATTTGAACTGTCAATTAAAACTCCTATCATTTTAATTCATATCAATTTAAATGTCATTTATTTACCAAATAATCAGTTAATAAATTTAAATCACTTCACGATATTAATTTAACTAACACAAAAATTATTTGAGTACTTCGTCAGCGTATAAAACACTCACCTTTTATTTGAAACTGAAAATATTTTCAGCTTCAAATAAATTCCAAATTGATTCCATTGCCTAGACGACACCGATATGATTCCAGTGTAATATGTTTCGTCCAAAACAGACCTCGCATGAAGGAGTTACGATTTTTATTAATATCGACATAATTTAAAATAAAATTAACAACTAATTTAAAATAAAATTAACAAATAATTTAAAATAAAATTAACAACTAATAAACTAATTAATAAAACTAACTAACCTCCCTTTACGTTCCCGCTCCCGCTTCTCTCTTACACAGGTACACAACCCAACCTCACGACCAAGAACCACGACGCCACCCTACGTTCGACCGAGCTCCGACATCACCGCCACTCGCCCTTCCCTACAACTACGCGCTTGAGCGTGGACATCGAGGAATCCAAACTCAAAATCCTAAATCGATGAACGCGCGCCACCTCGATTGTCGCCTCCAATCCCCTACCATCGCGCGCTCCACCACTTTACCCTCCGGTCGCGCATTTTTCGATTGCGATTTCATTTTTTTTAGTTACAGCGATTTGAAAAAAGAAAGGGGAATGAGATGAAGTACGGGGGAACATAAAGGTAGGCGAGTGTGTACGAATGGTTGGAAGAAGGGAATAAATATATATATTATAATTATAAAATATCTTGGCCGATCGACCCACGGAATTTCAAACTCCTAACGAAGCGTTCCACCTAGCATTTTGTATGTTTTACCCCCATTCCGAACACAATGGAATTAGCCTCGAGGCCTAATTCGATCATATGTGGAAGATAGCTTTTCAAAATCAATTTATTTTAATTAAATTCCTTTAATTAATTTCTATGCGTTTTAAGCTCGCACGGCCAAATGTTAAGTCCAATCATTACAAAACTTGAAATCCTATAATAATTCATTATTACGGTTCCGATGAAACTAGTTTGGTCGAAATCCGAGACAGTGACCAAAATAGCTATTTTTACACGTTAATTAAAACCAGAAATTTCCAAATTTTAATTTAATCACTTTAAATTCAATTTTTAAATTTAAAAATATTCATTGTTGTTTAAATAAAATTTAAATCAACTTCCAACATCACTTTCATTCACATTAAATCCAAAATTCAATTATTTAAATAATTACAATATTAAATTTAAACAATTTATTTATTCAATAAAACGCTAAAATTGCTATACAAGTTATTTAAGTTATAAAATTTAACTTTTAAAACGAATTCAAATAATAAAACAACCACCTTTATTTTACATTCATTCAATATTCATTATTCAATTCCACTATTGATTATAACCCATTCAATATATAGAATTCCATTTCAACACTAATTATTGCCAAAATCTTCGAAATTAGTTATTTCAAAATTTTATCCGAATTCATCTTAAATACTACATTAATAATCATTAAAATTTTATTTCTAACCATTTTTATTCAATAATTATATTAAAATAAATAATTTTAAAATAGTTAAAAATACGGGTCGTTACATTCTCCTCTACTCAAACTTTTCGCCCTTGAAAAGGGGTTAAGTAAGAAATTTATCATTCGATATATTTTATTCAAAATTATCAACTTATAATTATTATTAAATTTTTTTTACTACACTCTCTCTAAGCCACCCCGATATTTGTTTTACGAAAATTATAACTTATATATAGGAACAAGTTATAAAATTTTTGAAACTCAAAATTTTTCTAACACCCGGATTTATGGAAAATTTCGACAGCGTCTCCTTTATGCGGATCGATCAGAAATTTTTTACAATACAATATATAACCCAAATATATATCAAATATACATCTCATCTCAATGATGAGGCATACCATAGGAAAAATAAAAATAAAAGTGCGGTATGTAATCCGGGATATGTACCTTATTATTATTAATACCAGTGAGTTTGCTCGTATTAAGCAAGCAAAAGCAAAATAAATCCGCATATACATCCAAACGGTCTTCGTATGTACCTATCTCAACTCAAATTAGAATATTACTCACTTATAATAAGGTATAGAACATGTATAAGTTTAATAAAACCATAAAACATGCATTTTGAATCCAAATCATAAACAAGAGCACAAATATACAACATACAACAATCATATGCTATCAAAATAGTTATAACGACGATTTACAACAAAATAAGCCATTCAATTATTAATATTCATCCAATTAATCCAATTAACTCATAACTGTGTTAATTTACATTATCCAATGTCAATATTTAATTTATATACTTCATTTCTTATCAACATTCAATTTTTTAATTAACATTTAATTGGTTTACTTCAAATTTATTCACATCTATTTCATTCATATTCAATTTATTCAATTCAATTTGTTAAATTCCAATTGTTTCACTTTTTGTTAAACATATTTCATATAAATTCATTTATGAACCATTTTATAAAATTCATTTCATTTAAATCTTATTTAAGTTAAATATTATTTCATTGCCACTTAGTATATTTCTATTTTAATACTAATATCATTTACAAACCGTTTAAGTTTATTGCAACCATTTTATAAAATGCACTTCATATTTATTTTTCATAACTTAAGTTCATATTATTCTTTGATTCACTTCATTGGTTCGTTTTATAAATTCAAGTTCATATTAATAATTTTTACTTCAATAAATTATATTTTATAAAATGACGCACTTCATTAGTTTATTATTAATTTTACTTAAGCAAATTTTATTTTATAGCTCAAATTCATATTAATAATTTCTTTTTATCACAATCAATTTATTCAACTTCTCTTAAGTTAATTTTCATCTTTCAATTCATTTCGTTAACTTATTTCATATTCAATTAGTTATCATTCAATTTTTATTGAAACTCATTCTATTTGCATTTAATTTATTTACATCCAATTTTAATTAAATTCAATTACTCACATTAACTTTACTTACTCATTTATTTTTATTCAATTTCTTTCACAACTTAAATTACATTTCATTTTATAACTCAAGTTCGTATTTAGTTTATTAATTCATTTCATAGCTTAAGTGGAATTAATTCAATTTACTAATTCATCTAGTTCCATTCAAACCCAATTCAATTCATTTAATCTTTATTAAATTAAACTTTTATTCATTTAATCCATTTCTTGGTTTATCCATCTTTATTTAAGTTAAACTTTTTTTTTATCTTTCCTATCATTCACATTCAACAATTTAAAATTTGTTATTAGCTTAATATTTCTTAAATTTATAAGTTATACAAATTTATTCACTTAAAAATTTCATTTCATTATTTTATCTAATTCATTTCAATATAATTCACTTTTATTTAAGCTTTCTTGAGTTAGACTTCATTTTACTAACTCAATTTATTTAACATTTCTTAAGTTAATTATTTTATTTCATATCTCAATTTTAAACCTCCTTTTTATTAGCAAAGCTAAGCGGGGTGGCCTGGGCCCGTACCAGTTTATTGCAAACACAATAAAAACAAAGAAAAAGATCACAACATGCTATGATCAATAAAGAGACAAACACAAGAAGAGATTACAACACAGAAGAGGAAGGAAACAAAGACAAAGAAAAAACACAGGAAAAGACTAACAACACATCTCCAAAATAGAATCATCAAAGGAGAAGGAAGTAGGAACACAAGTTAACTCCCTCCTTTATGGCCTGCATGATTTCGTTCCAAAGTTGATTTTCATTCTTGCTTTTCCCATAGAATAGACTATCTTTTCTCTGCTTCCATACCACTCTTATATACTTTTTCACAACAATCTAAAGCAATATAGTTTTTTTATTCTTCCACCTTGTTGCTTTGTAGATTAAGTTCCATTCAATCAAGCTATCTCTTCGAATATCATTCCTTACAAGCTTCAGCATTAGCCTTTTCCATAAAGGAAAAAGAAAAGTACAGTTGTAATATAAATGAAGGTTAGTTTCTAGCTCATCACCACAATACAAGCAAGTACCATCAATCTGCATGCCTAATCTCAACAGCTTAGCCTTCATTTTCAAAGCATTTTTCATCACTTTCCAAAGCAAGAAGTTGTCACTTTCCTTGCAGAATGAATTCCATATCCTTTTGTTCCACACAAAGTTTCTATTCTCAAAGGGTTTTGTAACACACTTTTACACCACAGCAGTTGAATACACCATGTTCTTACTAGACCACACAACCATATCATACTGAACAGTAGGGATATAAATCTGCTGTAGGTCATTCCACATTATTCTGATGGCTTGGTTACTGAGTAAGGAAGGGAGACATTACCATCAAGGATGCACTCATTGGCTAAAGCATTAAGAGGGATCCGAGTTTGCATTATCTAGTTGTAAGACATAACTTTAGACAGAATTAAACCATGTTTAGCCCATGAGTCAGACCAAAATCTTGCTTTGCCACAAGCAGCAGTGATAACTTTAACAAGGGGAAGCAAGGAAGGTCTCAGATTCAAAATCGGTCTCCAAACCCAACTGCAATTACTAGGGACCTCCATAGTCCAAAATTCCTTGGATTTTAAATTATATTTAACAGACCAATTAACCCAAATGTTATTCTTCCTGTTCAGAAAGTTATCAAAGTGTTTACTATAGGCTGTCTTATTCCAGTTATATATACCAATGATTCCCAAACCACCATATTTCTTTTTGAACTCCACCTTATGAAAGGCAATGGGTTTAAGCTTGTTGGAGTGAATATTACCAATCCAAAGAAAGTTCCTGACTGCTTTCCTGATCATAAGAATGAGTTTTTTTGGAAGCAAGAAGGTCCTACACCAGTAGGAGGAGTAGGCAAAAATGACATAGTTGATTAACACCAAATGACCTGCTTGAGATAAAAGTCTATTCGACCATATATTCATAGACCTAGTAATTTTATCATAAAGGCCAAGACATTGGGAAGTGGTGATTTTTGAGCTTGATAAAGGAATTCCAAGATAGGAAGATGAATCCAAACCCATTTGCAAACCAGAAATCTCTGCTATATGATTTGCATGGTCCAAAGTGACACCTGGCATATGAATACTCGATTTCCTAACATTAATGCAAAGTCCAGAGAATCTAGAAAATTCCTTTAGAACATCAAAAATACACTGAATTGAATGTACAATTAGCTTGGTGAAAATAATTAGGTCATCAACAATAATTAGTGATGTGATCAAATGATCGTTACATCTTGGATGAATAAGGATCATTTTCTGGCAACACTTTGGTTTATCACGCAGGTTAGAACTTCCATGACCAGAATAAATAGGTAAGATGACATCAGATCACCCTGCCTAATTCCTTGATTTCTCTTGAAATACCCATAGGAAGCTCCATTGTAGCATAGAGATAAGTGTACAGTAGATAGATAGGTATAGATCTAAGCAACAAAATGAGGTGGAAATTTCATTTTTTTCCATCACCCTAACAATGGAAGTCCATTGAATAGAATTATATGCTTTTCTTATGTCTAATTTCAGTAAGGCTTTAGGAGACACATCCACCTTGTTGTAGTCTTTCAGCAACTCATGGCTAATTAACACATTGTCCAGAATACTTCTTTCAGGTATGAAGGCAGTCTGGTTGCTATATATCATGGTTGGGATCACAACTTTCAATCTCGAGGCAATTATTTTGGAGATGCATTTATAGATTATGTTGCAACAAGCAATTGGTCTGTAGTCCATAACATCACCAGGATGGTCAGATTTAGGTATTATAGTGAGATTAGTAGGATTTATTCCAGAGAGCATTGAGTTATGATTGAAGAAATTAGTGATTGCCTTACAAGTAACCTTACCAATAATTTCCCAGCAAGTTGTAAAGAAGAGAGAGTTAAACCCATCTGGCCCTCCACAACAGTCCTTATTCATGCTAAATATACTTATTTTAATTTCCTCCCCAGTTACAACATCAGATAGCCTTTTAATTTGGTCATCATTGAGAGTAGGAAGAGGCAGATCATTTATAATGGATAGATCAGGTGAAAATTTTGAAGTATTGCCTAGTAGGCCAGAGAAATAGTCAAAGAAGGCTTTATCCACTTGATGGGGGGGTGCTTGGTTGTTGCCCATATTGGTCATGTATGCTATATATATGAGACTTAGTCTGCTTGATCTTGAGAGAATCATGATAATAGCTTGAATTCCAATCCCCTGAAGCATCCCACTTTTGCCTAAGCTTTTGTTTCCTCATGTTGTCTTCAATAATAAGGGCTTTTTTGTACTGGTCAGAAAGATCTGATTCAATCACAGCTGCATTCATCAGGATGGTTCATTGTTTTTTCCTGGGCTTCTATCAGCCTGACTTTCAAAGTATCTGACAAGAGCCTTCCACTTCCAAATTTTTCCTTTGCCCATGCTCCTAGATCCCTTTTGACCTGCTTCATTTTCTATTGATAAATAAACATTGGATTACCATAAAAAATTTTTTTCCAAGCAACTGAAATAATATTTAAAAATTCAGGATCTTGAATCCAAGCATTAAAAAATTTAAAAGTGGAAGCAGTGGAAGCACTCTTAATGGTAGCATCCCCGAAGGAGATTAATTGAGGAGAATGGTCTGAAATCAGAGGGGAAAGGTGGTTTGATTTAATGGTAGGCTAGGAGGATATTGCAGCCATGTTGCAAAAAGCATTATCAATTTTGCTGAAGATTCTAAACCCAGATCTTCTCCTGTTATTCCAGGAGAATCTTGAACCAACAAAAGGAATTTGGATAAGTGAGAAGGAGGCAATTGAATTTCTGAGAGGAGTAATATCATTTAAAGTGACTGGGTTCCCACCATGTCTGTCATCCTGATTGAGAAGACAGTTAAAGTCACCTAAAACAATCCAAGGATGAGATTCCTGGGAAAAGTGAGGGAGGTAGTTGTGAAGGATTTGTCTAGTGCTAGCTTGATTAGCAGTATGTTGTTACGACTACACCCAAGACCACTCGAATACAATCGCAACGCGCAACGCGGAAAAGCCAAATCGTGCTAGCTAGTGTAAAACAACCGATTATCTAACTCAACCAAAACTCCAACCAATACCAAATAGCCCAACACAAGATCACAACACCAATACAAGCAATGTATGAATGCAATAACAATAAGTAAATCACACACGATTTTATAGTGGTTCCACTAATGTTGTGTTAGTGTGCATCCACTTGAGAGAGCTTTTATTATATCACCAATAGAAGAGTACAAGAGATTGTTAACAATGATCACAATATTCTAGCAAGAATATAATTTTGTGGAGATTAGAATTGAAGAAATAGGATTTGCCTAACCCTAGATTTGGAGGTTAAAACCCTTGATTTGGAATTAGATTAGGTTCTTCTATTTTACACCAGAAAAATAGCTTATATACTGTGTTAGGAAACCAAGGCAAATCCCCGAAATGCCCTTAGCTAATGACCCAAGCAGCTGCACCAAGCCCAGGCCCGAACCCCTGGAAACGCAGGCTCAGACGTCTGCAGGTAGGGCTTCAGACGTCCGACCGAACTTTCGGGCAACTGGACCCTGTAGGGCCAGACGTCTGGCCCATGCCTGCAGACGTCTGGCTACAGGCTGCAGGCAGCCAGCACACCATACACTCCCCAGTTTCCTCCTCCGGACTCCGTTTCGCAATCCGTCTTCTCCGACGCCAAACTACTTCCATCCTCTTCAACTCTCCTATATATTGTGTTGCCAAATTTCAACACTCCACCTCGACACTATATCCATCTCCATCGCCAATGGTACCATACCATCAACAACCGATAGCTCCAACTACCAACACTTCTACCTTCAACCAAACGTGAATGTTTCCCCAACGGGTTCCGATAAAGCCACCCCCCATTGCACTCCATGAACGAGTTCAGGCACAAAGCCCCCACCCGCCAACGAAATGTTGAAAACATTCAAACACCGTCTCATCAAGGACAAGAGCACTAGGAGTGTACACTAGCACTACACCAAGAAGATAGAACGACAATCTCATACCAATACTCTTCCACATCTACAACCAAGCTACTCTCTCACCCGTGCCACCTAGTGGCACCTAGCACTTCTCCAAGCGAATCAAGTTCGAGCAATGCTCGAACTTCCAAACGACAATGTCTTCGTGAACATATCCGCTGCATTATCCTTTGTGTGCACTTTCCGAAGACATACTTGCTTATCCTCATCCATGGCTACCAAGAATGACTCCCTCACTTCAATATGCTTAGTCCGTGAGCTAAATGCCAAATTCTCCGCCAAATGAATAGCACTTTGGCTATCACATTGAACATCGATGCTATCGTGTCCAATCCCCAAGTCACACAACAAACACTTCAAATAGAGTGCCTCCTTAGCCGCCTCCACCGCGGCTATCAACTCCACTTCCGTAGTGGATAAAGCTACTACGGTTTGCAATCTCGATCTCCAACTTATGGCCGTACCACCTAGTGTGAAGACATATCCGGAAGTTGATTTTCTCCTATCCCTACCACCGGCGTAGTCCGAATCACAATAACCAACTAATTTGCAATTCATTCCTCCACTACCACCAAAAACAAGACCATGAGATGACGTACCTTTTAGGTATCTCAAGATAAGCTTCACGGCTTCCCAATGCGACTTTCCCGGATTAGACATAAAACGACTAACCACCCCGACGGCATTTGCAATATCGGGTCTTGTACACACCATAGCATACATCAAACTACCAACCGCACTTGCATATGGCACCTTTGCCATATAAGCCTTGTCTTTCTCCAAGATAGGTGAATCCTTACTCGAAAGCTTCACGTGCAAAGGTAATGGTGTATTTGACACCTTTGCATTCTCCATGCTAAACCGGCAAAGCACCTTCTTTATGTATTCCTTTTGAGTCAATTTCAACTCAAAACGCTTTCGGTCCCTTTCAATCTCCATGCCCAATATCCTCTTTGCTTCTCCAAGGTCTTTCATTTCGAATTCCGACTTTAATTTCAATTTCAACTTGTTGATTTCATTCTTGTCCTCCGAAGCAATGAGCATGTCGTCCACATACAAGAGCAAGTACACCCAACAATCATTTCCAAACTTCTTGAAATAAACACAAGCATCTTTGATGCTCCTATCAAATCCACTTTCAAGCATAAAATGATCAAATCTCTTGTGCCATTGCCTAGGTGATTGCTTCAACCCATATAGCGATTTCTTCAACTTGCACACCATATTTGACTTACCATTTACAACAAACCCTTGCGGTTGCTCCATGTAAATGTCTTCATCCAAGTCACCATGCAAGAAGGCGGTCTTCACATCAAGTTGCTCCAACTCCAAGTTGTGACAAGCAACTATGGCAAGTAATATCCGGATAGAAGTATGGCGCACAACCGGTGTGAATATCACATCATACTCCTTTCCTTTCCTTTGTGCAAACCCCTTAGCCACTAACCTAGCATTGTATCTTCCATCGTCCATCACCTTGTAAATCCATTTACACCCAATAGCACGGTTTCCTTTAGGAAGTGGAACCAAACTCCAAGTTTGATTCTTCATCAATGATTGCATCTCTTCCTCCATGGCACAAATCCACTTCGAGCTATCACTCGAATTCATGACGTCTTCAAGGTCCATAGGCTCATCTTGGACTACATTGAGAGCATAGTCCAACCTATCACAAAAGCTAAGATAGTTCCAATCACCATATCTTTCGGGTGGCCTTATAGCACGACGACCAACCCGAGTAGCAATATTATCACCCAAACCCCTTTCGGCTCCACCTTGAACCGAAACTTCTCCAGGCTCGTGTACATCACCAACACTACTAGAGGCACCTTATGGACTATATGATCTATCATCAACCTCTTTCTCCTCACAAGCATCTTCAACTAATCTACTCTCTCTACTACTTGGAAAAAATGTGGTAATAACTTCCTTCCCCTTCGATTCATCACGAACTAAGACCGGAATATCCGATGAGCTTTCATTCTCCTTGAACATAGCCGACTCATCAAAAGTAACATGACGAGAGTTGATTACCTTCTTTGTTTCTGGATTCCAAATCCGATAGCCTTTCACTCCATCCGTATAGACAAGCAAAATCCCCTTGAAAGCTCTAGGTTCAAGCTTATCATTTCCCAGATCATGCACATAAACCGGACTTCTAAAGACACGAAGATAGCTCAAGTCAATACTCTTTCCCTTCCACACTTCCTCCGGGATTTTGTTGTCAATAGACGAGTACGGAATTTGATTAATAATATGCACCGCGGTTGACAAAGCTTCGGCCCAAAATCCATTAGACAAACCCGATGTCAATCTCAAGCATCGAGCTTTCTCTAGTAGAGTACGATTCATCCTCTCCGCAACACCATTTGATTGCGGATCTCCCGGTGTAGTAAAATGTATCCGAATGCCATGATGCTTGCAATACTCCAAGAATTCTCCGGAAACATATTCTCCGCCATTGTCGGACCTAAGAACCTTCAAAGACTTACCACTCTCATTCTCAACAAGAGCCTTCCATACTTTGAACTTAGCAAATGCCTCCGACTTAGCCTTTATTACATACACCCAAACTTTACGAGAAAAATCATCAATAAAAGAAATATAATACCTTGCTCCACCTAAAGAAGCTACCGGTGCCGGTCCCCAAACATCCGTATGCACATACTCAAGAACGCTTCTTGAATCATGTTTTCCTTTACCGAATGAAACCTTTGTTTGCTTCCCCATGACACACTCTTCGCAAAACTATAGCTTGTTGAAACACTCACCACCAATCATCTCCCTTTTCCGAAGAATACCCAAACTCCTCTCTGAGACATGTCCTAACCTCAAATGCCACAATCTAGTTGCATCTAAGTCGCGAGAACTATCAACCCCAATGCTAGCTTCACCTTCTATGGTCACACCTTGAAGCAAATATATACCATGAGCCCTAGCACCTTTCATAACCACAAGCGCCCCCTTCGAAACCCTCAAGCCATCTCTCTCAATAGTGATCTTGCATCCCAAAGAATCTAATTGCTCCAAAGAGATAAGGGACTTCCTAAGTCCCGGAACATAGCGCACATTAGTGAGAGTACGAACTACTCCGTCAAACATCCTAATTTGCACGGAACCAATGCCCTTTGACTTACAAATAGCACCATTTCCCATAACAATCGAATTTCCCTCTCTAGCTTCGAAAGAAGAAAAACAATTCCTATTCGGCGTCATATGATAAGACGCCCCCGAATCGAGAACCCATTCGCTACCCGAAACATTTGATGCTACCGCCGTCAATACATCCATGTCTCCCTCACCAACACCTCTCTCCACCGCGACCGATGAAGATGCTACTTCCTTCTTGGCCTTCTCCTTGTCCGGACACTCATTATTCCAATGACCGGGCTTCTTACAAATATAGCACTTGCCTTTCTTTTCCTTCGACTTTCCTCTCCAACCGGGATTCCTAGATTTGGAACGCCCCCGATTCTCCTTCTTTGCATATCTCTCCTTCTCCACAAACAAACCTTGACCATTTCCGGCACTACTACCACCAACACTCAACTCCTTCATTTGATCTCTCAATTCCTCACTAAGAAGACCCGTCTTGACATCATCTAACGTCAATGTATCCCGACTATAGATCAAGCTATTCGAGAAACCCATATAACGGTCCGGCAACGAACATAACAATATCATCGCCTTTTGCTCTTCCTCAATCTTCAAATCTACCGCCTTCATCTTCATTAGCAAATCATCAAACACATTCAAGTGTGCCTTAAGCGAACTCCCCTCTTTCATCTTATACGTGAAAAACGTTCGCAACAAGATCAAACGATTTGTTAGAGACTTCTTCATATACAACTCCTCTAACTTGTCCCAAATGCCATTAGTGGTCGTCTCACCACTAATTTCGGAGATCACATTCTCTCCCATAGCTAGTTGAAGTGTAGTGAATGCCCACTCTTCCATTTCCTCTCTCTCGACATCCGAGATGTCCGCCGACAACAAATGTGTATCAAACACCACTCGATGTACCCGATTCCTCCTTAGAACCGCTTTCATCTTCCATTGCCATTTTTCAAAATCATTATCGCCATTCCACTTGTCAATTACCAATTGCGATCCCGACGCCACATACGAACCATGTACATACGGCGCTATACTACTTGGACCAACCATTGAATTTTCAGAGGTATCCGTTTCCGGCATTTCTACAACCACCTAGCAACACCAAAGCTCCGATACCAAATGTTGTTACGACTACACCCAAGACCACTCGAATATAATCGCAACGCGCAACGCGGAAAAGCCAAATCGTGCTAGCTAGTGTAAAACAACCGATTATCTAACTCAACCAAAACTCCAACCAATACCAAATAGCCCAACACAAGATCACAACACCAATACAAGCAATGTATGAATGCAATAACAATAAGTAAATCACACACGATTTTATAGTGGTTCCACTAACGTTGTGTTAGTGTACATCCACTTGAGAGAGCTTTTATTATATCACCAATAGAAGAGTACAAGAGATTGTTAACAATGATCACAATATTTTAGCAAGAATATAATTTTGTGGAGATTAGAATTGAAGAAATAGGATTTTCCTAAACCCTAGATTTGGAGGATAAAACCCTTGATTTAGAATTAGATTAGGTTCTTCTATTTTACACCAGAAAAATAGCTTATATACTGTGTTAGGAAACCAAGGCAAATCCTCGAAATGCCCTTAGCTAATGACCCAAGCAGCTGCACCAAGCCCAGGCCCAAACCCCTGGAAACGCCGGCTCAGACGTCTGCAGGTAGGGCTTCAGACGTCTGACCGAACTTTTGGGCAACTGGACCCTATAGGGCCAGACGTCTGACCCATGCCTGCAGACGTCTGGCTGCAGGCTGTAGGCAGCCAGCACACCATACACTCCCCAGTTTCCTCCTCCGGACTCCGTTTCGCAATCCGTCTTCTCCGACGCCAAGCTACTTCCATCCTCTTCAACTCTCCTATATATTGTGTCGCCAAATTTCAATAGAGTAGTTAGGGATAAGTTCAATTTAGTTTCCAACACAGCAACCAAGTGGAGGTCATTTGCTACAATAAGGAGTTTTATTTGATCAATCTTGATATCACAATGGGAACCAAACACATTCCAAGCAGCTATGTTATGTAACATATCACTTATTTGGTTGAGGAGTTTGCATACTTTGCTTTCTCCTAGTTGCAGGAGAACCATCATTATCATTTTTAGGGATGATGGAGAAGGGGAGAATAATGATGGCTTCATTGAGATCAGAGAGGTTGTATTTCTTATGTTTCTTGTTTCTAAATTGCTTTGATTGGCTGCTAATGGAGGTATTGTTCTTGGGAATAGAAAGTGGGGTAGTAATTATGGTGTTTAAAGTGTTAGTGGATGTGGCATTGGGTGGCTTGGAAGGGTCATGATAACCAGGGTGGCAGGGATCAGCAAGTAAGGTTCTGGGGAGTAAGATTTGACATTGAGTATTATGTCATCATGGTTGGATATGAACTTTGAATGTAGACTGAAGTTAACAGCAGAAGATGGGATTGAAGAATGAGAAGACTGGGTTGTTTGGTTTGAAGAGGGAAGTGGGACATGGGAATCAGAGCAGGTGGAGGCATTTATTTCATTGTTTATTGTTGCATAAAAAGAAGGGTTGGATTTATTTGGAGGAAAAGGAAGGACATGATTGGTTGTGTCTTTACATGCAGGCATGGTATCACGTTGTGTTCCATGGGAGGCATAAGATTCCAGTGCAGCATTATTTTCATTGTGGACAAAGTTTTCTTCAGTTATACTTTGTTCTTCTTCATCAATTTCACATAGGCATTGGAATTTGTTGGTTGATATGAGATTATCATCAATTAATCCATCATAATCTTACGTGTCAGCATTTGCTGTGTCATTTCCCAAAGTGTTATTAATTGCACCCTCTTCAAAAAGGGTTCCAACCTCTTTGTCATTTATATGCTCTTTGCCTTGTTCATGAGCACTTGATAGATTATCTTTATCACCTCCTTTACCCATTTTAACTTTTCTTGCCAATTTTGCCTCTGCACTCCTTGTCTCCGTATACCCTTATTTTTGTTCTATGACAGGCCAGATTTTTGACCTCTGAAAATCGACATCAATACGTCCATTGTATTACACGCCGAGCAATCGAATGCTGGAATACCAGATCGTTAGGGAAAAGAAGAAAGAGGTAGAAGAAGAAGATAAAAACAACATAGAATCTCACAATCGCAGCGGAATAAAAATATAATAGATAACAACTAGTCTTTATATAGAAAGAACTATAACTGTTATTTATACATTACATCAACAGAGTACAACACATCAATAACACAACACCGGACATATATAATAACTTGTCCTCACAAATGCTGAATATACAGCCTACAATACACAACAGAATAAAATCAAATACGTATAATACGTCTTCATCATCCAACTCGCCTCCTAAGCTCCATAACATCCTATCCTATATCAGTAATACTCGGTCTAACCCGAGCATTATAATAAAATAACATCCGAGTCAGTCTGGAAAAACAGTGTGAGAAAACACACTCAATTTGAATTATTAAAATTTTCAAAATCCTTTGAAAATCAAAGGGATCTCGTAAGACCACGCCACACATAAACACGACGGGTTTTTACCTTACGATAACCAAAACATTTCATATCAAATCCTCTGATATTATAATAGTGTCTAAGTACAAATACTTATTCAAATAGCTGAAATTGTTACATTAATTAAATTCTAGCATACTAGGCTCTACAACCAAAACGTAAAGGGTACGTATTGGAGAATGGATTCCATACGAAGTACTAGGCACTGGGGTATCACCCATCACAGTACACGTCTAGAAACATCGTACCGAGGACCACGCTGGGATCCCCTACAACATAAGACCGGACTATCCCTAACCTGGATAGATCGAATATGCTATCACCCCGGGTGTTCCCACCCTTTTCCCGAGCTCCTTCCATGAATCGTAGTAATAAAATAATATCCGAGGGTATCTAGAAAGGTGATAAACATACCCTAATTGGGTGCGACCCACTTAGCCTTGCTACATCTCCCCTGCTTTCAGCCATTCCTGGTTGATGATGCTAGAGGCTACGATTACCTGTTTAATGGATTTTGACTTAGAATGCTCATTGTCCTCCAATGAGAATTTAGTGATAGCATTCATCCATACAAGTCCGTTCTGGGTCCGAACGGAACCGAAGGCACTATTCCTACTACATCCATTTTGTAATAATCCTCAGGATTAGTAGCGATTAGTCCTTGCACTTCACTACTCCATGTTCAACTCAATGCTCTTATTTTCACTGCGAAAGCATACTCGTTAGATCGAAGTGGTTTTCGGATAACTTATCTGATTCCATTCTCTTCGAAAGCACATTCGATATTTCCGGTAAACTCAACCCCGGTTCTCTAGGAAATAAACTGATGAAAATAAGATCGGAGATCACCTCCTAAACGTTAGTGGACGGATTTCCTTATCAACGTCCTAGAAGAACGCAACGAGTTTATACGTACAGTATAACACCTCGAATGGTAACTGTACCGTATAATCCCCGTATTTCTCCAAGATATCCCCAAAGTTATATTTTGGTCCAGGTTTGATAGTTGGTTATTTAACTATCAAATAAACAATCATACAATCACAGATTCCATTTCCACTGAAAAACACTAAGTCTTATTCAATTTAAATTTCAATCACTTAAATCTCTTTATCCAAAATATATACTTTCTTACCGAATTTAGTATATTCACAAACTATTCTTTTTAAAGATATTTGGAAACCTTTAAAATAATTTGGAAAGTACCACTACGGTATCAAACCATGGATTCACAGCTCAATGGTTACGTATCTATCCCAGAGAAATTTAGACTTAACTATAGGCACTCACTGCCTCCGATTACGCCATGCGAGTATACCATTACTTTCAGAAAACTTTATTTAAAAATTTTCAAAATAATACTTATGAAATTTCTATAATAATTTCCAAGTTAATTTTAAGCGAATACTCTTTAAAATGAAAGTTATTGTATAATATTGAATATTGAATAATTTACCCCTTTAAAATAATAATACCGATTAATCTTTAAATAATAATTAACTTACTATAAACTAACTTAATTAATATTTAAATATACTTTAAAAAAAATTTAAACAACTAAATAATTAATTTTTCTGAAATATTCTTTAAACACTTTTTAAACTTACCTAGTTAATAATTAAAAATCCTTCCTTTTAAAACAAAACCAATTCCTCGATAAAATATATTTTCCATTTCCAATATAACTAGTCTAACATTTTTAAATCTCTCTCGATTTATTCCCAATTTAATTTACGTGCCAATTCCGTAAATTCCCTTTCCACATTTCTAAAAATAAATCTACCATTTATTTTTAAACCGATTTACCCATCTCCTTATAAATCCTCACCATGAATTTAAAATTTCAATTTATCCACTAGTAATCACTTTACTTTATTTATAAACCTTGTTTATAAATTCCATAGTCTCATTTTCCGATTATAACGGTTTCACAACACTTAATCGATTTTAAATCGATTTCTAATTTAAATTTCATTTTTAAATTAATTTCTCAAATAACCCAACTATATTTCAAAACCCAGCTAAAATCAGATTCGACTTTCTTTTCATGATCTTATTAAAAATCTAGTACAACAATTTCATATCTTCTTTCTAAATTTCCTTTTTATCTTCCCAAACGATTTTAAATCTCGATTTTTAAAAACAAACTTCCTTTTCACTTAACCATATCGCTTAAGTTCTATTATTTAAAATCGTTTTATTTACATTATTCAAAATCTCTATTGTTCCATATTCCGAAATTATTAAGTACAAATTTAAAAATCAAGCTATCTTTTTTTCAAATTCATTTCCTTTAATAAATCCAATTTCCACTATAAATATTTTACTTTCAATTTCCCTTTTTATTTTCTTTTAAAATTTCAATATTCATATTTATGATATTTTAAAATGCAAAAATCTAACCAGTAATACCATATCATCCAATAAATTCAATTCCACTGTAATCTATCACAGATTATTCAAACAAATCATATCACTGAATATAAAAATAATTTCAACATTTTTGAGCAATCTAGTTGGATCCCTCCAACCTGTTTCCCTGCATCCACGTATGTTAATACAATAAAAAAATACTAATCCCGCTTCGAGGGGGATGTCGCGGTATATAGGGTCATCCGCTATTATGCAGGGCGCATAGGGTCTCATCCGCTATATATATGCGGGAATATCAATCACTCCAATATATATATATACTACTATATATAATAACACATTCAACTGATAATAATTTATCAATTCATTCAATCAATCAATAATTAATTTTAACTATTTAAAATTAACAGCAGTAATCCAAAATTGAGTGAGATTAACTCATCTTGATTTCTTTCCTTTTCGAACATCCAGATTTTGAAAAATCAAAAATCCCGACTGACTTCAAAAATCTCCAAGCCAATTTTATTTTCGAAGCCTACTTCATTACGAATCCAACGCCACCCTTTTGTAATTTTTCAACCTCGTATGAATAAATTATGATATGAATAAGTTAACGATTTTATTTTAACAAAAATGTATATAACTATAATTTTTTTTCTGTAATTAAACTCATTCACACTAATCAGAATAAATTTAAAAATTAATTATTATATACCTCCCACGGCTCGACACCTCCACTGCCATCTCGAGACTGTCGACAACCACAGCCATCGCCCCAGGCCAAGACGCCACAATCGCCAAACCCTAACCCTCGCCTTTCCATCATAGTAGCACTACCACCCTTGTCATCCCGCAGCCACCTTTTCCATCGTCCACTAATCTCCAGCACGCTCGCCCACACCCTCCAGCGCCTTCCCATCTCCAGTTGCCTTTAGGTCGAGCTCGCCTTGACCATCGATCCAGACCCAACCCCCTTCGCCAGAAAACACCACGAACTCATCACAGGCAGCTGCGCCTCCACCACCAGTCACCACTGCTCCAACCTCCTTCCACCCGCACGCGCTCGTCGCCTTCCAATCACGACTCTGTCGCGAGCCGATATTTTTTTTCTTTTCGAAATCGAGCTAATTTTCGATTTCGGTCGATTCATTTTTGAATTGAAATTGGGGGAGGGAAGATGCAATTTAGATTAGTAGAGAGGTGAAAAAAATTACAGGCGACTATATATTCTTTGTTTTTTTATTACACAGCCGGCCATTTTTTTTCTTCTCTTCGTTTTGAAATGTTCTTCTACGAAATTTAAAAAAAAGAGTGGATGTGATTTTGAACTAATGGGGAGGGAAACATGTTTGAATGAAAAAGGGTACAGTGTTTTGAGGTGAGAGGGAAAAAGTGCTTATGTGAATTTTTTTGTCAAATCCATTATATATATATATTATATATATTATATATATTATTTAAATTACAAAACGTCTCGATTTTATAGCTTAAAATCTCGACCTTCTATCGAGGTGTGCTGCTAGGCGTTTATAATGATATACCCCTATTCCGAACGCAATGGAAAAGGTTTCGAGTCCTAATTCGATCGTATGGAGAAGATAGCTTTTTGGACCCAATTTTTATTTTGAATTTTCGATATAAATTTCAGCGCGTTTAAATCCCGTACGGCTAAACGATAACTCCAAATGCTACAAAATTTTAAATTCGATAAAAATGCACTATTACGGATCCAATAGAACTTGTTTCGTCGAATTCCGAAATTGTGCCTCCGAAGGCTATTTTTAAATGTCAATTTAAACGATATATTTTTAAAACTGAACAAATCATTTTTAAATTCAATTTAAATTTTTTTATTATCTTCATTATTATAAATAAAAATTTTATGAGCCTTTAAATTATTTTTAACAAGCTTAAAACTCAAGATTCACTAATTTACCCAAAATTCAATTATTAAATTAAATAACTAAATTATCCAACAAATCATTTTATTGGAAATTAAAGTTAAAAATTAACTTTTTAAATATATAAAATTAGTTAAATATTCTAACTTTAAATAACCAAAATTCTGTGTCATTACATTCCTCCCCCCTTATAAGAATTTCGTCCTCGAAATTGCTAGGTAAGAAGAATGGTCCGAAACCCGTTCACTATTTCAAAACCAATTTAGTTGAAACAACTTTTCCAAAATTAATTTATTGAAACTACGTTATCACTCCGACTAATTTTCCAAATTAATCAGTAGATTATGCTAATATTATTCCCTCAATCATTCAAATTATAATTTAAAACCAAATTTTGAATTATCAAAATTTTCTTCAAAAATTTTCCAAGTCATTAAATTTTTGAAATTTTTTGTCAGTGTCTCCTTTGCGCGGCTAGATCGGACCAACTACAAAACGCTTCTACAGGCCCAAATCATCAAAAGAAAACAAAAGCCAAGTGGCTGAATCAGAAAATCATCAATTTGATACAACAATTTAAGCACATACCTTTTTGTCGGGCAATTAAATTTTACTTCTGAAATCGAAGACATAAATTTAGCTTTTGCTTTTAATTACCTGCACCTCACTTACCAATAATATCCAATCAAACCACCCAAAATCTTTTTATTCAGCATTTTCAATTTCCAACATTCATTTTACCAAAACCCGTACGATGTACATATATCATCTATATGAAAAAATCAAATCTGATCGCTCGCTCGATCACACAATTTCACTTCCGAACTAGTATCGTTCATACGACTCTCTAGTGCGGACTCAGATTTGGTTTCTTGATTAGAACCCATCATTCCCCTTGCATATCCATATACTATGATAGAGAATTCCAGGTTAATCAAAAATCCATATCCAGGGTTCGTCATCGAAAATCGAGTGAAAAATACCAACTCGGATCGATATACTATCTCGAAATTTTGTGCTCGAATCTGGATCAAATCACTGTGCGAATAAAATAATATACGTACAACTTACGTATTAATTTCCAATTGACTATTAGCTATATAAATTTCTTTTATTCTCACTCATTTCATTTCAATCAATTATCCACAATTATCATTTTACACACCTTTCAAATATAAATTTAGTATATTCCTCAATACCAACTTCACTTTAGAATTCACCATTAACTTTCTTAATTCTTTTATAAATATTTTATACAACTTATTATATTTGTTTTCACTTCATCACTTAATTTTACATCCATTTTTATTCAAATTAAATTTTCAATTCCATTTGAACTCAATTTACCTTCCAAATCTTTAGTATTGAATTTTAGCAACCATATCTGAACCCATATGTGATTCACTAATTTATTTCATATCTTAATCAAATTTTATTTCCAAACTTTTATTTTATTTAGTCCACTCGAACTAATTCTTCAACTTCACTTTATTTAACATAATTCAAATTAAATATCCTACCAATATTCAATTTCAATTTCATTTACTTACAAATTAAATAAATTAGTCCATTACTAATTTATTTCAATCTCGATAAATTCCATTTTCAGACTTATTTCATTTAGCTACTTAGGCTAAATTTCAGAATTCCTTTTATACTTAACTTAAGCTAAGTTTAATTCCATTCCAATATTCAATTGCAATTCCAAAATTTCTTAAGTTATCAAATTACTAATATTCCATAAAACATTTTAAATAAGATTCTATAGTTTTAAACAATTACTCAGTATTTCAAAATCATTTTGAAATCAAGCTCCAATTCAAATCATTGAGGTAGCAATCCCTCCCTTCGAAACTCGAAAATGAACATTGATGATGCTGCAGTCATCACCGAAATTATTTTCCAGCGACCGAAGTGAGTTTAGTGCTTTTACTCCTTTAAAAACCATTTTAAATATTTCCAATTCAAAAATATTCTCCAAATAATACCATTATTATTTTCCAAGACTTTGGAAAACATTTCAAAAACCAACGGGATTTAAATTCCCAAATTTCCAACTTTCAAATCGTTTAAATCTATATTAAAATATTCCCCTGGGATTTCATTCAATTTCAAATTATAAATCACATTTATAAACTCATATTTACAAACTCCATTTTGTTATATTAATTAATTTCTAAACTTTTGGTTATAATATCAACTTTTATTCAATTACCAGAGCAACAAATGATAACAATTTAATATTATCATTTCCTAACAACCAAGCACACCATATATAATATAATAATTTCTGAAAAATTATTTCTTTTATATATATAAATAATTTGGCTAAAATTATTTCATTTACCCCATTTCAAAACAATACAGTGTCGAATTGTTCTATTATAGTGCTTAAAGATCCCTATCAATAACGTTAATTAGTCATATTGACCAGAATCCATAAGCCACTCAACAAACCAACCAACACAATATAAAACAATTTTATATTCACTTATAAATACGTGCTCATGTCTATTAATACACTCAAACTCATTCTAGTGTAACGACCTAGAAATTTTGATTGGTTTTAATAACGTATTTAACTGGAAATTGTGAAATTTTAAACAATAAAATTTGAAATTAAAAATTTATTATTTGGAATACGTCTATTTTAATATAGTAACTGGAAAATTTTCATCTGATAATATTGAAGTTTATTTTCCTGTGAAATTTCATTTCAAATCAAACCGGTTAATAACAGTGAATTTAAAAGTTTTCCGAAACCAAAATATGTCAACAGGAGAAAATTTATTCAGATCATTCTGAATCAAATGTCATTTTTCGTTTTTCCAAATTTTGACTTCTATTGCTCCGTTTATCTTATGTTTGACTAAATAGTAGCATTTTCGGTACCGATTATCGACTTTTGATCGGATGATCGTACCACTGTTATCTGTATACTGTTTTGATCATCTCGTCGTGTTGATCTCTGCGATATATTCACTTCTGTATTTTGATATTCGGAATGCGGCAATACCCGCGTAACGAATCACCGTATCAATACCTGTTATTTTGAACCTTTGGTTTTCTTCTGCACACTGATTATATCAACGGTCATTAACATTTTTATCTCCTGGAATCAGGTACGGCTTTTGTCATTCCTCCATTTTTAAACCCAACATTTATTTCCTTTTTCAGTAAATTCCAAAACGTATGGCTTCTCATCATTCTCTGGTTTCAGTTGGCAAGTAGTAATTCAAGTTTATATCCTATCAAAAGCCTAGCTTGTTCATTTTCTCTACATCCTCCTTTCCCTTGAAGCCGCCGAGCTCGACAACCTCAAACCCAATGAACCGTGACCACTCTTTATCCCTGCTGCAACTCCACCCTCACCACCTCGCTCCACCTAGCTTCTCCCCAGTCGTTGCCGCATCTTCCACCACCACGTGTAGCCTCGCCAGTCTCCATCCCTTCCTTCGCCTGACCTGGTTTTCACCACCATGTGCCGCACCCGCTCTCCACCTTTTCCCCTTCATCCCACCAGCCTCCGCCACCACAACCGAGAAGCCGCCTCCCCCTTACCCACCAAGCAACGCAACACCTCAACCTTCCCTCCTCCATTCGGCTACCATTCTTCCTCTGTTATTTTTGCATAGGTGAGTTTAGATATTATATATATATTAGTATATAATAATATATTAAGCTGTATATATATTACAGTATTTATCATATATATGGTTACGTAAGCAATATCTAATCTGTTGTTTGTGAACATATATATACATTTAGCCTATATATATATACTATACTAACGTGCTTGTCGAATTCCAGCCTTTTACATATGTATGTTTTATATATATCTCTAATTTGTATATAACATTTTCTTTGAAACAGTTATATATTATATGCATACGTTTTGTTGTTTGTAAGAGTGTATATAGTTGTAAGTTTATTTTACTTTGGGTTTTGGGTCGGCAAATCTGTTCACAAAAATAATAATAATATTTCCAAAAACTTTGTATATATAGATCTATATATATAGAGATATAAAGGTATATATATTTTGAAAGGCATAACATTTTATAGTTCTACAGATATATAAAGTAGTATATACTAGTTCACATCAGCTGTACAATCCTCTGTTGAGTCCACATGTATATTATATAATTGTGATATTGATTTCAAAGTATATATGTATGTAAGTTTTGATCTATTAGTATAGTTATGGTATATATTATGATGTTTAACTTTAAAGTGCATGTATTTAAAATAAATTTTAATCCGCAGATATTCTTGGAGTAGCTACATATATTATACATATTAAAATAAATATAAAAAAAAAAAATTAGCATACACGTTTGTGGATTTGGTCTGCATATGCACATATTCTGTTTTGAATCCATACAGTCGCATCTATATGTACAGTATAGTATATATATTGACTTTCTCTGCATTTTTGCAACTGTGTGTCCATTTGTTCGGCTACATATATTTATAGTATCTATGTATAATATGTTTTAGGGTAAGGTTTATAGCTTTACTGTCCATAGGTACTTTTATATTTTAATATGGAGGTTTTTTTTTTCTCTTTGTCTGCACACGTTTTTTTGAAAAGCTCACCTATATTGTTTATATATAAATAATTATGTCGATTCTGGAATGTACCCAGATCAAAAAATGATATGTATAGATATCTTGGTTTAGATCATATATTTATATAGTTTCATTTTTTATGTGTTTAAAAAAAAAATATGTCTTGTACGTATATTTTATTAACATTTAATAAGGATATGCATATAAATATAAGTTATACTATATGATGGGTTTTGCTGTGTTGTCCGTGTGATAAGACTGATGTGTTACAGTATGTTTTATAAAGTATACATTTCTTTAGTTCATATATATATATAAGTATTGACTTAAAGTATAGTATGTATATTCTTCCATCAACCTCTAGCTATTAATTGCTTTGTTTCACCGCTGTTCAGATTCGCGACAGCAGTATCAATCTCGTCCCGCTTTTTCGTTGTCAATCTGTGCTTATTCGTGTTTATCTAGCATTACTTTGGGATTCGTAGCTCTTTTCCTTGTCAAATCTCTCTAGCCTCGGAAGGTGAGCAATCACTCACGATTGACGTTCTTGTATTTATTAAATTTGATTTCAATTAAAACGACAATTGAAATATGATGCTGTAGTTATTTAAATTGTTATATATGCTATTATCTGTATATGTTCACCTGCGACATTTGACACCAGTATCTAGTATTTATATGCCTGTTATTACTATTATCTGTATATGTTCACCTATGACATCTGACACCAGTATCTGTTATTTATATTGATGATATATGCTTGTTGTTATATTTTATATTATCTGTTATCACTCTGCAAGTTCCCTGTTAGTATAGAATTCACTATGGGTTGAAATGATACATACCCGAACGGACTTTAGAATAGGAGAAAATCGTTATGGGTTGAAATGATAGACCCAAGCGATTTTCATTTGAATTGAAATTGGGATTACGGGTTGAATTGATTCTACCCGTATACATTTAAATTCCGGATTGAAATGATAAATATCCGTATCACTTAACCATGTGATAGATATATATACAGACACCGTTGGTCCATATATATAAATATTTTGAAAATAAATTCTATGGTTTGAAAAGAAATATATGGTTTTAATAAATGTTGAGCCTTAAATTATTATATATAAATGGGAATGATTTATATAGATTTAATAATGATATTTCATTTAATTAAACCGATTTATAACTTGTTGAAATTGAGATTTAAGATATGATTTATAACTTGGGTTTAATTTAAATAATTTAATGAATATTTCTTATTTAAGTAAATTTAAAGAAATATTTAGTAAAAATGAAATTTAAGGTTAGTTGAATGATATTGAATTTATTAAGTGAACATTCCCTAATTAAATAATAATAAAGTTAAATCAAGAGCTATATGAAACTGTTAAATTTAATTTTGAAATGTTGAATATTAAAGCTTTGAAATATATTGAAAAATAAATGGTATATTTAGAACTGAATTAAATTGATGAATTGAGCTTTGAATAAATTTGAATCTGTAATTTGAAGTTGATTTGAATCAATTTGCGAGACTTTAAATACTTTACTTATAAATTAATTATATATATACTATCTCGGAAAATAGTTATATTTGAAATAAAATGATATTTGGGTTTTGAAGTATAAATTAAATTGAAATGACCACGGTGTTATAATGTATATTTCCACCTTGTAGATAGTTCTGAAGATCCTTAGAGGATGGTTATCCCAACATCCTTTAAGTTACTTGTATTTCAGTTGATATTTCACTTGAGTTGGATTTATTAATATAAGAATGTTAATCCTGACTCGAGTGTTTTGTGTTTTGCTTTACGCTCGGGTCAGACTGAGTGATACAGCATTTGAGACTCACCCTTGGAGTTTGGAGCTTCATTTGGAGATCCAACAATTGATTCAGCTTTCAGCTTTTCCAGTTGATTTGTTCTGAGAAGTCATCTGTTTGCACTGAAGACTTCACTGCATTTGAGATATTCTGTTGTATTTTATTTTTAACTCTGATGTTTATATAGTAGCTTCATGAACTACTATTTTATCTATTCCGCTGCATATTATTTTATTACTCTGTGTCTGTGATTCTGTGATTGATTTATTTACTGTATATTCTGAGTTTTGCCAAATTTAAATTAACAATCTATTGTTTTGAATTATTCAAGTCCGACATGTGTGGATTTATTGTCGATTTGAATGGTCCAAAATAGCGGGTCGTTACAGTTGGTATCAGAGCTTTGGCTCTAGGCAAAACTTAGCATATATAGTAAATTTATTTACAGAACCGCTTTCGTTCGAGTTTGAATCTCTCCCGTTTGACTCGATTTCCTTTGAACTTTGGAACGTTTCTTGCGGTTCCAAAATTCTATCTTGTCTCTCCCTATTTGTATTCTTTTGATTCTGGAGTATCCCATAACTCCACTTCGAATGATCTCTATAAGAATAGGATCCCACCAATCTTTGAATGATTTGTGGAGGGGTGAACTCCTTCACAATTGGCATTGATTCACCGGAGAATTCTATATCTTTGGTTTAGATGCCGCTATCTCTTGCGATCGAATGTTGATTTTTCTTGGAATTTTGCATCGATCTTGTTGCTGAAGTCACGGTTGACTCTAAGGTCATCCGCGATTTATATAAGTATATCCATCTCATTGCTTTGTAATCAATTATCTCATTTTCGTTCGAACTTATCTTCGAATCAGAATCCTATTTGATTAAAGTCCCTCTAATTTGAATTTCTATCTTTGTTTTGAAATCCATTCTTGAATCATCCTTTTGAAAAATCGGGTTTATTCGTATTTTGGAAATTGTTTTATATATCGAAATTTTTATAAGTATGATTATATTATATATATAAAAGTGAAAATGTTTTTGATAAGGACTATATATACCTTTTAAAAATATGAATTTGAATTTTTGAAAGGATTTGAAAATTTGAAGTTATATAAGAAATTGATTTATAAAAATGATTTATAACTAAAGGATTTTAAATTTGAAATTCGAGAATTGAACTCCGGTAATTTGAAATTGGTTTTAAGATTTTGAAATATATAATAATAGTATGATTTAAAAGTATTTTTCGAATAAGAAATGTTTCCAATGATTTTAATGAGTTTCGAATGATTTCGAAGAAATTCCAAAAGAAGTTTGAAAAAAAATAGAAGTCCAGAACTCACTTATGTCGCTGGAAAATAATTTCGGTGATGAGTGCACGCATCATCGACATTGATTTTCGAGTTTCAGAGTAAGGGATAGGCCACTTTAGTAGCATTGCTACACGAGTGATTTTGCGAAACCAATTTTGATTTCAAAATTTTGAAGTAAGATTTGATATTCAAAGTATATATGTATATATATTTGAAATGATTTGAAGTAAGCCGGTGTTCAGTCCTTGAGTTTCGGATTCGATATAACCCCATCTATTAAAATTGATTTACTGATTTGTTACTGATTTCCAACTCTTGAATTTGAAAATGATTTCTTCAACTATTTTGAAGGTTCGAGCACTTCCAAATCGAGGTTAACTTTTCAAAGCTAAATTTTTTGAAAAGTATGAATTGTTTGATAAAGTATATAAATTTGTTTGAATATTTAAGTATGAAGTAATATGATTTAAATAAGTTGAAACTGTTTTGTTAAGTATATGAATAAGGCAGATTTTAAATTTTTCTAATATGAAATTTAGATTTGAAATGTTTTGAAAAGAATTTGGTCTTCAAATATTTTGAATAAAATTTAGTTTAAATGTTCTAACTTAGTAACATCTTTATAAAACTATATATTTAACAAGTTGGAATAAATATATAAGTTGTACGTATGTTGTTTTATTCGCACAATTAATTTGATCCAAGTTTGAGTACACAAGTTCGAGGTGAATTACACCATTTCGTGTTAGGATTTTTCATTCGATTCTTGATGGCTAATATTTGATATGGATTTTGGGCTCGATTCTAGAATTCTCTATCATAGTATATGGCTATGCAAGGAGACTGATGGCTTCTGGTCGAGAAACCATATCGAAGTACGCATTAGGGAAGTCGAATGGACAATACTAGTTCGAAAGCGAACTTGTGTAATCGAGCGAGCGATCAAATGTAATTTTGCGAAACGATGACGTATGTACATCTTATATCCTAATATCATTGATATATTTTGACGCTGAAATTGAAAGCTGTCGGGTTAGAATATCTTTACTTACTAAAAGAAAGTTTCCAATTTAAATTACAAAGATATATAACCCATAAAAGCAAAGATATTCAATCCCATATGGCTCTTCATACAGCGAAATTTATTTTGAAAAATTTGATCCTTATATAAGATGGACCTTACATAAGTATAAGATGATTTTGAAAACATTTGTTTTTGTAAATGAATTGGTTGACTTAAATTATATTGATTTGGAAATTTGGATTTATTTTCCAAATCTATTATTTTGGAAACTTTGAAACTAAAGATATTTAATTTGAGAAGAAATAATTTGGTGGAATTGTATATGATTTTGAAACTGAACTGATATTGAAACAAAATGGAAATTTGAGAACCTTATGTTACTAAATACTTGATTTGGGAGTTGTCGAACTTATATAAAATTGATTTGTATGAGTATGAAATTGATTCGAAACTATGGATTTGAAAAGGGTACTCAATTTGAAAGTGAAATCTTATATAATTGAAATCTATATAAGTATGATTTGATATACTATTGATTTTGGAAAAGTATTTGATTTGAAAATTTAATCTTATATATAATGGATTTTATATAAGTACGATATTTGAAAGTGATTTGAAAAGGTACTATATGATACGTATTTTCGAAGTAAAGATATGGAAAGTGCCTTCTGCTTGATATCCGATTTGTGGCCACATCTTGGATTCATTCTATCGATATTATTCTCTCTGATTTTGGTTTTCCGGATATGATACTCGAGTGTCCTTCGAATTCCATGGCGTTACCCATGGTCTTATTGTTCTCTCGTGACTGCACAGCGCAACTGCCTGGCTGAGTCTTGCCTAGGGGTACGGATTGTTTCCTGGGGGATCCAGGCGTAATCATTGTGTATCCTGCAATCTGTGTAGGTCGCGAATAGTAGCGCAAATGCTTGGCTGAGTCTTGCCTGGGGGTACGGATTGTTTCCTGGGGGATCCAGGCGTAACCATTGTGTATCCTGCATTCTACTAGTCATCATGGCGTAACTCGCAGGGCTGAGAAAGCCTACGGATATGGATTGTTTCCTGGGGGACCCAGGCGTAACCATTGTGTATCTGCGAACCATGGTTAGACAAAGGTTTTGTTCGTTTTGATTGGATTGTACTTTCCATATCTGTTTTTAAAAGTTTTTCCAGTATTTTCACTGGGTGTTGAAACAGGTCTACTAAGTACCTGGAGAATTCTAGTTTTGCGCCTGATCAACGCACTACCAGAGTCTACAGGAACAAGGATAAACTTGTTGAAACATCGAGTTATAAAAGTATTTTCGAAAGGAAATTTATTTCGTTATAAAGGCAATTTATTATAAAAGTATTTCCAACAAAGGAATTTTGTATTAATACTTGAAATTAAAACCCTTATGGTTCTAAATTAATTATTCGGGCCTGATACTATTCTTTGGAACCTATCTTATTTGCTCAGCTTTATTCATTCACTCATCATCTGTTTTACAAATCCTCCTCGTTTTCCTTGTTGATTTTACATTTTTATTTATATACTACATGGTTTAATAGAAATTTTAGTGTTATAAATATTTTGAGGTTATTAATTAAATAAAACAGATTTAAAGTAAATGATTATTGATTTATTAATAATATTTGGAAGTATTGTAGATAGAATTAATAAAATTGTGAATTATGAATTTAATGTTTTTAAATAGCTTCTTTGAAAAAATAAGTAATAATGTAAATAATAGTTTTCAAATAGTTTTCATATATTTATAAAGGAAGCAAGAAATTTTACAAATGGATTTTTGAAAAGTTTTAAAGTATATAAGATAATTGAATTGCAAATGAAGTTTTCAAATTTTAGTAAAATTTATATAATTCAAATAAATTGTTTATCCTTGTCTTTTAACCTATCTTTTCTATCTGGTTGTTTCCATGCTCCTACCTCCTTCCTTTTCAGGGACGAAAAGTTTTGAGTGGGGGAGAGTGTAACGACCTAGAAATTTTGATTGGTTTTAATAACGTATTTAACTGGAAATTGTGAAATTTTAAACAATAAAATTTGAAATTAAAAATTTATTATTTGGAATACGTCTATTTTAATATAGTAACTGGAAAATTTTCATCTGATAATATTGAAGTTTATTTTCCTGTGAAATTTCATTTCAAATCAAACCGGTTAATAACAGTGAATTTAAAAGTTTTCCGAAACCAAAATATGTCAACAGGAGAAAATTTATTCAGATCATTCTGAATCAAATGTCATTTTTCGTTTTTCCAAATTTTGACTTCTATTGCTCCGTTTATCTTATGTTTGACTAAATAGTAGCATTTTCGGTACCGATTATCGACTTTTGATCGGATGATCGTACCACTGTTATCTGTATACTGTTTTGATCATCTCGTCGTGTTGATCTCTGCGATATATTCACTTCTGTATTTTGATATTCGGAATGCGGCAATACCCGCGTAACGAATCACCGTATCAATACCTGTTATTTTGAACCTTTGGTTTTCTTCTGCACACTGATTATATCAACGGTCATTAACATTTTTATCTCCTGGAATCAGGTACGGCTTTTGTCATTCCTCCATTTTTAAACCCAACATTTATTTCCTTTTTCAGTAAATTCCAAAACGTATGGCTTCTCATCATTCTCTGGTTTCAGTTGGCAAGTAGTAATTCAAGTTTATATCCTATCAAAAGCCTAGCTTGTTCATTTTCTCTACATCCTCCTTTCCCTTGAAGCCGCCGAGCTCGACAACCTCAAACCCAATGAACCGTGACCACTCTTTATCCCTGCTGCAACTCCACCCTCACCACCTCGCTCCACCTAGCTTCTCCCCAGTCGTTGCCGCATCTTCCACCACCACGTGTAGCCTCGCCAGTCTCCATCCCTTCCTTCGCCTGACCTGGTTTTCACCACCATGTGCCGCACCCGCTCTCCACCTTTTCCCCTTCATCCCACCAGCCTCCGCCACCACAACCGAGAAGCCGCCTCCCCCTTACCCACCAAGCAACGCAACACCTCAACCTTCCCTCCTCCATTCGGCTACCATTCTTCCTCTGTTATTTTTGCATAGGTGAGTTTAGATATTATATATATATTAGTATATAATAATATATTAAGCTGTATATATATTACAGTATTTATCATATATATGGTTACGTAAGCAATATCTAATCTGTTGTTTGTGAACATATATATACATTTAGCCTATATATATATACTATACTAACGTGCTTGTCGAATTCCAGCCTTTTACATATGTATGTTTTATATATATCTCTAATTTGTATATAACATTTTCTTTGAAACAGTTATATATTATATGCATACGTTTTGTTGTTTGTAAGAGTGTATATAGTTGTAAGTTTATTTTACTTTGGGTTTTGGGTCGGCAAATCTGTTCACAAAAATAATAATAATATTTCCAAAAACTTTGTATATATAGATCTATATATATAGAGATATAAAGGTATATATATTTTGAAAGGCATAACATTTTATAGTTCTACAGATATATAAAGTAGTATATACTAGTTCACATCAGCTGTACAATCCTCTGTTGAGTCCACATGTATATTATATAATTGTGATATTGATTTCAAAGTATATATGTATGTAAGTTTTGATCTATTAGTATAGTTATGGTATATATTATGATGTTTAACTTTAAAGTGCATGTATTTAAAATAAATTTTAATCCGCAGATATTCTTGGAGTAGCTACATATATTATACATATTAAAATAAATATAAAAAAAAAAAATTAGCATACACGTTTGTGGATTTGGTCTGCATATGCACATATTCTGTTTTGAATCCATACAGTCGCATCTATATGTACAGTATAGTATATATATTGACTTTCTCTGCATTTTTGCAACTGTGTGTCCATTTGTTCGGCTACATATATTTATAGTATCTATGTATAATATGTTTTAGGGTAAGGTTTATAGCTTTACTGTCCATAGGTACTTTTATATTTTAATATGGAGGTTTTTTTTTTCTCTTTGTCTGCACACGTTTTTTTGAAAAGCTCACCTATATTGTTTATATATAAATAATTATGTCGATTCTGGAATGTACCCAGATCAAAAAATGATATGTATAGATATCTTGGTTTAGATCATATATTTATATAGTTTCATTTTTTATGTGTTTAAAAAAAAAATATGTCTTGTACGTATATTTTATTAACATTTAATAAGGATATGCATATAAATATAAGTTATACTATATGATGGGTTTTGCTGTGTTGTCCGTGTGATAAGACTGATGTGTTACAGTATGTTTTATAAAGTATACATTTCTTTAGTTCATATATATATATAAGTATTGACTTAAAGTATAGTATGTATATTCTTCCATCAACCTCTAGCTATTAATTGCTTTGTTTCACCGCTGTTCAGATTCGCGACAGCAGTATCAATCTCGTCCCGCTTTTTCGTTGTCAATCTGTGCTTATTCGTGTTTATCTAGCATTACTTTGGGATTCGTAGCTCTTTTCCTTGTCAAATCTCTCTAGCCTCGGAAGGTGAGCAATCACTCACGATTGACGTTCTTGTATTTATTAAATTTGATTTCAATTAAAACGACAATTGAAATATGATGCTGTAGTTATTTAAATTGTTATATATGCTATTATCTGTATATGTTCACCTGCGACATTTGACACCAGTATCTAGTATTTATATGCCTGTTATTACTATTATCTGTATATGTTCACCTATGACATCTGACACCAGTATCTGTTATTTATATTGATGATATATGCTTGTTGTTATATTTTATATTATCTGTTATCACTCTGCAAGTTCCCTGTTAGTATAGAATTCACTATGGGTTGAAATGATACATACCCGAACGGACTTTAGAATAGGAGAAAATCGTTATGGGTTGAAATGATAGACCCAAGCGATTTTCATTTGAATTGAAATTGGGATTACGGGTTGAATTGATTCTACCCGTATACATTTAAATTCCGGATTGAAATGATAAATATCCGTATCACTTAACCATGTGATAGATATATATACAGACACCGTTGGTCCATATATATAAATATTTTGAAAATAAATTCTATGGTTTGAAAAGAAATATATGGTTTTAATAAATGTTGAGCCTTAAATTATTATATATAAATGGGAATGATTTATATAGATTTAATAATGATATTTCATTTAATTAAACCGATTTATAACTTGTTGAAATTGAGATTTAAGATATGATTTATAACTTGGGTTTAATTTAAATAATTTAATGAATATTTCTTATTTAAGTAAATTTAAAGAAATATTTAGTAAAAATGAAATTTAAGGTTAGTTGAATGATATTGAATTTATTAAGTGAACATTCCCTAATTAAATAATAATAAAGTTAAATCAAGAGCTATATGAAACTGTTAAATTTAATTTTGAAATGTTGAATATTAAAGCTTTGAAATATATTGAAAAATAAATGGTATATTTAGAACTGAATTAAATTGATGAATTGAGCTTTGAATAAATTTGAATCTGTAATTTGAAGTTGATTTGAATCAATTTGCGAGACTTTAAATACTTTACTTATAAATTAATTATATATATACTATCTCGGAAAATAGTTATATTTGAAATAAAATGATATTTGGGTTTTGAAGTATAAATTAAATTGAAATGACCACGGTGTTATAATGTATATTTCCACCTTGTAGATAGTTCTGAAGATCCTTAGAGGATGGTTATCCCAACATCCTTTAAGTTACTTGTATTTCAGTTGATATTTCACTTGAGTTGGATTTATTAATATAAGAATGTTAATCCTGACTCGAGTGTTTTGTGTTTTGCTTTACGCTCGGGTCAGACTGAGTGATACAGCATTTGAGACTCACCCTTGGAGTTTGGAGCTTCATTTGGAGATCCAACAATTGATTCAGCTTTCAGCTTTTCCAGTTGATTTGTTCTGAGAAGTCATCTGTTTGCACTGAAGACTTCACTGCATTTGAGATATTCTGTTGTATTTTATTTTTAACTCTGATGTTTATATAGTAGCTTCATGAACTACTATTTTATCTATTCCGCTGCATATTATTTTATTACTCTGTGTCTGTGATTCTGTGATTGATTTATTTACTGTATATTCTGAGTTTTGCCAAATTTAAATTAACAATCTATTGTTTTGAATTATTCAAGTCCGACATGTGTGGATTTATTGTCGATTTGAATGGTCCAAAATAGCGGGTCGTTACATCTAGGGTGCTACTGACCCTATCTCTAATGAGTAATCCCCACCAGAGCCAAGGTACTCGCTTAACCTTTAGCACTTATACCAAGTGTGACGGCCCGGATTTTCGACCGCCAAAAATCGACATCAATACGTCCACTGTATTACATGCCGAGCAATCGAATGCTGGAAATACTAGATCGTTAGGGAAAAGAAGAAAGAGGTAGGAGAAGAAGATAAAAACAACAACACAGAATCTCACAATCGCAGCGGTACAAATATATAATAGATAACAACTAGTCTTTATACAGAAAGAACTATAACTATTATTTATACATTACATCATCAGAGTACAACACAACAATTAACACAACACCAGACAGTTATAATAAATTGTCCGCATAAACGCTGAATATACAGCCTACAATACACAGCGGAATAAAATAAAATACGTATAATACGTTTTCGTCATCCATCTCACCGCTTGAGCTCCATATCATCCTATCCTGTATCTGTAATACTTGGTCTGACCCGAGCATTATAATAAAATAACATCCGAGTCAGTCTGGAAAACCAGCGTGAGAAAACACACTCAATTTGAATTATTAAAGTTTTAAAATTTCTTTGAAAATCAAAGGTATCTCGTAAGACCACGCCGCACATAAACACGACGGGTTTTTACCTTATGATAACCAAAACATTTCATATCAAATCCTCTGATATTATAATAGTGTCTAAGTAAAAATACTTATTCAAATAGCTGAAATTGTTACATTAATTAAATTCCAGCATACCAGGCTCTACAACCAAAACCGTAAAGAATACGTATTGGAGAATGGATTCCATACGAATGACAAGGCACTAGGGTATCACCTGTCACAGTACACGTCTAGAAACAGCGTACTGAGGACCACGCCGGGATCCCCTACAATATAAGACCGGACTATCCATAACCTAGATAGACCGAATATGCTATCACCCCGGGTGTCCCCACCCTTTTCCCGAGCTCCTTCAATGAATTGTAGTAATAAAATAATATCCGAGGGTTTTAGAAAGGTGATAAACATACCCTAATTGCGTGCGACCCACTTAGCCTTGCTGCATCTCCCCTACTTCTCAGCCATTTCCGGTTGATGAGGCTAGAGGCTACGATTGCCTTTTTAAGGGATTTTCACTTAGAATGGTCATTGTCCTCCAATGACAATGTAGGGATAGCATTCATCCATACAAGTCCGTTCAGGGTCCGAACGGAACCAAAGGCACTATTCCTACTACATCCATTTCGGAATAATCCTCAGGATTAGTAGCGATTAGCCCTTGCACTTCACTACTCCATCTTTGACTCTATGCTCTTATTTTCACTGTGAATACGTACTCGTTTGATCGAAGTGGTTTTCGGATAACTTATCCGATCCCGTTCTCTTTGAAAGCACGTTCGATATTTTCGGTAAACACAACCCCAGTTCTCTAGGAAATAAACTAACGAAAATAAGATTGGAGATCACCTCCTAACCGTTAGTGGACGGATTTCCTTATCAACGTCCTTAAAGAACGAAACGAGTTTATACGTACAGTATAGCACCTCGAACGGTAACTGCACTGTTAATCCCCGTATTTCTCCTAGATATCCCCAAAGTTATATTTTTGGTCCAGGTTTGATAGTCGATTATTTATCTATCAAATAAACAATCATACAATCACAGATTCCATTTCCACTGAAAACACTAAGTCTTATTCAATTTAAATTTCAATCACTTAAATCTCTTTATCCAAAATATATACTTTCTTACCGAATTTAGTATATTCACAAACTATTCTTTTCAAAGATATTTGGAAACCTTTAAAATAATTTGGAAAGTACCACTGCGGTATCAAACTATGGATTCACAGCTCAATAGTTACGTCTCTATCCCAAAGAAATCCAAGACTTAACTACAGGCACTCACTGCCTCCGATTACGCCATGTGAGTATAACATTACTTTTCGAAAACTTTATTTAAATTTTTTCAAAATAATGCTTGTGAAATTTCTATAATAATTTCCAAGTTAAATTTTAGGTGAATACTCTTTAAAATTAAAGTTATTATATAATATTGAATATTGAATAATTTACACTTTTAAAATAATAATACCGATCAATCTTTAAATAATAATTAACTTACTATAAACTAACTTAATTAATATTTAAATATACTTTAAACAATTTAAAAACAACTAAATAATTAATTTTTCTGAAATATTCTTTAAATACTTTTTAAAATTACCCAGTTAATAATTAAAAATCCTTCCTTTTAAAACAAAACCAATTCCTCGATAAAATATATTTTCCAATTCCAATATAACCAGTCTAACATTTTTAAATCTCTCTTGATTTATTCCCAATTTAATTTACGTCCCAATTCCATAAATTACCTTTCCAAATTTCTAAAAATAAATCTACCATTTATTTTTAAACCGATTTACCCATCTCCTTATAAATCCTCACCGTGAATTTATATTTTCAGTTTATCCACTGATAATCACTTTACTTTATTTATAAACCTTATTTATACATTCCATAGTCTCATTTCCTGTTTATAACGATTTCACATAACTTAATCGATTTTAAATCGATTTCTAATTTAAATTTCATTTTTAAATAATTTCTCAAATAACCCAACTATATTTCAAAACCCAACTAAAATCAGATTCCACTTTCTTTTTATGATCTTATAAAAAATCTAGTATAACAATTTCATATCTTCTTTCCAAATTTCCTTTTTATCTTCCCAAACTATTTTATATCTCGATTTTTAAAAATAAACCACCTTTTCACTTAAACAATATTGCTCAAGTTCTATTATTTAAAATCATTTTATTTACATTATTCAAAATCTCTACTTTTCCATATTCCGAAATTATTAAGTACAAATTTAAAAATCAAGCAATTTTTTTTCAAATTCATTTCCTTTAATAAATCCAATTTCTACTATAAATATTTTACTTTCAATTGCCCTTTTTATTTTCTTTTAAAATTCAATATTCATATTTATGGTATTTTAAAATGCCAAAATCTGACCAGTAATACCATAACATCCAATAAGTTAAATTTCCACTATAATCTATCACAGATTATTCAAACAAATCATATCACTGAATATAAAAATAATTTCAACATTTTTGAGGAATCTAGTTGGATCCCTTCAACCCGTTTCCTTGCATCCACAGATGTTAATACAATATAAAAAATACCAATCCCACTTCGAGAAGGATATTGCAGTATATAGGGTCATCCGCTATTATGCGGGGTGCATAGGGTCTCATCCGCTATATATGCGGGAATATCAATCACTCCAATATATATATACACACACACACACTACTATATATATTATAACACATTCAACTGATAATAATTTATCAATTTAATCAATCAATCAATAATTAATTTTAACTATTTAAAATTAACAGCAGTAATCCCAAATTGAGTGAGATTAACTCACCTTGATTTATTTCCTTTTTGAACATCCAGATTTTGAAAAATCTAAAATCCCGACCGACTTCAAAAATCTCCAAGCCAATTTTATTTTTGAAGCCTACTTCATTATGAATCCAACGCCACCCTTTTGTAATTTTTCAATCTCGTATGAATAAATTAGGATATTTATAAGTTAACGATTTTATTTTAACTAAAATTTATATAACTATAAATTTTTTTTCTGTAATTAAATTCATTCACATTAATTAGAATAAATTTAAAATTAATTGCTATATACCTTTCACGTCTCGACACCTCCAGTGCCATCTCCAAACTGTCGACAACTACAGCCATGACCCTAGGCCAAGACGCCACAATCGCCAAGTCCTAACCCTCGCCTTTCCATCATAGTAGCACTGCCACCCCTGTCGTCTCGCAGCCACCTTTTCCATCGACCACTAATCTCCAGCACGCTCGCCCACATCCTCTATCGCCTCCCCATCTCCAGTTGCCTTTAGGTCGAGCTCGCATTGACCATCAATCCAGACCCCACCCCCTTTGCTAGAAAACACCATGAACTCATTACAGGCAGCTACGCCTCCACCACTAGTCACCGCCGCTCCAACCTCCCTCAACCCACACGCGCGCTTGTCGCTTTCCAATCGCGACTCAATCGCAAGCCGATATTTATTTATTTTTTCGAAATTGAGCTGATTTTTGATTTCGTTCGATTCATTTTTGAATTGAAGCCGGGGGAGGGAAGATGCGATTTAGATTAGAAGAGAGGTGAAATTTTTACAGGCGACTATATATTCTTTTTTTTATTACACAGCCGGCCATTTTTTTTTCTTCTCTTCGTTTTGAAATGTTCGGTTACGAAATTTAAAAAGAAAAGAAAAGAGGGGACGTGATTTTGAACTGTTGGGGAGGGAAATGTGTTTGAATGAAAAAGGGTACAATGTTTTGAGGTGAGGGCGAAAAAGTGCTGATGTGAATTTTTTTGTCAAATCCACTATATATATATTACTTAAATTACAAAACGTCTCGATTTCTTAGCTTAATCTCGACCTTCTATCAAGGCATGCCGCTAGGCGTCCATAATGTTATACCCCTATTCCGAATGTAATGGAAAAGGTTTCGAGTCCTAATTCGATCGTATGGAGAAGATAACTTTTTGGATCTAATATTTATTTTGAATTTTCGATATAAATTTCAGCGCGTTTAAATCGCAAACGGCCAAACGATAACTCCAATCGCTATGAAATTTGAAAACCAATAAAAATGCACTATTATGGATCCAATGGAACTGGTTTTGTCGAATTCTAAGACTGTGCCTGTAATGACCTCGGATTTTATCTGAGTTCAAATTGATAATTAAATTAATTTTTGAATAAAAATTGTGAAATTTATTGATAAATCGATTCGAGTTTCCCCGAATTCAAATAAATTCTATGTTAAATCATTTAAATTTAAAATATTGTATATATATGAATATATGTGAATGAATGAAACATGTGAAATGAAGCTTGCAAAGGAAGGAACAAAATAAAAATAATAAAGAAAGATTTAATAAAAATTAGAAGTTCGCTTGTATTTTAAAGTAATAAAAACAAAACAAGAAGAAAACAACTTACATTCAAAATAAGTGTTGATGTTAAATAAATATTTCAAATAAATCTATAGTTATATAAAATATGAAATGAACTTATAAACTTCTAGAAATAAATATTTAAGTTGAAATAAAAGTAACGAAACAAGTAAATGTATGTGTGCTAACTTGCAAAAGAGAATATATATATATATATATATATATTCAAGTGTGTGCACGTGAAATAAAAGATAACAACATTGTATATTCAAGCTGAACAAGCATATATACATAAGTATGAGTCCAGACAACACTTGCAAAAGAATATAAACAAAAATATAAGTATGTACATAAAGCTAGCAGGCAAGTAAATATGTATGTGTAGTGTTATGCAAGAAACAAAATAAAATATGAGTTTGTACAAAGCTAATAAATGCAGCCACCAAAACAAAGCTATCAGCCGAGTAAAACAAGAGGGAAAATTTCTGAACTAAGTTGTACAAACAAATTAAATATATTTACTTTGTATAAAATATATACCCTGTTGTACAAGCAAAAAGTAATCACCTGTAACACAAATTATATCAGCCTCCAAAGCTAAAGAAATATCCCTGCTTATACTTGTACAAACAAATAAAAATATACATTACCTTGTACAATATCATCATCAACCTGTAAATGTAAACTCTTTTCTTTATATCAGCTCCTCATTTCAATTCGTTCCTTCAAACTAAACAAAAACTAAAGTAATACTATCTTAAAAACATAAACAACCTTCAATATAAACAACAATACAATTAAAGACAAACCATATCAGTCAAAGAATCAAGAAGGAAAGATTTCAACTGCCAGTTTTTCAAAAGCCTGTTTTAACATAAATAAAGCTCTGTTCTTTTTCTGAAACCCAGGTGAGCAAACTCCTATTTTTAAAAAAGCTTAACCTGTTTTGATATCTTGATGCTTGTGAGTAAACAACTGTTTCAAAATTTTGAATTTTATATGTTTGATTCATGAATAACCTATGTTTGCTGTATATTTCAAATAAGAAGTTTTATATAATTCTATGCACTGAGAAATTCTATTATGGTTTGTTTTCCTGTATTTCTAGTTTCAGGGCAGGGTGAAGTTGAAACAAATCAAAACATCTTCATATCAATATCTTTAAGCTTAAGATTCTGAACAAAATAAGTTTGTTTAAACTTGAATCACAGCCTAAAATTTGTTTTAAGCTTGATCATGATAAGTTGACTCTGTAACCTAAATTTTACAGTAAAAACAAAATTATATGATGAATTCAAGTATTTTAAAACATTGATTTGATTATATAATTTGAATGAACATACAAAGATATGATTTTGAAAATTAATATGATGATTTTTAATTTAGTATTTTTAGAGCAGTTTGTATTTGAATAAAAATTACATTTTTACAAATTTCTGACAATCGAATCAATAATAAATGTTGAAATTTGGTTTGAAGCTAGTATAAACATCTGTGATATTGAGAAAATTGTTGAATAATTTTTCAAATGCACGAATTTTTCGAATGAATCCAATTTAGGGTTTAAGGTTCGTTTGTGTTATGATCAGAAAATGTGACGAGTTCGCCTTCTTTACATGACCGAGCTTCGCATAACTCTGGAGGATGGTTGTTAAGTGTGTTGTCGTGGTGTGTACGAAAACTGGGCGACTTCGATGGTCGGTGTCACGAGGTCGAGGCGATTTAGCAAAGCGATGGGTTCCAGTTTTTGAATGGGAGGGTTCGATTTTTATTCAAGGATAGTTGGGATGTTTTAGTGACTAGAGATGGTTGCTAGGTTGGAGGTTGACGTGCCGGAATGTTCGCCGTTGGTCGAAGTCGCCTCCGGTGCCGTGCACGTGCATGTGGAGGAGTGGGGTGTCAGTTGTGATGAGTTGGGGAAGAAGGCTGGTAGCCCGGAGCACTGCTCGGAGAATTGGGAAATAAACTCGAAGTCGACCTCGAGTTGTTTTAACATGATGTCAGGTCAGTTTTAAAAACAAACAAAATTTATAAAAAATGTGTCACGGGTCGAATTGGCTAGAAGCTCGAAGCAGGGAGCAGTTTCACTCGGGGGTAACTCGGGGAAGGTCTCGGGTCAGGCCTAAAAACAGTAAAAATTTAAGTTTTGAAAATTTTGAAACATGAGTTTAAAATTTGTTTTTGAAATAATTATCTGAAATAAAGAAAGTATTTTAAAAACTTAAATTTTAAAAGTAAAATTGTTTAATAAATTAACTTGATAAAATATTTGAAGCGTAAATCAAATATTTAAATTTTTAACTTAAAACAAAAAAATTCTTTATAATGATTAAATGATGATTTGAACAATTAATAATTTGCAATTATTTTATAATTAAAAGTTGATAAATTAAAGAATGATTAATTAATGAAAGTAATTACGATTTAATTAATTCGTAGTTAAGAATACTTAATCATTGATTTGCAATTAATAAAATAATTGTGGGGTTAATACATTTAATCATATTCACCCAAATTGGAGATGATTGACTATCATCAAATATTCTGTACTGAATTGATATTTCTGTTGTGATACTGTGATTGCTTTGTGACTTGTGATTTGTCCCTATATGTATGTGATACCTTTTTGCCCTTAAAACGGTATTTAAACTTCGATGCGACAGGGAGTCGGATTCCAGTTAGTTATCCAAAACCCACATCGAATTGTAATGATGAATCTTTGTGACTGATAAATTTATTTTATCTATGAATCTGTGAATGAAGATAAGCGTTATGGGTTATACCGCTTATCGATATATCTGTGATGATTGATGATGTTGCACTACTGTGTAAAACCCCTGGACCACATTTTACACACACAAATATGGATTTCACGTGAAAATCGGTTAAGTCACAGATGATTTAAATTTAATATTTTTGAAATTGAAATTTTAATTTCAATTGATTTTGGAAATGGAATTTCAAGATAAAAATTATTTTGAATAACTTAATCGAGTTTTGAAATTTAAATAATTTGATTTAAATTTGAATTCAAGTTTGAAATTGAATTATATGATTTGAAACTAGGGATTAAAGATGATGTACAAGTTATATATGGGTTAAACCATTTTAAAGGTATTGATTTGGGAATTTGAATTTAATTCAAGGGTTTTAACTCGTGTAAATATAACTGGATTTTTCTAAAACAAAACTATTTGTTTTCAAATAGTAAAAGCTTTCACATAAGCAATGAACTTCCAATTTGTGTTGAAAGGTTTCAAGTTTGAAATGGAATTGAAATGTTTTGAAAACTATGAAATGAGTCTTTAATTCAAAGACCGGACGAGTTAATCCAACTTGAAATGGAATTGTTTTGAAAGACTATGAATGAATCTTTGGAAACGATTTTTGAAAGCTATAAGTTAAATCTTGATTTAAAGATTTAACGAGTTAATTCAATTGAAATGGAAATTGTTTTTGAAATCCATGAATGGATCTTTGTGAATGGGGTGAACTTTGTGAATTGAATCTTTTTGTTTAAAAGATTAAAAGTGTGGAAATTGTTTAAACCATTGAAGGTTTTTGAAATGAATCTTTTTGTTTAAAAATATTGGAAATGGTAAATTGTTTTAACCATTCGAATGAAAGGTTTTGGGCTTTAAGCTGTGATTTAACTAGGACCCCAATATCCATATGATTTTTAATATCGCGCTCGTTATTCGGTTTAGCCGGGGAAGGACCTTTGTGTCATATAACCCATTCCGAATAATGATACGACGTATATGGATAGCATTGAAGACCGGTGGTGAAGACCGGATATTTTCGAAAACGAAAGGACCACTCGTCGAATGTCTCTGCACCGACTGGTCCCCGGTATAGAGATTTTATCACCTTTTGTGATGGGAAGCCCGGACGTGATTAGAGATTTTCCGGATTTGCAAGGGCTTCTTTGGAAGTGCCTTCGGTTCCATTCGATCCCGGAACGGACTTGTATGGATGTGTGTCTGACGTTACACTTTGAGATGTAAAGCTGGTTTCTATCAAATACATTTCTGTTGGTGGCAGAGAATTTATTCTCTTAGCTTAACACCCTTTTCTGAGACGTACGAGCTCAGAGGTTATGTAGTTGATCGTTACTAGTGATACATTCCCAATTTGGTAATGTGGCATACGAAGTGCTGTTGATCATTTGTTGATCAAAGCGTGGCTTTGTGAAAAAGCGCGGCTTAGTGAAAAAGCGTGGCTTTGTGAAAAAGCGTAGCTTTGTGGACGAGACTTCGTCGAGCCTCACAACCCGGTAATGGTCGAAACAGGAATGTTGCGGCAAGGTTTTTAGGGGTCGCGGCCCTAGGGTATGTCCATTTTCTTCTGGATAAAGGGTGGTATCATGGTATGGAGCCCAGATACTTAACTCGTGTGGACACTGTAATTTATTACTGTGTGATGTTGCTTTGTTGGTTTTCGGGATCCCGGAATAAAGGTCGGTGACGACCGGGGGATGACATGACTCGTGTGTTAGTTACCTAGTTACAGCTTGGTCAAAGCATGAGGTAGCGTCGGCCTTGTGTTTGCAGAGATCCGGTTAGGTTCTCGGGGTGTCTTTCCAGAGGCGTTTCCATTTCGGTGTAAGGAAGTTCCTTAGCCTGACCATTTGTTGGAAATCCAAAGAAACAACACGCGCCCTGTACGGTTTTAGTTGTAGAACCTGCCATTTACTTATGGTGGTCACCACTGTTTAGATGGTAGCTATAGTAGGCATACAATAATGGTTGTATGCTGGCTAAGATTTATATTATATTTCGAAATTGCTTTCTACACTATGCACTAATAATAATAATCCAATGATTTTGCGTAGTAAGCATGTTTGACTATCATAAGAAGAAATCTCCTCCAATTCTGCGTTTGCATTGTGTGTGTGGCGGGAGGTCTTATGGTAGTTTCATTTTCCAAAATCATTGCGGGTTTCAATGTTTAAAATTCTTTTGTTGTTTGTTTAGAGATAAACTGTTTTTGTTGCTCACACCAGTCCCATGACTGACCTGGAGTTTATTGTTCCCTTCCTAAACTCTGGGTGCCCACAATTTTCCACACGGGCAGTCTAGAGTTGGGTTTCTTAGATATTTAGGTTTAGTAGATTATCTGGAGCTAGTTCACTTCATCGGAGTGGATGACTGCACCTGCTTATCTTGGTGCATTGGTTGGTGTTTCGAGCTTGATGTTGGAGTTATTGAACTTATTCTCTTTCGAGGATCATTTGGAGTTATCACTTCAGTTATTTCCGCTGTATCATTATTTATCTCTAATATTGTTGTGTATTATTGATATCATTGTTGTATATCATTCTGGATATTGTATTTATTGGAGTTGTATATGATATCATATATTTCTTTCTTCCGCTGTGTTGTTATACTTAATGGTGTTATAAGCTCCGGTGAACCTGATTTTTAACAAATCACTTTTAAATTCAATTTGAAAAGTGTTATTACCTTCATTATTATAAATAAAAATTTTATAAGCCTTTAAATTATTTTTAACAAGCTTAAAACTCAAGATTCACTAATTTACCCAAAATTCAATTATTAAATTAAATAACTAAATTATCCAATAAATCATTTTATTTGAAATTCAAGTTAAAAATTAACTTTTTAAATATTTAAAATCAATTAAAAATTCTAATTTCAAATAACCAAAATTCTGGGTCGTTACATGTTTTAACCATTAGCTTCACTTTTCTTCATTCTATTGTATTCCATATTAGTATTTGATTCTCTCCTTTCACTATATGTTTTCCCAGCAACAAGAATGCAGTGTTCAGTTTTTTGACCAAAGGCAATACAACTTATGCATACATTTGGTTTCCATAAGTACCTAACTTGAATAATTTTAACTTTTCCATCAAGCAGTTTTACAGGAAGCCATTAACAAGTTCTTGGTTTGGTTTAACTTCAATCATACATTTCACATACGAAATTCTATCAAGCTTTTCAGTGTACTCATCCATACACAACAACTTCCCTAACCTTGATGACAACCAATTTATCCCTAAGTGTAACCACGCATAAATTGGGATATTGGAGAATTGAACCCAAATTGGAACTGAAGTTATACTACTACTTCCATTTCCAACCTCTGGATTCCATTGCTGAATTCTACATAACTTGTTTTTCATAATTATGGGATCTCCCCTTAATATTTTGGCTTTATCCTCACTGCAAGAAAGGAGAAAGAGAAATTCAAACCCATCAAATTGCACTTTAATCGAACCTTTCAATCTCCATACTCTTTTCAGATGCTCCACCACGTCAGTGTACGACAACGGCTTGTCAAGGAAGAAGCCAATGATGTAATTTTCCCACACTGATTTCCCTGCTTTGATGATGTTAGATGGGGGGACCAGAGCATCACCTTGAAAAGAAGGGTTAATATGAACAGGGGTGTAAGACCCAGCATTTCTATACTATTCTTTTGTTTGCTTAACCTTCTTTTGTTTGCTTAACCAAAATATTCAACAGTTTTAAAATTTAATTTTACTTTCCTGTTTAAATCTATAAGTTATAAACTTATTTTTCTATACTATTTTCAATTATAAGTTCAAAACTATTTTCATATATTTATCAAATCATACTTGGAATAATTTTCTAAATCAAAACTTGTTTTAATCGAAAATAAATTTCTTTTGGTAGCAATTCTCACTCAGAAACTCGAAAATGAATACTAGCGATTGTGTAGTCATCCCAGAATTATTTCTTAGTGACCAAAGCGAGTTCAATTCTTTTATTTCTTTCAAAAATATTTTCAAAATATATTTCTCATCAAAACACTTTCAAATAATATTATTATTAATTTTGAAGGCTTTGAAAACAATTTTGAAAGCAATAGGTTTTAAATTCAAAATTTCTCAACTTTTAAATCCTTTCTATTTATAAGCCATATTATAAATATACTTATATAATTTCATTACCTTATTATGAAAATATTTCGTTAATTTACATCTTTGTCATTTTAAACAATTCTTATTGTAATTGATTTCAATTCAATTTAATTATCGAACACTTCGTGAAATAAAATTCATAAAGTATTCATTTTATTTTTAATTCAACCAATAATCGATGATGATTAAATATTATGATCTCCTAACAACTAACGTTCATTGATAATTATATAGGCTTATATATACAAAATATAATTTAGGTAAAAATATTCGTTTACCTGATTTTAAAACAATATTATGTCGACTTGTCTCGTCTAAGTGTTTAGAAACTCCTACCGATATCATGGCATCCCACGCACCGATCAGAATTCATAAATAACTCAACGGATAAGTAAACACAATATAAAACAATTTTTAACACTAACAATTACTCGCTCTCATATATATACACTCAAACAGACTCAATCTAGGGTATTACTACCCTATCTCTAATGAGTCAAACCCTACAAAGCTAAGGTTATCGCTAAACCGAAGCTCTGATACCAACTGTGACGACCCACATTTCGGAAGGTATAAACCTACAATAATCCATACATGTTCAAATTAAATAATCCGGAACATAGATAATCAATGGAGTTAATTAAGAAAATAAAAAAAGAAGAAGAAAACAAACACAAAATCTCCCAGCGGAATGACAAAATATAATAATCAAATAAACAGTTCATAAAGCTGTTTACTATACATTTGATTATAATTTATACAACATTTATCAGAGTTATATATACATAGGGATGAATAAAATAATGCAGCAGACAACATGATGCAGGAATAATAATAGTAATAATATATCAAATCTTCATCTTCTTCCTCCAGAAAAAAAATCTTCAATGCGTTGAAAAACTCAGGGCTGACCCGAGCGTAATGAAAAGACAAACACTCAAGTCAGGACTAAAATATCCTTATGTGAATCAAATCGATATCATATAACATGAGTGTAACAATGTCAGAGATGTTTACGGGATTTCACATCTCCTATCCAGTGTATAACATGCGTGCCATAATTCAAGAAATGTTAAGGGATTTTCCATCTCTTAAGGATCCGCCAAAATATTTATATATAGTAGTAAACACTATGTAAATAATGTCTAATCAGTAAAATAAATATTTTTCTTAGCATTAAGGCTTTACATTAATCCCCCTTAACATGTTTTTAAGCATTGTCGTATAGTTTGCATATAACGTCCCAGTAGCACGTCGGGGGATAGGGATGCGCCGTGATACGACAACACTAAACCAAAATCGTAAGGGTCTCGTATAGGGATAAAAGTATGAAAAGGCACGTGAGGCAATGTCCAAGGTAGGATACTACTAGTTCGGGTCGTAGGGCTGGTGGTAACACATCGTAGCTATGACCGCCCACCGCGTCCATCCATCCCATATCGAGTCAAAGAGAGGCTATTCCAAATCAAGGTGCACCAATCGAAACCAACAACAAGAGTAATAATACGGACCGAGTCCAAGAAAATCGAAGAACGGATGTCCGCTAGGGGTAATTAGCCCAATTGCCTTATCAAGCCATCTTGTTTTAGTCATTTCAAATTGGCACAAGTGCCGGGGTCTATCCATCATCGTTCTCTTTCTTCAAATCCGACAAACGACGCCAAATCCAACCACTTCGTTCTGGAGTCTCCTCCTCGTACACAGTTGTTAAAGTGGTTCCAATATTGACAGAGAGTATGCCAATAAGAGGCCCTGGTCTCTTTAACAACCAAACGTCGTTTCACACCGGTTGGTTCTTGTACATTTCGAAAACATGTCGTAATTAATATAAAAATATCATATTTGCTTCAAAATCAAATTCATTTCGAAATCATCATATTTACTCAACATATACTATTTCAATTCAAAAATTATTTTCACCTTAATATCTTGATTTCGCAACCAAAATTGTTTCGAATTTCAATTTAAGTTATAACTTCATTTTAACCCAATTTGTATTTAAATCCACGATTTAAATATAAACCTTCCAGCCTTTGACCAGTTTGAATTTTAGAAAATAGTTTGGAAAATTTTAAATTGTTTAAAAATAGTTTAAATAGTTAGATATAAAATGTTTTATAAAGTAAAATAGTTTGGAAAGTCAAAAAAATTTGAACATGTAAAAAGATAGAATTTAAATAGTTATATTAAAATAATTTATTTGAAAATAGTTTCAAAGTCAAACTGATTCAATTCCATTTTTTTTCCAATTCAAATCAATTTCAATTTCCATTCAATTTAAACCAATTCTGTTCCGATTTCAATTCGAATTAACTTCGATTCCAATTTCAATTCGAATCGATTTCAATTTTGATTTCAATTCGAATTAATTTCAATTCAATTCCAATTTGAATTAATTTCAATTTAATTCTCAATTTCAATCATTCGATTATAAAAATTCGAGTTCGATTTTAGAATATCGCTTTAAATCACCAAATTCAAATTAAACATCAATCTTCGAATTTAGATTCAAATATTAAAATTAATTCCATTATCGAGTCCAAACTTATATATATATATATCCAATTATATTACTCATACTTGGCAATAATTCAAAGTTCGAATGAAAGTTCACAACCTTTTAAAAATAAATCAATTTCCGGAATTCAAATCATATTTCAATTATAACTTCAAAATCTCAAATTTCATTTTTTAAACAATCTCATTTAACAAATTCTAATTCCAACATTCTGAGCTCAAGTTAGAATGTAATTCGATGTCCATAGATTCAATTTTTATTTCTTTAAATCAAATCATTTAAATAATCCCAAATCAAAAATTTTAAAATCATTTAATTTAACCAGTCTGGTGTCCGTATATAATTTTCTATCCTATGTCCAAGTGAATCGGTTATTTCAATTTAATTCAGGGATGGATATATATAATTTTAATCCAGAATAAATGACATTGACCTATTTCTTAATCTATACGAAATAATTCAATTTACAGTTTTATACACTATAAATAATATACAAGATGATAACATGATATATCAAAATAAATAAACATCCAATCATCCAAAATATCAATCAACAGCATCCATTACAATCAACATCCAAATCAGTCAAAATATCATAACAATTGACTAGTTATCAATAATTAGGAATTTAACTAGCAATTTAATTTCCATTTCAAATTTGAACTGTCAATTCAAATTCCTATCATTTTAATTCATATCAATTTAAATGTCAATTAAATTTACCAAACAACCAGTCAATAAATTTAAGTCACTTCGCGATATAAATTTAACTAACACAAAAATTATTTTAGAACTTCGTGAGCATATAAAAAAATCACATTTTATTTGAAACTGAAAATATTTTCAGCTTCAAATAAATTCCAAATTGATTCCATTGCGTAGACGACACCGATACGACTCCAGTGCAATATGTTTCGTCCAATACGGACCACGCACGAAGGAGTTACGATTTTTATTAATATCGATATAATTTAAAATAAAATTAACGACTAATAAACTAAATAATAAAACTAACTAACCTCCCTTCACGTTCCCATTCCCACTCCCCCTTCTCTCGTACGTAGGCACAAAACTCAACCTCACGACCAAGAACCACGACGCCACCCTACGTTCGACCGAGCTCCGACATCGCCGCCACTTGCCCTTCCCCACAGCTATGCACGTGCACATGGACATTGTGGAACCTAAACCCAAACCTTAAATCGATGAACGTGTGCCACCTCGATTGCCGCCTCCAATCCCCTGCCATCTACGGTCGATGAACGTGTGCCACTACTCCACCCCCGGTCGTGCGTTTTTCGATCGTGATTTTTTTTAGTTGCAGCGATTTGAAAAAAGAAAGGGGAAGGAGATGAAGTACGAGGGAACATAAAGGTAGGCGAGTTTGCACGAATGGTTGGAAGAAGGGAATATATATATATATATATATATATTATAATTTGAAAATATCTCGCCCGATCGACCCACGGAATTTCAAACTCCAAACGTGTTTTACCTCCATTCCGAACACAATAGAACTAGCCTCAAAGCCTAATTCGATCATATGCAGAAGATAGCTTTTCAAAATCAATTTATTTTAATTAAATTCCTTTAATTAATTTCTATGCGTTTCATGCTCGCACGGCCAAACGATAAGTCCGATCGTTACGAAACTTGAAATCCTATAATAATTCACTATTACAGATCCGATGAAACTGGTTTCGTCGAAATCCGAGATAGTGGCAAAAATGGCTATTTTTGCACATTAATTAAAACCAGAAATTTCCAAATTTTAATTTAATCATTTTAAATTCAATTTTTAAGTTTAACAATATTCATTGTTGTTTAAATAAAATTATATCAACTTTCGACATCTCTTTCATTCACATTGAATCCAAAATTCAATTATTTAAATAATTACAATATTAACTTTAAACAATTTGATTATTCAATAAAACGCTAAAATTGCAATACAAGTTATTTAAGTTATAAAATTTAACTTTTAAAATGAATTCAAATAATAAAACAACCACCTTCATTTTGCAATCATTCAATATTCATTATTCAATTCCACTATTGATTATTATAACCTATTCAATATATAGAATTCCATTTCAATACCGATTATTGCCAAAATCATCGAAATTAGTTATTTCACAATTTTTTTTGAATTCATCTTAAATAGTACATTAATAATCATTAAAATTTTATTTCTAATCATTTTTGTTCAATAATTATACTAATTAATAATTTTAAAATAGTTAAAAATACGGGTTGTTACATACATGATGGTCAATAAGGGAGGCTTTGCCTTAGTGTGTGTAATAAGGAAGGTGGAGGATGGAGATAAATGTGATGATGTGGTATTAAATAAATGTCGGGTTGGTACTTTATGGGTAGTTTAGTAATTTGCTAATTCAAATTTATATAAAAACAATCCCTTATTTTTCTCTCTCTCACTTTCACTTTTTTCAACTCCATCTAACTTTCTAATGCTTCGAAGAAAAAAATTAATGTCTTTTCTTTGATTTCCAAGTTTCAAAAATCAAAATTTTTTCATTTTAATCCTTTACAAACTTGTTTAAATACTCCTCCTTTCACTTATACAACTTCTCCTTGCCAAAACAAGTCCTCATCCACCTCATCAACCCAAGGCCGATCCTTGTTCACCTATGGCCGAGCCCAACCATGCCTAGGCCGAGCCCACTTTCCAAGATCCAAGGCTAAAAATCATTTCTTTTAAAGAAAAATTCAAAGATCTATGCCTATTTCAAGTTTTAGAAAAAGATTTGGTTAGTTTGTTTGAGTTTGGTGAATAAATTTCTTTTCTTTTTAGGAAAAATTTGATCTTTGTTATGTTATCTAATTTTTTATAAAGTATGAGTTGATTTGATATATTATTATGTTGATTGGCGGTGTATATATATGTATGTATGTATGTATACTTGTATGTGATATTTAGCTAGACCTGAAAATCGAAGTCTAATCGTTGTGTTTGGTTCTAAAGATGTGATCTTGCTTATGTTTATGGTTATGTCATGGAAGTTGTGTTATGGTTATGTACATGGTTGTATATGTTAAAAAGTTAGCGCTTTGACTTGTTAAGCGACTTGAAATCCTTTGGAAAACAAATTATGTTTTTACTAGTTTAAATTACTAAAGTGATTTCAAAGTTTCTAACTTTATTTTAGTTTTCCAAAACCCTTACTTTTATTTGATAAGAAAGTAAGGTTTGGGAGTAAAGTTTAAAATGTTAACTTAGAAAACTAACTCTAAGTTATGGTATCCATAGCGATAGTCGCTATGGATGCAGCTTGGAAAAACTTAACGTTTCTAAATTTAAAGTCCTTTCTTTTCAAATGTTTTTAAAAACCTTTTCAAACTGTTAATTAAGTATAAAAGATAACTATTAATTACTTAATTAAGTATGAGTTAATAATTAATTAATTAAGGATAATTAGTAGTTAATTAATATTTAAGTTAAGTGATTAGTAATTAAGTATTAATTAATTAAGTTATTTGTAATTAATTAATTAAGAAAGTTCTAATTAGTTATTAACTAAGTAAGAGTTAATTAAGTATTTAATTTTATTTAATTAGGGTTTAAGTATTCAATTAATTATTAATTAATTTAGGTTTAATTATTAAGCAATTTATTAATATTTAATTAAGGATTAATTGATAAATAATTATGGTTTAATTAAAAGTTAATTAAGATTTAATATGCCATTAAGTTAAGACTAAATCTTTATTAATTAATTGTTTGTTTAAACTCTATCAATGCCTTTTTAAAACTGCTTTCTTAAAGTAAATTGATTTTAAATCAAGGGATCTCTTGTCTGTGCCATTAAGTTAGCCCAATAAATATTTATATATTATTGATGACTTATGTTTAACAAAATAAATCCCGTTCTACTATAACTTAATTGAATTAATTATTTTGGACATCTATTTAGGGAATAAATCCTCATTCTACAATAACTTAATCGAATAGACTATTGTGGACATCCGTTTAGCAGAATAATACACCGTTTTGCTATCATTTGATTAGATAAAATATACATGTCATTTATTTAGCAGAATGAATCCCCGTTCTACTATTATATTATTTTGGACATGGAATTGTATGCCAGTAAATTAATATTGGGTAAAAGATGGTTTCTATATATGCATAGTTGTTATTTGCTTTTGTATATATCCTCATACTTATGTTATGTGATGTCTGAATGGAAAAGTATCCCCTCTAAAACAGTTTGTTAAATCTTGTGCATGGGTTATACATAGATAGTTAATTATTTAAATAAATATGGTTTAAAATAAATTAGTTATTTCAATAATAAGGTTTTAAAATTAATTGATTATTCTAATAATAAGTAATTAAAATCAACTAATTATTTTAATAATGATGGTTTAAAAGTAATTAATCATTTTAAATAATGATGTTTAAAATTAATTAATCGTTTTAATAATGGTGTTGAAGGGTTAAGTAGTTATCCAGATAATGGTATTTTAAAGTTAATAAATCAGTTAAACAAGGATGAATTAAGTTAATCAATTTTAAATAATGTTGTTTTGAAGCAATTAATTAGCATCAAAACTAATTGATTATTTCAAATAAAGATGTTTTGAAAATAATTAATCCTTGATTTATCATTTTAAGCAATGATATTAAAGGAAATTATTAGTTTTAAAAGTTAATGAATGTGTGTTTAAAGTAAATCTATTCATTTTGATAAAGTTGTTTAAAATTAATATGTTTAAATGTGAAGCCCCAGCACAAGTTTGGTTTTAAAAGCAAAAGTTCATTTCGATTATGGAAAAGTTGTTTCGTAAATGATATCGCTTATATGGAAAGGATTTAGTCATACTTTTAACACTAAACGTCGAGGCTTGGACTTGTTTCTATCTCAAAGGTTAACAATATCGTCAAGGCGATACCTAGAGGTAACGCTACCCAACTTGCTCGACTTCATTTTCAATAGAGAGATAGCACTTGTTTGGAATCAACGAGTAGTGATAAGAATATGGAATTTAATTTTCATATACGATCATTTTTAATTATCTTTGATCGTTGATTTATTAACTATCAGTTCAGAATTCTTTTTGATGTATCGTCACCTTGAAAACAATTTGTTGCTTATTTGAGCTTTGTTATCCTTAGTCGGAAATGACTAAAACTAGAAAGCAAGTGAGGGCCAAGTTATGTGGGGTTGCTACCATTAGGGTATATTAACATCTACTCTAGGTTGGTTTCGGTTATATGCACAATAAGATGTGAAATATTCCGATACTCGTAAGATTGGCGGGGTCCGGCTTGGAGTTCTCCAGAGGAGTCACAAGAGAGAATGACCCTCTTAAAGTATATAGACTAGAGGTATACTTTTCAGTAAGGAGGGGGCACCCTACTAGTCATTTGTTGGAAATTTCCCTTTTCCTTTCCTTTGATTCCAGAGTTTTAAATTTACCTTTTTCTTAATTACATTAGAAAGTGTCGTAAGCACTTCGCGATGTTTAATTATTTGTATCCATTATTGTGATTGGATGTTGTTATTGTGAGGGAAAACCTGTTCTAGAAATGACGACGTGGTCTCAAATATTGTGTTTATTTCCATCATTTTGTTTTGAGATTTACTCATACCAGACATACTGTCCGACCCGAGTTGTTTATTTTCACTAACCTCTCTGGTACTCAATTAAATTTGAGTAGTTCGAGAGTAGCTAGTTTTCTTTGGGCTCTTTTAAAGACTATGGATGAGCAGGAGGCTCCCTTATCTATCTAGTTATTTATTTCTACTATTATGTCTAGTATGTGTATTTTGTATTAACATTTGTAAAGGTAGAGTGTATAACTGCCTAATCTGATAGTCGTTGTACTTTTATATAACTCCGATAACTCCATATATGGAGCAATCTTTTGTACTATATTATTTTGTATAATATGTAACCGTTCCGTTGTGAGATTTTTCTATTCTGTCCATTTCTATTCTTTATTTCACTCCACTACGACTCATCTTTTGGATTCTTGGGCAACGACTCATGAACATCGAGGTTGTGTTAAGTGTCATTCTCAGAGGTCAGAAAGGTAGGTCATCACATGCTCGCTAGAGCTAATATCCCTACTTACTCTTTTAAGAGTACCCAGTGTAATAGGAAGTAAAGCTTAAAACCTTAGGATAGACAACAGTCTTGTGTGAGTGGTAGAAATCTCAAATACTATAAAGGCAATAAACTAGGACAAATGGTATGGAAAATCATACCTGACCTGTCCCTGCATCCATAGAGTTAGCACATATAAAAGATATACACTACCTTATGATAGTCATCATGGGTGTACAGTATGTAAAGTGCTAAGGGTGTCTAGATATCTGCATTGGTAATATCTACGTCGCGTGACATCCTAAGGTGATAAAAACAACTAAGCAAACTTGGCATCCATCATCCGTCTTCACATTCACTCACTCAATGCATTGGATATATGATCCGTGTATGACCCCATCATATAGTCAAGGACTACTCAATGTCCCAGTTCCTCGGTACTCAAATCCATGCCACCCAGTAGGCTAGGAACTAGAATGCACACTCCATAACAGCCCAGGTTAAACAGATCGAAACATCATGTGATCTGTGGCACACTCCATAGCCCAAGTGAGCATCCTCACATACCCCTACTTTATGAATACACTCCAAAACCTACGAGTGACAAAGATCCCTTTGCATATATCATCCATAACAGAGCTCATCTTGGAATTGTCCATACAACTCTTGTCTGAAGTCATCACGGTTGGGAATTACTCTAGATAACCATCACATGTCACAGAGTGTCAACATACGTCTCGTAACCGCCTATAGCAGTCCCCTCAATCTAACACATTATTGCTTGCTTTGCCTCTCGAAGTATAGCTATGCACCATCAAATGACCATGACCATAACTCAAGCATACATACTTTAAACGATCTAAAATTTGGAATGTTGTCTTATGGGGCCTTCATGTTACTCCATATCAATAGCACCGAGTTTTGAATAAAACTCAAGGATCCCCACTGATCCATGACCACTGAACCATCCTCATCGATCCATAACCACCGAACAATCTCCATCGATCCGTGACCACCAGAAAATCACCACTGATCACACCTTTCACACATGAGCTCCTACATACCTTCCTATTCTCAATCATCAATCGCAAGTTGATTGGGCCAATTGCCATCGGTACCAATCCATGGAGATCGATCCCACACCTCATGTTTGAGCTTCAGTACACTTCTTCTTGCTCCAAAAAATTTGTGAGTGAAATAGGCCAACCCCTATGGATCAGTACAGACCCATAGGGTCAAACCCATAGTTAGCCAAAATCTCTTGATGTTTCCACTCTCTTTCGTTCATGTTCCCATGCTCTGATCCATACTCAAGCCACTCTACCAATCCATGCTCTTGAATCTCACCGATCCATACATTGGAGTTCTACTGATCCATCCACAACTCAAGTATATGAAGCCTAAACGATATGAAACTAAGAACAAAGCATCATGGGGCCTTCTTTGCCAGCTCACCTCGATCGCGCCTCCATTGGGTGAAATATCATGAACCGATCCATGATGTAGAACCCAGACTTTCCTAAAAAATATATTCGGCATTCAATCGGTGTTTCAACCACTCAAACATAACACAACCAAGCTATCAATACATATAACATTTAGTAATAAACACATAACCAAACCATCTCAAATCAAGAGCTAAATCTAAGTTGAAGGTGAGGGTCATAAGAACATGGTTAGGGATCCATAAGAACACATTTTTACAAATGAAGTTCAAATTATATAAAATTCATGTATATGGTGTAATACCTTTTTATTTTTATTTTTAAAAATAATTTGTAAAATACCATTTAGGGTGTAAAATGGCCTAACTAGTATGTGAGAGATCTAATCACCCACCTTAATCCAAAGCAAAACCCAAATCCTTGAATGAATAGTAGAAGGCATGAATCCAAGTCTCTTCAAATAGCAACACGCTAATCTCCTATTAATGATGTAATTTGGCTAACTAAAGAAGGTTTAAGATTTGCTTTTTGGTCAATGGAGGTCAGCTAAGCTGAATGGAGATTTTTAACTATTTTTAAGAGTTGGGGAATGGTGGGGATAAGGTCCCATCAGCTTCACTTACTCCAAAACCGAAATGGGTTATGGATCTCAAAGCTAATGACCCCAATTACCTACTTAAGCTGCTCAAAATCAAAGAAAACTTCAAACAGCTACAATTCTCAAACGGTCAGTCTGTTTTCTAAATTTGATCACTCTACGAAAAGAAAAACATTATTCGGAACTAATGGAAGTAGTCTCAGACCCCAACTCATCTCTTACCAAAATTTATAGCTTATATAAGATTTATAGGGCCAAAATTGTCACATAGATATTCGTCAAAAATCATGGATGTGAGAAATGTTTTTAAGAGTCATTTCCCAAAATATTAGAACCGTACGACCTTATATGAAAATAATATAAATATTCTATGATCCTCTGATGTGTAGAATAAGGGTCATTACATTCTCCCCCTTTAGGAATTTCGCCTCCAAAATTCCATAATCAAGTTAATAGAGTCATCTTGCATGCCTAACAATCATATACAAACATAGGCAATCATCACACATCAAACATACATACATAGCAACAAAGGAAAAAGAAATATCTAAGCCTATCTTAGCATGCATGATACTATGCCATTGTACATTTCATGATATCATAATTGAAAGTAAAAGAAACAAATAAGAAATCTCACCAAGTAAAGAGCTCTGGATATGCTGTCCTCATGGTCTCGTTGGTCTCCCAAGTGCAATCGCCTTCATTTTCACTCCACCAGACCTTCACTAAATTCACCGTCTTCCTCCTAAACTAATTTGTATCATGTCCGACAATACAAATAGGCCTACGAGGTCTGGAAGCCTTTGGTTCAATCTCGATATCGTCTAGCTAATCTGGTGCGATAGTTATGCCTGAGTCGTGCACAATTTTTTGTAAATGAGAGACATGTAAGACATTGTGCACTCCCATCATTCTTTGAAGTAAGTGAACTCTACAAGCAAGGTTCTTAATTCTCTCTAATATGAAAAAGGACCAACAAATCTTGATGCAAACTTCCCTCCACTACCAAACCGAATGACATTCTTCAATGGAGAGATCTTGACAAATACCATCTCGCCGACAGAGAACTCTAAATCTTGACATCTCTTATCAGCGTAGCTTTTCTGTCTGTCTTAGGCAGCTTTCATCCATTACCAAATGATCTCGATCTTCTTCGATGTTTATGTAACAATATCTGGCCCAAATATCAGTTTCTCGCTCACTTCCCACCAACATGAACGAGCATTGCACGGTCGGCCATATAATACCTCGAGTGGTGCCATACTGATACTGGACTGATAACTATTATTGTATGTGAATTCAACAAGGAGTAAGTGATCATCCCACGAGCCTTTAAAGTCCAGTATGCAAGCACGCAAGAGATCCTTTAGGGTACGATTCACCCTCTCCGTTTAACCGTCAGTTCGAGGGTGATAAGCTGTGCTGAGGTGCAGCTATGTCCCTAACGCCTCCTATAAGCTATTCAAAAATCCATTGGTGAACAATGGATCTTGGTCACTCACAATACTCTTTGGCACACTGTGGAATCGTACTATCCATTTCACATATAGTTCGGCCAGTTTAGCTGCCATTCTACTTGACTTGACGGGTATAAATCTAGCACTTTTATTCAATCGATCGACTATGACCCAAATGCTATCATACCCTGCTCGAGTCCTTGGCTATCCATCGATGAAATCCATCAATACTTGTTTCCATTTCCACATGGAAACTTCTAGCGGTTGCGTCAGACCACTAAGCTTCTTCTACTCTACCTTTACCAACTAGCAGTACATGCATTTTGAGATAAATGTCCCCACGTCTTTCTTCATCCCTTTCCAGTAGTAGGTCTGCCTCATATCATGGTACATCTTATTACTACCATGATGAATAGTTAATCTCGAATGATGGAACTCTCCGAGCACCTCATTCCTCAACCCATCGACATCGGGAATAAACAATCTCCTGTCTTCACGAAGCCAACTGTCTTAGTCAAGTCCATACTATCTCATGTCCTCAAACTCTTCTCCCGCTTCAATCTTTGAAATGATCTTGGCTAATCTGGTATCATGCCTCTAACTAGCACCAATCCTCTCAGTAAGAGTAGGTGTGATAGTCAAGTTCGCCAACATCTCTCGCTCTAGCTCGCATCTTGGTCGGAAATCATAACTTGCAATATACTCTAACTTTGTCCACTCAAGGAACATAGCTCCCAAGCAGGCATGTCTCCTACTCAAGGCATCGGCAACTGCATTACCTTTTCTGATGTATATGCAACATCAAAGTCATAGGAGGTTAGGAACACTAACCATCGTTGTTGTCGAAAGTTGAGATCCTTCTACGAAATGAGTTACTTAAATGATTTATGGTCGGTGTATAGCTTAAACCTCTCTCGTAAAAGATAGTGCCTCCAAATATTTAGCGCAAACATAATCCATGCTAACTCTAAATCATGGGTCGGGTATTTCTTCTCATGTGGCTTCAGCTATCAAATATCATATATAACAACCTTGCTTCTCTGCATCAATATCACGTCTAATCCGGTACCATAAGCATCGGTGTATACCATCATCTCCTCATTCCCACTCGGGATAGTTAGTACTGGTGCACTCATCAACTTTTCTTTCAGACTCACAAATGCCTGCTCACATCTCGCATCCCAAGTAAAATTCTGATTCTTTTTCATCAAGTGAGTCAACGATGCCGCTACCTTAGAGAAGTCCTGGATAATCTTCTATAATATCCAACTAACCCCAAGAAACTTCTCACGACATTTTTGGGTCTAATTCAATCTTGGGCTGATGCAATTTTTGTAAGATTAATGACAATGCCCTACTAAAAAACAACATGTCCCAAGAATCGCACTTCCCTCCTCCAAAAGCGACATTAGAAAACTTCGCCTTCAGTTGTCGTTTTCTCAATACCTCTAGCACAATCCTCAAATGTGTCTTGCGTTCCTCCTCCATCCGTGAATATACAAGAAAATCATCAACCATCACAAGAACAAATTTATTTAGCTGATCCCTAAAGACACGATTCATGAGATCAACAAAGTATGCTAGTGCATTAGTTAGCCCGAATGGCATAACCAACCACTCATAGAGACCAGATGGCGTACAAAATGTGGTAATTAGCATAATCTCCTTTGCCACTCAATTAGTGAAATCCCATCGTAAGATCCAATTGAGAAAATACTTTAGCACCATAAAGCTGATCGAACAAGTCATCAATACATGGGAGTGGGTACTAGTTCTCTTCGTCACTTTATTCAACTCACGGTAATCACTACATAATTTAACGAAGTCATCTACCTTAAGGAGAATACTACTAGTACCCCCCACTCAGATATACTTCTACGAATGACCCTTTTCGCAAAGGGTAATTCACTTGCACCACAAGCTCTCTATACTCTCTAGGTGCAATCCTCCCCAATAGCATCACTATTGGTCTAGCATCTTTATCTAAATCAATATGGAACTCGATCTCTCTATGTAGCGGAAGTCTGGTCACTTCTTCAAATATGTTCGGATACTCCTAGCAATAGGCACTAATGAAAACTCATCATATGGGATACTGAGTGAATATAGAAAGATAACCATCACACCATCATCTGGAAGGTAGCCTAACACTACTGTCTGCCTATCATCTACCCTTATCGTCACCAATGACTTCTCACAATCCACCATCACTCTGTATCTATGAAGCCAGTCCATCCCAGAATGACACCAAACCCAAAGAAGCAAAAAAAACAGCCACAATCAAAAAAACATCCACGACTCGATAAGACCAAACCGAGACAAATCATACATAGGCTAGTGGAGCCTCCAACAAGTTCGTCACAATCAAAGGTCGATCAACTATTTCTGGTTTCAATCCTAACTTATCTACCTAATCACTAAATATAAAGGAATGTAAAGCCTCGGTATCAAATAAAACTCATATAGGGACATCATAAATGGAGAGCAATACCTTGACTAACGATCCTTTTCCCTTCTCTTTCGTTGATGGAGCATTTGATGAAGTTGGAATGGCATTGATAGCATATGCTTTCACCACATGCTTCTACTTTGGTAGCTCTGGGCAGTTCTTTTGAATGTGCCTAAGCTTGTTGCAGTTGTAGCACTTTCTCCCTTCAGCTTTGTAGTCTTTAGCATAGTGACCCTTCCCTCTGTAGTGTAACACTTTCTCCCTTCAGCTTTGTAGTCTCTAGTATAGTGACCCTTCCATCTGCAGTTGTAGCAAGTCGGTCCCAGGTTGACCATCTTCTTTTGGCCATTTTTGTTTTGAAACTACTTCCACTTGTTGTTTCCTTTCTTCTTGCCTTCCCAGCCCGATTGCGGCTTTGGCTCTTCTTTAGGAATAATGGCTTTCAATGTCAGATACAGACTTTCATACCTTCGGGCCTTCTAATGTCCCATCAATATGGCCCACGAGTCATTCCCCAAGTAGTTGTGCAAGCCAATGATAAATTTCTCATTTTTTTCTAATGGAGTGCCAATAAAGGACATCCCACATTTTGACAGAGCATCGAACTCGGCAACATACTCAAAGATAGTCATATCCCCTTACTTCAGATCTAGAAACTTACGGAACAGAACTAACTTCTGAGTTGTAGGAAAAAATTTCTCCTTAAATCTAGCTTTGAACTAGTCCTATATGAACCGATCCTCAAAAGTGGCTGCCCTCACTGCATTCCACTAGTTCATGCCTTGCCCTTGAAACTGTCAGGAAGCCAATCATCTTTTCATAGCATCATCCAGCTCTAAGTCCTCGAAAATCCTTTCATAAGTATCAAGCCAATGCTGCACTTCCATCGTCGACTCCATTCCTTGGAATTGTTTTCCACCAAGACTAGAAAAGTCCTTATTTAGCTTAACGAAATCAGCTCTGGGTGCCTGCATTAGAGCACCACCATTAGCAACATTTGGAGAAGATACTTGAGCATTCTACATCATGTTCCTCATCATGGTATTAAACATAGTCTATAGACTAGGAATAGCAGCTCTCGAGCCAGCTCCTTCCTCGACTCCAAAGATGTAGTTCCTAGCAGCATTCCTTGTTTGGCAAATCATCGTTCAATCTGTATTAAGGACGATCAGTCTCTCTATAAGGAATCCCACTTAAGTAGTACTCCTGTGTGTAGTGCGACTTATAAACTATATATATTACTATATAGTTTTGAAAACCAAAATATATAACAAGTACCCGCTTTCGTATATATATACACTCTCTTGATCCAGTCTAAGGTGGGTACTCCTAACTTATCTCTACTGGATCCTGATATCCCTTAGGTTAAACAACACAACCTAAGCTCTGATACCAAATGTGACGATGCCCTATACCACCGATACCCAATGTACCTGTATAGTGCACTGTAGCAGTGCTCGGTTGATGCATGACGATCATCAACGGTTGTAAAGTAAATAAACAACACAGAACTTATCATATATCTCACAGTGCATCGAATAAAATATAATAGCAAACATCTTAGATATAAAACAGGCGAGAAAGTAAATAACTGGATGAATCACGACATTATAATATCTAGATCCATATAGTAAATAGCATAAGTGATAGAGTGATACATCAAATAATAACACATAAATAATTGTCTCTAAATAGCAAGGCTCTAGCAAGCTACATAGTGCTATGCACCAGAGTAGAAAATGAGTACATATAATAATACGAGAGAATAACCTCTTGCTCGCCACCTGTCCAGCTCCATGTGCTTGCTAAAATTGATATCCCTAATCTACCCATTTAAGAGTACTCAGAGTAATAGGAAGCAAAGCATAAACCTCAGGTCAGACATTAGTCTGATGAACGGTAGAAATCTCAGATATTATAAAGGTAATAAATTAGGACAAATGGTAAGGAAAATCATACCTAACATGTCCCTACATACATAGAGTTAGCACATGTAAAAAGTATATGCTACTCTATGATAGTCATCATTAGTGTATTATATGTCAAAGTACTAAGGGTATCCAGATATCTGCATCGGTAATATCTACATCGTGCGACATCCCTAAGGTGATAAAACAATTAAGCAAACATGGCATCCATCACCCATCTTTACATTCACTCACTCAATGCATTGGATATATGATCCTCGTATGACCCCATCATACAATCAAGGACTACTCATTGTCCCGCTTCCTCAGTACTCTAACTTATGCCACTTATTAGGCCAGGAACTACACTGCACACTCCATAACAACCCAGGGTAAACGGATTGAAACATCATGCGATCAGTGACCACCGAACCATGACCACCGATCCATGACCACCGAACCATCACCATCGATCCCACACTTTACACATGAGCTCCTATATACCCTCCCATGCTTCACCATTGAACTCAAGTTGGTTGGGTCAACCACCATAGATCGGAATCGATCCATGGAGATTGATTCCACACCTCATTTTGAGCTCCAGTACACTTCTTCTTTCTCCAAAATGATTTGTGAGTGAAATAGGCCAACCCTTATGGATCAATACAGATCCATAGGGTCGAATCCATACCTATAAAAAATTGCTTGATGTTGGCTCTACTCTGTTGCCTCCATATTCCCATGCTCTGATCGTTACCCAAGCTACTCTGCTGATCCATGCTCTTGAATCTCACTGATCCATTGGAGTACCATCGATCTATCCATAACTTGAGCATATAAAGTCCAAATGATATAAAACATGGAACACAACATCATGAAGCCTTCTTTGCTACCCTACCTTTTTCTTGCCTCCATGGGGTGAAATATCATGGATCGGTGCCGGTCCATGATGTAGAACCCAGAATTTCCCAAAAACTATATTCGCCATTCGATCGACATTTTCAACCAATCAAACATGACGCAAGCAAGCTATCAATACATATAACATTCAATAACAAACACATAGCCAAACCATCTCAAATCAAGACTTAAATCTAAGGTGAAGGTTAAGGATCCATATGAACATGGCTAGGTATCCACAAGAACACATTTTTATGAACAAGTCTAAGTCATCTAAAATTCATATATATATATATATATATTGTAATATAGTCTAAAAATATTTTTAGCATTTCTAAATAATTTTTCAAACATCATTTATGGTGTAAAATGATCTAATTAATAAGTGAGAGATCTAATCACTTACCTTAATTCAGTGCAAACTCAAATCCTCAAATGAACAATAGAAGGAACGAAATCCAAGGCCCTTCCAATAGCAATTCTCTAATCTACATGCTAATCACGCTAATCTCCTATTAATGATGTAATTTGGCTAATTAAAGTAGGTTTAAGGGTTTCTTTTTGATCAATAGGGCTTAATGGAGGCTTTTAACTATTTTTAAGAGTTGTGAAATGATGGGGATGAGGTCCCATCAGCCTTCACTTACCCCAAACCGAAATGGGTTTTGGGCCTCAAAACTAATGACCATAATTACCCACTTAAGTTGCTTAAAATAAAAGAAAATTTCAAACAGTCGTAACTCTCAAATGTTTAGTTTGTTTTTTAAATATGACCACTCTACAGAAAGCGAAACTATTATCCGGACCTAATGGAAGTGGTTTCAGACCCTAACTCGGCTTCTACCAATAGTTATAGTCCATACAAAATTTACAGAGTCATATAGAAATTTACCAAGAATCATGGATGTGAGAAATGTCCCTAAGAGTAATTCCAAAATATTAGAACTATACGACCTCATTTGAAAATAGTATAAATATTTTATGATTCTTCGATGCGTAGAATACATGTCGTTTCAAAGGTCAAACATAAAATATTAATGTGACAATATCGCACAATTCCCTTGACTTGAGAATATTGTCATGCTTCAATGTGAAAACTCCTTTTCGATTACAGTTAAATTGTGGCAGGACATCCACCAAATGACTATAATTGGATCGAGCGGAAGCATTGGAAGTGGGACACAATTAAAGAGAGAATTCATTTCCTTAGTTATATGAGGTCAGTATCATGATTTACTGAAGTCAACTTAAAGTCAAAGTCTTTAGGAAAAGCAGTACGGTTAATAATAATTGTTATTATTGAACCAAGAACTTTGTGGTTGGACTATAGAGTTAAATATGGATGATATTCAAATTTCGAATGTTACCAAATTCCATAAGTCCTAAGTGATATAGTTTTGACGAAGAGAATTGGTATAAATAATTGTCACTACTGGATAACCCTTAATAAAGTAAAATTGGATTTTAGCAAAGCTAAATAAGTAATAAATTAGATCATAATGTCACACTATCTACTAAGTGACATGTGAACGTTCATATTCAAATTGTTCGATATTAGCCGTTGACCGAATTTACACCTAAAAGTCACACAACTGAAACGTTGAATACTCATGTTACCATTCGATTTAATTAACCTATAATTATTATAAATTAATTAATATTTATGAAATTTTAATTATAAAATTTTATTTGATGTTTATTGTTCAATATTAAATGTGTGTATATATAATAGTTATAAATACACTAATTGATATACGATAGCAATACAGGTTTAAATTGAATTTAAATGTGCTAATTATTGATTAGGCTTGAATCGATTTTATGGCCTATGAAGAGGGCTGTTATAGCTGGTTATAGAGGTATGGTGAGATTGGCCATATGATGACAATAAAGAGGCTTGGTTTTGAATTAAAAAAGGAGAAAAGGTAAGAAAAAATAGATATTTGGATACACATTTTTCTTCTACATCCCCTCATATATAGCTCTCTAACCCCACTTTATTATTTTACTTTTTTTGGTCCTTTAGACTAATTAGGCTGGCCTCTCCTTCCCTCATACATCAAAATTCAAGCTTTAAAACATCAAACAAGATTCAATTCGATTGTCGGTGGTAGCTGCATCTGGAAAGGAGCAATTTCTGGATTCAGGATTCGATTCAAGAAAGGTACAGATTCAACATTTCAAGGTGTATCAATTAGGCTTTGGCAAAAGGTAATTATTAAACCAACAATTGGTTCAACATCCGAGATTTTACATAAGAAAAGAATGAGTCATATGTCCAATGGTAAAATAGGAAAGTCTCCTAAATGCTTAATAGTCCATTATTTAATGGGAAAATAAGCAATTCATATATAACACAATCCTTTATTCATATGCCAATGGGCATAATATTCATAATGCAAAATAAACTTCAATTTGGACAAGTGATTTAGTCGCCTTGTTCTAATTGTCAATATGCAAGTCCAAATTCAAGTCTAAGTCCAAAGATAAGTTATATGCATGTCCCTTCTCTCAATAATAGTCAAAGATACATATGTCGAAGTCATTATGCTATGCAAAGTTTATTATCCAAATCATTATGTGCAGAAGTTATAAGTGTATCAAGAAACCCCCAAATCAATTTAGGGTTTACAACTTGTCATTTGAGAAGTAGAGAAAGAAATGATTCGCCACTCTCCAAGTGGGGGAGAGGGTTTATTTATAGAGGTAGCGGCAAGTGGGATGCTGCTATGTGTTCATCCAGGTAGACACTCGTTTTCTCTTGGTATCATTGATATTCAACCTCCCCTTATTACTGTTGATATTCTTTATCCTTTTAAGAGTTTGAGTTATGGCATCTCTTTCTACCTACGAAAACACAGTGTTGTTTGTCAATGTTGAAGCCCACCATTCTAGTGGAGATTTAGTAATGCCTTCCTATAAAGACTCAACATAGTTATCTACTTAGAATTGCTTCATAACACTTAGTGTTGTTAAGGCTCGATATCCTCTCTTCATGAGTAAATATTAAATATGATTTATGGGTGTGACATCCTTCTTTTGTTACATATTCTATAACATCTAGTGCTATATAAGCTCGATAACCCCGTCGTCTTTTAGAAACTCGACACCTTCTTGAAATTAGGAGCTCGATACACTTCTTCACAGTTAACGCTCGATAATATTTTTACTTTTGAATGCTTGATGATGCTCATTTCTTCGAAGTTCACCATCCCATAGAGGTTCGATACCTCTTCGTGCTATGTTCAGAGGATCGACACTCCGATTACCTTAAAGTTTTGACTTCACCTTCTATTTTATATGCTCAACATCCTCTGTAGGTGTCGAGGATTGATATCTCCCTTGTTTTATGTGCTCAACACCCCTTTTATAGCTATAATGTTTTGTCATTCTTACAGTGTTCAAGTTCAACAACCTTTTGTGATTCGATATATCAATTATTTTCTCATTCTTCTGAGTTACTTAACTCTTCAGTAGGAGCCCAACTACCACCGTCATATTAGATATTCGACACCATCTTATTGATGGAGTATTATTAGTGATTCATTTGATCACTAATTTGATACCTAATATATTATCATATAGTAATTGGTTTGCCACATCACCATGTTTCTACAGGCTCGATACCTTCTTTTTGGGATGTTTTCATACCTCCCATGTTTCTTTCACGTGCATTTGGTCATCAGAATATGGATAACGTTTGCCCCCTTGTTTAACGGCGAATTTTCTATCGGTTTAGAAAATCGCCGATAAATTTCAATTTAAAATAACCGCAAGCGCACGACGTACAAAAGTTAGTACATGGCGAGTACGGGTTGATCCGTAGGGAATTGTTAGATTTAAAAATCAATTCAATCAAATTATACCAAATGGAGAGGAAATTATTAACTACAAGCAAAATGAAGCTAAAACTAGAATTAAAATGAAAGTAAAAACTATGAGATTAGAGAATAATTTAGAGGCAAATCCACTCTCATATTTTTGTAAATTAACAAACAAATAATTTATGATCTCTAGTTTTGATATTAAGTGAAATAATTGTTGCATTTATCATAAGTATGGTTTATTTATGTTATTAATTAACATAACATAAACCATTAAACTATAATACAACAAATAAACCACTTATAAATTCTCATGAAAATGAAGCCAAAGCAAAAGCTATTTTAAGTATGATATATTTACTACTGTAATTAGTAATATAAATCATCAAATTTTGTTTTTACTTCCATTTCAAAATCAAAAATCAATTGGCAAATGATGATGTAAATTATGTTTATGTTGAATAAGAAGAGCTTATTTGCAAATGCAACATAAGCAATCAAACCCACTTTTATAAACTTACATCAAAATCTACTCTCATAAAGCACAAATAAAAGAGATCATAAATCATAGAAATGTTGAAATTACATAAATTAGAGAGCTTCATTACCCCTAAATTGAAGCAGTTTAGCTACTCATTTGTGTTATCATTTCAACACATAGAGATTTCAACATTAAAAATAAAATAAAGTGGAAAATAAACGAAGAAAAAACAATTAAATACTAGAAGGAAATGAACTAAACTAAGTGCATAAATGTAAATATAAGCTATGAACATGAAATGAAAGAGAGCATAAGAATAAAAATGAGCATAAAAGTAAAGAGAAGCATGTAGAAAAGAGAAGGCTTAGGTAGCCATTTTTATTTCACTTTGATTTGTGGTTACAACTTGCTAATTTCCTAAGTAAAAATGAGAGAGTAGGAAGATCGTTTACATGTACAAAAGAGGGCTATTTATACATGCATAAAACCCTAATTCAATTTTTAAGGTGCTTCCCAAAATGCCCTTTAGGAAGTGTGGCCACCAAGTAAGCATTAGCCACTAATTAATCCATCATTAAATGTGCATGAAGCTTTAACCTCCACTTAGTTGTCCATTAGCTTCTAATTGTAGATTTAGGCAAGTGGCTGGGGTCCTCCATGATCATGGGCTTGAATTATTTCCCTCTTCTTTCCTTTGTATTCATTTGTGCATGCATATATCTTCATAAAGCCACTTCCATATGCATCCAAATTCCTATAAAAATCATCAAAAAATGTCCAAGTAAAAATTCTCAAATTGACACATGCACAAAAATAACTATTTTGCCCCTGTATGTAGATGAGTATATGATGAAAATGATTGAATTTTGATTTTAAACATGTTAAAATACCCAAATATGACATTTATTTAAATAAAAATAGATAAAATATGGATGTAAATATATGCACATTTACATGAACATCAAATACCCCCACACTAATCTTTTTATTCATCCTCGAATAAAGGAAAACTAAGATAAATCCGTTTTCATAAGGAGCACGATTGCATTAAGCATATGCAAAAATCCGTTAAACCTCTGGGTGTCCCCAGTAGGACGAGTGTTGTCTCGTGAAGATTTTCAGCGGATACTACCCACAAAATCCAAATGCAAAGTGAAAATATTTACAAAGTGCATGATTTATTTACAATGGGATGAATGCAAGTTTTTTTTGAAAATATTTACAAATGAAAGATTTACTTTTAAATAGACACAAATAAGTTAAATATTAGTTTTAGTCATTATCAAGAAATTTAAGTCCATTCACTTGTCCAAATTTCCAACAAAAATTAAGTTGTCATAACATATAGACTATAGTTTGGCTAGTTGTTTCGGTTGATAACACAATGTAATTATGAAATGGATCCTTAGTTGATTATCAAAGTTTGCCAAAGTGGTATTCACAATTCTTTTCAATAACAAGTTAAATCAAACAAATAAAAATAGGGCTTAGATTTCAATTGCTTACACTCGCTTATTTGAAAATTTTATTGATATTAACAATATTTACATATGCCTAACTCAGGTAAACTGAGGCCAGATATATTACCCGTGCACTGCCTTGCGGACTGATGTGAGGGGAATATAGAGCGTGGTGCGTGAACACACAAGTGTGAACACTTATCGACTGTAGGCGTTACTAAAAATAATTTTTATATACATACACCTAACTCAGATAAACTAAGGCCAGATATACCGATCATGCACTGCCTTTCGGGCTTACGTGAGAAGGGTACAGAGCATGACGAGTGAACATATGAGTGTGAACACATGACTCTAGGTGTTAAAAATATATACATATAATGTTTTTTTTTACTTTTATATTTTTTTGTGTTGTTTTTTTTAATATTTTTTAGAAAGAGAGAGTTTTGCAAAATAATCTTAGCATCATTTAACTTAGAAGATAAAAATGTTATATCCTTTACTTTAAATTTACCACTTTTTGAAACAAAGATTTTCAATTAGAATATACTTCATAATTAACACATATAAACCTTCCTATATACTAGTTAAACCATTGTTATTTGTAATCAAACTTCAATTTTATTTTTGTTAAGACAAATAAATTTTCAAAAATTTCAATTTTTAATGAAAACTTATACTTATCCTATAGTGTTTCTTCAAAAATAAATCAAAATGCTAAAAAGAAAATGTTTTTGTGATTTAGAAATTTTGATTTTTTTTGAGTTAAAAGAAAATAAAAATTCAAAAATGTCATGAAAATGAAAATGAGACTCCCCCCCCACACTTAGTTTTTACTGTGTCCCTACAGTAAGTGCATGATATAATGAGTGTAATGGGGAAAAGTATGTACATATTTACAAGAGAGGGTTAACATTCTTACTAGACATAGCTTGGCTCATGAAGGATCATGAGCTCCTCCTCTTGGTTATTTAGCAATTCCAAGAAAGGTTTCAAACGATGACCGTTGACTTTGAAAATCGATCCATCCCTAGGGTTTTCTATTTCTATCGCTCCATGTGGAAAAATAGTTCATACCACAAATGGTCCAGTCCATCTTGATTTAATTTCCTAGGGAATAAATGAAGTCTTGAGTCATATAAAAGAACTTTTTGGTTAGGTGAAAATGTTTTTCTTAGGATTGACTTGTCATGAAAAACTTTTGTTTTTTCTTTGTAAATTTTCTCGTTTTCATACGCGTCGTTCCTAAGTTCTTCTAGTTCGTTGAGTTGTAGTTTTCGGTTTTTGCCAGCTTTATTGAGATCAAAGTTTAAGTTCTTTGTTGCCCACAATGCGTTGTGTTTGATTTCAACCGGTAAATGGCAAGCTTTTCCATAAACCAAATGAAATGGAGACATCCCAATGTTAGTTTTAAAAGCCGTACGTAAGCCCAAAGCGCATCTGTCAATTTTTGAGACCAATCTTTTCGATTTTTATTAACAGTTTTCTCCAAGATTTGTTTTATTTGATGATTTGAAACTTCAACTTGGCCACAAGTTTGAGGATGATATGGAGTGGATAACTTGCGGGTTATCGAGTATTTCTTCATTAAAGTTTCAAAAGAACGATTGCAAAAATGGGTGCCATTATCACTGATTATTTTGCGAGGTGTGCCGAACCTCGAAAAGATGTTTTCTTTGAGAAATTTCACAATAATTCTATGGCTGTTGGTTTTGCAAGGAATGGCTTCGACCCATTTTGAGATGTAATCGACAGCAAGAAGGATATACAAGTTTCCAAAAGAGTTGGGAAATGGTCCAATAAAGTCGATACCCCATATATCAAAGATTTTGATCGTAAGAATGTGGTTTAGAGGCATCATATCTCGTCGAGAAATTCACCCAAGCATTTGACATCGATCGCATGTTTTACAAAATTCAAACGAGTCTTTGAAAAGAGAAGGCCAATAGAAACCACACTGAAGCACCTTTTCCACAGTTTATCTAGGGCCGAAATGTCCACCGCATGCTTGATCGTGGCAAAACGAAAGAACACTCTTGATCTCATTATCCATAATGCAACGTCGGTTGATTTGTTCGGGACAATATTTGAACAAGTATGGATCGTCCCAATAGAAATACTTCACTTGGGACATGAATTTGCATTTGTCCTGTTTGGACCACGATGAGGGAGTTTCTTTAGTAACTAAGTAGTTCACTATATCAGCATACCATGGATCGATCAGAATTGAAAGAAGTTGTTCATCGGGGAAGTTTTCATTGATTGGCAAAGAAGATGGTGCGTTTGGAAGATGGGACAAGTGATCATCTATGACGTTATCGGATCCTTTTTTGTCTTTGATTGTATGGTCAAATTCTTGAAGTAAAAGGATCCAATGAATAAAGCGGGAATTGGCATCCTTTTTAGCGAAGAGATATCGAAGCTCAGAGTGGTCCATGTACACAGTAATGTATGACCCTATCAAGTATTGTCGGAATTTTTCGAGAGCAAAACCGATAGTTAGAAGCTCTTTTCCGGTTGTTGTGTAGTTGAGTTGAGCATTGTTCAAAGTCATACTCGCGTAGTAAATGACGTGGAGGATCTTGTTGATGCATTGTCCTAAGACAGCACCAACGACAAAGTTCAAAGCATCACACATGATTTCGAAAGGAAGATCCCAATTAGGAGCACAAATGATTGGCGCAGAAATGATCGAATGTCCTTAACGGATTTGGAAATGGGAAGATTTGTAATTACGTCAACTTTTGCTTTATCTAACTCAATGCCTTTATTTGAGATGATATGTCCAAGGACTATGCCTTGTTTGACCATAAAGTGGCATTTTTCCCAATTCAAAGTCAAATGTTTTTCTTTACATCGATTTAGAACCAACTCGAGTTGATGTAAACATTCGAAAAAAGAATCACCAAAGATAGAGAAATTGTCCATAAAAACTTCTAGAAAGCATTCAATCATGTCAGAAAAGATGCCAACCATGCATCGTTGGAAAGTTGCAGGAGCGTTACAAAGTCCGAATGGCATACGTCGATAAGCGAAGGTACCGAATGGACACGTGAAAGTCGTTTTCTCTTAATCTTCGGGAGCGATTGGAATTTGGTTATAGCCGGAATAACCATCAAGGAAGCAGTAGAATTCGTGGCCGGCTAAACGTTCGAGCATTTGGTCAATGAAAGGAAGAGGGAAGTGATCTTTACGTGTTGCGGCATTTAGTTTTTGATAGTCAATGCAAACACGCCAACCTGTTTGAGTACGAGTTGGAATAAGTTCGCTTGAATCGTTCTTGACAATGGTTATCCCAGACTTTTTCGGTACAACGGGAATTGGGCTAACCTATGAACTATCAAAGATTGTGTAAATGATTCCGTTGTCGAGAAGTTTAAGAATTTCATCACGCACCGCATCTTTCATTTTTGGATTAACCCTTCATTTCGTGTCACAAAACGGCTTGGCATCGTCGATTAAATGGATGCGATGTTGAACAAGAGCGGGACTAATTCCTATTATATCGGTGATCGACCATCAATTCGCTTCCTTGTTTTTCGAAAGAATACAGAGAAGAGAAGCTTCTTGATCAAGAGAAAGATCATTAGAAATTATGATAAGACAAGTTTCGTTTTCAAATAAGTATGCGTACTTAAGGTGATCGGGAAGTGGTTTGAGGTCCAACTTAGGGAATTGCTCGATTAAAGAATTGGGTTGAGATTCAGACACAACTTGAATCGATTCAAAGGGAAGAGTATATTCAATCTCGTTGGAGATTTCGTGAAACAATTTTTCGTATTCAGCTTCACGTTCGTCGTTAAGGTCACGTGTCTCATTTTCGAAGTTTTCGTGAATGGCACTAACTTTCAATGTTTGGTCACAAGGTTCATTTGATTGGCTTTCAAGATTGAAAATGTTGAGATCAAAAGTCATGTTTCCAAAAGAGATTTTCATCGAACCATTATGAGAATTGATTAAGGCATTTGATGTGGCTAAGAATGGTCGGCCTAAAATCAATGGAATTTGACTCGTGGGATTTGTCACGGGTTGTGTTTCGAGAAGGATAAAATCAACAGGGAATTTGAATTTCCCTACTCGAATGAGCATGTCCTCAATTTCTACCATGGGCTTCTTAATGGAACGATCGACGAATTGAAGCGTAACTTTTGTGAGTTTGAGCTAACTTAAGCCTAATTGTTCGTACATGGAGTATGGAATCAAGTTGACACTCGCGCCTAAGTCTATTAAACATTTGTTAATCGTCTTGTCTCCAATTGTACACGAAATCATAGGGTAGCCAGGATCTTTGTATTTAATGGGCATGGATTGGGACAAGACTTCACTCAAACTGGTGGCTAAGAAGACTTTTTTGGGCACTTGAGTGTGTCGCTTTTGGGTGCACAGGTTCTTTAAGAAATTTCGCATACGTGGGGACTTGCTGAACGATGTCAAGAAGCGGAATGTTAACTTTGACTTGTTTAAAAATTTCCAACATCTTTTCCATTTGGTCTGAGTGTTTCTTTGGTCGAAGACGATGTGGAAATGGAACATGATACTTGGTAGGCAGGTCTACTCGAGTAGTAGAAGAAGAATTTTGATTGGCATTTGATTCGACGATTGGCTCCCCATTCTGTTCAGATTCATTCGGCATTCTAGAAGTGTCGAGAGAGGTTTTCGATAAATCATTTGGATTAACGACTTGATTATCGATTTGTTTACTGGAACGTAGAGTTGTGATTGCATTCAATTGGGTGACATTGCTGTCTTGAACAACATGGGTTTTATTTGAATTTACGTTTTGATTTCTGGGATTTGGAAGGGGCTGGCTTGGGAATGTTCCTCGTTCGCGTTCACTTACAGGTGCTGCTAATTGACTCATTTGCATTTCAAGTTTTGCAATCGATTGGTTTGTGTTTTGCATATATAAGGTCAATAAATTTTGCAAATTGTTGTTTGATTGAAGGCTTTGAGTAGTTGCTTTGGCCAACATTTCAAGAGTTTTCTCAAGTGAACTTAAACGTTTATCGTCTTGGGGAGGATGAGCAGAATTTGGTTGAAAATTTGATTGTTGCGGTTAATTATGAGACGGACCCGCAAAGTTTGGTTGAAAATAGTTGGGCTGAAAGGGAGGATTCGAAGCATTATTCGGGAATGCTTGAAAATTTGGACGAATCGTATTCGCGTTAGGATTGTTTTGGTTCCAAGCAAAATTCGGATGATTTCTCCAACCAGGATTGTGCGTTGGAGAAAACGGGTCGTTTTTGGAATTATTGAAAGCATTAATTTGTTCGATAGAATTGGGACACTGATCGACTATATGATTAGGATCATTGCATTTATAACATATCGATTGAGAGGCTTGGTTCATTTGATTCGATGAGAAAACATTATCGAATTTTTTAATCATTGCGTCGATCTTAGCTTCCAAAGCAAAAGAAGATCCTATCGAGTGTGCGCTCGATCGTGAGTAAATTGATTTTTCGTTCGAACGTTCCTATTGGGATGATTTTTCGGCGAGGTTTTCAAGAAATTGCCAAGCATCATTGTGATGTTGGGCAAGAAAGTTGTCTTGCCACATTGATTCAGGCATGGTTCGTGAGCTGTTTTCGAGTCCATCGTATAAGATTTGGCAAATCGTCCATTTTTCAAAGTTATGGCGTGGACATTTTATTAAAAGCTCTTTGAATCTTTCAAAATATTTTCCGAATGATTCTCCCTTGAATTGATGGAAATTTACAATTTCGTTTCAGATTCTACTCGTTTTTTCCAAGGGGTAGAATTTTTTTAAGAAAGCTTTTACGAATTCTTCCCAAGTTTTAATCGAGTTCGATGGTAAGCTGTACAACCATTTTTCAGTGTAATCCGTATGAGTGAATGGGATTAATCGAAGTTTGATTCCGTCATCTGAAAGTTGTTGGAGTTCAATGGTTGCGCAAACTTGTTCGAATTTCGTCAAGAAAATGTATGGGTCATCGTGCTCGAAATTGCCAAATTTTGGAAGCATGGCAATATGGTTCGAATGAATTTCGAAGTAGTTACCTGTTGGGGGGGGGGTAACGTGATGCAAGATAGAATAGAAACTATATTGGGAAAGATTCTATCCATAAGAGTTCGAGGGGCGTTCTCGTTCGCCATATTGAGAGGATCGTTTGTTCGAGTTAAACGGTTAGTTATTGAGTCGTGAGTCCAATGATTTGTTGTTGTGTCACGAGTCCATGTACTCATGCACAAGTGAAAGTTGAGAAGAGAAGGAAGTTAGAATCGAGTTTAAAGAATGAAAGAAGATTTGAAAAACGAAGTGAAAAATTTGTTTGTTTTTTTACAAGGATGAAAACTATTTACCAAGTGAAATTTATTTTCAAAAGAGAAGTCTGATTTTTGTTTTGCTTTTGGCTTTTCAAATTATTTATATGTTTTTGTATTTGTATTTTTTTTAAGTTTTAATATTTTCAAATATTTACCAAAAAGAAAAAAAATTTGTTTTTGTTTTTACAAAATGGGAATTTGAATTTTTTAAATTTTTTTTCTTTCTAAAAAGATTTTATATATTTTTTTATTTTTGTTTCTGATTGAAAATTTTCAAAGGAAAGGAAAAAAAAGATTTTTTTTTGGATTCAAAACCAAGTTAAGTAAAATTTACAATTTTTTTTTAGATTTTGGATTTTTTTGTTTTTTAAATATGCATGAACTAATGCAACTAAATGAATGCAAAGGACTTAATTATAATTTTATGTTCTTAGTAGCTCCTAACCCGAAATTGTATAATCACACTTTGTCTTAAATCAACAAAAATATTTCTCAGCCAGGTAACGGGTAGGGGTTATCGGTGCACCACGAATCACCATAGCAATACAACCGAAGGTTTAAGTACCCTCAGAGGAACAACCACTATAATGTTTACGAATCACCGTAATATTTATAAATGGTTATTACTCTGCCATAGCCTAGACACCAAGAAATAAATTATTCAAAGAAAACAATTATGAAGATACAATTGATCCCTAGATGAGCTCGTGACACCCTTAAGTCGAATGTCTAACCTTTATTATTAGTCAAATTCTACGATGAAAAGCAAATTTGTGGGCTAAGGAAAGGGTAATGAAATCCCTCACCTTATGTGAATCGGGGTATTGCCCTTAGAAATTAAAACAAGATGAGAGAATGCAAAACAAAAATTAAACGTGAATTTACAATGCAACTAAAAGAAGTTTGTTTTTGTTTTTGGATTTTGAATTATATATATATATATATATATATATATATATATATATATATATAAATGCAAATGCAAGCAACCAACAATGCAATTCAAATAAAAACAAAGGATGAAAGCACGATACTAGAGCGTGCAGATCATTAGCAATTTTTTTCAAGCGGTAATTTTTTTATAAGCAAGTAAGCAATTTATTTAGCAAGTTAATCTCCTCATTGCGATTTTCTGCTTTGACAACCTGAAATTTAAAAACAATATATATATATATATATATATATATATATATATACACATAATTTTTTTTGTATATATAAAGATGGAACCTAAAAAAACTAAAACAGAATAATTTTTTTGAGGATAAAACAAAACTAAACTAAAACAAAAGAAAAAACGTTTTTTTAAACAAAGTAAACAAAAGAAACTAAAACAAAGTAAATAAAAGAGATTTTTTTAAGGAATAAGACTAAACAAAACAAACTAAAACAAAGCAAAAAAGAAAAATATATTCACTCAGGCTCATTAAAACCTACCCACAATACTTATAACCCAGCCCAATTAAACAAGAGAGACCCGCAAGGTTTACTTCTTCGATTAAAATTCACGAAAAAAAATGCATCCAGTTTAATAGCAAGTGTTCTTCAATTAAGAAAAACGGATCCAAATTCCAAACAAATTCCAAACGAAATTTGCCTCTATCATTTAATTCCAAACCTAAATAGAATTGCGGCGTATTTGTGGGCGTTTGGTGATTCGATTCATGCATTGCGATTAAAGGTTTGGTGATTTGGTTTCCTTAGTTCGGTGATGGTTGCTGTTTCTTGGAAATCTGTTAAGGCTAGGAGTTCGGCGATGGTTGCTGGAATTTTTGAGGCTATTGGGTTGTGTTTGTGGATTGTAGTTCGGTTGAAGTGATAGAAGTGGCGATTGATGGTGAAGTTTGGGCTTGCAATATGAAGTGAAACAGGTATTAATGATGGAATCAAAGTAGTGGTATGATGAGGCTATGACGATTGAATGTTGAGGGGCAGTTTGAGGAGTGGCTGAGTAGAAGTGGCAGCACTAGTATGTTGTACCACAATTTGTTGTCTTGGGGAGATTGTTCAATGATGTTGTAGTGTACAACTGAAATTAAGTGGTCGGATTGAAGTTGTGTCAGAAGTAGTATATAAGAGTTTGTTGTGGGTTGAGTTTGTTGTGGTTTGAGTTTGATGTGGAATTTGTCAGTTATGATCAAGTGGCTGTGAGGTTGCGGTTGTATACTATCTCAATGAATGTTTATGCAATGAAGTTGAATGATTATGCAATTGAAGTTGAATGATTATCTCAATGAAGTTATGTACTTGGTGACAGTGAGTTAGTTGTGGCTGGGTTGATGAAATGTAAAGGGTTGGAGATTGGGTGTCTGATCAGGTATGAATGATGGTGGAGTTATGGGTGATGGAGGGAGGTGATATTGTCAAGTGGATATGTTAGCTTGGAGTGTCGGATGTGTATTTAAATTGTATGACAATGGTTGTGTATTGATGTATGGCTTGTAGTGGAGAGTTGATGTTGTGGTTTTGTATGGAAATTGTTGATGATGATGTATTGATGCAGTGGGTATTTGATGGGAATTGGTGGAGTGTCATGGAGGATGCGAGTTGCTGAGGTTGTAGGAGGGGAAATAGTGTTTCAGGGTGAAGAAGACCGTTGAGGAGTTTTTGAAATTGTGTGCATTGGCTGTTGAAGCTCGATGGTTATGTTGTGTTGGCAAGTCAGGTATGTTGTGAAGGAAAATGGGCAGTATGATGGTGAATGTTATTAGGGATTGTGGTCATTTGTGGGAATGGCTAAGACAGGCAGTGGGGTTGTGTTAAGGCAGAGATGAGAAGAAGTGGCTGTAGGATTGAAGTTGTTAAGACAGAGGATGTTTGTTTTGCGGAACAGTGAAAGGGGAATTTGTAATTGAAGAGGGGTTTGTACATAAAAAAAAGAAATGTAAGGAAAATCAAGTGCAAATGAAATGTTGAAAATGGAAATGGAATAAAAAGAAATTTCTTTTCCAAATGAAGTTGTGTATTTTTTTAATATATATGCAAATGAAAATTGAAAAAAAACAAGAGATGCACCAAATAAAATCACACAACAAACACACAATTTTTTTTTAAATGCAAACAAACACACAAAACAAACACACAACAAAATCAAAAGAAAATAATCCGAAGAATAGAAAATTAAAATCAAATCAAATTCCCCAGCAACGACGCCAAAAACATGTTTAACGACGAATTTTCTATCGGTTTAGAAAATCGCCGATAAATTTCAAATTAAAATAACCACAAGCGCACGGTGTACAAAAGTTAGTACGTGGCGAGTACAGGTCGATCTGTAGGGAATTGTTAGATTTTAAAAATCAATTCAATCAAATTATACCAAATGGAGAGGAAATTGTTAACTACAAGCAAAATGAAGCTAAAACTAGAATTAAAATGAGAGTAAAAACTATGAGATTAGAGAACAATTTAGAGGCAAATCCACTCTCATGTTTTTGTAAATCAACAAACAAATAATTTATGATCTCTAGTTTTGATATTAAGTGAAATAATTGTTGCATTTTTCATAAGTATGGTTTATTTATGTTATTAATTAACATAACTTAAACCATCAAACTATAATACAACAATAAACCACTTATAAATTCCCATGAAAATGAAGCCAAAGCAAAAGCTATTTTAAGTATGATCTATTTAATATCGTAATTATTAATATAGATCATCAAATTTTATTTTTACTTCCATTTCAAAATCAAAAATCAATTGGCAAATGATGATGTAAATTGTGTTTATGTTGAATAAGAATAGCTCATTTGTAAATGCAACATAAGCTATCAAACCCACTTGTATAAACTTACATCAAAATCTACTCTCATGAAGCACAAATAAAAGAGATCATAAATTATAGAAATGTTGAAATTACATAAAGTTAGAGAGCTTCATTACTCCTAAATTGAAGGGGTTTAGCTACTCATTTGTGTTATCATTTCAACACATAGAGATTTCAACATTGAAAATAAAATAAATTAGAAAATAAACAAAGAAAAAGAAAATTAAATACTAGAAGGAAATGAACTAAACTAAGTGCATAAATGTAAATCTAAGCTAGGAACATGAAATGAAAGAGAGCATAAGAATAAAAATGAGCATAAAAGTAAAGAGAAGCATGTAGAAAAGAGAATGCTTAGGAAGCCATTTTTATTTCACTTTGATTTGTGTTTACAACTTGCTAATTTCCTAAGTAAAAATGAGAGAGTAGGAAGATCCTTTACATGTACATAAGAGGGCTATTTATACATGCATAAAAACCTAATTCAATTTTTAGAGTGCTTCTCAAAATGCCCTTTAGGAAGTTTGGCCATCAAGTAACCATTAGCCACAAATTAATCTATCATTAAATGTGCATGAAGCTTTAACCTCCACTTAGTTGTCCATTATCTTCTAATTGTAGATTTAGGTAAGTGGGTGTGGTCCTCCATGATCATGAGCTTGAATTATTTCCCACTACTGTCCTTTGTATTCATTTGTGCATGCATGTATCTTCATAAAAGCCACCTCCATATGCATCCAAATTCCTATAAAAATCTTCCAAAAATGTCCAAGTAACAATTCTCAAATTGACACATGCACAAAAATGTCTATTTTGCCCCTGTATGTAGATGAGTATTTGATGATTTGAAAATGATTGAATTTTTTTTAAAACATGTTAAAATACCCAAATATGACATTTATTTAAATAAAATAGATAAAATATGGATGTAAATATATGCACATTTACGTGCACATCAAATACTCCCACACTTATCTTTTTATTCGTCCTTGAATAAAGGAAAATTAAGATAAATCCATTTTCGTAGGGAGCACGATTGCATTGAGCGTATGCAACAAGCCGTTAAACCTCTGGGTGTCCCCAGTAGGACGAGTGTTGTCTCGTGAGGGTTTTCAGAAGATACTACCCATAAAATCCAAATGCAAAGTGAAAATATTTACAAAGTGCAAGATTTATTTACAATGGGTTGAATGCAAGTTTTTTTGAAAATATTTACAAATGAAAGATTTACTTTTAAATAGACACAAATAAGTTAAATATAAGTTTTGGTTATTATCAAGAAATTTAAGTCCTTTTACTTGTCCAAATTTCCAACAAAAATTAAGTTGTCATAACAGATAGACTATAGTTTGGCTAGTTATTTCGGTTGATAACACAATGTAATTATGAAATGGATCCTTAGTTGATTATCAAAGTTTGTCAAAGTGGTATTCACATTTCTTTTCAATAACAAGTTAAACCAAACAAATAAAAATAGTGCTTAAATTTCAATTGCTTACTCTCTCTTATTTGAAAATTTTATTGATATTAACAATATTTACATATGCCTAACTCAGGTAAACTGAGGCCAGATATATTACCCGTGTACTGCCTTGCGAACTGATGTGAGGGGAATACAGAGCGTGGTGAGTGAACACACAAGTGTGAACACTTATCGACTATAGGCGTTACTAGAAAGAACTTTTTTATACATACACCTAACTCAAATAAACTGAGGCCAGATATACCGATCCTGCACTGCCTTTCGGGCTTACGTGAGAAGGGTATAGAGCACGACGAGTGAACATATGAGTGTGAACACATGACTCTAGGTGTTAAAAATATATACATATAATGTTTTTTTTTACTTTTATATTTTTTTGTGTTGTTTTTTTAATATATTTTTAGAAAGAGAGAGTTTTGCAAAATAATCTTAGCATCATTTAACTTAGAAGATAAAAATGTTATATCCTTTACTTTAAATTTACCACTTTTTTAAACAAAGATTTTCAATTAGAATATATTTCATGATTAACACATATGAACCTTCCTATATACTAGTTAAACCATTGTTATTTGTAATCAAACTTCATTTTTATTTTTGTTAAGACAAATAAAGAAAGCTATAATCCATTCGATAAGAAGTCCAGAAATCCATTTGTCCCGAGAATAAGAAATCCATTTATAAGAAGACAAGAAATCCATTTGGCAATAAGAAATCCTTTTATAAGAAGACCAGAAATCCATCTAGTAACAAGAAATCCATTTTTAAGAAGACCATAAATCCATCTAGTAATAAGAAATCTATTTATAAGAATACCAAAAATCCACCTGGGAATAAGAAATTCAGAAAATTTCATTTTAATGAAAGAATCCTCCTTTCATTTAATAGCAACCCATAATTCTGGCTAATAACGAAGATTCCAGTTATTCGGTAAAAATTGGAATCCTAACCTAAGAATAAAAGATTGAGAGCTAATATAATTCCGATCTTTGAAGAATGAAGCTCCAGGCTCAAATAATAAATTTTTTCCTTGGAAATAAGATTTGATATTTCTCAAATATCCATATTGATGTTGAAATATTAGTTCTAGGTGATAGATAGCTCTTGACCTTCCTTTTGAAGGTTGCTTTCTTAGTGCCCGATTTGTCGTATGTAATTATACATCCTCTTAGAAGATTACTTTGACCCATTCTCAGGAAGAAGTCACTCTTGTCTGATTGATTTCTTCTGCCCCTTATTACTTTTTAAGTAATAATTTAGGCTTTGATAGTTTTCTCCCCTAGGCTTTGAACTTTTTCACCCCTTACTGCCATCTTAGGTAGTGATTCAGGCTTTGAACCTTTTCATCGCTTACTACCATCTTAGGTAGTGATTTAGGCTTTTAACTTTTTCATCGCTTACTACCATCTTAGGTAGTGATTTATCGCTTACTACCATCTTAGGTAGTGATTTAGGCTTTAAACTTTTTCAACTCTTACTACCATCTTAGGTAGTGATTTAGGCTTTGATCAAGCCCCTTATTACCTTATAGGTAATGATTTAGGCTGGTCGATGCATTTGGCTGGCCATCTTTGGCAGAACCAAAGTCTTAGCCATCCTTTCTCTAGGAGGCGCTTCGGTCAGGCCATATAGATGGAATCGAAGATTGGTTAGTGCTTTAGCTAGAGCATCTTAGGTTGGACCAAAGGCTTACTCCATCCTTCGTCTTGGAGGTGCTTCGACGAGGCCACGTAGGGAGGACTGAAAGCTTACAGTGCTTTGGCTAGGCTTTATAGGCGGGACCAGATGCTTACTTTAACCTCCCTTTAGGAGGTGCTCTGACCAGGCCGATGTGGTAGGATCAAAGGATCACTACGCCATAAATGACCTTCTGCAACATTTTTTCAAGGTGTTGCCAGCTAAAATGTTGCGATAGCTATAGAATTTTGGTCCTACTGCAACGTTGTATTTTTGGTGTTACCTTAGCCATAGAAATGTGTTGCTCTAGCTAAACAAGTGTAACACGATGCAACATTTTTATATAGTGTTGCCATAGATGTTATCAGATTAAAAAATTAAAAAAAAATTACACCTCAGCGATCCACACCACCATTTAAAACAAAATCTCAACCGTCGATTCACACCATCGATCCACACCTTACCAATTTCCATTTCCCGCTTTACTTTTCACTCATCCGCTTTCGTTTCTCACCCCCAATTTTCCAATCCCTAATTTTTATTCCTCCAACTTTAAAAAAAATGACGCCGCTCCTCCTTGTTTCTTCGATCTGGAGAATAACTGGCTTTGATTTTATCCCTTGTCGGCCATATCAATTTCCGTTATTTTCTTTCGCCTCGCGTCAGTTTTCCTCACTACTTCCGGATTTGCGATTTTGTTCAGGTTTTTGGCGATTCTGGTGATTCGAGGTAAGGCTGTGGGATTGCGATGGTTCAAGGAGTTGCTGATTTGGTCGCAATTTCGTGGTTGGGGCCTGATGTCAGAGTGGCAGGGGGTAGTCGAATTAGTTTCGGTGAAAACTAGGGCACGCGATTCCAGTTTCTTTGATGCTCTGATTGATCGAATCTAGTGTGAGAAACGTTCCTGGTAGCTTGCTCCTTCGTTCTCCTTGATTGATTGCTCGAATTGCTTTGACTTCGTCGTCGGGTGCGATGTGATATTATTTGGTATGTTTTCTGCCTTCTGGTTTACTTGAATATTCTTGATTTTGGTTACACTCGCACGCTTTTGCCGATGATGAATTAGGATTTATTTATAGGCTTTATTTCCTATAATCTCGTGTTTAATCTTTCTGTTGGACTTTGAGAAATCTGGTATGTTGGATTGCAATGATGAATACAAACATATGTGTGTTGAGCTTTGTTGGTTTTGCTTGGTCTGGACTGAACTGGTACCATGCTAACCTTGTTCTTTAACATGAACTGATGCTCCAAGTCCTCTGTATATCATGTTACTGCCTAGGTTTCTCTTGTACATGCCTGATGCATTCACTGTTTTTGCTTGATGGGCTGCCTATGTGTACTGCTGTGTTTCTTGCACTGGCTTGTCTATATTTTGCTGAACCTCGTTCTTGTTTGTTTTGTTGGTTGCTTGGCCCTGAGTTGAATCCAGTCGATGACTCGGGTTTGACCTTGTGCCGTGTCCGTTTTTTTGGCTTGTCTACATATCTGGCTGCACTTGAGTATGAACTTGCACTTGAGTAGTTGCACTTGAGTAGTTTCTTGTACCAAGCCTTATGATGCATGTATGTTCATCCATGTACATGCATTTCTTGGTCATGTTATGTTGCTTGCTGTGTTGAGTACTACTTTGTGCACTTGGCTTCTCCTTTGTGCATTTTTGCTTGAACTGTTGCTTGCTGTCTTCCATACTGCCTTGTATCCATGTGTTGCATTCATGTTTGGCTTATGCACTTATGTAAAGAAACAACCCAAATACCTGAGGCAAATAATATAACAAAAATATTTTCATTTTCTGTTCGAGTTAAATATTATTTTCCAGACCCCCGCCGGCGCTACGCCCGGACCCGCTTCTCGGCTCGCCTTCGGCTCGGCACTCGGCTCGCCTTCGGCTCGGCATATATTTGTCAGTGTCGGTGTTTGTATAAATTGAAACTGCACATGTAATGAGTGAACTTAGTGATGTAGTGAGGAATATCTGTATATGTGAATATCAGTGTTATATATCATTGAATTGTAAAATAGTGGAGTCAGGAATTTGTACTATTTCAAATGTTGAAATAAAATATTTATTTAAATAAATTACTGTTTAAATATCAAATTCTGTGCAATAGCATTTTATTAAATAAATATTTATTTTTATTAAAAAATCAAATATGCTCTATATTGTGGGCCCCACAAATTCAAAAAGTTCATATCTATAGCAACATTTTGGAATGTTGCTACAGATACCTATGGGTGTTGCCATAGACCCAAATAGGGTTCTATTGCAACAATATTACTTATGTTGCCTTAGATAGTCAAAATGTTGCCTTTAAGGTCTAAGGCAACGGCAAAAATTGCATCACCCTAAAAGTGTTGCCATAGACCTATGGCAACATTTTTCGGGCCTGAGCCAACATTTTTTTTGTGTTGCAGTAGGCCATTTATGGCGTAGTGGATTTTCCTTTATAAATTCCTTTCTTTCTTTTGATTATCGATTTTGCGGATATACTTGTCTCAATTTCTTTATTCATCCATTGTAGGAAAATATGGTCTCAAGTGTTTGGCATTCCAAGTTCTTGCTACTATGTTGTCATTAGGTCGGCATAGTCGATAAGTCCATAGTGGGATTACTTTATGGATGACAAGGGGTCCTTTCCAATTTGGTCTGAGCGGTCCATCTATCGGATTCTTGGTATTTTCCATGACCTTTCAGAGTACCAAGCCTCCTTTTTGGAATGATCTTTCCTTAATTTTGGAGTTATAGTATTTTAATATCCTTTATGTCTGGCTGTCCCAATGGCCACTTCATCCCTTAACTCATTGATCAAATCTACGGATTCTTTTCTTAGCTCTTGATTAGGATTGAAGGCATATGCAATCCTTCGATGGGATGGTATTTCAACTTCGATTGGTAACATTGCTTCACATCCATATGTCAAAGAAAATGGAGTATGTCATGTTGCAGTCTTAGTAGAAGTTTGATATGCCTAAAGAACGAGTTGTAGCTCTTCGAACCAATTTCTTTTTGCTTTCTCTAGTCATTTCTTGAGGATAGTCTTAATGGTTTTATTGGTAGCTTCAACGGCTCCATCGACCTTGGGATGAGCTACAGATGAATTTTTTTGATTATTCCCTTGTTGCAAAATCTGGTGAATTCCTCACTTTAAAATTAAGTTTCATTGTCGAATATTATTTTATGCGGTATTCCAAATCGGGCAATTATGTTCTTAATAAAAAACTTTAGTGCTTTTCCTTACGTTATATTTAGTAATGGTTCTGCTTCTACCCATATGGTCAAGTACTCTATAGCTACGATTGCAAACTTTGCTCCACCTTTAATTATAGGCAATACTCTAATTAACTCGATTCCCCACACATTAAAGGGCCATGGACTTAAGATTGGGGTTAACTCACTTGGGGGCATATGTGGGATTGTTGAAAATCTCTAACATTTCTCACATCTCATTACATAATCCACCACATCATTATTCATATGGGGCTAATAGAATCCTTGCCTCATGAACTTTTTGGCCAATTTTATTCCATTAGAATGATCTCCACAGAACCCTTCACGGGCTTCTCTCAGCAATTTTGGACCACTTTCTAGACTAACACATCTCAAGTAATGGAGCGAATATCCCTTTTTATAAAGTGTTCCATCCATCGTAATAAAAGTTAGTGACTTATCCTTTTAGCCTCCTTTTTACATTTTGGTAATTTCCCTTCGACTATGTATTTTACAATGGGTGTCATCCAATTGTTCTCATACTAACTATTCATTTCAGTATCGATGGTTCCTTCCTGAATTCCATTATCTCCACTTCCCAGCTCCGTTTCTTCTTCCATATGTGTAAAAGCCTAAGGTCTAGTCAATACCTTAATCTCATCCTTCGGTTCGGGGGGTTTCCTTAATACTGGGATTCTGTTGAAAGCCTGCTAGCATAATTCGGGTTTCCAGTGCTCCTTGCAAGCTAGCTAGTTTAGCTAAAGAATCGGCTTGAGAATTTTTTCCTCTAGGTACATGGTGTATCAAAGAATATTCAAACTGGCTTAACATTTTAGCAACTTTTTGATATAAAGGATCAATTTAACATCTTTCATTTGCTACGTCTGATTTAATTGGTTGACCATTAATTGAGAATCGTTGAAAATTTCTATCCTTGGGATTTTCAACTGAAGGGCTAAGGTAAGTCCTACTACCATTGATTTGTACTCAGCCACATTATTGGTAGTGGGGAAACATCGCTTCATTGCATAGTATGATCGATATCCGTCAGGAGCAGTGGTTATATACCTTGCACCAACCCTTTGCTCACTTGAGGCTCCATCAATAAACAGTTGCCATTGGGCTTCAAATCATTTTGCCTTTTCGATCCCCATAATTACAACTCGAGGTTGGAATTCAGTCTCATATTGACTCGGCACTATTCCAATTTACTAAACTTCCCGATGCCTCGAACTTGCTGAAAACTTTCTTAAGAGGAAAATTAGTTAAGACCTTGATTGACTATGTTTGAAAATAGGCTCTTAATTATCAAGCAGTGAGAATTAGACAATACGCCAACTTCTCTATAATTGGATCTCCAGCTTCTGCCTATCTAAGCCTTTTATTAGTATAGTATACCCATGTTAATAAGAAATTTTGTTAACACCCCAAAGCCAGATCTATAGAATAATCAATCCCTTCGAAACCCCTTTCGAAGGAAATGATAGGGACTGCATGTCTTCGAAAGTTGCTCTTTCAATGATGTTAATTATTGACAAGAAACCTAATCAACACTTTGAAGCAAAGATTAAGAAAGAATCAATGTATTCGAAACCCCTTTCGAGTGAGTCGAAAGGATCATTGCACCTTTAAAGGAGAACCTCTTTTGAAAGCATAGATTCTACTGTCATGATTGAAATTCATTCAAAAGGGGTTATACATTTCTGAGTATCCAAGCGCCTTTTGAAGGAGTCCTTCTAGCCAATATAACTTCTGTAATCATACAGTAAATCCCTTTGAAACCACTTTCAACCGAATCGAGAGGATCTTTATTCTCTCGAAGGGACTTAATGTATAACAAATAAGATCTAAACTCAGTATGCAATGGTGTAATGACCCACTATTTTGGACCATTCAAATCGACAATAATCCACACATGTCTGGCTTGAATAATTCAAAATAACAGATTGTAAATAAATTTGGAGCAAATGAAATACAAATCACAGAATCACAAACACAGAACAAACAGAATACCTCGCAGCGGAATATAAAATACATAGTAGTTCATGAAGCTACTACGGTAGAGTCTCAAACCAAATACATAATACAGTCTGAAAACAACATAATAGAAATCCCAAATACATAGAAGTTCACTAATACATGAGATAAACTAGAACAGCTGAAATAGAAAGTAGATATAAATGTAGATAAGCAGAAACTCCAGCAAAGACCGGCTCCAGAAAGAAAATCCAAAGCTGTGAATACTCAGGCTGACCCGAGCGTAAAGTAAAACACAAAACACTCGAGTCAGGACAATATATACTTATATAATGTAAACCAACTCAAGTGAACTGTAGTAGAAATGCACAATAACTCAAAGGATGCTTGGGATCGCCCATCCTTTAAGGATCAGTTAAACTATAAATTAAATACATCCCGTGGTTAAAATTTCAAAATGGTATTTTATACTTCGAAATCAAATATCATTTCAAAATTCAATATCATTCAAAAATCCATTTCAAAATATCAAAATATCTTATCTTCCAAACCACAATCATTTATTTAAAATACCATTTCAACATACATTTCAAATAGTTTATATTTCAAAACAAATTACTTCATTTAAGTAATAAAATAAAGTTATTTTATTTAATAATTAAATTATTAAATTTCCAAAAATTTTAATCTTTCAAAGTTCATTTATTCACTTAAATTTATCAAAACAATGAAAATTCACCTTTCGCAGCATTTGGAAAATGCTACAGAAAGTTACATTTAAAACAGTTCAATTTAACAAAAGACAGCATTAAAAATGCTGTATACATTATTTCAAATAAAACTTTAGTTAAATTCAACAATTATAGCACTTACAAAGTGTTATAATATACCTTTATTAAAATTTAGCGATTTGGTTCATTTATATCAACTACAGCATTACTTGTAATATCATTTACATTAGAAATAATAGCATTTCAAAAATGCAGTTAATTAACTTCAAATATTCAATATAATTTCACAAACAATTATATTTTTATTTAAAATAGTTTTAACTTATAAAATCACATATTTTCACTGTTATAACCATCATTCAAATACCCTTATATTCATGATTTTATAAAGTTAAATTACCACTCAAAAATCAATATTTAATAATAATTCACTTATTAAATTCCAACATTAAATTTTAAATTCATTAAATTAAATTTAACTTAAAACTTAAGTTTAAATTTTCAAATATAACTTAATTTCATTTTTATTTACTTAACTTAAAATTCACTTTTAAACCAAATTCATAAATTTCCAATTTTAGTTATATTTCAAAATTTCAACTTAAATATTCATTCATTTCACATTTTAACTTTATTCAAAAATCATTAATATATTATAAAATAATTTAAATTCACTTTAATCCAAATTATCATGAATTTATAATATTTCATATTTAATTTAAATTCTAATTATCACCAAATTAAAATTTCCCAAAATAACTTACATTTCAGATTTTCTAACTTTACCATTAATTTATTTCACTTATAAATTATTAGAAAATCAATAATGCTTTACAAAAATCATTTTTAATCAAATTTAAATCAAAATATTATAATATTTACATTTCTAAAATATTTTAAATTTTTTAGAAAAACATATTTTAAATACGGGTCTGTATTTCATTTTTTTAGCCTAGGTAAAGTGATACGGGTAATATATCATTTCAACCCGTAATTTACAAAGAAAACCCGGGTTTGATCATTTCAAACCCGCAATCCCAAGTAAATGAAAATAATTGAAAATCATTCAGGCCTATCATTTCAGCCCATAACGATTTTCTCCTATTCTAAAGTCCGTTCGGGTATGTATCATTTCAACCCATAGTGATTCTAATCTAAAGGGAACTTGGAGTGTGATAAACTGATAAAAATAACATAACAGCATAATATAACAGTAACATATGATATAACAGGTGTTTAAGCATGGGTGAACATCATATAATCATAACATAGCAGATATAATATGGTGATGCATTTTACAGATTCAAAAGTGGTCAATTTACTAGTTATATATGTACATATTGTCTGGTGAGAATAACTCACCTCTACAAGCTGGAGATAACAAATACAGACACACAACAGAGATCCAAAAGGGCATGAAAGCACGACTACGATTCAAGTGAGGAAGAGCCAAAGCTATTTTTCTTGTGCATATGAAACAAAACAATATATATAACATGAATTTCAAACCAAAATATGACATTAAACAAGCTAGAATTAAGGAACAACAATTAATCAAACACTTGCACTTGCTTCCACCATCACTATGCTCAGCCTATAGGGTGATAAGGCACTGCCATGGGGTGTATTTGGTCAGGTATGGGTCAAATATGGTCGGCCTAACAAGGGTAGTGAAGGTATGGAAGTGAATATGCATGTACAACACAAGTACAAGGCAACAAAGTGGGTTTTCTATGCAAATATGGTTCGGCCATAGGCATATATTGGCACGACCAGGCCTGGTGAGGTCAGGTACTGATGTGGAAGAGGTCTTTGGGTCAGGTAGGTGCTGGAGAAGGTGGTGCAAGTGGTGGCCAAGAGGTGTGGTGAAGTGGTGAAGGCAATAGGTGGGCTCGACTATGCATAAATAAGAAGGGTTTGCTAATTTTTGTGTGGAGCTTGCATCTAAGGGGCCACGGCCAGGTAGGTCAGTGGAGATGGAGGAGTTTTGCAGCTAAACAAGGTGGTGATGAAGGTGATGGTGAAGGTGGAGGCTATGGGCCGAGCAACCTAAATGAAGGCAAGGCAAATACAAAGGAAAATTCAATGAAATGAGAAGAAAAAGTGGGAAACAAAAGACATTACCTTGGTTTTTCTTTTCAGATCTGAACCATGAGTGAAAAGTGAAGTGGGAAAGTGATGTTTTCACGTGAATTACAGAAAGAAAAGTCACGGCTAATGATAAGGAAAGGACGGCCCAAAATGAAGGGGTGTGAAGATGGAAGGTCAAAAGCAAATGAAGAGTTTTTGTCCTTTGAAATTTCCTTTTTCTTTATTCAAATAAACCAAAATAAAATCATGAAAATAAAATAAAAATGGATACAAAAATACTGTAAAATGAAATGAATAAATAAATTTTAGAAAAAAATAGAAAAAAATAAGAAAATAGTTAATTATATGTAAACTAGTATTGAAAATTGAAAACAAAATATAACTAGTTTTTGGAAAAATAACAACAACACTTTAAAATGTTTTTAAAAATAAAATATATACATGGAATGACATATTACACACATATACACAAATTAGAATAAGATATGACAAATAAAAATATTATTTATATAATTTAAAATAGACAATTTTATTAAATAAATCAATTTACATACAATATTGTAAAAAACATAACTTTCACAATATAAATCGGATTTCAACAAAACCAAAAGCATTATTCTTGAAATTTAATTTATTTTCATAATAAAAGATAAAATTCAAAAATTAAAATATTTATATTTTAAATTTAAAAGTCAAAGTTTGACCAAATTGACCAAAATTCACTTTTCTAGAAAATATTCTATTTAGTCATGTTTGAAATTCTAATTCACATCAAAATCAAAATTTATATTTAAAATAACAAAATTTATCCATTTTAATAAATAAAATAAAGTTTTCAAATCAGGAAATTTAATTTAAAATAATTAAAATATACAATTAAAATAATCACAAAATACAGGGTTGTTACACTCTCCCCCACTCAAATCTTTTCGTCCTCGAAAAGGAATGAGGTACGGAAAACACATAAAAGATAGAATGGAATAGGATTAAGATAAGATGACAAGAAGATTAAAATTATACCTGATAACTGTTGTTATAGGTAAGTTTAACAAGGTGGAGAATAGGAATAGCTAGAAGGGAAAATAGGACGAAAGACAAGGATGAGCCATTAATTAAAATTGTAGGTTAAAGAGGTAAAAATATTTAAAACACTTTAAAATCCTTTAGAAAAGAAATAACTGATCGAAGTATCCTTTATATAATATTTTATCAAAATACTTTTATAACTCGATGTCATAACAAGTTTACTTTCGTTTCTACAGACTCTGGTAGTGCGTTGATCAGGCGCAAAGCTAGAATTCTCCAGGTACTTAGTAGACTTGTTTCAACACCCAGTGAAAATACTGGAAAACTTTCAAAAATGATATGGAAAGTACAATCCAAACAAATCAAACGAATTAAATCATGGATCGCAAATACACAATGGTTACGCTTGGGTCCCCCAAGAAACATCCGTACCTTTTAAGCATTCACTGCCTTGCGAATTTCGCCATGATAAAAAAACTGTAGACCGCGAATACACAATGGTTACGCCTGGATCCCCCAGGAAACATCCGTACCCTTTAAGCAATCTCTGCTTTGCGGATTACGCTACTAAAACGACCATAGATCGCAGATACACAATGGTTACGCCTGGATCCCCCAGGAAACATCCGTACCCTTTAAGCAATCACTGCCTTGCGAATTACGCTATGCAGTCGCGCTCGTAAGACCATGGGTAACGCCATGGAATTCGATGGACACTCGAGTATCATATCCGGAAAACCAAAAATCAGAGAAATATCGATAGAATGAATCCACAATGTGGCCACAAAGCGGATATCAAGCAGATGGCACTTTCCATATCTTTACTTCGAAAATATGTATCATATAGTACCTTTTCAAATCACTTTCAAATATCGTACTTATATAAAGTCCATTATATATAAGATTTTATTTTCAAATCAAATACTTTCCAAAATCAATAGTATATCAAATCACACTTATATAGACTTCAATTATATAAGATTTCACTTTTCAAATTGAGTACCTTTTCAAATCCATAGTTTTCGAATCAACATCATACTTATACAAACCAAATTTTTTATATAAGTTCGATAACTCCCAAATCAAAGTATTTAAATAAACAAAGTTCTCAATTTCAAACCATTTCAATATCAATTCAGCTTCAAAATCATATATGATTTCACCAAATCATTTCTTCCAAATTACATAAATTTAGTTTCAAAGTTTCTTAAACAATAGATTTAGAAAATAATCCAAATTTTCAAATCAACAAAATTTAGGTCAAACAAATTCATTTCCATTTTAAACATATATTCACTTCAAAAATCATAATACTTTCAAAGTTGTAAATCTTTCGAAACAAAATACTTGAAATCATTTCACTTTGAAAATCATAACAATTTGAAATCATACATTTGAAATCATTTCAGTTTGAAAATCATAACAATTTGAAATCATACATTTGAAATCATAAAACATTCCCTTAATTCTTTACATTTCACAAATTTATTCAATTAAACCAAAATCTAAAATTTCCAATTTTAATTCAATTCAAACCATCAGTTTCAATTCAATTTAGTTTTCCAACAAAACCATTTCAAATATTATCAAATTTCAAATATAGATTTGATTTACAAAATAAACTATTAAGTCTTAAATATGTTTCAAGGCTTAAATATACCATATTTCAAAACTATTATTTTTTTTCATTTCATATATCTCAAATTTTACTTCATTATTACTTAGTGTTGAAATATTTATTTCATAAATTCATTATTTTTAAATAAACTCAAATTACAGGTAAACCAAATATCCTTTCATACTAATATAAGCTTCAATTATTCATTTATCAAAATCAATGGTTTTCAAAATCATCTTATACTTACATAAAGTTTATCTTATATAAGGATCAAAATTTTCAAAAATAAATTTCGCTGTACGAAGAGCTATATGGGATTGAACATCTTTGCTTACTAAAAGGTTTTTAATTTAGAATAGTTTTGTTTAAAAAAGAAAAATAGTTTGTAGAAAAGTTTTGTAAATAAAATGGTTTGTAAAATAGTTTGTATGTAAAATAGAATAAAATAGTTCGTTTGAGAAGAATAAAAGAAAAATAGTTTTGAAAAATGGTTTTAAATTGATAGTAGTTTTTCATAAAAGAAAGAATTCCAATTATATTACAAATATATCCAACCCAACAACTTCCAATTTCAGTGGCAAGTATATCAATGACATAAGAATATAATATCTACATATGTCATCATTTCGCAAAATCACATTCGATCGCTCGCCCGATCACACAAGTTCGCTTTCGAACTAGTATTGTCCATTCGACTTCCCTAATGCGGATTTCGATATGGTTTCTCGACTAGAAACCATCAGTCTCCTTGCATAGCCATATACTATGATAGAGAATTCTAGAATCAAGCCCAAAATCCATATCAAATATTCGCCATCAAGAATCAAATGAAAAATCCTAACACGAAATGGTGTAATTCACCTCGAACTTGTGTACTCAAACTTGGATCAATTTAATTATGCGAATAAAACAGCATACGTACAACTTATGTATCTATTCCAACCTTTTAAATATATAATTTCATAAAGATGTTACTAAGTTAAACATTTAAACTAAATTTTATTCAAAATATTTTGGAGACTAAATTCTTCTCAAAACATTTCAAATCTAAATTTCATATTAGAAAAATTCAAATAGCCTTATTCATTTACTTAACAAAACAGTTTCAACTTATTTAAATCATATTACTACACACTTTAAACATACATACCAAACTTATATACTTTATACTTTTCAAAATTACTTAGCTTTGAAAAGTTAACCTTGATTTGGAAGTGCTCGAACCTTCAAAATAGTTGAAGAAATCATATTTCAATCCAAGAGTTGGAAATCACCAACAAATCAGTAAATCTATTCCAAAAGATAAGGTTATATCAAATCAAATCCAAAACTCAAGGACTGAACACCGGCTCAATTCAAATTGTTCAAATATATATACATATATCTTTCGAATATCACATCACACTTCGGAATTTGAAATCAAAATTGGTTTCACAAATCAATCGCTTAGCAAAGCTACCAAAGTGGCCTCTCCCCCACTCAGAAACTTGAAAATAAATGTCGATGATGCATGCATTCATCACCGAAATTATTTTCCAGCGATATAAGTGGGTTCTGGACTTTTATTTTTCTCAACTTCTTTTGAAATTTCTTCGAAATCATTTGAAACTCATTAAAATCATTTGAAACATTTCATATTCGGAAAATACTTTCAAATCATATTATTTATTACTTCAAAATCTTAAAACCAGTTCCAAAATGCCAGAGTTCAATCACTCAAATTCAGATTCAAATCCTTCAGTTATAAATTGTTTTATATGAAACCATTTCTTATATAAATTTCAAAATTTCAAATCCATTCAAAACTTTAAATTCTCAATTTTAAAATGGTATATAATCTTTATCGAAAATATTTCACCTTTATATAAACATATGGTCATCCCTATCAAAATAACAACTTCGATGAATGCAAAATTTTCAAAAGACAATCAACCACAAATTTTCCAAGGGATGATTCAAGGATGGATTTCAAAACAAAACAAAGATTCAAATTTAGAGGAACTCCAATTAAATAGAATTCTGATTCGAAGATAAGCTCGAACGAAGATAAGATCATTAAATTACCAAATAGAAGATGGATAAGCCTATATAACTCGCGGGCGACCTTAACAGGGTCAACCGTGACTTCAGGAATATAATCGATGCGAAATCTAAGGCAAATCGACCTTCGATCGCCAGAGATAGAATCTAAATATAGCAGAAGACAGAAAACATCGTAAACCGAGGATACAGAAATCTCCGGTGAATTAATGCCAATTATAAGGGAGTTTCACCCTTTTACAAATCATTCAAAAATTGGCGGAACCGCCGATCTTTATTGAGGTCATTCAAAGTGGAGTTATGGAATGCTCCAAAAATCAAAAGAATATAGTTAGGGGAGACCAGAATGGATTTTAAGGCAAGTGGGAGTGTTCCAAAATTCAAAGGAATCCTAATCGACGAAATCCCGACTAAGATAGAAGTTCAGAATTTTAAGGAAATCCTAATCAAAGAAATTACTAAAAAGGTGGATACGAAAGGGATAAAGTCCAGCAAATTTTCTTTCAAAACAAGAAAATTTTATATCAAAATAATCTTTAAAAATACTTTAAAATCATTTGAAAATCATTTTATACTTCGAAAATACGTTCTCTCACAAAGGAATGATTCTGAGATTGATTTCACTCATTCTAGGGTATTTCTACCCTATCTATAATGAGTTTTTGCTTCGCGGGCTATGGTTTGCCTAAAAACCAAAGCTTTGATACCAACTGTAACGACCCACTATTTTGGACCATTCAAATCGACAATAATCCACACATGTCTGGCTTGAATAATTCAAAATAACAGATTGTAAATAAATTTGGAGCAAATGAAATACAAATCACAGAATCACAAACACAGAACAAACAGAATACCTCGCAGCGGAATATAAAATACATAGTAGTTCATGAAGCTACTACGGCAGAGTCTCAAACCAAATACATAATACAGTCTGAAAACAACATAATAGAAATCCAAAATACATAGAAGTTCACTAATACATGAGATAAACTAGAACAGCTGAAATAGAAAGTAGATATAAATGTAGATAAGCAGAAACTCCAGCAAAGACCAGCTCCAGAAAGAAAATCCAAAGCTGTGAATACTCAGGCTGACCCGAGCGTAAAGTAAAACACAAAACACTCGAGTCAGGACAATATATACTTATATAATGTAAACCAACTCAAGTGAACTGTAGTAGAAATGCACAATAACTCAAAGGATGCTTGGGATCGCCCATCCTTTAAGGATCAGTTAAACTATAAATTAAATACATCCCGTGGTTAAAATTTCAAAATGGTATTTTATACTTTGAAATCAAATATCATTTCAAAATTCAATATCATTCAAAAATCCATTTCAAAATATCAAAATATCTTATCTTCCAAACCACAATCATTTATTTAAAATACCATTTCAACATACATTTCAAATAGTTTATATTTCAAAAAAAATTACTTCATTTAAGTAATAAAATAAAGTTATTTTATTTAATAATTAAATTATTAAATTTCCAAAATTTTTAATCTTTCAAAGTTCATTTATTCACTTAAATTTATCAAAACAATGAAAATTCACCTTTCGCAGCATTTGGAAAATGCTACAGAAAGTTACATTTAAAACAGTTCAATTTAACAAAAGACAGCATTAAAAATGCTGTATACATTATTTCAAATAAAACTTTAGTTAAATTCAACAATTATAGCACTTACAAAGTGTTATAATATACCTTTATTAAAATTTAGCGATTTGGTTCATTTATATCAACTACAGCATTACTTGTAATATCATTTACATTAGAAATAATAGCATTTCAAAAATGCAGTTATTAACTTCAAATATTCAATATAATTTCACAAACAATTATATTTTTATTTAAAATAGTTTTAACTTATAAAATCACATATTTTCACTGTTATAACCATCATTCAAATACCCTTATATTCATGATTTTATAAAGTTAAATTACCACTCAAAAATCAATATTTAATAATAATTCACTTATTAAATTCCAACATTAAATTTTAAATTCATTAAATTAAATTTAACTTAAAACGTAAGTTTAAATTTTCAAATATAACTTAATTTCATTTTTATTTACTTAACTTAAAATTCACTTTTAAACCAAATTCATAAATTTCCAATTTTAGTTATATTTCAAAATTTCAACTTAAATATTCATTCATTTAACATTTTAACTTTATTCAAAAATCATTAATATATTATAAAATAATTTAAATTCACTTTAATCCAAATTATCATGAATTTATAATATTTCATATTTAATTTAAATTCTAATTATCACCAAATTAAAATTTCCCAAAATAACTTACATTTCAGATTTTCTAACTTTACCATTAATTTATTTCACTTATAAATTATTAGAAAATCAATAATGCTTTACAAAAATCATTTTAATCAAATTTAAATCAAAATATTATAATATTTACATTTCTAAAATATTTTAAATTTTTTAGAAAAACATATTTTAACTACGGGTCTGTATTTCATTTTTTTAGCCTAGGTAAAGTGATACGGGTAATATATCATTTCAACCCGTAATTTACAAAGAAAACCCGGGTTTGATCATTTCAAACCCGCAATCCCAAGTAAATGAAAATAATTGAAAATCATTCAGGCCTATCATTTCAGCCCATAATGATTTTCTCCTATTCTAAAGTCCGTTCGGGTATGTATCATTTCAACCCATAGTGATTCTAATCTAAAGGGAACTTGGAGTGTGATAAACTGATAAAAATAACATAACATCATAATATAACAGTAACATATGATATAACAGGTGTTTAAGCATGGGTGAACATCATATAATCATAACATAGCAGATATAATATGGTGATGCATTTTACAGATTCAAAAGTGGTCAATTTACTAGTTATATATGTACATATTGTCTGGTGAGAATAACTCACCTCTACAAGCTGGAGATAACAAATACAGACACACAATAGAGATCCAAAAGGGCATGAAAGCACAACTACGATTCAAGTGAGGAAGAGCCAAAGCTATTTTTCTTGTGCATATGAAACAAAACAATATATATAACATGAATTTCAAACCAAAATATGACATTAAACAAGCTAGAATTAAGGAACAACAATTAATCAAACACTTGCACTTGCTTCCACCATCACTATGCTCAGCCTATAGGGTGATAAGGCACTGCCATGGGGTGTATTTGGTCAGGTATGGGTCAAATATGGTCGGCCTAACAAGGGTAGTGAAGGTATGGAAGTGAATATGCATGTACAACACAAGTACAAGGCAACAAAGTGGGTTTTCTATGCAAATATGGTTCGGCCATAGGCATATATTGGCACGACCAGGCCTGGTGAGGTCAGGTACTGATGTGTAAGAGGTCTTTGGGTCAGGTAGGTGCTGGAGAAGGTGGTGCAAGTGGTGGCCAAGAGGTGTGGTGAAGTGGTGAAGGCAATAGGTGGGCTCGACTATGCATAAATAAGAAGGGTTTGCTAATTTTTGTGTGGAGCTTGCATCTAAGGGGCCACGGCCAGGTAGGTTAGTGGAGATGGAGGAGTTTTGCAGCTAAACAAGGTGGTGATGAAGGTGATGGTGAAGGTGGAGGCTATGGGCCGAGCAACCTAAATGAAGGCAAGGCAAATACAAAGGAAAATTCAATGAAATGAGAAGAAAAAGTGGGAAACAAAAGACATTACCTTGGTTTTTCTTTTCAGATCTGAACCATGAGTGAAAAGTGAAGTGGGAAAGTGATGTTTTCACGTGAATTACAGAAAGAAAAGTCACGGCTAATGATAAGGAAAGGACGGCCCAAAATGAAGGGGTGTGAAGATGGAAGGTCAAAAGCAAATGAAGAGTTTTTGTCCTTTGAAATTTCCTTTTTCTTTATTCAAATAAACCAAAATAAAATCATGAAAATAAAATAAAAATGGATACAAAAATACTGTAAAATGAAATGAATAAATAAATTTTAGAAAAAAATAGAAAAATATAAGAAAATAGTTAATTATATGTAAACTAGTATTGAAAATTGAAAACAAAATATAACTAGTTTTTGGAAAAATAACAACAACACTTTAAAATGTTTTTAAAAATAAAATATATACATGGAATGACATATTACACACATATACACAAATTAGAATAAGATATGACAAATAAAAATATTATTTATATAATTTAAAATAGACAATTTTATTAAATAAATCAATTTACATACAATATTGTAAAAAACATAACTTTCACAATATAAATCGGATTTCAACGAAACCAAAAGTAGTATTCTTGAAATTTAATTTATTTTCATAATAAAAGATAAAATTCAAAAATTAAAATATTTATATTTTAAATTTAAAAGTCAAAGTTTGACCAAATTGACCAAAATTCACTTTTCTAGAAAATATTCTATTTAGTCATGTTTGAAATTCTAATTCACATCAAAATCAAAATTTATATTTAAAATAACAAAATTTATCCATTTTAATAAATAAAATAAAGTTTTCAAATCAGGAAATTTAATTTAAAATAATTAAAATATACAATTAAAATAATCACAAAATACAGGGTTGTTACAAATGGAATCTTATCTTGGATGAGTGATACAAATTCAATTGACCAGATAATATTGGATTATTATTATCACGTCAATTTTATATTTCATATCATGAGACGTGTTGATAATATAATTTGAAATCAAAATATCCAAGTAGACTCCATAGCATTGCATAAGTCAAATAGGGGTTAATAAAATAAGTGAGCATCATTTGCAATTGGTCATTAGTCGAGCTAATGGCTGAATTAATCTTCCTCATTTCGAAATCGATATTGGATCCATGCAGCCACTCCTTTTTATATATCTAAATTGGATTACAAGTAAGAGAATGTTCCCCAAATTCTAGGGTCACAAGAATTGGATTTTGCTATGAAGAAAGAAAGAATTTTCAAGATTCTAAAATTCGATCACCAACTTGGACCCCTACGGTTGTATTTATAGATGCTGGTTAACCCCCTTTCGCATCTATTCTTTCGAAGTGGTTGAATGACCTTTTCTCCCAGCCTTTTGCGTCCATTCTTTCGCCTTCGCCCTTCAGCTTCCATAGCTTCGAAGGCGGATGTTTCGGTCTTTTATTATGCCTAGATTAGCACTTTTGCCTTCACTAACAATGCACCAAAAATGGATACATTCTTAAATACTGCTTTCGTGAACTTCTATAGCCTTTAGACACATTTGAAAGTTAGGCTCTTTTAGTAGCGCAAGGGTTAATGTTCCCTATTGCATTATTTGGATGTAAGCGGAAGAACCCCCAACTCCTTCTCCTGCGAAAGCTCCCTTGGTCGCTTTGGTCTGGTGTTAACAATGATGAGTAATTATTTGTGTGAGTGAGGAAGTGCTTTCGAATGGTTTCAAAAGGATCAATAGGTGACGACCGAATCATTGCGCAAGGTCACTTGGCCTCATGTGGAGCTTTCTTTATGCTTGCGGAAGGGTCCAACCATTTCGAAAGTTTATTTTTACTTTCGAAAGGTACCTATTGGTGAAATATTTCTTTTTGGAAGATTAACAGTGGCGAAACCAAATATTTTGACGGATTTGGTTCTTGTGTGCGAGCTTGTTATTCGATACATTCGAAAGGTGTTTCGAACTCATATAAGACCCATTCATGTATGCAGAATCAACTGTGTTGAAAAGATTGACTGAGGTGGAAGGGTAGCCTTGCTTCCCTTTCGACTCCTTCGAAAGTTCTTATTTCACTCTGGACATGCATTAGGTGTTTGCGGTACCAACATAACCCCTTCGAAAGCAACTTCCATGCCCTTGAAACACTGCTTTTGAATCGTGGTGAATCCATTATCTCCAATTCTTACGAAGCTCTTTCAACACTTTATGGGCCTTCTTTTATGCCTTTATCCTTAAGTGAGTTTTATGGTTCACATTTTACCCCCTTGTATGAAAGAAGCTTTTGTTCTTTAGGACAAAAATCGAATTACTTTCCTTTTACTCTATTCCATCCTTAATGGCCTTATTTCCCTGCAAAGTACAAAGTAGGTAAAATTCTCTATTGTTAGTTCGAAATTTATGTAAAAATATGTTCAGTGATTTGTCCGTAATATGATTGAAGACAATATTAATATTTTAAATAACAGAGCTCTTGAATTCTAAAATTGTCGATCTATAAACCGTCATCTGGAGTTAACAAGGGGGTAAGAAATCCACAGTTGAGAATGATTGAAGATCAAAAATTCTTGTCTGGCATTAATAATAGAAGTCCCCGCATCCAACTTTGGTAATAATGAAGTCTAGAAATTAAACCCATGTTATATTTATAGTGGACCAGGCATATAGTTTAGATCTTGAAGTAATAATTGAAATTTAGAAGCTTTCTTCCTACGATAGCAATTGTCTGGTAATAAAAGTTCAAAAATCATTGTTAACAAGAAAACTTGTCAACATTCCTGATGCAATGTGTAAGGTAGTTAAACCCAAATGAAACCAAGTTGTAGGAAGGATCTCCTCCTTCGAAACATACCTTTCTACTATATTAACTTAGTCGAAAGGGTTTTAGATGATAATCCTACCTTTCGACCATGGTGGCTTAATTGAAAGGGGTCAGTAAATTAGATCAGGAATACAAGCTAAGGAAATTGCATCCTGCCCGAAACTTTCCTTTGAGTGAGTCAGAAGCAACTGATTGATTAAGCTTTTCATTCCTTTCGATCATGTCGGAAGGTATTGTTCCAACACCCTTTCGATCATGTTAAAATGTGTTATTCCGACCCTGTTTCGATCACGTAAGAAGGTATTGCTCTGACCCCACGGTTTTGCTTTTGTTATTCAGGAATCCCTTCGAAAGCGTTACAAGTGAAGTTAGGAATAAACCCCTTTCAAGTGAATTCCTCCCCGATTCACTGTTAGTCAATTACAAATTGGGATCCCATCGAAACTCAAAATTATTTGGTAAAAATCATCACGATCATTACGATCAATAATTGCTATGTGGGACCTATAACCCTTTCGAAATTATTCTAATCGATTTGTAATAACATAGTGATACGAAACCTTCTTTCGAGAATCATTACGATCAATAATTTCTTTTGTTATTAAAAATCATTACGATCATTTTGTAAACTCAAAATTTGTATATGTGTAAGTGGAGATTTATTCCGCTGTGATATGTGACTGTTATTTATATGATATATTATTCTGATTTTGAGAAATCGGTGTGTCTATTACTTTGTATTAATATTGCACACATCAAATTCATTTCAGATATTAAGTGAAAAGGTATAAATGATGCGTCAGTGTTAGTATAGAGATATATTCACATTCAATCGCCCTTAACATGCTTTATTCTCTAGACTAGCAGATGACATTACTTGTAATGTTCTTTGCTAAACTTGGTAGAGCGGTGGGGTCGCTACATGGAGCAACAATTACTGAAAATGCAAGAGCTCCTAAAAGCAGCTCTATATCAGAAATCTTCCAAAACTGCAAAACCAACAACCGAGGATGAGGTGGTCTCCCCAAAAAGAAACTTGAAGGCTTATACCAACGAAGGCAACAGGAATGTTGTTCTAACATCATCAAAGGAAAAAGAATGTCATACTCTTAAAGTCAATCATCAAGGAAGAATACCAAAGAAATCTCTCAAACAATCTGGAAGCTCGACTTCAAAGGAATACAACCCAAATCGAAAAAGCTATCATGACGCTGAAGCCTATTTGAAAGATGTGCAGAGAAGGCTGTCAAAGATATGCTAAACGCAAAAGGGAAAAGAACTTTGGATGAGCGAGTAAATGACAACGAACAAGTAGCTCCGTTCACGGATGAAATCATGTCAGCGGTCATTCCATCTCATGTCAAGATCCCAACCATGAAATGTAACAACCCTGTATTTTATGATTATTTTTAATTGTATATTTTAATTATTTTAAATTGAATTTCCTGATTTGAAAACTTTATTTTATTTATTAAAATGGATAAATTTTGTTATTTTAAACATAAATTTTTATTTTGATGTGAATTAGAATTCCAAACATGACTAAATAGAATATTTTCTAGAAATGTGAATTTTGGTCAATATGGTCAAACTTTGACTTTTAATTTAAAATTTAAAAATTTGAAATTTTGAAATCTATCTTTATTTTATGAAAGTAAATAAAATTTTAAGAATACTGCGTTTCGTTTCGTTGAAATCTGATTTATATTGTGAAAGTTATGTCTTTTACACTATTGTATGTAAATTGTTTTATTTAACAAATTTGTTTATTTTAAATTTATATAAATAATATCTTTGTTTGTAAAATCATGTTCTAATTTGGGTAACATGATATTTTTTGCATATATTTTATTTTTAAAACATTTTTAAATGTAGTTATAATGTTCAAATGTTGATTGTATATTGTTTTCAATCTTTAATTCTAGTTTCCATTAAATAAAGTATTTTCTTTATTTATTTCCTACTTTTCCTAAAACTATTTATTTATTCTTCATAATATCTATATCTACCTTATTTTTCTTATTTATACATTCATTTAGTAATTAAATGGATAAGTATTTAGATCCCTATTTATTTCTTGGAAAGAAATTTCACATACATACATATATATATATATATATATATATATATATATACGTTATTGTTTTAAAAGGCATACTTTTAAATGTTTATTTTAATTAATATAAGTAATATTTTTGGTTGATATATCATGTTATAATTGTGTATATATATGTAACATTTCATGTTATGTATATATTTACAACATTTGTCCGTTTTTGTTTCACTTAATTTGGATATATACTTTGTAAATTAAGTAACATACAAAGATGTAAATAGCAATTAATTTATACGTTTCTATAACCGTTTTCTTATTTATTTATATAGTGTTTATATAAACGGTATGTATTTATTGAATTATTTCTTTGGCATATATTTTATTAAATAGATGGAAAACAAATCAAATTTAGATACGTTACCTTTTTTTAATTAAAAGCTTACGTTACATTTTGATTTATTACCTTTTTATCTTCCCATCCCTTTATTTTCTACCATAACTTCTCCTTGATAGCCGTGACTTTTTCTTTATGAAATTCACGTGAAACCATCTCTTCTTATCTCACTTCTCACGCCTATTTTCAGATCTGAGAAAAAGGTAATGGCTTCCTCTTTTTTTTCTACTTTTCTCTTCACTTTTCTATTGAATTTTCCTTTGTTTTGCTTGATCTTCATGTTCTTTGCTTTTGTTTTTTTTGTGAATACAAGATTTACATCTTGGCTCTCTATCCATCCAAATCTAGTCGTGCTTTCGGATTTTTGTTTGTTTGTTTGGTTTGCAAAACTTCAGCGTAAAAAGGTGAGTAATCACACCTAACATTTATACTTATGCAAATGTGAATTGACAACAATTGAATGTGTAGAACGATTATGTTATGTTATACCTACCTGTGAATATTAATTATATGATGTTAACCCTATTATTAACTTGTCACATCATCTGTTATATTTTATTTTATTATACTATTTATTTATTTCTGTTAATCACACCACAAATTCCCTATAGAATAGAATCACTATGGGTTGAAATGATACATACCCGAACGGACTTTAGAATAGGGAAAAATCGTTATGGGCTGAAATGATAGGCCGGAGCGATTTTTATTTATTGTTATTAACTTGGGATTGCGGGTTTGAAATGATAAAACCCGGATTTTTATTTTGTAAATTACGGATTGAAATGATATATTATCCGTATCACTTGTCTTAGGTTAGAAAATAATATACAGACTCGTGGTTATTTTATATATTTCTCTGGATATTTTTAAGTATTTTAAAATGTAAATTATGATAATTTGATTTAAATTGAATATAAAATGATTTAATAAAGGGTTAGTGATTTTTCTATAAGTTAAAAGTGTTAAATAAATAAATGGTAAAATGGTAATTTGGAATTTTAACTTGACTTGGAAGTATGAGATTTGGTTTTAAAAATGGAAGTAAGTAAAAGAAAATAAAATGGAAATTAAGTTTTATTTGTAAAAATGGAAACTTAAATTTAAGTGTTAAAGTAAATTTTTAAAAATGAGAAAAATAGGAAAATGATACACTTGAATTTAATAAGTGAAATTGTGAAAATTTGATAATTGTTGTAGAATTTACTTTATAAAAATCATAAGTTAAAGGGTATTTAAATGACCATTTTAAAATGGAAAAATATGATTTATATACAATTAAAATGCTTTAAATTGAAGTTTAATTGTTTTTGAAATTTTAGTGTAAATCTGGAAATTTAATTAGTAGCACTTCAGAAATGCTATTGTTTCTGAATAATTACTAAAATCTGAACTAAAGTGAATCTGGAGCACTTTGTAAGTGCTATAGTTGCAGAAATGAACTAAAAGGCTAAAATGAACTAAGGGCTATTATAGCACTTTGTAAGTGCTGTAGTGCTGAAACTAAACTTGAACCTGAAATTAATGAAAGAGCTATTGTAGCACTTATTAAGTGCTGCAGTTGGCTGAAATGAGATTTTTGAATATAATTGAACTACTACAGCAGTTTTGTAAACGCCGTCTTTGCTGAATTGAATTTAAATCTTTTAAATTAAACCCTGAACTATTACAGCAGTTTTTAAATGCTATCTTTGTTGAAATGAATTGCTTTCAAATATAACTTACCGCAGCACTTTCTAAATGCTGTGAAAGCTGAAATTTAAATGTTTAAAGTATTTAAATGAGATCAGAAAAAGGTTAAATTTTGAGAATTTAATATTTTATTTGTAAGTATAATGACTTTACTTTTAATGGTTTAAATGAATGATTTTAATTAGAAAGTATAAACCATTTTGAAATCTATAACCACGGGGACACTTCTCTGTTTGCTATTTTATTTCCTTGTAATTTATTTGGATGCACACCTTTAATTGAGAGTGTGGCTAGAGGTGAGCGATTACTGCAGCTCTGCGCTACCCTAGTCACATTAACACTATTATTTGCATTGTTTAGTTTAGTATGGACATTTCTCTGATAGCGTTTATTCTTGCTAAATTGTTTAACGGATCCTTACAGGATGGGCGATCCCAAGCATCCTTTGAGTCATTGTGCATTGCTTTTACAGTTCACTTGAGTTGATTTACATTGTATAAGTATGTATATCCTGACTCGAGTGTTTTGTGTTTTACTTTACGCTCGGGTCAGCCTGAGAATCACAGCTTTGGATTCACCTTCTGGAGCAAGAGATCCGTTGGAGCTTATTTATCTATCGGTTCATCGACTTCTATTTCAGTTATTTCCTATTCAGTATTGTCTCTGTATTATTGATTTATGTATCCTGACTTCTATTATATTTATTTTGACTATGAGATTTTGTATATGTTTTGAGAGTTTGTATATAGTAGCTTCATGAACTACTATAGTATTTTATTTCCGCTGCGAGTTATTCTGATATTCTGTGTCTGTGATTCTGTATTTGATTTTATTTGCTCCAAATTTTATTACAATCTGTTATTTTGAATTATTCAAGTCAGACATGTGTGGATTATTGTCGATTTGAATGGTCCAAAATAGTGGGTCGTTACATTTGGTATCAAAGCTTTGGTTTTAGGCAAACCTTAGCCTGCGGAGCAAAACCTCATTAGAGATAGGGTAGAAATACCCTAGAATGAGTGAAATCAATCTCAGAATCATTCCTCTGTGAGAGAACGTATTTTCGAAGTATAAAATGATTTTCAAATTATTTTTAAAGATTATTTTGATATAAAATTTTCTTGTTTTGAAAGAAAATTTTCTGGACTTTATCCCTTTCATATCCACCTTGTTAGTAATTTCTTTGATTAGGATTTCCTTAAAATTCTGAACTTCTATCTTGGTTGGGATTTCTTCGATTAGGATTCCTTTGAATTTTGGAACGCTCCCACTTGTTCTAAAATCCATTCCTGTCTCCCCTAATTGTATTCTTTTGATTTTTGTAGCATTCCATAACTCCACTTTGAATGACCTCTATAAAGGGGCCGATACCGCCAATCTTTGAATGATTTGTAAAAGGGTGAAACTCCCTTATAATTGGCATTGGTTCACCGGAGATTTTCGTATCCTCGGTTTACGATGTTTTCTATCTTCTGCTATATTTTAGATTCTATCTCTAGCGATCGTAGGTCGATTTTCCTTAGATTTTCGCATCGATTATATTCCTGAAGTCACGGTTGACCAGTTAAGGTCGCCCGCGATTCATATAGGCTTATCCATCTTCTATAATTTAATTATCTTATCTTCGTTTGAGCCTATCTTTGAATCAAAATTCTATTTGATTAGAGTCTCTCTAAATTTGAATCTCTGTTTTTCTTTGAAATCCATTCTTGAATCATCCCTTGAAAAATTTGGGGTTGATTGTCTTTTGAAATTTTTTTATTAATCAAAGTTATTATTTTGATAAGGATGACCATATTTTTATATAAAGATAAAATGTTTTCGATAAGGATTATATACCTTTTAAAAAATGAGAATTTAAAGTTTCAAAAGGATTTGAAATTGTGAAAATTTTATAAGAAATGGTTTCATATAAAATGATTTATAATTGAAGGTTTTGAATCTGAATTTAAGTGATTGAACTCCGGCATTTTGGACTGGTTTTAAGATTTTGGAATAATAAATAATATGATTTGAAAGTATTTTCCGAATATGAAATATTTTAAATAATTTTAATGAGTTTAATATGATTTTGAATAAATTTCAAAAGAAGTTTGAGAAAATAGAAGTCCAGAACCCACTTATGTCGTTGGAAAATAATTTCGGTGATGAATGCATGCATCATCGACATTGATTTTCGAGTTTCTGAGTGGGGGAGAGGCCACTTCGGTAGCTTTGCTATGCGATTGATTTGTGAAACCAATTTTGATTTCAAATTCCGAAGTATGATTTGATATTCGAAAGATATATGTATATATATTTGAACAATTTGAAATGAGCCGGTGTTCAGTCCTTGAGTTTTGGATTTGATTTGATATAACCCTATCTTTTGGAATTGATTTACTGATTTGTTGGTGATTTCCAACTCTTGGATTGAAATATGATTTTTTCGACTATTTTGAAGGTTTGAGCACTTCCAAATCAAGGTTAACTTTTCAAAGCTAAGTAATTTTTAAAAGTATGAAGTATATAAGTTTGGTATGTATGTTTAAGGTATATAGTAATATGATTTAAATAAGTTGAAACTATTTTGTTAAGTAAATGAATAAGGCTACTTTGAATCTTTCTAATATGAAATTTAGATTTGAAATGTTTTGAAAAAATTTGGTCTTCAAAATATTTTGAAATTTTTTTTAGTTTAAATGTTTTAACTTAGTAACATCTTTATAAAACTATATATTTAACAAGTTGGAATAGATACATAAGTTGTACGTATGCTGTTTTATTCGCATAATTAATTTGATCCAGGTTTGAGTACACAAGTTCGAGGTGAATTACACCATTTCGTGTTAGGATTTTTCATTTGATTCTTGATGGTGAATATTTGATATGGATTTTGGGCTTGAATCTAGAATTCTCTATCATAGTATATGGCTATGCAAGGAGACTGATGGCTTCTAGTAGAGAAACCATATCGAAGTCCGCATTAGGGAAGTCGAATGGACAATACTAGTTCGAAAGCGAACTAGTGTGATCGAGCGAGCGATCTAACGTAATGTTTCGAAATGATGACATATGTACATCTTATATTCTAATATCATTGATATATTTTGACGCTGAAATTGAAAGTTGTCGGGTTAGATATCTTTGTAATTTAAATTGGAATTTTTCTTTTATGCAAAACTACTATTAATCTAAAACCATTTAAAAAAAAACTATGTTACAAACTATTTTATATACACAAACTGTTCTAAATTCAAAACCTTTTAGTAAGCATAGATATTCAATCCCATATGGCTCTTCATATAGCGTAATAGATTTTGGAAAATTTTGATCCTGATATAAGATGGACCTTATGTAAGTATAAGATAATTTTGAAAACCGTTGATTTTGGAAATGAATTTGTTGACTTAAATTATATTGATTTGGAAATTTGGATTTATTTTCTAAATTTATTATTTTGGAAACTTTGGAACTAAAGATATTTGATTTGGAAGAATAATTTGGTAAAAGCGTATATGATTTTGAAATTTGTATTGATATTGAAACAAATTGAAATTTGAGAACCTTGTGTTACTAAATACTTGATTTGGGAGTTATCGAACTTATATAAAAAAATTTGGTTTGTATAAGTATGATGTTGATTCGAAAACTATGGATTTGAAAAGGGTACTAAATTTGAAAGGTGAAATCTTATATAATTGAAGTCTATATAAGTGTGATTTGATATACTTTTGATTTTTGGAAAGGTATTGGATTTGAAAATAAAATCTTATATATAATGGACTTTATATAAGTATGATATTTGAAAGTGATTTGAAAAGGGACCATATGATACATATTTTCGAAGTAAAGATATGGAAAGTGCCTTCTGCTTGATATCCGCTTTGTGGCCACATTGTGGATTCATTCTATCGATATTTCTCTGATTTTTTGTTTTCCGGATACGATACTCGAGTTTCCATCGAATTCCATGGCGTTACCCATGGTCTTACGAGCGCGACTGCATAGCGCAACAACCTGACTGAGATGGCCTAGGGGTACGGATTGTTTCCTAGGGGATCCAGGCGTAATCATTGTGTATCCTGCAATCTATGTAGGTCGCATTAGTAGTGAAACTGCCTAGCTGAGATGGCCTAGGGGTATAGATTGTTTTCTGGGGGATCCAGGCATAACCATTGTGTATCCTGCATTCTACTAGTCATCATGGCGCAACTCGCAGGGCTGAGAAAGCTTATGGATATGGATTGTTTTCTGGGGGATCCAGGCGCAACCATTGTGTATCTGCGAACCATGGTTAGACAAAGGTTTTTTTTGTTTTTTGTTTGGATTGTACTTTCCATATCTTTTTTTAAAAGTTTTTCAGTATTTTCACTGGGTGTTGAAACAAGTCTACTAAGTACCTGGAGAATTCTAGCTTTGCGCCGGATCAACGCACTGCCAGAGTCTGTAGGAACGAGGATAAACTTGTTAAGACATCGAGTTATAAAAGTATTTTGATAAAGTGTTATATAAAGGATATTTTGATCAGTTATTTTCCTTTCTAAAGGATTTTAAAGTGTTTTAAATATTGTTTACCTCTTTAACCAACAATTTTAATTAATGGCTCATCCTTGTTTTTCATCCTATTTTCCCTTCTAGCTATTCCTATTCTCCACCTTGTTAAACTTACCTATAACAACAGTTATCAGGTATAATTTTAATCTTCTTGTCATCTTGTCTTAATCCTATTCCATTCTATCTTTTTCTGTGTTTTCTGTACCTCATTCCTTTTCAAGGACGAAAAGATTTGAGTGGGGGAGAGTGTAACAACCTTGTATTTTCTGATTATTTTTAATTGTATATTTTAATTATTTTAAATTGAATTTTCTGATTTGAAAACTTTATTTTATTTATTAAAATAGATAAATTTTGTTATTTTAAACATAAATTTTGATTTTGATGTGAATTAGAATTCCAAACAGGACTAAATAGAATATTTTCCAGAAATGTGAATTTTGGTCAATATGGTCAAACTTTGACTTTTAATTTAAAATTTTAAAATTTGAATTTTTGAAATCTATCTTTATTTTATGAAAGTAAATAAAATCTTAAGAATACTGCTTTTCGTTTCGTTGAAATCCGATTTATATTGGGAAAGTTATGTCTTTTACACTATTGTATGTAAATTATTTTATTTAACAAATTTGTTTATTTTAAATTTATATAAATAATATCTTTGTTTATAAAATCATGTTCTAATTTGGGTAACATGATATTTTTTGCATATATTTTATTTTTAAAACATTTTAAAATGTAGTTATAATGTTCAAATGTTGATTGTATATTGTTTTCAATCTTTAATTCTAGTTTCAATTAAATAAAGTATTTTCTTTATTTATTTCCTACTTTTCCTAAAACTATTTATTTATTCTTCATAATACCTATATCTACCTTATTTTTCTTATTTATACATTCATTTAGTAATTAAATGGATAAGTATTTAGATCCCTATTTATTTCTTGGAAAGAAATTTCATATATATATATATATATATACACACACACACACGTTATTGTTTTAAAAGGCATACTTTTAAATGTTTATTTTAATTAATATATGTAATATTTTTGGTTGATATATCATGTTATAATTGTGTATATATTTGTAACATTTCATGTTATGTATATATTTACAACATTTGTCCGTTTTTGTTTCACTTAATTTGGATATATACTTTGTAAATTAAGTAACATACAAAGATGTAAATAGCAATTAATTTATACGTTTCTATAACCGTTTTCTTATTTATTTATATAGTGTTTATATAAACGGTATGTATTTATTGAATTATTTCTTTGGCATATATTTTATTAAATAGATGGGAAACAAATCAAATTTAGATACGTTACCTTTTTTTAATTAAAAGCTTACGTTACATTTTGATTTATTACCTTTTTATCTTCCCATCTCTTTATTTTCTACCATAACTTCTCCTTGATAGCCGTGACTTTTTCTTTATGAAATTCATGTGAAAGCATCTCTTCTTATCTCACTTCTCATGCCTATTTTCATATTTGAGAAAAAGGTAATGGCTTCCTCTTTTTTTTTCTACTTTTCTCTTCACTTTTCTATTGAATTTTCCATTGTTTTGCTTGATCTTCATGTGCTTTGCTCGGCCTAAACCCCTCACCACCTTCACCGACCACCACATCACCTCCTTCCCATCACCATACATGACCTAACACCCTCCTCCTCTGACCAAAACTGGCCATGACCATTCCATGATGCAAACACCACTAAAAGTTGCAAAAACCCCTTGAAACCATGCATAGCCTAGCTAGTTTTCACCATACCCTTCATATGTTGCTTTGGCCACCCCCTTAGCCACCACCACCATCAAGTTCACCACCCATGGCCTTCACTCTAGCCACCACCAGGTCTGTACATGCCAAGGCCGAGCCAATTCATGCATGGCCAAGCCTAAAAGTTGCACCAAAACTCCTCTTTTTGCCTTAACCTTTGATCTTCCTTCACTAGTAACTTCGAAGACCATTTGTATTCTTGACCAAGCCATGTATTTCAGATCCAAACCTGACCTTTACCACCTTTATACATGTCATGGTCGAGCCAATATAGTGTTGTGGTCGAGTAAAGTTGAGGCAAGATCAAGCAAAAGTGATTTTAGAGGCTAGGTGATGTATCTGTCTAGCTTAGTTTCCATTTGTTTCAATCTAAACTTTGGTATTGTATTTATATTCATATTTTGCTTTGTTTATTTTACGAATACAAGATTTACATCTTGGCTCTCTCTCCATCCAAATCTAGTCGTGCTTTCGTGCTTTCTGGATTTTTGTTTGTGTGTTTGTTTTGCAAAAATTTAGCGTAAAAGAGTGAGTAATCACACCTGACATTTACACTTATGCAAATATGAATTGACAACAATTGAATGTGTAGAACGATTATGTTATGTTATACCTGCCTGTGAATATTAATTATATGATGTTAACCCTATTATTAACTTGTCACATCATCTGTTATATTATATTTTATTATACTGTTTATTTATTTCTGTTAATCACACTACAAGTTCCTTGTAGAATAGAATCACTATGGGTTGAAATGATACATACCCGAACGGACTTTAGAATAGGGAAAAATTGTTATGGGCTGAAATGATAGGCCTGAGCGATTTTTATTTATTGTTATTAACTTGGGATTGCGAGTTTGAAATGATAAAACCCAGATTTTTGTTTTGTAAATTACGGATTGAAATGATATATTATCCGTATCACTTGTCTTAGGTTAGAAAATAATATACAAGCCCGTGGTTATTTTATATATTTCTTTGGATATTTTTAAGTATTTTAAAAATGTAAATTATGATAATTTGATTTAAATTGAATATAAAATGATTTAATAAAGGGTTAGTGATTTTTCTATAAGTTAAAAGTGTTAAATAAATAAATGCTAAAATGGTAATTTGGAATTTTAACTTGACTTGGAAGTGTGAGATTTGGTTTTAAAAATGGAAGTAAGTAAAAGAAAATAAAATGGAAATTAAGTTTTATTTGTAAAAATGGAAACTTAAATTTAAGTGTTAAAGTAAATTGTTAAAAATGAGAAAAATAGGAAAATGGTACACTTGAATTTAATAAGTGAAATTGTGAAAATTTGATAATTGTTGTAGAATTTACTTTATAAAAATCATAAGTTAAAGGGAATTTAAATGACCATTTTAAAATGGAAAAAATATGATTTTTATACAATTAAAATGATTTAAATTGAAGTTTAATTGTTTCTGAAATTTTAGTGTAAATCTGGAAATTTAATTAGTAGCACTTTAGAAATGCTATCGTTTCTGGATAATAACTAAAATCTGAACTAAAGTGAATCTGTAGCACTTTGTAAGTGCTGTAGTGTTGAAACTAAACTTGAACCTGAAATTAATGAAAGAGATATTGTAGCACTTGTTAAGTGCTGCAGTTGGCTGAAATGAGATTTTTGAATATAATTGAACTACTACAGCAGTTTTGTAAACGCTGTCTTTGGTGAATTGAATTTAAAACTTTTAAACTAAACCTTGAACTATTACAGCAGTTTTTAAATGCTATCTTTGTTGAAATGAATTGTTTTCAAATATAACTTACCGCAGCACTTTCTAAATGTCGTGGAAGCTAAAATTTAAATGTTTAAAGTATTTAAATGAGCTCAGAAAAAGGTTAAATTTTTAGAATTTAATATTTTATTTGTAAGTATAATGACTTTACTTTTAATGGTTTAAATGAATGATTTTAATTCGAAATTATAAACCATTTTGAAATCTATAACCACGGGGACACTTCTCTGTATGCTATTTTATTTCCTTATGATTTATTTGGATGCACACCTTTAAATTGAGAGTGTGGCTAGAGGTGAGCGATTACTGCAGCTCTGCGCTACCCTAGTCACATTAACACTATTATTTGCATTGTTTACTTTAGTATGGACATTTCTCTGATAGCGTTTATTCCTGCTAAATTGTTTAACGGATCCTTACAGGATGGGCGATCCCAAGCATCCTTTGAGTCATTGTGCATTGCTTTTATAGTTCACTTGAGTTGATTTACATTGTATAAGTATGTATATCCTGACTCGAGTGTTTTGTGTTTTACTTTACGCTCGGGTCAGCCTGAGAATCACAGCTTTGGATTCACCTTCTGGAGCTAGAGATCCGTTGGAGCTTATTTATCTATCGGTTCATCGACTTCTATTTCAGTTATTTCCTATTCAGTATTGTCTTTGTATTATTGATTTATGTATCCTGACTTCTATTATATTTATTTTGACTATGAGATTTTGTATATGTTTTGAGAGTTTGTATATAGTAGCTTCATGAACTACTATGGTATTTTATTTCCGCTGCGAGTTATTCTGATATTCTGTGTCTGTGATTCTGTATTTGATTTTATTTGCTCCAAATTTTATTACAATCTGTTATTTTGAATTATTCAAGTCAGACATGTGTGGATTATTATCGATTTGAATGGTCCAAAATAGTGGGTCGTTACATGAAATATCATGCACTACCAATCTCGATGATCACTTGATGGCTTTTGATAGCCAAATGGATCTATATAATGCCTCTGGAGCAGTGCTATGTGGGACACCATGTTATTGATCAGTACGGTAACTTCGATATGTAAAAATCATTCTGATCGATATGTGGGACACCATGTTATTGATCGTAACTTGGTAAAAATTATTTTTAATATCTATTAAATTAATTTAGAAACAGTTATAAGATTTATAAATATAAATGATTCTCTTTTGCAAAATTACTTTTATACGAAGCTTATCTAGTTATGTAATTTAACTCAGATTCATGCTTTAAAGATTTACAGTTTCGACCACTTAAGTCTTAATATTTTACAAAACATAAACATAAAAGTTTTAGGTTTCGAACAAGAAAATGATCATCCAATTTGGATTTACAGTTCAAAAGTTATGACCGAAATAATTTCCAGATTTAAATTTATTAACTCTTTCTTTCATTGACAGGGCAGTGAAAAAGGAATTCTTTTGACCATTTAAACTTCAAAATTATGCAGAACTTAAAACATTAAAGTTGTAGCACAAAGTCTAAGCTTTCTAGAGCATTATGAACTATAAAATTTCGATATTAACGAAAATGTTAGGCCTAAAACAATTTCAGTGTTTCAAAGTTAAGATTAAAACATAGGACATAGATGTTACCTCTTCTTCAAACCTAAATTGGTCTAAGTAAACTGTAGATTCACAAAAGGTAATGAATTTAAAAGTTGTTCCTTATAAAAATATCTTTCAACTGAAAAAAACCTCACTCTATTTTGATCTATCAACCAAAAGGTATGATGATTCTAATATTAGGTTTCAACTAAGAAAATTGCACAGAGCAGAGGTACAATATCAGTTTCAAACTCAATTTTGACCCATTAAACAGAAAATTTTCAAAATGTGATTAAAAGACAACTTTTAGCTAATTGAAGGAACTTTCTACAAAAAAAAGAGCCAATTTGGATCATTCTACACTAGGATATCACTGTTTTACTATAGAAATTTTCACAAACAATTTTCAGCAAACAACAACCAAACAATCATCCAAATTTACAATCATTCATCACACAACAAATACATGCAAACTGAATATTTAGAGATAGGTGTATGAGGGTTAAATCACATGAATTTTTTTAATTAGCTTGCCAAAACACCCTTATTACAACTCCACAAATCAATTTCAGCAAACCCTAGTTTTGCCTCAAACCCAAAAGAAAACAACAAACATCAAACACTGTAAATTACTCAAATCAATTAGTCTATAAGAAGAATTAGGGTTAGAGAGACTTACTTTGATTTTCTCTAGATTTTCTAGAGTTATTTGGATATTAAAACTTTGATTTTTGCTTTTTAGGTTTTGAGAATAAAGGAGGAAGTGGCTTTTGTATTTTCTGAGATTATGAACGTACTAGAGATTGTAATTGAGAAGGAAGACTTTGCATTTTTTACTTAAACTCTTAATGGGCTAGGTTTTGTATTAAATCCAATATGGACCCAATGCATTTCTATTTTATATTAACAAAGCCACTCTCTACTCTAGGAATTTAAACTCCTTTTTATCATGAATCTGAAAATATAACTAACACACATAAATTCAAGAATGTCCCCATACTTTAAATAAATAAATAAATAAATAAACGTTTTAACTCTAGTGAAAATCTTATTTATTAAAATGAGCATTAACTTCCAAAATGTTTATTTACAAAAATGGTTACTTCATAATAATAGTTTAAGAATTCTCATATTAAACTCAAATCCCACTTATTATTTAAATAAAACACTTAAGTTTTAATTTCTAAACTTTAATAAATGAGAAATCCAATTTCTCATTAAAATTTGTAATTAATTTTTTTTTAATTTATTCTAACAACACTGAAAAATCAGGGTTGTTACAGACTTCCCCCCTTAAAGAAATTGTGTCCCCGCAATTTCCTTAATGAAAGAAATCCATAATATAAATTTTTTTATTTATTAATGGGTTTCGAATTTCATTTCCAAAATCTCCCAATTAATATCAGTCCAAATTATAACACTAAACTCAAATTTTTAGTTATCAAAATATCTTAAAATTCTCAAACAATTTCAAACACCTCAAATTTGTGGAAATATTTTCCAACGTCTGCTTTGCACGACTAGCATTTCAAAAATTTACAATATGGATATAATTACATAATATACATTTCATCTCAAGGATGAGGCATCCCGTAGGGAAAAACATAAAAATGCGGTATGTAATCCAAGATACGTACCTTATATTTGAAATATTAGCGATTCCACCGATATTCCTTAAGCAAACAATTTATATCTTTTAAATGATATCTATTTAGCTTCAGATACCTGCACCTATCTCAAAAATTCATATTAGTATTTAATATCAAATCATATCATATAGGAGATATCAACAATTAATGATTACACTTTAATTAGATTGACATTATAATATTCCATAATGAAAGAAATCTATATTTAAATTTCCAAGTTTTAAATTATTTTTTATGTCAAAATGTCACGTTCAATGTTTAGGAATTCCTATCGATAACATGGTGTCCAACATATCGATAAGTATCCTCAAACAAAGTCTGGATAAGTTAATACAATAGATAATCAGAAGTTTAGATGCATTTATTTTGTTATCGCTAACATCCATGCATCCAATTTTAAATAAATGCAACCAAGCAATTAATTCCTAGCAACTAATCAACCCAAACATACATAATCACTTACAGTGGAACAGTTTAATGTCTGAAATTATGCTGCACAACTCTATTTATTCCTAGATCATTTAAATATTAAACTTATTTACTTAAATTTCCAAATATTTTATTAAAAAAATAGTTCACTTTAATTTAATTCATTCCAATTTAATTCTAATATTTTCTCAATGCTAAAAGATTTTACTCAATATTTTCCAAAGGTTTAATTTCACAAATTCCAATTTATCAATTTAAAATTTTTAAATCAATTTACATCCCAATTGATTATCCAATAATCATTTTATATTCCGAACCCTAATTAGATAATTAATATAACTATCTACCACTCTAGGTCATCTAGGTCTCGGATCTGTAATATTTTATGCTATAATGTTCTAACACAGCTCTGATACCAAACTGTAGCGACCACACCGCTATACCAAGTTTAGCAAAGAACATTACAAGTAACGTCGTCTGTTAATCTGGAGTATATGACTTGTTAAGGGCGAGTGAATGTGAATATATCTTTATACTAACACTGACACATCATTTTTACATTTTCACTTAATATTTGAATTGAATATTACATGCACAATATTAATACAAAGTAATAGACACACCGATTTCTCAGAATCAGAACATATATAATATAAATAACAGTCATAGATCACAGCGGAATAAATCTCAACTTATATATATATACAAATTTTGAGTTTACAAAATGAAATGCCAAACTCGATTGTTATACAAGCTTTACAATTCTCTAATCTCAATTATACATCTTATAAACATATTCATAAATTTCCTAAATGAGATAAACTAAAAAGTCAAAAGTGTTTATCTCCTTGCTAGCCCAAATCCAAAGATCAACTTGTCATGTAACCTGAAAAGTCTCAGCCTGACCCGAGCAAAATAACACCTGGGTCAGACTATCTCTAAATATCCAATAAGTTGAGAACAAAATATAACACAAGAATAAACAACATATAAGTAAATACAGATGTCAAGGATATAACAAGTTATAATTAATTTAACTCAAAACAAGGTTATAAGTTTAAAAACAGACACGAACTTGTCACTAAACACAGAATAATAGAATTAACTTAATTTAGCATCCATCACAAGACACAAGAATATATATTTATTTCACGAATACAAGACACAAGAATATATATTTTATTCGAACACAAGACACGAGAATATATGTTTATTTCACTAACACAAGACACAAGAATATATATTTATTTCACGAACACAAGACCCAAGAATATATATTTATTTCACGAACACAGAGTAGTCACATAATCCTAATATCCAGAATCTAAGAGATCTTACTCAAAACGATTGTAATGATCGTACACTGAACCGTAGCAACCAAAAAATAAATTTGGTATTACACGAATTGATCTGATACTGGGGATTGTACACATGACATGAATCACAGGATCACAAGATGATCTCAAGGATAGTAGCCATAAATGAATCTTTCAGATTTATTTTAGATTATTACGCTTGAAAAGAAATCCAGGAGTAAACTTCCTAAGGATCTAGCAGCCACTTGCCGCACACCAAAAGAGAGTAAACTCTAAAGTGCTAAATACTATCACCTTCAGTAATCACTAGAACTTAACCAATACATCCCATACCGTATAATGAAATCCAAGAATTTACTAAAAGCTAGCAAATATCACTTATTATGAATACCACTAGAAAACCTGAACTACATTATCTTAATGATCTAGCAACAGTTTGTGCCAAAATTGGTCACAAACCCCGAATGTTGTGAAATCACTAGTGTATGGATATAAATCAATAATATTCACAAACAAATCTGGAATCTAAGCAAACAGATTATCACAATTCAGAAATAATGAATATAAACGCGAGATTTATAGTGGTACAGCGATCTTGCCAACGTCCACTCTGAAGTTGATGATTTTATTGATGTTCACTTGATGATTACAATTTCTTCTGATGTAGTACAACTGATTATATGATTTCAATCTGAATCTAAGGAAGCAGTGGTGATTCTGAGTAGATCTGGCAGAGTCTGGGCGCTCTTTTGCTCTTAGAATTCTCCGACCCCTTTTCTGAATGGCCAGGGGCTCTATTTATAGGTGTAGGAGGCTGATATTTCGCCTAAATTGAAGGGAGACCAGTTCTGGCACGTCAGGGGGCCCACATGCCCGCTCTCTGGAAATCCGGGCCCACTTTGGGATCGATTCGACCCTTGCTTCGAATCGATCAAGTTTTGCTCCGATTGAGATGAAATTTGGCATGAACATTCCTTAGGTTGCCAGTAAGCTACTGTGAAAATTTCAAAGCATTCGGGCTTATAGATCTCAAGTTATGATCGATTCAAGATTTCATTTCTGGTTGATGTGGTCTGTTCGAATCGATCCCCTTCGTATCGATAGGGTCGAATCGATGACTTGGAGAGCGAAGGTGTTGACGTGGTGCGTGTCTCTCGGGTCGATCCTCCTTTTTCTCCGGGTTTGATCGAGTCGTCCTGAGATTTCGCCGCGTTGACTTAATGGATTCGAAGACAGTGATCGTACCTGGATTCGAACAAGGGTTTGTTCGTATCGATCGTGATGTGTTCTAGCCGATCGATACGAAGTCATCACAGCAAGACAGATTCGAAGCGTGGTGTCCTGGATGGATGCGGAGTGGTGTAGCTTCATCGATTCGAAGTGGCTCGTCTGAATCGATTCGAACAAATGCTTTTTGATGGTTCCGAACCTCATGGAGTTGAACTGATGGATTCGAACGATTATTGCTTATCGATTTGAAGTGCCTTGACTTGAGGGATTTGAATGGCTTTAGCTTCATGGATTCGAACAGAGCTTGTCTTGATGGATTCGAATGGTATCTTTACCTATGGATTCGAACCTGTTGGAGTCGATCCTGATGGAGTCGATCTTGTTGGGTTCGAACTTAGGGCCATTTTTCCCAAACGTGCATCGATGATATCTTGAGCGTACGAACTCGGATTGACTTCAAACTTGGAACGTTGGTTTGCATGGCTTTACTTGTCATGTCTTATCAATTGTAGCCTGATCCGGACTCGGACAAATTCATTGATATCCATGGTGAAACAGTGTATAACGATCTTTTACGATGAACTGTCTTTAGTTTTCCAGTCGACTTTTTGGTGTCACGGCCTTGCCAAAAGGCGGGATAACATTTGCCCCCCAAAACATGCCTTGCGATAGGAAGGTGTGTTTTGTAGTTTTATAAGCTGGATGTTCATATCTTGTTGATGACCTGCAAAGACATGATAGTTTTATCTGACCTTAAATGACGACCGTTCGCGATCTAGCCATTTTGAGGTGGAATGCGACCGTTCGCGATCTAGTATTTTTTGTATGACCTTAAATGACGACCGTTCGCGATCTAGCCATTTTGAGGTGGAATGCGACCGTTCGCGATCTAGCATTTCTATATGGCCCCAAATGACGACCGTTCGTGATCAAGCCATTTGAGGTGAGGGGTGCCGTTCGAGGCGAGTTGTGATCGTTCGCGATCGGTGCCGTTCGAGGCAAATGGTGACCGTTCGAGGTCGGGTGCCGTTCGTGGCGAATGGTGACCGTTCGAGGTCGGGTGCCGTTCGAGGCGATTCGAGTGTGCCCGGGGAGGGACTTAGTATCATCAATACCAGGTTTCACGTTCGGGTGAATTCCCGGATTGTTTGTTGCAACGATTTATCACCATCTCAGAGCATGTCCAGGGACCGTTCGCGATTCCGTACATGTGTAAGTGGCTTAGCCGTTATGAAATCATAAGTAGCATCTTTTCATTGAAAATAAGTTTTTAGCGGAAATGTTAAACGAAATCAAGTTCAAATGTTCAGATCAAGATGAAACAAAAGCAAAGCAAGGATGTCAAAGTGTAAACTCCCGCAGCGATAGGGTTGACAGTCATTCAGAGCATGCCTATGGACCGCTCATGATCTCGCACATGTGTAAATGACTTACCCGTGTTGGTGAGAGGTTTACGACTTGTTCATCGTTATTTCAATTAATTGATAATCAGACGGTGTCCCGGTTCAGGGTCACCCCTAGCTGATGTAGACGGTGGTCGATCTGGCTCCACTGCTGGAGCTCGCCTTCTCACATACTGAAGTAGCATACCGTTCCTGATGTGCCCTTCCACCTCATCCTTCAGATGTCTGCAGTCGTTAGTGTTATGACCATTCAGTTCATGGAACAAGCAATATTTGTTTGATTTTATCTCGTCAACAGTGGGGTCCCTTCGTATTAGCCTACGGTAGGGAACTTGTTCTCGTGTATTCTGGTAGATTCGCTCCAAACTCTCATTCAGCTCTGAGTAGGTGGTGAACCGCGGCTCTCTCCGCAGTCGCTTTGGCCCATCACCACTATCCTCAGCCTTTCGTTTTCCTTTATCCTTGCCTGAGTCCTTTTCGAGAGGCTTTTTGTCTTTAATTGTATAAACTTCTATTCCCTCTCCTTCTTCTCTTTCAGCATTAGCGTCTTCCAATCGCAAAAACTTTTCTACCTCGTGATAGAATTCTCCTAGATCCATAGGTGGATCCTTAGTTAATGAAATTTTGAATTCTGTGCCGTCAGCTATTCCGGACACAGCTGCCATCATAACCATGGATGGATCTGGCCGATACACCGATGCTGCTGCCGCATTGAATCGCGTCAAGAAATTCCTCAAAGACTCCCCAGCTTTCTGCTTTAGCATTGCCAAACTCATCACATTCTTGGGTCTTGAAATGTGAACCCTGAATTGCCTCATAAATTTCTCAATCAAATCGGTCCATGTCCCAATGGAGCCGCTCTCTAGCTGTCTGAACCATAAAGCTGCTATGTCAGTCAAATACAATGGAAAGCACCGGGCCATGACTTCCTGTGATGCCCCCAGCACTTCCATGTGCCTTATATACCTCGTTAGATGGACTGCAGGGTCCGTCCTCCCATCATACCCTTCTACTGTTGGCAGTTTGAATTCTGGTGGGTTCCTAACCAACCTAATTGCAGGAGAAAAGGGACTCCTGTTCACGTCTTCAAGATCTCTATTTACTAATCCGCCTCTCATGGCTCGCCTGACCATCTCTGCCAATCTATCGTTATCTCCAAGCTGTAGTTCTCGTTCACTACCTTCGACCTGCCCCCGAGGAAGCCTCTTGACTCCCTCCATGCTGACTTTGCTCTGGCCTTTGTCTCTTACTAGTTTGCCTTGTCATGATTCTTCGGATCTAAATCTCTCAGCCTTCTGATTCAACTTTCAAATGATTGAACTCCTGAGTTCAGTTCTCAGTGGAAGCACCAAAGTGTTTATGCCAAAATTGGTCACAAACCCCGAATGTTGTGAAAGCACTAGTGTATGGATATAAATCAATAATATTCACACACAAATCTCGAATCTAAGCAAACAGATTATCACAATTCAGAAATAATGAATATAAACGCGAGATTTATAGTGGTTCGGCGATCTTGCCTACGTCCACTCTGAAGTTGATGATTTTATTGATGTTCACTTGATGATTACAATTTCTTTTGATGTAGTACAACTGATTATATGATTTCAATCTGAATCTAAGGAAGCAGTGGTGATTCTGAGTAGATCTGGCAGAGTCTGGGCGCTCTTTTGCTCTTAGAATTCTCCGACCCCTTTTCTGAATGGCCAGGGGCTCTATTTATAGGTGTAGGAGGCTGATATTTCGCCTAAATTGAAGGGAGACCAGTTCTGGCACGTCAGGGGGCCCACATGCCCGCTCTCTGGAAATCCGGGCCCACTTTGGGATCGATTCGACCCTTGCTTCGAATCGATCAAGTTTTGCTCCGATTGAGATGAAATTTGGCATGAACATTCCTTAGGTTGCCAGTAAGCTACTGTGAAAATTTCAAAGCATTCGGACTTATAGATCTCAAGTTATGATCGAGTCAAGATTTCATTTCTGGTTGATGTGGTCTGTTCGAATCGATCCCCTTCGTATCGATAGGGTCGAATCGATGACTTGGAGAGCGAAGGTGTTGACGTGGTGCGCGTCTCTCGGGTCGATCCTCCTTTTTCTCCGGGTTTGATTGAGTCGTCCTGAGATTTCGCCGCGTTGACTTAATCGATTCGAAGACAGTGATCGTACCTGGATTCGAACAAGGGTTCGTTCGTATCGATCGTGATGTGTTCTAGCCGATCGATACGAAGTCATCACAGCAAGACAGATTCGAAGCGTGGTGTCCTGGATGGATGCGGAGTGGTGTAGCTTCATCGATTCGAAGTGGCTCGTCTGAATCGATTCGAACAAATGCTTTTTGATGGTTCCGAACCTCATGGAGTTGAACTGATGGATTCGAACGATTATTGCCTTATCGATTCGAAGTGCCTTGACTTGAGGGATTCGAATGGCTTTAGCTTCATGGATTCGAACAGAGCTTGTCTTGATGGATTCGAATGGTATCTTTACCTATGGATTCGAACCTGTTGGAGTCGATCCTGATGGAGTCGATCTTGTTGGGTTCGAACTTAGGGCCATTTTTCCCAAACGTGCATCGATGATATCTTGAGCGTACGAACTCGGATTGACTTCAAACTTGGAACGTTGGTTTGCATGGCTTTACTTGTCATGTCTTATCAATTGTAGCCTGATCCGGACTCGGACAAAATTCATTGATATCCATGGTGAAACAGTGTATAACGATCTTTTACGATGAACTGTCTTTAGTTTTCCAGTCGACTTTTTGGTATCATGGCCTTGCCAAAAGGCGGGATACAGGAACCACTTGTCGCACACCAGAAGAGAATACAACTCTAAAGTGTTAAGTACTTTCCCAATACGATCACAAGAATTTAACTTAGGCAGCACATACTACCTAGTTAAGTTCAAGTATTCGCTAATGAGTTAGTAAATTTCACTCAAACATTCTATTTAATAGGTTGTGCCATATTCGACGAAGCGTGATTCGAAAACATTTAATCCAATCGATAACAGTAAGTCGATTATTAGTACTCCCCAAATTATAGACTTAAGGTTCTCAAAATAATTTTTCTCTTCGATTTTATTATTTAAAAACACTTATTATAAATTTCCATAAGTTTATTTATTATTTAGATTAAAATAAATTTTCACTTATTTGATAAAATATTCCATAAACCCGAAGTTTTCCAGGATTTCACTTATATACACAAGGTTGTCTCGAATTTCTGTATAGTTGTATTATTCACAAAACTATATTGTAAAACCATATTTAATTACTCTTCTAAATCCGTATTAAAATATAACAATTCCATTTAGAAATGAAATAAGTTTATACTTTTCAAAACTAAATTTCCAAATTCCATGAATCCTAAATTATTTATGTAATAAAACCATAATACTTATATTTCAAATCCATAATCACTTTTATGTAAAAATAGATTAGATTTGTATTTCCAAAGTTATATTTTCAAATCCATAAATATTTTACTAATCATGCTTAATATATAAAATAACTTGCTAAAAATAATTTTTAATATCTATTAACTTAATTTAGAAACAGTTGTAAGATTTATAAATATAAATGATCCTCTTTCGCAAAATTACTTTTATACGAAGATTATCTATTTATTTCATTTAACTCAAATTTATGGTTTAAATATCTGCAGTTTTGACCACTTAAATCTCATAATTTTACAAAATTTAAAACATGAAAGTTGTAGATAAAAGTTTCAGCTTTCAAATAAGAAAAAGATCATCCAATGTAGATTTACGGTTCGAAACTTATGACCGAAATAATTTCCAGATTTAAATTTGTTAACTCTGTCTTTCATTGACAGGGCAACGACAAAGAAATGAATTTTTGACCATTTAGTCTCCAAAATTATGCAAAACTCAAAACATGAAAGTTGTAGCACAAAGTCCAAGTTTCCACAACTTCAAGGATTATCAAATTCCGGTAAGTAACAAAAAATTTATGCCTAAAAATATTTCAGTGTTTCAACGCTAAGATAAAAACACAGGACAAAGAGGTTACCTCATCTTCAAACCTAAATTGCTCTTTGTAAACTGTAGATTCACTAAAAGTGATGAACATAAAAGTTGTTCCTTATAAAAGTACCTTTTAACTGAAAAAGACCTCACTCAATTTTGACTTATCAACCAAAAGTTATGGTGATTTTAACATCAGGTTTCAACTAAGAAAATTGCATAGAGCAGAGCTACACCATCAGTTTCAAACTCAATTTTGACCTATTAAACAGAATTTTTTTGAAATGTGATTGAATGAAAACTTGTAGCTAATTGAAAGAACTTTCTACAAAAAACAATTGAGCCAATTTGGATCATTTTACACTAGGATATCGCTATTTTACTGCAATGATTTTGACAAACAATTTTCAGCAAACAATAACCAAACAATCATCCAAATTCACAATCATTCATCACACAACAAATAAATGCAAACTGAAAATTTAGAGTGTGTGAGGGTTAACTCACCTAAAATTCTTTAATTAGCTTGCCAAAATGCCATTATTCCAAATGCACAAATCAATTTCAGCAAACCCTAGTTTTGCCTCAAACCCAATAGAAAACAACAAACATCAAACATCAAACATTGTAAATTACTGAAATCAATTACTCTATAAAATGGATTTAGAGAGACTTACTTTGATTTTCTTTAAATTGTCTAGATTTATTTGGATTTTAAAACTTTGATTTTTGCTTTCTAGGTTTTGAGAATAAAGAAGGAAGTGGCTTCTGTTTTTTTGATATTATGAACGTACTGGAGATTGTAATTGAGAAGGAAGACTTCTCATTTTTACTTAAAGTCTTAATGGGATAGGTTTTGTATTAAATACAATAAGGACCCAATGCATTTCTATTTTATATTAACAAATCCATCCTCTCTACTCTAGGAATTTAAACTCCTTTTTATCATGAATTTCAAAATATAACTAACACACTTAAATTCAAGTATGTCCCCTTACTTTAAATAAAAAACGTTTTAACTCTAGTGAAATTCTTATTTATTAAAAATGAGCATTAACTTCCAAAATGTTTATTTACAAAAATGATTACTTCATAATATTAGTTTAAGAATTCTCATATTAAACTCAAATCCCACTTATTATTTAAATAAAACACTTAAGTTCTAATTTCTCAACTTCAATAAATGAGAAATCAAATTTCTCATTAAAATTTCTAGTTTAATTTTTTTATTTAATTTATTCTAACAACACCGAAAAATTAGGGTTGTTACACTCCAGATGCCTTATCTTGACTGCATTATCGTCTGGTTGTGCTGGAGTTGATGGGTGTCCTTGTACAACTCCCTCCGAGTTGAAAGTTGGAGTGATATTTTCCTCCAAATATGTTATATGTACCGCTTCCTCATCAATTCGACTAAACCTTTTTGATTTTCTTTTCCGATAACAAGTCAGAAACAACAAGATCGGAGGTTCAAGCCCTCCTTTTAGCGCCAAAAATGTTAACAAGAAATTTTGTTAACACCCCAAAGCTAGATTTAACGAATAATCAATCCCTTCGAAATACCTTTCGAAGGAGACGATAGGGACTGCATGTCTTCGAAAGGTGCTCTTTCGATGATGTTAATTGTTGACAAGAAAATTAATCAACACTTTGAAGTAAAGATTAAGAATGAATCAATGCATTCGAAACCCCTTTTGAGTGAGTCAAAAAGATCATTGCATCTTTAAAGGAGAACGCTTTTCAAAAGTGTTAACGCTAAAAATGTACGCTAACACCCCAATGTGAATTGTGATATAGCGAAAGCACCACCCATTGGTACGGGAACTAAAAGCAAGCAGAAAATAGCATAAAATAGTAAAGAGACAACAATTTTTATAGTGGTTTGGCTCAAAGTCAAGCCTACGTCCACTTAATCTCTTCTATTACTGATTTTATTACAAATTTTACAATAATTCTTCAATTACAACACAATTAAGACAGGTAGTTAGAACTTTGATGCAGAAAAGCTCTTTGAATTCATGTTGAATGAACTTGATCTTTTCTGAAGGTTCTTTGAAGTGTCTTTTGCATTTGAAGTGTTGGAGCAAGTGTAGAAGTAGTGAAAACAACAAAGTGTGGGTGCTCGAAAAAATTTCCCTTCGGAGTTAGGTCGTTTAGTGTAGGTCGTGGGTGGCTTAGGAGTTGAGTTAGGTCGCGGGCGACCTAATGGGTACGGGTTACGGCTTATAGTGGGTGTATTTGGCCATTTGCGTTGGCTGGTAGGTCGCAACGACCTATGGGGAATGGAAGGCGACCTATATGCTAGGGCATCAGGCGGAGCGACTTAAGATAGACTTGGGAGAAGCAGCGACCTAATATAGGTTTGAGCGACCTATATACAAACGGCATAAGGAGACGCGGCTTATTTAGGTGCAGTTGTGGGCTCATAACCCGCTAGGTCGCTAGGTTGCTACCTCATTGAGTCGCTGTAGTATTCAACCCACTGTCGTGTTTGAGTCGCTATGCCGTTGATCTGTTTAGGTTGCTTAACCCATTGAAAGTCGCTGGGAGGTTGAGTCGTTAACTCATTGCAATGTTAGCTCACCATATGCTATAGGTCGTAGGTCGCTTGAAGCTGTGAACAGTTAAGTCGCTTGGGGCTTTGGGGTAGTTAACCCGTTGTTATGTTAGGTTGTTAAGTTGCCAGCTTTTCTTAAGCAGTTGAATCGCCATTCAGAAAAGGGATTAAAACTTGCCCCTCGAAGTACATGCCTAGGTTTTAGGTCGTGTGCTTCGATTTAACCTTGCTAAGTCGTGGGTGACTCAAGGATCTTGCTAACTCGCGCGCCTATTCATCTTCCCCTTTTTCTTCTATATAAGCCGCTAAGTCGTTTCACCCTCTTCACTTTAATGTTTATCATCTTGCCGCCATTGTTGTATTCAAGCTCAAGAGCTAAAGCGAAATTCCCTTCCTCGTATCTTCGATTATCATTTTCAATAGCAAATCTAGGTAAATCCGATCATCTGACCATCGTGTTCACCATTGATTCTCCCATAACCAATTTTACGCAATTTTTGTCACCATGCTAAAAGATTATACCCCGACTCACTTCTCGATCATCGTCGAATGTTGGTAATTGCGTTATTCTTGAAAAATGAATCGACTTAGGGTTCCATGAAGTTATTGGGTGAATGTGGAGTTTTTGGAGTTGATCATGGGTTTTGGGAGTTTGGAGGAGACGAGGAGGTTTTGGGTTAATGGATTTTGGGTTATGTTGTGGCATTTCTGGTGAAGTAAAGGGGATGAACACGTGGCAATGTGTGAGTGGAGAGCAGGACTTAGGTTTTTAGTAGAAGAGAGCTCGGTATTTCTGGGATACCCTTAAGGCGACCTAGGGCATGAGGTGAATTAATCATGTAGAGCGACTTACAGAGTTGAGCGACCTAAGAGTCTTGATGACTTAGGGAGTCTGAGCGACATATGGGCCTGGAAGCTTAAGGTGCCTGAGCGACTTATGAACTTTGGCGACCTAAGGGAGTCTGAATGGCTTAGAGAGCTTGCGACTTAAGCTAGGTCGTTGGAACATGGCACATGAATAACTTTTTGAGCGACATAGTCATCCTGTGACTTAACTTAGGTCGCTAGAGCTCAATGGAATAACTTAAGAACTCAAGCGACTTAGGATATATAGTATACTGCTTCAGACGAGATAACTCTCTTAACGACCCATCTTTGGGTCGCACCATAATTTGGGCGAGTTAACTTTTTATGGCATAACCTTTAGGTCGCTCTTATACTTGGATGAGCTAAGACTTAAGCACATTCTTGTCGTGACTTAAAGACTTTTAGCCTTAACCCGTGACCTTCTACCTTGCCTATGCCTTATCATTCCATGATTTTGGACAATATGAACAACATAAGTTGAACAAGATAAAGTATCGCACTACTTAATTCGTAAAATGAGACTAGACCTTTAACTTGATCTGCTTTTTTGAACTTTCAACTACCTCTAAACAGATTGCACCAACATTTGATTGTTAATAACCTGTTATTATAATGTAGAAAACTAGGACGAATATACTCATCATCGACTGCCCACACCGAGTGATGGATTAGGTCAAAGAGATAATATTTTACTTAAGTAAAATAATATGAATCTAATTAAAAATGAAATGTTGTGAATCAACTGACTTAAATGAAGCATCAACGCAAAATTCATACAGTTATAACTACTTATCGCTGAATATTATCTGCATTACACTTAATTTTGATCGAATAACAAGCCTTGAATCTTCCTGAATTGACATGTGCCAACCAGTAATATTTCAAGTTTTACTTTATTTACTTGTTATTTTAGTAGCTTTGCACAACACTTCACACGCTTTTAGGAAACGTGCACCTTCAAATTTGAATATCCAGTTCCTTGTGTAGAATGGCTTCTCAACACGTGCGAGAAGAGATAGTAGAGCGGGCCGATGAGGTTTTCCCAATTGCTGACCCTTTGGAGAATCCTCCGGAAAGAGTTTCAACTACATTGAACCAACGGGCTTAGATGACCCGGCCGCTTCACAAGAGCAGAAAGCTGAAGAACTTGAGGAGGGTGAGAGGACCCTGGAGAAATTTACCGCCGATGATACAAAGCTGATTGATCTTATCACTCCGGGCAGCGAATCTTCTTCAAAGAAGAGGGGAAAGCGTGGAATTTCGAAGAAAAAGAAGGGCACTTCTGCTAGCAATGAGAAAGCGGAAGGGGACCTAATTGCACCTCTTTCTCCTTCTTCCCCGACTCGTTCAGGCCGACTCAAGAAGTTAACCATTAGGCTAGGCGAGGGCTCCAAAGGAGGCGGGAAGAAGAAGTAATGAGTCTGGTTTTATCCTTCTTATTCTGCTTTTTTGCTTTTTGCTTGTATCTAAAGACTTGTATCGACCGGAGATTGTGCGGATACCGGCCCCCGCTTTTTGAAACCTACACATGTATACAAATCTTTTATAGTATGGAATAGAATGACTCTTTTTACTTGTACAATCTTTTGTCTGTATTTGTGAATGCATTTATTCCTTATTTTCGCCCAAGTTTCTTTATTTTCTTTGTATGATACTGCAGTGAGCTCGTGGTATGCTGCTTGAGCGTTGCTTTTATTAATGTAGCTATATTGCCCCCATACCACGACTTATTGCAATCTTCTCCATTTTGAAAAGACTTGTACTCTTACTCTGGAGAATAATTCTTCCATTTTGAGGAAATATTATTCTGCTCTAGTAGAGTGTGCCTTGTATCGGAGAAGTTTTTTTTCTTTTTTTTTTAGAAAAAGTTTTTACACTTCAACTTTCGGAGATGGTCACTTTTATTTTTGAGAAGTGGATTCCCCAATTCGGTGAAGCGGACCTCCGAAGAAGGCTTTGATTGTTTGCCAGAAAGTTATATCTCATTGCTAAGTGGGCCCACGGGACAGGCATCAGTTGCTTTATCGGATATTTGTTTGCATAAACGATCGCGAGTAGTTAGCTGAGGCCTAGAACCTTCTTTTTGAGAAGGTGCCCCTTCGGTGGTTCCATCAACGACTTTTTCAAGAGATAACATTTCATTTTTGGGCGTGCCTCGTTAGAGGGCTTTATTAAGCACTTCAACTTTTTTGGGGAAGAATGTTATCATTATGGAGAAATTGATTTTCCCTTGAGAGTAGAAGTGTGCCTCCGAAGAGGGCCTTTTTGTTTGCCTGGAAGTTACTTCTCACAGTTAAATGGAACCACGGGGCGGACGCAAGCTACCTAATTGGATGTTCGTTTGTACGGACGATCACAATTTGTTAGCAAGGGCTTGGTGCCTTCATTTTGGGAAGGTGCCCCTTCGGTGGTTCCACCAACCTTTTTGTTTGAGAAAAACATTTCATTTTTCGGCGTGCCTCGTTGGAGGGCTTTCTTTGGCACTTCAACTTTTTTGGGGAAGAATGTTCTCATTATGGAGAAATTGATTTTCCCTTGAGAGTACAAGTGTGCCTCCGAAGAGGGCTTTTTTGTTTGCCTAAAAGTTACTTCTCACAGTTAAATTGATCCACGGGGCAGACGTAAGCTACCTAATTGGATGTTCGCTTGTACGGACGATCACAACTTGTTAGCAAAGGCCTGGTGCCTTCATTTTGGGAAGGTGCCCCTTCGGTGGTTCCACCAACCTTTTTGTTTGAGAAAAACATTTCATTTTTCGACGTGCCTCTTTGGAGGGCTTTCTTTGGCACTTCAACTTTTTTGGGGAAGAATGTTCTCATTATGGAGAAATTGATCTTCCCTTGAGAGTAGAAGTGTGCCTCCGAAGAGGGATTTTTTGTTTCGTTTCCCAGGAAGGTTGCATCTCACAGTTAAGTGGATCCACGGAGCAGACACAAATTACCTAACTGGATGTTTGTTTGCACAAACGATCACAATTAACTAGCAAGGGCCTGGAACCTTCACTTTGGGAAGGTGCCCCTTCGGTGGTCCCACCAACTTTTTTGTTGAGAGACAAGATTCCATTTTGGTTGTTTTTGTCTGCTTGACCATGTCTTTTCACCATCTGTCCCTCAGCGATTCCTCGTTATCACCTCTAAGTACATGTTCCTTTCTTTTGCAGGTTGTTTGATTTTTCCAGAGAAGTGTACTTCATTGTTAAGTGAATCCACGGGGCAGGCGCAAGCTACTTAATCGGATGTCTGTTTGCACAAACGATCGCAATCAGTTAGCAAGGGCATGGAACCTCTATGTTAGGAAGGTGCCCCTTTGGTGAAATCACCAACTGTTTGTGAGAAGCACTTCTTATGTAGGAATTGAATCTGGAATTTTTGTGGCTTGACATTTGTTTGTTGAGTGATTTGTAGGAATCGCTTGGCCTTGTGATGTGTTGAATAGGTAAGTTTTGCTTTGATAGCAATACAAGAATGATACATCCACAATCATTTTACAAATTTAAGCATAGCTTCTAAGTAAAATATGGACGCAAGTGATTGCTGTTCCAGGCTCTCGGAATTGGATCTCCTTCGACAGTTGTGAGCTTGAAAGTGCCATCAAGAAGTTTTTTGCCTATGACATATGGCCCTTCCCAGTTTGGCCCAAACACTCCTGTTGCTGTCATGACCCTTTTCAAGACTAGATCCCCAATTTCAAAGCTGCGTTGGCGAACTTTAGAATTGAAGTGCCTGGCTATCCTTTGCTGATGAGCTACAACTCTGAGCTCAGCCTCTTTCGTTCTTTCATCAAGCAAGTCAAGTGCTTCAAGTTGCAGCTTTTCATTTTCAGCTTGGTTGAAATGAATTCTTATGTGTGAGGGGACCTCTATTTCCACTGGAATCATTGCTTCTGATCCATATGCTAATGAGAATGGAGTGTGCCCAGTCGCAGTTTTGTGGGTAGTTCTATATGCCCAAAGTGCTAGTGGCAGCTTATCGACCCAACCACCTTTTGCTTTTTCCAGCTGTTTTTTGATGGTTGATTTGATAATTGTGTTCACTGCTTCCACTTGCCCGTTTGCTTGCGGATGAGCCACTACTGAGAAGCTTTTTTGGATCTTGAATCGCCTGCAAAAGTCTTGGAATTCTTCGCTTTCGAATTGGGTACCATTGTCTGTGATTATCTTCTGAGGCACACCATACCTGCAAATGATATTTTTAGTCACAAAGTTTATCATCTTTTTAGAGGTAATAGTAGCCAATGGTTCAGCTTCAGCCCATTTAGTGAAATAATCAACAGCAACAATAGCATATTTGATTTCGGACTTGGCAATCTACAAAGGCCCAATGAGATCTATCCCCCAAATGGCGAATGGCCATGGACTGACCATTTGTGTTAGCTTGGTGGAAGGTGCTCTTAGGATTTTTGCAAATCTCTGGCATCTGTCACACTTTCGGGAGTAGCTAGCAGCATCTTGATTAATATCTGGCCAAAAATACCCATAGCGGAGAATTTTCTTTGCAAGAGTTTGGCCACCTGAATGATCCCCACACTCTCCTCCGTGCACCTCAGCTAAAAATTTCTTAGCCTCTTCCTTGGTTACACATCGGAGTAATGGCATCGAGAATCCTCGTCTGTACAAATGGACGTCTTGAATTACATATCTCGGGGCTTTTCTTAACAGCTTCTGGCGCTCTTTTGAGTTTTCTGGCAGGGAGCCGTTGAGTAGATATTCCTTGATCGGGGTCATCCATGAATCTTGCTCTTGAGATACAGCCATAATCCAGTCAATATCCATCTCATCAGTACTTGGAGCTGACAAGACTTCCACAGGGACCAATCCCAATAATTGAGCTTCGCCAGAGCTTGAATATTTTGCGAGAGAATCTGCCTTCATGTTCTCTTCCCAGGGTATATGGCTTATTGTATAATGATCAAAATCATCGAGAAGCTCCCAGGCATTTGACAAGTAAGCAGGCAGATTTCCTCCTTTAGTTTGAAACTCTTTCTTGACTTGGCATACAATAAGCTGGGAATCACTGAAGATCTGCAATACTTTGATGTTCAGTTCTTTAGCAATCTTCAAGCCGGCAACAAGAGCTTTATATTCTGCTTCATTATTTGTCGAAGGAAATTATAATCTCAATGCATAGCACAATGACCGCCCTTCGGGGGTTTCAAGCACAACCCCAGCTCCGGAACAATAGTCATTTCTTGCACCATCAACATATAATTTCCATTGGATCGGGATGTCATCAGTCGCCTCTTCCTCACTGCCACCTTTATCTGTGTATTCTGCAATGAAATCTGCTAAAGCTTGTCCATTGATTGCTCTTCGGGGATGGTAGGTGATATTGTATTGGCTGAGTTCAATATTCCACTTCAGAAGACGACCCAAAGTTTCAGGGCGAAATAGGACTTGCTTTAGTGGTTGATCAGTGAGGACTTTAATAGGATGAGCCTGGAAATATGGCCACAACTTTCTGGACGCAATCAACAGACAATAGGCGAGCTTTTACAGCTTTGAATAATTCATCTCTGCCACAGTGAATCTTTTGCTGATGTAATAAACCGGGCGTTGAACTTTTGCGTTTTCCCGTACCAATGCTGCACTGAGAGCATGAGATGAAACCGCTAAGTATATGAAACGATCTTCACCATTGCTAGGCTGAGAAAGTACTGGAGGCATTTCCATGTGACGAATCAGTTCATCAAAAGCTTTCTGACATTCAGGAGTTCATTCAAAGTTTTTCTTTCCTTTCTTCAGAGCGTTAAAGAAGGGAATGCATTTATCAGTGGCCCTAGAAATAAACCGACTCAAAGCAGCGACTTTCCCGTTGAGGCTTTGCAATTTCTTCTTTGTTCTAGGGGCTTTGATTTCTCTTAAAGCAGTAATCTGAGCAGGATTAGCTTCGATGCCCCTAGCACTCACAATGAAACCCAAGAATTTTCCGAACTCTACCCCGAATGAACACTTCAGAGGATTTAGCTTCATCCCATACTTTCGGAGGACCGTGAACATTTTTGCCAAATGATCCATGTGGTCTACTGCCTTCTTTGATTTCACCAACATATCATCAACATATACTTCCATAGTCTTGCCAATCTGGGGTTTGAACATGGCATTAACAAGTCTTTGATAAGTTGCCCCCACGTTCTTTAGTCCGAAGGGCATGACTTTATAGCAGTAAAGACCAACATCAGTGATGAAGCTCGTGTCCTCCTGATCTGGATCATGCATCATGATTTGATTATATCCTGAGTAAGCATCCATAAAAGATAACAATTCATGCCCGGCTGTTCCATCCACCAACTGATCAATCTTGGGCAACGGGAAACAGTCTTTGGTGCATGCTTTGTTCAAGTCTGAAAAGTCGATGCATACTCTCCACTTCCCAATTTCTTTTTTAACCAACACCGGATTAGAAACCCAATTTGAATAAGTGGATTCTTTGATGAAGCCATTTTTCATGAGCCGATATACTTCTTCTTTTAATGTTGTCGACCTTTCAGGACCCTGGGTTCTTCTTTTCTGCTTTACGGGTGTGAATTTTGGATAAATATTCAAAGCATGCACTGCGATTTCTGGAGATATTCCACACATGTCGGCATGACTCCAAGCGAATACATCCGGGTTTGCTTTCAAGAATGATATCAACATATTCTGAACCGTCACACCGAGTTGTGAACCCACATTCAGCACCTTGTTTGGATCATTCAGGTCAACAGGTATTGGCACCGTCACTTCCACCGGCACCACTCTACTCTCCCCTGCACTGGTTTTTCTGGGATCAATCTCTTTTCGTGCATCACTATGCTCACCAGTGCAGGGTCCACCCCGTAATTGCTACAAGGTGGGTTCTTTGATGCGGAGCGGAGCTGCTGCACCCTTACCCATTTCTCTTTTCTTTCTTTCCCGTAACTCTATGAGATAGCATTCTCGCCCGGCATTTTGGTTCCCCTTCACAACACCGACGCCATTATCAGTGCGGAACTTCATAGTTAAGCACCATGGGGCGAGAATGGCCTTGAATGCGGCAAGAGTTGGTCGACCCAAGAAGGCATTGTAAGCGGAGAATTCAACAACAATCACAAAAGTTTGTTTTCGGACCACCTTCTTTTCCCCTTCTCCGAGCTCTACAAATAAGTCGATAGTCCCAATAGGCTGTTTTGGTTCTCCAGTGAACCCAACAATTTTCTGTGAGGAAGCTTGGACATCAGCAATGGGAATTTTCATCTGATCAAATGTCTTTCTGAAGAGGACATTGCAAGAGGCACCGCAATCAACAAGCACCCTTCTTACAATGGCTGATCCGATGCCTGCAGATATCACCAAGGGATCCATGGTGGGAGCCTCAATACCAACAGAGTCTCTAGCCCGGAATATGATGTCATCGTTAAAAGTTCTTTGTTGTTTTAAAGGTGCAGCATCTTCCAAGACAAAAACATTTTCTTCCGCCGGGGCATATCTCAAAGCGTGAGCATATCTCTCCATCTCACCCCAACTTCTGCCCGCTGGGTGAGAACCCTCTGTGATAACATTAATGACAGGCCTCTCAGATTCCTACGCTGCAGTCCTCTCACCTGAGTCGGATTGATGAGCAGGAACTTGCTGCCCCTGAGTAGATGAGGCCAGGTCACTTCTGTTTCTCTTCACATATTGTTGTAGTGTATTCTGTCTCAACAGCCCTTCAATCAAATTCTTTAAATGGCGACATTGATTAGTTTCGTGGCCAGGTTGATTGTGGAACCGACAGAATCTCCCATTATGCACAACATTTTTCCCAGGCTTCATCTCAGGTGGTTTGGGGTATTCGACAACATCCTTGGTTGCGAAAAAGATATTTTCTGGAGTATCAGTTAAGGGAGTAAAATCTGAAGGTTTAAAGTAGCGAGTTTTCTTCACATCTTTCTGCTCTTTCCCACCGTCATTCTCCCTCTTCTGGCCACCAGATTCCTTTTTGTTAGAAGCAACATTGTTATTCTTAACTTCAGCCACGTCTACTTTTGCTGGCACAGGAAGGATTTCTAAGCGCATGAATTCATCGGCCTTCTTGTAGAACTTCTCAAGTGAATTTGGCTCTTTCATCTTTAGCCATTTTCCGAATTCACTTGATTTGTCAATAGCTCGCATCAAGTAAGTCAGAATCATCCGAGGCTCTGTATTATCAATTTCGGCCAAGGCTATATTGAAGCGTTTTAAGAAAGATTTGATAGACTCTCTGGGGATTTGTTCGAGGCTGGATAGTGACATTATGTCCTTGGCCTTCGAAGCATATAACCTGAACTGATCTTTGAATTTCCGAGTTAGGTCGGAGAACTGATCCACGGATCGAACCGGCAGCTTCGTGAACCAAAGCAGGGCCACTCCCTCCAAGTACACAGGAAAGTATCTGCACTTGATCTCGTCTATTGCTTTGGCCCCTGTCATATGCCAGTCATACTTGTATAAGAACTGGTTAGGATCGCTTGTCCCCCGATAAGATGGAATACTGGGGGGAACAAACTTCTTTGGAAATTCAGCCTTCAGAATTCTTTTAGTAAAAGGAGTTTTGCTTGGAGCAAACCCCCAGTCACTTTCATCTTCCTCCCTTCGCATGCTCTCTTTCATAATTTGTCGAATCATTCCCGAGAGGTACTCCTCATCGTTTAGAGGCCCCGCGGGACAGACGTCAGCTACTTTTTCGAAAGTTTGCCTGGACAAACGTTCATGAAGAGTTGGTTGCGGCCTTGAACCCCCAGCTTGGGGAGGTGCCCCTTCAGTGGTGCCAGCTGCCCTCTGAGGAATACTTTTCCCTTGGGAATCATGAACATCCTCAGCAAAGGTTTCTTCATTATTTTCTAGTTGCTGGTTAACTCCAAGCAAAGCATTCAACTTGTCCAACATCAAAGTGTTCTGGGCTTCCATTTGTTGATACAACCCAGACACTACAGCATCCAATTCCGCCCTTGTGACTCCAACACTAGGAGCCGCTTGATTTGACGCGGGGGAAGTGGCGGTGTTGTCATAAGCATCTCCAGATCTAGTAGATTTACTTTTCCTTCCAGGAGCCATAATTTCGGATAGACTTCTGGTTCATAGGGAGAGTCTTTCCACAAATCTTTGTGAAGCAATGATGAGAGCACCCCTGAGTTCAATTCTCAATGAAAGCACCAAAAATGTTAACGCTAAAAATGTACGCTAACACCCCAGTGTGAGTTGTGATATAGCGAAAGCACCACCCGTTGGTACGGGAACTAAAAGCAAGCAGAAAATAGCAGAAAATAGTAAAGAGGCAACAATTTTTATAGTGGTTCGGCTCAAAGTCAAGCCTACGTCCACTTAATCTCTTCTATTACTGATTTGATTACAAATTTTACAATAATTCTTCAATTACAACACAATTAAGACAGGTAGTTAGAAATTTGATGCAGAAAAGCTCTTTGAATTCATGTTGAATGAACTTGATCTTTTCCGAAGGTTCTTTGAAGTGTCTTTTGCATTTGAAGTGTTGGAGCAAGTGTAGAAGTAGTGAAAACAGCAAAGTCTGGGCACTCGAAAAAATTCCCCTTCCAGTGCGGAGTAGGCAAGGTATTTATAGGGGAGTTTCGGAGTTAGTTCGTTTGTATATAGTTCGCTCCAACCTATATTAGGTCGCTTCTTCTCCCAAGTCTGTCTTAAGTCGCTCCACCTGATGCCCTAGCATATAGGTCGCCTTCCATTCCCCAAAGGTCGCTGCGACTTACCATCCAACGCAAATGGCCAAATACACCCACTATAAGCCGTAACCCGTACCCATTAGGTCGCCCGCAACCTAACTCAACTCCTAAGCCACCCACGACCTACACCAAACGACCTAACTCCGAAACTCCCCTATAAATACCCCGCCTACTCCGCACTGGAAGGGGAATTTTTTCGAGCGCCCAGACTTTGCTGTTTTCACTACTCTACACTTGCTCCAACACTTCAAATGCAAAAGACACTTCAAAGAACCTTCGAAAAAGATCAAGTTCATTCAACATGAATTCAAAGAGCTTTTCTACATCAAATTTCTAACTACCTGTCTTAATTGTGTTGTAATTGAAGAATAATTGTAAAATTTGTAATCAAATCAGTAATAGAAGAGATTAAGTGGACGTAGGCTTGACTTTGAGCCAAACCACTATAAAAATTGTTGCCTCTTTACTATTTTCCGCTATTTTCTGCTTGCTTTTAGTTCCCGTACCAACGGGTGGTGCTTTCGCTATATCACAGCTCACACTGGGGTGTTAGCGTACATTTTTAGCGTTAACAAAAAGCAAAGATTTTACTGTCATGGTTGAAATTACTTCGAAACGGGTTATACATTTTGGAGTATCCAATTGCCTTTCAAAGGAGTTCTCCTAGAAAATATAACTTCTATAATCATACAGTAAGTCCCTTCAAAACCACTTTTGATCGGATCGAGAGGTTCTTTATTCTCTCGAAGGGAATTGATGTACAACAAATAAGATCTAAACTCAATATTCAATGGAATATTATCTTGGATGAGTGATACAAATTCAATTGACTTAATAATATTGGATTATTATTATCTCGTCAATTTTATATTTCGTATCATGAGATGTGTTAATTATATAATTTGAAATCGAAATATCCAAGTAGACTCCATAGCATTGCATAAGTCAAATAGGAGTTAAGAAAATAAGTAAGCATCATGTGCAATTGGTCACTAGTCAAGTTAATGGCCGAAGTGATCTTCCTCATATTCGAAATCGATATTGGATCCATGTAGTCACTCCTTTTTATTTATCTAAATTAGATTACAAGTAAGAGAAATTTCCCCAAATTCTTGGGTTACAAGAATTTTATTTTGCTATGAAGAAAGAAAGAATTTTCAAGATTCCAAAATTCAGTCTCAAATTTGGACCCCTAGGGTCGTATTTATAGATGCTGGTTGACCCCCTTTTGCATCCATCCTTTCGAAGTGGTCGAAAGGCCATTTCTCCTAGCTTTTCACGTCAATTCTTTTGCCTTCACCCTTTTTCTTCCATAGCTTCGAAGGTGGATGTTTGGGTCTCTTATTATGCCTGGATTAGCACTTTTGCCTTCATTAACAATGCACCAACAACGGATACATTCTTAAATACTACTTTCCTGTACTTCCGGAGCCTTTCGACACCTTCGAAAGGTAGGGATCTTTTAGTAGCGAAAGGGTTGAGGTTCCCTATCGCGTTATTTGGATGTAAGCGAAAGCACCCCCAACTCCTTCTCCTCCTTCGTAACCTCCCTTGGTCGCTTTGGTCTGTTGTTAACCATGATGAGTAATTATTTGTGTGAGTGAGGAAGTGCTTTTGAATGATTTCTAAAGGATCAGTAGGTGACGATCGGATCATTACGCATGGTCACTTGGCCTTATATGGAGCTTTCTTTATGCTTGTGGAAGGGTCCAACCGTTTCGAAACGTTTATTTTTACATTCGAAAGATACCTGTTGGTGAAATGTTTCTTTATGGAAGATTAACAATGGTGAAACCAAATATTTCGAAGGATTTGGTTCTTCCACACGATCATTTTATCCGATAGCTTCGAAAGGTGCTTCAAACTTATATAAGACCCGTTCATGTATGTAGAATCAACTGTGTCAAAAGGATTGACTGAGGTGGAAGGGTAGCCTTACTTCCCTTTCAACTCCTTCGAAAGCTCTTGTTTCACTCTACACATGCATTAAGTGTTTGCGGTATCAACATAACCCCTTCGAAAGCTATTTCATGCCCTCGAAACACTGCTTTTGTATCGTGGTGAATCCCTTATCTCTAATTCTTTCGAAGGTCTTTCAACAATTTATGGGCGTTCTTTTATGGCTTTATCCTTAAGTGAGTTTTATGGTTAACAACTGGAAGTTGGGTTTTATTTTCTTCTCTTACTAGAACCGAACTTACCACATGTTCAGAGACTGCCATGTAACGATATAAATTCTCTTCTTCCATGGGACTAATTAAGCTCAGAGGTTTCTCAAGATGGTCCTTTAATTCTTTAAAGGCTTTTCTACAATCTTCCACCAACTCAAAATTCTTTTTTCTTAATCATTTCAAAGAGAAGGATGCATTTATTTGTAGCCTTGGAGATAAATATGTTTAGAGCTGCTATCCTACCATTTAAACTCATCAAATCTTTACTTATTTTTTGCTCTTCCATTTCCTTATGCTTTGACTTAGTTAGGGTTGGCCTCAATTCCCCAAGCACTGATGATTTATCTTAGAAATTTCTCTAATTGTGCTACAAAAGAATGTTTCTATGGATTGAGCTTCATTCGGTACTTTCTTAGTACTCCAAATATCTCCTTAAAATCTTCTAGATAGTTAATTTCCTCTTAGGATTTAACTAGCATATCGTCCACATATCCCAAAACCACCCACTGTCTGGACCACTACACGTGGAAATCTTTGAATTTCATCCTACTTCCTTTTGCATATCAAAGCCTTCATCATCCCTTCGATTTGTTGCTAGTTTCGTCGAATTTCATTAAGTTTTGAGCAAGTATCCCCTCTGTATGACCTCCAAAACGAACATGTAAATATACGACGTGAATCAGAAAAATGAGCTGGACACAATGGCACAAGTCCCGTCGTCAAAATCTAAAGTTAGAAAAATAACCAATTTGCCCCCCAAATATTTAATTAATTAAATTATCAATTAAATCCAAAAATATTAAATATTAAAAATACCAGGGCGTTACATTCTTCTCCCCTTAAAAAGAATTCCATCCTCGAAATTCCCAAAAGGAAAAAAAATGTAATTTGCACACTCTCTCACTCCATATTACTTGTACGTTATTCATAACATATCCTAACATCCCATTTAACCGTCATCCATTCAAATCAAAAAATTATTCACACAATAAAGACACAAATCAAATCAAACATCCATACATAGTATAAAAATCATGGAATCAAATTCATCAATAAGTGTTGTGTTCTACCACTATACATACATACATACATACATATATATATAACTACATACAGTGGTGCTTGTGTATTTATGAAATACAATCAAAATCATAACATTATGACATTTATCATATGGTATGTGGAATTATATAAATGAAAATATCTATAATTTCGGGTTGTCTTATATGAATGAGATAATATGACATGTATGATATGATGCAAACATCCTAGGATGAACATATATATTCTATATGTATTCACAATCAATCACATTAGCATAGCATATGATGAATAAAAACCTGTATAAATCCTAATAATTAAAGCATATAAATCACATAAAAATTATAGTACAATCCACAATATGAATAAAATAATCATCTAAAGCCACTATCCAGCCAACATTAAATTACCTAAGTAAAAAAATGAATCCATAACAATTATTCGCCCTAACTTTGGAACCAGCTAAACTAACAAATGAATTCTACTACTGGCATAACTCATCTCGAAGCACTAATTCAATTGCACGTTCATGGCTATAACTTTTGCAATTCGTGCTACCATCTCAATAAATGATGCCACAACGCATAACAATGGGTAGTCTAAGCACAAAATGCCTAAAACAAGATTGCTGTCCCCCATACCATTCCTAGATGTACATACTCAACACTTAAATCATCTCGTAGTACCTTTCTCAATTCATCTTTGGGGTTTCTATGGTAAGCCAACACAAAATGGATTATGTATCACCCAACCAAATCCAAACAACTTGAATCACTATACTATTCTTCTTTTCACCTAAGAACATCCGAAGTGATGGATATCTTGACCTGGTGAACATAACATAACTCTTATCCAAATCTTCCACTAACTTTAGTGGTATCATTATGCTTGTGATATCACTTCTCTAAATATACAATAAATTCGATATTCAAAGTATCACCTTCTTAATTATGTAAACATTCCATCCTAAGTCCTACAACATACAATAAGAAAGCATCTAAACATCCAATAAGCAAGCATCTAAACATCCAAATAAAAAAAATCCTATCATATTCAACCATTTCAAACATAGCAGTCAAAACCCTTAACTAAGTGTTATTCTGTCCTAAGAAAAGTAATAACCTAAGGCACAGATAGATTTAAAAATAATCGACTATATAATACATTGTCTACATTCATCTCATACATAATGTAAACTTTGCACCTTTAAGTCACTACTCCAAAATAGTCTCTTTGGATAGACAGCCTCTTTTCAATCCCATGGAAGATTGAAAAGAATCTATCTACTTATCTTTCAAAGTTACATCTGAACCTTCAGAATTCCATGTCCATAGAATGGCCGCCGCATCTTTTATGTATGCAAACTACATATCTCTTTCTTTAACATTCCCAATAAAATTTTCTTCAATTATCACGAAACACTTGAATTCACATCAATTAATGACACTCTCTCACTTTACCCTAATATCCATTTAATCCCTTTAGTTCAAATCCATTATTGAAATCTCTATCTACAACAACAAACAATTCTTCTCATGTAATCCTTTCCACCAATCCAAATTAGAATATCTTTTATAACCAAGAGTTACAACCCTCCACAGTTCTTTATTCTCCAAATCATTTTTACTCATATAATTCCAAGTATTTCAACTCGGCATAAATAACACAAACTCATTGCAATGACCCACCTTTTCGACCCTCACTCTCGCACCCTCCATCCACCATCGAGCACCTCCAAATTTAAGCATAAGGTAGATCTCCTCTTATAAAGCTCAAAGATTCAAACTTTCAATTTTTTCAGCAAATTATTGGATTTTTTTAGATTTTTGAAAAAAGTTGAATCTCAATTTATTTTTATACGAATAGAATGGTAAAGATTAAAGAGTGGGCAAGGGTTCTCATTTTTCAATGTGTTAGGATAGTTATAATTTTAGTTTTTTGGCATCTTGTCGCATAGATTATCATTTACGTATGAACACTAAACGACAAAACAAAAATACGGTCTACTCTGAATGGCAACACGATCTCAAAAAAAAACACTAGTTAACTGATTATGTAAAATCACAAAAACATTGTCGTTTGCTGAAAAATCGTTAAATGAAAATTTAAATATTTTTCAAATTAAAAATTATGGAAAAATCAAATAAATTAAATTAAAAATACGACAATAAAAATCAAGTCATAAAATAATTTATTTTCTTATTATTTATTTTAACCATTTATTATTGTATGTAATGTTACAAAATGAATTCACCATTATTAATTCTTAATTTAACTGGAGTTAAACAGGACCATTAAATTAATATTCAATTTAAAATCCCGATTTCTTAAATTACTATTGAAATATTTTTAAAAAAACTCTCCATATTTGAATTCCAATTATAAATTTGAAAATAATCCCTATATTTCAATATTTTAAAAGTAATTAAATATTCAAAACCCAATGACCAAAATTCCAGGTTGTTACACTCATACGGTCTAAGTACTTATCCACACTCGAATATTTCTACATACTCGTTTATTATACAAAGATACTTACCCTTATAAAACCTTAATACCAAATAAAATTTGCGTAATCCTTTACAATAAAAAGATTCAAGCTCAACAACTTTCATTACCAAAATCCAAATCTCAAATTATTTCTAGCAATATCGAATCATTGGTATCTTTTTTCTCATACCATTTTACCGACTTACTATTCTTCCATTTGTGGATGAGACAATTCAATAGGGATGGCATCTTGCATATAAATCAAACCAACCTAATACTCAATAATAGTAGTAACACTTTTACCCAAAACATATCCATGAACTTAAAAACGGATAATGTCCTATCAAAGTGAACATGATACCAAACTAATATCACATCCTATCAAAAACATATACTTGTAGTTCGAACTATCAATCAAGTCACTTACCTAGAGAACAACATCCATTCAAGTCACTTACGTAGGGAATAACTTACATCCAAGCAATATAATAACAATCACTTACTTGTAGAACAATATCCATCCAAGTCATATGCACTAATGGTGTAACATTACCTACAACATCAGAGCAATGACACCCATCCATAGATCGACTCAAACAGTCTATCTTTACAACGATATCAAATAATAAACATGACAACCGGCCTACCAGTAACTCAGAGAACGACACTAATACATATTTGGTATTAACGTGCCGCAAATCCAATTGCCGGAGGGGTAGATTTTCATGGAGTAAAAGAAAATAAAGACATAACAGAATCTTAGACGAATGGAATAACATATGTTTAGTATATGTATCCTAGTGGAAATTTTAAATACGTTTATCAGGGTTAAACATGGACAATTATAAATATATGTCCTTACAAATGTGGAATACAATAGTACACAAGTGTGGTGAAAAAGAGGTAATATTGAAGGATCTTCTGACTCCATGCTCTAAGCCCTTCCAGATTTCTTCTAACTAAACCTATTACTAGGTTGCCCAAAAAAATAGAGTATCCACAGTTTAAGGAAAGGGAATAAACTCCGGGTTGTCATGAGACTGGTGTGAGAAACTCAAAATACAGATATTTGAAAACAAAGGTATCCCCTAAGACCACGCGGCACATAAACATGAAACAGGTTTTACCTTATGATAACCAAAACCTTTACTATGCAAAATTTGGTAATATTATTTTTAATGACATTCTTTTGAAAATACTTTTTAAATAAACTTATGAATCTTAGTCGAAATTGTTACATTGATTAAATTTTAGCATACTAGTTACAAAGTAGGTTATACAATCCAATCCGAAGGCACTTATTGGAGAATGGATTTTCATACAATGGCAAATAAGGAACCACCTTTCATACATTACATCTCTAGAAGGAGGTACTGAGGATCAACAACTTTTGAAACCTCGACATCTGGCAACACCGGTCTACCCATAGACCCAACTTGGTGGTAAATAGAACCGAATATGACATCACCCCGATCGTAATCGACCTATCCAAGAGCTCTCTTAGCATATATAACATACTTGACATATATAGAGTAATCTAAAAAGGAGATGACCATACCATAATGGTTGTGAACCACATAGACTTACGGCATGCCCTGTTTAAGCCATTTCTAAGTGATGCGGCCCGAGGTAACGATTACCTTTCATAAAGCACATTCCACTTTGAATGCCACAGTTCCATTCCATGATCACACAACTAATTTCTACAAATATATAACTCTAGAGCTCGTATGTCTCAAGAAAGGGTGTTAAGCTAAGAGAAGTTGCCTTCTTTACCACCAAACAGATGATATGTTTATAGAGATCAATCAATGTGATTAGAAATGCAACTTCAGACATTCGTCCATACAAGTAGTCCAGGAACAGGACAAACCAAAGGAACACTCCTACCACATCCTATTGGGGATCATCCCTAGGATTAGTAGCAAGCAACCCTTGCATCAAAGATCAACTGAAGATACTAGTGCCACATATATATGATATTGGAAATTCTCCCCCAAGGTCAGTGAAAAGTAGCCTTCATTCCATTTATTATTATTCCATATCTTCACTTCGAATACATATTGGTTCAAAGTAGTTTTTAGATAAGAATCACTCAAATCCAACCCTAGTTCATTTGAACCAATCGTCGCTAAAGAGATATTAATTAAATAGGTGCTTATTTGATGAATTACTTTCCTTTTATTAAAAATATCTTCTAGAGATATATATCTTAAAAACATTTCTTTCGGGTGTATACAGAATCATTAAAATTCTCTTTAACTTTGGAAATACCAAATCATTTTCATACGTCATAATGCAAAACCTTTTAAAGTTAAAAATGGTCAATAGAATTTATACTAATTCTACTCAACATCAATTTTCGTATTCAACCTTTACTATCCATCGAATGGCTGTGAAACCACCTTTTAAATTCACATGGATAGTACGGTTTCCCTCCTTGGAATTTAATACCAAGTGTAAGAAGATTATCTTATATAATCCAAGTTGTGTTAAATTAAATTTGAAAATTGAATCTTTTATACTTACCTTGTTTCCGACGTTTCGACCTTATCTATTCCTCATCAAGGAAAGAGGCCAGGTGAGCCAGGGCACTGGTTGCTTCTAAACATATCCCTAGTTTAACCACCTCACATCAGATCCCACGAGTAGAAAAATCCAGCCTACTCGTCGGCTTTTAGAGCCAAGACTAAATCACTTGATTTTAATAGCTTTTCTATAAATCATTTATTTGAACTTTCTAAAATAAATTATAAAACTTCAAAATCATATTCAAAACACTTATTTATTTATTTGAAAACATTTATAAAAGATTTGGGAAAGAATACCTAAGTTTAAAGCGATATTTCAAAAGTTATTAAAAACCGCTGCAGAAAGTGCCGCGAATAGTGCTACGAATAGTGCTTTTAAGGCGTATTTGATTAAAACAACTTTTCGATCATTGAGAAATCCATTTTTATAATCAAATCTCTTTTAAAACATTTTAAAAGATTTATAGAATTTATTCCATATTTTTAAAGAATTAAAAATATCACTTATAAAGAATTTGTGGCTTTGGTTTCCGAACTGCCAAAGCGCGACTATTTTGAAAACTTGATTTTCTCATATTTTAAATTTTACTACACAAAATCTTGATGTTTTTCTTTTGTTTGAAAATTATGAATATAAGAACTTGGAAAATTTTTATTACAAAAAATTCCGACTCCGAATCCATTGTATACATTGATTTAACTTTCCATGGAGCGAAATCCCGAAATGATGTTACGCGACATGCCTATTTTTGACTCAATTTTCACAACTTGTCGAAACTTCACCAAACTGTATTTTAGTGTTTATAAAACATTTATAAATCATTTTAAAGAGGTTTAACAGTCTCATATGCATCATTTCATTTATTAAAGGGAAGTGAATTCCTTTATGTTATTCGACGTGTATTAAACGTTACTTGTTTCAACATCCAAACTAACATATAATCAACATCCAAACTTGATGATTAAACATAGTAAACAACCATAACAATCATATCACATCATCATATTATATATACACACACATAAATAGAGTTTCTCACCTTCATTTTTACTTGAACTACTTTTAAAACTGCTATAGCTCCGCTATTTTGAAATAAAACTCTATGAAATCGAACTCGAAAGCCATTGGAAGGCTCGACCTACCTTGCAAGCTCACGACCAAGGTGGAGAGGGGGTGGAGCACATGACCGTGGGTGGTGGAAGGTGGTGCCGAGGGTTTGAGAGGTGGAGAAGTGGAGATTTGAAGTGGTTTCGGAATGGTTTTGCTAATATAGATGTATAATATACCAATTTAACTTCTTTTGAATTAATTTTCTCCATTAATTTTCTAAGATAAAAAGCCATGAATGTATCTTGGAAGTGGAGAAGAAGAAATGAAGAGATTATTAAGAAATTATGAAGAATGAGTGGGTATTTATAAGAAAATTTTGAAATAAAATATCCTAACACTAAACTACTTTTTACCCATGACCCACTCTTCTCTCATCCCATCTCTTACACGACCACACCTCATACATGTGCATGAAGTGAAATGGTGTAAGAGTGAGTTGATGTGTGTAAGAAGTTGACTTAGGAAGCTTAAAGGTTAAGAAAACTAAAATATCTTTGATTTTTCTTATATATACATATACATATATAAATGTAAATATATATACACATGTATTTATGTGTTCATGGGCATGTTTTAAAGTGTGTATATGTATGTTATATGCATGTACATGACATTATAAACAAGGCTGCAATGACTTTTGAACAACTTCTGTTCGTTAAACCGTTGAAAATCGAAAAACCGATTTCCAATCACATTTTCACTTATAAATTAAATTACACATAATTGTAAAAAAAATTGAAAATAAATTTTTAATTATTATTAATTAATTAAAATGATCTCATTTGAATTATAAAACCATATAAATCAATATTAACAATTATTTACAAAAATGCTATTATATCAATAAAGCGATATCCATTCTCCTCTTATTTTCAAATCAAATATATATTTTTATTAATTATAAATCATTCATTAATTTCTTTATAACTAATTAAAACAAATTATAATCATTTAAAACCATTATTTAAATAATTTAAATAGTTATTAAATCATTAAATCTCAATTTAAATTCATAAACCATATTTAAATATAAAGGCATCAATGATGATGTCATAAATACTTTTATTTTTCCAAAAAACAAAATAAATAATTTTCTTTCATATTCTTGTTTAAAATTAAAAATAAGTGTATGTATCCAGCTCCATTGTTTGCACAAAAAATGGACAAACACCTCCAAGTCGTATGATTTAATTGATTTTATGTTGTTCTTAGTGATTTGGGTGATTTATGCAAATATATGAAAAGCAGGGACTAAACTGTAAAAGACACGCAGATTTATAGTGGTTCAGCCAAAATGTGCCTACATCCACTTTATATATTATTTCTCCTTTCTTGTTCAGATTACAAGTACAAAGCTTTGATACAAGTATATGAAAGTTGTTTGAAAGTTCTCTCCGTGCTTGAGCTCTCAAACTTGTCCCCATTGTTGTACCCCTATCCCTCTATTTATAGAGTGAGGCTGGGGATAGGGGTCTTGGATGTATATAGCTGTTGGTGGGCCTGGGCTGATACAATCTGGCCTGGCAAAGTGGGTCTGGAACGTCTTGGTCCGGTGGGATTTGGTCCGGTGATAGCTTTGATTCGGTAATAGGTGGAGCGGTAGAGGCTGGTTCGGTAGGCAGTGGAGTAGGTTGGTTCGGTGGTGATGGAGTAGGTTTTGGTTCGGTCATGAGTTGGTTCGGTGGTGATCTTCCTCGCTTCTTGGTTAGGCAGTGGATGAGGTAGCTGGTTCGGTGATGAGAGGGGAGTGGAGTTGGGTTTGATTCGGTGGTCTTGGTCCGGTGGGACTTCGTCCAACATTTGCCCCCCAAAGTGGGGCACATGCCAGCATGCGTCTCGCTTTGTTTTAGTTCGTTCGGTTTCAACTACCGAATCGGTTGGTTCGGTCGCCCATGTTCGCCTATAAGTAGGAGCCCCATGCCCCTGTTATTCCGTACTAGCCGAACCAAAGCTTTTGCTTTTGCCGAATCGAACGAGCACCGAACCATACTTCAACAGCAGGATCAGGTGAGGCCCTCTTCTACCGGATGAACTTTCGATTTGTCTAACCGAAAGGACTCGGGGATTTCAAGTGCCGAATGACTTTGTAGCCTTGAACTGCCGAATGACTTTGTAGCCTTGAACTGCCGAATGACTTTGTAACCTTGAACTGCCGAATGACTTTGTAACCTTGAATCCGCCGAATGACTTTGTAACCTTGAACTGCCGATTGACTTTGTAACCTTGAATCTGCTGAATGACTTTGTAACCCTTCATGTTTCGAATTACAAATAAAATTCTAGATTGTACGCACTTGCTTGTTTACATCTCTACATCCTTTGTTTTAATGATGTACTCTTTTGTGTTGCAGATAATGTCTCATAAAGTTGAAACCCGATCAGAAAAGAAGAAATTCCAGGACAGAGAAGATCCTTCCGCAGTGCCCCCGGCTCAGTCAGGACTGGGACGTCATGGGCCCACCCCGAGGTCACTAGTAGACGGGTATGGCCCTCAGGAGCTTCTGAACTCACCTCCTGACTGTTTCCCTAGCTCTCTCAAAGGCGAGCAGCTTGACGTTATTTCTCGCTCCTTTGGGATTGACAGAGCGCGTATGCTATTGCCGGGGGAAGGAGTGATGCCATATAATCCCCCCGAAGGATATTTCACCTACAGTAGGTACCATTGTATGTGTGGGGCCATTCCCCCGATCAATGCTTGGATAATCAGCTTTATCACCTACTTGAAGGTAGCTTCGTTTCAGCTTCGGCCTAACTCCTACGCCATTCTGGTGAGCCTGTTCGTCAATTTCCAGAGGAGATACGGGCGTCCTCCCTCCAACCGGGAGATTCGGTACTTGTACATTTTGAGAGGCTATAAGAAGGGGTCTCCATACATCAGCTTGGAATCATCCGTATCTTTCAAGCCTGTCCTGGACTTATATTCGAAGTTCAGTATGTTTAAGAAAGAATGGTTTTTTATCAAGGATGACTCTGTTTCCATCCGTCTCTTCACCTCCGGCTGTAAGTGTGAAGCTTTATTTATAATTTCCGTTATAACTGCAATGCCTCCTCTTATGCGTTTTTATTTCTTGCTAGCGACAGGTGGCTTTGCGGTCGTGGAGAATGATCGCCTGGTTCAGATGGCTGTGGAAATAGAAGCCATTACGGGAAGGGACAGGTCGGCTTCATACTTGATTAGGAATGCTACACTTCTGGGGCACAACCTGATCCTTCCACATCAGTTCGTGGTTAAGCAGAGAGACACGGCGGAGGAGAGAGCTGCCAAAGTTATAGAAGGGGCCACGACGAAAAGCAGCAAAAGGAGACCCTTCTTGATGCATCCAGTTGCCGGGGGGAAGAAACTCAAGAAGTCCGATGGACCCTCTCCCAGTACACATCCAAATGCTCAGGAGGAGGAAAAAGGTGAGGACGAAGGAGGTGAGGCGGAGAGCAGAAGTGGTAGAGAAGGTGACGGTGATCGTCACGGTGATGATGGTGGCGAAGGACAGGGCGGTGATGGCACCAGGGCTTTGCCTCCCGGGCAGGCAGGCGTGATTCAAGAGTGGACAGATGACGCTCTCCGCCAAGCCTTCGAAGAGTTGGAGGAAACGGAGAAGTCCAAGAAAGCTGGTAAGGTCGGGACCGGCGCCGATTTATCTTTCGGGAGCGTTTCTACTGAGGCAACTTCTGCGATTCAAGGTGAATTCCTCTTTATTCTTTTTAATTCTTGAATGATGGCTCAATACATGCTGATGACGCTTGGTTTTCATTCCAGGAGCGGGAAAAACGGCCAAGACCTCAGATCTTTGGCACAGGCTTGAACAATACAAACTCCTCAAAGCTTCCGCCAAACCGAAGCCTCCTACTAACCGTCCTGGAGACGTAGTCGGCTATAGTCTTCTTCTTGGAGTTATTGAAGAAGATATACAAAAGAGGAAGAGGAGTCGATCTATGTTTGAATCTCTTCCTGGTCCTCCAATCCCACTGCAAGCTATTCACGATATTACGGAGGATGATACTGAGTTTATGCCTTCCCCACATCCGTCTGAGAATCCAACCTTCACCCCGATAGATCATCCTGGCTTGGTTCGTAACCCGTTTGCGGGCCATCCAGATCTGGACCCGGCCTCTCATAACATCTCCTTCGATGAGGTTACTGGTGAGCATCTTCTCCCTCGCAATCCTATGGTACGGATGCTTGACGAAGCTAAGTCCCTGGACCTTGATTTGCTTACTACCTGGGTTGTAACTCTGGGGGATGAAGCTATGGCGAATATTGACCGAGTTGCTGAGGAGACCAGGAAATTGATGGGGCATCATGCCCGACTAGTCAAGGCCGGGGAGGAAATTGGGAGTGCCAACATTCGGCTACGGTTAATGGTCTCCGACCAGGCTAAGCAGCTTGCCGATCAAGCCATTCAAATTTCTCAGCACGAGGCCGCATCCAGGCAACTGAAGAAGACTATGAAAGAGGCCAGTAGGGCAGAGCTGCGAAAAATGGAGGCCACCTGCAAGGAGCGAATTGACATGGCCATCACGACGGTGGATGAGGTTCGACAAGCGGACCTCGAGCGGGCGCAGGAATTATCGGGGAGACTTGAGGCCGCGGAGCTCGCTCAGTCCAGGTTGAAGGAGGAGATGGAGGTTATGAGGATATCCTTCAGGCTGACCGCTCACGATACCGATCGGAGAGGGATGCTGCTGTCGCTAAGCTGCGTGCTTCTAAGGCCCGAATGAGGGAGCTTGAGGAAAATGAGGGGATGATGGATGAGATGCTCCAGGATATGTATTTCCGCACTTGGAAGTAGGGTAATTTATCCTGGATGGATGATTACCCCCGAGTTATGGCTAGGATTTATCTCCGGGCTCTGGAGGAGGCTAGGGCTGATGCGGATAAAGAGGGTGGTGCAGTCTTCAGAATGCATGTGGTCACTGCCCAGTTTACCAAGGAGGAGAAGGTGGCGGTGAAGGAGGGTATGCGGCTGCTTGCTGCTGAGGAGGCAGGTGTGCAAGTAGAGAATGATGACCAGGATGGTCAGGAAGCAGGTGCGGGTAAGTCTTCCTTTCTAGTCTTTCCGTTAACTTGGTTGCTTATCACTAATGAATTCTTTCTTTGACCGGGCAGGTGGGCAACAGGACAAGGATGAAACTCCGACGCAGCCGGCTCCTTGATTTGACCTGGATACCTTTTAGTGGACTTGACATTGTTGTATATGTTAGTCTCAAAATAGTAATGTAACTTTTAGGTTGTAATTATGCTACTTGTAATAAACAACATTATTCTTGACATGTAATTTTTTAACTTGAGCTGATTCTATCGTTTTTGAATGTTTTTGCTATTTTGACATGTTGTATGAGAAATATAGCTATGCGTATGCTTGTAATTCAATTGTGTTTGATGTCAAGTTCTTGCTTAAAACATAATTTCATGTCTTGCAATGTTAGTGCGACGTATGAATAAATTATAGCCACGTGTTTATACATGAAAGAAGAAAATACCGCCCTTCATATTTTACTTGTAGGTGGCAGCTTCCATTGTCTTGCTGTGAGTATCCGCTTCCATTAGTGAATGTCTCCTATTCGGTGTCCTGTACTTCAGGGATTGTTATAGAGGATAGGAGAAAAGTTTTTTTAAAATAAAATTGAAATATGCGAAATTGTAAAACTTCCAATCACGGAAGGCCTTCGATGTGCTTAAGTTCGTGGCAAACGGGCTTTGTAGTCACTTTCCCTAGCTGCGGGTCTTGGAGACATTTGTCACCTATCTTACGCCTCCGCGGGGAGTTAATCTTTTTTACCACAGCCGTACTTAAGGCACATCGGAGCCGTGATCGCGCACAGTAACTACCCGGGCCATTATGGCCCGTAATCGTGGGTATTATTCGATTTACTGTGGCCGGCTAGCGTGGGTGCCGATCGTCAACCGTGAACTACCCCTGGCTGATCACACCTTATGTTGGGGCTTAAAGTAGGTTCACAGTTGCCGGCGAGCCGAACGCCTTAATGAGCTGCCTTAGCTATAGTCGGCCTTCTCATTGGCTTATAATCGGCTCATTACAGTTGGCTTTAAGGGCCGTCGCGAGCAATGAGTTAACCCGCAGCAGAGGGATGCCGGAGCGAAAGTGTCTCATTGGCGAGGGCATAGATCTGCATAGTACCTGTTAGGTCTTGTCCAGGTGAAGTCGCGCTGTGGAGTGCCTTGAATGGAAATGCTATATGCACAGGATTTTGTTCAACAGAAAAGGATAAAGTTAACAAGCAACCAAGATATAAAGGAACAAGTTAAAAAAGAGACAAGGTTTTTAAAGTGGTTCGGCACGAAAATGCCTACGTCCACTGATTCTCTTTGTTAATTCACTTCATATGGGCAGTACAAGTTAAGAAAAGTATCGATGGAGGTGTTGGATGTTCCATGCCCTCTGGAAAACCTCTCCGTCCACTGTTGACAAAATATAAGCTCCATTGTGGAGATCTTTATGAATTACATATGGTCCATCCCAGATTGGATCTAGTGCTCCGGGGCGAGGGAAGATTCGCTTGAGGACAAGATCTCCTTCTTGTAAAGTACGATGCTTGACTTTGGAGTTGTAGTGTGCTGCCACTTTTTGCTTGTGGGTTGCTGCTTTGAGGGCTGCATCATTTCTTCTTTCCTCAATTAGATCCAAAGACATGTGAAGGAGTTCTTCGTTCTCTTCTAGGTCATAGTGGATCCTACGGTGGGAAGGCACGATGGTTTCAACTGGGAGCATAGCCTCCGATCCATATGCCAAAGAGAAAGGAGTATGCCCTGTTGATGTTCTGAAAGATGTGCGATAGGCCCACAGTGCCGTAGGGAGTTCATCGACCCAAGCGCCCTTTGACTTTTTGAGCTTCTTCTTGATTAGAGTTTTCAGAATTTTGTTGACGGTTTCGACTTGTCCATTTGCCTGAGGATAAGCTACGGATGAGAAGCTCTTGTGAATTCCGTGCTCTTAGCACCTGTTGGCGAACTCCTCGCTGTCAAACTGAAGTCCATTGTCCGATATAATTTTGAATGGGACTCTGTACCTGCATAGAACATTTTTGATCAAGAAGTTAATAACTTTCGCTGATAATACTTTATTTAGGGGTTCTGCTTCCACCCATTTGGTGAAATAGTCGACTGCCACTATAACATATTTGGCCCCGCCTCGGCCCATTGGCAGTTCGCCAATCAAGTCAATTCCCCATACTGCAAAGGGCCAAGGGCTGGTCATATGAGTAATCTCAGTGGTTGGTAGTCGTGGAATCTTAGCAAACTTCTGGCATCTGTCACATTTTCTGACGAAATCTAAGGCGTCCTTGCTTAAGGTGGGCTAGAAATATCCATATCAGAGTATCTTTTTTGCCAAAGACTGCCCTCCGGTGTGATCTCCGCAGCCTCTCTGATGAATGTTGGATAAGATTTCCTTGGCTTCCCTTCCGGCGACACACCTTAATAAGGGGTTAGAGAAGCCGCGCCGATAGAGGGTGTCCTCTTGTATTGTGTAGCGGGAAGCTTTCCTCAAGATTTTCTTGACTTCGTTACGCCCGTTGGGTAGTGTGCCACTTTGTAAGTAGTCTCGGATGGGATCATCCAAGTTGCTTCTTCGGTTGCAGCTATCAGATTCACTTGCTCAAAAATTGGGGTCAGTTGCTTTGAGATGGCTACTGCTCCGAAAATAGCACCGTCTCTCATGCTAGCTTACTTCGCCAATTCGTCGGCTTCTTGGTTCTCTTTCCGAGGGATGTGTTTGACTAAGTAGTGGTCCAATCGACTGAGAAGTAACTTGGTCTTCTTTAAATATGCTATGAGTCGTTCTTCTCGAGCCTGGAATTCTCCTAGTATTTTATTAACAATAAGTTGAGAATCGCTATGAAGACACAAAGAATTGGCTCCGATTTCTAAGGCAAGTTCTAATCCAGCTATCACTGCTTCATACTCTGCATCGTTGTTGGTGGCAGCGAATTCCAACCTTATAGCATAGTGCAGCTTATTTCCCCTGGGAGTGATTATTACCACACCTGCCCCCCGAGCCTTGTTCATTTGATGCACCATCCACAAAGAGGTTCCACTTGATGTCTTCTACTATTTCTGATTGCTCCTTACCTTCGTTGGTAGTGAATTCGGCAATGGAATCGGCCATGGCTTGCCCCTTGATGGCGGTGCGAGGATGGTAGGTAACATCATATTGACTTAGTTCAATGCACCATTTAAGTAGTCGCCCAGAAGTGTCGGGACGATGGAGTACCTGCCTCAGTGGTTGATCGGTCAGAACTCTGATGGAATGGGATTGAAAATAGTGTCGCAGTTTTTGTGATGAGATTAGTAGACAGTATGCTAGCTTCTCAAGTTTAGGATATCTGACTTCTGCCCCTGTAAACCTCTTACTTACAAAGTATACTGGCCGTTGCGTGCGATTGTCTTCTCTTACCAAAGCAGCGCTTAGAGCATGAGATGATACAGCAAGGTATAGGTATAATTCTTCGCCTTCGTTTGGAGTCGAGAGTACCGGCGGTTTCTGGAGGTGTTCGATTAAGTTAAGGAAAGCGGTTAAGCATTCGTCAGTCCATTCGAACTTTCCTTTGTATTTCTTTAGAGCTTCTAAGAAGAGGACGCACTTGTCCGTTGCTTTGGAGATGAATCGGCTTAGGGCGGCCACTTTCCCATTCAAGCTTTGCATTTCCTTTCGAGTGGAAGGTATTTTGATATCTTTTAGAGCTCAGACTTGTTCAGGGTTTGCTTCAATCCCTCTGGCATGGACGATGAATCCCAAGAACTTTCCTGATGATACTCCGAAGGAGCATTTTAGAGGATTAAGTTTCATTCCATACTAGCGAAGTACCTGAAACATCTCGCCCAGGTGGCTTACGTGATCGTCGGCTTTCCTTGACTTTACCAGCATGTCATCCACATACACTTCCATAGTTTGTCCTATTAGCCCTGCATACATCTTGTTGACGAGGCGTTGGTAGGTGGCTCCTGCATTTTTAAGTCCGAAAGGCATTACCTTGTAGCAGTACAAACCCCGGTCAGTGATGAAACTAGTGTGGTCTTGATCGGGAGCATGCATAGGAATTTGGTTATATCCTGAGTATGCGTCCATAAAGGATAAGAGTTCGTGCCCGGCTGTGCTGTCTACAAGTTGATCAATTCGGGGAAGTGGGAAGCAATCCTTCGGGCAGGCGTCATTTAAGTTGGAGAAGTCAATGCATGTTCGCCACTTCCCATTAGCCTTCTTTACCAGCACCGGGTTGGCGATCCACTCTGGGTAGATGGCTTCTCGTATGAAGTCATTGGCAAGTAGATTTTTTACTTCTTCATCGAGGGCTGCTGATCGTTCTGCCCCCATGCTTCTCTTTCTTTGTTTTACGGGCGCCTTGGTAGGATCAATGTTTAGTACGTGGCATGCTATGTCAGGGGAGATTCCGGTCATGTCAGCATGTGACCATGCAAATACATCCAAGTTGTGGCGGAGAAAGTCAATGAGTTGTTCCTTCAATTCTGCTTTTAGTTGGGACCCGATTTTCAATAGTCTACTCGAGTCATGTTTGTCTACAGATACAAATTCCATAGCCTCTACAGGCTCGGCGGTGGCCTCCTCCTCTTTGTCCCTGGGGTCTAATTCATTGAAAGGGTCGCTGGTATATCGAAGAGGAGGGGCTTTCTTTAGTTGCTATGCTTCCAAACTTTTTGTGCAGAGGGCAATCTCTACACTCTTCCCTTTATCCTTCCTGTGGTTGTTGCGAAGTTCAGTTACATAGCAGTCTCGAGCAACGTCCTGGTCTCCCTCTACCTCCCCTACTCCATTGTCCATTGGAAATTTCACCTTTAGGCACCATGGGGCCAGGACAATTTGGAAGTTAGACAAGGCTGGCCTTCCTAAGAAAGCGTTATAGGCCGAGTGGTTTTCTATCAGCACAAATGTCTGTTTCCGCACAACGGAGCGAGGATGACTTCCAATTTCAACAAAGAGGTCCAGTTGCCCGAGGGGCAACTTCACATCTCTAGTGAAATCGTGTAGTGGTTTATTGCAGGGAGAAACATCCTTTATTGATAGTTTCATTTTTTCGAATGCATGCTTGAATAGGATATTTACTGAGCTTCCAATGTCTACTAGAATTCAGAAAACTTCGGCTGGACCGAGCCGGGCAGAGATAACCATGGGATCCATGTGAGGGTACTGTCTTCCCTCTAGGTCACACCTACTGAATGTGATGTCATCACTCTCTTTCCACTTCGGGTGGCGTTCTTCTACAACAGAATTAACGCAGTCTTCATTGTTTCTAAGTGACTTCCCATATATTTCCATCTCTGCCCAGCTTCTGTCGGCGATGTGTGGTCCTCCCGAGATGGTATGGACCACTATCTTCTCTTGACTGGTGCCGCTAGTGTTGCGATTTCCTCTGCCTATCTCTGGTGAGGGTAGCCTTGGGTTCTCATTGGCAGGAGCTGGAGTCCTGTTCTGACCTTTTACATAGCGTTCCAGTCTCTTCCTTCTGATGTGTTCTTTAATCAAATCCCGGAGATGATGGCATTCATTTGTATCATGCCCATGAGATTCGTGGAAGCGGCAGAACTTTCCAGACTTCTGTGCGTTATCTGATTCCTTCTTGTACGGTGGGCGTTTGTATCTAACTTCGTCTTGGGTGGCAAGGAAGATGTTTTCGACGGTTTCATTCAAAGGAGTGTAAGTGTCGAATCTCGGTCCTGGCCGATATAGGCGCTTTTCTCCCTTCTTGCCCCCAGCATTATCTCTAGAATCATTTCTTCGAACGTCCTTTGCTACAGCGGGCGTGTTGCTGTGAGTTGCCTTATTTTGTTGCCTTGACTGCCCCTCAGTGGCAGCGTCTTCAAGCCTCATATATTTCCCGGCTTCATGGAAGAAATCGGGTAAAGTAGTTGGTTTTTCTTTTGTCAACCTTCTAGCAAATTTAGTATCCGGGTGCATGCCACTACAGAGGGCCATTAAAATAAGCTTCTCATCGGCATCTTGGACTGCGGCCACTGCGGCATTGAATCGGGTTAAATATTGCTGCAGCTTCTCTCCAGGTTTCTGTTTGATATTGTATAAGGAATAAGCGTCCTTGGGTTGTTCCACATGAATGCGGAACTGGATGATAAACTTTTCTTTCAACATCTCCCATGAGTTGATGGATCCTTGGGGTAGATGGCAGAACCAGGAGGTAGCTAGATCTGCTAAGAATAGTGGAAAGCATTTGCACAGTACTCCGTCTGTTGCCCCGCTCATGACCATATGCTGTGTGTATCTCTGCAAGTGTACAACGGGGTCAGAGGTTCCTTTGTAAGGTTCCATTGTTGACATTTTCCATTCTCGAGGGGTGATAGCAATTTCGATATTGCGGGCGAAAGGGCTGGTTACCCTAGCGCCTATCCCTCGATCTCTTTGATCCTGTTGGACGCACTCTCTGAACAAGCGTGCCATTCTTTCATCAGAATTTGGAGCAAATAGAAACGAGTTTGGTTCTGTTCTGTGGGATTGATTCCGTCCAGATGACCTGTAGGGATGGTATCGTCTATCATTCCTAATATTTTCCAGTGGCTGCCTCTGGTCTTCTGGGAGCATGTTAGGGTCAGCTACAGTTGGCCCTTGCCTTGATCTTCCCCTGCTGGGTTCTGATCTAAGCACTTCCTCGGGTCCAACTTCGGGCTGGACTCTAGCTCGGCCCCGTTCATTGGCGTTTCCGTGGTTAGGCAGTACAACCGGCTCAGCTACAGTTGACCTCCGCCCGGTACCTCCCCCGTTGGGATCGGTTCCAAGCGTTTCTTCATGCCTAACTTCGGGATGTGCTCGGTCTCGGCTCCTACCATGGTCGCTTCTGCCGTTAGCTCCTTCGAAGAAGGAAGATCTTTGTTGTCTCTGTGATCCTCCAGACTGGGATTCACCCTATGATTCGGTGTTGCGGTTGAACTCTTCAGCATCGCTTAAGCGAGACATGAGATGGTCCACCAAGGCTTCCTGCTAGGATGTGAAGCGGTTAGTCACTTCAGCCACAACCCTGTCTAGATCTGCCCTAGTAATTGCTGCAGGCTGTTCTGTGGCAGGGGTTGTCGGATTTGCCTGACCTTCATTTGGTACTGCTACTGGAAGGGGACGACTTACTTGATCTGTGACCACTGGATCTGGAAGACTGCTGGTTGCGATGTTTTTTCCTTTGTTAACATCTTTCTTCTGCTTGGGAGGCATGTTTTCCAAGCAATAAACGACGCTGTTAGGAAGAAGGTTAAGTGGGAGAAGCTGAAGCTTCGAGATTCTTGTTCTCAGTGAAAGCACCAAAAATGTTTGCACAAAAAATGGACAAACACCTCCAAGTCGTATGATTTAATTGATTTTATGTTGTTCTTAGTGATTTGGGTGATTTATGCAAATATATGAAAATCAGGGACTAAATTGTAAAAGACACGCAGATTTATAGTGGTTCAGCCAGAATGTGCCTACATCCACTTTATATATTATTTCTCCTTTCTTGTTCAGATTACAAGTACAAAGCTTTGATACAAGTATATGAAAGTTGTTTGAAAGTTCTCTCCGTGCTTGAGCTCTCAAACTTGTCCCTATTGTTGTACCCCAACCCCTCTATTTATAGAGTGAGGCTGGGGGTAGGGATCTTGGATGTATATAGCGGTTGGTGGGCCTGGGCTGATACAATCTGGCCTGGAAAAGTGGGTCTGGAACATCTTGGTCCGGTGGGATTTGGTCCGGTGATAGCTTTGATTCGGTAATAGGTGGAGCGGTAGAGGCTGGTTCGGTAGGCAGTGGAGTAGGTTGGTTCGGTGGTGATGGAGTAGGTTTTGGTTCGGTCATGAGTTGGTTCGGTGGTGATCTTCCTCGCTTCTTGGTTCGGCAGTGGATGAGGTAGCTGGTTCGGTGATGAGAGGGGAGTGGAGTTGGGTTTGATTCGATGGTCTTGGTCCGGTGGGACTTCGTCCAACATCCATGCACCATGTTTTATGATTTTAGAGCTGTTTATAGATAAAATGGTTTTTGGCCATTTTATCGGTATTTTTTCAAAGTAAATATATTTTGAAACATTCTTCCAAATAATTTCATCATTATTATTCTTCCCATAAAACTTGATTATTTATAAAAACCAATCTATATTTGAATATTTCAATATCTTTAATTAAAGTGACCGAATTGCGGGTCGTTACATCCTTTCCCCTTAAAAAGGATTTCGCTCTCGAAATTACTCCAAAACAAAACCCCAAAGGAGTTTGCTCAAAATCTTATTTTAAACTCAATTTCATATGATATACATAGACATTTTTAATATTTGATGCGATCCTTTATTTGAATACACAACTTTATTTCTGAACTGGTATTGATCCCCAGATCCTTTAGTGGGGTCTCTGATTAGGCACTTTGATCAGAAAATTTATTTTCCTTATATAGTTCTCAACTATGATAGAAAACGTAAGTATCTAACCACAAATCCTCATCAATGTTCGTCGTCAAAAATATAGTGATAAATCCTTTTTGGACTAGTGTAAACACTTTAAAATTTCATACTATAATATATGATCTGAATTTGGCGACAAAATAATCCACACTCTTTATATATATAATAATTTTTTCAAGAAATCATTCAAGTTAAAAAATTAACTTACCTTTTATTATAATAAACCTTTTATATTTTCTTTTACTTCTTTTAAATTAATATTATTTGCAATACCTTTGTATTTAATAAAACTTCTTTATTAGTCAAAACATACTTATTTAATTAATACCTCTTTATTAATCAAAACTTCCTTTACATGTATATATAAATATATCTTTTTCAAAATGATTAGCATAATTCCATTTCGAGTTCAAAAGAAGATTTTCCACTTAATTTTTTTTGCTTCTTTAATCAAGAATTCTTATTGGTTTACTTAGGAGATTTATGTAATTGCAATGAACGAAGTTGAAAACAACATATCATATTTATATTATACGCTTTATAATTTACATCAATGTTCCAAATTTGACACAGGTCATACCTAAAGCATACAACTCCATCTAGTTACATAGTAGGATACATAACACTAATACTATACATCACCAACCAACACAACATCTAATCTCACATCATACATAAGCTATATATAGATATACTAAATAGACAGATAGAAACTGCCTTCAACCATCATACTAATCATCTTCCTCATACTTCTGAATCAAAGACCGATGGGGTGCTCCAATATCCAAAATCTATCATAACTTCTCCAATGCCTTCTTTATTACTCTCCTACTCGTCATGCGCATCATTTCCATCTTCCAATTACAGTATCTCTCCTTTAACATAATGTAGCCATGGCTGGTTCCATGGAACGTGACTAGGACCAACAGGTAATTCTTGCATTACTTTACCTTCTGCTATTTCTTCGAGTCCTTGAATCTCAACCTCCCATGGGTTTTAAAACACTTTAGCTTCTTCCTCGGATATTTCCACATCATCTCCTTCCATTTCATCCCAATTGATGAAAGAACTGGATGATTCTTCTTGCCAGATAACGTGTTCTCCTTCCATTTCCCAAATTGCATTACTGTCTACGCTACCGTGGTCTGATATTATGGTTTCTAGGTCCTTTATAGGTTTGGATTCCTCCCGCATAGGCTCGAATTCCTCCTCTATAGGCTCCAATTCTGCTATGGGTTCCAATTCAGAAGTGGTCAGATCTATTATCCATATTGCTTTCGAGGCTCATGCAGACATATCATCACTATATATAACGATCATTCCTGGAGTAGCGGATGGGATGAGCATTCCCGTTATTGGGTACCTATCTTCATCCCTTTTGGTTTATGGGATACACTCTGCATCAATCCGAGGCCAAACGTTGCTTGGTGATTGCTTCGATGATTCTTTCTCATCGCTTGAGAGGATAATGAGATTATCCTTTTGAAATCCTTTGTCGAAAAAACATTCCAAATATACTATTTCAAATCTTTTAAAAACTCTTTTTAATAAATTCCATCCTTCTGTATATTCCTCAACTCATCTGGTTTTCATTCCTTATTAATCCTTTCAGTGTCATTATAAACATCTTATAGTCAAATTGTGAAATTCTAATCACACGATGTTAATACTTAGTTTTACCTAACCTAATTTTAATCATCCAATACTAAATTTTTCAAAGATATCCTTTTTATTCAAAATGCAATCCTAGGTAAAATTATTTCATTTACCATAATTTCAAAACAAAAATCATTTTTATATATATATCATTAACAAATACGTGCCCATATATAATAAACTCAACCCATTCTAGGGTGTTACTGTAATAGTCCACTTTTCCGTACCCCTTGAATAGACACTAATCTCCATCGATTAACTCAAGATGAACGGAAAACCGAACCATTAGGGTTAAAAGAAGAGGTAGAAGAAAACAGAAGAAAAAGAAAGAAGAAACAACAGAAACAAAGACAATATCAGAATCTCACATTCGCAGCGGAACAACATATAATAGATAAATGAATAATCTTTAAATCAAAGAACTATATCATTTTATACATTACATCATCATCAGAGTTTACAACAACAATACAACACTGGACAGTTATATGAACTTGTCCATATACAGAATACACAGCGGAATAAATAATATCATATACAAGTGATACGTCTCGCCATCCAGCTCGCCACTGAGCTCCACAGCATCTCCTGAATCCAGAATGACCCGATGACCTAACTCTAGACTGCCCGTGTAGAAAATGATGGGCACCCAGAGTTTAGGGAGGAAACAATAAACTCCAGGTCAGTCATGGTGACTGGTGTGAGAACTAAAACAGTTTATCTTTAAAACAAACAACAGGAAGATTTTATAGTCAATTTCGCAATGCTTTTGGAAAATGAAACTACCATAAGACCTCCCGCCACACACAAAATGCAAACGCATAATTGGAGGAGATTTCTTCTTATGATAGTCAAATATGCTTACTACGCAAATCATTGGATTATTATTATTAGTGCATAGTGCAGAAAAACATTTCGAAAGTATAATATTAATCTTAGCCAACATAGACATTCTGAACTATGCCTACTATAGCTACCATCTAAATAGTGGGGCGCCACCATAAGTAAATGGCAGGTTCTACAACTAAAACCGTACAAGGTTCGTATTGTTTCTTTGGATTTTCCAACAAATGGTCAGGCTAAGGAACTTCCTTTCCTAATGCCGAATGGGATCGCCTCTGGCTGGACGTCCCGAGAGACAAACTGCTCTCTGCCAAACAAGGTCGGGTTACCCCTGTAACTAGGTAACTCACGAATATGTCACCACCCGGTTCTTTGGGACCTTTATCCGAGCGCTCGGTAACATCATCACACATAATAAATAAAGTGTGTCCACATGAGTAAGTATCTGGGCTCCATACCATGATAACACCCCTTTCTAGAAGGAAATGACATACCCTAAAGGGCACGACCCTCATAACCTTGCCGCAACATTCCTGTTTCGACCATTTCCGGGTTGTTGAGGCCCTGACGAAGTCTCGTCCACAAAGCTACGCTTTATACAAAAGCTATGCTTTGGGTCAAACAAATGATCAAAGTAATGATCACAAAGATAAATGATCAAACAAATGATCATATCACAAATGATCAAACAATGATCATTTCACAGCAACACTCAGCATGTCAAATTACCAAATTGGGATATATCGCTGATAACCTTCAACTACATAACATCTGAGCTCGTACGTCTCAGAGAAGGGTGTTAAGCTAAGAGAATAAATTCTCCGCCACCAACAAAAATGTATTTGAAAGAAATCAGCTTTACATCTCAAAATGTAATGTCAGACACGTAACCATACAAGTCTGTTCCGGGTTCGAACAGAACCGAAGGCATTTCCAAAGAAGCCCTTGTAATCCGAATATTCACAATCCCGATAAAACTTCCCATCACAAAGGAAATCTCTATACCATAGCTAACGGTGCAGAGACAATCGATAGGTCATCCTATCGTTTTCACAAATACCCGGTCTTCACCACCGGTCTTCAATACGATCCATATCGTCGTATCACTAATTCGGAATAGGTTATACGACCCAAAGGTCCTTTCTCGGCTAACTCGAATAGTGAGCGCTTATTCAAAAATAAGTGTGGCATTCAATTTCAAGCAAATCCCAACAAATAGCCATTCAAGGTAATTATTGATAGTCGATTATTTAACTATCAATAAAGATGCGCAACATCATCAGATTCCAAATAATTTTCCAAATTATTTATCTTTCAAAAATATCTTTACAAGATATATAATTTCCACACTTCAACTATTTAAAAACAATTTCAAATCAATTTCCACATTTTAATTTATCTTTGAAGATAAAATCTCAAAACATTTTGCTCCATATTGGAAAAACTTTTCCATACCTATTTAATAATAGGTAATTCATAAATCCATTTATTTTCAACATTTGAAAATATTCAATATACTTAAATCAAAATTTGGTATATATTTCATTCTTTAAGGAAATCATTTTCTTTCACAAATTTTATTTGAGTCAAAACGAATGTTACGTAAAACATCGTTACGATAACTCAAAATCACTAGTATAGGGATTCGAAATTTAGATAGATATATAAATCCCAATACTATATAAAACATTTCCTTTCGGAAATCATTTACTATAACAACAGTGTTATAGTCCACCATTTCCTTATTCCTCGAAACGTCTATTTCAACAATAAATGTTGAAATCTATGTTTTCGATACTTAACACGTTTTAAACATCTTTTAAAACAATTACTTCATTTCGTAATATCACTTCTCCAAAACATATCCATTTTATCTAATAATATATTCACTGTCCAAAATCGTGAATATACTTTATTTACCCAATTCAATGTTTCCACACATTTATTTTAAAGGATTATCCACTGTCTAAAATCGCGGATATAATTCCTTTAATTAACTTCCAAAATTCATTTATCAAAATAAGTGATTTCGAATTTATAAAACAATGTTTATAAATTCCAATTCTATTTATAAAAACTTCGATTTATAAAAATCCTTGAATTAACAAATTCGATTTATAACTCAATTTTATACCAAAAATCTAATTTATAAGTTAATTACTTATAAATCTTTTATTTTACAAAAATCTATTCATTTTATAACTTCACATTATAAATCTATTAATTTTATTCACTTATGAAATCCATTTATACTTCCTTTTAACATTTATAAAAACTCATTTTATAATTCCAATATTTTAATTTATAAATATCAATTTTATAAATCTTTTATATAAACCGTTTATAATTATTCCAAAAATATTAATTTAAATAAACCAATTCTATAAAACGTATACTTTCAAAAATCACTTTAAAAATCCCTTTAAAAATCAAAATCGTTATCTTAAACTTCAAAAATGAATCTGATGATGCAACAGCACCAAATAGTCAATCACAACATCCAAACATCATATATCATCATATGATAACAGAATATATCAAAATATCTGTAAATAAATCACTACGGTGAGGAATCCAGTTGGATCCCTCCAACCTGTTTCCCTACATCCACAGATGTTAGCACAATACCAATTTCACGTCAATGTGAAATTATCGCGGTATATGGGATTTATAAATATTATCCGCTATTATGCAGTGCAATAGGGTCTCATCCGCTATACAATGCGGGAAATCAACTCCAATATATACATATTCCAATATATATATTGCTATATACATATATAATACCAATTCCACTTCAATGTGAAATTATCGCAGTATATGTTTTTAATAAATAGCCTCCGCTTAATAACGGCGTATAATGTCTATTTATCACAATAAATAGCAATTTATCATCCAATCACACAATCAATCATTATCAACAATTTTAAATCTCAACTATTTAAAATTTAAATCGAAACACAACATTCGATTGAGTGAGGAGTTCTCACCTTGATTTCAATTTCGTTCCAGCTTTTTATTTCGAATAAAATCAAACAAGCGTTTAATTTTATCCAAAATTTTCACTGACTCCAATTGACTCCAATCCAGTTCCATAGCGTAGTGCTCGATAATACGATTCCAACGCAACTGGTTTCGTGCGTTTTCGATCTCGAATGAAAAAGTTATACATTTTCAAAGTTCGTACACATTTTAATATAAATTAAATTACAATTTCTTTTTATTTTTAACCTCAAATCAATCTGGGCCGTTGATCTTCACCCCCATCAGATCTGGCCGTGACTTCTCTCTTCTTCCTCCTTCTTTCTTTACGTGAAAAATCACGTTCTTATACCCATAGCCGCCACCACTACTTGAATTATTGCCACTACCACCGACCACTACACGACGATCAGGCACCACCATTCCAAAGCCTTCGACGAAAGCTACCCACGCCTGAAACCCTAGCAAGCTCGGCCACCCCCTTTGCCTCGAAATGCATGAAAAACTCAACAGCTTCAAGCACGATTTCTCGTTGATCCGTTGCTCCGTTTTCGATCATCTCCATATGGATTTGAAGCTCTCATCATCCTCTACAACTTTGTAGTTGGAGGTTTTCGCTAATTGTCTACGGATTGAGAGTGATTGAGGGAGGAAGTTTCGAATTTTCATGGCCATTGAAGATAAACATGGCGGCTGGAGTAAGTTAGGGTTTCCTCTTATGAACGTATATATATACGTATATAAATAATATTAAATTTATTTTAAAACGACTTTTTCAAACGATCTCCAAATCACACGTGCCGCCTGGCGTTCGTAAGGTTTACCCCACGTTCCGAACACAATGGAACGTGTTTCGGAGGCTAATTCGATCATATGTAAGAGTTACGGAAATAAACAGTCAAATTTAAATCAAATCAATTTAAACCGATTTCAATGCGTTTTCGCTTCCCCCGGACAAACGGTACATCCGATTCATACGAAATTTGAAACCTTACAATAATATCACATTACGGATCCGATGAAACTAGTTTCGTCGAAATCCAAGACTTTTTGAAAAATGACTATTTTAACTCGCCAAATTAAAATTAAAACAATTTCGATGCGTTTCGAGCTGCCACAGTCAAACGACAACTCCGTTTACTACGAAAATTGAAATCTGATAATAACAAACTATTACGGATCCAATGGAACTAGTTTCGTCCAATTTTGAGACTATCCCAAAAATGGCTAATTTCACTAGTCGATTTAAATATTAAAATATTCAATCTTCACAATTTTACTTTAAATTCAATTTTAAAAGTTCTATAACATTACTATAACTTCAACATGATTTATTATAACTTCATAAATCATTTTCAATCGCATTAAATCCAGATTTCAATTATTTCTGGAATTTCACTATTACATTATTGATTTAATTATTCACTTAAATCCAGATATTCGAATAATAAATTATTCGACTTATTAATTCCACTTGTTAATATTTAAAATTAATTAAATATTCGAATTTCAAATGTCAGAAATTCTGGGCCGTTACAAACTTCCCTCCTTAAAAGAATTTCGTCCTCGAAATTACCAAATAAGAAAATTTCACAAAATCCATTAACTTTTCAGAAATCCATTTTATGAAAATTTTATATTCACCTTTTTCCAAAACCTATAACTTCAACCAAAACAGTGGTTTCCATTTTCTAGTTCAATTCCTACATTTTCATTTCAATTTGGAAATTGACTTTTCATTTAACAAAAATTTTCCAAAATTTCCCGAAAATTTTTCTAACGCCTTAAATTTTCAGAAAAAATTCGCCAGCGTCTCCTTTGCGTGGTTCGATCGTAGTAGGATCACAATTGACATAAATATATATATATCAACCCACCCGGTCGGAAAAGCAGAAAAACAGTTCATATTTCCTATTTTTATTGCGTAGGCGTACCTTTTTAGCATTTTTAAGCAAAGCAGTTATTTATTTAGCATATTTGCGCAACCAAATCAACCGAACGGTAACCACCGCACCTGTACTTACTCAATTTAAACATGTAAGTAACATATATATAAGGTTATTAACAATTTACTCTTTTAAACAACTACAACATTTGCATATCAAAAGAAATGCATACTAAACAAGTTTTATAAGCAACTTATAAAATTTCAACATCACTTGTAATTGTTTACAACCAATTCGTATACAATGACATTCAATTATTCATTTTCAATTAGTTTACATTCACTAATTTACATTCAAGTTGGTTCACTTTCAATTTAAATCAATTTCTATTTAAATTTACTTCACTTTCAATTTAAATCTAATTACATAGCTCCCAATTTTAATCAATTCAATTTCATTAGCACTTAATGAATTATATACAATCAACTAACAATCAAATAACAACCAATGTATATTCAACACAACCAAATAAATTTACTTTACTTCAATTTGGTTCAACACTTTTAATTCAATTGGTTTAATATTAAATTGACTTCCATTCAATTTATTCAAATTCCAATTTTTATTAGCTTTTAATGAATTAACACTTACATCCATTATTTCATATCAATTCATTCACATTAGATTGATTAACATTCAATCCATTTATTAATTCAATTGCTAATCCATTTTTACAAATAAAGTTGAAATTCATTTATATAACTCAAGTTCACATTCATTTAATAAATTCACTTTATTAATTTACTTTGATATCAAAATCAAACTCATTCAACATTACTTAAGTTATTTTCCATTTCAAACATCATTTGTTCAAATTAACTGAAGTTTCCACTTATAAATCCAATTCAGATTCAAATTTTATTTAACTTTTACCAAAGTCAAATTTATTATCTCATGTTATAAGTTCAAAACTTGATTACTTATATTCAACAATTACAGCTTGGATTAATTGATTCACTTATACTTACTTTAATTTAACTCCATCCTTAAGTTAAATTTATTCTATCAAAATTCAATTTATATAAGTATCAACTCATTTATCATTCCCATAAATATTTTAAATAGGATTCCAGAGTCTTTTCAACCTTTCAAAAACCATTTTTGAAATCAATTCAATTTATCTTTTGAATTTCTAAAACCAAATCCAAATTTTCCAAACAACTTTCATTTAAAATAATCTGGCAGCAATTCCTCTTTTGGAAACGCGAAAATGAACACCAATGATGTCGCGATCATCATCAGAATTATTTTCCAGCGACCTGAAAAGAGTTTAGAGCTTTCATCTCTCTAAAACAATTTTCCAAAACACCAAATCCTTTAAAAACACTTCTCTGGAATTTTATTTTGGATTATAAATCACATTTACAAATCTTTTACTTATAAAATTCCACTTCTTATATATATAAGATTATTTTACCATTGTAAATCATTTTAATTATAACTTCATACTTATAATTCATTTGCTTATACACTTTATTCTTTTACAATTGTTTTTTTATTTAACTTACTCAAACAACTTTAATTAACTTATATATATTCTTACATTTTCAACATCCAAACAATCAATTATATAGACTTTAACACTGAAAAATTATTTCTTTATATACAAAATATAATCGAGGTAAAATTATTTCATTTACCCAATTTTAAAACAATATCGTGCCGAATTGTTCTGAACAAGTGTTTAGAGATCCCTATCGATAGAGTTGTACAGACTATACCGACCAGAATCCATATACCACTCAACAAACCAATCATCACAATATAAAACAATTTTATATTCACTAACAAATACGCGCTCATATCTATTATTACACTCAACTCATTCTACAGTACTACTGACTCTATCTCTAATGAGTAACACCCAACAAAGCAGGGTTGTCGCTTAACCATATGCTCTGATACCAAATGTAATAGTCCACTTTTCCGTACCCCTTGAATAGACACTAATCTCCATCGATTAACTCAAGATGAACGAAAAACCGAACCATTAGGGTTAAAAGAAGAGGTAGAAGAAAACAGAAGAAAAAGAAAGAAGAAACAACAGAAACAGAGAAAATATCAGAATCTCACATTCACAGCGGAACAACATATAATAGATAAATGAATAATCTTTAAATCAAAGAACTATATCATTTTATACATTACATCATCATCAGAGTTTACAACAACAATACAACACTGGACAGTTATATGAACTTGTCCATATACAGAATACACAGCGGAATAAATAATATCATATACAAGTGATACGTCTCGCCATCCAGCTCGCCACTGAGCTCCACAACATCTCCTGAATCCAAAATGACCTGATGACCTAACTCTAGACTGCCCGTGTAGAAAATGATGGGCACCCAGAGTTTAGGGAGGAAACAATAAACTCCAGGTTAGTCATGGTGACTGGTGTGAGAACTAAAACAGTTTATCTTTAAAACAAACAACAGGAAGATTTTAAAGTCAATTTCGCAATGCTTTTGGAAAATGAAACTACCATAAGACCTCCCACCACACACAAAATGCAAACGCAGAATTGGAGGAGATTTCTTCTTATGATAGTCAAATATGCTTACTACGCAAATCAATGGATTATTATTATTAGTGCATAGTGCAGAAAAACATTTCGAAAGTATAATATTAATCTTAGCCAACATAGACATTCCGAACTATGCCTACTATAGCTACCATCTAAATAGTGGGGCGCCACCATAAGTAAATGGCAGGTTCTACAACTAAAACCGTACAAGGTTCGTATTGTTTCTTTGGATTTTCCAACAAATGGTCAGGCTAAGGAACTTCCTTTCCTACTGCCGAATGGGATCGCCTCTGGCTGGACGTCCCGAGAGACAAACTGCTCTTTGCCAAACAAGGCTGGGTTACCCCTGTAACTAGGTAACTCACGAATATGTCATCACCCGGTCCTTTGGGACCTTTATCCGAGCGCTCGGTAACATCATCACACATAATAAATAAAGTGTGTCCACATGAGTAAGTATCTGGGCTCCATACCATGATACCACCCCTTTCCAGAAGGAAATGACATACCCTAAAGGGCACGACCCTCATAACCTTGTCGCAACATTCCTGTTTCGACCATTTCCGGGTTGTTGAGGCCCTGACGAAGTCTCGTCCACAAAGCTACGCTTTATACAAAAGCTATGCTTTGGGTCAAACAAATGATCAAAGTAATGATCACAAAGATAAATGATCAAACAAATGATCATATCACAAATGATCAAACAATGATCATTTCACAGCAACACTCAGCATGTCACATTACCAAATTGGGATATATCGCTGATAACCTTCAACTACATAACCTCTGAGCTCGTACATCTCAGAGAAGGGTGTTAAGCTAAGAGAATAAATTCTCCGCCACCAACAGAAATGTATTTGAAAGAAATCAGCTTTACATCTCAAAATGTAATGTCAGACACGTAACCATACAAGTCTGTTCCCGGTTCGAACAGAACCGAAGGCACTTCCAAAGAAGCCCTTACAATCCGGATATTCACAATCCCGATAAAACTTCCCATCACAAAGGAAATCTCTATACCGTAGCTAACGGTGCAGAGACAATCGATAGGTCATCCTATCGTTTTCACAAATACCCGGTCTTCACCACCGGTCTTCAATACGATCCATATCGTCGTATCACTAATTCAGAATAGGTTATACGACCCAAAGGTCCTTTCCCGGCTAACCCGAATAGTGAGCGCTTATTCAAAAATAAGTGTGGCATTCAATTTCAAGCAAATCCCAATAAATACCCATTTAAGGTAATTATTGATAGTCGGTTATTTAACTATCAATAAAGATGCGCAACATCATCAGATTCCAAATAATTTTCCAAATTATTTATCTTTCAAAAATATCTTTACAAGATATATAATTTCCACACTTCAACTACTTAAAAACAATTTCAAATCAATTTCCACATTTTAATTTATCTTTGAAGATAAAATCTCAAAACATTTTCCTCCATATTGGAAAAACTTTTCCATACCTATTTAATAATAGGTAATTCATAAATCCATTTATTTTCAATATTTGAAAATATTCAATATACTTAAATAAAATTTAGTATATATTTCATTCTTTAAGGAAATCATTTTCTTTCGCAAATTTTATTTGAGTCAAAACGAATGTTACGTAAAACATCGTTACGATAACTCAAAATCACTAGTATAGGGATTCGAAATTTAGATAGATATATAAATCCCAATACTATATAAAACATTTCCTTTCGGAAATCATTTACTATAACAACAGTGTTATAGTCCACCATTTCCTTATTCCTCGAAACGTCTATTTCAACAATAAATGTTGAAATCTATGTTTTCGATACTTAACACGTTTTAAACATCTTTTAAAACAATTACTTCATTTCGTAATATCACTTCTCCAAAACATATCCATTTTATCTAATAATATATTACTGTCCAAAATCGTGAATATACTTTATTTACCCAATTCAATGTTTCCACACATTTATTTTAAAGGATTATCCACTGTCTAAAATCGTGGATATAATTCCTTTAATTAACTTCCAAAATTCATTTATCAAAATAAGTGATTTCGAATTTACAAAACAATGTTTATAAATTCCAATTCTATTTATAAAAACTTCGATTTATAAAAATCCTTGAATTAACAAATTCGATTTATAACTCAATTTTATACCAAAAATCTAATTTATAAGTTAATTACTTATAAATCTTTTATTTTACAAAAATCTATTCATTTTATAACTTCACATTATAAATCTATTAATTTCATTCACTTATGAAATCCATTTATACTTCCTTTTAACATTTATAAAACCTCATTTTATAATTCCAATATTTTAATTTATAAATATCAATTTTATAAATCTTTTATATAAACCTTTTATAATTATTCCAAAAATCTTAATTTAAATAAACCAATTCTATAAAACGTATACTTTCAAAAATCACTTTAAAAATCCCTTTAAAAATCAAAATCGTTATCTTAAACTTCAAAAATGAATCTGATGATGCAACAGCACCAAATAGTCAATCACAGCATCCAAACATCATATATCATCGTATGATAACAGAATATATCACAATATCTGTAAATAAATCACTACGGTGAGGAATCCAGTTGGATCCCTCCAACCTGTTTCCCTGCATCCACAGATGTTAGCACAATACCAATTTCACGTCAATGTGAAATTATCGCGGTATATGGGATTTATAAATATTATCCGCTATTATGCGGTGCAATAGGGTCTCATCCACTATATAATGCGGGAAATCAACTCCAATATATACATATTCCAATATATATATATTGCTATATACATATATAATACCAATTCCACTTCAATGTGAAATTATCACAGTATATGTTTTTAATAAATAACCTCCGCTTAATAACGGCGTATAATGTCTATTTATCACAATAAATAGCAATTTATCATCCAATCACACAATCAATCATTATCAACAATTTTAAATCTCAACTATTTAAAATTTAAATCGAAACACAACATTCGATTGAGTGAGGAGTTCTCACCTTGATTTCAATTTCGTTCTAGCTTTTTATTTCGAATAAAATCAAACACGCGTTTAATTTTATCCAAAATTTTCACTGACTCCAATTGACTCCAATCTAGTTCCATAGCGTAGTGCTCGACAATACGATTCCAACGCAACTGGTTTCGTGCGTTTTCGATATCGTATGAAAAAGTTATACATTTTCAAAGTTCGTACACATTTTAATATAAATTAAATTACAATTTCTTTTTATTTTTAACCTCAAATCAATCTGGGCCGTTGATCTTCACCCCCATCAGATCTGGCCGTGACTTCTCTCTTCTTCCTCCTTCTTTCTTTACGTGAAAAATCACGTTCTTATACCCATAGCCGCCACCACTACTTGAATTATTGCCACCACCACCGACCACTACACGACGATCAGGCACCACCATTCCAAAGCCTTCGACGAAAGCTACCCACGCCTAGAACCCTAGCAAGCTCGGCCACCCCCTATGCCTCGAAATGCGTGAAAACTCAGCAGCTTCAAGCACGATTTCCCGTTGATCCGTTGCTCCGTTTTCGATCATCTCCGTATGGATTTGAAGCTCTCATCATCCTCTACAACTTTGTAGTTGGAGGTTTTCGCTAATTGTCTACGGATTGAGAGTGATTGAGGGAGGAAGTTTCGAATTTTCGTGGCCATTGAAGATAAACATGGCTGCTGGAGTAAATTAGGGTTAGGGTTTCCTCTTATGAACGTATATATATACGTATATAAATAATATTAAATTTATTTTAAAACGACTTTTTCAAACGATCTCCAAATCACACGTGCCGCCTGGCGTTCGTAAGGTTTACCCCACGTTCCGAACACAATGGAACGTGTTTCGGAGGCTAATTCGATCATATGTAAGAGTTACGGAAATAAACAGTCAAATTTAAATCAAATCGATTTAAACCGATTTCAATGCATTTTCTCTTCCCCCGGACAAACGGTACATCCGATTCACACGAAATTTGAAACCTTACAATAATATCACATTACGGATCCGATGAAACTAGTTTCGTCGAAATCCGAGACTTTTTGAAAAATGACTATTTTAACTCGCCAAATTAAAATTAAAACAATTTCGATGCGTTTCGAGCTGCCATAGTCAAACGACAACTCCGTTTACTACGAAAATTGAAATCCGATAATAACAAACTATTACGGATCCAATGGAACTAGTTTCGTCCAATTCTGAGACTATCCCAAAAATGGCTAATTTCACTAGTCGATTTAAATATTAAAATATTCAATTTTCACAATTTTACTTTAAATTCAATTTTAAAAGTTCTATAACATTACTATAACTTCAACATGATTTATTATAACTTCATAAATCATTTTCAATCACATTAAATCCAGATTTCAATTATTTCTGGAATTTCACTATTACATTATTGATTTAATTATTCAATTAAATCTAGATATTCGAATAATAAATTATTCGACTTATTAATTCCACTTGTTAATATTTAAAATTAATTAAATATTCGAATTTCAAATGTCAGAAATTCTGGGTCGTTACAGTTACTAACCCTATCTCTTATGTGTATCTCATGCTAGGGTATTACTAACCATACTTTGATGAGACTTTTACCCTATTAGGCTCAGGTATTCGCTCAGCCATAATTTATGATACCAAATGTAACGACCCGACTCCTCGACCCTCAGAAATCGACACTAATACATCCTTGGTATTCACGTGCCGCAAATCCAAGTGCCGGAGAGGCAGATTATCAAGGAGTAAAAGAAAATGAAGATAGAACAGAATCTTACACAAATAGAATAACACACATTACTTCAATATATATAACTTTATAGTGGAAATTTTAAATACATTTATCAGAGTTAAACATGGACAGTTATAAATATCTGTCCTCACAAATGTGGAATACAACAGTACATAAGTATGGGGGAAAAGAGGTAATGGTCTACTAAAGAATCATCTAACTCCATGTTCCGAGCTCTTCTCGATTTCTTCTAACTAAACTCGACTACTAGGCTGCCCAAAAAAATAGGGCACCCAGAGTATAAGGAAAGGGAAATAAACTCCGGATCAGTAATGAGACTGATGCGAGAAACTTAAAATATGGATATTTGAGAACAAGGGTATCCCATATGACCACGCTGCACATAAACACAGAACGGGTTTTTACCTTATAATAACTAACATCTTTACTACTCAAAATCCGGTATTATTATTTTTAATGACATTCTTTTGAAAATACTTTTCAAATAAACTTATGAATCTTAGTCGAAATTGTTACATTGATTAAATTCCACCATGCTAGCTACAAAGTAGGTTTTACAATCAAATCCGAAGGCACTTATTGGAGAATGGATTTCCATACAATGGTAGGTAAGGAACTACCTTTTATACAGTACATTTTTAGAAGGATGTACCGAGGATCAAAAACTTTTGAAACCTCTGCACCGGGCAAGACCGACCTACCCACAGACCAACTTAGCGGCGGATAAAACCGAATATGACATTACCCCGTTCGTAACTGACCTATCCGAGAGCTCTCTTAGCATACACAACATACTCTACATATATAGAGTAATCTAGAAAGGTTATGACCATACCCTAATGGTTGTGAACCACATAGCTTTATGACATGCACTGTTTAAGCCATTTCCGAGTGATGAGGTCCGAGGTAACGATTACCTTTCACAAATCAAATTCCACTTTGAATGTCACATTGCCATTCCATGATCACACAACCGATTTCCACAAACGTATAACTCCTAAGCTTGTACATCTGAGGAAAGGGTGTTAAGCTAAGGGAAGTTGTCTTCTCTACCACCAAATAGATGATACGTTTATAGAGATCAATCGATGTGATTAGAAATGCAATGTCAGACATTCGTCCATACAATTTGTCCACGTGTAGAACAAACCGAAGGAACTCTCCTATTACATCATGTCGGGGATTATCCCTAGGATTACTAGCGAGCAGCCCATGCATCATAGATCAAATGAAGATACTACTACCACATATATGAGATATGGGAAATTCCCCCGATGGGTTAGTGAAAAGCAGCCTTCATTCCATTTATTATCATCCCATGTCTTCACTTTGAATATGCAGATTGGTTCGAAGTGGTTTTCAGATAAGAATCGCTCAAATCCAACCCCGGTTTCTTTGAACTAATCATCTATAAAAAGATGTTATTAAATACGTGCTTATCATTTGATTAATTGCTTTCTTTTTATCAAAAATATCTTCTAGAGATATATATCATTATCACATTTTCTTTCCGGTATATACAGAATCATTAAACCTCTCTTTAACTTTTGAAATACCAAATCATTTTCATAAGTCATATTGCAAAACCTTTTTGAGTTAAAAAGGGTCGACAAAAATTATACTAATTCTACTCAACATTAATTTCCGTATTCAACCTTTACCATCCGTTCGAATAACGGTGATATCACCTTTTAAATTCACATGGATAGTACGGGTTCTCTCCTCGGAATTCAATACCAAGTGTAAGAAGATTATCTCTATACAATCCAAGTTGTATTAAATTAAATTAGAAAAATCGAATCTTTTATACTTGCCTAGTTTCCAACATTTCGACTTTATCTATTACTCGCCCAGGAAAGAGGCTAGGTGAGCTAGGGTACTAGTTGCTCCTAAACATTTCCTTAGTTTAAGCACCTCACATCCGGGTCTCATGAATAGAAACATCAAGTCTAATCGTCGGCTTTTAGAGCCTAAAATTAAATCACTTGATTTTAATAACTTTTCTTTAAATCGTTTATTCAAACTTTCTAAAATAAATTATAAAACCTCCAAATCATCTTCAGAACACTTATTTATTTATTTATTTGAAAACATTTATTAAATATTTGGGAAATAATACTTACTTTTAAAGCAATATTTAAAATGTTATAAAAACGCTATAGAAAATGCTGTGAATAGTGCTCCGAATAGTGCTTTAAGCTTATTTGATCAAAACAACTTTTCGATCATTTAGAAATCCATTTTTATAACTCAAATCTCTTTTAAAACATATTAAAAGATTTATAGAATTTATTCCATATATTAAAGAATTAAAAATATCATTTATAAAAAGTTCATCGCTTTGGTTTCTAAACTGTCAAAGCGCGACTATTTTGAAAACTTGATTTGCTCATATTTCAAAATCTACTAAACGAAATCTCAATCCTTTTCTTCTGTTTGAAAACTATGATTATAAGAGCTTGGAAAATTCTAATTACGAAGAATTCCAGCTTTGAATCCATCGTATACATGGATTTAACTTTCTACGGCGCGAAATTGTGAACCGTCGTTACGCGTCGTGCCTATTTTTTACTCAATTTTCACAACTTGTCAAAACTTCAAATTGGAGTTTAGTGTTTATAAAATATTTTAAAAAAAATTAAACCATTTTAAAATGGTTAATAATCCCATATACACCATTTCATTTATTAGAGGAAAGTGATTTTCTTTGTGATATTCGACGTGTATTAAACATGACTTGTTTCAATATCAAAATATACATATAAATGTGTTCATATATTAAACGTGTTCATGTGCATATGTATGTTATATGTGTGCATGACATATAAACATGGTTGCAATGACTTTTGAACAACTTCCATTCGTTAAACCATTGAAAATCAGGAAACCGATTCCCGATCACATTTTCACTTATAAATTAAATTACATATAAATTTAAATAAAATTTTAAAATAAAATTTTAGTCATCATTATTTAATTAAAATGATCTCATTTGAATTATAAAACCATATAAATCAATATTAACAATTATTTACAAAAAAAATCGCTACTATATCGATAAAGCGATATCCATTTTCCTTATATTTTCAAATCAAATATATATCTTTATAAAATTATTATAGATCAGTCATTAATTACTTTATAACTAATTATAATGAATTGTAATAATTTTAAACCATTATTTAAATAATTAAAATAATTTTTAGATCATCAAATCTGAATTTAAATTCATAAATCAATATTTAAGTATAAGGGCATCAATGATGATGTCATAAATACTTTTATTTTTCCCAAAAATAATTTTTTTTCTTTCATATTCTTGTTTAAAAATAAAAATAAATGTATGTATATAGCTCCATGAGTGATGTTTTATGATTTTAGAGCTGTTTAATAATAAAACGGTTTTTGATCATTTTATAGGTATTTTTCCAAAGGAAATATAATTTGGAACATTCTTCCAAAATAAGTTCGTTCTTATTATTCTTCCCGTAAAACTTGATTATTTATGAAAAATAATCCATATTTGAATATTTAAAATAATTTTAATATCTTTAATTAAAGTGATCAAATTACGGGTCGTTATAATATAGCATTCTTAATATCATTTGCTTCCATTTTTGAACATTACTTCAATGATACAAGACAAAGAATGCAGATATGTACTATTTCATTTCTGCATTATAGACCAATCACAAATGCAAATCACATAGTAGTTTCAATGGGTCATCGGGAACCTATCTTAAAATCATCTCTAGGCCCTTCAAATTGAAATCTTCATCGACATCTTAAAATATTTCCAAGATAGCCTCTATTTTACTACCAAAACTTTCTAAATCAAATCAACCCGAAAGTATCTTTGATTCTTTCAATATCATGCAAACATCTCTTTGGCCCAATTTTTTTTTCCATATATGTCTTAACCTAATTTTTATCTTTACTAATGTCTCTTCTATGTGATGTTTTAACCAAAATAATTTAAATTATCTTAACTTAAACCGAAAATATTATCGCTTTTCTTTGTCAGTTCAGAAAATTCTACTAATGTCTCAATCATCATTCCGTAACCATATGTCAAGAAGACATGTTAATGGACCTATTAAATTTAAATTATTTAGGGAGGGAGGTTAAAATCTCCAATGAAGGTATATTGGACTGCTTCGTCAAATATAGATATCAACTCGTCACCTTATGACAATTGGGATTACAATGTACAACAAAATCATGCTAGTCCTTTACTTCTCATTCAAATCATACAACTAGTATACAACATCACCTTAAAATGAGTTATCCAATCCTATTCTAAAATTTTAACCTATGCCTAAAAATCTCCATACATAAAGGTCACCAAAAGAGTCTAGATACCATACACTTATTTCCAATCATGAAACAACACTATCAAATGACTTATGCACTGTGTGAGTTTCAAAGCATAACTATAAACAATAACATTTCATAATTCTAAATCAGTGACTTGCCTTAAATCATGATTTGCTTTTGCTTTATCATGAGTAGATAGTAGTACGCTGGCTTTTAGGACCGCTTCCAGTGCATAAGCTTTAAATATTTGATTCTCTCTTGGTAAATTTAGGCATTCCCTTTCTGTATAACCCAACTAGTTGCAATTATAACACTTAATACAATTGAGGTCGACTCTATTATCCTTTGCTATATACCTCTTCTTCCTACATTGATTACACCTTCTCCTTTCTTACTTTCCATGAACATCCTCACGCTTACGTTTTCCTTGTTGTTGGTTAACCTCTTTCTTAGGCTTCTCCTTAACTGCCTCTCTCTTCATAACATTCAATAAAGTAACCTTGACCAAATTCTCGTAGATAACCCCATGTGGTACATGGTTTAATGCCATCTACATTAATGGTGCATTCAATCCATCAGTAAACCATATACCCTTTTTGAACTGGGTATTAACTAGCTTATATCCAAATCATGATAATTTCTTAAACTTGTTTACCTACTCAAAAATTGTCATCTCACCCTGCTTCAAGTTGATAAAATTCTCTAATATACACCCTTTCTCCACCCCAGAAACAATATTTATACAAACTTCCCCTTGAACATATCCTAAGCGATATCTATCATATTCACCTAAACTATAGCATTCTTCCACCGTACACCAACTTCTTGCTTTGTATGCCATGTAGCTAAATGCCTTTTTCTCAACATCACTTAATCCAAATAATGTAAAAATCTTCTTACATGTGCCTAGCCTTGCCAAGACCCAGCTCCATTAAAAACCTTCTCATCTAGGCTAGTAAAGTCCTTACACTGCTTGATTAAATTGCCAGTAAGTGGTTGATAAGGGAAAACTTCAGTAGTTGTAGTTGTAGCAGGTGAAATTGGAGTCTCGTTAGCCTGACTCAAGCTTGCACCATGCAGCGGAACCAAGTTGGGAAGTTCACGCCGGGAATGTTAACCGGGAAAGGTCTAGCCTTAGCTCCAACTATAGCCTCTGTTCCAGTTGACTCTGTGGAATTACTCATCCTCGGGTATATGAAAAATGGGCAACATTGGTACTTTTCCATAAAATCATATAATATACTGGAATAGTAAAAGGGTGTAGATGTATTTATTTCTATTATCTATAAAATACAATTACAAATACGCTCTCTCATACATGCTTAGTCTTATAGTTTTTTTCTGATACTAAATATAACAACCCACTCTTTTCAAACCTCTGGTTTCCGACACAAAACAACAACTTTGACGAGAAAAGTCCAAAAATATAGATCATTATGATTTGATAATAAATAAACAAAAAAGAACTAACTACTAACTTTCTAAACTAACATCAGAAGAAACAACATATAATATGAAACATCTTATATACTTAAATCATAGATCCAAATATATAGTTAGATCTGTACAATTAATCCCAATTCAGTCCACAACATACATAAATGTACACTGTTATGGACTATATGCATAATTTATAAAATATTCATAATGTGATGTCTTCACCACCTTATCAACCATGCCACTAAGGTCCACTAACCTAGTGATATAAATAAAATGGAAAACAGGAATGCATCAGACATAAGTCTGGTGTGTGAAACAAATTTATTTCATATATAAAATAAAGAGACTGGTAAAACATCGTCAGTGTCTCCTAACCCATACACATACTCTAACTAATCCATTCATATACCTTGACCTGCCTACTTACATCCATTGAGTAATATCAACACTAAACCTGGGTTAACTACTTGATTAAGGTCATATCCAGTTATATCTTGTTATACACAACTATATTTATATACTCAACCAATAGAGTCTACCAAATTCATAGCAAAGAACACCAATTTCCAAAACAACAATATGTATTATCACCGAGGGAACAACCGTTACCTAAAAAATCGATATGTTATACTAAGGGAACAATCATTTCCCTAGAATATCTATTTCCAGAGTCAATAATGCAAATACCAAAGGAATAATCATTTCCCCAAAACAACTTTATATTTTCATTTCGAATACCGAAGGAACAACAATTTTCTCAGAAGTATTTTGGACTATGTGTGCCTCACATACACATTCAATACCCAACATCCAACGTCTAACCATTCAACAATCAATTATACATCAAGCATGCCCAATATCCAAGCCAATCATACGTATTTAATTTAATAATCAAACATCACTATACTAGAAAAACAACTAGTGTCATATACACATCATGTACATGTATATTCGACAATATCTATACGTTTTGCAACATCACATCATCTCGCATAACTACTCTGACGTAGCCTGTAGCATCGCACTAAGTCTCGATCTCATAAAGTATCTTCAATTCATACCGCACATAACTGGGCCTAGGTTCAACTTGCCCAAAATACATGGCTATCGGTGCACTAGTGGGCATCATCGGTCCACTAGACATCTTTTTTTCCAAATATCAAAAATCTATTTTCTTCTTCATTTTGTTCTATTCATTTATACTTCTATATATCTTGATTATACTTCATTATATCAATTTAAGCATAGTTTATACATCATTGTCATGGTCTCTAACATCATTCATCAATTCATATTAGCTAATTTCTACATAGAGTAGGTTATCTTCAAATTCAACCAAACCATCTTACTATAAACCCAAATAATCCACTATTATCAGATTAATTATCTATTAAACACTTTTAAATTTGTTATTAAATCGTAATTAGACCTATAGCAATGATTTAACACTATAATTGTTTTATAGATGGAAAGGGAAATTCCACTCATAAAAATAATGCTCCAAAGCCCATAATTACTCACTGTATGGACTACTGCACGTAGAAAAAATTCAAATTCGGTCCCACTTCCTTTTCTAGATTGAAGCCTTTATTGTCCCTTCAATCTGTCGTTGGTTTTATCAGATGCCATTAAGTTTTAAGGAACTTTTGCCCTTTTTACTGAAGGTAGTTTTTACTAAACAGGAAGGAGTTTCTAAAAAAGAACGTATTTTGACCAATTTGTAGATGGTGGAAGTGTCGATTAGGTAATTAAAATATAGAACTAGAATTTAGCCCAATGCCCACCTAAAAAACTCAAATCTTATTTCTTATATATCTCCTCCATACGACCTCAAAATCAAACAAATAAGTATTCGACGTGAATATGAAAAAATAAGCTAGACGTAATGGCATAGCTCCCATCGTCAAATTCCAAAGTTGGAAAATTGACCGATTTGCCCCTTAAATATTTAAACTAATTAAATTATCAATTAAGTTCAATATTATTAAATATTATACTAGGATATTACAAAGGAACAACAATGGGAGGTTTAGACAAAAAGTTTGATGAAAAGTAAATATCACTAATTTGCATGATTACCTATATACTTTTATATCGTGAATAATACCAAATGGTAATACTCGAGGTAATTAAACCATACCTCAATCTACATCTTCACCTACATCCAACAAATCAGAAAATTTCTACTATCGTGCTTTGTTATACAATAAAAACGATCTTATACAAAACAACACAACACCAATCGTGGTCTAAATGCCACATACTAGGCTAATTAGCCACTGGTCTTCTGAGAATGCAAAAACCCACCAAATAGCCAACATTTTAAGCCATAGGTCTCCTAGTAAGGCCAAAACCCACCAAATAGCCAACAGTATAAGACCAATACCTAAGATCATTCAATGCACCATCCACCATCTAAAATCGTATCAAACCAGATTGATATATGCTTGTCCAACCGCTACCATTTTTATCATGAGCACAAAATGACAAGTAAATCTGAGCCTATAACCATTATTATAGCATAGCTCGAGATTTATATCTGCATTATCAAGATAAAACATCTTCTATTAATAGTGTCGGTCCGCCTGAAGATGCACACCTGACACAACAATTGCTCATTACAAAAAGGGACTATAAATATCTAATCCTAAAGCTGAAGCTAAGGAAAAAAGACTCGGGTCATATGCACAATATTGTATGGAATCAAATATCAAAATACCCTAGCCATCACATCTCAAAACTCACTCTATGACCCTATAAAAGTTACTATACAAATCAAAACATGTCTCCAACCATCATCTACGACCTCAGTGTCACCTAACATCCTCGATACACCATCTCGGTCTGTCTTAAACATTATGGTGAAACCACGTTGGAGTAGGTCCCACTTAGACCCCGAAATCAAATTACTCCAAAACCTACAAAAACATCAAGAATTATATCCCTTGAAAAATGATGAATAATGGTCCAAACAGTTCCTCAATCCGACTTCGTGTGCTAGAAATATCACATTCTAAAGTTCATCGGTCCTAGTGAAAACCTCAAATTCCTCAAATTATGGACAACATTTCAACCAAACAAATACCATGATTGGCCATTTGAACTATTATGATGAATGGACAATTTTTTTAAAACTTGACAAGCTTGTAGTCATATCTTTGAGTTTCAATTGGAGTGTATTGAATTTTAGAGTTGTTCTGGGTTTTTGGTTTGCCATCTGTTATCCCGCCTTTTGGAAAGGCCATCACACTAAAGACTTGGCTAGAGACTGAAGAAAATCCATCCCGAAGATCGATCGTCTATAGGTCTGAGTCTGGATCGAGCTACAACTAGCATGGTATGGCAAGCAAATCTATGGAAGGCAACATTCCAAATTTCTGGTCAATCGGAGTTTGTATGCTCAAGATATGGATCGATCAAGGTCCATGTTAGACAGGTAGATTTCGTACCCATCAACATGCATCCATCATTGCGTATACATCCTATCGATATGAAATGAGCACGAGTTCATCACTCAGCATCCATCATTCGTATCCACCAGTTTTCAATAGCTTTCAGCACTTCTCGGATCGATCGTAGTCAACTCATTCAACAGCTAAACATTTTGTATCCATCACATCAACCAGCGGCTATATCTTTCGTATAGATTGGCTAATCGATCGATAAGAAGAGAGGTGTCAAGGATCGATACAAAGGAGAGAGTTTCAGCATCGATACAAAGTCAAAGGCAGATGATCGATACGAAGGGAAGAACCACAGGTCGATATGAAAAAAGGCACAACATCGATACGAAGAGCTTAGAATCAGATGGAAACAAAAGCCACAGTCAAACCAAAGGAAACGGATAATAAGCATGAAATGTGGATCTCTAGCGCCACATCATCAACACGAGATGATCTATACTAATTGTATCGGTACAAAGAGGATCGATACGCAATTAATCGATACGAAGCCTTCAGCCTTCCTAGCAAATTCAACCTTGGATCGATCATCTCTCTCAAACTATAAGTCCAAATGCCATGAAATTTTTACACGAGCATGCATATCAACTCAAGAACCACCAAGATCGATCGCAACTCAATTGGGCCATTTCTTGATCGATACAAAGCATGCATGGATCGATCAGGGATCGATCCCAAACGACTCCAGATCGATCATCTGGGCCCACCTACGTTATATAAAGGGTATTTCGAGATTTGTGGCAGATGTTTCCAGCTCTACACCTATAAATAGCACCCCTATGCCAACTAAAAGAGGACTTTTGGAACTCCTACGCTGTTACTCTGCTGAAACTCCATTGTAACTTGAGTGCTAACAATTGTACTATTGTAAATCAGTTGAGAATCATCAATAAACAGCAATCTCTTCAAAGTGGATGTAGGCTACAACGCCGAACCACTATAAATTCTTGTCTCTTTCTATTACTGTTGACTTTTCTTAGTGTGATTGTTCGATTAGCCTCCTTTTCCATTTAATTTCTTCATTCTAATCTCTTCAATTACATCCGACGAGTGTTGTGCTCAATTTTGGTACAAACACTTTGGTGCTTTCGTTGAGTGAACTTTTCTTTTCTCTGATTCTGTGGATCCCCTACCATTGTTGGATTGCTAAAATCTAAGGAGGAGACCCTTTAACAACCCAAAATTTAAGGAGAAATAAATAAATAATCATAAGTGAAAAGAAATAGTGTTTATAATTAAAATTCGTTGAAATTAGTATTGAAATTAATTGGTGGTAGATTTATTGAAATGTTTCAATTAGAAAGGGAAAGAGGAATTAAATTGTAACGATTAAGTTTAATATAAGAACTTGCATTTGTGTCAAAATGGAATGAACATTTTAAATAGAAATAAATTATGTTTTGAGAAAATGAAATAAACTTTTTATTTTGAATATATGTATGATTTTATAAACATGGAGTTTGTTTTGTTAGAAAAAGGAAAAATATAAAAATATATATAACAGTATATTTAAAAAAAAGGCATCTACTTTTATAAATTTGAAAAGTGAAGACGACGATGTTCAAATGAGATGGGTTATTGTAAATGAGAGAAAATGTAATAATATATTTATAAAAAAGAAGGCATTTAATAAAATAAACGTTATATTTTAAAAAGAAAAGGCAAGAGTGTATTATGGAAGGATTGCATTTCTTACAGAAAATATAAGGTATGTTATTTCTTTGTTAGTAAGGAAAAAGGGTCTGTTTGGTTTTTGAACATAAAAACATTTATACCAATTAATTAATATAATTGATTGCTCAATTTAAAGGTAAAGAATAAGGTTACTAATTAATACACAACATATAAACACGTTTGTGGAAATATGATATTTATCTAATTACAAAAGATGTGAATATGGAAAAAAATGTAGATATAACAATTCACATGTTAATTTATTTATTTCAGATGTAAATGTGCAAAGATATTGATATGTTGTTTATTTATCTATTTTAGATGTAAACAGTAAATTAAATGGGATGTTGAAAACTGAAATGAAACATGTCAATAAAGAGAGACGCATGAAAATTTAACCTAAAATAAAATGCATAAATTAGAAATTAATTGAGGAGAAGAAAATGTTATTTATAGTTTGTATATTATTGAGGGTGTAATTAATTGAATTAAATATAAGATAAGGCGTTAATAAGGCGCATTGTAAGATTTGACACAGCAATGAGTAAGCAAAAGTTTCACACATGCTGTTTTGCATTCTTTTATTCCATCTGGTCCTTCCCTGCTTCCATCAAATGGTTCCTATTCAGCCTACAAAGTTGTCGCATCCTATTCAATCCCCAAATCCAAAGGTCTGAGATCCACTTCTACCCCTATAAATAATAGCTTAGGCTTAACACCTTTTCTCATTCTAGATTTTCTCCGCTTGGGTTCAACTTTTCAGGAAGGACCCTAAAATGAATAATTTTCCAAGGAGAGAATCTTTTTAATAAAAATTATTTTACAACTCCAAGTGGATCGGGGAAGACCAAAGGACGATATTAGGATAGAGGTGAGGGATTGTAATTATTTTAAGATTTCTTTAAGTAATGTAAAATAATAGGGTTTCCAATAGTTGTAGTTTTACTATGATTTTTGGAATAGCCTTTTCAGTAGTTTATTTACAGTTTTTAGAATTATTTTCAATCTATTTCCTTTTAGCTATTCTTTTCAGTAATTTTAGTTTATTTCTGTTAATTATAATTTATTACTATTAAGCATAGATTTTTATTGATTTACAGTATTTGAGTTTATTTGCTGTTGTTTATTTCTTATTTACACCTTTTTCGATATTTTGGATTTTATGCAAGCGTCTATTCTCTTTATCCCCCTTTTCTTCGCGTATAGATTAGAATAAATTAAATGCGAATATGTATTATATAAGTATGAATATTGAATGAAGAAAATAAGATGTAAATTATAAAGACTGTAATAAATAATGGAATTGGACTGAAATTACGCCTAATCATAATTAGAATTGGACTAATTAATGATAACTGGCATAGTTATAACTCAGAATTATAACTAAATAGAGTAAAAGATGAAAGAAGCTTATTTCACACTTAGACCTCGGGTTAAGTAATAAGCATGATTATAATGTAGGTTATAATAAGAAAAAAAAGAATAGATTGAAGCTTATTTTAAGACTTGGGATAAATTAATAAACGTAGAAAGAAAAGATGATAATAAAGGCTTATTTAAACAATTTATCTAAGTTCATAAGCAAAGATGAAAGTAAGACCTGTACCAAATAACATTCCCTATTAGACGAAACGATGGTCTCACATTAGCCTGAAACGTGACGAGGGCATGCTTATTCTAAGAATGGTAATAATTTCTCAAATAGAAGTCCAAATCACGGGGGATTTGGATAAGGGGCGCGACTAGATATTGTTTGGATGAAGTGCCAATACCAACAACATTACCCCTATTTTCTATGGACACACGCTGATCTCACGTTAGCCTGAAGTGGGATGAGGGGCACGCTTATGCTGGATGTTGAGGTAATAAGAAGACCCAATAGATGGAGCAAAAGGTAGCATGGGCATGGTGACAGTTATGTGTGCGACTTCGCCATTCGGGTGCTCAGTAATAAGTATGAGTTCCAAGCGCTTAGTATGGGTATCTTTCGTAGAAACCATTGCCTTCTGTATAGGGAGCTATATATGTCGTCCGGATCCACAGTGGTTGCTTTGTGCATCTTTCGTAGACACCATTGGCTATTGTGTAGGGAGTTACATAGCGGCTGGTCCATAGTAAGTCTATGGAGTAGTAGGCCGATTAAAATGGGTAGGATTAGGGTTACATCCTAATTACAACATTAGGAATTCATCCTAATCAAAGCAGAAATCAGGAAAAAGTGCAAACAATCAAAGTTAACCTATCGTATAAATTCAGCAATATTTAACCGTACTTATTTTCAGTTTATCTCTTTCCTATTTCCTTTTATTATCCTTCTTTATGCTAGAACTGTTGTATAGTCTATTACTTTTACCTTGCTTAAAGACTCTAGTAATTACTATCATTCACCAAACTTTTAGTCTGACCCACTCCTCTATTTTCACCTTTCCCCCTATAGGCAATCAAGGGAGAAGTAAGTAGATTGCAGTCGCTTGGAGATTTCTACCATGTATTTCTTTTCTTTCAGCTTTTGTTCTATGTACTGGCTTATTATGATGGATATTATGTACTCTGATTTTGAGAATATTAAATTTTTGAGACATGATGGTTTTTGAGATATGGATGTTGTATTTGGTATTTGACTTATTTATGAAGCAATTATGAAAGTTTTATTTTAAATAAGTTATTATTCTTGTTTCCGCTGTTTTTACCTTTTTTTTCTTGTGAATCTTAGTCTCTGTTAGTTTTTTTTATACTTACAACGCACCACGCCTTTTAATGTGTCCTTTTGGGTATATTAAAGGGTGTGGGGTGTTCCAGATTCAGATCTAGCTTCCAGTGGTTCCTTCTATTCTATTCAGATTGCCCTAGATCTAAGAAGAACTATATTCGACATGGTGCGCACTACCATATTTTCCAGATCCAAAGAGCTCCTCCTCCGAGCTCTCAAAAAGCTCGTACTATGACCTCTTCAGAAAACTACAACTCCTGGTTTTCGTATCCATATTTTTGTATCCAGAACGTATGATGATTTTCGAATCCATGTTTTCATATCTAGATGATTTTCGTATCCATGTTTTTGTATCCAAAAAATATGATGATTTTCGTATCCATGTTTTTGTATCCAGAAAATATAATGATTTTCGTATCCATGTTTTCATATCCAGAAAATATGATGATTTTCATATCCATGTCTTCATATCCAGAAAAGATGACTATTTTCATATCCAAACTTTCATATCGATCCAGTTGTGTAACTTTTGTATCGACCCTCAGATACCACTTTCGTATCGATCCAGTTGTGCAACTTTCTTATCGATCCTTAGATGCCACTTTCGTATCGAACTAGTTCGCAACTTTTGTATCGATCCTTAGACACAACTTTCATATCGATCCAGTTGTGCAACTTTCATATCAATCCCCAGACATAACTTTCTTATCGATCCAATTGTGCACCTTTAGTATCGATCCTCAGATACCACTTTCGTATCGATCCAATTGTGTAACTTTCGTATCGATCCTCAAACAGAACTTTTGTATCGATCCAGTTGAGCACTTTTTGTATCAATCCTCAGGCACAACTTTCGTATTGATTCAGATGTCCACTTTTTAGATCGTTCAATTTCACCAACATTTGTATCATTCCCTAAGTTATTGAGAACGATACAAAATTTCAAAAAAAAATTCGGGTATGATCAAAATTTCCACCCAAACCCTAGCTGCAGTGCAGTGCCCCTGCATAGTGAATTCAAACCTCAACTTAATGAAGGAACATTCCATCCACTCTCCTGATCGTTCCATGACTGAAAGGGACATAAGGGATTAAACAGTAGATGCCGGATTGCTATCAAGGAGTGGGAAAGGAACTACCACTCAAACGGTGCTCCCTGAGGCAGGAGAACCAAGCTAATATGCCAAGTACTAGTGGTTACTATATCATGCTTCCAAGGTGGATCACAACTTCCCCCAATTAACCAGCTTTCAAATGCCTGAATTAACGACTATGGTATGATGGCTAATGTGACAACTGCCCTACACTGTCTCTCTGCCAACTTAAAGCATAGCTAGTCACCACTGAGCCATCTTCAAATGCCCACATCTTGATCATGTCGTCTCCATATGACTAGAAGCATGCATATAACCTCAAGAGGACTTCCTTAATACCCTATATGGGGCTCCTGGCCGGATGAAAGTTTAGGACAATCACCAATCTATGAGCCCATCTTAACCAACCCACCATCCAATCGGCGCTACCAACCACTCAAACGTTGGACAATCATGCATACATCGTTCACCAGTATTACAAGACCCCATAGATAGAAAATAGACTTGATAATGACAGTTGGAGTGTCTTTCCAGTCGAGACCTACTCATTGAAACCATTCTACATGCAAAATTTCCAATGAAAATTCAACATGCTGACCATGTCGGTGTATTTTGGAAATACAATACCTGACACTACCTCATGAAGTGAGAATGGCGAATGGATTCCACAAAGAGTGATGAATGCCATCAAATGCAGCTATCTTCCCTCATTCCTCAAAGAAGACTGTCAATCGTGGTTAGACATACCAGTTCTACTTCTCATATAGCTGAGGGGAATAAAGAACAAGTAACCAATGAATTGATCAAAGTCCATAGCCAGTTGCTGCCAATACTCATAAATGAATTCATCATAAGAGCTTTATTTCTAGACTTTGATAAGAGATCTGGTGGATAGCCACCATCAACTACCAACATATCCAGGTCAATATTGAGTTGATGGACCGGATGAAGGATCAACATGGCGAGATAAGGAGGGAACCTACTCCATACTCTAAATTAGGAAACTCTTCTTTAGATGGATACCATGGATGCCAGCGCCATAAGGCTGCTCCGGAAATGAAAGCTTCGACAATATGTGCAAGCCCTATAAAATAACCGACAGGGAACGCCTGACCCCTATTAATTAAGAACTTTGATTAAATTGAACCACTTGCATTAGACTTCCGACTGAGAAGGGCTGGACCGAAGTGCAATAGCGAGCATACGACGCTGCTTCACTTATCAATGAGATTTAATTCGATCCTTTTGAATATTTCTATTTCAATTTCATTTACGTTACAAAATATGACCAACTTGGAATAAACTACTTGCAAATGGTGCAGGTAACTAAGTAGTCAAGGTTAGGTGCTAAACAACCTCCACTAACTATGATCAGGTCATTGAGGTATCATCATGACGAGCATGATTCAACCACTCATCAGCTACTATATGCCCCTGACTGGGGGTAAGGCATCATCAAAGCAGAATAGATCGACAAGGTCATGACTCCAGTACAAAGTGGATGCTACCGACCATCCACTCATCCGCCTACGCATTTTAATTGGAGATCTAAGAATGAGTTGAAGTGATATGTCCCAGCAATGCACTCCCCATCTCGTACTTGAAGCTCACCAAAATACTTATGTTTCTTCTGATGCCTAGTAAGATCAAAGCCACACCAGGGGTGGATGTGATGTGATTGTCCATGCATCAAATCCTACATTAGACACTTGGGATTGTTTGAGAACACAATTCTAAAGTGGATATGATTTGACCATTCACTCTCCAGCTCGCTTCTGTGATTCGGCAAGACAATCATGCCTTAAACCAACTTCGTCAAGGCTGGATCCCCAATTTACAATCATCATGGACTGATTGCCAGCTCGCTAAACATTAGGAGCTATCATTTCAACTCTCTTCTCTGACCTAACTGGAAGAGTGTGAAGTATCAATTGGACGTGACTTGACTGTCCATTCTCCAATTCTTTCCCCTAACATTGGAGGCAAAGACATGACTCTAAGTGGATGTGGTTCAACCATCCACTCTTTCACCCAAACTCAAAGTTCTCCAAAGCATTACTCTTACTCCTTAAGCTTGGCAAAAGAAGAATCTAAACCCAAGACGACGCAGTACGACCATCCATGTGTCAGCTCCTATCCCGGATGCAAGAGGAAGTTTGACAGCTCAAGCTTAAATTGGACGTGATCCGACCATCCAATTCGAGGAGGATGGATCTGTCCATCCATGACCTCGCTTAATTCCAAAGCTCAAGGAGGATGGATCCATCCATCTACGACCTTAGGAGGATGTGATCTGTCCATCCACGACCTTAACTAACTCTTATCCCCAAAGTGTGGGTAGGAGCATGAGCATCTTTCCTAAATAGATGTGATCGACCGTCTATTAAACAACTCCAGATACGAGTGTAACTGACCACCCATCAACTAACTCTGGTCCCGAGAGCGCGGACTGGAGTATAAACACCAAATAAGTGTGACTGACCACCCATCAACTAACTCTGGTCCCGAGAGCGTGGATTGGAGTATAAACACCAAATGGGTGTGACTGACCACCCATCAACTAACTCTGGTCCCGAGAGCACGGACTGAAGTATAAACACCAAATGGGTGTGACTGACCACCCATTAACTAACTCTAGTCCCGAGAGTGCGGACTGGAGTATAAACAACAAATGGCTGTGACTAACCACCCATTAACCAACTCTAGTCCTCAAAGCATGGATTGGAATATAAATACCATAAGGGATGTGATTCGACTGTCCATTTATCGATTTCGATTCCTTAGCAATTTCTCTAGTATAAAAAGTGGATGTGGTTTGACCGTCCGCTTTCCAACTCTTCCCCTTACTTAGGGCCACACTTTTCACAAAAAATCGGATGCGATCCGACCATCCAGCACTAAGCGGGTGTGACACGACCGTCCATGCATTAACTCTTGTCCTCGGCACGGGACCCATAACATAAATTTATAGGTATGCACTCCAACCCTACAAGACAAAATTTCTTCCTTGATTTGACAAGGAGACATAGATTCGCAAAATGGGCCTTGCTGGACGTCCTATTCTGAATGGATGTGACTAGCCATCCGACCGCAAATGAATGTGACATGCCCATTCATCCGCTAACTCTCGCCTATGATACGACATGTTGTGCGTGCGACATGGACGGATGTGACCCAACCACCCACCAATCAATTTATTCCTACAATTCAGTGAGATAAACATCAAATTAAAGTTGTTGTAATGTGACCGACCACACTTCGACTTTTGCCCTTGACTGGGGGCTGACCGAGGAAAATGCGGTCCTACCATTTTCTACAAAATCTTTTAGTCCCTATAGTGTGGACAGGGGTATAAATATCAAATAGGTGTGATTAATGGCCCTTCAACTAACTCTAATCCCTAGAGTACAACTATGAGCATAGACAGACGAATGAATGTGATTCGACCATTCATTCGCCAACTCTGAATTGAACTCGACATGCGGAGTATAAACTCACTACAGATGCAATTAGACCATCCACAAACTACAAATCAATGAAAGAAGAGAAAGGCGACTCACTACATCTCTAGCTTAGCGTCCTTTACAACTTAAGGCAATGACTATAAGGAGGCCTTAATGCTAACTAATCAGAATAACGTCCGGAGTTACAAGCGACCAATTATATTGTATCGCCGGATCGACGGGCAATATCGATCTGGACTTTTCATATCATACCATTAGATCGACAAGCATTGATGCCAAGATTTTTACATCATGTCGCTGAATCGACGGTCAATATCGATCCACGTCGACCACAAATGGAAGTGACCCAAACGTCCTTCAAACAACTCGGATCAACATAGCATGGATAGATTAATAAACCATGGCTGAGTGTGACTTGATGATTCATTCTACATATACCTCCTTTGATCTATCAAGCGGAGTATGAAACCGGATGAGCATGACCCGACTAGACCAGAGTCAACTTTATCCCATAATCGAATGGGAGAATATAAATCAAATTCGATGCGACTGACCGTCCGACTCTAGATGAATGCGATGCGACCGTCCGTGCCTGATTCTTGCCCTTGGTTTGACAAAATGAGCATCGACCCCATATTGGATATGATATAACCATCCATTCTCTAGTCTAGCCCAGAGTATGGCAACACCTGCAACAAAGGTGGATGTGATTGACCATCCAATATCCAACTCTTGCCCAAAATTTGACGAAGCATCGAAGTATTCCGCCAAGAAGGAAGACCATAATATGATCCAGGGTAGGTGCGACTCAGCGTTCCATAAATTAACTCGGTCCTATGGTTTGATGGGAAACAATACGAGATTAAAGCGGACGTGACTTGCCTTGCCACTCATCGGTGCATGCCCCAGAATTGGGGGCATGAGCGAGAAGATAAGATGAATGTGATTCAACCATTCATCAATCAACTCTAGTTCTTAAAGCGTGAACTACAGTATAAGCACAGTTGGGATGAGACTCGACTGTCCACGTAATACATCCACTAACTCGAGATTGGGGGCAAAATAGTGATTATCCAAGAGTTGACTGTGACAACTCAATCCTAAGACCCGTACCTGATATTTATAAAATCTCAAGGTTACAGCCGAAAGGATGCCAAGAGATAGAATCATCGGATCGATGCTTGGACTTATAGGCAAAAAATCATCATTTCGACCCTTACAATGAGCAGTGAATCACGAGTACATTGAATGGAGAGCGCATTACTCAGAAACACAAGCAGATTCAGACTCAAAGCTGGAGCCAGCTATGCAGCTGCATGAGATATAAGGCCAAACTCCACTAAGCCTTTGGTTAACCATGCCTAAAAGGCTGATCATTAACCATTGCAAATTAGCACATTAAGCGCCTACAACCCATCACGAGTATTGAAGATCAGATCACAACTCACCGCAATGATGATGAAAGAGTTAACTGCTTTGCTCTAGGTGAATCTTGATGTGTTCGCTTGGACTCAATCTCATGTATATATGCGGACTCTCGCCAGCCATTGAGAACCCTGCATTAAATGTCGACCTGAGGCATGTCTCGATGAATAAAAATGATACGACGTGGATTCGGAGAGATCTGCTGCACTAAAAGAGGAGGCAAATCTACTCAAAACAAATGGGTTTATCCATGATGCCATCTACCCAAACTGAGTATCCAATCCTTTACTTATGAGAGAAAGAAACGGAGAGTGGCGGACGTACGTCGACTACTCAAATTTGCACGAGGCATGACAAAGCACATTTTTTCACTTCCAAGGATCAACCAACCGGTGGAGTCGACCATCAAACATGAATTACTCAATTCCATGGACGCAGACTCCAGATACAATCAGATACTGAAGCATGTCCCAGACTAGGAATACAACAGTTTCATTACTGACTTGGGCCTATAGTGCTATATTGCAATCCCTAAATACAAACTTTAGGGCACTGGTGCTACTTACCAAAGGAAGGTTAACAGATCGTTAAAAAATCAGATCAGCCTATCGATGAAAGTATATACGGTTAATATGCTAGTGAGATCACGACTATCAAATGACCATATCGATGACTCGGCAGAGATATTCAGTGCTCTCCAAAAAATGTAGAATGAAACTCGATCCTTTGAAATGCTCTATCGGTGTTGCATCAGAAAAGTTCTTGGGTTTCATCATCAATTCTTGTGGAATTGAGGCTAATTTCCAAAAAAAATCGACAATTAGAGACATCCATGTACCGAGGACAACCAAGCAGGTACAGAGCCTAAGTCGGAAGGTTACCATCCTAAGCTGATTCAACTCTAGGGCCATCTACAAGTGTATTCTCTTCTCCAACCTGATCAAGAGAGGGAAGATAACTTTTGAATGGACTAACAACAGTGTTGATGCAATTCCAGCTCTGATAGATCGCTCAAAGAGACCTCCCATTTTACCCAAGCCGTTGGATCGCGGAGATTTATACATCAATTGGGCCGTGTCAACACATGCCATAAGCATCGCAATGCTATTTGAAGAGAAACGAATCCAAAGACCAGTATATGATGAAAGCTAGTTATTGACAAGCTCACCCCGTTAACGTCTATATCGCCCAGCCATTACGATAGGTCCTATAGCAACCTTAGATGTCCAAAAGGTTACTCAAATGGAATATCGAGCTAAGCCAATTTGATATCACTTATCTCCCTCGGAGAGCTATCCATGGTTAAACATTAGCATACTTCATATCTAAATTCACTACATTAGACGACTATCCGAAGAGCAGTGGAGAACCGTCCAACTGATGGATAATGTACATAGATAAAACTTCCAATAATCGGTTTTCTAGCGTCGAAGCTTCTTTATTGACTCCTTGGGAACGATCGATCTGCTATGCCCTGAAACTCAACTTCCCTGCATCAAATAACGAAGCTAAGTATGAAGCCTTGGTTTCCACACTCAAACTTGCAAGAAAACTAGGAATAGAAACTTTACGTATCTTATGTGATTTCTGGTTAATGGTATGCCAGGTCAGGGAAGATTATCTGACTAAGGGGCAACATCTTACTCCTTATCTCAGCTAGGTCCAAGAGATACTAGCTGACTTTGAATATTACACCATTACACACATCCTCAGAGAACAAAATGAAAAAGATAAGTCATTGGCCGAACTAGCCAGTTCTGGGGATGCGCGATAAATAGACTTTGTCCTAGTTGAAATACTTATTATTCCAAGCATTAACAGATGAAGATCGACTAAATCTTAGAGACGGAGCCAAAAAACGAGTCATGGATGACTCCTATCAAAGATTATCTACAACAAGGAATCCTTCTTTAATGAAGGAATGAGAAATGGCATATTCTCCACGAAGCTGTCCCATGAGTTAACACTTGTAAATTTCGTATCCATCGATACAGAGCACACCTTATGTAAGTCCGTCTCATATCGATAACCATCGATACAAAGTTTACCTTAATGCATGCCAGATCGATCCAGGAGAGGATTGATATAAAAAAAGGGATCAAAACAACCGTCAATCGTTGTTGCCACTTAGGTTTTACATCGATCTAGGAGAGGATCGATACGAAACTCGGTTCTAAAGAAACCATCAATCAATGGCAAGGACCTCTTTTCACCAAGATCCGTCAAAAACAGAGGGGAAAAAGAACTTGACAACGACCCTTGAACGTGCAAGCATAAATGGGAGTTAGGTTAAAATACATGCATGTATGCCATATTAACATTTGATTTTCAAAGTTAACAGGAACTGAATACTTGCCTGGTGACAACCAGAACAATGAATAACAAATTGCTAGCACTTGATCTACAGTTACAACAAAAACTGCATGATCATTGACAATCTATAACTTGACATTCATACTACTGGAATTCTACCAAAGGTCAAATCACTTGATGAAAGAACAACAAATGTTCAGGAAATCGGATAGAACTTTTTCAGAAAAAAGTTTGCATCTTTTCAAAGCATATCATGTTCACACAGGACGTACTTTGGTGGGCAAATGTTATCCTGCCTTTTGGAAAGGCCGTGACACCAAAGACTTGGCTAGAGACTAAAGACAATCCGTTCCGAAGATCGATCATCTACAGGTCCACGATGGATACATGCAAACTTGGTCCGAGTCCGGATCGAGCTACAACTAGTATGGTATGACAAGCAAAGCTGTCGAAGGAAACATTCTAAATTTCAGGTCAATCGGAGTTCGTATGCTCAAGATATGGATCGATCAAGATCCATGTTATACACGTAGATTTCATATCCATCGACGCACATCCACATTTCGTATCCATCCTATCGATACAAAATGATCACGAGTCCATCACTCAACATCCATCATCATATCCATCAGTTTTCAATAGCTTTCAGCACTTCCCGAATCGATCGTAGTCAACTCATTCTACGGCGATACATTTCGTATCGATCACATCAACCAGCGGCTATATATTTCGTATAGATCAGCTAATCGATCGATATGAAGAGAGGGGTCAAGGATCGATACGACGGAGAGAGTTTCAGCATCCTTAAGATGTCAAAGGTAGATGCTCGATAAGAAGAGATGAACCACATATTGATATGAAAAAAAAGGCACAGCATCGATACGAAGAGCTTAGAATTAGATGGATACGAAAGCCACAGTCAAACAAAAGGAAATGGTCTATAAGCATGAAATGTGGATCTCTAGCACCACGTCATCAACACAAGATGATCGATACGAATTGTATCGATATGAAGAGGATCGATACACAATTGATCGATACGATGCCTTCAGCCTTCCTAGCAAATTCAACCTTGGATCGATCATATCTCTCAAACTACAAGTCCAAATGCCATGAAATTTTCACAAGAGCTTGCACATCAACTCAAGAACCACCATGATCGATTGCAGCTCAATTGGGCCATTTCTTGATCGACCCGAAGTATGCATGGATCGATCAAGGATCGATCCCAAATGACTCCAGATCGATCATGTGGGCCCACCTACATATGAGAAGGGTATTTCGAGATTTGAGGCAGATATTTCCAGCTCTACACCTATAAATAGCATCCCTACACCAACTAAAAGAGGACTTTTAGAACTCCTATGTTGTTACTCTGCTTAAACTCCATTGTAACTAGAGTGCTAGCTATTATACTGTTGTAAATCAGTTGAGAATCATCAATAAACAGCAAATTCTTCAAAGTGGATGTAGGCTACAATGCTGAACTACTATAAATTTTTGTCTCTTTCTATTACTGCTGACTTTTCTTGGTGAGACTGTTAGATTAGCCTCCTTTTCCATTTAATTTCTTCATTCAAATCTCTTCGATTACATCCGATGAGTGTTATACCCAATTTTGGTACAAACACCATTGTTATGGGTTTTTGCTTTACCATCTGACCATTCACTAATTCTAACTCATCCAGACATGTCTTGGTTCAAAAGCATGAATTACATTTTCCATCCAAAGTGTTAATAAGAAAACTTGCCTACAACTCAAAGTAGAGTTAAAAGTGCAAGTATGTCCTTCAAAACCTCTTTTGATTAAGTAGGGAAAGTTAGGATCTTATTGCTTCTTTTGATTCAACTTTCGAATAGATCTTTGTTATGAAAATCCTTCCTTATCCAACCTTTCAACCCAGTCGAAACACTTATACCCCTTTCTTTTTAAGTCTTTCAAACCAGCCTAGTTGGCTTATTTATCAATTCGAAATATCCTATTGAAACAATGGTGGTAACCTAATTGTTGGATCTAATGTTGTTAGGTATTGACTAAATGATGGGTTTCGACTTTGTCGAAAGCTTGCCGCTTTAATGGCTTCGGTTTGGATTTTAAGGTCTGGGGACTTTGGCCAAATTTGAAGCTTCAACTCACTAAAAAGGTGAACTTTTGGAAAGTAGTGGTTTGGAGCTAAGAACCTAAGTGTATTGGAAAAATAAAAGGTTTCGACTCACTCGAAAGGTATCCTTTCAATTAAGTCGACACAAGCAGAACAGATTCGAATCCCATAAAAGTCTCAAAATAGTTGCATAACCAAAAGCATCAAAATCTTGTCTTCATTAAACTAATGATGTAAAAACTCATCAATTTCCTCAATCTGGTTTCCAAATTAGGGTTACAAATTTACAAATTTAAGAAAGTATAAGAAGAGAGTGAATGAATTCGGCTCTCCAAAACCAGACTCCTAGGGTCCTATTTATAGGTGCGGGTTGGCACCTTTCGACTCCGTGCTTTCGACCTGGTCGATGTTTGTACCAAAATTGGGCACAACACCCTTCAGATGTGTTTGAAGGGATAAAATGAATAATATAAATGGAATAAGAGGAAATTCTAACAAACACACCAATAATAAGCGAGAAAAACACACAAAAACACACGGATTTAGAGTGGTTCGGCGTATGGCCTACGTCCACTATGAAATGATTGACTTTATTGATTTTTACTTGCTCGTTACAACATGTTACAACAGTAGAATTCAAGTACAACAGTGATTTCGGCAGAGTTTGGATGTAGAAGAGCCCCAAAAGTCCCTTTTCAGTAGGTTCTAGGCTGCTATTTATAGGTGTAGGCTACAAATATCTTGCTCAGATCTCGCAATACCTCTTCTCTCACGTGGGTGGGCCCACACGATCGATCCCATGCCGTTTGCACTCGATCTGTGATCTTTACGAACGAATTTCGTGTCGATCAATATTTTGTCCAATCGAGTCGAGATCGATCATGAACATTCTTGAGGATGTACGCAAGCTCCTTTGAAAAATTGGTGGCATTTGGACTTATAGATTTTGAGTTATGATCAATGCAAGTTTGGATTTTTCGAGGGCTGCTGAATTCGTATCGATGATGTTCGTATCAATAGCTTCGTATCAATGGTTCTGCACGTGATGTCTGATGACGTGACGCTTGCTTTTAGGATCGATCCTCTTTTTATGCCGAGCGACCGAGTCTTTCTTATGGATGTGCCTCGTTCTTATCGACCCAGCTTAGCCCTGTTCGTATCCGTTATTTGCTGCCCTGTTCGTATCGATCGTCGCTGCTCTATTTCGTATCGATCAACATAAGTGCATTTCGCAACGGTCCATCTTGTACTATTCACACCGATCATTGGCCGATCGATACGAGTGCAGTGTGTGTTAATGGATTGATACGAAGTAGCGGCTTTGTATGGCTTTGATGGATACGAAGTGGATGTTGGTTGATCGATACAAACAAGCTGGATATGATGGATGCGAAGCAGTATGAGGATGGATGGATATGAACCACGTGCGTTCTATGGGTACGAACGAGTTCGACCCCAATGGATACGAAGGAGGTCGCTGTGGAGGGATGCAAATGTGGATGGATACGAAGAATGCTGCTCTAGATGGATATGAACTTGTGCTCCCCTGATTGATACGAAGCCATGCCCATCTGATAGATTCGAACAAGATCGGTACGAAGGAGGTTTTTTCTAATTGCTTAATGGATACGAACAAGGTGATCACTTAAGTTGCATCGATCATATCTTGAGCATACGAACTTTGATTAACTTGAAATTTGGTACGTTGGCTTTCATAGCTTTGCTTGTCGTGCCTTGTCAATTGTAGCTCGATCCGGACTCAGACAAAATTCACCAGTATCCATCGTGAACATGTGTATAACCGATCTTCGGGATGGACTGTCCTCTGTTTTCAGTTAAGTTCTTGGTGTCACGGCCTTGATAAAAGGCGGGATAACATTTTCCCCCCAAAGTACGTCTTGTGAGAACATGACATGCTTTGAAAATCTGCGATCTCTATTCTAACATAGTTCTTTCCAATTCGTTGAATGGTTGTTGTCTTTTCGTCAAAAGATATAACCTTCAATTGATCTCCAGTAATATAAATACTGAATTGTTGACTACTAATTGTTGTACTGTGCACTATTGTAACCAAGCGTTGGATGCAAACTATTGTTTGTTGTTGTAATTGTCACCAGATGAACATTCAATTCCTGTGAATTTTAAAAATTGGATGTTAATCTGTCATACATGTACGTATGTTAACCTGACTCTCGTTAACATTTGCAGGCTCACGAGTCATTGTTAGTTTTCTCTTATCGAATTCCGTATCGATCCTCTCCTGAATCGATGTGAAATTCCAGTTGTACCAACGCTTGGTGGGTGTTTTAGAATGTCTCTTCGTATTGATCCTCTCTTGGATCGATGTAAAAGGTCTAAAAATTGTCTTCATATCAATGTCGATCGACACGAATTTAGTTGTTGTTTTAATGTAATTCGTATCGATGGATATGAGATCTTAGGGTCTTCGTATAGGGGATACGAAATTGTCATTTCGTATCGATGGAGTTGAGGAGCTTTAACATGATCTTGTAGTGACTTTCGTATCGATGGCCATCGATACGTTATGGTAGGATCTTGGAGCGCTTGTTTCGTATTAATGGATACCAATGGATACGAATGGCTATTCCATTAGATGGATGATGTATGGATACGAAGAAGGTCTCTTCGCATCGATGGATCAGTGACGGATACGAATAGCTGTGGCTTCAGGTTGACAGTAAGTGGATACGAACATAAGGTTTCGTATCGGTGATGTGCAAACTACTTCTATCGGTCACTGGCACTGGGAGACAAATCGTTTCTTCCTAGCTATACACCCATATAAATACATTTTGTACTTAGAATTTTTCACTTGCTCACTTTTTACTTTCTACGTTCGTATCGATAGAGCACTCGGGAAATGAAAACTATTTTCGTCCCAAATCATCTAACTCTTTGTTCCTTCGAACCGATTGCTCAACTTAGGTAATTAACCCATCCATTCCATTCTAGAACGATGAGACTTGAGTTTCGATGCCAATTCTTTCAAGGTCGTGGCCGATTCCGGCGATGTCGCTACTGGAGTTGGGTCGGAAATGATTGAGGGAGGAGCAATGGCGTTCAAACAGCTTGGGGGAGAAGGTCGACCGATGAATACGAGGAGGTGTGTTGTAACATTGGGAAGTAATTCACATGGATCTGGGAACACTAGGAGTTCGTATCGATCCTGGAAGTGTTGAATGAAAGGGCGAGATTTGTATCGATCGAGGATGGTATGAGTTTGTATCGATCTGGAGCGATCGATACGAAGACTTAGCCCGCATGATCGATGCGAAGTTCTGACTCAGGTGATCGATACGAAGAATAGGCCGGTGATCGATGCGAAGTCTTGCCCCTAGTGATCGATACGAAGTATAGACCGATGATCGAAGCGGAGACTAAGGTTTCAGATCGATACGAATCATAGTCTTACGTGACCGATGCGAAATTGAACTTTTGTTGAATGATCTAGGTTTAAATCTTGATGGATACAAAATCTTGTGCATACTCGAACCTGACTCTGACGAGCTTCAGCCTCGCATATCCGGACTTAACTGTTAAACTGCATATTTGACTGCCCTTCGAAGCTCGTCGATGGAACTGTAACTTGACAAAATTTTAATAAACATTAACTCAGATCGGTCTCTAAAGTCTGGATGGCATGGTTGTGACGGTCAGCGATGACGGGCACTCCAATTGAATACTGAAGTCTCGTCATTTGAACATTTCTTAAATTCTGTAGAACGTTTCAAGCACTATGTAGCACTGCACTGCACAACACATTCATGCACTTCACACTGGGGAACGCACAGGCTTATTATCATCTAATGATGGTTTTTGATGAGTTGATTAGTTATGGAATCTACAAGTCCACAGCAGCATGAGCCTCAAAGTTCATCTTCTCCGACAATAGAGATCCCGACCATTGCAGCCGAAGTAATAGGTCCTGCTCCGGACGAGCTGCCAGGAGAAACTTTTATTGCGAATCCACAAGATTTTATGCCATCCAATGTCTCCGAAGATATGCTATGGCAAATATGCTTAAGACATGGTTTATCATTAGACGATGTTATGCTACCCGGCCCGAATGGCACGCCACATGCTCCCCCAGACGGGTTCATAGCCTTTAATCGCCATTCGTGCACAGTGGGAACACTTCCTCAATTCAACTAGTATATTCGAGAAGTGTTAGCTTTCTTTAGAATCGCTCTGTCGCAATTACATCCAAATGGATATGCACTGTTGAACAATCTATTCATCATCTTCATGGAACATCTCTTTCGACCCCCGACTCCGGAAGACGTCGGATACTTGTTTAATGTCAAGAGTCGGAGAGACAATCCTTCATTCACGTTTCTGGAGGCAGTCAGGAATTGCCAAGTGGTGGCGGGATCCTGGACCAGTCTTAGCTACTTTAAGACAGAGTGGTTCTACGTTCGATGCCCTCCAGGGTTCGCCAGCCAATGGTTAGTCAGATGTAAGTGCTTCAATTTTTCCAATAGCTAGCGAGATAATCATAACTGACCTTGGAACTAATATCTCCTTTCCTTTACAACCGTAATTCAATGACCCGAAGGTGCCCATTTCAAAGAAATAGTATGGGTTTTGCAGGAAGTGCCGGGCGAGATGAGAGACATGGACTCGGTGCTCACAGATAGAAACTTGAGGATTGTCGGGCTAATCGATCAAAATCAAAGCATAAGACTGGAGGGATCGCTTAGGGCAGCCCTGGTGAGACAGGCTTAACATAGAACGCATAGGATTGTAATAGCTGAGGAGGGCGATGAAGAAAATACGCCCACTGACGATGAACCCGTAGTTGGCCCTCCTGACAGTTTTCAGGGTTTAGAGGGAAGGAGAAAAGGCAAGGCGGTAGCACATAAGCATCATAAGTCTTCGAGATGGAAATCCGTAGTAGTGTCTCTGCCAACCTCCGGTGTTAGAGTTTCGGAGGCTCCTCCCTCGCAAGTAGAAAAATCCTTTCGAAGGGCTCGCTAACATTCCAATTCCGGACTATGTGTCGCTTTAACACGACACCGGATTGGAAGGACTTCAAAGTGTCTTAGATTTAAGCGAGCCACTTCCTAGAAGTGTGGCCGACACATCCTCACATCCGGTTGGTCGGGGGGCTTAATACATGCATACACTTCACGGCACTACACGATTTCCAATCATAAGTTATTCATTTCTAGAGATTACTGATTTTGCTTTTCTTTCTATTTTACAGATATGATAACTCGATGAGAATCTTTGTTAGGAAGCCTTAGCTCTGCGCGCCGGTCATCCAGTTCATACTATGAGTCCCGTAGGAGGGAAGCTGATAGAGACCGCGATCGCGGTTATTCTAGTCAAGAACATTATGAGAGGGAGAGGGATAGAGATAGAGAATATAGATATCGCTCCCGATCACGTTCTCCACCTCCTCGAGCTCCAACACCACACTCCGGTCACGAGAAACAATCCTTAGAGCCTGCACGCCAAAAATTGTCTTCTCAAGCTCCCAGGTATGATTCATAGCACTGTAGAACCGAGGCCAAACTCCCACTGTCATTGAACAAGCCATTACCGAGCCCACTGGGGAAGGAGCAATCAAAATCGCCCAGTTGAAAAAATAATTCCCAAATATTTGCTTCGACGGCTTCATCTTCCCACCGCATTTAAACAGAATTCCAATTGAGGCAGAGCAAACTATGCATGATTACATCCATGATGTTTACAACCAATATGGGCAGTGGATGAAGGCTGTGGATAAAGCCTCAGCGATGGCTTTTGAGTGGCAAAAGTAATCGAGAAGTTAGAAACCAATATCGCTCAGAAGGACCGTATAATACAAGTGCTCAATAATGAAGCCGAATCTTCCCGGAAGTCGGAAATAGAGGCCACCAAGAAAGCTGATGAGGCAAACCAATCCATGGAAAGGATGCGACAGATGCATTTTGCTTTGGTCAAGGAGATGGGCCATCGAAACACAACTGTTACGGCCGAAAGGGATGCCGCGCTGAAGGAGCTTGAGGACATTAAGGCCAAATTCTTCGAAATCGTCAAAGAAAAAGGTGATGCAAACAAAGCGGCCCAGGTGGCGTGTGAACAAGCGTTGGTGCTTCCTGGTGAAAAAGATGCGGCAACACTTAAAATTCGGGAGGCTGAGGCCAAGGTTGAGGATGAAGTTAAGATGGCAGAGGCCAAGTTAGAGGCCGATATTGAAGATCTTCTGAGCACATACAATGCTAGAGTATTGAAGTACAGGGATCTAACCTGGCTCGATAATTATCCAACACACCTGTATAACGCTTGGGGCCGATTGGTGCAGGATGAGAAAGCTGAATGACAAATCGAACCAGTTGATGAGTTCGAACTTGAAAACCGGGTGCTAAACGAAGATGAAAGAAAAATTCTCCATGACATCATGATTGTGTATGAAAAGGAGAAACTCGGCACTCAGCATTCGGAAGATGGATAGGGTTCTGGTGTTGAGCACCACGATGCGGGTCCTGAAATTCTTGTCTCAACTCAGCCTGAATCTACATCTGCAGTTGATCCCTAGTCTACTCCTGCATATAATCCTGATCAACAGCGACTATCTCCAGTTCATAAGCACTTCACTGAAGCTTCTCTAGTTCTACCTGCAAGTTATTCTGAGGAAGGTATTCTGAAAATTTCTTATGCTCATTCCGTGTGGGAAGCGTTATTTGAAGCAATCACTAATAACTTTATCTTTGTCTCTATTCAGTGAAAGGAGCTACATCTGCTATGCCTTCTGCAACCCATGAGTTACATCACGAGCAGGAGGGTATCATAACGGAAGCGACCACGATAACGGCTACTGCACCTACGGATGGAGTACAAGGAAGCACACTTACTTTCGATGAACAGATGATGGAGGAATTTCTCGGTCATCATAGTGACTGCTTTGCTGATCTGTCGGTTGTCATGAGTGGAGGCGCACCAGTGACCAGTTCTTCGGGCTCAACTGCTAACGTCCCCGGCGGTGCTTAATCAATTCACGAAGAGGACATACTGGCTAAAATCAATGCCGAGATGGAAGCAGCTGCGTGGGGTAGTGGCTTTGGAGGTGGAATTGTGAGACCTGGCCCAGCCCCTTTGTGGATGATCTCCCTGGGAGGAACGGTCGTTGATGCAAGTATGCCTCCTCCGGCTGCTAACATTGATCCCATCCCTCTGACTCCGCCTTCGGGAAGCATTCCTATTCACTTGATTTCGGAAGAGGAAGTTAACATAATGCCCCCGACTGGAGATCAGCCGCCAAAAGGCAAGGGCTCGAAGAGGAAACCAAGTGGCGAATCCAGCGGGTCAACGCCGAAGAAGAATCCGAGAAAAAAGAAAGAATAGATATGTCTCTTCGGCTCATTTTTGGTAGATTGATAGGTATCTACTTTTGTTTTCTTTTTGTAGGCCATGTATAGATGCGTGTTCGGCCCCTGCTAGTAGGAATTTTGGTATAGTTTTGTACTTACAATTTTTCTTCCAAAGAATAACTAAAATAAAATTTCATTTTGTCTCTAGCTCAAATTGTGTTCATTTGTTAAAGTGCTTCAGCATTCGAACTTTCATTCAATACACTTGTGGAGTTTTAGTCTTTAAATCGGACCCGGGTTTAGTTGCTAAGTTTCAGAGTCATGGTTTCGGGTCACGATCGAGCGCAAATTCGAATTCCGATATCACACTGTCCGAATCAGTGGCTGGCACTTAAGTTCTGCTCCTAGTTCCTGGGAGAAATTGAAAAGATTGGTTAACAATCATTGATTGCCTTTAATACATCGAGCTAAACTTCGTTGAAGCAGAATTGAAACAAGACGAGTTCAGGTGGTCGAATCACATTTGCTCGTCTATTGGCGATCGCATCCACACTCTGGGGATTGCACTTGTAGATCAATGGTCTGTCATACCCGCATAAGGTTTCGAGATATGTCCGTGCTCCGGGGACTTAGGTTATTTTATGGGCGGTCAGTCACACCCGTTTGACATTCAGAACTTCGTCCGCACTCTGGGGACTTAGATTGATTCGTGGGTGGTCATTTACACCCAGCTTGCGTTTATACTCCAATCCACACTTTGGGGATTTAGAGTTATTCGATGTTTATACTCAGTTCACACTCTGGGAATCTAGAGTTATTTAATGTTTATGCTCCAATTCGCACTCCAGGAATCTGGAGTTGTTTGTCAGATGGCCAGTCACATAAGTTTAGGCTTTAGGATTTCGTTCGCACTTTGGGAATGACGAATCTATCAGGATCATGGATGGTCGGCTCACATCCACCCTGAATTAACAAGCGAGGTCGTTAGATGGATGGATCCATCCTCTTCAACTTGGTTAAATACGGGCGAAGTCGTTAGGTGGAAGGATCCACCCTCTTCGAAACCGCATTTATAGGTTTATACTCCAGTTCGCACTCTAGGAATCTGGAGTTAGTTAGAGGATTGTTGTGTATCAATCCTTTTTTGGCTTCAGTGTGATGACTTGTCCCTGAGCTCAGGTTTCACTTAGTGAGTGACCGGTCGTACCACAGTCACTCTCTATTTGAATAAAGTGGAAATTCGGAAGGCATCCCTATCATACTTTCATACTATAAAGCGGGTCCCTGTCAAAGTTTCGTTGTAAATCCGGTCCCTATTTTCTAGAAACAAAGAAAAATTATTGCTGAAATGTCAGCAACTTTTATAAATAAGTGCTGATATTTTAGAAACTTTCCCTATCAAATTTTCATTGTAAATCCGGTCCCTATTTTCTAGAAACAAAGAAAAATTATTGCTGAAATGTCGGCAACTTTTATAAATAAGTGCTGATATTTCAGTAACTTTCATACACTGTGTTCACAGTGTACATAAATGTTGTTGAAATGTCAGCAACTTTTATAAATAAGTGCTGATATTTCAGCAAATTTCATACACTATGTTCATAGTGTACAGAAAAGTTAAGGAAAGTCAGCAACTTTTATGAAAAGTTGCATCATGCTCTGCAATAATCGTGAATAAAAAACAGGGTCCTAATTTACACTGAAATTTAGTGAAGGACTTTTCATGAATTTTGAACCTTAATAAGGACCTGTGCCAAAAGTACCCTTGAATAAATCCCACTATATTGTGGAACTTAGATCTCCATGCATAGTGATGGTCATATGACGCATTTCAAATAATTCATAGCTCTAGCACGAAGAGATTGCATTTTATTGCTGAAATGAGAAAATACGGCAAAGTCAGTTGCCTTATTACAAATTCAAATTTCGAAATCCATAAACAAATTGCAAATGAAATGCAAACTGAATAAATAATCAGAGCCAGTTATGTGTCATAGCGACATAGACTTTCGCTTTTCCAGGCTCTCGGTAGAGCAAGACTGTCAACGGTCGATAATTTGAATGTACCATCTCCGAGCTTTCATTCAATGACATACGGTCCTTCCCACGTTGGTTTCATATGTGAAGGAACCAGGTATATTCTCTTGAGGATGAGATCGCCAAGTTCAATGGTTCGGGGTTGGACCTTGGCATTGTACAATCGGGCGACTCGACTTCTGTATGAGGCTTCCCTCAAATCAACTTCTTCTCGCTTCTCATCCAGTAAATCTAAAAATTCGGCAAGTAATATAGCATTTGTTTTCAGATCATAATAAGTCACACGATTAGAAGGTACTTCCATCTTGACTGGAATAATGGATTCTGAACCGTAAGGAAGAGAGAAAGGACTGTGGCCGATCTGTGATTTATGGGTTGTCCGATAAGCCCATAAAGCCATAGGAAGTTCATCGACCCATTTGCCCTCGGCCTTTTCTAGTCGTTTCTTCAAAATAGACTTTATAACTTTATTAACAGCTTCAATCTGTCCATTCGCTTGAGGGTGTGCAACTGCGGAGAACTTCTTCTGGATGTGAAACCGTTGACAGAAATTCTTAAATTCAACACTGTCGAATTGAGCTTCGTTGTCTGTGACGATGGTATGTGAGAGATCAAATCGGTAGATAATGTTGCGCACTACAAAGTTGATCACTTTCTTTGTCGTGATTGTAGCAAGGGGTTCAGCTTCCACCCACTTGGTAAAGTAATCAACTGCGACGGTGGCGTACTTCACACCACCTTTGGCTAGAGGTACCAATAATGTCAATGCCCCATACTGAAAACAGCCATGGACTTACCATCTGAGTTATTTCAGTAGGTGGGGTTCTTGGAATTCGAGCGTGCATCTGACATCTGTCACATTTTCTAGCGTAATCCGATGCATTGGGATTTACAGTCGGCCAATAGTATCCATATCGGAGCACTTTCTTGGCAAGAGCTTGCTCCCCGATGTGATCGCCACATTCTCCTTCGTGTACATCATGCAATACTCATTTGATCTCATCGTGAGCGAAACACCGAAGTGAAGGAACATAGTACCCTCTTCTATACATGACTCTATTCTAGATAGTGAACCGTGAAGATTTTTGAAGAACCTGTCTCTTTTCACACCTACGCTCTGGTAGGGTGCCATGCTCGAGATAGTTTCTGAACGGAGTCATCCATGACCCCTTATCGGGAATAACCTCAAATACCCAATCTGTTTCCATCTGATCGATGCTCGGGGAAGATAATGTTTCCACAAGAACGATTCCCATTTGTTGTGCTTCACTTGTACTGGCTAACTTTGCTAATGAATCGGCTTTCTGATTGTGCTCTCGGGGTATGCAATAAATGGCATAATAGTCAAACTGATTCAGTATCTCTTGGACCCGAGCTAGGTAAGCAGCCAGCCTTCGGTCTTTGGCCTGGTACTCCCCCCGAACATGACACACGACCAACCGCGAGTCACAATAAATCTCCATAGCAATAATTCTTAAATCTCGGGCAAGCCTCAATCCGGCAAGTAGGGCTTCATATTCGGCGTCGTTGTTGGTCGCATGGAAATTGAACTTTAAAGCATAGCATATAGATCGGCCTTTAGGAGTTTCCAATACAACTCCGGCGCCTGAGCAACAGTCATTTGATGCACCATCAGTATGCAACTTCCAGATATACTTGGGAGATTCACTGGTTTTGGGAAAGTCCTTCGGGATAGTGAATCCAGCTATGAAATCTGCTAGGACTTGTCCTTGAATGGCTAGCCATGGAGTGTAAGTAATGTCAAACTGACTTAGCTCGATATTCCACTTAAGTAACCTACCAGACGTCTTAGGCCGTGTAAGGACCTGTCGTAACGGCTGGTCGGTGTAAACGGTGATAGGATGAGCCTGGAAATATGGACGAAGCTTCCTTCAGACAATAACAAGACAATAAGCCAACTTTTCCAGCTTTGGATAATTTCTCTCTGCCCTGGTCAGTCGTTTGCTAATGTAATATATTGGCTATTGTATCCGATCTTCCTCCCGAACTAGGGTAGCACTAATAGCGTTCTCTGACACCACCAAGTAAATGTATAATCTCTCATGATCAGTGGGCTTTGACATAATAGGTGGTGTGGAGAGGTGTTGAATCAATGCTTGGATGGCATCCTCACACTCCGTAGTCCATTCAAAGTTCCGTTTCCCTTTTCTGATCAGATCGAAGAAGGGAATGCATTTGTCAGTGGATTTTGAGATGAACCTGCTCAGTGCGGCTACTTTCCAGTTAAGGCTTTGGACTTGCTTTATAGTTCTTGGAGTCTCGAGATTTCTGATTGCCCAGATCTTCTCAGGATTAGCTTCGATTCCTTGAGCAATGACAATAAACCCAAGGAATTTTCCAGATGCGACCCCAAAGTGACATTTCAACGGGTTGAGCTTCATTCTATATTCCCGGAGGATACTAAACATTGAATCCAGGTCTTTGATATGATTAGTGTAGAATCGCGATTTCACTAGCATGTCATCCACATATACCTCCTTGGTTTTTTCGATCTTGTTAGCGAACATTTGATTAACTAACCGTTTATAAGTTGCTCCAGCACTCTTTAGTCCGAAAGGCATAACTTTGTAGCTGTAAAGTCCCAGATCGGTTACGAAGCTGGTATGCTCCTGGTCAGGTAAGTGCATGGGTATCTGGTTGTAGCCAGAATACACATCCATGAAGGATAAGTGCTCATGTCCAGCCGTTGAGTCTACGAGCTGATCGATTCGAAGAAGTGGAAAACTGTCTTTAGGGCAAGCTTTATTCAAGCCTGAGTAGTCAACACATGTTCTCCATTTCCCATTTGGCTTTCGGACGAGTATAGGATTGGACACCCATTCTGGGTATAATGCATCTCGAATAAACCCATTCGATTTGAGCTTTTCTACCTCTTCCTTAAGGGCAGCAGAACTCTCTGGATCCATACCACGCCTTTTATGCTTGACCGGGACGTGCTGCAGATCAATATTCAATGTGTGGCTCGCGGTGTCTGGTGGATCCCACACATGTTAGAGTGCGTCCAGGCAAACACGTCGAGGTTTGCCCGGAGAAATTCAACCAATTCCTCTTGCATCCATAGGCTTAGCTGAGATGCAATCTTTATCATTTTGGAATTGTCATTATCATCGATCGGAACATCGATCGTTAGTTCGGTTGGGGAAGCTTGGCTGTCTTTACTTTCGCCTTCGCTTTCTGTATCTCTCGGGTCAAGATCCCTTGGGAATTGGTTAGGGTGTCCGGGCCAAGGCCCAGGCGTTAGCTGTCAATTTTCATCAAAGTGGACGCAGAGACATTCCTTTACGCCTTTTTCTTTTCGCTACGCCTCTCGTAACTCAGCAACGTAACAGGCTCGTCCAGCAGCCTAGTCTCCTTGAACGACTCCAACTCCATTATTGGTAGGGAAATTTAAAGCTAGACACCAAGGGGCAATGGCAGCCCTGAACTTAGCTAGGACCGGTCGGTCCAAGAAAGCAATGTATGGCGAATTTATGTCCAATAAAACAAATTGTAACATCCGGACTCTCCAGCGTTTCCGATTCCCAACTCCACTGGCAGCTCCACCACTCCAGTGGGTATAGTAGCACTTCTATTGAAACCATGAATACGAAATTGAAAAGGCTTCAAATCCTTTGTTTCCATTTTCATCTGATCATAGGCTCGCTTGAACAGTATGTTCACTAAGCTTCCACTGTGTACGAAGATCCTCTTCATCCAAGCACGACGTACCTGAGCTGATATGACAAGTGATTAATAGTTAGGGCTTCGACCCTGTCAGCATCTCTATCTCGAAATACGATGTCGTCAGTCATCATTTTCTGTTGCTTGGCCGAAGCCCCGTCTTCCAAACTACTACAACATTCGAAGCTCGCATGCCTAACAAAACTGGCATAAGACTCCATTTCCTTCCAGCTTCGGTCTGTTGGATGTGGACCACCACTAATAGTATTTATCACCAACCTCCCACCAGTACAAGCGGGTTCCTCCTGTCTCGCCTAATTTGGCATATGGTTCTGATTCGATAGGCCCGCACCTCCAGACTGCGACTCCCGCACAAACTGTTCCAACTTTCTTTCACATATCAACTTCTCAATAATATCCTACAAATGACGACACTGATTCGTGTTATAGCCATAGCTATCATGAAATCTGCAAAACTTTCCTATCTGAATCTATTTTTTCCGATGATTGCTTCAGAGCAGGTTTCTTATACTGAATAGTACTTGAAGTCTATAAGAACACATTTTCCAGCGACGTATTCAAAGGAGTATAGTTATCACACATGGGAACCCTACGTCGTGGCCCACGATTCTGATCCTGCTTCCTGTTTTGATTTCAATTGCCTATATGTTGATTCTGTTTATTCTGTATATTCAGTTGTACCTTTCGGGAACTCTCCCCGGTTTGCTTAACAGCAACATTGCTCTGGATTTCTTCCACACTGGGTCCTGCGTCATCCTTCTTCCTAAACTGTTTTGCATCCTCCCTTCTCAAGAATTGAACTGCCTTGGAGTAGAAACGGTCCAATGATGCAGGAGGTTTTCTGGCCAACCAATTGCCGAACTCGGAATCGGGATCGATACCCTTAGTTAGTGCCATTAGAATTGAATTATCATTGGGGTTACTAATCTCAGCACATGCGGCATGAAATCTCCCAACATCTAAGTGTCTCCACAGGAGCTTGAGTGACACTGGACAAAGTGTTAACATCTTTCGGCATTGTAACATGCATGCAAAATTTCTCAACAAACTTTGTTGCCAACTGATCAAAACACGAGATAGATCGAGGTGGTAAACGAGTAAACCACATAGTTGCTATGTGCCCTAGAGAAATCGGGAAACTTCAGCACTTAACTGTATCATCGGCTCGTGCAGCATTCATCAACCATTCATACTTTAAGGTATGCTAATTAGGATCAGAACTCCCTCCATAGACAGGCAAAGTCGGCATCCTGAATCGCCAAGGTGGTCCAGCGTAGAGTATATCATCAGTGAAAGGGGTATGACTCCGGGAGATTCCCCAGTTGTCGTTAATAAGGCCCTGACTTTCGCGGATCATTTGACGGATCATTGTCGGGATATCCGGCATCTGGACGTTCTGGGCATGTTGAGCCAAGGTGTGGTCGGATTCCACAATGCGAGGAGGGGCCGGTCACAGTCGACGGTCCATGTCTCGCCTCCTTGGTTCTTAGTCTTCAGGGACATAAGTCTCAGGAGTATGATTGCGTTGGCGGTGGGTCGGATCCGACCGGTTTCGGGCATCAACTCCCAATTCAGTAGCAGTGGTAGTGCGGTTGTTGGAAAGGTGATACGGGGCAGTACCTCCTCAGGAGGAAGGTCCAGTCTGATGGCTGGTTGACGGCCCAACCCTTGGTTGCCCAAGACTCAAGGTGCGCTGATGTCTAGTAGCTTGTGTGTAACTTCTGTCCAGCCGTGGGCGCGTGGTTCTTTGATTAAAGTCAGAAGAGGTTGAACTTTCAGTGGATGAATAGGAAGCATGATCCCTTCTGGATCCCGTTCGTCGTTAACGGTTTAGTTGATTGATCAGTTTTACATTGGCATGCAGTTGCTGAGTAAGCTATTGTCGACTCTGCGTCTGTTCTTGCATTAGCAGTTGGAACTCTTCCCTGGTGATAGGGCCTTGCGGATCTGATGACCCGGCAGCATTCTAATCGACAGGAGGTAGTTGTACGAGGTTCTGCATGTCCCGTCCTTCTGGATCTACGGTAGTTGAAGTAGTCCTAGTGTTAACCATGATGGATAGTGAAGCTCTTTCCTGGACTTGATGCAAATCTGAATAGGTTAGAAGAACTTTAAACTTGAAATCTGGATCTTCTTCTTAGATTTACGCAATCCGATATCGATAGTAGATCCAACGAGCAGGAGAAAAACTAGGTTTTCTCAGTGAAAGCACCAAAGTGTTTGTACCAAAATTGGGCACACTCGGATGTTGTTTGCACAAAAAATGGACAAACACTTCAAAGTTGTATGATTTAGTAGATCTTATGTTGTTCTTAGTGATTTGGGTGATTTATGCAAATATATGAAGAGCAGGGGCTAAACTGTAAAAAGACACGCAGATTTATAGTGGTTCAGCCAGAATGTGCCTACGTCCACTTTATATGTTATTTCTCTTCTCTTGTTTTGTTTACAAGTACAAAGCTCTGATGCAAGTAAAAGAAAGTTGTTTGAAAGTTCTCTCCGTGCTTGAGCTCTCAAACTTGTCCCCATTGTTGTACCCCTGCCCCTCTATTTATAGAGTGAGGCTGGGGGTAGGGGTCTTGGATGTGTACAGCTGCTGATGGGCCTGGGCTGACGCGATCTGGCCTGGTAGTCTTGGTTCGGAATGTCTTGGTCCGGTAGTGGGTGGTCCGGTAAGAGCTTGGTTCGATGGCAGCTAGGAGACGGTTGGTCCGATAGTGGTAGGAGAAGGTTGGTCCGGCAGTGGTAGGAGAAGGTTGATCCGGCAGTGGTAGGAGAAGGTTGGTCCGGTAGTGGTAGGAGGAGCTTGGTCCGACAGTGGTAGGAGAAGGTTGATCCGGCAGTGGTAGGAGAAGGTTGGTCCGGCAGTGGTAGGAGGAGCTTGGTCCGGCAGTGGTAGGAGACGATTCTTTGATTCGGCAGTTTTGGTTCGGCGTTGAGTTGGTGAGTCATGGCCTCGGGGGTTTGGTTCGGTGATGACGTTACACCGGTCGAGATACACCCAACACTTGCCCCCCAAAGCGGGGTATGGGCATGCACATGGCGTGCTTTGTTTGAGGTTGGTCATCCTTATCCGGTCCCATATGCCGAACCTGTCGGTCCGGTTGTTCGCCTTCAGCTATAAGTAGGAGGCTAGGGCTTTCGATACTTCTTACCAAATAAGACAGCCGAGCATTGACTTCTTGCCGAATCAGGAGTGTCGCCAACGTGTTCAACCGAACCAAAGTTCTTTGCCGAACCAAAGTTCTTTCACCGAATCAGGTATTGGTCCTCTCCCTTTTTGCCGAATGAGTTTTCACCGAATGGACATGGGGACTCCGGGTGCCGAATGAAATCATATTCTTGTGCTCTAGGTGCCGAATGAAATCATATTCTTGTACTCTGGGTGCCGAATGAAATCATATTCTTGTACTCTGGGTGCCGAATGAACTTGTACTCTGGGTGCCGAATGAACTTGTATTCTGGGTGCCGAATGAACTTTATACTTGATTTTTTCATTTTTCATATCACGAGTGAAATTCCGGACTACATGTACTTGCTTGTTTATATCCTTTGTTTTAACAACATGTTTTTCCGATGTTGCAGATAATGTCTCGCAAAGCAGAAACTCGATCGGATAAAAAGAAGTCCCAGGGCGAAGGAGAATCTTCCGCAGTGCCCCGTGCTCAGCCAGGACCGGAACGCCACGGAACTGTCCCGAGATCACTGGTGGATGGGTACGGTCCTCAGGAGCTTCTGAACTCCCCGCCCGATTGCTTTCCCAGCTCCCTCAAGAAGGAGCAGCTTGATGTCATCTCCCGTTCTTTTGGAATTGATAGGGCGCGCACGCTGTTGCCAGGGAGATAAGTTATGCCATATGACCCTCCCGAAGGGTACTTTGCCTACAGCAGATACCACTGTATGTGTGGTGCCATCCCGCCTCTTAATGCTTGGGTACTCAGCTTTCTCACATATCTAAAGGTGGCCTCATTCCAGCTTCAACCCAACTCTTATACTATACTGGTGAGCCTCTTCGTCATCTTTCAGAGGAAGCATGGGCGTGCTCCTTCCAACCGGGAGATCCGATACTTATATAATCTGAGGGGCTATAAGAAGGGGTCCCCATACATCAGCGTGGAGTCAGCTGTAACCTTCAAGCCGGTCTTGGATCTGTATTCTAAGTACAACATGTTCAAGAAGGAGTGGTTCTTCATTAGGGACGACTCTGTTTCTATTCGGCGTTTCACCTCTGGATGTAAGTTGATGCTTTATTTATAATTTCCATTCTGGTTGCGATGCTTCTTCTCATACGTTTTCATTTTTTGCTAGCGACAGGTGGCTTTGCGGTTGTGGAGACTGATCGCCTGGTTCAGATGGCGGCTGAGATAGAAGCTATCCCCGGGAGAGATAGATCGGCTGCTTACCTGATCAGAAATGCGACCCTTCTGGAGTATAATCTGATCCTTCCACAGCAGTTAGTAGTCAAGCAGAGGGAAACGGCGGAGGAGAGGGCGGCTGCTCAAGCTAAGGGAGGTGTCACAGTAGAGAGTGGCAAGAGGAAACCTTTCTCAAAATCTCCAGTGGTCGGAGGTAAGAAGCTTAAGAAGTCGGATGGTCCTTCCCCCAGCACTTGTCCACTTACTCCGGGGAAGGAATATGTGGAGGAGGAGAGAGGTGAGGGTGGAGATGACCGGGAAGGTGGCGATGGTGGCGATGGCATCGGGGCCTTGCTTCCTGGGCAAGTAGGTGAGATTCAGGAGTGGACGGATGATGCATTCCACCAAGCTTTCGAGGGGCTGGACGGAGAACCGGCTTTGGTAGAGAAATCCGGGAAAGCTGACAAGGCCGGGACCGGTGCAAGCGAGTCTTCTCAGACTATTCCAGCCAAGGTGGCTCCGACGACTCAAGGTGAACTTTTGACTCCTGCAGGCTCCATTTATGATAGGGACTTAGGAATATTTTATGATCCGCTCCCGTCCTGGAATGAAATCCAGGACTTATTGTAGTATCCTACTTCTCCCCAGGGTTTGTATAACAAATGTGTTTCCTTTCTTCTTTTAACTTTTAATTTACCGCGTTTCTCGAATTATGGATTAATGTAAGCTTGTGACACTTGTTCTTCATATCAGGAGCAGGTAAAATGGCCAAGGCCTCAGATCTTCGGCACAGGCTCGAACAATACAAGCTCTCCAAAGCTTCCGCCAAGCCGAAGCCTTCGACCCACCATTCCGGGGATGTAGTCGGCTACCGTCCTCTTCTCGGGGTTATTGAAGAGGGTATTCAAAAGAGAAAAAGGATTCATCCCTTATCCGAACCTTCACTTGGTCCTCAACCCCCAGTTCAGCCTCTACATGATATCACGGAGGAGGATACCGAGTTCGCACTCTCTCTGCACCCGTCCGAAAATCCTACCATTATTCAGATTGATCGTCCTGGCTTGGCTCGTAATCCATTTGCGGGTCATCCTGATCTGGATCCAAGTTCCCATGATATTATCTTTGACGAGGTTACCGATGAGCACCTTCTTCCCCGCAATCCCATGGTACGGGTGCTTGATGAGGCCAAGTCCTTAGATCTCGATTTACTTACTACTCGGATAGTTACCATGGGAGACGAGGCCAAGGCTAATATTGATCGGGTGGCGGAGGAGACTAGGAAGCTGATGGGGCATCATGCCCGGCTAGTTAAGGCTGGTGAGGAGATTGGGAGTTCCAACATCCGACTACGATTGATGGTTTCGGATCAGGCCAAACAGCTTGCTGATCAGGCCATTCAGATTTCTCAGCATGAGGCTGCCTCCGGGCGGTTGAGGAAGACAATGGAGGAGGCTAGTAAGGCGGAATTGCGGAAGATGGAGGCTGCCTGCAAGGAGCAGATAAATATGGCCATCTCGACAGTCGACGAGGTTCGGAGGGCGGATCTTGAGCATGTAGAGGAGCTGTCGGGGAAGCTTGAAGCCGCAGAGCTTGCTCAGGTCAGGCTAAAGGAGGAGATGGAGGCGATGAGGAGGTCCCTTCAGGTTGACTGCTCGCAATACCGACTGGAGAGGGATGCTGCCATTGCAAGGCTATCGGTTTCTGAGGCTCGTATGAGGGAGTTTGAGGAGAATGAGGGGATGATGGATGATATGCTGCAGGATATGTACTTTCGCATTTGGAAGTAGGGCAGCTTATCTTGGATGGACGACTACCCCCGGGTTATGGCTAGGATTTACCTCAGGGCTCTAGAGGAGGCCAAGGCTGAGGCAGATAAGGAGGGTGGAGCGGCCTTTAGGATGGATGTGGTTACCGCTCAGTTCACCAAGGAGGAGAAGATAGCGGTGAAGGAGGGGATGCGGTTGTTTGCGGTTGAGGAGGCAAGCATGGAAGTAGGGGATGACGACCAAGATGATCAAGGGGAAGTTGCCGGTAACCTCTCCTTCTTTAGTTTCTTCTTTCGTTAACTCTGCTGCTTATCACTAATGATTTCTTTCTCTGACCGAACAGGTGGGCAATAGGACAAGGTCAATACTCCGATGCAGCCGGCTCCTTGATTGGACCTGGAAAATTCCCCCTCTTTTTTTGTTTTTTTTGGACTTGACACGGTTGTGTATGTTAGTCTTGAAACAGTAAAGTAAGTCTTAGGTTGTAATTTTTTGATACTTGTAATAAATAGCTCTATTCTTGATGTGTAATCCTTTAACTTAAGCTGATTTGTCGTCTTTTGAATGTTTTTTTTGCTATTCCAACATGTTGCGTGAGAAATATAGCTATGCATATCCTTGTAATCAAATTGTGTTTGATGTCAGGTTCTTGTTTAAAACATAATTTCATGACTTGCAATGTTAGCGTGAGGTGTGAATAAATTATAGTCATGTGTTTATATATGAAAGAAGGAAATACTGCCCTTTATATTTTGCTTGTAGATGACAGCTTTGAATATCCTGCGTGACCGAGTAAAGGATGCGGTCCAGTATCTTGCTGCGAGTATCTGCTTCTATTAGTGAGTGTCTCCTGTACTTCAACAATTGTTACAGAGGATAGGAGAAAAGTTTCTCAAGTAAAATTGAAATATGTGAAAAAGTAAAACTTCCAATCACGGAAGGCCTTCGATGTGCTTAAGTTCGTGGCAAACGGGCTTTGTAGTCACTTTCCCTAGCTGTGGGTCTTGGAGACATTTGTCACCCATCTTACGCCTCCGCGGGGAGTTAATTCTTTTTTACCACAGCCGCACTTAAGACACATCGGAGCCGAGATCGCGCACAGTAACTACCCGGGCCATTATGGCCCGTAATCGTGGGTATTATTCGATTTACTGTGGCCGACTAGCGTGGGTGCCGATCGTCAACCGTGAACTGCCCTTGGCTGGCCACACCTTATGTTTGGGCTTATAGTCGGTTCACAGTTGCCGGTGAGCCGAACGCCGTAATGAGCTGCCTCGGCTATAGTCGGCCTTCTCGGTGGCTTATAATCGGCTCATTACAGTTGGCTTTAAGGGCCGCCGCGAGCAATGAGTTAACCCACAGCAGAGGGATGCCGGAGCAAAAGTGTCTCATTGGCGAGGGCATAGATTCGCATAGTACCTATCAGGTCTTGTCCAGGTGAAGTTGCGCTGTGAAGTGCTTTGAATTGAAATGCTGTATGCACAGGATTTTGTTCAACAGAAAAGGATAAAGTTAACAAGCAGCCAAGATATAAAGGAACAAGTTAAAAAAGAGACAACGTTTTTTAAAGTGGTTCGGCACGAAAATGCCTACGCCCACTGATTCTCTTTGTTAATTCACTTCATATGGGCAGTACAAGTTAAGAAAAGTATCGACGGAGGTGTTGGATGTTCCATGCTCTCTGGAACACCTCTCCATCCACTATTGACAAAATATAGGCTCCGTTGTGGAGATCTTTATGAATTACATATGGTCCATTCCAGATTGGATCTAGTGCTCCGGGGCGAGGGAAGATTCGCTTGAGGACAAGATCCCCTTCTTGTAAGGTACGATGCTCGACTTTGGAGTTGTATTGTGCAGCCACTTTTTGTTTGTGGGCTGCTGTTTTATGGACTGCATCATTTCTTCTCTCCTCGACTAGATCCAAAGACATGTGAAGGAGTTCTTCATTCTCTTCTGGGTTATAGTGGATCCTACGGTGGGAAGGCACAATGGTTTCAACTGGGAGCATAGCCTCCGATCCGTATGCCAAAGAGAAAGGAGTGTGCCCCGTTGATGTTCTGAAAGATGTGCGATAGGCCCATAGTGCCGTAGGAAGTTCATCCACCCAAGTGCCCTTTGACTTTTCGAGCTTCTTTTTTATTAGAGTTTTCAGAATTTTGTTGACGGCTTCGACTTGTCCGTTTGCCTGGGGATACGCTACGGATGAGAAGCTCTTGTGAATTCCGTGCTCTTGGCACCAGTTGGCGAATTCCTCGCTGTCAAACTGAAGTCCATTGTCTGATATGATTTTGAGTGGGACTCCGTACCTGCATAGAACATTTTTGATCAAGAAGTTAATAACTTTTGCTGAAGATACTTTATTCAGAGGTTCCGCTTCCACCCATTTGGTGAAATAGTCGACTGCCACTATAGCATATTTGGCCCTGCCTCGGCCCATTGGTAGCTCGCCGATTAAGTCAATTCCCTATATTGCGAAGGGCCAAGGGCTTGTCATTTGAGTAATCTCAGTTGTTGGTAGCCGCGGAATCTTAGCAAACTTCTGGCATCTGTCACACTTTTTGATGAAATCTAAGGCGTCCTTGCTTAAGGTGGGCCAGAAATATCCATATCGGAGTATCTTTTTTGCTAATGTTTGCCCTCCAGTGTGATCTCCGCAGCTTCCCTGATGGATGTTGGATAAGATTTCCTTCCCTTCCCTCCCAGCGACACACCTTAATAACGGGTTAGAGAATCCTCGTCGATAGAGGATGTCTTCTTGTATTGTGTAGCGGGATGCTTTCCTCAAGATTTTCTTGACTTCGTTACGCCCGTTGGGTAGCGTGCCGCTTTGTAGGTAGTCTCGAATGGGAGTCATCCAAGTTGCTTCTTCGGTTGCAGCTATCAGATTCACTTGCTCAAAACTTGGGGCCAGTTGCTTTGAGATGGTTACTGCCCCGAAGATGGCGATGTCTCTCATACTTGCTTGCTTTGCCAATTCGTCGGCCTCTTGGTTCTCTTCCCGAGGGATGTGTTTGACTAAGTAGTGGTCCAATCGGCTGAGAAGTAACTTGGTTTTCCTTAAATATGCTATGAGTCGTTCTTCTCGAGCTTGGAATTCTCCTAGTATTTGGTTAACAATAAGTTGAGAATCGCTATGAAGACACAAAGAATTGGCTCCGATTTCTATGGCAAGTTCTAATCCAGCTATCACTGCTTCATATTATGCATCGTTGTTGGTGGCAGCGAACTCCAACCTTATAGCATAGTGCAGCTTATTTCCCCTGGAGTGATTATTACCACACCTGCCCCCAAGCCTTGTTCGTTCGATGCGCCATCCACAAAGAGATTCCACTTGATGTCTTCTGCTATTTCCAATTGCTCCTTATCTTCGTTGGTAGTGAATTCTGCAATGAAATCAGCCATGGCTTGTCCCTTGATGGCGGTGCGAGGGTGATAGGTGATATCATACTGACTTAGTTCAATGCACCATTTAAGTAGTCGCCCAGAAGTGTCGGGACGATGGAGTACCTGCCTCAGGGGTTGATCGGTCAGAACTTTGATGGAATGGGACTGGAAGTAGTGACGCAGTTTCCGTGATGTGATTAGTAAACAGTATGCTAGCTTCTCAAGTTTAGGATATCTGACTTCTGCCCCCGTAAACCTCTTACTGACGAAGTAAACTGGTCGTTGCGTGCGGTTGTCTTCCCTTACCAAGGCGGCACTCAGGGCGTGAGGTGACACAGCAAGGTATAGGTATAATTCTTCGCCTCCACTTGGGGTCGAGAGTACCGGTGGTTTCTAGAGGTGTTCGATTAAGTTAAGGAAAGCGGTTAAGCATTCGTCAGTCCATTCGAACTTTCCTTTGTCTTTCTTTAGAGCTTCGAAAAAGGGGACGCACTTGTCTGTTGCCTTGGAGATGAAACGGCTTAGGGCGGCCACTTTTCCATTCAAACTTTGCATTTCCTTCCGAGTGGAAGGTATCTTGATATCCCTTAGCGCTCGGACTTGTTCAGGGTTTGCTTCAATCCCTCTGGCATGGACGATGAATCCTAAGAACTTTCCTGATGACACTCCGAAGGAGCATTTTAGAGGATTTAACTTCATTCCATACTGGCGGAGTACTTGAAACATCTTGCCTAGGTGGCTTACGTGATCCTTGGCTTTCCTTGACTTTACCAGCATGTCATCCACATATACTTCCATAGTTTGTCCTATTAGCCCTGCAAACATCTTATTGACGAGGCGCTGGTAGGTGGCTCCTGCATTCTTAAGTCCGAAAGGCATTACCTTATAGCAGTATAAACCCCAGTCGGTGATGAAACTAGTGTGGTCTTGGTCGGGAGCATGCATAGGAATTTGGTTATATCCTGAGTATGCGTCCATAAAAGATAGGAGCTCGTGCCCGGCTGTGCTGTCTACAAGTTGGTCGATTCGGGGAAGTGGGAAGCAATCCTTTGGGCAGGCATCGTTTAGGTTGGAAAAGTCAATGCAGGTTCGCCACTTCCCATTAGCCTTCTTTACCAGCACCGGGTTAGCGATCCATTCCGGGTAGATAGCTTCTCGTATGAAGTCATTGGCGAGTAGATTCTTTACTTCTTCATCGAGGGCTGCTGATCGCTCTGCCCCCATACTTCTCTTTCTTTGTTTTACGGGCGCCTTGGTAGGATCAATGTTTAATACGTGGCATGCTATGTCAGGGGAGATTCGGGTCATGTCAGCGTGTGACCATGCGAATACATCTAAGTTGTGGCGGAGAAAATCGATGAGTTGTTCCTTCAATTCTACTTTTAGTTGGGACCCAATTTTCAATAGTCTACTTGAGTCGTGCTTGTCTACAGATATAAACTCCATAGCTTCTGCAGGCTCGGCGGTGGCCTCCTCCTCTTTGTCCCTAGGGTCTAATTCATTGAAAGGGTCGCTGGTATATCGAAGAGGAGGGGCTTTCTTTAGTTGCTATGCTTCTAGACTTTTTGTGCAGAGGGCAATCTCTACACCCTTCCCTTTATCCTTCCTGTGGTTGTTGTGAAGTTCAGTCACATAGCAGTCTCGAGCAATGTCCTGGTCTCCTTCTACTTCCCCTATTCCATTGTCCGTTGGAAACTTCATCTTTAGGCACCATGGGGCTAGGACAATTTGGAAGTCAGACAAGACTGGTCTTCCTAAGAAGGCGTTGTAGGCCGAACGGTTTTCTATTAGCATGAACGTCTACTTCCATACAACGGAACGGGGATGACTTCCAATCTCAACAAAGAGGTCCAGTTGCCCGAGGGGCATCTTTGCATCCCCAGTGAAACCGTGTAGTGGTTTATCGCAGGGAGATACATCCTTCATTGATAGCTTCATTTTGTCGAATGCGTGTTTGAACAGGATGTTTACTGAGCTTCCAGTGTCTACCAGGATTCAGTAAACTTCGGCGGGACCGTGTCGGGCAGAGATAACCATGGGATCCATGTGAGGGTACTGCCTTCCTTCTAGGTCACGCATACTGAATGTGATGTCATCACTTTCTTTCCGCTTCGGGTGACGCTCTTCTATAACCGAATTGACACAGTCTTTATTGTCTCTAAGCGACTTTCCATATCTTTCCATCTCTTTCCAGCTTCTGTCTGCGATGTGCGGTCCTCCTGAGATGGTATGGACCACTATCTTCTCTTGACTAGAGCCGCTAGCGTTGCGGTTTCCTCTGTCGGCCTCCGGTGAGGGTAGCCTTGGGTTTTCATTGGCAAGAGCTGGGGTCCTGTCCTGACCTTTTACATAGCGTTCCAGTTTCTTCCTTCTGATGTGTTCCTCAATCAAATCCCGGAGATGATAGCATTCATTGGTATCATGCCCATGAGATTCGTGGAAGCGGCAGCACTTTCCAGACTTCTGCGCGTTATCTGATTCCTTCTTGTATGGTGGGTGTTTGTATCTAACTTCGCCTTGGGTGGCAAGGAAGATATTTTCGACGGTTTCGTTCAAAGGAGTGTAAGTGTCGAATCTCGGTCCAGGCCGATATAGGCGCTTTTCTCCCTTCTTTCCCCCAGTATTGTCTCTGGAATCATTTCTTCGAACGTCCCTTGCCGCAGCAGGGGCGTTGCTGTGAGTTGCCTTATTTTGCTATCCTGACTGCCCCTCAACGGCAGCATCCTCGAGCCTCATATATTTCCCGACTTCATGGAAGAAATCGGGTAAAGTAGCTGGTTTTTCTTTTGTCAACCTTCTAGCAAATTTAGTGTCCGGATGCACACCACTACAGAGGGCCATTAGGATAAGCTTCTCATCGGCATCTTGGACTGCGGCTGCTGCGGCGTTGAATCGGGTTAGGTATTGCTGCAGTTTCTCTCCAGGTTTCTGTTTTACGCTGGATAAGGAGTAAGCGTCCTTAGGTTGCTCCACATGAATGCGGAACTGACTGATAAATTTTTCTTTCAACATTTCCCACGAGCCGATGGATCCCTGGGGTAGATGACAGAACTAGGAGGTAGCGAGATCTGCTAAGAAGAGCGGAAAGCATTTGCACAGTACTCCCTCTGTTGCTCCACTCATGAGCATATGTTGTGTGTATCTCTGTAAGTGTACAACGGGGTCGGAGGTTCCTTTGTAAGGTTCCATTGTTGGCATCTTCCATTCTCGGGGGGTGATAGCAATTTCGATGTTGCGGGCGAAAGGGCTGGTTACCCTAGCGCCTATCCCTCGATCTCTTTGCTCCCGTTGGACGCACTCTCTGAATAAGCGCGCCATCCTTTCATCAGAATTTGGAGCAGATAGAAATGAGTTTAGTTCTGTTCTGTGGGATTGATTCCGTCCAGATGACCTGTAGGGATGGTATCATCTATCATTCCTCATATTTTCTAGTGGCTGCCTTTGGTCTTCTGGGAGCATGCTAGGGTCAGCTACAGTTGGCCCTTGCCTTGACCTTCCCCTGCTGGGTTCTGATCTAAGCACTTCCTCGGGTCCAACTTCGGGTTGGACTCTAGCTCGGCCCCGTTCACTGGCGTTTCCATGGTTAGGCAGTATGATAGGCTCAGCTACAGTTGACCTTTGCCCGGTACCTCCCCCGTTGGGTTCGGTTCCAAATGTTTCCTCAGGCCTAACTTCGGGCTGTGCTCGATCTCAGCTCCTACCATGGTTACTTCTGCCGTTAGCTCCTTCGAAGAAGGAAGATCTTTGTTGTCTCTGAGATCCTCCAGACTGGGACTCGCCCCATGACTCGGTGTTGCGATTGGACTCTTCAGCATCCCTTAAGCGTGACATGAGATGGTCCACCAAGGCTTCCTGCTGGGACGTGAAGCGGTTAGTTACTTCAACCACAACCTTGTCTAAATCTACCCTAGTAATTGCTGCGGGCTGTTCTGTGGCAGGAATGGTTGGATTAGCATGTCCTTCATTTGTTACTGCTACTGGAGGAGGACGATTTACTTGATTCGTGACAGCTGGATCTAGAAGACTGCTGGATGCGATGTTTTTTCCTTTGTTAACATCTTTTCTCTGTTTGGGAGGCATGTTTTCCAAGTGGCGAACGATGCTGTTAGGAAAACTGTTAAGTGGATGAAGCTGAAGCTTCGAGCTTCTAGCCTCAGTGAAAGCACCAAAAATGTTTGCACAAAAAATGGACAAACACCTCAAAGTTGTATGATTTAGTAGATCTTATGTTGTTCTTAGTGATTTGGGTGATTTATGCAAATATATGAAGAGCAGGGGCTAAACTATAAAAAGACGCGCAGATTTATAGTGGTTCAGCCAGAATGTGCCTACGTCCACTTTATATGTTATTTCTCTTCTCTTGTTTTGTTTACAAGTACAAAGCTTTGATGCAAGTAAAAGAAAGTTGTTTGAAAGTTCTCTCCGTGCTTGAGCTCTCAAACTTGTCCCCATTGTTGTACCCCTGCCCCTCTATTTATAGAGTGAGGCTGGGGGTAGGGGTCTTGGATGTGTACAGCTGCTGATGGGCCTGGGCTGACGCGATCTGGCCTGGTAGTGTTGGTTCGGAATGTCTTGGTCCGGTAGTGGGTGGTCCGGTAAGAGCTTGGTTCGATGGCAGCTAGGAGACGGTTGGTCCGGTAGTGGTAGGAGAAGGTTGGTCCGGGAGTGGTAGGAGAAGGTTGATCCGGCAGTGGTAGGAGAAGGTTGATCCGGCAGTGGTAGGAGAAGGTTGGTCCGGTAGTGGTAGGAGGAGCTTGGTCCGGCAGTGGTAGGAGAAGGTTGATCCGGCAGTGGTAGGAGAAGGTTGGTCCGGCAGTGGTAGGAGGAGCTTGGTCCGGCAGTGGTAGGAGATGATTCTTTGATTCGGCAGTTTTGGTTCGGCGTTGAGTTGGTGAGTCATGGCCTCGGGGGTTTGGTTCGGTGATGACGTTACACCGGCCGAGATACACCCAACAAATGTGTTGTAAAGGATAAAATGAAGAATATAAATGGAAAAGGAGGAAATTCTAATAAACACACCAATAATAAGCGAGAAAAACACACAGAAACACACGGATTTAGAGTGGTTCGGCATATGGCCTACGTCCACTATGAAATGATTGACTTTATTGTATTTTTGCTTACTGGTTACAACATGTTACAACAATAGAATTCCAAGTGCAACAGTGATTTCGGCAGAGTCTGGACGTAGAAGATCCCTAAAAGTCCCTTTTCAGTAGGTTCTAGGCTGCTATTTATAGGCCTAGGCTGCAAATATCTCGCTCAGATCTTGGAAGACCTCTTCTCTCACATGGGTGGGCCCACACGATCGATCCCATGTTCTTTGCACAAGATCCGTGATCGATACAAACGAATTTCGTGTTGATCAGTATTTCATCCAATCGAGACGAGATCGATCATGATCATTCTTGAGGATGTACGCAAGCTCCTGTGATAATTTGGTGGTATTTGGACTTGTAGATTTTGAGTTATGATCGACGCAAGTTTGGATTTTTCGAAGGCTGTTGAATTCATATCGATGGTTCTGCACGTGATGTATGATGATGTGGCGCTTGCTTTTAGAATCGGTCCACTTTTTATGCCCAGTGACCGAGTCTTTCTTATAGATGCGCCTCGTTCGTATCGACCTAGCTTAGCCCTGTTCGTATCCGTTATTTGCTGCCCTGTTCGTATCGATCGTCACTGCTCTATTTCGTATCGATCAACATAAGTGCATTTCGCACCAGTCCATCTTGTACTATTCGCACCTATCCCTGGCCGTTCGATACGAGTGCAGTGTTGTTAATGGATCGATACGAAGTAGCGGCTTTGTATGGCTTCGATGGATATGAAGTGGACGTTGGTTGATCGATACGAACAAGCTGGAGATAATGGATGCGTAGCAGTATGAGGATGGATGGATACGAACCACGTGCATTCTATGGGTACGAACGAGTTTGACCCCAATGGATACGAAGGAGGCCGCTGCGGAGGGATGCGAATGTGGATGGATACAATGAAAGCTGCTCTGGATGGATACGAACTTGTGCTCCTCTGATCGATATGAAGCCATGCGCATCAGATGAATTCGAACAAGATCGATATGAAGGAGGTTTTTTCTGATTGCTTGATGGATACGAACAAGGCGATCACTTGAGTTGCATTGATCATATCTTGAGCATACGAACTCGGATTGACTTGAAATTTGAAACGTTGGCTTTCATAGTTTTGCTTGTCGTGCCTTGTAAATTATAGCTCGATCCGGACTCGGACAAAATTCGCCAGTATCCATAGTGAACCTGTGTATAACCGATCTTCGGGATAGGCTGTCCTTGGTTTTCAGTTATGTTCTTGGTGTCATGGCCTTGCCAAAAGGTGGGATAATAGTCGAAAGGTGGCTTTTTAGACATTTCATCGCCTTTGACACTTGCACATGCCTCTACATTACATTTGAATGGATTTGAATGCCTCTGTCTTCGTCAAAAGGGGTGGATGCGCATTTCCCACTTGTGTTGCTTTGTTGTTGCTACTGAGAAGTAGTATGAGCTTTCAACTTTGTCAGTAGGAACATCCTTGGGGTTTCGGAGGTATTGAAATACTCTAGGTTTCGATGCAGAAAGTAGCTTTCAATAACATGCTTGCAGATAGATGCGGAACCCCTCTCAGTTGTGAAAGTATTTGACCGGTTCGAAAGGCTTAGTTGTGCTTTTCAAGGGATTATTCCAATGAAATATTTTTCTACGTAATCTGAATGAAGGCGAAACCTTCAGTTTTGAAAGCTTTGGTGCGCATGTGTGTGGCTGTTACTAGCTACCTTCGAAAGGTATTCCTTGCCTTTGAAAGGTATTACTCAACCCATTCGAAACATCTACATGTATGCAAAAGCATCTCTTTCGAAAGGAAACAATTGAAGCACAAGGTTGCTTTCGACCCTTTCGAAAGCTTGTAACACATCTGACCCATGAATATAGCATCCCTTCAACTCCTTTGAAAGGCCTCGTTGGTGCAATTATCTCTTGTTCTTCCATCTCTTATATTCATCTTGGTTTCGACAAGGTTGAAGTGGGAATTGGTGGTTACATTTGCTCCCTCCCTTGCGTAGGGATGCTCTTGACTTTCCAAGTCAACCCTTTCGAAACCTGTAACATTTCACGCCTTTTCATATTGCTGTGCAAATCCTAGCCATTCATTTAAATTTGATCATACGGTTCCCCCATGCCGATTTTTCTTATAAATCATGTTCATTTCTTCTCTTCTTTCATTTATCTACAATTATAAAAAATTTCCAGCAAGAATCAAAGCTATTAATTTCTTAAGTAATTCCTAATTCCAACAAACAGAAACTCGAATTCAAAGTAAGTTTTCATTATTTCTTCTTTTGAAATTAACTTTCCATAGTAAATTTAGATTTCATAATTCGCCATATTTGAATTTGAAATAATGTTCGAATCTCATAGAGATAATTTTAAGTTTTTCATTCATGAAAATATCCTTCAATTTGTTTCTATAGCTTCTCTAGTTTCATTTCTTACTTTAATTTATTCTTTGAATTCATCCAAAAAATAATTTTTTTTATGAAGAAGGAGATTTCCAGTTACTTCATAGAGAAGTTTTAGCAGTATGAATCGCATTTTAGTGCTGCAATTTTAACATTCTACTTCTTCGAAAGGGGTTAAGACGGAAACTTTTGTTTTGCTTCCTCAACCTCTTTCAATGGGGTCGAAAGGTAGTCCAACGCCTCTCTTAATTGATATCGTTGAAAGGTTGAGGTTATTAATATGAAGCGAACTTCATCGAAAGCATAATTATAATTTAGTGTATTCTAATACCTTTCAAAGAAGTTTCCTAATGTGTCTTTCTAAATAATTATCTAGTATATACTTTCAAAAGCATAATCTTTATTTTATAGGTTTTGAAACCTTTAGTACAAGCTTACTCCTAATTTATTTTACGGGATGTGTGGAGTTAGAAATTCATCATTCATTTTTTATAAATTGGGTTAAGAATAACATACTTCGTTTATGTTGTAAATCAAATCAAATGTTTCGACTAAGTCAAAACCTACTATCTCGACTTGAATTAAGTTGTTGGTATGTTTTCGAAACCGTATACCCCTTTCGACTTTCTCGGCACCTTTTATAACTAATTTGGATTCGACCATCATTATCTACCAATATTGTCGAAATGTCCCAGGGCATTTCCAATTTTATTAATATAATTCAAACTTAAATCTTTCGACTCGATTGGCATATGAGGTTTCGACATCATCCATATTCTTTTTGTTAAAAAAATTTCAGGGGATTCGACAATGTCGAAAGGTCTATTTGTCTTGTTTATTGATTATTGCTAGTGTATGTTTATATTTAAATTGGTTGTATAGGATTCAACTACCCCTTTTAATAACAAAGTTTTCGTTGAGCTTTTGACATTGTTGAAGTGTGTTTGTTGGACGTCTTCTTCCATCCTCCCTTTCGACTCTGTTGAAAGCTCAACAAATATTATTTTTCTAAACTGACTCTAACATTCTTTCAAGGATATGAAATTTCATTTACTGGTTGATGTTCAGATTATTGTATTAGGTTTTTGATGTCCTTGAAAAAAAATATTGATTACATAACAAATCATAACTTCTAACTGAAATGATTTCACCAGGCAGGATCATCGGCGTGAAAAAGACTTCCCAAAAACCAGAAAAAGACACAATGCCGATGATGGAATCTTCTCCTAAGAACATTGAAGCAACTTCTAAGCATTCCTTGATATCTACTCAGGATGAGGTAGATGCAATTCTTAGTGACTTCGACATCACTGAGGTGGAAGCTATTCCCCCAAGTGATAGCAATACTATCCAATGCCCACTTGAAGAATATTTTGCCTACACTGCTGTCCACATTTGGCATGGTGTTTTCCTACCTTTTCTAGATTTCTTGGTGAAGCTCCCAACCCACTTGGGCATTTCTCCCATTCAACTATCACCAAACGTATATACCAATCTTCTATCTTTGGAACTCATGGCACTGGAGCATGAAATTCCTTCACTTAGTGCTGAAGTTTTGAACTATCTTGTTCGATTAGTTAAACTCGGCAACCTAAATAATCTAATCTTAAGAGCCAATCCCCCAACAAGCTAATATTCGAGGAGGTAAGTAAATTCAAAGATTGGGAAACTTATTTCTTCTTCGTTAAATGCTTTTCCAACATTAGTGGGGCTTTCTCTTCCCCCCGTAAGTTGATCATAGTCTTTATTTTTCTATCTAGTTACTTTCCTTTGCTAATCTATGCTTCCTTGTCAGGTGCTTCTGTTAAAGAGATAAATGAAGAAGATAAGAAAAATGTAAAGTTGCTGATTTTTGGTTCAAGTAGGATTGAGAATAGATTAACTTTGTTGAATCCCTTAAATCTACAAAAACATTCCCTCCAAATAGCAGGTCAGAGGGTACTTGGTCAACCTCCTTTAGTTAAAAACACATCTCGGAGCAAACGCTTCTTTTCTTTGGGAGATCTGAAGAATTTCTCCCCAATGTCACCAATTTGTCCTGATCACTCCTGTAGGTTTATACATAGTACTTGTAGTTTGTTGTCGTGTTACTTCTTAAATTGCTTCACTGACTTGTAATTTTCTGAATTTCTAGCAGCTGCTACTCAAGTTGAACCAATTATAAGTGATCCAGCTCTCCCCACTTCTACACCTCATGCGTCATCTTTGTCTCAGGCCATTGCTAGGTCAAAGATGGGTGCTAAAAGAAAATTGGGTAAAGTGGACATGGCGGAACCATCCCTTAAGAAGGCCAAGATCGTTGAAATTCTCGATTCTTCGTCGCTAGTAAAGGGGGAGACTATTGATATTGACAAATCTTTGGAAAGTCCAACAGTAAAAGCTTCCCTTGATCAACCTAAAATGATTCCCTCAAAGGTCGATCCCTTATCACGCATTGTCATTTTCAGCTTTCCTCGTGTGATTGAAAAAATGCAAAAATACTTGAGGACTTCAACCCCCTCTCAGAAGTTTCACTCTTCTCGATCTACATCACATGTGTCCTTGAGCGATTTCGAAAAAATGGTTCAGTCTATCCTAAATTATCCATCTTTTGCTTTTATTCGCCTGCCTTCTTCTGTTCCTAACCAGATGTACCACTGTCGTTCTCTAGTTGAACAACAACTTCTGGTATGGTTCATATCACTTAACCTTATTGTTAGTGTTTATCTTTAAATTTTTCACTTATGTTGTACTTTTTTTCTTTTTGAATTTCCAAAATCTGGCTCTCATTGCGAGAAAATGCATTGAAATCCTCCATTGAATCATCTAAGCTTCGAGAAGAAATTTCAAACTTAAACAGTCAAGTTTCCTCCCTGTCCGCCGATAAAAGAAGCTATGATGGAATTAGAGTGATTGAGAGCTTCTCTTGCTCAATCTAATTCTATTATTTCTAAGGAAAGAAAAGCACATCAACTCCTTTCTGACAAAAATTTAGCCTTGAAAATTACCTTATAAGAGTCCGAGGATGAAAAAGCTCAAATGGCGGCTAAACAATATTCTCTAATGAAAAAGTTGGAAAGAAAAAATAATTCTCTACAATTGGCCGTTAATGTTATTTTTGATGCCAAGCAATGGGTGTCTCAATTCCTTGATACTTCCCTTGAGGACATCATCATTAATTCTTTTGAAGATGCCATGATGCTTGCTTATGCCGATAATATAGATAAACGGCCAAATTTGAGCTTTCCTTCACTTGACCCTACTCTTGTCAATAAAGTTATGGACAAAGTTAAAAGAATGGAGCAGGGGGTTGAATTTTCTGAAAGAGAGGAGATCAATGCATCTAAAATCCTATCCTTCGAAGTAGACTCTGACTCGGAAGATTAAGGTGATAAAGATGAAGTCGCTGAGGAAGAGTGTGGCAATGATGATGATGATCATGATAATGATGAAGATGATGACAATAATGATGATAATGTAGATGGATGTCAAGGTTCTGGTGGCGACAGGGGTGGTCACATTGATGCTCCTGAAAAAGATGATAATGACAACACCAGGGCTTCAGAAAAGGTCAATCCTGATCCATCTATTGCTGAAGCAAGCCCAGTTGAACCCCCTGTGCCTTCTGACACTAAAGAAAAGCCTGCTTATATTAACGTGGAAGAACCAAGAGAGAAGAAGCAGGTCCCTTAAGCATCAGTTCCCACCTCTCAAGTATGGGATTCTTTGTTTAAACGGCTTTCACTTCCAAGATAATAATAGTTTAAATCCTTTATTTTACATAAGTAGGAAACCATTTCACCCTTATAAAACCAAGCTTGAAAGAAAACAAGCGGAAATAAGTAGCTTCTATAGAGATTTAGATAAACAATTGAAAGAACACAATATTCTCTGCGATAAGTATCATAGACTTAACAGAAGTGCGACAGTGTTAGCGTCTTTCAAAAATCAAGAAGCTACCTATGACTAAGGAGGGCGCGCCTTCGATATGACAGTCTTTTGAAAGAGAATCGGGAGTTAATTACGCTCTTTTGGATGTTGATTGAAGAAAGGAACATCTTGGTAGACTTTTTATACAAAGCCTATTGTAGACACCCAACTGTAGATTTCTCATACTTAGGTGATTTTAGTGGGCGGCGTTTACACAAGAGATATTTGGCCGAATATAGATCTGATCTGCATCTTGGAACATGTTGGAACTTACCATGAGCTAGATCAATTCCTCAAGAATTGCCTCCGAAAAAAACTTAAATATTATAAGGACAAATTTGTTTCAGAGTTATTCACAATGTCGATTTTGTACGAACTGGATGATCAATCATAGTTATGTAATAATATTGGTTTATGAATTTCTTGTTCTAATTTCCTTTTATACTCAGCTGTATTTTATTACGTTACCACAGAATGAATGTCCCTCTGGAAGCTTTGTTTCTAGAGACTATTTAAGCAAGTATGTTAAATTAAGAAGAGAATATCTAGAAAAGATTTAACTTTTGAAATCTTCAAAATTAGCTAGATATTGTTTTCTTAGAGATTTGCAAAGACTTTACATGAAACAACCTCGTTTTCGCTTTGATTTTCTTGGTAAAGAAAAAGAAAATCTTCTTAAATAAATTCGGACATATCATACTAAACTGATATGTGGTCATTATAGTCCTCCTGCCGTGGTGTGAGACTATAGAAAATATCCTCCGGTTATTACCCTAAAAGGATATAATGTCCCTTTTGATTCAGTAGTTACCCTTTCGGCAAATTCCTTGAATAAAGTCAAAAAGGCCGTTTTTCAACTTTAAATGTGAAACAATTGTCAAATCAAATGAAATTGTACATTTTATTTCAGTTCTACTTAAATTGTAATCTTCTATTGTATAATAAAGGATTGATTATTCGAGTCTCGACTTTATTTTCTTTTTCGTTTATTTAAATAGGAGTTGCAATTATCTATAATGTCGCTCCCGTTAGTTTCAACATCTCACTTTATCAGTATTAGAGATAGGCTGTTGGAAGATATTGAAAAGAGGAAACTTCTTAGCTATCCTTTGTCTACTCGCTTTCAAAACAATGCTGAAGCTCTAGAATGGCGAAGAAGATATTTTTTTCAAAAGAAAATCGTTAGAGATCTCAATGATCAAATCGTCAGTCTAGAAGCAGATGTTAAAAGCAAGAATGAAATGATCTCCATATTGAAGTGCCAAATTAAGTCAAATCCTTCAATTGACTTTGACCATAAATGTCGAAACTTCTCCAACAAGTAAGTGATTTGGAGATTGAGTTAAAAGATAGTCAAGCTCAGTGAGAATCGCTTGAATTTATTATGGAAATAATGTTTCAAACATCGATTCACCAGCTTCTTCCATTATTCCATCTGGTGCAAAATTAACAAGGTCTACTTCCCTTGTCATTCAGAAGTTCCCTACTATGCCTAATCCCCATCCTGGCTTAGACAAAAAAGTAGTAGAAGAATTGTAACACCCTAGATTTTTGGTAACATTATTTAGGATATTTAATTAGTTAAATTAAATAAAATACTGTGTTGATTAGGGGATTGAGATTTGATTTAATTAAAGGGTAGTCGTGCCATTTAACCTTTATATTAAAATAAGAGTTAAATTGAAATAGAGGAGGGGTAAAATAGGAAAGAGGCCATTCCTATAACCCTTAAACATGGCCGTGTATCTCCCCATACACGTTCACTTTTCATTTTCAAAATTTTTAAAAGAGGCCAACCACCATTAATAAGAGTAAGAGGAAGAAAAGCTAGGAAGAAGCTTAAGCAAATCAAATCCATTCACATCTCAATCTCTTTCATATCTAAATTCAAGGTGAATGATGTTTACATCTCATTTTTGATTGTATTTTCGGTTTTTAGATGAATGTCGAATATTTTGCATTGATTTGCCATGATTTTGAATGATGAAATTATTATATATACATGTTGATGATTTATGTATGTTCATATTGATTTTATGATATGTTTTAAGGTGAAAACACTATAAAATGACATCCAAATGCCTTGCAAATTTTTATGAAGATCATAAATAATATTTTGGAGATGGGTTTCAATTTTTGAAATTTTCTAAAATTATGTGGAATTTATATGAATTTCCTAGTAAAGAAAATATTAATTTAGGTTAATAATCATTTTCGGTTAAATAATAGTAAATTGGGGTCTCAAATTTTTATATGTTGGAAAACATATTAAAAGTGATTTTTTGGAATTTTTGTAGATTTTTCCTAAGTGTTTTAATGGTTATATAAAATTATTTAAGGTATGAGACTTAAATGTTTTTTACAATTTAAAGAGGAGAAGGGGGTTTTTATAAAATAAATTAAATTTTTAAATCTGAAAAGTCGGCAGCACTTTTAAAAAAGTGCAGTACTTTTTCTTGGAAAAGAAAGAGGCAACCAATCACAATTAAACACGTAAGGCAGGTTAGGTGGAAAGAATTATTAGCTACATTTTTTCACTGTTTCAATTCCGTCGGCACCAGGTTCTGCCTCCTCATCTTTTCTTCCAACACAGTCGAAACCAATACACATGGTATCAGGAAACTGGTACGTAGTGAATTGGATGAAGGCGGAAGGTAGGGAGTCAAAACCAGTGGTTCCGAAGGTGTTAGGGCCTTGTTTTATTTTCAAATTAAAGAAATACGCCTGCTTGCTTTCGACTAAATGGCTTTTGACTAAGTAGCTCTCGCCAGGTCAAATGATTTAAAGGAAATGGTTTCGATTAGGTTGCGCCTCTGTTTTTAAAATAATTGCTTTCGACTAAGTCAAAACATTTTTGCTGCCGCCTATTACCTTTTGACCCAGATGGTTTCGAAAGGGTTGCTTTGTTTTTAAAATATGGCCACTTCTCCAATGCTTTCGAAGGGATAGTTTCAACATCATCACTTCATTACTTAGGAAATGGTTTCGAAGCAGATGCTTTCGACTTGAATGTTTTTAAGACCCTTTTTTCATAATAGAAGTAAAACCCAAATGGTTTTGAAAGAGATAGTTTTAAATGGTTTTGAAACAGATGCTTTCGACTATAATGGGTATGTGATCCTTTTGCTCTACTAGAAGGCAGAATCCAAATGGTTTCGACTGAGACATTTTTCAAAGGTTTTGAAGGGGTAAATTTTTGATGGTTTCGAAAGGTTTACACATTTAAATTGAACCCAAAGTGCTTTCGAAAGGACTGAGTTTTGACTATTTCAAAAGGTTTTATTGAATGGTTTCAAAAGGGGTGGTTCCCCAGGGTTTCAAAAGAATTGTAAGGAAAGGTTTTCCTATGTTTTCGAAAGGCGACATTTAAAGGTTTTAAAAGGGGGATGTCTAATGTTTTGAAGCTTTCGGAGAAAAGAAAGGAAAGGTTTTTCCAACGTTTTCGAAAGGAAATATTCAATTGTTTCGAAAGGGTCTTTCAATGGTTTCGAAAGGGTTACCTTCAAGGGTTTTGAAAGGGTTGTTTAAAGGTTTTAAACAAAGGTTTCGAATGTATTAAATAGGCAATATAGCCTAAGTATTTTCAAGTTAAAAAAGGTTTTAACTTGTTTTGGAAGGATAGTTAATCCTTATTAAATCTCATCAACATTATTTTGAGTAAAGTATATATATCATGTCAAAATAGCTTAGAGTAAAGCTAAGAATGTATTTTCTTTGTATAAGTATGATTTAAAAGGTTAAATCATTTTGAAGAGGTTTTCAAGGAAAAATATAAAAGGTAGTTAACCCTAAGGAAAAGATTTCAGACAGTTAGTCCATTTTGCAGGCAGTCGGCCTAGATTTCAGACAGTTAGTCCAGTTTGCAGGCAGTCAGCCCAGTTGTATGGACAGATGTCCATTTATAGCATAACGGACCTTGCTATTATGTTGTTTACAGATAGTTCACACATTACATGTTTTATGGACAAATAGTCTATTTATTAGCATAAAGGATATTGCTATTTTGATATAATCAATTTGGTTATCCAGTTTGGTTGCGGGAAAGGATTGCAAAATATATGTTTTGAAAAGAATATTAGTGAGGGGAAACCTGTTCCGCTAAGCGTCGTGGTCTCATTTAATATCAGTAAACCGAGATGTAATAGAATTATTCACATAAGGCTTTATGTCTGACTCGAAGTTTTTGTTTCCCCTTAAACTCTTGGGTACTCAAGATTGATTTGAGTAGTCTGAGGGTTAAGGTTTTCAGGTTTTTTGAAATTTTGGCGAATAAAGCTTCCAAAGACGAGCAGGTGGCTGATGGATAGCTTATTAGGATTCAAAAATTCATTTTGTTTTGATTCTCATGTGTATATCAAGTCAGATATGACTATATCATCTCTAATCAACCAAGGGGGCATCGTCATATGTCGCTCTTGGCGTATTTTGTAAATGATATATTTAATCATTGCTTGGGAAACGTTAAGGGATTATGTAACATGGATATGAATTATTGTTTTGAAATGTACTCTGTAAAATGTTGTTTTGAAATCTGAGATTTTGTTCATATTCATGTGCTTCTGATATTATGGATACCATTAGCATTGCCGTATTCTATCACAGAAGTTAATACTATAGATGACTACAGCATCTGTAGCGCTTAGCTTTCGGGCTCTAGATATGAGATGTTACAATAATGGTGTAGGAAAGTTAAATTTGAGATGATGAAGTATTTCGATGAACAACAGGGAGTGAGATACTCGCAACGCATAAATGAATATGCAGCTAATATTCAGAAACTTGAACGTGAAAATATCTTCTTCAAAAGCATATTGCTAATTTAGAAAGGGAAAATAAAACTCTAAAGGGCATAAACAAAGCTTTTGGTTGTGCTTTATAGAACAACATTGAATCTATTGATGACGAAGATAAGATGAGGAAAAAAGGGAAAAAGCATAAGGAAGTTCTTCGTATTGCAATTCATCATATTGTTGATCCTTTAATTGATGAGAATCTAAATAAGGCTGTTTAAGATTCATAAACAATTTATATATGTACCGTATACCTGTAAATAATTTTTCAAATTATGTAAATTATGAAAATTTTGTAAATATCACCTGGTCTGTAGTCTCTTCCTGTAATGTTACTTCTGAATCAAATTTTTGATAGTTTGCTCTATGATTTTTATATTTGCCGCGTCTTTAAATCCTCTTTAGTGATCTTCTTTCCCTGAAAAGCACTAAGTAAATAATATTTCTTATCGTGAGCTTGAAATCTATATAGAAGTTCATCCGTGTTACTTGCAGAGATTAGCAAATCATCATGTTAACATATGAAAAGTAATCCCATAAATGAATATGACTAAATGTCTTGAAACCCATCTTTGGTAATGATGAGAGATAACCAAGAATTCAACTTCAATTATATTACGAGACCATCATAAGTCTGATCGTAGAAAACCATAAATTTAACCAAGGATTTAATTATGGATGTTTAGAAATTCAACTTTTGGAGATAGCCAATAGAAAATCGATAGTGATCATGTAATAGAAGTCCAGTGACTCAGATTTGGGCATTAATAACTGAAATATAAAAGTTAGAAGATCCAAAACCCACATTCGGGTATTAGTGGATGATAACCAGAAGCCCATAATAATAATCTTCTTAATAGTGATCTTTAGCCCAAATTCGGGCATTAATGAGTGAAGTTCAATAATTAATAGTTATAGCCCAGAAACCAAGATTCGGGTATGACAAAGACCGTAAATTAAAAGACCTGAAACCCCGATTTGGGTATTTATAAGTGAAGTCTCGAACTCAATAATGAATGACCCGAAACCCAGATTCAGTTATTAATAAGTGAAGTTCAGAAATTCTTCTTTGATGATTAGTTCGAGGCTGTAGATTCTTATTTAAGCCTTATGTTCTGCTGCGCTCCTTGGGTTTTGTCTCTTTCGACATGTGTTAACCCATTAGGCCTTGTATGTAGTGGCTATTTGATTTGCTGCTCCTCGAGCTTGGATGTCTTAGTCCATTATTTGATATGCCGCTTCTTGGGCTCTGATGTCTTAATCCGTTATTTGATATACTGCTTCTCCGGCTTGGACATCTTAGTCCACTGTTTGATATGCCGTTTCTGTAACGACCCAGAATTTCTGTCATTTGAAATTCAGATATTTAATTGATTTTAAATTTTAACAAGTAAGATTTGTAAGTCGAATAAATTATATTTTGAATATAAGGATTTAATTGGATAATTAAATCGATAATTTTATATTTGAAATTCCAGAAATAATTGGAAATTGGGTTTAATTTGTATAAAAATGATTTATAAATTTATATTAAATCATATTGGAGTTAGAATGATGTTTGTTAACTTTTAAAATTGAATTAAAAGTTAAATTGTGAAAATTGAATATTTTAATATTTAATTGACGAGTGAAAATAGTCATTTTTCAAACAGTCTCGGATTTCAACGAAACTAGTTTTATCGGATCCGTAATGTTATATTATTGTAAGATTTCAAATTTCGTCTCAATCGGATTTACGGTTTGTCTGGGGCAAGCTGAAACGCATCGAAATCGTTTTAATCGATTTAATTTAAATTTGATCGTTTAATTCCATAACTCTTACATACGATCGAATTAGCTCCCGAAACACGTTCCATTGTGTTCGGAACGCGGGTAAAACCTTAGAAACGTCAGCCGGCACGCGAGATTTGGAGTTTGGAAAGTTTTGGATGAATAGTGTTTCGTAGAATTTTCTATATAAGGCCACAACATTTTCTATTTTGCAAACAAAAGCATAATCCTAACCCTAGCCTCTAGTTTTCAGTTTAAAGGCCGAGAAACAACGACCTTCTCTTCTAATTTTCTTCCAATCCATGCCTTAATTCAAGAAACTTCCAACTGGGAATTTGTTGAGGGCATCGAGTACTAAGTTTTCAACGGTGGTGATCGAAAATGGTGGAGCCGATCAACGACAAATCGAGTTCAAAGGTCGTATGTTCACACACAAAAAATCGAGGTAAAATGATCATCGAGTGGGGCCGGATTTGGGGGCGGTGGCACTTGGCGGCAGAGGCGTTTGAATGGAAGTCGCCGATCATCTCCAGGTGGCTCGAGGCGGTTGCGTTAATTGAGGAAGGGGGCGAATATGGGTTCTTGGAAATGAACGTGATTCACGTTAGAGGGAGAAGGAACGCATGTGGTCAGATCTTAGGAATTTGAAACTAACGGCCAGATTTGAACGTTGTAAAAATATAAAAGAAAATAGTGAATTTATTATATTTTAAATTCGTTCAAACTTTAAACTATCATAACTTTTTGATACGAGGTCAAAAATTGACGAAACAACTTGCGTTGGGTTCGTTTTGTCGAGCACTACGCGATGGAGCTGGTTTCGGATTGATTGGAGCCAGTGATAATTTCAGGTAAAATTAAACGCTCGTTTAATTTTATTCGAAATGAAACACTGTAACCGTTATCGGAAGCAAGGTGATCCTCACTCAATCAAATTTGTTTCGATATAAATTTTAAATAGTTGAATTTAAAATTGTTGATTGTGTGAATTGAATGATGATTGTTATCTATTGTGTTGAAATAGACCCTATACGCCGTATATTAAGCGGAGGTTATTTATTAAAAACATATACCGCGATAATTCCACCGTGAAGTGGAATTGGTATTATATATGTATTTGGAGTTGATTTCCCGCATTATATAGCGGATGAGACCCTATTGTGCCGCATAATAGCGGATAGTATTTTATAAATCCCATATACCGCGATAATTCCACCGGGAAGTGGAATTGGTATTGTGCTAACATCTGTGGATGCAGGGAACAGGTTGGAGGGATCCAACTGGATTCCTCAAACATTTGAATTTGTTTCATATGTTGTGTGTGAATTATTTATAATCTTTGTGTGATTATCTTTGTGATTGAAAATTGTTCAAGGCTAAAATTTAGCCGAATGTATTTTTGGTATCGTTGGATACTAGAAATTAATAAAATTGGATTTTTAGAAAATTATTTTTAAGAATTGAATTAATTTGAAAGAAGGAATTTAAAAGTATAGAAAGTTGGATTTGTAGTCTTATCGAATTTTTTCCGAAATATGGGAAAAGATATTAATAAATGGATTTTGGGTAATATTATTATAAGTTGAAGAATTTATTTAAAATTTGGATTTTTAAATAGATTTGAAGAGATAAAGAAATTTATTTAAAAAGGAAATGATTTTGTAAATTCATTGGAAATTTATAAGGATATGTGATACTTTGTGATATATCCTGATTTGTGTTGTGATCTGTAATTTGTTTATCTGTGATATATGTATATCTGTGATCTATGAATGAAAGATAAGTGTTATAGTTTATACCGCTTATCCATTATATTGTTATATTTGATTTGTGATGGTTGAATGTTGTTGCACTATTGTGTTGAACCCGTGGACTACACAATACACACACAAATGTGGATTTAACGTGGAAATCGGTTAAGTCACAGATGATTTAAATTTGATGTTTTTGAAATTGAAATTTTACTTTCAATTGATTTTGAAATCGGAAATTTGGGTTTAAAGTGAAAAGCTTTTGAAATAGAATTTCAAAGACAAAACTTATTTTCGAATAACTTGATTAAGTTTTGGAATTTAAATAATTTGATTGAAATTTGAATTCAAGTTTGAAATTGAATTCTATGATTTGAAACTAGGGATTAAAGATGTTGTACAAGTTATATATGGGTTAAACCATTTTATAGGTATTAATTTGGGAATTTTAATTTAATTCAAGGGTTTTAACTCATGTAAATATAACTGGATTTTTCCGAAACGAAAACTACTTGTTTTCAAATAATAATAGCTTTCATTTAAAAAAGGATTTCCAAATTGTGTTGAAAGGTTTCAAGTTTGAAATGGAATTGAAATGTTTTGAAAGCTATGAAATGAGTCTTTGATTCAAAGACCGGATGAGTTAATCCAACTTGAAATAGAATTGTTTTGAAAGGCTATGAATGAATCTTTGGAAACCAGTTTTGAAAGCTATAAGTTAAATCATGATTTAAAGATTTAACGAGTAAACCTATCCAATTGAAATGGAAATTGATTTGGAAATCTGTAAATGAATCTTTGTGAAACCGGGTAAACTTTGTGAAGTAAATCTTTTTGTTTAAAGATTTAAATGGTAATTTGTTTGAATCATTTAAAGGAAAGGATTTGGGTAATAAGTTGTGACTTAATTGAAATCCCAATATCCATATGTTTTTAAATATTGTGTTAACTATTCGGGTTAGCCGGGAAAAGACCTTTGTGTCATATAACCCATTCTGAATTTGTGATACGTCGTGAATGGATAACATTTGAAGACTGTTGTGAAGACCGGGTATTTTCGAAAATGAAAGGACAACCTGTCGAATGTCTCTGCACTGAGTTGCTCCGGTATGGAGATTTACATCACTCTTCTTGTGATGGGAAGTCCGGATGTGATTAGTGAATACCCGGATTGCAAGGGCTTCTTTGGAAGTGCCTTCGGTTCTGTTCGATCCCGGAACGGAATTGTATGGATGTGTGTCTAATGTTACACTTTGAGATGTAAAGCTGGTTTCTATCAAATACATTTCTGTTGGTGGTGGAGAATTTATTCTCTTAGCTTAACACCCTTCTCTAAGACGTACGAGCTCAGAGGTTATGTAGTTGATGGTTACTAGTGATACATTCCCAATTTGGTAATGTGGCATATGAAGTGTTGTTGATCATTTGTTGATCAAAGCGTGGCTTTGTGAAAAAGCGTGGCTTTGTGAAAAAGCATGGCTTTGTGAAAAAGCATAGCTTTGTGGACGAGACTTCGTCCGAGCCTCACAACCCGGTAAATGGTCGAAATAGGAATGTCGCGGCAAGGTGTTTAGGGGCGCGCCCCTAGGGTATGTCATTTCCTTCTAGATAAAAGGTGATATCATGGTATGGAGCCCAGATATTTTACCTATTTTGATGCTGCAAATTTATTATACTTTGTGGTTGTTGCTTTGTGGTTGAGGATCCTCGAATAAAGGTGGGTAACGACCGGGGGATGGCATAGCTTGTGTGTTAGCTACCTAGTTACAGATGTACAGCGTGAGGTAACGTCGGCCTTGTGTTTGCAGAGAGCAAGTTGACTCTCGGGGCGTCTTTCCAGAGGCGTTTCCATTTCGGTGTAAGGAAGTTCCTTAGCCTGATCATTTGTTGGAAAATCCAAAGAAACAATACGAGCCTTGTACGGTTCTAGTTGTATAACCTGCTATGGAATGTGGCAGTAACCTGCTATTGAACATAGTAGCTATAGTAGGCATAAAATAATGGTTGTATGCTGGCTAAGATTGATATTATACTTTCGAAATGTTTTATGCACTATGCACTAATAATAATATCAAATCAAATGATTTTGCGTAGTAAGCATGTTTGACTATCATAAGGAGAAATCTCCTCCAATTCTGCAATTGCATTATGTGTGTGGTGGGAGGCCTTATGGTAGTTTCATTTTCCAAAAGCATTGCGGATATTTTCCACTTCCTTTGTTGTTGTTGTTGTTTTAAAGATAATAACTGTTTTAGTTCTCACACCAGTCACCATGTAACAACCCAAAATTTTTAAACGAAAATTTAATTAAAAATAAACATCTTTGAAATATTGATTTAAATTAAAAGTGTAATAATTTGGGTGAAACGGAAATTTTAAACTTTACATTTCGTTACGTATATTCATATCCGTTCTTATCTTATATTTAAAAATCAAATTTTATTTATTTTGGTAATAGCTATTTAAATTTTTGGTTTAAATGATACGTTATTTATTTAAAGAAAACGTTTTTTTTATATAAAAGAAACAAATCATAAAATGGTACGTTACTTTGGGCATTCCGTTATAATTTCTCTTGAGTTAACAGTGCAAAGCTTCAGCCGTATACTTTGCTTTTGAGAATTCAAAATTTTCGTGCCTTATCATTTTACTGGAAATTTTATTCCATTCGTTCTGGCCATTAAATAGAATAATGCTTTTCCCTTTACCGTTCCAATCCTTTAGTGTTTGTTATATTTTACATATTCCAAATGTTCCACCTATTGAATAAAATTGATTGCCTAAAATATTGCCTACCGTTCAACTTTATGTATAGCATTAAATTGCCTACAGTTCAAAAACTTTTCGTTGCCTTCTTTCTACAAAAGTATAGACAGCTGTTCATTTTCTCGTTCCAATCTCCATTTCACCAAAAAGGCTTTCTCCGTAGCTTTTGTACAAAAACTCGTGAGCATCTCAGGTAAGCGCATGCCTTCTTCTTTTTAATTATTTTCTTGTTTTCGTTGGCTGCTTGCTGTTTCGTTTTATCCCCAACCACAACCCAGTTCGAGTCCCAGCCACCAACTCACGACCGAGATCACCACCACCACACTTCATACCGTTCGCCACCCCTTCCCCATACGAGACCGAGACCAACCCACCACCAACCCCATACGAGACCGAGCCTCCTACCCCAGCCAGATCCACCAGACCGAGCCCCTGCCACGTCCCCTCTCCAGGCCGAGACCACTCCTACCCCATCCCTGCCAGCCACCGTACCCCAGCCACACCCATTCGCCACCAGACCGAGCCACCCCACGTCCCAATGACAGCCACGCCTCCACCCAAGCAGCCTACCCCAGTCCACCACCAAACCCCATACGAGACCAGACCACCCCACGTCAGCCTTCTACCCCATGCTACCACCACCGAACCCAGGCTGAGACCGCCCCGACCCCAGACTGACCAACCCATGCCGAAACCTCCTGACCTGAACCCGATGCCTTTAGGTGGTTGAGCCTTTGCCTTTTTGGTTATAATCTATATTTCCTCCGACCTGGTAGTTGAATCAGAGAAGAGATTGCTTTGGGCTTTCGTTGTGGTACCAGAGTTTATATATTCCCCCTGACCTTGGTTCTGGAAATAAAAAAGGAACAAAATTTACCTCTGCCACTTTGTTTGAGTCATGATTTATATTTTGCCTCTGGCTTGTTAGAATGAGAACAAAAGTTGCTATCACTTTTTGTTTTGAAGTTGTTGGTTATATTTTCGGCTGAGCCCTGCCATTTGAAAAAGAATATGAAATGAACAATAAAAGTGGTCGAGCCATTTCCTTCTATTTTTCAACTTGATTTATTTTTTTCGTTCGTTTGCTTCAATTGGGAAAATTTGTTATTCGTGCATTTTTAGATTTGTCTATTTATTCGCTTTATTCTTTTGACTTTAGATTTGAATCTAGTCGGCGAATCCGCTAACAACTAATCGTGCTTTCCGCGTGCTGTCGACTGATAGCGTACTTCTTTTTTTCCGAATCTCCAACTCCGTAGAGGTGAGTAAATCTCACACGAATATTCATACTTATATGATTGTGAAACGACCGCAACTGAATGTGTAGAAAATAAATAAATAAATAAATGATGTTATAATTACCTGTGATTTGTTTATATTCAATGTTAGAATTGTTAAAATTGCGTAATATGTCATCTGTTATATTTTGTTTTATTTTACTGTTATTCTATTCTGTTAAATCACACTGCAAGTTCCCTGTAGAATAGAATCACTATGGGTTGAAATGATACATACCCGAACGGACTTTAGAATAAGGGAAGATCGTTATGGGCTGAAATGATAGGCCTGAACGATTTTCAATTAAATTTTATTTACTTGGGATTGTGGGTTTGAAATGATAAAACCTGGATTTTTCTTTGTAAATTACGAATTGAAATGATATAGTATCCGTATCACTTGACTTAGGCTAGAAAATATTATACAGACCCGTGGTTATTTTTCTGTATTTTCTGTATACCTTTAATTATTGTAATAATATTAAATTGATTTAAATCGAATTTTTAAATGATTTATTTAGAATAGAAATGATTTTTCTATGTGTTAAAAATAAATAAATGGGAAATATTGATTTTGAAATGGAACTTAAATTTGGAAGTTTGACCAAAAAGAAAGATGGAAATTGAAGTTAATTAAATTGAAATGAAAATTTAGTTTTAAAATGGTGGAAAATGGAGTTCGAGTTTAGAATGTTGAAATGAATTGTTTAAATGAAAATGGGATTTACATACTTGAATTTATTAAGCGAATTTGTAAGTTTTGGTTTTAATTTGTAAAAATTCCCTTTAAAATAATTTAGTTAAAGGATTTAAATGAACATTTTAATGAATAATTTTATAAGTTCTGAACTAGGTAGAATCTGCAGCACTTGTTAAGTGTTGTGGTTATATATACGAACCAAAAGACTAAAATGAACTAAGGCTATGATAGCACTTGGTAAGTGCTGTTGTGGCAGAAACTAAACTTGAACTTGAACTAATAAAAAGGCTACTGTAGCACTTGTTAAGGACTGCAGTAGGCTGAAATATGATTTTGTTTTAAGTGAATAAATGAACTCCGAAAAGGCTAAACTTTGGGAATTTGAAATTTGATTTAAAAGAATAATGACTTTGTTTTTAAATGGTTTAATTCGAAGTATATTTGATAAATTGTTTTAAATCTATAACCACGGGTTATAATAACGATTGGTTGGCAAAGAGACCGGGATCGGATATGGACATACTCTCTGTCGATACCGAAAACCACTTTGACAACCGTGTACGCGGTGGAGATTCCAGAATGAAGTAGGATGGTGGCGACGTTCTTAAGGTATGTTACGTGGACCCAACTCCCGTGAGTTGGCATAAGGTGGCTAAAACAGGAGCGATTGACGGACCAATGAGGTAGCACCTCTTATCGGACACACTTCTTCGATACCATTCTATTACTTGTGATTGATTTGGTGGCCACCCTTGATTTGGGAGTGTTGTTCGAGGTGGGAAGTAGTGGCTGCTATGCGTCACCACTAGTCCGGATGCGTAATTGGTATATCTACCCTGGCATTGCCTAGTTGTGCCGTGTCACCTACCATATCGAGCTTTACTACGATTATGATTTTAAGATCCGACCGCGTTAAGGTTCTCCATCCCCTTAACGCTATTTTTCCGATATGATTATACTTTACTTATTTAGACACTATTATAATAGCGAATATTACTACATAGTAGATATTTTAACGGATCCTTAGAGGATGGGCGGTCCCAAGCATCTTCTAAGTTACTTGTACCTTTACTACAGTTCATTTGAGTTGGTTTACATTGTATAATTATGTATATCCTGACTCGAGTGTTTATGTTTTAATTTACGCTCGGGTCAGCCTGAGTGTTCACAACTTTGGATTCACTTTTCTGGAGCTAGGAATCGCTGGAGATTCTGCTTATCTAGTTATCTACCTATTTCAGTTTCAGTTGTCCTATTTCAGCTTTTGTGTTAGAGACTTGTGTATTTGGGATTTCTATTGTACTTGTTTCAGAACTGTATTGGGTTTCAGACTATGTATTTTGTACTTGATTTGAGACTATGTATTTTAGTGGCTTCATGAACCACTGGGGTTATTTTAAATTCCGCTGTGAGTTATTCTGATATTTCTGTGTCTGTGATTCTGTGAATGATTTTATTTGCTCCAAATTTTATTACAATCTGTTATTTTGCATTATTCAAGTCTGACATGTGTGGATTATTGTCGATTTGAATGGTCCAAAATACCGGGTCGTTACATTTGGTATCAGAGCTTTGGTTTTAGGCAAACCTTAGCCTATGGAACAAAAACTCATTAGAGATAGGGTAGAAATACCCTAGAATGAGTGAAATCAAACTCAGAATCATTTCCTTGTGAGTGAACGTATTTTCAAAGTATAAAATGATTTCTTAAATGATTTTTTTCCAAAGATTAGTTTGATATAAAGTTTCTTGTTTTAAGAAGAAATTTTTTCAAACTTCCTTCTTTCCGTATCTACCTTGCTAGAAATTTCGTTATTAGGATATTCATCCAAGTGATCTTATCGTGTCTTATCTTAATTTATCTTTGTCTTCTCTATACCTTGTCCTAAATTTATTCTTGATATTTCCAGGATGAATCGTGGAAATGCTAGAGGTAGGGGTCGTGGTATTGCCCCAGTTCCTCCACCTGTTGCACCTGTTAGGTTTACTGTTCTTTGCAAGGAATTCTCTCAGCTCGGTGGTACTAGGTTCACCGGTTCAGAGAGTATCATCGAAGCCCAGCAATGGCTACGAAGTTTGGAAAGAATTTTTACTGGTCTAGAGATCACTGATGCCCAGAAGCGTCAGTTAGCAGCATGGCAGCTGTAAGAGTCAGCCTTAGATTGGTGGGAGTCTGTTATGACTCACACTAACGAAGGTGATCTTTCGTGGGAGCAGTTCAGGTATCCTTTGTGTTAACTTGAATTTTCCCCATTTCCTTTCCTTTTGAATCTATCTTAAGTTTGGTTTCTGTATCTTCTTTCCAGGGAGGCTTTTGTGGCAAAATGGATGCCCGAAGCCGGGAAATCTCAGCTTTATCGTGAATTCATGGATCTTAAGCAGGGTACCATGTCCTTCTCTGAGTATGAGCGGAAGTTCAATGAACTTTCCAAATTTGGTCCTGGTCTTATCGACACTCAGCTAAAGAAGAATGAGAAGTTCATTGCTGGAGCTCGCCCAGAGTTCTACGACCGTCTTATTTCACATGTTCATGGAACTTTTACTGAGCTCATGGATATGGCTATTCGCTATGAGAACCCTACTTCCAAGGGTCCTGCTACTTCTAGTGCTCATGTCTCTCAGTCCTCCTCTGCTAATTCCAAGAAGAGAAAGCCCAACTTCCACCAGCAAAAGAAGAATTGGCTCAAACATCCGGGCTTGGGATCTTCAGCATCTGCTCCTCCCCAGAGGCACCCTATTGATCTTTCCTCTATTACTTGCTTCAAATGTGACCAGAAGGGACACTTTGCCAATAGTTGCCCTAATCCGTCTGGTGCTGCTATTCCTCCACCTCAGGTTTCCAGGAACGATCTTTGTCATGTTTGTCTTCAGCCGGGTCATTTTAGGAAGGACTGTCCTTTATATCAGAAGGGAAAGCCATCTGGTGTATTTGCTGTCACATTTGCTTCATCACCTGCTGCACCTACTCCTGCTCCTAGCGATGATCAAGGTACTCTTCAGGGCACCTTTACTTTATTTCATCATCCTGTTCGTGTTTTATTTGATACTGGGGCTTCGCATAGTTTTATTTCTGATGTTTTGTGTAATAAGTTTGAAACTCTCCTTTCTCCTGAGTATGCTTCTGTTCCTCTTTGTGTTTCAAATCCTATTGGTGGTCCCGCAAATCTTGATAAGATTTGTAAGCAAGTGAGACTCTTCTATTCTAGTCATAAATTTTCGGGAGATTTCTATGTCCTAGGTTTCGATGCTTTTGATTTGTTGCTTGGAAGTGATTGGCTTGACGGGCACGATGCTCATATCTCTTGTAAATCCCGAATTGTTTCTCTTAAGGATGATCGGGGTAACTCTTTGGTTATTCGGGGTCGTATGCCTCATGATTATGCTGGTAGCTTTATCTTTTCTCTAGATGCTTCTACTAATGATCTTCAGTCGACTCGGGTAGTCAATCTCTATCCCGATGTATTCGGTGAAGTTACTGCTTTACCTCCTAAGCGGGAAATTGATTTCCGCATTGATCTTATTCCTGGAGCTCGACCTGTAGTTCTTCCTCCTAGAAGAATGGCACCCCGCGAAAAGGTTGAGTTAAGGGAACAAATAGAGGATCTGTCTTCCAAGGGTCTGATCAGACCTAGCTATTCTAAATGGGGAGTTGCGGTGGTTTTCGTCACCAAGTCCGATGGTTCTCTCCGGATGTGTGTTGATTATAGGGAGTTGAACAAGCTCACTATGAAAAATAGATATCCAATGCCTCACATCAATGATATGTTTGATCAGCTTTATGGTGCTACTGTTTTCTCCCAGCTTGATCTTGCCACGGGTTTTCACCAACTCAGAGTTGCCGAGGAAAGTATTCCCAAGACTGCTTTCCGTACTGAGAATGGATTCTTTGAATGGTTAGTCATGCCTTTTGGTTTGACTAATGCTCCTGCCTTCTTTGTTGACTTGATGAATCGTGTTTTCCGTGATGTGCTTAATAAATTTGTTCTAGTCTTTGTGGATGATATCCTCATTTTTTCTAAGTCTGAAGAAGAACATGAGTCACATTTGAAATCTGTTCTTGAGACTCTTCGAAATCATCAGTTAAAGGCTAAATTTTCCAAATGCCATTTCTGGAAGTATGAAGTCCGATTTCTAGGGCATATTGTTTCTAGTAATGGAGTTTCAGTTGATCCAGTCAAGATTGCTGCGATCAATGTAAGTTCTTCTTTCTTTCTCTTTCCTTGTTTCATTCAATTTATTCTATCTTTCCTATTATCCTTCTTTTCCCTATTCTGTGCAGGATTGGGAAACTCCTAAGACTCCTACTGATATCCGTAGTTTTCTGGGCCTTACTGGTTATTACCGGAGATTCATTGAGAATTTCGCTCGGATTGATGCACCCCTCACTACTTTAACTCGGAAGAATGCTAAGTTTATTTGGGGTAACGAGTGTAAGGCCGCCTTCAATGAGTTAAAAGACAAGCTTACTTCCGCACCTGTTCTTACCGTTCCAAATGGAAATGAGGGATTAACGGTATACACTGATGCTTGTCGAGAAGGTTTGGGAGCTGTTCTGATGCAGGATGGTAGGGTGATTGCTTATGCTAGTAGACAGTTGAAGACCCATGAAGTAAATTATGCTGCCCATGATCTTGAGTTGCTTGCTGTTGTTTTCGCTTTGAAGCTTTGGAGACATCATCTGTTGGGTACCAAGTTCGAGCTTTTCACAGATCATCAGTCTTTGAGGTATATTTTCTCACAGAAGGATTTGAATCAGAGACAGGTTAGGTTGTTAGAGTTCCTTGCTTCTTATGACCTCGACATCAACTATACACCAGGAAAAGCTAATGTTGTGGCTGATGCTTTGAGTAGGAAGAAAGCTTTGTTGTGTCAGATTGTTGTTTCTTCACCTCTTGTGGATCATAATATGGCTAGACAGGATGAGGATGAGATGCTTAGATTGATTAAGGAGAGTGTTCGAAGCAGAGTTGGAGGTAGTAGTCTTGATGGCAGTGGAGCTCAGATTGACGATAAGGGTGTATTGAGGATTAATAATAGGATTTGTGTCCCGAATGTTGATGGATTGAGACAGGAGTTACTTCGGGAGAATCATCAGTCCAGACTTTCTATTCATCCAGGCGTGACCAAGATGTATCGGGACATGAAGAAGTTATATTGGTGGAAAGGTATAAAGCGAGATATTTCCATTTTTGTTAATAGATGTGCGACTTGTCAGCAAGTCAAGCCGATCATCAGAAGACTCCTGGTTTATTGCAGCCTCTTGAGATTCCCAACTGGAAGTGGGAACAAGTTTCTATGGATTTCATTGATGGATTACCGAGGACTAGGAAGGGTAACGAGAGTATCTGGGTTATTGTGGATAGATTGACCAAATCAGCTCATTTCATTCCGGTCAAGTCTACCCGTTCAGCTTCTAGTTTGTCCGAGATTTACATGAGGGAGATTGTTCGTCTCCATGGTGTTCCTCTCAGTATCGTTTGTGATCGTGATCCTATCTTTACTAGTAGGTTTTGTAAAGCCTTTCAGGATTCTTTGGGTACTCATCTAAATCTGAGCACTGCTTACCATCCACAGACCGACGGTCAAACAGAAAGGGTGAATCAGATTTTAGAAGATCTTCTTCGTGCTTGTGTGCTTGATTATGGAGGATCTTGGGAAGATCATCTCCATCTTGTCGAATTCACTTATAACAATAGTTATCAGGCCAGTATTGAGACATCCCCGTTTTCTGCTCTTTACGGACGACCTTGTAGATCTCCTTCTTGTTGGATTGAATCCGGTAATCGTTTGGTTCTTGGTCCTGAGATGGTTTTGGAAGCTTCAGAGAGAGTTGAAGAGATTAAGAGGAAGATGAAGATTGCTCAAGATAGACAGAAGAAGTACGCTGATCGTCGAAGACGGAGTTTAGAGTTTGCTATTGGTGATTTGGTTTTCCTTAAGGTCTCTCCCTTAAGGAATGTTATTCGTTTCGGTCGTAGAGGAAAGCTTTCTCCTAGATTTGTAGGTCCTTTCCGCATTTTGGAAAGAATTGGCTCTCTTGCTTATCGTCTGGATTTACCCGAGAAATTTTCTGGAGTACATAATGTCTTTCATGTATCTCATCTTTGTCGCTATCTGCATGATCCATCTCTTATTATTCAGCCTTCTGCTCTTGATAGTTTGGATATTGAGCCAAATCTGACTGTTGAGAGGAAGCCACTTCGTATCGTCGATCGAGGTAAGAAGCAGCTAAGAAGAAAATCTGTCAACCTGGTCAAAGTGCAGTGGAGCGCTGATGAACGGGATTGCACCTGGGAGACGGAGGAGAGCATTCGTGTTTCGAATCCGGAATTGTTTATTTCAGGTACTTTTGCTCTACTGTCTTATCTTTCTTTGTTTTCCTTCTTCGTTCCTTTTCGAGGACGAAAAGCTTTGAGTGGGGGAGAGTGTAACAGCCCAAAATTTTTAAACGAAATTTTAATTAAAAATAAACATCTTTGAAATATTGATTTAAATTAAAAGTGTAATAATTTGGGTGAAACGGAAATTTTAAACTTTACATTTCGTTACGTATATTCATATCCGTTCTTATCTTATATTTAAAAATCAAATTTTATTTATTTTGGTAATAGCTATTTAAATTTTTGGTTTAAATGATACGTTATTTATTTAAAGAAAACGTTTTTTTATATAAAAGAAACAAATCATAAAATGGTACGTTACTTTGGGCATTCCGTTATAATTTCTCTTGAGTTAACAGTGCAAAGCTTCAGCCGCATACTTTGCTTTTGAGAATTCAAAAATTTCGTGCCTTATCATTTTACTGGAAATTTTATTCCATTCGTTCTGGCCATTAAATAGAATAATGCTTTTCCCTTTACCGTTCCAATCCTTTAGTGTTTGTTATATTTTACATATTCCAAACGTTCCACCTATTGAATAAAATTGATTGCCTAAAATATTGCCTACCGTTCAACTTTATGTATTGCATTAAATTGCCTACAGTTCAAAAACTTTTCGTTGCCTTCTTTCTACAAAAGTATAGACAGCTGTTCATTTTCTCGTTCCAATCTCCATTTCACCAAAAAGGCTTTCTCTGTAGCTTTCGTACAAAAACTCGTGAGCATCTCAGGTAAGCGCATGCCTTCTTCTTTTTATTATTTTCTTGCTTTCGTTGGCTGCTTGTTGTTTCGTTTTATCCCCAACCACAACCCAGTTCGAGTCCCAGCCACCACCTCACGACCGAGATCACCACCACCACACTTCATACCCTACGCCACCCCTTCCCCATACGAGACCGAGACCAACCCACCACCAACCCCATATGAGACCGAGCCTCCTACCCCAGCCAGACCCACCAGACCGAGCCCCTGCCACGTCCCCTCTCCAGGCTGAGACCACTTCTACCCCAGCCCTGCCAGCCACCGTACCCCAGCCACACCCATTCGCCACCAGACCGAGCCACACCACGTCCCAATGACAGCCACGCCTCCACCCAGGCAGCCTACCCCAGTCCACCACCCTGTCACCACCGAACCCCATACGAGACCAGACCACCCCACGTCAGCCTTCTACCCCATGCTACCACCACCGAACCCAGGCCGAGACCGCCCCGACCCCAGACTGACCAACCCATGCCGAAACCTCCTAACCAGAACCTAATGCCTTTAGGTGGTTGAGCCTTTGCCTTTTTGGTTATAATCTATATTTCCTCTGACCTGGTAGTTGAATCAGAGAAGAGATTGCTTTGGCCTTTCGTTGTGGTACCAGAGTTTATATATTGCCCCTGACCTTGGTTCTGGAAATAAAAAAGGAACAAAATTTACCTCTGCCACTTTGTTTGAGTCATGATTTATATTTTGCCTCTGGCTTTGTAGAATGAGAACAAAAGTTGCTGTTACTTTTTGTTTTGAAGTTGTTGGTTATATTTTCGGCTGAGCCCTGCCATTTGAAAAAGAATATGAAATGAACAATAAAAGTGGTCGAGCCATTTCCTTCTATTTTTCAACTTGATTTATTTTTTTCGTTCGTTTGCTTCAATTGGGAAAATTTGTTATTCGTGCATTTTTAGATTTGTCTATTTATTCGCTTTATTCTTTTGACTTTAGATTTGAATCTAGTCGGCGAATCCGCTAACAACTAATCGTGCTTTCCGCGTGCTGTCGACTGATAGCGTACTTCTTTTTTTCCGAATCTCCAGCTCCGTAGAGGTGAGTAAATCTCACACGAATATTCATACATATATGATTGTGAAACGACCGCAACTGAATGTGTAGAAAATAAATAAATAAATAAATAAATAAATAAATGATGTTATAATTACCTGTGATTTGTTTATATTCAATGTTAGAATTGTTAAAATTGCGTAATATGTCATCTGTTATATTTTGTTTTATTTTACTGTTATTCTATTCTGTTAAATCACACTGCAAGTTCCCTGTAGAATAGAATCACTGTGGGTTGAAATGATACATACCCGAACGGACTTTAGAATAAGGGAAGATCGTTATGGGTTGAAATGATAGGCCTGAACGATTTTCAATTAAATTTTATTTACTTGGGATTGCGGGTTTGAAATGATAAAACCCGGATTTTTCTTTGTAAATTACGGATTGAAATGATATAGTATCCGTATCACTTGACTTTGGCTAGAAAATATTATACAGACCCATGGTTATTTTTCTGTATACCTTTAATTATTTAAATTATTGTAATAATATTAAATTGATTTAAATCGAATTTTTAAATGATTTATTTAGAATAGAAATGATTTTTCTATGTGTTAAAAATAAATAAATGGGAAATATTGATTTTGAAATGGAACTTAAATTTGGAAGTTTGACCAAAAAGAAAGATGGAAATTGAAGTTAATTAAATTGAAATGAAAATTTAGTTTTAAAATGGTGGAAAATGGAGTTCGAGTTTAGAATGTTGAAATGAATTGTTTAAATGAAAATGGGATTTACACACTTGAATTTAATAAGCGAATTTGTAAGTTTTGGTTTTAATTTGTAAAAATTCCCTTTAAGATAATTTAGTTAAAGGATTTAAATGAACATTTTAATGAATAATTTTATAAGTTCTGAACTAGGTAGAATCTGCAGCACTTGTTAAGTGTTGTGGTTATATATACGAACCAAAAGACTAAAATGAACTAAGGCTATGATAGCACTTGGTAAGTGCTATTGTGGCAGAAACTAAACTTGAACCTGAACTAATAAAAAGGCTACTGTAGCACTTGTTAAGGACTGCAGTAGGCTGAAATATGATTTTGTTTTAAGTGAATAAATGAACTCCGAAAAGGCTAAACTTTGGGAATTTAAAATTTGATTTAAAAGAATAATGACTTTGTTTTTAAATGGTTTAATTCGAAGTATATTTGATAAATTGTTTTAAATATATAACCACGGGTTATAATAACGATTGTTTGGCAAAGAGACCGGGATCAGATATGGACATACTCTCTGTCAATACCGAAAACCACTTTGACAACCGTGTACGCGGTGGAGATTCCAGAATGAAGTAGGATGGTGGCGACGTTCTTAAGGTATGTTACGTGGACCCAACTCCCGTGAGTTGGCATAAGGTGGCTAAAACAGGAGCGATTGACGGACCAATGAGGTAGCACCTCTTATCGGACACACTTCTTCGATACCATTCTATTACTTGTGATTGATTTGGTGGCCACCCTTGATTTGGGAGTGTTGTTCGAGGTGGGCGGTAGTGGCTGCTATGCGTCACCACTAGTCCGGATGCGTAATTGGTATATCTACCCTGGCATTGCCTAGTTGTGCCGTGTCACCTACCATATCGAGCTTTAATACGATTATGATTTTAAGATCCGACCGCGTTAAGGTTCTCCATCCCCTTAACGCTATTTTTCCGATATGATTATACTTTACTTATTTAGACACTATTATAATAGCGAATATTACTACATAGTAGATATTTTAACGGATCCTTAGAGGATGGGCGGTCCCAAGCATCTTCTAAGTTACTTGTACCTTTACTACAGTTCATTTGAGTTGGTTTACATTGTATAAGTATGTATATCCTGACTCGAGTGTTTATGTTTTATTTTACGCTCGGGTCAGCCTGAGTGTTCACAGCTTTGGATTCACTTTTCTGGAGCTAGGAATCGCTGGAGATTCTGCTTATCTAGTTATCTACCTATTTCAGTTTCAGTTGTCCTATTTCAGCTTTTGTATTAGAGACTTGTGTATTTGGGATTTCTATTGTACTTGTTTCAGAACTGTATTGGGTTTCAGACTATGTATTTTGTACTTGATTTGAGACTATGTATTTTAGTGGCTTCATGAACCACTATGGTTATTTTAAATTCCGCTGTGAGTTATTCTGATATTTTCTGTGTCTGTGATTCTGTGAATGATTTTATTTGCTCCAAATTTTATTACAATCTGTTATTTTGCATTATTCAAGTCTGACATGTGTGGATTATTGTCGATTTGAATGGTCCAAAATACCGGGTCGTTACACACCATGACTGACCTGGAGTTTATTGTTCCTTTCCTAAACTCTGGGTGCCCATCATTTTCCACACGGGCAGTCTAGAGTCAGGTTATCGGATCATTCTGGATTCAGGAGATGCTGTGGAGCTCAGTGGCGAGCTGGATGGCGAGATGTATCACTTGTATATGATATTATTATTCCGCTATGTATTCTGTATGAGGACAAGTTATATAACTATCCAGTGTTGTATTGCTGTTATAAACTCTGATGTTGATGTAATGTATAAACTGATGTAGTTCTTTGATTTAAAGATTATTCATTTATTTATTATATGTTGTTCCGCTGCGAATGTGAGATTCTGATATTTTTTTCTGTTGTTTCTTCTTTCTTCCTTTCTGTCTTCTTCTACCTCTTCTTTTTAACCATAACAATTCGATTTTCCGGCATTCGATTGCTCGGCAGTTGATACAGTGGACGTATTAATGTCGACTTTCGAGCATCGAAAAGTCATATCGTTATATGTGGTATCAGAGCATATGGTTAAGCGATAACCTTGGCTCTGTTGGGAATTACTCATTAGAGATAGAGTAAGTAGTACTCTAGAATGAGTGTGAGTGTAATAATAGATATGAGCGCGTATTTGTTAGTGAATATGATATTTTTTTGTATTGTGTTGACTTATTGGTTGATTGTTTATAGATTCTGATTGGTGCAGTCTAGCTAACTGTTATCGATAGGGATTTCTGAACTCTTAAACGGGATAAACTGACATAGTATCATTTTAAATTGGGTAAATGAAATAATTTTACCTCGATTATATTTTGTATATAAAGGAAATAATTTTTCAGAAATTATTAAAGTGTACATAAATTGATTGTTTGGTTGTTGAAAATGTAAGAATATATCTATATATAAGTCAATAAAAGTTGTTTGAATAATCTAAATAAAAGCAACAATTGTATAAGTATGGAATTATAACTAATATGATTTGCAGTTGTGAAATAATCTTGTATAAGTAAAGTAAAATAGTGAAATTATATAAGAAAAAGATTTATAAATGTGATTTATAAATAAAAGGAAAATATTGAAAGAATTTAAAGCACTGAATTCACTATTATTGCTGGTAAATAATAAGGGTGATGACTGCAGCATCATCAGTATCATTTTCGAGTTTCTATGTGATGGATTTGCTACCATAATAAATTGAAAAATTGAAGTTTTGTTGTGATAAACGGATTTGAAATTAAAATCCAAGTTGAAATTGATGAATATAAGTGAAATGAGTTTTATACTTATAAAATGATTTGGAAGTTGAATAATAAGTTGTATAACTTATAAAATGAGTGAATGTAAGCAAAACCAATTGTAAAAGAAATGGTTAAACAAGATTTGTTAAGCAAAATAAAATTTGATTTTGATTAAGTAATGAATTTGAATTTGGTAAAAGTTAAATAGAATTTACTTTAGAATGAAATGTTGTGATGGAATTTAACTTAAGTAATGTAGAATGAAGTTGATTTTGGTATCGAAGTAAAAATAACGAAGTGAATTAAATGGATGTGAACTTGAGTTATATAAAGGAGATTCAACCTTATTTGTAAAATGAATTAGCAATTGAATTAACAAATGAATTGAATGTTAATCAATCTAATGTAAATGAATTAATATGGAATAATGGATGTAAGTGTTAATTCATTAAAGCTAATGTAATTGGGAATTGAATAAATTGAATGAAAATCAATTTAATATTAAACCAAATTGAATACAAATGTAGTGAATTTAATAAATTTGGTTGTGTTGAATATACATTGGTTGTTATATGATTGTGGGTTGATTGTATATAGTATAATTCATTAAGTATTAATGAAATTGAATTAGTGAAATTGAAAGCTATGTGATGGAATTTGAATTGAAAGTGAACCAACTTGAATTTAAATTAGTGAATGTAAACTAATTGAAAATGAATAATTGAATGTCGTTGTATATGAATTGGGTGTAAACAATTACAAGTGATGTCGAAATTTTATAAGTTGCTTATAAACCTTGTCTAGTATGCATTTCTTTTAAAATGCATGTGTTGTAGTTGTTTAAAAGAGTAAATTGTTAATAACTTTATATATATGTCACTTACGTGTTTAAATTGAGTAAGTACAAGTGCCGTGGCTGCCGTTCGGCTGGTTGGGTCGCGCTAAAATGCTTAAAAAATAAACTGCTTTGCTTAAAAATGCTAAAAAGGTACGCCTACTTAATAAAAATAGGAAATATGAACTGTTTTTCTACTTTTCCGACCGTTTGGGTCGATGTATATATATTTATGTCTATTGTGATCCTACTACGATCGAACCGTGCAAAGGAGGCTATGGCGAATTTTTCTAAAAATTTAAGGCGTTAGAAAATTTTCGGGAAATTTTGGAAAATATGTGAAAACTAAATTTTGGATTTGGAGTTAAAAGTTAAACGATATAGTTTGTTTTGAAAAACATAACTAAGTATAGATTTGAAAAACTTAGTAAAGTTTTTGAAAGAGTTTAACTATTGGATTTTGGGGAAGTTGTACACTTAAGTGATTTAGAAATCCAATTTGAACGAATTGTTTGAAAAGTTAATGAATTTGGGGCATTTTTCTTACTTTGCAATTTCGAGGACGAAATTCTTTTAAGGGAGGAAGTTTGTAACGACCTAGAATTTCTGTCATTTGAAATTCAGATATTTAATTGATTTTAAATATTAACAAGTAAGATTTGTAAGTCGAATAAATTATATTTTGAATATAAGGATTTAATTGGATAATTAAATCGATAATTTTATATTGGAAATTCCAGAAATAATTCGAAATTGGGTTTAATGTGTATAAAAATGATTTATAAAGTTATATTAAATCATATTGGAGTTAGAATGATGTTTGTTAACTTTTAAAATTGAATTAAAAGTTAAATTGTGAAAACTGAATATTTTAATATTTAATTGACGAGTGAAAATAGTCATTTTTCAAACAGTCTCGGATTTCGACGAAACTAGTTTCATAGGATCCGTAATGTTATATTATTGTAAGATTTCAAATTTCGTGTCAATCGGATTTACGGTTTGTCCGGGGCAAGCTGGAATGCATCGAAATCGTTTTAATCGATTTAATTTAAATTTGATCGTTTAATTCCCTAACTCTCACATACGATCGAATTAGCTCCCGAAACATGTTCCATTGTGTTCGGAACGCGGGTAAAACCTTAGAAACGTCAGCCGGCACGCGAGATTTGGAGTTCGGAAATTTTTGGATGAATAGTGTTTCGTAGAATTTTCTATATAAGGCCACAACATTTTCTATTTTGCAAACAAAAGCAAAAACCCTAACCCTAGCCGCCAGTTTTCAGTTTAATGGCCGAGAAACAACGACCTTCTCTTCCAATTTTCTTCCAATCCACGCCTTAATTCAAGAAACTTCCAACTGGGAATTTGTTGAGGGCATCGAGTACTACGTTTTCAACGGTGGTGATCGGAAATGGTGGAGCCGATCAATGGAAAATCGAGTTCAAAGGTCATACGTTCACACACAAAAAATCGAGGTAAAATGATCACCGAGTGGGGCTGGATTTGGGGCAGTGGCACTTGGCGGCGGAGGCGTTTGAATGGAAGTCGCCGATCATCTCCAGGTGGCTCGAGGCGGTTGCGTTAATTAAGGAAGGGGCGGCGGCTATGGGTTCTTGGAAACGAACGTGATTCATGTTGGAGGGAGAAGGAACGCGTGTGGTCATATCTTAGGGTTTTGAAACTAACGGCCAGATTTGAAGGTTGTAAAAATATAAAAGAAAATAGTGAATTTATTATATTTTAAATTCGTTCAAACTTTAAACTATCGTAACTTTTTGATACGAGGTCAAAAATTGACGAAACAACTTGCGTTGGGTTCGTTTTGTCAAGCACTACGCGATGGAGCTTGTTTGGGATTGATTGGAGCCAGTGATAATTTCAGGTAAAATTAAACGCTAATTTAATTTTATTCGAAACGAAACACTGTAACCGTTATCGGAAGCAAGGTGAGAACTCCTCACTCAATCGAATTTGTTTCGATATAAATTTTATATAGTTGAATTTAAAATTGTTGATTTTTGGAATTGAATGATGATTGTTATCTATTGTGTTGAAATAGACCCTATACGTCATATATTAAGTGGAGGTTATTTATTAAAAACATATACCGCGATAATTCCACCGTGAAGTGGAATTGGTATTATATATGTATTTGTAGTTGATTTCCCGCATTATATAGTGGATGAGACCCTATTGCGCCGCATAATAGCAGATAGTATTTTATAAATCCCATATACCGCGATAATTCCACCGGGAAGTGGAATTGGTATTGTGCTAACATCTGTGGATGCAGGGAACAGGTTGGAGGGATCCAACTGGATTCCCCAAACATTTGAAATTGTTTCATATGTTGTGTGTTGATTATTTATAATCTCTTTGTGATTATCTTTGTGATTGAAATTGTTAAAGGCTAAAATTTAGCCGAATGTATTTTTGGTATCGTTGGATACTAGAAATTAATAAAATTGGATTTTTGGAAAATTATTTTTAAGAATTGAATTAATTTGAAAGAAGGAATTTAAAAGTATAGAAAGTTGATTTTTGTAGTCTTATCGAATTTTTTCCGAAATATTGGAAAAGATATTAATAAATGGATTTTGGGTAATATTATTATAAGTTGAAGAATTTATTTAAAATTTGGATTTTTAAATAGATTTGAAGAGATAAAGAAATTTATTTAAAAAGGAAATGATTTTGTAAATTCATTAGAAATTTATAAGGATATGTGATGCTTTGTGATATATCATGATTTGTGTTGTGATCTGTAATTTGTTTATCTGTGATATATGTAAATCTATGATCTGTGAATGAAAGATAAGCGTTATAGTTTATAAGGAAATCGGTTAAGTCACAGATGATTTAAATTTGATGTTTTTGAAATTAAAATTTTAATTTCAATTGATTTTGAAATCGGAAATTTGGGTTTAAAGTAAAAAGCTTTTGAAATAAAATTTCAAAGATAAAACTTATTTTCGAATAACTTGATTAAGTTTTGGAATTTAAATAATTTGATTGAAATTTGAATTCAAGTTTGAAATTGAATTCTATGATTTGAAACTAGGGATTAAAGATGCCGTACAAGTTATATGTGGGTTAAACCATTTTAAAGGTATTGATTTGGGAATTTTAATTTAATTCAAGGGTTTTAACTCGTGTAAATATAACTGGATTTTTCCGAAACAAAAACTACTTGTTTTCAAATAATAATAGCTTTCATTTTAAGAAAGGATTTCCAAATTGTGTTGAAAGGTTTCAGGTTTGAAATGGAATTGAAATGTTTTGAAAGCTATGAAATGAGTCTTTGATTCAAAGACCGGATGAGTTAATCCAACTTGAAATAGAATTGTTTTGAAAGGCTATGAATGAATCTTTGGAAACCAGTTTTGAAAGCTATAAGTTAAATCTTGATTTAAAGATTTAATGAGTAAACCTATCCAATTGAAATGGAAATTGATTTGGAAATCTGTGAATGAATCTTTGTGAAACTGGGTAAACTTTGTGAAGTAAATCTTTTTGTTTAAAGATTTAAAATGGTAATTTGTTTAAACCATTTAAAGGATAGGATTTGGGTAATAAGTTGTGACTTAATTGAAATCCCAATATCCATATTTTTTTAAATATTGTGCTCACTATTCGGGTTAGCCGGGAAAAGACCTTTGTGTCATATAACCCGTTCTGAATTAGTGATACGTCGTGAATGGATAACATTTGAAGACTAGTGTGAAGACGAGGTATTTTCGAAAATGAAAGGACAACCTGTCGATTGTCTCTGCACCGAGTTGCTCCGGTATGGAGATTTACATCACTCTTCTTGTGATGGGAAGTCCGGATGTGATTAGTGAATACCCGGATTGCAAGGGCTTCTTTGGAAGTGCCTTCGGTTCTGTTCGATCCCGGAACGGACTTGTATGGATGTGTCTCTAACGTTACACTGTGAGATGTAAAGCTAGTTTCTATCAAATACATTTCTGTTGGTGGCGGAGAATTTATTCTCTTAGCTTAACACCCTTCTCTGAGACATACGAGCTCAGAGGTTATGTAGTTGATGGTTACTAGTGATACATTCCCAATTTGGTAATGTGGCATACAAAGTGTTGTTGATCATTTGTTGATCAAAGCATGGCTTTGTGAAAAAGCGTGGCTTTGTGGACGAGACTTCATCGAGCCTCACAACCCGGTAAATGGTCGAAACAGGAATGTTGCGGCAAGGTCTTTAGGGGTCGCGCCCCTAGGGTATGTCATTTCCTTCTGGATAAAAGGTGATATCATGGTATGGAGCCCGGATATTTTACGTATGTTGATGCTGCAAATTTATTATACTTTGTGGTTGAGGATCCTCGAATAAAGGTCGGTAACGACCAGGGGATGGCATAGCTTGTGTGTTAGCTACCTAGTTACAGCTGTACAGCGTGAGGTAGCGTCGGCCTTGTGTTTGCAGAGAGCAGGTTGACTCTTGGGGCGTCTTTCCAGAGGCGTTTCCATTTCGGTGTAAGGAAGTTCCTTAGCCTGATCATTTGTTGGAAAATCCAAAGAAACAATACGAGCCTTGTACGGTTCTAGTTGTATAACCTGCTATTGAACATAGTAGCTATAGTAGGCATACAATAATGGGTGTATGCTGGCTAAGATTGATATTATACTTTCGAAATGTTTTCTGCACTATGCACTAATAATAATATCAAATCAAATGATTTTGCGTAGTAAGCATGTTTGACTATCATAAGGAGAAATCTCCTCCAATTTTGCGTTTGCATTGTGTGTGTGGCGGGAGGTCTTATGGTAGTTTCATTTTCCAAAAGCATTGCGGATATTTTCCACTTCCTTTGTTGTTGTTGTTTTAAAGATAATCATTGTTTTAGTTCTCACACCAGTCACCATGACTGTCCTGGAGTTTATTGTTCCTTTCCTAAACTTTAGGTGCCCATCATTTTCCACACGGGCAGTCTAGAGTCAAGTTATCAGGTCATTTTGTATTCAGAAGATGCTGCGGAGCTCAGTGGCGAGCTGGATGGCGAAACGTATCACTTGTATATGATATTATTATTGCGCTGTGTATTCTGTATGAGGACAAGTTATATAACTGTCCAGTGTTGTATTGTTGTTGTAAACTCTGATGATGATGTAATGTATAAACTGATGTAGTTCTTTGATTTAAAGATTATTCATTTATCTATTATATCTTGTTCCACTGCGAATGTGAGATTCTGATATTATTTTCTGTTGTTTCTTCTTTCTTCCTTTCTGTCTTCTTCTACCTCTTCTTTTTAACCATAACAATTCGGTTTTCCGGCATTCGATTGCTCGGCAGTTGATACAGTGGACCTATTAATGTCGACTTTCGAGCGTCGAAAAGTCGTATCGTTACAATTTCTTTGGCTTGGACGTCTTAGTTCATTATTGTCTGGTGCGCTTGGTTTGCTTATCTACAAGCAAGACTCAAGGACTTACCCAACCTCCCTCTAGGAAGTGCCTTCATCCGGCCATACTGTGGTGCGGCTTAGGGCTTGTCGATGCTTCAATCTGGCCATAGCGTGGCGCAGATAAAGTCTTACTCTAACCTCCCTCCAAAAGGCGCCTTGACCTAGCCATATCATGGCACGACCAAGGGCTTGTCGATGCTTTAACCTGGCCATAGCGTGGTGCGGATAAAGGCTTACTCTAACATCCCTCAAGGAGACGCCTTAACCTGGCCATAGTGTGGCGCAGCCAAGGGCTTGTCGATGCTTCAACCTGGCCATAGCATGGCACATTTAAAGGCTTACTCTAACCTCCCTCTAGGAGGCGCTTTGACCTGGCCATCTCGGTGTGGACAAAGGCTTTGACCGTTTAAGGTAATGTCCAAGTGCAAGGAGTATTTCACTCCCAACCATGTAGATTTTCTTTAGTAAAGTAGTTTTTTATTGACTTCATCTAGGATCTCTTTACAAATCCATTAATTTTGCCTTGTTTGAAAAATCGATTATCATTCCTTCAATTGCTCGCATTGATTCTTCTCAAGTCCATTCATCATGTGATAGTGGCAATAGGATCCTCCTAGATTCCTTTCATATTTAGGTTTTTTTTTTGTGATGGCCAATAGTTAAGCTCTTCTTTGGTTAGCACATAAACATTCTCAATTGATGTTGTCAAATTGCATTCCTTACGGAGTCTAGATTTGAAGCTTGTCTTTTGAGGATGGTTTCTATATTTTTTATTACTTGGTTCTGAAGCTTCACCCTCAACGACCAACTTTCTTTTGAAAACATTTTGAAGTTCATGTGTTGGCAATGTCACACACTTTTCTTGATGTCATTTATGTGCAAAGGTGCTGCAATCAGCCATCATTCCTTCTTCAAAGATTGCGCTTTTGGTGTAGAATTGAATTGTTTTCCTCATTTGGTTGAACAAATTATCACTTGTATCCTTTGTTTTCCCTAAGGCAAAAATAGGTGTGGGACCAATGTGGAAAGGGTTTAAAATCCATTTTTCTAGGTCATATGATTTTACACTTTTCTACTTCATAATCCTTAGAGCTTCCAGTCTTACCATTTTCTCTTCACATAGTTTGGAATCATTAGTTTTTCTTGGGTAGAATCCAATAAGTGTGGTTTTGAGGACACTTGTTCGGACCTTTTGATCTTGTTAAACATGATGATGGAAAATTCTAAAGTAGTTAGGCTCGAAATAAAATTGGGTTAGAGGAAAGTGAAGTCGGAGGTTCAAACCCTCCTTCTAGCGCCAACATGTTAACAAGAGAACTTGTCTACACCTAAAAGTAGAGTTAAAAGTGGCGGTATGTTCTTCTAAACCCCTTTTGATTAAGTAGAGAAAGTTGGGATCTTATTGCTTCTTTTGATTCACCTTTCGAATAGATCTTTGTTATGAAAATCCTTCCTTATGCCACCTTTGGACCCAGTGGAAACACTTATATCCCTTTCTTTTTAAGTCTTTCAAACTAGCTTAGTTGGCTTATTTATCGATTCGAAACACCCTATTGAAACAATGGTGGTAACCTAATGGTTGGCTCTAATGTTGTTGGGTACTGACTAAATGATGGGTTATGACTTCATCGCAAGTTGGCCTCTTTAATGGCTTCGGTTTGAATTTAAGTCTAGGGACTTTGGCCGAATTTGAAGCTTCAACTCGCTAAAAAGGCGAGCTTTTGGATAGTAGTGGTTTGGAGCTAAGAACCTAAGTAATTTGGAAAAATAAAGGGATTTGACTCACTCGGAAGGTATCCTTTCGATTAAGTCGACACAAGCAGAACACAATCGAATCCCATAAAAGTCTCAAAACAGTTGCATAACCAAAAGCATCAAAATCTCGTCTTCATTAAACTAATGATGTACAAACTCATCAATTTCCCTAATCTAATTAACAAATTAAGGTTACAAATTTAAGAAAGTATAAGAAGAGAGTGAATGAATTCGGCTCTCTAAAACCAAACCCCTAGAGTCTTATTTATAGGTGCGGGCTGGCACCTTTCGACTCAGTGCTTTTGACCTGGTCAAAAGGTGGCTTTGTAGATCTTTCATCACCTTTGACACTTGCACAACCCTCTGCATTGCATTTGAATGGATTTAAATGCCTATGCCTTCATGGAAAGGGGTTGATGTGCCTTTTCCCCTTGTGTTGCTTTGTTGTTGCTAGTGAGAAGTAGCATGAGCTTTCGACTTTGTTAACAGGTACATCCTTAGGTTTCGAAGGTATTGAAATACTCTGGGTTTCGACATAGAAAGTTACTTTCGAAGACATGCTTGTGGAGAGATGCGGAACCCATCTTAGTTGTGATAGGTTTCGACCGGTTCGAAGGTTTAGTGATGCTTTTGAAGGGGTTGTTCCAACGAAATATTTTTCTGAGCAGTCCATATGAAGGCGAAACCTTCGGTTTTGAATGGTTTGGTGCACATGTGTATGGCTATTACTAGCTGCCTTCGAAAGGTATTCCTCAACCCATTTGAAACATCTTCATGCATGCGAAAGCATCTCTTTCGAAAGGAAGCAATTGAAGTGCAAGGATGCTTTCGACCCTTTCAAAAGCTTGTAAAACATCCGACCCTTGACTGTAGCATCCCTTCGGCTCATTCAAAAGGCCTCGTTGGTGCTATTATCCCTTGTTCTTCCTACTCTTTTATTCATCTTGGTTTCGTCAAAGTTGAAGTGGGAATTGGTGGTAACACAAAGCATACCTTGTGTTAACAAGGTATACTTTGGATCAAGACAAGATATCAAGTTTGAACTCTAATTCGACACCTTCTCTAACTCAACCACCTAGTCATCAATCGAGGAAGGCTTTAAGGATGGTCCTTTTCGTGTCAGTTGAAATGCCCTTTATGGGGGTTTATCCAGATATCGATATTGGTAATGCCATTATCTTGTCATATCCTTCGGATTCCCTAGCTTTGAAAGTAGATGAGGCGTCTCTCAAACAAATATGCGAGAGACACGAAATTCCTTTTAAGGATTTATTGGTCCCTGCATGCTTTCAACGAGCACATGATCCACTTGAGGGATATACAGCTTGTAATCGATAAATGGGATGGATGGATGCGTTCCACTTTTCAACCACTTTATTCGGCTGGTTCTTTAGAATATGAAGCTTTCCCTGACCCAATTACACACAAACAGTTAAGCTTCTCTACCAAGCATGTACATGATCTTCGTTCGTCGTTTGAACAAGATGACTACTATAGAAGAGATATATTATTTATATATTTCTAAGCATTAAAATGAGAACCCTTCACTCACTTTTTTGGAGCCTTTCAAAGGTTATCGTATAGTTTTTGGGCTTTTGAACAAGGCGAGTTATTTTAAATATGAGTTCTTTTTTGTGCTTTGTCCGCCCAGCGTTGTAGAAAAATTGTTGTTAGAACGTAATTTTCATTTTCACGTTTTGTACTATTGAAGTTAACTTGATCCTAACTTTTAATTACTATATTTCTCGTATTCGTAAATATTTTGAAGAGACCTATACCATAGGCTTAGTGAGCATTCTTGCGGCCCTTCAGAGAATTCCACTTAAAGAAAGAGAATGAGGGTCCTTGCTACTAATGTGAATATGCGAGCGTATAATCTTTAGGAAGAAGGTCGCATTTAAGGTCACGTGCCCATGGCTCATGAGGATGTTGAACCTGCAAAAGAGGTAGATGCCGAAGTTCAAGCTGAAGGAAATCACAAAGTGCCCCTATGCAAGATCCAATTACCGTTACCGGAGTGGGACAAGAAGTAAGAGATAGTGAAAAAGGAAATGATAATGACCAGGATGGTAATGAGGACATAGATCTTGGTCAGGAGTGTTCTAGTGGCATGGGTGGTGATGATCACGTGTCGCTATTTTCCTGACGACCAAATCTAAAAATTATTTATCTCGCATACATTCGTTGCCACGACCAGTTTTAGTTGTAGAAGAAAACGCCAATTCCTCCATCCGGAGATATATATCGATCGTTTGGGAGTATACCAGATGAAATAACTTCTTTCCGTCTTGGAAATATTAGCATTGGTGACATTAGTTCTCCAATTCGCTTATCAACTGACATGCCCGCTATTGGTGCTGGGAAAATAACCCATGTCAGAAAACTTCAAGTCCACGGTCTGTGGGGAGCACTAGGACATGTCAGCACTACATGACACTACACGTTTACGCTGCACGTGCTATCCTTCCATCTTACCTGTATTAGCTTTTTTGTATTTTGTTTTAATATTCCATGGATTGCAAGCATCTTTTTGATGATCTTAAGAACCACGGAGACAAGTACCAGAATCATGGTACATCAGCTTGTCCTCGTGAATCATCTCCTGAATTAGACTTGAGTAAATATCAAAGAAGGGAATATAAAAGGTGAGATAGAGACTATAGACACCGTGATGATAGTCATCGAGAATATAATAGAATTTTTCCCCCTCGACATATATCTCACTCTTTGCAGCCATATAGAATAGATAAATTTTAATGGGGCCTTAGCTCATCGCTCATATTCAAGTTTCGACTATACCAATTTCAGTCCCACCTATAACGCAACCGATATTGTCCTCCCATTTGCCTTGGAAATCGCCATGGTTATTAGTTTAAATTGAGATTGGGTTTATGTTTTGAAACCAAAAACATCTCTTTCGAAACCTCTGGATAGCCTCCTTTCGAAAGCATTATTTTCTTTTCAAAACGTTGAATAAATACCTTTCGAAGCCCTTAATAAACGTTCTCTTTCGAAACCTATTATACCTTTTGATGGTATAAAATCATCTTTTAAAAATATAGAGCTTCGAAACAAATGAAAGTACCCCTTTTGAAAGAATTAGGTTACTCTTTAAAAATCATTTGGGTCAAAATGGTTATATACGAAAGTATCTCTTTCGAAACCAACATAAATTAGTTTGGGGAAAAATTGATGGCGTCGGAACCATTTAGTCAAAAGCAAAAGACTTTAGAAAATCAAAACTTCGAAGGACAGTGTCGAAACCCCCTTTCGATTTCATCACCTTCGAAACCCTCAACCCCTCGAAAGCATTCAGGAAAAAGGCTTAAGTTCAAATAGAAGTAACCCCTTTGACAACATAGATGAATTCAATGTAGTTGAAAGGGGGATTAGCGGCTTGGTTTCGACTGAGGCAAAACCTACCCTTTCAGAAGCAATTATTTAAAAGAAAAAGGTACTCCTTCGAAAGCAAACACTTTAACACAACATGACAACCTTCTTCGAAAGCCAATTATAAAACCTTTCCAAAAGCATAACTTTCGACTATGTCGAAAGCTTTTGGTAAAACTAGGTAAGACTTTTAACTTTTGAAAACAAAGCAGGGTTTCGACCTCATCGGAAGCTACAACTTTCGACACTATTGTTTTCACGTTCCTTTAAATCTACTGCATACCATTTAAGTGATATCTTGTGTATTGGTTTCAACTTCATGGGTTTCGACTATGTTGGTTTCGACTGAGATGAGGCGGAATCAAAGGAGTCGGAAGGTCCTTACTAATAGGGGCGGAACACCTTTTTCTGGTTGAAAGGCTGAATTATAGCACTTTTAGTAATTACTTTCTAACAACTTGCCTATTTGTAAACTATTGATTGATTGTCATAAAAACTTTTCAAATACTTTACTTTTAAAACTGCCGCATTAATCCAAATCCAAATTAAAGGAATTTAACATTAAAACCTTTCCATATAACAAAAATCGACATTTGCTAAAAAACCCTTCTTTCAAAATAATTAATTTCCGCTAGTAAATCAATTGGGAAAGATCCCCAAAAATCATAGAAAATCGATTTCATCCTGTAATCAAACATATTAAAATTTTAGCCCAATTTCTTCCTGAAATTCTCGAAGTAAATTTTAAACCCAATTATATCATATCTTTCATTAAAAATTCATAATAAAATTCCATAGCTTGGAAAATTCTAAAAATTATAACCCATCTCCAAAATTATGTTTTACTTAACATAAAAAATTTCCATGGTAATCTAAAATCATATAATCTCGGTTTTATACTAAAACCGTACAAAATTCATGTGCTTATGAATTAAAACAAATCATTATAATATAACTCAAGCATATCATCATCCATTTTATGACAAAAATGAATATAATCATAAATCTGAAACCATATAATCATTGAACAATAATAGAGATGGTAGAAGATTATTATTCACCTTAAACTTGATAAGGAATTTGAGATTTGTTGTTCATTAATCCTCTCCAGCTTTTGATCTTTAGCTTTTGATTAAAATTCCCCTTTTCCTTTGTTAATGGTTGGCTCTATTAGGGTTTTGCGTTTATTTTGATTTGAGAAATAAAAGCGAACGTGATTGGACAAAATGAGAAGTTATAGCCGTGTATAATTAATTGGCTAATTTACTATTATGCCCATGTGTAAATTAATTAACCTTTAAACCAATTTAAAGCCCATTTACTTTGTTAATGAGCACAATCCTATTATGTATTTATTCAAATCTCAATCTCCTTATCATCATTATTCTATTTAATTTATCTAATTAAATTTTCTAAATAATGTTATCAAAAATTAGGGATATTGCAGCCTCCCCCCATAAAGAATTTCATCCTCAAAATTCAGTAAGGACTAAATACTAAACATAGCAATCATTTGTAACAACTTCTAACAACCATACTAGTCTAACTGACTAGCTACTCTCTATATAAATCTAATATAGACATACCCTCAAAGCAGATCAGGATAAGTATCTCTAATCCTGTCCTCTGTCTCTCAAGTACAGTCCTTCTCGTTGTTGCTCCACTGAACTTTCACCAACCTGAATGTCTTGTTCCTTAATCTTTTCTCATCTCTAGCTACAACCCCAACTGGTTGTCTAATAAAAGTCAAATTAGGCTCTACCACTAAGTCATCCAACCCTGTCGAAGAAATAGTAGTCTCTGGATCATGCACATACTTGCGAAGATGAGATACATGAAATACATTATGGACACCTGCCAAACTGTTCGACAACTCTATTCTATATGCGAGCTTTCCAATCCTCTCTATAATCTGGAATAGACCTACATATCTTGGGGCTAACTTTCCGAACTTTCCAAATCGTACCACGCTCTTCATATGTGATTCCTTAATGAAAACCTTATCTCCAACTGAGAATTCTAAGTCCTTACGCCTCTTATCTACGTAACCTGGATCTAAGACTAATATGTCTCCAGTCTCTAACCAACATGCTGGTGATTTGCATGGCCTTCCATACAAAGATTCAAACGGCGCCATTCCTATACTAGTTTGATAACTATTATTATAGGAAAACTCAACCATGCAGGTGATCTTCCGAAGATCCACCAAAGTCCAATACTCAAGCTCCCAATAAGTCCTCGAGTACCTTATTGACTCTTTCTATCTGCCCATCTGTCTGAGGGTGATACGCAGTACACATGTTAAGCTTGGTACCCATCACTTCCTATAGACTCTTCCAGAATTCACTAGTGAACAATACATCTTTGTCACTAACTATACTACTAGGAACTCCATGCAGTCTAACTATGTTCTTTAGGAACAACTTTGCTAAAACAGGTGTCGTTCTTGTAAGTGGAATGAAATGGACACTCTTGGTCAATCTGTCCACTATAACATATATACTTTCATTACCTCTATTTGACATTGGGAACCCGTCTATAAAATCCATTGATATCGAATCCCAATTCCAAACTGGAATCTCTAAAGGCTATAGTAACCCACTTGGTTTCTAATGTTCAGCTTTCACTTATTGATAGTTTGCACATTGTCTAACCCACAAGCCAACATCCCTCTTCATGCCTTCCTAATGGAAGCTGCTCTTCATATCCTGATACATCTTGTTTCCTCCAAGATGAATCATAAACATGGATCGATGACATTCTCCAAGAAATTCTTTCCTTAAGTTCCCCATATTTGGAACACACAACCGTCCCATCTTTCTTAGTCATCCTCTCTGGTCAAGGCTAAAACCCTTTAAATTATCGATCTCTGTTCCAACTTCAAGTCTTTTGATCCTCTCTGCTAGTACCGGATCCTCCTTCTGTTTAAAAGCAATTCTCTCAATCAATACTGCTCGAACTTCTAAAAAAGACAACCTAGCGGTACCCTAGCTAGAACTAGCAGTCAATCTTAACTGCACATCACAACTGACTAAAGCTTCTAAATATCTCCATTCCGCCAACATAGCTAACACCACATCCTGATGTCTCCTGCTAAGGGCATCTACCACCTTATTACCTTTCCCTGGTGTATAATCTATACCAAAATCATAAGCAACCAAAAACTCCAGCCACCTCTACTGTCTAATATTCAACTCCTTCTGAGAGAAGAAATACCGTAAAGACTTATGATTGGTATATAACTCAAATCTCTCACTTAAGAGATATTGTCTCCTAATCTTCAACGCAAAGATCACAGCTGCCAACTGTTAGTTCCTATGATGATGGTTTTGATGACAACAACCTTAGGACTTGTTATAAATATAAATACTAATATATTTGTCTAGATATATATGTACATGTAGGGTATATATATGCAGGTACTGAGAATGAAGACTGTACAGTATAGAGATTCAAGACTGACGAATTCAAGATTGTAGAAATCAAGACTGAAGACTCATAAGTATCAAGATTATCAAGAGTCCAAGAGTTCAAGATATCAAGATAAGTAATAGAGTCTAGATTTATGTTAAAATTTCATAATAGCACTAAAATCTTTATTCTGATTTTAATTGTGGAATGGAATCCACCTTCTCGCTTTAATAGTGGGATGGAACCCACAACCTTCTCTAGTGGAATGGAATCCACGAAATATTCAAAATAATTTATTTTAACTATTTTTCCAAAAACTATCTTCTTAAAAGTCATCTTTATCAATTTAAATATTTTAGCCTTAATTCAAAAACTATTTTTAATCATATTAATTTCAAAATCATTTCTTATTTTTTAAACTATCTCTTGATTTTAATGTTTTAGCTTTAAATCTCAAAAATATATTTTTAAAGAAGTCTATACTTAGTTTTTAATATTACTTTTATAATATAGATTATATATTTTAAGATTACTTTCTAAAACTCTTTTATAAGTTTAAACTATATTCAAAATGGTTTAAAAGTTTAGAAATTGTTTTGAGAAGTTTTAGAATAGAAATCATTTTAAAGCAAAATCAATTTTCAAAAATAACATAGGCATGTCGACAACCCTATACCCCCATGTCGACATGGTAGCCGTAGATTTTAAAATTCGAATTTTCAAAAGAAGTGTCTATTCGTCATAACCTTTCACGAATGGACATGACCGTTATTCTCCTATATATACCAGTAGTTTTCAACTAATTTTACTTAAGATTTCTTTGTTTTCTCTCTTCTTTCTCTTTCATTCTTATTTTCAAACATTCTTAACAAAACTCTATTGAAATCCTAAGTGAATCAAACTCGATCGTCTCTAATTTGATTCTCTACCACTCTCTCACTCTAAGACCTTAGTGTTATTCAGAGTTTTAGAATCATTTGTAATCAAAGATCGAAAGATCAAAGTGTATCGAGTCTCTCTCTATCAAAGTGTGATTGAAAACGGTGTGATTGTGGCCCTTAAATCAATTGGGTGTGATTGTAGCCAATAAATCAATTAGGTGATCTTGTAGCCTGGTTAAATCAAGAGAGTTTGCTCTAGACTCGGAGACAAGAGGGTGTATCTCGTGGCCTTGAAATCGAGGTTGTAATATCTAATATTTGAAAAGAAATCTGCACAAGAAATTGTGTGGGACTGGATATAGGGTAACTTCGAACCAGTATAAAATTCCAATGTGTTCTTTCCTTTACTGCTTTTATTTACTATTTGCATTAGTGTCTGGTTCTGTGATTGTCCCTATGTTTGTGAATTGCATCTGTTTGGTTTTAATTTAAAAAGATTTCAAAAAGATTCATAAAATTAATTAAACACTATTCACCCTCCCCTCTAGTGTTAATTCTACCTTAAGATCCGTAATCCGCATTTCCTACAGTTGGTATCGGAGCATTGGTTTTCAGAGTTATCATAATCTAAATTTTGAAAAAGTTTAAAATGGAAATTTTTGGAGATTCTGTTAACACTAGTTCAAAACTATCCAAATCATCATTGTCTCATAAGTCTGCATATTATTATTATAAAAAATCAAGTTATCTACCAAATTGGTGTATTATGCAGGAATAGATGTGTTATATGGTTTTGAAGAATCAACACTCAATGGACAAATGGTGCAAATCAAGAAAAACAAATGGATACTTGATAGTGGATGTTCAAGACACATGAATGGTAATCTGGAGATACTAAATGACATTATTTATAAAGATGAAGGACTTGTCAACTTTAAAGAAAATTCAAAAGGATATGTGATTGGCATCGGCAATGTCGGTAACTCTAAAACTCCTTCTACTTTTGATGTTCTATTAGTTAGGAATCTAAAACACAACTTACTTAGCATAAGTCAACTATGTGACAAGGGCTGCAAAATTAAATTTGAAAAGGATAAGTGTCACATCGAAGATAATAAATCAAATATTATATTTGAAGGAATTAGGAAGAAAAATATTCTCAGTATGAAAATCTCAAATGATAACCTATGTCTTTTGGCTAATACAAGTGACCCTTGGATTTGGCATAAAAGATTTGGGCATTTGAATTTCAAACACTTATCTAGACTTTCAAAACTTGATTTAGTAAGAGGTCTCCCTAAACTGGATTTTAAAGTAGATAGTATATGTGATGCTTGTCAATTAGGAAAACTTAGGAAGAGTTCATTCAAATTGAAAGATATGATTTCAACTTAAAAGCCTCTTGAGTTACTTCATTTAGATTTGTTTGGTCCATCTCAAATTCAGTCAATAAATCACAGTAAATATGTTTTTGTAATTGTAGATGATTATTCTAGATTTACATGGATAATTTTTCTGAAACATAAAAATGTTGCTTTTGATTTATTTAAAACTTTTGCAAAAAGAATTATAAATCAACTTTATTTAAAAATCAAAACTATTTGTAGTGATCACGGTGGAGAATTTGAAAATGAAAATTTTGAGAATTTCTGTAATAAAAAAGGAATAACTCATAATTTTTTTTCCAAGAACTCCACAACAAAACGGAGTGGTAGAGCGTAAAAATAGGATAATTCAAGAGTGTGCAATAACTATGCTTCTAGATAGTAAATTACCAAGAAATTTTTAGGCTGAAGCATTCGCTACATCTTGTTACATTTTGAATAGGATTTTAAATAGACCTCTATCCAATAAAACACCATATGTTCTTCTTTTCAATAAGAAACCAAAGGTACCTTATTTTGAAGTTTTTGGAAGTAAATGCTTTATTCTAAATACAAAGGACAATTTGGATAAATTTGCTCCTAAATCCGCCAAAGGAATCTTTATCGGATATTCTAATAGAAGTAAAGCATACAGAGTTTTCAATTTAAAAACTAACACCATTGAAGAAACAATGCATGTATCTTTTGATGAAAATTTCAAAGATTTTGTTCAAATAAATGATGAAGATGATTTTGTTACTTTAAATAATGAATCAAACGAAACAAATTGTGAAATTGTTCATCCTAATAAAAGGATTAGGCTTTTAAAAGATCATTCTATGGAAAATATACTGAGAAATATTGAATATGTAGTTAGAGCTAGAAATCAACTAAGCAAGATGAGTAATGTAGCTTTTATATCAACTATTGAACCCAAAAATTCAAACGAAGCATCATCTGATAATTCATGGATTCTTTCTATGCAAGAAGAACTGAATCAATTCACCAGAAATAATGTATGTGAACTTGTTTCTAGACCTGAGGACAAAACTATAATAGGAACTAAATGGGTTTGTAAAAATAAAATGAATGAACAAGGTGGGATCGTTATAAATAAAGCTCGGTTAGTCGCGCAAGGTTATTTTCAAGAAGAAGGAATAGACTTTGATGAAACCTTTGCACCCGTAGCAAGATTAAAAGCCATTAGAATTCTACTTGCTTTCGCAAACCACAACCATTTCAAATTAGTTCAAATGGATGTCAAAAGTGCCTTTATAAATGGTTTTGTTAAAGAGGATGTTTATGTTGAATAACCTCCACTTTTTGAAGAATAAAAGTTTCCAAATCATGTTTACAAATTAAAGAAAGGTTAATATGGTCCGAAACAAGCTCCTAGAGCCTGGTATGACAGACTAAGATCTTACCTATTTCAATCAAATTTTGAAATTGGTAGAGTAGATAATACTCTTTTTATTAATAGAAACAAAAATGATATCCAATTATTACAGATTTATGTAGATGATATTATTTTTGGATCAACAAACAATGAAATGAACAAAGAGTTCTCTGAAATAATGACAAAAGAGTTTGAGATGAGTAATATGGATGAACTTACTTTCTTTTTAGGATTGCAAATAAAACAATTAGATAGTGGTATTTTTATTAGTCAAGAAAAGTATGCTAGGGATCTAGTTAGTAAGTTTGGTATGACCACTGCGAGTGGAAAACCCACTCCTATGGCAACCAATGAAGTTTTGAATAAAGAAGACATGTCAAAAGATGTTGATCAAAAACTATACAGGGGAATGATTGGATCGCTACTCTATATAACTGCAAGTAAGCCTATTATCATGCATAGTGTCTGTCTCTGTGCAAGATACCAATCTCAACTAAAGAAACCCATTTAAAAGCTGTTAAACGTATCCTAAGATATGTTAAACACACTTTAGACTATGGCCTACTTTACCCTAAAAATGATTCATCTGATTTAATCTCATATTGTGATGTTGACTGTTCTGGTTGTAAATCAGACTGAAAAGGTACAAGTGGAACTTGTCACCTTTTAGGACATTCTATGGTTTCCTGGTTTAGTAAAAAGCAAAATACTGTCTCACTATCAACAACTGAAGTAGAATATATCTCTGCTGCTTTGGCTTATTCTCAAGTTATCTATATGCAACAGACCCAAAAGGATTTTGGATTAAATATTTCAAAATCACCAATTTATTATGACAATCCAACTGCAATAAATTTATCCAAAATTCCTACTCATCATGCCAGAACCAAACATATTGATATCAGACATCATTTTCTCAGAGATAATATAAGTAAAGAGATTATTTCTCTTGAATTTATCAACACTGAGAATCAAATAGCTGATATTTTGACCAAACCCCTGAATCAATCAACCTTTACTAAATTAAGAAGAGAACTAGGTATTTGTTCTATAACTGAGATATAGAATATAGACATGTAACATATATATTTAAATAAATAGAGAAAAACAAAATTGTCAAAATTTTCAAAGGGATGTCGACATGCCCCTACCCCCCATGTCGACATACAACGGTTAAATTTGAAATTTTGATTTTCCCTCTAAAATTAGTTTGGTGGTTATATAACCACAATATTTTGACTTCATTTTTCTTCTTACTTCATTTTCTTTGTAATAAACTTCTAAAAATACAAAGTAATGGCCTCCTCTTCTAAATCAACCAAAATTCAACCATTTCCTTCCCTTCTCCTAATTCTGGTGCATTCCAACGTACTACATTGTCTCGGGTAATAAAGATTGAGGAAATTATAAAGGATTCTCTGCAAATGTTGACTGAATTACAAGTCAGGCAAAAAAAGATGGAAAAGGAATAAAAGAAACAAGGCAAGATTCTTAGAAATTTACAAAAATTTCTAATGGATAATCATGTAGACCCTATTGTGATTGAAGATGATTCCTCTAATATCCGTATTCATAATCCATTAGAGGATGACGAAGAAGAAGAAGAGGAAGAAGCGCAAATGGACAAGGACGATAATGTTGTTTGCGTTGGAGAAGTCTGTTTTGACAAAAATGGTAATTTGGACAAACAACATGAAAACTTTTGTCTCCATTACCCTAATTGTTCGATTCACAAGTCACCAATTGTCAAGAACTCTCATTAGATTGTTATTATATTAATGTTTTTATATTTTGTGTACTTGTATATATTTGTGTCTATGTTCCATATATATGTATAATGTAACATCGTATATAATTAAATTTGATTTATGTTTCGCTTATTATATTTCGTTATTAGCATTTAGTTCCATAGTATTAGTCTAAGGGGGAGTTATGTCGCTTAGGCTTAGTTTCTGTTGATGACAAAGGAGGAGAATTATAAAATAGGATGGTTAGGCTGTTAGTTAGGCATAGATTAACAGGGAGTTAGTAGATTAAGGAGGAGTTGTTGGAATAAGCGGGAGTCAGAGTAGAATTAGAGTTTGGTGGAGTATATTTTATAAACATAGGTTGTCATCATAAAAAAGGGGGAGATTGTTAGTTCCTAATATGATGGTTTTAATGACACAAGCCTTAGGACTTGTTATAAAATATAAATACTAATATCTTTGTCTAGACATATATGTACATGCAGGGTATATATATGCAAATACTGAGAATGAAGACAGTACAGTATAGAGATTCAAGACTGACGAATACAAAATTGAAGAAATCAAGACTGAAGATTCATGAGTATCAAGATTATCAAGTGTTCAAGAGTTCAAGACATCAAGATAAGTAATAGAGTCTAGATTAATGTTAAAATTTCATAACAGCACTAAAATCTTTATTCTGATTTTAATTGTGGAATGGAATCCACCTTCTCGCTTTAATAGTGGGATGGAACACACGACCTTCTCTAGTGGAATGGAATCCACGAAATATTCAAAATAATTTATTTTAACTATTTTTCCAAAAACTATCTTTTTGAAAGTCATCTCTATCAATTTAAATATTTTAGCCTTAATTCAAAAACTATTTTTAATCATATTAATTTCAAAATTATTTCTTGTATTTTAAACTATCTCTTGATTATAATATTTTAGCTTTAAATCTCAAAAATATATTTTCAAAGAAGTCTATACTTAGTTTTTAATATTAATTTTATAATATAGATTATATACTTTAAGGTTACTTTCTAAAACTCTTTTATAAGTTTAAACTATATTCAAAATGGTTTACAAAGTTTAGAAATTGTTTGAAAAGTTTTAGAATAGAAATAATTTTAAAGCAAAATCAATTTTCAAAAATAACATAGGCATGTCGACAACCCTATAACCTCATGTCGACATGGTAGCCGTAGATTTTAAAATTCAATTTTTAAAAGGTGTCTATTCGTCATAACCTTTCACGAATGGACATGATCGTTATTCTCCTATATATACCAGTAGTTTTCAACGAATTTTTACTTAAGATTTCTTTGTTTTCTCTCCTCTTTCTCTTCCATTCTTATTTTCAAACATTCTTAAAAAAACTCTGCTGAAATCCTAAGTGAATCAAACTCGATCATCTCTAGTTTGATTCTCTGCTACTCTCTCTTTAATATTTTAGTGCTATTCAGAGTTATAGGATCATTTGTAATCAAAGATCGAAAGATCTAAGTGTATCGAGTCTCTCTCTATCAAAGTGTGATTGGAAACGGTGTGATTGTGGCCCTTAAATCAATTGGGTGTGATTGTAGCACATAAATCAATTAGATGATCTTGTAGTCTGGTTAAATCAAGAGAGTTTTCCCTGGACTCGGAGACAGGAGGGTGTATCTCGTGGCCTTGAAATCAAGGTTGTAATATAGAAATTATATTTGAAAAGAAATCTGCACAAGAAATTGTGTGGGACTAGATGTAGCGTAACTCCGAACTAGTATAAAATTCTGGTGTGTTCTTTCCTTTACTACTTTTATTTACTATTTGCTGTGTCTGATTCTGTGATTGTCTCTGTGTTTATGAACTGCATCTATTTTGGTTTAATTTGAAAATATTTCAAAAAAATTCATAAAATTAATTAAACACTATTCCCCCCTCTAGTGTTAATTTTGCCATAAGACCCGTAATCTGCATTTCCTACATTTGGTATCGGAGCATTGGTTTCCTAAGTTATCATAATCTAAATTTTGAAAAAGTTTAAAATGGCAATTTTTGGAGATTATGTAAACATTAGTTCAAAACTGTCCAAATCATCATTGTCTCATAAGTCTGCATATTATAATTATAAAAAATCAAGTTATCTACTGAATTGGTGTGATGTGTAGGAACAGATGTGTTATATGGATTTTGAAGAATCAACACTTAATGGACAAATCATGAGTAGGATATTTGACTTTATGTAGTCTAAGCTTCCTAGATGCGTAAGCAATGACTTTACCACTCTGCATCAACACCGCTCCTTATCCAGTTCCACATGCATCCGTATACACCACCAAACCCTTGATTACGTCTGGAACTACTAATATTGATGCATTGGTCATCAAATGCTTTAACTTAAAGAATGCCTCCTCACATTTTTCGGACCAAAAAAATATCACCACCTTCCTGGTTAACTTAGTTAAGGGTGCTGCTATACGCGAGAAATCCTTAATGAATCTCCGGTAGTAGCAAGCAAGTCCAAGAAAACTCCTTATCTCAGTCACTGTCTCTTGCCTCTTCCAATTATTCACAGCTTCGATCTTATCTGGATCAACTGACAATCCTTTCTTTGAAACCATATGACCAAGAAAGTTTACCTCTTTCTTCCAGAAATGACACTTGGTAAACTTCGCCTTTAGCTGATTCTACCTCAGCATCTCAGGTACTACACTAAGATGAACTTCATGCTCTCTCTCATCCTTAGAGTACACTAGAATGTCATCTATAAAAACTAGTACAAACCTATCCAAGTACTCTTGGAAAACTCGGTTCATCAAATCTATGAATAAAGCAGGTGCATTTGTCAATCCAAATGGCATCACCAACCACTCATATGAACCATATCTAATTCGGAATGCTGTCAAAGGAATACTGTCCTCCGCCGCTCTTAACTAATGGAAACATGTCGCCAAATCCAACTGGGAAAACACTCTGGCTCTTCTCAACTGATCAAACAGATCGTCTATTCTTGGCAAAGGATACTTATTCTTAATTGTCCTTTCGTTTAACTTACGATAGTCAATACACATCCTTAACGACCCATCTGGTTTCTTCACAAGCACCGTGGCCGCTCCCTAAGGCGAACTGCTTGGCTAATAAAACTCCTTCCTTCTAGATCCACTAGCTACACCTTCAATTCATTCATCTCAGTTGGTGTCATCCTGCTAGGTGGTCTACTTACAGGTTCAGCTCTTGGCACAAGATCTATTCTAAACTCAACAGCTCTTTTCAAGGGTAATCCAGTGACTGGCTCAAAAACATATGCAAATTCTCTTGCTATCTGAACCTAACTTAACTCATTTCCTTCCTCCATAGCATTAATCATAGCACTAACGCTCGGGTTAGTATTCTCTACTGAGAATATCACTCAGTTATGACTATCAAGGTGTTTCGATGATATTTTCCTATCCTGGAAAAATATTCTAACCTCATACCAACTCAACCAATCCATACTCAAAATGATCCCGAAATTTACGAAATCAATAACATGCAAACTACATGCAAACTTATGACCTAACAAATCAAGTTCTAACTGGTCACATCTTAACCCTAGAGTTACATAACCTCCTATTGGATTCGCAACCCTTAATGAAGTAACAAGGTAGGTGGGTTCTATACATAATCTATCAACCAAACACTAAGATATAAATGAGTGTGATGCACCGATATAAAAAAGTACTCTAACTGAAATACTCTGAATCAAAAGCATACCTTCCATCACAGTCATACCCTTATCTGTTGTAGTAGGCCTAGCTGGTCCTATAGCAAAAACTTTTCCTTTGTCCTCCCTAACTGGCTCTGGACATTGATTCTTGTAATGCCCAACTTGATTGTAACAGCCCGCATATTTATCGATTTTATATTTAAATATTTTTTTTAAATATTTTGTCATTAATCGGATTTTGGTCCAAAAAGCTACTTTTTGCATGCGGTCAATGTAGGACTCGAGACCACTTCCATTGAGTTCAAAATGACGTTTGCGATCTTTTTGAGTGTAAACTTCGATATGTTTGGAGTTAGTGGAATTTTCGCTACTTTTTCCGCTTGTGACTTTGGTTTGGACTGCACCTTCTTTAGCTCAGCCCAACCCTCTTCCCTTCATAACTTCACTCTTTGCTAAAACATATAAGCTTCATCAAAAATGGAGGAGGGAATGGGAAATTAAAACTCTAAACTCAAATTCAATTGCAAATCCAACATTCAACTCCAAATTCAAGTAGAAGATATTGGATTCAAGCTTTGGATTGCTTCTCCTTGCTTTCAAGCTTCATCTTCATCCATTTTAGTGAAAAGGTGAGATTTTCAATCTCACATCTTGCCTATAACGGTCATTGGACTGTTGGGAATGTTTCCCTATCACTTGTGCATATACATTTGCTTTTGGTTTAGATCGAATCGGCGAAAAACTCCAATTTTCAGTGTTTTGGCAAAAATCTGGGCTTAGGTCGTTCTTCCTGTGATAGGTCGTTCGGCATGGAAAAGTCTCTGCCTGCATAAACAACGTTCTGCGCTTAGGTCGTAGGTCTCTCGGGGGAGTTAGGTCGTAGGTCGCTCGGCTTCGTGAAGCCATTAGGTCGCTCGGCCCGCCCTCATTTTATGTCGCACACTCTTTGCAACGTTAGGTCGCGTGCCTAGTTAGGTCGCGAACCCTTTAGGTCGTGTATCCCTTTAGGTCTCATGACCTTGTTTTATGTTAGGTCGCTCAGCCCTATTAACCTCGTTAGGTCGCTCGGCTCCTCTCTGTTAGGTCGCTGGCCTTAGGTCGCTTTCTCCTTTAGGTCGTTTGACCTATTTGCTTTTAGGTCGTTCGACAATTAGGTCGTTCGATAGTCCTTAGGTCGTGAGTCCCTTAGGTCGCTCGCCCCTATTTTGCCGTTCCACTGTTTAGCTCGGCCATGAGTTAGGTCGCTCGACCTGTTTACCCCTTAGGTCGCTCAGACACTATAGGTCGTGCCCCTTTGGCCACTTAGGTCGTTTGCACTTTGGTCGGCCATGTTAGGTCGCGAGTCTTCCTTAGGTCGCACCTTCTTGGTCATGTGTTACTCCTTAAGCCGTTAGCTCCTAGGTCGCTCGGCCTTAAAATGTTAGGTCGCTCACCTTTCAAAGCTTAGGTTGTTCGACATATTTAACTTTAGGTCGTTCCTTTTCACTTTAACTCGGCCACGTTAGGTCGCATGGGAACTTCCACTTTGATGCATTTTGAGCTGATTTCTTTGGACTTTACTCATGTCTTCGAACGTGAATTTATGTGATTCGATTTGTTTCAACAATCGTTTTGTGACTTGTCACTCTAAAGATATGAAGGTTTCAATACTAGTAGTAAATATCAAAGCTCATTCATCAAAACGATTTCAACTCTATTTTATTACGAAGCTCTTTTTCCTAAACCGTTTTCCAATCTATTAGTATATACAAGCCTTTACTTGACTCGGATGAGAAATCGAATTAAACGACTTAGTAAAACGAGTGGTATGAAATGCTTGCGTTCACTTCGTCGGTTAGCTCTTGGACTTGTTCGATTGAACCCTTTTGTGAAAATTTTCTAGTGAAGATTTACAGCTTGTTCGTAAATATTTAAGTTAAGCAAGTGGTTATGGGACATGAAGCTAAACTCATATATTTACTAGCTTGGTGTGATTGACACTTCTTGATGATCATGACGATCATTTTTGTGATTTCATTTAGACTAGCAATTGTGCGATGTCTCTTTGTCTACGAGGGAGACTAAACCCCGTTTGTGTGATGTTTCACCATCACATGTATGGGGTAGCGCCCCATGGTCTTCGGGCCGTTCGTGTGTCAAAATTTAATGGATAGCTTCCATGAGATAGCTTCTCGTTCTTGTGTTACACGTGTTGGTGAGTTTTCATGCTCCCGTTCTTGTGATATGCCTCCCCCCTTTTTATGTGATTTCTGGATTTCGTGTGTTGATTTCTGGAATTTATGCTTCACCAATTTTCATGATTTTCATTGATATGTTTATCATTTTTGTGCATTGGTGAATTTGTGTGTCGTTGACTTGTTATGAATACAAGTTTAGGGTATGATACCCTATTTTATCTTTGAGAAGATTCTTGTGATATTGATTAATCTCTTGTTGATTTTCAATTACATACTTTTAGTAGTATGCCATTATGGTTATTACATGTTCATGCCATGTCTTTTACTTTATACCATATCATTTGATATTTATAGCTAGACTGATCCGTTTATTATTTTCTTATAAATAATACTCGGGTCAGACCGAGATGTTATAGGTGCTTCTGCTTGACTTCTCTTCAGGATTATTCTGACTTTTGGCACTACTTAGATTAGTAGTTTTTGGATGTACACATTTGAGATATAGACTCTATGTTGTGTACTTATTCTTTTGTATAGCACGTGTTGCTATTCTTTTGTATTATCATGGATCTTTCTGACCACTACTCTGATGTACACTTTCATGTGTTATATATATGTTCATATCTTTTTCTGCCTTTGTGATATGGATGTCTGTGACTGATTTATGTTATGTTTATTTCTATGTTTGTTTCCGAAGATTATTTATAGCCACTGTGTGATAGCTTTGGGTCTGTATCGTTATATCGGATTTCCTCCTTAAATGTAGTACATGTTATTCTATTTGACATATCGGTGCCCGCACAAAGAAGTTACATGGATGGTCGCTCCTCAACAGCCTTATTCTCCGTGCTAGTTGACAGCACTACACCGTAGTGTTCTTGGCTAGCGTGGGTATTGAGGTGGGGCGTCACAGCTTGGTATCAGAGCCAAACTTCGGAACAATGTAGAATAACTTAACAAGGATCATCGTTCTAAGTCCAACTTAGGAGTCGTGCCTTAGTATTTAAGTCGAGTCTTCGAACCGACTCATCCTATTCCCTCTTATGAATCCTTGTTTTATCTATCAAGACTTGCTTGATATTTATTTGGAGAATAACTTTTCTTCTTTTCTCTTCCTTAAAGAAGAGAATGTCTAGACCAGGTCGTCCCAGAGCTGGACCATCTACTGTTACTCCCCAGGATGGAGTTTTTATGACTGCTCAACAGCTTCTTGATTTAGTAAAGAATGCTCAGGCAGTTGGCCCTAATCCGGAACCTACTCACCCTAAGTCTGGATTTGCACGCTTGTGCAACGATTATACCAACTTGGGTGGGAAACCATTCAAAGGTTCCAAAACTATTATCGAGGTCCATGCTTGGTTAAGAACATGCGATCGAATCTTTTCTCGCATGAATCTTATCGATTTTCACCGTGTTCAGGTGGCTTCCAGTGTGCTCCAGGAGAGAGCATTGGATTGGTACGAACTTCTTATTTCTGAAATTAATGAAGCAGATCTCACCTGGGAGCAATTCCGGGAACGCTTCGAATTAAAATTCGTACCAGAAGTAGAGAAGGTGACATTGGCTCGACGTTTTATAGACCTTGTTCAAGGTGAATCCTCTGTGACAGATTATGTCGCATCCTTCGAGTCACTGTCTAAATATGGGGTTGAATACATCAACACCCCATTGAAGAAGAACCAGAGATTCGTCTATGGCCTAAACAAGAATCTCAAGAAGCCATTACTTCTAAAGTTAGAAGTTTCTTTCGACCAACTCATTGATATCGCTCTTCGTCTTGAAGAGGCTGATAAGGACAGCGATGTTGAAGTGGTGGCTGCCAAACCAAACTTCAACAACAAGAAAAGGCCTAATAAGTTCAAAGGTCCTTATCCCAACAAAAAGGGTAAACAAGCAACTCCTGCTGCAAAGACACTTTCCCCCAGTGATGGGAAATGCTTCAACTGTGGTGCTATGGGTCATTTTGCGAGCAAGTGTTCAAAGCCCCGTTCGTGTCGCTATTGTAAAAGTCCATATCATCATATGCGTCTATGCCCTAAGCTTCAAGGCAAGGAGGTAAAACTTAATGTGGCTAAAGCCCCTGGCAACACATCTCGCGGTCAAGGTATGTGTAATAGTCCACTTTTCCGTACCCCTTGAATAGACCCTAATCTCCATCGATTAACTCAAGATGAACGGAAAACCGAACCGTTAGGGTTAAAAAAAGAAGAGGTAGAAGAAAACAGAATAAAAAGAAAGAAGAAACAACAGAAACAGAGACAATATCAGAATCTCACATTCACAGCGGAACAACATATAATAGATAAATGAATAATCTTTAAATCAAAGAACTATATCATTTTATACATTACATCATCATCAGAGTTTAAAACAACAATACAACACTGGACAGTTATATGAACTTGTCCATATACACAATACACAGCGGAATAAATAATATCATATACAAGTGATACGTCTCGTCATCCAGCTCGCCACTGAGCTCCACAGCATCTCCTGAATCCAGAATGACCTGATAACCTAACTCTAGACTGCCCGTGTGGAAATTGGTGGGCACCCAGAGTTTAGGAAGGGAACAATAAACTCCAAGTCAGTCATGGTGACTGGTGTGAGAACTAAAACAGTTTATCTTTAAATCAACAACAACAAAGCAAGTAGAAAATATCCGTAATGCTTTTGGAAAATGAAACTACCATAAGACCTCCCACCACACACACAATGCAAACACAGAATTGGAGGAGATTTCATCTTATGATAATTAAACATGCTTACTACGCAAAATCATTTGATTTTATTATTATTAGTGCATAGTGAAGAAAACATTTCGAAAGTATAATATTAATCTTAGCCAGCATAGGCATTCTGCACTTATGCCTACTATAGCTACTATTTTCAATAGCAGGTTACCGCCACATTCCATAGCAGGTAATAAAATTGCAATCGTAAAGGTTCGTATTATTTCTTTGGATTTTCCAACAAATGGTCAGGCTAAGGAACTTCCTTTCCTAATGCCGAATGGGATCGCCTCTGGCTGGACGTCCCGAGAGACAAACTGCTCTCTGCCAAACAAGGTCGGGTTACCCCTGTAATAAGGTAACTCACGAATATGTCATCACCCGGTCCTTTGGGACCTTTATCCGAGCGCTCGGTAACCATCATCACACATAATAAATAAGGTGTGTCCACATGAGTAAGTATTTGGGCTCCATACCATGATACCACCCCTTTCCAGAAGGAAATGACATACCCTAAAGGGCGCGACCCTCATAATCTTGCCACAACATTCCTGTTTCGACCATTTCCGAGTTGTTGAGGCCTTGACGAAGTCTCGTCCACAAAGCTACGCTTTTTCACAAAGCCGTGCTTTGATCATAAATGACCAAATAAATGATCATCATCACAACAACACTCAGCGTGCCACATTACCATATTGGGAATATATTGTTGATAAATTTCAACTACATAACCTCTGAGCTCGTACGTCTCAGAGAAGGGTGTTAAGCTAAGAGAATAAATTTTCTGCCACCAACAGAAATGTATTTGAAAGAAATCAGCTCTATATCTCAAAATGTAATGTCAAACACGTAACCATACAAGTCTGTTCCGGGTTCGAACAGAACCGAAGGCACTTCCAAAGAAGCCCTTGCAAATCCGGATATTCACAATCCCGATAAAACTTCCCATCGCAAAGGAAATCTCAATACTGTAGCTAACGGTGCAGAGACAATCGATAGGTCATCCTATCGTTTTCATAAATACCCGGTCTTCACCACCGGTCTTCAATACGATCCATATCGTCGTATCACAAATTCAGAATGGGTTATACGACACAAAGGTCCTTTCTCGGCTAACCCGAATAGTGAGCGCTTATTCAAAAATAAGTGTGACATTCAAATTCAAGCAAATCACAACAAATACCCATTCAAGGTAATTATTGATAGTCGGTTATTTAACTATCAATAAAGATGCGCAACATCATCAGATTCCAAATAATTTTCCAAATTTTTTATCTTCCAAAAATATCTTTACAAGATATATAATTTTCCACACTTAACCATTTGAAACAAATTTCAAATATTCACCTTTCAATTTACCTTTAAAAGATAAAATTTCAAACTCTTCATTTCATATTGGAAAACATTTCCATACTTATTTAATAATAAGTATTTCACAAATCCATTTTTTTCAACACTTGGAAAATATTCAATATACTTAAATCCAGTTAAGTATATATTTCATTCTTTAAGGAAATCATTTTCTTAAACACATCTATTTGAGTCAATACGAATGTTACGTAAAACATCGTTACGACAACTCAAAATCACTAGTATAGGGATTCGAAATTTAGATAGATATATAAATCCCAATACTATATAAAACATTTCCTTTCGGAAACCATTTACTATAACAACAGTGTTATAGTCCACCATTTCCTTATTTCTCGAAACGTCTATTTCAACAATAAATGTTGAAATCTATGTTTCGATACATAACACGTTTTAAAACATCTTTTAAAAACAATTACTTCATTTTGTAATATCACTTCTCCAAAACATATCCATTTTATTTAATAATATATTCACTGTCCAAAATCGTGAATATACTTCGTTATCCAAATTCAACATTTCTACACATTTTATTTAAAGGATTATCCACTGTCCAAAATCGTGAATATACTTCCTTTAACTAACTTCTATAATTCACTTATCAAAATAAGTGATTTCGGATTTATAAAACAATGTTTATAAATTCCAATTCTATTTATAAAAACTTCGATTTATAAAAATCCTTGAATTAAGAAATTCGATTTATAACTCAATTTTATACCAAAAATCTAATTTATAAGTTAATTACTTATAAATCTTTTATTTTACAACAATATATTCATTTTATAACTTCACATTATAAATCTATTAATTTCATTCACATATGAAATCCATTTATACTTCCTTTTAACATTTATAAAAAACTCATTTTATAATTCCAAATATTTAATTTATAAATATCAATTTTATAAATCTTTTATACAAACCGTTTATAAAATCTCAATTTAAATAAACCAGTTCTATAAACGTATACTTTCAAAAATCCCTTTAAAATCAAAATCGTTATTTTAACTTCAAAAATGGATCTGATGATGCAACAGCACCAAATAGTCAATCACAGCATCCAAACATCATATATCATCATATGATAACAGAATATACAACAATATCTGTAAATAAATCACTACAGTGAGGAATCCAGTCGGATCCCTCCAACCTGTTTCCCTGCATCCACAGATGTTAGCACAATACCAATTTCACTTCAATGTGAAATTATCGTGGTATATGGGATTTATAAATATTATCCGCTATTATGCGGTGCAATAGGGTCTCATCCACTATATAATGTGGGAAATCAACTCCAATATATACATATTCCAATATATATATATTGCTATATACATATATAATACCAATTTCACTTCAATGTGAAATTATCGCAGTATATGTTTTTAATAAATAACATCCGCTTAATAACGGCGTATAATGTCTATTTATCACAATAAATAGCAATCATCATTCAATCATCACAATCAGCACTATCAACAATTTTAAATCTCAACTATTTAAAATTTAAATCAAAACAAAACATTCGATTGAGAGAGGAGTTCTCACCTAGATTTCAATTGCGTTCCAGCTTTTATTTCGAATAAAATTAAACGTGCATTTAATTTTACCTGAAATTTTCACTGACTCCAATCGCTTCCAATCCAGTTTCATAGCGTAGTACTCGACCATACGATTCCAATGCAAAAAGTTTCGTGCGTTTTCGACCTCGTACGACAAAGTTATGAATTTTTAAAGATTGAACTAATTTATATAATATAAATATACAATTTTATTTCAACTTTAAACCTAATCAAATCTCTGGTCGTTCGTTTCCTTTTGATGAGATCTGGGCCCCACCACACTTTCTTCCTCATGCACGTTACTTCTTCCCACCTCCGTTCGTTCCAGTCGCAAAAAGAACCCAAGCCGTGCTCACTAGGGTATATCGCCACCCTCCCTACGAACGTCGAGAGCCCCTCAAACCACCACCATTCGAAAGCCCAAGTCAAGCTCTATCTTCGGCCAGCATAGCATCGAACTCGACCTCCTCATCCTCCCTAAAAACGCGTGTGAACGACAGCGCTTCAAACCCAATTTGCCGATGATCCATTTCGTTCTAATCGATCATAACCGTTGGATAACAAGATCTCAATGTGCTCTACAATATTGTAGTTGATGATTTTTGCTAATTATTTGTGGATTGTGAAATATTTGAGGAAGAACGAGATTGACTTCTGGCCATTGATTATAATAGAAGCGGCGGCTGAAGATATTAGGGCTAGGGTTTTGAGCAAACGTATATATATATATATACGTATTAAATTAATATTAAATTCATTTTAAAATGACTTTTTCAAACGATCTCCAAATCACACGTGCCGCCTGGCGTTCATAAGGTTTACCCCGCGTTCCGAACACAATGGAACGTGTTTCGGGAGCTAATTCGGCCATCTGTGCGAGTTACGGAAATAAACAGTCAAATTTAAATTAAACCGATTTCTAGGCGTTTCGGCTTGCCCCGGACAAACCGTACATCCGATTGACACGAAATTTGAAACCTTACAATAATATCACATTACGGATCCGATGAAACTAGTTTCGTCGAAATCCGAGACTTTTTGAAAAATGACTATTTTAACTCGCCAAATTAATATTAAAACAATTTCGATGCGTTTCGAGCTGCCACTGTCAAACGACAACTCCGATTGCTATGAAAATTGGAATCCGATAATAACAAACTATTACGGATCCAATGGAACTAGTTTTGTCCAATTCTGAGACTGTCCCAAAAATGACTAATTTCACTAGTCGATTAAATATTAAAATATTCAATTTTCACAGATTAACTCTTAATTCAATTTTTAAAAGTTCTATAACATCACTATAACACTAGTATTATTAAATATAACTTTATAAATCATTTTCATTCACATTTAATCCAGATTTAAATTATTTCTGGAATTTCAAATATTAAATTATCGATTTAATTATCCAATTAAATCCAGATATTCGAATTTTAAATTATTCGACTTATTAATTTCACTTATTAATATTTATAATTAATTAAATATTCGAATTTCAAATATCAGAAATTCTGGGTCGTTATAGTATGTCTCATTCTGTCCTTGATGGCATTATTAAATTTCATGATCAACCTATTAGAATTCTCTTTGATACGGGTGCATCTCATTCTTTTATATCAAAGGAACTTGTAGACACTTTTTCTTTAAGTGTTATTGCTTTAATTACTTCATTAAGAATTACGAATCCGGTTGGTGGATCCGCAACCCTTAGTTTGCTTTGTAAAGATGTGGAAATTATTTTGTGTGATTTTTCTTTCCTAGCCGATTTGCATGTCATGCGTTACTTAGGCTTTGGAATGATTTTGGGTATGGATTGGCTTATCCGTTATAAAGCTCATATCCTATGCCCTGAACGGACTATTTATCTCCGACATCCGCAATCTGTTAATCAGATTCCTATCATTCTTAAAGATTCGTATTCCGCTTTGGTGGCATCTTTATATTCTTTAAATCCTCGTGATGATGACAATGATGATGAGGAGGATGTCATTTCTCTTATTCGCGTTGTTCATGAATTTTCCGACATATTCGAGCCCGTCTTAGGATTACCACCTAAGCGAGCAATTGAGTTCAAAATTAATCTTATACCTGGAGCTCAACCTATTACTCGTCCTCCTTATCGCATGTCCAATAAGGAGAATGAAGAGATGCGCAAACAATTATCCAAGTTGGAGACGAAGCAACTTATTCGCTCTAGTTCCTCGCCTTGGGGAGCTTCAGCTATTTTCGTAAGTAAGTCCTATGGTACACTTAGGCTTTGCGCCGACAATCGCAAGCTTAATGATCTTACTATTAAGAATAAATATCCTTTACCTCGGATTGATGATCTGTTTGATCAACTTAGTGGTGCTAGAGTCTTTTCACAATTGGACTTGGCTACCGGTTTTCATCAGCTTCGTATAGCAGAGGATAGTATTCCTTTGACTTCATTCCGTACTCGTTATGGATCTTATGAATGGCTAGTTATGCCATTCGGTTTAACGAATGCTCTAGCTTATTTCGTTGACCTCATGAATCGAGTTTTCAAAGATTTCCTCGATCGGTTCGTTCTCATCTTTATTGATGATATCCTTGTGTATTCTAAAACCGAAGAGGAACATGAAAAGCATCTTCGAATTGTCTTGGAAACTCTTAGGAGCAATCAATTAAAAGCAAAATTTTCTAAATGCAATTTTTGGCAATCTAGTGTGAAGTTTCTCGGTCATATTATTTCCGAATCTGGAATATCAGTGGATCCTTCAAAGATTGAAGCGATTCAAAATTGGAAGAGACCGGAGAGCGTGATTGAAATCCGTAGCTTTCTCGGATTGGCAGGTTATTACCGCCGTTTTATAAAAGACTTTTCTAAGATTGCCGTGCCTCTTACTGGCTTAACAAAGAAAGGTGTTAAATACATTTGGTCGGACAAATGTGAAACTTCTTTTCAGAAATTAAAAGAACTCCTTTCTAATGCTCCCATTCTTGTTATTCCCGAAGGGAACCAAGACTTTGTTGTTTATACCGATGCTAGTCGCGTTGGTTTGGGTGCCGTTCTTATGCAGAAAGAACGTGTTATTGCTTATGCTTCTAGGCAATTGAAGCCGGCTGAGACTAGATATGCCATACATGATTTAGAACTCGCGGCTATCGTTTTCGCCCTTCGAATTTGGCGACATTATCTTTTGGGAGAGAAATTTATGCTTTATACTGATCATAAGTCTTTGAAATACTTATTCTCTCAAAAGGAACTTAATTTGCGTCTACAGCTTTGGCTCGAGTTCCTTGCCTCATATGATCTTGATATCCTTTATACTCCCGGAAAGGGAATTCGAGTTGCCGATGCACTTAGTCGCAAGCAACAAGCGGTTTTTTCCATGATGATATCCGAATGGAGGGATCTCGAGGTTTTATCCACTTATGAAATTCGAGATCGTGTCTCCGATTTATGTTCATCTCTTGTTTTATGTTGCCTTGATGCTCGTCCTTCTCTTTTCGACCGCATTCTTGAAGCTCAACAGCTAGATTCTGAATTGGCTCTTCTTAGCTAGAATATTAGGGATAAAACCGATATTGAAGGTTTGAAAGACTTTGATATCGATTTTCGTGGCGGCATTCGAAAATTTGGTAGACTTATCGTACCAAATACTGGAGATCTTCGTAAAGATATGCTAGAAGATTCTCACCGTTCCAAATATTCCATTCATCCCGGTAGCAGTAAAATGTACGCAGATATGAAGTGACTTTATTACTGGGAGGGAATGAAATCTGATATCGCTAACTTTGTTAAGTGTTGCATGACTTGCCAACTTGTTAAGGCTGAACATCAAAGGCCTGGTGGGTTATTGCAACCATTGGAAATTCTAGTTTGGATGTGGGATCAAATTTCCATGGATTTTATTGATGGCCTTCCCCGTTCTCATTCGGCTCATAATAGTTTATGGGTGATTGTTGACAGACTTACTAAATCTGCCCATTTTATTCCTGTTCGGTCGAACCGAACCGTTCCTCTTCTGGCCAAACTTTTTATCAAAGAAATTGTTAAACTTCATGGAGTTCCTTCTTCCATTGTTAGTGATCGAGATCCATTGTTTACTAGTGGATTCTGGAAGAGTCTTCAAAAAGCTTTGGGAATGAAGCTTAATTTTAGCACCGCTTATCACCCCCAGTCCGATGGACAAACTGAGCGTGTGAATCAAACTCTTGAAGATCTTCTTCGTGCTTGTGTTCTTGACTTTGGTGGAAGTTGGGAAGATCATATTTCACTTGTCGAATTTTCCTATAACAACAGCTTCGAAGCTAGTATTAGTATGGCACCTTTCGAGGCACTCTATGGAAGGCCATGCCGATCTCCTTCTTGTTGGCTTGAGGCCGGTGAGAAGCTGGTTTTAGGTCCAGATCTTATTCGTGATTCCACAGAAAAGATTGAAGTTATTCGTCATAGGATGAAAGAAGCTCAGAGTAGACAAAAATCCTATGCCGATAATCGAAGAAGGAAGTTAGAATTTTATGTTGGAGATCTTGTATTTATTCGTGTTTCACCTATGAAGGGTGTTGTACGCTTCAGTCGATCGGGAAAGTTAGCGCCTCGATATATTGGGCCATTTCCTATCACTGAACGTATTGGCTCCATGGCTTATCGCCTTTCATTACCGGCTCAGTTTTCTGCCATGCATGACGTGTTTCACGTTTTTCAATTACGGAAGTGCCTTCGGGATTCCGATTCTATTCTCGAGCCCGGTGTTGTGGAAGAGATTGAAGTTTCACCTAATTTAACTTATGAGCAGAATCCTATTCGAATTATTGCTTCGGAGGTCAAACGACTTCGAAATAAAGATGTTCCGCTTGTTAAAGTTCAATGGTCCTCAAATCCTAAGGATTGCTCTTGGGAAACTAGAGAATTCATCGAGCGTACACATCTGGAATTACTTTCTCATGCTCTTTGAGGTAAACTTCTTATTTCAAATTTCTTTTGTGTTAATACGCTTTTTATGGTTGTTACTTTTTATTTCCATCTTACATATTGCGAGGACGCAATTTCTTTAAGGAGGGGAGTCTGTAACAACCCGCATATTTATCGATTTTATATTTAAATATTTTGTTTAAATATTTTATCATTAATCAAATTTTGGTCCGAAAAGCTACTTTTGCATACGGTCAAATTAGGACTCGAGACCACTTCCATTGAGTTCAAAATGACGATTGCGATCTTTTTGAGTGTAAACTTCGATATGTTTGGAGTTAGTGGAATTTTCGCTACTTTTCCCGCTTGTGACTTTGGTTCGGATTGCACCTTCTTTAGCTCAGCCCAACCCTCTTTCCTTCATAACTTCACTCTTTGCTAAAACATCTAAGCTTCATCAAAAATGGAGGAGGGAATGGGAAATTAAAACTCCAAACTCAAATTCAATTGCAAATCCAACATTCAACTCCAAATTCAAGTAGAAGATATTGGATTCAAGCTTTGGATTGCTTCTCCTTGCTTTCAAGCTTCATCTTCATCCATTTTAGTGAAAAGGTGAGATTTTCAATCTCACATCTTGCCTATAACTGTCATTGGACTGTTGGGAATGTTTCCCTATCACTTGTGCATATACATTTGCTTTTGGTTTAGATTGAATCGCCAAAAAACTCCAATTTTCAATGTTTTGGCAAAAATTTGGGCTTAGGTCGTTCTGCCTGTCCTAGGTCGTTCGGCATGGAAAAGTCTCTGCCTGCATAAACAACGTTCTGCGCTTAGGTCGTAGGTCGCTCGGGGGAGTTAGGTCGTAGGTCGCTCGGCTTCGTGAAGCCATTAGGTCACTCGGCCCGCCCTCATGTTAAGTCGCACACTCTTTGCAAAGTTAGGTATCTTGCCTAGTTAGGTCGCGAACCCTTTAGGTCGCGTATCCCTTTAGGTCGCATGACCTTGTTTTATGTTAGGTCGCTCGGCCCTATTAACCTCGTTAGGTCGCTCGGCTCCTCTCTGTTAGGTCGCTGGCCTTAGGTCGCTTTCTCCTTTAGGTCGTTTGACCTATTTGCTTTTAGGTCGTTCGACAATTAGGTCGTTCGATAGTCCTTAGGTCGCGAGTCCCTTAGGTCGCTCGCCCCTGTTTTGTCGTTCCACTGTTTAGCTCGGTCATGAGTTAGGTCGCTCGACCTGTTTACCCCTTAGGTTGCTTGCCTAGTTAGGTCGCTCAGGCACTATAGGTCGCTCCCCTTTGGCCACTTAGGTCGTTTGCACTTTGGACGGCCATGTTAGGTCGCGAGTCTTCCTTAGGTCGCACCTTCTTGGTCGTGTGTTACTCCTTAAGCCGTTAGCTCCTAGGTCGCTCGGCCTTAAAATGTTAGGTCGCTCACCTTTCAACCCTTAGGTCGTTCGACCTATTTAACTTTAGGTCGTTCCTTTTCACTTTAACTCGGCCACGTTAGGTCGTATGGGAACTTCCACTTTGATGCATTTTGAGCTGATTTCTTTGGACTTTACTCACGTCTTCGAACATGAATTTATGTGATTCGATTTGTTTCAACAATCGTTTTGTGACTTGTCACTCTAAAGATATGAAGGTTTCAATACTAGTAGTAAATATCAAAGCTCTTTCATCAAAACGATTTCAACTCTATTTTATTACAAAGCTCTTTTTCCTAAATCGTTTTCCAGTCTATTAGTATATACAAGCCTTTACTTCACTCGGATGAGAAATCGAATTAAAAGACTTAGTAAAACGAATGGTATGAAATGCTTGCGTTCACTTCGTCGGTTAGCTCTTGGACTTGTTCGATTGAACCCTTTTGTGACAATTTTCTAGTGAAGATTTACAGCTTGTTCGTAAATATTTAAGTTAAGCAAGTGGTTATGGGACATGAAGCTAAACTCATATATTTACTAGCTTGGTGTGATTGACACTTCTTGATGATCATGACGATCATTTTTGTGATTTCATTTAGACTAGCAATTGTGTGATGTCTCTTTGTCTACGAGGGAGACTAAACCCCGTTTGTGTGATGTTTCACCATCACATATGTGGAGTAGCGCCCCATGGTCTTCGGGCCGTTCGTGTGTCAAAATTTAATGGATAGCTTCCATGAGATAGCTTCTCGTTCTTGTGTTACACGTGTTGGTGAGTTTTCATGCTCCCGTTCTTGTGATAGGCCTCCCCCCTTTTTATGTGATTTCTTGATTTCGTGTGTTGATTTCTGGAATTTATGCTTCACCAATTTTCATGATTTTCATTGATATGTTTATCATTTTTGTGCATTGGTGAATTTGTATGTCATTGACTTGTTATGAATACAAGTTTATGGTATGATACCCTATTTTATCTTTGAGAAGATTCTTGTGATATTGATTAATCTCTTGTTGATTTTCAATTACATACTTTTAGTAGTATGCCATTATGGTTATTACATGTTCATGCCATGTCTTTTACTTTATACCATATCATTTGATATTTATAGCTAGGCTGATCCGTTTATTATTTTCTTATAAATAATACACGGGTCAGACCGAGATGTTACAGGTGCTTCTGCTTGACTTCTCTTCAGGATTATTCTGACTTTTGGCACTACTTAGATAAGTAGTTTTTGGATGTACACATTTGAGATATAGACTCTATGTTGTGTACTTATTCTTTTGTATAGCACGTGTTGCTATTCTTTTGTATTTATCGTGGATCTTTCTGACCACTACTCTGATGTACACTTTCATGTGTTATATATATGTTCACATCTTTTTTCGCCTTTGTGATATGGATGTCCGTGACTGATTTATGTTATGTTTATTTCTATGTTTGTTTTCGAAGATTATTTATAGCCACTGTGTGATAGCTTTGGGTCTGTATCGTTATGTCGGATTTCCTCCTTAAATGTAGTACATGCTATTCTATCTGACATATCGGTGCTCGCACAAAGAAGTTACATGGATGGTCGCTCCTCAACAGCCTTATTCTCCGTGCTAGTTGACAGCACTACACCGTAGTGTTCTTGGCTAGCATGGGTATTGAGGTGGGGCGTCACATTGATCATAGTTGAAGCTTTTCACATTCTTCTTAACTGCAGCCCTCCTCCCATTTCCTCACCGGCATTCATTAGCAAAGTGACCCTTTTTGTCAAAGTTATAGCAAACAACCTCAGCTTTTGAATTCTTGGTAGAAACTCCTTTCTAAATCCCCTTCTTTTTAAAGAATTTCCTCTTCTTCCCTTGAGAACCCTGGGTTTCCACTGACTTCTCTTTAGCCAAATCAACAAGTAACTCCTTATGGAGAATAGCCATCTCCACTACTATATTGCAAGGATCGCGGACATATGTCATGGTCATCCTAGCAAGCTCGGGCCTCCGTCCCCGTATGAACTTCTCATTCCTTTTGATGTCAGTATCTATAATAGCATATTCATATCTAGACAGCTCTACAAACTTAGTAGCATACTGCACTACTGACATCTCTCATTGTACTAAATCCATAAATTTCCTCATCAGCTTAGACTTGGCAAACTCCGATGCAAACTTCTGCCCAAATCTCATCTTCAAATCATTCGAAGTTAACAGTTCTTCCGAAACTCCGATAGTGACACGGTTCCCCCAATGCAGTGCTGACCTCTGCAACTTCCTAGAGGCCAACCTTCTCTTTTGTCCATCATTCAGACCCAAATCAGTAAATATACGCTCACAATGCAATAGCCAATTCTGAACTTCTACGGCACTCTCCGTTCTCAAGAATGGCTTCCTACCCAAACTGGTGTAATCTCTACGCAGCAAAGCAATATTCCCTACTGGAGCCACATGATTAGCTCCTCCTCCATTTCCAACAGCAGCTTCAACTTACATCAAACCGGCTAAGAACTGATACATAGCCCCCATATCTATTGGTGGATTTCCAGCACCCACATTGGCTTCAGCATTTTGGTTACTAGTAGTGGGTAAAGCATTACCATTAGTTGTAGTGCTTCCTCCACAGAGATTTCCACTTCCGTTTCCTGCTTCCATATATCCTTTCTCTTAAATCTGCATACGAGCCTTATTAAGATACATAAGAACGGTCTAAGAAAGCGAGCAATACATACTAATATATATATATATATATAACTGTATATAGAAAATACAAGTATGTTACTATAGCGTTAACCCAAACCCCAATCTTGTTATCTGTTTCATTGGATTATGTTTGGAAAAAAAATTAGGTTTAAGTTTCTTTTAAAGTTTCATAAACCTATGCTCTGATACCAACTTGTTACATTCCCTTGCTTGGAGGCCCAAAACTAACGGCTACAGATGATGCAGTCATCCGTAGTTATTAATTATCGGCGATCAAACACGGTGATATTAGATACATTGATACGCAGAAACACAAGAATATGGAAAAAAAATTAAACAACAAAACAAATTCCACAATCCAATTCAAAATATTCCAAATTGATTACATAATCCCAATTCGCAGACCACGTTAAGATAACATATAATTATTATAAAATACGCCAAGAGCGACATATGAAGATGCCCTCTTGGTAGATCGGAGTATATAGATAGGCAACAAAACAATTTGCTTTTACAAACAAACACACAACGGAAATAAAAGAACTCTAATAACAATATTGGCTCCTACACATCCTCGGAAGGTTTATTCGTCTATTGGAACATCTGGAAAACTTAAGTCTCAACCTACTCAAAATCAATTGAGTACCCGAGAGTTTAAGGGGAAAACAAAAACTTTGAGTCAGACATAAAGTCTGGTATGAATAATAATTCACCATCTCAAAACATTTAGATATCTAGTGAGACCACGCCGCTTAGCAGAACGGCTTTTCCTCTCACTAGTATCTTAAAACATTTATAAAACCATATACTGTGCTCCTGCATCCACAATGGTTAAAACATAGAATTTCAAAACATTATGATGATATGCAAAACAATTAAATCAATTCTGGATTACCCATCCCCATTCATTCTGACCATCTGTCTCAGTTATAGTTTCTAGGGTTACTATTTACCTGTTAAATGTGAAGGACTATCTATCCAATTACTTAGTTTTCATGGGATCACTAAGAACCTATTGGTAACTCCAATATCTTATTTCTTATCCTATTTTTCATGGGCTAACTAGAAACTTATTGGATGACTGCCAATATCTTAATCTTGATATAGCTTTCATGGGCTAACTACAAACCTACTAGCCCCTGCTAGTATCAAATTATAGATTTCATGGACTGACTATGAACCTATTGACCCCTGCCAATATCATACAGTTTTCATGGGCTTACTGCAAACCTATTGGCCTCTGCCAATATCTTTAATTAAATTTTTAACATTTGTTAAGTTATATTCACTACTGGGTTAACCTAACTGGAGATTCTGCCTTTTACCCAACATACAGTTATGGGTTAATAACAAAGTGTATAACATTTCAACATCTTTATTTATGCCTTGGTTATTACTTTAATTGAGATTGGGCTTATGTTTTGAAACCAAAAACAACTCTTTCGAAACCTCTGGATAGCCTGCTTTCGAAAGCAAAAATCTCTATTCAAAACATTGAATACATACCTTTCGAAGCCCTTAATAAACGTTCTCTTTCGAAACCTATTATACCTTTCGATGGTATCAAATCATCTTTTAAAAATATAGAGCTACGAAACAAATGGAAGTACCCCTTTCGAAAGCATTAGGTTACTCTTTAAAAATCATTTGGGTCAATTTGTTATATACGAAAGTATCTCTTTCGAAACCAACATAAATTAGTTTGGGAAAAAATTGATGGTGTCGGAACCATCTTAGTCGAAAGCAAAAGACTTTAAAAAATCAAAACTTCAAAGGACAGAGTCGAAACCCAATTTCGACTTCATTACCTCCGAAACCCTCAACCCCTTCTATAGCATTCAAGAAAAAGGCTTAAGTTAAGATAGAAGTAGCCCTTCGACAACATTGATGACTTCAATGCAGTCGAAAGGGAGATTAGCGACATAGTTTTGACTGAGGCAAAACCTTCCCTTTCGAAAGCAATTATTTAAAAGAAACATGTACTCCTTCGAAAACAAACACTTTAACACAACATGACAACCTTCTTCGAAAGTCAATTATAAAACCTTTCCAAAAGCATAACTTTCAACTGTGTTGAAAGCTTTTGGTAAAACTAGGCAAGATTTTTAACTTTTGAAAACAAAGCAGGGTTTCGACCCCATCGGAAGCTACCCCTTTCGACACCATGGCTTCCGCTTTCCTTCCAATCCACTTCATACCATTTAAGTGATATCTTGTGTATTGGTTTTGAATTCATGGGTTTCGATTATATTGGTTTCGATTGGGATGAGGCAGAATCAAAGGAGTCGAAAGGTCCTTACTAATAGGGGCGGAACACCTTTTTCTGGTTTAAAGGCTGAATTATAGCACTTTTAGTAATTACTTTCTAACAACTTGCCTATTTGTAAACTATTGATTGGTTGTCATAAAAACTTTTCAAACACTTCACTTTGAAAACTGCCGCATTAATCCAAATCCAAATTAAAGGAAATTAACGTTAAAACCTTTCCATATAACCAAAAACTGGCATTTGCTAAAAACCCCTTCTTTCAAAATAATTTATTTCCCCTAGTAAATCAATTGTGGAAATTCCCCAAAAATCATAGAAAATCGATTTCATCCTGTAATCAAACATATTAAAATTTTAGACCCAATTTCTTCCTGAAATTCTCGAAATAAATTTTAATCCCAATTATATCATATCTTTCATTAAAAATTCATAATAAAATTTCCATAGCTTGGAAAATTCTGAAAATTAAAAACCATCTCCAAAATCATGTTTTAATTAACATAAAAAATTTCCATGGCAATTTGAAATCATATAATCTTGGTTTTATACTAAAATCGTACAAAATTCATATGCTTATGAATTAAAACAAATCATTATAATATAACTCAAGCATATCATCATCCATTTTACCACAAAAACAAATTAAAATCATAAATCTTAAACCATATAATCATAGAACAAAAATAGAGATGGTAGAAGATTATTATTCACCTTAAACTTGATAAGAAATTTGAGATTTATTGTTGATTAATCCTCCATAACTTTTGATTAGAATTCCCCTTCTTCTTTGCTAATGGCTGGCTCTATTAGGGTTTTGCGTTTATTTTGATTTGAGAAATAAAAATGAACGTGAATGGATAAAATGAGAAGTTATAGCCGTGTATATTTAATTGGCTAACTTACTAATATGCCCATATGTAAATTAATTAACCTTTAAACCAATTTAAAGCCCATTTACTTTGTTAATGAGCATGACCCTATTATGTATTTATTCAAATCTCAATCTCCTTATCGTCATTATCCTGTTTAATTTATCTAATTAATTTTTTTGAATAATGTTATCAAAAATTAGGGATGTTACAGTATGACTCATTAAAAGATATGGTAATAAAATTCCCTAGCATAAGTTTAGTAGATTATACATATGAGAGCGCATTTGTATTTGTTATAAACGTATACCTTAATGGTAATTATATCTATTAAAGTAAAGAATTTATATAAGGTAACTTATATGAGTATGTATTGTTAAAGTGTAGTTCAGTTAATGTCGGGATTAATGATGTTCAATCGTTACCCCTCATTAATTAGTTTAGTCGTGCTCGGCCACTTTATGAGCATTGCTATCCTTTATGAATGGTTTGACATGCTCGACCAGTTTATGAGCATTATTTCCATTTCTAGATTTATTGGTGTAACAACCAATAATTTTTAATAAATATTTTAATTGAATTTATTTGAAACTTTGATTTTAAATCATTTAAATTTGAAATTTTGGAATTTTATAATGAAATTTTGGGATTTATTGATAATTTATTTTCCAAATATAATAAAATAAATATTTTCTAAAAATTTTATATTTCGGTCAACTTTGGTCAAACTTTGACTTTCAGTTGAAATTTTTAAATTTGAATTTTTAATTTCTAATCTTTTTCTTTGAAACAGTATTTGTTTCTGATATTCGTTTCGTCAAATTCTGTTTTATACTTTTTAAATTTGATAAAATTCAGCGTTTTACACGCAATTATTTCCAGTATTTCATTATTTATTTTTCTATTTTATTTTTCCATCTTTTATTTGTTTGGGCTTTGAATTTTAATTGTTGTTTTGAGCTTGTTTTAAAATGGGTTTTTGATATTGGGCTTTGGAAATTCCAAGAGTCTTGAGTTGCTTGTATTAATGATAAGAGATGCCTTTACATTTTCCTATATCCGTTCATTTCATTCCCATAGCCGTACAAAGCAAAACTTCTCATCTCCTTTCTCATTTGTTTCCTGAACGTGAATTTTACAGTAAGTTTCATGTCTTTTACTTTCTCTTTTCTTTTCTCTTTTCTTTGTTTTGTTCCTCCTTTACATGTTCGGCCTCCACCATCATCATCCCTAGCCGACCACCTCCTTCACCATACCCCACCATATGATCGGCCTCCATCTTCCCATCACCATCTCCACCATCTACCCTTGCTGCCGTGACCACCATAGATCCAAACCCACCTTATAATTGTTTGCAAACCCTAGCCGAGATCAACACATCACCCCTTCCTCCTTGCTAGCCTCAGCCACCACCAATTCCACCTTCCCCTTTGCCTTGCCGTGACCTTCCCCTACCCATAACCATGACCAGACATGACTTGACCCAAGCCATGCACTCAGGCTGAGCCACTTTGTACCATGGCCGAACCCAAAGTGTTAAGGCCGAACCCAATAGGCACCATGTCCTTTGACCTTTTGCCTTATACATGATTTTTTCCTTGCCATCCCTTCAAATACCCTTGCTTAGCTGTGTTTTGTGACCATGGTCGAGCCTTGCTTGATGATGGTCTAGCCAATTTACAAAGTGGTCGAGCCCACTTGTCTTGGTTGAGTCCATTTCTATTTCATTTTAATTTGTTTTATGCATTGTTTTGATTTTTAGTTATGTGTTGAATTGTGTACTTATATATTTATTCTATTTTTATTGGTTTACAAGATTTGGATTTGGGTACTACATCTCCTCAATTTGATTTGTGCTTTGTCGTGCTTTTTCGGAGTTTGATTCAGTGTCTTGAATTGTCATCTCTAGCTTTAGAAGGTGAGTTATCACTATCGACTTCGTACTTATAAAAATTGTGAAACAAAGTCATGTGAATGTGTAGTAGTGATATGCCATGTTGACAATAATTTCATATATGCTAGTGATGTGATATTATATGATGTTATAACCTGATTATATACCTATTTCATCACCTGATATGACATGCTATGCTTTACTGTTTATTTTATATTTCTGTTTCTCACACTGCAAGTTCCCTCACTATGGGTTGAAATGATACATACCCGAATGGACTTTAGAACAGGGAAAGGTCGTTATGAGCTGAAATGATAGGCTCGAGCGATTTTTATTTGAATTGGGATTGCGGGTTTGAAATGATCAAACCCGGGATTTTATATTTTGGATTGAAATGATATATATCCGTAATCACTTGGCCTTGGTTAGAAAATATTATATAGACCCGTAGTTAATTTTAAATATAAAGATTTTCTGAAAATCCTAAATATTTGGAATTTAAAATATATGAGATTTTAACTTAAATGGGACTTAAATGATTTAAATAAATTTTATAGTGATTTTTCCATAAGTTAAAAATGTATGAATTAATAAATGAAAAATGTAAATTAAAATGTAATTTAACTTAATAATTGAAAATTTGGTTTAAATGAAATTTTATGCTTAACTTGGTAGTAAAATATTTTATTTATGAAATGGATATTTTTAAAAGTAAATAAAATATCTAGTTGTTTATTAAATTAAAAGTTATGCAATTTAAATGTGCTTTAACTTAATAAATGAATTATGGCTTAATTGAATATTTTATTTATAAAATTTTATTTTATTTAAATCATAAGTGAAATGATATCCAAATAAAAATATTTGACAAGTGAGATATGTTTTATAAGTTAAAAATGGTGAAAAACTGAAATTATAATGTTTCTGAAATGTTATAGTAAATCTCAGATTTGTATTGGCAGCATTTCTGAAATGCTGTGGATTTAAGGTAGCGTTTTCTAAGTGCTACCATTTCTGAAAATGTACTGTTTTCTGAAATACTACTATATCTACAGTAACATTTTCTAAATGTCGTTATTTCTGGAAAAGACAATATTTCTGAAATACTACTATCTATACAGTAACGTTTTCTAAGTGCTTCTGTTTCTAGAAAGATGATATTTTCGAACTGCTATATCTATTATCACATTTTCAAAGTGCTACGAATGCTAAAATACAATGTTTTGAAAATGTTATAAATTGATTGAATGAACTTAGAAATGCTACAACTTTGGAAATGAATATTATTTTTGAAGATATTGACATCGACTTTAAAATGGTTTAAAAATGAAAATGTTTTGATTTGAAATATAAACCATTTTGAAATTTATAACCACGGGTTATAATAACGATTGGTTGTTAAAGAGATCGGGATCAGATATGGACATACTCTCTGTCGATACCGAAAACCACTTTAACAACTGTGTATGCGAGGGAGATTCCAGAATGAAGTTGGATAGTGGCGACGATTCTATTTTGAGGTATAAATGTGGACCCAACTCCATGAGTTGGCAAAAGGTGGCTAAAACAGGAGAAATTGACGGGCTAATGAGGTAGCTCCTCTTATCGGACACATTCCATCGTATGCCATTCTATTACTTTGTGATTGATTGGGTGCTCCCCTTGATTTGGGAGTGTGGCTCGAGGTGGGCGATTGCTGCGGCTCTGGGTTACCACCGGCCCGGAAGTGTAATTGGTATATCTACACTGGCATTGCCTAGTTGTGCTGTATCACCTACAATAGCGTGCTTTACTACGAGTTTGTTTTGTACCATACCTATGGAGTGCCCTCTGATGACGCCCATTACGGGGGAGATTGCAGTACTGTATAGACTATGGGAATATAAAAATGTGTTAAGGTGGAAAATGTAAAGCCTTAACGCTATTTTAAATAGTTTACTATACTTTAGACATTATTATAATAGCGTATCTTACTACATAGTAGATAGTTTAACAGTTCACTTGAGTTGATTTACATTTTATAAGTATGTATGTCCTGACTCGAGTGTTTTGTGTTTTGCTTTACGATCGGGTCAGGCTGAGTATCACAGCTTTGGATTCATCTTCTGGAGCTAGAGATTTGCTGGAGTTTATTTGTCTATCTAGTTGTCTATTTCCATTTCAGTTATTTCCTATTCAGCTTTGTTTATGTATTTATGAACTTATGTATTCAGACTTCTGTTGTATCCATTTTTCAGACTATGGTAATTTGTATCTGTTTTGAGACTATGTATTGTAGTAGCTTCATGAACTACTATGTATTTTATTTTTCCGCTGCGAGTTATTCTGATATTCTGTGTCTGTGATTGGTTTTATTTGCTCCAAATTTATTTACAATCTATTGTTTTGAATTATTCAAGTCTGACATGTGTGGTTTATTGTCGATTTGAATGGTCCAAAATAGTGGGTCATTACAATTAGCTTAGTCATGCTCGGTCAGTTTATGAACATTGACTATAATCTATTGATTGTTGATTTGCGCTCGACCAGTTTATGAGCAGTTTTACCATTTCACTACATAGGTTAGGTAGAATGTATTTGTGGGTGAATTGAAACAAATACCTTGTGAATAGCATTTCACAGTTTGACTATAAGGCGTTTGGTGTAATGTTGGGTTAAAAGTTGAATTTAGTCAAAGGTGTTTATTTCAGTCTAAGAAAGATAAGATATTTTGTTAAATAAACATTCGTGAAAAAAATTTATATAAGAAAGTGATTTTATGTAAGCATGGTTTATAAAATATAGTATATAAATGAAGAGGATTTAAACCAAGAATTTAAGAACTTAAATCATATTGTCCTTGAAAATGTTTTTCAAGATGTTGTAGAAAATAATAGTAGTATTATTTGAAAGTAAGTATTGAGAAATGGGTTTATGAAATTAGGATCGGGGTACTAAGTAATATTTATGAAGTATTTGATACTTCTTTGAAATTGATTTTTGGTTAAGTCCGAAAGGCATGATTTGATATACGAAAGATATATGTATAAATTATTATTTCAATTGATTTGAATATAACACAATGTTCATTTCTGAAAAATTTCTTTAAAAGAAATATGGTATGGACTTTTTAATGTAGAAATGTTTTGTGTGTATGTTATGTAGGGTGCTCGAGCGGTAATGGCATAGCAAGGAATAAACGTTGGAACTTTTCGTGTTTTCTCTTTTTGAGTAAAATGTGTTAATAAATTATTGAAATTTGTCAAGTTACTTTATGGACACGTGCAGCCTATGCATTAGGATTGTATGGTATGTGTATCATGTTATGATACATTTTTTGGTAATTTTCAATTGTTAAAATGAAACAGGATTTTTCAGCGATTTTGGGCAGTTGGAAACTTTCGAATCATTATGCAACTTAAAGCAAAAATGTTTTGTGTGAAAATATAAAAGTTGAGTTTATATAACACTTGAATTGAGAAGGTAGTAAGTTAAAACATGTTTTAAATTTGTTGAACATTCTTGTTAAGTGAAGTTAATTTGGTATTTTGTATATACTATTAGGATGTCATAGAGTATTATACGGATATGCTTAAGTTATAACTATTTATAAACTTGAAGCTATGTTTTATGAAATGGTTCATAAATGAGTTTGGTATTAATAAGACATACTATTTGTATAAAAGAATGTGATAAAAGATATGGGTATAGTTAAGAAACCAATAGGATAAATATGTAAGTTGTACGTAGATCATTTTATTCGCACAACTTTTCTTGATCCAATATTCAAGTACACGATTTCGAGGTGATTTGCACCGGTCTGAACAGGAATTTTTCACTCGATTCTTGATAGCGAACACTTGATACAGATTCTTGATATGATCCCAAAGTTTTCTATTATATTATGTGGATAGGTAAGTAGAATAGAGGTTTTTAATCAAGGAACATGATCGGTGTCCGCACTAGAGAGGTCAAGTGATCTATACTAGTTAGGAAGGGAAATTTATGTGATCGAGCAAGTGATCGAAATTGATATTGCGTACAGTTGGTCCATGTACATCGTATGGGCTTTGATATATTTGCATACTATATTTTTTTGGCTTATGGAGAGTTTATGTGATGACTCTTCGATTCATTATGTGGTATTATGAATCTTCAACTAAGTGATCACCTGAGGCTATTGAGCATAAGATGCACTTACTAGATTGTTCATTATCCTTATGTAATGAGAGGGTTTTTAAACGTGGTTAATCTAAAAGCTATGTTTGCTAATAATTTTGAATATTGTTAAGCATTGCTTTATGATTATTTCCTTTTGTTGCTCGTGTTGGAATTTCAGGAATGAAATATTCAAAGTAGGGGAGAATGTAACGACTTGGAATTTCAGACACTTCTTATTTAAATATCTAAATTATTTAAATATTTAAACCTTGGATTAAATGTTATTAAATTCATTTAACAATCTTGTTAACCCCTTTTTAAATTATAAAATAATGATGGTAAACTTGTTTTGGAAAAATTCTTACAGAAATAAATGCTTTAAAGAAATATCGATAATTTGACGAAAATCGTTTTATCGATAAATAGCTTTTTAATCGTCAGAAGTTGTTCAAACATTTTTGCATACACTTATTTTCATAGGAAATCATTAATGATATATAAAAATTTAACCATTTGTAGAAATAAATTTTTGGATGATGTCATGAGTGATGTCATAGAAGATATTTTGAAAACGAGCTTTTAAGGAAAGTCTTAAGTGTTAAAAAATGAAAATGTGGTGTAAAGGTAGCATGTGAGAGAGAGGCTCCTTTGTGACCTTTCATGGAAGGTAGAAGATGATTTTGAACTCTTTTAAAAACCTATAAATATCACTTAAGGGTTTCATAATTTAATTAAGCTTGAAATATAATAAAAATTTGAAAGTGGTGGAAGTGAATTAGCACTAATCCATTTTATTCTTCACTAACTTTCTCTAATTAATTCGATTCTTTTCCAAACTCCACCAACTTTTCACCAACATATTAGAATACCTTAGGAAGCTTAAATCTAAAGTTAAAGTTGAAGAAAAGTGAAGGAGAGTGGGGATCTTAGATGGGTCGTAGGCAGTGGAAGAGGAGGGGAGGTGTTGCCTTGGTTTGGAAGTGCTAAAGGTTAGATCTTTAGGAGTTTGGTGATAGTAAGAAGTGTTCTTGAGTTTGATTATGCTTGAGCATGTGTTTGTCTTTTGATCTAAGCAATTTATCTCACTATCTTGTTTGTATATATTGTGTATGTTGTATTTGAAACATAAAGTTAAAGTGACATTAACTAATTAAAGTTATAAACTTTGGACCCCTCTTACTTTTGAAACCAAATGACAACTTTATATTGTATAGCATCACTTCTATTACCCTCTTAAACATGTGGTGTGACCTTGACTTGACGTTTTAATGGTTGTTTTGACCGTTTGTTGAATTGAAGTTTGTTTGAAAGTGTTTGAAACGAGAACATTCGCTATAAGTGCACTTTGTTGTCCCTTAGCTTTAACTTATCTAAATTTACGATCTTAACATGGGATAATTTGATTTGGTTATTCCCTACACATATTTTGGTGTATTATAAAGTAAAAAAAGTGATTCAAAGAGTTGTAGAAATTGTGAACCAAAGTTGTAAAAGTTAGAACAAAAATGTGGTTATAAATATACTTTGTAAATATAGCCTGTTTTCGAGAATTTTCTAAATAAATTGGAAGATATTGTTTGGGGTTTCTTTCCATTTTTTGAAGTACCATAAGGGTAGTACTTAGAATAAAAGTTTCAAGTCTTAAATCATTTGTTAAAGTTGTTAAAACTAGTCACAAAGATTGTGCTTTTCAATGTTGTTCTTTAACAAAGACTTTTAACGGCCTTTATAAATGCTATAGTAAGTTGCTTATGGTTTTAAGTGTTTAAAAATAATATTTAAATTTAGTATTTTTCTCCAATATTTGTTGAGATGTTTCTAACCTATTTTAAAGTTGGTTGGAATTTTAAATTTATTTTTAATAATTATATATGTATTTTAAAAATAAAGAGGTTTTATAATATAAAGCATGTTTTTCATCAAATTATAAATTAGTTATTTTCAAGTAATATTTTACATAGATATTAAGAACCTATTTACAAGTACTTTTAAATTATTTATATGTTTTGAAAAAAGTAATAGACTAGGCTTAACACTAAAAGATGATGAGGTAGACTTCTCTATTTGTGAGAATTGAGATTGATTTCGAGAATTGATATGAGCAATAGAGCTCTAGCCAATTGGTTTCTCTCTTGACCGAGAAATAATTTAGTTGGAATGTCGAAAATGTGTTTATCTTGTTGTTTACGTATTTTTTTGAAAAGTACTTAACTTCGCTTAACGTTATAAGGCAATGAAGTAGGCTTATCTATTTGTGAGAGTTAAGATTGATATCGAGTAGGGATATGAGAAATTGAGCTCTAACCTACTGGTTTTTCTCATGCTTGAGGAATAATTATGTTTGGAATATTGAAAATGTGTTAATCATGTTGTTTGTTACTTGTTTATAAAAGCCATTAATATTATATTTAAAACAAAAAGGCGATAAGGTAGATTTATCTAATTGTGAGATTCAAGATTGAAGTGCCTACGCAAAGCTTTGATATGCAACAAATGCTCTAACTTACCTGGCTTCACTCTTAAATAAGGAATATTTAAGTTAGAATATCTGAAACGAGTTAAGTATACGAATCGTGATTTCGATAAGCGATTGTTTTTAACCAGATAGTTGCTTTGTCGACTATCGAACTTAATCAAATATTATCTTATATCTTTAAAAAGAATGTTCTTAAAGATAATACAAGTATGGAATGGTTTTGGGTTTATTGTGATAATGTGTTAATAAAAATTCGCCTTTAACTATTTTTATTTATACTTATGAATGTAAATAGATCTTTAAACGTTTTAAAGACAAGCATAAGTGATATGGTTTTGGGTTAGTAGTGACAATGTTTAAGTAATATTAGTCTTAAACCTTTTTGAATGTGTAACGACCCGTAATTTTCAATAATTAAAAATAGTTAATGTAATAAAGGTTTTGTGATTTAATGATGGAAGGAATAAAAATTTGTGATTTATTTATGAAATAATAACTAAAATGAAATGTTAGCACCAAAATTGGTCACTAACCCTCTTTAGAAAGATTGTGTAGAGAGATAAATAAAGAAAATAAATTAAAACAGAGAGATCTAGAACACCAGATTTATAGTGGTTCGGCATAACTGCCTATGTCCACTTTAAATTGTAATCTTTATTGCTTTCCCAAGTAGTTAAAATACAGATACAATCCGTATAATAATGGCTTGAGTACAAGTTTTAACTGAAAAGAGTGAGTCTTGAAAGCGGCAGAGTCTCCCCGGTGTTCTCGAAAAGGTCCATTTCATTGTACCCCTGCCCTTCTATTTATAGGCGAAGATGGGTTGGACTTCCCTCACGGGCCTAGGAACAAGGTAACTCGGCCCACAGTAGGTGATCCCAGCACACCGAACCAGGCATGCCGAACGAGCCATGTCGAGCGAGGAGTGCCGATCGAGAACCATTTCTGGTTGACCATCGAGTGACTTGAAGTAACCACTCAAGAGAACCAAGGCAAGTAGTGAGTTGAAGCGAAGTGAAGCTATGTCAAACGCCCTTATGTTGTTGTGGACTTGACAGCTTGTTAACATCCCTCATATGCATCGAACCAGGGATGCCAAACGGCCTTGTTGAGCAACCTTGCTAATCGATGTTGCTAATGGATGCCGGGCGAGAGAAGATGCCAGTCGAGGCCAGGGATGCCGAGCGAGGGATTCATGTCGAACGAGGCCTGATGCCGAGTAGCCTCTTAATGCCGAACAGTGCTCTACGCCGAACGACCTTTTTACGCCGAACTAGGTGAAATGCCGAATGAGGCTGTATGCCGTACGAAGGACTGTGCCGAACGAACGCTGCTGCCGAGCGAGGCTTTGTGCCGAGCGAGGGCTTTGCATGCCGAACGGGGACTCCGTGTCGAGCGTCTTGTTACCTGGTCAAATGAATGGGTAACACTTGCCCACCCCAAAGCGTATCATGAGTGTAATAATGATACGCTTTGAATCATAACACATCTATGCTTACTACTCCTTTTATCATACCTTCTATCTTACGGTTCGGTCCATACTCCAGCTTATTCGATTGCCGAAAGTCGTTCGGCATACTTCCTGCCGAACCACTATCGTTCTTTGACCTGGTCCACCTGTAGATGCATGTTCGACTTACCCCTCTCCTTATATAAACCAGAACTTCTTCTTCCTTTCCCATTTCACTTTTACTTCTCTTCAAGAACTCGCTACCTCCTTTCCCCCAAACCTCAGCTACTTCGCTAACCTTCTTCTTTTACGCCAAATCCAGCAAGTGTTCCTTACAGTTCTCCCCCAAGTCAGATCTAACAGCCTCCAGTCCCAATTAGGTCCCTAGCCTCGACCATCCCTTTAGGTAATAACCTCTCTTTTAAACACTATTTCTTGATTAGGGAATTTAACACGATATTTGAGTTCGTGGATCTTCATCTGATTTAGGACTGTCGGAATCATGGGGATGAAGTAGATGAATTTTGGTTCAACCACTCCGTAGGTCTAGGTGGAGAGGAGGAAGGAAGAAAGTGTTAGAGGCATTTGGGACGTAGGTTCTTGTTTGGTCATTGAGTGAGGGAGCATGAAGTTATAATGACTCGGTAAGCGTTGGTGAGTTCGATAGGTGTTGGCTGATCGAGGTCGATCGGTAAACAAGGAACGAGAGAGGAGTGACTTATGGTCGGCTTTGGCTTTTTGGGTGAAAGCCGACAAACTATGAAGTAGGTGGCTCGGTAGTATCCATATAAGAGTAATGTCAGTGAGGTAAAGAGATAAGGTGTCGTTCGGTCTAAGGAAAGAGAGAGAGAGTCTAGTTCGGTGGTTTAAGGAAGTGAGATGGAGGTGAGCGAGTGGGTCGGCTTGTCTATCTTAGGCGGTAGAGCCAGAGAATGCCGAGCGAATGTGTCTGATTCTAAGATGCCAAGCGGCGTTGGTCATATCATTTATTCAAGTGTCGAGCAATGGGTTTGTGCCGAGCGGCATTCAGGTCGAACGGTATTTAGGACACATGTTTCGAGTGTCGCTCGGCCTCGAGTCTTGAAGTGGAATACAACAGTCGAAATCATTCCAACTCGAACATAACTCACGCTGAACTCACTGACCTCGTATGCCTAATCATATGACATTTGAGCAAGGACAAGGACTTAAGCAAACAAGCATATCGAACTAATCCGGACTAACAACTCCCCAATTTCAACAACTATATACCCGAGTCTAACTTGACTAAAACAGATAATAAACTTCCACATACAGTGTCGATGCCGAGTTCAAAATAGAAATCATCATACGACAAGCTCTCGGAGATGGTCAACGATGACGGTTTCCGAAGATGAAAGTCCAATGCTTAACTCTATTTCAGCAACCTTTTGACTTGTAATTCTTTGGAAATTATACTTGAATGACTGCACTAGTTCACACACCACACGGGGGAAGTATTTTTGTTGTTATGTCTAATGTCGATCGTTTTTAAGTATAGTTTAAACAGGTGTTTCATCAGACCCAACACTGATTAAAGATGTCTAGAAAATCCAGTTCTACCACAGTATCGGATCAACCCGAGCGAGCTCCTCAACAGGAAGTGGTTGGGACTTCAAATCCATCCACGGCCCTTGTTCACGATATTCCGAGTCCCGCGATTGCATCTGACGATTTGGCTCCCGATGCCTTAGATGTAGCGATTCTCTTAGATGATCCAATTGACTCTCAAGCTTCAAGGATTAATGAAAGCACTCTATGCCGTCTATGCTCAATTCATGACATTCCGTTTGACGATGTGCTAGTCCCTTCAAAGCAAGATCGTCCCCATTTGCCCCCAGCCGGATATACCGCCTGCAACAAATTTATGTGCTAGGTTGGTAGCGTGCCACCATTTAAATCCTTCCTTCATGACCTGTTACAGTATCTTGAGATCGCTCCTTCACAGTTACATCCCAACGGTCACGCGTTCATATACGGCACGTGCATTCTTTTCACGAGCATTCTATTCAGGCTCCCCACTCCTGGCGACATCTGCTACATTTATCGTTTCAAGGGACGATTTGACAGCCCATCTTTCGTATTCCTTGAGCCGCATAACAAGTGTCAAATTCTAACTGGGGCATGGAGCAAATTCGCTCAGTACAAGCAGGAATGGTTCTACGTGCGCTGTCCCCCCGGCTTTGCAAGGAGATGGGTAGAAGAGAGTAAGTTTCTTTTCCGGGTCAATACTTGTATTGGGCGAAATTGCACCTTTTCTAAATCTTTCTTTACTTTTACAGTTATCAGCCCACGCTCTGAAGGTTCCGGGTATTTTGAAGCCGTTGAAGCAATACAGGCTATCCCTGCGGAAGACATGGACATTAGACCTATTATTTCGAATGAATCACTCTCGAGGCTTGGGCTGCTGGCGGAAGGTCGCCGAATAAGTCTTCCTCACGGCGTCACTGTAACCGGGTCTGCTTTGGACAAAGGCAAAAGGCAGGCTGGACCTTCAGCACGTGATGCCCCTGACATACCTGAGGAAGGGGAGATTAGAGAAGCTAAGGCGCCCGAAGCATCGGGTGAAAATGTCAATCCCACTCCGGAGCCGGTGGTTAAAGTACATGACATTGAAGTAACGCCTCCTCCTTCAAAGGGAAAGAAGAAATTAACTTATAAATTGAGGAAAAAGACAGCGGGTGGAACCTCTAAGGTCACCATCACTCCAGTAGAAAAAGTGCCTTCTTCTCAACACTTAGAGAGTTCGTTGAAAGGCTTGTCGGACCTCACTATTCCCGATGATTTTCTCAACTTTGGCTTCGATGATCCAGAAGCTCTTAAACTTCATTCGCCCGCAAGAGGCGATACAGGCGCTCAGGCTCAAATCCAGGGAGAAAAAACTCCTATTAGTATAAAGAAACTGGTCCGTCGAGGGGAACACTAGGACACACACGGACACATGCACTTCACCTTGCACTTCAATTTTGGCCATCACTATGTTCTTTTCCAACTTGTCGTTATTCTCATTATGCGCAGGTGACATGGGACGCACTCACGGACTCGATCGTTTTCGCGGGTCATCTATTTTTCATAATTTTGGCTGGGATTCGGGCCCTGGCAAGCGCCGAGATAGAGATGACTCTGGAGACCGAGATTATCGCCCCCGAGAATCAACTTATCGAAGGAAGTCATACAGCCAGTCCTCATATCCCCGCGATCATCCTTCTCAATTAGAGCAAGGCAGGGAGAAGTCTGCGCAGAAGGGGTCCCAATCCGATGTCCCCCATGATCAACACACTGGTTCATCCAGCACACGGCAGTCTCGGGAACATCGCAAGAAGACTGAACTTTCAAAGCCATCTCCCCCTGTTCCCACAACAGATCCGATCATATCAGAGAAGGTAGCCGAGCTTAAAGTTAAGTTCCCCAAAATCTGCTTTGATGGTCTGAAGTTCCTCCCGGCAATCCATCACATTACGGGGCATGTCAAGCAGAGCGCCATTGCTTGCAACAACGACGTTTATGTTCAACTTGACGCATTTGTCCATCTAGCTGAAAAAGCCTTGGAAGTCTCTGTTGAGCGTCAACACGAAATTGACCGCCTGAAGGTTGAAGACATTTTTAATAAAGACATTATCAAAACTCAGGATGAAGAGCTCTCTTCGTACAAGTCCCAACTCGAAGCTGCCCAACAAAGTGCTAAAGATACTACGGAGGTCGTCAATCGTCTGGAGATAACTCATAAAAAGGAAATTGACGAAGCGGTCCAACGCTGCGGGGCCTTAGCTTTAGAAAAGGATTCTGTTCAAAAAGAAAGGGATGCATTCGCCCGGCGAGTCAAAGAGTTGGAAGATCTACTCTACAAAGAGAGAGAAGAAAAAACTGCTGCCCAGGAAGAGTCGCAACGATATTGCGATGAGATTGTTGCTACGCGACTCTTGAAGGCAAAGCTCAATGACGAGCTCTCTAAGGTCGGGATGCTGAAGGATGAAGCCCGTGAAGAGGGCAAGAGAATAGCATTCGCGGAGATTGACTCTCGCCTTGAGGAGGCTACAGAGGCTGGCAGAGAGGAGATCAAGTGCTTGTTCGATCCGCTGATAGCTGAATACAACGCCCGTGTCCTCATGCATCGGGACTTAACTTTTCTTGGCGAGGCTTACCTCGAATCTCTAGCCGAGGCATGGGAAACTTTGATAAAGATTGAGAGGGTTGAGTCGGCTACTGAGGAGGTTGACGAGGATGCTTTAGTAAAAGAATTTCTTAGGGGGAATGAGCCTTCAGACTTATCTGCAGCAATGGCTCTTTTTGGCAAAGGCTCTTCTCCATCAAAGGAAAAAAATGACATTGTTGGTCCGTCTGGAACCGAGTCTCCAGCTCCTCCTCTTACTCAATCGGCTGATCGGCCAGTACTTGATCCATTCGAGCAACACGCTGGTTATGACCCGAAAGACCCTAGCCTCGGCATTCATGTGCTATCTCCCATTCTAGAGGGTGAGACTCCTCGGATGGTTGAGAGCCAGCAAGAAACCGGTATATAACTCTTCTTCTTAATGTTCAAAGAACTGTCGTTTTCGGCGAGATATTATTTATTCTAACGTTCGTCTTTTGTGGTTTTGCGCAGGCCATTCTGATCCTGATCCGACTCCAAGGAGCAATGATGCCAAGGAGACAAAGGGGAAATCGAGCGAGGCTACTCACGCAGGAGTAACCCCCGGTCCTGATGCTCAGGTGATTGAGGCGCTCGACGAGGACAAGTTCTAAACTTCGTCCCCCGTCGAAGAAAGTTATGAGATTGAGATTACCGGCGCTTCCGCACATACCTCAGAGCTGAGCATGAAGGAGCGGCTCGAGGAAGAGAGGAAAAAGAAAGCGGAGATTAAGGTCGAGCCTCAAGTAGTAGAACTTGAAGACCCGTTAAACAGGCCTCTAAAAGTCATTCTTCCTGGCGGAACCAAGTCACTGGATGTTCCTTCTCCCACTCCCGACACCGTTTCTCTGGCGAGTCAAATGTCTAAAAGAAAACGTGAGGGAGAGGGATCATCTGAGAAATCGAAGAAGGGAAAAAAGCTGAAGAAATAGCAATTGCCCTCGTTCAACTGAGGAATCTTTCTGGATCGTGTAATCACTTTTATTTAATCTCATACCCGTTGTAAATAGACTTTTGGCCCTGAGTTTGAAAGAAGTTATTGTAGGACTTTATTTTGAATTAATGAATAAAATTTTGTTCTTTGTCATTCAAATGACTTCTGTCTTTCAGCTTACTGTATAACTTGTAGTCGTAATCTGAAACCTTATGAGTTATATAAGCCCTCAATCCATTTTCCCATAACTCGGAGATTCCTCGGAATTGTACATCCCTTATTTCATGCTTCGGGTACTTAGAATATCCTCTAGTCCGTACCCTGGGGACTTGAAGATTTCAAGTCACTTGTACTCTAGTCCGCACTCTAGAGACTTAGAGCACTCCAGTCCGCATTCTGGGGACTTGGAGATGTCAATTCGTTTATACTCTAGTCCGCATGCTGGGGACTCAGAGTACTCAAGTCCGCATTCTGGTGACTTGGAGATTTTAAGTTGTTTATACTCTAGTCTGCACACTGGGGACTCAGAGTACTCCAGTCCACACTCTGGGGACTCGGTGATTTTAAGTCGTTTATATTCTAGTCCGCACGCTGGGGACTCAGAGTACTCCAGTCCACACTCTGGGGACTTGGAGTTTTTTAGTCGTTTATACTCTAGTACACACGCTAGGGACTCAGAGTACTCCAGTCCACACTCTAGGGACTTGGAGATTTTAAGTCATTTATACTCTAGTCCGCACGCTGGGGACTCAGAGTACTCCAATCCACACTCTAGAGACTTGGTGATTTTAAGTCATTTATACTCTAGTCCGCACGCTGGGGACTTAGAGTACTCCAGTCCACACTCTGGAGACTTGGAGATTTTAAGTCGTTTATACTCTAGTCCGCACGTTGGGGACTTAGAGTACTCCAGTCCACACTATGGAGACTTGGAGATTTTAAGTCGTTTATACTCTAGTCCGCACGCTGGGGACTTAGAGTACTCCAGTCCACAATCTTGGGACTTGGAAATGTTTGAGTTGTCGCGCGCGTTCATATGCTAGATAGAAAGATGGAACTTCGATCTTTCCACAGAATTATCTCACACAATAACGCCAATAATTCATGGAAAAGATGGCTTCATGCCTTTATTGATGAAAACAAACTAAATCGTCCGATTATATGCTAAAAAACTAAGTATCAATGGAACAAAAACATACTGGAAATAATTGCACCTAAAATACGAAAGAAACAAGCTAAATATAATAACGTCGCAAATGTTCACTATTCCATGCTCGGAGGAGTGTCATGCCATCAATGGTCGCAAGCTTGAAAGTTCCCTCTCCAAGCTTCCGTTCAACGAAATACGGACCGTCCCAGTTGGGATTCATACGTGATGGTACCGGAAAAACCCGTTTCAAAACGAGATCACACACATCAAAGATTCTCGGGCAGACTTTTTCGTTATAATATCGCAAAGCTCGGTGCCTATATGTTGCCGCCCTTAACTCAACTTCTTCACTTTTTCATCAACGAAGTCCAGTGATTCCAACAAGAGATCCTGATTCGTCCTAGGATCATAATGTGTCACCCGATGTGATGGAACTTCAAGCTCCACGGGTTCAATGGCCTCCGTGCCATATGCCAATGCGAATGGAGTGTGGCCAGTCGCGGACTTGTGGGTGGTTCTATAGGCCCATAGCGTTGTTTGAAGTTCATCTACCCACTTGCCTCCAGCATTTTCCAAACGCTTCTTCAATATGGTCTTGATTATTTTGTTCACGGCTTCAACTTGTCCATTAGCCTTACGATGAGCAACTGCGGCGAACTTTTTCTCAATGTCGTACTTTAAACAGAAATCTTTGAATTCCCTACTTTCTAACAGAGTTCCATTGTCTGTAATAATGGTCCGCGGGAGGCCGAAGCGGCATATAATGTTTTGCACAACGAAATTAATGACCTTCTTAGAGGTGATTGTGGCTAAAGGCTCTGCCTCGGCCCATTTGGTGAAGTAGTCGACCGCAACTATACATATTTTGCGCCACCTTTGGATATAGGCAAATAACCGACTATGTCGATTCCCCAAATTACAAACGGCCAGGAACTAACCATTTGCGTGAGTTCTGTTGGCGGAGCTCTCGGGATTTGCGCGTATCTTTGACACTTATCACATTTTCTTACATAATCTGCAGCATCCCGATTCACAGTTGGCCAATAGTATCCATAGCGGAGGATCTTTTTTGCTAATGTTTGCCCCCCGTATGGTCGCCACATTCTCCTTCGTGAACTTCCTTCAAGACCCACTTTGTCTCATCATGGGCAATGCACCGGAGTAAGGGGACCGAGAACCCCCTCCGATACATTACTTCGCCCTGCATCACATATCGTGCGGCTTTACGAATGACCTATCGTCTTTCGCTTCTTCTTTCGGGCAAAGTCCCGCTTAACAGGTATTGTTTGAATAGGGTTATCCATGACTCCTTCTCGATTTCCGTTTCCAATAGAAAATCTACCTCCATCATATCTATGCTTGGAGCATGTAAGGTTTTGATGGGAACTAATCCCATTTGATGTGCATCACCGGTACTTGCGAATTTGGCCAGCGTGTCGGCATCCTTGTTCTGTTCACGTGGGACATGCGAAATGTCATAATGTTCAAGGTTCGCCAATAGTTCCTGAACCAGAGCAAGGTATTGAGCAAGCCTTTGTCCCCTCGCTTGGTAATCTCCTCGCACTTGGTACACCACCAACTGTGAGTCGCAAAAGATTTCAACTGATTTTACCCCGAGTTCCCCAATAAGCTTTAAGCTAGCAATCAATGCTTCATATTCTGCTTCATTATTTGTAGCCGTAAAATTGAGCTTCAAAGCATAACAAATCGATCGATTTTATGGAGTCACGAGAATTACACCAGCCACAGAACAACGGTCGTTTGACGCCCTATCGGTGTACAGTTTCCATCGAATGGAGAGAATGACACTGTGACTATCTAGCTCGTCTGACACATTGAACTCAGCGATGAAGTCTGCTAATGCTTGCCCTTGTATGGCTCTTCATGGCAGGTAGGTAATATCGAACTGACTCAACTCGATATTCCATTTTAACATCCTTCTATAAGTTTCTGGTTGTTGGAATACCTGTCGCAAGGGCTGATCGGTATAAATACTGACTGAGTGTGCTTGAAAGTATGGATGCAGCTTACGTGATGCAATCACCAAGCAATAGGCCAATTTCTCAATTTAAGCATAATTTCTCTTTGCCCTCGTTAAACGTTTACTAACGTAATACACCGGCTTTTGAACTCAGTCCTCCTCGCGGACCAAAGCCGCACTTATAGCATGTGGGGATACGACCAAGTATACGTACAACATTTCATGGTCTACTGGTTTCGACGGCACTGGAGGATTTTCTAAATGCCTTACCAGAGCTCGGAATGCTTTCTCATAGTTGGATGTCCATTCGAAATTCCTTTTTCCTTTCTTTATTATATCGAAGAAGGGAATACACTTGTCTGTGGCTCTTGATATGAATCGACTCAGCGCACCCACTTTTCCATTCAAGATTTGTACCTGTTTTATAGTCCTGGACATTTGTATGACTCGAATAACTTGAATCTTTTCCGGGTTAGCTTCGATTCCCCGGGCATTAACAATGAATCCTAAAAATTTCCCTGACGCAACGCCGAAGGAACACTTCAGAGGGTTGATCTTCATCCCATAGTATCTGAGTATGCCAAACATCTCTGCTAAGTCTCGAATGTGGTCGTTTGACTGCCGTGACTTCACGAGCATGTCCTCCACATAGACTTCCATTGTTCTACCAATTTGGTCTTTAAACAATCGATTCACCAAACGCTGATAAGTCGCTCCCGCATTTTTAATCTGTAAGGCATCACTACATAGCAATATAGCCCAACGCCTGTGATGAAACTGGTGTGTTCCTGGTCTGGAATGTGCATCGGGATCTCATTGTATCCCGAGTACGCGTCCATGAATGACAATAACTCGTGTCCTGTAGTGGAGTCGACCAACTGATCAATTCTAGGTAATGGGAAACTGTCCTTAGGACATGCTTTGTTTAAATCAGAGTAATCTACGCAAGTCCTCCACTTCCCATTTGCTTTTCTCACTAGCATGGGGTTTGACACCCATTCAGGGTAAAGGGCGTCGCGGACGAACCCATTGGCTTTGAGTTTGTCTACCTCCTCTCTGAGAGCAGCGGACCTCTCCAGGTCCATTCCTCTCCTTTTTTGCTTAACTAGAACGTACCTCGGGTCTATGTTCAACATATGACTTGTAATAGCGGGAGAAATCCCACACATGTCGGAATGTGTCCAAGTGAAAACATCGAGATTCGCTCGGAGGAAATCACTAAGGTCCTTGGTCATCGAAGGGCTGAGTTGTGATCCAATCTTCAGTACTCACGAAGGATCGTCTCAGCTGACTGAAATGTCAATCGTCAGTTCAGCCGGTGCTGCATTTTCTTCCCTGGGTTCCTCATCATTGTCTCTCGGATCTATGTCTCTATAGATCCGATAATGTTGCCCGAGCCAGGGCTCGGGCATTACTTGTCAATTATCAGTACTCTGAATGCGGACAGAGTTGTCCGCAACCTTTCCTTTCTCTCTCCGCTGAACCTCTCGAAGCTCAGCCACATAACATTCACGATCGGTCGCCTAGTCGCCATGCACAACACCTACTCCTTTGTCAGTCGGAAATTTCAAAGTCAAACACCACGGGGCCAATGCTGCCTGAATTCAGCCAGGGTCGGTCGACCCAAAAATACATTGTATGGGGAATTTACATCCAAGACTATGAAAGTTAGGATTTGCACCCTCCTATGCTCACCTTGTCCCAGTTCAACTGGCAACTCAACATACCCAACTGCATCAGTCGCTACACCGTTGAAGCCATGAATACGAGCTTTAGACGGCTTTAAATCCTTCATCTCCATCTTCATTTGGTCATACGCCTTTTTGAAGATGATGTTAACAGAACTTCCACAATCAATCAAAATTCTCTTCACTAATGCTGGCCCGATAGTCGCGGATATGACCATCGGGTCAACGGTAGGAGCCTCCACCTGGTCGGCATCTCGGCTCCTGAATACTATATCGTCTGTCATTGTCCGCTGCTGCTTAGCTGGGGACCCGTCCTCAGTATTTGAACAACACTCAAAATGTGCATGCCTCAGGGAGTTAGCATATCGCACCATTTCCTGCCAATTCTTATCTACATGATGAGGTCCGCCTACTATCGTGTTTATGACCAGTCTACCCACAGTTCGAGCAGGCTCCTCAGAGTGACGTGGAGCTGGTGCGTGACCAGGATTGGACGTTCCCTATCCACCCTCTTGAGGACTCTTTACAAACTCCTGCAACTTTTTCTATCTAATCAACTTTTCTATAGCGTCATGTAGGTGCCTACAATCTTCAGTATTGTGCCCATAAGTCTCATGGAAGCGACAATACTTCCCAGTCCGCTTTTGCTCCTCGGTTGACTCCTTTGGGCGCGGCTTTCTGTATTGAAAGGAATTACAAGTTGATAGGTAAATATTCTCAAGAGATGCATTTAGTGGGGTGTATTCGTTGTAGGTTGGAATTCTCGGCTTCCATTTCCCTGCTTCTCTTTTCTTCCCCTGATTTCCTCCTCCGGACTCCTTAGATTGCCCGGGCTTGTTCTGGACATTGACCTGAACTTTCCCTGAGTTGTCTCTGGATTGCTTTACAGTGATGTTGCTTTTCACGGTCTCTTGAAAAGGCCATGGTGCCTTATCTCGCCTTATCCACTTGGCTTCCTCTCTTCTTATGAATTGATGAGCCTTTGAGTAAAAACGCTCTAGCGTAGTTGAAGGTTTTCCTGCTAACCAATCTCCAAGCTCTGAGTCCGGATCCATACCTTGCATCACAGCTATAAGAATTGCGTGGTCATTAGGATTGCTAACCTCAGTAGCCGCAACATGGAATCTCTGTAAATACTCCTTCAATGACTCCCCTGGAGCCTGGATTACACTTGATAGAGACATCACGTCCTTTGGACGAGTAGCATGTATCTTGAACTGTTCTATAAATTTCGTTGCCAGCCCCTCGAAACTGGATACGGATCGTGGAGGAAGTCGGGTGAACCACATGGTAGCGATTCCAGATAGAGTTATTGGGAAGCATCTGCACTTGGTTGCATCATTCGCTCTAGCTGAATCCATCATCCATTCATATCTCATCATATGCTGTCGGGGATCGGTCTTCCTTTCGTAGGCCAGGATAGTTGGCATGCTAAACTTCCTAGGGTACTCGGCCTGTAGAACAATGTCTGTGAATGGAGTATGACTCCTGGATATCCCCCAATCTTCATTGGTCAGGCCTTGATTTTCTCTCATCAGCTGTCTGACCATAGCCGACAGGTCCGGGGTTTGTATGGAAGATGGTAGGTTGGAGTCTGTTCTACGGGATCTTTCAGGTTAATGTCTCCTCTGCTGGTGATCTACCAAATGTGTATCTTGAGGTTCGGCATCATTGGCGTCTTGGTGAGCCGGGCGGCCAGTTTCCACATGCGCTCTAGATCTTAAGTTTCCCGTTCCTGCTTGGTTGTGGTCTCCGAGGTGCAAGTGATCCCTAGTTGATCGATCAGCAGCACCTGCCTATGTAGTTTCAGTCTTGCGGCGTCTACGCCTGGGAGGTTCATCGGACGAAGTCGAGCTATCAGATGAAGAGTAAGGAGATGGACTACCCCCAGCATTCTGATGTTGTTGTCGAGTGAGCTGAGCCATGAGGTTGGCGTTAGCTTGAATCTGTTCTCCAAGTTGTTTCCTGCTTTCCATGAGTTCTCTCATCAAGTCGTTGAACTCTGTTCTTGTGACAACTTCCATTTGATTTTGGGTGGTAGTTCCTGCACCCAGATTTGCTTGTTGATTGCTAGGTCCTATTTGTTGTACGCTAGCAGTCTCATTGACGTCCACATTGTGAGAGGCTGATCTGGTACGTGGTCTTCCCATAGTAGAATTATTGATAGGAACTCTGAGTAGAATCAACGGACGTCTCGTGAATGACTTGGATCTCCTTCGAGGGATTTATTCAATCCACTAGCTACAAAGCAGATCCTTGTGGCCTGAGAATTCGATTCTCAGTGAAAGCACCAAAGTGTTAGCACCAAAATTGGTCACTAACCCTCTTTAGAAAGATTGTGTAGAGAGATAAATGAAGAAGATAATTTAAAACAGAGAGATATAGACTAAATTAACTACAGAGATCTAGAACAACAGATTTATAGTGGTTCGGCGTAACTGCCTACGTCCACTTTAAATTGTAATCTTTATTGCTTTCCCAAGTAGTTAAAATATAGATACAATACGTACAATAATGGCTTGAGTACAAGTTTTAACTGAAAAGAGTGAGTCTTGAAAGCGACATACTCTTCCCGGTGTTCTTGAAAAGGTCCATTTCACTGTGCCCATGCCCTTCTATTTATAGACGAAGATGGGTTGGACTTCCCTCACGGGCTTAAGAACAAGGTAACTTGGCCCACAGTAGGTGACCCCAGCGCACCGAACCAGGCATGTCGAACGAGCCATGCCGAGCGAGGAGTGCCGGTCGAGAACCATTTTTGGTTGACCATCGAGTGACTTGAAGTAACCACTCAAGAGAACAAAGGCAAGTAGTGATTTGAAGCGAAGTGAAGCTATGCCGAACGACCTTACATTGTTGTGGACTTGACAGCTTGTTAACATCCCTCATATGCACCAAACCAGGGATGCCGAACGATCTTGTTGAGCAACTTTGCTAATCGATGTTGCTAATGGATGCCGAGCAAGAGAAGATGCCGGTCGAGGCCTGGGATGTAGAGCGAGGGATTCATGCCGAACGAGGCCTGACGCCGAGCGGCCTCTTAATGTCGAACGGTGCTATACGCCGAGCAACCTTTTTACGCCGAACGAGGTGAAATGTCGAATGAGGCTGTATGCCGAACGAAGGACTGTGCCGAACGAAGGCTGATGCTGATCGAGGCTTTGTGCCGAGCGGGGGCTTTGCATGCCGAATGGGGACTCCGTGCCGAGCGTCTTGTTACCTGGTCAAATGACTGGGTAACATGAAATGTAATAATGTTAATTTAAGTTAATTATTTACAATTTGAATGAAATTCCAATCAATTGAAATGATTTAAAAGTTATACTTGGTTATAAAGTGAATATAGGAAAACAAATGTAACTATTGAATCAATTAATGCAATAATATATAATTTATGGTAATTGAGTAAAATCAGTGTTAGGTAACTAATTATAACATTTGGTTGTAAATAATAAACTTATTAATGTGACTAAAAGTTAATGGTGACAAACTATTACATGTTACCTATTTATTTAGTCTGTTAAATTAAATTTGAAACCAATTATAATTAAATTAAATTAAATGTTACATTAATGTGAGTTAAGACAATAACTGCAAATTGTGAATGTAAGAAAATGTATAGAAATGTTAATTATATTCATATGGAAATAATTGATTTAATAAAGTAATGAAACCAAGATAAATAAATTAATTGGGATTTTAAATTTTAATCAATGTGTAAAATTGACAAAATTTCAATGTAATTGAAATATAGTAGTTAATACAAATAAAAGATGGAAATTATAGTATATTGGTGAAATAAGAGATAAACAAATGTTAACTATGTTATGAGAGTAATAACCGATTGAATATAAAGATTGAAATCAAATTAAATCAATTTATTGGAATTAAGGTATAATTAATTGAATTTAATTACAGTTGCAATTGAACACTGCAATTTGTGAAATATTTAGCACTGAATTGATATGTAAACTCGATTTCAATTTTTGTAAGTGTCTAAGTAATCAAAAATGATGAAATTTGTTAGGTTATAAATATTTAATTAAAAAGTGATTAATTAATTTAATATTAATTAATTTAATTAAAGTGAAAATAGCCATTTTGGCCACTAACTCGGATTTCGACGAAACCAGTTTCATAGGATCCGTAACAGTGAATTATTATAAGGTTTCAAGTTTCGTAGCGATCGAACTTGTCATTTGATCGTACGGACTCGAAACGCCTAGAAATCAATTTAATAAAATTTAATTGAAATCAATTTGAAATAAGCTGATTTTAAGCTAACTTCTTCATATGATGGAATTGGGAATTGAAACCAGTTCCATTGAATTTAAAAACATCCAAAACATCTATTTTGATATATGAGATGACCCATTTTCGTTTCGGGAACGAAACGGGCTTTTCGGGTCGTTTATAGTTCAACTTTTAAATCAATTATAGTTCAACTTTTAAATCAATCTTGTCCATTCATTTCTATTTCAGACCTTCCTATAAATAGCCTGTTATAAACCCTAGCTACTTATTATTTTCATTATTCTGTATTTACAATTTCATCTGTCCACTTCTCCTTCTCAATGGTAGGCAAACAAATTCCGAATTCAATTTCAAACCAAATTTCAATCGAAAATTTAAAACTCCTCAAACCCTATCAAATTATATATCGATTTGAAGCTCTCGACAAGCGCAAGTAAAATTTGAAGTCTGTTTCTCGATCTGAGTTTCTGTGTGCCTATAATTCGATGGTTTATTCTCGACCATTCATCACGTTTCGATGAACTTCGACTGATAGTCAAATCATTGGTACGGGGTTGTGGAGAGTCGCGAGGGGATCACATCAGTGTGGGTTAGTCAGGGAGTTGACAGCCAGATCGTCGACAAAAATTCAATTAGGATTTTAGAGAGAGGGCGCCGACTGACCTTGGTTGCGCGAGACGATGGGTCGTGGGTGGCCGGAGGTCAGAGCGGGGGTGGAGGCGCTCGTTTTGGGAGTGGTCGGCCTGGCTGCGGTTCACCGTGGCGGCAGTGGGAGGCCTGAAAGCAGCGTTTCGGTTCGTGTACAGGGTTCGGTTAGGTTGCGGGCAAGCATCTGAATGATGACAGGAACGAGATGACGTGGTAAATTATATATATTATTTTTATTTAATTTAATTCAAACTGTAAATGTTCTAACCGCGATAACTTTGGCATACAAGCTCAGATTTGGACGCGGTTTTCTCTGCTGGGATATTATCGAAATTCCAAACATTTTGACGCGGTTAGGATGAATTCTGAGAATTTTTGAATTTGGGGCCTTATTTTGAATTTCAAATTGATTTGAATTCAAAGGTGAGTGTTTTAACCCACTCACAACTTCTAAAATTTCTTATGTTAGTCAAAATAAATTTGTGATGTGATTATGAATTTATTATTGATGTTTGGTATATTTAAATCGTCACTTGTAACAAACCATAATTTTGTAAATATTTTTAATTAAACTTTTGTTTGAAAACTTTGATTTTTAAATCATTTAATATTGAATTTCTAGAATTTTCCAATGTAAGTTTGGAATTTGTTTGTAATTTATTTTCCAATTACAATGAAATGAACATTTTCTGAAAATTTTATATTTTTGTCAGCTTTGGTCAAATTTTGAATTTCAGTTTAAAATTTTAAATTTGAATTTTAAATTTTATTCTTTTTCTTTGAAGTAGAATATAATTATTATATCCGTGCTGCTTTTCGTTTCGTCAAATTCCGTTTTATACTTTTTAAATTTGATAACTTTCGGCATTTTACACACAATAAATTTCTGTACTTTTATTATATATATATTTTATATCTTTCCTATATCCATCTCCACATTATTTTCCTATTTTTATTTTGTCTAGACATTCATTTTTTTTATTGAATTGTCACTTGTTTATATCTTTTATTTATGGCTTGGAAAAATCAAAGGGCATACGTCTTATTGTCTTAATTGCTTGCCTTTTTAATTGCCTACTCTTTATTTCTTTTTAGCCGTTCCCACCCTTGTTTGGCCGTGCATTACTCTATCAAATCATATAAAAATATTCTCAATATCTCACTTCCTCATTTGCCTCTTCTGATTGAAAGATTTTATAGTAAGTTTAGTTTATTAAATAGGAATTAAAGCCCATTTATTATTTTCTTACCATTTATTCTTTTAGCCGTTCATACCTCAAACCCTAGCTGCCTCCTCTATTACTAATTCATGTAAAAAAAACATTTTCCCACATCTCATTTTCATTTGCATCCAGAGATAAAATACTATAAGTTTTCATGGCCTCCTCTTTCTCTTCTCTTTTCTCTTTTCTTTTTTTTCCTTTGCTTTCTATTTGTTTTCCTTGGCCCCTACCTTTCACCATCACCTCCTTCACCGTCACCTTCCACGGCCTGCACCACCTCCAATCATAGCCGTGAGCATTGGATCCAAAGCCCATCACCAGAAGTTGCTTGAAACCCTGATCGAGCCTCTACATCACCAGACCCCCTCTTGTTTGCCTCGGCCACACTTATTTCCACCACATATTCCTCCTCCTTGCCTTGCTCTAGGTCGGGCCCCTCTGACCTGACCAGATCTGACCCAAAGTCTAGCCCATAGGCCGAGCAAAACCTCAACACCCCTTTGCCTAATGCCTCTACATGCTTTGCCTTCCATTTTTTAAACCATAGCATGCTTGTAAACCATCATGGCCGAGCCTATGTGTGGTGTGATCAAGCCCACTTGACCATGGCCGAGCCACATAATGATGGTCTAGCCATTGAAGCCATGGCCGAGCCCACTTGCTTGGTGATTGATCATCTTGCTTCGCTTTATCAATGGTTATGTCATTTGATTCATCACTTTTCAATTGTTTAATTCATTTATTGTCTGTATTGAATCATATTCTTATGTTGGTGATATTTATGTACATACAAGAGTTGGATCTGACTCTTCATCTACTCAAGTTTGATTCATGCTTCGTCGTGCTTTTCGGAGTTTTTGTGTATCTCTAGTTTGTCAATTCTAGCTTCAAAAAGGTGAGTTTATCACTCTCGACATACGTACTTTTATAATTGTGAAACAATGGCATGTGAATTGTAGAAAATTTATATGTTATGTTGATATGTTCATACATGCATGTGATATGATTATATGATGTTAAATTCCGTTTATATATATTTGTTACATCATCTGATATGATTATATGTTCTACTGTTCATTTATTTACTGATTCTCACACTGCAAGTTTCCTATCACTATGAGTTGAAATGATACATTCCCGAACGGACATTAGAATAAGGAAAAATCATTATGAGCTGAAATGATAGGCTCGAGTGATTTTTATTGTATTTGTTTTACTTGGGATTGCGGGTTTAAAATGATAGAACACGGATTTTTCTTTTTAAACTACGGATTGAAATGATACATATCTGTATCACTTGACCCAGGCTAGAAAATATTATACAGGCCCATGGTGATATTTTAAATAATATTTTCCTAAAATTTATTAAGTTTTTTTAAATAATATTTTCCTAAAAGATTATTAAGTATTTTGAGTTTTATAGATATATGAAATTTTAACTTAAATTTTGATTTAATGCTTTAAATTATAAAGATGTATTGGTTTTTGTTATAAGTTAAATTTTATAAGTTAATAATTTATTTTAGGTGAAATTAAGGATCTTTATTGATGATAAATAACTTAATAATTGAATTTGACTTAATTTGGAAGTTTTAAATCTAACATAGTAATTGTTATGCATTTTACTTTATGAAACGGACATGGTTTGTGTAATAAATAATGTATTTTGAACTGATAAAATGGAATACAGTTTTAATTAGACATTTTGTAATAAAATTTATTTAACTAGAAAATCATAGTTAATTGATGTCTAAATGAATAGATCTAAAAGAAAAAAATTGATTGTTATATTAACTATGATAAAATATTCTTTTGTGAAATGTTATGTTTTGTAAAATAAGTAGTTATGATATTTTAAATGGAAAAATGTAACTTTAATTATGACCTAACTTGATAATTGGAAATTTGGGTTTTCAAATGGAAATTTTAAGTTAGGCAAATAAATAGAAATTTAGTTTTATTTATGAAATGGGTATTTAAAAATAAAGTGTTAGGTTAGTGGTTAAAACTAAAAGTCAAGTAAAATAGTGTATTTTGACTTAATAAATGAATTATGGTTTAAATTAGATATTTATTTATAAATTTTTATTTTATTAAATCATAAGTTAAATGATATCCAAATGAATGTTTTTAAGCATGAAATATGATTTTTATAAGTTAAAAATGGCTAAAATTGAAGTTTTTAATGTTTCTAAAAAGTTATAATAAAATCTGGAATTTTATTGGTAGCATTTATAAAATGTTGGGGTTTTAAGATGGCATTTTTTAAGTGCTGCTGTTCTGAAATTTAACTATGTTCTAAAACAACTAAATACCTATTACAACACTTTATAAGTGCTGATGTTTCTGAAACTAAGCTGTTTGAAAATAACTAAATATCTATTACAGCACTTTATAAGTGCTGTTGTTTCTGAATTTGACAATGTTTTGAAATATTACTAGTATATCTACTGTAACACTTTATAAGTGCCGTTGTTAGCTGAAAGTGCAATGTTTTTGAAATTTTATAATTGAATGAACGAACTTAGAAATGCTACAACTTTGAAATGAATATCATTTGACGTTGAATTTAAATGGTTTAAATGAATATTATTTTAAAGTTGTTATGATTTTCTAAGTATTATGATTTTCAAAGAATAACATTTCTAAATTGTTATGATTTCAAAATATTATGGTTTCAAAGTGTTGGGTTTCAGAGTTTTTATAACTTTGAAAAGTACTATGACGCCCCACCTCTATACCCACGCTAGCCAAGAACACTACGGTGTAGTGCTGTCAACTAGCACGGAGAATAATGCTGTTGAGGAGCGACCATCTATGTAATTACCTTGTGCGAGCACCGATATGTCAGATATTAAAACATTGCATTTCATTTTTTAGAGGAAACTCGACATACCGATACAAACTCAAAGCTACTACACAGTGGCTATAATAGTTTAGGACAATAGATATAAAAATAACACAGATAACATAAATGCGGAATAAAGATGGAACGAAAAGTCTCATATATATAATAACTGATATCAGTTACAATACATTTGACACAATACAAATGATACAACTAAAACTGTCGACTTAAGAAGTTATATATACAAGTACATTATCGACTAATATACATGAATACATTATCATCTTAAAACAGACACACTGACTACTACAACAAGTCGAAGACCACTTCAAATGATATAAAAAGTCTTCATAGCTCTAGCAGCAACCCAAAGCTAAAAATCTACAACCTGTAAATACTCGGTCTGACCCGAGTATTAGATTCAAAAGAAAATAATACTCGGATCAGTCTAATTCAAACTCAGTTATTAGCGCATAGAAGCAATAATAATCAATCTCAATATAGATGACAGTCACAGAAATCTCGTATATCCAACTCTCGATACGAGAATTGGATAACGGCAGATATAACACTAAACAGTGTTAATCCACAAAACAGAAATCCAAAGCAGTTTAAGCAATTGAAATGTCAATTTAAAAACATCAATGCTAATTGGCTGTAGTACACGCTAACGTGTACTGCCTCGCCAATACAGCCTACGAATTACGCAACAGGTCGATGAATCAAGAACAAAAGAAATATCGATTAAAATCTGTCAATTCAGTGTGGCTGCAGTGCACGCACGCGTGCACCGCCTCGCCACAACAGAATATAAAGTCACCACAAGGGACAAGGGTAAAACTGCTACGAAAATGCAGCCACCACTTGTATTTAAGGGCAAGGCTGCATCGGTGAAGAAAAATGACAAAAATGCAAATGATACAAGGCATCAATGCAATGTATCAGATTTGAGAACAAGGCCGCTGAAGACAGTAACAAGAAAGGGCAGACATGACTCAACATGTATGAATGGCCTCAACGTCAAAGACAGAGAGACCAAAATGAAACTGCACAAGCCTCAATAACAACTACATGGAACTGGAGGTTGCGACTTAAATAGAAAATGCACGTGAACCTCATGGCAACAATTCAAGGCAACAGTGACAACCCAAATACAATCCAAATGCCATCAGTGAATATGATAACACTGCAACAACTACGCTGCAAGTACCACAGGCACATGGAGATGCAGTGAAGCCAATATGGCAAATAATGATGAAGTATATAAGTGCAGGCAACGAAAATTAGAGAAGTACAAAATGGTCAAGCTGCCATATACAGGACTTCAAGTAGATGCAAGTTAACTGGGATATGAATAACTACAGCATGCAGTGGCAACAAAGTATCAACATATCAATGTCTAGGCCATAGTCAACAACAAACTGGCATTAATGCATACTGGAATAGATGCATCAAGGTGACAAAGGGGTCAGATTAAAATACATTGTGAAAATCAGTGACTCAAGATCAAAGATTTAAACATGTACAACACAGTGAACAGGTTCAGGTGAAACAGGGGTGACAAAATACTTTAGTATGAAGGCAGACTATAATGCAGCTATCACAAATATGATATAGTGAACTATAGGATATACAGGTGTGCAGTGACAATACACAAGGTAAGATGAAATGTCAAGTTCATTGTCTTCTCACAGGAGGTACAAAATCACTTTCGAACAAGGCATCAACAACTACAGGGGCAACATAATGAAACTGTGGACAGGGACAAGGCTACAACTCAAAGATATAAGGACCGAAGTGAGTACACCTAGGGAATGCAAAGTCAATCCAAAAACATATACCAAATCAAAGTAAATGCAACAATGTACAGTGCAGGTCCAAATAGAAACAGTGGACAGTACATGTATAGTCTCAGCAACGAAATGCAGCAGTGACATGCTAATCAACCAAACAACCTACAAGGTCAGGGAAGCAATGACCGGACCAAACGAAGACCAGACAGTACAGACTGAAGCAATATGCTATTGCTACCAAGTGAACCAACTCTGAAATGTCAAAACTGCATATATATGAAATGGATACACCATTAGTGCAGACCAGAAGTGAGACCAGACCAACCAATCAACAAACAAGGTACACCAGATCAGACTATGATGATCAAAGTCAAGAGTGTCAATAGGATCAAGTGTACCAGTGAACGAATGCATACAGACCAGATACAACAAAGTGCATCAGAGAAACCAGAAGTGCAGAAACACTTCAAAGAGCATGGAAATGGAATCTCAAAAACAAGAGGCTGAAGTCACAGACTCTATGAACAACTGACTAGAATCAAAGGGACGAAAATAAAATCAACATCAGTAACATCAAAACGATCCAGGGCTGTCACGAAAAAAATTCGAACTATAATGAACAAACCATCATCCAGTCATATGAAATTGGCAAAGCCAGAGAAATCATCACATTCCAACGAAATTAGGAAACACGAAATCGACTGCAAATCAAGTCGTGACAAGCAACAAATTATACAAATCGAAGAAAGCAGAAAGCATTAGAATTGAAATAAATGTGAGTGATAAGAAATCACTCGAGTTCATTCACGAATAACTAGGTTAAATTAGATGTGAGTATAAACACTCACCTTAGCCACGAATGAAAGACGAAGCGTAGCGATGAGGAAGAGGAACGAAGTTAAGCCAGAGCTACAACAATCGACGAAGGCAAAGTCCAAATCACCTTCTCGAGCAAAGCCGAGCACTAAGGGAACGAAGCCCCAAATCAGAAAAACCCTAAATCGCGAATCGCCTGTAGGGGAGGAGAGAAACGCGACTTTGTTTTGAACGCGAGAAAATGAACGTGAATGGAGAGGGTAAGAGGCCTTTGTCAGATAATAAAGGTGAAGGGGAATAGATTTGTTAATGGGCCAAGCAATAATATTAAGCCCATTGAATTTATAAATAGCAAACCATGATAATCAAACACTTTGGTGATATTTAAAACACGATTTGAATCCATTAGAACAACGGATTCGAACACGATAAAAATTCATATTTAGGATTTTGAATACGAATAGACAATGTCATATTTAAATAAAATATTTAAATATATTATCGTATAAATGCGGGTTGTTACAAACTTCCCTCCTTAAAGAAATTGCGTCCTCGCAATCATAAGGAATAAATGGATAAAAGGTAACAACCATAAGAGCATGGCAATGTCGAATGCATAAGCAAAGCAAATGTCAGCAGGGAAGTATAGGAATTTTGGAAGTATCAGATATAGAATCAAAAGGTTCGACTGATTCAAATCAAAAGAATCAACAATCGTGGGGATCAAGGAATCAAAATCAGACGACTATCAAAAGGGAGAATCAATCGAGTTCCAGCATTTAAAAGAAAAGGAAAAACAGAGCAGAATTCACGTACTGCACGAATTGAATGTGAGTAAATCAAATTACTCACCTGAATCGCCAGAGAAAAAGACGAAGCTTAAATCTCAAAATCGCAAATATTCAATCATCACAAACGATAATCGAATTTTCAAATCGCAAATAGGTTAACTATCAAAAATGATAATCAAATTTCACAAATATCTGATTATCAAAAACGATAATCAGAAACACAACATTCGATTAATCAAATCGAAAAAATATTTAATTACCTCAAACGATAATCAAATTTCACAAATATCTGATTATCAAAAACGATAATCAGAAATCACAAATATTCGATTATCAAATCGAAAAATATTTAATTATCTCAAACGATAATCAAATTTCACAAATATCTGATTATCAAAAACGATAATCAGAAACACAAATATCCAATTATCAAAAACGATAATCAGAAGTCACAGATATTCAATTAATCAAATCGAAAAATATTTAATTATCTCAAATGATAATCAAATTTCACAAATATCTGATTATCAAAAACGATAATCAGAAATCACAAATATCCGATTATCAAAAACGATAATCAGAAGTCACAGATATTCGATTAATCAAATCGAAAAATATTTAATTATCTCAAATGATAATCAAATTTCACAAATATCTGATTATCAAAAACGATAATCGGAAATCACAAATATTCGATTATCAAAAACGAAAATCAGAAGTCACAGATATTCGATTAATCAAATCGAAAAATATTTAATTATCTCAAATGATAATCAAATTTCACAAATATCTGATTATCAAAAACGATAATCAGAAATCACAAATATTCGATTATCAAATCGAAAAATATTTAATTATCTCAAACGATGATCAAATTTCACAAATATCTGATTATCAAAAACGATAATCAGAAACAAAAATATCCGATTATCAAAAACGATAATCAGAAGTCACAGATATTCGATTAATCAAATCGAAAAATATTTAATTATCTCAAATGATAATCAAATTTCACAAATATCTGATTATCAAAAACGATAATCAGAAATCACAAATATTCGATTATCAAATCGAAAAATATTTAATTATCTCAAACGATAATCAAATTTCACAAATATCTGATTATCAAAAATGATAATCAGAAACACAAATATCCGATTATCAAAAACGATAATCAGAAGTCACAGATATTCGATTAATCAAATCGAAAAATATTTAATTATCTCAAATGATAATCAAATTTCACAAATATCTGATTATCAAAAACGATAATCAGAAATCACAAATATTCGATTATCAAATCGAAAAATATTTAATTATCTCAAACGATAATCAAATTTCACAAATATCTGATTATCAAAAACGATAATCAGAAACACAAATATCCGATTATCAAAAACGATAATCAGAAGTCATAGATATTCGATTAATCAAATCGAAAAATATTTAATTATCTCAAATGATAATCAAATTTCACAAATATCTGATTATCAAAAACGATAATCAGAAATCACAAATATTCGATTATCAAATCGAAAAATATTTAATTATCTCAAACGATAATCAAATTTCACAAATATCTGATTATCAAAAACGATAATCAGAAACACAAATATCCGATTATCAAAAACGATAATCAAAAGTCACAAATATTCGATTAATCAAATCAAAAAATATTTAATTATCTCAAATGATAATCAAATTTCACAAATATCTGATTATCAAAAACGATAATCAGGAACACAAATTTCCGATTATCAAAAACGATAATCAGAAGTCACAGATATTCAATTAACGAGTCCGGAATTAACCGAAGTAGTAAAAGTATGGTTCCATACTCCTTACTTTTGCTAAATCGTTTAAATCTCTTTATCGTTTTCTTGAAAGTGAAGAATTGTGTGTTTTAAAAATAACATTTCACATTCTCAAACGGACAAGTCCGGAATTAAGCGAATCAGTAAAAGAAAGGCGTCATAGTCCTCGATTTTTCTGAAACGTTTAAATCGCTTCCTCGTTCTTTTGAAAATGTAAGCTGTAAAAATTTTGAAAACAATTTTAATTTATATTTTTGAAACAACTTTTTAAAAAATAAAGAATTTTGAAAACACGTGATTAAATTAGCAATATCAGTGTTGCGGGAGAACCGCTTGTAAATCCATTTCAAAATTGACGGTTACCGAAGTTAACACGTCAAAATCTCATCAAAATAACTGGCATCAAAATATAATACCAAATGAATTTTCATTCATCAAAAATGTCACAAGAATCTTCTCAAAGATAGAAAGGGATATCATACCCTAAACTTGTATTCATAACAAGTCAATAACACATGAATTCACCAATACACAAAAATTGACAAAACTTGTCAATAGAAATCACGAAAATTGGTGAAGCACAAAATTCCAGAAATCATCATCAGAAATCCAGAAAACACATAAAAAAGGGGGGAGGCCTAACACATGAATGGGAGCATGAAAACTCACCTACGCGTATCACACAGGAATGGCCCGAAGATCGTAGGGTGCTACCCTACATATGTGATGGCGAAACATCACATAAACGGGGTATAGTCTCCCACGTAGACAAAGAGACTTCGCACATTCGCTAGTCTAAATTATAAAAAAGGGGAAAAGGCCTAACACATGAATGGGAGCATGAAAACTCACCTACGCGTAAACACATGAATGAGAAGCTATCCATTAAATTTTCACACAGGAATGGCCCGAAGACCGTAGGGTGCTACCCTAGATATGTGATGGCGAAACATCACATAAATGGGGTATAGTCTCCCACGCAGACAAAGAAATATGTGTGAGACGAAATCACACAAAGAGTATCTAGACAACCCTCAAAGCCCAAGAGATATGTGTGAGACGAAATCACACCGATGAGGCCTAGTCTAACCGTGCAATATGTGTGAAACGAAATCACACAATGGTGTCTAGACAATCCTCAAAGCCTAAGAGATATGTGTGAGACGAAATCACACCGATGAGGTCCAGTCTAAATCATAAAAATGATCGTCATGATCATAAAGAAAGTGTCAATTACACTAAGCTAGTAAATATAAGAGTTTAGCTTCATGTCCCATAACCACTTGCTTAACTCAAATATTTACGAACAGATTGTAAATCTTCACTAGGAAATTGTCACAAAAAGGATTCAATCGAACAAGTCCAGGAGTTAACCGACGAAGTAAACGCAAGCGTTTCATACCACTTGTTTTACTAGGCCGTTTAATTCAATTTCTCATACGAGTGAAATAAAGGCTTGTATATACTTATAGATTGGAAATTGATTTAGGAAAAGAGATTTGTAGTAAAATAGTTTTGAAATCGTTTGGAGAAACGGATTTTAATATTTACTATTAGTAAAGAAAACCTTTATATTTTTAAAGTGACAAATCACAAAAATGATTGTAGAAACAATCTATCACAAGAATTCACATACGAAGGTGTGAATGGAATCCAAAGAAATCGATACTGAATCCATCAGAAAGTATGTTCACAAAAATCCCGAAGAAAATGTCATCAAAGTTGCTAATAAATGATAGCAACAAATCGGGGAAATGATCAAGAATCGATCAAATTAGGAAACCAACGGCAAACAAAATCAGAGTCTTGAAAATCAAGAAATTAGCAATTTCTCAAAAACAAAGTGACCGAAGTCGAATGGAATTCAAGATGAGGAAAACACAAAATATCAAGTTCAAAATCGCTGAGATTCAAACTAGATATGAATGAGAAATCAAAATCACTCAATTTGCAACTGGTCCAGCTATTTTTCATCACACTGTAACAGGTACACAATGACACTCATAGCATAGAACAAAAGTGGAACAAAGTCCAAAAGCCAAAATGGCTTTAATTTGCCAAATTAAAACAAAATCAACATTGGCTAAATCAATTCAAAGCCGAAAACACAAGAATAAGCATTAGGAATTCATACCTAACAGTCAAAAATAATCATATGTAAAGATGAGAGATAAAACATCGACAAATAGTAGTAACACATGCTCCATCTAAGTTATGTTTTATAATTGTCCTAAACCCCAGGCTCTGATACCAAGCTGTGACGCCCCACCTCTATACCCACGCTAGCCAAGAACACTACGGTGTAGTACTGTCAACTAGCACGGAGAATAAGGCTGTTGAGGAGCGACCATCTATGTAATTGCCTTGTGCGAGCACCGATATGTCAGATATTAAAACATTGCATTTCATTTTTTAGAGGAAACCCGACATACCGATACAAACTCAAAGCTACTACACAGTGGCTATAATAGTTTAGGACAATAGATATAAAAATAACACAGATAACATAAATGCGGAATAAAGATGGAACGAAAAGTCTCATATATATAATAACTGATATCAGTTACAATACATTTGACACAATACAAATGATACAACTAAAACTGTCGACTCAAGAAGTTATATATACAAGTACATTATCGACTAATATACATGAATACATTATCATCTTAAAACAGACACACTGACTCCTACAACAAGTCGAAGACCACTTCAAATGATATAAAAAGTCTTCATAGCTCTAGCAGCAACCCAAAGCTAAAAATCTACAACCTGTAAATACTCGGTCTGACCCGAGTATTAGATTCAAAAGAAAATAATACTCGGATCAGTCTAATTCAAACTCAGTTATTAGCGCATAGAAGCAATAATAATCAATCTCAATATAGATGACAGTCACAGAAATCTTGTATATCCAACTCTCGATACGAGAATTGGATAACGACAGATATAACACTAAACAGTGTTAATCCACAAAACAGAAATCCAAAGCAGTTTAAGCAATTGAAATGTCAATTTAAAAACATCAATGCTAATTGGCTGTAGTACACGCTAACGTGTACTGCCTCGCCAATACAGCCTACGAATTACGCAACAGGTCGATGAATCAAGAACAAAAGAAATATCGATTAAAATCTGTCAATTCAGTGTGGCTGCAGTGCACGCACGCGTGCACCGCCTCGCCACAACAGAATATAAAGTCACCACAAGGGACAAGGGTAAAACTGCTACGAAAATGCAGCCACCACTTGTATTTAAGGGCAAGGCTGCATCGGTGAAGCAAAATGACAAAAATGCAAATGATACAAGGCATCAATGCAATGTATCAGATTTGAGAACAAGGCCGCTGAAGACAGTAACAAGAAAGGGCAGACATGACTCAACATGTATGAATGGCCTCAACGTCAAAGACAGAGAGACCAAAATGAAACTGCACAAGCCTCAATAACAACTACATGGAACTGGAGGTTGCGACTTAAATAGAAAATGCACGTGAACCTCATGGCAACAATTCAAGGCAACAGTGACAACCCAAATACAATCCAAATGCCATCAGTGAATATGATAACACTGCAACAACTACGCTGCAAGTACCACAGGCACATGGAGATGCAGTGAAGCCAATATGGCAAATAATGATGAAGTATATAAGTGCAGGCAACGAAAATTAGAGAAGTACAAAATGGTCAAGCTTCCATATACAGGACTTCAAGTAGATGCAAGTTAACTGGGATATGAATAACTACAACATGCAGTGGCAACAAAGTATCAACATATCAATGTCTAGGCCATAGTCAACAACAAACTGGCATTAATGCATACTGGAATAGATGCATCAAGGTGACAAAGGGGTCAGATTAAAATACATTGTGAAAATCAGTGACTCAAGATCAAAGATTTAAACATGTACAACACAGTGAACAGGTTCAGGTGAAACAGGGGTGACAAAATACTTTAGTATGAAGGCAGACTATAATGCAGCTATCACAAATATGATATAGTGAACTATAGGATATACATGTGTGCAGTGACAATACACAAGGTAAGATGAAATGTCAAGTTCATTGTCTTCTCACAGGAGGTACAAAATCACTTTCGAACAAGGCATCAACAACTACCGGGGCAACATAATGAAACTGTGGACAGGGACAAGGCTACAACTCAAAGATATAAGGACCGAAGTGAGTACACCTAGGGAATGCAAAGTCAATCCAAAAACATATACCAAATCAAAGTAAATGCAACAATGTACAGTGCAGGTCCAAATAGAAGCAGTGGACAGTACATGTATAGTCTCAGCAACGAAATGCAGCAGTGACATGCACATCAACCAAACAACCTACAAGGTCAGGGAAGCAATGACCGGACCAAATGAAGACCAGACAGTACAGACTGAAGCAACATGCTATTGCTACCAAGTGAACCAACTCTGAAATGTCAAAACTGCATATATATGAAATGGATACACCATCAGTGCAGACCAGAAGTGAGACCAGACCAACCAATCAACAAACAAGGTACACCAGATCAGACTATGATGATCAAAGTCAAGAGTGTCAATAGGATCAAGTGTACCAGTGAACGAATGCATACAGACCAGATACAACAAAGTGCATCAGATAAACCAGAAGTGCAGAAACACTTCAAAGAGCATGGAAATGGAATCTCAAAAACAAGAGGCCGAAGTCACAGACTCTATGAACAACTGACTAGAATCAAAGGGACGAAAATAAAATCAACGTCAGTAACATCAAAACGATCCAGGGCTGTCACGAAAACAATTCGAACTATAATGAACAAACCATCATCCAGTCATATGAAATTGGAAAAGCCAGAGAAATCATCACATTCCAACGAAATTAGGAAACACGAAATCGACTGCAAATCAAGTCGTGGCAAGCAACAAATTATACAAATCGAAGAAAGCAGAAAGCATTAGAATTGAAATAAATGTGAGTGATAAGAAATCACTCGAGTTCATTCACGAATAACTAGGTTAAATTAGATGTGAGTATAAACACTCACCTTAGCCACGAATGAAAGACGAAGCGTAGCGATGAGGAAGAGGAACGAAGTTAAGCCAGAGCTACAACAATCGACGAAGGCAAAGTCCAAATCACCTTCTCGAGCAAAGCCGAGCACTAAGGGAACGAAGCCCCAAATCAGAAAAACCCTAAATCGCGAATCGCCTGTAGGGGAGGAGAGAAACGCGACTTTGTTTTGAACGCGAGAAAATGAACGTGAATGGAGAGGGTAAGAGGCCTTTGTCAGATAATAAAGGTGAAGGGGAATAGATTTGTTAATGGGCCAAGCAATAATATTAAGCCCATTAAATTTATAAATAGCAAACCATGATAATCAAACACTTTGGTGATATTTAAAACACGATTTTAATCCATTAGAACAACGGATTCGAACACGATAAAAATTCATATTTAGGATTTTGAATACGAATAGACGATGTCATATTTAAATAAAATATTTAAATATATTATCGTATAAATGCGGGTTGTTACAAGTACTATGGTTTGAAAAATGAGATTTTTTGAAAGTGTATTTAATGAAGAATTGTTTTTAAATATATTAACTTGGAACTTATTGAAATTGAAGATTTAAGAATGTGACTTTATAAAGTGGTGGTTTAATATGATTTAAAGGAATATTTCAAGTTTAATAAATTGATGGAAATGTTCAGTGGTTTGGAAATGGGGTTTTATTTAAATGATATATTGATTTGGTTTTGGAATTTAAATGATATATTATGGCTTTGGTTTTTGAAATGGAAATGATATATTGATTTGGCTATGAAATGAAATAATATAGTATTTAGTTTTGAAATGGATATGATATTTTGGATTTTAAAGTATAAATTATTTTGAAATAAATATCCATGGGTTATAATAACGGTTGGTTGTTAAAGAGACCGGGATCAGATATGGGCATACTCATTGTCGATACCGAAAACCACTTTAACAACCGTGTACGCGGTGGAGATTCCAGAATGAAGTAGGATAGTGGCAACGAACCTATTAAGGTATATACGTGGACCTGACTCTCGTGAGTTGGCATAAGGTGGCTAAAACTGGAGCGATCTCGGGCCAATGAGGTAGCACCTCTGATCGGACACATTTCTTTGATACTATTCTATTAATTTGTGATTGATTTGGTGGACACCCTTTGATTTTTGATTTGGGAGTGTGTTCCGAGGTGGGAGGTAGTGGCTGCTATGCGTTTCCACCAGCCCGTGTGCGTAATTGGTATATCTACCCTGGCATTGCCTAGTTGTGCCGTGTCACCTACCATATCGAGCTTTACTACGAGTTTGATTTGTGTCGTACCTATGGAGTATCCTCTGGTAGCTCCAGTTTACAGGGTATTACGGTAGTGTATAGACTATTGGCACTATTATGTGTTAAGGTGGAAAATGTAAAGCCTTAACGCTATTTAAAAGTAATTTTATTTTACTATTAGACATTATTATAATAGCGAATATTACTACATAGTAGATAGTTTAACGGATCCTTAAAGAATTGGCGATCCCAAGCATTCTTTAAGTTACTTGTACCTTTATATTACAGTTCACTTGAGTTGGTTTACATTGTATAAGTATGTCCTGACTCGAGTGTTTTGTGTTTTGCCTTACGCTCGGGTCAGACTGAGTGATACAGCATTCGAGAATCACCTTTGGAGTTGGAGCTTTCTTGGAGATCCAGCTATCTATTTGGCTTTCAGTTATCCAGTTGATTCGAGTAATGTATTCTGATTTATACTTGATTGTCATATTGATACTTCTGTTGTATCTTGTTAACTCTGATGTATATATATATAGTAGCTTCATGAACTACTATTTCTTGCTTCCGCTGCATTATTATATTACTCTGTGTCTCTGGTTTGTGATTTATTTACTATATATTCCGAGTTTTACCAAATTTATATTTACAATTCGGTATTTTGAGCAATTCAAGTCCGACATGAGCAGATGCAAATGGTTGAAAATATCGGGTCGTTACATTTGGTATTAGAGCTTTGGCTCTAGACAAACTTAGCATATATGGTAAATTTATTTACAGAATCACTTTCGTTCGAGCTTTATTTTCTTCCTTTTGACTCGATTTCTTTTGAATTTTGGAACGTCCACTGCGGTTCCAAAAATCCATCCTTGTTCTCCCCTATTCGCCTTCTTTTGATTCTAGAGTACCCCATAACTCCACTTCGAATGATCTTTATATTAAATTGGCAATCTCGCCGATCTTTGTATGATTGTAAAGGAGTGAAACTCCTATACAAGAAGCATTGATTCACCGAAGATTTCTGCATCCTCGGTTTACAATGCTATCTATCTCTTGTTATCCCGAATTCTATCTCTTGAGATCGGATGTAGGTTTGTCCCAGAACTCCACATCGATCTTATTCTTGAAGACATTGTCGACCCGGTTAAGGTTGTCAGTGATTTATATAAGCTTATTCATTCCCTTATTCTGTTATTTAATCATCTTGTCTTTTGTTTCCAACTTATCTTCAAATCATTCCTGAAGTCTATTTGTAAACTAATATTTAAAATGTTTTATTACATATAGTGTTGTTTGAGTTGTTGACGTTGATTTGGTTTTCCAATTGATTCGTCTGATCAACGCTATCGATAGGATCTCCAAAACACTTGAACAGAGAAAACCGACACCATATTGTTTTCAAACTTGGTAAATGGGATAAATTTTGTATAATTATATTTTATATATGTATAATTTTCTGAATTTTGATAGTTAATTGAATTAGTTGTTAAGAAATAATATTTGATTTTATATATAGCTTGTAACCATTGGCTTTTGTTTCATGTATAAATAATTGAACTATCAAACATGGTTAAAAATTAATTTAGAAATTTAAATGAATTTTAAATCAAGAATGTGAGAATTTAATTTCCAATGATTTCAAGCTTTGTTTTAAAGTTTTATAAGGATATATTATTTAAAGTATTTTCGAACAGAAATAGTTTTCAAAGAATTTTAAAAGTTTCAGATCGGTGCTCTTCTTTTTGTCGCTGGAAAATAATTTCGGGGATGACTGCAGCATCATCGACGTTCATTTTCGAGTTTCGAAGTGAAGAGACCATCCTGTAGCCTCGCTACAGTTTTGTTTTAGAAAATTTAATTGATTTGAATTTCTAAAATTTGACTTGATTTATAATATATATTGGTATATGATTTCAAATTTGATTTGATATATATATATATATATATTTTATATGTATTTATTTATCTTTAAATTGTTTGAAGTTAATCGAAAATTTAATTCTTAAATTTTATCTTAAAGGATGATTTCAATTATAAAATGAAGTCAAAATTTGAATAAATAATTAAGCTTGAATAATTTAATTGGGAAAATTTTATTTGTATAATATTCTATTGTATTCCAATATAGCTTACCTTAATTATTTAGAAGTTAGCAATGTAATTGGATAATGTACAATATAAAAGGATTTTATAAATAAAATTTGAGTGGTTATAATAAATGTTATACACTTAAATTTTAGTATAAAATATTAATAGAGGTAAATAGAATAAAAGGTTAATTGAATAATTACAATATAAATGGTGTTAATGGAATTTATAAATAAATGGGAGTAGTCATAATAAGTGTAAATATACTTAATATATATGATTAGATATATTAAGTGGAATGAATTTAATAATAATATGGAATAAAGAAGAATTAAATTTATTGAATAAATTATTTTCAAATTCATAATTTTAAGAAGTATTAATTGGATGATAAGATAATGAAATTAGAAATAGTTAAGATTTATTTAACTTAGGTGAAATCAAATGGATGAAATCAATTATTAATTTAAGTTGAATTTTTCATGGTTTTAAATTTGTCATCTTATTCTGTTTTCCAGTCTATTTTCTTTTGGGTTGTCCTTATTCTCCTACCTCCTAAGTAGGAAATCAAATTCCAAATTGATCTTATTCCTGAAGCTCGACTTGTAGTTCTTCCTCCCAGAAGGACTTATCTTTACCTGTTACTTTTGGAAAGCTTTCCAAAAATCTTTGGTACCTCTCAGAATCTGAGCACTGCTTACCATCCACAGACCAACGGTCAAACGGAAAGAGTGAATCAGATTCTAGAGGATCTTCTTCATGCTTGTGTTTTGATTATGGAGATCTTGGGAAGGTCATCTCCATCTTGTTGAACTTACCTATAACAACAGTTATTAGGTATAGTTTCAATCTTCTTTTTCATCTTGTCTTAATCCAATCTCATTCTATCTTGTTTTGGGTATTAATTAATTTAAAATTGAATTTATATGGTTTAAATTAATGATTCTATTTTGAGTTTCAATTTAGTTCTCTTTCAGATTGTTTCTATTCTCCTACCTTCTTCCTTTTCGGGGACAAAAGGTTTTGAGTGGAGGACAGTGTAAGAACCCATAATTTTGTAAATATTTTTAATTAAACTTTTGTTTGAAAACTTTGATTTTTAAATCATTAAATATTGAATTTCTGGAATTTTCCAATGTAAGTTTGGAATTTGTTTGTAATTTATTTTGCCAAATACAATGAAATGAACATTTTCTGAAAATTTTATATTTTGGTCAGCTTTGGTTAAATTTTGAATTTCAGTTTAAAATTTAAATTTGAATTTTTAAATTTTATTCTTTTTATTTGAAGCAGAATATAATTCTGATATTCGTGCTGCTTTTCGTTTCGTCAAATTCCGTTTTATACTTTTTAAATTTGATAACTTTCGGCGTTTTACACGCAATAAATTTATGTACTTTTATTATATATATATTTTATATCTTTCCTATATCCATCTCTACTTTATCTTCCTATTTTTATTTTGTCTAGACATTCATTTTTTTTATTGAATTGTCACTTGTTTATATCTTTTATTTATGGCGTGGAAAAATCAAAGGGCATACGCTATATTGTCTTAATTACTTGCCTTTTTAATTGCCTACTCTTTATTCCTTTTTAGTCGTTCCCACCCTTGTTTGGCCGTACATTACTCTATCAAATCACATAAAAATCTTCTCAATATCTCACTTCCTCATTTGCCTCTTCTGATTGAAAGATTTTATAGTAAGTTTCTTTTATTAAATAGGAATTAAAGCCACTTTATTATTTTCTTACCATTTATTCTTTTAGCCGTCCATACCTCAAACCCTAGCTGCCTCCTCTATTACTAATTCACGTACAAAAAAAAACATTTTCCCACATCTCATTTTCATTTGCATAAAGAGAGAAAATACTGTAAGTTTCCATGGCCTCCTCTTCCTCTTCTCTTTTCTCTTTTCTTTTTTTTCCTTTGCTTTCTATTTGTTTTGCTCGGCCCCTATCTTTCACCATCACCTCTTCCACCATCACCTTCCACGGCCAGCACCACCTCCAATCATAGCCGTGAGCATTGGATCCAAAGCCCATCACCAAAAGTTTCTTGAAACCCTATCTGAGCCTCTACATCACCAAACCCCCTCTTGTTTGCCTCGGCCACACTTATTTCCACCACCTATTCCTCCTCCTTGCCTTGCTCTAGGTCGGGCCCCTCTGACCTGACTCGATCTGACCCAAAGTCTAGCCCATAGGCCGAGCCACATGGCCATAAGCCGAGCCAAACCTCAACAACCCTTTGCCTAATGCATATACTTGCTTTGCCTTCCATTTTCTAAACCATAGCATGCTTGTAAACCATCATGGCCGAGCCTACGTGTGTCATGGTCAAGCCCACTTGACCATGGCCGAGCCACATGATGATGGTCTAGCCATTGAAGCCATGGCCGAGCCTACTTGCTTGGTAATTGATCATCTTGCTTAGCTTTATCAAAGGTTATGTCATTTGATTCATCCCTTTTCAACTGTTTAATTCATTTGTTGTTTGTATTGAATCATATTCTTATGTTGGTGATATTTGTGTACATACAAGAGTTGGATCTGACCCTTCATCTACTCAAGTTTAATTTGTGCTTCGACGTGCTTTTCGGAGTTTGTTGTGTGTCTCTAGTTTGTCAATTCTAGCTTCAAAAAGGTGAGTTTATCACTCTCGACATACGTACTTTTATAATTGTAAAACAATGGCATGTGAATTGTAGAAAATTTATATGTTATGTTGATATGTTCATACATGCCTGTGATATGATTATATGATGTTAAATTCCTTTTATATATATTTTTTACATCATCTGATATGATTATATGTTCTACTGTTCATTTATTTACTGATTCTCACAGTACAAGTTTCCTGTCACTATGGGTTGAAATGATACAAACTCGAACGGACATTAGAATAAGGAAAAATCATTATAAGCTTAAATGATAGCCTTGAGTGATTTTTACTGTATTTGTTTTACTTGGGATTGCGGGTTTGAAATGATAGAACCCAGATTTTTCTTTTTATACTAAGGATTGAAATGATACATATCTATATCACTTGACCTAGGTTAGAAAATATTATACAGGATGTAACAACCCTGTATTTTGTAATTATTTTCAAATTGAATTTCCTGATTTAAAAACTTTATATTATTTATTAAAATGGATAATTTTGTTATTTTAAAATATAAATTTTGATTTGTATGTGAATTATAATTCCAAACATGAATAAATATAATATTTTCCAGAAATGTGAATTTTGATCAATATGGTCAAACTTTGACTTTTAATTTAAAATTTTAAAAGTTTGAATTTTTGAATTTTGTCTTTTGTTATGAATGTAAATAAAATTTCAAGTATACTGCTTTTCATTTCGTTGAAATCTGATTTATATTGTGAAAGTTATGCTTTTTACACTATTGTATGTAAATTGTTTTATTTAACAAAATTGTTTATTTTAATTTATATAAATAATATTTTGTTTTTCATGTCATGTTCAAATTTATGTTTACATGTGTAACATGACATGTTTTGTATATATATTTCATTTTTAAAACCTTTTAAAAGCATAGTTATAATTTCCAAAGTCAAGTGTATTATGTTTACAATTTTTAAAGCTAGTCTCAATATAATAAGCTATTTTCTTTATTTATTTTTCTATTTTCCTAAAACAAATTATTTATTTTCTTTTCCACTTTATTTTTATTTTTTTATTTTTATTTACTGAGTTTTATTTTTTTTATTTTGTATAAAAGATATTGGAAATTCTAAGAGACAAAAAGCTTTAAAAACAATGACCTTTCATTTGCTAGTCTCTTCATTTGCTTGCCTTTTCACTTCCTAGCTTTTGCCGTTCTTTTCCTTTGCTTGTAACCATGTATTTTCCTTCCTATTCACGTGAAAATTTCCTTATTTCATCATTTTGCACGGCTATTCTATCTTGAGAAAAAATGGAAGCAATGGCCTTCTTCCTTTTCTACTTTTCTTCTCTTTTTCCATTTGTTTTTGCCTTGACTTCCTCTAGCTTTGCTCGGCCATAGCCACCACCAGCTCCTCCGACTACCACCACTTCTTTCTCCACATAATCCACGGCCTAACATCCTTCTCCTCTGACTTGAAAGTGCCATGACCTCCATATGAACACAACTCCACAAAAAACTTGCAAAACACCTTGAAAACAATGCCTAACCAACCTAGTTTTCACCATACCTTCCATATTTTCCCTCGGCCACCTCCTTAGCCTCCACTACCATCATGACCTAACCTCTGACTATCAACCTAACCCCTGACCAGACCTGAACTAGAGCATGGCCGAGCCCATGGACCTTTGGTCGAGCCCATGGACCTTTGGCCGAGCCAAAAAGTTGAACCAAAATGATGCAACCTCCTCTCTAGCCTTGCCTTTTGCACTTCCCATGTTTGTAACTTCCAAACCCTTTTCCTTCTTGATCAAGACTTGCATTCCCAGTCCAAACCAGATCTATTTCCACCAAATAACCGTGATGGCCGAACCTATATTCTTGTGTGGTCGAGAAAAGTTGAATTGTTGTCAAACAATTTGGAGTTAAAAGCTAGGTGATGTATTTGTCTAGCCTAGTTTCCATTTGTTTCAATTTAAACTTTGGTATTGTAATTATATTTATATTTTTCTTTGTTTGTTGTGAATACAAGATTAATATCTTGGCTATCTCTCCACTTAAATCCAATGTCGTGCTATATTGTGCTTTCTGGAATCCGTTATGTGTTTTAATTTGCAAACTTTAGCTTAAAAAGGTGAGTAATCACACCTGACATTCATACTTATATAACTGTGAATTGATAGCAAGTGAAAGTGTATAAATTATTATATCATGTTATACCTTCCTGTGATGTATATTATATGATGTTAAAGCATGTTATAAACTTGTCACATCATCTGCTATGTTATATTATGTTATGCTGTTTATTTATATTATGTTTATCACACAGAAAGTTCCATGTAGAATAGAATCACTATGGGTTGAAATGATACATACCCGAACGGACTTTAGAATAGGGAAAATCATTATGGGCTGAAATGATAGGCCCGAGCGATTTTTATTTATTTTTATTTAACTTGGGATTGCGGGTTTGAAATGATAGAACCCGGATTTTTCTTTGTAAATTACAGATTGAAATGATATATTATCCGTATCACTTGACTTAGGTTAGAAAATATTATACAGACCCGTGGTTATTTTATATATTATTTGGAAGTTTTAAGTATTTTGAAAATGTAAATTTTGATATTTTGATTTAAATTTGGTTTAAAATGATTTAATAAAGTGAAAAATGATTTTCTATGTATTAAAAATGTTAAATAAATGAATGGAAATTTTTGATTTGAAATATAACCTAATTTGGGAATTTGTGATTTGGCTTAAAATGGAATTTTAAGTAAAGAAAATAAAAATGGAAATTAAGTCTTATTTATGAAATAGAAATTTAAATATAAGTGTTTAGTAATTGTAAAAAATGGGGAAATTGTACACTTGAGTTTAATAAGTAAAGTATTGGAAAATTGAATTTTAATTGTGAAATTTTTCTTATAAAAATCATAAGTTAAAAAAAGTATTTAATTGAACATTTTGGGGTGGAAAAATATGATTTTTATATTTTAAAAATGGTTTAAATTGAAGTTTATTTGTTGCTGAAATTTTATTGAAAACCTGGAAATTCTTTCAGTATCACTTCAGAAATGCTATCGTTTCTGAATAGTAACTAAAATCTGAACTAAATGAATCTACAGCACTTTGTAAATGTTGTAGTTGCAGAAGTGAACTAAAAGGCTAAAATTGACTAAGGGCTATTACAGCAGTTTTGTGAATGCTGTAGTTGCAGAATTGAACTAAACTTGAAATTTAAACCTGAACTATTACAACAGTTTTGTAAATGCTGTCTTTGTTGAATTAAACTATTTTTCAACTAAAACCGAACTATTACAGCAGTTTTTAAATGCTGTCTTTGCTGAATTGAATTGTTTCAAATGTAACTTACCATGGCATTTTCTAAGTGCTACGAAAGCTAAAATTTAAATTGTTTGAAGTATTTAAGTGAATAAATGAGCTCAGAAAAAGGTAAATTTTTGGGAATTTAATATTTGATTTGTAAGTATAATGACTTCATATTTAAATGGTGTAAATGAATTATTTTGATTTGAATATAAACCACTTTGAAATTTATGAGTTAATACAATGTTTGAAATTGGTATAATTGAATGAATGAACTTAAAATGTTATAACTTTGGTAATGAATATTAATTTAGAAGTATTATGATTTTTCTAAGTATTATGAGGTCCTAATGGCAATATTCCAAGTGTTATGATTTCCAAGTATTTTGGGTTTCAAAAAGTTTGGTTTCAGAATTGTTATGACTTTGAAAATACTATGGTTTGGAAATGAAATTAATTGGAATTGTATTTAATTAAGAATTGTCTTTAAATATATATTAATTTGAAACTTGTTGAAATTGAAGATTCAAAGATATGACTTTATAAGGTGGTTTGGTTTAATATGATTTAAAAGAATATTTCAAGTTAAATAAATTGAAAGAAATATATTGATTTAGTTTGGAATTTAAATGATATATTATTGCTTTGATTTTTGAAATGGAAATGATATATTATTGAATTGGTTTTGAAATGGAAATGATATATTGTTGAATTTGTTTTGAAATGGATATGTTTTGGGTTTGAAAGTATGTATTATTTTGAAATAAATGATATGATTTTGAAATGGTTTAAAGGATGTATTTTGATTTGAAACATAAACTATTTTGAAACTTATAACCACGGGTTATAATAACGATTGGTTGTTAAAGAGACCAGGATCGGATATGGACATACTCTCTGTCGATACCGAAAACCACTTTAACAACGGTGTACGCAGTGGAGATTCCAGAATGAAGTAGGATGTAACAACCCGGTTTTTCGCGTCAGTTTATGAATGACGACTAAATCATTGTTAATTGCTAATGTAGATTTTAATCAAGTCGGAATCCTTTTTGTAAAAGTTTGTTATCGTCACTAGACGATTGAAATTGATAACAAATTTCTATCAGCAGTTTTAATCATATTGAAATACTTTTTAGGCTGTAAAATTCTTTAAGATGTTGAGTTAAATGTTGTTGGGCTTTAAAGAAAAGCTAGCCCTTTGTTCTTTTAATTGCCGTGATAACCTTGTAAACCGTCCCTCTTTATTTTATTCTCATTCCAAACCCTAAACGTTCGAAAGCATTAAAAATGGCGGCCTCGATTGAATTTGTGACTTCGTTCCTGCTTCAAAAATTAGGGTTTCGCAACCTTGATCGCCGATCTAATTCTGGTCGTTGTTGCTTGCGATCGATTCCAGTTAGTTCGTTCCTCTGTGATTTGTATTTTGGCTCTTCAAAAAAAATTGGGGCTTTGATTTGGAATGCCGACTTGAGATGGATTGCGTTCGCTCGTTTCTCTGAGTTGCTCTTGGCCCTTTGTAATCGATCGAGTTGGAATGATCGTGTGTTTGAATTATCGATCGATCGCCATCCTCTTTACTCTTCGCTCGATTTTGGAATTAGGACTTCGGCTGCTTCATTCGTGGCTAAGGTGAGTGTTCTCGGCACTCACATCTAATTCAAATGGTTAAGCTCGTCTGCTTATTGTTTTCGTGGTCTTCAACACTGACATTGTTAGTGGTTGGGTTTGATTCTCGGTTGCCTGTTTCTGTATAAGTTAGGCTTCGGCCATTTCTGTTGTTTTTGTGGATATCATTGTTCGAGTGCCGAATTCATTTTTATTTGGCCTTTTGAAGCTTATTCGTTATGCCAGGTTGTTTAGAGATGTTCGTGTTCCTTTGATTTCGTTTTTGTTTAACTCGGTTTCGAACTTGAATTGTTTGATTTCCGTTCTTTTGACTTTGGGTTGTGAGGTTGTTATTGGATGATTTTCTGCTGGCTTAGGACTTAGATTGGGATTTCATTTAACTGTGCTTATATTAAAGTGCTGTTTCATTTGTTATTGGTATATATATGTATTCATACATATATATACTTACGAGCATACTTGTTTTGTGTTCCATAGCTTTGGCACTGACTTGACTCTGATGGTGATTTCTTTTGACTTCAGCCACTTAGATTCTAATTTGAAACTGTCCTTTAAATTTCTCTTGCTTCTGGCTTGAAGTCTTAATAGTATTCTGGTCTCTGCCCATTGGTCCAGTTTCATGTATGTTTGATACTGCAGTTTCTTCACTTGGTTCCTGCATATATATCACTACATGTTGCTTATGTTATCCTGACTTATGCGCATGTGTCTTTAGTTTGTGTTCCCTTGAGGCTGCTGTTCCACTTTGTTCATTACAGTTCATTTGCATGTATTCATGTCCCTTGTTCATGTTGTTGTTGGTCTTCACTGTCACTTATTCATTTAGACTTGAGTTTGTTGATTTTACTTAAGTCTGTTGTCTTCACCTGTGTACATTGGTTGATCTTGTATAGTTACATGTTGTTGCCATATCTTTGTTGTAACTCTTGGAGTCTGGTTTGCTTTCATTGCTGTATTCGTGATGAACTGTAGTTGTGCATTCATCTGAATTGCTTCCATGTTACTATTGGGTATCTTCTCTGTCATTTGCAGTTGCACATCTGAGTCATTCATTCTGTTTTCGTATTGTTGCATGTCATCTCTGCTTCACCTATGCTGCATGCTATTTGTTGTACATATAGGTGATCTGTTGCCTGTGGTCTTTACTCGAATACGACCATGTACTTGTAAAAATTTTGAACTAGTGCACTTGTGACCATTCACTGCTGCACTCAGGTCTGTGACATTTGTAACCTGTATATTCATGTTGGAGTTGTTCATTGAAGTTTTTTGTTGCTTCACTGCCTGGTTCTCGAATCTGATACATTGCATTGATGCCTTGTATCATTTGCATTTTGTCATTTTGCTTCACTGATGACCTTATCTTCTAACGAGGCTGATCTGCGTCTTTTCTGTTGAGTGTTGTAGTGCCATATCTTTGGTGCTCTCGCCTTCAGTTTGCTATTTTCCCTGTGCCTTTCTTTGCGACATGTTGAACTTGTTTCACTTGTTGCCTCTTTCATTGGATACACTGTTTCATTTCACTGATGCAGCCTTGCCCTTAAATACAAGTGGTGGCTGCATTTTCGTAGCAGTTTTACCCTTGTCCCTTGTGGTGACTTTATATTCTGTTGTGGCGAGGCGGTGCAAGCGTGCGTGCACTGCAGCCACACCGAATTGACAGATTTTAATCGATATCTCTTTTGTTCTTGATTCATCGACCTGTTGCGTAATTCGTAGGCTGTATTGGCGAGGCAGTACACGTTAGCGTGTACTACAGCCAATTAGCATTGATGTTTTTAAATTGACATTTCAATTACTTAAACTGCATTGGATTTCTGTTTTGTGGATTAACACTGTTTAGTGTTATATCTGCCGTTATCCAATTCTCGTATCGAGAGTTGGATATACGAGATTTCTGTGACTGTCATCTATATTGAGATTGATTATTATTGCTTCTATGCGCTAATAACTGAGTTTGAATTAGACTGATCCGGGTATTATTTTCTTTTGAATGTAATACTCGGGTCAGACCGAGTATTTACAGGTTGTAGATTTTTAGCTTTGGGTTGCTGCTAAAGCTATGAAGACTTTTTATATCATTTGAAGTGCTCTTCGTCTTGTTGTAGTAGCCAGTGTGTCTGTTTTAAGATGATAATGTATTCATGTATATTAGTCGATAATGTACTTGTATATATAACTTCTTGAGTCGACAGTTGTAGTTGTATCATTTGTATTGTGTCAAATGTATTGTAACTGATATCAGTTATTATATATATGAGACTTTTCGTTCCATCTTTATTCCGCATTTATGTTATCTGTGTTATTTTTATATCTATTGTCCTATACTATTATAGCCACTGTGGGGTAGCTTTGAGTTTGTATCGGTATGTCGGATCTTATACTATCTGACATATCGGTGCTCGCACAAAGCAATTACACGGATGGTCGCTCCTCAACAGCCTTATTCTCCGTGCTAGTTGACAGCACTACACCGTAGTGCTCTTGGGTAGCGTGAGTATAGAGGTGGGGCATCACAGCTTGGTATCAGAGCCTGGGGTTTAGGACAATTATAAAACATAACTTAGATGGAGAATGTGTTACAACTATTTGTCGATGTTTTATCTCTCATCTTTACATATGATTATTTTTGACTGTTAGGTATGAATTCCTAACGCTTATTCTTGTGTTTTCGGCTTTGAATTGATTTAGCCGATGTTGATTTTGTTTTAATTTGGCAAATTAAAGCCATTTTGACTTTTGGACTTTGTTCCACTTTTGTTCTATGCTATGAGTGTCATTGTGTACCTGTTACACTGTGATGAAAAATAGCTGGACCAGTTGCAAATTGAGTGATTTTGATTTCTCATTCACATCTAGTTTGAATCTCAGCGATTTTGAACTTGATATTTTGTGTTTTCCTCATCTTGAATTCCATTCGACTTCGGTCACTTTGTTTTTGAGAAATTGCTAATTTCTTGATTTTCAAGACTCTGATTTTGTTTGCCGTTGGTTTCCTAATTTGATCGATTCTTGATCATTTCCCCGATTTGTTGCTATCATTTATTAGCAACTTTGATGACATTTTCTTCGGGATTTTTTTGAACATACTTTCTGATGGATTCAGTATCGATTTCTTTGGATTCCATTCACATCTTCGTATGTGAATTCTTGTGATTGATTGTTTCTACAATCATTTTTGTGATTTGTCACTTTAAAAATATAAAGGTTTTCTATACTAGTAGTAAATATTAAAATCCGTTTCTCCAAACAATTTCAAAACTATTTTACTACAAATCTCTTTTCCTAAATCAATTTCCAATCTATTAGTATATACAAGCCTTTATTTCACTCGTATGAGAAATTGAATTAAACGGCCTAGTAAAACAAGTGGTATGAAACGCTTGCGTTTACTTCGTCGATTAACTCCTAGACTTGTTCGATTGAACCCTTTGTGACAATTTTCTAGTGAAGATTTACAGTTTGTTCGTAAATATTTGAGTTAAGCTAGTGGTTATGGGACATGAAGCTAAACTCTTATATTCACTAACTTAATGTAATTGACACTTCTTAATGTTCATGACGATCATTTTTATGATTTAGACTAGGCCTCATTGGTGTGATTTTGTCTCACACATATCTCTTGGGCTTTGAGGATTGTCTAGACACCATTGTGTGATTTCGTCTCACACATATTGCACGGTTAGACTAGGCCTCATCGGTGTGATTTCGTCTCACACATATCTCTTGGGCTTTGAGGATTGTCTGGATACTCTTTGTGTGATTTCGTCTCACACATATTTCTTTGTCTGCGTGGAAGACTATACCCCGTTTATGTGATGTTTCGCCATCACATATCTAGGGTAGCACCCTACGGTCTTCGGGCCATTCCTGTGTGAAAATTTAATGGATAGCTTCCATGAGATAGCTTCTCATTCATGTGTTTACGCGTAGGTGAGTTTTCATGCTCCCATTCATGTGTTAGGCCTTTTCCCCTTTTTTATAATTTAGACTAGCGATTGTGCGAAGTCTCTTTGTCTGCGTGGGAGACTATACCCCGTTTATGTGGTGTTTCGCCATCACATATGTAGGGTAGCACCCTACGGTCTTCGGGCCATTCCTGTGTGAAAATTTAATGGATAGCTTCCATGAGATAGCTTCTCATTCATGTGTTTACGCGTAGGTGAGTTTTCATGCTCCCATTCATGTGTTAGGCCTTTTCCCCTTTTTTATAATTTAGACTAGCATTTGTGCGAAGTCTCTTTGTCTGCGTGGGAGACTATACCCCGTTTATGTGATGTTTCGCCATCACATATGTAGGGTAGCACCCTACGGTCTTCGGGCCATTCCTGTGTGATACGCGTATGTGAGTTTTCATGCTCCCATTCATGTGTTAGGCCTCCCCCCTTTTTTATGTGTTTTCTGGATTTCTGATAATGATTTCTGGAATTTTGTGCTTCACCAATTTTCATGATTTTCATTGATATGATATCAGTTTTTGTGCATTGGTGAATTCATGTGTTATTGACTTGTTATGAATACAAGTTTAGGGTATGATATCCCTTTCTATCTTTGAGAAGATTCTTGTGACATTTTGATGAATGAAAATTCATTGGTATTATACTTTGATGCCAGTTATTTTGATGAAATTTTGACGTGTTAACTTCAGTAACCGTCAATTTTAAAATGGATTTACAAGCGGTTCTCCCGCAATGCTGAATTTGTTGTTCGTTTTTACTGTACTTTGAGAAGTGCAATTTCCTTATCTAAGTTTCTACTGATATTGCTAATTTAATCACGTGTTTTCAAAATTCTTTATTTTTAAAAGTTGTTTCAAAAATATAAGTTAAAATTGTTTTCAAAATTTTTACAGTTTACATTTTCAAAAGAACGAGGAAGCGATTTAAACGTTTCAGAAAACTCAAGGACTATGACCCCTTTCTTTTACTGATTCACTTAATTCCGGATTTGTCCGTTTGAGAATGTGAAATGTTATTTTTTAAAACACACAATCTTGCACTTTCAAGGAAACGATAAAGAGATTTAAACGATTTAGCAAAAGTAAGGAGTATGGAACCATACTTTTACTGCTTCGGTTAATTCCGGACTCGTTAATTGAATATTTATGACTTCTGATTATCGTTTTTGATAATCAGATGTTTTTGTTTCTGATTATCGTTTTTGATAATCAGATATTTGTGAAATTTGATTATCGTTTGAGATAATTAAATATTTTTTGATTTGATTAATCGAATGTTTGTGTTTCTGATTATCGTTTTTGATAATCAGATATTTGTGAAATTTGATTATCGTTTGAGATAATTAAATATTTTTTCGATTTGATTAATCGAATGTTTGTGTTTCTGATTATCGTTTTTGATAATCAGATATTTGTGAAATTTGATTATCGTTTGAGATAATTAAATATTTTTTCGATTTGATTAATCGAATATTTGTGTTTTTGAATATCGTTTTTGATAATCAGATATTTGTGAAATTTGATTATCGTTTGAGATAATTAAATATTTTTTCGATTTGATTAATCGAATATTTGTGTTTCTGATTATCGTTTTTGATAATCAGATATTTGTGAAATTTGATTATCGATTGAGATAATTAAATATTTTTCGATTTGATTAATCGAATGTTTGTGTTTCTGATTATCGTTTTTGATAATCAGATATTTGTGAAATTTGATTATCGTTTGAGATAATTAAATATTTTTCGATTTGATTAATCGAATGTTTGTGTTTCTGATTATCGTTTTTGATAATCAGATATTTGTGAAATTTGATTATCGTTTGAGATAATTAAATATTTTTTGATTTGATTAATCGAATGTTTGTGTTTCTGATTATCGTTTTTGATAATCAGATATTTGTGAAATTTGATTATCGTTTGAGATAATTAAATATTTTTTTGATTTGATTAATCGAATGTTTGTGTTTCTGATTATCGTTTTTGATAATCAGATATTTGTGAAATTTGATTATCGTTTGAGATAATTAAATATTTTTTCGATTTGATTAATCGAATATTTGTGTTTCTGATTATCGTTTTTGATAATCAGATATTTGTGAAATTTGATTATCGATTGAGATAATTAAATATTTTTCGATTTGATTAATCGAATGTTTGTGTTTCTGATTATCATTTTTGATAATCAGATATTTGTGAAATTTGATTATCGTTTGAGATAATTAAATATTTTTCGATTTGATTAATCGAATGTTTGTGTTTCTGATTATCGTTTTTGATAATCAGATATTTGTGAAATTTGATTATCGTTTGAGATAATTAAATATTTTCGATTTGATTAATCAAATGTTTGTGTTTCTGATTATCGTTTTTGATAATCAGATATTTGTGAAATTTGATTATCATTTTTGATAGTTAAACCTATTTGCGATTTGAAAATTCGATTATCGTTTGTGATGATTGAATATTTGCGATTTTGAGATTTGAGCTTCGTCTTTTTCTCTGGCGATTCAGGTGAGTAATTTGATTTACTCACATTCAATTCGTGCAGTGCGCGATTTCTGCTCTGATTTTCCTTTTCTTTTAAATGCTGGAACTCGATTGATTCTTGCTTTTGATAGTCGTCTGATTTTGATTCCTTGATCCCCTCGATGTTGATTCTTTTGATTTGAAGCAATTGAACCTTTTGATTTTATCTGATACTTCCATAATTCTTATGCTTCCCTGTTGGCATTTTCTTTGCTTATGCATTCGACATTGCCATGCTCTTTTGGTTGTTACCTTTTACCCATTTATTCCCTATGATTGCATGGACGCAATTTCTTTAAGGAGGGGAGTCTGTAACAACCCGGTTTTTCACGTCAGTTTATGAATGACGACTAAATCATTGTTAATTGCTAATGTAGATTTTAATCGAGTCGGAATCCTTTTTGTAAAAGTTTGTTATCGTCACTAGACGATTGAAATTGATAACAAATTTCTATCAGCAATTTTAATCATATTGAAATACTTTTTAGGCTGTAAAATTCTTTAAGATGTTGAGTTAAATGTTGTTGGGCTTTAAAGAAAAGCTAGCCCTTTGTTCTTTTGATTGCCGTGATAACCTTGTAAACCGTCCCTCTTTATTTTATTCTCATTCCAAACCCTAAACGTTCGAAAGCATTAAAAATGGCGGCCTCGATTGAATTTGTGACTTCGTTCCTGCTTCAAAAATTAGGGTTTCGCAACCTTGATCGCCGATCTAATTCTTGTCGTTGTTGCTTGCGATCGATTCCAGTTAGTTCGTTCCTCTGTGATTTGTATTTTGGCTCTTCAAAAAAAATTGGGGCTTTGATTTGGAATGCCGACTTGAGATGGATTGCGTTCGCTCGTTTCTCTGAGTTGCTCTTGGCCCTTTGTAATCGATCGAGTTGGAATGATCGTGTGTTTGAATTATCGATCGATCGCCATCCTCTTTACTCTTCGCTCGATTTTGGAATTAGGACTTCGGCTGCTTCATTCGTGGCTAAGGTGAGTGTTCTCGGCACTCACATCTAATTCAAATGGTTAAGCTCGTCTGCTTATTGTTTTCGTGGTCTTCAACACTGACATTGTTAGTGGTTGGGTTTGATTCTCGGTTGCCTGTTTCTGTATAAGTTAGGCTTCGGCCATTTCTGTTGTTTTTGTGGACATCATTGTTCGAGTGCCGAATTCATTTTTATTTGGCCTTTTGAAGCTTATTCGTTATGCCAGGTTGTTTAGAGATGTTCGTGTTCCTTTGATTTCGTTTTTGTTTAACTCGGTTTCGAACATGAATTGTTTGATTTCCGTTCTTTTGACTTTGGGTTGTGAGGTTGTTATTGGATGATTTTCTGCTGGCTTAGGACTTAGATTGGGATTTCATTTAACTGTGCTTATATTAAAGTGCTGTTTCATTTGTTATTGGTATATATATGTATTCATACATATATATACTTACGAGCATACTTGTTTTGTGTTCCATAGCTTTGGCACTGACTTGACTCTGATGGTGATTTCTTTTGACTTCAGCCACTTAGATTCTAATTTGAAACTGTCCTTTAAATTTCTCTTGCTTCTGGCTTGAAGTCTTAATAGTATTCTGGTCTCTGCCCATTGGTCCAGTTTCATGTATGTTTGATACTGCAGTTTCTTCACTTGGTTCCTGCATATATATCACTACATGTTGCTTATGTTATCCTGACTTATGCGCATGTGTCTTTAGTTTGTGTTCCCTTGAGGCTGCTGTTCCACTTTGTTCATTACAGTTCATTTGCATGTATTCGTGTCCCTTGTTCATGTTGCTGTTGGTCTTCACTGTCACTTATTCATTTAGACTTGAGTTTGTTGATTTTACTTAAGTCTGTTGTCTTCACCTGTGTACATTGGTTGATCTTGTATAGTTACATGTTGTTGCCATATCTTTGTTGTAACTCTTGGAGTCTGGTTTGCTTTCATTGCTGTATTCGTGATGAACCGTAGTTGTGCATTCATCTGAATTGCTTCCCTGTTACTATTGGGTATCTTCTCTGTCATTTGCAGTTGCACATCTGAGTCATTCATTCTGTATTCATATTGTTGCATGTCATCTCTGCTTCACCTATGCTGCATGCTATTTGTTGTACATATAGGTGATCTGTTGCCTGTGGTCTTTACTCGAATACGACCATGTACTTGTAAAAATTTTGAACTAGTGCACTTGTGACCATTCACTGCTGCACTCAGGTCTGTGACATTTGTAACCTGTATATTCATGTTGGAGTTGTTCATTGAAGTTTTTTGTTGCTGCACTGCCTGGTTCTCGAATCTGATACATTGCATTGATGCCTTGTATCATTTGCATTTTGTCATTTTGCTTCACTGATGACCTTATCTTCTAACGAGGCTGATCTGCGTCTTTTCTGTTGAGTGTTGTAGTGCCATATCTTTGGTGCTCTCGCCTTCAGTTTGCTATTTCCCTGTGCCTTGCTTTGCGACATGTTGAACTTGTTTCACTTGTTGCCTCTTTCATTGGATACACTGTTTCATTTCACTGATGCAGCCTTGCCCTTAAATACAAGTGGTGGCTGCATTTTCGTAGCAGTTTTACCCTTGTCCCTTATGGTGACTTTATATTCTGTTGTGGCGAGGCGGTGCACGTGTGCGTGCACTGCAGCCACACCGAATTGACAGATTTTAATCGATATCTCTTTTGTTCTTGATTCATCGACCTGTTGCGTAATTCGTAGGCTGTATTGGCGAGGCAGTACACGTTAGCGTGTACTGCAGCCAATTAGCATTGATGTTTTTAAATTGACATTTCAATTACTTAAACTGCTTTGGATTTCTGTTTTGTGGATTAACACTGTTTAGTGTAATATCTGCCGTTATCCAATTCTCGTATCGAGAGTTGGATATACGAGATTTCTGTGACTGTCATCTATATTGAGATTGATTATTATTGCTTCTATGCGCTAATAACTGGGTTTGAATTAGACTGATCCGGGTATTATTTTCTTTTGAATGTAATACTCGGGTCAGACCGAGTATTTACAGGTTGTAGATTTTTAGCTTTGGGTTGCTGCTAGAGCTATGAAGACTTTTTATATCATTTGAAGTGCTCTTCGTCTTGTTGTAGTAGTCAGTGTGTCTGTTTTAAGATGATAATGTATTCATGTATATTAGTCGATAATGTACTTGTATATATAACTTCTTGAGTCGACAGTTGTAGTTATATCATTTGTATTGTGTCAAATGTATTGTAACTGATATCAGTTATTATATATATGAGACTTTTCGTTCCATCTTTATTCCGCATTTATGTTATCTGTGTTATTTTTATATCTATTGTCCTAAACTATTATAGCCACTGTGGGGTAGCTTTGAGTTTGTATCGGTATGTCGGATCTTATACTATCTGACATATCGGTGCTCGCGCAAAGCAATTACACGGATGGTCGCTCCTCAACAGCCTTATTCTCTGTGCTAGTTGACAGCACTACACCGTAGTGCTCTTGGCTAGCGTGGGTATAGAGGTGGGGCATCACATAGGATGGTGGCGACGATCCTAAAGGTATATGCGTGGACCCAACTCCCGTGAGTTTGCATAAGGTGGCTAAAATAGGAGTGATTGATGGGCCAATGAGGTAGCACCTTTGATCGGACACACTTCTTCGATACCATTCTATTACTTTGTGATTGATTGGGTGCACCCGTTGATTTGGGAGTGTTGTTCGAGGTGGGCGGTAGTGGCTGCTATGCATTTCCACCAGCCCGGATGCATAATTGGTATATTTACCCTGGCATTGCCTTATTGTGTCGTGTCACCTACCATATCGAGCTTTACTACGAGTTTCTATTTGTGTCGTACCTATGGAGTATCTTCTCATAACCTTTCGAGGTATGCAGGTATTGTGTAGACTATTGGCATTTTACGTGTTAAGGTGAAAAATGTAAAGCCTTAATGTTATTTAAAAGTATGTTTATTTTATGATTAGACATTATTATAATAGCGAATATTACTACATAGTAGATAGTTTAACGGATCCTAGAAGAATGGGCGATCCCAAACATTCTTTAAGTTACTTGTACCTTTATTACAGTTCACTTGAGGTTGTTTACATTGTATAAGTATGTATGTCCTAACTCGAGTGTTTTGTGTTTTGCTTTATGCTCGGGTCAGACTGAGTGATACAGCATCAGAGACTCACCTTTGGAGCTGGAGTTTTGCTTTGAAGAACTAGATATCTATTCATTTTGTTATCCAGTTGATTCCAGTTGTATTCTGAGTTGTACCTAATTATCATACTGTTACTCATGTTGTATCTTGGTATTTGTAACGACCCGACTTTTTCTCCACAGAAAGTCGTATCATTAATAAGAAAGAAAGGGGTAGAAAATAGAAAAGAAGAGAAGAAAGAAAAAAAAACAACAACAACGATCTCACAGCGGAACGAATAAATTATATTAATAACATATACATTTACATAGTATACAACACTTTACAGAGTTACACAGCATATACATCACTTACTAGACAGTTATAACATCTGTCTAGACATTACAACTCAATACACTACAGAGATACAGACACAACGGAACTACTATATATATCTACAACGCTGAAGCCTCCTGCTCCATTGCTCCTCCACAATTCGTCAAAGCTAAACCTGAATCCCTTGGCTACTCGTAAAAATTTGAGTACCCAAGAGTTTATAAAACAGAAATAAACAACTTGGGTCAGACATGGGTCTGGTGTGAGTAACAGGTTAAACTTGCTTAACTTCAAAACCTTTAAAAAGAAAAGGTATCACGTAAGACTCCCCACAAATAAACATGGGTAAGTTTTTACCTTACGCTAACCAAAACATTTGATAGGAAATCCAGTTATATTATAATAGGGTCTAGGGTTTTCAAATAAATATGAAATAGCTGAAATTGTTACATTATTAAATTCCAGCATACTAGCCACAAAGTGGGTTATACAATCAAAACCGTAAGGGCACGTAGGAAGAATGGGTTTCCATACAATGGCAGGGCTACTGGGGTACCGCCCGTCACAGTACGTGGCCTAGATCACCGTACCGAGGAGTACGCCCGCTCCCCTGCAACACAAAGCCGGAACCATCCCTTACTGGATAATTCCGAACAAGATAACCCCGTAGTTGGCGCGACCAACCACACACTAAGCCGAATAAAAAGAAAAGGGACCTCTAGACAGGGATCTATCTTGCTCTCAGTGGGTGCTACCCACGAAGCCTTGCTGCACCTCCCCTGTTTTAGCCATTCCCGGTTGATGAGGCTTGAGGTTACGATTACCTTTAATCAGAACATATCACTTAGAATGCTCATCGTCCGCCTGACGATGTGCTGAAAGCATTCAATCCATACAAGTTCGTTCCGGGTTCGAACGAAACCGAAGGCATTATCTCGTTACACTCGTTTTGGAATCACCCTCAGAGTTAACGACAATAACCCTTGCACTCTGAATCTTCATCTTCACTTGAGATTCACGACCTATCGTAAATTTGGATCGATGTGGTATTCAGGTCTCCAGACCTGGAATCCCGGTATACGGAAACCCGATCCCGGTCTCATCGAAATCCAAAACGTATCTTTTAAGGGCCAAGTTGTTTTAAGGTTAAAACAATTCAATTCTTATCTATATACACAAAGATAGATAATTCACAATAGATAATCTACATTATCATTTCAATTCAACCAAACATCCATATCATAGATCAGCATATATCTCATCAGAGATATCAATCAATGCAAAGCATCATTCATCCATTCATAAGTAATGATTTATACCATTTTTAATTAATTTAAAATGAATTTAAATTAATTACTTCATTTTATAAATCCTGCTTACTTAACCATTAATTAATTATAATCAATTAATTATTCTCTAATTACCCTTTAATTTCATTCATGTAATTTATCCTTTAATTAATTACTCAAATTAATTATCCTCAACCATTATAGTAATTAACCTTTAATTACTTCATTTAATTAATTAACTATAATTAATTAAATTAATCAACTATAATTAATTACATTAATCCTTAATTAATTACATTAATTAATCACTTCATTTATTAATTATTCCTTAATTAATCAATTCTTAATTACCTCATTAATTATATTAATTAATGATCCTTAATTACATTTTATCATTAATTAATTACATTAAGTAATTAATCTTTAATTAAACCATAATTTATTAATCACTATTGATTAATCACATTCAGTAATTAACTACCCTTAATTACTTCTTAAAATAAATTAATTATTCCTTAATTTATTTCTTAATTAATCCCTTGATTAATTTCCATTAAGTAATTAACTACCCTTAATTACTTTATTAATTACATTAGTAATTATCCATTAATTACTTCCTAAGTAATTATACCTCATTAAATTACATTTAGTAATTACTTCACAAATCATTAAATGATTATCTTAAATTAATTAAACTTAATTAATTAACTTAACTAATCAATTTAAATTCAATTAATTACAATGAGTAATTAATTTCTTAATTACTTTCATTAAGAAATTTTATTTAAAACAATTTCCACAAATGTTTATCTTTTAAATTAATTAATCTAATTAATTATCTAAATTAATCACATTAATTAATTATCCTTAGTTAATGATCTACATTAACTATTAGCTATTTTAATTATCTTTCTAAAATAATTAAACATTAATTAACCATTATTAATTACAACTTAATTAATTCTAATTATTAATAAATTAATCTCTAATTAATTAATTAAGTTCTTAATCAATAACTTAATTAAACCTTAATTACCTTAATAATTTTATTTCTAACCATTAACTTATAAAGTTAATGATCCTTAATTCAAATTAATTAACCTTTAATTTTAATTTAATTAATCCTTCATCAATCAATTTTAAACCCTTAATTACTAATTTATTAACCCAAGTCATAAATTAATTAAATGGATTAATTAACTTTTAATTACCTTAATAATTTATTTTATCCTAAATTATTAAATCTCAATTATCTTTAAGATAACACTTTATTTCTATTAATGATTAAAATATCATTAATAAAGCATTTAAAACAATGTACCTTTAAATTTACTTTTAAATTTCATTTTAAATTTAAGATTTAAAATGAAGACAAGTTTAACTTTAACAAAGTTTTTAAAAACATCCTTTTAATCACATGTTAAAGAAACACTTAATTAAAGAAATTTAAAACCAAATTCATTTTAAATTCAAATCAATTTAAAATACATATTAAACATTCAAATTGTTTAAAACATTTTAAATTTTAAAACTTCTTTTTATTTCAAAATTTGAAATACATATTCCAGGTAAATCTTTTAGATTTATAACCTATCTACAATTTAAAAACTTTATTTTAAAAATTCTAACTACTTATCCCTTTTAAAATATTTAAATCAATTCAAAATTTAAATACCTTATCTTATGTAAAAACTGAGATTTTAACTTAAACTCCAGATTTTAAACTAGATTTAAACTTATTTAAACTTTACTTTTATATTTAACTTCAGTTTTCAAATTCTATTTTAAAATTTAAAAACTGGAAAAAACTTTCTCTGTTTAAAAATCTGGAATACAACATTACCCGAGACACATCCAGAATGCTTCGAGTCAAAAACCACACTACTTCGAGTCAACAACCAAAATTACTCGAGTTTTCCCCACTGCCTATACCAGTTTAAACACTTAGAACCAAAAGTGCACAGTGCACATGTACCGTACCTCCGATCAACTCCAGTCATCACCAAGTTGACGAACATGCCGACGCTTGCCCACAGATCCAATTACGATCATCCAAAACTCATCTTCTACTCGAAATCAAATTCGAGTTCCCAAACCCAAACCTGGCAACAGTATTGCAACCATACCCCTAAACCTGTCAACGGCTCGTACTCCTGCCTCCGTTCATCGAAGTCGCTGAAACTCCGGCCATATCTTCTATGACACTCCAGCTTCCAATCTCCAAAGCCCTATTCATCTCGATCATCTGGAGAGGTCGTATCGATCAAAACTTTGACATAGTCAAAAACTAGGTTTACAAACTTCATCATCCTCCCATCGCCTCCACCAAGCCCTGTTCATCTTCCTGGCATTTTTGCCACACCCTAGGATCACTACACTACCTCCACCAAGAACCCCAAACCTTCAGATCAACTCAGTCACCATAGATTGACTAAAACCCCTTTCTAATTCAAATAAATACTACAGTCTCAATTTCTAACTAAACACTATGATTTTAGTTTTAAAAATCATCTTTTTGTTTATGTTTTCAGTTTATAATACTGAGTTTATAATTTATTTTGTTGGAGTTTTTACCTTTATTTATCATACTCTAATGTTTTAGTTACAGCGACAACTCCAAATTTATTTTTACTAAATAAGTTTAAACTAAAACTATGGTATAATAACATGTATGTTTTCAGGACTTAAGACTTAACAAAGAAAAAAAATATTGGACAAGAGCCAGAGGATTTTCATTTTTCTTAAGAACTGGTAACAAAGAATGTTACAGACAATCACATTCATGCATATCCAAAATGCCAGTAATTTCATCAATAAACATTCACAAAACATACTTATTTCAGAAAAGAAACATGCACAGATCATACTTAATCTTTTAATTTACTGAAGTTACTCACAGCAAATTCACCAATACATACACATGCAATGCATTCTTATTCCAGTAATCATCATGCAAACAGTTATTCAAACTTATATTTTAAAAATGATTGTTACTCACCGATTTAAATTAGAGACAGAGCCTTTAGTTTGAAATGGCTTTTTGAATTTGAGTGCTGGAAAATGTCTTTTGAAAACTGGAGTTGTTATTGAATCTTGTTTTTGATTTTGCTTTGCCTTTTAAAACTGCATGCTTCATCTTGCTTCAGATTTTTCTTGCTTTAAATTTTGAAAAGATGCTGGAAAATTTCTTTTGCTCTGATTTTTAAAAACTGAGTTGCTAATCCCTACAGAACTGGAATACTTGAAACAGAGTACTTGATTCCAGGCTTGAAGAAGATGCAAGTTAATGATTTGAGTTGTTTGATTTGAAAAGAATTATAGGTTATTGAATTTATTTTCTGGTTTGAGGAGGTATAGATCATCTGATTTGGTTTTGAGAGGAGTGTTTTGATTATAAATTGTTTTTGAGAAGTTTGTTTTAAGGAGGGTTTGATTTGTACAGGCTGAACACCATTTTCTCAAGATTTGAAAAGAGAAAATGGGAAAAGAATGAAGATGAAGTAACATATGTATAAATGCTGAAATAATTTAAATAAAAATAAAAGAAAAATTAAATTAAAGGTGACACTTGTCATATACATTAGCTATTTAATTTACACATGTTTTATCAAGCCTTAATATGGTGACATTTGTCTTTTAAGTATTTAATACATATTTTTATTTATTTTTAAATGTAAATAATAGTTTTTATACTTTATTTAAATGTATATATTTGAATTTCTTTTAAAGAAAATGTTATAACAAAATATATATAAATGAAAACTTATCCAAATATTTTAAAATTGTTTATTCTTTTGAATTTCAACATTTAATTCAAATTCAAATTAAATTTAAAAATCCAATTTTAAAATCAAGTTATATATATGCATATATAACTACCATTTAAAATAACAATTCTATTTTATCAAAGTCTATTTATATTTATAAAAACAAAGTATTATAATTATTATTTGAAAATATCAAATTTGACAATTTTAAATAATTTATAAAAGAGATTATAAATTACTTCTATTATTCAATGAATTAATACCATATGTAAATTGTATTTAAACTTCTATTTTTAATACATACAAATCTAGTAATATTTAAAAAGAAATAAACAAACCTTTTATTTAAATTTGAACTTAAGCTAAATTCTATTTTTAAACAATTAAACATTTATATTATGTATTTTAAAACTATATAGTTATTTATTAAATATCTTTGGAAAGCTTAATATTAATTTAAATCATAATTTCCAAATTACCAAATATATATATTAGAAATTTGAAAACATAATTTCATTTGTTAAATTCAAACCAACTCATCTATTTACAATATATACAATTATACATATATATTATAAATAGAAAATATTTTATTAAACTTTTAAAAGATAAATCACTAATTAAATATTTTATTTAATTAGATTATTAAATTAATTCAAATTTTATTAACAAATTATCAAATCAATTTAATTTCCAATGCAGATTATTAAATTGATACTGTCCAAATTCCCGGGATATCACATTCCTCCCCCCTTAAAATAATTTCGTTCCCGAAATTTAAACAAAGGTAATTTAATAATATATTCAATATTTAACAAGCATATATTATCAACCATATGCTAACAACCATAGCAAACAATCATCCAATCAAACAATTCTAATTATCCAGACAAAATTCTGGATAAAATTTCCTCGAGTTTCCCCAAGTATATATATATATACCGGGACACTCGTTCTACAAACAATCTAAATTACGAAGCTACAGAGCTTCTACTCATCTAGATCTACATAACTAAACAAGATATCAGACTACAGACGAGTCTGACTCAACTACCAAATCCTCCAGAACTGCTGGTTTCAAAACCAAGAACACCAACTCTACTCCTCAAACATCAGAAGACTGAACTAACTTCTCCTATCCAGAGATGCATTCCCAAACTGCTTCTGCTGCACAACTCTGATCTGAAGTAGATAAGAATACTGATGAAGAACACAACCCAGACTGGATAACCCATCCCAGAAATAAGGTCCAACAGATCCATAAAGAAAACTCAGATACTCCATCAAAACCTGAGCTGCTTCACCAAACTCTATCTCTAGGAATCATCCTTCAACTTGGCTGATCCACCGGTATCACTTCTGGAATTCTAGTCGATAAGAAAACTCAATCTCCAGATGCGGACCAACTTCTGACTCCTCTGAAGACATCCAGAAAAACTCTGACAACACAAGAGAACACTCAGACAATCGCAAGTCACTTTTGCGATCAACTCATCCTAATTCCAAACAGACTGTTCTCTCTTTACCAATCAGAACAGCTTACACTTATTTATCCAATTTATCGAAGAAATGGATCCACTCTGCTGCTTCTGATCTTCATCTTCAGAAAAAAAACTGCTTAGCCAGAAAAACTTCCTACCAATGCACAGAACACTCCGAGCTGCACTGCTGACACTGATGCCAAGGACTTCCTATTCCAAAGATCTTCGAGAAATTCGAACTCCAAACCAAACAGAAACACCATGCTGAACTCAGACACAATACCAAAGCATACACACTTCCTTAATCTTGTTCCAAAGAAAACATCTTCAGGAACATCCATCGTCATTGTATCTCATCATACAGCTACTATTACCTGAGGTATCAAGATACCATCACTCACTTCTGCCTCATCGACAGATCCAACTCTACTCATCCACACTTCAAAGATAAACTCCGAACCTTTAAAAGGTTTCCTTCAGAGATCGATGAAATCCTTTACCATAGCAAAGCTTACTCGAGACGGTATTGGGTCTACAGTCTCGACAGATACACTTCCAATCTCAACACTCAGACTCCTAATCCTAGATGATAAATTATTATCATCTCAACCAATCATTACAAATACCATATACATTTAAAATGATACTTTTTATATAGAAATTATTTTTGGGTAAAATTATTTCATTTACCTCTTTACAACAATATTGTGTCCGTTGGCCTAGTTCAAGTGTTTAGAGATCCCTATCAATAACGTTAGCTACTCGTATTGACCAGAATCCATATACCACTCAACCGATCAATTAACACAATATAAAACCATTTTATATAACTAACAAATACGCGCTCTCGAATATATATATACACACTCAGACTCAAACAGGTTGCTGCAGATCCTGTCTCTAATGAACAATCCTTCCGAACCTAGGTATTCACTCAACCTAGTGTTCTGATATTCACTTAACCAAAAGCTTAGGCATTCGCTCAACCTATGCTCCGATACCACTATAACGACCTGACTTTTTCTCCACAGAAAGTCGTATCATTAATAAGAAAGAAAGGGGTAGAAAATAGAAAAGAAGAGAAGAAAGAAAAAAAACAACAACAACGATCTCACAGCGGAACGAATAAATTATATTAATAACATATACATTTACATAGTATACAACACTTTACAGAGTTACACAGCATATACATCACTTACTAGACAGTTATAACATCTGTCTAGACATTACAACTCAATACACTACAGAGATACAGACACAGCGGAACTACTATATATATCTACAACGCTGAAGCCTCCTGCTCCATTGCTCCTCCACAATTCGTCAAAGCTAAACCTGAATCCCTTGGCTACTCGTAAAAATTTGAGTACCCAAGAGTTTATAAAACAGAAATAAACAACTTGGGTCAGACATGGGTCTGGTGTGAGTAACAGGTTAAACTTGCTTAACTTCAAAACCTTTAAAAAGAAAAGGTATCACGTAAGACTCCCCACAAATAAACATGGGTAAGTTTTTACCTTACGCTAACCAAAACATTTGATAGGAAATCCAGTTATATTATAATAGGGTCTAGGGTTTTCAAATAAATATGAAATAGCTGAAATTGTTACATTATTAAATTCCAGCATACTAGCCACAAAGTGGGTTATACAATCAAAACCGTAAGGGCACGTAGGAAGAATGGGTATCCATACAATGGCAGGGCTACTGGGGTACCGCCCGTCACAGTACGTGGCCTAGATCACCGTACCGAGGAGTACGCCCGCTCCCCTGCAACACAAAGCCGGAACCATCCCTTACTGGATAATTCCGAACAAGATAACCCCATAGTTGGCGCGACCAACCACACACTAAGCCGAATAAAAAGAAAAGGGACCTCTAGACAGGGATCTATCTTGCTCTCAGTGGGTGCTACCCACGAAGCCTTGCTGCACCTCCCCTGTTTTAGCCATTCCCGGTTGATGAGGCTTGAGGTTACGATTACCTTTAATCAGAACATATCACTTAGAATGCTCATCGTCCGCCTGACGATGTGCTGAAAGCATTCAATCCATACAAGTTCGTTCCGGGTTCGAACGAAACCGAAGGCATTATCTCGTTACACTCGTTTTGGAATCACCCTCAGAGTTAACGACAATAACCCTTGCACTCTGAATCTTCATCTTCACTTGAGATTCACGACCTATCGTTAATTTGGATCGATGTGGTATTCGGGTCTCCAGACCTGGAATCCCGGTATACGGAAACCCGATCCCGGTCTCATCGAAATCCAAAACGTATCTTTTAAGGGCCAAGTTGTTTTAAGGTTAAAACAATTCAATTCTTATCTATATACACAAAGATAGATAATTCACAATAGATAATCTACATTATCATTTCAATTCAACCAAACATCCATATCATAGATCAGCATATATCTCATCAGAGATATCAATCAATGCAAAGCATCATTCATCCATTCATAAGTAATGATTTATACCATTTTTAATTAATTTAAAATGAATTTAAATTAATTACTTCATTTTATAAATCCTGTTTACTTAACCATTAATTAATTATAATCAATTAATTATTCTCTAATTACCCTTTAATTTCATTCATGTAATTTATCCTTTAATTAATTAATCAAATTAATTATCCTCAACCATTATAGTAATTAACCTTTAATTACTTCATTTAATTAATTAACTATAATTAATTACATTAATCCTTAATTAATTACATTAATTAATCACTTCATTTATTAATTATTCCTTAATTAATCAATTCTTAATTACCTCATTAATTATATTAATTAATGATCCTTAATTACATTTTATCATTAATTAATTACATTAAGTAATTAATCTTTAATTAAACCATAATTTATTAATCACTATTGATTAATCACATTCAGTAATTAACTACCCTTAATTACTTCTTAAAATAAATTAATTATTCCTTAATTTATTTCTTAATTAATCCCTTGATTAATTTCCATTAAGTAATTAACTACCCTTAATTACTTTATTAATTACATTAGTAATTATCCATTAATTACTTCCTAAGTAATTATACCTCATTAAATTACATTTAGTAATTACTTCACAAATCATTAAATGATTATCTTAAATTAATTAAACTTAATTAATTAACTTAACTAATCAATTTAAATTCAATTAATTACAATGAGTAATTAATTTCTTAATTACTTTCATTAAGAAATTTTATTTAAAACAATTTCCACAAATGTTTATCTTTTAAATTAATTAATCTAATTAATTATCTAAATTAATCACATTAATTAATTATCCTTAGTTAATGATCTACATTAACTATTAACTATTTTAATTATCTTTCTAAAATAATTAAACATTAATTAACCATTATTAATTACAACTTAATTAATTCTAATTATTAATAAATTAATCTCTAATTAATTAATTAAGTTCTTAATCAATAACTTAATTAAACCTTAATTACCTTAATAATTTTATTTCTAACCATTAACTTATAAAGTTAATGATCCTTAATTCAAATTAATTAACCTTTAATTTTAATTTAATTAATCCTTCATCAATCAATTTTAAACCCTTAATTACTAATTTATTAACCCAAGTCATAAATTAATTAAATGGATTAATTAACTTTTAATTACCTTAATAATTTATTTTATCCTAAATTATTAAATCTCAATTATCTTTAAGATAACACTTTATTTCTATTAATGATTAAAATATCATTAATAAAGCATTTAAAACAATGTACCTTTAAATTTACTTTTAAATTTCATTTTAAATTTAAGATTTAAAATGAAGACAAGTTTAACTTTAACAAAGTTTTTAAAAACATCCTTTTAATCACATGTTAAAGAAACACTTAATTAAAGAAATTTAAAACCAAATTCATTTTAAATTCAAATCAATTTAAAATACATTTTAAACATTCAAATTGTTTAAAACATTTTAGATTTTAAAACTTCTTTTTATTTCAAAATTTGAAATACATATTCCAGGTAAATCTTTTAGATTTATAACCTATCTACAATTTAAAAACTTTATTTTAAAAATTCTAACTACTTATCCCTTTTAAAATATTTAAATCAATTCAAAATTTAAATACCTTATCTTATGTAAAAACTGAGATTTTAACTTAAACTCCAGATTTTAAACTAGATTTAAACTTATTTAAACTTTACTTTTATATTTAACTTCAGTTTTCAAATTCTATTTTAAAATTTAAAAACTGGAAAAAACTTTCTCTGTTTAAAAATCTGGAATACAACATTACCCGAGACACATCCAGAATGCTTCGAGTCAAAAACCACACTACTTCGAGTCAACAACCAAAATTACTCGAGTTTTCCCCACTGCCTATACCAGTTTAAACACTTAGAACCAAAAGTGCACAGTGCACATGTACCGTACCTCCGATCAACTCCAGTCATCACCAAGTTGACGAACATGCCGACGCTTGCCCACAGATCCAATTACGATCATCCAAAACTCATCTTCTACTCGAAATCAAATTCGAGTTCCCAAACCCAAACCTGGCAACAGTATTGCAACCATACCCCTAAACCTGTCAACGGCTCGTACTCCTGCCTCCGTTCATCGAAGTCGCTGAAACTCCGGCCATATCTTCTATGACACTCCAGCTTCCAATCTCCAAAGCCCTGTTCATCTCGATCATCTGGAGAGGTCGTATCGATCAAAACTTTGACATAGTCAAAAACTAGGTTTACAAACTTCATCATCCTCCCATCGCCTCCACCAAGCCCTGTTCATCTTCCTGGCATTTTTGCCACACCCTAGGATCACTACACTACCTCCACCAAGAACCCCAAACCTTCAGATCAACTCAGTCACCATAGATTGACTAAAACCCCTTTCTAATTCAAATAAATACTACAGTCTCAATTTCTAACTAAACACTATGATTTTAGTTTTAAAAATCATCTTTTTGTTTATGTTTTCAGTTTATAATACTGAGTTTATAATTTATTTTGTTGGAGTTTTTACCTTTATTTATCATACTCTAATGTTTTAGTTACAGAGACAACTCCAAATTTATTTTTACTAAATAAGTTTAAACTAAAACTATGGTATAATAACATGTATGTTTTCAGGACTTAAGACTTAACAAAGAAAAAAAATATTGGACAAGAGCCAGAGGATTTTCATTTTTCTTAAGAACTGGTAACAAAGAATGTTACAGACAATCACATTCATGCATATCCAAAATGCCAGTAATTTCATCAATAAACATTCACAAAACATACATATTTCAGAAAAGAAACATGCACAGATCATACTTAATCTTTTAATTTACTGAAGTTACTCACAGCAAATTCACCAATACATACACATGCAATGCATTCTTATTCCAGTAATCATCATGCAAACAGGTATTCAAACTTATATTTTAAAAATGATTGTTACTCACCGATTTAAATTAGAGACAGAGCCTTTAGTTTGAAATGGCTTTTTGAATTTGAGTGCTGGAAAATATCTTTTGAAAACTGGAGTTGTTATTGAATCTTGTTTTTGATTTTGCTTTGCCTTTTAAAACTGCATGCTTCATCTTGCTTCAGATTTTTCTTGCTTTAAATTTTGAAAAGATGCTGGAAAATTTCTTTTGCTCTGATTTTTAAAAACTGAGTTGCTAATCCCTACAGAACTGGAATACTTGAAACAGAGTACTTGATTCCAGGATTGAAGAAGATGCAAGTTAATGATTTGAGTTGTTTGATTTGAAAAGAATTATAGGTTATTGAATTTATTTTCTGGTTTGAGGAGGTATAGATCATCTGATTTGGTTTTGAGAGGAGTGTTTTGATTATAAATTGTTTTTGAGAAGTTTGTTTTAAGGAGGGTTTGATTTGTACAGGCTGAACACCATTTTCTCAAGATTTGAAAAGAGAAAATGGGAAAAGAATGAAGATGAAGTAACATATGTATAAATGCTGAAATAATTTAAATAAAAATAAAAGAAAAATTAAATTAAAGGTGACACTTGTCATATACATTAGCTATTTAATTTACACATGTTTTATCAAGCCTTAATATGGTGACATTTGTCTTTTAAGTATTTAATACATATTTTTATTTATTTTTAAATGTAAATAATAGTTTTTATACTTTATTTAAATGTATATATTTGAATTTCTTTTAAAGAAAATGTTATAACAAAATATATATAAATGAAAACTTATCCAAATATTTTAAAATTGTTTATTCTTTTGAATTTCAACATTTAATTCAAATTCAAATTAAATTTAAAAATCCAATTTTAAAATCAAGTTATATATATGCATATATAACTACCATTTAAAATAACAATTCTATTTTATCAAAGTCTATTTATATTTATAAAAACAAAGTATTATAATTATTATTTGAAAATATCAAATTTGACAATTTTAAATAATTTATAAAAGAGATTATAAATTACTTCTATTATTCAATGAATTAATACCATATGTAAATTGTATTTAAACTTCTATTTTTAATACATACAAAATCTAGTAATATTTAAAAAGAAATAAACAAACCTTTTATTTAAATTTGAACTTAAGCTAAATTCTATTTTTAAACAATTAAACATTTATATTATGTATTTTAAAACTATATAGTTATTTATTAAATATCTTTGGAAAGCTTAATATTAATTTAAATCATAATTTCCAAATTACCAAATATATATATTAGAAATTTGAAAACATAATTTCATTTGTTAAATTCAAACCAACTCATCTATTTACAATATATACAATTATACATATATATTATAAATAGAAAATATTTTATTAAACTTTTAAAAGATAAATCACTAATTAAATATTTTATTTAATTAGATTATTAAATTAATTCAAATTTTATTAACAAATTATCAAATCAATTTAATTTCCAATGCAGATTATTAAATTGATACTGTCCAAATTCCCGGGATATCACAGTATTCCTATTGTATCTTACTTAACTCTGATGTATTTATATAGTAGCTTCATGAACTACTATTTCTTTGTTTCTGCTGCATTATTATATTACTCTGTGTCTGTGATCTATGATTATTTATTTACTGTATATGATGAGTTTTCCAAATATAAATTTACAATTCGGTGTTTTGAATTATTCAAGTCAGACATGTGTGGTTTTATTGTCGATTTGAATGGTCCAAAATAGCGGGTCGTTACACTTGGTATCAGAGCTCTAGTTTCAGGCAAAATCAGCATATAGAGTAAATTTAATTACAGAATCACTTTCGTTCGAACTTGAATTCCTTCTTCTTCGATTCGGTTTCCTTTGAATTTGGAACGTTCCCTTCGGTTCCAAGTCCATTCCTGTCCTCTGCTATTCGTGTCTTCTTGATTCTGGAGTACCCCATAACTCCACTTCGAATGATCTCTGTAATAAAGCGGCGGTCTCGCCAACCTTTGAATGACTTGTAAAGGGGTGAAACTCCTTTACAAAAAGCATTGATTCACCGAAGATTTCTATATCCTCGGTTTAGATGCTAGTATCTCTTATTATTCCGAATTCTATCTCTTGAGATCGAATATAGATTTATCATAGAATATCCACATCGATCTTATTCTTTAAGTCACGGTTGACCCGGTTAAGGTTGCCCGATATTTATATAGGCTTATCCATCTTCCTATTCTGTTGTTTAATCATCTTGTTTTTTTCTTCCAACTTATCTTCAAATCATTCTTGAAGTGTATTTGCAAATTTATATTTAAATGTTTTATATATTGTGTTGTTTGAGTTGTTGATGTTGATTTGGGTATCCGATCGATTCGTCAGATCAATGCTATTGATAGGATCTCCAAAACACTTGAACAGAGCAAACTGACATAATGTTATTTTTCAAATTTAAATGAATAAATTTTGTATAATTATAATATGTATAATGTTAATTTTCTGAATTTTGATAATTAATGGAATTGGGTGTTAAGAAATAATATTTAACTTTGTATGTATTTTATAATCATTGGCCTTAGTTTCATATCTAAATAATTAAACATGGTTATGAATTAATTTGGAAATTTAATTGGATTTAAATCAAGAATGTGAGAATTTAATTTCCAATGATTTTGAACTTTGTTTTGAAAGTTTTAAAAGGATATATTATTTAAAAGGATATATTATTAAAAAGTATTTCTAGTAGAAATTGTTTCAAAGTATATTTAAATCTGTAAATCTGTGCTCTTTCCTTTGTCGCTGGAAAATAATTTCGGTGATGACTGCAGCATCATTGACATTCATTTTCGAGTTTCGAAGCGAAGAGACCATCCTGTAGTTTTGCTACAGTTTTTCTTTGGAGAATTAAATTGATTTGGCTTTCTAATTATGACTTGATTTATAATATATGTGATTTAAAAGTTGATTTGATATATATTGTGTATATTTAACTATCTCTAAAATAGTTTGAAGTTAATAGAAAATCTAATTCTTAAATTTTATCTTAAAGGAAAAATTCAATTATAAAAGGAAATCAAAATTTGAATAAATATTTAAGCTTGGATAATTGAGTTAAGAAAATTTTATTTGTATAATATTCTCTTACGTTATAATATAACTTACCTAAATTATTCAGAAGTTGAATATGTAATTGGATAATATACAATATAAAGAGGATTTTATAAATAAAATTTAAGTGTATAACATTTATTATAACCACTCAAATTTTATTTATAAAGGATCAATAGAGGTAAATAGAGAAAAAGGGGTTAATTGAATAATTTACAATATAATGATATTTAAAAGAAATTATAAATAAATTGAAATAGTTATGATAAGTGAAATAAACTTAATATATAGGATTAGGTATATTAAGTGGAATAAATTTAATAATAATTTGGAATAAAGAAGAATGAAATATATTAAATGATTGTTCAAATTCATGACTTTATAAATTGTTGATCTGATGATGAGATAACGAGATTTAAAAATAATTAAGATTTATTTAACTTAAGTGAAATCAAATGAATGAAATTAATTATGAATGGAAGTTGAACTTTTCATGGTTTTAAATTTATTATCTTATTCTGTTTTCCAATCTATTTTCTTTCTGGTTGTTTCCATTCCCCTACTTTCTAAATAGGAAATCAAATTTCGAATTAGTTAGCCATGGAGCTACTGTTTTCTCTCAGCTTGATCTTACCACTGATTTTCACCAACTCAGTATTGCTGAGGAAAGTATTCCCGAGACTGCTTTTCGTACTGAAAATGGTTTTCTGTGAATGGTTAGTCATGCCTTTTGGTTTGACTAATGCTCCTGCTCTCCTTATTGATTTGACGAATCGTGTTTTTCGTATTGTGCTTAATAAGTTTGTTCTAGTCTTTCTTTCTTTCTCTTTTTCCTTCATCATTTAACTTTTCTATCTCTTATGTGGTTCTTACTTCTCCCTATTCTGAATCTGAGCACTGCTTACCATCTACAGACCGACGGTCAAACGGAAAGGGTGAATCAGATTCTCGATGATCTTTTTCGTGCTTGTGTTCTTGATTCTGGAGGATCTTGGGAAGATCATCTCCACCTTGTTAAACTTACCTATAACAACAGTTATCAGGTATGATTTCAATCTTCTTGTCATCTTGTCTTAATCCTATTTCGTTCTATCTTTTGCTGTGTTTTTCCGTACCTCATTCCTTTACGGGGACGAAAAGTTTTGAGTGGGGGAGAGTGTAACAAACCTGTATTTTGTAATTATTTTCAAATTGAATTTCCTGATTTAAAAACTTTATTTTATTTATTAAAATGGATAATTTTTTTATTTTAAAATATAAATTTTGATTTGTATGTGAATTATAATTCCAAACATGAATAAATATAATATTTTCCAGAAATGTGAATTTTGGTCAATATGGTCAAACTTTGACTTTTAATTTAAAAGTTTAAAAGTTTGAATTTTTGAATTTTGTCTTTTATTATGAAAGTAAATAAAATTTCAAGTATACTGCTTTTCATTTCATTGAAATCTGATTTATATTGTGAAAGTTATGCTTTTTACACTATTGTATGTAAATTGTTTTATTTAACAAAATTGTTTATTTTAATTTATATAATTATTATTTTTGTTTGTCATGTCATGTTCAAATTTATGTTTACATGTGTAACATGACATGTTATGTATATATATTTCATTTTTAAAACATTTTAAAAGCATAGTTATAATTTCCAAAGTCAAGTGTATTATGTTTACAATTTTAAAACCTGGTCTCAATATAATAAGCTATTTTCTTTATTTATTTTTCTATTTTCCTAAAACAAATTATTTATGATCTTTTCCACTTTATTTTAGTTTGTTTTATTTTTATTTACTGAGTTTTATTTTGTTTATTTTGTATAAAAGATATTGGAAATTCTAAGAGACAAAAAGCTTTAAAAACAATGACCTTTCATTTGCTAGTCTCTTCATTTGCTTGCCTTTTCACTTCCTAGCTTTAGTCGTTCTTTTCCTTTGCTTCTAGCCATGTATTTTCCTTCCTATTCACGTGAAAACTTCCTCATTTCATCATTTTGCACGTCTATTATATCTTGAGAAAAAAAATGGAAGCAATGGCCTTCTTCTTTTTCTACTTTCTTCTCTTTTTCCATTTGTTTTTGCCTTGACTTCCTCTAGCTTTGCTCGGCCATAGCCACCACCAGCTCCTCCGACCACCACCGCCACTTCTTTCTCCACATAATCCATGGCCTAACATCATTCTCCTCTGACCTGAAAGTTCCATGACCTCCACATGAACACAACTCCATAAAAAACTTGCAAAACACCTTGAAAACAATGCCTAGCCAACCTAGTTTTCACCATACCTTCCATATTTTGCCTCAGCCACCTCCTTAGCCTTCACCACCATCATGACCCGACCTCTGATCATTAACCTAACCCCTGACCAGATCTGAACCAGAGCATGGCCGAGCCCATGGACCTTTGGCTGAGCCAAAAAGTTGAACCAAAATGATGCAACCTCCTCTCTAGCCTTGCCTTTTGCACTTCCCATGTTTGTAACTTCCAAACCCTTTTCCTTCTTGATCAAGACTTGCATTCCCAGTCTAAACCAGATCTATTTTCACCAAATAACCATGATGGCCGAACCTATATGCTTGTGTGGTCGAGCAAAGTTGAATTGTGGTCAAACAATTTGGAGTTAAAAGCTAGGTGATGTATTTTTCTAGCCTAGTTTCCATTTGTTTCAATTTAAACTTTGGTATTGTAATTATATTTATATTTTGCTTTATTTGTTGTGAATACAAGATTAATATCTTGACTATCTCTCCACTCAAATCCAACGTCGTGCTATATCGTGCTTTTCGGAATCTGTGATGTGTTTTAATTTGCAAACTTTGGCTTAAAAAGGTGAGTAATCACACCTGACATTCATACTTATATAACTATGAATTGATAGCAAGTGAAAGTGTATAAATTATTATATCATGTTATACGTGCTTGTGATGTATATTATATGATGTTAAACCCTGTTATAAACTTGTCACATCATCTGCTGTGTTATATTCTGTTATACTGTTTATTTATATTCTGTTTATCACACTCCAAGTTCCCTGTAGTATAGAACCACTATGGGTTGAAATGATACATACCCGAACGGACTTTAGAATACGAAAAAATCGTTATGGGCTGAAATGATAGGCCTAAGCGATTTTTATTTATTTTTATTTAACTTGGGATAGCAGGTTTGAAATGATAAAACCCGGATTTTTCTTTGTAAATTACGGATTGAAATGGTATATTATCCGTATCACTTGACCTAGGTTGGAAAATATTATACAGACCCGTGGTTATTTTATATATTTTTCTAAAAGTTTTAAGTATTTTGAAAATGTAAATTTTGATATTTTGATTTAAATTTGGTTTTAAAAGGATTTAATAAAGTGAAAAATGATTTTCTATGTATTAAAAATGTTAAATAAATGAATGGAAATTTGTGATTTGAAATATAACCTAATTTGGGAATTTGTGATTTGGTTTAAAATGGAATTTTAAGTAAAGAAAATAAAAATGGAGATTATGTCTTATTTATGAAATAGAAATTTAAATATAAGTGTTAAGTAAATGTAAAAAATTGGGAAAATTGTACACTTGAGTTTAATAAGTAAAGTATTGGAAAATTGGATTTTAATTGTGAAATTTTTCTTATAAAAATCATAAGTTAAAAAAGTATTTAATTGAACATTTTGGGGTGGAAAATTATGATTTTTATATGTTAAAAATGGTTCAAATTGAAGTTTATTTGTTGCTGAAATTTTATTGAAAATCTGGAAATTCTTTTAGTAGCACTTCAGAAATGCTATCGTTTTTGAATAATAACTAAAATCTGAACTAAATGAATCTGCAGCACTTTGTAAATGCTGTAGTTGCAGAAGTGAACTAAAAGGCTAAAATTGACTAAGGGCTATTACAACAGTTTTGTGAATGCTGCAGTTGTAGAATTGAACCAAACTTAAAATTCAAACCTGAACTATTACAGAAGTTTTGTAAACGCTGTCTTTGCTGAATTGAACTATTTTTCAACTAAAACTGAACTATTACAGCAGTTTTTAAATGATGTCTTTGCTGAATTGAATTGTTTCAAATGTTACTTACCGTGGCATTTTCTAAGTGCTGCGAAAGCTGAAATTTAAATTGTTTGAAGTACTTAAGTGAATAAATGAGCTCAGAAAAAGCTAAATTTTTGGGAATTGAATATTTGATTTGTAAGTATAACGACTACATATTTAAATGGTGTAAATGAATTATTTTGATTTGAATATAAACCACTTTGAAATTTATGAGTTAATACAATGTTTGAAATTGGTATAATTGAATGAATGAACTTAAAATGTTATAACTTTGGTAATGAATATTAATTTAGAAGTATTATGATTTTTCTAAGTATTATGAGGTCCTAATGGCAATATTCCAAGTGTTATGATTTCCAAGTATTTTGGGTTTCAAAAAGTTTGGTTTCAGAATTGTTATGACTTTGAAAGTACTATGGTTTGGAAATGAAATTAACTGGAATTGTACTTAATTAAGAATTGTCTTTAAATATATATTAATTTGAAACTTGTTGAAATTGAAGATTCAAGGATATGACTTTATAAGGTGGTTTGGTTTAATATGATTTAAAAGAATATTTCAAGTTTAATAAATTGAAAGAAATATATTGATTTAGTTTGGAATTTAAATGATATATTATTGCTTTGATTTTTGAAATGGAAATGATATATTATTGAATTGGTTTTGAAATGGAAATGATATATTGTTGAATTGGTTTTGAAATGGATATGTTTTGGGTTTGAAAGTATGTATTATTTTGAAATAAATGATATGATTTTGAAATGGTTTAAAGGATGTATTTTGATTTGAAACATAAACTATTTTGAAACTTATAACCATGGGTTATAATAAAGATTGGTTGTTAAAGAGACCGGGATCGGATATGGACATACTCTCTGTCGATACTGAAAACCACTTTAACAACTTTGTACGTAGTGGAGATTCCAGAATGAAGTAGGATGGTGGCGACGATCCTTAAGGTATATGCGTGGACCCAACTTCCGTGAGTTGACATAAGGTGGCTAAAACAGGAGCAATTGACGGGCCAATGAGGTAGCACCTCTGATCGGACACACTTCTTTGATACCATCCTATTACTTTCTGATTGATTGGGTGCACCCCTTGATTTGGGAGTGTTGTTCGAGGTGGGCGGTAGTGGCTGCTATGCGTTTCCACCAGCCCGAATGCGTAATTGGTATATCTAACCTGGCATTGCCATGTTGTGCCGTGTCACCTACCATATCGAGCTTTACTACGAGTTTCTATTTGTGTTGTACCTATGGAGTATCTTCTCATAGCCTTTCGAGGTATGCAGGAACTGTGTAGACTATTGGCATTTTACGTGTTAAGGTGGAAAATGTAAAGCCTTAACACTATTTAAAAGTATGTTTATTTTATGATTAGACATTATTATAATAGCGAATATTACTACATAGTAGATAGTTTAACGGATCCTTAAAGAATGGGTGATCCCAAGCATTCTTTAAGTTACTTGTACCTTTATTACAGTTCACTTGAGTTGGTTTACATTGTATAAGTATGTATGTCCTGACTCGAGTGTTTTGTGTTTTGCTTTACGCTCGGGTCAGACTGAGTGATACAGCATTAGAGACTCACCTTTGGAGCTGGAGTTTTGCTTTGAAGAACCGGATATCTATTCATTTTGTTATCTAGTTGATTCCAGTTGTATTCTGAGTTGTACCTAATTATCATACTATTACTCCTATTGTATCTTGGTATTCCTATTGTATCTTACTTAACTCTGATGTATTTACATAGTAGCTTCATGAACTACTATTTCTTTGTTTCCGCTGCATTATTATATTACTCTGTGTCTGTGATATGTGATTATTTATTTACTGTATATGATGAGTTTGCCAAATATAAATTAACAATTCGGTGTTTTGAATTATTCAAGTCAGACATGTGTGGTTTTATTGTCGATTTGAATGGTCCAAAATAGCAGGTCGTTACACAGGCCCATGGTCATATTTTAAATAATATTTTCCTAAAATTTATTAAGTATTTTTAAATAATATTTTCTTAAAAGATTATTAAATATTTTTAGTTTTATAGATATATTAAATTTTAAATTAAATTTTGATTTATGCTTTAAATTATAAAGATGTATTGGTTTTTTTATAAGTTAATAATTGGTTTTAGATTAAATTAAGGATCTTTATTGATGATAAATAACTTAATAATTGAATTTGACTTAATATGGAAGTTTTAAATCTAACATAGTTATTGTTATGAATTTTACTTTATGAAACAAACATGTTTTGTGTAATAAATAATGTATTTTGAACTGATAAATTGGAATACAGTTTTAATTGGACATTTTGTAATAAAATTTATTTAACTAGAAAATCATAGTTAATTGATGTCTAAATGAATAGATCTAAAAGAAAAAAATTGATTGTTATATTAACTATGATAAATTATTCTTTTGTGAAATGTTATGTTTTGTAAAATAAGTAGTTATGATATTTTAAATGGAAAAATGTAACTTTAATTATGACCTAACTTGATAATTGGAAATTTTGGTTTTCAAATGGAAATTTTAAGTTAGGCAAATAAATAGAAATTTAGTTTTATTTATGAAATGAGTATTTTAAAAATAAAGTGTTAGGTTAGTGGTTAAAAATAAAAGTTAAGTAAAATAGTGTATTTTGACTTAATAAATGAATTATGGTTTAAATTGGATATTTATTTATAAATTTTTATTTTATTAAATCATATGTTAAATGATATCCAAATGAATGTTTTGAAGCATGAAATATGATTTTTATAAGTTAAAAATGGCTAAAATTGAAGTTTTTAACGTTTCTGAAAAGTTATAATAAAATCTGGAATTTTATTGGTGGCATTTATAAAATGTTGTGGTTTTAAGATGGCATTTGTTAAGTGCTGTTGTTCTGAAATTTAACTATGTTTTGAAACAACTAAACACCTATTATAGCACTTTATAAGTGCTGATGTTTCTAAAACTAAGCTGTTTGAAAATAACTAAATATCTATTACAGCACTTTATAAGTGCTGTTGTTTCTGAATTTGATAATGTTTTGAAATATTACTAGTATATCTATTGTAACACTTTATAAGTGCTGTTGTTAGCTGATAGAGTAATGTTTTGGAAATTTTATAATTGAATGAATGAACTTAGAAATGCTACAACTTTGAAATGAATATCATTTGACGTTGAATTTAAATGTTTTAAATGAATATTATTTTAAAGGTGTTATTATTTTCTAAGTATTATGATTTTCAAAGAATAACATTTCTAAATTGTTATGATTTCAAAATATTATGGTTTCAAAGTGTTGGGTTTCAGAGTTGTTATAACTTTGAAAAGTATTATGGTTTGAAAATGAGATTTTTTGAAAGTGTATTTAATTAAGAATTGTCTTTAAATATATTAACTTGGAACTTATTGAAATTGAAGATTAAGAATGTGACTTTATAAAGTGGTGGTTTAAGATGATTTAAAGGAATATTTCAAGTTTAATAAATTGAAGGAAATATTCAGTGATTTGGAAATGAGGTTTTATTTAAATGATATATTGATATGGTTTTGGAATTTAAATGATATATTATGGCTTTGGTTTTTGAAATGGAAATGATATATTGATTTGGCTATGAAATGAAAAAATATAGTATTTAGTTTTGAAATGGATATGATATTTTGGATTTTAAAGTATAAATTATTTTGAAATAAATATCTATGGGTTATAATAACGGTTTGTTGTTAAACAGACCGGGATCGGATATGGGCATACTCTTTGTCGATACCGAAAACCACTTTAACAACCGTGTACGTGGTGGAGATTCTAGAATGAAGTAGGATGGTGGCAACGATCCTATTAAGGTATATACGTGGACCCGACTCCTGTGAGTTGGCATAAGGTGGCTAAAACAGGAGCGATCTCGGCCAATGAGGTAGCACCTCTGATCAGACACATTTCTTCAATACTATTCTATCACTTTGTGATTGATTTGGTGGCCACCCTTCGATTTTTGATTGGGTGGTGTGTTCCGAGGTGGGCGGTAGTGGCTACTATGCGTTTCCACCAGCCCATGTGCGTAATTGGTATATCTACCCTGGCATTGCCTAGTTGTGCCGTGTCACCTACCATATCGAGCTCTACTACGAGTTTGATTTGTGTCGTACCTATGGAGTATCCTCTGGTAGCTCCAGTTTACGGGGTATTGCGGTACTGTATAGACTATTGGCACTATTATGTGTTGAGGTGGAAAATGTAAAGCCTTAAGGCTATTTAAAAATAAGTTTATTTTACTATTAGACATTATTATAATAGCGAATAATACTACATAGTAGATAGTTTAATGGATCCTTAAAGAATGGGCGATCCCAAGCATTATTTAAGTTACTTGTACCTTTATATTACAGTTAACTTGAGTTGGTTTACATTGTATAAGTATGTATGTCCTGACTCGAGTGTTTTGTGTTTTGCCTTACGCTCGGGTTAGACTGAGTGATACAACATTCGAGACTCACCTTTGGAGTTGGAGCTTTCTTGGAGATCCAGCTATCTATTTCGCTTTCAGTTATCCAGTTGATTCCAGTGATGTATTTTGATTTATAATTGATTATCATATTGAGACTTCTGTTGTATCTTGTTCACTCTTATGTATATTGAAACGATCCTGACTCGGCCTTCGAAAATCGACACATGTACTTCACTTGTACTCGAATGCCGCAGAATCAATCGTCGAATCTGGCTCGCCGGAGCTTATAACACAGTAAGTATAACAACACAGCGGAAGAAAGAAATGAATGATATCATATACAACTCCAATGAATACAATATCCAAAATGTGATACAACAATGATATCTATATGATAAAAGAATATCAGAGACAAATAATAATGTTAGAGCGGAAACAACAGAAGTGATAACTCCAAATGATCTTTAAAGGAGAATGCGTCCAACAACTCCAACATCAAGCTCGATCCCCCATCATGTTTCACAAAGATAAGCAAGGTCAGTCATCCCGTGAATTCCAAAAACTGAACTAGCTCCAACTAATCTACTAAACCTGATTTTCTAAAAACCCCAACTCTAGATTGCCCGTGTGGAAAATTGTGGGCACCCAGAGTTTAGGAAGGGAACAATAAACTCCGGGTCAGTCATGGGACTGGTATGAGTAAAAAAACAGTTGTTTAAATTAAAAACAGTTCATAAGAGGAATCTGATATGCTTTTTTTTGGAAAATGAAACTACCATAAGGCCTCCCGCCACACACACAATGCAAACACAGAATTGGAGGAGATTTCTCCTTATGATAGTCAAATATGCTTGATACGAGAAAAATCTCTTTTTGATATTATTACTAGTGCATAGTGTGGAAACATTTCGAAAATATAATATAAATCTTAGCCAGCATACAACCATTATTGTATGCCTATTATAGCTACTATGTTCAATAGCAGGTTACCGCCAACTCCATAGCAGGTTATACAACTAAAACCGTACAAGGCTCGTATTGTTTCTTTGGATTTTCCAATAAATGGTTAGGCTAAGAAACTTCCTATGCCACATGGGTACGCCTCTAGAGGGACGTCCCGAGAACTTAACCAGCTCTCTGCCAACACAAGGCCGGGTTACCTCTTACTAGGTAACTACTACAGGAGTATGCCACCCCCTGGTCATTTGCGACCTTTATCTGAGTTGCCTCGATCACAAAGCAACAACCACACAGTAAATGAGATTGATGCAACCACACAGGTAAAGCATCTGGGCTCCATACCATGATACCACCTTTTTCCAGAAGGAAATGACATACCCTAAAGGGTGCGACCCTCATAACCTTGCCGCATCTTTCCTGTTTCAACCATTTCCGGGGTGTGAGGTCCGATGAGGTCTCGTCCACAAAGCTACGCTTTTCACAAAAGCCATGCTTTGATCACAAATGATCGCCAACACACAGCAACACTTAGCATGCCACACTACCAAATTGGGAGTATATCACTGATAACCTTCAACTACATAACCTCTGAGCTCGTACGTCTCAGAGAAGGGTGTTAAGCTAAGAGAATAAATCCTCCGCCACCAAACAGAAATGTATTTGAAAGAAATCAGCTTTATATCTCAAAGTGTAATGTCAGACATACGGCCATACAAGTCTGTTCCGGGTTCAAACAGAACCGAAGGCACTTCCAAAGAAGCCCTTGCAATCCGGGTATTCACAATCCCGATCGGACTTCCCATCACATATGGAGTCTCTATACCGGAGCCACTCAGTGCATAGACAATCGATAGGTTATCATATCGTTCTCGCAAACACCCGGTCTTCAACACTGGCCTTCAAATGCTATCCATTTATGTCGTATCACTATTCGGAATGGGTTATATGACATAAAGTCCTCTCCCGGCTAAACCGAATAATGAGCGTAATATTTAAAAACATATGGATATTGGGATTTCAGTTAAGCCACAACTTATTACCTAAAACTTCTCTTTCAAATGGTTTAAACAAATTACCATTTTAATCTTTTACACAAAAAGATTCATCTCACAAAGTTCACCCAGTTTCACAAAGATCTATTCATAGATTTTCAAATCGATTTCCATTACAATTGGATTAACTCATTAAATCTTTAAATCAAAGATTTAATTGATAGCTTTCAAAACAATTCCATTTCGACCTTATATACAAAAGGTACACCTTTCCAATTTCAAAACAAAGTTCAACAATCTTTCACAAAGGTTTATTCATAATCTTGAAATTCTCTTGACACAAATTGGAAATTCATTCCTTATATGAAAGCTTCTATTATTTGAAAACAAATAGTTTTCATTTCGGAAAATCTGATTCATTTATACGAGTTAAAGTCCTTGGGTTAAATTCAAATTCTCAAAACCATACTTTTAAAATGGTTTAAATTCATATAAACACATTCATAACATCTTTAACCATAATTTCCAAACATGGAATTCAATTCCAAATTTTGAATTCAAATTCAAATGATATTATTTAAATTGAAAAACTTTACCAAGTTATTCAAAATAACTTTTATCTTAAAAACTCCTTTTCAAAAGCTTTAACATTTAACCCAAATCCATTTCCAAAATCAATTGAAATTAAAATTTCAATTTCAAAAACATTAAATTTAAATCATCTGTGACTTAACCGATTTCCTTGTGAAATCCATATTTGTGTATGTAAGAGTGTAGTCCAGGGGTTTTACACAGTAGTGCAAAATCATTCAATCATCACAGATTCAAATACAGAAATATAGTTGATAAGCGGTATAAACTATAATGCTTATCATTCGTTCATAGATTCACAGATAATATACAAATGTATCACAAATAAATGAATAAATTATACACAGCTCAATCCACAAAACAAAATATCACAGATCAGATAGGACAATCAATTCAAGGCATCTCATACAATATAATCATTCATAAGTAAGGTAAGCATTCAATAATCATTTATAAGCAGGATTAATTAATTGTTTAATCCTAATTAATTCAATTTATTTCCAATTAAATTAATTACTTATGAATTAATTATCCAATACTGATTTATTAATCACAAATCATTTGATATAAATTAATTTATCAAACACCTTAATTAATTATTCTTAATGATAAATTAATTAAATCTTAATCAACTTTATTAATTAATTATCCCTTAATTAACTATCTTGATTTACTACTAATTATAAATAAATTAACTTTAATTATCTAATTAACAATTCTTAATTGCAAATAAATTAGACACTTAATTATAAATTAACTAATCTTAAATTACAAATTGATTAATCTCTAATCACTTAGTTAATTATAATTATAAACTAATTAATCATTCTTAGTTACCCTTCCTAACAATCAATAATTATTATTTATCTTAATTAATATTTTAAAATCTTCCTTAATTACTTTGAAATCAAATTATTACTAACTTGAAAAGCTTCAAATGTTAATTAAATTTAAAAATTATCTTACATTAACTACTCAATTACAATATTAATTAAGATTTAAAAACATTCTTAAGTGTTAACTTAAATAATTAAATCTTATAATAAATTTTTAACTTAAATTTGTCAAACACTGACTAAAACATCAATACTTAAAATCTGATTAAGATGATATAACATAAAGTTCATTATACTAAGCACTTGTAAGCCCGGCCTGAGAATATCCCCAATTTACTCGAGTAAACACTTGAGTGCTCTACCCCATTTCCCCGAGTTCCCTTCATCTTCTTCCTCACGTATTTAATTTAAGTTTTAAACTTAACAACTGTTGTTTCGGGCTCAAGAATCTCGCGTTCCAACCCGAGAAAATCCATCGCTTTCTTGAGTATCAAGTCGAGTTGCTCACCTTCAACTTCCTGACACCATCATAAGGTTGTGCACGTGCACAGTGCCTCGGCGACACTCCGATGATCGGCGAGACCTCCAGCAAGTCGCGAACGATCACGACATCGAACCCCGATCGTTGAAAACCCCACACAGATCCATGAACGAAATCGAGTATATCTCGAGTAACTCGAACCAGACCTCCGATCAAAACCATCCTCGCAACCTCGCCACCGACCCTCGTAAGTTTCGAGACTCCGGCCACGTCTCAGCCACCCCTCAGACTACCATCTCCCCCAACCACGTGCAGCTCGATGCACGAACGAGGCCTCCACGATCAAATTTCTGACCTTAACTAAAACTAGGTTTAGATATTAAATCCCCTCGCCGCCGTCACCACAGTGAACTGGAACATCACCGAGCATTTTCCCCTGACTCCCTGATCACTCCACTACTACCCCGGAGAACCCTGACCTCCCAGATCGTCGAGATCACCAGAAAATTCCAAATAACTGATTTCTGGTTAAACTAGAAATGCATGCTCAAACAAATACTAAAATTTATGATTTTAGTTTTAAAAATATAGTTTTCGTTTAGGGATTTGAGTTATAACCCTGAATTAATGAATTACTAACTTTGAATTTTGACTTAGTAGATTTGCTCTGTTGTTTCTTTGTTTCCAGAGTCAATACAAAATTATTTTAACTTGAATAAATTTTTAAACTTTACTTTATCAAATAACAAACAAATTTTGTTCAAATCCTAAGTCTTAACAGCAACCAGATCAAGAGAAAAATTTTTTTGATCAAAACCTGAGTTTGAACTGGGAACAGTTAGTATCTCAGGTGAAACAAACATACAAACTCATCCATACATTCATATATATACACATCAATGTACTTATCAATACATATACAATCATACTTATTCCATAGATAATCAAGCAACCAAGCTTATATACTTAAAATTTTAAAATGTGATGTTACTCACCTGATTCCAGAATGAACATAGTTTTCTTGAAGAAACAGGCTTTTGAAAATTTGCAAGCTGAAATCTTTCTTCTTTGATCCCTGGTTTGTTTTGATTATATTGTTGTTTATGTTGAAGTTTGTTTAAGTTTTTTTTTCTTTTTTTTCCAGATGTAGATGGACGAACTGAAATGAGGAAGGCTGATATAAAATGAGTTACAGGGTGATGTATATGAAATGAGTTTATAGGGTTATTAATTTTCTTTTGTACAACAAGTCAGAGATTTTTCCTATCTCTATGGTGGCTGAAATGAGAGCATTAATTGCCATGTACAAATCTTCATGCTTATCCTTACTCGTACATAGATATTTTTTTTATTTTTTTTGTGTTTCATTCTTGAATATACTTCTTTTGCAAGCTTCATAGATATTTATATCTTTCTTCTTTTGTTCATACTTATTTTTATATGTTCACTTGTTTCATATTTAAGTATATATATATTTCTTTCTTCCTTTGCTTTATCTTATTACCTTATAATATAAATAAATTTCTATTTTAATATGTTGTTTAAATTTAACTAATTTGTTTACTTTATATTTTATAATTCATCTTATATATATCTATTTATAAATTCAAATTATTCTTAAACATTTACTTAAACTTTAAATTCAAATCCAATGTATATATATAAATTCAAATCCACTCATATATACACCTATACATATATATTCACATATATATACAAGATTTAAATTCGAATGATTTAACACATATTTTATTTAAATTTGGAGAACTCAAATTTGTTTACCAATAAATTTCACAATTTTTATTCAAAAATTAAATTAATTATCACTTTAAATTTACTTATAATCCGGGATCGTTACATATATATATATAGTAGCTTCATGAACTACTATTTCTTGCTTCCGCTGCATTGTTATATTAATTTGTGTCTATGATCTGTGATTTATTTACTGTATATTCTGAGTTTTGCCAAATTTATATTTACAATTTGGTATTTTGAGCAATTCAAGTCCGGCATGTGCGGATGCGAATGGTTGAAAATATCGGGTCGTTACATCACTTCGGTTAATTTGAATTTATATTGAATTAAATAACCATTTAAATTATTATTGAATTTAAATTGTCAAGTTAATACCTGTTATTGATTACTAGTTATTTATTGATGTTTATTGGTTGGTTGGATGATGATTGTGATGAATGTTTGATTGTTGATATTGGGTGACTGGATGTTGTACTTTAAATTGTTATAATATTGCAAGTTCCCTATGGGTTGAAATGATACATACCCGAATGATCTATAGATTAGGGAAAATCGTTATGGTTTGAAATGATAGACTCGAGCGATTTTATGGGCTTTTATTTAATTCGGGATTGTGGTTTGAAATGTTATATAACCGTAAAAATTTAAATTGTGGATTGAACTGATAAATATCCGTATCACTTGACCCTAGGGTAGAGAATTATATACGGACACCGGATTGGTTAAATTAAATGATTTTAAAATCCTTAATTTTTGAATTTAGTTAAATGATATTTTGAAATAAAATTTGATTCAAATCAAGTGAATTATTGTCGAAATTCAAGTTTTATGTTGAAACTGGAGTTAATTTAAAGAAATTAAATCGAAATTTTAAGTTGAATTTTGAACCATAAATGGAATTTATCGGGATTGAGTCATTAAAATTGTAAAATGTAACTTTGAAATATATTGAATTTGAGTAGCTTAAATTGACATTCCAAACATAGAATGTAATCGATAAAGAATTAAATAGTTTACAGAGAATTTGAATTGAAAGATTTGAAATTGGGTTTTGTTGATTTGGAAATTGAAATGATCCAGGTATGTTGAAATAAAATAAATAGTTAAATTGATATAAATCCCAAATTCATATTTCAATATAAACTGTTTAAAGATATATTGTTTCAATATTTCTCCCATGTGGTGTCGGTGATGTTGTCCTATCTGCAACGGTTCCTCGTGATTCATCGTTGACTTTTGGGTGTGATTCTATCGTCTCTCCAGCCTGTGATAACCCTATGGCCAATCTTTTGGTTGATTTAGCCTCTTCGTTACCTCCAGCTGGTCTACAAGCTCTTGTCTGCCCTCTCGTTTCTACCCCTCTCTCGCCGCTGCTGTCTAACAGAGGAAAGTCCTCTTGGTCTGATACTGAGGTAGGGTTAAAAATTTGTGCTGAGCAATCTGGTATTGCACTTGAACCTGGTAGTGTGGGGGAAGCTGCGCTCTGTGTTAGCTTGAATGATGCGACTGATCTCACCGAAGCTTCATTTGGGGTTTCATTGAGTTGTACATTAGGTGTTTGTGGAAATGCTTTAGACAATATTCCCTTGTCTGCTGTTTCGAATGCTAATTTGTTGGTTCCTACCCCGCCTCGGCCTGTTCCTAAGTGGTCATCCTTGTTTTCCAAGCTGCCTATTAAGGTCAGGTTGCATTCGCCGCGTCTCTTTGAAACTGTTGAGCATGAGGGTGTGATGATCCCGCCATCGGAGGTTATCGAGGCCGGTGTGGATTTTTGGAAAGACCACTTGGTTGGTTACTTTCTTGACTCCAATCCTCCCTATCATATTGTTAAGGCGAGGTGCAGCTCCACGTGGAAGCCTAGGGGTAGTCTGAGTGTTCACTTTGATAACGAAATGTTCTATTTTAAGTTTTCACGTAGTGATGAAAGGCTTCGATTTCTTGAGGCTGACCCCATTCTCATTGATGGTAAGCCTTTTATTATTACTACTTGGAGTCCTTTTGTGGATCATGCGAAGGAGCAAGTTCTGTCTATTCCTATCTGGGCCCACTTTTCGCATATTCCTTCTGTTCTCCAGCCTCTTATTGGGATCGACTGTCTAGCTGGTCTTATGGGTAAGGTGATATGCTATGATGCAAATACCGTGGCCATAAAGAAGCTAGTCTATGCCAAGGCTCTAATCGAGATTACTCCTAACAAACCTCTGCCTAGCATTTTGAAGGTTAGATTAGATGAGAGCCACGTTGCTGAGGTCAGAGTTTGTTATCGTTGGAAACCTGATATTTTTTCGTCTTGTCAGTCCTTTGGCCATCGTGTAGATTCTTGTTCTTCATCGTCTGTTCCCCTTGCTGTTCGGTTTCCTCTTCCTCGTCCTCCTCTTCGGAAGTGGGTTTCAAAGGTCACTCCTGTTTCCCCCTTTGTTGTTACTTCGGTAGCTCCCATTGCCGTTGCTCCCTCTATGGATCCTTCTGTTGTTGCTCCGGTTTGTGTGGCTACATCTTCTTCTTCGCTAGTAAAAGCTCCATCTTCTGTTTCTCCACCATCGGTCTTGGAGGAGAACCCTTCTGCTACCTCGTCTGATATCATTTCCTGGAATTCTGATGAACGTGCTTGGATTCATGTAGCTTCTTATATGAGATATTCTCCTGAGAGAGACACCTTTTATGCTTTTATCAGTGAAAATGGGGGTGAGAGCCGGTATCTTATCTACCATATTAAGGGAGATGGTTTGTGCCTTACTAGGGATGGTCCGATTGGTGAGGAGAACAAAAGTAAGTTTTATGATGTCACTTGGGATAGGAAATTTATTTACTCTCCGAACTCTATTGGTTATGACCCACATCTAGCTGCTCTTTTCATGGGATATTCTATTGTTACTGGTCCATCTCTGGATGATCGTCGTGATTGTTCTCCCTCTTCTGAGGAAGATTAGTCATGCTGTGTTAGTGGTCTAGGCTTTTTTGTCTAGCTCCTATGCTTTCTTTTTATTTTCGTTTTGGGTTTGCTGCCCTTTTAGTTGTTCTGTGCATGTGCAGAGCACCTGTTTGTTCATTTTATATACAGTGGCACGGCCCACTATAAAGCCGGCTAGCTTTGCTAAAAAATAAAATTTCTAATTATTAAGATTTCAAAACTATTAAACTATCTTAACCTACATTAACAATATAAATTATTTAAACCTATTTAAACCAATTTAATTTATTTAAAACTAACTAAACCATTTAATTTATTTTTAATCTAATTAATCTATTTTAAAGCTATTTAATCTATTTTAATTATATTTAATCTATTTTAAATATATTTAACTATCTTAAATTAATTTAAAACTATCTTTAGTCTATCTTTAAATATTATAGAGTATTTTAACTATTCAAAAATTTATTTATAACTATGTTAAACTATTTATAACTATCTAAACTATTTATATCTAAACTATGTTCAAATTTTCAGATTTAATAAAGTGAAAGTGTTCAAAATACCAATCCTTGATTTAAAGGAAATATGATTCAATGATGAAATAACCTAAGTTAGGATTTATATAACATATTTGAGTAAATATGATTTTGGAAGTGAATGTGATTTTTGAAAGCGAATACGATTTTAAAGTAATATGGTTTGAGAATATGATATTTTGATATCAATTGTAAATTTACTTTTTGAAATGTAAAAGAACCATCCGGTGTGAGATAAGCGTTTGATTGTTAAAAAGACCGGGATCAGATATTGTCATACTCTCTGCCAATACCGAAAGGCACTTTAACAACTTTGTACGTGGTGGAGATTTCAGAAATGAAGTAGGATGGTTTGGCGAACAATTTCTGTATAAGGTATGACGTGACCCTCACTCCCATGAGTCAGCTTAGAGGTGACTAAAACAGGAGCTATACCAAGTCAAGTGAGGTCATTCCTCCTATCGGGCACATTTCTTCGATACTATATTTTGACTTTGTGATTTATTTGGTGGCCACTTGACGCAGCGGAAATAATAGAAATGAATACAACGATGAAAGTAGCAATCGGTGGACTGAAAATACCAAACGCCCAAATCCGTTGATCTCAAAAGTTACCGAATTCTAGCAATCTTCGACACATTGATCGCGCACGATACCGTGAGAGAAGATCTACAATTCTTCGAACGTTGATCAAGCGCACTTGATTCCGTGAATTGGCTTCAACAATCGTTGATTCGAGCGCACTCGAATGCCGAAAGTGGATGATGCAGCGCATACCTCAATTTGCTGAAACCCTAGATCGCGAAGTTCCTCCCCAAGTCGAAGCTCCTCCGTATGTCGCGAATGACCTAGCAATTCGATAAGTCGCCAGCCTTCGGATGCCTTAGGTCGCCAACGACCTAGCAAGTCGATAAGTCGCCAGTCTTCTGATGCCTTAGGTCGCCAACGACCTAGCAATTCGATAAGTCGCCAGTCTTCTGATGCCTTAGGTCACCTTTTCTTCAGTTAGGTCGCGAAGCAGAACAGAAGATCTCTAGGTCGCGAACGGTTTCTTAGGTCGCTAATGCTTTGTTTGTTAAGTCGCAAAGCCATTATTTGAAGCTTATACCGAAGTCTGTTAGGTCGTGGATGATATGTATAGAAGTTAAGTCGTAGACGACCTACTTAAGTCGCGAAGAGGGTTAAGTCGTGTGTTTTTCTTTAAGTCGTTTGTATTTTATGTTGTTTTTAGGTCGCGTATTATTGTTGGTTTCTTATGTTGTTAACGACCTATGTTAGGTCGTAGGTCGCAAATACCTATGTTAGCTCGTTGAAGCTGTTGAGTCGTGTACTGTGTTGTGATGTAACCCTATAAATAGGGATGTTGGGTCATTTGTAAAGGTGGTTGAATTTGAATAAAATTTCTTTTGTGTGCTCTTGTGCCACCATTAAAATTGGTAGTTGAGTGTTATCTCCTAGCTCCACTTTCGGCATTCGAGTGCGCTCGAATCAACGATTGTTGAAGCCAATTCATGGAATTAAGTGCGCTTGATCAACGTTCGAAGAATTGTAGATCTTCTCTCACGGTATCGTGCGCGATCAACGTGTCGAAGATTGCTAGAATCCGGTATCTTTTGAGATCAACGGATTTGGGCGTTTGGTATTTTCAGTCCACCGATTGCTACTTTCATCGTTGTATTCATTTCTATTATTTCCGCTGCGTCATTTGGTATCAGAGCTAGATCGCAAGGAGTTTGCATAGATTTTTGGAGTTTGTGCGAGATTTGCATCATTTGGAGAATTGGGTTCTCGAGATTTTGAAGAGATTTGTTCGTTTGGTGACTTTTGAAGATTCCAACAAGTGGGTAGTTTTGATTTGAAGATTTTTAGATCGAAGTGAAGTTTTTGTTGAAATTTTTTGAAGAGTGATCATGCCCCCGAGAAGAGCTAACCGTTATCGCAACATTGATGCTTTGTATGGGAGAGAAGAGACCGATGAGATGGAACAAAGAATTAACGAAAACTTTAATGAGAAGCTTAATGAAGGGATTGGTCGATTAGAGAGAATGATGTTGGAGATGAATCAAAATCAGAGAAGGGTTTCATCTGAATCTAACCATGGGGGAAGTAGAGTTTCACCACATTCAAATCGAGAGAGAAGTGTTGATCGTGATCATAGAAGTGTGGATCGAGATCGTGATAGAAATGTTGATGATCGAGATAGTGATAGAAATGTTGATGATCGAGATCGTGATAGAAATGTTGATGATCGAGATCATGATAGAAATGTTGATGATCGAAATCGTGATAGAATTGTGAATGATCGTGATTGGAGGAATGTAGATCGAAGGGATGTTGTTGGAAGAAATGGTGGTGGTAGAGATGTTGGTGGTCAGGATCGACATCGATATGCATCAGATTTTGAAGAGGAGTTTGATGGTGGTAGTGTTCATGGACGAGGACGAGGTCAAGGAAGAAATCATTCGGAGTATGATCACAAATGGGAGTCCGGGATGAAAACTGAAATACCGGAATTCAAGGGAGGTATGCAGGCCGAGGAATTTCTTGATTGGCTAGCTTATGTTGAGGAAATTTTTGACTTCAAGGAGGTTCCGAAAGATCGTAAAGTGAAGTTGGTTGCTACTAGGTAGAGGGGGAGAGCTATGGCATGGTGGCATCAAACCAAACTTACTAGAGAGCGGATGGGGAAGTCGAAGATTGTTGCTTGGGAGAAGATGAAGAAGTTGATGAAGGCTACTTTCTTGCCCTACAATTACCAATCACTGATGTATCAGAGATTACAGAACCCGAGGCAAGGGACGAAGACTGTTACTGATTATGCTGATGAGTTCTACCTGTTAATTGCTCGAAATGACATTATGGAGATAGAAGAACAATTGACCGCTAGGTTTGTTGGGGGACTTAGAACACAAATCCAGGATATGGTGAACATGTTCGACCCTAGATCTGTGGCAGAAGCACATCAAAAGGCATTGGCTTAGGAGAAACAAGGTAGACATGGGGGAGGTGTGTTTCCAAGTTCTACGAGGCAGAACAAAGGAGCGGGTAGTAGTTCTAATGTTCCTAAAGCATCGAGTAAGCCGGTTGTTCATGAAGTGGCTAAACCAAAAGTCAACACCAATCTCAAATGCTATAATTGCTAGGAAGTGGGTCACAAGAGCAACGAATGTCTGAAACCGAAGAGGAGAACTATGATTGCTAAAGTGGAAGATGAGGATGTAGAAGAAGATCTCAATTCACACCGTGATGAGGAGGAAGAAGAGGTGTCGGGAGACGAGGGATGTAATCCGATGCTACGGAGATCTTATTTAACCCCGAAGCAGGAAGAGGAGTCGAGTTGGTTGAGGAGTAACATTTTTCAGTCAACGTGCACTATTTTGGGGAAGGTCTGTAAATTTGTCATTGACGCTAGGAGTTGTGATAATATCATTTCAATGGAATCTGTGAGGAAGTTGAAGTTGAAAACGGCGAAACATCCTAGTCCTTATAAACTTGCTTGGTTGAGGAAAGGAGGAGAAGTGAAAGTAGAGAGGCGAGCTCATGTTCCATTTTCTATTGGGAAGAAATACAAAGATGAGATTTGGTGTGACGTGGTTGACATGGATGTTTGCCATTTGCAGTTGGGAAGGCTGTGGTAGTACGATCGGGAGGTACAACATAATGGTCGAACAAATAGCTACAGTTTCTTGTTCGAGGGCATGAAAATCACTTTAGTTCCGAAGAAGCGACAGCAGAATGAGAACAAGCTGGAGGAGATTGAGGAATTGAAGACTTTGTTGTCCTTGAAGGAGTTCGTGGAAGAGGTAGATGAGAGCCCTGAAGTTTTTATGTTGATTGGGCATGAAAGCAGTGAAGTTACAGGAGTTCCAGAGGAAATGAAGCCAGTTTTGGAGGAATTCAAAGATGTGTTTCCAGAGGAGTTGCCGAAGGAGTTACCGCCGCTTAGAGACATACAGCATTAGATTGACTTGGTGCTTGCATTGCCTCATAGACCGCACTATTGGATGAGTCCAAAAGAACACGAAGAGTTGAGAAGACAGGTGGAGGAATTACTGGAACAAGGGCGTGTTCACGAGAGTTTGAGTCCTTGTGTAGTGCCAGCTTTGTTGGTGCCGAAGAAGAATGGAACGTGGAGAATGTGCACAGATAGTAGAGCATTGAATAAGATTACGGTGAGATATCGATTTCCTATGCCGAGACTGGATGATCTGTTGGATCAGTTGAGCGGTGTTGTTGTGTTTTCGAAGATTGACTTGAAAAGTGGATAATATCAGATTCGTATTAGACCGGGTGATGAGTGGAAGACAGCTTTTAAAACTCGGGAGGGTCTGTACGAATGGTTGGTGATGCCGTTTGGCTTGTCAAATGCTCCGAGTACATTCATGAGAGTCATGAACCATATTTTTCGACCATTTATCGGGAAGTTCGTAGTGGTATATTTTAATGACATCTTGATCTACAGTGGAAGCACTGAAGAACACCTACAACATTTGCGGGAAGTGTTGTTGGTTTTACGACGTGAGGAATTTTATGCTGCAACGAAGAAATGCGTGTTCATGACGCAAAGTGTTTTATTTCTGGGATATATCGTATCCAAGGATGGGATACAGGTGGACCAAAGTAAAGTTGAAGCAATCAGAAATTGGCCACGACCCAAGACTATAACTGAAGTGAGAAGTTTTCACGGGTTAGCATCATTCTACGGAAGGTTCATTCCACATTTCAGTAGCGTGATGGGCACCTGTTACTGATTGCATGAAGGGTAAGCAGTTTGCATGGTCGAAGGAAGCAGGATTAGCTTTTGAGCAGATCAAGGGGCTTTTGACGACAGCACCAATTCTAGTTTTACCGGATTTCCAGTTGCTATTTGAATTACATACTGATGCATCGAAGGTTGGAATTGGAGGGGTGTTGAGTCAGAAAGGTCGACCAATTGCTTATTTCAGTGAGAAGCTTTCGGGAGCTAAGATGAGATATAATACTTATGATGTGGAGTTCTATGTTATTGTCCAAGGTGTGAAGCAATGGAGACATTACTTGTTCCATAAGGAGTTTGTCTTGTATACAGACCATGAGGCGTTGAAGCATTTGCAAGGGTAGGATAAAGTCGCGGCTAGACATGCTTCATGGATCGCATACTTGCAACAGTTTACATTTGTGGTGAAGCATAAGTCGGGAATTACAAACCGTGTGGCAGATGCATTGAGTCGAAGGAATCATTTGTTGACTACAATGAAGATTGAGGTGACAGGGTTTGATGTGTTGCCAGAATTGTTTGTTGATGATCCTTACTTTGCCAAGGTGGTGGATGAATCGAGAAGGGGAAGACGGATGAATATGTGTTGGTAGATGGTTTTCTTTTTAAAGGGAATCGATTGTGTATACCAGAGTGCAGCTTACGAATGAAGATTATGATGTAGTTGCATGAGGAAGGTCATGTGGGTAGAGATCGTACTTTGCAGTTGATTTCTGAATCATATTTTTGGCCATCCATGAGGAAAGAAGTGGAAAGATTTGTGCGGAGATGTCATATATGTCAAATTTCCAAAGGGACAGCTACGAATTAAGGGTTATATATGCCATTGCCCGTGCCTACTAGACCATGGGTTGATATTAGCATGGATTTTGTTTTGGGTTTGCCGAGAACTCAACGTGGGAATGATTCCATATATGTGGTGGTGGATAGATTTTCCAAGATGGCGCATTTCATAGCTTGTAAAAAGACCGCGGATGAAGTCCGTGTTGCTCAGTTATTCTTTAAGGAAGTGTATCAGCTACATGGGCTACCTGAATCCATTGTTTCTGACTGGGATACGAGATTTCTGAGTCATTTTTGGCTGAGTTTGTGGAAGATGGTGGGAACGGAGCTGAAATTCAGTAGTGCTTATCATCCACAGACAGATGGACAGACTAAAGTTGTGAACAGATCCCTGGGAAATTTGTTGCGGTGTCTTGTGAAGGATAATCTGAAGAGTTGGGATGTGAAGTTATGTCAAGCGGAGTTTGCTCATAATCATGCTATCAACCGTAGTATGGGTTTCAGTCCATTTCAGATTGTATATTCAAGCTTGCCAAAAGGGCCGTTGGATTTAACGATAGTACCACAACCGAAGGGGACAGTTAAGCGAGCTGCTGATTTTGTTGATGGGTTGACAGAATGCCATAGAATCGTTCAGGAACGATTGGAGAAGACGAATGAGAAGTATAAACGATCTGCGGATCTGAAGCGAAGAAATGCTAAATTTAATGAAGGAGATTTAGTATATGCTGTACTAACGAAGGATCGTTTTCCAGTAGGAGCATACAATAAACTTAAAGCTCGAAAGATTGGTCCTGTAAAGATTATGAAGTGAATCAATGAAAATGCTTATAGGTTGAAGCTGTCGGAGGATGTGTATACTTCTGACGTGTTTAATGTTAAACATCTTATACCTTATTATGGAGATGAAAAACCCAATGGGGAAGAACTTTTAAATTCGAGGACGAATTTTTCTCAACCAGGGGAGGATGATGCAGCGCATACCTCAATTCGCCGAAACCCTAGATCGCGAAGTTCCTCCCCAAGTCGAAGCTCCTCCGTATGTCGCAAACGACCTAGCAATTCGATAAGTCGCCAGCCTTTGGATGCCTTAGGTCGCCAACGACCTAGCAAGTCGATAAGTCTCCAGTCTTCTGATGCCTTAGGTCGCCAACGACCTAGCAATTCGATAAGTCGCCAGTCTTCTGATGCCTTAGGTCGCCTTTTCTTCAGTTAGGTCGCGAAGCAGAACAGAAGATCTCTAGGTCGTGAACGGTTTCTTAGGTCGCTGATGCTTTGTTTGTTAAGTCGCGAAGCCATTGTCTGAAGCTTACACCGAAGTATGTTAGGTCGTGAATGATATGTAGAGAAGTTAAGTCGTAGACGACCTACTTAAGTCGCGAAGAGGGTTAAGTTGTGTGTTTTTCTTTAAGTCGTTTGTATTTTATGTTGTTTTTAGGTCGCGTATTATTGTTGGTTTCTTATGTTGTTAATGACCTATGTTAGGTAGTAGGTCGCAAATACCTATGTTAGCTCATTGAAGCTGTTGAATCGTGTACTGTGTTGTGATGTAACCCTATAAATAGGGATGTTGGGTCATTTGTAAAGGTGGTTGAATTTGAATAAAATTTCTTTTGTGTGCTCTTGTGCCACCATTAAAATTGGTCGAATTAAAGGTGCTCATTTTTAATGGTGGCACAAGAGCACACAAAAGAAATTTTATTCAAATTCAACCACCTTTATAAATGACCCAACATCCCTATTTATAGGGTTACATCACAACACAGTACACGACTCAACAGCTTCAACGAGCTAACATAGGTATTTGCGACCTACGACCTAACATAGGTCGTTAACAACATAAGAAACCAACAATAATACGCGACCTAAAAACAACATAAAATACAAACGACTTAAAGAAAAACACATGACTTAACCCTCTTCGCGACTTAAGTAGGTCGTCTACGACTTAACTTCTCTACATATCATCCACGACCTAACAGACTTCGGTATAAGCTTCAGACAATGGCTTCACGACTTAACAAACAAAGCATCAACGACCTAAGAAACCATTCGCGACCTAGAGATCTTCTGTTCTGCTTCGCGACCTAACTGAAGAAAAGGCGACCTAAGGCATCAGAAGACTGGCGACTTATCGAATTGCTAGGTTGTTGGCGACCTAAGGCATTAGAAGACTGGCGACTTATCGACTTGCTAGGTCGTTGGCGGCCTAAGGCATCCGAAGGCTGGCGACTTATCGAATTGCTAGGTCGTTCGCGACATACGGATGAGCTTCGACTTGGGGAGGAACTTCGTGATTTAGGGTTTCGGCGAATTGAGGTATGCGCTGCATCATCCTCCCCTGGTTGAGAAATATTCGTCCTCAAATTTAAAAGTTCTTCCCATTGGGTTGTTCATCTCCATAATAAGGTATAAGATGTTTAACATTAAATACGTTAGAAGTATACACATCCTCCGGCAGCTTCAACCTATAAGCATTTTCATTGATTCGCTTCACAATCTTTACAGGACCAATCTTTCGAGCTTTAAGTTTATTGTATGCTCCTACTGGAAAACGATCCTTCGTTAGTACATCATATACTAAATCTCCTTCATTAAATTAAGCATTTCTTTGCTTCAGATCCGCAGATCGTTTATACTTCTCATTCGTCTTCTCCAATCGTTCCTGAACGATTCAATGGCATTCTGTCAACCCATCAACAAAATCAGCAGCCCGCTTAACTGTCCCCTTCGGTTGTGGTACTATCGTTAAATCCAACGGCCCTTTTGGAAAGCTAGAATATACAATCTGAAATGGACTGAAACCCGTACTACGGTTGATAGCATGATTATGAGCAAACTCCGCTTGACATAACTTCACATCCCAACTCTTCAGATTATCCTTCACAAGACACCGCAACAAATTTCTCAGGGATCTGTTCACAACTTCAGTTTGTCCATCTGTCTGTGGATGATAAGCACTACTGAATTTCAGCTTCGTTCCCACCATCTTCCACAAACTCAGCCAAAAATGACTCAGAAATCGCGTATCCCGGTCAGAAACAATGGATTTAGGTAGCCCATGTAGCCGATACACTTCCTTTAAGAAATACTGAGCAACACGGACTGCATCCGCGGTCTTTTTACAAGCTATGAAATGCGCCACCTTGGAAAATCTATCCACCACCACATATATGGAATCATTCCCACGTTGAGTTCTCGGCAAACCCAAAACAAAATCCATGCTAATATCAACCCATGGTCTAGTAGGCACGGGCAATGGCATATATAACCCTGCATTCGTAGCTGTCCCTTTGGAAATTTGACATATATGACATCTCCGCACAAATCTTTTCACTTCTTTCCTCATGGATGGCTAAAAATATGATTCAGAAATCAACTGCAAAGTACGATCTCTACCCACATGACCTTCCTCATGCAACTCCTTCATAACCTTCATTCGTAAGCTGCACTCTGGTATACACAATCGATTCCCTTTAAAAAGAAAACCATCTACCAACACATATTCATCCGTCTTCCCCTTCTCGACTTCATCCACCACCTTGGCAAAGTAAGGATCATCAACAAACAATTCTGGCAACACATCAAACCCTGTCACCTCAATCTTCATTGTAGTCAATAAATGATTCCTTCGACTCAATGCATCTGCCACACGGTTTGTAATTCCCGACTTATGCTTCACCACAAATGTAAACTGTTGCAAGTATGCGATCCATGAAGAATGTCTAGCCGCGACTTTATCATGCCCTTGCAAATGCTTCAACGCCTCATGGTCTGTATATAAGACAAACTCCTTATGGAACAAATAATGTCTCCAATGCTTCACAGCTTGGACAATAGCATAGAACTCCACATCATAAGTATTATATCTCATCTTAGCTCCCAAAAGCTTCTCACTGAAATAAGCAATTGGTCGACCTTTCTGACTCAACACCCCTCCAATTCCAACCTTCGATGCATCAGTATGTAATTCAAATAGCAACTGGAAATCCGGTAAAACTAAAATTGGTGCTGTCGTCAAAATCTCCTTGATCCGCTCAAAAGCTAATCCTACTTCCTTCGACCATGCAAACTGCTTACCCTTCATGCAATCAGTAACAGGTGCCATCACGCTACTGAAATGTGGAATGAACCTTCGGTAGAATGATGCTAACCCATGAAAACTTCTCACTTCAGTTATAGTCTTGGGTCGTGGCTAATTTCTGATTGATTCAACTTTACTTTGATCCACCTGTATCCTATCCTTGGATATGATATATCCCAGAAATAAAACACTTTGCGCCATGAACACGCATTTCTTCATTGCAGCATAAAATTCCTCACGTCGTAAAACCAACAACACTTCCCGCAAATGTTGTAGGTGTTCTTCAGTGCTTCCATTGTAGATCAAGATGTCATCAAAATATACCACTACGAACTTCCCGATAAATGGTCGAAAAATCTGGTTCATGACTCTCATGAATGTACTCGGAGCATTTGACAAGCCAAACGGCATCACCAACCATTCGTACAGACCCTCCCGAGTTTTAAAAGCAGTCTTCCACTCATCACCCTGTCTAATACGAATCTGATGGTATCCACTTTTCAAGTCAATCTTCGAAAACACAACAGCACCGCTCAACTGATCCAACAGATCATCCAGTCTCGGCATAGGAAATCGATATCTCACCGTAATCTTATTCAATGCTCTACTATCTGTGCACATTCTCCACGTTCCATCCTTCTTCGGCACCAACAAAGCTGGCACTGCACAAGGACTCAAACTCTCCTGAACATGCCCTTGTTCTAGTAATTCCTCCACCTGTCTTCTCAACTCCTCGTGTTCTTTTGGACTCATCCGATAGTGCGGTCTATGAGGCAATGCAGCTCCTAGCACCAAGTCAATCTGATGTTGTATGTCTCTAAGCGGCGGTAACTCCTTCGGCAACTCCTCTGGAAACACATCTTTGAATTCCTCCAAAACTGGCTTCACTTCCTCTGGAACTCCAGTAACTTCACTGCTTTCATGCCCAATCAACATAAAAACTTCAGGGCTCTCATCTACCTCTTCCACAAACTCCTTCAAGGACAACAAAGTCTCCAATTCCTCAATCTCCTCCAGCTTGTTCTCATTCTGCTATCGTTTCTTCGGAACTAAAGTGATTTTCGTGCCCTCGAACAAGAAACTGTAGCTATTTGTTCGACCATTATGCTGTACCTCCTGATCGTACTGCCACGGCCTTCCCAACAGCAAATGGCAAACATCCATGTCAACCACGTCACACCAAATCTCATCTTTGTATTTCTTCCCAATAGAAAATGGAACATGAGCTCGCCTCTCTACTTTCACTTCTCCTCCTTTCCTCAACCAAGAAAGTTTATAAGGACTAGGATGTTTCTCCGTTTTCAACTTCAACTTCCTCACAGCTTCCATTGAAATGATATTATCACAACTCCCAGCGTCAATGACAAATTTACAGACCTTCCCTAAAATAGTGTATGTTGACTGAAAAATGTTACTCCTCAACCAACTCGACTCCTCTTCCTGCTTCGGGGTTAAACAAGATCTCCGTAGCATCAGATTACATCCCTCGTCTCCCGACACATCTTCCTCCTCCTCATCACGGTGTGAATTGAGATCTTCTTCTACATCCTCATCTTCCACTTCAGCAATCATAGTTCTCTTCTTCGGTTTCGGACATTCGTTGCTCTTGTGACCCACTTCCTGGCAATTATAGCATTTGAAATTGGTGTTGACTTTTGGTTTAGCCACTTCATGAACAACCGGCTTACTCGATGCTTTAGGAACATTAGAACTACTACCCGCTCCTTTGTTCTGCCCCGTAGAACTTGGAAACACACCTCCCCCACGTCTACCTTGTTTCTCCTAAGCCAACGCCTTTTGATGTGCTTCTGCCACAGATCTTGAGTCGAACATGTTCACCATATCATGGATCTGTGTTCTAAGTCCCCCAACAAACCTAGCGTTCAACTGTTCTTCTGTCTCCATAATGTCATTTCGAGCAATCAACTGGTAGAACTCATCAGCATAATCAGTAACAGTCTTCGTCCCTTGCCTCAAGTTCTGTAATCTCTGATACATCAGTGATTGGTAATTGTAGGGCAAGAAAGTAGCCTTCATCAACTTCTTCATCTTCTCCCAAGCAACAATCTTCGAATTCCCCATCCGCTCTCTAGTAAGTTTGGTTTGTTGCCACCATGCCATAGCTCTCCCCCTCAACCTAGTAGCAACCAACTTCACTTTACAATCTTCCAGAACCTCCTTGAAGTCAAAAATTTCCTCAACATAAGCTAGCCAATCAAGAAACTCCTCGGCCTGCATAACTCCCTTAAATTCCGGTATTTCAGTTTTCATCCCGGACTCCCATTTGTGATCATACTCCAAATGATTTCTTCCTTGACCTCGTCCTCGTCCATGAACACTACCACCATCAAACTCCTCTTCAAAATCTGATGCATATCGATGTCGATCCTGAGCACCAACATCTCTACCACCACCATTTCTTCCAACAACATCCCTTCGATCTACATTCCTCCAATCACGATCATTCACAATTCTATCATGATTTCGATCATCAACATTTCTATCACGACCTCGATCATCAACATTTCTATCACGATCTCGATCATCAACATTTCTATCACGATCTCGATCCACACTTCTATAATCACGATCAACACTTCTCTCTCGAATTGAATGTGGTGAAACTCTACTTCCCCCATGGTTAGATTCAGATGAAACCCTTCTCTGATTTTGATTCATCTCCAACATCATTCTCTCTAATCGACCAATCCCTTCATTAAGCTTCTCATTAAAGTTTTCGTTAATTCTTTGTTCCATCTCATCGGCCTCTTCTCTCCCATACAAATCATCAATGTTGCGATAACGGTTAGCTCTTCTCGGGGGCATGATCACTCTTCAACAAATTCCAACAAAAACTTCACTCCGATATAAAAATCTTCAAATCAAAAATACCCACTTGTTGGAATCTTCAAAAGTCACCAAACGAACAAATCTCTTCAAAATCTCGAGAACCCAATTCTCCAAATGAAGCAAAACTCGCACAAACTCCAAAAATCTACGCAAACTCCTTGCGATCTAGCTCTGATACCAAATGACGCAGCGGAAATAATAGAAATGAATACAACGATGAAAGTAGCAATCGGTGGACTGATAATACCAAATGCCCAAATCCGTTGATCTCAAAAGATACCGGATTCTAGCAATCTTCGACACGTTGATCGCGCACGATACCGTGAGAGAAGATCTACAATTCTTCGAACGTTGATCAAGCGCACTTGATTCCGTGAATTGGCTTCAACAGTGGTTGATTCGAGCGCACTCAAATGCCGAAAGTGGAGATAGGAGATAACACTCAACTACCAATTTTAATGGTGGCACAAGAGCACATAAAAGAAATTTTAATCAAATTCAACCACCTTTACAAATGACCCAACGTCCCTATTTATAGGGTTACATCATAACATAGTACACGACTCAACAGCTTCAACGAGCTAACATAGGTATTTGTGACCTACGGCCTAACATAGGTCGTTGACAACATAAGAAACCAACAATAATACGCGACCTAAAAACAACATAAAATACAAACGACTTAAAGAAAAACACACGACTTAACCCTCTTCGCGACTTAAGTAGGTCATTTACGACTTAACTTCTCTACATTTCATCCACGACCTAACAGACTTCAGTATAAGCTTCAGACAATGGCTTCGCGACTTAACAAAAAAGCATCAGCGACCTAAGAAATCGTTCGCGACCTAGAGATCTTCTGTTCTGCTTCGCGACCTAACTGAAGAAAAGGCAACCTAAGGCATCAGAAGACTGGCGACTTATCGAATTGCTAGGTCGTTGGCGACCTAAGGCATCAGAAGACTGGCGACTTATCGACTTGCTAGGTCATTGGCGACCTAAGGCATCCGAAGGCTGGCGACTTATCGAATTTCTAAGTCGTTCACGACATACGGAGGAGCTTCGACTTGGGGAGGAACTTCGCGATCTAGGGTTTTGGCGAATTGAGGTATGCGATGCATCACCACCCCTTGATTTTTATTATGGGAGTATGTCCGAGGTGGGCAGTAGTAGCTGCTATGCGTTACCACCAGTCCGGGAGTGCAATTGGTATATTGTAATATCCCGGAATTTATGGGCAATATCAATTTAATAATCTGTTTAAATAATTAAATTGATTTGATAATCTTTGATAACAAATTTGAATTGGTTTAATAATCTAATTAAATGGATATTTAATTAGTGAATTTATCTTTTAGAAATTAATAAATAGATTTCTATTTATAATATATTTATATGTGTGCATATATATATTGTAAATAGATTGGCTTTGGTTTGAAATTTAATAAATGAATAAAGTCTTGTTTTTAAATAAATAGATTTTAATGTAAATAGAATTGTTATTTAAAATGGAATGTGTTGTTTTAATCTAACTTTAAATTGGATTTTTAAATATAATTTGAAATTGAATGTAAATTAATTTTGAAATTCAAAAGAGGTAATATTTAAATATTTGGATTTTTAAATATATAATTGGTTTTTATTTCTTTTAAAAATTATCTATATATATATAAATAAGTAATAAGTGTTTAATAAATTAAGAAAAGGATTTTTACATTTAAAATAAATACTAATAAATTAAAGGGACATGTGTAAATTTCTAAGGCTTTAATATTACATGTGTTAAGAAATTAAGATATAAGAAAGACAAGTGTCATTTTGTTCTAATTTTTCTTTTTAATAAATCATTTATACTTATAAAAACATGTTTTCACCTTCTTCTTTCTTTCTAGTCTTCATTTCAAAAATATGACATTCGTTTTCCACTTCTAAGAGCAAACCAGAAAATCAAATTTAACATTTTTCTCAACAAACAAATCTGTAACTTAAAATCCTCCTCAAACAAAACATGAAATCAATATACTCCTCAAACCAGAAAATCAAATGGAAGCCTGTAACTCATTCTTCAAATCTGCATCTCTTTAAGCCTGGATACTTTCTTCCTCAAATCAGAGATTATGTAAATCAAATCTCTGTAACCCATTTTCCAAAATCTAAATCAAAGTCTGCCTGCATTCATCTTTCAAACCTGGGTTTTATCAAAGTCTTAAGCCTGCAATTTCTTCAAATCTGGGATCTGTTGAAAGCAAGCAACTGATCTAAGAAACATTTCAATAAATCAAGTCTGCATGCAAGTTTTCCAGCAAGCATTCAAGTTTTAATAGCAAAGACATTCAGATCTTAAAAAGTTCAAAAGCAGTTTCAAAAGTAGATCTGTTCATTCCCAAAATCTGGTGAGTAACACCTTTTCTAAAAAGCTTAAGTATCTTAATCTGGTTGCATGTAAATTATGGAATAAAAGTATGTTAGTGTGTTTGTTTATTTATGAAATTTTTGTGTATAATTGGATGCATTGATGTGTGCATGTTTGTTGTCTCTGTGACATCTCTGTTCTTAGTTTTAAACTAAGATTTTCAATGAAATTCAATTCCTCTTGATCTAAGCTTTGTTAGGATCTAAGTTCTAAACTTAAGTTGGTTGTATTATCATAAAGTAAATTTTAAAATTTGATTTAAGTGAAAATAAATTTAGAAGCTCACTGGAAACCATGAATAACAGAGTAGAATAAGTAAAAGTGGAAAATTCAAACTTCTAAATTCATAAATTCAGGAATATCAATGGAATACTTTAACCAAATCATGAATTTTAAAACTTAAATTAGGATTTTTAGAATTAGGAGTTGAGAGCAATTCATGTTTGAACTGGAAAGGGAAAATTTGAATTTTCGGGTGATCTGTTTGATCTTGGAGGTTGAGTTTACTTCCGTAGGTGGAGAAGTGATCTATGAGGATGGGAAAATTATCAGTTTTGGTAAATTTCAATTTGGTGCTGACGATTTTAAATTTGAATCTTTAGAACCCTAGTTTTACTGGGTTACAATTTTTGCGTGAGTTCGAGTTCATCTGGTGATCGAGTTGGCTGGGGTCTTGGGCACCGGAAGATGGTGGGTTGACGAGGTCTTCGCCGGAGTTTCAAAGGAAATGGTGGTCGGAGTTTTAAGGGAAGAACGTTGACAGGTTTTGGGTTTTGTTCCTGTTTTTATGACAGGTAGCTCGATTTCGAGTGGGAAGATGGCTCGAGTTGCTGGTGATCAGGATCGTGAAGGATGGTCGTGGACGATATGCTGGCGTAGTCATCGATGGTCAGAGGCGATCATCTCGTGTGTGCACGTGAACGAGTATCAGCGTATCAATGTGTAGTTTGGGTTTTAACAGAGGGAAGGATTTTGAGTTGCTCGAGTTTTTAGCGTGAGTAACTCGAAGTATCGTGAGGATGGACTCGAAGCAATTATAGTATAGGCTCGAGTCAACTTTCTGTGTTACAGGTTTTAAAACCTGTCAGTTTTAAATTTAAAACCTGTCAGTTTTAAATTTAAAACTAAATTTTTAAAAATGTAAAGAAGAGATTTAAACTAAGTTTAAATCAAAGTTTAATCTGGAATCTAATTTAGTGTGAATCTTAGCTTTGGAATAATATAAGTTTTTTTTAAATGTAAATTGTTTTAACTATTTTAAATTGGTTAAAAGGTTTGAATTTTTAAAATGAAGATTTAAGTGTAAGTAGGTTTTAAAAATGAAAAGTTAATCTGGAAGCAAAGTTTAATCTGCATTCCAGTTTGAAAAAAAAAGAAGAAGTTTTCAAATAATTGTTTAAAGTATATTTTAAAAGATTTGAATTTAATGAAATAGTTTAAAATCTTATAAATTTCTTTTATAAATGTAAGTGTTCTTAACATTTGGTTTTAAAAAGAATTTGGTAAAATTTGATTTAAAATTGGTTAAAGTTAAATTATAATTATTTTAAATCTTTAATTTTGAAATGAATTAAAGAAAGATTTTAAAGTAAATGTTTGAAGTCTTTTGTTAAAATAGTTAAAGGTAATACTTTAATTTAGAAAGTAATTAAGGTTTAAATGATTTATAATAAATTAAATTAGTAAGAATAATTTAATAATTTAATTAATTAATGATTTAGTGTTAATTAATTAAATAATTAAATGATAAGTTAATTAATTAAGGGATTAATTAATTTGAAATTAAGAATCATTTATTTAGATAAGTATAGATTATTAATAAATGATTAGAAATTAATTAATCAAGTGATTAAAGATTAATTAAGGAATTAATAAAGTAATTAGAGATTTATTAATTGGTAATTAAGAATTTATTAATATAAATTAATAATAGTTGATTTAAAATTAATTACTTAAAGAAAGTAATTAAAGAATGGTTAATAATTAATGAGGGATCATTAATTAGAGATTTTTGAATAATTAATTAATGTGATTTGTTTTATTAAGTAATGATAATCATTTATAAATTGGTTAAGTATAATTACTTAATGGAAGTAATTAAGGTAATTAATTTCTTAAGGTAATTAATTAAATAAATTTGATTAAGTTAAATTAATTAATTAAATTAATTTAAGATAATCATTTAGAGATGTGATAAATATAATTACTTAAATGTAATTAATGAAGTGTAATTACTTAGGGAAGTAATTAAAGTTAATTAATGGATATAATTAACTAAAGATGATTTTAATAATGAAAGTAATTTGAGTTTAATTACTTTTGAATAATTAATCAAAGGGTTAATTAAAGGATAATTAATTAAGGAGTAATTAATTTATGAAGTGGAGTAATTAAGGGAAGTTAATTACTAAATGAGATTAATCAAAGGTGATTAATAAATGTGACTAATTAATTATTAAATGTAATTAATTTAAATAAGATAATTAATTAAGAGTAATTAAGGATCATTAATTAATAAAATTAATGATGTAATTAAGAATTGATTAATTAAGATTAATTAATAAATAATAAGTGATTAAAGTAATTAATTAATTGTAATTAATTAAGGATTAAGATAATTAAGTATAATTAATTAATTAATGAAGTAATTAAAGATTAATTACTGAATGGTTTAAGATAATTAATTTGTGAAATTAATTAAGTATTAATTACTTAAAGTAATTAAAGGATTATTAATCAGGAATGATTAATTAAGATGGATACTTAGAGTAATGATTAATTAATTGGTTTAATTAATAATTAAGTAAGCAGGATTTATAGAATGAAGTAATTAGTTTAATTCACTTTAAATTAATTAGATGATATAAATCATTGCTTAAGGATGGATGAATGAGATTGAATGTATTTCATTGTTTGATATCTCTGATGAGATATGATTGATATATGATATGGATGTTTGGTTGAATTATAATGATAATGTGAATTATCTGTTTGGGATGATAATGTAGATTATCTATTGAATTATCTATCTTTGTGTATATAGATAAGAATTGAATTGTTTTAACCTTAAACAACTTGGCCCTTAAAAGATACGTTTTGGATTTCGATGAGACCGGGATCGGGTTTCCGTATACCGGGATTCCAGGTCTGGAGACCCGAATACCACATCGATCCAAATTTACGATAGGTCGTGAATCTCAAGTGAAGATGAAGATTCAGAGTGCAAGGGTTATTGTCGTTAACTCTGAGGGTGATTCCAAAACGAGTGTAACGAGATAATGCCTTCGGTTTCGTTCGAACCCGGAACGAACTTGTATGGATTGAATGCTTTCAGCACATCGTCAGGTGGACGATGAGCATTCTAAGATAGATGTATTCTATTTAAAGGTAATCGTGACCTCAAGCCTCACAAACCGGGAATGGCTAAAACAGGGGAGGTGCAGCAAGGTTAGTGGGTAGCACCCAAGTAGGACAAGGTTACCTCTGTCTAGATGTCCCTTTCTATTTTCGACTTAGTGGTGCGGTTGCTGATCCCAACCGTGAGGTATCTTGTGCGGGAATTATCCAGTAAGGGATGTTCCGACCTTGTGTTGCAGGGGATTGGGAGTGATCCTTGGTACGGTGATCTAGGCCACGTACTGTGACGGGCGGTACCCCAGTAGCCCTGCCATTGTATGGAAACCCATTCTTCCTACGTGCCCTTACGATTTTGATTGTATAACCCACTTTGTGGTTAGTATGCTGGAATTTAATAATGTAACAATTTCAGCTATTTCATATTTATTTGAAAACCCTAGACCCTATTATAATATAACTGGATTTCCTATCAAATGTTTTGGTTAGCGTAAGGTAAAAACTTACCCATGTTTATTTGTGGGGAGTCTTACGTGATACCTTTTCTTTCTAAAGGTTTTGAAGTTAAGCAAGTTTAACCTGTTACTCACACCAGACCCATGTCTGACCCAAGTGTTTATTTCTGTTTTATAAACTCTTGGGTACTCAAATTTTTACGAGTAGCCAAGGGATTCAGGTTTAGCTTTGACGAATATTCTGGAGGAGCAATGGAGCAGGAGGCTTCGGCGTTCGTAGATATAGTATTCCGCTGTGTTGATATCTGTGATAGTGTCTTGTCTTGTATTTGAGTTGTAATGTCTAGACAGATGTTTATAACTATCTAGTAAGTGATGTATATGCTGTGTAACTCTGTAAATTGTTGTATACTATGTAATAGTTTATGTTATTAATATAATTTATTCGTTCCGCTGTGAGATCGTTGTTGTTGTTTCTTTCTTTCTTCTCTTCTTTTCTATTTTCTACCCCTTTCTTTCTTATTAATGATACGTCATTCTGTAGAAAGAGTGGCGGGTCGTTACAGTGGTATCAGAGCATAGGTTGAGCGAATACCTAAGCTTTTGGTTAAGTGAATATCAGAACACTAGGTTGAGTGAATACCTAGGTTCGGAAGGATTGTTCATTAGAGATAGGATCTGTAGCAACCTGTTTGAGTCTGAGTGTATATATATTCGAGAGCGCGTATTTGTTAGTTATATAAAAATGGTTTTATATTGTGTTAATTGATCGGTTGAGTGGTATATGGATTCTGGTCAATACGAGTAGCTAACGTTATTGATAGGGATCTCTAAACACTTGAACCAGGCCAACGGACACAATATTGTTTTAAAGAGGTAGATGAAATAATTTTACCCAGAAATAATTTCTATAAAAAAAAAAATATATCATTTTAAATATATATATTTATGTATTTCTACCTATTTATTGGGTTACCTGTTCGGGTTTTCCAATATAAGTTATAAAGGTAGATAAGGTGGTAGTGTGTGTAACACAATTACCAATAGTTGGAGTTTGAATGTTTGAGGTTGGAAGTATATATCGAGACTGTAAACCCAATATCGTCTCGAGTAAGTTGGCAGTATGGAGTAAGGATGTCTCGGATCGCTGAAGAAAATCCTTTTCAAGATTCGGAGTCCATTATTGGAATGTAAGATTGGTTGAGCTCGGGTGAGCAGATTTTCTAGAGTTGGATCTGTCAGTGAGGCAGAAGCGAGTGATGGTATCTTGATACTTCTGGAAGAAGTAGCTGCGTGATGAGATGCAGTGACTATGGATGTTCCCGAAGATGTTTTCTTTGGAACAAGTTTAAGGAAGTATGTATATTTCGGCATTGTGGCTGAGTTCAACATGGTGTTTGTGTTGGTTTGGGTCCGAGTTTCTCGAAGAGCTTTGGATAGGAGCATCTGTGGCAGCAGTGCAGCTCGGAGTATTCTGTGTTGGCAGGAAGTTTTCTGGCTGAGCAGTTTTTCTGAAGGAGAAGTTCAGAAGCAGCAGAGTGGATCCATTTCTTCGATGGATTGGATGGTTAAGTATGAGTTGTTCTGATTTGTTAAGGGAGAATAATTTTTCTTTGGAATTAGGATGGGTTGATCGCAAAAAGTGACTTGCGATAGTTTGAGTGTTCTTTTGAGTTGATCAGGAAGGATTTATAGGTAGCCCGAGATCGTCTGAAGAGACGGAGGAATTTGGAATTCGAAGTTGGAGACTTCGTTGTTGTTGAAGTTTTCTCTGGTAAAAGGGAGCTATAAGATTGGGTAAGTCTGGGAAGTCAGCTCCGAGTTGTTTTGGATCTTTTCTGTATTCTAATTTGGATAAGTGCTTTGATCTACTGGATTAAATTGTTAGTTTGGATAACTGGGATTCGATGTGTTTCATGTATCTCTGAGGGAGTACGTGTTTGATCTATCTCTGGTTGTGGAACCAGCAGTTCTGGAGGATTTGATTGATGAGTCAGACTCGTCTGTAGTCTGATATCTTGTTTAGTTCTGTAGATCTAGATAAGTAGAAGTTCTGTAGCTTAGTAGTATTTATTGTTTGGATTTTGTAGAGCGAGTATCCTGGTATATATATATACTTGGGAAAACTCGAGGAAATTATATCCAGAATTTTGTCTGGATAATTAGAATTGTTTGATTGGGTAAATTGGTTGCTATGGTTGTTAGCATATGGATGATAATATTTGTTTGTGATTTAAATAGATTATTAAATTACCTTTGTTTAAATTTCGGGGACGAAATTATTTTAAGGGGGAAGGAATGTAATATCCCGGAATTTATGGGCAATATCAATTTAATAATCTATTTAAATAATTAAATTGATTTGATAATCTTTGATAACAAATTTGAATTGGTTTAATAATCTAATTAAATGGATATTTAATTAGTGAATTTATCTTTTAGAAATTAATAAATAGATTTCTATTTATAATATATTTATATGTGTGCATATATATATTGTAAATAGATTGGCTTTGGTTTGAAATTTAATAAATGAATAAAGTCTTGTTTTTAAATAAATAGATTTTAATGTAAATAGAATTGTTATTTAAAATGGAATGTGTTGTTTTAATCTAACTTTAAATTGGATTTTTAAATATAATTTGAAATTGAATGTAAATTAATTTTGAAATTCAAAAGAGGTAATATTTAAATATTTGGATTTTTAAATATATAATTGGTTTTTATTTCTTTTAAAAATTATCTATATATATATATATAAGTAATAAGTGTTTAATAAATTAAGAAAAGGATTTTTACATTTAAAATAAATACTAATAAATTAAAGGGACATGTGTAAATTTCTAAGGCTTTAATATTACATGTGTTAAGAAATTAAGATATAAGAAAGACAAGTGTCATTTTGTTCTAATTTTTCTTTTTAATAAATCATTTATACTTATAAAAACATGTTTTCACCTTCTTCTTTCTTTCTAGTCTTCATTTCAAAAATATGACATTCGTTTTCCACTTCTAAGAGCAAACCAGAAAATCAAATTTAACATTTTTCTCAACAAACAAATCTGTAACTTAAAATCCTCCTCAAACAAAACATGAAATCAATATACTCCTCAAACCAGAAAATCAAATGGAAGCCTGTAACTCATTCTTCAAATCTGCATCTCTTTAAGCCTGGATACTTTCTTCCTCAAATCAGAGATTATCTAAATCAAATCTCTGTAACCCATTTTCCAAAATCTAAATCAAAGTCTGCCTGCATTCATCTTTCAAACCTGGGTTTTATCAAAGTCTTAAGCCTGCAATTTCTTCAAATCTGGGATCTGTTGAAAGCAAGCAACTGATCTACGCAACATTTCAATAAATCAAGTCTGCATGCAAGTTTTCCAGCAAGCATTCAAGTTTTAATAGCAAAGACATTCAGATCTTAAAAAGTTCAAAAGCAGTTTCAAAAGTAGATCTGTTCATTCTCAAAATCTGGTGAGTAACACCTTTTCTAAAAAGCTTAAGTATCTTAATCTGGTTGCATGTAAATTATGGAATAAAAGTATGTTAGTGTGTTTGTTTATTTATGAAATTTTTGTGTATAATTGGATGCATTGATGTGTGCATGTTTGTTGTCTCTGTGACATCTCTGTTCTTAGTTTTAAACTAAGATTTTCAATGAAATTCAATTCCTCTTGATCTAAGCTTTGTTAGGATCTAAGTTCTAAACTTAAGTTGGTTGTATTATCATAAAGTAAATTTTAAAATTTGATTTAAGTGAAAATAAATTTAGAAGCTCACTGGAAACCATGAATAACAGAGTAGAATAAGTAAAAGTGGAAAATTCATACTTCTAAACTCATAAATTCAGGAATATCAATGGAATACTTGAACCAAATCATGAATTTTAAAACTTAAATTAGGATTTTTAGAATTAGGAGTTGAGAGCAATTCATGTTTGAACTGGAAAGGGAAAATTTGAATTTTCGGGTGATCTGTTTGATCTTGGAGGTTGAGTTTACTTCCGTAGGTGGAGAAGTGATCTATGAGGATGGGAAAATTATCAGTTTTGGTAAATTTCAATTTGGTGCTGACGATTTTAAATTTGAAGCTTTAGAACCCTAGTTTTACTGGGTTACAATTTTTGCGTGAGTTCGAGTTCATCTGGTGATCGAGTTGGCTGGGGTCTTGGGCATCGGAAGATGGTGGGTTGACGAGGTCTTCGCCGGAGTTTCAAAGGAAATGGTGGTCGGAGTTTTAAGGGAAGAACGTTGACAGGTTTTGGGTTTTGTTCCTGTTTTTATGACAGGTAGCTCGATTTCGAGTGGGAAGATGGCTCGAGTTGCTGGTGATCAGGATCGTGAAGGATGGTCGTGGACGATATGCTGGCATAGTCATCGATGGTCAGAGGCGATCATCTCGTGTGTGCACGTGAACGAGTATCAGCGTATCAATGTGTAGTTTGGGTTTTAACAGAGGGAAGGATTTTGAGTTGCTCGAGTTTTTAGCGTGAGTAACTCGAAGTATCGTGAGGATGGACTCGAAGCAATTATAGTATAGGCTCGAGTCAACTTTCTGTGTTACAGGTTTTAAAACCTGTCAGTTTTAAATTTAAAACCTGTCAGTTTTAAATTTAAAACTAAATTTTTAAAAATGTAAAGAAGAGATTTAAACTAAGTTTAAATCAAAGTTTAATCTGGAATCTAATTTAGTGTGAATCTTAGCTTTGGAATAATATAAGTTTTTTTTTAAATGTAAATTGTTTTAACTATTTTAAATTGGTTAAAAGGTTTGAATTTTTAAAATGAAGATTTAAGTGTAAGTAGGTTTTAAAAATGAAAAGTTAATCTGGAAGCAAAGTTTAATCTGCATTCTAGTTTGAAAAAAAAAGGAAGTTTTCAAATAATTGTTTAAAGTATATTTTAAAAGATTTGAATTTAATGAAATAGTTTAAAATCTTATAAATTTCTTTTATAAATGTAAGTGTTCTTAACATTTGGTTTTAAAAAGAATTTGGTAAAATTTGATTTAAAATTGGTTAAAGTTAAATTATAATTATTTTAAATCTTTAATTTTGAAATGAATTAAAGAAAGATTTTAAAGTAAATGTTTGAAGTCTTTTGTTAAAATAGTTAAAGGTTAATACTTTAATTTAGAAAGTAATTAAGGTTTAAATGATTTATAATAAATTAAATTAGTAAGAATAATTTAATAATTTAATTAATTAATTATTTAGTGTTGATTAATTAAATAATTAAATGATAAGTTAATTAATTAAGGGATTAATTAATTTGAAATTAAGAATCATTTATTTAGATAAGTATAGATTATTAATAAATGATTAGAAATTAATTAATCAAGTGATTAAAGATTAATTAAGGAATTAATAAAGTAATTAGAGATTTATTAATTGGTAATTAAGAATTTATTAATATAAATTAATAATAGTTGATTTAAAATTAATTACTTAAAGAAAGTAATTAAAGAATGGTTAATAATTAATGAGGGATCATTAATTAGAGATTTTTGAATAATTAATTAATGTGATTTGTTTTATTAAGTAATGATAATCATTTATAAATTGGTTAAGTATAATTACTTAATGGAAGTAATTAAGGTAATTAATTTCTTAAGGTAATTAATTAAATAAATTTGATTAAGTTAAATTAATTAATTAAATTAATTTAAGATAATCATTTAGAGATGTGATAAATATAATTACTTAAATGTAATTAATGAAGTGTAATTACTTAGGGAAGTAATTAAAGTTAATTAATGGATATAATTAACTAAAGATGATTTTAATAATGAAAGTAATTTGAGTTTAATTACTTTTGAATAATTAATCAAAGGGTTAATTAAAGGATAATTAATTAAGGAGTAATTAATTTATGAAGTGGAGTAATTAAGGGAAGTTAATTACTAAATGAGATTAATCAAAGGTGATTAATAAATGTGACTAATTAATTATTAAATGTAATTAATTTAAATAAGATAATTAATTAAGAGTAATTAAGGATCATTAATTAATAAAATTAATGATGTAATTAAGAATTGATTAATTAAGATTAATTAATAAATAATAAGTGATTAAAGTAATTAATTAATTGTAATTAATTAAGGATTAAGATAATTAAGTATAATTAATTAATTAATGAAGTAATTAAAGATTAATTACTGAATGGTTTAAGATAATTAATTTGTGAAATTAATTAAGTATTAATTACTTAAAGTAATTAAAGGATTATTAATCAGGAATGATTAATTAAGATGGATACTTAGAGTAATGATTAATTAATTGGTTTAATTAATAATTAAGTAAGCAGGATTTATAGAATGAAGTAATTAGTTTAATTCACTTTAAATTAATTAGATGATATAAATCATTGCTTAAGGATGGATGAATGAGATTGAATGTATTTCATTGTTTGATATCTCTGATGAGATATGATTGATATATGATATGGATGTTTGGTTGAATTATAATGATAATGTGAATTATCTGTTTGGGATGATAATGTAGATTATCTATTGAATTATCTATCTTTGTGTATATAGATAAGAATTGAATTGTTTTAACCTTAAACAACTTGGCCCTTAAAAGATACGCTTTGGATTTCGATGAGACCGGGATCGGGTTTCCGTATACCGGGATTCCAGGTCTGGAGACCCGAATACCACATCGATCCAAATTTACGATAGGTCGTGAATCTCAAGTGAAGATGAAGATTCAGAGTGCAAGGGTTATTGTCGTTAACTCTGAGGGTGATTCCAAAACGAGTGTAACGAGATAATGCCTTCGGTTTCGTTCGAACCCGGAACGAACTTGTATGGATTGAATGCTTTCAGCACATCGTCAGGTGGACGATGAGCATTCTAAGATAGATGTGTTCTATTTAAAGGTAATCGTGACCTCAAGCTTCACAACCCGGGAATGGCTAAAACAGGGGAGGTGCAGCAAGGTTAGTGGGTAGCACCCAAGTAGGACAAGGTTACCTCTGTCTAGATGTCCCTTTCTATTTTCGACTTAGTGGTGCGGTTGCTGATCCCAACCGTGAGGTATCTTGTGCGGGAATTATCCAGTAAGGGATGTTCCGACCTTGTGTTGCAGGGGATTGGGAGTGATCCTCGGTACGGTGATCTAGGCCACGTACTGTGACGGGCGGTACCCCAGTAGCCCTGCCATTGTATGGAAACCCATTCTTCCTACGTGCCCTTACGGTTTTGATTGTATAACCCACTTTGTGTTTAGTATGCTGGAATTTAATAATGTAACAATTTCAGCTATTTCATATTTATTTGAAAACCCTAGACCCTATTATAATATAACTGGATTTCCTATCAAATGTTTTGGTTAGCGTAAGGTAAAAACTTACCCATGTTTATTTATGGGGAGTCTTACGTGATACCTTTTCTTTCTAAAGGTTTTGAAGTTAAGCAAGTTTAACCTGTTACTCACACCAGACCCATGTCTGACCCAAGTGTTTATTTCTGTTTTATAAACTCTTGGGTACTCAAATTTTTACGAGTAGCCAAGGGATTCAGGTTTAGCTTTGACGAATATTCTGGAGGAGCAATGGAGCAGGAGGCTTCGGCGTTCGTAGATATAGTATTCCGCTGTGTTGATATCTGTGATAGTGTCTTGTCTTGTATTTGAGTTGTAATGTCTAGACAGATGTTTATAACTGTCTAGTAAGTGATGTATATGCTGTGTAACTCTGTAAATTGTTGTATACTATGTAATAGTTTATGTTATTAATATAATTTATTCGTTCCGCTGTGAGATCGTTGTTGTTGTTTCTTTCTTTCTTCTCTTCTTTTCTATTTTCTACCCCTTTCTTTCTTATTAATGATACGTCATTCTGTAGAAAGAGTGGCGGGTCGTTACATATATCTACTCTGGCATTGCCTCGAGTGCCGTGTTCACATGCCCTAGAGCGCCTTCTATGAGTTTGTTTTGTACCATACCTATAGAGTGCCCTCTGATAGCCTCCAATTTACGGAGGAGTTATGGTACTGTATAGACTGTGGGAATATATAAAAATGTGTTAAGAGGTATATGGGTAATGCCTTAACGCTATTTTAATACTTTTTCTTTACTGTAAATATATTATAATAGCGTATTGTACTACATAGTAGATAGTTTAATGGATCCTTAGGAGATGGGAATCCCGAACATCTCTTAAGTTACTGCACTCACGTTAGACACTAGATAGGAGATGTCACACCCTGTAAACATCTCTGACGTCGTTACACTCATATTTACCGTTGATTTAACTTACATAAGATCTTTTAGTTCTGACTGGAGTGTTTTGTCTTTTCAATTCGCTTGGGTTAGCCTGAGCATTTCAAGGTTGAAGACCTTATTTTTGGAGGACGAAGACGAAGATTTGTACTATTATTATTTAATATATATTTATTCCACTACATCATGTTGTTCCATTGCATTTATTTATTTATTTATTTATTTATTTATTTATCTTTGTTGTCTGTAACTCTGATTCCGTATTGTATAAGTATAATCAAATTTATTTGTAAACAACTTCATGAAATGTTATTTGATTATTATATTTTGTCATTCCGCTGCGAGATTCTGTATTTATTTTCTTTCTTTCTCTACTTTTCTTATTTACCCCATAACAATCTGTCCTTTTGAATGGTTTGAGTTTGACGCGTGTGTCTGCTTAAAACGTCCAAAAACGTAGGTCGTTACAGTTGGTACCAGAGCTTCGGTTTAGCGATAACCTTAGCTTTTTGGGGGTTTGACTCATATAGAATATGGTAGAAATACCTAGAATGAGTCGCTGAGAGTATATGTATGAGAGAGTGTATTTGTTAGTATTATAAAAGGTTTTTATTGTGTTAATTTGTTCCGTTTTGTATTTATAAATTCTGGTTGGTGCATAGGACGCTATGACATCGATAGATATTTCTAAACACTTAATATGACAGACCGACACAATATTGTTTTGAAATATAGGTAAATGAAATAATTTTGCCTACTATCTATTTTTGTATATAAATAATAAATTTTATAAATGATATAGTTGGTTGTTATATATTTGCTTGTTAGGTAGTGAAATTTTATAAATACTGATGGACAAATAAGATTTACAAATAAAATGAATATAAATTGGAAGTTTAGAATTGAAGTTCCGGGAGTTTGAAATTTTCTTTCAAAAGATTTTGGAATATAATATTAATATTATTTAGAATTACTTTCTGATATAAATATTTCAATATGATTTGAAAGAAATGTTTTAAAGGAATTTTGGAATGAAATAAGTTGTACTCCCCTCTTAGTCGTTGGAAAATAATTTCGGTGATGAGTGCACGCATCATCGACATTCATTTCGGATTTCAAAGTGGGAAGACTGCTGTAGTAGTTTTACTGCACACCTGTGTTGATAAACAAATTTTAATTTTTTTTTCTAAATATGATTTGATATATGTATATATAAGTTATGAGTATATATATTATTTTAAAATGATTTGGAAATGAACCCGGAGTTTAGTTCTTAAGTTTTCTAATAATTAGTAGTTTTCAATTATTGAAATAAATCAAATCTTAATTATTTTAATCATTGAAAGTTTCTAGAATGAAGAAAAATATAAGTAATTAGATGCTATGTGATTAATGGTATATATGACAAATTGGAAACTCGTAAACTTAAGAATAGTGAAAATTTAGAAGATGAATTAGTGAACTTTGAAAAAAAAATGAACAATGATAACTTGTGTAACTTTATATTGCATTCTAAAAGGACATATATATAACTTACCAAAATGTAAAAAGTTGTAATTTTAATAAGAATATGTAATAGAATATTATACAAGTAAAACTTGGAAAAATGAAAGTGTTCAATGGAATTACTCTTATAAATAAGAATTCTAATGTTATAAATTGTTATTAACTGAAGTTTATAGTTTGAAATGCTACTAATTAAATGTAATAAAAGTGAATAATGTAAGAGAAATGATTATAAACTTAAGTTAACATCTAAACTATTTATAATCAGATAATGGTAAAAGGTGGATACTGTAAGTGAATAATTATAAACTTGAATTAATATTGAAGCCATTTATAATTAACATGAATACTATATATAAATTGAATGGTTATAACTTCAGAAACCATTAAAATAACTTAGAAATGAAGTTAATATTCAATGATACTATATATGGAGGAATGAATGTGAAAAAAGAGAAATAATCTATAAATGGTAAATTGAATTTTAAAGAAACTTACCTAATAATTTATAATCCAATAATGGAAATAAAAATAATTTATTTAAGCAATGAATGTAAATAATAAAATGAAAGAAAATGGTATTGTATGAATAAAGGAGAAATAAACTTTTGTAAGTGATAACGAATGTAAATTAATGAAAATAAACATTATATGAATGAAAAAAAGAGGAAAATAAAACTAAATTGTAAATGTGAAGTAAACTGAAATAAAATGTATACAATACTTCAATAATGAATTCGTTTATGATCCAAATAATTGAAATGGATATAACTTATGTAAGTAGAGAATGTAAATTAAAGAAATAAGCCTTACATGAATGAATGAAATTGAAAATTTTGTAAATAATGAATGTGAATTGAAGAAAATCATTATATGAAACAAAATGAACAACTAATGATGTGAAAAGATAAATAGAGTAACTTAAAATGTGTGAATTACTTGTATGCTTGATTTATGGATTGGTTGGGAAAGGATACTTCTATTTTGTATAGGGATGTATGAATAACCTATAAAGTTTTATCTACGACTGTTGATTGTATGGTTTACTTAGTAGTTTATTTACCATTTTTATACGATTAGAAGTTCTGAACCCGAACAAACCATTTATTTTGGTAGCTATGGATGGATGATTGCTCTCTTTGTTGAAATGATGTTTGTACAGTTTTTTGTTTGCAAATGAAATTGTTGTTATGTGGTGATGTTTTGTTTGTTATTTATTGAAACAACTTAAATATTTCTCTTTATATAATTTGCTAACTTCTTTTTAGATTATATAAGTGAAATACAGGTCGTGGAAGCAATAGCTACTGCTTTTGGTTTCATAATTTAAGCGTTGTTTGCCCGACAAATAGATACGTTCTCGAATTACGGTTTTCTAGCGATGTTATATTGGTTTTCTCATGGTTTGGGATATATTATTTTGAAAATATGAAATATATTGTTATTATTGATATTATTATTTCTCCGAGAACTCTCCGTACAATGGAGACTTTACCGAAATTTTCCGTGAATTTTGGACTTAGAAAATTTTGTGAAATGTTTTCAAACTTTTACTAATTTGAATATAAAGGATTTAATTGTTTATAAATTGATAAATTTTATTATAATTATTTAATTTTGTAAATTAATTGTTTATAAATTTAATATTTTGAATGAGATGTATTGATTTATAAATTTGTAACGACCCGATATTTTCAACCATTCGCATCCATTATAAGTGTATAGGTAGACACTCATGCCGGAGTTGAATTGCTCAAAATACCGCGTTGTAAATAAAATTTGGCAAATCTCAGAATATACAGTAAATAAATATAATCACAGATCACAGACACAGAGTAAAATAATGCAGCGGAAGTAAAAGAAATAGTAGTTCATGAAGCTACTATATAAATATATCAGAGTTACATAAGATACAACAGAAGAAATAGAGTACAACAAAAGTCTCAATAAAATAACCAAGTACAAGCTGAGTAGAACAACGGAACTGGAATAGATAGGACATGACAAGCAGATAATCTCCAGCGATTCAAATCTCCAAGAGAGTGGAAATCCAAATCTGTGAATAACTCAGGCTGACCCGAGCGTAAAGCAAAACACAAACACTCGAGTCAGGACAATATATACTTATATAATGTAAACCAACTCAAGCGAACTGTAATAAGGGTACAAGTAACTTAGAAGATGCTTGGGACCGCCCATCCTCTAAGGATCCGTTAAACTATCTACTATGTAGTAATATACGCTATATACAGTAGTGTCTAATCAGTAAAGTATAATCATATATAAAATAGCGTTAAGGGGATGGAGAACCTTAACGCGGTCGGATCTTTAAATCATAATCGTAGTAAAGCTCGATATGGTAGGTGACACGGCACAACTAGGCAATGCCAGGGTAGATATACCAATTACGCATCCGGACTGGTGGTGACGCATAGCAGCCACTACCGCCCACCTCGAACAACACTCCCAAATCAAGGGTGCGCACCAAATCAATCACAAGTAATAGAATGGTATCGAAGAAGTGTGTCCGATCAGAGGTGCTACCTCATTGGTCCGTCAATCGCTCCTGTTTTAGCCACCTTATGCCAACTCACGGGAGTTGGGTCCACGTATATACCTTAGGATCGTCGCCACCATCCTACTTCATTCTGGAATCTCCACCGCGTACACGGTTGCCAAAGTGGTTTTCGGTAAGACAGAGAGTATGTCCATATCCGATCCCGGTCTCTTTAACAACCCAACGTTATTATAACCCGTGGTTATAACTTTTAAAAACAATACTTTACTTCAAAATAAAATATCATTTCAAACCATATCTTTATCAAAATAAAGATTAAATCAATTCCAAACCATTTCCATATATTTAATTTTTCATATAATTTCAAAATTTCATTTCAAATCATTTTAATATAATAAAATAAAATATCCTTACAAAACTTCATTTCAAATCATTTTAATAAAATAAAATATCCTATCAGTTCAAATCCAATATTCAACTTTAAATACCTTTTAAATTCAAAGATATCGTTCATTTACTATCATTTCAAATCACCTTTAAATAGTTTATATTCCAATCAAAATAATTCATTTAAACCTTTTAAAAGTGTAATTATTATATTTTCAAATCAAGTATTCAATTTCCAAAGTTTCAAACCATTCTGAGTTCGTTTACTAAGTCAAAACCCTAATTATTAAAATTTCAGCATTTCACAGCATTTAAAAACAACTGCTATAAGTTATATTTGAAAACATTTTAATTCAGCAAAGACAGCACTTAAAACTGCTGTTAAAACTCAGTTTTAGTTGAATTATAGTTCAAAACAGAAAAGACAGCAATTCAGAAGTGCTGCGGTAGTTCAGGTTTCAAAACAAGGGTTAAATTTGGTTTCAGCAAAGACTGCAGACCATTATAGCATTTCCATAGAATGCTATAATAGACCTGGGTTCAATATTAGCCTATAAGTTCAACTGCAGCAACTGCAGCATTTCAGAAATGCTGTAGTAGCCCTTTTATTCAAATTTTAGTGTAATTCAGAACCATAGCATTTCTGAATGCTATTAAAAGTGATTTCCAGCTTTTTAGTGTATTTCCAGCAATTAAATAACTTCATTTTAAACTCTTTAAACATTTTAAAAATCATAATTTAACATTTAAAATGTTTATTTACATATCATTTAACATGTATCTTTTTCACAATAAATTTCTTATAATTAAATCCAATTTTCAACAATTTACTTAATAAATTTAAGTGTAAAAGTTTCCAATTCTTCACATTTCAACAAATAACTTAACACTTCAAATTTAAATTACCATTTCACAAATTTAACTAAATTTCCAATTTTATTTAATTAACTAAAACCTTTAATTAAAACCAAATTTCACATTTCCAAGTCAAGTTATATTTTAAAAGATCACTTTTAAACATTCATTTATTTAACCACTTAAATTCATAGAAAAAATCAATAATACTTTAATAAATCACTTAAATTCACATTTAATCAAATTATCATATTTACCATTTCCAAATAAAATTTAATATCCATTTTATTTATATAACTTAAATATCATTTTTAACCAAATTCCAAATTTCCAGCTTAAGTTATATTTCAAAAATCCAGTTAAACCATTCATTAATTACATTTTTAACACATAGAAAAATCATAATTTCTTTATTTTAAACATTTCAAAATCTATTTAAATCAAATTTCATAAATTTATATTTTTAAAATACTTAAAAATATTCAAAACACTTTATAAAATAACCACGGGCCTGTATATAATTTTCTAACCTAGGTCAAGTGATACGGATATGTATCATTTCAATCCGCAGTAAAAAAAAGAAAAATCCGGGTTCTATCATTTCAAACCCGCAATCCCAAGTTAAAATAATTTAAATAAAAATCATTCAGGCCTATCATTTCAGCCCATAACGATTTTTCCCTATTCTAAAGTCCGTTCGGGTATGTATCATTTCAACCCATAGTGATTCTAATCTACAGGGAACTTGCAATGGTGATAACAGATATAAATAACAGAATAACATTAAATAATAGTAACATATGATATAATAAGTGTAATAACAGGTGTGAACATCATATGATAATAATATAAACATATATAACATGATGATATACATTACAGATTCAAATGGTGTCGGTTTATCAGTTATATAGGTACATATTGTCTGGTGAGAATAACTCACCTGTTTCAAGCTGGAGTTTGCAAATCAAATGACACAACGAATTCCAGGAAGCACGATATGGCACAACGATGGATTCAAGTGGATGAGAACCAAGATGTTACTCTTGTATACAAAAACAAAACAAAGCACCATATAAATAATTACAATACCAAAGTGTTGAAACAAAATTGAGATAGAATGGATAAGTGAACATCACCAAGTCTTTAAATCAACTTTGCTCGATCTTGCTTCAACTTTTGCTCGACCATACATGTATTAGGTTCGGCCTCAACATGTTTTAGGTTGAAATGGATCAGGTTTGGACCACAAATGCCACGACCAAGTCAAGAATATGAAGAGGAAGGAGTTTGCAAGCCTAGAATGCAAAGGGACAAGGCAAAATGGAGTTTTTGGTTCAACCCTTAGGCTCGACCATAGGGTCTATGGGTCAGGTCAGATCTGGACAGAGGGGAGGGTGATATTCAGAGGTGGTAAACAAGCTGGTGGTGGTGGCTAAGGGGGTGGCCATGGTCAACAATGAAGGTGGTGAGGTGATATGTGCTCGGGTAGGCAATGTTTTGGAGTATAGCAATGTTTTTTTGTGGTGTTTGCAACATGAGATGGTCAAGGCAACTTCAGGTCAGAGGAGGGGGATGATTTGGCCGTGGATGAAGTGGGAAAGAAGGGATGGTGGTGGTTGGTGAAGATGTGGAGGTGTATGGCCGAACCAAGCAAGAAGAAACAAGGCAAAAATCAAGGCAAAATCAAAAGGAAAAATGAAGAGAAAAGTGAAAAAGAGAGGGGAGGCCATTACAAATCTTTGTAGCCATGAATGAAATGAGGAATGGTGCCTTTCTCACGTGAAAATGAGTTAAAACTCACGGCTATCAAATGAAAATGCACGGCCAACTCAAGGCAAATGAAAAGACTAAGGAAATTGAAGAGACGGGAAAACAAAGGGACAAAAGCAACTAAAAAGACACAAACCTTTCAAATTTCTTTTATATATATTTGTAATTTATAAATACATATAAAAACTGAGAAATAAAAATAACAACTCAGAAATAAAATAAATATATAAAATAAATAATTAAATTTTTGAATAAATATAATTTAAATTAAGAAAATGGCTTAAAAATGCAAACTAGGCTTTAAAAATTAGAAATAACTTCAGTACACTTTGGAAAAATCTATTTTAATTTAAATACATGTAGAATGCATATAAATAAAGTAAAAACAGCAAATAAAAGTGAAGGCATAAAATAATTAAATAAATTTTAATTATATATAATTAAATTAAGAAAATAGTAAAGAAAATGGAAACTAGGTTTCATAAATTGAAATAAATTCAAGTAAACTTTAGAAAAATTATATTATCATTTTAAAAATATTAAAAGACATTAAATAACCTATTTACACATATTAAAACAAAATATGACAATAAAAATATAATTTATATGATTTAAAATAAATAATATTGCAAAATAAACGGTTTATACACAAAATTGAAAATTACATAACTTCTACAATTTAACTCCGTTTCCAACGAAACGAAAAGCTGTATTCAAGTTATTAAATCTATTTTCATAATAAAAGATAAAATTTATAATTTCAAACTATTTAAAATTTAAATTTAAAAGTCAAAGTTTGACTATTTGACCAAAATTCACATTTTCTGGAAATATTAAATTTAGTCATATTTGGAATTCAAATCCACATCAAAATCAAAGTTTATACTTAAAATAACAAAATTTATTCTTTTTCATAAATAAAGCTTTTGAATCTGGAAAAATCAATTTAAAAATATTTGAAAAATACAGGGTTGTTACACTCTCCCCCACTCAAAACTTTTCGTCCCCGAAAAGGAACGAGGTACGGGAAAACACAGAAAAAGATAGAATGAAATAGAATTAAGACAAGATGATAAGAAGATTGGAATTACACCTGATAACTATTGTTATAGGTAAGTTTAACAAGATGGAGTTGATCAAATCAAGAATATAAGCATGAAAAAGATCCTCTAGAGTCTGAATCTCCCTTTTCACTTGACCGACGGTCTATGAATGGAAAAACAGTGTTCAGATCCAGATGAGTAACAAAGATTATCAAAGATTACAGAAAGATTTCTAAATAGACTAGTATAAGCAATAGCCTTCCCATTCTGTAACAAGATAAGAGAAATAAGGACAACCAAAAGGTAGTTTGAAAAACAAAATAAGATAATAGATTTGTAACCATAATGTTTTGAAATCATAACAATTTAGAGATGTTATCATTTAGAAATCGTACTACTTAAAATCATAACACTTTGGAAATGTTATTCTAAAAAAAAAACATAATACTTTGAAAATCATAACACCTTTTTAAAAATAATCTTCATTTAAACCATTTAAATCCAATGTCAAATAATATTCATTTGAAAGCTGTAACATTTCTAAGTTCATTCAATTATAAATTTCCAAAACATTGTATTTTCAAAACAGCAGCACTTATAAAATGCTACAGTAGATATATTAATATTTCAAATCAGTTTAATTTCAGAAATATTCCTTTGGATATCATTTAACTTATGACTTATTAAAACAAACCTTTATGAATGAAATATCCAAATAAACTATACTTCGTTGATTAAGTCAAAATTTCACTATTTTACTTAACTCTTAATTTAACACATAGCCTAACACTTATTTAAAATACCCATTTCATAAATAGATATTCCTTTAATAAGTTACACTTAAAATTCCATTTGGAAACCAAATTTTCAATTATCAAATTTTAGTGATGTTAAAATACATTTTAACTATTTAAATCATAATTATCCATTTTTCAAGACATATCTATTTCATAAATAAAATATTTATATAGCAAATATAACAATCAAATTTCTTTACACATTTATTCATTTAGACATCAATTAAACTATGAATTCAAGTTAAATAAACTTTATTACCAAAAGTCCAATTCAAATGTATTTTATTTTATCTATTCAAAGATACATTATTTATTATACAACATATTCATTTCAGGAAATAACCTTTATTAAAATTCCTAGGTTAGACTTAAGGTTCCATATTAAATCAATTTGATTATTAAGTTATTTAAATAAAATCTCTTTAGATTCCTTTTTCAATATTTACCTCTGTTAATCTTTTATAACTAAAATTTAAGTGTATAACATTTATTATAACCACTCAAATTTTATTTATAAAAATCCTTTCTATATTGTATATTATCCAATTTCATATTCAACTTCTGTGTAATTTAGGTAAGTTATATTGGAATTAAATTGTGTGTTATACAAGTAAAACTTTCCAATTCAATTATCTCAAGTTTGAATCATTTATTCAAATTTTTATTTTCTTCTTATAACTGAAATTATTCTTTAAGATAAAATTTAAGAATTTGAATCTTCGAACATCTTCAAACCATTTGGAGATAAGTAATTATATATACATAATATGTTAAATCAAATTTAAATCATATATCTTTATATATATTATAATCCAGTCATATTTTAGAAATTCAAATCAATCAGATTTTCCAAAACAAAGCTGTAGCAAGACTACAGAATGGTTTCTTCACTTCGAAACTCGAAAATGAACGTCGATGATGCTGCAGTCATCACCGAAATTATTTTCCAGCGACAAAGAGAAGAGCACTAAATTTTTAAACTTTAAAATTCTTTAGAGACAAATTTTTTATTCAAAATACTTTAAATAATATCCTTTTAAAAATTTTAAACACAAGGTTGAAACCATCGGAAATTAAATTCTTTAACTTTCTTGTTTTAAATTCATTTCAGTTCCCAAATAAATTTATAAACAACTATTTATAAATTCATTTGTAGAACAATAAATGATAAATCAAGTATTATCATTTCAAATTATCAATTTAAATCAATTTATTAAGTTCCATAAAATTATATATTCAAATTTATTTCATAAACCAAATTTTTAAAATAATATTGTGTCAGTTTGTTCTGTCAAAGTGTTTTAGAAATCCTATCGATAGCGTTGATCAGACGAATCGATTGGAAACCCAAATCAACATTAACAACTCAAACAACACAATATAAAACAAAACATTAATTTACAAGTACAGTTCAAAATGTTTGGAAGATAGATTGGAACAAAAGACAAGATGATTAAACAGAGTAGAGAGATGGGTAAGCTTAGATAAATCGCGGACAACCTTAACCGGGTCAACCGTGACTCAATGGATAAGATCAAATGTGGATTTTCTGGGGTAAATCTACCTTCAATCTCAAGAGATAGAGTTTGGAATAATAAAAGATATTAGCATCTAAACCAAGGATAAATATAAATCTCTGGTGAATCGATGCTGATTATAAAGAATTTTCACCCTTTTACAAGAAAATTAGAATATTGGCGAGACCGCCAATTCACTATAAAGATCATTGGAAGTGGAGTCATGGGATACTCCAGAATCAAAAGATGGTGAATAGTGAGGGACACGAATGAATTTCGGAACCGCAGGGAACGTTCCAAAATTCAAAGGAAAACGAATCAAAGGAAGAGATTCAAACTCGAACGAAAGTGATTCTGTAAATAAATTTACCATACATTCTAAGTTTTGCCTCAAAGCCAAAGCTCTGATACCAACTGTAACGACCCGATATTTTCAACCATTCGCATCCATTATAAGTGTATAGGTAGACACTCATGCCGGAGTTGAATTGCTCAAAATACCGCGTTGTAAATAAAATTTGGCAAATCTCAGAATATACAGTAAATAAATATAATCACAGATCACAGACACAGAGTAAAATAATGCAGCGGAAGTAAAAGAAATAGTAGTTCATGAAGCTACTATATAAATATATCAGAGTTACATAAGATACAACAGAAGAAATAGAGTACAACAAAAGTCTCAATAAAATAACCAAGTACAAGCTGAGTAGAACAACGGAACTGGAATAGATAGGACATGACAAGCAGATAATCTCCAGCGATTCAAATCTCCAAGAGAGTGGAAATCCAAATCTGTGAATAACTCAGGCTGACCCGAGCGTAAAGCAAAACACAAACACTCGAGTCAGGACAATATATACTTATATAATGTAAACCAACTCAAGCGAACTGTAATAAGGGTACAAGTAACTTAGAAGATGCTTGGGACCGCCCATCCTCTAAGGATCCGTTAAACTATCTACTATGTAGTAATATACGCTATATACAGTAGTGTCTAATCAGTAAAGTATAATCATATATAAAATAGCGTTAAGGGGATGGAGAACCTTAACGCGGTCGGATCTTTAAATCATAATCGTAGTAAAGCTCGATATGGTAGGTGACACGGCACAACTAGGCAATGCCAGGGTAGATATACCAATTACGCATCCGGACTGGTGGTGACGCATAGCAGCCACTACCGCCCACCTCGAACAACACTCCCAAATCAAGGGTGCGCACCAAATCAATCACAAGTAATAGAATGGTATCGAAGAAGTGTGTCCGATCAGAGGTGCTACCTCATTGGTCCGTCAATCGCTCCTGTTTTAGCCACCTTATGCCAACTCACGGGAGTTGGGTCCACGTATATACCTTAGGATCGTCGCCACCATCCTACTTCATTCTGGAATCTCCACCGCGTACACGGTTGCCAAAGTGGTTTTCGGTAAGACAGAGAGTATGTCCATATCCGATCCCGGTCTCTTTAACAACCCAACGTTATTATAACCCGTGGTTATAACTTTTAAAAACAATACTTTACTTCAAAATAAAATATCATTTCAAACCATATCTTTATCAAAATAAAGATTAAATCAATTCCAAACCATTTCCATATATTTAATTTTTCATATAATTTCAAAATTTCATTTCAAATCATTTTAATATAATAAAATAAAATATCCTTACAAAACTTCATTTCAAATCATTTTAATAAAATAAAATATCCTATCAGTTCAAATCCAATATTCAACTTTAAATACCTTTTAAATTCAAAGATATCGTTCATTTACTATCATTTCAAATCACCTTTAAATAGTTTATATTCCAATCAAAATAATTCATTTAAACCTTTTAAAAGTGTAATTATTATATTTTCAAATCAAGTATTCAATTTCCAAAGTTTCAAACCATTCTGAGTTCGTTTACTAAGTCAAAACCCTAATTATTAAAATTTCAGCATTTCACAGCATTTAAAAACAACTGCTATAAGTTATATTTGAAAACATTTTAATTCAGCAAAGACAGCACTTAAAACTGCTGTTAAAACTCAGTTTTAGTTGAATTATAGTTCAAAACAGAAAAGACAGCAATTCAGAAGTGCTGCGGTAGTTCAGGTTTCAAAACAAGGGTTAAATTTGGTTTCAGCAAAGACTGCAGACCATTATAGCATTTCCATAGAATGCTATAATAGACCTGGGTTCAATATTAGCCTATAAGTTCAACTGCAGCAACTGCAGCATTTCAGAAATGCTGTAGTAGCCCTTTTATTCAAATTTTAGTGTAATTCAGAACCATAGCATTTCTGAATGCTATTAAAAGTGATTTCCAGCTTTTTAGTGTATTTCCAGCAATTAAATAACTTCATTTTAAACTCTTTAAACATTTTAAAAATCATAATTTAACATTTAAAATGTTTATTTACATATCATTTAACATGTATCTTTTTCACAATAAATTTCTTATAATTAAATCCAATTTTCAACAATTTACTTAATAAATTTAAGTGTAAAAGTTTCCAATTCTTCACATTTCAACAAATAACTTAACACTTCAAATTTAAATTACCATTTCACAAATTTAACTAAATTTCCAATTTTATTTAATTAACTAAAACCTTTAATTAAAACCAAATTTCACATTTCCAAGTCAAGTTATATTTTAAAAGATCACTTTTAAACATTCATTTATTTAACCACTTAAATTCATAGAAAAAATCAATAATACTTTAATAAATCACTTAAATTCACATTTAATCAAATTATCATATTTACCATTTCCAAATAAAATTTAATATCCATTTTATTTATATAACTTAAATATCATTTTTAACCAAATTCCAAATTTCCAGCTTAAGTTATATTTCAAAAATCCAGTTAAACCATTCATTAATTACATTTTTAACACATAGAAAAATCATAATTTCTTTATTTTAAACATTTCAAAATCTATTTAAATCAAATTTCATAAATTTATATTTTTAAAATACTTAAAAATATTCAAAACACTTTATAAAATAACCACGGGCCTGTATATAATTTTCTAACCTAGGTCAAGTGATACGGATATGTATCATTTCAATCCGCAGTAAAAAAAAGAAAAATCCGGGTTCTATCATTTCAAACCCGCAATCCCAAGTTAAAATAATTTAAATAAAAATCATTCAGGCCTATCATTTCAGCCCATAACGATTTTTTCCTATTCTAAAGTCCGTTCGGGTATGTATCATTTCAACCCATAGTGATTCTAATCTACAGGGAACTTGCAATGGTGATAACAGATATAAATAACAGAATAACATTAAATAATAGTAACATATGATATAATAAGTGTAATAACAGGTGTGAACATCATATGATAATAATATAAACATATATAACATGATGATATACATTACAGATTCAAATGGTGTCGGTTTATCAGTTATATAGGTACATATTGTCTGGTGAGAATAACTCACCTGTTTCAAGCTGGAGTTTGCAAATCAAATGACACAACGAATTCCAGGAAGCACGATATGGCACAACGATGGATTCAAGTGGATGAGAACCAAGATGTTACTCTTGTATACAAAAACAAAACAAAGCACCATATAAATAATTACAATACCAAAGTGTTGAAACAAAATTGAGATAGAATGGATAAGTGAACATCACCAAGTCTTTAAATCAACTTTGCTCGATCTTGCTTCAACTTTTGCTCGACCATACATGTATTAGGTTCGGCCTCAACATGTTTTAGGTTGAAATGGATCAGGTTTGGACCACAAATGCCACGACCAAGTCAAGAATATGAAGAGGAAGGAGTTTGCAAGCCTAGAATGCAAAGGGACAAGGCAAAATGGAGTTTTTGGTTCAACCCTTAGGCTCGACCATAGGGTCTATGGGTCAGGTCAGATCTGGACAGAGGGGAGGGTGATGTTCAGAGGTGGTAAACAAGCTGGTGGTGGTGGCTAAGGGGGTGGCCATGGTCAACAATGAAGGTGGTGAGGTGATATGTGCTCGGGTAGGCAATGTTTTGGAGTATAGCAATGTTTTTTTGTGGTGTTTGCAACATGAGATGGTCAAGGCAACTTCAGGTCAGAGGAGGGGGATGATTTGGCCGTGGATGAAGTGGGAAAGAAGGGATGGTGGTGGTTGGTGAAGATGTGGAGGTGTATGGCCGAACCAAGCAAGAAGAAACAAGGCAAAAATCAAGGCAAAATCAAAAGGAAAAATGAAGAGAAAAGTGAAAAAGAGAGGGGAGGCCATTACAAATCTTTGTAGCCATGAATGAAATGAGGAATGGTGCCTTTCTCACGTGAAAATGAGTTAAAACTCACGGCTATCAAATGAAAATGCACGGCCAACTCAAGGCAAATGAAAAGACTAAGGAAATTGAAGAGACGGGAAAACAAAGGGACAAAAGCAACTAAAAAGACACAAACCTTTCAAATTTCTTTTATATATATTTGTAATTTATAAATACATATAAAAACTGAGAAATAAAAATAACAACTCAGAAATAAAATAAATATATAAAATAAATAATTAAATTTTTGAATAAATATAATTTAAATTAAGAAAATGGCTTAAAAATGCAAACTAGGCTTTAAAAATTAGAAATAACTTCAGTACACTTTGGAAAAATCTATTTTAATTTAAATACATGTAGAATGCATATAAATAAAGTAAAAACAGCAAATAAAAGTGAAGGCATAAAATAATTAAATAAATTTTAATTATATATAATTAAATTAAGAAAATAGTAAAGAAAATGGAAACTAGGTTTCATAAATTGAAATAAATTCAAGTAAACTTTAGAAAAATTATATTATCATTTTAAAAATATTAAAAGACATTAAATAACCTATTTACACATATTAAAACAAAATATGACAATAAAAATATAATTTATATGATTTAAAATAAATAATATTGCAAAATAAACGGTTTATACACAAAATTGAAAATTACATAACTTCTACAATTTAACTCCGTTTCCAACGAAACGAAAAGCTGTATTCAAGTTATTAAATCTATTTTCATAATAAAAGATAAAATTTATAATTTCAAACTATTTAAAATTTAAATTTAAAAGTCAAAGTTTGACTATTTGACCAAAATTCACATTTTCTGGAAATATTAAATTTAGTCATATTTGGAATTCAAATCCACATCAAAATCAAAGTTTATACTTAAAATAACAAAATTTATTCTTTTTCATAAATAAAGCTTTTGAATCTGGAAAAATCAATTTAAAAATATTTGAAAAATACAGGGTTGTTACAAAATTCCTTCTTTTCCCTTCTTTTCCTTTTCGGGGACGAAAAGTTTTGAGTGGGGGAGAGTGTAAGGACCTGTAATTTTCGATAATTAAAAATAGATAATGTAATAAAGGTTTTGTGATTTAATGATGAAAGGAAAAAAAGTTGTGATTTATTTATGAAATAATAACTAAAATGAAATGTAATAATGTTAATTTAAGTTAATTATTAACAATTTGAATGAAATTCCAATCAATTGAAATGATTTAAAAGTTATACTTGGTTATAAAGTGAATATAGGAAAACAAATGTAACAATTGAATCAATTAATGCAATAATATATAATTTATGGTAATTGAGTGAAATCAATGTTAGGTAACTATTTATAACATTTGGTTGTAAATAATAAACTTATTAATGTGACTAAAAGTTAATGCTGACAAACTATTATATGTTACATATTTATTTAGTCGGTTAAATTAAATTGGAAACTAATTATAATTAAATGAAATTAAATGTTACATTAATGTGAGTTAAGACAATAACTGCAAATTGTGAATGTAATAAAATGTATAAAAATGTTAATTATACTCATATGGAAATAATTCATTTAATAAAGGAATGAAACCAAGATAAATAAATTAATTGGGATTTTAAATTTTAATTAATGTGTAAAATTGACAAAAATTCAATGTAATTGAAATATAGTAGTTAATACAAATAAAAGATGGAAATTATAGTATATTGGTGAAATAAGAGATAAACAAATGTTAACTATGTTATGAGAGTAATAATCGATTGAATATAAAGATTAAAATCAAATTAAATCAATTTATTGGAATTAAAGTATATTACTGGAATTTAATTACAGTTGCAATTGAAAACTGCAATTTGTGAAATATTTAGCACTAAATTGATATGTAAACTCGTTTTCAATTTTGTAAGTGTCTAAGTAATCAAAAATGATGAATTTTTTTAGGTTATGAATATTGAATTAAAAAGTGATTAACTAATTTAATATTAATTTATTTAATTAAAGTGAAAATAGCCATTTTGGCCACTAACTCGGATTTCGACGAACCAGATTCATCGGTTCTGTAACAGTGAATTATTGTAAGGTTTCAAGTTTCATAGCGATCGAACTTGTCGTTTGATTGTACGGACTCGAAACGCCTAGAAATCAATTTAATAAAATTTAATTGAAATCAATTTAAAATAAGCTGATTTTAAGCTAACTTCTTCATATGATGGAATTAGGACCTGAAACCTGTTCCATTGAATTGAAAAACATCAAAAACATCTATTTTGATATATGAGATGACCCATTTTCGTTTCGGGAACAAAACGGGCTTTTCGGGTCGTTTATAGTTCAACTTTTAAATCAATCTTGTCCATTCATTTCTATTTCGGACCTTCCTATAAATAGCCTGTTATAAACCCTAGCTACTTGTTATTTCCATTATTCTGTATTTACAATTTCATCTGTCCACTTCTCCTTCTCAATGGCAGGCAAACAAATTCCGAATTCAATTTCAAACCAAATTTCAATCGAAAATTTAAAACTCCTCAAACCCTATCAAATTATATATAGATTTGAAGCTCTCGACGAGCGCAAGTCAAATCTGCAGTCGGTTTCTCGATTTGAGTTTCTGTGTGCCCAGAATTCGATGGTTTATTCTCGGCCATTCATCATGTTACGATGAACTTCGACTGATAGTCAAATCATTAGTACGGGGTTGTGGAGAGTCGCGAGGGGATCACATCAGCGTGGGTTAGTCAGGGAGTTCACGGCCAGATCGTCGGCAAAAATTCAATTAGGGTTTTAGAGAGAGGGCGCCGACTGACCTTGGTTGCGCGATATGATGGGTCGTGGGTGGCTGGAGGTCAGAGCAGAGGTGGAGGCGCTCGTTTTTGGAGTGGTCGTCTTGGCTGCGATTCGCCGTGGCGGCTGTGGGAGGCCTGAAAGCGGCGTTTCGGTTCGTATACAGGGTTCGGTTAGGTTGCGGGTGAGCATTTGAACGATGACAGGGATGAGATGACGTGGTAAATTATATATATTATTTTTATTTTATTTAATTCAAACTGTAAATGTTCTAACCACGATTACTTTGGCATACAAGCTCGGATTTTGATGCTGGTTAGGATGAATTCTGAGAATGATTGAATTTGGGCCTTATTTTGAATTTCAAATTGATTTGAATTCAAAGGTGAGTGCTTTAACCCAATCACTACTTCTAAAATTTCTTATGTTAGTTAAAATAAATTTGTGATGTGATTATGAACTTATTATTGCTGTTTGGTATATTTAAATCGTCACTTCAGTTAATTTGAATTTATATTGAATTAAATAGCCATTTAAATTATTAATGAATTTAAATTGTCAATTTAATACCTATTATTGATTACCAGTTATTTATTGATGTTTATTGGTTTGGATGATGATTGTGATGTATGATTGATTGTTGATATTCGGTGACTGGATGTTGTACTTTATATTGTTATAATATTGCAAGTTCCCTATGGGTTGAAATGATACATAGCCGAATGATCTTAAGATTAGGGAAAATCATTATGGGTTGAAATGATAGACTCGAGCGATTTTATGGATTTTTATTTAATTCGGGATTGCGGTTTGCAATTATATATAACCGTAAAAATTTAAATTGTGGATTGAAATGATAAATATCTGTATCACTTGACCCTAGGGTAGAGAATTATATACGGAAACCGGATTGGTTAAATTAAATGATTTTAAAATCCTTAATTTTTGAATTTAGTTAAATGATATTTTGAAATAAAATTTGATTCAAATAAAGTGAATTATTGTCGAAATTCAAGTTTTATGTTGAAACTGGAGTTGATTTAAAGGAATTGGTTAAAGAAATTAAATTGAAATTTTAAGTTGGATTTTGAAGCATAAATGGAATTTATCGGGATTGAGTCATTAAAATTGTAAAATGTAACTTTGAAATATATTGAATTTTAGTAGCTTAAATTGATTTTCCAAACATAGATTGTAATCGATAAAGAATTAAATAGTTTACTAAGAATTTGAATTGAAAGATTTGAAATTGGGTTTTGTTGACTTGGAAATTGAAATGGTCCAGGTATGTTGAAATAAAATAAATAGTTAAATTGATATAAATCCCAAATTAATATTTCAATATAAACTGTTTAAAAATATATTGTGTTAAAATTCTACTTATTAAGATTTCAAAACTATTAAACTATTTTAACCTACACTAACTATATAAATTATTTAAACCTATTTAAACCAATTTAATTTATTTAATTCAACCATATAATTTATTTTTAATCTAATTAATCTATTTTAAAGCTATTTAATCCATTTTAATTATATTTAATCTATTTTAAATCTATTTAACTATCTTAAATTAATTTAAAACTATCTTTAATCTATCTTTAAATATTATAGAGTATTTTAAATATTCAAAAATTTATTTGTAACTATGTTAAACTATTTATAACTATATAACTATTTATATCTAAACTATGTTCAAATTTTCAGATTTAATAAAGTGGAAGTGTTTAAAATACCAATCCTTGATTTGAAGGAAATATGATTCAATGATGAAATAACCTAAGTTAGGATTTATATAACATATTTGAGTAAATATGATTTTGGAAGTGAATGTGATTTTTCAAAGCGAATATGATTTGAAAGAGATATGGGTTGAGAATATGATATTTTAATATCAATTGTAAATTTACTATTTGACATGTAAAAGAACCATCCAGTGTGAAATAAGCTTTTGGTTGTTAAAGAGACCGGGATCGGATATTGTCATACTCTCTGCCAATACTTAAAATCACTTTAACAACTGTGTACGTGGTGGAGATTTCAGAAATGAAGTAGGATGGTTTGGCGAACGATTTCTGTATAAGGTATGACGTGACCCTGACTCCCATGAGTCAACTTAGATGTGACTAAAATAGGAGCTATACCGGGTCAAGTGAGGTCATTCCTCCTATCGGGCACATTTCTTCGATACTATATTTTGACTTTGTGATTGATTTGGTGGCCACCCCTTGATTTTGATTATGGGAGTGTGTCCGAGGTGGGCGGTAGTAGCTGCTATTCGTTACCACCAGTTCGGGAGTGCAATTGGTATATCTACCCTGGCAATGCCTCGAGTGTTGTGTTCACATGCCCTAGAGAGCCTTCTATGAGTTTGATTTGTACCATACCTATGGAGTGCCCTCTGATAGCCTCCAGTTTACGGAGGAGTTACGGTACTGTATAGACCGTGGGAATATATAAACATGTGTTAAGAGGTATATGGATAACGCCTTAACGCTATTTTAATACTTTTACATTACTGTAGACATATTATAATAGCATATTGTACTACATAGTAGATAATTTAATGGATCCTTAGGAGATGGGAATCCCAAACATCTCTTAAGTTAGTGCACTCACGTTAGACATTGGATAGGAGATGTCAAACCCCATAAACATCTCTGACGTCGTCACACTCATATTTGTTGTTGATTTAACTTACATAAGATCTTTTAGTTCTAACTCGAGTGTTTTGTCTTTTCAATTCGCTCGGGTCAGCCAGAGCATTTCAGGGTTGAAGACCTTATTTCTGGAGGACGAAGATGAAGATTTGTACTATTATTATTTAATATATTTATTCCACTGCATCATGTTGTTCCTCTGCATTTATTTATTTATCCTTGTTGTCTGTAACTCTGATTCTTTATTGTATAAGTATAATCAATTTTATTTGCAAACAACATCATGAACTTTTATTTGATTATTATATTTTGTCATTCCGCTGCGAGATTCTGTATTTGTTTTCTTATTTACCCCATAACATTCTTCCCTTTTGAATGGTTTGAGTTTGACGCGTGTGTCTGCTTAAAACATCCAAAAAGGCAGGTCGTTACAGAATGGATTTATGGAAGTACTTAAATCCTAAAGAGGGATATTTTGAAGGAAATTATAAGCAAGGAATTTTTTGGAAAACGATAGAAAAAGCAAAGGTTTAAAGTAAGAAATCTTGTTAACGATTTGTGAATAAACTTATACCATTTGAGACAAGTATATGAATACTTTTGTCAAGTATTGAAGAGTACAAATGAATAATAGAGATTGATAAATGAAGTTTTATTATATAAAATGAGTTTTACTAATAAAAGGATTTTAATTAATAAAATTATTAACTGAATAAAAAAGGGATTAGTGGTCGCTTATGTGTCTTAATCGTGCTTTGTACGACTTGAACATACTTTGTATATTTACTCTTTATGAAAAATATTTAGTCGTATACTTAGCACTAAAAGCCGATGAAGTAGGCTTGTTTATCTATGGGAGTTAAGACTGATGCTCGAGTAGGGATATGAGCAATATAACTCTAACCTACCGGCTTCACACTTGACCAAGGGATAGTGTGAGATGAAAATATTGAAAATGTGATAAGTATATGAGACTTGGTTTCTGTAACGACCCAGTATTTCGAACCATTCGCATCCACACATGTCGGACTTGAATTGCTCAAAATGTCAGATTCTTAATTTATATTTGGAAAAACTCAGCATATATAGTAAATAAATCAATCACAAAATCACAAACACAAAGTATTACAACAATGAGCAGCGGAATAAATAAATAGTAGTTCATGAAGCTACCATATAAACAACAGAGTTTGAAATAAAATACAATAGAATATCTCAAAAACAATGCAGTCTCGAATACAAACAGATGACAAGTCTGAATAAAACAATTGAATAGCTGAAAGCCGGATGGATAGATCTTCAAACAAAGCTGCAATCTCCAAAGGTGAGCCTCAAATGTTGTGACACTCAGTCTTACCCGAGCGTAAAGCAAAACACAAAACACAAAACACTCGAGTCAGGATTAACATTCTTATATCAATAAATTCAACTCAAGTGAAATGTCAACTAAAATACAAGTAACTTAAAGATGTTTGGGATTTCCATCCTCTAAGGATCTGTGGAACTATCTACTATGTAGCAATATACGCTATTATAATATGTCTATAGTAAAGTAAAAGTATTAAAATAGCGTTACGGCGTTACCCATATCCCCCTTAACACATTTTATATATTCATATAGTCTATATAATGTCGTACGCTCCTTCGTAAACTAGAGGTTTACACAGAGGACATCACATAGGTACGGTACAAAACAAACTCGTAGAAGGTGCGCTAGGGCATATGAACATGGCACTCGAGGCAATGTCAGGGTAGATATACCAATTGCACTCCCGGACTGGTGGTAACGCATAGCAGCTACTACCGCCCACCTTGTGACACGCTCTCAAATCAAAGGGTGCACCCAATCAAATCACAAAAGCAATAGAATGGTATCGAAGAAATGTGCCCGATCGGAGGAATGACCTCACTTGGCACGGTATAGCTCCTGTTTTAGTCACATCTAAGCTGACTCACGGGAGTCAGGGTCACGTCATACCATATAGGAGCGTCGCCAAACCATCCTACTTCATTTCTGGAATCTCCACCACGTACATAGTTGTTAAAGTGGTTTTTGGTATTGACACAGAGTATGACAATATCCAATCCTGTCTCTTTGATAACCAAACGTTATTATAACACTGTGGTCATTTCATTTTCAAACAGTTTATACTTCATATCAAAATATCATATTCATTTCAAAACCATATCAATTCGATATCATTATTCACTTTAAATAATATTCATTTCCAAATCGCAACAGTTTAAAAATTATAACACTTTCGAAATCATAGCACTTTGAAATCATAACACTTTGGAAATCATCACACTTTTGAAATCATAACACTTCAAAAATCATAGCAGTTTCCACCTAAATAGTTTAGATATTGAATAGTATATATATTACAATAGTTATAAATTGAAATAGTTTATATATATATAAATACTTTATATAATAAAATTAGTTTCCTCTAATTTCGCAAATTGATTCAAATCATCTTAAATCCCACCATTCAATTTAATCAATTCTAGTTTAACCATTTCAATTTAAAGTGTAAAGATTCAAGTTTATATATTCAAAGATTTACAATATAGATTTTGTTTATATTTCAACATTTAACTCTAACTTTATTCAAATTGGAAAGTATTCACTTAATCATTTTGATAACAATTTATAAAAATACCAACTTATAAATTTAAATCAATATTAAATATTAAATTTCAGTTTTATTTAAAAATTGAGAATATTCATTTAATCACCTTTTCATTACATCAAGTTATAAATCATATTTTTCAACATCTAAAAATCAATAAGTTCAAATAAATCCTTATTTAAATTTGCTTATTAACCAATTTAAATTCTGAGTCAATATTAATTTATCTTCCCAACCTTTATTATTAAAGTTATAAAATCTATTTTTAAAATATTAATATAAATTTAAGTAAATACTTAAACATATTATATACAAATTAAATTTTTATTAAATTAAATCTTATAAATAAATGTATATTTTATATTTAATATTATTTTATATATTTTTAGGAAAATAAAATTATAAGAAAAATCTTAAAACTTATAATTTCAAAACTAACTTATAAATTAAAATTTCCAAAACTTATTATTTAAAAATATAGATTTTATACATATATAAAAATAGCCTATATATTATATTTTAAATCAATATTTATTAAAACCATATATTCCTTTCAAAACATTGGAAATCATTTTTCAAAATATAGACCAACGGTGTCCGTATATAATTTTCTATCCTAGGGTCAAGTGGTACGAATATTTATCATTTCAATTCGTAATTTAAATGTTTATGGGTATATATCATTTCAACCCGCGATCGCAAATTTCAAATCAATTAAAAATCGCTTGGGTTTATCATTTCAACCCATAACGATTTCCTCTTATTCTACAAGATCGTTCGGGTATGTATCATTTCAACCCATATGGAATTCTAAACTAACAAGGAACTTGCAGAGTGGGAACAAATATGATAATAATATAACTTATCAATAATATGCATATATCATTAGTGATAAATAAAATAAAATATAAACAACATGATATGGTATCATATCTCACAGGTGAACAGTTACAGGTAATGGCATATCATATATAACAATTAAATGATTAACAGTTTAATTTAGCAGCATATTTCAATTGTCGTTTCAAATGAAATCAAATTTAATAAATATAAGAATGTTAATCGTGAGTGATTGCTCACCTTTCGAGGTTAGAGAAATTTGACGATGAAATTGAGCTACGAATCTAAGCACGAATTCCAAAGCAAAGCAAGATTGGCACGAGTTCGATGAACAAAGCTGATAAATAGGAATCGATGAAAACAAATCAAACCAGTTTTGATATAAACTGAAAATATATACATTATTATATTATTATTTTCCCTAAAACCAATATTCAATTAAAATACATATTTAAAATCTATATATACCTATGTGTAATTTAAAACCAATTGTCCAAATAAAACCATTGTGTTACATTTCAAAATCAATATTTATTTCAAAAACCAACATAACTAACAGGTTAAAACTTATACAAGCACATATACTTTATATTAAAACGTATTTATATAATAATCAAGTCAATATAAAAATTTGAAACGCATATATATGACACTATGAAAATTTATTTTGAAATATATACATATATAAACTCACGTTATCACATATATATAAACAATTATAATCGAAAACCGAAAACCATAGATTATATATACATACACAGACCGAACATATATATATAAATACTTTTGTAAACTATATTTAAACAACATATATCATTATTTCAAAACACAGCATATAAACATAAATATATATCTATATACATCTAACTAAGATACTAACATATGTTTGTACACTGCAAAATATTAACATATAATACATAACAGATAATATATATATATATATATATATATCACACTAACAATACTACAGGCAAAGTTGTTTATATTATATGCAATATATATAAACAAGTTGATATATACCTTACTTATATATATATATATACTTATACAAACAAAACTTATTAAAATCAAGTATAACTCAATATATAATTTTTTTGCAAATAAACATATATCTATCAAAATCCGTATACATGTGTACCATGTATATATATATATATAAATGACAACTATAGCTTGCATGCTATATTATATACCATATTATAAAATATAATACAACCTTATTTTGTTTAAAACATCTTAAATCTAAAACACACACATAAAACAAAATCATATATATATATATGTTAGTTCACAAAGTTATTTTCTTAAAACACATAAAATATGTATACCTTAATATATCACTAGAGAAGCACGGCCAAGGCAGGAGTTCATGATGGCGAAGGCTGGGCGAAGGGTGGAAGGTGATGGAGGGAAAAAGGTGGAGGAGCAGTTGGAGTTTCGGGTATGGAGAGAAAGCTTCGGCTGAGAGGGGAAAGGCAAGGCGAGTCAGGGGCTTGGTGGGGCCATGACTGCTGTGCGGGTTGGAGCACGGGGTAAGTGTAACAACCCGTAAATTTAACCGGATTCAATAACGTTATTAATTAAAAATTTTGCGAAATTTTAAATGATAAAATTTTGAAATAAAAAAATTGATATTTGAAATGCGTCTAGTTAAACATAGCAACTGATAAATTTTCGTCCGGAAATATGAAAGTTTATTTCGTGCGTAAATTTACTTCAATTTAAATCAGTTAGTAATCGATGAAAATAAAACATTTTTGAAACCTAAATATTTTTACATAGAAAAATTCTAAATCGTCTTCTGAGCACGACGTCATTTTTCGTTTTTCAAAATTCAGACTTCCTTAGCTCTGTCGATCTTATTTTTCTATCTTTTTCTTGCATTTTCCATAGTAGAAAATTTTGAATTTTCATAATTCAATTGAACAACCGATATCTGTGTACCGTTTTGATCGTCTCGTCGTGCTGATCTGCGTAGTATATTCATATGGGTGTTTCGGGTTTCGGTACGTCGCGAAATCAGTAAAATAATTTCTACGTCGCCAACCGTTTTGAGCCGTTGTCACCTAGTAATCTTTCATCTATCAATCTATTGAACTAGATAGCCATTGGCATTCATTTCTATAAATTCACTGGCTGACTTTTATTATTCCAACTTTCCATATTTATAACTTTTTGTTCTTATGCGTTGGACTTCTACATTGTCGTTCTGTCTTTCTATGTGAAATAATAATGTATATATTTACTTACGTATTCATTTTGTTTCTAGAGCCATGTTTTCTAGCCTATTTCTTCATCTCCAAATTTATTCAGTCTCTTCCCCTCCTTCACCTAATAGCCATGGCTGCCAAACTCACTTCCTCTCCAAGTCTCCTGCCACCGCAACTTTTCCCTTTTCTCCAGCTAACGCAACACCCAACCATGCTAGCTTTTCACCCATCCCCATCACGTCGTCAATCCCGCAGCCCCTCTGACTAGCAATGGCCGAAGCCGCCGCCTATCACCCTTCATTCTCCGACCTCCCAGGGATCTAACCTAAACGCACGCAAGTCGCAACCAAATCCACTTCCTTCTGCCTCCGCTCGACCGAACACCATCACCCGTTGCCTACCCGAGCAAAACCCACCTCTGCATGGACTCAGCCTCACCACTCACACCTCCGAGCGCCACCATGGCCATAGCCATACTCCACCTCTCCTCCGTCCCCTCCACCTCTCCTCCGTTCCCTCTAACTCTTCACACTCCATAGCCCAGTGACCTGCGCCTCCTTTGTCAGTTTTCCGGTCTTTGCTTGGAGTTACAAATAGGTAAGTTATATTACTTTATATTATAAGTATTAACTGTGTACATTTTCTTTTGAGTGATATAACTACTTGTATATATGTATATTTATGACTATGCTGAGCCTAAATGTATGGTTTTACTAAGTTTCGAAATCTTATATAGATATGTGTATGTTGGGTCTTTCCAGACATACGTGTATTTTGTATATAAAAGAAAAAATAAAGTGAATATAAAATTAAAATGGAAATTTGGAAGTTGTTTACGTTATTTGTATATAGGTTTATTTTCTTAGTTTACAGAAAAATGATTTGATTGGTTTTATATTATATTATATATTGTATGATAGGTTATAATTGTTGTGTAATTACTTTGAAACCATATTGTATTCAGTATATATAAATATGTATATAAGCAGTGTTGTACAGCTTTGATAAATTGGTATGTAATGTTGTCCATGTTAGTGTATAAGCTTGTCTGCATGTTTCATTGTACATGCATTGGTTCTCATATAGGTTAGTCCATGGGGTTTATCTACAAGGTTGGTATGGTAGATATGGGTTATGTGTTATATCTATTAATGTGTGGTATATATGTAATGTCAGAGTTGCATATATGTTAGTTTTGTTAAGTTGGTATAAAATTTCCATAGTTTATATTATAAATATAAGGCAGTACAGTCTTTAATAGTTTATAAAAAGAGGTTGAATTGTATAATTTGGGTTACAACAGTGTCACACATCCATATTTTCAGTATTTGATATAAGTTCAAGTTGTCGGTATTCATGAACATGATTGGCCATATATATTTACACGTATGGTCTGTGCACTTACATTAGCATATATATTTATTTGCGGGTCACAGATAGGTGTTTTGATTTTGCTTTAAATTGTATGTACATAGTTTTGGGAAATTGTCTGTTGCGTATATATTTCGTATGTACTGAAGCAAATATACTGCATTTATCTAGGTCTGATAAGTTATATATTTTATGATCTGGTCTATACTAGTAGTAATAGGTATTAGGCTGGGTTGATTTTTATAGGCGAGTCTGCATATTTAGATACAAGTCTGGGTTCATTTATTTCGTTCATGCTTGCATTTTTCATATATTTTGATACATGGTTTTATAAGATTGTATAAGGGATAAGTATATATGAACATTTATATTAAGTGGTATTATGTATATCTTGTACCTTTGGTTTTAGCTAGTAATATATATATATATACATTTGTATATACGAGTTATTAAGCTTCGTTGTAGTTTTCTTCTATAATTAATAAATATATATTGATTTCAATAAGGTATTGACTTTATAATTATATCGATTTATTTATGTGTTGTGATTCAAATAATGATTTGGATAGGCATATATATATATATATATATATATTCAATTTAAAATGCATTGTGTTTTAGAATATGTTTTATACGTAAAAATAGTTATATATATTTATACACATAAGTTTATTTATACAATCTATTCTTATCAATCCGGTTTTGATTCGTTTTATTGATCCCTATTATCAGCCTTGTCCGTCGTGCATGTTCTCTCCGTCGAAACATATTCATCTAGCGTTGCTTTGGAATTCATAGCTCATTTCTTTGTCAAATCTATCTAGCCTCGAGAGGTGAGCAATCACTCACGATTAACGTTCTTTTATTTATTAAATTTGATTTCAATTGAAATGACAAATTGAAATATGCTGCTATTAGTTATTTACACTGTTATATATGCTAGTGCCTGTATCTGTTCACCTATGACATATGTCACCATTATCTGTCATTTATGCAATGATAATACAGTTTGGTTGATAATTGATTGATTGTTGATGTTTAATTGGATGTTAAATTGTTAATGTTAAAGTGATAAATAATATGCAATTGAATTGATATATGATAGTTAACCATTTAAATTGAATCTATATGTTGAATTTGATTAGTTAAATTTTGTATAATATGACCCCCTTTAATTGTTAAACTAGTTGACACGTAGAAATTTGGTTAAATACACCTTGAACCATTTAATGTATGTTGGAAAATTCATGTAGTATGGAATTGAATAATTGATATCAAGTGAAGAACCGTTTAAATATTAATGTAATAATCTTTAATCTACATGAAATGATAGTGTAGATTCTAGAAATAATTATATTAATTTGCACAAACAACAATGTGAATTAATACGATTATTTCGGGATTATTTGAATTAATTATTGGATTGTTATTGATTGTTGTTATTGCTTGTTTATTTACTTTGACACCATCCCAGTTATCACACTGCAAGTTCCCTTTGCTATGCTTTGATTTTGAATTGAATTGGAATCAGGTTGAAATGATAAATACCCAAATGAACTTGGCCTAGGATAGAGAATTAAATAAAACCCGATTGGTCAATAATTTGATTTAAAAATAAAATAAAGATTTTATTGGATAAATAATAAGGTTTTGAAATGAAGTTGGAATTTGAACTTTTATGGAAGGAAAATGTTAATATTTAATCTGAATCAAGATATTAACATAGTAGTTGATGAAAGAATGTTGTTTTAAAATTGGAATTATTAATAATTAAGTTTAAAATTATTTAATAATTAAGTTTGAAATTATTTAATAATTAAGTTTTGAAATTATTAAGTAATTAAATAAGATTGAATTATTTAATAATTAAATAAATTGAATTCTTTAATAAGTGGAATTGAACTTCTTGAATAATTGAAATTGAGTTTCTTTATTAATTAAGATTTGGAAAATTATTTAAGTAAGTAAATAAGTGAAATTGAATTTCTTTAACAAAAAAATAAAATGTGATTTATTGAAATTAATGTAAGACTTGAAATTTAAAGAATTTGACTTGATGAATTTGATTTAATTCAATTTGTAAGTTTTGATATAATGAAGTTGAATTTAAATAATGGATTTAATGAATTGGAAATTTAATAGAAATTGTTTGAATGACAAATTTAGTTAATGGATATTGAATAAAATCGATCAATGAATTTAAATTGATTTGAATGTTAAATTAAATTAATAAAAATGATTTCGAAATGAAACTTGCATCCGAACTTGAATCAATATTTGAATTGTTTTAAAAAGAAATTGAAATTGAATTATAATATTTTGAAATTATGAATTTGGAAGTTTTGAAACATAAATTATGGAAATTGATATATAAAGACAAATGAAATGTTGATTTATAAATTCTAACTGAAATTGAAATTGATTTGGTTTTTCGAAATAAATAAATGACCAATCGGTGTAATAATTTCGAATGTTATTAAAGAGACCGAAATCGGTTAGGGACATACTCTCTGTCCAAACCGAAACCACTTTGATAACTATACGCGGATTGTGATCCAGAATGAAGTGGTTGGAATGATGTACGTGATAACTGAAGAAAGAGAACGATAATGGATAGCCTTGACACTTGTGTCAAATTGGAAATGACTAAAACAGGAGCCGTGCCAGGCCAAATGGGGGCTAGCATCCTCGAGCGAACACACTTCTTCGAAAACTACTCATTACTTGTTGTCGATTTGTGCACCCTTGATTTTGGGAGTGTTGTTTCGCAGTGTTGCGATCGCTGCGGCGATGCATTCTCACCAGTCCGGATCAGGCAAACGGTAGTTTCACTACCTTGGGTATTGCCTCATGTGCCTTGTCATACTTGTATCCCTATATATGCGACCACTACGAATTTGTTTTGTGTTATACTTATGGAGTACTCCCTGATATCCCACTAGTTTACGGTGGAGTTTACAGTGCTGTATAGACTATAACGCTTGTATAAAATGTGTTAGGGGGATAATGGTAACGCCTTAACACTATTTTGATACCTTATATTACTGATAGACATTATCTACTTAGCGTACACTACTACATAGTAGATAGTTTAACGGATCCTTAAAGGATGGTTATTCCAAACATCCTTTGAGTTACTTGTATTTCAATTGCTATTTCACTTGAGTTGGATTTATTGATATAAGAATGTTAATCCTGACTCGAGTGTTTTGTGTTTTGCTTTACGCTCGGGTCAGACTGAGTGTACCAGTATTCGAGACTCACCTTTGGAGTTGGAGCTTTGCTTGAAGATCCAGCCATCTATTCTGCTTTCAGTATTCGATGATTCCAGTGATGTATTCTGATTTGTATCTGATGTATCGTGTTACTCTTCCGTTGTATCTGTTTAACTCTGATGTAACTTATATATTTATATAGTAGCTTCATGAACTACTATCTCTTTTATTTCCGCTGCAATTATTACTCTGTGTCTGTGAACTGTGATTATTTATTAACTGTATATGTTCAGTTTTGCCAAATTTAAATTAACAACGCGGTATTTTGAATTATTCAAGTCCGACATGTGCGGATGCGAATGGTCAAAAATAGCGGGTCGTTACAGTTGGTATCAGAGCTTTGGTAGCTCTAGGCAAAACTTAGCATATAGGGTAAATGTATTTACAGAATCACTTTCATTCGAGTTGAATCTCTTCCTTTGACTCAATTCCTTTGAATTTTGGAACGTTCCCTACGGTTTCAAAATCCATTCGTGTCCCTCACTAATTGTCTTCTAATTCCAGAGTATCCCATAACTCCACCTTGAATGATCTTTATAACGAGTTGGCGGTCCCGCCAATCTCAAATTGATTTGTAGAGGGGTGAAACTCTTTTGTGATAGAATTGATTCACCGGAGATTTACGTATCCTTGGTTTACAATGCTATCTATCTCCTGCTATACCTGAATTCTACCTCTTGAGATCGAATGTCGATTTACCTCGGAATTCTACATCGATCTTATTCTTGAAGTTACGGTCGACCCAGTTAAGGTTGCCCATGAATTAAATAAGCTCATCCATCTCCCGATTCTGTTAATTGAATTATCTTATCTTCTGTTTCCAATCTATTTTCGAATCAAAATTCTCTTGATTTGATTTCCATCAAAGTTGAATCTCTATCCTTGCTTTGAAATCCATTCTTGTATCATCAAGCGAGGAAGTGTATTTGTAAATTAATATTTAAATGTTTTAAAATATATTGTGTTGTTTGAGTTGTCAATGTTGATTTGGGTTTTCGATCGATTCGTCTGATCAACGCTATCGATAGGATTTTCAAAACACTTGAACAGAGCAAACTGACACAATAGTATTTTCAAATTTGGTTAATAAAATAGTTTTGTATGATTATATTATATATAAGTATAAATTTCTCTGAAAATAAATTGCTAATGAAGTTTGTTGTCAAAAATGATAATATTTGATTTTCATTTATTGTTTTATAAACCATTGACTATTGAATAATATAAATAAAGGAATTTATAAAACGTGGGTATAATTTGATTGAAACTGAAGTAAAATTTAGATTAGAATTTGAGAATTTAATTTCGGTGATTTCAACTTTGATTTGGAAATTTTAAAGTGTATAGTATTTAAAATATTCTCAAATGGAAATCATTTCAAAGAATTTAAAATGTTTAAATCAGTGCTCTCCTATTTTGTCACTGGAAAATAAATTTCGGTGATGACGGCCGCATCATCGAGATTTATTTTCGAGTTTTGAAGTGGAGAGACCATCCTGTAGCCTTGCTACAGTTTTGTTTTGAAAATTAAATTGATTTAAATTTCTTAAGTATGATTTGATTTACATGTAGGTATATTATTTTAAATTTAATTCGACTTGATAGATATATATAGTATATACATAATTATCTCCAAATGATTTGAAGTGAATCAGAAATCTAATTCTTGAATTTATGATAAATGATGTTTTAATTAAAATGTAGCCATAATTTTGAATGAATATCTAAACTTGAATAAAGTGAAAATGAAATCTTTATTTGTAAAATATTCGATTTCATTTCAGTATAACTTACCTAAATCATTTAGAAGTTGAATTTGTAATTGAATAATTTACAATGGTGAATGAAGATTTATTATAAAAAAATTGAGTGGTTATGAATACACTTAGATTTTAGTTATAAATGGTTAATAGTGATATATATATATATATATATATATATTAAGTTAATTGAGTAACTGATGTGAAAAAAAAAACTTTTGTTTTGAAAGTTAATAAATTGAAATTAAAACAACTTAATGAGATATCTTGAACAAATTGAATTTAAATAAAAATTTGGTTTGAAAGAAACCTTTTGTACCTGACATTTATAAACGAGAAATCAAATCAATTTAATGGAAACCTTGATTTTAGAAACAAATTGTTGAATATAAGTTTATTTAAATTGAATTTAGATGGTTGAACCAATTGAGTATTTGTTTTTCATTCTATTTTCTTGCGGATGTTCTATTCTCCTACTTCCTTCCTTTTCAGGGACGAAAAGTTTTGAGTGGGGGAGAGTGTAACAACCCATAAATTTAACCGGTTTCAATAACGTTATTAATTAAAAAATTTGCGAAATTTTAAACGATAAAATTTTAAAATAAAAAAATTGATATTTGAAATGAGTCTAGTTAAACATAGCAACCGATAAATTTTCGTCCGGAAATATGAAAGTTTATTTCGTGCGTAAATTTACTTCAATTTAAATAAGTTAGTAATCGATGAAAATAAAACGTTTTTGAAACCTAAATATTTTTACAAAGAAAAATTCTAAATCGTCTTCTGAGCAAGACGTCATTTTTCGTTTTTCAAAATTCGGACTTCCTTAGCTCTGTCGATCTTATTTTTCTGTGTTTTTCTTGCATTTTCCATAGTAGAAAAATTCGAATTTTCATAATTCAATTGAACCACCGATATCTGTGTACCGTTTTGATCGTCTCGTCGTGTTGATCTGCGTAGTATATTCATATGGGTGTTTCGGGTTTTGGTACGTCGCGAAATCAGTAAAATAATTTCTACGTCGCCAACCGTTTTGAGCCGTTGTCACCTAGTAATCTTTCATCTATCAATCTATTGAGCTAGATAGCCATTGGCATTCATTTCTATAAATTCACTGGCTGACTTTTATTATTCCAACTTTCCATATTTATAACTTTTTGTTCTTATGCGTTGGACTTCTACATTGTCGTTCTGTCTTTCTATGTGAAATAATAATGTATATATTTACTTACGTATTCATTTGGTTTCTGGAGCCATGTTTTCTAGCCCATTTCTTCATCTCCAAATTTATTCAGTCTCTTCCCCTCCTTCACCTAATAGCCATGGCTGCCAAACTCACTTCCTCTCCAAGTCTCCTGCCACCGCAACTTTTCCCTTTTCTCCAGTTAACGCAACACCCGACCATGCTAGCTTTTCACCCATCCCCATCACGTCGTCAATCCCGCAGCCCCTCCGACTAGCAATGGCCGAAGCCGCCGCCTATCACCCATCATTCTCCGACCTCCCAGGGATCCAACCTAAACGCACGCAAGTCGCAACCAAATCCACTTCCTTCTGCCTCCGCTCGACCGAACACCATCACCCGCTGCCTACCCGAGCAAAACCCACCTCTGCATGGACTCAGCCTCACCACTCACACCTCCGAGCGCCACCATGGCCATAGCCATACTCCACCTCTCCTCCGTCCCCTCCACCTCTCCTCTGTTCCCTCTAACTCTTCACACTCCATAGCCCAGTGATCTGCGCCTCCTTTGTCAGTTTTCCGGTCTTTGCTTGGAGTTACAAATAGGTAAGTTATATTACTTTATATTATAAGTATTAACTATGTACATTTTCTTTTGAGTGATATAACTACTTGTATATATGTATATTTATGACTATGCTGAGCCTAAATGTATGGTTTTACTAAGTTTCGAAATCTTATATAGATATGTGTATGTTGGGTCTTTCCAAACATACGTGTATTTTGTATATAAAATAAAAAATAAAGTGAATATAAAATTAAAATGGAAATTTGGAAGTTGTTTACGTTATTTGTATATAGGTTTATTTTCTCAGTTTACAGAAAAATGATTTGATTGGTTTTAAATTATATTATATATAGTATGACAGGTTATAATTGTTGTGTAATTACTTTGAAACCATATTGTATTCGGTATATATAAATATGTATATAAGCAGTGTTGTACAGCTTTGATAAATTGGTATGTAACGTTGTCCATGTTAGTGTATAAGCTTGTCTGCATGTTTCATTGTACATGCATTGGTGCTCATATAGGTTAGTCCGTGGGGTTTAGATACAAGGTTAGTATGGTAGATATGGGTTATGTGTTATATCTATTAATGTGTGGTATATATGTAATGTCAGAGTTGCACATATGTTAGTTTTGTTAAGTTGGTATAAAATTTCCATAGTTTATATTATAAAATATAAGGCAGTACAGTCTTTAATAGTTTATAAAAAGAGGTTGAATTGTATAATTTGGGTTACAATAGTGTCACACATCCATATTTTCAGTATTTGATATAAGTTCAAGTTGTCGATATTCATGAACATGATTGGCCATATATATTTACACCTATGGTCTGTGCACTTACATTAGCATATATATTTATTTGCGAGTCACAGATAGGTGTGTTGATTTTGCTTTAAATTGTATGTACATAGTTTTGGGAATTTGTCTGTTGCGTATATATTTCGTATGTAGTGAAGCAAATATACTGCATTTATCTAGGTCTGATAAGTTATATATTTTATGATCTGGTCTATACTAGTAGTAATAGGTATTAGGCTGGGTTGATTTTTATAGGCGAGTCTGCATATTTAGATACAAGTCTGGGTTCTTTATTTCGTTCATGCTTGCATTTTTCATATATTTTGATACATGGTTTTATAAGATTGTATAAGGGATAAGTGTAACGACCCCGAAATTTAAATTTATAATTAAATGAATTATTGAGTTAAATTTATGATTAAATAAATTTTAGATAAAAATTTGTAAATTTAATTGATAAATTGAGAGCGAGTTTCCCCGATATCCAAGTATATTTTGTATAAATCATTTGAGATTAAAATATTGTAAATAGTGTATATGTGAGTATATGTGTATATATTGAATGTATATATATATATATTTAGGTATATACGAGCAAATTTAATATATATTTCTATTTGGATTTAAAAGTTAAAAATAAATGGTTTGAGTTTATAAAATAGATATAAGACAATAAATATTAGGTGAATGTTGATAATTAAACCTTAAATAGAAAATAAAATTTTAAAATGTATGTTATAATAAAATACATTTAAGTATGATTTAATTAAGTGAGTATAAAACAAATAAAAATAATAAAGAAAGATTTAATAAAAAATTCGAAGTTCACTTGTATTTTAAAAGTAATCAAAACAAAACAAAAGGGAAACAACTTACATTCAAATAAGTAAATACAATTGTTAAAAATATAACAACATTTAATTCATTTATATTGCAAAGTGATAGGATTTAGGAAACAAGACAACATAATAAGTGCAGCCACCATTTTTAGAAAGAAAAGAAATAGCAAAGAAATGTTATGCAGGCAAGAATAGGAAAAGAAGACAAGTATGCAAATGAAACAAATTCATCTAAGTTCAAACTCAAACAAAAGAAGTACAAAAGTGGTTTGCTGTAAACAAAATGAAAAAAATAAAATAAAGTACATACAAAGACAAAGTAAAATAACATCTATCAGCCGAGATAAGATGGAAACAAATAAAAGAAAATGTAAGCTGGTACATGTTAATTAATGCAGCTACCAAAACAATGCTCACAGCCGAAATCAAGTTTAAGCTTGTACAACTGAAGTATGTGAGATATATACATGGTACAAAGCTAATAAATGCAAAGATGTGTATGTGTACAAGCTCATAAATGCAGCCCCAAACGAGTTACCTCAGCCTCCATATCAAAAATCTCTGGCCAAAGATTTAAAAAGAAAAATAAGGAAAATCTTGTACCTGCTTTGTATAAACAAATAATCAACTTCACTTTTATATATATCATCCTCACCTGTTCATTTTCGTTCCTTCAAAGTAAAGTGAAACTGAGGCAAACAAAACAATATGAATTCATCAAAACCAGAGAGTCAAGCAAGATGATTTCAATTAGAAGATCACAGCAAAAATATTCTCCAGTTTTTTTTTTTAAAAAAAAAGGAAGTTCAAAGCTTAAACAATAAGGAGTATTATCAGAAAGGAATGCTGTTCAACAACAAAACAAAGCAAGTTTGTAAAGGAAAATAAAAAATGCAGCCTTCAAGCCTCAATCTTCCTCTGTTCTTCTTGGTTTCTATTTCTTTCTTTTCCAGGTGAGTAACACCTTTCTCTTTAAACTTAAACACGATTTTGGTTGTTTGATCTTCTCTAGGAAAATATTGATGTGAGTATATTTATAAGTGCCTATCGGTAGATGGACGAATGTGATGTGTGCATATCTGTTTATGGTGATATGCCTGTTTATTTTATTCCAGACCCAAATTTGCAACCAAACACTATCCTCTGATCTATTTGTTTTTGAACTTAGGATTTAAAAGAAGATTTGTTTGTTTAAGTATAAACAAAAGTTTAATAGTGTGATTAAGTCAAAGTAATTGGTAATATATCTGGAAACAAAATTTGACAGTGAGATTTCTTGTTCAAGCCAAAAATTCAAACGTGTATATTCTAAATTCCAGGATTATAATTCGAATGCGATAGCCAAAACATGATTTTTAAAATGAAATTTACAATTTTTAGTTTAGTATGCTGAGAGCATTTGCGAGTTGAATAGAAAACCCATTTTTGTCAAAATCTAGTTATCAAGTTGATGATTTGTCTCGTGATTCTAACTGAAGCTTGCTGGAGAATCGTAGATCACAAGAAAAATAACAGTAGCAATTATAAACGAGTAGGGAGGGGTTACGACATGATTCTAGGGTTTAAGAACCCAGTTTGATCGATGTGTTCTTCGACATCGTGTAGCAACGTGAGTTGGCCGGAGTGAATCGCTACTGGGGGAAACGAGAGAGAAAACTGTGGTGCAGCTCTGGGTATGGTCGCGTGGCGTCTGATGGCCGGAGGGGGGCGAAACGAGATGATCTTCAGTGGTTCGACTTTGTTCCAGATTGAGACAGGCTGCTCGATTTTAATTTCGAGTCGAAGGGGATGTTCTGATGGTCGGAGATTCGCACGATGGTGATTGTTGACGTGTTCGACAATGTGCTGATAACGGAAGATCGCCAGAGGCGATGTGCACGTGCACGTAAACTCTGGTGTCTGAGTGTGTTGTCGCCTGGAAAGAAAAAAAATAGAGGAAAGTTCTCGCGTGTGACTCGAGTAATTCAAGGGATTTACTCGAAGCACTGGGCTGTCTTGCTCGAGTCTGTGAAGTATTTGACTCGAAGGGGAAGAGGGGGGCCTCGGGTCGATTTTGTTTGGTTACAAGGTTTTCTGGAACCTGTTTCTCAGGTTTAAAACTTTAATAAGATTTGAAGGCTCAAATTAAAATTCAAGTTCAACTTGCCTGGTTCAAGTTGTTCTGAGTTTCAAATTTCAAATAATATGAATTTGGTTTTAAATCCTTTTAAACTTCTTCATTTATGGGTATATCTTTAACTTGTGAAAAAGAAATAAAAAGGGGTTAGAAGAGATATTTTAAATTGTTAATTAACTTTAAAGTCTAAGTAAAATTATTACAAGATTTATTTAAATAAGGTTTAAAATGATAATTAAAGTGATTAATAAAGGTAAATTGGTTTATCTTTTAGTTAATTAAGATCTTAAGTTATTAATGATTTATTAGTTTATTCAAGTAATTAAAGAATAATCAATAAATGATTAAAGAATAATTACTAAATTTATGATTGAATTAAAGATAAATTAAAGGTTGATTAATTATAACTGAAGGTTAATAAATTAATGAAAGTTAGTAAGAGATGATTTATTAATTAAGGGTTAATAAATTAACATAATTAATTAGAAATAATTAATTTTTGATTAAAAGGGCAATTAATTAAAATGGTTTACAATTAATTGATTAACTAAGATTTATAATTAATTCATATGAAATAAATCTGATTTGAATAAATCAGATAATTAACTAACCTTACCTATGAACGTTTGAATTCTATTGGATGATTTGATTTGTTTTGATATCCCTGATATATGATGCTCTGTGATATACCCTGATTTATGTTGTGATCTGAAATTGATTATCTGCAATATATATCTGTGATTTCTGTTTCTGTGATATATTACTGTGAATATGAAACCCTTGGCCCGTGAAACGGCACTTGAATTTCGATGCGACAGGGAGTCGGATTCCAGTTGGTTATCCGAAACCCACATCGAATTGTAATAGTGAATCTTTGTGACTGATAAATTCATTTTATCTATGAATCTGTGAATGAAGATAAGCGTTATCGATTGTACCGCTTATCGATATATCTGTGATGATTGATATTGTGCACTATTGTGTGTAAAACCCCTAGACCACACTTTTACACACACAAATATGGATTTCACGTGGAAATCGGTTAAGTCGCAGATAATTTAAATTTGATGTTTTTGAAATTGAAAATTTTAATTTCAATTGATTTTGGAATTTGAAATCTGGGTTTAAAGTGAAAAGCTTTTGAAATAGAATTTCAAAGATAAAAGTTATTTTGAATAACTTAAACGAGTTTTGAAAATTTAAATAATTAGATTTAAATTTGCATTCAAAATTGAAATTGAATCCTATGATTGAAAATAGGGACTAAAGATGATATAAAATGTGTTTAAAAGTATAAGTTGGGAATTTGAATTTAAACCAAAGATTTTAAACTCGTATGAATGAATCAGATTTCCAAAATGAAAACTGTTGTTTTCAAATGATAAACACTTTTAGATAAGAACTGAAATTCCAGTTTAATTAAAGGAATTTCAAGAATGAATTGAAATTGGATTTTCCAAGTTATCAATGAATTATTTTGAAAGCTATGAATTAAATCTGTTTATTTTTAACAGATTTAAAATGATGTTTTGTTTAACCCATTCGAAATGAAATTGTTTGAAAGCTATGAGTTAAATCTTTGATTCAAAGATTTAACGAGTTAAACTGAAATGGAAACTGATTTGGAAAATCTATGAATGAATCTTTGTGAAATTAAGTGAACTTTGTGAATTGAATCTTTTTGTTTAAAAGATTGAAATGATAATTGGTTAAACCATTTGAAGAAAGATTTTTGGGTAATATGTTGTGACTTAATTGAAATCCCAATATCCATATGTTTTGAATATTGCGCTCACTATTCGGGTTAGCCGGGAAAAGACCTTTGGGTCATATAACCCATTCCGAATAGTGATACGTCGTATATGGATGGCATTTGAAGACCGGTGTTGAAGACCGGATATTTTTCGAAAATGAAAGGACAACCTGTCGAATGTCTCTGCACTGAGTTGCTCCGGTATAGAGATTTATATCACTCTTTTTGTGACGGGAAGTCCGGACGTGATTGGAAATTACCCGGAATTGCAAGGGCTTCGTAAGAAGTGCCTTCGGTTCTGTTCGATCCCGGAACAGACTTGTATGGATACATGTCTGACATTACACTTTGAGATATAAAGCTGATTTCTTTCAAATACATTTCTGTTGGTGGCGGAGAATTTATTCTCTTAGCTTAACACCCTTCTCTGAGACGTACGAGCTCAGAGGTTATGTAGTTGAAATTTATCAGCGATATATCACAATTTGGTAATGTGACATGCTGAGTGTTGCTGTGTGATGATCAGTGTTTGATCATTTGCGATATGATCATTTATTTGATTTTATATCTTTGTGATCATAGGTTGATCATTTGTTTGACCCGAAGCATGGCTTTGTGTACAAAGCGTAGCTTTGTGGACGAGACTTCGTCGAGCCTCACACCCCGGAAATGGTCGAAACAGGAAGGATGCAGCAAGGTTCTAGGGAGTAGCGCCCCTTAGTGTATGTCATTCCTTCTGGATAAAGGTGGTATCATGGTATGGAGCCCAGATACTTAACCTCTGTGGTTACTGCATTATTATTATTATGTGGTTGTTGGAAATCGAGGATCCTCGGGAAGATCGGTGACGATCGGGGGATGGCATACGCGTGTCAGTAGTTACCTATTTTTGCAGAGGTAACCCGGCCTTGTATTGGCAGAGATCCGGTTAGGTTCTCGGGTCGTCTATTCCAGGGACGTACCCATCGTGGAAAAGGAAGTTCCTTAGCCTGATCATTTGTTGGAAATCCAAAGAAACAATACGAGCCTTGTACGGTATTAGTTGTAGAACCTGCCATTCACTTATGGTGGCGCCCCACTGTTTGGATGGTAGCTATAGTAGGCATAGTTCGAAATGTCTATGCTGGCTAAGATTTATATTCTACTTTCGAAATGTTTCTACACTATGCACTAATAATAATATCAAAAATGATTTGATTTTGCGTAGTAAGCATCTTTGACTATCATAAGGAGAAATCTCCTCCAAGTCTGCGTTTGCATTGTGTGTGTGGCGGGAGGCCTTATGGTAGTTTCATTTTCCAAAAGCATTGCGAATTGACTTTAAAACTCTTTGTTGTTTGTTTTAAAGATATACTGTTTTTGTTGCTCACACCAGTCCCATGACTGATCCGGAGTTTATTGTTCTTTCCTAAACTCTGGATGCTCAAATTTTTCTACACGAGCAGTCTAGAGTTTGGTTTTTCAGATAATCAGATTTGTAGATTTATCTGGAGCTAGTTCAGTCTTTGGATCAGACTGCACTTGCTTATCTTTGTGCCTCGTTATTGGGAGTTCGAGCTACTACTGGAGTTCTCTTTTGAAGACTATCTTGGAGTTTTTGTTCCGCTACTGATGTTAGTTATCTATTTTTCTTTCCGCTGCTATTTGTTGTATCATATCTCTGATTGTATATAGATATTCATTTGTATCATCATTGTATCTGGATATTGTATCAGATGTTGTATATCTATATTCTTTTTATTCCACTGTGTTATTTACTTAATGTTGTTATAAGCTCCGGCGACTCGGATTTGAACGATCGAATCTACGGCATTCGAGTACGATGTAAAGTATGGATGTCGATTTTCGAGCGCGAAAAATTCGTATCGTTACATTTGGTATCAGAGCTAAGGTTGAACTTTAGCTCAGGAGTATAACACGTTAAGTAGCTCATTAGAGATAGAGTGAAGTAAACTCTAGAATGAGTGTATCCTTAAGATATCCGTCTGAATGTCTCAGTAAATTCTCTTACTATCCACTGATAGTAGATATGAGTGCAAGAAGAGGACGAGATAGAGGACAGGGGAGTACGACTATAAATGGTCAATACCCTGCGACAGTGGAAACAACTTTCTCTATCAATTTTCCTTGATTCGTTTCCAAATTCTTTTGATTTCTTCGTATCAGCTCAAGAAGAAGTTTCGATATGATGGTAGCTCTACGTATCATTGTAGAAGATCTTACTTCGTATCTTCATCAGTTTCATATCAGCTTTTTGATTTAAACTTTAATGAATTTGAAATTGGAAGTTTTAATTTGAGTTAAATTAATTAAAAGAATATGAAGATAAAATTGAATTGAATCGATAAAACGATATCGTTTAAAACAAAATTTGAAATTCTATTGAAATTTCTGTGAATACCAAAGTTCGAAGAGGGACAAATTGGTATGTATTTTGAGATATTCCGACTTGAATTCGGAATCCGTATCTTGTGTTTGAGGAATTATAGGAGATCGAATCTGTCTATCTCTGTCTTTGTTTCGTGTCTGTGAATTTCGAGGACGAAATTCTTTTAAGGGTGGAAGTTTGTAACGACCCCGAAATTTAAATTTATAATTAAATGAATTATTGAGTTAAATTTATGATTAAATAAATTTTAGATAAAAATTTGTAAATTTAATTGATAAATTGAGAGCGAGTTTCCCCGATATCCAAGTATATTTTGTATAAATAATTTGAGATTAAAATATTGTAAATAGTGTATATGTGAGTATATGTGTATATATTGAATGTATATATATATATTTAGGTATATACGAGCAAATTTAATATATATTTCTATTTGGATTTAAAAGTTAAAAATAAATGGTTTGAGTTTATAAAATAGATATAAGACAATAAATATTAGGTGAATGTTGATAATTAAACCTTAAATAGAAAATAAAATTTTAAAATGTATGTTATAATAAAATACATTTAAGTATGATTTAATTAAGTGAGTATAAAACAAATAAAAATAATAAAGAAAGATTTAATAAAAAATTCGAAGTTCACTTGTATTTTAAAAGTAATCAAAACAAAACAAAAGGGAAACAACTTACATTCAAATAAGTAAATACAATTGTTAAAAATATAACAACATTTAATTCATTTATATTGCAAAGTGATAGGATTTAGGAAACAAGACAACATAATAAGTGCAGCCACCATTTTTAGAAAGAAAAGAAATAGCAAAGAAATGTTATGCAGGCAAGAATAGGAAAAGAAGACAAGTATGCAAATGAAACAAATTCATCTAAGTTCAAACTCAAACAAAAGAAGTACAAAAGTGGTTTGCTGTAAACAAAATGAAAAAAATAAAATAAAGTACATACAAAGACAAAGTAAAATAACATCTATCAGCCGAGATAAGATGGAAACAAATAAAAGAAAATGTAAGCTGGTACATGTTAATTAATGCAGCTACCAAAACAATGCTCACAGCCGAAATCAAGTTTAAGCTTGTACAACTGAAGTATGTGAGATATATACATGGTACAAAGCTAATAAATGCAAAGATGTGTATGTGTACAAGCTCATAAATGCAGCCCCAAACGAGTTACCTCAGCCTCCATATCAAAAATCTCTGGCCAAAGATTTAAAAAGAAAAATAAGGAAAATCTTGTACCTGCTTTGTATAAACAAATAATCAACTTCACTTTTATATATATCATCCTCACCTGTTCATTTTCGTTCCTTCAAAGTAAAGTGAAACTGAGGCAAACAAAACAATATGAATTCATCAAAACCAGAGAGTCAAGCAAGATGATTTCAATTAGAAGATCACAGCAAAAATATTCTCCAGTTTTTTTTTAAAAAAAAAAAGGAAGTTCAAAGCTTAAACAATAAGGAGTATTATCAGAAAGGAATGCTGTTCAACAACAAAACAAAGCAAGTTTGTAAAGGAAAATAAAAACTGCAGCCTTCAAGCCTCAATCTTCCTCTGTTCTTCTTGGTTTCTATTTCTTTCTTTTCCAGGTGAGTAACACCTTTCTCTTTAAACTTAAACACGATTTTGGTTGTTTGATCTTCTCTAGGAAAATATTGATGTGAGTATATTTATAAGTGCCTATCGGTAGATGGACGAATGTGATGTGTGCATATCTGTTTATGGTGATATGCCTGTTTATTTTATTCCAGACCCAAATTTGCAACCAAACACTATCCTCTGATCTATTTGTTTTTGAACTTAGGATTTAAAAGAAGATTTGTTTGTTTAAGTATAAACAAAAGTTTAATAGTGTGATTAAGTCAAAGTAATTGGTAATATATCTGGAAACAAAATTTGACAGTGAGATTTCTTGTTCAAGCCAAAAATTCAAACGTGTATATTCTAAATTCCAGGATTATAATTCGAATGCGATAGCCAAAACATGATTTTTAAAATGAAATTTACAATTTTTAGTTTAGTATGCTGAGAGCATTTGCGAGTTGAATAGAAAACCCATTTTTGTCAAAATCTAGTTATCAAGTTGATGATTTGTCTCGTGATTCTAACTGAAGCTTGCTGGAGAATCGTAGATCACAAGAAAAATAACAGTAGCAATTATAAACGAGTAGGGAGGGGTTACGACATGATTCTAGGGTTTAAGAACCCAGTTTGATCGATGTGTTCTTCGACATCGTGTAGCAACGTGAGTTGGCCGGAGTGAATCGCTACTGGGGGAAACGAGAGAGAAAACTGTGGTGCAGCTCTGGGTATGGTCGCGTGGCGTCTGATGGCCGGAGGGGGCGAAACGAGATGATCTTCAGTGGTTCGACTTTGTTCCAGATTGAGACAGGCTGCTCGATTTTAATTTCGAGTCGAAGGGGATGTTCTGATGGTCGGAGATTCGCACGATGGTGATTGTTGACGTGTTCGACAATGTGTTGATGACGGAAGATCGCCAGAGGCGATGTGCACGTGCACGTAAACTCTGGTGTCTGAGTGTGTTGTCGCCTGGAAAGAAAAAAAATAGAGGAAAGTTCTCGCGTGTGACTCGAGTAATTCAAGGGATTTACTCGAAGCACTGGGCTGTCTTGCTCGAGTCTGTGAAGTATTTGACTCGAAGGGGAAGAGGGGGGCCTCGGGTCGATTTTGTTTGGTTACAAGGTTTTCTGGAACCTGTTTCTCAGGTTTAAAACTTTAATAAGATTTGAAGGCTCAAATTAAAATTCAAGTTCAACTTGCCTGGTTCAAGTTGTTCTGAGTTTCAAATTTCAAATAATATGAATTTGGTTTTAAATCCTTTTAAACTTCTTCATTTATGGGTATATCTTTAACTTGTGAAAAAGAAATAAAAAGGGGTTAGAAGAGATATTTTAAATTGTTAATTAACTTTAAAGTCTAAGTAAAATTATTACAAGATTTATTTAAATAAGGTTTAAAATGATAATTAAAGTGATTAATAAAGGTAAATTGGTTTATCTTTTAGTTAATTAAGATCTTAAGTTATTAATGATTTATTAGTTTATTCAAGTAATTAAAGAATAATCAATAAATGATTAAAGAATAATTACTAAATTTATGATTGAATTAAAGATAAATTAAAGGTTGATTAATTATAACTGAAGGTTAATAAATTAATGAAAGTTAGTAAGAGATGATTTATTAATTAAGGGTTAATAAATTAACATAATTAATTAGAAATAATTAATTTTTGATTAAAAGGGCAATTAATTAAAATGGTTTACAATTAATTGATTAACTAAGATTTATAATTAATTCATATGAAATAAATCTGATTTGAATAAATCAGATAATTAACTAACCTTACCTATGAACGTTTGAATTCTATTGGATGATTTGATTTGTTTTGATATCCCTGATATATGATGCTCTGTGATATACCCTGATTTATGTTGTGATCTGAAATTGATTATCTGCAATATATATCTGTGATTTCTGTTTCTGTGATATATTACTGTGAATATGAAACCCTTGGCCCGTGAAACGGCACTTGAATTTCGATGCGACAGGGAGTCGGATTCCAGTTGGTTATCCGAAACCCACATCGAATTGTAATAGTGAATCTTTGTGACTGATAAATTCATTTTATCTATGAATCTGTGAATGAAGATAAGCGTTATCGATTGTACCGCTTATCGATATATCTGTGATGATTGATATTGTGCACTATTGTGTGTAAAACCCCTAGACCACACTTTTACACACACAAATATGGATTTCACGTGGAAATCGGTTAAGTCGCAGATAATTTAAATTTGATGTTTTTGAAATTGAAAATTTTAATTTCAATTGATTTTGGAATTTGAAATCTGGGTTTAAAGTGAAAAGCTTTTGAAATAGAATTTCAAAGATAAAAGTTATTTTGAATAACTTAAACGAGTTTTGAAAATTTAAATAATTAGATTTAAATTTGCATTCAAAATTGAAATTGAATCCTATGATTGAAAATAGGGACTAAAGATGATATAAAATGTGTTTAAAAGTATAAGTTGGGAATTTGAATTTAAACCAAAGATTTTAAACTCGTATGAATGAATCAGATTTCCAAAATGAAAACTGTTGTTTTCAAATGATAAACACTTTTAGATAAGAACTGAAATTCCAGTTTAATTAAAGGAATTTCAAGAATGAATTGAAATTGGATTTTCCAAGTTATCAATGAATTATTTTGAAAGCTATGAATTAAATCTGTTTATTTTTAACAGATTTAAAATGATGTTTTGTTTAACCCATTCGAAATGAAATTGTTTGAAAGCTATGAGTTAAATCTTTGATTCAAAGATTTAACGAGTTAAACTGAAATGGAAACTGATTTGGAAAATCTATGAATGAATCTTTGTGAAATTAAGTGAACTTTGTGAATTGAATCTTTTTGTTTAAAAGATTAAAATGATAATTGGTTAAACCATTTGAAGAAAGATTTTTGGGTAATATGTTGTGACTTAATTGAAATCCCAATATCCATATGTTTTGAATATTGCGCTCACTATTCGGGTTAGCCGGGAAAAGACCTTTGGGTCATATAACCCATTCCGAATAGTGATACGTCGTATATGGATGGCATTTGAAGACCGGTGTTGAAGACCGGATATTTTTCGAAAATGAAAGGACAACCTGTCGAATGTCTCTGCACTGAGTTGCTCCGGTATAGAGATTTATATCACTCTTTTTGTGACGGGAAGTCCGGACGTGATTGGAAATTACCCGGAATTGCAAGGGCTTCGTAAGAAGTGCCTTCGGTTCTGTTCGATCCCGGAACAGACTTGTATGGATACATGTCTGACATTACACTTTGAGATATAAAGCTGATTTCTTTCAAATACATTTCTGTTGGTGGCGGAGAATTTATTCTCTTAGCTTAACACCCTTCTCTGAGACGTACGAGCTCAGAGGTTATGTAGTTGAAATTTATCAGCGATATATCACAATTTGGTAATGTGACATGCTGAGTGTTGCTGTGTGATGATCAGTGTTTGATCATTTGCGATATGATCATTTATTTGATTTTATATCTTTGTGATCATAGGTTGATCATTTGTTTGACCCGAAGCATGGCTTTGTGTACAAAGCGTAGCTTTGTGGACGAGACTTCGTCGAGCCTCACACCCCGGAAATGGTCGAAACAGGAAGGATGCAGCAAGGTTCTAGGGAGTAGCGCCCCTTAGTGTATGTCATTCCTTCTGGATAAAGGTGGTATCATGGTATGGAGCCCAGATACTTAACCTCTGTGGTTACTGCATTATTATTATTATGTGGTTGTTGGAAATCGAGGATCCTCGGGAAGATCGGTGACGATCGGGGGATGGCATACGCGTGTCAGTAGTTACCTATTTTTGCAGAGGTAACCCGGCCTTGTGTTGGCAGAGATCCGGTTAGGTTCTCGGGTCGTCTATTCCAGGGACGTACCCATCGTGGAAAAGGAAGTTCCTTAGCCTGATCATTTGTTGGAAATCCAAAGAAACAATACGAGCCTTGTACGGTATTAGTTGTAGAACCTGCCATTCACTTATGGTGGCGCCCCACTGTTTGGATGGTAGCTATAGTAGGCATAGTTCGAAATGTCTATGCTGGCTAAGATTTATATTCTACTTTCGAAATGTTTCTACACTATGCACTAATAATAATATCAAAAATGATTTGATTTTGCGTAGTAAGCATCTTTGACTATCATAAGGAGAAATCTCCTCCAAGTCTGCGTTTGCATTGTGTGTGTGGCGGGAGGCCTTATGGTAGTTTCATTTTCCAAAAGCATTGCGAATTGACTTTAAAACTCTTTGTTGTTTGTTTTAAAGATATACTGTTTTTGTTGCTCACACCAGTCCCATGACTGATCCGGAGTTTATTGTTCTTTCCTAAACTCTGGATGCTCAAATTTTTCTACACGAGCAGTCTAGAGTTTGGTTTTTCAGATAATCAGATTTGTAGATTTATCTGGAGCTAGTTCAGTCTTTGGATCAGACTGCACTTGCTTATCTTTGTGCCTCGTTATTGGGAGTTCGAGCTACTACTGGAGTTCTCTTTTGAAGACTATCTTGGAGTTTTTGTTCCGCTACTGATGTTAGTTATCTATTTTTCTTTCCGCTGCTATTTGTTGTATCATATCTCTGATTGTATATAGATATTCATTTGTATCATCATTGTATCTGGATATTGTATCAGATGTTGTATATCTATATTCTTTTTATTCCACTGTGTTATTTACTTAATGTTGTTATAAGCTCCGGCGACTCGGATTTGAACGGTCGAATCTACGGCATTCGAGTACGATGTAAAGTATGGATGTCGATTTTCGAGCGCGAAAAATTCGTATCGTTACAATAAGTATATATGAACATTTATATTAAGTGGTATTATGTATATCTTGTACCTTTGGTTTCAGCTAGTTATATATATATATACATTTGTATATACGAGTTATTAAGCTTCGTTGCAGTTTTCTTCTATAATTAATAAATATATATTGATTTCAATAAGGTATTGACTTTATAATTATATTGATTTATGTATGTGTTGTGATTTAAATAATGATTTGGATAGGCATATATATATATATATATATATATATATTCAATTTAAAATGCGTTGTGTTTTAGAATATGTTTTATACGTAAAAATAGTTATATATAGTTATACACGTAAGTTTATTTATACCATCTATTCTTATCAATCCGGTTTTGATTCGTTTTATTGATCCCTATTATCAGCCTTGTCTGTCCTGCATGTTCTCTCCGTCGAAACATGTTCATCTAGCGTTGCTTTGGAATTCGTAGCTCATTTCTTTGTCAAATCTATCTAGCCTCGAGAGGTGAGCAATCACTCACGATTAACGTTCTTTTATTTATTAAATTTGATTTCAATTGAAATGACAAATTGAAATATGCTGCTATTAGTTATTTACACTGTTATATATGCTGTACCTATATTTGTTCACCTATGACATCTGTCACCATTATCTGTCATTTATGCGATGATAATACAGTTTGGTTGATAATTGATTGATTGTTGATGTTTAAATGGACGTTAAATTGTTAATGTTAAAGTGATAAATAATATGCAATTGAATTGATATATGATAGTTAACCATTTAAATTGAATCTACATGTTGAATTTGATTAGTTAAATTTTGTATAATATGACCCCCTTTAATTGTTAAACTAGTTGACACGTAGAAATTTGGTTAAATACACCTTGAACCATTTAATGTATGTTGGAAAATTCATGTAGTATGGAATTGAATAATTGATATCAAGTGAAGAACCGTTTAAATTTTAATGTAATAATCTTTAATCTACATGAAATAATAGTGTAGATTCTAGAAATAATTATATTAATTTGCACAAACAATGTTGTGAATTAATACGATTATTTCGGGATTATTTGAATTAATTATTGGATTGTTATTGATTGTTGTTATTGCTTGTTTATTTACTTTGACACCATCCCAGTTATCACACTGCAAGTTCCCTTTGCTATGCTTTGATTTTGAATTGAATTGGAATCAGGTTGAAATGATAAATACCCAAATGAACTTGGCCTAGGATAGAGAATTAAATAAAACCCGATTGGTCAATAATTTGATTTAAAAATAAAATAAAGATTTTATTGGATAAATAATAAGGTTTTGAAATGAAGTTGGAATTTGAACTTTTATGGAAGGAAAATGTTAATATTTAATCTGAATCAAGATATTAACATAGTAGTTGATGAAAGAATGTTGTTTTAAAATTGGAATTATTAATAATTAAGTTTAAAATTATTTAATAATTAAGTTTGAAATTATTTAATAATTAAGTTTTGAAATTATTAAGTAATTAAATAAGATTGAATTATTTAATAATTAAATAAATTGAATTCTTTAATAAGTGGAATTGAACTTCTTGAATAATTGAAATTGAGTTTCTTTATTAATTAAGTTTTGGAAAATTATTTAAGTAAGTAAATAAGTGAAATTGAATTTCTTTAACAAAAAAATAAAATGTGATTTATTGAAATTAATGTAAGACTTGAAATTTAAAGAATTTGATTTGATGAATTTGATTTAATTCAATTTGTAAGTTTTGATATAATGAAGTTGAATTTAAATAATGGATTTAATGAATTGGAAATTTAATAGAAATTGTTTGAATGACAAATTTACTTAATGGATATTGAATAAAATCGATCAATGAATTTAAATTGATTTGAATGTTAAATTAAATTAATAAAAATGATTTCGAAATGAAACTTGCATCCGAACTTGAATCAATATTTGAATTGTTTTAAAAAGAAATTGAAATTGAATTATAAGATTTTGAAATTATGAATTTGGAAGTTTTGCAGCATAAATTATGGAAATTGATATATAAAGACAAATGAAATGTTGATTTATAAATTCTAACTGAAATTGAAATTGATTTGGTTTTTCGAAATATATAAATGACCAATCGGTGTAATAATTTCAAAAGTTATTAAAGAGATCGGAATCGGTTAGGGACATACTCTCTGTCTAAACCGAAACCACTTTGATAACTATACGCGGAGTGTGATCCAGAATGAAGTGGTTGGAATGATGTACGTGATGACTGAAGAAAGAGAACGATAATGGATAGCCTTGACACTTGTGTCAAATTGGAAATGACTAAAACTGGAGCTGTGCCGGGCCAAATGGGGGCTAGCTACCTCGAGCGAACACACTTCTTCGAAAACTACTCATTACTTGTTGTCGATTGGTGCACCCTTGATTTTGGGAGTGTTGTTTCGCGGTGTTGCGATCGCTGCAGCGATGCGTTCTCACCAGTCCAGATCAGGCAAACGGTAGTTTCACTACCTTGGGTATTGCCTCATGTGCCTTGTCATACTTGTATCCCTATATACGCGACCACTACGAATTTTTTGTGTGTTATACCTATGGATTACTCCCTGATATCCCACTAGTTTACGGTGGAGTTTACAGTGATGTATAGACTATAACTCTTGTATAAAATGTGTTAAGGGGGATAATGGTAACGCCTTAACACTATTTTGATACCTTATATTACTGATAAACATTATCTACTTAGCGTACACTACTACATAGTAGATAGTTTAACGGATCCTTAAAGGATGGTTATTCCAAACATCCTTTGAGTTACTTGTATTTCAATTGCTATTTCACTTGAGTTGGATTTATTGATATAAGAATGTTAATCCTGACTCGAGTGTTTTGTGTTTTGCTTTACGCTCGGGTTAGACTGAGTGTACCAGTATTCGAGACTCACCTTTGGAGTTGGAGCTTTGCTTGAAGATCCAGCCATCTATTCTGCTTTCAGTATTCGATGATTCCAGTGATGTATTCTGATTTGTATCTGATGTATCGTGTTACTCTTCCGTTGTATCTGTTTAACTCTGATGTAACTTATATATTTATATAGTAGCTTCATGAACTACTATCTCTTTTATTTCCGCTGCAATTATTACTCTGTGTCTGTGAACTATGATTATTTATTTACTGTATATGTTCAGTTTTGCCAAATTTAAATTAACAACGCGGTATTTTGAATTATTCAAGTCCGACATGTGCGGATGCGAATGGTCAAAAATAGCGGGTCGTTACAGTAAGGCTGCGAAGGAGAGCAAATGTGGAGGTGCTAAGGCTGAGATGGGTAGGTGGCCATGGCTGCACGCGGAGGAGGGGAGGGTTAGGTGGTGGTCGCGTGCGGCAGTGGTTCGGTCTCGAGCAAGGGGAAGGGATGGTGGGTGAGAAGCTTCGGCCTTGGTTTGAGGGTGGTTCACTAGTGGAGTTGGAGGGCTCGAATGGTGAAGAGGAAGGAAGATCCGTGCCTGGTTGATGGAGATGTAAGATGAGGTGAAGATGGGGGAGAGAGTGATAGGCGAAAATATATCAAGCTTTGCAATTTAAAAGAAAAAAAATAAATAAGTTATAAAGGCAAATTAAAATGAACCGTTCAAATTAAATGAATACAAAGCGTTTACCAATTTTATACTTTTTATACTTCCGAACGGTGGAAATAAAGGAAGAGGGTGGAAAAGTGGAATATATGGGATGGCAACGGCTGAATTTTAGTAAATGATGAAATAAATGTTAAAATGAAAGCTAGTGGCTGTTTTATTACAGCCGTTTGAAATTTGAATGGACACAACTATCAAAAGTGTAAAAGTGGTACCGATACAGTTAACCATTTTCACGGATTTCACCGCGTACTGAGCTCCGAAATACACAAATGAATATACCATGGAGATCAGCACGACAAGACGATCAAAATAGTACACGAATATTAGTGATACGACCTTCCTATCAAAAGTCGACATCTGGTATTAAAAATGCTCCTAAAACGTCGAAAATAAGATAAACGGAGCAATAACAGTCCAAATTTGATGAAACGAAATATGACGTCTCACTCAGAAGATGATTTACATTTTTATTATATAAAAATATTCAGGTTTGAAAAATATTTTATTATCATCAAATATTAACTAATTTAAATTTAAATAATATTACACAATAAAATAGACTTCCATATTATCAGATGAAAATTTACCATTTGCTATGTTTTTATAGACGTATTACAAATATTAAACTTTTATTTCTCAATTTTATTATTTAAAATTTCACAAAAATTCAGTTAATTAAGTTATTAAAACCATTAAAATTTTTGGGTCGTTACACTCTCCCTCCCTCAAAACTTTTCGTTCCCGAAAAGTAAGGAGATAGTAGAATAGAAACAACCAGAAGAAAATTAGATTGAAATACCAAATACAACAATTAATTTAGAACCGTATAGGCTTCATTTATTTTAAAATTGGTTTATACCCAATTAATTGATTCCAATTCATTTTATTTAATCAATCAAATTTATTGTGTTCACATTTGATTGATTTCATTTCCATATATTTTTATTTAGTTGATTTGTTTCAAATTCATTAACATTTATTGCAAAAAAAATTCAAAACAAAATTTGTTTTATTTTACTCATTTATTAAATCTATTTGATCAACCACAGTTGATTCCACCTCAACATTCAACTTCAACTATTCAAAACCATATAGATTTCAATTTTAGGTAAATTAATATTCAATAATTTGGTTTAATCCACTTTATTCAACAAATAGATAGTCATTCAATTTAAAATTGGTTTTCTTTCATTTTATCAACATTTATTTCAAACAAATTCACTTTTAACTTAACTCATTTATTTTATCCATTTATCTTCAGCTAAGTTGATTCCACAAAATTTTCAAGTTCACTATTCTTAAGTTCATAATTATCTGCATAAATAGTCTTCTTTTTATTTATTTAATTTATTTCACTTAACATATTTTGCAACATATATTAGGTGTATACATTTTATGACCATACATTATTCAACAAATAAATTTTCCTTTTTATTATCCAATTTATTATCAGTAAATTCCCTTAACAAAATATCATTTTTGATATCCTGTTACTTTTTTCATAGTGTATATTATCAAATTACATTCTAATTACATTTAAACTTTCTAGGTAATTTATATTAATGTTTCTGAGTGTAATTAAACACTATACAAATTTTCCTTTTATTTACAACATTTATTATTAAGCCAAAACTTAGTTTAAACAATTTATTACTTAAGTTTTCTTCTTGTACAATCCTATTATATCCTAACATTTTAACTTTTTGAATATTTTAGGCAAGTTATATATATTAGAATGTAATTTAGTGTTATGCAAATAAGTTTGTTCGAATTCATTATTTCAGGTTGGTTTAATTCCATTTATAATTTCAGATATTCCAATTATTCAAACATTTCACTTTATTTCAATAATTGAAACCATTGCTTAATATAAAACTTAAGATTTAAATTCCCGATTTCACTTCAAACTATTTTGAAATAATTATATACATATATATATATATATTTTATAAATAAATTTATACACAAGAAATTCAAACAAAATTCATTGTCTGTAACGACGCGTAAATTTTATTGATTTTAATAATATATTTAATTGAAATTTTGTCAATTTTTGTTTAATAATATTTTGAAATAAAAATTTAATATTTGGAATACGCCTACTTAAACATAACAACTGGTAAATTTTCATCAGATGGTATGAAAGTTTATTTTATTGTGTAGTTTTATTTAAATTTAAATCAGCTAATAATGGATGGTAATAAAATGTTTTCCAAACCTGAATATTTTTATATAATAAATTTGTTAATCATCTTCTGAGTGAGACATCATCTTTTGTTTTGTCATATTTTGACTGCTATTGCTCCGTTTATCTTATTTTCGGCATTTTAGCTGCATTTTCGGTACCGATTATTGACTTTTGATAGGATGATCGTACCATTGGTACCTGTATACCGTTTTGATTGTCTCGTCGTGTTGATCTCTGCTGTATATTCGTTTGTGTATTTCGGAGTCTGGTTGATAACAAAATCTATGGAACGATTTCCGTATCGGTTCCCAATTTTTGAACTTTTCGAATTCCTCACTGATTTGTTATCCACTCTGTAAACCAATAGTCAATACCCAGCTGCATTAATTATTTTCAAAGGTACGTGACCTTCACTGTTTCCCCTGTTAACTTAATAGCTTTTACCGATTTGTTCATTGGGGTCTTCTGCTCTTCCACTTTATCTCTATCAGTTAATAATATTATATATAAAGTTTTGTCAGAGAGAAAAAAAGAGAAAAATACGTTAGCTGGCGTTCAAACTATTTTGAAAAGCTATTCACCTTTCATCTTCTTGTACTCACCATTCCTCCTTTCTTTCTTCTCTCTTTTCTGTTGTATATTTTCCAAGGAGAAAGCATGTTTATATATCAAATCTTTTAGCTTCACTTTGATTGCACTGAAGTTCAAAACCCAACGCCAACTCACCCACTTCCGTGAAGCCTTGCCTGCGCCTCCGACCAATTCGCATTTGCCATCTCCGAGCATTCTACGACCCCTGCCTCAAAATCACCGCACCTTCCTACCCTACCGCACACGCCTCCAGCTCCGCCTCTCCAAGCACCGGCGAGCTCAGCCTCTCACACCTTCCTCCGCCTGCATCCTCCTCCTCGTGCAGAGCGCACTACCACCAACCTGAGCGCTCCTCTCCTCTCTCTTATATATAAAGGTTATATATATATTATTTACTAAATTCTAATTTTCTAATGGGTTATGTTTGTACACGTATGATGTATATTTGAATCAAGATTTGTTTTCCTTTTTACAGTTAGTTTATATATATGTTAAACTGTATATATATTAGTTCATAAGTATAAAGTTATAAATTTATAGTGGTCTGTGAGTCATATATATGTTAGTGTATATATATCTATTAGTAATCAAAGCTATACAGTTTATGAAGTTATATGTTAAAGGTTTCTTTTCTGTAAAAAAAATTTGTCTTGTTGTTTATACATATTTTACAGTATATATATATATATATATTGTTTAGATTGTAGATGTGTATAATCTGTTTGTTAGTTATATAAGTAGGTATTTTCATATAAAGGTTACAGTAATATATGACTGTAATATTTATAGATTTGCTTATTATCTATATGTTATCATATGAATAAGTTATAATACGTATGTTTATATAAATTTATGTGGATCTGCTGAATGGTATATAATTTAAAAAAGTAAGTATTTGATTTTATAATAGTTTTGGATCTGAATCCTTAGCCTCCTCTCTATTAAAGTTGTATATGTTATATATAATTCCATATAAAAGCATAAAAGTTTGGCTTGATTTGGAAAGTATGTAGAGAAGTATTTATGTAGTTTAATTTTAGATAGTATAATGTACCTAGTTTTATTTGATGTATATATATTTATATAAGTGGTCTCGGTTGTATAAACTTTATAGATAAATATATATAGATGTTAGTATGTGTTTTGGTTTAGAAATATATAAAGATATTTTAGCATGTGTGCACGGTTTACAGTAGTTGATTTATGGTTTTACTAGTTTTTTTTATGTAATTGGGTTTGCATTTTTGGTTTAGGATACAGTACACTGTTAGTTTATATAAATAAATAATGATATCCTGGGAGTATACTTATGCATATATTACATAAGTGATTTTTTTATAATATATGTTGTTTGAATATAGTTTACAAAAGTATTATATATATATATGTGTGTGTGTGTGTGTGTGTGTGTTGAAGATGATTTGAACTGATCATGTAAAGATTTTATTTTTATATGGTGTGTATAAATTTAATGTTGATTTTAAATCAAATATATGTATACAGAGATTTATCCTATTTGGGTTTAGATTTAATAATTCTGAGATATTCATCTATATGTGTGTATATATATATATAGATTTTGATTTTTATGTATGTGTTTTAAATTTTATATTTATTTTGAGAAAACATATATATTAAACTTATTTGTTTTTGAATTTAATATCAATTTGAAATTTATGTTTTGAAAATTCATGTATATGTAATATATCTTGTTTCATCGATCTCGTGCCACCTTAACTTATCATCTCAATTTTAATCTATCGCAGTAACTTCTAGCTTGTGTGTCCCATGTCGTGCCCGTATCCGTGTGCATCTCAGTGTCACTGTTCTCATTCTCGTTCATCTCTAGCCTCGAAAGGTGGGTAATCACTCACGATTAACATTCTTATATTTATTAAATTTGATTTCAATTGAAACGACAATTGAAATATGCTGATGTTAGTTATTTACATTGCTATATATATATGCTATTATCTATATCTATTCACCTGTGACATCTGACACCATTATCTATTATTTATATTGATGATATATGCCTGTTATATTATTATCATATATGTTATCACTCTACAAGTTCCCTGTTAGTATAGAATTCCCTATGGGTTGAAATGATACATACCTGAACGATTTATAGAATAGGAGAAAATTATTATGGGTTGAAATGATAAACCCAAGCGATTTTCATTGGATTGAATTTGGGATTGCGGGTTGAAATGATATATACCCGTAAATATTTAAATTGCGGATTGAAATGATAAATATCTGTATCACTTGAACATAGGATAGAAAATTTTATACAGACACCGTTGGTCTATATATAAATATTTTGAAAATGATTTCTATGGTTTTTGGAAAGAAATATATGGTTTTATAAAAATATTTATTTTAGATATTATATAAATGTTATTTTATATATAGTTAAATTCTTGATTTTAAGCTATGTATAAAAAAAATTTAATATAAAATAAGTTTAGTAATAAAGTTTGATTTTTTATTAAAATATAATATGGTTAAGTATTTATTTAAATTTTATTTTAGTATAGAGTTTATAATGATTTAATAAATTAAGTTTGAGAAGATAGATTTGAAATTGATTTGAAATTGTATTTAATTTAGAATTATATTTAATTAAATCGATCTAAACTTATGGAATTTGGGGTTTTTTTTAAAAGGATACGATTTTATAACTTGATTTTGGTTTAAGATGATTTAAAATGAATATTTCAAGTTTAAATAAATTGAAGGAAATATTTAGTGATTTGAAATTTGGGCTTTTATTTAAATGATATTCGATTTATTTAGTGAATATTGCAACACTAAATAATAATGAAGTTAAATTAATGTATATATGAAGTTATCAAATTTAGTTTTGAAAATGTGGAATATTTAAAGCTTTGAAATATATTGAAATTGAAATGGTTTATTTGTGGTTCAAATCGGTATTTGAAGTCGATATAATTTGAAATGGTTTAATTGAATTGAAATTGAAACTGATGATTTGAGATTGGATTAAATTTGAATTTGAAATTCGAATTGATTTGAATCGATTTGTGAAAGTTGAGGAAGCTATTTTATTATATAAAGTAATTTTAAATTATATTTAAAACTATTTATATATTTTACTTTATAAATTCTTTTCATATAAACTATTTTTAATATAAACTATTTTAATATAAACTATTTTAACTTATAACTATTTTTTTAAAACTATTTTACTTTATAAACTATTCTATTATATATACTATTATTAATATTTAAATTGTTTAAGTAGTAAAAGTTATGATTTCAAGTTATGGTTTTCCAAAGAATTATAATTTCAAATTGTTTTGGTTTCGAAAGTGTATAACTTTGAAGTGCTATGACTTTTGAAAATGATATCGTATTGATATGGTTTTGAAATGGCAATGATATTTTGGTTTTGAAGTATAAACTATTTTAAAATGACAGTGGTGTTATAATAACGTTTGGTTGTTAAAGAGACCGGGATCGGATGTTGTCATACTCTCTGCCAACTCCGAAAACCACTTTAACAACTGTGTACGCGGTGAAGATTCCAGAATGAAGTAGGATGGTGGCGAAGATCCTATTTGAGGTATATACATGGACCCGACTCCCGTGAGTTGGCATAAGGTGGCTAAAATAGGAGCGATTCTCGGGCCAAATGAGGTTATTCCTCCGATCGGGCACGTTCCTTCGATACTATATTCTGACTTTGTGATTGATTTGGTGGCCACCCTTGATTTTTGATTTGGGAGTGTGTTCCGAGGTGGGCGGTAGTGGCTGCTATATGTTACCACCAACCCAGATGCGTAATTGGTATATCTACCCTGGCATTGCCTTGTTGTGCCCTGTCAACTACCCTAGCGAGCCTTATACGAGTTTTGTAACAACCCGCATATTTTAAAGTTTTGAATATTTAAATATTTTATTTAAATATAGAATCGTTCATCGGATTAAGGTCCGAAAAGCTACTTTTTGCAAACAGTCGAATTGGGACTCGAGACCACTTCCATTGAGTCCAAAACGGCATTTGCGACTTTTTTAAGTATAAACATCGATATATTTGGAGTAAGTTGAATTTTGCTATTTTCTATTGGACTTTGGGTTTGGGTTTCACCCCAACTCACTCAATAACCTAGTTCGACCCCTCCTCTCCTCTTCACTTCATTTCTATTTTCTCAAACACTTAAGCAAAACTGAAAATGGGGGAAGAGTATAGGAATTAGAAATTCCAAACCCTAGTTCTCATTTGCAAAACCAAATTCTTGCTCCAAATTCAAACAGAAGCTAAGGTAAGTATCTCCTTCTTCTTCTCCAACTCATTCTCTCTTTAATTTCAGAAATTTCCTAAACCTAACTTAGGAAATGTTCTTCTTTTGAGCTTAGATTCAAGCTTCTAGAGTTGGAATTGAAGAGTAGTTGATCTCCTTTTGCTTTCAAGCTTCTCCTTCATCGTTTTTGGATTTAAAGGTGAGATTTTTTTATCTCATATCTATGACTATAGCTATCTTTGTTGTTAGGTATGAATTCCTAACTCTTGTGCATGTACATTTGATTTTGGTTTGAATTGATTTGGTGAACATTTCAATTTTTGATGGTTTGAAGTCAAAACTTTGAAAATCCTAGCTTTGATACCTGGTTGCAACTGTTTGAAGAAGAAGAACGTTTGTTTAAAGTTTCGCAACCTTTCAGAATATAGCCGTTTATTAAAAAAAATGTTTGTCACCAGACGTCTACAGGAAATCTCAGACGTCTGGAGTTTGTTTCAGAGAATTTCCTGAAACTTACTATAGACGTCTGAGTATATACTGCAGACGTCTGGAGTATGTTATTTCCAGAATTTATAATGTCTTGTGCATGTCACTTCATTGGAGATTGTACAGTAATTCTATAAACTACTTACACATTTTTTTACAGAATAATCTCCTTGTAATCTTCAAATCATAGCTCTTTGACATGATGAATATCTTGAATACCTACATATGTTAATATATATGTATATATATAATATTGAATAGTTGTTGTCATTGAAACCATAGAATGGAGGTTCCAACAGTTATCACCTTTGTTGACTTTGATAACTTCTTTTCCGGGATTTTCGGGAATATCCATTTTGATGGATTCGGTATCGATTTCTTTGGATTTGATTCGCCTCTTCGTATGTGAATTTTGGTGATTGATTGTTTCTACAATCATTTTGTAATTTGTCACTTTTAAATACAATGGTTTCTATACTAGTAGTAAATATCCAAACACTTTTACAAAGATGATTTCAACTCTATTTTTAATACAAAGTTCGTTTATAAAACCGTTTTCTAATCTATTAGTATATACGAACCTTTACCCCATTCGTTCGAGAAAATCTAATTAAATGGCTTAGCAAAACAAGTGGTATGAAACGCTTGCGTTTACTTCGTCGGTTAATTTATAGACTTGTTCGATTGAAAATCCTGTAACAATTTTCGAGTGGAAATCTACAATTTGTTCGTAAATATTTAAGTTAAGCTAGTGGTTATGAGACATGAAGCTAAACTCTTATATTTACTGGCTTAGTGTAATTCACACTTTTTATTGATCGATGATGATCATTTTGTGATTTAGACTAGCGATGTGCGATGTCTATTTGTCTGCGAGGGAGACTAAACCCCGTTTTATGGAACTTCGGTTCAATTTGGCGGGGTAGCGACCCGTGGTCTTCGGACTGCTTGTGGAGCTTCGGCTCAAAATTTATGGTTAGCAACCATGGAATAGCGTTCCGTCTGTGATACACGTGTTGGTGAGTTTTCATGCTCATGTTTGTGATAGGCCTCCCCTTTGTGATTTCTGGATTTCTATATGATGATTTCTAGCATTTGTGTTTCACCAACTTTTGCGATTGGCATTAATATGTTTGTCAATATTGGTAGTTTGGTGAATAAAATAAAGAATATGATATTCTTTTTGGTGCTTCGAGATTCTTGAGATATTTTATGATTTTGTTGTTGTTTAAATCATACCTGTCCTGGTATGACATTATTGTTATCATACGTTCTTATTATATCTCTCCGTATATCTCATTTCTTTAATGATAATTATAGCTAGACTGATCCGTTTATTATTTTCTTATTAAATAATACTCGGGTCAGACCGAGATGTTACATGTGCTTCTGCTTGACTCCTTATCTGGGATCATCTTCTGACTTTTGCCTAACTACATTACATTTGTAGTTTTTGTTGTTCCTTGATGTATACTTATTCTTTTGCCTAGTACTTGTAACTATTCTTTTGTGATATTGTGGATCTTGTTTGACCACTACTCTGATGTACACTTTTATGTGTTATATTCATATCTGTTTCCGCCTTTGAGACATGAACATTTGTGACTGATTTATGTTATGCTTATTTCTATATTTGTTTCCGAGGTCCACTTAGCCACCATGTGGTAGCTTTGAGTTTGCATCGGTATGTCAGATTTTCTCTTGAAACGAAATGCATGGTTTACTATCTGGCATATCGGTACTCGCACAAGGCAATTGCACGGATGGTCGCTCCTCAACAGCCTTATTCTTCGCACTAGTTGATGGCATTACTCCGTATTGTCCTTGGCTAGCGTGAGCATAGAGGTGGGGCATCACAGCTTGGTATCAGAGCCAAACTTCGGAACAATGTAGAATAATCTAGCAAGGATCATTGTCCTAAGTCTTTCTTAGGAATCGTGCCATAGGATTTAATTCGAGTTTTCGTACCATTCTATCCTATTTTCTTTTGTGATTCCTTGTATTATCAATCAAATTTGTTTGATATTCATTCTGAGATTAATCTTTTTCTCTTTTCTTTCTTTCTTAAAGAAGAGAAATGGTTAGACCTGGTCGTCCTAGCGTCGGTCAATCAAGTGCTACTCCGTAGGATGGAGTATTCATGTCTGCTCAGCAACTTCTAGACCTTGTGAGAAATGCTCAAGCTGTCGGACCTATTCCTAAGCCCACTCATCCTAAATCTGGGTTTGCATGCTTGTGCAGTGATTACACCAATTTGGGTGGAAAGCCATTTAAAGGTTCCGAAAGCGTTATAGAAGTCCAGGCTTGGCTTCGAACATGCGACCGCATCTTTTCTCGCATGAATCTTATTGATCTTCATCGAGTCCAAGTGGCCTCTAGCATGCTCCAAGAAAGAGCATTAGACTGGTACGAGCTTCTGATCTCTGAAATTATTGAAGCGGACCTTACTTGGGAGCAATTCCGGGAAAGGTTCGAATTGAAATTTGTGCCGGAAGCTGAAAAAGTATCTCTAGCTCGATGCTTCATTGACCTTGTTCAAGGTGAATCTTCCGTGACCGACTACGTCACATCTTTCGAATCTCTCTCAAAATATGGGGTTGAATATATTAATACCCCATTGAAGAAAAACCAGAGATTCGTTTATGTCTTGAACAAGAGCCTCAAAAAGCCATTACTTCTAAAATTAGAAGTTTCTTTTGACCAACTTGTTGATATTGCTCTTCGTCTCGAAGAGGCTGATAAAGATAGTGATGCTGAGGTTAAACCAAACATCAACAAGAAGAGACCTTTTAAATTCAAGCCTAATCCCAACAAGAAGGGAAAGCAAGCAACACCGGTAGCAAATACTCCTAACCCTCGTCGCGGAGAATGTTACAATTGTGGTTCTAAGGACCACTATGCAAACAAGTGCCCAAAGTCTCTTTCTTGCCGCTATTGCAAGAGTTCGGGTCATACCTTATCTTCGTTTCCCAAACTTCAAGGCAAGAAAGAGGGCAAGTTAAATGTTGTACAAGCCCCTGCTAACACTTCTCGTGGACAAGGTATTTCCCATTCTATCCTTGATGGCATTATTATATTTCGTGATTCTCCTATTCGAGTTCTTTTTGATACGGGTGCATCTCACTCTTTTATATCAAAAGAACTTGTTGATGCTTTTTCTTTGGATGTTATTGGCTTGATGACTTCTTTGAGAATTGTGAATCCGGTCGGTGGATCCGCAACACTCAGTTTATTGTGTAAAGATGTCGAAATAATTTTATGTGATTACTCTTTCCGTGTCGATTTGCATGTCATGTGTTACCTTGGTTTCGGAATGATTTTGGGAATGGATTGGCTTAACCGTTATGAAGCCCATATTCTGTGTCCTGGACGGACTATATATCTTCGGCATTCTCAATCTGTTAAGAAGATTTTGCTTGTTCTGAAAGATTCAGATTCCAATTCGAAAGCATCCTTGTATTCTCTAAATCCTCATGACGACGATAATGATGATGACGAAGATGTTATTTCTCTCATTCACATTGTCTGTGAATTTCCCGACATATTTGAGCCCGTTTTAGGATTACCACCTAAGCAAGCAATTGAGTTCCGAATTAATCTAATCCCTGGAGCTCTACCTATTACTCGTCCTCCTTATCGTATGTTCAATAAAGAAAATGAGGAGATGCGCAAACAATTATCCGAATTGGAAGCGAAGCAATTTATTCAATCTAGTTCCTCTCCATAGGGAGCTTCGGCTATTTTCGTGAAGAAATCTGATGGTACACTTAGGCTTTGCATTGACTATCGCAAGCTTAACGATCTCACCATCAAGAATAAATATCCCTTACCTCGGATTGATGATTTATTCAATCAGCTCAGTGGTGCTAAAGTCTTTTCACAGTTAGACTTAGCAACCGGTTTTCATCAGCTTCGCATTGTAGAGGATAGCATTCCTTTGACATCGTTCCGTACTCGTTATGGATCTTATGAATGGCTTGTTATGCCATTTGGTTTGACGAATGCTCCAGCTTATTTCGTCGACCTTATGAATCGAGTTTTCAAAGACTTCCTCGATCGATTTGTTCTCATCTTTATAGATGACATTCTTATTTATTCTAAAACCGAGGAAGAGCACGAAAAACATCTTCGGATTGTGTTGGAAACTCTTAGGAGCAACCAATTAAAAGAAAATTTTTCTAAATGCCACTTTTGGCAATCTCGTGTGAAATTTTTGGGGCATATCATTTCTGAATCCAGAATTTCAATGGATCCTTCAAAGATTGAAGCGATTCAAAATTGGAAGAGACCGGAGAGTGTGACGGAAATTCGTAGCTTTCTCGGATTGGCGGGCTATTACCGTCGGTTCATAAAAGACTTTTCTAAGATTTCCGTACCTCTTACCAATTTGACGAAGAAGGGAGTTAAATACGTTTGATCAGACAAATGTGAAGCTTCATTTTAAAAATTAAAAGAACTCCTTTCCGATGCTCCTATTCTTGTGATTCCCGATGGGAACCAAGATTTTATTGTTTATACTGATCCGAGTCGTGCTGGTTTGGGAGCCGTTCTTATGCAAAGGGAACGTGTTATCGCTTATGCTTCTAGACAATTAAAGCCTGCCGAGACTAGATATTCCACTCATGATTTAGAGCTCGCGGCTATTGTTTTCGCCCTCAGAATTTGGCGTCATTATCTTTTGGGAGAGAAATTTGTTCTCTACACCGATCATAAATCTTTGAAGTATTTATTTTCCCAAAAGGAACTTAATTTGCGTCAACAACGTTGGCTCAAGTTCCTTGCGTCTTATGATCTTGATATTCTTTATACTCCCGGAAAAGGAAATCGTGTTGCTGATGCCCTTAGTCGTAAGCAATAAGCGGTTGTTTCCATGATGATATCTGAGTGGAATGATCTCGAGACTTTATCCACTTGCGAGATTCGAGATTGTGAATCCAATTTATGCTCATCTCTTGTTTTATGTAGCCTTGAGGCTCATCCTTCTCTTTTTGACCGCATTCTTGAAGCTCAAATGCATGATCCCGAATTGGTTCTTCTTGGCCAAATTTGTAGGGATAAAATTTATGTTGAAGGTTTGATAGACTTTGATATTGATGCTCGTGGCGGTATTCAAAAATTTGGTAGACTTATTGTGCCAAATATTATTGATCTTCGTAAAGATATTTTAGAAGATTCTCATCGCTCTAAATTTACCATTCATCCCGGTAGTAGTAAAATGTACGTGGATATGAAGTGACTTTATTATTGGGAGGGAATGAAATCTGATATTGCTAACTTTGTTAAGCGTTGCATGACTTGCCAACTCGTAAAGGCTGAGCATCAAAGGCTCGGTGGGTTATTGAAACCTTTGGAAATTCCAATATGGAAGTGGGATCAAATTTCTATGGATTTTATAGATGGTCTTCCCCGTTCTCGTTCGGGTCATGATAGCTTATGGGTGATAGTAGATAGACTTACAAAATCTGCCCATTTTATTCCCATTCGGTCCAATCGGACCGTACCTATTTTGGCTAAACTCTTTGTCAAGGAAATTGTTAAATTGCATGGAGTCCCTACTTCTATTGTTAGCGATCGTGATCCCTTGTTTACTAGTGGATTTTGGAAAGGTCTTCTAAAAGCTTTGGGAACAAAGCTTAACTTTAGCACCGCTTATCATCCTCAGTCCGATGGACAAACCGAGCGTGTGAATCAAACTCTTGAAGATCTTCTTTGTTTATGTGTTCTTGATTTTGGTGGAAGTTGGGAAGATCATATTTCTCTTGTTGAATTTTCCTATAATAATAGCTTCTAATCTAGTATTGGTATGGCTCCTTTCGAGGCACTTTACGGATTCCCTTTATGAGGGAGAAATAAAATTGAGGAACCCGCGAATATTGGCAAAACTAGGCCATGTCGATCTCCTTCGTGTTGCTTGAAGCCGGTGAGAAGCTGGTTTTAGGTCCAGATTTTATTCGTGATGCCATAAAAAAGATTGACCTTATTCGTCATAGGATGAAAGAAGCCCAAAGTCGACAAAAATCCTATGTCGATAATCGAAGAAGGAAATTAGAATTTTCTGTCGGAGATTTTATGTTTATCCGTGTTTCCCCTATGAAGGGTGTTGTGTGTTTCAGTCGATCGGGAAAATTAGCACCTCGATATATTGGCCCGTTTCCCATCACCGAACGCATTGGTTCTGTGGCTTATCGCCTTTTATTACCGGCTTAGTTTTCTGCTATTCATGACGTATTTCACGTCTCTCAACTACGGAAATGCCTTCGAGGTTCCGATTCTATTCTTGAGCCTGGTGTTATTGAAGAAATTGAAGTCTCGCCTAATTTGACTTATGAGCAACATCCTATTCGAATCATTGCTACGGAAGTTAAACGCCTTCGAAATAAAGACGTTCCTCTTGTGAAAGTTCAATGGTCCTCAAATCCTAAGGATTGCTTTTGGGAATCCAGAGAATTCATCGAGCGAACACATCCGGACTTGCCCTCTCGTGCTCCTTAAGGTGAACTTTTATTTCAAATTTCTTCTTTTTTTGTGTTGATATGCTTTTGTTGTTGTTACTTCTTATTTATTTCTTAAAGATTGTGAGGATGCAATTTCTTTACGGAGGGGAGTCTGTAACAACCTGCATATTTTAAAGTTTTGAATATTTAAATATTTTATTTAAATATAGAATCGTTCATCGGATTAAGGTCCAAAAAGCTACTTTTTGCAAATAGTCGAATTGGGACTCGAGACCACTTCCATTGAGTCCAAAATGGTATTTGCAACTTTTTTAAGTATAAACATCGATATATTTGGAGTAAGTTGAATTTTTCTATTTTCTATTGGACTTTGGGTTTGGGTTTCACCCCAACTCGCTCAATAACCTAGTTCAGCCCCTCCTTTCCTCTTCACTTCATTTCTATTTTCTCAAACACTTAAGCAAAACTGAAAATGGGGGAAGAGTATAGGAATTAGAAATTCCAAACCCTAGTTCTCATTTGCAAAACCAAATTCTTGCTCCAAATTCAAAGAGAAGCTAAGGTAAGTATCTCCTTCTTCTTCTCCAACTCATTCTCTCTTTAATTTCAGAAATTTCCTAAACCTAACTTCGGAAATGTTCTTCTTTTGAGCTTAGATTCAAGCTTCTAGAGTTGGAATTGAAGAGTAGTTGATCTCCTTTTGCTTTCAAGCTTCTGCTTCATCGTTTTTGGATTTAAAGGTGAGATTTTTTTATCTTATATCTATGACTATAGCTATCTTTGTTGTTAGGTATTAATTCCTAACTCTTGTGCATGTACATTTGATTTTGGTTTGAATTGATTTGGTGAACATTTCAATTTTGGTGGTTTGAAGTCAAAACTTTGAAAATCCTAGCTTTGATACATGGTTGCAACTGTTTGAAGAAGAATAACGTTTGTTTAAAGTTTCACAACCTTTTAGCATATAGCCGTTTATTAAAAAAAATTCATCACCAGACGTTTGCAGGAAAGCTCAGACGTCTGGAGTTTGTTTCAGAGAATTTCCTGAAACTTACTGTAGACGTCTGAGTATATACTGCAGACGTCTAGAGTATGCTATTTCCCGAATTTATAATCTATTGTGCGTGTTACTTCATTGGAGATTGTACAATAATTCTATATACTACTTACACATTTGTTTACAGATTAATCTCCTTGTAATCTTTAAATCATAGCTCTTTGACGTGATGAATATCTTGAATACCTACATATGTTAATATATATGTATATATATAATATTGAATAGTTGTTGTCATTGAAACCATAGAATGGAGGTTCCAACAGTTATCACCTTTGTTGACTTTGATAACTTCTTTTCTGGGATTTTCGGGAATATCCATTTTGATGGATTCGGTATCGATTTCTTTGGATTTGATTCATGTCTTCGTATGTGAATTTTGGAGATTGATTATTTCTACAATCATTTTGTAATTTGTCACTTTTAAATACAAAGGTTTCTATACTAGTAGTAAATATCCAAACACTTTTACAAAGATGATTTCAACTCTATTTTTAATACAAAGTTCGTTTATAAAATCGTTTTCTAATCTATTAGTATATACGAACCTTTACCCCATTCGTTCGAGAAAATCTAATTAAACGGCTTAGCAAAACAAGTGGTATGAAACGCTTGCGTTTACTTCGTCGGTTAATTTATGGACTTGATCGATTTAAAATCCTGTGATAATTTTCGAGTGGAAATCTACAATTTGTTCGTAAATATTTAAGTTAAGCTAGTGGTTATGGGACATGAAGCTAAACTCTTATATTTACTGGCTTAGTGTAATTCACACTTTTTATTGATCAATGATGATCATTTTGTGATTTAGACTAGTGATGTGCGATGTCTATTTGTCTGCTAGGGAGACTAAACCCCGTTTTGTGGAACTTCGGTTCAATTTGGCGGGGTAGCGAACCGTGGTCTTCGGACCGTTTATGGAGCTTCGGCTCAAAATTTATGGTTAGCAACCATGGAATAGCGTTCCGTTTGTGATACACGTGTTTGTGAGTTTTCATGCTCCCGTTTGTGATAGGCCTCCCCCTTTGTGATTTCTGGATTTCTCTATGATGATTTCTAGAATTTTTGTTTCACCAACTTTTGCGGTTGGCATTAATATGTTTGTCAATATTTTTAGTTTGGTGAATAAAATAAAGAATATGATATTCTTTTTGGTGCTTCGAGATTCTTGAGATATTTTATGATTTTGTTGTTGTTTAAATCATACTTGTCCTGGTATGACATTATTGTTATCATACGTTCTTATTATATCTCTGCGTATATCTCATTCCTTTAATGATAATTATAGCTAGACTGATCCGTTTATTATTTTCTTATTAAATAATACTCGGGTCAGACCGAGATGTTACATGTGCTTCTGCTTGACTTCTTATCTGGGATCATCTTCTGACTTTTGCCTAACTACATTACATTTGTAGTTTTTGTTGTTATACATTTGAGATATAGACTCCTTGATGTATACTTATTCTTTTGTCTAGTACTTGTAACTATGCTTTTGTGATATTGTGGATCTTGTTTGACCACTACTCTGATGTACACTTTTATGTGTTATATTCATATCTGTTTCCGCCATTGAGACATGAACTTCTGTGACTTATTTTTGTTATGCTTATTTCTATATTTGTTTCCGAGGTCCACTTAGCCACCGTGTGGTAGCTTTGAGTTTGCATCGGTATGTCGGATTTCCACTTGAAACGAAATGAATGGTTTACTATTTGACATATCGGTACTCGCACAAGGCAATTGCACGGATGGTCACTCCTCAACAGCCTTATTCTTCGCGCTAGTTGACGGCATTACTCCGTAGTGTCCTTGGCTAGCGTGAGCATAGAGGTGGGGCGTCACAAGTTTGTTTTGTACCATACCTATAGAGTGCCTCTGATAAGCCCAGTTTACGGGAAGTTACAGTACTGTATAGACTATGGGAATATATAAAATGTGTTAAGGGGGGTATGTGTAATGCCTTAACGTTATTTTAATAGTTTACTTTACTTTAGACATTATTATAATAGCGTATGTTACTACATAATAGATAGTTTAACGGTTCCTTAAAGGATGGTTATCCCAAATATCCTTTGAGTTACTTGTATTTAAGTGGTTATTTCACTTTAGTTAGATTTATTGATATAAGAATGTTAATCCTGACTCGAGTGTTTTGTGTTTTGTGTTTTGCTTTATGCTCGGGTCAGACTGAGTGGCTTAGTGTTCGAGACTCACCTTTGGAGCTGGAGCTTTGCTTAGAGATTCAGCTATCTATCCAGCTTTCAGTTATTCAGTTGATTCTAGTGATGTATTCTGATCTTGTATTTGACTATTTTATTGAGACTTCTGTTGTATCTTGTTTTAACTCTATTATATATATATAGTAGCTTCATGAACTACTATTCTTTGTTTCCGCTGCTTATTGCTATATTACTCTGTGTCTGTGATTCTGTGATTATTTTATTTATTGTATATGTAGAGTTTTGCCAAATATAAATTAACAATCTGATATTTTGAGCAATTCAAGTCCGACATGTATGGATGCGAATGGTTGAAAATTTCAGGATGTTATATGTGGTATCAGAGCTTTGGTTTCAGGCAAAACTTAGCGTATGTAGTAAATTTGATTACAGAATTGCCTTCGTTCAAGCTTAAATTCTTTCCTCTTTGATTCGGTTTCCTTTGAATTTTGGAACTCCCCTATTCGTTCTGAAATACACTCTTGTCTTCTCGTATCCAAATTCTTCTTGATCCTGGAGTATCCCATAGCTCCACTGAATTATTGTAAAGGGGTGAAACTCCTTTACAATCGGTATTGGTTCACCGGAGATTTCTGTATCCTCGGTCTACAATGCTGCTATCTTTTGCTATACTTGAATTCTATCTCTGGCGATCGAATGTCAATTTGCTCCAGAATTTTTCCTCAATCTTATTCTTAAAGTCACGATTGACCCGGTTAACGTTGCCCGCGATTTATATAAGTCTATCCATTCTTTTCTCTCTTTGAAATCTATTTATCTCCCTATCGAGTCTATCTTCTAGTTGAATTCTTTTGGTTAGGATCCCTCAAAATTTGGATCTCTATCCTTGTTTTGAAATCCATTCTGGAATCATCGAGTGAGAGAGTGTATTTGTATTAATATTAAAATGTTTTATATATTGTGTTGTTTGAGTTGTTGATGTTGATTTGGGGTTTCGATCGATTCGTTTGATCAACGCTATCGATAGGAATTCCTAAACACTTGAACCGAGCAAACTGACACAATATTATTTTCAAATTTGGTAAATGAAATAAATTTGTATGATTATATTATAAAAATTTAAGTAAAATTTTCTAGAATTTAATAAGTTAATTAAATTGGTTGTTTGAAATGATAATATTTGATTATCATTTATTGTTCTATAAATGAATTTATAAACATGGTTTATAATTTGATTTGGAATTGAAATGAATTTAAATCAAGAATTTGAGAATTTAATTTCCGGTGATTTCAAACTTTGGTTTTAAATTTTTAAAGTGTATATCATTTAAAGTATTTTCAAATATAAATTTGTTTCCAAAGAATTTTAAAGATCAAATCAGTACTCTCCTCTTTTGTCGCTGGAAAATAACATCGGTGATGACTGCAGCAGCATCATCGACATTCATTTTCGAGATTCGAAGTGGAGAGACCATTCTGTAGCTTTGCTACGGTTTTGTTTTAAAAAAAAAATTGATTTGAATTTCTTAAGTATGATTTGATTTTTATATATATATATATATATGTATATATGGGTATATTATTTTAAATTTAATTTGATTTGATATATAGTATATACATAATTATCTCTAAATGGTTTGAAGTGAATCAGAAATTTAATTCTTTAATTTATGTAAAGGGGTGATTTCAATTATAAAATGAAGCCAAATTTTGAATAAATGTTTAAATTTGAATAATTGAAGTAGAAAAATTTAACTTGTATAATACTCAATTGCATTCCAATATAACTTACCTAAATTATTCAGAAGTTGACTAGGTAATTGAATAATATACAATATAAAATGATGTTAAAGAAATTTATAAATAAATTTGAGTAATTATAATAAATATTTAAGCACTTGATTTATAATTTATAGAAATGTTAATTGAGTCAAAATTGAATAATAAGATAATTAATAAATGAGATAAACAAAATAAATTTTGTTTTGAGGGAATTAATAAATTGAAATTTATATGGTTTTAAATTAATTGTTTTATTTTGTTTTCCAATCTATTTTCTTTCTGGTTGTCTCTATTCTCCCACCTCCTTCCTTTTCGAGGACGAAAAGTTTTGAGTGGGGAAGAGTGTAACGACCCGTAAATTTTATTGATTATAATAATATATTTAATTGAAATTTTGTGAATTTTTGTTTAATAATATTTTGAAATAAAATTTTGATATTTGGAATACGCCTACTTAAACATAACAACTGGTAAATTTTCATCAGATAATATGAAAGTTTATTTTATTGTGTAGTTTTATTTAAATATAAATCAGCTAATAATGGATGGTAATAAAAAAATTTCCAAACCCGAATATTTTTATATAATAAATTTGTAAATCATCTTCTGAGTGAGACGTCATCTTTTGTTTCGTCAAATTTGGACTGCTATTGCTCCATTTATCTTATTTTCGGCGTTTTAGCAGCATTTTCGGTACTGATTATCGACTTTTGATAAGATGATCTTACCACTGATACCTGTACACCGTTTTGATCGTCTCGTCGTGTTGATCTCTATTGTATATTCGTTTGTATGTTTCGGAGTCTGTTTGACATAAAAATCTACGTAACGATTTCTGTATCGGTTCCCAATTTTTGAACTTTTCGAATTCCTCATTGATTTGTTATCCACTATATAAACCAACAGTCAATAGCCAGCTGCATTAATTATTTTCAGAGGTACGTGACCTTCATTGTTTCCCCTGTTAACTTTATATCTTTTACTAATTTGTTCAATGGGGTCTTCTGCTCTTCCACTTTATCTCTGTCTATTAATAATATTATATATAAAGTTTTTTCAAAGAGAAAAAAATGAGAAAAATACGTTAGCTGGCGTTTGAACTATTTTGAAAAGCTATTCACCTTACATCTTCTTGTACTCACCATTCCTCCTTTCTTTCTTCTCTCTTTTCTGCTGTATATTTTCCAAGGAGAAAGCATGTTTATATATCAAATCTTTTAGCTTCACTTTGATTGCACTGAAGTTCAAAACCCAACGCCAACTCACCCTCTTCCGTGAAGCCTTATCTACGCCTCCGACCAATTCACATTTGCCATCTCCGAACATTGCGCGACCCCTGCCTCAAAATCACCGCACCTTCCTACCCTACCGCCCACACCTCCATCTCCGCCCCTCCAAGCGCCGGCGAGCTCAACATCTCACACCTTCCTCCACCCGAATCTTCCTCCTCGTGCAGAGCGCACTACCACCAACCCGAGTGCTCCTCTCCTCTCTCTTATATATAAAGGTTATATATATTATTTACTAAATACTATTTTTCTAATGGGTTATGTTTGTACACGTATGATGTATATTTGAGTCAAGATTTGTTTTCCTTTTTGCAGTTAGTTTATATATATGTTAAACTATATATATATATATATATATTAGTTCATAAGTATAAAGTTATAAATTTATAGTGGTCTATGAGTCATATATATGTTAGTGTATATATATCTATTAGTAATAAAAGCTATACAGCTAATGCAGTTATATGTTAAAGGTTTCTTTTCTGTAAAAAAAATTTGACTTGTTGTCTATACATATTTTACAATATATATATATATATATATATATATATATTGTTTAGATTATAGGTGTGTATAATCTGTTTGTTAGTTATATAAGTAGTTGTTTTCTTTAAAAGGTTACAGTAATATATGACTGTAATAAATATAGATTTGCTTATAATCTATCTGTTATCATATGAATAAGTTATAATACCTATGTTTATATAAATGTATGTGGATATGCTGAATGGTATATAATTTAAAAAAAGTAAGTACTTGATTTTATAATAGTTTTGGATCTGAATCCTTAGCCTCCTCTCTGTTAAAGTTGTATATGTTATATATAATTCCATATAAAAGCATAAAACTTTGGCTTGTTTTGGAAAGTATGTAGAGAAGTATTTATGTAGTTTAATTTTAGATAGTATAATGTACCTAGTTTTATTTGTTGTATATATATTTATATAAGAGGTCCCGGCGGTATAGACTTTATAGATAAATATATATGTTAGTATGTGTTTTGGTTTTGAAATATACAAAGATATTTTAGCATGTGTGCACGGTTTACAGTAGTTGATTTTTGGTTTTACTAGTTTTGTTATGTAATTGGGTTTGCATTTTTGGTTTAGGATATAGTACACTGTTAGTTTATATAAATAAATAATGATATCCTAGGAGTATACTTATGTATATATTACATAAGTGATTGTTTTATCATATCTGTTGTTTGAATATAGTTTACAAAAGTACTATATATATATGTGTGTGTGTGTGTGTGTGTTGAAGATGATTTGAACTGATCATGTAAAGATTTTATTTTTATATGGTGTGTATAAATTTAATGTTGATTTTAAATTAAATATATGTATACAGAGATTTATCCTATTTGGGTTTAGATTTAATAATTCTGAGATATTCATCTATATGTGTATATATATAGATTTTGAATTTTATGTATATGTTTTAAAATTTATATTTATTTTCAGAAAACATATATATTAAACTTTATTTGTGTTTGAATTTAATATCAATTTGAAATTTATGTTTTGAAAATTCATATATATGTAATATATCTTGTTTCATCGATCTCGTTCCACCTTAACTTATCATTTCAATTTTAATCTATCACGGTAGCGTCTAGCTTGTGTGTCCCGTGTCGTGCCCGTATCCGTGTGCATGTCCATGTCACTGTTCTCATTCTCGTTCATCTCTAGCCTCGAAAAGTGAGTAATCACTCACGATTAACATTCTTATATTTATTTAAATGTGATTTCAATTGAAACGACAATTGAAATATGCTGTTGTTAGTTATTTGCATTGCTATATATATGCTATTATCTGTATCTATTCACCTGTGACACTTGACACCATTAGTTGTTATTTATATTGATGATATATGCCTGTTATATTATTACCATATATGTTATCACTCTGCAAGTTCCCTATTAGTATAGAATTCCCTATGGGTTGAAATGATACATACCCGAACGATCTATAGAATAGGAGAAAATCATTATGGGTTGAAATGATAAACCCAAGCGATTTTCATTTGATTGAATTTAGGATTGCGGGTTGAAATGATATATACCCGTAAATATTTAAATTGTGGATTGAAATGATAAATATCTGTATCACTTGAACATAGGATAGAAAATTTTATACAGACACCGTTGGTCTATATATAAATATTTTGAAAATGATTTCTATGGTTTTTGGAAAGAAATATATGGTTTTATAAAAATATTGATTTTAGATATTATATAAATGTTATTTTATATATAGTTAAATTCTTGATTTTAAGCTATGTATAAATTTGTTTTAATATAAAATAAGTTTAATAATAAAGTTTGATTTTTTATTAAAATATAATTTGGTTAAGTATTTATTTAAATTTTATTTTAATATAGAGTTTATAATGATTTAATAAATTAAGGTTGAGAAGATAGATTTGAAATTGATTTGAAATTGTATTTAATTAAGAATTATATTTAATTAAATCGATCTGAACTTATGGAATTTGGAGTTTTTTTTAAAAGGATACGATTTTATAACTTGATTTAGGTTTAAGATGATTTAAAATGAATATTTCAAGTTTAAATAAATTGAAGGAAATATTTAGCGATTTGAAATTTGGGCTTTTATTTAAAATGATATTGGATTTATTTAGTGAATATTGCAAAACTAAATAATAATGAAGTTAAATTAAGGTATATATGAAGTTATCAAATTTAGTTTTGAAAATGTGGAATATTTAAAGCTTTGAAATATATTAAAATTGAAATGGTTTATTTGTGGTTCAAATTGGTATTTGAAATCGATATAATTTGAAATGGTTTAATTGAATTGAAATTGAAATTGATGAATTGAGATTGGATTAAATTTGAATTTGGAATTCATATTGATTTGAATCGATTTGGGAAAATTGAGGAAGCTATTTTATTATATAAAGTAATTTTAAATTACATTTAAAACTATTTATATATTTTATTTATAAATTATTTTCATATAAACTATTTTTAATATAAACTATTTTAATATAAACTATTTTAACTTATAACTATTTTTTTAAACTATTTTACTTTATAAACTATTCTATTATATATTCTATTATTAATATTTAAACTGTTTAAGTAGTAAAAGTTATGATTTCAAGTTATGGTTTTCCAAAGAATTATGATTTCAAAGTGTTTCAGTTTCGAAAGTGTATAACTTTAAAGTGCTATGACTTTTGAAAATGATATCGTATTGATATGGTTTTGAAATGGAAATGATATTTTGGTTTTGAAGTATAAACTATTTTGAAATGACTGCGGTGTTATAATAACGTTTGGTTGTTAAAGAGATCGGGATCGGATGTTGTCATACTCTCTGCCAACTCTGAAAACCACTTTAACAATTGTGTACGCGGTGGAGATTCGAGAATGAAGTAGGATGGTGGCGACGATTCTATATGAGGTATATACGTGGACCCGACTCCCGTGAGTTGGCATAAGGTGGCTAAAACAGGAGCGATTCACGAACCAAATGAGGTCATTCCTCCGATCGGGCACATTCCTTCGATACTATATTCTGACTTTGTGATTGATTTGGTGGCCACCCTTGATTTTTGATTTGGAAGTGTATTCCGAGGTGGGCGGTAGTGGCCCCTATGCGTTACCACCAGCCCAGATGCGTAATTGGTATATCAACCCTAGCATTGCCTTGTTGTGTCGTGTTACCTACCCTAGCGAGCCTTATACGAGTTTGTTATGTACCATTCCTATAGAGTGCCCTCTGATAAGCCCAGTTTATGGAATTTACGTTACTGTATAGACTATGGGAATATATAAAATTTGTTAAGGGGGATATGGGTAATGCCTTAACGCTATTTTAATACTTTACTTTACTTTAGACATTATTATAATAGCGTATATTACTACATAGTAGATAGTTTAACGGATCCTTAAAGGATGGTTATCCCAAACATCCTTTGAGTTACTTGTATTTTAGTGGTTATTTCACTTGAGTTAGATTTATTGATATAAGAATGTTAATCCTAACTCGAGTGTTTTATGTTTTGCTCTACGCTCGGGTCAGACTGAGTGGCTTAGTGTTCGAGACTCACCTTTGGAGCCGAAGCTTTGCTTGGAGATCCAGTTATCTATCCAGCTTTCAATTATTCATTTGATTCCAGTGATGTATTTTAATCTTGTATTTGACTATTGTATTGGGAGTTCTGTTGTATCTTGTTTTAACTCTGTTATATATATATATATAGTAGCTTCATGAACTACTATTCTTTGTTTCCGCTGCTTATTGCTATATTACATTGTGTCTGTGATTCTGCGATTATTTTATTTACTGTGTATACTGAGTTTTTCCAAATATAAATTAACAATCTGATATTTTGAGCAATTCAAGTCCGACATGTATGGATGCGAATGGTTGAAAATTTCAGGATGTTACATTGTCCAAAACAAAATGTAGCAAAGCTGCTACGTGGTCTCTCCACTTCGAGACTCGAAAATGAATGTCAATGATGCTGCAGTCATCACCGAAATTATTTTCCAACGACAAATGAGGGGAGTACTGATTTACTTCATTTAAAATTCTTTGAAAACAATTTCTATTCGAAAATACCTTCAAATAATATACTTTCAAACCTTGAAAACCAAATTTAGAAATGCACCAGAAATTAAATTCTCAACTCTTTAATTTTAAATTCATTTCATTTTCAAATCAAATTTTTTAACCATATTTACAGTTCCAAAGAACAATAGTTAATGATTTGGAAGTGTTAACCAAGAATTAAATGATAACCAAGTATTATCATTTCTAACAACCAATTCGTTTTACTATCTAATTTTATAAAATTATACTTTTATATATAAAATATAATCATACCCAAAATTATTTCATTTACCAAGTTTTGAAAACAATATTGTGTCAGTTTGCTCTGTTCAAGTGTTTTGGAAATCTTATCGATACGTTGATCAGACGAATCGATCGAAACCCAAAATTCAAACTTAACAATTCAACCAACACACTATAAAACATTTTAATATTAATTATAAATACACTTCCTCACACGATGATTCAAGAATGGCTAGAGATTTACATAAAGAAGGGCCCTAATCAAAGAGAATCTAACTACAAGATAGGTTCGAAAAGAACATAGATAGATTACAAAGAGAGAATAAAATGGATAGACTAATACTAATCACGGGCAACCTTAACCGGATCAACCGTGACTTCAAGAATAAGATCGATGCAGAATTCTGAGACAAATCGACATATGATCACAAGAGATAGAATTCGGGCATAGCAAGAGATAGCAACATCTAAACCGAGGATACAGAAATCTCCGGTGAATCAATGCCTTTTGTAAAGGGGTTTCACCCCTTTACAAATCTTTCTAAGATTGGCAGGATCGCCGATTCATTATAGAGATCAACCAAAGTGGAGTTATGGGATACTGTAACGACCCAAAAATTTTAATGGTTTTAATAATGTAATTAACAGGAATTTTGTGAAATTTTAAATAATTTAATTTGGAAATAAAATTTGATATTTGGAATACGTATATTTAAACATAGCAATGGTAAATTTTCATTTGAAAATATGGAAGTTTATTTTATTGTGTAATTTTATTTATATTCAAATCAGTTAATAAGTGATGATAATAAAATGTTTTCCAAACCCGAATATTTTTATACAATAAATTTTAAATCATCTTCTAAGTGAGACGTCATATTTCCTTTCGCCAAATTTGGACTGCTATTGCTCTGTTTATCTTAATTCCGGCGTTTTAGCAGCATTTTCGGCACTGATTATCGACTTTTGATAAAATGATCGTACCATTGATATCTGCATGATCATCTCGTCATGCTAATCTCTGCGGTATATTCAATTTTGTGTCTTAATGTCCGGTGCATGGCGGAATCTGTGAAACAGATCACCATATCGGAACCTGTTTGTGCCTTTCATTTACTGTGTCAATTCAAATTGGTCAACCGTTGAAATTCAAACCATTATCTACCTTTAAATACTTCCTGGATTAGTGTGCTTGACTATCTCTTTGAATTCAATGATTGACTTTACTTATTCCCATTATCTTGAATTCAAACTGGTACTCGAAACTTTTTTATTCATTTGCCTGGTTGTTTACTCATTGGCTGTTTACCAGTGAAGGAAATAATGAAGATAAATGTATATTCATTTTTTTTTCAACTTTCCAGTTCATAGCCTACCGTTCGAAGCCATGAAGTATATATATTATAGTATATAGTTTTCATTTCTTTTCTTGTAGATGTCTCTTCCCTTTCCCTTCAATGTTCTCAGCAGCCTCTTTCCCTCTCTTTCTACCAGCCTGCCATTTGCCGAGACCTGTATCTTCACACACATGAGCACCTCAAAACCGCATCTCCTTCTTGCCTACTCGACCCCATCGCCTTTATCTCCCATGCCAACAACAACAACCACACACAACCGATCTCCCTTCCATGTTTTCGACTAGACCAGACGCCTCCTTGAATCGCCTGAGCTTCCACCATGGCCGCAAACTTCCCATCCCTCTCGGCCTATATTTGTATTGTTGAGCCATCTCGTTCCTCTTCATTTTTTTGGGTGCTCAGGTATCTATATTTATGCATGATATTATATGATATATGAACTCTGTTATATAGATATGCTGTTGATTTCAAATCATATATATATAGTGTTTACAGTATACAATTTGTATAAGTTGTATGTGTTTGTTATAAAATTGTTTTACTGTATATCTATGGTTAGGTGTTCAAAATTTTGAAGTTTTGTTATATATATAAAAACTGTACAAGTTGTTAGTTATTTACATGCTATATATTTTATATAAGTTTTTTTTGTAAATGGGTAAGAATTTTATTAAGGCATTTTAGCCCATAGCGATAGCCCAAAATGGTTCAATACATAAAGAGAAGTCTGATAATATACAATCATAAAGTAAGTACTTTCCAGAACTACTGCAGCTTCTTTCTCTTCCCTCCTTCGTTCATGGCGGCTGGTGAAGATAACTCGTACTTGGAATTTCTACCAATGGAAAGCTCGGATCCTCTACTGCAATTCGAGCTTCGTCTCCTTCTAGCTTGGTAATGGAATTATATTTAATTCTCCTTTGAATTATTTGCATGTCTCCTTTTGCAAGCTAACTGACCTCAAAATGACTTCTTTATTTGTTTTGAAATACGCGACGGTTTCTCTCTTTCCAAATACTCCAAACAGCCACAGTTATGGTGATTTTATTCAATTTGGCTTCCAAGTTTTTGTTGTGTACTCTCTGAATCAGGTATGTGATCTCTTCTCCTAATTTATTAGAATGGGCTGAAGAATTTGTCAACGATTTCCACACCAATTTGGAGAAATTACATTTAAAAAACAAATGCTCATGTATTTCGATTTCCTGATTACACAGGACACAAGCCATTTCGTTTATCACTCCCTATTTTGATAGCATGTCTCTGGTAGGTAGTCTTCTCATTATAGCTTTGTAGGTTGTGAAGGCCATCTTCGGGCTGTTTGCATGGTCCTATATGATTTTGCTCCATGCTGTTTTATTATCGTTTTGTCTTACCTCATTCCAAGCAGACTTTGTGGTAAATTCATTACCAGTAGATTTCCACACCCATATGTCATTCTCTCTCCCACTGTAAATTGGCATAGATTGAATTTTTTCCTTTTTATCTTGATTTACTGGTATGGAGGAGCAGTTCCAAGCATTATTATAGATCACATCTTGTACACTTTTGTCTGGACATTCGAAATCAGAAAATGTATTAAGCCCCAAGATATCTATCGAGGATTTACCATGGATCCAGGGATCTCTCCACAGGTCTGTATCCCTCCCTGTGGCTATTTCACGAGTGCAGCACGAGGCTAGTGTATTTCTTGCTCTCAGAATTGCTTTCCAGTTAGATGAAGCATTGTTATCTATAGACATTTACCAAAAATTGCCTTTGATGTACCTTTGTCTCATCCATTTGCCACATTGACCCTTACCATTGATAATTCGCCATGCTTGTTTCAATGTGTAAACTGTTCTCATGTCATTAAATCTTCTGAGGCCTACACCTCCTTCATCTTTTGGTCTGCATAGATTTTCAAATTTGATTTTGTGGATGCCTCCCTTCCATATGAAATCTGCATAGACTTTTTCAATTTTATGTATTGAAGCATCGGGCAATTGAAAAGTTTGCATCCAGAAATTGACTTTAGAGTGTATCACAGTATGGACCAATTCAATTCGACCAGCAAGGGATAGAAGTTTGGAGCTCCAGCCCTGTAGTCTGTCTCTAATGGAGGATATCATAGTTGCACATTCCCTGTCAGTGATCTTATTGGAAGATAGAGAGACACCTAAATATTTCACAGGAAGAGTACCTTCTTTCACATTCAAGAGATCCAAAACCTCTACCTTTCTGTCACATGTTTTGTTGAAATAACATTTGGTTTTCTACTCATTTATTTTTAAACCATCATATTTTCCTAAGCTAAGAAAAATGTTTTTAATTTTTTTAGCTGATTCATAGCTGGATTTTATACAGATGATCAAGTCATCCGCATAAAGCAGGTGACTCACGATATGCTGGATGTTAAAAATAGGCTGGATAGTCTTGTGGTGGATAGCCAACTCCATTTGTAACGAGAAGTATTCCATAACAATTGCGAACAAGTAAGGTGATAAAGGGTCGCCCTACCTGATACCTCTGTTGGATCCTATAAAACCCTTTGGTATACCATAAATTTTATATAAGTTACTGTTGTATATATATACATATGTTTATATAAGTTTTCAATTCTGTTATATATATTTTTTTATAAATATATTTTGCATAAATGTTGTTTATAGTCTAATATATATAAGTTACAGCATATATATATCGTATTAAAATATATGTATGTTACTATATTGTAAATTGTATAAGTTTCATATAATATATTGTTTATATATAAGTTATGATATATACTATTACACATAGTCTTCTATATGTTGTAGCCTACCTAGTGCTTTAAAATCGCATATTATACATATGTACAAGTTCTAGTAAGTACATATATATACACTGTTAATAGAGGTTATATTATGTTTTGTTGGTCGCATGTGAACAGTCTATATATATGTTTGTAGTACGTATAATTTAAAGAAAATATATTGGTTTTTAAATAGTTGATTATATATATATTATATAAAAAGAGTCTGCTTGTATATATTGTTACTGTATATAGTCTGCATATGTTTGAGCAGTTGTTTACTCTGTTTATATAAATGTTGCACATATATGTTCATATACATGATTATATATTAGTCTATTTTTGAGTATATAGTATATACAAGTTTATAAATGGTATGTTTGTTTGTTATATATATATAAGTATATATATTAAAGCTATTACCTATTTTTGATCTCTGGTTATATATACATATATATATATATAGATTTTGTTTATGATGCAAGTTTATAACAGTTACATGTTATATATGTGATGTAAGATAGTTGTATGTTGCTTGTTTATATAAATGTTTATTTCCTGAAATGTTTTACTTGAAACAGTTGTATTAGTATACCAGTAATATATCAGTTAGGAAATGATTTCGTGTACTGTGTATATATATTTTTTAAAATATATGTATTAAAATTAATAACGATCTTGAAATATGCATAAAGATTTTTTGATTTTGACATATGCATATATGTTTAAAATCTAATATTGATTTTTTCAATATATAATATTTTAAAGATTTTATTTTGAATACGTGTTTAAATTTTTATTTTGAAATATATGGCTATATATTTATTTATTTCATCGATTTCTGTTATCAGCTCTATCCGTCGAATTCGTGCCCATCTTGCTTTGCATTGGAATTTGTTGCTTGGATTTGTAATTCATCTTGTTCTCGTGTTTCTCTAGCCTCGAAAGGTGAGCAATCACTCACGATCAACATTCTTATATTTATTAGATTTGATTTCAATTGGAACGACAATTGAAATATGCTGTTGCTAGTTATTTAATTGCTATATATATATATGCCAGTATCTGTAATTGTTCACCTGCGGTATCTGACACCATGATCTGTTATTTATATTTTATTTGTTACTGATGATATATGCCTGTTGTGGATATTATTATTATTATTATTATCATATCTGTCATCACTTTGCAAGTTCTCTATTAGTTTAGAATTCCCTATAGGTTGAAATGATACATACCCGAACGATCTTGTAGAATAGGAGAAAATCATTATAGGCTGAAATGATAAACCCAAGCGATTTTCATTGATTTTAAATTTTGGGATTGCAGGTTGAAATAATATATACCCATAGATATTTAAATTGCGGATTGAAATGATAAATATCCGTATCACTTGACCGGTCTATATATATTTTTTGAAAATGATTCCAAGGTTTTGAAAGGAAGTATATGGTTTAATAAATATTGGTTTTTAGATATTATATATATAAATGTTATTTTTATAAAGATTTAAATTTTTGATTTTTAAAATAATATGTTTTGGAAATTTTAACTTATAAGTTAGTTTTGAAAAAAAATGCAGATTTCAAGATTTTTACTTGTATTTTATTTATTTTAAAATATATAAAAATAAATTTAATAATAATTTTTAATTTAATAAAATTTAATTTAATAAGTATATAATATGTTTAAGTATTTAATTAAATTATATTAAAATTTTAAAATAGATTTTATAACTTTAATAATAAAGGTTGGAAAGATAAATTAATGTTGACTTGGAATTTAAATTGGTTAATAATTGAATTTAAGAAAGAATTGATTTAAACTTATTAATTTGAGACTTTGAAAAGATATGATTATAACTTGGTTTATAACTTGATTTGATAAAAAGTGATTAAATGAATATTCTCAATTTTGAAAAAATTGAGATTGAATATTTAATATTGATTTAAATATATAAGTTGGGATTTAAACAAATTGTTATAAAAATGGTTAAGGTAAAATTTTCCAATTTGGATAAATTTAAAGTTAAATGTTGAAATATAAATGAAATTTATATTGTAAATGTTTGAATATTTAAACTAGAGTCTTTGAACTTTAAATTTAATGGTTAAACTGGAATTGATTCAAATTGAATTTTTGAATTTAAATGATTTAAATCGATTTGCGAAATTGGAGGAAACTAATTTTATTATATAAAGTATTATATTATATATATAAACTATTTTAAGTTATAAAGTATTTTTAATATATATACTATTTTCAACATTTAAACTGTTTAGGTGGAAAGTGCTATGATTTCAAAGTGTTATGGTTTCTAAGTGTTATGATTTCAAAGTGTTATGGTTTCAAAGTGCTATGTTATAAACTTTGAAAGTGTTACGTTCTAAAAATGAATATTATTTAAAGTGAATAATGATATCGAATTTGATATGGTTTTGAAATGAATATGATATTTTGATACGAAGTATAAACTGTTTGAAAAATGAAATGACCACCGTGTTATTATAACGTTTGGTTGTTAAAGAGTGTGACGCCCCACCTCTATACTCACACTAGCCAAGGACACTATGGGGTAATGCCGTTGACTAGCACGAAGAATAAGGCTGTTAAGGAGCGATCATTTGTGTAATTGCTTTGTGCGAGTACCGATATGTCAGATAGTATGACATGCATTTCGTTTCAAGAGGAAATCCGACATATCAAATACAAACTCAAAGCTACTACACGGTGGCTATGTCGGCTTCGGAAACAAATATAGAAATAAGCATAACACAAATCAGTCACAGATATTCATATCAGAACGGCGAAAACAGATATGGATATAACACATAAAAGTGTTCATCAAAATAGTGGTCATACAAGATCCACTACATCACAAAAGAATAGGTACAAGTGCTAAGCAAAAGAATAAGTATACATCAAGGAGCCTCTATCTCCAATGTATAAAAGCAAAAACTACTAAGCTAAAGTAGTTAGCCAAAAGTTAGAAGCTAGCCCCTGCTAAGGAGTCAAGTGGAAGCACCTGTAACATCTTGGTCTGACCCGAGTATTATTTAAGAAGCAAAATAATAAATAGATCAGTCTAGCTATAAATATCATATGTGATGAGAAAGGATAAGAGATATGACAAAAACGTATGATAACAATAATGCCATACTGTGACAAGTATACATTCAATAACAATAAAAATCATACAATATCTCAAATCTTCTCAACCACCAAAAAGAATGTCGTATTCTTTATTTTATTGACCAAACTACAAATACTGACAAAAATATCTACGTCAATCGCAAAAATTGGTGAAACACAAATTCTAGAAATCATCAATTAGAAATCCAAAAATCACAAAGGGGGAGGCCTATCACAAACGGAAGCATGAAAACTCACCAACACGTGTATCACAAACGGGTTGATATCCCATAAAGCCGGTGCAACGGCGTAGTACAATAACGGTACGCTCGAGGAACCTGAAACTCAAATGAGTTGGGACAATGACGTAGTACAATATTGGTACGCCCGATGAACCCGAAACTCAAATAATTTGGAATAATGACGTAGTACAATAACGGTACGCCCGATGAACCTGATAAGCTGGAACAACGACGTAGTACAACAATGGTACGCTTGATGAACCAAACTCCATAAAACCATAGATCGCTAGCCTATAAAAATTGAGACGATGCTCCATAAAACGAGGTACAGTCTTCCACGTGGACAAAGAGACATCGCATATCGCTAGTCTAAACCATAAAATGATCACCATTGATCAATGAAAAGTGTAGATTACACTAAGCTAGTAAATAACTGAGTTTAGCTTCATGTCCCATAACCACTGGCTTAACTTAAAAATTTACGAAAAAATTGTAGATTTCCACTCGAAAATTATCACAAGATTTCAATCGAACAAGTCTAAGAATTAACCGACGAAGTAAATGCAAGTGTTTCATACCACTTGTTTTGCTAAGCCGTTTAATTGGATTTCTCGTACGAATGAGGTAAAGGTTTATATATACTAATAGATTGGAAAACTGATTTAAAAAGGAGTTTTGTATTAAAAATGGTTTAGAAATCATCTTTGTGAAAGCGTTTGAATATTTAATACTAGTATAGAAACCTTTGTATTTTTAAAAGTGAAAAATCATAGAAAACGATTGTAGAAATAATCGATCACCACAAATTCACATTTGACGACGTGAATTAAAACCATAAAAATAGACATCAAATCCATCAAATGGATATTCCCAAAATTCCTGAAAAGAAGTCATCAAAGTCGATAATAAGTGACAACAACTAATCAGATCAACAAAAATTGTTTAAAACAGAAATCCATACAAAATAGGAAAATTTGCTGAGTTTGTCAGTTCCAGAAGTCTGGTGGTTATCCCAGACGTCTGAGCTGAAGCTCTAGAATTTTCTTCCAGATCTCCCAGACGTTTGGGATATAAGCTCAGACGTTTGAGCTGAAAGACTGGAATTTTATTCCTATAGCTTCAGACGTCTGACCTTAATACAAGACGTCTGAGCTGAAGCTCAGGGCAATATTTTTCCTAGGCCAATGATGGCCCAATCATATCGAAAACGATCGAACGAGTGACGATGGCTAGGGATTTACGCCAAGCGACTACCTAGCCCTATAGATTCATCCATACACTCCGAACAACATGTCAAAACATCCATATAAGGATTTTCATGGATTTTGACCTCAAAATACCTAAAATTTGTAAAATTTACCAAATCAATTTAATCCAAAAGCAAATGGACATGCAATAGATGTTAAGAATTCATACCTAATAACAATGAAAGCTATAGACAAAGATGTGAGTTCAAAAACTTACCCTTATACCCAAAAACACGAATGAGAAGCTCTAAAAAAAGCAAGACCAATTCCTCTTCAATTTCAATCTAAGAATGTAACGACCCGATATTTTCAACCATTCGCATCCATTATAAGTGTATAGGTAGACACTCATGCCGGAATTGAATTGCTCAAAATACCGCATTGTAAATAAAATTTGGCAAATCTCATAATATACAGTAAATAAATATAATCACAGATCACAGACACAAAGTAAAATAATGCAGCGGAAGTAAAAGAAATAGTAGTTCATGAAGCTACTATGTAAATATATCAGAGTTAAATAAGATACAACAGAAGAAATAAAATACAACAGAAGTCTCAATATGATAACCAAGTACAAGCTGAGTAGAACAACGGAACATAAATAGATAGGACACGACAAGCAGGCAATCTCCAGCGATTCAAATCTCCGAGAGAGTGGAAATCCAAATCTGTGAATAACTCAGGCTGACCCGAGCGTAAAGAAAAACACAAAACACTCGAGTCAGGACAATATATACCTATATAATGTAAACCAACTCAAGTGAACTGTAATAAGGTACAAGTAACTTAAAGAATGCTTGGGATCGCGCATTCTTTAAGGATTCGTTAAACTATCTACTATGTAGTAATATTCGCTATTATAATAATGTCTAATCATAAAATAAACATACTTTAAAATAGCGTTAAGGGGTTACCCATATAGCCCTTAACACAAAATAGTGCCAATAGTCTATACAGTACCTACATACCCCGAGAGGCTACGAGAAGATACTCCATAGGTACGACACAAATAGAAACTCGTAGTAAAGCTCGATATGGTAGGTGACATGGCACACAAGGCAATGCCAGGGTAGATATACCAATTACGCATCCGGACTGGTGGTGACGCATAGCAGCCACTACTGCCCACCTCGAACAACACTCCCAAATCAAGAGTGCGCACCAAATCAATCACAAGTAATAGAATGGTATCGAAGAAGTGTGTCCGATCAGAGGTGCTACCTCCTTGGCCCGTCGATCGCTCCTGTTTTAGCCACCTTATGCCAACTCACGGGAGTGGGTCCACGTATATATACCTTAGGATCATCGTCACCATCCTACTTCATTCTGGAAACTCCACCGCGTACACAGTTGTCAAAGTGGTTTTCGGTATCGACAGAGAGTATGTCCATATCCGATCCCGGTCTCTTTAACAACCAATCGTTATTATAACCCGTGGTTATAATTTAAAAACAGTTTATACTTCAAAATAGAATATCAATTCAAATCCAAATCTTTATCAAAATAAAGATTAAATCAATTCCAAACCATTTCAATATTTTTAAAATATCATATCATTTCAAAACTTCATTTCAAATCATTTTAATATATCAAAATATCATATCTTTCCAAAACTTCATTTCAAATCATTTTAATATATCAAAATATCAAATCTTTCCAAAACTTAATTTCAAATCATTTTAATATACCAAAATATCATTTGAGTACAAACCTAAATATTCAACTTCAAATACTCTTTAAATTTAAAGATATCATTCATTTATTATCATTTCAAGTCACCCTTTTTAAATAGTTTATATTTCAATCAAAATAATTCATTTAAACCATTAAAAGTGTAATTATTATACTTTCAAATCAAGTATTAAAATTTCCAAAGTTTCAATTCAATCATTTATTTCAATTAAATTTCCATAGACCATTTCAAATCTTATAAATTTCAAATATAGATTTAATCCACAAAACAACTATTCAAATTATAAAACAAATTCCAAAGCTTTATTATCCTTATTTCATAAGTCCAATATCTTTTAAATAGATTCAGATTACAAGTAAACCAAATATTTTTCATACTAATATAAACTTCAATTATTTATTCCAAGATTTAATATCACTTCAAATTCATTTCAAAATATCATTTCAAAACATCATTTATTTAATTTAAATTTAAATACCATTTAATCATATTTCAAAATAGTTGTATTTCCCAAATCAACTATTCCATTTAAATCATTTAAAGTCAATTCATTATATTTAATAATTAAATATTTAATTTCCAAAATTTAATCTTTTTCAAAGATCATTTATTCATTTAAATTTATTAAACAAAGACAATTCAACTTTCGCAGCACTTAGAAAATGCTATGAAATGTTATGTTTAAAAACAGTTCATTAACAAAAGACGGCATTTAAAATGCTATAATATCTTAATTTAGTTTCAACTAAAATTTTAGTTAAATTTAACAACTATAGCACTAAAAAAGTGCTATAATAACCCTTAGTTCAAATTTGCTATTTGGTACATTTTAAACAACCACAGCATTTTCCAATGTAGTAATATCTTTACATTACGTTTCAAATATGCTGTCAAATCAAATTCAGAGTTTTATTTAAAATTTCACACATAATTAACTTTTAATATAAATCATTTTAACTTATACAATCATATATTTTTACATTTAAAAACAATCATTTAAATACCTTTATTTCTATGATTTTATAAAGTCAAATTTCCATAAAAAAATTAAGTTAAATAACAATTAAATTTTCATTTCTTTAATTAAATCCTTAACTTAACAGCTAAGTTTAAATTTCAAAAATATAACTTATTTCCATTTATTTTACTTAATTAAAATTTCACTTTTAAACAAATTTCATAAAATTCAATTTAAGTTATATTTCCAAATTTAGCTTAAATATTCATTTATTTCATATTTTAATTTATACAAATCATTAACACTTTAAAAAAATTTATTATTCTTTAATAAAATCATTAAATTCATCTTTTAAATCAAATTTGTCATATTTTCTTACTTTACTTAAATTCCATTTATAAACAAAATCATAAATTCCAAAATTAACTTATATTTCAAATTCTACTTCACCATTTACTTAATTCACTTATTTAATTTATAGAAAATCATAAATATTTTTATAGAAATCATTTTAATAAAGTTTAAATCAAAATATCATAATATTTACATTTTTAAAATATTTTAAAAATTTTAGAAAAATATATAAACCACGGGTCTGTATAAAATTTTCTAGCCTAGGTCAAGTGATACGGATATGTATCATTTCAATCCGCAATTTACAAAGAAAACCGGGTTCTATCATTTCAAACCCGCAATCCCAAGTTAAATAAAATAAATAAAAAGTTGCTCAGGCTTATCATTTCAGCCCATAACGATCTTTTCCTATTCTAAAGTCCGTTCGGGTATGTATCATTTCAACCCATAGTGAACCTAATCTACAGGGAACTTGCAGTGTGATAAACTAATAAAATAACAGAATAGCATGAAATAACAGTAATAGATGATATAACATATATAATAACAGGGGTAAACATTTTATGATCATAATATAACAGTTATAACAGGATGATATAATTTTACAGATTCAAATGGTGTCAGTTTACTAGTTATATAAGTACCCATCGTCTGGTGAGAATTACTCACCTCTTTGTGCTAGAGATTGCTATCAAATGTACAAACTGAGATCTTCGAAGGCACGAAAGCACGAATAAGATTTGATATTGAGAGAGCCAAAGGTAAATCTCCTTGAATACATTCAAACAAAACAAGTATAACAACATAAGTTTTCAACCCAAAATACAATTAACAATGTTAGGAATAAATGCATAAACAAAACCTAAGTCTTTGCACTTGCTTTCTACCTCATATGCTTCAGCAATGGGCTGTAAAAGCACTGTAATGGGAGGGTTTTGGATCAGTTTTGGATCAGGTTTTGGGTTCAACAAGTCGGCCATACATAGGAAAAGATGATGCAAAGGTATGTGTGCATGGAACTACAACTATAGGGCAAACAAACATGATTTCATGCAACAAAAGGCCACGGCCAAGGCAACCTTAGGCACGGCCAGATCTGTAGTGGGTCAGGTACAGGTGTGGTAGTGGGTTTCAGGTCGTCTATTGGTGGTGGAGGTGGAGTAGGTGGCGGCCAAGGGGTGGTTGAAGGTGAATGGACATAGGTGCAACAAAACAACAACTACAAGGCAAATTCATCACTTCTATGCTATAAATGGGTTCGGCCATAGGCTCTAGGGGCATGGCTAGTGGGTCCAGGTGGTGGTGGTGGTGGAAGTGGCGGCTAATGGTTGTAAAAGGTGGTGCTAGCAAATTAGGATCGGTTTATGTAAATAGGTGATGGTTTTGTGCATTTGTGGTGTTGTCTCTTGCTAAGGTGGGTTCGGCCTGGTCATGGTGATGGACTAGAGGTGTGGTTGATCAGAGAAGGAGGAGGTGGAGGTCAGCCTAGATCTGGTTGAGGAGGTGTGGAGCCATGAAGTAGAGAACAAGTTGCAAAATCACATAGAAAAACTAGAAAACAAGAGAAGAAAAAGTAGAATTTACCCAACTCTTTTGCTAAATGATGGCCGTATGTTTTTGGATGAGAAAATTCTTAGAATTCACGTGAAAATGAAAAGAAGATGTGGCTGGAAATTAGGAGAAAAGGTACGGCCAAAACAATTTGTGTATTGATTGAAAATGAAACGGTAGAATACAAAAGGACTTAGGTAAATCAAAGGTCAAAAACTCTTCAAATTTCTTTAATTCATTTTTATAAGTTTATATTTCTGGTAATAACAGTAATTCCAGTTAACAATTCGAAAATTTAATAAAATATAAAAGTATATATAATATTTATTGATTATATAAAGTTAAAATAAGGAAATAGCTCAAAATAGTGAACTTGCCTAGAAAATTTGAAATTAAATGAAATAAATTTTAGAAAATTCATATGGACTTGTAAAATAATTTTTAAACAAAGATAATAACATAAAATGAAAATGCATTCACAAAGTAAATATATAAAATTTAATTTATATATAATTTTAATGAAGAAAATAGCAGAAAATTAGAAAACAGCCTTTAAAAATGGAAAATAAATACAGTAAATTTTGGAAAACTTCTATTACCATTTTAAAAATATTAGAAGACAAAAATATACATAAAATAACATATTAACACATATTAAAACAAAATATGACAATAAAAATATAATTTATATGATTAAAATAGACAATATTGCAAAATAAAACCAATTATACTTAAAATTGAAATGTACATAACTTTCACAATTTAAGTCCGTTTTCAATGAAACGAAAAGCAGTGTTCAAGTTATTACATCTATTTTCATAATAAAAGGTAAAATTTAAGATTTTAAATAATTTAAATTTGAATTTTAAAAGTCAAAGTTTGAATAGTTTGACCAGAAATTCATTTTACAGTAAAATATTTAAATTATACTAGTTTGAATTATAAATCACTTAATAATCAACATTTATATTTAAAAATGAAATGTTTGAAATAAAACAAATTTAAAATAATTTAAAAATAAAATAAAGTCCAATTTAAATAATATACAAAAATCTAGGGTTGTTACAAAGAAGCTCCAATCTAAGCTCATAAGCAAATATTTCCTAAGTTAGGGTTTAGGAATTTCTGAAAATTGAAGAGAGATTGAGATGGAGAAGATGAAGAGGATGCTTACCTAAGCTTCTCTTTTATTTTGGAGCTTGATTCTAGAATTTCCTAGTAATATAGGGTTTAGGAATTCTAATTTCCCTTTCTTTCCCCCATTTTTTCCTTTAGCTTGAATGTGTTAGGAAATGAAAATGAATGAAAAGGAGTTGGAGGAGGAGTTAGGGTATTATGTTGGGTTAGTGGGCGGAAACCCAAACCCAAAGACCAAAATAGAAAAATAGAAAAATTCTACTCAACTCCAAACATATCGATGTTTATACTCAAAAAGGTCGCAAATGCCATTTTGGACTTAATGGAAGCAGTCTCGAGTCCCAATTCGACTGTTTACAAAAAGTAGCATTTCGGACTTTAATCCGACTAACGATGCTATATTTAAATTTCAACATTTAAATATACAATCTCAAAATATGCGGGTTGTTACAGACTCCCCTTCATAAAGAAATTACGTCCTCGCAATACTTAGGAAGAAAATAAAAAGTAACAACCATACTAAGGCATAACAACACAAAAGAATAAATTATGAAATGAGAAGTTCACCTTAAGGAGCACGAGAGAGTAAGTCCGGATGTGTTCACTCGATGAATTCACTTGATTCCCAAGAGCAATCCTTAGGATTTGAGGACCATTGAACTTTCACAAGAGGAACATCTTTATTTCGAAGGCGTTTAACCTCCGTAGCAATGATACAAATAGGATGTTGCTCATAAGTCAAATTAGGCGAAACTTCAATTTCTTCAATAACACCGGGCTTAAGAATAGAATCGGGATCTCTAAGGCATTTCCGTAGTTGAGAGACATGGAATACGTCATGAATAGTAGAAAATTGAGCTGGTAATAAAAGGCGATAAGCCATGGAACAAATGCGTTCGGTGATGGGAAATGGGCCAATATATTGAGGTGCTAACTTTCCCGATCGACTGAAACGCACAACACCCTTCATAGGTGAAACACGAATAAAAACTAAATCTCCCACAGAAAATTCTAATTTCCTTCTTCGATTATCGGCATAGGATTTTTGTCTAATTTGAGCTTCTTTCATCCTATGACGAATAAGGTCAATCTTTTCTATAGCATCACGAATAAAATCTGGACCTAGAACCAGCTTCTCACCGGCCTCAAGCGAACAAGAAGGAGATCGGCATGGCCTTCCGTAGAGTGCCTCGAAAGGTGTCATACCAATACTAGATTGGAAGCTATTATTGTAGGAAAACTCAACAAGAGAAATATGATCTTCCCAACTTCCACCAAAATCAAGAACACATGCATGAAGATGATCTTCAAGAGTTTGATTCACACGCTCGGTTTGTCCATCCAACTGAGGATGATAAGCGGTGCTAAAATTAAGCTTCGTTCCCAAAGCTTTTTGAAGACCTTTCCAAAATCCACTAGTAAACAATGGATCACGATCACTAACAATAGAAGTAGGAACTCCATGCAATTTAACAATTTCTTTAACATAGAGTTTGGCCAAAAGAGGTACGGTCTGATTGGACCGAACGGGAATAAAATGGGCGGATTTTGTAAGTCTATCTACAATCACCCATAGACTATCATGACCCGAACGAGAATGGGGAAGACCATCGATAAAGTCCATGGAAATTTGATCCCACTTCCAAATTGGAATTTCCAAAGGTTGCAATAACCCACCGGGCCTTTGATGCTCGGCCTTTACGAGTTGGCAAGTCATGCAACGCTTAATGAAGTTAGCAATATCAGATTTCATTCCATCCTAATAATAAAGTCGTTTCATGTCCGCATACATTTTACTGCTACCGGGATGAATGGTAAATTTAGAACGATGAGAATCTTTTAAAATGTCTTTACGAAGATCACAAATGTTTGGCACAATAAGTCTACCAAACTTTCGAATACCACTACGAGCATCAATATCAAATTCTTTCAAACCTTCAATATCAATTTTATCCCTACAACTTTGGCTAAGAAGAGCCAATTCGGGGTCATGCTTTTGAGCTTCAAGAATGTGGCCTAAAAGAGAAGGATGAGCCTCAAGGCTACATAAAATAAGAGATGAACACGAATCGGATACACGATCTCGAATCTCACATGTGGACAAAGTCTTGAGATCATTCCATTCAGATATCATCATGGAAACAACTGCTTGTTGATTATGACTAAGGGCATCGGCAACACGATTTCCCTTTCCGGGAGTATAAAGAATATCAAGATCATAAGATGCAAGGAACTCAAGCCAACGTTGTTGACGTAAATTAAGTTCCTTTTGAGAAAATAAATACTTCAAATATTTATGATCGGTGTAGAGAACAAACTTCTCTCCCAAAAGATAATGATGCCAAATTCTAAGGGCGAAAACAATAGCCACGAGCACTAAATCATGAGTGGCATATCTAGTCTCGGCAGGCTTTAATTGCCTAGAAGCATAAGCGATAACACACTCCCTTTGCATGAGAGCAGCTCCCAAACCAACACAACTAGCATGGGTATAAACAATAAAGTCTTGGTTCTCTTCGAGAATCACAAGAATAGGAGCATAGAAAAGGAGTTCTTTTAATTTCTAGAAAGAAGCTTCACATTGTCTGACCAAATGTACTTCACTCCCTTCTTTGTCAAACTAGTAAGAGGCACGGAAATTTTAGAAAAGTCTTTTATGAAACGATGGTAATAGCCCGCCAATCCAAGAAAACTACGAATTTCCATCACACTCTTCGGTCTCTTCCAATTTTGAATCGCCTTAATCTTTGAAGAATCGACGGAAATTCTGGATTCAAAAATAATATGTCCTAAAAATTTCACACGAGATTGCCAAAAGTGGCACTTAGAAAATTTTGTTTTCTATTGATTGCTCCTAAGAGTTTCCAACACAATCCGAAGATGTTTTTCATGTTCTTCCTCGGTTTTAGAATAAACAAGAATATCATCTATAAAGATGAGAACAAATCGATCGAGGAAGTCTTTGAAAACTCGGTTCATAAGGTCAACGAAATAAGCTGGAGCATTCGTTAAACCAAATGGCATAACAAGCCATTCATAAGATCCATAACGAGTACGGAACGATGTCATAGGAATACTATCCTCTGCAATTCGAAGCTGATGGAAACCGGTTGCTAAGTCTAACTATGAAAAGATGCTAGCACCGCTAAGTTGATCGAACAGATCATCAATCCGAGATAAAGGATATTTATTCTTGATGGTGAGATCATTAAGCTTGCGGTAGTCCACGCAAAGCCAAAGTGTACCATCGGATTTCTTTACAAAGATAGCTGAAGCTCCCCATGGAGAGGAACTAGAAGGAATAAACTGTTTCACTTCCAATTCGGATAATTGTTTACGCATCTCCTCATTTTTCTTATTAGACTACGATAATGAGGACGAGTGATAGGTAGAGCTCCAAGGATTAGATTAATTCTGAACTCAATTGCTCGCTTAGGTGGTAATCTTAAAACGGGCTCAAATATATCAAGAAATTCACGAACAACGTGAATGAGAGAAATAACATCTTCCTCATCATCATTATCATCATCATGAGGATTTAAAGAATACAAGGATACTACCAAATTGGAATCTGAATCTTTAAGAACAATAAAAATCTGCTTAATAGATTGAGGATGTCGAAGAGAAATAGTCCTCTCGGGACATAGGATATGGTCTTCATATCGATTAAGCCAATCCATTCCCAAAATCATTCCGAAACAAAGGTAACGCATAACATGCAAATCGGCTCGGAAAGCATAATCACATAAAATAATCTCGACATCTTTACAAAATAAACTGAGTGTTGCGGACCCACCAACCGGATTCGCAATTTCCAGTGAAGTCATCAAACACATAGCATTTAAAGAAAAATATCAACAAGTTCTTTTGATATAAAAGAGTGGGATGCTCCCGTATCAAAAAGAACTCAAATAGGAATATCACGAAATATAATAATGCCATCAAGGACAGAATGAGAAATACCTTTACTAAGAGAAGTGTTACTAGGGGCTTGCACAACATTTAGCTTTCCCTCTTTCTTGTTTGGAAGTTTGGGGCATGAAGATAAAAGATGACCTGAACTTTTGCAATAACGACAAAAAAGAGGTTTTGGGCACCTATTTGCATAATGGTCCTTAGAACCACAATTGTAGCATTGCCCACGACTAGAGGTAGGAGTCTTTGCTACCGAAGTTGCTTGTTTCCCTTTATTATTGGGATTAGGTTTGAACTTAATAGGCATCTTCTTGTTGTTGTTGAAGCTCTGTTTGACACCCACAACTTCAACATCACTTTCTTTATTGGCCTCTTCAAGCCGAAGAGCGATATCAACAAGCTGATCAAAAGAAACTTCTAGTTTCAGAAGTAAAGGCTGTTTGAGGTTCTTATTCAACCCATAGACAAACCTCTGATTTTTCTTCAATGGGGTATTAATATACTAGACCCCATATTTAGAGAGAGATTCAAAAGATGCGACATAGTCGGTCACATAAGATTCACCTTGAACAAGGTCAATAAATCGTCGAGCTAAAGTTACTTTTTCAGCTTCGGGCACAAACTTTAACTCGAACATTTCCCGGTATTGCTCCCAAGTAAGATTCGCTTCAATAATTTCTGAAATCAAAAGCTCATACCAATCTAATGCTCTCTCCTGGAGCATGCAAGAAGCCACTTGGACATGATAAGATCCACAAGATTCAAGCGAGAAAAGATGCGGTCGCATGTTCTAAGCCAAGCTTGGACTTCTATAACTCTTTCGAAACCCTTGAATGGCCTTCCACCCAAATTGGTGTAATCACTGCACAAGCGTGCAAACCCAGATTTAGGATGAGTAGGCTCTGGAATGGGTCCGGCAGCTTGGGCATTCTTTACAAGATCTAAAAGTTGTCGAGCAGACATGAATACTCCATCCTGAGGAGTAGCACTGGATTGACCGGCGCTGGGATGGCCAGGTCTAACCATTTCTCTTCTTTAAGAAAGAAGAGGAAAAAGGTTATTCTCAGAATGAATATCAAACATACTTGATTGATAAAACAAGGAATCACAAAAGAATATAGGATAAAATGGGTCCAATGACTCGAATTAAATCCTAAGGCACGATTCCTAAGAAAGACTTAGGACAACGATCCTTGCTAGATTATTCTACATTGTTCCGAAGATTGGCTCTGATACCAAGCTGTGACGCCCCCACGTCTATACTCACACTAGCCAAGGACACTACGTGGTAATGCCGTCGACTAGCACGAAGAATAAGGTTGTTGAGGAGCGACCATATGTGTAATTGCTTTATGCGAGTACCGATATGTCAAATAGTATGACATGCATTTCGTTTCAAGAGGAAATCCGACATATCAAATACAAACTCAAAGCTACTACACAGTGGCTATGTGAGCTTCGGAAACAAATATAGAAATAAGCATAACACAAATCAGTCACAAAATATTCATATCACGCCGGCGGAAACAAATATGAATATAACACATAAAAGTGTTCATCAAAATAGTGGTCATACAAGATCCACTACATCACAAAAGAATAGGTACAAGTGCTAAGCAAAAGAATAAGTATACATCAAGGAGTCTCTATCTCAAATGAATAAAAGCAAAAACTACTAAGCTAAAGTAGTTAGCCAAAAGTCAGAAGCTAGTCCCTGCTAAGAAGTCAAGTGGAAGTACCTGTAACACCTCGGTCTGACCCGAGTATTATTTAAGAAGAAAAATAATAAATGGGTCAGCCTAGCTACAAATATCATATGTGATGAGAAAGGATAAGAGATATGACAAAAATGTATGATAACAATAATGCCATACTGTGACAAGTATACATTCAATAACAATAAAAATCATACAATATCTCAAATCTTCTCAACCACCAAAAAGAATGTCGTATTCTTTATTTTATTCACCAAACCACAAATATTGACAAAAATATCAATGTCAATCGCAAAAATTGGTGAAACACAAATTCTAGAAATCATCAATTAGAAATCCAGAAATCACAAACGAGGAGGCCTATCACAAACGGGAGCATGAAAACTCACCAACACGCGTATCACAAACAGGTCGCTATCCGATAAAGCCGGTGCAACGGCGTAGTACAATAACAGTACGCTCGAGGAACCTGAAACTCAAATGAGTTGGGACAACGACGTAGTACAATAACGGTACACCGGATGAACCTAAAACTCAAATAATTTGGAACAACGACATAGTACAATAACGGTACGCCCGATGAACTTGATAAGCTGGAACAACGACGTAGTGCAACAATGGTACGCCGGATGAACCAAACTCCATAAAACAAAAGGTCGCTAGCCTATAAAAATTGAGATGAAGCTCCATAAAACGAGGTACAGTCCCCCACGTGGACAAAGAGACATCACATATCCCTAGTCTAAACCATAAAATGATCACCATTGATCAACGAAAAGTGTAGATTACACTAAGCTAGTAAATAAATGAGTTTAGCATCATGTCCCAAAACCACTGGCTAAACTTAAATATTTACGAACAAATTGTAGATTTCCACTCGAAAATTGTCACAAAATTTCAATCGAACAAGTCTAAGAATTAACCGACGAAGTAAACGCAAGCGTTTCATACCACTTATTTTGCTATGCCGTTTAATTGGATTTCTCGTACGAATGAGGTAAAGGTTTGTATATACTAATAGATTGGAAAACGGATTTTAAAACGAGTTTTGTATTAAAAATGGTATTGAAATCATCTTTGTGAAAGCGTTTGAATATTTACTACTAGTATAGAAACCTTTGTATTTTTAAATGTGACAAATCATAGAAAACAATTGTAGAAACAATCGATCACCACAAATTCACATTCGACGACATGAATTAAAACCATAAAAATCGACATCAAATCCATCAAATGGATATTCCCAAAAATCCCGAAAAGAATTCATCAAAGTCGATAATAAGTGACAACAACTAATCGGATCAACAAAAATCAATTAAAACAGAAATCCACACAAAATAGGCAAATTGGCTGAGTTTGTCAGCTCCAGATGTCTGGTGGTTATCTCAGACGTCTGAGCTGAAGCTCTGGAATTTTCTTCCAGATCGCCCAGACGTTTGGGATATAAGCTCAAACGTCTGAGCTAAAAGACTGGAATTTTATTCCTGTAGCTTCAGACGTCTGACCTTAATATCAGACGTCTGAGCTGAAGCTCAGGGCAATATTTTGCATAAGCCAATGATGGACAAATCATATCGGAAACGATCGGACAAGTGACGATGGCTAGGGATTTACGCCAAGCGACTACCCAGCCCTATAGACTCATCCATACACTCCGAACAACATGTCAAAACATCCATATAAGGATTTTCATAGATTTTGACCTCAAAATACCCAAAATTTGAAAAATTTACCAAATCAATTCTATCCAAAAGCAAATGAACATGCAATAGATGTTAGGAATTCATACCTAACAACAATGAAAGCTATAGACAAAGATGTGAGTTCAAAAACTCACCTTAAACCCAAAAACACGAATGAGAAGCTCTAAAACAAAGCAAGACCAATTCCTCTTCAATTTCAACCCAAGAAGCTCATATCTAAGCTCATAAGCAAATATTTCCTAAGTTGGGGTTTAGGAATTTCTGAAAATTGAAGAAAGATTGAGATGGAGAAGATGAAGAGGATGCTTACCTAAGCTTCTCTTTTATTTTGGAGCTTGAATCTAGAATTTCCTAGTAATCTAGGGTTTAGGAATTCTAATTTCCCTTTCTTTCCCTCATTTTTCATTTAGCTTGAAAGTGTTAGGAAATGAAAATGAATGAAGAGGAGTTGGAGGAGAAGTTAGGGTATTATGTTGGGTTAGTGGGCTGAAACCCAAACACAAAGCCCAAAATAGAAAAATAGCAAAATTCTACTCAACTCCAAACATATCGATGTTTATACTAAAAAAGGTCGCAAAAACCATTATGGACTCAATGGAAGTAGTCTCGAGTCCCAATTCGATTGTTTACAAAAAGTAGCATTTCGTACTTTAATCCGACTAACGATGCCGTATTTAAATTTCAACATTTAAATATACAATCGCAAAATATGTGGGTTGTTACAAAGAGACTGGGATCAGATATTGTCATACTCTCTGCCAATATCGAAAACCACTTTAACAACTGTGTACGTGGTGGAGATTCCAGAAATGAAGTAGGATGGTTTGATCAATGATTTCTATATGAGGTATGACGTGACCCTGACTACCGTGAGTCAGCTTAGATGTGACTAAAATCAGGAGCCATGCCGGGCCAAGTGAGGTCATTTCTCCGATCAGGCACACTTCTTCGATGCTATATTCTGACTTTGTGATTTGATTGGTGGCCACCCTTGATTTTGATTAGGAGTATGTTCTGAGGTGGGCGATAGTAGCTGTTATGCGTTACCACCAGTCCGGATCCGCAAACGGTATATCTACCCTAGCATTTCATCGTGTGCCGTGTTTACATGCCCTAGAGCGCCTTCTACGAGTTTGTTTTGTACCATACCTATGTGATGTCCTCTGGGTAAACCTCCAGTTAACGGAGGAGCGTACGGCATTGTATAAACTACGGGAATATATAAAACAGGAAATTATTGTCAAGGACAAAAATTTTCAGTGTTTTTGCCTCAAGGACATGCCTTCAATATTTTATCCTGAAGGACAACTTTCTTTAGGTATCAGTTTTTAGTCATTGATAGCAGTTTTTAGGTATCAGTTTGTAGTTATCGGTAGCAATTTTTAGGTATCAGTTTTAGCTTGGTAGCAGTTTTGTTGTCCTTATGAATAATTTTGGAAAATATTTATCTTTATGAATAATTTTTAAAAGAATGTTTGTCCTTATGGTAAAAATATTGAGGTTGTGTCTTGAGGCAAAAAATATACAAATTTGTGTCCTTTAAATTAATTCCCCCTATATAAAATGTGTTAAGGGAGATATGGGTAACGCCTTAACGCTATTTTGATACTTTTACTTTACTATAGACAATTATAATAGCGTATATTACTACATAGTAGATAGTTCCATGGATCCTTAGAGGATGGGTATCCCAAACATCCTTTGAGTTACTTGTATTTTAGTTGATATTTCACTTGAGTTGGATTTATTGATATAAGAATGTTAATGCTGACTCGAGTGTTTTGTGTTTTGCTTTACGTTCGGGTCAGACTGAGTGTTACAGCATTTGAGACTCACCTTTGGAGTTTGGAGCTTCGCTTGGAGATCCATCTATATCTATTCAGCTTCCAGCTATCCAGTTGCTTTGTTCAGACTTGTCATCTGTTTGTATTCGAGACTATATTGTATTTGAGATATTCTGTTGTATTTAATTTCAAACTCTGTTGTTTATATGGTAGCTTCATGAACTACTATTTATCTTTTCCGCTGCTTATTGTTATATTACTCCATGTCGGTGATACTGTGATTGATTTTATTTACTGTATATGCTAAGTTTTGCCAAATATAAATTAACAATCTGATATTTTGAGCAATTCAATTCTGACATGTGTCGATGCGAATGGTTCGAAATAACAAGTTGTTACAAGTGGTATCAGAGCTCTGGTTTTAGGCAAAACTTAGCATATATAGTAAATTTAATTACAGAATCACCTTCGTTCGAGCTTGAATTCCTTCCTATTTGATTCGGATTTCCTTTGAAATTTGGAACGTTCCCCTCGGTCCCAAAATCGATTCTTTCCTCTCTTTATTCGTATCTTCTTAATTCTGGAGCATCCCATAGCTCTATTTATATGATTTGTAAAGGGGTGAAACTCCTTTACAAAAGGCATTGATTCACCGTAGATTACTGTATCCTCAGTTTAGATGTTGGTATCTCCTGTTATGCCCGAATTCTATTAACTTGTGATCGGATGTCGATTTGCCTCAGAATTCTGCACCGATCTTATTCTTGAAGTCATGGTTGACCCGGTTAAGGTCGACCGCGATTAATATCAGTCTATCCATCTTTCTCTTTTGCTATTTAATTATTTTATCTTCGTTTCGAGCCTATCTTTGAATTAGAATCCTTCTTGATTAGAGTTCCTCTAAATTTGAGTCTTTATCCTTGTTTTAAAATCTATTCTTGTATCATCGAGTGAGGGAGTGTATTTGTAATTAATATAAAATGTTTTATAGTGTGCTGTTTGAGTTGTTAAGTTTGAATTTTGAGTTTCGATCGATTCGTCTTATCAATGTTATCGATAGGAATTCCAAAACACTTGAACAGAGCAAACTGACACAATATTATTTTCAAAATTAATAAATTTTGTATGATTACATTATATATATATAAATTTTCTGAAATTTTATAGCTAAATGAAATGGTTGTTAGAAATGATGATGCTAAAATTTTCATTTATTGCTTTATTAACATTTCTAAACCATTAACTATTATTGTATATTATAGGGAAATGAAATTTTAAAGCATGGTTTATAAATTAGATTTGAAAATGTAATCAATTTAAAATAAGAATTTGAGGATTAAATTCCCGGTACATTTCAAAGTTTGGTTTTAAAGTTTTGAAAAGTAGTATTATTTAAAAGTATTTTCGAATAGAAATTGTTTCAAAAGAATAATTTAAAGGAATTAAGTCTGTACTCTCTCCTTTTTTCGCTGGAAAATAATTTCGGTAATGACTGCAACATCATCGACATTCATTTTCGAGTTTCAAAGTGGAGAAATGAGTTAGTAGCTTTGCTACACTTTTGTTTTGGAAAATAGATTTGATTTGAAATTCTTGAATATGATTCGATTTATATAATATATATGTATATAATTATTTCAAAATAGTTTGAAGTGAAACCGGAAATTTGAATCTTAAGTTTTATATTAAGAAATGATTTCAATTACTGAAATAAAGTGAAATTTTGAATAAGTGGAATATCTAAAATGATAAATGAAATTTAACCAACTTGAAATAGTTGAATTTGAATAAAAACTTATTTGTATAATACTAAATTATATTCTAATATATAAATTGCCTAAAATATTCAAAAAGTTAAAATGTTAGGGTACATAAAAGGTTGTACAAGAAGAAAACTTCGGTAATAAATTATTCAAACTAAAATCTGGCTTAATATAAATGTTGTAGATAAATTTGTATGGTATTTAATTTCAATTAGAAACATTATTATAACTTACCTAGAAAGGTTTAAATGTAATTAGTTTGTAATTGGATAGTATACACTATGATAGAAACAATAGGATATCAAAAGATGGTGTTTTGTTAAGGGAATTTACAGATAATAAATTTGATAATAAATTGGATTGATTAAATAAAATGAATTGGAATCAACTAATTGAATATGAACCAATTTTAAAATAAATGTAGTTTATATGGTTTCAAATAAATTGTTGTATTTGGTATTTCAAATCTATTTTTCTTTCTGGTTGTTTCTATTCTCCTATCTCCTTCCTTTTCGAGGATGAAATATTTTGAGTGGGGGAGAGTGTAATGACCCGAAAATTTTAATGGTTTTAATAATGTAATTAACTAGAATTTTTGTGAAATTTTAAATAATTTAATTTGGAAATAAAATTTGATATTTGGAAGACGTGTATTTAAACATAGCAAATAGTAAATTTTCATTTGAAAATATGGAAGTTTATTTTATTGTGTAATTTTATTTAAATTCAAATCAGTTAATAATTGATGATAATAAAATGTTTTCCAAACCTGAATATTTTTATACAATAAATTTTTAAATCATCTTCTGGTGCAGCAGCGGAATGACAAAATGATGATTCTGTGAAAGTAGCAATCGATGGAATGAAGAATACTGAATGGCCCAAATTCGTTGATCCAAAGATACCGAATTCTAGCTATCTTCATCACGTTGATCGCGCACGATACCGTGAAAGAAGATCTGCAATTCTTCTGACGTTGATCAAGCGCACTTGATACCGTGAATTGGCTTCTACGATCGTTGATTCGAGCGCACTGGAATGCCGAAAGAGGAGATAGGAGATTACACTCAACTACCAATTTAATTGAAAGCACAAAGCTAACAAACAAAAGTTTTTATTCAAATCAACAACCTTTTTACAAATGACCAAACCCGCTTATTTATAGGCTTACAACTCAACATGCCAAAACAGACAACACATAGGTCGGTCACGACCTTAAGTAACACGACCTAACACACCAGCCGACTTAACTTGTGAACGACTCAACAGAACACCCTACGACTTAAGAACGAATTACAAGCACATTACAACATAGTTTCAACGACATACGACTTATAAAAGAACGACCTAAAAACATACGACTTATCACTATGTACAACGACTTAAAAACAGCAGCGACATAAAGAACATAGCGACTCAATAACAACCCAACACATAGGTTGGTAGCGGCCTAACTCATAAGTCGGCAGCGACCTAACACTTCAGCGACTTATCGATTAACTTTCGAGCGACTTAAGAAAACAGCTTCAGGAGAAACATTACGCGACTTATCTTCTTCAGCGATTTAACAGAGTTCACGACCTAAGGATTTCACGCGACCTAACTAGGTCGTAGGTCGTAGAACGACTTAACTTAGGTCGTGAGCGACCTAACTCCTTTTGAACAACTCTGCGTGCATCCTTCGTTAGACCGTACGCGACCTATCATAGGTCGTTGGTTTCCTTCTTCTGCATAACTCACTTCACCACTTTGCTCCAGTACCTCGTTAGGTCATGGCCGACCTAAAACTTCTCCCTTAGGTTGTGGCTGACCTAAACCTTTGATAAGCCGTAACTCCTTTTCTCTTGACTCGTTAGGTCGTGGCCGACCTAAAACTTCTTCCTTAGGTCGTGGCCGACCTAACATTTGTGAAATTGTAGATCGTGCCGCATCATCCTCCCCGGGTTGATAAAAATTCGACCTCGGATTTGAAAGCTCTTTCCCATCGGATTGGTCCTCCCCATAATAAGGTATGAGATGCTTAACATTGAACACGTCAGACGTGTACACATCTTCCGGTAGCTTCAATCTATAAGCATTTTCATTGATCCGTTTCACAATTTTTACAGGACCGATTTTTCTGGCTTTCAACTTGTTATAAGCACCCATTGGAAAACGATCCTTTGTTAACACAGCATACACCAAATATCCTTCATTAAATTTGACACTCCTTCGCTTGAGATCTGCAGATCGTTTGTACTTCTCATTCGCCTTTCCTAATCATTCTTGAACGATTCTATGACACTCTGTCAATCCTTCAACAAAATCAGCAGCTCGCTTGACTGTCCCCTTATCGTTAAATCCAATGGTCCCTTTGGCAAACTAGAATATACAATCTGAAATGGGCTGAATCCAGTACTCCGGTTCACTGCATGATTGTGTGCAAACTCTGCTTGACATAACTTCATATCCCAACTCTTCAAATTGTCTTGCACAAGACATCTCAACAAATTCCCCAATGATTTATTCACAACCTCGGTCTGTCCATCTGTCTGCGGATGATAAGCGCTACTAAAGTTCAACTTCGTTCCCACCATCTTCCACAAACTTAGCCAAAAATGACTCGAAAATCTGGTATCCCTGTCTGAAACTATAGACTCTGGTAATCCATGAAGACGATAAACCTCTCTGAAGTATAACTGCGCCACATGAACTACATCTGCCATTCTCTTACAAGCAATAAAATGTACCATCTTTGAAAAATGATCCACCATAACATAAATAGAATCATTTCCTCGTTGTGTCCTCGACAAACCCAACACGAAATCCATGCTCACATTTACCCATGGTTTTGTCGGAACAGGTAAAGGCATATATAATCCTGCGTTTGTAGCTGTTCCTTTTGAAACCTGACAAACATGACATCTTCGAACAAACCTTTCAACTTCTCGCCTCATCGATGGCCAATAATAAGATTGAGAAATTAACTGCACAGTACGATCTCTACCTACGTGGCCTTCTTCATGTAGCTCCTTTACAATCTTCATTCTCAAACTACAATAAGGTATGCATAATCGATTTCCTTTGAACAGAAAACCATCTACCATCATAAACTCATCCGTCTCTCCCTTCTTCACTTCATCTACAAACTTCATAAAGTATGAATCTTCAACAAATAATTCTAGAAGTATTTCAAACCCCGTCACTTCAATCTTCATTGTAGTTAACAAATGGTTTCTTCTGCTCAACGCATCCGCTACACGGTTTGTAACTCCAGATTTATGTTTCACAACAAACATAAACTGTTGCAGGTACGCAATCCACGATGCATGCCTTGCTGAAATCTTCTCTTGCCCTTGTAGATGTTTCAAAGCCTCATGATCAGTGTATAGCACAAACTCCTTGTGAAATAAGTAATGTCTCCAATGTTTAATGGCTTGTACAACAGCATAAAATTCCACATCGTATATACTATATCTCATCTTTGCTCCTGATAACTTCTCACTGAAATATGCAATAGGACATCCCCTATGACTCAACACTCCTCCAATCCCAACCTTGGATGCATCAGTATGTAGTTCAAATACTAACTGAAAATCTGGTAATACTAGAATTGGTGCTAACGTCAAGAGTTCTTTAATTCGCTCAAAAGCAACCCCTGCTTCCTCCGTCCATGCAAACTGTTTACCCTTCATACAATCCGTAACAGGTGCCATCACGCTACTAAAGTGTGGAATAAACCTTCGATAAAATGAAGCCAACCCGTGAAAACTACGAACTTCCGTTATCGCCTTGGGCTGTGGTCAATCTCTGATCGCTTCAATTTTACTTTGGTCTACCTGTATTCCTGCTTTTGAAACAACATACCCCAGAAATAAAACACTCCTCGCCATAAAAACACACTTCTTTGTAGCTGCATAGAATTGCTCTTCACGAAGAATAATTAACACTTTTCTCAAATGCTGAACATGCTCCTCTATACTAGCACTGTAAATCAAAATGTCATCAAAGTAAACCACCACGAACTTCCCAATGTACGGCCTGAAAATTTGGTTCATCACCCTCATGAATGTACTCGGTGCATTTGATAGACCAAACGGCATGACCAACCATTCATACAATCCTTCCATCGTCTTGAACGCTGTCTTCCACTCATCTCCCGGCCTAATTCGAATTTGATGATAACCACTTTTAAGATCAATCTTCGAAAAGATCACAGACCCACTGATTTGATCTAACAGATCATCAAGCCTCGGCATCGGAAATCTGTATCTGACAGTTATCTTATTCAGTGCACTGCTATCCGTACACATTCTCCATGAACCATCCTTCTTCGGTACGAGTAATGCTGGTACAGCACACGGACTTAAACTCTCCTGTATTCGTCCCTGTTCAAGCAATTCCTCTACCTGCCTACGCAACTCTTCATGTTCTTTCGGACTCATTCTATAGTGTGGTTTATGTGGCAACACAGCACCTGGAACAAGATCTATCTGGTGTTGTATATCCCTCAACGGTGGTAACTCCGTTGGTAGCTCTTCAGGAAATACATCGTCAAATTCTTCCAGTGCTGGTTTTACTTCTTCAGGTATCTCAACCACTTCACTGCTCTCACGCCCAATTAACAAAAACACTTCAGGCTCTTCTTCAACCTCCTTAACAAACTCCTTCAAGGATAATAAAGTTTTCAGCTCTTTAATCTCCTCCAGTTTGTTTTCTTCTTGTTCTCGCTTCTTTGGAACTAGAGTAATCTTCGTGCCTTCAAACATGAAACTGTAACTGTTGTTACGCCCATCATGTTGCACCGCCCTATCATACTGCCACGGTCTTCCCAGCAACAAATGACAAACATCCATATCTACCACATCGCACCAAATTTCATCTTTATATTTCTTTCCAATTGAAAAATTAACACAAGCTCGACGTCCAACTTTCACCTCTCCTCCTTTCCTCAAACAAGCCAACTTGTACGGTTTCGTATGTTTCTCAATCTTCAATGCCAACTTCCTCACAGCTTCTGAAGAAATTATATTATCATAGCTTCCAGCATCAATAAAAAATTTGCAAACTTTTCCCAGAATAGTACATGTCGACTGAAAAATATTGCTCCTCAACCAACTACAATCCTCCTCTTGCTTTGGTGTCAAACAAGACCTCCTCATCATCAGATTACAACCTTCGTCTCCCGACACTTCTTCTTCCTCCTCATCAGGTGGTGAATTGGAACATTCAGCTTCTTCATCCTCAACCTCCGCTATCATAGCTCTCTTCTTCGGCTTTGGACATTCATTTTTTTGTGGCCCATTTCTTGGAAATTATAACACTTGAAACCATTATTGACTTTCGTCTTCCCAACCTCATTCACAACTGGTTTTGCAACAGCTTTTGAAACTTTAGAACTTCCACTAACACCCTTCACTGGATTGTTGGAATTTGTAAACACACCACCTCCTCGTCTTCCCTGCTTCTCCCAAGCCAACGCCTTTAGGTGTGCTTCCGCCACAGATCTAGGATCAAACATGTTTACCATATCTTGAACCTGTATTCGCAACCCTCCAACAAATCTAGCTGTCAATTGTTCCTCTGTCTCCATAATATCATTCCTTGCAATCAGTTGATAAAATTTGTCAGCATAGTCATTCACAGATTTTGTCCCCTGTCTCAAGTTTTGCAACCTCTGATACATAAGCGACTGATAGTTATAAGGTAAGAATGTAGCTCTCATCAGTTTCTTCATCTTCTCCCATGATTTAATCTTCGACTTCCCCATCCGTTCACGAGTAAGTTTAGTTTGCTGCCACCACGCTAAAGCTCTACCCCTCAACCTTGTAGCAACCAACTTCACTCTACGATGTTCTGGAACTTCCTTGAAGTCAAAAATTTCTTCCACATTAGACAACCAATCCAAAAACTCTTCAGCCACCATTCCACCCTTGAATTCTGGCATTTCAGTTTTCATTCCCGACTCCCATCGACGATCATCCTCATAATCTCGATCTCGATTCTATCCTTGGCCATGATCTCGATAATGAAAACTTCCTCTATCACCATCTTCATCAACAACAGATGTACTTCGATAACGATCCCATCTACTTTGTCTTTCATCATCTCGATATGGTTCATCTTCGAATTCTCTATGACTTCTTCTTCCTTGATGAGATTGTGGCGATACTCTCCTTCCTCCCGAAACCGATGACGAAACCCTGTTTCCACCTTGGTTTGAAATTGGCGATGTTCTTCTTCGAGGTTGATTCATATCCATCATTAGCTTCTCTAACTTCTCAATACCTTCTTCAAATTTTTCATTGATTCATTGTTCCTTCTGCTCGGTCTCTTCTCTTCTATACAACGCTTCAATGTTTTGATGTCGATTTGCTCTTCTCGGTGGCATTGTCAAACTTCACAGACACTTTAACAAATTCACACTTCAAATTTCAAAACTTCAAAAATTCACAATAACACTTAGCTCGGTTTGGCCTCGAACGACTTAACTCATCTCGGCTCCGACTCAATTTGCTCAAACTCTTCACTAGATCGGTAACTCGTACACGACTTATTCCGACTCGGTTCAATTCAAATGTTGGCGCGCACAACAATTCCCGCGCAAATCCAAACAACTTTCGAACTTTGATCCAAAATGAAATGGATCAAAATCTTCCAACTCGTTGCAATTTCGCGATGAACTTGATGAACACCAAACTCCTCAAAACACAAATCCGATCTCCAATATTTCAACACAAATGCGAACAACTTCACTCCTTGCTCTCGGCCATGATCAAAAACCTCAAATCTACACTTTGTTTCAAACTCCTTGGCTCCAAGACCCGGTTTAGCTATGATTGGCTAAAAACAGGCTCTGATACCAAATGGTGTAGCAGCGGAATGACAAAATGATGATTCTGTGAAAGTAGCAATCGATGGAATGAAGAATATTGAATGGCCCAAATTCGTTGATCCGAAGATACCGAATTCTAGCTATCTTCGTCACGTTGATCGCGCACGATACCGTGAAAGAAGATCTGCAATTCTTCCGACGTTGATCAAGCGCACTTGATACCGTGAATTGGCTTCTACGATCGTTGATTCGAGCGCACTGGAATGCCGAAAGAGGAGATAGGAGATTACACTCAACTACCAATTTAATTGAAAGCACAAAGCTAACAAACAAAAGTTTTTATTCAAATCAACAACCTTTTTACAAATGACCCAACCCGCCTATTTATAGGCTTACAACTCAACATGCCAAAACAGACAACACATAGGTCGGTCACGACCTTAAGTAACACGACCTAACACACCAGCCGACTTAACTTGTGAACGACTCAACAGAACACCCTACGACTTAAGAACGAATTACAAGCACATTACAACATAGTTTCAATGACATACGACTTATAAAAGAACGACCTAAAAATATACGACTTATCACTATGTACAACGACTTAAAAACAGCAGCGACATAAAGAACATAGCGACTCAATAACAACCCAACACATAGGTCGGTAGCGACCTAACTCATAAGTCGGCAGCGACCTAACACTTCAGCGACTTATCGATTAACTTTCGAGCGACTTAAGAAAACAGCTTCAGGAGAAACATTACGCGACTTATCTTCTTCAGCAATTTAACAAAGTTCACGACCTAAGGATTTCACGCGACCTAACTAGGTCGTAGGTCGTAGAACGACTTAACTTAGGTCGTGAGCGACCTAACTCCTTTTGAACAACTCTGCGTGCATCCTTCGTTAGACCGTACGCGACCTATCATAGGTCGTTGGTTTCCTTCTTTTGCATAACTCGCTTCACCGCTTTGCTCTAGTACCTCGTTAGGTCATGGCCGACCTAAAACTTCTCCCTTAGGCCGTGGCCGACCTAAACCTTTGATAAGCCGTAACTCCTTTTCTCTTGACTCGTTAGGTCGTGGCCGACCTAAAACTTCTTCCTTAGGTCGTGGCCGACCTAACACTTGTGAAATTGTAGATCATGCGGCATCATCTTCTAAGTGAGACGTTGTAACGACCCCGAAATTTAAATTTATTTAAATTAATAATTAAATAAATTTTTGGATTTAATTGAGTAATTAAATAAATTTTTGGATAAATATTTGTTAATTTAATTAGAATATTGGAGCGAGTTTCCCCGATTCAAATATGAGTGAATTTGTGAATAATAAATATATAGATATATTTGACTTGAGTTTAAATTGTAAAATAAATAATTGAGTTTATAAAATAATAAAAGACAATAACTAAAAGATAATAATAAATATTTAAACTAGGAATGGAAAATAAATTTGACAAATTCAAATAGATATAAAATAAGATAAATTATTAAAAATAAAATAATATATAGTTAAATTCAAACAACAAAAATACGAAGCAAAAGTAAACAAATCTATGTATAAAGACAAAGTTAAAAAGAAAACAAACAAAATCATATAAGTATAACAACTAAGTAAATATAAGGCAAGCTAGACAAATAAAATACAAAGTGTTGACAAGATACCATAATAAGATTCTCAGCCACCCAAATAAACAAGACTTAATCTTTATGTAACAATAATAATAAGGCATAACAAAATTGCTTCAGCCGAAATGAAAAGGGTACAACATAATAAATGCAAGACACAATGAAAAAGTATAAAATGAAAATATAACAACATATTAAAAGAAATCTAAGTACATATGAATATGAGGCTGTAAACAAGAATAGAGACATTTGTACAAACTAATATCATCTCATCCCATCATCTTTAGTACACTACACAGCCGAAATGAAGCAAGGTACAAAATAAAGTAAAGAAAAATAAAGGTAAGTGGTATTATATAATAAATGCCATTACTCTTCAACATGCCTTTGTACAAACAATATTCTAACAATACCCTGTACAAACACTTCACCCATGCTATAAACAAAACATCTCAGCCTTCCTTATTTTCATTTGTTCGTTCCTCAAAGATAAGAAAAGAAACTGAAATGATATCATCTTAAAAACATCAAGACAAATCATTTACAACCAGAGCATCAATGTAGGAGTTTCCAACAGCAATTCAAAGCAGTTTCAAGAGAAAAAAAAGGAAAGTTTCCAGCAAAACATTTTGTCTCTGCCTTTCTCTGTTCTTCAACATTCAAATGGTGAGCAAACTACCTTTTTAATATTGACATCTGTTTATATTTTTGATGTTGTGATGAATATTTCAAGTTATTGTGAAAAATGCATTGAACTGTATTGTTCTATTGTTCTGTGAGTAAACAAAGTAAATCTACTTAATATAGATACAAGCTGTAAATTCTTCAAAGTTAAGAATGATAAGCATTAGAATGTTGTTTAGAATGGATTGTTTATATATGTTCATATCTGTATGGATGATCATATCTATATCCCAAAACAGATACTCTGTTAAATTTATAGGCTTCCCAAAATTTGAACTAAAATCAATATCTCCTTGTTTGATGTATTTTAGACATAGGTATAAAAATAAAACCAGTTAGTAATGTTCAAATGTTCGATCTGGAAACATTTCTAGATAGTATTAAAGAGTAGCTTCATCCTAAAGAAGGTAGAACAGTTAAATCTCAACTAAACTCAAAATTTCGATGGGAATAATTTAAGATTTCAAGGTTATAATCTGATTTGTCACTGGGAAATAGGATTTTTAAAAGAGAAATCATGATTTTTAAGGAAGTATGTTGTAAGAAATTGAGTATTGATCAGATTATGAGTTTTTGGGTCCTTCTGATGATCAAGTTGATCGGCGACCTCGTGAGTTTGGCCAGAGGAAGTCCATGGGCAGGAGGTCATGAGAAAAATGGGTTCATAATTTTCTGGTCATCGTGGTGGATGGTGCGAGTTAATCTAGGGTTTAAAACCCAAATGTAGTTGAGGTTGGAATTGTGGTCGCCGCGGTGCCTAGGGGTGATCGAGCTTCACCTGGCCTTAGGAGATGGTAGTGTGGAGGCTGGAGATGCTGTGGACGGAGTTTGGGAACCTACGGTGGACGGCGATGGGATTTCGATGATGATGGAGTATCGAGACTTCGACCTGGAAGCTTGTTTTTGATTTTCGATTCGATTTTTGTTTCTGAGTGGTTGAGGGAGTAGTCGAGTTCAACGTCGACTTGCTGAAGGTCTGAGCGATGATCGGAGGGAGACTGGGTTGCCGTGCACGTGCACGGTGACACTTGCGTGCACCCTTGGATCTGGAAGAACAGAGGAAGAAGAAGAAGAAAGAGTGGAGGGGGAACCGCGGGAAAACGATGGGGAAACTCGAGCCTTACTCGAGTAATTATCGTGCTTTCCTCGGGTTTTAACGTGATAGTAGTACTCGGGTTTGTTTCCAAACAGCACTATTGCATTTTAAAAGTAATGTTAAGTAAACAATTTTTCATAAAATTTTAATATACTGTAAAACTTAATATGTATTTCAGTTTGGAAATAAATGGAAGTTAACTTAAACAAGTTTTAGAAACAGAAGTTTAAATATAAACTTAAGTTAAGATTAGAATTTGATTTGTAATCCATAAGTTATTAAGTTAATTAAAATGGTTAATAAATGTTTGGATAAATTAACGAGTATTAATGGGTAATCAATTTTGATAAATGCAAGTAATTTCCTTAGAGAAGAAATTAATGATTTATTTATTTGACTTATGAATAAAATCATTAGATTAAATCATAATTTGAAATGATTAATAATGAATTAATCAAAGGTAATTTCTTAAGAAAGTGATTAAGAAATGTTATCAGTAAATGAAGATAATTAACTAAAGATCGTTAAGTATTGATTAAGGTGATTAATTTTAATAATTAATTGGATAAATTAATTTAGACAATCGATTTTAAATTGTTTAAATGTAAATTCTTAATGAGAATAATTAAGGATTAATCACTTATTGTAATTAATTATGGATATTTTGATTTATTCAAGTTAATTAATTTAAGAAAATCATTAGATAAATTGGTAATTAATGATTTGTAATTGATCAATCAGAATTTGGTAATAAATTCATTTAACTTGAAATTAATTGAATTAATTAGGATTAAACGATTAATTAATCCTACTTATAAATGATTATTAAATGCTTGACCTTACTTATGAATGTTTGGATTCTGTTGAATGATAGGAATTGTTTGATATCTCTGATATGATGCTTCGTGATACATCCTGATTTATGTCATGATCTGTGATTTCTGTTTCTGTGATATACTGTTATGTGAATATGAAAACCCTTGACCCATAGAACGACACTTGAATTTCGATGCGACAGGGAGTCGGATTCCAGTTGGTTATCCGAAACCCACATCGAATTGTAATAGTGAATCTTTGTGACTGATAAATTTATTTTATCTATGAATCTGTGAATGAAGATAAGCGTTATCGATTATACCGCTTATCGATATATCTGTGATGATTGATGTTGCATTATTGTGTGTGAAACCCCTGGACTACACTTTTACACACACAAATATGGATTTCACGTGGAAATCGGTTAAGTCACAGATAATTTAAATCTGCTGTTTTTGAAATTGGAATTTTTATTTCAATTGATTTTGAAATTTGAAATTTGGGTTTAAAAGTGAAAAGTTTTTGAAATGGAATTTCGAATCTAAAAGTTATTTTGAATAACTTAATCGAGTTTTGGAAATTTAAATAATTTGATTTAAATTTGAATTTAAGTTGAAATTGAATCCTATGATTTGAAATTACGGTTAAAGATGATATAAATGTGTTTGTATGAATTTAAACCATTTTAAAAGTATTGTTTGAGAATTTGGATTTAACCCAAGAACTTTAACTCGTATAAATGAATCAGATTTCCGAAATGAAAACTGTTTGTTTTAAAGGAATAAAAGCTTTCAGATAGAAAATGAAATTCCAGTTTAGTTAAAGGAATTTCAAGTTTGAATTGAAAATGGTTTTCCAAGTTATGAATGAATTCTTTTTGAAAGTTATGAATTGAATCTGTTATCTTTAACAGATTTAAAATGACGATTTATTTAAACCCTTCGAAATGAAATTGTTTTGAAATCTATAAGTTAAATCTTTGATTTAAAGATTTAACGAGTTAATCAAATTGAAATGAGAATTAATTTGGAAAATATGTGAATGAATCTTTTATTTAAAAGATTAAAATGTGGAAAGTGTTTAAACCGTTGAAAGGTTGTTTAAAATGAATCTTTTTGTTTAAAGATTTGAAATGGTAATTGGTTAAACCATTTGAAGAGAGATTTTGGGTAATAAGTTGTGACTTAATTGAAATCCCATATCCATATGTTTTAAAGATTTCGCTCGTTATTCGGGTTAGCCGGGAAAAGACATTTGTGTCATATAACCCATTCCGAATAGTGATACGTCGTATATGGATGGCAGTTGAAGACCGGTGATGAAGACCGGATATTTTCGAAAACGAAAGGACAACTCATCGAATGTCTCTGCATCGACTGGTCCCCGGTATAGAGATTTATATCACTCTTTTTGTGATGGGAAGTCCGGACGTGATTGGAAATTATCCGGAATTGCAAGGGCTTCGTGAGAAGTGCCTTCGGTTCTGTTCGAACCCGGAACAGACTTGTATGGTTACATGTCTGACATTACACTTTGAGATATAAAGCCGATTTCTTTCAAATACATATCTGTTTGGTGGCGGAGAATTTATTCTCTTAGCTTAACACCCTTCTCTGAGACGTACGAGCTCAGAGGTTATGTAGTTGAAATTTATCAGCGATATATCCCAATTTGGTAATGTGGCATGCTGAGTGTTGCTGTGTGATGATCAGTGTTTGATCATTTGTGATATGATCATTTGTTTGATCATTTATCTTTGTGATCATAGGTTGATCATCTGTTGACCCAAAGCGTGGCTTTTTGAAAAATCGTAGCTTTGTGGACGAGACTTCGTCGAACCTCACAACCCGGTAATGGTCGAAACAGGAATCGTGCGGCAAGGTTTTCAGGGGTAGCTCCCCTAGGGTATGACCATTCCTTCTGGAAAAGGGTAGTATCATGGTATGGAGCCCAGATACTTACTCACGTGGATACACTTATTTATTATGTGTGATGTTGGTTTCGAGGCGCCTCGGTTAAAGGTCCCAAAGGACCGGGGGTGGCATATCTGAGGTTTCTTTTATCCCTTGGGAAAAGGGGTTGCCGGCCTTGTTTGGCAGAGAACAGTTGGTTCTCGGAGCGTCCCGCCAGAGGCGTTTCTTTCGTGGAATAGGAAGTTCCTTAGCCTGACCATTTGTTGGAAATCCATCTTCCAAATACGAACTTTGTACGGTATTAGTTGTATTACCTGCCATGGAATGTGGTGGTAACCTGCTATTGAACATGGTAGCTATAGTAGGCATAAGTGCGAAATGTCTATGTTGGCTAAGATTTATACTCTACTTTCGAAATTGTTTTCTACACTATGCACTAGTAATAATATCAAATGATTTGATTTTGCGTAGTAAGCATCTTTGACTATCATAAGGAGAAATCTCCTCCAATTCTGCGTTTGCATTGTGTGTGTGGCGGGAGGCCTTATGGTAGTTTCATTTTCCAAAAGCATTGCGAATTGACTTGAAAATTCTCTGCTATTTGTTTATAAAGATAAACTGTTTTTGTTGCTCACACCAGTCCCACGACTGACTCGGAGTTTATTGTTCATTTCCTAAACTCTGGGTGCTCATAATTTTCTACACGAGCAGTCTAGAGTTTGGTTTTTCAGATAATCAGATTTGTAGATTTTTCTGGAGCTAGTTCAGTCTTTGGATCGGACTGCACTTGCTTATCTTTGTGCATCGTTATTGAGAGTTCAAGCTATCTCAGGATTGGCGTTTTGGAGATGAAGATTATCCGCTGCTGATGTTATCGTTTTCTTTTCCGCTGCTATTTGTTGTATCATATCTCTGATGTATATTGATATTCATTGTATCATTCTGTTGTATCAGATATTGTATATCAATGTATTATTCATTTATTCCGCTGTGTTATTTACTTAATGTTGTTATAAGCTCCGGCGACTCGGATTTGAACGGTCGAATCTACGACATTCGAGTACGATGTAAAGTATGGATGTCGATTTTCGAGCGTGAAAATCTGGGACGTTACAGACGTTATATTTCATTTCGAAAAATTTGGACTGCTATTGCTCCGTTTATCTTAATTCCGGCGTTTTAGCAGCATTTTCGGCACCGATTATCGACTTTTGATAGGATGATCGTACCACTGATATCTGCATACCAGTTTGATCATCTCGTCATACTGATCTCTATAATATATTCAATTATGTATCTTGATGTCCGGTGCGTGGCGAAATCTGTGAAATAGATAACCATATCGGAACCTGTTTGTGCCTTTCGATTACTGTGTCAATTCAAATTGGCCAACGGTTGAAATTCAAACCGTTATCTACCTTAAAATACTTCCTGGATTAGTGTACTTGACTATCTCTTTGAATTCAATGATTGACTTTACTTATTCCCATTTTCTTCAATTCAGACTGGTACTCGAAACTTTTTTATTCATTTGCCTGGCTGTTTACTCATTGGCTGTTTACTCGTGAAGGAAATAATGAAGATAAATGTATATTCGTTTTTTTTCAACTTTCTAGTTTATAGCCTACCGTTCGAAGCAATGAAGTATATATATTATAGTATATAGTTTTCATTTCTTTTCTTATAGATGTCTCTTCCCTTTCCCTTCAATGTTCTCAGCAGCCTCTTCCCCTCTCCTTCAACCAACCTACCATTTGCTGAGACCTGTATCTTCACACACATGAGCACCTCAAAACCGCATCTCCTTCTTTCCTACTCGACCCCATCGCCTTTATCTCCCACGCCAACCACAACAACCACATGCAACCGATCTCCCTTCCACGTCTTCGACCAGGCCAGACGCCTCTTTGAATCGCTTGAGCTTCCACCATGGCCACAAACTTCCCATCCCTCTCGGCCTATATTTGTATTGTTGAGCCATCTCGTGCCTCTTCTTTTTTTTGCATGCTCAGGTATCTATATTTATGCATGATATTATATGATATATGAACTATGTTTTATAGATATGCTGTTGATTTCAAAGCATATATATACATATATATATATAGTGTTTCAGTATACAATTTGTATAAGCTATATGTGTTTGTTATAAAATTTGTTTTACTGTATATCTATGGTTAGGTGTTCGAAATTTTGATGTTTTGTTATATATATATAAAGTGTACAAATTGTTAGTTATTTACATGCTATATATTTTATATAAGTTACTGTTGTATATATATACCTGTTTATATAAGTTTTCAATTCTGTTATATATATTTGTTTATAAATATATTTTGCATAAATGTTGTTTATATTTTAATATATATATAAGTTACAGCGTGTGTGTGTGTATATATATATATCGTATTAAAATATACGTATGTTTCTATATATGTCTTTATATATATAAATTGTATAAGTTTCATATAATATGTTGTTTATATATAAGTTATGATATACTCTATTACACACAGTCTTTTATATGCTGTAGCATGCTGCATACCTAGTGCTTTAAAATCGCATATTATAAATATGTACAAGTTCTGGTTAGTACATATATATACATTGTTAATAGAGGTTATATTATGTTTTGTTGGTCGCATGTAAACAGTCTGTATATATGTTTGAAGTACGTATAATTTAAAGAAAATATATTGGTTTTTAATTAGTTGATTTTATATATATATTATATAAAAAGAGTCTGGATGTATATATTGTTATTGTATATAGTCTGCATATGTTTGAATAGCTGTTTACTCTGTTTATATAAATCTTCCACATATATGTTCGTATACATGATTATATATTAGTCTATTTTTGAGTATATAGTATATACAAGTTTATAAATGATCTGTTTGTTAGTTATATATATAAGTATATATATTAAAGCTAGTACCTATTTTTGATCTCTGGTTATATATATATATATATTATAGATTTTGTTTATGATGCAAGTTTATAACAGTTACATGTTATATATGTGATATAAGATAGTTGTATGTTGCTTGTTTATATAAATGTTTATTTCCTAAAATGGTTTACTTGAAACAGTTATATTAGTATACCAGTAATATATCAGTTAGGAAATGATTTCGTGTACTGTGTATATATATATTTTAAAATATATGTATTAAAATTAATAACGATCTTGAAATATGCATAAAGATTTTTTGATTTTGACATATGTATATATGTTTAAAATCTAATATTGATTTTTTCAATATATAATATTTTAAAGATTTTTTTTGAATACGTGTTTAAATTTTTATTTTGAAATATATGGCTATATATATATATATATATTTCATCGATTTATGTTATCAGCTCAATCCGTCGAATTCGTGCCCATCTTGCTTTGCATTGGAATTCGTTGCTTGGATTCGTAACTCATCTTATTCTCGTGTTTCTCCAGCCTCGAAAGGTGAGCAATCACTCACGATCAACATTCTTATATTTATTAGATTTGATTTCAATTGGAACGACAATTGAAATATGTTGTTGCTAGTTATTTAATTGCTATATATATATATATATGCCGGTATCTGTAATTGTTCACATGCGATATCTGACACCATGATCTGTTATTTATATTTTATTTGTTAATGATGATATATGCCTGTTGTTGATATTATTCTTATTATTATTATCATATCTGTCCTCACTCTGCAAGTTCCCTGTTAGTTTAGAATTCCCTATGGGTTGAAATGATACATACCCGAACGATCTTGTAGAATAGGAGAAAATCATTATGGGTTGAAATGATAAACTCAAGCGATTTTCATTGATTTTAAATTTTGGGATTGCGGGTTGAAACAATATATACCCCTAGATATTTAAATTGTGGATTGAAATGATAAATATCCATATCACTTGACCATAGGATAGAAAATTATATACAGACACAGTTGGTTTATATATATATATTGAAAATGATTTCCAAGGTTTTGAAAGGAAGTATATGGTTTAATAAATATTGGTTTTTAGATATTATATATATAAATGTTATTTTTATAAAGATTTAAATTTTTTATTTTTAAAATAATATGTTTTGGAAATTTTAACTTATAAGTTAGTTTTGAAAAAAATGTAGATTTTATGATTTTTACTTGTATTTTATTTATTTTAAAATATATAAAAAAATATTTAATATAAAAATAAATTTAATAATAAGTTTTAATTTAATAAAATTTAATTTAATAAGTATATAATATGTTTAAGTATTTACTTAAATTTATATTAAGATTTTAAAATAGATTTCATAACTTTAATAATAAAGGTTGGAAAGATAAATTAATATTGACTTGGAATTTAAATTGGTTAATAATTGAATTTAAGAAAGAATTAATTTAAACATATTAATTTTGAGATTTTGAAAAGATATGATTATAACTTGGTTTATAACTTGATTTGATAAAAAGTGATTAAATGAATATTCCTAATTTTGAAAAAATTAAGATTGAATATTTAATATTGATTTAAATATATAAGTTGGGATTTAAACAAATTGTTATAAAAATGGTTAAGAAAAAAATTTCCAATTTCGATAAATTTAAAGTTAAATGTTTAAATATAAATGAAATTTATACTGTAAATGTTTGAATATTTAAACTAGAGTCTTTGAACTTTAAATTTAATGGTTAAAGTGGAATTGATTCAAATTGAATTTTAGAATTTAAATGATTTAAATCGATTTGCGAAATTGGAGGAAATGAATTTTATTATATAAAGTATTATATTATATATATAAACTATTTTAATTTATAAAGTATTTTTAATATATATACTATTTTCTACATCTAAACTGTTTCGGTGGAAAGTGCTATGATTTCAAAGTGTTATGGTTTCCAAGTGTTATGATTTCAAAGCGTTATGGTTTCAAAGTGCTATGTTATAAACTTTGAAAGTGTTACGTTCTGAAAATGAATATTATTTAAAGTGAATAATGATATCAAATTTGATATGGTTTTGAAATGAATATGATATTTTGATACGAAGTATAAACTGTTTGAAAAATGAAATGACCATGGTGTTATAATAAAGTTTGGTTGTTAAAGAGACCGGGATCGGATATTGTCACTCTCTGCCAATACCGAAAACCGCTTTAACAACTGTGTATGTGGTGGAGATTCCAGAAATGAAGTAGGATGGTTTGGTGAACGATTTTTGTATGAGGTATGATGTGACCCTGACTCCCGTGAGTCAGCTTAGATGTGACTAAAATCAGTAGCCATGCCGAGCTAAGTGAGGTCATTCCTCCGATCGGGCACACTACTTTGATATTATATTCTGACTTTGTGATTTTATTGGTGGCCACCCTTGATTTTGATTGGGAGTGCGTTTCGAGGTGGGTGGTAGTAGCTGCTATGTGTTACCACCAGTCCGGATCCGAAAATAGTATATCTATCCTGGAAATTCCTCGTGTGCCATGGTCACATACCCTAGAGCGCCTTCTATAAGTTTGTTTTGTACCGTACCTATGTGATGTCCTTTGGGTAAACCTCCAGTTTACGGAGGAGCGTACGGCATTGTATAGACTACGGGAATATATAAAATGTATTAAGGGGGATATGGGTAACGCCTTAACGCTATTTTAATACTTTTACTTTACTATAGACATACTATAATAGCGTATATTACTACATAGTAGATAGTTCCACGGATCCTTAGAGGATGGAAATCCCAAACATCCTTTAAGTTGCTTGTATTTTAGTGGACATTTCACTTGAGTTGAATTTATTAATATAAGAATGTTAATCCTGACTCGAGTGTTTTGAGTTTTGCTTTACGCTCGGGTCAGACTGAGTGTAACAGCATTTGAGGCTCAACTTTGGAGATTGGAGCTTTGTTTGAAGATCTATCCATCCAGCTTTCAGCTATCCAGTTGTTTTTTTCAGACTTGTCATCTGTTTGTATTCGAGACTATATTGTATTTGAGATATTTTGTTGTATTTTATTTCAAACTCTATTGTTTGTACGGTAGCTTCATGAACTACTATTTATCTTTTCCGCTGCTTATTGTTATATTACTCTGTGTCCGTGATTCTATGATTGATTTTATTTACTGTATATGCTGAGTTTTGCCAAATATAAATTAATAATCTTATATTTTGAGCAATTCAAGTGTGACATGTGCGGATGCGAATGGTTCGAAATAACAGGTAGTTATAAATACTCCAGAATCAGGAAGAACGCGAATATGAAGAGACCAGAATAGATTTCAGAACAAAGGGGGAAGTTCCAAAATTTCAAAGGAAACTAAATCAAAGAGGAAGGGACTCAAGCTCGAACGAAGGTGATTTTGTAATTAAATTTACTCTATATGCCAAGTTTTGCCTAAAACCAGAGCTCCAATACCAACTGTCACGACCCGGTATTTCGAACCATTCGCATCCACACATGTCGGACTTTGCTCAAAATGTCAGATTGTTAATTTATATTTGGCAAAACTCAGCATTTACAGTAAATAAATCAATCGGAAAATCGCAGACACAGAGTATTACAACAATGAGCAGCGGAATAGATAAATAGTAGTTCATGAAGCTACCATATAAACAACAGAGTTTGAAATAAAATACAACAGAATATCTCAAAAACAATGCAGTCTCGAATACAAACAGATGACAAGTTTGAACAAAACAACTGGATAGCTGAAAGCTGGATGGATAGATCTTCAAACAAAGCTCCAATCTCCAAAGTTGAGCCTCAAATGCTGTGACACTCAGTCTGACCCGAGCGTAAAGCAAAACACAAAACACTCGAGTCAGGATTAACATTCTTATATTAATAAATTCAACTCAAGTGAAATGTCAACTGAAATACAAGTAACTTAAAGGATGTTTGGGATTCCCATCCTCTAAGGATCCGCAGAACTATCTACTATGTAGTAATATACGCTATTATAATATGTCTATAGTAAAGTAAAAGTATTAAAATAGCATTAAGGCGTTACCCATATTCCCCTTAACAAATTTTATATATTCCAGTAGTCTATACAATGTCGTACGCTCCTCCGTAAACTGGAGGTTAACACAGAGGACATCACAAAGGTACAGTACAAAACAAACTCGTAGAAGGCGCGCTAGGGCATGTGAACACGGCACTCGAGGCAATGTCAGGTTAGATATACCAATTGCACTCCCGGACTGGTGGTAATGCATAGCTGCTACTACTGCCCACCTCATGACACACTCCCAAATCAAATGGTGCACCCAATCAAATCACAAAAGCAATAGAATGGTATCGAAGAAATGTGCCTGATCGGAGGAATGACCCCACTTGGCCCGGTATAGCTCCTGTTTTAGTCACATCTAAGCTGACTCACGGGAGTCAGGGTCACGTCATACCATATAGGAGCGTCGCTAAACCATCCTACTTCATTTCTGGAATCTCCGCCATGTACACAGTTGTTAAAGTGGTTTTCGGTATTGACACAGAGTATGACAATATCCGATCCCGGTCTCTTTAACCACCAAACGTTATTATAACACCATGGTCATTTCATTTTCAAACAGTTTATACTTCATATCAAAATATCATATTCATTTCAAAACCATATCAATTCGATATCATTATTCACTTTAAATAATATTCATTTCCAAAATCGTAACACTTTAAAAATTATAACACTTTAGAAATCATAGCACATCGAAATCATAACACTTTGGAAATCATAACACTTTTGAAGTCATAACACTTTAAAAATCATAGCAGTTTCCATCTAAACAGTTTAGATATTGAATAGTATATATATTACAATAGTTATAAATTGAAATAGTTTATATATATATATATAAACACTTTATATAATAAAATTAGTTTCCTCCAATTTTGCAAATTGATTCAAATCATCTTAAATCCCAACGTTCAATTTAATTAATTCCAATTTAACCATTTCAATTTAAAGTTTAAAGATTCAAGTTTATATATTCAAACATTTACAATATAGATTTCATTTATATTTCAACATTTAACTCTAACTTTATTCAAATTGGAAAGTATTCACTTAATCATTTTGATAACAATTTATAAAAATACCAATTTATAAATTTAAATCAATATTAATATTAAATCTCAGTTTTATTTAAAAATTGAAAATATTCATTTAATCACCTTTTCATTGCATCAAGTTATAAATCATATTTTTCAACATCTAAAAATCAATAAGTTCAAATAAATCTTTATTTAAATTTGCTTATTAACCAATTTAAATTTCGAGTCAATATTAATTTATCTTCCCAATCTTTATTATTAAAGTTATAAAATCTATTTTTAAAATATTAATATAAATTTAAGTAAATACTTAAACATATTATATACTAATTAAATTTTTATTAAATTAAATCTTATAAATAAATGTATATTTTATATTTAATACTATTTTATATATTTTTAAGAAAATAAAATTATAAGAAAAATCTTAAAACTTATAATTTCAAAACTAACTTATAAATTAAAATTTCCAAAACATATTATCTAAAAATCTAGATTTTATACATATATAAAAATAGCCTATATATTATATTTTAAATTAATATTTATTAAACCATATATTCCTTTCAAAACATTGGAAATCATTTTTCAAAATATAGACCGACGGTGTCCGTATATAATTTCTATCTTAGGGTCAAGTGGTATGGATATTTATCATTTCAATCCGCAATTTAAATGTCTACGGGTATATATCATTTCAACTCGTGATCCCAAATTTCAAATCAATGAAAAATCGCTTGGGTTTATCATTTCAACCCATAACGATTTCCTTCTATTCTACAAGATCATTTGGGTATGTATCATTTCAACCCATAGGGAATTCTAAACTAACAGGGAACTTGCAGAGTGGGAACAAATATGATAATAATATAACTTATCAATAACAGGCATATATCATCAGTGATAAATTAAATAAAATATAAACAGGATATGGTGTCATATCTCATAAGTGAACAGTTACAGGTAATGGCATATCATATATAATAATTAAATGATTAACAGTTCAATTTAGCAGCATATTTCAATTGTCGTTTCAAATGAAATCAAATTTAATAAATATAAGAATGTTAATCGTGAGTGATTGCTCATCTTTCGAGGTTAGAGAAATTTGACGATGAAATTGAACTACGAATCTAAGCACGAATTCCGAAGCAAAGCAAGATTGGCACGAGTTCGACAAACAAAGCTGATAAATAGGAATCGATGAAAACAAATAAAACTAGTTTTGATATAAACTAAAAATATATACATCATTATATTATTATTTTCCCTAAAACCAATATTCAATTAAAATACATATTTAAAATCTATATATACCTATGTGTAATTTAAAACCAATTGTCCAAATAAAACCATTGTATTACATTTCAAAATCAATATTTATTACGAAAACCAACATAACTAATAGGTTAAAATTTATACAAACACATACACTTTATATTAAAACGTATGTAATTATAATTAAGTCAATATAAAAATTAGAAACGCATATATATGACACTATGCAAATTTATTTTGAAATCTATATATATAAACTCACGTTATCACATACATATAAACAATTATAATCCAAAATTGAAAACCGTAGATTATATATACATACACAGACCGAATATATATATATATATAAATACTTTTGTAAACTATATTTAACCAACATATATCATTATTTCAAAACACAGCATATAAACATAAATATATATCTATATACATCTAACTAATATACTAACATATGTTTGTACATTGCAAAATATTAACATATAATACATAACAGATAATATATATATATATATATATATTACACTAACAATACTGCAGGCAAAGTGTTTTATATTATATGCAATATTGTGATGACCCGACTTTCTTTGACACAGAAAGTCGCATCATCTTGAAGAAAGAAAGGGATAGAAAAGAGAAAAGATAGAGAAGAAAGAAGAAACAACATCAGATCTCAACAGCGGAATGAATAAATTATATTAATAACATAAGTATTACATAATATACAATGATTATCAGAGTTACACAGATTATACATCACATACTAGACAGTTATAAACACCTGTCTAGTTATTACAACACAAGATACAACTCAAACAAACGTCTCAGAGATCACACAGCGGAACACTATATATATCTAACAACGCTGAAGCCTTCTGCTCCATTTGCTCCTCCACAATTCGTCAAAGCTAACCTGAATTCCTTGGCTACTCGTAAAAATTTGAGTACCCAAGAGTTTAAGAAAAACAGAAATAAACTTCGGGTCAGACATGGGTCTGGTGTGAGTAACAGGTTAAAGTTGCTTAACTTTGAAAACCCTTTGAAAACAAAAGGTATCTCCTAAGACTTCCCGCACATAAACACGGAAATATTTTTACCTTACGATAACCAAAACATTTATAGGAAATCCGGTGATATTATAATAGGTCTAGGATTTTCAAATAAATAAGAAATAGCTGAAATTGTTACATGATTAAATTCCAGCATACTAGCCAACAAGTGGGTAATACAATTAAATCCGAGATCACTTATTGGAGATTGGATTCCATACAATGGCAGGGCTACTGGGGTACCGCCCGTCACAGTACATGGCCTAGATCAACGTACCGAGGATCACTCCCAATCCCCTGCAACACAAGGCCGGAACCATCACTTACTAGATAATTCCCACACAAGACACCCCAGCAGTTGTTGCAATCAACTGCCCACATAACCGAATAATAAGAAGGGACCTCTAGACAGAGGAAATCTTGTCCTACTTGGGTGCTACCCACTAACCTTGATGCACCTCCCCTGTTTTAGCAATTCCCGGTTGATGAGGCTTGAGGCTATGATTACCTTTAATCAGAACACATCACTTAGAATGCTCATCGTCCGCATGACGATGTTCTGAAAGCATTCAATCCATACAAGTCCGTTCCGGGTTCGAACGAAACCGAAGGCATTATCTCGTTACACTCATTTTAGAATCACCCTCAGAGTTAACGACAATAACCCTTGCACTCTGAATCTTCACCTTCACTTGAGATTCATGACCTATCGTTAATTTGGATCGATGTGGTATTCGGATATCCAAATCTGGAAACCGGATCCCGGTCTCATCGAAATCCAAAACGTATCTTTTAGATCCAAGTTGTTTTAAAGTTAAAACAATTCAATTCTATTATCTATATACACAGATAGATAATTCACAGATTCACAATAGATAATCTATATTATCATCACAAATAGATAATTCACATTATCATCATACTTCATCCAAAGCATCCATATCACACAATCACTTATCTCATATCTGAGATCTCAAACCATTCAAGGTAAATCAATATCATTCAATATTCCTAAGCAATGATTTATTAATCACCATCTATAATTAATTTAAAATGAATTAAAATAATTAATTCATCTTTAATTAATTTAAAGTAAATTAAATTAATTACTTCCATCATTATCAATCTTGCTTAAATCACTATTAATTAATTATCAATCAATTAATCAATCATCATCCAATTATTCATTTTAATCAATCATCCTTGATTAATTAACATTTAATTACATTTAAGTAATTAGCATTAAATTAATTTCACAAATTAATTATTCTTAACCACTTATAGTAATTAACCTTTAATTACTTCATTAATTAATTAACTATAATTAATTACATTAGTCCTTAATTAATTACATTAATTAAACACTTCATTTATTAATTATTTCTTAATTAATCAATTCTTAATTACATCATTAATTATATTAATTAATGATCCTTAATTACATTTTTATTATTAATTACTCTAATAATTAATTACATTAAGTAATTAACCTTTAATTAAACCACATTTATTAATCACTCTTGATTAATCTCATTCAGTAATTAACTACTCTTAATTACTTCTTTAAATAAATTAATTACTCCTTAATTAATTTCTTAATTAATCCCTTGAATAATTTCCAAGTAATTAAATCCAAATTACTTCTATTATTAAATCACCTTCCATTAATTACATCCAATAATTATCAATTAATTACTTCATTAAGTAATTACACTCTATTAATTACATTAAGTAATTATTATCAAATCATTCAGTGATTAAATTAATTAAACTTAATTAATTAATTTAAACTAATCACGTTAAACTCAATTAATTACATTAAGAAATTAATTCCTTAATTTCTTCCATTAAGTAATTATTCTTATCTCATTTCATAATTAATTATTAAATAATCTTAAGTTAATGACCTTCATTAATAATTATTTAATTACTTTTCTTAAGTAATTAACTTAGATTAACCACTATTAATTTCAAATTAATAAATCTTAATAACCAATTAATTAACCTTTGATTACTTAATTAATTAAGTGTTAACTATAACTTAATTAATCCTTAATTACTTGATTAATTAATCTTTAATCATTAATTAAAATCTATTTAATAATCCTTGATTACAAATTAATTATTCCTAATTAATTAATCTTAGACCTTAATTGATTAATTTAAACCTTTAATTACTAATTTAATTAATCCAAATCATTAATTAATTAAATAAATTAATTATCCATTTTAATTATCTTAATAATTCAAACCATTAAATCTTTATTTATTTAAAGGTAAAAACATTTTTCTTATTAATGATCAAATTTTCATTAACAATCATTTAATAACAATTTACTTCAAATTTATATTCAAATTTCATTTTAAGTTTAAGATTTAAAATAAATACAAATTAACTTAACAAAGTTTAAAAGCCTATTCAAAAACCTTTTTATTTCACAAGTTAAAGAAATATTTATCTTATAAAGAAGCTTAAAAGAATTTAAAAACCAAATCTATTTTAAATTCAAACCATTTAAAAATATACATTAAACATTTAAGGTTATTAAAACAATTTAATGTTTTAAAAACTTTATTTTATTTTTAAAACTAAGATTCAAACTAAACTTAAATTAGATTTAAAACTTAGATTTAAAACTTGTCTAAAACTTTGCTTTACAATTTAAACTTCAGGTTTAAATTTTAAAACAAAACAGGTTTTTTTTAAAACCTGTAACAAAAATTTTAACCCGAGGCACCATCCTAATTACTTCGAGCCCAAACACACTTTACTCCGAGCAACCCATCTACCTACTTCGAGTCAACACCATTAAAACGAATACAAATCAGAACCAAAGCAACTCATCAGACAACAGTGCACTGTGCATATGCATGTTGCCACTGTTCACCTCCGATCATCAGCGATGATCTTCCCACATCCAAAATCACTCAATCACCCCCAACTCGATCATCAGATCGAACTCTTAACCTCGAAATCGAATTCGAGATGACTCATCCAAACTTGGAAACAGAAACCACTACACAGACCCAAAACCTGGCAACGCCTCAATCACGAAATGCCGATCACCAGAAAATCTGCTACTCCGGCCATGACTTCGCCTACGACCAACCTTCCATCTCCCAAAATCCCACTGCACTCGATCAACCCAAACGGTCGTGGTGATCGATTCATTATACCTAGTTAAAACTAGGGTTCCAGAAAGAATCTCGCCACCGCTGCCTCCTCGATGAAATGCATTGCCATCCAGTATTTTTCCAAGATACTACAATCACTCCTCCATCATTAGGAAGAACCCCGACCCATTCAAACACATAGACTACCAGAAAACCCCAAAAGTTCCATTCCAGTTCAAACCCAAATTGCACCTTCATCTTATTTATAAAAATCTTGATTTTAGTGCTAAAAATCATGATTTGGTTTATGTATTCAATTTATAATACTGAATTTATAAATTACACGGTTTGAATTTTGATTTATATTGAGCATGCACTGATGTTTTTAAATTCCAGAGACAAACAGGCTTTATTTTGACTAACTTAAATTTTTAAACATTAATCCAAGTTAAATGAAACAATATTTGTTTGATAATCAGATCCTATCAAGAACTAGATCATGTGGTAAGGACTTTAAATAAAAAATTTGAGCCTGAGAAAAACAATGCAGAATAGAGCAATTATAAACAGCATGCACACAAATAAATATTCATATCAAACATTCACTTATATATACATGCAATACACAATTATATTCAACCATACTAGCATGCAACCAAATTATATTTTAAATTTTAAAAGTTACTCACCAATTTTAAGAACAGGGCCTTTGATTTTGAAAACAGCGCTTGCACCTTTAAAGATTGAGTTGCTGGAAAATGTCTTTTGCTTATGAAAACTTGAGTTGCTTCTTTGTTTTGATTTAAAACTGCATGCTTGCTTTAGTTTGAAAAGATGTAGGCATTTGTTCATCCCAGGTTGAAGAAGAAGAATGCACAGGCTAATGGTTTGAAAAATGCAGGCTTTGATTTGAAAAATGGTTTGCATGCAGGCTTGTTCTTGTTTGATTCCAGGTTGTTGAAGAATGGTTACAGATTTGGCTTGATTATCTTGCTTCAGATTGCATTATGAAGATGTTACAGGCTTTGCCTTTGATTTTGGAAAATGATTTACAGGTTTTGGTTTTGATAAAATGTTTACAGGTTTGGATTGAAACAAGTTTCTGGTTTGAGGATTTAGTTATAGATTTGTTTTTGAGAATTTTGTACAGCTGAAATCTCTTAAGTTTTGAAAAATAATAGAAAAAATAATAAAGGAAATGAACAATGTTTATATAAGTGAAAAATGTGATTTATCAAAATAAAAGAAAAATAAAAATTAAAGATGACATTTGTCATTAGCATTGTTTATAAATTAACACTTGTTATATATGTGTCTTAATTTTATTACACTTGTCCTTTAAGTAATTAATACTTATTTTTATTTATTTTAAAATGTTAATAAAAGCTTTTATACTAATTTAAAATTTTATAAATGCTTATCTAAATACATACATATGAATTTACTTTAAAAGAAAATAAAATAAAACCAATTATTTCAAAATATCTATCTTTTGAATTTATTAATATTGTTTGGAAATAACATTTTGTCAAATTTAAATAATTTATAAAAGATATTATCATATTACATATATAAATTACTTATCTTGAATGAATTAATATATCATATGCTATATTGTATTTTAAACATTCCTATCTAATTTCAGATCATATTTATTAAGCAATATTTGAAAAGAAATAAAACAAACCTTTTATTTAAATTTAAACTTAAGCTAAAATAAAATTTTAAACAATAAATTATTTATTTTAAGTATTTAAAACCATATAGTTATTTATTAAATAGCTTTGAAAAGCTTAATATTAAATTAATCATAATTTCCAAATTATCAAAGTGTATATTAGAAATTTAAAAACAAGATTTCATTTATTTATTAAATTTCAAACCAAAGCTTATCTATTTATAATATATACACACATATATATACATTATAAATAGAAATCATTTTATTAATTTTTAAAAGAAAAAATTCACTAATTAAATATTTATTTAATTAGATTATTAAATTAATTCAAATTTATTAACAAAGATTATCAAATCAATTTAATTTTTAATATAGATTATTAAATTGATATTGCCCAAAATTCCGGGATATCACATTCCTCCCCCCTTAAAAGAATTTCGTCCCCGAAATTTAAAAGCAAAGGTAATTTAATAATCTATCAAAGATTTTAATTCTTAAACCACAACATATATTATCAACCATATGCTAACAACCATAACAACCAATTTACTCAAACAAACAAATCTAACTATCCAAACAAAATTCTAGATAGAACTTCCTAGAGTTTCCTAGATATAAATACCGGGATACTCGCTCAACAGAAGCCAAACAATCAATACTACTAAGCTACAGAGCTCCTACTCATCTAGATCTATAAAACTGAACAGGATATCAGACCACAGACAAGTCTGACTCAACTACCAAATCCTCCTGAACCGCTGGTTCTAAAACCAGAGATGGATCATACACGTACTCCCTCAGAGATACGTGAAAAACAATGAATCCCAGTTATCCAAACTGGCAATTCAATCCTGAAGACCAAACACTTATCCAAAATCAAATCTCCGACTTCGAAATCCAAATTCCTTCATCTCTTATCCACAAAATTCTTCTGACGATCCTGGGTTGTCTACATCCTTCCTGGTCAGCTCAACCTTCGCTGATACCTCTAGGAACAAACTAGATCAAAAACAACTCATCAAAATGATCCTCTCAAGATCAACCAACAACTAAGAACAAACTCTACTCCTCAAACATCAGAGGACTGACTTACTTCTCCTATCCGGAAAAAGACAAAACAGATGCACTTCCAAACTGCTTCTGCTGCACAACTCTGATCTGAAGTAGAATGAAAATGCTGATGAAGAACACAAGCATAGACTGGACAACCCATCCCAGAAATATGGTTCAACAGATCCATAAAGAAGAACTCAGAAGTTCCACCAAAACCTGAGCTGCTTTACCAAACTCTATCTCTAGGAACCATCCTTCCACTAGGCTGAACCACTGGTACCACTCCTGGAATCCTACTCGATAAGAAAACTCAATCTCCAAATGCGGACAAACCTCTGACTTCCCTGAAGACATCCAGAAAAACTCTGATAACCCAAGAGAACACTCAGCAATCGCAAGTCACTTTTGCGATCAACCCAGCCTATTTCCAAAGAAAAAAAATGCTCTCTCTACCAATCAGAACAGCTTACACTTAGATATCCAGTCCATCGAAGAAATGGATCCACTCTGCTGCTTCTGAACTCCTTCTCAAGAAAAACTGCTCAGCCAGATAACCTTCTGCCGACACACAGAACACCTTCGAGCTGCACTACTGACATAGATGCCAAAGAATTCCTAATCCAAAGCTCTTCGAGAAACTCGAACCTCAAACAAAACAGAAACACCATGCTGAACTCAGCCACAACACCGAAGCAAACACACTTCCTTAACTTGTTCCAAAGAAAACATCTTAGGACACAATCCATAGTCACTGCATCTCCTCATGCAGCTACTACTCCCTGAGGTTTCCAAACTACCATCACTTGCTTCTGCTCACCCGACAGATCCAAACTCTAGTTATCCAAACTGCACTTCAAAAATGGACTCCGAACCATAACAGGTTTCCTTTAGAGATCGATGAAATCCTTACACCACTGCAAAGCTTACTCGAGACGGTATTAGGTCTACAGTCTCGATAGATACACTTCCAACCTCAAACATTCAAACTCCCACCATTGGTAGTCATGTTACACACACCACTACCCTATCTACCTTTATAACTTATATTGGAAAACCCGAACAGGTAACCCAACAAATAGGTAGAAATATATAATATATATCAAAATTATAAGTACGCTCTCTCAATAAAGAATTCACTCCAAAGCCTAGGTATTCACTCAACCTAGAGCTCTGATACCAACTGTAACGGTCGGTAGGCTTTTCAACCATCCCAACAGCGGCCACTTTCCGCCGTGGCACACAGTGGTACCTCGAATTTTCTTTTACGGCCAGCCTCTCGACTCGTAACCAACCCATCAAGGCCTTATACTACCTCTCAAGGACATGTAGGAGTAAGAGTCTCCTGCTCGCCACCAAACACGAAGCAAGAATCCCCTATCATGCTGTAATATAGCAAATCTGATCTCGGTCTCATCAAAATCCAAAACGTATCTTTTAAGTCCAAGTTGTTTTAAAGTTAAAACAATTCAATTCTATTATCTATATACACAGATAGATAATTCACAGATTCACAATAGATAATCTATATTATCATCACAAATAGATAATTCACATTATCGTCATACTTCATCCAAAGCATCCATATCACACAATCACTTATCTCATATCTGAGATCTCAAACCATTCAAGGTAAATCAATATCATTCAATATTCCTAAGCAATGATTTATTAATCACCATCTATAATTAATTTAAAATGAATTAAAATAATTAATTCATCTTTAATTAATTTAAAGTAAATTAAATTAATTACTTCCATCATTATCAATCTTGCTTAAATCACTATTAATTAATTATCAATCAATTAATCAATCATCATCCAATTATTCGTTTTAATTAATCATCCTTGATTAATTAACATTTAATTACATTTAAGTAATTAGCATTAAATTAATTTCACAAATTAATTATTCTTAACCACTTATAGTAAATAACCTTTAATTACTTCATTAATTAATTAACTATAATTAATTACATTAGTCCTTAATTAATTACATTAATTAAACACTTCATTTATTAATTATTTCTTAATTAATCAATTCTTAATTACATCATTAATTATATTAATTAATGATCCTTAATTACATTTTTATTATTAATTACTCTAATAATTAATTACATTAAGTAATTAACCTTTAATTAAACCACATTTATTAATCACTCTTGATTAATCTCATTCAGTAATTAACTACTCTTAATTACTTCTTTAAATAAATTAATTACTCCTTAATTAATTTCTTAATTAATCCCTTGAATAATTTCCAAGTAATTAAATCCAAATAACTTCTATTATTAAATCATCTTCCATTAATTACATCCAGTAATTATCAATTAATTACTTCATTAAGTAATTACACTCCATTAATTACATTAAGTAATTATTATCAAATCATTCAGTGATTAAATTAATTAAACTTAATTAATTAATTTAAACTAAACACATTAAACTCAATTAATTACATTAAGAAATTAATTCCTTAATTTCTTCCATTAAGTAATTATTCTTATCTCATTTCATAATTAATTATCATTAATTAATTAATCTAATTAATTATTAAAATTAATCACATTAATTAATTATTAAATAATCTTAAGTTAATGACCTTCATTAATAATTATTTAATTACTTTTCTTAAGTAATTAACTTAGATTAACCATTATTAATTTCAAATTAATAAATCTTAATAACCAATTAATTAACCTTTAATTATTTAATTAATTAAGTGTTAACTGTAACTTAATTAATCCTTAATTACTTGATTAAATAATCTTTAATCATTAATTAAAATCTAATTAATAATCCTTGATTACAAATTAATTATTCCTAATTAATTAATCTTAGACCTTATTTAATTAATTTAAACCTTTAATTACTAATTTAATTAATCCAAATCATTAATTAATTAAATAAATTAATTATCCATTTTAATTATCTTAATAATTCAAACCATTAAATCTTTATTTATTTAAAGGTAAAAACATTTTTCTTATTAATGATCAAATTTTCATTAACAAATCATTTAACAACAATTTACTTCAAATTTATATTCAAATTTCATTTTAAGTTTAAGATTTAAAATAAATACAAATTAACTTAACAAAGTTTAAAAGCCTATTCAAAAACCTTTTTATTTCACAAGTTAAAGAAATATTTATCTTATAAAGAAGCTTAAAAGAATTTAAAAACCAAATCTGTTTTAAATTCAAACTATTTAAAAAATATACATCAAACATTTAAGGTTGTTAAAACAATTTAATGTTTTAAAAACTTTATTTTATTTTTAAAACTGAGATTCGAACTAAACTTAAATTAGATTTAAAACTTTGCTTTACAATTTAAACTTCAGGTTTAAATTTTAAAACAAAACAGGTTTCTTTTAAAACCTGTAACAAAATTTTTAACCCGAGGCACCATCCTAATTACTTCGAGCCCAAACACACTTTACTCCGAGCAACCCATCTACCTACTTCGAGTCAACACCATTAAATCGAATACAAATCAGAACCAAAGCAACTCATCAGACAACAGTGCACTGTGCACATGCACGTTGCCACTGTTCATCTCCGATCATCAGCGATGATCTTCCCACATCCAAAATCACTCAATCACCCCAACTCGATCATCAGATCGAACTCTTAACCTCGAAATTGAATTTGAGATGACTCATCCAAACTTGGAAACAGAAACCACTGCACAGATCCAAAACCTGGCAACGCCTCAATCACGAAACGCCGATCACCAGAAAATCTGCTACTCCGGCCACGACTTCGCCTACGACCAACCTTCCATCTCCCAAAATCCCACTGCACTCGATCAACCCAAACGGTCGTGTTGATCGATTCATTATACCTAGTTAAAACTAGGGTTCCAGAAAGAATCTCGCCACCGCTGCCTCCTCGATGAAATGCATCGCCATCCAGTATTTTTCCAAGATACTACGATCACTCCTCCATCATTAGGAAGAACCCTGACCCATTCAAACACATAGACCGCCAGAAAACCCCAAAAGTTCCATTCCAGTTCAAACCCAAATTGCACCTTCATCTTATTTATAAAAATCTTGATTTTAGTGCTAAAAATCATGATTTGGTTTATGTATTCAATTTATACTACTGAATTTATAAATTACACGGTTTGAATTTTGATTTATACTGAGCACGCACTGATGTTTTTAAATTCCAGAGACAAACAGGCTTTATTTTGACTAACTTAAATTTTTAAACATTAATCCAAGTTAAATCAAACAATATTTGTTTGATAATCAGATCCTATCAAGAACTAGATCATGTGTTAAGGACTTTAAATAAAAATTTTGAGCTTAAGAAAAACAATGCAGAACAGAGCAATTATAAACAGCATGCACACAAATAAATATTCACATTAGACATTCACTTATATATACATGCAATACACATTTATATTCAACCATACTAGCATGCAACCAAATTATATTTTAAATTTTAAAAGTTACTCACCAATTTTAAGAACAGGGCCTTTGATTTTGAAAACAGCGCTTGCACCTTTAAAGATTGAGTTGCTGGAAAATGTCTTTTGCTTATGAAAACTTGAGTTGCTTCTTTGTTTTGATTTAAAACTGCATGCTTGCTTTAGTTTGAAAAGATGCAAGCATTTGTTCATCCCAGGTTGAAGAAGAAGAATGCACAGTATAATGGTTTGAAAAATGCAGGCTTTGATTTGAAAAATGGTTTGCATGCAGGCTTGTTCTTGTTTGATTCCAGGTTGTTGAAGAATGGTTACAGATTTGGCTTGATTATCTTGCTTCAGATTGCATTATGAAGATGTTACAGGCTTTGCCTTTGATTTTGGAAAATGATTTACAGGTTTTGGTTTTGATAAAATGTTTACAGGTTTGGATTGAAACAAGTTTCTGGTTTGAGGATTTAGTTATAGATTTGTTTTTGAGAATTTTGTACAGCTGAAATCTCTTAAGTTTTGAAAAATAATAGAAAAAATAATAAAGGAAATGAACAATGTTTATATAAGTGAAAAATGTGATTTATCAAAATAAAAGAAAAATAAAAATTAAAGATGACATTTGTCATTAGCATTGTTTATAAATTAACACTTGTTATATATGTGTCTTAATTTTATTACACTTGTCCTTTAAGTAATTAATACTTATTTTTATTTATTTTAAAATGTTAATAAAAGCTTTTATACTAATTTAAAATTTTATAAATGCTTATCTAAATACATACATATGAATTTACTTTAAAAGAAAATAAAATAAAACCAATTATTTCAAAATATCTATCTTTTGAATTTATTAATATTGTTTGGAAATAACATTTTGTCAAATTTAAATAATTTATAAAAGATATTATCATATTACATATATAAATTACTTATCTTGAATGAATTAATATATCATATGCTATATTGTATTTTAAACATTCCTATCTAATTTCAGATCATATTTATTAAGCAATATTTGAAAAGAAATAAAACAAACCTTTTATTTAAATTTAAACTTAAGCTAAAATAAAATTTTAAACAATAAATTATTTATTTTAAGTATTTAAAACCATATAGTTATTTATTAAATAGCTTTGAAAAGCTTAATATTAAATTAATCATAATTTCCAAATTATCAAAGTGTATATTAGAAATTTAAAAACAAGATTTCATTTATTTATTAAATTTCAAACCAAAGCTTATCTATTTATAATATATACACACATATATATACATTATAAATAGAAATCATTTTATTAATTTTTAAAAGAAAAAATTCACTAATTAAATATTTATTTAATTAAATTATTAAATTAATTCAAATTTATTAACAAAGATTATCAAATCAATTTAATTTTTAATATAGATTATTAAATTGATATTGCCCAAAATTCCGGGATATCACATTCCTCCCCCCTTAAAAGAATTTCGTCCCCGAAATTTAAAAGCAAAGGTAATTTAATAATCTATCAAAGATTTTAATTCTTAAACCACAACATATATTATCAACCATATGCTAACAACCATAACAACCAATTTACTCAAACAAACAAATCTAACTATCCAAACAAAATTCTAGATAGAACTTCCTAGAGTTTCCTAGATATAAATACCGGGATACTCGCTCAACAGAAGCCAAACAATCAATACTACTAAGCTACAGAGCTCCTACTCATCTAGATCTATAAAACTGAACAGGATATCAGACCACAGACAAGTCTGACTCAACTACCAAATCCTCCTGAACCGCTGGTTCTAAAACCAGAGATGGATCATACACGTACTCCCTCAGAGATACGTGAAAAACAATGAATCCCAGTTATCCAAACTGGCAATTCAATCCTGAAGACCAAACACTTATCCAAAATCAAATCTCTGACTTCGAAATCCAAATTCCTTCATCTCTTATCCACAAAATTCTTCTGACGATCCTGGGTTGTCTACATCCTTCCTGGTCAGCTCAACCTTCGCTGATACCTCTAGGAACAAACTAGATCAAAAACAACTCATCAAAATGATCCTCTCAAGATCAACCAACAACTAAGAACAAACTCTACTCCTCAAACATCAGAGGACTGACTTACTTCTCCTATCTGGAAAAAGACAAAACAGATGCACTTCCAAACTGCTTCTGCTGCACAACTCTGATCTGAAGTAGAATGAAAATGCTGATGAAGAACACAAGCACAGATTGGACAGCCCATCCCAGAAATATGGTTCAACAGATCCATAAAGAAGAACTCAGAAGTTCCACCAAAACCTGAGCTGCTTTACAAAACTCTATCTCTAGAAACCATCCTTCCACTAGGCTGAACCACTGGTACCACTCCTGGAATCCTACTCGATAAGAAAACTCAATCTCCAAATGTGGACAAACCTCTGACTTCCCTGAAGACATCCAGAAAAACTCTGATAACCCAAGGGAACACTCAGCAATCGCAAGTCACTTTTGCGATCAACCCAGCCTATTTCCAAAGAAAACAAATGCTCTCTCTCTACCAATCAGAACAGCTTACACTTAGCTATCCAGTCTATCGAAGAAATGGATCCACTCTGCTGCTTCTGAACTCCTTCTCAAGAAAAACTGCTCAGCCAGATAACCTTCTGCCGACACACAGAACACCTTCGAGCTGCACTACTGACATAGATGCCAAAGAATTCCTAATCCAAAGCTCTTCGAGAAACTCGAACCTCAAACAAAACAGAAACACCATGCTGAACTCAGCCACAACACCGAAGCAGACACACTTCCTTAACTTGTTCCAAAGAAAACATCTTAGGACACAATCCATAGTCACTGCATCTCCTCACACAGCTACTACTCCCTGAGGTTTCCAAACTACCATCACTTGCTTCTGCTCACCCGACAGATCCAAACTCTAGTTATCCAAACTGCACTTCAAAAATGGACTCCGAACCATAACAGGTTTCCTTTAGAGATCGATGAAATCCTTACACCACTGCAAAGCTTACTCGAGACGGTATTAGGTCTACAGTCTCGACAGATACACTTCCAACCTCAAACATTCAAACTCCAACCATTGGTAGTCATGTTACACACACCACTACCCTATCTACCTTTATAACTTATATTGGAAAACCCGAACAGGTAACCCAACAAATAGGTAGAAATAAATAAATATATAAATATATATCAAAATTATAAGTACGCTCTCTCAATAAAGAATTCACTCCAAAGCCTAGGTATTCACTCAACCTAGAGCTCTGATACCAACTGTAACGGTCGGTAGGCTTTTCAACCATCCCAACAGCGGCCACTTTCCGCCGTGGCACACAGTGGTACCTCGAATTTGCTTTTACGGCCAGCCTCTCGACTCGTAACCAACCCATCAAGGCCTTATACTACCTCTCAAGGACATGTAGGAGTAAGAGTCTCCTGCTCGCCACCAAACACGAAGCAAGAACCCCCTATCATGCTGTAATATAGCAAATCTGATCCCGGTCTCATCAAAATCCAAAACGTCTTTTAAGTCCAAGTTGTTTTAAAGTTAAAACAATTCAATTCTATTATCTATATACACAGATAGATAATTCACAGATTCACAATAGATAATCTATATTATCATCACAAATAGATAATTCACATTATCATCATACTTCATCCAAAGCATCCATATCACACAATCACTTATCTCATATCTGAGATCTCAAACCATTCAAGGTAAATCAATATCATTCAATATTCCTAAGCAATGATTTATTAATCACCATCTATAATTAATTTAAAATGAATTAAAATAATTAATTCATCTTTAATTAATTTAAAGTAAATTAAATTAATTACTTTCATTATTATCAATCTTGCTTAAATCACTATTAATTAATTATCAATCAATTAATCAATCATCATCCAATTATTCGTTTTAATTAATCATCCTTGATTAATTAACATTTAATTACATTTAAGTAATTAGCATTAAATTAATTTCACAAATTAATTATTCTTAACCACTTATAGTAAACAACCTTTAATTACTTCATTAATTAATTAACTATAATTAATTACATTAGTCCTTAATTAATTACATTAATTAAACACTTCATTTATTAATTATTTCTTAATTAATCAATTCTTAATTACATCATTAATTATATTAATTAATGATCCTTAATTACATTTTTATTATTAATTACTCTAATAATTAATTACATTAAGTAATTAACCTTTAATTAAACCACATTTATTAATCACTCTTGATTAATCTCATTCAGTAATTAACTACTCTTAATTACTTCTTTAAATAAATTAATTACTCCTTAATTAATTTCTTAATTAATCCCTTGAATAATTTCCAAGTAATTAAATCCAAATAACTTCTATTATTAAATCATCTTCCATTAATTACATCCAGTAATTATCAATTAATTACTTCATTAAGTAATTACACTCCATTAATTACATTAAGTAATTATTATCAAATCATTCAGTGATTAAATTAATTAAACTTAATTAATTAATTTAAACTAAACACATTAAACTCAATTAATTACATTAAGAAATTAATTCCTTAATTTCTTCCATTAAGTAATTATTCTTATCTCATTTCATAATTAATTATCATTAATTAATTAATCTAATTAATTATTAAAATTAATCACATTAATTAATTATTAAATAATCTTAAGTTAATGACCTTCATTAATAATTATTTAATTACTTTTCTTAAGTAATTAACTTAGATTAACCATTATTAATTTCAAATTAATAAATCTTAATAACCAATTAATTAACCTTTAATTATTTAATTAATTAAGTGTTAACTGTAACTTAATTAATCCTTAATTACTTGATTAATTAATCTTTAATCATTAATTAAAATCTAATTAATAATCCTTGATTACAAATTAATTATTCCTAATTAATTAATCTTAGACCTTAATTAATTAATTTAAACCTTTAATTACTAATTTAATTAATCCAAATCATTAATTAATTAAATAAATTAATTATCCATTTTAATTATCTTAATAATTCAAACCATTAAATCTTTATTTATTTAAAGGTAAAAACATTTTTCTTATTAATGATCAAATTTTCATTAACAAATCATTTAACAACAATTTACTTCAAATTTATATTCAAATTTCATTTTAAGTTTAAGATTTAAAATAAATACAAATTAACTTAACAAAGTTTAAAAGCCTATTCAAAAACCTTTTTTTTTCACAAGTTAAAGAAATATTTATCTTATAAAGAAGCTTAAAAGAATTTAAAAACCAAATCTGTTTTAAATTCAAACTATTTAAAAAATATACATTAAACATTTAAGGTTGTTAAAACAATTTAATGTTTTAAAAACTTTATTTTATTTTTAAAACTGAGATTCGAACTAAACTTAAATTAGATTTAAAACTTTGCTTTACAATTTAAACTTCAGGTTTAAATTTTAAAACAAAACAGGTTTCTTTTAAAACCTGTAACAAAATTTTTAACCCGAGGCACCATCCTAATTACTTCGAGCCCAAACACACTTTACTCCGAGCAACCCATCTACCTACTTCGAGTCAACACCATTAAATCGAATACAAATCAGAACCAAAGCAACTCATCAGACAACAGTGCACTGTGCACATGCACGTTGCCACTGTTCATCTCCGATCATCAGCGATGATCTTCCCACATCCAAAATCACTCAATCACCCCAACTCGATCATCAGATCGAACTCTTAACCTCGAAATCGAATTTGAGATGACTCATCCAAACTTGGAAACAGAAACCACTGCACAGATCCAAAACCTGGCAACGCCTCAATCACGAAACGCCGATCACCAGAAAATCTGCTACTCCGGCCACGACTTCGCCTACGACCAACCTTCCATCTCCCAAAATCCCACTGCACTCGATCAACCCAAACGGTCGTGTTGATCGATTCATTATACCTAGTTAAAACTAGGGTTCCAGAAAGAATCTCGCCACCGCTGCCTCCTCGATGAAATGCATCGCCATCCAGTATTTTTCCAAGATACTACGATCACTCCTCCATCATTAGGAAGAACCCTGACCCATTCAAACACATAGACCGCCAGAAAACCCCAAAAGTTCCATTCCAGTTCAAACCCAAATTGCACCTTCATCTTATTTATAAAAATCTTGATTTTAGTGCTAAAAATCATGATTTGGTTTATGTATTCAATTTATACTACTGAATTTATAAATTACACGGTTTGAATTTTGATTTATACTGAGCACGCACTGATGTTTTTAAATTCCAGAGACAAACAGGCTTTATTTTGACTAACTTAAATTTTTAAACATTAATCCAAGTTAAATCAAGCAATATTTGTTTGATAATCAGATCCTATCAAGAACTAGATCATGTGTTATGGACTTTAAATAAAAATTTTGAGCTTGAGAAAAACAATGCAGAACAGAGCAATTATAAACAGCATGCACACAAATAAATATTCACATCAGACATTCACTTATATATACATGCAATACACATTTATATTCAACCATACTAGCATGCAACCAAATTATATTTTAAATTTTAAAAGTTACTCACCAATTTTAAGAACAGGGCCTTTGATTTTGAAAACAGCACTTGCACCTTTAAAGATTGAGTTGCTGGAAAATGTCTTTTGCTTATGAAAACTTGAGTTTCTTCTTTGTTTTGATTTAAAACTGCATGCTTGCTTTGGTTTGAAAAGATGCAAGCATTTGTTCATCCCAGGTTGAAGAAGAAGAATGCACAGGCTAATGGTTTGAAAAATGCAGGCTTTGATTTGAAAAATGGTTTGCATGCAGGCTTGTTCTTGTTTGATTCCAGGTTGTTGAAGAATGGTTACAGATTTGGCTTGATTATCTTGCTTCAGATTGCATTATGAAGATGTTACAGGCTTTGCCTTTGATTTTGGAAAATGATTTACAGGTTTTGGTTTTGATAAAATGTTTACAGGTTTGGATTGAAACAAGTTTCTGGTTTGAGGATTTAGTTATAGATTTGTTTTTGAGAATTTTGTACAGCTGAAATCTCTTAAGTTTTGAAAAATAATAGAAATAAAAATAAAGGAAATGAACAATGTTTATATAAGTGAAAAATGTGATTTATCAAAATAAAAGAAAAATAAAAATTAAAGATGACATTTGTCATTAGCATTGTTTATAAATTGACACTTGTTATATATGTGTCTTAATTTTATTACACTTGTCCTTTAAGTAATTAATACTTATTTTTATTTATTTTAAAATGTTAATAAAAGCTTTTATACTAATTTAAAATTTTATAAATGCTTATCTAAATACATACATATGAATTTACTTTAAAAGAAAATAAAATAAAACCAATTATTTCAAAATATCTATCTTTTGAATTTATTAATATTGTTTGAAAATAACATTTTGTCAAATTTAAATAATTTATAAAAGATATTATCATATTACATATATAAATTACTTATCTTGAATGAATTAATATATCATATGCTATATTGTATTTTAAACATTCCTATCTAATTTCAAATCATATTTATAAAGCAATATTTGAAAAGAAATAAAACAAACCTTTTATTTAAATTTAAACTTAAGCTAAAATAAAATTTTAAACAATAAATTATTTATTTTAAGTATTTAAAACCATATGGTTATTTATTAAATAGCTTTGAAAAGCTTAATATTAAATTAATCATAATTTCCAAATTATCAAAGTGTATATTAGAAATTTAAAAACAAGATTTCATTTATTTATTAAATTTCAAACCAAAGCTTATCTATTTATAATATATACACACATATATATACATTATAAATAGAAATTAATTTTTAAAAGAAAAAATTCACTAATTAAATATTTATTTAATTAGATTATTAAATTAATTCAAATTTATTAACAAAGATTATCAAATCAATTTAATTTTTAATATAGATTATTAAATTGATATTGCCCAAAATTCCGGGATATCACAAATATATATGAACAAGCTGATATATACCTTACTTATATATATATATATACTTATACAAACAGAACTTATTAAAATCAAGTATAACTCATTATATAATTTTTTTGCAAATAAACGTATATCTATCAAAATCCATATACATGCGTACCATATATATATAAAATAAAAAAATGACAACTATAGCTTGCATACTATATTATATACCAGATTATAAAATATAATACAACCTTATTCTGTTTAAAACATCTTAAATCTAAAACACACACATAAAACAAAATCATATATATATATATATATATATATGTTAGTTCACAAAGTTATTTTCTTAAAACACATAAAATATATATACCTTAATATATCATTAGAGAAGCATGGTCAAGGCAGGAGTTGATGATAGCGAAGGCTGGGCGAAGGGCAGAAGGTGATGGAGGGAAAAAGGTGGAGGAGCAGTTGGAGTTTCGGGTATGGAAGAGAAAGCTTCGGGTGAGAGGGGAAAGGCAAGGCGAGTCAGAGGCTCGACAGGGCCATGGCTACTGTGTGGGCTGGAGCATGGGGTAAGGCTGTGAAGGAGAGCAAAGGTGGAGGTGCTAAGGCCAAGACGGATAGGTGGCTATGGCTGCACGCGGAGGAGGGGAGGGTTAGGTGGTGGTCGCGTGCGGCAGTGGTTCGGTCTCGAGCAAGGGGAAGGGATGGTGGGTGAGAAGCTTCGGCCTTGGTTAGAGGGTGGTTCACTGGTGGAATTGGAGGGCTCGAGTGGTGAAGAGGAAGGAAGATCCGTGCCTGGTTGATGGAGATGTAAGATGAGGTGAAGACGGGAGAGAGAGTGACAGGCGAAAATATATCAAGCTTTGCAATTTAAAAGAAAAAAAAAGTTATAAAGGCAAATTAAAATGAACCGTTCAAATTAAATGAATACAAAACGTTTACCAATTTTGTATGTTTTATACTTTCGAACGGCGGAAATAAAGGAAGAGGGTGGAAAACTGGGATATATGGGATGGCAATGGCTGAATTTTAGTAAATGATGAAATAAATGTTAAAATGAAAGCTAGGCTTCGAAATACACAAATGAATATACCGTAGAGATCAGCATGATGAGACAATCAAAAGGGTACACGAATATTAGTGATACGACCTTCCTATCAAAAGTCAATATCCGGTACTAAAAATGCTGCTAAAACGTCGAAAATAAGATAAACGGAACAATAGCAATCCAAATTTGATGAAACGAAATATGACGTATCACTCAGAAGATGATTTACATTTTTATTATATAAAAATATTCAGGTTTGAAAAATATTTTACTATCATCAAATATTAACTGATTTAAATTTAAATAATATTACACAATAAAATAGACTCCATATTATCAGATGAAAATTTACCATTTGCTATGTTTTTATAGACGTATGACAAATATTAAATTTTTATTTCCAAATTTTATTATTTAAAATCTCACAAAAATTCAGTTAATTACGTTATTAAAACTATTAAAATTTTCGGATCGTTACAGTTTCCATATGTGATCGTTCTATCGTTGTTGAATATGACAAATTCATCGATTCAGTCTTGAAGAAATCAGGATCGGTAAGTGTTTTACTTATCGAAAACCACTTCAAGACTAAAATACGTGTTCTATCTCTTGGAAGTGGATATGTTCAAGATGCTCGAATCGAGATCAGTTTGAGATGTGGGAATCCGATTGGAGATTCGAGTTATATTCAAGTGATGGAAGACTCGCGTGAAGATGCCGAACGTAACCTCAAGATCAGAAATAACTAAAAACAGAGTAAGCCTCATAGCCTAGAGTTTGGCTAAACCATGATAGGATATTATCACTCCGTACCCAAAGTATGCTTACGAATGGTGAAAAAACTTCATCATGGGAAGAGTCATGGATTAACTACAAATATTTAGTGGATCTTTTGGGATATAATAGATTCCATGCATGTTCTTTGTTCAACACTGATGAAAGTTGCAAGAATTATTGGCATGGTTTTATAAATACATTTTTAAATATAGCAACAAGAATAATACATCCTTAGGTGCAGCAAAAAATGAAAATCAAAGTGCCGATTTCTACGAATGACATGCTAGTGGTGAGTTTTACTTTCAAAAAGCATGGGACAAATGCGACAGCATGATCAAATGTAGAAGTGGTCAAAATTAGTTTGGTACAACAAAAATAATGAATGGCTTTCTGTATGTATGTAGCTTTTACTAACCGCTTGAGTACTAAAGGTAGATTACTACACATGGGTGTAAATGTTGTGAAAATGTAAATGAATTATATAGAGAGAGAATGAAGATGATTCAATTATTAACGGAATAGTTTGAATTACAGGTATTTATATACATGTGTACTAGCAACCAACAAGAAACAATACAAGATGAAATGCTGTAGCAATATGATAACAGTATAATATCTTTAACACTCTTCCTCAATTCAAGCTCTCTCTCTCTCTGCCTTCTTCTTCTCCATTTCTTCTACATTCAATTCCTCTCTCAACTTTAAAAAGCGAGTTGATGATAAAGACTTGGTTAGAATGTCTGCTTTCTGATACAATGTTGGAATGTGATTAATGCAAATATCTCCTTTAGCAACTTGTTCTCTCACAAAGTAAAGATCCAGTTCTATATGCTTGGTCCTTGAATGAAGAATGGGATTTGCTGTCAGAAGCACAGCACTGGAGTTGTCACACCACACTGTTACTGGTCCAGTCATATGACCAAGAACTTTAGAAAGTAAGGATTTGAGCCACATAATCTCTGAAACAACAGATGCAACACTACGATATTCTGCTTCAGTGGACGATCTTGACACTGTCGTTTGCTTCTTTGAACACCACGACACAATATTCTTTCCAAGATACACACAATAGCCACTGATAGATCTCCTATCATCACTGTCTGCTGCCCAATCAGCATCGCCGAATGCACTTACATTCAGATTTTCAGGTGAGTAAAGTTTCAATCCATAGTTCATAGTTACTGCCAGGTATCTGAGAATTTTCTTCACTGTTTTCCAGTGTTCACTCATTGGATTTTGCATAAATTGGCAAATTTTATTTACGTTGAACGATATCTCTGGTCTTGTAATGGTGATGTATTGCAAAGCTCCAGCTATACTCCTATAATGATGAGGATCATCTATGGGATCTCCAGAATTTTTGGTCAGTTGCAGGTTTGTAGTCATAGGTGTAATAGATGCTTTTGCCTTGTCCATCCCTGCTCTCTTTAATACATTCTGGATATAATTGGTTTGATTGAGATGAAATCCACCATCTTCAGTTCTCCTTACTTCAATTCCCAAGAAGAAGTTAAGATCACCCAGCTCCTTCAGCTTGAATTGTTCATTGAGATAACATGTGAGCTGCCTTATCTCAGTTACATCATTCCCTGTCACAATGAAATCATCTACGTAGACAAGAATGTACATAATGTTGGTGTTGTTCTTTCTGATGAATAATGAACTGTCCGACTTTGTTGATGTGACGCCCTACCTCTATACCCACGCTAACCAAGAACACTACGATGTAGTGCTGTCAATTAGCACGGAGAATAAGGCTGTTGAGGAACGACCATTCGTGTAACTTCTTTGTGCGAGCACCGATATGTCAGATAGAATAGAATGCATATCTTTTAAAGAGGAAATCCAACATACTGATACAAACACAAAGCTATCACACGGTGGCTATATATAATCTTCGGAAACAAACATAGAAATAAACGTAACACAAATCAGTCACAGACAATTCATATCACAAGGCGGAAATAGATATGAATATAACACATGAAAGTGTACATCAGAGTAGTGGTCAAATAAGATCCACAATAACACAAAAGAATAGATACAAGTGCTAGACAAAAGATTAGTTATACAACATGGAGTCTACATCTCAAATGTGTACAACCAAAAACTACTAAACTAAAGTAGTTAGCCAAAAGTCACATGATGGTTCCAGATAGGAAGTCAAAAGGAAGCACCTGTAAAATCTCAGTCTGACCCGAGTATCATTTATAAGAAAATAATAAACGGATCAGTCTAGCTATAAATATCAGATGATATGGTACAAAGTAAAAGACATGGCATGAACATGTAATAACCATAATGGCATATTAATATAAGTATATAATTGAAAATCAACAAGGGATTAATCAATATCACAAGAATTTTCTCAAAGATAAAATAGAGTATCATACCCTAAACTTGTATTCATAACAAGTCAATGACACACAAATTCACCAATGCACAAAAATGACATGCATATCAAAGCCAATGGTAAAAGCTGGTGAAGCACAAATTCCAAAAATCAATAATCAGAAATCCAGAAATCATAAGAAGGGGGAAGGCCTATGAGCCGAATGCTCCACGAATGGTCCGAAGACCTATGAGCCGAATGCTCCACGAATGGTCCGAAGACCTATGAGCCGAATGCTCCACGAATGGTCCGAAGACCTATGAGCCGAATGCTCCACGAATGGTCCGAAGACCTATGAGCCGAATGCTCCACGAATGGTCCGAAGACCTATGAGCCGAATGCTCCACGAATGTGAGTAGAAACATCACACAAACGAGGTATAGTCTCCCTCGCAGACAAAAAGACATCGCACAATTGCTAGTCTAAATCAAAACACAAAAATGATCATCATGATCATCAAGAAGTGTCAATTACACTAAGCTAGTAAATATATGAGTTTAGCTTCATGTCCCATAACCACTAGCTTAAGTTAAATATTTACGAACAAACTGTAGATCTTCACTAGAAAATTGTCACAAGAGGTTCAATCGAACAAGTCCATAAATTAACCGACGAAGTAAACGCAAGCGTTTCATACCACTTGTTTTGCTAAGCCGTTTAATTATATTTTCTCATATGAATGAGGTAAAGGTTTGTATATACTAATAGATTGGAAAATAGTTTTATAAACGAGTTTGATATTGAAAATAGAGTTGAAATCGTTTTGATGAAGAAGTTTTGATATTTAATACTAGTATAGAAAACCTTTATATTTTGAAGTGACAAATCATAGAAGTGATTGTAGAAACAATCAATCATAAAAATTCACATTCGAAGACGTGAATAGAATCCAAAGAAATCGATACTGAATCCATCAAAATGGATATTCCCAAAAATCCCGAAGAAAAGAAGTCATCAAAGTCGGTAATAAATGATAACAACAAAAGGGAAACAACACGAATCGATTAAAGTTGGAAATTCAACAAATAGACAATATAGGCAAAATTGGCAAATAGGAGCAGGTCGGTCAACCGGACTCCCTGGTCGGTTGACCGGACCAGAAACAGAAGTGCACGGGTAGCAGGTCGGTCGACCGGACCCTGAGGTCGGTCAGCCGAAACCTGTAACCTGCACTTCCCAAAACAGAGGCAGGGAAGTGACTGGGTAGCAGGTCGGTCGGCCGGGCTCTGTATTCGGTCGACCAGACTTCCTGGGTCGGTCAGCCGGAGCCCAGATTCCTGCACTCCCAAAACAGAGGCAGGGAAGTGCTCAGTTAGCAGGTCGGTCGACCGGACCCTGCGTTCGGTCGGCCGGAGCCTGTTTTCCAGCACTTCTTGCCCTATCAAGTGAATTCCAATTCTTTTCAAACCAAAAGCAATAGCACATGAATATTTGTTAGAAAATCATACCCAACATCAATGATATCAAGAGAAGTAGATGTGAGTTCAAAACTCACCTTTTTACCCAAAACAAAGAAGAAGAAGATCAATTGCAAAGAGAAGATCAACTACTCACTACTTCAACTCTACAAGCTTCAATCTAAGAATCAAACAATATTTTCCAATTTAGGGCTTAGGATATTTACTGAAATTGAAGAGAGAAAGAGATAGAGGAGATGAAGAGGAGGCTTACAAATAGCTTCACTTTGATTTTTGGAGCTAGAAGAAGGACTTGCAAATGAACTAGGGCTTGGAATTTCTAATTCCTCTTCCATTCCCCCATTTTCAGTTTTAGCTTGAGTTTGAGGAGTGGGGATGAAGTAATGAAGAGGAGAGGGGAGTTTGGGACTGAATTAGTAAGTGGCTAATGGGTTCAGCCCAAACCAAAGCCCTAAGTGAAAAAGTGACAAAATTCCACTAACTCCAAACATATCGAAGTTTATACTTAAAAGATTGCAAACGACGTTTTGAACTCAATGGAAGTGGTCTCGAGTCCTAATTCGATCGTTTGCAAAAAGTAGCTTTTCGGACTAAAATCCAACGAACGATGAAATATTTAAATAAAATATTTAAATATAAAATCGATAAATATGCGGGTTGTTACAGACTCCCCTCCTTAAAGAAATTGCGTCCTCGCAATAATTAAGAGGAAAGTAAAAAGTAACAACCATAAAAGCATATCAACACAAAAGAAAATTTGAAATAAGAAGTTCACCATAAAGAGCGCGAAAGAGTTAGCCCGAACATGTTCGCTCGATGGATTCTCAAGATTCCCAAGAGAAATTCTTAAGATTTGAGGACTATTGAACTTTTACAAGAAAAACATCTTTATTTCGAAGGCGCTCAACCTCCGAAGCAATGATGCGAGTAGAATGTTGCTCAAAAGTCAAATTAGGTGAAACTTCAATTTCAACAATAACATTATGCTCAAAAATAAAATCGGAATCCCAAAGGCATTTCCGTAAATAAAAGACGTGGAAAACGTCATGAATAGCAGAAGATTGAGCCGGTAATAAAAAGACGATAAGCCACGGAACAAATATGTTCGGTGATGGGAAAGGGACCAACATATCGAGGTGCTAACTTTCCCGATCGACTGAAAACGCACAACACCCATCATAGGTGAAACACGAATGAACACCTATAAGATCTGAACCTGAAACCAGCTTCTCACCGGCTTCAAGCCAACACAAAGAGAATCGGCATGGCCTTCCATAGAGTGGCTCGAAAGGTACCATCCCAATACAAGATTGGAAGCTATTATAGGAAGAAAACTCAACAAGAGAAATATGATCTTCCCAACTTCCACAAAAATCGAGAACACATGAATGAAAGAGATCTTCAAGAGTTGATTCACAAGCTCGGTTTATCCATCAGACAAAGATGATAAGCGATGCTAAAATTTTAAGCTTTGTTCCTAAAGCTTTTGAAGACCTTACCAAAAATCCACAAGTAAAATAATGGATCATGATTGCTAACGATAAAAGTAAGAACTCCATGAAATTTAACTTGACATAGAGTTTAGCTAAAAAAAAGTATATTCCAAAAGAAGGATAAGCCTCCAGGCTACACAAAACAAGAGATGAACATAAATTGGATTCACGATCTCGAATCTCACAAGTGGATAAAGTCTCGAGATCATTCCATCCGGGTATGATCATAGAAACAACTACTTGTTGCTTTCGGCTAAGTGCATTGGCAGCATGATTCCCCTTCCGGGAGTATAAAGAATATCGAGATCATAAGATGCCAGGAACTCGAGTCAACATGAAGTTCCTTATGAGAAAATAAACATTTCAAAGATTTATGATCGAGGTAGAGAACAAATTTCTCACCCAAAAGTGATGATGCCAAAATTCTAAAAGCGAAATCAATAGCCCCGAGCGCTAGATCATGAGTGGCATACCTAGTCTCGATAGGCTATAACTATTTAGAAGAATAAATGATAGCACGTTCTCTTTTGCAAGTGAACGGCATCAAAACCAATACGATTAGCATTGGTACAAAAGAGAAAATCTTGGTTCCCTTCGGGAATCACAAGAATAAGAGTATCGGGAAAGAATTCTTTCAAATAATCTTCTTTCCCAAAAAGCTAAAACTTTCAAAAATTACAAATATCTTTATGAAATAATCTTTCTAGAGAAATTTACATTTTACTAATCAATTTACTGTGTCTGATTGTCTCATCAAAGCGTTTAGGAAGTTCCTATCGATAACGTTGATCAGGCGCATCGACCAAAATTCTTAAAGCACTTAATGGGCAATACAATCACAAAATCATTTTCTATATGATAAACATGTTTCTCAAAAACCTTTAAGAATATTCTTTGCTCGTTTAAGAGCGAAAATCAAATTGTACTTATAAATAAATCTTATGAAAAAGATTTGCAAAATTTTAAATTGCTATTTTCATCCAAAATCGATATATACAAGAATGGAGTCATCGAGATCATAGAATACTCGATTCATAAAATGGATGAAATAAGCTGGACAAACAGAATGACATAATAAGTCATTCATAAGTTTCATAACGAGTGCGGAATGCGGTAAATGGAATGCTAACTCCCGCAACTCGTAGCAAATGAAAATCGGTGGCAAGGTCGAGCTAAAAAGACCTTATCACCACTCAAAAGATTGCTTAGGTGATAATCCTAAAACAAACTCAAAAATACCGGAAAATTCTCAAACTACATGAATGAGAGAATTAACACTTTCCTCATCATGTGAGCTTAAAGAATAAAATGATGCCATCAGATTGGAATCGAAATCATAAGAAAAATAGAAATCTGTTTAACAGATTAAGAATGTCGAAGATGAATAGTCCACGCGGGAAATAGGATATGGGCTTCATAATAAGCCAATCCTTTCACAAAAATAAATTCCGAAGCCTAAGTAAAAAAATCGGTTCGGAAAGAAAAATCACATAAAATAATTTCGACATCAATAAAAAGCAAATTGAGTGTTGCGGATCCACCAACCGGATTCGCAATCCTCAAAGAAGTCAACAAGCCCAAAAATGTCTAAAGAAAAGGAATCAACAAGTTATTTTGTTATAAAATAATGAGACGAAACCCATATCAAAAAGAACTCGAATAAAATGATCACAAAATAAATGTCATCAAGGATAGAATGGATACCTTGACTAAGAGAAGAGTTGCTAGGGGCTTGCACAATATTTAGCTTTCTCATGTCCTTGTTCAAAAGTTTGAGACATGCCGATAAAAGATGACCCGGTTTCTTGCAATAGCGACAAGAATGGGGTTTCGGACACATATTCGCATAGTGTTCCTTAGAATTACAATTGTAGCATCCTCCATGATTAGGGATTGGAGTCTTTGCTACAAAAGTAGTTTGCTTCACTCTCTTATTGGGATTAAGGCTCTTGAACTTAATATGCCTCTTCTTGGAAATCCCAATATCACTATCACTTCCTTTACCAACCTCTTCATGTCGAAGAGTGATATCCACAAGCTGATGGAAAGGAACTTCAAGTTTTAGAGGTAAAACCATTTCGGGGTTCTTACACAAAGCACAGATAAACCTTTGATTCTTTACAAGATCCAAAAGTTATTGGGCAGATATGAATGTGCCATCCAGAGACGGACTACTAGATTGACCAATACTAGGACTGCCAGATCCAACCATTTCTTTTCTTTAAGAAAGAAAGAAAAGAAGAAGAAAAAGTTATTCTTAGAATGAACATCAAACAAACTTGATTGATAAAACAAGGAATCATAAAAGAAAATAGGATAGAACGGTACAAAGACACGAATTAAATCCTAAGGCACAATTCCTAAGAAAGACTTAGGACATGATCCTTGCTAGATTATTCTACATTGTTCCGAAGTTCGGCTTTGATACCAAGCTGTGACGCCCCACCTCTATACCCATGCTAACCAAGAACACTACGATGTAGTGCTGTCAATTAGCACGGAGAATAAGGCTGTTGAGGAGCGACCATCCGTGTAACTTCTTTGTGCGAGCACCGATATGTCAGATAGAATAGAATTCATATCTTTTAAAGAGGAAATCCAACATACCGATACAAACACAAAGCTATCACACGGTGGCTATATATAATCTTCGAAAACAAACATAGAAATAAACGTAACACAAATCAGTCACAGACAATTCATATCACAAGGCGGAAATAGATATGAATATAACACATGAAAGTGTACATCAGAGTAGTGGTCAAATAAGATCCACAATAACACAAAAGAATAGATACAAGTGCTAGACAAAAGATTAGTTATACAACATGGAGTCTACATCTCAAATGTGTACAACCAAAAACTACTAAACTAAAGTAGTTAGCCAAAAGTCAGATGATGGTTCCAGATAGGAAGTCAAAAGGAAGCACCTGTAAAATCTCAGTCTGACCCGAGTATTATTTATAAGAAAATAATAAACGGATCAGTCTAGCTATAAATATCAGATGATATGGTACAAAGTAAAAGACATGGCATGAACATGTAATAACCATAGTGGCATATTAATATAAGTATATAATTGAAAATCAACAAGGGATTAATCAATATCACAAGAATTTTCTCAAAGATAAAATAGAGTATCATACACTAAACTTGTATTCATAACAAGTCAATGACACACAAATTCACCAATGCACAAAAATGACATACATATCAAAGCCAATGGTAAAAGCTGGTGAAGCACAAATTCCAGAAATCAATAATCAGAAATCCAGAAATCACAAGGGGGAAGGCCTATGAGCCGAATGCTCCACGAATGGTCCGAAGACCTATGAGCCGAATGCTCCACGAATGGTCCGAAGACCTATGAGCCGAATGCTCCACGAATGGTCCGAAGACCTATGAGCCGATTGCTCCATGAATGGTCCGAAGACCTATGAGCCGAATGCTCCACGAATGGTCCGAAGAACTATGAGCCGAATGCTCCACGAATGGTCCGAAGACCTATGAGCCGAATGCTCCACGAATGGTCCGAAGACCTATGAGCCGAATGCTCCACGAATGGTCCGAAGACCTATGAGCCGAATGCTCCACGAATGTGAGTAGAAACATCACACAAACGAGGTCTAGTCTCCCTCGCAGACAAAAAGACATCGCACAATTGCTAGTCTAAATCAAAACACAAAAATGATCATCATGATCATCAAGAAGTGTCAATTACACTAAGCTAGTAAATATATGAGTTTAGCTTCATGTCCCATAACCACTAGCTTAACTTAAATATTTACGAACAAACTGTAGATCTTCACTAGAAAATTGTCACAAGAGGTTCAATCGAACAAGTCCATAAATTAACCGACGAAGTAAACGCAAGCGTTTCATACCACTTGTTTTGCTAAGCCGTTTAATTATATTTTCTCATATGAATGAGGTAAAGGTTTGTATATACTAATAGATTGGAAAACAGTTTTATAAACGAGTTTGATATTGAAAATAGAGTTGAAATCGTTTTGATGAAGAAGTTTTGATATTTAATACTAGTATAGAAAACCTTTATATTTTGAAGTGACAAATCATAGAAGTGATTGTAGAAACAATCAATCATAAAAATTTACATTCGAAGACGTGAATAGAATCCAAAGAAATCGATACCGAATCCATCAAAATGGATATTCCCAAAAATCCCGAAGAAAAGAAGTCATCAAAGTCGGTAATAAATGATAACAACAAAAGGGAAACAACACGAATCGATTAAAGTTGGAAATTCAACAAATAGACAATATAGGCAAAATGGGCAAATAGGAGCAGGTCGATCAACCGGACTCCCTGGTCGGTTGACCGGACCAGAAACAGAAGTGCACGGGTAGCAGGTCGGTCGACCGGACCCTGAGGTCGGTCAGCCGAAACCTGTAACCTGCACTTCCCAAAACAGAGACAGGGAAGTGCCTGGGTAGCAGGTCGGTCGGCCGGGCTCTGTATTCGGTCGACCGGACTTCCTGGGTCGGTCAGCCGAAGCCCAGATTCCTGCACTCCCAAAACAGAGGCAGGGAAGTGCTCAGGTAGCAGGTCGGTCGACCGGACCCTGCGTTCGGTCGGCCGGAGCCTGTTTTCCAGCACTTCTTGCCCTATCAAGTGAATTCCAATTCTTTTCAAACCAAAAGCAATAGCACATGAATATTTGTTAGAAAATCATACCCAACATCATTGATATCAAGAGAAGTAGATGTGAGTTCAAAACTCACCTTTTTACCCAAAACAAAGAAGAAGAAGATCAATTGCAAAGAGAAGATCAACTACTCACTACTTCAACTCTACAAGCTTCAATCTAAGAATCAAACAATATTTTCCAATTTAGGGCTTAGGATATTTACTGAAATTGAAGAGAGAAAGAGATAGAGGAGATGAAGAGGAGGCTTACAAATAGCTTCACTTTGATTTTTGGAGCTAGAAGAAGGACTTGCAAATGAACTAGGGCTTGGAATTTCTAATTCCTCTTCCATTCCCCCATTTTCAGTTTTAGCTTTAGTTTGAGGAGTGGGGATGAAGTAATGAAGAGGAGAGGGGAGTTTGGGACTGAATTAGTAAGTGGCTAATGGGTTCAGCCCAAACCAAAGCCCTAAGTGAAAAAGTGGCAAAATTCCACTAACTCCAAACATATCGAAGTTTATACTTAAAAGATTGCAAACGACGTTTTGAACTCAATGGAAGTGGTCTCGAGTCCTAATTCGATCGTTTGCAAAAAGTAGCTTTTCGGACTAAAATCCGACGAACGATGAAATATTTAAATAAAATATTTAAATATAAAATCGATAAATATGCGGGTTGTTACAGTTGAACTGAACCCAAGTGTCATCAATCTGCTTTTAAGTTTCTCGAACCAAACTCTAGGCGCTTGCTTTAACCCATATAATGCTTTATTCAATTTGCATACCATTTGATACTTACTTGTATCTTCAAAACCTTTGGGTTGCTCCATGTACACTTCTTCCTCTAGCTCCCCATTTAAGAAAGCATTATGTACATCCAATTGCTTGACTTGCCATTTGTTGTATAGAGCAATGGTAAGTATTACTCTAATTGTAGTAGGTTTAACCACAGGTGAGAATGTCTCTCCAAAGTCGAAACCTGGTTGTTGTGTATATCCTTTCGCTATGAGCCTAGATTTTTGCTTGTCTATGGTCCCATCAGCATTGTACTTCAGCTTATATGTCCATCGACATCCTATCGTGTTTTTGTTCCTTGGTAGGGTTACCAGTTTCCATGTGTCATTGTTTATCAGTGCCTTATATTCCTCTTCCATAGCTGCTCTCCATTTAGCATGTTTCGCTGCTTGTTCGTAGTTTACTGGTTCCTGTTGTGTGCCTTCAATTGTGTATACTTTCGGTTTGAAAATACCACTTTTCCCTCTTGTCATCATATGATGTCCTTGCTGTTGTGCTTCATTTCTGATTGAAGTTTCCTCTTGAGCTTGATTGGTACTTCTGGCTGAATTGTCTCCTTGTGGTGATGATTGATGTGTGTCGTTACTGTCTCTACTTTCTTCCTCTTCAGTGTTTTGATTACAATACCTCTCATCATTAAATAGTGTATTGCTTGATTCTGATTGATCATGGACATCACTTTCTTTCTCTCTTGCTTCTGATACATGGTGTAACTCGTCTCTTATTTGATATAGTGGAATGGGTGGTATTGATTTCTGCGCATTTGTCACTTTTCTTGTACATTTCACCTTGTTGTTAGTAAATGGAAAGATCTTCTCATTAAACATTACATGCCTTGACACTATGATCTTCCCTTCTTGTGTTAAGCACTTGTAACCCTTCTGATTTTCCGCATAACCAATGAACGTACAAGGACTGGACTTGAAATCAAGTTTGTGCTTGTTGTATGGTCTTAACAATGGGAAACATAAACAACCAAACACTTTTAGCCTCTGATAATCTAGTTTTGTGCCATGTAATACTTCATGTGGACTGAAATCCTTTAGAGTTTTGGTAGGAAGATAGTTGATTAAGCACACTGCAGTGGAGAAGGCTTCAGGCCAGAATTTCAATGGTAAGGATCCTTGTGCCATAAGTGTTAATCCCATCTCTACTATATGCTAATGCTTCCTCTCTACAATTCCATTTTGCTGAGAAGTATGTGGACATGTGTATCTATGAACTATTCCTCTTTCATTGAAAAAACTCTTGAGTGGCTTGAATTCTGATCCACCGTCTGTTTGAAACACTTTGAGCTTCCTCTAAAATTGTCTTTCTGCTTGTGTGATGAATTGTTTTACTGCCTCTGATGCTTCTGATTTTAGCCTCAGGAAATAAATCCACGTGTATCTCATATATGCATCAACAAAGGCAACATAGTATTTATAACCATAATCAGAATTCAATGGTGCAGGACCCCATAAGTCACATTCAATCAGTTCTAATGGTTTACTATATGTGGTTTGTGACTGATTGAATGGTAACTTATGGTTCTTGCCTAATTGGCATTGACTGCATAAGTGTGTTCTCACATTATTTAAATGCAATATCTTCTCTTTATTCAAAACAATTTTCATTACTCTTACATTTGGATGGCCAAGTTTTCTATGCCATACCTCATACTCAACTTCTTTATCACTATATTCAGTATTACAACATGTCTTATTGGCACTACTACAACATGTTACTTTGGCGGTATTGCAACACGCCTTATTATTGTCGACTTTCTCTCCAGTTTGAAGATTGAATTTGTAGAGGCCATTATGCAGTTCTCCTTGCAGCAGAACTTCCCCATTCAATTTATCCTTAATAAGACATACATTTGGGTGAAATTCAAAGAATACTTGATTATCATATGCAAATTGAGAGACACTAATCAAGTTCTTTTTGATTTGGGGAACTCTTAGCAGATTTCTTAATAATAATGTTCTGTTTCTATTTCTAGACATAAAATGTGTATAACCAACATGTGATATATTAAGAGGTGTACCATTTCCCATATGAATGGAGTGTTTACCTCTATATGCTGCACTTCCAAGATTTAAATTCTGAAGGTTGTTGGTAACGTGATGTGTAGCTCCAGAGTCTGGGAACCATGCATCATTTTGTATGTCAGTGTCCTCTGTCAAAGTGTTTTGGCCATCAGTCTGGTGGCTTGAATTCTTTTCATTGACTCTGGCAGCACCTTGTACTTGACTCAAATTTACATTGTATGGAGCAGATCTGGGTATCCCTTGATTAAGAGAGACTTGTTGATTGCCACAATAGTTTGATTCAAATCTGAAATAGCAACGAACTGCCGTATGACCAATTCTGCCACATATTTGACATTTTAGACGATTGTTAAAAAATCTTCCTCTTCCTCTATTTGTTGCTCTTCCTCTTTCAAATGATGGACCTCCCCTGCTGCCTTGTGTTTCTTGATGATTTCTTTGTGGAGGTTCGGATCTGAGATTGGTTTGTGTATTTTTATTCTTTGTGTTGCCTGCAAAATTAATAGAGAATTTTGATGATGTGTTGTTCTTCTGCTCCAGTCTTCCTTCATGTGCAAGGAGCACTGAGCTCACATATTGTACTGAAGGAGTTGTTTCTTTTGAGGTTATCACTGCAACAGCTGCTTCAAATTCGTCACTCAAACCTTTGAGAATATTCATGACATGCTCCATTTCATTTACTTTGTGTCCAGAGGACTCCAATAGATCACATAGATTTTTGATCTTGCTTAGGTATTCTCTGATGCTCATGTTATCCTTCCTAATATTTTGTAGTTGTCTCTTGTAGCTCATTATTCTCGCGCTTGCCTGTGAATTGAAATTTTGATGAATAGCACTCCACACTTCTAAAGATGTTTAACAACCGATCACTGATGATAAGAGGTTGGGATTGATTGATGACAAGATCCACGCACAAAGTAGACTATCTTGCCTGGAATATATCACGAATTCATTATTCGGAATTAACTGCCCTTGAACAGTTGTAGATTGTTGTGGTCTGATTGTTGCTAGATCTATGAACTTCTGAAGACCATATCCCTTAATCGCCATCTCGATTTGAAATTTCCATAAGAGAAAATTGTTTTCATCTAGGGTTGCGGTGATTAGTTGAGTTTGTGGGTTGATAATTGCTTTTAGCGATTTCTCAAATGTCTTTGATACCTGATCTGCTGTAGTGTTTTCAATGTTGGTTGATCCTCCTCTTGAATTTGCCTCATCATCTTGGGCCATTGATTCAAGTTAGATCTGAAGTGGATCTGAGTTTCGTTAAGTGAAGAATGAGGTAGGATTGAATTTAAGATATGATGAATTTGAATGATAGAATCTGGATCCGAATCTTGAATGACGTTGGGCGATTCTGCTCTGATACCATGAAAATGTAAATGAATTATATAGAGAGAGAATGAGGATGATTCAATCATTAACGGAATAGTTCGAATTACAGGTATTTATATACATGTGTACTAGCAACCAACAGGAAACAATACAAGATGAAATGCTGTAGCAATATGATAACAGTATAATATCTTTAACATGTTGATACAATTTGTTTGCTATGCGAAAAACTAATCGAAAGCAAGAATCGCATATTTTTCACATGTAATTACAATAGTTATATATGGACATTACTCAGATTAAAATTGAAGCTCTTACCATCCTCTATGGCATCGCATGAACAAGAAGCAGACAATCTACTTTCCAAATTTATATGCAAAGACCAAATCCAAGATTTGACTTTCGCTGCTTTCACCACAGCAGTATACTTTATCTAGAATGAAAGGAACACACGTATTTTTAAGGGTAAGCAAATGGATAATATTCACAGAGCAAAACAAATCGACGGAGAAGTCGTTTACCTCGTCAATGATAATGAAAGTAAAGTCGAGAGAACTAGTAGCAACGTCGGGATACTTGGTCGACGGGGAATAAATTTAATAGACACAAGCTGAGGAGGCACTGCCATTAGTTTGTACTTTGTAGTAAGGTTTGGAGATGAAAGCGGAAATGAGCTACAATCAAATAGATATCTTGATTACATCACATAGAAGCGGGTCGAATATTATAACCAATGGTCCTTTGCGTAAGCTGGTTATTATATGTTTTATGATATATGGGTTGCAACTCTTTTTTAACTTTATGGTTTTGTATGCAAGTTAATATATGGACATAATGTGTACTCTTTTCCCTTATAGGGCCTTATTTAGCTTAAGGGGGCTGTAAGATATTAATGAAGCATATAATTGAAGTATATGATTGCTTTTAGCAATAAGAGTACCGATTTTCAAAAAAATAATACTTATGATACTAAGTGTATGTGCACACAAACACATATCTTGATATATTCAAACACACATACACATACACACACACACACACACATATATATATATATATATATATTCAAATGTATATATGGTATTATTATTCAAACATACACGTATCTTGGGGTACTAGGTTGTTATTTACTTCTAGTTATTGTATAATTATAGAATGTCACAATCGAGAGTTTCCTATTTGTTGATAATACCTAAGGTCAAATGGAAAATGTTAGTGTCATAGTTTATGTAGTTTTTACAACTTCAGAATATTGTGGAACTTGGACTTAAGCACTCTACTTTGATTATGGTTAAATCATTGAATGGTGACCATCGAACGACTATAGTTAGGTTTGATTTGAAACATAGGAGTTGAAACACTATTCAATAAAGAATTCATCTCCTCTGTTATAAGAAGTTAGTATCATAATAAACTAAGGTGAACTCAAAGTCAAATACTCTAGCCAGATTAAAGCAAATAATAATAAATATTGTTTTTGAATGGATTTTGAAAGTGGACTATATAGTTGCATGCAGATATTATTGGAATTTCTAACAGGACAAAACTCCTAAAGTGATGCGGTATAATGAATAGAATATGCATACAATATGTCAATGCTTAAGGGTGCTACTCAAATTAAACTGAAATATGATTTTACCTAAAAGATATGTAAGCGATGAATTCATTCAAACTGTCACACCATCGGCTAAAGTGACGTGTGAATGTTAATATTTGAAAATTTCCACATTAGTCGTTGATTGAATACACACATGTGAGTCACACAACTGTATTTGTAAAATCTTTGAAATACGACCCAATTTAATTAGTTTATAATTATTATAAATGAATTAAATTAGTTTATATTTAATAAATATGAATTACAAGTGTACATGATGATTGAGTTATATTTAGTAATTGGGGTAGCTCATAGAAATATTCTTGGTGCAATTAATAATTATTTAGAAGTATATATAAATGTTATATGTGCATATATTGATATACAATATTGATATGTATCTAAACGGGTTGTAAATAGGTATATAAATAATTAAATAGGATTGATAATATTGACATAAGATATGTCGATATGAAGCAGGCCATATATGATATAGAAGGATTTGGAGTCAGCTTAAATTGATATGAGGAGAATGGGTAAGAAGAAGGGTCAAGAGATTTTCTATTCTCATTAGCTCTCTCTATATATACCAATACAAACACATTCCTTTATCGATGGTTTTGGAAAACCCTAGTTGACCCATTCTACTTCATCCCCTTTAAACTCATAACTCCATTGGTCGTACATCTTGATCCTTTGCACGCTCAAAATGGTGGATTCATTATTCTAAGAGATTAAAGCGGATCGACATGTTATAAGTGGCCGGATCTTCAATGGTATCATCTACTCTATAGATATAATATCATGATAATGGCTTAACCTTAATATAAAATATTGTTGCTTTATATATATATTTCTAGTTAGTTATTTAAATTTATAAGTAACGTATATACATTTTATAAGAAAAACTAATATGTATTAAACTAGAAAACAATAATAAAATAAAATAATTATTTTCGTCCATATGATATAAATCTATTTTATGTAAACCTTCCTCTTTAATGATGACATTCCTTGTAACAATCCACTTTTTTCGAACTTCTGGTTTTATGCCAAAATAGAAGTTCAAACCATGAAAGTCATAATGACAAATTGTTAACAGATGATAATAAGAAAAAAAAATAGTATTTTTAACTATATCTTTTAGAACTCACTTTGTTATGAAGGTCTAATCCAAAAGAAGAAAGAAAGCCTTTGTTTTTTGGAACTGTTAGTCGTTCCTTCGCTTCATCTATCATGCACTCCATCTGATTCCACTTTAATGATGGCATTCTTTATAACAACCTGCCTTTATCGACCCTTTAGTATATGCTCAAACCGACGTTCAAACCACAAAGGTCGACAATGACAAATCGTCAAGAGACGATAATAAAGAACAAAATATTATTTCGAACTATATCTTTCAGAACTTACTTTGATGTGAGATCTAACCCAAAAGAAGAAACAAACGCTTCTTTGTTCGGAAAAATTGCAACCTAGAAACTTCATCGATTCGCCTTGTATTCTAAATCAGGTGGTATTCCTCGTTTTAATGATCATTTTGGTACCATTAGTATTTTGAGATATATTAGTTTTTGAAGTTTTGAAGAGAAAGAGGATATGTTAGTTTCTATGTCCATATTTATCGTGGAGGGAATTTACCAATTTACTTCAAAATTCAAATATTTGGGCCTAGAACATTTAGCCCCATAAAACCCAAACTCGTATTCGTTGTATCTTCATTGTACAATCTTCGATTCAGATAAGTTTATAGTTAAAACAAATTAGGAAAACGTGCTTTACACAATTGTGCATCTTTTATCATCAAATTCAAATGTTTGTAAAATGAACAATTTTTCTTATTAAAATGATATTATAAATTGTTCCTTCCACTATGAGCTTTGAAACATATAGTTAGAAATTCTATTTTCTTTCTTGTTACATCTCTTAATGATTCATCATTTTTGGCTTTTTCATTTGAAGAACGGCTCGTGTGTTAAACTAGAGGGTCAAAGAAGGTGGGTTTTTACATTCTTCTTGCATTCATTTTCAAGGCCATCTTCTGTCGGATCCCTTTAGAGATTTTTTTCAAATCATTTGGCAAGTTAAGATCCAACCCGATACTCAATTTCTTTATGAAAGCCCTTAAAAATGTTAGCCTTGTTTTAGGCTAACTCCTCCAATTCAAAAGTACAAAATAAATTGAAAAATGTAAAAAACAGAAAGAGAAAAATAAGAGAGAATATAAGTGATTTTTATATAGGTATTATAGATGGCCTCCGTCCACTTTGATGTTTTATTACTTTTGCTTGGACTGGTTCTATAATTGTTACAATGATTTTCGAGATTTAATCTCAAGATACAAAAGTGATAGAGTTTACCATAGTTTTTCCAAGAAAAAAGAAGATCCCCCTTTTCATTGGAGATCAAGACCTATTTTTAGCTTAATTAGGCTATTCTAGGCCTTCAGATTCATCAAATATTTTTACAAACCATCAATTAGTTAGATCTAAAATATTAGGGAGAAGATCAAATCAAGTTCGAACCAAATCTTGAGGCTTGATGAATCAATACCGATCCGTAGCCTTGGTCGAAAAACTTGTACTTTGCTCCAAAAACGTCTTAATCTTCATGCTTCCTTGCAATTTCAGAAGAAAAGTGTTCTTTTTGATAGACCGGTATCAATGCATCCCTCATACCCAAAACAAGTATATTTCTTCAAATTGGCCAAGAGATCCATTGATCAAGAGCTTAGAGGCAATTTGGACTTCTTGATTGATTGATACTGATCCATCTATAGATCAGCACCAAACCCTATGTTTAGCACAAATTCCCCATTTTTCCCTTAGTCATTTGTGTTTGATTGTTTTCAAGTCTAGAATCCATTCCTTCATTGTTTCATAGTCCAATTCCGTTGAGAAGTCGCTAGGGTAAAATGCCAAAAAAACAGGCGTCATTAGTGACATGCTTTTATTTAAAAGCTCATTTGATTATTATCTTCCAAGTATATTTGATTCATCTTTTGAATTATCATTCATCTCAAATACACAATATTTTGGTACGCTAAATTCCTTCTTGGTTACCATAATAGTTATGCATTAATCTATAGTACCAACGTTAAATCCATTAACACCATTCTAAAGATGCTTTAAGTGAAATTCCCTTATTCTAGATATACATCTTCGTGAAGATAATAGTGAAGGAGCCTATAGATCCATTGTAGTACTAGAAATGAAAATATCTTCTTCACAACTAATAGAACTAGACCCTCTAGGTTTACCAGTAGGGTTTATAAAGCGAGTATCGACATGCACCTAACCAACATTGTTGTACTTAAGGCTTGTCAATTGTTGACTTTATGATCACTTTAGTAAAGAATGTATATGGCACACATCTTACTTGCGGTAAATGGATGGAGAAGACCCATCATCTTTTAAGAAGACTACGAATTTTACTAGCAAAACCTATTATTATAGTAATTGTTAGCCCCATGGGATTGCTTGATTCGATTTATTTCAACATAATGCTTACATGAATTGGAGGATGCCGAGGAGGCATCACTATAAGAGGTGGCTACAATGGTGATGCTACAAGTGGTAGCGACGACAACTGGCCAAGGGATGGCAAAGACACCCACAATTAGCTAATGGACAGTGATGATAGCTAGTGATGAGACAATGGTGGCAAGCAGCCAAAAGTTCTCAATGAATGTAGCATTATTCAATAATAAGTAAATCAGTAATTGATAATGTTAAATAATTATCAGATTTAAAACATAGTAAAACTTATCAATATTTATTTTCAAAAAATATATGGCAAATGGATTTTTATTTGTACGAGGGGGAATTCACACATAAAAGATATAGTAATAAATGAATACTTTCCAATTAATATAGAAGTTAAGTGGTTAAGTAAAAAACACATTTACAACAAGCATACAAACATCGATGGGGTTAGATTTTTTACCCGACATCGAAGCGGGGAAATAGTCGAATGCGATGGAGGTTGTTAACCTGTGGTTTTAAGCACAGTTGAAGGAGGAGGGGGAGATGCAATAAGAGGAGTGCTAAAATGCTTAGAAGCGATGAGATTAGCGGTGCGATGGGGTAATGGGCGACAAAAAGTTCAGTTGGCGTACTTTTGATGGTGGTTATGTAACGACCAGTATTTTACGTACCGGAGAATTGGTAATATTATTATTTAAATTGTTTGAGGTCGTATGACTCTAAACTTTAGGAAATCACTACTACAGACATTTTCCACCTTTAGAATTTTTATCAAGTAGTTTGGACCCAGAAATTATTATAAGGCCTATAACTTTTGATAGGGACTGTACTAGGGTCTGAAACCAATTCCATTAGATCGGTCATAATAGGAAAGCAAACTTATCATTTAGGAGAGATGACTATTTTAATTTTTGCCTTATGCTGGTAGATTAGTGGGCAATCATACTAAGCCCATACTTAGGCCCACTAACTAATTTTGAAAATTGTGCCTAATTAATGATGATGGGATAGATGTAGCTCATTTCCCACTTTCGCAAAACAATTCCAAACCTCCAATAAACCTAATTTCATCAAAAAATTCATCTTTTTCTTACCAATCATAGCCTAATCCATCATTTGAAGGGTAATTAGTGAAGGGGGTCGTTGATTAATCATTTTGGCACTTTGATTTAAGATTTACTTCTATTCATATCAGATTGGGGAATTTGATTGGTAATTTGGGTATTAGATGAGTGATTATTGATCTCTCATTATTCTATGTTTGTCCATATAGTTAAAAATGATTTTTTTATATGATTTCTATGCTAAAATGATTTTAAACTTTATGTTAACCGTGAAAATGGTTTATGGCGGAATTGAAAATATTAAAATGGATTTTAAATGGTTTTACGTCGTTTTTTGGATCATATCGTAATTTTAGTGCAAAACTAGATCTAGGCTAAAACTTGTATGCTAATCATATTTGAATTGATTTTTTATGTTCAATAAATGTTTATAGATGATATACATTTTTGTATGTTGTGCTTTGATATAGTTTGCTAGTGGCTTTAGGACAAACAGGAACCGGTTGTTGATTTTGGCAAAAAAGTCAAAATTGCTCAAATTAGGCTAAAACTTGGAGGAGGGGCTTTGGAGGATGGGAAAGCCTACACTTCAGGTCACAAGAAGTTGGAGTAGATTTGGGCACCTAACTAGATATTTGTAGTGAGTTGAAAATCTAGTCGGTCGAGATGCATGTTCAAGTCTTGGGGAAATTACTTTAGGAGGAAAGTAGTGGAATTTTGAGATAGTTGGTTCCACATGCATAAAGGAATTTTGAATGTGTTAAAAATGCCTTTCAAAGGTATCAAATAACAAGCTTCCGCACATATATCAGATCCTTCAAAACGGTTGGAGAAGTTCCTACCAAAACAACCATTTCGAAAGTAAAGACTAGCTTTTCGAATCGGTTGAACCCTTCCACAAGTATTAGGGAGGTTTCGCACATGACCAATATTGCCTCCACAAACATCAGAAGATGAGCTTCCACATTAATCAAGGGGATACTTTCGAAAGCCACCTTCCACAACCATCATCTGTCTACCAGGAAGCCTCTTCCATTACAATTTACCTTTGCAATGATCCTTCCACCACCATTAAAATCCTTTCAAAATCATCCAAATGCACATCCTCATTCATTTAAGAAGCAATCTATCATATTACCACCAGATCTTAACAACAATAAAGAAGTTTCAAGGGTTTCGAAGAGGTCTGTAACAACCGGGGTTTTACCCTAGTTAGTTATCGTCCTTAGACGATTAAAATTGCTATCAAATGGTTATTGGAATTTTTAAATTGGGTTGTGATTCTTTAATAATTTGATGAAGGAATTGGGTGGGCTTTAAGATGTAATCTGGTCCATTTTCATTTGTTTGTTTTTGGCCATGATTACTACCTAAGTCAAAACCGTTTTCCCCTTAATTCATTTTCGTTCGAAACCCTAAAACTAAACAAACGAAATAAAGAAAAAAAGGCGACTCGTTCGTCCTCTTGGCAGAATTAGGGCTTGTTCATTCTTTATTCCTTTGCTTGCAATTTGGGGTTTATGATTTTCGAAGGCGCCGACTTCGATTTGCTCGATCGAAAGATGGATCTCGTTGCTTACTCGTCGAATAAAAGGTGAGTGATTATTTTCACTCACATTCTAATTCAAGTTCAGTACTATACTTCGACTGTTCGATTTCGTTTCAAAGTTGATGTTTTCTCTGACTTAATCAAATTCGTATACATTGATACTTGCTTCTCGAGTTGATTTTGAAATGTCGTTTTTCGTGGTCATCACTGTTTCGAGTTTGATTTTGACGATACTGATTTCGTTTGACTTTGGCCATTTGAAGTTAATTTGATTTCCTGCTTCGCTGCCTTGTTCATTGAGTTCATTAGGTGATTGAGCTTGTGTATTATCCTTTGTTTTATCCCTGAGTGTTTGCATTTGAATTTTATACCTGCTGTGAATGCTCGAACTTGTGCTTATAATTTTTAGTTTGTATGAGAATACTGGATTGCCACTATATGTATACATATGGGTTCATATGTATATATTTGTGTGTTTTCTTTTAGAATTTATGGTCGACTTCGACTTTGATTATTCACTGTCTAGTACTATGCTTCGGCAGTCGATTTTGTTTCGTTGTGATTCTTCCTTGACTTCGGCTTGTGATAATGTTTGGCTTCGACTCTGACTATTTTATTTGGTATCTGTGATTTTGGCATAGAATGTTTTGATGATTCCTACATGCTCAAATTCGTGAATTTCGTCGCTAGTTTATCACGGCTTCGATTGATTTTGAACTGGTTCGATTTTGATAAAAATTGGTGTTTGAATTGTTTCGTTTGAACTTGCTATCACTGTTGGACTCTCTGATGCTTTGTTGAGTTTGTTCTTGTCATTCCGTGACATCGGCCACTTGAACTATTTGATTTTGGCACAATTGGGTTGAACTGTAGATGACATTGTGTATTTTTGTTGGTATCGACCTATACTTTGATCTACAGTTTGAAACCTCCTCTGTCTTGATTGTACCATTTGCTGTTTATGTTGCCTAGTAGAGTGGTTTGTCATTGTAGTGCTTCTGGTCATTACACATGCACCAGTCGAAATGTGATACTAGTTATCACTACATACAATATATGTCAATACACATTCATGTTTCTTTTTATATGTGATGTTTGGTTCACTGGAGTGTTGCTTTACTGGGTGATATATTTGTTCATAATTTCCACTGAAGTGCCATTGTTGCCTCGAGTTTGAGTTTTGCTCGTATGACCAGATGCCACTGGTTCTTGATTGTTGAATAGGTTTTGATGCCACTTTGTTTTATTCATCTGGTCTTGAAGTTGTACTTGATTAAATTGAGTCTGGTACCTTTTGTAGCATTGTTTCTTTGGGTTTTGTCTCTGGCCATTCTTTGGTCTCTGACCTGTGCATGACTTTGATTTTGTATGTGCATATCATCTACTAAGCTTGGATGAACTTGCTATACATTTGTTGTCACTGTTATTTTATTGTATTTTGATGCTAGTTTGTACATGTTGATTCATGTTGCAGTGACCTTAGTGCATTTCGCTGGGTTTATTTGAGTTGGGGCTGCTGCACTTGTCCTGTCTACTTGTTCATTGTAATTTGAATTTGTGGTGCACTGTTCATCACTTTTGCACTTTGGTCTTCATATGCACACTGCTGAGTTTTACTTTCTGGTCATTGCTCCATGTATACTTGATGTTGTAGTTTCTTTTCTTGGAACTCAACAGTTTGCATTTGAGTTATACTTTTAGTATGAAATTTGACCTTGTTGGTTTGCATTGCATTGATGTAGTTGGATTTTTTTCTAATCACACTTGACTCGAATCCGGTATTTCGGGTTTGACCTTGTGCCCGTTTGTGAACTTGATCTTTTGCATATTTCATATGCTGTATTGGCGAGGCAGTGCACGCATGCGTGTACTGCAGCCAAACAATAGTGACGTTTTAATTGATATTTCTATTGTTTGAATTGTTTCGTTTGTTCAATTCAATATTTTGAAATTGTATTCTTATTTGATTTGAATTTGATGATTTATTGTTTAACACTGTTTAGTGTTATATCTGCCGTTATCCGATTCTCTTATCGAAGAATTGGATATACGAAATTTCTGTGACTGTCGTCTATTTGCAATTTAATTATTATTGCTTCCGTGCATTAATAACTGAGTTTGAATTAGACTGGCCCGTGTATTATTTTCCTTTGAATTTAATACTCGGGTCAGACCGAGTTATTACAAGTTGTAGATATCTTGCTTTGGGTTACTGCTTGAGCTATGAAGTCTTTTCATATCTTTTGAAGTAGTCTTCGTCATTTTGTAGTAGTCAGTGTTTCTGATTTAGTTTGATATGTATTCATGTATATTAATCGATAATGTACTTGTGTATATAACTTCCAGAGTCGACAGTTGTAATTGTATCATATGTACTGTGTCAAATGTATTGTAACTGACATCAGTTTTATATATATATATATATATATGAGACTTTTGTTATCTGTGTTCCGCATTTTTATTATCTGTGTTATTATTATATATATTGTCCTAAACTATTATGAACCATCGTAGTTCGTTTTATACTGGAATTGGGTATGTCGATGGGAGTAAATAAATAAGAGATGAAAAATAAAAATATACACCACTCCTATTGAGGTAACCAATACTAGTGTAAGGCCCAACTACGGATGGCCGCTCCTATCCAGCCTTATTCTTCGCAATAACAGACAGTATTTCTTTTAATACTCTTTGTTATTGTGAGCATAGAGGTGGGGCGTCACAGTTGGTATCAGAGCTTGGGGTTTGTGGACATAATATAAAACATAACTTAGATGGAACATGTGTTACAACTATTTGTAGATGTTTTTATTTGTGCTTTGAGTCAAAACTAAAGTTTTGAAATTATGATGAAATTTATAAATATCTTTATTTAAAAATAAAAGTGAAACTGTGTTTTGATGATTGAGTAATTTGTGTTCTGTTTATCAGAGTGCACAGCGGAAGTAGTGACACTATCTTCGCTGAATACAGCTGATAACCTTTTTGATTTAAAAATCAAAATATGAAATTGAAATAAATTTCATTTGTTGTTTACATAGCTGGGTTTATTTTGTTTCTTTGAAAATTTCGAATCTGATTTGAGGATTCAAAGCGATTGCAGTTATGTAATTTTTGTTGAGATTTTTGCTGTTTTGAATTATCTTCAGTGAAGATACATTCGAATGATTTCTTTGTTCATTATGTAGTACGTGCAAATGTGAGTTGCACGTTACTGCATTAATTTTACGTTGAACCGGTGTTTGGTTTAAATGTATTTTGTTGCCGTTATTTTTATAATGGGATTTTTACATCGGTGCTAAAATTTTGAAGCACGGTGTTTTGTGATATTTTTTATGAATGAAAATTCACTGGTATTATATTTTGATGCGAATTATTTTGATGAGATTTTGACGTTTAAAAATTACTGTCGCTTTGACTTCAGTAACCATCAAATTTTAAACTGGATTTTCAAGTGGTTATCCCGCAATGCTGATTTTATGATCCGTTTTTACGGTATTTTGAGAAGTACAATTTCCTTATCGAAATTGTTACAGATGTTACCATTTTAATCACGTGTTCTGAAAATTGTTTTAAATTTTTTACAGTTTACGCTTTCAAAAGAATGAGGAAGCGATTTAAACGATTCAGCAAAATCGAGGACTATAAACCCTCACTTTTACTATTTCGCTTAATTCCGGACTTGTCCGTTTGAGAACGTAAAATGTTAATTATATAAAATACAAAAAATTTACAGTTTACGCTTTCAAAAGAATGAGGAAGCGATTTAAACGATTCAGCAAAATCGAGGACTATGAACCCTTACTTTTACTTATTCGCTTAATTCCGGACTTGTCCGTTTGAGAATGTAAAATGTTATTTTTACAAAATACACAATTTTGCACTTTCAAGGAAACGATGAAGAGAATCAAACGATTTAGTAAAACTCGTGGTATGGGACATGTGCGTTTACTATTTCGGTTAATTCCAGACTCGTTAATTGAAATATTTGATGTTTTGATGATTTTGATGATTTTGTGTGCTTTCGAGCCACTATGTTGGACCTTCGGGTCATATATTGGACCTTCGGGTCATATGATGGACCTTCAGGTCAATACCAGTACTAGACCTTCGGGTCATTTGTTGGACCTTCGGGTCATTTGTTGGGCGCCAAAAATATAGTACTTGGTAGGCTTCGGCCATTTGTTGATGCACGTGCGACATAGCTAAAAACTCGCCATCTGATGGGATCGATCCACCTTTTATGTTGATTTTCTAGATCATCTTAATTGATTTCTAGATATTTGTTGTTTCCAATTATCTGCAGGTAATTGGATATTTGTTGTTTCTGATTATCGTTTTTGATAATCGGATATTTGTTGTTTCTGATTATCGTTTTTGATAATCAGATATTTTATGTTTTCTGATTATCGTTTTTGATAATTAGATATTTGTTGATTTGAGATTTCTGATTATCGTTTTCGATAATTTGATATTTGTGATTTCTGATTATCGTTTTTGATAATTAGATATTTGTTGATTTTAGATTTCTAATTATCGCTTTTGATAATTAGATATTTGATGTTTTCTGATTATCGTTTTTGATAATTAGATATTTGATGTTTTCTGATTATCGTTTTTGATAATTAGATATTTGATGTTTTCTGATTATCGTTTTTGATAATTAGATATTTGTTGATTTGAGATTTCTGATTATCGTTTTCGATAATTAGATATTTGTGATTTCTGATTATCGTTTTTGATAATTAGATATTTGTTGATTTTAGATTTCTGATTATCATTTTTGATAATTAGACATTTGATGTTTTCTGATAATCGTTTTTGATAATTAGATATTTGATGTTTTTTTATTATCGTTTTTGATAATTAGATATTTGATGTTTTCTGATTATCGTTTTTGATAATTAGATATTTGTGATTTTTGATTATCATTTTTGATAATTAGATATTTGATGTTTTCTGATTATCGTTTTTGATAATTAGATATTTGTTGATTTTCTAGTCTCTAATTGATTCTAGATTATGTTGATTTTATTGAATTGCTATTTTCTGTCTATCTCTGTTGATAGTTAGAGTTTGCTGATTATGGACTTTGTGTTTTCTAGTTAATTGTTGGATAACTAGATATTTGCAGTTTTGCGAATTGTGATTTGTGTTTTCTAATTATCTTTGTTGATAATTAGATTTTGTTGTTTTCTAATTATCGTATCGATAATTAGATATTGATGTTTTGTGATTTCTGTATTCTAATTATCAAATTGATAATTAAAAATTGCTGATAATTGTATTTATTCAGTTTTGTTGTTTTCTGATTATCTATTTGATAATTAGATTTTGTTGAAAATTTGTGAATTTCTTTTATGGAATTAAAAGATCTCTTTGACGTCTGTGTTCTTGATCTTTATTTTCTTGCTTAACCAGTTTATGTTAGAAAAATAATTGTTATAGACGACTTTAATTATGAAAATTGCGGGGACGCAATTTTTATAAGGAGGGGAGTCTGTAACAACCGTGGTTTTACCCCAGTTAGTTATCGTCATTAGATGATTAAAATTGCTATCAAATGGTTATTGGAATTTTTAAATTGGGTTGTGATTCTTTAATAATTTGATGAAGGAATTGGGTGGGCTTTAAGATGTAATCTGGTCCATTTTCATTTGTTTGTTTTTGGCCGTGATTACTACCTAAGGCAAAACCGTTTTCCCCTTAATTCATTTTCGTTCGAAACCCTAAAACTAAACAAACGAAATAAAGAAAAAAAATGGCGACTCGTTCGTCCTCTTGGTGGAATTAGGGCTTTCTCGTTCTTTATTCCTTTGCTTGCAATTTGGGGTTTATGATTTTCGAAGGTGCCGACTTCGATTTGCTCAATCGAAAGATGGATCTCGTTGCTTACTCGTCGAATAAAAGGTGAGTAATTATTTTCACTCACATTCTAATTCAAGTTCAGTACTATACTTCGACTGTTCGATTTCATTTCAAAGTTGATGTTTTCTCTGACTTAATCAAATTCGTATACATTGATACTTGCTTCTCGAGTTGATTTTGAAATGTCGTTTTTTGTGGTCATCACTGTTTTGAGTTTGATTTTGATGATACTGATTTCGTTCGACTTTGGCCATTTGAAGTTAATTTGATTTCATGCTTCGCTGCCTTGTTCATTGAGTTTATTAGGTGATTGAGCTTGTGTATTATCCTTTGTTTTATCCCTGAGTGTTTGCATTTGAATTTTATACCTGCTGTGAAGGCTCGAACTTGTGCTTATAATTTTTAGTTTGTATGAGAATACTGGATTGCCACTATATGTATACATATGGGTTCATATGTATATATTTGTGTGTTTTCTTTTAGAATTTCTGGTCGACTTCGACTTTGATTATTCACTGTCTAGTACTATGCTTCGGCAGTCGATTTTGTTTCATTGTGATTCTTCCTTGACTTCGGCTTGTGATAATGTTTGGCTTCGACTTTGACTATTTTATTTAGTATCTGTGATTTTGGCATAGAATGTTTTGATGATTCCTGACATGCTCAAATTCGTGAATTTCGTCACTGGTTTATCACGGCTTCGATTGATTTTGAACTGGTTCGATTTTGATAAAAATTGATGTTTGAATTGTTTCATTTGAACTTGCTATCACTGTTGGACTCTCTGATGCTTGTTGAGTTTGTTCTTGTCATTCCATGGCATCGGCCACTTGAACTATTTGATTTTGGCACAGTTGGGTTGAACTGTAGATGACATTGTGTATTTTTGTTGGTATCGACCTATACTTTGATCTACAGTTTGAAACCTCCTCTGTCTTGATTGTACCATTTGCTGTTTATGTTGCCTAGTAGAGTGGTTCGTCATTGTAGTGCTTCTGGTCATTACACATGCACCAGTCGAAATGTGATACTAGTTATCACTACATACAACATATGTCAGTACACATTCATGTTTCTTTTTATATGTGATGTTTGGTTCACTGGAGTGTTGCTTTACTGGGTGATATATTTGTTTATAATTTCCTCTAAAGTGCCATTGTTGCCTCGAGTTTGAGTTTTGCTCGTATGACCTGATGCCACTAGTTCTTGATTGTTGAATAGGTTTTGATGCCAGTCTATACTTTGTTTTATTCATCTGGTCTTGAAGTTGTACTTGATTAAATTGAGTCTGGTACCTTTTGTAGCATTGTTTCTTTGGGTTTTGTCTCTGGCCATTCTTTGGTCTCTGACCTGTGCATGACTTTGATTTTGTATGTGCATATCATCTAGTAAGCTTGGATGAACTTGCTATACATTTGTTGTCACTGTTATTTTGTTGTATTTTGATGCTAGTTTGTACATGCTGATTCATGTTGCAATGACCTTTGTGCATTTCGCTGGGTTCATTTGAGTTGGGGCTACTGCACTTGTCCTATCTACTTGTTCATTGTAATTTGAATTTGTGGTGCACTGTTCATCACTTTTGCACTTTGGTCTTCATATGCACACTGCTGAGTTTTACTTTCTGGTCATTGCTCCATGTATACTTGATGTTGTAGTTTCTTTTCTTGGAACTCAACAGTTTGCATTTGAGTTATACTTTTAGTATGAAATTTGACCTTGTTGGTTTGCATTGCATTGATGCGGTTGGATTTGTTTCTAATCGCACTTGACTCGAATCCGGTATTTCGGGTTTGACCTTGTGCCCGTTTGTGAACTTGATCTTTTGCATATTTCATATGCTGTATTGGCGAGGCAGTGCACGCGTGCGTGTACTGCAGCCAAACAATAGTGATGTTTTAATTGATATTTCAATTGTTTGAATTGTTTCGTTTGTTCAATTCAATATTTTGAAATTGTATTCTTATTTGATTTGAATTTGATGATTTATTGTTTAACACTGTTTAGTGTTATATCTGCCGTTATCTGATTCTCTTATCGAAGAATTGGATATACGAAATTTCTTTGACTGTCGTCTATTTGCAATTTAATTATTATTGCTTCCGTGCATTAATAACTGAGTTTGAATTAGACTGACCCGTGTATTATTTTACTTTGAATTTAATACTCGGGTCAGACCGAGTTATTACATGTTGTAGATATCTTGCTTTGGGTTGCTGCTTGAGCTATGAAGTCTTTTCATATCTTTTGAAGTAGTCTTCGTCATTTTGTAGTAGTCAGTTTTTCTGATTTAGGTTGATATGTATTCATGTATATTAATCGATAATGTACTTGTGTATATAACTTCCAGAATCGACAGTTGTAATTGTATCATATGTACTGTGTCAAATGTATTGTAACTGACATCAGTTATATATATATGAGACTTTTATTATCTGTGTTCCGCATTTTTATTATCTGTGTTATTATTATATATATTGTCCTAAACTATTATGAACCATCGTAGTTCGTTTTATACTGAAATTGGATATGTCGATGGGAGTAAATAAATAAGAGATGAAAAATAAAAATATACACCACTCCTATCGAGGTAACCAATACTAGTGTAAGGCCCAACTACGGATGGCCGTTCCTATCCAGCCTTATTCTTTGCAATAACAGACAGTATTTCTTTTAATACTCTTTGTTATTGTGAGCATAGAGGTGGGGCGTCACAAGGTCAGTGCTTCCGCTTATGCTCAAACAACAGGATGAGTCATTCGCTACCAGAAGAAATATACCTTTCAATGATGTTGAAAGGCTCCATAAGTACTTGAAAGCGGTATTGATAAGTATCAGATCAATATCCATTATTAACATGCTTTCAGTGGAGACGAAAGGGAAATTCAAGCATAATAAAAGACCCAAATACCTACCCACAACTTCAAAACCATGAAGGTGGAAGGACGAAGGAGAAAGGATGTGTGCGAAGGTCGGAAAAGAGACCTTTTGACAGCTTCAAAAGGATGGATGCGGAAGAGTCCAACCCGCATCTATAATACGACCCTAAAGGTCCATGTTCTTAACCAGATCTTCATTTTTCACATTTCTTTGCCAAATCAAATTCTTGTAATCCTATATAAAATTGGGGACAACTTCTATTGATTGTAATCCGTTTATGAGAATAAAAAAGAGAGGATGCTTGGATCTGATATTGATTTCGAATATGAGGATGATCATTCCGGCCATTAGCTTGTCTAATGACCAACTGGACATGATACACGCTTATCTTCTTTACCCTTTATTGACATATGCTATGCAATAGATCTTATTTGGATATCTCAACTTTAAAGCATATTATCATCACGTCCAAAGCTCATGCGGCACTAAAATAACGTGGTGATGATGCTTCAATATCATCGAGTCCATTGGACTTATGTTATTTATCCAAAATAAAGCTCTATGACATCTTGAATCCACTTATTATTTCAACGTATACATATTGGGTTTCTAATCCTTTCGAAGGAGTACACATTGGACTTTGAATCCTTTCGAAGGGAACTGGACCACCGAAGGGATTCTCATTGAAGCCATTGAATCAAACCCTTCGGCAGACTTCTTTGAAAGGTGTCTGAACACTTTAGAACATATCCTTGCTTTCGAAGGGGTCCACCCTATGACAGTAGCATCAGCACTTTCGAAAGGGACCATTTAAAGTGGGTTCTTAATCTCATTTTGATCCTTTCGAAAAGGTATCTCACCCTTGATTCACTTTCAATCGAATGTACCTTTGATGTTGACAAGATTTATTGTTAACAATTATACTATCTACACCATTATATTATCAATAGTACATGAAAAATAAAAAACATCATCAGAAAATGAAAAACTACATCACAAAATGAAACATTGCAACTTTGTATGATCAATTCTACATAAAAACTAAAAACTGCATCAGAAAATAGAAAAAATAAACAAGATAATTTCAAAATTTGGAAAATATTTGAAGTTCATGTCACTACCAAAAAACATCTAGTTATAGACCGGAAAGGAAAGACCGAAAATTTGCAGTCTTTAACTAATGACTGTTCAAAGACAAAATAATTATAGTCTTTAATTTGAGAAATTAAAGACCGACGTTCTGTCTTTAGTCGGTATGTACAATTTAAGACTGTTTAAATATCAAAATTTTGTTTTTAATTCGATCATAATATCGGTTTTACTTTAAGTAAATATACTCTCTAATTTCTCTCTTAGATTTATATCCTACGGCTGGAGTTAGTAATCCTCGTGATCAAACCTATGTTTAATTATTAGTTTAGGCATAAACTATATTCAAAAAAATAAAAATTAAACCACAATCCCACTTTCCTCGTTTTAAGGTCCCACAAACCTATACATTAACGCTCATCTCTTTCTTCCTAAATCTAATTAAAGAAATATGACTCTTCTGACTCCATTTGGAAAAGGATTTCTTCCCCAATCGTCGCACACAAAATTATATATGCTTCCTACAACTTGAAATCGCTCCTACAACAAATTAAAGAGAAAGAATAGCTGGTAGTATAATTTGATTCTAAAATAAGTGGAAATCTAAAGAGAAAAATTAATGGCGTGGAGGTAAATTCAGAAAACATGAAGAAACTTCATTGCTTTATTTTTCGAACGATGTCTGCCTGCTTTTAGACTCATGAATATTTTTTATTTTTGTTCAGAAATATTACAAAGGCTCATAGATTCCCAACAATAAGCTTCTTATTTTGATATACCAATGGAATTGAGTTAAGCCTCAACCATAAAGAAGATATCATACCTGGACGTTGAGTGGTGGATTAAATTAGATAGCCTGATCGAATTTTATATTGATATTACTCTTGAATCAACAGAAGATATTTACTGTGCTGTTAAAGTAAGTTAGTGAGTTATATTTGTTTGCTACATTATGTTCGTGATTATTATACATGTTTCTGTGTTATTAATTATCTATCAAAATTATTAAGTAATGTTGTTGTTAATATGGTATTTTGTTTCCTTTCTTTTGTCATTTCCTTTGTGTGACAGTAATAGAATCTGAGATATTACTAAAACTAATGAATGTATTGTTTCGTTCAAAAAATTAAGGGATAAAGAATTTTGTTTTATAAAAAGAAATATCTGATGCAAGACAATAAAAAATAAAGTTGAAAATGGTAAAATTATACAAACTTTTGTGTGTGTATGTGTATATACACATATATACATGTATATATATGCACATGTGTATATATGTACATATATATATATATATATATATATATATATATATGTGTGTGTGTGTGTGTGTGTGCGCGCGCGCATACAGAGAGAGATTGACCAGAGACTGCACTTCTGTCTCAAAATACTCAGTCTGTACTGGTAATTTATCAATCATTAAATCTTAAGACTGAAATTTCAGTTTTAAATTATTTTAAGACTAGAGAATCAAAGACCGAAATTTCAGTTTTTAATCCGTCTTTAAATTCTATCTAAAGACTGAATAACTTAGCTAGAAATTAAATTTTGCAGTCTCTAACACTATGTTTTTTGATAGTGTGTGTAGCACAACTGCAAACTTCAACAAGAACTAGAAGATTTTCATAGTGTTATTTGAGGTGAGAAACTTCACAGTTGAATGCAAAAACTGTATCAAATAATCAAAATAAACTGAATTAAATGCTGAAAAACAACATAATTTCATGCATAAGTAATAAAACTGCAAAATACTTGAAAGTACTGCAGCACATGAGCATAGAAAACAAACAAATACTTCCTGTCACATAACAACTGCATAACTAATACAAGATAAGAGTCACAGGTCTCTGTTTTTGATGTTGTTATACAAAAAGTCCCTGCAGAAATGAATTTGTAAATTTGGTCCCTATTTTTCAAAAAAAAAAACGCAAAGCGTCTTGCACTTTTCTGACAGAAAATGTAAGATAACTTGCACTTTTCTAATTTTGAAATATTTTTCGAAATTTTCGAAATTTTCTAAAATTAGAAAATTTTGAAAAACGCAAGTTAACTTGCATTTTCTATCAGAAAAGTGCAACCTAGTTTGCGCTTTCTAATTTTAAAATTTTGAAAAGCGTAAGGTAACTTGCCCTTTCTAATTTTGAAATTTTTAAAAAACGGAAGGTAACTTGCGGTTTTTAGAAAAACGCAAGTTGGTTTGCGCTTTCGGATTTCGAAAATTTTGAAATTTTAAAAAGCGCAAGCTAACTTGCGTTTTCTGATTAGAAAAACACAGGAACTCCTCATTTTTTTTTTTACTTTCCCTTCAACTGACCCATTTTTGAATTTGAACTCGGATTAATTGGATCTTAAATGTTCAATGTCCCTTGAACAAATAAAAGAGTTATGTTATATATGTTATAACATATGTGTGTTTCATTTTTTATATTATATTATTTAATATCTGTATGTGCTTTTTTCCAGTTAAATTTAGATACTTATTTCTACAGGTACTTTTCTTATAACACCATCAAAAATAGGGACCTTTCGTGCAAAGCCCCTAACTAATGTCTCTTTTCTTTCTTTGTATTTTATATAAAAGAAACAGAAAATAAAAACAAAAACAAACAAAAAAAGACATATGTCTTTTGAAAGCGGAACGCATGATTACTGACGGATAGTTTTATTACTCCGTCTTCAAAATTTATTCAAAATCTAGTAAAGATTAGATAGGTCGTGGTAGGACTTACACAGGTATATCTTCATCAAGAATGACGCTCGAGGGGAAACCCACCAAGCCATTGGGCTTAGGCAAACCCCCGGGGGGGGGGGGGGGCAAGAAAATTTGGAAAATGAACTAATCAAAATAGATTAATAATATGACTAATAATGAGATAGATTAAATAGATAAGTAGGATTGTAGTATGCTGGTAAACAATCTGATATTTTCCCATGCGACAGGAGTTCGATTCTGACTGAAGGCAATCGTCTAATTTTTAGGGAAATCTTTTTTAGTTAAAACCCATTTTAAGGGCTGGGCCTGGCCATGGGTCCAGGAGAAGTGCTTTCAGATATCTATCCCAGACGATGAATAACGACCACTCCTTTGAAAAGAGACTTGGTATTGGTACCACGGTCTGGAATCACCAAAATCAAAAAAACAATAGAGATAGGTACACTATCCACGCGAAACTACCTCGATAGTGGAGAAGAATATCTGCGATTGCAGAATAGGCGAACATCATGCAGACTGCTGGGTATTCCTTTTGTATTACAAACCTTTCGGACATCACTGCTAAAAATAAAGCTGCAAGGGATGAGAAAATGAAGACGTCGATAGGAGCCAAGTACCGGGCTTCTGTTGCTGCTTTTAAAGCTCTTTGGCCCATAGGAGTTGCGATGTAGCCTGCTCCGATTGCTACGGTTGCTGCCATTATAGCTATATCACTTGCTTATATATATATATTTCTCTCACTTTGGTACTTTTCATTATTCCTTTCTAAGTCATATGTTGAATAGATTATGGTTTCGAAATTCAGTTACACTGGGAGGAAAAAAAAAGTGGTGGTTCTTTCTTTTTTGGGAGGTCTTTACCCATTTGATTTTGAGAATTTTTTTATTTTTTTTCCTTTTGTTGGAAAGTCAAGATTATCCAGAACTTATCCTGAATTTCGTCTTTTTAATATTACCTAATATATCAAAGAACGACCTAATAGTGTATTACACAATATACCAACCTGCAGTGGCATATTCTTCATGTTATTTAATTTAAGATGGGCTACATGGATTCAGTGGGGGCCGCAGTTGTAAGCTTGCAGATCCTATATTCACTCAACTTTAGATTCATGCTCATTTTGTACCGCAAACCGTAGCCGCGATATTTGACTATCACATTTTTTACAGAAGTTTGATAGGAACATTGTAAATGGCTTCTAAAGGCTATGCACCATACATGATTCTTCATGTTAAGGGAATGCACTTAATTACTATTTATAAACAAATTTTATTTCAGTGACCTGAAGGGAGTACATGATTCTTTCACCCTCAGAGTAAATATAAAGAACAACTTAGACAATATACAAGTATTACTTCTAAGTAAAAACAAAAAACTGTACCAGAAAATAGAAAAACCGAACTAGATATTGCAAAAACTGGAAAATATTTGAAGTTCATGCGTAGTACAACTACAAACTACAACAAAAACTAGAAGATTCGCATGGTCTAATTTTAGGTGAAAAACTCTACGGTTGAATGCAAAAACTGTATTAAATAATCAAGATAAACTGAACAAAATAAAAACCGAAAAACAGCAGCTTGTCAAACAAGTAATAAAACTGCAAAATATTTGAAAGTTCTGCAGCATCTGAACATAAACAACAAACAAATACTTCCTGCCACATTACTGAACAAGTAATATCTCTTTTTTTTCTTTTTATATTCTATAAAAATAACAGAAAACAAAAACAAAAGACATCTGTCTTTTGAAAAAAGCTGCACACATGATTGCTGACAGATAGTATTATTTCATCATCTTCATACTTTCTTGGAAAGCTAATAAGGATTAAACGGTTCATCGTAGGATTTACACAGGTATAACTTGAATGGCACTCAACCTTTCGCGTATTGCCATGGGTGCAGAAGAATTGCTTCCAACTATCCATCCCAAACGATGAATGGCACCCACTCCTTTGAAAAGAGACTTAGTAACACGGTCTGGAATCACCAACACCAAAAAAGCAAAAGCAGGAGGTAGGTACACTGTCCATGCGAAACTAGCTCGATTGTGGAGAAGAATATCTGCGATTGCAGAACAAGCGAACATCATGCAGACTGCTGGGTATTCTAATTTTAGTACTATAACCCTTTCGGACATCACTGCTAAAAATAAAGCAGTAAGGGATGAGAAAACGAAGACGTCGATAGGAGCTAAGTACCGGGCTTCTGTTGCTGCTTTTAAAGCGTTTTGGCCTTGTTGAGTTGTGATGTAGCCTGCTCCGAATGCTACAATTGCTGCCATTATAGCTATGTCATTTGCACCACCCTTCACCATTTTTTTTTTTTTTTTTTTGGGCAAATTGTCTGAATATAAGAATACACCAATATGGTTGCTTTCTTGGCTGAAGAATGAATGAATTGCTGAGGTTTATAAAGAGCTAGTGGATAAGCAAAGTGGAATTGGTCAAATTTAACTGATTAAAATAATAAGCATGGTCGGTAATGAAAGTTTTCCGTGTTATGTTTTATTGTCTTTTGGGGGCGTCCGCGGGTGCCGGAGGTTTGCCTTCTGTTAAAAAGACTCAGGTTCGATTTCTACCATGCGCTTTTCTATCCTATATAAATTTACCTAAGGGTATGGGGGCTTGGATCAGCGGACGGTTTTATTATACCACCCTTAGGAGTTTACCAGTTCGTCTGGTTCTCTTGGGTTTTCAAAAAAAAAAAAATTCTCTTTAATGTAAATTTGCAACTTTACCCCATTTGTTGTTAGACTACTATTTGACCTACGATTAAAATTCCGATTGAGGCATTTTAATTCAAAATTTATTTTATATTTACCTTTTCATTTGCTAAAATGTTACTTTTCAGTTTTCAACAAATTTTAAATTATTGTTTATTTACATAAATAATTCCTAAGTTTTCTAAATATTATTTATTTATTCCAAAATATTTTTCCAAACAAGTTTTTTATTTAAAAATTGTAACTCAAATTTCAAATTGCAATTTTAAATTATTATTTTTGAAATAAATTCTAAAACCACTTTTATTGAATTAATTTCAATAAAAATTCCAAAATATTTTATTGTTTATTTTGACTTATATCAAATTAAAATTATTTTTTAGGATTTAGATCCTATTGAACTCAAATTTCTTTGATTTAAAATTTCAAAAATTCATTTATTGATTAAAGTTTCAAATAAAAGTGAAAAATAAATATTATTATAATCGATAAATTAACGGGATGTTACAACAAAGATTGAAAAGAAAATAGGAGGTTTTGCACGTAAAATGACAAAGCATATAAAAAACAATAAACATTGTTAATGCACACATTGCTACAAGTAATCACTGTACTCTATAGTGCAGTCGAAGAAGACTTTTCAGCGTTTTTTTTTTTTTGAGAAATATATATTTAATACGCGCTACAGCTACAATTCACTCGGTTCGTAAAATATTGAAAAAAGGCAAGTGAAACTAAACAACAAACGCGATGCTAAAAATTTATTAAAAAAACCAACTCCATCACCACCACAAACCCCAAAAAAAAAAAAAAAAAATATAGCATAAGGCTAACGTGGGTAGACAGCATGTGATAGTGATAGACAGTATCTAACATAAACAGAACATAATAAAAGACGGAGAACCAAAACAGATATAAAAAAAATCTAGTCTGTAGCAATAAATGTAATTCTCTTTGGGTTCCTTTGCAGTAGCGCATATGCTGACTTATTATCCTACAAGGCGCTATACAGGAAATTTCGTTAGATTTCAAGTTTATCTATTAACAAGTCAAGCTTCAACAATAAGAAAGGATTTTCATTTTACTGCATGCTAATTTATGTAACAGAATGTTTAAATACGGTCCACATTCATACTACAGAATTGTGTTTTTTATTTTTATTTTTTTTATTTTTTATTTTTTCCAGTTTCTTATTTTAACTGCTTAAATTCCAAATTATAGGAAATGAAAGGCAAGTGAAATTAGGCAATAAATGCGATGCTAAGAATTTGTTGATAATATTCTAGTATACGTGACAATTCTGAACTCTTGTATTAACAAATGCAACCATGGGTCCCATGATTGCTGCCTTACGCCGCTAAAGCCAGATACAAAGGTAGAGTCAAAACAATTCCCCACCGAGAAGTATACGACAACTTCTATTTCTCGAACAAGAAGAATACTACATCTTCCTCTAGTTTCGTTTCTGTTGGATATTTTCAACATTGCCGTCGTGGAGTGTGTTTGTTTTTTATTTTTATTAGAGGGAAGGAAGAATACTCCCACTCTTGAGAAACATGAAGCTATATTTGTTTATTCATTAGAAGGTTGGGCCCTTTGGACATCCAAATATTTGCTTTATTGTGAACAGGAAAGTCATGCATAAGCATCATTCACTCGCGCGCGGCTGCTGCCGCCCATTCGACCAAACCGGGTCGGGTTCAAGTCTAAATTGATGGAATTAATTTTTTGTTGAAACGGACCAGATTTAGATTCAAATTTAAACGAACAGATTTGACGGGAGATACGACGGTTGGTGAAGGCGGAATATTTGAATGAACGGACACGACCATTAGCAACAATTTTGAACCGTTGGGAAGGGATGGAAGGTTTTGAACAAATGCATCTCTAGACAAATAGACACATCTCCAACACTATAAATAGCGACGTCCAGAATCGTTGTTATTTTAACAACAACTCTTATATTCTTCTTTCAGATTTCGCAACGTCGGAAAGTGTTGCAAAACATTTTCATCACAACCAAATATTACGACGCCCGTGACGTGTCGCAAACGCAGAAACGTTGTGAATCTGTTCTCTTCTTCATCTCCATTCTATTCTCTATAAATTTACATTATCAGAAACTATAATAAAATGTTCTTGGCCAGATCAAGATCGTACAAATCCTGAATCTGGTTACGTTGTTACAAGCCTTTATTGAATCCTGAAGTCAACGGTTTGATAACCCGTTTGTACTCGGTGTGTTGAACTATTGTCTAAAGGAATCTATACTCTAGATCCTTGAAGTCAGAAGTACAACATTATCGTCACGTTCCTTGTCTCAAACCACAAATTTTACAACAACTTTAACTAAGCTACTCCACTCTTCCTCATGGTGTCACCATGTGGTACTGGCACTTCAATAAGCAAATCAAGTTAGAATAATATTCGAACTTAGCAATCGACAATGCGCTACTAAACATGTCTGCCGCACTGTCCTTTGTGTTGATATTTTGAAGACGAATTGCCCTTTCTTCATTCAAGGCAACAAGGAATGACTCTCTGACTTTTATGTGCTTTGTTCTCGAACTGAACGCCAAATTTTCGGCCAAATGAACGGCACTTTAACTATCACAATTCACCACCACACTATCGTTGGCAAAGCCTAAACTACATAATAGACGCTTCAAGTAAAGGCCTTCTTAGCTGCTTCAACAACAGCTATCAACTCTGCTTCTGTAGTAGACAATGCAACCATGGATTGCAACCTAGCTCTCCAACTAATAGTTGTACCTCTAAGGGTGAACACATAGCCCGAGGTTAAATACCTTCTGTCTCTACCTCCCACATAGTCTGAATCACAGTAATCAACCAAGCTCCAACACTTTCTAGTTCCAAAACAAGCCCATGATATGGAATTCCCTTCCAATTCAAACCTACTACTACGCCCCTCGTCCCAAACTATCGCATTTTGCCTATGCCATCAATCAACTCCCCTAGCCTCCACGAGTACAACCCTACCCTCGAAGTCACCTCCGACGCCTCGTTGATCATCGTGATCTGAAGTCGCTTGTAATGACCGCCCTAACCTTACGGTGCAAAACGATTGTCAAAGGGAAGAAAATATGTAAAGAAGAGGAAATAGAAAAGAAGAGAATGGAAAAGAAGAAAAAGGAAACATAAAATAATCACAGAACCTGTCGTATGTCTCACATCGCATTAGATAAAATATAAAGGCAACACAAAAATAAAACAGTCGAGACAGTAATAAAAATGTGAACTAATCATAAGAGTATAAGATCCATAGAGTTATACAATACAGTAATAGAGTTTATACAACTGATACATATACTCAACTAATAAACTGTCTCTAATAATAGTAAGTCAACCACTATCAAGACCCCATAGTGTCATACAGCGGAATATACAATAACAACTCAAATATATGTACAAGTAAACATCACCTCCTGCTAATCCATTTGTAGAACTCCATATGTCATCCACATTTCCTCTCCAGTCTACTCATTTAAGAGTACACGAGATAATAATAAGCAAAGCATAAAATCTCGAGTCAGACAACAGTCTAGTGTGAGCAATAAAAAATCTCAAAATAATATAAAAATCGATATAGTATACGAAACAAAGGGTATACGAATCATACCTAACATATCCCAACAACCAAAGACTCGGTACATAACATCGATAATATGCTACTCTATAACATCATAAAAGGGTACTCCATACTCAATAAACTGTCGAAGTGCCTAGGTATTTCCATCCACAATACCTACTCCATACTAAGAAAACTGTCTAGAGTGTCTAGGTATCCCTATGCACAATACCTACCTCGTGTGACATCTCTAGGGTAATAGGTGGCTATTGAAGCAACCATAATAAACATATCATCCATGAAACAATACTAACTTTCCCCAGTATGCTTTAGATATATGATAACTTGTATGACCCACAAGCCAGGGACTAGTGGTAATCCCGGTTCTCCGTTGCACTCTCGTATCTCGCAGCCCAAAGTTGGACACTAGACCCAAAGCCACATGTTGAGGTAATATGGATCATTGCTACCAATCCATGGGCATCCCCATTATATAATACCATGCTTCGAGTACAACAGAAAACTCTCGGAGTCATCAACGATCACTTAGCACATGCATATTCATCTAAGTCTTACTAGCTCAATACAATTTCCACTATCTAGAACCCACTATGTTACTCCACTCCACGACTCCCACCACGAGCCTCTTTGGTACATACATCCTACTCGAGTCATAAACCAAAGATATAGAGTATTTAATATTGGTACCCGCTACCTCTATGAGCCATGGACCGAAGATACAAGGCTTTCCATCATGTTGTACATGGCCATCCTCCAATGCGAACGAGCCAACACCTCCAGCACGATCTATAGAGTACTTAACCATCTACTACGGAACCTACTCCATACACCATCAGGTCATAATCCAAAGCACCAACTCTCATATCGAAGCGCCACATTATTGCCTCACCATCGAAATCGCTCACCCTAGAGCAATCGCAACAAGACTCTAAGTCAGTCGCACGACTATAGCAACAAATCGCACATCACCAAATCTCCTCAACGTCCAATCCAAAGATCGGTCAAATTATCAATCAACCATAGTGATGAACATTGACCACCCTACAGTGGTTAATACTAACCACTTCGGACACATACTTAACCAAAACGGATAAATACATAGCAAATGGAAACATTCAACATCCATCCTAAATCCTGAAGCTTCATCTTCCACCTTCAGATCTGTCGGCACGTATCCCAACACTACTTTACTACTTATCTCGTTCATTAGGTTTTCACATGTACAAAACCGCAATGTACACGATATTACCTAACACCTGGTCGCCACTAATTGGTGTTTTCAACAAAAAACAACCAAATAAGCAAAACAAGCGATCCGTGCAATCAACAACCATACATACATCCAAAATAGCATACATACAACATGTATAGTACATCCATATCAACAAATGGGAAATCATATCAAAAAGAGCCCGAATATATAGTACATCCATTAAGTAAAAGAGCCCGAATATATCAACAGAGTTATTATGAACTCATTCTGTTTAAATACATTAAATAAAAGGGCTGCTAATAACACCACCATTAAGTAAAAGGGCATTAATACAAGTGCAAACATGGTCACAAAAAATACATACGGAAAATTACCAGTCTCATTTGCCTTACAGCAGTAAATATAATCAAGCAACATAAACATATTATATATTATTGTGGAGTCCACCTAAGTTTTTCCAAAGTTACTTTCATTGTTTTTATAGGAGATGTGAGTATGTTAATTTTTGGTGAAACAAATAGTGTTATTATTGTGTCTTCTTTCACCTTTTTTTATAGTGCTTTTATAATGAGAAATAAATAGAATTAAATGGACAAAAGATAGCTTCAGGGACAAATGACTTTTTAATCAAACTCTTAAATATATTTCTACATTTAAACGGATAGAAAATAGCTTCAGGGACAAATGACTTTTTAATCTTGAGGCTGCTAATATTTATATCTATGCGAATATTTATCAGGAAGCTGGCTATAGAACATATAGATCATGGAAATTAAGTAGTAATGAAAAGTCATACCAGCTATTGGAATGATATGTGATGTACCAGGTTCAACATTTGTCTATGGACAGACCGTTCGACTGAATTTTTGGTAAACGTGTGCTGATATTAGGATCCATATACATATCCATATTTATATACTGACCTTGGCTACATAAAAGTTAGGATAATAAAAAAGATAAACTATTCTCTTCATCTTATAATCTCCCTGCAAATCCTTATGAACTTTAAAAAAAATTTAATCACTCCTAATCTTTTACTTGATTTTCAAAAAATTGAAATGAACTGTAGTGTTCAATAAGGTGCATAACTAGGATTTATACATTTTAAAAGACATGGTAAATGCATTTAATAAAATAGTCAAACCAGGTATGCTTTATGATTTACTTTTTGTCTCTTAAGAGTCTTTGTTCACATAACTCGCTAAAACTTATCTTAAGTGAAAACAAAATCCAATATTCTTTGGATTATTATTGTTAGCATATGTGTCCGCTGTTGAATTGTGTAAAGAATCATCAAACCAAAGTTCAACCAAAGAATATAAATTTTAGTCAACTAGTTATACAAGGCAAAAATAATGAGGTAAAAAAGAAAATGGAGTAGAATTGGATAATGACAGAGGTAAAAGGTGCAGATAGGGTGCAGACAGACAAATACAAAGAAAAAATGTAGAAGTTTGCATAGCAACTTGTGATGCCTTGTATTGAAAATAAAGCAGCTCACGTTGCAAGAATTTGTAGATGGCATCAATAATAATGTATAATAGAAACATCTAAATCTTGATTGTCTAAAGGTAACCTTGCACTGAAAGCTTTAGTTGAGAAATTGCATAATACTACATTTGTGTTGTATTTTGTAGCCAATAACACCCATAAAAAATTAAAAAAATTATAGGTAAAGTGAATTTCACATGCTTCTTCACAAATATGGTTCATGCTTTGTATTGTGAAGTTAATAACACTTGTAAGTTCCTATAATTGGAAGGAACATCTCGGACTTAACAGTTGTATAAATCTTTGGTTCAAAACCTATATCTTGTACTAAGTTTCAACAAACATATGAGTTTGGCTACACATTAAAAAAACATTACAGCAGTGACACAAATGTTAAGATTGAAGATAAAGTTTGTTTTTGAAGTAGAAGCAACTGCCTCAGCACAGAGGTCACATACTTAAATTTGGATATACATCTATACTTGATTTATATTTGAATGAGAATAATGCAAGAGATAGAGATAATGAGCACTTCATGGCATATAGTATACCTGATCGTAATTAAAGGACAACACATTATTCATTGAGGACTCCTCAATCACATGCCTAGCAATCTGAAATTATCAATAACAGATTTCAGAGTTCAGAGCACATAAAGTAAATAAGACGTTAAGCACATAACATGAAATGGTTCTTCAACAAATTTTGCAATTTATACATCATGCAAGTGGGGAGATGAGACACTTCAATGTCTGATTTTCAACAATATTTTAACCATTGCACCTTCTATTAAAAATAATAAACAAAAAAGGCTAACATATGGTGCAGGGAAATAATCCAAGTTCAGGCAAGTGTGTAACCAGAGTTCCATCATCCAATCCTTTGCTATTTTTCTGGCAAGTTATTCATCAGTAAAAGATGTTCACGTGGCAAGTCGAGTACATAAAAACCCAAAGGAACAAATATTTTACTTTAAATCTTTTACAAATTTCATATGCTCCAAACTCTACTTTACATTGTTAGAGGAATTACTGTACTGTAACCACTGGGTATGCTTAAAAGTAGGGACAAAAATACTCGTAAAGGATAATATATTCATTGAAGGCTATCTATATGCAATAAAAAAATACCTCCTTAGTCCAAAATCATCGAACTATTATAGTAGCATTAATGGAATATTGTTTAATAAAGATGTGTACTATACAATGATTTTTTTCTTTTCTTTTCTTCTGGAAAACAACCAAATCTATACTACATAGTAATGATTATAATTCTTTAAAATAGATCAATATGTTTCTAATCTACTAAAAAAGATCAAAATTCTATTTTTTTCTTCATTCTAACATTGATTCATACCCAAATTATTCATTAGTTATGTTTGTAATTTTGCACCCTGAAACATATGGAAACCCTCAAACCATTTGTGACAATACATATTAACAAAGATCATCAACATTCACACTTCCTTTGTGACACTTCCTTTGTGACGCAGCGGATTAATCAAAACGATGTAGATCGATGAAAGTAGCAGTAGATGGATTGATGAATACTGAAATGTCGAACTCGTTGATCCGAAGATACCGAATTCTAGCTATCTCGAACTCGTTGATCGCGCACGATACCGGGTTCAAAGATCTGCGATTCTTCACGCGTTGATCAAGCGCACTTGATTCCGCGAATCGGCTTCAACAATCGAAGATTCGAGCGCACTCGAATGTCGAAGGTGGAGATAGGAGATACACTCGACTACCAATTGTAATTGAAAGCACAAAGCTAACAAAAGAGAATTTTATTCAACAATCAACCACCTTACAAAATGATTCAACTTGCCTATTTATAGGCTACAACTCACGCAAAACAAAAAAATGTACTACACATGAGTCGTCGCCGACCTAACAGCCACGACCTAAAAGAAATACAATACTCCTTATTTACAAAGTACACGACTTAGTACCTGACGACTCAACTTAGGTCGGTAACCACCTAGTTACATCATTCAACGACTTACCAACATGTTACACAACACATACGACTTAAAAGATGCGACCTACGACTTATAAACCGAACGACCTAAACTTGCGAGTTACGACATAAGAACCAGACGACTTATCGACCTAACATATAGGTCGGCAGCGACTTAAGACCTGGCTTCAGAACTCCTTCCTGCGACCTAGCTTAGGTCGTAACTCCACTTCGCGACTTTCCATAGGTCGTATCTCATCCCAGTTCTTCTTTGTTAGGTCGTAGACGACTTAAGTCTTTATTTTCGATAAGTTGGGGACGACTTATCAGTTCCGAGCGACTTAAGCCTTTGTTAAGTCGTAGCCCTTTTCCTCCTAGCCTGTTAGGTCGTAGACGTCCTAAAATCCTTTCCTTAGGTCGTGACTGACCTAAACTTCCATCCTTAGGTCGTGGATGACCTAAGCCTGGGTAACTCGTAGCTTGCCCTGCTTCGACTTTAGCCTGTGCTGCATCATCCTCCCCAGGTTGAGAAAAATTCGACCTCGAATTTGTAAATTCTTCCTCATCAGGCTGTTCATTCTCATAATATGGTACTAGATGCTTAACATTGAATACGTCAGAAGTGTATACATTCTCTGGCAGCTTCAACTTATAAGCATTTTCATTGATTTTCTTCAAAATTTCCACTGGACCAATTTTCCGCGCCTTCAATTTATTGTACATTCCCACCGAAAAACGATCTTTTGTCAATACCGCATAAACCAAGTCTCCTTCCTCGAAGTTCACACTCCTTCGCTTCAAATCTGCAAATTGTTTATACTTCTCATTTGCTTTCTTCAATCGTTCTTGAACGATTTTATGACATTCCACCAATCCATCAACAAAATCAGCAGCTTTCTTAATTGTCTTCTTTGATTGTGGCACTATCGTTAGATCCAACGGTCCCTTCGGTAAGCTTGAATATACTATCTGAAATGGACTGAAACCCGTACTACGATTCACTGCATGATTATGAGCAAATTCTGCTTGGCATAACTTCATGTCCCAACTTTTCAGATTGTCTTTCACAAGACATCTCAACAAGTTTCCCAATGATCTGTTCATGACCTCGGTTTGTCCATCCGTTTGTGGATGATAAGCGCTGCTAAAGTTCAACTTTGTTCCCACCATCTTCCACAAACTTAGCCAAAAATGACTCAGAAAACGAGTATCCCTATCCGACACAATTGATTCTGGCAATCCATGAAGTCGATATATCTCTTTGAAAAACAACTGCGCAACATGAACAGCATCCGCCGTCTTCTTACAAGCAATAAAATGTGCCATTTTCGAAAACCGATCAACTACCACATAAATGGAATCATTACCACGCTGTGTTCTCGGCAACCCCAACACAAAGTCCATACTCACATCCACCCAAGGTTTAGTTGGTACTGGTAACGGCATATATAACCCAGCATTAGTTGCAGTTCCTTTCGAAACCTGGCAGATATGACATCGCTCCACAAACCTTTCTACTTCTTTCCTCATTGATGGCCAAAAATAAGACTGTGAAATCAACTGTAAGGTGCGGTCTCTCCCAACATGTCCTTCTTCATGTAGCTCTTTTACAATCTTCATTCTCAAACTACAATCAGGTATGCACAATCGATTTCCTTTGAATAGAAAATCGTCTACCATCATAAACTCATCTGTCTTCCCCTCCTTAACTTTATCAACAAACTTTGCAAAGTAAGGATCATCGATAAATAATTCTGGCAATATATCAAACCCCGTCACTTCAACCTTCAATGTAGTTAACAAGTGATTTCTTCTACTCAACGCATCCGCAACACGATTCGTCACTCCCGACTTGTGCTTCACAACAAATGTAAACTGTTGCAGATATGCAATCCACGATGCATGTCTTGCTGAAATCTTGTTTTGTCCTTGTAAGTGCTTCAATGCCTCATGATCAGTATAAAGAACAAACTCTTTCTGAAATAGATAATGTCTCCAGTGTTTAATAGATTGCACAACAGCATAGAATTCCACATCATATGTACTATATCTCATCTTTGCTCCTGACAACTTCTCACTGAAATATGCAATTGGACGCCCCTTCTGACTCAACACCCCTCCAATCCCAACCTTGGACGCATCAGTATGTAGTTCAAACACTAACTGAAAATCTGGTAGCACTAGAATTGGTGCAGACGTCAGCAACTCCTTGATCTTCCCAAAAGCATCTCCTGCCTCTTCTGACCATGAAAACTGTTTACCCTTCATACAATCTGTAACAAGCGCCATCACACTACTAAAGTGTGGAATAAACCTTCTATAGAATGAAGCCAACCCATGAAAACTACGAACTTCTGTTATCGTCTTGGGTTGTGGCCAATCTTAAATCGCCTCTACTTTACTCCGGTCCACCTGTATTCCTTCTTCTGACACAACATACCCCAAAAATAAAACACTCCTCGCCATAAAGACACACTTCTTTGTAGCAGCATAGAATTGTTCTTCGCGAAGAATAATTAACACTTTCTTCAAATGCTGAACATGTTCTTCTGTACTAGCACTGTAGATCAGAATATCATCAAAGTAAACCACCACAAATTTCCCAATGTACGGCCTGAAAATTTGGTTCATCACCCTCATGAATGTACTCGGTGCATTTGATAGACCAAACGGCATTACCAGCCATTCATACAACTCTTCCCTTGTCTTGAATGCTGTCTTCCATTCGTCCCCTGGTCTAACGCGAATCTGATGATAACCGCTCTTCAAGTCAATCTTAGAAAAGATTACGGACCCACTGATCTGATCCAATAAATCATCAAGCCTCGGCATCGGAAATCTATATTTGACTGTGATCTTATTCAATGCTCTACTGTCTGTGCACATCCTCCATGTCCCATCCTTCTTAGGTACCAATAAAGCTGGTACAGCACAAGGACTCAGACTCTCCTGCACACGCCCCTGTTCAAGCAATTCCTCTACCTGCCTCCTCAACTCTTCATGTTCCTTCGGACTCATTCGATAATGTGGTCTATGTGGCAACATTGCTCCCGGAACAAGATCAATTTGATGTTGAATGTCTCTTAGTGGTGGTAACTCCTTGGGTAACTCATCTGGAAACACATCCTCAAATTCTTTCAAAACTGGCTTTGCTTCTTCTGGAATTTCAACCTCTTCACTGTTCTCACGCCCAATCAACAAGAATACTTCCGGCTCTTCCTCAACCTCCTTAACAAACTCCTTTAGAGATAATAAAGTTTTCAGCTCTTCAATCTCTTCGGACTTACTTTCTCCTTGTGATCTCTTCTTCGGAACTAGGATAATCTTCGTACCTTCAAACATAAAGCTGTAGTTATTGGTCCGACCGTCATGCTGTACCGCTCGATCATACTGCCATGGTCTTCCCAAAAGTAAGTGGCAAACATCCATCTCTACTACATCACACCAGATTTCGTCCTTGTATTTCTTCCCAATAGAGAATGGAACACGAACTCGTCTATCCACTTTCACTTCTCCTCATTTTCTCAACCATGCTAGCTTGTATGGATTCAGATGTTTCTCTATCTTCAATTTCAACTTTGTCACAGCCTCGGTTGAAATGATATTGTCACAGCTTCCTGCGTCAATCACAAATTTACACACCTTCCCCAGTATAGTGCATGTCGACTGAAAGATATTACTCCTCAACCAACTAGCTTCCTCCTGCTTCGGTGTTAAACACGATCTCCTCAACATTAGATTACAACCTTCATCTCCTGATGCAATATCCTGCTCATCCTCCTCAACTGGACTAGAACAATCTCCATCAACATCCTCATCTTCAACTTATGCAATCATGGTTCTCTTCTTTGGCTTTGGACACTCATTGCTTTTATGACCCAATTCCTGGCAATTGTAACATTTGAAACCATTGTTAAACTTTGCCTTCTCAGCCTCCTTCACCACTGGTCTACTGATAGGTTTAGAAACATTAGAACTCCCACTAACACCCTTCACTTGATTGTTGGAGTTAATAAACACACCACCTCCTCGTCTACCCTGCTTCTCCCAAGCTAACGCTTTCTGATGTGCCTCTGCCACAGATCTTGGATCGAACATATTAACCATATCCTGAATCTGCATTCTCAATCCCCCAATGAATCTAGATGTCAGCTGTTCCTCCGTTTCCATAATATCATTCCTCGCAATAAGCTGATAAAACTCATCCACGTAATCATTAACAGTCTTTGTGCCCTGCCTCAAATTCTGCAAATGTTGATACATCAGTGACTGATAGTTGTAAGGCAAGAACGTTGCTTTCATCAATTTCTTCATCTTCTCCCAAGATTCAATTTTCGACTTCCCCATTCGTTCACGTGTAAGTTTGGTTTGTTGCCACCACGCCAAAGCTCTACCCCTCAACCTTGTAGCAACAAACTTCACTCTACGATGTTCTGGAACTTCTTTGAAATCAAAAATCTCTTCAACATTAGCCACCCAATCCAAAAATTCTTCAGCTTGCATACCCCCCTTGAATTCAGGAATTTCAGTCTTCATCCCCGATTCCCACTTGTGATCATACTCTGAATAATTTCTTCCTTGACCTCGTCCTTGACTACTACCACCATCATATTCCTCTTCAAAATCAGAATTATATCGATGTCGACTCTGACCACCAACATCTCTACTACCATCACGTCTACCACCATCCCTTCTATCTACATTCCTTCGTTCACGATCATTCACATTCCTCCCACGTCTTTGATCTTCATCAATACTTCTTTCTCGATTGGATTGTGGTGAGACTCTACTTCCTCCATGGTTAGACTCTGGTGAAACCCTTCTCCGGTTTTGATTCATCTCTGTCATAAGCTTCTCCAACCTCCCAATGCCTTCATCCAACTTCTCATTGAATTTGTCACTTATACGTTGCTCCATTTGCTCGGCATCTTCCCGCTTATACAAATCTTCAACATTTTGATGACGGTTAGCTCTCCTTGGCGGCATGATTGAATACTTCACAAATTCTTCAACACTTCAAAATTCAAACACAATTCGAACTTAGATTCAAAATGAAATGGATCGAAAACTCCCACTTTGTTGCAATTTGCTATGAACACGATGAACAACAATTTCAAACTTCAAATTTTCGGCAAACAATGAAATGATGTACACGGTCTTCACTCTTCTTAGCTCGGCTTCCACACTTCAAGCTCGGCTAAGACTTCAACTTCTTCAAAGAATTGGCTCCAAGCACTCGATTTAGCTATGATTGGCTAAAGCACGCTTTGATACCAAACTGACGCAACGGATTAATCAAAACGATGTAGATCGATGAAAGTAGCAGTCGATGGATTTATGAATACTGAAATGCCGAACTCGTTGATCCGAAGATACCGAATTCTAGCTATCTCGAACTCGTTGATCGCGTATGATACCGGGTTCAAAGATCTGCGATTCTTCACGCGTTGATCAAGCGCACTTGATTCCGCGAATCGGCTTCAACAATCGAAGATTCGAGCGCACTCGAATGTCGAAGGTGGAGATAGGAGATACACTCGACTACCAATTGTAATCGAAAGCACAAAGCTAACAAAAGAGAATTTTATTCAACAATCAACCACCTTACAAAATGATTCAACTTGCCTATTTATAGGCTACAACTCACGCAAAACAAAAAAATGTACAACACATGAGTCGTCGCCGACCTAACAGCCACGACCTAAAAGAAATACAATACTCCTTATTTACAAAGTACACGACTTAGTACCTGACGACTCAACTTAGGTCGGTAACGACCTAGTTACATCATTCAACGACTTACCAACATGTTACACAACACATACGACTTAAAAGATGCGACCTACGACTTATAAACCGAACGACCTAAACTTGCGAGTTACGACATAAGAACCAGACGACTTATCGACCTAACATATAGGTCGGCAGCGACTTAAGACCTGGCTTCAGAACTCCTTCCTGCGACCTAGCTTAGGTCGTAACTCCACTTCGCGACTTTCCATAGGTCGTATCTCGTCCCAGTTCTTCTTTGTTAGGTCGTAGACGACTTAAGTCTTTATTTTCGATAAGTTGGGGACGACTTATCAGTTCCGAGCGACTTAAGCCTTTGTTAAGTCGTAGCCCTTTTCCTCCTAGCCTGTTAGGTCGTAGACATCCCAAAATCCTTTCCTTAGGTCGTGACCGACCTAAACTTCCATCCTTAGGTCGTGGACGACGTAAGCCTGGGTAACTCGTAGCTTGCCCTGCTTCGACTTTAGCCTGTGCTGCATCACTTTGCCACTCAAGAACTGTAACAAGAACCGTAAGTCCACCTACTACCTAAAACACAGACTCCATCAAAATAACTTCTACCCTAATCCGCAACTGACGTAGTGGCAAATACGGAAAAAGAATACAACGATGAAAGTAGCAATCGGTGGATTGAAAATAACAAAACGCCCAAATCCGTTGATCACGAAGATACCGGATTCTAGCAATCTTCTACACGTTGATCGCGCACGATGCCGTGAAAGAAGATCTACGATTCTTCGAACGTTGATCTAGCGCACTAGATTCTGTGAATCGGCTTCAACAATCGTTGATTCGAGCGCACTCGAATGCCGAAGGTGGAGATAGGAGATTACACTCAACTACCAATTTGAGAAGAGGCACAAAGCACTCAAACAAAAGTTTATTCAAAATCAACTTACCCTTACAAATGACTCCACCCGCTTATTTATAGGCTTACAACTCACACAAGTACCCGACTTAACAGGTTCAACGACCTAACACAAACGATCTAAAAACAAACCATTACAATAGCTCCTATGACTTAAGCACAACGACATAAGAACAAACGAGTTACAAAACACGAATTACAACTCAACGACCTAAGAATACAACACACACGACCTAAGGACTCAAACGACATAACATATCCTCCAGGAGCTACTTAGCGGCCTATCTTCCCAGCGACTTAAACTTTAGCATCCAGTAGCGACCTAATGGAACTCGGCAGCGACCTATCTTCACAGCGGCATAAGGTCGAGCGACCTAAAAATGAATGCGACTTAAGCTTCGGCACAAGAGAATGGCTTAAGGAAAGCAATGTAAGAAATTCCGCGACCTAACATAGGTCGTAATTCGTTCCTGCGACCTAATTTAGGTCGTAGCTCGTTGGCTCTAGGTCGCGACTTATCATAGGTCGTTAACTTGCTTGAGCGACTTAAGGAACCTAGGTGATATGAGGTTTGCTTTAACTCGCTAGGTCGTTCCAACGACCTATCCCACTGATTTAGCTTGCTAGGTCGTCCCAGCGACCTATCCCACCGATTTAGCTTGTTAGGTCGTTCCAACGACTTATCCCACTGATTTAGCTTGTTAGGTCGTCCCAACGACCTATCCCACTGATTTAGCTTGTTAGGTCGTAATTTATTAGGTCATTTGCGACTTAGGATTTGCAACCTATTGGATTTCATGAATTCTGGAGCAGCTTCGATCTCGTGACCATGGTGGGCTGCATCATACTCCCCCGGTTGACAGAAATTCGTCCTCAAATTTACAGCTTCTTTGTCTTCAACACTCTCGCCTTGTGAATCGAAATCAAATGTTTGATATTGTCATCGTTAGCAATATGGGAATAGTCCGGCAAACTCAACTTACAATCATTCTCACAACTTTCTTTCATGATTTCCAAACGACCTGTTCTTCCAGCATCTAGCTTGTTGTAAGTACCCACAAGAAGTCGTTCAACCATCATGTAAATAGATTCATTGCCACGTTGCGTTCTCATCAAACTCAATACAAAGTCCATACTTACCTCCACCCCTAACCTAGTATGTATAGGTAATGACATGCATAAACCTGACTTTGTCGCGGACTCTTTTGAAATCTGATAATTATGGCTTCTCTGAACAAACCTTTCAACCTCCTTCCTTATGGACGGCCCAAAACAAAACGTTGCAATCAACTGCATGGTACGATCACAATCCTCGTGTCCTTTTATATATAAGTCTTTGATAACCCTTATTTGCCAACTACAATTAGGAGTATACAATTGCCTTCCTTCGAACAGAAACCCATCAACTAGTCTGCTCAACTCTACCTACTATGTCAAACACATATGATTACGTGGCATATGCGATACAATAGCACTTGGCACTTGGTCAACATGATGTTGTATGTCCCTCAGTGGCAGTAATTCCATGGACAACTCTGCAGGAACTACATCTTCACATTCATTCACCACTGGCTTATCCACGTCGAGAGTTTCAACACTTTCACTGGTTTCATTTTCATTTAATAGGAATACTTCTGCACTTTCCTCCACTTCTCTAACAAACTCTCTTGTAGATTGTAGACTAGTCGAATCCACCTTCTTTACCAGTAAATTACCCTCTTCATCTCCTGACTTACTTTCTTCATCCTCATCCAACTTTGTCGATTGTGAGATTTCAACCTCATGTTCATCAGATTTCGTTGGTTGAAAATCATCAACTGCATCTTTATCAAACTTTGGTGGTTGAAAACAATCGACTTCATCTTCCACATCAACAAATTCCTTTAAAGACAATAAAGTCTTTAGTTCCTCGATTTCCTCCAATTTGTTTTCACTCTGTTGTCGCCTTTTAGGAACTATCGTGATTCGTGTATCCTCGAACATAAAACTGTAGCTGTTGGTTCGACCATCATGTTGCACTGATCTATCATATTGCCATGGCCTCCCCAACAACAGATGGCATACATCCATATCAACAACATCACACCAAATTTCGTCTTTGTATTTCTTCCCAATGGAAAAATTAACACAAGCTCTTCGATTAACTTTCACTTCCCCTCCTTTCCTCAACCAAGCTAATTTATAGGGGTTTGGATGCTTCTCTGTTTTCAATGACAACTTCTTTACAGCTTCTGTAGAGATAATGTTATCGCAACTTCCAGCATCGATAACAAACTTGCAAACCCTTCCTAAGATAGTGCACGTTGATTGGAAAATATTGCTCCTCAACCAATTAGAATCATCCTCTTGCTTTGGTGTTAAACAAGATCTCCTCATCAACAAACTACAACCCTCATCTCCTAACAATAATTCTTCTTCTTCCACTGGTAGTGAATTGACACACTCTACCTCTGCATCTTCATTCTCAATCTCCACAATCATTGCTCATTTCTTTGGCTTTGTATATTCATTGCTTTTATGGCCCAACTCTTGACAATTAAAGCATTTGAGACTACTATTGACCTTTGCTTTGTTGGCTTCATTCACATTCGGCTTACTGACGACTTTGGAAACATCCGCATTGTTACTAACATCCTTGTTCTGGTTGTTGGAATTCGTAAACACACCACCTCCTCGTCTCCCTTGTTTTTCCCATGCTAGGGCCTTTTGGTGTGCTTCAGCAACAGACATTGGATTAAACATATTCACCATGTCTTGAATCTGCGTTCGCAACCCTCCAACATACCTAGCTATTAGTTGTTCCTCTGTTTCCATAACATCATTCCGGGCAATCAATTGATAAAATTCATCCGCATAATCATTCACTGACTTCGTCCCCTATCTCAGATTCTGCAATCGTTGATACATAAGAGATTGATAATTATACGGCAAGAATGTAGCCTTCATTAATTTCTTCATCTTCTCCCATGACTCAATCTTTGACTTTCCCATTCTCTCCCGTGTAAGTTTTGTTTGCTGCCACCATGTTATAGCTCTTCCTTTCAAATGAGTAGCAACCAACTTCACTCTTCGATGCTCGGGGACTTCTTTGAAGTCAAAAATTTCCTCAACATTTGAAACCCAATCCAAAAATTCCTCCGCTACCATTCCACCCTTGAATTCTGGAATTTCAGGTTTCATCCCCGACTCCCATCGTCGATCATCTTCTACATCCCGATATGTATTTCGTACTTGGTCTCGATCTCGATAATGAATATTACTTCTATCACTCTCTTCATCATAATCACGTGTACTTCGGTATCGATCTCGACCATCAACATCTCTTCGATCACGCATGTCTCTTCTTCTATGTCTTTCATTATCACGATATGGCTCATTCTCAAACTCACGTTGAGTTCTTCTTTCTTCATGTCTATATTCATGGTGATCTCTGCTCAATGAAACTGAAGATTCTCTTCTTTCTCGGTAAGATTGCGACGACACCCTCCTTGCTTCCGTAACCGATGGCGAAACTCTGTTTCCTCCATGGTTCGAGACTGGTGACCTTCTCCTTTGTCCTTGATTCATATCATTCATCAGTTTCTCTAACTTCCCAATGCCTTCATCAAACTTTTCATTAATGCATTGTTCCATTTACTCGGATTCTTCTCTTCTATACAACGCTTCAACATTCTGATGGCGATTAGCTCTTCTCGGCGGCATTGTCAAATCTTCACAAACTTCAACTCTCGGGCTTGATTTATAAATGAACAAACAATGCACGGCTTGAAATCTTCAATAAGAATTGGCTCCAAAGACTCGGCTTAGCTATGATTGGCTAAGTCTAGCTCTGATACCAAATGACGCAGCGGCAAATACGGAAAATGAATACAACGATGAAAGTAGCAATCGGTGGATTGAAAATACCAAAACGCCCAAATCCGTTGATCACGAAGATACCGGATTCTAGCAATCTTCTACACGTTGATCGCGCACGATGCCATGAAAGAAGATCTACGGTTCTTCGAACGTTGATCTAGCGCACTAGATTCCGTGAATCGGCTTCAATAATCGTTGATTCGAGTGCACTCGAATGCCGAAGGTGGAGATAGGAGATTACACTCAACTACCAATTTGAGAAGAGGCACAAAGCACTCAAACAAAAGTTTATTCAAAATCAACTTACCCTTACAAATGACTCCACCCGCCTATTTATAGGCTTACAACTCACACAAGTACCCGACTTAACAGGTTCAACGACCTAACACAAACGATCTAAAAACAAACCATTACAATAGCTCCTACGACTTAAGCACAACGACATAAGAACAAACGAGTTACAAAACACGAATTACAACTCAACGACCTAAGAATACAACACACACGACCTAAGGACTCAAACGACATAACATATCCTCCAGGAGCTACTTAGCGGCCTATCTTCCCAGCGACTTAAACTTTAGCATCCAGTAGCGACCTAATGGAACTCGGCAGCGACCTATCTTCACAGCGGCATAAGGTCGAGCGACCTAAAAATGAATGCGACTTAAGCTTTGGAACAAGAGAATGGCTTAAGGAAAGCAATGTAAGAAATTCCACGACCTAACATAGGTCGTAATTCGTTCCCGCGACTTAATTTAGGTCGTAGCTCGTTGGCTCTAGGTCGCGACTAATCATAGGTCGTTAACTTGCTTGAGCGACCTAAGGAACCTGGGTGATATGAGGTTTGCTTTAACTTGCTAGGTCGTTCCAGCGACCTATCCCACTGATTTAGCTTGCTAGGTCGTCCCAGCGACCTATCCCACCGATTTAGCTTGTTAGGCCGTTCCAACGACTTATCCCACTGATTTAGCTTGTTAGGTCGTCCCAGTGACCTATCCCACTGATTTAGCTTGTTAGGTCGTAATTTATTAGGTCGTTTGCGACTTAGGATTTGCGACCTATTGGATTTCATGAATTCTGGAGCAGCTTCGATCTCGTGACCATGGTGGGCTGCATCAGCAACCCTATTCATTCACTGTTCCTCACTGGCACCCTCCCAAATCACTGCAACATTTATCCTGCATCATTAAATAAACTACAAACTGCAATCTCAAACCACACCCACTTCCTCACAAACAAAACCATCTTCCTCACAAACAAAACCAACATTCCCTATTTACCAACTTGCCACCACGACCATCTCTCCTCTACTACCGCAAACCGAACCACAACCTTAGTCAAACACTACAACATGAAGCTATGAGCAAAACACTTGTAACTCTAGCAAAATTGCAAGTTTCGTCAATCACCACCCACTAACTTCAATGCCAACATCTCCTCTCACCAAAAAAATTTCTCTATCGTTTTTCTTCATATACACCTCTTCAATCACCCTCACGCACCATCACAACTACCTCCAACCACTGCAAGTTCAACCACATCAACAAGCAATTGCAAAAAACACTTCAACCGCAGCTTGAAATGACTGAAATAAAGCAGCACCAAACTCGACCAATCTCCACTGATCCACAACCAAATGCCTCATCAATAACCCAACCAACCTCACCCTCATTCAGCAACACAACCGAAACCACAACGCTCTGAAAAAAAATATGAACCTCGCAGCAACAAAAACACAACCAAATACATCTCCATCTCCAGCAGCAATCACCACAACCATCAATCCAAAAATCGCAAACACCCTCAGCGAACCCGACCACCAATCGAACAACCGCGACCCAAATTACTTCCTCTACCAAATCTGCAACCTCACCTTAATATCCTCAATCAACCCGCAACCACAATCTGAACAACCATTACCCGAAACCAAACACAAAAGAAAATTTGGTTTTGGAATTTAAGTTTTCTAGGTTGAGAATTTGTGCGGTATTTTTGAGTACTTGATTTTCTAGGTTGAGTATTTTAAAACCCACCGAAGATGCAATCCCACTCAACAGGAAAAAATGCATCTCCACCTCAGTAAGAAGAAGCCATAAACAATGCACAAAGAACAAATGGAAATATAAAGACACAATAGTCTAACTAAATTATGTCAATTAAAATCCCATAGTATGTAACCCAAATATAAAAGATATCATAGTCTAATAAAATTATTTTGAGTTTATGGAAGGTAGAAAGATCAAGAAGAAAAGAATGATAGAAAACAACTATCACTTTTGTTATTATAAAAAATGGATAGGGTGATGCAAATTGAATCCCAATATGTACTTCATTGCATCCATTTAAAAAGGAAAAAAAAAGCAAAATAAAACATTATACACACACACACATTGAAACAACATGCATACATAAATATGTGTGTGTGTGTAAGATTGGGTAAATGGAGCAAACACCATAATATGTGGGGATACAAGTTGAACTAAAGTAGGAAATAGGCTTTATTTACACCACTCTTTTTTTACGCATAGAGTTTACATTTATGTTTCAATCCTTAAATCGGCTATATTACTATTTTGGTCAACTATGTATATACCTCCATGTGAAATTCATGCATTTATACTCTTTATCATCTACAAAGATAGTCGTTCTATATAATACAAGTGGTAACAAACACCACAACCAACCTGTAAATTCTGCATTACACCCTCAGTTCTAAAGGACCACAAAAACCCTAATCAGGATAGTAAATTGAAAAAGAGTAGTTCTTTTTATTTCTAACTCTTGCTCACAGCATTGAAAAGATGTCCGATCAGGCTGCTACTAACTTCTCTTTCCTTCAATCGAAGCGGATTCTTACAAATGCTTCCTACCTGATAATCATGTTACATATTAAATTTAACATATTTGTATTATTGTTATATATAAACCATTCGCCCTTCATACTTGTTTTAACATACTTGTATACAGTTTTATTACCACTAATTATAGCAGTACTAGTAAATTTAAGATGGGGTGTGAAAAAAGTCAGGGTTCAGGAGTACGTCGTAGCGTGTTCTTTTCAATTTGCATTCCTAAATTGAGAATTTGTATATGTCTGAAATGTATTCAGGTGATCAATCCCTAGCACAGGCTAAGAAAGAACCAAAAGCTGACCAGAATATTGATTTTACTAAGGCGAAACTGATTAGCAAATCTGACAATGTTAAGTCAAAAGGTAAAATAACAGGTTCAGAAAACCAAAGCACCTAAACTGGTTTAGAAAAAGTAGATAACACCTTCACTAACTCTGAAAATGCTACAAGGAAGCTGGGTAATAAACTTCAAAATCTGAGCATTAAAACTGATGTAGAGGTGGCTGAAAGACGGATCATTCAACAATCAACTATCACAAAATAATGAACTTGCGGTATCAAATGATGCTGACAATATTGTGAATAGTAAAAGATCACCAAAGATAAAAAATGAAAGAAAAAGAATCAAGAGTTTTAATGGTCCATCCAATGATAGAAATTTGGAGTTCGTTGGTTCACCATTATACTTAAGTATTGTATAATCACCTATTTAGACGTACCCACTCTTTATCAATCATCTCCAATATTTAAGTAAACAAAATTATACAATTCAAAGAAACTATTAATTATCAGTTACAAGCAAAGAAACCATTCTATTCTAGCATCTAGAAATGATATTAGCTCTATAGAGGCTTGCAATACTCTATAGAAATAAAATGATTTTAATATAATTATAAAAAAATGTAATTTGTAGATTTCATATTGCAGACCTGTTATACTAAGTGGTTTTTTTCCTGTTATTGACTAGTATAAAGCAATTATCAGGATCACCTGCTTGTAGTGAAATTTATTTTAATGTGAGCGAAAGTGAATTATTTGATCAGAATCTAGTATTGTCTATTTGGATATCAATGCAACTTAAAAATCAATTATGCAATCTCATAGACACAATAGCAGAAATAAGAGACATAGAAGATTTAACGTTGTTCGGATATGAATATCCTACGTCCACGGAGACCCAACAACTTCTTTTATTCAGCAAGTACAAGAGATTACAAGCCATTCAAGATTAGAGAGTTAAAACATATGTGGAGATTCTCCCTAATCAATCGCTCAACTAAAGAGTTACAAAACAGAGCACAAAAATTGGCAGAGTTTTTGCTCTCTAAATTGTCCGCCATTAAAGTGTAGAAGCTCTAGTATTTATAGAATGAGAAAGTGAGCAGGGCAGCTGCAACATATCAACTCTGAGATCTAGTTCGACAAAGATTGGTTTGGCAATCATCTGGTTCAGCATCAATACATTGGATTTGGACCAGCATAGCATACTCGAACCAAAAATCTGGAGCGGCAACACTTTGGTTTGATATTTCTACCGAACCAAAAATCTGGATCGGCAAAACTTGGACCGGTATAGCACCTTCAATCTGGAGTGGCATCTTTCCGAACCATAAATCTGGATCGGCATCCATACTTCCCTCTCCTAAAAAATACTATCATCACCGAACGAAATCCACTCCTTCACTGAACAAAATATTTGGTTCGGTATCACAATGACTACCAGACGAGATTGCTACTTCATCAAACAACCATCTCTTCTCCTCATCAGCTACCAAGCCAATCATCACCGGATGAGATTTCTCGTCTGACATTCTACACATCACTACTTCATAATAAGATCATCACCAGACCAGATTTTTGGTCCGGCATCTCCACCGCCGAATTAAATTCCTGGTTTGCCTAGAAGCCATAGCACATCACCGGACGACATTGCTTCTTCCACCTCGTCGACCTAGGGTTTCATGACTTCTCCAATTTGGTCTGTACATGTTTGAATCGGTCAATTTCAACACTCCACCTCGATTCAAATATGCATGTCTCATCATCAAACAATCAACATAGAAGTTGTTGGGTCTAGCGCCCCATGGCGCTCAAATAATAGGAATCAAACTGATCAAGTTTGAGCAATGCTCAAACTTGTCATTTGGAAGGGACTTTGTCATCATATTAGAAGGATTATCCAAAGTACCCACCTTCAACAATATGATCTTGCTTCGTTCTTTCCCAAGCATAAGAAAGAAACCTCTAACATCAATGTGCTTCGTCCGTGAACTATAAGCTTGATTCTTTACAAGATGAATTGCACTATGGCTGTCTGAAAATAGCTCTACCGTCCATTGCACTACTGAAAGATCATCCAACAACTGAAGTAAGTATAATCCTTCCTTTGTTGCTCCCACAATCAATATCAATTCTGCTTCGGTAGTCGACAAAGCTACAATAAATTGCAGCTTTGATCTCCATGAAATCAATCATATGCCAAGTGTAAAAATATAGCCCAACACCTTCCTAGCATCTCTATCCCTAGCATAATCAGAATCATAGTATCCTCTAAGAGAGATGTCACCGTCCACTCCACCATATAACAAGCCCACCGAAAAAGTGCCTCGAAGATATCTAAGAATCCACTTCACTGATTGCCAATGCTTTTTGTCTGGGTTAGACATATATCGACTCACAACACCCACTGCATGGGCCAAATCTGGTCTTGTGGACACCATCGCATACATAAGACTACCAACAGAACTAGAATAAGGTATACCAGCCATATACCTTTTGTCTTCTTCCGATGATGGAGATAAGTCTTTTGACAACTTAAAATAAGAGCCTAATGGAGTGCCAACTGGTTTAGCTTTCTCCATACCAAATCGAGCGAGGACCTTCTCGATGCACAGCGCCTGAGTGAGTTTTAACTCTCTCCGCTTCCTATCCCTGCTTATCTCCATACCCAATATTCTTTGTGACTTTCCCAAATCCTTCATGTCAAACTCTCTACTGAGCTCCACTTTCAACTCCTTAATTCTGACCATACTCTGAGATGCAATCAGCATATCATCAACATATAACAACAAGTAAATCATATCACCATCGCATCTTCTAAAATAAATACACTGGTCTTTGAAACGTCTGGAGTATCCCTGTGAAAGCATAAACTTATCAAACTTCTTATACCATAGTCTAGGAGACTGCTTCAGTCCATATAGAGATTTGTTGAGTTTACAAACATAATCTGGCCTGCTACCATCAATGAACCCATCTGGCTGCTTTAAATTAATCTCCTCATCCAGATCACCATGCAAGAATGAAGTTTTGACATCTAGTTGCTCTAGTTCCATATCGTAATGAGCAACTAATGCCAAGAGAATACGAATAGAAGTATGCCTAACCACTGGAGCAAAAATATCATGAAACTCTACCCCTTCTTCTGAACATACCCATTTGCAACTAATCTTGCCTTATATCTGAAATCACCATTTTCACCATCTTTCACTCTGTAGATCCACTTGCATCCAATAGCTCTCTTGTCGGTAGGAAGAGGCACCAAATCCCAAGTATGATTTCTCTATAATGATTCAATCTCCTCCTCCATAGCAACTAACCAACTGGAACTGTTAACTGATGCGATAGCTTCTCTATAATCATAGGGCTCATCATGGACAACATTCAAAGCATATGTTGCCATATCATCGAAGTTAATGTCTTCAATGCTCAATCCAACAAACTCATCAAGCCACTTAGGCTTTCTTCTTTGTCTGACAGGCCTAGGTTCTGAATGAGCTCCACCTTGAGTCTGATTTTCTGTACTAACATCGGTATTATGTTCATCAACCGCGGTGTCATCGAAAACACCATTTGGACGTCTATTGAAAGAATCAACAGATGACTTGCTTTATGTCTGGTATTCTTCACATGTCCTCTCATTGTCATCCGACGAGGAAGGCTCCACCTTCAACATATCCTTCTCATCAAAAGTCGCATGCCTGCTCATAACGATCTTCTTGCTAATAGGACACCACAGCCTATATCCCTTCACTCCTCTCCTATAACCTAGAAAGATACACTTGCAAGCTCTAGGTTCTAGCTTCCCTTTACTCTCATGCACATAAGTTGCTCAACCAAACACTCTGAGAAATGAATAGCTAACGGGCTATCCTTTCCATACTTCTTTAGGGATCATCATATCTATAGTAGTAGAAGGTGCGGGGTTGATGAGAAAAGCCGCCATAGATAAAGCTTCAGCCAAAATCCCTTCTTTAATTTAGCAGTCAGTCTGAGGCAGCTTGTTCTCTCCAATAATGTCTGATTCATCCTTTCTGCAACTCCATTAGCCTGGGGTCACCTGGTGTAGTGTAATGCCTCTTAATGCCTTCAGACTCATAGTAATCGATGAATTCCTATGATACAAATTTACCGCCATTATCTGAACGGAGAACTTTCAATTTCTTCCCCGACTGTTTCTCAACTATAGATTTCCACTTTCGAAACCTTGCAAAGGTTTCACTCTTTGACTGAAGAAAGTATACCCATACTTTATGAGAGAAATCATCTATAAATGAAATGAAATACCTGGCTCTACCTAAAGACTGACAAGGGAAGGGACCCTAAACATCTATATGAACAAACTCCAGGACAACTTTTGCTTTATGCTCTTCTGTACCAAAAGAAATCTTTGTCTGCTTTCCAAGAACACACTCTTCACAAAAACCAAGTTTTGAATGATGAACTCCATCAATCAATCCTCGTTTTCTCAACTCATCCATGTTGTGCTCACCGATGTGACCCATCCGTAAGTGCCATAATCTAGAAGAATCTGAATCAACTGATGTAACAGAGCTGATTTACCAACTACAGTAGTGCCCTTTAATAGATAAAGATTTCCTGCCTTCACACCTTTCATAACAATCATGGAACCCTTCGATATCTTCATTTTCTCTCCTTCCACTACAATCTTCAAATCAAGTCTACTCAATACCCCAACAGAAATCACGCTCCTCCTCAAATCAGACACATGTCTAACATCAGTGATCGTACGAATAACACCATCAAACATCCTAATCATCACACTACCAACACCAACCATATGACAAGAAGCATCATTACCCATCAGAACTTCTCCTCCATCAATTTCACGGTAAGTGGAAAAGCAATTCCTATCAGGTGTCATATGATAGGATGCGCCAGAATCAATCAGCCATAAGTTGCTCATCCCAGTAGAGCCAGAAGCTGTAAACACTTCAGTGTCACTCTCTGTATCTTATTTCTCTGCTATAGAAGCCGAGGCTTGCTTTGGATCTTTTCTTCTACGTTCAAGCTTGGGACATTATGCTATGAAGTGCCCTGGCTTCTTACAATAATGACAAGTCGACTTCTTAGACCCTCTAGACTGAGACCGTGAAGAATTCTGTCCTCCACCTTTCTTCAACCTGCCTTGGCTTGTACCTATCTGAACAGATAAGCCTTCGATATCACTATCCAAGCTAGTGCTCGCCAATCTACCTCTTAACATTTCAATATGAAGACCAGCCTTTACATCAGATCGAGTAATTTTACTACGGCCATAAATCATGGAATTAACAAAAGCAGTATACTCCTTAGGCAAGGAACACAAGAGGATCACAGCTTGAGCCTCATCAGTAATATCAAATTCTGCTGCCTTTAGGTTCATAATCAAAGTGGTCAAAGCATCTACATGCTCCATGAGATCGGCTCCAGGCTTCATCTTGAACCAATAGAGTTGTTGTTGAAGAATAATCCGATTAGTGAGAGACTTGTCTTGATATGCATCCGATAATGCATCCCATAGTCCCTTCGCCGTCTTCTTCTGAGAGAATTCTCCAAAAACTTCATCTGAAAGGCTCAACTGAATTATTCTGAGAGCTTCATCTTCCATCTCTTCCAAATCAGCTGCATCAATATCTTTCAATTTCTCAGGCACAGAAACAACCTTATAAGTCTTCTCCTTCTTTAATACAGCCTCCGTCTTCATCTTCTAAGTACCAAAATCTCCCTTTCCGCCAAAACATGTTACTCCATATTGACACAAGATCTACGAACGGACTTATTAGAAGTAGCCATTAATATCCCAACAGGAACAATAACACTAGCTCTGATACCAAACTGTAGTGAAATAAGAGACACGGAAGATTTAACGTGGTTCAGATATGAATATTCTACGTCCATGGAGACCCAACAACTTCTTTTATTCAGTAAGTACAAGAGATTACAAGCCACTCAAGATTAGAGAGTTAAAACATATGTGGAGATTCCCCCTAATCTACCACTCAATTGAAGAGTTACAAAACAGAGCATAATAATTGGCAGAGTTTTTTCTCTCTAAATTGTCCTCCATTAAAGTGTAGAAGCTCCGGTATTTATAGAATGAGAAAGTGAGCAGGGCAGCTGCAACATATCAACTCAGAGATCTGGTTCGGCAATCATCTGGTTTGGCATCAGTACATTGGATTTGGACCAGCATAGCATACCAGAACCAAAAATCTGGAGCGGCAACACTTTGGTTTGGTATTTCTACCGAACCAAAAATCTAGATCGGCATAACTTGGACCGGTATAGCACCTTCAATCTAGAGCGGCATTTTTCCGAACCACAAATCTAGACCGGTATCCATACTTCCCTCTGCTAAAAAATACTATCATCACCGAACGAAATCCACTCCTTCACTAAACCAAATATTTGGTTCGGTATCACAATGACTACCAGACGAGATTGTTACTTCATAGATTTATTTTGGATGACACTTCATGCATCATCCGTCTGACTCTCCAGTTTTTAACTAAAATGTTACTTAAAAAAAGGAAAAAGAAAAAGGAGAAAAGCCTACTACTATCAGATGTATTTGTTCAATTTATTCAATTGGTGCACTTTACGCCTACATTCTCTATTACATGATGCATAAAGTAAACTTAAATTATACTATTACATACTAATTTGATTTAGTTGATTATACAACATAGCAACCTGGTTTGGTTAAGCATCCATATCTTCTCAAAAACTAATACCTAGTTATAGCTAGAACCAAAGAGGCCAAGGTAAAAGATGATCAATGTGACACCAGTTCACTATCATGATGAGAAAATATGAATATAAATATAAACATACATCACCTACATATATGAATTCTAAAATCTACTCCGTTTCAGAAAATGAAAACAATACCTAAAATAAATCCAAAATTCGATTAAACACATCTTTAATCTAGAGGATGGTTCTGAAAGCATTAAGATCTCCAAACAAAGGTAATGATACAATCAACCTTAATAGTTAAAATAAAAAAAAATATAGGTCTTTGAAACATCCAAAAATGAAAAATTCATAACTCGGTAGATATGCAGCGGGAACAAGTTCATATCTCATTTTTTCGATTTCTTTCTCTATATGCTCAATAATATCTCATCCATTAAAATGTGCTGACACAAACATCACCATTCGATTCATGCTGATTAAATATTAAATCTTACCTAGCTAAACCAGAAAAAACCAACAAACAAAATTTGATCCAGAAAGAAGATTTTGCTGCTGCGGAGTTGAGGAAGATAAGCTATAGTGTTTGAGCATAGATTTTCAACACTGTCTGAAATTGCTGATTTTGGAATAAACGTGGAATTACTGCTTAATAATATCATAGACTTCTCATTCTAGATCTGATGACTGATTCAAAACAAATGGATTTAGGGTTCTAGGTAGGAAGTTGACGATGGTGGTTCAAATTGGCTGCTGCTTGAGAGAGAGAGAGATTACAGCACCAATTTGGATCGACTTTTGATGACGACGGTTAGGGTTTTGCGATCTAGGATTTTAGTCTGCGTGTTGCGTTTTAGGAATTTCACGAAGTTTGGTTGTTTTCTGGAGGAGATGATGAAGGAAAAGAAAACAAGTGTTTATTTGAGGAGGTCACTAGTTAGAGGCCCAATTTTTTGATTCCCGCACAAAATAAATTGCATCCCGCCTTTTTGATTCTATAGTGTTGAATGGACCAGGTTTATTTAACTGATAGCATTGAGTACCCTGCATTTCATAGCGTTTAAAGGGAATAGACGGAAACACTATGTTTTGCTGCTATCAAAAGTCATTATTTTTGTAGTGGTCGATGCAAAATATGTGATATTCGATATAAATAATTTTAAAATACTTCTATTTTCTTTTATAAAAACCATGTATAGGCTGGCTGAGCCCTTAACTAGGTCCGTCATAATATAAGGTCGGTTAACCATCTTGAGTCTAAATCCTGATATCTCCATCAAATTTAGATATGAAAGGATAAAAAACCTTGATGTCGAATAAAAAAGTATGGAAATGCAATAAGTGGAAAGAATATTTCAAACAGTAATGCCATTTCCTTTAACTTTCATAAATGGAGCACTGGAATGAAATCGAAATGACAATTAACGTATATATTTCCACGGTTTATCCCTACTCAACTGGTTTGGGACAATGCTTCTACACTGGATACATGCCCTCTCATCATAAAACCTTCTCGATCGTCTTCTCGAAGCCCTCGTCAAATCAGTCGCTTCTCAAGACGACTACTCAACCCAATGTTAGACTTTCCATTCTTCCTGTTTAGGGTATCAATAGAAAATAGACTGTACTTCGATAGCACATCGAATTCGGTCACATACTCCGACACAAACATATCGCCTTACTACGAATCGGCGAACTCTCTAACCAACACTGACTTTGGAAAATTTGAGATAAATCTTCTTCGAAGTGAACTATGAACTAATCCCTAATAAGTCGACCCTTGGGAATCGAAGATGTAGAAGCACTCCACTAATTCATTATTTATCCTAGAAGTTACATAGGGGTTAACTTCTACCTCACTGCATTATATAACTCCAAGTCATCGAAGATCCTCTTGCAAGTAACCATCCAATCTTGCCTTTCAATAGCCAACTCCTTTCCAAGGAACGGTCTACCTTCTAAATTCCTATAGTCTATATACAGCTCATTAAAGTCACCATTTGCACTTGATCACCATAATCATCCAGAACAACTTGGACATTCCAGCAAATGATTCACACCATCTCTGCGAACATATCCAATCAATCAGGGTTAGCGACCCCGATCCTGCCCAATTCTCAACTCTGAAGATAAAGTTAATAGTGGTATTTCTCGCATGCTAGATTATTCCTGCTCCATAATAAGGATGATCAATCTCTCAAAAAGAAAATTACATCAATAGTGCCCCTGTGTGCAGTACAACTTATGTACTATTTATATACTACTATAAGTTTTGAAAACCAAAATATATAATAAATTTGAACTCTATCGAATGCACATACACTCTAAATGCAGTCTAAGGTAATAACACCTACCATATCTCTACTGGGTTGTGGTATCAACTTAGGTTAATCATATAACCTATGCTATAATACCAAATGTAACGGCCACTACACCTATGGTGTAGAATGGTAGTCAAAGGAATGAAAAGAAGTAAAGAAGAGGAAATAGAAGAGAAGAGAATGGAAAAGTAGAAAAAAGATACATCAAATAATCACATAACTGTAGTATATCTCACATTGAATCAAATAAAATATGATAGCCAACATAGATATAAAATAGTCGAGACAATAATAATAATGTGAACTAATCATTAGAGTATAAAATCCACAAAGTTATAAAACGTGGTAATAGAGTTTATACAACTGACACATAAACTCAACTGATAAACTATCTCTAATAATAGTAAGTCAAACACTGTCAAGGCTCCACAGTTTCACATAATGGAATATACAATAACAACTTAAAAATAAGTAAAAGTCACCTCCTGCTAATCTATCTGCTTAACTTCTGTTAACAAGAAATCTTTTCAACACCTCAAAGTAAGGTTAAAGGAGCGAATAACCCCTTCGAAACCCCTTTTGAATTAGTTGGAGTAACCTAAGGTCATAACCTAGTGGGAACAAAAGGTATTAACTGAGTGAAAAGGATCCTTTTCCTTCGAAAGGAACCCCTTCGAAAGGTATATGTATGCTTGTTCCATAAATGAATCCACATATGAGTGGCGAATCAGACTCCATGCATTCAAAAGTGCCATGTATTTACTTTATCGATAATTTTTATGAATACAAGGCTTGGGTATTACAATGAAGTGAAATGCCTAATTTGATTTAGAAGTTAATGTTTACAAACTCAAGAAAAGTACAAGCATGGAAGCAATGCATTTGGATCCCTTAAATAGCACCCCTAGGTTTTTATTTATAGATGCAGGTTCGATCCTTTTGCACCCGTCCTTTCGACTCAATCGCAAGGATACCTTTATGACTTTCCACTGCTGTTGACTCCAAAGTGCCTCTCTTATGTTCCTTTCGCATAAGATATGGAAGCATTCGATTCATCGTTAGGTATAGAAGTAGTACTTATGTTGTTGTAGATGTCTTGGCTAAGCACGAAAGGGCGTTGCAACATGTTGCGGAAGGTATTTAACAATACCTGTGAAAGGTGATGATGTTTTCGAAAGCTTTTATTCTGATGGTTGTGGAAGCATTTATTTAGGATGAAATGGTAAATGATGATTTGACCCTTGTGGAAAGGTCAACTACTTCGAAAGCATCTACTTGGTTCGTTTCGAAAGATGGCTTTTGTCGCCTTGATTAATGTGGAAACCCATCTTTTGATGCTTGTAGAAGCAATACTGATATATGTGAAATTTCCCCAATACCTGTGGAAGGGTTCAATTAATTCGAAAAGTTAGTCTTTGCAAAACCATGCTTTCGAAAGGGGGGTTTTCGTAAAATCTTCTTCTGGGGAAGGTAGCCTATGGCGGAACCAATCATTTTGAAAGGTTTGATCTAAAGCGGAAGGGTAGTCTTGACCCCTTTTGACCCCTTTGGAAGCCTATAATCCATTTAGTACTTATAGAAGCATCCCTTCAACTCTTTCGAAAGGCTATGCAATCACTATTGTTCTTCAAGAAGCTCTCTTTCATAATCTTTTGGGCTTCGATAGGGTTGAAGTGATTTTTGGTAGTAACATTTTCCCTCCTACCGAAGGGATGTTCTTGACTTTTCAAGTCAACTATTTTGATACGCTACCTTCCATTGCTTCAACACAAAACTTTTCTCGCCTATTGGTATTCTTGAGCTGATCTTAGCCGTTTACTTGAATCTGATTTGATGGTCGTCCTCCCATCCATTTAGCTTATAAATCGCTCTCCTCTTTTTCCTCTCTGTTCACCTGCAATTGAAAATTTCTAAACCAAGAATTATATTCTTCAAATTTCCATCAATCTTAAAATTTAAAAGGGGAAACTCTCAGGTTTGAGGTGAATATTTATGATTTCAAATTTGGAACTATATTTTTTCTACATTCAAATTCCTAGGGTTTAAGTCCATATTACGTTTTTGAATTTTGAAAATGATTCGAGTTAATCAATCATGTAAGATGATCCTAGACTCGAATTTCATGCTGATTTTGATTAATCCATTGCATCAATTCGGGTCCGAACATGAATTTGCCCAATTTGGGGTAATCTACCGCTGTTGGATGCGGATTCAAACTCGTAACCCAATATGCCCAATTTTAATTTATCTTGAAGGATACTAAGGGTTAAAAATCAATGACCCTTACTATAGATTGAGTTAAGAAAAATATATTTTCTATCATCGCCGAAACCATTAATTAACCTTTCGACTTAGTTGAAACCCCAAAACTGAGATAAGCACATCTGTTTGCATTATCTCAATTTAGTGTTGACACTTTCGAAACACTATCATGCCTTTTTGAATTATTCGAAACCCACAATAGTCAATAGGAATGTAGCTATTATCACTTTTCCAACACAAATATTGTCGAAACATCTCAATGTCGTTTCGTTAGTGTCAACACCACTTTGTTTCCAATCTTTCGACTTAATTTAAGTATAGCGTTTCGACAATGTATATTTTTAAATAGATATTATGTAGATAGCTGTCCTTATTATAAAATAAAGTAAAATCTGTGAGCTTTGAAGTTGTCGAAGGGTAAGTCTAGGTGAATGTATACAATAAAATAGGAGATGTTGATAATGTTTTCGACACTACCAAAAGCTTAATGATTCGCACAGTTCTAATTAGCTTTTACCCTTTCGAAGGCATAGAACCAAGTGCTATGACAGATACTCGGCCATTGTAATAGACTTCCGACACCTTTGAAAGGTATTAGTAGTTGAATAAATCATAACTTTGCCGAAATTATATCATCTAGCAGGATCATGGGTGTTAAAAGAACCTCTGAGAAATATGACAAGGATATTATTTTGAAATTAGAATCTTTTCCAATGAAGGTTGAGGCAGTTTCAAGGTAATCTCTCATAACTTCTCAAGATGAAGTAGATGTGATCCTCGACGATTTTCGGATTATAGGAGTTGAAGATATCCCTCCCGGTGATAATGACACAATTCAAAATCCTCTTGAGAGGTACTTTGCTTATACCGCCATCCATATTTTGCATGGGGGTTTCATCCCATTTCCAGAGTTCTTGTCAAGATTCTTAAGTCATCCCTACATTACTCATGTCCAGCTATCACCCAAAGTATACACGTACCTTGTCTCTTTGGAGCTCATGGCCCTGGAGTCGGGAATTACTTCTTTAAGTGCTGAAGTTCTTAACTATTTAGCACGCCTTGTCAAACTCAGTAATTTGAACAACCAGATTTTCTTGACTAATCCCTCCAAAAAGTTGATTTCAAAGGGAATAAATGGATTTAAGGATTCGAAAACTCAGTTCTTCAATGTCAAATGCTTTCCAAATATTAGTGGAACCTTTTCTTCTCCCCATTGTTCTTATTTCTATTAATTTGTTTTCTTTAGCTGAATAATGTTTTCTTATTAGGCCCTTCTCCTAAGGATCTTGACAACGAAGGCAAGAGAATCGTAAAGTTAATGAATGCTGCTTTAAACCTTATTGGGAATAGACTTACCTTGCTGACTCCTAGCAACCTCCTGAAACATTCCCTCATAATAAAGGGCCAGAAGTTTCTCGGACAACCTCCTCTTGTCCAACATACTTCGAAAAGCAAACGCTTTTAGCTTTGGGCAACCCCAATAATTTTTCATCCTTATCCCCAGTTTGTCGAGATCTACCTGGTAAGCTTAAGTGTATCATTTGTAATTTGATTTCATGTCATTCCTTAAATTGTTTTGCTAATCTATGCCTTTTGGTTTCAACAGCCACTCCTCCAGCTGAATTAATCACAAATGATCCATGCCCTCAGTCTTTGGGATCTAATGCTCTGGCTCTGACACAAGCAATTGCTAGGTCTAGAATATTGCAAAAAGGAAATTAAGTGGAGTGACTGCTGCAAGCTCTGATCCCAAGAAAGCCAAGACTACCAATATCCAGTCTTCTCTTACCCCAAAAGAGGGTGAATTTATTGGTGCTAACAAGGCTTTAGAGGGTTCTAACCCAGATACCACTTCTTCTGTGGATGACTTACCTTCTGGAACTACTGATCAAACTAAAATGGTTCCTTCAAAGGATGACTTTATATCTCATACTATTGTATCTCATTCTCCCTGCATTATTGATCAAATGAAGAAGGATCTAAGCACTTGAACTCCTTCCTAGGATTTAAATCCCTCAAGACTCTCATCGCGAGTGCCTTCTACTGAATTTGAGAATGTTGTGTAGTCGACTATGCACTTGTAATCATTTTATACTGTTCAGCCACCCACTTATGTACCAGATTCATCGAGTTACTGTCGATATCTTATCAAACAACAACTTCTGGTATATTTTATATTGTCTGATTTTCTTATTACTATTTTTATACTAAATCCTGACTCATGTCTTTCTTTTTCTCTTAGATCACCAAAAGCTGGTACTCTCTTCAGGAAGATGTTTCTAAGTCCTCTACTGAAACATCAAAGCTTAGGGAAGAAGTCTCGATTTTAAACAATCAGATTACTACTCTGACTATTGCCAAGGATAACATAGTAAGGGAATAAGAAATGTTGAGTGCTTCTCTTGCTCGAGCAGGGTTTACTATTTCTGAGGAGAGATGGCTAAACAGATTTTAGTTGATGAAGTTTTAGCTTTAAAAATGACTTTGAAAGAATCCAAGGATGAAAAAGCCATGGTTAATTTCACTTAAGAAGAAGTGTACTTCTCCAAAAAAAAGTGGTTAGAGAAGAAGAAGGATTCTTTATCCAAAGCTATCAACACTATTTCTGAGGCTAAACAAAAAGTGCCTCAGTTTCAGAGGACTTCTTTGAATGATATTATTATAAATTCTTATGAGGATGCATTCATGATAGCCTATTATGATAACATAGAAAAGTGCCAAGATTTGAGTTTTCCTTCTCTTGACCCTGTGTTAATCGAAAGATTCATGGCTAAGATTAAGAAAATGGAGCAGGGGATTGAGGTAGAGAGGAAATTAATATCCAGCAACTCCTATCTTTTGAAGTTTCCCCTGTAGAAGAGGATTCTGACTCAGATGAGGAGGATGACAAATAGGGTGATGAATTCTTTGCTGATGAAGACGACAACAACGATGATAATGATGATGATAACCATAATGATAATGACAAAGGTCGGGGTGCTAGCGACAATGAGGGCGATCATAATGATACTCCCAAAGGGGATGGCAGTGACACTTCTATGGGCTTATGATAATGAAGATGGATCAAGAAAATTTAACCTTGATCCTACTATCCATGAAGCAGAATAGACTGAATTCCTCGAATCCTCTGATCTCCAAAGAAAAGATGCTGAGATTTGTGTTTCGAAAAAAAAGAGAAGAACAAATTTTACAAACCTTGATTCCAGTTTCTCAAGTATGGAATTCTTTATCAAAATGGATCTCATTTTCAAGATAACCCTAGCTAATATCTTACCATTTTTAATAAGGAAGAAAAAACAAACCTTTATAAGACAGAGCTTGAAAAAAACAGGCAGAAAAAAATGGGGTCTATATAGGGAGTTAGATGAACAGTTAAAAGAACACAACACACTATCTGATAACTACTATAAGTTTAATAAAAGTGGTGTGGTGCTAACGTCTTTCAAAAATCAAGAAGCCGCCCCTCGATTGAAAAGGGCACATCTTCGTTATGACAAGCTTTTGGAAGAGAACAAAGAAATGATGACACTCTTTTGGATGTTAATCAAAGACAGAGATATCTTGGTAGAATTTTTGTATAAAGCTTATTACAGACATCCAACTATGGATTACTCATACTTGGGTGATTTCAGTAGGGGCCTGCTTAAATACCTACATAAGAGATACTTGGACGAACACGAGTCTGATCCCCACCCGGGGGCTTGCTAGAGCTTACCATGGGTCTAATCAATTCCTCGTAAATTGCCTCTATAAAAAACCTGAATATTATAAGGATAAGTTCATTCTAAAATATTTAAAAGATCAATCTTATATGAACCGAAAGAAAATTTATAATCATGTAATTATATTGATCTATGGACCTTACTATGTTAGTCTTTTTATTCTTAGTTTTATTTTATTACGAAGCAGCCCTATTTCTCGGGATTACTTAGGAAAATTTATAAAGTTAAGAAGAGATTACTTTGAAAAGACTTCGCCCTTGTCCTCAAGATTGGCCAGACATTGCTTTCTTGGAGTTTTGCAATGCTTTACATGCAACAACTTTGACTTCACTTTGATTTTATAGGCGAGGAAAAGGAAAAGCTTCTTAGGAAATTCAGGCATATCATACAAAATTAATTTGTGGTCGTGATAGTCCCCCACCTGGAGAATGATATTATAGCAAATGCCCTCTATTTGTTACCTTGAAGGGTTTAATTCCACTTTTGAATCAACAATTACTCTTTTGGCTAAATCTTTAGATAAAGTTAAAAATGCTATTTCTAGACTTTAAATGTGATAGGGCAAGGAGAGAACCTGATTATAATAATGATGTTGTACCCTTTATCTTATTTCTTCTTGAGTTGTAACACCTACTATTGTAATAAAAAAATTGTTTTTTGGGTATTGATTTCTTTTTCTTTTCTTTGAATAGGAAACACAGTTAGCGACTACGTCACTTCTGTCAGGTCCTTCATCCCACTTCACTAGTCTTATGGATAGATTGATTATGGATCTTGAAAAGAGGAGCTTATCTAAAGATCATTTGTCTACCAAACTCCAAAGTAATACTCAAGCGTTGGAATAGCGTAGGAAATTTTTGCTTTAAAAGGCAATCATCAGAGGCCTTAACGATCAAATTACTAGTATCGAAGTGGGCACTAAGAAGAAAGATGAGATGGTTTCTCAATTGAAACATCAAATTAAATCAAATCCTTCAATCGACTTCGATCATGAGATGTACGAGTTTTACCAACAGGTAGGTGATTTGGAAATAAAACTAAAGGATAGTTAAGAACAGTGTAAATCTTTGGAATTTATCATGGGAGGTGATATTCTGAATATTAATTTACCGATTTCTCCAATCACCCTAATTGTTGGAAAATCAACAAGGTCTTGTTCCTTAGCCATTCAAAAATTCCATGAAACAACAAACCCTCCTCTAAGTTTGGATGAAAAAGTGGTGGGCGAATGGAATAGAAAAGTCAAATTTGAAATAATGAAATATTTTGACAATCAACAAAAAGAAAGATACTCACAACACATCAATGAGTACGCGGCCAAAATTTAAAAACCCGAACATGGGAGATATCTTCTTCGAAAGCATATTATTGAATTGGAAAGACAGAACAAGACACTTAGAGGTGAATATAACACTTTCAATCATGCTCTAAAGACTTATATCGAGTACCGATGATGTTGATGAGATTAGGAAGAAAGAAAAGAAACTTAAAGAAACTCTTTGTGTGGCAATACTCCACATTGTTGATCCCTTGACTTCAAATAATCTAGATAAGATTGCACAAGATCTTTGAGGCACATGCTTGTTTTCAATCTTTTGGTATCAATATTTTAATGTATTGTATAATGTACTTTGTAAATAATTTTGTAGATTATGTAAATACCACCTGCCTTATAGCCCTTATCTGTACTTGTACCGTTGTTTCTAAATCTACTTCTGATAACTCTGGCTACTTTTTTTGTATTTGTTAAATCATTTGGTCTTCCTTATCAATCTTATTTTCCTAGCAAAGTACAAAGTAGACAACATTTCTTATCATTAATTTGAGATATATATAAGAATATGTTTAGTAGTTTGTCCATATTATTGGAGATGGTATTAGAATTCTTGATAATAGAATTCTAGAAATCTAGATCTAATATTAATGAAAATTAACAGATCCTCATCAAAGATAATGAGTTATGAGAAATTACAGTTGGGAATGATTAAAGACTGGAAATTCTCGTTTGACAATAATAGAAGTCTTGAGATCCAACTTTGGTAATGATGAGAGAAGACCAGAAAGTCATCTTCGGTTATATTAATAGAAGACCAAAAATATAATTATGAAATTAATAATAGAGGGATATAGATCCAAATCTGTCATTAATAATAGATGTTTAGAAACCCTCTTCTGGAAATAATAAAAGACTTGAAACCCATATTCGGGTATTGATAAGTGTAGCCCAAAAGTTAATAGTAGAAGAACCAAGACCGGTATTTGGGAATTAATGAGTAAACTATAGAAATCAATAGTAGAAGACCTGAAACCTAGATTCAGGTGGTTATAAGTGAAGTCCAAAAATCATCTTCTAGAAATGAGCTAAAGGCCATAAATTCATATGTAATCCGAAAATTATCGTCCAAAGAAGATTAGAAATCATTCTATTCTTTGGACTTTGATTGTTCGAATCTTTTTCTTTCTGTTACTTCTCCATTTCCAAGTATCTGATTATTTAGATATGCGCCATCCTTTAGGCTTGTACATTGTTAACACTTTATGTGCCACTCCTTGGGCTTGGACGTCTTAGTCCGTTGTTGTCTGGTGTGCTTGGTTAGCTTATCCAAAAGCAGGACTCATGGACTTACCCGACTTCCCTCCAGGAAATGCTCTAGCTAGGTCTTATAAGAAGGGCTAAAGGCTTATCCAGCAGCTTGACCAAGCCATGGTGTGGTGGGATCAAGGGCTTACATTGTCCTCCCTCTATGAGGTGCTCCAGCTAGGCCTTATAGGTTGGACTGAAGGTTGGTCAGTGCCTTGAACAGGCCATATCATGGCACGTTCAAGGGTTTACTCTGTATTTCTTCTAGGAAGTTCCTTGACCTGGCTACGTAGGCATGGTTAAGTGCTTGCAAACTCTTTAGCCTGGCCATTTCTGACGTGCTAAACACTTACTCTGACCTCCCTCTAAGGGGCGCTTTGACCTGGCCATCTTGGCACGGAAAAAGGTTTATAACCGTTTAAGGTAATTTTTAATTCTAAGAAGAATCTTACTCCCAACCATGTATATTTTCTCATTCGAATGAGTCTTTATTGAATTCATCTAGGATTGCTTTACAAATCTATCAATCTTTCCTTGTCTGGAAAAGTTGACGATCATCCCTTCAAGAGCTCTGCATTGATTGGTTTCATATCCGTTCATCATATGATAATGACAGTAAGGTCCTCCTAGATTTCTTTCATATTTGTGCTTTTTCTTTTTAGATGGCCAGTAATTGGGTTCCTCTTCTGTTAGTAAGCAGATGTTCTCGATTGATGTAGTCAAGTTGCATTCTTTAAGGAATCTTGATTTAAAGCTTATCTTTTGAGGTTGATTTCTAGATCTTTTGTTGCTTGATTCCATGTGTAGTAATCGGCCATCATTCCTTCTTCAAATAGTTCCTTTAGTGTAGAACTGAATAGTCTTCTTCATTTGAACAAACAAATTATCACCCCTACTTCTTGTTTCTCCTAAAGAAAGATGGATGTAGGGCCAATGTGAAATGGGTTTAACTCCAATTTTCCGGATCATAAGATTCAGCTATCTTCTTTTCCATGATCCTTAATGCTTCTAACCTTAACATTTGTTCTTTATATAGCTTCGAATCTTTAGCAATTTCATGAGAGAATCCAACCAAGTGTGGTTTTGAAGATCCTTGCTCGAACTTCTTGATTTTGTTGAGCATTGTTGGGTCAGGACTATGGTTAGCTTGGAATAGGGATAGGGGAAAGTAATGTTGGGAATTTAACAAATACGGAGGTTCGAGCCCTTCTTCTAGCATAAAAAATACTAATAAGAAAGCTTGTTAACACCCCAAAGTAAGGTTAAAGGAGTGAATAAACCTTTCAAAACCCCTTTCGAATTAGTTGGAGGTATCTAAGGTCCTAACCTAGTGGGAACAAAAGGTATTAATTGAGTCGAAAGGATCTTATTCCTTCGAAAGGTATAGGTGTGCTTGTTCCATAGATGAATCCATATATGACCAGCGAATTAGACTCCATGCATTTGAAAGTGTCATGCATTTACTTTATTGATAATTTATATGAATACAAGTGTAGGATTGTTTTCACTCTAGTGGGGGGTGAATAGGGTCTACTAATAATTAATGCGGAAATAAAAAATAAAAACAGAAGCAGAAAGTAATGTAGTAAAGATCACACACAGTTTCACCCAGCTTCGGCAAAAACCTACATACGTGCTGCCCCCAAGGTTTCTATTAGAAATTAAGTAATCAGTCGCTTACAAAAAAACGTAAACTCGCGATACCCGCTAACTCGATTAACCTAACTCTAAGCTCAATACCCTGCCATAACTCAGCCATTGAGTTGCGATTTCTCAAACTACGCCTCGTAATTTGTACCTAGTTACACAACTAGAAATTTAAAAAGTTTTTAAAAGAGAAAATTACAAATGATAATAAAACTAAAAACAAAACCCTTATTTCTAACTTAACCCCAATACAAATAAAGACCGACCCAAAGAAAAAAAATGTCTCCCCTTTTTGTTTGTGAAATTCTTCGGCCATTCCTTTTATTGCTCTTCAAAAATTAGGGTTTTGCTTTGAAGCCGTCGATACAAATCGATCGATTGAAGTGATGATGTTACTTTGATGCTTCATCAATCGACTCCCTGGCTTTGATTGCTCACGGTTGCTTCAATTGTGTCGAGCTCGAATATCGGTATGTGATTTTTTTCCCTTTTTGATTTTGATTATGCTCGACTTGATTCGAGTTTTGTATTTGTTTGTGATTTGTTCTAAGTAAGCTCTCTGAATTTTGTCTCGAACTTGAATGGAAATATATCGATGATGAATTGGGCATTTATAGGGATTAGTACCCTATAATTGCATTTGTATATTTTGGTTTGGATTTTTCATGATTTTAGCACTTGCGTTGATTTTTGTTCGAACGAACTCTGACGCATGACTCGTTTATCTCTGACTTGTTCATTTTCGATGAATTCAAATTTTCTTGAATTGTTTGAGTCGGTTCCGTTCTTTGCTGCTATGAATTTAGCATTTGAATTTTAGATGAACTTGACTTGCTGAAGTTTGACTTGTTCATCGGCGACTTTTCCTACTCCTCATGTTATTGTTTAGCTCTCTGATTAGTTGTATGCATGTACTATGTACCTTGCTCTGATCATCCATTCTTTGCTGGCAATTCTGGTTGGAGTCTGGTTTGTTATGTGCCTGTGTTCATGTCTGAACTGATTTTGCTATATCCTATTTGAAGTCTGGTCTGGTTTCATGTTGATTTGCTTTGCATTTTGATTTTGTATTCTCTGACTATATGCATTTCCCTTGTATTTGAACCTGCTTGCCTCTGAACTTTTGTGCACTGAACTGATATGTGTATACATGCATATCCATATACATTTGAACATGTTCACTTGTTTGGTCTGGTTCCACATGCCTGAATTTCTGAATGACTGAACTGACATATGGGTATACATATATATGCATACATGTGTATGAGTGAGTGTGTGATTGTTGTGGCTATGCTCTTGACCATGTATTTTGCACTTGTATTCTCTGTTGCATAAGTATATGCATGTCTATGCTCTTGTATCCCTTTAACCTGAGTATGTATGCATTTATTAAGAGAACTGCCTTTGTTATTTCCTCTATTGCATATGTATTCTCCAATGTTTGCTGGTCATCTCCATGTAGATACATACATACATATATGTATGTATATATGTGTGTGATGGCTATGCCCAGTCCACTGTGCTAGTTGCTTTGAGTTCCATGTCCAGTTCCAATTAAGTCTAGTTGCATGTGTGGTTCCACTTGTATTCTCTGTCCTTGTTGCATTTGAAATCTAGATGCATTTGAAGTTTGATTGCATTTATGTCTGGTCTGGTTTTGAACTTGTTCCACTGGCTTGTTGTTTTAAGCATTCATGTTAACTTTTGGTTGTTGTTTTGCACTACACATTCACACTGGTCTTGTCTGGTTGCAGCCCTTGTGTTGATTCTTCATGTTGTATGTTGTATGCATGTACGCATGTTGTGTCTGAAGCTTTTAACCTGAATGCATGTTGTATGTTGGTTTGTACATTTCTGGTCTGGGTTCCTTTTGAAGTCTTGCGCACTTTCATTGATCTGTTCACTCGAGTCTAGTTGTATGTTGTTGCTTGGTTGCATATACACATGTCTGAAGCATGTTAGCCCATTTGCATTCATGTTGTCATGTTGTATGTTGCTTTGATCTTCATGTGTACATTTTGTGGTCTGCACTGTTTTGGTTGAGGCTATTGTCATGTTTCAACTGCTTGCATATGTATTAGTGCATGTATGGTGCACTTTGAAGTCTGGTGTGTGTTCATGCCTCTGAACTGTAGTCTGGTTCTGGTTGAGCTGCTGTTTTGTTTTTGCATTTGCACTTGTGTTGAATTCAGTCTCGGCTTGGGTTTGACCTTGTGCTCACATGTCCCTGCAATTTTAACAAGCAAGTGTATGTCAGTGTGCATGACCTTGTGGCATGTACAGTGATACATTGTGCATGTCACAAGTTGTTTGTCTAAGATGAATTAAAATAAATGATGACGAACAACCCAAATAACTGAGGCAAATAATATTTTCAAACACACACTTCATTGTGTACTGCAAAATATTTCTGTTTCAATTTTACTGCGTCAGTGTTTATCTTGCGGATAGTTCAGATGCTGGATACAGGCTGGAACAAAGTTGAAGATCAAATAGGAGTGAGAGTGAATATGTAGTGAGGTGAAATATGTATGTTAAACTGTAAAGTGAAAATTGTGTTGTAATTGAAGTTCTATTGTAATTGAAAATGTGTAAATGTAGTGAGAGCTCAAATTTGTACTATTTGAATTTGTAATAAAATATTCGTTTGAATAAAGTATTTGTTTAAATATGAATTCTGAGTTATTTATTTTATTCAATAAATATTTATTTAATTATTTGGAAAAATAAAATAGTACAATAAAAAATACATTTAAACGAATATATATATATGTTTATTATCATCAAAAAAATCATACAGTAGTATATTCTACAACAAAGGCTTAGCTATTACAATAAATCGAAATCCCTAATTTGATTATGTTATCCATAAAATCTTCTCAAGAGTGAAAGTATGAAAGAAGGAACAATAGCATTGGTGAGGTTCATAAGGCATTAGAATAGTTTCTGTAAGCATTAAAAAGGGCTTTCGACAATAATATAAAGGAAGGATTTACAATGAGGAACAGTAGTCAGAAATCCTTTCGAAGAAGTCGAAAGGGTACTTCAGCTAAACTTTGGATAAGTAAGGAGCTATCAAAGAAGTCAAAAAACCCTTTTCGAAACAATAGCTTTCGCATGCATAAAAGTGTTTTGAATATGTTAAGGGTACCTTTCGAAGGCAATGGATAGTAGGTTTCCCATATGTGTACCAAGCCATTCAAAACGATTGGTTTCATTTTCATTTACCTCCACCAGAAGAACATTCGACCAAAGCAACCCTTTCGAAAGTATAGATTAGCCTTTCGAATTGGTAGAAACCATCCACACCTATGAAGGAAGAATTACATGAATTCAATATAACTTCCTCAAACACAGAAAATAGGGTTTCACACTAGTCAGAGAGAATGCTTTCGAATGGAATCTTTTGCAGCTAAACTTTCTATAGCGATTCAACTCATTTGAAACCCAAAAAGTTACGCGTTTCGATAGCATTGAAAGCCTATGCCCTTTCCAACTTACACGACACATTAGCGGCTAGGTGAAGAGCGCTTCTATACCTTTCGACAAAGTCGAAAGAAATCAAGCAAGATAAAGAAAAGCCCAAACTTACCAGCAGCGGAAGGTCGTCAAGGTAATTCTTTTGACTACATTAAAGAGATGTGCACGAAAGGATGGAAGAAGGCCTTTTGACTACGTCGAAAGGATGTAGGCGGAAGGTAGCCAACCAAAGCCTATAAATAAGACCTTAAGGGTCTTGTTTTAGGGATCCAATTTCATCCACTCCTCACTTGTACTTTCTAAAATTCGTAGACCCTAATTCTCAAATTAGATTGTGGGTACGACCACTTTGTACATTTGAGCTTCATATAATAAAGGAATCTATTTTCAAAGCAAGTTTGTAGCATTCTTAGGTATAGCGGTTGATTAAATGATTCTATGTTGCACTGATTAAGATCTGTTGGCATCAACACGCTCGAAGAGCTACCTTTCGAGAAGGTGGAAACTACTTAATTCAACTAATTTCCTTAGTCCGTTAAGTCTTAACCTTAAGCCACCTTGACCATTTCGAAAGAAGGTTTCGACAGAATCCTAAACCAAATTGAACAAGCTCGAAAGGTATTGTAAAAGAAAATCCAATGTTTCGACCGAGTCAAAAGGTTATATAAGAAAGAGTTTTAACTACCACAACTCATTCGAAAGGTGGTCTAAAGGGAATTAATAGGCTTTAACTATCTCTAACTGTTTGAAAGGTGATTTCGAAGGAGACATCTGCACACAAAAAAAATCTCTACTTTGTGGTATTAACAAGTTTTCTTGTTAACATTTTTGGCGCTAGAAGGAGGACTCGAACTTCCTATTCCCAATAACTTTCATTCTAGATTAATTGCCTAAGAGATCTTCATTTGAAAGAAGAAAACAGTAAGAGCAAGGAATAACAATGACATCGCAAATGAAGAAATGACATCACAATCAACTTTGGAAAATAATATAGTCCCAAACTTTAACTTAAATAATATGGAAGTTGGACAACTTTCAATCCTAATAAGATTGCAAAGCAATAAGATTAAAGTCTAGAATCTACAACTACAATTGATAGCGATGCAAGAACTTTTTGAAGGTGCTCCTCTCAACGATCATTAAAGGTTTTGGAAGGAGAAGGCGAAGCACAATCTTCAAATAAAGACCAATATGAAAACCAAGAACGTCAAGCTAAAAGAGCCCTTAAGTAATCAAATGGTTTAACTTTGGAAAACAATAAAGATCGCTGCAACAACATTCTCAACCAAATCACAAAGGATATGGGAAAAGATGTACTCCTTAAACTGGAGAAACGGGTTATTCCGCAAAAGACTCCTTTTTTAGAAGAATAATGGTAATCAGAATCCCTCCTTATATTCAAATTCCCCCACTAAAGTAATTGATGGAACTACTGATCCAGACGATCACCTTGCAGTTTTTGAAAGCTGGATGGACTTATATAATATTCCTGGGCTAGTTCATTGTAAACTCTTCACCATCACTTTTCAAGGAGCAGCTGTCAAATGGTATAGGCACTGTCAGAAAGGAACTATCCATTCTTGAGAATAATTCTCCTATGAATTCATTGCACAATTTCACATATATAAAGACCCGATAATGGATTCTTACATGTTAGTTACCATCAAACAAAGGACGGAGGAATTTCTGGGTGAATACATTAAAAGATTCAACTTGGAGGCATTGAAAGGAAAAAACGCGACCGATGAAGAAAAATCGATGGCAATTCGTTCAGGGCTAAACAAACAAACTCCTTTTTGGCAGGAACTTCATATTCATGGGTGTAAGGATCTACAACATTTCTATCTCCAAGATGAAAAGTTTATTTAAATGGATGACATGAATCATGCTATGAGAAAATCTCATCGAAACCATAAAGAAGGAAAGTCCAACTTTAGACATCTCGATAAGAGACCGAGGAGAAATGAAAACCAAAAGGGGAGTCGAAATGAGATTTCTGAATCTAATTATGTAGTCCTAGACAAATCCCTCTCCCACATATTCTCTATGGTGAAGGAAAATGAAAATTTTCCTATTCCTTATAGGATCCAGAACTTTTCTAAAACTATAGAAGGAAGGAATTACCGTGCTTATCATAAATCGAATGGACATGAAACTTGCAATTGCAATGTTTTAGAAAAAATAGTTTAGAACCTTATCAAGTTTGAATTCTTAAAAGAATTTTTCAAAGAGGGTTAGAAGATTTTCAACCTCAGAAGGGGAAACTCAATCAACTATAGTCTTGATAAAGAATCAGTTCACAACTTCATCATCAAACTCTGATCAGGTGATGAAGTCTTACAGCACCCGTCTATTATAAATTTTCTTTGCTTATAACTTCTGTAAATTGAATTGTACTTTGAATTAGTCATGCATAAATATAAAACTCAAGTGTCATTACAGGTAAAAACAACACTAGTCTATGGTATTCAACAAACTTTTGAAGCACAACAAATATCTAGAACGGAGTGACTCATTCTCGAATCAACATGGTTTAATGAACTACTCCCATGGAATATTGGATTATCGTCAAAGCTCCAATTGTAAACTCATGAAAGGTAAATGTTTAAAAATCACCCAAGAAGGATTCTTAGGAAATGCATGCCCTTATTCGTGAAAGTCTATTAGACCATGCATCATGGCTTTTCAGACTCACGAACAAGACATCTCTTTTTGCCGAGTAAAACCTGAGGAAGTATAACCATATATACTATATACATTGATTCAGTTTTCAATCGGTTATTCTTCCGTTCAGGGAGAACTTTCCTAAATGTATTTTCAAGAAAGTTGGTTTCAAGCGTTAAAAAGGATTATCTCTAATTACCCTGTAAATAAGGGAAATTAAGTATCCGTTTATTTTAAAGATAAACCTACATGAACTTTAAGAATATTATTTGGCATTAGTAAATGCGTACCAAGGATTTCTAACTAAGCAATTCCAATATTTCAAAGTTATCTAAAACAATTGATGAGGGGAAGATTATTCATGCTTTTTCAGGAGATGTTTTAAAGCTACCAAAAGTTCATTGACAAAAAAATCATTAGAGAATCCTATTCTCGACTAAAAGACTATTGGTTCATGAATCATGACCACCCAACCTCCTATATGAGTTCCGTGTCTCTAGTATGAGAACAGCTTGAAAACCCATGCAAAAGGCAAAATTCAAAGAAGATTCTTTTATCAAAAGGATTTGCACATCCAAACTCCTTTTCAGAAAGTAATCCCCAAATATATTAGAAGGGCTCATTTACGACAAATATTTTCTTTCAAAAAGAGATTTTACGACAAAAAAAAACTGATATTCAAAAGGGTTTTTACAAACATTTTAACTAGCCAAAAATGATTTTCATATACAAATTTTAAAGCCTACAATGTTGTTCCATAGCACCTCCTAGAGGGAGGGACAAAAGCCTACGACATTATTCCGTAGCACCTTCTAGCGGGAGGGACAAAAGCCTATGATGTTATTCCATAGCACCTCCCAAATAGGCCTATCAATGGATGCATTCGGCTGTGGATAATGCCATATCCACATCTGCAATCCGAAATCATTTTTGGATATTGGTTATCCGCATCCACGAATATGAACGGATATCGGATAATTATCCTATCCGCTAATGACCGATAAATCAAGAAATATAAAATGAAAATTTTAGTTTAACATTAATACTTTTCAATCCCACTAATTATAAAAGTGTTAAAAGTTAACAAATATGATGATAATAAATAATTTTAGCAGTTAATAAGCATTAAGTGCATATAATAAACTACTAACTTAATAAAATTATAAATAAATATCTTTCACTACACTAAAATACACATAATTTGAACTATAATCTTGACAAAAACCGAATGGATAATTTTCAGATGCGGATGTCAACATATCTGCATCCACATTCGTTTCTCCCGATATCGGATATTTATCCGCCTTTTGGATGTAGACAGATTTCATAATTTTCGGGTATCCATTGATAGCCCTACTCCCAGAGGGAGGGAAAAAACCTACGACGCTCTTCAGTACCATCTCCTAGAGGGAGAGTCAAAACCTCTAATGTCCAGTTCACCTCTTAGAGGGAGGGTTAGGTCTAGCACCCACTAGCAACCTTTTACAGAAAGATCAAGTTAACATATACTATAGTTATTAGAATCAAGGGAAGCCCAGAGGGAGCACCAAGCAGACAAAGAAGGACAAAAACGTTCGCATCTCAAAATAAAAGTCAAGGCCCAAAGGAAAAAAGGATCAAAGGAATAAAGTTAATCACCATCTAAAACAAAGATGAAGCCCAAAAAGGGGTATAGACGAAGGCAAAAGGATGGAGATATCCTACGCTAAAATCAGAAACAGAAAAGATATCTGAGATCGTAATTAAAAAAAGGAAAAAGTACCAACTAGCAATCTTTAGTACATCCGATGCTAGAAAAGTGGCTCCTACAGTAAAGAATTAAGAAACCTGCATCCTAAAAGGGAACACGAGACAAGAAAATTGATAAAGAGATCCGCAATTTTAAATGAAAGACAAAGATATACACAAAATTTAAAGGAATGGAGTTGATGACAAATTTTTGCTATAAGGATAAAAGTGACTTTTTTTTGAAGAATAAGTCAGGAAAAACACTTCTAAATCCTTAGAAATAAGGTGACTCTTTAAGATGAGAGAGTCTATATATTATATATATATATATATAAATATATATTATTAACTTAATTGGACCATTGCACTCCTTAATGGCCAAGCAGTAGGACAGAACCTACACAGCTGAATGACCGACTAGTCAAATGGAGTTTGCACTGCTGAATGGCCAGCCAGCGGAACTACCCACTAAATGGTTGAACGGCTAAAAAGCTGAACAACTGAACGGAATTATCTGCTGAACGGTTGACTGGTCTTGCGGAACTACTACTCTAAATAGCTGACTAGTACTACTGAACTACTATTTTGAATGATTGCATGGCTTTATGGAACTACTCGGCTCCAATATAACAATAATACTACTAAGTTGTAGGCACTTTAGGACTTACACGTCTATAAATAGGATACTTTCCTTTGAATAATGAGAATCCTCGTCACTATTCAAGGCATAAGTTTTAAATGAATCTCTGGCATAGTATATTAGGAATAACTTTGGAATTAGAGCCAAATAGGCTTAAGTATCTTTTGCTTAAGCCTACTAATCCTATCATTATTAGACAGTTCTCTAACTTTGTACTTATGTTGAATGAAATTTCCTTGTTTCTTTTCATAATGATTTTTTATTGATTTTTTGTGAATTCTTGATTTCTTGATTTTTTTTACTGAATTACCATGATGTTCTGTAGGCTTCTTATTGAGTTTCTGACTTTATACTAGTAATAGATAGAATTTTGAAGTAATTTATCTGCCAGATGAGATCCTGACAAATTTTTGACTAGACCCTTGACTTTATGAACTTTTAATTTCCTTATTTCTTATTATAAAGATTTCATATTGATTTCTAATTTATAAATTCCTATATTGATTTTTGTGGTGACTTGTGGATTTTGTATTTTTGGCTTCCCTCTTAGATTTTCGTAATGATTCCCTGTTAGAATTATAGTTTCTATATTTCTTCATTGATTTTTGTGGTGATTTGTGGATTTTGTATTTTTGGTTTCCCTCTTAGATTTTGGTTATGATTTCGTATTGGACTTCTAGTAACTAAATTCCCTTATTGATTTTTATGATGTTTTGAGGGTTTCCTGTTCCTGATTTCCTTATTGATTTTTTATGATAATTTATTATTAAACTTCTAGTTTTGTGAACTCCAATTTTCCTTACCGACTTTTATTATGATTTATGGATTTCATATTTTTGGTTTCCTTATTGGATTTTTGTAATGGTTTCTTATTAAACTTTTGGTTTATGAATTTTTGATTCACTTGTTGAAATTTTATGATGATTTGTGGACTTCAATCGAGTTTTTAAATTTGAATATTAAGCAAGATTTTCTCAGCATCAGATGGGCTTCTATTAGAGAATGGGGTAAAAGGAAAAGAGAGCCTTCTTATCAATATATTATCAAGCGACATCAGTACCAAACTATCTACTAATTTATCAAGGAATGGATGAAAGTTACTAACATATAGTACAAGGATGAAAATAAAATTGTATCAACGAGACGAGATAAAGCCACCTAAAAGCAAGAAATTAATACCCATAGACTAAAGAAAACTTAACCTAAGGAAAGAAGGTTTGAAGTGTATGATAGTTTTCTTGAAAGGATTAGCTATTTAAACTAACATCTGCTAAACAGGTGATATTGTTCCATATTTCTATTATTAGTAATAAAAGGGGTAGATCATGTATCTTTCCGAATGCTCTGCCCAATAATATTACTGAACAATATCTTGGATCTTAGAGTTACCCATCAAGGTCTAATAAAAAGGTTATAATCCTAATAGAAGTTATTGTCTGTTTTGTAGGAAAACAAAGAAAGGAATTTCATTGAACTTTAAGCAGTTTGAAAGAAATTCTTGGAATTTTGTCCTAAAGAACAAAAACTTTTTTCATACTAGGGGAGCTAAATGTTATCCATAAAATCTTCTCAAGAGTGAATGTATGAAAGAAGGATCAATAGCATTGGTAAGGTTCAAAAGGCATTAGAATGGTTTCTTCAAGCATTAAACATGGCTTTCGACAAGAATATAAAGGAAGGATTTACAAAGAGGAACGACAGGACAAAGCCTTTCGAAGAAGTCAAAAGTATACTTCAGCAAAATGTTGGATAAGTAAGGAGCTATCGAAGAAGTCGAAAGGTTATAGAGATACCCTTTTGGCTTCAAAGAACCCCCTTCAAAACAATTGCTCTCGTATGCATAAAAGAGTTTTGAATATGTTAAGGGTTCTTTCGAAGGCAACGGATAGCAGGTTTCCCGCATGTATGCCAAGCCATTCGAAACGACTGGTTTCATCTTCATTTACCTCTACCAGAAGAACATTTAACCAAAGCAACCCTTTCGAAAGCATATATTAGCCTTTAGAATTGGTTAAAACCATCCACACCTATGAAGGAAGAATTACATGAATTCAGTATAACTTCCTCAAACAAAAAAGATAGGGTTTCGCACTAGTCAGAGAGAATGCTTTCGAATGGAATTTTTTGTAGCTAAACTTTCTACAGCGATTCAACTCATTCAAAACCCAAAAAGGTATAGGTTTCGACGGCATCGAAAGCCTACGTCCTTTCCAACTTACATGACACATTAACGGCTAGGTGAAGAGCGCTTCTATACCTTTCGACGAAGTGGAAAGAAATTAAGCAAGATAAAGAAAAGCCCAAACTTTTGCGGCAGTGAAAGGTCGTCAAGGTAATTCTTTCGACTGCATTAAAGAGGCTCATGAAACGATGGAAGAAGGCCTTTCAACTGCATCAAAATGATGTAGGCGGAAGGTAGTCAACTAAGGCTTATAGATAAGACCCTAGGGGTCTTTCTTTAGGGATCCGATTTCATTCACTCCTTGCTTGTACTTTCTAAATTTCGTAAACCCTAATTATCAAATCCGATTGGGGATACGACCACTTTGTACATTTGAGCTTCATATAATAAAGGAATCTATTTTCAAAGCAAGTTTGTAGCATTCTTAGGTATAACAGTTGAATAAATGATTCTGTGTTGCACTGATTAAGATCTGTTGGCATCAACATGCTCGAAAGGTTACCTTTCGAGGAGGTCGAAACTACTTAATTCAATTAATTTCCTTAGACGGTTAAGTTTCAACCTTAAGCCACCTTGACCATTTCGAAAGAAGGTTTCGGTAGAATCCTAAACCAAATTGAACAAGCTCGAAAGGTATTATAAAAGAAATTCTAATGTTTGGACCGAGTCGAAAGGTTATATAAGAAAGAGTTTTAACTACCACGACTCATTTTAAAGGTGGTATAAAGGGAATTAATAGGTTTTAAATATCTCTAACTGTCTGAAAGGTGATTTCGAAGGAGACATCTACACAAAAAAAACTCTACTTTGGGGCGTTAACAAGTTTTCTTGTTAACAGTTTAGAAATTAGGGTTTTCAAACTCAAGAGAGATACAAGCATGGAAGCAATGAATTCGAATCCCTTAAACAGCACCCCTAGGGTCTTATTTATAGACGCAGGCTGGAACCTTGCACATCCGTCCTTTCAACTCAGTCAAAAGGATTCCATTATGACCTTCCATCACTGTTGAATCCAAAGTGGCACTCTAATATTGCTTTCGCATTAGATCTGGAAGCACTTGACTTCTTCGGTAGGTATAGAACTTATTTTGCTGTAGATGTCTTGCATAAGCAAAAAAGGGTGTCCCAACATGTGTGGAAAGTATATAAACAATATTTGTGAAAGGTGATGATGCTTTAGAAAGCTTTTATTCTGATGGTTGCGGAAGCATTTATTGAGGATGGAATGGTAAATGATGATGCTTTAGAAAGCATTTATCATGGAAGGGTCAACTGCTTCGAAAGCATCTACTTGGTTGGTTACGGAAGATGGCTTTCGAAGGCAATCCCCATGATTAATGCGGAAACCCATCTTTTGATGCATGCAGAATCAATATTGACATATGAGAAATCTCCCCAATACCTGTGGAAGGGTCAACCGATTCGAAATGCTTGTCTTTGTAAAACCATGTTTTTAAAGGGAAGTTTTGGTAAAATCTTCTTCCATGAAAGGTAGATAGTGAGGGAACCAATCGTTTCGAAAGGTTAGATCTGAAGCGGAAGGGTAGTCTTGATCCCTTTCGACCCCTTCGGAAGCCCATAATTCATTTAATACTTGTAGAAGCATCCCTTTAACTCTTTCAAGAGACCTTGCTATCACCATTGTTCTTCATGAAGCTCTCCTTCATATTCTTTTCGACTTCGATAGGGTTGAAGTGATTTTTGGTAGCAACTACTCCATATGCCATACACATCTGCTCTCTTATCTACCCATTTAAGAGTACTCGAGATAATAAGAAGCAAAGAATAAATCCTCCACCTAGACAATAATTTGGTGCGAGCAATAAAAATCTGTTGTAAGTACAAAGATTTGAAACTGTTTTCAAATGTGGAAAATTGGAAGTAATATCCTATAAAGATATTTTGAAATAAAATTTGGGAAATTTTTTAAATAAGGCAGATGATTGTTTTAGATGTGTGTTGATAGTTAAATAACCGACTATCAATTTTTGCCAATTTCGTTAATCATTTCGAAGAGACCGGGATTGGATTTAATTATCTGAAAACCACTTCGATCCGATTTGAACGTAACGAATGAATACCATGAAGACGATGAAGACGGTGATTCAGTTTGTCCAGACCCAAGACAACTTGTATGGACGAATGCTATCAGAACATCGTCATTGGAGGACGATGAGCATTCTAAGAGAAATCGTTCCTTGAAAGGTAACGCTTAGCCTCGAGCCTCATCAACCAGGAATGACTAAAACATGGGAGATGCAGCAAGACTAAGTGGGTCGCACCCAAGTAGGGATTGTTATCACCTCTCTGGATGTCCTCGAAAACCTTATTTATCTTAGATATGGGTACACATGAAAGAAGAAGCGCTCGATGGTAAGGGTGGGAACACCCGGGGTGATAACATATTCGGTCTATCTAGGTTAGGGGTAGGCCAGTCTTGTGTAGCAGGAGATCCTGGCATGGTCTTCGGTACATTGTTCTAAAGGTGTATTGTGGTGGGCGGTACCCCAGTGGCCAGTCATTCGATGGAATCCATTTTCCAATAAGCGTCGTACGGTTTTGATTGTGCCCAACTATGCAGAAACGTGAGATGCAAGCATTTCAGCTATTTCCTATTTACTTTCTATAGACACTATTATAATATCAAATGATTTTGATAAAAATGGTTTTGGTTCTCGTAAGGTAAAAACCCATCGTATTTATTTGTGACGTGGTCTTACAAGATACCTTTGTTTTCAAAGGGTTTTGAAAAGGTTAATAATTCAAATTGAGTGTGTTTTCTCACGCTGGTTTTCCAGACTGACTCGGGTGTTATTTTATTCTAATGCTCGGGTCAGACCGAGTATTACAGATTCAGGTTAATTTACTATGGAGCTCAGGAAACGAGCTGGAGGAGTTCAGACGTATATCGCATACTTGGTTATTTTCGCCGTGTGAGGACAAGTCATTATAATTATCCATTTGATGTATTGAATTGTTGTACTCTAATAGTGGTATGTATATTAACAGTACAGTTCTTGTATTTAAAATCTGTTATTATATATTATATTTTGTTCCGCTGCGATTGTGAGATTCTGTGTTGTTGTTTATATTTTTTTTTCTTCTATCTTTTTCTTCTTCACCCCTAATGAACTGGTATTTTCGGCACTCGACTACTCGACATTTTATACAGTGGACGTATTAATGTCGATTTTCGAGGGTCGAAAATCCCCGTCCGTTGCACTTTTGTTAGGTGAATAGTGTCATTCTTGCCACTTTGGTCAGGGAACTATGGGGTCGTTGCCTCTTATTATGGAGTCGATTAGGGGATATTATCAGAAGTTTGTCGAGTGGAAACAAAGACGCAGTAGGCAATGAAGTTAGTTGTTGAAAGAACTATGGAGACCAGGTAAAGTCACAGATTGGACCAATGGATGGTCAAGAGATATGAAAGGTAAAGTTATCTTACGGTGACATGGTCGTCTAGTGACGGGGTTCTAGGTGATGTCTATGAGGATTGAAGCCCTTCAATGATCCAGGGAATATGGCGGGCCATGTGCTATGTTGGAGAAAGCAGGACCCCTAGTCCTCCATAGATCGGGAATTCTGAAGGCATGCTATTGGGCTAGAAATGATGTCGGTCAATGCATGTTGTGCAATTCTATGTTGTTGAGCAAATACACACACAAAAATTAGTCTTGATCTAAGTTTCTCATATTATTTGTCTCAAGTATATGGTTGTGCAGATCGAGATCCATTATAGATAATCAAATGATGGATAGTTAATCTAGTATAACACATTTGCTTCTATCAGATTACCGACTTCATAAACTATCATGTATATCATTGTAAGTTATTAACTACATCGTGTAGTAATTTGGGTTAATGATATGAGTTGATACTTGAGCATTGTGTAAATATTCAATTAGCGCAAGATTTAGAGATGTCATACATAATTTCTATAAGAAGTTATATTTACACAGATAGATTGTTGTGTGAAAGTATAATAATGTGCACTGTTTGCATGTAAAATGGGCAAACACCCCCAAATGGATAAAATGAAATAAAATGAAAGAAATTGTTAGAAGGAAAAGAAAGAACAGAATATTTTTATAGTGGTTTAGTGAAATCTATGGCCTACATCCATTATGACGTTTTTATTGATCATGATTCACAGTTACAACTGAATTACGTGTCAAATTTTTAATTATAATGGCTAGATTTTGAGTTCAATAGAGTTTCCACGTGAAAATAAGTCAAATGTCTAAAATTCCTTTTTCATGTGTGGTAGATAGCTACTTATCGACAAATCCATGCATCAAAATCACTGGATCTCTCTTTGAATCGCTTAAACAACCAGATCCGAGAAGATAGGATGAATAACGAGTCAAAATTGGACAAAACATGGATTTGACTGTTCGGTACTGATCGATACATCGATCGATGTTGGTCGATAACTTTGAATACATCTTTGTCCATTTCTTAACTTTTTCTTAACTCTTTAAGCTTTATATCTTCATGGGAAAAATGGTAATTTGGATCGATCGATACCGATCAGTTTTCCATCTCCAAAAGTTGCCTTTTTGTCCAAACTTATATGTAGATTCATCGTAGAAGTAAAGTGGGTCCAAAAACAACTTCCTGATCGATTGGTACCAATCGATAGATCGATCAGCCTCGATTAATCAAATTTGCTACAAACTTGAACTTTTCTCTCTGAACTCCATCCTTGATCTCTTCCAAGCTTCTTGATCCATTCCTTCATCATTCTTTAGTTCAATTCCATCGAACTTTCGCTTGGTTCAAACACCGGATAACACTTGCCTCCAAAGTATGCTTTTGTGAATACAAAGCTTGCTTTGAATCGAGATAGCGAACAAATCCAGATCTGCTGAGATTCTTTCATCACCCTAACCGTTTTCATGAAAAGTTGCATCATCACTGATATTATCAGCACTTTATTCTAGACAAGAATAAAGTTATACCTTTTTGGTAGATATAAAAGTTAAAGTCTTCTGTCTAAAGTCTTCAATCGTTGTTGGGAATTTCCTAAAGTTATCCATGTCCTTGGCTGGTTAAACTTCTTTCTCTACTTTTTTCCTTTTTTTATGATTCAGTACAGATTGATATTGATTGGTGTCAATCAATTTCTTGCTCCAGAGTGCAAAAAAGCACTTTTAATTTTTTTAGAACACTTATTTTTCCATCCACGTTTGTTCTTTGCTCTTGCCTTTGAGAAACTTATCCTCTTCAACTTCCTCAATAGAGATCCAAGAGAAAATCCCTTTCCACAACTAGATCTAACTCTACTAGAGGATCTCATGCATCCAAGATCTTGATCTCTACTTCTTAACTGTCATTGATTTTGAGTTGGGTCTAACACCGCCTTGCCTATGAAGTAGTCGCCACCCATTCTTGAGCCATCGTCGATCTTCCTCGTCACCTTCACTCACAACGTTAATCCATCACCTCAACCGTCATCGATCCATGCTGTCAACTTGCAAGGCACAATTGTGGTTATCGAGGTAGCTATTGGATCAGGTTTTGGGATGTGAGAAGAAGGTGAAGCAATTTTGTGATGAAATTGGATATGGATCGGCTTTAACCACTCCTTGGAGATATTCGTGGAATTTACTCCAAATTACATCTAATTTCCATTAAATCTGAGTATCGATAGGCTCTAAGATACGAATCCCATAGACACATGTATATGTCCTTTAGCATTCCTACTTCCTGTTAGGACAGAGCTATGTACCACCTTAGATTCCAGCTGGTTCCGTTAACGTAAATCCTACGTTAATGGGTAATATTCGAGCAGTTCATATAGTCCACATATAGTGTTTTGATCTAAGATTTCAATTCTTCCATGCTTCAGCACTAGCATAGTGCTCAACGGAACTAAGGTCCAAAATATGTAATAAACAAGTGTTTCCATGACTCTACCACCCAGCCAATTTTGTTCCACTTAATCTCCTTTTCATGGCCACATATCTTTACAGCTAAGGAATTGAAAATCTTTTCTTTGTTACATGAATCAAATATTTCATTTCATCCATGAAAAACAAATGGTTCCATTGCATGCTGGAGCTCCTCGCCAGTATAAGCGGGATTTCTACATAGAGTGCTTTTGTACACAGTGCCAAGGATATAAGACACCCATTGGGTAGAAAACTACACTGCCCCAGTCGATGTACATCATTTGATTGGTTAACACACATTGACATCCATTGGATGTTATACATCGGCCACACATAGGGAACACTTATTCAAAATAGATTTCTCAAGCTTTCTGTAATCCATAGAATCACGTAGACGCTCTGAGCTTATCTACATTGTTACAACCGCGGCTTCTAGTTCAGTTCTTTGGGTGGCGGATTCTAACTTGGCTCTGGCTTCAACATCCACTTCTAACTGGCCTCACCGACCACACTATCGCCAAGAACACACGCCCAAGGTTACTTCACTCATGATAGTTGAAGTGCTTAGACTAATGTTGCTCCCGATGCAAACCTAACTAGTATAATGGTCCTCAATAACTTGTCGGATTCTCCACCGACAAGGCTAACTTCCGCAGACCTTCAAAGAATCTGCACCCGGCATGAGATTCCGGTTGATGAGGCTTTGCTCCCCAAACAACACCAAAGTGCTCACAATCCATTTGATGGTTACACCGTCCATAACCGATATATGTGCCTATCTGGGGCGGTCCTCCTTCTTAACATGTTCCTTAGGCACATATTACAATCAATAAGGTTGTCCTCCTTGCAACTCTACCTTAATGCCTATGCAGTGTTGCTTAGTCTCTATATTACCCTCGAGAGATACTTTGGTAGGAAACCCTCTTTCGATGAGATTACTAGTACAACTTCAAGAAGAGATCACATGGCCCTTCATTAACATTCTTCCAAACATTCTATGCGTGCAATGTAGTAATAGATCTCCAAAACAAAAGAAGTTACATCAAGGACGAGTACTTCTTTGTTAGTTGTACTACCAACATTGCACCGAGATGGCTCTTTGGATCTAAGTCCTAAACCACACACTCCGTCCTACTTGAGTTTACTTCACTTAAGTCACCAATCCTCATTTAGTTTCCCTTGTAGTTATCCCTTCAAAAGTTCAGAACAATGACCTAGTCAGAATGGTTAGTCAACTCAAAGTCCAACTGGCCAACGAAAGAAAGACAACTCTCCATATCACCGATCTTCGGTTGTGTCAACACCGCCATTTACACAATGGTTGTAGGGTCCTTTACGCACCAACTCTTCTCGACAACGCTCAGAGCAGGCCGTTCCACAGCCTAAGACAACTTTTTCGCTCCAGCCCATCATATATTCAATGAAGAGGAGGAGAAACTACTTGCTACTTCTTCTGAAGATGAAGACGAAGATGAAGAACTAGGAGACGAAAAAGTGGAAGATGTAGGATACGATGCATCCACAGTGGAGAATGCCGAAGAAGAAGGGACTTCAACTTCCATTCCCCGATTGAACTGATTTAGAGGACGGTCCCCTAGGCAAGCGCCTAAGCCTTATCATAGCTCGATCAGAGGTTCATGTCCGTTCCTGAGCCATGATGACATCTATGGCTGAATTCTCAAAGAAGGTACCATAGACCTTCAGGATTTCGAGTTTGACCTGCCAATGTGCTAGGACTTCTATAACGCCTTTGGTGATATTCCCTTTCTTTCTCTTAAGGGAGAAGTCCCCTCTTCAGGCAAACCGATCGAGCATGGTCCATAGAATTAATAGGAAACACCAACACCGCACTATGGATCACAAGCACAACACTTCGTATGCACTTATTCTGAAAAAATTCCTAGTAATAATCCTGTCTTCTTTTCTTTTCCGGTATAATAGGTAGTTTAAGAAGCTTTACGACGACCTTAGCAGTAAAACATGTAGGAGTTTCTCCATCCACCAGTCTAACTCTCAACCCAAATACAAACCTTCGAGTGAATCTAAAAGAGATAGAATGGATATGAGAGAGAGGAAAAGATGGAAGGAGGATGATAGAAAAGATTGTTGTCCTAATTCCAATAGAGATTCAAGAGAGTGTCCTAGATCTCTGAGGACCCCAGCTTTTGTTATCCTGGGGAACATTCTCCACTAAGCTGCTTGTAGGATCTTAATCTGACCAGATCCCACCTCCAAAAAGGCAAGTCCGTCGCTATTTCCTATATCTCAAGCTCCGACCACTGGTATCATTCCATCCTCTCACGCTTTATCTCCTACCCCTCATAGACAAAGGCCTTCACATTCCACCTCTGTTATATCTGCTGTTGATTTCCCACAAAAGCTAGGAAAAGAAATTCCAACCACCACTACCACTTCTTCTCCAATGGCCCCATCCCTTTCTATTCCATCAGAGATGCAGCTTTAGCGTCCTATTTTGGACATAACTAGGGTTCAATTTAACTATAAGATCACGAACATTAGCAAAAATAATTTGGAAATAGGCATGCCACTTTATCATATGGTGTTGGAGCAATACAAACTATAGAAGTGCTAGCTAGAAGCCTTTCTAAGGCCAATAAGAAAAATTTTCCCAATATAGAGATGATGGAAATAGAGTCTAAGAAGGATCAATAAATCAATAAGAACATATCTAATCAACTAAAGATGGCTAAGAAGGACCTGTCCAAGAAGGAAAAAGCTGTTAATGAAGAAAAAGAAAAGCAAGAAGCTAAAATTATACCTTTGAGAAACCATATAACACTACTTAACGATCAAATCCGAGTAGCTCATACTCATAGCAGTGAAACGACAAAGGAAAAAGTGGCTCTTCAGGCCACCAGTGGCACCGACGCCCTGTAGTTCATCACCGCTAATGTGAAAATCGCTAAACTTAAGCAAGTCATTCAGAAACATGAAGAATATGCCAAGTAAGCTTTGGAGATTCAAGCTAAAATGGTCACTGGTATAAAAGAGAAGGATCAAATGCTTGAGGGTAGAGTCATAGAGCCCGAAGCTCGCTTCACTCAAACTGGAAAAAAGCATAAGGAGTTTGAGGGTGAGGTGGAGATGACCATCATTGGCTTCTAAGTGAATGTTGCCAAGATGAAAAACATCCGAAGGCTCGATGAAATCTACCCCCGAAATCCTTGCTGAGGCTTATGATAAGATAGTCCGCTAAGGGAAAGAGAAGGTGGTTGATGAATTTGATGTGGAAGCATTGAAGGCCGCCTTCTTTGAGGAAGAAGATTTTGAGACCTTAGCTAACGGTCAAGTAGAACTTGAGGCAAAAGACTCGACTAAAATGTCCTCCGGGGATACAGCTTGTTCTGGTCTTAAGGAATCAACCGAAATTGTTCCTACTCCCAACCATGGGAAACTTAGAGTGAAGATAGACACTTCCATGATAGCCATCTTTGGGTCGTCATGGTTCCAACGTCCACTACTCTTAAACCCGATGTTGCTGCTAGCATAAAGGGTACAACCTCGACCTTCCCCACATAAACCTCTTCATATCTGCCTCCCCTGCTCCTACAGCCCCTCTATCTACAAAAGAGGGGTCAGATTGTGGTTTCTTCTTCCAAACTTACACCCCTATCAAGAGGTATATCTGTGAACTCACATGTACTTGGAAAACTCCAAACGTCCGGTGAGGATATAGCTAATCTTTACTATTTTTACTGACTTGTTACAAGTCAAATGATTATGGCTCAGCATCTTACTCTGTTCCTTTCCTCGAGCCTAAGTCTGTTTCTACCATTTTAACCTTTATCTCATTATCCTTCCCTATTCCAACATCCTCAATCGGGTTCAGCCCAGGCCTGGATACTGAAAAAATCGATTTTCTAAAGGATACCGATAAGCCAAACATTTCCATTAACGATGAAGAAGATGCTATCACTACTCACAATTCAAGGTCTGGGCCATCCATGGCAGCTGAATTGGCAAAGTCCAACATAATACTTCTTAAAGTCAAAATCAAGCCCTGATTGGTCGTTTCCATGCCTTCGTCCTTTTCCACGCCAGTGTTACCTTTCACGGTTAGGCCATCTTCTATCCATACCTCCAATGACATCCAAACATGCCATCAGGCATATGCTATATATACTGAAAATATTTCTTGGACATCTGAAGATGAAACACCAACGCGGTCGAAGACCCACGAGAAAGAAAAGTGCAAGAGTTTCAAAGACGGGGAAAAGCCAATCAAGTGGGGAAAGTGAATGATTTGGTCACTTCCTGGAATACTTTCACTTTTGTCATTTTTCTTTTTGTTTGTACATAGGTCTTGGTTATGCGGGTTTGGCATCTACAGTTGTAAATAAAAGATGAAGCAATGAAATATAATTTTTGTTCAAATTTGTCTCAATTACTTTTATCGCATCTTTTGTTCAAATATGTCTGTAATCTGTGCGATCATCTATCTACTATAACTCTATACATATAAATAAACTTCTACAATTGCCTAGTGTTGTTCTATTAGTTTTGTTTATTGTCGATAACATATCATGCAACTATAAACAAAATTGTTTTGCGACATCCTAAATGAGATTATATGGCTTTTGTTTCATGTCCACATGAACACTAACATAACCTAATATTTTTACTTGTGAGTATTGTTTTATACACTGATGCCTATCTTTAGGTATCAGTGTCTGTGATGCATATCTTTGGGCATCTACCTTTGACCTCGTCTATCCTTGGGCATTGGTCAAAGATAAGATGAGTATGGATGAATTATCTGATTTACCCCCAGTCCGACTATACTCCATTGAATAGATCATGGTTCAAAGGAGTCCGTCGTACCTATCACCGGGTACCTAAACATCTAATTTTCAAAATATAGAATGTTTTATCGTGCCACCAACCATACATCACAGAGTCAGACTTTAAGAGTATGGTTATATCAATTCAAAATACTAACTTTTTCCAATTCTAATGGAAGATCCTTCCTTATTACATCTAATATGAATGAAAAATACCTGATAAAGTGAATGAAATCAACTCTGATTATTCCATCCTTATGTTGGTCATTCTGCAGAAGTGAAAGCAGACCTTTAGGCATACTTTATGCATGGCAGAATAATCCAAGCGTGTCCAATATTTGGAATTGACCTTCCTAACAAACAAAGGATTTGTTAACCGTGAGGTAGTAGTTGCCATGCCTTCTAGGACCCGTTGGGATCCGCCATAGAGATCATTTTCTATGTTCTTTCCTTATTCTCTATGTCATTACCTCCCACAGCTCCACGACATAAGATTCCCTTCCCAAACTTTAATAACCTTGGATAGCTCCCACTCCGTTGTCCGGTGGAAACTTTATCATCAAGAACCATGGGTAGAGTGTAATCTTGAAATCTACTAGGACTAGCCAGCCCAAGAAAATGTTATAGGTAGAATATCTTTTAACCACAATGAAGTTTTAAATCCTGATAACCCGCCGGGGTTTACCTCCTAGCTACACTGGCAGCTTGATGCAATCAATCAAAAATGTTGCCTCATTGGTAAACCCCTGAAGTTTGGATTTACAAGGCAACTTGTCCTTCTCGCTAAGCTTCTTCTTGTTGAATGTTTACTTAAAAAGTATATTCACTGAGCTTGGCTATCTATTGGTACTCTATGAATAATAGTTGGTCCAATCATGGTCATTATCACCATTGGATTGAGTGATGGTGCCTCGACCCTATCTGCATCCCTATTTCGAATGATGATGTCATCATCAATCCTTTGTTATTGCACGAGAGCACCATCCCTTATGGAATAGCACATTTCTTGTGTCTCATGCTTCAAGGAACTCCCATGGTGTAACATCTCATTCTAGCTCTTCTTTGAGCGATGCTGGCCTCTAGATATAGTGTTCATCACCAAGTTCTAGCTTGGCGAACTTGGACCCTCGCCACTGGTCCCTTCTCCATTACTTTATGCTAGTTACCTCAGGGGTTGTGCATTTCTTTACCCGCCATCCTATGGGTTTTTAACATACTATTGGTATTGTCTCTTCTGGATCAGCTCCTGGATCTTATTTTTGAGGTGTCAGCACTCAATTGTGTTATGTCCATGAGTCTCATGGAACCTACAATACTCTCCCAAGCGCTTTACTTCATTAGTGGCCTCCTTCAAGGCATGTTTCCTATATTTAACCACACCTTGAGTTGTGAGGTATATGTTTTCCATAGAGACATTCAACTCTGAACATTCTCCTTCTTAAAAGAACGACAAACCTTTCTTCAGATCATGTCTCCTGCCTCAGAGTTTTTCTTTCGATTATTTTTGTTCCAAGAATTTCCATTATTGTTACCACCATCTTGCTTGATAGGCATATTGCTCTTCACTAGCTACTCGGTCCAGCCTGACTTGCCACTCCAAGCGTAGGAACTGGTTCTCTTTCAAGGTAGCATGCTTCTTCATCTTTAGCCATCTACCAAAGTTCAGTGATTTGTTCATGCCATTGTTCAAAGCCATCAAAACAATGTCATAATGCGGGTTCAACATCTCTATAACGGCGGCGTTGAACCATAAAAGAAGTTCATCAAGGTCCCATTAGACCATTGATGCAAATTAGCCAAGTACATCACATCCTTTGGCTATACCGAGTAAGCTTGGAATTACTCAAAAAATTTATTAGCTAATTCATTGTAAGACAATATGGACCTAGGCTACAACCTGTAGAACCTCATCATAGCCAATTCCTCTAGAGAGAGTGGAAAACATCTACATTTAACATCATCGTCTACTCTAACACCATCTATATGCTAGTTATACTTCATTATGTGTTGCATCGGGTCAATCAACCCTTTATAGCTTGGGATGATGAATTTTTAAGGGTATCGACCCACCCAATCTCCTCAATAAAGAAATTTCGACTAGTAATGGTTTCCCAACTATCATCTTGTTGTTGGTTCTTTTGCAACAACTTTCTGGTCATTTTCGTGATAAATTCATTGTTGCCTCCATTTCGCCCTGAACAACGTTCATCATGTGCATCACTATGTGTTTAGCTTGGCGAAAGGTCACGGCTAGCATGACGATGCCTAATTCCCCCTATCATTGGGTAATCCATTTGCTCAGTTCTCCTTCGGTTTTGGTGTGGACTATGTCTTCTTAAGTGTTTCCCAGCTGTATATCCTCCATCGACTCCATCCTAAGGACCGATGCCTTGCCTATTATCATCAGCATCATCTCTAGAGTAATCCCAAAGATCTTCTTAAGCTTCAGAATGATTGATAACCTGGTATGAACGATATCGATCCGTCTTGAGCTGGAACTTCTACTCCAGCTCATTTCCTTTGATTCTTGGTCGCTTCAACACTCCCCCTTCTTGTGCTTTCTACTTCTCATCTCTATATCGGTTTGTGGAACACTCCTCGCTTGAATTAGATGATGAACCCTCTTTATCATCAAGAAGTTTCCATCAAGATCATTCTCCTCATTGAGGTAGCTACAACATTGAAGCAAATTGCTTCATCATCTCTACCATGATGGAAAGTTAAGAACTTTACATCTTCATATCCATTTCCTCCATCATCCTATCTAGCTCTTACTTCATCATGACTTCTAGTTATGCCAAAGTTCCTTCCCAATTTTATTGATCTACTTCATTGACTCCATGATTTAATTCTTTGGTCCTTCTTCTATAGGAGTTTGCTTACTTGTGGCTCTTCACGGAGTTGTTTTCTTTAGATCTAGGTAGAGATTTTATGCAATTCCTATTAGCAACCATAGATCTGTCCCTAATCTTCTTTTAGTGAGTGCTTGCATGTAAAATGGGAAAACACTGCCAAATGAATAAAAATTATTTAGAATGAAAGAAATTGCGAGGAAGTAAAGAAAGAACACATGATTTTTATGGTGATTCGACAAAATTTGTGGCCTACGTCCACCTTGAATCTATGCATTAAAATTGCCAGATCTCCCTTTAAATCGCTTAAATAACCAAATCCGAGAAATAGGATGAAGAATGATTCAAAATTTTGCAAAAATACAGATCTAATTGATTAGCATCAATTGGTACAACGATTAGTACCGATTGATACATTTGATGGCATCTTTATCATTTTCTTCACTTTTTCTTAAGCCTTCTAGTTTGAGATCTTCAGAGGAAAAATGGGAATTTGGATCGATTGGTACTGATTGATGCCCCATCTCCAAAATTTCTCTTTTACTCCAAACTTGGTTGTAGAATCATGGTAGAAGCAAAGTGGGCCCAAAACTTCCTAGTCGATCGGCACCAATCGATAGATCGATCGGCACCGATCGATGTATCAATCGATACCAGTTGATCAAGTTTGTTCCAAACTTGAACTTTTCTATTCGAACTCCACCTTTGTTTCTTCAAAGCCTCTTGATCCATTTATTCATCGTTCTGTAGTCCAATTCCATCAAACAGTCACCCAGTTCAAATATAAGATAACATGCGCGAAGATGAGCAAAAGTACATCTGAGAAAGGTTAAATAGATATTTATATGCCAATGTAAGTATATCATAAGGCTTTTGTAAATAAATAAGTTATGAAGGGTGAAGTGTAAAATAACATAATCAATAGACTTGTAAATAGATACTTTTTGATGTAGATGGTGCTATATGCATATTCGTATCCAAAATCATTTTCGAATATCCACATCCGCAGATGCAGACAGATACTGGATAATTATCTTATTCGCTACCGATTGATGTTGTAAAACATTAATAGCAAATTTGATTTAATAAACTGTTTTTCCAATCTCGTTGATTATAAAAATATGGAAAATAAACAAATGTAATAATAATTATTATTATTATAATTATTATTATAAATTTTTGAGTAGTTAATATGTATTAGATGAATATTATACAAATTATTAACTTAATAAAAAAATAAATATATACAATTCACCATACTAATGTATACATAATATAAGCTATAATCTTGACAAAAATCAATAGACATTTTTCGGATTTGGATGTCTTCATATCAGCATCCGCATCTGTTCTTCTAGATATAAGACATTTATCTACATTTCAAATATGGATTCAGATGGATTTTAATTTTTTTGGATACGTTTTGAATATGAATTCGAATACTTTTCAAATTTTTTGGATCTTTATTGACAGGCTTAATAATAAAGGGTGATACTATTTACACTCACCTAAGCACCTCCTCTCACCTTTTTATCCTCTCCCCCATTCAAATACTTCACTCACCCGCCGACGCCGACCTTTTCGTAATTTTTTATTTTCTCAAAACAATAACTCGACTTCTCCTCTCTCTTTTTGAACAATTGAATCAAAATTTCTCCAACCAATTTCTACATAGTGATTTTTTTCCAACCGATGTTTCAACGGTACATATGAATCTAACTAATTTGGTTGTGATTTAGCTATTACCGATATTAATTGTAAGTAGGTTTTCCATTTTTTATAAATTGTGTAACTCTAACTAAGATTAACATAAAAATAAAATATTATAAATTAAATTGGTTGCTATGGTAGAACATAGTAAAAGTCCTTCAGTACTACTTTGATCAAAAATATCCAAGCACTATTACTTTGTTGTTGTTTCAACTAAAACAAAAAAAAATAAAGAATGACAAAACTAATTGTAATAAAAAACAATATGATATAGTCAAATATAATTATTTATCGTCGTCCTTTCCTAAGACATATCCTAAATATAATTGTATTTTTAAATTCATCAACTTATAATCAGAAATTGATAAAGTATTTTTACTTACATTTCTCATCTCATTTTTTCTGCCATTAATGGTTGATAAGATTGAAAATAATTATGTTCAAGGATTATATTTCATTTTATTTCTACGTTGTTTGATTACACATAATTGTTCGCATTTACTTCCAAATAGTCATTTACTTTTAAGGTGGGTTTTTGAAGTAGGTTTTGTGATTTAATTTTATTAAATGTTAAGTGATATTAGTAAGTGTTTCGGTGTGTATAAATACTAGCACCAATAAAAAGATGCTTCACCACTCTCTAGTAGGGGTGAGAAAATGAATGATTCGATTTGAAACAAAAAAGATACTAAAAGAAAATCAACCTTTCAACAAAAAAACCGTACCAAACGAAATTAGTACTGTTAAAAAGAAAACTTGTCAATATCCTCGAAGCTATGTAAATAGCAAAATAGTTCATGTAAAATTAGGCTGTCAAAAAGATCGCTTCTTTCGAAACCCACCTTTTGACCAGGTTGACTTGATCAAAACAGTTTCGGAGGTTAACTTAGAAATGCAGGCAAAGGAAGAAGCATCTTACTCGAAACCCTTCTTTCATATGAGTCAATGACGGTTATTTGTACTCAACTTTCATACCTTTCGATCATTTCGGAAGGTACACTCCTACCCTTTTCACCATGTCGGAAGGTATGCTTGGCTTATTAAAGTGAAACAACTGCTTTCGACCCCATTGGTTTCGTTCCTTTTATGGAGGAACCCCTTCAAAAGAGTACTGATGTAGTTGAGTGTAGGTTCTTTTCGAATAGACTCCTCCTCACCTGATAGGTTGCCGATTGCAGGCCAGATTTCCTTCAGGACACCCATTTCGACTAGGTCGAAAGTGATTTTATACTTTCGAAACAGATCCAGTTTGAAATTGCCTAAGCTTCATTCGATATAAGATCATCTTGGATATATGTAGTTCTATGAACTTATCAGTGACGAAACATCATCATCATCCTTGTTTTTCATTATATAATATTTGTCATGATGATGATATGTTTCACATGTATGTTATCCAAATTGATATTATTGATTTGCATAGACAAAAAGAAGTTAAGAGAATAAGATAGCATCATGTGCAATTGATCATTAGTCTAACTAATGATCGTAATGGTCCTCCTCATAATTGAAATCCTTGATGAATCCGCACAACTCTCCATTAACGTTAATCTAAAATGAGTTACAATTTTAAGAGCTTTTCCCTAAATTGATTTAGGGTTTACAAATATTTTGTGTTGCAAAGAAGTAGAAGTAAAAGAAATGAGCTTAGGATTCCAAAATCCGGTCCCCAAAATCAGACCCCTTAGGTCCTATTTATAGATACAGGTCAGCCCCCTTCCACGCCAATGCTTTCGACCTTGTCGAAAGGGTCTTTTATCTTCCTTTCACCTTTGTTAAGTTTTTAGTGTTCTTGTTCCTTGCTTTCTCCTGAGTTGCGACGTCGTCGAAAGGGCCACAAATGCGCTTTTCTCTTGATGTTGCTTTGTTGTCATCAGAAGTAAAGATAAGAGCTTTCGACTCTGTCGATAGGTTGTTTACTCGGGCTTCGAAGATGTTGAAGCATCAATGGTTTCGATCCTGTAGGTTGCCTCCAAATGCATGTTTTGAGGATTGATGAGGAACCTTCTTCTGATGTTACCGGCTTCAATCGATTCGAAAGGCCTAACTATGCATTTGAATGTGTTGTTGAGCAATTTGAATGGAGGTGAAACCTTTGGCTTCGAAAGGTTTGGCATGCATATGAAAGGTTAATGTTCATTGCCTTCGAAAGGAGTTCTGAGCATGTCCTTGCTTTTCCTATATACGTGGATCCATCTGCATCGAAAGTTTGAAAATGGGGGAAGGGTAGCTCCGCTTTTCTTTTTCATCTGTCTCGAAAGCTTTTTCACTGTTTATCACTTGTGAGAGTGCCTGGTGCTTGTGACTCCTTCGAAAGCTTTCTTAATGCCTTTCGAAACGTTCTTTTGCGACCTTTGTCGAAACCTATGCCTGTAATTCCAATAGAGCCTGACATTTTCATTAACCTTCTTTCATACTTCTGTTCTTAAGTGGATTTTATGGCTAACATTTTGCCCCCTTTGTATGAAAGAAGCTTTTGTTCTTTAGGACAAAAATTTCAGAACTTCCTTGCTCTTAATAACTTTGTTTTCCTACAAAATTCAAAGTAAGCGACATTTTTTTATTGCTAATTCATTATCTTATATATACGCTTTATGATAAGTCAGCATAGAAGTGCTTCTAAATTTAGATGGTTAGTTGATCATAATCCTGATTTAATAAAGGATATGAGGTATGTAATTGATAATTGTCCATGCATATAATAATTGTAGCCTATGAACTTTCTGTGGGAAATAATCACTGTCTGGAAATAGGGGATCATAAGCTATTATCTGGAAATAAGCCTTCGTAACCCGTAAATCTTAATATGTATTTAGAAATTCTTCTTGGAGATAAGAATGACCCCAGAGTCTGAATTTAGATGTTGATGAGCATCATTTAGAGTTGCAAACTAATAACCCTGATTTGGGTATTAAGAAGACCAGCCTGAAGTTTCTGGTTGATGACTTAGATGTCTATTGTAGCTTCAATAGTACTGCTTTAAATCCCAGGTTTGTGATTCGATAGATAAAATCCAAAATCGACGAGAAAGACCCAAAATTCAAATTCAGGCATTAGGAGGTTATGAAACCTAACCCGATTAGGGCATTAACTAATGAAGTTTAGAAGTTAACAGTAAGATGACCAGAACCCAGATTTGGGTTTTAATAAGCAAGATTTAGAAATAGTTTTCAGAATGGAATTCTCAAACCCAGATTAGGGTATTAATGGTGGGTAATCAAAAATTCATAAATATTGCCTTTATGACAAAAATCCCGAGCCCAGATCAGGGCATACGTCAGATAAGCAGAAATCCATAATAATTATCTTCATAATAGGAATCTTCAGCCCAGATTTGGGCATATGTTGGATAACTGGAAGTCCATGGTAATTATTTTTATAATAAAAATCTCAAGCACAGATTAGGGCATTAATAATTGAAGTCGGATAATAGCCTTGACCCCCAGATTCGGGTATGAGAAAGATCATAAATGATTAGAGAAGAACCGAACCCATATTCGGGTATTAAAAGTCTAGAAGTGAGAGTCCCGAAACCCAGATTTGGATATTAATGAGCGAAGTTCTATTCTACTCCTTAGTTTCTGCCTTCTTCGGCATGTGTAAACCTTTTAGGCCTCATTTGTAGTCGGATTGACTACTTCCCGAGCTTGGACATCTTAGTCCATCATTTGATATACCACTTTTGGGGTTTGGACATCCTAGTCCATTGTTGATGAACCGCTTCTTGGGCTTGGACATCTTAGTCCATTGTTTGATGAGCCGCTTCTCGGGCTTGGACATCTTAGTCCATTGTTTGATGAGAGGCTTCTCGGGCTTGGACGTCTTAGTCCATTGTTTGATGAGCCACTTCTCGGGCTAGGACGTCTTAGTCCATTGTTGTCTAGTGCTCTTGGTTAGCTCATTCTTAGAGGCTGGAACCAAGGACTTACCCAATCTTCCTATAGAAGGCGCCATGACCTGACTAGAGGCGTGGCCAAGGGCTTGTCGATGCTTTAACCTATCCATAGCATGGCATGGATAAAGGCTTACACTCATCCCTCCAGGAGGTGCCCTACCCTGGCCATAGCATGGTGCGAACATGGGCTTGTCGATGCTTTAACCTGGCCATAGCATGGCACGGATAAAGGCTTACACTCCTCCCTCCAGGAGGTGCCTTGATCTAACCAGAGGCGCGACCAAGTGCTTGTCGATGCATTATCCTGGCCATAGCGTGGCACATATAAAGGCTTACACTCCTCCCTCCAGGAGGTGCTCTGCCCTGGCCGTCTCGGTGCGGACAGAGGCTTTGACCGTTAAAGTTAGTGTCCAAATGCAAGGAGAATTCTACTTCCAACCATGTAGATTTTTCTTTTGAAGAAAGAGATGCTTTATTCATTCATCTTGGAAAAATATGGTCTCAAATGTTCAACGTTCCATGTTCTTGGAACCATACTGCCGTCTGGTCGGCATAACTTGTAAGCTCCTGGGGAGATTACTTTGCAAATGATCAGGGGTCCATCCCAATTTAATCATAAGGGTCCATCCGCAGAATTTCTTGTATTTTCCATTACTCTTCGGAGCACCAGATCCCCTTCTTGAAATGATCGTGTTCTTACTTTTGAGTTATAGTACTTTGAAATCTTTCTTTGATATTCTGTTGTTCTTATTGTCGCTTCGTCTCTCAACTCATGTATTAAATCCAGTGATTCTCTTTTTAGTTCGTGGTTTAGATCGAACACATATGCAATTCTTCGTTGTGAGGGTATTTTAATCTCAATTGGTAACATTGCCTCACACCCATATGTCAACGAATAGGGAGTATATCCCATTGCTGTTTTGGTTGATGTTTGATAAGCCCATAATAAAAGCGGCAGCTCTTCTACCCAGTTTCCTTTAGCTTTGTTCAGGCGCTTTTTCAAGATTTCCTTTATGGTTTTATTTGCAGCCTCAACTGCCCCATTAGCTTTCGGATGCGCAATGGAGGAAAAGCTCTTAATGATTCCATTCTTATGACAAAACCGAGAGAATTCTTCACTCTCAAATCATGTTCTATTGTCGAAAATGATCTTATGTGCAATCTGAATTTGGCTATAATATTATTGATGACAAATCTGAGTACTTTTCCAGAAGTGATCTTAGGAAGTGGTTCTGCTTCAACCCATTTAGTGAAGTAATTTATGGCAATTACAGTGTATTTTGCTCCTCCTTTTGAGATTGGCTATGGGCCAATTAAATCTATTCCCTATATGTCAAAGGGCCACGGACTTGAAATTGGAGCCAACTAACTCGGGGGTAATCTGGGAATTTTCGAGTACTTTTGGCAATTCTCGCATCTTTTTACATATTCAATGGCTTGGCTTACCATACGAGGCCAATAGAAACCTTGTCTCATCATATTTTTTTTTGCTAATTTTGTCCCATTTGAGTGGTCCCTGTAGAATCCCTCATGTGCTTCTACTAACATTTTTACTCCATCTTCCAGGCTTACGCATCTTAAGTAAGGAAGTGCATACCCTTTCTTGTAAAGGATTTCATCCACTATGGTGAAAGTTGGAGCTTGTCGCTTGATTTTCTTGCTTCATCCTTGTCAATAGCAATATTCCTTTAGCAAGATATTCAATGATGGGTGGCATGCAAGTGTTATCATACCGTTCATTTGCTCTTGATCGATCAACCCTCTCATTTGATATTTCTCTACCAGTTTCTCTTTCTCTTGTAACATAGCTTGGGACCATGTCAGAACTAACAGTTCCTTTTCTTGTTCGGATGTTCCCTCTTTAATACTCGGAGTTTCTTGATATCCTAGTGGAACAATCCGTGTTTCTGGGGCTCCCCTTGAACTTGCTAATTTCGCTAATGAATCTGCCTGTGAGTTTTCTGCTCTTGGAACTTGATGTATGGAAAAATCTTCAAACAAAGCGAGCATTTTCAGTATCTTCTTCACATATAAAGATAGCTTGGAGCCCTTTGTTTGATATATCTGCTTCACTTGATTTACCATTAGCTGAGAATCACTAAAGATCTGAATTCGTGGGATTTTGAGCTCTAATGCTAAAGTTAGCCCCATTATCATTGATTCATATTCAGCCACACTATTCGTTCCAGGGAATCCTAATTTCATGGCATAATGTAAGCGGTGTCTGTCCGGTGTTATTATCACATATCCTGCACCAGCCCCTTGTTCATTTAATGCACCATCGACGAACAACTACCACATAAGCTTCTGATCCTTTTCTTTTTCTGATTGCTCTTTAATGAAGTTAGTGCATTCATTAATGAAATCTTCCAATGCTTGCGCTTTGATTGTGGCTTGCGGCTGAAATTCTATATCATATTCGCTGAGCTCGATTCCCCATTTTACCAACCTTCCTGAAGTTTTCGGCTTACTAAAACCTTGCTAGGGGAAAATTGGTCAATACCCTGATCAGATGTGCTTGAAAATGTGCTCTAAGTTTTCGTGCTGTGAGGATCAAGCAATAAGCTAACTTTTCTATCACTGGGTATCGAACTTCCACATCCTTCAATCGTCTGCTTACATAATACATAGGAAGTTGAGCTCCACTTCCTTCTCCAATTAATATCGAGCTGACCGCATGCTTTGAAACTGCCATGTATAAGTATAAGATCTCTCCATTCTCGGGACTAGAAAGTACCAGTGGCTTTTCCAAATAGCTTTTTAACTCCTGAAAAGCTTTTCTGCAATCTTCCCCCCGTTCAATGTTTTTCTTTTTCTTGATTACGTCGAAGAAGGGGATACATTTATTAGTAGCTTTGGAAATGAACCTGCTTAAGGTTGCCACCCTTTCCATTTAAACTCATTACCTCTTTACTAGTTTTGGGTTCAACCATGTCCTTAATAGCTTGAATTTGGTCAGGACTAGCTTCAATCCCTTGAGCACTCACAAGATAGCCTAATAACTTCGCCAAATGGACTCCGAAGGAGCATTTCTATAGGTTCAATTTCATTTGATATTTTCATAGTATTCTGAACATCTCTTCTAGATCCTCAAGATGATTCTTAGCCTTGCCATATTTTACTAGCATGTTATCCACATAAACCTCCATATTTCGGACAATTTGCTCTTTAAACATTATATTAACCAACCTCTGATAAGTAGCCCCTACATTCTTTAGCCCGAAAGGCATCGCTTTGTAGCAGTATATTCCCCATTCAGTAATGAAACTAGTGTGCTCTTCATCCGGCTTAAACATGGGTATTTGATTGTATCCTGAATATGCATCCATAAGAGACAATAATTTGTGCCCACTAGTTGCATCTACTAACTGATCAATTCGTGGTAGTGGGAAACAATCTTTTAGACATGCCTTGTTTAAGTCCGTATAATCAATGCAAGTCCTCCATTTTCCATTTGATTTCTTCACCAAGACTGGGTTTGCTAGCCACTTTGGGTAGTAAATTTCTCGAATAAATCCATTTTCGAGGAGTCTCTTAACTTCTTTTTTCAATGCATCAGACTGTACTCTATCTAATTGTCTCTTTTTTTGTCTGATGGGGGTTGCTTCTGAATTGATGTTAAGCGCATGACACATGATCGTTGGATCAATCCCCACCATATCAGAATGTGACCAGGCAAATATGTCCTTACTGACCTTAAGAAATTGGATTAAATTTTCTTCAAGTCGCTATCCAATTCTTTTCCCACTTCGACCACCTTAGTAGTATCATTTGAATCTATGCACGCCTCCTCAAGGTCCTCTATGGGTTTTATTCTTTCTGTCTCCCCTCTACAATCAAATTCAGTGATGTTTGGGCTTTCTTAAGCGGAATTAGCATCAACTCTCTTCCTTTTGCCTCCATGAGGAATGTACCTTTCATACATACGCTTGTTAGACTTATTAATTTTAAATTTTGCCTCAAATGTTGGATGTAAAAATCCATCATCCGAAGGCTGAAAAACAGTGGAAGAATCAAAGTAAGCATAATGCTCCCTTTTATATTGATTGATTGTGGCAAAATACATCTCTCAAGAGCTGAACTGCTCTCCTCGGACTGTGCCCCAACCCCCCTTTGTCAAAAACTTCACCATCGGGTACTTTGGGGAGACAAATGCACCTATTTCATCGAGTGCGGGCCTGCCAAAGAAGGCGTTGTAATATGAGGGTTGGTTGATGTTTACAAAGAGGGTCTTGAAAGTTCTGCATAATGGTTGCACCCCCATTTCCACCAGCAGTTTCACTTGTCCTACCGGAGTTGATCCCTTGTTGTTGAATCTGAAAATTGGTTCCATCCTGGGCTCCAACTTATCTTCAGGGATGTTCATTTGGTCGTAGGCATGCTTAAAGATAACATTGACTGCACTGCCTGTATCTCCAAGAATTTTGGCACTATGGATAGTCCAATTTGAGCTGTGATCATCAACGGATCATTGTGTGGATGGTGAACTCCTTTCTTCAATTCTTAGGGGATGATGACAAGATTTGGTATTTGAATATTGAGTCATGGATTCTTCATCGGGAGCTCTTCTTGGACAGAGAAGACACCCTCTTTAGCCTCCTTGATATTTCTGTTTCGTGCCCCTTTGTTGTTTCCTGCCGAATGCGGCCCACCATGAATTACGTCGATACTATTTTTCGGCGAGCTTAAGCTTAGAGGGTCTTCATCCTCCAACATTTTAACAGCATTGCTAGAGAGATTTTGTGGACCTTCCCCTGTTCGTTGAGCCTTCTGTTTATCCTGAATAAACTCTTTTAAATGACCCTCGCGGATCAATTTCTGGAACATTCCGGCTAAAAACCTGCATTCATCGGTCTTGTGACCGTTTGCTTTGTGGTATGCACAGTAGTCTTATCCTTTACTTTGCTTTAGGTGATTCTTAGCCTTGAAAGAAGTTGGGAAGTTGACTCTTTCCTTCGCCACAGCATAAACGTAAGACAATGGCTTGTTTAAAACGATTGCATTAGCAATTGGTTCTTCCTATTTCATTCTTTTATGCCCTCGATCTAGACCAAATCTTCCTCCTTCTTTCTTGGAAATTGCTTTTCTTTTGGCATGGTACAGCTCATCCATTCGAATGAACTTGTCAACTTGAAAGTGGAAATCTTGCAGATCTTTACACCCATTAACAAAGAGTTGCTTGCAGAATGGGTTGTTTTTTATCAATCCAGAATGTACTGCTATGAGCTTATCACAGTCATTCATGTCCTTAGCCTTTAGTGCTTCAGTGTTGAATCTTTTAAGATAATCTCCCAAAGATTCTCCCTGCCTCTGCTTTATGTTAGCCAGAACTGTATAGTCTATGGTTGGGTCCTTGCAAATGCAGAATTGAGCAGAGAACTCATAGAAAAACTGCTTCCATGAATAGATGGTCTTTTCTTTGTATTGCTGATACCACTTGGCGATTGCCACTTGGAGAGTGATAGGAAATAATCTGCATCGAACAGCTCCTGATGCATTATATAAATCCATCTGGCTATCGAAAGCCATCAAATGGTCATCTGGATCCGAGATTCCATGATATTCATTGTCGGAATCTTCACATAAGATGAGATGATTATTGCCATAATCTCATCTGTAAAGGGTGGCACTTGCTCATTATCATTCACGTTTTCATCTGTGGTCCTCTTTCCCTTTGAATTCATTGCATCTTTAATTGCTTTCTTCGCCGCACCCTTCAGGTAGGCTTCGACATCATGATAGTTTTCCTGGTTCGGATAGTATTCTTTTGACGTAGAGCTACCAGATTGTTCAAGTGGTTTATTGTGAACCCTTCCTTGATGATCAACTTTAGTTTGAGGGCGCTCCTTCTTCTTTGAAGATGTAAGATCAACCTTACTTTTGTTCTCGTTTGAATGGGCCTTTAAGTTTTTTCTTGGTGAAACCACCTCATCCCTTTGTGTTGGCCTCCCTTTTTTTAAGGACTTTTGTGATAATGCCATTTTGAGAAGTTTCTACATTTCCTGCAGTTGCTGCTCTAAGTGCTTGATCTTGTCGGTGTTTTCATCCTACTGAGTTGATGCTGAAGGTTCCCTTGAACAACCCCATCCAAGTTGAAGGTTGGGGTTATGTTCTCTTCGAGGGTTGTAATGTGGATGACCTCTACATCTATTCTGCCGAGTCTCTTAGATTTCATTTTTCTATGACAAGTCAATGATCCATAATTAGTCTATAAGATAGTAATAGGGTCGGAGGTTCGAGCCCTCCTTCTAGCGCTAAAAATGTTAACAAGAAAACTTGTCAACATACCCTAAAGCTATGTAAATAGCAAATTAGATCATGTAAAATTAGGCTATCAAAAAGATCGCTTCTTTTGAAACCCACCTTTCGACCAGGTTGACTTGAACGAAACAATTTCAGAGGTTAACTTAGAAATGCAGGCAAAGGAAGAAGCATCTTGTTCGAAACCCTTCTTTCATATGAGTCAAAGATGGTTATTTGTACTCAACTTTCATACCTTTCAATCATTTCGAAAGGTATACTCTATCCCTTTCGACCATGTCGGAAGGTATGCTCGGCTTATTAAAGTTAAACAACTGCTTTCGACCCTATTGGTATCGTTCCTTTTATAGAGGAACCCCTTCGAAAGAGTACTGATGTAGTTGAGTGTAGGTTCCTTTTGAACGGACTCCTCCTCATCTGATAGCTTGCCGATTGTAGGCCAAATTTCCTTCGGGACACCCTTTCGACCAGGTCGAAAGGGGTTTTATCCTTTCGAAACAGATCCAGTTTGCAATTGCCCAAGCTTCATTCGATATAAGATCGTCTTGGATATACGTAGTTCTATGAACTTATCAGTGATGAAACATCGTCATCATCCTTGTTTGTCATTATATAATATTTGTCATGATGATACGTTTCGCATGTATGTTATCCAAGTCGATCCTATTGATTTGCATAAACAAAAAGAAGTTAAGAGAATAAGAAAACATCATGTGCAATTGATCATTAGTCTAGCTAATGATCGTAATGATCCTCCACATAATCGAAATCCCTAATGAATCCGCACAACTCTCCATTATCATTAATCCAAAATGAGTTACAATTTTAAGAGCTTTTCCCTAAATTGATTTAGGGTTTACAAAGATTTTCTTGTTGCAAAGAAGTAGAAGTAAAAGAAATGAGCTTAGGATCCAAAATTCGGTCTCCAAAATCGAACCCCTTGGGTCTTATTTATAGATGCAGGTCGGCCCCCTTCCGCACCAATGCTTTCGACATTTTCGAAAGGGTCTTTTATCTTCCTTTCACCTTTGTTAAGTTTTTAGTGTTCTTGTTCCCTGCTTTCTCCTGAATTGCTTTCGACATCGTCGAAAGGGCCACAAATGCGCTTTTCTCTTTATATTGCTTTTTTGTCTTTAGAAGTAAAGATAGGAGCTTTCGACTCTGTCGAAAGGTTGTTTACTCGGACTTCGAAGATGTTGAAGCATCAATGGTTTTGATGCTATAGGTAGCCTCCGAATGCATGTTTTGAGGATCGATGCGGAACCTTCTCCTAATGTTACTGGCTTCGACCGGTTCGAAAGGCCTAACTATGCTTTCGAATGGGTTTTGGAGCAATTTGAATGGAGGCGAAACCTTTGGCTTCGAAAGGTTTGGCGCGCATAATAAAGGCTAATGTTCATTGCTTACGAAAGGGGTTCCGAACCCGTCCTTGCTTTTCCTATATACGCGGATCCATCTGCATCGAAAGGTTGAAAGTGGCGGAAGGGTAGCTCCGCTTTTCTTTTTCATTTGTCCCGAAAGCTTTTTCACTGTTTATCACTTGCGAGAGCACCTGGTGCCTGTGACTCATTCGAAAGCCTTCTTAATGCCTTCAAAACGTTCTTTTGTGACCTTTGTCGAAACCTATGCCTGTAATTCTGCTCTTAAGTGGATTTTATGGCTAACAATTACTTTTCAAAACCAAAACCGTCTGTGCCAAAAATAATCGGTTTGACTTGGGACTAAATATCGTAGGTTGTGATGCTTTTAACATAATATAAGATTAAAATAATAGATTGAATTTATGTACTATCCAAATATGCGGTGGTGCTTTAATTTTTAGAATCTAATCGTTTCTTTTATATACAAATTGACATGAATAGAAAGAATAATAATTATGTTAGGATTATAATATGAAACAATATAAATATTGATAATTACGGCATTTTACAATAATTAAGTTTCATATTCGGTTTAATTGGTTGGTTCGATTTTTAAATACCAAGAAACAAACCTGGCAAAAAAAACCAAAATAAATGAAAAATAAAATGACCAAGCTTATTTGGTTCAAATCGCACACCTTTACTCTTTGTTTATCTCTTATTCGCACTTCTTCGTTGCTGCATAGAATTGCTCCTGTTGTAGAATCAACAGCACTTCTCGCAAATGTTGGATATGCTCTTCCATACTCCCACTATAGATCAAAATATCGTCAAAGTAAACTACTACGAACTTCCCAATAAATGGTCTGAAAATCTGGTTCATCACTCTCATAAAAGTACTAGGAGCATTTGACAAGCCAAACGGAATAACCAGCCATTCGTATAGACCTTCCCTAGTTTTAAAAGCAGTCTTCCACTCATCACCCGGTCTAATACGAATCTGATGGTATCCACTCTTCAAGTCAATCTTTGAGAACACAACAACCCCACTCAACTGATCAATCAAATCATCGAACCTCGGCATAGGAAACCTGTATCTCACAGTGATCTTGTTTAGACCCCGACTGTCCATACACATCCGCCAAGTCCCATCCTTCTTCGGTACCAATAAGGCTGGCACTGCACAAGGACTCAAGCTCTCCTGAACACGCCCTTGTTCTAACAACTCCTCCACCTGCCTTCTCAGTTCCTCATGCTCCTTAGGACTCATCCTGTAATGTGGCCTGTGAGTTAATGCCGCCCCTGGCACAAGATCAATCTGATGCTGAATATCTCTCAACGGTGGTAACTCCTTTGGCAACTCTTCAGGAAACACATCTCTGAATTCTTCCAACACTGGCTTTACTTCCTCTGGAACTTCAACAGATTCAGTAGCTTCATGTCCAATCAACAAGAACACCTCTGGACTCTCCTCTACTTCTTCAACAAACTCCTTCAAAGTCAACAAAGTCTTCAGCTCCTCAATCTCTTCTGACTTGCTCTCTCCTTGCTGTCTCTTCTTCGGAACTAAAATGATCTTAGTACCCTAAAACATAAAGCTGTAGCTATTGGTTCGACCATCATGCTGCACTGCTCGGTCATACTGCCATGGTCTTCCCAAAAGCAAGTGACAAACATCCATCTCCACCACATCACACCAGATCTCATCTTTATACTTCTTCCCAATAGAAAATGGAACATGAACTCGCCTATCCACCTTCACCTCTCCTCCTTTCCTTAACCACGCTAACTTGTAAGGATTTGGATGCTTCTCCGTCTTCAACTTCAACTTTCTCACAGCTTCGGTAGAAATGATATTGTCACAAATTCCCACGTCAATCACAAATTTACACACCTTCCCCAGTATAGTGCATGTCGACTGAAAGATATTACTCCTCAACCAACTAGCCTCCTCTTCCTGCTTCGGTGTCAAACATGATCTACTCAACATTAGATTACATCCTTCATCTCCCGACGCGATATTCTGTTCATCCTCCTCAACTGGACTAGAATAACCTTCATCAACATCCTCACCTTCCACTTCAGCAATCATAGCTCGCCTCTTCGGTTTCGGGCATTCAGTACTCTTGTGACCCACTTCCTGGCAATTATAACACTTGAAACTGTTATTGACCTTTGCCTTCGCAACTTCATTCACAACTGGTTTACTGACAGCTTTAGAAACATTGGAACTCCCACTAGTACCATTGCTCTGAGTGTTGGAACTTGGAAACACACCACCTCCTCGTCTTCCCTGCTTCTCCTAAGCCAACGCCTTCTGGTGCGCTTCAGCCATAGATCTAGGGTCAAACATATTTACCATATCCTGGATCTGGATCCTCAACCCCCCGACAAACCTAGCAGTCAATTGTTCCTCCGTCTCCATAATGTCATTTCGAGCAATCAGTTGATAAAACTCATCAGCATAATCATTAACAGTCTTCGTCCCTTGCCTCAGATTCTACAACCTCTGATACATGAGTGATTGATAATTGTAAGGCAAGAATCTAGCCTTCATCATCTTCTTCATTTTCTCCCAAGCAACAATCTTCGACTTCTCCATCCGTTCTCATGTAAGTTTGGTTTGTTGCCACCACGCCATAGCTCTTCCTCTCAACCTAGTAGCAACCAACTTCACTCGACGATCTTCCGGAACCTCATTGAAATCAAAGATCTCTTCAACATTAGATAACCAATCTAGAAATTCTTCAGCCTGCATACCACCCTTAAACTCTGGAATTTCAATTTTCATTCTGGACTCCCATTTGTGATCATACTCTGAATGATTTCTTCCTTGGTTTCGATTTCGACCATGAACACTACCACCATCAAACTCCTCATCAAAATCTGATGCATATCGATGTCGATCATGACCACCAACATCTCTACCACCACCATTTCTACCACCAACATCCCTTCGATCTACATTCCTCCGATCACGATCATCCACATCTCTCCGATTTCGATCATCAACATTCCTATCACGATCGTCAACATTTCTACGATCATGATCTTCTCTTCTCTCCCGATCTGAATGTGGTGAAACTCTATTTCCCCCATGGCTCGATTCAGGTGAAACCCTTCTTCTACTTTGATTCATTTCAAGCATAATTCTCTCTAATCGACGAATTCCCTCATCAAACTTCTCATTGAATTTATCACTAATTCGTTGCTCCATTTGTTCAGCATCTTCTCTTCCATACAAAGCATCAATCTCTTCCATACAAAGCATCAACATTGCGATGACGTTGCGCTCGTCTCGGTGGCATGATTGAACTTCAAACAAATCTTAAAAAATTCAAACACTTTCCGAACTTTGATCCAAAATGATATGGATCGAAACTCCCAACTTGTTGCAACTTCACGATGAACACCAAACTTCTCAACAATGCAAATCCGATCTCCAAACTTCAAATTCTCGAAACTCAATTCTCCAACTGATGCAAACTTCTTGCAACCTCGCTCTGATACCAAAATGATGCATCCAAGGAAGCGAATTCGATGATGTAAATCGAATCCGTCCAGGATCTCACACGATTAGCGGAATAATCGGTGAATCGATGATAAATCGGTGAATTTAAGAATACCCAAATGCCCAAATCCGTTGATCACGAAGATACCGGATTCTAGCAATCTTCGACACGTTGATCGCGCACGATGCCGTGAGAGAAGATCTACAATTCTTCGAACGTTGATCAAGCGCACTTGATTCTGTGAATTGGCTTCAACAATCGTTGATTCGAGCGCACTCGAATGCCGAAGGTGGAGATAGGAGATAACACTCAACTACCAATTTTAATGGAGGCAAGAAGCACAAACCAAATTTTATTCAAAAAATCAACTACCTTTACAAATGACACAACCCACCTATTTATAGGCTTACAACACACTTAACTTGCTCGCGACTCAACTCAGCACTCACGACCTAATAGACGCGACTTAACAAATAACGAGTTAACGACTTAACAACATTACACGACTTACGACTTATGTAACAGGTGACACACGACTTAACAAGATACAAATGACAACAGATTCAACATAACAACAACACACGACATAAGAAATAGCGACTTAACTCAACACAGCTTCCGGGGACCTAAGAAACAGCATCACATGCGACTTAAGAGGTTATGGTATAAGCGACATAAGCTTCTGGATGACCTCGCGACATACAGAACTTGCGACATAAGGAATCATCTTCTGGACCTTGCGACTTAACGACTTAACAGCTTGAGCGACATAAAAAACAAGGCTTACGACTTAAAGAATGCGGCATTCAACAATGTGCTGGTGAGCGACTTAACTCGCTAGGTCGTAGATCGGTAGGTCGCTGGCGACTTAAGGCATAACTCGTTATTCCGGGGCAATGTTAACTCGCTAGGTCGCTTGAACGACTTAAAGCATAACTCGTTATTCCGGGGCAATGTTAACTCGCTAGAGTTAGGTCGCGACTCACTGGGTCATAGCTCGCAGGCATGTTGCCTTTTCACCCCTTTAACTCGTTCATATGACTTAGTTGAGTCGTTAACTTGTTCCAGCTTCAAATCTTGAATTGGAATATCACGCTGGGCTGCATCATCCTCCCCTGGTTGAGAAAAATTCGTCCTCGAATTTAAAAGTTCTTCCCCATTGGGTTGTTCATCTCCATAATAAGGTATAAGATGTTTAACATTAAACACGTCAGAAGTGTGCACATCCTCCGGCAGCTTCAACCTATAAGCATTTTCATTGATCCGTTTCACAATCTTTACAGGACCAATCTTTCGAGCTTTAAGTTTATTGTATGCTCCCATTGGAAAACGATCCTTTGTTAGTACAGCATATACTAAATCTCCTTCATTAATTTCAGCACTTTTTCGCTTTAGATCCGCAGATCGTTTATACTTCTCATTCGTCTTCTCCAATCGTTCCTGAACGATTCTATGGCATTCTGTCAACCCATCAACAAAATCAGCAGCCCGCTTAACTGTCCCCTTCGGTTGTGGCACTATCGTTAAATCCAACGGCCTCTTTGGCAAGCTTGAATATACAATCTGAAATGGACTGAAACACGTACTACAGTTGATAGCATGATTATGAGCAAACTCCGCTTGACATAACTTCACATCCCAGCTCTTCAAATTATCCTTCACAAGACATCGCAATAGATTACCTAAGGATCTGTTCACAACTTCTGTCTGTCCATCCGTCTGTGGATGATAAGCACTACTGAATTTCAGCTTTGTTCCCACCATCTTCCACAAACTCAGCCAAAAATGACTCAGAAATCTGGTATCCCTGTCTGAAACTATAGATTCTGGTAAACCATGCAAGCGATAGATCTCTCTAAAGAACAACTATGCCACATGGACTGCATCTGCCGTCTTCTTACATGCAATAAAATGTACCATCTTCGAGAAACGGTCCACCACAACATATATAGAGTCATTTCCCCGTTGAGTCCTTGGCAAGCCCAACACAAAATCCACGCTTACATCAACCCATGGTTTTGTAGGAACAGGTAAAGGCATATATAAACCCGCATTTGTAGCTGTCCCTTTCGAAACTTGACAAACATGACATCTTCGAACAAACTTTTCAACTTCCCGCTTCATCGAGGGCCAATAATAAGACTGAGAAATAAACTGCAATGTGCGATCCCGACCAACATGTCCTTCTTCATGCAACTCTTTTACAATTTTCATTCTCAAGCTGCAATCTGGTACGCACAATCGATTCCCCTTGAATAGGAATCCATCTACCAACACAAACTCATCAGTACTCCCATCCTTGACTTTCTCAACAATCTTCGCAAAGTAAGGATCTTCCTCAAACAACTCTGGCAATAGTTCAAATCTTGTCACTTCAACATTCATCGTTGTCAACAAATGATTCCTCCTGCTCAAGGCATCAGCTACACGATTCGTCACCCCTGATTTGTGCTTTACAACAAAAGTAAACTGCTGCAGATACGATACCCATGACGCGTGTCTAGCTGAAATTTTGTCCTGCCCTTGTAAATATTTCAAAGCTTCATGATCCGTATAAAGAACAAACTCATTCTAAAACAGATAATGCCTCCAGTGCTTCACAGCTTGAACAATTGCGTCAAACTCCACATCATAAGTGCTATATCTCAACTTGGCTCCAGACAACTTCTCACTGAAATAAGCAACTGGTCTTCCATTCTGACTCAATACGCCACCAATCCCAACCTTCGAAGCATCAGTGTGTAACTCGAACAATATCTGAAAATCTGGCAGTACCAGAATGGGTGCTGTCGTCAAAAGTGTCTTGATCTTCTCAAAAGCTAACTCTGCTTCCTCCGTCCACACGAAATTCTTTCCTTTCATGCAATCGGTTACATGTTCCATCACACTGCTAAAATGTGGAATGAATCTTCGATAAAAAGATACCAACCCATGAAAACTCCTCACTTCAGTAATTGTCTTGGGTTGTGGCCAACTCCTGACAGCTTCCACTTTGCTTTCATCCACTTGAATACTCTTCTTCGACAGAACATATCCCAGAAACCAAACACTATGCGTCATGAACACGCACTTCTTCGTTGCTGCATAGAATTGCTCCTGTTGTAGAATCAACAGCACTTCTCGCTTATGTTGGATATGCTCTTCCATACTCCCACTATAGATCAAAATATCGTCAAAGTAAACTACTACGAACTTCCCAATAAATGGTCTGAAAATCTGGTTCATCACTCTCATAAAAGTACTAGGAGCATTTGACAAGCCAAACGGAATAACCAGCCATTCGTATAGACCTTCCCTAGTTTTAAAAGCAGTCTTCCACTCATCACCCGGTCTAATACGAATCTGATGGTATCCACTCTTCAAGTCAATCTTTGAGAACACAACAACCCCACTCAACTGATCAATCAAATCATCGAACCTCAGCATAGGAAACCTGTATCTCACAGTGATCTTGTTTAGAGCCCGACTGTCCGTACACATCCGCCAAGTCCCATCCTTCTTCGGTACCAATAAGGCTGGCACTGCATAAGGACTCAAGCTCTCCTGAACACGCCATTGTTCTAACAACTCCTCCACCTGCCTTCTCAGTTCCTCATGCTCCTTCGGACTCATCCTGTAATGTGGCCTGTGAGGTAATGCCGCCCCTGGCACAAGATCAATCTGATGCTGAATATCTCTTAACGGTGGTAACTCCTTTGGCAACTCTTCAGGAAACACATCTCTGAATTCTTCCAACACTGGCTTTACTTCCTCTGGAACTTCAACAGATTCAGTAGCTTCATGTCCAATCAACAAGAACACCTCTGGACTCTCCTCTACTTCTTCAACAAACTCCTTCAAAGTCAACAAAGTCTTCAGCTCCTCAATCTCTTCTGACTTGCTCTCTCCTTGCTGTCTCTTCTTCGGAACTAAAATGATCTTAGTACCCTCAAACATAAAGCTGTATCTATTGGTTCGACCATCATGCTGCACTGCTCGGTCATACTACCATGGTCTTCCCAAAAGCAAGTGACAAACATCCATCTCCACCACATCACACCAGATCTCATCTTTATACTTCTTCCCAATAGAAAATGGAACATGAACTCGCCTGTCCACCTTCACCTCTCCTCCTTTCCTTAACCACGCTAACTTGTAAGGATTTGGATGCTTCTCCTTTTTCAACTTCAACTTTCTCACAGCTTCGGTATAAATGATATTGTCACAACTTCCCGCGTCAATCACAAATTTACACACCTTCCCCAGTATAGTACATGTCGACTGAAAGATATTACTCCTCAACCAACTAGCCTCCTCTTCCTGCTTCGGTGTCAAACATGATCTCCTCAACATTAGATTACATCCTTCATCTCCCGACGCGATATTCTGTTCATCCTCCTCAACTGGACTAGAATAACCTTCATCAACATCCTCACCTTCCACTTCAGCAATCATAGCTCGCCTCTTCGGTTTCGGGCATTCAGTACTCTTGTGACCCATTTCCTGGCAATTATAACACTTGAAACTGTTATTGACCTTCGCCTTCACAACTTCATTCACAACTGGTTTACTGACAGCTTTAGAAACATTGGAACTCCCACTAGTACTGTTGCTCTAAGTGTTGGAACTCGGAAACACACCACCTCCTCGTCTTCCCTGCTTCTTCCAAGCCAACGCCTTCTGGTGCGCTTCAGCCACAGATCTAGGGTCAAACATATTTACCATATCCTGGATCTGGATCCTCAACCCCCCGACAAACCTAGCAGTCAATTGTTCCTCCATCTCCATAATGTCATTTCGAGCAATTAGTTGATAAAACTCATCAGCATAATCATTAACAGTCTTCGTCCCTTGCCTCAGATTATGCAACCTCTGATACATGAGTGATTGATAATTGTAAGGCAAGAATGTAGCCTTCATCATCTTCTTCATTTTCTCCCAAGCAACAATCTTCGACTTCCCCATCCATTCTCGTGTAAGTTTGGTTTGCTGCCACCACGCCATAGCTCTTCCTCTCAACCTAGTAGCAACCAAATTCACTCGACGATCTTCCAGAACCTCCTTGAAATCAAAGATCTCTTCAACATTAGATAACCAATCTAGAAATTCTTCAGCCTGCATACCACCCTTAAACTCTGGAATTTCAATTTTCATTCCGGACTCCCATTTGTGATCATACTCTGAATGATTTCTTCCTTGGTTTCGATTTTGACCATGAACACTACCATCATCAAACTCCTCATCAAAATCTGATGCATATCGATGTCGATCATGACCACCAACATCTCTACCACCACCATTTCTACCACCAACATCCCTTCGATCTACATTCCTCCGATCACGATCATCCACATCTCTCCGATTTCGATCATCAACATTCCTATCACGATCGTCAACATTTCTACGATCATGATCTTCTCTTCTCTCCCGATCTGAGTGTGGTGAAACTCTATTTCTCCCATGGCTCGATTCAGGTGAAACCCTTTTTCTACTTTGATTCATTTCAAGCATAATTCTCTCTAATCGACCAATTCCCTCATCAAACTTCTCATTGAATTTATCGCTAATTCGTTGCTCCATTTGTTCAGCATCTTCTCTTCCTTACAAAGCATCAACATTGCGATGACGTTGAGCTCGTCTCGGTGGCATGATTGAACTTCAAACAAATCTTAAAAAATTCAAACACTTTTCGAACTTTGATCCAAAATGATATGGATCGAAACTCCCAACTTGTTGCAACTTCACGATGAACACGATGAACACCAAACTTCTCAACAATGCAAATCCGATCTCCAAACTTCAAATTCTCGAAACCCAATTCTCCAACTGATGCAAACTTCTTGCAACCTCGCTCTGATACCAAAATGATGTAGCCAAGGAAGCGAATTCGACGATGTAAATCGAATCCGTCCAAGATCTCACACGATTAGCGGAAATAATCGGTGAATCGATGATAAATCGGTGAATTTAAGAATACCCAAATGCCCAAATCCGTTGATCACGAAGATACCGGATTCTAGCAATCTTCGACACGTTGATCGCGCACGATGCCGTGAGAGAAGATCTACAATTCTTCGAACGTTGATCAAGCGCACTTGATTTCGTGAATTGGCTTCAACAATCATTGATTCGAGCGCACTCGAATGCCGAAGGTGGAGATAGGAGATAACACTCAACTACCAATTTTAATGGAGGCAAGAAGCACAAACAAAATTTTATTCAAAAAATCAACTACCGTTACAAATGACACAACCCGCCTATTTATAGGCTTACACCACACTTAACTCGCTCGTGACTTAACTCAGCACTCACGGCCTAATAGACGCGACTTAACAAATAACAAGTTAACGACTTAACAACATTACACGACTTACGACTTACGTAACAGGTGACACACGACTTAACAAGATACAAATGACAACAGATTCAACATAACAACAACACACGACATAAGAAATAGCGACTTAACTCAACACAGCTTCCGGCGACCTAAGAAACAGCATCACATGCAACTTAAGAGGTTATGGTATAAGCGACATAAGCTTCTGGACGACCTCGCGACATACAGAACTTGCGACATAAGGAATCAGCTTCTAGACCCTGCGACTTAACGACTTAACAGCTTGAGCGACATAAGAAACAAGGCTTGCGACTTAAAGAATGCGGCATTCAACAATGTGCTAGTGAGCGACTTAACTCGCTAGGTCGTAGCTCGGTAGGTCGCTGGCGACTTAAGGCATAACTCGTTATTCCGGGGCAATGTTAACTCGCTAGGTCGCTTAAACGACTTAAAGCATAACTCGTTATTCCGGGGCAATGTTAACTCGCTAGAGTTAGGTCGCGACTCACTGGGTCGTAGCACGCAGGCATGTTGCCTTTTCACCCCTTTAACTCGTTCATACGACTTAGTTGAGTCATTAACTTGTTCCAGCTTCAAATCTTGAATTGGAATATCAGGCTGGGCTGCATCATGTACCCCCCTGCTCCAAATGTTATCAACGGTAACATTATAGATATATCACGGCCTGTAGGATTTGTGATGTACTCCTCTATTCCAAATGGTATCTTCAGTGACATTATAGATATATCACCTGCACTTCACCTTTTCTTTTTCTGTTGGTATGAAAATGGAAATATTGCTTCTAATTCCAGTCATCTATAAGAGCAAAATGTGTTACAGAGTTTGCGAATAGACCAAATGCATTGCTAGCAATATCTTGAACCAAAATACCGTCATTGGTTCTTCTTTACGATGTTAAAGAAACAAATAAAAGTTTGACCCTATGTTATGAATTTCCTTTTTTATTAAATTGGGTAGTTTGTTTGATGAATTTGGGTTATTATTGTTGGTTTGATGAATTTGGATTTTAGTTTGATGGATTTGGGTTGCTTGCTGTTTGAGTTTGGTGGACTTTTGATTTGTTGCAACATGGTTCAATGCTGGTTTATGAAGATTCAAGTTTGCAAAACACCATTAGGATTTTACTGCTAAATTAAAATTGCTTATTGTTACCGTTATATATCGGTTAGTATACCGATAAACTGATTACGATCAAATTGGGAATGGTTAATTACCATTTTTCTTTTACACTGTAATGATGTTTTCATTATGTGTTTCATGGTATAACTTAATAAAAGACATCGTATTATTTATATCGCTGTCTCTAGTATTAATTTATGCAAATTACAATAGGAATCAAACAATCAAACAGGTGGTTATTATAGGAAGAACTTACGAAAGCGTATCTTTAGCAAGAAGAGCACTCAAACTTCGGCGTAGGGCGATGTCGGAAGAAGAAGAAGAAGCAATTCCAGGAGGAGAAGTGCTTGCAAACGCCCATCCCAAAGGATGAATAGGGCCGACTCCACTGAAACTGTGATATCCCGGGTTTTTGGGCAATATAAATTTAATAATCTTTATTAATAATTAAATTGGATTGATAATTATCCTATATAATTTTAATTTAAAATTGGTAATTTAATCTTTTAAAAGATAATAAATACTTAATCTGACAATATTGATAAGATTTGTTTGTTAAAGCTAATAAAATTTTATTCTATTTATAATATATATATTTGATATATATATTGTGAATGGAAATATCTTTTGTTTAAATAAAAGATTATAATATATATGTATGTATATGTTATAATTTGGATTGTTTTGAATTTAATTTAATCTATTGATAATTTATATATGTATGAATTGTGATTTAAAGCTTTGTTTTAAAATTAATATTTTTCAAAGGTTAGTTTAGATTAATTCAATTGTTTTCAAAATATAAGATAATTGTTTATTTTAAATATAATTAGCTTTAGAATAATTTCTTTTAAAAGTAATTTATTTATACATATGTGAAATTTATTTATTAAGAGAATTAAAGTATGTAAGTTTATCTTTACATTTAAATTAAATAAAAATTTATTTAAAATACTTAAGTACATGTGTAACCATGTTAATCCCCTTAATAACACTTGTTAATCATTCAAGCTAGCTTATGACAAATGTAAGTTTAGTTAACAAGTGGCAACATATTTATATTTATTTTCAATAAATGTTTTAAGAAGAAAAACTAGTTTTTACATAACACTTTCTCTTCTTTGTTTTCTTTTCTTAACTCAAATTAATGGCAACCAGAAATCTTTTTCAAATCTGAAAATTTAAAACTAAAAGCAAATCAAAATCTGAAACCTGAAATTCAAAATCAAGCAAAGTTCTTCACAACAATAAAAACTGCAACTTCAACCTGCTATTCAAATAAAGTTCAACTGCAAGTCAGATCTGTTCAACATTTTAAATCAACAAATCTGTAAGCATGCAAAGGCATTCAAATTCAACAGCAAGTTCAACATCAGTTTGTAAGCATGCAAAGATTTTCATCAACAAAACACTTCAGATATTCAAGCCTGGAACATGCTCACTGTTCTCTGCTTTATTATCTGGTGAGTAAACCTTTATTTTTAAAAACAGTTTTTAGATCTGAGAATAAACTTAAATGTTGTGATAAATCTTTATAGTATGGTTTGCATATGATTTTATCTGTGAATGCATGCTTGTATAAATAAATGCCTGTGCTAAAATCAGTATGTATAAATAGATGCTTCTCTGTTATTTAATGTGAATAAACTAAGCATAAAATAGTTTTAAATTATATACATATGATAAATGTTCGAAGTGAATGCATGTTTGAAAATATGTATGCATGTTTGTTTTAGATTTAAATACATGTATAGATGAATGAAGATACTATGTGTATGTCTGGGTATATCAGTGATCGTCTCTGTTTAAGTTTCACAGTTTAAAATTTAGATTTAAATTTCCAATTCTTCTCATCTAATCTCTGTTAGGCTTAGGGATTCAAACAAATTATGTTTGTTTAAACATAAGCTAAGGTTTAAAATTATTTTTAAGTATAATAAGCTTGAATATAATCTGGAAAATCAAGAAATACAGTGAGATATCTAAAACATGTTAAATTCAAATATTATGATTCTCGAATTCACCTATATAATCTGAATCGTCTTTGGAAACTAGGATTTTTAAAAGAAAAATCAAAATTTTTAGTTTCGTTTCAAGTGAGAAATTCGTGGTTGATCAGATTATGGGTTTTGGGGCTTTTCTGGTGATCAAGGTGTTCGGGTTGGTTGGAATTTGGTCTGGAGAATGGTGGATGGTCAAGGAGCATCGGAAAAATGGACTTGTATTTTATTGATGGCCGTAGTGATCGGAGTTAGGCAAACTAGGGTTTAGTCCTGCATTTGGCTTGTGGCAATTCGCGTGGCATTTGCGATGTCGTCACCACGATTCAGTCGATCGCGACTGGGGGAATGGGTTCGTGAGTGTTCGGAGTGCTTTTGGACGGAGGCACGTGAGCTCCGGTGGACGAGGTAGTTGTCGGCGAAGGAAGTTGATCGTTCAAGTGGTTCCAGGAATTTATTGAGTTAGCTCGATTTCGATTTTCAGATGAGATCGTGGCGCTGGGTGGTCAGGAAGCACGTATGGGTTGTCGTCGACTTGGGGATGGTCATGGCGAAGGTCGGAGCTGATAGGGTCGGCATGCATGGTGCACATGTGCACGTGTGTGTCTGAGATTGTTTGGGGTAGTTGGGGAAGAAGCGTATTTTTCGGGTCTGGCTCGAAGTCTTCTTTGAGTTGTCTCGGGGAAGAAGAGTATCGTGAGTGACTCGAAGTTGAGATCGAGTTTTGAAAGAAATGACTCGAGTAGGAACTCGAGTAGTTCCAGAGAGTTTTGTTTCCAGGTTTTAAAACTTAAATTTAATTTAAAACTAAAACTAATTTTGAAATGAAATGAGAATTCAGGTTAGATATGAGTGGATTTCGGGTTTGTTCCGATGAAGTGGTTGAGCAGTTTCTTAAAAAGGGTTTTAAAATCTAAGTTTTGAAATTTAAATCGAAAATAGTTTAAACCATTACTTGATAATGTTTTAAGTATTTAAAGGAAGTTTTGATTTGGTAATTTTAATTTATCAAATTAAATGAGTATTTTTTTTTAAACTAAATTAATGATTTAATTTAGTAAGGTTAATTATTAAGATAAATGTTTTAATGATAATTAAGGCATAAATAAGATAATGTTTTATTTTAAGATAATTTAAAGTTTTATTATCTTGAAATTAATTAAGTTAATTAGGGAAATTAAGTATAATTAATTAATTTAATTAATGATGATTAAGGATTAATTAATTGAGGGTTATAATTAATTAATTAAAGGTTAATAAATTGTAATTAAGGATAATTAATTAAGTGATTAGAAACTGATTAATTAATGATTAGAGATTTATTAATTTAGTAATTAAAGATTAATTAATTTGTAATTAGAGGTTAATTAATTGGTAATTAAGAAGTACTTAATTTGTAATTAAGTTTATTAATTAATAATTAGGTTTTATTAATTATTAATTAAGGGGTGATTAATTTGTAATTAAAGATTAAATAAGGATTAATCAAATAGTAATTAAGGATTAATTAAACTGTTATTAAGTTTTATTAATTGATAATTAAGGTTTATTAATTAATGATTAAAAGAATAATTAATCTGTAATTAAAGATTAATTAATTTAATTAAGAGTAATTAAGGAATGAATTACTCAATTGTAAATAATAAATGGATGTGATTAATTTAAGTTAAATAAAGATAATCACTTGATAAAGAATTAAGTATGAATACTTAATAAGGTTAAAAAGTGTAATTACTTAGTATAAGTAATTAATGTATAATTACAAGATGTAATTAATTAAAGGATAATTACTTAATGAGAAGTAATTAAGGATTAATTATTTGGTGTAATTAATTAAAGTAACTAAAGGTTAATTACTGTTAAATGGTTAAGAATAATTAATTTGTGAAATTAATTAAAGGATAATTACTTTATGTAATTAATGAATAATTAATCAAGGATGGTTAATATTTAATAAGTAATTAATTAATTAAAGGTTGTAATTAATTAATGATGGATTAAGCAAGATTAGATAATTAATTCTTAAGTAATTAATTTAATTTAAGTTAATTAAATTAATTATAACATAGGGTTAATAAATTGTTGCTTATGGATGATTGTTTGTGTAGAATATCTAATTGGATATCTATTGGATGATATGTTATGATATTCTGTGATATGATATTGGATATATCCGTGATAAATGTGTGATATTTATCTATGTTAAATGCTGTATGAATTCAAGTATTGAATTGAATTGTTTTAACCTTTAAACAACTTGGCCTTAAAAGATACGTTTTGGATTTCGATGAGACCGGGATCGGGTTTCCGTATACCGGTATTCCAGGTCTGGAGACCCGAATACCACATCGATCCAAATTAACGATAGGTCGAGAATCTCAAGTGAAGATGAAGATTTAGAGTGCAAGGGTTATTGTCGTTAACTCTGAGGGTGATTCCAAAACGAGTGTAACGAGATAATGCCTTCGGTTTCGTTCGAACCCGGAACGAACTTATATGGATTGAATGCTTTCAGCACATCGTCAGGCGGACGATGAGCATTCTAAGTGATATGTTCTGATTAAAGGTAATCGTAACCTCAAGCCTCATCAACCGGGAATGGCTAAAACAGGGGAGGTGCAGCAAGGCTTCGTGGGTAGCACCCACTGAGAGCAAGATAGATCCCTGTCTAGAGGTCCCGTTTCTTTTATTCGGCTTAGTGTGTGGTTGGTCGCGCCAACTACGGGATTATCTTGTTCGGGATTATCCAGTAAGGGATGGTTCCGGCTTTGTGTTGCAGGGGAGCGGGCGTACTCCTCGGTACGGTGATCTAGGCCACGTACTGTGACGGGCGGTACCCCAGTAGCCCTGCCATTGTATGGAATCCAAACTCCAATAAGTGCCGTATGTATTAGTTGTGCCCAACTATGTTGGAATGTGAGATGTAAGCATTTCAGCTATTTCTGTATTTTACTTGAAAACCCTAGACCCTATTATAATACAATCGGATTTCCTATCAAATGTTTTAGTTAGCGTAAGGTAAAAACTTACCCATGTTTATTTGTGGGGAGTCTTACGTGATACTTTTGTTTTCAAAGGTTTTCAAAGTTAAGCAATCTAACCGTTTACTCACACCAGACCCATGTCTGACCCAAGTGTTTATTTTCTGTTTTATTAAACTCTTGGGTACTCAATATTGTATTGAGTAGTCGAGGGATTCAGGTTAGCTTTGACGAATTCTGGAGGAGATTTGGAGCAGGTGGCTTCAGCGTGTAGATATATTATGGTGTTTCCGCTGTGTTTGTATTGAGTCTGTATCTCTGTGATGTTTGAGATGTATGATAGACAGGTGTTTATAACTGTCTAATATGAGATGTATAAGTTGTATAACTCTGATGTATATGATACTATGTAATATTTTATGTGATATATTATATTTCATTCGTTCCGTTGTGAGTATCTGATGTTGTTGTTCTTTCTTCTTTTCTTTCTTTTCTTCTTCTATCCCTTTCTTTCTTAATTCATGATACGTCTTTCCGGTGGTAGAAAGTCGGGTCGTGACAGAAACGAAACATTTGAAGAACAATGTGTGGAATCACAAAAAGAAAGAAGACTAAAGCATAAGGAAGATACATGGTCCAAGCAAAAGCACAAAGATAGTGCAGAATGATGTGTGTAATGCAGTAATATGCAAACATCATGAAAACTTCTACGTAGTACTCCAACTTTTGAAACCTCTTTGAAATCACTGAAAAAAACAAGGCTGAGAGGAAAATAAAACGAAGACATTAATGGCTTGTATTCCAAATAACAGAGCGTGTTGGCTTATAGGAGTTGTGAAGTTGCCTGCTTCAAATGCTACAATCGCTGTTGCCATTACAGCCATATCATTTCCTCCCACTGCCGCCATTGATTCTTTTTTTCTTGGATTTATTCATGTGTTTATGGAGAAGAAATTAGGAGGCGACAAATAGTTTCTGGAAGCGTAAAAGTAAAATTACATGGCTATCCTTCTATTCACAAAACACAACGAAACGTCCAAAACCTTGAGTTATCACTGCTTCAAAAAAGTCCCAAATATCAAACCCTCGCCGGTCCATCCTCTGTCCATACTCACTCAGTTTCAACAAAATTGGCTTAAAATAGACAAAATGCATACGTTTCAATGATTACACACATGTCATCTAATTAAGCATTCAAACCTCCAATTAGACATCAATTTTGCAATAATTATTAAAGAATTAATTACATGTTTTTAAACACTATAAGCATCAAAAAAGCTTAAAATTAACAAAATCCAAAAATATTAATGCAATTAAGTGGTTGGTCTCAAATATTTAGTATAAAATATTTAAGACTTAAACAAATACATGTATTGAAAAATAGGTTATAGTAAAAAACAATGGTAAGACCATAAAAGAATTCTTTATGATATGTTCATTGTTACACCCATTTTCTCCTATAACTTATGCATTGCACGTCTAATACTTCAGGCAAAAAATGAAATTGCACGGCCTAGAGGAAATTGTAATAACAGAAAGTACAGAAATTAACAATGCACCAATAAGCAGCAAGACTCGATCTAAAAACTGCGCTTCATCCTCCTCTACAAAAAGATTGTGTCGCAATTCCATAATAGCCGCTCATCTTCCCTAAAAGACTCCGCTGCAATTTCAGAAAGATGGCTCCATACACTACCAAAAGATCGTGCCTTAATTTTAGAAAGATAACTCCGTCCGTACTACCAAAAGACTATGTTGCACTTCCAGAAGGACCACTCCACACATTGATAGACTGGGCCGCAACATTAAAAGAATGTGCCGTAACTGCGTTGTTTCCTTCGGAAGGATGAACCAGCTTATCTCCAAACCAAGATGCCCAGCATAATACCAACTAAAGCGCACAGGGCAGGAAGAGCACATCCCCTAGACCAAGCATGAAGACCAACCTAAAACACCTCTAAAATTCAAATCTTCCGCCTAAATTTCAAATTTGAAACTCCCGCTCCAGCTAAAATCTTCTCACCTATTTAAGACCTCCAAATTCCTTCATCCATGTCAACGGTCCAAGCACAAATCAACTAGGAAAGGAACGGATCACCCGTGGACAAATCAGACGATAGAAAAGGAAAAGCTAGACGAGGGAATTAAGGATCCGCACGACTTTACTTTATTATAAACAACATAGTACTGTGGTTGGAAAAGGGACTTGTGGAAGGATGGATTGTCTGAAAATTTCTAAGGTACTCTTTTCTACCATTAAAAAGTTTGTACAAGGAATAATAATATAAGAAAAGGTTTGATCGGATGTAGGATTCTTCGAAATCCAAACAACGTAATTTCACATGTCTTTCCTTTTTATTGCACTTTTCGCTTTCTATTTTAAGTAGGTTCTATTTACCATTTTCCTTACTTAAATTGGATATAAAATTGAACTTGACATTTCAATAGACAGTTGAAGTGCAACTTCTTAATTGTGCAAACATACAACAACATAATTACTACCTTAAGGAAAAGTTAATACCTCTTGGATTTGTTGATTCATAATTCTAGAAGTAATCAGAACCACAATTACTCTGTAATCTGTTTGGCGTTGTAAGACGAATTTTTTTACAAATAATTTGGCGCTGGAAGGAGGGCAACCTCCTCAGCAAATCTTTAGCAAATTACGACTTATTCAAATCTCCAAAAAAAACTTCTCTAAAAATCTAAATCATGCAACTTGGAAACTCCTCAACTCCTCCGCCATAAGAACCTGAACATTTGGTTACGAAGCTAAGTAACATGCCTTTCACTTCCTCATCCAAACAAAACTAAATTGCACACCATAGAAATTAGCTTTCGACCCCACTTGACACCATTAACACCTTTGTAACTTAGATTAATGAAATAATGACCAGTGTTGAAAAACTTATCGCTCAGAACTCAAATAAACCATCAAACTACCACAACTCTAGGGCTTACTGTCTGCATCCTTTTGCTACATAAAAAGTGCAAGCAGGAAAAAACACGACAATCTAATTAATGGGAACGTTGATGTCAGTCTACCCAACTTAGGACCAATGGAAAACAATAAAGCCTCAATAAACCGAAACATCAAAGGCAAACCGACAAACATCAATCCATTGTTGCTAGAAAATAAAAAAAGCAAAACGTGTAGGACGTAAATGAAGCTCGTTCTTCCTACAAGGGTGGCTCATCATGTGTGAGTGAGAAGGATGAAAAAATACAGGAGTTGAAAGCTCATATATAACATTTGGCTAAGATGTGTGAGCGTAGTGGAAAAGAAGGGATGAGAGAAGAGTGCTCATCCCCATTTAGTGAGGCCATCATAGAGGTAGATTTTCATGACAGCTTTAGGGCACCGACCATCGAAGAATATGATGGGTTGACGAATCCGACTAATCATCTACACGTTCGAATATTACATGGATATATTGAAAGTTGGGAAATTGGCTCATTGTAAGCTATTCCTGTATATCTTACGGGAGCAGCCTCAAGGTAGTTCCAGAGATATTCACCAGGGAAGATCCACCCTTGGGCACAATTTGCTACAGATTTCCATAGGAAATTCCATTCTGGCCATGAAAGCTCCCCAGATTCATATACTATGTCCTCAATCAAGTAGAGGGACAATGAAAGCCTACACAGCTTCATCAAATGCTTAAACGAAGAAGCGATGAGAATAAGAGTTACTAGTGAAGAGGCGTTGTTGATTTCAGCCACTTCAGGGATAAGGAAAAACAACGACATATGGGATAAAATAGTAGGGAGTCGTGTAGGAGAATGAAAGCTTTCTATGTGAGAGCTAGTGGATACATACATATCGAAGAAGCCAAAGTTGCAGGAGAACAAGCACCGAGAGAGCTGTCCCAACAAATGGAGATAGGAAACGAGAGGCTGAATTGTACCACAACCCACTCGCAAAATGACCCAGAGAACTTAACTTCACAACAAAGACGTTACTTACACAGGCTCTGGGTCAGATATATGAACTGACCATGACAGAACGAGCATACAATGTACCAAATAAGGGAAAGAAGGCTAAGCCAAACAAGGGCAGCATATACTACAGGTTTCACAGGATAAATGGACACCACACCTACAATTATCGCCACCTGAAGAATGATAGAGAGATTGATTCCAAAGAGTACATAGGAACAAATATAAAGGATGACTACATCGCTCCTATACAGAACCATTCCCCTGATCCTCATGAAGGTTTGGATGGAAACCCAACCAATCTCATAGCCTCCATTCGTGAAGGGCCTTACCTAGCAGGTCCAAGCAAGAAGGCACATGAGCAAAATCTGCATGAGGCATGCACTGAATACTATCAAACAGAAAGCCATGCCAGAGATTACTTTTGTAACGAACTAGGCTTTTCGATGCTCGAAAGTCGACATTAATACATCCACTGTATCAAATGCCGCGCAATCGAATGCCGGAAAACCGAACCATCAGGGTTAAAGGAAGAGGTAGAAGAAGACAGAAGAAGAAAAAGAACAGAAAAACAGAAACAGAAACAACAACAGAATCTCACATTCGCAGCGGAATAATATACAATAGATAATCACTAGTCTTTTAAAGCAAAGAACTATATCAGTTTATACAAACATCAATCAGAGTCAATATACAACTCAATACAATAATGGACAGTTATATAAACTTGTCCTCATACAGAATACACAGCGGAATAAATAACAAGTACGGAAGTACGTCTCGCCATCCAGCTTATCCCCAAAGCTCCAGAATATCCAGAATATCCTGATAAAAATAACTCTAGGCTGCCCGTGTGGAAAATTATGGGCACCCAGAGTTTAGAAGGGAACAATAAACTCCGAGTCAGTCATGATGACTGGTGTGAGATCGTAAAACAGTTATTTTCACAAAGAAGATGAAATTAATTCGCAATGCTTTTGGAAAATGAAACTACCATAAGACCTCCCGCCACACACACAATGCAAACGCAGAATTGGAGGAGATTTCTTCTTATGATAGTCAAAGATGCTTACTACGCCAATCATTGGATTATTATTATTAATGTCTAGTGTGGAAAACATTTCGAAAGTATAATATTAATCTTAGCCAGCATAGACATTTCGAACTATGCCTACTATAGCTACCATCTAAACAGTGGGGCGCCACCATAAGTAAATGGTAGGTTCTACAACTAAAACCGTACAAATTTCGTATTGGGAAATGGATTTCCAACAAATGGTCAGGCTAAGGAACTACCTTTCCTACTGCCGAATGGAATCGCCTCTGGCTGGACGTCCCGAGAGACAAACTGCTCTATGCCAAACAAGACCGGGTTACCCCTGTAACTAGGTAACTCACGAATATGCCATCCCCCGGTCCTTTGGGACCTTTATCCGAGCGCTCGGTAACCAACATCACACATAATAAATAAGGTGTGTCCACATGAGTACGTATCTGGGCTCCATACCATGATACCACCCCTTTCCAGAAGGAAATGACATACCCTAAAGGGCGCGACCCTCATAACCTTGCCGCAACATTCCTGTTTCGACCATTTCCGGGTTGTGAGATCTGACGAAGTCTCGTCCACAAAACTACGCTTTCTCACAAAGCCATGCTTTGATCACAAATGATCAATAAATGATCATCATTACAGCAACACTCAGCATGCCACATTACCAAATTGGGAATATATCGCTGATAACCTTCAACTACATAACCTCTGAGCTCGTACGTCTCAGAGAAGGATGTTAAGCTAAGAGAATAAATTCTCCTCCACCAACAGAAATGTATTTGAAAGAAATCGGCTTTATATCTCAAAATGTAATGTCAGACACGTAACCATACAAGTCTGTTCCGGGTTCGAACAGAGCCGAAGGCACTTCCGAAGAAGTCCTTGCAATCCGGATATTCACAATCCCGATAAAACTTCCCATCACAAAGGAAATCTCTATACCGTAGCTAACGGTGCAGAGACAATCGATAGGTCATCCTATCGTTTTCACAAACACCCGGTCTTCATCACCGGTCTTCAATACGATCCATATCGTCATATTATTATTCGGAATGGGTTATCTGACACAAAGGTCCTTTCCCGGCTAAACCGAATAATAATCGTTTATTTTAAAAACAAATTCAAATGCCATTTCAAAGGCAAATATTGATAGTCGGTGATTTAACTATCAACAATATTCACAACAATCATCAAATTCAAATAATTTTCCCAAATTATTTAATTTCAAAATATCTTCACGAGATATATATTTTTTTCTTTCCCACACTTCATATTTGAAAATCAATTTCAAATTACTTTTTACCTTTCAACTTTTGAAAATAAATTTCAAATCAATTTCCTTACACGGAATATATTTCCAAATATATCCTTTATAAACACACTTAGAACTTTTAATTTATATTTTAAAAGTTACTTTGGAATATACTCGGTTTTTTAAGGAAAATACACTTCCTTTTCAAAATGGTCCATTTAAACCAATTTAATAAATCCTTATCGATTTATTTTAAATTTACGTTCCAAATCAGTAAATTTATTCCCACACTTCATCACTTTGAAAATCCGATTTCAAATCATATTTTCCATACTTTAAAATTAAATCAATGTTTATTTTTAAAACAAATTTCCCTTTCCTTTATAAATTCTATTCGGAATTTACATTCTCAAATATTCACTTTCAACACCAAATCGACTTTCAAATTGATTTCTCAATTTTATTTCAAAACCCAAATCTAATTCCAAATTGATTTCTAAATTCATTTCAACACAAAAATCATTTTACAAATCGATTTCTAAGTTTATTTCGAATTCCCAAATTGATTTTCCAAACATTTATTACAAACACCAAATCAATTTTAAAATGGATTTCCCAGGATTTATTTTAAATACCACATCAATTATCAAATTGATTTCAAACAAATTTATCACCTTTTAGAATAAATTCCTTTATTCTCTTCCAAACCATTTAAAATTCCATTTTCAATAAATTTTCCAACTTTCGAATAATACTATTCAAAATCCATTTATACAAATCTATCCCATATTTTGGAAATAATTCGATAAGATTTCATAAATCAACTTTACGCTTTTAAATCCCTTATTTTAAATTTATTCAATTCTTTCAAAAAGAATTTACTAAAAATTCCAGCTTTAATTTTGTAACGACCCGATATTTTGGACCATTCGCATCCATAATAAGTGTATAGGTAGACACTCATGCCGGAGTTGAATTGCCCAAAATACCGCGTTGTTAATTTAAATTTGGCAAAACTGAACATATACAGTAAATAAATAATCACAGATCACAGACACAGAGTAATAAGTGCAGCGGAAATAAAAGAGATAGTAGTTCATGAAGCTACTATATGAATATATAAAATACATCAGAGTTTACAACAGAAGAGTAATACGATACATCAGAGTTAAACCAGATACAACGGAAGAGTAACACGATACATCAGATACAAATCAGAATGCATCACTGGAATCATCGAATACTGAAAGCAGAATAGATGACTGGATCTTCAAGCAAAGCTCCAACTTCAAAGGTGAGTCTCGAATACTGGTACACTCAGTCTGACCCGAGCGTAAAGCAAAAACACAAGACACTCGAGTCAGGATTAACATTCTTATATTAATAAATCCAACTCAAGTGAAATAGCAATTGAAATACAAGTAACTCAAAGGATGTTTGGAATAACCATCCTTTAAGGATCCGTCAAACTATCTACTATGTAGTAATGTACGATAAGTAGATAATGTCTATCAGTAATGATAAGATATCAAAATAGCGTTAAGTCATGGCCCATTCCACCCTTAACACATTTTTATTCCCAAAAGCATATACAAGACCGTAGTTTCCCCAAAACCGGAAGTCACCAGAGGGCAATCCATATACTAAAGGTACAAATCAAAATCGTAGTGGTCGCGTATAAATGGAATACAAGTATGACAAGGCACATGAGGCAATACCCAAGGTAGTGATACTACCGTTCGCCTGATCCGGACTGGTGAGAACGCAACGCCGCAGCGCCCGCAACACCGTGAAACAACACTCCCAAAATCAAGGGTGCACCAATCGACAACAAGTAATAAGTAGTTCGAAGAAGTGTGTCCACTTGAGGTAGCAAATCCTCCATTGGCCCGGCACAGCTCCTGTTTTAGTCATTTCCAATTTGACACAAGTGTCAAGGTTATCCATCATCGTTCACTTTCTTCAGTCATCAACGAACATCATTCCAACCACTTCATTCTGGATCATCACTCCGCGTATAGTTATTAAAGTGGTTTTCGGTTTAGATAGAGAGTATATCCATAACCGAATTCCGGTCTCTTTAATAACCTTCGAAATTATTTCACCGATTGGTCATTTATTTATTTCGAAACCAAATCAATTTCAATTTCAATTTCAATTCGTGAATCAACATTTCATTTGTCTTTCGAAACCAATTTCCATACTTTACGTTTCAAAACTTCCAATTTCACAATTTCAGAATCTTATAATTCAATTTCAATTTCTATTTAAAACAATTCAAATATTGATTCAAGTTCGTATATCAGTTTCATTCCGAAATCATTTAAATTAATTTAATTTAACATTCAAATCAATTTAAACTCATTTATCGATTTCATTCAATATTCGTTAAGTAAATTTTCCATTCGAACAATTTCTATTAAATTTCCAATTTATCAAATCCATTATTTAAATTCAACTTCATTATATCAAAACTTACAAATTGAATTAAATTAAATTCGTCAAATCAAATTCTTTCAATTACAAGTCTTACATTAATTCCAAAATATCACATTTTCATTTCTTGTTAAAGAAATTCAATTTCACTTATTTACTTTCTTAAATAATTTTCCAAAACTTACTTAATAAAGAAAACTCAATTTCAATTATTTACGAAGTAAAAATTTACTTATTCAAAAGTTCAATTTTTTCTTATTAAAGAATCCAATTAAATTTAATCATTAAATAATTCAATCTTATTTAATTATTAAATAATTCCAAACTTAATTTATTAAATCATTTCAAAGTTTAATAATTTCAAACTTAATTATAATTTCAAACTTAATTATTAAATCATTTCTTTCATTTCTCAAATTAAACAATATTCTTTCATCAATTACATCGTTAATATTTTGTTTCAGATTATTAAATATTAACATTTTCCTTTCATTAAAAATTCAAATTTCAACTTCATTTCAAAACCATATTATTTATTAAATAAAATCTTCGTTTTATTTTTAAATCAAATTTTTGACCAATCGGGTTTTATTTAATTTTCTGTCCTAGGTCAAAGTTCAATTTGGGTATTTATCATTTCAACCCGATTCCAATTCAATTCAAAATCAAAACATAGCAAAGGGAACTTGCAGTGTGATAACTGGGATGGTGTCAAAGTAAATAAACAAGCAATAACAACAATCAATAACAATCCAATAATCAATTCAAATAATCCCGAAATAACCGTATTAATTCACATTGTTATTTGTGCGAATTAATATAATTATTTCTAGAATCTACACTATCATTTCATGTAGATTAAAGATTATTACATTTCGGTTTTCGCTTGTCATTCAATTACAATTTCATACATCATCAATATAACAACATACATTCAGTGGTTCAAAATGTAATTAACAAATCCTACGCGTCAATAAATTCAACAGTTGAAGGGGTCATATTATACAAATGTCAGTTAATCAAATTTAACATTTAACTATCCTATATCAAGTTCAATTTCATACTATTTATCATTTTAACATTAACAGTTTAACGTCCAATATAAACATCAACAATCAATCAATTATCAGCCAAACTGTATTATCCTCGCATAAATGATTAACAGATAATGGTGTCAGATGTCACAGGTAAACTGATACAGGCAATAGCATATATAACAGTGTAATTAACTAACAGCAGCATATTTCAATTGTCGTTTCAATCGAAATCAAATTTAATAAATAAAAGAACGTTAATCGTGAGTGAGTGCTCACCTTTCAAGGATAGAGATGAACGAGAATCGGATGAGTTACGAATCCAAAGCAAAGCTAGATTGAACACGAATTTGACAAGCAAAGCTGACAATAGAAATTGATGAAATCGAATCAGAGTTTTATCGATAAAATAATTGGTATAAGCGAATTGATATAGATATAACATATAAAATTATATATATATATATACACAAAATCATATTCAAATTTCAAACACATATTAATATATATGTACATGTGATTTAAAATCATTTCTTATACCAAACTCACATATTAAAGTCAACTATACATGTATATAGATAAATTTGTATTCTTACATTAGGATTTAACAAATTAATATATATATATATATTTATATAAATATATAATCCAAAACATACAATACATAACAGTGGACTCAAACGTAAACAGCTTGATAAACTTATATATATATATTATACAAATTTATAGTTTAAAGTCCGAATACATTTCAAAATTTAAATATTCATATCAGCGCATACAACACTGACAGCTAACGTACAAAGCTTATATATACTTATACATAACTGAGCAAGCAGATGTACTTCTTTTACACTATACATCTATATACTAATAAAATATTACACAGAGATCAAAAATACATGCGACTTGTTTACATATAACCATATATAAACCTATATGTAAGAACTATGATCTATATACTATATATAATCCAAAATTTACAGTTATATATAATGAAATGTTTCGCCAACCCATATACTATTTATATATATAAAGACAAACATAGTTTTAAAACCATATATATAATATATACTTTTAAAACCTTAATATAAACTGCAAATCATACCCTGTAATGTTAGTATCATATACAACAAAGACTAAGTCGAATATATATATAAGTAAAAACCTAGTTATGGACTTGTATACTTATTAAACAAATATAAATCTTATAAAAATATTTTATATAATTCATATAAACTTATATATAGAAATAACTTATTATAAAATCAAAAGATCAACATATAAATAAAGTACGAGAAATACTTGCCTTACTGTACCTTAACATACTAGATGTATATAACATATAAAATTTGGATACACTTCATCATCAAAAGAACAATACACATATAAAATAAAAATATATATAAAACAGATGTATAACTTTTGTAATATATACATATTCACCATAAAATCAATACTGTTATAACCTGATCTAAATAGAACACTTTAAACAAAATAATTATATGCATAATAATATGCAAAGATCATTAACACATATATATATATATATATATCTCGGTATAAAAAAAATGGAGACTGACCCCATTCCATAATATATATATATACAGGTCAGATAACATAACACCCAGCTTGTAAACCACTCAGATCTAATATCTTACCATATTATAAATAATATATATACCGTTATAAACATATATTATAACTTACCTTATATAAAAAGGAGGCCGAGCAAGGTTGAATGCGGAGTGTGTAGGTTGGCTACAGGGAAGAGGGAAGGGCACGTGAGTGGTTGGGTGAATTCGGGTGTTGCGTGCATGCTCGGGTGGGAAGGCCAGGGTCTGGGTGCTTGCTTGGTGAAGGCGAGGCGGGGAGATGATGTTGAAGCCGGCGGAGGAGGAGTGTGGGCAGAGGAGGAGATTGGGTTCGGTCTGGGTGGAGGTGTGCGTTGGCAGGGAGGTGTGAGGCCTGGTCGCGTGGGAGGAGGGTGCTGCGAGGTGACGTGGCAGCGGGTGATGGGGTGTGATTGAATGGATGGAAGGCTCAAACGGTAGAGAGGAGGGAGGCTTGAAGTGGTGGCTCTCGGCACTGATGGGTTCAGAAGCAGATGGAACAATTGTTGAGTAGGAGTTTCGAGAGGTGGTGACGAAGAAATGGTGGAGATATGGAGGCACGTAGAGCAAGCAGCAGTTTTGTGATACAGAAGATGAACATGAGACGGACGTGGCTTAGAAATAAAATAGACAGAACAAAAAGTATGAACCGAAACAAAAGAATGTGGAATACAATATATTGGAAATAGGAGAAATGTTAAAAGTCATAAGTTGAATTTAAAGAATAATAAAAGCAACGAAGGTTAAGTTTCAACTGCCAGATACGAATGGGCAAAGGAAACCAAACAGTCACCAATACGGAACTGATACAATTATCGTTTTTCTCAGTTTCGCAGCGTGTCGGACGTCGAAACCCACAAACGAATATACTATGGAGATCAGCACGACGAGACGATCAAAACGGTATGCGGATATCAGTGGTACGATCGAATTATAAAAATTCGAAATTTCTAATAGCGGAAAATGCAAGAAAAACACTGAAAATAAGATCGACGGAGCCAAAGATGTCCAAATTTGGAAAAATGACAAACTAACATCTTGCTCAGAAGATGGTTTAGAATTTTTCTATGTAAAAATATTTAGGTTTCGGAAACATTTTATTTTCATCGCAATTTAACTGATTAAATTGAAGTGAATTTACGCGCGAAATAAACTTTCATATTTTCGGACGAAAATTTACCAGTTGCTATGTTTAACTAGACGTATTCCAAATATTAAATTTTTTATTTCAAAATTTTATCGTTTAAAATTTCACAAAATTTCAACTAATAACGTTATTAAAACAGTTGAAATTTCCGGGTCGTTACACTCTCCCCCACTCAAAACTTTTCGTCCCCGAAAAGGAACGAGGTAGGAGAATAGAAACAACCAGAAAGAAAATTGGTTTTGAAAACAAAATAAACAACTAATTTAAAGCCAAATAAATTTTCAACTTAAATTAATTAATATTCAATAATTTGATTTAATCCATTTGATTTCACTAAAATCAACCTCAACTATTTCTAAATTCATTATCTTATTATCCCATTTCTTCAATTTACAATTTCTAAAACCATAAATTTGAATAATCTTTTATTATAATCATATTTTATTTTCAATAGATTTAATTCTTTAATTCCAAATTATTATTAATTTTATTTCACTTAACATATCTTATTACATATTTTTAAACCATATAAATTAATTTAAACCATATAATTTCAATTTAAATTAATTTTACATCTACTAATTTCTTTTAAATTCAAGGTATTTTCATAAGTTGATCAAATTTCAATTTATTAATTCTTTCAAAACAAATCTATTTTATTATTAACTGAGTTTACTTATTGCCTTATCTAATTCTATTAACATCTTTATAATCAAAATTCAGTGTATAACATTTATTATAAACACTCAAATTTTATTTATAAATTCAACTTATATTATATATTATCTAATTACATATTCAACTTCTGAATGATTTAGGTAAGTTGTATTAGAATGCAGTTGAACAATATACAAATAAAATTTTCCAAATTCAATTATTCAAGTTAAATATTTATTCCGAATTTTAGTTTTATTTATAATTGAAATCACCCTTTAATGAAATTTAAGAATTAGATTTTCGATTAACTTTAACCAATTTAGAGATATATATAATATATTTATATCAAATCAAATTAAATTTTAAAATAAAATACCCATATATATAAATCAAATTATACTGAAGAAATTCGAATCAAAATATTTTTCAAACAAAACCGTAGCAAAGCTACAGGATAGTATCTTTACTTCGAAACTCGAAAATGAATGTCGATGATGCGGCCGCCATCACCGAAATTATTTTCCAGCGACAAAGAGAAGAGCACTGATTTAATCATTTAAAATTCTTTGAAAACCATTTCTATTCGAAAATATTTAAAATAATATACATTTTAAAACTTTAAAACCATAGTTCGAAATTATCAGAAATTAAATCCTCAAATTCTCACTTTAAATTCATTTAAATTTCCAAATCAAATCATAACCAAGTTTCATAAATTCATTTATTTATATTATGCAATAGTCAATGGTTTACAAAACAATAAGTAAAAATCAAATATTATCATTTTTTTATAGAGATAATGGATTTCAAAGCAAGGATAGAGATTCAAATTTTTGATAGACTCAAATCAAAGAGAAATTTTATTTGAAGATAAGTTCAGAACAAAGATAGGATAATTAAATATATAACAAAATAGGAAGATAGATAAGTTTATATAAATCGCGGGGAACCTTAACCGGGTCAACCATGACTTCAAGAATAAGATCGATGTAGAATTCTGAGGTAAATCGACATTCGATCTCAAGAAATAGAATTCAGGTATAGCAGGAGATAGATGGCATCGTAAACCATGGATGCGGAGATCTCCGGTAAATCAATGCCTATTGTAAAGGAGTTTCACCCCTTTAAAAATCATTCGAAGTTTGGCGAGACCGCCGATCCATTATAAAGATCATTCAAAATGGAGTTATGGGGTGCTCCAAAATTGAAAGAAGACGAATAGTGGGGGACACAAATGAATTTTTGGAACCGCGGGGAACGTTCCAAAATTCAAAGAATCGAGTCAAAAGGAAGAGATTGAAACTCGAATGAAAGTGATTCTGTAAATACATTTACCCTATATGTTAAGTTTTGCCTAGAGCTACCAAAGCTCTGATACCAACTGTAAGGACCCGATATTTTGGACCATTCGCATCCATTATAAGTGTGTAGGTAGACACTCATGCCGGAGTTGAATTGCTCAAAATACCGCGTTGTTAATTTAAATTTGGCAAAACTGAACATATACAGTAAATAAATAATCACAGATCACAGACACAGAGTAATAAGTGCAGCGGAAATAAAAGAGATAGTAGTTCATGAAGCTACTATATGAATATATAAAATACATCAGAGTTTACAATAGAAGAGTAATACGATACATCAGAGTTAAACCAGATACAACGGAAGAGTAACACGATACATCAGATACAAATCAGAATGCATCACTGGAATCATCGAATACTGAAAGCAGAATAGATGACTGGATCTTCAAGCAAAGCTCCAACTTCAAAGGTGAGTCTCGAATACTGGTACACTCAGTCTGACCCGAGCGTAAAGCAAAAACACAAGACACTCGAGTCAGGATTAACATTCTTATATTAATAAATCCAACTCAAGTGAAATAGTAATTGAAATACAAGTAACACAAAGGATGTTTGGAATAACCATCCTTTAAGGATCCGTCAAACTATCTACTATGTAGTAATGTACGATAAGTAGATAATGTCTATCAGTAATAATAAGATATCAAAATAGCGTTAAGTCATGGCCCATTCCACCCTTAACACATTTTTATTCCCAAAAGCATATACAAGACCGTAGTTTCCCCAAAACCGGAAGTCACCAGAGGGCAATCCATATACTAAAGGTACAAATCAAAATCGTAATGGTCGCGTATAAATGGAATACAAGTATGACAAGGCACATGAGGCAATACCCAAGGTAGTGATACTACCGTTCGCCTGATCCGGACTGGTGAGAACACAACGCCGCAGCGCCCGCAACACCGTGAAACAACACTCCCAAAATCAAGGGTGCACCAATCGACAAAAAGTAATAAGTAGTTCGAAGAAGTGTGTCCACTTGAGGTAGCAAATCCTCCATTGGCCCGGCACAGCTCCTGTTTTAGTCATTTCCAATTTGACACAAGTGTCAAGGTTATCCATCATCGTTCACTTTCTTCAGTCATCAACGAACATCATTCCAACCACTTCATTCTGGATCATCACTCCACGTATAGTTATTAAAGTGGTTTTCGGTTTAGATAGAGAGTATATCCATAACCGAATTCCGGTCTCTTTAATAACCTTCGAAATTATTTCACCGATTGGTCATTTATTTATTTCAAAACCAAATCAATTTCAATTTCAATTTCAATTTCAATTCGTGAATCAACATTTCATTTGTCTTTCGAAACCAATTTCCGTACTTTACGTTTCAAAACTTCCAATTTCACAATTTCAGAATCTTATAATTCAATTTCAATTTCTATTTAAAACAATTCAAATATTCAAGTTCGTATATCAGTTTCATTCCGAAATCATTTAAATTAATTTAATTTAACATTCAAATCAATTTAAACTCATTTATCGATTTCATTCAATATTCGTTAAGTAAATTTTCCATTCGAACAATTTCTATTAAATTTCCAATTTATCAAATCCATTATTTAAATTCAACTTCATTATATCAAAACTTACAAATTGAATTAAATTAAATTCGTCAAATCAAATTCTTTCAATTACAAGTCTTACATTAATTCCAAAATATCACATTTTCATTTCTTGTTAAAGAAATTCCATTTCACTTATTTACTTTCTTAAATAATTTTCCAAAACTTACTTAATAAAGAAAACTCAATTTCAATTATTTACGAAGTAAAAATTTACTTATTCAAAAGTTCAATTTTTTCTTATTAAAGAATCCAATTAAATTTAATCATTAAATAATTCAATCTTATTTAATTATTAAATAATTCCAAACTTAATTTATTAAATCATTTCAAAGTTTAATAATTTCAAACTTAATTATAATTTCAAACTTAATTATTAAATCATTTCTTTCATTTCTCAAATTAAACAATATTCTTTCATCAATTACATCGTTAATATTTTGTTTCAGATTATTAAATATTAACATTTTCCTTTCATTAAAAATTCAAATTTCAACTTCATTTCAAAACCATATTATTTATTAAATAAAATCTTCGTTTTATTTTTAAATCAAATTTTTGACCAATCGGGTTTTATTTAATTTTCTGTCCTAGGTCAAAGTTCAATTTGGGTATTTATCATTTCAACCCGATTCCAATTCAATTCAAAATCAAAACATAGCAAAGGGAACTTGCAGTGTGATAACTGGGATGGTGTCAAAGTAAATAAACAAGCAATAACAACAATCAATAACAATCCAATAATCAATTCAAATAATCCCGAAATAACCGTATTAATTCACATTGTTATTTGTGCGAATTAATATAATTATTTCTAGAATCTACACTATCATTTCATGTAGATTAAAGATTATTACATTTCAGTTTTCGCTTGTCATTCAATTACAATTTCATACATCATCAATATAACAACATACATTCAGTGGTTCAAAATGTAATTAACAAATCCTACGCGTCAATAAATTCAACAGTTGAAGGGGTCATATTATACAAATGTCAGTTAATCAAATTTAACATTTAACTATCCTATATCAAGTTCAATTTCATACTATTTATCATTTTAACATTAACAGTTTAACGTCCAATATAAACATCAACAATCAATCAATTATCAGCCAAACTGTATTATCATCGCATAAATGATTAACAGATAATGGTGTCAGATGTCACAGGTGAACTGATACAGGCAATAGCATATATAACAGTGTAATTAACTAACAGCAGCATATTTCAATTGTCGTTTCAATCGAAATCAAATTTAATAAATAAAAGAACGTTAATCGTGAGTGAGTGCTCACCTTTCAAGGCTAGAGATGAACGAGAATCAGATGAGTTACGAATCCAAAGCAAAGCTAGATTGAACACGAATTTGACAAGCAAAGCTGACAATAGAAATTGATGAAATCGAATCAGAGTTTTATCGATAAAATAATTGGTATAAGCGAATTGATATAGATATAACATATAAAATTATATATATATACACAAAATCATATTCAAATTTCAAACACATATTAATATATATGTACATGTGATTTAAAATCATTTCTTATACCAAACTCACATATTAAAGTCAACTATACATGTATATAGATAAATTTGTATTCTTACATTAGGATTTAACAAATTAATATATATATATATATATTTATATAAATATATAATCCAAAACATACAATACATAACAGTGGACTCAAACGTAAACAGCTTGATAAACTTATATATATAAATTATACAAATTTATAGTTTAAAGTCCGAATACATTTCAAAATTTAAATATTCATATCAGCGCATACAACACTGACAGCTAACGTACAAAGCTTATATATACTTATACATAACTGAGCAAGCAGATGTACTTCTTTTACACTATACATCTATATACTAATAAAATATTACACAGAGATCAAAAATACACGCGACTTGTTTACATATAACCATATATAAACCTATATGTAAGAACTATGATCTATATACTATATATAATCCAAAATTTACAGTTATATATAATGAAATGTTTCGCCAACCCATATACTATTTATATATATAAAGACAAACATAGTTTTAAAACCATATATATAATATATACTTTTAAAACCTTAATATAAACTGCAAATCATACCCTGTAATGTTAGTATCATATACAACAAAGACTAAGTCGAATATATATATAAGTAAAAACCTAGTTATGGACTTGTATACTTATTAAACAAATATAAATCTTATAAAAATATTTTATATAATTCATATAAACTTATATATAGAAATAACATATTATAAAATCAAAAGATCAACATATAAATAAAGTACGAGAAATACTTGCCTTACTGTACCTTAACATACTAGATGTATATAACATATAAAATTTGGATACACTTCATCATCAAAAGAACAGTACATATATAAAATAAAAATATATATAAAACAGATGTATAACTTTTGTAATATATACATATTCATCATAAAATCAATACTGTTATAACCTGATCTAAATAGAACACTTTAAACAAAATAATTATATGCATAATAATATGCAAAGATCATTAACACATATATATATCTCGGTATAAAAAAAATGGAGACTGACCCCATTCCATAATATATATATACAGGTCAGATAACATAACACCCAGCTTGTAAACCACTCAGATCTAATATATATACGAATGGGCAAAGGAAACCAAACAGTCACCAATACGGAACTGATACAGTTATCGTTTTTCTCAATTTCGCAGCGTGTCGGACGTCGAAACCCACAAACGAATATACTATGGAGATCAGCACGACGAGACGATCAAAACGGTATGCGGATATCAGTGGTACGATCGAATTATAAAAATTCGAAATTTCTAATAGCGGAAAATGCAAGAAAAACACTGAAAAATAAGATCGACGGAGCCAAAAATGTCCGAATTTGGAAAAACGACAAACTAACATCTTTCTCAGAAGATGATTTAGAATTTTTTTATGTAAAAATATTTAGGTTTTGGAAACATTTTATTTTCATCATTTTTTAACTGATTAAATTGAAGTGAATTTACGCGCGAAATAAACTTTCATATTTTCGGACGAAAATTTACCAGTTGCTATGTTTAACTAGACGTATTCCAAATATAAAATTTTTTATTTCAAAATTTTATCGTTTAAAATTTCACAAAATTTCAACTAATAACGTTATTAAAACAGTTGAAATTTCCGGGTCGTTACAAATTTCAAAAATCCAATTTCATTTATTTCTGGTATCCAACGATACCAAAAATACATTTGGCTAAATTTAGCCTTCAACAATTCAATCACAGATATAATCATACACAGATTATAAATAATCAATCACACAACATATGAAACCAATTCAAATGTTTTGAGGAATCCTGTTGGATCCCTCCAACCTGTTTCCCTGCATCCACAGATGTTAGCACAATACCAATTCCACTTCGAGGTGGAATATCGCGGTATATGGGATTTATAAAAATATCATCCGCTATTATGCGGCGCAATAGGGTCTCATCCGCTATATAATGCGGGAAATCACAACTGCAATATATGCATATGCCAATATATATATATATTGCTATATATATAGATATATCCTACTATATCTAATATCACATCCAAACAGCAATAAATCAATAACTGCAATATCAATTTTAAATCTGAGTGAGAAGATCTCACCTTTGCTATTTATTTTGCAGTCCCTTTCCATACCAGATTGTTTTCTCGATTTATAAACCTGCTCTCGAATTCGAATCCAGTAACCATCTCCACTTCTCTTCGTTCTCAACGGCCCCACATCATTGCCAGACTTCGAACCCTAAGTCGAACAACAATATCGCGAAAATCTGAACGACCCCAAGCCTCACGAACCACCACTGCCCTTTCGAGCTCGCAGTCTCGACTTGCCTCGTCGCCCCTTCCTCCACGAACTTCGCCGCCATCGCCTGACCATCATCTCTAGCCTTGCGAGCCTGCCTCCCAGGTCGCGACGAACCCCACCAATCGAAACCCTATTTGGTCGCCGTCATACAAACGAACGCGGCCCAAAAATCGATCGCGATTTCCCCCTCGAGCGCCTCCGCCTTCGTCGACCAAGCGACGTCGCACGCGACTTCCACCAGCGATCGTCATCGTGAATCGATCGCGAGAATCCCTTCTCGAGCTGTTGCGCTGGAGGGAATGATTTCGTGAACAAAGCTTTATTTTGATTTTTGAAAGGGGAGGAGCTCGGCTATTTTTATTTGAATTGAGAAAGGGCTTCGACCATAATTTGATTTCGAATTGAATCTCTAATGAACGAGATAATGAAGATGATTTTGTCGACCATTTATTTTCTTTCGAACGAGAAGGAAGCATCTCGACTTTGAAAGAACGAGGAAGTGTGTTCGAGAAGGCAAAGGAAGCGTGCTTGAAAAATATCTAGCTACAGTGCCTTTTAACCAGTTATTGAATTAAATTTCGATATAAATTCCAACGCGTTTATATATCGTACGCCCACACAACCACTCCAAATGTTACGAAAATTGAAATCCGATAATAATACAATATTATGGATCCAATGGAACTGGTTTCGTCGAATTTCGAGACTGTGCTCTGGAATGCTATTTTTAAATTCAATTTAAACGATAAAATTTCAAAAATGAACAAAACAGTTTCAAATTCAATTCCGAAGCTTCCATTATCTTCAGTATTATTAATATGAATTTTCCAAGACTTCATATTATTTTTATCAGGCTTAAAATTGAAGATTCAAATTTTTACCCAATTGCAACAATTAAATTTACAAATTAAATTGCCAATTTCATATTTACATTTGAAATTCAAGTTAAATCAACATTCAAATATTTAAATTCAATTAAATATTCTATTTCAAATGTTCAAAATTTCTGGATCGTTACAACTTTCACCACCATAGACTCAGTTGGAGTTACATTCCCACATCAAGATCCCTTGATGGCGATTGTGCAGACCTCGAAGTGCATAATGAAAAAAGTCTTCATGGATTCCAATAGCTCAGTGAACATCATCATCAAGGCAGCTTATGATAAAATAGGGTTACCGGTCAAAATTTTAAAGCCAAGTCCAGAATCGATACATGGTGTTAATAATACATCAACGGTACTAGTGGGAATAGCTCGACTTCTTGTGATGGCTGAAACTGCATCATTGCATAAATCCTTTTATGCGAGCTTCCTAATCATAGACCACCAATCTCCATATAATGCCTTCCTAGGAAGACCAGCGCTGATAGATCTGGGGGCAGTCATCTCCTAGAAGGATTCACTCATGAAATTCCACACTTCGGCAGGAGTATGGAGTGTGAGGGGAGAACAACTGTTAGCTAGGGAACTTTATCATATAACTTTGAATCCTAGCAATAATTGTTTTCAAAATTATACTATTATGTCTTCTGAGTTATATGAAAATAAGAACAAAAATGAAAAGTAACTTTGAATCAATGCGAAATGTACCATACAAACCACCCGGCCCAATAAAGGAATAGAGACCCTCTATAAAATTGGCAACTATATATTGTCGGTGCACCTAATGAGCAGGGGGTAGGAATAGGGTATGTACTTATTACTCTTGACAAACAAAAACGATATGGGGTAGTACAGTGGAGTTCAAAGAACCAACAACGTAGCAGATTATGAAACACTCATTGCGGGGTTAAAAATGACGTAGGTAATGAAGGTAACTCATCTTAAAATCCATAATGATTCATAGCTTGTTGTTAATCAAGTGCAGGGAAACTATCAAGCCAAAGAGCCCACTTTAGCCAAATATGTGGAACTGACCAAAGAGTTGTTAACTCTGTTTGACAAGTTTAATACAAAATAGATCCCAAGTTAAGATAATTCATCAACGGACTCCATAGCAAAGTTGAAAAGCACTAAGGTTGCGAATGAAATGAAAGCAGTCCGAGTAGGGCGCTTGATTGAGCCAAGCATTTATAAATGTAACAAATTCTGGTGTTAACACGTCATAGCATGCAACTGGCCATGTGGAAGTAGGTAAGGAAGAAGAAAGTAAGATACAAGGTGATCATGCACCCACCAACAATGGACCAAGAAGAGACATAATTCTGGATGACTCCTATCAAACGTTTCTTGTTGGGAGGAACTTTACCGGCAGATAAAAACACAATAAGAAAAATAAGGTATCAAGTTCCCTACTTCACATTCTTTGATAGAATACTCTACAAGAGGGGTTACTCGACTCCTAATTTAAGACGTGTAACGAAAGAGGAAGAAGTTAGAATCATGAAAGAAGTTCATGAAGGATTTTGTGGAGATTACTTAGAAGGGACGAAGTTAGCAAAGAATGTTTTGAGGCAGGGATATTTCTAGTCGACAGCATTGGCAGATTCACATTAATTTGTATGGAGGTGTGATAGGTGTAAAAGGTTTGCAAGCATAGTCGGAAGAGCTCACCCCCATGACTAGTTTATGGCCATTTAACCTAATAGAAATCATCTTGATAGGCCCACTTTTGATGTCTAATGGAAGGGGGAAAATACACAGCAGTAACAATGGATTGCTTTACCAAATGAGTGGAAGCCAAACCCTTTGCAACTATAACATCTCAGGAAGTGGCCACCTTTATAGTAAGAAATATAATCACTAGATTTGGGATCCCCTACAAAATAGTATCTAAAATTGGACGCAGTTCGAAAGCAAGGAGTTTCACGATCTATGTGAAAGAAATGAGGTCATAAAAAGCTTTTCTTCTATGGTTCACCCAGAAGCCAACGGGCAGGTTGAAGCGGCAAACAAGATAATCAAGAAACTATTAAAGAAAAGACTAAAAAGGCTAAGGGAAGATGGGTAGAGAAGTTTCCCTTTGCATTATGGTCATGTAGGACATCCATGAGATCTCCTACATGACATACCTTATTTTCTCTAACATATGGATACGAGGCTGTGCTGCCAGTCAAAGTAGACATACCATCGCACCGATGCTTGTCGTATGTAGTGGAAGAGAATTCATGCTTAAGGGAAGCTGCATTTGCTATGATCCAATAAAGAAAAAGATGAAGCTGCAGTAAGGTCTGTTGTTTAGACTAAGAATGACAAAGACATACAATTCACAACTTAAAGAAAGAAAGATCCATAAGGGAGACCTGGTACTGAAAAAAGTAATGACAAACATGAAGGACCCAACAAGGGAATACTCAACCCAAATTGGGAAGGGCCACTAGTCATTGCATAAACACTCTCAACTAGTGCATTCTGCGTCTCCAGACCCGATGAGACTTGATTTCAAGGATATGGAATTCAGAGCATCTTCGGTGGTATTATGCTATGTCTTTCTTTTTCTTGTAATTTTTGATGTGTGCAAAGCTATAGTTGATCAATTTAAAATAATAATTGGATGTTGGGATATTAGACGGCCAAACTAGTATAAAAAATCTATTTGCAAAATTCTTATTTCTCACAGATTCTACAAGAGATATGACTCCTTAGCTTGACTTTTCAGCCAAAACTCAAATTGGACATAGGGTTATTGGACTACCCAAACCAGCAAAAAAAATCATGCGCATGAAATAAAAGATTGTAAAAACATGACTTGACTTCACAGTCAAAACATAAAACATCTACACCCTAAGTAGAACAGATCATTCCATGTGCAGAACAAAAAATGGAAGATGCGTTCCATAGGAGTCAAAAGAAGAATACAAAGAAAGTCTGCAACAAACTCAAAAAGATACAAGCATCGCATCACCATTCAATTACAAATTCTAGTTGTAGGTTATTACACAACTAAAATATAAATATATACACAAACACACCTATAAAAATAAACATGCACTAGTCTAACTCGGACTCCTCATTCACTATAAGCTTTCTCTTCCTTTGAGAAGTTGGAGCAGCTTGAGGCTGAGGAATCTTGGTTATAACGACTAAAGAGTGATGCGACACCCCAACCACTAGACGTCTTGGGTAATAGTTTGCTTCAACCTAGGGATTAGCCACATCGCGTTCCTTAACAACATAATTAGATTGATTATAAAGAAAACCCAAGTCCAAATCTGGCATAAAATGATTAAACACATCGACGGCACGTTTTAACGCTATCTCATCCATAACACCCCCGATCCTCTCTTATTTAATTTTCCTAACCAAATCCGACTGCACCAAACTTAAAGTTGTTGAACGAGAAGAGGACGTACCTAAGGTCTGTGCAGTAGGATTGAATTGCAATATTTGTTCTTCAATTTCATTAATCCGTGCTATGGTAACACGACGCACACGTACGAAGTCACCCAAAACTTCTACCTTCATCTTTTTAGTCTTTTTTGGAATGGGCCAAATAGATTATAGGCAGAAGAGCGTTTTTTGAACCCCGCACTTCTAGTCAGGATTTTCAATTGCTTTTCATAAGCAACCTTTAATTCATCAGCTTTCTTCTAATAGTATGTTGTAACTTCTATTTTCCATTGGGAAGCCTCCTCCTTATCTAAACTCAAAGTGGGATCCGGAACCGTATGAGAAGGAAGCTTCTTAGGAAGAGCAATGGTGGAAGAAGGATCATCTCCTTTGGATATTGGATCACAACTTGTTGAGACAATTCCTCAACTAACTCATTAAGCTTCTTGTTCTCATCTTCGTAAAGGACTCTATATAAAATTCTCAGCGTCTTACAATAACCCCTCCAATTCAATGATAAGATCCTAAGAAGATTTAAGCTAATTTTCCAACCCTTGTATTTAAATCTCCACGGACGCTATATCAGCTTTCAATTTCATGTTATAGTTGCAGTTATGTATGTTAGCCTGCTTAGATTCTTCGAACCGACACATTTCTTCTTTTTATTCATATTGCAATTCTTCCCTAATGTCATGAGAAGCCAGTTTCTTTTCCTCACATATATTTGCATTGGCAGACTTAAGTAAATAGATTCGGAGTTTGTAGCTCTCAAAGATATTTGGCAAAGCCTTGTTCCTTTGGCAAGAACTGCAAAGGGTGGGGGGAAAACCACCATGGTCAGGAGAAGTGACCAGGGAAGTACCAACTGGAAGAATAAGAATAACATCCTAAAAAGCAAATAAATAGATAAGGAAGCCAACACAAACATAAAACAAAAGATAAACACAATAAGAATTGAACTATGAAACACTATATAAAAAAACAATAATACACATATACATTAAAAGACATCGTTTTCATTCATGGTTAATTCTATTTTTAAACCAAGACAAATGAGGATGCTTTAAGGAGAGCGGCACATCCTTTAATGCAGAGCCCCATCTATGCAGCACGAAATCGTAAAGTGCATCCCTTTCATTTGAATCACTTTTGTGATCTCGAATAGCAGATCTTGAGACTCCTTCCTAGGTTTAATAATGAACATTTCTAGTTCACCTTCTTTTCTCTGAATAAAGACCGACCTCTTGGTTAATCCCTCCATAACTTGCCTCTCCGTATTCTTAATTGTTAGTAGTGTTGTTTTACTTTGTCAAATAAATTCCTATAATTAATAGGATCCACCGTGTAGTAGTTTGTTTTGAATTAGTCTTGCTTTATTTTAGGTTCTTCAGCTATTTTTATGTAAAGCTATATTACATATAGCTCTTCCAGATTTTCTTTGTATAAGATAATAAAAACCTTGCTTTTCGTTTTCATCTACATATTTATCATTTGGTATCAGAGCAATCTCTGGAGATTGATTGAAGCAGCAGCTTCACTTGCAGCAGCAAGATGACTTCTACATCTGGGAATACATAATTTGTACAGCCTGCTATCCCACGACTTGATGGTCACTATGACCATTGGAGTATGTTGATGGAGAATTTTTTAAGATCAAAGGAGTACTGGAGTCTTATTGAAAAAGGAATTGAAGAACCAAGCGAGCAGACAAATCTTTCTGATGCTCAAATAAAAGCATTTGAAGACCGGAAACTTAAGGATTTAAAAACGAAAAATTATTTGTTTCAGGCCATAGATCGTGCGGTTCTTGAGACAATTCTCAAAAAGGATACATCGAAGGATATATGGGACTCGTTAAATAAGAAGTATCAGGGCACATCAAGAGTAAAGCGAGCTCAACTTCAGGCTCTTCGCAAAGAGTTTGAAATGTTAAACATGAAGGAAGGCGAATCAATTAATGAATACTTTGCAAGGACTTTGGCATTGGCTAACAAAATGCGTATGCATGGAGAAAAAATGGAAGATGTTGGAGTTGTTGAAATTTTTTTGCGTTCAATGACGTCGAAGTTTGATTATGTAGTATGCTCAATTGAAGAATCAAAAGATCTTGATCAATTGTCAATTGATGAACTACAAAGTTCCTTATTGGTGCATGAACAGAGAATGGCTGGTCATGCAATTGAAGAACAAGTTTTGAAAGTCACAACACAAGAAGAAGAATATTTTGGTAGAGGCAGAGGGCGCGGAAACTACAATAGTAGAGGAAGGGGTAGAGGAAGAGGTCGTAGAGGAGAATTTAACAAGGCAAACGTAGAGTGTTATTCCTGCCACAAATTCGGCCACTGCTTATGAATGTCCCACTAAAGAAGTAAGAGAAGCTAAAGCCAATTTCACTGAAACGGAGGAGGAGATTTTATTGATGGCTTATGTTGATGGAAAGGGGGTGCAAAATGACAACATCTGGTACTTGGATTCCGGATGTAGCAATCACATGAGTGGTAACAAAAATTTATTTTCAGATCTTGATGAATCTTTTAGAGAAAAGGTTACACTTGGAAATAATTCCAGTCTAAATGTTATGGGTAGAGGTAATGTGAAGATTTACATTAATGAAAAGTCTTACACCATCACTAAAGTATTTTATGTTCCTGATTTAAAAAGTAACTTGATTAGCCTTGGTCAATTACAAGAAAAAGGACTATCCATTGTCATTCAGGAAGGAAAATGTCAAATATATATCACTCAGAGAAAGGACTAATTGTTCAAGTAAACATGACACAAAATCGAATGTTTGCACTTTCTAATCAAGTTTCAGTTAGTCCATCTTGCTTCAGCACTTCTATACAAAGGACATCATGGTTATGGCATTATCGATACGGGCACCTAAATTTCAATGGGTTAAAAATTCTTCAAGAAAAGCAAATGGTGACAGGACTTCCTCATATAGAGTCTCCTTCAAATGCATGTGAAAGTTGTATTATCGGCAAGCATCATCGTGATTCATTTCCTAAGAGAAGTACATGGAGAGCTGCTGAGCCACTTCAGCTAGTGCATTCGGACATATGTGGTCCGATTAGTCCAGCCTCAAACAGCCGAAAAAGGTACTTCATTACATTTACCGATGATTACACTAGAAAAACTTGGGTTTATTTCTTGTTAGAAAAATCGGAAGCCATTATGATATTCAAAAAGTTTTGTGCAATTGTTGAAAAAGAAAGTGGGAAAAATATAAAGGGACTTAGAACTGATCGGGGCGGTGAATACACTTCAAATGAATTTACTAATTTTTGTGAAATGAATGGAATTCGCAGACAATTTACAGCTTCCTATACCCCACAACAAAATGGTGTATCTGAAAGAAAAAATCGTACTATTATGAATATGGTGCGTAGTATGATTGCGGAGAAGAATCTTCCAAAGGAATTCTGGCCTGAAGCTGTTAATTGGAGTGTGCATGTATTAAATAGATGTCCTACCTTATCACTGAAGAATATGACACCAGAAGAAGCGTGGACTGGAATGAAACCTGCTGTTGATTATTTTAGTTTTTGGATGTGTATGTTATGCACATGTACCTGATGAGCGAAGAAGCAAGCTAGATGCTAAAAGTGTGAAATGTATATTCTTGGGTATTAGTGAAGGGTCAAAAGCTTATAAACTCTACAATCCAGAGACCAAAAAAATCATAATCAGTCGTGATGTAGTATTTAAAGAAGAAAGCAGCTGGGATTGGAGCAGTCCAAAACACAGAACCATATCTATGGATTTGGAAGAAAGCCAACAGATGGTAAATGATGCTGATCAGTTTCAACCTAATGTTGAAGCAAGCCAACAAATTGTATCGGATGAGGAATTGTTCTGTGGAGATAATATACAAGACCCGCCAATCCAAAATGAGGATCAGTCTCAAATCTTAACACGACGACGATCGAGGAACCAACCAATTTGGACGAAAGACTATGTAAGTGGAGAAGAATTTTCTGATAATGAAGAAACATCTTATTTTGCTTTGTTTGTAGATAGTGATCCGATTTGCTATGAAGATGCTATTAAATCATCATGCTGGAAAAAAGCTATGGATTCTTAAATAGAGGCAATAATAAAGAATGATACATGGGAATTAGTTGATCTTCCCATAGGCGAGAAAGCTATTGGAGTGAAGTGGATTTATAAAACAAAGTTTAACGAGAAAGGAGAGATAGACAAATTCAAAGCTCGTTTAGTGGCAAAAGGATACACGCAAAAACATGGAATTGATTATGATAAAGTATTTGCATCAGTAGCTAGACTCGATACTATAAGGCTTGTAGTGTCCATGGCTGCTCAGAACTCATGGAATATCTACCAACTTAATGTAAAGTCAGCCTTCTTGCATGGAAAAATACATGAGCAGGTATTCATTTCTCAACCACCTGGATATGTACAACAAGGAAATGAACACAAAGTGCTTAAACTAAAAAAGGCTTTATATGGACTTAAACAAGCGCCTAGAGCTTGGTACAGCCGAATCGATGATTACTTCACAAAGATGGGATTTCACAAATGTCCTTATGAACATACTTTATTCATCAAGACAGAAGCTAAAGGCAAGCTTTTAATAGTTTGTCTATATGTAGACGATCTTATATTCACTGGAAATGATAAAGAAATGTTCATTGCATTCAAGCAATCTATGATGGAAGAATTTGATATGACTGATCTTGGAAAGATGTCTTATTTTTTGGGAATTGAAGTATTGCAGTCTGAAGCTGGAATATTCATTGGGCAGCAGAAGTATGCACAACAAATTTTAAAAAGGTTTCAAATGGCAGATTGTAATCCGGTAAAAAATCCAATTGTTCCGGGCAATAAACTCACCAAAGACGGTGATGGAGAAAGAATTGATAATACATTTTATAAACAGATTATTGGAAGCTTGATGTACTTGTCAGCTACACGGCCAGATATGATGTACGTCATCAGTCTTCTTAGTAGATTTATGGAAGCTCCTACTCAAAGTCACTATTTAGCTGCAAAAAGAGTCTTTCGCTACTTAAAAGGAACAATCGATTATGGCATATTCTATAAAAATGAGAAGAAAAAGGTACTGGTGGGATACAGCGATAGTGATTATGCCGGCGATTTAGATGATAGAAAAAGTACTTCAGACTATGCCTTCATTTTTGGCTCTGCAGTTGTGTCGTGGTCCTCCAAGAAACAACAAATTGTTACTTTATCCACTACTGCAGATGAATTTATAGCATCAGCTTCATGTGCATGCCAGGCAATATGGTTGAGGAGATTGCTAGAGAATCTGCATTGTCTTCAACATGGACCTACGGTGATCTACTGTGATAATATCTCTACCATTAAGCTGTCTAGAAATCCTGTGATGCATGGAAGAAGCAAGCATATTGATATCAGATTCCATTTCCTTCGTGATCTCACTAAAGATAGAATAGTTGAACTGATGTACTGCAAAAGCCAAGATCAAATTGCTGACATCTTCACTAAACCATTGAAGTTGGAGGCATATGAAAAGTTGAGAGATCTTCTTGGAGTTTGTTCAAAAAATGATAAACTGAAACTTAAGTTTGAGTAGTTTTCAGTTTAGAGGAAGGTGTTAGTAGTGTTGTTTTACTTTGTCAAATAAATTCTTATAATTAATAGGATCCACCGTGTAGTAGTTTGTTTTGAATTAGTCTTGCTTTATTTTAGGTTCTTCAGCTATTTTTATGTAAAGCTATATTACATATAGCTCTTCCAGATTTGCTTTGTATAAGATAATAAAAACCTTGCTTTTCGTTTTAATCTACATATTTATCATTATGTTCCATCGAATATTGGGATAATTTATTCCCCTCAGGTGACTTTACTTAAAAGAGGGTTATCAACATTAACCATTCGATCCTACCTAAAAAGGGAGATAAAGAATTAATCCAAGTATGAATTCACACCTAATAAGAAAATCAAAGCACTCCATAGGCAACAACAATTAGGTCAAATAAACAAATGTTAGAATTCATTGCCAGAATTCAGTGCAAAAAGAAAAGAAAGAGAATTCATTAATAAAACTACAACAACAACCATAAAAGAAAAAAGTTCCACAATGCTAGAAATGTAAATACAAGGTTTTCAAAAATCTTAGAAAAACAACTAGTGAATGGCAAAGCGAAGGTTCAAGTGTATACTTTGTTGGAGTGAGAAGCCTTAAAATCTAGATCAACATCAGCATTGTGCATACCTTGAGAAGCCTTCTCAACGTTTGAATCATCTGAGACAACTTGAATGGCAGCTGAGGAGCTTACTCCACTTCGTTCTTAGGCCCACAAACGACGACAGTTCTCCGGCGCAGTCTTGGCAATGTCCTGGTTAGTTAAAACCCAAAGTTCGCCTCAACTTCAATATTGCAAACGGTTCGCAAAAAACTGTCTCTGGACTTGTACATAAATTTGATAGAGGACATCATAAGCTACACCTTCAGCATCCTTTATAGTTTGAGTCAGTTTGTCCTTTAATTGCCTCTTCCTCTTCTCAACATTGGCCAAGATCTTCTGAACGTTGGCCAAGGCTTCCTCAGCTTTTTTTTTTGAAACATCTCCAGCTTTCAACACATGAGATTACAACTCAGTGTACTTTTCTTTAAGCTTCTGAAGCTCTTTCTTATAATTTTCAGCCTCAACCCAGGAACCTTTGAAAGTCAGCTCTGTAGTCTCAATCTGTCACTGTAGTTTCATAGCCAGAGAATACCCCTATAGAAAACAAGCTAACAATCAAATCAAATAATAATGGTAAAAAATATATAATAAGATGGGAAAGTTTCAATCTTTACATAAAACATGCTCCTGTGGAGGCTCTACAAAATGTCAGCTGAAGGAGCATCTGGCCTGATAGGGTCATTTGAGAGAATGATGCAGAGTTGAAGGTGGTGACATCATCAACCATCAACCGTCCCATTTGTTCAGCTAAATCAGAAACAACATTTCCTTCGAGAAGATGCAAGACACGATGGGAAGCTGGAAGTGTGTTGAGGGGACTCATGTTCAAGGCAGGAGCAATGCTGGAAGGAACAAGCCTTTCTTACTTTCTTTAGAAGGGTTGCATTTCTCTTCTTACTTGTCACCTACTTGAGTTTGAAAGTGTTTATAAAGTTATACTTTGTACCTAAGAAATTTAATCAATAATATATTAAAAGGATCCATCACATAGTAAATAAGACACCGTTAAGAAGGGGAAACGCTGATTAAGTAATATGAAAATGCAAATATGTTACAACACAAATGTTACTACGAATTCAAAAAATATTACGCATACCAAGAGGAGCATAAGCAAAAAATTCGTAAATAAATGTTGAGCGAGAGAAGTGGCGCTGCGGACTTAGGAAACCATGTTTATGTAGTAATGCTTCCATAAACACATTAATTTGCGCCTTTACTAGTTTCCTTGTCAATGCTAAGTATTCTAGCCCTATGCACTTGGAATGAGTCCCGCTCCTCATCAGTGAAGTTGCTAGAACGGTTAATTATAAAAAAGAAGAATGCGGTCGCAAGTCAGCTCCACATAAAAAACAATTAGAAATTAAATTAAGCAATAAAAAACAAGATTAGTTCGAGGGAGTCTAAAAGTGGGAATAAAGTTATCTTGATTAGAAATATAAAAGAATTGTTCGGCCCATCTTGGAGTTTTGGGAGGAGAGATCGAGTAAATAGACTTTAAAGCTTGAACGCATAAAATAATTTACACCCTAACCCAGCATTCTCGCGATCAAATACAAGAATAGTAACTCTCGATAAGTGGGTGTAGTTAGGCGCTCAACATATAAAATAATGGCGGCCGTAGGCAGGTAATAGGAGATGAGAGATAATTGGATTGGTGATAAGTTAGAAACTTTTAACCATTCCCTAAGGAGGGGGTGAAGAGGAAGGTAGAACTCATTACAGATGTGCTCCGCGATTTTGGAAATAAAACCGTCTAGGGGTATGTGAACGCGACCAGATGGGGTAGAGATCTTAACCGAGTAACTATTAAATCCAAGGTGATTGAGAATTATTTAGCTTAGTTCTCTTCGCAAATCGCCGAAGCCAATTCGATTAGAGAAACTGAACGCTGTGTGAGGAAGATGGAAGATCATTAGTAGCCATGAATAACTAACAAGAGAAAAGGGAAGAAGATGAAAAATACGCTTCAATGTGATTAATCAAGATTGAGAAAGAGTAATATATAACATTAAAAGAGTAATAATGAATAAATCAATCCCCATCATCACAAATCAATAAAGTCAGACCTAAAAAAAGAAAGGGGCGGATTTATCTATATTTCAAACCAAGGAAACGATATACATAAGCATTTCTTCAAATGACATTAAGGCGTGGACGCGTTTGTCGATATGACTAAGAAGAGTAAAGAGATAGAGAAAGTACAAAAAGAAAACAATGATAAGATGTGTGTAAAGCACTACAAGAAAACACTTAAATTTGCTACGCCTTTCCTATAGTATAAGGCGGGACACAGAAAAAGACATAGGTAAGGCATAGAAAGATCGAAGGGTGTGGGGCAGTTTTCTATGTCTTTCCTACGTCTTGCTAAAATTTTAAATTAATAACCGAGGCGTAGGAAAAACGTAGGAAATTTCTTATGTCTTTCCAACACCACAACCGTTTTTCTACAGATTCACCGAGGCATAGGAAATTTTCTATGCCTTGCCAACAACTATAGACATGCAATATAAATTCTCCACACCTTTCCTACGCCCACTAAATCTCCTTACATAACACTAAAGCCAATATTATAAACATAGTTTTATTTCTTTAATTTTTTACTTTAACTATGTACTTTATTATAATTTCATAATAATCTATCAAAATTAAAACACTAGAAAATATTACTTAATTCTAATTAATTAAACATAATTCAATAAATAATAAATATTAATTTTATTACATATTAAGTATTTTTATTTATATAATTGGTTAATGGCATAATATTTGGTATGGTTTATATATTTTTTTACAATTTTAATAATCTAATAATGTTGTTGTCTTTCGAATTAAATAATATTTTAGTAAAGAAATGTCTAAAAAATATATTGTCTTTTAAAATTCAATCTATGATATGTTGGATGACACATACGTAATTATCACTTTGTTCATAGATAATTCGCCTCAATTTAAGGTATTTGGTTTTAAATGAACCGAATAGTTTTCAATTAAATTGTTCAACAGTCGAATATGTCAACCATATTATATTAGAAATAAATAAATCAACAGTTTTAAATTATTTTTTAATGTATATTATTTGAAATGTAACATTACTAATATATTTTCTTGATTTTCTATCGTACCTTTCTTTAAAAAAAAGATTAAATATCCTTTTTTTTTAAACTAAAAATTCCTACACCAAATTCATGCATGCTCCTATCTTTATCCCTCAACCAACTCTCACTCGAATAAACACCCTCTCCAGAAAATACCCAAAGCGAAAAAAAAAACCCATTTCACCTTCATTAACCCCTGATCGTCGATAGCCTATCCTTCACCATCAACGCATCTGCTCCATTTCACCATCGCTGCATCTGCTCCGCTTCACCATCGCTCACATCTACTCCACTTCACCATCGTCGTATCCAGTGCCTTCTTCCCAATGTCAGCGTCTGCTCCACCGCCTTAACAACATGCAAATCAACGTCATAGGTAAGGATTTTTCCTACTATTTTTGTTAATTTGGTTGTTGTTTGTTTTATAACCGTTCCGGATTTTTCTTCTAGGCATGGAGATGGGCACTGAGATTTTATACCAGATTTTAATTATGAGATGAATTAATGGAATAAAGCATAATCAACTTATAGAGAATTAGTTTTCTTAAGGATCCGTGATGTCATAAGTGAGGAATCTCTATATCTTCTGATAAGCTTTATGGTTATAGATTCACTGATAGTTTTGTTAGTGATTTTTAATAGTGTAGCCTCAATTCTTGAAATTGGTTTTTCCTCCTTCCATATATTTTGGTGCTAAGGAGCATTGAACCAATTTTGAGTTCCATTCGTGGATGGTGAACATATGAGATACGACAATGTTATCTTGCCTTTTGATACGGCAGTATACAGGCAAACCCGATGAGTCAAACTTCAAAGTTATCAAGGCAGGACATCCGGAGAGATGACTGTGAAGCCCATAAAGCAAATACATCCAAGATTACAAGGAAAATGCAAACCCATCCCAAGAATTCACAACTCAACATCCACTCAACTGTTGGATCGGTATCGACCTACAAATACTCCACCAATGGAGCCCATCTTCTGCCTACCTACTCTACTTGATGCTAGAATCCCATCAAGTGTTGTTTTGTTGATCCAATGCAATTCCCTATCAATCTCCACGAGCACTAGAATCAGCAACTCCATCCTCCTACATATCCATCATTTGGATCTAGAAACAAGCTAATAATGATGCAAACAAGTTTGAAAACATGAATCTAACCAAGAATTTAGCCAAAGCAGAGAGTTAGCGACAACCTTTTTGGCTATCTTACGGATTGGTACTTATCCATGAGGTTATATCGGTACCGATCCATGTAAAGTAATGATATAGTCGCCATTTTCTCCAGAGGACTTGGTCTTGGCGTGAAAATCAAGATGAGATCGTGAAGACGAGATTTTAGATTTTCTATCTCTATAAATAGAAGGGTAGGACTCATGTTAAAGGATCTTTTGGCTCTTCATCTTCTTACTCTTATATCTTGTAATCATTGCGGAGTTATACCGACCCGTAAGAGTCAGAATATAAGCAATAAAAAACACTAAGTAAACATAGGCCAAGAAAAGCCGAACCATTATAAACTCTATGTGTTCTTTCTTACTCGTTTTTCATTTATTTTCTTCATTTTTATTCTCTATTCAATTTATTGGGTGTTTATGCCATTTTTGGTTCAAAATTTTTGGTGCTTTCATTAAGAATCACTTGAACTCGCTGATTTGAGACTTGTAAGATTCAAAATGACAAGAGAATGGACTAGGAGGGCCGTTACTGGAGGAAATCAACAAGAGGCATCCTCATGAGCTAACCACCCATCAATCTATATAATCAGGGATGAAATGAAGAGTATGATGAATGGATTACAGGAAAGGTTGATTACTCGCTAATAAAAAATGATGGAGAATTTCTTCAGGAGAATAAGACAAACATGAATAGCCGGAGTTGTTGCAAATCAGAACCAAAGACCTGAAGATGAAACAAACATACCTGAAAGCGGAGTGGAATGAACTAGAGCAAACCCTGATTCAATTATACGAACTAGTACTAATCAATAAGCACATATCGGTACCGATGCACAAGGACTCGAGGGTGTGGTTCATGTTGGCCTAGGAGGAGATGACGCATGACCTGGGAATGATGCAGAGCATTTGAATATGAATCAGAATGTTGAAGCACAACTGGAGGAGTATGTGCCAAAATTCCCTTGTAGAGTCAGGGGGAAGGCTGAGAATGCAAACTTGGGAGTTCATTTGGATGACAACGATAGACTTGCTGAGATGGTAAGACGAGCTATGAGGGGTTGACTGCCTAACTAATGCTTGGAGGATGTGAACAGGAGTCCATTCACTTCGAATATTTGGTACGCTAAAAATCCACCTGATTTCAAGTTACCTACGTTGGAAATGTATGACGGAAAGATTGACCCATCGGTTTATTTGATGAGGTACATCCGACAGATGGAGGTGTTGGGTGCGTCTGAAGAGGTTACGGGATGGCGTTTCCATTTATATTTGATAGATTTGGCAGCGTTGTGGTTTAGACAACTGGAAAATGAATCCATTGGCACATGTGCCGAGTTAGTAAACATATTTATGAATTAGTTCCGGGTTCATTTCTCATGACCCAAGAATGTAATGATGTTTGTAAGCATAAAGCATAGGGTTGGAGAGACCCTCATGAGTTTATTGACAAGCTTTAATGCAGCGGCTACCACGGTCGATAAGCCAGACCCTTCGATGGTTTTAATGGCGGCAGTTTCGGGAATAGCCGCTAAGACGGGTTTCAAGGTTGCTTTGGAACGTGATCCTCCAAGGGATCTCGTAGAATTTTATCATAAAGTTGAGAAATATCTACATCAGGAGGATGTTGAGACTGATCATGAAGAAATCAATGGTGTGGATGGTGGAGGACCGCCCGAGAAGGGTCCAGGAAAGGAAAAGAAAAGGGAAAGATCGATGACAGATTTGAAGGATCAAAGAGACAAAGGAGAGAACCAAAATTCTCTTCTTACACGGATCTGAATGAAACACCGGAGCAGATTTATCTGGATACCAAAGGATATATCCATATCAAAAGCTGGCAAGGAGAGAGCCCACAGACAGAGAAAAGACATCCGAAAAATATTGTATATTCCATAAGCTGGATGGGCATAACACAAATGACTACAAGCATTTAAACGATCTGATCGATGAACATGTCAGAAATAACCAACTACGGTAATATGTGAGAAGTCGAACTACGATGGTGAAATAAGAGTAGCCATCAACTGCAACGAAGAGAAATGGCAATGGATCAAGATCAAGAATAGTTATCTCTTAATTTGGATAGCCGAGCATCAGGTTTTGTTCTCGCACTCTATTTTCCCTTTTCAATAAACAATGCAGTATTGCAGTCGAGCCACTTACTCATTTGCGGGATCTCGATTGGTCCCTAGGCATGCTCTAAGCTGGATGCTAGACTGTAGCGTCCAACGAGGCAGTTATCTTAATGTTAAACCTTATGCTGCTTTTGATATTTGAATTTGATTATTAAATTCCTCATTAAATGTGATGACTATTATTGATCGCATTAAGTCCCGTCCAGAAAGACGGAACCAGAGTGCAAGAAGTAAGTTCCCTTATCGGAGAGTGAGCGGATGAGCTTGCTTGTTGCTTAGTCCCCTCGAAGGAGAGTGAGCGGATCGGGCTCAGCAAGGGTCCGGAGAGATCATAATCTTGATTATCAGCCCCGAATGACTATGGATTTGATTAACGGTCCAGAGAGACCATAGATTTGAGTATCCGTCTCAATTGGTCATGGATTTGATTAACGATCCGGAGAGACAATGGATTTGACTATCGGCCCCAAATGACCATGGATTTGATTAACGATCCGAAGAGATCGTGGATTTACTTATCGGCCCTATGCGATAAAGAATTTGATTAACGATCTAGAGATATAGCACATTAAACTAAATATAAAACAATCCAGAGAGATCGTGCATTAAACTAAATATAAAATAATCCGTAGAGATCAGGCCTTAGAACATATAAAGATTTGATAAAAGGATTTGAACGCCTTGTAATTAGAATACAACTGAAAAATCCTGGATGAACACGAGACGATTTTGATATGTGATGTAATAACTTCCAATGAAATCGACATGATAATGATGATTCACATCAGCTTGATCGGCCGATTGCCAGAAAATTCACTACTAATATCCCATCGAATTCAACAATTGTTCTTGAGCAAAACACGCCTTCCATTCGCTAGACAAGCTTTGGGCGGCAAGTGTTATCCCGCCTTTTGACCAGGCAGTATATAGACAAATCCGACGAGTCAAACTTCAAAGTGATCAACACCCGGAGAGACGACCGCGAAGCCTAAAAACCAAATACATCCAAGATTACCAGGCAAATGCAAAGCCATTCCAAGAATTCAAAACTCGACATCCACTCAAGTGTTGGATCGGTACCGACCCAACACCATGGATCGGTATCGACCCACGAATACTCCACCAATAGAGCCCATCTTCTGCCTACCTACTCCACCAATGGAGCCCATCTTCTGCTCACCTACTATACTGGATGTTAGACCCTCGTTTCAAGTGTGGTTTTGTTGATCCAATGCAATTCTCTATCGATCTCCACAAGCTCTAGAATCACCAACTCCATTCTTCTACATATCCATCATTTGGACTCAGAAACAAGCTAATAATGGTACAAACAATTTTGAAAATACGAAGCTAACGAAGAATCGAGCCAAACAAGAGAGTTGACGATAGCCATTTTGACTATCTTATGGATCAACACCGATCTAAGAGTGCAATGACCCTAATTCTTAACCAAAAAAAAAAAATTTATCATACTTAGCTAAGACTACCTAGGGTCATCCTTCCCTATTCTCATATTATCCAGGATCTTTCACAATATAAAAATATTGTTTTAAATCTAAATCATTCCTAACATACATATATGAAGATATCTATGTTATATTCTACTAGAATCAGAGCATGATAATATGTAAGTAGAAATCCTTTTAAATCTATTAAAATGTGATAATTCCCTAATAAAAGATTAATTATTGTATCCTGATTTTTGACCATAGAATCCACTGGAAACATGTACTTTAGTCTGTTATTCTAATTAAGAAATGATCAAGTAATAATCAGGTGGAAGAAAGCTTTTAATATGGATGATTGTGTTAAAGTCTGTATAGTATCAAACTCAGGCTAAAAGAAAGTGGATCATAAGTGAACACAAGCAACATCTAGGCGTAATGGAAACGCGCCTAACTTACACATGAGAGGTCACGAGTTCGAGTGCTATGCTGGTCGGTTCAAACCCAATTTTTGTTTTTATTTTTATTTTTCTCCTGTATGGTTTAAAATCTGATATCTACCTATATCTACACATATATACTTAATTTTTGCCTATAATCTAACATACAAAACAATATTTCTTGCTTTATTATTTTTGAAACCCATTCCTACAACTGTTCTAGGAATTTATGTTTATATTTTTGCCCAAATATCAACATGTACACAGATATACATGTACATGTCAACGTCTTTGCTCATTTTCCAGAAAACTGGGTTCAAATGGTTCCTTGCTTCATTGATTTGAAGTGAACATTTGGCCTGACCTATGGTCTAACCATGTGGTTAATCTGACCATTCTTTTATTTGCATTTTACAAACCAGAATCTACCCAAAACATTGATACTCCTTCTTTTCAAAAGCATGTTTATATATAAGTATGAATCAGACACCTTGTGATCAGATTTATATCATCCTTCCTAACCATAATTCTCTTTTAAAAATGCGTATTCAGGGTATATACACTTTTACTTGCATTTGGACATATATCAATATCATGACTTGAAAATATAACAGTTATAATTCTTTTTGGATTTTCCCAATATAATTTCCTATATATCTATCTTTTGAAAGGACTTAGGATGAACTATAATCATCATAAAATGATTATGCTTATAAAATCCAGGTTTTTCCTCTAAATCAAAAACAACTTTAGCAAATAGATTTTCAAATCAGTTTAACATCAATATCCTTAATACATACCAAACCAGAAATAACCAGAAACAACATAACACGTATTTCTTACAAGTTCTTCCTACTTAATACATTTAGATAGCCATATCAATCAGGAAATACATGCATGAATTAACACATTCTAGCTCTTATTTCTAATTATCTTAGCATTCTCTATTCCATATCTTTTTAATCTTGCTTACTTAGCTCCATCACAACCTGCAAAAGCATTAGTGGCTGCCCCATTATGAATGAGACACCCCCATGTGCCATGAGCAATAAGGGTCAGATCTATGATCTGGTGTGAGCATTTCTAACATATCCATGATATTAAGCTAAGGATACAGCATAAATGTACCTTGCATAACTTGACAGGTATTATCATGAATGATTAATGTATAAATTGATCAGGTATTCCCATATACATACACAAGAGCAAACATATGCATTAAAACAATTTTTATCTGGAACTACTAAGGTTCCTCATACCAACCCTAATCCCAGAAATACCCAAGTTTCCTATATCATCATTTAAGGTTGCCTTTTCTTCTTATAAATTCCTGGCCTCATCTGCTATAAGGAATCAAAAGGACACATTGCCATGAACTAATTAACATCATGGCACAAAGATCTCAGGACTTAAACAAGCTATGTGTCAACTTGTCTACTTCAAATAGGACAAGCATTCCAGCAGCCTTCTTGGCACAAAATCCTTAGTTATATTACTAAGTGTATTCATGTTCATTTTATCAATGATAGCTAGGTGTACAGACCACTTATATACATGAAACATACTAGTTACCTTGCAGACATAATATTGCAAGCAAGTTAAAGGTTACTTTCTAGAGGTATAACACCCAGTCATTCCATCTCACATTATTTAGCATATAAACACCCTATTCAAACATATACCAGAATGTTTGCAACTGAGAATAAATGCATGGCTCTATTGGGTTTATTTTGATTTTGCAAGCAACTATGTTTAGCCAGATTTTTAATCTTGTTTAAACATAATTTTTAGGCTTGTAAACTTTCTGTTTGGTTTAGGGCTCAGCACTTATAGAGAAAGACTCCATTGCACCCTTAACCAATTATTTCAAGCCTCAGCACTATACCATTGTATATGCAGCTCATAGTTTTTTTTTCTTCATTCTTTGTCTTAAGCCATGATTCAGACTAGTTGCAAATACTCTCTTACATGTTCTTTAAGGTTTTGGTATAACATACAGGGATGAAAATAGAACAACAAAGTTATACATCCATCATAGCAGATCATATCTCATCAAGCATTCATGAAACCATCAGTAGTCAACATGGTTTGTAAATCAAAACATGCAAAATATAGCATATAAAAGCTTGGCTGCCTAATCTCAGGTCTTAATGCCATGTATATGAGTGAGGATACTCACCTAAATGCTTACACAAGCTTAATCCAGAAAACCCCTCAAATCTTTAGCCTTTTCTTCCTCTTCTTCCTTAGGTTAATTAATTCAGTGAGAGAGTAGTTTTCTGGTTAGGCTCTTGATTTATATAAGGGTTCTACCTAGGGTTTTGGGTGATGCAAAATCCCTATTTTAGCCCAAACCAGAATCATGCATTTGGCATTGCATATTCTCTCCCTCCTAACCCTTAATGTCCCGGCCAATATTTTAAAACAAGGCTAAGTTGTGCCCATTTTCTTTTCTTTTCAGAAAGTGATTACTTTAAGTATTTTTATTATACTTACCTCAAACATGATAATGGTGTGACTTTCTATTTTCTGCCTTTATACATTTGCTTTCTTGCACTTTGGTTCTTACTATTTTAGTGCTTCTTTTACTTATTTTTCCTTTATTAATTTTCTGCTCAAATAATATCTGTATATATACATTTATACAACTATGGGTGTTAGTTTAACTTTAACATTCTTTTATTTGCAGAAAACATGTGCATTCTTATATGCATTTCTACACTCCTATTATTCAAATAAAATTTCACTTATTCATTATAAATCAATGTTCTCTTCTGTCTTAATTTCCAGACAAGTCATACATATGCATATATATATAGATATATATATATATATACATCCTCAGGAATTTTAATATTCATGTCTAGGCCTATATTTCCTTTATTTAAAACATTTTATCTAAATGTTTTCCCTTCTTTGTTTTATTATTCAGGAATTCTGGATTTTCTCTTAGTGCCATAACTAGTGTGCACGTGCACACATGCACACAACCTTGCACCACTGAAAATCCCACCTATATAATAATTCTGATTTTTCCCCCAGAATTTTAATCATTTATTTAAAAGGATTTTCCTCAAAATCTTGGGGTATTACAATCACCCCTTCTTTTAGGAATTGTGTCCTCACAATTTGCAACATAATCTTTGAGTACTTCTAATTTCTTAGGGAAAAATTATTCAGCATATGCATGAGCAAATCAATTAGTCACTGTCTATCATACATATTAAACTTTCTTAGTAATCTAAGAATTTACCTTTTAAATTTGCAAAGAGCCTAGGGTAATCCATCCTGATTTTATCCTCTAGCTCCCAAGTACAATCACTAGGATCTATACTCCATTGAATCTTTACAAGCTTCAATGTCTTGTTTCTTAATTTCTTTTCTTCCCTTGCCACAATTCCCACTGGCTCTTTCTCATAGATTAGATCTGGATTAATCCGAACTTCAGTAGGCTTTTCTAAGATTTCCTCCTTGTCATGTACCCATCTCCTTAGTTGTGACACATGAAACACATTGTGCATTGCACTCATCTCCTCTGGAAGCTCCAGCTTATAGGCTAGTGAGCCTATCCACTCCAAAATCTTGTATGGTCCAACATATCTGGGTCTGAGTTTCCCTTGCTTGCCAAATCTCAAGACTTTCTTCATTGGTGAAACCTTAATGAAGACATAATCACCTACATTGAATTCCACTGACTTCCTCTTTGCATCAGCATATTTCTTTTGCCTATCTTGAGCTGCTGCCATCCTCTTTCTCACCAGTTCTATTTTCTCTGTGATGTCCTTGACATATTCTGGCCCTAGGATAGCTTTCTCTCCTGCCTCAGCCCAACACATAGGTGATAGACATGGCTTTCCATATAGGGCTTCAAAGGGTGCCATTCCAATTGTGCTTTGGTGGCTATTATTGTATGTGAACTCAGCCAAATGGAGATGGTCCTCCCAATTTCCTCCAAAGTCTAACACACATGCTCTAAGCAAATCCTCTAAAATCTTGTTTACCACTTCTGTTTGCCCATCTGATTGGGGGTGATAAGCAGTGCTTAGGCACAATTCACTCCCCATAGCTTCTTGGAAGCTCTTCCAGAATCTTGAAGTGAAGATTGTATCCCTATCACTCACTATAGTTTTAGGAACACCATGCAACTTTACCACTTCTCTCATAAAAGTTTGGGCTAGCCTAGGTGCATTTCTGTCTGCTTTTACTGGTATGAAGTGGGCTACTTTAGTCAGCCTATCTACAATTACCCAAATACTTGTATTTCCCCTCTTGGATCTAGGAAGACCATCTATAAAATCCATAGATATGTTTTCCCACTTCCACTGTGGTATGCTAAGTGGCTGCAACAACCCTGAAGGTCTTTGGGTCTCAGCTTTTATTTGTTGACAAACCATGCACTTAGCAACATGTCTAGCTACATTAGACTTCATTCCCTTCCACCAATAGTCCCTTTTTAAGTTTTGGTACATCTTGGTGCTGCCTGGATGTATGGAATATTTGCTCCTATGGTACTCATTAAGGATTTCTTCTTTCAATTCTATGATGTTTGGGACACATATCCTACCCTTGTACCTTAGGTATCCTTTTTCATCAATGTGATAATCCTTCACTTCCTCCTTCTTTAATAGGAGAGACCTTTTTTCTGCTAAGTCTTGATCTTCTTCTTGCATCTTTGCCACCTTCAAGACCAAATTTGATTGTAAAGTAATTAAACTTAACCTTCCTTTACTCCTTTCTTCCTCAACTATCTCCATACTTATCCCACTGCTCTCATCTATTTCCAAATCAGTGAGCATGGTCAAGTCTCTAAACTCCTCCATCATCAACATGGCCACTTTTGCATGCTGCCTACTCAATGCATCTGCCACTTTATTAGCCTTGCCTGGTGTATAAAGTATATCTAAGTCATAAGCAGCAAGAAATTCAACCCATCTGTGTTGTCTCATATTCAAATCTTTCTGTGAAAAGAGATACTTTAAGGCCTTGTGATCAGTGTAAAATGAACTTTGCACCTAATAAGTAATGCCTCCAGAGCTTCAAGGCATATACTACTGCTGCCAACTCAAGATCATGAGTTGCATATCTAGTTTCATGGGGTTTTAGTTGTCTAGATGCATAGGCTATGACCTGATCTTGCTGCATCAACACAGCCCCTAGCCCTGACCCACATGCATCTGTATATACAACTAATCCCTCATTGCCTTCTGGTACTCTCAACACTGGTGATTTTACCAAAGCCTCCTTGATCTGGGTGAAAGCTTGTTCACACTTATCAGTCCATATAAACTTTTGGTTCTTCCTAGTCAGGTTAGTGAGTGGCATTGCTATTTTAGAAAATCCTTGTATAAACCTCCTATAGTATCCTGCCATCCCCATGAATGACCTAACTTCACTAACATTGTTAGGCTTCTTCCATGCTTGGATTGCTACTATCTTATTGGGGTTTACAGAAATCCCTCTAGCAGAGACAACATGTCCAAGAAAATGTACTTCCTCTTGCCAGAACACACACTTAGAGAACTTTGCTTTCAAATCTTTTTCTCTTAATCTAGATAAGACCAAATGTAAGTGGTTCTCATGTTCCTCTATTGTTTTAGAATAGATTAGAATGTCATCTATAAAAATCAGAACAAACTTGTCTAAGTAATCTCTGAATATCCTATTCATTAGGTCTACAAAGTAAGAAGGGGCATTTGTTAGCCCAAATGGCATAACCAGAAACTCATATAAACCATATCTTGTGTTAAATGCTGTATATTTAACACTTGAATCCTCAACCTTCATCTGATGAAACCCAGATGCCAAGTCTAGCCTAGAAAACACTTTAGCTCCACTGAGTTGATCAAAGAGATCATCTATCCTGGGTAATGGGTATTTGTTTTTTATGGTTACTTTGTTTAATTCTCTATAATCTATACACATTCTTAAGGTACCATCATGCTTTTTAACAAATACTACAGGAGCACCCCAGCATGAATTACTTGGCCTTATAAACCCCTTGGCTTCTAATTCTTCCAGCTGGTTCTTTAGCTCCTTTAATTCACTTGGCCCCATCCTTGTAGGCTTTTTGATAATTGGGCTAGCCCCAGGCATAAGGTTAATCTGGAATTCAACAGGTCTATGGTGTGAGACACCTTTTACTTCCCCAAATACATCCAAGTATTCTTTAACTATGGGGATTTCATTAATAGCTATTTCCTTGGGATTATTTTCTAATTCAATTAAATGATTTAGCCTGTTTTCTTTGATAGGTTCACACAGAATTGTAACCCTTTGGCCTTTAGAATTTTGTAGTGAAATGGTGGATGCATCTAGGTCAATTATGGCTTTGAATTGTCTTAGCCAATCTGCCCCTAATATAACTCCTATATTTGGGAAATTTAGAACATATAAATTGGAAACAAATGTGTTTCCCCCTATGTTCAAATTCACATCCACACAAATCATATCTAATACACTAGAACTTCCTAAAGGGCTTTGTATTAACAGAGGTATTTTAGCCAAATTGCAGTTCATTTTCAACCTTTTAACTATTTCATGGGAAATGAGTGAGTGGGTTGCCCCGGTATCATATATTACAGCTAAAGGTATGGTACAAATAAATAGTGTACCTTCCACTTGACCATGGTTTTCAGCATTAGCCTCAATTATGGCCTTGCCCCTACCTTCCAGGTTTGCCACTTTCCCTTGTTGCTTGTATTCTGGGCAATTTCTTTTCATATGCCCTTCCTTCCCACATAGAAAGCATTTGAAAGCTCCCCCTTTAAGCTCTGGGCATCTTGGCTTAATATGGCCTTCTTTCCCACAATGGTTGCAAACTATTTTTCTTTTGGCTTCATTGGGTTTTGCATCTACTGCCTTCTTACCATCTACCTCTCCTTTCTTCTTATCATAAGGATGGTACTTCCCTTTGTTCTTCTTGTTGCTATTGTTTTTGAAGCTCCTAAACTTATCTCTTTCCTTGTCATGCTGCTCAATCTTCAGAGCCAAATCTATCACTTGATCAAAAGTTCTGTCAGCATAAGGTAATATAGCCCTGCTAAGCCCTGGGTTCAATCCCTTGATGTATCTATCATTTTTGGATGCTTCATCAGCCACTAACATTGCCCCATAGGTTGACAATCCCTCAAACTTCTAGGTGTATTATGTGACATTCATAGTCCCCTGTCTAAGTTTGATGAACTCCTCAAGTAAAGTGGTTTTTGCTGAGGCTGGAACAAACCTTGCCTCTAACATCTCCTTAAATTGATTCCAATTAATATCATTTTCATTCCGGCCAGCTATGATCACCTCCCACCAACTCAAAGCTGCACCTTTTAATTGCCTTGAGGCCACTTGCCTCTTCCTTTGGTCATCTAGTTGCATATCAGTGAAGATCCTCTCTAATGTCCTCAGCCATGCTTGAATCTCCATTACACTTTCAGTTCCTTCAAAGCTCTTGCCTCCCAAATTGGTATAAGTCTTCACTAACTTGGAGAGCTCCTCATATGGGTTCTCAGGTCTGTGCCCAATTCCATCTCTCAAAACTCTCACAAATTCCTGCATGTCAAGCATTTGTGGTGTGCTAGATCCTCCTTGATGATGAGACCCTCTTCCTACCATATTTCTAAAAGTATATGTATTTCATTATATTAGTTTATAATACTTCGCTTTAATTTTAAATTGGTTGTATCTTTCCTATTTAATCATTGTGTATGTCACATGCACACACATACATTCAGGGAATACTTATAAACAGTCAAATATATCACAAACAAACCTAGTATAAACATAAGCATACAAATATTTTGCTATGTTAATTAAAACATAACTCTGATACCAAATGCAATGACCCTAATTCTTAACCAAATTTTTTTTTTATCATACTTAGCTAAGACTACCTAGGGTCATCCTTCCCTATTCTCATATTATCCAGGATCTTTCACAATATAAAAATATTGTTTTAAATCTAAATCATTCCTAACATACATATATGAAGATATCTATGTTATATTCTACTAGAATCAGAGCATGATAATATGTAAGTAGAAATCCTTTTAAATCTATTAAAATGTGATAATTCCCTGATAAAAGATTAATTATTGTATCCTGATTTTTGACCATAGAATCCACTGGAAACATGTACTTTAGTCTGTTATTCTAATTAAGAAATGATCAAGTAATAATCAGGTGGAAGAAAGCTTTTAATATGGATGATTGTGTTAAAGTCTGTATAGTATCAAACTCAGGCTAAAAGAAAGTGGATCATAAGTGAACACAAGCAACATCTAGGCGTAATGGAAACGCGCCTAACTTACACATGAGAGGTCACGAGTTCGAGTGCTATGCTGGTCGGTTCAAACCCAATTTTTGTTTTTATTTTTATTTTTCTCCTGTATGGTTTAAAATCTGATATCTACCTATATCTACACATATATACTTAATTTTTGCCTATAATCTAACATACAAAACAATATTTCTTGCTTTATTATTTTTGAAACCCATTCCTACAACTGTTCTAGGAATTTATGTTTATATTTTTGCCCAAATATCAACATGTACACAGATATACATGTACATGTCAACGTCTTTGCTCATTTTCTAGAAAACTGGGTTCAAATGGTTCCTTGCTTCATTGATTTGAAGTGAACATTTGGCCTGACCTATGGTCTAACCATGTGGTTAATCTGACCATTCTTTTATTTGCATTTTACAAACCAGAATCTACCCAAAACATTGATACTCCTTCTTTTCAAAAGCATGTTTATATATAAGTATGAATCAGACACCTTGTGATCAGATTTATATCATCCTTCCTAACCATAATTCTCTTTTAAAAATGCGTATTCAGGGTATATACACTTTTACTTGCATTTGGACATATATCAATATCATGACTTGAAAATATAACAGTTATAATTCTTTCTGGATTTTCCCAATATAATTTCCTATATATCTATCTTTTGAAAGGACTTAGGATGAACTATAATCATCATAAAATGATTATGCTTATAAAATCCAGGTTTTTCCTCTAAATCAAAAACAACTTTAGCAAATAGATTTTCAAATCAGTTTAACATCAATATCCTTAATACATACCAAACCAGAAATAACCAGAAACAACATAACACGTATTTCTTACAAGTTCTTCCTACTTAATACATTTAGATAGCCATATCAATCAGGAAATACATGCATGAATTAACACATTCTAGCTCTTATTTCTAATTATCTTAGCATTCTCTATTCCATATCTTTTTAATCTTGCTTACTTAGCTCCATCACAACCTGCAAAAGCATTAGTGGCTGCCCCATTATGAATGAGACACCCCCATGTGCCATGAGCAATAAGGGTCAGATCTATGATCTGGTGTGAGCATTTCTAACATATCCATGATATTAAGCTAAGGATACAGCATAAATGTACCTTGCATAACTTGACAGATATTATCATGAATGATTAATGTATAAATTGATCAGGTATTCCCATATACATACACAAGAGCAAACATATGCATTAAAACAATTTTTATCTGGAACTACTAAGGTTCCTCATACCAACCCTAATCCCGGAAAGACCCAAGTTTCCTATATCATCATTTAAGGTTGCCTTTTCTTCTTATAAATTCCTGGCCTCATCTGCTATAAGGAATCAAAGGGACACATTGCCATGAACTAATTAACATCATGGCACAAAGATCTCAGGACTTAAACAAGCCATGTGTCAACTTGTCTACTTCAAATAGGACAAGCATTCCAGCAGCCTTCTTGGCACAAAATCCTTAGTTATATTACTAAGTGTATTCATGTTCATTTTATCAATGATAGCTAGGTGTACAGACCACTTATATACATGAAACATACTAGTTACCTTGCAGACATAATATTGCAAGCAAGTTAAAGGTTACTTTCTAGAGGTATAACACCCAGTCATTCCATCTCACATTATTTAGCATATAGACACCCTATTCAAACATATACCAGAATGTTTGCAACTGAGAATAAATGCATGGCTCTATTGGGTTTATTTTGATTTTGCAAGCAACTATGTTTAGCCAGATTTTTAATCTTGTTTAAACATAATTTTTAGGCTTGTAAACTTTCTGTTTGGTTTAGGGCTCAGCACTTATAGAGAAAGACTCCATTGCACCCTTAACCAATTATTTCAAGCCTCAGCACTATACCATTGTATATGCAGCTCATAGTTTTTTTTTTCTTCATTCTTTGTCTTAAGCCATGATTCAGACTAGTTGCAAATACTCTCTTACATGTTCTTTAAGGTTTTGGTATAACATACAGGGATGAAAATAGAACAACAAAGTTATACATCCATCATAGCAGATCATATCTCATCAAGCATTCATGAAACCATCAGTAGTCAACATGGTTTGTAAATCAAAACATGCAAAATATAGCATATAAAAGCTTGGCTGCCTAATCTCAGGTCTTAATGCCATGTATATGAGTGAGGATACTCACCTAAATGCTTACACAAGCTTAATCCAGAAAACCCCTCAAATCTTTAGCCTTTTCTTCCTCTTCTTCCTTAGGTTAATTAATTCAGTGAGAGAGTAGTTTTCTGGTTAGGCTCTTGATTTATATAAGGGTTCTACCTAGGGTTTTGGGTGATGCAAAATCCCTATTTTAGCCCAAACCAGAATCATGCATTTGGCATTGCATATTCTCTCCCTCCTAACCCTTAATGTCCCGGCCAATATTTTAAAACAAGGCTAAGTTGTGCTCATTTTCTTTTCTTTTCAGAAAATGATTACTTTAAGTATTTTTATTATACTTACCTCAAACATGATAATGGTGTGACTTTCTATTTTCTGCCTTTATACATTTGCTTTCTTGCACTTTGGTTCTTACTATTTTAGTGCTTCTTTTACTTATTTTTCCTTTATTAATTTTCTGCTCAAATAATATCTGTATATATACATTTATACAACTATGGGTGTTAGTTTAACTTCAACCTTCTTTTATTTGCAGAAAACATGTGCATTCTTATATGCATTTCTACACTCCTATTATTCAAATAAAATTTCACTTATTCATTATAAATCAATGTTCTCTTCTGTCTTAATTTCCAGACAAGTCATACATATGCATATATATATAGATATATATATATACATCCTCAGGAATTTTAATATTCATGTCTAGGCCTATATTTCCTTTATTTAAAACATTTTATCTAAATGTTTTCCCTTCTTTGTTTTATTATTCAGGAATTCTGGATTTTCTCTTAGTGCCATAACTAGTGTGCACGTGCACACATGCACACAACCTTGCACCACTGAAAATCCCACCTACATAATAATTCTGATTTTTCCCCCAGAATTTTAATCATTTATTTAAAAGGATTTTCCTCAAAATCTTGGGGTATTACAAAGAGGTTGAATCAGCACCGATCCATGTAAAGTGATAATGTGGCCGCCATTTTCTCCAAGGGACTTGGCCTTGGCTTGAAAATCGAGATGAGATCATGGAAGCGAGATTTAGGCTTTCTACCACTATAAATAGGAGGGCATGACTCATTTTTAAGGATCTTTTGACTCTTGATTTTCATAATCTTATTTCTTGTAATCACTGTCGAAGTCATACCTACCCATAAGAACTTCTGCCCCCAAGTCAGAATATGAGCAATAAAAATCACTAAGTGGACGTAGGTCAAGAAAAGCCGAACCCTAACTTTGTGTGTTCTTTCTTGCCCGTTTTTTTATTTATTTCTTCACTTTTTATTCTCCATTCAATCTATTGGGTGTTTGTGTCATTTGTGGTCACAAATAGACAGTTAGTTAAACAATGCATAAAATATTAATATCCGGTCAATATAAAACTAAGTAAATATAAGACGATAGTTATACTAAGAAAAAAATAATGCAAGGTAAGGCTATCTGGATTATACCCTTGATAGCATGGGAGGTCTTCTTAGGAGGGTCGGTAACAATAGTCTTGGTATTATTCGCAATCTCAGATTCATGTTGAGACTCAATCGATGATCATTTAATTTTCTTAGCCCACTCGACTTTAGATGTACTTTGACTCTTTGAGACTGAAGACTTCTTAACCTCGTAGGCAGTTTTATATCCAGTAAGATAGTATATGAAAGATAGTAAAAATGGAAATTAGGTTGCAATGCTGCAGGTTTTAGTTATTATGACCTCATCACATAGATTATTTGTAGGTAGTTTAAGGATAGTAGCATGAAGTACTTATGAACAATTTTATGCAAGTGTTATGTTCAGTTTTATGTTACTGTGTAGTGGCTGGTATGGACTAAAATTATTTACGGATGTAGTGATTGGTACAGACTAAAAAATTTAGATATCTTTAAATAATTTTGCTGTATGAATTCGCTAAACTGTTTTCCCTACAAGTTATGTTTCATCGTATGTGTTTAATGTTTGTACTTACTTTTGAAACTAAGTGGAAGAGATCTTTGAATACTTTTCTAGTGTAAGTGTTTGGATATTTGAAGTATTGTTGTATTTTTTTGTTAATACCGTGGATGATAAAAGGATGGAAAAGATGAAGGTGCTTTACCCATTCTCTATTCACTTCCACCATTCACATGTTGTGAATGAATCCATGCATCTGTAGTTAACTTTCAATGTACATAATTTAGTAGTTAACTTTTCAATGTGAATAATTCAGAATATTTTATACACATAAACTTTCAACCTGTATACATCAAAAGTATTAATCTTCTTTACTGTAAAGATTTTCAATATGTATGTTACTATAAAGAGTAGTATCTATCTATTGTAATTTTACCCATGATTAATGATATTTTATACTTAAGTAGCAAAAGGATCATTATTTATCTTTTTGATGTTACCTTTCCTCACCTTGCATGTTCTACTTTATCTGTTGATACAGTGGATATCAGTGGTGGGCAGAGCATTTTGATACCGTATGTCTACAATTTCTCTATCAGATTACTTATGTTTGATTTTAATCATTTATTACTGGATAATATATCAAATTTTTGTACCCTAGTACCCACCCCCATCTCCTGTTCCACCACCTCTTCCACAGCTGCCACCCACTGTTGATTTAGTGCCTATGGCTGCCTTATTGCTACCATTAATGTCTTTTATGCTGTACACTACTCTAGTTGCTGAACATATGGTTTTTATACCTATTAATGCTACCAGTGCTGCACATACACACTTATCACTTAACATCGACATGGTTTGAGTCTACTCACTCACTGACTTCTGTAGAGTATTTATAGTTATTGTGTAGAGCATTTATAGTTATTGTGTAGTGTATTTATAGTTATCCATCACTGAACATATAGATCTTTTACCTTTATCCATAATTTGACTCTTTATCTTAGCCCGCTTGCCAAGTTTGGATTTTATTCTTCTAGTCATGGTTTATGCAAATGCGTGTTAATGGCTAAGTAGCCTCAGTGTTTGCAAATCAGAATCTGTTGTCTCATTATACTCTATTGCTTGCTTGTATGAATCATCTTGATCGGTGTTTATAACTTGCTTATCTGAATCATTCTCAGTTGCTTGCATATTTGAATCACTTAGCTTATTATCAGTTTCTTGCTTATTTAAATCAACTTACTTGTCAATTTATGGCTTATTTTTCTCATTGGTAGCTTCTTCTGTTTCCTTATCTGAATTAGTAAATAATCATTTTGCTTGCTCATTGGTAGCCATAGGCACTCATTGATTCTTTATCTAGCTGAATATGGCAGATGTAGTTCCTCCTATATATGCTTAATTTTCATGAGCTATTCCCTGTATTTAATTGAAACATGCAGAGAATAGATAATGTTTGCACCAAAATTATTCACAAATTCCGAAAGTCGCGAAAGCACCAGTGTTTGCACACAGATCCACGATATTCAAACACCGATCTCAAATCTAGCTAAAGTAGAGAATAAAAATAAAGAAATAGTAAAATTAAAATGAGTAAGAAAGCAAAGAACACAAGATTTATAGTGGTTCGACTATCTCCGGCCTACGTCCACTTTAAATCAATCCTTTTATTCCTTTTATACTGTAATTACAGTTACTAGCCTTCGAAATCAGTAAACAAAATGACAGAGTTTTACCTAGGAAAGCAGAAGAAGATCCCTTTTTAGTTGCCATAGATCTATTATTTGTAGGTGTAAATCTGAAAATATCCGCCCCAAAACCTGAAATACTTCTTCTCATGCGTAGGTGGGCCCACTAGATTGATCCGGGGTCGTTTGGAATCGATCTCGATCGATCCAAGTACAATTTGTATCGATTCAAAAATGGTCCAATCAAGCTGAGATCGATCATGAACATTCTTGAGGGCATAAGGAAGCTTCTATGAAAATTTCATAACATTTGGATCCCTGGTTTGAGAGTTATGATCGATCCAAGTTTGTGGTTTTCAATGTATGCTGGCAACTTCGTATCCATGAATCAGTGCGTATCCATCATTTTGGCTCCATCCATTCTATCCATTGCCTTTGTATCGACCAATATCCACGTTGTTCGTATCGATCTAAGTCCTGCATTCCACCTTGACCGCTTTGTTTTGACCGATACGAACACGATCAACATGAAGCCTATCTTCGTATCCATCCAGTGCTGCCTCCTTTCGTATCTATCCTCTACATCCCTTCTTCGTATCCATCCTTTAGTGCGTCCTTCGTATCAATCAACAATTGATCGATATGAAATGCTCGTCCAGTGATCACTGCTTCATTCTTCGTATCCATTCCTGCCTTGATCGATAAAAAGTGTACCGCTACGTCTCTGCCGTGTCCAGCCAATCGATGCGCGTTGCATCGATACGAAAGCCATCGATCCGAAGTATGTTATCATGCCCATCTTGATTTATACGAACTAGTTTTCCATGAACCTTGATCCATCCATACTCGAGCATATGAACTCCATTTGACCTGAAATTTGAAACGTACCTTCTCCAAGCCTTGTTCATCATTCCCAATCGATCCCACCTTGATTGGAGCTTGGCCCAATTTTGACGGTATCGAACATAGCCGTGTTTCCAATCGTTCTTCAATCCCGACATCCATCCTTTTTCAGCCAGTTTGTTGATTACCCGACCTTGTACAAAAGGCAGGGTAACAGATAATGGTTGGCATACAATGCTTTTTATATTTCACCCACTTCATAGATAAATTGCCTTGCTATCGAAACAAATGATTTTTACTATTTTCTCACATCTAACTCATTGCAATATCGAAGATAAATTAAGATAACAAGTAAGTTATAATATTCTTCACATATCAAGTTGACCATTCTAATTAATGCGTTCTTTCGATGGATTATTTATTCATATCCCTTCTATAGAGTTTTGTTAGTTGAGCTCAATGATATAGTTTGACATAGTTTGATATAGTTATTTCAACTGTTGTTATATATTTAGTAGCTTTATATTAAATAATTAGGTGATTCTCATTCTTATAATAATATATCGACCTCCTTGTGTATCTCAATCTTGTTTCCTTAGAAAATGAAATACGGCTTCTTTCTTAAACATATGTAGTCAATATATTTTATTTTATTATATCTTGGGCACCTTCTTTTACATTTACTTTTTTTGGTCATGCCAAAGAATGAACAAATATTTGCTTGGATAAACATATGGTCTATCACTTCCTACTAAAGTCCACTTCGTATGATTAAATGCAAAGTGGACTTTGTAAAAACTTAAATTTTTTTTGAAAAAGAAAAATACAATGGCCCAAGGCCCAAATAGAACCGGGTTTAGTACCCACTGATCCCTCAACATATATATCTTATACACTTAAACTATTAACCCTAGCCACATTTGTTACTTCATTTCACAATCTCTCTTCAAACATCGAACCCTAGAGAAATTAGGGTTAAGAGATTTTGGGTCGATCTGACTCTTCCTCAATCCTTACTGCTTCTGGTCCTTTTATTCCTCATGTTTACTCCTTACTGCTTCTAGTCCTTTTATTCCTAAGATCTGGGATTATATCTTCAGCTTCACTGTTGTTGTTCAAGTTTTTGACTGAGTTTTTGAGCGTGCTCACTGATAGCTTCTCCTACGCTTGAAGCTTACTGCTCTCCCCTCTACTCCATAAAGATAAGTGACGTACTTGCTTATTAAGAATACTTCTGTAATAAGTTTCTCCATTTTGTTGATTATTGACTTCGAGCTGCAAAATAATATCATGTGTATAGAGTTTTCCCTTTAATCTTGCGGCTGGACATGTTGCTACCATTGTTCAAATTAGGTAAACCAAAATTGAAGTTATTTTCATAATTTCTTAGAGTAATTGAACGATTACTATATTTATTTGCTTATTTACTCCCCTTATAGTGATTTTCTCCAATTTGGAATTTAGAGTAGTTTCCTCTAGCCAGATTGTTAGCTTGAAAGTCCCCGTATATGTTCTGTAAGTTAAAAGCTTGGCTGTTAACCATGTCTTCTTGTCCTATTGGATCTAGCTTTTGTTGAGCAACGTTATTGCAATAGTCCTCCTCCAAACTAGGAATTTTATTTCTGTTAATTTTGTAAACTATCCCTCCTTCATTGTATTTGGTTAACAGTCATTTTGTTTTTATGTAGGAGAAGCTTTTGGTTTTACGGAGTGATCGGCCGCCTTCTTATTGTTCATAGGTTGGGTCTGGTGGATGATGTGAGAATCTGGTTCGGGGATGACGTGAGAATCTGGTTTGGGGAATATTGGTGGTATATTTCCCATAATGTAAGAATGCTTCAACCTTTCTTTATAGTTATCATGTTTCCGCCTTTCCTGATTATATGCTTCTGCTAGTTCAGCTTGCTTTTTAGCTTTTTTGAAAAGAATTTGGCCTTTTGAATTGATATTGTTCCAGAGTTGCATATATTCTGTTTTCTTGTGCTTGTGCAATCTCGTATTTCTTTCTCTCTATATGTGATATATTGTTGTTGTTAATAGTATTGAAGCTTTTTTGTATTCATCTGATTTTGCTTTGAAATTCTGTTGAATGTATTGAATGCTTTCTCTGATGTTTTGCATTGCTTGATCTAGATTGAACTTTAACTTTATTTTGGCGATGAACCAGATATGCCTTAAATATTCACAGTCAAAAATAAGTGTTCTATGTTTTCATCTTCATTTTTGCACAGTAAACATTTGATTTCCCTAACTTTTTTCCATTTAAAACATCTATCTCTAGTTGGAAGCCTATTTAGTAAAGAAAAATATGAACAATGAGACATCTTTGGGGAATTTTCCCTATTCCAAATAACCTTGTACTAGTCAACCTCTGTTTCATTTCCTATTATAAACTTCCAAACTTTTTTGAAAGAAAATCTACCTTTTGATGAGAGTTTCCAACTCCATGTGTCCTTTTGCAAACTTGGATCTATTTTGGTTTTTCATTTGCTTCTTTGAATACAGAAGTAGTTGGATGATTGTACGTATTCGATTTATGATTTTGAATGATGCTATGCACTTTATTATTTACTCCACCAAAACTATATATATCATTCCATCTACGTAGATTTACCGGTAATTTTCCAAACAGCCATTGGTCAAACCATAGGCTGGTTTGTTTACCATTTTTAATCTTTCTTTCCAACATTTTGATGCCATTTTCTTTGCAAGTGAGAATGATTTTCCATGTGAATGAATGGTGATTTTTATCACCATCAATTCTCACCTCAACCTTGTCGAAACCAAGAAGAGTATAAGAGATGATAACATCAACAAGGCCTTCCGAAGGAGTCGAAGGGATGCTATAGCAAAAATTGGATGCTATAAGCTTTCGAGGGGGTCAAAAGAGGACGAAAGAACCCGTTCACTTCAATTGCTCTCTTTCGAAACAGATGCATCCGCATGTATGCAGACGCTTCGAATAAGTTGTGGAACACCTTTTGAAGGCAATAAATTACATCCACTCACCTGCACCAAACCTTTCGAAACTAAAAGTTTCGCCCTTATTCACATTCCACAGAAGGATGTTTTGCCAGAGCAACCCTTTCGCAAGAATAAATAAGTCTTTTGAACCGATCGAGACCATTCATAATTAAGAAAGAAGAGCTTGCTAAGATTCAATATTGCAATCTCCTACACTAGAGGATGAGGTTCCACATCAACCAGCAAGTGTGCCATCAAAAGCTACCTTCCGCTTTAAAACCTTCAACGTCTCGACTCCATCAAAGCTCCAAATATACACCTATTGATAGAGTCGAAAGCTCGTACCTTTTCTTACTTGCAACAATACAGCAACACAAAGTAGAAAAGCGCACCTACCTCTTTCGATGAAGTCGAAAGCGCTCAAGTCCATTCAAAAGCAATGCAGAAGGATGCCTAAATGTGAATAGCAATGAAAGGTCCCCAAGGCCGCCTTTCGACCAAGTCGAAAAGACTTATTCGAAAGGTGCCAACCCGCACCTATAAATAAGACCCTAGGGGTCTGGTTTTGAGGATCCGAATTCAATCACTTTATTCTTGTACTTTCTTAAATTTGTAAACCCTAATTCTCAAGTTAGATCGGGGAATGGATCAATTTGTATTACTTTAGCTTAATCAAAGCAAGTTTATGGTGTTTTGAGTATGTTATTTGATTTTATGTTTCTACGAGATTCTGTTTACAACCAGTTTATGTCAACCAGATCGAAAGGTCGCCTTTCATGGAAGTCAAAACCATTTTAGAAAAATTAATGTCTCTAAATCCATAAGTCCTTACCTTGCATTATTAAAGGGTTAGCTTCTGAAGAAGTTGGAACCCTTTTTAATTCAACTCATAACCTTAAATCATTAGGACCAGCCTTTGAGTCACCATAACTACTTCGAAAGGGTGGTTTCGAAAGGATAATGAAACCAACTAAACTAGATTGAAAGGTGTTTCTAAAGAGAAGTTTAGGTATTTCGATTGAGTCGATAGGTATAAAAAAGGGAATAATAACAATCTTTACCTGATCAAAAGGTATCAACTTTCTTCAACTGATCGAAAAGAGGTCTCGAAGGAATCACTTAACCTCTAAACTCTACTTTGGGGTGTTGACAAGTTTTCTTATGAAATGTTTTGACACTAGAAGGAGGGCCTGGACCTCTGGTCTTGTTGAACTTCCAACTCCACTTTCCTCTAACCCTATTCTATTCCAAGCTTACCTACTTTAGATTTTACATCACCATGTTTAGCAAAATCAAAAGGTCCGAACAAGGTTCCTCAAAGCCACATTTAATTGGATTCTCCCCAAGAACAACTAATGATTCTAAACTACATGAAGAGAAAATGTTAAGATTGGAAGCTCTAAGGATCATGAAGAAGAAAGAGCTGAATCCTATAGCCTAGAAAAATGAAGTTTAAACCCTTTCCACATTGATCCCTTGCCTATCTTTGCCTTAGGGAAAATAAAGGATAAAAGAGATACCTTGTTCAACCAAATGAAAAGGACATTTCAAGTCTATACCAAAGGCACTAATTTCAAAGAGGGAATGATGGCTGATTACAACACCTTTGTGAAAAAATGGCATCAAGCAACGAGTGGCACATTGCCTACATGTGAGCTTCAGAAAGTTTTGAAAAGGAAATTAGTCGTTGAAGATGAAACATCGAGTTTAAGTGATAAAAAGTCTAGAAATAACCATCAAAAGATCAACTTCAAGTCGAGACTTCCCGAAGAATGCTATCTAACTACATTAATTGAGAATGTTTATTTGCTAACCAAGGAAGAACTCAACTATTGGCCATCATAGAAGAAAAAACCTAAGTATGAAAGGAATCTAGAAGGATCTTACTGCCACTATCATATGATGAATGGGCATGAAATAAGTAAATGTAGAGTACTTGAAGGAATGGTGATTAACTTCTTCAAACAAGGTAAAATTGATGAATTTGTAAAGAGTCCATAGTTGAATTCAATAAATATCCACTTTATTAAGAACAATTACATGGTCGGGAGTAGAATTCTCCTTGCACTTGGACATTACCTTAAAAGGTCAAAGCCTTTGTCCACGCCGAATTGGCCAAGTCAAAGCGCCTCTTAGAGGGAGATAGAGTAAGCTTTTATCCACGCCACGCTATGGCCAGGTTAAAGCATCGACAAGCCCTTGACCGCGCCATGCTATGGCCAGGACAAGCCACCTCCTGGAGGGAAGATGGAGTAAGCTCTTAGTCCTGCCATACTATGGCCTGGCCAAGGCACCGAACAAGCCCTTGATCGCGCCATGCTATGGCCAGGTAAAGGCGCCTCCTAGAGGGAGGATGGAGTAAACCCTTACTCCCGCCATGCTATGGCCTGGCCAAGGCCCCAAACAAGCCTTCAATACTACCTATAAGGCCGGGCTGGAGCACCTCCTGTAGGGAGGTTAAGTAAGTCCTTGAGTCCTACTTATAAATAAGCTAACCAAGCGCACCGGACAACAACACACTAAGACGTCCGAGCTCGAGAAGCGGCATATCAAACAACAGACTAAGACGTCAAGCTCGAGAAGCGGCATATCAAACAATGGAATAATACGTTCGAGCCCGGGAAGTGGCAAATCAAATGACGACGATATACAGGGCCTAAAGGGTGACACATGTCAAGATAGCCAAAACCCAAGGAAGCAGTATAGAACCGAAGGCTTAAATAAGAATTTATAGCCTCTAACTAATTATTAAAAAAGAATTTCGGAACTTCACACATTAATACCCGAATCTAGGTTTCGAGGCTTTCATTATTAGATTTAGGACTTTACTTATCAATACCCGAGTCAGGTTTTCGGGTCTTTACCTAATAATCTATGGTCTTCATCATACTTGAATCTAGGTTAAGGGGCTATTACTATTAATTCCTGGACTTCACTCATTAATCCCCGAATTTGGGCACTAGATTTTTATTATGGAGATTATTATTATGAATTTCGGGTTATCATCCACTAATACCCTTTTCTGATCTTTTAACTTTTAAACTTCATTCATTAATGCTCGAATCCGGGTTCTAGAGCAATTGGTATTGAGATTTCTATGAATTCCTAATCTTCAATTAAGCTCGAGATCTATTTCCCAAATCAGGTTCACTAGACATCTACTACAAACTTTCAAACAATGATTTCTGGACATCTATTACACGATTATTACCGACTTTCTGTTAGCTATCTCCAGAAGATGAATTTCTGAAATTCCATGATTGAATTCATAATTGAATTTCTGATTCTCTATCATTAGATTTTCGGTATTCTGTCAATATGGTTGAAGCTGAATTCCTGACTCCTTCTCATCATTCCTAAAGATGGGTTTCAAGACATTCAACCGTATTCAATTATAGATTTACTTCTCGCTTATTATCATATGTTTACATAATGATCTATTAACCTCCGCTAATAATGTGGATAAACTTCTATATAGATTTCAAGTTAACGATAAAGAATATTGTCTACTTCATACATTTTAGGGAAATGAGACTAGTAAGGGAAGACTGAATGGATTAGCAAATACAGAAACCATAGTCCAACTTATCAGAAAGCGGATTCAGAAACAACTATAAGAAAGGACTATAGACCAGGTGATATTTACATAATTTACAAAATTATTTATAAGTATACATTACAAGTGTATGTTTTACAAGTCCTAAATTTTCTTATTTATATTTTCAACAATCAAAGGATCGGCAATATGCTGAATTGCTACACAAAGAATCTCTTTAAGCTTCTTCCTTAGTTCGTCAACACCATTGATGGAATCAATGCGAGCCTTTAAAACATGGTTGAAAGTTTTAATAACACCTTTGAGGGTTTTATTTTTCCATTCTAATTCTGTAATGTGCTTTCAACGAAGATATTTATCATGTTCAAAATTTTTAATCCTAGCTGCATACTCGTTTATGCGCTGAGAATACCTCACTTTTTGTTGGTCACCAAAATATTTCATCATTTTGAATTTGACCTTCCAACATTATTCTCCCACCACTCTCTCATCTAAGCCAAGCGGAGGGTTAGTCGTAGTTGGAAATTTTTAATAGCTAAAGATGAGGACCTTGTCGATTTAACAACAGCCGAAGCGATCCGAGAAGTTGGTAAATTGATATTTTGAATGTTATCACCCATGATAAATTCCAGGGATTTGCACTAGGCTTGACTGTATTTTAATTTTATCTCTAAATTGCTTATCTCTTGAAGAAGCTTAAACATATCTGGATCGAAATCAATCGAAGGGTTTGATTTAACTTGAAGCTTTAATTGAGAAATTGTTTCATTTATGCTCCCGATGTCCGCTTCGAGACTTGTAATCTGATCAATAAGATCCCTAACGATCGTCTTATGAAGCAAAAATTTTATACATCATTCTAGCGCTTTGGTATTACCTTGCAAACGAGCAAACAGATGGTCTTTAAGGAGGTTTCTCTTTTCGACATCTGCAATCAGCCTATCTCTGATACTGGTAAAACGAGATAGGGAATCCGTTGAGAGTGATACGACAGCTAAATGTGAGCCCTATTTAAACAAAACTAAGTCAAAACTCAAATAACTAATCTCTTTTGTGACAACAATAATGATTAGAATTCAAGAAGAAATAAAACAAAAAGTACAATCTCATTGTTTCAATTAAACACTTGTTTTATTACACTTAAAGTTGAGAAACAGTATTTTTTGACTTTGTTCAAGGAATTAGCTGAAAGAGTAACAATTGAATCAAAAGTGGCATTAAATCCTTCTGGGGTAATAACTAGAGGATATTTGCTATAGTCCCATTCCCCGGCATGAGGACTATCACGACCACATATTAATGTGGTATGATCTGTTCGAATTTCCTTGAGAAGGTTTGCTTTTTCTTCGCTGAGAAAATCGAAAAGAAGGCGGAGGTGTTCCATGTAAAGTCTCTACAAGTCTCTAAGAAAGCAGTATCTGCTAATTTTGAAGATTTTAAAAGTGAAGCCTTTTCTAAAGAATCTCTTCTTAGTTTAACATATTTTCTTAAATAATCTCTAGAAACAAGGCTGGTTGAGAGACGTTTATTCTGTGATTACGTGATAAAATACAACTAAGTATAAATGGAAGTTAGAATAGAAAATTTACAAATCAATGCTATTACAGAATTATAAATGTTCATCTGGTTCATACAAAATTGACTTTTTGAATAACTCAAAAACAAATTTGTCCTTACAATATTTGAGTTTTTCAGGAGGCAACTCAAGAGGAATTGATTTGACCCGCTTTAAATTCTAGCAAGCCCCTGGATGTGGATGAGATCCAAATTCATCAAAATATCTCCTATATAAATGCCTAAGTAGACCCCCACTAAAATCACCTAAGTATGAAAAATCTACAGTCGGATGTCTACCATACGCTTTGTATAGAAAGTCTACAAGGATTTCCCTCTCTTTAACTAACATCCAAAAAAGTGGAATTAATTCACGATTATCATCCAAAAGTTTATCATATCGAAGGCACGCCCTCTTCAATCCGGGTGCCTCTTCTTGATCTTTGAAAGACGCTAACACTGCTGCACTTTTGTTAAGCTTATGATACTTGTCAGAGAGTGTATTGTGTTCTTTTAACTGCTTATCTAACTCTCTATACAAGCTATTTATTTCTGCTTGTTTTCTTTTAATCATTGTTTTATAAAGTTCGATGGATTTCCTCCTTATCTAAAATAAAAGATTTCAACTATTATTATCTTGGAAGTGAAAGCCATTTAGATAAGAAATTGCATACCTGAGAAACGAGAACTGAGGTTTAAGGGACTTGCTTTTTCTCCCTTTGTTCTTCCACGTTGATGTTAGCAGTCTCCTTTTGAAGGTCAGAGGGCTCGAGGAGTTCGGACGGGCTTGTTTCACGTTCACTTAGATCGGGATTGACTTTTTCTGAAGCCTCGGTGGTATCATCACCATCTTTCTCATGAATGTTGGTGTGACCACCTTCGTTGCCACCTGAACCCTATCCTTTATTTTTGTCATCATCATTATTATCATCGTCATTTTTCTCATTATCATCGTTAACATTACTGCCTTCTTTGGCGGTGGTTTCATCTCCATCACCTTCATCATCAGAATCAGAGTCTACTTCGATAGAAGGGACTTCAAAAGATAATTTTTTGGAAGCATCAATCTCCTCTCTCTTAGGGACTTGACTCCCTGTTCCATTTCTTTGATCTTATTCATTAATCTACTGATTAGAGCAGGGTCAAGTGAGGGGAAGCTCAATTCTAGGCACTTTTCAATATTATCGGCATAGGCATGCATAAGGGCGTCCTCATAGGAGTTCACAATGATGACTTTGAAGGAAATACTTAGAAATTGTGACACCCTTTGCTTATCTTTAGAAATAGTATTGACAGCAAACGATAAGAAAAATTTCTTTTTCTCCAGCTTCTTTCCTAGAGAGGATTGTTTGACCACCATTCAAGCCTTCTCATCTTCAAATTCTTTCAAAGCCTTTTTCAAAGCCAGATTTTCATCGGCTAAAGGTTGTTTTGCTTTTCTCTTTTTAGAAATAATAGACTCTGCTTGAGCAAGAAAGGCTCTCAATCTTTCCCGTTCCTTCACAACGTTGTTTTTTTCAACAAACAGGGAGATGATCTGATTATTCAAGGTTGAGATTTCCTCTTGAAGCTTGGATGTCTCAGCAGAAGATTTTGACATGATTTCTTGAAGAGAGTGACAGCTTTTAGAAATCTGAATGGAAAAGAATAGTCAACATTCAATGAGAAATAATAATAAGAAGGTTAAATGATATGAAACGTAATATAAGTTGTTGCTCTATTAGAGATCGACAGTGACCTATCGGGTCAGGAACAGAAGAAGGTGGGTGAATAGAAGTAAATGAAGAGTTCAAGATGGATTGAACTATTTTATCAAAATCATCAGAAGGCATTGGTGATGTGTGTCTAGGAGTGTTCAACTCCTGAGAGGGAGTTGAAGTTTCTAAATCTTTTTGCATTTGCTCGATGACGTGAGAAGAATCAGAAACAAAAATTCGAGACATAAGATCGTCCTTTGTGGAAGTTGTTTTGGAACGATCAATAGGAGCTTCAAGAACAGGCCTTTCAAAAGTTTTGCCCACGTTGACAGCCTCACCTCCTTTTGGTGGCGGAGAAGATGGAACTTCAACAATCTTTTATTTCTTAAGAGATGGGCCCGCTGTATCCATTTCACCCAATTTTCTTTTAACAATCATCTTTGACCTAGCAATGGCTTGGGTCAAAGATGATGCACTAGATATAAGGGTCGGGAGAACTGGATCGCTAACGGTCAATTTTACTTGAGGAGTAGTTGCTGAGAATTCAAAAAGTAAAAGTTAGTGAAGCAATCCAAGAAGTAAGACAACAATAAGTCAGAGTACCAAGATTAAGCTTATTGGGATGATCCGGGAAAATGGGAGACATATGAGAGAAGTTCTTGGGGTCTCCTAAGGACAAGAAATGTTTGCTCCGAGAAGTATGTTGGACATGGGGAGGTTGATCAAGGACTCTTTGACCAGCAGGGAGAAGAGAATGTTTTCGTAGATTTGATGGGGTCAATAGAGTAAGCCTATTTTCGATGCTACTTGAAGCAGCAATCAACAACATTGCAGTTCTCTTATCCTCGTCATTGAAATCTTAAATGGTAGGACCTGATAAAGAAGCATAGATTAGCAAAAGAAAGTAGATGAATAAAGGTAAATACTATGGTCAACTTATGAGGAGTAGAGAAGACTCCATTGATGTTTAGAAAGCATTTGACGAAGAAGAATTGCGTCTCCCAGTCTCTAAATTTATTTACCCCCTATGAGATTTGTTTTTTGAGGGGATTGGCTTTGAAAATCTGGTTGTTCAGATTCCTGATTTTGGTTAGCGAACCAAATATTTTAGAACTTCAGCATTTAGGGAAGGAAGGCCTGATTCTAGAGCCATAAGTTCCAAAGAGAGAAGGTATTTATAGACATTGAGAGATAACTAGACATGAGCAATGCCCAGATGGGTCAAGAACTTAGACAAGAAATCTAGGAAGGGAAGGAAGCCACCATGCCAAATATGATTGGAAATATAACCGAAGTATCAGTCGGGAGGATTTTGGATGGTATCGCCATCGCTAGGGGGAATGGCTTCTACCCCAGTGATGCCAAAGTCGTTAAAAATGGCATCAACCTTGTCCTGGGTATATATTAGAGAATGCTTGGAAATGGCTTCAACCATCTTTGGAGAAGATTCTATTTCTAGAACTATGTCTTTCTCTAGTTTCATGGAGACCTTTTTCACACCCATGATTCTGTTAGGTGAAATCATTTCAGTAAAAAGTTATAATTTGTTCTATTATTGACACTTTTCGAGAATGTCGAAAAACTATTTCAATAATTCAAATATCAACCAAAATATGTAAATTCATATCCTTGAAAGAATGTTGAAGTCAATTTGGGACATGTAATTCGTTGAGCTTCCAATAAGGTCGAAAGAGTAAATGGAATAAGAACACTTACAAACACCTTTCGGCAATGTTTAACGCCCAAGGAAAATTTTACTATTAAAAGGAATAGTTAAACCTACACAACTATTTTGAATATATATATATATACACACACACATGCTAACAACATTCCATAAGTAGGACAAATAAACCTTTCGATAATGTCGGAACCCATGAATTTTGTTTTACTCAAAGAATATGAATGTTATCAAAACCCTATATACCCGTTAAGTCAAAAGGCTTGGGTTCAAGTAATATCAATACAAATGAAAAGGCTTTGGAACGTTTCGACAATGTTTGTATAAAATGATGGTCAAATCACAGTTAACTACAATGGATTTTGAGTGAGTCGAAAGAGGTGTAAGGTTTCGAAAGCGTACAAACAACCAAACTTGATTCAATATAGTAGGTTTTGATCAAGTCAAAAGTTTTGATTCAGTTTTCAACTTAAACAAAATACATCCTCAATCAAATTTATGAAAAGAAGAGTGAATTTTGGACTCTCAACATCTCCTAAAGTAAATTAAAATTAGGCATGAATCCAACGACATTGTAAATTCACTTTTATATACAATAGGTTTCGAATCCTTTAAAAGTAAAAGTTGGACTTTCGAAAGTAATTATTATGTGCACATTAAGGCAACATCTTTTAAAAGAATAAGAAGAGTGTCGAAACATACTCTTGCTTTCGAAGAAGTACATTTCTTATTAGTTACATCAACTCCTTTGAAGGGGTTCACTTAAAGGTAAACACATGACCTCCTTCCGACCCCTTCGAAAAAGGTTGAAATTGTAAAGTAAAACTAACAGCCTCAACCCCTTTCGAAACGGTTGAAAAAAGAGGTTGCAAAGTCAATTTAAATTTAGCCTTCTCTTTGAAGCCACTGGAAAAGTGTCTTCCCTCAAATTCAATTTTAACCTAATGATTCAAAAATATAATAATTAAATTGATTCGAGCATGAATTTACAATCAACAACAGCAAAAATCCCCAAAATATAAATTCGAACAGCATAAAAAGCTTCTGTTCGTACATAGTACTGGAAAATAGCCCCTAAACTTAACGAATTGAATTCTAACTCAAATTTAACATCCTAAATCGAATAAAATAAACATATAAATGAATCCAAGAATAATTTCATACGAATGAAAACTCGAATCGTCTTATTGGACTTAGACCGGAAAGATAGATTCAAACCTAAAGAATTTGAAATCAAAATCAAGCACGGTAAATTAGTTTTAAGGATAAAACGACAAGCATGTACCTTGAATTCGAACTTGTGTTGAATGAAAATAAGAATTTAAAAATAAGTTGTAATTTTTTATTTTTGCTGTGAGCTTTCAATGGCAGGTAAATGAAATGAGAGAAGAAGAAAGCGCAATTTATAAAAGCGGCAGGTGCGAAGAAAGCCGTCCGATCAAATTTAAAGGAATGGTCAAGATCTATCTGGTAATATCAAAAGGCGGGAAATTTGGTGGGTTTCGAAATGGTTGACTTATAAAGTCAAGAGCATCCCTTCGCAAGGGGGTGCAAGTGTTACCACCAATTCTCACTTCAACCTTGTCGAAACCAAGAAGAGTAGAAGAGAAGGATTTATAAGAGATGATAGCATCAACAAGGCCTTTCGAAGGAGTCAAAGGGATGGTACAACAAAAATTGGATGTGCTATAAGCTTTTGAGGGGGTTAAAAGAGGACGAAAGCACCTTTTCGCTTCAATTACTCCCTTTCGAAACAGATGCTTCTGGATGTATATAGAAGCTTCGAATAAGTTGAGGAACACCTTTCAAAGGCATCAAATTATAGCCACTCACCTGCACGCCAAACCTTTCAAAACTAAAGGTTTTTCCCTCATTAACATTCCATAGAAGAATGTTTCGCTAGCACAACCCCTTCGAAAGCATAAATAAGCCTTTTGAACTGGTCAAGACCATTCACAATTAAGAAAGAAGAGCTTGCTATGGTTCAATATTGTAATCTCCTACACTAGAGGATGGGGTTCCGCGTCAATCAGCAAGTGTGACGTCAAAAGCTACCTTCCACTTTAAAACCATCAACGTCTTGACTCCTTCGAAGCTCCAAAGATCCACCTATCGACGGAGTCGAAAGCTCATACCTTTTCTTACTTGCAACAACATAGCAACACAAAGTAGAGAAGCGCACCTACCCTTTCGATAAAGTCGAAAGCGCCAATTCCATTCAAAATCAATGCAGAAGGATGCCCAAATGTGAACGACAACGAAAGGACTCCAAGGCCGCCTTTCGACCAAGTCAAAAATACTAATTCGAAAGGTGCCAACCCGCACCTATCAATAAGACCCTAGGGGTCATGTTTTAGGGATCCGAATTCACTTACTTCATTCTTGTACTTTTTTAAATTTGTAAACCCTAATTCTCAAATTAAATTTGGATTGCATCAATTTGTATTACTTTTGCTTAATCAAAGAAAGTTTATGGTGTTTTGAGAATGTTATCCGATTTTATGTTTCTACGAGATTCTGTTAAAGCATCGAAAGTTCAGGTGTTTCGATTGAGTCGATAGTTATAAAAAAGGGAATAATAACTATCTTTACCTGATCGAAAGGTATCAACTTCCTTCAACTGATCGAAAAGAAGTCTCAAAGGAATCACTTATCCTCTAAACTCTACTTTGGGGTGCTAACAAGTTTTCTTGTGAACATTTTTGGTGCTAGAAGGAGGGCCTAAACCTCCGATATTTTTGAACATCCAACTCCACTTTCCTCTAACCCAATTCTATTCCAAGCTTACCTACTTTAGATTTTACATCCCCATATTTAGCAAAATCAAAAGGTCCGAACAAGGTTCCTCAGAGCCACATTTAATTGGATTCTCCCTAGGAACGACTAATGATTCTAAACTACATGAAGAATAAATGTTAAGATTGGAAGCTCTAAGAATCATGAAGAAGAAAAGAGCTGAATCCTGTAACCCAAAAAATGGAGTTTTAAACTCTTTCCACATTGATCCGTCTCCTATCTTTGTCTTAGGGAAAACAAACGATAAAAGTGATAACTTGTTCAACAAAATAAAGAGGAAAATTTGTTTGACAACTAATTTTCTACCGAGTTAGAAAATAGCCGATCAAATTTAAATTAAAAATTACCCCAAGTGAACGGCGTGCAATTTTAGTATGTGGCGAGTCCGGTCGATCCGCAGGGAATTGTTTAGATTTTAAAATTTCTATTTAAACAAATTAAACCAAGAGTTGTTAGATGTTTTTAAGCTAGAAAAAATTCTAGAAACTAACAAAAATTAAAAGTGATAAAAATATGAGAGTAGAAAGCAATTTAGAGATAAATCCACTCTCTTGATCATATAAACCAACACAATCATGAAATTATGATCTCTTTTTTTGTCATTAGTGAATTTAGTTGATATGCTTATCATAAGTATGGAATATTTGTGCTATTAATTAGCCCAATATAAACCATCAAACTATAATACAACCACTAAATCACTTTTTAACTCTCATGAAAATGACTATGAAATTAATTTTAAGCATGGCCTATTAACTATTGATTAGAAATATAGACCATCAAATTTTGATTTTAAAATCACTTCGTTACTATAATCATAAGTAGATGAAGAGGTAGTTTGTGTTTTTGTTTGTTTAAGCATAGCCTATTTGGTGTCAACAACATTGGCTATCAAATTCAAAGCTAAAACAACAAAGTTTAACCACATCTAACATTTCCATTAAGCAAAAAAAGGGATCAAAAATTAGAAAAATGTTGAAGCTACATGATTAAGAGAGCTTCATCACCCCTAAATTGAAGGGGTTTAGCCTCTAATATTTTTTATCATATCAACAATTGTAGCATTCAACATAAAATAATAACAAGAGAAAAAAGAGAGCAAAGTAAAGAGAGAACTAATTAAACTAAAATAAAAGCTAATCTACTTGCATGAATAAAAGATCTACACTACTAGCATGAAAGGAAATAAACAAGAAAAGAGAAGAGCATGTATTAAAATTGCATAAAAAAATTACATAAAAGAAAATGGCTAAGTAGCCATGAAGAAAAAAGAGAATTGTATTATTTTTGATCCTAAACTAAGGAGGCTAAGAGAAGAGAGTAATTACATGAACATATGGGGTATTTATATATGTTTTGAAACCCAAATCCAATTTTTTGGAACTACCCAAACTACCCTTGAGGTAGTGTGGCCACCAAATAATCATTAGCATGTGTTAATCCTCCACTTAAATGTGCATGTAGCTTTAAACTCTATTAGCATGTGCATTAGCTTCTAATTGTACATCATGGTAAGTGGATAGGTGGGGTCCTCCATGTTTTATGAAATGAATTATTTCCATCTACATTTGTTTGTTTCTTCTTGTGCATGCATATTTTCCAGGAGTCCTCTTGTAATTTCCATCCAATTTTCCTATAAATAAAAATAAAATATGGAAATAAATATTCTCAAATTAATATATGCACAAAAATTATCATTTTTCCCTTATATGAAGATGAATAAATGATGATTTGAAAATAATTTGAATTTTGGTTTAAACATGTTAAAACATGTTAAAACACCCAATATGATCATTTATTTAATTTAATTAGATTAAATATGCACATTTACGTGCACATCAAATACCCACATACTTATCTTTTTATTCGTCCTCGAATAAAGAAAAACTAAGATAAATCCGTTTTCGTAGGGAGCACGATTGCATTGAGCGTATGCAACAAGCCCTTAAACCTCTAGGTGTCCCTAGTAGGACGAGTGTTGTCTCATGAGGGTTTTCAGCGGATACTACCCACAAAATCCAAATATGAAATGAAAAATATTTACAAAATGAAAAATTCCTAAATGCAAGATTTATTTACAAAGAGTCGAATGCAAGTTTTTTTTTGAAAATATTTACAAATGAAGATTTTACTTTTAAATTGACACGAATAAGTTAAATATAAGTTTTGACCATCATCATGAAATTTAGTCATTTTACTTGTCAAAATTTCCAATAAAAACTAAGTTATCTTAACAAATAGACTCTAGTTTGACTAGTTGTTTCGGGCGATAACATAGTGCAACTATGAAATAGATCCTTAGTTGAGTATCAAAGTTTTTCAAAGTGTTATTTTCATTTCTTTTGAATAATAAGTTAAATCAAATAAGTAAAAATAGTGCTTGAATTTCAATTGCTTACTCTTTCTATTTTTTTGAAAACTTTATTGATATTAACAATATTTACATATGCCTATCTCAGATACAATGAGGCCAGATATATTACCCATGCACTACCTTTCGGGCTTACGTGAGGGGAATATAGAGCATGGCGAGTGAACACACGAGTGTGAACACCTATCGATTGTAGGCTTTATTAATTAAAGAATTTTTATATACATACACCAAACTTAGATAAATTGAGGCCAGATATACCGATCGTGCACTACCTTTCGGGCTAACATGAGAAGGGTACAGAGCACGGTGAGTGTACACACTTGCATGTGAACACATGACTCTAGGTGTTAATAAATATAGAAAAATATATATATACAAATATATTTTTCTTATTTTTTTTGTTGTTTTTTTTTAAATATTATTTTTTTGATTTTGTTTTTTTGAAGAGAGAATTTTGCAAAATCACCTTAGCACCATTTAACTTAGAAGATAAAAAATGTTATATCCTTTACTTTAAATTCACCACTTTTTAAACAAAGATTTTCAATTAGTATATACTTCATAATTAACACCATGAATCTTCCTATATACTAGTTAAACCATCGTTACTTATAATCAAACTTACTTTTATTTTTATTGAGACAAATAAGTTTTCAATAATTTCAATTTAATTAACCAAAACCATATAATTATCCTATAGTGTTTCTTTAAAAATAAATCAAAATGCTTAAAAAAAGAATTTCTTTTTTTTGAGATTTTTTTTTAATTTTCAGTTTTTTTAAAATTTTGGAAAGAAAATGTAAAAATAAACCATGAAAAAATTAAAACTTACAATGAAAAATAAAAAATGAGGATAAGATTGTCCCCACACTTGATTTTGAATGTGTCCCCACAGTCAACCCAAGTGAAAGGAGAAAAATAAAAATAAAAACATGACCTATATTTACATGAAAAGATTATTATTTACCCGACACCAGAAAGAGTATCGTCAAAGAGTAAATGAAACGGTTTTCCAAAGACCAATTCATTTGTCTCGTCAAGTATGAGAGATATAACTTAAGCTCGAAAAACCAAACCTTAAAAGATTTCAAAGTTGCATGTTGATTTGGAAAAACGAATGTAGTTTTATTAAAAATCGAATGAGTTGTTTTATTTTTGATGATTTTTGGGGTTAATAAAACAATTGATTGAAGTTCAAGTTTATTTTCACCAATTTGAAATTCAAGCTTATCATTAAAAACTTCTTCTGAATTATCGATTTCGAAATAAAAATGGTGATCTAAATTTTTCCCTTTCGGAATTCAACAACTCATCTTCGAAAAGTGCAAAAAATTCGTGTTCACAAAATTCGTCTTCCTTTGTTGGATTATTAACAACTACATTGCATATATCGTGTTCGAAATCCAAAGTTGTTGTATTCAATTTTTCAAAATCGAAAAAAGGTAGATCGAATTTCTCACCCTCAAAAGAATTGAAATCCAACTCAATTACCGTATTTTCAACAGCTTCATTAAGATCGTCGTTTTCAATTTCGAAAGTTGTTATTTTAAAATCATCAATTTGGGTAAAAGGTGGATTATTATTTGACTCGTCACATGTTAGGATTTGATTATGTTGCTCTCGTTGTTTCATACATGTTTCAAACAACAAATCTGTGTGATCATTGTAAATTTCGTTCATTTGTTCAACAAAATCCAATTTATAATTATTAACTAGAGAATTTTTGATTTAGACTTGTTGAGAACAAAAATTGTCCATTGAACCATAGTCGAGATTATTCTCATTGCAAAAATAATTCGAAAAGTGGTTCACATTTTCATTTTGACTTTGAAATTCATTTTGGAGTTCGAAATTGTACTAGCATGAGTTATAATCGAAATCATTTGAATTTTGAATTGAATTCAAATTTTGAAATCCTTGATTGAGTTATTGCACAAATATAAATTACACAATTCATTTATCACTTGATTTTTTTGTGTAGAGAGTTCAAGTAAAGACGAAATCGTTTCAATGCTATTTTTGAGATTTGAGGGTTGGTCATCATTTTGAAATTTTTTTGGTTCAAAATTTGAGTTGTTTATACAATAGTTGTTATTAAAATATCCATAAGAATTTTAAGTGAAATTATACGGATTGTATTGATTTTCACAACTATCGTAAAATTCATGTAAGAAGGGAAACTTGGACATTTTCAAGAAATTTTTTTTCTGTGAAATTTTTTATAAACGAAAACTATTTACCAAAAGAACTTTTATGCAAAAGGAAAATTTGATTTATGTTTTTTTTGAAAAGGTTGTTACCCCGCCTTTTGGACAAGGCTAGAATATCAAGAAATTGGCTAAAAGAGATGGATATTAGGATTGGAGATCGGTTGGGAACAAGGCTATGATCGATACCGTTAAAATTGGACCAAGCTTTAATTAAGGTGGGATCGATTAGGAATGATAAAAACGGTTTGGAGAGGCTACATTTCAAATTTCAGGTCAAACGGAGTTCGTATGCTCGAGTTACAGATGGATCAAGGTTCATGGGAAATTGGTTCGTATCGATCAAAATAGATATGGTAACATACTTCAGATCGATGGCCATCATATCGATGTAACGCGCATCGATTTGATGGATATGGCAAGGTGTGTTGGCACGTTTCGTATCGATCAAACTTTGGATCGATATGAAGGAAGCAAGGCTTGGACGAATATGGATTCGATGGGTACGAAGTCATGTGCTTTATTAAGGCACTTGGGATCGATACGAAGAAGTGAGCGGTTGATGGATATGAAGAAGGGGATGGATGATGGATACAAAAAGCAGTAACCCATGGGCGATTTCGTATCAATCGATACGAAGGAGCCGGTCAAGTGATGGAGTGCTCAACATGGATCGGGGTGTGAAACTCGGATCGATGCGTACTTGGTGGATGATGGGCATATATATGATGGATATGAAGCCCCTGATCGATACGAATCACTCAGCCTTCTTACAAATCGAATCTTGGATCGATCGTAACTCGCAATCTACGAGTCCAAACATCCCAAAATTTTCATAGAAGCTTCCTTATGCACTTAAGAATGTTCATGATCAATCTCAACTTGGTTGGACCATTTTTGGATTGATACGAATTGTACTTGGATCGATAGGGATCGATCCCAAACGACCCCAGATTGATCTGGTGGGCCCACCTACGCATGAGAAGATGTAACGACCCAGAATTTCCGTCATTTGAAATTCGTATATTTAATTAATTTTAAATATTAATAAGTTAGATTTGTAAGTCTAATAAGTTTAAAATTTCGAATATAGAGATTTAATTGGATAATTAAATCAATAATTTAATATTTGAAATTGCAGAAATAATTGAAATCTGAATTAAATGTGTATAAAAATGATTTATAAAGTTATATTAAATCATATTGGAGTTAGAGTGATGTTATAGAACTTTTAAAATTGATTTAAAAGTTAATTTGTGAAAATTGAATATTTTAATATTTAATCGACTAGTAAAAATAGTCATTTTTCAAACAGTCTCGGATTTGTACGAAACAAGTTTCATCGGATCTGTAATGTGAAATTATTGTAAGGTTTCAAATTTCGTGTCAATCGGATGTACGGTTTGTCCGGAGCAAGCCAAAACGCATCGAAATCATTGAAAATCGATTTGATTTAAATTTGATCGTTTGTCTCGGTAACTCACACATACGATCGAATTGGCTCTCGATACCTATTCCATTGTGTCCAGAACGCGGGTAAAACCTTAGAAACGCTAGCCACCGCGTGCGATTTGGAGTTCGGAAAATTGGATGAATAGTGTTTTTCGTTGGATTTTATATAAAAGGACCCATCTCCTTCTACATTTGCAAAACCCTAGTTTATTATCTTCAGCCGCCACTTCTAGTATTCAATGGCCGAAACTCTACCACCTTCCCCCTCATTTATCTCGAAATCCATCAGCAATTAGCCGAAACTTCCAACTAACAAATTGAAGAGCTCGCCGAGTACTTCACATCCAACGGTGGAGATCGAAATCGGAGCTGTGTGGTGGTCGCTAGGGGGCCCGTTCGCGCTGCAGTCACACACGTTTATCAAGGCGAGTACTCGACCGAGCTCTCACGCGTTCTGGTCATGAGCACGTGGTGGCGGTGGTGTTCAAATGGCACTAGTTGATCGACATTTTGTCGACGTACGTGGTCGCGATGTTTAGGGCATAAAGGCGCGCGTTAGGGTTCTTGCTCGCGTGAATTACCTGGGTGAGGAGGAAGAAGGATAGTGCGGCCACGATTCTGCATCTTGAAATCAACGGTTGTGATAATGAAGGTTAAAAATAATAAAAGAATTCGTAAATAAAATTATAATTTAAATCGTGTAAACTTTAAAATATTGTAACTTCTTCATACGAGGTCTGTTTCTGACGAAACTTTTTGCGTTGGAACCGTATCGATGGGTTTGGAGTTGATTGGAGATAGTGAAAATTTTGGGTAAAATTAAATGCGTGTTTAATTTTATTCGAAATAAAATGCTGCAACCGTTATAAAAAGCAAAGGTGAGAACTCCTCACTCAATCGAATATTTTGTTTCGATTTAAATTTTAAATAGTTAGATTTAAAATTGTTGATAGTGTTGATTGTGATGATTGGATGATAAACTGTTATCTATTGTGTTAAATAGACCCTATACGCCGTATATTAAGCGGATGTTATTTATTAAAAACATATACCGCGATAATTCCACCGTGAAGTGGAATTGGTATTATATATGTATTTGGAGTTGATTTCCCGCATTATATAGCGGATGAGACCCTATTGCGCCGCATAATAGCGGATAATATTTATAAATCCCATATTCCGTGATATTCCACCTCGAAGTGGAATTGGTATTGTGCTAACATCTGTGGATGTAGGGAAACAGGTTGGAGGGATCCAACTGGATTCCTCAAACATTTGAATTTATTTCAATGTTGTCTGTTGATTTATTTATAATCGCCGTGTGATTATATTGTGATTGAATCTGTAGACGGCTATAAATTAGCCGAAGATATTTTTGGTTTCGATGGATACCAGAAATAAATAAAATTGATTTTTGAAATTTAAGTTGGAAATTTATCGAAAATTTATTTTTGATAATTGGATAAATTTTAAAAGGAGTTTTATAACATAAAAGTTTTATTTTTGAATTATATTGGATTGAATTTCAAATTTGGAAGAAAAGGCTTAATAAATGGATTTCGGAAATATTAATTATAAATTGAAGGATTTATTTGAAATTATATTTTTGAATAGATTTGAGAAGATAAAGACATGTATTTTAAAAAGGAAATAATTTGGAAATGTTTGGAAATTTATTTGGTGTTTTGAAATAAATTGGAAAATCGATTTGAAATTTATTGATTATTAATTTTACTATAACTAGTAAAATTTATTTACTAAAATTTATTTGATTTTAAATTACTCAGATAATTTAATTTATCCTACTATGGATGTTTGGATTTTATTGGATGTCGAATTATTTGATATCTTTGATGTGTGATGTTTTGTGATATATCCTGATTTGTGTTGTGATCTGTGAATTGTTTATTTTTGATATTTATATATTTGTGATCTGTGAATCAAAGATAAGCGTTATGGTTTATACCGCTTATCAATTATATTGTTATATTTTATCTGTGATGGTTGAATGTTGTTGCACTATTGTGTTAAACCCTTGGACTACACAATACACACACAAATGTGGATTTCACGTGGAAATCGGTTAAGTCACAGATTTTTATCAGTTTTGTAAAATTGAATTTTTGAATCCAAAATTGTTTTGAAATTGAAATTTTTTTGAAAGCAAGTTTCAAAAATAAGGTTATTTTAAATAACTTAATAGAATTGGAATTTAAATCATTTGATTTAAATTTTGAATTTAATATTTTGAATTGAATTCAATAAATTAGGAATTTTGGTTTAAAAGATTTTATAAGTATAAAAGGTGTTTATATGGATTTTAACCATTTAAAAATATGGGTCTGGAAATTTAAATTTAAATTCAAGTTTTTACTTGGACGACTTTAAATCGTGTAATTGTAACCAGTTTTTCCCAAAAGCGAAAACTATCCGTTTTCAAATAATAACTTTCATAAAGTGAAAAGATTTCCAATGTGTATCGAAACAATTTAAGTTGAAATTAAATTGTGAATAGTTTGGAAAAACTATGAATTAACCTTTGTGAAGATGATTTAAACTTTATTTTGAAATCAAAGACGATTTTAAAAGGTGTATCTTTTATATTATAAAAGACTTGAATTGTGAATAGTTTTGAAAGCTATAAATTAAATCTTAATTTAAAGATTTAATGGGTTAATCAAATTGAAATGGAAATTGATTTGGAAATCTGTGAATGAATCTTTGTGAAACTGGGTAAACTTTGTGAAGTAAATCTTTTTGTTTAAAGATTTAAAATGGTAATTTGTTTGAACCATTTAAAGGAAAGGATTTGGGTAATAAGTTGTGACTTAATTGAAATCCCAATATTCATATGTTTTGAAATATTGTGCTCACTATTCGGGTTAGCCGGGAAAAGACCTTTGTGTCATATAACCCATTCCGAATTAGTGATACGACGATATGGATCGTATTGAAGACCGGTGGTGAAGATCGGGTTTTTGTGAAAACGATAGGATGACCTATCGATTGTCTCTGCACTGTTAGCTACGGTATAGAGATTTCCTTTGTGATGGGAAGTTTTATCTGGATTGTGAATACCCGGATTGCAAGGGCTTCTTCGGAAGTGCCTTCGGTTCTGTTCGAACCCGGAACAGACTTGTATGGTTACATGTCTGACATTACATTTTGAGATATAAAGCTGATTTCTTTCAAATACATTTCTGTTTGGTGGCGGAGAATTTATTCTCTTAGCTTAACACCCTTCTTTGAGACGTACGAGCTCAGAGGTTATGTAGTTGAAATTTATCAGTTATATACTCCCAATTTGGTAATGTGGCATGTTGAGTATTGCTGTGTGATGATCATTTATTGATCATTTGTGATCAAAGCGTGGCTTTGTGAAAAAGCGTAGCTTTGTGGACGAGACCTCTTCGGACCTCACAACCCGGAAATGGTCGAAACAGGAATATGCGGCAAGGTTATGAGGGTCGCGCCCTTTAGGGTATGTCATTTCCTTCTGGAAAAGGGTGGTATCAGGTATGGAGCCCTGGTATTTAACCTATGTGGATACTCCGATCTCATTTATTGTGTGATTGTGTGTTTATCGAGGCACCTCGGATAAAGGTCCCAAAGGACCGGGGGGTGGCATATTCGTGAGTTACCTAGTTACAGGGGTAACTCGGCCTTGTGTTGGCAGAGAGCTAGTTAGTTCTCGGGACGTCCAGCCAGAGGCGATCCCATATGGCGGTAGGAAGTTCCTTAGCCTGACCATTTGTTGGAAATCCATCTTCCAATACGAACCTTGTACGGTTTTAGTTATAGAACCTGCTATTTAACATAGCAGCTATAGTAGGCATAATATAATGGTACCTATGCTGGCTAAGATTAATATTATACTTTCGAAATGTTTTCTGCACTATGCACTAATAATAATAATATCGAATGATTTTGCGTAGTAAGCATGTTTGACTATCATAAGAAGAAATCTCCTCCAATTCTGCGTTTGCATTGTGTGTGTGGTGGGAGGTCTTATGGTAGTTTCATTTTCCAAAAGCATTGCGAATATTTCCTCTTCCTTTGTTGTTGTTGTTTTTAAAGATAAATAACTGTTTTAGTTCTCACACCAGTCACCATGACTGACCTGGAGTTTATTGTTTCCTTCCTAAACTCTGGGTGCCCACCAATTTCCACACGGGCAGTCTAGAGTCAGGTTATCAGGTCATTCTGGATTCAGGAGATGTTGTGGAGCTCAAGTGGCGAGCTGGATGGCGAGACGTATCACTTGTATATGATATTATTTATTCCGCTGTGTATTCTGTATGAGGACAAGTTTATATAACTGTCTAATGTTGTATTGTTGTGTAAACTCTGATGAAGATGTGATGTATAAAATGATATAGTTCTTTGATTTAAAGATTATTCATTTATCTATTATATGTTGTTCCGCTGCGATATGTGAGATTCTAATATTGTTCTGTGTTTTTCTGTTGTTTTCTTCTTTCTTTTCTTCTGTCTTCTTTTACCTCTTCTTTTTCTCCATAACAATTCGGTTTTCCGACATTCGATTGTTCGACAGTTGATACAGTGGACGTATTAATGTCGACTTTCGTGCGACGAAAGATCAAAACGTTACAGAAGAGGTATTCTAGGTTTTGGGGCGGATATTTTCAGATCTACACCTATAAATAGTAGATCTATGGCAACTAAAAAGGGATCTTCTTGGGCTTTTCTAGGTAAAACTCTTTCATTTTGTTTACTGATTTCACTTGTAACTGTAATCTCAATATAAAAGGAATAAAAGGACTGATTCAAAGTGGACGTAGGTCGGAGATAGCCGAACCACTATAAACCTTGTGTCTTTTGCTTTCTTACTCATTTTAATTTTGCTGTTTCTTCATTTTTATTCTCTAATTTATCTAGATCTGAGATTTGTGTTTGAATATTGTGGATCTGTGTGCAAACATTGGTGCTTTCACTACTTTTGGGGTTTGTGACCAATTTTGGTGCAAACAAAGGTTTTATATTTTTTTTATTTTTGTTTTTCATAAAAAAACTAACTTAAATTTTTTTTGGATCTTTGATTTTGATTTAAAAATTTTAAAAGAAAGGATTTAAAAACTAAGTTAAGGAATATCTACAATTTTTTTAGTTTTGGATTTTGATTTTTTTTAAATATGCATGAACTAATGCAACTAAATGAATGCAAATGACTTAATTAAAAAAAAACTAGTAGCTCCTAACCCAAAATTGTATAATCACACTTTGTCTTAATCCAATAAGATAGTTCTCAACTAGGTAACATACATAATTTATCGGTGCACCACGAATCACCGTAGCAATGCAACCGAAGGTTTAAGTACCTTTAGAGAAACAACCACTATAATACCTACGAATCACCATAATTTTATAAATGATTATTGCTCTACCGTAGCCTAGACACCAAGAAATTAAATTGTTCAAAGAAGACAACTTGTCAATATACAATTAAGCGTTATCAATGTCTAACCGTAATTATTAATCAAATTCTAAGATGAAATGCAAAATAGAAATTAAACGTGTATTAATAATGCAACTACGAATGGATTTTTGTTTTTGTTTTTTAAAGCTTTTGAATTTTTTTTTTGTATATAAATGCAAATGCAAGCAACCAACAATGCAATAAAAAGTGGAGATGTGGGCATGATTCTAGAGCATGTAGAATTATTAACAAATTATTTTAAAGCGGCAAATTTTTTATCAACATGCAATTTATTTGGCAAGCAGTGCGGCAGCGGTTTTTTTATCTGCTTTGGCAACCTAAAAATGAATAAACAAGATCGATATTTATTTAGATATATCAAGAAAATAAACAAAGACAAACATAATAATAATAATTATTATTATTATTTTTGTATATATATCGAAAGGAAGAAGCTTAAAACAAATGGAAAACAACACAAAAAAAGAAACAAAAATTATATCAAATGATGAAACTTGTTTTTTTAAGAGAGTTGATGGAAAAACCCAAAAAGAAAATGGACTTAAAATTAAAATAATAGTAAAAAAATTGAAACCAAACGCTTCCTAAACCACCCAGCCCAAACACTAATTCTCCAAACAAAATTATGTCGCCAATTCCTTAAAACACAAAGAAGACAATCTTAGAACAAAAATCGCTTCGATTGTTCGAGTTTGAAGTCCAAGTCCACGTTCAATTGCTCGAGTTTGAAGTATGGTCGAGTGATGGTGAGGCGTTGTTTGAGGTGATGATTGGTTTCGGATGGAGGTCGGAGAAGTCAATGGCCGTGGTGGGTTTTGGTTGCGGCAATTGGTGAATTGATGAAGGGTTGTGGTGTGTTTGGGTCTGGAGGATGTCGCGATTGCGAAGGTGATCAATTTAGGGCTGGAGATGGATCACGGCTGTGAATTGCTGGCGAATTTGGGGTTGAGGTGGTGTTGCGTGTTAGAGTGTTGCAGTGGCAGTTTGAGGCGAGTTCGCGATGGAGATGGGGATGATGAAGTTCGATGCGACGTTTGTAAGTGGTTACAGTGTATGAGGGAAGTTGTTGACAGGGAAGTGGAGATGGTTGATAGAAGAAAAATAGTCAGTTGTGTTGATATATTGAGTGGTGGGATGTTTGTATGTTGAGTGTGGGATGTTGCTGTAGTGGAAGGCAGAAAGTTGTTCTGTGGTAGAAATGCAGGTGAGGTGGAACTGATGGTAGCTGATGGTGAAAATGAGGATGATGGCAAGGTGAAATATGTTGTCTTATTGCTCTGTGCAGTGGCAGAAGATATGATTGTGGGTGGTTGGTAGGTTGTGGAATTGAAGCAGCAGTAAGTTGTGGAGGCAGCAGTTTTGTCGAGGAAAGCAAAAGTAGTGAATTAGTGAAATGTGGTTGATATGGTTGATAGGCACACTACACTGGTGGATTTGAAGAGTATGTCAATATTTGTCAATTAGTATGTGGAGTGATGAACTGCAGGGAAGAATTGCAGGGCGGAACTATGTATGTATATGTGTTTTTGGTTGATGGTACTAGTGATGACTGCAAATTGTTGAATGTAAGGTGGTGGCTGCCGTTGCTTAGGGTGAAGTTGAAGGCTAGAGGTAGATGGTCGAGCTCACTATGTTAAGTTGAAGTGCAGTGGTTTGTAGCAGGTAGTGATTGAACGTTGTTCAGTGATCAGAGAGGGAAGGTGGTATGTTGGAAGGTATTAGTTGGTGATAATGGATGGTAGAAGTATCTAATGAATGTTGGAGTGGGAATGATCAGTTATGTTGTGTAGCAGTGGTTTGTATTACTGGTATAGTAGTGATGAAAGGTAGTATTGGGGTGGTTTGATAGTGGTTTTGGGTATGCAGTTTTGTTTTAGAGGAGCAAACTGTGATGTGCAGCAAACAGTGGTATGGCAAATAAGGATGGCAATGACAGTTTGATGAAGAGGAGGAAATATTTGTAAGAGATGAGATCAGGGATTGTTCATAGAATGGTGGTCAGGGGGTTTGGTTATGTTGTAGTATGGAAGGGGTATTGTAATGTGTTGAAGTGTTGTATGTGTTGAAGTGTTGTATGGTAAGAGTGGTCTGATAGGTTGTGAATGTTAGTGAAGTGGTATGGTGATAGAAGTGATGAACAAAGTGCAGGGGGATGGGTTCTTGTATGGAACAGTAGTTATGGTGAACAGAGCGAAGTGTTTGCACAGTTTGTGCAAAGTGGGTAACACAGTAGTGTTTGGTGGCAGTGGTTTCAGGTGGCAAGAAGGCAGCTGCCGTGGGGAGGCAGTTGTAAAATAGGGTAGTGGTTGGAGGAATGTTTATATGTGATGATGGCTGTAGTGTGCAGTTTTGAGGGGTTGATGCACAGTTTTGTGCACTGGTGATAGTGCACAGTTGTGGTTTGTGGTGAGAAACAGTGAGAAGGGGGCTTGGCAGTGGAATATGTGCACAGTGTCAAGAAAGATCTTTTGGTATTGAAAGCAATGTAAATCAAAAATCGAAATGCAAAGATATGTAAATGTAAATTGAAATGTAAACGAAATAAAATAGAGTTTTTTTTTGTTTTGAAATGTGTATGCTTTTTTTTAAATAGAAATGCAAATGTAAAATGTAAAGCAACAAACACACAATCAAAATGCAACAAAAATCACACAAACACACAATTTTTTTTAAAATGTAATACACACACAAAATCAAACACACAAAAATCAAACAAAAATAATTCGAAAAATATAAAATAAAATAAAATCAATTCCCCGGCAACGACGCAAAAAAAAAATGTTTGACGACTAATTTTCTATCGAGTTAGAAAATAGCCGATCAAATTTAAATTAAAAATTACTGCAAGTGAACGGCGTACAATTTTAGTACATGGCGAGTCCGGTCGATCTGCAGGGAATTGTTGAGATTTTAATATTTCTATTTAATCAAATTAAACCAAGAGTTGTTAGATGTTTTTAAGCTAGAAAAAATTCTAGAAACTAACAAAAATTAAAAGTGATAAAAATATGAGAGTTGAAAGCAATTTAGAGATAAATCCACTCTCTTGATCATATAAATCAACACAATCACTAAATTATGATCTCTTTTTTTGTTCATTAGTGAATTTAGTTGATGTGCTTATCATAAGTATTGTGTTATTAGTTAGACCAATATAAACCATCAAACTATAACACAACCACTAAATCACTTTTTAACTCTCATGAAAATGATAATGAAATTGAAAATAAAATCTATTTTAAGCATGGCATATTAATTATTGATTAGAAACATAGACTATCAAATTTTGATTAAAAAATCACTTCATTACCATAATCATCTGTAGATGGAGAGGTAATTTGTGTTTTTGTTTGTTTGAGCATAGCCTATTTGGTGTCAACAACATAGGCTATCAAATTCAAAGCTAAAACAACAAAGTTTAACCACATCTAACATTTCCATTAAGCACAAAAAGAGATCAAAAATTAGCAAAATATTGAAGCTACATGATAAAGAGAGTTTCATTACTCCTAAATTGAAGGAGTTTAGCCTATCATATTTGTTATCATATCAACAATTGTAGCATTCAACAAAAAACAAAAACAAGAGAAAAAAGAGAACAAGAGAGAACTAATTAAACTAAAATAAAAGATACTTACTTGCATGAATAAAAGATCTACACTACTAGCATGAAAGGAAATAAACAAGAAAATAGAAGAGCATGTATTAAAATTGCATAAAAAAAAATACATAAAAGAACATGGCTAACTAGCCATGAAGAAAAAAGAGAGCTTGTATTATTTTTGATCCTAAACTAAGGAGGCTAAGAGAAGAGAGTAATTACATGAACATATGGTGTATTTATACATGTTTTGAAATTCTAATCCAAATCTTGGGAACTACCCAAACTACCCTGGCGGTAGTGTGACCACCAAGTAATCATTATCATGTGTTAATCCTCCACTTAAATATGCATGTAGCTTTAAACTCTATTAGCATGTGCATTAGCTTGTAATTGTACATCATTGTAAGTGGATAGCTAGGGTCCTCCACATTTCATGAAGTGAATTATTTCCATCTTCATTTGTTTGTTTCTTCTATGCATGCATATTTTCTATGAGGCCTCTTGTAATTTCCATCCAATTTTCCTATAGATAAAAATAAAATGTCGAAATAAATATTCTCAAATTAATACATGCCATCATAATCAAGTAATATTTTATCTATGTCAAATATTCCTTAAGAAATCAAATCTAACAAAATAATGAAGAAATTAATTCAGTCATCCTTCAATCTTTTGGGCAACCTTCACCATCGCCTTAATCGCCTTAATCGCCTTTTTAGTGTAAACCCAACTACAATGCTCAGCTGCACATGTAGATTAAACTGCAATAAGACTAAATAGAATCAAAGTTTGTTTGATTTTATGTTCTTTGGATGGATAACCATAACTATGTTATCAAAACAAAATCAAAGTTACCACAATTTGACATGCAAAGAAAAAATGAGATTATTAAAGTACTTTTATAGCTCTAGCATATGCCCTTGTCATCTAACATAAATATGATGTTCCAGCAAAAAGTGTGCAGATATGAAAAATACACGAGTAAAGCCATTAACTAGAGAATAATAAACACTCAAAAGTTAATTAATGACCAAATACTTTAGAATTTGTTAGCATAAATACCATTGATGAAAAACAAAAAAAGACCGCGAAAGTCATTTCATTCCTCATCATCTATTATTTATCTTCATCAATTTTTTCAAAATGACTCAATTCTTTATTTACATCTTATTCTTTTCCTCATTTGTTAATCACTGATAGCAAGTCAATTCCAGTATTTGGTGGAAAGAATAAATTGTTATCATAATTTAGAAAGTTCACTTTTCCAACCATCGATTTCTCTATTTCCATAAAAGACTCCTTTGACAAAAAATATGGCTATATTCATCAATTTGGGTTGGTTTTATTTTACCCAATGCTTATTTTCTCTGTTCAGAATCATGGCTCAACATATTTTCAGCTAACTATTTCAGTAACGGATGTACCAGAAAATTTGAAATTCTTAACATCCTTAAGTTTAAAGAGGGCAATCTACCAGTTAAATATTTGGGCTTGCCTTTGAGTGTTAATCAAATTAATGATACAGACTGCACTAGACTTTTGGACATAATTCAAAATAAATTTGAGGGTTGGGCTTGTAAGCTTCTGTCTTTAGCTGGTAGGTTAGAGTTAACTCATACTGTCATCATTGCAATCATAATGTATTGGATTCAAGCCCACAATATTCCAGTTAAAGCTGTTGATAAATTGGAAAAAGCCTATGCTAATTTCATCTGGAAAGAAAAACAACATAAAATTGCATGGGATATGGTCTGTAAACCAAAAAAATCTGGTGGTCTAGGTCTTAGGAATATAAATGATTTGAGAGAAGTCTGTAAACTTAAGCTTTTTTGGAATTTTGTCAATGGGAATTCATTATGGGCTAGATGGATGAAAGCAAAATATCTTAAAATAAAGAATTTTTAGACTGCAAAATCAGAAAATCATTTCTCTTTCTCTTGGAAAAATATTTTAAGTTGTAGGGATATTGGTCTAAAACTTTTGGAAAGGAAATTCAAGGATGGTAAACAGACCAGCTTATGGTTTGACCCATGGATACATGGAAAATCTTTGGTCAGTCTTTTAGATTGGGATAGTTTACTTTGGTTTGGCGGGACTTCTGATAATGTTAGCACCATTATTCAAAATAATTCTTGGGATACATTTAGACACCCAGCTACTTCAATTTTTAATGTAGCCATAAAAAAGATTACTATCAACCCAAATCTTCAAAATGACACATGGGATTGGAGACTTTCAAAAAAGGGACTTTCTCTTTTAAAAAAACTTGGAAATTTATTCGGGGTCATGAAAGTGAAGTAGATTGGTACAATGTTATCTGGAATAAATCGAACTGCCCAAAAATGTCCCATTGTGCTTTCTTTGCTGTTATTAACAGGTTGCCTACAAGAGATAGGTGCTTGAAATGGAACAAAAATGGAGAAACAGTTTGTCTACTTTGCAAACAAGAGGCTGAAATCATAAATCATTTATTTTTTGATTGTGCCTTTTCAAAGTATATTTGGTACATAGCCAAGTCAAAACTTAAAATAAATCAGCATCAGGCTGTGCAAAGCATCAGAGAAAGCATCAAATACATACAGGAAAAGTTCAAAGAAAAATCAAAGGACGTCAAAAATGCTAGCATTATTCTCACAACAACCATCTTTCACATTTGGAAAGAAAGAAACCAAAGACTTCATATTTCAAAGGAAACAGGAAGCATTCAACTATGGAAAACAATGGATATGGAGAGCCAAATTCTCCTTAAAAAATTTGAAAGTCAACAAAGATACTCAGAAAATCTCAATCAAACTCTCTGGAGAACAGAAAACTATGAGGAAGAGTTAGAAATTTTCTTACAAAATAAAAAATATGACTCTGTCTTTCCTGGAGGCAAACCTCTTCACTACAGTCGATATCACTGGATGAAGAAGTCTAGCAGCCTCAGTAGTTCCAAATTTGAGATTGCCCATACTGGTGGCGGCCACCTCTACCAACAAATCAGTAATCCACCCTACAACAGAAAGGGAAGCATACTTTATTATAATCATGATGTTAATAATTATACGAATTCAAACACTGATTTCTCTTGTAATTTACCTGATAGGGGCGGAGGCTACCGCACACACAGGCACAAGGAGAATTTCGAACATCTCCTGCATAAAGACAAGATTTTGCAGCTGGATATGAATAATCAAAGAGTTTCGAAAGATTTCTACAAAAGCAACATCAACAATTTTATCTATCACTTATCTGTTTGGGACAAAGGAGAATGCAGCAAGCATTATGCTAATGAAGAGCTTACTGCTGGAGATAACAACAAGAGTTACACTAATAGCAAGTTTGCTACAATCGATTACTTCGATTTCTGCTCATCTGCTCACTCTTTCACTACAACAAAAGGACCATATTACAACTGTATTTTTACAACTATCACAATTTGTCAGTTGTAATAGAGGTTTTTTACAACTCTTTTTTTCAGAAAGTTGTAATAAACTTACTTTCAACAACTCTTCTTTTTTGCCAGTTGTAATAGATGCCTATTACAACCTTTCTATTTTGCAAGTTGTAATAGATGTCTATTTTTAACAACTCTTCTTCTTTGTCAGTTGTAATAGATCCCTGTTACAACATTTTTTTGTTAGTTATAATAGATGCATATTTTTTACAACTCTTCTTTTTTGTCAGTTGTAATAGATGTCTATTACAACCTTTTTTGCTAGTTGTAATAGATGCATATTTTTAACAACTCTTTTTTTCAGTTGTAATAGGTGTCTATTACAACTTTTTGTTTACCAGTTGTAATAATTAGTTAATAATTATAATTAAATAATAATACTTAATAATTAATAATTAATTAGAAAATTAATAATAAATAATAATTACTATTATTTAATAATAAGAGATTTAAAATATAAAGTAATTAATATTAATAATTAATATTTAATATAATTAATAATTAATATAATAATTATTAATTATTAAATAAATAATAATTAATAAATTAGAATTAATTTTTAATAATTAACATTAATAATTAAGAAATAACAATTAATATTAGTTATTAATATTTAATAATTGATATTTAAAATATAATAATCAATAAATAATAATAAATATTGATTACTATTAAATAATAATAATTAATTTGAAATATGAAATAATTAGTATTAATAACTACTATTAAATATAATTAATAATTAATATAATAAATAATAATTAATAAATTATAATTAATTTTTGATAATTAATAATTAACGCTGATAATTAATAATTAAGAAATAAAAAATAACATTAATAATTAATAATTGATATTAAAAATATAATAATCGATAATAATAATTAATAGTTAATAATAAAAAATAAATACTATTAAATAACAATAATTAATTTGAAATATGAAGTAATTATAACTAATATTTATATACTAACTATTGAATTGATAATTTATAAATAATAATTACTATCGAATAATAGTAACTAATTATTAACAATATTTTTTTTGTAGTAAGATTAATTAACTAAATAAAAATTAAATAGTAATAGTAAAAGTTAAAAACCAATGTTAAACAATAATAATAACTAATAGTTAAATTAAATAATAGTTTTTAAAATGAAATAGTATTAATTTAATAAAATTAAATTAAATAAATTATATTAAAATAATAATAATTAATAAGTAATCATTAATAATTAAGAAGTAATATTTAATATTTATTAATTAACTTTTAATGATTAATAATTTATAATTTATATTCAATAATTTATAAGTTACAATTAGTAAATTATAATTAATAATTTTTAACACTACGATCATTAAGGATTTGTTAGTATATGGCGCCAGAAACTAAAATTTTAAGGCATGCCGCCCTTTTCTTTTATTAATTTCACTCCACACGCTTCCTTAACCCTAAATCCCAAATAACCTATCTCTCCATTCTTAATTCCAAAGTAAATCGACAACAACCTCTTCCTCTCCACTCCAAACAGAATATACCTAAAATCATTCTCATCAGCCTCGACCTTCGCTTTCTCTTCTAGAAACCTCTCTGTTCTGTTTATCAGTTGTTCACTGTAATCGGCAACGAGAGTCAGAGAGAGAGAGTCGAAGTTGTTCATCAGTTGTCACTGCATTCCACCACCTACCTGCACCGCCTACCCTCATGGTTCACGAAGTCTACCGCCAGCACCAACCGGCTTTCTGCTACCAACCTACCACCTTTTCCCTAATTTGATTTTTCCAGCTCTAACCCTAAACGATGTGAGTTTTTAGTTTAAGTTCTATATAGTTTAATTAAACAATGTTTATATAATATAATTATCAGTTTGGACTTACGGTGGAAATTACTATATAGTATTTATTTGAATTTTTTTAAATCATTGGTTGCAGACTTCAAACATGCTGTTAAATTATTGCACAATATAGATTAGTTGTAATTTAATTAAACAACTAGTATAGCTGGTGCTAGTAGGTATGATTTATGGTTCTAGTTCTTTTTGAAGCTTGGTGCTAGGCTCTCAGTTTGATCACACGGGAACAATATTATTTTTAGTGACCTCGCGATTGTTTTTATTTTTGAAATAATGTTTTTATATTTAAAAACAAATTTTATCATCATATCTATTTTGCGTATAATCTCTAAGAACTGGTATATCAGTTTTGACTTTAAGTATTCTTTTGGGCCGTTGGTTACACCTAAATATTTGTTGCTTTTGATGTTGTACCCAGCGGCCTCTGTTTTTATGTACCATGATTCATGTTTAAATATATATGGTACAAAATGTTGGAGATGTGTATGGATTTTCTATGTAATATAGGCTCATGTTCTTTTCTTAGTTGACTGAGTATGCTTATCTTCTCAAATGAAAACATCCTCACCAGAATATCTTTGTATTTGAGTTCTAAGTCTGCTGGACATGTTTTTCCAGAATTGGATGTTTTTTCTTGCATATATTACGCTAATGGTTCTGATTTCAACCCAGTTATTAGGATATCAAAGAAAAACATCTTTTATGCATATCTTTAATGGAATTTCTGTACTCTAGTTGGCAATTCTTAACGAGTGCATTTTCAGTAATGGAAGTGCTGCTCAACCTCTTATATGATCCAATTATAACACTTATGGTGTACGTTTTGTTGGAACAGGCACACTGCATATATATTTGCAGTTCTGTGGTATTCAGAGCTTTTGTGCCTTGACTAGTTCTGTTTCCACCACTGGAGACTATTCTATTAAACATGTATGTCTAAAAGTGGTTGAAACTCTTTGCAACAGGTTAACGTACATGATGTTGGCAAGGAAATGGAGTTAAATCTGTTAAAGCAATACAGCCAGGATAATATTATGATATCCATGTTTATTATACAACCTTCTATTTCTCTTCTTTTTCTTTATTGGATTGACATTATTGATGATATATAATATGATTAGGTTGAGAGAATATTCGTTGATAGAATTAGCAAGACCAGTAGTGATGATGTGGTGCCAGAGTATTTGGTAAAGTGGCAGGGACTTTCCTATGCTGAAGCAACATGGTATGTTTTTGCTCTTTATCGTTTTTATATTAAAGAAATGCAAGTTATTGCTGTGGTGTCTGTAATTAGATGAAAAATTAGGTTGGATAATGGCAACATTATAGCTAAATCATAAGGCCATCGACGCCTACACATTGTTAATTGTAGCTTTGCAATGCATCATAATAACTGTTATCTTAAACTGTAAAATTTCTGAGTTGTAACTTTAAAGTGGAATTTGAACCCACTGCCACCATTCCTCTTTCATAACTATCAGATTGCCAAGCCACAAATTAAAATTTCAATTTCATTCAAAGCCGCCGTACCACATGATTTTTGTAGATTTAGTAAATTGTCAACGTCGAGCTGTTATAAAACAAGTCAGCAGCTACTGCTTGATCTGAAGCTACACATTCATATGCAACATGCAATATTATTTGTACCAATACAATCATATCAGATCTATACCTGTCCATACCTGTCTAGGAAGTGTAACATATCAATTCTAATGTGAAGATGTGTATCTACATGCTTAATGTGAATTTTCTTGTAATTTTTACTGTGATCAAATAAATTAGCTAATCAAATGTTTACATTATTTCTTGACATCGTTATAGATTTGCTGAAACTTTAGTTGAAAGCATCTTGCAAAATTCATTAAAACGTACTCCATAAACAAATTATGACGACTATGAAAAAGAAAAAAAGGAGGGATAAAAGACACTGTTGAATGAGATGTCCAGTTCGATGAATAAGCATGTAACCACAGAATCACGTAGGCAGTGCACAGCACTACCTTTCCAAAGGCAGGTGTGAACTGCCTTTGGAAAGGCAGTGTTCCAAAGGCAGGTGTGTGAGTGTGTTTTTTTCTTGATTTAAATGCAATTCAAGTTTAGCAGACTTAATTCAAATACATCATTTAGAAAACTTAAACAAAAAATGCCTTTTTCAATTATGTTTAGAGTACTAGTAAGTGCGCTAAAAAGTAACCGTGTGTCTGTGTGGTGTCTTTTTTCAATTCAAACGCTATTCTAGTTTAGCAGACTTAACTTCTTCAAGGTATGCAAGATAAGTTTACCAAACCCAAGCTTCCAACTTATTATGCACATATTAATGTCTTTTGTCACTTACTGTTTAGTATTCTAAATTTGCGTGCATTCAATTTCGTCACATTGAGATAAACTATAAACAAAAAATTATTTCTATAATTTAACAAACTTTAAATTAGATATTTCTTTACCATTTACCAGAACTAGTGAAAAGTTATCAATGTCTTTGGCAATATGTTTTCTCAAGTACAACATGGTAACTAAAACATAACAAATTGTTGATAGAGCAAGGATGCAGAGGTATTGTTAAAGCTTGGAAGCACGCCGGATAAGGTAGAGCAGTATAGATTAAAGAGAGATGTAATGGAGAAGCGTTTTTTAAGAGTTGCACGTGGTTTCATAGTCGGCGGTGTTCGCCTTGGCATGTTTACTGCTGCCTTTTATGGTTTACAAAACCTTTTTGCTGAAAAACGTGGTGTGCATGATGTGTTCAATATTGCTGGTGATGGATCTGTTACAACTGCAACCTTTGGTCTTATTTGTTAGATTTCTTAACTCTAGTTTAATAATTTAATTTTATTAGTTTTCTGGTAGCTCCCTGGCAATGTAGGGTTGCTTCTTATTTTCAGTTTCATGTTCCAGTGCCAGGTTCCATTCCATGGAGAGCTAGGAATGTTTTGCTTAGTTCAGTCTTAGGGGTTGGGATTTGTTTTCCTCTAGGTATTTTTTTCTTTTGTGCTTCTTCTTTCTTTGACCATTTTTTTTTGGTTTTGGAAAATGATCTCTATTGACTGTTTTGCAAAATATATGACCTACCCTTAAGATATTTTCTATTAATGTTGACTGCTGGTGATAACATTCCACCGTAGATCTCGGAGTTTGTGCTTTGTTACATTAAAAAATACATAAATGCTCAATAACTTGATTATTAGAGTTAACCCGCAAAAAAAAACAATATGATATAAGATGAACATGTTGACAAGTCAAATAACAAAAAATTATTATTTTATACATAAAAAAATGAATTGAATTAATGATCAATTTTTTATAAATAAGTATAATAAAAAGGTTTCTTGATTGGGTTATAGTATACAGCAAGCGAGATGTATTTATTGGATTAATTAGCAGACTTCAGTTCTTTATTGCTTTAGCATCGAGTAAGACATTTGGTTGAACTTTGGTTTTGATTTTGTTAAGTATACCATTGAAGAAGGGTTGTCTGGCCATCTGAGGTGAGGTTGTCTCTAAAAAATAAAAAATAAAAAAAAAACTATTGTGTGTGTTTTTATATGTACATATACTAAATGTATTTATAACCATCTAAATTACTTGAGCCTAAATGCTAGTCTGGATTATGTGACATTTTGTTTGAATTGTTCAGGTTATTTGTTACACTATAGCATGTGAGAGGAAGAGTACAACATCAATGAGCAAGCATTGAAGTAGGTACAACACTACGGCTGAAAATGGTGCTACAACAAGTTGTAGTTGCTGTTATAGGATGGTACGACAGGGTTTCAACTTGGAAATATTGCAAATGCTGATGCTATAAAGTGCTTTAAAGTACATGATGCTACAGAGTAGTGCAAGGTTCAGATACATGCAGTTGCAGTTTTAGAGATTGCTACTGCTGGTTGATGGCTATAGCCTCTTTCGGAGGTTGCTAAAGTTTTGGAGGTTGCATTTACAGTTTTGGAGTGCAAGGTTCAGATGTTGTCTATAGCTGCTACGGAGTAGTGCAAGGTTCAGATGTATTATAATTTGATTGAATATCACAATGATTACAACTCTACTGATTTGATTATTTGGTTTGTTTGATGTATTAGTTTTGTAGATAATAATTAATAATGTAATGTTTGAATTGCTTATATTGTTATTTTAATCCTATTATTTATGATTATTTGTTTCTTGCTATACTTGAATAATGTGTGTATAAATTAATTTTTTTATTTTACATTTTTTTACCACAACTATCAATCACAGTTGTAAGAAAGTCTTTTATAATTGCCAATAGTTGTAAAAATTCTTCTACAACTGCCAATAGCAGTTGTAAAAAATCTTATACAACTGGCAATTGTCAGTTGTAAAAAAAACTTTTACAATTGTCAATACCAGTTGTAAAAATTTTTTTACAACTGCTTTAGCTGTTTATAAAAGATTATTTTACAACAGCCAAAAATAGTTGTAAAAAGTTAGGACTCTATTACAACTCTGGATATAACGACTGGCCACCGGCCGTTGTAATAGACGTATTACAACTGTTTTTTGCAGTTGTAATAGGGTATTTTTGTTGTAGTGTTTCGACTACAATAAGCAAAAGCCCCTACTTAGGCCTGAGATTCAAGGCATCTCTAATCGAGTTCCCCCAAACATCAGGGATCGGCTTTCATCTGAGATATCCATCAAGAATAAAAAGCAAAAAGAGCAGAGAACCTCGGCTCCGCTTTATTCGCGAACAATAAAGCGTGACACACTCGATATCAATGATGAAGATAGCAAGGGAAATGACTTTACATGGAAGACTCCATGATCTCCCTGATTTGTTTCAAAATTGCCATGAATCGCTCTTCCTTTTTTTTAGGGTTTTCGTTACTGAATAATAGAAATGTTGCGGCGATGGTTTGATATGTGTTTGTTTCGGGTAGGGTTTATTTACGTACCTGTTTCTTTCTGGGCCTTGGGCCAAATTTTTATCAGTTTCAAAATAAAATAAAAACTATACGTTGAATTTTCCCATTTAGAAACAAGTTATAATGATCAACTTTGTGTTCAAAGCATCAAAGAACCATCTCTAACAAACAGCCATCCAGCTGAAGGATACAAATAACATAGTTGGAAATTTATAAATAGTAAACTCATACAATCCAACACATAATTTGAAAGAACTATGCATGTCAAAGTCTAGGCATTTTCGAGAGGGAAGGGAGAATAAAGGTGAGGGAACATTGATCTCTAAATCGAAAACCCTACCAAAACCAAACATTTTCTTTTTTCCAATGTGACGCTCTAAATAACTTGGTTCGCCTTGATAGTATAAAAAAAATCTGAATAAATTTATCTGTTTCAGCATAAAACAAACATTAGAAACTGGCAAGCATCAAAAATTGGTAAGCAGAACTATAAGGCAACATAGTGAACTTGGCATCCTTAACATGAGAAAGCTAAACTCCTCTATGCTAAACTGACCATATTCATTTTTAAATTTTGTTTTCAGAAGGGACGTATATTTGGAAAGACGTTTCCCAAAAATTCCCTAATTCGATATGCATATGTGTAGGATATATTATTTTATAAGAAACATTATTATTACTATTTGGCAACTCTTTCAATGAACCCGATGATATATTATTGTGAAAAAAGCAGAGTCAATGATTACCAAAAGAAAAAGGTTAAGTAGTTATACTAGCGCTCACATGGTAACCTTGAAGTCGTAGGAGACGAAAGCCAAGAACTGTACAATTTACATCTTTAAGTTCATATTTTTCATCCCATTTTCTGCAAAATGTCATGTATCATTTCAAAAGCCATTATGAACGCACAAACACCCACACATGCATACATATAACTTAAACTTCCACATTATTAATTATTATACTTTAATGGTCATGAATAGACAAGACAACATTATCGAAATGTGATATATTATGCTAATTTCACTCAATAACACATAACGAGCACTGAAAGTTTACTTTGTATGCATGGGTAGTTCAACATTATGAACTAAACAACAAACTTGAAGCCTGTCATTTTTTCTTTATATAAAGACAACGATATATACACAATTTTTTTTTGAGAAAAATGTGTGATCCTCTACGAATAGAGGAGAGCACACATGCTAATATATATATATCACAAATATAAAGTGCTGCCAACATGCCTGGCAGGTAACAAAAAACCAATTACATATATATCAAATCTCAGGTACTCCTAAGATGAGTTTCGGCAAGACCACCACCCATCACACCCTGATATCGAGCTCCGGCATGGCCACCACCCGATATTAAGGTGTTGGAAGTACCTAAAAACCTAGAAGAAAAAAAAAACAAAAAACTACTGGATGACGTCCCAGACTGATAAGGAAGCTCCAATCATCTGAATCAGTAGAGGTGAATAAGCATCTGCTCTAAGGTGGATCTGCTGAAAAGAGAAACCGCTCTGAAGCCTCTGATCAAGAGAAAGGGGTACCGGACTGAAGAATATATCCTCCTCTCTACCATCTGGTGTCGACCAATCTGAAGATATAAAAACCTGCAAAATGAACCTGATATCCTATCTCCCATACCTGTAACTGAAAAAAGACTAAAGAAAAAATTAGAATGATACATATATATGTATATTTATATAATAAATATAGATATATATGTAATAATAAGGAAGGAAATAAAATCCTAAATAAGACTAAGTGAACAATAACAGTATAAATTAAATACTTAAAAACCAATACCAAACAAAGACTAGTACAAAAATTGAGATGGATCAATCTTATGAACCTTTAATCATAAGTAAGTTATGATTAGAAGTGAAATCATCATCCAAACTAGAGAAAATATTAATAATACTATTATTAATGTTAAAAAAATTATTGTTGTGTTTTAAAAAATTAATATTATGATTAACCTTGTTAAGATACCTTTTGAAAAGGATATTTTTATCTAATTTATATTTGGGGTTAGAGATCCAATTAAAACAAAATGAAGAAATTGTACAAATCAATTTGTTAAAATGACAATTATTATTATTGAAAATTCTTTGATTTCTTTCAAACCAAATAAACCAACTAATAATAATGAATAAAGTGTCTAGTAAAAATCTAATATTCTTTTTGAACTTGAATCTGTAAATATTCCAGTAAAATTCACAGTTCGAAATTTTTGTTGTTATATTAAAGTTAAAAATTTTAAGAGTATTAATTAAAATGTAATTAGAATCCATATAATTATAGTATATATGATTAATGTCCTCAAGATACAGATTACAAAAATAACATTTTTATCATTTTGAATATTTTTTCTTTTTAAAAATTCGATTGTATTAAGTTTTCCATGAAGAATTAACCACATGTGAATTTTGGATTCGGGAGGAGCATTAGATTTCCACATATATTTAAATGAGTTATTTATTGTACCCGAAAAATTAATGAATCTGTAGAAAGAATTAGAAGTATATTTCTTACTTTTATCCCATTCCCAACTAAGAAAATCATTATCAATATTATATAGATTTAATCTGGAATAAAGCAAAGAAAGTTGTCTAAAAGTTGAATCGACTAAAATTCTGTTAAAACTGAAATTCCAAGGAGGATCATTTTCTGGAGAATAAACTTCATTAATTAAAGCATACTTAAAGTTACAAATTTCATATAGATCCTTAAATTCTATCTTAAGAGGGAAGATCGGAATCCAACGGTCATGCCAAAACAAAGTACGATTACTAGAGTGAACAATTGTATTTATTCGTAAATTAAATATCTCATTACATTTTAAAATGTTTTTCCAAAAGTTAGATATATTTTGAGTGGCTGGAGAAGCAATTTGATATAAATTGCTATTTCCATTATAGTAATATTTAGAAATGATCTCTTTCCAAATAGCGTTATCATTTATATCTTTAAACTTCCAAAGCCATTTACCTAACAGTGACAAATTCATATTACGCAAATTAATGACACCTAATCCACCTTCCTTCTTAGCCTTACAGATGGTTTCCCAATTTACTAGACATTTAATATTATTATTAGAGTTTTCTCCACTCCATAAGAAATCTCTTCTAATCTTATCAATTTTATCAATAACCCAATCCGGGAACAAATGCAAGGACATCCAATAGATCGGAATAGTTGATAAAACTGAATTTATTAAAACTAGTCTACCTGCTCTAGATAGAAATCTTCCATTCTAGTTAGAAATCTTATTTTTAATTTTATCAATGATAATAGTCCAGTCGTCATGTTTGAGTTTGGTGGGTCTAATCACAAAACCAAGGTAATCAAAAGGAAAGTTCATAGTTTTACAATTAAGAGTATTAGCAACTAAGTTTCCAACATTATCAAAATCATTTAAAACTAACACAGAACTTTTGTCAAAATTTATTCTTAAACCAGATAAATGTTCAAAACTGTAAAGGATAAACTTAAGGGTAATGATGTGTCTTGGAAAATGGGAAGAAAAAAGTAAGGTATCATCAGCAAATTGAAGAACCGATAAACCATTACGCGAAATTTCATTGCCTACACGTCCAAGAGATCCATTATCCACTGTTCTTTTAATAATTTTAGCAAAAACATCAGCAGCTAAGTTAAATAATAAGGGCGATAAGGGATCCCCTTGCCTTAAACCTCTCTTATATTGAATTCTATTACCTAATATACCATTAACCATAATACTAGAGTTTCCAGTTCTAAGCAAGTTCAAAATCCAATAGGTCCATCTATGACTAAAACCTCTAGCATGAAAAATATCTACAAGAATATCCCAATCTACTGAATCAAAAGCTTTAGCAAAATCAAGTTTTAAAATCGCACAAGTTATGTTATTCTTACAACAGTAATTAATATATTCTTGAACAACTGCCACACCATCAGTGATATTTCTCCCTTTAATAAAAGCCGATTGTGAACAATCGATTAATTCATTCATTCTTTTACTAAGTCTATTAGCTAGAACTTTAGAAATGATTTTAACTGAACAGTTAATCAAAGAAATAGGTCTAAAATCTTTTAAGTTTTAAGCTCCTACTTTTTTGTGTAACATAATAACATTTGCGAAGTTAAATCTCCCTAATTGCAAATTACCATTGTAAAAATCATTAAACATATTAACTAAGTAAAATTTTAAAACGTCCCAAAAAGTAATATAAAACAAAATAGGAAACCCGCCAGGTCCCGGGGATTTATCACTTGGCATGTCATTAATTGCTTTTCTAATTTCTTCTTCAGTAAAAGGATTATCTAACTCTGATAAATCAATAATAGAATCAGGTGGATACAAATCTATCCATCTAACATTGATTCTATGTTTGATTTTAGAACCAAAAATATCCTTATAATAGTCTGTAAAAGCCTTGTTAAGATCTCTTTAATCCACTAACTCTATATTATTCACAAATATAGAGTTAATTGTATTACTACATTTTCTACCATTAGCTATATTATGAAAAAATTTGGTATTATTATCACCTTCGTTGATCCATTGAATTCTGGATCGTTGTTTCCACATAAACTCCTCCTTTTCTAAAATAGAATTTAATTCATCTTTTAAATTGGCGAGAACATTACGTTCGCCTAAATTTAGAGGTCTAGATTCTTCTATCTTATTAATTTTAAGCATTTCATTAAGAATATTATCTTTTTTAATTTTTAAATTACCAAAAACATTTTTGTTCCAGTTTTTAAGAAAAATCCTAAGCTCTCTAAGTTTAGAAACAAAAGCTTTTGCAGAATTTTCCTTATTTCTGATATTATGGAAACTCAAAGAAACCCATTTACCATTAACTAGATTTACAAAGTTGGATTCCAAAAGCCACATTTTTTCAAATTTAAAGTTGTTAATAATACGTCTATGGTGTTCACAAGTAAGTATAATTGGACAATGATCAGAGTATGTATAAGGTAAACCAGTGACTCTACAGATTGGGAATTTATCTTCGATATCATCGCTAACAAAAAATCTATCGAGAAGAGCCATGGATGGAGACTCTCTAGCGTTATTCCAAGTATACTCTCTATTAGAAAGAGGAATTTCAATCAAATTAGAATTAATAATAAATTGATCAAACTCCTCCATTGCAGAGTAATGCCCTTCCCTAGGAAATCGCTCTCCAATGAAACGCATAACATTAAAATCACCCCCCAAAATCCAAGAACCCTGGGTAAAAGATCTAAAATCCAAGCATTCATTCCATAAAATTCTCCGATTAATTTTTGAATTAGGTCCGTAAACATTAGAAATATTTAAAAAAGAGTTATCAGAAAGATTAATGAGTATAACATGAAGAGAATGCTGTTTAACAATACATTGAAGCAATTTAAAATAATTATCCCGCCACCCTATCATTAATCCCCCTGTAGTACCCACAGAAGGTAAAAAAAACCCATTTTCTAAAATGATACCCGCCTAATCTTCTAAAAAACCTAACATTAGGACATCAAATTTTAGTTTCTTGAAGCAATGCAATGTCAATCGAATAATCTTTAAAGAACGCTCTAACCTTATCACACTTGTTTAAATCATTTAAACCTCTAATGTTCCAACTAATGATCCTCATAAACCAACTGTACTAGCCCTCTCTAATTCCTTACATCTAATATACTCCCGATCAATTTCAGAATCAGAAAAAATAAAAGATGTATCACAAGCTAACTGACTAAACTCAGCAGACGATAGACTGCCTAATGCATAACACTACACCAAAACATGAAATTCCCAACAAAAATATTTCTGAATTACTAACAATCAAATGCCGTTATAAAATAATAACACTTAAATCCCATTATAAAACTTTCAAAGCCGTTGTAAAAGGAGCTGTAAATAGTTTATCACTGCTTTACATCGTTATAAAATTTGGTAAAAATGAAAATAAATTGAAAACAAAAGGGTAAAAGATGGAAAATAACATCCGGACTCAAACGCTTCAGCTCATTTCGCTTCCCACTTTCTTTGGCCGCCAAATCTCCAAATTATTTTCACTTTCCGCCAAACAAAAGGGGAATACTTTCCGATGAAACACGGCTTAATACCTATTAAAAAAGATCGAGATTAAACTAGCCGCCGTCGGCTTTTGCTATCGCTACCAAGATGTGCTACCGCCGCCAGCTTTTTCTATCGCCACACCGAGTTGTGCTACTGCCGCCCGTTTGAAGTCTCGACTGTTGCACTAGCCTTCAAATCTACCAATCAGCGTGAGTCGATTTATAATCTATCTCTATTTTGAGTTATTTGATGTGTTTGAAACTAATTTTGGCATGTAAAGCAGTAATATAGCTTGATTGTATATCAATCGGGATACTTATTCAATCAATTGAGTTAATATTGTGTTTAAATTGTTTGAAATTGGTTGAGTTACCGGCTATGGCTTTTAACCACATCAATTGAGTTAATAATGTGATATTGAACATATAATGATTCAGGTACATTGATTATCTTTTTCTTGGTGATTATGTTGATCATGGGCAACACAGCTTGGAAACAATAACATTGCTTCTTGCTCTTAAGGTAATGTTAATCTGCATTGTTGTATTTTGGTCCTGCTTTTCAACAAAATGTTTACCTTGCACTGTGTTGACAGATAGAATATCCAGAGAATATCCATCTGATCCGTGGAAATCATGAAGCTGCAGATATCAATGCTTTATTCGGTTTTCGTCTTGAATGCATTGAGAGAATGGTAATGGCTAATATTTGGTGCTTATTTATATCTTTACTGCTACAGTTATGTATTACCAAATTTACAGGGAGAAAGTGATGGAATATGGTGTGGACTCGAGTCAATCAACTTTTTAACTATCTTCCTCTTGCTGCTTTGATTGAGAAAAAGATTATATGCATGCATGGTGGGATAGGTAGATCGATCAACTCAGTGGATCAGATTGAGAAGCTCGAGAGGCCCATAACAATGGATGTTGGATCTATCATTTTAATGGATCTTTTATGGTATTTTGTTCTTCCTTCTTAAAGTCCTTGTTTCACATTTTTCTTTTCTTTTAGTGTTATTATATAATTTGTAGGTCAGACCCAACAGAGAATGATAGTGTAGAGGGTTTGAGACCAAATGCTAGAGGTCCTGGTTTGGTAACTTTTGGGGTATGTATTACCTTTCTTTTTAGAAGAGTATGCTTGAATATAATTTATATCTGTATTTCATTGTTTGTAGTGCAATTCTCCATGCACGATTATGTACTTGGTACATGATGATATATTGAGTCCAAGTAACAATATTTTGTTGAATGTACCACATTTTCTGTATTCAATGGCTATAAAACCACCATTTTTGTCAAAGATTGAATTATCCTGCTAGACCTTGATTGCCGCCAATTTTTCCTTCCAACAACTTAAATTTACATCATGACTGCAAGTTCAAATTACTGCAGTAAAAGTTCTCAAAAAACCCAAAAATTAATGTGGTCAATGTCCATCCATAGTGAATTTAGATTGGTTTTGAATTTTTACATGCGTCTTAATCAAGATTTAAAGTTTTAATGTTTATGACTCACTTAGGCTCATGTAGTGGACCACTCTATAATTTTCATATATTTCTTTCTAAATGGATGTCCTAAGTTTTATATATATATGGACTGATATTGCTTTCCAAATCAACCAAGTAATCCATAATTATCACTTATCCTATAAAAAATGTCGCACAATGGTAGAGACCAACGTATAATTTTTAGCTATTTAGTTTTTATATTAAAAACGTAAAAAAATATAGATCGTAAAAGTTTATAAAAAGAAAGTAAATCTGGTCCTATATAACCTGGTCATAATTTAGATGATTAATGTCATTACACCGCTTAAACATGCTTTTATATTTAAGATTAAAACATCTTTAGTTCCTTTCCATCCATGTAAACCTGACCGAACTAATTAGTCAAAAAGGCGTCTAGTAGTTTTGAAGTCATGATTACTACGATCCCAATAATCATAGAAACTGGAGTTAAAATGAAAAGTAGAGAAGTAAATTTGCTTAGCCACGGTGAATTCATATTTGCGAAAGAGATGGTTGGAGGATTCCTCCATCATGTCACAGGTATAGCACTGCCGGTTTATGTGAACATTTTTCCTTCTGAGAAATGAGACAGTGCCGACCACATATCCAATGCAACTATTATGTCATAACTTTTACTCGTTGTATTCCACTTCTAAACCACGTAAATTCTATTCTACGTTAAGCTTTCCATAAATACTAAATATTAACAAGTACATTGAATATACTTCTACATGGCAGTCCTCGGCTCACTTAACTAGGATAACCCCCAATGCCGAAGTATAAAGAAAGGAAATCAACAGTTTTGATCACCCTTCTCTTAATAATATAGAGGTACAATAAATACAAGGCAAATTGTCAGTTATCCGAGTGTGAAATACTTATTAGTCATCAAAAATTAGTATCAAAGCTGATTTTCCCTTATATATAATGTCATTCATACCTATATTTTAGTCGTTAACTCCCCTATAAAATTAGTATTAAAAAATTAGTATCAAAACCAATATATTAAAATTCCAAATACCCGGATACCATCCAATGACAACTCTACTTTTATTTTCTTCATACAAATTATAAGTGTATGCCCAACCTGGTTTCATGCATCTTATAAAGACATGTACCAAATTTTTATTTACTTTACGTTCCAATACAACTACTACTGATGGTCTTAGTCCGTTTACATGCTCTTGTATATCATACTTCCTTACAGGAGAGTTTAATCCCCTGACATTTCAAGTTAGGAATGTCATTTAATTTATATCTGAATTTGCTCCTCTGGCTTCAGACGTGCTAGGGAGGCAGCTCACTTTACTTATTTTAGTTTTCCTGGCTTTTGATTTGAAATGTGCTATAGGATTATCCCATGGTAGATTATTAATAACATCACCGTTAGCAATGGATTTGAATTCAAAAGGAACCTCCTCATTTCTTATACGTCTCGTTTGTCTAGTACTTGAGCTTTCCACTACATATTCTGTACCTTCCTTCATGTCTAATTTTCCACCCCTAAGTGTTTTAGGACGGGTCGAACCATTAGAATTGTTTGATTTTTTTTACTGTTGCCTTCTTTTCCTATATACAGAGACATGTTATGTTGAGTGTCACAACCTGAAATGCCAATCTGATCACTTGCATGTCCAATTACTTCTATATTCGAGGCTGAAGCTTGTCCATAACTTTGATTCATTATATATTCAAGTATGGATGAATTTCACTTTCTATTTTTCCCATACAAGAAAAGGTTTGAATGGTATACAAGCAGAAAATAAAGTTCAGATTCACTATAGTTTCTGGTCACATTTTCATAGTGTACTAGGATCAAGAAGCAGCTGAGGAAACCAGGCTATCGAGTCAGTCCTAGATGTATGAATACCTTGTTAATTTATCTTATGCATTATAGTTTATCTCCTCCATATTTTGTTTTACAGTATTCATAATTTGACAGGAATTTTTTTTACAGTATTCACATGTTCATCATTTTCTATCAAACAATATGCAAGATATTGATAGTATATTCTTTAGTTTATGCTTTTACTTTATTTAATATGCAAAATATTTTCAAGTTCAACTTTTGTTTATAATTTATTTGGGTATTATGCAGGCATTAGTTGAAGCAGTGGAGGAAAGACAAAAGGAAAACTCTAGTGTCAATGGTAGCAATGGAAGTAGAAGTTTTGAAGATTTTGAGAATTATCCCATTGCTGAAGTGTTTGGAAAGGAGAAAAGAAAAAACTATTGTCGTGCAATTAGCTCTACATTGATTATGAAGCAAGTGAAGCTTACACAAGCATCAAAAGCTATCTATGAAGCACCACAAAAATGGTAATTACAAGCTATTTGATATAATTGATGGAGGTTTTGTTATTTGGCCTGAGTGTCGTGTTCGTTGTTTGTAGGATCTAGAATTTATTTTGAAGTAATGTTAGAACTTGTAATATTTTGATTTCATACTCTTTAGTTATGTATGATGAACTTGTGAAATTTCGAATCTTCCTTCAATTTGTTGTCAAATATTTATGCAATTTAAGTTGTATGTTTGAATGCGTAATTGCTTATTGTTATCGAAATTCTATAATTTTTGATATGTATGTACCTACTGTATTATAATAGACAATTCTGTAGTGTAAATGCTAGCAAAAATGCAGCTCTACATGGTTTGGTAGCTGTAACGAACATATTTGTTACTAAAGACGAAATTTATAACGAGCATAGTCGTTACTATTGATGAAATTTGTAACGAACAAGTGCGTTACTAATGATGAAATTTGTAATGGACAAGGTCGTGATAATTTAGAATGACAACCCCTTCTTCCACCATGAAAGGGGAAACTAAGTAACGGAAAATATCCGTTACAAACCGATGCAACTAATAACAACCTATTTCGTTACAAAAATTTAGATTTCTAACGACAAAGTCCGTTGGTAAGTGATATATCTAATAATGGGTAGAGGCCGTTATAAATATTTGTAATGACATTCCTCATGCCTGTACCGCTCACGACTATATCTGTTATAAATTTCATTTGTAACGACTATATTCGTTACAAATACACCTTTTTGGTGTTGTGTAAGTAGAATACTCACTACCCAAAATAGAACTCATACCTGAGCCTGGATCCGTAGCGCCACTCGTGGCACTCGATCCAAGTAACTCACCCATGGATGGAATCTGGCAGTTTCGTATCCTATCACTTCGATGAACGGATCCACTAGAAACAACTGGTTTCTTGCACCTTCCTTTCTTTGACTTTGGGAAAGAACTGCTGCCACTCTCCATCCTTTTAGACTCCAACACATCAGCTATTTTAGTCATTGCCATCGCACTAATACTCAAAGAAACACCATTATCTCCTGGAACTAGATCTGAAGCAACATCTGCCATTCTATCTGAAGAACTACCCGAAATCATAGAAACTCTTTCAGCTGTTATACTCAAAGGAGTTTCTTTATTTAGTTCTGCTTCCCCTAAAAAATCACTCAAATTCTTACTATCATTTATACATACTTTCCCTATGACAGTTTCTGTAGCAATACAATTATCCACCTCTTCCTCTATGTTTTGGAATGTACACTTGTTTATATCAATATAATCAGCCATCTCCCTATTAATAAAAACATCCTCTTCCAATCTGCCCATCCTCATCAAAGACCAAATCTCAACATCAACTCCATAATCTGGACAAATAGTGCTATTTTCATTTCTGTCATCATCAATCTCAGCTGAGAAATATCCAACTTTAACTAAATTCTGCATATAAAACTCGCCATGTAGACTGGTGTCATATTGTACATCGACAGAAAAGCAACATGCCGAATTCGAACTTATATCGTTCTCCATAAACTCATCCAATTTAACTGTAGATGTAGCTGACATTAATCCGTCAAGAACCTCTCCCAGATGAAACTTTGCCACTTCTTTTATAATTTCGGAAATTCCAACTTTCAAGTATAACCCAGAAGAATCACTCAAAGCACTGAGATTTTCAGTGGCACTGGAATCTTCGATGGAAACACTCAGTAACGAAATTTCTTTTACAAAAAAATTACCCATATCAGATTCTGTCTCAACTGAGATATCTACCCCTTCATATAGATTTTGAGATGTGAACTTATCAATATTGTGACAAACAAACTTCTCCCTGGACATGACATTTTCCTCTTCCAAACTGACTGTCCCCCCAATAGACAAAATATCAATTTCAACACCATTGTCAATACAATCCTTACTAAAAGCTATACTTTCATTGTCAAACTCGGTTGAAACATCACCAATGTAATTTATGCTCTGAGTATTTTGCTCACCAATTACACTGACATATGAGTGTACATCAACCGTAACAGGTACAATCGGGCAAACCAAATTCTTTAGTGAATCTATCTCAAATGGCTCTTCTACATTAACTGATGATGTTAATACTATAATCTCATCAAAAACCTCTCCATAATGAAGCTTAGTTACTTCTTCAATTTTTTCAAATAAACCATCAATCAATAATATCCCACTATTATTATCCATAGCGTTCAACTAAGAATCTGACTTATAAGGAGTCATAGAGCAGACTATTTGAGAATCTGTTTCACTTCTACAAGATGCATTGCAGTTATCAATAATAATATCAGAGAGTTCCAATCCAAGTTCAATATCATCTTTGTCGTCAAGTGCCAGACAGTTAAAACTGTTATTAGTCTTTAACTCGAAATTGACCTTTTTCTGGGATTTAAATCTGTTTCCTTTAACTCTAATGAAATCACTGGTTAGATCAATAACCTGATTATCCATGGTAAACCCTGAAGAAAGCTTCGTTTCCATAGAAGTACTGGAACCCGTTGAACATTGGATGACAGTGCAATCAATTAACATAGGATCAAAATCAATTATCCCCTCCTCTTTAGTATTAGCAAATAATTCATAGTTCAGATTTCCTTTATAATCAAGCAAAACATCAGCTATCCCGCCATTATCATCTGGATTTTTGGACAAGACTTCAGATTTTCCAAAATAATCTTCTGGGTCGCCAAACCTCTCCCTGTAGCCCTTTCCGATGTTCGGTGAATTTATTACATCAAAATGAGTAAACATTTCTTCTAATAATTGAATTCCTTCATTTCTCTTCCGCCAAAGATTATCAAGAAGAACGCCTTTGAGAAGCATACATTTTAATGTAAATTGAAGACCGTGATCAATGAATTGCGGCCCAGTAACTATACTCTTCGATTTCATCAAGCAAGGATTTTCCTTAGGACCTGAATTACCTCCTTCAAAATACGATCCAGAGGCTACATGCTTAGTTTTCATCGGACAAGAATATTTCTTATGGCCACATTTTCCACAAGCGAAGCATCTGATTGGATCTCTACATTGGTATGCAAGATGATAACGATCTCCACATCTAAAGCAAGTAATATTGTCAATATTGATCGCCCATTTTTTAAGTCTATGACGATTCCAAGAATTCGACTTTGAAAAACCTTCCTTAACAATTTGGGCGTAAGAACGATGTTGGGGATCTCTATCGGATGTGAGAAATGATTTAGACGAAAAAGATCTGGATTTAGAATTCAATTGAGAAGAAGACGACTGTAAACGAGAAGCAGTGAATAAGTAAATTAAATATTGAATTTATTCAACATTTACATAATTATAGCATCTGTAAAAAATCAAATAAAATGATAGAGCTATGAATATGGTTATAACTATATTTTAGAATTTCTCTATCTTATTATTAAAGTTAATATGATCTTAATACTACTATTTTTATATTGGTTTCACCCATATATCTAGTAGAGTAGTGTTACATAGGCAATTTTAAGCTGCTAAAAAGGCCCATCAAGAAAACTCATACCTCTGTGTTCATCAGCATCATGATACTCTTGCTCCTCTTCAGGCACAGGCTTCAGCTCCACCGCCTCCTCCTTCTCATTCTCCACGTTTTCAGGTACCAATTCATCCAGATACCTCACCACTATAACAGATCGACGTTATTTCTAGGGATTATTTTTATTTTTTAAATGGAAATGAAAATGTGTGAATGCTGAATCAAATAAGAGGCAGCAAAATTAAGGGGGTTGCATTTGGTTTACACTGTTTGCTACAGTTATAAATATAATAGATGTAAATAACCATATTTCCTTGTGCATTTGCTACGGCTACAGACGACAACCATCGCATATTATTTTTTATTTTTTCTAATATTTTTCATAGACCAATTGCTACGATTGTTAAGGAAAAACCGACACGAATGATACTATTTGCTTCAATTTCTAACTTAACCTATGCAAAAAAAGGCGACGCAATAGGCAGATTATGCACTAATGAAATACAAAGTTCATATCAACTAGAGATGAGTTTACATCATTTTAAGTCCCGGACTTTGTGTAATACACAACCGGTTACACAACATATTAATGCATTGACATATTAATGACTTAGCTTGGTCATGGTCTCGATCATGGGCTCGGTCAAAAGACATGGGGTCGATCAAGGGCTCGGTAAGGGTTCAGTCAAGGGCTTGGTCAAGAGCTCGGCAATGGTCCAGTTAAGGGCTCGGTCATGGGCATGGTCATACACTTGATTATGGGCTTGATTATAGGCTCGATTATAAGTACATAACCAAGATATATTGCTTAACCAAGGGTATAATGGAATACAAAATTAACCAAATGCTAAAACGAATATAAAGCCTAATCGGATGCATATGGAACCAATCTATGCACGAGATACATTGTTTAACCGAGTGTACCATTAAATGCAAAAGCTAATCGGATGCCAAACCTAATCGGGTACCTATTGATACAGAAGCAAACCGGATGCTAAACCTCATCGGTTATATATGGATGTAAAAGCTAACCGGATGCCAAGCCTAATCGAGTACATATGGAACCAATCTATACTTGAGATATATTGTTTAACTGAGCATACCATCGAATGCAAAAGCTAATCGGATGCCAAACCAATTGTTTACGTATAGATGAAAAAGCTAACCGGATGTCAAGCCTAATCGGGTACATATGGATGCAAAAGCTAAGCAAATGCCAAACATAGTTGGGTACATATGAAACCATACTATAACCGATATATAATGTTTAACCAAGCGTATCATCTAATGTAAAAGCTAACTGGATGCTAAGCCTAATCGGGTATATATGGATGCGAAAGTTAACTGGATGTCAAGCGTAACCGGGTATGTATGGAACCAATCTATACTCGAGATATATTATTTAACGAAGCGTACCATTGAATGCAAAAGCTAATCAGGTGCCAAGCCTAATCGAGAACATATGGATTTAAAAGTTAACAGGATGCCAAGTCTAATCGAGTACGTATGGATGCAAAAGCTAACCGGATGCCAATCCTAATCGGGTACATACAGAACCAATTTATACCCGAGATATATTGTTTAACCGAGCATACCATCGAATGCAAAAGCTAACCGGATGCCAAGCCTAATCAGGCACATATGGATGCAAAAGCTAATCGGATGCCAAGCTTAATCAAGTACATATGGATGCAAAAGCTGACCGAATGCCTAGTCTAATTGGGTACGTATAGAACAAATCTATACTTTAGATATATTGTTTAACTGAGCGTACCATCAGATGTAAAAGCTAACTGGATGCCAAGCCTAATTGGGTATGTATGGATGCAAAAGCTAAACGAATGTCAAGCCTAATCGGGTACGTATCGATGTAGAAGCTAACCAGATGCTAAGCCTAATCGGATAAATATAGAACCAATCTATACTCGAGATATATTGTTTAACCTAGCGTATCATCGAATGCACTAGCTAATCGGATGCCAAGCCTAATCGTGTATGTATAGATGCAAAAGCTAGCCAGAAGCCAAGCCTGATCGGGTATATATGGATGCAAAAGCTAATCGAAATTCAAGCCTAATCGTATAGGTATGCAACCAATTTATACCCAAGATATATTGTTTAACCGAGCGTACCATCTAATGCAAAAACTAGTCAGATGCCAAGCCTAATCAAGTACGTATGGATGCAAAAGCTAACCAGAAGTGTAGTGACCCATATTTTAACGATCGGATATTTAAGTAGTTTATTTAAATATTTAATCATTAATTAAATGAAGGCCCAAAAAAGTTATATTTCGCATACAATTGAATTAGGACTCGAGACCACTTCCATTGAGTTCGGATTAACGTTGCGAGTTTAAATAAGTATAACGATCACTATGTTTTGAGATCAAACGATCTGATGCTGGAAACAGTCTCGGAATACGCAAAATTAGCCTTCCGGGGCGTAATCTCAAATGTAGAAGCGGTTAGTGCCGTTGGATCCAGAAAAATATGATGATGCACGCAGACAAGTTTCATGGCTATCAAACACGTGTGATCGTACGGACTCAAAACGCGTGACCATTTATTTAAGAAAATGAAATAAATGGAATATTTTATTATAAATACCCTTTTAAATTCCCTCTCCCTCCAATTTTATTTTTCTCGTTCCTATAGCATTCCAGTGAGGAAAATAATGGCCACAACCAATCTTGAGCTTTTAAATTCGATTTCTCCTTGTCCACTCATCTAAAAACCATGAGATAAATTCCGGTGAGATTGTATCGAAGTGAGATTCGATTATTTATAATGGATTTAATGTTTCGCAATGGTTGGTGTAGGTCGACCCATTTGGCCGTGGGTTAGGGTTTGGATTCGTCGAAGATTTGGTGAACGATTGTCGAATCGGTGATCATCATCATGTTTCTCCCATTAAGGTGTGCTATTCCCCAAAGTTTGGACACCTCTGATCATCCATTGACCATCGTGATTGGTCAAGGCCGAAGCCTGGACTGGAAAACGCATGCAGGTCGCGTTTTGATAGGGCCAAGCAACGGTGGAAAGGCTAGGTGCAAGTCAAAGAGTGTTTGATGCTGAATTGTTTGACGAAGACGGATCGAAGAATCGCTAAGTATTCGTGAAGAAATCGATGGCCAAAGGGATCGGATATGCAAAGTGATATGGGTGTGCACGCGGTTGTGATTAAGGAAGAAGAAGGATTATTAAATAAATAAGGTAATTAGTTAATTGATTAATTAATTATCTTATTAATATTGATTCTTATATCGGTCATATCTTTTGCATATGAGGTCCGTCTTGCATGTGGTTTCTTACATTGGTATCGTATTGGTAGGTCTACATTTTGGCACTGGTTTGGACAAATTTGGCTAAGGTGTGTGATATTGTCTCTAAATTTACTATAGTTGATTGTTTATTGTTATATTAACGCTTGGGAATGATTTTTGGTTTTTAAACGTGATATATATATATATTATATACATCAACTATATTTTTATAAAAGAATAGATAATTATTTTATAAATGATTTATAAAAAATATCGCTTATTTTCCATCGTCATGCCATAGGTAGGGAATTATTAGATTAGATCTATTAATGATGTTATTTCCTACATGAATTGATATGGATGGATTATTTATGTCATATGTATGACGTTTTTGATGGATGTATGGTTGTTTGGATGTATTGATGCATGTTTGATTGTTTGGTTTATTTGCTATTTAGTTGTTTTGGCTGAAAATGCCGATTAGTGGTGATTGGATTGTAGGTGGCATCTTGTACGTCGGAGTTCCTCACATGCGAGAATCTAATGAACGAGATGAGCTGTAGAAGAGGGTTTGGGATACGTGCCGATGGACTTGGATGTCAGTGTGGATGTCAGACGTTTTCGTTTGGTCTTTACTTTACCGTTCAGTTAAGTACAAGACCAAGGTGAATGGTATTGACCAAGTAAAGTGGTTAATGTCCATCACTGTTGTCGATTGGCGATTTGGCTGATATGTGGCTTGCACGTCGATGATATATCAAGGTGCGCGACGTGATGGTTTGTTTATCCGGTCGGTTTGGAGATTGGATGTGGTGCTTCAACCTGGTGATTTTGATGGTGAGGCAAGGATGCGGTGCTTCGACATGGTAGTTTGATACCGCGGATAGTAAGCTATAGGATTATAGTATTAGGACTATATGGATCATGCTAGACCTTGGACTTCGGATGGCATGACAGTAAGGTTCTACGATCAAGAGCTCAGGCAGTGAGAAGGATTGAGGATGGCAGCTCGGATTGGAGTGATGATGCAGATAGTGGACTAGGGTGAGGGTTATGGCTCGTGCCCAGAAAACTGTAGTGAACCAGAAGGGTTCAGATCCATATCGAGTGAGTATGGCTCGATGGATATGTTTGTGCCCAGGGATCGTTGATGACTTAGAGTGTTTTGTTTGTGTTCGAAGCAGGGGTACCATATGTAGGTACCCGATGGATGGTAGCGCCAGTTTGTACCCTGAACCGGTAGGGTCTAGGTCAGGTGGTACAGAGGTATCACAAGGGACAACTGTACGGGGTTTTCAAACCAGTGAGTACGGTGAGCACAATCCAAAACTGGGGTTTCCACTAGTCCTTAATAGTCTCCGAGGGTCAGATGAGTCATCATATATCTAGCACATTGGTTGACAGTTTGTTTTATTTGATGGATGTTATGCTTGTTATGGTTGCTCACTATTCACCTGTCACCCTAGGGATGTCACACTAGGTAGGTTTTTTGTTGTAAGAATACCTGAATACCCTGACTTGACTTAGTGTGGAGTAGGTATGGATGGAGATACCTAGATACCCGAAGTTTAGTTAGTATGGAGTAGGGATTGTAGGTGGAGATACCTAGGTACCCTGACAGATACTGAGTATGGTGTACCCTTTTTATGATGTTATAGGGTAGCATATTACTTATGTTTATGTGTTGACTCTGTGGTTGCTGGGATAGGTCAGGTATGGTTTATATACCCTTTGTTCCGTATATTACCAAGTTTTATAATAGTTTGAGATTTGATATCGCTTACACCAGAATGTTGTCTAACTCGAGGTTTTATGCTTTGCTTCCTATTATTTCGGGTGCTCTTAAATGAGTAGATCGAGAGCAGGTGAATGATTATGGAGTTCTACAGGTGGACCGATAGGAGGTGATGGTTATCTATACTTATATGTGCATTTGTTATTATATTTCCGCTATGTGACACTGTGGAGCCTTGACATGTTGATTTACTATTATGAGATATTGTACCAGTTGAGTTTACTTTCCCGTTGTATAAACTAAGTTATGGTGTTGTATAACTTTATGGATCTTTATTCAGATGATTATTTCATATTATTATTATTGTCTGTCTTATTTTATACCTGTGTTGATTATTATATTTACTCTAATGCATTGTGAGATATGCAACAAGTAATTTGGATATTTGACGCTTCCTTTTTCTTCTTTTCCATTCTTTTCTCTTCTATTTCTTTATCTTATTTCTTTTTCTTTCCTTTAACTACCATTTTGCACCCTAGGTGTAGGGCGGTTGTTACATTTGGTATCAGAGAAAAGGTTACCCGATTAACCTTAGTTGATACTGTGATCCATTAGAGATAAGGTAGGAGTTATTGCCTTAGATTGGATCTAGAGAGTGTATATGTACGAGAGAGTTCGTATTTTTTATATATTTTGGTTTTTCAAACTATATAGTAGTATATATGGTATATGAGTTAGGTGCACACATGAGTACTATTGATGCAGTTTTCTTTATGAGAAACCTACCATCCTTATTATAGAATAGGAATGATCTAGCATGGAAGAAAAGCTGTTATTGACTTTATCTATAGAGTTTAGGATTGGGTAGGATTAGGGCCACTATCCCTGATTGATAGGATATGTTCGTAGAGTTGGTGCGGATTATTTCCTGGATGCCTAGTTTGTTCTGGACGGTTATGGTGCTCAAGTGCAATTTGCTAGAGTCAACTTTGTCGAGCCATGCATTAACCATGAGAGTCTAGGAGGCATGCCTTTCCTTGGAACGGAGTTGACTATTGGGAGGCAAGTTGGTTTGTTGCTTGTAGAAGGATCTTCGATTATTTGGAGTTAGATGATACATGAGGTAGAAATTAGCCTCTGGATGACTCTAAGGACGGACGACGAATTAATGTAGTGTTTTTGTAGCTCTATTTCCTAGGGACCGGTTTCCTTAGGGATAGTTCATAGTTCACTTCGAAGAAGATTTATCTCGACTTTTCTGAAGTCGGGGATGGTTAGAGAGTTCGCCGATTTGAAGTATAGCGATATGTCTACGTTGGAGTGTATGGTCGGATTCGATGTGACATTGAGGTATGATCTATTCCCATTAATACTCCAAACAGAAAGGATTGAAGTTTAGCATTGGGTAAAGAGATCATCTTGGGGGTCGAGTAATTCTTCACATTGATAAGGTCTTCAGAAGGATGATCGAGAAGTACCCAGTATTGAAGAGTTATCCCATACTAGTTGAGTAGGGATAGATTGGGAAGCATATATATTGATTGCCTTTTTGGTTCTGTCGATTGCTCCATCGACAAAAGAGAAGGAAAATGGCATCACCGTTTGAGATATGCTTTCCTCATATGATGGTTCCATATGTGTTTTATTTGACGTAAAGGTTTCATAGTCCTTTATATCCAGACCCGATGGTTAGATATTGGGATAGAGACTTGAGATAAATACCGTTCTTCGATCGTGACAGACCTAGTTAGGGGCTCAATCAGCTTATACATGGTTTGTCGAGACCTTTCCCCATCGAGTCATGGTTGTTTGTTTGGGGTTTAGTTGGGTTGGCATTATACTTAAACAATGGACTGGCTGAAGGGGATACAAAATAGTGGTGGACTATGAGAGGTTGTTGATGACGATTCAGGTTATGGAGGAGCGGATGGTAGTGATTGGCTGTCGGTAGGGGAGCCTTATATATTCGCTCGATATTCCACATGATAGGATGTCATTTGTGCCTGTAGTTGGAGACTGTTCGGACATACTCGAGGAGGTGACCGGATTACCACATATAGGGATAGAGTTCTGTACCAGTAGATATGCATTTAAGGCATAGAATGTCCAAATAGCTTGAGATTAGAGGTTTAAGCGGATGACCTATTTAGATGATGGTTTATCCATTGGTGTATATTTTTGGTAGGATGCACCTATTGTGTTCGTCAGTAGGACGAATGGCTCATTGGAGTTGTTATTGGTTGTTGTGGGCTGGTTGAGATGACGAACAAGTTCGTACTTCCGTTTGTTGATGACTAGTTCGATCATTTCAACATGAGGATGTTCTCTTAGTTAGACCCTGCAGCGAAGTTGCACCAACTGAGGGTAATTTGGGTGAGTGTGTTCATTATAGTGTTTCACACACTACCTTGGTTTAAGATGGTTATGCCGTTCGGGCTAACCGATGTGTTGGCATATGTTGTGGATCTCATGGACAAGGATTAGAGTGGTCACTTGAGTAGTTTGTGCTTGTGTTTGTTGATGATACTTTTGTCTACCCATTGATGGAAGAGGAGCACAAGACACCAAATGGTGGTTAAATTTTGGGGGTATCACTCTTGAAGGAAGGGAGTGAGATGCTTGGGTCATGTTGTTTCAGAATAGGATGTCGCTATAGATCTTTTAGTTACGGCAATCCAAAAATCTGAATGGACCCAAGATAAGGGTATCGTTGAACTATTGTTTGACAAAGGATCAGGCTTTCCTTTGAAATGTAAGGTATAGACACACGTTGGTAAGTCTGGCCGAGAGGTCAACGAGTGTATTGATAGTACTCATTCCGAGCGGGAATGAGGAGACGATAGTACACACATGGCTATGGTACTTAAATGCATGCGGTAGTGATACCTAGAGGTAGTATCCGACTCTTGATTTGGAGTTGGAGGCGATAGAGTTCGCTTTGGGGATATGGGGGCACCGTCTGCTAGAAGAGGAGTTTGAGTTGTTCAGTGATCCCTTGTTATTATAGTATCTCTTCTCCGAGAAGGATCTTTACTTTCGCTAGTGGTGATGGTTGGAGTTCATAGCCTCCTATGGATTTGACATTTCCTAGACGTTTGAAAGGGAAATGTAGTGGTTGGTGTTTCGAGTAGGAGACGTACCAGTTTGGGAGCGATATTCCTGGAGTGGGTATTGCCCAAGCTTATCTCTGGTTATGACTCCATGACTCTATGAACTTTGGCCAAGTGTGATGGCTAGTTTGACCGTTAGACCTACTTTAATTTAGCAGATTGGTACTAGTTAGAGGGATGGGCTAGACTAGTGAAGATTGTGGCTAAATTAGAAGAATGAGTAGTGTTTGGAGAGGTGATGCAGTGCGGACCAAACCGAGGCTATTGATTCCATAGAGATTGTTTGTTCTCGAGTAGTGGGAGCAAATGTTTTGGCACTGCATTGAGGGATTGCCGATGACTAAGGATAGAGAGATAGCATTTGAGTCATGGTCGATTGGTTGACAGATGATGCTAGATTTGTATTCCTTAAGTCTAACAATACGACATCTGTATTTGTTGTGTTGTTTTTCGGATGGTTGGTGTGATTCCATTTTGTGCCTAGAGGATTATAAGTGGCCGAGACCTGTTTTTCGATAATGGGTTTTGGGAGAACTTACAAGAGGCATTTAGATATTTGGCGTTACATGGATTAGATGATATCGAGACTAAACCATGGACTTAGAGACCTCATAAGCCTATTCGCGCTGGTAGATGTGATACGAATCAGGTTAGGAGGAGGTCGATGGTGCAGTAGGGGTTCAATGGAATGAAAGCGAAGGCGATAGGGTATGGTAGACCGTGGGTAGCATGAGGATAGTTTGTCCGGAGCTCTTTTGATGATGGGATTTTGTTTGTATCATCAGCTTTCAATATGGATATCATATTGGGAGTTTTTACAAGATGGTATAGTATTATGCATGCTAGGATAAGCATGTATGTTATTTTTGAATGTTATATCTTATGTATGCATGTTTGATTTGATTGTTAGCATTTGAGACGATAGTTTATGTTTGTATGGTTTTTAGGCATATGGGATAATTATTGTTTAGTATATCATTTTTGTTTGATGATTGCTATATATGGTCTAGTATAGTTGAAGATATGAGTTGTATACATATCTTTGTTGTAGCAGAGTTCTTTGGACTTAGTCATCCAAAGGAGTTTCTGCCAAATTTTTCCAGAATTTGATAGATTTTTTGAGGGCCAAAAGGGTTAGGAGACGTTCTCTTTACTTTGTGATTTCGGGGATGAAATTTTTAAAGGAGGGGAGAATGTAACGACCCGTATTTTTAACGATAAGATATTTAAATAGCTTATTTAAATATTTAATCATTAATTAAATGAAGGTCCAAAAACGTGATTTTTCACATACGATCGTATCCGAACTCGAGTCCACTTCCGCTGAGTTTGGATTGACGTTGCAAATTTAAATGAGTAAAACGATCGCTATATTTCAAGATCGGATGATCCGATGCCCGAAACGGTCTCGAAATATGTGAAATTAGCCTTCTGGGGGCGTAGTCTCAGATTAAGACGCGGTTGGTTCCGTTGGATCCAGAAAAATAAGATGATGCACGCAGATGAGTTTTTTGGCTATCGGACGCGCCGTATGATCGTATGGACTCGAAACGCATGACCATTTATTTGAGAAAATGAAATAAATGGAATATTTTATTATAAATACCCTTTTTAAATTCCCTCTTCCTCCAATTCTATTTTTCTCATTATTGTAGCATTCCAATAAGGAAAATAATGGCTGCACCTAATCTTGAGCTTCTAAATTCGATTTCTCCTTATCCACTCATCTAAAAATCATGAGATAAATTCTAGTGAGATGTATCAAAGAGACCTTCGATTCTATATAATGGATTTAGGGTTTCACGATGGTTGGGGGAGGTCAACCCATTTGGCCGTGGGTTACGGTTCGAATTCGTAAAACTTTGGTCGACGATTGTCGAATCGGTGATCATCATCATGTTTCTCTCATTGAGGCGCACTTTTCCCCAAAGTTTGGACACCTTCGATCATCCCTTGACCATCTCAATTGTTCAAGACCGAAGCATGTACTAGAAAACACATGCGGGTCACCTTTTGATAGGTACAAGCGGTGGTGCAAGGCTAGGTGCAAGTCGAAGGGAGTTCGATGTTGAATTGTTTGGCGAAGACGGATCGAAGAATCGCCGAGTATTCGTGAAGAAATAGATGGGCAAAGGGATCAGATATGCATGGTGATATGGGTGTTCACGTGGCTGTTATTGAGGAAGAAGAAGGAATATTAACTTAACAAGGTAATTAGTTAATAAATTAATTAATTATCCCATTAATCTTGATTCTTATATCGGTCATATCTTTTGCATACGAGGTCCGTCGTGGATGTAGTTTCTTGCTTTAGGATCGTATTGGCGATATATACATTTTGGCCCTGGTTTGGATAGATTTGGCTAAGGCGAGTGATATTGTCTCTTACTTTACTATGGTTGATTGTTTATTGTTATATTGACGCTCGGGAATGGTTTTTGGTTTTTAAACGTGATACACACACACAAACACACACACACACCCCGCAGCTATATTCTTGTAAAAGAATAGCTAATTATTTTTAAATGATTTATAAAGAATATCACTTATTTTCCATCGTCATGCCATAGTTAGGGAATTATTAGATTAGATCTATTATTAATGTTATTTCCCACATGAATTGATATGGATGGATTATTTATGTCATATGTATGGAGTTTTGGATGGATGTATGGTTGTTTGGATTTATAGATGTATGGATGCATGTTTGACTTTTTGGTTTGTTTGTTATTTGGCTGTTTTACTAAAAACGCCGATTAGCAGTGATTGGATTGTAGGTAGCATCTTGTATGTCGAAGTTCCATGCATGCGGGAATCTAATGAACGAGATGAGCTATAGAAGAGGGCTTGGGATACGTGCTGATGGACTTGGATTTTAGCATGGATGCCAAACGTTTCCATTTGGTCTATACTTAACCGTTCAGTTAAGTACATGGCCAAGCTGGAAGGTATTGACCATAGTAGAGTGGTCAATGTCCATCACTGTTGTCGATTGGCGATTTGGCCGATATGTGGCTTAGACGTCGATGAGATATCATGGTGCGTGACGTGATGGTTTGTTTGGAGATTGGATGATATTACCCTGCGACGAGTGATATTGATGGTGAGGCAGGGATGTGGTGCTTCGACCTAGTGATTTTGATGGTAAGGTAGGGATATGGTGCTTCGACCTGGTAGTTTGATACCGTGGACACACTACACCAAAAAAGGCCTTTCGTAGCGCTAAAAAACGCTGCCAAAACTTCTAGGAGCGTTTCCGTAAACGCCGCGATACGGCATGCAACTAAAAGTCTGAAACTTTTTGTAGCATTGTAGAAAACGATACCAAAACTTGACCCATTGTAGGATTTTAGAAAAGCTACAAAAAGTGTAGACTTTTAGTAGCATGTCATATCGTAGTGTTTACCAAAACGCTACTAAAAGTTTTGAGCGCGTTTTTTCAAAAGTCGTCATAGCCATTTACATTTATTTCCGTAGCGTTTTTAAAATGCAACTAAAAGTTGTTAACTATTTTATACCATACTTTAAACGCTACCATTTTCTGTCAATGTCTTGTACCATTTCCAGCCCTCGCTCACATAATAGTTTTATTACAACTAGCAATCAATCACATAATCGTAGTATTCAAACCAATAATCAATCACATAATCATCATATACAAACAATTTAAAAAAATACGTTAATCACATAATCAAATATAATATCCATAACCATTTCGATAATAGGTTTTCGACAAACTGAGCAAATTCACATAAAATCCATTATTACGATGTTAAAAGTATTGAGCTATTTGATGAGATAACATTAGGGTTATGACAATAAATTGTAAAAACAAATGCTAAAAGATTTAAGGATTACTTCCAGTTTCAGAACCAAAATTACCTGTTTAGATCCAAAGTCCAGCCCGCTTTCTTTGGAAATATTGAAAATAGTTTGCAGCACTTTTTCTTCATTTGCATATTTAAGGATGATAGGAATTTCACCTTGTGTTTCGCTCTTTTCAGAAGCAAGATGATCAAGTGAAAAAGGAAACAAATGGTATAACAAATTCCAAACGCTGGACCAAAAGTAAAAATAACCTATAACATGACAATTGAGAAAACTAGTTATTAATATCATTATCAGTATATATGAAGTTCACCAAATAAGCAACATGTAAACAATTCTCTTTATACCTTACGAAATTACTGAGCTTTTTATGATGCTCAAACTAAAGCTACTATTCTCCAGAGGATCTGGAGAATAGTAATGGGACGAGAAAAGGGGCGAAAGCTAGGGAGAAAGCTAATTCAACAATTAGCAGCTTTCAGGAGGATGCCAATATCAATCTGAAGAACGATGGAGCCATTCTTGAAGAAGCTGTCAATTATACAGCTCCGCTGAGCTACAGAAGGAAGGATTCGGCTCCATTGAGATACGGAGGGAAGGAGCTCAAGCTTATGGGAAAGCGTCGTATAGACAAAAGAGATCTTAAACCCCCATGATTTGTGTCTTCTCCTTTTTTCCTTGTGTTCTGGTTTTGAGAGTTTTTTTCGCCATTTCTGTTTGAGGCGAGAGTGAGGTAGAGAATGGGGGCGGGGTATGTTAGGGTTAGGGTTTTGATGATGTTTTGATGTGTTTTGTTTGTTTTGGGTTGGTTCGGGTTTGCTTCATTCTACCCGGTATTGTAATATTGGGCTGGGCCCTTATTTTTTTATCATGTTTCAAAAAAAAAAATATACATTAGTTCCATCTTCTTCTGCTCTGCCTTGGCAGCAACACGTGCTCGTAAAGTCTGCAAATATTTAAATATAATTATAAATTGAAAGAATGCATAATAGTGGATGTTTAAATGAACAGTATCATGGAGAACTACCGGATCACGATGACGTTTTTCAATGAGCTATTCGTGCTCTTGATAGATGTGTACTATATTGTTTAAATTTTCATTATCTTTCGTTATGTGATTCAGTTCAGATTTTAACAACTTTTTATTTAAAGCACTTGACCAATAGATAATGATGTTATCTTAAAGTTTGTGAATATGTCGATGTAGAAAAGTGTTAATGCTGATATCCAAATATGTACTATTTCTTAGACTGAAAACTAAGCTGCTATTTTCTTAGAACAGTTAAAAATGCGTTATAGACTTATAGTAACATTACAAGCTTTCCCCCTATATATATCTGTGCAGTTAATGCCCCGCTATTACCTCGCTATAACCCTGCTATATCTCATAGCGGATTTCTACCGCTACGATTTTTCCATATAGCCCTAAAATATAGCCTTTCCGCTTTAAGCCCCGCTATTTCCGCTATATCCCGTTATTCCCGCTATATTCCGCTATTTCCGCTATATCTTCTTTAATAAAATGAATTGAAAAATTGGATTTATACATTATAAAAATTATGAAACTAGTTTATTTGATTTAATTTTTAATATATTTTTAGAAATGAAAATACTCTAATATTCTACTAAATTCAATTATGTTATATAACAGTTTTATGTTTATTTAAAGTATATTCGCACATGTTTTTAGTTAAAATTATTTATGTATTAATTATAATTCAATTGAATGATATTTTTTCATTTAATTACCATTTATATATTTGAAAAAACATTAAGTGTGAGTTTTATATGCTATTTTAGAGCCATCCGCTATATCCCGCTATATCCTCGCTGTATCCCCGCGATGACTTTTTGCACCTCTACCGCTTTGAATCTACCGAGCGCTTTAACTGCACAGATATATATATATATACATACATATACACACACACCTTTATACACACACACACACACACATATATATATATATATATATACTTATATATATATATATGTGTGTGTGTATATTGATCAAACAACTAGGTTATGTATATATACTAAGCTGGGTATAATATTTCAAATACATGGAAAAGTTAATGGAAGCACGTTGAAGAGACTTCATAAACTTAAAATAGATTAACAGTGTTATCCTGGTAGCATTAATATAGTACAAAGGCAATGTAACTACATGCACTTGTATGTATTAGCAACAACTTCCATTTTTTAAAATCCATATGTAGTTTCATTCTTGCATTATGAAAATAGTAATAAATAGAACAAAGAGTAATATTATTCTTTTAGATAGTTCTTTACTTTTATTAAATTGGCTTAGGAAACTAGGACATAAAATAGAAAATTCAAGCTCTTTCACTATCACATTATTTCCCTTTACATTGTAATGTTACAGTTTTGGAATTAATAGAAAGTTAGTAAATAAGAATTTAATACATGTTAAAAAAAAGAGAAGGAGATGAAAGCGAATACTGAAGGGTAGAAGAGGTGATGGGCTACGCCATTAGCGACCCAACCACTGTTTTGGTGGCAGCTGCCTCTGCTTCCATAAGGTAGCAGATTAGACTGCTGCTATAAACAGCAGCAGCACACGCAGCTGTCGATAGGAGCCAGGTCGTCGGGCTGGCCACCCATCTGGTCACGTCCGTCCAGGAGTTGGTGCATAGCCAGATCGGGCTGGGCCATAAGCCCAACGTACCAAAAAATAGTAATAATACTATAAAAAATAAAAATAAAATTACATTCTAATTTTACCTTTTCTCAGTCCAAATTGAAGAATAATCAAGGAAGAAATAATGTTGGATGGATTGGTCAAAGATAGTGTAGTTAGTTGATCTTATAAAGTTTTTTATCTTGAATATATTTAAATGAATTGTCACATTATCAATATTAAACCAAAACTTACCACATGCTAATGTTGTTGGAGTATACATCACATAGTTGTAAGCTACCTAAGTCACTTTTGCATGTTGAAATGTTATAGTTATTATTTTATGTATAGTACGGTGCATGCTAATTTATTTTTATTTGTTTCAGTTTTTTTTTACACTTTACCTAACTGAAAATTTCTGTCCAGAAATCATGATGCTTTAATATACTCACAACTTAAATGATTTTAGTTTCTCACGTAATTAAGATACTTTAAAAAATTTGGAAGTTGGTTTGAAAAGTTACCGCGCTATGGCTACCACGCTAGCTGTACATAATATGGATCCACATATGCCTTTAGCGATCATTCCGTGTGCACCACGGTTGATCATTGCCAACACACCATCGACGTTGATCATCAGATTCTATTTAGCTCTACGAGGTCCATATCTGTAATGCTGGTTATTGAGCCCAACATGCCGCATTATCGTACACCATGTCCAAACGTTCGTAAGTTGCTCTGGTATAGTCGACCGTATCCTCCTCTTGTTTCTCATTTGTAATGTCGCAATGTTGGTATGTGCATCTAACTTCACCTACATGAATAATATGTATATTTTTCATACCATATTAGTTGCTAAATGAAATATGAGACCATGTCACAGGTGTAGATTTTTTTCTGTAGTGAAATATGTAGGTTAATTAATGTTTTAGTGTGAAAATTAAAATTATAAATATTTATACCTGTAGCACATGCTTCTCCTGTTCATTTGTTAACATATTTTTTTTATTCTGTGGTCAATTAAAGCTATGGATTTCAATTTGAGAACTAATTTTATTGGAAGATATCTTGCAGCTTAAAATAATGATTTTTATATTTTTTTAGTTGTGCTTTAATATGAGCTTGTAATTTTGTTTCCAAAGATCGCTAACATTAAAAAATTCTATATCTGGAAAACCCGTAGTCGGCTAAATTCAATTTTTTTAACCTTTAGTATATTTTTATTTATAGGTTATTTTGAATAGACGTTGAACATTGTTCCCTGAACACCTTAACAAATGAACCACTTTTTTATTTTAGTATATTTTTAAGCTCCATGCTTAACTAATATAGCAAATGTTAACTTCAACGATAAATGTGTGCATTCAAAAGTTCAAATGTTTATAGACAAAAGTTTATAAGATCCTTAGGTATAGGCAAAATGTCACGGCCCGTTTTTCCGTACCCTTTGAATCGACAATAAACCACACATGTCCAACTGAAAATGCACGAAAATACGGAACATGAAGGGTAATAAAGAAAATAAGACAGAACAGAATCTCACGCGAATGGAATAACATATAATATTGAACAAGTATCTTTACAGCGGAAAACTTTCAAATACATATATCAGAGTCTAACCTAAATTCAGCTTGGACAGTTATAAACATCTGTCCTTACAATTGCTGACAAACATCAAACTAAAACTAACTAAGTACAGCGGATAATAGAATATGTCCATACGTAAATGAGTATCTCCAGCTATCCTCTAGAAACTCCAACCGTCTTCGATTAACCTGAAACTACTCGGATCTGACCCGAGTATTGAAAATACCTGGATCAGGCTTGATAAACCAGCGTGAGAAAAACTCAATAATAAATGACAGTGTCATATATCAGCCTTTGAATAAAATTCTTTGAAAAGAAAGAGTATCTCATAAGACCACGCCCACACATAAACACAGACAGGTTTTTACCTTATGATAACTAAAACACTTTTATATCAAAACATTTGATATTATTTCTAATGACATTCTTTGAAAATATTTGCAAATAAACTTATTAATCTTATCTGAAATGGTTACCCATATAGCATTTCGAGGTTATTCATTACGCCAATACAAACAAAACCGTAGGTTCTTATTGGAGAATGGATTTCCATACAAATGACCAGGTGAAGGATCTACCTTCCGAATGGGTACACCTTTAGATGGATGCCTCGAGGAACAACACAAAGGAACTTCTACCAACACAAGACCGGTCTACCTCTGTAACTAGATAGTACCGAATATGTCATCCCCCGGTCGTTACCGACCTTTAACCGAGAGCTCGTTTCCATACACCACATTAATTTACATCCCGAACGTCATAGCGGAAAGAAATATATCTAGAAGGGGATGATCATATCCTACTTGGGAATGACCCACTTAGCCTTGCTGCATCTAATCCTGTTTCGGTCATTTCCGGTTTGATGAGGCTTGAGGCAACGATTACCTTTTCACATAGCACATATCACATCTTTGAATGTCACATTGTCATTTCCGTTAACTACTAATTGCCTTTAACAAAAATACAACCCTTGAGCTCGTACGTCTCAAGGAGGGTGTTAAGCTAAGAGAAGTTGCCTTCTCCCCCACCACTGATGTATGTTTGTAAAAACCAATATACGTAATCTTTAGAAATGCAATGTCAAACAAACATCCATACAAGTTGTTCAGGAACAAGACTAACCGAAGGCACTCTCCTACTACCACTAGTAGCGAGTAGTCCTTGAAATCCGAAAAATCTCCACTACGAGGAGACCACTGCTATAAATAACTCTATAATGGAAGCTACCCAGAGCATGTTCAACAAGCAGTCCTCATGCAATGAAGATCCACGGTCTTCAATAATCATCATCTTCAACATGTCTTCACGTTCGAACGTATACATTGGTTTGAAGTGGTTTTCGGATAAGGATCACCCAAATCCGACCCCGGTTCCTTCGAAATCCAATTATCGATAAAAAGTGAATATGAGTATACAGGATTTATTAAGTCTCTTTTCACTTTAATTCTTCTCGGATGATTTCGAAATCTCTTTCTTTTGATTTAGAATAATTCTAAGTAATTCATTCTTTTGTCTTGGATAATATCTCAAATTTCCTTACTTAAATCTCGATCCAATTTCTTAACTTTTAGGTGGGTCAAAAACAATGTTATTAAAGACATCGTTTACGATAAACCCTAAAATCAATCTTAGCAAACATTTTTCAGTAAATAGAAATCATTCATTCTGGAGATTGCTTAAATTTTGGATAATACTAATTTTCTTTTATTTTCTTTTATTTTGGAAAACTTAATAGAATCTTTTTATTTATGAGCATCTGGGCTTTCCTTTCGATTTGTTCCACCCATCGCCTAAGAAAAGAAAACATAGGCCAGGTAAGTTCAGGACACTAGTTGCTCCATCTCTAACCTTAGTTAAACACCTTGTTTTATCTTCCTAGATCTCACAGGTGGGAGAAATATACTAGTCGTTTCTGCATACTCAAATATCAATTTTATTTTGGAATTGGTCATAAAGATTTAAAATTATCTTTTAAACACTTATTTTTCCATTTAAAAACATTCACAATTGATTCCAGGAAAAATCATTACATTTAGACTTATATCCAAAAAGTTATACAATTCGCAGCATAAAAGTGCTGCGAAAAGTGCTATATAAGCTTATTTGATTAAATCAACTTTTAAACATTCGATAATTCATATTTTCCAATCCAAACCTCTTTTAAACCATTTAAATAGATTTATCAAATTTATTTCATATTTTGCCAATATTAAAAACATTCATTAAATAGATTTCCTGTTATGGTCACTTAATTGCACTAGCGTGATTTTTCTAGAAAATTGATTTGAACTTAATTCAAAATCCACTCAATGAAACTTTGATTTTCATTTTTCATTTAGAAGATATGGACATAATAGTCCGGAATTTTCTTATCTCGAAGAATTCCGAGCTATATTCCACTCTACACATTCATTTGAACTTTTCGGCGCGAAATAGCGAACTACTGTTGCGCGACGCACCTAGTTTTAACTTATTTTTCAACATTTGAAATAATTTATTCATATTGAATCTTATCACTTATAAAATCATTATAAATCATTTTAAATCAATATTTCCACTTTTTAAAGTATTTAAAATAGTTTTTTTCACTATTTCCATATTATAATAATATTATATTCCCATTATTTTAATATTAAATTTTAAATTCCAATTTCAATTCAATTTCAATTCTAACTTCAAATCAAACACATTTAAAACTTAGATTTCAAATCTAATTTCCATTTAAACTTCAATTCAACCTTAATCTTAGCTTCAATTTTCAAAATCGATTTCAATTTCAATTTCAATTTCACTATTCATCTCAATTTCAATTTAACTATCTTTTTCAAATCCGTTTCACTTCAAATTTCAAATTCTCTTTTATTTTTACTTTAGTTTCACTTCTAATTGAATAGAGACTTATTTTTCCAAGGTATCTCATATCACTAAAATTTGGTCTTTCTTAACAAATGGATTATTAAATCAAAATGAACATAACCAATATCCACATTTATCACTAACATAATATCCATTCAACCAATCACATAACATATGATTTCAAATCCAACATTCACCATTAATACCATAACGGAATATATTATCACAATTTAATTATCTAACCAACTATCAAATCATCCATATTAGCAATCAATAAACATTCATATGCTATAAGAGTATAAATGTGATTGTTTTAACATGACCAAAATATAAATTCAAAAACGATGAGAATTTCTCACCTTTAACCAAAATCGTTTCACTTCCTACCAACATTCTTATCCAAACCAACACTTCACCAAACATTTCTAAACCTTATCATAACCATGCTTCCAAGTGCTCGACCATCTCCACCACTACTTGCTTTGCTCACGGCCATAACACTCCTCTACCACCTTGCTCTCGGCTTAAGCCCTTAAACACCTTCATCCTCACGGCCCATGGCGATTTTTAAGAAGAGAAGAAGAAGAAGTGAATTAAGAAGAGGTTAGAGAGTAACAAGTGGATTAGTGCTTAAGCACTCCACTATTTTTAACCCTCCTACCTCTCTTAAAGAGAGAAGCCATTAAAATAGCTTAAAGGAAGAAGAAGAGAAAGATTTGTGTGAAAATGGAAGAGGTATGCATGGCTATTTATAGGAAAAAATTTATAATAAAATATTATTATGTAAAATGACCAAAATACCCTTTACTTACTTTTTAAGAAACCTTACTTTTTTCAACACTTAACATCACATTTCAAATTATGCTTTATGTCACTTTCACTTAAGAAGTAAGAAAAGTAAAGTAATAATTATGTTTGGTTTGATTTGACATGTTTTGTTCTTTTGTGTTTACTTTTACTAATTGTTTTCTAAACTTGTTTAGTAAAAATAAACTTGATTAGTGATTTAATTAATACTTATACTATTTGAATATATGTTCATATATAAGAAAATAAAGGTGCAATAACGTTGCGACAACTTTTAATCGACAAAACGTTGTTTTTCGACAAAATGTTTTACGGTCACATTTGACGTTTTAGTTAAACTATTCATTTTTGTAAACCAAATTTAAAATGAACTTTTTTCTTCTTTTAAATAAATTAAAACATGTCTCTTTATATTTTAAAATCATATTTAATTAATATCAAAATCTCTAATTTTACAGTGTATGTAAAACTGACAAAATGCGACAAATTTTTTGTTATTTTTGTAAAACGATTATTAACATACTTTTAAATATATTAATATACTTTTATTATCTTTATTGGATGTTTTAAATGAGATTTAACTTATCAAATAAATATTTAAATCTATTTATTTAAGCCTTTATTTATTATTAACAAAACTTAACTTTTGTCGATTTGTTCTAAAATCCAAATTTATACCTTTTAATTTATTAATTATAAGAATAGATAATTATTTATTATATATAATATATTTATTTAAGTTTTAAGTTCCTTTAATTTTAAAACGAACGAAATCTCTCATTTTCGAAGTAGCGAAATTACGGGTCGTTACATTCTCCCCTACTTAAAAGCATTTCATCCTCGAAATGAAAGTTAGATAAAGGAATCTATCTCATACTCGTATCCTCAAATATTTTGACTTATCTATACCGATGGTAGAAAAAGAAGAAGGTTGATATCATAACAACACTAAAACAAATGATACCAAACATACATATAAAGATTGCCCACACTAACCTGAGTATCTATCACGTACTTAAGGTTATATAGACATACATCAAGTCAGATCTATCCTACCCATCCTAGTGCGTACTGCATACTTAAGATAGTATATACAATAACCAAACAAGACTATACATCCAAAAAGAACCAAACTGAAACTATATCAACATAAATGAATACATTCGCATAACTCATCCCCTGACTTGAGCATGTACTATATCTGAGGTCTATATATATACATACCAAAACATAAGTCTAACCCTTATATCTTAGTGTCTACTATTTAAGATAACTATCCAACTACCATGTGGATAGACCGAAAAAATTATACTATATGTGATATTTGATTCAATTTATTATTTGAATCCACAACTTTACTTCCGAACTAGTATCGATCCCCCAATTTTCTAGTGCAGACTTTGATCAGACTTTCTGATCACAAACCTTGCTTTCCTTTCATAGCTCTCAACTATGATAGAAAACTCGTGTACATAATCATAAACTCTAATCAATGCTCGCCATCAAGAATCGAGTGATAAATCCTTTTTCGGATTGGTGTAAAGACCTCAAAGTTCTGTACTCAAATCTTAGATCAATATTTATGTGCCGAAAATGGTCTACGTTTAACTTATATACTTATTCACATTCATATTTACCTAATATATCTCTTCAAAATTTCTATTAACCCTAGTTTATTTCACAACAATTTACTTTCTTCTAAATCCATTATTACTTAAGCTTACAAATATGACTTAAACTTTACAATATACCTTTACTTCCTAAGAGTATATATACATATCCCCAAACATCAAACCATCATTACTTCAATTAGGGTGTTCAACAAATGTGGAATTCTACTATTATCTCAAATTAGTAAGTTATAAAACTTAATCCTTAGCTTTATTTACCTAAGGTCTTAATTTAGCTGACATTATTCATCTTATTCATATATCGATAAGAAAACTTTACTAAGTGTACATCGTTTTCTTACTAATTCTATGATTATTAACTTATTTACTATCCATTTTCTAAATCGAATTTCTTAACCTTAAATTCATCAAATACCTTATAGTCAAATTGTAAAACTTAATTCACATGGTATTTGTTACTTAAACATTTTCATCCAACAATCAACCTACTAACCATTTAATTCAAAACTATCTCCCTTTCGTTTTTAACTTTTTTCTAACATATCCACTCCTAATCTTACTTTATCATGAATTACAAATATTACCCTAAATGTATCACTAATTCAAAGTTTTATATTAGGATGATATTTCTTATATCTCTTATTCCTAAATTTCATTTTAATTTTTAACCTAATCAAAGTGTCTAAATTTCAAATTACCTTATCTCCTTTATAAGTTGTAGAACTTACCCTTTCATATTATATTTATCCAAAATTTCAATTTCGGCGTATCTTTTTCTATCTTATTGATAAGAATTTTTCTAAGTATGCATTTTCTGTCTACTTTCTCCAATTACAACTTCTAGCTTCAACATTATCATCAAATATCTTATAGTCAAATCATGAATTTTACTTCACAAGATATTTGTACTTAGCTTTTAAATCCATCCATTATGATAGTCATTAAATCATTATTTCTTAATAACAAAATATCTAGGGGTATATGATTAAAGTTCTAAATTCTATCTTTTAACAAATTGATTCTATACGGAATATCTTATAGTGAAATTGTGCAATTCTAATCACAAGATATTCATACTTTAGTTTTTTTTGCTAAGCTAAATTACAAACAATCCTTAATTTCTAACCAAAAATAATAATATCCCCTTTTGAAATATAAACCCAAGGTAAAATTATTTCATTTACCTATTTCTTTAAAACAAAATCATTTATAAAATTAACAAATACGCGCTCATATATATATATATAACTCTCTCATAACCCATTCTAGGGTGTTACTAACCCTATCCCTAAAGAGTTACTCATCCTAGGATATTATTAATCCTATCTCTAATGAGACTTTACCCCAACAAAGCCAAGGTTCTCGCTTAACCTTCAGCTCTAATACCAAATGTCACTGCCCGTTTTTCCGTAACCTTTGAATCGACAATAAACCACACATGTCCAACTCAAATTGCACGAAAATACGGAACATGAAGGGTAATAAAGAAAATAAGATAGAACAAAATCTCACATGAATGGAATAACATATAATATTGAACAAATATCTTTACAGCGGAAAACTTTCAAATACATATATCAGAGTCTAACCTAAATTCAGCTTGGACTATTATAAACATCTGTCCTTACAATAGCTGACAAACATCAAACTAAAACTAACTAAGTACAGCGGATAATAGAATATGTCCATACATAGATGAATATCTCCAGCTCTCCTCTAGAAACTCCAACCGTCTTCGATTAACCTGAAACTACTTGGATCTGACCCGAGTATTGAAAATACCCGGATCAGGCTTGATAAACCAGCGTGAGAAAAACTCAATAAAAAATGATAGTGTCATATATCAACCTTTGAAAAAATCCTTTGAAAAGAAAGAGTATCTCATAAGACCACGCCCACACATAAACACGGACGGGTTTTTACCTTATGATAACTAAAAAACTTTTATATTAAAACATTGGATATTATTTCTAATGACATTCTCTGAAAACATTTGCAAATAAACTTATTAATCTTATCCGAAATGGTTACCCATATAGCATTTCGAGGCTATTCATTACCCCAATACAAACAAAACCGTAGGTTCTTATTGGAGAATGGATTTCCATACAAATGACCAGGTGAAGGATCTACCTTTTGAATGGGTACACCTCTAGATGGATGCCTCGAGGAACAACACAAAGGAACCTCTACAACCACAAGACCGGCCTACCTCTGTAACTAGATAGTACCGAATATGTCATCCCCTGGTCGTTACCGACCTTTAACCGAGCGCTCGGTTCCATACACCACATTAATTTACATCCCGAACGTCATAGCAGAAAGAAATATATCTAGAAGGGGATGATCATATCCTACTTGGGAATGACCCACTTAGCCTTGCCGCATCTAATCCTGTTTCGGTCATTTCCGGTTTGATGAGGCTTGAGGCAACGATTACCTTTTCACATAGCACATATCACATCTTTGAATGCCACATTGCCATTTCCGTTAACTACTAATTGCCTTCCACAAAAATACAACCCTTAATCTCATACGTCTCAAGGAGGGTGTTAAGCTAAGAGAAGTTGCCTTCTCCGCCACCACTGATGTACGTTTGTAAAAACCAATGTACGTAATCTTTAGAAATGCAATGTCAGACAAACATCCATACAAGTTGTTTAGGAACAGGACAAACCGAAGGCACTCACCTACTACCATTAGCAGTGAGTAGTCCTTGCAATCCCAAAAATCTCCATAATGAGGAGACCACGACTATAAATAACTCTATAATGGAAGCTACCCAGAGCATGTTCAACAAGCAGTCCTCATACTATGAAGATCCACGGTCTTCAATAATCATCATCTTTAACATGTCTTCATGTTCGAACGTATACATTGGTTTGAAGTGGTTTTCGGATAGGAATCATCCAAATCCGACCCCGGTTCCTTTGAAATCCAATTATCGATAAAAAGTGAATATGAGTATACAGGATTTATTAAGTCTCTTTTCACTTTAATTCTTTTCGGATGATTTCGAAATCTCTTTCTTTTGATTTAGAATAATTCTAAGTAATTCATTCTTTTGCCTTGGACAATATTTTAAATTTCCTTACTTAACTCTCTATCCAAATTTCTTTACTTTTAGGTGGGTCAAAAACAATGTTATTAAAGACATCGTTTACGATAAACCCTAAAATCAATCTTAGCAAACATTTTTGAGTAAATAGAAATCATTCATTCTGGAGATTGCTTAAATTTTGGATAATACTAATCTTCTTTTATTTTCTTTTATTTTGGAAAACTTAAAAGAATCTTTTTATTTATGAGCATCAGGGCTTTCCTGTCGATCTGTTCCACCCCTCGCCTAAGAAAAGAAAACATAGGCCAGGTAAGTTCAGGGCACCGGTTGCTCCATCCCTAACCTTAGTTAAACACCTTATTTTCTCTTCCCAGATCTCACAGGTGGGACAAATATACTAGTCATTTCCGCATACTCAGATATCAATTTTATTTTGGAATTGGTCATAAAGATTTAAAATTATCTTTTAAACACTTAGTTTTCCTTTTAAAAACATTCACAATTGATTCTAGGAAAAATCGTTACATTTAAACTCATATCCAAAAAGTTATACAATTCGCAGCATAAAAGTGCTGCGAAAAGTGCTATATAAGCTTATTTGATTAAATCAACTTTTAAACATTCGATAATTCATATTTTCCAGTCCAAACCTCTTTTAAACCATTTAAATAGATTTATCAAATTTATTTCATATTTTTCCAATATTAAAAACATTCATTAAACAGATTTCCTTTTATGGTCACTTAATTGCACTAGCGATTTTTCTAGAAAATTGATTTGGACTTAATTCAATATCCACTCAATGAAACTTTGATTTTCTTTCTTCCTTTAGAAGATATGGACATAATAGTCCGGAATTTTCTTATCTCGAAGAATTCCGAGCTATATTCCACTCTACACATTCATTTAAACTTTTCGGCGTGAAATCGCGAACTACCTTTGCGCGACGCACCAAGTTTTAACTTATTTTTCAATATTTGAAATAATTTATTCATATTGAATCTTATCACTTATAAAATCATTATAAATCATTTTAAATCAGTATTTCCACTTTTTAAAGTATTTAAAATTGTATTTTCACTATTTCCATATTATAATAATATTATATTCCCATTATTTTAATATTAAATTTTAAATTCCAATTTCAATTCAATTTCAATTTTAACTTCAAATCAAACACATTTAAAACTTAGATTTCAAATATAATTCCATTTAAACTTCAATTCAACCTTAATCTCAACTTCAATTTTCAAAATCGATTTCAATTTCAATTTCACTATTCATCTCAATTTCAATTTCTATTTAACTATCCTTTTCAAATCCGTTTCACTTCAAATTTCAAATTCTCTTTTATTTTTACTTTAATTTTACTTCTAATTGAAAAGAGACTTATTTTTCTAAGGTATCTCATATCATTAAAATTTGGTCTTTCTTAACAAAGGGATTATTAAATCAAAATGAACATAACCAATATCCACATTTATCACTAACATAACCTCCATTCTACCAATCACATAACATATGATTTCAAATCCAACATTCACCATTAATACCATAACGGAATATATTATCACAATTCAATTATCTAACCAACTATCAAATCATCCATATTAACAATCAATAAACATTCATATGGTATAAGAGTATAAATGTGATTGTTTTAACATAACCAAAATATAAATTCAAAAGCGATGAGAATTTCTCATCTTTAACCAAAATCGTTTCACTTCCTACCAACATTCTTATCCAAACCAACACTTCACCAAACATTTCTAAACCTTATCATAACCATGCTTCCAAGTGCTCGACCATCTCCACCACTACTTGTTTTGCTCACGGCCATAACACTCCTCCACCACCTTGCTCTCGGCCTAAGCCCTTAAACACCTTCATCCTCATGGCCCATGGTGATTTTTAAGAAGAGAAGAAGAAGAAGTGAATTAAGAAGAGGTTAGAGAGTAACAAGTGGATTAGTGCTTAAGCACTCCACTATTTTTAACCTTCCTACCTCTCTTAAAGAGAGAAGCCATTAAAATAGCTTAAAGGAAGAAGAAGAGAATGATTTGTGTGAAAATGGAAGAGGTATGCATGGCTATTTATAGGAAAAAATTTGGAATAAAATATTATTATGTAAAATGACCGAAATACCCTTTACTTACTTTTTAAGAAACCTTATCTTGTTTAACACATAACATCATATTTCAAATCATGCTTTATGTCACTTTCACTTAAGAAGTAAGAAAAGTAAAGTAATAATTATGTTTGGTTTGATGTGACATGTTTTGTCCTTTTGTGTTTACTTTTGCTAATTGTTTTCTAAACTTGTTTAGTAAAAGTAAACTTGATTAGTGATTTAATTAATACTTATACTATTTGAATATATGTTCATATATAAGAAAATAATTGCGCAACAACGTTGCGATAACTTTTAATTGACAAAACGTTGTTTTTCGACAAAATGTTTTACGGTCACATTTTGACGTTTTAGTTAAACTATTCATTTTTGTAAACCAAATTTAAAATGAACCTTTTTCTTCTTTTAAATAAATTATAACATGTCTCTTTATATTTTAAAATCATATTTAATTAATATCAAAATATCTAATTTTACAGTATATGTAAACTGACAAAATGCGACAAATTTTTTGTTATTTTTGTAAAACGATTATTAACATACTTTTAAATATATTAATATACTTTTATTATCTTTATTAGATGTTTTAAATGAGATTTAACTCATCAAATAAATATTTCAACCTATTTATTTAAGCCTTTATTTATTATTAACAAAACTTAACTTTTGTCGATTTGTTCTAAAATCCAAATTTATACTTTTTAATTTATTAATTATAAGAATAGATAATTGTTTATTATATATAACATATTTATTTAAGTTTTAAATTCCTTTTAATTTTAAAACGAACGAAATCTCTCATTTCCGAAGTAGCGAAATTACGGGTCGTTACACAAAAGTTCGGATGTTTATAAATTTAATTCATTAGTTATTCCCTCTAATAATCAGCTTAGTTATTTAAATAATTTTTAATACAGTAGGATTAAGGCTAAAAAACCTTGAAGTGTATAAAGCTAAAGAAGTAAAACCCTGAATTCCCGTTATTGAAGAGATACAACCAACTCTGAGTAAATAGGAAAGAATTTATCTGAATTAGAGCTTAAGAATTTTAAAGTTTCTCTACTAGACAAACAATACTACATGTTAATATTAAACTAGAAGGAATGCTTATGCATTCTTCTGAGTTCTTAATAATAATAGCTTATAAAACCACAGCAATTTCTTCTATTGTTAACACTAAACTAGAAGGAATAAACATTGATATTACTTCTACCGTTACTTGTACCAAATAATGGTTCACAAAAAACACTACAATTTCTTCTTCCACATAACTAACTACTATCAGTTATATTAATACACTTTAAAATTGAGAAATAGCGACCAATTAACACTATTTTAATTGATTAGCATGAAATCGAGTAGAATTAATCGATTGATGATAAAATTACAAAATATTTAAATAAAGCAGTAAACTTCGTTCAAATGAAGTTGATAAATTGACGATAAGAATGAGCAAATATTTGGAACGAATCACATGCTTACCGACTAAGCTTCTTTAATCAGGACGAGAGAAGAGGGATAATTGTCAATCAAGAAAAGGATTGTAGGAGAGGGGAGAAGATCGAAGAAGAATTTGTTTAGGTTTTTCTTTGTTTGGGCAGAGTTGAACAAAAATTATTAGGTGATGAGATAAGAAAGCAGAGGATGAAAAGGCGAAAAGAGGATATGAGCAGCCTGGAAAAATTTCAACAAATTTTTTCTGAATTCTTAGCGGGATTGTTAGGCATCGTTTCATTCTTTACTTTTTCTGGAAAAAATGGCTAGCTGTTGCATTTAATATCCAAACGCTGGTAAAGTATGTTACCAATAAAAGATTTTCTTGTAGTGTCTCCAACTAAGCACACTAAATTAAAATGTGAAATATTATGAGCTGGTGTAAAAGGAGAAGAAGTGACAAAGCAATTCATTTGTTGTTTGCTTACCAAACATATATTCATATTAGTCAGTTCAAATGTCCATTTTACCGTGCGACGAAAACATAAAATTTTAACATTTTTACTTACTGTGAATACTAGTCATTTATAGGAACGAAAACAGAAGATAATCACGAATTTTCAAAGAATCCACATTCCGTTAAGAATATATATTAAATGTTTTTGACGATATCATTGAAAATAGAAAGAAATGCTGATCTATTTTTCAAAATTCTACCGTTCAACAAAAAATGTTGCTACGTATATACATCATTCAATTCTGTTGACCTAATGAATAAATGTTAATATTGACAGTGATCTAATACAATTTTATAGGTGGGATGATAAAAGTTGTATTTTCAATCATAACTGCCGGTCCTTTCACATTGAAATTTATAATTACTTAATATGCGAATTTAGCGAACCTTTTAAAATTAACATAATGTTTCAACATGGCATATAAAAATTGTCAACGAACCATTCATGTGTAAATATTTTAATTTTCAGTAAATTATTAGTTCATATCAATGCAACCAAAGAAGTTCTAGCAATACAAAAGTACTTACTTCCTGAACCTGTGCTTTAGAAATTGGGATTCTGGGTACTTAGTAAGTTAATCCTACAATGCACCAAAGATACCCTTAAATTACCAAACAACTTAAGCACGTTCTTACTAGTCCACAGTTTTAATGAATGAAGCTTGCAGAAAGATATATTTGTTTTCATTCAATTGATCATAAATCCTAATAATATGTTATAAAAAATGTTAAAATCTAAAAAAAAAATCTACCATGTTCAAGCTATTCCATTTGATGCGAAGCTAGAATAGTTGAACATCTCCCAAGTCAAAGTCAGCAAACAAAAGGAAGCTTCTCACACTCAGATCCAATTTCAAAATCTGTATATATAAATATAAACCAACCTTAAGCACATATTATTGGTGTAACTAGATATATCTTAAGAACGAACGTACCAGATATTATACATTTATCTTTTAGTTTCAGTTATAGTATGAAGATAAGTAAATAATTACAATAATGAAATATTATATGTTATTTCTTTCACGCATATATTAGTAATTTCATGAAAAATAGTTTGCATATATTTTTCTCTATACACGTCCAAGCGGACGTGCTTACGTACTGGTTGTGACATATTTTCCTCTATATAGAAGAAGTTGCGACATCAATGCAGAAATTGTTTGATACGGTTGAAATCAATGCAAGTTGTTTAGAAAAAACTGTAAAAGCAATAAAAAAAAATGAATTGAAATTTGTGTTGCAACTAATAAATGTTTCCAACTCCATATAAAATGTAACAGATACTCATAATCCACCATGAGTGGAAGCGAAACCACTATACCAATCTCATAAACAACAACACTACATAAACAAGCAAAAACATAGCATCTCGTATGCAAACAAATAGTGCAAAACTCATCAATATAGGCTGTATCAAACTAACCTCAAACTCAACCATCAAAAAATATATCACCTGCAGAAAGATTCTTTATCATCTTTGTACTTGTCATAGCCTCATCCACGTTTGCTTCACCATTAGTAGACTGTCCAGAATTTGCTGCAACTAGCAGACATGACCAACCTATCATCTTTAACACTACACCACCACTCATTCCAAACAATGATAATATTATAACAAAAGCTCCATTGTTGCTTCCTCCTGCACATACTGTTGCTACACCAATAATCCCATATCCAAACAATGATAGCATTATATCAGAAACACCACTAACATCAATAGTCGAAACTTACGAGCTACAATCACCATTGGTTAATTGAGTATGACTTTCGATGTAACACTAAGCCATGAATAAAGTGAACAAATATAAACAATCACATAAAAATAAAACTTTTGAATGCCAATAATTGACTGTCTATGAAACATTGTTGAACGATTTAATTTTGTTATTGATATCAGGTATTATGATTTTATCAAGTATTAACCCTGTATGTTCTTATTTTTTGTTACCAGAACAGTATAATAATATATTCTCTTTATATGTTTCTTTTATTCCTATGTCCTATAATAAATCAACTAACTGTGTATGAAGAATTGATAAAATTGACATTTAATCATGTTTAAAGTTGTACAAATCGGTGGTGGAAATTGTTACATTCTCCTAATCTCCAAACTTAATCCACAATACCCCCTCCAAATAAAATCTTTTATATTTGAAGCATATGGAGCACGAAGCATATGGAGCATGAAAAACAATAAGTCAATGAGAAACATCAATCTAGCTAAGTTCAAAATGAATTAATAACTTACAATAAATTAGAATTTCCTAGAATGTCTCAATAGAAATACAGATCAGTAAACACCCTCTTTTGATTTGCTTCCATAACTATGTTAACAATTCTGGCTCATAGTAGTCATTATAAATTCCAATGAATATCCTAAACATACTTGGCTAAACCGAGTAATGATCTTCTAAAACCTCAACTCAAAAGGAATACATACCAAATATCATGATATGATAAACTAACCAAACAAATATATTAGGAATGCACATATGGAGATTGCTATGGAAAGTTAGTATTTCAGTCCATCTTCTCATATCATAGTACCAAATCTTTTTGTGCTTACATATGTGACAGTGGAGTTTCTGCATTTACTATGTGAAACTTCTACAGCTAATAATACCGTTATTACTCTAATTAAAGTGGACAAAAAGGGATGAATAATAAACAAATTTTTAAATTTGAATTTATAAAAACTAATAAAGGTATAAAGATAGAAATAAAAATAATTCATTTATGAAGGCTAAAACAGATTCTATTATATATATTTTGCATATGTGGATGAAGGATCCTATGGCCTTTTTAGCTTGGTAATTTTATTCGCTTGGTCTATACCCATCAATTATAGAACTTGCAAAATTATTTTGGTCTCAAGTATAATAGATTTTAAAGGCGTCGCAAAGCTGACTATTACACTACACCTACGATAAACAACTTAGTTCAACATTGCATTTCCTATTTTGTTAAATTTACGTTTTTCAAATTGTTTTCATGATTATATCTTAACAATTATGACCTTTGCACCTAAAAAAGAGACTAATATGAATGAATTTTAAAGTAACAATTTTTTTAACTATGTAATACAAATGCTTCTATCTTAGTTCAAAAACAACAGTTTTGCAAGCCAAAAGCCCTCTAAAATATATTGTTGCTGCAATATAAAGTAGAATGAAGAGTAATGGGAAAATAAAGAAATAGGGTACTTGGTCATACTGTATTTATACATGTAGCTTCTAAAATATCCAAGGGAAAAAAGTAGGCATAGTTTGGAAGATTATTCATCATCAATATTATAATAAAACTTTTAAACAAAGAATTTCATCAGGGTTTCGACATACATTTTACTATGCATGAAATTAGTCTAGGCATACTTCATGTTAAAATTTAAAGGAAATTCTATAAACCATTTTGTTATTTATCTAGTCATGTGTGGATGAAGAATGTGAACTATGACAATGAAAAAAGAAAAAACATGTCATAGCAATCATAAATATATTTGGCTCTAGTTACTCGGGAAAAAAACTAATCTATAGGTAAATGTTACCGAGACATTTAATGTGGACTATAGAGGGAAACAGAAACACCAAGGTATAGGAAAAATCCAAAACTTTATAACGCAACAGGTTTATTCTTCTAACAGAGATCCAAATATCATTAGATAAAGAATAATAACCCCAAAAAATTACTCCAACAGCTTTTATGCAAACTTAAATTAAAAATAGACCTAATCTCCTAAGGTTTATACTTAATATTTCCCTATTTTCAAAGTGCATGAGCGCAAATTCGTGGTTTAATTTTCATAGGGTTTGTAATTTGTGTTTTCTAACTTTCAAAATGCAAAGCATAAACTACGTTTGGTATTAACACAATTTAAAAGTGGAAAATACAAATTCTGACTTATTGATTGTGCCTAATTCTGTAATTAGTTTCCATCAAATTCTATAGTTGGAGCAAATTTTTTTGGAGGGCTTATAACAAAAATTTCCCTTCCAAAATATATTGGAAGAAGCTAAAAAAGTGTGACATGCCACTATATTCATTAAGAGAATTTCATAATAAAGGCTATTTCTTTAGATATGTCAGTTGAAACCTAAAAAGTGCTTGAAATTTCAAAGAAGTTAGAAAAAAATATCTTTCTCCATGTATGATGTCTATCATACGATATTAATATTCAAGGATTTGAATGACATAAGTAGGAGTGCAAGGATTGTCAACTGCATACAAATGCTTACTATTAGAAAATAAATAGCTTGAAAATATAGTAAGGTTAAGGCTTGGTTCATTTCATGAATAATTAATTAAAATAAACATATATGCCAAATGCACTAAATGATCTCCAAGACTCTGAAGCACTTAAAGAAGGACTATATAGTCTAAAAGGTTATACATTATGTTCATATGATATTAGTTCAAGACTTGAAGCATTTGTTTAATACCCAAAAAGGGATCAATTTCACTATATAAAAACATTTTATTATAAAATAAACTTTCTGATCACATATGAAAATAAGAATACAATTTTCATATATTCACCTCAGGCTAGCTCAATTGCTTTTCATTTAAAAAAATTATAGTTCTCATCAAGCTGGAAGAGGAAAAATAACTTAAGGTTAGTGGATTTATAACTTTTTCCAGCTAAAATCATTTTATTACAAAGCCAAATCATATTTCTGATAAAATATAATAAAAAAACAATATGATTTTCACATATTCACATCAGATTGCCTCATCGCATTTCAGTTTAGAGAAATGACAGATCTCATAAAGCTAGGAGAGAACGAATAAATACTTTTTTTCAGAATTTTTTTTATATTACTCCCATAGAATTATCTTAAACAAATTTTTTATTAGCCAAATTCTCATAAATCCACGAGCAATTCAGCATAAAAATCTTTCCCTATATTATACTACACGATAGCTAATATTGATTAATATGATGTACCAATGTTGCCGGATTAAAAAACAGTGTTTATTTTCGAAGATGTTAATAATAACATTCAAATATTTTTGTTCATCGACCAATAGAGGAAAAAAATATTTATTTTGACAGTAAAATTTGTATTAACAAAATCTTCATTGTGCAAATGATTACAAAACCATTTGGAAGGCTGTTTCCACCTGTTGCAGGCCTGCAACTGTCTCTGTTGATACTGTTGAAGCTTCTGCTGTAGACAACTAAAAATTTAAACCTTAGAACTTTGCTGCTTAAACTTGAAAGCAGTAGTTATATGTACATATTAGCGATACAATCCTCGATTATAAATTCATCATGTTTTATCCATTAATTTATTACCTTTAACATTGTAATATTATATTCTATTGTTTATGTATTACGTTATAAATGTTATTCAGCTCCCAACAGTTTTGCACTTGTAATTGTACTTTAAGTTAAATTTATGGGTAAGTTCAAGGATTTTATGGAAAGTTATACATGAATATGAAATTTTGATAGTAAAATAAATGAACTACTGCTGCTGCACAAATTGAGCAAGCAGTGACTAATGAGGTGCAGCCTACTGACTGTATTAATGGGGTGCAGCCTATTGCCAATACTAATTAGATGTAACTTACTAGAAAGGATGAGGAAAAATCAAAATGATGTACCCTTCCTCTAGATAATCACATTTACTCAATTAGCAAAGGCAATATAACTTGTAAAGTTGTCCTATGTAATCATGTTTACTCGAACATAGAGAAGTAATATAACTAGCTTAATTTCAATTCTTCAACAAATCTAATTTTCTATCTTATGATTTTATTTTGATTTACCCTTCTCGTACAAAGCAAAAGCCCTGGTTTTAAACTAAAGAAAGAAGCAATTGTGTGACGCCTACCATAATTTCGCATTTTTACATTGTACAATAAGAGAGCTTCTACGGAACAAACATATCAAACTATTCGTTTATTCTAATTTTGTGGGAGTCCGTTTGTCATAACTAAATGATAATATCGGAACAACAAACTATAACCATAGGTATTTTGGTTTATAGAATATGGTCTTAAGCTGAGAATTAAGACTACTAACCATAGTACTCAATTCATGTAACATACAACTAATTTGGTGCAATTTTGTCATGAACCAGTGCAACCTAAAAAATAGGGGAGTGATTTGATATGCAGGTTAAACGAGTTTTATTTGGTGTTAGAATTTACCCATGGGGAGTTTAAATATGCCAAAATGGAGTATTACTTAAGTAGGAAGAACTATCATCTAAACTAAAAATTGAAGAACAGAACAATAACCGCACTAATATGTGTAATCAGCATACTATTTCAAGGCTGTAGATAGGAATGTCTAAAATTGATGGTGCATAAATCACAAAATTCAAAATTATGATACCACTACGTTGTTCCATCTAGTATTATTACAAACAAAAACACTATACAAAAAAGGATAATTTATTGTCATGTAATCATGGAGATGCCACTGAACTTATGAAGATTAAGAAAAAGGTAAATTGGAATCTGGTGTTTGCCATAATCACTACTCATTAGCACACTAACAACAAACAACAAAAAAAGCAAATTAAAATCTACATGTTAGAATAAAATTAGCACATTAACATGATACATGAAAAGAAATCAAAAATTGAACAAGTTATGGAAAATCGATCAATCATATAACTAATTGCCATAAAAAAATAATAGAAAGGTAAGGTGTCTAATAAAAACAATACCTTAGAGAATTCTATGGAGCATGGAGTAATAAGAGACTTTCTTTAGATCTAAAGAGAGATTGCTATGTAACTAAGCTATCTTGTTCACCTACCCTGGATAGCAAGCTTTCCCTTTTGGATCAGGAGAGATCAACGCTGAGTTAGTCGTCCCTCCATGGAACGAAAGCTATGGAGGCAAGGTCTGATTTGCTTACCCTAGTTCACGGAGAAAAATATACCTCCAGATCTTGGAGACTTCCCTACGAATCGATGGAATTGAGATTAAGGATGTTAAGATTTTGGTTGAGAAAGCCAGGATTTGGATGGGGAAAGTTTGGATTTAGCTCTCTTTGAATGAAAATTGAGATACAAAAAATGGGGCAAATGAAAATGAGTTTCAGACCAAAATAAATGCAACCGCCTAAATGTTTCGCGCCCCGCCAAATTTAATATTAGCATCGATTCATCTTTCATCGACACGTCTTTCATGAACAATAGTAGCGTCTAAACTTGAAACGCTGCTATATTGTGCTACTGATACTAATTTTTCGTGTAGTGACAGTAAGCTCCGAGATGATAGTATCAGGACTACATGGATCATGCTGGACCTTGTACTTCGGATGGCATGATCGTAGGGTTCTTCAATCAAGAGCTCAGGCAGTGAGCAAAACTAAGGATGGCAGCTCGAATTGGAGTGATGTTGTAGATAGTGGACTGGGGTGGGTGTAAGGGCTCATGCCTAGAAAACTGTAGTGAACAAGTAGGGTTCAGATCCATATCGAGTGAGTATGGCTCGGTGGATGTGTTTATGCCTAGGGATCGTTGATGACTCAGACTGTTCTGGTTGTGTTCGAAGCAGGGGCACCATATGCGGGGGCCCCCGAGGGCTGGTAGCGCAAGTCTGTACCCTGGGCCGGTAGGGTCTAGGTCAGGTTGTATAGAGGTATCACAAAAGACAACCGTGTTGGGTTTTCTAACCGGTGAGTACGGTGAGCACAATCGAGAACCGGGATTTCCACTAGTCCTTGACAGTCTCAGAGGGTCATATGCGTCATCATATATGTGGCACATTGGGTGACAATTAATATTGTTTGATGGATGCTATGCTTGTTATGGTTTCTCACTGTCACCTATCACCCTAGGGATGTCACACTAGGTAGCTATTGTGGTAAGGATACCTAGATACCTTGACTTGACTTAGTGTGGAGTAGGTATGGATGGAGATACCTAAATACCTGAACTTTACTTAGTATATAGTCGGGATTGTAGGTGGGGACACCTAGGCACCTTGACAGATACTGAGTATGGCGTACCCTTTTTACGATGTCTTAGAGTAGCATATTACTTATGTTTATGTGTTGACTCTGTGGTTGCAAGGACATGTCTGGTCTGGTTTATATACCCTCTGATCCGTATATTATCGAGTTTTATAGTGTTTGGAGATTTGATAACGTTCACACAAAACTGTTTTCTAACCCGAGGTTTTATGCTTTGCTTCCTATTATCTCGAGTACTCTTAAATGATCAGATCGAGAGCAGGTGGATGATTATGGAGTTCTACAGGTGGACCGACAAGAGGTGACGGTTATCTATACTTCTATGTGCATTTGTTATTATATTTCCACTGTGTGACACTATGGAGCCTTGATAGTGTTGATTTACTATTATGAGATGGTGTACCAGTTGAGTTTACATTCCCATTGTATAAACTCAGTTATGGTGTTGTATTACTTTGTGTATCTTTATTTAGATGATAATTTCATATTGTTATTACTGTCTCTCTTGTTTTATACCTATGTTGATTATTATATTTACTCTAATGCGATGTGAGATATTTGATAAGTAATTTGGTTGTTTGATGCTTCCTTTTTCCTCTTTTCCATTTGTTTCTCTTCTATTTCTTCATCTTATTTTTGTTTCTTTCCTTTAACTACCATTTTGCACCATAGGTGTAGGGAAGTCGTTACAAGAAGCCAAGCCTAATTGGGTACGTATGGGTGCAAAAGCTAACTGGATGCCAAGCCTAATCGGGTACTTATGTGTGCAAAAGCTAACTGGATGTAAAAACTAATAAGAAGCCAAGCCTAATCGGGTACATATGGAACAAATCTATACCCGAGATATATTGTTTAACCGAGCGTACCATCAAATGAAAAAGCTAATCGAATACAAAGCCTAATTGTGTACGCATGGATGCAAAAGTTAATCGGATGCCAAGCCTAATCGGTTATGTATGGATGCAAAAGCTAACCGAATGTCAAGCCTAATCAGTATATATCGAACCAATCTATACCTGAGATATATTGTCTAATCAAGCTACCATCGAATGCAAAAGCTAATCGAATACCAAGCCAAATCAGGTATGTGTGGATGTAAAAGCTAATTGGATGTCTAGCCTAATCAGGTACATATGATGTAAAAGCTAACAGGGTGCCAAGTTTAATCGGGTACACATGAAAACGATCTATAACAAAGATATATTGTTTAACCGAGCAAACCATGGAATGCAAAAACAAACCGAATGCCAAACCTAATCGTGTATGTATGGATGTAAAACCTAACGAATACCAAACATAATTGGACACGTATGAAAATGATCTATACCCAAGATATATTGTTTCACCCAAGATAAATATTTGTCGGACAAATATTTGCCAGAATTTTAATTGCCAAACTGTTACTAAGCAAACAAATTAAATTACACCGCCAACAAAACAAATACGTAAGCATCTAATTCAACAAAGCAATGCATGAAATCACATTAGTAGTCTTAACAATAAAAAGCCAATAATGTATAAAAATTACACTTTATTTCTTACAAATCAAGATCTTTTGTTATGACTTAATTTCTTACACAAACTACAATGTTTGTACTTATTCATCTCACCAGCCGACTTAATCCGTTCACAAGAAGAAGATCTTCATGCATTATGTCTTCTCTTTGGAGCATGAACTTCAACATCTTCAGGTACTCCCATTTGAAAATTAATAAGCGGATGAATCAGATGAGAATAAGACGCTTGGAAAAAGAACACTTTGAAATAGTCCTCACTATAGGAATAAACATCCAAATCAAAAGCAAGAATGCACCTAATAGCATAAGCATATGGAAACCCATAAATCCATCATAAGACTACTACATCGACTAACACTCCAATCTACACGATAAGATTCAGTTGACTGAATGTAACATTCCCCACTTGGAGGCCCAAAACTAACGGCTACGAATGCTGTAGTCATCCATAGTCATTAATTCTCGACGACCAAATACGGTAATGTTAGATAAATTGATATACCAGAAACACATGGATATGGAAAAAGTTTAAAATTTCAAAACAACTTTCACATTCCGTTCAAACTCATTTCAACATTCTTTACATAATCCCAAAATGTTAACCACGTTTAGAAAAATATAATTGTTACAACATACTCCAAGAGCGACATATGAAGATGCCCCCTTGGTGATCAAAGTGTATAATAGACAATAAAAAACTTTGCCAAAACAAAATAACACAGCAGAATCACATGAGAAAGAACTTAAATAACCACATGCCTTCTGCACGACTCCGGAAGCTTTTTCGTCTTAAAAGGTACCTGAAAACCTCAAATCTCAAACTAATCAAAATCAATTATGTACCGGAGTGTTTAAGGGGAAAACATAAACTTTGAGTCAGACATAAAGCCTGGTATGAATAATAATATACCATCTCAAATCATGTAGATATCTAGTGAGACCACACTGCATAGCGGAACGGGTTTCCCTTCACTAGTATCTTAAAACCTTTATAAACCATTTTTTGTGCCCCTGCATCCACTATGGTTAATTCAAAACATTATTATGTGATGATATGCAAAACAATTGAATCAATTCTGGATTACCCATCCCCAATTCATTTTGACTATTTGTCATAATTATAATTTCTAAGATTACTAATAACCTGATAGTTTTCGTAGTCTAACTAATTACCGGTTAAACTTTTAAGAACTCCCTATCCAATTGCATAGTTTTCATGGGATTACTATAACCGTATTGGTAACTCTAATATCATTTCTTTTATCCTAGTTTTCATGGGCTGACTAGGAACCTATTGACTAACAGTCAATATCTTTCTTTTACCCTAATTTTGATGGGCTAAGTAGGAACCTATTGACTATCTGTCAATATCTCATTTTTTGATTCGGATATAGTTTTTATGGGCTTACTATAAACCTATCTAACAGACATCTTCAATATTACATAGTTTTCATGGGCTAACTATGAACCCATTGGCCCTTACCAATATCAATTTCCTTACACAGTTTTCATGGGATTGCTGTTAACCTATTGGCCCCTGCTAATATCTTTTATTTATAAGCACTACTTAGTCAACCTAACTGGTTATTCTACCTTTTTCCAAAATACAGTTTTGGATTCATTATAAAGTGAATATATACATATATGGAGAAGCAAACAATATAACTTGGTTAATTCTTTTGACCTATTAAGACTTCTTTATAAATTCCATTTCAAAATACTTTGTTTGTTTATATGCCATGGTTTTGGTTTCAAATGCGATTGAGTTATTTGTTTTGAAAACTATACTTTCGAAATCTTCGAAACCTTGCTTTCGACCTTACTGGATAGCCTTCTTTGAAAGCATATATCTATTTTCAAAAAATTAGGCTTCTGCCTTTAAAAACACTTTAAAATCTTTCTTTTGAAACCTTTAGAATATATAAAGTGTTACTTATTAATTATTAGAAGCATAGCTTCGAAACTATTGGAAGTATCTCTTCCTAAAGCATTGAAAGTCCCCATTTCGACATCATTGGGTTTACCTTTAAAAATATCATTTGGATCCAAGAAAATATAAAAATAAAAGTATCTCTTTCAAAACCACTTTTTATCATATAAAAATATTAGGAAATTTATGATGGCATCGAAACCACCCCTTTCGACCGAGTCGAAAGCATACATTTAAAATATTGAAGGATAGCTCCGGAACCTCTTTTGAAACCATTGCCTTCGAAACCCATAACCCTTTCGAAAGAATTTAGAAAGCGGCTTAATATGGCTTTAAAACAAACAATACCTTTCGACAGCAATAAAGATTTCAATATACTCGAAAAGCAAAAGAATCGGCGGTAGGGCTTCGACTAGGTCGAAAGCCCTTCTTTCGAAAGCATTGATTTATAATTAAAGAAACTCCTTCGAAACCCTTTTTTCTTTTAAAATAAACATGGCAACCCCTTTAAAAGCCGTTATAAACTTCTTTCAAAAACATATGTATCGACTAAGTCGAAAGCTTATTAAAACAAAGGCAGGCGCTTATCTTTTTAAAACATATTGAGATAACGACCCAATTGGAAGCTATGCTTTCGACACCATACCTTTCGCCTTTCTCCAATCCACTATGTACCACCTAGATGATACCATGTGTATTGAATTTGAATTAATGGGATTACGACATAGTCGAAGGTGAAAGGAAAGGGGCGAAAGGTACTCTGAATAGAGGCGAAACCTGTTTTTCCGGGTTAAATACTAAATTAAGCAACTAATATAAACTAACCTGTCCACGTGTAAATTTCTTATTGGTTTCCTTAACTTTTCCTGTGCTTTTCAAAACTAACCGCCGTTTTATTTTAGATAAGTATCAAATTTAAACTTTTGCAAATAAAACCTTCCGTTTTATTTACACGTAAATCATTTTGATCCTCTTCTCAAAATAATTTATTTTGTATAATAAATCACTTAAGAAAAATCCCCAAAATTCATAGAAATTTACTTTGATCATGTTATCTAACATACCAAAATTTCAAATCCAAATTCTCAATATATTTTCTGAAATAATTTATTAAATCCAACGTGCTATATTTTTATTCAAAAATTCATAATAATCTTTCCAAAGCTTAAAAAATTTTCAAAACTTAAAACCCAACTCTAAAATCATATTTTTCATAACATATAATTTTTCCATGGAATTTAAACATCAATATCACACGGTTTTGATCTAAAACCGTATGAACTATTATTTAAACAATCTTGTTTAAACTTAAACAAACCATAATTCAAGCATATCATCATCAAACATCATATAGACGAATTTAAAGTTAAATCCAAAACATATATTTAACAAATAGATATGAAAATTATCATTCACCTTAATCTTTGATAAGCAAAATGGATTGAGATGAGTTAGATTTCCCCTTTTTTACTTTCTCTTCTTTTTGTTTGAATTTCCTTTTCTTCCTTTCTTTTTAATGGCCGGCCTGATCTTCCTTTCTTACGATTTTCCTCTGTGAAAAAATGAATATGAGTGTGAATGGCTTTCATAATTTAATTAGTCTATAAATCATTCTTTAGCCCAATTCAATTAATAAGCACTGCCACTTTAATTTATTCAAAATCCCATTATCATTTAATATTTACATTATTCTATTTAATTTATCTAAATAAATACCTTGAATAATGTTATTTAAAATTAAGGGTGATACACTGAACTTCATAAACATCAATAGTAGATCTAGTGACTTTCCATTGAATACCCTCAATATATAAATCCCTTAAACGCTTCTCCATAATAGAGCACAATTGACCATTCCAAGTGTTACTTAACTCACGTTTACCAGACATAAGTTTAATGAGCTTCAAACGAATTCTACCTAAATATGCAGTGATAGGTAAATGTCTTGTTAACCCGCCTTTTGGCAAGGCCGTAGGCAAGCAGATTTAACTAAATCGATTGCTCGGCTATCGAGGCTGGAATACGATGGGTTTGAGTCAACTGGATGGACAAACGATCAATCATGGATGATAAACATGATTATGAAGCTGGGATTCAGCATAGTCGATGGACAAAAGGCACGGGATACTTGAAATAAGGGTTTCAAAAAAAGTCGAGTCGTTTCAGATTGCTTGGAGTTTGCTTTGAGTCATCAGTGGACTTGCTTCGGGTTTTCAAGCTTCGAGTCATCAGTGGAGATGGGATCGGCACATGGAGATGGGATCGACACATGGAGATGGGATCGACAAATATGGGATCGGCATGCTTCGGTTCGGGATAACTCTAACCCCGGGTCAACATTGCAATTCAATGACCTCGGGTCAGCATGTGCTTGGAGATGGGATCGGCATGGTTGAAACTACTTTGGGTCAACATCAATGTGACTTCGGGTCGGCATTCTACTCTAGGGTCGGCAAAGCTATGGGTTCGCCATTTGAAAGGACTCGGGTTGGCATTGGATGGAGCTCGGGTCGGCATTGAGGAGGACTTCGGGTCAGCGTTAGGAATATGGGGTGGCTATTCCAAGGGATCGGCATACAACCATGGGGTCGGCCACTTATGAGCTCCGGGTCGGCATATCAAAGAAAAGGGGATCAACGTGCTTTCTACTCCGAGTCCCAGCCTCATCTACTTCGAGTCACAGGTAGGCGTGCTTCGAGTCATCACCAAAGGAAATTCGGGTCAGCGTATATGCAACTTGGGATCTGCATCGATGAAGTATATGAGCTCGGCTATGTTTGTGGTGGGCCCATATCACTCAGGAAGCCCTATAACCCAGATTTTGCCTACAAATACAACATGCGGGACTTCAGAAAAGGGGATCTTCATTCTGTTTCACTTCATCTTCTCCACTAAGGCTACTCTGCCATTATTGTTTTAAAAACTCCGGATTGTAACTATAATTGATTCTGATATCAATAAAAATGAAATTTCTGGAGTGGATGTAGGCTAGAGTCAGCCAAACCACTATAAATCCTCTGTTATTATTGCTTTCTTTTTAATTTTGATTGTTCTTCATATTTAAACTCTCTACATACACTCTATCTATTATCTATGACTATGGAATGGCGCTTTCAATGGCGTTTGGGTGTTAGTGACCAATTTTGGCGCTAACATTTTGGTGCTTTCATTGAGAGAGCTAGCACTTGGGGATTCTAAAGCTTGGATTTTGGAGTTAAAGGCTTAGGAACTCGAATTCTAGAAATTATGGCAAAGCAATCGACAAGGAGACAGAGGATGGAAAGGAGTCGGCAAGAAGGAAGTCAAGAGGCTTCCTATGGAGTTAATCAGGCCTTAACCGACATTACTAGGGATGAAATGGAAGCGATGCTAAAGAGGAAAGAGGACATGATATAGAACCTACTTCGATAGGTTGGACAAGTTGGAGCGCAAATTCAAGGGAATGGACTAACCGCAGCTGCTGGCAATGTAGAGCCAGGAATCGGAGCTGTAGAAATTTCTAGAGGTTAGTTCAGAACCAGAATGGAGAGATTGAAGAAAATTAGCAAAGGCCGGAGGCAGACCATCGGGATTGGATGTTGGAAGGACTGTGAATGAAGCTCAGCAAGCTCGGACCAACGTGAATGAGCAACATGAAGAATACTACCTAGAATATACTCTAGGACATAGGGGGCAAGGTGGAGATGCAAACAGGGGACCACCTCCGGATGTAGACGAGCGGATGGCTGGATTGATAAGAAGCATTATGAGAGGAGGGCTACTGAGCAGAGGCTTGAAGGAGGTCAGTCGGAGTCCGTTCACTCCAAATATCAGAAATGCAAGGAACCCTCCAAAATTCAAACTGCCAATACTGGAGGTCTATGATGGAAAATTAGACCCAACTATGCATGTAACGAGATACATTAGACATATGGAAGTGTTGGGGGGCATCTGTGGAGGTGATGGTGAGATGCTTTCCTTTATACTTAATAGATTTAGTTGCGCGTTGGTTCAGGCAGCTAGAGAATGGATCGATCAGAACATGGGGCGAGCTAATAGAACGCTTCATGAGACAGTTCAATGTCCACGTAATGCGATCCAAGTATGTAATGACAGTGGCATCAATGAAGAAGAGGACATGAGTGTCCGTGAGAGGTTTTCTAATGTGATTCAATTCAGCTGTAGCTTTAGTAGATCGCCTGGATCCATCAATGATCTTGATGGCGGCGGTAGCAGGGATTGCTGAAAGCACTGAGTTTAAGGATTCATTGGCATAGGATCCACCACAGGATCTTGGAGAGTTCTATCACAAGGCGAAAAGATTCATTCGGTTAGAGTATTCACGCGCTGAAAGGCAAGAGATAAACGCCGTGCAAGGCGAAGGAACGTCTGGAGAAGGACGTGGGATGGATAAAGGAAAGCGTAAGTAGGATGATGGATATGGTGGTTCTGACAAATGGAGGAGAGGTTTGGAACCCAAATTTGCAACGTATGCAGACCTGACAGATAATCTAGAATGGATTTACATGGACACTCGGGGGCAGCTCCCCTATCGGAAAGCACCCAGGAGGGATCCCACATAATGGGAACGCAGGAGTGGGAAGTATTGCCTATTCCATGAGCAGGAAGGGCATGCCACGGATGAATACCTCCACCTGAAGGACGTGGTGGAGGAACATGTCAGGAGTGGCAGATTACCACGGTATGTGAGGGACCAGACGAGTGCGGTAGAATACAAACAACTACTGCCTGGATCCAACAGGAATGACTCTGGCTTGGGGTCACGACTCGTCATCCGTTGATCGTGATGGCAAGGGCCAGGTTTAGGATTTCGACTCCGGTCATCGAATAATCTTTTTTGATTTTGTTTTAAAAAATAAAGCAGCTATGCCACTTACACATGTAGGGGAGCCAGAGCGATCCCTATGCATGCTCTGAGATGGTAATAGGCTGCTCTACCCGGAGAGGCAACACTTAGATTTTTCTATTTTTCCTATTAGACATTCAGAGCTTGGATTTAATAAATGAATTTGGATTTTCTGAAACAAACCCTTAACTGGAGAGTTACGAGACGGGTATTGGAATTCAGTTGAAAATTGATCGCTTAATGTTCAGGGACAGTGAACCGGAGTGCAGGAAGTGATGCCGCTTCGTCGGAGAGTGACAGGATCGGCTTGCTCGTCGTTATCTCTCCTTCACTGGAGAGTGACATGATGGGATTCAGCAAGAGCTCGGAGAGGCTATAATCAGTCTAGGACTTAGGCCATGGCATCGCTTAATGTTCAGGAATACTGAACCGGAGTGTAGGGAGTGACGCCGCTTCGCTGGAGAGTGACAGGATCGGCTCGTTCAACGCTGTTTCCCCTTCACCAGAGGGTGACAGGATGGTATCTAGTAAGATTCCGGAGAGGCTGGTACCGGTCTAGGAGGATCAAGACGTCGCTTACTGTTCAGGGATACCGAACCGAAGTGCAAGGGATAGGTTTCTTTACCAGAGTGCGACAGGATTTTCCTATTCAATCGTTAAGTTTGGATTGAGCTTAGCAAGGGTCCGGAGAGGCCGTCAACGATCCGGAGAGATCGTAGGATTTTATTACTGACTTCCAAGTTGTGAAATCAATTTGTATAGTGGCTTCGAACAGCTACGGATTTAGCTAAGGACCTGGAGTGGTCCTGGTTTTGGATTATAAGACCCAACGGGATCCCGGTTTTGGAGATGGACCCGGCGAGTTCCCGGACACAGATTATAGGACCCGACGAGGTTTCGGCTTTGGGTATGGACCCAGCAAGGTCCCGGGTTTGGATTGCAGGACCCATAGAGGTCTCGGACGTGGATAAAACGATCTGGAGGGGTCATAGATTCTGTTAATGGATTTGAAATTGGATAACGACTCGAAACAGTCGTAGATTTGGATATCGGATTTAAAGCTATTCGAAACACACCTTCCAATAGCAAGGCATGTTTTGGGGATCCATCGATTAAAACTTTCCGCACAATTAGAACTCATTTTCCCACATCGATTACCATAAAAAGAAATTAACAAACTTTTCAAAAGGCAAACCATGCAAGAAATTTTCAACTTCTACCCAACCAACACTTTTAAACTTAAACAAAGCTTGATTAAATATATCTACTGTAGCAGCATTATCAATTCGATAAAACATTGAAATAATCCATTTCTTTTTACCTCAAGGACACATTTTTGTTTAAAAACTCTTCAAATTGTAGTAAAAAGAAACATAAGCTGAATCTGAAAAAACATTAGGAATGGAAAGCAAAAGACCAAGATGTCGATCAGATATAAAGTGAAATAACAATCATCATTACATAACATTTCCCTAAGCTTTGTCAAAAACCAATACCAATTAGGTTCATCTTCATCAGATACAATCCCAAAAACCAGTGGAAAAAACCTAAAAGAAATAAAAACAGTTTTGTCATGTAATCAAAATAAAAAATAAGTGAACATAATATAAAAATTGCAATATCAAAGCTATGTCAAATATTTTCCATAATACAATGGCAAATATTTGACATTGCAATATTCAACAACCTAAATTATCCAACATTACAAAAAAATTATACCATTCAAAGATGTTGGACAAGCAAGTGAAATAACATATACAATACTAATTTACCAAACAAAATAACAAGAAAACAAACATATTGATAACATGAAACAATGCAGGTATGTCAAATATTTTCCCTAAAAACATGGCAAATATTTGACAAGCAAATATTTGCCATGAAATTATGACAAACATTTGACATACAAACGTTACATGAAATAAAAGACCAATAAATTATATTATGATTTTCAAAACCGATTCGTACCTCGATTACCATTCTTAACTGTAGCAGACATAATACAGCCTTGACCTCTATCTTTCATAAAAGTCTCATCCAAAAAATCAAAGGACAATAATAATCAAATCCATATTTGCATGCTTCATACCCAATGAAAACCGTCTCAAATTCATGAGTAACAGAATCACCATGAAGTTCAACAGTACTGCCAGGATTACACTCAACCACAACTTCACAAAAAAGTTTCAAATGATGATATGAAAGCAAACCATTTCCATGTATTTTTTCCAAAGCCAATCTTTTTCACGTATAAGCAAAATAGTAATTTAACATATATTGTACTTAGTCTGAAATAAATGAACAATATCTTTCGTTTTCATAAGAGGATTTGAACGAACAAAATCAACAACCAACTTTTTAACTAATTTGCTATAAACATGTGGATGGTTAACATGTACAATACCAGCTCCACATGAATGATTAGCTGGATAGTTTTGAAGACAAAAAAACCTGGTAGGTTAAACTTGCGAGAAGCATGAATGCGAAAAGTACAGCCTTCCTATGAATAAACAGCTGTAACTCGCTTCCTATCATTTTTAACAATATTAACTTTATAACCATTTCTAATAAGATGTATCATAAGATCCAATCAAAACTCCTCAACGCCATTAGCAAATCTTTGACCAGCACTAGTAAATACTGGAATGCTAGAATCATTTTTTAACAATCCGTAACATCTCAGATTTTTGATAACATTATTTAGGAGATTTAGTTAGATAAACTAAATAAGATAATGTGTTGATAAAGGGATTGATATTTGATTTAATTAAGGTAGCCGTGCCTTTTTAACTAATAAATTAAAAGAAGGGTTTAAAATGAATTAGAGGAGGTGTATTATGGGAAAGAGTCCATTCCTATATTGTCTTCCTTAGGCCATGTATCTCAAAACACACATTCATTTCTCATTTTAAAAATTTAAAAGCTTGGCCGACCACCAGTAACAAAGGATGAAGAAGAGGAAACAAAAGAAAATCTTAAGGAAAGCAAATTCAAATCAAACTCATTCAAATCTTAAGCTCCTTAATCATTAAAGCAAAGGTGAATAACGTTTACATCTCTAAACTTTTATGGTTTCGGCTTCAAGATTAAACCTGAATTATTTTGCAAATGTTTGCCATGTTTTTGAGTGATAAAATGATATATATACATGTTAATGATTTATGTATGTTCATATAGATTTTATGACATGTTTTAAGATGAAAACCCTATCAAATGACATCCGCTAGCCTTGCAAATTTTATGATGATCTAAAAAGTTATTTTAAAGATGGGGTTCAATTTTCAGAATTTTTGAGGAATTGTTATGGATTTTCTTGGAAAGAAAATGGTATTTTGTATTATTAAAATATTTACGAAAAAAATAATTATTGTTTAGATTCGAAAATTTTATATGCTGAAGAGAACATATTAATATATTTTTGGGAATTTTTCCAGAATTTTACAAGATGATTTAATAGTTATATAAAATTATTTAAGGTATTGCACTTAAATGTTTTGTATAACTATAAAGGAGAAAGAAGCTTTTTCAAAATTATCTAAATTTCCAAATAAGGGAAGTCGGCAACATTTTTGAATATAAAATTTTGGCAACCAATCAGATTTAGAAAAACAAGGCAGGTTGGTTACAAAAGAACAGTTTTAAAGTACAAACAAATAGTTTTCTTCTATTTCAACCCTTTCAGCAAGAGCTTCCGCCTTCATTCCAAACATTCCGACAAAGGCGAAAGGTATCAAACCTTTTGACTAGTTCAAATAACAATGCACATGGTATCACGCAACTGGTACATAGTGAATTGGACAAAGTTGAAAGGTTTAGGGACAAAAGGTTAGAGATTTTGAAAGAGATGAACTTTATTTTGGTTTTAAAGAAAATACGCATGCTAGCTTTCGACAAAGAGCTTTCGACATTGTCAAATGGTTTAAAAGAAAAAGTTTCGATTGGTTTGCTTTCTTGTTTTAAATGAAACCTTTCGACAAAGTCGAAAGGTATAGCTTTCGACAAGGTCGGAAGCATAGTTGCCGCTTCTTAACCTTTCGACACAAATGGAGTCAAAGGTTATCTTTTGTTTTCTAAAACTCGCCGCCTCTCCCAAATTGATTTCGATGGGTTGGTTCCAACACCAACACTTCATTGTTTTCGGATGGTTTTGATAGGTTTTATGAAGGTTTCGAAGCAGTTGCTTTCGACTCCAATGTTTTTCTGATCCTTTTGCATAATCCAAATGGTTTAAGTAGAAACATTTTATAGGTTTCAAAGTAGTTAACTTTGATTGGTTTCGAAAGTTTTTCACTTGTTTAAAATTAAACCCAATGTTTTCGAAAGGTTTTGAATTTCATTGCTTTCGAAAGGTTTATTATATAGGGGAGGTACCCTAGGCTTTTAACAAAGTCGAAAGGTGAAACCTTTCGACTAGGTTGAAAGGTATAGTTTTTCAATGTTTTTGAAAAGCTAAGGTTCAAAGGATTTAATAGGTGGATGCCATATTTTTTAAAGCTTGTAAAAGGAAACCTTTTTAAAAGGTTTTGAAGGAGTTACCTTCAATGGTTTCGAAAGGTTTATTAAAGGATATGAGGAAGTTACCGTCAGTACTTTCAAAGGGTTTTATTAATGCTCTAGAAGGAGTTACCTTCTATGTTTTCGAAAAGTTGTTTAAAAGTATTAAACGAAGGTTTCGAATATAAGGACTAGGTAGATAGCCTAAGTGTTTTAAGTTATAAAGGCTTTTACTTATTTTAAAAGGATAGATAATCCTTATTGAACATCATCAACATTATTTTGAGTAAAGTTTAAATAACATGGAAAAAATATCTTACAGTAAAGCTAAACGATATTTTCCTTATATATATACGAGGGTTAAGGCACAGACTTCGCGCGTGAACTACAAATTGTATATGCTTAACATATTCAAGTAAAAATGATTTGCATAAATATTTGGTCATATTTTTGCATTAAAATCATGTGTAGTTGGTTTGAATTTTAATTCTACATCTAATTATTTTTATTAGTTTGAATTTTTCATATATTATTAATTAATAAAAAATTTGTAACAAAATTATTTGTTACATCCTATTTTTAAATGATATTAAGAGTTGATTATATATATAGATGAGCGTTTTGAATTTGTTTAATGTTAGATCCTAATTTTAAGCGATATTAAAATTCGATAATATCTGTAGAGGGCCGTTTTTGGTAGTTCACAATGCTACCAACAAAGTATGAAACCAAAGGTATTACAACTATTATTAAAGATAGTAAATAAATTTGTAAAATAAGTTTATTTGTAGATCCTATTTTTAAGTGATATTAAGAGTTGATAATATTTATGGAGGGGCGTTTTGAATTTGTAAATGAGTTTGATGTTTGATCCTATGCTTAAGCAATATTAAAATTTGGTAATATCTGTAGAGGGGCATTTTTGGTAGTTCACACTGATAGTGTGATAGCAAAGGTATTACAGCTATCATTAAAGATATTAAGAGGTGATAATATTTATAGAGGGGCGTTTTGAATTTGTAAAAGAGTTTAATGTTAGATCCTATTTTTAAGCGATATTAAAATTTAATAATATCTGTAGAGAGGCATTTTTGGTAGTTCACAGTGCTACCAAAAATGTGTGATACCTAAGGTATTACAACTACTATTAAAGATAAAGATAATAAATAAATTTGTAAAAAAGTTTAATTGTTAAATCCTATTTTTAAGTAATATTGAGAGTTAATAATATTTATCGAGGGGCATTTTGAATTTGTAAATGAGTTTAATGCTAGATCCTATGTTTAAGCGATATTAAATTTTGATAATATCTGCAAAGTGCATTTTTGGTAGTTCACACTGATACCAAAAAAGCGTGACACCAAAAATGTTACAGCTATTATTAAAGATCAAGTAAAAATGATTTGCACAAATATTTAGTCATATTTTTGCGTTAAAATCATGTGTAGTTGGTTTGAATTTTAATTTCTACATCTAATTATTTTTACTAGTTTGAATTTTTCTTATTTATTAATTAATAAAAAAATTTGTAAAAAAATATATTTGTTAGATCTTATTTTTAAGTGATATTAAGAGTTGATAATATTTATAGAGGAGCATTTTGAATTTGTAAAAGAGTTTAATGTTAGGTCTTATTTTTAAGTGATATTAAAATTTGATAATATCTATAGAGGGGCATTTTTGAAGTTCACAATGCTACCAAAAAAGTGTGACAACACAGGTATTACAATTATTATTAACGAGTATTACGGCACGCGCTTCGTGTGTGAATTGTTTTTCTTAAAAATTGCATATGTTTAAATCAGTTAAATAAATATAATTTTTATTTTGAAGTGATATTAAGATTTGTATATTTGTAAAGAAGTATTTTGAATTTGTAAAGGAAGTTTAATTTTAGATCCTATTTTTAGAAGCGTTTTGAATTTGTAAAGCATGTTTAATTGTTAGATCCTACTTTTATGGGCGTTTGAATTTGTAAAAGAAATCTAATATTAGATCCTACTTTCAGGGACGTTTGAATTTGTAAAAGAAACTTAATATTAGATTCTAATTTTAAGCGATTAAGATTTGATAATATATAGAAGGGCATTTTTGGTAGTTCACGTTGATACCAAAAAAGTGTGACACCAAAGCTATTACAACTATTAGTAAAGATGATAATAAATAAATTTGTAAAAAAAGTTTATTTGTTAGATCCTATTTTTAAGCGATATTAAGAGTTGATAATATTTATGGAGGGGCATTTGAATTTGTAAATGAGTTTAATTTTAGATTCTATGTTTAAGCGATATTAAAATTTGGTAATATCCGTAGAGGAAAATTTTTGGTAGTTCATGCTGATGTCAAAAAAGTGTGACACCAAAGGTATTACAACTATTATTAAAGATATGATTTGACAGACTAAATCATTTTGAAAAGGTTTTTAAGGAAAATTTGAAGGACGGTTAGTCCAGTTATTTTAAAGGGTAGTTAACCCAAAAAAAAAATTCGGGCAGTCAGCTCATTTAAATTCGGACAGTTAGTTCATTTTGCGGGCAATCAACTCTGATATGAACAGATAGCTCATTTATTAGCATAATGGATATTGCTATTTTTAAGGACAATTAGTCCACCCTTTTTACCAGTTTTGGGCAGATAGCCTATTATTTAGCATAAATAAATATTGCTATAATCGGTTTTAGGACAGGTAGTCCAGTATAGAGCAGATAGCTCAGATTTTAGACAGATAGTCTATTTTATTTCCTATTTTAGCATAATGGATATTGCTATATTATTATTACAATCAGTTGATTAACCAGTTTGGTTGCAGGAAAGGATTTGCGAAGTATATGTTTTGAAAAGAGATATTAGTAAGGGGAAACCCGTTCCACTAAGCGGCGTGGTCTCACTAGTTATCAGTAAACTGAGATGTAACAGATATTATTCATATCGGGCTTTATGTTTGACTCGAAGTTTTTGTTTCCCCTTAAAATCTCGGGTGCTCAAAATTTATTTGAGTAGGCTAAAGGTTTAGGTTTCCAGGTTTTAGCAAATTTTGGCAAATAAAGCATCTGAAGACGAGCAGGAGGCTGACAGATAGCTAAATTAGGAATTCTGTTTTAAAATTGTTTCCGCTGTGTATTATGAAAATTATGTCTATATTGCTTTGATCATCCAATGGGGCATCTTTATATGTCGCTCTTGGCGTATTGTTGTAAATTATAATTGATCAATGCTTGGGATTACGTTTGGGATTTTTGTAACTTAGATATGATTTATTTGAAATGCAATCGCTAAAATTATTAATTTTGGAAATCTGTGAGTTTGTCCATATTCAAGTGCTTCTGATATTATGAATATCATTAACACTTTTGTATTTCATCATCAGAAGTTAATACTATGGATGACAACAACATCCATAGCGCTTAACTTTGAGCCTTCGGATACGGGATGTTACACAATCGTTTCAAAGTAGAACTAGAATCAACCAAAGAACAAACCATAGTAGAAACAGAAGAGTCACACTCTCCAAAAGGAAAAACACCAGCCATACTTTTACACTGCTTAAATATAACCAAAACAAGTAGAATATTGTCATGGCTATGAGCAACAAGCAACAGTATACTATGTAAATCAGAATTAGTTTCAATAACACTTTTCCTTTCATCTCTTTCATAAACTAATTCAATAGAACCAGTTGTTAATTTAGATCACTGTTCACAAATATCATTTTCAATCTCAACGCACAATCACTCAAACCAAGATGCCACTATATGTATCACTACCTAATAGAAAAACGACAATAACATCAATAGGCTTAGAGCTAAAAAAAATATGATGTTAGAATAATTGTAAAATAACATAAAAAGTAGAAAAATCTACAGTATAATTATTAACAAACACATGTTTGTTATGGCAAATATTTGCCTAGCAAATATTTGCCACAAAACTAATTTACTACATAAAACTTTACTGCCTTATTCCATTAACAAAATGTAATTCAACAACAACATACATGAACTATAACAGTTACAACATGATCATTATAGAACAATAACAATAAAAATAACAACAAGATTTATAATAATAACAAAAATCGTATTGGAAAATATTTGCTATAACAACAATGTACTGTATAAAACTTCACAAACACATTCCATTAATATCATATAATTCAACAACATATATGAACTATAAAAATAAAAACATGAGTATTACAACCAACTATAATGATAGCAATAACAATCACAGTAAATTCAACAAACTTGAAAATAGCTGAATACATGAATGGAAGACAAATCTTCAAACCAAAGTCAAAATGGAATCAGAGTAGAAACACAAAACATTAAATAAGAACATTAAAATTCAGCTAAAAAAATAACAACTTGATTAATAACAAAATGAAAAACAAAAGAAGATGAAGATAACTATGACTAAAAAAACTAACCTCGAATTCATTTTTAACGCAGAATATAAGAAAATATGTATAAACGATCGAGATGCAGAAGAACAAGCCGCTGAAAGAGATGAAGATGGAGCAAAAACTGATCGAGATGCATGGAAAATTCAGTCGAAAAACTCTAAACGATCAAACCAGCGCAAGATTTATACGAACACTTCGGCTATCTGAGGTCGAAATTTGAAATTTGCCAAAATTCCATAAAAATTTGAAGTCGAAATTAAAAAAAAACTTGGAAAATGTTGGTGAGAAGGTCGAAATTTGGTATATGAAAGGTTGAAAACGTAAACACGGACGTGGGGAAAAAATGGACTTAAAAGAAAAGGAAAATTTTGAAAGGGATATATATTATAAAATAGTTAAAAACAAGGATGTGTAATAAATTTACACATCCTACAAACTAATTAAGTTGGATAAACAATCCCTTAAAACTAATTTCCTAGGTATCAGTTGGTAATATATTGCACGGAGGAATAACACAAATAGACAATCAATCCATTGTACCAATCAACAGTAACATGTATGCACTCAATTGGATATTTAATATGTGCTAAGAAATCAGAGGTAAAATGCTAGCTCTATTTTTGATTTCCTTTTGATTTAATAAAAATATATGTTATGCACTTATGTATATCATTTTGACTTCATGTTCCAATGAAGCATTTTTGTACAATTTACATTTGATATTTATCCAAGTATAAGACAAGCGCTAGAATGACTACATCTTCAGCTTCTGATAAATCATATTTTCACCTTAAGCTATTCAATTTCATACTATTTAAGATCATCGTGTATGTAACATCCTGAAATTTTCAACCATTCGCATCCATACATGTCGGATTTGAATTGCTCAAAATATCAGATTGTTAATTTAAATTTGGCAAAACTCAGCATATACAGTAAATAAATAATCACAGAATCACAAACACAGAGTAATATAAAATAATGCAGCGGAAACCAAAGAATAGTAGTTCATGAAGCTACTATATTATAACAGAGTTAAATAAGATACAACAGAGGTCGCGAATACATAGATCTCTCAATACAATAGTCAAATACAAGATCTGAATACATCACTGGAATCAACTGAATAACTGAAAGCAGAATCGATAGATAGCTGGATCTCCAAGCGAAGCTCCAACTCCAAAGGTGAGTCTCAAATGCTGTATCACTCAGTCTGACCCGAGCGTAAAGCAAAACACAAAACACTCGAGTCAGGATTAACATTCTTATATCAATAAATCCAACTCAAGTGAAATATTAACTGAAATACAAGTAACTTAAAGGATGTTTGGGATAACCATCCTCTAAGGATCCGTTAAACTATCTACTATGTAGTAATATACGCTATTATAATAATGTCTAAAGTAAAGTAAACTATCAAAATAGCGTTAAGGCGTTACCCATATCCCCCTTAACACATTTTATATATTCCCATAGTCTATATAGTACCGTAATCTCCCCCGTAATGGGCGTCGTTAGAGGGCACTCCATAGGTATGGTATAAAACAAACTCGTAGTAAAGCACGCTAGGGTAGGTGACATGGTACAACTAGGCAATGCCAGGGTAGATATACCAATTACACTTCCGGGCCGGTGGTAACGCATAGCAGCCACTACCGCCCACCTCGAGCCACACTCCCGAAATCCGAAGGTGCACACCAAATCAATCACAAAGTAATAGAATGGCATACGATTGAGTGTGTCCGATCAGAGGTGCTACCTCATTAGCCCGTCAATTGCTCCTGTTTTAGCCACCTTATGCCAACTCACGGGAGTCGGGTCCACGTATATACGTCATATAGGATCGTCACCACCATCCTACTTCATTCTGGAATCTCCACCATGTACACAGTTGTTAAAGTAGTTTTCGGTATTGGCAGAGAGTATGACAATATCCGATTCCGGTCTCTTTAACAACCAATCGTTATTATAACACCGCGGTCATTTCAAAAATAGTTTATAATTCAAAACCAAAACATCATTTCCATTTCAAAAACATATCAATACGATATCATTTCCATTTCAAGAACATTCACTACCAAAATCATAGTACTTTCAAAGATATAATACTTTCAAAACCATAACAATTTGAAATAATAATACTTTGGAAATCATAATACCTTGAAATTCATAACTTTGGAAATCATAACACTTTCCGTCAAACAGTTTAGATATTAATAATAGTATATAAAATAAAATAGTTTATAAAATAAAATAATTTATATAAAATAGTTATAGGTTAAAATAGTTTATAATAAAAAAATTTATATTGAAATTGATTTATATTAAACCAGTTTATATTAAAATAATTTATATTAAAATAAATTTATAAAGTAAAATATAATTTAAATATTTTATAAAATAAAATAGTTTTCCTCAAATTTCACAAATCGATTCAAAATCAACTCAAATTCCAAAATTCAAATTTAATTAAATCTTAATTCATCAATTTCCACTAAATTCAGTTTCTCAATAAACCATTTCAAATTATATCGATTTCAAATACAGATTTGAACCACAAAATAAACCATTTCAATTTCAGTATATTTTAAAGTTTTATATATTCAACATTTCAAAACTAAATTCAATAATTTCATATATATATATCAAATTCACTTTACTATTATTTAGTTTTGAAATATTTACTTAATCATTTCAATAACATCTAAATACAACTTCAATTTACAAATTTAAATAAATAAAATATCCCATTTAAATTTATATAAGGTTGAAGTATTCATTTAAGTGACTTTTATCGAATCCAAGTTATAAAACCATATCTTTAAATTTCAAATTTAATAAATTTCAAATCAAACTTATTTAAGTAAAATTCTTAAATAAATATAATTTCAAATCAATTTCAAATCTGAATTTATTAAAATCATTATAAACTCTATATTTGAAATTATATATATTAAATAAATACTTAAACATATTATTTATCAACTTTATTAAATCAACTTTAATAAATCTTTAAAATCAATATTAATCAAAACCATATATTTCTTTTCAAATCATAGAAATCATTTTCCAAATATTTATATATAAACCAATGGTGTCTGTATATAATTTTCTATCCTACGGTCAAGTGATGTGTGATATTTATCATTTCAATCCGCAATTTAAATATATACGGGTATATATCTTTTCGACCCGCAATCCCAAATTCAATTTAAATGAAAATCGCTTGGGTTTATCATTTCAACCCATAACGATTTTCTCCTATTCTACAGATCGTTCGGGTATGTATCATTTCAACCCATAGTGAATTCTATACTAACAGGGAACTTGCAGTGTGGTAACTGATATGATAATAATATAACAGGCATATATCATCAATATAAATAACAGATAATGGTGTCAGATGTCACAGGTGAACAGATACAGATAACAGCAAATATGTATATATCAATGTAATAACTAACAGCAGCATATTTCAATTGTCGTTTCAATTGAAATCAAATTTAATAAATATAAGAACGTTAATCGTGAGTGGTTTCTCACCTTTCGAGGCTAGAGGATATACAATGAAATTGTGTTAGGAAATGCAGCACGACTTCCAAATCGAAGCTAGATGGATACTGTTTGCACCAAAATTGGTCACAAACCCCGAATGTTGTGAAAGCACCAGTGTATGAATATAAATCGACGATATTCACACACAAATCTCAAATCTAAGTAAACAGAGTATCACAATTCAGAAATAATGAACAGAAACACGAGATTTATAGTGGTTCGGCGATCTTGCCTACGTCCACTCTGAAGTTGATGATTTTATTGATGTTCACTTGAAGGTTACAATTTCTTGTAATGTAGTACAACTGATTATATGATTGTAATCTGAATCTAAGGGAGCAGTGGTGATTCTGAGTAAATCTAGCGGAGTCTGGGCGCTCTTTAGCTCTCAAAATTGTCTGACCCCTTTTCTGAATGACCAGGGGCTCTATTTATAGGTGTAGGAGGCTGATATTTCGCCTAAAATGAAGGGAGACCAGTTCTGGTACGTCAGGGGCCCATATGGCCGAAATCTGGAGATCCGGGCCCACTTTGGGGATCGATTCGACCCTTGGTTCGAATCGATCAATAAAGTGTCCAATCAAGCTGAAATTTGGTGTGAACATTCTTCATCATGTGCTTAAGCTTCTGTGAAAATTTCATCATATTTGGACTTGCGGATCTCGAGTTATGATCGATTTAAGATTGCAATTCCGGTGGACACGAGTGGTTCGAATCGATCCCTTCAAATCGATAGGGTCGAATCGATACTTGGCGTAAGTGCATGGTGATGTGGCGCACGTGCTTCTCGGGTAGATCCTTCTTTTTCTCCGAGTTTACTGGGTCGAATCCATGATTCTAGCTGACCTGGCTTAGTGGGTTCGAGGTGGTGGTTTTGTAAATGTGCTCGTTCGAATCGATCATGGTATATCATGGTTGATCGATTCGAAGCTGCCTCAGCAGGGTGGATTCGAAGTAATGGTACTGGACTGTACGAGGCGATTAGTCTTCGTGGATTCGAAGTACCCTGTCTTAGATGGATTCGAAGGTCTTCTTCCTCGCTGTATTCGAACTGAAGGCACGTTTGATGGAGTCGAAGCTAAAGCACTTCTCATGGATTCGAAGCAATCAGGGGAGACTTGTTGGATTCGAACATGCGGCTTTGGGTGATGGATACGAAGTTTGGCCGTCCGATGGATTCGAACAAGATGGTTTTGGGACTAATGTGTGCTCGATGGATTCGAAGTAGACGGAGTCGAACTTGATGAACTCGACCTTAGTGGATTCGAACCATATGGAGACGAACTCAAGGCTATGTCCTTCACTTGCGTCGATGATATCTTGGGCATACGAACTCGGATTGACTTGAGATTTGGAGCGCTGGCTTTCATGACTCTGCTTGTCGTGTCCCATCAATTGTAGCCTTATCCGGGCTTGGACAAAAAATCATTGATATCCAGGGTGAAACAGAGTATAACGAACTTTTACGACGAACTGTCTTTAGTTTTCCAGTCAACTTTTTGGTGTCAAGGCCTTGCCAAACGGCGGGATAACATTTGCCCCCCAAAACATGCCTTGCGATAGGAAGGCGTGTTTTGTAGTTCCATAAGTTGGATGTTCATATCCTGTTGATGACCTGTGGTACAACCTGCGAAGAGTTTGACAGTTTTATATGACCTTAAATGACGACCGTTCGCGATCTAGCCATTTGAGGTGGAATGCGACCGTTCGCGATCTAGCATTTCTATACGGACCTAAATGACGACCGTTCGCGATCAAGCCATTTGAGGTGAGGGGTGCCGTTCGAGGCGAGTTGTGACCGTTCGTGGTCGAGTGCCGTTCGAGGCGAATGGTGACCGTTCGAGGTCGGGTGCCGTTCGTGGCGATTTGTGATCGTTCGCGATCGGGTGCCGTTCGTGGCGATTTGTGATCGTTCGCGATCGGGTGCCGTTCGAGGCGGATTGTGACCGTTCGTGGTCGGGTGCCGTTCGAGGCGAATTGTGACCGTTCGTGGTCGGGTGCCGTTCGAGGCGAATTGTGATCGTTCGTGGTCGGGTGCCGTTCGAGGCGAATTGAGTGTGCCCGGGGAGGGACTTAGTATCATCGATACCAGGTTTCACGTTCGGGTGAATTCCCGGATTGTTTGTTGCAACGGTTTATCGCCATCTCAGAGCATACCTAGGGACCGTTCGTGATCTCGTACATGTGTAAGTGGCTTAGCCGTTATGAAATCACAAGTAGCATTATTTCATTGAGAATAAGTTTTTAGCAGAAATGTTAAACAAAATCAAGTTCAAATGTTCAAATCAAGATGAAACAAAAGCAAAGCAAGGATGTCAAAGTGTAAACTCCCACAACGATAGGGTTAATAGTCATTCAGAGCATGCCTATGGACTGCTCGTGATCTCGCACATGTGCAAATGACTTACCCAGGTTGGTGAGAGGTATACGACTTGTTCATCGTTATTTAAATCAATTAATAACCATACGGTGCCCCGGCTCGGGGTTACCTCTAGCGGAGGTAGATGGTGGCCGCTCTGGTTCAACTGCTGGAGCTCGCCTCCTCACATACTGAAGTAACCTACCATTCCTGATATGCCCTTCTACCTCATCCTTCAGGTGTCTACAGTCGTTTGTGCTATGTCCATTCAGCTCGTGGAATAAGCAATATTTGTCTGACTTTCTCTCGTCGGTAGTGGGGTCCCTTCGTATTGGCCTACGGTAGGGAACTTGCTCTCGTGTATCTCGGTAGATTCGCTCCAAACTCTCATTCAGCTCTGAGTAGGTGGTGAATCGTGGCTCTTTTCGCAGTCGCTTTGGCCCGTCACCACTATCCTCAGCCTTTCGTTTTCCTTTATCCTTGCCTGAGTCTTTTTCGAGAGGCTTTTTGTCTTTAATTGCATAAACTTCTATTCCCTCTCCTTCTTCTCTTTCAGCATTAGTGTCTTCCAATCGCAAAAACTTTTCTGCCTCGTGATAGAATTCTCCTAGGTCCATAGGCGGATCCTTCGTTAGTGAATTTTTGAATTCTGTGCCGTCAGCTATTCCGGACACAGCTGCCATCATAACCATGGATGGTTCTGGCCGATCCACCGATGCTGCTGCCGCATTGAATCGTGTCAGGAAATTCCTCAAAGATTCCCCAGCTTTCTGCTTTAGCGTTGCCAAACTCATCACATTCTTGGGTCTTGAAATGTGAACCCTGAATTGCCTCATAAATTTCTCAATCAAATCGGTCCATGTCCCAATGGAGCCGCTCTCTAGCTGTCTGAACCATAAAGCTGCTATGTCTGTCAAATACAATGGAAAGCACCGGGCCATGACTTCCTGTGATGCCCCCAGCACTTCCATGTGCCTTATATATCTCGTTAGATGGACTGCAGGGTCCGTCGTCCCATCATACCTTTCTACTGTCGACAGTTTAAATTCTGGTGGGTTCCTAGCCAACCTAATTGCAGGAGAAAAGGGACTCCTGTTTACGTCTTCAAGATCTCTGTTTACTAATCCGCCTCTCATGGCTCGCCTGACCATCTCTGCCAATCTATCATTGTTTCCAAGCTGTAGTCCTCGTTCACTACCTTCGACCTGCCCCCCGAGTCCTTGTGAGCTTTCGGGTGTCTGCCCCCCTGGCTGAGCATTCATTCCTCTATCGCTGCCAGGTTGCTCGGATGTCCTTGTCTCTCTTCCCGGGTTCGGATCAACATGTCCTAAGTGTGTGCCCCCCAGCTCCGGCGCTGCGTTGGATGGTCCTGTTTCGTTCTGGACTCTGGTTGTTCCTTGATTTTGCGCTCCAAGTTGTCCAATCTGTTGAAGCAAGTTCGGTATCATTTCTTCTTGTCTTCTCATCATTGCCTCTATCTCATCCCTAGTGACGAAGACTGAAGCTTGGTTTGCCCCTGAGGAAGCCTCTTGACTCCCTTCGTGCTGACTTTGCTCTGGCCTCTGCCTTCTACTTGTTTGTCTTGTCATGATTCTTCGGATCTAAATCTCTTAGCCTTCTGATTCAACTTTCAAATGATAGAACTCCTGAGTTCGGTTCTCAGTGAAAGCACCAAAGTGTTTGCACCAAAATTGGTCACAAACCCCGAATGTTGTGAAAGCACCAGTGTATGAATATTAATCGACGATATTCACACACAAATCTCAAATCTAAGTAAACAGAGTATCACAATTCAGAAATAATGAACAGAAACACGAGATTTATAGTGGTTCGGCGATCTTGCCTACGCCCACTCTGAAGTTGATGATTTTATTGATGTTCACTTGAAGGTTACAATTTCTTGTAATGTAGTACAACTGATTATATGATTGTAATCTGAATCTAAGGGAGCAGTGGTGATTCTAAGTATATCTGGCGGAGTCTGGGCGCTCTTTAGCTCTCAAAATTGTCTGACCCCTTTTTTGAATGACCAGGGGCTCTATTTATAGGTGTAGGAAGCAGATATTTCGCCTAAAATGAAGGGAGACCAGTTCTGGTACGTCAGGGGCCCACATGGCCGAAATCTAGAGATCTGGGCCCACTTTGGGGATCGATTTGACCCTTGGTTCGAATCAATCAATAAAGTGTCCAATCGAGCTAAAATTTGGTGTGAACATTCTTCATCATGTGCTTAAGCTTCTGTGAAAATTTCATCGTATTTGGACTTGCGGATCTCGAGTTATGATCGATTTAAGATTGCAATTCCGGTGGACACGAGTGGTTCGAATCGATCCCTTCGAATCGATAGGGTCGAATCGATACTTGGCGTAAGTGCGTGGTGATGTGGCGCGCGTGCTTCTCGGGTAGATCCTTCTTTTTCTTCGAGTTTACTGGGTCGAATCCATGATTCTAGCTGACCTGGCTTAGTGGGTTCGAGGTGGTGGTTTTGTAAATGTGCTCGTTCGAATCGATCATGGTATATCATGGTTGATCGATTCGAAGCTGCCTCAGCAGGGTGGATTCGAAGTAATGGTACTGGACTGTACGAGGCGATTAGTCTTTGTGGATTCGAAGTACCCTGTCTTAGATGGATTCGAAGGTCTTCTTCCTCGCTGTATTCGAACTGAAGGCACGTTTGATGGAGTCGAAGCTAAAGCACTTCTCATGGATTCGAAGCAATCAGGGGAGACTTGTTGGATTCGAACATGCGGCTTTGGGTGATGGATACGAAGTTTGGCCGTCCGATGGATTCGAACAAGATGGTTTTCGGACTAATGTGTGCTCGATGGATTCGAAGTAGACGGAGTCGAACTTGATGAACTCGACCTTAGTGGATTCGAACCATATGGAGACGAACTCAAGGCTATGTCCTTCACTTGCATCGACGATATCTTGGGCATACGAACTCGGATTGATTTGAGATTTGGAGCGCTGGCTTTCATGACTCTGCTTGTCGTGTCCCATCAATTGTAGCCTTATCTGGGCTTGGACAAAAAATCATTGATATCCAGGGTGAAACAGAGTATAACGAACTTTTACGACGAACTGTCTTTAGTTTTCCAGTCAACTTATTGGTGTCACGGCCTTGCCAAAAGGCGGGATAACAGATACGATTCGACGAACAAAGCTGATAGTTTGACTTGATGAGAACGAATCAGAATCATCTAGATAGAGGTAGAATATATATTATTATTTTCTATAAAAATCAATATCAAATTTAAGAAGAATATTAAAATAATATATATATATATATATATATATATATATATATATATATATTTAAAGGTCATTGTTTACATTTAAAACACAAATATAAAATAAAACCTTCCTATATACTTGAAACTAACTCATGTACTTATATATATAACTATATATAGATAAATCATATTTTAAAGTTAAACATATATTAAAAAAAATATGTATTTCAAAATCATTGTTTTAAAAGAACTCAAATATTAAAGTCAAGCATATATATAATAATAGATTTTGAATTAACACATATAAAACTTAACAGTTTTATACAACAAATATATACATATATATTAGCTTCTCAAAAGACCGTCTTATTCTATTTGTAATATGCGGTTGCAGGCTCTAAAGCCCAAAGCCCAATTTATGTTTTATTTGTAAAACTGTATAAATACTGTCCTGTTTCGTACATTGTATTCATTCAGAAATAAGATCAATACAATACATTTTCTTTCATCTCTACTTTACTGTTTCAATATCAATACAAAATCTTACATGGTATCAGAGCTAAAACTGCCTTACAGCAAAAAGATTCTCTGAAAATCAAACCCATCAGAGGAATTTCATCATTTGGGGTTAAATCCTTATCCAAGAACAAGGTTCTTTGTCATCTAAGGATAATTTCTGAATCAAATAGAGAGTGCCTTGCCAAGAACATTAGTTCGGCTGCAACTTCTCAAATTCACATTCAAGCAGTAAAGGAAAACCATCAAATCATCGAAATCTCATCAAGAAATTCAAAAATGCACAATCAAATTTCAAGAAACTGCCATCCAAAGAAAGCTTATCAGAAAGAAATCATCATATAAGCATTTCTGGTTGCATTACCTGAAAAGTGCAGCAAAATCGAATTTCTATACGATCTCTCATTTCTTGATCTTTTCTTTGTAATTCTCCACTCTTGCCACTATGACTGAAGAAGATACTTCAGCCACTGCCACCAGTTCCATCAATTCCCAGCAAGCTGTCACTGCTGCTGAAAATCTTGTCAAATCCGGAATTAGCCCACAAAGTCAATTGGTCAATATTCATCTTGCAGAAGATAACTATTTGCTATGGAAACTACAAGTTGAAACTGCCTTGGAAGGATATGGCCTTGAAGGATATATTCTCGGCACCATTCAAATTCCACCTAACTGCATCACAAATCAGAAGGAAAAGTAGTGAGTAATGATGAATATACAAGATATCACAGACAAGACAGACTAATCTGCTCATGGTTAATCTCATCTATTACTGCCAAGCTGTTGTCTCACATTACAGGGTGTAAAAGTGCATTTGAAATTTGGTCAAGTGTTGAAAGAGTCTTTAATTCCCAATCTGCTGCCAAGATCTTATCATATAAAAGACAGTTACATCTGATAAAAAAGGATAATATGAATATGAGAGAATACCTATTCAAAATCAAGTCAATATGTGACAACTTGGAAGCAGCTAATCACAAGGTGTCTATCTCCGAGCATGTAATGACAATTCTCAATGGTCTAAATGAAGAATATGAAGCTGTAGTTGCTATTCTTACATCACAAAAAGATCTACCATCTATTGAGGACATTCACTCTATTCTACTATCTCATGAAGCAAGATTAGACATAAAGAAATCATCTGAATCAGATATCAGTGCAAATTATGCTGCCAATTACAGAGGCAGAGGGCAAAGTAACAACAGAGGTGGTCAAAACACACAAAGAGGTGGAACTCCTAACAGAGGAAGAGGCAGAGGAAGATTCAACAATAATTACAAACCAAAGTGTCAAATCTGTGAAAGAGTTGGTCACACTGCAGTGAAGTGTTACTTCAGGTTGAACTTAAACTATGTGCCAGGTCAAAATTCTAACAATCAGAAGAATTCAAACTCAAGTGCAAATATGGCTCAAGTTCATCAAGACTCAGACAACCAAACAATGCATTGCAATGAATCAGGAAATACTGATTCAGCAAATGAAGACAGCTGGTACCCAGACTCAGGAGCAACCAACCACATCACCAACAATCTGAATAATCTAAATCTTGATGGAAAAGAATACAAAGGTACAAACTCTATTCACATGGGTAATGGTAACCCTATTTCTATTACACACACTGGTAGGTCTGTTATACCAGGAAAAAGAAAATTATACCTAAACAATCTACTTAGAGCCCCTTTGATTAAAAGAAATTTACTAAGTGTTTCTCAATTTGCTAAGGACAATAAAGTGTACTTTGAATTTTATCCTGAACATTGTGTTGTCAAAGATATTCTAACCAAAGAAAATCTTCTACAGGGTAAAAATCATAAAGGGCTATACAAATTCTGTTTGGCTAAATCAAGATATTGTGAAAATGAGAGAATATGGTGTAATAGTGTTGAAAACAGACAGACCGATAACTGTAATACATTTGACTTGTGGCATAGCAAGCTTGGTCATCCCAATGTAAAAACTGTGAAATATGTGATGAATAACAATGCTATTTCCTCTGCTAACTGTACCTTACCATACATCTGTACATACTGTCAAATGGGTAAAAGTCACAAACTACCCTTTCCAGACTCTCAAACCATATATAATAATCCACTGGAAATGGTAGCCACTGATTTGTGGGGACCAGCACCAATATGTACAGACTATGGTTACAAGTACTATATATCCTTTATTGATGCTTATTCTAAATATGTGTGGATATACTTTTTGAAAGCAAAGTCTGAAACATATAATGCTGTTATACAATTTATAAACACTGCTGAAAAACAAACAAACCATACTGTTAAAGTGTTTCAGTCTGATGGTGGAACATAATTTCTACCACTAAAAAATTATTTCAAAAGTAGAGGAATAGTACATAGAATTACATGTCCACACATTCTGAACAAAATGGGTTAATTGAAAGAAGACACAGACAAATTGTAGAAACTGGCTTGACTTTACTAGCTCAATCATCAATGCCTCAAAAAATTTGGCCAGATTCATTTTCAACTTCAGTGTTTCTAATAAACAGACTACCCACTAAAGTACTAAATATGAAAAGTCCACTAGAAACACTGTTTAATGTCAAGCCAGACTATCTACATCTTAAAGTTTTTGGCTGTTTATGCTTTCCCTATCTTAGACCTTACAATAAGCACAAATTGAATTATAGATCATCCCCATGTACATTCATGGGATATGCTATAAATCAAAAAGGTTATAAGTGCTTAGACAAAAATGGAAGAATTTTTGTATCAAGGCATGTTGTTTTCAATGAAAAATTTTTTCCATTCAAAGAAACAGAGGTCACAACAACTGCAAAAATATACAATCCAAAAGATTCTATACCTGCTGTGCCAATCATATCAGACCAACTTGCCAAATCCAACACTGATCAAGTCAACAACAACAACAACAACACCAGTCCTCAACTCACTATGTCTGGCACCAGTCAATCCAGCATCAGACCAGGTCAAGAACCGGATGACACAGGCTGCACACCTGATCACTTATCTCAACAAAGAATGAGCATGCAATCTGATGAATCACCTCAAAGATCAGAAAGTCAAAACAAACAACAGCATGATGAAACTATGAACCAGCAGCAGGATAACATTGTCACAAGACATCACATGATGACAAGATCAAAAAGTGGAATTTTTAAGCCAAAAGTCTACACTGCTAATCTAAACACTGAAGAACCATGCAACCATCTTCAGGCTTTAGAAAATGAAAATTGGAAATCTGCCATGGCAGATGAATATGATGCCTTAATCAAGAATAACACATGGAAATTAGTTCCAGCACCCAAAGGCAAAAACATTGTTGGGTGCAAATGGACTTTTAGGTTAAAAAGAAATGCAGATGGTACAATATCTAAGTATAAGGCAAGATTAGTTGCAAAAGGCTATTCACAACAGGGAGGATTTGATTTTAAAGAGACATTCTCACCTGTTGTGAAACCTACAACTATTAGAGTAGTTATTACTACTGCCTTATGCAAGAATTGGACCATCAAGCAACTTGATGTCACTAATGCTTTTTTAAATGGCATTTTGCAGGAAGAAGTTTTCATGGAACAACCACATGGTTTTGTTAAAAAGGAAGACAAAGGGCTTGCATGCAGATTAAACAAGGCACTGTATGGTCTTAAACAAGCACCAAGGGTGTGGTTCGAAAAGCTAAAAGCTACACTTGTCAAACTGGGATACAACTCAACAAAATCTGACATATCACTATTTACTAAGTTTAATAACAATATCACAATATATGTACTGATTTATGTTGATGACTTCATTGTTACAGGCAACAGTGAAACTGAAATTGACAAGCTAATCAAGCAATTAAGTCAAGAATTCTCTATCAAAGACCTTGGCTATCTAAACTACTTTCTGGGCATAGAAGTTAAAAGGCTCCCAGACAATTCCATTCAATTAAGTCAAAAGAAATATACCACAGATATTCTATGCAGAGCTAAAATGGATAAAGCAAACTCAATATCAACACCCATGATCAGCAATATTCAAATATCTAAGCATCAAGGAGAAGCAATACTCAATGACAAACAGTATAGAAGCATAGTTGGCTCACTACAATATGCAACTATCACAAGACCAGAAATAACATTCAGTGTCAACAAGGCAAGTCAATTCATGCAAAGTCCTACAACTGTTCATTGGAAACTTGTCAAAAGAATACTAAGATATCTCAAGGGCACAATAGACTTCGGACTAACTATGCAAGCAAGTAAAACACTGAGTATAACTGGATATGCCGACTCAGACTGGGCTAATGACCCAGATGACAGGAGATCTACAAGTGGTTACTGTATATTTCTAGGAAAAAATCCTGTTTCCTGGTGTTCAAAAAAACAGACCACTGTCGCTAGATCTAGTAGTGAGGCTGAATATAGAAGTGTAGCCAATGCTGTGTCAGAAATTATGTGGATTGAATCACTGTTATCTGAACTACAAATCAAATCAGAAAATAAACCAACTTTATGGTGTGACAACTTGAGTACAGTGCATCTATCTGCAAATCCCATTCTACACTCTCGTACAAAGCATGTAGAATTGGATCTGTATTTTGTTCGTGATCAAGTCAACTGTGGAAAGCTAAATGTCAATCATCTACCATCTACACATCAAATAGCTGACATACTCACTAAACCACTCTCCAAATCAAACTTTACTAGATTCAGAGAGCAACTGCAGGTACAAGACAATAGCAAGAATAATAAAGTCATACCTGACCTACCTGGCAGTATCATGAAAGATCGAGCCTCTCCCTAAAAGGAATCGTTGAATCTCTTAAAGGAACTGTTGATTTTCTCATGATTCTCGGAAGATCGAGCTTCTCTCTCAAGAGAACTGGTGATTTGTTGCGACCTTTGTTATAACTTTTATCTCTGTCCTGATTCCAGAAGCAAGAAAATCGCAAATCGCCTTTTTCTCTTATTTCTCACTTCAAACCCTAAAGGGGCTAGGGTTTGCGGGGGAGTAATGAAGATAATGAAGATAGCTTCTCAAAAGACCGTCTTATTCTGTTTGTAATATGCGGTTGCAGGCTCTAAAGCCCAAAGCCCACTTTATGTTTTATTTGTAAAACTGTATAAATACTGTCCTGTTTCGTACATTGTATTCATTCAGAAATAAGATCAATACAATACATTTTCTTTCATCTCTACTTTACTGTTTCAATATCAATACAAAATCTTACATATACATATATATAAACTTATTGTAAAACTGCCAATCTTCTCATATAACTATATATATGTATGTATATATTAATATGACCTTTGCATTATACAACTTACATACATTTTTAAAACAATGCCTATATCATAAAAGTAAAAATTTTATGCAACCAGAAACATTCTATATACTTTAAAAAAATTTCAAGCAGATGCATATGTACAGGCAAACACAATATATTTAATTGAAAACAAACCTACCCATACTTACCCATAAGCTAACAGATAACATTATATGGCCTATATGTATATATATGCGAATAGATTATAAAAAAAATCTATACAACTTACGTTCACATATATAACAGCAGCTAAGATATAAATTTATAAATCAAACTTGACCGATCATATATATGTTCATAGGCTAACATATTGTCCTAATATAAATATATATATATATATATATATATAATATAAAAACTAAACTCATATATAAACTTACTTTATATAATATTATAAACTAACGTATTCAAACCAAACAGACTATATTCTCACAAATATAGAAAATTTATATAAACTTCCCTGTAACCTTATAAACTAATATATATATATAACTCTTAAAACAGAACAGTGAGAACTAATATATATATATATATATATATATATAATAAGCCTTATATAATACTATACATACACCCATGACAACAAGTTTAGATATAATTAAACTTATATTTAATAGAAAAAAAATTCAAAGTCTCATAACTCATAGCATAAATATGCGACGTGTACATATGTATATAGTTAAGATTGTATCTATTATTATAAAACATAGTTATCCAAGAAAATCTTTCAAATCACCATTTGTAAATTATATATATATATATAATAAAATCAATAACAAAGATCAATATATATATATATATTCTCCACTTATAAATACACATTGTGTACAAGCAAGATGAAATTTCATTTTCATAAACCAGCAGATCTAAAATCTATACAAGCTTATAAATTTAAAATTTACATATATATATATTACTAAGTCTTCACATCAGACTATCAACGTACACGATATATATATATATATATATATATAAACATTTATATATATTGCTGTTATATATATTTAAACTAATGTGTATAACTAACAGATAAAGTTCTGGAAATGTATATTTTGTTAACAGGTCTGCCGACCAAAACTAAAATAAAAATGAACTATATATATGTAGGCTTATATATAAACTGTAACTCATAAACCCATATATAAATTTAAACTTACACTATATATAACAAACACAAATGAGAAGGAGGAGGGCCGAGAACGTGTCAGTATACAAGGTGGCGAGTGGCCAAAATGAGGCGGTGGAGGGTGGCTGGAAGATGACATGGCATAGGGAATAGCTGCGTTGGAGGGTTGAAAGGAAGAATGGGAAGGAGCAGTTGGCTTTGAAATGGAGGGGCGAGTGGTTCACAAAATGGAAGACACTCGAACGAGAAGAAGCAGTGCACGAACTATATTAATGTATATTTATTGTTTTTTTTCTCAACGAATGGGCAGGAGAATATGGAACAAACCAGTAGAAATATTGGCAGCCAACGGTCATCTATTAAATTCAAAAATAATAAAAGCACAGACAGCTGATATTACACGTTTGGAAATAGAAAAGACAAAGGAAGCAAACAGGTCCAATACGGAACCGATACGAGAGTCGTTTCGCAGATTGCACCGCACACCGGACTTCGAAATTGACAATCGAATATACCATAGAGGTTAGCATGACGTGACAATCAAAACGGTATACAGATGTCAGTGGTACGATCATCCGATCAAAAGTCGATAATCGGTACCGAAAATGCTGCAAATTTGTCAGAAATAAGATAAACGGATCTATAGCAGTCCAAATTTGACGAAACGGAAGATGGCGTCTCACTCAGAAGATAATTTACAATTTTTCTATATAAAAATATTCAGGTTTCGAAAACATTTATTTTCATCAATTTTTAACTGATTGGAATTGAAACAGAATTACACAAAAAAAAACTTCCAAATTATCTGATGAAAATTTACCAGTTGCTATGTTTAACTAGACGCATTCCAAATATCAAATTTAAATTTCAAAATTTTATCGTTTAAAATTTCACAAAATTTCAATTAAATATATAAATAAAACAAATAAAATTATTTAAAATTTACGGGTCGTTACAGTGTATATAAAAAACTCAATTTTTTATAAGTACGATATTTGATGTGGTTGCTAAAATTGTAATTCTAAGACATTTTGCTCAACTTATCATTCTTAATGAGGTTTATTCTTGCAAGAAAGCATGGGTAAAAGTGATGAATTGAAATAATCTTAGGATTGGTAAGGTGTTTCAAAACTTTTAGTTTGCCATGTTTTGAGGATATTTTATAGTTATCTTATTGTCAATGTACAGTTGAAATGCAGTGTACCGGCAACAAATACTTGTGTTACTGTACTGAATTACCATCTTATGTACAAAGCATCAGTACACATCAAACTGATATGGTAGAAAAGGCATTCTTATTGTGAACTAGTGTGTATACTATTTATAAATAACATTTAATATAATCAAAAATAAGCAAATTTCAGGACACAATCCTTTTGTTTAAATCTTTTTCTAGCCAACCAAGCATTCTCAGGTTGAAATCATCTTCCATGAAATCAAATTCTATTTAATTCCAATATTGTTCTCACAAAGGATGTTGATATTTATGTTTCCATTCTTATAGCTATATCATGCTTCAAATATACAATAGCATTCTTATAGTTATATCATGCTTCAAATATACATCATAGCTACTATATTCAATCATGTTATTTATTATGACATGTACAATGTCATTTATGTACAATTTTATGTGGATTTAATTCTGACGTTCATTCATGACATTTATTACCTAATTTATTTATGATGCATTGTTTCGTATTTATTTAGAAAATATCATGAATGTAACTACATATTTAAAGTAAAAGATTATAATAGCTATGTTGTGCTAAAGTTAAAATCTTGAGATTCAAATATCATATAGACCTAAGGCATTTTTGGGAGCGTTTTATAACAGTCGAAATATGTTATACTAAGAAATAAATTCAAATATATTTTTGGCGTCTTTTCGCAAACTAATTATAAATATCCTACATTCCAAGTGAACTAATTGAAATAATATGTCACCAAAGTGACCTCTCTTATTTTAGTTGTTCATGAAAATGTTTGATATTTGTTTGTATTTATTCACGTGGATATTAGCCAGCATAAAGGAAGACCAGTATTTGGCTGAATCACTTACACATGTATGATGATAAATATGTGAAAATTATAAGGTTTTACAAGTGAATAATTAATCGGCCCAAAGGAAGATTGTTATTTGACCTGAATTTATTATCAGTGTTTGATCGTTACAACAACAATACCACTTACAATTAATATTACTATCCAAAGATTTGATATTAATGTTGGACTAGGTATCTTGAGAACAGACTCACTAATTATTTGAATTTAATGTATTGCTCACATAATATTTTGCTCAGATTAAAATTCACAACTTATTTACAAAATATAAAATAACAAACATGTGGTTGCTTTAACCAACATAAGTTGTTTTTAAAATTTAGAGGAATCTAGATTATTTCCCATCATTTAATGTTTTCAAAATTCTAACATATTTCATAAATAACTTACAGATCATTTAGATCTGTATTTCTACACCAAAACAATTTCATAAATCAGCCTTTCAAATTACAATATATAGAATAAAATGATACCAAATCAAATCCAAATTAAATTACATACTTAAGTGGAAGCATAGAGCAATGTGTCTGTACCCTAGAGTGCAAACAAAACATTATTACTTTGTTTCTGATAGAAAAAAGAACTTAATAGTATGTACATTATGCTCTGATACCATTTGTTATGATTTCAATATACTTTAGGATTGTTTAATCATGAAATCCTAGATCTAAATAGGTGATCCATATTGATTTGATTAGGAAGAAATAGGAGGAAATTATATAAATTAGTGGAAGTCGTAGATTTGAATTATTTTCATAAAAAAGATTAAGAGAATAACTAGAGCTTGTGTAATTTGAAAACCATAATCCCTTATTTATAATGTTGGCATTTTCTAATTTGGCACTTCAACAAATTAGAATTGCCCTAATATCTACACATTAATACCATAACAATTATATCTTTAAGCATTTTAACATTAATTCATAATTTGATCACTTTAATTAGGATTTACACCAAAATAACACAACAAATTTTATTTTTCATATGTGGTCCACATGTTGAAATTTCCAACAATCTCCCTATGGACCATATATGTAATAACCTTATAAATGTGTTTAAAATTATGAGCCTAAAAATTTTCTATTTATAAAATAAGATGTTTCCAAAACAATCTCGTCCATTAACTATGCTGGCAAAGGATCAAAGCGGCTTTCGTTACCATCAGTGTAACGAAACAAATCAATGGTCACATATATATACCAACATAATCAAACGACATATATCAATCATGGATGCGTAGCATGGAAACTGCATAAGATTTCATCTACACATATTTATTTACAATTAGTCCTAATTTAGTGAGATCAAAACGTTCAATATTTGAACAATCTAGAGTGCAAACAAAAGATTATTACTTATTTCTGATAAAAAAGAACTTAATAGTTTGTAAAAGAAGTATAGATTAATGTGTCATTATACTCTAATTAGAAATCCTAGATCAGAAGTCGTTAAATTTTACTTAAGTTTCAGAACTACTTGATCAATGAATTAATGATTTTTTAGTGATGATTTTGGATTTGGTTTAGTATTTCTTTTTTATATATTGTAAATTGAAAGGTTGCTTTGTGAAACTATTTTGGTGTAGAAATATAGATCTAAATGATCTGTATGTTATTTTGAAATCAATAAATTTTTGGGAAATAATCAAAATTCCTCTAAATTTTAGTAAAACCCATATTGGTTAAAGCATTCACATGTTTATTGTTGTATATTTTGTAAATAAGTTGTGAATTTAATATGAGAAAGATTTTGGATCTGATATGTAGAGTCATTTTCATTAAAGTTTATAAATGGTATGTGTGTGTGTATATGTATATAATTTAGATCCATTTATACAAGTAATATAAATCTGGTTCTATGATTATTTTACCTTAATCATATTTTGATTAAGTAATCTGGATACGTATATATGGTATTTTGGTTATTTCAGAAAATTAGAAATAAATTATGCTGCTTTAAAGTGTTTATGTTTATTTTATTATCGAAATAAATTTCAACATGACACTAATTTACATTTTGGACCACATAATGGTCAAATGCATTAATTTTTATCATAAATGCATTAAATGTGGTTGTTATGTTAATAGATCAATTAACTTATTATCATAAATGCACTAAATGCGTTAGTTGCAAAATTTTTAATGATGCAACATGTTTGTATTTGAAATAAGAAAGGAATATTTTTTATTATTTGATGTATTTATATTTGATAATTACATATATTTTGTATTGTAACCCATGCTCGTTGAAAACATGTTTCACTTTCATGTCTTGAATCGAGTAGTAGTTAATAAGATATATACTTTTTAAAGTCAATATTTATTGCAAATATTCTGTATTTATATATTTAATTAATGTCAATTTTTCGGTTATGAAAATCATATTTTAGTATATGTTTTTCCTTTATGTACGTGTGCTGGAATTTGACATTAATATTTATGGAAAATATAGAAATGAATGAATTCAGGTAACATACAAATAATAAACTAATGATAAAGGGACACAATAGCAATATGTATAGCTATATTATGGTTCAGAAATACATCATAGCTAGATCATTCATTCATGTTATTTAGTACGACATTTACTATATCATTTGGTACTGCCATATAATACATTGCTCTATACTTTTGTTACAGATATATATCAAGTTCTTTTTTCTGATTAGAAATAAAGTAATAAAGTTGTTTGCACTCTGGTTGTTCAAATATTGAACGTTTTGATCTCACTATAGTAGGACCAGTTGGAAATAAATATGTATAGATCACATCTCATGTAATTTCCATGCTACACATCCATGATTGATCTATGTCATTTGATTGAGTTGGTATATGTGACCATTGATGGGTTAGTTATGATAAAAGAAACGAAAGTCGCTTTTATCCTTTGCCATCATAATTAATGAATGAGATTGTTTCGAAAATATTTTATGGTATAAATAGAAAATTTTGGAGCTCATAAAGTTATACACATTTATAAGATTGTATATATGGTCCAGGGAGAGATTGTTAGAAAATCAACATATGGGCCATATATGTAAAATATACAATAATTTAATGATGTAACATGCATGTATTTGGAATAAGAAATGACATATGATTTATTTTTTGATGCATTTATGTTTGATAGTAACAAATATTTTGTATGTATAACCCATGCTCATTGAAAATATGTTTCACTTTCATACTTTAGTTAGCATAAAATAAAAGGAGCAGCAATTTTCATATTTTGCCAAAATACATGGTTACCGTCATGCCCCACTCCGAGACCCATATTAACAAAGAGTATTACAAGGTAACACCGTCTGCTAATGCGAAGAATAGAGCTGGTTAGGAGCGACCATCTATAGCCTTGTCTTAATCATCTATTGAATACGCCGACAATGCCACTTCTTACTTAAATGGATCAACATATCCAATAAATACTTAATACAAAGCCATAGGTGGCTGAGGATCTATCAGAATAAAATATAACAACTCAAATGTAATACACATCACAGAACAGTAAATCATTACATACATTTTCACATATACAGATACATACAGAGTTTACAAAATGATACATGTCAAGTGGTGAAGCAAACCACAATATACAGACGAGTCAATAGAGTATATATCAGAGTTACAGATAAAAAGGACTACACAAAAAGCTATGACAAAAAGGAGCTAGCGGAATAGTCTATGAGGAAGCAAAATAGGCTAAGTCCAAAGTACCTAACCTGATACATCTCGGTCTGACCCGAGTATAAAATACATGGGTCAGTCTAGCTAAACAAATCAGTTAGATAAACTAAATGATAATGAACATACAAGATCATAAAGTACCACAATTATCTCCAAAAGGGATATCCAAATCATCTAACATAAGATGAATCAAAAGAAGCCACATATCATAGGCAACTCAAATAAACCAAGGATATCATATCCCAAATCAAGCCTAGAAGGCAATTAACAAATACCAACAAAGGTAACACAAGTTTCCACAAGGTAATAGCTACATATCGTGTGGTTCAAAGAACCTACACCGAAGAGCGATACACTAGGGAAATATAATTGTCAAAGAAACAAAAGATGCTCGAGCTCAGTACTGTATAACAAGGATCCACAAACCCGAAGGCAACAAACCCAATATCACTCGAGCGGTGACGATGGACCAATTCCAAAAGTGATACTATAGGGCAACAAACCCGAAGGCACAAACCCGAAGGTAAAAACCCGAAGGCAACATACCCGAGGGCAACAAACCCAATATCACTCGAGCGGTGACGATGGATCAACTCCAAAAGTGATACTATAGGGCAACAAACCGTAGTGGTGAAGTTCCGAAGGCCCAGTATTGGACACCACTAACTGGCGGAATGTGTCACAACTCTCAGAAAAGAACCCAAAAAATGTTAACGTGAGTCCCATACCACACGTTCGCACTAAACGGTTTACTAAACGTTAGTCAATTTCACACTCAAAGCAGTACAAAGTTCACTTCATCTCATCGGTAAACCGGACCCAAAGGTCAAGACAGTCAAACGAATAGATTAGGAATTAACTGAAAAGATGAACGCACGTGTTCATAGCACGCGTTTTATCTAATCATTTGATTCTCCTCCCTCTTCGCTCGAAGTGCAAAATTGTGTGTGTGTTTTAAATAGAAATTATAAATTGGAGAAACGAGCTTTTAATAAAATTTGAAGAGATCATTTTATATAAAACCCGTGTATGAAATCAAAAAGGAATTATCAAAGTCAAATATGCAATAACAACTAATTGGAACAACCCGAATTGGTTAAAATTGGAGACCCAAGAAAAATAGGCAAACACAAGCAGGTCAGTCGACTGGCCTTCTACAGTCAGTCGACTGAACCATAACCCGAGAGTTTTTAGACCCTGCATTCAGTCGACTGATACAGCGGCCAGTCGACTGGCTGTAGCTGAAACTGTTTTCCAGCCTATCAAATGGAAGAGCAAACTCTCACCATTTGCAACCGGTCGAGCAATGGACTTAAGGGGATTTTGCCAAACGATAACCCAGCCCCATTGGCTCTCCGATTCACCACCAAAAACATGTTCAACATCAAAGCTATGATTTTTTAGAGTTTTTGACTTCACAACACCAAAAATGGAAATGTTCACCAAATCAATTCAAACCAAAAGCAATTGAACATGAATAAGCGTTAGGAATTCATACCTAACATCAATGACATCAAGAGAAGTAGATGTGAGTTTAAAACTCACATTTTTAACTCAAAAACAAAGTTAAGGAGTTCAACACAAGGAAAAGATCAATCACTCTTCACTTCTACTCCACAAGCTTCAATCTTAGCTTTTCCAAGAGTTTGGAGCAAGAATTTGTAGTTTGCAATTGAAAACTAGGGCTTGGTGTTTTAATTTCTCATTCCTCTCCCCATTTTCAGTTGTGCAAGAGTGTTTAAGAAAATAGAATGTAGTGAAGAGGAGAGGAGAGGGGCTGGATTAAGTTATAGGATGAGTTGGGTCAAACCCAAAAAGCCCAATAGAAAATAGCAAAAATCAACTTACTCCAAACATATCGAAGCTTATACTCAAAAAAGTCGCAAATGCCATTTTGGACTCAATGGAAGTGGTCCTGAGTCCTAATTCGACCGTTTGCAAAAAGTAGCTTTTTGGACTTAACCCGATTAACGACGTTATATTTAAATAAAATATTTAAATATAAAATCGTAAAATATGTGGGTTGTTGCAAATCTCCCCTCCTTAATAAAATTGCGTCTACGCAATTCCTAGAGAAGAATTTGCAACAACTACAAACTTACATCCAAGAAGACAAGAAAAATAAGCTTGAGATAAAAAGATATTCTCACCAGTGCTAAGAAAAGATAGAAAACCGAGATAGGATCGCTCGATAAACTCTCTGGTTTCCCAAGTACAGTCATTGGGATTAGCGGACCATTGAACTTTAATGAGCGGCACGTCCTTGTTTCGAAGGTGTCTCACCCCGTGGCAAGTACGCGAATAGGCTGTTGTACAATAGATAAATCTGGTGAGATCTCAAGCCCTTGCAAATCAGGAGAGTCGATAACAAAATCCGATTCTCGAAGACACTTCCGAAGCTAAGAGACGTGAAACACGTTGTGAACTCCGGATAGATGAGCTGGAAGTGAAACTCTATAAGCCACAGGGCCAATACGTTCAGTAATAGGAAATTGTCCTACAAAGTGAGGAGCCAATTTCCCTGTCACACTGAAGCGCATAACCCCTTTCAAAGGAGAAACGCGAATAAAGACGAAATTACCAACCGAGAACTTGAGAGGCTTCCTACGGTTATCCGCGTAGGATTTCTGGCAGCTTTGTGCCTCTTTAATTCTCTGACAAATAAGAACAACCTTCTCAGAAGAATCATGAACAAAATCTGGGCCAAGAATGAGCTTCTCCCCAGATTCCAACCAACAAGAAGGTGATCGGCATGGCCTTCCGTATAAGGCTTCGAAAGGAGCCATACTGATACTGGACTGAAAACTATTGTTGTAGGAGAACTCTACAAGGGGTAGATGATCCTCCCAACTACCTCCGAAATCAAGAATACAAATACGGATGAGATCTTCCAAGATACGATTCACCTGTTCAGTCTGTCCATCAGACTGTGGATGATAAGCTATGCTGAAATTAAGCTTTGTTCCCAAAGCTTGCTGAAGACTCTTCCAGAAATGACTGGTGAATAAAGGATCACGGTCACTCACAATCGAACTAGGAACACCGTGAAGTCTCACGATTTCTTTGATAAATAACTTAGCCAAAAGAGAAGCAGTCCTATTAGATTTGATAGGAATAAAATGAGCTGACTTGATGAGGCGATCAACAATAACCCAAATGCTAGAATGGCCCGATCTCGTACGAGGTAGGCCATCAATGAAATCCTTCGAAATCTGATCCCATTTCCACAATGGAATCTCTAGAGGCTGAAGGAGACCAGAAGGGCGCTGATGTTCGGCTTTAATACGTTGACAAGTCATGCAATTACTCACATAACTCGCCACATCGTGCTTTATGTCTTCCCAATAATAAAGGCGATGCATATCGGCATACATCTTACTACAGCCAGGATGAATAGTATACTTAGACCAATGACAGTCGTCAAGAATGTCATGCCTAAGTACAGAATCAGAAGGCACAACAAGACGGTTCTTCTTGCGAAGACACCCATGAAGATCAATGCTGAAATCCCGCAACGCCTCATTACGAGGTTCAGTCTCACAAAGCTGAATAAGATGCACAAGATTAGGATCACGCCGCTGAGCTTTGGCAATACGATCCAATAGAGAGGGTCGAGCTTCCAAACTGAATAATACTATCGGAGAATCAGAAGATGGAGCTCGATCACGAATATCACAAAAAGATAGAGTCTCAAGAATATCCCATTCAGCAAGCATCAAAGAAACGACAACCGAATGTCTGTGACTAAGCGCATAAGCAACACGATTACCCTTACCAAGGGTATATAGGATATCAAAGTCATAGGAGGCAAGAAACTCGAGCCAACGCTGTTGCCTCATATTGAGTTCCTTCTGAGTGAACAAATACTTCAAGGATTTATGATCGGTATAGAGAATGAAGCGCTCGCCCAATAAATAGTGTCGCCAAATCTTCAAGGCGAAGACAATGGCGGCTAACTCAAGATCATGAGTGGCATAGCGAACTTCATTCGGACGCAGTTGCCTAGAAGCATAAGCAACTACCCGATCCTTCTGCATAAGCACGGCACCGAGACCACTACCACCAGCATCGGTGTAGACAACAAGATCATGATTCCCCTCGGGAACCACAAGAATAGGAGCATTAGTGAGAAGTTTCTTTAATGTCTGAAAGGAAGCTTCACACTTATCGGACCAAATATAACGAATGCCTTTCCGAGTAAGGCTGGTGAGAGGAAGCACAACACGAGACAAATCCTTAATGAACCGACGGTAATAACCCGCCAATCCAAGGAAACTACGAATCTCATGAACATTCTCAGGCCTCTTCAAATTCTGGATAGCTTCGATCTTTGAGGGATCGACTGAAATGCCGTCGGAAGATACAACATGGCCTAAGAACTTAACCTTATTCTCCCAAAAATGGCAGTTGGAGAATTTGGCTTTAAGTTGATGGCGACGAAGAGTACTCAAGATAATTCTCAAGTGATTAGCATGCTCAACTTCAGACTTAGAATAAACAAGAATGTCATCAATGAACATAAGGACGAACTTATCGAGATATTCCCGGAATACTCGATTCATAAGATCAACAAAGAAAGCCGGAGCGTTCGTCAAACCGAACGGCATAACGAGCCACTCGAAAGAACCATATCGAGTGCGGAAAGCTGTAAGAGGTATGCTATCTTCCGCGACTCGAAGCTGATGAAAACCTGTGGCAAGGTCGAGCTGAGAGAAAACTTTAACGCCACTCAAAAGATCGATCATATCATCGATTCTACGCAAAGGATACCTATTCCTGATGGTCAACTCATTAAGCTTGCGATAGTCGATGCAGAGCCTAAGAGTTCCATCGGACTTCTTCACGAAGACGACCGCGGTACCCCACGGTGAAAAACTGGATTGAATCAACTACTTGGATTCAAGCTCTAAAAGCTGCTTCTTGAGTTCCTCATTTTCTTTTGTAGACATCCTCGTGGGAGGACGCTCAACTGGCTTCACGCCTGGAATGAGATCAATGCGGAACTCGATCGCCCACTTGGGTGGCAAACCCGAAACCGGCTCAAAAACATCAGAGAAGTCAAAAACAATAGAAATACGAGATATATCATCAACATCTCGTGAGTCAAGAGAATATAAAGCCATTTCAGAATTATCCACATTTCGAAGAACAAGTGATAGTTAAGTAGACGAATCTGGATGTCGAAGATATAAAATTCTTTCAGAACAAATAATTCTGGCATCGTATCTCACTAGCCAGTCCATACCCAAAATCATACCAAAATCCAAATAAGAAATAACGTGTAGATTCGCATGAAAAGAAAAGCCACACAAAACAATCTCAACATCATCACAAAGCATGCTAAGGGTTGCGGATCCCCCGATAGGATTCACAATCCTCAACGAAGTAACCATACAAGAAACATCCAAAGACAAATCATCGACGAGCTTCTTCGATACGAATGAATGCGAAGCACCCGTATCGAAAATAACTCGAATACTACGATAATGAAATAAAATAGAACCTTCCAAAATAGATGGAGATATACCTCCGGGCTGAGAAGGACCTCTAGAAGCCTTAGCAACATAAAGCTTGCCAGACTTGGCATTAGGAGCAGTAGGACAGGAGGAAACATGATGACCTTCCTTCTTGCAATAACGGCAGAAGAGAGGCTTAGGACAAGCTCGAATCATATGATCAGGAGAACCACAATTGAAACACTTCCGAATGGTAGGTGTTCCGGCAGACTGAGAGTTTGAACCAGATTCAACAGGCTTCTTCTTCTTGGAAGGAAGAAATCCCTGCTTAGGAAATGGAACCTTCTTCTTATTGGGGTTCTTGCGAACCTCAACATCATCACCACTATCACACTCCTTCTCGATGGCCTCGAGATGAAGTGTCGAATCAACCAACTCCTCAAAAGAAAGCTTAAAAGACCAGAGACAAACTTCATATTCTTTTTATAAGAAGTGCTAATGAATTCAAGACCATACTTAGATAAGGCCTCGAATGAAACAACATATTCAGAAACTGAAGACTTCCCTTGCTTCAACTCAAGGAAGCGACGGGCTAATAGAACTTTCTTAGATTCAAGAACGAATTTGAGTTCGAAGCGTTCCCGGAACTGAGTCCAAGGAAGAACAGACTCATCAAGTTCAGATATAAGAAGCTCGTACCAATCAAGGGTGTAACGACCCCACCGCTATGCCCAGTTTAGCAAAGAACATTAAAAGTAATGTCGTCTGCTAATCCAGAGAATACGGCTAGTTAAGGGCGATCGAATGTGAATATATCTTTATACTAACACTGACATGTCTTATTTACCTTTTTGAGGATATGAACTGAGATTTAGACGTATACAATATTAATACGAAGTAATAAACACACCGATTAAAGTTATTCAGAACAGTATATTATATAGATAAATCAGAATCAAAGTCACAGATTACAGCGGAATAATATGCATCATCATATACATAAATGTTATATCAAGTACAAAGTCATTGCTATATAATATAGATGACATAAACTCTCAACTGTCAATATATACAAATATGAAGTAAACTAAAACGATCAAAATAGTCTACTTCAATGCTAGTCCAAAATCCAAAGGTCAATGGGTCCATGTACCTGTAAAGTCTCGGTCTGACCCGAGTATTAAAATAATAAACGGGTCAGACTATATCTAAATAAAGGTGAGATACTAATATCATAACTTTATGACTTAAAAATAATAAGCCATATTAAATATGCCGAACAAAAATCATAATAAGGCACATTAATTAAATTCACTACTTTATAAATCCATAAATGACTTAATTCTAAAATAAGTCATTTCACAATATGAAAAAAAACAAATAATCAAAATAAGGCATATTGGTCAAAATCACCATTTCATAAATTCATATCAAGTCTCTAATGGACTATCATCTCAAAATATGGTGATAACCAAATCAAAATTCGCTAGAGCCAAAAAGATACTAAATATCTATCCTAAAACCTCTGACGAAATAATAATCACTAATGAAATAATAATGGTAGTCAACTATCAGTGTGATACAGTGCGACGCAGGGCCTAACTAAAATAAATAAACCCTACCACATAGTGCAATAGTCTAACAAATAGAAATAGACTACTGGGTAAAAATGCCGACTCCTAACGAAAACAAATAGGTAGTCGTATTTATGACAAAACTATGTGAATTTACCTAACTAAAATAAATAGATAAACATTGTCCAACTGTAAAATGAACTAATAGGGCTGCAATATAACACCTATCCAAACAACAAAAAGGATAGCCGTGTTATACCAGAATAGACCTAACCCCAAGAAATAAGTCTACCTACCCAAATCTAAAAATGTATCGATTCTCAGATCGAAAAAAATGAGTAATCTCGGGGATCTATCGGTCTGAAATCCGAACACCCTAAGATAATACATTCTAAGTGTTAATTACTGTCATTCCAGTAAATACAAGAATTTAACTAACTGTCCCATACTAGATAGTAAATTCAAGTATTTACTAAAAGTTAGTAATCTTCACTTAAACTCTATTTAACAAGTTATAAAAATAATCGAAAGAATTTTACAAACTGTCCCATACCAATCCGAAAATTCAATCGTTTATTTAAATTCTTTGTTTTATAGAAAAACACGAAATCCAATAAAATCTCAAATCCATAATTAATAAAACAAAAGAGTTTTTAAATTCTTTTATTTGTTTTAAAATAATTGAAAAGAAAAGGAAAAAAAAGGGAAAACTTCTTTTTAAATAAAACTTGAAACCACCTAATTTCTCATTTTGTACGGTGCTTGTAATAAAATTTATGCGTTAAAATAATTGGCACTTTATCATAAAACATTTCAAAAATTTATTTTCTAAAACATGTACAAGTCAGTAGTGCATTGAGTTGAAAACCTTAGTGCATTTAGTTGAAAAGAAATGTACATGCAAGTGCAAAATAACAGCAGCAAGATGACATGGATGTGTTAATAATGCACTAGGACAAGCTAAAGTATATAGATGTCAGGGAACAAAATAAAAAAAAAAGAACAAAAGCAAGTAAGGTTGCTTGTTTGACTATTCTCCAAAACAAAGTATAATAAAGGACGTGAGTGCTTGTATATCATTCTCAAACAAAAGAAATGTAAAATACAGTACAAGCTGAAGTGATAGAGACAAAGAAATACATAATTTGCAATCCAGATTAACATAGCAGCAAGGATGAAATGAATTGAACAAAGCAAGAAAATGAATTGCAAAAACAAAGGCAATTTACAAAGCTACAGGATTGCAAGCTAAAAATAATAAACTATAAACATGTGTTCACTTTTAAAGCTACTAAACCATATGGGGCAAAATCATTTAATGCACCAGTTGCTTGCATTCTAGCTTTTTTTAAAACAATGTCAGGCAATAGGAAATGTGTGCCTATGTTTGTGTAAGTGCTTGCATGGATGTGTTAACAATGTGGTCTTTCAAGGAGGTGCCTACGAAAGAAATAAAAATAAAAATATAAGCATGGCCTTAACAAATCAAGGCAACAAGTACATACAAAACTTAAGTGTGTATGCCCATAGTACAAGTTAAAAAATATGTGGTCTGACAAACAAAGGTGGCTGGCAAACAAAAGCATGAATTCGTTCATTCAAGGCATATAATAAGTACTGATGTATTAACTAAAAATAAAAATGTATGACCCATTTATCAACATTGCTTAAACGAAAATCATCATCAAAACATGAAAGGAAATATATAAAATAGAAGGCAAAGGCAGGGATTTTCGAAATTCACAGGGAAGGTGCAGAACAAATTCAAGCGACAGGGGAAATTTTTTTACTGACTTATTTAACTGATCAATTCATCTATTAGAAATTTAATTCAACCAGCAATCATCTCAAAATATTCAGTAATACTAGATATAGGTGTGTGAGATAAAAATCTCACCATAACCATTAGCTTGTCGAATGGCCGTTAACTCGCCATGTTCGCCTCTTCATCACCGCCAGCATCTTCCTGACGTTGGCATGCATAAGATTCCAGCCATCGGTTTCCTCGACGACGTCGCCTCGACCTCCCTCGCACGCCCCTAAGCCATGCCGCGTCACCCGAGGTCGCCACAGCCTAGCTCCAGCCGCCTTCGGTCTGCTCACGCGTCGCCACTCCACCTTACTCAGCCGTCGCTACTTTCAATCGCCACTGCGATTCATTTGCTATCCCTTTTTTTTGTTCGATTTTGATTTTGAGGCTATTAAGAAATAATGATGAACGAAGATTACATGTTACTGAGAATAAAGATGTGGGCATGGAAACTAATGTCTGGTTTGTTTGGTTATGGGCTAAGTTTTCAATTTAATCCAACAAATTCTTTCTTTTGTTAAAAATTGTCCCAACTTCATTCTTTGTAAATTAACTTTAATTTAATTCAATATTGATTTATATTTCATTTCAACTGGACAATTCTGTTCAATTCAATATTAGTTCATCCTATTTACTTGTTCAATATATTGCCACAAATTTTATATATAATTATTATTTGTAGATAAAAATATTTTATATTTACTAACACCTTTGATTTGAATTGAAATATATTATCCAAAATAAAATTTATTAATTAATTCAATTTTCCTATAACAAAATCCTTTATTAAATAGATTTTGTTTAATAATAATTTGATTTCAAAAATAAAAATTATCAAATTTGAATTCAAACACTTCTATTCTAGTTCAATTCATATGATATAACGAGTTCGAAAACAGGATTGTTGCAGACCTCCCCTCTTATGAAAATTGCGTCCTCGCAATTTCTTTTAGAGAGATGTCCCATACACTCAACTGTTAATTCTCTTTTGAATTCTATAATCAAGTTGAAACAAGCAATTTCTTAAAGTGGTTGACATAGAATTAGACCTTATTACATGTTTTAAATATAATTGGACCATTTATTGGTTTACTTTTTTTTTCGAATACGAATAAGAAGAATTATCGAAAATATTCTAAGTGTCAAAATTTTTTGAAAAATTTCGCCAACGTCTCCTTTATACGGAGAGCCGTTTACAATTCCACAAATATAATATAAACAATATACATCGACCACACGGTCAAAAACACAATATATAACAATATTTCTATCATTTCTGTATTTAATCCGAAAGCGTACCTTTTTATTAGCGTTTAAGCAGCTATTATATTTATTTATTTTTTTGTGAGCCAAAGTCGTCAATTAACCCAAATATGCTTCCACTGTACATATTCTCAACTCAATTGTGACGTTAGTCAGATATACATAAAGTTTAATAACATAAAAATTTCATTGTCTTTAATTTGGCAATAAGAAACAAGTTAAATTTAATTATTTACATTTGCCTCAAACAACAAACCAAGTTTGCATAAGTACTCAAATGGTACAGCAAAACAAGTGATCACACAACAATGCAGGTAAGTATACATAAGCAACCAAGTGCAGGAACAATACGCACAAATAAGTCCAGAGATGCACAACTGCACTTTCAGTCAGACAAGAAAATGTTTCAGCAAGAAAATCAAGTCAGAACAATGCATGCACACATAACCAAACAAACTCACTCGAAACAGTAATAGGCATACAAAATTTTAATATACAGACAACATGCATTTTTAATTTAGGCCACTTCTCGACAAAGTTTTGAAGACTAAAATCACAAATTTGAACATGGGTTTCAAAAGTTGAGTTGTTGCATAATTCAATACCTTTCTAAAACAATTTCCGGATTATGAAAATATGGAGCTCAACTTGAGTTATGGGTGTTTTAGCAACTTTGCAAATTCTGAAACGACGTTAGAAAATGCAGGTCCGCTTTACTAATCAGCAGTTTTCGGTTTGAAAACTTTAAGGCCCCGTTTGGTTTGCTGTTTTTAGTTTTGTGTTTTCGTCTAAACAAAAATGCGCATTTTTTATACATTGTTGGAAAACACGGAATTTTGAAAAATGAAATTAACATAGAAAACAGAAAACAAGTTTATTTGATTTTTCGTGTTTTGAGGCATAACAAAATGACGGAAAACAATTCATCCCCTCCATTTCCCGTCGATCGTCGTAATGGCTAAGAATTGTAAAAGGATTTCTCTCATTTTCTTGTATTTTGTATTGTATGTTGAAAACATAAAACGCAAAACTAAAAACGAAACCAAACAGGCCCTAAAATTTTGCAAAACTTTTAAAATAAAAGATGTTTCTTATGACACTAGCTTTCTAGAAAGTGAAAGATCGTCAAAATCAGACAAGATAGCTACAAGTTATGGTTGAAACACTTAAGTGCAAAAACTCAGAAATTAATTTTTCCAGGCCAGATTTTTTATTTATATTCAATCGAACTTTAATAACAATATATTTCAAAATTTTCGAAAGCGACGAACACAAAAATTACCCTACATTAAAATATCTTTCAAATGAAAGAAGATTCATCAAAATTGGACAACAAAATCAAAAGTTATGACTATATTTATATAACAAATTTTTTTTATTTTTTTATTTTTTGGAGATTTTATGTGTGTTAATTCTGGAAATAATATTATTTGCAGAGTTTGTACAAAAAAAAGGCTTAAGTAATACATAGCTTAAAGGTTCAACTAAACAAATGCAAAACTAATGCATTGTATGAAGCACAACAAAAGCACAAGTGCTGAAAATGAATAACTAGTGCAGGCTGAAAAATGATACATGTGTAGAACTGAAAATAAAACTTAGAAAACTTAGTAACAAACATTAAGCAAACCAATAACAGAGCTTGATTTGAACTGGGACCACCATTATGAGATAAGTACGGTTCATTACATGTGCAGATTGTAGTTTATTAACCTCCTTTCGGGTTGACTATATTAGTGAATCCACGACTTGAGAATACAACCTAAACATTGTTTTTTCTAATCCTGGTTTGACAAAAAAAACATTTACTCATACTAATATTATACAGTTGCTGAAACTAAATAAGAGAAAAAGCCACTTGTTTGAATAGCTTGATGAATAATATCATTAATATCATTTTGTAGTTACTAGTTAATTTATTCATAACATACATCTAGTTTCTCTTTAACTACCTACACCGACAAGACTAAATTATCATTTGGTAACTGAAGCTACATCAGAGTGAAGATAAACTTTTGGTAACACAAGGGTATATGATACCCACATTGAAGTGAATTTGATTGAATATTGTTACTCTTAAAATGAATTATGTTACTGTGTAATGTGTTAAAAATTATTTTGATTCACAAACTGAAATGACCTAACATTGTTCTTTCATTCAATTATTCAGCAGCTTAATAATTTAAATTGATACTCTTCATGTAGCAACTACTGACCAGGTAACATGTAATAGTGTACAAATGCATATCATAAACAACAAGTAGAAGTCGCATTGCACTTTCTGGATGGCATTGCATAAATGGGAATCAATCAATTGAATGTTCTAATTGCTAGAATTGGCTCAATGCAGATTCAACATCTTAATTCATTCACTATTATGTTACAAAGATTTGTATTATTGTCCCAAATTTACTTCATAACAAACCCTTTCATAGAGCTTTTTTTTCATTTATAGAACCAAAAGAGTTGCTAAATAATAAATCCTATCAACTTATTAGTTTTGTATTACACCCGTAGTGACATAAGTTCAACAAGCAAGAAGTGTACTTGAATAAGCAAGAAGTGTACTTGAGTGAAATGTGTAGATAACTATATGCACATACACATATTTACAATAGCTAGTATGTACAAATAAGAATGGACCTGTCATCCTTAAGTATTGACAAAATATTGAAGAGGAAAAAGAATTATATCAATCTATCATCTCCAATAACCTATTTATCTATGGTTTGAACCATAAACTACCTCAAGAAATCAACAAATTAATGTCCATAACAATATTGCAAAATTAATAAGAGTGGTCTTAAAAATCGGGTATGATACCGAAAGGGATTGCATGGTTTCAAAAATTCCCAAAAGTGGCAAAGGCAAAGAAGGCATGTGACACGCTCCCATGGAAACAGTGAGGTTAATGGATATAGTGCCAAGAACATACATATAAAAATATACAATTTTTTTTAAGGCAAGGATAATTCAGTGCCGAAATTCATGAATTTGGAAAGTAGATCTAAAGCAAAATTCATCTTTAAATTCAAAAGAAATTTGTATGACAAACTTATCTTGTAAAGCATTTGAAGAACTCATTCCAGATCTAGAAATTCATGTGACATGAACTTTAAGTACACATCCAACAAAGAAAGGGTACAAGGATAAAGGGAAGGCTGGAAGAGAGGTGTATTGAAGAGAAGTTGAATTTTGGTTATCTTTCTAAGCAATACGTTTAGTTTTCTTACACTTACTGCCATTTGAATAATACTAGATTAAAAATTGTTAAGTTATATATATTGAACCTCTACGATGTCAAGAATCCGAGAAAGTAAAGCAAATAAAGTCCTAATTCTTTGTAATTCAAGTATAAGTTTAGTTTAGATAAATCGTCGATACCATATATGCCTTTACTAAATTAAAATTATAGGCATTTTTTTTTCAACACACTGTAATTTATTTCAAAATATTACATTTCTTCCAAAATATTATTTTCTTTCCAATCAACTTTCATTCAAATTTATTTATAGACAAATTTCAAAAAAATTTCTTCAAAATATAAAATAATATTTATCCATAAAATTTTTGTGATTCGCTTCGTCACTACAAAGTCGATCGCCTAAGCTTTCAACATTGTCTAACCAAGTTTCTCCACTTCACACAATTGATTTATGGACAAATATTATTTTAAATTCAAAATATCTTCCATTTAATAAAATAATTATTTCTTATGTCAAAATGTCACGTTCGATGTTCGAGAACTCCTATCGATAACATGACGTCCCACGTATCGATCAGAATCCTTAAACAATGTTAGGACAAGTCAACATAATAATAATCGCAAGTTCTCTTTAGTTATATTTATTTATCGACATTAACATTCATGCATCCAAAATATATACAAATAAATACAACCAAGCAATAAATTCTTAACAGCTAATCAACCCAACTAAATAGTCGCCATCAGCGAAACGATTCAATTTCTAAAATTCCGCTGCGCAACTCTAATTATTTCTAAACCATTTAGATTTTTTTAACTCATATAATTAACTTTCCAAAATCTCAAAAATAAATTTTTCCAAATTTTAAATTAGAAACCAGTTTCAGATACGATATACTAATATTTTCATACTTAAGAAAGATTAAAATACGAGCCAATTAATTGCCCCAATAATCGGTTTATTCCTATCCCTAATAGTTAATAAAAATTACTAACTACTACACACCCAGAGGACGAGACTTCTAGGTCATCTAGGTCAAAATCTGAACTCTGAATGAATTTATATTCTATAATGTTCTGAACACAGCTCTGATACCAAGCTATAACGACCCCACCGCTATGCCCAGTTTAGCAAAGAACATTAAAAGTAATGTCGTCTGCTAATCCAGAGAATACGGCTAGTTAAGGGCGATCGAATGTGAATATATCTTTATACTAACACTGACATGTCTTATTTACCTTTTTGAGGATATGAACTGAGATTTAGACGTATACAATATTAATACGAAGTAATAAACACACTGATTAAAGTTATTCAGAACAGTATATTATATAGATAAATCAGAATCAAAGTCACAGATTACAGCGGAATAATATGCATCATCATATACATAAATGTTATATCAAGTACAAAGTCATTGCTATATAATATAGATGACATAAACTCTCAACTGTCAATATATACAAATATGAAGTAAACTAAAACGATCAAAATAGTCTACTTCAATGCTAGTCCAAAATCCAAAGGTCAATGGGTCCATGTACCTGTAAAGTCTCGGTCTGACCCGAGTATTAAAATAATAAACGGGTCAGACTATATCTAAATAAAGGTGAGATACTAATATCATAACTTTATGACTTAAAAATAATAAGCCATATTAAATATGCCGAACAAAAATCATAATAAGGCACATTAATTAAATTCACTACTTTATAAATCCATAAATGACTTAATTCTAAAATAAGTCATTTCACAATATGCAAAAAAACAAATAATCAAAATAAGGCATATTGGTCAAAATCACCATTTCATAAATTCATATCAAGTCTCTAATGGACTATCATCTCAAAATATGGTGATAACCAAATCAAAATTCGCTAGAGCCAAAAAGATACTAAATATCTATCCCAAAACCTCTGACGAAATAATAATCACTAATGAAATAATAATGGTAGTCAACTATCAGTGTGATACAGTGCGACGCAGGGCCTAACTAAAATAAATAAACCCTACCACATAGTGCAATAGTCTAACAAATAGAAATAGACTACTGGGTAAAAATGCCGACTCCTAACGAAAACAAATAGGTAGTCGTATTTATGACAAAACTATGTGAATTTACCTAACTAAAATAAATAGATAAACATTGTCCAACTGTAAAATGAACTAATATGGCTGCAATATAACACCTATCCAAACAACAAAAAGGATAGCCGTGTTATACCAGAATAGACCTAACCCCAAGAAATAAGTCTACCTACCCAAATCTAAAAATGTATCGATTCTCAGATCGAAAAAAATGAGTAATCTCGGGGATCTATCGGTCTGAAATCCGAACACCCTAAGATAATACATTCTAAGTGTTAATTACTGTCATTCCAGTAAATACAAGAATTTAACTAACTGTCCCATACTAGATAGTAAATTCAAGTATTTACTAAAAGTTAGTAATCTTCACTTAAACTCTATTTAACAAGTTATAAAAATAATCGAAAGAATTTTACAAACTGTCCCATACCAATCCGAAAATTCAATCGTTTATTTAAATTCTTTGTTTTATAGAAAAACACGAAATCCAATAAAATCTCAAATCCATAATTAATAAAACAAAAGAGTTTTTAAATTCTTTTATTTGTTTTAAAATAATTGAAAAGAAAAGGAAAAAAAGGGAAAACTTCTTTTTAAATAAAACTTGAAACCACCTAATTTCTCATTTTGTACGGTGCTTGTAATAAAATTTATGCGTTAAAATAATTGGCACTTTATCATAAAACATTTCAAAAATTTATTTTCTAAAACATGTACAAGTCAGTAGTGCATTGAGTTGAAAACCTTAGTGCATTTAGTTGAAAAGAAATGTACATGCAAGTGCAAAATAACAGCAGCAAGATGACATGGATGTGTTAATAATGCACTAGGACAAGCTAAAGTATATAGATGTCAGGGAACAAAATAAAAAAAAAGAACAAAAGCAAGTAAGGTTGCTTGTTTGACTATTCTCCAAAACAAAGTATAATAAAGGACGTGAGTGCTTGTATATCATTCTCAAACAAAAGAAATGTAAAATACAGTACAAGCTGAAGTGATAGAGACAAAGAAATACATAATTTGCAATCCAGATTAACATAGCAGCAAGGATGAAATGAATTGAACAAAGCAAGAAAATGAATTGCAAAAACAAAGGCAATTTACAAAGCTACAGGATTGCAAGCTAAAAATAATAAACTATAAACATGTGTTCACTTTTAAAGCTACTAAACCATATGGGGCAAAATCATTTAATGCACCAGTTGCTTGCATTCTAGCTTTTTTTTAAAACAATGTCAGGCAATAGGAAATGTGTGCCCATGTTTGTGTAAGTGCTTGCATGGATGTGTTAACAATGTGGTCTTTCAAGGAGGTGCCTACGAAAGAAATAAAAATAAAAATATAAGCATGGCCTTAACAAATCAAGGCAACAAGTACATACAAAACTTAAGTGTGTGACGCAGCGGATTAATCAAAAACAAATGTAGATCGATGAACGTAGTAATCGGTGAATTGATGAATACTGAAATGCCAAATTCGTTGATCCGAAGATACCGAATTCCAGCTATCTCTAACACGTTGATCGCGCACGATACCGTGAGGAGAGATCTTCAATTTTTCAAGCGTTGATCAAGCGCACTTGATTCCGCGAATCGGCTTCTGCAATCGTTGAATCGAGCGCACTCGATTATCCGAAAGAGGAGATAGGAGATTACACTCAACTACCAATTTAAATGAAAGCACAAAGCAATCAAACAAGAATTTTATTCAAAAATCAACAACCTTACCAAAATGACACCACTTGCCTATTTATAGGCTACAACACATATCCAGAAAATTACAAAGTCTTAAGTCGGTGACGACTTATCCCCTACGACCTACGACTTATCATGAGTCGTTCACAACTTATCAGATTACAGCACCACATCACGACTTACGACTTAACAAGATGTACAAAATAACAACTACAACAAACAACACACGACTCAACTTAAGTCGGTAACGACTTATGACTCATCAACAAACGACCTAAAGAACAAAACAGTTACAACCCTTTACAAGTCTTCAGCGACTTAACAAACAGAAAAAAATACAAACAGAGATCACTTAGGTCGTTGACGACCTAACAACTTCCCACGACTCAACTTCAGACGACTTACGACTTACAAACAGAACGACCTAAGACTTCAACGGTTCAGATCAATGCGGTATAAGAATCTTCGGTTCTAGGCTTCAGCGAATTCAACGGTTTAGATTAAGTCGTAACTCGTTAGCGCCTTATCATTCAACTGCTCCTCCCATATCATCCCTGATAAGTCGTTGATGACTTATCTCCTCACCTTCGTTAAGTCGTAGTCGACTTATGCCTGTTTTTATAAGTCGGTCACGACTTATGTCTTCTCCCCGGTTAAGTCGTAGACGACTCAAAACATTTCCCTTAAGTCGCAGATGACTTATATCTCCCTTAAGTCGCAGATGACTTATATCTTCCTTGTTAGCTTTAGCTCGTGGACGACTTAAGACTTGTATCTTTGTAGCTTCTCCTGTAGCCTTAGATCGTATACGATCTACCCCTATAAGTCATGGACGACTTATAGTCACTTCCTTAAGTCGCGTACGACTTATGCCTTCATCCCTGGCCTGAGCTGCATCATCCTCCCCAGGTTAAAAAAAATTCGTCCTCGAATTTGTGACTTCTTCCACATCAGATTGTTCATTCCCATAATACGGTATTAGATGCCTCACATTGAATATGTCAGAAGTGTATACATTCTCTGGCAGTTTCAACTTATAAGTATTTTCATTGATTTTGCTCAAAATTTTCACTGGACCAATCTTCCGTGCCTTCAATTTATTTTACATCCCCACCGGAAAACGATCTTTTGTCAATACTGCATATACCAAGTCTCCTTCCTCGAAGTTCACACTCCTTCGCTTCAAATCTGCATATTGTTTGTACTTCTCATTTGCTTTCTTCAACCGTTCTTGAACGATTTTATGACATTCTGTCAACTCCTCGACAAAATCAGCAGCTTTCTTAATTGTCCTCTTCGAGTGTGATATTACCGTTAAATCCAACGGCCCCTTTGGTAAGCTCGAATAAACAATCTGGAATGGACTGAACCCAGTACTTCGATTTACATCATGATTATGAGCAAACTCTGCCTGGCATAACTTCACATCCCAACTCTTCAGATTGTCTTGTACAAGACATCTCAGCAAATTTCCCAATGATCTGTTCACAACCTCGGTCTGTCCATCCGTCTGTGGATGATATGCGCTGCTAAAGTTCAACTTCGTTCCCACCATCTTCCACAAACTTAGCCAAAAATGACTTAGAAAACGAGTATCCCTATCCGACACAATAGATTCAGGCAATCCATGAAGTCGATATATCTCTTTGAAAAACAACTGAGCAACATGAACAGCATCCGCCGTCTTCTTACAAGCAATAAAATGTGCCATTTTCGAAAATAGGTCAACCACCACATAAATGGAATCGTTTCCCCGCTGTGTTCTCGGCAACCCCAACACAAAGTCCATACTCACATCAACCCATGGTTTAGTTGGTACAAGTAACATCATATATAACCCAGCGTTAGTTGCAGTTCCTTTCGAAACCTGACAGATATGACACCGCTCCACAAAACTTTCAACCTCTTTCCTCATCGATGGCCAAAAGTAGGACTGTGAAATCAACTGTAATGTACGGTCTCTCCCAACATGTCCTTCTTCATGTACCTCTTTTACAATCTTCATTCTCAAACTACAATCAGGTATACACAATCGATTTCCTTTGAACAGAAAACCATCTACCATCATAAACTCATCCGTTTTCCCCTCCTTAACTTTATCAACAAACTTTGCAAAGTAAGGATCATTGTCAAATAATTCTGGTAACACGTCAAACCCCGTCACTTCAACTTTCAATGTAGTTAACAAGTGATTTCTTCTACTCAATGCATCAGCCACACGATTCGTCACTCCTGACTTGTGTTTAACAACAAAAGTAAATTGTTGCAGATATGCGATCCACGATGCATGTCTTGCTGAAATCTTGTCTTGCCCTTGTAAATGCTTCAATGCCTCATGATCAGTGTAAAGAACAAACTCTTTCTGAAATAGATAATGTCTCCAGTGTTTGATAGATTGCACAACAGCATAAAATTCCACATCGTATGTACTGTATCTCATCTTTGCTCCTGATAACTTCTCGCTAAAGTATGCAATTGGACGTCCCTTCTGACTCAGCACTCCTCCAATCCCAACCTTCGATGCATCAGTGTGTAGTTCAAACACTAGCTGAAAATCAGGTAATACTAGAATTGGTGCAGATGTCAACAACTTCTTGATCTTCCCAAAAGCATCCCCCGCTTCCTCTGTCCATACAAACTGTTTACCCTTCATGCAATCTGTAACAGGTGCCATCACACTACTAAAGTGTGGAATAAACCTTCTGTAAAATGAAGCCAACCCATGAAAACTACGAACTTCTGTTATTGTCTTGGGTTGCGGCCAATCTCCGATCGCCTCAACTTTACTCTGGTCTACCTGTATACCTTCCTTCGAAACAACATATCCCAGAAATAAAACACTCTTCGCCATAAAAACACATTTCTTTGTAGCAGCATAGAATTGTTCTTCTCGAAGAATAATTAATACTTGCTTCAAATGCTGAACATGTTCTTCTATACTAGCACTGTTAATCAGAATATCATCAAAGTAAACCACCACAAATTTCCCAATGTATGGTCGGAAAATCTGGTTCATCACCCTCATGAACGTACTTGGTGCATTCGATAGACCAAACGGCATTACCAGCCATTCATACAATCCTTCCCTCGTCTTGAATGTTGTCTTCCATTCGTCCCCTGGTCTAATGCGAATCTGATGATAACCGCTCTTCAAGTCAATCTTAGAAAAGATTACGGACCCACTGATTTGATCCAATAAATCATCAAGCCTCGGCATCGGAAATCTGTATCTGACTGTGATCTTATTCAATGTTCTACTATCGGTGCACATCCTCCACGTCCCATCCTTCTTGGGTACCAATAAAACTGGAACTGCACAAGGACTCAGACTCTCCTGCACACGCCCCTGTTCAAGCAATTCCTCTACCTGCCTCCTCAACTCTTCATGTTCCTTCGGACTCATTCGATAATGTGGTCTGTGAGGTAACACAGCTCCTGGAACAAGATCAATTTGATGTTGAATATCCCTCAACGGCGGTAACTCCGTTGGCAACTCTTCTGGAAATACATCGTCAAACTCTTCCAGTACTGGTTTTACTTCTTCTGGTACTTCCACCACTTCTTGACTCTCTCGTCCAATCAACATGAATACTTCCGGCTCTTCCTCAACCTCCTTAACAAACTCCTTCAAAGTTAATAAAGTTTTCAGCTCTTCAATCTCTTCTGACTTACTTTCTCCTGGTTGTCTCTTCTTCGGAACTAAGATAATTTTCGTGCCTTCAAACATAAAGCTGTAGCTATTGGTCCGACTGTCATGTTGTACTACTCGATCATACTGCCATGGTCTTCCCAATAATAAGTGGCAAACATCCATCTCTACTACATCACACCAGATTTCGTCTTTGTATTACTTCCCAATAGAGAATGGAACACAAACTCGTCTATCCACTTTCACTTCTCCTCCTTTTCTCAACTATGCTAACTTATATGGATTCGGATGTTTCTCTATCTTCAACTTTAACTTTGTCACAGCCTCGGTTGAAACGATATCGTCACAGCTTCCTGCGTCGATCACAAACTTACACACCTTTCCCAGAATAGTACATGTCGACTGAAAGATATTACTCCTCAACCAACTAGCTTCCTCCTGCTTCGGTGTCAAACATGATCTTCTCAGCATTAGATTACAACCTTCATCTCCTGACGCAATATCATGTTCTTCCTCCTCAACTGGACTAGAACAATCTCCATCGATATCCTCATCTCCAATTTCTGCAATCATGGTTCTCTTCTTTGGCTTTGGACACTCATTGCTTTTATGACCCAATTCCTGACAATTGTAACATTTGAAACCATTATTAACTTTCGCCTTCTCAGCCTCCTTCACCACCGGTTTACTGATAGGTTTAGAAACATTAGAACTTCCACTAACTCCCTTCACTTGATTGTCGGAACTAGTAAACACACCACCTCCTCGTCTACCCTGCTTCTCCCAAGCCAACGCTTTTTGATGTGCCTCTGCCACAGATCTTGGATCGAACATATTAACCATATCCTGAATCTGCATTCTCAATCCTCTAATGAATCTCGATGTCAGCTGCTCTTTCGTTTCCATAATATCATTCCTCGCAATAAGCTGATAAAACTCATCCGCATAATCATTAACAGTTTTTGTGCCCTACCTCAAATTCTGCAAACGTTGATACATCAATGACTGATAATTGTAAGGTAAGAACGTTGCTTTCATCAATTTCTTCATTTTCTCCCAAGATTCAACTTTTGACTTCCCCATTCGTTCACGTGTAAGTTTGGTTTGCTGCCACCATGCCAAAGCTCTACCCCTCAACCTTGTAGCAACCAACTTCACTCTACGATGTTCTGGAACTTCTTTAAAATCAAAAATTTCTTCAACATTAGCCACCCAATCAAGAAATTCTTCCGCTACCATTCCACCTTTAAACTCCGGAATTTCGGTCTTCATCCCAGACTCCCACTTGTGATCATATTCTGAATAATTTCTTCTTTGATCTCATCCTTGAATACTACCACCATCATACTCTTCTTCAAAAACAGAATTATATCGATGTCGATTCTGACCACCAACATCTCTACTACCATCACGTCTACCACCATCATTCTCTCTATCTACATTCCTCTGTTCACGATCATTCACATTCCTCCCACGTCTTTGATCTTCATCAACACTTCTTTCTCGATTGGACTGTGGTGAGACTCTACTTCCTCCATGGTTAGATTCAGGCGAAACCCTTCTCCGATTTTGATTCATCTCTGTCATAAGCTTCTCTAACCTCCCGATGCCTTCATCCAACTTCTCATTGAATTTGTCACTTATACGTTGCTTCATTTGTTCGGCATCTTCCCGCTTATACAAATCTTCTACGTTTTGGTGACGGTTAGCTCTTCTTGGCGGCATGATTCAAACTGATACCAAATGATGGATCTACTCTTCACTCTTCAAAATTCAAACACAATTCGAACTTCTTCAAGATAATTGGCTCCAAGGACTCGATTTAGCTATGATTGGCTAAAGCAAGCTCTGATACCAAGCTGATGCAGCGGATTAATCAAAAAAAAATGTAGATCGATGAACGTAGCAATCGGTGAATTGATGAATACTGAAATGCCAAATTCGTTGATCCGAAGATACCGAATTCCAGCTATCTCTGACACGTTGATCGCGCATGATACCGTGAGGAGAGATCTTCAATTCTTCAAGCGTTGATCAAGCGCACTTGATTCCGCGAATCGGCTTCTGCAATCGTTGAATCGAGCACACTCGATTATCCGAAAGAGGAGATAGGAGATTACACTCAACTACCAATTTAAATGAAAGCACAAAGCAATCAAACAAGAATTTTATTCAAAAATCAACAACCTTACCAAAATGACACCACTTGCCTATTTATAGGCTACAACACATATCCAGAAAATTACAAAGTCTTAAGTCGGTGACGACTTATCCCCTACGACCTACGACTTATCATGAGTCGTTCACAACTTATCATATTACAACACCACATCACGACTTACGACTTAACAAGATGTACAAAATAACAACTACAACAAACAACACACGACTCAACTTAAGTCGGTAATGACTTATGACTCATCAACAAACGACCTAAAGAACAAAACAGTTACAACCCTTTACAAGTCTTCAGCGACTTAACAAACAGAAAAAAATACAAACAGAGATCACTTAGGTCGTTGACGACCTAACAACTTCAGACGACTTACGACTTACAAACAGAACGACCTAAGACTTCAACGGTTCAGATCAATGCGGTATAAGAATCTTCGGTTCTAGGCTTCAGCGAATTCAACGGTTTAGATTAAGTCGTAACTCGTTAGCGCCTTATCATTCAACTGCTCCTCCCATATCATCCCTGGTAAGTCGTTGATGACTTATCTCCTCACCTTCGTTAAGTCATAGTCGACTTATGCCTGTTTTTATAAGTCGGTCACGACTTATGTCTTCTCCCCGGTTAAGTCGTAGACGACTCAAAACATTTCCCTTAAGTCGCAGATGACTTATATCTTCCTTGTTAGCTTTAGCTCGTGGACGACTTAAGACTTGTATCTTTGTAGCTTCTCCTGTAGCCTTAGATCGTATACGTTCTACCCCTATAAGTCGTGGACGACTTATAATCACTTCCTTAAGTCGCGTACGACTTATGCCTTCATCCCTGGCCTGAGCTGCATCAGTGTGTATGCCCATAGTACAAGTTAAAAAATATGTGGTCTGACAAACAAAGGTGGCTGGCAAACAAAAGCATGAATTCGTTCATTCAAGGCATATAATAAGTACTGATGTATTAACTAAAAATAAAAATGTATGACCCATTTATCAACATTGCTTAAACGAAAATCATCATCAAAACATGAAAGGAAATATATAAAATAGAAGGCAAAGGCAGGGATTTTCGAAATTCATAGGGAAGGTGCAGAACAAATTCAAGCGACAGGGGAAATTTTTTTACTGACTTATTTAACTGATCAATTCATCTATTAGAAATTTAATTCAACCAGCAATCATCTCAAAATATTCAGTAATACTAGATATACTAGATATAGGGGTGTGAGATAAAAATCTCACCATAACCATTAGCTTGTCGAATGGTCGTTAACTCGCCATGTTCGCCTCTTCATCACCGCCAGCATCTTCCTGACGTTGGCATGCATAAGATTCCAGCCATCGGTTTCCTCGACGACGTCGCCTCGACCTCCCTCGCATGCCCCTAAGCCACGCCGCGTCACCCGAGGTCGCCACAGCCTAGCTCTAGCCGCCTTCGGTCTGCTCACGCGTCGCCACTCCACCTTACTCAGCCGTCGCTGCTTTCAATCGCCGTTGCGATTCATTTGCTATCCATTTTTTTGTTCGATTTTGATTTTGGGGCTATTAAGAAATAATGATGAACGAAGATTACATGTTACTGAGAATAAAGATGTGGGCTTGGAAACTAATGTGTGGTTTGTTTGGTTATGGGCTAAGTTTTCAATTTAATCCAACAAATTCTTTCTTTTGTTAAAAATTGTCCCAACTTCATTCTTTGTAAATTAACTTTAATTTAATTCAATATTGATTTATATTTCATTTCAACCGCACAATTCTGTTCAATTCAATATTAGTTCATCCTATTTACTTGTTCAATATATTGCCACAAATTTTATATATAATTATTATGTGTAGATAAAAATATTTTATATTTACTAACACCTTTTATTTGAATTGAAATATATTATCCAAAATAAAATTTATTAATTAATTCAATTTTCCTATAACAAAATCCTTTATTAAATAGATTTTGTTTAATAATAATTTGATTTCAAAAATAAAAATTATCAAATTTGAATTCAAACACTTCTATTCTAGTTGAATTCATATGATATAATGAGTTCGAAAACAGGGTTGTTACAAAGGGCACGCTCTTGCAATAAGCTAGAAGTTACAAGAACTCGATCATGGTCAGAAAGATCCATGCGAGAGAAAATACGTTCGCATGTGCGAATCCAAGCTTGGACCTCAAGAACGGACTCAGAGCCTTTGAATGGCTTTCCACCAAGATGAGAAAAATCACTGCACAGCGTGCAAAGGCAGACTTGCATGGAGGAGATGCACGAATAGGAGCTGGAGGCTGAGTGCTCCTGAATAACTCCAAGAACTGATCGACAGACATATAAATGCCGTCCGGATGCGAGCCACTGGATTGCCCAGCATCCGAGCGTCGTCCTCGGCCTCTTCCGGCCATTAGCTGAAAGATAAGATAAAGATTATTCAAAAGGTAGATATCATTAATTCAAATATGGAATACTATGGAAAAATACATTCCTAGACGTATTCCCAAAAATTCTATCTACCCCAAAGGCACGGAAAGAATAAAGGCACAATGATTTAAAGATTCGTAACATTCGTATTACCCTTAGATGTACCGTAATATGTGTCTCTGTTCTATGTTTATCATATTTTGTTCTGAACCTGCTCCGATACCAAGCTGTGACGCCCCACTCCGAGACCCATATTAACAAAGAGTATTACAATGTAACACCGTCTGCTAATGCGGAGAATAGAGCTGGTTAGGAGCGACCATCTATAACCTTGTCTTAATCATCTATTGAATACGCCGACAATGCCACTTCTTACTTAAATGGATCGACATATCCAATAAATACTTAATACAAAGCCATAGGTGGCTGAGGATCTATCAGAATAAAATATAACAACTCAAATGTAATACACATCACAAAACAGTAAATCATCACATACATTTTCACATATACAGATACATACAGAGTTTACAAAATGATACATGTCAAGTGGTGAAGCAAACCACAATATACAGACGAGTCAATAGAGTATATATCAGATTTACAGATAAAAGGACTACACAAAAAGCTATGACAAAAAGGAGCTAGAGGAATAGTCCATGCGGAAGCAAAATAGGCTAAGTCCGAAGTACCTAACCTGAAACATCTCGGTCTGACCCGAGTATAAAATACACGGGTCAGTCTAGCTAAACAAATCAGTTAGATAAACTAAATGATAATGAACATACAAGATCATAAAATACCGTAATTATCTCCAAAAGAGATATCCAAATCATCTAACATAAGATGAATCAAAACAAGCCACATATCATAGGCAACTCAAATAAACCAAGGATATCATATCCCAAATCAAGCCTAGAAGGCAATTAACAAATACCAACAAAGGTAACACAATTTTCCACAAGGTAATAGCTACATATCGTGTGGTTCAATGAACCTACACCGAAGAGCGATACACTAGGGAAATATAATTGTCAAAGAAACAAAAGATGCTCGATCTCAGTATTGTATAACAAGGATCCACAAACCCGAAGGCAACAAACCCAATATCACTCGAGCGGTGACGATGGACCAACTTCAAAAGTGATACTATAGGGCAACAAACCTGAAGGCACAAACCCGAAGGTACAAACCCGAAGGCAACATACTCGAAGGCAACAAACCCAATATCACTCGAGCGGTGACGATGGACCAACTCCAAAAGTGATACTAATGCAGCAGCGGATTACAAAAATGATGATTCTGTGAAAGTAGCAATCGATGGGATAGAAAATACTGAATGGCCCAAATTCGTTGATCCGAAGATACCGAATTCTAGCTATCTTCGTCACGTTGATCGCGCACGATACCATGAGAGAAGATTTGCAATTCTTCAAACGTTGATCAAGCGCACTTGATACCATGAATTGGCTTCTACGATCGTTGATCCGAGCGCACTCGAATGCCGAAAGAGGAGATAGGAGATTACACTCAACTACCAATTTAATGAAAGCACAAAGCTATCAAACAAAAGTTTTATTCAAATCAACGTAAACTTTACAAATGACACCACCATGTCTATTTATAGGCGTACAACTCACACGGTTCCACATTGACAACACTTAGGTTGTGAACGACCTATGACCTAAAATAATGCGACCTAAAAACCAGCGACTTACAACTCAACGACATAAGAACAAAACACGACTTACAATATTTACATCTCAACACATTACAAACCATCACGACTTATGACCTAACATATGAGCGACCTAAAAATGTAAGGCAGCGACTTAACTTCTCAAAACATAAGGTCGAGCGACCTAAGGTGGATGCGGCTTAACCTTCAGCGACTTAAGAAAATCAGCTTCTGGGATTCTTCACGCGACCTAATTCTCTTCGCGACCTAAATTATGTCGTAGCTCGAAACAGTCTTTACTCGAACTATCAGAGCGATCTAAAGGAAAGAGAACTTCGATAGGTCGTAACCCCTCTTCACGACCTAGCATAGGTCGTAACCCCTCTTCGCGACCTAGCATAGGTCGTATCTCATTCCAGTCCATACTTGAAAGATCGGAGCGACCTAATGCTTGTTCGCTTATCTCGCTTATCTGCTTGCATGGCTTAACATTGAGTCCGTTAGCTCGGAAGCAACCTTCACTAGGTCGTGAACGATCTAAAACTTCACTAGGTCGTGAGCGACCTAAAACTTCACTAGGTCGTGAGCGACCTAAAATCCTGGAACGACTCAAATCTGAACAATTAGCAGATCGCGCTGCATCATCCTCCCCCTGTTGACAAAAATTCGACCTCGAATTGGCACTTTCCTCTTCCACAACAATCTCATCTCCATGATACGGAATCAAATATTTGACATTGAAAACATCAGAAGTATGAACATCATCCGGCAATCTCAACTGATATGCATTCTCATTGATTTTCTTCAAAATTTCTACTGGACTGATTTTTCGAGCTTTCAACTTATTATACGTTCCCACTGAAAAACGATCTTTTGTCAACACGGCGTAAACCAAATCACCTTCTCTAAAATTCACATTCCTTCGCTTCTTATCCGCCAGTTGTTTATACTTCTCGTTTGATGTAAGCAATCGTTCATGAACAGTTTTGTGGCATTCTTGTAACTCAGTCACTAAATCACTAGCCTGCTTAACAACTCCCTTCTGATATGGCACTGTTGTCAAATCCAATGGACCCTTTGGACTTGCTGAGTATACAACTTGAAGTGGACTGAAACCCGTACTCCGGTTAACAGCGTGATTATGTGCAAACTCTGCCTGACATAATTTCATATCCTAACTCTTCAAGTTATCCTGCACAAGACATCGTAACAAATTTCCCAATGATCTGTTTACCACTTCCGTTTGTCCATCTGTTTGCGGATGATAGGCGCTACTAAAATTCAGCTTCGTTCCAACCATCTTCCACAAACTTAACCAAAAATGGCTTAGAAATCTAGTATCTCGATCTGAAACGATAGATTCAGGTAACCCATGTAATCGATACACCTCTTTAAAGAATAACTGAGCAACACAGACGGCATCAGCTGTCTTCTTGCAAGCGATAAAATGTGCCATCTTGGAAAATCTATCTACCACAACAAATATAGAATCATTTCCTCGCTGAGTTCTAGGAAAACCCAAAACAAAGTCCATGCTGATATCAACCCACGGTTTAATAGGCACAGGTAATGGCATATACAACCCCGCATTCGTCGCTGTCCCTTTGGAAACTTGACAAATATGACATCTCTCCACGAACCTCTCTACTTCTCTTCTTATAGTAGGCCAAAAATATGATTGCGAACTCAATTGTAATGTACGGTCTCTCCCCACATGACCTTCCTCATGCAACTCCTTCACAATCTTCATTCGTAAGCTGCACTCCGGTATACATAATCGATTTCCCTTAAAAAGAAAACCATCCACCATTACAAACTCATCCGTCTTCCCCTCCTTGACTTCATCAACAAACTTCGCAAAGTAAGGATCATCGACAAATAATTCTGGCAACACATCAAACCCTGTCACTTCAACCTTCATTGTAGTCAACACATGATTCCTTCGACTCAGTGCATCTGCCACTCTATTCGTAATTCCCGATTTATGCTTCACCACAAATGTAAATTGTTGTAAGTATGCAATCCACGAAGCATGCCTTGCCGCAATCTTGTCATGTCCCTGCACATGCTTCAACGCCTCATGATCAGTATATAACACAAATTCTTTATGAAACAAATAATGTCTCCAATGTTTCACAGCTTGTACAATAGCATAAAATTCCACATCGTAAGTATTATATCTCATCTTTGCTCCCGATAGCTTCTCACTCAAATATGCAATAGGATGTCCTTTCTGACTCAACACCCCTCCAATTCCAACCTTCGATGCATCAGTATGTAATTCAAACAACAACTGAAAATCCGGCAACACTAGAATCGATGTTGTCGTCAAAAGTCCTTTGATTTTCTCAAAAGCAAATCCTGCTTCCTCCGACCATGAAAATTGTTTCCCTTTCATACAATCAGTAACTGGAGCCATCACGCTACTGAAGTATGGAATAAACCTTTGGTAGAATGATGCCAAACCATGAAAGCTTCTAACTTCTGTAATCGTCCTAGGTTGTGGCCAATTTCTGATTGCTTCAACTTTATTCTGATCCACCTGTATACCTCCTCCCGATATAACATATCCCAAAAATAAAACACTATGCGTCATGAACACGCATTTCTCATTGCAGCATAAAATTGTTCTTGTCGCAATATCATCAACACTTCCTTCAGATGTTGCAAATGTTCTTCTGAGCTTCTGCTATATATCAGTATATCATCAAAATACACCACCACGAACTTCCCAATAAATGGTCTAAAGATTTGATTCATCACCCGCATAAATGTACTTGGTGCATTCGAAAGACCAAACGTCATAACCAGCCATTCGTATAATCCTTCCCTTGTCTTGAATGCTGTCTTCCATTCATCCCCTGGTCTGATTCGAATTTGATGATAACCACTCTTCAAATCAATCTTCGAAAAGATAGTAGCCCCGCTCAACTGATCCAAAAAATCATCAAGCCTCGGCATCGGAAATCTGTATCTAACAGTTATCTTATTGAGTGCCCTGCTATCCGTGCACATCCTCCATGTCCCATCCTTCTTCGGCACTACAAAGCTGGCACCGCACAAGGACTTAAACTTTCCTATACACGCCCCTGTTCAAGCAACTCTTCCACTTGCCTTCTCAACTCCTCGTGTTCCTTTGGACTCATTCGGAAATGTGGCCTATGTGGTAACACAGCTCCTGGAACAAGATCGATTTGATGTTGAATGTCTCTCAACGGTGGTAACTCCGTTGGTAACTCCTCAGGAAATACATCGTCAAATTCTCCCAGCACTGGTTTCACTTCTTCAGGAATCTCAACCACTTCATGACTCTCACGTCCAATCAACAAGAATACTTCAGGCTCCTCTTCTACCTCCTTAACAAACTCCTTCAATGATAACAAAGTTTTCAACTCTTCAATCTCTTCCAACTTGCTTTCTTCGTGTTGTCGCTTCTTAGGAATTAAAGTGATCTTAGTTCCTTCAAACATGAAACTATAACTGTTAGCACGCCCATCATGTTGCACAACCCTATTATACTGCCACGGTCTCCCCAGCAACAGATGACATACATCCATATCCACAACATCACACCAAATTTTGTCTTTGTATTTCTTCCCAATTGAAAAATTCACACAAGCTCTTCGTCCAACCTTCACCTCCCCACCTTTCCTCAACCAAGCTAACTTGTAAGGTTTCGGATGCTTCTCAGTCTTCAATGATAACTTCTTCAAAGCCTCTGTAGAGATAATATTGTCGCAACTTCCTGCATCAATAACAAACTTGCAAACCCTTCCCAAGATAGTACATGTTGATTGAAAGATGTTACTCCTCAACCAGCTAGTTTCCTCCTCCTGTTTTGGTGTTAAACATGACCTCTTCATCATCAATGAGTACCCTTCATCTCCCGACACATTTTCTTCCTCCTCATCATGTGGTGAATTAGAACATTCAGCATCTACATCCTCATCTCCAACCTCAGCAATCATCGTTCGCTTCTTTGGCTTTGGACATTCATTGCTTTTATGACCCATCTCCTGACAATTGAAACATTTGATACCACCATTGACCCTGGTCTTAGCAATTTCATTAACAACTGGTTTTGCAACAGCCTTCGAAACATTCACACTGCTACTAGCCCCTTTCATTGGATTGTTAGAATTTGTAAACACACCTCCACCTCTCCTTCCTTGCTTCTCCCAAGCTAGAGCTTTTTGATGTGCTTCAGCGACAGATCTGGGATCAAACATGTTCACCATGTCTTATATCTGCATTCTCAACCCTCCAACAAATCTAGCTGTCAACTGCTCCTCCGTCTCCATGATATCGTTTCTTGCAATCAGCTGATAGAATTCATCATCATAATCATTCACTGATTTCGTTCCCTGCCTCAAGTTCTGCAAACGTTGATACATAAGAGATTGATAATTGTAAGGTAAGAAAGTAGCTTTCATCAATTTCTTCATCTTATCTCATGATTCAATCTTTGACTTTCCCATTCTCTCCCGTGTTAGTTTAGTTTGCTGCCACCATGCCATAGCTCTCCCTTTCAAACGGGTAGCAACCAACTTAACTCTTTAATGCTCAGGAACCTCCTTAAAGTCAAAAAAAATTTCCACATTAGACAACCAATCCAAAAACTCTTCAGCCACCATTCCACCCTGGAATTCTGGCATTTCAGTTTTCATCCCCGACTCCCATCGACGATCATCCTCAAAATTTCGATCTCGATTCCGTCCCTGGCCATGATCTCGATAATGAAAACTTCCCCTATCACCATCTTCATCAACAACAGATGTACTTCGATAACGATCCCGTCCATCCACATCTCTATGATCACTCATATCCCTTCTACTTTGTCTTTCATCATCTCGATATGGTTCATCTTCGAATTCTCTATGACTTCTTCTCCCTTGATGAGATTGTGGTGATATCCTCCTTCCACCCAAAACCGATGGCGAAACCTTGTTTCCACCTTGGTTTGAAATTGGCGATGTTCTTCTTCGGGTTTGATTCATATCCATCATGAGCTTCTCTAACCTCCCAATACCTTCATCCAACTTCTCATTGAATTTATTACTTATGCGTTGTTCCATTTGTTCAACGTCTTCTCGCTTATACAAATCTTCAACATTTTGATGACGGTTAGCTCTCCTCGGCGGCATGATTGAAATTTCACAAACTTAACACACAAACTTCAAAAAAATTCAATTCTAGCTCGGTTTGGCCTAGGAACGACCTAACTCAAGCTCGTCACAACCCTTCAATAGCTCGCACCCACAATTCAAACTCCTTGGCGCGCAATCAACTTGCCACGCAAAAATTCAAACACCTTTCCTCCTTAGATCCAAAATGAGATGGATCGAAATCTTCAAACTTGTTGTGATTTATGATGAACACGATGAACACTATTCTTCTCAAAAATGTAAATCTAATCTTCAAATTCTCGGCCTTGAACAAATCAAATGATCAATGATGCACGGCTTCAATTCTAACTTTCGGCTTTAACTTCAAACTCTTCAATAGAATTGGCTCCAAGACTCGGCTTAGCTATGATTGGCTAAGTCTAGCTCTGATACCAAATGATGCAGCAGCGGATTACAAAAATGATGATTCTGTGAAAGTAGCAATCGATGGGATGGAAAATACTGAATGGCCCAAATTCGTTGATCCGAAGATACCGAATTCTAGCTATCTTCGTCACGTTGATCGCGCACGATACCATGAGAGAAGATATGCAATTCTTCAGACGTTGATCAAGCGCACTTGATATCGTGAATTGGCTTCTACGATCGTTGATCCGAGCGCACTCGAATGCCGAAAGAGGAGATAGGAGATTACACTCAACTAGCAATTTAATGAAAGCACAAAGCTATCAAACAAAAGTTTTATTCAAATCAACGTAAACTTTACAAATGACACCACCATGCCTATTTATAGGCGTATAACTCACACGGTTCCACATTGACAACACTTAGGTCGTGAACGACCTATAACCTAAAATAATGCGACCTAAAAACCAGCGACTTACAACTCAACGACATAAGAACAACACACGACTTACAATATTTAAAACTCAACATATTACAAACCATCACAACTTACGACCTAACATATGAGCGACCTAAAAATGTAAGGCAGTGACTTAACTTCTCAAAACATAAGGTCGAGCGACCTAAGGTGGATGCGGCTTACCCTTCAGCGACTTAAGAAAATCAGCTTTTGGGATTCTTCATGCGACCTAATTCTCTTCGCGACCTAACTTAGGTCGTAGCTCGAAACAGTCTTTACTCGAACTATCGGAGCGACCTAAAGGAAAGAGAACTTCGTTAGGTCATAACCCCTCTTCGCGACCTAGCATAGGTCGTAACCCCTCTTTGCAACCTAGCATAGGTCGTATCTCATTCCAGTCCATACTTGAAAGATCGGAGCGACCTAGTGCTTGTTCGCTTATTTCGCTTATCTGCTTGCATGGCTTAACACTGAGTCCGTTAGCTCGGAAGCGACCTTCACTAGGTCGTGAACGACCTAAAACTTCACTAGGTCGTGAGCGACCTAAAACTTCACTAGGTCGTGAGCGACCTAAAATCCTGGAACGACTCAAATCTGAACAGTTAGCAGATCGCGCTGCATCAAATACTATAGGGGAACAAACCGTAGTGGTGAAGGTCCGAAGGCCCTGTACCGGACACCACTAACTGGCGGAATGTGTCACAACTCTCAGAAAGGAACCCGAAAAATGTTAACGTGAGTCCCATACCACACGTTCACACTAAACAGTTTACTAACCGTTAGTCAATTTCACACTCAAAGCAGTACAAAGTTCACCTCATCTCATCGATAAACCAGACCCAAAGGTCAAGATGGTCAAACGAATAGATTAGGAATTAACTGAAAAGATCAACGCACTTGTTCATAGCACGCGTTTTATCTAATCATTTGATTCCCCTCCCTCTTCGCTCGAAGTGCAAAATTGTGTGTGTGTTTTAAATAGAAATTATAAATTGGAGAAACGAGCTTTTAATAAAATTTGAAGAGATCATTTTACATAAAACCCGTGTATGAAATCAAAAAGGAATTATCAAAGTCAAATATGCAATAACAACTGACTGGAACAACCCGAATTGGTTAAAATTGGAAACCCAAGAAAAATAGGCAAACACAAGCAGGTCAGTCGACTGGCCTTCTGCAGTCAGTCGACTGAACCATAACCCGAGAGTTTTCAGTCGATTGGCTATAGCTGAAACTGTTTTCCAGCCTATCAAATGGAAGAGCAAACTCTCACCATTTGCAACCGTTCGAGCAATGGACTTAAGGGGCTTTTGCCAAACGATAACCCAGCCCCATTGGCTCTCCGATTCACCACCAAAAACATGTTCAACATCAAAGCTATATTTTTAGAGTTTTGACTTCACAACACCAAAAATGGAAATGTTCACCAAATCAATTCAAACCAAAAGCAATTGAACATGAATAAGCGTTAGGAATTCATACCTAACATCAATGACATCAAGAGAAGTAGATGTGAGTTCAAAACTCACCTTTTTAACTCAAAAACAAAGATAAGGAGTTCAACACAAGGAAAAGATCAATCACTCTTCACTTCTACTCCACAAGCTTCAATCTTAGCTTTTCTAAGAGTTCGGAGCAAGAATTTGTAGTTTGCAACTGAAAACTAGGGCTTGGTGTTTTAATTTCCCATTCCTCTCCCCATTTTTAGTTGTGCAAGAGTGTTTAAGAAAATAAAATGTAGTGAAGAGGAGAGGAGAGGGGCTGAACTAAGTTATAGGATGAGTTGGATCAAACCCAAACCCAAAAAGCCCAATAGAAAATAGCAAAAATCAACTTACTCCAAACATATCGAAGCTTATACTCAAAAAAGTCGCAAATGCCATTGTGGACTCAATGGAAGTGGTCCCGAGTCCTAATTCGACCATTTGCAAAAAGTAGCTTTTCGGACTTAACCCGATTAACGACGTTATATTTAAATAAAATATTTAAATATAAAATCGTAAAATATGTGGGTTGTTACAGTTACCGACCTTAATTAAGTATTCAAATAATAAACTAAAGATAAAATGATGTAGCAACATTCTGTATAACTAGAACAAGGAATATGGTTCGAAGATATATCATAGCAACCACATTCATTCATTTTATTTAAAATGACATGTACTATGTCATTTATATATAATTTTATATGGCATTTAACTCTGACATTCTTCCATGACATTTGTTATGTTATGATGCCTTATATCATATTTATTTAGGGAATATCATAAATGTAACCACATACTTAAAGAAAAATATTGTAATAGATATGATTAAAACATGTTGCGCCACTGTTATAATTTTGAGATTTTCGAGTGTCGTATAGACATAAAGCATTTTTGTGAGTGTTTTATAGCACTCTAAATATATTGTACGTACACAAAGAAATAAATTCATATATATTTTTGGTGTCTTTTTGTAAAGTAGTCATACACTCCAAGTGAGCTAATAGAAATAACATGTCACCAAATTGACCTCACTCATTTTAGTTGTTTATGAAAATGTTTGATATTTATGTGTATTTATTCATGCGGATATTAGCTAGCCCAAAGGAAGACTAGAATTTGGCTGAATCACTCACACATGTGTGATGATAATTATTTGACAATTATAAGGTTTTACAAGTGAATAACTAATCAGCCTAAAGGAAAATGTTATTTGCCCTTAATTTATTATCATTGTTCGATCATTGCAACTAGAGTACCACTTACATTAATATTACTCACATACGGTCAATCTTTATTTTTGTTCAATTTTAAACTATAATTTGACTAAAGAGTCTGCCAATTTTAGTAATGTTCTCATCTTGTTTGGGACTAACCCTAAGGATTAGTAAGAGAACATGTTGGTTTTTCTTGACTTCATGGATCTGGCTCTTGCAATTAGGAGGATCACGACCACTCTTATTATAATTGACTGTTCTTATAATATTTGAAGAACATTGAGAGGTGGGATAATCCAAATTGCAAGAGTCAAATGATATAATATTTCAAATGCTTTCAAGGGTGTAATATCCATAAGAATAATCAATTCAAACGAGTCCTTTACAAACTTAAAAGCATTTTTTTGAAAGGAATATGATAAGGTTAACAAGCATGCTTTATATTGCTTGATTCCATAAACTCAAAGTAAGAGAAACATAAATGAGTACTATATGGAAAATGGTTGCTTCAAAAGTTAATGAACTTAAGCTATTTTTTTGATACTCTCTTTACTCACAGTATAACCATTTTAAGATTAATAATAATTAGCATTATGGTAAGAAGAAGAGAGGTTGAAGTATGTAAGATTGGAAGTACTCATTTAACTTACATTCTAAATAAATGTATAAATAAGGATAAAGAAGTCCTTAAGAATCTAGAAAAAATATATTTATAGTTGTTTCTTTAATAAGATATACAGATAAATAAAGTACACTAGATATTTTTAAGTTATATTGTTTGGATTTATCTGATATTTATGTTACGCTGTCATTTAGGCATTTTGGTTTTCTATTTCTAACATGAACAAATTAGGCTATTATTTTTCATTTAGAAATAATAAGATTGATTTATGAATAAATTCAAACATTGTTGGAATTAAAGCTCTTAATGTTTAAAATATAGTTTTTATATATATATATATCTACTTATGTTAAATAACTTTTATAGTGAAGTTTTAAAACTTGATTTGGTGATTTATATGATTATTTATTTTAGTTTACTAAACAATTCTTGATTGAGGCACTAAAGATAGCAAATAATTTAGTGATATTCTAAATGACTTAAAAGCTATAATTTTTATAAACTCATACTAACAAAAACATTAAAATGGAAAATGCAATATGAAACGACCCGTAGTTCCGTACCCTTTGAATTTACATTAATCTCCATTAATGAACCCAAGAAGAACGGAAATACGAACCATTTGGGTTGAAGAAGAAGAGGTAGAAGAAGAAAATAGAAAATCACATCAGAATCTAACCATCACAGCGGAATAAAATATAATAGACAATAATAGATCTTTACACAAATCAAAACTATATCTATTTATACAATACATCATCAGAGTATACATCAGAGTGCACTTACATACAGCTGGACAATAATCATATCATGTCCTCAATATAACAGAGTACATCAATCAACACAAGGGAATATATATATATATATAAACAAGTACGGGAGATACGTCTCGCCATCCAGCTTATTCCTGAGCTCCACAGCATCATACCCTGTATCCTATAATACTCGGTTTGACCCAAGCATCATAATAAAACAATACCCGAGTCAGTCTGGAAAACCAGCGTGAGTAAACACACTCAAGTGGATTTACTAAAGTTTCAAATAAACATGTCGGGTTTTTACCTTACGATAGCTAAAACATTTTTATCAAATTCGTTTGATATTATAAAAGTGTCTATGGAAAGTAAAATAGAATCTAGCTGAAATGCTTGCATCTCACGTTTCAGCAATAGTTGGGCACAATCAAAACCGTACAGGCATGTAGGGAGAATGGATTTCCAACGAATGACTAGGCACTAGGGTACCACCTGTCACAGTACCTGGTCTAGATCAGCGTACCGAGGACCACGCCCGATCCCCTGCAACACAAGGCCGGAACCATCCCTTACTGGATAATTCCGAGTAAAATCACCCCACGGTTGTGATCAGCAACCGCACCACTAAGCCGAATAAAAAGGGACATCTAGACAGGGATGACCTTACCCTCAAGTGGGGGCTACCCACGAAGCCTTGCTGCATATCCCCTGATTTTCAGTCATTCCCGGTTGATGAGGCTTGAGGCTAAGCGTTACCTTTATAGAACATATCCCTTAGAATGCCCATCGTCCCCTGACGATGTATCGAAAGCATTCGTCCATACAAGTCCGTTCCGAGTTCGAACGAAAACCAAAAGCACTATCCCATCTTCGATATCAAACTCGTTTTCCTCATGAAAACGTACAAACCGGATCGAAGTGGTTTTCAAGAAATTAATCTCGATCCCGGTCTCTTCGAAACGATCAGCGCTTTGGCCAATATTGATAGTCGGTTATTTAACTATCAATTAACATCCACAAACAACCATCAATAAATAAATAATTTCCTAAATTATTTATTATTCTCAAATATCTCTACAAGATATACTTCTATTTTCAAACCCCTTTGAAAAACAGTTCAAAACAGTTTCCTCTCACGGAATACATATCTTAAATATTTATTTCTTCTGAATCACCAAGTACAAAATACTTTTAGATTTTAAAATAAATTAAAAGGCACTTTATTATAAATATACATTATAACATTGAAATTAAAACTACTTTAATACTTAATTAAAATATATACTTTAAGGATATTTTAAATAAAACCACTTCATAAAATATAAACTAATTTTTCTCCTTTTAAAACGTAATACCAAGTCACTTATTTATAAGTACTACAAATGATAGATTTGAACATAAACACTTACTTTAGAATTTAATATTTAAAAATAATAAATTTTCTAAAACATACGGTTTAAAACATCATTGAAACTTTTAACGAATATTTAAAATTTCTTTGAAAACATACTTGGCTATCCAGAGAAATACACTTCTCTTTCCCATCCTTTAAAATAAATCAACATTTATTTTTAAACCAATCCATATCCCTTTATAAATTCCCACCTTGAATTTATATTTCCAAATATCCACTGATATTTTATTTTACTTTATAAACCCAGTTTATAAATTCCAAAATCTCACTTCTCTTTAAAATTTCAATTCCAAACACTTAAATCAATTTCCAATTTATTTTCAATTCACTTTACTTAAAATAAATTTACTTACTTACTTTATTTCTTTCAAATCACATGAACTTCCAGATTTTAATTTCTTTATTCTGAGTTAGAACCCTTTTAACTAAAATATCAATTTCAGATTTCCAAACCTCCTTATTTATCCTTTAATTAAATTTAATCCTTGAATTAAAAAATAAATTCTGTTATTCTTTTATTCTTTTAGATAGTATCACTTTAGTTTAAAATTTATTATTTCCCTGTTAATTCAAAATTCCCTTATCCCATATTTGTTTAAAAATCTGAATCGCTTTATTTTTATTTTCTTTTCAATTCATTATTAAATTTATTCCAATTCACTTGGATTATTTTACTTAAATTTTACACTTTTATTTCTTTCCAAAAATCCAACTCAATAGATTTTGATAACTCCTTATACTGAAATATTCAATCCAACCATATCATCCAATATTTCAATTACCAATAAAATCATCATAGGATATCAATATTCAAAACATAGAATATTAAATAATCTAAATAATTTTGAGGAATCCAGTTGGATCCCTCCAACCAGTTTCCCTGCATCCACAGATGTTAGCACAATACCAATTCCACTTCGAGGTGGAATATCGCGGTATATGGGATTTATATAATATCATCCGCTATTATGCGGCGCATAGGGTCTCATCCGCTATATAATGCGGGAATATCAATAACCAATATATATATATATATATATAATATCATATCCAATCATTCAATCAAACATTTAAATTTAACCATTTTAAATTTAAATAAACCAGATGAGTGAGATTAACTCACCTTTGATTTTTAATTTGCAGTCCAATCCAAACTGGCTTGTTTCCATGATTTTATACCTTGTATAAACATTATACAATTTTATTAATATTAGAACTAATTTTAAAAATCAATTTCCATGTAATAATTTTTAATTGACTAATGATTTAATCAAACTGTTAATTTTCCTTTTAAACTACACATACTCTAATAAACATAAATTATAGACTTCTAAAAATCTACTTTTATAAATTCCTCAAACATTTTAAAAATCTTATATATTTCAAGATCTTATATATATATAAAATTAATTTAGAGGCATATATATATAAATTTTTCTTTATTGCAAATTTTCTCTTTTAACCTATATATATATATATATTTAATAAAATAGAAATCTGATTGTATTTGAACTGCTTAGAAACACTATCTTTCACAATTTTATACTTAAATTAAATAGTATTTTCCTTTTAGAAAAAATCTTTTATTAACTAAAATAATTAAATAGGTTTATTAAACAAATTATCACCATAATACATTATTATTATTATTATTTAAAAAATACTAAACAACAGTAATATGGAGTGAGAGAAATTCCATAGTTTTTGAAAATGTAAGAAGGAATGATGATGTGCTCTGGAATGAAGTCAAGGCTCGAACTTATAGACAATTGAAGAACAGTGATTGTATCTTCCCACAAGCTTTGGTTAGTGCTTGGGCTTGATATTGTTGTTTTTTCATTGTTTTTTTTCTTTCTTTCTTCTTGTTTTTCTCTTTTCTGTTCATCCCTGTATTTCTTCATTTATTGTTTGCAATAAATCTGGTAGGGGACCAGTTAACCCCGCTGGCTTTGCCAAAAAAAAATCTCCAATTTACAATTACCTTAACCACCTTAATAAATTTTTCCCAGTAAATACTAAGAAAAACATTTACTTCACTGCTAATATTTTTTTTACTTATAAAATTTTGTTTTCTCTTCCTGTAATTAACCACAGTAATTACTTTACAGTATATATATTCATATAGAAATAAATTATCCTATAAACTTACTGCTATTGTTAATACCAACATTTATATACTTATACATATATATATATGTATATATATATATATATATATATATAATTTAACAAAATAAAAAGAGCATACCTCACTGCTTAATCCCATAGTCGCGACGGCTCTTCCGCCAATACCACCGCGACCCAAACCCATGCGCTCTTGCCTCTTCGTTCACTACAGACGTCGCCGCCATCGACCACCCTTGCGAACAACTCCACCACACCGTCGCGATTCGACTGCGTCATCCACGGCGAAGTCACTACCTTTCCCCCCAGTCGCGCGCTCCGGTCGAGTACGTCACGCCACTCGACAATGATGTCGCCTCCGAGTTCGAGCTCCAGATTGCCCCTATTCAAACTCCAAGTCGACCAGTCCAAGGCGAAAAATCGACTAGCTCCAGGTTGCCTCCATCGCGCGCGTTAACCCCCTTCTCTTTTTCTTCTTCTTTCGAACGAAATTTGATTTCGTTCATCCCTCTTCTCTTTTTTTTTATTTAAATGATTTCACGAATTGATTGAGGAAGAAAAGAACGTGATTAAAATGGTTGAAGCACCCTGATTATTTCTTTTCTTTCAGCCATACTTGATTTTTTTCCTTTTCCACGAGATTGCTTTTTTTTTTTTTATTAGTCGCGTGAGATAAAGGATAAGGAGATGTGAAATGTTGCGTGTTTGAATGGGAATAAAATGGCGTATTGGAGAAGGAAAACAGTTGACTGGATAATATACTTAAATATATAAAATTTCCAAATCGTCTCGATTTTGCAACTTAAAACCTTGACCTCCTATCGAGGCGTGCCGCTAGGCGTTTATAATGTTATGCCCCTATTCCGAACGCGATGGAAAAGGTTTCGAGTCCTAATTCGATCGTATGGAGAAGATAGCTTTTTGGACCCAATTATTATATTCAATTTCCGATATAGATTTCAGCGCATTTATATATCGTACGACCACACAACAACTCCAATCACTACGAAAAATTGAAATCCGATAATAATAAAATATTACGGATCCAATGGAACTAGTTTCGTCGAATTCCGAGACTGTGCCTCGGAAGGCTATTTTAAATATCGGTTCAAACGATATTTTTACAAAACCGAACAAAACACTTTTAAATTCAATTTTAACAGTTCTATTATCTTCAGTATTGTTAATACAAATTTTATAAGGCTTCATATTATTTTTAACAAGCTCAAAACTCCCGATTCATATTTTACCCAATTTCCTATTATTTAATTCAACAATTAAATTATCCAATAAATATTGATGTTTGAAATTCGAGTTAAAATTTTACTTTTAAATATTTAAAATCAATTAAATATTTCAATTTCAAATATCCAAAAATTATGGGTCGTCACATTCCTCCCCCCTTAAAAGAATTTCGTCCTCGAAATTACTAGTTAGGAAGAATGATCCATAACCCATCAACTATTTCTTTAATCCAAATAGTTTCCAACAACTTGCCAAAACAAATCTTTTTACCACAGACATACTAACCCTCTTCTAACCTTTCAAACTTATCCATAAGTCCCAAACAAAATCACTTACTTAACAATTCAAATTTAAATTTAAAATCAAATTTTCAAAATTTTCTCAAAATTTTCTAACTCTCTAAATTTCCGAAAAATTTCGCCAGCGTCTCCTTTGCGCGGTTAACTCGGTACAACTACAAAATTGCCTCTACGGGCTCCCAAATCTCAAAAGAAAACAAAACGCCAAGTGGCTATATCAAAAACCCAATCAAATTTCATACAGAAATTCAAATACATACCTTTTGTCGGGCAATTCAAATTTATCTTCAAAATCTGATTTCTCTTGCTTTTAAATTACCTGTATACTACTCTGCAATAATATCCAATCACAGCACACAATTTGATTTTCATTCAATTTTTGACTCATTATACCTCCAATACCAGATTTATTTAAGAAATTTCTCCATACATTTCTTAAATTAAATACAGGCACTTTGTATACCCTTATATTATTACTTTCACTATACCACTTAGTTTTAATTTACCTTTATTTAAATTGGAACTCAATTCATATAAAATCAATTTGCTTAAATTTACTAATTCATTTCAAATCTCATTACCATTATTTTCGAATTTCATTCAGATTTTCATTTTCAAATTTTACTTGAATCTAATTCATCTTTAACTTTGAATATTGAATCTTATTTACCTTTATCTCATATTTCAATTTTTAAACCATTTGTCGTTAGTGAAAATTTCCAAAAATTTCAAAAAAAATTCTAACTCCCAAAATTTTTGGAAAATTTTGGCAGAGTCTCCTTTGTACGGAGGAGCTTTTGCAATTTGACAAAAGAGATAAATATATATACATCGACCAACATGGTCGGAAAATAAAAAACAGTTCATATTTCCTACTTTTATTGCGTAGGCGTACCTTATTTAGCATTTTTAAGCAAAGCGGCTATTTATTGTAGCAATTAGCGCAGCCAAATCCAGCCACACGGCTTCCAAAACCCTGTACTTACTCATTTTAAACATGTAAGTGACAAATATATGAAGTTTATTAACATTTCACTTAATTTCAATAGCTAAACACATGTTTAACATAAGCAATATATCCTAAACACTTCCATAAGCCAATTTATAAGGTTCCGACACAATTTCCAATCAATTCTGAGGCTGTTTCATTTAATTCCAATGGTTTACAATTTAATTTCTTACATTTCATTTATTTTTAATTCAAACAAGCTTATTTTCAATTCAATTGATTTCAAAATCAATTTTATTTCACTTCTATTAATTCATAGAATTTATTTAATCTCGTTTACGTCAAATGACAATTTATTTCTACAGAATTTGACTATATGCATGTGAATAAATAACTACGTAAGCTTATAACCACTTTAAATTGATTCCAACTCAATTTATACTCAATTCCTTCCATTTAATTCATTTGCAACCATTTCAATTTTATTTCTATTCACTTGAATTTTATTTACCACTCAAACATCACTATTTCATTGAATCAATATGAATTCTAATTCACTAATTTATTTCTGAATTCCTTTCATTTATAACGAAGCCTTTCAATTTATTTCTACTTGAATTTTATTTGCAATACAAATCATTTTTATTTTAATTCAATTCCATTTAACTTCAATTCATATTTAATCCACTTACAATTTCAAGTTGAATTTATTTATAACTCAAGTTCATTGCAAATTTCATTATTAACCCACAATTCAACTTCCATTTAACCAATTCAAATTCCATTTCCATATTCCATTCACTAATTTATTCCAAATGTAGTTTATTTCCCCATTTTAATTCAATATTTGATTTTTATCTTCCAAAAATCACTTTAACTATTTTATTGGAATCCAATCTATTTTATAATTTAAGTTTTTGGAATTTTTATCCATTTCCCAAAATACAAAACAATTTATTTGGCTTATTTATTTCTTTTCTAAGTTCTATAAGTCATAATTTATTTATATCCATAATTCCATCTATTTAAAATCAGTCTCATTCACATTTCACCTTTTAACTCGGGATCATACTTTTTTTATTTAGTCAATATATATATATATATTTATATATATTTATTCCATAAACATTTTAAATAAGATTTCAGAGTTTAAACAATTTTCAAAATTTCAAAATCTCCTTTGAAATCAACTATATTCAAAATTCTTTGGCAATTCAATTATTCCTTTGAATTTCAAAACCAAACCCAGTTCGCAAACAATTCCCATTTCAAAACAACTCGGTAGCAATACCTCTCCTAGAACTCGAAAATGAACATCGATGATGCTGCAGTCATCTCCGAAGTTATTTTCTAGCGACTGAGAAGAGTTTAGTGCTTTTATCTCTTTAAAAAAACATTTCAAATATTTTTAATTCCAAAATCACACCAGATTTCCAATCCAATCCTAAATATTTCCAAAATAATATCACTATTATTTCTTCAAAACTTTTGAAAACATTTTCAAACTCAGAGGAATTAAATTGTTCCAAAATTGCAAATTCCAAATCCTTTCAATTCACATACAACTATTACTCTGGAATTTTATTTCAAATTATAAATCACATTTACAAATTTGCATTTACAAATCCCATTTGTATATGAATTTATTTCTTAGCTTCTAGTTATGATTTCAATTTCTTATTTAATTTTCTCACAATAGTGGTAATAATTTAATATTATCACTTCCTACCATCCAAGCAACCACATATAACTATAATAATTACTAAAAATTATTTTTTTTCATATACAAAAAATAATTTGGGTAAAATTATTTCATTTACCCTATTTTAAAACAATATTGTGTCGAATTGTTCTATTCAAGTGTTTAGAGATCCCTATCAATAACGTTAATTACTCGTATTGACTAGAATCCATAAACTACTCAATAAACCAACCAACACAATATAAAACCATTTTATATTCACTAACAAATACGCGCTCATATCTATTAATACACTCAAACTCATTCTAGAGTACTACAGACTCTATTTAATGAGTAATTCCCACCAGAGCCAAGGTTATCGCTAACCTAAGCTCTGATACCAAGTGAAACGATCCGTAGTTCCATACCCTTTGAATTTACATTAATCTCCATTAATGAACCCAAGAAGAACGGAAATACGAACCATTTGGGTTGAAAAAGAAGAGGTAGAAAAAGAAAATAGAAAATCACATCAGAATCTACCCATCGCAGCGGAATAAAATATAATAGACAATAACATATCTTTACACAAATCTAAACTATATCTGTTTATACAATACATCATAAGAGTATACATCAGAGTGCACTTACATACAACTGGACAATAATCATATCATGTCCTCAATATAACAGAGTACATCAATCAACACAGCGGAATCTATATATATATATATAAACAAGTATGAGATATACGTCTCGCCATCCAGCTCATTCCTGAGCTCCACAACATCATACCCTGTATCCTATAATACTCGGTCTGACCCGAGCATCATAATAAAACAATACCCGAGTCAGTCTGAAAAACCAGCGTGAGAAAACACACTCAAGTGGATTTACTAAAGTTTCAAAATCCTTTGAAAACAAAAGCATCTCGTAAGACCACGCCACAAATAAACATGTCGGGTTATTACCTTACGATAGTTAAAACATTTTTATCAAATTCGTCTGCTATTATAATAGTGTCTATGGAAAGTAAAATAGAATCTAGCTGAAATGCTTGCATCTCACGTTTCAGCAATAGTTGGGCACAATCAAAACCGTACAGGCACGTAGGGAGAATGGATTTCTATCGAATCACTAGGCACTGGGGTACCACCTGTCACAGTACCTGGTCTAGATCAGCGTACCGAGGACCACGCCCGATCCCCTGCAACACAAGGCCGGAACCATCCCTTACTGGATAATTCCGAGTAAAATCACCCCACGGTTGTGATCAGCAATCGCACCACTAAGCCGAATAAAAAGGGACATCTAGATAGGGATGACCTTACCCTCAAGCGGGGGCTACCCACGAAGCCTTGCTGCATATCCCCTGATTTTCAATCATTCCCGGTTGATGAGGCTTGAGGCTAAGCATTACCTTTATAGAACATATCCCTTAGAATGCCCATCGTCCCCTGACGATGTATCGAAAGCATTCGTCCATACAAGCCCGTTCCGGGTTCGAACAGAACCCAAAAGCACTATCCCATCTTCGATACCAAACTCGTTTTCCTCACGAAAACGTACAAACCGGATCGAAGTAGTTTTCGAGAAATTAATCTCGATCCCGGTCTCTTCGAAACGATCAGCGCTTTGGCCAATATTGATAGTCGGTTATTTAACTATCAATTAACATCCACAAACAACCATCAATAAATAAATAATTTCCCAAATTATTTATTATTCTCAAATATCTCTGCAAGATATACTTCTATTTTCAAACCCCTTTGAAAAACAGTTCAAAACAGTTTCCTCTCACGGAATACATATCTCAAATATTTATTTCTTCTGAATCACCAAGTACAAAATACTTTTAGATTTTAAAATAAATTTAAAGGTACTTTATTATAAATATACTTTATAACATTGAAATTAAAACTACTTTAATACTTAATTAAAATATATACTTTAAGGATATTTTAAATAAAACCACTTTATAAAATATAAACTAATTTTTCTCTTTTTAAAACGTAATACCAAGTCACTTATTTATAAGTACTACAAATGATAGATTTGAACATAAACACTTACTTTAGAATTTAATATTTAAAAATAATAAATTTTCTAAAACATACGGTTTAAAACATCATTGAAACTTTTAACAAATATTTAAAATTTCTTTGAAAACATACTTGGCTATCCAGAGAAATACACTTCTCTTTCCCATCCTTTAAAATAAATCAACATTTATTTTTAAACCAATCCATATCCCTTTATAAATTCCCACCTTGAATTTATATTTCCAAATATCCACTGATATTTTATTTTACTTTATAAACCCAGTTTATAAATTCCAAAATCTCACTTCTCTTTAAAATTTCAATTCCAAACACTTAAATCAATTTCCAATTTATTTTCAATTCACTTTACTTAAAATAAATTTACTTACTTTATTTCTTTCAAATCACATTAACTTCCAGATTTTAATTTCTTTATTCTGAGTTAGAACCCTTTTAACTAAAATATCAATTTCAGATTTCCAAACCTCCTTATTTATCCTTTAACTAAATTTAATCCTTGAATTAAAAAATAAATTCTGTTATTCTTTTATTCTTTTAGATAGTATCACTTTAGTTTAAAATTTATTATTTCCCTGTTAATTCAAAATTCCCTTATCCCATATTTGTTTAAAAATCTGAATCGCTTTATTTTTCTTTTCTTTTCAATTCATTATTAAATTTATTCCAATTCACTTGGATTATTTTACTTAAATTTTACACTTTTATTTCTTTCCAAAAATCCAACTCAATAGATTTTGATAACTCCTTATACTGAAATATTCAATCCAACCATATCATCCAATATTTCAATTACCAATAAAATCATCATAGGATATCAATATTCAAAACATAGAATATTAAATAATCAAAATAATTTTGAGGAATCCAGTTGGATCCCTCCAACCAGTTTCCCTGCATCCACAGATGTTAGCACAATACCAATTCCACTTCGAGGTGGAATATCGCGGTATATGGGATTTATATAATATCATCCGCTATTATGCGGCGCATAGGGTCTCATCCGCTATATAATGCAGGAATATCAACAACCAATATATATATATATATATATATATATATAATATCATATCCAATCATTCAATCAAACATTTAAATTTAACCATTTTAAATTTAAATAAACCAAATGAGTGAGATTAACTCACCTTTGATTTTTAATTTGCAGTCCAATCCAAACTGGCTTGTTTCCATGATTTTATACCTTGTATAAACATTATACAATTTTATTAATATTAGAACTAATTTTAAAAATCAATTTCCATGTAATAATTTTTAATTGACTAATGATTTAATTAAAATGTTAATTTTCCTTTGAAACTACACATACTCTAATAAAAATAAATTATAGACTTCCAAAAATCTACTTTTATAAATTCCTCAAACATTTTAAAAATCTTATATATTTCAAGATCTTATATATATATAAAAATAATTAAGAGGCATATATATATAAATTTTTCTTTATTGCAAATTTTCTCTTTTAACCTATATATATATATATTTAATAAAATAGAAATCTGATTGTATTTGAACTGCTTAGAAACACTATCTTTCACAATTTTATACTTAAATTAAATAGTATTTTCCTTTTAGAAAAAATCTTTTATTAACTAAAATAATTAAATAGGTTTATTAAAAAAATTATCACCATAATACATTATTATTATTATTATTTAAAAATACTAAACAGTAGGTTTAAAAATCTCCAATTGACAATTACCTTAACCACCTTAATAAATTTTTCCCAGTAAATACTAAGAAAAACATTTACTTCACTGCTAATATTTTTTTTTACTTATAAAATTTTGTTTTCTCTTCCTGTAATTAACCACAGTAATTACTTTACTATATATATATTCATATAGAAATAAATTATCCTATAAACTTACTGCTATTATTAATACCAACATCTATATACTTATACATATATATATATATAATTTAACAAAATAAAAAGAGAATACCTCATTGCTTAATCCCATAGTCGCGACGGCTCTTCCGCTAATGCCACTGCGACCCAAACCCACGCACGCTTGCCTCTTCGTTCACTACAGACGTCGCCGCCATCGACCACTCTTGCGAACAACTCCACCACGCCATCGCGATTCGACTGCGTCATCCACGGCGAAGTCACTACCTTTCCCCCCAGCCGCGCGCTCCGGTCGAGTACGTCACGCCACTCGACAATGATGTCGCCTCCGAGTTCGAGCTCCAGATTGCCTCTATTCAAACTCTAAGTCGACGAGTCCAAGGCGAAAAATCAACGAGCTCCAGGTTGCCTCCATCACATGCGTTAACCCCCTTCTCTTTTTTTTCTTTCGAACAAAATTCGATTTCGTTCATCCCTCTTCTCTTTTTTTTATTTAAATGATTTCACGAATTGATTGAGGAAGAAAAGAACGTGATTAAAATGGTTGAAGCACCCTGATTATTTCTTTTCTTTCGGCCATACTTGATTTTTTTCCTTTTCCACGAGATTGCTTTTCTTCTTCTTCTTTTTTATTAGTCGCGTGAGATAAAGGATAAGGAGATGTGAAATCTTGTGTGTTTGAATGGGAATAAAATGGCGTATTGGAGAAGGAAAATAGTTGACTGGATAATATATTTAAATATATAAAATTTCCAAATCGTCTCGATTTTGCAACTTAAAACCTTGACCTCCTATCGAGGCGTGCCACTGGGTGTTTATAATGTTATGCCCCTATTCCGAACGCGATGGAAAAGGTTTCGAGTCCTAATTCGATCGTATGGAAAAGATAGCTTTTTGGACCCAATTATTATATTCAATTTCCGATATAGATTTCAGCGCGTTTATATATCGTACGACCACATAACAACTCCAATCACTACGAAAATTTGAAATCCAATAATAATAAAATATTATGGATCCAATGGAACTGGTTTCGTCGAATTCCGAGACTGTGCCTCGGAAAGCTATTTTAAAAATCGGTTCAAACGGTATTTTTACAAAACCGAACAAAACACTTTTAAACTCAATTTTAACAGTTCTATTATCTTCAGTATTGTTAATACAAATTTTATAAGGCTTCTAATTATTTTTAGCAAGCTCAAAACTCCTGATTCATATTTTACCCAATTTCCTATTATTTAATTCAACAATTAAATTATCCAATAAATATTGATGTTTGAAATTCGAGTTAAAATTTTACTTTTAAATATTTAAAATCAATTAAATATTTCAATTTCAAATATCCAAAAATTATGGGTCGTCACACAATAGTTTTTTGAGGATGTTGAGTTTGGAAAGAGAAATAAAATATGAATCTTTGTCTTTAAAGAGAATCATTATCTTTGATTCAACTACAGTTACTTCTTCGGATAATGTATAGGATTTGTTTCCTTTCATTGACAAGAAGTAAATCAGGAACCATAATAAGACAACGTTAAATAAAATTTTCTTACAGATCATTGTCTTTAAAGATAATCATTATCTTTGATAAAACTATGGTTACTTTTTCATATAATGTATAGGATTTGTTAACTCTCGTTGACAAGAAGTAAATAAAGAACCATAACAAGACAATGTTATTTTTTTTTAAAATTAAGATTGATGTTTCAAGAAACAAAACTCAACAACCTCAAGGTGCAAGGTCACTAGAAAAATCTAATTGGAAAAGATGAATATTCCAGATGATTATGTAGTATATCTCCATAAAGATAAAATGATGGATTGGTGAAGATGTTTCTGTTGATTTACATCAATCCATACAAGATATTAGTTTGAAATATGAATTTAAGTTATGAATGTATAATATAAATCTATAAAAGTCAATAAAGTTTGAGATCTTTCCTCTTACCTTAAGGTACAAGATCATTGGTGATGGATAACTATTCAAAAAAAGGGATTGAGTTGGTAATATGGAAAGGTATAAGGCTCGTTATATGAAAGACTGTAATCAGAAGGAAAACAGTGTTTTTGAAGAGACTTTCTTTTTAGTTTCACTGAAAGACTTTTTATAATTATTTTGGACCTTGCTGCAGATTATGATTTTAAGCAATATCAGAAGGATATAAAAATTGTATTTCTCAATGAAGATATTGATGAAACAACTTAAGGAACCTACTTATGTTTTATTTTATTTTTTGTATTAGGGATTCAAATACACCATTATTATTCATGTGGTGATATTTGGATTAGCACATAAGAGCTAGGCAGATAGGTGCTTTAAAAGGTTTGGTATGTAAATTCTGAATCAATTGATTGTCTTTGGCCAAAAGAGACAAATAATGTCTTATACAATAATATAAGAACATCCTTGGAACTGAAGAAATGCAAAAGATTCCTCATGCATTTGTATTGTAGAGTGTAATGCATGCTAAGGAATACACACATATGGATGCTAAGGCATATACACATATGGATATTGCGTGTATTATTTGGCAGATATCTTACCGCCGTTGAAAGTGGATCAATGATTAGTAACGAAGATGGTTATGAGATACCTTTAAGGAATGGAAGATTATATGCTTATAGATAACGGATTGGTTGTAAATCATAAAGCATTACGATCCGAACATTTTTTATGCCAAGAGAATAAAGGATCCATTTCAAGTAATAACGATAATATTTTCGGTGTGGCTATATAAGGAAGTTTTCATACAGACACTTATAGCCTCCTCTATTTTGGAATTAGTATTTATTTTCTGTTTTGGGGCATTCAACGATGGAAAATAATTGCAAAATTTTATCGCAAATTATGGAATATTAAAAAAGAATTGAAAGACCACTAAAGTGATATTATAACAATAAATAACATATTATTTTCCAATAACGGAGAGTGCAAAATAAATTGTAATTTATAGAGCATGGTGTGACAAACTCCATTATGGCGGATCTGCTTACAAAAGGATTATCATCTAAGGTCTTGCATGAGCATGTTGCCCAATTGGTGTAACTTTTATGTAAAGATATTTTGGTTCATAGGGAGTTTGTATTTAGTAATGTCATATGATATATTGCACTATACTTCAGTTATAGACATATATCAAATTCTATTTTCTGATCAAAAATAAAGTAAGAAAGTTTTGTTTGCACTATAGGTTGTTCAAATATCGAACGTTTTAATCTCACTAAAGTAGGACAAGTTGGAAATAGACATGTATAAATCACATCTCATGTAATTTCCATGCTACGCATCCATGATTGATCTATGTCCTTTGATTGTGTTTCGTATATTTGACCACTGATGGGTTTAGCTACGCTAAAAGTAACTAAAGCCGCTTTAATCGTTTGCTGGCATAGTTAATGGATGAGACTGTTTCGAAAACACCTTGTGTTATAAATATAACACTTTGGAGCTCGTAAAGCTATACAAATTTATAAGGTTAATACATATGTGGCCCAGGGGGAGTTTGTTGAAAAATGCCAACATGTGTGCCACATGTGTAAAATAAAATGTATTGTGCTATCTTGGTGTAAAACCTAACTAAAGTGGTCGAATCATGAATTAAAGTTAAATGGCTTAAGGATATAATTTTCGTGGTATTAATGTGTAGATACCATGACAATTATAATTTGTTAAAGTGCTAAATCAGAAACTTCCAACATTATAAATAAAGGGTTATGATCCCCAAATTATATAAGATCTAGTTATTCTCCTAATCTCTTCTATGGAAATAATTCATATCTAGGGTTTATGTCAATTTTGAAGATCAGATCCAACTCCTATCTTTTAGATCAATCTCTTTCTCTTATTCAGTTTATGAAAGTAGCAACTACGGATTCTGATCTAATATAAGATCCAGGGTTTTTGTCAATATGGAAAACCAAACCAAATTTACTTTTTCAATCGGCAACTATGAATTTAAGTATGGCTTCTACTCATTCTTTTACTTTCCTCTAATTTTTTCTCAATCAAATCAATATGGGTCACCATTCAGATCTAGGATTTCATGATCAATTAATTATAAAGTATATTGAAATCCTAAAACGCCATCTATATCAACCTACTTACCCAATTCTTGCATGTCAAAACTAAAATAACAAAAATATTATTTTTAAGGCTCTATATATAATTGAGAAACCTACAACAACATGTATCAAGTTGAATGTTATAAAAAATATCAAATGAATAAAACTTGAAATTCAAAAGACCTTTTAATAAGGGTGCAATAGAATTTATGATATATTTTGACAAACATTTAAGGTGTAGTCAAGGATATCATTAAGAGGTAAAAGTAAAACAGAGAAAAATTATGTTTTTCGGACTAGATAAACAAACTTGCCAGAAATGCTTTGTGACGACCCATGCTCTGTGACGTCCTATCCTTCGTAATACCCTGAATTAATGTCAAATGACAACATCTGACTTTCGAATATCACAAAATATAGCTTATCGAGATAAAAAATACCAAACCAAGGCGTCATAGAATCTCATAATGGAGTGATAATATATAGTATACTGAATATATATATATATATATGAACATGGCAGGATAAATAATATATAAGAGACTATACTGATGGAAGTAACCGATAAATATATATCAATATAGAAAGTTAGAATACAAGATCTCATACAACAAGTCTCATATATGAATAGCATGTCAATCACGTACTACAACAATATCATGTATATATCTAAAGTATCGACTTCATTTGCAAAATGCTCCAGCTGCCCAAAAAGCGTAACCCCAAAAGCACCTGGCTCCAAAACCAATTAATCGAGTACACTTTTCATGACATAAATAGACAAAGACAAAACGTGGATCATACATAAATCCTGGTATGATGGAACCATCTAAAAATACTATATATCAAAACCATATATAAATAAATAGGAAACCACTAAAGTATAGCTGGTCAGTTCTACAAAAGTGTCTCAGGGATAATCTGAACTGCCTATAAACAAGTAAAGTAGATCGAACTCAAAGGTAGGGAATCATACCATAATTGTTCTTCTTTTGTAATCAACGAGTCTGAACAACTAATATAATGTGACTGAAATGTAACAACATACTATGATAGGGGTAACCCAATGTACTAATTCAAGGACATATAGACATCGCAATATAGTCTAACATACAATGTTCAATAATAATAATAATAGTCCAACCTATACAACATGCACAATCATAATGATAAGAGACACAAGGAGAATAAGTTGATACCCACCATTGCTGATGGGTGGAGTCCGCTACGGACACCAATCGATTCAATGTTCCCTATCAAAGCATCTGAAATGCAAAACAGATACAACGGTGCTACAAACATAACATCTCCACACCCAAAACAAAAATACGGATATCTATAACTGATACCTGTCTTACATTGCCATCAGCTACCAAAGAGAACTATCTAGGGCCATAAATATATGGTGGACTCCTTTGAAAACAACACCTCAAAAGAAGTTGTCCTGTAGGCCCCGTCGCAGCACCCAAGATTACTAAGGAAAAGTATATGAACTACTCTAGACTGGTGTACAAGTCTCTCTCTGCCCCTGATTCGGGACCACATCAACAGGTCATGCGCCTCAATGATACAATGGACTCCTTTTACAAATCCGATATCATCCGATTGTCTAGGGATAGACAATTCGGATTCAAGCTACCCCACGTACGCCCTTCCCATACGTATACACAACATTGAAATATTGTCATCACTATATGGATCGTGATTCGCCCTTGAAGTGCCTCGCATGGCCTGATTGCTCTAGTTAGGCATACCAAGACGAATATATATAAATCGCACACTTTATGCATCTATAATTATATATATACGCACACGCGCATTATTTTCAAATATATATACATGCATACATACATACATGCATAAATACATCATACATGCATAAATACATACATGCATACATATATATATATATATATATCACTTGAACCACATATTTATATATCTTCATAATACATGTCCAATATTTGGTAACCCTAAGTTGGGCATACTAAAACTATACATACTCTAAAATTGCATGTCGATAAATAACGTTGAATTTCTATTAGCTTCCAAAGAGACCTATAGAGAGCCATAATTATATTTATGGATGCTCTTGAAAAACAACAAATTAAAAGAAGTTGGCCCATAGATCATATCACAACACCCGTTCGTACAATGCAACAGTATATGACCTACTCTAGATTGGCGTCCCAATGCCTCTCTGCCGTTGCTCCAGAACCGCGTCTGCAGATCGTGCTCCTTAATGGTACAATGGATTCCTTGCATTAATCGGTAGCCCTAGGTCGCACATACTGAAACTATATATAGATGCTTTAAATCACATATCAATAAATATGTATATAATATTCTATGCATCTCCTGGTAGCCCCAAGTCGGACATACCAGAACTATATTTATACATATAGACATATATAAATAACTTACTATATGCATTGTGTATATATATATACTTATATATAGTCTAACTATATTGAACTGGTAAACAAATATCATGCACAATTGCATACACAAAGGCAATGCACAACCAAAATAACAAACCTAGCGTCTCAATATTAATAACAATTCATACATACAATCATATAAACCATCAAAAAAATGCATCTTACTTAAGTAACCAATCTAACAATTATATCTTCTTCGTATTATTTTACAGAAGTTTCAAACTTATTTTATAAAGTAATGTGCATTCATATCAATCATACTATAGCATATTTTTACTTAATCCTTCTATTTAAATTAAGTCTAACTATCAATAAGGCCTCAAAATATTATATAACTCATGTATATATTTTCTATATATATGCATATCCATATGTCTCAGATCATTTCTTAGGGACTAAAGTTAATAAATCACATTACTACAATATTTGTGATCTTATAACCTTAATAAAAGCCTGTTAAAAAACAATACTTCTTAGAAATTTCTAGCCTCCAAAATCCCTTTTATAGAAATTCACTAGTTAGTTCCTTATTGATTCACATTATAATAAACCAATATCAAGGCTAGATAAACTTCAAAGCCATTTTTGATACTGGTTTAACCTGCCTAAATAATTATTTTAGCCTTACAATTTATTTTAAAGGTCATAATTCTAATTTGTAATTAGTAATAAAATATATAATAATATTTCAATCACTAACATAACTACAAATTAGAGTTCTAATTGATTTATAAACATGTTATAAATTAACACCAACTACATCTAATTCTATTCAATACAAATAGAACACAATATTTATACATAGGGGACCTCAATTAATTATCAAGTATACACTATCACTAATCTAATGGTAAATTAGACTTTAATTAGTTTATAACCATGTTACAAATTAATATCAACTTTATCTAACTTTATTCAATATGAGTAGAACACATAATATGTGTGTGTGCGTGCGTGTGTGTGTGTACACACATACACATGGGATCTTAATCAATTATCCCGAATTTATATTCAAACTAATCCAATGAAATGAGAAAATAGTTATATATATATATATATAATTTTACCTCTATTAGGTATTAATTTCCAATATATATAATTACGGGGATTTATACTATAATAAAAATTATTAACTTATTAATCATCTAATTAGCTAATTACCTTACTAATTCTTCTTCCCCAAATATCTGCATAGCATATACATTTGTAAACCCAATCAGCGTCGCCCCTTATCTCCTCCTTGACTCGAGCTCCTGCCCACCAAAAGATGAACCGTTTTCTCCATCGCGTCGCACTTCACATACACTTCGCAATGCACACAATCTCAATGACTCCAGCCTGTGCTCCAAAATGCGATCTGTTAACCTCCCACGGCTAGGCAGAAATCGCGTAGCTCATTTTATGGCCGAAGGATCTTCATTTGCAGGGGAAGAAGCATATCTCCATAGGAAAGCCAACGACGCTCTTCATTTCTCCTAAGTCCTCCTCAATCTCCACCACATTCTAACCCATGTCATGACAACCAAAAGTGGAGCTCGGCCTTGCCTCATCACACACACCATCGACGCTATAGATTTGGAGCTCACCCCTCCCCATGTCCAATAGATCCACCGGCGAACCTTATCGTCGCCAGTAGTTCTCCGGATCAGGATAGACCCAAAACCAGTTTCTATTTGAACACGTATGATATATTTAGGAGGAGGGAAGAAAAATGACTAGGTAGAAGAAAAGTTCTGGGTAGGATATACAAACACACTCTATATATACACACATACTTAAATTTCTTAAATAAATCACAACACATTTTAAGCTCGTACGATCACATAGTACATCGGACCGATTTGATACTCGTCCATGAACATCAACTCATTTTTCCAGTCCCAATGGTATAAATTTCATCGCTTTCCGAGACAGCGCTCTAGGATGATAATTTCATGCATTTTGAGGACATTTTTGGCCATCACATCACCCGATAATTTCATGCATTTTGAAGTCTCATACAAGAATCATAAGCCATCACTCGAGATCCTACAGGATTCAACTATATACGTATTTTTGTAAAATACATATAAAAATATGTAAATCATTAAAATACCATGACTCCATATATAGTGATATTTATACTCAATTTAATTCGAAACGTGGATCCAGACTCAATGGAAATGGTCTCAAGTCCTAATCGACCGTATGAGCAAAATCAAAATATTGGACCTTCAATTAATTAATGATCCAATATTTAAATCAATTATTTAACATATAATTGCTAAAAATGTAGGTTGTTTTATTTTGCCCCCTTAAAATAATTTCATTCTTGAAATTCCTATAAGTATGATAATGCAACCTGACTGACAAATGCATAGAATATAACTCCTAACCATAGGATCATAAAACTCCTTAACGCGACTAGCTAAAAAAATAAATCCCAAAAAAACATATATATATATATATACACACACATACGCATACACATCTCATATGTAAGGTATCTAATATTTGGGGCATCTCATTTCCGATGACATACAAGATGACCAAAATACTTAAGTAGTGCAACTCTATTTCATGAATACAAAACATGAAAGACTATCACCCCTCCGTACTGAAAAGGGAAACTTATATGATATACTGAATCACCGATCCCCAAATCTCTTGAATATACCTAGAAATTTAAGTCTCGACTTCTCTTTCCTTCCAAACGGCTCTCATTCTCCAAATGATAAGACTTCATTAATTAAATCATTATTAAATGACAATCTATAAATGTTTGGGTTCGCTCGGTTCAGACTCACCTCAACTACACAATGTTAATAAGGATAATATACTAAGTGTACCATGACGCTTGTCCAGGAAAATATCATATTGCTACTTAGAAGATTATCCGACTCTTCACAAAACAAGTTGAGAAGTCCTTCCCTGAACTATCACAATCTCACTCAACTATACTATATTGTAAATAATTTTACAACAAATAGAGGTTATCCAAAATAAATATGATACCCAATGTAGTCCTTTGTTTACTTGTAAGGTTCCTTCCTTAAGCTAGGGTCGGCCGCCTGACTCTTCTAATGAAAGATCTGATTTGGTTCCTTAATTCGACCATCAAAATTTCCTCGTACGATAATCGCGCTTCAAAATCTCTAATTCATTTCAAGAATCCGACTCAAGTGCTCGTTTTAATAACCAAGTGGAAAATCCTTTCCCAACTGGTTCAAATCACCTAGAAACCCTTCGTTGAAACTAAGGATTAGGAACTGGTACGTGAATAGACTGATCGCTAGATAGTATCTCTTCGGTTAATGGATTGACTCCACCACTAAAGGTTTGCTAACACAAGAATAAACAACTTCTAACACAAATGACTCCATGCAAAATGCATATAATTCATTCGCTCGGTCTTTTCTCATTATTGCACATCAATCAAATCCTACTTGGACGCAAATCCAAGTCACACTTCATCGACTGACTCCACTCAACTAGAAAGCTCATGCGTCGAGTTTGAACGGCGGTACTCGGCCGCTATACCACCTCCAACACCTATCACAGCTACCGGAATGTCCACAGAGGGCGGAATATCCCTTTGGTATCCAAATAGCCTCTGACCGATCAGGCACCTCAAACTACCTGATTCGTAGTCGCTCGTGCACCCCATCGGCTCATATAGATAGCCTTAAACAAAGATTCCTTAGCCACTAACAACTGAATAATTCAAATTTTGGGAGACAAGTGGTGTATTTAGTATTAAATCACTTTTATCACATTTAATCTCAGATTCAAATATTTAAATAATTCAGACATTTAAACACGAAGTGTTCGAATCCTGGGTCTTTACATATACATTCTTTGGATTCTACTAACATGTCATTTTCGTACACCTCCATATTTCTCCTAATTTTGTTTTTGAACATTCTGTTTACCAGTCTCTAATATGTAATCCCTGCAATCTTTAGTCCAAAAGGCATTTCCTTGTAGCATTAAGTTCATAAATTAGTTACGATACTCATACCCTCATCAACGGGCTTAAACATGAGGGTGTGAATGCATCTTGAATATACATCCATAAACAATAGAAATTTATGCCAACTAGTCGCATCCACCCAACTGATCAATTCTTGGAAGGGGATAGCAATCCTATGGACATGCTTTATTTAGATCCGTATAATCAACACAAGTTCTCCTTTTCCTATTGGATTTTTTAACAAGCATCGAGTTTGCTAACCATTTTGGATAGAATACTTCTCTAATAAATCCATTTTCTAACACCCTTTTTCCACTTCTTACAATGCAGTTGTTCACATTTTACCAAATTGCCACTTCCTGCTTTATAAGGGTGAAGTTTGGATCTATGTTAAGTGCATGACTCATCACCGCAGGATCGATTCCAACCATATATGCATGAGTCCAGGGGAAAACATCCTTGTTTGTTTAAAGAAATCGAATAGGCTCTTCTTTTACACCCTTGTCCAATTTTCTTCCTATATTTATTATTTTAGTAGGATTTCACAAGTCTATCTTTATCTCTTCTAACTTTTCTACCAACTTTATGTTACTCTCATTGTCTATAGAGTTTATTTTCATAATAACTTCATCTAGGGTTCTCCAACATTTTCCTCTTGGTTTACTTGTTCTGTTTCATTATGCTTTCTCTTCTTTTCCAGAATACCTTTCTAGCTTCCACTCATTGCTTTCAATTGATGCCTTAAACCTTACTGCCTTAGTCATCAGTTCTTGATGATCGATATCTAAGGGCTTGCAATTTTTTATCGGTTTTGACATAGTGCCAAAAAAGAAATCATTTTCTTTAATGCAATGTTCCGAGATCGCGAAGTACATTTCCTTAGAACAAAATTTTCTCTTCACACAGTTCCCCATCCGACCTTGGAGAGAAATTTCACAACCAAATGCTTTTGAGACAAAATAAACATCTACATCATCCAATGTAGGCCTTTTAAAGAAGGCATTATAATAATAAAGCCGGTCCATCACTATGAATAGAGTTTCAAAAGTCCATAAGCAAGGTGGTATTCCTATTTGACTATATAACTTTATTTGTTTGACCAGAGTCAAGCCTTTATTATTGAATACGTAAATAGGTTTAAAGCTAGGTTTAAATTGTTTCGTAGAATATCCATCCGATCGGAAGCATGTTTAAAATTGACATTTAATGCGCTTTTGGTATCCACCAAGATCTTGGATACCAAAGACAGTCCAATATGGTCAGCTATCATTTATTGATCATTATGAGGATGCCTCACTACCCTTAACTCTTTTAGAGTAATCACTAGATCGGGGATCTACAAACTTCTTTTATAGGTCTTTATTAGTGGTTCATTCCCAATTAAATAGATTCCTTCTTTGGCTTCAGGAATATACATGTTCCTTGAAACTTTATTTATCTCAGCAATATGAGGCTCGCCATGAATCACATCAATACAATTGATTTGTCATGGAACTCTTGTGGAGATTCGTTATTGGAATAGGAAATCAATCTCTGATGTATTTTTCACATATTCAACATATGATTGAATCTTTTGGTTCTCTTTATCCTTCATTATTGAATCGGTGGATATCAAAGGTCGCAATCAAAAACTCCTCCACTACCAAAAATCCAAAACAAAAATATCTTGACCTCACCTTACAACCCACCACATCTAGATTCGCAACACGACTCTACTACCAACATTTGTAGGATGTATTATTGAAACTGTGCTTCTGCTTTTAGAACAACAATCAAGCCACCAATAAAGATATAGTCTTTTAATGCTTATTACTTTCTTCCTCTCTCCTTATCTCTTCTTCTTTTTCTAATTTATTTTCTTTTTTTACCAGTTTCAACAAATTTAATGAATATAAATTCAATTACGTTATAATTATATGTCCACATAAAATGTATAAATGCAAATATATACATATAACTGTTGAGATTCTTATATATGTGTGTGTCTATATATTGATGTATATATGAATGTATGTATGTATGTTAAGGTATCAAATAGGGACGATGATATTTGGGTGATTATATGAAGTGGTATGCGGATAGTTGACATTTAGGAAAAGGTGTAGACGAATGACACCTACCATGTATAGTGTTTACATACGGATTGTATATTATTTTCCTTTTTTTGAATATATGAAGCATATGTAAGTTAATATATGGAAGTGATATATACTTTTTCCCTTACAAGGCACCCATTTAGCTTAGGGGATTGTAAGGTTTTGATGAAGCATATCATGGAAGTATATGATTGGCTCTAGCAATAGAAGTACCAATTTTCAAAAATAAATAAAAATATATATACATATATTTGTTATACACTATTAAAATTTGCACTAAATATATATTATTAATTTAGTCGACATATATTATGTTAAAATATTATATTATTATAAAATTCAAACTTGTGTAATTTATGTTTTATAAGATGCAATTTTATCAAGTTAAGAACATGTTAGTTTACATAATTATTTTTGTATCATATTCAAAATTTGTGACTATTAACTATAAAGCTCACTCAAGAATGAAGAAGTAAAAGAAGGCCTACAAAAGCATTGTAGAAGCTTTGAAGGAATCAAAAAGAAAGGTTTCGTTGTGGTTCAAAGGAATTGAAGTGGCTTTCGAAGAGGTTGAATTGGTGTTACAAACATTGGAAGCTTCTGTAAATATTAAATGGAATATGGGCTTTCGAAGAGTCGAAAGGGTCAAGGCTACCCTTCCATTTCAGTTGATCCTTTCAAAATAATTGGTTCCATATGCATAAAGGAGTTAAGTATGTGTTGAAAATACCTTTTCAAGGTAACAAATAACAAGCTTCGACATATGTATCAAACCTTTTGAAACAGTTGGTAAATGAGACTTCACATGTGACTAGTATTGCTTCCATGAGCACCTGAAGATGGAACTTCCACATTAATCAATAGGAATACTTTCGAAAGCCACCTTCTGCAACTAAGCCTCCTCAAGAGACCTTTTGCAATGATCCTTCCACCACCATTAAGTCCTTTTGAAAACAGCCAAATGCCCTTTCTCACTCATTCAAAAAGTCACCCATCATGTTAGCACCGGACCATAACAATAATGGAAAGGTTTTGAAGGTGATGAAGAAGTCAGAAATGCTTCTGCTTATATTCAAATAGCGTAATAAGGACCTTGACTTTTTCGCCATTAAAAGAAGCATACCTTTCAAAGGTGCCGAAAGGCTCTAAAAGTACTCAAAAGCAGTATTGGTGAATATCAAAACAATATCCATTATTAGTATGCTTTCGATAGAGACGGAAGTGCTAATCCAAGCAAAACAAAAGACCCAAAGACATACTCACAATTTCGAGACTATGGAAGCAGAAGTACGAATGCGAAAGGAAAGGTGCGAAAGGTCGAAAGAGAGACGTTTCAACAGCTTCGAAAGGACTAATGCAGAATGGTTCAACCTGCATATATAAATACGACACTAGGGGTCCAAATTGGGGAACGGATTTTTGAATCCTTGGAATTTCTTTTCGCTTCTTAGCTAAATCAAATTCTTGTAATCCTAAATCAAAGTGGGGAAAAATTCTACAACTTGTAATCCATTCATGAAAAATAAAAACAAGAGGATGCATGGATCTAATATTGATTTCAAATATGAGGATGATCATTTCGGCCATTAGCTTGTCTAATGACCAATTGCACATGATACACACTTATCTTCTTAACCCTTATTTGACATATGCCTTGCTATGGAGTTTATTTGGATATCTTGACTTTAAAGCATGTTATCATCACGTCCAAGGACCATACGGCACTAAAGTGACGTTGTGATGATGCTTCAATATTATTGAGCTAATTGGATTTACGTTGTTTATCCAAAATAAGATTCCATGGCATATTAAATCCACTTTTTACTTATATATATGTTGTATTATGAATCCTTTCGAAGAGAACTAGTCCTTCAAAGGGATTCACCATGCAGTCATTGATGTCAAACCCTTCAGGACGACTCCTTCGAAAGGTGTTTGAATACTTCAAAACATATCTTTACTTTTGAAGGAATCTCCCCATAACAGCAGTATCAACATCTTCAAAGGAGTTCCAATCGAAGGCATAAAGATCCTTTTGACTCAGTCAGATCTCAACTATTCCTACTAGGATATAACCACGTGATACTCCAACTAATTCGAAAGAGGTTAAGAAGTGATTGTTTACTTCTTTAACTTTTCTTTGAGGTGTTGACAAGATTTTTTGTTAACATTTTTTATGCTAGAAGGAGGACTTGAACCTCCGACCTTGTAACGTTTGACTTGTTGTAAGAAAAGGAAATAGAAAAGACTTTGTCGATTAAATGAGAAGCAGTACACACAACAGTTCTGGAGGAAAATATAACTCCAACCTTCAACTTAGAAGGAGTTATGCTAGGACAACCATCAAGTCCAGCACAACTAGATGATAATGCAACTAAGATAAGGCATTTAGAGCAATGACTACTAGAAATGCAAGAACTCCTAGAAGTAGCCTCTGCTCAAAAATATTCTAAAACTGCTAAACCAACAACATGAGATGAAGTACTCTCCTCAAGGAGGAACTTGAAAGCTTGTACTTTTTAAGGTAAGAGCAAGATCGACTTAACTTCATCAAAGAAGAAGGAACATCATGCAACCAAAGTCGATCATCAAGGTAGAATGCAGAATAAACTTTGGAGCAATTTTGAAGCTCAACTTCAAAGGAATATAATCCAAATCGAAAAAGCTATCATAATGTTGAAGCTTATTTGAAGGATGTGGTGGAGAAGGCTGTTAAAGACATGAAAAACGCTAAAGGAAAAGGAACTCTAAACGAACAAGTGAATGACAATGAACGAGTAGTTCCATCTACTAACGAAATCATGTCAATAGTAATTTCATCTCATGTTAAGATTCAAACTATGAAATATCACGGCACTACTGATCCCAATGACCAGCTGATGGTTTTTGACAACCACATGGATCCATATAATGCTTCTAGGGCAGTGTGATGCAGGTTGTTCCTAGTAACACTTCAAGGGGCTACCGCAAAATGGTACTGCCAATATCGGGAGAAAACAATTTTCTCATGGAAACAATTCTCTTACGAATTCTCCACTCAATTCTGCATATGCCAAGATCCAACAGTTGACTACACTGTTTTAGCAAACATCAAGAAAAGGCAGGGAGAATCGTTAGGTGATTACCTTAGAAGGTCCAATATAGAGGCATTGAAGGCCAAAGAAATGAACGATAGAGATAAGCTAATTGCGGTGCATTCAGGATTGATTGAGAACACACTGTTTTGGAAAGAGCTCTTCATCCATGGATGTAAAGATTTGCAAGAATTTCGCTTTCATGCTAATAAATTCATTCGAATGGATGAATTATATTATGATAAAAAGAAAGCTAACCCTAAATAGGAGAGTGAATGATTTGGATTTGATCGAGGATACAAAAGGTCAAGGTTGGAAGAGCCCAACACTAATACATTTGCATTGAAAAAGCCATTGTCTTATACCTATGCCACAACTAAACAGAAGGTTAATTTCCTAACTTCATTAAAAGCCAAAAACTACCCTGAGCAAAGAAAGGGGGATGATTATTGTGCTTATCATAAGGCGAATGACCATAAGCATGATGAGTGCTGAGTGCTAGCCAGAATTATCCAAAAGCTGATCCATGAAGGACACCTGAAAGAATTCGTCCAAGATAAACAAAAAGCACCTTGAATTGGCGATGGACCGCAAAAATTCCCTAGTATGTGAATATTTTAGAAGATGAAAATCCATTGAAATTGAGTCAGCCTTTGAATAGGATTGATGTGATTCATGGGGGATCGCATCCGGCGGGAACTAAAAGAGGAGCCATAAACAGATATAACAAGGAAGCTAGGGAAGGAGTGTTCTCTATCTAGGAAAAGTCCCTATTCAAAAATCCATGGTTTAATATACTGATGCCAAATCTTTTCATCACTCCACAAGAGCTAAGGAAAGGAATTCATCATCCCATTAATGACCCCCTTATGATCATAGCTCAATCGGGCTTTCCATAGTATCTAAAATTTTAGTAGACACTGGAAGTGCAATTAACGTTATCTTCAAGCACGTCTTTGATCAAATGGGAATTCTTGACGATAAGCTAAAGCCTAGTGTTAAACCTATCTTTGGGTTCAATAATAAGGGGTCAACTCTAGTAGAGCAAGTAAAGTTGCTGGTACAGATAGGAATACCACCATGCTACAGAACTTTTGAAACTCCCTTTGTGATCATCAATCAACCATCATAATACAATGCATTCTTTGGTCGTCCTGCGCTTGATGAGGTGGATGCATTTGTCTCACCGAAATACATGATGGTAAAATTCTTGACTAAAAGAGGTTGGGTACTATTTGGGGGAAACAACTTAGGTCTCATGAAATGTATTTTCCAACTCTTGATCGATACAAAATGGAGTACTCTTCTTTTATGATTCCTCCGCTCTTTTTCAGCCTTTGGATGATTGATTTTTACATCCAACATTCGAAGCAAAAATAAGGTCTAATAAAATGAATAAACGTGTGTTTGAAAGGTACATCTCGCCTGGGAGCAAGAGAAAGAGGACAGGATCTAACTCCATAAAAGAAGGCTAGATCATCATAGAATTGGATTGTCAAGGGGAAGTGGAGAGGATAAAACTATAGAGTATCTTAAGGAAATGTGTATAGATTTTACTAATTCAGCCAAAATAGTTAGAGTGGGAAAAGAGTTAAAGAAAAACTTGAAAGGAGACTTAATTCAATTTCTTAAAGCTAACAAAGAAATAATTGCATGGCCCCATTAGGATATGGTCGGGATTGACCGATCAGTTATGTGCCACGCACTGAATATTGATTCAAACATGACCCCCGACCGACAAAAGAAGAGACGATTTGACAAAGATTGATTTGACGTCTTAAAAGAAGAGGTTAAAAGGCTACTTGAAACGGATTCATTTGGGAAGGTTATTTGCCCAAAATGGCTAGCAAATCCAGTATTCGTAAAGAAAACAAATGGTTAATGGAGAACCTCCTTTGATTACATTGATCTAAACAAAGAATGCCCGAAAAACTATTATCCGCTACCCCGGATAGACCAATTAGTTGATGCAACTAGTGGACACAAGCTATTATCTCCCATGGATGCTTATTCAGGATATAATCACATAATCATATTCAAACCAGATTAAGAACATACAAGCTTCATTACCGATTGGGGAACTTTCTGTTATAATGCAATGCCTTTCGGGCTATAGAATACAGGAGCCACTTATCAAAGATTGGTTAATAGAATGTTCAAGGAACAGATTGGACAAAATATAGAGGTTTATGTGGATGATAAGCTACTAAAATCTCATGAAGTTGAGAGTCACCTTAAAGATCGAGAAGAAATGTTTGAAGTATTACGAAGGTATCAGATGAAACTGAATCCTCAGAAACGTTCTTTTGGAGTTCATTCCAGGAAGTTCTTAGGTTATATTGTTAGCGCACAAGGGATTGAAACAAGTTCTCACTGGATCCAAGTTATCAAAGACATGGCCGAGCCCCAAACCAGCAAAGATGTAATGAGTTTGAATGGTAGAATTACAGCCCTAAGCAGATTCATCTCCAGGGCAACCAATAAATCATCCTCTTCTTAAACGTGATTAAGAAAAGAAAGAACTTTGAGTAGGAAGAAGATTGTAAGAAAACCTTCCAAGAAAATAAAATCATTTAGAAAGGACAATAATATTATCTAGCCCCGAGGATGGAGAAAACTTATACTTATATCTAGCGGTTTCAGAACATGCGGTTAGCTCGGTTTTGATTAGAGAAAAAAATGAAACTCAACATCCCGTTTGTAATGTAAGCAAATGATTGAAGGATGTCGAGGTTCAATATCCAGTCATAGAACGGTTGGCTTACTGCTTGACACTTATAGTATGGAAACTCAGAGCGTACTTTCAAGCACATCTAATTATAGTATTAATTAACTGTTGACTCAAGCAGGTTTCCAGTAAACCTGAGACTTCGTGTAGGCTAGTGAAATGGGGAATTGAACTTGGCCAATATGACATTGAATTTCAGCCATGAGCAGTGATCAAAGGGAAAGCATTAGCAGACATTATCAATGAATGTACAAACTTTGTTAAAGAATAATCAGAGAAAGAGAAAGATAAAAGCCTGTATGGCAACCATTTGTGGATGGGGCATCTAATAAGCAGGGAGCCGGAGCAGGATATGTCATAATCACATAGATGGACACCATCTACACTATGCAATGTAACTAGGATGTCCTGCAATAAACAACATAGCTGAATATGAATCGATGGTGGCAGGATTAACTCCGAGTTTACAACTTTAAATCCCACAAATTCAAATCTTTAGCGACTCTCAACTGATGGTAAATCAGATAAAGCAGATATATTAGACTAAAGACACCAAACTATCCCTATATGTTAAGAAGGTGCTAAAAATGCTTACCTTATTTGAAGATGCTCCTATACACCAAGTCCCAATGGGAGATAACTCTCAAGAAAATTCATTAGCAAAATTGGCTAGTTCAAGAGGAGTTCTAGAAACCTATATTGTACCAGTAAGATATCAAGCAAACCTCAGTATTGAAGAGAAAATGCTCGAATCAGGGAAAGAACTATTGGTTTTATTAGATCCTATGCGATGATACAAGAAAGAGAAGAAAGGGAAATTAATGAAGAAATTCCATATGAAGAGCCCAATCATCCAAGGGTGGATAACAGTCACTACAACAAACTGGGGCTTTAATAGCGTTTAAAAAACGCTATTTTACCTTATTATATGTAACGATAACGATCTTTCGACGCTCTAAAGTCGACATTAATACGTCCACTGTATCAAATGCCGCGCAATCGAATGCCGGAAAACCGAACTATTAGGGTTAAAAGAAGAGGTAGAAGAAGACAGAAGAAAAGGAGAACAGAAAAATAGAAACAGAAACAATATCAGAATCTCACATTCGCAGCGGAACAATATATATATTAGATGAATGACTAATCTTTAAAACAAAAGACTATATCAGTTTATACATACATCAATCAGAGTCAATATCCAACTCAATACAACAATGGACAGTTATATAACTTGTCCCATACAGAATACACAGCGGAAATAAATAAACAAGTACAGGAGTACGTCTCGCCATCCAACTTGCTTCCAAAGCTCCAGAATATCCTGATAACATAACTCTAGGCTGCCCGTGTGGAAAATTATAGGCACCCAGAGTTTAGAAAGGAAACAATAAACTCCGAGTCAGTCATGGTGACTGGTGTGAGATCGTAAAACAGTAATTTTCACAAAGAAAATAAAATTAATTCGCAATGCTTTTGGAAAATGAAACTACCATAAGACCTCCCGCCACACACACAATGCAAACACAGAATTGGAGGAGATTTCTTCTTATGATAGTCAAACATGCTTACTACGCAAGTCAATCGATTATTATTATTAATGTCTAGTGTGGAAAACATTTCGAAAGTATAATATTAATCTTAGCCAGCATAGGTACCATTATATTATGCCTACTATAGCTGCTATGTTAAATAGCAGGTTCTACAACTAAAACCATACAAGTTTCGTATTGGAAGATGGATTGCCAACAAATGGTCAGGCTAAGGAACTTCCTACCGCCACATGGGATCGCCTCTGGCTGGACGTCCCGAGAACTAACTAGCTCTCTGCCAACACAAGGTCGGGTTACCTCTGTAACTAGGTAACTCACGAATATGCCACCCCCGGTCCTTTGGGACCTTTATCCGAGGCGCCTCGATCACAAAGCAACAACCACAAAGAAATGAGATTGGAGCAACCACATAGGTTAAATACCAGGGCTCCATACCTGATACCACCCTTTTCCAGAAGGAAATGACATACCCTAAAGGGCGCGACCCTCATAACCTTGCCACATCATTCCTGTTTCGACCATTTCCGGGGTGTGAGGTCTGACGAAGTCTCGTCCACAAAGCTACGCTTTTTCACAAAGCCATGCTTTGATCAACAAATGATCAATAAATAATCATCACACAGCAACACTCAGCATGCCACATTTCTGTTCTCATTTTCTTCTGTCTTCTTCTACCTCTTCTTTTAACCCTAATGGTTCGGTTTTCCGGCATTCGATTACGCGGCATTTGATACAGTGGACGTATTAATGTCGACTTTCGAGCGTCGAAAGATCGCTATCGTTACATGGTATTCACAATCCCGATAGGACTTCCCATCACAAAAAGAGTGATATAAATCTCTATACCGGAGCAACTCGGTGCAGAGACATTCGACAGGTTTTCCTTTCATTTTTGAAAATACCCGGTCTTCACACCGGTCTTCAATTTCAATTCATACACGTCGTATCATTATTCGGAATGGGTTATCTGACACAAAGGTCCTTTCCCGGCTAACCCGAATAGTGAGCGTTTGTTTTAAAAACAAATTCAAGTGCCATTTCAAGGCAATATTGATAGTCGGTGATTTAACTATCAAACAACAATCACAACAATCATCAGATTTAAATAATTTTCCCAAATTATTTATTTTCAAAATATTTTCACAAGATATATATTTTTCCACACTTCAACACTTTGAAAACAAATTTCAAATCAATTTTCATCTTTCAACTTTTGAAAATAAGTCTCAAATCAATTTCCTTACACGGAATATATTTCCAAATATATCTTTTTAAAAAAATCCACTTTAGAACCTTTAATTTATATTTTTAAAAGCTACTTTGGAAATATACTTAGCTTTATAGTGAGAATGCACTTTCACTTCAAAATGGTCCATTTAAACGAATTAAATAAATACTTATCGATTTATTTCAAATTTAGATTTCAAATCTATAAATTTATACTTTTCCAAACTTTAAAAATAAATCAGTGTTTATTTTTAAAACAAAATTCCCTTTCCTTTATAAATTCCACTTGAATTTACATTTCCAAATATTCACTTTTAACCCCAAAATCAAATTCCAAATTGATTTCTCAATTTTATTTCAATACCAAATCGATTACAAATTGATTTCTAAGTTTTATTTCAATAGAACAAAACATTGCAATTTATTTAAGAATTTATCTCCAAATAACAAATCATTTGCAAATCGATTTCCAGATTTATTTTTCAAACACTAAATCAATTTCAAACAAATTTTCCAATGATTTATTTTCCATCACCAAATTAATTACAAATTTGATTTCTAAATTTATTTTAACTCCAAATAAATTTCCATATTGATTTCTCAAAGGTTCATTTTCAAATACCAAATCAATTACAATTTGATTTCTAGAAATTTATCACTTTTAAATAAATTCCCTTATTCTTTCCAAATTATTCAAAATTCCATTTTTTAAATGAATTCTTCAACTTTTAAACTATATTATTTAAAACTCATTTATTAATATCTTTTCCCATATTTTGGAATTTATTCGGTAAGATTTCAAAAATCAATTTCAATACTTTAAAATTACTTCTTTCAAATAAATTCAATTCTCAGAAATAAATTCACTTAAAGTTTTCCACTTTAATTTCAAAATTTAATTTATATTCATTTTGGTATCCAACGATACCAAAAATACATTCGGCTAAATTTTAGCCTTCAACAATTTCAATTATCAATAAATCATCCACAGATTATCAATAAATCACATCATTCACATATGAAATAATATTCAAACAATTTGAGGAATCCAGTTGGATTTCTCCAACCCGTTTTCCTGCATCCACAGATGTTAGCACAATACCAATTCCACTTCGATGTGGAATATCGCGGTATATGGGATTTTATAAAAATATCATCCGCTATTATGCAGCGCAATAGGGTCTCATCCGCTATATAATGCGGGAAATCAACAATCCCAATATATACATATTCCAATATATATATTGCTATATACTACTATATATACTATATCACATCCAAACAACAATCAATCAATAACTGCAAATCCAACTTTCAACTTGAGTGAGAAGATCTCACCTTTGGTTTTTAATTTGCAATCCAATCCATTTTTACCATTCTTCACGGTTTCAAACCTTGTATAAACAATTTATACAATCTATTAATATTTGAATTCACTAAACAATTAATCGATGAATTTTGATTTCAAACTAATGGCTTAATTGATTAATTATTTAATTTAAAAACCAAATTTCCTTCAATAGATTACTTTTAGTAACCAAATAATTAAATTAGTTAATTTAAACTAAGTTTGGTTCTTTTCAAATTCCAACCTTGAAAAATCATTATATAATTTATTAATATACAAATAAATTTAATAATCAATTCCCATAGATCTTATTAACAAATTATTAAATTTATAACTAATTCCGAAAAGTAAATAAGTTAATTTTTTTGTTTAACTCAATTTCTCCTATAATAAATAAATTTCAAGTTACAAAAATAATTAAATAAGTCAATCTCCTTAATACATCATTTTAAAATAACAAGTAGGTTTAATATGTATATATATAGCTTTATATAGATAATTTATTTTCATATATACTTTCTTCCTCTGTATGTATATTCTAACCTCAAACAGAAATTGATGATAATACATATATTCTAATCTATATATCAAAATAGAAATCTTCTTCTCAGTAAAGTACTTATATATATTGTAACAACCCGAGGTTTTATAATTGTTGATTATCGTCAAATGACGATTTAATTTGTTTGACAATTGTAATTGGAATTATATTCGAGTTGAAATTCGTTTATCAGTTGCAAATTCTTTTAAATAATTTTGTTAAAGGGTTTCGGGCTTTAAATTTTATTTATTTTTGGCCCACATCTTCAATTGTTTGTGTTGATATCTATCCAAGAAAACCCGACCTCCCTTTCTTTCATTCCTCATTTCGAAAACCCTAAACAAAAGCATAGCGAACGAAATAAGTGGCGGCTCAATGTCTCGTTCGTCCCCCTTTCTTTTCTCTTCCAATTAACCGCTGCGAAGAAGATGGGGCTTCGATTGTCGAAGACGCCAACGAATGAGAGGCAGCCTCGTCAATGAGAGCTTCTGCAGATTCTTCGATCTTTGCTTTTGACCACGTTTTGGATTTGAGCTCTTCGAATCGAAGGTCAGTGAACGACTCTCACTCACATCTAATTTAAGCTCGTTATTCGTGAATCTTATTGTTTGTTTTCTCGGCTACCACTGCTATGAACTTGAGTGATTTTACTTTCACTCACATCTAGTTCGAACTTTAGAAATTTTGAGTTGCGATTTCGTGTTTTATTGGTTTTGAAGTGATGTCGACTTTGGCCAGTTTTTGTACATTCCTGAATGAAATTGGTGACCTTGTTCTTGTGCTTTTCGTGTTCTGTCTGGTAGCGTAGGCTTGTTCCAAATGCTCATTTCAATACCACTATTATTTTGTACTGTCTTGAGCTCATGTTACTTCAATGTATATTGATGTAGCATTCATAGTTGTCATTTTTGGGGGTCACCACTGTTTCGATTTGTATTTGGCAATATTGAGTTTGCTCATGACCACCACGTTTTAAATTCTGTTAACTTTGATCACTTGAAGGGTTCATTCTTGCTCGGAGTGACTCCGACTTATTGCGTTAATTTATGACTTTGACTTTGATTTTGTGAAAACTATTTTGAGATGAGAATTTCACTTTATTTTCTGGTGACTTCGAGTCTGACTGGGTTTTGTGAATTTCTGGCTTTGATTTGTATTTCGAACATGCCATGGTATTTACTGTTTAATTGTTCATGTTGCAATGACTTGATGGTCTTTGTTATCTTTGCTTGTGATATTGAACTGTTCTGTCTTTGGGTCTTACACATGGAATATCGATCCACTCGAGTTGTTGTGTTGTATTCATTCTTCACTATGATGTTTGAAGTCTGATATTTTTGTGTACAGTTGCATTCGTGATTGCATTGAGGTTCACTACACTCGTATCTTACCGTTGCTAGCTGCTGTGCACATTTGTATATCCCTTATTGTTTCATTTGATTGAGTCTGGACACTGTGACTTGGTGGCATCCGTATGTCATTACTTTGTTATGGCAGTTGTCCACTGGTAGCCATAGTTGCTAGTACGTGTGCACTTCTACTTGATTCATATGCATATTTTTGGGATTTATCCTACAGTCTGTTTGACATACCTCAAGTGGTCTTCATATATATACTTGTTTATGTCCTCACTGCATAGCTTTTATCTTAAGTTGCATTTCTTGATTCCAGTTGTACTTGGTCATTTGAGGCGTTGAGTCTGCATTTTATGGTACCTTCACTTGTAGTTGTTCAACCCGATTCTTCTGAAGTTTCAGCTTGTATATTTGTTGTTCGTATGGTACATACATTGCGGTTGAGTCGCTTTGTTATATCACTTGATATTTGTGGTATTTGCTGTTATATCACTTCGTGCTGCATGTTTAGTTGTTTATAGGTTGGCAACTGGTATATGTAGTTCATGTTTCATTAAGTTTGATGTGTTCGTGATCACTGTAGTCTGTCCCTGCAGTCTATTTGATCACTGTAGTTGCATTCCATTCGTTTGCAGATATCAGTGCTCGTCCCTTGGTTGTTCACTTGTAGTTGTATTCACTTCATGTTGTATTATGTTGGTCTGGCCCTGTTGCACTTCTGGTTTCATTGTAGTTTTCACTGTTGTATAGTCTGCACATGTATTGATGGTGTTATCCCGCCTTTTGGTAAGGCCGTGACACCAAGAAACTGACTAGAGAACTAAAGACAGTTCGTCGTAAAAGTTCATTATACGCTGTTTCACCATGGATATCGATGAATTTTGTCCAAGTCCGGATCGGGCTACAATTGACAAGACATGTCAAGCAAGATCAGGAAAAGCAACGTCCCAAGTTTCAAGTCAATCTGAGTTCGTACACTCAAGATATCACCAACAGAAAATGGAGTAGACAGCCTTGTGTTCGAATCCACATGTGGACCCTATGTTCGAATCGATGAGGTGGGAATATCGTTCGAATCCATCAAAGTCGACTCCATCGACTTCGTACCCATCGAGTTCGCCCCTGTTCGAGTCCAACGAATTTCTACACCTCGAATCCATAAAGAGAAGGAGCTTCGAATCCAGGAGGCGTAGCCTTGCTTCGAATCCAGGAAGAGTGGCCTTGCTTCGAACCCAACAAGGTAGGATACCTTCGAATCCGTACATTTAAGGATGCTTCGAATCCACCGCCTCGAATCCACCAAGTCATAACAGCTGAAACCATGGATTCGACCCTGTCAACCCGGAGTGAAAAGCGGCTCGATGCGAGAAATGCGTGCCACGCCACCATCTTCACGTGCAGAAGCATGGAGTCAATCCTATGGATTCGAACCATATCGATTCGAACGAATCCATAGGATGAAGAACACAAAAATCTTCAACTTGAATCGATCATAACTCAAGATCTACAAGTCCAAATGCTATGAAATTTTCACAGAAGCTTGAGCACATGTTGAAGAATGTTCACACCAAATTTCAGCTCGATTGGACTCTTTCTTGATCGATTCGAACCAAGGGTCGAATCGATCCCAAAGTGGGCCCGGACTTCCAAAAAGCGGGCATATGGGCCCCCTCACGTGCCAGAACTAGTCTTCCCTCAATTTAGGCGAAATATCAGCCTCCTACACCTATAAATAGAGCCCCTGGTCATTCAAAAAGGGGTCGAAGAATTTTAGGAGATAAAGAGCGCCCAGACTTTGCCAGATTTACTCAGAATCACCACTGCTTCCTTAGATTCAGATTATAATCATATAATCAGTTGTACTACATCAGAAGAAATTGTAATCATCAAGTGAACATCAATAAAATCATCAACTTCAGAGTGGACGTAGGCAAGATCGCCGAACCACTATAAATCTCGTGTTTATATTCATTATTTCTGAATTGTGATACTCTGTTTGCTTAGATTTGAGATTTGTGTGTGAATATTGTTGATTTATATTCGTACACTGGTGCTTTCACAACATTCGGGGTTTGTGACCAATTTTGGTGCAAACACTTTGGTGCTTTCACTGAGAGCTAAACTCAGGAGTTCTATCATTTGAAAGTTGAATCAGAAGGCTAAGAGATTTAGATCCGAAGAATCATGACAAGACAAACAAGTAGAAGGCAGAGGCCAGAGCAAAGTCAGCACGAAGGGAGTCAAGAGGCTTCCTCAGGGGCAAACCAAGCTTCAGTCTTCGTCACCAGGGATGAGATAGAGGCAATGATGAGAAGACAAGAAGAAATGATACAGAATTTGCTTCAATAGATTGGGCAACTTGGAGCACAAAATCAAGGAACAACCAGAGTCCAGAACGAAGCAGGACCATCCAACGCAGCGCCGAAGTTGGGGGGCACACACTTAGGACATGTTAATCCGAACCCGGGAAGAGAGACAAGGACATCCGAGCAACCTGGCAGCGATAGAGGAATGAACGCTCAGCCTGGGGGGCAGACACCCGAAAGCTCACAAGGACTCGGGGGGCAGGTCGAAGGTAGTGAACGAGGACTATAGCTCGGAAACAATGATAGATTGGCAGAGATGGTCAGGCGAGCCATGAGAGGCGGATTAGTAAACAGAGATCTTGAAGACGTAAACAGGAGTCCCTTTTCTCCTGCCATTAGGTTGGCTAGGAACCCACCAGAATTCAAGCTGCCAACAGTGGAAAGGTATGATGGGAGGACGGATCCTGCGGTCCATCTAACGAGGTATATAAGGCACATGGAAGTGCTGGGGGCATCACAGGAAGTCATGGCCCGGTGCTTTCCATTGTATTTGACAGACATAGCAGCTTTATGGTTCAGACAGCTAGAGAGCGGCTCCATTGGGACATGGACCGATTTGATTGAGAAATTTATGAGGCAATTCAGGGTTCACATTTCAAGACCCAAGAATGTGATGAGTTTGGCAACGCTAAAGCAGAAAGCTGGGGAGTCTTTGAGGAATTTCCTGACGCGATTCAACGCGGCAGCGGCATCAGTGGATCAGCCGGATCCATCCATGGTTATGATGGCAGCTGTGTCCGGAATAGCTGATGGCACAGAATTCAAAAATTCGTTAACTAAGGATCCGCCTATGGACCTAGGAGAATTCTATCATGAGGCAGAAAAGTTTTTGCGATTGGAAGATGCTAATGCTGAAAGAGAAGAAGGAGAGGGGATAGAAGTTTATGCACTTAAAGACAAAAAGCCTTTTGAAAAGGATTCAAACCAGGATAAAAGACAACGAAAGGCTGAGGACAATGGTGACAGGTCAAAGCGACTGCGGAGAGAGCCACGATTCACCACTTATTCAGAGCTGAATGAGAGTTTGGAGCGAATCTACCAAGATACCCGAGAGCAAGTCCCCTACCATAGGCCAATACGAAGAGACCCCACTATTGTCGAAAGGAAGTCAGATAGATATTGCTTATTCCACGAACTAAATGGTCATAACACTAACGGCTGTAGACATCTGAAGGATGAGGTGGAAGGGCACATCAGGAACGGTATGCTACTTAAGTATGTGAGGAGGCGAGCTCCAGCAGTGGAGCCGGAGCGACCACCGTCTACATCAGCTAGGGGTGACCCTGAGTCGGGACACCGTATGGTTATCAATTAATTGAAATAACGATGAACAAGTCGTAAACCTCTCACCAACCCGGATAAGTCATTTACACATGTGCGAGATCACGAGCGGTCCATAGGCATGCTCTGAATGACTATTAACCCTATCGTTATGGGAGTTTACACTTTGACATCCTTGCTTTGCTTTTGTTTCATCTTGATTTGAATATTTGAACTTGATTTTGTTTAACAATTCTGCTAAACACTTATTTTCAATGAAAAAATGCTACCTATGATTTCATAACGGCTAAGCCACTTACACATGTACGGGATCACGAACGGTCCCAAGGCATGCTCTGAGATGGCGATAAACCGTTGCAACAAACAATCCGGGAATTCAACCGAACGTGAAACCTGGTATTGATGATACTAAGTCCCTCCTCGGGCACACTCAATTCGCCTCGAACGGCACCCGACCACGAACGGTCACAATTCCCCTCGAACGGCACCTGACCGCGAACGGTCACAATTCGATCGCGAACGATCACACTTCGCCACGAACGGCACCCGACCGCGAATGGTCACAATTCGATCGCGAACGATCACACTTCGCCACGAACGGCACCCGACTGCGAAGGGTCACAATTCGATCGCGAACGATCACACTTCGCCACGAACGGCACCCGACCTCGAACGGTCACAACTCGCCTCGAACGACACCCCTCACCTCAAATGGCTTGATCACGAACGGTCGTCATTTGGGGCCATATAGAAATGCTAGATCGCGAACGGTCGCATTCCACCTCAAAATGGCTAGATCGCGAACGGTCGTCATTTAAGGTCAGATAAAACTATCAATGTCTTTGCAGGTCATCAACAGGATATAAACATCCAGCTTATGGCATTACAAAACACACCTTCCTATCGCAAGGCATGTTTTGGGGGGCAAATGTTATCCCGCCTTTTGGCAAGGCCGTGACACCAAGAAACTGACTAGAGAACTAAAGACAGTTCGTCGTAAAAGTTCATCATACGCTGTTTCACCATGGATATCGATGAATTTTGTCCGAGTCCGGATCGGGCTACAATTGACAAGACATGTCAAGCAAGATCAGGAAAAGCAATGTCCCAAGTTTCAAGTCAATCTGAGTTCGTACACTCAAGATATCACCAACAGAAAATGGAGTAGACAGCCTTGTGTTCGAATCCACAGGTGGACCCAATGTTCGAATCGATGAGGTGGGAATATCGTTCGAATCCATCAAAGTCGACTCCATCGACTTCGTACCCATCGAGTTCGCCCCTGTTCGAGTCCAACGAATTTCTACACCTCGAATCCATAAAGAGAAGGAGCTTCGAATCCAGGAGGCGTAGCCTTGCTTCGAATCCAGGAAGAGTGGCCTTTCTTCGAACCCAGCAAGGTAGGAGACCTTCGAATCCGTACATTTAAGGATGCTTCGAATCCACCGCCTCGAATCCACCAATTCATAACAGCTGAAACCATGGATTCGACCCTGTCAACCCGGAGTGAAAAGCGGCTCGATGCGAGAAATGCGTGCCACGCCACCATCTTCACGTGCAGAAGCATGGAGTCAATCCTATGGATTCGAACCATATCGATTCGAACGAATCCATAGGACGAAGAACACAAAAATATTCAACTTGAATCGATCATAACTCAAGATCTACAAGTCCAAATGCTATGAAATTTTCACAGAAGCTTGAGCACATGTTGAAGAATGTTCACGCCAAATTTCAGCTCGATTGGACTCTTTCTCGATCGATTCGAACCAAGGGTCGAATCGATCCCAAAGTGGGCCCGGACTTCCAGAAAGCGGGCATATGGGCCTTCTCACGTGCCAGAACTGTTCTTCCCTCAATTTAGGCGAAATATCAGCCTCCTACACCTATAAATAGAGCCCCTGGTCATTCAGAAAAGGGGTCGAAGAATTTTAGGAGCTAAAGAGCGCCCAGACTCTGCCAGATTTACTCAGAATCACCACTGCTTCCTTAGATTCAGATTATAATCATATAATCAGTTGTACTACATCAAAAGAAATTGTAATCATCAAGTGAACATCAATAAAATCATCAACTTCAGAGTGGACGTAGGCAAGATCGCCGAACCACTATAAATCTCGTGTTTATATTCATTATTTCTGAATTGTGATACTCTGTTTGCTTAGATTTGAGATTTGTGTGTGAATATTGTTGATTTATATTCGTACACTGGTGCTTTCACAACATTCGGGGTTTGTGACCAATTTTGGTGCAAACAGATGGCTGAGGCAGTTCTGGCTTGTTTCAGTGTCTTTAGCATTGTTGTATCCATTCTTTTGATATTGCAGTCTAATAATCTTCACTCTGGACATACTACATCGTTCCAGTTGAGTCTGGCATTTGTATTTAGTCTGGATTCTTTTGTTTCAGTTTGATCTTGTTTATATTTCCTCGTGATGTTCATTTGAAGCTGTGCAGTTCCTTTGTCTTTGCTTGCACACTATTTTTGTGATGCTTTGACTTGTTGCACTCAGTTGATTGTTTGGTGCCTTCTTGAATTTCAGGTCTTGTTCATTAACCTTGTGCTTATGACGAGACTCTGAATATATTGCACCTGAGTTGAACCGGTCTGTATATTCGGGTTTGACCTTGTGCACGTGTTCTGACTCTATTTGTGCTGCACTTGAGTAGAACCAGATTTTGGGGTTCGACCTTGTGATCATTTGTGACTTTCACTAAGCTTTTGAGTATCTCATGCGATAGTGGCGAGGCAGTACACGCGTGCGTGTACTGCAGCCCTATCAGATTTGACAGTTTTAAATTGATGTTTCGATTTGTTGAATTGTTTCGTTGGTTAAATTCAATGATTTGGAGTTGTATTCTGATTTGGATTGTTGATTTGTCATTTAACACTGTTTAGTGTTATATATGCCGTTATCCAATTCTCGTATCGAGAGTTGGATATACGAGATTTCTGTGACCGTCATCTATTTGAGATTGATTATTATTGCTTCTATGCACTAATAACTGAGTTTGAATTAGACTGACCCGTGTATTATTTTCTTTTGAATGTAATACTCGGGTCAGACCCGAGTTATTTCAGGTTGTAGATTTCCTGCTTTGAGTTGCTGTTGAGCTATGAAGACTTTTCATATCATTTGAAGTGGTCTACGTTTTTAGTAGTAGTCAGTGTGTCTGTTTTAAGCTAAGATGTATTCATGTATATTAGTCGATAATGTACTTGTATATATAACTTCTTGAGTCGACAGTTGTAGTTGTATCATATGTATTGTGTCAACTATATTGTAACTGATATCAGTTGTATATATATGAGAATTTTGTTTCTATCTGTGTTCTGCATTTATATTATCTGTGTTATTATTATATTTAATGTCCTAAACTATTATGAACCATCGTAGTTTGTTTTATACTGATAATTGGGTATGTCGATGGGAGTAAATAAATAAAATGAAAAATGAAAAGTATATACCACTCCTATCGAGGTAACCAATATTAGCGTAAGGCCAACTACGGATGGCCGCTCCCATCCAGCCTTATTCTTCGTAATAATAGACAGTATTTCTTTTAATACTCTTTGTTATTACGAGCATAGAGGTAGGGCGTTACAGTTGGTATCAGAGCTTGGGGTTTATGGACATAATATAAAACATAACTTAGATAAAACATGTGTTACAACTATAAGTCGATGTTTTATTTGTGCTTTGAGTCAATACTAAAGTTTTGAAATTTGGATGAAATTTTTAAATATCTTTATTTAAAAATAATAGTGAATTTGTGCTCTGATGATTTGATTAATTTGAGTACTGTTTATCAGAGTGCGCAGCGGAAACAGTGAAACTGTCTTCGCTGGGTACAACTGATAATCTTTTTGATTTAAAAATCAAAATATGAAATTGATATGAATTTCATTCGTTGCTTACATAGCTGTGTTTATTTGTTTCTTTGAGAATTCCGAATCCGAATTGAGGATTCGAACCAAGTGCAGTTATGTGATTTTTATTGAAATCTTTGCTGGTTTTCTTTTATGCTAATCATACATTGATTATATTTTTGCTGTTTTGAATTATCTTCATTGAAGATACATTCGAATGATTTCTTTGTTCATTTTGTAGTACGTGCAAAATTTGAATTGCACGTTATTGCATGTATTTTACGTTGAACCGATGCTTGGTTATGAAACGTATTTTGTTGCCGTTATTTTTATAACGGGATTTTACACCAATGCTATATTTTGAAGCACGATGTTTTGTGGCATTTTGATGAATGAAAATTCACTGATATTACATTTTGATGTAGATTGTTTTGATGTGATTTTGACGTTTTAAAATTACTGTCGCTTTGGCTTCAGTAACCGTCAAATTTTAAAAGTGGATTTTCAAGCGGATATTCCGCAATGCTGATTTTGTGACCCGTTTTTACAGTTTTTTGAGAAGTACAATTTCCTTATCGAAATTGTTACTGATTTGGTGTTTTAATCACGTGATTGGAAAATCGTTTTAAAAATGAAAATTGATTTATAAATTTTTTAACAGTTTGCGCATTCAAAAGGATGAGAAAGCGACTTAAACGATTCAGCAAAATCGAGGATTATGACCCCTTTCTTTTACTGATTCGCTTAACTCCGGACTTGTTCAGTTGAAAACGTAAATTGTTATTCTATAAAATAAATAAAATTGTTTTAAAAAAAATTAACAGTTTGCACTTTCAAAAGAACGAGGAAGCAATTTAAACGTTTCAGCAAAATCGAGGACTATGACCCCTTTCTTTTACTGATTCGCTTAATTCTGGACTTGTCCGTTTGAGAATGTAAAGTGTATTTTTACAAAATACACAATTTTGCACTTTTAAGGAAACGATGAAGAGATTTAAACGATTTAGCAAAAGTGCGGAGTATGGAACCACACTTTTACTATTTCGGTTAATTCCGGACTCGTTAGTTGAATATCTGTTGTTTTGATGATTTTGATGAATTTTGCACTTTCAAGGAAACGATGAAGAAAATCAAACGATTTAGTAAAACACGTGGTATGGGACATGTGCGTTTGCTATTTCGGTTAATTCCGGACTCGTTAATTGAAATATTTGATGCTTTCGTGTGCTTTCGAGCCACTATGTTGGACCTTCGGGTCATATGATGGACCTTCGGGTCAAATACCAGTACTAGACCTTCGGGTCATTTGTTGGACCTTCGGGTCATTTGTTGGGCACCAAAATTATGTTGAGTACTTGGTAGGCTTCGGCCATTTGTTGATGCACGTGCGGCGAATTAAAAACTCGCCATCTGATGGGATCGATCCAAGCTTTTATGGTGATTTTCTAGTCTTCTTAATTGATTTCTAGATATTTGTTGTTTCTAATTATCTACAGGTAATTAGATATCTGATGTTATGAGATTTAATTATCATATCGGTAATTAAATATTTGTTGATATGAGTTCTGATTATCGTTTTTGATAATCGGATATTTGTTGTTTCTAATTATCGCTTGTGATAATTAGATATTTGTTGATTCTGATTATCGTTTTTGATAATCAGATATTTGTTGTTTCTAATTATCGCTTGTGATAATTAGATATTTGTTGATTCTGATTATCGTTTGTGAAAATCGAATATTTGTTGAATTTGAAATTTGATTATCGTTTTTGATAATCGAATATTTGTTGAATTTGAAATTTGATTATCGTTTTTGATAATCGAATATTTGTTGAATTTGAAATTTGGTTATCGTTTGTGATAATCGAATATTTGTTGAATTTAAAATTTGATTATCGTTTGTGATAATCGAATATTTGTTGAATTTGAAATTTGATTATCGTTTTTGATAATCGAATATTTGTTGAATTTGAAATTTGATTATCGTTTTTGATAATCGAATATTTGTTGAATTTGAAATTTGATTATCGTTTTTGATAATCGAATATTTGTTGAATTTGAAATTTGATTATCTTTTTTGATAATCGAATATTTGTTGAATTTGAAATTTGGTTATCGTTTGTGATAATCGAATATTTGTTGAATTTGAAATTTGGTTATCGTTTGTGATAATCGAATATTTGTTGAATTTGAAATTTGATTATCGTTTTTGATAATCGAATATTTGTTGAATTTGAAATTTGATTATCGTTTTTGCTAATTCGATATTTGTTGATTTGTTTTCTGACTATCGTTTAGATCATTGGATGTTTGCTGATTTTATTGATACGAGATTTTCTAGTTTCTTATTGATTCTAGAATATGCTGATTCTACTGGATTGCGGTTTTCCATCTATACCTATCTCTGTTGATAGTTATGGGTTGATGATTATGAAGTCCATGTTTTCTATTTATCTGTTGGATAACTAGATATATTGCAGTTTTGCGAATTTTGTTTCTAATCATCGTTGTTGATAATTAGACATTGATGTTTTGAGATTTCTGTATTTCTGAATATCTAAGTGGTAATTGTATATTGCTGATGATTGCATTTATTCAGTTTTGTTATTTTCTGATTATTTGCTTGATAATTAGATTTTGTTGGGAATTGGTGAATTTCTTTTATGAATTTAAAAGATTTCTTTGGCATTTGAATACTCGACTTTTATTTTTCTAGCTTAACCAGTTTATGTTAGAAGAATAATAGTGGATAACGACCTTAATTATGAAAATTGTAGGGACGCAATTTTTATAAGGAGGGGAGTCTGTAACAACCCGAGGTTTTATAATTGTTGATTATCGTCAAATGACGATTTAATTTGTTTGACAATTGTAATTGGAATTATATTCGAGTTGAAATTCGTTTATCAGTTGCAAATTCTTTTAAATAATTTTGTTAAAGGGTTTCGGGCTTTAAATTTTATTTATTTTTGGCCCACATCTTCAATTGTTTGTGTTGATATCTATCCAAGAAAACCCGACCTCCCTTTCTTTCATTCCTCATTTCGAAAACCCTAAACAAAAGCATAGCGAACGAAATAAGTGGCGGCTTAATGTCTCATTCGTCCCCCTTTCTTTTCTCTTCCAATTAACCGCTGCGAAGAAGATGGGGCTTTGATTGTCGAAGGCACCAACGAATGAGAGGCAGCCTCGTCAATGAGAGCTTCTGCAGATTCTTCGATCTTTGCTTTTGACCACGTTTTGGATTTGAGCTCTTCGAATCGAAGGTCAATGAACGACTCTCACTCACATCTAATTTAAGCTCGTTATTCGTGAATCTTGTTGTTTGTTTTCTTGGCTACCACTGCTATTAACTTCAGTGATTTTACTTTCACTCACATCTAGTTCGAACTTTAGAAATTTTGAGTTGCGATTTCGTGTTTTATTGGTTTTGAAGTGATGTCGACTTTGGCCAGTTTTTGTACATTCCTGAATGAAATTGGTGACCTTGTTCTTGTGCTTTTCGTGTTCTGTTTGGTAGCGTAGGCTTGTTCCAAATGCTCATTTCAATACCACTATTATTTTGTACTGTCTTGAGCTCAGGTTACTTCAATGTATATTGATGTAGCATTCATAGTTGTCGTTTTTGGGGGTCACCACTGTTTCGATTTGTATTTGGCAATATTGAGTTTGCTCATGACCACCACGTTTTAAATTCTGTTAACTTTGATCACTTGAAGGGTTCATTCTTGCTCGGAGTGACTCCGACTTATTGCGTTAATTTATGGCTTTGACTTTGATTTTGTGAAAACTATTTTGAGATGAGAATTTCACTTTATTTTCTGGTGACTTCGAGTCTGACCGGGTTTTGTGAATTTCTGGCTTTGATTTGTATTTCGAACATGCCATGGTATTTACTGTTTAATTGTTCATGTTGCAATGACTTGATGGTCTTTGTTATCTTTGCTTGTGATATTGAACTGTTCTGTCTTTGGGTCTTACACATGGCATATCGATCCACTCGAGTTGTTGTGTTGTATTCATTCTTCACTATGATGTTTGAAGTCTGATATTTTTGTGTACAGTTGCATTCGTGATTGCATTGAGGTTCACTACACTCGTATCTTACCGTTGCTAGCTGTTGTGCACATTTGTATATCCCTTATTGTTTCATTTGATTGAGTCTGGATACTGTGACTTGGTGGCATCCGTATGTCATTACTTTGTTATGGCAGTTGTCCACTGGTAGCCATAGTTGCTAGTACGTGTGCACTTCTACTTGATTCATATGCATATTTTTGGGATTTATCCTGCAGTCTGTTTGACATACCTCAAGTGGTCTTCATATATATACTTGTTTATGTCCTCACTGCATAGCTTTTATCTTAAGTTGCATTTCTTGATTCCAGTTGTACTTGGTCATTTGAGGCGTTGAGTCTGCATTTTATGGTACCTTCACTTGTAGTTGTTCAACCCGATTCTTCTGAAGTTTCAGCTTGTATATCTGTGGTTCGTATGGTACATACATTGCGGTTGAGTCGCTTTGTTATATCACTTGATATTTATGGTATTTGCTGTTATATCACTTCGTGCTGCATGTTTAGTTGTCAAGGTTTTAAATCTCCCCGAGATCAGCCGAGATGAAAATCCGAGATATTAGCCAAAATCCGAGATTTGGCTGCTTGGTTAGTTACAAGTCTTTTAAATATCGCCCGAGACAGCCGAGATATTTGCCCGAGATATTGGCCAAAATCCGAGATTTGAAACCTTGTTAGTTGTTTATAGGTTGGCAACTGGTATTTGTAGTTCATGTTTCATTAAGTTTGATGTGTTCGTGATCACTGTAGTCTGTCCCTGCAGTCTATCTGATCACTGTAGTTGCATTCCATTCGTTTGCAGATATCGGTGCTCGTCCCTTGGTTGTTCACTTGTAGTTGTATTCACTTCATGTTGTATTATGTTGGTCTGGCCCTGTTGCACTTCTGGTTTCATTGTAGTTTTCACTGTTGTATAGTCTGCACATGTATTGATGGCTGAGGCAGTTCTGGCTTGTTTCAGTGTCTTTAGCATTGTTGTATCCATTCTTTTGATATTGCAGTCTAATAATCTTCACTCTGGCCATACTGCATCGTTCCAGTTGAGTCTGGCATTTGTATTTAGTCTGGATTCTTTTGTTTCAGTTTGATCTTGTTTATATTTCCTCGTAATGTTCATTTGAAGCTGTGCAGTTCCTTTGTCTTTGCTTGCACACTATTTTTGTGATGCTTTGACTTGTTGCACTCAGTTGATTGTTTGGTGCCTTCTTGAATTTCAGGTCTTGTTCATTAACCTTGTGCTTATGACGAGACTCTGAATATATTGCACCTGAGTTGAACCGGTCTGTATATTCGGGTTTGACCTTGTGCACGTGTTCTGACTCTATTTGTGCTGCACTTGAGTAGAACCAGATTTTGGGGTTCGACCTTGTGATCATTTGTGACTTTCACTAAGCTTTTGAGTATCTCATGCGATAGTGGCGAGGCAGTACACGCGTGCGTGTACTGCAGCCCTATCAGATTTGACAGTTTTAAATTGATGTTTCGATTTGTTGAATTGTTTCGTTGGTTAAATTCAATGCTTTGGAGTTGTATTCTGATTTGGATTGTTGATTTGTCATTTAACACTGTTTAGTGTTATATATGCCGTTATCCAATTCTCGTATTGAGAGTTGGATATACGAGATTTCTGTGACCGTCATCTATTTGAGATTGATTATTATTGCTTCTATGCACTAATAACTGAGTTTGAATTAGACTGACCCGTGTATTATTTTCTTTTGAATGTAATACTCGGGTCAGACCCGAGTTATTTCAGGTTGTAGATTTCCTGCTTTGAGTTGCTGTTGAGCTATGAAGACTTTTCATATCATTTGAAGTGGTCTACGTTTTTAGTAGTAGTCAGTGTGTCTGTTTTAAGCTGATATGTATTCATGTATATTAGTCGATAATGTACTTGTATATATAACTTCTTGAGTCGACAGTTGTAGTTGTATCATATGTATTGTGTCAACTATATTGTACCTGATATCAGTTGTATATATATGAGACTTTTGTTTCTATCTGTGTTCTGCATTTATATTATCTATGTTATTATTATATTTAATGTCCTAAACTATTATGAACCATCGTAGTTTGTTTTATACTGATAATTGGGTATGTCGATGGGAGTAAATAAATAAAATGAAAAATGAAAAGTATATACCACTCCTATCGAGGTAACCAATATTAGCGTAAAGCCAACTACGGATGGCCGCTCCCATCCAGCCTTATTCTTCGTAATAATAGACAGTATTTCTTTTAATACTCTTTGTTATTACGAGCATAGAGGTGGGGCGTTACATATATACACATTTTATCAGATTAAATCGAAACAATACCTCGCTGCCCCGATAGATACGACGTCGCGACCACTTGATCTGCTCGCGACCTACAACGACGCGCCTATCGATGCCTTCTCACGCACAGGCGACCTAGATCCGCGCACTTCCCTTTTGCTAAAGTACATCGCGACTGACGCGATCCCATCGCGTGCGCCACCACGAAACACTCTACCGCTCTGTGCCACACTCGATCCACTGTGGCGCCTTGATGCCCCGAACCCAACTCCATCGTCCCCTGCTCGAATCGAAGCCCATGCTTCCCATAATCCAAACCCTAGCAAACATTGATCGACGAAACCGAAGGCATTTGAATTGCGAATCGAAGGTAGTGTGAGACGAGGAAGGGAAGTCTGTCGCCATTATTCATTATTTATTTGATTTCGAATAAGAGGGAGGGCTCGGCCATTATTTCTTCGATTCGATTTGTTTTTTTTCTTTTTCTGAATCGATCTTTACTGGAAATCGAGAGAGGAGAGGGCTCGATTTGAATCTCAATGGCTACCATTTTTTTTCGAAAGACTGGAATTTTGAAATTGAAATAAAAGAGATCAGCCTTGGTTTTAATTTAATTAATCTGCCATTTTCTTTTCTTTTGATAATGAATAGAAGCATCAGGAGAAAGTAACATGATTTTTAATGAAAGAAAAGATCCCTTGCATGAAGAAATCATCTTGCTACAGTGACCACGAAATGAAAGAAAAACAGCTGATGTTGACAAATATATAAATATATATTTAATTTAAATTCAAATTGTCTCGATAAACACAACTTGAAATCTCGACCTCCTGTCCAAGCGTGCCGCCAGGCGTTCGTAATGTTATACGCCTATTCCGAATGCAATGGAAAAGGTTTCGAGTCCAAATTCGATCGTATGGAGAAGATAGCTTTTTGGACCAGATATAATCTTGAATTTCGATATAATTTTCAGCGTGTTTGCTTATCGTACGATCACACGACATCTCCAAACACTACGAAAATTGAAATCCGATAATAATACAATATTACGGATCCAATGGAATTGGTCTCGACAAATTCCGAGACTGTGCCCCGGAACGCTATTTTTTAAATTCAATTTTTAAACAACAAAATTTCAAAACTGAACAAAACAGTTCCAAATTCAATTCTGAAGCTTCTATTATCTTCAGTATAATCGATATAAATTTTCTAAGCCTTGAAAATATTTTTTTATCTGCTTAAAACTCCAAATTCAAAATTTTACCCAATTTTATACAATTAAATTCACAAATTTAATTACCAAACAAACTCTGATATTTGAAATTCAAATTAAACTAACATTCAAATATTTAAACTCAATTAAATATTCAAATTTCAAATGTCAAAAATTCAGTGTCGTTACATTATAGCGTTTCAGTGAACGCTTGGGAACGACATGCTATGGTAGACCTTAAACTTTAAATAGCGGGAGCAAAAATGCTATGAAAAATTAATTTTCTACAGCATTTGTGCAATGCTATTAAGATAAAACGTTATGTAACATATCTATAGCGTGTAACATTTCTATAGCATTTGTTATGTAACGTTTCTATATCGTTTGTTATGTAACATTTCTATAGCGTGCAAGAGGTTGCTTTCTATATCGTTTGATATACGACAGCGTTTATGAAACGCTATTAAATATAATATCAATTTACAAAAAAATTGCTGTTGTTTTAGCTTTTCCACCTATAATATCCATTTACCCATTTCTTCTTTGCATATAAGTATAACAGATTTTCATAGACAAAAAATATGTAAATTAAAGCATAATATTTCATTGTTCAAACAACTTTTCTCATATACATACATGATATTTCATACATATTTGCATCAACAACTTACTTATAGACCAGCCAAATAATTGATTTCATCTTGCTTTGCTTTTGATATTCTCTCCGACATCTACATTATCAAGCAATCAAGATGTTACTAATACACGAAATACATGCAATACAATCGAACAGATTTAGGTTTCAAAGATGCTAAATTACAGCAATATAGGCAAACATATTGACTATTTTCGGCTTACATGTGTCCTATTTTTAAAAAAAAAACCCAAAATTTGACAATCATCACAATAACTACAAACACATCTTGGTTAAATTAAATGAAAATTGAAATGATCAGTGAGAAAGATAACTCTTTCAATTATTGGACAACTTGCTACTGTCACGGAATGTAGGCTTCAAAAATATACTGCAATAACAAAGTAAAGCATTATTTTGTCTTGAATTTTGATTCCTAAAGACAGTTCAGTCAACCTGCATGAAATAAATGAACATATTTATACTTAGAGCAGTCTTATTAACTGCAAAATATGCACTAAAGATTGTACCAAACTTCAAATTCCTATTGACATCAAGTATTTTCTGGTCTGAATAGCACTACTCTATAATTATAACAAAATGCATAAGCTGGATATTTGATACACCAATGTAAATATGATTTCATGTTCATAATGTAATCTTTGGATGTAGATATCAAGTTAAGCGTAAATATAATTCACAATTAGATATAGCTACCAGTTAACTTCATATTCACCGCATGATCATGAAACCTCACTATCCAAACCTCCATTTATAGCCTCTACAATGTCGTCCTTCAAATTTTCAAACTTCTCTTTCAACTCCTTTTGAGAGTCCAAGGCCATAGCAAGTCCAATCTTACTGTTATATATAAAACTTTGTTAAATTAGTTATATCATTATTATTTATAAAATTTAGTTGACTTAAAGTTAGTTAATTTTATAAAACTTGTTTAATTTTAGCAAAACATAGTTACTTTTTATCAACTTTGTTAACTTAGTTAATTTACTACTACTATTATTATTATTAGAACTTAGTCGACTTAATTATATTGTTATTATAATTATAAACTTAGTTAATTTTTATAAACTTAGTTATTTTTTATAAACGTGGTTAATTCATCATCATCATTATTATTTATAAAACTTTGTTAAATTAGTTATATTATTATTATTTATAAAAATAGTTAACTTAAACTTAGTTAATTTTATAAAACTTATTTAATTTTAACAAAACTTAGTTAATTTTTATTAAATTGGTTAACTTAGTTAATTTAATATTATCATTATTTTTAAAACTCCGTTAACTTAATTATATTACTGTTGTTGTTATTATTATAAACCTAGTTTATTTTTATAAACTTAGTTAATTTATCATCATCATCATTTATAAAACTTTGTTAAATTAGTTATATTATTATTATTTATAAATTTTAGTTAACTTAAACTTAGATAATTTTATAAAACTTATTTAACTTTAACAAAACTTGGTTAATTTTTATAAACTTGGTTAATTTTTATAAACTTAGTTAATTTTTATAAACTTAGTTAATTTTTATAAACATGGTTAATTCATTATCATCATCATTATTATTAATAAAACTTTGTTAAATTGATTATATTATTATTATTTATACAATTTAGTTAACTTGAACTAAGTTAATTTTATAAAACTTGTTATCAATATCTTAATATATAGTAGAGAAGTAGTTAAATATATCTCATGGTTAATTTATGTATCATTTATATAGAAAAGGAATAAGCTCATAATTACATATCTCACTGATTCAGGTACTACTCGATTATGCTAAAATATTATTAACTACTACTAAGCTAACCAGCTATTGATATTGAAGGTTTTGTTAGAAGTATTACCTGCCACAATAATAGCATGGTCACCATGGATAGTCCAGGTTTCTCCTCTGCTTCATCCCCTTGCCATGCTCTAGATTTCAATGATTAGCCCCACCTCAGTGCTAATGCGGCTATTATTCATCCTCACACCGCTGCCTCCATTTCTGAAATTTTACTCCTAGCTTCAGGCTAGGTAATTCTCTTGCCTTCTCCACTTTTACTTTTAGAGCCTCTGCTTTGCTTTTCAATTCATTTGAGTTCATTGCTTCTTGTATTTTCTCCTTCACTTCTTTGTTAAATTCATCGACTCTCTCCTTAAGTTCCGATGGAATTGGTTTTGATGGTTTGATTTCCACTTCTAAGTTCTTTGACTTGAGCGCCTTGGTTAATTCTTACTCTATCTCCTTCTTAACTTCTGTGATTTCTTCTTTCAGTTCATCATCTATGTGACGCCCCACCTCTATACTCACACTAGCCAAGGACACTACTGGGTAATACCGTCAACTAGCACGAAGAATAAGGCTGTTGAGGAGCAACCATCTATGTAATTGCTTTGTGCGAGTACCGATATGTTAGATAGAATGACATGCATTTTATTTCAAGAGGAAATCCGGCATATAAAATACAAACTCAAAGCTACTACACAGTGGCTATGTGAGCTTCACAAACAAATATAGAAATAAGCATAACACAAATCAGTCACAGATATTTATATCACAAAGACGGAAACATATATGAATATAACACACAAAAGTGTACATCAAAATAGTGGTCATACACGATCCACTACATCACAAAAGAATAGGTACAAGTGCTAAGCAAAAGAATATGTATACCTCAAGAGTCTCTATCTCGAATGTATAAAAGCAAAAACTACTAAACTAAAGTAGTTAGCCAAAAGTCAGAAGCTAGCCCCTGCTAAGAAGTCAAGTGGAAGCACCTGTAACACCTCGGTCTGACCCGAGTATTATTTAAGAAGAAAAATAATAAACGGATCAGTCTAGCTATAAATATCATATAAGATGAGAAAAGATAAGAGATACCACAAAAAAGTATTATAACAATAATGCCATACTATGACAAGTATACATTTGATAACAATAAAAATCATCCAATATCTCAAATCTCGTCAAATATCCAAAAAGAATATCATATTCTTTATCTTATTCACCAAACCTCAAATATTGACAAAACATATCAATGTCAATCGCAAAAATTGGTGAAACACAAATTCCAGAAATCAACAATTAGAAATCCAGAAAACACAAAGGAGGAGGCCTATCATAAACGGGAGCATGAAAACTCACCAACACGTGTATCACAAATGGGTCGCTATCCCATGTTCGCTAACCATAGATCCGGTGTAACGGGGTAGTACAATAACGGTACGCCCGATGAACCGAACTCCATAAAAACCATAGGTCGCTAGCCTATAAAAATGAGACGAAGCTCAATAGAATAAGGTACATTCCCCCACGCGGACAAAGAGACATCGCATATTGCTAGTCTAAACCATGATCATCATTGATCAACAAGAAGCGTAAATTACACTAAGCTAGTAAATAAATGAGTTTAGCTTCATGTCCCATAACCACTGGCTTAACTTAAATATTTACGAACAAATTGTAGATTTCCACTTGAAAATTGTCACAAGATTTCAATCGAACAAGTCTAAGAATTAACCGACAAAGTAAACGCAAGCGTTTCATACCACTTATTTTGCTAAGTCGTTTAATTGGATTTCTCGTACGAATGAGGTAAAGATTTGTATATACTAATAGACTGAAAAACGGTTTTAAAACGAGCTTTGTATTTAAAAGTAACGTTGAAATCATTTTTGTGAAAGAGTTTGAGTATTTACTACCTATATAGAAACCTTTGTATTTTAAAAGTTACAAATCATAGAAATGATTGTAAAAACAATCTATCACCAAAAATCCACATTCGACGATGTGAATTCCAACCATAAAAATCGATATCAAATCCCAATCAAATGGATATTCCTAAAAATCCATAAATGAAGTCATCAAAGTCGATAATAATTGACAACAACTAACCGGATCAACAAAAATCGATAAAAATTGGAAATCCACTCAAAAACAGCCAAAATGGGCAAAACTGCACAGAACCAAACGTCTGGTTTTTTTTCCAAACGTTTGGATTTTGTCTCTGCCTTTTTTTTCTTTTTCCAGGGACCCCTTCCAGATGTCTGGATTTTTCGACCAGACGTCTGGATTTCCTTACAGACGTCTGGATTTTTCAACCAGACGTCTGGATTTCCTTCCAGACGTCTGGATTTTGTCTCTGCCTTTTTTTCTTTTTTAGGGACCCCTTCCAGACGTCTGGACTTTTCAACCAGACATTTGGATTTCCTTCCAGACGTATGGATTTTCTTTTAGACGTGTGGATTTTCCTGCTAGGGAAAAATCAGCCTAGCCCAAAAAGGGCAAAAATCCAAACCGGAAGCGATCGAACGAGCGATGGATGCTAGGGATTTATACCAATCGACAACCCAGCACTATAGGCTCTTCGATACTCCACCAAAAACATGTCAAAACATCCAAGATATGATCTTTAAAGATTTTGACTTCAAAATACCAAAATTGGAAAATTCACCAAATCAATTCAAATCAAAAGCAATTGAACATGAAATAGATGTTAGGAATTCATACCTAACGACAAATGAAAGCTATAGACATAGATGTGAGTTCAAGAACTCACCTTTAAAACTCAAAAACAACGAATGAGAAGCTCTAAAACAAGGCAAGATCAATTCCTCTTCAATACACCTCTAGAATCTTCAATCTATTATCAAAGGTGAAGTTTTTCCTAAGTTAGGTTATAGGAATTTCTGAAAATTGAAGAGAGATTAAGATGGAGAAGATGAAGAGAATGCTTACCTAAGCTTCTCTTTGATTTTAGAGCAAGAACTTGAATTTCCTAAGAAAACTAGGGCTTAGGAATTTTAATTTCCCATCTTTTCCCCCATTCTTTCCTTTAGCTTGAGCGTTAGGAAATGTTATGAAGGAATGAAGAGGAGCGGAGTGGGAGTTAGGGTATTTTGTTGGGTTAGTAGGCTGAAACCCAAACCCAAAGCCCAATAGAAAAATCGCAAAATTCTACTCGACTCCAAACATATCGATGTTTATACTCAAAAAAGTTGTAAACATCGTTTTGAACTCAATGGAAGTGGTCTCGAGTCCGGATTCGACTGTTTACAAAAAGTAACATTTTGGACTTTAAATTCAACAAACGATTCTATATTTAAATAAATCATTTAAATATATTATCGTAAAAATATGCGGGTTGTTACAATCTATATCTTCAAAGCTCTATACTCCAGCATATTTTATTTCTTCCTTTAGAGCATCTACCTTCATTTTCAACTCAGGGCGATTTATGACCCCTTTTAACCCTCCGTTTATCTCTTTTTTAAGAGGAACGATTTTCTTTGCTTTTGATAACTTACTTATAGTTTCTAGCATTTTATCCAACTTTCCTGCATTGGGATATTCTTTAAACCATTGTTGAACTCCATCTTCAAAATTTCAACCTTTTCGGTAATTTTTGGATCATTAGAGTCCTTTTATTTTGAGATTTCATTTCTAGGCTATTAAGTTTATCCGTTAAGCCCATGAATTCAGCAGCTTCTGTAAGTTCTTGATCGACAGCTTTCTTCAGTTTTGAAATCAATTCATCCACACTATCATCCATTGGCTTGGATGAAGGATTTTCTTCGAATTTTAGTATTTGATCCTTCAGATTTTCAACTTCTTGCTCTAAGTCAAGGGTGGATATTGCTGCTAGCCTTTCTTTTTCGATGACTTCTGCTACTTTTTTCCTCATATTTATTTTTTAATCGGGTCAACAGGCTCTCCCTCAATGAATTCTCCAATATGACGGAATTTGAGCATGCGATGGTGCAATAATTTTTCAATATCCATCTCCATTAACTCCTGCGAAAATGTTTGATGTCAGTGTAAATTACATTAAAGGGCACTTTTTGTAATACTAAAACAATTGTGCTATAGGCAATCTAACAGTTCGAGCACATACGTTCATTGCCTCAACCACTGCATGCTTAATCTATTTTGATGTCCATGATGAATCAACGTGTGCACCGCCTAGAGGTTCCTATCAAGCCATTTATGATATCGTCGTGTCATATAAATATATGAAATGCATCGTATAAAGTAGACAAGACGTTTATGATACCAATCAATAAGTATGTACTAGATCATTCAATCACGTTAATTCTTGGAACTAGTGTTTACAACTAAAGGATCCTTGACAAATGATGCCATGTGCATCAAAAATTAAAGAAATGAAGATTTATAGTGCTTTCAGATGAAAACCTGAGAATATTTTTTATTACCTTTTACAACTAGTAAACATAAGAGTGTTCCCTTCTTATAGACTAAAAACTGATGCATACATCGAGGGAATATCCTTCTTATAGATTAAAAACTATTTCTACACTTAATTCAATCCATACAGAGATGGGGTAAGGTAAAACACATGATTTGGAGACTGAATCATTTGCTTCCTACAAATTGCGAAATAGCTTAATCACAGGTTGGCAACTGATAGTCTAGTTTGTTATTAAAAGTCTGCTAGTAGCTTATCCAACTGACATTTGATTGAAGGCATAATGCACACGCATATGTTAGCTTTTAGTTTATGGTAATTGACGCAGCACAGAAGTAGATCTGAACCAGCGGTCAAATCTATCCCGGATCCAATCACGAATTGTGGAAACAATGAATTGATGAAACAAGATAATCGATGAATTGAAGATACCCAAGTGCCCAAATCCGGTTATCTCTCGAGATACCGGATTCTAGCTATCTTCAACACGTTGATCGCACACGATACCACGTTAGAAGATCTACGATTCTTCGACGCTGATCTCGCGCATGAGATTTCGTGAATCAGCTTCAAGTTCGTTGATTCGAGCGCACTCGAATATCCAAAGATGGAAAAAGGAGATAACACTCAACTTCCAATTTTAATGGAGGCACAAAGCTCTCAACAAATTTTATTCAAAAAAATCAACTTTTTTTTTACAAATGAAAACACACCCGCTTATTTATAGGCTTACAACACATATAACTTGACTCGCGACTTAACCCGACACGACTTAACATTGGCGACCTAACGACATACGGCCTACGACTTACAACATTATGCGACTTACATCATACGACATAAGAAGTTTTCAACACAACAGCAATGCGACATAAGAAAGTTACAACATCACACGACTTATCAACATACGACTCATACAAACAACAGACGACCTAACACATTTGAAAATCTGGAGCTGCTCGCGACTTAAGAAGGCACGACCATGACTTACTGGAGCTTTGCGATTTAGGCGGAGGAGGAGCGACCTAATCTTCACGACCTAACTGGAAGGTCGTTCGCGACATAAGGAGGAGGGGCGACTCGCGACTTAGCTGGAGATGGCATAGGTCATTCGTGACCCAAGGAGGAGGAGGAGCGACCTACGATCTTGCGACCTAGGGCTTCGATTTAGGATTCTGGAGCGACTTTAAGAATTCGTGACTTATGGTTTCGTGACCTTCAGGGTAGCGACTTAAGGTAAGGCATTAGTTTAATTTCGTGATGCATCATCCTCCCCTGGTTGAAAAGAATTCGTCCCGAATTCACACTTTTTCCATCTTCGAGACGCTGTCTTCCATTCATTATCTGGTCTGATGCGTCTCAGGTGATAACCACTCTTGAGATTGATCTTGTCTTGACCCTTTGAAGATGTGGCTCGACATAAGGAATGCATGGCAATAAGCAGACGTGGCATTAGGCAGGTAGCATAAGGAAGTGATCTGAGGGAGATGACCTCATGATGCTTGTGCCAATAGGAAGGTGTGATATAGAACCAAATCGTGACGAAAATGCGAGACGATATAAGGAAGTATTAAATCGCGGAGCGACTTAGGCAGTCATGACTGAAGAAGTGTGATGACTCATGCCCAGATTCTTGTCTTTCCTTATCTCGTTCAGGTGTATCATCATTTAGAATCTTCCCTTGATGTGTTGCATCAATTTCCCCTGATTGAAATGAATTCCCACTCGCTTCTTCTTTGACATGTTTATTTTCATGAAACGGTTCTACGCAGTTGACGTTGACAACGTCAGCAGTGCAGAAATGATCAGGCAACTCCAATTGACAATCATTCTCTTCATCCTGTCTTTTCAACTCTTCCTGTTCTTTCAGATTCACAAGATCATACAAACCCCGTAGTAAAATAGCATCTGGTACTAGTTCAGTTCGATGTTGAATGTCCTGTAGTGGTGGTAACTCTTTGGGTAATTCCTCAGGATATTTGACTTCAGACTCATCGAATTCTGATCCAACTTCCTCAAAAACATCAACATCTTTACTCGTTCCTGGCCCGGTCAACACAAATAATTCATTACTACTTTTCACCTTTTCAACAGACTCTTCCAAAAATACAAGCCTTGTTTCTTCAGGCAGTTCCTCGGAAATCTCATCTTCAAACTCTGCAAATACTTCAACCTCTTCAGGGTTCTTAAAATCAGAACTTTCTCCATATTTAATCAACATTGATAATTCATCACTATCTTTCATTTTATTGACGAACTCTTTCAAAGATAATAAACTATCTGATTCTGCCTTCTCTTCTGTTTCACTTTCACTTTGTTCGGGCTTCTCGGAAACTAAGGACTTTACACTTGGCTGGCTCTCATCCATAAGCTCAGGTGTTAAGCAAAAATCCTCCATCATCAAGTTATTTCCCTCAACTCCGAACACAATTTCTTCTTCCATATTATCGACATCAATCTTTGGCGGTGAAGAGTAATCAACTTCTACATCCACATACTTTGACGTTGAATAAAATCCCATTAAAAAATCGTTCTCTAACTCGACCTCTTCATCTTCGTTGTCAAACTTTGGTGGTAATTCTTCGAACGATTCCATAGGACCGACCTTTTCAAACTCTTCTAACATTGGTTTAACCTCCTCAGGAGTTTTAAGCTCTTCACTTGCCTCATACCTAACCAATGATTCAGCACTACCTTCCGCTTCTTCAACACTTTCACTGAAAGATAATGGACTAGTCTGTTCCTCTTCCTTTTCCGGCTCGCTTTCAGTAGAATCATCCACATCCTCGTTTTCACATTCTTCTACAACTAAGGCTTTCTTCTTGGGCTCCATACATTCAATACTTCTACGGTCAGACTCCTGATAATGATAGCGCTTAATTCGGTCATCAACATTTGTCTTAGTGATTCCATGTACAACTGGTTCGTTGACTCTCTTAGAAACATTTATACTGCAATTGACACCTTTATTCTGATTGTTGGGGCTTGTAACCACACCCTTTCCTCGACTCCCTTGACTCAACTTCTGCAACTGTTGGTTCATACGAACTTGATAATTGTAGGGTAAGAAATTTTCCTTCATCATCCTTTTCATCTTATCCCACGTGACAACTTTGGATTTCCTCATTCTCTCTCTGGTTGATTTAGTTTGTTGCCACCAATCCATAGCTCTTCCTCTCAGTCTTGTAGCAACTAACTTAACTTGATGATTTTCAGACACGTTGTTGAGTTTAAAAATCTTTTCAACCTTTGATAATCAATCAAAGAATTCCTCTGCTTGTAGACTACCTCAGAATTCTGGAATTTCTATGTCCATCCTTGACTCCCGTGTATGACCATTCTCTTCAACATTCCTATATCGATTTTGCCCTTGTCCTAGACATCGAAAGTGAACACTATTACCATAATTATTTTCTTCAAAATTAGATGAGCTTCGATGTCGATTCTGAACATTGCCTCTTCTATGACCATGCACGTCCTATCTACTTCTTCTTTCCTCTACTCGACATCTTTCATAATCACAATATGGCTCATGCTCGTAACCACGATAAGCTCTTCTTTCTTCATTCTGATAATCATGATTGCCTCGAAATCCACGATCTCGATTTATCAACAAAGATGGTTCTCTTCTTTCCCTATCATAATGTGGCAACACTCTCCTTTGATTTCGATTCATGTCAGACATTATTCTCTCCACTCTCTCGAAACGCTTATTGAACCTTTCATCGATACGTTGTTCCATTTGTTCAGGATCTTCACTCCCATAAAAATTTGCAACATTATAATGACGGTTAACACGTCTCAGAGGCATAATCAAATCTTCAACAGATCTAAACACGAATTTCACTTTGATCCAAAAAAATTCTCGAATCAAAACTCCCCCACTTGTTTGAAATCTCACGAACACCCAAATAAACAAACAACTCAATTCGAACTCCAAAAACTTCAAATCTCAAAATTGACGCCCAACGAACTTGGATAAGTTCGTCTCCTAGCTCATGACTTGAACAAATCTCACACAAACTTGAACAAGCTCGCTTCTAGCTCTGATACCAAATGATGCAAAGTTCTAGCTCCCAACAAGCTCTTCAAGCTCTGTACAACTTTCCCACTTCGATCCAAAACTTTCAGAATCAAAACTTCCAGCTTGTTTGAATCTTCACGAACACAAAAGGACAAGCAAACTCACATTCGAATTCCACAAACTTCAAATCATGCAAACTTGAAATCCAACGAACTTGGAAAAGTTTGTTTCCTTGCTCTGATACCAAATGACGCAGCACGGAAGTAGATCTGAACCAGCGGTCAAATCTATCCCAGATCCAATCACGAATTGCGGAAACAATGAATCGATGAAACAAGATAATCGATGAATTGAAGATACCCAAGTGCCCAAATTCGTTGATCTCTCAAGATACCGGATTCTAGCTATCTTCAACACGTTGATCGCGCACGATACTGCGTTAGAAGATCTACGATTCTTCGACGTTGATCTCGCGCACGAGATTCCGTGAATCGGCTTCAAGTTCGTTGATTCGAGCGCACTCGAATATCCGAAGATGGAGAAAGGAGATAACACTCAACTTCCAATTTTAATGGAGGCACAAAGCTCTCAACAAATTTTATTCAAAAAATCAACTTTTTTTTTACAAATGAAAACACACCCGCCTATTTATAGGCTTACAACACATATAACTCGACTCACGACTTAACTCGACACGACTTAACATTGGCGACCTAACGACATACGGCCGACGACTTACAACATTATGCGACTTACATCATACGACATAAGAAGTTTTCAACACAACAGCAATGCGACATAAGAAAGTTACAACATCACATGACTTATCAACATACGACTCATACAAACAACAGACGACCTAACACATTTGAAAATCTGGAGCTTCTCGCGACTTAAGAAGGCACGGCTGCGACTTACTGGAGCTTTACGATTTAGGCGGAGGAGGAGCGACCTAATCTTCGCGACCTAACTGGAAGGTCGTTCGCGGCATAAGGAGGAGGGGCGACTCGCGACTTAGCTGGAGATGGCATATGTCGTTCGCGACCCAAGGAGGAGGAGGAGCGAGCTACGATCTTGCGACCTAGGGCTTCGATTTAGGATTCTGGAGCGACTTTATGAATTCGCGACTTATGGTTTCGCGACCTTCAGGGTAGCGACTTAAGGTAAGGCGTTAGTTTAATTTCGCGCTGCATCAGTAATTAAGTTTCATATTCTTTAGAAGTTGAAAGTTTATCGAGATTGAATGTGATGTTATTATGTTCAATCTAAGAAAATAAAGGTTGTGAGAATATTATGGTATAACTCCATCATCAATTTTTAATGTACATAGCTCTGTAGCAGTTATCTTCAACTTCTCAACAGCCTGCAAATTCAAGGGATATACAATGTAAGATATAATATCAAAATTTAGAAGTCGTGCATCTCATCATACAATGCATATATCAATACTGATACCTTTGGAGAAGCTTTCACAGTTTTCCATAATATTGTTGCACATGCTTTTGGGATGGATATAAGTTGCAAGATCATGATTTGTCAAAATGAGATTACAAAGGTAAAGTAAGAACATTTGCATGATAAAGCTATCTTGAAATCATCAATGAACAATGATAAATAAAAACTTAATAAACAATAACGAGCTAAATTCATTTTTAAATATGAAAAAAAAATTATCGTTAAACAATAAGACACGGATTTTTATACTAAAAAATAGAAATGAAAATGTACCTTTTTGTATTGATATTAGTAGTACAGTTTACCTTATCCGTATAGAATACCATGTATATGTATATATGTATATTGTATATGCGCGCGCGTATGGTTATGTATTTATATACATGTGTGTGCGCATAAGCGCGCGTGCATGCACATAGATATATGTATGTAAGTATGTATGTGTGAGCTAGACACAATAGATTTGCGACCCCTTAAAATGTTATGAATATTCCAAATACTCTGAACGGTGTAGATAATATATATTGTAAATAAATACACAAATAAGTTGCAATAGATGATAAAAAGTTAAAGAATCATGCGATAACAAGTAACAAAATCTCAATAACCATTGATTAATTAAACTAACCTGGCAACATAAAAGACTGCATTTTCCAACATCAATAATTTATTGGTGCACCCAATTGCAAGTGCACCACCAGATCCACCTTCTACAATGACAACTGTAAAAATTGGAACCTTCAAACTAAACATAGTCCTCAAATTGAAGGCTATGGCCTCACCTTTTAAGAACAATTAAAATGAGAAGTAAATAGACATGTCTATTGAGATATTTATAGCTGAAAAGATATAGCCTCAAAGTATTTAAAAAGCGGCATACTTGGCCTAACTGGTCAGACTTAAGATCTGCATAAGCCCCATGTGTATCAATAAACGTAATAATTGGCAATCCATGATGATCAGCGTAATACATCATTCGTAAAGCTTTACGATAACTGTATTGATATCAATAAACAATACACTTTTAATGGGGTTTCCGCAATATTAGAGCAACCAACATAATAGAAGAACCAATGCAACAATTACTCTTATTAATTAACTTTATTCAGTAAATATTATATGTAATACCCATGGGGTGTAGGCTTGCCTTGCGTTTAATACCTTGGCTAGATTGTTCATCTGCATACCATGGAATTATGAACTTTGCATCCATGCAATTATTAACTACCACAATCTCACTTTGAGTGGTTGAACATGGAAAAATTACGAAAACCGCTCAATAGACATCTGCAACAAACGTAAACAAAGCAACATAAGTAGAAAAATCAGCAGGACAACTGAACTAATCAGTATAAAAGGAAGACCACTATGTTTTTAACATAATACAAAATCAATAAAAAATTATCACAACCGAACTCATGAGTCAATTAACAAAATTAAACTACAAAACAACAAAATTCATTTCTAAAATTGAAAAGCACCATAGCTAATTCATAGGAGATTGGAACTGACAGTAGTAAAGTTGACATTGATAAATAGTTTGCTGTAGCATATACATAGGACAATCCAAAATACCTGCAGTAACACGAGCTCAAAGTAAGAAATCTAATGCTAATACATATCAAGTAACACGTGATCTGGGAAAATTTAATGCGGATGTTACTGTATGTTCATAAAATGAATATGCACATAACTACTTTCTTCATATTAAGAAATGAATAATAAGTTGATATGTGCACCCAATTCGAGTTAACATTCCCAGTTTATCTCCTTGTTTATACCATTTTTTATTTCCTTTCCGAAAAAAGGAAAAAACATTTAGAACAAATACATAAATTTGTCCCAACACAAAATTGCATACACTCATGAAAGCAGAAAGATGGTGCATCAATGATTGTGTGCGCTTGTCTCTCTAGTAGTTTTACATAAAACGAGAAAAGGCAAGTTCCCACTGGTCCTAATCTTATGCACAATATATTTTGAAATAATTATGCAAGTCTTCAGTTTTTTCTTCTTTTTTCCTTGTTTTTTCCTTGCATTTTCTTTTTCCTTTTCAACCATTAAATTATGTGTGTGAATGAACAATAAGCTTATTAATGGTAAAACGTATTTACTTGTATGGATTGTGGTTAGCAAAACTGTACAACGGCGGTAAGACCAATTATAACAAACAACATATTGTCTAACGTTATAATTTCCTAGCATGTAGAAGACATTACTTATTTTCTTAACCTCTCATGGTTTCCATAAGTCTAGCTTTTTTTAAAAAAAAATTATAGGTTTTATTATTTGTTTATTGTAAGTCCAATATTCTACATGATTTTACCTTAAAAATACAAACTGTTTAGTCAAAACTCTGAATTTCCACATGTTCAATAAGCAACTATTTTGAGCAACCTTAATTAGCTTTCAACTGCATGTCCGTACTACCAATTAAAGGTTGATACTGAAATATGATTTGGTCCTTAAATTTTTTGTCAAGCCAAAATTATCAATTGTAATATCCTTATTAGTGCCTATTATAAATAGCATAAGTCTTGGGACGGTGATAAAAAATAAATAAAAAGATAGAAGTATAGAAAGTTTTAAACTTACAGTTAGGTCGAAAAGAGTTTAATCTTTTGATTAGTTAACAAACTTTAACACTTGTTAGCCGTATAAAAGTGGTACAACATCAAAAATTAAATCATGCATTCATATATTTAACATCTTAAAAATTTGTATCTACAAAAGAAATAATTTATACTTACTAGAACTTAATTCTGTTACAACTTTTGCGACTGACCATGCTACTGTAGAGCCAACAACATCTTCAATCTAGTTTAAATCTAGCCTATAAAATGTGAATTTCAATGAAAATAGTTTTCAAAATGATTAAACTATAATTTTTTGAATATGAAGACTTCCAACAATACATGAAACGAACTTATATATACCTAGCTATAAAAGCAAACAAAAGCAAAGTACAGTGCAAAAGCGTATATATGCTACAAAAAAATGAGGACAAGTTTGAACTTTTAAGTATAAGTCCAACATAAACATCAATTAAAATTATCCAATTTATACACATCAAAAACATCATTGTATTTCTGTTATACATGAAATAATATTAGTAACTATATAAATCTATTGCACATTACACTGCTAATCCAAATCCGTCCATGCAGTGTGCACATCATGCTGCTCTTTCAAATTTTACACAAAAATGTAATTTTAGAGAATATAACAATATATATTGTTAATATGATATAAATTGTAAAAAAACTCTTTAGTTGCACAAGCAATACAACTGTATATGAATATCTTTTCAATTGGTATCGTGTCATATATTACTCATATTATAAAGCATACTACCATACTGTAACGCCCCACCCCGAGACCCACCTTAGCAAAGAGAATTAACAAGTAATTATGTCTACTAAAGCGGAGAATAGGGCTGGTTAAGGGCGATGAAAAGGATCTCTAGAAATACGTATTTGCTTTCTCTATTCTTATTTTGGTGAATTAACTTCTTGAATTGGCAGCAAATTGAATAAAAATTGGATTTAATTGAAGGAGGCCATGAAGACTTCTCTTTTTTCGTTTATTGTATGTTTTAGTTTTGAGAAAGAAGAAGAAACAACGTGTTGTGTTTCTTTTCTCACCAGAAACCTCTAGATATGGGCTTTGGATCCCATTCCTAACCTTATTAGGCCCAAAGCCAAGATACTTAGAGAAAATATAAGTAATGTACATTTTTATCTTATATTATCAACATATACACACTTTTCTTCATTTTAAAAACTAAACAAAAATGAATACATCTAATTGTTATGAAATAGAATTGTTATTGTAACAAAATAAATTTTATTTTAATTATAAAAAGTTATTTTTATGAATAAAACCTTATTTTTATCAAATTACACAATTTACACTATTTTATTACAAAACCATATTTTTAATACAACAATTTGTAAAAAAATTATTTTCTTATCAAATAAATTACAATAAACCATTTTAACTCCTTTTAATCATCAAAATATTATTTTTAAACCATATTCCATCTTTTATATTAATAGAATACATAATTTCTTCATATTTCTCATTTTAAATTCAATAAAAGATTAATATCGATAATGTTTTCCAAATTGTTGTATTTACCCAAATAAAATTGCAATTTGATTATTTTCTACCCAAATTCTCAAAATAAAGTTTTTAAAACTTTATTTTCATCAATTTATATTTATTTCAAAAATTAAATGTTGAAACACATCACTTGATTAATTTATTAACTCTACTTTATGAAAATCCCATTATTTTCAATTTATTAACTAAATCTTCAAATAATAAATTCTAAACCCAATATTTATACCCAAATAAACAAAATGAAGTTCCAAACTTTATTTTTCCCATTTTATTTACAAAATTCATTGTTTATTCCAAATAAACAATTTAAAATTTCCAATTATATTTTAGTTTATAATATTAAATTATAACTTGCGTTATAATTTAACATATACAGGTAATCTCCAAACCAGGGTTGTTACAGACTCCCCTCCTTAACAAAATTGCGTCCTTGCAATTTCTAGAGAAGAGTTTGTATTCAACATATTGATTTCTTCAATCAAAGAAAAGATAGACAAGCACAAGATCAAAATTCCTCACTCTATACTCAAGATAAAAGAAGACCAAGATAAAATTGCTTGGTAAATTCAATGATTTTCCTAAGTATAAAAACTAGGATTTGCGGACCATTGAATTTCTTGAGCAATACATCATGATTTCGAAAGCATTTCACTTTCGAAACAAAAACACAATGGGGTGCTAGACAAAAATCTATCGAAGGAGATTGATTTCACAAAAGTTTCTCGAATAGAGTTGGGATTTAGCATCGCTTTATCCGAACTCCAACAACAAACTGATAATTTTTTGTATGACGCTACGGAAGGAGCCATACTGATACTAAGATAATAACCATTGAGGTAAGAATACTCGATGAGAGATGGTTACTTCAAAGACCAGCCTACTCAAACAGCCGCAAAATGCTAGTCGTTTGTCCATTGCACTAAGGCAAGACAATCACGAGGAACACAATAGATATAAATTTTAATTTACAATCAAAATTTATTTGAGTTCGACATTCATTATCTTCAAAACCATAATATAAATTTTTGTTTACAATCAAACTTATTAAAATTCCAAAACTCATTACCTTTAAATTTAAAATCTCAATATTCAACACTTGAAAATTTTCCAAACTCGTTCCTCTAGTTCTTATAAAATGACAAATAATTTCAAACACATATTCCCTTTCATTCCAAAAATTAAATTTTCAAAAGAATTTTATAATTTCATTTGAATAATCCTTAAGATAAAATTTTAAAATTTACTACTCTTTACTTTCAAATACCCAAATTCTCATAACAAACTCCATCTTTAACATGTATAACTTATTTTAAAATAATCAATAAACATTTATACTTTAAACAAAGTATTATCTCATTATTTCAACAATAAAACATAACTATATTCAAACTCATACATTGCAGTTACCATAATGGCATTGCCTCATCATTTCTTTGTAATAAATAACCTTATCGATTGGCTGCAGCTTTGACCAAATGGTCAAAACCACCTCGCCACTCATCCAATCCCACTATGGTTCAATGCTTACAAATGTCATCCAAAATAAAATTTAATTCACAAATCTTTTTAATTTATTTCCAAATTTAGTCTCATTAAAACTCAATTTATCATGTCTGATTGTCTCATCACAGCGTTTAGGAAATTCCTATCGATAACGTTGATCAGGCGTATCGACCAAAATTCTTAAAGCACTCGACGGACAACCCAACACAAAAATCATCTTCTATAAAAGAAGTATCTCACCTTTAGTTCTCAAAATGTTCTTTATTTATCCCAAAAACCAAATCCAATTTTTCTTAGAAATATATCTTCAATTTTTGGAAAAATTTGAAAACATAATTCTTTACATATACCCAAAATCAAAAACACAAAAAGAGACTCATCGAGATGTTCCTTGAATATACTCGATTCGAAAGATTAAGGGAATAGACTGGAGAGTTCGTCATTCCTAACGGTATAACGAACTACTCAGAAACCCATAACGAGTGCGGAATGTGATAAAAAAACACTATCCTCCGTAGCTAATAGCTAATGAGAATCGGTGTAGGGTCAAGCTGAAGAAAGACCCTAGCACTAGCAATAGATCGAATAAGAAATCAGCGAGAGATAATGGTAAGGGTAAAACATCTTCTCGGATGAGAAGAAGAACACAACCAACAAATCATTACTTCGGGTGAAGTAATATTGCTAAGCCTATAAATGAGTATCCGAAAAGGTTATCACAAAAGTGGTAAGAATGGCAATATCAATTAAATTCCAAGGATTACCTCATTTCCTTAGTGGGCATCCTCATGGAAGGATGACTGAAAGGCTAAGAATCGGGAATGAGGTTAATGCAATATTCGATTGCCCGATTGGGTTTCATACCCAAATGGACTTACAGAAATCAACTGAGTCACAGCGATAGGAATTCGAGATATATCATCAACATCTCGAAACTCAAGAGTGAATACAGAAACTTCGGAATCATCATTAACTTTCCAAAGTGATAGAAATAATGAACCAATCAAATTAGGATGCCTAAATAAATATAGGATCCTATAACAACAAAAGGGTCGGACTTAACATCAAATAAGTCAATCCATCTCAAATCAGATACATCTCAAGATAGTGAGTAATAAATAAATACTCACTAAAGCAGCAACAAATAAAAAACTCAAAATGCTCACAATAAGCCAATCGTTGTGGATCCCCTCAATAGGATTCACAACTCTTAAAGGAATGCAACAAGAATGCTCAAAGAAATCAATCAGCTCCATCGATACGAACTCACTCGTATCAACAAAAATAAAAATAGAATAATCCTAAATAAGATTATTTATAAGATAAGATGACATCAAACTCTATTATGGAATACTATGGAATATATATATATATATATATATATATTCCTAGACATATTCCATATCAAAAATACCAAAACTCAAAAAATAATAATAATCAAGGCTCGATTCGAAAACAAGCTCGAATAAAGGACAATGATTCACTCGTATTGTACTTCGATGTATCATGATATACGTACTATTCTGTGTTTATTCTACTTAAATCATTTCTCTTGGTTGTATATCCTATATAAATATTATAGAATTTGATGCCTTCCTGGCACTTATTTTGACTTGGAAATAAATTTTAGGATCCTCTGTGTATATACTCGTATAGTCATTTTGATCTGCATTAGCTAGGTTTTGACCTACTTTTGTTCAACTGTCATATTATGCAACATTACGTAAAACGATGTAACAAACCTGGTTTGGAGATTACCTTTCAATATTGAATTATAATGATAATTATAATTTAATATTGTAAATTAAATTAAAATTGTAGAAATTTAATTGTTTATTTGGAATAAACAATGAATTTCGGAATTTAAAATGAGAAAATGAAATTCCAAGCTTTATTTTATTTTGTTTAGAGTGATACTAAATGGAATATGGGCTTCAAATAATGAAAATGATTTCATTTTAGAGAAAATGCAATAATTATATTAATTATTGCCCATTTGCTTCTTTTAATAATTTTTAAAAGAAGTATGTAATCTTTAAAGGTGGTTTATTGAAATAAAAGGTGGAAATTGGGTTAAAAATAAGTTTTGGCTATAAATATTGTTTTGAAATATTTTTCTAAGTGAGAAAATAAATTTTGTGGAATTTTAGAAGTTAAAAACATAGTTTTATCCATTTATTTGGGTAAAAAGTGCATTTTTGTTAAATTAAGGTATTTAATAATAAAAATGTTTTAAAAATACAAATTAATCTTTTTATTTGATAGAAAATGTTATATTTTATATGTATACAAGTTTTCACATTTTTCTTGTGTGAAACTTGAGAGAAATGCATTTTTATTTATGTGCATATGTGATATGTACACATTAATTTGTTAAGTGTTGATTTAAACCTTAAGCCATTTATTTCTTTTAATTTTTTAAACCCAATTAGGCCCATTAACCTTTAACTAGTTGAGAAATGAGAAATAGTGTTTAGTTGTACGTTCATTTCATATTATCTTCTTCCTCCTTCAGTCTAAAAACAAAGTCAGTAAACACTTTACAATTTCTCAAAATTCAAGCAAATTTCTCAATTAAAACTCTCCAAATTAAAATCTTTTTGCAAGTTAGTGATAAATCTAAGGTAATCCCCTCTAAACTACTGAATTTCATCACCAAATTCTTTTACAGTAAATAGCTTTCAAATTTTTACTGTATATTGTTTGCATGTCCTATATTTGCTTTCTACAGGTTCTTAAGGCTTGTAATCTCAAGCAAAATTTCCTCTTTGCCACTAAAATCCGAGCTTTTGCAACAAATCAGCAAGGTGAGTTGTATAAACTCACAAACTAGCCAAAACAAAAGTGCCAGTGCTTGAATATGTAAAAATCTATTTCTGTTTGTAATTTCCTGTAGTTAATATTTTGCTTGTTTATATTTAGTTTCTGTTGCATCTTTGAATCCTTATATCTTGTAATTCTGGCAATGAAATGCTGCCGGATTTCTTCTATTTGGTAGCTTACATGTTGAAATTCATCTTTGTAAAATTTTGTTGAAAATTATGGTCATTTGCTATGTCAAAATCTTGCTGGAAAATCAACACGAGGCAGAAAAATACCTTGGAAAAATGTCCGTAGCCTGGGTCAACATGGAGGTCGACCCAGCATCATCCAGGTTGACCTGGCGGTCGACCAAGCCCTTGGTCTGGGTTGACTCCCTTGTTGACCCAGGTGCATGCATTGTGGCCTTGTGTTCGTATACCTTTCGTAGCATATTTTATGACTTTTACCTTGGAATTGCGACTGTTTTGTCACTTGTTTTGATGCAAAATTTGAGATGATTTTGATGATGATTATAGGGACATAATGTCTATCAATAGACTAGCTGAATTTTGGAGATTTAGAAATTCAAATTTTGAATAATTATGAATTTAATCTGAATTTGAATATCGGTTTGAGTGATTTTCTTCGTTTTGATTCGTTTTCGAGCACGGTTTTCTCCAAATCTTTTTGAAATGATTTTTAAAATTAATGGGCATTTCGAAATAAGTATTATATAATATTTTAAAGTATTTCATGTGTAAAAATCTATTTATTCTCTATAATAAGGGAATTTTCAAATACGGTTTTCTAAATTGATTCGAAAATTGAGTTTAAAAGCTTGTTTTCTCAAGTAAATTATTATATATACAAGTATGGTGGCACGTCCGTTGGACGTGTGCGGAGAAGGAAGTGACGTATTTTGTCTGTGTTACAGGTATGATACTGTGAGAGAACATTTGTTGTTGTTTAGATGCAGTTGATGTTGATGTGTTGTAGGGAAAAAACATTTGTTGTTGTAGTAGCAGATTACTTGTTGGTGTGAGTGCAACAGAAAATTAGGGGTCGTACAGGTAGAGAAACGTGTAGATGGAAATCAAATTATGTATATAAGTATACTGTATAAGGCAAAGCAGCTGTAAAAGTTATTTTATTGGCAAAGTACAGATGGAGAAAATATACAACATAACATGAATTTGATTAACTGTTGTAGTTATACATAGAGTAATTAGTTCTGCGAACGTTCCGCAAGATAGCGCTCAACGGCTCGATCACACTCTTCGACCTACAGTAGGAAGTTAAAGGGGTTGAAAGTTAGACAATTGATATATGTACGCACAAATATGCGGTTGTGTTGAAGTGTAGGTTAGTATGTGAAGCATACCACTTCGGGAGTGAAGAAATCATCCCAATTACCGTCTGTCGGGTAAGGTGCATGGGGATGATGGTCAGTAGGGTTTTGTAGTTGATTCGTAGATGAAGACGCTTCCTTCAAGTCCATTTGTTTCTGCGAACTCTTTTTTGTTGGTACGTATGGTTGATGATGTTGTAGTCGTTTTGCGTTGGTACCATTGTCTGAATCGTGCTGTTCAGCAGGAGGCGGTGGGAACGAAGCATAAGAAGCAGTCTGTTCAGTAGGAAGAGTTTGGAGAAGCTTTGTTGAACGGGTGCATTTGCGTTTAATCCTTTCTGTGGAAAGGTTTACTACACTCTCTTGAGTGGATGTTGAACATTTGGTCTGCATTGAAGGAAGTCGGTAGTGAGTTAGAAGTAAACGAAATAAGAAAAAAAGTACTGTCATAACATTGAACAGCTGTGTTTGAAAAAGGCGGTTTTACCTTTGTCATTGAAGGAGCAGACTGTATTAAACCGACAGTAAAATTGTGGGGAGTGGAGGAGTTTATAAGTTGGTGGGGATGTGAGGCCGTAAGTGTAGGAGGAGAACATGTTATGGAATGAGGTAGTTGCTGGAAAAGTTGAATCAGTATTATTCTGCAAATGGGTTGGGATTAGGGTGAAATGGATGTGAGGAGAACACGTAAGTGGGTAGGAAATGGAAAACGCTGTATGGTAGGGTGAAAAATTGCTATAGAATAGGTATGTATGTGCGTGGCAGTAACTGCGTGCGAGGTGATGTGTACATACTTTTTTGAAAGCAAGTTAAATAGTTAACATTGGCTAGCTGTCAGAAAATTGCAGAAGTAGTACAAAAAGACATTGTGTGTGTAGTGCATTATCTTGGTACTTCAGAAGTTAAAACTTGTGGATAAGACATGTAACTGTACGGAAGTAAACATGTTTGCAGTGAAATTAAGTTGTCCATCTTCTGTCCATTGATTTCATTTTTTTTTATGTACTGCTGTCGGAGGACAGTTTCCCCCGTAATAGAAATATGGAAAACAGTAAGTGGTAACTGTTAACTATTGAGTAATGTAGCTTTTTTGTTTGAATACGGTTGCTGTTAACTATTCTGATATGCATGTATATGAATGCAGGTTATTACGAATATTTTGCAGAAAATAGTAAGCTGAGAATGCGAAATTGAATTAAAAAATGCAACAGTATGGTAATGAAAAAGCAAACAGAACTGTGCAATATATTAATGTAATAGGTGATACATTAAACAGTAAGTGGTTCGAAACAGAGCACAGAGCGTGGGAAGGATATGGGCATGTTAAAATATTAAAAAGGTTTACATGTACATAACTGCCGAGTACAAATGACGTAGTCTGTAATTCAACTTCAGTCTTGGCAACGATAATATGCTTTCATCTGGCTGAACAGCTGGAATATAATCAAAACGGGTAGATATTAAATGGAGTGATCAGATCATACAACAGTGCCACCTTTCCATACGGTCTCCATTCAGCTGGGCACTTGCGGGTCTTTCACATGAATGTCTGAAAGAATATAGATAAGGTGAGTAATGATTATATTGGTGAGGAGTTTGTCGCTGGGAGTACATAAAAATTGAACGTGAAAAGACAAATAAGGTCGATTACTTGCACAGGCAGAACAACTTCAGTGGGCAGTCATGCCCACTCTGTCCATTTGCATGTGAGTATACTGTTTTTTGGTACGTTCTTATGTTTGACGAACATATAGTACAGTTGCAGTTAATGATAAAAGTGGGAGTGAATGCATGAGGCCAAAAACATTTCAAGTTGACTTGCTTATTTTAGCAGGTTAATGGAAGAGTAACGGAACACAACTGTTTATAGATAACTAACAGTATTTTTTCTTAATACAGCAAGGAGCAAATACCTTTTGATATGTAAAATTCTTATGATTTAAACATCCTAAATAGACAGTCAGTTAGAGTCATTTTAGATCACTGAACTTTGTTGTATAAATATTTAAATTCAAAGGCTTATACTTCCTGCATCCTACCTATCTTACTGGAAATCCTAATCCATCCTAGCTGCGAAGATGACATCCTAGCAACTATTCAAAGATAGTATGAAATGCTTTGTACAGCTCTGTTAGTTATCAGACCTGTTTGGAAGTGTAAAGCATAAAAACAGTAATATGTTATGATTCATCGTAACAATATATAAGCAGGGAACTGAACATTTTACAAATGGCTTACCTGATATTAGATCCCAGCACAAATGGGCACTCCAAGGGCGATAGTTGTAAAAAACTGCCCAGTAGGTCCTTTACTGTATCATCGTCCAACTGAAATAACATATGCAAATTTTACACTCCTTGTAGCATCTCCTATACTTATAATTATACAGGACTTCGTTTTGGCAAAATGGAGAACAATGTGAAATAGGGGAAGCAGCCACTATTTAATCAATCAATATGGAAAGCACAACAATATTAGCTCTCATTTTGGCATATGATATTTTTTAGTTACAAATTGGAAGCTCAAAATTAGAATCATTGCTCTGACAAAATAATGTAAAGTTGACGAACCTATTACGTAATGGGTAGAAACGTCTTTGTGCTGAGAACTGATGTGTACACATTAATTTATGATAGGTATATGATCTAAAGGTACCTATATTACGATAACGTATGTGTGCAATGAGAGCCTGACGATGGCAAATTAAGCACATCTAGCATAGAGACATAAAGTTCAACTGCAAACTTAAAAAAATAACAGTTTGGTATCAAAGCCGAGGATAAAAGTTTAAGAATTCAAAATGTCAAAACTGTGTTTTTCATTTGGAACTTGTATAATAGATGCTCTGTGTCCTCAACATATTATGTTACGTCTGTAGGTGTACAAAATCTGTCCTCTCTCTCGCGCCTGAACCTGCTTTTACTTTTCGCTGCAGTCATTTTAATAATCACTGGCTAAGTATGTACATTAATCTTTACCTATAACCTGATGCTATGTCTGTAATCTAAACACTTTTTTGCTGAAATGCTGCTTTAGCTATCGATCAGGCATGTTGATCGAACTATCACTATATATTTATATTTAGCCTAATCGGCTGTGTAGTCACCTGCTACACAACCGTTCTTCTCAAAAAAAAATATCTTACACTTGGGTTTGTGGCTCAATAGTTGTCCTGGTTGTACATAAAATTTACGCGTACAGGTGGAGTGAGTGTAGCGTGTGCAGTGTGAGTAGGAAAATCATATTCATGAAGTATATGAGGAGGTAAGTGGAATTAAATTGAAGGCGGCATGTGAGGGAAAAAAGGCAATATGTTTTAACTGTTCAGTCAGAAGGATGTATGTGCCAGTTTGGGACGCGAAATTTTGAATGGAAGAACACTTTATGAAATAGTGATTAACCAAAGTTTATTGTTCCAAGCAAGTAAATAAAGTGGTAATCTCAGAAATTGAGAAAGTGTTGGTTTTACTGTTTTAATTTAGTGTGCAGAATAGTGGGTACATAATGCAAATAAAGTATCAGTGTTAAGTGTTGGTTTTACTGGGTTAACTTAGTGTGCGGAATAGTGGGTAACTAATGCAAATAAAGTATCAGTCTGTTGGGTGCAGATGGGGTAGTTAAATGGATCCATACCATGATCTTGTCTGGGGCGTAGAAGACATGTTGATAAGCTTTATCCGTTGTCCGTGTAGAGGGTAAAGTAAGTCATCCCTGCAGAAGATACAAAAGACAGAAAGCCGTGTTAGAAGGAAAAAAAACTTGACAGCAATTGCAGCATACGAAACAGCGATTGATAAAAATTTAATGTTGCACTGAAATAAAGAAAGTGATAAATTTAGAAATGAAGTAAGGCTTGCTATTGCTGACTTTAATTGTTGTGGACAATTATAGTGAAATGAGATTAGCAAATTATCAGCGAAATGGAGGACGATACGGTAGATAAGTGGATGCATACCAGTTAGTTTTCATGGATGGGAAAGACATTTGTACCATCTTTATGCTTTGTCCTTGTAGAAGACCAATTAAATCATGCTTGCAGAGGAAATAAAAACAGAACATTGTGTTAGATGAACGATGTGTATAATGTGTAAAATTTGCAAGCTTACAGTTTGACCACTTACATTTTGTGTAATTCAGCTCAATTGGGAGGAGTGAGTGAAATTTGGGGGTGGAAAACAGCGTTGGTGTAGCAGGATTGATTGGTGAAGTCTATATATCCGTACTCACGGTGATATGTTGGGTTGAGCAGTTACCCCCATCGCTCGAGCTCGAAGATTCAACCCAAATTGCAGTTGCCAAGTAAATCAGCAGCAGTTGGTAGGCAGGAAAGAGCAAACGAAATTTGGTAGTAGGTAGAAATGCATAACAGTGCAACGGTTGGAAAGTCATATGTTAAATGCAAAGGCTGAGAACAGTATTTATAGGACGAACAAATGGTGTGAGGGGGTATGATGAGTTGAATGATGTGCAGTTTTATTACAATGTTTGTGTATTATTTGCTGTTGGAATGTAAGTGCATGGTAAACAGTGGAGGTTATTGTTTGGAAAATAAAAACAGATGGATTGTAAGCAAGGACGTAGTAAGTGCAGCAGCGGGGTTGGAAGAGGTGGGGATGGTGAGGTTAGGAGTGTATGGACGGGTGGTTGAGAAGTGGAGTCGGTAAGATGTCCTCAGGGGACATTCATAATTTGAGAGCACGTTTGCAAGACATCGTGGTAAACAACATTTCGAGTGTGTGTTGCAGTACTCCGTCGAAGGTCTCCGTTTCGAACCAAAATTTTTGTTGTGCTACCTGAAATCCCACGGGATAAAGCGACGTAAAGTTGGCCGTGACTGAAAACATGGTTGGGAAGATAAATTCCAACATGTGGGATGGTTTGCCCCTGGGATTTGTTTATTGTTAATGCAAAGGCAACCCTAACTGGGAACTGTTTACGGGTAAGGTTGAATGGTAGCTTTATGTTTTCAGAAGCCTTTAACGGTATACGGGGAATAAATACACGTGTACCCCGAAATTGACCGAAAGAAATTTCAGCGTCTATAAGGTTTCGATGGAAGACACGGCAGATTAGTCTCATTCCATTACATAGTCCAATTCGGGGATCAAGGTTACGTAGTAACATTATTGGACATCCTTGCTTAAGAGTCAGCTTATGAGGTGGCATACCACCTGGGTTAAGCGAGTTTAGGAACTCAGTTTGATATAAGTTTGACGGGTCGTCTTCTATTTTGTCAAAAGAGTAGTAAATGTGTTGTTCTCCAGGAAATTGATTTATTATCAAATTATTAACTTCATCCGTAGTTTCATTTGTTGGTGATAGTATCGCTCTACTCAGCATGTACTTTGTGTTGCTAAAATTATCAATTAATGCGGGGAAGATTTCGTTAATCAGACAGTGTAACGAAGTTGGACCGTCCCATCGCACGACAATATGTGATGGTAGTTTGATCATGTCGTCGTGTACGGTGGGTTCAGTACCATTTCCTATGCGCAGAACAAAGTAAGCGTAACTTTGGTCAGATCGTGCCCTCATATTTTTTGTTAGTTGAAATACTTTAACAGTTGACCATAAATATGAACGAACTATACATGCATCAGTTGTTTGCGCTCTAGTACCCCCTGGAACAACCGGTAGAACTTGACGAAAATCACCGCCTAATATCATAATTTTACCTCCAAATGGAGCATCGGCATTGGTCAAGTCTCGTAATGTTCTGTCTAAAGCTTCGAACGCGTGACGATGAGCCATGGTTGCTTCGTCCCATATTAGAACGGTTGCCGCGGATAGAAGTTTTGCAGTATCAGACTGTTTGGCAATATGACAGGTCGATGAAGAGTGTAAGTTAATAGGAATTTTAAATCGTGAGTGTGCTGTTCTACCACCGGGTAACGCAATAGAAGCGATTCCAGAAGTAGCTGTAGCAATTGCGATAAGACCTCGGTTTCGTAGATGAGCTAAAATTGCTTTGTATAGAAAAGTTTTTCCCGTCCCTCCAGGGCCGTCGATGAAATAAATTGAGCTGCTATTCGAATCCACCGTAACCATGATTGCATCAAAAGCTTGTTTTTGTTCAGTGGTTAACTTATTTATTGCTTGTAAGTCAGACGATGTTATTTCTATTGACTGTTCTTCCAAAAGAAGCGTCGAATTGTTGTATTCGGTAGTTGAATGCAGGGAGTGATGAGGTAAATCATAATCAAAGATGGTTCTATTATACTGTTTTAGAAGGTTGTTAAGATCAAAAAGACATCGACCAACTAAATATGTAGCAGAAAGTGAGGCAGAAGAAGTGGATAGGTAATCTTCAGTTAGAAACGGCCAAAATTCATCCCATAGGTCACGTACAGCACAGGGTTCGCAGTAGACTAAAATGGTAACAAATAATCGTCTTAAAGCAAGAGGCATATGGGTGTTCGAAGCATCAGTTAGACAATCCTTAATACTGTTATCGTTTTCTAGCAATCCTTGGTGTTCGGCTGCCTCTTTGAAGGTACTGTAAACAGTTTCGTTGACCGTGCGTAAGTGTTCAAAAGAAAGTGGTCCTGGAATATGATTTAGTAATAGTCGTAAGTAGTAGCGATCACCTTCGGTTGGTGGTACGGTGTATAGCCGACCAATTACTTTACGTTGTATCTGTCTACGTACCCATTGTTTTTGTTCATTGTTCCACCAATACTTTTCGGGAAATTCGTGGTAAAGGTACTGGCGTGCGTCCTCGTCTGTTAAGTTTTGGTAGAAAAATTCGGTAAGCATAGTTTTTGTTCTGTGTTCATCAGCTACAATAGATTGTAAGCTTTCGTTTGAGTTAAATTGAATATGTTGGTTGTTAGGTAGATGTATTTGTAGTCCTATTACTGACGGAGACATGCTACTAAGTTGGAACTTAAATATCCGCCATAGGGACTCTGGTGCGCAGATCCATCTGGCATTAACGAATTGAGAAATTTCATCAATAGCGGATGATGAAGAAGACACGCTTATGGATACGCGATCTGATCCTTTGTAAACGTATTTATATAGATATTTGACAGATTTAATACTGGAACAAATTTCAACGTTTATATGACAGTCATATTTTAGAAGCAAATAAGGGTTATAAGGAACGACCCAACGATTGTCAACTGCAGTATTACTTATGTGACCCTGTATTCCACTGTCACGACGTCTGTAGATGGGATACGAATCAGCTCCTTGTAGAGTTGATGCGGCGAAGGGTTTAGGAAATCCCTTCTTACATATCCCCTCTCGCATGCATACGGCAGTGGGGTTGAAATTGCCGCATGGATGATGAATCATGTGTTTAATAACTAACGTGTACAAATCTGGTTCTAATTCAATGTCTGGAATTTCTGCCCTAACCATAGTATCATAATCGTCGGCGGTATTTAGTTTATCAGTGTCTGTCAGAATAAGTAAGATATGAGCATGTGGTAATCCCCTTTTCTAAAACTCTATCACATGAACATGTGCAATTACTTTACCTAGGACATGTTTATCAAATAAATCAACTTTAAGTTGTTCTAACTTTGCACGGAAAACTCGAGTTGTCAAATCAGGACGATCATATGGCTGTTGAAAGGGAAATAGCTCTTGTGTAATCTCAATCCAATTAGGATTACAGGTTACAGTAATAAATAAGTCAGGCTTTCCATACCTTCGTACAATTGCCATTGCATCCTGATACCGTTGATGCATGTCTCGTGGGCTACCAGTATGGGAGGATGGTAGTACTTTTCGAACCCCAACATTTCCTACAAAAAGCATAGTTGTGTCAAAAATTTAATTGTGTAATGTATATTGGGAATGGAGGAAAATGGATGGGATGGGAAGTACGAACCGGCAGTTGTCTCCCCACTGGATAGAGCGTCTTGTAAACCCTGATATAAGTCGGCTCGAATAGTACCTTGGTGATCTCGAAGATAGCGTAGTCGCATAGTTTCAATTTTGACAAAAGTATCAACCACAAATTGTTGGAGTAGGCGACCACCAAGTAGCAGAAGAGGCTGCTCCGTAGGTCGTACCTACGATGTGTACGAAGTGGTAAGCGTGGGGATATATGTGAGAGTTAATGTATTTGAGGTATGAGTACAGAAGTTGTATATTTCGTTCAGCATAGGGGAGTACAAACCTGTAACATGTGAGAGTAGTAGGCTCTACAGCTGATTTGGTTATGACCGGTATTGTGGATGTTTAGATCCCATCCTTGTTCACCGCGTGGGAGGAGAAGCGGATATTGAAGTGGGTCATAAAATCCAGCTGTATCGGCAACTCGTTGCAAGGTTCCTGATCTTGTTTGGACTATAATCTCTCTGTCGTTTGAACTGTCTGAGCAATCGTCGCCGACAATGATACCCGCCACTTGTGACGCAGTAGGTAGTTGGTGAAAATGACGATTAACTATAAGTTCTTTTATTATCAGCCTGCAATTTTGTATATCAGTACGCTGCCCCAACTGTCGCAGCGCATGTACATAAGGGTTGTAAAAATCTAAGATTTGTTGCAATGTTTGCAGGATGTCTGGTCTTGATATTGCACTATCCTGTTGCCGATTTTCAAGCTCATGATCAGTATCATAGATGTACATTTGGAGGTATCTAGGTCTACTACCCGGCAGAGGCAGAACACTTCCAATGCTGTGATAGATGGAGCCTTGTGCACGGTAAGAGTATATTCCGTTCCGACCGGAGGCCAAGTGTTGATCGATGTTAGCTCCCATAGAGGTGAATGCGAAAGCATTGTTGTAAGATCTGATGTTAGTTCGGAAATGTAAACCTCTGTCACTGCCATCAGTGAATAAAGCTAAAAGTTCTGGAGGTGGCGGAGGGTAGGAAGTGGTAAATTTACCACTTGAGCAACAATTCCCACTTGTTTCACGGGGAAATAATTTTGCACTAGTGTCGGCACTGAGTTGGTTGAGGTAGGATATGGCGGAGGAAAGGTTGGGGAGCAGCAAAATTTCGAGCACAGTTATAACGGGTAGGAAGAGCATATTGATGCGGAAGTTGTTGTGGAGGAGATATAGCTGTTGGTGCAGTAGAAGCAGTATCAACTGTTATGTTTGAATGGGTAATGAATTTACAGTGTAGGGTTAGTTGACGTTTGAAAATACTAAAAAACTATAACCTAAAAAGGATGGGAATTGAATATAAATTTGCTTAACAGCTAAATTGAAGCAGTAATGTAATAACATGTTGGATAGGAAAAGTAAGTGGTGAATGAAGTGTATAAGAGGAAGAAGTGAATATTACCATCAGGTGTCTTATAGTAGGAACGAATATATGTGAAGGTTAAAAAATGTATGTACTGCATACGCATAGAAACTTGGGTAACAACGGTAGGTTGAGCAGAAATAAAAAGTAAAGTGGATGAATTAGTCAGAAAAAATTAAACACAAATGTTTGTAGTTAATTGTAAATTAACTTTTTACAAAAACCGGAGAAAATTTCGTGATGCTAGAATTTGCAAAAGTGTGGTGTTAACATATGTTTAACAGTAAAAGTAGATAAGGAATGACGTGTAAAAAGTTTAAAGTTAAAAATGAGCAAATTAGTTTATGTCTGACAGTTTTAGTGGAAGTATTGTATGTAGTAAACAGTGTTCTGGTTAGAGGAAGAATTTATCAAGTGCATGCTGTTACCAAATTGGTTATAATTTTTTTGATTTGGACACCCACTACTGTTGATTTAGAAACCTATAAATATTAATTTAGATAAAAAAATCAAAGTTGAAATGATTCTGTTCCAATAAAATGAATGTAAATCTGTATAAAAAAATTTGGATAAAAAATTAACTGTTTACATAAATAAATTTCCATAACAATGTTTTATTTAAACACAAACTTTGAAAACTCAGCTAACTGTAAAACAGTCATAGCAAACTTTAAGCTTTCTGAATTTTCTTGAATATATGTAATAGCAATTCTCAAACATAATGAATATCATTTTTCGAAAAAAAAAAGAATCGAAGTCTTCACGGCAGTTTAGAAAAAAATTGTGCAGTGTACGCATATACAGGAGTAAAAACTGCAACCGTGGCAGAAAGGGAAGTCTAAGTAAGTCATGACAATTTCCATAGTGGACGGTTGGTAAGTGTATAAATTTTTTGTATTAAAAAGGGACAAAATTGCTGCAGGCTGGAAATTGCGGTAGTATAGTATTAACATAGGTGAAAGTAAACATGAAGAAGGAATGATTATTGACAGTGTGAAGGTAAAAATCAGCAACTTAATGTACGTCTGGCAGTTTAATTGGAAGTATTGCATGTCGAAAAACATGTTCTGTTTAGAGGAATAAGTTATCAGGTGGTTATAATTTTTCTGATTTGGACACCCACTGCTGTTGATTTACAAACCTATAAATATTAATTAAGATTAAAAAAATCGAAGTTGAAATGATTCTGTTCCAATATAGTGAATGTAAATGTGTATTAAAAATTTGGATAAAAAATTAACTGTTTGCATAACAAAATTTCCATAACAATGTTTTAATTAAACTCAAACTTTGAAAACTCAACTAACTATAAAACAATCAAACCAAACTTTAAGCTTTCAAAATTTTGTTGAATGTAGTATATGTAATAGCAATTCTCAAACATAATGAATATCATTTTTCAAAAATAAAAGAATCGAAGTCTTTACGGCAGTTTGAAAAAAAATTGTGAAGTGTATGCATATACAGGAGTGAAAACTGCAATCGTGGCAGAAAGGGAAGTCTAAGTACAATTTCCATAGTGGACGGTTGGTAAGTGTATAAATTTTTTGTATTAAAAAGGGACAAAATTGCTGCAGGCTGGAAAATTGCGGTAGTATAGTATTAACATAGGTGAAAGTTAACGTGAAGAAGGAATGATTATTGAAAGTTTGAAAGTAAAAAATCAGCAACTTAATGTACGTCTGGCAGTTTAATTGGAAGTATTGCATGTCGAAAAACATGTTCTGTTTAGATGAATAAGTTATCAGCTGGTTATAAATTTTTTGGTTTGGAAACCCACTGCTGTTGATTTACAAACCTATAAATATGAATCAAGATTCAAAAAATCGAAATTGAAATGATTCTGTTCCAATAAAGTGAATGTAAATCTGTATAAAAAAATTTGTATACAAAATTAATTGTGTACAGAACTAAAGTTCCATAAGAATGTTTTATTTAAACACAAACTTTGAAAACTCAACTAACTATAAAATAATCAAAGCAAAATTTAAGCTTTCATAATTTTGTTGAATGTAGTATATGTAATAGCAATTCTCAAATTTAATGAATACCATTTTTCAAAAATAAAAGAATCGAATTGTTGACGGCAGTTTGAAAAAAAATTGTACAGTGTACGCATATACAGGAAGAAAAACTGCAATCATGGCAGAAAGGGAAGTATAATTAATTCATGAGACTTTCCACAGTGGACTGTTGGTAAGTGTGTAATATTTTTGTTTTAAAAAGGGGCAAAATTGCTGCAGGATGGAAATTGGGGTAGTATAGTATTAACATAGGTAACAGTAAACATGAAGAAGGAAAGATGTTTGAAAGTGTGAAAGTAACTAATCAGCAAGTTTTTGTACGTATGGCAGTTTAATTGGAAGTATTGCATGTTGGAAAACATGTTGTGTTTAGAGGAATAGGTTATCAGCTGAAGGTGGTTACCCTTTTTTTTTGTTTTTTTGTTTGAAAAGTCAGTCCCAGTGATATTCATCGCTGGCGTAGGGCTTAATTTATAAGTGTGGATACGTATAAGAACGTAGTAAAACAAAATGGTTGTCACCCGAAAGCATGGTATATGAATCTGAGTCAGGGTAAATAGTACATTTAAATTTGAGGTTGCAAACTGATGTTGGGGAGTCAGAAACAAATGTTTGTCGAAAGCATATATGTGTAAAAGTGGTTAACAGCCGTATTTGCAGAAATGGTGCATATATGTGTACTGTACTTGGTTATAGTGAAGTGTAGATGTTAAAATGTGAAAGAGTTGTAAGCCTGACAGGGAGGGGAAAAGTACCTGTCGAATTTGCGAGCTGTTGGTTTGCAGCAACGGGTGTCCTTCTACTTGCGACGGCGGACTGTCTAGCTTGTTGACGCCTTGTACGTTGAGTGATACGCCGTCTTTCCCTTTGTTGCTGGTCCATAAAGATGTGTAAAAAATTGAGTTAGGTGGATGAAAGTTGTGGAGAGGGTGGGGAAGTGGAACTCATATGCCAAAATATTGCTAACGGAATGAAAGTGGTATAGTACGTAAGTAGTAAAGGTTAAAAGTGGGGTGAGTGAATAGTGGGAAGTGCATACTTATACGATCATGTAGATTAGATATTTTGCAACTGACATACTATTATGTGGAAGATGTTGAAGGAGTCATAGGTCTGTAATTGTGGCTGAAACAGTGGGGTTAACGGCTAGTGTGTAGCAGGTCAAAGGGAGGGTAGCCGGTTTGGGCAACAAATCAGTTGGAAGATATTTTAAAGTCTTATCCGCAGGTAGTAGACGCTTGGTCATTGCTTCTAAATAGAAATGAAGACACCTAACGTGTTCACCTAGGCTGGAAATAAGTTTATCAGATTTGAAAAGTGAACCTACAAAAATACGTTCTTCCACTGTCATTCATCTTATAATTCCTTAACCCATTCTTCTATATAAACATAAATCCAAGCTTTGTACTTGCCTATATCATATAAGTAAAAGAATGTACAAAGGAATAACATCATGAACTTTTGGATCAATGGTAATTGGACAACAAATCCACATATTCAATTACCATTGCAAGAAGAAAAAGTATATTTGAAATTATTTGAAAAGCATGAAAAAATCATTTCCTAACCCTTTACTTCATACTGTAACTTAGTCTTACAGCTCAAACATATGTTTGAAATATCATTTTGTTATATAAACCAAATTTTGAATAACCTAAGTTCTTTCCAGAAAAAATAGTTGAAAGTATTTGAAAGCTCTGATTATACTTAAGAGAAAAGTGGTATTGTTGAGCTGCTTCACCTCTTTAATTATGTAATCCAACCTATTACAAATGGGAATATATTCTACTTATGTTTATTGAGAATGTCAAAGTAAAACTTTATAACCATAAATTTCAGAGTAGAATGTAAAGCACATGTAATAGAACTACAAAACTGATATTATCAGAGCGTACCCAATAATTTATGTCATTTAACAAAATGCACATTAACTGTACCTTTTTTCCAGTCGGTGAAAGTCAATTATGACCACCTCGACGTGTGGCTATCACCAAAGCGTTTTCAGCAGATTGAAGAGTAGCAAAGGTTATGCAGGCTGAAAGGTTCTTACAACTTGTTGGGTTTGTACTGTCAGTAAGACCTGGATTTTCGACTACAGCAGAAGCGTTGAAACCATAATATGAGAAATGATGCTTTACAGCAGTATCCTGGGGAAAACTGAACAGACAAAAAGTCCATGTTAAATTATTATTTTATGTTAACATTCAGAAAGACTTTGTTAATATTTTCTGTTTATGGAAGGGGTAACTATGCAGCGTTATGTATGAAAATTTTATGCTAGAAGACGGCCGTGAATGGGGTTGCTATGTAATTAGCTATACGGTGGATCTGAATAGTTAAGCGTCAGGGAAAAAAATAATTTGTCTTACCGTACCAAAAAAAAAAATTCAACTTACCCTAACTATTCCAACTTTTAAAATTGACAATATTGACAACAAAATAAACTCTACAGTAGTAAACTGGTTGAACTCTAAATGATTTGAAAGTAGGAGATGCATATCTGAATTAAATTACGGAATAATTTTACACAACAACCAAACCATAACATATATCTCGTGGAAAAGGAGGAAAATAGGACAAAAAAACATTGACATTCAGGTAGAGTATAGTTTTCTCCCAATTAAATTTATTTCAGTTGTAATTTAAATAAAAGAAAAGTCTAGTTAAATGAAAAATGAGAGAGGAAACCTTACCCAAATACTCTGTCACCATACGTCAACCCAACCACAGTTAGCAAACACAGATCTAAGCGTTCTCCATCAATATCCTATAGGGACATAAGAAAGATCCAAGTTTTCTTCATCAATATCACATAGAGAAATAAGAAATTGTAGAAACTAAAATCGCAACCTTGTCCTGATAAAGTAATGGTATAATATTAATTTAGCAACAGATATAACGAATATGGAAATTGATTTGAGCATGTTAACTTAGTACGTGTAAAATAATCTAATTATTATATAAATTCTGTATTAAAATAACCATCAGTCTCAAATTATTGGTATTAGGATAAAAATATATCAACGGTATAAACCGGGTAAACAATGGATGCAAAGATTACACAATGAAGTGCTACATATGATATTTCCGTAAAAGTAAGAAAAGCGAACAATCTTCATTAAAAAGATAGTAATAATAACCTGCAGTTCTGTTTTTGCTAGGAGTTTATAAGCAATGCAAAAAATCTTAAATCCAAATCTTTAGGAAAGAATGAAGTTTCAGTCATGATATGATTGAGTAGATGATGGATAATTTACAACAAAATATATTTTTACAGAGAACATACAAAACAGTGCTTCCGCATAATGCAAATGCTTATACATGCTCTTGGTTGGCAAATAAATGAGTCATGCATTCAAGATCCCTAAATAATGCATAACAAACCAAATATGAAACGACCTTGTGCAAATAAAGAATTTAGCGGTACAGTAAGACCAATTGACATAATATATAGTTTTTGAATACCAAAAAATTGAACGTTGATGTAGTTAGTGGAGTTTGGTAAGAGCAGGAAAAACAGTTGGCAAAATTAAATTTAGTTAAAGTGAATATACCCAAAAGGTGAAGAAACTATTGAATGAAGACGATGGAAAAAACATTATTGTTGATGATGTAATCCATTAATTGTACCGTACTTATATTTTTTAACATGGTGAAATATATATAGGTGATGATGATGAAATACCAATATTATTCATGATGAAATAACAGATGAATCATTGATTATTGTACATATATTTGTGAAGCTAATTATAGCATATTTAGTATCTATGTCAATCTTGTAATTGGTAAGTATAAATTTTTGATGGTCTTTGCAAAACGAATATGTATTAAATGCATGTGAAAAGTGAAATCCAAGATGTGGACAGTAAAACATGTTAAGGAAAATATCATTTATTTCAGAAATAAAGAAGATTAATTGAGAGTCTAAGCACAATAACTGGTAAGGTGAAGCTAGTTTATAGTAGGTTTAGGTATGGTAATAGCCTATTAATTAATGTATGCTTAATTCCCATTTACTGATACAATGAACACTGAGTAGCAGTATATCAAAGACAGTGTGAAACAAAGTCAGGTCAGCTTACAGAGCATACAACAGTAATGGACAATTTGACAGCCTTCGACGTTGTTCTGAAGACTTGTACATGTCTCAATTTGCATGATTCTTCAGTTGGTTCTGCCTTTTCAGTGTTTGAACAGTAAAAACTAAGGTTAACAGTCCAGTGGTCTCAATCTTTTAAATCATTTAAAAAAATCAGAACAGAGATGTAATCCATTAATTGTACCATACTTATATATAAATGCACACTTACTGTATAGTCATATTAGGTAGTGAAGCAATTGATAAACCGTTGCTAATAGAGTATATGAATAGAGTAGTAGTAGATTAAATTGTTAGCAGCTTTTGTTTATTACCAAACACAATAACCCCTTTTGGATAAAGCCATAAAAGCATGTAGCATATGAAAGATTATAATATGTATACTAAACAGACAACTACTAACTACTAATATAGTAAAGAGGACAATATATTTAATTTATACAAACAGCTGAAACTTTTTAATTTAATGTAATGAGAGGAGCATGTAGAAATGGAATTTAAGCAATTGAAAGTAATTTAGTAAATGGTTTATTTAAGCAATTGAAACATGTTTGGAAATAAAGGTACCTAATTGATATATGTTTCAAATTACATCCATCGATACATATGCAAGTATTCATTATCAGCATTATTGCTTGGTTCCCAATTAAACGCAATTGAATTTTAAATTTCCAATGTAAAACTTTCATGAAGTGAATGCCACATCAGTTGTACTAAGTAATCTTCATGATATCTCTTAATTACCTCAGAAGCAAAAAAAAAATCATTCAAGTAACGTAATATATAAGCAATTAATTTAGTAGCATGATACATTGATGTTCTATAATCTAAGGTAGAATGACCAATTTTCAGTTTGATTTCTACTGTGTTTGCTCTAAAAATTGGGCACATAACTAAAAATTTAAATTAACTAACATTTATTTGTTTGATTTTTTTTACAAATTGTAGTACCTATTTATCATCCAACACCAAGATTCATCATGCCTAACCCCACATAATATGACCTGTTCTTTTCGCCATCTGACCAGAAGTGCATATGCTTCATTTTCTTGTTCATTGACTACAGAAGGCTGCTTAAGCTGTAAATTCCAAAAAAATGATTAGAAGTGACAAACTGGAAGAATTTATTTATTTTACTTTTGTAGAAGAGTTCTTTAAATAGGCAATTCAATATAAAGAGGAAAAAAGTAATCTAGAGAAGTTATCGTTTAAATTATAGAAAAAATTTCACATCCACGGGTTCTTTATTATAGTGTCTTTATGCATATCTCTGCAGTCAAAAATAAACCCTTATGCATATCTATAAAGTTAAAAATACAAAAATAAATGCAATAATTCAGAAGAATATGAATAAAATTTTGTGTGTTAACTTCAAGTTCAAGATAACTAAATTTATAAACAATAATAAATTACTATATTTTCACATGCTTGCAACTATTAGTATCTACATAAGGTAAGTACCCAAAAAATATGGATGGTGTGGATGTTAAAGCTCCTAGTGGGATGTTATACATATTGAAGCAAGTTGGTAGATCAAAACAAAAATAATAATTTGCATATCGTTGATAAAGGATCAAACAATAAAATATGTACAGTTGTTTCATGACAATACAATTCACAATTTAAGAATATTTCTTCCCTTTATAATATTAAGTCATCTAACCTTCCATTATATTATAGTATAATATAAGAATGAATTGCGGTGAATCTTGGCAAAGAATCAACCACATATTGCACAATAAAACAAATTTTAAGTTACCTAAAAGCTGGTTCAATAAACAAAAGTATTTTGAACAATGTTGTGTAAAGATGAAAGATCTAAGTGTGATAGGGTTACTACATAGTTACTGTTAATTTGTGGGCTTAAATAACTCATAGCGCTCCCTGGTAAGTTCACTTGATAGGCCAATTTAAATCCATATTAAAGACAATAGTAATTATGGTTAAGAGTATAACCTCATTAATTTTCATGTCAAATTTGTGCAGTAAATCTTCCATCATCATCTTCTTTTGAATAAGCATTATCTCCCTTTAAAGACTGCTTGCTGGTATCAAAATTGCGTAAGTGCTTCACACTGTTGCATTCAAATTTCAAACCTAAAAATGCAACACTTAATTCAATTAGAACTGTATTAAAAAGATCACAGAATTGACAAACATAATTAGAAAAATTTATATGCGTATAATTAAAAAGCACTGGAATTTGCTGCAATTGCCGCTGAAACATGACATGAGTTTGGTTAGAAACAATGGTTGATTACAGCTAAATTTTGTTAGAAACATGACATGAGTTTGTAACTGTATATGCTTAAAACCGATGCAGAGATTAAAATATGTATACTAAACAGACAACTACTAACTACTAATATAGTAAAGAGGACAATATATTTAATTTATACAAACAGCTGAAACTTTTTAATGTAATGTAATGAGAGGAGCATGTTGAAATGGAATTTAAGCAATTGAAAGTAATTTAGTAAATGGTTTATTTAAGCAATTGAAACATGTTTGGAAATAAAGGTACCTAATTGATATATGTTTCAAATTACATCCATCGATACATATGCAAGTATTCATTATCAGCATTATTGCTTGGTTCCCAATTAAACGCAATTGAATTTTAAATTTCCAATGTAAAACTTTCATGAAGTGAATGCCACATCAGTTGTACTAAGTAATCTTCATGATATCTCCTAATTACCTCAGAAGAAGAAAAAAAATCATTCAAGTAACGTAATATATAAGCAATTAATTTAGTAGCATGATACATTGATGTTCTGTAATCTAAGGTAGAATGACCAATTTTCAGTTTGATTTCTACTGTGTTTGCTCTAAAAATTGGGCACATAACTAAAAATTTAAATTAACTAACATTTATTTGTTTGATTTTTTTTACAAATTGTAGTACCTATTTATCATCCAACACCAAGATTCATCATGCCTAACCCCACATAATATGACCTGTTCTTTTCGCCATCTGACCAGAAGTGCATATGCTTCATTTTCTTGTTCATTGACTACAGAAGGCTGCTTAAGCTGTAAATTCCAAAAAAATGATTAGAAGTGACAAACTGGAAGAATTTGTTTATTTTACTTTTGTAGAAGAGTTCTTTAAATAGGCAATTCAATATAAAGAGGAAAAAAGTAATCTAGAGAAGTTATCGTTTAAATTATAGAAAAAATTTCACATCCACGGGTTCTTTATTATAGTGTCTTTATGCATATCTCTGCAGTCAAAAATAAACCCTTATGCATATCTATAAAGTTAAAAATACAAAAATAAATGCAATAATTCAGAAGAATATGAATAAAATTTTGTGTGTTAACTTCAAGTTCAAGATAACTAAATTTATAAACAATAATAAATTACTATATTTTCACATGCTTGCAACTATTAGTATCTACATAAGGTAAGTACCCAAAAAATATGGATGGTGTGGATGTTAAAGCTCCTAGTGGGATGTTATACATATTGAAGCAAGTTGGTAGATCAAAACAAAAATAATAATTTGCATATCGTTGATAAAGGATCAAACAATAAAATATGTATAGTTGTTTCATGACAATACAGTTCACAATTTAAGAATATTTCTTCCCTTTATAATATTAAGTCATCTAACCTTCCATTATATTATAGTATAATATAAGAATGAATTGCGGTGATTCTTGGCAAAGAATCAACCACATATTGCACAATAAAACAAATTTTAAGTTACCTAAAAGCTGGTTCAATAAACAAAAGTATTTTGAACAATGTTGTGTAAAGATGAAAGATCTAAGTGTGATAGGGTTAGTACATAGTTACTGTTAATTTGTGGGCTTAAATAACTCATAGCGCTCCCTGGTAAGTTCACTTGATAGGCCAATTTAAATCCATATTAAAGACAATAGTAATTATGGTTAAGAGTATAACCTCATTAATTTTCATGTCAAATTTGTGCAGTAAATCTTCCATCATCATCTTCTTTTGAATAAGCATTATCTCCCTTTAAAGACTGCTTGCTGGTATCAAAATTGCGTAAGTGCTTCACACTATTGCATTCAAATTTCAAACCTAAAAATGCAACACTTAATTCAATTAGAATTGTATTAAAAAGATCACAGAATTGACAGACATAATTAGAAAAATTTATATGCGTATAATTAAAAAGCACTGGAATTTGCTGCAATTGCAGCTGAAACATGACATGAGTTTGTAACTGTATATGCTTAAAACCGATGCAGAGACTAAAAACTAAATTTATGTTGGTCAACTGTCAGAACTAATGGTATGAATCTGCCTGAAACAGAAGATACAACGAAATATGTAGAAGGGGAGTGGAGACTGACATATCCATTATCCATGGTGGAATCAAGTGATTTAGTAAACGAATCCTTTTTTGTACTTAAAAACAGACAAATTTTTATGAAGACAGAAATTGCAGTAATAAGATATTAACATATTCGACAGTTAAAATAAAGAGTGAATGGTCTGTAAAAGGCCAGTAATTGAAAAATAGCAAATTAATTTCTTTTATGCAAATGTGAAAACTAACGGTATGAACGTCAGAAATTAGGGGATGTAAAAATCCATTAATTGTACAGGTAATAGTTGCGAAAGTCTAAATTTAGACTGCTACATCTGGACTTTGATTCTAACCTCTTTCTTTCTGTGTTGATATTTGGCAAACCCGTTTCCAATTCTCTGTATTTAATCAGCAATTGCTGTATGAGAAAAAAGTTTTAAATCAGCTACGAAAAATTCGAGCAGGTAGTTAAATATTTCAAAAATTCACTTACGTCTAGAAAATTAAGAGCATTGAGCAGCCTTTTGTGCTTGGGAATCCTCCTCCTTCCGTCAGTGGTGAATGGCGAAGATCTTCGGTGGGGAACGGCGAAGATGGAGGAAGTCGATCTTCCTGGAAGCTGAAGAGTGTTGACGGCGGCGGTTGGGAATGGCGAAGATGCGAAGATGGTCGGTGGGAGGGGAAGGAACGGTCGAAGGACATAAAGGTCGGTGAAGGAGGGGCGGGTGGTAAGTTGAAGGAGGGGGGCAGCCAATTTTTTCGAGGAGGGCTGCCATTTTTTTCGTTCAAGGGGGAAGTCGGTTTGGAGGAAAGTGGAAGACGGAGAGGAAAAGAAAGAGGGTGGAAATGAGACGTGGGAGGAATACTGTCGGCAACGTGGGATGGGAATGGAAAAAGACTTAACTGTCCTTGCAAACGGATGTGTTGGTATGATGAATGGTGGGCAATACGGGAAGTCCAAAAAAGGCTTCAGTTTGACTGTTTGACCAAGGGTTTTTTATTATAGTATAAGATAATACACATTTTTGCACTATTCGAGCGAATGAGAAGGAGAATTAAACTGTTTGGTAAAATAAGTGGTATGAGATATGTGTGTTTACATCGGTTAATTCCCGACTTGTCCGTTTGATCGTTTTGACCTTCGGGTCGAGTTTACCGAGGAGATGAGGTAAACTTTTTATAGATTTGAGTGTGAAATTTACTAGCGGTTAGTAAGCCGTTTAGTGTGAACGTGTGGTATGGGACACACGTTAAGACTGTTCGGGTTCCTATCCGAAAGTTTGTGATGCATTTGTGTAACAACCCGCAAATTCGTAGCATTTAATTATCGCCATTAGGTGATTAAATCGTTCGTAAATTTTTATTGAAATCAAAAATCAATTTGAAGTTCTTTTATAAAATGGTTGGTAGAGTTTCTATATCGAGTAGAAATTCTTTTAATAAAATTTCGTATTATGGAAACGGGCTTTAAAGAGAACTATTGTGGCCCATACTCATTGTTGCCGTGATAATCATCTAGACCAGCCGGCCCTATTTCTTTTGTTCTCTAACTCGTTCCTTTTTGCTCTGAAAAGAAAATGGCGGTGATTATTTTTCTTCGATCTGAGAAATTTAGGGCTTGGCCTCGCTCGTTCTTTCGATGCTTGCTAAGGCTTTCGTTCCTCTGTTGCCTTCGAATCTGGAATTGAGGCTTGTACAAATTGAAGCGCCGCTCGATAGTAGACTTCAATATTCTCTGATTTGCTCACGGCTCTTCAATTTGGATCGAGTTCCTTTGTGATTTCGGTATGTACTTTGCTCCTTTTGCTTTGCTGATTTTGGCTTACTTGAACTCGATGGATCTATGCCGAATGTGATGTTGGTGCTTGCGACTCCTTCTCTCGAGTTCGTCTCCGCTTCAAACAAGGTGAGTGAACTATCACTCACATCTACTTCACTCTTAGGGCGTTCGAGTTTATTTCAATGTTGATGTTTGTTTTCCTGACTTGGGCTTTGCTTGAATTCCCATATTTTTGTGTTACTTGGTTCACTCGTTTGTGATTTTGAGTTGTTCAGTATCTCGTGACCATCACGGTTCCGATTTGTGTGACTTCGGTCACTTGATTTGAGTAGTGATGCCATGTCTCTGTAGTATCACCATTGTATTGATAATATTTTTGGCCATTTAAATTGAGCTGCTGCTTTGAAATCTAGTTGCTTCACCTAATTTATTTGATGTGTAGCCTTGTTTTGGATTATCTTGTAGTCTTTTCTCTGGCTGTTCAATTCGAGATTCATTGGCTTTATCCGCTTAGATTTAGTTGCACTGAGTCTTAATATCACCTGAGCCTTAGTGTTGGTCTGTTTAGCCTCAAGGTCTGGTTACAGTATGTCGAATTCGTGATGCAAACCCCACTTAGTGTTGGTCTTCACGCATGTATATTCTCGAGCCTTGTTCATGTAAATGCCTTACACTGCTACACTATGGATGTACAATTATTATTTTTATTGTGCTGGCACTGTCCGGTTTCAATTAGTGGTTCACTGTTGCATTGCTCCAATGTATTTCATGTAGTCTGTTCTGATTTCTGGATTTTGAAACTGTATGATTCATTGCATTGCCTCTGGCCTAATCTTTGACTTGATGTACTTGAATTGTATATTCACGTTGGAGTTGTTCGTGGTAGCTTGACCTTTCACAAACTGCACTTGCGCTTGATCATGGTTGCAGTTTTCATTTATTCTTCAACATACCATGTTGTTCTGACCTTTGCATATCTTCTCTGAATTGTTGAGTCTGGACACATATTGTTCATGTGTACATATTTCGTATTCTCTTAGTTGAAACTTTATGTTGCTGCACTGCCTTATTCTCGAATCTGATACATTGCATTGATGCCTTGTATCATTGGCATTTTTGTCATTTTTGCTTCACTGATGACCTTATCTTCTAATGAGGCTGATCTGCTTTTTTTTCTGTTGAGTGTTGTAGTGCCATATCTTTGGTGCTTTCGCCTTCAGTTTGCTATTTCCCTGTGCCCTGCTTTGCGACATGTTGAACTTGTTTCACTTATTGTCTCTTTCACTGGGTACACTGTTTCATTTCACTGATGCAGCCTTGCCCTTAAATACAAGTGGTGGCTGCATTTTCGTAGCAGTTTTACCCTTGTCCCTTGTGGTGACTTTATATTCTGTTGTGGCGAGGCAGTGCACGCGTGCGTGCACTGCAGCCACACCGAATTGACAGATTTTAATCGATATCTCTTTTATTCTTAATTTATCGACCTGTTGCGTAATTCGTAGGCTGTATTGGCGAGGCAGTACACGTTAGCGTGTACTGCAGCCAATTAGCATTGATATTTTTAAATTGACATTTCAATTGCTTAAACTGCTTTGGATTTCTGTTTTGTGGATTAACACTGTTTAGTGTTATATCTGCCGTTATCCAATTCTCGTATCGAGAGTTGGATATACGAGATTTCTGTGACTGTCATCTATATTGAGATTGATTATTATTGCTTCTATGCGCTTATAACTGAGTTTGAATTAGACTGATCCGGGTATTATTTTCTTTTGAATGTAATACTCGGGTCAGACTCGAGTATTTACAGGTTGTAGATTTTTAGCTTTGGGTTACTGCTAGAGCTATGAAGACTTTTTATATCATTTGAAGTGGTCTTCGTCCTGTTGTAGTAGTCAGTGTGTCTGTTTTAAGATGATAATGTATTCATGTATATTAGTTGATAATGTACTTGTATATATAACTTCTTGAGTCGACAGTTGTAGTTGTATCATTTGTATTGTGTCAAATGTATTGTAACTGATATCAGTTATTATATATATGAGACTTTTCGTTCCATCTGTTTTCCGCATTTATGTTATCTGTGTTATTTTTATATCTATTGTCCTAAACTATTATAGCCACTGTGTAGTAGCTTTGAGTTTGTATCGGTATGTCGGGTTTCCTCTAAAAATAGAAATGCAATGTTTTATTATCTGACATATCGGTGCTCGCACAAAGTAATTACATAGATGGTCGCTCCTCAACAGCCTTATTCTCCGTGCTAGTTGACAACACTACACCGTAGTGTTCTTGGCTTGCGTGGGTATAGAGGTGGGGCGTCACAGCTTGGTATCAGAGCCTGAGGTTTAGGACAATTATAAAACATAACTTAGATGGAGCTTGTGTTACAACTATTTGTCGATGTTTATCTCTCATCTTTACATATGATTATTTTTGACTGTTAGGTATGAATTCCTAACGCTTATTCTTGTGTTTTTGGCTTTGAATTGATTTAGCCGATGTTGATTTTGTTTTAATTTGGCAAATTAAAGCCATTTTGACTTTTGGACTTTGTTCCACTTTTGTTCTATGCTATGAGTGTCATTGTGTACCTGTTACACTGTGATGAAAAATAGCTGGACCAGTTGCAAATTGAGTGATTTTGATTTCTCATTCACATCTAGTTTGAATCTCAGCGAGTTTGAACTCGATATTTTGTGGTTTCCTCATCTTGAATTCCATTCGACTTCGGTCACTTTGTTTTTGAGAAATTGCTAATTTCTTGATTTTCAAGACTCTGATTTTGCTTGCTGTTGGTTTCCTAATTTGATCGATTCTTGATCATTTCCCCGATTTGTTGCTATCATTTATTAGCAACTTTGATGACATTTTCTTCGGGATTTTTGTGAACATACTTTCTGATGGATTCAGTATCGATTTCTCTGGATTCCATTCACATCTTCGTATGTGAATTCTTGTGATTGATTGTTTCTACAATCATTTTTGTGATTTGTCACTTTAAAAATATAAAGGTTTTCTATACTAGTAGTAAATATTAAAATCCCGTTTTCCAAACGATTTCAAAACTATTTTACTACAAAGTTCTTTTTCTTGAACCGTTTTCCAATCTATTAGTATATACAAGCCTTTATTTCACTCGTATGAGAAATTGAATTAAACGGCCTAGTAAAACAAGTGGTATGAAACGCTTGCGTTTACTTCGTCGGTTAACTCCTGGACTTGTTCGATTGAACCTTTTGTGACAATTTTCTAGTGAAGATTTACAGTTTGTTCGTAAATATTTAAGTTAAGCAAGTGGTTATGGGACATGAAGCTAAACTTTTATATTTACTAGCTTAGTGTAATTGACACTTCTCGTTGATCATGACGATCATTTTATGATTTAGACTAGCAATTGTGCGATGTCTTTTTGTTTGCAAGGTTAGACTAGACCGCAGTGGTGTGATTCCGACTCACACGTATCTCTTTGTTCGCAAGGTTAGTCTAGACCGCAGTAGTGTGATTCCGACTCACACATATCTTTTTGTTTGCGAGGTTAGACTAGACACCACTTGTGTGATTCCATTTACACATACCTTTTTGCTTTTTGGTTAGTCTGGACTTTAATTTGTGTGATTCCACTCACACATATCTTTTTGTTTGCGAGGTTAGACTAGACACCACTTGTGTGATTCCATTCACACATACCTTTTTGCTTTTTGGTTAGTCTGGACCTTAATTTGTGTGATTCCACTCACCCATGTCTTTTTCTCTGCGAGGTTAGCCTAGACCTCAATCTGTGTGATTCCGACTCACACGCGTGGGATAGCGACCCACGGTCTTCGGACCATTCCTGTGTGAAACTTTAATGGATGGCTTCCATGAGATAGCGTCTCAACTTGTGATACCGGTATTTTGGAGTTTTCATGCTCCTATTTTGTGATAGGCATTTCCCTTTTCCTTTTTATGGTTTAGACTAGCAAATGTGCGATGTCTCTTTCTCTGCGAGGTTAGCCTAGACCTCAATCTGTGTGATTCCGACTCACACGCGTGGGATAGCGACCCACGGTCTTCGGACCATTCCTGTGTGAAACTTTAATGGTTAGCCACCATGAGATAGCGTCTCGTCTTGTGAAACCGGTGTTTTGGAGTTTTCATACTCCCGTTTTCTGATAGGCTCTTTTTTCCCCCTTTTTATGATTTCTGGATTTCTTGTGATGATTTCTAGAATTTGTGCTTCACCAATTTTCGTGATTTCTATTGACAAGTTTTGTCAATTTTTGTGTATTGGTGAATTCATGTGTTATTGACTTGTTATGAATACAAGTTTAGGGTATGATATCCCTTTCTATCTTTGAGAAGATTCTTGTGACATTTTTGATGAATGAAAATTCATTTGGCATTATATTTTGATGCCAGTTATTTTGATGAGATTTTGACGTGTTAACTTCAGTACGCGTCAATTTTGAAATGGATTTACAAGCGGTTCTCCCGCAATACTGATATTGCTAATTTAATCACGTGTTTTCAAAATTCTTTATTTTTAAAAGTTGTTTCAAAAATATAAATTAAAATTGTTTTCAAAATTTTTACAGTTTACATTTTCAAAAGAACGAGGAAGCGATTTAAACGTTTCAGAAAAATCGAGGACTATGACCCCTTTCTTTTACTGATTCGCTTAATTCCGGACTTGTCCGTTTGAGAATGTGAAATGTTATTTTTAAAACACACAATTCTGCACTTTCAAGGAAACGATAAAGAGATTTAAACGATTTAGCAAAAGTACGGAGTATGAAACCATACTTTTACTACTTCGATTAATTCCGGACTCGTTAATTGAATATTTATGACTTCTGATTATCGTTTTTGATAATCAGATATTTGTGAAATTTGATTATCGTTTGAGATAATTAAATATTTTTCGATTTGATAATCGAATCTTTGTGATTTCTGATTATCGTTTTTGATAATCAAATATTTGTGAAATTTGATTATCGTTTGAGATAATTAAATATTTTTCGATTTGATAATCGAATCTTTGTGATTTCTGATTATCGTTTTTGATAATCAGATATTTGTGAAATTTGATTATCGTTTGAGATAATTAAATATTTTTCGATTTGATAATCGAATCTTTGTGATTTCTGATTATCGTTTTTGATAATCAGGTATTTGTGAAATTTGATTATCGTTTGAGATAATTAAATATTTTTCGATTTGATAATCGAATCTTTGTGATTTCTGATTATCGTTTTTGATAATCAGATATTTGTGAAATTTGATTATCGTTTGAGATAATTAAATATTTTTCGATTTGATAATCGAATCTTTGTGATTTCTGCTTACCGTTTTTGATAATCAGATATTTGTGAAAATTCGATTATCGTTTTAGATGATTGAATATTTGCGATTTTGAGATTCGTGCTTCGTCTTTTTCTCTGACGATTCAGGTGAGTAATTTGATTTACTCACATTCAATTCGTGCAGTACGTGATTTCTGCTCTGATTCCTTTTCTTTCAATTGCTAGAACTCGATTGATTCTTGCTTCTGATAGTCGTCTGATTTTGATTCCTTGATCCCCTCGATGTTGATTCTTTTGATTTTAAGCAATCGAACCTTTTGATTTTTATCTGATACTTCCATAATTCCGATACTTCCCTATTGACCTTTGCTTTGCTTATGCATTCGACATTGCCTTGTTCTTATGGTTGTTACCTTTTGTCCATTTATTCTTTATGATTGCGAGGATGCAATTTCTTTAAGGAGGGGAGTCTGTAACAACCCGCAAATTCGTAGCATTTAATTATCGCCATTAGGTGATTAAATCGTTCGTAAATTTTTATTGAAATCAAAAATCAATTTGAAGTTCTTTTATAAAATGGTTGGTAGAGTTTCTATATCGAGTAGAAATTCTTTTAATAAAATTTCGTATTATGGAAACGGGCTTTAAAGAGAACTATTGTGGCCCATACTCATTGTTGCCGTGATAATCATCTAGACCAGCCGGCCCTATTTCTTTTGTTCTCTAACTCGTTCCTTTTTGCTCTGAAAAGAAAATGGCGGTGATTATTTTTCTTCGATCTGAGAAATTTAGGGCTTGGCCTCGCTCGTTCTTTCGATGCTTGCTAAGGCTTTCGTTCCTCTGTTGCCTTCGAATCTGGAATTGAGGCTTGTACAAATTGAAGCGCCGCTCGATAGTAGACTTCAATATTCTCTGATTTGCTCACGGCTCTTCAATTTGGATCGAGTTCCTCTGTGATTTCGGTATGTACTTTGCTCCTTTTGCTTTGCTGATTTTGGCTTACTTGAACTCGATGGATCTATGCCGAATGTGATGTTGGTGCTTGCGACTCCTTCTCTCGAGTTCGTCTCCGCTTCAAACAAGGTGAGTGAACTATCACTCACATCTACTTCACTCTTAGGGCGTTCGAGTTTATTTCGATGTTGATGTTTGTTTTCCTGACTTGGGCTTTGCTCGAATTCCCATATTTTTGTGTTACTTGGTTCACTCGTTTGTGATTTTGAGTTGTTCAGTATCTCGTGACCATCACGGTTCCGATTTGTGTGACTTCGGTCACTTGATTTGAGTAGTGATGCCATGTCTCTGTAGTATCACCATTGTATTGATAATATTTTTGGCCATTTAAATTGAGCTGCTGCTTTGAAATCTAGTTGCTTCACCTAATTTATTTGATGTGTAGCCTTGTTTTGGATTATCTTGTAGTCTTTTCTCTGGCTGTTCAATTCGAGATTCATTGGCTTTATCCGCTTAGATTTAGTTGCACTGAGTCTTAATATCACCTGAGCCTTAGTGTTGGTCTGTTTAGCCTCAAGGTCTGGTTACAGTATGTCGAATTCGTGATGCAAACCCCACTTAGTGTTGGTCTTCACGCATGTATATTCTCGAGCCTTATTCATGTAAATGCCTTACACTGCTACACTATGGATGTACAATTATTATTTTTATTGTGCTGGCACTGTCCGGTTTCAATTAGTGGTTCACTGTTGCATTGCTCCAATGTATTTCATGTAGTCTGTTCTGATTTCTGGATTTTGAAACTGTATGATTCATTGCATTGCCTCTGGCCTAATCTTTGACTTGATGTACTTGAATTGTATATTCACGTTGGAGTTGTTCGTGGTAGCTTGACCTTTCACAAACTGCACTTGCGCTTGATCATGGTTGCAGTTTTCATTTATTCTTCAACATACCATGTTGTTCTGACCTTTGCATATCTTCTCTGAATTGTTGAGTCTGGACACATATTGTTCATGTGTACATATTTCGTATTCTCTTAGTTGAAACTTTATGCTGCTGCACTGCCTTGTTCTCGAATCTGATACATTGCATTGATGCCTTGTATCATTGGCATTTTTGTCATTTTTGCTTCACTGATGACCTTATCTTCTAATGAGGCTGATCTGCTTTTTTTTCTGTTGAGTGTTGTAGTGCCATATCTTTGGTGCTCTCGCCTTCAGTTTGCTATTTCCCTGTGCCCTGCTTTGCGACATGTTGAACTTGTTTCACTTATTGTCTCTTTCACTGGGTACACTGTTTCATTTCACTGATGCAGCCTTGCCCTTAAATACAAGTGGTGGCTGCATTTTCGTAGCAGTTTTACCCTTGTCCCTTGTGGTGACTTTATATTCTGTTGTGGCGAGGCAGTGCACGCGTGCGTGCACTGCAGCCACACCGAATTGACAGATTTTAATCGATATCTCTTTTATTCTTAATTCATCGACCTGTTGCGTAATTCGTAGGCTGTATTGGCGAGGCAGTACACGTTAGCGTGTACTGCAGCCAATTAGCATTGATATTTTTAAATTGACATTTCAATTGCTTAAACTGCTTTGGATTTCTGTTTTGTGGATTAACACTGTTTAGTGTTATATCTGCCGTTATCCAATTCTCGTATCGAGAGTTGGATATACGAGATTTCTGTGACTGTCATCTATATTGAGATTGATTATTATTGCTTCTATGCGCTTATAACTGAGTTTGAATTAGACTGATCCGGGTATTATTTTCTTTTGAATGTAATACTCGGGTCAGACTCGAGTATTTACAGGTTGTAGATTTTTAGCTTTGGGTTGTTGCTAGAGCTATGAAGACTTTTTATATCATTTGAAGTGGTCTTCGTCCTGTTGTAGTAGTCAGTGTGTCTGTTTTAAGATGATAATGTATTCATGTATATTAGTTGATAATGTACTTGTATATATAACTTCTTGAGTCGACAGTTGTAGTTGTATCATTTGTATTGTGTCAAATGTATTGTAACTGATATCAGTTATTATATATATGAGACTTTTCGTTCCATCTGTTTTCCGCATTTATGTTATCTGTGTTATTTTTATATCTATTGTCCTAAACTATTATAGCCACTGTGTAGTAGCTTTGAGTTTGTATCGGTATGTCGGGTTTCCTCTAAAAATAGAAATGCAATGTTTTATTATCTGACATATCGGTGCTCGCACAAAGTAATTACATAGATGGTCGCTCCTCAACAGCCTTATTCTCCGTGCTAGTTGACAACACTACACCGTAGTGTTCTTGGCTTGCGTGGGTATAGAGGTGGGGCGTCACAATTTGTCTAAGAGACGTATTAGCCAGTACTGGACCTTCAGGTCATTTGTCCTTTGGGACGTTTGTCTAAGAGACGTATTTGTCCATTACGACGTATTTGTCCTTTGGGATGTTTGTCTAAGAGACGTATTTATTTCTCCTTCGGGACGTTTGTCTAAGAGACGTGGTGCCTTATTTTGAGAGAATAGTACTTGGCAGGCTTCGTCCATAAGCACGTGCTATATCTTTGAGATGATTTCATTGATCTTTGTGATTTCCCAAGAGTATCGCCTTTTTATTGTTAGCCATTTGAGCTATTTAGGATATTATATATACTAGTATAAATCACACGTATGTGCATCCGATAGCTTTGTTGGTCACAACATTTTTATTTCCAAAAGTTACGTTGATGGTGTCGGATGCAAATTTATAGTGAAATTATGTTTAAGAGTGCTAGAAAAGGGATGGTGGTGAAGGTTGTAAATGGACGGTAAAATTCCGTTGATGGACAAAGGGCATTTTCGGAATTTCAAAAAGACGCGGTTGAAATTTTATTCATTGAATTATCATTATTAATAGTAGAGATATATATATATATATATATATATATATGGCGATTAACTTGTGGGAATTTGAACCCTTGTGAGTTCTATTTTTGAGATTTTAGTTGCCTACACAGGCGTTTTATTGAGATTGCCGATATGGTGTATATTTGAGATTTTAATCTCCTATTTGGAGATATATTTTCCTTGTGGCGCATTTGGAGATGGTGATTTCTTTGAGTTGCTTTTGAGATTGCCGTTATGGCGGGTTTGGGATTTCTCCTTTTTAGGACCTATAATTTTCCCTGAACCATTATTGATGATTTGTGATATGTCGATGATATGAGGCTTTCTTAGCGTTTTATGAATTGTTTTTTCTCTTTTGAGATTGTATGTTTGTGTAGTGATACCATATTATCACTTGATGTAACCATGCACTTTAATTGTCCCTTCTCACTTGAGAATATTACCACATTATCCTTATGCTCATATTATCGCTTATCCTTGTAAACTGATTTGTTTAGCTATACTGACCCATGTATTTATACTCGGGTCAGACCGAGGTGTTTCAAGTTAGGTACATTTAGACTTACCCTATTCTGCTTCCGCATGGACTATTCTGTTAGCTCTTTTTGTTATAGCTTTTTTTGTGTAGTCCTTTTTGTTTGCTACTCTGATATGTATATTCTTTTGACTCGCTTGTATATTATGGTCGCTATACCACTTGACACATATCATTTTGTATACTCTCTGATGTATCTGTATATATGTGTGATGATCTTCTGTTCTGTGATGTGTTTTGCATTCGAGTTGTAGTATTTTGATATAATAGATCCTATAGCCACCTATGGCTTCGTGTTAAGTATTTATTGGATAGGTCGATCCACTTGAGTTAGAAAAAAACAATATAGCATTTGTCGACGTATTCAATAGATAAGTAAGACAAGGCTATATATGGTCGCTCCTAGCTAGCCCTATTCTCTACATTAGCAGACAATATTACCCAGTAATACTCTTTGTTAATGTGGGCCTCGGTGTGGGGCGTCACAACTTGGTATTAGAGCTAAGTTCAAAACAAAATATGATAAACACAGAACAGATGCACATATTATGGTACATCTAAGTGTAATACAAGTGTTATGAATCCCTTAATCATTGTGCCTTTGACCTTTTCTTGTCCTTTGGGGTAGATAGAAGTTTGGGATACGTTTAGGAATGCGTTTTAATTCTGTAGTATTCCTTATTGAATTAATGATATCTATCCCGTGAATAATCTTTATCTTATCTTAACTTTCAGCTAATGGTTGGAAGAGGCAGAGGACGATGCTCGGATGCGGGGCAGTCCAGTGGCTCCCATTCGGACGGCGTTTATATGTTTGCCAATCAGTTTATGGAGTTATTTAGGAGCACTCAGCCTCCAGCTCGTACTCCATCGTCTCCTCCGTGCAAGTCTGTCTTTGCATGCATGTGCAGTGATTTCTCTCATCTCGGAGGAAAGCCGTTCAAAGGCTCTGAGTCCATTCTAGAAGTCCAAGCTTGGATTCATACGTGTAAGCACATCTTCTCTCGCATGGATCTTTCTGACCACGGCAGAATTCTCATAGCATCTAGCATGTTGCAAGAGCGTGCCCTTGACTGGTATGAGCTTCTCATAACCAACTCGATGAGTCTACTCTTTCTTGGACTCATTTTCAGGAACGATTTGAGCTCAAGTTCGTTCCTAAATTTGAGAAAGCTTTATTGGCCCGTCGCTTCCTCGAGCTGAAGTAAGGGAAGTCCTCCATCTATGATTATGTTTCATCATTTGAGGTCTTATCTAGGTATGGTCTTAAATACATCGGCACTCCATATAAGAAGAATCTGAAGTTTGTCTACGGTCTTAAGAAGTATTTGAAGAAGACTTTGATGCTCCAGCTCAAGCTTTCTTTCGAGGAGTTGGTTGACTCGGCGCTTCATCTCGAATTCGTCGAGAAAGAGTGCGATAGTGGTGATGAGGTTGAGGTTCGCAAGAACCCCAGTAAGAAGAAGTTCCCATTTCATAAGCCGAAGTCTTTCCTTTCCAAAAAGAAGAAGTTTGTTGGTCCAAGTTCTCAGCATAGTGGAGCACCTCCTACTCGGAAGGGGTGTTTCAATTGTGACTCATCTGACCATATGATCCGTGACTGCCATAAGCCTATTATTTTTCGCTATTGCAAGAAGGAGGGTCATCGAGTTGCCAGTTGTCCTATTGCTCCGAATAGCCAGCTTGGCAAGTTGAATGTAGTGGATACTTCTAGAGGGTCTTGTCAGCGCAGAGGTACATCTCCTTCTATCCCTGAATGCTCTATTTTATTCCATGATTGTTCTATTAGAGTTCTCTTCGATACGGGTGCGTCACATTCATTCGTATCGAAATAGCTCGTTGATGCTATTTCTTTGGATGTTTCATGCCTTGTTACTTCATTGAGGATTGCGAATCCTATCGGGAGATCCGCAACTCTTAGCATGCTTTGTGAGGATGTTGAGATTATTTTATGTGGCTTTTCTTTTTGTGCGAATTTGCACGTTATTTCTTACTTGGGTTTTGATATGATTTTGGGTATGGACTGGCTAGTGTGATACGATGTCAGGATTATTTATTCTGAGTGGGTTTTATATCTTCGACATCCAAATTCGTCTACTCAACTATCACTTGTTCTTCGAAATGTGGATAATTCCGAAGTGGCTTTATATTCTTTAGACTCACGAGATGATGATGATATATCTCGTACACCTGTTGTTTGTGATTTCTCCGATGTATTTAAGCCTGTTTCAGGTTTGCCACCCAAGCGAGCGATTGAGTTCCACATCGATCTCATTCCAAATGCGCAACCAGTTAGTCGTCCTCCCACAAGGATTTCTACTAAGGAAAATGAGGAACTCAAGAAGCAGCTTTTAGAGCTTGAGTCCAAGCAGTTGATTCAGTCTAGTTTTTCACCGTGTGGTGCCGCGGTCGTCTTCGTGAAGAAGTCCAATGGAACTCTTAGGATTTGCATCGACTATCGCAAGCTTAATGGGTTTACCATCAAGAATATGTATCCGTTGCCTAGGATCGATGACATGTTCGATCAATTGAGTGGTGCTAAGGTCTTTTCTCAGCTCGACCTTGCCATTGGTTTTCATCAGCTATGAGTTGCGGAAGGTAGCATACCTCTTACAGCTTTCCGCATTCGATATGGATCTTACGAGTGGCTCGTTATGCCATTCGGTTTGACGAACGCTCCTGCTTTCTTTATCGATCTTATGAATCGAGTATTTCGAGAATATCTCGATAAGTTCATCCTTGTGTTCATCGACGACATTCTTGTCTATTCAAAGTCTGAAGCCGAGCATGCTAATCACTCAAGAATTGTCTTGAGTACTCTTCGTCGTCATCCGCTTAAAGCCAAATTCTCCAAGTGCCACTTCTGGGAGAATAAGGTTAAGTTCTTAGGCCATGTTATTTCTTCCGAATGCATTTTGGTCTATCCCTCGAAGATTGAAGCCATCCAGAATTGGAAGAGGCTTGAGAATGTTCATGAGATTCGCGGTTTCCTTGGATTGGCGGGTTACTAATGTCGATTCATTAAGGATTTTTCCCGCATTGTGCTTCCTCTCACCAGCCTTACACGTAAAGGCGTTCGATTTATTTGGTCCGAAAAGTGTGAAGCTTCTTTTCAGCGGTTGAAGGTGCTTCTCACTAATGCTCCTATTCTAGTGGTTCCCGAAGGGAATCAAGATCTTGTTATCTACACCGATGCTAGTCATTGTGGCCTCAGTGTCGTGCTTATGCAGAAGGATCGGGTAGTTGCTTATGCTTCTAGGCAACTGCAAACGAATGAAGTTCACTATGCCACTTATGACCTCGAATTAGCTGCTATTGTCTTCGCTTTGAATATTTGGCGAAATTATCTATTAAGCAAGCACTTCATTCTCTATACCAATCACAAGTTCTCGAAATATCTGTTCACTTAGAAGGAGCTCAATATGAGGCAACATCATTGGCTCAAGTTCCTTGCCTCTTATGACTTTGATATCCAGTATTGTAACGACTCTGAATTTTTGACATTTGTAATCAGAATATTTAATTGATTTTAAATATCTGGATTGTCAGTTTAATTTCAAATTCAAATACCAGAATGAATTTGGCAAATTAATTTGTGAATTTAATCGTATGAAATTGGGTAAAATTTTGAAATTGGATTTTTAAGCTGGTTAAAAATATATTCAAGGCTTAGAAATTCATATTTATTATACTGAAGATAATAGAAGCTTCAGAATTGAATTTGAAACTGTTTTGTTCAGTTTTGAAATTTAGTTGTTTAAAACAATAATTAAAAATAGCATTCCGGGGCACAGTCTCGGAATTCGATGAAACCAATTCCATTGGATCCATAATATTGTATTATTATCGGATTTCAATTTTCGTAATGTTTCGAGTGATCGTTAGGCCGTACGATAAGCAAACGCGCTGAAGATTTTATCGAAATTCAATTTAATAACTGGTCCAAAAAGCTATCTTCACATACGATCAAATTTGGACTCGGAACCTTTTCCATTGTGTTCGGAATAAGCGTATAACATTACAAACGCCTAGCGGCACGTCTCGATAGGAAGTCAAAATTTTTATTTGACTTTATCGGAACAATTCGAATTTGAATTTAAATTGAATATTTATATTAGTCAACCCCAGTTGAAATTATCTCACATCAATCCTTTACCAGTCCTTTCCAAAGCTCTGTCGCATGCTACATTCTTTTCAAATATCACATCTGTTCCCTACCCTTCAGAACGAAATCGAAACTTCAAAGAAAAAAAATGGCCGAGAAAATTCGCAGCCTCACGAGATTTAATCGAGTTTTACCTCCCTCTCTAAAAATCAACAGCCGTGGTCGCTCTCCCTTTTTCCTAACCGAATCATGCCGAACGTTTTAAATCAAACTAATGGCGACCGAGGTAGGGATGCATCAGATCGATCAATCGAAGGGAGTGGAACGTTCTCGCGCTCGCGAGATTAAGGACATCGACGGGGCAGTGGGTCTCGTGAGGTCGAAGTGGTGATCAAGGTGACGTTGAGTGTCGTGATTTCAATCTCGAGCTCGATGGCACTCGCGAGTAAGGCAGAGGCCTCACGGTGAGTTCGCCGATGTCGCCGCTAAGTCAGAATCGCGGCATCATTGTTCGAAATCGCGTGGCCAAGGTGACGCATTCGCATGCTCGTGTGGGTGGCTGGAGTCACCAGTTTGACGGAGGCTCGAGGCGTGAAGGTTAGGGAGAGTCGTGTGGTCGTTAATGGATGAGGCTCGATGTAGTCTCGATGCTAAAGGGAAGCGTGAAGCTTGGTGGGCGCTGCAGTGTGCGTTCATGTGAAGTTGTTCAGGGTTCATGAGTTTCGTCAAAGGCTGGGATGGCGAAGACGCAGTTGCATTATGTTATCCAGGCTTGTTGTTTCCTGGGTATGGGTTCTCTGTTCTTTCCTTTATTTCATTTTGAATTCAAATTAGGTTTGAACAATAATGAACTTGAGAAAATGTTTAGTATATAGAACATGTGTATTGGTGAAATATATATATGATAAGAAGATTTTACAGAAGTTTTAAAATGTTTTGATTCAGAAAGAACGAACAGCAGAAATATTTATATTCTTTACTGAAAGAAGAAAAATAAATATACATATTTTAAATTTGCTAAGTTTATTTTTAATAATGGATTTGGTGATAAATTTATTTAGTTAACTTATTTAAGTATTTTAGTTACCAAAAATAATCTTTTAAGAGAAATTAGTTTAAAAAGTAAATCATTGGTTAATTAAATCTATTTCAAAGAGAATATTTTGTTAAAAAAATGAAATTAGTTTAAAAGTCAAATTTCAATTTTGAAATTAAAATCATTGTATAATTGAAACTTATCAAATTAGAAATTGAGTTATTCGATTTGTTCAAATATTAATAAATTGTATATACAAGGTTTAAAACTGTGAAGAAATGATCAAAACGGAAATGGATTGCAAAATAAAAAGCTAAGGTGAGATCTTCTCACTCAAATAAAAATTTGAATTGCAGTTATTGATTGATTGACTGTTTGGATTATGATAGTATATATATAGTAGTATATAGCAATAAATATATATTGGAATATATATATTGGAGTTGTTGATTTCCCGCATTATATAGCGGATGAGACCCTATTGCGCCGCATAATAGCGGATGATATTTTATAAATCCCATATACCACGATATTCCACCTCGAAGTGGAATTGGTATTGTGCTAACATCTGTGGATGTAGGGAAACAGGTTGGAGGGATCCAACTAGATTCCTCAAATTATGTGAATTTGTTTCATATATCGTGTGTTGATTATTTATAATCTGTGTGTGATTATATTTGTGATTGAGACTGTTGAAGGCTAAAATTTAGCCGAATGTATTTTTGGTATCGTTGGATACCAGAAATAAATATAAATTGGATTTTGAAATTAAAGTGGAAAACTTTAAGTAAATTTATTTTTAAGAGTTGAATAAATTTGAAAGAAAGAATTTAACGGTTAAAAATTTGATTTTTGTAATCTTATCGAATAAATTCCAAAATATGGGAAAAATTATTAATAAATGAGTTTTGAATAATATTGTTTAAAAGCAGAAGAATTTATTGAAAATGGAATTTTGAATAATTTGGAAAGAATAAAGGAATTTGTTTAAAAGGTGATAAATTTGTTTGAAACCCATTTGATAATTAATCTGGTATTGGGAAATAAATTTTTAGGGAATTAATAAGATAATTGATTTAGTGTTTGAAAAATAAATTGGGAAATCAATTTGTAAAAAATTGATTTAGTATTTGAAATAAATTTAGAAATCAATTTGGAATTTGATTTTGGAGTTAAAAGTGAATATTGAGAAATCGATTTGAAAATCGTATAAAAAGTGAATATTTGGAAATGTAAATTCAAATTGGAATTTATAAAGGAAAGGGAAATTTGTTTTAAAAATAAACACCGATTTATTTTTAAAAGTGTGGAAATAAATTTACAGATTTGGGATGTAAATTTAAAATAAATCTATAAGGATTTATTTAATTGGTTTAAATGGACCATTTTGAAGTGGAAGTGTATTCTCACTATAAACCCGAGTATATTTCCAAAGTAGCTTTTAAAAATATAAATTAAAGGTTCTAAAGTTGGTTTTTAAAAGAAATATTTGGAAATATATTTCGCGTAGGGAAATTGATTTGAAATTGATTTTCAAAAGTTTGAAAAGTGAAAAGTTATTTGAAATTAATTTTCAAAGCGTTGAAGTGTGGAAAAATATATATCTTGTGAAGATATTTTGAAAATAAATAATTTGGAAAAATTATTTAAATCTGATGATTGTTGTGAATGTTGTTGATAGTTAAATCACCGACTATCAATATTCGCCTTTGAAATGGCACTTGAATTTGTTTTTTTAAAACAAGCGCTCATTATTCGGTTTAGCCGGGAGAGGACTTTGTGTCATATAACCCATTCCGAATAATGATACGACGTGAATGGATAACATTTAAAGACCGGTGTGAAGACCGGGTATTTTCGAAAATGAAAGGACAACCTGTCGAATGTCTCTGCACCGAGTTGCTCCGGTATAGAGATTTATATCACTCTTCTTGTGATGGGAAGTCCGATCAGGATTGTGAATACCCGGATTGCAAGGGCTTCTTTGGAAGTGCTTTCTGTTCTGTTCGAACCTGGAAAAGACTTGTATGGTTGTTTGTCTGACATTACACTTTGAGATATAAAGCTGATTTCTTTCAAATACATTTCTGTTGGTGGCGGAGAATTTATTCTCTTAGCTTAACACCCTTATCTGAGAACGTACGAGCTCAAAGGTTATGTAGTTGAAGGTCATCAGTGATATACTCCCAATTTGGTAGTGTGGCATGCCGAGTGTTGTTGTGTGATTATTATTTATTGATTATTTGTTGATCAAAGCGTGGCTTTGTGAAAAAGCGTAGCTTTGTGGACGAGACCTCATCGGACCTCACAACCCGGAAATGGGTCGAAACAGGAATGATGCGGCAAGGTTATGAGGGTCGCTCCCTTTAGGGTATGTCATTTCCTTCTGGAAAAGGGTGGTATCATGGTATGGAGCCCAGATACTTACTCATGTGGACACACTTTATTTATTACTGTGTGATGTTGTTGGTTATCGAGCGCTCGGATAAAGGTCCCAAAGGACCGGGGGATGGCATATTCGTGTAGTAGTTACCTAGTGTAAGAGGTAACCCAGCCTTGTGTTAGCAGAGAGCCAGGTTGGTTTCTCGGGACGTCCATCCAGAGGCGTACCCATTGGCAGTAGGAAGTTCCTTAGCCTGACCATTTGTTGGAAATCCATTTCCCAATACGAACCTTGTACGGTTTTAGTTGTAGAACCTGCCATTTACTTATGGTGGTCACCACTGTTTAGATGGTAGCTATAGTAGGCATAGTTCGAAATGTCTATGCGGGCTAAGATTAATATTATACTTTCGAAATGTTTTACACACTAGACATTAATAATAAAAATCCGATGGTTTTGCGTAGTAAGCATCTTTGACTATCATAAGGAGAAATCTCCTCCAATTCTGCGTTTGCATTGTGTGTGTGGCGGGAGGCCTTATGGTAGTTTCATTTTCCAAAAGCATTGCGAAATTCTTTTATTTTCTTTGTGAAAATAACTGTTTTACGATCTCACACCAGTCACCATGACTGACTCGGAGTTTATTGTTCACTTTCTAAACTCTGGGTGCCTATAATTTTCCACACGGGCAGCCTAGAGTTATGTTATCAGGATATTCTGGATATTCTGGAGCTTTGGAGGCAAGCTGGATGGCGAGACGTACTTCCGTACTTGTTTATTTATTCTGCTGTGTATTTTGTATGAGGACAAGTTATATAACTGTCCATTGTTGTATTGAGTTGTATATTGACTATCATTGTTGTATTGTATAAACTGATATCGTTCTTTGTTTAAAAGACTAGTGATTATCTATTATATATTGTTCCGCTACGAATGTGAGATTCTGATATTGTTTCTGTTTCTGTTCTTTCTTTTCTTCTGTCTTCTTCTACCTCTTCTTTTTAACCCTAATGGTTCGATTTTCCGGCATTCGATTACGCGGCATTTGATATAGTAGACATATTAATGTCGACTTTCGAGCATCGAAAGATCGAAATCGTTACAAGTATACCCCTGAGAAGGGTAATCGTGTTGCTGATGCGCTTAGTCGCAAACATTCGGCTGTAGTTTCTATGTGTTAGCCGAGTGGGATGTTCTAGAGACCTTATTCCTTTGTGATATTTGTGATCGAGCTCCATCTTCTGATTCTCCTATTTTATTATTCGGTTTGGAAGCTCGACCCAGTTTATTGGATCATATAGCCGATGCTCAGCGGCGTAATCCCGATCTTGTGCACCTTATTCAGATTTGTGAGTCTGAGCCCCATGATGAGAAATTGCGAGAATTCAGCATTGATTCTCATAGGTGTCTTCGCAAGAAGAACCGTCTAGTCGTGCCTTCTGATTCTGCACTTAGGCGTGACATTCTCGATGACTGTCATCGTTCAAAGTATACCATTCATTCTGGTAGTAGTAAGATGTATGCCGATATGCATCGCCTTTATTATTGGGAAGGCATGAAGCATGATGTAGCAAGTTATGTGAGTAATTGCATGACTTGTCAACTCATCAAAGCCGAGAATCAGCGCCCTTCTGGTCTCCTTCAGCCTCTGGAGATTCCATTGTGAAAATGGGATCAGATTTCGATGGATTTCATTGACGACCTACCTCGTTCGAGATCAGGATATTCTACCATTTGGGTTATTGTTGATCGCCTCACCAAATTAGCTTATTTCATTCCTATTAAGTCTAATAGCATGCTTCTCATTTGGCCAAGTTATATATCAAGGAAATCGTGAGACTTCATGGTGTTCCAAGTTCGATTGTTTGTTTCCTTGATCCACTTTTCACGAGTCATTTCTGGCAGAGTCTTCGGCAAGCTTTGGGAACAAAGCTTAATTTCATCACAGCTTATCATCCGCAGTCTGATGGATAGACTGAATGGGTGAATCGTATTCTTAAGGAACTTCTTCGTGCTTGCATCCTAAATTTTGGTGGTATTTGGGAGGATCACTTACCTGTTATGGAATTCTCATACAACAATAGTTTCCAATCTAGTATTGGTATGGCTCCTTTCGAAGCCTTATACGGAAGGCCATGTCAATCACCTTCGTGTTCGTTGGAATTTGGGGAGAAGCTTATTCTTGGCCCAAATTCTATCCGTGATTCTTTTGAGAAGATTGTTCCGATTCAACAGAGAATGAAAGAGGCACGGAGCCGCTAGAAATCCTATGCGGACAACCGTAGGAAGCCTCTCGAGTTCTCTATTGGTGATCTCGTCTTTATTCGTGTTTCTCCTATGAAAAGGGTTATGCGCTTCAGTGCAACTGGAAAATTGGCTCCTCGCTTTATAGCACCATTTCCTATTACTGAATGCATAGGCCCTGTGGCTTATAGAGTTTCGCTTCCAACTCATCTATCTGGCATTCATGACGTGTTTTACGTCTCCCAACTTCGGAAGTGTCTGCGAGAGTCGGATTCTATTATCGATTCTCCTGATCTGCAAGAGCTTGAGATCTCACCAGACCTATATGTTGTGCAGCAGCCTATTCATATACTTGCTTTGGAGGTGAGACGCCTTCGAAACAAGGAAGAGCCACTCATTAAAGTTCAATGGTCCACTAATCCCAATGACTGCACTTGGGAAACCAGAGAGTTTAACGAGCGTTCATATCCCGGTTTTCTATCTTCGCATAGCGATGGTGAGAATATCTTTTTATCTTAAGCTTATTTCTTTTTCCTTTGACTGATGAAATTAATAAGTGAATACAAATTCTCCTCTAGGAATTACGAGGATGCAATTTTGTTAAGGGGGGGAGTCTATAACAACCCTAGTTTGGAGATTACCTTTCAATATTGAATTATAATGATAATTATAATTTAATATTGTAAATTAAATTAAAATTGGAGAAATTCAATTGTTTATTTAGAATAAACAATGAATTTTGGAATTTAAAATGAGAAAATGAAATTCCAAGCTTTATTTTATTTTGTTTGGAGTGATAATAAATGGAATATGGGCTTTAAATAATGAAAATGATTCCATTTTAGAAAAAATGCAATAATTATATTAATTATTACCTATTTGCTTCTTTTAATAATTTTTAAAATAATTTTTGAGAGAGACGGTTGTGTAGTGATAGACTACACAGCCGGTTAATATTAATATTAGGATAATATGAAGTAAAGTCCGGTTGACAAGCCCAACCGGTGGCCAAAAAAATAGGCTAAGTTAGCTAACAAAGAAATGTACATAAAAGCTAATGGAGTACAGATTGGGACAAAAACGCCGACATCGATCATTTAGCAAACAAAAAGGGGCAGACAGAATCACGCCGGAGCTGCTACCGCGGGGAGGCACTGGTACTGGCCATTGATTCTGTCGAGTCGGCAGGAGCGGACCTCAGCCTAAATCTGAAAGGAGCCGAGCTGGTACCTGTCCAGTAGTAGAAAAGTTGTGAGATTCTGCTACAGATGGCCGTGGATGAAGATCTAGGTTTGTTGAAGACAAAAGCATTTCGTTCTTTCCAGATGCACCAGCAGTAAATAGTGATAAAGATGTCGAGATTGTGATTCCCAAGGTCTTGCTGCCAGTATTCAAAAAATGGAATGCAATCCGGAATGTAACCCAAAAGATGCGCGCTGGTTGAGGCCCAAATTGCAAAAGAGAAGTCACAGTCTAGGAAAAGGTGGGTAATTGTTTCGTCATGAGAGGAGCAAAAAAGGCAGAGGGGGTCAGTGGGGATGTTTAAGCGAATAAGTCTGTCTTTGGTGTTGATACGGTTACGGATGAGGCACCATTGGAAGAAGAGAAATCGAGGGTGTGAATGGCAGTTCCAGATCCTGCTGTAGGGGAAAAGGCGGCCAGGGTGGATGAGAAAAGAGTAGCAAGATGATACAGAGAAGCCTTTTGATGGGTTAAGTGCCCAGGTGAAGCGGTCTGGTGAGTGGGACAGGCGAAGGGATTGTATGATTTTCGAGGCTACGAGAAGTTCATTGAAAGTTTCGATGGAAAAAATGGAGGGGGGATGAAGGCTACTGGGGCCCAGGTGACACAGGGTAGAAGTGGTGGCCAGTTGAAGATTTGTGGAGGAGAAGAGGTTGGGTAGTGTTTTGGCTAGGGGGAAAGAGGCTATCCACGTGTCATGCCAAAAAAGACAGTTGTTGCCATTGCCTGTTAAAACATGAAAGAGGGATTTGACTCGGGGGATGGTGTGGAGGACATTGGACCAGAATGGAGAAGGTCTGCAACTGGGAGGGAGGTGTAGAGCTAGGTGTGGATTGGAGTAGTGATATGAGAGAAGGATCCAATCCTTCCAGAGGAAATTTTCGGGAGAGAGAAAACGCCAGAGCCATTTTGTTAATAGGGCAGTGTTGAGCAAGGAGAGATCCGGGACACCAAGGCCACCATGGCATTTTGGGAGGCAGACTGAGCGCCAGTTGATAAGGCATTTTGCTTTGGAGCCGTTCCATAAGAAGGTCCTGCGGGTTATGTCAATTTTATTGGAGACCCAAGAGGGGAGTTTGTGGAAGGAGATCCAGTAGGAGGGGATGGCAGAGAGGACCGATTTAACTAGGATTAATCTACCAGCTGTCGAAAGGGAAGCGGCTTTCCAGGATGCAAGGCGGGATTCTATTTTGTTGATGAGGGGTAACCAGTCAGGACGCGTGAGTCTGGTGGGCCGAATGGGAAGGCCCAGGTAGGAAATTGGAAACTGGGAAAGTTTGCAGTTGAGAATGGCAGCGGTTGCGGGACCTAGGTGGTTGGAATTGCCAAGCATGATAAGGGAGCTTTTGTGGAAGTTGATGGAAAGGCCAGAGATTAATTCGAAAACGTAGAGGAGAACTTTGAGGCAGTGTAGGTGATTAGGATTGGGTGAGGCAAAGAGGATGGTATCGTCTGCAAATTGTAGGTTGGAAATTTGAAGGTTGGCTGTAGGGATGCTGATTCCGGCTAAGTGATTGTTGGAGATGGACAGTTTAATCATACGGTTGAAGACATCTGCAATAAGAACAAAAATTAGGGGGGAGAGGGGGTCTCCTTGACGAAGGCCTCTCATAGATTTGATCAGACCGCCAAGTTCTCCGTTGACTGATACAGAAGACATGCTGGAGTTCAGGATAGAGGATATCCAGGAGCACCATCTCGGTGGGAAGCCTCTATGCCGTAGTAGAGCGAGAATGAAGTTCCAGTTGACTGAGTCAAAGGCTTTGGAGAAGTCAAGCTTAAGTAGGATTCCTGGGGTGTTTGTTCGGTGGCAGAAAGACACCACTTCTTGTGTGGCGGCCACACAGTCTAGGATATTGCGCCCGAGTATGAAAGCCGATTGCTCCAGGCCAACTAGAGGGGATATTACCGTTTGAAGTCGGTTTGCCAGGATTTTTGTAATGATTTTGAAGGTGGTGTTGAGGAGGCTGATAGGTCGAAAGGAATCAATGGAGGAGGGGTCATCAGATTTTGGGATGAGGGATATGATGGCGTAGTTGATTCGTGTAACCGAGCTGGGATCATTTTGAAATTCGAGGCACATGTCCATAATGTCAGATTTCACAGTATTCCAGAAGTGTTTGAAGAAAAGGGGGCGAAAGCCATCAGGTCCAGGAGCTTTATTGTCTGACATATCTTTGACTGCATTCCAGATTTCTTGTTCCGAGAAGGGGTGGTCTACTTGCAGACTATGGGGGTCAGGGTAAAGGAGACTCCAGTCTATGTCTGGTGGAGGGGGGGAGGGTTTACCAAGTATGTTGCGGTGATGGCTGGTGAAGAGGCGGAGGAGATCAGATTGGTCAGAGTAGGTGATATTGTTATGTTGTATGTTAGAGATGGTCGAGGATCTGCGTCGTCCGTTTGCTAGCCTGTGGAAGTAGGCCGTGTTTCTATCTCCTTCTTCCAACCACTTTGCTCTGGAGCGTTGTTTCCAACCGATTTCTTCCTGTTTAAGGAGCCTGTCCGGTTCCATTTCGAGGAGGTTCAACTGATGTGTTTCTGGTTCAGATAGGGATTGGGTTTCAGCTAGGATATTAAGGTTGAGGATTTCATCTTGGACATGTGAGATCCGATATTTGAGGGAGCCCCAGATGTATTTGGCCCAAGGTCTTATCAATTTTCTGAGCGAACGGAGCTTGGCCACAATACGAGCAGTAGGAGATTCTAGATTGGTGGGTTGGGACCAGGCCAACTTGACAAAGTCATCAAAAGATGGTTCTAGAAGCCAGAGTTGTTCGAATCTAAATGGTTTGTGGGTGGTGTTCAGAGAGCCAGTGTCAAACAGGAGGGGGCAATGGTCTGAGATCGTGGTTGCCAGACCCGAGACAGATGAGAGAGGATGTTGGTCTTCCCAGGTTGTGTTGAAAAGAAATCTATCTAGTTTGGCCAGGGATGGGTTGTCTCTACGGTTAGACCAGGTAAAGAGGCGGTTACTGATGGGGGGATCAATTAGCACACAAGAATTGATGAAGTTGTTGAAGGCGGTTGAGTCATTGGAAAGGTTACCAGAGTTTCTTTCAGAGGGGTGTCTAGTGGTGTTAAAATCTCCGGCAATAATCCATGGGCCATTTATTCGGGCTGCGAAGTCAATGCAATGGTCCCACAGGACAGCCCTGCCTTGTGGGTCGGAGGGGCCATATAAATTTGAGAAAAAGTAGATTATGCCAGATTCAGAGTTTCGCAGAGCGACATTAAGTACTGAGGGGAATTTGATGATTTGATGTAGGGACCATTTATTTTCATTCCATGCTATTATGATCCCACCACGGGATCCAATAGCATCAATGTGGGCCCACCCAGATAAGAGTGTACCAACAGTTTGTGTCAAGTGAGATTGTGTGGGGTCGGCTAACTTAGTTTCTTGAAGCATTATAATATCAATTTTGTGAGGGGACAGGATTGTGTTTACAGCATAGCGCTTAGATGGGTCCCCCAACCCCCGAACATTCCAAGTGATAAGTTTCATTGGGATTGGGAAATGCGCTCTTGTTCTAGAGTTTGCATGCATGTGTAGTGTTCATCGTGCAAACTCACGCCCACGCAACGAGATAAAATTTTATTAAGCCTTTTTTTTGCGGATGAAAAAACAACAGGCAATAAAAAACTACCAGGTTGTCCAGGATCTGAAGCTGCTCCAACCAATCTGGAGCTACGCCTAACCAGTGCTGGGGAGAGGAATTTTGTTGCGTCGAGCTGGGGGGTCTGAGCTACCACGTCCAGATTGAGTTCAAGTGGAGGGGCCACATTTATGGGGGAGGAGACGTCAACGGGGTGGGGATCGGCTTGGATAGGGGCTGTGATAATGGGGAAGTCAGGGAGGATGAGGTTGGAGGGGTCGAAACCAGGTTCGGGAGGCTGAATAGTTTGTTGGTGGAGAGGGAGGGAAAGGTCGAGATCCAGCATTGGGTCCCATCTATCGAATTGGGTTGGGATCCCTCTTCTGGGACCTGATACTTCAAAGGAGGTGTCTTGTAGTGGCAAAACAGGAAGGGTAGGGGGTGGCAAGGTGGCTTCGTGAAACATGGCATCAAAGAAGTCATCTTGATCTAAGAGTATTTCAGGGGTAGACCATTTCTGGTCAAGAAAGTTGAAATTTTGTTCAAGGTTGTAATCGAGGCCAAGGTAGGTGGTATCAGGGGCACGGTTTGGGTGAGAGTGTTGCCAGCGGTTGATGGTTAGGAGGAAGTCAGTGTTGTTGAGAGATGCCATGAAGGAACAGGGAGTTGAGATGCCCTCAAAGAATTGGAATTTAGCGTAGAGAAACCGGTGATCAATGTAAGCCCAGTCGCAGTCATCCAAAGCAATGAGTCTGCCCATGGGTTTTAAGGCTTCTCCAATGGCATCTGGGTTAACCTTGAGGAGTTCGGGGAAACCTTCAACTTTGACCCAAGATTCAGGTTCGAGGGAGGGGGCGGAGAAGTTATCATGTTCAGTCTAGGGTCTCAGGAAGACAGTGCCACCTGGTTTGGCTAAGGAACCAGTCGTGACGAAGACATTTCTCTCTATCTCAGAGTCACAGTAGATGAGAAAGCTGTTATCGGTCAACATCCAAATTGGCCTTTCTCGATGCCCATGTTGGTTAAGGGCAGCTTGGATGTCTAGAATACTCCAGAAACCTTGGGTTATTGTGGCAATGAGGTAGCGGGCTGAGTTCTCCATGAGGAATTGAGGGTTTGGAAATTTTTTTGCGAAGAGAGGAGCTAAAGGGTTATGTGGGGAGGATTTAGGAGAGGGAGGGCTTAGGTTGATATTGGAAAGTGGAGAAAGGGCTGATGATGATGATGGGATGTGAATCGACTTTGAATCAGGTTGTGGGGCCCTAGCTTTTGTGGGTCCAGGGGAAGGATTAGGTATGGGAAATCGGGTTTTTGGTGCAGAATGGGGATAATTATTTGGAGGAGAGAGTTTTTTGGCATTATTAGTCTTGGAAGATGAGAGGGCGGGCTGCACAGGGAACGAAGCCTGTCTCTTCATGGGGCAGGTGGATGAAAAGTGACCAAAGAATCCGCAATAATAGCAAATCTTTCCATTTCTGCATGATTTTGCCACGTGTCCAATTCCTGCACATCTCAGGCACCGCCCTCTGGAACAAAGGAAAATGACCGTTTCCCGCGTGGATTTGAATTTTGGGACGAGTTTGGGACGTTTGGGTTTGGGAAGGAGAGGCGGAGGTTGATGGGATAACACGACTTGGGCGAAGCTGGGGCCGCCTTTTTGGTATGAGGGGTATTTGCTGGCATAGCGATGGGACACCACTGGCGAGGCAGGTATCAGGATGTCGGGGGGGGGAGGCAAACGATGGTGGGGTAGGGAGAATGGGGGGTTGGGCAGGGGCAGGATGCCGGAAGTGTAGAGCATATCTTGGCGGAACAAAGGAAATTGGAGGAGGATGAGGGGAGGAGGGGGTGTTGGGGGCAGAGGGCAGGGTAGTGGTAGACGCCATTTTTAAAAGAATTATGTAATCTTTAAAGGTGGTTTATTGAAATAAGAGGTGGAAATTGGGTTAAAAATAAGTTTTGGCTATAAATAATGTTTTGAAATGGTTTGAAATATTTTTCTAAGTGAGAAAATAAATTTTGTGGAATTTTAGAAGTTAAAAACATGGTTTTATCCATTTATTTGGGTAAAAAGTGCATTTTTATTAAATTAAGGTATTTAATAATAAAAATGTTTTAAAAATACAAATTAATCTTTTTAAATTAAGGCTTGTAATCTCATGCAAAGTTTCCTCTTTGCTGCTAAAATCCGAGCTTTTGCAACAAATCGGCAAGGTGAGTTGCATAAACTTACAAACTAGCCAAAACAAAAGTGCCAGTGCTTGAATCTGTAAAAATTTGTTTCTGTTTGCAATTACCTGTAGTGCATATTTTGCTTGTTTATATTCAGTTTCTATTGCATCTTTGAATCCTTATATCTTGTAATTCAGGCAACGAAATGCTGCCGAATTTCTTGCATTTGGTAGCTTGCATGTTGAACTTCATCTCTGTAAATTTTCGTTGAAAATTATGATGATTTGCTATGTCAAAATCTTGCTGGAAAATCAATACGAGGCAGAAAAATACCTTGGAAAAATGTCCGTAGCCTGGGTCGACAAGGTGGTCGACCAAGCGCATCCAGGTCGACCTGGCGGTCAGCCATGCGGTTGACCTGGCCCATGGTCTGGGTCGACTCCCTTTTTGACCCAGGTGCGTGCATTGTGGCCTTGTGTTCGTATACCTTTCGTAGCATATTTCGCGACTTTTGCCTTGGAATTGCAACCGTTTTGTCACTTGTTTTGATGCAAAATTTGAGATGATTTTGATGATGATTATAGGGCCATGATGTCTATCAATAGACTAGCCGAATTTTGGAGATTTAGAAATTCAAATTTTGAATTATTTTGAATTTAATCTGAATTTGAATTTGAATATCGGTTTGAGTGATTTTCTTTGTATTGATTCGTTTTCGAGCACGGTTTTCTCCAAATATTTTTGAAATGTTTTTAAAATTAACGGGCAATTTAAAATAAGTATTATATAATATTTTAAAGTATTTCCATGTGTAAAAATCTATTTATTCTCTATTACAAGGGAATTTTAAAATACGGTTTTCTAAATTGATTCGAAAATTGGTTTTAAAAGCTTGTTTTCTCAAGTAAATTATTTCTATATATAATACACATTTTTGCACTATTCAAGTGAATGAGAAGGATAATTAAATGGTTTGGTAAAACACGTGGTATGGGTCACGTGCGTTTATCTTATCGGCTAATTCCCGACTTGTCCGTTTGATTGTTTTGACCTTCGGGTCGAGTTTACCGATGAGATGAGGTAAACTTTTTACTGATTTGAGTTTGAAATTTACTAGCGGTTAGTAAGCCGTTTAGTGTGAACGTGTGATATGGGACACACGTTAACACTGTTCGGGTTCCTATGCGAAAGTTTGTGACTCATTTTTCTGAGAGACGTATTAGCCAGTACTGGACCTTTGGGTCATTTGTCCTTCGAGACGTTTGTCTAAGAGACGTATTTGTCCATTGCGATGTATTTGTCCTTTGGGATGTTGTCCTTGGGGTGTTTGTCTAAGAGACATATTTATTTGTCCTTCGGGATGTTTGTCTAAGAGATGTGCCACCTTATTTTGAGAGAACGGTACTTGGCGGGCTTCGGCCATAAGCACGTGCTATATCTTTGAGATTATTTCATTGATGTTTGTGATTTCCTAAGAGTATCGCCTTTTTATTGTTGGCCATTTGAGCCATTTGGGATATTATATATATATACATACGGCGATTACCTTATGGGAATTTGAACTCTTGTGAGTTCTATCTTTGAGATTTGAATAGCCTACACTAGCAATTTATTGAGATTGCCGATATGGTGTATATTTGAGATTTTAATCTCCTATTTGGAGATATATTTGCATTGTGGCGCATTTGGAGATGGTGATTTCTTTGAGTTGCTTTTGAGATTACCATTATGGCAGGTTGAGATTTCTCCTTTTTAGGAGCTATAATTTTCCCTAAACCATTATTGATGATTTGCGATATGCCGATGATATGAGGCTTGCTATATTTAGCATTTTATGAATTGTTTTGTCTCTTTTGAGATTTTATGTTTGTGTAGTGATACCATATTATCACTTGATGTAACCATACACTTTAATTGTTCCTTCTCACTTGAGAATATTATCTCATTATCCTTATGCTAATATTATCGCTTATCCTTGTAAACTAATTTGTTTAGCTAGACTGACCCGTGTATTTATACACGGGTCAGACCGAGGTGTTTCAGGTTAGGTACATTTTGACTTAGCCTATTCTGCTTCCGCATGGACTGTTCTGCTAGCTCTTTTTGTTATAGCTTTTTTGTGCAGTCCTTTTTGTTTGCTACTTTGTTATGTATATTCTTTTGACTCGCTTGTATATTGTGGTCGCTATACCACTTGAGATGTATCATTTTTTATACTCTATGATGTATCTGTATATGTATATATATATATATATATATATATATATGTGATGATATGCTGTTCTATGATGTGTTTTACATTCGAGTTGTTGTATTTTGTTCTAATAGATCCTATAGCCACCTATGGCTTTGTGTTAAGTATTTACTGGATATGTCGATCCACTTGAGTTAGAAAAAATAATATAGCATTTGTCGACGTATTCAATAGATAAGTAAGACAAGGTTACAAATGGTCGCTCCTAACTAGCCATATTCTCTGCATTAGCAGACAGTATTACCCAGTAATACTCTTTGTTAATGTGGGTCTCGGGGTGGGGCATCACAAACTAGATTCTTTGTTTGTATTCATCTTCAAGCTTATTGTATGTACATAACATGGACAACAACAGAAATTGCTGACTAAATGATTTTTCAGTCAAATTTATACATGTACTGTAAATGTAATATGATTGTAAGTTTAATACTTATACAATATAATATACTCAAAATGAATATAATCTAAAAGCTTCAACAAGATGGTTCTTACATAAAATCTTATGTATTACTTGGAGTATGTTGGTGCATATTATCTTAGAGTTTAAACTTAAAACTTTGTTCTCTATCTACTACTCTTTAAAAAAATGCATACTTCATAATTCAACCTAGCTAGCAAACTAAAGCATTCAAAGTTCTTTAATAACTTGCAAAAAATAGATAATTCTTGCAGTCGTATTCTTTTTATTTAGAATCTATGTATCATTGAACAACATCCTGTTATAGTATAATAATTAACAACATTTGAGATTAATTACCTTACATAAAAAACTTGTTATCAACATTTACAAGGTGAACGCACAAAAACAAAATTCCAATCATAGATTTTGACCACAGCTTTATTAAAGAAAAGAATCTAAGAAATAGGATACCCTAAATATAATGTAAGAATAGTTGAAAAAAAGGAAACAACCTTTGAGGATATAATATGAAAACGATAATATGGTGGTACATTACTGGAGTAGTTGTCTCATGATAATGATAGGGCATTTTAGCATAAGGTGGCACTTTGATTTTCAGAGTGATAGGAAATTTCCTATTATTTTGACTCTTTATTAATATTTTGCCAAAAATTCAGTCAAATAGCTTGGTGGAGGAGAAATATGACAAAAAACTTGCATGCAACGAAATACCGATTAATTAAAAAAGGTTGTCTATGAGGTAGGATATTAAATATATATTAGTTGTTAAGTCTATCTTATTTAAGATGGTGAGTTTAACCCCAACAATTGACATGACAAATCTGGGAGAATATAACTATATAAATGCAAAGAAAATTACTTTATAATTCTAATTTGTTTAATTTTTACCTTTTCTTATTACATGAATTTGACTTATTCTATTATTGCCTGATGAAACGCCAACATTTAAAGATCAACATATCTCTATATCTTCTACTCATGCGTTATTCAACACATTCATTTGAACAGAGTATTCATATCAAGCTCAAAAATATATAAGAGGAATGATGTTACTTCCTCAACATTTGAGTTTAATGTTTACGCATTAAATAAGATACTGCTTTTAAAATCCAAAAAATAAATAAATTAGAGGTCAACATTGATCAAGTGAAAATGAACAAAATACTGCAACAAAATACTGCAACATTGATCAATCTATGTTGCAGTATTTTGTTCGTTTTCACTTGATCAATGTTGACCTCTGATTTTTTATTTTCCTTTTATTTTTGGATTTTAACAGAAATATCTTATTTAATGCGTAAAAATTAAACTCAAATATTGAGGAAGTAACAACATTCCTCTTATACATATTTTTTAGCTTGATATGAATACTCTGCTCAAATGAATGTGTTAAATAACGCATGAGTAGAAGATACATAAATAGGTTGATCTTTAAATGTTGACGTTTAATTAGGCAACAATAGAATAAGTCAATTTCATGTAACAAGAAAAGTAAAAATTAAACAAATCAGAATTATAAAGTAATTTCTTTGCATTTATATAGTTATGTTCTCCCTGACTTGTCATGTCAATTGTTGGGGTCAAACTCACCATCTTAAATATAGATAGACTTAACAACTAATATATATTTAATATCCTACCTCATAGACAACCTTTTTTAATTAACCGGTATTTCATTACATGCAAGTTTTTTGCCATATTTCTCCTCCACCAAGGTATTTGACTGAATTTTTGGCAAAATTGTAATAAAAGTCAAAATAATGGGAAATTTCCTTTCATCACTCTAAAAATCAAAGTGCCGCCTTGTGCTAAAATGCACCATCACTATCATGAGACCACTACTCCAGTAATGTACCACCTTATTGCCGTTTTCAAATTATATTCTCAAAGGCTCTTTCCTTTTCTTTCAACTATTCTTACATTATATTTAAGGTGTCCTATTTCTTAGATTCTTTTCTTTAATGAGGCTGTGGCCAAAATCTATGATTGGAATTTTGTTTTTGTGCATTGTCACTTTGTTAAATGTTAACAACAAGTTTTGTTGATGTAAGGTAATTAATTTTAAAAAAATGTTGTTAATTATTATACTATAACAGGATGTTGTTCAATGATACATAAATTCTTAATACAAAGAATATGACTACAAGAGTTATCTATTTTTTGCAAGTAATTAAAGAACTTTGAATGCTTCAGTTTGCTATCTAGGTTGAATTATAAAGTACGCATTTTTTTTAAGGAACAGTAGATAGGGAACCAAGTTTTAAGTTTAAACTCTAAGATAATATGCACCAACATACTCCAGGTAATACATAAGATTTTATGTAAGAACCATCTTGTTGAAGCTTTTAGATTATATTCATTTTGAGTATATTATATTGTATAAGTCTTAAACTTACAATAATATTACGTTTACAGTACATGAATAAATTTGACTGAAAAATCATTTAGTCAGCAATTGCTGCAGTTGTCCATGTTATGTACATACAATAAGCTTGAAGATAGATATAGACAAAGAAGCTGGTTCGATGTAATGTTGCATAATATGACAATTGAACAAAAGTAGGTCTAAACCTAGCTAATGCAGATCAAAATGACTATATGAGTATATACATATTGCTTGTAACTAAAGAGTTTTTAACAAGGGGATTTTCACTTCAAGGGCTTATTTGTGCAGGTAATAAGTTTTAAGGACACTATTTCTAAAAAATTAGTTTTAAGGACATTTTACAGGAAAAAGATAAAAGAATTTATCATTTTCAGTTATACAGAAATAATGATAAAAAGATTTATCATTTTCCTGTATAACTTAAAAAGATAAATGAATTTATCATTATCCTGTAAATTGTCCTTAAAACTAATTATTTAGAAGTGTTGTCCTTAAAACTTATTACCCTGAAAATAGAAGCCCTTCAACATAATTTCCACTTTTAACAATTTATATCATATTAACAATATATATTGTTATATTCTCTTGAATTCCATTTTTTGTGTACAATTTGAAAGAGCAGCACGATGTGCACACTGCATGGACAGATTTGGATTAGCAGTGTAATATGTAGTAGATGTATATAGGTACTAATATTATGTCATGTATAACAGAAATACACTGATGTTTTTTATGTGTATATATCGGATAATTTTAATTCATCTTGTTGTTGGACTTATACTTAAAAGTTTAAACTTGTCCTCATTTTTTTGTAGCATATTTATGATTTTGCACTGTACTGTGCATTTGTTTTCTTTTATAGTTAGGTATATATAAGTTCGTTTCAAGTATTACTGGAGGTCGTCATATTCAAAAAATCATAGTTTAGTCATTTTGAAAACTATTTTCATTGAAATGTACATTTTACAAGCTAGATTTAAACTGGATTGAAGATGTTGTTGGCTCTACAGTAGCATGATCAATCGCAAAAGTTGTAATAGAATCAAATTTCAGTAAGTATAAATTATTTCTTTTATAGATGCAAAATTTTAAGATGTTTAAATATATGAATGCGCGATTTAATTTTTGATGTTGTACCACTTTTATATAGCTAACCAATGTTAAAGTTTGTTAACAAATCAGAAGATAAAACTCTTTTCGACCTAACTGTAAATTTAAAACTTTATATACTTCTATCTTTTTAATTATTTGTTATCACCATCCCAAGACTTAAGCTATTTATAGTAGGCACTAATAAAGATATTATAGTTGATAATTTTGGCTTAACAAATAATTTAAGGACCAAATCATATTTCAGTATCAATCTCTAATTGGTTGTACGGACACGCAGTTGAAAGCTAATTAAGGTTGCTCATAATAGTTGCTTATTGAACATGTGGAAATTAAGAGTTTTGACTAAACGGTTTGTATTTTTAATGTAAAATCATGTAGAATATTGGATTACATTAAAAAAAAAAATCTATAAAAATTTATTTAAAAAAAAGCTAATCTATGGAAACCATGAGAGATTAAGAAAATAAGTAATGTCTTCTACATGCTAGGAAATCAGAATGTAAGACAATATGCAGTTTGTTATCATTGGTCTAACTGTGCGTTGTACAGTTTTGCTAACCACAATCCAAACAAATAAATACGTAAAAAAATTGAAATTATTCTTTTACCATTAATAAGCTCATTGTTCCTTTACACACATAATTTAATGACCAAAAAAGAAAAAGAAAAAACAAGGAAAAAAGAAGAAGAAGAAACCAAAGACTTGCATAATTATTTCAAAATATATTGTGCATAATAAGATTAGGACCAGTAGGAACTTTCCTTTTCTCGTTTTATGTAAAACTACTAGAGAGACGAGCGAACATAATCATTGATGCACCATCTTTCTTCTTTCATGGGTGCATGCAATTTTGTGTTGGGACAAATTTATGTAATAACCCAAATCCCAGTGAGTCCAGATTTCTCAAAAAAATGCTAAAATGCAAGCCCACTGAAACCCGAGTTGGGTATCTGGTATCCTGCTAAATAGGCAAAGATAAATATATCAGAACTCACATAAATATCTCACAGCGGAACTGACTAAAATATAATAGTAAGTAAATACTCACCAATAAAATAACACTTTCTAAACAAGTGTCTCAAAGCTGGAAAGTCTCTGCCATCTACCTAACCTATAGGATGTTACGAGGAGGGGGTTAGAACTAAAGTTCTGGTGAATGGACAAATTATACGCTTCTAAGCTTAATTCTACATATACCGTTTTATTTCCATTTACTGTTATATTAGGTTTATTGGGTTTATAATACTCCCGCCTCAGTGCGTGAATCGTGCACATCTACTCCCTAGTAGATTAAAACCTAACAACTTATATATATATATATATAGCTATATGCCCCTTGACTGCATCGGTCCTAGATACTACCCATAGTACCTTCCGTATCCTCCTTGCAAAGGACTCCACCGTCTTGCTACTATGGCATTCTATGACTACATCTATAAAGGACTGTCTCATAAGGCCTACAATATAGATGTTCCGCCGTCTACTATGCAAACGTAAAACTGCGTCCGCACTAGTCTATACTAATGCTCGGACACCCACAATGTAACAGCCAGTGCGCGCCTTGAGGACTATACGTAATCGTTCTGTCAACTCCTTGAATCCCGCTTAACAAGGTCTACCTTGTACGGAACTCAGTTGGGGATTTTCTATTTCTGTAAAGGACTGCCCTGTTAGGCCTACAATACAGATATTCTATTTGGTTTGTCTCTTTTCTTATCGTGGCTATGGCCCCACGCAGCCACCCCTCAAAAAATCGAAAAAACTCTAAAGAGCTAAGGATGTGCCCTACTGTAAACAATCTAAACATCCAATTGGTTGTGCCCCTCATCCAATGTCTCGATAGTGAAAGGTTCATTAGACTGTTGGTTTAACTCTAGTCTTTCCCGAACTCGCTTCTTGGTTTTAATGCTGGCCCGATATCCACATACGATTATCCTTTTGGGTCCTGCCCACTAAAACTTACTTCCAAGTACTGGGACATACAAATATCTTACTCCAAACATCAACCCCTTTTGACTGCCTACAATGGTCCCACCATGCAAAAAGCAGTCAAGGCATACTCTATTGATGGAACTCCTACAGACCTGCCTCCAGGGGACTGATCCATTATGCCTACCCTAGAGGGCCATTCTAAAGTACCCTCACGTCCCGTTGAAGTCTCATACTTCCTCTAGCCTAAAATATCTAAGTTTGACGTGCTCCTTCTGTGCTGAAATTTGTGATGAACTGCTTCATTATGCTCTTCATCCTTTGGGCTGCTCCAAACGCATCTTACTGTTTTATTAGACCCTACGTCTAATCTTTTATTATGCATTTAGTTTACTTTTCTTATTTTGTTGGCTATTTATTTACCCTAATCAGCATAAGCTTGTCCCAGCCTCACCTAACTAATGTGAGGCCATCGGTTCCTGACTAAAAGGGAATGTTGTTGGTATGGGCCACTTTTATTATTTTACTTATTAACTTAATCCAAGATCTAAGTTTATTAAAATAATCCTCTTTTGTTATTTCTGCTCTATTTGCTTATTAACTTAATTTTAGTCTTAAAATAAGCCTTTTCTGTTCTTTCTACTTAATTATAACTTATGTTATAATTTTACTTGCAATTGTCACTATTGTATTCTTTTCTAATCTATATATTATAAATATAATTACAAGCATCTCTTTTCTATTCTAGTCCGTCTTCTTTTGTTATGATATTGAATTCTCTTTAATTCTCTTATTATATGACAATCTTGGCTTGGGACTACGTCAGACTGTCACAAGTTTACTTTTCATAATAACTGCTTTGCCTTTATTCTTTTATCTGTGCAATAATTGCAGATCTAGGTATATTTCTTTTAATTATTTCTAGTCTTGTCTAATAATTAACTTGATTTCTTCTTTACCTCCCGTAATTCTTCACTTTATTTTCTTATATTCTAGAAAGTAGTTCTATTTTATTTGGTTGGTTACAAAAACTGTGCTAAAATTCCATTTCCATGTTTTAATACTAAACAATGCTATAAACAATAATCCGTAACTACAAGATATTTCTTTTATGATTTCTTTTACTTTTTGGATATTGCAAAATATAGTAGTTTCTCTATTTTACACTAATTCTCTTTTTGCTTCTTTTATTCTTGCAATTACATTTATCGTTATCTTTTAAATATTAAACAATGGAAATGTATTTTCTTTTCTAAACCAACCAATTAATCTATCACTTACTTCCAAATCAAGTTATTAGATTTTCCATTTTAATTTATTTTTCCCCGCTTTAGCATAATTTACTGCAAAATTCTATTTTTCTCTTTTTATTTCAGCTTTTTTTTATTTTACATCTAATTTATGTAAATCAAGTGTTCTATTATTTTGGTCCGTATTTGCAAATTCTTCTTTTTACTATTTTATTCGCGTAAAAATGAGTAAAAGAAGCTAACATTTACAGGCCAAATTTCAACTTTTAAAATAGATGTAAATAACTGTAATTTTCTTACTTTTAGGCTTATGCCTTTCTCTAACCGTCAAGCCTAATATTATTTATATTTACTTGGAGTACTATTTCCCTTTTTTCCATATAAATAATAATTAAATATAAGCTCTCTTATACAATTTAAAGTCTAAGCATAACTAATTAACAGAATTAATTACTGAAATAAATACTGAATAAAATTATTTAACGGGAATCTAACGATAATATACCATAAACGTAAAAGACATATAATTAAATTCACTCTCCTCGAAAGAAAACACTCCAAGTGCCAGATTTGATTTTTAACCCAGTTCTATTATCCATAGCCTTCCCTATTGCAACCCTATTTGGATCCACAAATTGGGATTTATATAGATTTAGAAATCCGGATTTAATTGAAGAAAAATAAAATAAATAAAATAGAGAACCAGATTTGAGAACTTTAGCTCATTCGGACGACTTTATTTGAACATCTCTATTTTAGACCTATAATTTCTATCTCTAACTTGTAATTTTGAAAGCGTAAATCTAAAATAGTTAATTTCTGAAGAATTGGAGGAGAAAGGAGAGTGACAGGGCTTCCGGACCCATTTAGAAAAATATGAGTTTAAAGGCTAACCCTGCCTCTTTATTTATAGAGAGTCAAAACAGTGTCGTCCATCCGCTTAAAATGATGCAAATCAGGCCATTCAAAAGGGTACAGAATGAGCGCGCCTTTTGTTTTTAAACGTTTTATTTATTATAAACGTTTAACATTTAAACGTTTCCTATTAATTCTAATTAACTCTCATTAATTCTCTGATTTAATGATCTTTATAACGCACATCTATTTTGGATTTTAAACGTGCCTTATTTGTTTTATTAAATGTTATTTATAAACGTTAACTTTTAAACGTTATAAATTATAAACATTTAACTTTTTTTATGTTGCTTGTTTATTCTAATTAATCACCATCAATTGCTTGATTAATTTCCCAATATAAAACTTGTATAATTTGAATTTCACATGTGACCAATTAATGTAAATTAATTTCCTCCAATAGCTGATTTGATTGCATTGCCTGCTAATTTTAATTAATTGCCTTTAATTATTGATATCAATTAATTTCCTTTATGATGGCAATGTTAATTAATTACCTTTATGACGTGTGTTTATTTTAAAATTCAAATATGCGTTATTTCTGGAATTTCATACGCACATATATTTATTTATTACAAATATATTTACGTACATTTACATGTATAATTATTTCTCGATACAAAACTTCAAACGTCAACAACTTTTTCATACGAACTCCGTTTGAGACATATTATATATGTAAATTGACCAGAAAATTGCCACGAACATAATGGAATAAATTTCAAAGCCAAATTCTGACAATTCTAGAAATTCTTATTTTCATTGTTTATAATTATTTGAGTATTTAATTATATAAAAATACGGGGTGTTACAATTTATGTATGTGTTCTAACCGTTTTTTCCTTTTTCCTGAAAGGAAATAAAAAATGGTATAAAAAAGGAGATAAACTAGGAATTTTAACTCGAATTGGGTGCACATATCAACTTATTATTCATTTCTTAATATGAAGAAAATAGTTATGTGCATATTCATTTTATGAACATACAATAACATCCGCATTAAATTTTCCCAGATCACGTGTTACTTGATATGTATTAGCATTAGATTTCTTACTTTGATGTCATGTTACTTGCAGGTATTTTGGATTGTCCTATGTATATGCTACAACAAACTATTTATCAGTGTCAACTTTGCTACTGTCAGTTCCGTCTTTTATGAATTAGCATGGTGCTTTTCAATTTTAGAAATGAATTTTGTTGTTTTGCAGTTTAATTTTGGTAATTGACTCATGAGTTCAGTTGTGATAATTTTTTATTGATTTTGTATTATGTTAAAAACATAGTGGTCTTCCTTTTATATCGATGAGTTTAGTTCTACTGCTGATTTTCTATCCATGTTGCTTTGCTTACGTTTGTTGCAGACTTCTATTGAGCGGTTTCGTAATTTTGTCATGTTCAACCACTCAAAGCAAGATTGTGGTAGTTAATAATTGCATGGATGCAAAGTTTATAATTCCGTGGTATGTAGATGAACAATCTACCCAAGGTATTAAACGCAACTTTTGCATGCTACACCCCATGGGTATTACATATAATCTTTACTGAACAATGTTAACTAATAAGAGTAATTGTTGCATTGGTGTTTCTATTATGTTGGTTGCTCTAATATTGCTAAAACCTCATTAAAAATGCACTATTTATTGATATCAATACAGGTATTATAAAGCTTTATGAATGATGTATTACGTTGATCATCATGGATTGCCAATTATTACATTTATTGATACACCAGGGTCTTATGCAGATCTTAAGTCTGGGGAGTTAGACCAAGTAAGCCACTTTTTAAATGCTTTGAGGCTATATCAATTCAGCTATAAATATCTCAATAGATATGTCTATATACTTCTCATTTTCATTGTTGTTAAAAGGTGAGGCCATAGCCTTCAATTTGAGGACTATGTTTGGTTTGAAGGATCCAAAGTTACAGTTGTCATTGGAGAAGGTGGATCTGCTGGTGCACTTGCAATTAGGTGTGCCAATAAATTATTGATGTTGGAAAATGCAGTCTTTTATGTTGCCAGGTTAGTTTAATTGATCAATGGTTACTGGGGTTTTGTTTCTCGTCATTTCTTGATGCTTGAACTTTTTATCATCTATTACAACTTATTTGTGTATTTGTGTATTTCTTTACAATATATGTTATCTACACTGTTCAGAATATTTGGAATATTCATAACATTTTAAGGGGTCACAAATCTATCGTGTCTGGCTCTTACATACATTCATAAACATACATACTTACATACACACACACACACACACACACACACACACACATATATATATATATATATATATATATTTGTGTGTGCGCGCGCGCGCTCATGCGCACACACGTGTATAAATACACAACCATGCGCACGCACATACAATATACATCTATACTATACTATTATTATTGAGTTAGATTTCAAGAGCTCACAAGCCCCTTAAGTATTTTGTGAAATGAACAGTTACCTATTTTTTTTAATCTTTCTGTTTGTGCCCAAACATACTCACGTTTAATTAACTACAATATTAATACTGGGTAGGGAGTAGTTTACTCGCAAGCCCCCTCCATTTCTCACTGTTAGAAATAGTCAATATAGTGTTAACCATATGTTCCTATTTTATTGTTAGTGCCTAGAGTTTAGGAAGTAGTGGGTATTTTTCTTTTATTTAAAGCTTTGTACGTAGTTCTTATTATTAGAAGAATAACAGTAAGTAATAACAATGTAATCTCTTTGCTTTACCGTTTGCACATTCTCTCTCTCAAAATCTTAACATGGTATCAGAGCTAGGTTAGAGAGGAGAGAGAGAAAGAGATAGAGAGTGCTAGTCAGTTTCTATTTTGCTGTTTCATTTCACAAAAATAAAGGTCTCAAAAAGCTTTCCGTGTCTACAAATTTCGAGATCTAGATGTGGATGTTTTGTTTGCTTTGAGATCTAAAGAAGAACGTGTCTGCAAGTGCTCAAAGAAGATGTAGTCGTCCTCAATGGTAGTTGCTTGCGCCTTGCTTGGAGCTCACTGTTCGCCGGAGTTCACTTGGAGTTCGCCGAGAAGCTTGCTGAGATTTGCTGCGTCGTCGCAACACTTTCTTCACCCAAAACCAGAATAATCAGACTGTCCAAACTCAAATTCTCTAAATAAATTCGATTCCCAAATCAAAACTTGTTCGAATCGAGGTGTACGTGGATTCGAATCAAAGGTTGACTTGCTAAGGTGATGCGGAGCGGTGATTTTGGGGTTACAAACTTAGGGACGCAGTCGAGGATGATTAGAGGAGCGATGATTGGATTTGCAGTTGTTTCGGAGAGGGGATTTGAGATTGGTTGTATGGTCGTTGATTTTGGTTGTGAGGTGGTGAAGGTGTTGCGGTCCGAGCTCTGGTAGCAGCAAGTAGGTGGATTCGATGTTGTTGGTGGTCGAACTGCAGTTTTTGGAAGAGGTTTGTGGTTATTGCTTGCTGTTTTATGGTCAGGGGATGTAGCTGGGAGTGTAGTATTTGATGTGCTTTGGAGGTTGCTGTGTGGTTTGCTGGAAGGTGAATTTTGGCGATTATGGAAGTTCGGTGAAGGGGAGAAGGTTATGTTGTCTGGTATGTGTAATGTTGGTGATGGATGAACTATGAGTTGTAGCAGTTGGATGCTCTGGAAGTTTGGGCAGCGGTTGTTACAATGGTGAAAAGGTGAAGATGTTTGCAGTGTTTAGGTGAAGTATTTGGAGAATGTGAAGAGTGGAAGTTGATGGTTGGTGAGGTTGCAAAAGGTTTGTAGCTGAGGTTGTTGGATTGTTTTGTGAAGTTGATGAATGTAACCGCTGAATAGAAGTGGTGATGTAGTGTTAATGGCAGTTTGGTATTGTTGTTGATATGGCTAGGGTGAAATGAATGCTTGTTTGATGGTGAAGTGGTATGGTGATAAGAAGGGGGTATGTAGGCAGTGGAGCAGTTGAATGTGAAAGAATTGTAAATGTTGGCAGATATATGGTGGATGATGTTTTAGGCCTGAAGAAGTCATATTCTTTTTGTGTGAGCAATCTTTGGATGCAACTTTTCTTGTTCTGGTAGTAGAAGGGAGAGATGTTGAGGAATAGAAAGTAGAAAACAACTGATGATGGCAGTATGGGGATTATGGCAGCAGGTTGAATGGACTTGCAGGCAGTGATGCAATGGGGTGACAAGCGATGGTGGGGCTTCAGGCTGTTTTATGATATGGTGATGGAAGTGCAGGCTACAGGAAGAAGTTTGTACAGGCAGTGAAGCACACTGTGCAAGGCAGCAACAGATATGATTGGTAACTGTAAGGAGCAGTTGGATGTGTCAGGCAAAAATGAGGTGGGCAAAGAGATACGGTCAGTGTTAGTAGTGAAGAGGCAAAGTAGAAGTGGTGTGTGCACTGCACTGTGTACAGATGTGCACAACAGTGACAGCGAGGGGGATATGTAGTTATTAGGAAATATTGAGGCTGTGGATGATGTTTTGCAAGGAGGAGATTGTTTTGGTTTGTATAGGAAAGGTGACAGTGACCATTTATGAGTGTGTACAGGGTTTGTGAGTGTTAGATTGTGAAGAATGATGAAGTGATGAAGTGTGCAGTGAGGATGTGGTATGGTTGAAGTGTATGCAGAGATTGAAGATGATGTGTATCGTCTGGAGTGACGTTGTGTTAGGCAGAGGAAGTGAATATGGGATGGCTGATTGTATGGAGACTGTTGAAATCTGTTTTGAGATAATGGTGAATGTGTATGTATTGAAACTGAGATGTGTAGTGAAGAGGCAAAGTAAAAGTGGTGTGTGCACTGCACTGTGTACAGATGTGCACAACAGTGACAGCGAGGGGGATATGTAGTTATTAGGAAATGTTGAGGCTGTGGATGATGTTTTGCAAGGAGGAGATTGTTCTGGTTTGTATAGGAAAGGTGACAGTGACCAGTTATGAGTGTGTACAGGGTTTGTGAGTGTTTGATTGTGAAGAATGATGAAGTGATGAAGTGTGCAGTGAGGATGTGGTATGGTTGAAGTGTATGCAGAGATTGAAGATGATGTGTATTGTTTGGAGTGACGTTGTGTTAGGCAGAGGAAGTGAATATGGGATGGCTGATTGTGTGGAGACTGTTGAAATCTGTTTTGAGATAATGGTGAATGTGTATGTGTTGAAACTGAGATGTGTGGTATGCAGTTTTGTAGTTGTGGTGAAGGAGAGTTGCAGTGTTGTGATTGAGCTGATGAAGACTGAGTTTGTTTTTCAGATGTTTGTCGCAACGGTGATGTTGATGTTAGCATGAAGAAGACGTTCTGCAAAACGTTGGTTGCAAATGTTGGTAGTGAAGAAAACGATGTCGGATTATGAGGTTGGACAATTCGAAGAATGCTCGAAAACTGTTTGATAATATGTCTAAAAGAAGATAGGCATGCCTACATTTGAAGTAGGTAGAGTGAGGAAGATTTGGTTTTGTGTCATCCAACAAATAAGGAAGAAGAGCCGCGGTTCTCACTTGTTGGGAGATGGCATATATAAGGGATGACCCGAATGGAGAGGTCAGTGGATCCCTAAAAGTAAACCAAGAGTATTTGTTGATGATTAAAGTACCAATCAACGTGAAACAGTTGAGCATGCCCAACCAGGTAGAGATGAAAGTTGTGACCGAGTTCATATGGAAGACGATGAAGAAATTGTGTTGTAAAATGAATGTTGTGTTGTAACCTGAATATTAGCACATTCAGTTTAAGGGAGGGTGTTAGAAATAGTCAATATAGTGTTAACCATATGTTCTTATTTATATGTTAGTGCCTAGAATTTAGGAAGTAGTGGGTATTTTCCTTTTATTTAAAGCTTTGTACGTAGTTCTTATTATTAGAAGAATAACAATAAGTAATAACAATGTAATCTCTTTGCTTTACCGTTTGCACATTCTCTCTCTCAAAATCTTAACACTCACCCTCCATTTCTAAGTAAGACTGATCAAGCTGCTTCTCTGTGTATTCTCGAAATGAACCGTCACAACATTGGGATTTACTACGCTCCTCCTTTTAACGTCTAACCCTAATTTTCATATTCCCTACCCTCCTCCTTTTAACGCCTAACCCTAATTTTCATTTAGGGTAACATCAGTCAGCTTCATTTTCGAAAAGGCGCCCTCAGCTCATCGTCGCTGTCAGGTTTCTCCACCCGCTACTTCTCGCGTCTACAGTGGAGATTTCACCTCCTTTTCCTATTGCAATTTCCGATGGCTGTAGCTCCCTTGCTTCAACTGCAACTGTTAGGTGACTTGGTGTTTTGTTCGTCGAGTCTATGAACACCTCTATAAAATGTTAGTTTCTTCATTTTACATTCCAATTCCCACCAAAGCAATAATCAATATTTCCTTTCTTCTTTTAGTTATTGGTTTCCATTTTTACATATACTCATCTTTGGCGTTCTTCCTTTTAGCAGATCTCAATTCCAAGGATTTAAAACAGTATTTCCAGTTTTTTATTCTCATACCTAGCCCTAATTTACAAATTTATTTAATCGTTATTTATACTTTAGCATGTTTTCTTGCAATTAGTGATTGTTTTGTATGTACAATGTTTATTTAATGAAGTCACTGCTTTTTTATCTCTGTTTTATTCCAGCCGCGATTCCTATATTTATTTGAGGATTCGATTTTTTTTTATTATGTTTTAGTTTAAACCAATAAATAATTTCGATATTTTTATGTATAATTTAAATTATATTTCAGGCACTGTTTTTTGTTGAACAAACAAGAGCTGAATATTAAGATTTACAGAAGAGAGAAGAGGCGAGGCTTCTACTGGTATTGTAAACTATCTTAGATTAACTTGATTTAGTAATAAAATAACTACTTTATATTTTCATCATTAAATTTAAACTTAGGAAACTGCTCCATTGGAATGACGTGTTAAATTTAAACTTAGGACTATTCTTGATTTTCTTATATATAGGACGCCTGGACGCGTAGCATGCCAAATATGAACCACATCAGCAAAGCAATCTCAATAGTCGACAAACTTAGCAAAGCTTATAAAAAATATGAGTATTATTCATTGCATGTGATATTGTACTACATGTATGGTTAATTATTAGATGATGTTGTATTATGCATATGTAATCCTACAAATATAGGTTGTTGATTAATGTAATAACTGCTTTATAGTGCTTCACACTGTGGTTATAAGCCGTAGCAACAAATATGATTTGTCACGTAATTGGTGTTGGATACGGGGATTGTTAATTGATTTGAAGATTATATGATTAAATTTACTGTTAAAACTCCTATAGCGACATAGTATTTTCATAGTTATGTTTGCAAGAAGATATATCTTGGCATACTTACATCTTTACTTGAAATAGAAACATGAACTATACGTCATACATGTGACAAACTACATTAGAAGACTTACAGAGCTGTAGATTAATATTTACTTCTAACTGTTAACGTAAAAATCGACGCTAACACCCCGGTGTGAGTATTAGTAAAGTGAAAGCACCACCCGTTGGTACGGAAACTAGAAATAAGCAGAAAATAGCAGAAAAAGTAAAAAGACAGCAGTTTTATAGTGGTTCGGCTTAATATCTAGCCTGCGTCCACTTTAATCTCCTTTATTGCTGATTCAATTACAACTTTTACAACAATCTTCGATTACAACATACTTTAGACGAGTAGCTAGAACTTGAATCGAGAAGAGCTCTTCAAATCCATGTTGAATGTGTTAGATCTCTTCCAAAAGTTCGTTGAAGCATCTTCGGTGTTTGGAGTGCTTGAAGTGTTGGATGAGTCGAGAAAACAGCAGAGTATCGGCGTTCCAGAAATGAGCCAAAAGTCCCCCCTTCAGTTGGAGTAGGTAGGGTATTTATAGGGAGAAAACTATGCTGAGCCATAGGTCGCGAGCGACCTAAGGTAGGTCGTAGGTCGCGAGCGACCTAATATAGGTTGTGGGTCGCCAGCGACTTAGAAGACTTGATAGCGTTGCACTTGATCTGTCTGAATTGGGTGGTAAGTTGTAGGTCGTGAGCGACCTAGGGGAGTAGTTGGCGACTTAACCATGTTGAGATATCTGGTCGAGCGACCTAAGTTGATTCGACCTATAACTATGTGACATAACAAAACGAAGCTGGTAGCTTGCTAGGTATCTTAGGTCCTTTAGTTGTTAAATCGCTGGGTCTCTAGGTCGTTGAACCGTTCCATCCTTAGGTCGCTAGTAGTGTTCATCCCTTTAGGTCGCTAGGCCACGATAACTTTAGGTTGCCAAGTCGTGATATCTTAAGGTCGCTAGGTCGCTGTTCCTGTAGGTCGTTAGGTTGTTGGTTCTTTAGGTCGTTTGGTCGCTTATTACTCTAGATCACTGGGTCGCGGAAAAGAGCAGTTAACACTTGCCCCTCGAAGTGCATGCCTATGTCATAGGTCATGTGCTTCGACATAATTCCGCCAGGTCGTGAGCGACCCAAGAGATCTGTTAACTCGCGTGCCCATTCGCCTTCCTCTTTTCCTCCTTTATAGTCCATTAACTCGTTTCTTCTTCTTCATTTAGTTGCTTGCTCCTGCCGCTATTGCCGAATTTGAACTCAAGAACTCCAGAGCGAGATTTCCTTCCTCGTTGTTTTCAATCATCATTCCCAACAACAATCTTAGGTAAACCGATGATTCATCCATTGTGTTTTACCATTGCTTTCCCCATAGCCATTTTCACACGATTTTTGTTACCCTGCTATAAGATTACCTCCTGATTCATCCTTCGATTATCACTGAACACTTGGTAATCGCTTTAAAATTGAATTGGCCTAGGATTTCACAGAGTTGTTTTGGCGAGTATTTTGAATTTGTGTAGATTATCGATGGTTTCTGGAAATTTGGAGGAGACGATGAGGCTTTAGGTGCTTGGAGGAGACGAAGGGATATTTGGTTAATGGGTTAATGGATTTTAGGTTAAGCCATGGTGCTTCTGGTGATGCAAGGGCGGTGGATGCGTGGCAAAACGTTATTGGAGAATAGGGCATAGCGGCTCTGGCGGGAGATAGTTTGAAATCGCTGCGTCGCTTCAGAAACGACCTAGTGAATCTGAGCGACCTAAAGAGCTTTACGACCTAACAGGTCTGGCCGACCTAATAATTCTCGCGACCTAAGGATCCTTGCGACTTAACTTCCTGTAGCATCACCTTTTGCGACTTAATTTTTAGGTCGTGCTGGGATTCAAACGACCTAGGACTTAGCTAGATTTGCACATGAATTCCAAGCAGGACGACTTAAGGAAAACCCGACCTATGCTAGGTCGTTTGAGCACAATCTGGATGACATAACTTCTTGCGGCATAGGTTTTAGGTCGCGGCCGAGCTAGTACTTGGACAAATTTGCATTATCTTGACCTGAAGCCTTATTCCTTAATATGCATCATAACTTTAACTTGAATCCTCAACTTGAACTATCGAAATAACCTGCCTGAACTCATTGCATTTCTTTACAGATTATATTAACTTTAACGCTAATAACCTGTTAAACACAACATTTGCAGAAAAATGGGACGAATATACTGCCATTGTGTAACGACCCAGAATTTTGAACAAATTAAATTGAGAATATTTAATTTATTTTAAATATTTGAACGATAATTTAATTTGAATTCCCGATATAATTTTGAAATTTGCGATTAAACTTTAAGTTAATCGATTGAAAGTTGAATAGAAATTTAAATCTTCAATTTAAAGTTGAAGAAAAATATTTCAAATGCTTGTAAAATTTATATTGATAACACTGAAGATAACAGCAGCTTCAAAATTGAAATTTAGACTGTTCTGTTCAGTTTTGAAATTTAATCGTTCGAATCGATATTTAAAAATAGCCGTCCGAGGCACAGTCTCGGAATTCGACGAAACCAGTTCCATTGGGTCCGTAACGTCGAATTATTATCGGGTTTCAAATTTCGTATTTATCAGAATTGTTATGCGAGCATACGGCGTATAAACGCGTCAGAATTTTAAAGCAAATTCAACTTAAATTTAAATTTAAAAATTTAAAACAAAGGACAGCATTCCTAAATTCACGCCTGGTATCACGAGAAAATCGTGCGAGCAGACCTCCTCTCAGCAAAGTCGCGTACTTCTTGTTCCCCCTCGTCCTTAAATCATCTCTGCCTCCTCTCGTTCAAATGAAAAGAAAATCAAAACGAAAACAAAATAAAACACTGGCCTTACTTTCATTTGAAAATCAAGTCATGGCTGAAGCCTCCCAAAAGAAAAAAAAACTCGCGTCTCTCTCTCGTACAAATCAATGGCCACGTTCACCTATTTTAAATTCGAAATCATTCGAACTCAGCTAGAGATTCGCATTCATGAGTGGGAGTTCTGTCTCGAGCTCGAATACTCGTATGAAATCACGAAGTTCAAAGGGATGGTTGCGACGTCGACTTCGAAGCCGTGGCGTCACGTGCTCGAACAGGACATCGGCAAGTCGTAGTTAGGGCGCGCGCGAGGCTGGGGATTTGGCGACGAGGCTGATGGTGGATTCGGGGTCGCGAGCAGGCGGGTGGTCGCGAACTTCGATCGACGAAGGAGGGATGAGGCTCATGTTTGAAGGGAAGCGAAATCGAGTTCAACTCGAGCTCGATTTGGGAATATCGCGATGTGGCATGAATTGGGTGAAGTCAGGATTCGATAGTGGGGATTCGCGATTTAAGATGGAGGGCAGGGTCGTTGCCGACGTTGGGTTGGCGTGCACTTGTATGCGGTGCTCGAGAGTGGTGATGGCAGCTCGCTGGCCTGAGGGGATGCATAGGGAAGTCACGGCTGGGTCGTGGTGGCACTATTCTCGAGCTGAAGCTCATCGATTTCTAGTGATTGGCTGCGTTATGTTTTTCCTGGAACGAATGATAAAGGTAATTTCAGTATATTCATTTGAATTTATGTACATAAACATATTACAGGAAACGATGGAAATATATATACGAAATTTAAAACTGAAAATATACATTTCTAAATTACTAGTTGATTTAAATTAAACGATTAGTTTATTAAATCTATTAAACGATAATTAATAATTCGAATTGTTCGAATATTAACAAATTATATAAATTATTTATTCAAGGTCGAAATCTGAAAGAAAACAAGCTGGGATGAAAATGGGATGGCAAATAAAAAGCTAAGGTGAGATTTTTCTCACTCAAAATGAAAGTGGAATTTTCAGTTATTTATTGATTGATTTGATTGCTATTGGATGTGATATTAGATATAGTAGGATATATATATATATATATATATATAGAAATATATACATATTGGCATATGTATATATTGGATTGATTGATTTCCCGCCTCGTATAGCGGATGAGACCCTATTGCGCCGTTAGTAAGCGGATTTTTATAAAACCTATATACCGCGATATTCCACCTCGAAGTGGAATTGGTATTGTGCTAACGTCTTTGGATGCAGGGAAACAGGTTGGAGGGATCCAACTGGACCCCTCACATTGATTGAATTTATTTCTACTGTGATGTGATAATCTGTGAATGATTATTAATGTTATTGAATTGATGTCTGGAAATTGTTTGAAAGCTAAAATTTAGCTGAATGGATGTTTGATATCATTGGATTCCAAAAATAAACGAAATTGAATTTTTGAAATCAAAATAGAAATTTCTAAGTGAATTAATTTTAGAAATTAAATAAATTTTGAAGAAAGGAATTTTTAAAGTATAAAAAGTTAATTTTTATAATCTTATCGAATTAATTCCAGAATCAAGTGAAAATGTTAAATAAATGGATTTCGTAAAATAGTGATTATAATTTGAAGAATTTAATTTAAGAATTTGGATTTTTAAATAGATTGAAAGAGACGATTGAAATTTATTTCCTTAAAAAGGAATTTATTAAAAGAAGATAAGCTGGAAATCCAACTAGAAATTTAATTGGTAAATTGAAATAAATTGGGAAATCAATGTAAAATGATTTCAATTTGAAGAATCCATTTTAAAACAGAATATTGAATAATTTGAGAAAAAAAAAATGAGGAATTTACTTAGTAGCGATAAATAAATTTTTAAATCAATATCGAAATTGATTTGGGATTGAAGTTTTTATAAATAGAATTGAAATTTATAAAAGTTGTTTATAAATCCGAAATCACTTATTTTGATAAGTAAAAATATAGAAGTTGATAAAAAGAAGATTTATAAGTCGAGGTTGTTATTAAAATAGAAATAGAATTTATAACCGTGTTTATAAATTCGAAATCGATTGAATTTGATAAATTAAATATAGAAGATTATTAAAGGAGATATATTCGCGATTTTTGAATAGCGAATTTTTATTGAAATAAAATGTATAGAGATTTTTGAAAATGTAATTAGTGAAGTATATTCACGATTTTGGACAGTGAATATATTATTGAATAAAATGGTTATGTTTGGGAAAGCGATATTATAAAATGTAGTTAAACATTTTAAAGATGTTTTAAAATGTGTTGAATATCGAAATCATAGATTTCAACATTTATTGTTGAAATAGACGTTTTCGAGAAATATAAGGAAATGGTGGACTATAACACTGTTGTTATAGTAAATGATTTCCAAAAGGAAATGTTTTATATAGTATTGGGATTTATATATCTATTTTAATTCCGAATCCCTATACTATTGATTTCGAGTCGTCGTAACGATGTTTTACGCAACATTCGTTTTGACTCAAATAGATGTTAAAATTTATGATTTCCTTAAAGAATGAAATGTATACTTAATATTGATTTAAGTATATTGAATATTTTCAAATGTTGAAAATAAATAGATTTGTGAAATACTTATTTTTAAATAAGTATGGAAATGTTTTTCCAATATGAAATGAACTGTTTTGAGATTTTATCTTCAAAGATAAATTGAAATGTGAATATTTGAAATTTGTTTTCAAATGATTAAGTGTGGAAATTTTATATCTAATGAAGATATTTTTGAAGATGAAATAATTTTGGAAAATTATTTGGAATCTGATGATGTTGCGCATCTTTATTGATAGTTAAATAACCGACTATCAATAATTACCTTAAATAGGTATTTGTTGTGAATTGGATGAATTTGAATGCCACACTTATTTTTAAATAATCGCTCACTATTCGGGTTAGCCGGGAAAGGACCATGGGGTCGTATAACCCATTCCGAATATGTGATACGTCGTTATGAATTGCATTCGAAGACCGGTGTTGAAGACCGGATATTTTTGAAAACGGAAGGATTACCGTCGAGTTACTCTACATCGGCTGATCTCCGGTTTAGAGGTTTTTATCACCCTTAGTGACGGGAAGTCCGGACGTGATTGAAAATTATCCGGATTTGCAAGGGCTTCGTGAGAAGTGCCTTCGGTTCTGTTCGATCCCGGAACAGACTTGTATGGATTGTGTGTCTGACGTTACAATTTGAGATATAAAGCTGATTTCTTTCAAATACATTTCTGTTGGTGGCGGAGAATTTATTCTCTTAGCTTAACACCCTTCTCTAAGACGTACGAGCTCAGAGGTTATGTAGTTGAAATTTATCAGCGATATACTCCCAATTTGGTAACGTGGCATACTAAGTGTTGCTGTGAAATGATCAGTGTTTGATCATTTGCGATATGATCATTTGTTTGATCTTATATCTTTGTGATCATAGGTTGATCATTTTTGTTTGACCCGAAGCAGGGCTTTGTAGAAAGCGTAGCTTTGTGGACGAGACTTCGTCGAGCCTCACACCCCGGAAATGGTCAAAACAGGAAGGATGCAGCAAGGTTCTAGGGAGTAGCGCCCCTTAGTGTATGTCATTCCTTCTGGATAAAGGTGGTATCATGGTATGGAGCCCAGATACTTAACCTCTGTGGTTGCTGCAAATTTATTACTTTGTGGTTGTTGCGAATCGGGGATCCTCGGGAAGATCGGTGACGATCGGGGGATGGCATACGCGTGTCAGTAGTTACCTATTTTTGCAGAGGTAACCCGGCCTTGTGTTGGCAGAGATCCGGTTAGGTTCTCGGGTCGTCTATTCCAGGGACGTACCCATCGTGGATAGGAAGTTCCTTAGCCTGACCATTTGTTGGAAATCCAAAGAAACAATACGTGACTTGTACGGTTTTAGTTGTATTACCTGCTATGGAATGTGGCGGTAACCTGCTATTGAACATAGTAGCTATAGTAGGCATAAGTGCGGAATGCCTATGCTGGCTAAGATTAATATTATACTTTCGAAATGTTTTCTACACTATGCACTAATAATAATATCAAAAAGGATTTGATTTTGCGTAGTAAGCATCTTTGACTATCATAAGAAGAAATCTCCTCCAATTCTGCGTTTGCATTGTGTGTGTGGCGGGAGGTCTTATGGTAGTTTCATTTTCCAAAAGCATTGCGAATTTGTTTTATTTTATTTGTGAAAAATAACTGTTTTACGATCTCACACCAGTCACCATGACTGACTCGGAGTTTATTGTTCCCTTCTAAACTCTGGGTGCCCACCAATTTCCACACGGGCAGCCTAGAGTTATGTTATCAGGATATTCAGGATATTCTGGAGCTTTGGAAGCAAGCTGGATGGCGTAATGTATCATTCGTATTTGTTTATTTATTCCGCTGTGTATTCTGTATGAGGACAAGTTATATAACTGTCCATTGTTGTATATTGACTCTGATGATTGATGTATGTATAAACTGATAAAGTTCTTTGTTTAAAGATTATTCATTTATCTATTATATATTGTTCCGCTGCGAATGTGAGATTCTGATATTGTTTCTGCTTCTGATGTTGTTCTGTTGTTCTTCTTTCTTCTTCTTCTCCTCTTTTCTTCTTCTTCTACCTTTTTCTTCTTTCTTAAACCATCATGGTTCGTATTTCCGTTCATCTTGAGTTAATCAATGGAGATTAGTGTTTAATCAAGGAGTACGGATTTGCGGGTCTTGACAAAGTGGTATCAGAGCATATGGTTAAGCGACAACCCTGCTCTGTTGGGTGTTACTCATTAGAGATGGAGTCAGCAGTACTCTAGAATGAGTTTGAGTGTAATAATAGATATGAGCGCGTATTTGTTAGTTAATATAAAATTGTTTTGTATTGTGATGATTGGTTTATTGAGTGGTATATGAACCTTCGTCGGCACGGTCTTGCAAAACTGTATCGAAGGGGTTTCTAAACACTCGAATAGAACAATTCGGCACAGTATTGTTTTGAATAGGGTAAATGAAATAATTTTGCCCAAAACTATTTTTGTGTAGAAAAGAAATGTTTTTCTATGAATTTCTATAGTATATGGTTGCATGGTTGTTAGGAAGAAATAACATTGAAATATTATCATTGTTATATTGAAATTGAATTAAAGTAATAACCAAAGATTGAAGATAAATTCATATAACAAGTGAAATTTATAATTGAAAATGGAATTCCAGAGAAGTATTTGGAAATGTTTTGAAAAGAATTTGAAAGAATTTGAAAATTTTGGAAAGTTTAAATCTTTTTGGTTTGAAAATGAATTTTAAGAGTTTGAAAAGTATTTTGAAAAGAGTGAAAAGCTCTAAACTCTTTTCGGTCGCTGGAAAATAACTTCGGTAATGACTACAGCATCACCGGTGTTCATTTTCGGGTTTCCAAAAGAGGAATTGCTGCCAAATTATTTTTAAATGAAGGTTGTTTGGAAAAGTTTGGGTTTTGTTTTTGAAATTCAAAAGATAATTTGATTTGTTTTCAAAAATGGTTTTGAAAAAGTTGAAAAGACTCTGGAATTCTATATGAAAATATTTATGAAATAATTATCAAGTTGATAACTTATACAATTTGAAATGTCGATAGAATAAATTTAACTTAAAAGAATAAAGTTAAAATAAAGTGAGTACAAGTGAATCAATTAAATGAAAATGAAATTGAAAGTTGGAATTCATTTCGAATTCGTAAGCAATGAATTGAATGATTATAAATGAAAGATAAATTAAAATTCATATGGAATTAAAACTGAATATTGGAAACAAATTTGAATAAAGTGAACTAGAATTTGTGATAAATTAGTAACTAAAACTAATCTAAAATAGTGCAGTTGTGAATAAAGATAGTGATAGAAATTCAATATTCAGAAGTTAAATAGAATCCAAATAAGGTTGGAATTGTGAATTAAATTCAAATGAAATTTGAAATGTGAAATTGAATAAAAATGAATAGGAAACTTCAATAGGGAAGTAAAGATGATATAAGAAGTATCGAAATTTTGTAATAGACTTTGCAAAATGGTTTGAATGTGTAACTAGATATTATGGCTAGTAGGATATACAGGTGTTATAAAAGGAATTGGATTTGATTTTCAAAGATAATTTGAATTTGCTCGAAAAGGTAAGTATTTGAATTTCAATATGAGATTTGATGATTTCTTGTCCAGCCGCTTGGCTTTTTCTTTTTCTTTTTGAATCTGAGAGTCCGTAGGGACGTTTTGTAGTCGTACCGTACTAGCCGCGCAAAGGAGACGCTGGCGAAATTTTTCGAAAATTTCGAGTGTTAGAAAATTTTTGAGAAATTTTGAAAGTTAAAATTTGAATTTAAACTTAAATTTGAATTTTGAAGTAAACAATGTTGTTTAAAATTTATAATTGAAATTGGAAAATTAGTTGAATGATAACGAATCTTTAGTAGAAAGATTTGTTTTAAAAATTGATAAAACTATTTAAATTGTGAAAAATAGTAGACGAGTTAAGGACCTTTTTTCCTAACTTGTAATTTCGAGGAAGAAATTCTTTTAAGGGGGGAAGTCTGTAACGACCCAGAATTTTGAACAAATTAAATTGAGAATATTTAATTTATTTTAAATATTTGAACGATAATTTAATTTGAATTCCCGATATAATTTTGAAATTTGCGATTAAACTTTAAGTTAATCGATTGAAAGTTGAATAGAAATTTAAATCTTCAATTTAAAGTTGAAGAAAAATATTTCAAACGCTTGTAAAATTTATATTGATAACACTGAAGATAACAGCAGCTTCAAAATTGAAATTTAGACTGTTCTGTTCAGTTTTGAAATTTAATCGTTCGAATCGATATTTAAAAATAGCCGTCCGAGGCACAGTCTCGGAATTCGACGAAACCAGTTCCATTGGGTCCGTAACGTCGAATTATTATCGGGTTTCAAATTTCGTATTTATCAGAATTGTTATGCGAGCATACGGCGTATAAACGCGTCAGAATTTTAAAGCAAATTCAACTTAAATTTAAATTTAAAAATTTAAAACAAAGGACAACATTCCTAAATTCACGCCTGGTATCACGAGAAAATCGTGCGAGCAGACCTCCTCTCAGCAAAGTCGCGTACTTCTTGTTCCCCCTCGTCCTTAAATCATCTCTGCCTCCTCTCGTTCAAATGAAAAGAAAATCAAAACGAAAACAAAATAAAACACTGGCCTTACTTTCATTTGAAAATCAAGTCATGGCCGAAGCCTCCCAAAAGAAAAAAAAACTCGCGTCTCTCTCTCGTACAAATCAATGGCCGCGTTCACCTATTTTAAATTCGAAATCATTCGAACTCAGCTAGAGATTCGCATTCATGAGTGGGAGTTCTGTCTCGAGCTCGAATACTCGTATGAAATCGCGAAGTTCAAAGGGATGGTTGCGACGTCGACTTTGAAGCCGTGGCGTCGCGTGCTCGAACAGGACATCGGCAAGTCGTAGTTAGGGCGCGCGCGAGGCTGGGGATTTGGCGACGAGGCTGATGGTGGATTCGGGGTCGCGAGCAGGCGGGTGGTCGCGAACTTCGATCGACGAAGGAGGGATGAGGCTCGTGTTTGAAGGGAAGCGAAATCGAGTTCAACTCGAGCTCGATTTGGGAATATCGCGATGTGGCATGAATTGGGTGAAGTCAGGATTCGATAGTGGGGATTCGCGATTTAAGATGGAGGGCAGGGTCGTTGCCGACGTTGGGTTGGCGTGCACTTGTATGCGGTGCTCGAGAGTGGTGATGGCGGCTCGCTGGCCTGAGGGGATGCATAGGGAAGTCACGGCTGGGTCGTGGTGGCACTATTCTCGAGCTGAAGCTCATCGATTTCTAGTGATTGGCTGCGTTATGTTTTTCCTGGAACGAATGATAAAGGTAATTTCAGTATATTCATTTGAATTTATGTACATAAACATATTACAGGAAACGATGGAAATATATATACGAAATTTAAAACAGAAAATATACATTTCTAAATTACTAGTTGATTTAAATTAAATGATTAGTTTATTAAATCTATTAAACGATAATTAATAATTCGAATTGTTCGAATATTAACAAATTATATAAATTATTTATTCAAGGTCGAAATCTGAAAGAAAACAAGCTGGGATGAAAATGGGATGGCAAATAAAAAGCTAAGGTGAGATTTTTCTCACTCAAAATGAAAGTGGAATTTTCAGTTATTTATTGATTGATTTGATTGCTATTGGATGTGATATTAGATATAGTAGGATATATCTATATATATATAGAAATATATACATATTGGCATATGTATATATTGGATTGATTGATTTCCCGCCTCGTATAGCGGATGAGACCCTATTGCGCCGTTAGTAAGCGGATTTTTATAAAACCTATATACCGCGATATTCCACCTCGAAGTGGAATTGGTATTGTGCTAACGTCTTTGGATGTAGGGAAACAGGTTGGAGGGATCCAACTGGACCCCTCACATTGATTGAATTTATTTCTACTGTGATGTGATAATCTGTGAATGATTATTAATGTTATTGAATTGATGTTTGGAAATTGTTTGAAAGCTAAAATTTAGCTGAATGGATGTTTGATATCATTGGATTCCAAAAATAAACGAAATTGAATTTTTGAAATCAAAATAGAAATTTCTAAGTGAATTAATTTTAGAAATTAAATAAATTTTGAAGAAAGGAATTTTTAAAGTATAAAAAGTTAATTTTTATAATCTTATCGAATTAATTCCAGAATCAAGTGAAAATGTTAAATAAATGGATTTCGTAAAATAGTGATTATAATTTGAAGAATTTAATTTAAGAATTTGGATTTTTAAATAGATTGAAAGAGACGATTGAAATTTATTTCCTTAAAAAGGAATTTATTAAAAGAAGATAAGCTGGAAATCCAACTAGAAATTTAATTGGTAAATTGAAATAAATTGGGAAATCAATGTAAAATGATTTCAATTTGAAGAATCCATTTTAAAACAGAATATTGAATAATTTGAGAAAAAAAAATGAGGAATTTACTTAGTAGCGATAAATAAATTTTTAAATCAATATCGAAATTGATTTGGGATCGAAGTTTTTATAAATAGAATTGAAATTTATAAAAGTTGTTTATAAACCCGAAATCACTTATTTTGATAAGTAAAAATATAGAAGTTGATAAAAAGAAGATTTATAAGTCGAGGTTGTTATTAAAATAGAAATAGAATTTATAACCGTGTTTATAAATTCGAAATCGATTGAATTTGATAAATTAAATATAGAAGATTATTAAAGGAGATATATTCGCGATTTTTGAATAGCGAATTTTTATTGAAATAAAATGTGTAGAGATTTTTGAAAATGTAATTAGTGAAGTATATTCACGATTTTGGACAGTGAATATATTATTGAATAAAATGGTTATGTTTGGGAAAACGATATTATAAAATGAAGTTAAACATTTTAAAGATGTTTTAAAACGTGTTGAATATCGAAATCATAGATTTCAACATTTATTGTTGAAATAGACGTTTTCGAGAAATATAAGGAAATGGTGGACTATAACACTGTTGTTATAGTAAATGATTTCCAAAAGGAAATGTTTTATATAGTATTGGGATTTATATATCTATTTTAATTCCGAATCCCTATACTATTGATTTCGAGTCGTCGTAACGATGTTTTACGCAACATTCGTTTTGACTCAAATAGATGTTAAAATTTATGATTTCCTTAAAGAATGAAATGTATACTTAATATTGATTTAAGTATATTGAATATTTTCAAATGTTGAAAATAAATAGATTTGTGAAATACTTATTTTTAAATAAGTATGGAAATGTTTTTCCAATATGAAATGAACTGTTTTGAGATTTTATCTTCAAAGATAAATTGAAATGTGAATATTTGAAATTTGTTTTCAAATGATTAAGTGTGGAAATTTTATATCTAATGAAGATATTTTTGAAGATGAAATAATTTTGGAAAATTATTTGGAATCTGATGATGTTGCACATCTTTATTGATAGTTAAATAACCGACTATCAATAATTACCTTAAATAGGTATTTGTTGTGAATTGGATGAATTTGAATGCCACACTTATTTTTAAATAATCGCTCACTATTCGGGTTAGCCGGGAAAGGACCATGGGGTCGTATAACCCATTCTGAATATGTGATACGTCGTTATGAATTGCATTCGAAGACCGGTGTTGAAGACCGGATATTTTTGAAAACGGAAGGATTACCGTCGAGTTACTCTACATCGGCTGATCTCCGGTTTAGAGGTTTTTATCACCCTTAGTGACGGGAAGTCCGGACGTGATTGAAAATTATCCGGATTTGCAAGGGCTTCGTGAGAAGTGCCTTCGGTTCTGTTCGATCCAGGAACAGACTTGTATGGATTGTGTGTCTGACGTTACAATTTGAGATATAAAGCTGATTTCTTTCAAATACATTTCTGTTGGTGGCGGAGAATTTATTCTCTTAGCTTAACACCCTTCTCTGAGACGTACGAGCTCAGAGGTTATGTAGTTGAAATTTATCAGCGATATACTCCCAATTTGGTAACGTGGCATACTAAGTGTTGCTGTGAAATGATCAGTGTTTGATCATTTGCGATATGATCATTTGTTTGATCTTATATCTTTGTGATCATAGGTTGATCATTTTTGTTTGACCCGAAGCAGGGCTTTGTAGAAAGCGTAGCTTTGTGGACGAGATTTCGTCGAGCCTCACACCCCGGAAATGGTCAAAACAGGAAGGATGCAGCAAGGTTCTAGGGAGTAGCGCCCCTTAGTGTATGTCATTCCTTCTGGATAAAGGTGGTATCATGGTATGGAGCCCAGATACTTAACCTCTGTGGTTGCTGCAAATTTATTACTTTGTGGTTGTTGCGAATCGGGGATCCTCGGGAAGATCGGTGACGATCGGGGGATGGCATACGCGTGTCAGTAGTTACCTATTTTTGCAGAGGTAACCCGGCCTTGTGTTGGTAGAGATCCGGTTAGGTTCTCGGGTCGTCTATTCCAGGGACGTACCCATCGTGGATAGGAAGTTCCTTAGCCTGACCATTTGTTGGAAATCCAAAGAAACAATACGTGACTTGTACGGTTTTAGTTGTATTACCTGCTATGGAATGTGGCGGTAACCTGCTATTGAACATAGTAGCTATAGTAGGCATAAGTGCGGAATGCCTATGCTGGCTAAGATTAATATTATACTTTCGAAATGTTTTCTACACTATGCACTAATAATAATATCAAAAAGGATTTGATTTTGCGTAGTAAGCATCTTTGACTATCATAAGAAGAAATCTCCTCCAATTCTGCGTTTGCATTGTGTGTGTGGCGGGAGGTCTTATGGTAGTTTCATTTTCCAAAAGCATTGCGAATTTGTTTTATTTTATTTGTGAAAAATAACTGTTTTACGATCTCACACCAGTCACCATGACTGACTCGGAGTTTATTGTTCCCTTCTAAACTCTGGGTGCCCACCAATTTCCACACGGGCAGCCTAGAGTTATGTTATCAGGATATTCTGGAGCTTTGGAAGCAAGCTGGATGGCGTAACGTATCATTCGTATTTGTTTATTTATTCCGCTGTGTATTCTGTATGAGGACAAGTTATATAACTGTCCATTGTTGTATATTGACTCTGATGATTGATGTATGTATAAACTGATAAATTACATTTGCTTTAAAAAAATAATTTGTAAGACATCAGGTGTTTCTAAGTGCATTCTTTTGTGATTTGCTGATTTAAAAATAAAATTATAGCAATTTTGTCCATACTAATGTATGATTTATGTTTTGTTTGGTTAGATTACGTTAAACGTCTAATGAACAAAATTATTTGAATAAGTGCTACCGAGTGATTTATGGATGCGCACTATAACTATAAGACATTATAATACGAGGCGTTCAAAAGAATGTACTATAATTTTGTTTCAAGTAGCACTATTTACCTTCAAAGTTAAAGATTTCTTTTATTAAGCCATGCATTGTTAAAACTATTAAAGATAACTTATTTTATATTGCATTCTATTTTAGTATATAATTATGACTAAGAATATTATCAGTTAATTTTATTTCAGCATCTGACATTTTAAAACTAATTTTTACCTTATGTTTAATAGATGATCATATTAAAATTTGATGGATATGACATAGTTTTCCCGCATGTTACTATAAATTTCCATGCATTCTTCCTTGCACTCACGAACTAAACATATTGACATTCATCATCGTTTTCTTCGTGATAATATTAAAAAGGATATAGTAAATTTAGAATTTGTAAATTTTGAAAATCAATTAGCTGATATTTTCACTAAACCACTCAATGAAAATATTTTTGTAAAACTAAGAAGAGAACTAGGTATAATTTCTTTTAAAGAATTATAATATTTGAAATTTTATGAAAATAATTTTTTTTTTCTAGCTCTTGGAACTCGGCACCTCTAGATCGGAAGTCCTATATCTTTACCTTTTTTCTATTTGTTGTTTCACAACTATTTCTATAATACACTTATTCTTATATTATTTTCATTTGTTTACAAGTTTCTTTTCTAACCATGCAAAATTCTGTTTATTTTACTCCTTTCATTATTTACTAGTTATCTCTTTTTCAACCATTCATTTACTCTATTTTTACAATACCTATTTTATATAAATTTGAGGTTTGTTAGTTTTCTTTCTCTCCACCTTGTTTGTTTGATTCAAATATTGATTATTTCTTGCAACAATGTCTTTCCAAAACAACTCCCAGAATGACTCTACTTACTCTTCTTTAGATTTTTCCACACCATCCTCTAATTTTTCTAGTTTACCTACACCTACTCCATGTTATGAACCTGCCAGACCATCCAACTACCATACTGGTTATACTCCAGATAAGAAGAAGGCACGTCGTTTCTTATTCTTTGGTTCTTCGTCAACAAAACAAAAGATTGATGATATACATCATTATCAACGGGAATCAATAGAAATACAACGAGAAATGTACTATGAACAAAAGGTTAATTAAAAACGACTTAGCTTTCTGGAGCAACTTGGCTGGAAATTCTACGGGACCTCTACATCCGATGTTCACCAACCCACAACATCTTCCTATCGGTATCCATGGGATCAAACACCACAACCTCCTCCTGTGTCTCCAAATTCATGGGAACGTGAAAATAAATGGTCTCCATTGAAACCATGCATAAAGAAGACTAAAGTTGAACCGGAAGATTGCAAGACTCCGCATTCATCCACTTCTTCTTCATCTAAATAATTTTTATATATCTTTTCTCTTATTTCAATCAAATTTGTATGCATTCTATGTTTAATATATATATTTAAACTTTTTTTAAGCAGAAAGACTGATAATGCTGAAAAAGAGCATTCAGTCGACTGACGAGTTTTGGTCAATCGACTGAATCTGGAAACAGAAAGTTTTGGGAAAATTGATCAGTCGACTGACCAAATTCGATCAGTCGACTGACTGGCTTATCTGGGCCTATTAATACCTGTTTCACCTACTTTTTACCCATATAATCTATCTTCTGCACTTTTACTCTTCAATTTTACTTTCTACCATCAGAAATTCAAAACCCTAGCCCTCGAAATTTTCAAATTCCATTAATCAATTATTCATTCTAATGGCTCCAAGACAACCAAAACGCTCTAGAAATACTTCATCCTCAACCTCTGAACCTATAGACACCCAAATAGCTCAATGGCTTTATGATGCCACCACTATCCAAAGATGGAACAAGATGATGGAAGATCGCTTTCTAAAAGGATCATTTGTTGTATTTCCTGACTTCATAGCATATAGAATTCAAGATCTTGCTAGAAGAAGTCGTCTAGAATCTCTTCTTGACTACAACCGGAAAAAATTCAAGATAAATCATACAATGGTAAAACTCTTTTACGCTAACTTGAATTTGGGTCATCAAAATCCAAGAAACCATAACAACTGCGTATGGAGTTTAGTTTGTGGTCAACAAGTCTTCTTGTCATTAGATAGAATTGGACACATCCTTCAAACACCGACAAATGGTATTCCACTAGAAGATTTGAATGTTGTTTTAGGAGAACGAGATGAAGCGAGTCATAGATTTTTGGAGGATGACATGACAGAATTAAAATCTACCGCCTTACGTCCTACAGCCCGAATTATGCATCGAGCCTTAATGCGCACAATCCTTCCTCATACCGGGTCTTATGAGCTTGTCTACCTAGAGAATTATAGAGCTTTATATGCAATTTGGGGTGATGTTCAAATTAATTGTCCCAAGCTTATACTTGATGAATTCCTAGCCTTCAACCAAGGACGGATGAACATCATTTACTATGGCGAGTATATTATGCGGCTCTTAATGACTCTACAAGTTCCAGTTGCAGAATCCAACACCTCCATAGTTAAAACACTAAATAGCCGCCCAATTAGTTTGATGAAATTGCTTCCAAGACCGCTCACTATCATGTCATTCCAAGATTGGCAATCAAGGCCTCACCAACAAGCTGCTACTCTATAACAACGAGGAGGTAAATACGCACTACCACCCCATCCCAAAGCACCCGAGAGTCCATTGATCTCATTGCACGTAATCAAGTAATTTTAGATTCTCGCATTAAGAATCTCAACAAGAAGATTGACAGGAAGTTTGACAAGATCAAAAGCTTTTTCGAGATTCTATGGGATGCAATCTCTTTTTCTTCCTTGACTACTGCAGAACCTTCACATCGTGATCCGGGAAAACGTCCGGCACCTCATTTTACTTGGTCTACATCCGAAGAAGATACAAGTTCTGACACTAGTGGAAATGGTGGTGGTAGACAATATGTGGAAAGCTCTACACGAGGCAAAGAACTAGCACGAGATGAAGAGGAAGAAGAAACAGATTCAAACTCTGATGAGTGATGACGGTAATTCATGATCGTGGTAGTAATTTATTTCCTTTTAATTAAAAAACATTCTAGTATCGTTTAATTTCTTTGATGTTGATAGGGCTTGTATAAATAGCCCGGTAGAATTTAAAAAATATATGTTTGTTTGTGATTATTATATAATATGTTGTTAGTTCACAATGCTTCTGTGATAACATATTATATGGTTGTTTATGTCCTTTTGTCGATGAAAAAGAGGGAGAATTGTATGACTAACCATTTTTGTAGGATTAGATATGTCGCCATATATTCGGGGGGAGAAATATAAATCTTCTGGTATATAATTCTTAATATATAGCATCATCAAAAACAGGTTGTCATCAATCAAAAAGGGGGAGAATGTTGAATCATGAGTTTTGGTTCATGACAAAAAGCTTAAACGATCAATGATGAGACTATACGATCAAGCGACAAAAAGAGAATGAGATATGCAAGGAGATGAGACTACAAATCTAAGTATAGTATGATTATTTACTGTATTTTTAGTCTTAGATATGGTTTATAATTGTTAAAATCTATCCTCAAGTAGTTTGCATATACTCAAAGTTGTTTTAAAGTTCAAAATTTTTAAATATGTGCAAACTGTGCACTGACGACCAGGTCAGTCGACTGATCGAAAACAACCAGTCGACTGAACCTGTTCAGTGCACAGAAATGCACCATTTTACTCTATTTTCGAATATTCAGTTGACTGGTCGATTTTTCTCAGTCGACTGACCGGCTTTAAAGACTATTTTTCTAGAAGAGACACTTCTATTTGCGAAGAGTTTCGATTCAAATTGAAGAGATATGACTGTATCTTTTGATTGAAACTTTTTGTGAATAGTTGTGACTATTTGTTCACTATATAAACATGTTAGAATCACTTCTCAAATTATAGAATGTTATTTTGATTTCTTGCTATATACTCTACTATCTATCTCTGCAATCTAAAAGCAATCACAATATATATATTGCATGAATCTCCGAATTAGTTAATATATTCTTCGATTCTAAGAAATATCTTCCTTTCATATCTTCACACACACAATATATACTTGAGGATTTGATTATAGGAAGGGTGTACTATTAAATACATATCCGTGTTATTTAGAACACAAGCGTCAACTATTTATTTGTACCAGTAGAAGTCATGTTCGGTTGTTCAGGCAGTAAAAGTCCTCTTCGGCTGTTTCAGGCGGAAAAATCCTGTTCGGCTGCTCAGGTGTTGTATACCTATTCCTCCGGGTTAAGAGAGGGGTTATAGAGTTTAAATCCAGAGTGTAGTCTGGCCTGGACGTAGAACGGGAAGTTCGGACCATTATAAAATGTCCTGGTGTGCTTATTTCATTTCTATTATCTATTATCTAGTTTATATTTCCACACTATTATAATATTCCATATTACACGATCCTAAGTGTTAACTAGCCACAGCTTACACACTTTCACATATTCTTCTCCCTGAACCCACGACCACGTACTCCGCTCACACTTTCGAACTTCAAAACTCCAACCTGACAACATCGAAAGCCCCTCATCGTCTCGCCTAGCCGCCCCAGACCATCATCCTTCGCCAAACTTCGCCCCAATCTCCACCACACCCATCGCCACCTTTTCCCCCTGGACCGCACCTCCATCTCGCCCCCTTTTCTTCGCCATTACCTCGAAGCCGATACCCACCAAAAACTGTTACTAAACCCTACGTCGGCTTTGTCGACAAGCCACCACGAGCCCTTAAAAATCACTGCTTCATTTTTCGAGAATTCACCGACCCCCAAGCTTCCTCCAGGCCAAAACTCCGGCCACGCAATCGAGTGGTTCACCGGGATTTAGTCGTAGACCCAAAACCGTTCATCTATGAATTTCTCACCCCACACCACACTAAAAATCACCAAACCACCTCCTAAATTCACCATTTCCAACAACGATCATGAACGTATAATCCAAACATTAAATCATGATATACGAAATTTAACCAACTTAAGTTACTTACTGTAAAAATCTCATTTTCTCTCTCCATGCTTCATGAGATTGAATGAAATAAATTTTAAATTATACTATACTCGAAAAAAAACAAGTTTTGTTTTGAAATCATGGTTTAATACTAACTGGTCGTGGAGGTATCGATTTTCAAAGGGAATATTTTTAACTGTTTACTCAATTAAATATGAACAGAGTAACTTCCTGGAAGATATACAGGGTGCCTTGGTGTGTAGGTGAGACTTATTCATGTCTAAACCCTTATATATACACATATGTACATAGCAGGCATGTAATCATTTAGCCCAGATCAAAAATTCTTTCAAAACCACATTTGTATCTTGTATATATTAACCAGTTGAAGATGTTTAAGTGTTGTACTCATAGTTTTAAACACAGAGGAGAACTGCTTCATTATCTCTTCTTCCTTCAAGCATTTGAATATCCTTGCTTTATTTATGTTTTTAATGGCAGATTCTCTTTTGTTTTAATGTTTGAAAAGTTAGAATGTAAACGTGAGCAACTATGGTGGCATATATATATATATATATATATATATATATATATATATATATATCTATGTGTGTGTATATATATGTATGTATGTATACACACACACACACACATATATATATATATATATGGCAATGTAGTGTACTGTGCAAGCCTAGTAGCATATACCTGTTCAGGCTTTCACACTTTATTATTTTTATTTTCTTTTGGCTGATTTGATATATTTTCATGTGATTTGATAATTTATACGTGATTTGATTTTGTATGACTTGATTAAATGTTTTGGTATGCTTGAATTAAATGCTTCCCATGATGATGTTCCCCTCTATGTTTATATATATATAATTATATGCATGCATTCATGTATGTATATATATATATATATATAGATTTAACCACCCATATTTTAATTTAACATACATATTTATCTATTTACTATTTTATGTAACATATGTACATATACATTTACTTATGTTACCATATATATTCACATTCATTTAAATACACACATGTTTTACATATATATATATGTATATATATTTCCATATGCACTATATTTTATAAACACATGCTCATATATATATATTCATAAGTTTAAATTTTGCCATTTGGGAGTTTATACATTCACGTATATATATATATATATATATATATATACACACACACTTTCATATACTATATTTAAATATATATATACTCACACCTACTTATGCACTATTTTACCTAACTCATATATACATATACTTATGTATATTTTATCATCATATATATATATATATGTACATTTACACATTATTCCCTATTTACATATACATTACTTCATATGGACATATATATACATATATATATATATACCTATATACTTTTATATATTTTTGATCATCATATTGCTTATATATATATTTATGTACTTGTATGGATATTCCATCTTAAATTTTTATTGGTGGAGTTTATATATATATATAATTTATCATATCCAGAATTTATATATTAAAATTAAACATAGTTTTTAATCAATTTATATATATTTAAATATTTTAAACATCAGAAAATTTATTCGATTAATAAAAATTAATATTCCAAAATTAAAATTAGTTAATTATCCCAATAACAGGTGACTAAAAATCCGGGTCGTTACACATCTAATCTTTCATGCTTATTTTCATTTGATCGAAAGTCTTTTTGAATAGGATATTTATTGAGCTTCTACAACTCACCAAGAATTATTGCACAATTATTAAGCCTGCAATGACCGTTATCACCATGGGATCAAACGTTGGCACGTCAACCCCTTTATAATCCCGATTATGGAAGACAACGTCAACTGTCGTCAACCTTTACTTCTTGGCCAGAGTTTCATCCTTAATGTCAAATAAGCTTTCCTATGGTACATGCCTCAACAACCTTGCATACTACTCCATCTCATTCCAGCCTTTCTCCATGGGATGTGGTCCTCCAATTATCATGATTATAACAATCCTACTATATGGTCGCCTAGGCCCTTCTCCATTAGATCCAGGCTGGTTCCCTTGGACGTTTAGCCCTTGGTTCTGGCATTCTCTCTGCCATCATATGGCTCTCTAACATACTGCTGTAGTTTATGTCCCTCTTAACTCTTCAATGAAATCTCTAAGATGTTCGTGTTATGCCCACGAGTTCCGTGGAATCAGTAAAACTTACCAAAGTGCTATTCCATCTTAGTTGCCTCTCTCTTATATAGCTTCTTATATATTTATGCGCCTTGTGTGGCAAGGTATATTTTTTCAAGTGTATCATTCAGAGATGTGTACTCATCCAACCTCATGATCCTTGGACACTTTTTGGCATCATTCCACCTGCCCCCGATGCCCTGATTACTCTTCATTTGATTACTAGAATTATCAACATTCACGGGTACATTACTGGCGCTCTCACCCGTCTGTTTAATAGGTATATTGCTTTGAATTATTTCATTGATTGTCCACCACCAATTTTCCCAATAACCTAGCTTGCTTCTTTCAAATGCAAGAATTGGTTTTCCTTTCAGTAAAACTCCTCCATAGTTGTCGATTACTTCTTCCTCGGCTATTTCACAAAGTCCATGTTTAAATGTATGCCCCAAACCATCACCGTCAACACCAAATCCTTGTTCAGGTTGTTAACATTAGTGACTACAATATGAAACCATTTCAAGAACCCTTCAATGACTTCTCGGGTCCATGAGAAAGGCTCAATAAGGACATCACATCCTTGGGTCAAGCAACATAGAGTCTGAATAACTCAAAAAACTTCTTATCTAACTTATCAAAAGTTGAGATGGACATCAGCGTTAGCATAGTGAACCATATTGATGTAGCTCCATCTAGAAAGATTGGGAAACAACTACATCAAACTGCTTATGTTACTCCGACGCCATCCATGTGTCACTCATACTTGAACAAATGCTGTGTGGGGTCAGTAGTTCCATTATATGATGACATCGAAGGCATCATAAACTTCCAGGGATACTCTTCCCTTAATATGTTTTCCATGAACAGAGTTCTACTAGGTGCAGAACCCTAATCCTCATTCTTTTTCCTTTTTTTCTCCTATAGCAACTGCTTAATTGTATCCACTATATGCTTCTCACTGGTTTGGTAATCTGAAGGATGACTATCAGGAGCTGCATTAAGTATTTGGCTCTTCAAACGGTCTCAACTTACTAGCTGATGTCTAGGTTCACATGTCTTTGGGAGAACCACTCCTTCAATTCTTCATTATGTCTAATTGGCTCCGTAGTGGCTGTTTGAACACCAGCATCCTGAGCTTTAACATTCATTCCATCCTCATTGGCAACATTCTACAAATCGTCCTCAGAATAAGTCAAGTTGACTTCCTCAATGCCCTGCCCCTCTAACATCTTCAAGTTCTTGTCCGTGGCAACCTAATTTTGATCAGTACCAATCGGAATTCCCTTAGTTAGGGCCCTTCCACTTCCTCTAACACTCCTCCATGCTGCTTCGATAGTCTGTTCCTTCTACTTTCCATCCCTTCTATTTTACCCAGAAGTAGATGAGTTTTTCTCTTCAAATCTGGTAGGTAATGCTTCTCTCCTGCTCCTACCAGTCCTTTGAGAGAGCTGGGTCAACAAGGCTATGCTAGCATCCATCTTGTGAAGGAGAGCCTTTTGAGTATCTACCATCCTTTAATTCATCTTTAGTATCATCTTTTCAAACTCCACACATGTGACCATCTCTTATGGAGTAGATGGTCCTGGCAATGCTGATATTAGTTGGTTAGGTGCCTTGTCATGGTTGGAAGCTTATTCTCCTCCACCAGCAACTATTCCAGTTCTTTTAGGCTTCCTTCTTAGTGCCATTACTTTCGATATGGATTTTCTTCAAACCTCTAGATAGAAACCTTCTAGATCTAACTTTTGGATGCTTTAATCCACAATAGATAACAAGATCTATGCCTAGAAGCTCCTTCTCAATGAAAGAACTAAACATTGTTGGGCCAAAAAGTGGCACAACACTCCAAATCCAGATTAGAGTAAAGAGATCTTTCTACAAAAAGTAAGAGATACAAGAAATTTTATAGTGGTTTGGCAAATCTGAGGCCTATGTCCACTTTAATGTTATTAATTAGAGTTTTTTACAAGTACAAGGGATTCACGGTTCTAACAACCTAGAACAACAAAAGGTAGCTTCCTTTATGACGAGGTCATGTGAGAGAGAGCGAAGAAGATGAATTGTCAAAAAGTCCTTCCTAAGTGTATATATGATGGTTATTTATAGAGAACTCCCCTAATGAAATCATCAAATCTCAAAACATCAAGTCTAACTCTAGATCCGAGAATCTAGAAGGCATGACAAAGTGCACAGACCACTAAAATCAGATCGGCATCAATCAAAAGTGACCGGTACCGACTTTAATTATTGGCCCCGAAGCTTGCCATCTTCTTCTTGGTCTTCTAGCTTCCATCCATTAAGCTCTGAGTACTTTTTCACTAGAAATCAAATTGTTGCCAAGAGGTTCTGAAATCTCTAATACTTGTCCTTTTCTTTAGAGTGTTTTAGATCTCTTCTCCTACTCCTTCAGAAATAGGCCCTAGGACACTCTAGCCAACCAATCATAATTCATATCTCTAGAAAGCCCAAAAGTGTTCAAAATAAAGATGGTACCGACCTGAAAGAGGTCGGTACTGATCTGTTACTAAGCCTAATCTAGGCACTATAACTTCTTCAAACTTGTTCCACCATCCTTCCAAGCATGCCTTTGAGTCTTTGAAGCACTTCGCCTTCATCCAATCGTCTAGTTTGCTTGAAAGCCGCTTAGTCGAAAAGTTGGATAACAATGAATTAAGAAGGGAAAGCCTAGAATTTTACGGCTCCAGACCATGCCCCAACAGTCAACAACCCACGAAACGACCCTTCGATTGCTCACGCCATAAGTCGACTGCTGGGATTGACAGCTTGGAGCCATAAAGCTCCATGCAATTTTCATGCACTACATTTTCTGTCAAACGAATTATTTTCTAAAAAAAATAAAGATTTAGAAAGTAGAAAAATGACATTTTCCAAATGTGAAGTTTTTTTTCGAAAATATTTCATTTTATTTAAATAATAATTATTTAAAGAAATTTGAATTAAATCGAGTCAAATTTGTTTTGAAGCTTTAAAAATTATATATATGTTCGAGAATGCTAAGATTTTTTTTAATAAATAAATAGGAATTTAAAATGGAATTTTACATGATTTTGAAAATAGAAAGCTATTTTGGAAATTAATAAATTGGGTTGAAAATATATATTAATAAATAGTAGAAATATTATTTTGATAAAGTAAGTTGTGTACAAACTTTAGAAAGGAATAAATATACTTTGTATAATCTAAACTCTTTTTCAAAGGAACTACATGTCAGTTTGTCATTTTTGTGCAACAAGGATATTTAATAAACATATTTGAAATACCAATTTGTATGGGACTTTCGGTAAAAATTCTCTGGTTATTCTCTGAACTTGTTATATAAAATATAATATGTAGTCTAGTGGGATTCAAAGACACCTAGTGAATAAGTGAGTAGCATAGAGTGCTATAGGACACTTAAGCGGCTAGTTATTTAGTTATCCCTTAAATGCAACTGATACTCACATATGAGATATGGTTAACTGTCTGCTACCCTTAATGTGTGCAAAAACGATCAAGTATGTCTATCGGTTGAATGCCTATTAATGATGTGTGTTGTTGTAAAGATAGACTAGTGTCCATCCTAGTTGGCTGATTGTGGGGTCACTTCTCGAATCCATGGGATCGCTACTATATATGATACCATAGAGTTATCATTGGGCAGTAGGCTCGTGACCATAGAGTGTCAACAGACATAGGATCACGATGACTGAGAGTAACATAAGACTGAAGAGGATGTTATGTGTTGTGTGCTGTTAGGATCCCATATAGAATATGCAATTGGGATACATAGACATATGATACGGTAATTGCAGTACCGCACTTAATTGTGTGCATGTTTATATTTGATTCCTTTTTGCGGATTAACTGGATATTTGGTTGATTCACCCAATATGTTATGTGTTAGGCTAAAATTTGGACATAACACATATGCTTTATCAATAGAGTTAATTGTACATGGACAAGAGGTTGGACTCTTAGGTAAGTATTCAAGTCATTATTTACTCAAATGATCACATATGCAAATAAGTAATTATGCAAGTACTTGATCACAAAGTCCTATTTTGGATTTGACCTAAACAGCAAAGAAAATCCCAAAGTCAAGTTCTTTATTTATGCTTGAGAAAAACGAAAACGAAAAAGAAGTATAATTCATAAATTACCTTTTCTTAGTTGAGGATACATGCCTATTTATAGAGAAATTGCACCCTTAGATTTTTGACATGTGGCATCGGCTAAACTTGGACGGTTGAGATTCTCCTGACGTGACATATTGTTTAGGTGTCATGTGGCATGGTATATTTGGTTTTCATTATAATGGAATGGCATAACTAACAGCTGCCACATAGCCAGTTTATCGCTTTTATGGTTGTTGCTTAGTTATCTCATAGTAGCAGTTTTAAAGACTCGATAGCACTATTGTAGGCACGCGATAGCTTTTATTCATTCATCGCTTGATAGCATCACTTTTAGTATGTGATAGCTTGCCGCTTTCCGTATTCAATAATACTAAAGTTGTCAAGCGATAGCTCCCTAATATAGCCCGCGATAGCTCTTCCTCCTTAGCACGCGATAGTTCTTCATAACTTAATACTTGATAGCTCCCTGTTATAGCATATTATAGCTTTTCTCCCTAGCATGCGATAGGTTTGCTCTTTAGTTTGCGATAGCTCTTCATGACCTAGAACCCGATAGCTTCTCCTCATGCGAGAGCTCTTCTTTCTAGACATTTACCTTTAGTATGCAATAACCCATTGTATCTCAAACCTCGATAGCTTTAGTTCTTTTTGAATATGATTGTACCCTTGCATTTTCAATACGGCATAACGTGTCCCACCTTGATACTCTATAGCGCTTTCCACTCTGGCACTCGACGACTTTGTTGACTATTTAAGCCTCGATAGATTCACATGATAGTTTGTTTATCTTTGATGCTCGATAGGTTCACTTGATAGCTTTCATCATTTAATGGTACAACATCTCGGCATTCAATAGGTCTTGACATTCGGTAGAACATTGCCATCCAATTTCCTTTGAGAAATTTAGGTTGTAACACTTATCCCGCCCATAAGAAGTTTGCTTATGCTTTAGATTAAGTGAGCTTCTGCTTTAAGTTTTTTTGAATGTTGATCTTTTCTCTCACCATTTCTTTCTCTATTTCGATTGATCTCATCCCATTGATGGATATTGATTCAACCAATTGCTCAATAGGATAGATTTTCTTTTAAAGTGTAATTATCCTTCCTTGGATGGTTATTTTGGCCAAGCATGGCTTCAATCGGTTCAAAAGGCTTGGTTTGGCTTTCGAAAGGATTGCTTTGGCCAATGCATGTTTCTGAGTGGTTTGAGTGAAGATGAAACTTTTGGTTTCAAAAGCTTTGGCATGTATATGAAGAGTTGTCCTTCTTTGTCTTCAAAAGGTCTTCATGTATGTTGAATCATCTACTTCGAAAGGTGGTTACTGAAGCGGAAGGGTGCTTTCGACCCCTTCGAATGGTCGTGAAACTTATCTACTTTTATTGTAGCATCCCTTCGACTTCTTCGAAAGGACTTGCTGAAGCTTCTTTCTCTTCTTTTTCTTTTTCTTCTGTTTAACGTGGTTTCGACTAGGCCAAAAGGAATTTTTGTAGTAACAAATATACATCTATAAATGATAGAAGTTTATGCCAACTAGTCGCATCTACCAACCGATCAATTCTTAGAAGAGGATAGCAATCCTTTGGACATGATTTATTTAGATCTGTATAATCAACACAAGTTCTCCTTTTCCAATTGGATTTTTTAACAATCATCAAGTTTGCCAACCTTTTTGGAAAATACTTCATTAATAAATCCATTTTCTAACACCCATTTTTCCACTTTTTAAAACGCAATTGTTCACGTTTTATCAAATTGCCACTTCCTGCCTTACAAGGGTGAAGTTGGGATCTATATTAAGTGAATGACGCATCACCACAGGATCGATCCCAACCATATATGCATGAGTCCAGGGAAAAACATCCTTGTTTGTTTGTAGTAATCAAATAAGCTCTTCTTTTACACCTTTGTCCAATTTTCTTCCTATCTTTATTATTTTAGTGGGATCGTGCGAGTTTATCTATATCTGTTCTAACTTTTCTACCGACTTTATGTTACTCTTATTATTTTATAGTTTATTTTTGTAATAATTTCATTTAGGGATCTCCAACATTTTCCTCTTGGTTTATCTCATCATTCTTTCTTTTCTTTTCCAGGAGTTTGACCTTTCTAGCTTCCACTCTTTGCTTTTCAATTGACGCAGTGCACCTTACTGTCTTAGGCATTAGTTCTTGATGATCGATGTTTGAAAACTTGCATTTTTAATATTTTTTAGTTTTGACATACTGCCATAACAGAAATCATTTTCTTTGTTGCACTGTTCCGAGATTGCAAAGTACATTTCCCTAGAACTAAATTGTTCTCCTCATACAGTTCTTCATCTGACCTTATAGAGAAATTTCATAACCAAATGCTTTTGAGACAAAAACATCAACTTCATCCAATGCAGGCCTTCCAAAGAAGGCATTATAATAAGAAAACTGGTTTATCATCATGAATAGAGTTTCACAAGAAGCAAGGTGGTATTCCTATTTAAACATACAACTTTATTTTACTGACTAGAGTCAAGCCTTTATTATTGAATCCGTAAATGGGTTTATAGCTAGATTTAAGTTTTTCCATAGAATATCCATCTGATCAGATGCATGTTTGAAATTGAGATTTACTGTGCTTTTAGTACCCACCAAGATCTTGGATACCAAAGACAATCCAATTTGGTTAGTTATCATTAATTGATTATGATGAGGATGCCTCACCACCCTTAACTCTTCTGGAGTATTCACTAGATCCAGATCTTTATACTGCTTTTGTACATCTTTGTCGGTGGTTCCTTCTCAATTAAATAGATTCCTTCTTTGGCTTCATGAATATACATGTTCCTTGAACCTTTAGTTATCTCAGTAATATGAGGCCTACTATGAATCACCTCGATACAGCTGATTTGCAGTGGTAACTCTTGCGAGGATTCGTTATCTAGAATAGGAAATCAATATTTGATGTATTTTTCACATATTCAACATATGATTGAATCTTTCCTTCTCTTTATCCTCCATTATCAAATCGGCATACATCAAAGATATCAATCCAATACTTCTCCACTGCCAAAAAGCCAAAAAATATATATATCTTAACCTCATCTTACAACATACCTCATCTAGATTCACAACACGACTCCACTACCAACATTTGTAGGATGTGTTGTTGAAAATATGCTTCTGCTTTTAGCATAACAATCAAGTTATCAATAAAAATGTAGTCTTTTAATTCTTATTGCTTTATTCCTCTCTCCCCATCTCCTTTTCTTCTCTAATTTCTTTTATTTAATAATTTCAACAAATTGAATGAATATAACTTCAATGACGTAATAACATATATATGTTATGGAATTAAATGGCAACGTTGATATTTGGGTGATTATCTGAAGCGGTATGCGGATAGTCGACTTGTCTAGAAAAATGTATGGGCAAATGACATCTATTGTGTATTGTGTTTACATATGGATTGTATACTATTTTCCTTTTTTGTAATATATGAAAGTGATTTTATGCTCTTTCCCTTTACACGACACACATTTAGGTTAGAGGCGTTGTAAGGTTTTGATGAGGCATATCATGAAAGTATATGATTGGTTTTAGCAATAGAAGTACCAATTTCATACACACACACACACACATATATATATATATATATATATATATATATATATATATATATATATTTGTTATACATTACTAAGATTTGCACTAAATATATGTTATTAATTAAGCCTGCATATATTATGTTAAAATATTATATTATTATACAATTCAAACCTGTGTAAGTTATGTTTTATAACATGCAATTTTATTAAGTTAAGAATGACATGTTAGTCTACATAATTAATTATGTTATATATTCAAAATTTATGACAAAATATACGGTTGGATTTGATTGATTGTGATCACATAAAATATGTTAAACTATATTTCTTACTTATTATAAGCATAGTTTTGATAACCGGACCGCGGATAGAACCGCAATGCCCCAAGGTCGAAGGTTTTTATGGTTCCACCGGTTGAACCGTCAGAGCCGTGCATGTTTTATTTTAGACTAATACTAAAGGTAAACAGAGGATGAAATGCATTACATTACAAAATGTAAACATCCATTAGCAGCATACAAAAATAGTCGCTATGAACATGCAAGTTAACGTGTATATAATAGTTGACACCTACATATTAATAATAAAATAACATGAACATGCAACATGGTTTTATGCATAGTGCTATTAGAGGAGTTTGCAGCAGCAAAGAGCCAAATGATGGAATTTGTAGTTTAGATTTTAGTACCATTATGATTTTTGAAATATAGATTTACTTGTTTTTTTCAAAACAATACAAAAGATGAAAATGAGAGAGAATTATAGGATGAGAAAATAGGAAAAATTAAAAGAACCGCGGTTCAACCGGATAAAATTAATGGTTAGACCGCCGGTTTGAAGGTTCGACCGGGGTTCACGCATGACTAAGGTCTGATTGAGTTTTGAACCGTGATGATCAAAGGTTCAGGGTTATTCGAGGTCGAACCGAGGCTGGGTCGGGTTTTCAAAACACTGATTATAAGTAATCACCTAAAATAAAATATCTAACTAGATTTGACCAAATTTGATCGCATGTGAGTTTTAATAGAAAACTTAGTTACCTCGTTGTTTGTATCTCAAAATATGTAATATATATTATTGTTAAGTTAACAAAGTATTAGGTTTGAACTTTTTGGAAGTACATCAAATCTAGTATTAAATTTTAAATTTAGTCAAAGCCTTAACTTTCTTTCCTTTTTTCGTTGTCACACCTTGTTACTTTGTTAACATATAAAGTAAGCATAATGAATGAGTTGATATCTATACTTAATATGTACTATGTCTTATGTGTTTATATAAAATAGCATAACAGTTAAAGAATGAAGTTATTTGTACGTATATACTTTAATTTATAAAATCAACTAATCACTCACAAACACACACACGTGTGTGTGTATATATATATATATATATATATAAGTATGTATGTATGTGTGTGTATGTATATCTACGTGTGTTTGTATGTCTGTTCAGATAAATTTTAAATATAAGAATTATATATATAGGAAACAAAATTGGTTTTTTTTTCAAAATATAAACAATCAATATATGTACAACATTATTAAAATTTCAGTATATATGCACAATATGAGTTTAAGTGTATGATTAAATAAAACTGCAAAATGTTATTTTAATCAAGGTTAAATTCATACAAGAACATCATGAACAATTTAATTAAGAGATGATATATATATATATATATATATATATATATATATATATATATATATATATATATATATATTAGTTGAGATCAAAATGACATAATCATGCTTCTTGTGAACACCATTTAGATGATTTAGCTTTCCTCTTTGAAGACCGTCTTCTTCCACGAAGTGACTTTGCTGCTTCTCTTTTAGGCTAGCATAAGCAATGGTGGAGGCTAGGTTTTGAGCTTAAGAAATCTTATTTCTGTTGTTAGAGCTATGAAAGGCCTATTAATTTACATATTTAAGTCTTACGTCCAACTTTATATATATAACAAATATAGGCTCTATTTTATAGAAAATTACCAACATAGCCTTTTATTGTAATTAAGCACACAGATAATATCTCTGTTAGAATCACTAAAGAAGTGTTCAAAATAATTTATATCTTTCCTTATATATCTACTTGAATAATATACCTACAAGTTATTTTACTAAATTTCCTTATAGTAAATAATGTAAATCAAAATGGTAATGAAACTTATGGTCATTCGTATCATTTTCTTATTTAAAATAATACTTAAGTATCATTGACCATAATGATTGAAATGTGTGAATTAATTCAAGATTTGTAGAACTTCCATCATCTTCTTTGGAAATAGAATTTGAATATACAGGAAGATACGCATGGTATTTGAATATAATTTTTTTTAAATACGTGTGAGAAATGAATAAAAGAAGAAGATTATTTTCTAGTTTGAAGATGCGTCCGGTATTGAGAGAGAAAAAGAAGAAAGTAACATGTGTGATTTACTGTAAATGGATTAAATCTTAAGTTCCCTATGGAAGAAAGAACTGAAATGAAGATAAATTTTGAATCGTTATTCTACATTGACCTAATCAATATTTACCATATAAATGATATAATTGTCTTTCCAAACATATGATGTATGGATTTTCCTGTTACAGGGCCTCACTTTATAAAAGATGACCTTTTTCCAATAAAATAAATAGCAGGCCCTTAATTTTAAGTATTTACTATTTGTAAGGCCGTTATACAAAATTCCACATGGAAATACAGTCTATACTATTATACGTTATATTCTGCATTGAATTAATTCACTTGAACAAAAAATCATAGACCAAATTAAAACTTGAATTGACTCGATTAGGAGCTACCCATGGTGAAGAGACACGTAAATCGATGTTGCAAACATATGTAGCAATAATAGGGTTTGAGAAAAGTTGTAAAGTTTATCGTTATGGAGAAGTTTTGACATTGAGCATAGTGATGTGCGTACAATAGACTATGCTATATCATCTAGTTGTAAATCATGCGAAGAATGAAAATATGCATTTTTAGTGTCCGACTATTAGAATTTAAATGACATGTTTGTAAAGCAAAGTAATGGGATACAAAAATTAAGACATATGCTTCTATATTCACAATGGTAGTCATTAAATTTTGTGTCATAAAAATCATCACCTCAATAATGTCCATCTTAGGAAATCAATCACAATAATCTCCTGCTCAATATCAACCAAAAAACCATCAATCTTCTACCATCCAAAATCAACCACTCCTACAACACACTACAACAGAATCACCATATTACAATGGTGAAAAAATATTGTAAAAGATCTATTACAACGGTGGAACCACCGTCGTATTATGAGAAGTTGTAATAGACTAAAAACTTCAAATAATTGTGTTCTATAGTTGCATAAAACCGTTGTCATATACCCTATTACAAATGTTTATGACCATTGCAAATAACCTTTTTACAACTGTTAATAACTTTTGGAGATATGTAACAATTTCTTAATTTAGCAGGTATGACAACTGTAGGTATGATCGTTGCAGTAATCTCTACTACAACTATTACTCACCATTGTGATTTTGTATATTCTACAACATTTTCTGACAGTTGTAATATACTTTATTCCAACTACAACCGACGGTTGCGATTTAAACCCAAAAAAATAATTACACGCACCAAATATTAATTAACCAAAACTACCAATATACATCTGAGACTAACTGAATCAGATTCACTCATAAATATTAATAATTATAGAATTCCAACAAAGTACAATACATATCCAATAGAACAATCTAAAGTAATCATTCACATCACCAACTAAAACAATACCAAAACAACATTCTCACATTCAAAATACAATGATACAACACAAAATACAGGAGAAAGATAAAGTTTTATATCACAAAATAGCGCATACCCTAAAGAAGTACACTAATTGAAGGCAACGAAGTCTTTATGCCAAGCCACGGTTAATCCTACAACTTCTCCAATATTACACATCTCAGAATTCGGCCTCCACAAGAAAGCTTTCGGATCCACCGCCACATCAACCCAAAGTTTACAACCATCTGGTCTTAGGTTTTCAAAGTGCTCTAAACAATTAGGATCAATGGATACCACCGTTCCTACTATAACAACTTGCTTTTGCCAGCTCAATATTTTACATTTTCTGGGCTCATTTTCAGCTTGTCTTGCACTACATTTAGGTTGTTCTTGAACTGTCAAATTGTAGCTCTCATGGTGTGACTGCGAAAAAATGGTTTAGGAATACATTAGACTATTGTTGCAGGGAGTTTCCTGAATATATCACCAGAAAATATGTGATATCCCTAACAAAAAACAGAAAAATATATCTCTAACAATTTGCTATGTTGTAGGAAACAACATTTTCTGAATGATCATCCGCCTAGGAAAGGTGGGAGCTAGGACGAGAACTGCTTCTTCAGCTAGAAATATATTCATCTACACAAAAATTAAAATAAATACCAAAGGTAATGGCAATTTAAATCTTAACGGACACCTAATTATAATAAATCAAAAATTATAATAGTGTCCATTTTAAAGGAATCCATAGCTGCTGAATTTAGGATATTCAATTAAAACAAAGCAGTTCCCTGTATACATGTTAGGCATTGTTAGGTCAAAGTATTAATAAAGTATGTGATTTATATTTGAAATATTACAAAATTACATGTGACATTGTAGTGAAAACTTTGCTTTGCGGAAGCTTTTCCCAATAGATCTTTTATCATCCAAATCACGAAGAGACAAATTTGGATAGAAAATAAACAGACATGAAATCAAAAATCAATACACAAGAGATTCCACCCAACCACCCTCTTTATTGATTCACTAATTTATTTTACAATTAATAAAATAAAATAAAAGTAAATGAAATACAAATTGAACCAATAACCAAATTGAGAAAGGGAGTCTTTATCTTTATGGCTAAAATTGTTGGAGGAGAAGAACAACAAAGGTGGAAGAAGAGAGAAATAACAAACACTTTTCCACTCATTTTACACTCTCTTCTGGGCTCTATTTAGAACATTAATTATTTAATGGCCAAGTTGATATTAGATAGAAAAAAATAAATTGATTAGCTAATTAGAGAGAGAGAGAAATAAACATAACCAAATATGTCTATTAATTAGGAGAAACAAATTTTTCTCTTTCTTTCTTTTTGCATATTTATTTCCATCTGGTGATTTTGTATCACCAAAATTTAACACTCCACCTTGATGCAAAATCACATATCTCCAACATATTAAGCAATCTGTGACGACCCGACTTCCTACGCCCAGGAAGACGCATCATCTTGAAGAAAGAAAGGGATAGAAAAGAGAAAAGATAGAGAAGAAAGAAGAAACAACATCAGAATCTCAACAGCGGAACGAATAAATTATATTAATCACATAAATATAACATAATATACAACATCAATTAGAGTTACACAGATAACACATTACATACTAGACAGTTATAAACACATGTCTAGTTATTACAACTCAAATACAACACAGAGATACCAACACAGCGGAACACTATACATATCTATAACGCTGAAGCCTCCTGCTCCATTGCTCCTCCACAATTCGTCAAAGCTAACCTGAATCCCTTGGCTACTCATAAAAATTTGAGTACCCGAGAGTTTAAGAAAAACAGAATAAACTCCGGGTCAGACATGGGTCTGGTATGAGTAACAGGTTAAAGTTGCTTAACTTTGAAAAACCTTTGAAAACAAAAGGTATCACGTAAGACTTCCCACACATAAACATGGAAAAGTTTTTACCTTACACTAACCAAACATTTGATAGGAAATTCTATGATATTATAATAGGTCTAGGATTTTCAAGTAAATAAGAAATAGCTGAAATTGTTACATGATTAAATTCCAGCATACTAGCCATAATGTGGGTAATACAAACAAGTCCGAGATCACTTATTGGAGATTGGATTCCATACAATGGTAGGGCTACTGGGGTACCGCCCGTCACAGTACGTGGCCTAGATCAACGTACCGAGGATCACTCCCGACCCCCTGCAACACAAAGCCGGAACCATCCCTTACTGGACAGTCCCGAACAAAACAACCCCAGCAGTTGTGGCCACAACTGCCCACACAGCCAAAATAAAAAGGGCATCTAGACAGGGGAAAATCTCGTCCTACTTGGGTGCTACCCACTTAGCCTTGCTGCACCTCCCCTGTTTTAGCAATTCCCGGTTGATGAGGCTTGAGGCTACGATTACCATATCAGAACACATCACTTAGAATGCTCATCGTCCACCTGACGATGTTCTGAAAGCATTCAATCCATACAAGTTCGTTCTGGGTTCAAACGAAACCGAAGGCATTATCTCGTTACACTCATTTTGGAAACACCCTCAGAGTTAACGACAATAACCCTTGCACTCTGAATCTTCATCTTCACTTGAGATTCACGACCTATCGTTATTTTGGATCGATGTGGTTTTCAAATATCCAAATCTGGGAACCCGATCCCGGTCTCATCGAAATCCAAAACGTATCTTTTAAGGCCAAGTTGTTCTAAAGTTAATACAATTCAATTTATTATCCATATGCACACAGATAGATAATTCACAATATTACAGATAGATAATTCACTTTATCATCACATATAGATAATTCAATTCAACCAAAGCATCCCATTATTACTTATCTCATATATGAGATTTCAAATCATTCAAGGAAATCAATATCATCCATCCATATATAAACAAGGATTAATAATCACACCATTAATAATTAATTTAAAATGAATTAAATTAATTATCCTATCTCGAATTAATTTAAAGTAAATTAATTACTTCATTCTTATAAATCTTGCTTACATAACCATTAATTAATTACAAATCAATTAATTAATCATTCCCTAATTTCCATCTTAATTAATCATCCTTGATTACTTATCCTTTACTTACATTCAATCTTAAGTTAATGACCTTCATTAACTATTTACAATTCTTTAATTACTTTTCTTAAGAAATTAAACTTACATTAATCATTATTAATTACAAATTAATAAATCTTGATTACCAATTAATTAACCTCTAATTATTTAATTAATTTAAGTTTTAACTGTAACTTAATTAATCTTTAATTACTTGATTAATTAATATTTAATCATTAATTTAAAATCTAATCTAATCTAATTAATGATCTTTAATTAAAAATTAATTATTCCTAATTAATTAACTTAAAACTTAATTAATTAGTTTAAAACTCATAATTACTAATTTAATCATCCATAACATTAATTAATTAAAATAATTAATTATCCATTTTTAATTATCTTAATAATTTAGTGAATCCAAATCATTAAATTCTAATTAACTTTAAGATAATTCTTTACTCTTATTTATGATTTAATTATCATTAACAAGGCATTCAAAATAATTTACCTTTAAATTTACTTTTTAAATTTCATTTTAAATTTAAGTTTTAAAATGAATACCACTTTAACTTAACAAAGTTTAAAACCATTTGATAACCCTTAAAATCTCATGTTAAATAAATATATACCTTATAAAGAAATTTAAAAGAATTTAAACCAAATTTCTTTTAAATTCAAACCATTTTAAATACACTTAACATTTAAAATGGTTAAAGGAATTTAATTTATAAAACTAAATTCAAATTTAAAACTAGGATACAAATTCAGTTTTGAATCCATATTTAAATTTAGTTTAGACTTTGTTTAAACTTGCTTTCAAATTTGAATTCATTTTAAATTTTAAAAACCCTGACAGGTTTTAAAACCTGTAACAGGCAAAAGACCCGAGCCCACCCTCAAATACTCCGAGTTAAACTTCCCACTACTTCGAGTAAACACTCCAAAGACCCGAGTAAAACCCGAGTAAAAACCCTGCACACCCTCAAAATTCCTCAGCACTTCAACGGCACGGTGCACGTGCACCGTGGCTCTGGCAATCTTCGGCCATCCACCCAGGCTTCCACACATCAGCGACCATCACCTGACGTCGACACGACCATCCAAAGCCACCCCACTCGCTCGAATCGAAATCGAGCTCACCATCTCAAACCTGGAACACGATCAGGTTCCCCCTCTCGAACCTGTCAACGCTTCACCCTCGCCGCTCCGACCACCTAAAGGTCGGCAGCTCCGGCTACACCTTCGTCAACACTTCCACCTCCATTTCCCAAAAATTGGTAGCACTCGATCCACTGTAAAACCCGTGGTTGATCGAACAACATAGCCTAGTTAAACTAGGGTTCTAAACAAAAATCCACTACGGCAACCTCCTCGATGAATTTCATCACCATCGGCCATTTTTCCTGGCCTCTCCGATCACTCATCTACCTCCAGAACGAACCTCAACCACTCCGATCAACGGTATTGCCCGAGGCAACCCAAAATCCCCGAATCGATCAAACCAGAAATGCAAACTCAAATCATTAATAAAAATGCGATTCAAGTTTTAAGAATCAGGATTTTGCTTAGGGATTCAGTTTATAAACTTGAATTGATAATCCAAGATATTTAAAAATATCATTTATATTAAACTTTAACTATTCTTTAAGGTTTTCAGAGCAGACCTACTTTGTTTAACTTGAATTCAAATTTTAAAATTTAGTTTATGATCGAACAACCATATTTTGTTTAGATACTTTGTCCTAACAATCAATCGATTAAGCAGTAATGATTTTTGAACTAACCCAGAGTTTTGATATCTATGAATAGAGGTATATCCAGATAACAATATGCAGGCATTATTTCACCAAAATACAGTACAGTGCATATATTATCACACAAACAAAATCTCAGATATTCATCATACAACTAGATTTAAAACTTAGGTTATTTAAAATATGAAGTTACTCACTTGTTTTGAAAATGAATAGAGCATTTTTGTATTGAAACAGCTTGAACTTAAAAACTGGAATATGGTTTCTTTGATTTTCCTCCCACCATCTTCTTGCTTGTTGTTGTAAGGCAAACATTATTTAAGTTTGTAGAGATGGAAGTATTTGTTAATACTTTAGGTTTGTTATGCTGAACGAATGAGAATAAGTATAGATATAGAGGAGTTGTATAGGGAGTGATGATCTGAGTTAAGCAAATTCAGGTACAAGTATTCATTTTTTTATCAGTGATTGCTTTACTAATGAGGGCTGAGTTGATCTTTAAAACAAATTTAAATGACTTTACTTGCTTGCATTAAATGTTGGAGTACTTTGTGTTCCCTACTTAGCTTATTTTATTTTTACTTGCATGGGTATGTTATATCCTATTTTATGCACATATATACTTTATGTATATAAATATAAAATTGCTATAGTTATTTGTTATAAATTTTAACCTAAGTATTTAATTCTATTTCTAACATGAGTGTGTTTATTTTTATTTTAAAACTTTAACTATCAAATATTTAATTACCTATTATTATTTTATTTTATACTTATTTTAAATATTTATAAGGTATATTTTATTATATATATTTTTTGAAAGATTTATTTAAATTTTAAAACCATAATTTCTTCTAAAATATATATAACAATTTCTATTTATATTAAAAATCTACTTGTAAAGACATTATATTATTAATAAAGCTCATTATTAAATTAAAATAATTTATAAAAGAGATTAGTCTCTTATTTAATAAATTACTTATACTATCAAGCTATGTTTAAAACAAAACAAACCTTTTTATTAAATTTTAAGCTAAAATCATTCTAAACAAATTTTGACTTTATCTTGGGTATATTTTAAAGCTAATGGTTATTTATTTAATATTAAATTTAATCAAATTTCCAAATTGTAATTACCAAAAAGATTAGAATTTGAAAACATATCCTTATTTATCAAAATTTAAAACAGACCTTATCTATTTACAATATATACAAATATATATATAAATAAATAGAAAACAATTTATTAGCTTTTAAAAGATAAATTATCAGTTAAATATTTATTTAAAAGAAAATTATTAAATCAATTCAAATCTTATTAACAATTATTATCATATCAATTTAATTTTTAACACAGATTATTAAATTGATATTGCCAAAATTTCCAGGATGTTACATTCCTCCCCCCTTAAAAGAATTTCGTCCCCGAAATTTAAAACAAAGGTAATTTAATAATCTAATTAAAAATTTAATTTTACACACAAGCATATATCATCAATATATGCTAACAACCATAGCAATCAATCATCCAAATAACAAATCCAACTATCCAGATAAAATACTGGATAGAATTTTCTTGAGTTTCCCTTAGTATAAATACCGGATTACTCGCTCTATAGAATCCTAACAATCAATACTACTAAGCTACACACATCTAGATCTACAAAACAAGATAGGATATCCGACTACAGACAAGTCTCACTCAACAACCAAAACTCCCTGAACTGCTGGTTCTACAACCAGAGATAGATCTCACACGTACTCTCTCCGAGATACGTGAAAACAACGAATCCCAGTTATCCAAACTGACAATTCACTCCTGAAGATCAAACACTTATCCAAAATCAAATCTCTGATTCTTATCCACAAAATTCTTCGGACGATCCTGGGTCTCCTACATCCTTACTGATCACCACAACCCTTGCTGATGCCCTTAGAACAATACTGAACCAAAACAATCTAACAAAATGATCTTTCCAAGATCAACCAAAACTCAGAACTCCACTCTACTCCAAAATCTGGAAACAGATCTCACTACTCTTATCCGGGAGAGATAAAACAGATGCACCCCAATCCGACCTTAAGATCCTGAAAAATTTCCTGTAGAAAACTCTCTAATCCAAACACTGCAACATCCAAATGGTTCCACACTAAAACAGCTGCCACCATGCTTCCACTGCGCAACTCTGATCTGAAACAGATGAGAATGCTGATAACGAACACAAGCACAGGCTGGACAACACATCCCAAAAATAAGGTTCCACGGATCCAAAAAGAAAACTCAGAAGTTCCTCCAAAACCAGAGCTACTTAAACAAACTCAAAAACCATCCTAAACTAAGCTGAACCATCGGTAACACTTCTGAAATCCAGTCGATACCAAACTCAATCTTCAGATGTTAGCAAAACTCTGACTTCCTGAAGACATCCAGAAAAATTCTGAAACACAAGAGAACACTCAAACTATCGCAAGTCACTTTTGCGATCAATCCTGCCTAATTCCAAAGATACTGCTCTCTCTTTACCAATAAGAACAGCTTACACTTATGTAGCCAATCCATCGAAGAAATGGATCTACTCTGCTGCTCCTAAAATTACCTCAAGAAAAACTGCTAAGCCAGAAGACTTCCTAATCCAAAGCTCTTCGAGAAACTCAGACCTCAAACCAAATAGAAACACCCAGCTGAACCTAGCCACGACACCGAAGCAAACACTCTTCCTTAACTTATTCCAAAGAAATATCTTTGGAAACATCCATAGTCACCGTGTCTCATCACACAGCTACTACATCCTGGGGTATCGAGATATCATCACTTGCTTCTGTCTAACCGATAGATCCCAACTCTAGCTCATCCAACTATAATTCAAAGATGAACTCCGAACCTTAACGGGTTTCCTTCAGAGATCGATGAAATCCTTACACCATCCAAGCTCACTCGAGATGGTATTAGGTTTATAGTCTCGACAAATACACTTCCAACTATTGGTAGTCGTGTTACACACACTACTACCTTATCTACCTTTATAACTTATATTGGAAAAGCCGGACAGGTAACCCAACAAATAGGTAGAAATAATATATATATATATATATATATATATATATATATATATCATAATTACAAATACGCTCTCTCAAGAAAGAAATCACTCAAGAGTCTAGGTATTTGCTCAACCTAGCGCTCTGATACCAACTATGACGACCCGACTTCCTACGCCCAGGAAGACGCATCATCTTGAAGAAAGAAAGGGATAGAAAAGAGAAAAGATAGAGAAGAAAGAAGAAACAACATCAGAATCTCAACAGCGGAACGAATAAATTATATTAATCACATAAATATAACATAATATACAACATCAATCCGAGTTACACAGATAACACATCACATACTAGACAGTTATAAACACCTGTCTAGTTATTACAACTCAAATACAACACAGAGATACCAACACAGCGAAACACTATACATATCAATAACGCTGAAGCCTCCTGCTCCATTGCTCCTCCACAATTCGTCAAAGCTAACCTGAATCTCTTGGCTACTCGTAAAAATTTGAGTACCCGAGAGTTTAAGAAAAACAGAATAAACTCCGGGTCAGACATGGGTCTGGTATGAGTAACATGTTAAAATTGCTTAACTTTGAAAAACCTTTGAAAACAAAAGGTATCACGTAAGACTTCCCACACATAAACATGGAAAAGTTTTTACCTTACGCTAACCAAACATTTGATAGGAAATTCTATGATATTATAATAGGTCTAGGATTTTCAAGTAAATAAGAAATAGCTGAAATTGTTACATGATTAAATTCCAGCATACTAGCCACAATGTGGGTAATACAAACAAGTCCGAGATCACTTATTGGAGATTGGATTCCATACAATGGTAGGGCTACTGGGGTACCGCTCGTCACAGTACGTGGCCTAGATCAATGTACCAAGGATCACTCCCGACCCCTTGCAACACAAAGCCGGAACCATCCCTTACTGGACAGTCCCGAACAAAACAATCCCAGCAGTTGTGGCCACAACTGCCCACACAGCCGAAATAAAAGGGACATCTAGACAGGGGAAAATCTCGTCCTGCTTGGGTGCTACCCACTTAGCCTTGCTGCACCTCCCCTGTTTTAGCCATTCCTGGTTGATGAGGCTTGAGGCTACGATTACCATATCAGAACACATCACTTGGAATGCTCATCGTCCACCTGATGATGTTCTGAAAGCATTCAATCCATACAAGTTCGTTCCGGGTTCGAACGAAACCGAAGGCATTATCTCGTTACACTCATTTTGGAAACACCCTCAGAGTTAACGACAATAACCCTTGCACTCTGAATTTTCATCTTCACTAGAGATTCACGACCTATCGTTAATTTGGACCGATGTGGTTTTCGGATATCCAAATCTGGGAACCCGATCCCGGTCTCATCGAAATCCAAAACGTATCTTTTAAGGCCAAGTTGTTTTAAAGTTAAAACAATTCAATTCATTATTCATATGCACACAGATAGATAATTCACAATATTACAGATAGATAATTCACTTTATCATCACATATAGATAATTCACTTCAACCAAATTATCCTAGCATTACTTATCTCATATCTGAGATTTCAAATCATTCAAGGAAATCAATATCATCCATCCATATATAAACAAGGATTAATAATCACACCATTAGTAATTAATTTAAAATGAATTAAATTAATTATCCTATCTCTAATTAATTTAAAGTAAATTAATTACTTCATTCTTATAAATCTTGCTTACATAACCATTAATTAATTACAAATCAATTAATTAATCATTCCCTAATTTCCATCTTAATTAATCATCCTTGATTACTTTCCTTTACTTACATTCAATTAATTATCCTTTAATTAATTTCACAAATTAATTATCCTTAACCAAATATAGTAATTAATCTTTAATTACTTCATTAATTAATTAACTAGAATTAATTACATTAATCCTTAATTAATTACATTAATTAATTATTCAAAATCACTTATTATTGATTAATTAATCTTAATTAATCAACCCTTAATTATATTTTTAATTAATTATTCTATTTAAATTAATTACATTAAGTAATTATCCTTTAATTAAACCATAATTATTAATCACTCTTGATTAATTCACATCCAGTAATTAACTACCCTTAATTACTTCATTTAATAAATTAATTACTCCATAATTAATTATCTTAATTAATCCCTTGATTAATTATCCTTTAATTAATCTTAAGTTAATGACCTTCATTTACTATTTACAATTCTTTAATTACTTTTCTTAAGAAATTAAACTTACATTAATCATTATTAATTACAAATTAATAAATCTTAATTACCAATTAATTAACCTCTAATTATTTAATTAATTTAAGTTTTAACTGTAACTTAATTAATCTTTAATTACTTGATTAATTAATATTTAATCATTAATTTAAAATCTAATCTAATCTAATTAATGATCCTTAATTACAAATTAATTATTCCTAATTAATTAACTTAAAACTTAATTAATTAGTTTAAAACTCATAATTTCTAATTTAATCATCCATATCATTAATTAATTAAATTAATTAATTATCCATTTTTAATTATCTTAATAATTTAATGAATCCAAATCATTAAATTCTAATTAACTTTAAGATAATTCTTTACTCTTATTTATGATTTAATTATCATTAACAAGGCATTCAAAACAATTTACCTTTAAATTTAATTTTTAAATTTCATTTTAAATTTAAGATTTAAAATGAATACCACTTTAACTTAACAAAGTTTAAAACCATTTGATAACCGTTAAAATCTCATGTTAAAGAAATATATACCTTATAAAGAAATTTAAAAGAATTTAAACCAAATTTCTTTTTAAATTCAAACCATTTTAAATATACTTAACATTTAAAATGGTTAAAGGAATTTAATTTATAAAACTAAATTCAAATTTAAAACTAGGATACAAATTCAGTTTTGAATCCATATTTAAATTTAGTTTAGACTTTGTTTAAACTTGCTTTCAAATATGAATTCATTTTAAATTTTAAAAACCTTGACAGGTTTTAAAACCTATAACAGGCAAAAGACCCGAGCCCACCCTCAAATACTCCAAGTCAAACTTCCCACTACTGCGAGTAAACACTCCAAAGACCCGAGTAAAACCCGAGTAAAAACACTGCACACCCTCAAAATTCCTCAGCACTTCAACAGTACGGTGCACGTGCACCGTGGCTCTGGCCATCTCCGGCCATCCACCTAGGCTTCCACACATCAGCGACCATCACCTGACGTCGACACGACCATCCAAAGCCACCCCACTCGCTCGAATCGAAATCGAGCTCACCATCTCAAACCTAGAACATGATCAGGTTCCCCCTCTCGAACCTGTCAACGCTTCACCCTCGCCGCTCCGACCACCTGAAGGTCGGCAGCTCCGGCTACACCTTCAACAACACTTCCACCTCCATTTCCAAAAAATTGGTAGCACTCGATCCACTGTAAAACCTGTGGTTGATCGAACAACATAGCCTGGTTAAACTAGGGTTTTAAACAAAAATCCACTACGGCAACCTCCTCGATGAATTTCCTCACCATCGGCCATTTTTCCTGGCCTCTCCGATCACTCATCTACCTCCAGAACGAACCTCAACCACTCCGATCAACGATATTGCCCAAGGCAACCCAAAATCCTCGAATCGATCAAACAAGAAATGCAAACTCAAATCATTACTAAAAAATGTGATTCAAGTTTTAAAAATCAGGATTTTGCTTAGGGATTCAGTTTATAAACTTGAATTGATAATCCAAGATATTTAAAAATATCATTTATATTAAACTTTAACTGTTCTTTAAGGTTTTCAGAGTAGACCTACTTTGTTTAACTTGAATTCAAATTTTAAAATTTACTTTATGATCGAACAACCATATTTTGTTTAGATACTTTGTCCTAACAATCAATAGATTAAGCAGTAATGATTTTTGAACTAACCCAGAGTTTTGAAATCTATAAATAGAGGTATATCCAGATAACAATATGCAGGCATTATTTCACCAAAATACAGTACAGTGCATATATTTTCACACAAACAAAATCTCAGATATTCATCATACAACTAGATTTAAAACTTAGGTTATTTAAAATATGAAGTTACTCACTTGTTTTGAAAATGAACAGAGCATTTTTGTATTGAAACAGCTTGAACTTATAAACTGGAATATGGTTTCTTTGATTTTCCTCCTACCATCTTCTTGCTTGTTGTTGTAAGGCAAACATTATTTAAGTTTGTAGAGATGGAAGTATTTGTTATTACTTTAGGTTTGTTATGCTGAACGAATGAGAATAAATATAGATATAGAGGAGTTTTACAAGGAGTGATGTTTTGAGTTAAGCAAATTCAGGTACAAGTATTCATTTTTTTATCAGTGATTGCTTTACTAATGGGGGCTGAGTTGATCTTCAAAACAAATTTAAATGACTTTACTTGCTTGCATTAAATGTTGGAGCACTTTGTGTTCCCTACTTAGCTTATTTTATTTTTACTTGCCTGGGTATGTTATATCATATTTTATGCACATATATACTTTATGTATATAAATATAAAATTGCTATAGTTATTTGTTATAAATTTTAACCTAAGTATTTAATTCTATTTCTAACATGAGTGTGTTTATTTTTATTTTAAAACTTAAACTATCAAATATTTAATTACCTATTATTATTTTATTTTATACTTATTTTAAATATTTATAAGGTATATTTTATTATATATATTTTTTGAAAGATTTATTTAAATTTTAAAACCATAATTTCTTCCAAAATATATATAACAATTTCTATTTATATTAAAAATCTACTTGTAAAGACATTATATTATTAATAAAGCTCATTATTAAATTAAAATAATTTATAAAAGAGATTAGTCTCTTATTTAATAAATTACTTATACTATCAAGCTATGTTTAAAACAAAACAAACCTTTTTATTAAATTTTAAGCTAAAATCATTCTAAACAAATTTTTACTTTACCTTGAGTATATTTTAAAGCTAATGGTTATTTATTTAATATTAAATTTAATCAAATTTCCAAATTGTAATTACCAAAAAGATTAGAATTTGAAAACATATCCTTATTTATCAAAATTTAAAACATACCTTGTCTATTTACAATATATACAAATATATATATAAATAAATAGAAAACAATTTATTAACTTTTAAAAGATAAATTATCAGTTAAATATTTATTTAAAAGAAAATTATTAAATCAATTCAAATCTTATTAACAATTATTATCATATCAATTTAATTTTTAACACAGATTATTAAATTGATATTGCCAAAATTTCGAGGATGTTACACAATCTATCTCTAGATCTATCACAATTCTCTATATCTCAATCATACCAAATTATAAACCTCTACTACCGCCTACAAGTGATGCATCTTCCACCATGAGGTGCACCACACCAATCGGTCTCAAAAGCGTTTGTAATACCACAAAGACCTCCATACAGTCATTGAGGATTTTTCTACTCGACACCCATCTACCACCCGATCCGAGCCCATTACATAATCACTATCGATCCCTCGAGCATCATCAACATGAAGACCCTTGTCTAAAATTGATCCTCAACACGATAATCATAAGCAGTGAACACATTAATCTCTCCACCTCAATGTGGACTAGGCTCTCCAACTGTCACTCGCTTCCCATAGTCGACTACATGACCAACAAACTATAAAGGTTTCCTTCTTCCAATATTCCTCTCATCCCTACAAGACACCCTTCTTCACTCTCAGAACTCCACCTCGAGTCTCATACGTGCAACCATGGCGACCCAACTGACCGAGAGAAATAAGATTATGAAAAAAGTAGGTACATGTCTCACTTTAGAGACTTCTCTAACCATACCATCATGCATATAAAACTAGATAGATTCAATACCACAAATCGGTAGCTCTTCTCCATTGGCTCTCCTAATCATGCTGACACTCTTCTCATATGAAGAGAAACAATACACATCTTTACAATGTGAAAACTGGCTCTCGAATCCATCTTCTAAGGCTTCTCTTCACTAATGAAGACATCATAAGAAGTATCACTTTCGCTACCTTCAGCTATGCCCACCGGTGTATCACTATCATTATCACTATGTATAGCCTTCTTTTAATCCATTTTATATGCTTCACACCTATTGCGCATATGACCCTTTTTATGACAACAATAACAAATGATACTTTTGACATACCTTTACCATTAGTGACTTTCTTCTTTGGACTTGTATCCTTCTTCACGTCACTTACTACCATAGCCTCATCTTGAACTAATTTCACACATGACCATTTTCTTCTAAGCTCCTCATTCAAAAGACTACTTCGAAATTTCCAGTGAGATAGTTCCATTAGCATTGGAATTACTCAATGAAACAACCAATGTTTCCTAACATTCTGAAAGTGAACTCATCAATAAAAGAGCCTGTAACTCATCATCAAATTCGACATTCATATTTTCCAATTGATTGGTTACATCTTGAAATCCGTTCAAATGATCTGCAACAGACTTCTCTCCATCTAATCTTAGTTGAACCAACTTTTGAACAAGAAAAGCCTTACTTGTAGCACTCTTTGACTCATATAAAGATACCAACTAGTCCCATAATGTCTTCGCTGATTCACAACTAGCTAAATGAAGGAAGACTTAATTATCAAGATATTGATGAATCAACGCAATTGTCTTCTTATCCATCTTCTTCCATTTTCCCTCCACTAAATCAGAGGGCTTATTCCCATCTCTATCCATCGAATCATGAAGATCATTGAGGTATAAAACATCTCCATCATAGGTTTCCAAATACTCGAATTTTTTCCATCCAAAATAGCCATATTCGAAAAAGAAATCATATTCGATATCTCAATAATTTTTCAAATCAAAAATTACTCTAAGCTTTGCAATGACCTTGCTCTGATACTAATCTGTAGTGAAAAATTTGCTTTGCGGAAGCTTTTCCCAATAGATCTTTTATCATCCAAATCACAAAGAGATAAATTTGGATAGAAAATAAACGGACATGAAAATAGAAATCAATACACAAGAAATTCCACCCAATCGCCCTCTTTACTAATTCACCAAAATTTGTTTAAAATTAATTAAACAACATAAAAGTAAACCAAATACAAATTGAACCAATAAACAATTGAGAAAGAGAGCCTTTATCTCTATGGCTAAAACTGTTGGAGGAGAAGAACAATAAAGATGGAAGAATAGAAAAACAACAAACATTTTTCCACTCATTTTACACTCTCTCTTCTAGGTTCTATTTATAACATCAATTACTTAATGCCCAAGTTAATATTAAATGGCAAAAATAAATTGATTAGCTAATTAGAGAGAGAAATAAATATAATCAAATATGCCTATTAATTAGGAGAAACAAAATTTTCTCTTTCTTCCTTTTTACATATTTGTTTCCTTTTGGTTATGATTTTGTATCACCAAAATTTAACAAACATATATCAAGTGGTTTTGACACTTAATAAAAATATTACATTACAACATATATGAAATATTTAAGATATATATCATGCAATATTAAACAGAAATGTGGAACATATATTCTAGTATATTTGAAATACTACAGTACAACACATGGTGCTACTCGTTATGTTTGAGATGAAATTTAAAAGCAAAAACTTCCATATCACTGGTATATTTGATGAAATTTAAGATAAAAAAAACTTTCATATCACTTTGTGGTGATATAAAGGTAGCATAATATATACAGCATGAAAGTTTTTGCTCTTTTATACCATAAACATAACAACAACAATATATACATGTTTACATCAAAGGCTTTAGACCTAAATGGGGATACACTTTTGATGAAATTGAAGACGGTAATAGTAGAATCTTAATTTTTTGGGATAACAATGTATGGAAATTGAATTATATTCTCAATGATAGTCAAGCCATAACAAGCCTACGTTAGAATAATGGAGGCCCGAATTTAGTTCTAATAGTTGTTTATGGGTTACACACGAATTCAGAAAGAAGCATGCTTTGGGAACATATAAAAGAAATTACAAGCACTGCAGCTATTCCCTTTTAGTTAACTTTGTCTATATGAATTAGGCCTAGAAATGATTCGAAAAATGCAGACGAAAATTTTCTTAGCACCACTTAATTTTATGGATTACAGGAAATCCAATATCTTGGTAGTAAATTCACATAAAGAAGGGGAAGAAATTATTGGTGTCAAAGAAAAATTGATAGGTCCTACATAAACTATGAGTTTATTTCTAAATTTTATGATTCTTGTTCGCAAGTACAAAATCATTCATTAAGTGTTCATCACCCAACTTTGATTCAACTCAATAAAAAAGTTTCTCGGTCCAAAAATATCACTTACAGCTTCGATAATGCCTGGTGCAATCTTTAGGGCTGTAATGATGTAATAGAAAATGCATGGTCTATTTCAATCCAAGGAAATCCTCTTTATATTTTTTGCTGAAGCAAAAGAATATGAAAAAATATTTAAAATAATGGAATAAGAAGATATTATCATTTGAAGGAATTGCTTGAAAACTTAAGGGAAAGACAAAACATTTTATGTACGAAACTACCGGAGAATCCCTTAAACATTCAAGTGGCAGAGGAGTATAAAGTAAGCATGTTCAATCTTTTCATCATGGATATATTATGGTGCCTTCATATCACCGTAAACATAAAAAGTACTGATAACCTCGTGGATATATTATGGTGCCTTCATATCACCAGAAACGCACATATAGAAATGGTACCCGAGGCATATTAGCATGAGGAGTCTCTGCATTTTCCTCATTAATTGTTTGCTTTCCTTTCATATCTTGTAAAGATTGTATTGTTACATATGCAACTAATAATTTATAAGGAAATGTCACATAATTATTAGCATAGCTAATTAACACTTACCAACATAATCATAGTAAGCTCCTATAATTTAGCCTCTAAGCCACTAACTTGCTTTCGCAATGCATGTTTTACCTAAATTAGCCTGATGAATACGCAGCTGAGATGGTACAACCCTAAAACCTAGTCCTCTTACACGTCTCCCATGTTCCTGACCAAAAAGCATTGACACTCCACCTTGAGTAATTAATGTTTTTCCTTGAGAACTCTGACTCATGGCATTATACTCTTTTATCTTAGACTACAAATTCAAAAATAGCCAATATTAAGCAATTAAAAAAATACTGAATTAACAATAACATAAAGCTGCAGTCGCTTAATTTTTTTTGCTTATCTAGTATATTTGAACTTATCCTTACCATGCAGTCAGCAACAACTGAATTCGGGGGTTCTCCATTTTTTCTGGTGTGGGCTTTGCACCACAATTCGTCTCTACTAATATCAGAGGTTCCACTTTCCTTTTTCTACAAAAACAGCATAAGAGCTCAAGAACGTACAAGTGATAACAAATAATAAAAATGCTTTAATCAATGTATGTCAAATGGGATTGCAATATCAAAATTTTGGACCTTGCACTGATTAATATTTTTTGTATTTTCCCACCATTTCTTCTTCCATTCTTGCATAACACTTTCTGCTTATAGTATGTGGAATTTTATTCTTTGCTTCATATCTTTGAATTTTTGGCTTGTTCCCTACATAAGATAAACTCGAAAAATATAATATAAGAAAGTGTAATAAATTTAATAGTTGTAATCAATAAAATAAAAATAACCACCTTAAACTTTTTTGATAATTTTTCCTTTACAAAAGCATTCCACTCTTCAGTGCTCTTTATATTATCTTGTTTTAGGTCTACTACTCTATAAGTAGAGTTGGGACAAGTGGACGCTTTTTTGATAGTTGCAACTAATCTTGATTTCGACTCCTTCCATCGTTGTTCCAGTATCATTAACAAGTAATCCTTATACACTTTATCCACCTAGAATCGTGTCTGCATAACAAGAATGCATATATATTAGAAAGTGTGATTATAAAACTAAATATTTACTCTAATATTCAAGTTCAAAAATCAAAAATTTAGAAATCATTTTTCAAAGTTCAGAGTTAAAGTGTTCAGACTAGGGTAACGAAACAATTTAGTTTAGAACAGTTTTGAACAAATTAAGGCAGCAAAAACCAAAATAAGCACAACAAATATTAAGATGCAAATCAGGTTCGACCAAGGTGAATAACATTTTAGTTCAAACCAGTGTGCACTTACAGGCAGAGATACATTTATAGAGACTAGAGCACAACACATAAATAAGGACACAACTAACTCAAGATAAGACCAGGGTGGTCAAGTGCACAACAAGGTAAGGCAGAATGGACTTGTGCAACAACAAAAAATGAACATATATTTGTTCAAACGCCCACCACCGCTTTTCCCACATGTCATGTCTATCGATGATGATGATCGACAAATAAATGACAAATATGGATACAATGCAACGATTCATCGCATCTTATAGACCAAACTGTAACCAATATTATATATATATATATATGCCTTTATTTTTATTTTTTGGTTTTAGTTTACATTTTTTGACCCGCTTTATTCAGCTTTTGAAGCAACTGATGTTGGGAGGAGTGAAAGCAAAATGGAATGGCCCTCATTTACTAATCATTTCACCGCACTTTATTGGATAAAACAAATAAAAGAGGAGGCCAACATCTGTAGCAAGAGCATTTTGTACTGAATGTTATCAGTATGTTCCATCTGTAGGAAGAGCTATTGATTATTTTGTTCAATATCAATTACTGTGGAGAAAACATGATGCGAACAAACAAAATCTTCCATTTTCTATTTACAGCTCTAAAACATAATATCATGTTTTTTTCCTACCGCTAGGAAAAACTATGGTATGCTTTTCATTTTCTGAAAGAAAATTAAAACTTCAAAGTTATACTCTACTTTATTATTATAAAAGAAAATAAATAGTACATGCAAACAAATATAATCAAATAAATAACATTTCAACAGTACGATAATACTGTTTCTATCTCTATATCACTTGAATAACATAGTGTTACATCCATGTTATATCTTAACTTGAAAATGCTAGTAATCAAGCCAAAATTAAGAAATCAAAGTTCAATTAGCAAGCTAACATCCTCTATTCCCAAACCCAATCAAGTGATTAGAAAGATCATGCTCAAAAAACAATGCTAATATATATTATAATTTAGTACCTTAATACAAGTCCATAGGCCATCCCTCAATTCATCATCGACTTTCTTCCATTCACTAATTGACATACGCACCATCTCCCTCGCTAGAGTACCAATATATTATGATAGATGCTTGTAATTGGGACCTATGGCTTGTCCTCGTTCATTAAACTCTACTTCCGGCTTCTCACCTGGTAACATAGCAATGATTTCAACATTGCCTCCCTCTTTTTTTATAGGTTTCTTCAATATATAACCTTCACTAGAATTTGATGGAAGCTGGCTCGGAGTGACATCTAAGGGGGTTGAAGTATGACTACGGTTGCTTGCGGGTGGAGGAGGAGTTGGTTGTATCGAGTTTGTAGTATGGACAAGGCTGCTAGTGAGTGGAGAAGGAGGGGGCTGTATCGGGTTTTTAGTATGGACAGGGCTGCTGGTGGGTGGATAAGGAGCAGGCTGTACTGGGTTTGTAGTATGGCTAGGCTTGCTTCCGAGTGGACGAGAGGGCCATATTGGGTGTTCAGTATGCTTTTGGGGAGATCTTCTTACAACACAATTTAAATCCTGAAGCCAATTAGCCACTTCAATATTGTCACCTTGGGTTTCGTTGATTCTAACACCACCATCCCTCTCATCAGCAGCACAAAAGCTACAAGTCCAGCTAGACTTTATCTCTTCGCTGGTTTGATCGCTGTCTTTGGGCTCTGAAATATCAAAATCTGAAGTTAATGAAATACGTGCCAATGAATAATGCCACCCAGCAAGACCAATAAAGCAGAACTTATGCTAGTGACAATATATGTATTTTATTAATTAATTATGGGATCTCACCTATCTGGTTACATCTAACTATTATGTGCTATTTCTGCTTTAATCTATTATTCTTTGGAAAATACATATATATTACAATCATACAACCAAATTCAAGACTAGATGGTAATTAGTTCACTACCATCTTTGTATACAATTATCAAAAAATATATTTTTACATAAAAGAAATGGACCACTGTCCCATATAATTTTAACGGGTGAATGGTATAAAAAGCAATCATTGTAGAAAAGAATTCCAGCAGAAAAAGGCTGTATATAATTGCTAATAAAAGACATAATTAGAAATACTTAGAATACAAAAAAAGATTCTCTAAATAACAAAGCTAGCTTTTAGAATTATAACATGGTGGCTGATGTTATAAGGCTGGTGTTGTTGTGTAGCATAGGTAGCCTTTTGAGAATTTTTGTACTATATATAAAGTACGATATTAACATTGTATAGAACTATACAAATAATTGACGGTAGCAATTTAACTTTGCATAAATTCAATTACCACAACTGGTAATTGTATTTTCTAATTTGATGACAAATATACAAACTATCACTATATTGCCCCTGTATGAGTTATAAGCCTATAACTATGGCTTGTATATTCAAATTGCATGACAGTAGCCTTGCATAAAGTTTAGATTACTTTATAGATCACGATTAGTATTTTGTAATTAGACATTGTAATGTGAACTGTTCTTCCATGTGGATCTGATCTGTTGTTGCATATGCTGCAACTTAAGTGGTAGTTTGTTGCACTCACTTTATGCTGTATAAAAATAAGATTAACTGTTCGGTTAAATGGATTTATATTTAAGTTGTTGAACTACTATTTGTCTGTATATTGATGTATACCAGTCGGATCAAGGACATTAACCTAAGTGTCTTCGTAGAGAAATGGAAAATTTTCAAACATATGCTTGTTTTGGTAAACAATAACACAAATAACCTAGTTTTAATTATAATTACAAACATAGGCCTGTTTTTGCCAGCTAGACGAGGGCGAATTTTCAAAATGCGCCTCTGGCGAACTTTCAAAATGCGCCAACAGGCGACTTTCGAAAATTCGCCCAAAGGCGCATTTTGAAAAGTCGCCCTCGAAAATACCCTGCACACATTTTAACCAGACAGCAGCCCCACCCCCATATAGCTCCATTTCTTCATTTCTCCAACTCTTCCAACCAAAACCCAAAAGACACAAACCCTTCAAAACCTTCCTCCACTTCCATTTCTTCATTTTATATTCAAATTCATTCACAAATTAGTCAATGGCAAGCACATCAGGTATAGAACAAGAAATAGGTATGAATCTATACCCATAATTTGTTGTTTATAAATTAGGGCTTGAAGTCAATGTTATCTTATAATTTGTTGTTCAAGAAAAAAAATTGTGCTTGTAAAGTAAATCATTTGAACATCACCATTGATAAAGCATTTACAACACTATCATTACAAGTATTTGTACACATTTTAGTGTTAGATTTTGAACTAAGTTAGATGTAGAGTATAAAAACTATAATAAAAAAGGTTCTTAAAAGCAACTTAAGATTAGTGTTATAAGCAATTTATATGAACGACAATGATTTTACGTGCATTCATACTACTTTGTGGGTTAGGAGGTTGTTAATTTTTAGTTAGTGTATATTTTTTATCGAAATGAAATGATTTTTAATACTTGTATTTTGTAGAGTATGTTGAGATGGAGGCCGGACCCGTTGATGGAAGGGTATTATTTCTTCAAGCACAGCATCGTACTTCTAACGACATATGGATGCAGGTGGTTTTAAAAAAATAATAATTTTGTGTCAGGTGGTATAATTCCTGCTTTTTAATTGTATTTATCATTTGATCAGCGTGACGATCCAGATACAACTATAGATCACTCCACGTCGGTGAAGAAAGTGACTTCAAACCATCCAGGAGTATTGGCTGAGATTGAGAGGGCCAGTTTTTTTACACATAATGAAGTTAGGATACATCCAGCTTGACCACTATCTTATCACTGCTTTGGTAGACAGATGGCGACCGGAGACCTCCACTTTTCATTTCCCTGTTGGTGAGATGACAAACATTAGGAGATGTAGCCGTGTTGTTAGGTTTGCCTATTGAAGGCAATGCAGTGGCTTATGGAGAAGTGGCATATGACTATATGCAATTGTGTCATGATTTACTCGGTCTTGACCCACCCCCCGAACAAACAAGGGGCAATGAGTTCGTGGAAGTCATGTGGTATAGACGTCAATTGTCGCAAGATATTCCTGCTGATGCTATAGAGGCTCAGATTCAGCAGCGAGCACGTGCTATTATTTTGCACATCATTGTTTCTCGATTGATGTGCGACCATACAAAGACTCGGGTAGATCTGAAATGGCTACCGTATATTGCTGATTTAGGGGAGTGTGGTAAGTTCTCTTGGGGCAGTGCTGTGTTATCTTATACATATATGGAGTTATCCAGGCTTTCTCTTTTGGAGAATAAATCTATTGGTGGATGTCTGACACTAGTACAGGTTTGAAACAAATTTCAATAGTTTACTGTTTTACATGATTTGTCTCATTTTTTATCGTAATTTTTTCTTATAAATGCAGCTTTGGTCGTGGACTTATCTTCCGATCGGAAGATTGTTAGTGACAAACGTTGTTGTCGATCAGTCGATGCCGCTTGGGTCTCGGTATATTTTTATCCTTTTAAATTACTTAAACAATGCAATTTTCATGTGTAATATTCATTTGCTAACATCTTATAACAGCTGGGTAGGACCCAAAAAAACGCGCCAAACCCCAAAAAAATGTATGCTATAAGTCAAAGGTTTGTTTAGCAATTTAATTGGGTAATGTTTCCTATCTACTCTAGCTTCGTACTAAGATACAGTTGTAAACAGATGTACAAGTCTTGAGGATACTGCTGTAGAATGTGGTGCTGGACCGTCACAACACTCACATGATTCCAATATTGCCACTAATATGGATGTTAATATAGATAGAGACACCGAACATGTTCCTCAAATTGATAGTATGGCCGTTGCGACCACTAATAATGATGCATGTTGGGTAGAACGAATGCAGGTGAACAATGAATCGTTAAACTACGATTTTCCAAGCGTAGATGATGCTGAAGGTGATGGTGAAGAAGCTCAAATGGAAGTACAGTTGGATGACGATCTATGTACTGCACAAATGATGGCAAGATCGGTCGTTGCTAACCTGCAATTTGCTGGGGAAAAATTTTCAACCGCGTGCATACAAAATAGATTTGCTATTGGAATGGTATTTGAAAGTAAGCAAAACATGCTACACCAATTAACCGAATGGTCAATTCTACATGGAGTTTCGTACAAGTCGGTCAAGTTGAATAAAACTATATACACTGCTACATGTAATGTTGACACTAACTGTCCATGGAGAATACATGCAATAGTCTCAAAGAAATCGCAGTCTGGTTGGTGGGAAATCAGAAAGTTGCCTAGCGAACATACCTGTGTCAATCCTACAGTTAATTCCAACCACAAGCAAGCCACTTCTAATTTTCTTGTGTCAAAAATCATGTCATTTGTGAAGGCCGATTTGGATATCACAGCAGGTACAGTTCAAGTGCTTGTCGATGACCAATTGTTCATCAAAATTAGATACATGAAAGCTTGGCGAGCATTAAACAAAACAATTGAAAGAATTTATGGTGATTGGGCCGAATCGTATGCGACTTTGCCTCAATATTTTGAGGAAATAAAGAGAAGTAATCCGGGGACTGTTGGACATGTGACCCACGATGAAGTTGGCGTATTTGATCGTACGTTTTGGGCATTTCGCCCTTGCATTACAGGTTTTCTACACTGCCGGCCATTGCTATGTATTGACGGGACACATTTGTATGGTAAATACAAAGGGACGTTGCTTGTTGCTACTGCTGTAGATGTGGATGACTGCCTGTTTCCATTAGCTTATGCGGTTGTCGAATCCGAGTCATATGATAGCTGGGGTTGGTTTTTTTCTTGCATGCGTGAATTCATTCACAGTGTTTGCAATAGTCGTATTACTTTCATATCGGATCGGATGAAAGGAATTCCAAAGGCTTTACAGGAGAAGTGGCGAGAACCACACAAACATAGGTTCTGTGCACGACATCTTAAAGCTAATTTTCAAACAGCGGGTTTTAGGGATAACCGACTTACAGCTTTATTTTATTCAGCTGCATGTGCTTCACAAGTAGTTGAGTACAACAAAATCAGAGAAGAAATTAAAGCTACAAATTCACGGGCTCATGAATGGATTGAAAGAAGTTTAGGGAATTTTGAAGAGAATTGGGCCCTTTTCAAAGACGATGGAGGACGCTTTCATGTTATGACCACCAATGCATCCGAAAGTTTTAATGATGTGCTGAAAGGTGCTCGATCATTACCTATAAAGGCGTTGGTTGCACGAACCTTCTTTCGATCGGTTGAATATTTTTGTAAGAGACGAGAAACGGCGGATGCTATCACAACACGTTTGACTCCAAAATGGGAAGCTAAAATAGCAGATCGAGCTATTGAAGCACGTCATTGTAAACTAGTTCGCTTTAGTCGAACAGAATGACAAGTTATTCATTGCTACGGCGATGAATTTAAAGTGTTAATTGATGGTCCTAACTGCTCATGTACATGCAACATCCCTCTACTGCAAAAAATACCATGTGCCCATGTAATGGCGGCTTGTTCGGCACAGGATTACGGTGCTAACAGAGCACATCATGAGTTCGCATCAGAGTGGTACTCTGTTCGAAGTTACAAAGCTTCATATCAGGCAGAGTTTCATCCCGTGCATGATAAGAGATACTGGAGACCATACACCGGTCCACATATATTGCCTCTACCTACAAGAAGACAACCTGGACGACCTAAATCTACGAGGATAAAAAACGTTATGGACGAGCATCAAACGTCTAAATCAAACAGGTGCAGCAAATGTGGATCACAGGACCATAACAGAAAGCGATGTACTGCAGCGACCTAAACTTCCATTATCAGATGTATGACTGTGTAACGAATTTAGACCTTTTGTGTTTTCAATTTTAAACGAATGTAATTTCTATGTATCAAACCAACTAGTTATGTGTCGAACTTAAATGAACTTTGCAATTGTTAGATTTGCAAGCTGATAACTACGAAAGTTGTTATATAAGAAATTATATATGTATGTGATTGTTAAATGGACCAACATAACTTGTTTATGTATGCAGGGTATTTTCGAGGGCGACTTTTCAAAATGCGCCTTTGGGCGAATTTTCGAAAGTCGCCTGTCGGCGCATTTTGAAAGTTCGCCAAAGGCGCATTTTGAAAATTCGCCCTCGTCTAGTTGGCAAAAACAGGCCTATGTTTGTAATTATAATCAAAACTAGGTTATTTGTGTTATTGTTTACCAAAACAAGCTTATGTTTGAAAATTTTCCTAGAGAAATGTATCCACTGTTCATACTTCAAACAATTCATAAAAAGCTAATCATGCTTCACCTCTTAAAAGGTTTTCAAAAATCATTTAGTGTGAAGTAGTTTTCTATAAGTAGTTTTAGTGCACAACAACTAGCATTATATTATAAATAAATAAAAATGAGAGAAATGAGTGCATTGAATAGGAGTGGCATACATATATTATCACAGTTTAATAAAAAATGGAGCAGTTTTTGAAATATTGAGAGAAGAAATACAAGAAGAAGAATAAGAATGACAAAAGCGAAGAAGATTTTAATCAATTATTATTTGGAATTGTTAAAGGAACTAGGATGAAAACCTTTGTTAGATTATATTCAGTTTAACAGACTATTCTCCTTATCGTTAGAGAACTAATAATAAGACAACAATAAATAATAAGATAAAATAGGGAAGCACAAAAAAAGTTCCTAAAGCAAAACATTCAAAGTAAATTCAGAGTTTAGAGACTCGTATTATACATTTTTTTTCATTTTTTACATAAGTCATTAGTTATGTATAAAAGTTTTATATATGTACAATGTACTACATAAGTTTGTTTAATTTAAGTGATATATGATAAGTAGCAAATAACCACATACTTTCAAAATGGTATGTTTTTCAAAATCATCAAATAAATAGTGACAAGTACCTAGTATTAATGTTTTTTTACTTGACCATGTATTGAGATTTATGTATGCCAATCAAATGAAATACATGAGTCAAATAGGTGCAATCGAGGTGAATTGATGCAAAGATGATGTGCACCTCATGCAAAATTAAAGAAGTGAGATGAAGACAACTGAATAAATGTAGATCAGAAGCTAGATTGGTGCAAAACTAATGTAGACTGATGTTGAATGGGTGTAGCATGATGCGGTTAGTAGAATTAATGTTGAATTAAAGTTATACTGCAATATCAACACTTAAGAAACCACAAGGAACCATCAAACTAGAAAACCAACCTCAATAATCATACATAATAGTTATCCTACAAAATCGACTTCCTATCGACTCAAAATAAAATAGACATATAAAATAAGATATTTTGAATACCTCTCCACCATGTTGCTCTCTCTTTCGCATTGATATTACAATAAGTTCACTCTTCTTCTACTAAGTGATCGACCTGTAAATTTTTTATTTATAAAGAATTAGAACATCACACTAAATATAGCACTACTTTGTAACAACCATGTACAAAATAAAATAGACATATAAAAACCACATACAATATGAAATAAAATTACTTTGATACATGTTAAGACATCAATCTAAGCAAATCATTGAATATATGTGATACATAAGATTTTTTAAATGTAGACATACAAACTCTGAATTTTAGACTAACACATACAGAAAAAATTAATATTTTACATTATTGTTTAACCATATAACTACACATTTTATTATATATATGGCTATGCATAAAATAAGAAACCAATAAAGTATGATTATATCATACCAAAACGTCATCACAATCCTTCCTTATGTAACTTTCATCCCCATTATCTACGTCTCTATCATCAAGTAATGACTCATCTAGTTGTTTACTAGTTGACTCTTCACGCTCGTCATATTTTCCAACTCATGAAACCCGCTAGAGGGTGATCTCAACACAACATACTAATTTGATGAACTACTTTCTCTAAAGAAGAAGACTTGTACGACTTGTGTTGCTAAGATGAAAGGGTCGCTTTCAAATTGATTTTGGAACTGATATAAATTGACTAATGTAAATCCATCTTCAACCTTAACTCCACGATAGATATTTTCCCAATTACACTTAAACGAGGCAACTTGAAATTGATGATATTCCAACAAGAAAATTTGAAGCAAGACCCCATAATATATTACCTTCTCAATGGACCCATTTACACAAATAGTATTGCCTCAATGGAAACACCACTATTCTATGTAGCCTTCTCGATGTCATTCATATAAAAATGTCGATCATTAATAATATAGCCTGAATAATAAATTATTTGCGAACGAGGTCCGTATGAAAGCCATTTTATTATGTTGCTAACACTGGATACACGTCTATCATCTTTAACCTAGACAAGTATAATATATTAAATAAAGATTTATGATGATGTAATCCTTTCATCGTTAATTTTTTTTTAAATATAACTTTCAACCTTTTTTCAAAGCAATAACTAAAAGTCTCTGAATGCAACTTTGGAAGTTCCAATCATCTCGTAAAAGATGAGGATGCAAACATTTCAGCTCCTCTTTGTGCATTCTACATACATAAATGTAATTAAAGATCTAATTTATTTTATAGATCATAGTTGAGTTGAACTTATACTTACTCTATATACAACTTTACTTCTTCCATATTAAACAAGACATATCGATGAGCAGCACTAATCACCCCCTCCCTGACTATTATAGGTTTTCCTTTGGAAAAAGGATGCCCCTCGAGTATAAAATCACTTTGTTCCACTTCATTTCAATTTTTCCTCTCACCAATCTGTAATGCATCTTTAGCATATCTAGAGCAATATTTCAGGCATTCTTCAGTAGAATAGTGCTCAACAATGCATCCTTCAGGCCGTGCTTGATTTTAACATACCCCTTTAATATTTTCATATACCTGTAACCAAAATACATAAACAAATTATTTTCATAACTACATGTACTATTAACCACTCCTCATAATAAATTTTACCACTCAAATGGATACATCCATCGATATTGGACCGACCCACAAATTCTTGCTTCCTACCTTAAATGAATTGTCAGGTGAATCATGATATCAAAAAAGGAAGAATGGAAGAACCTCTCTAGATCGCATAGTGTTAATGCAACCTCATACACCATTAATTCTACTTTATCCGTACCAAGCACTCTTTGGCATATGTCATTATAAAATGAGCAATCATAGTAGTGCATTTCTTATCCCTATAAGTAGAAGTCCTCTTAATGCAACAGACAACAGTTGTTGCATCAAAACATGATAATCATGGGACTTAAGAATTTAGATCTTGTCTTGTTTTGCAAAACATTTCCTAATATTTGAGCTATATCTATCAGGCACTTTCAAATTCTTCATTCTACTATAAAAGATGTCCTTTTCTTAATCAGTTAAGGTGCATGGCATGGTTGAGAGCAATACGTTATTTCCAATGTCTATGGGATGTAACTTTTTTCTAATGCCCATCGCTTCTAGATCTTGTCGTGATTTGAGGCCATCTTTTGATTTTCCTTTAATATCAGGCAATGTACCAGGAATACTTTCACCAATATATTTTTTCAACATGAATCACATCTCGATTATGCCATAAAGGGAGTGCCTAAGAAATTAACAAAACACATATGACTAAGTATTAATAAAGTACTAAGTAGCAAACATGAATAGAAAATGAAAAGCAATTTGTTTCTAGTTAAATTTTACCTTCCAATAAGGCAAATCAAATAAAATGGACCACTTTTTCCACATCTTACATCCTTTTTTCATCTCAGTTGTGCTTTTCCTTTTCCTTTCACCTTTCTCTTCCTCTTTTGATTTCCCCCCAATCATTACTAATATCTTGAACAACATCAAAGATTTGAACACCAGTTTGTATTTGAAGCCTTTGTCTATTCTCTATGGTTCCATCAAATAAGTTTTTCCGTTGACGATATTCATTGTTAGTTTCAAGGAATCGTCTATGACCCATGTATGCACACTTCTTATTAAATGGTAGCCATACTAAGCAGGTATTAATGCCACAAATAGGACATGCTTTCTTACCCTTTATAGTGCAACCGACTAAATTTCCATAAGCTGGAAAATCATTGATTGCCACATCAAAATAGCAATTAATCTGAATTCACTACAAGTATAAGCATCATATACCTTCACCCCCTTATCCCATAATTTTCTCAAATCTTTAATAAGTGGTTGTAGATATATATTGTAACATTCTCCCTTTCTGACCGCCCCTAGTCGGTAATTAAACCAACTCGAAACGTTCAAAAAGACGGATTGTTATTTAGTTTATAGAATTTAAACAGAATCAGCCACAGAAACACAGAATAATAATATTTCATTACTATGAATTTTTTTGAATACATACATCAGAGTTTATACAATGTATTTAACTGATACAGCGGAATATCTTAAAATACAATTTTCTTGAAAACTTAAGTGATTCTTTACTCTCTCTCTAACTTCGCTGCTCGAAAATCTTCAAGCTGTAAAAATACTCGGTCTGACCCGAGTATTACATTCAAAAGAAAATAATACACAGGTCAGTCTAATTCAAACTCAGTTATTAGTGCATAAAAGCAATAATAATTTAAATAGACGACAGTCACAGTAATTCCCGTCTATCCAATCCTTTTAACAAAGAAATCGAATAACAAAATTTTTAACACTAAACAGTGTTAAACAATAAATCAGCTGATTTAAAACATCAAAAGAGATAGATGCAAAGATTTCTAAATGAAGATGATTGAGAAAAGAATGGAATTGCCGAAAACGGCGATTAACAACAAAAATCATCAAATCAATCCAAATCAAAATACGATTCAAAATATTTTGAATTTTCAACATAAAACAATTTTAGGAACAGCAAAACATCAAGTTTTGATTGGCTGCCGTACACGCTAATGTGTACGGCCTCGCCAATACGACATACGAAATATGAAACGAATCAATGAATCAGAACAAAAGAAACATCAATTTAAAATCTGTACTGTGTGGCTGCAGTACACACATACATACATTTGCACTACCTCGCCAACTCATTACACAAGATCAAATCAAAATTTGATTCAACTCAAGTGCAAATCCAATAAGACAACATAGGCAGTGCAGTTTCAATTGAAGCTATGAAAATGCAAAATGCCAAAGTCATGGAACAGCAAGCAGTACAAAATAGAAGTACCACCAGAGATCAACTACAAGAACAACTATACAAACTATCAACCCCACTGGAACAAAATGCAAATATCAACATGGATGCAAAACAAACCAAGTGGAGATGAGATATATATATATATATACAAAATGCAGAGAGATGGATCAACAGCCCCAAGTCAAAATGGAGCTACAGGAATGAACCAAGCTACAACTAAAATGAAACAACATCAGTGACAAAACAGTGTCAAAAATGAATAGACCAGAGGAATGCAACTAAAACTGATGATAGTGGTAATCACATAGTGAAATGCAACTGATGATAGTGAATGAGACAACAACTTCAAACTCAAGTAAACAGCTAAATGCAACATCAGTGGACGAATAGTGCAACTCAATGCAAATCAGCTCAAAATCCAAGCAGTGGTTAAGGTATGAAATCAGACAGTACAATTTGATCAACTACAAAGGCAGTAGCGAGTGTAGACAAACCAAACTCAAGATTTCAAAATTCAGTGGCCATACACATATATACATATAAGAATGCATGTATACAAATGATCAGCCATCAAGTGCAGTGCAACTACAAAGAAGACAGTGGCAACAGTTCAGATGACAATGAACTAAAGTAAAGACCACAAAGACTTCAAGACAGTGATTCAATCAGTCCTGACCTAAGTTAAAGAAGCCAGCGTGAATGCAGACCTAAACTACATGGACATTTTAGGCCGAGAACTAGAAACAACATCACAACAAACATGACAGCAGATCAAATGAAAGACTAGTGATGCATACAGTAAAACGAAGACTTCAAGAATGATACAAAGCAGACATGAATGCATCACTAAACCAAATGCAAGACCACAAGTACAACAACTCCAGACCATGCTACAGAATATACAATGAGGACAGTGGTTAATGTCGAGAAACAATCAGAGAATGTAAAGTCGAAAGCCACAGTGGATGAACGAAATTCAACAGTGCAGAAATAATCTCAAAGCCAAATGAAAATCATGTCATCAAGTCAGAGCATATATATTGAATGGATACAACAACAGTGAAATGCCAACATCAAAGACCACTGAAATGGCAAAGACTGGACAACATTAATGAATGCAGAGGAATGAGTGCATAGTATATACAACAGAGATCAAGCTTAGTGTTAAGTGTCAGTGATGAAGATGCATCGGTATCAAGCACAAATGACAACCAGACATAGATGCAGACCCACGAATACTACAAGATCAATAAGCATTTGAGTTTGAGCTAAACATTGAACAAATGCAGATGAACAAAATGCAAACTGCAAAAAGAAGGGCAGTAACAACATACAATGATGACCAGACAACATGGTAAGAGCAGAGTTCGACAATGTCGACCGAGTCAAGCATCAACATTCAAAGCCGCATGATACTGAGTACAAACAAAGAAAAAAGATCGTATCTTTCTTTATTGAAAAGGTCAAAGATTTGAAAATCAGGAAAGTTTCAATACCGTGAAATTCAAGTAAAATCAAACGATCGAAAAATCACAGCCGTAAAACAGAAGGAATTCCCAAAAATACAAAGAGTAAAATAGGAAAGTCTCAACAACGTGGAAATCACGTTTTATCAAATCAGAAGTCTATAAAAAAGAACCCAAATCATCATCGACAGCGGGGTGGACAACAGAGCAAAGCAAAAAAATCCACGAATTCGAACAAGTCAAAACAAATCACAGCTTTCGATCAAACTCAAACGACCGAGCAATTTAACGACAAATTCAGTGGCATCAAAACAAAAATCATAATGCCGAGCATAGTTGGATTAGATGTGAGGGTCACTCACCTTTTGATGAAGCGGTCGCGAGCGAAGAACGGAAATCAAAGCCTTCGATTTATCTAAAACCCTAGCTATCGCGATGAGGAAGATCGAGCCCAACCCAGAATCGCCGAAGCCCTATTTTCAAGTCGCCATTTTTCTTCGTTCTTTTGATCGATTTTATTTAGGGTTACTAATGAGAAAATGAAAGAGAGGGGGGGTTCGTTTTTTTTTAGCAGAGGAGATCGTGGGTTAGGTATGGAGAAGGTATGGCTGAGGTATGGGTTATTTTTATTTTTATTTTGTTTTTATTTATTAATAAATTTTGTTATTTATTTTGTAGATATTTTCTTATATCAAACTATTTTTCCCAAGCCATTATTTTGAATTTTAAATACAGAGTTAATATTCAATTTCAAACTCCTGACTCAAATTTTAAATTCAAATATATTCCTCGTATTTTAAACTTAACAAATTCAAACAAATTCACAATTTAAATCAAAATTTAATTCAATTTATCAATTTAAATAGTTTAAAAATTCGGGATCGTTACAATCTTCTCTCCTTAAAACTTTTCGTCCACGAAAAGGAAAGGTCGTTAAAATTTCACCGATATTTATACCCTACTAAACTTTTTTATAAAGCTCAATACTTATTACAAATAAATGAATATAGGATTCATTCCATTTATTTAATCTCACCAGTTTTGTTTATTATCTCCTTTTGTTCATTGATTTCTACAGTCAAAACACAAAAGTTTTTTACCAAAATTTTCGACTTATAAAACTCAGATTCAAACTTAAAATTCGTCATGTTAGAGATTTATATAATATATCTCTTCCAAAGCTGTGGACTTTCAAAACATTTCAAAGATCTTCTTCCTTAATTTATTAAGTTGGAATCAGGTAGTTTTAATTTCAGACTATTGATTTGCTATTTAAAGTTTGAAAATACTTACTAACTCGAAGTTTAATAAGTCTATTGTCGTTCTTACAGACATTAGGCATACGCTGGCCAGGCGCAGGACTAAAAATCTCCGTACTAAATATACTTGCTTCAACTTCCAGTGAAAATACTTTAAAAATTCTTTTTCAAAAATGGATATGGAAAGCACGTTCCCCCATGGATTACAGCTTACCCGGCGGTTACGCTACTATCCCAGTAGAATCGCTCGTAATCTGTAGATTTCTCATCTCTTAAATTTCGCCATGGTTATCGCCATAGATCGTAGTCCACCCGGCGGTTACGCTACTATCCCAGTAGAATCGCTTGTGTCTGTAGGCATCACGCCCCTCAAATTTCGCTTGGCATTAGATTGCAGCTTACCCGGCGGTTGCGCCATTATCCCAATGGAATCGCTTGTAACTGTGGGCATCTCGCCCCTCAAATTTCGCTTGGCATTTAGATTGCAGTTTACTCGGCGGTTGCGCCACTATCCCAGTGGAATCGCTTGTAACTGTAGGCATCACGCCCCTCAAATTACGCTAGCATCAATCAACATGATCCCTTCATGAGGGATTCTAGTCCAAATGGACATTCCAACTTATGGAAAATTCTACGTAGCTACGAATTTCAAATGGACACTCATCGAGAGTTCCAAAACCTTCTCAAATATTAAATGGAAGGTACTTTTCCATATCCTCAGTTTAGAAAACATAATATCATATATATGTAGTACTTCATTTCACATTTCGTACATATCATATCCATGTAAGCTTACATAAGATTTCCATAACAATTACTTTCTAAACTGACGGTTTTCAAATTTACCGCATTCATATATATAAGTTCTGAAAACCTACATATCCTATATCCATAACAAATAGAGGATTTCAAAATTTTCCTCTAAGCCGATTTAGAAATTTTAGGTTATCTCAAAACCTAATTCATATTCATAATTCCATTTATTATCGACTTCACATTCGATTTGGATTTCACGTTACATCGTCAATTCTCAACCCAGAATTGATGTCTACCAATATATAACCTCTGAGTGCGTACGTCTCAAAGAAGGGTGTTAAGCTAAGAGAATAAATTCTCCGCCACCAACAGATATATATTTAATAGAGATCAATTGCTATGTCATCAATTCACAATGTTAGACATACAATCCAAACCATCATCTGAAATTCAAACTCAACTTATATTGTCTTTGGTGTCGAAGTTAAACTCAATTTAACTCAACGATTCAATCTTTTTGAAAAATTTCAAATTGAACTAATTGTTCAAATTTCTCATTTAACATTTCAACTTCGACTTCGAAAATGAATTTCAAATCATTTATCACTTAGGGAATATATTCACAACATTTCATTTCATATTTGGAAAAACATTTCCATACTTATTTAAAAATAAGTAATTCACAAATCTAATTTATTTTCAACATTTGAAAATATTCGATATACTTAAATCATAATTAAGTATATATTTCATTCTTTAAGGAAATCATTCTCTTTCACACACTTATTTGAGTTAAAACGAATGTTACGTAAAACATCGTTACAACAACTCAAAATTACTAGTATAGGGATTCGAAATTTAGATAGATGTATAAATCCCAATACTATACAAAACATTTCCTTTCGGAAATCATTTACTATAACAACAGTGTTATAGTCCATCATTTCCTTATTCCTCGAAAACGTCTATTTCAACAATAAATGTTGAAATCTATGGTTTCGATATTCAATGCCTTTGAAAACATTTTTTTTAAAACAATTAACTTTGTTTTAAAATATCACTTTCCCAAAACATGTCCATTTTATTCAATAATATATGCACGGTCCAAAATTGTGAATATACTTCTATTAACAAGCTATACGAATTTACTTCTCAAAATAAGTCAGATCCGGATTTATAAACAACGTTTATAAATTCCATTCCTATTTATAAAAACTTCAATTTATAAAAATTTACTTTATTAACCATTCCTTCTATAACTCAGTTTTATATCAGAAATTTAATTTATAAGTAAATTACCTATAATTCTTTTATTTTACAACATCGATTCATTTTATAACTTCACTTATGAAATACATTTATATTTCATTTTCAACGCTTATACAACTCATTTTATACTTTCAATACAATATCAACCCTTTCAAATCTTCTATATAACCATTTATATAATAACTCAAAAATTTCATTTAAACTATTATACAAATTTATCAATTTTCTATTTCCAAAATAATCAACTAGTTCTTTAGTGAATCATTCATTGAATTGATTTTCAATTAAATCACATTTGATTCATTCACATTGGATTTTACTAACATTCATTCATATTCAATTAGTTCATTTTCACTAATTTACATTCAAGTTAGTTTGCTTTCAATTCAAATCAAATTTGATTCTATTTAGATTTCTTATCTTTCAATTTGAATTCAACTACTTAGCTTCCAATTTCTATTAATTCAATTTCATTAACACTTAATGAATTTCTATACAATCAACTAGCAACCAATGCACATTCAACTTAACCAAATTTATTTATTTTGCTTATATTCAATTTGGTTTATATTCTAATTCCTTCGTTTATTTTATTTAACTTTTTCTAAAGTCAAATTCATATCACTATCCAAAATTCAGATTTTGTTTTACTTAACAAAACTGTTTAACCATTTTAACAATTGGTTTTACTTAAATTTTCTCATTTTATAAGTTATACTGCTTATAAATTTAAACTTCCCAATTCATATTATATAATCACTTATCTTTTAAGTTTAAATTTCCATTTCAATAATTTATCTAATCCAGTTCAATTTATTTAACTTTCCTTTAGTTAAATTACAAATCATATATTTATTAATGCTAACTCAATTCAATTTAACTTTTCTTAAGTTAAAAATCTTTATTTCATTAAAATATTTCTTTTAAATTTGAAAAATGCTTTCTTTAAAGTGATTCTAGTAACTATTCAAATTAAACGCCATAAACTAAGCTTTGTGTAAACCAAAGCTCTGATACCACTTTGTAACATTCCCCCTTTCTGACCGCCCCTAGTCGGTAATTAAACCAACTCGAAACGTTCAAAAAGACGGATTGTTATTTAGTTTATAGAGTTTAAACAGAATCAGCCACAGAAACACAGAATAATAATATTTCATTACTATGAATTTTTTTGAATACATACATCAGAGTTTATACAATGTATTTAACTGATACAGCGGAATATCTTAAAATACAATTTTCTTGAAAACTTAAGTGATTCTTTACTCTCTCTCTAACTTCGCTGCTCGAAAATCTTCAAGCTGTAAAAATACTCGGTCTGACCCGAGTATTACATTCAAAAGAAAATAATACACAGGTCAGTCTAATTCAAACTCAGTTATTAGTGCATAAAAGCAATAATAATTTAAATAGACGACAGTCATAGTAATTCCCGTCTATCCAATCCTTTTAACAAAGAAATCGAATAACGAAAATTTTAACACTAAATAGTGTTAAACAATAAATCAGCTGATTTAAAACATCAAAAGAGATAGATGCAAAGATTTCTAAATGAAGATGATTTAGAAAAGAATGGAATTGCCGAAAACGGCGATTAACAACAAAAATCATCAAATCAATCCAAATCAAAATACGATTCAAAATATTTTGAATTTTCAACATAAAACAATTTTAGGAACAGCAAAACATCAAGTTTTGATTGGCTGCCGTACACGCTAATGTGTACGGCCTCGCCAATACGACATACGAAATATGAAACGAATCAATGAATCAGAACAAAAGAAACATCAATTTAAAATCTGTACTATGTGGCTGCAGTACACACGTACATATATGTGCACTGCCTCGCCAACTCATTGCACAAGATCAAATCAAAATTTGATTCAACTCAAGTGCAAATCCAATAAGACAACATAGGCAGTGCAGTTTCAATTGAAGCTATGAAAATGCAAAATGCCAAAGTCATGGAACAACAAGCAGTACAAAATAGAAGTACCACCAGAGATCAACTACAAGAACAACTATACAAACCATCAACCCCACTGGAACAAAATGCAAATATCAACATGGATGCAAAACAAACCAAGTGGAGATGAGATATACATATATATATATATATATACAAAATGCAGAGAGATGGATCAACAGCCCCAAGTCAAAATGGAGCTACAGGAATGAACCAAGCTACAACTAAAATGAAACAACATCAGTGACAAAACAGTGTCAAAAATGAAGAGACCAGAGGAATGCAACTAAAACTGATGATAGTGGTAATCACATAGTGAAATGCAACTGATGATAGTGAATGAGACAACAACTTCAAACTCAAGTAAACAGCTAAATGCAACATCAGTGGACGAATAGTGCAACTCAATGCAAATCAGCTCAAAATCCAAGCAGTGGTTAAGGTATGAAATCAGACAGTACAATTTGATCAACTACAAAGGCAGTAGCGAGTGTAGACAAACCAAACTCAAGATTTCAAAATGCAGTGGCCATACACATATATACATATAAGAATGCATGTATACAAATGATCAGCCATCAAGTGCAGTGCAACTACAAAGAAGACAGTGGCAACAGTTCAGATGACAATGAACTAAAGTAAAGACCACAAAGACTTCAAGACAGTGATTCAATCAGTCCTGACCTAAGTTAAAGAAGCCAGCGTGAATGCAGACCTAAACTACATGGACATTTTAGGCCGAGAACTAGAAACAACATCACAACAAACATGACAGCAGATCAAATGAAAGACTAGTGATGCATACAGTAAAACGAAGACTTCAAGAATGATACAAAGCAGACATGAATGCATCACTAAACCAAATGCAAGACCACAAGTACAACAACTCCAGACCATGCTACAGAATATACAATGAGGACAGTGGTTAATGTCGAGAAACAATCAGAGAATGTAAAGTCGAAAGCCACAGTGGATGAACGAAATTCAACAGTGCAGAAATAATCTCAAAGCCAAATGAAAATCATGTCATCAAGTCAGAGCATATATATTGAATGGATACAACAACAGTGAAATGCCAACATCAAAGACCACTGAAATGGCAAAGACTGGACAACATTAATGAATGCAGAGGAATGAGTGCATAGTATATACAACAGAGATCAAGCTTAGTGTTAAGTGTCAGTGATGAAGATGCATCGGTATCAAGCACAAATGACAACCAGACATAGATGCAGACCCACGAATACTACAAGATCAATAAGCATTTGAGTTTGAGCTAAACATTGAACAAATGCAGATGAACAAAATGCAAACTGCAAAAAGAAGGGCAGTAACAACATACAATGATGACCAGACAACATGGTAAGAGCAGAGTTCGACAATGTCGACCGAGTCAAGCATCAACATTCAAAGCCGCATGATACTGAGTACAAACAAAGAAAAAAGATCGTATCTTTCTTTATTGAAAAGGTCAAAGATTTGAAAATCAGGAAATTTTCAATACCGTGAAATTCAAGTAAAATCAAACGATCGAAAAATCACAGCCGTAAAACAGAAGGAATTCCCAAAAATACAAAGAGTAAAATAGGAAAGTCTCAACAACGTGGAAATCACGTTTTATCAAATCAGAAGTCTATAAAAAAGAACCCAAATCATCATCGACAGCGGGGTGGACAACAGAGCAAAGCAAAAAAATCCACGAATTCGAACAAGTCAAAACAAATCACAGCTTTCGATCAAACTCAAACGACCGAGCAATTTAACGACAAATTCAGTGGCATCAAAACAAAAATCATAATGCCGAGCATAGTTGGATTAGATGTGAGGGTCACTCACCTTTTGATGAAGCGGTCGCGAGCGAAGAACGGAAATCAAAGCCTTCGATTTATCTAAAACCCTAGCTATCGCGATGAGGAAGATCGAGCCCAACCCAGAATCGCCGAAGCCCTATTTTCAAGTCGCCATTTTTCTTCGTTCTTTTGATCGATTTTATTTAGGGTTACTAATGAGAAAATGAAAGAGAGGGGGGGTTCGTTTTTTTTTAGCAGAGGAGATCGTGGGTTAGGTATGGAGAAGGTATGGCTGAGGTATGGGTTATTTTTATTTTTATTTTGTTTTTATTTATTAATAAATTTTGTTATTTATTTTGTAGATATTTTCTTATATCAAACTATTTTTCCCAAGCCATTATTTTGAATTTTAAATACAGAGTTAATATTCAATTTCAAACTCCTGACTCAAATTTTAAATTCAAATATATTCCTCGTATTTTAAACTTAACAAATTCAAACAAATTCACAATTTAAATCAAAATTTAATTCAATTTATCAATTTAAATAGTTTAAAAATTCGGGATCGTTACATATATGAATATCATTCTCCAGTTGTCGTGGCCCAGAAATTAACAAAGATAGCATCATATTATCCTTGTGCATACAAAGCCATGGAGGAAAATTGTAAGCAACAAGAAACACTAGCCAACAACTATATGCACAATTCCAATCACCAAAAGTATTAAAGCCATTAGATGCAAGACCAAGCCTTAAATTTCGTGGATCGAAAGCAAAAGAAGGATACATTCTATCAATCATAGCCCATTGAGAAGAATTTACTGGTTGATGCAATTTACCATCTTCACTCTTATGGCTGCTATGCCATTTTAGTTGTTCTGATGTTTCTGGTGATGTAAACATTCTTTTCAATCTTGGTATCAGTGGAAAGTATCTCAAAACCTTCACTGGTATTTTGGCTTGCTTCCCATCCTTATAGTCTTGTTTTTTTCCAGCGAGACTTACCGCATTTAGGTTAGAAACACTATATGCAAGCTCATTTCTAAATAAACAAAAATCATTTACACATGCATGTATCTACTTATAGCCTAAACCAAATGATTTAAGCAACTTCTTAGTTGCATATGTAAAAATAGGAAGCATGTTTTCTTTAGGCAGCATATCCTTAAGAAGTTTAAGAAGTTCTATAAATGTTGTGTTAGATATACTATTTCACGCTTTGTGCTTGTAAAGAAGTATTGTAGCGGACAACTTTGTGTGGCTTGCACAACCATGGTACAAAGGAATTTCAGCATTCTCCATCGTTTCCTTAATACCTTCCTCGAGTCTTTCATTAGCATTAGCTTATATCTCCTCATCACAGATTTGTGCATCCAAAAACATTATGTATGTATATGTTAGTTCATCGCTTTTATTTTATAAAGTCCATTTTTCTCCATGAAAAATCCTTACATCATAAGTTGGGTCAATTCTAAAACAATTCAAGTGTGACACAACATTCCTTGATGGAACAACCCTGGTTTTGATGATTACCTGTAATATTAAATTATAACAATGGTTATAATTTAATATCAGAAATAAAATAATTTGGAAATGAAAATTTTGTTAAAAATTGTTTATTTTAAATAAACAATGAGATTTGGAAGAATAAAATTTGATTTAAGATTATTTGGGTGAGATTTAGGTTGAATAAATTGTGAATAATGGGAATTAGTTAATTTTGAGATAATAAATTAATAAAGAGATTTTTTCAACATTAATTTGTTGAAATAAATATAAATGGTTGAAAAATAAAGTTTTGAAAACTTTATTTTGATAATTTGGAAAGAAAATGATCATTTAGTGATTTTAATTTGAGTAAATGCAATAATATTGTGAATTATTGCCAATATTGAATTTTTATTGATTATAAAGGAGAAATTAGAAGTATTTATGTATTTTTATAAATATAAAAGAGGAAATATTGTTAAAAATAATATTTTTATGTATAAATAAAGTTAGAATGGTTTGTTGTATTTTATTTGACAAGAAAATAATTTTTGTATAGATTCATATCTTAAAAATGATGTTTTATGAGATAAAAAGTGTAAATTGTGTTAATTAAGTAAAAATAAGGTTTTATTGATAAAAATTAATCTTTATAGTTAAAATAAAATTTTATTTTGTTGTGAAAATAAATTTTGTTTACATAAACCTTTGTTGTATAAGTTTATTTTGTTTTTAAAATAAGAAAATGTGCGTATTTATAAAAATAAGTGGAAATGTGTGCATTACTTAGTGAATTTTCGCTAAGTATGGTATTGGGTCATTTGGGTATAGGATTAGATCCATAATACAATTCCAGAAACATCAGGAGAGAAAGAAAATTGAATGTAAGTTATTTTCCTTCTTCTCAAACTAATAGTAAATGAAATCCATGACCTCCTTTCAATAAATCAAAATTTTACCCCAATTCTTGTTGTAATTAAAGAGGAAATCTTCAAAACAAAGAAAAGAAAAGGTAATCAAATCCAATACTAAGGCTTGTTTCATCAAAACCTTGAATCTGTGTATGAATTGTCTATAATTGGTTTCTTCTTCTTCTACATGTTCCATTTTTAGCTACTGCAGGTCTTTGAAGGCTTCTTTGCATCGGAAAGCTTCCACCTTCTTCTGTTTGTTCAAGCTAAATCCGATTTTTGCCAAGGTGAGTTCAAAACTCACAAGTTTCTAACTAAAACAAGAAGCTGGTAGTGAATAATTGGTCAAAAATGCTTACTATAAACCAATTTTCATTTGTTCATAGTCTTCAGTTTATATCTAATTTTGGTTGCCTCTTTGGGTGATTATATCTCCTTGTTCTTGCCATGAAATGGTGCCGGATCTTTTCCGGTTTGTAGTTTGAATGTTGTTTTTGGTGCATACAAATTTTTACCGTCGAAATCATCTTAGAGCTTGCTCAAATTATAGTGCAAAAATCGAATCGTGCAAGAGTTTCACCTGTGCAGAAATCCCATAGCCAGGGTCGACCTTAGGGTCAACCCATGGCTTTCACAGGTCGACCCTAGGGTCGACCTGGGCCTTCTAAAGGTCGACCTGTACATGTGATGTTCTGGCTCCTTTTTCTTTTGTGTATTTGTAGCTTTTGCTTCTTGTTGCTATGGTTTTTACCACTAGTTCTTGTACTGTTTTGAGATGTTTTCAAAGGCCCTAACGTAGCAATAGGTTGGTCAATAATTTTGGTTGATCCGTATGTTGGATTGACGAGTTTTCGAGATGTTTTCATATGCTGAATTTCCAGTGTTTTCTGACGATTTCTGTTGTTTTCGAGCATGAATTTTTCTAAATAATTTTGAAATGATTTTTAAAATAAAATGGCTTCTGGAATAAATATTATATGATATTTATAAATTATTTTAAAGCTATTAAAATTATATATTCTCTATAATAAGGGAATTTCAAAGATTGTTTTCCAAAAACGATTTCGAAAATTGTTCTAAAAGCTTGTTTTCTCAAATAAATTATTTTGTATATCAAAAACATGTTTTTGCACTATTCGAGCAAATGAGAAGGAGAATTAAACGGTTTGGTAAAACACCTGGTATGAGACACGTGCGTTTATCTTATCGGTTAATTCCTGACTTGTCCGTTTGATCGTTTTGACCTTGGGTCGTGTTTGCCGATGAGATGAGGCAAACATTTTACTGCTTTCTAGTGTAGCATTTACTAGTGGTTAGTAAACCGTTTAGTGCGAATGTGTGGTATGGGACGCACGTTAACACATTTCGGGTTTCAATCTGAGAATTTGTGACACATTTGTCATTGCAATGTATTTGCCAGTACTGGACCTTCGGGTCATTTATCCTTCGGGAAGTTTGTCATTGCGGCGTATTTGTCCTTCAAGATGTTGTCTTTCGGGATGTTTGTCATTGCGACGTATTTAACCTTTGGGATGTAGTCCTTTGGGACGTTTGTCATTGCGACGTGGCGCCTTATTTTGAGAGAACAGTACTTGGCGGGCTTTGGCCATATGCACGTGCTATATCTTTGAGATGTTTCATTGATTATTTGTAATTTTCCAAGTGTATCACCTTTTTACATTATTGGCCATTTGAGTCGTTTGAGATATCATATATATGGCGATTACATCTTTGGAAATTTGAACTCCTTTGAGTTCTATATTTGGGATTTGAGTTGCCAACACTTGACGTTTATTTGATATTTGAGATTTGCCATTCTTGGCATTTATTTGGGATTTATATTCTCTTATTTTGGAGATATATGTGATTGCCTTTATGGCGTATTTTTGAGATTGAGATATCTCTTTTGAGAATGCATTTGAGATTGCTCTTATGGCGGGTTTTGAGATTCCTCCTATTTATGAGTTATGGTTTCTCTAAACCATTATTGTTGTTTTGAGATATGCTGATGATATGAGGCATGTTATGCTTAATGCTTTTGTTATGGAGTTTATGTCTTTTGAGATTATATAATTGTTTAGTGATACCACTACATCACTTGAAGTAACCACATGTACTTAGAACTATTTCTTCTCATTTGAGAAGAATTATCACCCTTTTCCTTATGCTTTATATTATCTTTTATCCTTACTAAATTGATTATTTTAGCTAGACTAACCCGTGTATTTTATACTCGGGTCAGAACGAGTTATTTCAGGTTAGATACCTGCTTTCATACTTTGCTTTGATGCTTCTGCTTGGATATCAGCTTATCCCTTTTTGTGTAGCTTGTAGTCTTTTTGTTTAACTCTGATATGTACATTTTTGACTCATTGTATATAGTGTGGTCTTCGAACCACTTGTGATGTAACATTTTGTATTATACTGGGGATGGATCTGTATACATGTGTATATATCTGCTGTTTGTTTTTCTATGATGTGATGTACATTTTAGTTGTTGTATTTTGTTCTGATAGATCTGTTAGCCACCTATAGTTTTGTATTAAGAATTTATTGGATATGTCGATCCACTTGAGATAGAAGAAAAAATTATTAGAGCATTTAATCGACGTATTTAATAGATGTTTAAGACAAGGCTATAGATGGTCGCTTCTAACCAGCCCTATTCTCCGCATTAGCAGATAGTATTACCCAGTAATACTCTTTGTTAATGTGGGTCTCGGGATGGGGCGTCACACTTAATGTTTGCAATATTTGATTCCTACATTTATAGTAGGGGCACATAATTTTTTCTTGATTTCCTTCACTTTCAGCATGCTTGAATACAAAATTTCGAATGGCTTGCTTATATTCTTCTATCATTCTATGAAACAATAAATGTATTGATACACATTATTATATACTCGTAACTATGAAAGTAATAATCAAAATAATAAAACCTTAGTAGGTTGACCCATGCTTTGTCCATCTTGATAAAATGCCTTTGATGTTCGAACCTAATGGAAAGACATTATGCTCAACTTAATTATCTTAATAGAATGATAAATTTCCATAACGTCGACTACTTGAATCATCAATGTAGTCATATCAATGTGTATAATGTAATTATGAGGTGTTGTTTGTCTTTGCAGGTATAACTTGTAGGTAAACTAAAGTCTATGGAAATTTAACTGAATCATTTAGATCAAAAGCTTGTTATCTGGTGGACATGCACATTATTCATGACAAATTCTTGTGATGTTACAATTTAGCTGATCAATTTAATGAAATGCAAACCTAAAATAAAATCTAAATACAATAGTCTTGAGCTGATAACGAAATAATAAAATTAAAACAAATATATAGATTTTTCCTTCTTGAGACATCCAAAGAAATTAACTGTAGTTTTTTCCTTCTAGAGACATCCACATATTATCATTTCTCGAGTTTAACAAATGAGCACAAATACCATAAAAGCAATGAATTGAAAAGTTGTTAATAAGTTTTTGTACGTATTACTCTGAAATGTTGTGCAAGGCAAACAAATAATATCTGACGCCTTTTTTTTCTGAAGTGCCTATAAATGATAAAATTTCCAAATCTTCACAGGAATATTCTCAAAAAAAGGGCTAAGCATGATTAACATCTTGTCAAAAGTAATATTAACATTGATACTTAATCCTAATAATTACCGAGTATCATTTTTAATTTTTAATTTAAGGCCTACAACTGGCTACACCTAAAAAACTCAATAATTTTACAAATCCAAATATATTTTAAGTTAAGACCGAAGTAACTAACACCCAGCCTTTGTTCACTACGATAACTAATTATTTAAATTTATATGGTTATATGTGTAAACCGAGGATTTTGGTACTATTCCTAAATGCAAAGATCTCCATAATATAGAGATCTCGTAAGTTTGTATGGTTATATGCGTAAATCAAGGTTTTTGGTACTATTCCTAAATACAGAGATCTCATAAGTTTTCTTTGTGAAAATCAAACTTTGTAGTTCAATTTATTTGTTAACATTGGTGCACCACAATAGGATACAGGTACAATTAAGGGAAAAACTTCTAAAAAGGGGTTTTTAAGTTCAAAATATGATCCACATACTGCTGGATTCATAAACATGCAAAAATTGAAGACTAAAAAGGTAAAATTACCATGAAGTTTGAAAAACTATAATTTTAACATATGAAAAACTTATGTATCTAAAATTTCCACATAAACAAATACTATTGTCATTGGTATGCGTACCCGTCTCTAACAATATACAACCATCATCTTAACTGTTGGAATTATTACTCGTTGATTCCATCGCTGAAGAAGTTAGAGTCGCGGAGGAGGAGGAGCAGGTGAAGCCCTAGGAGTAGAAGCTGAAATCATTGAACGAGAATTGGGGAAGATGCTAGGGCTTGAAGGTTTCAGTGGTAGTTTGATGTGGAGCGGTAGCAAAGGATTTGAGGAAGATGTGGAAACTTTGTTCGGTATTGTGAAAGAGGTGAAGAATGCCGAACCAAAACATGCCGCTCCAGAATTTTGGTTCGGTGATTTAGTGAAGAAGAAGATGCCGAATGAAATATCTCATTCGGTATTTGAGCATGCCGGTCTAAACTGAAGTGGTGATACCGGTCCAAATGTTGTACCAAGTAGTGCCGGTCCAGATTTGAGACATTGAAGGCCGAACCAAATATTTGGTTCGGTGTTAGAGCATGTCGATCCAAATCATACCTGACCAAACCATGTGTGTTGTTTGTCGGACCAGATGCATGCCGAACCAAGTTTACGCCGAACCAAATATTTAGCTCGGTATTAGAGATGTAGGTCTAGATTTGAAGTGCACTGTGCCGATCCAGATTGATATGGGCTTTGCCGATCCAGATGGATGCCGAACCAAACCCCAAAGCTGCTATATAGCAGCTGCCCCTCCTCATTTCTTCACTGTATAAATAACGGAGCTTCTGGACAACATTGGCAGCCATCATAGAGAGCTGAAACTCTGCAGAATTTTGTCTGTATTGTTAATTCTCCTTATGTATAGCCTCCAAAAGTGAATCAATCTTGTAACTCTAATCTTTTAGTGATTAATAATATCTCCTCTCCCCAAGTAGACGTACAGTGCCTCATGGTAGTGGAACCACCATAAATACTGGTGTTATTTATTTTTCTGCATTGCATAGATCTGTGACTGTCTGTACTGGTGTTTATCTCTGTTTGTTTCGTCTCACTACAATCACGATCCAGTTGTTTTCCACTGCGTTGGGTTTATTATTCCCATAAACTGATCATCTAAAGGGATTTTCCCCAACAGTCTGGTATTAGAGCTGCAAGGTTGAATAGGGAGTGTTAGAGACTATGGAAGGAGATGAAGCGACTCTAATTGTTACAAGACCCTATACTAGAGGGATGTATATCACGTTAGGATCACAGAGGAAATAGAAAAATGAAATGGGGATAAAGACTTCGAGAAGTGGCAATGGAGGATTAAGGCTCTTCTAATGAGGAATGAAGTTCATCCAGCAGTGTTTGCCCTTGAGAAGTTGACGGTTGACATCTCAGTCGCGGAAAGGAAGGAAATGGAGAAATGGGCGTTCACTACTTTACAACTAGCTATGGGAGAGAATGTCATCTCAAAGAATAGCAGTGAGTTCACTTCTAGGGGCATTTGGACCAAGCTAGAAAATCTCTACTTGAAAAAATCTCTGACTAACCATCTAATATTACCGAAGACATTTTTCACCATGCAGATCAGAGAGGGTACTTCAGTGAAGGAACATCTTAATTTCTTTGATGATCTCGTGATGAAGGTGAAGACTGTTGACTTGAAGATGGATGAGGAGCAAATGGCAATGATTCTTTTGTGTTCTCTTCCAGAGCCTTATACAGGTTTCGCTAACAGCCTTATCTTCGCTAGAGACACATTGACAGTGGGAGATGTGAAGTCAGGCCTTCTATCTAAGGGCTTGAGAGATCAGATGAAGGAGATAAGTGAAGGAAGTAGAGGTGGAAGTAGTAGTCATGACCTGTTTGTTGAAAGAGGTAGAGATGATAAGAAGAATTGGTACTCTAGAGGGCGTTCTAAGTCCAGGAAGCCCAGTAATGGCAAGAGAGGAAAGTCTGAGGACGGGAAGTGCTTTATCTGCAAGAAACCTGGTCATTGGAAAAAGGATTGTCCAGATTTGAAGAAGAAGGAAGAAGAATAATCTTCATCATTTGCAGTGGAGAAGTCTGTATTTGATGATGTGTTGTCTGCAGTAGTGTCGGATGTCTCAAACCATTGGGTGCTGGACTCGGGGGCGTCTTTCCATATGACGCCTAATAAGGATTACTACAATTCTTTCATTGGACGAGAGGGAAGCTCTATTCTTATGGGTAGTGATGCTAGCTGTAGAGCAATGGGTGAAGGTACAGTGAGGATCAGGATATTTGACGAAGTGATACACACTTTGATAGGTGTCCGGTATGTTCCAGGTCTTCAGAAGTCCTTAATTTCGTTGGGACAATTGGCATCTTTGGGATGCAAGGTAACTATCGAGAAGAATAGTCTGAAGGTTTCGAGAGGTGCACTAGTTCTTATGAAAGGAGATGTGTTCCAAAATTTGTATTTGTTGATAGGAACCATAGTTCTTGGAGAGTCGTGTGTTGGAGTAGATAGTTCTCGTGCATTGGATGCCACAAAGCTTCCGCATCTCAAGTTGGGTCATATTTTAGAGAAGAGCTTAGAGTTGCTTTGGAGACGGAAGATGATCAAAGGAGAAAGCTTCGACAAGATGGACTTTTGCCAAGAGTGTGTGTTAGGCAAGCAAACTAAAGTATCTTTTGGAGTTGGACTCCATAGATGGAGGCGAGTACTTAAGTATGTGCATACAGATGTTTGGGGACCGGTTGCTACTCCTTCTCTTGGAGGAGAAAAGTATTTTATCTCTTTCATTGATGAGTTTTCTTGGAAAGTATGGGTGTATGTGATGAAGGCCAAATCAGAGAGTTTTGAGAAGTTCAAAGACTGGAAAGCGCTTGTTGAGAACCAATCTGGTTCTAGGTTGAAGGTGTTGAGATATGATAATGGTGGTGAATTTGTCTCTAGGGAGTTCCTCGACTTTTGTAGATAGCATGGCATTCAGAGACATTTCACTACACTCGACAATCTGCAATCCAATGGGGTTGCATGAAGGATGAACATGACTTTACTGGAGAAGGCTCGTTGCTTGAGATTGATGGAGGGCAGAGGTTTTTGGGCTGAGGCATAATCAACTGCGGTGCATATCATAAATCGATTTCCATGCTCAGCCATATATGGGAAGATTCTAGAGGAAAAGTGGAGAGGTAAAGTAGTGTACCTAGGTTACTTTCGAATTTTTGGTTGTCCTGTGTACGTTCACCATACAGATGATGATAAGTTGGAGGCTAGAGCATACAAGGGCATACTAATGGGATACACCGATGGTATTAAAGGGTATCGAATTTGGAACCCAGTTGAACGAAAGATTGTTCATTCCAGGCATGTTACTTTTGATGAGTTTGCAATGTTTAATCCGAAGGAGAAGCTACCTACCACATCAGAAGATTCTGATAGGCCTAAGGAGATGGAAGAAGTTCCCATGTTCCAGCCAAATAATAGAGTTATTGTTGATGCTGTCGAGGAAAATGCAGTTGATGAAACATCATAGGATAGTCCATAGGTACCTTCTAGTAGTGCTGGTGATGTGCCTGAATCTAGAGGAAGTTCAGTTCAAGGTGGAGCTGAAAGGAGTTTAGGCGAAGCAGTACCTACCTTAGCCTTGGTGATTAGTTTGATTATGCCCTACATGTGGTTCATGAGGAGCCTCTTGACCAGTATGAAGATTTGAAGTCGTGTGATAGTTCGAAGTGGATGTGCGCTATGGAAGAGGAGTTAGAGTCGTTGAAGAAGAACAAGACTTGGGATTTGGTACCACCTCCTCAAAGAAGTCGAGCCATAGGTTGCAAGTGAGTGTTCAAGGTGAAGGGTGATGGGAGATACAAGGCAAAACTTGTTGCTAAAGGGTTTTCACAGAGGAAGGGATTGGAGTATGATGAGATATTCTCTTCAGTAGTGAGGCATACATCCATCTGCATTTTTCTCGCTATCATCGCAGCTCATGACTTGGAGCTGGAGCAACTAGGCGTGAAAACCGCTTTCTTGCATGGAGACTTGGATGAGACCATCTACATGAAGTAGCCAGAAGGACTTGTTGTAATTGGGAAAGAAAATTGGGTTTGCAAATTGAAGAAGTCATTATATGGACTTAAGCAGTCGTTTAGACAATGGTACAAAAGGTTTGACTCTTTTATGCTTTCACTTGGTTTTGATCGTAGCATCAAAGACGCTTGCGTGTACTTCAAGCATTTAAAGAATGGTAGATGGTAGTACCTACTCTTGTACGTGGATGATATGTTGATTGCTTCCAAGGATAAGGCTGAAATCGATAGTTTGAAGCTAAAGAAAAAAGCGGAATTCAAAATGAAGGACCATGGAGAAGCAAAGAAAATTTTTGGTAATCGAAATCCAAAGGGATAGAAAGCTAGGACTTTTAAGCCTCACTCAAAATACATTCGAAAGGTTCTTGCTCGGTTTAGCATGGAAGGAGCAAAGGCAATCAACACACCCATGCCTTTGCAAATACAGCTTTCTAGTAAAAGTTCTCCGATATTAGAAAAGGACAAGGCTAATATGATGAAGGTCCCATATGCAAGTGCGGTTGGCAACTTGATGTATGCCATGGTCTGCACTAGGCCTGACATTGCACAGGCTGTTTGATTGGTGAGTAGGTTCATGGCGAATCCAGGAAAGACGCATTGGGAAGCAGTGAAGTGTATCTTCAGATACCTTAAAGGAACTCCAAACCTTGGACTATTCTTTATCGACAGAAAACGAGATTTCAGCTTTGTTGGATTTTGCGATTCCGACTATGCCGGTGATAGAGATCAAAGGAAGTCAACCTCCGGATATGTGTTCACTTTTGGTGGGATAGCGATTAGTTAGAGAGCGAGGTTGTAGACAATTGTGGTTTTGTCCACTACAGAGGCAGAGCTCATAGCTGTGGTTGAAGCAGCTAAGGAGGCGCTTTATTCGAGGCGACTGTTGTGTGATTTGGGCTTCGTATACGAAGGAGGGAATGTGCATTGTGACAGTCAAAGTGCAATTCACTTAGTTGAAAATCTGGCATTCAGCTCGAGGATGAAGCATATTGAGGTGAGAGAGTTGTTCCTTGTCTCGATGAGTGAAGAGAAGCTAGTTCGTCTTCAGATAATTCACATAAAGGAGAATGCAGCAGACATGTTTACCAAGCCATTGCCTGTTGCTAAGTTCGAGTATTGTTCGAATTTGATTTGCTTAATGAAGTGCTAGGTGCCATGGGGTGGCATGGGGGGAGAGTTGAGATGGTTCATGAAGACAATTGTCTTCATGGTAGAGATTGATAGGTTCTACGTGGACTGGGTACTTCGAACACTTTGTTGACGGACGGTGGCCTTGCTGGAGTTCGTTAATAAAGTGTAATGGGTGATGGAATTGCCGAAGCTCATTAGGTAAGTATCCATTGCGTGGAGCATGAAGGTGTAGATGGAGTTGAATCACTTGATGGAATATGGTAACAAGGTGGAGATTGTTGGAATTTTTACCTGTTGATTCCATCGCTGAAGAAGTTGGAGTCCCAGAGGAGGAGGAGCAGGCGAAGCCCTAGGAGCAGAAGCTGAAATCACCGAATGAGAATTGTGGAAGATGCTAGGGCTTGAAGGTTTCGGTGGTAGTTTTCTTTGGAGCGGTAGCATGAGATTTGGGGAAGATGTGGAAACTTCGTTTGGTATTGTGAAAGAGGTGAAGAATGCCGAACCAAAACTTGCCACTCCAAAATTTTCGTTCGGTGATTTAGTGAAGAAGAAGATGCCGAACGAAATATCTCGTTCGGTATTTGAGCACGCCAGTCCAAACTGAAGTGGTGATCCCAGTCCAAATGTTGTATGAAGTAGTGCCAGTCTAGATTTGAGACGCTGAAGGCCGAACCAAATATTTGGTTCAGTGTTAGAGCATGCCGGTGCAAATCATACCGGACACAACCATTTGTGCTATTTGCCGTACCAGATGCATGCCGAACCAAGTTTAGGCTATACCAAATATTTGGCTTGGTATTAGAGATGCTGGTCCATATTTGAAGTGCACTATGCCGATCTAGATTGATATGAAATTTGCCGATCCAGATGGATGCCGAACCAAATCCCAAAGCTGCTATATAGCAGCTGCACCTGCACCTGCTCATTTCTTCACTCTATAAATAGTGGACCTTCTGGACAACAATGGCAGCCATCCTAGAGAGCTGAAACTCTGTAGAATTTTGTTTGTATTGTTAATTCTTCTTATGTATATCCTCCAAAAGTGAATCAATCTTGTAACTCTAATCTTTTAGTGATTAATAAATTCTCCTCTCCCCAAGTGGACGTACACTACCTCGCTGTAGTGGAACCACTATAAATAATGGTGTTATTTATTTTTCTACATTGCATAGACCTGTGACTGTCTATACTGGTATTTATCTCTGTTTGTTTCGTCTCACTACAATCACGATCCAGTTGTTTTCCGCTGCGTTGGTTTTTTTATTCCTTTAGACTGATCATCTGAAGGGATTTTCCCCAAAATTAACAAAATCAGGAACTCTAAAAATGATTACATGATATAATTTTGATCAGTTACTGCATTCATATAAACAATTCATGTTTGTAGTTAAAATCGAAACTAAACTGTTTTGCTACTAAGTAGGAAATGCCTTTTTCACCAAAGGGAATTTGAGAATAATCTAGGAAGTATGGATCGAAAAAACGTTCAATATACCTAAAATTGAAAACATATTTTTGTTAAAATTTAGGAGGCAATATATTAGAAACAATGGTTAGGGAAGTGAACCGAAAAAGACAGAGGATTAAAACTTGGATGTATATTTTGTGATGTAATCTAGATTGGGAAACAAATGATGAAGATAGAGAGTTACACAAGATTGATTAAACGTTAGAGACATAAATAACATGGTTAACGAGGCTTAGAACAAATTCATCACATGTTCATAGTTGCCATTCAATACTAGCTATTAGTTAAGACTTTTGGTCATATAAGATAACAAAGCAACCTTCAAATCACAATTCCAAATTCAATAAGAGCTGTTAGTTTTTTTTTTGTGTTTTTAAGTTCTGTTTTCAAACATATGAATATAATGGTGACCTGTCTTTATGTCTATCTTCACAGGCCTATGTTTGACTTATCATTATTGGCAATGGTTAGCAAACACAAGTTCAAAGTTTCGAAAGATTTGTTTTGTAGATGTTTGAATAATTGCTTCAACTTAAGTTCATAAAATTACATCTATTAATTACATATTTTAATAATTCTTATGCCATCACTACTTGCTACTTAGATTCTAGAATCAACAGTCTAATTAAATCAAATCCAAAAACCCAACTTTTAGAAAACTAATCCATCCAACCATTTATTTTATATCAAGTCTTAAGCTACTTATAAATATGATAACCAATTAGTTCTGCTAAGAACCAAATATATCTGATACATCCAATGTCAAGAATGTCAATGACTCAAGCCAATGTATTCTTACAATTATTACTAATCCCTGAGCATCAAATACCTTAAGCTATATAGGTAAAACTATTAATTTCTATAAGACAAAGACAACATACTCCAAATCAACAACAGATGAATAAGCATAAATGGAATGGAACATGTACTAATAACAATAATTTTATATAAAAAAGTTAAAATAAAAAACAAATTTATCTCAAACAATAATGTTTATAGTACGATCAAGTTAAATTAGATAAACGTATCTGCAACCCAAAAGAAAGAAAACAAAAGAAAAGGCAAACCAAAAGCCATCCAAAATTAGGATATTTGTAGAAACATTTGATGTAGTAACTGAATAATCCAATACCTATAATCAGCAGCAATGGATGCGAGCAAACCTGATAGTGGAGAGTATCAGATTAGCGTCTATAAAAAAGGGTTTCGATGAAGCCAATGACAGTGAGCGCGGTTTGGTAGAGAGTAGCGGGTTAGGGTTTGTAAGAGGGTCTCGTCGATGATGGCAACAATGGTGAGCACGATGGGGTTTAGCTTCGTCGATGGCAAGGCGGCTCAAAACGCAATGGGGTTAGGGTTTATTTTTAGGAAATTTTGATGGCCAGGTTTTTAATAAAATTAGCGGCCAAAGAAACGTAGGGATGGAAGTTGTTATTTTTATTGAGCAGAGTAGTAACTTAAGGAGAGAACTGAAAAAAAAAGTTGTTATAAGTAGATATTTACAACGGGCATAGGTTAGCAGTTGTTATAGACGTATATCATAACTGCTACAAAAATAAAAGTTGTTAAAAGTAACTTTTTTGCAACTCCTAAAATAAAAGGTTGTTACATAATACTTATTACAACTTTTACTTTGTGCTGGTTGTAAATGAAAGGTTGTAATATGGTTGTTTTGTTGTAGTGACATCATTCAACTTCACAATAAAGGAGAACTTCCACCATAACAAATTGGTAATTTAACAACGTTTGAAAACCCTGAAAACTTTTAATATCCTTTTAGAGAACATTGTATAATGACATGCTCTAATTGGTCTTATGCCTATTATAGCAGAAAAGAAAACGTTATAGAAATGAACATTTCATAGCGTTTGTAAGACACTATTGTACACAAACATAATAAAGGGTAAACTTTTTTACCGTGTTTACTTAGCGCCATGGAAAATAAAATGCTATAAAAAGTTAGACCTTTTATAGCATTTTATAATGTAATTGACAATTTGCACTTTCAACATTTATATTTAACATATTTAGAAAATGCTATGCATATATTCTCATTGCATTTCTGAATGATATTTGTTTTACTTATAGCTTTAACCCAACATTATTGTTTCCCTTATGTATTTATTATTCTCTACGTATATATTTTTACAGCATTTTTGAGCCTTTACAAAAACTCCTTTTATAACATTTATCTTGAATCTATGACATTCACTAATGCCATCTTATACACCCATTTCTTGTTTACGTACTATTTAATAGCGCTTTACACAATAAATAGAATAGCTTTACGCATACATATATAATAAATAAAATCTTCGCATTTGAGAATAAATTAAACATCAAGTACTTAATATGCCAATTTAACACCGTATTCATACATATAATATCTGATTGAAAAAAGTTTAAGAATTCATAAAAGAGATGATTAATTATCATTTAAAGGTTTCAAGACAAAACATGATACTAACAAATCAACGCCATAATTGAAAAAAGAAGTAACTTAGTGATGTAGTTAGCATTGCCAAAATCTTATGCAACAACTTCATTATTCTAGTGCATTTAGACAAGATTGAAATATTTAAGATATAATATAAATACATAAAAGTATCACAGTTAACAACATTAAGTAATAGTTTTTAGCATGGTTTAACTACATAAGATCAGTTTATAGCTGAGCGCTTGTGACTAAGCATGAGAGCCTCGGTTTTAAAAAACAAGTGCAATCAAATTACCAGTTTATAAAATTGAGCTCGTTGTGTAAAACCAAGCCACGTTCAAAACTGAGTTCGCTCCATTTCACAAATAGAGCTCAACTTTGTCAACAAATGGAGCTCGCTCGATTTTTAATACTGAGCTTGATTTCGTAGGAAAACCATGCAAGCAAATTATTAATATTGAACCTAGCATTCATGACTTTGCAATAACGTATAGAAATTTTTTGCAGTTTCCATTACTTCAATTAATTAGTCCACATAAAAACTTTTAAAACATGGAAATCAAGTAGTATTTAAATCAGAGGTACATCATGCCTCAATCAAAGCCTCGATCAAAGAAGATATATAATATCCAAACAGTTCTGCACATCTATTTGCATCGTTGATAATATCATCAAAAAACGAGACTGTGATGTTATACCTTTTACAAAATAGGATCCCAAGAATAGTGCTAATAGTGTACCAACTGTTACGTGTGGCTCCCATTATATTAGTCTGGATATGTAGATTAGATTATGATAAAGTCACACATTGTAAAATATCTTAAAGGTGATGTGCATATATACAAGATTGGTAGTATGTAAAAATAAAATTTGTTACAATAACCGTCGCCATGAAAATATATGTGCTCTAAGGTGATGCAGGCCTATCCATTCATGAGGCTGGCACCAAAAATAGTTTCGTTCAGTGGTCTTGTTATTTCTACACTAAATAATGTGTGCGTATAACGGAAGATGCAAAGGTTTGCCAAAGATTTCAAGCCCAACTACAAAAGTGCTGTAGAAATAAAAGGTAAAATCATTGACATACAATTGCCTTTTGATGTATGTGTTAAATGCACAACTCTATTTTACCTATTAGTTACTTCATTTTACCTAATTTAAAGATAATATATTAATAAGTATTGGTTGGTAATATATTCCATGGGGAATAAAATAAAACACAAATTGACAATCAATCCATTGTACCTTTCGATTTATTATGTGCTAAGAAATCAAAGGTAAAATGCTAGCTTTATTTTTGATTACCTTTTGATTTAATAAAAATATATGTTAAGGACTTACATATATCATTTTGAGTTCATGTTCCAATAAAGCATTTTTGTACAATTTATTTTTGATATTTATCAAGTATAAGACAAGCGCTGGAATGACTACATCTACAGCTTCTGATAAATCATATTTTCACCTTAAGCTATTCAATTTCATACTATTTAAGATCATCATGTATATATACAAACATAATTTTTTATTAGTACGATATTTGACATGGTTGCTAAAATTGTAAGATATTTTTCTCAATTTATCATTCTTAATGAGGTTGATTCTAGCAAGAAAGCATGGGTAAAGCGATGAACAGGAATAATCTTAGGATTGGTAAGGTGTTTCAAAAGTTTTAGTTTGCCATGTTTTGAGGATATTTTATAGTTATCTTATTGTCAATGTACAATTTGAAATGCAATGTACCAATAACAAATCCTTGTGTTAGTGTACTGAATTACCATCTTATGTACAAAGCATCAGTAAACATCAAACTGATATGGTAGAAAAGGGATTCTTATTGTGAACTAGTGTGTATACTACTTAAACATAACATTTAATATAATCAAAACTAATCAAATTACAAGACATAATCCTTTTGTTTAAATCTTTTTCTAGCCAACCAAGTATTCTCAAGTTGAAGTCATCTTCTACGAAATCAAATTCTATTTAATGTCTCCATTTTAACCTTCTAGGATTCCAATATTGTTCTCACAAAAGGATATTGATATTTATGTGGCCATTTTCCGTAACCACTTTGATTCTAAGCATTGCTCGATTGCATAAGTTAGCTATTTCCATGATTCTGTCAATACAGCAATTCTTGACTCGGTCAGGACCTTAAGCCTTTTATATGTTCAAGTTTCAAAATTTGTTAACTTTCATTGTATTGGAAAATTGCATTGGATAGAAAATCATAAAGTATAACATATTCAAGAAATTCATGCATGCACAATAATTACATCCAAAAATCAATGCCTATCATAAATCTGTAAAATTTATACTTATTTAATTTATTAAAAATGGACCAAAAAACAAAATGCATAAAAGATATTCTTAATTAAAAAGTCTTAATCACTGCAAATGCAAAAAGACTAACAAAATCATCCTAAGAACAATCAAAAGACTAAATTTCAAATAAAACTACCATCGTTAATGATTACATTTGTAGATAAATGGACAATCCAAAAACATTAAAAACTAGTGGAACAAATTATCACAACTCTTATCCACAAACAATCCTACAAATAAAAGAAAAGAAAATAGGAAAATAGTGACTTCATTACATTCAATAATGGGGTATGAATTACTTGATAGTTGAATATTTTGAGGACTACTAGATTTTAAAGAAATTAATTGGATTGGACTCGATGAGATCACTACTTCCTTATCTTATTTTTGCTAGAGCACAAATGATTTGATGTTGTCCATGCATAAGTATTTGTACCAGAAACACTTATTAACTTTTCCATAATACAATATTATAATGAGAAAGAATACACATTTTATACATTAATTTTTACCTAAAGAAAAAGTGAAGTATGACATATCAAACCTTATGAACTGTATTAATTTCTGGTGGAAAATTCCAGCATGTGGGCCACATATGTAAATAAAATGTGTTGTGCTATTTTGGTGTAAAGCCTAACTAAAGTGATCAAACAATGAATTAAAGTTAAAAGGCTTAAGATTATAATTATCATGGTATTAATGTATAGATGTCAGGGCAATTCTAATTTTTTGAAGGGCCAAATTAGAAACTGCCAACGTTATAAATAATGGGTTATGGTCCCACTAGATTTGTTTTGGTATCAATATTTTTTGACATATTGCAATTTGAAAGGCATATTTGTGAAATTTTAAGTGTAGAAATATAGATCCACACTTTCTGTAGGTTATTTATGAAATAAGTTAGAATTTTGAAATCATTAAATTATGGTAAATAATCTGAATTCCTCTGAATTTCGAAAACAAATTATGTTGGTTAAAGTATCCATATGTTTATTATTTTATATTTTGTAGATAAGTTGTGAATTTTAATGTGAAGAAAACTTACGATCTGATATGTACTGTCAGTTTCTTTAATGTTTATAAATGGTGTATATATATATATGTGTGTGTGTGTGTGTGTGTATATATATGTGTGTGTATATGTGTACATATATATGTACATATATATATATATGTGTGTGTGTGTGTGTGTATAGATACATGGTTCAAATATACAGTAGCATTTTGTATAGCTATATCATGGTTCAAATATACATCATGGCTATTACAGTCATTCATGTTATTTAGCATGACATTTACTATGTCATTTATGAATAATTTTATGTGGCATCTAATTTCGACGTTCATCCATGACATTTGTTATGTGATTTATTTATGATGCATTCTTCCATATTTATTTAGGAACTAATAAATCTAACCACATATTTAAAGTAACAGATTATAATAGCTATGATTAAAACATGTTGTAATTTTGAGATATTCAAATGTCATACACACCTAAGGCAATTTTGAGAGTGTTTTATAGCACTCGAAATAGTTATACATACACTAAGAAATAAATTCAAATATATTTTTGGCGTCTCTTAGCAAGTTAATTATAATTATCCTACATTCCAAGTGAACTAATTAAAATAACATATCACCAAGGTGACCTATATTATTTTAGTTGTTCATGACAATGTTTAATATTTATGTGTATTTATTCAAGCGAATATTAGCCGGCCCAATGGAAGACTGGTATTTGGCTGAATCACTTACATATGTCTGATGATAAATATGTGACAATTATAAGGTTTTACAAATGAATAACTAATCGGCCCAAAGGAAGATCATTATTTAGCCTGAATTTATTATCGGTGTTTGACCATTATAACAAGAGTACCATTTACAGTTAATATTACTGTCCAAAGACTTGATATTAATGTTGTACTAGGTATCTTGCAAAGAGGCTTTTGAATTATTATGGCTGATATTCGGATAGGGAATATACGGCCAATCTTTATTTTTTCAATTTTCGCTAATTTGACTGAAGTATCTACCAATTTAAATAATATTCTCATTTTGTTTGGGACTAACTCTACAGATTATTAAGAGAACATTTTATTTGATCCTAACTTCATGGATCTAGCTATCACAGTTAGGAGGGTCGCACCCACCAATATTATGGTTGAATGCTCTTATAATGTTATGAAGAACATTCATAGGTGTGATAATTCAAACAACAAGATTCAAAAGATCATAAAGTAAAATATTTCGGAAGCTTTCAAGGATGTGGTATCCGTAGGGATAACCAATTTTAAGGAGTTCTTTACTAAGAACAAAAATCATTTTGTCAAAAATCATTTTGTCAAAAATCATTTTGTCAAAAATGAAAAGGGGGACAAGCACGCTTTATATTGCTTGATTCCATAAAGTCAAAGTAAGGAAACATAAATGGGTACTATATAGAATATATTGCTTCAAAAGTTAAAAGGAACTCAAGTTATTGTTTTTTTACTCTCCTTATTCAAAGTATAACTATTTAAAGATTATTATTAATTATTATTTTTAAGAATTAAATGACCTTTATTGAGCTCATTTAGCATTGTGGAAAGAAGAAGAGAGGTTGAAGCATGTAAGATTGGAAGTACTCATTTAACATACATTGTAAATAAATGTATAAATAAGGATAAAGAAGTCACTAAAGGATATTTATACATTGTAAATAAATGTTTAAATAAGAATAATGTACTCATTTTAGTTGTTCATGAAAATATTTGATACTTGTGTGCTTTTATTCATGCGGATGTTAGCCGGCCTAAAGGAAGACTAATATTTGGCTAAATAACTTACACATGTATGATGATAAAACATGTGACAATTATAAGGTTTTACAAGTGAATAACTAATCGATCCAAAGGAAGATTGTTATTTGACTTGAGTTTATTGTCAATGTTTGATCATTACAACAAGAGTACCACTTACATATAATATTACTATCCAAGGACTTGATATTAATGTTGTGCTAGGTATCTTGAGAAGAGAATTGCCGGTTATTTGAATTTACTATGGCTGATATTTGGATATAATCATATACGGTCAATCCTTAATTTTCTTTATTTTTCAACTAATTTGACTGAAGTGTCTGCCAATTTTAATGTTCTCATCTTGTTTGGGATTAACTCCAATGATTATTAAGAGACCATATTGTTTGTTCTTATCTTCGTGGATCTAGTCATGCAATTAGGAGGGTAACGACCACCCCTATTACAGTTGAATATTTTTATAATATTATAAAGAACATTGAGAGGTGAGAAAATTCAAACAGCAAGAGTTAAAGCATCATAAGGTAAAATACTTTAAACCCTTTCAAGGGTGTGATATCCATAGGGATAATCAACTTGTAGGATTTCTTTACAAACTGAAAAGAATTTTTTTTTCAAAAAAAAACGATAACGGGAACGAGCACGCTTCATATTGTTTGATCCCGTAAAGTCAAAGTAAAGGAAACATAAATGAGTACCATATGGAAATATTGCCTTAAAAGTAAAAAGGCGCTCAAGTTATTGTTATTTTTTTGGTACTCTCTTTATTCACAATATAACCATTTTAAAATTATTATTAATTTTCTTAAGAATAAAATCACCTCTTATTGAGCTCATTTCACGTTGTGACAAGAAGAAGAGAGATTGAAGCATGATAGCATAGAAAATACCCATTTATCGTACATAGTAATAACTGTATAAATAAGGACGAAGAAGTTGCTAAGGACCTAAACAAAATAAATAACATAAGGATATATTTATAGTTGTTTCTTTCATGAAATCTATGGACACATAAAATTTTTTTTTACTAGATATCACACGCCATGTTTAAATGGATATGCATATTGTTTCAGGTTTGTTTGGTATTGTTGTTATACTATCACTTAAACAGATTTCGGTTTATAATTTTGATATAAACAAATTTGGTTATTATTGTTCCTTTAAAAATAATAAATTAAATTTATGTATAAATTCAAACATTGTTGGCATTAAAACTCCTAATGTCAAAAATATAGCTTATATCCACTTATGCTAAATACCTTTTATAATGAAGTCACAAATTTTAATTTGGTGGTTAATATGATTATTTGTTTCAGCTTAATAAATAATTCTAGATTGAGGCACTAAAGAGAGTAAATACTTTATTGATATTCTAAGTGACTTAAGAGTTATAGTTTATGAACCTCCACTAAGGAAAAATTTTAAGATGGGAAATGTCGTAGTTTATAAGGATGTTGTGTTTGGAAGGAGAAATAAAGTATGGACCATTGTCATTAAAGTAAATCATTATCTTTGATTCAACTACAATTACTTCTTTGGATAATGTATAGGATTTGTTTCCTTTCATTGACAAGAAGTAAACCAGGAATCATAATAAGACAATGTTAAGCAAAATTTTCTTGTAGATCTTTGTTTTTAAAGAGAATCGTTATCTTTGGTTGAACTATAGTTGCTTCTTTGGATAATGTATAGGATTTGTTTTCTTTCATTGACAAAGTAAACCAGGAACCATAAAAGGACAATGTTAAACAAAATTTTCTCCATGTTAAGGTTAATGTTTCAAGAAAATAAACTCAACAACCTCAAGGTGCAAGGTCTCAATGGAAATCCACTTGGAAAAGAAGAAATACTATTCTAGATGATTATGTAGTATTTCTCTATAAAGTAAAACAATGGATTGCTGAAGATGTTTATATTTGCTTACATTAATCCATAGAAGATATTAGTTTGAAATGTGGATTTAAAGTATGAATGTATAGTATAAATCTATAAAGGACAATAATGTTTGAAATCTTTCCTCTTACCTTAAGGTAAAAAGATCATTGGTCATGAATAAATATTCAAAACCAAAAAGAGATTAAGTGGGTAATGTGGAAAGGTAGAAGGCTCGTTATAGAAAACACTATACATAGATGGAAAACACTATTTTATTTTTAAAGAGATTTTCTCTTTGGTTTTACTGAAATACTCTTTAGAATTATTTTGGAACATGTTATAGATTATGATTTTAAGTAATATTGAAAGGATAATTTAGTCGTGTTTCTCAATAGAGATATTGATGAAACAACTTAAGAAACCTACAAATGAATTTTTCTTTAACATTAGGAATTCAAATACACTGTTATTATTCATGGGGTGATTTTTGGATTATCACAGAAGAGTTGGGTAGGTAAGTGCATAAAAAGGTTCGGTATGGAAACTATTAATAAATTGATTCTCTTTTGCCAAAAGAGACAAATATTATCTTATATTTATAAGAACATCCTTAATGCCAAAGAAAGAAATGCAAAAGATTCCTCGTGCATTTGCGATGTGGAGTCTAATGCATGCTAAGGCATATACACGTATGGATATTGCACGTATTATTTAGCAGATATCTTACGGACATTGAAAGTGGATCAATGGTTAGTACCCAAAATGGTTACGATATATTTTTAAGGAACAAAAGGGTTATAAGCTCATAGATAAAATATCGGATTGGTTGAAGATCATAAAGCATTACGATCCGAATATTTTAGATATCAAGAGTATAAAAGATCCACTTCAGGTAATAATCTTTTTTTGGTAGAGCTATATAAGGAAAGTTGTCTTACAAACATTTATAGCCACCTCTATTTTGGAACTAACATTTATTTTCTGTTATGTGGCATCCAATGATGGAAAATAGTTGCAAATTTTTTTCACAAAGTTATGGAGTATTAAAAAAAATGAATTGAAAGACCACTAAAGTAATATCATGACAATATACAACATACTATTTTTCAATAAGGGGAGAGTGCAAACTAAATTGTAGTTATAGAGCATATTGTGATAAACTCCATTATAGTGGATCCACTTACAAAACGATTATCATCCAAGGTCTTTTATGAGTATATTGCTCAATTGGTGTAAATTTTATGTTAGGATATTTTAGTTAAGGGGGAGTTTATATTTGGTACTATCATATGAAACATTGCTCTATACTTCGGTTACAAATATATCGAGTTCTTTTTTCTTATTAGAAATAAAGTAATAAAATTTTGTTTGCACTCTAGGTTGTTAAAATATTGAATGTTTTGATCTCACTAAAGTAGGACCAGTTGGAAATAGACATATTTGGATCACATCTTATGTAATTTTTATGCTATGCATCCATGATTAACTTACGTCATTTAATTGTGTTAGTACATGTGACCATTGATGGGTTAGTTACGCTAAAAGTAACGAAAGCCGCTTTGATCCTTCGCCAGTATAGTTAATGGACGCGATTGTTTCAAAAACACTTTATGTTATAAATAGCAAATTTTGGAGCTCATAAAGCTACACGCATTTATAAGGATATTACATATGTGACCTAGGTGGAGATTGTTGGAATATTTCAATAATCTGGGCCACATATGTAAAATACAATGCGTTGTGCTATTTTGGTGTAAAGCCTAGTTAAAATGATAATATTTTGAATTAAAGTTTAAAGAATTAAGGATACAATTGTCATGGTTTTAATGTGTAGTTACCGAAGCAATTCCAATTTGTTGAAAGGTCAAATTAAAAAATGCCAACATTATAAATATGGGGGTATGGTACTCAAAATATATATGATCTTGTTATTCTCTGAATCGCTTCTATGGAAATAATTCAGATTTAGGGTTTATGTCAATTTGGAAGATCAAAGCCAACACTTATCTTTTAGATCCATCTCTTTCTCTTAATTAGTTCATGAAAGTAATTACTATGGATTTAGAACTAATATAAGATTTAGGGCTTGTGTTAATATGGAAAAACAAACAAAATTTACTTTTCTAATCAACAACTATGAATTTAGGTATGGCTTTAGCTAATTCATTCACTTTTCTATGCTTTCTTCTCAATCGAATCAATATGAGTTAACCATTCAGATCTAAGGTTTCATGATTAATCAATTCTAAAGTATGATGAAATCCTAACAAGTGTTATCAGAGTCACCCATCACTGATTTCGTTAGGAATTTTTTTAAATTATGAGTAAGTTTTAAATTAAAAACTTCATTTGGAAGTCATTAATTCCACTTAAGTTTCAAATCTGCTTGATCTATGTATATAAGACTTTTTTGTGATGATTTTGGATTTGATTTAGTATCAATATTTTTTTCAATATATTGTAATTTGAAAGGCTGATTTGCAAATTGTTTTGGTGTAGAAATATGGATCTAAATGATCTGTAAGTTATTTATGAAATAAGTTGGGATTTTGAAATCATTAAATGATGGGAAATAATCTAAATTCCTCTAAATTTTGAAAACAACTTATGTTGGTTAAAGCAACCACATGTTTATTATTTTGTAAATAAGTTGTGAATTTTAGTCTGAGCAATACATAATGATCAAATATGTACAGTCATTTTCTTTAATATTTATAAACGTACTATACCAATTATAAATATTAAAGAAAATGACTATACATATCATATCATAATGCATTGCTCACACTAAAATTCACAACTTATTTACAAATACAAAATAATAAACATATGGTTGCTTTAACGAACATAGGTTGTTTAAGAAATTTAGAGGAATTTAGATTATTTTCCATCATTTAATGATTACAAAATCTAACATATTTCATAAATAACTTACAGATCATTTAGATCTATATTTTTACAACAAAAAAATTTCACAAACAAGCCTTTCAAATTACAATATATAGAAAAAAAGATACTAAATCAAATCACAAATTACATACTTAAGTGGAAGTATAGAGAGATGTGTCTGTAACTTAGAGCAGAAACAAAACCTTATTTCTTTATTTCTGATAGAAAAAAGAACTTAATAGTATGTACATTATGCTCCAATAACATTTGTTAGGATTTCAACATACTTTAGGATTGTTTAATCATGAAATCCTAGATTTAAATAGGTGATCCATACTGATTTGATTAAGAAGAAATCATAGGAAATTAAATAAATTAGCTTAAGTTGTACCTGAATTCATAGTTACTGGCTGTAAGAGAAGAAGAATTGGATTGATCTTCCAAATTGACACAAACCTTGGATTTGAATTATTTCCATAGAAGAGATTAGGAGAATAACTAGAGAATGTGTAATTTGGAGACCATAACTTCTTATTTATAATGTTGGCATTTTTAATTTGGCCCGTCAAAAAATTAGAATTACCCTGATATATACACATTAATACCATAATAATTATATCTTTAAGCCTTTAAACATTAATTCATAATTTGATCACTTTAATTAGGATTTACACCAAAATAACACAACAAATTTTATTTTGTTTTACATATGTGGCTAACATGTTGAAATTTTCCAACAATCTCCTATTAGACCATAAAAGTAATAACCTTATAAATGTGTTTAACATTATGAGCTCCAAAATTTTCTTTTTGTGACATAAGGTGTTTCCAAAATAACCTTATCCATCAACTATGCTGGCAAAGGATCGAAGCAGCTTTCGTTAACTTTAGTGTAACGAAACCAATCAATGGTCACATATACCAACAAAATCAAATGATATAGATCAATCATGGATACATAACATGGAAATTACATAAGATGTGATCTATACATGTTTATTTCCAACTGTTTCTACTTTAGTGAGATCAAAACGTTCAATATTCGAACAACATAGAGTGCAAATAGAACTTTAATACTTTAATTTTTGATCAAAAAAAGAAGTTAATAGTCTGTAAAAGAAGTATAGAGCAATGTGTCATTATGCTCTGATCAGAAATCATAGATCTAAGTCACTAAATTCCACTTAAGTTTCAAATCTGCTTGATCTATGTATCAATGATTTTTTTGTGATAATTTTAGATTTGGTTTAGTATAATTTTTTTATATATTGTAAGTTGAAAGGTTGATTTGTGAAAATGTTTTATTGTAGAAATATAGATCTAAATGATATGTATGTTATTTGAAATCAATAAATTTTTGGGAAATAATAAAAATTCCTCTAAATTTTAGTAGCAACGCATGTTGATTAAAGCATGCACATATTTATTATTGTATATTTTGAAAATAAATTGTGAATTTTAATGTGAGAAAGATTTTAGATCTGATATGTAGAGTCATTTTCTTTAATGTTTATAAATGGTACGGATATATATATATATATATATATATATATATATATATAATTTAGATCAATTTACGCAAGTAATATAAATTCGGTTCTATTATTATTTTACCTTAGTCAACTTTTGATTAAGTAATCTAGATATATAAGGTATTTTGGTAAATTCAGAAATTAAAATTAAAGTATGCTCCTTTAAAGTGTTTATGTTTATTTTATTATTGAAATAAATTTTAACATGATATTAGTTTACATTTTGGACCACATAACGGTCAATTGCATTTATTTTTATCATGTCTGCATTAAATGTGGTTGTTATGTTAATAAATCAATTAATTTATTATTATAAATGCACTAAATGCGTCAGTTACAAAAAAATTAATGATATAACATGCTTGTATTTGGAATAAGAAAGGCATATTTTTTATTATTTGATGCATTTATGTTTGATAATTACATATAATTTGTGTTATAACCCATGCTCGTTGAAAACTTGTTTCACTTTCATTTCTTCAATCGAGTAGCAGTTAATAAGAAACAAACTTTTTGAAATCAATATTTATTGCAAATAATGTATTTTTATATTTTAATTAATTTCAATTTTTCGGTTATGAAATTCATATTTTAGTTTATGTTTTCCCTTTTTGTACGTGTGTTGGAATTTGGCATTAATATTTATGGAAAATATAGAAATGAATGAATTAAGGTAATATAAAAATAATAAACTAAAGATAAAGTGACAGTAGCAATATGTATAGCTATATTATGGTTCAGAAATACATCATAGCTACTACATTCATTAACGTTATTAGGTAAGACATTTACTATGTCATTTATGTACTATTTTACGTGGCTTTAATTCTGGCATTCGTCTGTGGCATTTGTTATATGATTTATTTATGATGCCTTATATAAATTTATCTAGGAATTTTCATTAATGTAACCGCATAATTAATGTAAAAGATTATAATAGGTATGATTAAAACATGTTGCGACACAGTTATAATTTTGAGACTACTTTTGAAAGTGTTCTATAGCACTTAAAATATTGCATATACACTAAGAAATAAATTCAAATAAATTTTAGGTGTCTCTTTGCAAACTAATTGTAAATATCCTACATTTCAAGTGAGGTAATTGAAAAAATAAGTCACTAAGTGACCTCTCTTATTTTAGTTATTCATGAAAATGTTTGATTTGTATATATTTATTCATAAGAATGTTAGCCAGCCCAAAGGAAGACTAATATTTGATCGAATAACTTACACATGTATAGTGATAAATATGTGACAATTATAAGGTTTTACAATTGAATAACTAATCGGCCCAAAGAAGAATATTGTTTGACTTGAATTTATTATCAGTGTTTAATCATTAAAACAAGAGTACCATATATAGTTAATGTCATGTCCTAAGACTTGATATTAATGTTGTGCTAAGTATCTTGAGAAGAGACATACCAATTATTTGAATTTACTATGGTTAACATTTGGATATGAGCATATACATTCAATCTATATTTTTGTTCCATTTTTAACTAATTTGACTAAAGTGACTGGCAATTATAAAAAAGAATATACTTAAAAGGAAAACGATATTTTATTTTTAAAGGGACTTTCTCTTTGGTTTTACTGAAAGACTCTTTAGAATTATTTTGAAACTTTTTGTAGATTATGATTTTAAGCAATATCGGAAGGATATTAAAGACATGTTTCTCAATGGAGATATTGATGAAACAACTTAAGAAAACCACTTATGGATTACTCTTTTGTATTAGGGATTCAAATACACCATTATTATTCATGAGGTGATATTTGATTATCATAAAAGGACTAGACATATAAGGCTAAAAAAAGGGTCGGTATGCAAACTGTGAATCAATTGATTTCTTTTGCCAAAATAGACAAATGTTGT